>CM067843.1:55813866-61111366 GCA_034509565.1 Triticum monococcum | reverse complement strand
GCGACCGGATCCACTCGACCCCTCGTCCAAGCCGGAGCTATAGCAGGCATATGGATGAACTAACAGTGTCAAGTAATGAACGACATGGAGCACCCCGCGGCAACAACCCGGCGGGTGGTGCTGATAACGCTCAGGAAGTGGTGGACCGGGCCCGAGCGCGCAGGGAGGCCGAGTTAGCCGCACAGTATCAGGCTCGGCAGCTTATGCCGGTTCGTCCAACTATCTCGGTTGAACCTGGTGTTACTTCTAGTTCTTTGGGGGTGCATTGCCTTGTCCCCGCTTTACGCAATGTGCGCCTGCCCAAGGATTTCAAGGGCCCGCGCAAGGTACCAAATTACACGACGGATCAACCCCCAGAGACATTGGTGGAGAGCTATGAGATGGCCATGGAGATGCTTGATGTGGATGATGCGGCTTGTGCGAAGTACTTCACCATGATGCTTGAAGGAACGGCCCGCACTTGGTTAAAAAGCTTACCGGCCAATTCTATCAGTTCATGGGCCCAATTACGAGCCCGGTTTATCAGTAACTTCAAGGATACATGTAAGCAGCCTATGTCGATAGTAGACTTAGCTGCCTGTGTCCAGGAGGAAGGAGAATCGACGACTCATTGGGTGTGCTAGGTCTCGCAGGTTCTACATTCATCAGACCGCATCAACGCTGACACCGCGGTTATAACCCTAGAAGGCAACTGCCGGTTTGGGCCCCTAAAGCTGAAGTTGGGACGGATGAAGCGCCATTTCACTGACATGGGGACTCTCATGGCTGCCTTGGTAAAGTATGCTGATTCTGATAGTACCAAGGATCCCGAGTCTGATGATGACAAGACAGGGAAGGGAAAGAAGAACAGCAACCCCAAAGGTCAGCAGCACCACTCGGCAGGTAACGGTAGCGGAGGCAAGCGTAAAGCGTATGGCAACATGGATTTCGTGGCTAATACCAACGCGCAGGACAAGGGTCAGCGACACAAGGGTAAACCGCCGAATCGCGATGGAGCACCTAACCCTAACCCGGACCGCTTAAATTATCTATTGAACCAGCCCTATCCAAAGCATGGGATGAAGGAAGTGCCAGCAAACCACCTTTGAAAGGATTGCTTCATTATGCAGGAGTTCAAGAATTCTAATGCTTTCCGGTATGATCACGGCTCCGGCGGTGGCTCAGGATCCGGGCCGGGTTACGGTGGAGGAAATTCTGGTTCAGAATTTAATGGTAATCCGGGCGGGCATAACAATCAAAATAATCAGAACAACCAGGGTGGTTACAACCAGCAGCAGGAACAGTCGGGTTACCAGAGCAACCCAAAGCAGTTGAATAGTGGGCAGTACCATGTCTTCACCACTAGCTTGGACAAGCGACACCGGAAGGTTCAGAGGCGGGCAGTCAACTCTGTTGAACCGACCGTACCCCGTTATCTACGCTGGTCTGAACAGCCAATCATATGGAGCAGAGAGGATCACCCTCCCCAGGTTGATAATCCGGGTCAGTTGGCTCTGGTGGTGGCGCCTCAGGTGGGAGGTTACAAGTTCACCAAGGTGCTCATGGATGGAGGGAGCAACATTAATATCTTGTACTATGAGACCTTCTGTCGTATGGGACTAACAGATAAAAATCTCAAACCGTCCAATACGGTGTTCCACGGTGTGGTACCTGGCAAGTCAGCATATCCTGTTGGTAAGATAGCTCTGGAAGTGGCCTTTGGAGATGATCATGATTCCAGGTCAGAAACATTGACGTTTGAAGTGGTGAAAATCCAAAGTCATATCACGCCCTGTTTGGGCGACCGGCCTACGCCAAGTTTATGGCACGGCCCTGTTATGTGTATTTGCAGCTCAAGATGCCGGGTCACAAGGGGACAATAATGGTTCATGAAAGCCGTAAAATCGCTTTGGAGTGCGAGGAAGGAGATGCGGCCTACGCAGAGTCGGTTTGTGCCACCGAGGAGCTGAAGTATTATAAGGACAATGTTGATCCAGCGGACATGACTCCATGAAAGAAGCCAACTACGAAGCATGATCCGGCCCTGAAGTTCAAATCGGCAGCTGAAACTAAGCTTGTTGACTTCGTGCCTGGCGATTCGTCCAAGCAGTTCAGCATCAATGCCAACTTGGATCCGAAATAGGAAAGCGCGCTCATCGAGTTCATCCGTGAGAATCGGGACATTTTTGCATGGAAGCCCTCTGACATGCCAGGTGTACCGAGGCAACTCGCTGAGCACACCCTTAATGTGGATCCTAAATACAAACCGGTAAAACAGTTCCTCCGCCGGTTTAATGAAGAAAGACGCAAGGCGATTGGAGAAGAGGTAGCCAGGCTTTTAGTAGCTGGCTTTATTATTGAAGTTTTCCACCCTGAGTGGCTTGCCAATCCGGTGCTGGTCCTTAAAAAAATGGCACCTGGCGCATGTGTGTGGATTACACAGATCTTAATAAGGCTTGTCCAGCAGATCCTTTTGCCCTCCCCCGTATTGATCAAATTATTGATGCCACGGCGGGTTGTGAGCGTTTGAGTTTTTTGGATGCATATTCTGGCTATCATCAAATCAAAATGGCAGTTAAGGACCAGGAGAAGACGGCATTCATAACTCCCTTTGGAGCCTTCTGCTATGTATCTATGCCCTTTGGGCTCAAGAGTGCCCAGGAAACTTATCAACGGTGCGTACAAAATTGTCTTCACAAGCAGCTTGGCCGTAATGTACATGCTTACATGGATGATATCGTGGTTAAGTCAAGGGATAAGGAGACTCTAGTTGACGACTTGAAGGAAACCTTTGATAACCTGAGGACGTACAAGATGATTCTTAATCCGGCCAAGTGTGTCTTTGGTGTACCGGCAGGCAAGTTATTGGGTTTTCTGGTGTCCAACAGGGGAATCGAGGCTAATCCGGAGAAGATCACAACCATCACCTCCCTGGCTAAACCGAAGTGTATCAATGATGTTCAACGCCTGGCAGGCCGGATTGCCGTGTTAAGCCAGTTTATTAGTCGCCTTGGTGAGAAGGCAATCCCTTTGTACCAGATGTTGAAGAAAACGGATCAATTCGTCTGGAGTTCTGCTGCTGATAAAGCATTTGAGGACTTAAAGCGGCAATTGGCCAATCTGTCTGTGCTCGCCGCTCCCATTGACAAGGAGCCGTTGCTGCTATATGTTGCTGCTAATGCTTGTGCGGTCAGTGTGGCGATTGTAGTGGAGCGAAAAGAGGCAGGTAAGGAGCATCCGGTTCAACGTCCGGTCTATTATATCAGCGAGGTACTCATTGAGTCCAAGCAAAGGTATCCGCATTGGCATAAGCTGGTATATGGAGTTTTTATGGCAAGCCGGAAGCTTAAGCAATACTTCCAAGGGCACCCCATTACGGTGGTCAGTTTTGCTCCCTTGGGGGATATCATCCAGAACCGGGAAGCGACTGGCCAGATTGCCAAGTGGGCTATAGAGCTTGGGCCGCACGGGTTGAAGTATGCTCCTCGGACAGCGGTTAAGTCTCAAGCACTTGTTGATTTCATCAATGATTGGACAGAACTGCAAGCACCTGAAGAAAAGCCGGATCACACATATTGGACCATCCATTTTGACGGATCCAGGCAATTGGAAGGCTCGGGGGCTGGAGTCGTATTAACTTCCCCACGAGGTGATAAGTTTTGTTACATTCTCCGCTTAATGTTCCCTTGTACTAACAATGCAGCCGAGTATGAAGCCTTGCTCCATGGTCTCCGGATGGCTAAGGAGATGAATCTAAGTCAAGTTAAGTGCTTTGGTGGCTCGGACCTCGTGGCTCAACAAGTATCTGGCACTTGGGATTCCAAGGACCCACTCATGGCAGCATATCGTCGTGAGGTGGATATTGTTGCAGGTCACTTTAAAGGCTATCAGGTGGACCACGTGGACCGACGGAAGAATGAAGCGGCGGACGCTTTAAGCCGGCTGGGCTCTCAGCGCAAACCGGTCCCGCCTAATGTTTTTCTGGATGTGCTGCACAACCCGTCGGTCAAGCTCCCTGGTGAAGCGGATTTGGTTATTCCTGATCCGAAGGCTCAATTGGTAGCAGCTCTTCATGTCATTCCGGATTGGACGCTTCCTTACCTGGCATACATGAACTGGGGCGAGTTACCAGGAGATGAGACTCTGGCCCGACAGATAATCCGACGGTCCAAGTCCATGACTATTGTCAATGGCGAGTTGCATCATTGCAGTGTATCGGGGGCGTTTCAATGCTGTGTGTCTCCTGAAGAAGGCTGTGAAATTTTGCGTGAGATCCACGAAGGAGATTGTGGTCACCACGCCGGTTCAAAATCTTTGGTGGCTAAAGCGTTCCACCATGGTTTCTATTGGTTAACTGCTCATGCTGATGCGAAGGATCTGGTCAGACGATGTGACGGTTGCCAAAAGTTTTCAAGATGTGCTCATGTGCTGGCTCAAGAATTGAGAATGATTCCAATTACTTGGCCGTTTGCGACTTGGGGGCTGGATATGGTTGGGCCTTTCAAAAGGTCCAAAGATAAGAAGACCCACCTCCTGGTGGCGGTTGACAAGTTTACAAAGTGGGTGGAGGCAGAACCTGTTAGCAAGTGTGATGCGGCCACGACGGTTCAGTTCATCAAAAAAGTGATTTTCCGGTTTGGCTTTCCACACAGTATCATCACAGATAATGGTACCAATTTGTCCAAGGGTGCCATGAAGGAGTTCTGCGAACAGGAGCACATCCGGCTTGATGTTTCATCAGTGGCACACCCACAGTCCAATGGTCAAGCAGAAAGGGCTAATCAAGAGATCTTGAGAGGAATCAAGCCCCGGCTTATGGTTCCTTTGCAGAGAACACCGGGTTGTTGGGTAGAAGAGTTACCATCTGTGTTATGGAGCATCAATACTACACCCAACAGATCAACAGGATACACACCGTTCTTCATGGTTTACGGAGCGGAGGCGGTTCTCCCTAGTGATATCCATCATGACTCACCTCATGTGGCGGCTTATGTGGAAGCAGACAACGAGATAGCACGGCAAGACGCTTTGGACCTGTTGGATGAAGAACGTGACATAGAAGCCGCCCGCTCGGTGATTTACCAACAGGATCTTCGTCGTTATCATAGTCGCCAAGTCAGAACCAGAACCTTTCAGGAAGGAGATTTGGTGCTTCGGCTCATCCAAGATCAGACTGATATGCATAAGCTATCTCCACCTTGGGAGGGACCTTTCGTGGTCAGCAAGAATCTGCACAACGGGTCATACTATTTGATCGATATTCGAGAGCATAAAGACTCACGTACATCAGAGGAGGAGACCAACAAGCCGTGGAACATAGCTCATCTTCGGCCTTACTATACCTGAGCCATTGGCTCTACTTATGTACATATTACGATGATGTATATATTATGATTAATATAATAAACCGGAACCTCAGCTAAAGCGGGGTATCTGTTCTTTTACATCATGTGTGGTTACACGGAGTTGTTCTAAAGTGGCCTCCGGTTTACCCCTTGAGTTAGCTTTTCAAAGCATCATATCACTTGGGGGCTTGGTCGTATCCGAACCAATGCAACACCTTTTGATAGGCGAAAGCCACCAGATCACTTGGGGACATGGTCAAGTCTGAACCAGTCACGCCTCTTGATCGGCCTAAGGCCATAGAATCACTTGGGGGCTTGGTCGAACCCGAACCATTGCCACGCCTCTTGATTGGCATAAATGCCACGGTTTCATTTAGGGACCTGGCTGACTTGAACCATAGCTACACCTATCGGGAGCTTGGTCGTGTCCGACCATGGTAACGCCATCTGATCGGCTCAAATAAGCCTCTTTTTGCAAACGGTTTTATCATTGCCTTTGCTTCACAATTTTCTTTGATAGATATTTCTTTATTTTTTTGCGTTTTTTAAACCGACAAAGTTTTAAACCGGTTCACACTGTCAATTGACGGAACACAGTCCATTTTTAATCCGGAGACTATTTGCCCGGTTTGATTTTTTATTAACATCCTATTACGGAGTAACACGGTGTTTTAGTATAACCCGACACGGTTTACATGGTAAACTAACATTAGATATATACAGGAGCTGCTATCTCCTCCAACAGTGTGGGTTTATAAACCTCCGTTTCAAGATTGGCCAAGCCAACTTCATGCCCAACGATGGCAGATTTTTTGTATTGCAGAAAATACTTTGGAAAGTTCATCACCCAAAGGAAGAACAAGTTGTAGTAATTATGCACGAAGGCATATCAAAATCAAGAGTATCGGCTAGCCTATTACAAGGCAACACGGTGCCCAAAATAAGATCATTGTTTTTTCGCAAAGGAGAAGCGGTTTAAACCGGCTTCCGGTTCAATCTTGGTCACCAGCCTGGCCTGATGGTTGTGGGTCATCCCGCGCCGCTTCAACTTCAAATTCTCTACCCAGCGGCTGGAAATCAACAGTTGTCCAGTCGATTCCCATTAAAAAGACAGCTTCATCATGGATCAGCAACGACGGTTCAATATCGGGAGCGTAAGTATGCTTACGGATTGGAGGGATAAGATTTTCCGCTTCAGGAATTGGTGCAACTACTCGCTTGTTTTGGTTGTCATATTGGGCTTGATAATGAGACAAGTCTGCTTCTTCAACCAATTGACAAGCTAGCGGACGCACCTCCCGGTTTATTGCTCCCAGATCCGCTTCACTAAACTCTGACTCGTCTTCCTTCAAGCTGGGATAGCCCTGAGCCGCTTCAACAGGATGAAAATCCGGCACCCAAGCTTTTGCCCGGATTAAGGCATTGATCGCACCGGTTCGAGCAGCGGATTTCTTCAGCTCTTCAACCCGGGCAGGAAGCATCGACAGTCTCTTCAGAGTGTCCTGAATCAAAGTGGGCGCCGGATTGTTGTGGGATGCAGCAGAGATGATCCGCTGTGCACCAGTGTACAATTGTTCGGTCAATGTGTAGGCGGCTTTCAATTTGTTCCGCACATCTGACCCCAAGTGACCAATGCGTGTCCCTGAAATATTACAAAGGGTTAACAAATCGGCAGCTTTATAAGACGGCCGAATCAATCCAGAAATCAAACCAGCTTACCAAAGATAGCAGCAGTCATGGCATGCACTTGCCGCTTTATGATGGTTAGTTCATCCACCACCGGTTTCAATGCAGCCTCGGCATCTTCTGCTCGTTTGGTTAAAGCGGATTTTTCAGTGGCCCAATCCGCCCGCTTCTTCTTGAAGCCCTCCTTAAGCTGTTCCATGGCGCTTAAAGTGCTGGTTAATTCCTCTTTTGCTTTGGAGGTTTCAGCTTGTTGGGATTTCAGATTTTCTTGGAGATCGGCGACTTGGTTTTCTTTTGTCTTCAGCTCAGCCTGCATACAGACAGATATATGATTCCGCAAGTAGTACAACAATTGAAGTACCAACCACATAACAAGTTATGCACTTGGCCCTTGGGGGCTAATGTATATTTGATCTTAATCTTTCAATAGATTCTAAAGTCCCAAGATCAATACAAGTATTCAACTTGGCACTTGGGGGCTAATGGCTATTTGCTCAAATAAAGATGACAATTACTTAAGTCCCGGTTTAACTACGCTAAGTTGAACCGGCCCTTGGGGGCTACATCAGCGAATTCCGAAGTATGGAGATTTACACTAGCAAGTCCCGGTTTGAATGAAGATTGTAAACCGGCCCTTGGGGGCTAGGAGAATTAACAAGATTGAAATGTCCAAGCAGGGAAAAGCACATGGAAGTTACCTCAAATTTCTCTTTCATCATATTCACCAGACCAGCTTCATAATCATGGCTGGTATACAGCCGGTTCAGATAGCCAGAATGAAGATCTTGGGCATTCAGAGCAGCATAGGTCGCCAAGTCAACATTCCACTTGCCTTTGCCCATGGCAGCAAATTCTTCTTTGGCGGTATGCTTGGATAAAGCAACAGGATTGCTGGGCTCTGTACGGCCAATACCAGTAATTACAACTTCATCATCCGTAGCATCACCGGTTTGCACTGACGCAGTCGGTTTGTCAGCAGGCTGGGATGGACTGGTGGATCTCCCAAATCGGATGGGGCTTGTGGGCTAGTTGACAGGGCCTGAGGCTTCAATAGGCCTTTCTTCAGCAATAAAATCGTCATCCTGCTGTGGTGGATCATTGGGTATATCTTCATGAATAGCCGCTTCAAGATCTGGTGTTTTACCCGGTTCAGGGACGGTGTCCTCCTCGGCCGCTTTATCCAGGCGAGCCTTCTTGCTCGGCCTAGGCTTGGCCCTGAAAGGAATAACAAAGTCAAATACAACATATGTTACAAGGTGATGTACCAGAAATATTATGATAAGTATAGCTTACCCAAGCACCGTTTTGAGCGGTGGCAGCTGAGTAGCCGATGACTCGCCAGAGGATGAGTGGGAAGTAACCTGATAATCGGAGTCAGATGGATTAAGAGGTTGATGAAAACAGCCCGCTTTAGGACAAGCACTGACAAGAAAATTAGAGACCTCTAAACGGCATTTCCGAACCGGACTGTTCGATAAACCGGCGGAGGTAACTACCTGGCCGTTGTGCCGGGTTGTGCGGCGAGCTTCGTGCTGTTGGGTCTTCATAAGAAATTTGAGATCCAAGTAAGCAAGAGGATGAGAAAATTTAACCTTCCGGTTTGCCTGACGGATTTTTAGTGAAGGCAAAGGGTCTGAATCGGAAGAGAGAGTAATTACCTCTGCAGCATCAGCATGGCTGGCTTCGGCATCATCCTGACAAATATCATCATCAATAAGGCGCATGAAAAATAAGCCAAGTGAGTCAAGCACTACCTCAAGGTTCGGATTACCCACATCCTCATCAGGGGTCGGATCAGAAGATGTAGTTGTTTTCTTCTTATGAGCAGGCCGTTTCACGACTTTAGTCTTTGGCCGGGTTGGTCGTTCTGGTTTGTCTGTTTTTTCTGGCTTCTCTTGTGGAAGTTTCTTGCTCCAAAACAGATCATTACCCTATTTAAACAGACATTGATATTAAACAATGACCAGATATATCAATAACAGGTTTAGTAAAAAGAAAAATCAAACTCTTACAGCTGGCGGTTTGTTGGTGGCACAGAAGGGAAGCAGGACGGTTCGAGCACAGACGTGCTCCGGTTCATTCAGCATTTTATTCACAGCCTCTGTGATTTCTTCATCGGTGAGCTGGATGTTAGCATGTCGCAGTGGGTCATCAACACTACCAGTATACTTGCACATCAAACCGGAGCGCTGACTAAGGGGAAGTATGCTCCACGATATCCAACAGCGAGCGAGATCAACCCCTATTAAACCATTGGCCATGAAGGCTCTAAGCTTGGACAGTTGAGGAGCGTATTTGCTTCTCTCCTTGGCAGTCAACCTTTGCAGAAAGGGGTGTGTATTGCTAAGCCGCTCCGGATGAAAGCCAGGCAAAGGATTTTCACCAGCAAAGGAGGTGTCTTTGCAATAGAACCATGTTTGATTCCACTCTTTGGGATGGCTGTGCAGTTTGGCGTGAGGGTATGTGACCTCTTTCCTTTTCTGAATCGCCACACCACCCAATTCCGTATTGGAACCGTCAGTAAACTCAGTGCAGCGGTTTAGATGGAAGCATTCTCTGAACAACTCAACTGTGGGCTCCTCTTGAAAGAACACCTCACAGAGCACTTGGAAGTGACACATGTTTGTAACAGAGTTGGGGCCAGTGTCTTGTGGGCGGAGTTGAAAATCGGCCAAAACAACCCGGTAAAATTTAGAACCGGGCGGCTTAAAGCCCCAGGCTAAGTGATCTACGAAAACGACAACCTCTCCTTCTCGAGGTGTGGGAGGGCATTCTTTGCCAGGGACCCTCCAATGGATGGTGTTTTTGCTGCCTAAAGCGCCGATCAGGACTAAATTGTTCAGTTGAGTCTCTGTGACGCGAGAAGGAACCCAGTTGCACTCATATACTTGCTTGGCCATGATGAAATCTACAAGATAGGTGATTCCGGTTCAAGAATGCATTGATTAAAGTACACTGGTATGTACAATGTTAAACCGGAGACAGCTCTATCTAAACTGGAGTTTTATGAAGCAACAGCATCTGGCGGTTCAACAAGGGGACTAATGGTATATACCGGTTTGTTAATTTTTTCTACACCAAGTTAAACGCCGGATCTAAGCATTGAAACAGTTGAGATTGCGGATGGGTAAGTGTACAGAAACATATTTCACAAGATTTCTCTACAGCGACGGATCTAAAGCAAGTTCAGAAAAGAAGGAAAATATTCAAGGTTCAAAAAAGAACAGTACCGAATCAATGGGCAGAGATACAGGTAGATTTATGGTCTTGAGGCATGTAAGTGAAGGCGGATGCTAAAAACTACCGCTACACAGAGCAAAGGTTCACAGGTTCATCTAAGATCTATCATATGAGTACGAAGCAGACGATGAACACTGAAGAACTTGGAAACCCTAGAATGGATCTACGGAGGAAAAGGTGAAGAACTCACCGGAGCCAAGGAAGAAACAGAAGGTTGCCGCGATGCTCTGGTACAATCAGGGTGATGCAGTGGCCAAGGTTGGAGCAGAGGTCATCGACAGCGGCGGAGCTCCGAAGCTGGACGACGCGGGGAAGACGAAGCAGAAGGGCACGAAGGGGAAAAATAAATGACCCTTCGGTCCTATTTATAAGGCAAGGGACATGTGTCAGGCACGAAAATCAAGGGACCATGGGTTTGGAAACGAAGCTGTCGCCTCAATTGTCGCAGACCTATTAAACAAAAAAGGTATCATGGATAAGTTTCTTTATAACAGGTGACGTCATGCCGGTTTACAACAACCAGAGAAGATGACATCACGGCGGTTCAACAAACTACAAGAAGATGTTGAAGTTAAAGTTTTTTGCTAAAGGATTGACATGAACCTGTTCAAATCAATCTGGGGCCTAATGTTGGGGATATTACTACTGGGCGTAAACTAGCCTATCTGGGCCGGGTTAACTTCATCAGTAGTTAAGTATGTTAAAGCCCATGAAGGTAGATGAGGGCTTAAAGCCCATGATCGGTTTAAGGCCTGTAGCCATAAACCGGCGTCGGTATATAAACTTGTACTGTAAGTTAGGAATAAGTAGAGACCAAACCGAACACGTATATGAGCCGGTGTTGGGACTCTGTAAACCGACGGGCGTCACCCATGTATATAAGGGGATGACCCGGCGGCGGTTCAAGGACAACAGACAACAACTCGAGACTTAGGCAAAGCTTGTTTGCTCCCTAGTCATCGAAACCCCATCAATTCCATCACAACTAGACGTAGGCTTTTACCTTCATCGAAGGGGCCGAACTAGTATAAACTCTCTTGCGTCCCTGTGTCCGCTTTAACCCCTTCAAGCTCACCCGTTGCGATGGCTCAACGACTAAGTCCTTTCACGAGGACAACTGTCGTGACAAAACCACGACAACTACTAATAGCAAGACTTCTCCCATGTCCTCAGGAACAAAAGTAACTACTCACAAAGCATAAACATGTTCATAATTAGAGGGGTATTAATATGCATATAGGATCTGAACATATGATCTTCCACCAATTAAACCAACTAGCATCTACTACAAGGAGTAATTAACACTACTAGCAACCTACTAGCACCAATCCCGGACTTGGATACAAGAGATGAACTAGGGTTTTGAGATGAGATGGTGCTGATGAAGATGTTGATGGAGATTTCCCTATCCCGATGAGAGGAGCGTTGGTGATGACGATGGCGATGATTTACCCCTCCGGGAGGGAAGTTTGCCTCTCAGAACAGCCCCGCCAGAACCCTGGATTGGTTCCGCCAAGGTTCCGCCTTGTGGCGGCGGAGTTTCGTCCGAGAAGATGGCTTATGATTTTTTTTCCAATCGAAAGAGTCCATGTAGCAGAAGATGGTCACCGGAGGGCCACCAGGGGGCCCATGAGGTAGGGGGCGCGCCCAGGGGGGTAGGGTGCGCCCCCACCCTCGTGGGCAGGGTGTGGCCCCCCTGGTGAAGTTCTTGCGCTCAATGTTTTTTATATATTTGGAAAACATCATCCGTGAAGTTTCAGGACTTTTGGAGCTGTGCAGAATAGGTCTCTAATATTAGCTCCTTTTCCAGCCAGAATCCCAGCTGCCGGCATTCTCCCTCTTTATGTAAACCATGTAAAATAAGAGAGAATAGGCATAAGTATTGTGACATTATGTGTAATAACAGCCCATAATGCAATAAATATTGATATAAAAGCATGATGCAAAATGGACGTATCAACTCCCCCAAGCTTAGACCTCGCTTGTCCTCAAGCGAAA
Organism: Triticum monococcum; assembly: GCA_034509565.1. Lineage (NCBI taxonomy): Eukaryota > Viridiplantae > Streptophyta > Magnoliopsida > Poales > Poaceae > Triticum > Triticum monococcum. The sequence goes on along the minus strand of CM067843.1, from coordinate 61,099,118 downwards.
AGCCGAAATTGAAAAATATGTCCACAAGTTTGGAGATGAAGGTGTCGATAAAAATAAAATACGGACATGAGGGCATCATGATCATTCTTAGAAAAACAACTTATATAATTCTTGTCATATGATATCTTATGATAGAGTAATAATTCAATCACAATATCAAGTATGAATCGTAAACTTCATTGAAAACTAACAAACTATAATCTCAGTCGTTGAGGCAATTGCAATCTATCATAACATAGGAAAGAGTCAATGTATAAGAGCTTTTCAGCAAGTCCACATACTCAACTATCATATAGTCTTTCACAATTGCTGACACTCACGCAATACTTATGGGTATGGAGTTTTAGTCGGACACAGAGAAAGATAGGGGCTTATAGTTTTGCCTCCCAACGTTTTACCTCAAGGGTAATGTCAACAGTAATAGTTCATGAAAACTCAAATCCAATTAGCCATATATATCGGGATCTTTCCAACATATTGTGCTTGCCATAGGATAAAATGTAAAAAGGAAGGGTGAGGATCACCATGACTCTTTTGCAGTGTAGGAGATAAAAGTAAAAGATAGGCCCTTCGCAGAGGGAAGCAGAGGTTGTCATGCGCTTTTGTGGGTAAATGCACAAAATCCTAATGCAAAAGAACATCACTTTATATTGCCACTTGTGATATGGACCTTTACTATGCAGTCTGTTGCTTTTATTACTTCCATATCACACGATTGTATAAAGCTTATTTCTACCACACCAATCAATCATACATATTTAGAGAGCAATTTTTATTGCTTGCACCGATGACAACTTACTTGATGGGTCTTACTCAATCCATATGTAGGTATGGTGGACTCTCATGGCAAAACTGGTTTAAGGGTATTTGGAAGCACAAGTAGTATCTCTACTTGGTGCAATGAATTTGGCTAGCATGAGGGAGAAAGGCAAGCTCAACATGTTGGAGGATCCAAGACAATATAATTTATCTCAGATGTAAGAAAACATAACCCATTATGTTGTCTTCCTTGTCCAATGTCAACTCTTTAGCATGTCATATTTTAATGAGTGCTCACAATCATAAAAGATGTCCAAGATAGTATATTTATATGTGAAGACCTCTCTTTCTGTATTACTTCCTATTAATTGCAACGATGACCAAAACTATGTTTGTCAACCCTCAATAACTTTTATTCATCAGACTCTTTCTATGTGAGCTCATTACTCTCCATAAGAGTCACATGATCTCTTTGTTTCTTTTTATTTCTTTCTCTTTTCTTTTCTTTTATTTGGGATCATGGCAAAAATAAGCAAGCCCTTGGCTCAACACTAATATTTATTATATAGCTCAAGGACTCGATTACATAGAAGGATAATAAAGCAAAACTCACAACTAGATCATACTAAGAACTTTTATTCTACTAGATCAAGATATTACCAAAAGGATCGAACTAAGAAAAACAGTAAAGATAAAAGTGATGGTGATACGATACCGGGGCACTCCCCCAAGCTTGGCATTTGCCAAGTGGAGTGCCCATACTAGATACTCAATTCTTCTTTGTTGGTGGAGACGGTGGTGATTTTGTTGATGGCGTAGGCTTCTTCCTTAATTTGCGTTTGAGGATAGAATTTTGGTCCCTCGGGTCCTCAATCTCCTGTTCCAGGCTCAGTACCTTTTTGCATAGTTCCTGCTTGTTTTCCTGCAAGAGGCGAAAAGGGATAAACTCGATCTTAGGTTTCATTACTCTATCCGGGAGGCTTGACTTTTTGAACTCCACATGCATGTCCCCAGGTTGAGGTAGTGGGACTTCATCTTCATCTGAGCTCGTCTCCTCCTTTCCCTTGGGTTCATAGTCTTCTTCTTCTCCCGTGGTCCAACCATAATGCTCCACATCTCCATAGACCTCAGGATCTGCAAGGTAATCAACCACATAGCTTTCTCCTTCCGAATCCTAGGACGACATGTTGCTCTGTCTGTAGCAGGACAACTCAAAACAAAGACAAGAGATTTTTGCGTGATACGGGAGTCAAAACCCCCGGGAGGTTATATAATGAATTTTTACCGGCCAAAATACGTGTCATGTAAGAAAACGGAGTCCGGAGAGTACATGAGGTGCCCACGAGGTAGGGGGCGCGCCCAGGATGGTAGGGCGCACCCTCCACCCTCGTGGAGCCCTCGTGTCCTTTCCGGACTGCTGCTTATTTTTCTATTTTTCTAAATATTCCAAAGCAGAGAATTATTGCCTTAAAAACTATTTTGGAGTCGGTTTACTTACCGCACCACATACCTATTCCTTTTCGGAGTCTGAAACGTTCCGGAAAGTGTCCCTTATGTATTCCTCCGGGGTTATGGTTTCAATAACATTGGTTTCAACATTTATGGGATTACCCGAGATATAATGTTTGATTCTTTGACCATTTACCACCTTCGGATTTGTGCCTTGGAAGTTGTTGATTTTTATGGCACCAGAACGGTAGACCTCTTCGATAACGTAAGGACCTTCCCATTTCGAGAGAAGTTTTCCTGCAAAAAATCTTAAACGAAAGTTCTATAGCAATACATAATCACCTACATTAAACTCACGCTTTTGTATTCTTTTATCATGCCACCTTTTAACTTTTTCTTTAAACAACTTGGCATTTTCGTAGGCTTGGGTTCTCCATTCATCAGGTGAGTTAATATCAAATAACCTCTTCTCACCGGCAAGTTTAAAATAATAATTTAGTTCTTTAATAGCCCAATAAGCCTTGTGTTCTAGTTCGAGAGGTAAGTGACATGCTTTTCCATAGACCATTTTATACGGAGACATACCCATAGGATTTTTATATGTAGTTCTATAGGCCCATAATGCATCATCAAGTTTCTTGGACCAATTCTTTCTGGACCTATTAACAGTCTTTTGCAAAATTAATTTCAGTTCTCTATTGCTCAATTCTACTTGACCACTAGACTGAGGGTGGTAAGGAGATGCAATTCTATGATTAACATCATATTTAGCAAGCATTTTATGGAAAGCACCATGAATAAAATGTGAACCACCATCAGTCATTAAATATCTAGGGACTCCAAACCTTGGAAAGATAACTTATTTAAGCATTTTAATGGAAGTGTTATGATCAACACTACTAGTTGGAATAGCTTCTACCCATTTAGTAACGTAATCAACAGCAACTAAAATATGTGTATAACCATTAGAGGAAGGAAAAGGTCCCATATAGTCAAAGCCCCAAACATCAAATGGTTCAATAACAAGTGAATAATTCATAGGCATTTCTTGACGTCTACTAATATTACCAATTCTTTGACATTCATCACAAGATAAGACAAACTTACGGGCATCCTTGAAGAGAGTAGGCCAATAAAAACCAGATTGTAGTACCTTATGTGCAGTTCTATCACCAGCATGGTGCCCTCCTGTGATGCCCCCGATTTGACCGTACACTAATCATACACGCAAATTTGTACGATCAAGATCAGGGACTCACGGGAAGATATCACAACACAACTCTACAAATAAAATAAGTCATACAAGCATCATATTACAAGCCAGGGGCCTCGAGGGCTCGAATACAAGAGCTCGATCATAGACGAGTCAGCGGAAGCAACAATATTTGAGTACAAACATAAGTTAAACAAGTTTGCCTTAAGAAGGCTAGCACAAACTGGGATACAGATTGAAAGAGGCGCAGGCCTCCTGCCTGGGATCCTCCTAAACTACTCCTGGTCGTCATCAGCGGCCTGCACGTAGTAGTAGGCACCTCCCGAGTAGTAGTAGTCGTCATCGACTGTGGCGTCTGGCTCCTGGGCTCCATCGTCTGGTCGCAACAATCGAGTATGGGGAAAAAGGAGTAGCAAAGCAACCGTTAGTACTCATCCAAAGTACTCACAAGACTTACATCAGATCTAAACTAAGTATGCATCTGTATCAAAGGAATGGGTTGTATCTGTGGACTAAACTGCAGAATGCCAGAAGGGAAGGGGAAAGCCTAGCCTATCGAAGACTAGCATCTTCTGGAAACCACCATCTTGCAGCAACAGGAGGGAGTAGAGTAGCATAAAGTAAAGTAGCAGTAATGTTATCAACCTCGGCCAGAGATCCTTTCTCGACTCCCTGCAAGAAAGCAATACCAGAGCCATACTATCTAGTTATCATCTCATAACCAAGTCTCATCTCCATGTCTCATCTCAAGTATCCAGTCTAGTTGTATCGATCAGGATACAACTCCAAGTGTCCATTACCGTAGGATAGGCTATCGATAGATGTTTTCTTCCCTGCAGGGGTGCACCAACTTACCCACCACGCTCGATTAACTCCGGCCGGACACACTTTCCTGGGTCATGCCTGGCCTCGGCCAAACAATACGCCGCAACCCGACCTAGGATTAATAGAGAGGCCAGCACGCCGGACTAAACCTATGCCCCTAGGGGTCATGGGCCATCTCCACGGGAACGCCTGCACGTTGCGTGGGTGGCCGGTGAGCAGACCTAGCTACCTCCTTCAACAAGGCAGGCGCTTACGCAGTCCAACCCGGCGCGCGCCGCTCAGTCGCTGACGTCTATTAAGCTTCGGCTGATGTATACGACGCAGAACGCCCATACTATGCCCACATGATGGTTAGTGCTATCAGGCCAGAGGCCCCTCGGATCAAATATCCAAATCGTAGTGGATTAGGAACGCGCGGTAACAAGCAGAGACTCACGAAAGATGTGACCCCATTGCCCCATCTCGAGTACTTGTGGCAAGGGCTAAGAATGCCCGGCCATGCCTCGTAGTTATCTCGCGGGCACCTTCCAGGTCAACCCGACTCCACATCACTCGCTATTAAGCTCGCACGGGTACCCCTCAGGGTCGACCCGTCTTTAGTAACATGGCTTAGTGCAAAGTCATAGTAACCATAGTAACTGTGTGTCTAACACCAAGGGGAAAACCCGAGGAATCACCCCCGATAAATTCCACTAGATGTAATCATCAAGGTGAACGTAAGAGGAATCACCCCCGAGGTTCACACTTGATGGGTTGCACGACAGAGTCATATTGGAAGTGGTTAAGGAGGAAATCACCCTCGATGACCACGACCGAATGACTACACTACAGGTTTAACATCAGAAGTGCTGTAGAGGTCTCACCCTTGATACTCGATAGTAACCCAGTAGTGTCAAACAACTAAGGGGAAAGTGATGTGCAGTGCCAGGGCCTAGTCTTCGATCCCGTTGATCGGGTCTTCAATGATGAAGCAGGGGCAACAAGAACAAGGTGGGGGTCACTGATGGATCACTAACCAACCTATACTAAGTAGTTTAGGATAAACATGTAAGGTATAAAAGCAGGTAACAACAGGCTATGCATTGGAGTAGGATCATACAAAAAGCAGTAGCAGTTCTAATGCAAGCATGAGAGGGAAAGAAATAGGCGATATCGGAATGCTCAAGGGGGGGGGGTTTGCTTGTCTGGTTGCTCAGGCAAAAAGGAGGGGTCATCGGTGACATAGTCGATCACAGTGGCAACATCGGTCTCGGGGTCTACCAGAGAGAGGAGGGGGAAGAAACACTAAATACAGAGCAAACAGTGCATCACAAGGCACAACATGACCACGGGCAGAGCTAGGGTTACCCTAACATAGTACTACACATTGTAGACGGAGGGGATAAACATCCGATGATGAATTCCCGGCGTTAGGCGAATTCCGGACAAATGAAAGAGAGGGGACGGTTCCATGTTCAGCATGCTAGGGGCATGTGACAGATGAACGGACCGCGTATTCGGATTCGTTGAATTTTTCTGAGCAACTTTCATATAGAAAACATTTTCATCGGAGTTACGGTTTAATTACTATGAATTTCTAAAGGTTTAAACATTTTCTGGAATTAAATAAATTAACAGAAATGGAATATGACGTCAGCATGGCGTATGAGTGATGTCAGCAGCCAACAGTTCGGTTGACTGGTCAAATTGACATGGGGACCCACCTGTCATAGACAGTGGGTTAAACAGGGTTCAAACTAATCTAAATTTAGTTAGTAAAACTACTGGGCCCACCTGTCAGTGTCTAATTTAGGTTAACTAAACTAATTTAATTAATTCCTGTTAATTAGGGGGGGAGGGCCCCACTGGTTAGTGGCTAGGGGTTGCCCAGTCATCAGGGTTGACTGGTCAACCCAGTCAACTAGTGTCCCTGGGCCCCACTGGCAGTGACACAAAGGCGGGGCCCACTGCGCCACGTCTGCGTCGGCGCCGGAGACAGCTCCGGCGACCAAAAACGCGGCAGAGCGGCTCGGGACTTCGCCGGAAACGGGCTATGGGCACCGTTTGGTCCGCGCGATAGCGCGTTCGAAAGCGGAGGCGAAGCCGCGTCGTTTTGGGGCTACGGCATGGCCGGAGCGGGGGTGCAACAACGGCGGCGACCTCAACGGCGGAGGTCGAAGCTCGGGCACGGGTGGAATCGGGCTAGGAGCACGGGCGAAGGCGCGGCGAGGTGCGCTGGGCTGCTTGAAGCGTGCTGGGCACGGTGCCGTGCTTGACAGAGCTCGATGGCGAGCATGGCCACGGCGGCTATGGAGCGAGGCGGCGGCGAGCTACGATGGTAGCGGCAAGCAAGCTAGAGAGTGAGGCGGCCTACGCGAGAGAGGGGAGAGGCGAAAAGAAGAGGAGCTCACATCGCTCCTACAGATGCACGAAGTGGGCTCAACGGAGGCTCGGAGTTGCCGGAGTTCGACGGCGAGGGTGGCAGTGCCCAAGGTGGAAGACGATGGGGATCTGGGGCTGCAGTGCCTCCCAGCTCGCACTACTGGCCGTAGTCAATGCAGGTGATGACGACGATACTCCTCGACGTCTTCACATATCTCGGGGAGGTCGTCGGCCACGACCACGGCGAGGCGACAGCGGTGGTCGCGTCGGGTGCGATTGAATTTGTGAGGAGGAGAGGCAATGGAGCGAGCGGGGAGAGGGGGTAGGGACTGGCGCGAGTGGGGGCGGCAGGGCAAGCGGGAGGGGAGAGGGGAGCCCGAGGCGTCGGGGTCTTATCCCTCGTCGTCGACGGCGAGGAGGTTCGGCGGTGACGCGCGGGCGCGCGCCCACGGTCGGTTGAACAGGGGGAGGAAGAGAGCGACCGGGGGAGGTGGGCCGCCTAGGATGGGGGGAGTTGGGCCGGCCCGGGGGGTTCGGTCCAGGGAGGGGGTAGAGGGCCTCTCCCACTTTACCTTTTTTCTTTTTTTTATTTTCAGCAGCTTTTGCATTTTTCTTTTAGCCAAAAATGACCTTGCAAAATTATGCCACTGGCCAAAACAAATTCCTAGAATTATTGTGCACTGCTATAGAAGGTTGGGAGGCTTTTGGAATAGCTGCCAATTTTATAAATTAAAAAGGGCATTTAATTTATTGCTTAGGTCACTGTTTTAAGTAGTTTAGGCCACTTAAACCCTTTGCAAAAATGTTGGTCCACCACCAATAATACCAGAAGAATACTTCCCACATGATGAACATTTTAGTTTTCATGTTTGAGCATTTTGAATTTCACACCGAATTTGAATTTGAATTCAACTGGAATTTGAAAGCACATGAGACAATAATGATCAGGCACATGTTTAGCAAAAAGATTAACTTAACCCCAGGGGTTACTGTAGCATCATTACACCGGGGTGTTACAACTCTCCTCCTCTAAAAGAAATTCTCGTCCCGAGAATTAAGAGGTAGAAAGGAACAGGTCGGGGTACTCAGCACGGAGGTTATCCTCGCGTTCCCAAGTGGCTTCATCTTTAGAATGATTTGACCATTGCACCTTGAGGAATGTCACATCCCTAGTTCTGGTATGATCCTAGGCTTGCTTGTGCATCATGGTTATATTTCAAATGAAATTGAAATGGGGAAGTTGCAAACCCTAGCACCAAAGCAATTCAAATAGGTTCAAATTTAAAATGGATTTCCAATGAACCCAAAATGCTTTTCAAAAATGTTCATGCCCTTTTCGTTAATGTTGGGAACAACAACCAGAGGTGATGCACATTTTTGCTACTCATTTTGGATTTTTGAATCAATGCATAAATATTTGATTTGGAGCTGTTTAAATTATATAAATATTTTAATGGCTCCAAAAATGTTGGGAATTGGTGAGGGCCTCTAGAATATTATATCTAGATGCCACAATTATTTTCAGCATTTATGGAAATGTTTTAACATTTCTTTTAGATACAAAACAAATGTCAGAAATAGAAAAAGAAAACAGAAGAGGGGAAAACACTTACCTGGGCCTTACCTGAGGCCTGGCTGTTACAGCCCAGCTGGCCAGCCCACCTGGCGGCCCAGCCCACCAGGGGCATACCCGTCTTCTACCTCTTGCCAGTAGGCAGAGGAGAAGCTGGGCATGACGCATGCGCGCGGCCACCGCGCGCCACCTCCACCCTGCCTGGCTGTCCTCCCGTCGCCTGGACCTCCCTCGCGTCGCCACGCACCCCTGGACCTCTCTCACTCTCTCCCGCTCTCCTCCCCTCCTCTGATTTCTGTTCCCCGCAGCGCCACCGAGCGCAGCCGACGCCATCGCTCGCCGTTGCCGCGGCCACTGCCTCCCCCTCGCCCCCTGGACATGCCCAGGAGCTCCACGACGTCGTCTTCGTCATCTCCACCGAGCCAAGCGAGCCGGGGCGTGCCATAGCAACGTCATCACCATCGTCTTCAACCTCTCGGCCGCCGAGATCGCCGGCGCCCGTCCGTCGTCTCCGACTCGTCCCCGAGCCTGCTGACCATCCCATCACCTCCGCTGTGAGATTCTGCGTTTGTTCCCCCTCTTCCCGAGCTCGTTTACGCCCCGTAGCCGTCGCTCCCTTGTCGACCGAACCGCGCTGCCGCCCAAGCTCATCGGCGGCAACGCTCCGGTGACCATTTGGTCCCAGACGCGTGTCCACCGAGCTTGCTGCCCCGCGCTAAGCCTCGCTGGCGCCTCCCCTTTCCCGCTTGCACCCCATAACGCCAACTCCGCACGCACCCGAGCTCCGGCCGCCGCACGCGTCATCGCCGGCGCCACTCCGGCCGCTCCCCGGTCGCGCCACCACCACGGCTGGATGCGGACGAGCGTCCGCATCCCGTAGCTATACTCCGCGCGCCAAATGGCCCCTTGTAGGCAGAACCCGTAGTGCACCGCCGCGTTCGGACTCGCCGGCGGCTAAACGCCGGCGACCGCTGACCTTTTACCGGCGTGGGTTGACCCCCACAGCCCAGTTGACCTCCCCCCTCTCTCTCACTGACCTGCGGGCCCCGCCCGACTAATTACTATAGTTAACGCTAATTAACTAACTAGGTTAGCTACTACAGTCACTGACTAGTGGGCCCTGCCCAGTTAATTAGGACTAACTAACTTAGTTAGTTGACTGGGTCACTGACCAGTGGGACCCACTGGTCAGGTTTGACCTGGTCAGCCTCATTGACTCGCTTACATCATGCTGACGTAGAGCTGACGCAATAATTGATTTCTGGAATTAATTTAAATCAGGAAATTCCAGAAAATAGTTAAAACTTCTAAAAATCATAGTAATTCAACCGTAACTCCAAATCAAATAAATTATATATGAAAAATTATCAGAAAAATGCAAGGAATCCATTTATGCTAGTTTCATGCATGAAAAACCAACTTACACTTGCTGTATAAGTGAAAACGTAATAATGGCATGTTATATATTTAATTTGGGGTTTGCATATGAACCCTTGGTTCATATGGACTTTAACCAAATTGATGCTAGATGCATTAGGGCAAATCATAGCATCTTCGAAATGTCATCTTCATGCATCAGATTGTTGCATATGGTTGTTTATTGATTGCCGGCGCCGTTCCCTCTTGATAGGTTCGGCTCCGGAAGGTGTCCCGAGTACCTGTCTGAGGAGCAGTGCTTCTTCATGGATCTATCAGGCAAGAAAACCCCCTTGAGAATCTCGATAAAGTCCCACTCTCTCGCTCCTGCTCCTCTTACTACATTAGGACAATAACGATTCAAACTGCTACTTTCTGCTGCGGTAGCTGAACCCATTCCTCTGCATGACCTGTCATTACCACAGTAAATAGTTGAAACCCACTAGCATGAGTAGGAGTTGCTTGAGCCTTGATGTGCCTGCTCATCCATGCTTGTTTTCTTTATGCCAGATATGCTTAGAGTTGTGTCAGGTCTGATTCATCGGGAATGAATCGGAGTGGTGAACATGTCCTACCGGTAAAGGCTAAGTGTGTGAACACGTTTTGGTAAAGGTAGCGATGAGAGGCCATGTAGGATTACATGGTGGGTTGTCTCATTGGAACCGTCCTTAAGCACTGAGTACTGTGTATGTTATCCAAGTCCAGTTACTACCACACATTGGGTTCCGGTTATCCGGCCCCTCTCGGCTTATTAATCCGCTTGATCTCTGTTCGGGAGTTGCACCTAGTTTCTGGCATTTGTAGGTAGTGCTACTTGTCTACCAAGTGGTGCCCGACGGGGCGGGCTTGGGACAGACTAGGCACCGTGGCACGGTGTACCAAGTGGCACCCGGATGGTGGACTTGGGAACCCTGCACACATTGTTTGTGGCCGTGAGCGACACCCCGGCCGGATCTCCTTGCGGATGGAACCCGAATAGGCGATAAACCTGGACGAGAGACTTGTGTGGTTAGTCAGGTCGTGGCCGGCACCCTCGCCCGGCTTCCGCTTGAAGGTTGCCGAGGTACATGACATGTATAGGGCTATAAGTGGCGAGAGCGTGTGTGAAGAAGTACACCCCTGCATGGTCAATATTATCTATTCGAATAGCCGTTTTCCTCGGATATGGAAACTTGGAGGACTAATGTAGTACATAGACAACTTGAAGTGGATACTCTAAAATCCGCAAGATATGCGTGAGTGCTATGGATGGCCTTCTCGTAGGGAGACGGGAACGGATCCATAGTGGGTATTGATATGGTGAATATGTGGACTCGTGTGCGTCTTCTCACCTCAAAGAAGTTTCTGATACTCGTAGTATAGATTAGCCATTGAGTCAAAGCTGGCTTGCTGCTGTTAAACTCCACCACCCCCTTTGTTGATAATGTTGCACCTCACGTTTGCTTATTTATGTTTTGCAGTTGGTTACCCTAGTGACTTCGACGAGTAGTTGGTGTCCCAGCTACGATCTTGTACCCTTGGGAGGGTCGTGTTTAGTCAGGCTCCTTAGTCTCTTCCTTTTTGTAGTTGTCTGTACTCAGACATGTAATGCTTCCGTTGCTTGTATGCTCTAAATGATGGGTCATGAGACCCCTGTGTGTATTGATTGCTATGTGGCTCTTCTGGGCCTTTATCTATATGAGTTTGAGTTATGTTGTGATGCCATGATGTACAACACATACTTGCATGTTATGCGTATGTGTAACGTGTATTGCTATGTGTGGGATCCGACAACCTAGTTGTTTACCTCTGATAGCCTCTCTTATGGGGAAATGTAGTCTTGTGCTTCCATGTGCCATAGTAGTCCGCTATAGCCCGGTTCACCGGAGTCCTGCTAGCCCAGCACTACTGCTCCGGAACACTCGACTGGCCGGCATGTGATTCACTTCGTTCCTGTGTTTGTTCCTTCGGGGAAATGTCACGCGGTGACATCCGGAGTCCTGCCTAGCCTGCTACAGCCCGGGTTCCCGGAGTCCTGTTAGCCCAGTGCTACATCCCAGATTCATACACTGTTGACCGACATGCTCGAGGTTGATTCATGTATGCCTGTCCCTGTAAGTTAGTGCTACTTTGGGTTCACGACTAGTCATGTCAGCCCGGGTTCTCTGTCATATGGATGCTAGCGACACTATCATATACGTGAGCCAAGAGGCGCAAACGGTCCCGGGCCAGGTAAGGTGGCACCCGTGTGAATACCGTGCGTGAGGCCGCAAAGTGATATGAAGTGTTACATGCTAGATCGGTGTGACTTAGGATCGGGGTCCCGACAGCGAGCTTGGTAACCTTCCGGCGTGTTCGACGTTCAGCTTCTTCAAGAATGCAGATCGGATGCTCTTTGTATGTGAGATCATCTTGCACTTCAATCAGTTCCGGATCCACTTCACGTTCCGGATCCTTGAAGCACCGACGAAGTTGCGACACGTGGAAGACGTCATGGACGTGAGAGAATTGAGGTGGCAACTCCAATTGATAAGCCACCAGTCCACGACAGGCGAGGATGCGGAAGGGACCAATGTAGCGCGGAGATAGCTTGCCCTTCACTCCGAACCGATGAGTGCCTCTCAAAGCAGTGGCACGCAGATAAGCTTGTTCACCAGGTTGATAAGTTGAACCCCAATGTTTCCGGTCATAGTTGCTCTTCTGACGGGACTGGACCGCCTTGAGATTATCCCGGACAATACGAACCCGCTCTTCAGCTTGTTGAATAATGTCTGGACCAATGAGCGTCCATTCCCTAGTTTCTGACCAATTCAGAGGGGTTCGACACTTACGTCCATAAAGCACTTCAAAGGGTGCCATTTTCAAGCTGGCTTGATAGCTGTTGTTATAAGAGAACTCCGCATAAGGGAGAGATTCTTCCCACTTCTTACCGAAAGAAATAACACAAGATCGAAGCATGTCTTCAAGAATTTGATTAACTCGCTCGACTTGGCCTCGGGATTGGGGATGATAAGCAGTGCTCCAGGTAATATGAGTTCCCATTGCCTCTTGGAAACTATCCTAGAACTTTGAAGTGAATATACTGCCATGATCTGAACTGATCTCCTTCGGAATGCCGTGGAGTGACACAATTCGGGAGATATAAAAGTTTGCTAATTGACTAGCAGTGATGGTCTCCTTGACTAGCAGAAAGTGAGCAACCTTTGAGAATTGGTCGATGACGACAAAGATAGCATCATTACCTTTCTGAGACTTGGGAAGGCCTGTGACGAAGTCCATCTGAATCTTATCCCACTTCCATTCAGGAATCAGAAGCGGTTGTAGAAGTCCAGCCGGTTTCTGATGTTCTGCTTTGACGCGACGACAAACGTCACATTCTTCAATATATCAAGCAATGTCTTGCTTCATATTAGACCACCAGTACTTCTGACGGATGTCTAGATACATCTTGGTACTTCCCGGGTGAATAGAGAGAGGGGTGTCATGCGCTTCTTTCATCACCTTCTCTGTCATAAGCTCAAATCAGGGTACGACAATGCGATCTCTGAAGTATAAGGTCCCATTTTCAGCAAGCGAGAAATCTCGGGATTTCTCTAAGGCAATATCCTTTTTCATCAAATCCACATGAGCATCTTTGGCTTGAGCAGACTTAATTGCTTTCAGCAGAGTGGGTTCCAGGGCAAGGTTATTCAGAGAACCTTGTGGAACTAGTTGAAGGTTCAGCTTGCACAACTCTTCATAAAGGCGGGGTTGGGCTTTGAAGACCATGTGATTGTTGCAATAAGACTTGCGACTCAGGGCATCGGCCATTACATTAGCCTTGCCAAGTGAATAAGATATACCGCAGTTGTAGTCAGCAATAGCTTCCATCCATCGCTGCTGACGGAGGTTCAGATCTGGCTGAGTAAACATGTACTTTAGACTCTGATGACCAGTGAAGATCTCGCAAGGATTACCGAGAAGGTACTGTCTCCATAGTTTCAATGCATAGATAACCGCAGCAAGCTCAAGGTCATGAACTGGGTAGTTCTCTTCATGAGAACGCACTTGACGAGAGGCATAAGCAATCACTCTGCGCTCTTGCATTAGGACACAACCTAATCCTTGATGTGAAGCGTCGCAATAGATGACAAAGTCCTTGCGAGAATCAGGGGGAGCAAGCACTGGGGCAGATGCAGCTTGTCTTTGAGTGCTTGGAAACTTTCCTGACATTTGTCTGTCCAATCAAACTTAACGCCTTTGTGAAGCAGATTGGTCAGTGGCTTGGCAATCTTGGAGAAGTTCTCAACAAACGACGGCAATAGCTGGCAAGACAGAGAAAGCTTCTGACTTGCTTGACAGTCTTCAGAGGGGTCCAGTCAAGAATAGCCTGAACACGCTCTGGGTTGACGGCAATACCATCCTTGGAGATGACATGACCAAGGTAGGTGACTTCAAGAAGCCAGAATTCGCACTTGGAATACTTGGCTTAAAGTTGATGTTCTCGAAGCTTCTCTAGAACAAGTCGAAGATGTTCAGCATGTTCTTCTTTGTTCTTCGAATATACCAAAATATCATCCAGATAGACTACGACGAACTTGTAGAGGTAATCCATGAATATGTAGTTCATCAGACGAGAGAAAGTGGCTGGAGCATTGGTCAAGCCAAAAGACATGATGGTGTACTTGTAAGAACCATAACGAGTGACGAATGCGGTCTTTGGAATATCCTCTTCACGAACATGGATCTGGTGGTAACCCAACCTCAAGTCGAGTTTAGAGAATATTGATGGACCAGCCAGTTGATCATACAGATCATTGATCCGAGGAAGCGGATATTTGTTCTGAATTGTAGCTTGGTTGATAGGACGATAGTCTTGTACCAAACGATTCGTTCCATCCTTCTTCTTCACAAATAGAGAAGGTGCTCCCCAAGCTGAGGAACTTGGACGAATGAAACCACTGCGAAGAGATTTGTCGATTTCCTCCTTAAGTTCAAGGAGTTCATGAGGCGGCATCTTGTAGGGTCGTTTGGTAATAGGAACGGTGCCTGGTTTCAAATCGATGATAAACTCGACAGCCCGGGCAGGGGCTATTCCTAGAAGTTCTTCTGGAAAGACATCTAGGAAGTCGCGAACAACTGGAATCTTTTCAATTCCCTCAAGAGGTGCTGCGTTCAACGCATTCAAGACATAAAGTCGTGCTTCAGCGTTTTGAACAAGTTGAGCATGGTAGCTTACTATCTCACCGGGAGGATGTAGGAGGTGAATGACTTTGGTGGCACAAACGATGGAGGCAGTATGTGCTTTCAACCATTCCATTCCCAAAATGAGGTCAATGTTGGAAGACTCCAGAATAATGGGAGAAACATGAAATTCCAACCCTTCAATTTCACGGGGACGTCGCGACCCATCATGGTAGTTCGACACTGACCCGCAGGGGTGCGTACCACTATCGGGGTGTTCATGGGCTCACATCGAATGTCGTGTGCCTATGCAAAATTTTCTGACATGAATGAATGCGATGCTCATGAA
Organism: Triticum monococcum; assembly: GCA_034509565.1. Classification (NCBI taxonomy): domain Eukaryota; kingdom Viridiplantae; phylum Streptophyta; class Magnoliopsida; order Poales; family Poaceae; genus Triticum; species Triticum monococcum. The sequence continues at coordinate 61,084,031 of CM067843.1, read as the reverse complement.
TCAAATAAAACAGATGCTGGTACTGAATTAACAAGGAGAGTACCCATCACAGTAGCAGGCTAGTCTTGAGCTTCATTCAGATCAACATGATTAGCCTGACCACGACCATACTGTCTGGCGTTGTTATTGTGGGGCTGGTTGTTATGGCCAGTTGAAGGCAAAGCCAACTGGTTCTGATTCTGAGGGTAGTTCCTGGAATGATGGCCCGGAAGGCCACACTTGAAGCACATACCATCATTGGGATTGTGAGCAGAAGCTTGGGGTGGTATAGTCCGAAGGGGCTGCCTCTACAGTGGAGGAGGAAGACGAGGTGCGGCATATGCCTGTCTTGGTGCACATGCAGTTGGACGATACATGTTGTGGGGAATCCATATTCGATGCTTCTGCGCTGACGGGCCCGAAGATGAGCCAGCATCACGGCTGCACCTAAGGGATCCCTGGTGTTCCTGAAGACCAGTCTCAACCTGAGTAGCCTTGTTCACCAAGGTGGCGAAGTCGGCAAAGTCATGAGCGAGCAGTGCTAGCTTAATATCAGGGTGAAGTCCATCACAGAACTTTTCTTGCCTACGAGCATCAGTTGGAATGTCTTCTTCAGCATAACGAGACAAGTCCAGAAATTCCCGCTGATAAGCATCTACAGTATTGTTGCCTTGGGTGAGGTTGCGGAAATCTCGCTTCTTCCTGTCCATGATTCCCTGAGGAATGAAGCGGGCATGGAAGGCAGCTTGGAAATCCGGCCAAGTGATGACCGTTCCAGTAGGTAGGGTACGCCTGTGGCTGTCCCACCATTGAGCAGCGGGACCCTTCAGAAAGAAAGATGCAAAGGTGACATAGCTAGCAGGGGCCACACTAGCAGACTCCATTTCATATGTGATGTCGCGGAGCCAGTCATCAGCATCAAGGGGTTGAGTTGAGCTGCGGTAAATAGTTGGGTTGAGACGCATGAAGTCCTGCAGAGTTCCTGGGGTTGGCTGTTGATTCATGTTCGGACAAGGAAACTGATCCATCATTCCTTCCATGAATTGGCGATTCAGCTCAAACTATTGCATCATTCCAGCAAAGAATTCGGGCGGTGGTGGATCGTTGGCACCACGGCCACGACCAGCGGGTCTAACCATCCTGCTAACAAGTAACAGGGGGTAGTTCAGCATTGACCATTTGTAAAAACAAGGATCATTCATGATGAAACATGCATAATGAAAGAGGTACGATGGATACCACTTAGTTGTCATCACGACGGTGTGTGTACTATCCAGAACACTATTCTAAGTAAAACCTTGGCTTATCCAGCTTTGGGGTGGATGTGGTCACGGGATCCTAATGTTAGACTTAGTAAAACCATTTTAACCCGAATAGAAGAGAGATCAGAGTCCCAGAGTATAGACGAGGAATAAAAGATCCTAATACCACCCAATGGCGACATGGGCCCGTAAGCCACACAACCATGTTAGTAAAGTTTTTGTAGTGACTAGACTCGACTTCGGCCAAGGAGTTGGAAAGGGGGCTACCTACAGGCAGTCGGCTCTGATACCAACTTGTGACGCCCCCGATTTGACCATACACTAATCATACACGCAAATGTGTACGATGAAGATCAGGGACTCACGGGAAGATATCACAACACAACTCTACAAATAAAATAAGTCATACAAGCATCATATTACAAGCCAGGGGCCTCGAGGGCTCGAATACAAGAGCTCGATCATAGACGAGTCAGCGGAAGCAACAATATCTGAGTATAGACATAAGTTAAACAAGTTTGCCTTAAGAAGGCTAGCACAAACTGGGATACAGATCGAAAGAGGCGCATGCCTCCTGCCTAGGATCCTCCTAAACTACTCCTAGTCATCGTCAGCGGCCTGCGCGTAGTAGTAGGCACCTCCCGAGTAGTAGTAGTCGTCATCGATTGTGGCGTCTGGCTCTTGGGCTCCATTGTCTGGTCACAACAATCGAGTATGGGGAAAAAGGAGTAGCAAAGCAACCGTTAGTACTCATCCAAAGTACTCGCAAGACTTACATCAGATCTAAACTAAGTATGCATCTGTATCAAAGGAATGGGTTGTATCTGTGGACTAAACTGCAGAATGCCAGAAGGGAAGGGGAAAGCCTAGCCTATCAAAGACTAGCATCTTCTGGAAACCACCATCTTGCAGCAACAGGAGGGAGTAGAGTAGCATAAAGTAAAGTAGCAGTAATGTTATCAACCTCGGCCAGAGATCCTTTCTCGACTCCCTGTGAGAAAGCAATCCCAGAGCCATACTATCTAGTTATAATCTCATAACCAAGTCTCATCTCCATGTCTCATCTCAAGTATCCAGTTCTAGTTGTATCGATCGGGATACAACTCCAAGTGTCCGTTATCGTAGGACAGGCTATCGATAGATGTTTTCTTCCCTGCAGGGGTGCACCAACTTACCCACCACGCTCGATTAACTCCGGCCGGACACACTTTCCTGGGTCATGCCCGACCTCGGCCAAATAATACGCCGCAACCCGACCCAGGCTTAATAGAGAGGCCAGCACGCCGGACTAAACCTATGCCCCCAGGGGTCATGGGCCATCTCCCCAGGAACTCTTGCACGTTGCGTGGGCGGCCGGTGAGTAGACCTAGCTATCACCTTCAACAAGGCAGGCGCTTACGCAGTCCAACCCGGCACGCGCCGCTCAGTCGCTGATGTCTATTAAGCTTCGGCTGATGTATACGGTGCAGAACGCCCATACTATGCCCACGTGATGGTTAGTGCTATCAGGCCAGAGGCCCCTCGGATCAAATATCCAAATCGTAGTGGATTAGGAACGCGCGGTAACAAGCAGAGACTCATGAAAGATGTGACCCCGTTGCCCCGTCTCGAGTACTTGTGGCAAGGTATAAGAATGCCCAACCACGCCTCGTAGTTATCTCGCGGGCACCTTCCAGGTCAACCCGACTCCACATCACTCGCTATTAAGCTCGCGCGGGTACCCCTCAGGGTCGACCCGTCTTTAGTAACATGGCTCAGTGCAAAGTCATAGTAACCATAGTAACTGTGTGTCTAACACCAAGGGGAAAACCCGAGGAATCACCCGCCGATGAATTCCACTAGATGTAATCATCAAGGTGAACGTAAGAGCAATCACCCCCGAGGTTCACACTTGAGGGGTTGCACGACAGAGTCATATTGGAAGTGGTTAAGGAGGAAATCACCCTCGATGACCACGACCGAATGACTACACTACAGGGTTAACATCAGAAGTGTTGTAGATGTCTCACCCTCGGTACTCGATAGTAACCCAGTAGTGTCAAACAACTAAGGGGAAAGTGATGTGCGGTGCCAGGGCCTGGTCTTCGATCCCGTTGATCGGGTCTTCAATGATGAAGCACGGGCAACAATGACAAGGTGGGGGTCACTGATGGATCACTAAACAACCTATACTAAGCAGTTTAGGATAAATAGGTAAGGTATAAAAGCAAGTAACAACAATAGGCTATGCATCGGAGTAGGATCATACAGAAAGCAGTAGCAGTTCTAATGCAAGCATGAGAGGGAAAGAAATAGGTGATATCGGAATGCTCAAGGGGGGGTTTGCTTGCCTGGTTGCTCAGACAAGAAGGAGGGGTCGTCGGTGACATAGTCGATCAAAGTGGCAGCATCGGTCTCGGGGTCTACCGGAGAGAAGAGGGGGAAGAAACAGTAAATACAGAGCAAACAATGCATCACAAGGCATAACATGATGACGGGAAGATCTAGGGTTACCCTAAAGTAGTACTACACGTTGCAAACGGAGGGGATAAACATCCGAGGATGAATTCCCGGCATTAGGCGGATTCCAGACAAATGAAAGAGAGGGGACGGTTCCATGTTCAACATGCTAGGGGCATGCGACAGATGAACGGACCGCGTATTCAGATTCGTTGGATTTTTCTAAGCAACTTTCATATAGAAAACATTTTCATCGGAGTTACGGTTTAATTACTATGAATTTCTAAAGGTTTAAACATTTTCTGGAATTAAATAAATTAACAGAAATGGAATATGACGTCAGCATGGCGTATGAGTGCCGTCAGCAGCCAACAGTTCGGTTGGCTGGTCTAATTGACATGGGGGACCCACCTGTCATAGATAGTGGGTTAAACAGGGTTCAAAATAATCTAAATTTAGTTAGTAAAACTACTGGGCCCACCTGTCAGTGTCTAATTTAGGTTAACTAAACTAATTTAATTAATTCATGTTAATTAGGGGGGAGGGCTCCATTGGTCAGTGGCTGGGGTTGCCCAGTCAGCAGGGTTGACTGGTCAACCCAGTCAACTAGTGTCCCTGGGCCCCACTGGCAGTGGCACAAAGGCGGGGCCCACTGCGCCACGTCTGCGTCGGCACGGGAGACAGCTCTGGCGACCGAAAACGCGATGGAGTGGCTCGGGACTTTGCCGGAAACGGGCTATGGGGTACCGTTTGGTCCGCGCGATAGCGCGTTCGAAAGCGAAGGCGAAGCCGCGTCGTTTTGGGGCTACGGCACGGCCGGAGCAGGGGTGCAACGATGGCGGCGACCTCAATGGCGGAGGTCGAAGCTCGGGCATGGGTGGAATCGGGCTAGGAGCACGGGCGGAGGCGCGACGAGGTGCACTGGGCTGCTTGAAGCGTGTTGGGCATGGTGCCGTGCTCGACAGAGCTCGACAGCGAGCATGGCCACGACGGCTATGGAGCGGGGCGGCGGCGAGCTACGAAGGTAGCAGCAAGCAAGCTAGAGAGTGAGGCGGCCTACGCGACAGAGGGGAGAGGGGAAAGGAAGAGGAGCTCACATCGCTCCTGCAGATGCGCGAAGTGGGCTCGGGGGAGGCTCGGAGTTGCCGGAGTTCGACGGCGAGGGCGGCAGTGCCCGAGGTGGTAGACGACGGGGATCCGGGGTTGCAACGCCTCCCAGCCCGCGCTACTGGCCGTAGTCGACGCAGGTGATGACGGCGGTACTCCTGGACGTCTTCGCGTAGCTCGGGGAGGTCGTCGGCCACAACCACGGCGAGGCGACAGCGGTGGTCGCGTCGGGTGCGAGTGAATCTGTGAGGAGGAGAGGCAACTGAGCGAGCGGGGAGAGGGGATAGGGAGTGGCGCGAGTGGGGGCGGCAGGGCAAGTGGGAGGGGAGAGGGGAGCCCGAGGCGTCGGGGTCTTATCCCTCGTCGTCGACGGCGATGCGCGGGCGCGCGCCCACGGTCGGTTGAACAGGGGGAGGAAGAGAGCGACCGGGGGAGGTGGGCCGCCTAGGATGCGGGGAGTTGGGCCGGCCCAGGGGGGTTCGGTCCAGGGAGGGGTAGAGGGCCTCTCCCACTCTACCTTTTTCCTTTTTTTTATTTTCAGCAGCTTTTGCATTTTTCTTTTAGCCAAAAATGACCTTGCAAAATTATGCCACTGGCCAAAACAAATTCCTAGAATTATTGTGCACTGCCACAAAAGGTTGGGAGGCTTTTGGAATAGCTGCCAATTTTATAAATTAAAAAGGGCATTTAATTTATTGCTTAGGTCACTGTTTTAAGTAGTTTAGGCCACTTAAACCCTTTGCAAAAATGTTGGTCCACCACCAATAATACCAGAAGAATACTTCCCACATGATGAACATTTTAGTTTTCATGTTTGAGCATTTTGAATTTCACACAGAATTTGAATTTGAATTCAACTAGAATTTGAAAGAACATGAGACAATAATGATCAGGCATATGTTTAGCAAAAAGATTAACTTAACCCCAGGGGTTACTGTAGCATCATTACACCGGGGTGTTACACCTCCATAAGCTTCGGAGTGACACTTGTGTAGGATCTGTTCCTGTTCATGCTCAGGTACACAACGTCTAATAACACCATCTACTCCTTCCTTATAAAGATGTGGGTCATCCCAAAAGTAATGCCTCAAATCATAGAAAAACCATTTCTTTTGTTGGTATGTGAAACTAGGTGGTATAAACTTAGCAACAATGTAATTAACATAATCAGCATACCATGGAGCAGTATGAGAAGCATTTATGACATTTAATTGCTCATCAGGAAAGCTATAATAAATAGGTAGTGGGTCATCAAGCACATTTTCTAACCTAGACAAGCTGTCTGCAACGGGGTTCTCGGCTCCTTTTCTATCAACAATATGTAAATCAAATTCTTGAAGCAAGAGAACCCATCTAATAAGTCTAGGTTTAGCATCTCTCTTTTCCATAAGATATTTAATAGCAGCATGATCAGTGTGAATAGTTACTTTAGAATCAACAATATAAGGTCTAAACTTATCACAGGCAAATACAACTGCTAAGAATTCTTTTTCAGTAGTAGCATAATTTCTTTGAGCATTGTCTAGAGTTTTACTAGCATATTGAATAACATTTAGTTTCTTATCAACTCTTTGTCCTAGAACAACACCTACAACATAATCACTAGCATCACACAAATTTCAAAGGGTAAATTCCAATCAGGTGGCTGAACAATAGGTGTAGAGATCAATGCTTTCTTAAGTATTTCAAATGCTTCTACACAATCATCATCAAAGACAAACGGTATATCTTTTTGTAATAAATTAGTCAGAGGCCGAGAGATTTTTGAGAAGTCCTTAATGAACCTCCTATAAAAACCGGCATGACCAAGGAAACTTCTTATACCTTTAATGTCCTTGGGACATGGCATCTTTTCAATAGCATCAACCTTGGCTTTGTCAACTTCAATACCTCTTTCAGAAACTTTATGCCCCAAGACAATACCTTCATTAACCATAAAGTGGCACTTTTCCCAATTTAGTTCAAGATTAGTTTCTTCACATCTCTGCAAAACTCGATCAAGGTTGCTCAAGCAATCATCAAAAGAAGATCCATAGACGGAAAAGTCATCCATGAAAACCTTACAAATCTTTTCACAAAAGTCAGAGAATATAGCCATCATGCATCTTTGAAAGGTAGCAGGTGCATTACATAAACCAAAAGGCATACGTCTATAAGCAAAAGTACCAAAAGGGCATGTACAAGTAGTCTTTGATTGATCTTTGGCTGACACAAGTATTTGAAAGAAACCAGAATAACCATCTAGAAAGCAAAAATGTGTATGTTTGGATAATCTTTCTAGCATTTGATCGATAAAAGGTAAGGGGTAATGATCCTTTTTAGTAGCCTTATTTAATTTGCGGAAATCAATTACCATCCTATAACCAGTAATAATTCTTTGAGGAATCAATTCATCTTTATCATTAGGAACAACAGTAATACCTCCCTTCTTAGGGACACAATGGACAGTGCTTGCCCACTGACTATCAGCAACGGGCTAAATTATACCTTCCTCAAGGAGCTTTAGTATCTCCTTTCTTACCACCTCTTTCATTTTAGGATTCAGTCGGCGTTGATGATCACGAACTGGTTTAGCATCTTCTTCCAAATTAATTTTATGTAGACATAGAGTGGGACTAATGCCCTTAAGATCATCAAGAGTATACCCAATAGCAGCACGGTGCTTCTTCAGAGTTTTCAATAATCTCTCTTCTTCATGTTCTGAAAGGTTAGCACTAATAATAACAGGATATATCTTTTTCTCACCAAGATAATCATATTTAAGAGTATCCGGTAAAGGTTTAAGCTCAAACACGGGATCACCCTTGGGTGGAGGAGGATCCCCTAGGATTTCAACAGGTAAATTGTGTTTCAGAATAGGTTCCTGTTTAAAGAATACTTCATCTAATTCTCTTCTTTCATTCATAAACATATCATTTTCATGGTCTAGCAAATATTGTTCTAAAGGGTCACTAGGAGGTACGGCAATAGAAGCAAGACCAGTAATTTCATCTTTACTAGGTAATTCTTCTTCACGGTGTTGTCTACTAAATTTAGAAAAATTAAATTCATGAGTAATATCATCTAACCCGACAGTAACAACATCCCTTTTGCAATCTATGGTAGCATTAACAGTATTTAAGAAGGGTCTACCGAATATAATGGGACAAAAGCTATCTTGTGGGGAACCAAGAACAAGAAAATCAGCATGATATTTTGTTTTCCCACACAAGACTTCAACATCTCTAACAATTCCCATTGGTGAAATAGTATCTCTATTAGCAAGTTTAATTGTAACATCAATATCTTCTAACTCAACAGGTGCAATGTCATGCATAATTTCGTTGTATAAGTCAATAGGTATTGCACTAGCACTATCACCCATATCACATAAGCCATGATAACAATGATCTCCTATTTTAACAGAAATAACAGGCATGCCTATCACAGGTCTAGGTTTATCTGTATCACGAGGTTTAGCAATTCTAGCAGTTTCATCATAGAAATAAATAACATGCCCATCACTATTATCAGACAAGAGATCTTTAATGATAGCAATATTAGGCTCAACTTTAACTTGCTCAGGAGGTGTATATGTTTTAATATTGCTTTTACGAACCACAGTTGAAGCTTTAGTATGATCCTTGATCCTAACAGGGAAAGGTGGTTTCTCAATATAAGAAGTAGGAACAATAGGATCATTATAAGTGATAGTCTTTTCTTCAACTTTAATAGGTGCAGCTACTTTTACTTCTATGGGAGGATGATATTTAAACCACTTCTCCTTGGGGAGATCAACATAAGCAGCAAAAGATTCACATAAAGAAGCTACTATCTCAGAGTCAAGTCCATATTTAGTGCTAAATTTACGAAAAATATTGGCATCCATAAAATATTTAACACAATCAAAACTAGGTGTCATACCTGACTCCTTACCATTGTCGAGGTCCCAATCTTCAGAGTTGCGTTTAATTATTTCCAATAAATCTCATTTGAATTCAATAGTCTTCATCATAAAAGAGCCAGCACAAGAAGTATCAAGCATGATGCGATTGTTATCAGAAAGCCGAGAATAAAATTTTTGAATAATAATTTCTCTTGAGAGCTCATGATTGGGGCATGAATATAACATTGATTTAAGCCTCCCCCAAGCTTGAGCGATGCTTTCTCCTTCGCGAGGCCAAAAATTATATATATAATTGCGATCATGATGAACAAGATGCATAGGATAAAACTTTTAATGAAATTCCAATTTCAATCGTTTGTAGTTCCAAGACTCCATATCATCACATAGCCTATACCATGTTGATGCATATCCCCTCAAAGATAAAGGGAAGACCTTCTTCTTAACAACATCTCCGGGTACACCTGCAAGCCTAAATAATCCACAAACTTCATCCACATATATTAGATGCTCATCAGGATGTTCTGTTCCATCTCCCAAAAAAGGATTAGCTAGCAGTTTTTCTACCATACCCAAAGGAATTTCAAAGCAAGCATTTTCATTTTCAGTAGGTTCAGTAGGTTGAGGAGCAACTCTTTGCTCTACTGGTCGGGGTGAAGATACCCCGAACAATCCCCTAAGAGGATTACTTTCCATAGTAACAAGTGACAATAAATTTCAGCACACTATATAAATTTTTCCTTACCAAATTCCACCTACCAAAGGCGCTTCACTCCCCGGCAACGACGCCAGAAAAGAGTCTTGATGACCCACAAGTATAGGGGATCTATCATAGTCCTTTCGATAAGTAAGAGTGTCTAACCCAACAAGGAGCAGAAGGAAATGATAAGCGGTTTCCAGCAAGGTATTCTCTGCAAGTACTGAAACAAGTGGTAACAGATAGTTTTGTGATAGGATAATTTGTAACGAGCAACAAGCAACAAAAGTAAATAAAGTGCAGCAAGGTGGCCCAACCCTTTTTGTAGCAAAGGACAAGCCTGGACAAACTCTTATATGATGTAAAGTTCTCCCGAGGACACATCGGAATATCGTCAAGCTAGTTTTCATCACGCTCATATGATTCACGTTCGGTACTTTGATAATTTGGTATGTGGGTGGACCGGTGCTTGGGTGCTACCATTACTTGGACAAACATCCCACTTATGATTAACCTCTATTGCAAGCATCCACAAATACAACAAAAGTATTAAGGTAAACCTAACCATAGCATGAAACATATGGATCCAAATCAGCCCCTTACGAAGCAACGCATAAACTAGGGTTTAAGCTTCTGTCACTCTAGCAACCCATCATCTACTTATTACTTCCCAATGCCTTCCTCTAGGCCCAAACAATGGTGAAGTGTCATGTAGTCGACTTTCACATAACACCACTAGAGGAGAGACAACATACATCTCATCAAAATATCGAACGAATACCAAATTCACATGACTACTAATAGCAAGACTTCTCCCATGTCCTCAGGAACAAAAGTAACTACTCACAAAGCATAAACATGTTCATAATCAGAGGGGTATTAATATGCATATAGGATCTGAACATATGATCTTCCACCAATTAAACCAACTAGCATCAACTACAAGGAGTAATTAACACTACTAGCATCCTACTAGCACCAATCCCGGACTTGGAGACAAGAATTGGATACAAGAGATGAACTAGGGTTTTGAGATGAGATGGTGCTAATGAAGATGTTGATGAAGATTGCCCTCTCCCGATGAGAGGAGCGTTGGTGATGACGATGGCGATGATTTGCCCCTCCGGGATGGAAGTTTCCCTGGCAGAACAGCCCCGCCAGAACCCTAGATTGGTTCCGCCAAGGTTCCGCCTCGTGGCGGCGGAGTTTCGTCCGAGAAGATGGCTTATGATTTTTTTCCCATCGAAAGAGTCCATATAGCAGAAGATGGTCACTGGAGGGCCACCAGGGGGCCCACGAGGTAGGGGGCGCGCCCAGGGAGTAGGGCGCGCCCCATCCTCGTGGGCAAGGTGTGGCCCCTGGTGAAGTTCTTGCGCTCAATGTTTTTTATATATTTGGAAAACATCATCCGTGAAGTTTCATGACTTTTGGAGCTGTGCAGAATAGGTCTCTAATATTTGCTCCTTTTCCAGCCAGAATCCTAGCTGCCGGCATTCTCCCTCTTTATGTCAACCTTGTAAAATAAGAGAGAATAGGCATAAGTATTGTGACATAATGTGTAATAACAGCCCATAATGCAATAAATATTGATATAAAAGCATGATGCAAAATGGACGTATCAACTCCCCCAAGCTTAGACCTCGCTTGTCCTCAAGCGAAAAGCCGAAATCGAAAAATATGTCCACAAGTTTGGCGATGAAGGTGTCGATAAAAATAAAGTACAGACATGAGGGCATCATGATCATTCTTAGAACAACAACTTATATAATTCTTGTCATATGATATCTTACACTAGAGTAATAATTCAATCACAATATCAAGTATAAATCGTAAACTTGATTGAAAACTAACAAACTATAATCTCAATCATTGAGGCAATTGCAATTTATCATAACATAGGAAAGAGTCAATGTATAAGAGCTTTTCAGCAAGTCCACATACTCAACTATCATATAGTCTTTCACAATTGCTGACACTCACGCAATACTTATGGGTGTGGAGTTTTAATCGGACCCAGAGAAAGATAGGGGCTTATAGTTTTGCCTTCCAACGTTTTACCTCAAGGGTAATGTCAACAATAATAGTTCATGAAAACTCACATCCAATTAGCCATATATACCGGGATCTTTCCAACATATTGTGCTTGCCAAAGGATAAAATGTAAAATAAGAGAGAATAAGCATAAGTATTATGACATAATGTGTAATAACAGCCCATAATGCAATAAATATTGATATAAAAGCATGATGCAAAATGGACATATCAGCCGGCCATCACAAGGGGTTGGACTAGAGTCGTGCATGCCTTCTGCATGGAGGAGGGCACAATATGGGCATTCCGCTTCACCTTGTTCAGGAACCAGAATATATTTCACCTCTTTCTTTACCGTCTTTAATAGTACAAGTATACAACTGTGGTTCATCATTCTTTATTTGGTTCTTATGTAATTCTTGAGCATATGTACCTATGAATCGAATAATGCATTGGTTGTTTGAACCTGATTGATATGAATAAAGCTGTAGCATACATTCAAATTCAAATTCAAATCCGGTACAATCTGAAATAGCAGCAATTAAATTACGGTGAAATTACGCTCTCCAGGTTGTTACGACACACACGCACTAGTAGAAAAGGGGGCTTTGGTCCAGGCCGGGTAAGCCCATTAGTCCCGGTTCAGTCCAGAACCGGGACCAATGGGTGCATTTATCCCAGTTCGTGCGGCTAAGGCATTAGTCCCGGTTCACCTGGGCCCTTTAGTCCCGGTTGGTGCCACGAACCGGGACTAAAGGGTGCGATGCCCATTAGTCCCGGTTGGTGGCACCAACCGGTACTAAAGGTTAGACCTTTAGTCCCGGTTCGTGCCACCTACCGGGACTAATGGACTTTGAGGCATTAGTACCGGTTCATGGCACGAACCGGTACTAAAGGTCCCATTTACAAACTCTCCCCCCCCTATGGGCCGCCTTTTCAGTTTTAGAAAAAACAAAAGAAAATGAAGGAAATGTCAAAAAAATAAAATAAAATAAGTTTCCCATGTGATATGTGGTCTAGTTGTTGGGAAAATTTACAAATATGAATTTCGACTTTATTTACAAAATCTCTATGGAATTTGGAAAATGAGCATAACTTTTGCATACGAACTCGGATTAAAAAGTTTTTTATATGAAAAATCATCTACTCAAAAAGTTACATCCGATGGAGATTGCCTATGTCCTGTTTGCAAATTTGTAGAATCCTCAAATTCCAAAAGGAAAAAAAGTTATGCTCAAATTTCAGTTTTTTTAAATTTTCATTAAATCTGGTCAAACTATGGTCAAACTACTTATTCAAGAAGTATTAGTGTTACTAAATAATTATTCAAGAATATTAGTGTTATTAAATAATTATTTCAGTTTTTTTGAATTTTAGTCAAATCTGGTCAAACTATGGTCAAACTGTGGTCAAACAATGGTCAAACTACTTATTCAAGAAATATTAGTGTTACTAAAAAATTATTGTTTTTTGGAACAATAGTTTCAAACTCAAACAGTGAAATGTGTGACTTCATGCTCAAGCTAAACTCCTGAGGGTTAATAGGATTGACATCTTACTATTGTCAGGAAAACAACGAGTGCAGACTTGGAAACGAGGGAGAATAGAACCCGGAAGTTAAGCATGCTCAGGCTGGGGGAGTGGGAGGATGGGTGACCGTCCGGGAAGTTAGATGATTTGGAATGATGAGGGGTGATTAGAGATTAAATTGAGCAGTGATGAGGGGTGATTAGAGATTAGAGGTTAAAATAATTCAGAAATTTGAAAATAAAAAAAAATTCAAAAAAAAATTTCAAAACATTTTAATAAAAAAATCAAAAAATTTCCTTTAGTACCGGTTGGTGTTACCAACCGGGACTAAAGGTGGACCGGCCACGTGGAGGGCCTTTAGTCCCGGTTCTGGTTTGAACCGGGACTAAAGGGTCAGGGCATTAGTACCGACCCTTTAGTCCCGGTTCAGGAACCGGGACTAAAGGCACTTACGAACCAGGACAACAGGCCCTTTTTCTACCAGTGACGGTTGGTAAAACACAAACGTTTGCGATATACACCATAATCCGAGACGGTTCACAGAGAGGAAACGTGTCCAAGCATGCACACAGTTGCCGTTTCCAAAGCGTGTGCGATGTCAGACAATATCACAAATGGTGCGGGCAAACTAAACGTTTGTCTTAGCTGCCTTATCGTACATGATTCGCAATCATGAACTTTTTCTGATGAAGTATGCATCATAAACGTCGCACCACAGAATAGCGTGTGTGATAGTTGTTGTGTACGACGATGTTACGATGGTCCGACGTTTCGTAATCTTGTCCGACACTCGTACGACGATTAGCTAATCTTCTTAACAGTGAACCGTTTGTGATGGGCCGCGCATCATACACGTTCTATAATAGTGAGCCATTTGTGATGGGTTGTGCATCGTAAACGTAGCACCATAGATACCGACTGCGATGGCAATGCAAGCAGAAACGAGTTGGAGTACTATAGGGTCCCTATGCTCGACGGTTTATGGGTCGTGTGGGAGGGACCCCCCTATCGCCCACACTCACTTGGCAGCGGTTCCAAATGACGTCGCGGAAAGGGGTTTAAACCGTTTGGTTAGGACTGACGTGCACCAGTGTACCTTGATAAAGTTTTGAAGAAGTTCAAAATGGATCAAACAAAGAAAGGGTTCTTTCCTGTGTTACAAGGTGTGAAGTTGAGTCAGACTCAATGTCCGGCCATTGTAGAAGATAGAGAGAAAAGGAAAGTCATTCACTATGCCTCAACCATAGGTTCTATCATGTATGCAATGCTATGTACCAGACTTGATGTGTGCCTTGCTATTAGTTTAGCTGGGAGGTACCAAACTAATCCAGGAGTGGATCACTGGACAGTGGTCAAGAACATTCTGAAATACCTGAAAAGGACTAAGGATATGTTTCTCATTTAAGGAGGTGAAAAAGAGCTCGTCGTAAACGGTTACGTCGATGAAAGCTTTGACACTGATCCGGATGACTCTAAGTCACAAACCGGATACATATTTTTATTGAATGGTGGAGTTATCAGTTGGTGCAGTTCTAAGCAGAGCGTCGTAGCACGATCTACGTGTGAAGCATAATACATAGCTGCTTCGGAAGCAACAAATGAAGGAGTCTAGATGAAGGAGTTCATATCCGATCTAGGTGTAATACCTAGTGCATCGGGTCTAATGAATTTTTTTTGCAACTTGGTGCAATTGCCTTAGCAAAGTGTCGGTGTCAAAACCGGTGGATCTCGGGTAGGGGGTCCCGAACTGTGCGTCTAGGCCGGACGGTAACATGAGGCAGGGGACATGATGTTTTACCCAGGTTCGGGCCCTCTCGATGGAGGTAAAACCCTACGTCCTGCTTGATTAATATTGATGATATGGGTAGTACAAGAGTAGATCTACCACGAGATTAGAGATGCTAAACCCTAGAAGCTAGCCTATGGTATGATTGTATGTTGTGATTGTTGTCCTACGGACTAAAACTCTTTGGTTTATATAGACACCGAAGAGGGTTAGGGTTACACAAGGTCGGTTACAAAGGAGGAGATATTCATATCCGTATTGCCTAGCTTGCTTTCCACGCCAAGTAGAGTCCCATCCGGACACGAGACGAAGTCTTCAATCCTGTATCTTCATAGTCTAACAGTCCGGCCAATGGAGATAGTACGGCTGTCCGTAGACCCCCTAATCCAGGACTCTCTGAGTAGCCCCTGAACCAGGCTTCAATGACGATGAGTCCGGCGCGCAGTATTGTCTTCAGCATTGCAAGGCGGGTTCCTTCTCCGAATACATCACAGAAGAATTTGAATACGAGGATAGTGTCTGACCCTGCAAAATAATTTCCACATTCCACCGTAGAGAGAATAATATTTTCGCAGATCTAATTTGTTGGCTTGTTTTGGCAGCATGACGTTACGTCATGTCCCGGTGATTATTCGAACCGTTTCTTTTAACCAGCCCCACACATAATGCGAGGCAGTTTTTTGACACATCTTGTCAAAGCAGAGATCGTGTCCCCTTATTACGGGATACTCATCAATACGGGCGTGGGTAACCCAACCGCACCATCAATTGCGATGCTTGGGGGATAAGTGAGTTTTAACAGGCAAGTGGGGACGCTTAGCTTCGTCAGCCCATATAAAGGGATAAGGATTCACCTTACTATCCACGCCTTCTTCCTCCCTTGCCCATCCGTTTTCGCACACTCGAGCTCTAGCGCCCAAGTCCGCACTTCCACCTCAACCTTCTCCAACCATGTCCGGAGCGGGAGGCAAGTGGATGGTCTCCTCCGTCACGGAGGGAGACATCAAGAAACTGAGGAGAGTCGGATACCTGCCCGACGACATCGCGCACCGGCTCCCAGATGAGGGGCAGGTCATCCCCACCCCCAGGCCCCATGAGAGGGTAGTATTCCTCACCCATTTCCTCCGTGGACTGGGATCCCCTCTCCATCCATTCATTCGGGGGCTCATGTTCTATTACGGCTTGGATTTCCATGATCTGGCCCCGAACTTCGTCCTCAACATCTCGGCGTTTATCGTCGTGTGTGAGGCCTTCCTCCGCACCAAGCCCCACTTCGGCTTATGGCTGAAGACCTTCAATGTCAAGCCGAAGGTGGTGGGCGGCCGCCAGGCAGAGTGCGGAGGCGCCATGGTGGGCAAGATGCCCAACATAACTTGGCTCGAGGGCTCCTTTATGGAAACCATAAAGGGGTGGCAATTGGGGTGGTTCTATATCACCGAGCCGCGCGACCTTGCATGGGCAGCGGCCCCCGAGTTCCAATCTGGCATCCCCACGCGGCTCACCTCCTGGAAAGAGAAGGGCCTGTCCTGGGGTAGTTTGAAAGAGCTGACCGGACTCCAAACATGTATTCAAAACATGGTGGACAAGAAACTCAAGCTTGTCAACATAGTCCAAGTTATGCTCATCCGCCGGATACTCCCGTGCCAACAACGGGAGTTCAACTTGTGGGAGTTCAATCCGGTGCAACACCAAACTCTGAATAGGCTCTACGACACGACTCATGAAGATGCCTCGAGGGCGCTGTTCAAAAGTGCCGAAGTCCCCCCCCCCCCTATTACCGAGGATCGCGGATTTAGCGCGAAGCGCCAAGCCAGTGTGGTAAGCTGCTTTACCTTTCACAGGATACTTATTTTTTTAATATAGATTGACTCTATGCGGGATCTAAACTCCTGTACCTTTGACAGGACTGGCAGAAGATGGCCGGACAGATCGACTGTCCGGCTCCTTTGCCCGAAGGCCCCGCAGACGCTCTTCTGGTGAAGATGCTGACTCCGGTCCCTTATAAGGTGCCGGAGAAGACCAAGAAGGCCAAGGGAACCCGGAAGAGTTCCCGACGCCAGGCGTTGTCGGACTCATCGTCCGATGACTCTACGGCGCACTCTTCCCCCGAAGACGAGGAAGAAGAAGAAGATGCTCCCCCATCGACTGGGGGAGACAAGAAAAGGAAGGCCGCCCCAACTGGGGAGGCCGGAGCATCCAAGAAGGGAAGGACTCTCCTTCCGGACAGTTCCACCGCCGCCGACGAAGGTGAAGACGAGTGGTTGCCCAGGGTCAAGATCCCGGGGAGATCGTAAGTATTCGGATACCAGAGTAACTCATAGGATTCCTTTGTCGCACTGCTTTACCTAATCACCGAACATAATTATGCAGGCCGCCACGAGCCAATATCGAGGTATCATCGGACGGCTCCCTGGGCTCGTAGGACATGGATAGCGATCCAGTCCCGACCGCCACCTCCCCTCATCCTGCCGACGATGCCGAGGTGTTGTCTCAAGAGGCACCAGATCAAGGGGAGATAGTCCCGGAGGCGCCTCAAGGCGACCTTCCGGACTTCGGGAGTCGAGGGGACGGGGCCCCCGAGAGCTCCAAGTTCTGCCCTCAGCCAAACACCGCGTCAGACCCTCCAGTGGTTCCGGGCTCGGGCAGGCGGCCTCCTTCTAAGAGGGGCAAGACGCCTGTGCTGGTGACCTCTGTCCATCCAGAGGCGCCGGACAATCTGCTGGAAGCGCTTCGCAGCGCTTCCATTGACGAGGAGCACCGCACTATCATGAGTGCGGTGATCCAGAAGTTTCAGTCCGCCAAGAGCAGATTGACTGAAGCCTGTGCCAGCCTTCTAATAGGCTTCGAGGTAAGTGTTTTAAAATGTAGTAGAAATATTACTGCATAGACAGTAGCCCCTGATGCTTTGTTCGGTGTTCACAAAGAAAAGCCGAACAAAGGATCAAATGATATCACAGGAGTCTAATATAAGTGTGTCAATATGCATATGTAGGCTTCGCTGCTGGCGTCCGCCGCACTGACTGCGGAGGTCGCCGTACTGAAGCAGGACCTCGAGGGGTCTAGGAAAGAGCTCGGCCTTGCCAAGAGGCAGCTCGAGGAGAACAAGGGTAAGTAATACCTTGTCTACAGAAATGTATATATAAAGAAGGACGCGATTGCATGTTTGCCAGGGGCCACGACCAAGGTGGCGACCCTGAAGCAAGCGCTAACCAAGGCCGAAGATAAAGCAGCCAAGGAGCGCACCGAGCAAGAGAAGCACGAGGCTCGGGTGGGCGAGGTGCAGCAAGAGCTCCAGGCTCTCGTGGCGAAGCACCAGGCGTTGGAGCTTGACTCAAAGACGCGGGAGTCTGAGCTTGCCGCGACCCTCGAGAGTGTAAAAAGTGCCAATGCCGAAGCCCAAAAGGCCCTCCAAGAGATCAACGCGATGAAGAAGATAGCGGCGGGTAAGGCCTTCTATATGCAAAGCAAGCATGTAAAAGTAAATTAGCAATTACTTACCCGGATCCGGAGCTCTTCAGGAGCATTCGCAGATTTGCCCCGCAGTGTGTCCGATGCCGCACAATTTTACCAGGCCGAGGACGGAAGCTCGACGGAGAAGTTGTTCTGGTCTCAGTATGCTGAGGCCGAACATCCGGTGCCGATGAGCGACCAGCCGAAGCAGATGGTCGAGCTACATAAGGCGGCCGATCAGGCCATGAAGAGCTTTATAGTCCGGCTGTGGCCTGGCGACCCTCTTCCGAACAGCTTCTTCGGCCAGGTGAGGCGGCTTGTGGATGCCTGCCCGCAGCTGGAGGTCGTCAAGCGATCAGTCTGCATTGAAGGTGCACGCCGGGCTTTCGCCCGTGTGAAATTGCAGTGGGTCAAGCTAGACGCCGTGAAGATGATCAAGGAGGGGCCACCGGAGGGCAAGGAGCACCGCCACCCCGAGATGTACTACGAGGGTGTTCTGCCGGGTGCCCGTCTCATCGCGGACAAGTGTTCAAAAGATGTAATATTTGAATGAGACTTGCTCGTTTTATCCTGTATGTATGAAAACTTGTTTCATATGCGCTATGCGACGCTTGTTGGAATTTAAAATATTACCTTCTGTTTGGCTGTTTATCCAATCTGAGAGATGGCTAGTCCTCGGCTTCTGCCCCCATGCCACGAGTGCTGGGGTGTTCGGGATAAACCTGAGCACTCTTGTTCCCATATTTGGGTCCTTCGAGGGAGGTGCTCAGCACAACGAACAAGGCAACCGGACTAATAATGCTTTATCACTCTCACTTAGCCATAGAATTCTATAATTTTAAATTTCGGTGAAGCCCCTGGTATTCAGAAGGCCGAATTCAGGGCGCGATACACACCTGTAAGCCGGACAGGGCCGGCCCCTCGCCCTAAGCGGCATAAGTCTTTAGGGACTCGAAAAGCCTCGCCGAACAGCGACCAGTCTCTCGCCTTATCATGACAGTCAGTTTTAGCTTTCTCTACTGAGGTGCTAAGCCCGACAGAACCGGGGCACAATCGCAGTAGTTCTCCTAGCGCTACCTTAGCCGATAGAGCGGAACGTAAGGTACCAAAACATAGGAGCCGGGCAAACCCAACATTTGACCAAAGACATGATTTGGAGCTGATGCATATAATGCTATAAGTTCGGGGTGCCGCACTTGTGAAAGTGTTCGGACTTTTCACACCGTATTGTGGGGTACGTAAGCCCCTGGTGTATTGACCGTACCATAGTTTACGGTTACAAGGCGTCATTTAATGAACATATATATATATATAACAAGAATGCAATAATAGTCGTAATGTCATGCATTATTTATTAAAAATTGTGTTAAAGCAGAGTGATACAGATAGTGCGATAAGCAAAGAGTAGGACTATGTCCCTTCCAAGGGCAAGCCGAGGAATGATGTTAAATTGAATATTTCACTCATTACTGTAATCAACCCGGGAATTCCATGGTATGACGTAGCTGTCTGCCTCCTTGGTTGCTGCATAGTGTGTTCGGCAATAGTGCTGCCAGACAATGTTTCCAGAGATTAAGGTCCTGAAAGAAAAATAAAAATAATCAAACAGGAAGCCCCTAGTGCGGTTTAGGCCGCGTTTTGGGGCGTGCCGCAGTTGTGTCCCCCTCCCCACCTGTGCCCATGGTATTTTTAATGCGTAATTATGTATGCGCGACACGAATACCGCCGTTGGGCTGGGATTGGGGTGGCCATCGTATTGCTATGCAATCTCAGATCGCGCCAGACGGTCTATTTGCCGATTGCCCCAAGCGCGCTTGAAGGTGTCCGGGCTTTGAAGCGCCGAACTGGTTGATTGCCTTGACAGGCTGCTTTGCGCTTCTGCTGCGAGGGCCACGGTGTGCTCCTCTGTTCGGAGAGAGCGCTCTGTGTTTCCATTGACTGTAATAATTCCACGAGGTCCTGGCATCTTGAGCTTGAGGTATGCATAATGCGGTACCGCATTGAATCTAGCAAATGCGGTTCGCCCGAGCAGCGCATGATAACCACTGCGGAAGGGGACTATATCGAAGATTAACTCTTCACTTCGGAAGTTATCTATCGGTGTACTGAAGTAGGGGTACCTTAGTATCCCGAACTTGTGCACGGGCAGTCGCAGCGTCCCGCGGCAAGGCTTGTCGGGTGACCGTTAAGATCCTCCACGGCTCCTTTGGAGCCATTCAAGAACAAAGTATCCAAGACCCCGGCAAGAGGAGCTTGCCGGGAAGAAGACAAGACCCCGCAAGAGGAGCTTGCCGGGAAGAAGACAAGACCCCGACAAGAGGAGCTTGCCGGGAAGGCCAACCAAGGCTCGGTGAGCGACAAGCTCCCGGACACGACAAGACAACGACCGCGGCAAGGCACTTGCCGCGGCAAGGTTCCACTATGTACCTGCGCTCCAGCACATCCACCAACGTGTCACCCTGGGACCCTTCCAGAGCGTACGTGGCGGAAAGCTGTGCAGCCAGAGGTACACGGTGGCAAGCGGCGCTGACAAGATCGCCATCGTGGCAAGCAATGGCGTCCCTAGCGGCCCGTTTCTGCACCGACTAGGCGACGCAGACAGGCATTTAATGCCTTTGTCTCCTGCCGTCAGGGTTAGGTACGATAACACTGTTGTAGACGGCGGTGCCAACCGCAGTGCTTTTTCCATTTTTGCCCTTCTCTACGTTGCCACCTGTCGGTGACCCCTTAGACATATAAAAGGAGGCCCATGCGCAACGTAGAAGGGGGTCGGAGAATCATTTCCACGCTCGGTCTGGCTAGCTGCTAGTGTGTACTGTAGCAATCAGCGCTCCTGAGCAAGAACCCAATACAATCACAAAGCAGGAGTAGGGTTTTACGCATCCGTGCGGCCCGAACCTGGGTAAACCGATCGTGTCACTCGTGCGCATCGCCTCGATCTGCTCTTTGTCCTTTCTCTACCCCCTGCCGAACCAAAAGGGGCTCGGTCCGCCGATCCCCATAGGTGTCCGTGGGATCAGCACCCCCGACATCTTTGGCGCGCCAGGTAGGGGTGCGTCGAGGTTGTGCGAACCTGATCCGGCGTTCGCACGAGCCAGATCTTCATCGACTTCATCGACATGCCGCCGAAGAACAAGGTTTCGGAGGCGGCTGCTCCGTCCGCGCAAGGCTCACCATCGCCAGAGCGAACGGCTGGTGGGGTAGACGCCAGCGGAAGAACGGGCGTCGACGAGGGAGCACACGGTGCCGCCAGGTCCAAGGACAAGACTGCGCTGCACATCGGCGGCGCAGTCGACTCCCACAATGGCCGGGCGCACTCCAAGACCTCGGCGTCCGTACACGCACCGCGCCCATCCCAGGAGGTGCGGGACCAACAGCGTCATGGTACTCACGGTACCATACGTTTGCTGGGCCAAGATCAAGCTGGTGGATCCCGGAGTGCCCAAGACCAGCATGCACGCCAACATGCTGGCGCGAGCGTGGCACGGTCGCTTGGACGAGATACTGCTCCTTCTAACGTAGTTAGAAGTCCGAGCATATCCTGTTCCTCGCACCGTTCGCTGCTGCCGCCCGCCACTCCGGCAGAAGCTTTGGCACGGGCCCAACTACTCCTAGACTACCCTCCGGCGGCAGACAAGATCGACGACTGGAGGGCCACCATTCAGAGCCTCATCGGCTTCGCCAACGGCGACAATCCACGGCATCCGAGTACTTCGCTGCCGCGGCAAGTCAGCCAGGCGCAAGCCGGTGGCGACAGGACCGGTGGGGGTGCAACCACTGTGCACTCCCTGCCCCGAAGGCCAAGATCACCGACTCGCCGGATCCACCTCGACAGTGACTCCACCGCATCATCGGATCCGCGAGCTCGTCACGATCAGCGCCAAGTTCTCCATGAACGACAGCAAGAAGACGCTCGTACTTGCATCGAGCACCGAAGAGAAGCGCGGCGTCAATTAGACCTGCGCGCTGGGCCCTCTGTTGACATGCATGCGCCCGGAGAACCAGGCGACTTGCCGTACGCGGTAGGTTGCCCTGCGTTTACCCGTGAGTTGCGGCAAGTCCAGTGGCCCAGCCAGAAGCATTTCAAGCCAGACGTACCAGAGAAGTACGACGGCAAGTCGCACCCGTCGGAGTTCCTCAGCATCTACACCATTGCGGTGCAAGCTGCCGGGGGGTGAGACGACAAGGTCCTTGCCAACTACTTCCCGCTGGTGCTCAAACCCGAAGTCAGGTCCTAGCTCATGCACTTGCCGGACAACTCCATTTCCTCTTGGGTAGACCTGTGCCATCAGTTTGTCGGCGCCTTTACAGGCGGCCACAAACCTCATGGCCAGGAAAGTGATCTTCACCTGCTTGCCCAGAAAGAAGGAGAACCCCTGCGCAAGTATATTCAGAGATTCAGCCGTGTACAGCGCAACATCCCAGACATCCACCCTGCCGCGGTTATCAGCGTGTTCCATCAGAACGTGCGTAACCGCAGGATGCGGGAGGAGATGGCGATGAGCAGAATCAGAGACGTCAGTGAGCTATACGCCCTGGCCGACAAGTGTGCACGTGCTGAAGAAGGGAGGAAACTCCCCGGAGAGAATACTGGTGCAGGAGGGTCTGACAGTGAGGATGCTGCCCCGGTGAAGAAAAACCGGCGGCGCAACAACAGGAAGAAGAAGGGCAAAGAAGTGCTAGTCGTCGAGCAGTCCGGCAACGACGGCAGCGCCAAGCAAACCAAAGTTGGTAGCTCCGGCAAGGAGGTTGCCGCATGCACCAACTGCCAGACTATGGTAGCCACCGACAAGCAGGACGGCACCGACAAGCAGTATTGCAAGATCCACCGCACCAAGGGCCATGACCTCCAGAGCTGCAAGAAGGTTGAGCAGCTTGTCCAGCAGCAGAAAGCTGAGTACGAGCGGCGCGACAAGGAGAGGGCCCAAGGAGGCGGTGGAGAAGCCGGCAAGAAGCGCGCTGGCCGGGGAGGACGCCGCGGCAAGGCCAAGCAGCGGCAAGGAGACAGACCTCCCCGTGGCCGCGACAAGGATGAAGACGACGACGACGACGAAGACATGGATGATGTCGAGAACAGTGAGCATGAGTTTCAGAAAGCCATAGAAGTTTTGTGCGTTGACGGCGGTGCTTCTCTGCATACTTCCCACCGCCAACTCAAACAGTGGGCGCGGGAAGTCAATGCAGCAGAACCACCTGTCGAATCGTGCAAGCTTCTGAAATGGTCCAGCACACCTATCATCTTTGACATTGAGGACCACCCTGATCACACAACTACGGTCGGGTGCTTGCCATTGTTGGTCTCACCAACTATACGCAACCTCAAGGTCACAAAGATGCTAGTTGATTGTGGGGCCGGCTTGAACCTGACCTCCTCTGCTGTTCTCCAGAAACTCCAGATCCCTGATAGCGAGCTCGAAGAGACCGG
Organism: Triticum monococcum; assembly: GCA_034509565.1. NCBI lineage: Eukaryota > Viridiplantae > Streptophyta > Magnoliopsida > Poales > Poaceae > Triticum > Triticum monococcum. The sequence goes on along the minus strand of CM067843.1, from coordinate 61,060,442 downwards.
CACATTCCAAGGAATTAACCCGGGAAGGAGCAAGCCGAAGGGGAAGGTCACGTTGCCGGTAACATTTGGCAGCGAGATGAACTTCAGAACTGAGAGGGTCACCTTTGACGTTGCTAATTTCCCATTGCCTTACAATGGGATACTTGGCCGTCCAGCGCTCGCCAAGTTCATGGCAGCCTCTCACTATGCATACAACATGCTCAAGATGCCAGGCCCGATAAGCGTCATCTCTGTCCCTGGCGACAAGAAGGATGCTCTTATTTGTGCCGACAAGATCTACCGGGAAACAGTAGCCGCTACAGATCGCAAGACACTTGCCGCTGAAGCTCCCGGGGGGACGAAGAAGACCAAGACCGGCAAGAGCTCTGATGCCCACTCCGGCAAGCGCACCTCTTCGGAGTGCTGTGCTACCGTCGAGGACGCACCATCGAGCTCCACCGGCAAGTGTAAGAAGGCGATGGCAGCTCCACCACAGACCAAGAAAGTGTCCGCCAAGGAGGACGGCATTGGTGGTACTTTCACCATCAGTGCCACTATCGACCCTAAATAGGAAAGCGCGCTCATTACTTTCCTGCAGGCGAATGTCAACGTGTTTGCGCGCCAACTGTCTGACATCCCTGGTGTTCCCAGGAAAGTAATTGAGCACCATCTTGCCATTTGTCCTCATGCGCGGCCCGTCAAGCAGAAGGTCAGGAAACAAGCAGTGGAGCGCCAAGAATTCATAGCAGAAGAAATCAAGAAATTGGAAGCAGCAGGCCTTGTCAGAGGAGTGCTCCATCCCACGTGGCTGGCCAATCCTATAGTCGTGCACAAGGCAAATGGAAAATGGAGGCTTTGTATTGACTTTACTGATGTTAATAAAGCTTGTCCCAAAGACCCATTTCCCTTGCCGCGCATTGACCAGATTGTTGACTCCACAGCCGGATGTGATTTGCTTTCATTTCTTGACGCATATTCAGGATACCATCAGATCTTCATGGCAGAAGAAGATGAGGAGAAGACCGCATTCATTACTCCATGTGGCACGTACTGTTTCATACGGATGCCTTTCGGATTAAAGAATGCTGGTTCAACATTTGCATGAGTAGTCCATGTCGCTCTGAAACCGCAAATACACAGAAATGTAGAAGCTTACATGGATGATATAGTGGTCAAGAGCAAGGACAGGGCAACTCTAATTCCAGATTTAGAAGAAACTTTTGCAAATCTGCGCAAGATCAACCTCAAGCTCAACCCCGAGAAGTGTGTGTTTGGAGTCCCTTCCGGCAAGCTTCTCGGGTTCTCTGTGTCTCAGCGGGGAATTGAAGCCAATCTCGACAAGATCAAGGCCATTGAGCAGATCGAAGCACCAAAGCGCGTCAAGGATGTACGGAAGCTTGCCGGTTGCGTGGCTGCTCTCAGCAGGTTTATTTCTCGGTCTGCTGAGTGCGCCCTGCCATTTTTCAAAATTTTGAAAAAGGCAGGTCCAATGAAATGGACTCCGGAAGCGGAGGCTGCGCAGGACTTGAAGAGATACCTGTCCTCCACTCCAACACTTGTCGCACCTAAGCCACAAGAGAAGTTGCTGCTGTATATAGCGGCAACCAATCAAGTGGTTAGTGCTGCGTTAGTGGCAGAGAGGGAGGCAGATGACGAACCAGCAACCGCGGCAAGCACATCCAGCGACAAGCAGGGGGCTTCCCCGACAAGCTCTGGTCCCGACAAGAATGGATCTGCGCAGATGCAAGAGGAGATACAGAAGAAAATGGTGCAACGCCCAGTTTACTTTGTCAGCTCCCTTTTGCAGGGGGCTAGGTTAAGGTACTCTGGTGTGCAGAAGTTGCTTTTCGGCCTTCTTATGGCCTCGAGAAAGCTGCGCCATTACTTCCAAGCACATGAGATCACAGTTGTCACTCGCTTTCCACTGAAAAGGATACTGCAGAATCCAGAAGCGACAGGCAGGATTGTCGAGTGGGCACTGGAACTGTCAAGCTTTGGTCTCAAGTTTGAGAGTACTTCAACTATCCAAAGCAGAGCATTGGCAGAATTCATAGCAGAGTGGACGCAAACACCAGATGAAGAAATTCCAGAGACGAGCATCCCCGCCAAGGAAGTAAGCAAAGAGTGGCTCATGTATTTTGACGGTGCCTTCTCGCTGCAAGGCGCCGGTGCTGGCGTGCTGCTTGTCGCGCCCACCGGAGAGCACCTCAAGTACATAGTCCAGATGCACTTTCCCAAGGAACAAGCGACAAACAATACTGCAGAGTATGAGGGCTTGCTTGCCGGTCTCAGGATCGCAGCAGACCTTGGGATCAAGACGCTCATTGTCAGGGGTGACTCGCAGCTTGTCGTCTGCCAAGTAAACAAGAATTATCAGAGTCCTTTGATGGAAGCCTACGTTGACGAAGTGAGAAAGCTAGAAGAGCACTTTGATAGCCTGCAGATGGAGCATGTCCCAAGAGCTTAGAACGACATTGCTGATGGCCTGTCAAAGTGCGTCGCACTTAAATTACCTGTGGAACCAGGGATTTTTGTGCTCAAGCTAACTCAACCGTCCGTAACGTCGTCAACTGGACAGAGCAAGAAGAGAAAGTTGATTTCTGGCGACTATTTTCCGGCAGAGCTTCCCGAAGCCGCCACCAAGAAAGTTCCCAAGATCAACACCAAGAGTGCTGAGGAGCAGTCTGCTCCGGCAAGCCCTAGGGTTTGTTCCGTTGAAGCAGACGCTCCCGACAAGTTTTGCTCCGGCAAGCTTGCCGGGGAACGTCAAGCTTCGGCAGAGCCACAGGCCCTTGCCGTAGAAGCAGACGTTCCCGCAGCAGCAGATATGCCTTTAGTCCTTGTTGTCAAGCCACAAGCTCCAGCATGGGCACAGCAGATTGTCCGTTTCCTTCAGACAGGAGAACTTCCCGAAGAGCAAGAAGAAGCGGAAAGAGTAGCCTGGCAGTCTAGTATGTACCAGTTTGTCGATAACACACTGTGCAGAAGAAGACTCAACGGTGTGAAATTGAAGTGTATTCCCCGGGAAGATGGACAAAAGCTGTTGGCAGAGATACATGGAGGCATATGTGGTCACCACATTGGCGCAAGAGCGCTTGTCGGCAAAGCATTCCGGCAAGGCTTCTTCTGGCCGATAGCCCTCCAGGATGCAACTGCACAAGTAACCAAGTGTGAAGCGTGCCAGTTCCATTCCAAGCAGATACACCAGCCAGCTCAAGCTCTCCAGACGATCCCTTTATCCTGGCCATTTTCGGTCTGGGGGCTCGATATCCTCGGCCCCTTTCCCCGAGCTGTCGGGGGCTTTGTGAACTTGTCGATTGCAGCGTGGGGCGCTCCCGCGGCAACAGTGCTTGCCGCGGTAGAGCGTGTCACGCGGCGCGGTGACTGTCGACTCGGCTGCCGCCTCGCCACGTCCCCGGCCTTGCGGAGATGCCTTCTTGGTGGAGATGGAGGCTCTGCTTGCGGCATGCTGTCCGAAGATGAGGAGGAAGAGGAGTCGATCTCCAACGAGCCACTCGCGTCTTCGGCGGGCTCGCTTGGCTCGGTGTCACGCCCGGCAAGCTCTTTCTTGCCGGCAGTCTCCCCTTGCCCGGAAAGATCTTTCTTGCCGGGAGCTCCTCTCGCTCGGCACGGTTTGCCGCCTCTGCTGCCGCTGCCTCCTCCAAGGTGAATCCGAACTCGCCTGCCGCTGTAGCTGCCGTCGCCTCTTCCAGCCTGGTGGTGATGCGCTTCAACTCTGCCTCGGTGGTGTCGCGAGTGAGGCCATCCTTCTCATCGGGGCGGATCGGCACCTCCACCAAGTTGTCAAAGAACTGCTGCACGACGTCGTCTTCAGGCTCCTGCCAAGTTGGCATGATTCCATGCGAGTCGCACAGCGGCATCATTGCCCTGATGCAGTCGAGCGCAGAGTTGTCGCACAACGGGACGATGCCCTGCGGCAACCTAAAGACTTCTGGGTGGTCAGGATCATACTTGAAGAGCTCCTGCAGCATTGCGTTGAGCTCCAAGATAGTAAAGTTGTAGTTGAGGCCTGGGCGCAGCCTCATGATATCCGTCGCGTTCTTGAACTCCCAGGCGGGCCTCCTCCGTTCCTGCAGGGGGGCGATGCGGCGGCGAAGGAAGTCTACGCAAACGGCGCCTACAGTGAGTCCGGCAAGCCTGAGGCGTTGGATCCTGGTAACGGCAATCCTCAGCCTGCTGTCCTCCGGGGCCACGTCGCTCCAGTCGCTGCCGCGTGTTGCTGCTACTTGGCGCCGGGCGGTGAATGACTGTGGGTTCTCCTCAACTATCCAACACCAGTCAGCTCTCCACTCCTCCCACTTGCTGCGGAACTCGCCCTCCAGATATGAATCCTTCTTGCTGGCCCTAGAGATCCAGGCGATTCTGCCGGATAGAGGCTCTCCTCTCTCTACTCGGGGCATGAAGAAATGACGGAAGAGGGCTACATTTGGGTGGACTCCGACAAAATTTTCGCAAAGGTGTGCGAAAACTGCCATGGTGAGGACGGTATTGGGGGTGAAGTCAAGGAGGCAGAGACCATATGTATTCATGATGTCGCAAAAGAATTCTGAGAAGGGCGGGCAGAGCCCGCAATAGAAGAAGACAGCGAAAAAGGGATATCCTTGCGGAGCTATTTTGTGAGCAGTGGCTGGGAGTACCTTGGTGCTCGGGTGTGCTCGCGTCTCCGTCGACCAGAAGAGGTAGTAGTACTCCCTCAACTCCTTAGCGCCAAGCTTTGGGGGGAAGATGGCCCGCTCCTTCCGCAGCGCCGCAAGCCGCTGCGCCTCGGTCGACTTCACGGCCTTCCCTTTGTCGGCTTTCGGAGCCATGGTGGAGGTAGTGGAGGAGGTCGACGGCGTTGGTGGTGCTGGTGGCAATGGGGGGGGGGGGGCAGGGCGCTGCTCTCTTGCTGCTTTGAGAAGACGGGGGCACGGCGGAGGCTTTTGAGATTGCTGAGGAAAGGGGGCGAGTGGCGCACTACCCCTGCTTCCCCGTGCTTATAAAGGGGGAGGTGGCGGACGTTCCGCCTTTCCTAATAAAGAAACCGCCCACGATCTCTCCCACGATGCCGCGTTCGACGCGTGCCGTGCGGGGAGGGCGCGGTGGATGCGGAGAAAGATACGGCATAACCTAGGCCGCGCGTGCCCGGGCCCTGTTTTGGGCCTGGCCCAACAGCGCTCGGCACCGTGTATGACCCAGGCCCGGGGGCTCCTGTCGGTGTACTGAAGTAGGGGTACCTTAGTATCCCGAACTTGTGCACGGGCAGTCGCAGCGTCCCGCGGCAAGGCTTGCCGGGTGACCGCCAAGATCCTCCACGGCTCCTTTGGAGCCATTCAAGAACAAAGTATCCAAGACCCCGGCAAGAGGAGCTTGCCGGGAAGAAGACAAGACCCCGGCAAGAGGAGCTTGCCGGGAAGGCCAACCAAGGCTCGGTGAGCGACAAGCTCCCGGACGCGACAAGACAATGACCGCGGCAAGGCACTTGCCGCGGCAAGCTTCCACTATGTACGTGCGCTCCAGCACATCCACCAACGTGTCGCCCTGGGACCCTTCCAGAGCGTACGTGGCGGAAAGCTGTGTAGCCAGAGGTACACGGTGGCAAGCGGCGCTGACAAGATCACCATCGTGGCAAGCAATGCCGTCCCTAGCGGTCCCTTTCTGCACCGACTAGGCGACGCAGACATGCATTTAATGCCTTTGTCCCCTGCCGTCAGGGTTAGGTACGATAACACTGTTGTAGGCGGCGGTGCCAACCGCAGTGCTTTTTCCATTTTTGCCCTTCTCTACGTTGCCACCTATCGGTGACCCCTTAGACATATAAAAGGAGGCCCATGCGCAATGTAGAAGGGGGTCGGAGAATCATTTCCACGCTCGGTCTGGCTAGCTACTGGTGTGTACTGTAGCAATCAGCGCTCCCGAGCAAGAAACCAATACAATCACAAAGCAGGAGTAGGGTTTTACACATCCGTGCGGCCCGAACCTGGGTAAACCGATCGTGTCGCTCGTGCGCATCGCCTCGATCTGCTCTTTGTGCTTTCTCCGCCCCCTGCCAAACCAAAAGGGGCTCGGTCCGCCGATCCCCATAGGTGTCCGTGGGATCAGCACCCCCGACATTATCCGGGGATCCGAAGACCACTTCTAGTGTAATTGAGCCAATGCAATGGGCCTCTACACCTGGTATGATGCCCTTAAAGGTCATTTTGGTGGGTTTGATCCTTGAGGGGTCTATGCCCATTTTGCGCACCGTGTCCTGATAAAGCAGGTTCAGGCTGCTACCGCCGTCCATAAGGACTCGAGTGAGGTGAAATCCGTCGACGATTGGGTCTAGGACCAGTGCGGCGAATCCACCATGATGGATACTAGTGGGGTGGTCCCTGCGATCAAAGATGATCGGACAGGAGGACCAAGGGTTGAACTTTGGGGTGACTGGCTCCAACGCATATACGTCCCTGAGCGCACGCTTCCGCTCCCTCTTGGGGATGTGGGTTGCGTATATCGTGTTCACCGTCCGCACTTGCGGGGGAAAACTCTTCTGTCCTCCAGTGCCGGGTTTCCTCCTCGTCATCGCTATGCGACCCCTTGTCCTTGTTTTCGGCAATTAACTTGCCGGCCTGCTTGAACACCCAACAATCCCTGTTGGTGTGATTAGCTGGCTTGTCTGGGGTGCCGTGTATTTGACACGAGCGATCGAGTATACGGTCCAAGCTGGATGGACCCGGCGTACTTTGTTTGAATGGCTTTTTCCGCTGATCGGGTTTAGAGCCTTTGAATCCAGCGTTGACTGCCGTATCCTCAGTATTTTCGCTGTTAATGCGGCGCTTATGCTTGTTGCGACGTGACCTGCTATTGCCGTCCTTGGTATCTGTGGTACCATGGTTCTTTGATATGTTATTACTGCGAGCCAGCCAGCTGTCTTCTCCCGCACAAAAGCGGGTCATGATCGTCGTGAGAGCTGCCATAGATTTCGGCTTTTCCTGACCAAGGTGCCAGGCTAGCCACTCGTCTCGGATGTTGTGCTTGAAAGCTGCTAAGGCCTCCGCATCCGGACAGTCGACAATTTGATTTTTCTTTGTAAGGAACCGAGTCCAGAATTGCCTGGCCGACTCTTCTGGCTGCTAAATTATGTGGCTTAAATCATCAGCGTCTGGTGGTCGCACATAAGTGCCCTGAAAGTTGTCGAGGAATGCGGCTTCCAGATCTTCCCAGCAGCTAATGGAGTCCGCTGGCAAGCTGTTAAGCCAATGCCGCGCTGGTCCTTTGAGCTTTAGTGGGAGGTATTTGATGGCGTGTAAGTCATCACCGCGGGCCATGTGGATGTGGAGGAGGAAGTCCTCAATCCATACCGCGGTATCTGTTGTGTCGTCATATGATTCAATTTGTATAGGTTTGAAACCTTCTGGGAATTGATGTTCCATTACTTCGTCTGTGAAGCATAAGGGGTGTGCGGCGCCTCTGTATTGGGCTATATCTCGACGCAGCTCGAATGGGTCTTGCCTGCTGTGTTCGGCCCGGCCAGATTTGCTTTTACTGTATCCGGCGTGACGTTTGTCATCTCGCAGAGTGGTGCGCCCTTGTGATCCGTAGATCGATCTTGAATGCTTTGCCTTGTCCTCCAATATGTCTCGCAGGTCTGGCGTATCTCCCCATGCCTTTTTATTTGAATGGTGTTGGGGTGGAGGCTGAGCTTTTGGTGGGAATGCCTCTCTATCGCGGCCATGAGGTGGCCGATCAGCCGTATCATACGCTTCTTCCTCTAGTCGGGGTAGTAACCTGCGCCTTGGGTGACTCTTGGAGGGGTGCTCGAGTTTATATTCCTCGGTCGTGAGGACTTCAATCCATTTGTTAGCTAGCAAATCTTGATCAGCTTGAAGCTGCTGCTGCTTTTTCTTTAGGCTATTTGCTATGGCCATAAGCCGGCACTTGAAGCGCTCTTGTTCGACGAGATCCTCTGGTACAGCGAATTCATCGTTGCCGAGGCTTGCCTCATCTTCGGAGGGGGGATGTAATTGTCATCCTCCTCCTCTCCGTCTGCCGCTCTCTCAGGAGAGCTGGCTCCTTCATTCTCCTGCTCTAAATCTTGCTGGAGGGGATTGTTGTTGTCTTCGGCGCTATCTAGAGTTTTATTATCTCCTATGCCGGTATCACCACTTTTGCTTTGGCGGGACTTAGAGCGGCGCCGCTGACGTCGGCATTTGGGTTGCTTCTTGGAGGGGCCATCCTCCGCTATCCTGTCGCCATTGCGTTCTTTGGGTGTATCCACCATGTATATGTCATATGACGAGGTGGGTTTCCAGTGCCCTATAGGTGCTGGTTCATGTTCTTCTCCTACATCGTCGTCCATACCATCGATGTCTTCGGAGTCGAACTCGAGCATGTTGGTTAAATCATTGACAATAGCTACGAAGTGGGTGGTGGGCGGGCGTCGAATTTCTTCGTTGTCCGCATCCCAATCATGTTGGCCATAATCTAGCCAAGGCTCTCCTAATAAAGAGAGAGACCTTAGTGAATTCAGAATGTCGCCGAAGGGCGAGTGCTGAAAGATATCCGCCGCGGTGAATTCCATGATCGGCGCCCAATCGGATTCGATTGGCAGGGGCACGGGCGGTTCGGAGTCAGAAAAAGAGTCTGGCACCTTGGAGTCACGGGCTGCGCAAAGGATTATGTTGGTGTTCAGCTCGATCGTCGTTGAGACTACAGCCCCTGAGGCGGTGTATAACCACCCGTCCTCGATTGGTGCAGTCGGCTCCGAACTAAGGGTCGGAGCTGATGCGGGCGCGGCCTCTGGGGTACTGTTCGGCGACAGAGCTAGGTCATACCCATCGCGACAGTGCGGCACGCCCGGCTGTGGCATCAATCCGTCGAAGGTCAAGTCTCTGCGGATGTCGGCCATGTAGTTCAAACTTCCAAATCTGACCTGATGGCCAGGGGCGTAGCTTTCAATCTACTCCAGATAGCCAAGCGAATTAGCCCGCAGTGCAAAGCCGCTGAATACGAAGATCTGTCCGGGGAGAAAAGTCTCACCCTGGACCGCATCGCTACCGATGATAGTAGGAGCCATCAAGCCTAACGGTGACGACATAGAGGAACTCTCAATGAAAGCACCAATGTCGGTGTCAAAACCGGCGGATCTCGGGTAGGGGGTCCCGAACTGTGCGTCTAGGCTGGATGGTAACAGGAGGCAGGGGACACGATGTTTTACCCAGGTTCGGGCCCTCTTGATGGAGGTAAAACCCTACGTCCTTCTTGATTAATATTGATGATATGGGTAGTACAAGAGTAGATCTACCACGAGATCAGAGAGGCTAAACCATAGAAGCTAGCCTATGGTATGATTGTATGTTGTGATTGTTGTCCTACGGACTAAAACCCTTCGGTTTATATAGACACCGGAGAGGGTTAGGGTTACACAAGGTCGGTTACAAAGGAGGAGATATTCATATCCATATTGCCTAGCTTGCCTTCCACGCCAAGTAGAGTCCCATCCGGACACGAGACGAAGTCTTCAATCTTGTATCTTCGTAGTCTAACAGTCCGGCCAATGGAGATAGTCCGACTGTCCGGAGACCCCCTAACCGAGGACTCCCTCACAAAGGAATCCAGATGTCACAAGAGAACCAAGCACATCAAGAGATGCTTCAATTCCATCCACGATCAAGTCAATGAGGGAGACATAGAGATTTGCAAGATACATACGGATCTGAATGTTGCAGACCCGTTGACTAAGCCTCTCTCACGAGCAAAACATGATCAGTACCAAGACTCCATGGGTGTTTGAATCATTACTATGTAATCTAGATTATTGACTCTAGTGCAAGTGGGAGACTAAAGGAAATATTCCCTAGGGGCAATAATAAAGTTGTTATTTATATTTACTTATATCATGATAAATGTTTATTATTCATGCTAGAATTGTATTAACCGGAAACTTAGTACACGTCTGAATACATAGACAAACAGAGTGTCCCTAGTATGCCTCTACTAGATTAGCTCGTTGATCAAAGATGGTTAAGTTTCCTAGCCATAGACATGTGTTATCATTTGATGAACGGGATCACATCATTAGAGAATGATGTGATGGACAAGACACATCTGTTAGCTTAGCACTATGATCCTTTAGTTTTCTGCTATTGCTTTCTTCATGACTTATACATATTCCTATGACTATGAGATTATGCAACTCCTGAATACCAGAGGAACACCTTGTTTGCTATCAAATGTCACAACGTAACTGGGTGATTATAAAGATGCTCTACACGTGTCTCCGATGGTGTTTGTTGAGTTGGCATAGATCGAGATTAGGATTTGTCACTCCGTGTATCGGGGAGGTATCTCTGGGATCTCTCGGTAATGCACATCACTATGAGCCTTGCAAACAATGTGACTAATGAGTTAGTCATGGGGTGATTCATTACGGAATGAGTAAAGAGACTTGCCGGTGACGAGATTTAATTAGGTATGATGGTACCGACGATCGAATCTCGGGCAAGTAACATACCGATGACAAAGGGAACAACGTATGTTGTTATGCGGTTTAACCGATAAAGATCTTCGTAGAATATGTAGGAGCCAATATGAATATCCAGGTTCCGCTACTGGTTATTTTTCGGAGATGTGTCTCGGTCATGTCTACATAGTTCTCGAACCCGTAGGGTCCGCACGCTTAACGTTCGATGACGATTTGTATTATGAGTTATGTGATTTGATGTACCGAAGGTTGTTCGGAGTCCCGTATGAGATCACGAACATGATGAGGAGTCTCGAAAATGGTCGAGACATAAAGATTGATATATTGGAAGGTTACATTCGGACACCGGAAGTGTTCCGGGTGGTTTCGGATAAAACCGAAGTACCGTATGGGTTACCGGAATACCCCGGGAAGTTATGGGCCTTAGTGGGCCTTACGGGAGAGAGAGGGCAGCAGCCATGAGGTGGCGCGCCCCCTCCCCCAAGGGGAGTCCGAATAGGACTATGGGAGGGGGCGCGGCCCCTCTTTCCCTCTCCCTCTCCCTCTCCTTCCTTCTTCTCCTACTTGGATTAGGAAAGGGGGGGGTGATTCCTACTTGGAGTAGGATTCTCCCCCCCCTTGGGCGCGCCCCTCGTGGCCAGCCGGCCTCCTCCTCCCCTCTTTTATATACGGGGGGGCACCCCATAGACACACAAGTTCATCTTTACCCATGTGTGGTGCCGTCCTCCACAGTTTTACACCTCGGTCATATTGTTGTAGTGCTTAGGCGAAGCCCTCCATTGGTAACTTCATCATCACCGTCAACACGCCGTCGTGCAGCCGGAACTCACCCTCGATACTTGATAGGTTCGATCGCGAAGATGTTCGACTACATCAACCACGTTACTAAACGCTTCCACTTTCGGTCTATGAGGGTACGTAGACACACTCTCCCCTCTCATTTCTATGCATCTCCTAGATAGATCTTGCATGATCGTAGCAAATTTTTTGAAATACCCTGTTCCCCAACAATCAATTGGTCCAGTATTGTCACAAAAGATTTTCATTGGACCCGATTAATACGTCTCCAACGTATCTATAATTTTTGATTGCTCCATGCTATATTATCTACAGTTTTGGACATTATTGGGCTTTATTATCCACTTTTATATTATCTTTGGGACTAACCTATTAACCGGAGGCCCAACCCAGAATTGTTGTTTTTTGCCTGTTTTAGGGTTTCAAAGAAAAGGAATATCAAACGGAGTCCAAACGGAATGAAACCTTCGGGAACGTGATTTTCTCACCGAATACAACTCAGGAGACTTGGACCCTATGTCAAGCCAATCAATAGGAGGCCACGAGGTAGGGGGCGCGCCCTCCACCCTCGTGGGCCCCCTGTTGCTCCATCGATGTACTTCCTCCTCCTATATATACCCACCTACCCCCAAACGATCAGATACGGAGCCAAAACCCTAATTCCACCGTTGTAACTTTCTGTATCCACGAGATCCCATCTTGGGGCCTGTTCCGGAGCTCCGCCGGAGGGGGCATCGATCACGGAGGGCTTCTACATCAACACCATAGCCTCTCCGATGAAGTGTGAGTAGTTTACTTCAGACCTACGGGTCCATAGTTAGTAGCTAGATGGCTTCTTCTCTCTTTTTGGATCTCAATACAATGTTCTCCCCCTCTATTGTGGAGATCTATTCGATGTAATCTTCTTTTTGCGGTATGTTTGCTGAGAACGATGAATTATGGGTTTATGATCAAGTCTATCTATGAATAATATTTGAATCTTCTCTGGATTCTTTTATGTATGATTGGTTATCTTTGCAAGTCTATTCAAATTATCAGTTTGGTTTGGCCTACTAGATTGATCTTTCTTGCAATGGGAGAAGTGCTTAGCTTTGGGTTCAATCTTGCGGTGTCCTTTCCCGGTGACAGTAAGGGCAACAAGGCACGTATTGTATTGTTGCCATCGAGGATAACAAGATGGGGTTTTCTTCATATTACATGAGTCTATCCCTCTACCTAATGTCATCTTGCTTAAGGCGTTACTCTGTTTTAACTTAATACTCTAGATGCATGCTGGATAGCGGTCGATGAGTGGTGTAATAGTTGTAGATGCAGGCAGGAGTCGGTCTACTTGTCTCGGACGTGATGCCTATATACATGATCATACCTAGATATTCTCATAACTATGCTTAATTCTGTCAATTTCTCAACAGTAATTTGTTCACCCACCGTAGAATACTTATGCTCTCGAGAGAAGCCACTAGTGAAACCTATGGCCCCCGGGTCTATCTTTATCATATCAATCTCCTACTACTTAGTTATTTACTTTGCTATTTTACTTTGCCTTTATTTTACTTTGCATCTTTATCATAAAAATACCAAAAATATTATCTTATCATATCTATCAGATCTCACTCTCGTAAGTGGCCCTATAGGGATTGACAACCCCTATTTGCGTTGGTTGCGAGGATTTATTTGTTTTGTGCAGGTACGAGGGACTCGCGCATAGCCTCCTACTGGATTGATACCTTGGTTCTCAAAAACTGAGGGAAATATTTACGCTACTTTGCTGCATCATCCCTTCCCCTTCGGGGAAAACTAACGCAGTGCTAAAAGAGGTAGCAAGAAGGATTTCTGGCGCCGTTGCCGGGGAGGTCTACGCAAAAGTCAGCATACCATGTACCCATCACATACCCTTATCTCCCGCATTACATTATTTTCCATTTTCCTCTCATTTTCCTCTCCCCCCAATTCACCCTTGCCGTTTTATTTGCCCTCTCTCTATCCTCCCTCTCTATTTTCCTCTTTTTTGTCCGTTTGGTTTTTGTTTGCTTGTGTGTTAGTTTGCTTGCTTGTCACGATGGCTCAAGATAATACTATATTGTCTGACTTCACCAATACCAACAACAATGATTTTATTAGCACTCCGATTGCTCCTCTTACCGATGCTGAATCTTGTGAAATTAATGTTGCTTTGCTGAATCTTGTTATGAAAGATCCATTCTCCGGCCTTCCTAGTGAAGATGCCTCTACCCATCTAAATAGCTTCGTTGATTTGTGTGACATGCAAAAGAAGAAAGATGTGGATAATGATATTGTTAAATTGAAGCTATTTCCTTTTTCACTTAGAGATCGTGCTAAAGCTTGGTTTTCGTCTTTGCCTAAAAATAGTATTGATTCATGGAACAAGTGCAAAGATGCTTTTATCTCTAAGTATTTTCCTCCCGCTAAGATCATCTCTCTTAGAAACGATATTATGAAGTTTAACCAACTTGATCATGAACATGTTGCAAAAGCTTGAGAGAGAATGAAATTAATGATACGTAATTGTCCTACTCATGGTTTAAATTTGTGGATGATTATACAAAATTTTATGTCGGATTGAATTTTGCTTCTAGAAATCTTTTAGATTCGGCTGCGGGAGGCACTTTTATGGAAATCACCTTAGGAGAAGCTACTAAAATCCAAGATAATATTATGGTTAATTATTCTCAATGGCATACTGAAAAATCTACTAATAAAAAGGTGCATGCGATAGAAGAAATTAATCTTTTGAGTGGAAAGATGGATGAACTTATGAAATTATTTGCTAATAAGAGTGTTTCTTCTGATCCTAATGATATGCCCTTGTCTACTTTTATTGAGAATAATAATGAATCTATGGATGTGAATTTTGTTGGTAGGAACAATTTTGGTAACAACGCGTATAGAGGAAATTTCAATCCTAGGCCTTATCCTAGTAATCCCTCTAATAACTATGGTAATTCCTACAACAACTCTTATGGAAATTATAATAAGATTCCCCCTGATTTTGATTCTAATATTAAAGAATTTATTACTTTGCAAAATAATTTTAATGCTATGATTGAAGAAAAATTGCTTAAGATTGATGATTTGGCTAGGAACGTTGATAGAATTGATCTTGATGTTGATTCTTTGAAACTTAGATCTATTCCTCCTAAGCATGATATCAATGAGTCTCTCAAAGCCATGAGAATTTCCATCGATGAGTGCAAAGAAAGAACCGCTAGGATGCGTGCTAAGAAAGATGCCTTTTATAAAAGCGTGTTCTTCTAGTTCCTATGAAAATAATGATGAAGATCTAAAAGTTATTGATGTGTCCCCTATTAAATCTTTGTTTTGCAATATGAATCTTGATAATGATGGGACTGAATATGATGTACCTGTACCTAGAAGGCGTTCCAAGAATTCTGAATCTTTTGATCTTGATGCTAAATTTGATAAAAGTGAGATTGAAGAAATCAAAACTCTAGATGTTGCTAAACCTACTATTATGGATTTCAAGGAATTTAACTATGAAAATTTCTCTTTGATTGATTGTACTTCATTGTTGCAATCCCTGATAAATTCTCCTCATGCTTATAGTCAAAATAAAGCGTTTACTAAACATATCATTGATGCCTTGATGCAATCTTATGAAGAAAAACTTGAATTGGAAGTTTCTATCCCTAGAAAACTTTATTATGAGTGGGAACGAACTATTAAAATTAAAATTTAGGATCATTAATGCTATGCTTTATGTGATTTGGGTCCTAGTGTTTCCACGATTCCAAAGACTTTGTGTGATTTGTTAGGTTTCCGTGATTTTGATGATTGCTCTCTAAACTTGCACCTTGCGGATTCCACCATTAAGAAACCTATGGGAAGAATTAATTATGTTCTTATTGTTGCAAATAGGAATTATGTGCCCGTAGATTTTATTGTTCTTGACATAGATTGCAATCCTTCATGTCCTATTATTCTTGGTAGACCTTTCCTTACAACGATTGGTGCAATTATTGATATGAAGGAAGGAAATATTAGATTCCAATTTCCGTTAAGGAAAGGCATGGAAAACTTTCCTAGAAAGAAAATTAAATTATCTTATGAATCTATTATGAGAGCCACTTATGGATTGCCTACCAAAGATGGCAATACCTAGATCTATTCGTGCTTGTTATGCCTAGCTAGGGGCGTTAAACGATAGCGCTTGTTGGGAGGCAACCCAATTTTATTTTTATTCCTTGATTTTTGCTCCTTCTTGGTAATAAATAAATTATTTAGCCTCTGTTTTGCTTGTGTTTTTTGTGTTTAATTAGTGTTTGTGCCAAGTAGAACCGTTGGGAAGACTTGGGGAAAGTCTTGTTGAACTTTCTGTAAAAAAATTGAAACTTTAGCGCTCACGAGAACTGCTGCCATTTTTATTTGGAGAGTGATATTTAGTTAATTACTTTTTCAGATGATTAATAGATAAATTCCTCACGTCCATCAATTTATTTTATAATTATTTTGGTTCCAGATCTTGCGCTAGATACAGATTACTACAGACTGTCCTGTTTTTGACAGATTCTGTTTTGCGTGTGTTGTTTGCTTATTTTGGTGAATCTATGGCTAGTAAAATAGTTTATGAACCATAGAGAAGTTGGAATACAGTAGGTATTACACCAATATAAATAAATAATGAGTTCATTACAGTACCTTGAAGTGGTCTTTTGTTTTCTTTCGCTAACGGAGCTCATGAGTTTTCTACATTAAGTTTTGTGTTGTGAAGTTTTCAAGTTTTGGGTAAAGATTTGATGGATTATGGAACAAGGAGTGGCATGAGCCTAAGCTTGGGTATGCCCATGGCACCCCCAAGATAATCTAAGGACACCTAAAAGCCAAAGCTTGGGGATGCCCCGGAAGGCATCCCCTCTTTCGTCTACTTCTATCGGTAACTTTACTTGGAGCTATATTTTTATTTACCACATGATATGTGTTTTACTTGGAGCGTCTTGTATGATTTGAGTCTTTGCTTGTTAGTTTACCACAATCATCCTTGCTGTACACACCTTTTGAGATAGCCATACATGATTTGGAATTTGTTAGAATACTCTATGTGCTTCGCTTATATCTTTTGAGTTATATAATTTTGCTCTAGTGCTTCACTTATATCTTTTAGAGCACGGTGGTGGATTTGTTTTATAGAAACTATTGATCTCTCATGCTTCACTTAGATTATTTTGAGAGTCTTAAATATCATGGTAATTTTCTTAAAATCCTAATATGCTTGGTATGCAAGATTAATGATAAAACTTTCTTATGAGTGTGTTGAATACTAAGAGAAGTTTAATGCTTGATGATTGTTTTGAGATATGGAGGTAATAATATCAAAGTCGTGCTAGTTGAGTAGTTGTGAAATTGAGAAATACTTGTGTTGAGGCTTGCAAGTCCCGTAGCATGCACGTATGGTAAACGTTATGCAACAAATTTGAAACATGAGGTGTTATTTGATTGTCTTCCTTATGAGTGGCGGTCGGGGACGAGCGATGGTATTTTCCTACCAATCTATCCCCCTAGGAGCATGCGCGTAGTACCGAGGTTTTTGATGACTTGTAGATTTTTGCAATAAGTATGTGAGTTCTTTATGACTAATGTTGAGTCCATGGATTATACGCACTCTCACCTTTCCATCCTTGCTAGCCTCTTCGGTGTCGTGCATTGCCCTTTCTCACATTGAGAGTTGGCGCAAACTTCGCCGGTGCATCCAAACCCCGTGATATGATACGCTCTTTCACACATAAACCTCCATATATCTTCCTCAAAACAGCCACCATACCTACCTATTATGGCATTTCCATAGCCATTCCGAGATATATTGCCATGCAACTTTCCATCATTCCGTTCATCATGACACATTCATCATTGTCATATTGCTTAGCATGATCATGTAGTTGAAATAGTATTTGTGGCAAAGCCACCGTTCATAATTCTTTCATACATGTCACTCATGAGTCATTGCATATCCCGGTACATCGCCGGAGGCATTTATATAGAGTCATCTTTGTTCTAGTATCGAGTTGTAATCATTGAGTTGTAAATAAATAGAAGTGTGATCATCATCATTTTCTAGAGCATTGTCCCAAGTGGGGAATAAAAAAAGAAAAGAGAAAGTCCATAAAAAAGAGAAGGCCCCCAAAAAAGAGAAAGGCCATAAAAAAGGCCCAAATAAAAAAAAGGAAAATGAGAGAAAAAGAGAGAAGGGACAATGTTACTATCCTTTGCCACACTTGTGCTTCAAAGTAGCACCATGATCTTCATAGTAGAGAGTCTCTCATGTTATCACTTTCATATACTAGTGGGAATTTTTCATTATAGTACTTGGCTTGTATATTCCAACAATGGGCCTCCTCAAGTGCCCTAGGTCTTCGTGAGCAAGCAAGTTGGATGCACACCCACTAGTTTCTTTTGCTGAGCTTTCATACATTTATAGCTCTAGTGCATCCATTGCATGGCAATCCCTACTCCTTGCATTAACATCGATTGGTGGGCATCTCCATAGCCCATTGATTAGCCTCGTTGATGTGAGACTTTCTCCCTTTTTGTCTTCTCCACATAACCCCCCTCATTATATTCTATTCCACCTATAGTGCTATGTCCATGGCTCGCGCTCATATATTGCATGAAAGTTTATAGGTTTGAGATTACTAAAGTATGAAACAATTGCTTGGCTTGTCATCGGGGTTGTGCATGATGATAGCATTCTTCTGTGATGAAAATGAAACATGACTAAACCATATGATTTTGCAGGGATGAACTTTCTTTGGCCATGTTATTTTGAGAAGACATAATTGCTTAGTTAGTATGCTTGAAGTATTATCATTTTTATGTCAATATGAACTTTTGTCTTGAATCTTTTGTATCTGAATATTCATACCACAATTAAGAAGAATTACATTAAAATTATGCCAAGTAGCACTTTGCATCAAAAATTCTGTTTTTATAATTTACCTACTCCAGGACGAGCAGGAATTAAGCTTGGGGATTCTTAATTTTTGATTGCCCCATGCTATATTATCTACTGCTTTGGACATTATTGGGCTCTATTATCCACTTTTATATTATTTTTGGGACTAACCTATTAACCGGAGGCCCAGCCTGGAATTGCTATTTTTTGCCTGTTTTAGGGTTTCGAAGAAAAGGAATATCAAACGGAGTCCAAACAGAATGAAACCTTCGGGAATGTGATTTTCTCACCGAATACAACTCAGGAGACTTGGACCCTACGTAAAGCCAATCAACAGGAGGCCACAAGGTAGGGGGGGCGCGCCTGCCCCGCCCCCCCAGGCACGCCCTCCACCCTCGTGGGCCCCCTGTTGCTCCACCGACGTACTTCTTCCTCCTATATATACCTATGTACCCCCAAACGATTAGATACGGAGCCAAAACCCTAATTCCACCGCCGTAACTTTCTGTATCCACGAGATCCCATCTTAGGGCCTGTTCCGAAGCTCCGCCGGAGGGGGCATCGATTACGGAGGGCTTCTACATCAACACCATAGCCTCTCCGATGAAGTGTGAGTAGTTTACTTCAGACCTACGGGTCCATAGTTAGTAGTTAGATGGCTTCTTCTCCCTTTTTGGATCTCAATACAATGTTCTCCCCCTCTCTTGTGGAGATCTATTCGATGTAATCTTCTTTTTGCGGTGTGTTTGTTGAGACCGATGAATTGTTGGTTTATGATCAAGTGTATCTATGAATAATATTTGAATCTTCTCTGAATTCTTTTATGTATGATTGGTTATCTTTGCAAGTCTCTTCGAATTATCAGTTTGGTTTGACCTACTAGATTGATCTTTCTTGCAATGGAGAAGTGCTTAGCTTTAGTTCAATCTTGCTGTGTCCTTTCCCGGTGACAGTAAGGGCAGCAAGGCACATATTGTATTGTTGCCATTGAGGATAACAAGATGGGGTTTTCTTCATATTGCATGAGTCTATCCCTCTACATCATTTCATCTTGCTTAAGGCGTTACTCTGTTTTAACTTAATACCGTAGATGCATGCTGGATAGCAGTCGATGAGTGGAGTAATAGTAGTAGATGCAGGCAGGAGTCGGTCTACTTGTCTAAGACGTGATGCCTATATACATGATCATACCTAGATATTCTCATAACTATGATCAATTTTGTCAATTGCTCAACAGTAATTTGTTCACCCACCGTAGAATACTTATACTCTCGAGAGAAGCCACTAGTGAAACCTATGGACCCCGGGTCTATCTTTATCATATCAATCTCCTACTACTTAGTTATTTACTTTTCCTTTATTTTAGTTTGCATCTTTATCATAAAAATACCAAAAATATTATCTTATCATATCTATCATATCTCACTCTCGTAAGTGGCCCTATAGGGATTGACAACCCCTATTTGCGTTGGTTGCGAGGATTTATTTGTTTTGTGCAGGTATGCGGGACCTGCGCGTAGCCTCCTACTGGATTGATACCTTGGTTCTCAAAAACTGAGGGAAATACTTACGCTACTTTGCTGCATCATCCCTTCCTCTTCGGGGAAAACCAACGCAGTGCTAAAAGAGGTAGCACCGAGGCACTAGGTATTACACCTAGATCAGATATGAACTCCTTCATCCAGACTCCTTTATTTGCTGCTTCTGAAGAAGCTATGTACTCCACTTCACATGTAGATCCCGCCACGACGCTCTATTTGGAACTGCAACAACTGACAACTCCACCATTCAATATAAATATGTATTCGGTTTGTGACTTAGAGTCATCCGGATCAGTGTCAAAGCTTGCATCGACATAGCCATTTACGACGAGATCTTTGTCACCTTCATAAACGAGAAACATATCCTTAGTACTTTTCAGGTATTTCAGGATGTTCTTGACCGCTGTCCAGTGATCCACTCCTGGATTACTTTAGTACCTCCCTGCTAAACTTATAGCAAGGCACACATCAGGGCTGGTACACAACATTGCATACATGATAGAACCTATGGCTGACGCATAGGAAATGACTTTCATTTTCTCTCTATCTTCTGAAGTGGTCGGGCATTGAGTCTGACTCAACTTCACACCTTGTAACATGATAACCCACAAGTATAGGGGATCGCAACAGTTTTTGAGGGTAGAGTATTCAACCCAAATTTATAGATTCGACACAAGGGGAGCCAAAGAATATTTGAAGGTATTAGCAGCTGAGTTGTCAATTCAACCACACCTGGAGATTAATTATCTGGAGCAAAGTGATCAGTAGCAAAGTACTATGATAGTTTTGATAATAGTAGCAGCAGTAACGGTAACGGTAACAGTGATGGCAGTAATTTTGTAGCAAGTGTAATAGTGATGATAGCAGTAGTAACTTAGCAAGAACAATATAAGGTAAATTCGCAAGCATTGGATTGGTGACTTGTTGGATGATATTCATCATGAGACAGCTATAACCTAGGGCGATACGGCACTAGCTCCAGTTCGTCAATATAATGTAGGCATGTATTCTGTAAATAGTCATACATGCTTATGGAAAGAACTTGCATGGCATCTTTTGTCCTACCCTCACGTCGCAGCGGGGTCCATATTGGAAACTAAGGGATATTAAATGTCGGTGGGAACGACACCTATGGGATCACTGGGATCCCTCCTACAGTCGGCGGGCGCGGGGTCGTGAGAAGAGCAGGTTTAGGAGCAAGCACACGGATCGTTTACCCAGGTTCGGGCCGCAAGGATGCGTAAAACCCTAGTCCTGCTTTGGTTGATGTATTGAGTGTTCTTGAGCTTTCTGAACTAGCTACGGTGGCTGTCCCGTTCCAAAAAGCCGAATCCTTCTCCTAGTCGCCTCGGGCCTCCTTTTATAGGAAAGAGGGGCTGCCACAGTGGCACATAGGAGGTGGAAAGGCCTACAGTGCGTGAGCTTATCGCACGGCATTACGGGACAAAGCGGATTAAATGCGCTACGTAGGTGTCCATTAGCTTTATCGGGGTCGGGAACGAGGCCTGTCCTGTCCGTCGCCGCTCCGCCTCACTTCAACACACGCCCAGGCTGGCGATGCATGCAGCGCCATGTAGGCAGGCAGACAACTGAGGTGGCGCAGTGGTAGGGCCTTCATGAAGATCTACATGCCACCACGCAGGCGCTTGCTGAGTTGGCCTGGCAGCTGGATGTTGCCACGCAGGTGCCTACCTAGCTGGTTGGGTTGGCAGCTACATGCGAATGGCGACGGAGTCTTGGCTGGTGCAGGCCTGGCAGTGGCCCTGCTGACGCCCATGGCAAGGGTCTTGTCGGGGGCTTGGTAAGGGTCTTGCCGTGGTGTTGCTGTCATCCCCGGCAAGGGTCTTGCCGGGGGTCTTGTGGGTTTCCTCGGCTAGGATCCTGCCGAGGGTCGCCGTCTTCTAGTCCTCATATGAACTCATATATTTATTAGTTTGACGAAGATTTGAATGCCACCACAGAGGCGCCTCCCGGGCCATGGTTCCAACGCAGCTGGTTGGGTTGGAGCCGGTGGGCTCAAGGGTGGTTCACTCCGCTGGCATCGGGCAAGTTGCCCCGGCAAGGCTCTTGCCGGGGCTGCGGGGGGCCACCTCGGCAAGGATCTTGCTGAGGGAATCCACCTCGCCCTCTTACCCTCTTGTGCTTCCGGTCTTGGCGTCGCCTTGGTCATCTTGTGCCTTGGCTTCTCTCTGGCTTCCCTCCTCTGCCCTATTAATTGTGGCCGCGGTGCGTGGCTATGACTGCCCATGCACAAGTAAAGGAGTCAAAAGGAGAGCCCCTACTTTTGTACACCGACAGGAGCCCCCCGGGCCTGGGCCACACATAAGCGCGACACGTTGTTGGGCTAGGCCCAGAACGGTGTGCGGGCAGGTGGGGCGGATTTTACCATAGTAATTTCTTGGCCCTGTGCTTCCCCAAGACCCGCGTTGAACACGCGACGTGGAGGGTCGTGCATGACGTGGGGGTCATGCGTGGGGCGGTTCCCGCATGCATGCGTCGCATCGTGGTAAAGAGGTGGCTCGCGCCTTCCCCGTGAAAGGAGGGAGGCGTAGAGGCACGACCCATTTACTCGGGTGGACTCGGGTCGTGGCCGTCAAGGCGCCCGCGCCCCATGATCACGGGGTGGGGGCGGCCGCTTCGCCTGTCCCTTCAATGCTGCTCGCTCGCCATGTGTCCCTCATGCAGGTGGCACGAGGTGGAGGCGGGAAACCGGGCCGTCGCTGATTGGGGCAGTGGGCCAGTCCTGATTCCCTGCGCCCCCGATGACCGGATTGGTCGAGTGGGGCGGCCGAGCCCCGACTCCACCCCTTTTTAAGGAGGGGAGGGGGCAACATTCCACATTCTTCCATCACCCGTCTCCTTCCACCTCCGCTTCTTCCGTCCATCCGCCATGGCGAGAGGAAGCGCTGGCCCTTCGACAGTGGCGGCGAGGGTCGCTGCCCGCCAACGCGTTCCTCCTTCCCAAGAGCTCATGGCAGCGGAACCGGCCATGAGAGGAACGGGGAGGGGGCGAGGTCGAGGTCGTCATGGCGCTCGGGGAAGAGGAGGATGGGGCGGCGCATCAGCCTCACCTCCGCCAGCGATGCCTCCCCCGATGGAGCACCACGTCAGGGACCAGCCCCACGAGTTCTTCATCAGGCTGCGCCGGCCACTGCATCACCACCTCCGTCTCCTTACTGCCTTTGTTCGGGAGATGGATCTCGATCCACCCAGACCCTCTGGTTGCACATGAAGGGCTGCGGGAATGGCGGCATGCGCGTCGACGTCGACTTCCCCGCCCCTTACATCATGTACCTCCGCCGCGGATGGAAGATGTTCACACGCAACCACAGTCTGACGGCGGGGCTTATCCTCTACTTCAAGTTAACGAAGGGTGGCCTGCTCTCCGTCAAGGTCTTCGGAGATCTCGGAACTCGCCTGAAGTGCTGCGTGGAGAGCTCCTCCGACGATGAAGATTCCTCCTCAAGCGGGAGTAACGAGGAGGACAACGACAGCGACGGCGAGGGAGTTGAGCGGCAGGATGCCGACTCCGACTTCGACTGACCGCGCCACCCCTCCCTCGGCCATGCGCCTTGCCGAGGTCCATCCTCGCCAAGCTCTCCATCAGGGTGCTCCCCGTCATCTCCTTAGGCGGCAGGCGTAGGAGGGCCGGAGAGGGCGAAGAAGGCGGTGGCGGCCGTCAAGTCAAAGTACGCGGGCACCGATGCCTTCGTCGTGTATTGCCGGCCCGCTGACTCATCTTCCAGCTCCCCTCCCGGCACCGGGACGTTCTCTTGGCGCCTTCTGCTCCTTGCACCTTACCTAGGCGCTCTTTTCGCCCTCCTGCCCTCTTGTTCCACCTTCTGAGGAGAGGGACAAGAAAGGGATTACGAGGATCTTATGTTTTTCTAGTTTGTAAGCCTGCGGGCACTTGTTTATTTTAAGACTTGTTATCCCCTTGCTCATGTTTTTAATTCTGTATGAACTGTATTTTATGGGATGTTTTTAATGAAAAAGGGTGCTTGTCAGGTTCTTTGTGCGTGAGCGAGGCCCACGCCAAGGATGAATCCTTGTTATTTTTAATATAAACATGTCGCCCGGCAATAGGCCTTGCCGTCTCCCCACTTCGGTCGACCATTCTCGTGCTCTTGGCGGAGGCGGGGGTGAAGTAGAGTTAGGCCCCTCGTTCATCTCCTCGCCACCGCGTCTACTACCAAATTCCGACCCAGGAGGTAACTCTTGGGTACAAGAAAGGGGGAGCACGGTGGTTTCAAGGACATAAACGAGGTTTCACGTGTCCCAGTTCTATACGAAAACACATAACAAGGGGATGAAAGACATATCTGAATCCTCAGCCCCCGGCAACCTTGGCTTGCCGTGGTTGGATCCTTGTATCTTCTGCCCCCGGTAGTCTTGGCTTGCCGGGGCCGGAGCGCCAGTTCGTTCTCTTTTTCCCAAGCGGCTCAGTAGAAGTGTCTGTGTGCCCTGCAAACCAAAGAGAACAGAAAGACGCATAGTTGACCTGTAGGCTAGGGGTTAGTCGCTACTAAGCACTATCAACCCTAACCAAGGAAAGACTTGACCTAGCAGGCATGCTATAACTTAGGGCGCCAGCGCTTCGTCTATTTATGCTCAGGGTCTGCGCCCGGCTTTGTACAGAGGGTTACATGCCTTGCCGACAAGGCTCGCACAAAAGGTGGTTCGCCGGGAGGCCCGGCAACCGCACCTTATGGGTAAAACTTGCGAAGATGTTCGATGTTCCAGGAATTGCTTACTGGGACAGCATCTTCGGTCTCCAGGCGGACTGTGCCGGGTCTGGTGACTCGTATTACCTGATAAGGGCCTTCCCACTTTTGCGTCAACTTGTTGGAATTCTTGGCCGACTGAACGCGCCGAAGAACAAGGTCGCCTTCCTCAAGGCTTCGGGCATGGACCTTGCGGCTATGATAGTGGCGCAAGGCATGCTGGTAGCGTGCTGCTCTCACAACCGCCCAAAGAAGATCTTCCTCAAGGAGTGTTGCGTCGTCTTGCCACAATCGCTCTTGCTCAAGCTCGTCATAAGCGAGCACTCAAGGTGACCCGTATATGAGTTCCATGGGGAGAATTGCTTCTGCCCCATAAACCAGGGCAAAGGGTGTCTAGCCGGTGGCTTGATTTGGCGTCGTTATGATCAACCAAAGAAACACCGGCAACTCATCAATCCAGCGCCTTCCGCTTTTGTGCAGCTTGTCAAAAGTCTTTGTTCTCAGGCCTCGCAATACTTCAGCATTTGCCCTCTCCGCCTGGCCGTTGCTCCATGGGTGTTCCACGGAAGCAAAACAGACCTTGCTACCAAGGTCTTGGGTGTACTACATGAAGGCGTGGCTTGTGAACTGCGTGTCGTTGTCGGTGATGACTCTGTTTGGCACACCAAAACAGCAGACTAGTCCCTTAAAGAACTTGAAGGCTGACTGTGCTGTCACCTTCCTTACTGCTTCCACTTCCGGCCACTTTGTGAACTTGTCGATTGCAATGTACAAGTACTCAAAGCCCCCGACAGCACGGGGGAAGGGGCCCGGTATGTCGAGCCCCCAGATCGAAAACAGCCAGGAGAGAGGAATTGTTTGAAGGGCTTGAGCTGGTTGATGAAGCTTTTTTGAATGGAACTGGCACGCTACACACCTGGTTACTAGTGTTGTCGCATCCTGGAGGGCGGTGGGCCAGAAGAAACCTTGCCGGAATGCATTGCCGGAAAGGGCCCTCGACCCTATGTGGGAGCCACATATGCCTCCATGTATCTTTGCCAACAGCTCCAGTCCTTCCTCCCAGGGGATGCACTTCAATTTCCCACCGTTCGGTCTTTCTCTGTACAGGACGTCATCGACGAACTGGTACAAGGCAGACCGACGGGCTACTTTTTCCGCTTCTTCCTGCTCTTTAGGAAGTTCCCCTGTCTGGAGGAAATGGACGGTATGTTGTGCCCATGCCAGAGCCTGGGGCTCGACGGCAAGGAACAAAGGCGTTTCTTCCGCCATGGGGGCGGCCGTCTCTATGGCCAGGGCTTGGTGCCCTGCCGAAGCCAGCTGCCCCTTGGCAGGCTCGAAATTCGCGGCAACACTCTTGCCGGCGGCCCGTGCGGGCTCGGCGGGAAAATACTTGTCGGGGCCCGATTTCCTCCGCTTGTTCCGCTCCGTTGACGGTTCGATGGATGGTTGAGTTAGCCGAAGCAAAAAGGTACCTGGTTCCACAGGTAGCTTGAATGCAGCGCGTTTTGACAGGTAGTCAGCGATGTCGTTCTCCGCTCGAGGAACATGCTCCGCTTGAATACCGTTGAAGCGCTCCTCCAGCTTCCTCACCTCATCTACGTAGGTCTCCATCAACGGACTCTGGTGGTGCAGCTCTGGATTTCTTGCTCTTGCCGGTAGAGCTCTCGGGCACGTCCTCGACGGTAGCATAGCACTCCGAAGAGGTGCGCTTGCCGGAGTGGGTGTGAGAGGTCTTGCTGGTCTTCTTCTTCCCTCCTGGGGCCTCAACGGCAGGAGCAGGTGCCTTGGCGGCAGCTACTGCAACTGCTTCTCGATAGAGTTGGTCAGCACAGATCAGCGCATCCTTCTTGTCGGAAGGGACGGTGATGATGGTCATCAGCCCAGGCATCTTCAGTGTATTGTAGGCGTAGTGCGACGCTGGCATAAACTTGGGTAGTGCCGGGCGGCCGAGGATCCCGTTGTAGGGCAAGGGGATCTCGGCCACATCGAAGACGATCCTCTCCGTCCTATAGTTCAACTCACCTCCAAACATCACAGGCAATGTGACCTTCCCCTTCGCCTGGCTCCTTCCCGGGCTGACCCCTTGAAACGTACCCGTTTCCTCAAGGTCTCCATCAGGAATTTGCAGCCTTCTGATCATGACGGGCGAGATCAAGTTCAGGACGGCCCCGCCATCAACCAACATCTTATTCACCTTGAAGTTGTGTATCATTGGTGAGACCAACAATGGAAAACACCCGACCGTGGTCGTGCGGTCAGGGTGGTCCTCGGCGTCAAAGATGAGGGGCGTGCTGGACCACTTCAGTGGCTTCTGAGTGTCGAACGATGGCTCTGCTGCTGTAATCTCACGCGCCCACTACTTGAGCTAGCGGTGAGACGTGTGCAGCGAGGTGCCACCATCGACGCACGTGGCCTTCGTAGCCTTCTGAACCTCATGCCCACCGGACTCGTCGTCCTCGTCACGATCATCGTCTTCCTGCTTCTTGTCGTGGCCCCGGGCGGGCCTCTCTTGCTGGTTATCCTTGCCGCGGCGACTTCCTTGGCCGCCACGCTTCTTGTCGGATCCTTCGGCACCATCCCGACCCTTCTCCTTGTCCCGCCTCTCATATTCAGCCTTTTGCTTTTCAGCAAGCAGCTCAACTTGTCGGCAGTTCTGGAGGTCGTGGCCCTAGGTGCGGCAGATCTTGCAGTAGTGCTTGTCGGAGCCTCCTGGCTTGTCGGCAGCCACCAAGGCCCGGCAAACGGCGCACCCGGAAATCTCCTTCCCGGGTTCGTCTGCCTTGGCCTTCTTGGCGGCGCTGGTGTCGCCAGATCCCTCGATGGCAAGCATGGTCTTGTCCTTGCGTTTCCTATTGCGACATCGGCCCTTCTTCGTCAGGGCGGCGGTGTCTTCATCGGTAGAGTCAGTTTCCGCACCGTCATCTTCGTCGGGGTACTTCCATCCCTCTTCAGCCTGGGCGCATCTATCGGCCAGAACGTAAAGTTCGGCCACGTCCTTGACCTTGTTCATTGCCAGCTCTTCACACATCTTGTGGTTACGCACATTCTGATGGAATGCTCTGACCACGGCGGCAGGATGAACATCCGGGATGTTGTATTGCACTCGGCTGGACCTCTATATGTACTTGTGCAGGTTTTCACCTTCCTTCTGGGGAATGATATGCAAATCACTCACCTGGCCATGAGCTTGGTGGCCTCCAGTGAAGGCACCAACGAACTCGTGGCATAGATCTAACCAAGAAGAAATGGAATCCACCGGCAAGTGCATCAACCAAGACATGACATTAGGTTTCAGGGCCAACGGGAAGTAGTTGGCAAGCACCTTGTCGTCACGAGCTCCAGCGGCTTGCATCGCGATGGTGTAGATGTTGAGGAACTCTGACGGGTAGGTCTTGTCGTCGTACTTCTTGCTGACGTCGGGTTTGAATGTGCAGTAGGACGGCCACTGGAACTGCTACAACTCACAGGTAAAGGCTGGGCAACCCACCTCGTAAGGTAGGCTGTCGGAGCCCCCGGTGCTGGGTGGTCCATAGCGGGCCCCGCCCGCCTATTTGACTGGTGGTGC
Source organism: Triticum monococcum (assembly GCA_034509565.1). Classification (NCBI taxonomy): domain Eukaryota; kingdom Viridiplantae; phylum Streptophyta; class Magnoliopsida; order Poales; family Poaceae; genus Triticum; species Triticum monococcum. Next base: position 61,032,445 of record CM067843.1, on the reverse strand, counting down.
ATATCACGCCGACACTCGATGGTGGTTCGAGCGTCTTCATGGGATCGCTACTGAAGAACCTGGCATTGATCGCGGCGGGTCCGTGGGTCGGACGATGCTATGGAAATGTCATCACAAGTGTCATCACGATGGACCGACATCCGTGGTGGCTGGCGTGGACGAGGAGAGTGCACCATGGCTGCGGCACCTCCGACCACTCCACCGCCAGCATGCAGTGGCTCGATGGAGCGCCGGCCTGAGGGCCCTGCCGGCCGTGGCTCGTCTTTGTTGGCGACGCCGACGAGGCTCCAGATAGTGGCTGTCCACTCGTCGAGCTTCTCCGCGGCAGGAGGGAAGTTGAGGAGCAGCTGCACGCGCGCCAAGGCTTCTGCTGGCGTGGGCGGTGGCGAAAGCTGCATGGACCTTGGCGCGCTTCGACTTCTAACCACCTTAGAAGGAGCTCTGCCACGGCCCAGCAGCTGTGCGCCGTCCTCGCCAACACTTCGGTGGGCATGCTGGCCTCCTTCGCCCCGCGGATGATGCACATGACTCTTCCCACGGCGGCGTCCAGGGTCACCGGCCTGGTGACGCTGCTCGTCGCGCACAACCTGGGAAGAGCGGGATGTGGGCGCCGGAGTGGGCATCTTGGAGGTTGCCACGTCGCCTGCAGGTGGTACGGCGACGCCCTCGGAGGTCCCGCGCCATCTGCGGGAGGCCCAGCTCCGTCTCTGGATTTCGCCGCGTGTGGCCCGTCGCCTTGCGCACGAACGACACCGCTAGCCAGGCTCTGACTGCTAGAGTGATGTTGGTGCTCGCGGTTCGCACCTCGGGTTCTGTCCGTGACCGACCGGCTTCTCGCCCGCACCGGTACGGGTCGTCCGGTTCCCGACGAACCGACTGTCGTGGTCGCCTTCTTCTTGGGAGCCATGGCGACAAAAACTGCTAGGCTAACTGCTAGACCAGATTCTCACAACTGTGCCCCCTACCTGGCGCGCCAAAGATGTCGGTGGGAACGACACCTATGGGATCACTGGGATCCCTCCTATGGTCGGCAGGCCCGGGGTCGTGGGAAGATCAGGTTTAGGAGCAAGCACACGGATCGTTTACCCAGGTTCGGGCCACAAGGATGCGTAAAACCCTAGTCCTGCTTTGGTGGACGTATTGTGTGTTCTTGAGCTTTCCGAACTAGCTGCGGTGGCTGTCCCGTTCCAAAAAGCCGAATCCTTCTCCTGGTCGCCTCGGGCCTCCTTTTATAGGAAAGAGGGGCTGCCACATTGGCACACAAGAGGTGGAAAGGCCTACAGTGTGTGAGCTTATCGCACAGCATTACGGGACAAAGCGCATTAAATGTGCTACGTAGGTGTCCATTAGCTTTATCGGGGTCGGGAATGAGGCTCTTCCCGTCCGTCACCGCTCCGCTTCGCTTCGACACACGCCCAGGCTGGCGATGCATGCAACGCCATGTAGGCAGGCAGGCAGCTGAGGTGGCGTGGTGGTAGGGCCTTCATGAAGATCTGCATGCCGCCACGCATGCACTTGCTGAGTTGGCCTGGAAGCTGCATGTTGCCACGCAGGTGCCTACCCACCTGGTTGGGCTGGCAGCTGCATGCGAATGGAGACGGAGTCTTGGCTGGTGCGGGCTTGGCAGTGGCCCTGCTGACGCCCTCGGCAAGGGTCTTGCCGGGGGCTCGGTAAGGGTCTTGTCATGGCATTGCTGTCATCCCCGGCAAGGGTCTTTCCAGGGGTCTTGTGGGTTTCCTCGGCTAGTATCCTGCCGAGGGTCACTGTCTTCTAGTCCTCATCTGAACTCATATATTTATGAGTTTGACGAAGATTTGCATGTCACCACAGAGGCGCCTCCCAGGCCCTGGTTCCAACGCAGCTGGTTGGGTTGGAGCCGGTGGGCTCAAGGGTGGTTCACTCTGCTGGAATCGGGCAAGTTGCCCCGGCAAGGCTCTTGCCGAGTCTGCGGGGGCCGCCTCGGCAAGGATCTTGCCGAGGGAGTCCACCTTGCCCTCTTGCCCTCATGTGCTTCCGGTCTTGGCGTCGCCTTGGTCATCTTGTGCCTTGGCTTCTCTTCGGCTTCCCTCCTCTGCCCTGTTATGTGTGGCCACGGCGCGTGGCTCTGACTGCCCGTGCACACGTAAACGGGTCAAAAGGAGAGCCCCTACTTTTGTACACCGACATTAAGGCCTCCTTTTAATAGAGAATCGAAACAAAGCATTAATACATAGTGAATACATGAACTCCTCAAACTACGGTCATCACCAGGAGAAGTCCCGATTATTGTCACTCCGGGGTTGCCGGATCATAACACGTAGTAGGTGACTATAACTTGCAAGATCGGATCTAGAACATGGATATAATGGTGATAACATAAATAGTTCACATCTGTAATCATGGCACCCGGGCCCAAAGTGACAAGCATTAAGCATGGCAAAGTCATAGCAACATCAATCTTAGAACATAGTGGATCCTAGGGATCAATCCCTAACAAAACTAACTCGATTACATGATGGATCTCATACAACTCCTCACCAACTAGCGAGCCTACAAAGGAATTACTCACACCCGGTGGGGAGCATCATGGAATTGGAGATGGAGAAGGGTTGGTGATGACGAAGAATGAAGATCCCCCTCTCCGGAGCCCCAAATGGACTCCAGATCTGGCCTCCTGATGAAGAACAGGAAGTGATGGCGGCTCCGTCTTGTAGATCGCGATAATTCTTTCTCCCTCGTTTTTCTAGAAAAATAGGCATTTATGGAGTTGGAATCAGGGTTTGTGAGGCCACCAAGTGGGGACAACCCACCCGGGCGCGCCTGGTGAGGGGGGCGCGCCCTGGTGGGTTGTGCCACGCCCTAGTGCCTCCCTTTGGTAGGTCTTGGCTCCAAAAATTCTTATATATTATATAAAATTCCTCGCAAAGTTTCGTTCCATTCCGAGAACTTTTATTTCTGCACAAGACAACACCATGGTAGTTCTGCTGAAAACAACGTCAGTTCGGGGTTAGTTTCATTCAAATCATGCAAATTAGAATCCAAAACAAGAGGAAAAGCGTTAGGAAAAGTAGAAATGTTGGAGACGTATCATAACACAGGCAAGAACCCTTTCTTTAACTGATCCATTTTGAACTTCTTCAAAAATTTATCAAGGTATGTGCTTTGTGAAAGTCCAATTAAGCATCTTGATCTATCTCTATAGATCTTGATGCCCAATATATAAGCAGATTCACCGAGGTCTTTCATTGAAAAATTATTATTCAAGTATCCTTTTATGCTATCCAGAAATTATGTATTATTTCCAATCAACAATATGTCATCCACATATAGTATTAGAAATGCTACAAAGCTCCCACTCATTTTCTTGTAAATATAGGCTTCTCCAAAAGTCTGTATAAAACCATATGCTTTCATCACACTATCAAAGCATATATTCCAACTCCAAGAGGCTTGCACCAATCCATAAATGGATGGCTGGAGCTTACACACTTTGTTAGCACCTTTAGGATCAATTAAACCTTCTGGTTGTATCATATACAACTCTTCTTTAAGATATCCATTAAGGAATGCAGTTTCGACATCCATTTGCCAAATTTCATAATCATAAAATGCGGTAATTTTTAATATGATTCGGATAGACTTTAAGCATTGCTACGGGTGAGAAGGTCTCATCATAGTCAACTCCTTGAACTTGTCGAAAACCTTTCGCAACAAGTCGAGCTTTGTAGATAGTAACATTACCGTCAGCGTCAGTCTTCTTCTTGAAGATCCATTTATTCTCTATGGCTTGCCGATCAACGGGCAAGTCAACCAAAGTTCACACTTTGTTCTCATACATGGATCCCATCTCAGATTTCATGGCTTCAAGCCATTTTGCGGAATCTAGGCTCACCATCGCTTCTTCATAGTTCTTAGGTTCATCATGATCTAGTAGCATGACTTCCAGAACAGGATTACCGTACCACTCTGGTGCGGATCTTATTCTGGTTGATCTACGAGGTTCAGTAGTAACTTGTTCTGAAGTTTCATGATCATCATCATTAGCTTCCTCACTAATTGGTGTAGGTGTCACAGAAACCGGTTGGTTTGATGTCGCTTGAAGCTACGTTGGTTTTTTCCCCAAAGAGGAAGGGATGATGCAGCACAACGGCGGTAGGTATTTCCCTCAGATATGAAACCAACGTTATCGAACCAGTAAGAGAACCAAGCAACACAACGTAAACAACCCCTGCACACAAATAACAACACCTCACAACCCGACATGTTAAAGGGGTTCTCAATCCCTTTCGGGTAACAGCACCAGAAATGGTGCATGGATGGGAGAAAGTTGTAAATATTGATAGATCGAACGCCGAATAAAATAATTGCAGAAAGGTATTTTTGGGTTTTTGGTTTAATAGATCTGAAAATAAAAGCAAGAGAAAAGTAGACTGCAAAGGAAAATATATGAGAAAGAAGACCCTGTGGCCGTAGGTTTCACCAGTGGCTTCTCTTGAGAAAAATAGCAAACAGTGGGTGAACAAATTACTGTTGGGCAATTGATAGAACCTCAAATAATTATGACGATATCCAGGCAATGATCAGTACATAGGCATCACGTCCAAGATTAGTAGACTGACTCTTGCCTGCATCTACTACTATTACTCCACACATCGACCGCTATCCAGCATGCATCTAGTGTATTAAGTTCATGGAAAAACGGCGTAATGCAATAAGAACGATGACATGATGTAGACGAGTCCGTTTATCTATGGCGGTAGATATAGATCCCATCTTTTTATCCTTAGTAGCAACGATACATACGTGTCGGTTCCTTTCTGTCACTAGGATCAAACACCGTAAGATCGAACCCACTACCGGGCACCTCTTCCCATTGCAAGATAAATAGATCAAGTTGGCCAAACAAAACCCAAATATCGGAGAAGAAATACGAGGCTATAAGAGATCATGCATAAAAGAGATCAAAGAAACTCAAATACTTTCATGGATATAAAAAGATAGATCTGATCATAAACTCAAAGTTCATCGATCCCAACAAACACACCGCAAAAAGAGTTACATCATATGGATCTCCCAGAGACCATTGTATTGAGAATAAAGAGAGAGAGAGAGAGATGAAGCCATCTAGCTACTAACTACGGATCCGAAGGCCTACAAAACTACTCACGCATCATCGGAGAGGCACCAATGGAAGTGGTGAACCCCTCTGTGATGGTGTCTAGATTGGATCTGGTGGTTCTGGACTTTGCGGCGGCTGGATGAATATTTCGACGACTCCACTAGGGTTTCTGGAATATTGTGGTATTTATAGAGCAAAGAGGCAGTCCGGGGGCACCCGAGGTGGGCACAACCCACCAGGGCGCGCCTGGGCCTCCTTGCGTGCCCTGGTGGGTTGTCCCCTCCTTGGGACTCCCCCCAAGTGCAACCAGGGCCCAACATCTTCCTTCTGGTCCATAAACAATCTTCATAAAATTTCGTGGCATTTGGACTCCGTTTGATATTGATTGTCTGTGATGTAAAAAAACATGCAAAAAACAGCAACTAGCACTTGGCACTATGTCAATAGGTTGATATGTCTCCAACGTATCTATAATTTTTGATTGCTCCATGCTATATTATCTACTGTTCTGGGCAATATTGGGCTTTATTATCCACTTTTATATTATTTTCGGGACTAACCTATTAACCGGAGGCCCAGCACAGATTTGTTGTTTTATGCCTATTTCAGTGTTTTGAAGAAAAGGAATATCAGACGGAGTCGAAACGGAATGAAATCAACTGGAGAAGTTATTTTTGGAAGGAAACACACCTGATGGAATTGGACCCCACGTTAAGGAAGGAACGAGGTGCTCACGAGGGTGGGGCCCCCCCTAGGGCGCGCCCCCTGTCTCGTGGGGCCCTTGTGGCTCACCTGACGTGCTTCTTCCGCCTATATAACTCCATATACCCTAAAACTTCCAGAACGCAAAATAGATCGGGAGTTCCGCCGCCAGAAGCCTCCGTAGCCACCGAAAACCAATCTAGACCTATTCCGACACCCTGCCGGAGGGGGAAATCCTTTTCCGATGGCCATCTTCATCATCCCGGTGCTCTCCATGACGAGGAGGGAGTAGTTCTCCCTCGGGGCTGAGGGTATGTGTCGGTGTCAAAACTGGCGGATCTCGGGTAGGGGGTCCCGAACTATGCGTCTAGGAAGATGGTAACAGGAGACAAGGGACACAATGTTTTTACCCAGGTTCGGGCCCTCTCGATGGAGGTAAAACCCTACTCCTGCTTGATTAATATTGAAGATATGGTTAGTACAAGAGTAGATCTACCACGAGATCAAAGAGGCTAAACCCTAGAAGCTAGCCTATGGTATGATTGTCGTTCGTCCTATGGACTAAAACCCTCCGGTTTATATAGACACCGGAGAGGGCTAGGGTTACACAGAGTCGGTTACAATGGGAGGAGATCTACATATCTGTATTGCCAAGCTTGCCTTCCACGCCAAGGAAAGTCCCATCCGGACACGGGATGAAGTCTTCAATCTTGTATCTTCATAGTCCGAGAGTCCGGCCAAAGGTTATAGTCCGGCTATCCGAACACCCCCTAATCCAGGACTCCCTAAGTATGTACCAGTAGCTATGTGTTTGATCTCTCTATCTCTCTCGTGTTCTTGAGATGATACGATCTTGATGTATCGCGAGTTTTGCTATTATAGTTGGATCCTATGTTTCTCCTCCCCCTCTTCTCTCTTGTAATGAATTGAGTTTCCCCTTTGAAGTAATCTTTTCGGATTGAGTCTTTAAAGACTTGAGAACACTTGATGTATGTCTTGTAGTGGATATCTGTGGTGACAATGGGATACCACGTGCCACTTGATGTATGTTAAGGTGATCAACTTGCGGGTTTCGTGACATTGGGAACCTATGCATAGGGGTTGGCACACGTTTTCATCGTGATTCTCTGGTAGAAACTTTGGGGCACTCTTTGAGGTTCTATGTGTTGGTTGAATAGATGAATCTGAGAATGTGTGACGCATATCGTATAATCATACCCACGGATACTTGAGGTGACATTGGAGTATCTAGGTGACATTAGGGTTTTGACTGATTTGTGTCTTAAGGTGTTATTCTAGTACGAACTCTAGGGCTGTTTGTGACACTTATAGGAATAGCCCAACGGATTGATTGGGAAGAATAACTTTGAGGTGGTTTCGTACCCTACCATGATCTCTTCGTTCGTTCTCCGCTATTAGTTGTTGGAAATATGCCCTAGAGGCAATAATAAATTGGTTATTATTATATTTCCTTGTTCATGATAATCGTTTATTATCCATGCTAGAATAGTATTGATAGGAAACTCAGATACATGTGTGGATACATAGACAACACCATATCCCTAGTAAGCCTCTAGTTGACTAGTTCGTTGATCAATAGATGGTTACGGTTTCCTGACCATGGACATTGGATGTCGTTGATAACGGGATCATATCATTAGGAGAATGATGTGATGGACAAGACCCAATCCTAAGCATAGCACAAGATCGTGTAGTTCGTATGCTAAAGCTTTTCTAATGTCAAGTATCATTTCCTTAGACCATGAGATTGTGCAACTCCCGGATACCGTAGGAATACTATGGGTGTGCCAAACGTCACAACGTAACTGGGTGGCTATAAAGGTACACTACGGGTATCTCCGAAAGTGTCTGTTGGGTTGGCACGAATCGAGACTGGGATTTGTCACTCCGTGTGACGGAGAGGTGTCTCTGGGCCCACTTGGTAGGACATCATCATAATGTGCACAATGTGATCAAGGAGTTGATCACGGGATGATGTGTTACGAAACGAGTAAAGAGACTTGCCAGTAACGAGATTGAGCAAGGTATCAGGATATCGACGATCGAATCTCGGGCAAGTATCATACCGATAGACGAAGGGAATTGTATACGGGATTGATTAAGTCCTTGACATCGTGGTTGATCCGATGAGATCATCGTGGAACATGTGGGAGCCAACATGGGTATCCAGATCCCACTGTTGGTTATTGACCGGAGAACGTCTCGGTCATGTCTGCATGTCTCCCGAACCCGTAGGGTCTACACACTTAAGGTTCGATGACGCTAGGGTTATAAAGGAAGTTTGTATGTGGTTACCGAATGTTGTTCGGACTCCCGGATGAGATCCCGGACGTCACGAGGAGTTCCGGAATGGTCCGGAGGTAAATATTTAGATATAGGAAGTCCTATTTCGGCCATCGGGACAAGTTTCGGGGTCATCAGTATTGTACCGGGACCACCGGAAGGGTCCCGGGGGCCCACCGGGTGGGGCCACCTGCCCCGGGGGCCACATGGGCTGTAGGGGGTGCGCCCTGGCCTATATGGGCCAAGGGCACCAGCCCCAAGAGGCCCATGCACCAAGATATGAGGGATAGGAAGAGTCCTAAGGGGGGGAAGGCACCTCCGAGGTGCCTTGGGGAGGAGGGACTCCTCCTAGCCGCACCCTTCCTTGGAGGAAGGGCCAAGGCTGCGCCTCCCCCCTCTCCCTTGCCCCTATATATATGTGGGGGGTGGGAGGGCAGCCATACCAATGTTCGGGTGCAGCCCTCCCCTTCTCCCTAGTCCTTCTCCTCTCCCATGGTGCTTGGCGAAGCTCTGCAGGATTGCCACGCTCCTCCACCACCACCACGCTATTGTGCTACTGCTGGATGGAGTCTTCCTCAACCTCTCCCTCTCTCCTTGCTGGATCAAGGCGTGGGAGACATCATCGGGCTATACGTGTGTTGAACGCGGAGGTGCCGTCCGTTCGACACTAGGATCATCGGTGATTTGGATCACGACGAGTACGACTCCATCAACCCCGTTCACTTGAACGCTTCCGCTTAGCAATCTACAAGGGTATGTAGATGCACTCTCCTTCCCCTCGTTGCTAGTCTCTCCATAGATAGATCTTGGTGACACGTAGGAAAATTTTGAATTTCTGCTACATTCCCCAACAGTGGCATCATGAGCTAGGTCTATTGCGTAGATTCTATATATGCACGAGTAGAACACAAAGTAGTTGTGGGCGTTGATCTTGTTCAATATGCTTACCGTTACTAGTCCAATCTTGATTCGGCGGCATTGTGGGATGAAGCGGCCCGGACCAACCTTACACGTACGCTTACGTGAGAACGGTTCCACCGACAAACATGCACTAGTTCCATAAGGTGGCTGGCGGGTGTCTGTTTCTCCCACTTTAGTCGGATCGGATTCGATGAAAAGGGTCCTTATGAAGGGTAAATAGCAATTGGCATATCACGTTGTGGTCTTTGCGTAGGTAAGAAACGTTCTTGCTAGAAACCCATAGCAGCCACGTAAAACATGCAAACAACTGTTAGAGGACGTCTAACTTGTTTTTGCAGGGTATGCCATGTGATGTGATATGGCCAAAAGGATGTGATGAATGATATATGTGATATATGAGATTGATCATGTTCTTGTAATAGGAATCACGACTTGCATGTCGATGAGTATGACAACCGGCAGGAGCCATAGGAGTTGTCTTAATTTATGACCTGCGTGTCAACATAAACGTCATGTAATTACTTTACTTTATTGCTAACCGTTAGCTGTAGTAGTAGAAGTAATAGTTGGCGAGACAACTTCATGAAGACACGATGATGGAGATCATGATGATGGAGATCATGGTGTCATGCCGGTGACGATAATGATCATGGAGCCCCGAGGATGGAGATCAAAAGGAGCACTATGATATTGGCCATATCATGTCACTATTTGATTGCATGTGATGTTTATCATGTTTATACATCTTATTTGCTTAGAACGACGGTAGTAAATAAGATGATCCCTCATTAAAATTTCAAGCAAGTGTTCCCCCTAACTGTGCACCGTTGCGACAGTTCGTTGTTTCAAGGCACCACGTGATGATCGGGTGTTTGATCCTAACATTCACATACAACGGGTGTAAGAAAGATTTACACACGCAAAACACTTAGGTTGACTTGACGAGCCTAGCATGTGTATAGACATGGCCTCGGAACACAGGAGACCGAAAGGTCGAGCATGAGTCGTATGGTAGATACGATCAGCATGAAGATGTTCACCGATGTTGACTAGTCCGTCTCACGTGATGATCGGACACGGCCTAGTTGACTCGGATCATGTAATCACTTAGATGACAAGAGGGATGTCTATCTGAGTGGGAGTTCATAAGATGAACTTAATTATCCTGAACATAGTCAAAAGGTCTTCGCAAATTATGTCGTAGCTCGCGCTTTAGTTCTCCTGTTTAGATATGTTCCTAGAGAAAAATTAGTTGAAAGTTGAGAGTAGCAATTATGCGGACGAGGTCCGTAAACTGAGGATAGTCCTCATTTGCTTCATAGAAGGCTTATGTCCTTAATGCACCACTCAGTGTACTGAACCTCGAACGTCGTTTGTGGATGTTGCAAACATCTGACACACACGTTTTGATAACTACGTGATAGTTCAGTTAAACGGTTTAGAGTTGAGGCATCGAAGACGTTTTGAAACGTCGCGAAACATATGAGATGTTTCGAGGGATGAAATTGGGATTTCAGGCTCGTGCCCACGTCAAGAGGTATAAGACCTCCGACGATTTTCTTAGCCTACCAACTAAGGAGAAAAGCTCAATTGTTGAGCTTGTGCTTAGATTGTCTGAGTACAACAATCATTTGAATCGAGTGGGAGTTGATCTTCCAGATGAGATAGTGATGTTTTCTCCGAAGTCATTACCACCAAGCTGCTAGAGCTTCGTGATGAACTATGATATATCAGGGACATATATGATGATCCTTGAGATGTTCGCGATGTTTGACACCACGAAAGTAGAAGTCAAGAAGGAGCATCAATTGTTGATGGTTAGTGAAACCACTAGTTTCAAGAAGGGCAAGGGAAAGAAGGGATACTTCATGAAACGGCAAATCAGCTGCTGCTCTAATGAAGAAACCCAAAGTTGAACCCCAACCCAAGACTAAGTGCTTCTGTAATAAGGGGAACAACCACTAGAGCAGAATTACCCTAGATACTTGGTAGATGAGAAGGCTGTCGATGGAAGTATATTGGATATACATTATGTTCATGTGTACTTTACTAGTACTCCTAGTAGCACCAGGGTATTAGATACCGGTTCGGTTGCTAAGTGTTAGTAACTCGAAATAAAAGCTATGGATTAAACGGAGACTAGCTAAAGGTGAGCTGACGATATGTGTTGGAAGTGTTTCCAATGTTGATATGATCAAGCATCGCACGCTCCCTATACCATCGAGATTGGTGTTAAACCTAAATAATTGTTATTTGGTGTTTGCGTTGAGCATAGACATGATTGGATTATGTCTATCGCAATACGGTTATTCATTTAAAGAGAATAATAGTTACTCTGTTTATTTGAATAATACCTTCAATGGTATTACGCCTAAAATGAATGGTTTATTGAATCTCGATCGTAGTGATACACATGTTCATGCCAAAAGATATAGGATAGTAATGATAGTACCACCTACTTGTGGCACTGCCATTTAAGTCATATCGGTATAAAACGCATGAAGAAGCTCCATGTTGATGGATCTTTGGACTCACTCATTTTTGAAAGGATTGAGACATGCGAACCATGTTTGTTGGTAGATATGCATGAAGAAACTCTATATAGATGGATCGTTTGTACTCACTTGATTTTGAATCACTTGAGACATGCAAATCATACCACATGGGCAAGATGACTGAAAGCCTCGTTTTCAGTAAAATGGAACTAGAAAGCAACTTGTTGGAAGTAATACATTTTGATGTGTGCAGTCCAATGAGTGCTGAGGCATGTAGTGGATATCGTTATGTTCTTACTTCACAGATGATTTGAGTATATGTTGAGTAAATTTACTTGATGAATCACGAGTCTGAATTATTGAAAGGTTCAAGTAATTTCAGAGTGAAGTTGAACATCGTCGTGACAAGAGGATATAATGTCTATGATATGATCATAGAGATGAATATCTGAATTACAAGTTTGGCACAGAATTAAGACATTGTGGAAATTGTTTCACAACTGATACAGCATGGAACACCATAGTGTGATGGTGTGTCCGAACATCATAACTGCACCCTATTGGATATGATGCGTACCATGATGTCTCTTATCGAATTACCACAATAGTTTATGGGTTATGCATTAGAGACAACCACATTCACTTTAAATAGGGCACCACGTAATTCCGATGAGATGACACCGTATGAACTATGGTTTACAGAAACCTAAGCTGTCATTTCTTAAAAGTTTGAGGCTGCGACGCTTATGTGAAAAGTTTCAGGCTGATAAGCTCGAACCCAAAGCGGATAAATGCATCTTCATAGGACACCCAAAACAGTTGGGTATACCTCCTGTCTCAGATCCGAAAGCAATAAGGGATTGTTTCTAGAATCGGGTCCTTTCTCGAGGAAAAGTTTCTCTCGAAAGAATTGAGTGGGAGGATGGTGGAGACTTAATGAGGTTATTGAACCGTCTCTTCAACTAGTGTGTGACAGGGCACAGGGAGATGTTCCTGTGGCACCTACACCAATTGAAGTGGAAGCTTATGATAGTGATCATGAAACTTCAGATCAAGTCACTACCAAACCTCGTGGGATGACAAGAATGCGTACTACTTTAGAGTGGTACGTAATCCTGTCTTGGAAGTCATGTTGCTAGACAACAATGAACCTACGAGCTATGGAGAAGCGATGGTGGGCCTGGATTCCAAAATGGCTCGAGGCCATATAATCCGAGAGAGGATCCATATATGAAAACAAAGTGTAGACTTTGGAAGAACTACTTGATGGTCGTAAGGCTGTTGGGTACATATGGATTTTAAAAGGAAGATTTACAATGATGGTAAATGTCACCATTAAGAAAGCTCGACTTGTCGTTAAGATGTTTTCCGACAAGTTCAAGGAGTTGACTACGGTGAGACTTTCTCACTCATAGCGATGCTAAGAGTCTGTTGGAATTATATTAGCGATTACTGCATTATTTATGAAATCTTGCAGATAGGATGTCAAAACATTGTTTCCTCGATGATTTTCTTGAGGAAAGGTTGTATGTGATACAACCGGAAGGTTTTGTCAATCCTGAGAGATGCTAATAAGTATGCAAAGCTCCAGCAATCCTTCTAAGGACTGGAGTAAGCATCTCGGAGTTGGAATGTATGCTTTGATGAGATGATCAAAGGTTTTGGTGTATACAAAGTTTATGAGAAACTTGTATTTCCAAAGAAGTGAGTGGGAGCACTATAGAATTTCTGATGAATATATGTTGTCGACATATCATAGATCAGAAATGATGTAGAATTTCTGGAAAGCATATAGGGTTATTTGAAAAGTGTTTTTCAATGGAAAGCCTAGATTAAGCCACTTGAACATTGAGCATCAAGATCTATAAGGATAGATCAAAACGCTTAATGGTACTTTCAAATGAGCACATACCTTGACATGATCTTGAAGGTGTTCAAGATGGATCAGTCAAAGAAGGAGTTCTTGCCTGAGTTGTAAGGTATGAAGTTAAGACTTAAAGCTCGACCACGGCAGAATAGAGAGAAAGGACGAAGGTCATCCCCTATGCTTAAGACGTAGGCTCTACAGTATGCTATGTTGTGTACCGCACCTGAAGTGTGCCTTGCCATGAGTCAGTCAAGGGGTACATGAGTGATCCAAGAATGGATCACAGGACAGCGGTCAAAGTTATCCTTAGTAACTAGTGGACTAAGGAATTTTCTCGATTATGGAGGTGGTAAAAGAGTTCGTCGTAAAGAGTTACGTCGATGCAAGCTTAACACCTATCCAGATAGCTCTAAGTAGAGATACCGGATACGTATAATGGAGCAACAATTTGGAATAGCTCCAAGTAGAACAGTTATTTGAAATGGCTCCAAATGTAGCGTAGTAGTTGCATCTACAAGATGACATAGAAATTTGCGAAGTACATACGGATCTGAATGTTGCAGACCCGTTGACTAAAACCTCTCTCACAAGCAACATGATCAAACCTAGAACTCATTGAGTGTGAATCACATAGTGATGTGAACTAGACTACTGACTCTAGTAAACTCTTGGGTGTTAGTCACATGGCGATGTGACCTGTGAGTGTTAATCACATGGCGATGTGAACTAGATTATTGACTCTAGTGCAAGTGGGAGACTGTTGGAAATATGCCCTAGAGGCAATAATAAATTGGTTATTATTATATTTCCTTGTTCATGATAATCGTTTATTATCCATGCTAGAATTGTATTGATAGGAAACTCAGATACATGTGTGGATACATAGACAACACCATGTCCCTAGTAAGCCTCTAGTTGACTAGCTCGTTGATCAATAGATGGTTACGGTTTCCTGACCATGGACATTGGATGTCGTTGATAATGGGATCACATCATTAGGAGAATGATGTGATGGACAAGATCCAATCCTAAGCATAGCACAAGATCGTGTAGTTCGCATGCTAAAGCTTTTCTAATGTCAAGTATCATTTCCTTAGACCATGAGATTGTGCAACTCCCGGATACCGTAGGAATACTTTGGGTGTGCCAAACATCACAACGTAACTGGGTGGCTATAAAGGTACACTACGGGTATCTCCGAAAGTGTCTGTTGGGTTGGCACGAATCGAGACTGGGATTTGTCACTCCGTGTGACGGAGAGGTGTCTCTGGGCCCACTTGGTAGGACATCATCATAATGTGCACAATGTGATCAAGGAGTTGATCACGGGATGATGTGTTACGAAACGAGTAAAGAGACTTGCCGGTAACGAGATTGAGCAAGGTATCAGGATACCGACGATCGAATCTCGGGCAAGTATCATACCGATAGACAAAGGGAATTGTATACGGGATTGATTAAGTCCTTGACATCGTGGTTCATCCGATGAGATCATCGTGGAACATGTGGGAGCCAACATGGGTATCTAGATCCCGCTGTTGGTTATTGACCGGAGAACGTCTCGGTCATGTCTGCATGTCTCCTGAACCCGTAGGGTCTACACACTTAAGGTTCGATGATGCTAGGGTTATAAAGGAAGTTTGTATGTGGTTACCGAATGTTGTTCGGAGTCCCGGATGAGATCCCGGACGTCACGAGGAGTTCTGGAATGGTCCGGAGGTAAAGATTTATATATAGGAAGTCCTATTTCGGCCATCGGGACAAGTTTCGGGGTCATCGGTATTGTACCGGGACCACCGGAAGGGTCCCGGGGGCCCACCGGGTGGGGCCACCTGCCTCGGGGGCCACATGGGTTGTAGGGGGTGCGCCTTGTCCTATATGGGCCAAGGGCACCAGCCCCAAGAGGCCCATGCACCAAGATATGAGGGATAGGAAGAGTCCTAAGGGGGGAAGGCACCTCTGAGGTGCCTTGGTGAGGAGGGACTCCTCCTAGCCGCACCCTTCCTTGGAGGAAGGGCCAAGGCTGCGCCTCCCCCCCTCTCCCTTGCCCATATATATATGTGGGGGGTGGGAGGGCAGCCATACCAATGTTCTGGTGCAGCCCTCCCCTTCTCCCTAGTCCTTCTCCTCTCCCGTGGTGCTTGGCGAAGCTCTGCAGGATTGCCACGCTCCACCACCACCACCACGCCGTTGTGCTGCTGCTGGATGGAGTCTTCCTCAGCCTCTCCCTCTCTCCTTGCTGGATCAAGGCGTGGGAGACATCATCGGGCTGTACGTGTGTTGAACGCGGAGGTGCCGTCCGTTCGGCACTAGGATCATCGGTGATTTGGATCACGACGAGTACGACTCCATCAACCCCGTTCACTTGAACACTTCCGCTTAGCAATCTACAAGGGTATGTAGATGCACTCTCCTTTCCCTCGTTGCTAGTCTCTCCATAGATAGATCTTGGTGAAACGTAGGAAAATTTTGAATTTCTGCTACGTTCCCCAACATTAGTGACTTTGGAGTGACTCTTTGTTGCATGTTGAGGGATAGTTATGTGATCCAATTATGTTAGTATTGCTGAGGGAACTTACACTAGCGAAAGTATGAACCCTAGGCCTTATTTCCTATCATTGCAATACCGTTTACGCTCACTTTCATCACTTGCTACCTTGCTGTTCTTATTATTTCAGATTACAAAAACTATTATCTACTATCCATATTGCAGTTGTATCACCATCTCTTCGCCGAACTAGTGCACCTATACAATTTACCATTGTATTGGGTGTGTTGGGGACACAAGAGACTCTTTGTTATTTGGTTGTAGGGTTGCTTGAGAGAGACCATCTTCATCCTACGCCTCCTACGGATTGATAAACCTTAGGTCATCCACTTGAGGGAAATTTGCTACTGTCCTACAAACCTCTCCACTTGGAGGCCCAACAACGTCTACAAGAAGAATGTTGTGTAGTAGACATCAAGCTCTTTTCTGGCGCCGTTGCCGGGGAGGTGAGTTCTTGAAGGTATATCTTTAGATCTTGCAATCGAGTCTTTTAGTTTCTTGTTTTATCACTAGTTTAGTTTATAAAAGAAAACTACAAAAAATGGAATTGAGTTTGTCTTATACGCTTCATCTTTTTAATATCTTTCGTGAGTATGATGGAAAGGAAAATTGTGCTCAAGTGCTAGAGGAAGAAATCTATAAAATGTTTGGCATTAAATCATTGAATGATGAGCATGATTGCAATGTTGTTAGTATGAATTCTTTGAATATCCATGATGTTAATGATGATTGCACTAGTTATGATGAAAATGCCTCCTATAAACATGTCAATTTTTGTGGAGTGCATTGGGTTTGCAAGTACACACCAAATAGGGAAGATAGATATTGCGAGAGGCATAAGTATTTAGAAACTAAATTGTTGCAAGAAAGTCTTGATGTGAGTGCTGAAAATTTAAAATATCTTTACCGTACTTGTGAACTTTGCAATGAACATGGTCATTTAAATATCAAATGCAAATTGTTTCATGATCGAATCGTGTCCAAAAATTGTGATGACTTGATTTCCCTTGAGCATTATAATGAACTAAGTTTGCTTTTGGGTTATGAAGAATTGAAGCGTCAAACTAAGCATATTCCCGAATATAACCTCAAGAAATTCCTCGATATTGATCTGGAAGAGATTTATATGTATTGTGCGGTGAATTGCATTGAAAATCCTTATATTGCCAATTACATAAAGAAAAGAAAACAAATAGAAGGTGGAGAGAATGCTAACGAAAGGGAAGAGACTTCCCAATATTCTCCTATTATTTCTTATGATGAATTAGGTAACGAAGAGGAGCCCTCTATTCAACCAATCGCATTAATAAGGAGCTCCAAAAAGAGGATTGAACCTACACATGATGTGGTGAAGAAGAAGAAAAGACAAAAAGGAAGAGAGGTAAAAAGGTATCTCTCCCAAATAAAGTTGCTCCTATTATTGTTGTGCCTCATGAAAATGAAGATGATACACTTGATGATGATCTCGTTATGCCTATTGCTTGTTGTGATGATTATGATTGGGAAGATAATGATACTTCTTATGATCTTGAAAATCTTTTTGGCACTTGCTTGTAAGGATATAATAATTGCTATACTGTTGGTGCTATCCATACTATTAATTATTAGAGTGATTATGCTTATGATATGAAAAGGGCCAAGCTTGGGGAAGCTATGTTCGATGAGGATGACATATTTGAAAATATATTTGCTGCAATTAATGTTTGTCCCAAGCTTGGGGATGCTATGTCTAATCATTATGATATTTTTAGTCTCCCAAGTTTTGATATGCAAGTTTATAATGATGATAGCATGCCCCCTACTTATGATGATTATTGTGATGATACATATGCTATAAAAAGTAGTAATGACTATATTTATAAAACTTGTCATGATTATGGTTACCCGTTTTCTGAACATTACTCTTTTAATGTGGAAACAATTTATTGTATTCAAGTCTCTTATGATACTCCCACTATTCCGAATGGGAAGAATTTTGCTTATGTGGAGAGTAATAAAATTTCTATGCTTGTAGATCATGAAAAGAATGCTTTAGGTGCTGGTTATATTGTTGAATTAATTCATGATGCTACTGAAAATTATTATGAGGGAGGAATATATGCTTGTAGGAATTGTAATAATATCAAGTTTCCTCTCTATGTGCTTAAAGTTTTGAAGCTATGCTTGTTTTACCTTCCTATGCTAGTTGATTATTGTTCCCACAAGTTTTTTGCTCACAAAATCCCTATGCATATGAAGTATGTTAGAATTAAATGTGCTAGTCATATTCTTCATGGTGCTCTCTTTATATTTCAATTCTTATCTTTTATGTGAGCATCATTGAAATCATCATGCCTAGCTAGGGGTGTTAAACGATAGCGCTTGTTGGGAGGCAACCCAACTTTATTTTAGTTCCTT
Organism: Triticum monococcum; assembly: GCA_034509565.1. Taxonomy (NCBI): domain Eukaryota; kingdom Viridiplantae; phylum Streptophyta; class Magnoliopsida; order Poales; family Poaceae; genus Triticum; species Triticum monococcum. The sequence continues at coordinate 61,014,113 of CM067843.1, read as the reverse complement.
GCCTTTTGTTCCTGTTTAGTAATAAGTAATTCATCTAGCCCCTGTTTATATGTGGTTTTATTGTTTTAATTAGTGTTTGTGCCAAGTAGAACCTTTGGGAAGACATGGGGAAAGTCTTGTTGATCATGCTGTAAAAAACAAAAACTTTAGCGCTCACGAGAATTGATACCATTTTTATTTGGAGAGTGATATTTTGTTAATTATTTTTGAAGATGATTAATAGATAAATTCCTCAGGTCCAGAAATTTATTTGAGAATTTTATGAGTTCCATAAGTATACGTTTGATCCATATTACTATAGACTGTTCTGTTTTTGACAGATTCTGTCTTTCATGTGTTGTTTACTTATTTTGATGAATCTATGGCTAGTAAAATAGTTTATAAACCATATAGAAGTTGGAATACAGTAGGTTTAACACCAATATAAATAAAGAATGAGTTCATTACAGTACCTTGAAGTGGTGATTTATTTTCTTATACTAACGGAGCTTACGAGTTTTCTGTTAAGTTTTGTGTTGTGAAGTTTTCAAGTTTTGGGTAAGGATTCGATGGACTATGGAATAAGGAGTGGAAAGAGCCTAAGCTTGGGGATGCCCAAGGAACCCCAAGGTAATATTCAAGGATATCCAAGAGCCTAAGCTTGGGGATGCCCCGGAAGGCATCCCCTCTTTTGTCTTCGTTCATCGATAACTTTACTTGGAGCTATATGTTTATTCGCCACATGATATGTGTTTTGCTTGGAGCGTCATTTTGTTTTGCTTTGCTTGCTGTTTGAATAAAATACCAAGATCTGAAACTATTAAATTTTAGAGAGTCTTCACATAGTTGCATAATTATTCAACTACTCATTGATCTTCACTTATATCCTTCGGAGTAGTTTGTCATTTGCTCTAGTGCTTCACTTATATCTTTTAGAGCATGGTGGTAGTTTTACTTTGAATAAATAGATGAACTCTCATGCTTCACTTAGATTATTTTGAGAGTCTTAAATAGCATGGTAATTTTCTTAAAATCCTAATATGCTAGGTATTCAAGAATAGTAAAATTCTCTTATGAGTGTGTTGAATACTAAGAGAAGTTTGATACTTGATGATTGTTTTGAGATATGAGGATGGTAATATTAGAGTCATGCTAGTTGAGTAGTTGTGAATTTGAGAAATACTTCTGTTGAAGTTTGTGATTCCCGTAGCATGCACGTATGGTGAACCGTTATGTGACGAAGTCGGAGCGTGATTTATTTATTGATTGTCTTCCTTATGAGTGGCGGTCGGGGATGAGCGATGGTCTTTTCCTACCAATCTGTCCCCCTAGGAGCATGCGCGTAGTACTTTGTTTCGATAACTAATAGATTTTTGCAATAAGTATGTGAGTTCTTTATGACTAATGTTGAGTCCATGGATTATACGCACTCTCACCCTTCCATCATTACTAGCCTCTCTAGTACCGCACAACTTTCGCCGGTACCATACACCCACCATATACCTTCCTCAAAACAGCCACCATACCTACCTATTATGGCATTTCCATAGCCATTCCGAGATATATTGCCATGCAACTTTCCACCATTCCGTTCATCATGACACATTCAGTATTGTCATATTGCTTAGCATGATCATGTAGTTGACATAGTATCTGTGGCAAAGCCACTGTTCATGATTCTTTCATACTTGTCACTCTTGATTCATTGCATATCCTGGTACACCGCTGGAGGCATTCATATAGAGTCATATTTTGTTCTAAGAATCGAGTTGTAATTCTTGAGTTGTAAGTAAATAAAAGTGTTATGATCATCATTAATAGATCATTGTCCCAAAAAAGGAGAAAGGCCATAAGAAAAGAAAGGCCAAATAAAAAATAAAGGCCAAATAAAAAAGGGGGACAATGCTACTATCCTTTTACCACACTTGTGCTTCAAAGTAGCACCATGATCTTCATGATAGAGAGTTTCCTATGTTGTCACTTTCATATACTAGTGGGAATCTTTCATTATGAACTTGGCTTGTATATTCCAATGATGGGCTTCCTCAAAATGCCCTAGGTCTTTGTGAGCAAGCAAGTTGGATGCACACCCACTAGTTTCTTTTGTTGAGCTTTCATATACTTATAGCTCTTGTGCATCCGTTGGATGGCAATCCCTACTCACTCACATTGATATCTATTGATGGGCATCTCCATAGCCCGTTGATACGCCTAGTCAATGTGAGACTATCTTCTCCTTTTTTGTCCTCTCCACAACCACCATTCTATTCCACCCATAGTGCTATATCCATGGCTCACGCTCATGTATTGCGTGAAGATTGAAAAAGTTTGAGGACATCAAAAGTATGAAACAATTGCTTGGCTTGTCATTGGGGTTGTGCATGATTTAAATATTTTGTGTGGTGAAGATGGAGCATAGCCAGACTATATGATTTTGTAGGGATAACCTTCTTTGGCCATGTTATTTTGAGAAGACATGATTGCTTAGTTAGTATGCTTGAAGTATTATTATTCTTATGTCAATATTAAACTTTTGTCTTGAATCTTTCGGATCTCAATATTCATATCACAAGTAAGAAGAATTACATTGAAATTATGCCATCTGGCATTCCACATCAAAAATTATCTTTTTATCATTTACCTACTCGAGGACGAGAAGGAATTAAGCTTGGGGATGCTTGATACGTCTCCAACGTATCTATAATTTTTGATTGCTCCATGCTATATTATCTACTGTTTTGGGCAATATTGGTTTTTATTATCCACTTTTATATTATTTTCGGGACTAACGTTTTAACCGGAGGCCCAGCCCAGATTTGTTGTTTTATGCCTATTTCAGTGTTTTGAAGAAAAGGAATATCAGACGGAGTCGAAACGGAACGAAATCAACTGGAGAAGTTATTTTTGGAAGGAACACACCTGATGGACTTGGACCCCACGTCAAGGAAGGAACGAGGTGCTCACGAGGGTGGGCCCCCCCCCTAGGGCGCGCCCCCTGTCTCGTGGGGCCCTCATGGCTCCCCTGACGTGCTTCTTCCGCCTATATAACTCCATATACCCTAAAACTTCCAGAACGCAAAATAGATCGGGAGTTCCGCCGCCAGAAGCCTCCGTAGCCACCGAAAACCAATCTAGACCTGTTCCGACACCCTGCCGGAGGGGCAATCCTTTTTCGGTGGCCATCTTCATCATCCCGGTGCTCTCCATGACGAGGAGGGAGTAGTTCTCCCTCGGGGCTGAGGGTATGTGTCGGTGTCAAAACTGGCGGATCTCGGGTAGGGGGTCCCGAACTGTGCGTCTAGGCAGATGGTAACAGGAGACAAGGTACACAATGTTTTTACCCAGGTTCGGGCCCTCTCGATGGAGGTAAAACCCTACTCCTGCTTGATTAATATTGATGATATGGGTAGTACAAGAGTAGATCTACCACGAGATCAAAGAGGCTAAACCCTAGAAGCTAGCCTATGGTATGATTGTTGTTCGTCCTATGGACTAAAACCCTCCGATTTATATAGACACTGGAGAGGGCTAGGGTTACACAGAGTCGGTTACAATGGGAGGAGATCTACATATCCGTATTGCCAAGCTTGCCTTCCACACCAAGGAAAGTCCCATCCGGACACGGGATGAAGTCTTCAATCTTGTATCTTCATAGTTCGAGAGTCCGGCCAAAGGTTATAGTCTGGCTATCCGAATAGCCCCTAATCCAGGACTCCCTCAGTATGTACCAGTAGCTATGTGTTTGATCTCTGTCTCTCTCTCGTGTTCTTGAGATGATACGATCTTGATGTATCGCGAGCTTTGCTATTATAGTTGGATCCTATGTTTCTCCTCCCCCTCTTGTCTCTTGTAATGAATTGAGTTTCCCCTTTGAAGTAATCTTTTCGGATTGAGTCTTTAAAGACTTGAGAACACTTGATATATGTCTTGTAGTGGATATCTGTGGTGACAGTGGGGTACCACGTGCCACTTGATGTATGTTAAGGTGATCAACTTGCGGGTTTCGTGACATTGGGAACCTATGCATAGGGGTTGGCGCACATTTTCATCGTGATTCTCTGGTAGAAACTTTGGGGCACTCTTTGAGGTTCTATGTGTTGGTTGAATAGATGAATCTGAGATTGTGTGACGCATATCGTATAATCATTCCCATGGATACTTGAGGTGACATTGGAGTATCTAGGTGACATTAGGGTTTTAACTGATTTGTGTCTTAAGGTGTTATTCTAGTACGAACTCTCGGGCTGTTTGTGACACTTATAGGAATAGCCCAACGGATTGATTGGGAAGAATAACTTTGAGGTGGTTTCGTACCCTACCATATCTCTTCGTTCGTTCTCCACTATTAGTGACTTTGGAGTGACTCTTTGTTGCATGTTGAGGGATAGTTATGTGATCCAATTATGTTAGTATTGCTGAGGGAACTTACACTAGCGAAAGTATGAACCCTAGGCCTTATTTCCTATCATTGCAATACCGTTTACGCTCACTTTCATCACTTGCTACCTTGCTGTTCTTATTATTTCAGATTACAAAAACTATTATCTATTATCCATATTGCAGTTGTATCACCATCTCTTCGCCGAACTAGTGCACCTATACAATTTACCATTGTATTGGGTGTGTTGGGGACACAAGAGACTCTTTGTTATTTTGTTGCAGGGTTGCTTCAGAGAGACCATATTCATCCTACGCCTCCTACGGATTGATAAACCTTAGGTCATCCACTTGAGGGAAATTTGCTACTGTCCTACAAACCTCTCCACTTGGAGGCCCAACAACGTCTACAAGAAGAATGTTGTGTAGTAGACATCAAGCTCTTTTCTGGCGCCGTTGCCGGGGAGGTGAGTTCTTGAAGGTATATCTTTAGATCTTGCAATCGAGTCTTTTAGTTTCTTGTTTTATCACTAGTTTAGTTTATAAAAGAAAACTACAAAAAATGGAATTGAGTTTGTCTTATACGCTTCATCTTTTTAATATCTTTCGTGAGTATGATGGAAAGGAAAATTGTGCTCAAGTGCTAGAGGAAGAAATCTATAAAATGTTTGGCATTAAATCATTGAATGATGAGCATGATTGCAATGTTGTTAGTATGAATTCTTTGAATATCCATGATGTTAATGATGATTGCACTAGTTATGATGAAAATGCCTCTTATAAACATGTCAATTTTTGTGGAGTGCATTGGGTTTGCAAGTACACACCAAATAGGGAAGATAGATATTGCGAGAGGCATAAGTATTTAGAAACTAAATTGTTGCAAGAAAGTCTTGATGTGAGTGCTGAAAATTTAAAATATCTTTACCGTACTTGTGAACTTTGCAATGAACATGGTCATTTAAATATCAAATGCAAATTGTTTCATGATCGAATCGTGTCCAAAAATTGTGATGACTTGATTTCCCTTGAGCATTATAATGAACTAAGTTTGCTTTTGGGTTATGAAGAATTGAAACGTCAAACTAAGCATATTCCTGAATATAACCTCAAGAAATTCCTCGATATTGATCTGGAAGAGATTTATATGTATTGTGCGGTGAATTGCATTGAAAATCCTTATATTGCCAATTACATAAAGAAAAGAAAACAAATAGAAGGTGGAGAGAATGCTAACGAAAGGGAAGAGACTTCCCAATATTCTCCTATTATTTCTTATGATGAATTAGGTAACGAAGAGGAGCCCTCTATTCAACCAATCGCATTAATAAGGAGCTCCAAAAAGAGGATTGAACCTACACATGATGTGGTGAAGAAGAAGAAAAGACAAAAAGGAAGAGAGGTAAAAAGGTATCTCTCCCAAATAAAGTTGCTCCTATTATTGTTGTGCCTCATGAAAATGAAGATGATACACTTGATGATGATCTCGTTATGCCTATTGCTTGTTGTGATGATTATGATTGGGAAGATAATGATACTTCTTATGATCTTGAAAATCTTTTTGGCACTTGCTTGTAAGGATATAATAATTGCTATACTGTTGGTGCTATCCATACTATTAATTATTAGAGTGATTATGCTTATGATATGAAAAGGGCCAAGCTTGGGGAAGCTATGTTTGATGAGGATGACATATTTGAGAATATATTTGCTGCAATTAATATTTGTCCCAAGGTTGGGGATGCTATGTCTAATAATTATGATATTTTTAGTCTCCCAAGTTTTGATATGCAAGTTTATAATGATGATAGCATGCCCCCTACTTATGATGATTATTGTGATGATACATTTGCTATAAAAAGTAGTAATGATTATATTTATAAAACTTGTCATGATTATGGTTACCCATTTTCTGAACATTACTCTTTTAATGTGGAAACAATTTATTGTATTCAAGTCTCTTATGATACTCCCACTATTCCGAATGGGAAGAATTTTGCTTATGTGGAGAGTAATAAAATTTCTATGCTTGTAGATCATGAAAAGAATGCTTTAGGTGCTGGTTATATTGTTGAATTAATTCATGATGCTACTGAAAATTATTATGAGGGAGGAATATATGCTTGTAGGAATTGCAATAATATCAAGTTTCCTCTCTATGTGCTTAAAGTTTTGAAGCTATGCTTGTTTTACCTTCCTATGCTAGTTGATTATTGTTCCCACAAGTTGTTTGCTCACAAAATCCCTATGCATATGAAGTATGTTAGACTTAAATGTGCTAGTCATATTCTTCATGGTGCTCTCTTTATATTTCAATTCTTATCTTTTATGTGAGCATCATTGAAATCATCATGCCTAGCTAGGGGCGTTAAACGATAGCGCTTGTTGGGAGGCAACCCAACTTTATTTTAGTTCCTTGCTTTTTGTTCCTGTTTAGTAATAAATAATTCATCTAGCCCCTGTTTAGATGTGGTTTTATTGTTTTAATTAGTGTTTGTGCCAAGTAGAACCTTTGGGAAGACATGGGGAAAGTCTTGTTGATCATGCTGTAAAAAACAAAAACTTTAGCGCTCACGAGAATTGATACCATTTTTATTTGGAGAGTGCTATTTAGTTATGTCGGTGTACTAAAGTAGGGGTACCTTAGTATCCCGAACTTGTGCACGGGCAGTCGCAGCGACCCGCGGCAAGGCTTGCCAGGCGACCGCCAAGACCCTCCATGGTTCCTTTAGGAGCCATTCAAGAACAAAGTATCCAAGAGCAAAACAAGGCCCCGGCAAGAGGAGCTTGCCGGGAAGGAGACAAGACCCCGGCAAGAGGAGCTTGCCGGGAAGGAGACAAGACCCCGGCAAGAGGAGCTTGCCGGGAAGGAGACGAGATCCCGGCAAGAGGAGCTTGCCGGGAAGACCAACCAAAGCATCTCAAGAAGCTCGCCGCGGCGCACTGCGCGCCCCGACAAGGCCCGGTGAGCGACAAGCTCCCGGACGTGACAAGACAACATCCGCGGCAAGGCGATTGCCGCGGCAAGCTACTACTCCACAGCCCGCGCTCCAGCTCACCCACCAACGTGTCGCCCTGGGACCATTCCTGGCGTACGTGGCGGGAGGCTGTGCAGCCAGGGGCATGCGGTGGCAAGAAGGCGCTGACAAGGAGCCATCGCGGCAAACGGTGGCGCCCCTGACGGTCCCTTTCCGCCCCGTCTAGGCGACACAGACAGGCATTTAATGCCTTTGTCCCCTGCCGTCAGGGTTAGGTAGGATACAACTGTAGCAGGCGGTGGCGCCAACTACCACCCCTTTTACGTTTTTACCCTCACCTCTGTTGCCACCTCTCGGTGACCCCTTAGACATATAAAAGGTGGCCCATGCGCAACAGAGAGGGGGGAGGACAGCCATTCTCACGCTCGGTCTCGCCAGCTGCTTGAGTGTACTGTAGCACTCGCCGCTCCCGAGCAAGAACTCAATACAACCACCAAAGCAGGAGTAGGGTTTTACGCATCCGTGCGGCCTGAATCTGGGTAAACCGATCGTCTCGCTCGTGCGTTCGCCTTGATCTGCTCTTTGTGCATCCACCGCCCCCTGCCGAACAGAAAGGGGCTCGGCCCGCCGATCCCCATAGGTGTGCGAGGGATCAACAACCCCCGACATCTTTGGCGCGCCGGGTAGGGGTGCGTCGAGGTTGTGCGAACCTGATCCGGCATTCGCACGAGCCAAATCTTCATCGTCTTCACCAACATGCCGCCGAAGAAGAAGATTTCGGAGGCAGCGGCTCCGTCTGTGCCGAACCCACCATCACCGGAGCGCACAGCTGGTGGGGAAGACGCCGGTGGAAGAGCGGGCGCCGGTGAGGGGGCCCATGGTGCTGCCAGGTCCAGGGACAAGACTGCACCGCGCATCGGCGGCGCGGTCGGCTCCCATGATGACCAGGCGCACTTCAAGACCTCGGCGTCCGTACACGCGCCGCGCCCGTCCTAGGAGGCGCGGGACCAGCAGCGTCATGGTACCCACGGTACCATACGTCTGCTGGGCCAAGATCAAGCTGGCGAGTGAGGGGGCCCATGGTGCTGCCAGGTCCTGGGACAAGACTGCGCCGCGCATCGGCGGCGCGGTCGGCTCCCACGACGACCGGGCGCACTTCAAGACCTCGGCGTCCATACACGCGCCGCGCCCGTCCCAGGAGGCGCGGGACCAGCAGCGTCATGGTACCCATGGTACCATACGTCTGCTGGGCCAAGATCAAGCTGGCGGGTCCCGGAGCGCTCGAGGCCAGCATGCACGCCAACATGCCGACACGAGCGTGGCACGGTCGCTTGGATGAGGTACTGCTCCTTCTAACGCAGTTAGAAGTCCGAGCATATCTCGCTCCTTGCACCGTTCGCCGCCGCCGCCCGCCACACCCTTCGCTCCAATCCATGGAGCGGAGGCAGTTATCCCCACGGAACTCGTATACGGGTCACCTCGAGTACTCGCTTATGATGAGCTTGAGCAAGAGTAGTTGCGGCAAGATGACGCGCTGCTCCTTGAGGAAGATCGTCTTCAGGCTGCTGTGCGAGCCGCTCGCTACCAGCAAGCTTTGCGCCGCTATCATAGCCGCAAAGTTAACGCCAGAAGTTTCGAGTAAGGCGACCTTGTTTCTTTGGCGCGATCAGTCCGCCAAGATTTCCAACAAGTCGACGCCGAAGTGGGAAGGCCCTTACCGGGTGAAGCGTGTCACTAGGCTTGGCGCTGTCCGCCTTGGGACCGAAGATGGCGTACCAGTGAGCAACTCCTGGAATATTGCGCATCTTCACAAGCTTTGCCCGTGAGGCGCGGTTGTCGGACCCTGTCCGGCAACCACCCATTTGTACAAGTCTTGCCGCTGTTGCATGTAATCCTTTGTACAAAGCCGGGCGCAGACCCCGTGCATAAAGATTATGTGCTCAACACATACCCCCGGGAAAGCAAACAACAGAGAAAGATAAGTGCCAAAGTTTGAGCAATCAAATTTCCTTTAGATTTGAAGTTATTTTCCTTGAACGCCCGTGCTTTGTATGGGAAACCTAGGCGCGGAGGAGCCGACTCATAGCTAGTTGCGCCCTTACTGTTGTTTCGAGTCCGCTCAACAACTTAAGTGAGCTGCAACTAGCTCCGCGACAAGGTTTCTTGTCGGCCGCAGCACCGCCCGCAGATCGCTGACGTTCCGCACTCAGCACTCGCGGCAAGCGTGCCCGCGCCGGCAAGTTCCCTATATGCGCAGGGTAAAAACATACAAAGGAAGGAGTCAAGTAAAGGAAATAACATAGCAATTAAATTTATAGAGTTATCTTCCTTCTTGCGATCGTCCCTTGTATGGGAAACCTGTGGGCGGAGGAACCAACTCGTATCTAGTCGCGCCCTTACTGTTGTTTCGAGTCCGCTCAACAACTTACGTGAGCTGCGACTAGCTCTGCGACAAGGTTTCTTGTCGGCTGCAGCACCGCCAGCAGGGAACCAACTTGTAGCTAGTTGCGCCCTTACTGTTGTTTCGAGTCCGCTCAACAACCTAAGTAAGCTGCGACTAGCTCCGCAACGAGGTTTCCTGTCGGTTACAGCACCGCCGGTAGGCTGCTGAAGTTCCGCTGCTGATGTTCCGCACTCAGCGCTCGCGGCAAAGGTGCCCGCACCGACAAGTTCCCTAAAAGCGTAGGGTAAAAGCATACAAGGGGAGGAAGCAAGTAAAGGAAATAACATAGCAATCACTACCCAAGATAGAAGTATATTACAGAATAACTTGTCGCAGCTCTAACAGACTGTTTTTCATAACATGATTGACAGCGACAAGGAAAGAAGAAGATAAATGGCCTAGTCTACACGGTCGCCTTCGACCCTCCTGATTCCGCTCACCTTGTCCACGATAGGTGCGACAAGGGCCTTGAGCTCCTCCAGATCAGCATCTGGCGGCAGGCTTCGGAGGACATTGTTGAGGCGGAGGCCAGGGTTGCGGAAGGCCACCTTCATCAGCACCTTCTGGAGAGCTCCCGCGCAGATCTTGCATGACTCTTCGGCAAGCTGTTTTGGGAACTGCTCTCGGATTCGCTGGAGCGCCGTCGCCACGCCTTTGAAGAACAGGGTAAGCTTGGCGCTGGGTTGGAGGTTCTCGTCGGAGGAGTACCCGAGATCCACCATCTCCAACTGCGCCAGCTCCTTGTCGACATTCGCGGCGACGTCCACCAAACCCTCCGTCCAGCGCTCCACATCCTCCGACAAAGTCTTCCGGGCGGCGGCGGCCTTCGCCAGCAGTACCTTGCCGGCCCTGACCTCCTCCTTCAGGGCCGTCTCCTGCTCCTTGGCGCCGTCCAGAGATCTGGTCAGGGCTGCCAGCTTCCCTTCGAGATTGGCATTGGAGTTCTTGGCGGCGTCCAGCTCCTTGCCCCTCTCGGCAAAAAGGGCCTGCAGCTCCGAATAGCTGTTGGCGTCCCTCTCACGTTCGAGCTTGAGCGCGGCAAGCTCGTCGCCACTTGCCTTGAGGTCCGCCTCCAGTTGCGTCACCTTCAGCTCCAGCTCAGCCTTGGCGGCCTTGGCAGCTGCGGCGGCGTCTTCGGCCTGCTTGACGGCTCCGCCAACTGCCCGCTCACGCGCGGCAAGTTCCTCCTCGTGGCTGTCGAGGTTGACCTTCCGCTGCGTCAAGTCACCCTCCTGCGAAGACAACTTCTCCGCGGCAAGCCGTTGGCGCTCTTCGGCGTCGGCCTTCTCGAGGAGGAAGGCCTGCTGCGCTTCGGCGAGTTGCTCCCGCTCCTTTGCCAGGGAGCGGAGAGCTTCCTGGTTGGCGCCTCGGAGCTCTTCTGCGCGCTTCTCGATATCAGCACCAGCCTTTGCCACGAGTGCTTCGCGGGACTCCAGCTTGGCCTGCCGGGTGCGGTAGAGCGCCACTAGCTTCCGCAGCAGGCGCTCCTCTTTAGGATCACCGCTGCTGCTGCTTGGCGCGTCAACCAGCTTCAGCCCGGCAGAGGCAAGCACCTCTCCGTCCAGCATCTCCCCCTCGATCGGTGCCCTGGAGCTTGACGCCCAGGGGAGGCTGATGAAGATGTTCTCGCCGGCCTTCAGGTAGATGCCAGGCTGGGGCTCTTCGGAGCCCGCCGCAGCGGCAGCGGCAGAGGAGTCGGTGGTCGGAGCAGCGCCTGGCGCTCCTGTGGCCTTCGGGTCGTCAGTACGACCGCCAGACTCCCCACCCGCCTCCGCGGTGGCAGCCCTGGCGGCCTCCTCACCAGCGCCGGCTGCTTCCTCGGCGGCGGCCTCCATTTCCATCGGCTCTGCAGCAGATGGATCTGATGGGCGGAAGAGGGGAGAAGATTCAAGCAAAATTCGAGCAAAATCCAAGAGGAAGATCAAGAAGCCGAAGAAGCCAAGGGGAGTTTGGAAGCAAGGAAGTTACCTGTGCCAGGGCCCGCCGCTGAGGTCTCCGTCGCCAGAGGATCGCTGGCGCGGTCCCTTGCCGGAGATCCTTGCCGGGCCGGGGGCTCCTCCCTTGCCGGAGTCTCCTCCCTCGCCGGGGGCTCCTCCCTTGCCGGAGTCTCCTCCCTCGCCGGGGGCTCCTCCCTTGCCGGAGACCTTTCCCCCGCCGGAGGACTCTCCCTTGGCGCTTCGGGAGCGGTCTCCAGGCTCTCCTGGTGAGGCTGCTCCGCTCCTGCACAAGTCAACAGACAAGTATCAGCACAGCAAGGATCTTCGTGCGCACCCAACAGTGGGAAGCAAACAAGACGCTTACGCTGGGGGCTGCTCTGAAGATCAGCCGCCGGGTCCGACGGGTTCGTCTCAGGCACGTCCCCTGTTGACGCAGTGGGTTCGTCCTCGATGACGATCACCGGCACCTTGGCTCTCTTTGCCACTCTCTGAGCCAGAGTCCTGAAAAGGAACGGATTCAGAGAAAGACAAGTGAGATACAAGACAAAGCAACAAGGATTAAAGAATTGCAAGTACAATAAGAAGAACTTACTCCTCTTCCTCTTCCTCGTCGGAGGTAAACGCGGAGAAGTCAAAGTCCGGCCCGCGTCTGGCGCGGGAAGGAGGAGGGGTAGGCTCCCTTGGTCGCTTGGCGGGAGCAGAGGCGGTAGCCCGGGAAGATCCCGCTCCGGTTGTAGCGGCAGCATGGGGCGCTCCCGCGGCGGCGGTGCTTGCCGCGGTGGAGCGCGTCGTGTGACGCGGCGACTGTTGATCCGCCTGCCGCCTTGCTACATCCCCGGCCTTGCGGAGACGCCTTCTTGGTGGAGACGGAGGCGCAGCCGGCGGCGGGCTGTCGGAAGACGAAGTGGAGGAAGAGTCGATCTCCAGTGAGTCCCTCGCATCCCCGACAGGCTCGCTCGGCTCGGCGCCGCTCCCGTCAAGATCTTCCTTGCCGGCAAGTTCCTCTTGCCGGGCGAGCTCTTTCTTGCCGAGGAACTCCTCTCGCTCGGCACGGGTTTTTGCCTCTTCTGCCGCCGCTTCCTCCAGAGTAAACCCAAATTCGCCTGCCGCTGCGGCTGCCGCTGCCTCTTCCAACCTGCTGGCGATGTACGCCAGTTCCGCCTCGGTGGTGTCGCGGGTGAGGCCGTCCTTCTCGTCGGCGCGGATTGGCACTTCCACCAAGTCGTCGAAGAACTGCTGCACGACCTTGTCCGTGGGCTCTTGCCAAGTTGGCTCGATTCCGTGCGAGTCGCACAACGGCATCATCGCCCGGATGCGGTCGAGCGCAGAATTGTTGCACAAAGGGACGACGCCCTGCGGCACTCTAGAGACTTCGGGATGATCCGAATCGTATTTGAAGAGCTCCTGCAGTACTCCGTTGAGCTCAAGCATGGTGAAATTGTAGTTGAGGCCTGGGCGCAGCCTCATGACGTCTGCCGCGTTCTTGAACTCCCAAGCAGGCCTCCCCCGTTCCTGCAGGGGAGCGATGCGGCGGCGAAGAAAGTCTGCGCCGACGGCCCCTACAATGAGCCCGGCAAGCCTAAGGCGCTGGATCCTGGTGATGGCAATCTGCAGCCTGCCATCCTCTGGGGCCATGTCGCTCCAGTCACTGCCGCGCACCGCTGCTTCTTGACGCCGGACGGTGAATGGCTGCGGGCTCTCCTCGACAATCCAGCACCAGTCTGCTCTCCACTCCTCCCACTTGCCGCGGAACTCCCCCTCAAGATAAGATTCCTTCTTGCCGGCTCTTGAGATCCAGGTGATTCCGCCGGACAGAGTCTCTCCTCTCTCTACCCGAGGGATAAAGAAATGGCGGAAGAGAGCTACGCTAGGGTGGACTCCGACAAAGTTTTCGCAAAGGTGTGCGAAAACTGCCATGGTAAGGACGGCGTTGGGGGTGAAGTCGAGGAGGTAGAAGCCATATGTGTTCATAATATCACAGAAGAACTCGGAAAAGGGCGGGCAGAGCCTGCAGTAGAAGAACACGGCAAAGAAAGGGTACCCGTCCGGAGCCGTCTCATGGGCTGCAGCCGGAAGCACCTAGGTCCGCGGGTGAGCTCGCGTCTCCGCCGACCAGAACAGGTAATACCGCTCCCGCAATGCCTTCGCGCCGAGCTTAGGGGGGAAGATGGATCGCTCCTTCCGCATCGCCGCGAGCCGCTGCGCCTCGGTCGACTTCACTGCCTTCCCCTTGTCGCCCTTCGGAGCCATGGCGAAGGTGGTGGAGGAGGCCGACGGTGGTGGTGGTGCTGGTGGTAATGGGGGGCAGGGCGCTGCTCTCTTGTTGCTCTGAGAAGACGGGGAGCGGCGGAGGTTTTGAGATTGGAAGCAGCAACAGGCAGATGGCGCCGTACCCCTGATTCCTCTGTTTATAAAGAGGGGGGCGGGATGTTTCGCCGTCACGAATAAACAACTACCCACGATTCCGCCCACCACGCCTCCACGCCCGCAAACCGTCCCCTTTTACCGCGACGTGACGCATGCGCGTGGAGGCGCAGCCCCGCGTGCGCCGCCCACGTCACGCATGGCGCCGCGTTCGACGCGTGCCGTTTGGGGAGGGCGCGGTGGGTGCGGAGTGAGTTATGGCGTGCCCTAGGCCGCGCGTGCCCGTGCACTGTTTTGGGCCTGGCCCAGCAGTGCTCGGCACCGTGTATGGCCCAGGCCCGGGGGCTCCTATCGGTGTACTAAAGTAGGGGTACCTTAGTATCCCGAACTTGTGCACGGGCAGTCGCAGCAACCCGCGGCAAGGCTTGCCGGGCGACCGCCAAGACCCTCCATGGTTCCTTTAGGAGCCATTCAAGAACAAAGTATCCAAGAGCAAAACAAGGCCCCGGCAAGAGGAGCTTGCCGGGAAGGAGACAAGACCCCGGCAAGAGGAGCTTGCCGGGAAGGAGACAAGACCCCGGAAGGAGGAGCTTGCCGGGAACTAGACGAGACCCCGGCAAGAGGAGCTTGCCGGGAAGACCAACCAAAGCATCTCAAGAAGCTCGCCGCGGCGCACTACGCGCCCCGACAAGGCCCGGTGAACGATAAGCTCCCGGACGCGACAAGACAACATCCGCGGCAAGGCGCTTGCCGCGGCAAGCTACTACTCCGTAGCCCGCGCTCCAGCTCACCCACCAACATGTCGCCCTGGGACCATTCCTGGCGTACGTGGCGGGAGGCTGTGCAGCCAGGGGCATGCGGTGGCAAGAAGGCGCTGACAAGGAGCCATCGTGGCAAACGGTGGCGCCCCTGACGGTCCCTTTCCGCCCCGTCTAGGTGACACAGACAGGCATTTAATGCCTTTGTCCCCTGCCGTCAGGGTTAGGTAGGATACAACTGTAGCAGGCGGTGGCGCCAACTACCACCCCTTTTACGTTTTTACCCTCACCTCTGTTGCCACCTATCGGTGACCCCTTAGACATATAAAAGGTGGCCCATGCGCAACAGAGAGGGGGGACGACAGCCATTCTCACGCTCGGTCTCACCAGCTGCTTGAGTGTACTGTAGCACTCGCCGCTCCCGAGCAAGAACTCAATACAACCACCAAAGCAGGAGTAGGGTTTTACGCATCCATGCGGCCTGAACCTGGGTAAACCGATCGTCTCGCTCGTGCGTTCGCCTCGATCTGCTCTTTGTGCATCCACCGCCCCCTGCCGAACCGAAAGGGGCTTGGCCCGCCGATCCCCATAGGTGTGCAAGGGATCAGCAACCCCCGACAAGTTAATTCTTTTTGAAGATGATTAATAGATAAATTACTCAGGTCCAGAAATTTATTTGAAAATTTTATGAGTTCCATAAGTATACGTTTGATCCATATTACTACAGACTGTTCTGTTTTTGACAGATTCTGTTTTTCATGTGTTGTTTACTTATTTTGATGAATCTATGGCTAGTAAAATAGTTTATAAACCATAGATAAGTTGGAATACAGTAGGTTTAACACCAATATAAATAAAGAATGAGTTCATTACAGTACCTTGAAGTGGTGATTTATTTTCTTATACTAACGAAGCTTACGAGTTTTCTGTTAAGTTTTGTGTTGTGAAGTTTTCAAGTTTTGGGTAAGGATTCGATGGACTATGGAATAAGGAGTGGAAAGAGCCTAAGCTTGGGGATGCCCAAGGCACCCCAAGGTAATATTCAAGGATATCCAAGAGCCTAAGCTTGGGGATGCCCCGGAAGGCATCCCCTCTTTCGTCTTCGTTCATCGGTAACTTTACTTGGAGCTATATTTTTATTCGCCACATGATATGTGTTTTGCTTGGAGCGTCATTTTGTTTTGCTTTGCTTGCTGTTTGAATAAAATACCAAGATCTTAAACTATTAAATTTTAGAGAGTCTTCACATAGTTGCATAATTATTCAACTACTCATTGATCTTCACTTATATCCTTCGGAGTAGTTTGTCATTTGCTCTAGTGCTTCACTTATATCTTTTAGAGCATGGTGGTAGTTTTATTTTGAATAAATAGATGAACTCTCATGCTTCACTTAGATTATTTTGAGAGTCTTAAATAGCATGGTAATTTGCTTAAAATCCTAATATGCTAGGTATTCAAGAATAGTAAAATTCTCTTATGAGTGTGTTGAATACTAAGAGAAGTTTGATACTTGATGATTGTTTTGAGATATGAGGATGGTAATATTAGAGTCATCCTAGTTGAGTAGTTGTGAATTTGAGAAATACTTGTGTTGAAGTTTGTGATTCCCGTAGCATGCACGTATGGTGAACCGTTATGTGACGGAGTCGGAGCATGATTTATTTATTGATTGTCTTCCTTATGAGTGGCGGTCGGGGACGAGCGATGGTCTTTTCCTACCAATCTGTCCCCCTAGGAGCATGCGCGTAGTACTTTGTTTCGATAACTAATAGATTCTTGCAATAAGTATGTGAGTTCTTTATGACTAATGTTGAGTCCATGGATTATACGCACTCTCACCCTTCCACCATTACTAGCCTCTCTAGTACTACACAACTTTCGCCAGTACCATACACCCACCATATACCTTCCTCAAAACAGCCACCATACCTACCTATTATGGCATTTCCATAGCCATTCCGAGATATATTGCCATGCAACTTTCCACCATTCCGTTCATCATGACACATTCATTATTGTCATATTGCTTAGCATGATCATGTAGTTGACATAGTATTTGTGGCAAAGCCACTGTTCATGATTCTTTCATACTTGTCACTCTTGATTCATTGCATATCCTGGTACACCGCTGGAGGCATTCATATAGAGTCATATTTTGTTCTAAGAATCGAGTTGTAATTCTTGAGTTGTAAGTAAATAAAAGTGTTATGATCATCATTAATAGATCATTGTACCAAAAAAGGAGAAAGGCCATAAGAAAAGAAAGGCCAAATAAAAAAAAGGGAAATGCCAAATTAAAAAAAGGGGGACAATGCTACTATCCTTTTACCACACTTGTGCTTCAAAGTAGCACCATGATCTTCATGATAGAGAGTCTCCTATGTTGTCACTTTCATATACTAGTGGGAATCTTTCATTATGAACTTGGCTTGTATATTCCAATGATGGGCTTCCTCAAAATGCCCTAGGTCTTTGTGAGCAAGCAATTTGGATGCACACCCACTAGTTTCTTTTGTTGAGCTTTCATATACTTATAGCTCTAGTGCATCCGTTGCATGGCAATCCCTACTCCCTTACATTGATATCTATTGATGGGCATCTCCATAGCCCGTTGATACGCCTAGTCAATGTGAGACTATCTTCTCCCTTTTTGTCCTCTCCACAACCACCATTCTATTCCACCCATAGTGCTATATCCATGGCTCACGCTCATGTATTGCGTGAAGATTGAAAAAGTTTGAGGACATCAAAAGTATGAAACAATTGCTTGGCTTGTCATTGGGGTTGTGCATGATTTAAATATTTTGTGTGGTGAAGATGGAGCATAGCCAGACTATATGATTTTGTAGGGATAACCTTCTTTGGCCATGTTATTTTGAGAAGACATGATTGCTTAGTTAGTATGCTTGAAGTATTATTATTCTTATGTCAATATTAAACTTTTGTCTTGAATCTTTCGGATCTGAATATTCATATCCCAAGTAAGAAGAATTACATTGAAATTATGCCATCTGGCATTCCACATCAAAAATTATCTTTTTATCATTTACCTACTTGAGGACGAGCAGGAATTAAGCTTGGGGATGCTTGATACGTCTCCAACGTATCTATAATTTTTGATTGCTCCATGCTATATTATCTACTGTTTTGGGAAATATTGGGCTTTATTATCCACTTTTATATTATTTTTGGGACTAACGTATTAACCGGAGGCCCAGCCCAGATTTGCTGTTTTATGCCTATTTCAGTGTTTTGAAGAAAAGGAATATCAGACGGAGTCGAAACGGAACGAAATCAACTGGAGAAGTTATTTTTGGAAGGAAACACACCTGATGGACTTGGACCCCACGCCAAGGAAGGAACGAGGTGCTCACGAGGGTGGGGGCGCCCCCCCCCCCCCTAGGGCGCGCCCCCTGTCTCATTTTATAGTCATTTTATATCAATTTTTGGGTACTAACCTATGATGTCTACTACACAACCTTCTTCTTGTAGACGTTGTTGGGCCTCCAAGTGCAGAGGTTTGTAGGACAGTAGCAAATTTCCCTCAAGTGGATGACCTAAGGTTTATCAATCTGTAGGAGGCGTAGGATGAAGATGGTCTCTCTCAAGCAACCCTGCAACCAAATAACAAAGAGTCTCTTGTGTCCCCAACACACCCAATACAATGGTAAATTGTATAGGTGCACTAGTTCGGCGAAGGGATGGTGATACAGGTGCAATATGGATGGTATATAAAGGTATTTGTAATCTGAAATTATAAAAACAGCAATGTAACTAATGGTAAAAGTGAGCGTAAACGGATATTGCAATGCGTTGAAACAAGGCCTAGGGTTCATACTTTCACTAGTGCAAGTTCTCTCAACAATAATAACATAATTGGATCACATAACTATCCCTCAACATGCAACAAAGAGTCACTCCAAAGTCACTAATAGCGGAGAACAAACGAAGAGATTATGGTAGGGTACGAAACCACCTCAAAGTTATTCTTTCCAATCAATCCGTTGGAATATTCCTATAAGTGTCACAAATAGCCCTAGAGTTTGTACTAGAATAACACCTTAAGACACAAATCAACCAAAACCCTAATGTCACCTAGATACTCCAATGTCACCTCCAGTATCCGTGAGTATGATTATACGATATGCATCACACAATCTCAGATTCATCTATTCAACCAACACAACAAACTTCAAAGAGTGCCCCAAAGTTTCTACCGGAGAGTCAAGAAGAAAATGTGTGCCAACCCCTATGCATAGGTTCATGGGCGGAACCCGCAAGTTGATCACCAAAACATACATCAAGTGGATCAATAGAATACCCCATTGTCACAACGGGTATCCCACGGAAGACATACATCAAGTGTTCTCAAATCCTTAAAGACTCAATCCGATAAGATAACTTCAAAGGGAAAACTCAATCCATTACAAGAGAGTGGAGGGGGAGAAACATCATAAGATCCAACTATAATAGCTGATAACCCACAAGTATAGGGGATCACAACAGTTTTCAATAAGTAAGAGTGTCGAACCCAACGAGGAGCTAAAGGTAGAACAAATATTCACTACAAAAAATACACTTCCGTGATGATACGTGTTTGTCACAGTAGGTCGCTTTTTTTGTCATGCATGTACATCCATGACAAATTTATGACAGAATCAAGATAGTCATACTTGTGCTGTCGTAGAAGTGTTCCATGACATTACCAAAATTATCATCATGGAAGTGTCCACTTCCATGACGATAAATCGCGCGTCACAGAAGTGCTTTCGTCAAGGGTGACCGACACGTGGCATCCACCATAACGGAATGCCGTTAAGCTATCGGGGCGGGTTTTGGATCCGATAACCCGTTAACAGCCCCGACCAACGGGAAATTTCCACTTGTAAAATTCTTATTGGCCGGACGAAACACGTGTCAGCTCATCAGTGGGTCAGATAGGCGCCTATGATGCATCGACACGTGGCACGGCCCAACAGAGGCCCATTCTTGTGAAAAGGCCGGCCCGTTTGACTTTGTCAAAAGGTGGCAGGCCGGCCCATGGAAAGCCTGTTAACGTCCTGTTCGCATATAGCTCATTTACAGCCCGCTAACCCAAGGCCCGTTACGCCCTATCCGAATTACGCCCAGTAGCGTCATCTAGGCCATCCAATATGATTCCATCCCATTTTCACTTCTGGACCATGTATGGCCCATGACGTCTTTCGGCCCATATGAGGCCCTATGTAACTCTTAGCCTTAACGGCCTGTGGTGAAACTGGCCCGTAATGAACAGTGTATCACTTTACACCCATTAACGGCCCGTGGTGAAACTGACCCGTAATGAACAGTGTATCACTTTATACCCATTAACGGCCCGTTATTCCGTTGGGCCGTTTCCAGCCCATGTTATCTTTCGGCCTTCTCAGAGCCCATTTATTCTTGGGCTCATTTCCAGCGTTCGTTTACTTACGGCCCGTTACTGTCATTTTCTGCTTGTGGGCCAAATTCAGCCCGTGGTTACAGTCGGCCCGTTTGTGGTCCGTTAATACGTTGGGCCGTTTTCATAGCGTCATCAAATACGGCCTATTAACGATGGCCCATTACGGTCGGCCCATGAACGGACGATTCCAACTCTAGCCCGTTTACGGCCATAATGCGGCCTATTATTGGCCCATGTTTGGGCAATCAATCATACGGCCCGTATAAGGCCCATTGATGATACGGCTCGTAGAAGGCCCGTTGTTTCTATGGCCCATAGAAGGCCTACTGTTTCTACGGCCCGTAGAAGGCCCACTATTTCTACGGCCTATAGGAGGCCTAGTGTCACTACAGTAAATATTAGCCCATGGTTATTGTGGCCTAGTTTTAAAAAATAGGTTATTGCAGCCACTAGTTAACCATGGAAAAAGAACTGCAATAACTACAAGCAAACAAATAAACAAGACAACAAGGAAATAAATAAGCAAGCAACTAACGCTAGGCTATCATGGCTATTACACATATTACATCCACTGGGCATCAAAGTTCGCCACCAGTGCAAATATAGGGAACAAAGCAGCATATCATATACACTGGCCGTCAAAATTGGACACCAGTGCAAATATACGCGGCAGCAAAACCAGAGCATAACTGAAACAACTTCAGAAGAGCTCAAGAAACGTTATCCTGGGTATCCACCATGCTGGCAATAAGCTTAGCAAGCTGATTAGCTTTGTCCTGTTTGGTGCTAAAATCCTCCAACGCTTGTTGTTGCACCAGAAAGTATGCATCTGAATGCTACAGGGACTTCCGCAGTCCTTCCGCTTCTTGTCGCAGCACAGCTGATCGATGTCTTTCAGCTTGTAGTTGAGACTCAAGAAACCGAACTGATTCAGATAGTGAGTTTGAATAGCTTGTGCAAGCGGTAGTGGCCAGTAACTCCAACACTAAACCAAGACAGGATGTGTCACTATCCTGAACCTTATCTGCATTACTTCCTTTACCGTTGCTTAATAAGGCACTCTTCCCCAATATTCTGTCAGCATTCTAAAAGAAGAAACAAGCAGACACATAACAAGTTTAGCATGTACTAGTATATGAAACTCATTTTGGTGAACCAGTTCATTAGTAAGGTGGACAAGATTAAACTACCAAGTCTTCTATTGCCAAGTACTAGTACATAATAAAAGCATCAAACAAACATATATCTATGTCCTATGGTAGCAATGGAATCTTAAATTAGAATGGTTGTTCTTCAGGTTTAGGCACTTGTTGTACATGAACAGAGTACAGTAAGACGCAAGAATATAATACTTAAAAATAGAAAATGAGCTCATAGACCTTACCACATTCTTGGTTCGGGACCAGTACAGAACAAGGCGTTCCCAGTCATCGTCCAGTAAATGTGTCTCAGGAGAACGTAAGGGAATTTGATGAGTTTCTTTGCCGGTGAAGTACGTTTTCTTCAGGTAATTCCGATACTGCCACCAAGCATTCTTGAAGACAGCAGAGGTATTAGCACAGGTTACCTCATCCTGAGTTTCCAAATCAGTCCTTCTCTATAGAGAAAAATGGGAAAATTTGTTGTATTATAACCATCATGGAGGTAGGATGTATGGGACGAAGCAAAGTAATTGCCATGAATAACATTACTTACACATAACTCCTGGACAAACACCTGCAACTGGCATTTTCCTTCATCTTCAGCATAATATTTCGAAGATGGGAAGATACGCACATACGATTTAACAACATCAAATGCAATAGATGCTAAACTACGACTAGCTGGTTGTGCTTCCTCCACAGGAATAAGCGTACTAACTGGTGGAGTTGGGGTTCGTTGTGATAGTACTGGCCCTTTGGGCACTGGAGTTGCCTTACTAACTGCTCTTGTTTGGGAGCTCTGTGGTGGAGATGGTGCTGTGTCAACAGGAACTGGGTTACTATCGGCTGGGGTTGGGGTTAGATTGGGTGAAGCTGGTTCTCTGTCCATCGTAGTAGGGGTACAATCTGCGAGAGTTTGGGTTATGTGTGGTAGGGCTAGTTCTTGTGCATGTACAACCGGGGTGCTATCTCCACCAAGAGGTAGCACTGTTTTATTTGAAGACCGTGTTTTTAGTCCGCTAGATACTGGCATCACCCGCTCCAATTCAAATGCCTGATAAACAGGAAACATAGTTGAATGTACAGACATTGTATGAGAGACAGATGCAATAGATAGTGTGGAAAAAAGAGGGCATGAAATAGTTGACATGTATACTATTTAACTAAAACGGATAGCATGAGATAATTTCACATATATGATGTCTATCTAAACTGGATAGCATAGCGTAACATAATTCAAAGATATGATGAATAACTAAACAGGATCGCATGACATAATTCACCTACATGTTATCTAAGTAATCAGGATTGCATCATTTAATTCACATATGTGATTTATATGATAAACAGAGGGCATTCAATATGATGTCTGAACTAAGAACATGGTGTTGAATATTGTGTATATGATGTCTAAACTATGCAATGCAAGATACCGTATGCATGATATGAGCAGTATAACCGTGCCAAGTTAGAGCATACACCTCAGTGGGGGAATAGGAGTGGTCATCTATCTCTGAATCCATCTCTGAGGAGCTATCAGGACCCAACAAGAGATCTGCTTCTACAGGTAGCATTGTCTGCCCTAAAGGCCTTGTTTTCACTCCAGATTTTTCCATCTCCCACCCAAATGGCTGATTCACAGGAAGAGTAGTTTAATGTACAAACATTGTCGACAAATGGAAATGTAATGAAGAAAAGGATGGGCAAGATATCATTCAAATATTTGATGCCTGGTTAAACGGGATGGCATTGCACATTTCACATATATTATGGCTGGCTAAAAGACATGAGACTGCATAATTCCCATATATGATATAGAAACTAAACAGGTGGCATTACAGAATATGTCTAAACTAAGCAGATGACATATATGATGTCAAAAGTAGGCACTGCAAGGCAACATATGCATGATATGACTAACATCATCATGCCAAGGTAGAGCAAACACCTTGGGGGGTAAATAGGAGTGGTCAGCGGCGTCGGAATCCGCCTCAGAACAGATATCTTCCTCTGGATTACAATCTGGAGAGGGGTGGGGAGGGTTTGCCATTGAACCCACCATGGAGCGATGTCTGCATGACATTGTATTGCCGCGGCAAACTCTTCTCTTTTTCTCTACATGTTCAGCATGACTGTGTACAATATCTGATATGCATACGAAAAAAATATGGTGAGATTATGTAAGGAGAGCATGCAGAAATTTAGAGTGATGGTAACAACCAGTGGATCGATGTTTTTCCGTTGAACCAAAATAGCCCTAATGGATCGACGTGAATGTATAGTAATAAGTGATGCAACAAGTGTACAACCTCTTTGCATAGCTGTGTCGACCTCAGCATCATTGTGTTTGTCGCTGAAGCAGTTGAGGCAGAGGTGGCTATCGGAGGTGTGGAGGAAGATCTAAGGAATCTGTAGACGGCGTCCAGGGCACTGCTCTGTTGTGATGGATCGTTCTGTCGTCGGAGCAGCTCCGGTGAGCCGTAAGACGTCAAGGCTGAAGCAGCACAAGACAGACATCATCAATCTCAAGTGGGATTCTAATAGCATCTCCAATAGATGATGTAAAATGGATGTAAAATTAACATCACCAAAAACCACCTGACTACAACATATGAGGTAAAAACTATTGACTCTGAACTTAACTATCGAAACTGAAATTTACTGTGGAATCTGAATGCTACTATCGAAACTGAACGCAATGGTAGCAGAGAGGCACTTGACATGTAGTTTAGGGAGGGCATGCGGTTCATCTTCAACCTGCACCCCCCTGAGCCGCCATCCACCACCGGCCGAACCGCCGGCCCCAGCGCCGCCTCGCCGCCCCGAAACAACTCTCCACCGCCGCCCCGGCCAGCCCTCTAGGCCCCCCGCCCCCCACCCTGAACCCTAAGATAGATAGTGGGGTACCTCTCCAGCGAGCCCGCATCCCCGCTGCGGGTGGTTCTTCCTTAACTTCGGCGAGCCCCCCCCCCCCAACCCCTGAAAATCGACTGACCCAAAAGTCGATTCAGTCGACTGAAGTGTGGCTTAATCAGAGCAGAGCAGCAGCACGAGCAAGGGGGAGAGCAGCAGCAGCAGCTGGGCGAGCGAGTGATCGAGCGAGAGCCGGAGCAGTAGCAATAGATCCGGCTGGTATGGATGCCGCCGCCGAAGGGGCCTCGCACTGGGGGAGAGCCGCCGTGGAGATGTCGCCCGCGGCGCCGGCTTCAAGGTAGACGCTCCATGGGGGTGTGGGATGGAGCACCGTCGGTGTCGGGAGGTCGAGTTAAGGAGAAGGTGGGATGTGATGAGTGTACAACCTCTTTGGTGGCGCTGAGTAGGCCTCGGCTTCGTCCGAGGAGTCGGTGAGGATGCTGCGGTTCCGATGGAGCAGGTTAAGGTGGTGTTGTGGGGATGGAGCAGCCGCGATAGACGAGGCGATCGTCGAAGCAGCTCCTTGGAGGTGGAGGACGGGGCGGCTGAACTAGCGGGACGGCAAGATGGACGACGGATCCTCATCCGGGGAGGTGGACGAGGGACGTCGAGCTGTTGCGCTGGCGACGTCGTCAGGGAAGAGGCTCCGGCTGGGCAGCGGTGACATGGCGGACGGAGGAGGGTGGGGTTTCACGGCTGGAGCGGAGAGGTTATGGCGGCCTGGGATTTCGAATGGCGAAAAGGGGGCGATGGGAGGGGGTGAAGCATGACTTAGGAACGCGCTTGTCCAAAATGTAGGGTGTGTTACAAAAGTACCCCCCACCGATTTGAACTAGCGGCCCTTTCGGCTCAGGGTTAGAGGGGGGATTTCGCGTGTCGGGATTTGGCAGCTGGAGGGAGTTTTCGCGGGCGTTGTAATTTCGGGATAGCAAGGCACGGGTTGTGAAGGCGCCAGTTTTGGGAGCACGATATCTGAATTTTCAGGATATAACAAGACACGGGTTGAATTTTAGGGACAAGCCTAACGTGTAGTAATATTGTACTTGTACGTACAAAATCAATTCGCACTTCCCTCAACCAAAAAGAAAACGAAAAAAATAAAACTATTCACACCACACAAAGAGAGAGTCTTGCCCCATTTTACTATACAAATGCTATTCAAAGCTACTCCCTCCTTCCATCTATATAGGGCCTAATGCGTTTTTCAATGCTAACTTTGACCAAATATTAGAGCAATGATATATGACATGCAACTTACACAAAGCACACCATTAAATTCGTCTGTGAAAGGTTCTTTCAATGATATAATTTTCACATTGTGCATGTCATGTACTATTAATCTTGTCAATAGTCAAAGGCGGTCTTAAAAATCTCATTACGCCCTATATAGATGGGAGGGAGTATGAATCCATGTTATGTCCGATTAAATTTTTTTCGCTTGTTGTATAATGCATGTAACCTACTCATACCAACATTTTAGTGCATTCCAAATGTCTATACTACCGCTGCAATTCGAACTAAATTTGAATTCGTTTCTCTATTTCAATAAGAATCTACAATCATGATTGTTGCCAACTTCAACCATCATAGTTTCCTTGATATCTGCCAGATATAAATCAGACGGACTATAATGCAGGATGGCAGGCACACCATCATCAACAACTCCATTTTTTTATAAGAGTAGAGATAAAACATATTAAATGTAGTATACCATGTTCATAACCACACCATGTGTATCACCGTTATATATATTCACACATCCGTCGGTTTGAAACACTATGATAAATTCTTCAAATATCCGAATTCGCTTTTTATAATGAAGTATATATGATCTCCATTCGTCTTTTACACCCACACAACCCTCTTATCTTTGTAGCTAGCGCTAACTTTCTCTTGTGCATGCACACGCCCGCATCCCTCTCACCCTCCCTCGGTATTCTCTAGCTCCATCGCACAAATTCATCTTTTCACTTTAGGTTGTTAACCCACGGTGTGTGTAGGCCCCCCAGCTCCTTCTTTAAGGCACACATCGATCGATATGCCTCTCTAGCCAGGTCTGCCTAGCACAAACACAAGCTTCCCCTCTTCTCTTGTCACCGTCCATGCCTCACTCCCACCACTCTTTTCATCATTCTCGTACTCACACACTCCTACCCCTCAATATAGTATGCCTCTTGTACCACCTCCTACATGCATCCCTCTCTCTCTCTATCCTTATCCTCATGCCTCATTTGCTTCTAACACACACATGCATGTATACCGATCGATCTCCCAACATATACCTAGATTGACTTTAACTACCCCCCCATCAATCGACGTACCTCACAAGTTATGTCTCTCCTTTATCCTACAAAGGGCGATTGATCTTCCTATGTAGTTATGTCTGCTTACCACAGCCACATCGTCCCCCCTCATCATTCGTGCATGCCTCCTGACCCGTCTCTCACACGCACGTGCACAGACAACAAGCAGCCATCTCCTCTCTTATTGATATTGCGGGCGTGCCCTCCATTTGTCTAGCAAGCCTATCCCACCATTTGTTAGAAGCAACTCCACTACCACCCCCTCCAACACTCTAGCTCTGTCTCTCTCCCAACCTTATTCATCTCCTACACACACTACAAGAAATATGTCAACTTGTGACCACCACTATTGGTCACTGAATGGTCACAAATTTCCATTTATGACCTTTTTGTGACCAAAAACATAAGGTCAAAAGCTGGCCGTCGTAAACTGACTATAGCGACCTTTCTTCTGGAATGGTCGTAGACGTTTATGACCAAAATATTCCTACTATGGCGTTTTGGTCACTAGCAACCTCCCCAGGCCACGTAGGCATCCAGCGTGGCAAGCTGATGTGGCACAAGATTCAGCCCGGTCCGATTCGGCATTTTACATGGGCCAAGCCCATTAATTTAGCCTATTTGTGTTTTTTTCATCAAATTTTGATTGGGTTCATGGGCCAAGCCCATTATTGTAGCCTTTTTTATTGTTGGGCCGTGGCCTTCTTACCATCAATTGATTTTCTATGTTTCAATCATTTATTTTAGAGCTGGTCCCACTAGTCAGATGGTGGTCCCACATGTCAAAAATTTCAAAATTTCTCAGATTATATTCATAAGTGGGACATAAATTGGTCCCGCTGGTCATGTTTCCATTTCACATATTTTTAACATACACAATCACTATTTCAAATAGGACAGGACAAATATAATTCATCAAATAACACTACATTAGTCTTTTCCAATCTGTTACAATATTACAATTTACAGTCAGACAGATCAAAAACTCTTTGCTAAACAGGGCTTCACAGCTTGCTTGGCTTCACGGCTTCACACTCCAGAAAGAATAGTGAGGGAGCTCCTGTAAGAGAGTGAACATAAAGCAGCATTAGATTGTACTGCTGGTGAGACCAGAACCAAACAACTTGAATGGCAACACTAATGTAAGCAGTAGAGAAGATCCAAGATGTGATAAATGTTTAGCAAAATTGTTCATGGGAGTAACCTTAGTCGTTCAAAATCAGAGTTGAAAATGCAAGGAAATTAAGTTACATAAGACAATTAGGTATTCTATGTACGCAGCATTGTCAACAACAAATACAATTCTCAATAGCGACAAAATTCGTTTTCTTTACATCCTTAATCCGACCAAACCATAAGCTTTCTGGTTATTAAATACTTCGAGTTTCCTTGATGGTAATAGCTAGTAAATGGCATGGTGAGGTAACAGCCATGATCATGATCAAAAGAAGTGATCATTGGTAGTTAAGACAACACATTCGGAAATGATCATGGTAGAAGTCAGAGAAGACAAGTGAAACAAGATTGCAAAACAGAAGGCAAAGGAAAATTTTGGATAGAGAAATCAAACAGAAAACTAGTACAAAACATGGTCCTGTCATATTGCTGCAATTTATTCAAGAATACCAGACTTAGAAATTGCATCAAGCAATTCATAAGAAAACAAGAACGTGAGTGCATTTCACAAGACAACGGTTAATTGAAGGTAAGAAATCATCAGACTTTAAACTACGAATCACAGGAAGGTAACTCTTGTCATGTTGTTGCAGTTTCTCATCATCACTTGAACCACAAATGAAATCAGGCAACACTTTAGATTGGAACTACAAATGGTAAGTATCTTTGTTGTGGAGATAGTTCAATTTATAAACTCGTTCAAGAAAAATTATATTTGTTGTGAAGATAGTAGGACTTCCTTCAGTATGTGGACATCATAGAAAGCCACAAACATATCAGGGTGTTGAGGTATCATCAGAGACTTAAATACTAAGAATCAATGCAGCATAGCTCCATCATATTGTTGATGGTTTATTCCTCATCACTTGACCCTCAAACATATAAGCATGCATGGACAGCAAGAAAAAAGGCTATAACAATTTATAGTTTGGCAACTATCGGTATGAAATGCAAACATTATTGCTCAGAATATGAAATATCTTCTCATCAATGCCAAATGGCATCTCTAAAGTCTGACATACGTTGTAGATTTCATGATTCACCATAGCATTTTGCAAACCAAGCAAGTAGGCATATAGCAGGAACAGAGGGAATATCTTCTACTATCCCAACATGTACGTATATGCATGTGTGCTTGCTTGACCGGCGCATGCATCACTGTAGCAGCCAAGCAAGTAGGCGTCGTTGATGTCTACTCACAACTTTCCTCGCACCAGAGAAAGAGTCAAAACAAAGAATATTATACCATAATATGACACCAGACCACATATTAGTAACTTTAAATCAGAAAGTATATCCACATCACCATAAAATAGTCCCAGACCATCACAAAGAAGCCAAATGCTATTAACTGATGATTAGTAGACACAGACATGATTCAGCCACATAATGGCTACCACAAGCAAACGTGACAACTGTGTAAGCAAGCTGCTAGTGTACAAAAGGTGACTGAAATCCTGCTGTTTAGTACATATACATGGTAGGCTACTGCTGCTAGTGTTCTAAACCAACAGAGCATAATATAGGAGCAGAAAATAGGGCTCTAGGGCTAGAAGATGGAGCCGACTCACCGGAGAGCTTGTGGTCGCCGCCGTACACAGTCGGCGTCACGCCGGTCGCCTCCGGCTCCTGCCCCCCGGTGCCGCTCTTCTTCAGATTCTTGTACACGTCCTCTGCACATGGGTTAAGCAGAAACCAATCAGTGGCAGACACGAGTGAAGCTACCAAGACAATATAAAATTTATATAATCAGTTCCACTGCTTGACTTTTGCAATAGTTTAGAAAGGAACAATGAGTTTTCAGTAAAGAGGAATATGTTTAAATTTAGGGGCACTTCTATTTTTCTTGTCATAAGAAGTGGCTAGAGCCTTTTCTTTTTGGTTAAGGTGCCGATGGTATGCATGCTTGTATTTACAAGAACTACAGTTGGGCGTTTTGTATGAGCAAGGAAAGCATAGGTGATTTTTTTAAGATCCACAAACCCAGGCACAACAAGTTTGTTTTTATGTGCTGTAAAAATAAGGAAAAGGAGCTAATATAGAAACTGAAAGTTCCCACAATTTATCTTTTTTTGTATAGCCACACAATCAAACATGATGTTTCGCAGAACATTACAAGTGCACCTAATAATCCACAATCAACATCTAATTTCACAAGAGATCTACAAGTACATCTGATACAAAGGTATTTTCTGGTCAGGAACTCAATTCTGGAAGTTTGGAATAAGTAGCCGATAATAATTTCATTCAGCAGGCACCAAACAATGAATCAACACTTAGACAGACTACTTTCAAAATGGAATAATGCCCAACTGTTCTGGCAATGAATCAACACTTAAGACTACTTTCAAAATGGATCAATGCCCAACTGTTATAGCAATGAATCATCAACACGCAAGGCCTTGACTGCTAATAGCTAACATGACTGATAAGACTAATTCAGCTATCCTAAACACAACAATTCCCTTACCAGATCGGTCTGTTTAAAAACCGCGATATCGCTTCCGTATGCAGCAAAGGTGTATTCCTTGAAGGACGCGAGAGCGCGGATCTTCTTGGGCAGTTGAGGTCCTTAAATCGCAAAGAAAATTCACGCACCATGAGCGAGAGAGCTAAAAAAACACTGAACATAAGAAACCGAGGTACTGAATAGCAGGCTCACTGGCAAGGACCAAACTGAGCTTGGCACACTGCACAACAAGAACAGAAAACAGCATGATTAGTTATATTGCAAAATGGAAGTCGGCTGCATCAGATTTATATGTAAAGCCCTGATCCAAAGTAGGTACTGCTTCCATGCCCTGCGGGAGGGAGAGAGGGAGATAATAAGTTACCTGATCCGAAGCTCCTGGTGCTCCTCGGTGCCATCGTTGTCGAGGACGGGCGGATTTGGAGGCATTGCTGTCGAAGAGGAGGGGGTCCGGTGGCGGCCTTGTCGGAGAGGCGAGGATCCACAGGCGGAGAGGAGCTGATCCGGCGGCGGCCTTGTAGGAGGATCTCACGCGCACCGCCACCACCGCCGAGGATGTTCATCTCAGCCGTGCGCAACGAAGAGGTCCACACCACCACCGAAACCCTAGTGGGAGGAAGTGATGCGGGCGACCACATGAGGCGGGGTAAAGCAAATCGACGCGATGGTGAAGAGGGAGTGCAGCGAGAGGAAGCTGTGGGTAGGCTTGGCGACGCCGGAGGATGCCGGAATCAAGCGGGATCCGTAGGTGGTTGTGGCAGACAGGAGTGGTGCATGGGAGAGGGAGAGACGAGCGAAAGAGGGGTTGCCTGAGGTGGGAGGAGAGAGAGATGGATGGGTGGTGGCTCTGCCTAAGGTGGGAGGAGAGGGAGAAGCCACCGGCCGGCGAGGTTTGGATCGGTGGCAGCAGCGATGTGGGAGATGAGGGAGGGATGGGATCGGGGAGAGGAGGGGGATGAGGCGGAGGACTGGTTTGGGAGGGGGCGGTGGCGAGGAGATGGGGGATCAGAGCTAGGGTTTGGGTTGTGGGTGGGGTATCTCCTTTTCAGTTTTTTTCTGTAGATAGATGGATGGATGGATGGATGTGGGATGGAGAGATGGATGGATGGATGGATGGATGGGCGCCATGTCATCGATCCGTGGGAAGAGTTTTGATTGGTTTGGAAAAACCATTGATTTAAGTAGTTTCCAAGTACTAAAAATTCATTGATTTTGTGAAGTAGCTATCAAAAATATATTGCAAAAGGACATCACACAAATTTTCACTAGAGTTAGACCACATTTCATGGATAAGGACTAATTTGTATGCATTTCTGATCTTTGTAGCTATTTTTAATCATTTTCCGAGTGGCAAAAATAGGTTTTTTTAAAGAACCTACCAAGGAATTGTTGCAAAATTGGACTCCATCAATTTTCTAAAATACTAGTCCATATTCAATATACAATTGACAAAATGGTTGGGTGTAAAAAGTTTTGATCCACCTCTCGTGAAAAAGACAAATTTCCGCCGATTCAGCTGGAAGCGGCACAAATTTGAACTGCATCTGCCTCATAGTTTGCTATTTATTTTTTACAAAAATCATTTCTAGGTACATAAGTATCTATTTAATCAGAGAAACACCAAAAGTTTTCCAAGATTAAACCACTAGCTAGGAACGGTCAAGCCCGCCGTTTTGACCGCATTTTGAAACGGGCATAAAAAATTCAAAAAAAATCAAAAAATTGGGAAACCTTCACATTGTGTCATTATATGTGGCCAAGTTCCCAAGAAAAATAACAAACTTGTAATACGGCAATTATTTTAAAAAAGTGTTCTCCGAAATGAGCTATCATCTCTGAAGATTCATGGCTTTCAAGTCAAATGATCAATCTTATGGCCACATTCGTGGCATAGTTTGTTCAAATGATCTCATATTGTGCACAAGGGTGCATATTGGAATGGCAAACAATGTAGACTAAGGAAGTTTTCATTTTCTTTGGACGAAAAAACCATTTTTCATTTTCCGAGTGCCCGAAAGGAGGTTTTTTTGTGAAGGAACTACCAAATAATTGTTGCAAAATTGGACCAAATCAATTTTCTAAAATACTAGGACATATTTAATGCACAATTGACAAAATGGTTGGGTGTAAAAAGTTTTGATCCACCTCTCGTGAAAAAGACAAATTTCCGCCGATTCAGGTGGAAGCGGGTCAAATTTGAACTGCAGCTGCCTCATAGTTTGCTATTTATTTTTTACAAAAATCATTTCTAGGTACATAAGTATCTATTTAATCAGAGAAACACCAAAAGTTTTCCAAGATTCAACCACTAGCTAGGAACGGTCAAGCCCGTCGTTTTGACCGCATTTTGAAACGGGCATAAAAAATTCAAAAAAAATCAAAAAATTGGGAAACCTTCGCATTGTGTCATCATATGTGGCCAAGTTCCTAGGAAAAATAACAAACTTATAATACGGCAATTATTTTAAAAAAGTGTTCTCAGAAACGAGCTATCATGTGTGGAGATCAATGGCTTTCAAGCCAAATGACCAATCTTATGGCCACATCCATGGCATAGTTTGTTCAAATGATCTCATATTGTGCACAACGGTGCATATTGGAATGGCAAACAATGTTGCCTAAGGAAGTTTTCATTTTCGTTGGACGAAAAAACCATTTTCCATTTTTCGAGTGCCCGAAAGGAGGTTTTTTGTGAAGGAACTACCAAATAATTGTTGCAAAATTGGACCAAATCATTTTTCTAAAATACTAGGCCATATTTAATGCACAATTGACCAAATGGTTGGGTGTAAAAAGTTTTGATCCACCTCTGGTGAAAAAGACAAATTCCCACCGATTCCGCTGGAAGCGGGTCAAATTTGAACTGTAGTTGCCTCGTAGTTTGCTCTTTATTTTTTCCAAAAATCATTTCTAGGTACATAAGTATCTTTTTAATCAGAGAAACACCAAAAAAATTCCAAGATTCAACCACTAGCTAGGAACGGTCATTCCCGCCATTTTGATCGCATTTTGAAACGGGCATAAAAAATTCAAAAAAATCAAAAAATCGGGAAACCTTCGCATTGTGTCATCATATGTGGCCAAGTTCCTAGGAAAAATAACAAACTTGTAATATGGCAATTATTTTAAAAAAGTGTTCTCAGAAACGAGCTATCATGTGTGGAGATCAATGGCTTTCAAGCCAAATGATCAATCTTATGGCCACATCCATGGCATAGTTTGTTCAAATGATCTCATATTGTGCACAACGGTGCATATTGGAATGGCAAACAATGTTGCCTAAGGAAGTTTTCATTTTCGTTGGACGAAAAAACCATTTTCCATTTTTCGAGTGCCCGAAAGGAGGTTTTTTGTGAAGGAACTACCAAATAATTGTTGCAAAATTGGACCAAATCATTTTTCTAAAATACTAGGCCATATTTAATGCACAATTGACCAAATGGTTGGGTGTAAAAAGTTTTGATCCACCTCTGGTGAAAAAGACAAATTCCCACCGATTCCGCTGGAAGCGGGTCAAATTTGAACTGTAGTTGCCTCGTAGTTTGCTCTTTATTTTTTCCAAAAATCATTTCTAGGTACATAAGTATCTTTTTAATCAGAGAAACACCAAAAAAATTCCAAGATTCAACCACTAGCTAGGAACGGTCATTCCCGCCATTTTGACCGCATTTTGAAACGGGCATAAAAAATTCAAAAAAATCAAAAAATCGGGAAACCTTCGCATTGTGTCATCATATGTGGCCAAGTTCCTAGGAAAAATAACAAACTTGTAATATGGCAATTATTTTAAAAAAGTGTTCTCAGAAACGAGCTATCATGTGTGGAGATCAATGGCTTTCAAGCCAAATGATCAATCTTATGGCCACATCCATGGCATAGTTTGTTCAAATGATCTCATATTGTGCACAAGGGTGCATATTGGAATGGCAAACAATGTTGCCTAAGTAAGTTTTCATTTTCTTTGGACGAAAAAACCATTTTCCATTTTTGAGTGCCCGAAAGGAGGTTTTTTTGTGAAAGAACTACCAAATAATTGTTGCAATATTGGACCAAATCATTTTTATAAAATACTAGGCCATATTTAATGCACAATTGACAAAATGGTTGGGTGTCAAATGTTTTTATCCACCTCTCGTGAAAAAGACAAATTTCCGCTGATTCAGCTGGAAGCGGGTCAAATTTGAACTGGAGCTGCCTCATAGTTTGCTATTTATTTTTTCCAAAAATCATTTCTAGTTACATAAGTACCTATTTAATCATAAATACATGGTTTGGTGGTGATACGTCGAGGTTTGGGTGGTGGCCGAGGGCCCCAACTCTAGAGCGCGTAAACTCGCATGCCCGCCGCATGGTCACCGTGTGACCGTGGTGTTGCCATGTGTTCTGGGCGGCCTAGGCATGTCTAGTTGGTTGGGCACTCCCCAGGTAGGTGCTAGGAAGAAAATTACAACATAAGATTCTCGCGAGGAGACCGATCGATGCTCAAACATGAATTAGCAGCCAAGTGTTTGATTAGCGGTACGGGAAATGTACATGGCCAATGGGCGTGAGTTTTGGCTGAGGATGATCAGTTACTAAGGAGACCGTCTTCACAAATTTTCAGCTCAAAAGGAGGAGCCTAGGTGGTACTTGCTTCGCAAACTACCATGCTGGACATGACTATGAATGTTGAAGCTCGGCTCAAAATAATAAATGGATTGAGCTGGCATTTGGTGGAGGATGGTTATTTGGGCATAGGAAAGCACTGTAGAAAATGGATACTATTTGGACATGCCAAAGTAGTACTTCCTTCACAATGCTCTTCTATGGACAGAAACTTAGGAAAACTAGTGAGAGATTTTGGATGAATGAAATGAGCTCAAAATTCGTGTAGGTAAGTTACTTAGGTATGGTCATGTGCTGGTAAATTTTCAGATCATTTAAGTAAGCCTAGCTAGTACTTACTTCACAAAGCTTCTCTCGAGGTAGAAACTTTGGAAATTTCCCGAGAAAGATTTACTAGGAAAATTGAGCTGAATATTATCATGTGGCAATGATTTGGGTATGGAAGAGTGCCCAAAAAGTTTGAGGGTAATAGGAGGGGTCTATATAACACTTGCTTTGCAATGTGCCAATTTGGCCATAAAATATAAATTGAACCTGGGCTCACATAGATGATTTGACTGAGCTGCAATTTGGAGGAGGGTGATAATTTGGGCATATGAAGGAACTGTGTAAATTTCATGTCATTTAGAGATATAAAAAAGGTACTTCCTTCACAATGCTTCTAGGTGGACAAAAACTTTGGAAATTTGCCGAAGAAGATTTGCTAGGAAAATGGAGCTGAATTTTGTCATGCGGTAATGATTTGGATAGAAAAGAGTGCCCAAAAATTCCGAGGGCAATCAAGAATATATAAATAGCACTTCCTTCATAAAGTGTTGTTGTGAACAGAATAGGAAAATGAATATTGTTGAATTAGTTTTGAACTAGGCAAGGAAGGATTTTTACATATTTGATGAAGATATGCCCCAAAGAATTTATGAGATTTTTTGGGAATTTTGGGAATGATAGAAATATAGGTTGCTTCACAACCTAGGGCAAAAACTGCCACATGGACATGACACATAGGCAAAACTGATGAGAAGGCGCCTAGTCATCACAACCCACCACAATCTACAAGGCTATGACCATCTATATTGGTCATTAACAACTAGAAATAAGGCAGCAGACTAGCACTGTTTGCTTTGTGACCATTTCGTGTAAGGAAATTACGACCTTTCTGACCAAAATGGTCGCAATGGTTTAGGGTTTGGAGCCCCCTGAACAGCTTTTGACCAATTGGTCTAAAATGGTCATAAATTTATGACCAATTCTTCGAGGGTCACTGACAGAAGGTCATAAGTTGACATATTTCTTGTAGTGACATATGCATGGTTGCCGATCGATCTCCCTTAATACATGAGGTAGATCGATCTCCTTAATACATGAGGTAGGCCTCTCTCCTCCTCCACACATATACCAGCCATTGTACATCTATAGTTAATTGGGCCTCCCTCTTCCCCCACCACACACCGACAGTCGAGCGCTGCAGGTAGGTATCCATGCCACAAAGACAAACTGCACATGTCCCATCTCACGTTCCAGTAGGCCAGCCACTCTATATCTTTAACGTGGGCACACACAAATTCGATGGCACTCTTTATCGATCGCGCGCGCGCACACACACACACACACACATCATCCCTCTCTTCGATCCTATGGGACACCTCAAGCCGATGATACCTCCACTCTCTTCTCATGGATCGCCCCCTCTATATATATGTTATATCCAGGACTCTATTTCACACACATTGCATATGATAAATTTTTTGATTGACCCCCCCCCACCCCCAAAAAAACTCTCAAGAACCCACACACTATATCTCTCTAGGTTTGTATCTCTCTCTCACACACAACCCCACGTAGGTGGTGTACGTATACAAGAAGAGAATAAGTGCACTGTCGGTGTCAAAACCGGCGGATCTCGGGTAGGGGGTCCCGAACTGTGCGTCTAGGCCAGATGGTAACAGGAGGCAAGGGACACGAAGTTTTACCCAGGTTCGGGCCCTCTTGATGGAGGTAAAACCCTACGTCCTGCTTGATTGATATTGATGATATGGGTGTTACAAGAGTAGATCTACCATGAGATCAGAGAGGCTAAACCCTAGAAGCTAGCCTATGGTATGATTGTATGTTGCGATTGTCGTCCTAAGGACTAAAACCCTCCGGTTTATATAGACACCGGAGAGGGTTAGGGTTACACAAGGTCGGTTACAAAGGAGGAGACACCTGTTAGAGTTGTGTCGAATATTATGTACAAGGTAGGTTACAGTTGGACTAGGAGTTGTATTGTGTTTACATAGGATGTGGAGTTGTGTCCTGATAGGACACTTGTATCCTAGGCCTCTCATATATAGCGGGGGTAGACACACGATGTAACCTATGCCAACATAATAGCACCGGGACACAGGGGAAGCCGGCGGCGTGTGCCGGTGTCCAGGGTGACCGAGTGCGGTATTGTGACGGTGTCATGGGGAGGAGCGCCCATAGTCAGGCCCCGGGGATGTAGCCATATCGGTGAACCTCGTTAACAAATCTCGGTGTCGTGCTTGTGTGATTGCTTGGTTCTCTGATGATCAACGGAGTGCCTCAAATTTATTCTAACAAGTGGTATCAGAGCAAGGTTTGAAGATGTCGCGGAAGTTGATTTAGAGGAAAGCGATGAAGACCGGCAGCTGTGGAGGCACGGCGTACGTGCGGCAGCAACCGGAGATCGTCGCATATAAAGCAATTGGAAGCAGCTGACTAGTTGATCGGAAGCATTGCCTGGGGGCCAGAGTCGAGATTGAAAAAGAGCAATCGGAAGCGGACTCGGCGAGATTGGATCAGCGGAGGGCTTGCGTGTGCGCATTGCGGCAGCAGGGACGTACATCGATCGGTCGGTGCATCGGCGCATCGATCGGGCGAGCGTACGCGTCGTACGCGTGCAGCATGGCAGTGGAGGCTGCAGCCCAAGCAGGGCAATACGGCCCAAGGCCCAGTCGGATGCGGCTGGGCGGATGGCCGCTCGCTGGCCCATGGCTGGGCTAGCCGCGATGAACAAGGACGGATGGTGCTACACGTGCAAAAGCCAAGACGTGAGAGATTTGTTTTGGACAAAAAAAAGGGCACGAGTGTTCATACTTCACATGAGACGAGCGTGCGTGTGTGTCCTTTGGGCAGGAAGATGTTTCTCTTTGCTGCTATAAGGGTATGTGGAGATGCACTAGCAAATAGTGGCGAGGAAAATAATTGTGCAAAGAATTCTTTGGGTCAGGTTTGCATGGAAGTTTTTTCTGTCAAGATTGCTTGGAGGGCTTGGAGATTATGTGAAGTGGAGGACAATGTGTCGTACAGGATCATGCAAACACAAAGCGTCCAAGACATGTACGGATGTGCAAGAAGTTGTGATGCAGGGTGGAGCATGATTGCAGTCAGATATGTTCGGCTGGGTCGGACTAGACAGTCTGACGAATCGACGCAGGTCGGTTGGTACAGAAGACGATGGTGGGATCGGCGACGACGACATAGGAGCGTGATGCTGATGGTGACCGACTTCTGGGCGTGGAAACACGTGGTGCACATACCCGAGGCTTGTGCAGCTTCGACAAGACTATGGCGCGGGTTTGATTCAAGGTGTTGTCTACACGGAGCTTGAAGTCGATGAGGCGCAGGGATGGATTGATCATCTACCATGGAGTCATGTTGAAGGTGGAGCTGGATTGAGGGGCTACGGTGTAGGGATCCAGTGAATCGAAGCCTATTCAGCAAAAGGGAAAAAGCGAGTGACATGCAGTTCGGATTGGAGCCCAGTGGTCTGATGGAAGCGTGAAACTCGTCATCGGTCAGTGATGATCGGTGGTACTCTGCAGTGGAGGTTGAGTGGTGTGGGTTCGCGACCCTTGAGACTCGACCGGGACAGCAGAGGCTCGACGCGGTAATAGCGGCGAGGCGTGCGGTATGCACGGGACATGGAGACGGGCCAGGGCTCTGGTGGTCATACATGTGGTGAGACAACTGCGAATTTGACTCAGGATGACTACAAGCAATGGTGAAATTCCTTCAAGTTTCAGACAGGCGGTCAAGAAAGGAGCGGTGATGTTGAGTTCAGGTAACTCTTATGTGTGACACCCAATATGTGAGTTGTTCACTTTCACGCAGGTCAGTGATCAGTGTGTGATGGCGTTGGACTGATACTATGGAAGTTGGGAGCACAAACTAAAGTAACAAGGAACTTAATCTTGCTCGAGTGTTGACTATGGTCAAGAAAAAAAGGGACTACAGGTTGCAGGTGGAGTCATATGGAGTCTTTGGAGTAGCAGCGGTACTCACGGGATAAGCTCAAGTCCAATGTACATGGAAGTTTGACGCATTGACGAATTCAAGGTGGTGGAGAATATTCGCCAAGGTGGAGTTTGTTAGAGTTGTGTCGAATATTATGTACAAGGTAGGTTACGGTTGGACTAGGAGTTGTATTGTGTTTACATAGGATGTGGAGTTGTGTCCTGATAGGACACTTGTATCCTAGGCCTCTCATATATAGCGGGGGTAGACACACGATGTAACCTATGCCAACATAATAGCACCGGAACACAGGGGAAGCCGGCGGCGTGTGCCGGTGTCCAGGGTGACCGGGTGCGGTATTGTGACGGTGTCATGGGGAGGAGCGCCCATAGTCAGGCCCCGGGGATGTAGCCATATCGGTGAACCTCGTTAACAAATCTCGGTGTCGTGCTTGTGTGATTGCTTGGTTCTCTGATGATCAACGGAGTGCCTCAAATTTATTCTAACAACACCCATATACGTATTGCCTAGCTTGCCTTCCACGCCAAGTAGAGTCCCATCCGGACACGAGACGAAGTCTTCAATCTTGTATCTTCATAGTCTAACAGTCCGGCCAATGGAGATAGTCCGGCTGTCCGGAGACCCCCTAATCCAGGACTCCCTCAGTAGCCCCTGAACCAGGCTTCAATGACGATGAGTCCGGCGCGCAGTTGCCTTCGGCATTGCAAGGCGGGTTCCTTCTCTGAATACATCACAGAAGAATTTGAATACGAGGATAGTGTCCAACCCTGCAAAATAAGTTCCACACTTCGCCGTAGAGAGTAATGCTTTCGCAGATCTAATCCGCTAGCTTGCTTTGGCAACATGATGTTACGTCATGGCCTGGTGATTATACGAACCATTTCTTTTAACCAGCCCCGCACATAACGCGAGGCAGTTTTTCGACACGTCTTGTCAAAGCAGAGATCGTGTCCCCCTATTACGGGATTCTCATCAATACGGGCGTGGGTAATCCAACCGCGCCATCAATTGCGGCGCTTGGGGGATAAGCGAGGTTTACTAGGCAAGTGGGGACATTTAATTTTGTCTGCCCATATAAAGGGATAAGGATTCACCTTTCTATCCACGCCTTCTTCCTCCTCTGCTCATCCGCTCCCGCATACTCGAGCTCTAGCGCCCAAGCTCTCACTTCCACCTCAACCTTCTCCAACCATGTCCGGAGCGGGAGGCAAGTGGATGGTCTCCTCCGTCACGAATGGAGACGTCAAGAAACTGAGGAGAGTCGGATACCTGCACGACGACATTGTGCACCGGCTCCCAGATGAGGGACAGCTCATCCCCACCCCCGAGCCCCATGAGAGCGTGGTATTCCTCACTCATTTCCTCCGCGGACTAGGATTTCCTCTCCATCCCTTCGTCTGGGGGCTCATGTTTTATTACAGCCTGGATTTCCACGATCTGGCCCCGAACTTCATCCTCAACATCTCGGCATTTATCGTCGTGTGCGAGGCCTTCCTCCGCATCAAGCCCCACTTCAGCTTATGGCTCAAGACCTTCAATGTCAGGCCGAAGGTAGTGAGCAGCCGCCAGGCGGAGTGCGGAGGCGCCATGGTGGGCAAGATGCCCAACATCACATGGCTCGAGGGCACCTTCGTGGACACCATAAAGGGGTGGCAATCGGGGTGGTTCTATATCACCGAGCCGCGCGACCCCGCATGGGTAGCGGCCCCCGAGTTACGATCTGGCATCCCCATGCGGCTCACCTCCTGGAAAGAGAAGGGCCTGTCTTGGGGTAATTCGAAAGAGCTAACCGGACTCCAGTCATGTATTCAGAACATGGTGGATAAGAAGCACAAGCTTGTCAACATAGTCCAGGTTATGCTCGTTCGCCGGATACTACCGTGCCAACAACAGGAGTTTACCTTGTGGGAGTTCAATCCGGCGCAGCACCGAACTCTGAACAGGCTCTTCGACATGACTCATGAAGATGCCTGGAGGGTGCTGTTCAAGGGTGCCGCGGTCCCTCCCCCCATTACTAAGGATCGCGGATTCAACGCGAAGCGCCATGCCAGTGCGGTAAGTTATTTTACCTCTTACATGATATTTGTTATATATATAGAGAGAGAGAGAGATTGGCTCTATGCGGGATCTAAACTCCCGTAATTTTGACAGGATTGGCAGAAGATGGTCGGACAGATCAATTATCTGGCTCCCTTGCCCGAAGGCCCCGCAGACGCTCTTCTGACGAAGATGCTGACTCCGACCCCTTATAAGGTGCCGGAGAAGACCAAGAAGGCCAAGGGAGCTCGAAAGAGTTCCCGACGCCAGGCGTCATCGGACTCACCGTCCGATGACCCTGCGGTGCACTCCTCCCCTGAAGATGAGGAACGGGAAGAGGAGGCTCCCCCACCGACTGGGGGAGACAAGAAAAGGAAGGCCGCCCCAACTGGGGAGGCCAAAGGGTCCAAGAAGGGAAGGATGCTCCTTCCAGACAGCTCCACCGCCGCCGACAAAAGTGAAGACGAGTGGTTGCCCAGGGGCAAGCCCCAAGGGAGATCGTAAGTATTCGGATACCAAAGTAACCCATAGGATTCCTTTGTCACATTGCTTTCCCTAACGCCGAACTCAATTGTGCAAGCCGCCCCGAGCCAATATCGAGGTATCCTCGGACGGCTCCCTGGGCGCGTCGGACATGGATAGCGATCCAGTCCCGACGGCCACCTCCCCTCATCCGGCCGACGACACTGAGGTGTTGTCTCAAGAGGCACCGGATCGGGGGGGACAGTCCCAGAGGCGCCTCAAGGCGGCCTTCCAGACTCCGGGAGCCGAGGGGACGGGGTCCCCAGAAGCTCCGAGTTTGGCCCTCAGCCGAACACCGTGCCGGACCCTCCAACGGATCCGAGC
This sequence comes from Triticum monococcum, assembly GCA_034509565.1. NCBI lineage: Eukaryota > Viridiplantae > Streptophyta > Magnoliopsida > Poales > Poaceae > Triticum > Triticum monococcum. The sequence continues at coordinate 60,972,101 of CM067843.1, read as the reverse complement.
TTGGGCAGGCGGTCCCTTTCTAAGGAGGGTGAGACGCCAGTGCCAGTGACCTCTGTCCACCCAGAGGCGCCGGACACTATGTTGGAAGCACTTCGCAGCGCTTCCATCGAGGAGGAGCACCGCACTATCATGAGTGCGGTGATCCAGAAGGTTTAGTCCGCCAAGAGCGGATTGACTGAAACCTGTACTAGCCTTCTAACAGGCTTCGAGGTAAGTATTTTAGAATGTAGTAGAAGTGTTACCGCATAGATAGTAGCCCCTGATGCTTTATTCGGTGTTCACAAAGAAAAGCCGAACAAAGGATCAAATAATATCGCAGGAGTCTAATATAAGTATGTCAATATGCATTTGCAGGCTTCGCTGCTGGCGTCCGCCGCACTAACTGCGGAGGTTGCCATACTGAAGGAGGCCCTCGAGGGGTCCCAGAAGGAGCTCAGTCTTGCTAAGAGGCAGCTCGAGGAGAACAAGGGTAAGTGATACCCCGTCTGTAGATGAGAAAAAGGACGCGGTTGCTAAATGACAGGATCATTGTATGTTTGCCAGGGGCCACGACCGAGGTGGAGACCCTGAAGCAAGCGTTGTCCCAGGCCGAAGAAAAGGCGGCCCATGAGCGCACCGAGCGAGAGAGGCACGAGGCTCGGGTGGGCGAGGTGCAGCAAGAGCTCCAAGCTCTCGTGACGAGGCACGAGGCGTTGGAGCTTGACTTGAAGACGAGAGAGTCTGAGCTTGCCGCGGCCCGTGAGAGCGTGAAGGGTGCCATGGCCGAGGCCCAGAAGGCCCTTCAGGAGATCGACGCGATGAAGAAGATAGCAGCGGGTAAGGCTTCCTATATGCAAAGCAAGCATGCAACGGTGAATTACCGATTACTTACCCAAATCCGGAGCTCTTCAGGAGCATTCGCAGATTTGCCCCGCAGTGTGTCCGATGCCTCACTATTCTACCAGGCCGAGGACGGAAGCTCGACGGAGAAGCTGTTCTGGTCTCAGTATGCTGAGGCCGAACATCTGGTGCCAATGAGTGACCAGCTGAAGCAGATGTACGAGCTACATAAGGCGGCCGATCAGGCCATGAAGGGCTTCATAGTCCGGTTGTGGCCTGGCGACGCCCTTTCGAACAGCTTCTTCGGCCTGGTGAGGTGGCTTGTGGATGTCTGCCCATGGCTGGAGGTCATCAAGCAATCCGTCTGCATTGAAGGTGCACGCCGGGCCTTCGCCCGTATGAAAACGCAGTGGGTCAAGCTAGACATCGTGAAGCTTATCAAGGAGGGGCCGCCGGAGGGCAAGGAGCACCGCCATCCCGAGATGTACTATGAGGGTGTTCTGCCAGGTGCCCGTATTATCGCGGATGAGTGTTCACAAAATGTAATATTTGAATGAGACTTGCTCGTTTTTTATCCTGTGTAATGAAAACTTGTTTCATATGCGCTATGCAACGCTTGTGTGAATTTAAAATATTACCTTCTGTTTGGCTGTTTATCCAATCTAAGAGATGGCTAGTCCTCAGCTTCTGCCCCCATGCCACGAGTGCCGGGGTGTTCGGGATAAACCTGAGCACTCTTGTTCCCATGTTTGGGTCCTTCGAGGGAGGTGCTCAGCACAACGAACAAGGAAACCGGACTAATAATGCTTTATCACTCTCACTTAGCCATAGAATTCTATAATTTTAAATTTTGGTGAAGCCCCTGGTATTCGGAAGGCCGAATTCGGGGCGCGATACACGCCTGTAAGCCGGACGGAGCCGGCCCCTCGCCCTAAGCGGCATAAGTCTTTAGGGACTCGGAAAACCTCGCCGAACAGCGACCAGTCTCTCACCTTATCATGATAGTCAGTTTTAGCTTTCTCTACTAAGGTGCTCGGCCCGGCAGAACCGGGGCATAATCGCAGTAGTTCTCCTAGCGCTACCTTAGCCGATAGAGCGGAACGTAAGGTACTAAAACATAGGAGCCGGGCAAACCCAACATTTGACCAAAGACATGATTCGGAGCTGATGCATATAATGCTATAAGTTCGGGGTGCCGCACTTGTGAAAGTGTTCAGACTTTTCACACCATATTGTGGGTACGTAAGCCCCTGGTGCATTGGCCGTACCAGAGTTGACGGTTGCTAGGCGTCATTAATGAACATATAGATATGTATACATATAACAAAAATGCGATAATATTCGTAATGTCATGCATTGTATATTAAAAAATTGCATTAAAGCAGAGTGATACACATAGTGTAATGAGCAAAAGAGTAGGACTATGTCCCTTCCAAGGGCGAGCTCAGAAATTATGTGAAATCTGTAATCCATCTGGGAATTCCGTAGTCGTCGGCCTCCTTGGTTGTTGTATCATGTGTTCGGCAATAGAGCTGCTGGATACAGTTTCCAGAGATTGAAGTCCTGAAAGAAAAAGAAAAATAACCAAATGGGAAGCCCCTGGTGCGGTTTAGGCCGCGTTTTGGGACGTGTCGTAGTTGTGCCTCCCCCTCCCCATCTGTGCCCATGGTATTTTTAATGCGTAATCATGTACGCGCGACACGAACAACGGCGTTGGGCTGGGACTGGGATGGCCGTCGTATTGCTACCCGAGCTCAGATCGTGCCAGGCAGTCTATTTGCCGATTGCCCTAAGCACGCTTGAAGGTGTCCGGGCTTTGGAATGCCGAACTGGTAGATTGCCTTGAGAGGCTGCTTTACGCTTCTGCTGCAAGGGCCGCGGTGTGCTCCTCTGTTCGGAGAGAGTGCTCTGTGTTTCCATTGACTGTAATGACTCCGCGAGGTCCTGGCATCTTGAGCTTGAGGTATGCATAATGTGGTACCGCATTGAATCTAGCGAATGCGGTTCGTCTGAGCAGTGCGTGATAACCACTGCGGAACGGGACTATATCGAAGATTAACTCTTCGCTTCGGAAGTTATCCAGGGATCCAAAGACCACTTCCAGTGTAATTGAGCCTGTGCAGTGGGCCTCTACGCCTGGAATGACGCCTTTAAAGGTCGTCTTCGTGGGTTTGATCCTTGAGGGGTCTATACCCATTTTGCGCACTATGTCCTGATAAAGCAGGTTCAGGCTGCTGCCGCCATCCATGAGGACTCGAGTGAGGTGAAATCCATCGATGATTGGGTCTAGGACCAGTGCGGCGAATCCGCCATGACAGATACTAGTGGGATGGTCCCTGCGATCGAAGGTGATCAGACAGGAGGACCAAGGGTTGAACTTCGGGGCGACTGGCTCCAGTGCATATACGTCCCTGAGCGCACGCTTCCGCTCCCTCTTGGGGATGTGGGTTGCGTATATCATGTTCACCGTCCGCACTTGTGGGGGAAACCTCTTCTGTCCTCCGATGTGCGGCTGCCAGGGATCTTCCTCATCATCGCTATGCGGCCCCTTGTCCTTGTTTTCGGCGATTAACTTGCCGGCCTGCTTGAACACCCAACAATACCTGTTGGTGTGATTGGCTGGCTTGTCTGGGGTGCCGTGTATTTGACACGGGCGATCGAGTATACGGTCCAAGTTGGACGGACCCGGCGTACTTTGTTTGAATGTCTTTTTCCGCTGACCGGGTTTAGATCCTTTGAATCCGGCATTGACTGTTGTATCATCAGTACTTTCGCCGTTAATGCGGCGCTTATGCTTGTTGCGACGTGACCTGCTGTTGCCGTCCTTGGTATCTGAGGTACCATGGTTCTTTGATATGTTGTTACTGCGAGCAAACCAGCTGTCTTCTCCCGCACAAAAGCGGGTCATGAGCGTCGTGAGGGCTGCCATAGATTTTGGCTTTTCCTGACCAAGGTGTCGGGCTAGCCACTCGTCTCGGATGTTATGCTTGAAAGCCGCTAAGGCCTCCGCATCCAGACTGTCGATGATTTGGTTTTTCTTTGTAAGGAACCGAGTCCAGAATTGCCTGGCTGACTCTTCTGGCTGCTGAATTATGTGGCTCAAGTCATCGGCGTCTGGTGGTCGCACATAAGTGCCCTGAAAGTTGTCGAGGAATGCGGCTTCCAGATCTTCCCAACAGCTAATGGAGTCCGCTGGCAAGCTATTAAGCCAATGTCGTGCTGGTCCTTTGAGTTTTAGTGGGAGGTACTTGATGGCATGTAAGTCATCACCGCGGGCCATGTGGATGTGGAGGAGGAAGTCCTCAATCCATACCGCGAGATCTGTTGTGCCGTCGTATGATTCAATGTTTACAGGTTTGAAACCTTCTAGGAATTGATGTTCCATTACTTCGTCTGTGAAGCATAAGGGGTGTGCGGCGCCTCTGTATTGGGCTATATCGCGACGCAGCTTGTATGGGTCCTGCCCGCTATGTTCGGCCCAGCCGGATTTGCTTTTACTGTATCCGCCGTGGCGTTTACCGTCTCGTAGAGTGGTGCGCCCTCGTGATCCATAGATCGATCTTGAGTGCTTTGCTTTGTCCTCCAATATGTCTCACAGGTCTGGCGTATCTCCCCATGCCTTTTTATTTGGATGGCATTGGGGTGGAGGCTGAGCTTTCGGCAGGAATGCCTCTCTATCGCAGCCACGAGGTGGCCGGTCAGCCATATCGTACGCTTCTTCCTCTAGTCGGGGTAGTAACCTGCGCCTTGGGTAACTCTTGGAGGGACGCTCGAGTTTATATTCCTCGGCTGCGAGGACTTCAGTCCATTTGTCAGCTAGCAGATCTTGATCAGCTTGAAGCTGCTGCTACTTTTTCTTCAGGCTATTTGTCGTGGCCCTAAGCCTGCGCTTGAAGCGCTCTTGTTCGATGGAATCCTCTGGTATGGCAAATTCATCGTCGCTAAGGCTTGCCTCATCTTTGGAGGGGGGCATGTAATTGTCATCCTCCTCCTCTCCGCCAGCCGCTCTCTAAGGAGAGCTGGCACCTTCATCCTCCTGATCTAACTCTTGCTGGAGGGGGTTTTCGTTGTCTTCGGTGCTATCCGGAGTGTTATTATCTCCTGCACCGGTATCACCACTTTTGCTTTGGCGGTACTTAGAGCAGCGTCGGTGACGTCGGCGCTTGGGTTGCTTCTTGGAGGGGTCATCCTCCGCTATCTCGTCGCCATTGCCTTCATTGGGTGTATCCACCATGTATATGTCATACGACGAGGTGGCTTTCCAGTGCCCTATAGGTGCTGGTTCATGTTTGTCTCCTACATCGTCGTCCATACCGTCGATGTCTTCGGAGTCGAAGTCGAGCATGTCGGTTAAATCATCGACAGTGGCTATAAAGTGGGTGGTGGGTGGGCATCGAATTTCTTCGTCGTCCGCATCCCAGTCCTGTTGACCATAATCCGGCCTGGGCTCTCCTGACAAAGAGAGAGACCTTAGTGAATTCAGAATGTCACCAAAGGGCGAGTGCTGAAAGATATCCGCGGCGGTGAATTCCATGATCGGCGCCCACTCGGATTTGATTGGCAGGGGCGCGGATGGTGCGGGGTCCGAAAGAGAGTCCGGCACCTTGGAGTCACGGGTTGCGCAGAGGATTATGCTGGTGTTTGGCTCGATTACCGTCGAGACTGTAGCCCCTGAAGCGGTGTCTAGCCATCCGTCCTTGATTGGCGCAGTTGGCTCCGAGCTAAGGGTCGGAGCTGGCGTGGGCGCGGCCTCTAGAGTACCGTCCGGTGGCAGAGCTAGGTCATGCCCATCGAGACAGTGCGGCGCGCCCGGCTGTGGCTCGAATCCGTCGAACATCAAGTCTCCGCGGATGTCGGCCATGTAGTTCAAACTTCCAAATCTGACCTGATGGCCAGGGGTGTAGCTTTCAATCTGCTCCAGATGGCCAAGCGAATTAGCCCGCAGTGCAAAGCCACCAAATACGAAGATCTGTCTGGGAAGAAAAGTCTCACCCTGGACCGCATCGCTATCGACGATAGTAGGAGCCATCAAGCCTAACGGCGACGACAAAAAGGAACTCTCAATGAAAGCACCAATGTCGGTGTCAAAACCGCCGGATCTCGGGTAGGGGGTCCCGAACTGTGCGTCTAGGCCGGATGGTAACAGGAGGCAAGGGACACGAAGTTTTACCCAGGTTCGGGCCCTCTTGATGGAGGTAAGACCCTACGTCCTGCTTGATTGATATTGATGATATGGGTGTTACAAGAGTAGATCTACCACGAGATCAGAGAGGCTAAACCCTAGAAGCTAGCCTATGGTATGATTGTATGTTGCGATTGTTGTCCTACGGACTAAAACCCTCCGGTTTATATAGACACCGGAGAGGGTTAGGGTTACACAAGGTCAGTTACAAAGGAGGAGATATCCATATACGTATTGCCTAGCTTGCCTTCCACGCCAAGTAGAGTCCCATCCGGACACGAGACGAAGTCTTCAATCTTGTATCTTCATAGTCTAATAGTCCGGCCAATGGAGATAGTCCGGCTATCCTGAGACCCCCTAATCCAGGACTCCCTCATGCACCGTGCACGTACTCACGCTTTGTGCCCAGCCACACCCGCGCGGGTACACGGTGGAGCTCATTTCTCCGCAGAAGCTGAATTTGTTTTTGAAACATCAAGTGGCCAGAGACTCGAAAACTTATTTGCCCATTAGTGACTTGTCAGGGCGGTGGATTTTAGTTTGTACGATAATGCTGCACCCACCTAAAGTAACGAAAGTTCTCACATAAACTTCCTAGTAATTCCCTCTTCGTAGGTGCAGCATTACTCCTAATATTTGTAATATCAGTTTGAAACTTGTAATATTGTCGTGTCCTATTCCTGCGTTTTCAAAATCCTGCGAATCAAATAGGTCCTAAGTTGGTGATGATTTTGTGCCTCCCATCTTTCACCAATAGCCTCGGATCTAGATCTGACGCATACAAACCAAGCTTCTCCATTTTTGCAAAAAGATGCCCGCACTTGTTCCCTATTTACAAACAACTCCTTGTCTCTCACAATCAAGGAGTAGAAGGCCGTGGAAAAATCTAGCGCGATGGCCGCTGCCGGAGCCGTCCACCCCCAATCTTGGTGTTCCGTGCAATGCACAGGCATCTATACACGGGAAATTATGTCGAACAGGGCTAGTTGTAAGCAGGCTAGCTCTACAGCCATGATGATAGTGACTGCAGACGGTGAGGCTGACTATGGTATGCCGAACACAGCGCCTATACTCAGGTGTCATCTCCGACGCAGGGTCTTGTCACTTCACTATGAGGAGCAGCACATAATAATTTGACCAACGGGCAGTACAGTGCTAGTACTCCTACTACTACATTGGCAGTAGTACTACTAGTACTAGTAGCACCACCGTCTGGATTTAGGAGTACTACCACGTCCACCGGCACCGAGGAACGTCTCCAAGTAGTATTGCTTGAGGCCGCCAGGGCGAGGGGCCGCTTGGACGACAGCTTCGTCTCCTTGTTCGACAAGGTCCTCGTCGGTTTCCTCGACAAGTTCACCGTCATCAAGAAGCTTGCGAACGACTTTGACGTAAGCCTCCAGCCGACGCGCCCAGGCTCTGTGATGCCCGCCACCCTCAACGGCCACTATGGTAACAACCTCTTCGACGAACTGGTGGCCCTGCGACTGCCCGACGTCGCGCCGGAGAATGTCCACCTCGAGGTCGCGCTCGCCGCGCAGCGCCTGGCGTAGCAAGACACCATCAACATAATCACCCACGTCTACGCGCAAATCGTCCACAAGGACTACTACATGCAAGAGGAGGACGATAGGACGTTGGCCTTCTTGGAGCGCAGGGCAACCTTGGACGGCACTGTTCAGAAGCACGTTGAGCTCGCCGCCAAGGTCGCTGCTCCTCACACGTCGGTTGGTGACCCGGTGCACTAGGGCGTGAGGACGTCGTTGAACGTTGATGGATCCGTATGTATTTTTATCTTTCCATCAAATCCATGTAGTAGTAGTAGTAGTATATGATACTACAGTAATTATCTTGTCGGATGGCTGAGAAAACAGGAGGGAGAAGAGATGGCTGTAGCACGGACTCCAAGAAAATTGGTGTCGGATGGGACTCGTGTGGGTGGCGTGTGCCGTACTGCTAGACGTGAATGCTACTGAGTTATGGCCCATGCCACCCCACTATATCGAGGTACGTAGAACAAATTTCCTGCAATCCGTGCTCATCCCTCCTCTATCTCTCTTCTCAGCCAGCCAGCGGACGCGCGGAGCCCATTGTCTGTTTGCTCACATGCGGCCCTACATGTCAGTGAAAACACAAGAGGACCCACTGAACCTGCACATCTTTCACCTCGACATGCTGGTGATGAAAAACAAATCTAATAAAGATCTTTGGTGGCCGCTTTTGGAGTTACTCAAGAGTAGTAAGATTCTATTTACAGTTTAACCCAAGATGCACATCTCGTGGATTCAACTACCACTCTATTTTCTTTCATGACACGACTTGGATGCTGGATGTCCCATGTGTCGGCAAAAGGAGGAAGAACCCGACCAAATCTTCGGTTCTTCTATCGGATGAGATTAGTGCACTTGTTGATACTCCTACTAGAATAGAGGCTAGACATGAGACTAGATGCGAGGAAGCAACGTCTACTTCTTTACACTCGAAGAAGAAAGAAGCACGCAAGATCGAGCCTCCGCAGATCAACAATGAATGCATCGAGAAGGCACTAATCCAACTTACAAGAGTAGTAAAATGTATTCTTGTGGTTCTTGTTTTCTTTGGTCTTGCTTTTCTAGTCAAAATTATCGTTGGAGTTCATGCAAAACGGAGGTGCATTTGGGGTCGTGCGTTGGAGTTGGCCTTACAAGTGGGACCGCAGTTAAGGAAACTGACTATCGGCAAACCCCCACCTCACCCGCCGCGCGATGGCTGAAGTTAGAGAAACGACGAGGTTGAAGAGATTGCTCTAGCACGGACTCCAAGAAATAATATGGTGTCAGATGGATGTCGTGGTGGTGGCGTGTGCCGTACTCCTGGACGTGAATGCTTGTTCTGGCCCATGCCACCCTACTACTACTACTTACTCCTACTAGTATATAGTATACTAATATCGAGGATTAGAGGTGCTGGTTACGTACAACGAACACATTAACATATGGCTACAGTAAAAACACCCGCCCGACGCGCGAAGCATGTGAAGCTAGTACAAATTTAGAGAAGGGACTCGAAAGCCATTCATAAATTTAGTAAGTTTATCACAGGCATATCATTTTATTACATACAACAGGTCATCAACCCACATCTACAACGAGGATACATTATAAATACTAAAGTTTTCACCACACAACAAATAACAAGCCATGAAATGAACTTCAACTCAACCATTCTGCGGCGTTGGAAACGCTTGCTTTGAACCACAACTGATTCTCTGGGACGGGCCATCTGTTGTCGATCTGGAGACCAATGCAGGACCGATCATCCAGGCTGAAGCAGCCTACTATATCAGTATGAGGGTAGGGAACCACCCAAATGTCCGAGGTATAGACACAATTGCTTCTCATAAATGTGTCAACAGCAGTTGGATTGCCTTTCACCATCATCGGATAGTTTTGTCCAAGGAAGAGCGAGTTTTCTCCAAGACTATCAGTTATGTGCTAGGGAGAAGGAGTTGGCGCTAGCACACTAGTATCCATCCCAAATACCATGCAACGGGTGTTGGAATAGGTCCGGAGAGTGCGACCATGGGAGACACCTGCTTCCTTACCAGTAACATCATCAGTGGGTTATATACACACAAGAAGAGGTGATCCATCGGAATTAGTTGCCAGATGCCACAGAGTATATCGGCGATGCTCGTCCTCATGCTCGTGATCATCACCATCGTCATCTCCACCTTGGTTATAAAAAATTTCAAGTATAGGTGGTGGGATGTTCGCAGGACCTTGGAAACACAAGAAGAAGGTTAATTAGTAAAGGGAAACTTGCTAACCCGCATGCATGTGGATGAAACAATTATAATTATGGTGGAAGACAAACGTACTGAAACTACTAGGATGCCATGCAAAAACAGTGCCACGAGTGGAGGCAGCAAACACAAGGCCCTCGTATTGAATTGCATCACAGTACTCATCCGTGTATAGAAACTGATTTTTGAGCAATATCCATCGAGTCAAACCACGAAGGACGACAACAAGCTTGTCGAAGATAGCAACAACTTGATAGTTGTTGTAATTCCAAGAGCGGTTGGGAACTCGACAAATCGCTATCTTCCGTAGAAGACAGTCACCATGATCGTATTTGAACATGCATACATTACCGGTGTGCTCAACCTCTGGGCAGTGTGCTGAGATTTTTGGAAGTGGAACCCGGTGACGAGTGCACACATTCACAAGTTCCCACTCGCAGTTGGACCCAATGTAAACAACCCAATCTCCATTTGCGCCCACCCAAGCCTTGCCCTCGAGCGATGGCATCTTAACATCATATGTATCATTATCAAGCGGCATCAACTGGCACAGGGCGAGGCCTCCGTCGTGCCGGCGCCAGTCATTAGGGTCACGGCGAAGAAGATAGGGGAGATCAAACCGCTCCTTGACTCTTGGGTTCTTTGTAATGATGTTATTAGTTGAGTCGAGAATGGGCTTGAACGAACCTGCCATGCTAACCGAGGTGATGGCGTCGCACCGATCAATGAGTTCCTCCACCACGTCATCTTTCAGATCGGGGCAAGAATAACAGGGTCGTTTCCGGCCTGTTCCCTCCATGGAGAAGACGATCGAACAATGGCAGAAGAAAGGGTGAAGGGCTGAAGGAAAATGGAGGAGGGAGAGGAAGAGCGTGCGACAGTAGTTCCAAATCGAGAGGGAAAGGCGAAGATTCGGTGGACAGTTGCGAGTTTGCCACGGTTCATGAAGAGGTGCCCCGGCCTACACGTCCGTTCTGAAATACTCCTACTACTCGCCGTCGTCTCACTGATATGTTGGAACAGGACCACATGTCAACGAAACATGGTGTGTAATTTCTCGTGCAAAATTCGATCTGGCCGCGTTAGCCTGAGGTGCCGCATTAGTTATCGACCTTTATTTTTTAATGGCGTGTCGAGCAGTTTTGAAGCATGACTAACTGGTACTGTACGTGGAGAGGATGATAGCAGGGACCCGCCAAGGTCATGGAAGTACGCAAGCAAGTGCCTCCTTATTTCAAGCCAATAAAAAAATGGCTCCTCCTAGTGGATTTCTGACATCTGGGTCCCATGCCATTGTCAATGTAGTCAATAAACGAGAGAATTGCACAACGAGCGGCTGACACCAGGGACCCAGCAGCTCGCCCAGTTATTTTTGTTTTGGGTTAATTTGATAAATGCCACTCCAAATCTGGTGTATCCGAGAAATGCCACTGCAATTTCCAAACTTTGAAAAATTCCATTTCATGCCATTTCTAGTGGCATTTTTCGAAGTCTGGAGTGGCGTTTTTCAAAGTTTGCAAACTGCAGTGGCATTTTTCAAAGTTTGCAGAAATTGCAGTGGCATTTTTCAAAGTTTGGAAATTGCAGTGGCATTTTTATGAATCGCCATAATTGGAGTGGCATTTATCTAATTTGTTTTTGAGATGGAAGCAGGGTGTCAACTCGGATGTGCGGGACACTCTGGCCTGTCTAGACAGTCTTTTCTTTTATGTTTACCACATACCAGCCCAGTAGTTTTTTTTCTGAAAATGGCTAGCCCGGTTCTTTTGTGATTTGTCAAGTAAGTCGCTTTATCAGGCCTGCTGGGCTGCAAATCTTTCAAGACGAGGAGAGCTTCATTCGGCTGGCCGAGAAAATGGCCTATCAGTAATGAGAAATGGGCTGTATATTTTTAAAACACATCAAACTGGCAATTATTTTCAAATATCTTTTTTATCATTTCAAGATTTTAAATTGCATTGATTTTTATGCGTGGACAATTTATTGGATTTTATATTGATATACATTTATTTTTAAAATCAGTTTGAATGTGACTCGAAATTTTGGGATTAAAAACAGTTCAGACCGCACCGACATATGCAAAATTTCGTATAATTTTTTAACCATGGCCACAATATGGGCTGTAATGCTAACATAAAGAATATGGGCTCCAAAAAAACCCGTAAGAATTAGCAAATGGGCTGTAAATTATTTGAAATAATGGCAGATGGGTTGTATGCTGTTTTCCATAGATTTGAGGCTTCCCATAGATGGCATGTATATTGTTGGATGTCCATCCAACGGCCGTCCATCCAACGGCCGTCGTGCTGTTCAATCTCTGCTCTTCCTGCTCCAGCCGCTCAAACAAGCGCCGGCGGGACTGCCTGCTCCTTCCTCCCCGCGGCCAGCTGTGCTGCCGCGCAGGCCTCGCCGCCCCATCGTACTCCCATCGCTGGCCTAGCCGTCCCTCTACTCACCCACACCTGCTGTTATTCTCCGGCGACGGCAGACGAACCAGTAAACCCTCGTACAGTCGTACTCCTCTCCGCGTGGGAAACAAAAACAACGGCCGAGTCTTCCTTGCCTCTGTGTCGTTCCCTTCCTAGGCCTCGCCGTCCTCCACTGCCCTGGTGCTCTCGGCGTGGCGTGGTCAGCATGGTCAACGACCGACATGTATCTGAAGTGGACTGTACGTGGAGAGGCTGACAGCTGGGTTCACGGCCGCACGCAAGGAAATGCCTCCTTATTACGCAGAAAATAATAATTTCCTCCACCTAACATCTGGGACCCACCGAAACGGCCTCTGTATTTCGCGAAAAAAACGTTACCGCCGTTGACAGCTCGGACCCACCAGCTATATCTTCGCACGCAGGGGAGTGCCTTACGCACAAAAATTTGAATACTCCCCCTGCTAGCTGGGACCCAGTATAGTGGGCCTACTAAGTTGACGGGGATGAAGGGCTTTGTCAACTTAGTCAATATGCACGATTCTAGCTCGACTGACCGTATGATATCCATCCAACGGCCGTAGTGCTTCTTCAACCTCTGGTCTTCTTGCTCCAGCCACCCAAAGCAGCGCCAGTCGTGCCACCTGCTCCTGCCTCCCGTGGCCGGCTGTCCTGCCGCAGAGGCCTCACCGCCCCCATACTACTCCCACCGCTGGCCAGGCCATCCCTCCACTCCACTCACCCACACCCCCTGTTATTCTGCGGCGACTACAGCGCAGCCGAACCAGTGAACCCTCGTACTCCTCTCCGCGTGGGCATCCACTGTCGCGTCTTCCCCGGCTCCGCGTTGTCCCCTTCCTAGGCCTTGCCGTCGTCCACCACCGTGGTGCTGTCAGCACGGCGTGGTCAATGTGGTCAACGACCGTATTCCATCGGAAGAATACTGTACGTGGAGAGGCTGACAGCTGGGTCCACGGCAGCCGCAAGGAAGTGCCTCCTTATTAAACGAAAAATAATTATTCCTCCACCTCACAGCAGGGACCCACCGGACGCCCACCAGTATGGCGCGAAAAAAATGTTTGCCCCTGACTGCTGGGACCCACCCGACGGGCCACCGTATTTCACGAAAAAAACATTCCCCCTGCTGTCAGCTCGGACCCACCGGAAGTGCCTCCTTATTACGCACGAAAAAATGAATACCCCCTGCTAGCTGGGACCCACCTTAGTGGCAGGCTGGCTTGTGGGCCTACTAAGTTGACGGGGACGGAGGGCTTTGTCAACTTAGTCAATATGCACGATTCTAGCTCCAGTGACCGTACGATGTCCATCCAACGGCCGTAGTGCTTCTTCAACCTCTGGTCTTCTTGCTCCAGCCGCCCAAACCAGCGCCAGTCGTGCCTCGTGCTCCTGCCTCCCGTGGCCGGCTGCGATGCGGCGGAGGCCTCACCGCCCCCTACTACTCCCACCGCTGGCAGGCCATCCCTCTACTCACCCACACCCCCTGTTATTCTGCGGCGATGGCAGCCTTACACCGCAGCGAACTAGTGAATCCTCGTACTCCTCTACGCGTGGGCATCCACTGCCGCATCTTCCCCGGCTCCGCGTCGTCCCCTTCCTAGGCCTCACCGTCGTCCACCGCCCTGGTGCTCTCGGCACGGCGTGGTCAACGTGATCAAGGAATGGCTTCCATCGGACGTGGACTATACGTGGAGAGGCTGACAGCTGGGTCCATGGCCGCAGCAAGGAAGTGCCTCCTTATTACGTGCAAAATAATTATTCCTCCACCTGATGGCGGGGACCCACCGGACGGGCCGCCAGTATTTTGTGAAAAAAATATTTTCCCCCTGACTGTTGGGACCCACCGGACGGGCCACCGTATTTCACGAAAAAAAGTCCCCCCCCCCCCCCCCCCCCCGCTGTCAGCTCAGACCCACCAGAAGTGCCTCCTTATTACGCATAAAAAAATGAATACTCCCCCGACTAGCTGCGACCCACCTTGCTGGGAGGCTGACTTGTGGGCCTAGTAAGTTGACGGGGACGAAGGGCTTTGTCAACTTTGTCAATATGAACGATCTTAGCTCTAGTGACCATACAATGTCCATCCAACGGCCGTAGTGCTTCTTCAACCTCTAGTCTTCTTGCTCCAGCCGCCCAAAGCAGCGCCGGTCGTGCCGCATGCTCCTGCCTCCCATGGCCGGCTGTGCTGCCGCAGAGGCCTCACCGCCCCCTACTATTCCCACCGCTGGCCAGGCCCTGTGGCGACGGCAGCCTCACACCGCAGCCGAACCAGTGAACCCTCATAGTCCTCTCTACGCGGGCTTCCACTGTCGCGTCGTCCCCTTCCTAGGCCTCGCCGTCGTCCACTGCTGTGGTGCTCTCCGCGCGGCGTGGTCAACATGGTAAAGGAACGACTTCCATCGGAAGAGTACTGTACGTGGAGAGGCTGACAGCTGGGTCCACGGCCACAGCCCAGTTTTTTGTGATTTGCCAAGTAAGTCGCTTTGTCAGGCCTGTTGGGCTGCAAATCTTTAAAGACGAGGAGAGCTTCCATTCGGCTGGCCGAGAAAATGACCCATCAGTAATGAGAAATGGGTTGTACATTTTTAAAACACATCAAACCGGCAATTAGTTTCAAATATCTATTTTTTTCATTTCAAGATTTTGAATTACATTAATTTTTATGCATGGATAATTTGTTGGATTCTATATTGATATAGATTTATTTTTAAAATCAGTTTGAATGTGAGTCGAAATTTCGGGATTAAAAACAGTTTGGACCGCACCGAAATATGCAAAATTTTGTATAATTTTTTAACCGTTGCCACAATATGGGTTGTAATGCTAACAAAAAGAATATGGGCTCCAAAATTTAACCGTTGCCACAATATGGGCTGTAATGCTAACAAAAAGAATATGGGCTCCAAAAAAACCTTAAGAATTAGCAAATGGGCTGTAAATTATTAGAAATAATGGCAGATGGGCTGTATGCTGTTTTCCACAGATTTGAGGCTTTCCTAAAAAAAAGGTTGACGCACAAGCACTGACTGTTGGATGTCCATCCAACGGCCGTCGTGCTTCTTCAATCTTTGTTCTTCCTGCTCCAGCCGCTCAAACAAGCGCCGGCGGGACTGCCTGCTCCCTCCTCCTCACAGCCGGCCGTGCTGCCGCGCAGGCCTCACCGCCCGACCATACTCCCATCGTTGGCCTAGCCATCCCTCTACTCACCCACACCTTCTGTTATTCTCCGGCAACGGCAGACGAACCAGTAAACCCTTGTACAGTCGTACTCCCCTCTGCGTGGGAAACAACTGCCGAGTATTCCCTGCCTCCGTGTCGTCCCCTTCCTAGGCCTTGCTGTCATCCACCGCCCTAGTGCTCTCGGCGCGGCGTGGTCAACGTGGTCAAGGAACGACTTCCATCGGATGTGGACTGTACATGGAGAGGCTGACAGCTGGGTCCATGGCCGTAGCAAGAAAGTGCCTCCTTATTATGCGGAAAATAATGATTCCTCCACCTGACAGCTGGGACCCACCGGACGGGCCACTCTATTTCACGAAAAGAATGTTTCCCCCTGACTGCTGGGACCCACCAGCTACATCTTCGCACGCAAGTGCGTCCGGACAAAAAAACGATTCGCCCCCTGACTGCTGGGACCCACCAGCTACATCTTCGCAGGCAAGGAAGTGCCTGACAGTCGGGACCCACCTAGTCGAAGCGTACGTAGCGTTGTCATTCTAGTCACGAACGTGTATGTACATACTGGTCGATGTAGAGGTGCGCACGTGTCGTAGTAGGGGCGCACGTGTCGTAGTAGAGGCGCGCACGTAGCATGTACAGGTACGTACAGCGGCCAGGGTGTAAGAAAGAAAATATGGTCACGTATGTGTACATCCGGGCGGGGTCTCGAACGCCTACTCGCGCATACGTACGGCGAGGGCTCGTGTACATGGCTGGGTCGGAACGGAGAAAGAGCGTCGTCGTCGTGTTCATGGGGAGGCAACGGAATGCTCGTGTTCATGGGGAGGCAACGGAATGCGTCGTGTTCATCGGGAGGCAACGGAATGCGTCGTGTTCATCGGGAGGCAACGGAATGCGTCGTGTTCATCGGGAGGCAACGGAATGCGTCGTGTTCATTGGGAGGCAACGGAATGCGTGGGAGCCAACCGGCTGGGTCGGAATGGAATGTGTGGTCGTGTTCATCGGGAGGGCTTGGACGGAACAGGAGATGGAAACGAGGCCTGGCGTACCGCACAATGGAGGAAACGTACCTCCTACGTTCGGAACGGGTTCCTGTTGATCAGGAGGGGTCTGGCGTACCGCAAAACGGAGGAAATGGACCTCCTACGGTCGAAACGGGGTCCTGTTGATCGGGAGGGGTGTGGCGTACCGCAAAACGGAGGAAACGGACTTGTGTTGGAGCGCTACGGTCGAAACGGGGGTCATGTTCATCGGGAGGGGTGTGGCATACCGCAAAATGGGACTCCACGGGATAATGTTCATCTCCACCGTCGACCCCCTCCAGCCTCCACGAGCTACTGTTTATCCACCGTCGACCTCCTCCAGCCTCCACCTGCGACTGTTCATCCACGGGCTCCTGTTCATCCAGCCTCCACCGCGCGCTACTCCACCGGCTACTGTTCAACCAGCCCTCTCCATGGGCTCCTGTTCAACCACCCCTCCACGGGCTACTGTTCATCCTGCCCTCCACGGGGTGGTCCTGTTCATCCAGCCCTCCACGGGGTCCTGTTCATCCAGCCCCAACCGGCTCGATCAACAGGGGTCCTGTTCATCCAGAGGCAACACCACGGGGTCCTGTTCATCCACCCCCACCGGGAACTGTTCATCCAACCCCCCCCCCCCCCCCCCCGCAACGCTCACTGTTCATCCAGAGGCAGCATCGATCGGCTTCAGTTAGCAGCAGTAGTGAAGGAATCGCTCGATTGGGTTCAGTTAACAGCCATCGATCGGTCGCTCGGGTTTAGTAACGCGTAGCCTGCAGTGCAATCGCTCGGGTTCAGTTAGATCCCAACGCCTCGCTCGGGTTCAGTTAGAGCCAATGCCTCGCACACACGCGCGTACGTGTATGAGAGAAACGCGCATCGCTCGGCCCCCGACCTCCCACCGTAACCGGGAACTCCCCGAAATTTTCCTCCCCCTCGCTTCTACCACGGTTTTTTCCGTCATGGACGGCCCAAAGAATGTCATGCAGCTGTGTCTCCGGCCCGCCCAGGACGAAAAGCCCATTTTCTGTCATGATTTTTTGTCATAGAAGTAGGAGCCCACCACATCTATGATGATACCGGGTTTTGTCACAATTATCGTCATAGAAGTGTCATATGTATGACAGGAAAAAAATTCGTTCGGCCCAAAATGTCACGGATGTGTCTTTTTTTTGTAGTGATTCCCTCAAGTTCTATCGACCACCGATACAACTCTACGCACGCTTGACGTTCGCTTTACCTAGAACAAGTATGAAACTAGAAGTACTTTGTAGGTGTTGTTGGATAGGTTTTCAAGATAATAAAGAGTACGCAAATAGAAAGTAGGGGCTGTTTAGATAAAGAAACAATAAAGTAAATATAGCGAGTGTGGAAAAGTGGTGGTAGGAGTTGCGAAATTGCCCCTAAGCAATTGACTACTTTACTAGACCGATAGCAAGTATTATGTGGGAGAGGCCACTGCTAGCATGTCATCCCTTACTTGGAATTATATGCACTTATGATTGGAACTATTAGCAAGCATCCACAACTACTAACGTTCATTAAGGTAAAACCCAACCATAGCATTAAGATATATTGGTCCCCCTTCAATCCCGTATGCATCAATTTCTATGCTAGGTTGAAGCTTCTGTCACTCTTGCCCTCCAATACATAGTCCTATCAACATACAACTAACCCTAGGGTGTGATTCACGCGCGCAATCATATGACGGGCACCAAAGGACAGCAACATAACCACAAGCAAATTAAATCAATCATAGAAATTCATCAACCACCGATAGGACAACAAAAATCTACTCAGACATCATAGGATGGCAACACATCATTGGATAATAATATGAAGCATAAAGCGCCATGTTCAAGTAGAGGGTACAGCGGGTTGCGGGAGAGTGGACCACTGTAGATAGAGAGGGGAAGGTGATGGAGATGTTGGTGAAGATGGCGGAGGTGTTGGTGTAGATCGCGGTGATGATGATATGGCCATGGCAACGTTCCGGCGCCACCCGAAGAGAAGGGGAGAGGGGGCCCCTTCGTCTTCTTCTTCCTTGACCTCCTCCCTAGATGGGAGAAGGGTTTCCCCTTTGGTCCTTGGCCTCCATGGCATGGGAGGGGCGAGAGCCCCTCCGAGGTTGGATCTGTCTCTCTGTTTCTGCGTTCTCAGATTCTTCCCTTTCACCGTTTCTTACATTCCCAAAGATCCGTAACTCCGATTGGGCTGAAATTTTAACACGATCTCTATCCGGATATTAGCTTTCTTGCGATGAAAGAAGGGCGTCAACCGCCTTACGGGTGGCCCACGAGGGTCAGGGGCGCGCCCCCCTGCCTCGTGGCCACCTCGGGCACCGTCTCGCGTGGATTTTTCTTCCCAAAAATCATATATATTCCAAAAAAATCTCCGTCAGTTTTTATCCCGTTTGATATGGATATTCTGTGAAACAAAAAACATGCAACAATAAGGAACTGGCAGTGGGCACTGGATCAATATGTTAGTCCCAAAAATAGTATAGAAAGTTGCCAAAAGTATATGAAAGTTGTAGAATATTGGCATGGAACAATCAGAAATTATAGATACGACGGAGACGTATCAGCATCCCCAAGCATAATTCCTGCTCGTCCTCGAGTAGGTAAATGATAAAAAAAGATAATTTTTGATGTGGAATGCTACCTAGCATAATCTTGATCACATATCTAATCATGGCATGAATATTAAGATACGAGTGATTCAAAGCAATAGTCTATAATTTGACATAAAAACAATGATACTTCAAGCCTACTAATAAAGCAATCATGTCTTTTCAAAATAACAAGGCCAAAGAAAGTTATCCCTATAAAATCATATAGTCTGGCTATGCTCCATCTTCACCACACAAAATATTCACATCATGCACAACCCCGATGACAAGCCAAGCAATTGTTTCATACTTTTGACGTTCTCAAACCTTTTCAACTTTCACGCAATACATGAGCATGAGCCATGGACATAGCACTATAGGTGGAGTAGAATGGTGGTTGTGGAGAAGACAAAAAGGAGAAGATAGTCTCACATCAACTAGGCGTATCAACGGGCTATGGAGATGCCCATCAATAGATATCAATGTGAGTGAGTAGGGATTGCCATGCAACAGATGCACTAAGAGCTATAAGTGTATGAAAGCTCAGACTGAAAACTAAGTGGGTGTGCATCCAACTTGCTTGCTCATGAAGACCTCGGGCATTTGAGGAAACCCATCATCGGAATATACAAGCCAAGTTTTATAATGAAAATTCCCACTAGTATATGAAAATGATGACTCAAGAGACTCTCTATATGAGGAACATGGTGCTATTCTGAAGCACAAGTGTGGTAAAAGGATAGTAACAATGCCCCTTCTCTCTTTTTCTCTCTCTTTTTTTTGTTTCTTTGGCCTCTTTTTTTTATTTGGGCTTCTTTGGCCTATTTTATTTATTTTTAAAGTCCGGAGTCTCATCCCGACTTGTGGGGGAATCATAGTATCCATCATCCTTTCCTCACTGGGGCAATGCTCTAATAATGATGATCATCACACTTTTATTTACTTACAACTCGATACTAGAACAAAGATATGACTCTATATGAATGCCTCCGGTGGTGTAACCGGGTTTGCAATGATCTAGCATAGCAATGACATAAAAAACGGACAAGCCACGAAAACATCATGCTAGCTATCTTACGATCATGCAAAGCAATATGACAATGAATGCTCAAGTCATGTATATGATGATGATGGAAGTTGCATGGCAATATATCTCGGAATGGCTATGGAAATGCAATGATAGGTAGGTATGGTGGGTTTATGGTACCGGCGAAAGTTGCACGGTACTAGAGAGGCTAGCAATGGTGGAAGGGTGAGAGTGCGTATAATCCATGGACTCAACATTAGTCATAAAGAACTCACATACTTATTGCAAAAATCTATTAGTCATTGAAACAAAATACTACGCGCATGCTCCTAGGGGGATAGATTGGTAGGAAAAGACCATCGCTCGTCCCCGACCACCACTCATAAGGAAGACAATCAATAAATAAATCATGCTCCGACTTCGTTACATAATGGTTCACCATACGTGCATGCTACGGGAATCACAAACCTCAACACAAGTATTTCTACTAATCCACAACTACCCACTAGCATGACTCTAATATCACCATCTTTATATCTCAAAACTATTGCAAGGAATCAAACTTATCATATTCAGTGATCTACAAGTTTTATGTAGGATTTTATGACTAACCATGTGAATGACCAGTTCCTGTCATCTCTCTAAATAGATATAAGTGAAGCAAGAGAGTTTAATTCTTTCTACAAAAGATATGCCCGTGCTCTAACAAATCTAAGTGAAACAAAAGAGCATTCTACAAATGGCGGTTTTCTATGTAAAGAGAAACAGGCAATCCAAACTTCAAATCATATAAGTGAAGCACATGAAGCATTCTATAAAGCCATACTCAAAAGATATAAGTGAAGTGCATAGAGCATTCTAAAAATCAACCAAGGACTATCTCATACCAGCATGGTGCATAAAATAAAAATGAAAACTAAATGCAAAAGACGCTCCAAGATTGCACATATCACATGAACGAGACGAATCCGAAAACATACTGATATTTGTTGAAGAAAGAGGGGATGCCTTCCGGGGCATCCCCATGCTTAGACGCTTGAGTCTCCTTGAATATTTACTTGGGGTGCCTCGTGCATCCCCAAGCTTGAGCTCTTGCCTCTCTTCCTTCTTCTCACATCGAGACCTTCTCGATCATCGAACACTTCATCCACACAAAACTTCAACAGAAAACTCGGTAAGATCCGTTAGTATAATAAAGCAAATCACTACTCTAAGTACTGTTGCAAACCAATTCATATTTTGTTTTTTCATTGTGTCTATTGTAGTATAACTTTTTCATGGCTTAATCCACTAATATAAATTGATAGTTTCATCAAAACAAGCAAACTATGCATCAAAAACAGAATCTGTCTAAAATAGAACGGTCTGTAATAATCTGAACATTCACCATACTTCTGATACTTGAAAAATTATACCAAAATTAGGAAAAATAAACAATTTGTATAGGAAGACAGTGCATAAAGAATCAGAACCATTTGACGTTCCAGCTAAAAATGTAAAATCGCGCACTATAGACAAAGTTTCTGTCCTGCACCGTACAAACCATCAAGCAAATGTAAACATCCTAAAGGCAAACCTTGGCACATTATTTTTATAATACAATGGAATTGTACAAGGGGATAATTATTTTATTGAAAAGTTTCTGTAATCAAGATTCACAAAGTTTCCATGAGCACGAAAAAGTTCAAGGCTAGCTCCCTAGGGGGGTGGGCGCGCCCCCTACCTCGTGGCTCCCTCGTTTCTTTCCTGACGTGCACTCCAAGTCTATCAGGTTGCTTTCCTTCCAAAATAACTTCTCTAGAAGGTTTCGTTCCGTTTCGACTCCGTTTGATATTCCTTTTCTTCGAAACACTGAAACAAGGGGAAAAACAGGAACTGGCACTGGGCTCTAGGTCAATAGGTTAGTCCCAAAAATAATATAAAAGTGGATAATAAGCCCAATAATGTCCAAAACAGAAGATAATATAGCATGGAGCAATCAAAAATTATAGATACGTTGGAGACGTATCAGCATCCCCAAGCTTAATTCCTGCTCGTCCTCGAGTAGGTAAATGATAAAAACATAATTTTTGATGCGGAGTGCTACTTGGCATAATTTCAATGTAATTCTTCTTAATTGTAGTATGAATATTCAGATCCGAAAGATTCAAGATAAAAGTTCATATTTACATATAAATAATAACACTTCAAGCATACTAACTAAGCAATTATGTCCTCTCAAAATAACATGGCCAAAGAAAGTTCATCCCTACAAAATCATATAGTTTAATCATGCTCCATTTTCGTCACACAAGAATGCTCTCATCATGCACAACCCCGATGACAAGCCAAGCAATTGTTTCATACTTTAGTAATCTCAAACTTTATAAACCTTCACGCAATACATGAGCGCGAGCCATGGATATAGCACTATGGGTGGAATAGAATATGATGATGGGGGTTATGAGGAGAAGACAAAAAGGAGAAAGTCTCACATCAACGAGGCTAATCAATGAGCTATGGAGATGCCCATCGATTGATGTTAATGCAAGGAGTAGGGATTGCCATGCAACGGATGCACTAGAGCTATAAATGTATGAAAGCTCAACAAAAGAAACTAAGTGGGTGTGCATCCGACTTGCTTGCTCACGAAGACCTAGGGCACTTGAGGAGGCCCATTGTTGGAATATACAAGCCAAGTTCTATAATGAAAAATTCCCACTAGTATATGAAAGTGACAAAACAAGAGACTCTCCATCATGAGGATTATGGTGCTACTTTGAAGCACAAGTGTGGCAAAGGACAGTAGCATTGTCCCTTCTCTCTTTTTCTCTCATTTTTTGGGCCTTCTCCCCTTTTTATGGCCTTTCTCTTTTTTTGGGCCTTCTCCTTTTTTATGGCCTTTCTCTCTTTTTTTATTCCTCACTTGGGACAATGCTCTAGAAAATGATGATCATCACACTTCTATTTATTTACAACTCAATGATTACAACTCGATACTAGAATAAAGTATGACTCTATATGAATGCCTCCGGCGGTGTACCGGGATATGCAATGAACCAAGAGTGACATGTATGAAATAATTATGAACGGTGGCTTTGCCACAAATACTATGTCAACTACATGATCATGCTAAGAAATATGACAATGATGAATGTGTCATGATAAACGGAATGGTGGAAAGTTGCATGGCAATATATCTCGGAATGGCTATGAAAATGCCATAATAGGTAGGTATGGTGGTTGTTTTGAGGAAGATATAAGGAGGTTTATGTGTGAAAGAGCGTATCATATCACGGGATTTGGATGCACCGGCGAAGTTTGCACCAACTCTCAATGTGAGAAAGGGCAATGCACGGTACCGAAGAGGCTAGCAATGATGGAAGGGTGAGAGTGCGTATAATCCATGGACTCAACATTAGTCATAAAGAACTCACATACTTATTGCAAAAATCTACAAGTCATCAAAAACCAAGCACTACGCGCATGCTCTTAGGGGGATAGATTGGTAGGAAAAGACCATCGCTCGTCCCCGACCGCCACTCGTAAGGAGGACAATCAAAGAGCACTTCATGTTTCAAATTTGTTACATAATGTTTACCATACGTGTATGCTATGGGACTTGCAAACTTCAACACAAGCATTTCTCAAACTCACAAATACTCAACTAGCACGACTTTGATATTATTACCTCCATATCTCAAAGCAATCATCAAGCATCAAACTTCTCTTAGTATTCAAAACACTCATAAGATTTTTTTACTAATCTTGAATACCTAGCATATTAGGATTATTTAAGCAAATTACCATGATATTTAAGACTCTCAAAATAATCTAAGTGAAGCATGAGAGATCAATAGTTTCTATAAAACAAATCACCACCGTGCTCTAAAAAGATATAAGTGAAGCACTAGAGCAATGACAAACTACTCCAAAAGATATAAGTGAAGCTCAAGGAGTAGTCGAATAATTATGCAACTATGTGAAGACTCTCTAACATTTAATAATTTCAGATCTTGGTGTTTCATTCAAACAGCAAGCAAAACTAAATAAAATAAAATGACGCTCCAAGCAAAACACATATCATGCGGTAAATAAAAATATACCTCCAAGTAAAGTTACCGATGAATGAAGACGAAAGAGGGGATGCCTTCCGGGGCATCCCCAAGCTTAGGCTCTTGGTTGTCCTTGAATATTACCTTGGGGTGCCTTGGGCATCCCCAAGCTTAGGCTCTTGCCACTCCTTATTCCATAATCCATTGAATCTTTACCCAAAACTTGAAAACTTCACAACACAAAACTTAACAGAAAACTCCTAAGCTCCGTTAGCGAAAGAAAACAAAACACCACTTCAAGGTACTGTAATGAACTCATTATTTATTTATATTGGTGTTAAACCTACTTTATTCCAACTTCTATATGGTTTATAAACTCTTTTACTAGCCATAGATTCATTAAAATAAGCAAACAACACATAGAAAACAGAATCTGTCAAAAACAGAATAGTCTGTAGTAATCTGGATCAAACGTATACTTCTGGAACTCATAAAATTCTCCTATAAATTGCTGGACGTGAGGAATTTATCTATTAATCATCTGCAAAAAGAATTAACTAAATAGCACTCTCCAATAAAAAATGGCAGCAATTCTCGTGAACGCTAAAGTTTCTCCTTTTTACAGCAAGATCAACAAGACTTTCCCCAAGTCTTCCCAACGGTTCTACTTGACACAAACACTAATTAAAACATAAAAAACTCAATCATAACAGAGGCTAGATAAATTATTTATTACTAAACAGGAGCAAAAAGCAAGGAACAAAAATAAAGTTGGGTTGCCTCCCAACAAGCGCTATCGTTTAACGCCTCTAGCTAGGCATGATGATTTCAATGATGCTCACATAAAAGATAAGAATTGAAACATAAAGAGAGCATCATGAAGAATATGACTAGCACATTTAAGTCTAACCCACTTCCTATGCATAGGGATCTTGTGAGCAAACAACTTGTGGGAACAAGAATCAACTTGCATAGGAAGGTAAAACAAGCATAACTTCAAAACTTTAAGCACATAGAGAGGAAACTTGATATTATTGCAATTCCTACAAGCATAAGTTCCTCCCTCATAATAATTTTCAGTAGCATCATGAATGAAATCAACAATATAACCAGCACCTAAAGCATTCTTTTCATGATCTACAAGCATAGAAAATTTACTACTCTCCACATAAGCAAGATTCTTCTCATTCGGAATAGTGGAAGTATCATAAGAAACTCGAATACTATAAATTGTTTCCAAATTAAAAGAGTAATGTACAGAAAAAGGGTAATCATAATCATGACAAGTTTTATAAGTATAATCATCACTACTTTTTATAGCATATGTATCATCACAATAATTATCATAAGTAGCAACTTTGTTCTCATCATAATCGATTGAAACCTCTTCCAAGATAGTGGAATCGTCACTAAATAAAGTCATGACCTCTCCAAATCCACTTTCATAATTATCATAATAAGATTCAACATCTTCCAAAATAGTGGGATCATTACTTCCTAAAGTTGACACTCTTCCAAACCCACTTTCATCAATATAATCATCATAAGTAGGAGGCATGCTATCATCATTATAAATTCGCATATCAAAACTTGGGAGACTAAAAATATCATCTATAGCTTCCCCAAGCTTGGGACAAACATTAATTGCAGCAAATATATTCTCAAAAACATCATCTTCTTCAAACATAGCATCCCCAAGCTTGGGCCTTTTCATATCATAAGCATAATCACTTTCATCATAAATAATATGGATAGCACAAATAGTATAGCAATTATCATATTCTTCCAAGCGAGTGCCAAAAAGATTTTCAAGATCATAAGAAGTATCATTATCTTCCCAATCATAATCATCACAACAAGCAATAGGCATAACGAGATCATCATCAAGTGCATCATCTTCCACAATTTTTTTTGATTTATTTTCATGAGGCACAACAATAATGGGAGCAACATTATTTGGGAGAGATATCTTTTTACCTCTCTTCCTTTTTCTTTTCTTCTTCTTCACCTCATGTGTGGGTTCAATCCTCTTTTTGGAGCTCCTTATTAATGAGATTGGTTGAATAGAAGGCTCCTCCTCGTTACCTGATTCGTCATAAGAAATAATAGGAGAATATTGGGAAGTCTCTTCCCTTTCGTTAGTATTATCTTCATCCTCTATTTGTTTTCTTTTCTTTATGTAATTGGCAATATCAGGATTGCAATGCACCGCACAATACATATAAATTTCCTCTAGATCCAAACCAAGAAGTTTATAACGGGCAAATTCTGGAAGATGCTATAAGCAAACTGAGTTCATTATAATGTGCAAGGGAAATCAAGTCATCATAATTTTTGGACACGATTAGATCATGAAAAAATTTGCATCGGATAGCTAAATGACCCTGTTCATTGCAAATTCCACAAGTACGGCCAAGAAAATTTAAATTTTCAGCACAATCATCTAGCCTTTCTTGCAACAATTTAGTTTCTAAGTACTTATGCCTCTTGCAATATCTATCTTCCCTAATTGGTGTGTACTTGCAAACCCAATGCACTCCACAAAAATTGACATGTTTATAGGAGACATTTTCATCATAACTAGTGCAATCATCATTAGTACTATGGATATTCAAGGAGTTCATACTAACAACATTGCAATCATGCTCATCATTCAAAGATTTAGTGCCAAACATTTTAATGCATTCTTCTTCTAACACTTTGGCACAATTTTCCTTTCCATCATACTCACGAAAGATATTAAAAAGATGAAGCGTATGAGGCAAACTTAATTCCATTTTTTTTGTAATTTTCTTTTATAAACTAAAGTAGTGATAAAACAAGAAACTAAAAGATTCGATTGCAAGATCTAAAGATATACCTTCAAGCACTCACCTCCCCGGCAACGGCGCCAGAAAAGAGCTTGATGTCTACTACACAACCTTCTTCTTGTAGACGTTGTTGGGCCTCCAAGTGCAGAGGTTTGTAGGACAGTAGAAAATTTCCCTCAAGTGGATGACCTAAGGTTTATCAATCCGTAGGAGGCGTAGGATGAAGATGGTCTCTCTCAAGCAACCCTGCAACCAAATAACAAAGAGTCTCTTGTGTCCCCAACACACCCAATACAATGATAAATTGTATAGGTGCACTACTTCGGCGAAGAGATGGTGATACAAGTGCAATATGGATGGTAGATAAAGGTATTTGTAATCTGAAATTATAAAAACAGCAAGGTAACTAATGGTAATAGTGAGCGTAAACGGTATTGCAATGCGTTGAACAAGTCCTAGGGTTCATACTTTCACTAGTGCAAGTTCTCTCAACACTAATAACATAATTGGATCACATAACTATCCCTCAACATGCAACAAAGAGTCACTCCAAAGTCACTAATAGCGGAGAACAAACGAAGAGATTATGGTAGGGTACGAAACCACCTCAAAGTTATTCTTTCCAATCAATCCATTGGGCTATTCCTATAAGTGTCACAAACAGCCCTAGAGTTCGTACTAGAATAACACCTTAAGACACAAATCAACCAAAACCCTAATGTCACCTAGATACTCCAATGTCACCTCAAGTATCCGTGGGTATGATTATACGATATGCATCACACAATCTCATATTCATCTATTCAACCAACACAACAAACTTCAAAGAGTGCCCCAAAGTTTCTACCGGAGAGTCAAGACGAAAACATGTGCCAACCCCTATGCATAGGAACCCGCAAGTTGATCACCAAAACATACATCAAGTGGATCAATAGAATACCCCATTGTCACCACGAGTATCCCACGCAAGACATACATCAAGTGTTCTCAAATCCTTAAAGACTCAATCTGATAAGATAACTTCAAAGGGAAAACTCAATCCATTACAAGAGAGTAGAGGGGGAGAAACATCATAAGATCCAACTATAATAGCAAAGCTCGCGATACATCAAGATCGTACCACCTCAAGAACACGAGAGAGAGAGAGAGAGAGAGATCAAACACATAGCTACTGGTACATACCCTCAGCCCCGAGGGAGAACTACTCCCTCCTTGTCATGGAGCACACCGGGATGATGAAGATGGCCACCGGAGAGGGGTTCCCCCTCCGGCAGGGTGCCGGAATGGGTCTAGATTGGTTTTCGGTGGCTACGGAGGCTTCTGGCGGCGGAACTCCCGATCTATTGTACTCCCCGATCGTTTTAGGGTATATGGATATATATATATATATATATATATATATATATATATAGGTGGAAGAAATACGCCAGGGGAGCCACGAGGGTGGAGGGCGCGCCCTAGGGGGGTGGGCGCGCCCCCTACCTCTCGGCTCCCTCGTTTCTTTCCTGACGTGCACTCCAAGTCTATCAGGTTGCTTTCCTTCCAAAAATAACTTCTCCAGAAGGTTTTATTCCGTTTCGACTCCGTTTGATATTCCTTTTCTTCGAAACACTGAAACAAGGGAAAAACAGGAACTGGCACTGGGCTCTAGGTCAATAGGTTAGTCCGAAAAATAATATAAAAGTGGATAATAAAGCCCAATAATGTCCAAAACAGAAGATAATATAGCATGGACCAATCAAAAATTATAGATACGTTGGAGACGTATCATGGGTGAACAAATTACTGTTGGGCAATTGATAGAACCTCAAATAATTATCATGATATCCAGGCAATGATCATTACATAGGCATCACCTCCAAGATTAGTAGACCGACTACTGCCTGCATCTACTACTATTACTCCACACATCGACCACTATCCAGCATGCATCTAGTGTATTAAGTTCATGGAAAAACGGAGTAATGTAATAAGAACAATGACATGATGTAGATGAGATCCGTTTATCTATGGCGGTAGATATAGATCCCATCTTTTTATCCTTAGTAGCAACAATACATATGTGTCGGTTCCCTTTCTGTCACTGGGATCAAGCACCGTAAGATCGAACCCACTACCGGGCACCTCTTCCCATTGCAAGATAAATAGATCAAGTTGGCCAAACAAAACCCAAATATTGGAGAAGAAATACGAGGCTATAAGAGATCATGCATAAAAGATATCAAAGAAATTCAAATACTTTCATGGATATAAAAAGATAGATCTGGTCATAAACTCAAAGTTCATCGATCCCAACAAACACACCGCAAAAGAGTTACATCATATGGATCTCCAAGAGAGTCTTGTATTGAGAATCAAGAGAGAGAGAGATGAAGCCATATAGCTACTAACTACGGACCCGAAGGTCTACAAAGAACTACTCACGCATCATCGGAGAGGCACCAATGGAAGTGGTGAATCCCTCCGTGATGGTGTCTAGATTGGATCGGGTGGTTCTGGACTCTGGGGCGGCTGGATGAATATTTCGTGGACTCCATAGGGTTTCTGGAATATTGTGGTATTTATAGACCAAAGAGGCGGTCTGGTGGGCACCCGAGGTGGGCACAACCCACCAGGGCGCGCCTGGGCCTCCTGGCGCGCCCTGGTGTGTTGTCCCCTCCTCGGGACTCCTCCCAGGTGCAACCAGGGCCCAACATCTTCCTTCTAGTCCATAAAAAATCTCCGTAAATTTTCGTGGCATTTGGACTCCGTCTGATATTGATTTTCTGTGATGTAAAAAAACATAGGAAAACAGCAACTGGCACTTGGCACTATGTCAATAGGTTAGTACCAAAAAATGATATATGACTATAAAATGATTATAAAACATCCAAGATTGATTGTCGGTGTCAAAACCGGCGGATCTCGGGTAGGGGGTCCCAAACTGTGCGTCTAGGCGGATGGTAACAGGAGGCAGGGGACACAATGTTTTACCCAGGTTCGGGCCCTCTTGATGGAGGTAAAACCCTACGTCCTGCTTGATTAATATTGATGATATGGGTAGTACAAGAGTAGACCTACCACGAGATCAAGGAGGTTAAACCCTAGAAGCTAGCCTATGGTATGATTGTTCTTCGTCCTATGGACTAAAACCCTCCGGTTTATATAGACACCGGAGAGGGCTAGGGTTACACAGAGTCGGTTACAATGGTAGGAGATCTACATATCCATATCGACAAGCTTGCCTTCCACGCCAAGGAAAGTCCCTTCTGGACACGGGATGGAGTCTTCAATCTTGTATCTTCATAGTCCAGGAGTCCGGCCGAAGGTATAGTCCGGCTATTCGGACACCCCCTAATCCAGGACTCCCTCAGTAGCCCCTAAACCAGGCTTCAATGACGACGAGTCCGGCGCGCAGATTGTCTTCGGCATTGCAAGGCGAGTTCCTCCTCCAAGTACTTCATAGAAGATTTTGAACACAAAGGTAGTGTCCGGCTCTGCAAAATAAGTTTCCACATATTGCCATAGAGAGAATAATATTTACACAAATCTAATCTGCTGACGTATTTCGTAGCGTGACATCACACCACGGCCAAGTCTTTATTCGAATCGTTTTACCGTTCCACCTCAGCGCGTTTAGCGAGGCGGTTTCCTTGGCACGTCTTGTCAAAGCAGAGATCATGTCCCCTTATTCCGGGATTCTCATCAATACGGCATGGGTAACCCAATCGCACCATTGATTACGGTGCTTGGGAGATAAGCGAGTTTTACCAGGCTGGTGGGGACGCATAGCCGCGTCCACCCATATAAGGGGATAAGGATCCACCTTTTCATCCATGCCTTCTTCCTCCTTTGCCTATCCATTTCCGCGCACTCGAGCTCCAGCGCCCAAGTCCGCACACCCCACCTCAACCTTCTCCAGCCATGTCTGGAGCGGGAGGCAAGTGGATGGTCTCCTCCGTCACGGAGGGACACATCAAAAGACTGAGGAAGGCCGGATACTTGTCTAATGACATTGCGCACTGGCTTCCCGAAGAGGGGCAGCTCATCCCCACCCCTAGGCCCCATGAGAGGGTGGTGTTCCTCCCCCATTTCCTCCGCGGACTGGGCTTCCCTCTCTACCCATTTTTCTGGGGGCTCATGTTCTACTATGGCCTGGATTTCCATGATTTGGCCCCAAACTTTGTCCTCAGTATCTCGGCGTTTATCGTCGTGTGCGAGGCTTTCTTCTGCATCCGCCCCCATTTCGGCCTATGGCTCAAGACTTTCAATGTCAAGCCGAAGGTGGTGCGCGGCACCCAGGCGGAGTGCGGAGGCGCCATGGTGGGCAAGATGCCCAACGTCCTATGGCTCGAGGGCTCCTTCGTGGAGACCCTAAAGGGGTGGCAATCGGGGTGGTTTTACATCACCGAGCCGCGCGACCCTGAATGGGTCACAGCCCCCGAGTTCTGATCCAGACCCCCTACGCAGCTCACCTCCTGGAAAGAGACGGGCCTGTCGTGGGGTAAACAAGGAGAGCTGACCGGACTCCAAACATGTGTCCAAACCCTGGTGGACAAGAAGCTCAAACTTGTCAACGTAGTCCAGGTTATGCTCATCCGCCGGATCCTCCCGTATCAACAACGGGCTTTCAACCTGTGGGAGTTCGACCCGGTGCGGCACCGAACTCTGAGCAGGCTCTTCGACACGACGTACGAAGATGCCTGGAAGGTGCTTTTCAAGGGCGCCGAGGCCCCCGCATCCGCTACCGAGGATCGCAGATTCAGCACACAGCGTCACGCTCGTGCGGTAAGTTGTTTTTACCTTTTACAGGGTATTAGTTTTTCATAGTTTGACTCCATGCGGGATCTAAGCTCCCTTACCTTTGATAGGATTGGCAGGAGACATCCGGACAGATCAACTGTCCGGCTCCTTTGCCCGAAGGCCCAGCGGACGCTCGCTTGGCGAAGCTGCTGGTTCCGGCACCCTATGTGGTGCCGGAGAAGAAGGCCAAGAAGAAGGCCACGGGGACTCGAAAGAGTGCCCGGCGCCAGGAGGTGTCGGATTCATCATC
The DNA here is from genome assembly GCA_034509565.1 of Triticum monococcum. Classification (NCBI taxonomy): domain Eukaryota; kingdom Viridiplantae; phylum Streptophyta; class Magnoliopsida; order Poales; family Poaceae; genus Triticum; species Triticum monococcum. The sequence continues at coordinate 60,940,156 of CM067843.1, read as the reverse complement.
CGGTGACTCCAAGGCGCACTCCTCCCGTGAAGACGTGGAGGAGGAAGAAGAGACCTCTCCCCCTCCAGCGGGGGGAGGGAAGAAAAGGAAGGCCGCCCCAACTGGGGAGGCCGAAGGGTCCAAGAAGGGGAAGACCCCTCCTCCGGACTACTCCACCAATGCCGACGACAGCGAAGAGGAGTGGCCGCACAGGGTCGAGCCCCTAGCGAGATCGTAAGTATTCAGACACCAAAGCAATTCATAGTGTTCCTTTCTTGCACAGCTCCTCCTTACGCCGAATATGACTATGCAGTCCGCCCAAGGCCGGGCTCGACGAGTCGTCGAGCGGCTCCCTATATTCGTCGGACGTGAATTCACTTCCGCCCGCTACCTCCCCCCACCCTACGGACGACGCCGAGGTGCTGTCCCAACAGGTTCCAAGCCAGGAGGAGGTGGTCCTGGAGGCGCCGCAAGGCGACCTCCCGGACTCCAGGCGCAAAGGGGATAAAACCCCCAAGGGCCCCGAGTCCGGCCTTGAGCCGGACACCGCGCCGGAACCTTCAACGGTTCTGGACTCCAGTAGGCAGCCTCCTTCCAAGAGGAGTAAGCCTACCGGGCCGGTGACCTCCGTCCAACCGGAGGCATCGGACAATTTGCTAGAGGTGCTTAAAGGCGCCTCCATCGACGAGGAGCACCGCACTATTATGAGTGCGGTGATCCAGAAGGTTCAGTCCGCCAAGAGCGGACTGACTGAAGCCCGTGCCAGCCTTCTAACAGGCTTTGAGGTAAGTAAAGAATATGTAAAAATATTACCGCATAGACAGTAGCCCCTGATGCTCTGTTCGGCGTTCGGAAAGAAAAGCCGAATAGAGGATCTAATAACATTCACAGGAGTCTAACATAATCAAGTCAATATGCGTATACAGGCTTCGCTGCTGGCCTCCGCCGCACTAACTGCGGAGGTGGGTACGCTGAAGCAAAACCTCACGCGGTCCGAGAACAAGCTCGGCCATGCCAAGAGGCAACTCGAGGAGAAGGAAGGTAAGTAATACCTTGTGCAAGTATGTAGAGAAGATGTGGTTGCAAAAAATGACAGGATCAACATGCTATTATAGGGGCCACGAACGAGGTCTCAACCCTTAAGAAAGCGCTGTCTGAGGCTGAAAATAGAGCGGCCACAGAGCGCACGGAGAGAGGGAAGCAGGAGGCGCGGGTGGAGGCGGTGCAGAAAGAGCTCCAGGCTCTCGTGAAAAACACGAGAGTTTGGAGCTGGACTCAAAGACGCCAGCGTCCGAGCTTGCAGCAGCCCTCGAAAGCGCGAAGTCTGCCAAGGCCGAAGCCCAGAAAGCCCTCCAAGAAATTGAAGCGATGAAGAAGATAGCGGCGGGTAAGGCATTCATTATGCAAAGCAAGCACGTGAAAGTGAATTACTTGTTACTTACCCAAGTCCGGAGCTCTCCTGGAGCATTCGCAGATTTGCCCTGTAGTGCGTCTGATGCCGCCGCCTACTACCGATCCGAGGAGGGGAGCTCGACGGAGAAGGTGTTCTGGTCTCAGTATGCTGAGGCCGGACACCTAGTGCCTTTGAGCGACCAGCTGAAGCAAATGGTCGAGCTCCATAAGGTTGCCGAACAGGCCATAAAGGGCCTCATAGTTCGGCTTTGGCCTGGAGAGGCTCTGCCTGGGAGCTACTTCGGGCTGGTGAGGCGGCTGGTGGATGCCTGTCCACGGCTTGAAGTAATCAAGCGCTCCGTCTGCATCAAGGGTGCCCGTAGGGCGCTTGCCCGTGCTAAAGTGCACTGGGGCAAGATGGATGCGGAGAAGCTGGTGAAGGACGGGCCGCCGCCGGTCAAGGAGCATCGCGTCCCGGAAGCGTATTATGAGGGCGTCCTGAAGGGTGCCCGCCTTATAGCGGATGAATCCTCCAAAGATGTAATTTTTTAGTAAACTCGCATTTGTGATCATGTACGCTGAAAACTTGTTCATATGCGCTAAGCAATGCTTTTGAATTTAAAATATTACCTTCTGTGCGGCTGTTTATCAAATTTGAGAGATGGCGAGTCGTCGACTTCTGCCCCCATGCCTGAGTGCTGGGGTGTTCGGGATAAACATGAGTGCTCTTTTTCCCATTCTTGGGTCCTTCGAGGGAGGCGCTCAACACAACGAACAAGGCAATCGGACTATAATGCTTGAACACTCTCACTTAGCCATAGAATTCTATAATTTTAAATTTCGGCGAAGCCCCTAGTGTTCGGAAGACCGAGTTTGGGGCACTATCCACGCCTAGGCCGGACAAAGCCGACTCCTCGCTCTAAGCAGCATAAGTCTTTAAGGACTCGAAAACCTCTCGAACAGCGACCAGCTCTCGCCTCATCATGAGGTCAGTTTTAGCTTTCTCTACTGAGGTGCTTAGCCCAGCTCAACTGGGGCACAATCGCAGTAGTTCTCCTAGTCCTTCCTTAGCCGATATAACGGAACGTAAGGTACCAAAACATAGGAGCCGGGCAAACCCAACTATTGACCCAAGACATGATTCGGAGCCGATGCATATAATGCTATAAGTTCGGGGTGCCGCACTTGTGAAAGTGTTCGGACTTCTCACACCGTATTGTGGGGTACTTAAGCCCCTGGCGTATTGGCCGTACCAAAGTGTACGGGTGCAACATGTCATTAATGAACATATATTCATAAAAAAGAGTAATGCAATAATAGACGGAAGCTATGCATTGTTTATTTAAAAAAGTTGTGATCAAAGCAGAACGATACAAATAGTGCAATAAGCAAAAGATGGGACTATTTGACATGTCCTTTCCAGGGGCGAGCTGCGGAATGTTATGTGAAATAGGTATACTGCTCGTTATAGAGACCACCTTAGAGTTCCATAGTGATGTGTAGCTTTCTGCTTCCCTGGTTGTATCGTTTGTATGGCAATTGTACTGCCGGACAAGCCTTCCGAAGAATGGAGTCCTGAAAGTAAGAGAAAATGAAGAAATTGGCAGCCCCTAGTGCGGTTTAAGCCGCGTTTCGGGCGTGCTGTGATGGTGCCCCTCCCCCTGTGCCCATGGTATTTCCAGAGCATAGTTATGTACGCGCAACACTGGTTTCGCAAGTTCGCGAGGGCTGGGGTTGGGGCCGCATTGCTACGCTTGCTCGGAACGTGCCAGGCGGTCTTGTTGTAGGTTACTCCGGGTGCGCTTGACGGTGTCCAGACGCTTAATGGCCGGACTGGAGAATTGCCTTGAGAAGCTGCTTTGTACTTCCGCTGCGATAGCCGCCGTATGCTCCTCCGTTCGGAGAGAGCGTTCGGTGTTTCCATTGACCGTGATGACTCCTCGAGGGCCTGGCTTCTTGAGCTTGAGGTATGCGTAGTGCGGCACCACACTGAACTTAGCAAATGCGGTTCGCCCGAGCAGTGCGTGATAGCCACTGCGGAACGGGACTATGTCGAAGATTAACTCCTCGCTTCGGAAATTATCCGGAGATCCGAAGACCACTTCAAGTGTAACTGAGCCTGTACAGTTGGCCTCTACACCTGGTATGACGCCTTTAAAGGTCGTTTTACTGGGTTTAATCCTCCAGGGATCGATGCCCATTTTTTATGACGGGAAAATGGCGGGCGTGAAACACGCGTCCACGTCATTGATACCGAGTGAAATTTAAATGCATAAAATAAAAAATAGAGTCAAACATTGCAGGTACTTTATTTCCAGAACTCTTACATTTACATAAAAGATCTGTTAATTACATCTCCGAAGAGAAAACCCTTGATTAAGAATTCCAACATATCTATTACATAGGATTGCATCACATTCCTATTATAACGTACTACAAGAGAAATCCTCCTCGCGGTCGATGACGAACTCCTTCTTGGTGAGCTTTGAACTTCGTCTATGCTAACATATGCGTTGCATAACATTCATGATTTGACAATGTTCATTCATATAGCACGTTCATGCCTAACTCATTAACCATCGCAAATATGTAGTGGTTGTCTTTTTAGTCATATGAAGGTCTATTTAATGGTTAACTAGCCGGGCTAACGTGCGTATGTGCAAAATGGGGCATAACTCTTTTTATGAGATAATTTTGACACGCATGTGATTTCTATGTGCATGCCTGAAATGGCGGAATATTTGATTTACTTTATAGCAACGTGTATAGTGTTGCACCGAGCCATCATATGCGAGAACTATATGAAAATTGGCGATGACATATTCAATTGTATTATGCCATGTTTAGTATAATCAACATAGGCTATGACCCTAGTTAAATTTCGTAGATGCATGCACCTATATGAAAGAAAATCATGGTTTGATTTTAATTTATCTGAGAGATAATCTTATGCGACTAAATGAATCTAGTCAAATATTTATATGGGTTTGAATCTCAAGTGCATTTCACTTCACTTGTATTTGTACTAACATCATGTAGCAACATTGTGCCCATGTGTAGCATAACCAAATGAAGTATGGTGATTTCTTCTTGCTTGTATTATCACCGGCATAGCATAGATTGTATGCTCATGGTGTAATCAAATGGAAGTATGTTACGTTTTGCATGGACATGATGGGGTCTATGAAGATTGTCGACTCAAGTTTAGCTATATATGACTAAACTATGCACGTTTCAATATCAAATTTATTTTACGTATTTCCATATTGCAAGCACACTCTGTCGTATGTAGTGCAAATCGCTATAGGGAAATTATCTATCTTGTAATTTAACTTGTTGTTACATGCCTTCATATGAGGGTAATACATGAGTGATCTGACTAAATCAGCTCAAGCCGATGCAAATGACAAGCAATATTTACTTTTCGTGGCCTCCCATATTTCACAAGGAGAAAATCTATCTTGCTTTCTACCAGCATGAATTTCTCTTATATTCTTGATTTGCATTCTTGAGTTGTATCAACATGGAGATGCAAGATCACCATGAGACCAAAATGAGATGGACATAATTTGTTCTTGAGTTGTATCATCATGGAGATGCAAGATCACCATGAGACCAAAACAAGACATATATAATTTGTTCTTGAATTGTATCAACACGGAGATGCAAGATCACCATGAGACCAAAACAAGATGGATATGGTTTGATTCTTGAATTGTATCAACATGGATGTTCAAGATCACCATGTGACCAAAACGAGATGGACATAATTTGTTCTTGACTTGTATCATCACGGAGATGCAAGATCACCATGAGACCAAAACAAGACATATATAATTTGTTCTTGAATTGTATCATCATGGAGATGCAAGATCACCATGAGACCAAAACAAGACATATATAATTTGTTCTTAATTGTACCAACACGGAGATGCAAGATCACCATGAGACCAAAACAAGATGGATATGGTTTGATTCTTGAATTGTATCAACATGGATGTTCAAGATCACCATGTGACCAAAACGAGATGGACATAATTTGTTCTTGACTTGTATCATCATGGAGATGCAAGATCACCATGGGACCAAAACAAGACATATATAATTTGTTCTTGAATTGTATCAACATGGAGGTGCAAGACCACCATGAGACCAAAACAAGATGAGTATAATTTTTAATCTTGACTTGTATCATGATACAAAGACAAGAAGATTGTTTTATTGCACATGTGCACTTAGTTCGCATCAGTATATAGGATGAAGATCAATATGTGACTAGACTAGGCATATCATCTATTTCCCTGATTTGTATCAACATGGGATCAAGCTCACCATGAGACCGAACCAAGAGATGAGAAACTATATATGCGGGGGCAATGTATGGCACCAAAACTATAGGACACATGTGGTGCAAGAAGAAGGCATCATCGGGGGAGCAAGGACGTAGCCATAGTTTTCTAACCTTGCCTTGGCTTTCCTCCCGTATGCGTGAAGTGGTGATGTGGATGAGCAACGCCGGCGTGTAGCAGCTTGTGGGCGGTGTAGATGATATGCAGCCGGCGACGTCGACGATGAGGGCGCGGACGACGAGCGGTCGGCGACGTGTGTGGCCGACGAGGAGCGGCGCGACGACGACGACAACAACGAGACGGACGGCCGGCGGCGACGACGGCGAGCGGACGGCCGGCGGCGACGAAGCTAGCGGTGTTGCAGCATATATATATGCGTGAGTGATGGGCAGGTATTGAGTGAGCGATGGCTTGGTGAATGATGAGCGAGCAGCTGCAGCGGCGACGTGTGGATGAGAAAACGAGCGACCCTTGTGTATGCTGAACCAGGAGGTATTTATAGGGAGGGCTGGAGCTAGCACTGATTTTTGGATCGCTGCCGCGCTCGCCTGCCCACGTTCTGTGTACGTGGGATCGTGGATCGTGGGAAGCGTGGGCTGCTCCTTTCCTCTTTCTTATTTCTTTATTGCTAATTAACCGGCAAGGTCCCATCAGCCAATATGGGCTTAATTAGGCCGAGGTTTTTACAACGTGTAGGTCTTGGGCCCATTGAGCCTAATTATTTGATTAAGCTTTAATTGCAGGAAGGCATGGCTTGGACTAACACACGTATGGGCCTCTTGATTTATTTGGAGAACCTAATACACATGCATGCATGTCTAAGCGTTGATCAGGAAATCAATTATATATAGGCCATGTCATGTACGTACAGCTTATACGTGTATGTACGTACGCACGTGTTATCCAATGACTCAATGTTATTATTGGCTTTAGATTATATTTTTTATAAATTTAGTTAATTCATAATGACATTTTGGTGGGGCCATGCTCATACGTGTTATATTTTGCCGATACCGGCGCCAGTCTTAGATGTCGGGCTTTTATGTTGACATTAGAATTCTACCGTCAGTGATGATATACGTATGCAAGCTATTTGTCCTCTATAATTTCCTTGGGACAACAGTTTGATGATTATTATTTTTTCCATCACATTTTATAATTGCCGGCTCTTTTCGGTGTCCGTAATATCAACATTCAACAATATATCACACCATTATTTTCATCAGCCATTGCTTTGAACGATCGACTATTTTTAAATAGTTTCTCTTCATTATTAAATGATTTTTTGCCATTTGCATTTATCTAACTTTTGATACAGTATTTGCACTCTATTTTGTTTTGGTCAAAAACCATGTCAACAGATGCCCCTCGAGGTCTGGGTCCGAAGAGATATTTTGATTCAGATCCAGAGCTCGAAACAGGACAACCTTTTTTTATGCTTGGAGTATTTCCACGCGAACATGGGCTCTGGATTGAGTTTTTTTAGCATATGATCTTTTTGAACTGTATGCTAGGTATACGTGGATGTGCAGTTTTTTATGTACACAGTGCATTTTTTATTTCAATTTAGGCTCGGAAGTTTTACTTTTTGGAGCGCACAGCTTAACATTGCGAGATTAAACTCATGAAGGTTGGATCAAATTTAACATTTTTGAAACACGCTTATAGTTAGGCTCATATAGCATTGGAGCATTTCTGTGTGTGTTCAAAGTTTTACACGATGCTTGTAGTTTAAGCTCATATAGCATTGGAGCATTATATCTCTTTTTCTTCATATATGGCTACTAGTTTATACTCATATAGCATGGGAGTGTTTTATTTTTTTTTTGTCACATGTGGCTACTAGTTTCCACTCATATAACCTGGGATTTTATATTTTCCATATAAAGGATACACATATCATGCTTTTGTAGTCATGCGGCTAGCGAATCATACTTTGCGTAACACCAAAGTATTTTCTGTCGATGTGTTTGCATCGTTCCAATAATTTATGTTGGAGTATGTTTTTTGTTCATTTTTGCTGTAACTCTACTCTCACTGTTTGTAGTCATGGGTCATTCAATGGAATGATTTCGATGAGCAACTTTTTCTTCATGGTTTCCTATGTCGGTGGCTTTCAGGGCCAAGTCATCAAAAGTGATTCGTCACACCCCTTGTAAGTGCCAACACACTTGGTAGGAGACTATCCGCGGACATCCATATTGTGCCAACCTCAATGAATCGTTCTCCACACACTGAGGCTTAACTTCTCCACATAATAATAACTTAGAAAGCAATTTTGTTCAGCTTTTTCTTTGTATAGGCCAATTTGGGGAAACATGCGATATTTTATATTTTGTGTATTACAAAATATCCAAAAAGGACAACTTGCATTTTTTTCGAGTCCTGATTGAACATGGTTGTAACTTTTTTTGTACCAAGGAAAAAATTAGTCCCGATGAAATTTGAACAATTGTCGAAAGAATATAGCTTTGCTATGTGTCGAATCTTGGTACACGACAACTATATGAGCTATATGTTGACATTCGATTGGAAAGGGAGTCAAATCACCATATGGAGGGTATGGTTTGACATACCTTGGCCAGTTAGCATGCTATGTCTCCATATATTGAGCCTTAGCTTGTCGGGAAATCACCTATTTTATTATGTCAAGAGTGACACGAGAAGATACATAACATTCTTTGCTTGAGGATGTGTTATTTATTTCCAAGGTATGCAGATTCTTCCTAATTTTAATGGAAGAAAATATTTAATTGAGATAACTGCTTCTCAACAGAAGTCACTCCTCAACCCGTGGAATTTGTTCTGAATGAAAATTGGCATATCCATATGTAACCTGAAGGTTGCTGGGTTTGATGTCTGGTTGCACTACAATGCACCCTTAGTATTCTATACCACATGGAAGATCATGGTATGACCTCATCCACAACTTTTTCGTTGAGAAATTCGGAAGCATGTGTGTTGACATATATATGATTATTTTCAACAAATTTTGATGGGTTTGCCCCCAGTATTTTAGGATATGGCAAGATCGGATTTATGGCCAACCTGTTGGGACATTTTGTTTGCACTAGATATTGAGTGTGGATTTTCCTTATGTGCCATTGGATATATGCTTCACATGTAGCATCCTCGGATGATGGTGCCCCTGTCCCAATGCTCTTGATTTACCACCATATTTTAATGGTATCCCTTTTGTATGTATTTGTCAAGTTGATCATATTTATTGACTATTATTTTTTGTTAATTCACGCCACATTTTTTAAAATATGATGCTATTAGTTTGGTTTCTCGCAAGACTCATGAAAGAGTGGGATTTTTCTATACAAAGAATATCCATGCTTATACTTTTATCTTGTTAAGCATTAGAGAGTTATTTCAATGACCTAGTTTATGTTGATATGGCATTGGATCATATGTTTGAAATTGATTGTGTTGGGGAACGTAATAATTTCAAAAAAATTCCTACGCACACGCAAGATCATGGTGATGCATAGCAACGAGGGGGAGAGTCTGATCTACGTACCCTTGTAGATCGCAACGGAAGCGTTGACACAACGTAGAGGAAGTAGTCGTACGTCTTCTTCCCGATCCGACCGATCCAAGCACCGTTACTCCGGCACCTCCGAGTTCTTAGCACACGTACAGCTCGATGACGATCCCCGGGCTCCGATCTAGCAAAGCTTCGGGGAGGAGTTCCGTCAGCACGACGGCATGATGACGATCTTGATGTTCTACCGACGCAGGGCTTCGCCTAAGCACTACAACGATATGATCAAGGTGGAATATGGTGGCAGGGGGCACCGCACACGGCTAAGGAACGATCACATGGATCAACTTGTGTGTCTTGGGGTGCCCCTGCCCCCGTATATAAAGGAGCAAGGGGAGGAGGCCGGCCGGCCAGGTGTGGCGCGCCAAGGAGGAGTCCTCCTCCTAGTAGGAGTAGGACTCCTACTAGGAGGGGGAAAGAGGTGGAGTGGGAGAAGGAAAGGGGGCGCGCCGCCCCCCTCCCCTAGTCCAATTCGGACCAGGGAGGAGGTGGCGCGCAGCCCACCTCTGGCAGCCCTTCTCTCTCCACTAAAGCCCATATGGCCCATTACATCTCCCGGTAGGGTTCCGGTAACCCTCCGGCTCTCCGGTTTTCTCCGAAATCACCCGGAACACTTCCGGTGTCCGAATATAGTCATCCAATATATCAATCTTTATGTCTCGACCATTTCGAGACTCCTCGTCATGTCCGTGATCATATCCGGGACTCCGAACTAACTTCGGTACATCAAAATGCATAAACTCATAATAACTGTCATCGTAACGTTAAGCGTGCGGACCCTACGGTTCGAGAACAATGTAGACATGACTGAGACACATCTCCCGTCAATAACCAACAATGCTCTGCATGGAGCTACTCTAGCTAATTGCTCCCACTTTCAATATGTATCCAGATTGAGACTTCATCTGGATCAGTGTCAAAACTTGCATCGACGTAACCCTTTACGACGAACCTTTTGTCACCTCCGTAATCGAGAAACATATCCTTATTCCAGTAAGGATAATTTTGACCGCTGTCCATTGATCTACTCCTAGATCACTATTGTACTCCCTCTCTTAACACAGTGTATAGTATACAATAGATCTGGTATACAGCATGGCATACTTTATAGAACCTATGACTGAGGCATAGGGAATGACTTTCATTCTCTTTCTATCTTCTGCCGTGGTCGGGCTTTGAGTCTTACTCAACTTCACACCTTGTGAAACAGGCAAGAAACTTTTTCTTTGACTGTTCCATTTTGAACTACTTCAAAATCTTGTCAAGGTATGTACTCATTGAAAAAACTTATCAAGCGTCTTGATCTATCTCTATAGATCTTGATACTCAATATGTAAGCAGCTTCACCGAGGTCTTTCTTTGAAAAACTCCTTTCAAACACTCCTTTATGCTTTTGCAGAATAATTCTACATTATTTCCGATCAACAATATGTCATTCACATATACTTATCAGAAATGTTGTAGTGCTCCCACTCACTTTCTTGTAAATACAGGCTTCATCGCAAGTCTGTATAAAACTATATGCTTTGATCAACTTATCAAAGCGTGTATTCCAACTCTGAGATGCTTGCACCAGTCCATAGATGAATCGCTGGAGCTTGCATATTTTGTTAGCACCTTTAGGATTGACAAAACCTACTGATTGCATCATATACAACTCTTCTTTAAGAAATCCATTAAGGAATGCAGTTTTGTTTATCCATTTGCCAGATTTCATAAAATGCGGCAATTGCTAACATGATTCGGACAGACTTAAGCATAGATACGAGTGAGAAACTCTCATCGTAGTCAACACTTTGAACTTGTCAAAAAACCTTTTGCGACAATTCTAGCTTTGTAGATAGTAACACTACTATCAGCGTTTGTCTTCCTCTTGAAGATCCATTTAATCTCAATGGTTTGCCGATCATCGGGCAAGTCAATCAAAGTCCATACTTTGTTCTCATACATGGATCCCATCTCAGATTTCATGGCTTCAAGCCACTTTGCGGAATCTGGGCTCACCATCGCTTCTTCATAGTTCGTAGGTTCATCATGATCTAGCAGCATGACTTCTAGAACTGGATTACCGTACCACTCTGGCGCGGATCTTGCTCTGGTTGATCTACGAGGTTCAGTAGTATCTTGTTCTGAAGTTTCATGATCATTATCATTAACTTCCTCACTTATTGGTGTAGGTGTCGCAGAAACAGTTCTCTGTGATGTACTACTTTCCAATAAGGGAGCGGGTACAGTTACCTCGTCAAGTTCTACTTTCCTCCCACTCACTTCTTTCGAGAGAAACTCCTTCTCTAGAAAGTTTCCGAATTTAGCAACAAAAGTCTTGCCTTCGGATCTGTGATAGAAGGTGTATCCAATAGTTTCCTTTGGATATCCTATGAAGACACATTTCTCCAATTTGGGTTCGAGCTTATCAGGTTGAAGCTTTTTCACATAAGCATCGCAGCCCCAAACTTTCAGAAACGACAACTTTGGTTTCTTGCCAAACCATAGTTCATAAGGCGTCGTCTCAACGGATTTTGATGGTGCCCTATTTAACGTGAATGCGGCCGTCTCTAGAGCGTATCCCCAAAACGATAGCGGTAAATCAGTAAGAGACATCATAGATCGCACCATATCTAGTAAAGTACGATTACGACGTTCGGACACACCATTATGCTGTGGTGTTCCATGTGGCATGAGTTTGTGAAACTATTCCACATTGTTTTAATTGAAGACCAAACTCGTAACTCAAATATTTGTCTCCGCGATCAGATCGTAGAAACTTTATTTTCTTGTCACGATGATTTTCCACTTCACTCTGAAAATTCTTTGAACTTTTCAAATGTTTCAGACTTATGTTTCATCAAGTAGATATACCCATATCTGCTCAAATCATCTGTGAAGTTCAGAAAATAACGATACTTGTCGTGAGCCTTAACACTCATCGGACCGTATACATCAGTATGTATTATTTCCAATAAGTCAGTTGCTCGCTCCAGAGAATGGAGTCTTAGTCATCTTGCCCATGAGGCATGGTTCGCAATCATCAAGTGATTCATAATCAAGTGATTCCAAAATCCCATCAGCATGGAGTTTCTTCATGCGCTTTACACCAATATGACCTAAACGGCAGTGCCACAAATAAGTTGCACTATCATTATTAACTTTGCATCTTTTGGTTTCAATATTATGATTATGTGTATCACTACGATCGAGATCCAACGAACTATTTTCATTGGGTGTGTAACCATATAAGGTTTTATTCATGTAAACAGAACAACAATTTATTCTCTTACTTAAATGAATAACCGTATTACAATAAACATGATCAAATCATATTCATGCTCAACGCAAACACCAAATAACACTTATTCAGGTTCAACGCTAATCCCGAAAGTATAGGGAGTGTGCGATGATGATCATATCAATCTTGGAACCACTTCCAACACACATCGTTACTTCACCCTCAACTAGTCTCTGTTTATTCTGCAACTCCCGTTTCGAGTTACTAATCTTAGCAACTGAACTAGTATCAAATACTAAGGGTTTGCTATAAACACTAGTAAAGTACACATCAATAACATGTATATCAAATATACTTATGTTCACTTTGCCATCCTTCTTATCTGCCAATCACTTGGGGTAGTTCCGCTTCCAGTGACCAGTCCCTTTGCAGTAGAAGCACTTAGTCTCAGGCTTAGGACTAGACTTGGGCTTCTTCACTTGAGCAGCAACTTGCTTGCCATTCTTGAAGTTCCCCTTCTTCCCTTTGCCTTTTTCTTGAAACTAGTGGTCTTGTCAACCATCAACACTTGATGTTTTTCTTGATTTCTACCTTCGTTGATTTCAGCATCACGAAGAACTTGGGGTTTGTTTCCGTTATCCCTTGCATATTATAGTTCATCACGAAGTTCTACTAACTTGGTGATGGTGACTAGAGAATTATGTCAATCACTATCTTATCTGGAAGATTAACTCCCACTTGATTCAAGCGATTGTAGTACCCAGACAATCTGAGCACATGCTCACTAGTTGAGTGATTCTCCTCCATCTTTTAGCTATAGAACTTCTTGGAGACTTCATATCTCTCAACTCGGGTATTTGCTTGAAATATTAACTTCAACTCCTGGAACATCTCATATGATCCATGACGTTTAAAATGTCTTTGAAGTCCCGATTCTAAGCCGTTAAGCATGGTGCACTAAACTATGAAGTAGTCATCATATTGAGCTAGCCAAACGTTCATAACGTCTGCATCTGCTCCTGCAATAGGTCTGTCACCTAGCGGTGCATCAAGGACATAATTCCTCTGTGCAGCAATGAGGATAAACCTCAGATCACGGATCCAATCCGCATCATTGCTACTAACATCTTTCAACACAATTTTCTCTAGGAACATATCAAAATAAACACATGGAAGCAACAACGCGAGCTATTGATCTACAACATAATTTGCAAAATACTACCAGGACTAAGTTCATGATAAATTTAAGTTCAATTTAATCATATTACTTAAGAACTCCCACTTAGATAGACATCCCTCTAATCTTCTAAGTGATTACGTGATCCAAATCAACTAAACCATGTCCGATCATCACGTGAGATGGAGTAGTTTCATCGGTGAACATCATTATGTTGATCATATCTACTATATGATTCACGCTCGACCTTTCGGTCTCCGTGTTCTGAGGCCATATCTGTATATGCTTGGCTCGTCAAGTATAACCTGAGTATTCCGGGTGTGCAACTGTTTTGCACCCGTTGTATTTGAACGTAGAGCCTATCACACCCGATCATCACGTGGTGTCTCAGCACGAAGAACTTTCGCAACGGTGCATACTCAGGGAGAACACTTCTTGATAATTTAGTGAGAGATCATCTTATAATGCTACCGTCAATCAAAGCAAGATAAGATGCATAAAAGATAAACATCACATGCAATCAATATAAGTGATATGATATGGCCATCATCATCTTGTGCTTGTGATCTCCATCTCCGAAGCACCGTCATGATCACCATCGTCACCGGCGCGACACCTTGATCTCCATCGTAGCATCGTTGTCGTCTCGCCAATCTTATGCTTCCACGACTATCACTACCGTTTAGTGATAAAGTAAAGCATTACATCGCGATTGCATTGCATACAATAAAGCGACAACCATATGGCTCCTGCCAGTTGCCGATAACTTGGTTACAAAACATGATCATCTCATACAATAAAATTTAGCGTCATGTCTTGACCATATCACATCACAACATGCCCTGCAAAAACAAGTTAGACGTCCTCTACTTTGTTGTTGCAAGTTTTACGTGGCTGCTACGGGCTTAAGCAAGAACCAATCTCACCTACGCATCAAAACCATAACGATAGTTTGTCAAATAGACTCTGTTTTAACCTTGTCAAGGACCGGGCGTAGCCACACTCAGTTCAACTAAAGTTGGAGAGACAGTCACCCGCAAGCCATCTATGTGCAAAGCACGTCGAGGGAACCGGTCTCGCGTAAGCGTACGCGTAAGGTTGGTCCGGGTCGTCTCGTCCAACAATACCGCTGAACCAAAGTATGACATGCTGGTAGGCAGTATGACTTGTATCGCCCACAACTCACTTGTGTTCTACTCGTGCATATAACATCAAACCATAAAACCTAGGCTCTGATACCACTGTTGGGTAACGTAGTAATTTCAAAATTTTCCTACGCACACACAAGATCATGGTGATGCATAGCAACGAGGGGGAGAGTCTGATCTACGTACCCTTGTAGATCACAACGGAAGCGTTGACACAATGTAGAGGAAGTAGTCGTACGTCTTCTTTCAGATCCGACCGATCCAAGCACCGTTACTCCGGCACCTCCGAGTTCTTAGCACACATACAGCTCGATGACGATCCCCGGGCTCCGATCCAGCAAAGCTTCGGGGAGGAGTTCCGTCAGCACGACGGCGTGGTGACGATCTTGATGTTCTACCGACGCAGGGCTTCGCCTAAGCACTGCAACGATATGATCGAGGTGGAATATGGTGGCAGGGGGCACCGCACACGGCTAAGGAACGATCTCAATGATCAACTTGTGTGTCTAGAGGTGCCCCTGCCCCCGTATATAAAGGATCCAAGGGGGAGGGGCTGGCCGGCCAAGAGGAGGGCGCAGGAGGAGTCCTACTCCTACCGGGAGTAGGACTCCCCCCCCCCAAATCCTAGTCCTAATAGGATTCCTCGAGGGGGAGAGAGAGAGAGAAGGGGGCCGGCCACCTCTCCTAGTCCTAATAGGACTAGGGGAAGGGGGAGGCGCGAAGCCCACCTTGGGCTGCCCCTTACACCTTTCCACTAAAGCCCACTAAGGCCCATATGGTTCCCGGGGGGTTCTGGTAACCTCCCGGTACTCCGGTAAAATCACGATTTCACCCGGAACACTTCCGATATCCAAACATAGGCTTCCAATATATGAATCTTTATGTCTCAACCATTTCGAGACTCCTCGTCATGTCCGTGATCACATCCGGGACTCCGAACTACCTTCGGTACATCAAAATGCATAAACTCATAATAACTGTCATTGTAACGTTAAGCGTGCGGACCCTACGGGTTCGAGAACAATGTAGACATGACCGAGACACATCTCCGGTCAATAACCAATAGCGGGACCTGGATGCCCATATTGGCTCCTACATATTCTACGAAGATCTTTATCGGTCAGACCGCATAACAACATATGTTGTTCCCTTTGTCATCGGTATGTTACTTGCCCGAGATTCGATCGTCGGTATCCAATACCTAGTTCAATCTCGTTACCGGCAAGTCTCTTTACTCGTTCCGTAATACATCATCTCGCAACTAACTCATTAGTCGCAATGCTTGCAAGGCTTATGTGATGTGCATTACCGAGAGGGCCCAGAGATACCTCTCCGACAATCGGAGTGACAAATCCTAATCTCGAAATACGCCAACCCAACATCTACCTTTGGAGACACCTGTAGAGCTCCTTTATAATCACCCAGTTACGTTGTGACGTTTGGTAGCACACAAAGTGTTCCTCCGGTAAACGGGAGTTGCATAATCTCATAGTCATAGGAACATGTATAAGTCATGAAGAAAGCAATAGCAACATACTAAACGATCGGGTGCTAAGCTAATGGAATGGGTCATGTCAATCAGATCATTCAACTAATGATGTGACCTCGTTAATCAAATAACAACTCTTTGTCCATGGTTAGGAAACATAACCATCTTTGATTAACGAGCTAGTCAAGTAGAGGCATACTAGTGACACTCTGTTTGTCTATGTATTCACACATGTATTATGTTTCCGGTTAATACAATTCTAGCATGAATAATAAACATTTATCATGATATAAGGAAATAAATAATAACTTTATTATTGCCTCTAGGGCATATTTCCTTCACCTCCGGCACGACAAATTCGTCGTCGTCGAGGCTTGCCTCGTCTTTGGAGGGAGGCATATAATTATCGTCCTCGACCTCTCTGTCTGCCGCTCTCTCATGAGGGTTGGCTTCTCCATCCTCCTGTGCTGAATCTCGCTGGAGGTGGTTGTCTTCGGCACTGTCCGGGGTGTTATTATCTCCCGTGCCGGAATCACCATTTTTGCTTTGGCGGGATTTAGAGCGGCGCCGCTGACGCCGGCGCTTAGGCTGCTTCTTGGAGGGGTCATCCTCCGCTGTTCCATCGCCATTGCCTTCTTTTGGGGTGTCCACCATGTATATATCATACGACGAGGTGGCTTTCCAGTGCCCTATAGGCGCTAGTTCTTGATCGTCTCCTGCATCGGCGTCCATACCGTCGATGTCTTCGGAGTCGAAGTCGAGCATGTCGGTTAAATCATCGACAGTGGCTACGAAGTGGGTGGTGAGTGAGCTTTGAATTTCTTCATCATCCGCATCCCAACCTTGCTGACCATAATCCGGCCAGGGCTCTCCTAATAAAGAGAGAGACTTTAGTGAATTCAGAATATCGCCGAAGGGCGAGTGCTAAAAGATGTCCGCGGTGGTGAACTCCATGATCGGCACCCAATCGAGTTCGATCGGTAGGGGCGCGGAGGGCTCGGAGTCCGGACAGGAGTCCGGCTCCTTGGAGTCATGGGCTTCGCAGAGACTAGAGCTGGTGTTCGGCTCGATCGCCGTAGAGATTGCAGCCTCCGAGGCGGTGTCTAACCACCCATCCTCGATTGGTGTGATCGTTTCCGAGCCAGGGGTCGGAGCGGACACAGGTGCGGCCTCTAGGGCACTGTTCGGCGGCAGAGCTAGATCATGCCCATCGTGACAGTGCGGCGCGCTCGGCTGTGGCTCGAATCCGTCGAAGATCAAGTCTCTGCGGATGTCGGCCGTGTAGTTCAAACTTCCAAATCTGACCTGATGGCCAGGGGCGTAGCTTTCGATCTGCTCCAGATGACCAAGCGAATTGGCCCACAGTGCAAAGCCGCCGAATATGAAGATCTGTCCGGGGAGAAAGGTCTCACCCTGGATCACATCGCTGTTGATGATCGGAGAAGCCATCGGGCCTAAAAGTGACGACACAGAGGAACTCTCAATGAAAGCACCAATGTCGGTGTCAAAACCGGCGGATCTTGGGTAGGGGGTCCCGAACTGTGCGTCTAGGCGGATGGTAACAGGAGGCAGGGGACACGATGTTTTACCCAGGTTCAGGCCCTCTTGATGGAGGTAAAACCCTACGTCCTACTTGATTAATATTGATGATATGGGTAGTACAAGAGTAGATCTACCACGAGATCAAGGAGGCTAAACCCTAGAAGCTAGCCTATGGTATGATTGTTCTTCGTCCTATGGACTAAAACCCTCCGGTTTATATAGACATCGGAGAGGGCTAGGGTTACACAGAGTCGGTTACAATGGTAGGAGATCTACATATCCGTATCGCCAAGCTTGCCTTCCACGCCAAGGAAAGTCCCTTCCGGACACGGGACAAAGTCTTCAATCTTGTATCTTCATAGTCCAGGAGTCCGGCCGAAGGTATAGTCCGGCTATCCGGACACCCCCTAATCCAGGACTCCCTCATTGATAATAAAACAGCACGAAACAATCAAAAATTATAGATACGTTCGAGGCGTATCAGGGCTCATCATCGCTTCCTCATAGTTCATAGGTTCGTCATGGTCAAGTAACATGACCTCCAGAACAGGATTACCGTACCACTCTGGTGCGGATCGTACTTTGGTTGACCTACGAGGTTCGGTAGTAACTTGATTTGAAGTTTCATGATCATCATCATTAACTTCCTCACTAATTGGTGTAGGAATCATTGGAACTGATTTATGTGATCAACTACTT
Organism: Triticum monococcum; assembly: GCA_034509565.1. NCBI lineage: Eukaryota > Viridiplantae > Streptophyta > Magnoliopsida > Poales > Poaceae > Triticum > Triticum monococcum. Next base: position 60,921,605 of record CM067843.1, on the reverse strand, counting down.
TCCAATTCGGGAGAAGGTACAATTACCTCATCAAGTTCTACTTTCCTCCCACTCACTTCTTTCGAGAGAAAACTCCTTATCTAGAAAGGATCCATTCTTAGCAACATATATCTTGCCTTCGGATTTGTGATAGAAGGTGTACCCAGCAGTCTCCTTTGGGTATCCTATGAAGACACATTTCTCCGATTTGGGTTCGTGCTTATCAGGTTGGAGCTTTTTCACATCAGCATCGCAGCCCCAAACTTTGAGAAATGACAGCTTAGGTTTCTTGCCAAACCACAGTTCATATGGTGTCGTCTCAACAGATTTAGATGGTGCCCTATTTAACGTGAATGCAGCTGTCTCTAAAGCATAATCCCAAAACGATAGCGTTAAATTAGTAAGAGACATCATAGATCGCACCATATCTAATAAAGTACGGTTATGACATTCGGACACACCATTACGCTGTGGTGTTCTAGGTGGCGTGAGTTGCGAAACTATTCCACATTGTTTCAAATGAAGACCAAACTCATAACTCAAATATTCACCTCCACGATTAGATCATAGAAACTTTATTTTCTTGTTATGATGATTTTCCACTTCACTCTGAAATTCTTTGAACTTTTCAAATGTTTCACACTTATGTTCCATTAAGTAGATATACCCATATCTGCTCAAATCATCTGTGAAGGTCAGAAAATAACGATACCCGCCGCGAGCCTCAACACTCATCGGACCGCATACATCAGTATGTATTATTTCCAATAAGTCAGTTGCTCGCTCCTTTGTTCCAGAGAACGGAGTTTTAGTCATCTTGCCCATGAGGCATGGTTCGCAAGCATTAAGTGATTCATAATCAAGTGGTTCCAAAAGCCCATCAGCATGGAGTTTCTTCATGCGCTTTACACCAATATGACCTAAACGGCAGTGCCACAAATAAGTTGCACTATCATTATTAACCTTGCATCTTTCAGCTTCAATATTATGAATATGTGTATCACTACAATCGAGATTCAACAAAAATAGACCACTCGTCAAGGGTGCATGACCATAAAAGATATTACTCATATAAATAGAACAACCATTATTCTCTTATTTAAATGAATAACCATCTCGCATCAAACAAGATCCAGATATAATGTTCATGCTCAATGCTGGCACCAAATAACAATTATTTAGGTCTAAAACTAATCCCGGCGGTAGATGTAGAGGTAGCGTGCCGACGGCGATCACATCGACTTTGGAACCATTTCCCATGTGCATCATCGCCTCGTCCTTAGCCAATATTCGTTTAATCTGTAGCCCCTGTTTTGAGTTGCAAATATGAGCAACAAAACCAGTATCAAATACCCAGGAGCTACTACGAGCATTAGTAAGGTACACATCAATAACATGTATATCAAATATACTATCACTTTGCCATCCTTCTTATCCGCCAAATACTTGGGGCAGTTCCGCTTCCAGTGACCAGTCCCTTTGCAGTAGAAGCACTCAGTCTCAGGCTTAGGTCCAGACTTGGGCTTCTTCCCTTGAGCAGCAACTGGCTTGCTGTTCTTCTTGAAGTTCCCCTTCTTCCCTTTGCCCTTTTTCTTGAAACTAGTGGTCTTGTTCACCATCAACACTTGATGCTCCTTCTTGATTTCACCTCTGCAGCCTTTAGCATCGCGAAGAGCTCGGGAATAGTCTTCTCCATCCCTTGCATATTATAGTTCATCACGAAGCCTTTATAGCTTGGTGGCAATTGTTGAAGAACTCTGTCAATGACACTATCATCAGGAAGATTAACTCCGAGCTGAGTCAAGTGGTTGTGGTACCCAGACATTCTGAGTATGTGTTCACTAACAGAACTATTCTCCTCCATTTTGCACCTATAGAACTTGTTGGAGACTTCATATCTCTCGACTCTTGCATTTGCTTGAAATATTAACTTCAACTCCTGAAACATCTCATATGCTCCATGACGTTCAAAACATCTTTGAAGTCCTGATTCTAAGCCGTAAAGCATGGCACACTAAACTATCGAGTAGTCATCAACACGCGACTGTCAAGCATTCACAATGTCTGCAGTCGCTGGCGCGGGTGGTACACCTAGCAGTGCTTCCAGGACGTAATTCTTCTATGCAGCAATGAGGATAATCCTCAAGTTACGGACCCAGTCCATGTAGTTTCTACCATCATCTTTCAACTTAGCTTTCTCTAGGAATGCATTAAAATTCAAGGGAACAGTAGCACAGGGCATTGATCTACAACAACATAGACATGCAAATACTATCAGGTACTAAGTTCATGATAAATTAAAGTTCAATTAATCATATTACTTAAGAACTCCCACTTAGATAGACATTCCTCTAGTCATCTAAATGATCACGTGATCCATATCAACTAAACCATGTTCGATCATCACGTGAGATGGAGTAGTTTTCAATGGTGAACATCACTATGTTGATCATATCTACTATATGATTCACGTTCGACCTTTCGGTCTCAATGTTCCGAGGCCATATTTGCATACGCTAGGCTCGTCAAGTTTAGCCCGAGTATTCTGCGCGTGCAATACTGGCTTGCACCCGTTTTATGTGAATGTAGAGCTTATCACACCCGATCATCACGTGGTGTCTCGGCACGACAAACTGTAGCAACGGTGCATACTCAGGGAGAACACTTATACCTTGAAATTTAGTGAGGGATCATCTTATAATGCTACCATCTTACTAAGCAAAATAAGATGCATAAAGGATAAACATCACATGCAATCAAAATATGTGACATGATATGGCCATCATCATCTTGTGCCTTTGATCTCCATCTCCGAAGCACTGTCATGATCTCCATCGTCACCGGCTTGACACCTTGATCTCCATTGTAGCATCGTTGTCGTCTCACCAACTATTGCTTCTATGACTATCGTTGCCGCTTAGTGATAAAGCAAAGCAATTACATGACGATTGCATTTCATACAATAAAGCGACAACCATAAGGCTCCTGCCAGTTGCCGATAACTTTTACAAAACATGATCATCTCATACAACAATTTATATCTCATCACGTTTTGACCATATCACATCACAACATGCCCTGCAAAAACAAGTTAGACGTCCTCTACTTTGTTGTTGCAAGTTTTACGTGGCTTCTACGGGCTTCTAGCAAGAACCGTTCTTACCTACGCATCAAAACCACAATGATTTTTCATCAAGTGTGTTGTTTTAACCTTCAACAAGGACCGACCGTAGTCAAACTCGATTCAACTAAAGTTGGAGAAATAAACACCTGCCAGCCACCTGTGTGCGAAGCACGTCGGTAGAACCAGTCTCATGAACGCGCTCATGTAATGTCGGTCCGGGCCGCTTCATCCAACAATACCACCGAATCAAAGTAAGACGTTGGTGGTAAGCAGTATGACTATTATCGCCCACAACTCTTTGTGTTTTACTCGTGCATATAACATCTACGCATAGACCTGGCTCGGATGCCACTGTTGGGGAACGTAGTAATTCAAAAAAATTCCTACGATCACGCAAGATCTAACTTGGAGATGCATAGCAACGAGAGGGGAGAGTGTGTCCATGTACCCTCATAGACCGAGAGCGGAAGCGTTTAGTAACGCGGTTGATGTAGTCGAACGTCTTCACGATCCAACCGATCCAAGTACCGAACGTACGACACATCCGTGTTCAGCACATGTTCAACACGATGACGTCCCTTGAGATCTTGATCCAGTTGAGGATGAGGGAGAGTTCCGACAGCACGATGGCGTGGCGATGGTGATGATGAAGTTACCGGCGCAGGGCTTCGCGTAAGCACTACGACGATATGACCGAGGTGTTGAAATGTGGAGGGGGGCACCGCACACGGCTAAGAGATTGTCTGCTGTGCTTTGCGGTGCCTCCTGCCCACGTATATAAAGGAGAGGGAAGGAGGAGGCCAGCCAAGGGGGGCGCGTGCCATAGGGGAGTCCAACTAGGATTCCCAATCCTAGTTGGAGCCCCCTTCCTTTTCCAAGAGGGGAAGAGAGGGAAGGAGAAGGAAAGAGGTGGGCGCCGCCCCTCCCTAGTCCAATTTGGACTTGCCATGGGGGTGGCCACCCCTTGTGTCCCTTCTCTCCTTTCCACTAAAGCCCATTAAGGCCCAATACTTCCCCTCGGGGAGGGGGGGAGGGTTCCGGTAACCTCCCGGTACTCCGGAAAATACCCGAATCACTTCGAAACCATTCCGGTGTCCGAATATAACCTTCCAATATATCGATCTTTACCTCTCGACCATTTTGAGACTCCTCGTCATGTCCATGATCTCATCCGGGACTCCGAATAAACTTCGGTCATCAAATCACATAACTCATAATACAAATTGTCATCGAACATTAAGGGTGCGGACCCTACGGATTCGAGAACTATGTAGACATGACTAAGACACATTTCCGGTCAATAACCAATAGCGGAACCTGGATGCTCATATTGGCTCCTACATATTCTACGAAGATCTTTATCGGTCAAACCACATAACAACATACATTATTCCTTTTGTCATCGGTATGTTACTTGCCCGAGATTCGATCGTTGGTATCATCATACCTAGTTCAATCTCGTTACCGGTAAGTCTCTTTACTCGTTCCGTAATGCATCATCCCGTAACTAACTCATTAGTCACATTGCTTGCAAGGCTTATAGTGATGTGCATTACCGAGAGGGCCTAGAGATACCTCTCCGATACTCGGAGTGACAAATCCTAATCTCGATCTATGCCAACTCAACAAACACCATCAAAGACACTTGTAGAGCATCTTTATAATCACCCAGTTACATTGTGACATTTGATAGCACGTAAAGTGTTCCTCCGGTATTCAGGAGTTGCATAATCTCATAGTCAGAGGAATATGTATTAGTCATGAAGAAAGCAATAGCAATAAAACTAAACGATCATAATGCTAAGCTAACGGATGGGTCTTGTCCATCACATCATTCTCTAATGATGTGATCTTGTTCATCAAATGCCAACACATGTCTATGGTCAGGAAACTTAACCATCTTTGATTAACGAGCTAGTCAAGTAGAGGCATACTAGGGACACTATGTTTGTCCATGTATTCACACATGTATTAAGTTTCCGATTAATACAATTCTAGCATGAATAATAAACATTTATCATGATATAAGGAAATATAAATAACAACTTTATTATTGCCTCCAGGGCATATTTCCTTCAAACATTGTATTGAAGATCAAAAAGAGAGAAGAAGCCATCTAGCTACTAGCTATGGACCCGTAGGTCTGTGATGAACTACTCACACATCATTGGAAGACAACAAGTGTGATGTAGAAGCTCTCCGTCATCGGTTTCCCCTCCGACAGAGTACCGAAAAAGGCCTCTAGATGGGATCGTGAAAGAACAGAAGCTTGCAACGGCGGAAAAAAGTGTTTCGGCTGGCTCTCTAGGGGTTTACCAATATTTGAGGATTTATAGAAGTGGAATTAGGTCAGATGGAGCCTCGAGGGCCCACAAGGCCTTGTCGTCTCCTCGTTCGTTATCTGGTCTCCTCTTGAAGCTTCTAGGGTTTCTCTTGTCCAAAAAAAATCGTCAAAAAGCTTTGTAGCGTTTGGATTCCGTTTGGTACTGATTTTTTGGGAAACCAAAAAACAAGCAGAAAACAGCAACTGACGTTAGGCACTTGGTTAATAGGTTAGTTCCTAAAAAATGATATAAAATTGTATAAAAATGCATATAAGCATCCAAGATTGATAATATAATAGCATGAAACAATCAAAAATTACAGATACATTGGAGACGTATTAGGTAACAAGTTCAACCTTTGACCATCAAAATAAACGCGAGTGGCTTAAAAACAAGAGTTTTTTCTAAATGCCGAACTGTAGTGCTTGGTGCGGCTTGAGCCTTGAACAATATGACTCTCTAAATCAAACCACAAACTTTAGAAAATCATATAAATTAAAACCCTAACCAATTTCAAAAATAGTTTTTTATGTTTCAAGAAAATTATAAAACTTTAGCAAACTTGATGAAATGTAACCCATAGTTCATTCCCACATATGACCGTTTATACCACGTTTAAAAAGCAACAACAGAGCTCTCTTATCTTTTGCGTTATTTATGGAGCACACGTCACTGCACCAACAATCTCGACACATGTGAATTGTTTCATTTTTTGAAATATAGGAGCAAAAAATAAACCAGTCACAGAGGGTAACTACAACTTGAAAATTTTGAAAATAAATAGAGAAAACACAAACACATGTATTTAATTAATTAAGAAACATACAAATTCATAAAGAAAATATTGCAATCTATCTTTGTATAAGAACAAGGAGAATTTATCTTCAAACCCTAAATTTATCTTGGGTACAAGAATATCTATCATTTTCCATTGTTGCACGTGAAACAAATACTCGTGCTCTTGTGATGAAATTTTGCATACTATAAACCCCAAACATGCCGCAAATCTACAAATGCCTGCACATATTTGTATAACTTGAAAAGAGAGACAAAACCACCCTTCAAAACCTGGCTATGTTTCAAAATAAACGGTTTTACAAATTCTAGTAGCGTTGAATATGAATGCCCACGCTTCAAACCGGAGCAGGGCCGTGTCTCAGTCCCAGTATGGCAGATCATCCTCGGACAATACTTTTTTCTGCTTAAAATGTAAGACCAAAAAAGGTGTCTTGGAATTAGTGGAGAAGAGATATCTGGTGTGTGATGGCCGATGAACGAATGCACTAACACCATCTCCAGGTCCGAATCCATCCATCCATCCATCCAACCCTCCATCGCAACGAAAAGAGGCCCATATTCGATCCAGCATCCATCCATCCATCCATCCATTCCATCCCCTCGGACTCCCAGAAGGCAGACGGCGCCATCACACCCAGCGAAGCAAGAATCCGAGGGGAAAGGCAGGAAGGGAGAATGGCGCCGTGGACACCATCGCCCGTCGCCGCCGCCGCCGCCGCCGCCTCCCAGGCCCAATTCGGCTTCTCGGCCGCCCGGCCGGCGCAGGCGCGGCAGGCCGTCGCCCTGCCGCCTCTCGCCCGCAGGCTCCCCGGCTCCTCCCTCCTCGCCGTCAACGCCCCCGCCCCCGCCCCCTCGTGGAGGCGCCATGCCCTCGCCAACGAGGTCGAGGGCCTCAACATCGCCGACGACGTCACGCAGGTAACCGACCACCGTCTGTCCACTGCCTCCAGTTCAATCACTCCATTTCCAGTGTGTGCCCAGTCAGGAGTAGCGGGGTTGGTAGGATTGCTGCTACCTAGAGCTTTAGCTTACTGATGCCACAAAGCCTGAACTAGTAAAGATCTAGTTTGACCCTGCGACATCCTTCGTTCATCATATCTCAATCATCCTAGTTTCACACGGACGAATTCTTTAGCAACAAGACAAAACATCATCCGTCGGAATTTAAGCACCCGTCTCAGGATTTTTTTTGTTTGTTGTTGAATTTGATGGCAGCTCATCGGCAAGACGCCCATGGTGTATCTCAACAAGATCGTCAAGGGCTGCGTCGCCAACGTCGCCGCCAAGCTCGAGATTATGGAGCCCTGCTGCAGTGTCAAGGACAGGTTACATTGAAATTCTTATCTGCCTCTTCGTTTTGGTCTTTGGTATTCTTCCTTGATGGACTGACCAGCTAAGCACCTCCCAACCGATTTATGCTTCAGGATAGGTATCAGTATGATTTCCGACGCTGAAGAGAAGGGTTTGATAACACCCGGAAAGGTGAGGGGTCTTCTGTCTGTATGCATACCAAGCACACTCGCTGGCTTATTTTTCATGTTCCATCTCTTTCCTAATAATCATCAAGTGGGTAAGGGTATTCATTTTGCAACAATATATGCATATATTAACTTATGTCCTCTGCTCTCAGAGTGTTTTGGTGGAAGCAACAAGTGGAAACACAGGCATTGGTCTTGCGTTCATTGCTGCTTCCAGGGGATATAAGTTGATACTGACAATGCCCACATCTATGAGCATGGAGAGGAGAGTGCTACTCAAGGCTTTTGGCGCTGAACTTGTGCTCACAGATGCTGCAAAAGGGATGAAGGGGGCCCTAGATAAAGCTACAGAGATCTTGAATAAGACACCCAATTCATACATGCTTGAGCAGTTTGACAACCCTGCCAACCCAAAGGTAACAAGGAGAAGTAGCTGTGTGTCTCTACTCTATGTAAGTGTGTGCTATTGCTTCTAGCCTACTTGAGGCTGATGTTTATCTTAATTCATGTTCAATCAGGTACATTATGAGACTACTGGGCCAGAAATCTGGGAGGATTCAAAAGGGAAGGTAGATATATTCATTGGTGGAATCGGAACGGGCGGAACAATATCTGGTGCTGGTCGTTTCCTGAAGGAGAAAAATCCTGATGTCAAGGTTTCTTCAAATTCCACCCAAATAAAATGTACTCTGTTATATTATAAAAAAAGAGTACTCTATAGTGCTCATACCGTTATCTTTTTCTAGGTTATTGGTGTTGAACCTACTGAAAGTAACATACTCTCTGGTGGTAAACCTGGTATGTTTGTTATCAGAAAAAGACTTCCTTTGAGTTTTCCTTTAAAAAGACATACTTCCTTTGAGCTTGTCAAACTTATGTTCTTTGCCTTACAACTGTTATCCGCTTGTGTAGGCCCACATAAGATTCAAGGCATTGGAGCAGGATTTGTTCCTAGGAATTTGGACAGTGATGTTCTCAATGAAGTAATTGAGGTCAGAGTTTTTCCTATCCGTCAGTATGTTTCACCTTTTTTAGAATAAAAGCAAGACATGAAGGTTGTAATTTCTTTCTTGAATTCAGCTGAACTGTGCCAGTTATTCCATTTCACTGTATTTTCTTAACGTCTCACCATAGGCTGATAGTTCTGTTATGCTAGTTCTACGTAGTTATACAAGTACAATTCCATATGCTAGTTCTATTGTGGTTACGTCTTCAGTCATGTGGATGTTGTCCTTGCGTGAGTGGATCATCCCTCCTTTTGCTCTGCTTGGTATAATGCAAATGTTAGGGTTGCGTGGTACTACTTTCTTAGGACTATTACTGCAGGGTTTCCTTTTCTTATAGTTATATCTAACCACACGTTCTGCTTATGTTCTAGATATCAAGCGATGAGGCTGTTGAGACAGCAAAGCAGTTGGCTCTTCAGGAAGGATTGCTGGTATTGTAATTTCACATGTTGATGCAATTTTTGTGTGTTCCATACATTGATGCGGTGTTCTTTTTGACATATCGTCCTCTAGTTGCAAACGTTTACATGCTTAAAAAAACAGGCGAATCATAACTCACATCATGCTAGTCTGTTTTTCCCTTGGCTTGCTATTTAAGTGTAAGCACCGGGCGGTCTTCTCGGTAGATCTAGACTAGAAATAGTGGGTTTTTGATAGGCAGCATGTTTGAGCCAGTTTATCTGTTCATTTCTCCCATCATAGTGTTGCAAATGTACGATGCATCCCAGTACAAATTTTCTATGGTGCATTATAGTGCCAGTTAGAGTTGTGGAGACAGACTTTGTAATCAAAAGGTTTTAGGCTCAGTAGAACTAAAACTGAGTACATGAGGTACAGTTTCAGTACTACTGTGCATGAGGAGGAGGAGGAGGAGGTTAGCCGGTGGGCAGGTGGTACCTCAGAAGGACAGTTGTTGATGTTGTTTTGTTGTTGCATCGCATCCACATAATCTCATGTGGGGCCAGGGTGTAGGAGACCACCACATAATCTCATTGTTGCGAAAATCATGAACCAATTGTTCATATATGTATGGATGTTCTGTTTCTCATATGCAGTGGTTAATAAGTAGTAGTAGGATCCTGCATTTTTTGCTTCTCCCACCCGTCAGTCAGTCGTCTATGAATCAGAGATCAGCAAACCTGAACCTATATACGAATGTATGTTGTGCAGGTCGGGATCTCATCTGGGGCAGCCGCGGCCGCTGCCATAAAGGTTGCCCAGAGACCAGAGAACACAGGGAAGCTGATAGTGGTAAATACCGCTAATCTTACAACAACACATAATTCTAGCTCATAGGACTCTTCTCTTGAAAACATCCAATGGTGATCGACGCTGACATTGTTGTTTGCTTTGTGTGCGCAACAAACAGGTGGTGTTCCCGAGCTTCGGCGAGAGGTACCTGTCATCAGTCCTGTTCCAGTCCATCAGAGAAGAGTGCGAGAAGATGGAGGCCGAAGCGTGAGGACCATTTCCATGCTTGGGAAAGAAGCTTTTCTGCTCCGTCTTCCTCTCCGTCAAACCGAATAAGAATAAGGCGGCATGGAAACGAACGAACGCTTGACCTACGCCCGTCGCTCACATTTTGTTGGTATTGATTGATATGATGATGACACGCATGGTTGTAAGGAAACAATTACATCTCTTTTTTGGATGAGCAACGCTCACTCACTCTCTCAAAGCAGAAATCAGGCAGCCTGTGTACATTGAAATTTGAAAATGCTTGTGTTTGGTGTTTTTTCTGAGCTGGGGTTATCTCGAGGTTCGATGCTGTTTGTAATTTAATTGTTTTGTTTGTAGGCTCGGTGACATAATAGTAAGGAAAAATAATAATATCAGCGTTTTTTTCCTCAATTTGCAGTGTAATACGTAATAAATAAAACGAATCACTAATAATAAATAAAGTAAAGTAATACTAATAGGAAAATAAAAAGAAATAAGTGATGGAGAAATTCAGTTTCCATTTTTTGTTCTTGGTGGCACTCATTTTCTTGGGTCGTTGGCACGTAGACAAGGTAGGAAAGCGAGGAAGCAAGTGAGAAGAGGAGAGGAGACGAATGATGAGCAGTTGCAGTTAGGTTGGTTCGTTGCCTCCCCTCCCCTCTCCCACCCACGACTCCTCGAGCCAAGCAACCGCGGCGCCGAGAGCCCGAGACCGACGGACGGAGACCAAGCCGGAAAAGAAAGCCAGCCACAGGCGGCGGATCCCTGACCCGCCGACGAGACCCAGAGAGAACCCTGCCCACTCCATCCATTGCCTAAGGCCAGGAGCGGGGCGGGGCGGAGGGGAGCTGAGCCGTCGACTCGACTCGACTCTGCTCCAGCAGGCAGCAAGGTCGGCGATTCGGATCCCCCTGCCGGCGATTCTTCTGATTCGCGCGCGCCGGAGATCCGGGTTCCCCTCGCCCCTGCCGCGCCGCCGTACAGAGGAGGGGAGGAGGGGAAGGGGGCGGAGGATCCATGTCCCAGCCGCACAGGCGCAGCACCGGGAACGGCGGCGCGGTCTCCGGCGCGGGCGCGGGCGCGGGCGGGGGAGGGGACTACATCAAGTCATGGATCATGTGCGGCAACCTGCAGCGCGGCTTCGGCTCCCTCGTCCGCGAGCCCTGCGGCCTCAACCCGGACCCCTACTACCTCAAGGTCCCCCTCCGCTTCCTCCTTCAACTACACATCTCCCTGTCGCCTGTACGCCAATGCCGTCAGGATGACCAATCCTCATTGTCAATGCTAAGCATCGCCACTCCTCTAAATATAGCTTAGGCACTCTTCTTTGCAGTCGGCGCAATGTTTATATTTAGCACACAGCATACTGCATAGACTCTGTATCGATACCTACCGGCTACCGCACCAGAACCAGAGTCTCTATGGCATTGTCAGCTGTGCGCAGCTTGATTCATATTCAGCTTTTTTGCCACGACTCATGTAGTCATGTTTTGCATTCTTTCTTTCTAACTCTATCTGCGATTCTACAGGGGGGCAAAATGCTCAGGCCAGAGAAATGGAACGCGTGTTTCGACACCGACGGAAAGGTCATCGGCTTCCGGAAGGCCCTCAAGTTCATTGTCTTAGGGGTGAGTGGACTCGTAGTATTCCTTTAGTGCTTCAAAGACTTAGTTTTCATCTCCTTGTAGACATGTATGCTATTCCTTTTACGAGCCTTCAGGCATCATCTTCAATGCATGATAAGAAATCGTGTTGCGATGCTTTATTATGCCCCAGGAAAATTATATTAAAGCTGTATTCTGTATCAGAACCCAGGAAATATCAGTTACTTCATACGTTGACCGCACCTTAGACAGTTCATTTGACATTAGATGCACCATTCATCTCCTTATCAGAAATTTAGATTAACTATGCTCATTGTAGTAATTTTCCCTTAAATGCCGATCTGATTACTCTAGCTGATTGTTAAATTTACACCATGAGATGAATGAATCAGATTACTTTCTTGGGCTAGTGCTGTCCTTTGATGTAAACAATGGGGAAAAAGAATCATGTTCCTTCAAAGCAACTCCTGTGATGCACTGCTATTAATCTTTGTGTAGTAGGATTTTTTTTTCATAAATAACCAAATGGACTGCCTACAACTGTTAATAATTTAAGCACAGAACACATTGGTTTTCTGCTCTTAAAGCAACCATTTACCTCTATTATTGATGTGCAGGGCATGGATCCCTCTATTCGAGCAGAAGTTTGGGAGTTTCTTCTTGGGTGCTATGCCTTAAATAGCACAACAGAGTATAGGAGGAAACTAAGAGCCGCTCGAAGGTTTGATCCCTTTTTTCTGTTTTCCATACGATGCTACCTTATGTTTAGAAACGTGATTGTTTTCCATTTTATTATCTTGAATAATAGGCTGTAGCAAGCTTCGATTTGGTCATCTATGCATTATACTGAAATTGGAACTGTTGTAGCTAAATCTCCACATCCTTTCCTTGTTATCTTCTAGTACATATGAAGCATTAAAACCAGCCGCAGGGTTGTACTTATGTTTGTATCTGTTCATAGAAGAACATGGGAGATAACGTCTGATACATTTGATGTAATTGGCTCCATGGCTTTCATGGCGGACTAGGCAATCATGTTACCTGACTGTTCCTTGGGTGGCATAAGGTGGCCATAAATAGCTGTCTTGAACAATAGATTAGAGAGGTCAACACCAATTAGGGAGAGAAGTAGTTCTACTTCTACACTTCTATATAGTAGATAAAAGCAGATAAGCAGGTGGGGAGATCCTAGCAGTAGAATAAAGCTAGAGAAGGTTGGGGATATCATGGCAGTGGAGCAAACGCAGAGGAGGTTGGGGAGATCATAGCAGTAGAGCATAGGCATAGCAGGCTGGGGAGATCATAGCAGTGGATCACAGACAGAGGCGGCGGGGGGAAATAAAAGAACAGTGAAAACAGCGGGGAACAGAAGGACAGAGGGAGAAACAGATAGCTGAGAAGGGGAAAAAGTGGGAATAGAAGTGAAACACAGGCGGGGCAAGGCAATGCTGCAGAACTAGAGACAGCCACCCAGGAAGGGAGTGGGCGGAAGCCCGTTGGCGGGAGCATACTTGCGGTATGCAATGAGGGGCAGCAGTGCCATCTAGGAGCCTATCACCCATGTTGCAAAGACCCTTAAGTCCCAAGGGACTAATACCACCCAGTCATGGTGACAACCGAGCTCCTCACCATGGATGCACAGATAAAGCGATGGACTGCCAGAAACGCAGAATAGCTGGCCACTGTCATAATTGGGCAAGGGGTGGCCTCCGGTTATCTACCCTGACTGCTTTTGCGCTTACGCAGCGCTGAGACAAGCATGATTGGCTTGATAACTGGATTTTCTTTTGTAGTCCACCTCACCTGCAGTTTTGTGGTTTAACCTTGTATTCCGCACTTCTATTAGGCCCTTCATTCCCTTGATGACTCAAGATATTTTGTGCGTACACTGGAGAGTAGGTAAATGAAATATGTAGAATCGAAGTGACATGAATAGGTAGCTTGGGTGAATATAGCTAATTTTCTTGCTTCACGCCCACCAGTATATAACAACTGAATGTGCAGTTATTGAGCCACCAATGTATAACAACTGAAAGTCTGAACCATTATTGACCAATGGTTATCCATTCCTAGTAGTGCTACAAGGATCCTAGTTTCAATCTATATGGTATCTCTACATGATTTTTCATTCAAACATTATACCCTGGTTGGTTATATAGTAATATTTCTTAATACCTAGGAGGCTGGAATGTTTTATATTTTGTGTTTTGCATTTGTTATGTATTCCTATGTTGCAAGCAGGGTGATCAAATTCCTACTTTTGCAATTTACTGTGATGTTTTCCCTCTTATAGTTTTACACATGTGAGCTGTAGAGCATTTTCAGAAGCATCTAACCTAGTGATTTTTTTTCTATTTCTATGAAGGGAGAGATATCAATGTTTAGTTAGGCAATGCAAGAGTATGCACCCAAGCATTGGTACAGGTGAGCTTGCGTATGCTGTTGGCTCAAAGCTGATGGATGTCAGGACTATGCCAAAAGAAAATGACAGTAGAGAAGAAGTCAGCACAAGTCAACGAGCCTCAGAAAATGCACCTGGCAGTACAGTAGAAAACTCCAACTTAAATTATGACTCTGGTGGAGCACCACAGTCACAAAGCTGTAGCAAATCAGCTGAAGTAGCTGGTTTCAACACACATAATGATAGCCCTGTATATAATTCATCCAAATTTATGGTGTCCTCCACAGTGGTGAATAGTTGCTTGTCAGATTCTGGGGATTACAATGACATGGGTGAACCAAGATATGACAGTGAGACATTCATGGAGTATCCCTCCCTGCCTGGTACAAACTTGTTCGCAAATGATGGTGGGGATGTCAATGGGGTTGACGAAAGTCTTTGTAGTTTCTCAGTTCCTGAAGATAGGTTAAGACAACGTGACGAACGCATGCACAGCTTCCAAATCAATAATAACATAGATCTCATTATGGAGTCCAATTCCAGTGATCTGTTTCGGGCTAGCAACAGCGACTCAGCCATCTTTCACTCTGATGCGTTCAAACAGGATAGATGGTTAGATGACATTGGCTACAACAGGGAAATAGTAGATTCTTTGAAGATATCTGATGCGCCAGAAGCAGATTTTGTTGACGGAACCAAATCCGACAGTCCAGTCGCAAACAAAGACAGAGTCGCCGAGTGGCTATGGACACTGCATAGAATTGGTATGCCTGTTCTTTCCCCCTCACAGCACACAACTACAAAGGCCTCTTATTATTGTCATATTGTGTTCTAATTGCCAAAAATGGCTTATGCAGTGGTCGATGTTGTCAGAACAGATAGCCATCTTGATTTCTATGGAGAATCAAGAAATATGGCGAGAATGTCAGATATACTTGCAGTTTATGCATGGGTTGATCCTTCCACTGGATACTGTCAAGGTTTGCTTGTCAATGGAGCATTACATCATTTTGCTTCAATTATTTAAACTGCCTAAATGGTACAAGTTGATTGTAGGTATGAGCGATCTGCTTTCCCCTTTTGTTGTTCTATACGAGGATGATGCAGATGCCTTTTGGTGTTTTGAGATGTTACTGAGAAGGATGGTAATTTGCATCTATGTCAAACTATACTGGCATATGTTAGGTTGGTATTTTGCGTGACTTAATGCATGATATAAATTTTGTTGCATCTCAGCGTGAAAATTTCCAGCTCGAGGGACCGACAGGAGTTATGAAGCAGTTGGAAGCATTGTGGAAGATCATGGAATTGACCGATACGGAATTATTTGAGCATTTATCAGCAATTGGTGCTGAAAGCCTCCATTTTGCTTTCCGGATGCTGCTAGTGCTTTTTCGTCGAGAGCTATCTTTTGAGGAGTCGCTGAGCATGTGGGAGGTCTGTCAGGCACTTCAAAGATATTTGTGATTTAGTTTGGACGGTTCCTAGTTCGTATAGAGATTTTTTTCTTGGATATTTAGTCGCTAGTGTTCCACAAAATTTATATGAGAAATCTTTGAAATAGTTGATTGTGACAAGATGGTTAAGTTAGTGTACATGCATTGCAGAATCTACTAACTACTCCCTCTGTAAACTAATATAAGAGCATTTAGAATACTAAAGTAGTGATCTAAACGCTCTTATATTAGTTTACAGAGGGAGTATTTTTTTATTTGGCATTACACTAACCACGGGGAAGTACCCACATAAATCAACAATTATATTTTAAAGGCTCTTCATAGTATAGTCTTGTTCGGTTAATTAATTGTGCTTTCTGTCTTCAGATGATGTGGGCTGCTGATTTTGACGAAGATGCAATTAGGAATTTGGAAGCAAACTGCCTAGAACCATTGCTACTGGATGTGAAGAATGATTTGTCATGTGAGGTCAAAGAAGAGTCCCGGGTGAACAAGTACACGAGAAGAAAATCCAAAAGTAGGAGATCCCATCGTAGAAATGGTGAAATCCGCGTGTCTTGCAACCCTGGAGTGAAATCTAGTACAAGAAATCCCCTGTGTGGCTTGTCAGGTGCCACTATCTGGGCAAGGCATCAACATATGCCTCATTTGAGTACAAATGTCTTGACAAAGAATGGAGACGACGAACTGCCTATATTCTGTGTAGCAGCAATCTTGATAATCAATCGACACAAGATTATTAGAGATACTCACTCAATAGATGATGCTATCAAGGCAAGTTCGGTCACTACTTTCTCGTTTCGAATCTCCAGTCACTGTTTTTTTTTCATGTTATTTAAAGCCTTGGGCCCATGAAATAACTAGTAGTAAAAAAAATTGCGGCAGACTTTGTGCATTCCAGTTTATGGTTAGGATTGCACATTTCAGTTTTGACAGGTTAACATTTACAAGTTAGGACAGCTGCTAGTCATTCTATATTTAGTATGATATGTGTATATAAGTTGCTCTCAAGCTGAAATTGGATGGATTATGGCATGTCGATTTCGTCAAGTTTAGATCTACTGCAACTGCATCTGTATACATGTACTCTTCATTTTCCTTGGAACTGAGCTGGTCCATTTGTCTTCAGATGTTCAACGACAATATACTGAAAATCAATGTAAAAAGATGCGTGCGCCTGGCTGTCAGGCTGAGGAAGAAGTACCAGTACAAGGTATGTTCTGACATGATTGCATTGGATATTTGATGAGTTCCTTGTGGACATGAGCATCATCCACTACATGGTTGGGGTTTTGAGCTTTGCTCTTGTGCAGTTACTAAAAGGAGGTTCAGAGTGATGAAAAAAATAAAGGAAATTGAAGAATTCATGTTTCCCCTTAGAAAAAATTCCATAATTATATTCAACCATAAATTTGATCTCCAAAGGAGGACGGCGTCGGAGCAGCAGCCCTAAGCATCTCCAGGATTTTCTGTTGCGAGGTTAGGTATATAAATATCTCTGCCTCTGGAGTTGGCTGCAGATGATTGACAGAATTTTGCATTTCTTGTTTTTCAGGATAAATTGTACATATGAGAATGGTAATACCTGAAAACAGTAGTAGAAGAATCAGCGGTTGAAAGGGAAAGTAAAGAAAAAGGATCCCACAATGTTTGATGCTGTCATTGTTCCTGTTGTACAATAATCATGATGATTAAGTTATTTATGAATTCTCGAGCAACTGTTTATGGCGTCGAAAAAAAGAGAGGAATGGATGATGTGTATAAATCAATCTGTAATCGATTGCAGTGTATTCAATATAGAAGAATAATACAAAGAGCCTGGTTGTCGCGTATGCAATGTTACGTTTTTCTAGAAGTGAAAAGAAAAATGCTTTGTTTTTCTGAAAGTGAAAAAAAGATCTTATATTTTTTCTAAATTAATGGACCTCAATATTATGTTGATGTTCATGAGGTCACCCTAGCAAACTATTATTCCGAGCGAATGCTGCAATTTGAGAGCGTATCATCAAAAAACCACTCCCAATAAACGCTCAGAGAGTTGTTTTGCTGAAATAGATGTGCTTGTCATGCTATTTTGTACAAAGATTGCTATCTTGTAAAGAAAAAATTGCCACACTAGCAAAAATATTGCGAGGAATTTGCCATGCTGCAACAGAGTAATTGTCATGGGTTTTCGAGGATTTTTCATGATGCAACATGGAGAATTGCTAGCCTAAAAAGGAAATTTCCAATTTATTCAGAAATTGCCATGCTACTATATTTTTTTTGTCATGCTTACGTCGAAGATAATCGGTGACAAATGGCCATGCTTTTAAAAACATAATTTATCATCCTAGATGTATTCACTCAAATTGCCACGTGTCTTGCTTTGAGATTCGTGAACGTGTCACATCACATTCGCTCAAAAAAAAACCCCGTCTCTAAGCTAATGTCGGATTGTTAACATTTAGAAAATTAATACTAGTAGGTTCTTTTGGTAAATTGATTGATTTGAGGAAGTATAAGGGTATTATTTCTTGGCTTTTTAGGGAATGGTATTATTTCTTGACTTCTCTTTTTTGAGGGAATGGTATTATTTCTTGACTAGGGACAAAGGTTTTTTTTTTGAGAATCTGGGACAAAGGGCTTAATAAGAGAGAAAACGTTGATAATGGCCCAATCGAACAGCCTCGGCCCATACAAGAGAAGGCCGGCTGTCTCCCTCGAGAAGATAGCGCGAGTCTTCTTCTTCCTCCCTGCTCCGACCGAGATCCGCTCCAGTGGACTCGATTAGGGTTAGGGTTTGCCTCTCGGATCGTGAGGTGGGTTGCTACATCCACCTTGTTCCTCTGATTCCGGTAGAATCAACCACCCGACGACTTAATTTCCACCGCCGGTGCGGCCTCTGCTTTGTCGAAGATGCTGGGCGGACTGTACGGCGACCTCCCGCCGCCCACCTCGGCGGCCGGCGACGACGACAAGCCGACGGCCTCCGTCTGGTCGAGCGCCACCAAGATGGCGCCCCCGACCCTCCGCAAGCCCTCCGCGACCTTCGCCCCTCCCACATCCCTCCTCAGGAACCAGCACCCCCGCCCCGCCGCTCCCAAGCCCAGCGCAGTCCAGCAGCAGCAGCCGCCGCACCCCCTCCCCCTCGCCTCTGCCACCACCACCACCACCGCGGCCTCCTTCCACCCCGCCCTCGTCGCTGTGCAGTCCACCGTGCTCGAGGAGTACGACCCCGCCAGGCCCAACGACTACGAGGACTACCGCAAGGAGAAGCTCAAGCGGGCCAAGGACGCCGAGATGAAGAAGGAGCTCGACCGGAGGCGCCGCGAGGACCAGGAGAGGGAGAGGGAGCGCGAGCTGAGGGAGGCCGAGGCACGCCTGCGCGAGGAGCAGTCCAGGGCCTCCTCCCTCAACATATCCGGCGAGGAGGCCTGGAAGAGGAGGGCCGCCATGAGCGGCGCTGGCGGCGGCGCTACTCCTCAGAGGGCCTCGTCTCTGCCCCACGGCGATGGCAGCGGCTTCTCCATCCCAGGTTCCTCCTCCTCTGGCTTGGGCCTGGGCGCCGGCGGCCAGATGACCGCTGCCCAGAGAATGATGGCCAAGATGGGGTGGAAGGAAGGCCAGGGGCTCGGCAAGCAGGAGCAGGGAATCACAGCGCCTCTGGTCGCTAGGAAGACCGACCGGAGGGCAGGGGTTATTGTCGATGAGAGCAGTTCCAGGAGGCCCAGATCAGCCAACTTTGAAGGCCAGCCCACCAGAGTAGTGCTTCTGCGCAATATGGTAAATATTTTCCCATGACTTCTGCGTAATAAGAGTACCACATTTTGTCAGCATTTTCAGGTTTGCATGAACAAGGATGAAGTAGTGGTTCATGTGTTATGCCTGTTTTCCCCTCTTAGGCACCGAGTTGCAAAATGCTTCCTTGTGTGTTTATATATGCTGACATGTATTATGCTGTTATGCGAATATCTAAGCTGAAGTTAGTTGGTTGTGTAATTTAGATATCACCTTAGCAACCGCCAACCTTACATCTGCTGCTGTTGTTGATTTATTATCATTATTACTGGTTTCTCATACATAGACAGCGGCTATTCTAGAATATCATCATCCAATTCTGAGCATATAGTTTTTAGCATTGTCTCTACTCGTGTGCTGGTAGCCTAATACCATCTAGCAAAATGAAATAGTAGTTAATGTGACATAATTGCCTTGTTGGTGCTGACTGATATGTGATAATTTGCAGTAGCATGTCCAGTAAACACATAGACAGGTATCAGGTAGCATATGTATTTCAGAAATTTTTGTTTCTGTTATGGTTGAAGTGCACAGGTTATTGTTTGATCTATTTTCAGATGATACTGATACACACATGAACTGTAAAGACTTAAAATTATGAAGGGTGATTAGCAATATATAGAGTTTGAGAATCTATTTGTGCTAATTGTAATTTGTATATCTATTAGAGAACTTGGGGTGGACAAGGTAGTGCAAAATCGCAACTAAATGGTTTGCTGACTGCATTAGCTTCCAAATCTAACCACTGTATAGCAAAGACAGCTTATACATGGTAATTTTGGTTAATAGGCAGCTAAGAATTTTAGTCTTTACAGGTTGCTGTTGGCTTATTCAATATAAGCTGGTTGCTTTTTAGTTCAATAGAAAACGTGAACTTAAGGTCCAATTCCATGTAAAGAAAGTTCAGCGTATGATTGGTTCTCTACCAGTGGGTTTATATGAGCTCTGCAATATAATCATTAAACTTGAATGTTGTGTTATTCTGGAAGGCGTACTTCTGGAAAACAGTACTGCTTATTTTATTAGTATAATCTTGAATACTTGATGGGCATAGAACCTGATGAATTTGTTGAATTTGGGTACTACAATGGTGTTACCCGGTTTTGACCACTGAGGGTTGTGATACAAAAGTATAGGTCAAACAGGTTAGGTTTTTTTTATCACAGAATGCATTCGGCTTTGTGAGTTTTCTGATTAATTATAGTTTTATCTGTCAAGTGGTATTTGATCATACATGATGAAGAGTTGTCTTCTGTGGGATCAGGATTTGCCCACTGATCTACTGTGTTGTTTGACTGTATGTTTGTTTTTGACTGCTTAAACTGGGGCCTTATGCTGGGATATAGTGATGATACCATAATTTTTTTATGTTGCTTCATAATACATGTACATGATTTATTTCTGGTTAAGGTGCGAGTTCTTGTCTAGTGCAACATGTTAATCGTCACCATGAAACATGTGCAGATTGGTCCGGGCGAGGTTGACGACGAGCTGGAAGACGAGATTGCCTCGGAATGCTCCAAGTTTGGGGCTGTGTTACGCGTGCTGATATTCGAGATCACCCAGGCAAACTTCCCCGCGGACGAAGCAGTGAGGATCTTTGTGCTGTTCGAGAGGACAGAAGACTCGACCAAGGCGTTGGTCGAACTGGAAGGGCGCTACTTTGGCGGACGCATAGTGCACGCGACCTTCTTCGACGAGGGAAGGTTTGAGAGGAACGAGCTTGCTCCGATGCCCGGGGAAGTACCAGGGTTCGACTAAACCTTAATAAGCAGACTAAAGAACTGGACGTTGGTGTCTCGGATGTAACTTAATCTAGAGCACGAACGCAGTGTTTTTCTTTCCTTTTGAGGACAGTTTACAACATGTTGGTGAATGTTGGCCTATTGCCACTTATTGTTGTAGAGTTGTTATTATACTCAACTTCTGGGTGTAGAGGTGAGTATCTGCATCGCATCGCCGTCTTCTTTTTTTTTTTGAATGCGCATCAGGTATTCTTGTTAATGCTTACAAAATAAATTCTGTCACCCATTGAATTTGGCAATATTGATCCCTCAAGCCCAAATATCCACCTCTTTGGCAATAGAGCCTGGTGCATCTACCCGCTGTGGATTGGAGATTTGAAAAGGATATTAAAAGAAAACAATTGCTTAATTATAGTATTGATTTTGGAGTTTCTATATTTTGTGGCAATTGTGTTGAGTACTGTCTAACAAGCTGAAGATTATGAACTTTCTACCTATGATCGTTATGAGTTAAACTACAATCAAATTGCTTCAAGTTGGTTACCAATTTCCATGATGGGAGATTACACAATTCATACAATTAGGAATTTGTCTTAAAGTAAAATAAAAGAAGAAAAATCTTTGAATTTATTGATTGCTAAACTTTTTGATTTTGTCCTTTTGTTATAAAAATCTAATGCAGTTTTGCTAAAACACATCTATGATGTGCCATAAGTATTGCACATCTAAGTCGTATGTCATTCATTTTACGCGGAGATTCATGCATACATTTTCATTTTTCTTTACCTTTTCAGGAGTAGTTTGATTGAGTCACTTAGATGTGCAATAACACATTCAGATGCGTCTTAGACAGTCTTAGTATAATAATTCTTTATTAAACTATAAAGAAAAACGAATAACTACTGTATTGGAAAAAATATATTTTAAATCAGACTAGATTTTCGTGATATATTGTGCCCATCGTCTCCGGTCTCCACTGAAAACGGACCTTTGGTAAGATCGAAACATCGACATGGCATGTGTGAATGGCCTGAAATAGAGAAGATCAATTGCTCGGTCGGTTCTCTCTGTTCGTCTGAATTTGCAGTTTATACCACCACAGAAGGCAGTTTGATAATCCAATCGACGACTGGGAACATAAAGTACTACTGATAACATTTATTCATCAGGCGATTACATCAAGAAATCAAGAACAGAAAACCCGCAAAAAGGAAAAGAGCAACGAGCAGGATTAAACTGAACCACCCTGTGCCTGCGCCTGGTCTACCACCAGTCGTCAGTTCGGGCGCGGGCGCGTTCCCTGAGGTGAACTCGCCACGGCGGATCAAAGGGCGCCGGCGGCACCACGAGCCGGCGCTCATCCTCGAGGGCCCAGCAGTCGTCTGCGGTCCTGCGCCTCGCACCAGATGCCCGCCGTCACCTTCGTCGGAATCGGCACCGCCGTCATCATTGTCGCCGCCGCCGCGGTCGGGGGCGTTGTTGGGGTCGGTGCCGCCGGACACGGCCTTGGCGTTGGAGGCGCCGTCGCGGATGGCCGTGTCGTCGGAGTCGGAGTCGCTGATGACCACCACGTCGTAGTCACGGCTCTCATCGTCGTCGGAGTCGGAGGGGAGGGGCATGTCGTCGGGAGAGACGTAGCGAGGCAGAAGAGGCGCCATGACTTGTCCGGAGAGGGAGACTACGCCGTGGTACTTGACAATTGGACATGCATACGGGCATATATATATAGCACGCCGACATCAAAGGCCATGGAGCACGGCGGGGAAACCAAAAAAGGTTTTGGCGCCAGATTATTATCAAGGAAGATGGAAATGATCCACGATTTGATCGCGTCGCATGCATACCAATCTGAAGGCAGGATCGATCACATGCCTCGGCCGAGCCACGAAATCACGGGATCTTGACTTGCTTCTCTCAATTGCGCCATGGCACCGTGATCTCATTCCTAATCGATCGCCATCGCCGCGAGATTTGCCCCGCTAATTGATTCAGCGCGCGCAGCTCCTCCCAAATCACCGCGTTGGGGCGGCGTACGTGATGCCGGTGATCCAATGCCTTGACCATCTCCACGTGGAAAACCTCGAGTGGCTCAATTCTGCAAACGTGGACAGCAAATAAACCTTAGACATGTAAGAATACAAATTGTGCTAAGAAGACGGGAAGGAAAGCAAATGCATCCATATCCCTGCCAGACCGTTGTCTGTGGGATAACTGGCTAACGGCGTCCATCACCATACCTGTAAGTGTTTTGTTATAGCAAAGTGAGTACATGACGTACGCTGCAAGACTTACCGGAGTCCCGCAGTATTTATGCATCAGGTATCAAAAGAGGGCAAGGAGTCTAGCGGCAGCAAGCACTAGCCCTTATAGAGACATGCTACAACTTGCGTCTATCAAAGATAAGGAAAAAGGGTGTATGAGAACCAGCTACACTAAATGTTGTGCAACGCAACCCCATGGTTGCGCCCACGCTGAGCATCTATCCCATCATAAACATGACAGAGCCTTGCATTCCCCTTCGCACCAAACAAGAGTCCTTGAGGCGTTTAGTTAGCAAGTTTTATTAATTAGTTAAAGTTGTGCACACTCTATTAGTAACTATATTAAGGGTGGGTAAGTCCTAGAGATTACAACTTGAACTTGTGTTATGATGAAGTCATCGAGCTTCAAATCGTCCGTAACCGTGGACACAGTTATTCGAACAGATTTATCCCTACAAGGGTGCACCAATATTCCCCTTATACGATCACACACGTGCTAATCAGAACAATTGTTGGCCCATTACAGGCATGAACCGGAACATCTGAAACAACACATTGATATGTCTCAAACGTAACTATAATTTTTTTATTGTTTCATGCTATGTTTATATCACTTTGCAATAGTTTTTGACAATTTTTATTTATTTTTGGACTAACATATTAACTTAGTGCTCAGTGTCTGTTTTCTGTATGTTTTTAAGCTTAACAAACAAATTTATGGTTCTTAAAAAAATCTAAAAATGTTCTAGAAAAAGTTTTGCATCGAGAAGTTTCTGTAGGACCTAGGGGCCCACCCGGGGGAACCCTGTGGGCCCCATGCACTCAGGGGGGTCACATGGTGAGGCCGCGTGCCCCCTTGGTGCTCCGTTCCACCACCTCTCGATGCCTATATTTTTTGTTTGCTTTGAAAATCCTAAATATCAAGGAGTTGGAACTTGTCCATCGCCGCACCTCTCTGTTCCAAAGTGATCCAATCTGGAAGCATTTTTCGGGTACTCTGCTGGAGGGAAATCATCTCGGTGGCCATCTATATCAACCTTGTTGCCACCATCATCACTCGTGAGTAGTGAGTAGTTTTCTTTTGACTATGGATCCATAGTAGTATCTGGATGGTTTTCTCTTCCTTGTTTCTCAGTACAAAGCGCACATGAGCTGCCCTACATGATTGTGATCGATCTGATGCTTAGTGTGTTTGTTGCGGTGTGATGAATTGTCACTTTATGACCAAAAAAAGAGGTAGAACTTGTGATCATCTGCCTCTGGTTTTTGACAATTTTACCCAGGAGAGCTGGTGCATCTTGTGATCATCTAAGCATCTGCATTGCATTTCTTCTTATTCTTATTAATTTGTTTGAAGAGATATACAATAACTTCTGGCTCAACCTCAAGGGAGACATTGGCTGTCATTCACACAATGTGCTTGGAGGCGCAGAGAAAGAGGGAGTCATTCATGAAGTGTTTTGGCTGCTTTGCCCACCGACAAGGCATCTGTAGAACCTATATCCACAAGCATGCAATCTCAGAGAAAAGAGGGTGCTCCATCCATGCATTTGCAAAAAAAGAAAAAAGTTGAATTGCCACCAACAATGCATGAAGTCGCATGAGTATGAGTGCATGGACCAAGTGTGACCGCACCACGCATCACAATCTTTGAAGCAACAACCACCCCCCCCCCCCCCCCCCCAATTTGACCAGGATGGAGACTCAATGCCGTGACGAGGCATTGTGTCAAGTCGAGGACACATACCACCCATTATGGGAGCACTATTGATGGCCATCGTGCCGGCCTTATCACCTACAAGGCGTAACACACTACAACTTTCAGATATTTAAAATACAAATATTTTTAAAAACATATTCGTGAATTTATAAATTTACATATTTAACATAAGTTCACTAATTTAAGATATTCGGGAAGCTAAAAAATGTAAAAGAATATTTGCAATTTTAAAATAGGTTCATGATTTCTTTAAAACGATCACGAAATTGATTTTTTTTATGAATTAAGAAAGTCTTTCCTGATCTTTTAAAAATTAGAAAATAAATAAGGAATAAATACGAACAAAAAGGAGAAAAAACAGGAAAAACAAAAGAAAAACTGAAAACACGAGAAGAAACCGATATAGAGAAAATACAAAAAAGGAAAATAAAAAAACTGAACGAAACCTGGGAGCAACTAGTTAACGAGCGTTCCTTCGGGAGCCTTGCAACGATCAGCGCCACTTGGCACGCTCTCAGCCATTCGCCACGTGTCGCGCTCTGGACGCTCCCTTCGGATTTTATTTTTTTTATTTTTTCGCATGCATTTTCGGCTTTTTAAACGGTTTTTTTCCGGGTTTTTTCGACGTTTTGGTTTTCCACCGGTCTCTCTTAGCTTTT
The DNA here is from genome assembly GCA_034509565.1 of Triticum monococcum. Taxonomy (NCBI): domain Eukaryota; kingdom Viridiplantae; phylum Streptophyta; class Magnoliopsida; order Poales; family Poaceae; genus Triticum; species Triticum monococcum. The sequence goes on along the minus strand of CM067843.1, from coordinate 60,895,828 downwards.
CGATAAAAAAAATTGAAATTTTTTTTTGCGCGAAAAAAACGCGTTTTCTTTTATTTTCCTTTCGCGAAAGTCACGATTTTCCTTCCGCGAGAGGCACGGTTGTGCTTTAGCGAGAGTCACGACCATGCCTTTCGGAAACGAAAAAAACGCGTTTTTTGTTTTTTTTTCTTTCGCGAGAGTCACGGTTTTGCTTCCGCGAGAGGCACGGTTGTGCTTTTGCGAGAGTCACGGCTGTGCCTCTCGGAAAAGGGAAAAACAAAACGTGTTTTCTATTTTTTTTCTTTCGTAAGAGTCACGATTTTGCTTCCGCGAGAGGCACGGTTGTGCTTTTGCAAGAGTCACGGCCGTGCCTCTCGGAAAAGGGAAAAACAAAACGTGTTTTCTATTTTTTTCTTTCGCGAGAGTCACGGTTTTGCTTCCGCGAGAGGCACGGTTGTGCTTTTGCGAGAGTCATGGCCGTGCCTCTCGGAAAAGGGAAAAACTGTTGGGGAACGTAGCAATAATTCAAAAAATTTCTACGTGTCACCAAAATCAATCTAGGAGATACTAGCAACGAGAGAGAGGGAGTGCATCTTCATACCCTTGAAGATCGCTAAGCGGAAGCGTTCAAGAGAACGGGGTCGATGGAGTCGTACTCGTCGTGATCCAAATCACCGATGATCCTAGCGCCGAACGGACGGCACCTCCGCGTTCAACACATGTACGGAACGGAGAGACGTCTCCTCCTTCTTGATCCAGCAAGGGAAGAGGAGAGGTTGATGGAGATCCAGGAGCACGACGGCGTGGTGGTGGAAGCAGCGGGATCTCGGCAGGGCTTCGCCAAGCACCAACGAGAGAGAGAGGTGTCACGGAGGGAGAGGGAGGCGCCAGGGACTTGGGTGCGGCTGCCTCCCTCCTCCCCACTATATATAGGACCCCTAAGGGGGGTGCCGGCCCTAGGAGATCCAATCTCCAAGGGGGGGGGCGGCCAAGGGGGGACTTGCCCCCCAAGTCAGGTGGGGCGCCCCCACCCCTAGGGTTTCCAACCCTAGGCGCAGGGGGAGGCCCATGGGGGGGCACCAGCCCACCAGGGGCTGGTTCCCCTCCTACTTCAGCCCATGGGGCCCTCCGGGATAGGTGGCCCCACCCGGTGGACCCCCCGGACCCTTCCGGTGGTCCCGGTACAATACCGATTACCCCCGAAACTTTCCCGATGGCCGAAACTGGACTTCCTATATATAAATCTTCACCTCCGGACCATTCCGGAACTCCTCGTGACGTCCGGGATATCATCCGGGACTCCGAACAACTTTCGGGTTACCGCATACTAATATCTCTGCAACCCTAGCGTCACCGAACCTTAAGTGTGTAGACCCTACGGGTTCGGGAGACACGCAGACATGACCGAGACGACTCTCCGGTCAATAACCAACAGCGGGATCTGGATACCCATGTTGGCTCCCACATGTTCCATGATGATCCCATCGGATGAACCACGATGTCGAGGATTTAATCAATCCTGCATACAATTCTTTGTCTATCTGTTGGGGATATTATTACTGGAGGTAAACCGGCCTTATGTAGCCGGATTGACTCTTTGAAGATTAGAAGCCCATGAAGATATAAAGATGATGGCGCTTTACGGAGGGCCCAAAGGCGGGTTACAGTCTGTAAATGTAAACCGGCCTAGTCATGTAAGTTGTATAGTAAGATAGAAAGAGAGAGGCCGAACCGGATACATTTATAAACCGGCTTCGGGACTCTGTAGCCCGGCGGGTGTCAACCTATGTATATAAAGGGACGACCCGGCCGCGGTTTAGGAACAGACAACAACTCGAGAGCCAGACAAAGCGGATTCGCTCCCTGGCCTTCGAAACCCTAGCAATACCAATCACAACTAGACGTAGGCTTTTACCTTCATTGAAGGGGCCGAACTAGTATAAACTCCCGTGTCCCCTTGTCCAGTTTAACCCCTTTAAGCTAACCCGTTGCGATGGCTCCACGACTAAGTCCTTTCACGAGGACATCTGCCGTGACAAACCCACGACAGTTGGCGCCCACCGTGATCGCACGATGGTTTTGAGTTCTTGAAGGGCAGCTTCGATGGACTTAAGGGATACGCTGTGGGCCGGATGACGAAGAGTCACCGTGGCAAGCTCTACATCGACAACGCAGGATGGGGTTCCAAGGCCGATTCAATCGAATACGGGTACCGGGTCCCCTTTGGTGGGATTCACGTCTTCATCAGCAAGATCGGCGAACCGGCCCCGAGCCAGACATCTGCACCGACATCATCGAAATGGCTCGGCGTGCAAGTTCTTCGCCGGTTCAGCCCGAGGCAAGGCATGTTTTCGTAGGTGTCGTCCATGGATCGGGGCACGAGGACGGACCGGTGTCCGATGGAGAAACCGTAGTCTGCTCTGATGACGAGTCTTCTGGAGAAACCGAATCGCTTTACCAGTTGCAGGATGGCCGGATTGAGGGAGGATCCGAGGGTAACAGTATTTCGGATTCCCCCGGTCTGCCAAACCGGGCCGCCATCTTCATGGCCGGCACACAATCGGCGCCTCATTCATCTACCGCCGCGGCAATGCTCTCCGGTTCAACGACGGCCACACCAGCAGGGGCAGGAAGCTCGGCGCCACCTTCGGCCCAAGTCTTGTCTGATTTGTTCGACGCTCTGGCCACATTGATGTCCGCGGAGGTAGACGCGGCAGCCAGGGATCAGCACGATGCGGAGATTGCAAAAGTGAAAGATCAGATAGCCCAGGCTAAAGTGGACCTGGCAGCAGAGAACGCCAGGATGGCTACGGAGCGGGCCGAGTTGGAAGCACAGGCTTACCGGATTAGACTGGATCAGAATGCTTCAGTGGAAGTCATGAGAAGAAGGTACCGGTCACGTCTCCCGTCGGTTTATGAGCCGCAGAATCTTTTCAACACGCCAGGTGCAGGAGCTGGTAACCAACCCACGCTAAACCGGGCGGGGGCGCCGGGTGCAGGAGCGCCGGTTCAGCCGCGCACAACGGATCTGCCTCGCCAGAACAACGTTGTATCATCAACGCCGCCCGGGCATTATTCCAACCCGTTGGACAACATTGTGGCCGCCGCTTCACGCCTGGCGGCCCTCCCAACCGACGGCGAGTCACCAGTTGTAGTGGAAGTACGTCGGGCCAGGGATCTCGTTCAGACAGCACTAAATCAGCAGCAAGCATATTCACACAGCCGCGAGAGGATTCATTCCACTCCTCGTCCAAGCCGGAGTTATAGCAGACACGTGGAAGACGAACCGGCCGTGTCCAGTAGTGCACGCCGCCGAAATTCGCCATGAGGGAACAACCCGGCTGGGGGAGGTAACAATGCGCAAGATGTTGTGGACCATGGCCACGCACGTCGAGAGGCCGAGTTGACAGCTCGACACGAAGCACGACAGCATACTCCGGTTCACCCCACTGCCTCCGTGGAGCCAGGGGCGATGTTCAGTATCTTAGGGGTACCATGTTTAACTCCTGCTTTGCGTAATGTGCGACTACCCAAGGATTTCAAGGGACCTCGTAAGGTACCAAATTATACTGCTGATTTGCAGCCAGAGGCGTGGGTGGAGAGCTATGAGATGGCAATGGAGATGTTAGATGTGGATGAGGCGGTGTGTGCTAAATATTTCACAATGATGTTGGAAGGAACAACTCGCACTTGGTTGAAGAGCTTGCCGACCAACTCTATTGGATCATGGGCCGAACTGAAGCACCAGTTTATCTAGAACTTCAAGGATACATGTAAGCAGCCAATGTCAATTGTAGATCTGGCCGCTTGTGTCCAAGAGGAAGGGGAGTCCACGACCCATTGGGTCAAACAGGTCTCGGCGATTTTGCATTCATTAGATCGTATCAATGCAGACACTACAGTGTTAACGCTAGAGGGCAATTGCCGTTTCAAACCGTTGAAACAAAAGTTGGGAAGGCTCAAACGTCACTGCAACGACATGTCAACACTCATGGCCGCTTTGGTTAAATATGCCGATTCAGATAATACCAAGGATCCGGATTTAGAGGAGGACAAACCGGAGAAGGGTAAGAAGACCGGAAGACCGGCAATGCCAAAGGCCAACAACACAATCCGGAAGGCCATGGAAATGCTGGTAAGCGCAAGGCCGACAGTGGTTTGGACTTTGTCGCAAATACCAACACGCAGGAGAATGGCCAGCGCCGTAAAGGCAAGCAGCCCCAGAGGGGTGGAGGTCCAGGCAACAATTTGGAGCGTTTGTTAAATCAGCCCTGTCCAAAGCATGGATTGAAGGAGAAACCGACATCACATCTCTGGAAAGATTGTTATATCATGCGGGATTTCAAGAATTCCAATATGTTCCAATATGACAACGGCCCGCCCAGCGGTTCAGGAGGAGGTTTCCACGGGCCGGGTTACGGAGGCGGTGGTTCCGGTTCAGGGTTTCCAGGCAATCAAACCGGACACGTCAATAAAGGACACCAAGGAAACCAGGGAGGTTACAACCATCAGGGGAGTCAGCAGCAGCAGTCGGGTTATCAGAGCAATCCCAAACAGCTGAACAGCGGGCAATATCATGTCTTCACTACTAGTTTGTGCAAACGTGATCAGAAACTTCACAAAAGGGCAGTCAAATCTGTTGAGCCGGCAGTACCTTAGTATTTACGCTGGTCGGAGCAACCTATTTTGTGGAGGAGAGAGGATCACCCGCCCCGGGTTGATAATCCAGGTCATTTGGCCTTGGTGGTAGCCCCTCAAGTCGGCGGATACAAGTTTACTAAAGTGCTCATGGATGGGGGAAGTAGTATCAATATTTTGTATTATGATACATTCTGCCGCATGGGGTTGACAGATAAGGATCTTAAACCATCGAATACGGTATTTCATGGTGTGGTGCCTGGTAAGTCTGCATATCCCATCGGTAAGATAGCTTTGGAGGTAGCTTTTGGAGATGACTACGATTCAAGGTCAGAAACATTAACATTTGAGGTGGTGAAGATCAAAAGTCCGTACCACGCCTTGTTTGGGCGGCCGGTTTATGCTAAGTTTATGGCAAGGCCATGTTATGTTTACCTACAGCTTAAAATGACAGGTCATAAGGGGACTATCACAGTACATGGAAGTAGAAAGATTGCTTTGGAGATTGAAGAGGGCGATGCGGCTTATGCTGAGTCGGTTTGTGCCATGGAGGAGTTAAAATTCTATAAGGAGCAAGTTGATCCGGCAGACATGACCTCCTTAAAAAAGCCAACCACGGAACATGATCCAGCATTGAAGTTCAAATCAGCTACAGACACTAAGATGGTTGACTTTGTCCTTGGCGAGTCATCCAAACAGTTCAGCATCAACGCTAACCTGGATCCCAAATAGGAAAGCGCGCTCATCGAGTTCATCCGTGAGAATCGGGACATCTTTGCATGGAAACCTTCTGACATGCTAGGTGTACCGAGAGAACTCGCTGAGCACACACTCAACATTGATCCAAAATTCAAACCGGTCCGACAGTTCCTCCGCCGCTTCAACGAGGAAAGGCGCAAGGCTATAGGTGAAGAGGTCGCCCGTTTGTTGGTTGCTGGGTTTATTGTTGAAGTTTTTCATCCAGAGTGGTTAGCCAATCCGGTGCTGCTTTTTAAGAAAAATAGCACTTGGCGCATGTGTGTGGACTACACAGATTTAAACAAGGCTTGCCCTGCAGACCCCTTTGCTCTCCCTCGCATTGATCAGATAATTGATGCTACGACGGGTTGTGACCGTTTGTGTTTTTTGGATGCTTACTCTGGTTATCATCAGATCAAAATGGCAGTTAAGGACCAGGAGAAGACAGCCTTTATAACTCCCTTTGGAGCCTTCTGCTATGTTTCCATGCCCTTTGGACTCAAGAGTGCCCAGGCAACTTACCAGCGATGTGTTCAGAATTGCCTTCATAAGCAAATTGGGTGCAATGTTCATGCGTATGTAGATGATATTGTGGTCAAATCTAGAAAGGAGGAGACTTTGATAGATGATCTACGGGAAACCTTTGACAATCTCCGGGTTTACAAGATGATGCTCAATCCGGAGAAGTGTGTTTTCGGTGACCCGGCAGGCAAGCTCTTAGGCTTTCTGGTTTCAAACAGAGGCATTGAGGCTAATCCGGAAAAGATTGCAGCGATTACGTCCTTGGCTAAACCGGCGTGTATTAACGATGTGCAACGTCTAGCCGGCCGGATTATAGCCTTGAGCCGGTTTATCAGCCGCCTTGGAGAGAAGGCCATCCCCTTATATCAGATGCTCAAGAAAACGGATAACTTTGTCTGGAGTGAGGCAGCTGATAAGGCGTTTGAAGATCTGAAGAGGCAGCTCGTGGAACTGCCCGTGCTGGCAGCATCGATCGATAAAGAGCCATTATTATTATATGTAGCTGCTAATGCCCGGGCTGTCAGCGTAGCCATTGTGGTAGAGCGCAAGGAGCCTGGCAAAGAGTATCCGGTTCAACGGCCGGTTTATTATATCAGTGAGGTACTCATTGAGTCAAAGCAGAGGTATCCGCATTGGCAGAAACTGGTGTATGGGGGTGTTTATGGCAAGCCGGAAGCTCAAACACTATTTTCAGGGCTATCCTATCACAGTGGTCAGTTCAGCTCCTTTGGGCGACATCATTCAAAACAGAGAGGCAACTAGCCGGATTGCCAAGTGGGCCATTGAGCTTGGACCCCATGGGCTCAAATATATACCCCGCACGGCGATCAAGTCCCAGGCACTCGTAGATTTCATCAACGATTGGACGGAGTTACAGGCACCTGAGGAGAAACCAGATAATACATATTGGACTATTCATTTTGATGGGTCCAGATAGCTAGAGGGTTCGGGGGCTGGAGTCATATTAACTTCCCCACTAGGTGATAAGCTTTGTTATGTCCTCCATTTAATGTTCCCTTGTACTAACAATGCAGCTGAATATGAGGCTTTACTCCACGGTCTTCGGATGGCTAAAGAGATGAATTTGAGCCGGGTTAAGTGCTTCGGCGATTCAGATCTAGTGACTCAGCAAGTGTCTGGCACTTGGGATTCTAAGGACCCACTCATGGCTGCATATCGGCGAGAGGTGGACGCAATGGCTGGTCACTTTAAAGGTTATCAGGTGGACCATATAGACCGGCGGAAGAATGAAGCGGCGGACGCTTTAAGTCCTCTTGGTTCCCAACGTAAACCGGTTCCGCCCAATGTCTTTCTTGATGTATTGCACAATCCGTCAGTCAAAATACCAACCGAAGAAGATTTGGCTATTCCTGATCCGTAGGCTCAGTTGGTGGCAGCTCTGCATGCCATACCGGATTGGACGATCCCATATCTAGATTACATGAACCGGCGCAAGTTACCAGCTGAGGAAACGTTGGCTCGGCAGATAATCCGGCGTTCCAAGTCCATGACCATACTCAACGGGGATTTACATCGTTACAGTGTTTCAGGAGCAATTCAACGATGTGTTTCTCCTCAAGAAGGTTGTGAGATTTTGCGAGAAATTCATGAAGGGGATTGCGGTCACCACGCCGATTCAAAGTCGTTGGTTGCTAAAGCTTTTCACCACGGTTTTTACTGGTTGACGGCGCATGCTGATGCGGAGGATTTAGTCAAAAGATGTGATGGATGTCAAAAGTTTGCCCGCCGTGTGCATGTTTTGGCTCAAGAGTTGCGGATGATTCCAATTACGTGGCCGTTTGCCACTTGGGGGCTGTATATGGTTGGGCCCTTCAAGCGCTCCAAGGACAAGAAGACCCATCTATTAGTAGCAGTTGATAAATTCACTAAATGGGTAGAGGCAGAGCCAGTCAGCAAGTGTGATGCAGCCACGGCGGTTCAATTCATCAAAAAGGTGATATTCCGGTTTGGCTTTCCACATAGCATTATAACAGATAATGGCACTAACTTGTCAAAAGGAGAGATGGAAGAATTCTGTCAACGTGAGCACATCCGGCTGATCTAGCATCAGTGGCTCACCCCCAATCTAATGGTCAAGCGGAAAGGGCGAATCAAGAAATTCTACGGGGTATCAAACCAAGGCTTATGGTTCCCTTAAAGCGGACGCCGGGTTGTTGGGTCGAGGAGCTACCTTTTGTGTTATGGAGCATCAACACCACACCCAATAGGTCTATGGGTTACATGCCTTTATTCATGGTTTATGGAGCAGAGGCGGTTCTTCCTAGTGACATCCATCACGATTCGCCCCGTGTGGCAGCTTATGTTGAAGTTGATAATGAGAAGGCACGTCAGGATTCTCTGGACCTGTTGGATGAAGAGCGGGATCTTGCAGCAGCGCATTCGGTGATTTATCAACAAGATCTTCGATGTTATCACAGCCGCCGGGTTAAAACCAGAACCTTTCAAGAAGGTGATTTGGTGCTCCGGCTCATCCAGGATCAGACTGATATGCACAAGTTATCCCCCCTTGGGAAGGACCCTTTGTGGTCAGCAAAAATCTGCACAAGGATCCTACTACCTCATTGGTGTTCGAGAGCATGAAGACTCACGTCAATCGGAGGAGGAGACAAAGCGGCCATGGAACATAGCTCTCCTTCGGCCTTACTATACTTGAAGCCATAGGCTCTTCACCTGTACATATTTATGACAGTGTATATACCATATAATAAACCGGAGCCTCCGTTATAAGCGGAGTATCTGTTCTTTCTTATATCATGTGTGTGCTTTTCCAAGTTAACGGTCAAAGCGGAGCCTTTGTTAAACCGGTTTTAGCAGCTGCATAAAGATAAAGAAAATCACTAGGGGGCTTGGTCATGCTTGAACCACAGCTACACCTCTTGATAGGCATTTCAGCCGCACAAGGAAAAATCTGTGGAGCCAAAGAGAGTATTGTACACAGTATAAACTCAAACATAGGCACACATTGAGCATCGCTCACAAAGTTACTTGGGGGCTCTTTTTTGCAAAGCAACAAAGAGTTTGAAAGGACCCTTGTAACTGGCTATCAAGCCACGACTTGGAAGCCTGGTGTATTCACCTAAAACTCCAGGTTAACCTGCCTTCATCAAGTAAGTCACTCCTATCCAGGTAATCCCGGCATGACCCATCGAACGTGTGACAAGTCAATCTTTCACAGACCCTGAACTTGTCACAGTTAAAACGATGATTGGTTAGTTGGAGGCCCATCTTAAAAGGCTTTGTTAAATGGTTTAACTGAGAGGCCTGGTAGCCCATGAAAAGCCTCGATTTGGATCCTGGCAGCTCGTAAAAAGCCTCGTATATTTTCCTATTTGAATTTTTTTTGTTGGTAATCATAAGTATTTTTTTGATAAACCGGCGTCCTTGACCCGGCTTGCTTTCCAACCACCAGTTGTTGGCACATAATCAATTATAAACCGGTGGTCATTGACCCGGTCTGGTTTGACTAAATCACCAGTGTTATGAAGAAAATCCGGTAGTTATACCGGTCTGGTTTAATAGATAGACCAGTATTATGAAGATGAAATTATCAAACATATCGGGTTGGTGTTAAAAACCTTTGCTGTATACACGTTTGGTCAATCAATGAGGTATGTTCTGTACATTATTTTTTGTACAAACACTTGATTATTCAGCTCAAGTACTATATACTTCTTGGATATTATGACATGTTTAGCGGTAAACCACTAGACACTTTTAAGTTTTTTGTACCCAGGAAGGCAAGTCATCATAGACTATGCATAAAATATATCCTGAAGGGTGGCATAGATTGTCACAAAGTGTTATGAAACATGCTCGATGGCATGGTAGATAAACAAAGTGTCAGCTATCCTATTACATGAAGCTTCAAAGCGGCTCAAACAGTGCCATTGTTTTTCACAGTATCCATGTAAACCGGCGACCGGATCAGGACTCTTCATCACGACGGTTTGACGGTTGCGGATCAGTTGGTGTAGGTACTTCTTCATCCCTCCCCAGCCGCTGGAAATCAGCCGTTGACCAATCAATTCCGGTTAAAGCTTGGAACACTGCCTCCTCATGGATAAGATCAGAAGGGTTAATATCAGGGGCATAAGTGTGCTTACAAATCGGAGGCACAAGTTCTTCGACTTCATGGATCTCGGTCGGCTGTCTTCTCCCTTCTGCATCATAAAACGGTTGAAAATGGGACAAATCGGTGTCCTCAGCCAATTTGCTGGCCGCTGGCCGCATCTGTTTGGTCAGCCGCCGAAGATCATCATTGTCAAAGTCCGAACTGTCTTCTTTAATGCCTAGATATCCTTTAATTATATCCTCCGCTTCAAGGTCTGGAATCCAGGCCTTGGCTCTTACAAGGGCGGTTAATGCTCCTGCTCTCGCAGCGGCTCTTTTCAACTCGGCAATACGCGCAGGTAACATGCCCAGCTTCTCAAGGGTCTCCTTAATCAACGTTGGCATCGGTTTGTTATAAGCCGCTATACTAATGGCTCACTGAGACCCAGAGTATAGCTACTCAACCAAGGTATATGCCGCTTTGACCTTCATCCGCATATCTGCACCAAGATGAGTGATCCGAGTTCCTGCCAAAGATTTTATCAACATTTCGATTAGTTCTAAGATTCATTGACTGGTGCAACATACATAAACAGACACTTACCAAAGATAGCAGAGGTCATAGTGTTGATTTGGCGCTTCAAATCGGCTAGTTCTTCAACCACCGGTTTCAGGGCTTCCTCGGCATCTACAGCTCTTTTGGTCAAACTGGCTTTTTCGGTTTCCCATTCAGCACGATCTCGGTTGAAGGATTCTTTCAATTTTTCCATTCCGGCCAGGGCCTGTGTCAGCTCCTCTTTGGCTTTTGCAGCTTCGGCTTGTTGAGACTTCGCATTTTCTTGCAAGTCAGAGTTTTGGGCATCTTTGCTTCTCAGTTCAGCCTGCAACATTGAAGGTATATTCAACAAAACAACATATTTATGCACTAAGTATCAAGCATATAACAAGTTATCCACTTCATACTTGGGGGCTAATGCCTATTTGCTCTCAAATACCACCCTCTATACAAGTCTCCAGCACAATGCAAGCATTATCCTTGACACTTGGGGGCTAATGTACGTTTGTTCTAAACCGGCAGTGTGGATTAAAAATCGGATTAACTTGCCAATTTAAACCAGCCTTTGGGGGCTATGCTGCAGAACGTTATCTAATTTTTCAAACATGAGTCTTATCTATGATTGAGGACACGCCTTGGCAAGGATCAATGATGGGGTGCTTAAAGTGTTACAAAGACCCGGTTTATGATTGACAATCATAAAACGGCTCTTGGAGGCTACTTGGAATAATATTTCAACTATAAATCAATGTGCAAGGGAGAAGTATTTACCTCATATCGTTCTTTCATCAAATTCACCAAACCGGCTTCATAATCCCGGTTTGAGTGCAGACGGTTCAAGAAGCTGGAATGAAGCTCATCAGCGTTAACATGAGCATAGTTTGATAAGTCGCTGCTCCATTTACCTTTATCCCTGGCAATTTGCTCTTCTTTGGCACTATGCTGAGCCAAAATGACGGGGTGACCAGGAGAGCTGTGGCCTGCTCCAGTAATAATAACGTCGTCACCTTGGCCTTCAGGATTTTTGGTGGTTGATAATGGAATTTCAGTGTCTTTCATTGGACTGGCCCGGTTTGGTTCTGCCGGTTCAGTATCAGGGGCGGCAGGCTCAGCATCTGTTGGTTCGTCAGTAGGTTGGCCGGCAAGGGGCGGATCATCAAAAGTTGTTTCAGGATGGAAGCCTTCCGGTCCACCAGTTTGCTCCGGTTCACCTCTTGGTTCTTCTTCTTCGGCAACAGGGTCTTCTGGCGGATTGGTGACCCGAGCTTTCTTGCTGGGTCTGGCTTTGGCCCTGCAAACAGAATAAAAAAAGGATTAATATCATGTTCAAAAGATGTAGGGCGCATTGAAAGGAAAGGTTTTTCGTAACTCACCCGGCCACAGTTTTCAAAGGGGGGAGTTGAGTTGTTGTCGATTCACCAGAAGAGGAAGGAGGTGTCACCTGATAATTTGAATCAGATGGATTAAGAGGCTGTCTGAAATAACCTACCTTGGGGTAAGAATGGTCAGAAGTAGGAGAGACCTCAGACCGGCGCTTCCGAACCGGGGTATCAGGTAAACTGGTAGAGGTGACCTGTTGGCCACTGTGCCGGGTTGTCCGGCGAGCTTCATGCTGTTGAGTCTTCAAAATAAATGTTGGATCCAAGTGAGCAAGAGGATAAGAAAAGCTTACTTTCCAGATTGTTTGGCGAGTTTTTTGTGTTGGCATAGAGTCTGAACCGGAGGAAAGGGTAATTACCTCTACGTCCTCAGCCTGACTAGCTTCTGCCTCCTCCTGAGGAAGATCATTGTTAACAAGATGCATAAAAAGAGAGCCAAGTGAGTCAAGTTCTACCTCAACTTCTGGGTCATCGGTATCATCATCAAGTTCCATAGTGATCTGGTCAGCCACTTGCCGCTTTAACGTCCGTTTTACGGCTTTAGTCTTCGGGCGGGTTGGTTTGACCGCTTTATCTCCAGTTGGCTTTGCCGCTTTCTCTATGGATTTTTGTTTCCAAAAAGGGTCATCACCCTATACATATAAAGAAGTGTTGGAAATATGCCCTAGAGGCAATAATAAAAGCATTATTATTATATTTCCTTGTTCATGATAATTATCTTTTATTCATGCTATAATTGTGTTATCCGGAAATCGTAATACATGTGTGAATAATAGACTCCAACATGTCCCTAGTAAGCCTCTAGTTGACTAGCTCATTGATCAACAGATAGTCATGGTTTCCCGACTATGGACATTGGATGTCATTGATAACGAGATCACATCATTAGGAGAATGATGTGATGGACAAGACCCAATCCTAAACATAGCACAAGATCGTATAGTTCGTTTGCTAGAGTTTTCCAATGTCAAGTATCCTTTCCTTAGACCATGAGATCGTGTAACTCCCGGATACCGTAGGAGTACTTTGGGTGTACCAAACGTCACAACGTAACCGGGTGACCATAAAGGTATACTATGGGTATCTCCGAAAGTGTCTGTTGGGTTGACACGGATCAAGACTGGGATTTGTCACTCCGTATGACGGAGAGGTATCACTGGGCCCACTCGGTAATGCATCATCATTATGAGCTCAAAGTGACCAAGTGTCTGGTCACGGGATCATGCATTACGGTACGAGTAAAGTGACTTGCCGGTAACGAGATTGAACAAGGTATTGGGATACTGACGATTGAATCTCGGGCAAGTAACATATCGATTGACAAAGGGAATTGTATACGGGGTTGCTTGAATCCTCGACATCGTGGTTCATTCGATGAGATCATCAAGGAGCATGTGGGAGCCAACATGGGTATCCAGATCCCGCTGTTGGTTATTGACCGGAGAGTCGTCTCGGCCATGTCTACATGTCTCCCGAACCCGTAGGGACACTTAAGGTTCGGTGACGCTAGGGTTGTGAAGATATGTATATGCAGTAACCCGAATGTTGTTCGGAGTCCCGGATGAGATCCCGGACGTCACGAGGAGTTTCGGAATAGTCCGGAGGTAAAGAATTATATATAGAAAGTGCTGTTTCGGCCATCGGGACAAGTTTCGGGGTCACCGGTATTGTACCGGGACCACCGAAAGGGTCCCGGGGGTCCACCGGGTGGGGCCACCCATCCCGGAGGGCCCCATGGGCCAAAGTGGGGAGGGGAACCAGCCCATAGTGGGCTGGTGCGCCCCCCTTAGGCCCACCCCATGCGCCTAGGGTTGAAACCCTAGGGGTGGGGGGGGGCGCCCCACCTTGCCTTGGGGGCCACTCCAGCCCTGGCCGCCGCCCCCCCTAGGAGATCTCATCTCCTAGGGCCGGCGCCCCCCTAGGGGAGCCTATATATATGAGGGGAGGGAGGGGGCAGCCGCACCCTGCATCCTTGGCGCCTCCCTCTCCCCTGCTACACCTCTCTCTCTCTTTCGTAGTACACGGCGAAGCCCTGCTACTGTGACGCCCTGCATCCACCACCACGCCGTCGTGCTGCTGGATCTTCATCAACCTCTCCTCCCCCCTTGCTGGATCAAGAAGGAGGAGACGTCATCCGCTCCGTACGTGTGTTGAACGCGGAGGTGCCGTCCGTTCGGCGCTTGGTCATCGGTGATTTGAATCACGACGAGTACGACTCCGTCATCCACATTCTAGTGAACGCTTCTGCTCGCGATCTACAAAGGTATGTAGATGCATCCGATCACTCGTTGCTAGATGAACTCATAGATGGATCTTGGTGAAACCGTAGGAAATTTTTTGTTTTCTGCAACGTTCCCCAACAGTGGCATCATGAGCTAGGTCTATGCGTAGTTCTTCTTGCGCGAGTAGAACACAATTTGTTGTGGGCATTGATGTTGTCAACTTTCTTGCCGCTACTAGTCTTATTTTGCTTCAGCGGTATTGTGGGATGAGCGGCCCGGACCAACCTTACAAGTACGCTTACGTGAGATCGGTTCCACCGACTAACATGCACTAGTTGCATAAGGTGGCTGGCGGGTGTCTGTCTCTCCCACTTTAGTTGGAGCGGATTCGATGAAAAGGGTCCTTATGAAGGGTAAATAGAAGTTGACAAATTACGTTGTGGCTTTCACGTAGGTAAGAAAACGTTCTTGCTAGAACCCTATTGCAGCCACGTAAAACTTGCAACAACAATTAGAGGACGTCTAACTTGTTTTTGCAGCAAGTGTTTTGTGATGTGATATGGCCAAAGTTGTGATGAATGATGAATGATCTATATGTGATGTATGAGATGTTCATGCTATTGTAATAGGAATCACGACTTGCATGTCGATGAGTATGACAACCGGCAGGAGCCATAGGAGTTGTCTTTATTTTTTGTATGACCTGCGTGTCATTGAGAAATGCCATGTAAATTACTTTACTTTATTGCTAAATGCGTTAGCCATAGTAGTAGAAGTAATAGTTGGCGAGCAACTTCATGGAGACACGATGATGGAGATCATGGTGTCATGCCGGTGACAAGATGATCATGGAGCCCCAAGATGGAGATCAAAGGAGCTATGTGATATTGGCCATATCATGTCACTTTTATTATTTGATTGCATGTGATGTTTATCATGTTTTCGCATCTTGTTTACTTAGAACGACGGTAGTAAATAAAATGATCCCTCATAATAATTTCAAGAAAGTGTTCCCCCTAACTGTGCACCGTTGCGACAGTTCGTTGTTTCGAAGCACCACGTGATGATCGGGTGTGATAGATTCTAACGTTCACATACAACGGGTGTAAGACAGATTTACACATGCAAAACACTTAGGTTGACTTGACGAGCCTAGCATGTACAGACATGGCCTCGGAACACAGAAGACCAAAAGGTCGAGCATGAGTCGTATAGAAGATACGATCAACATGAAGATGTTCACCGATGTTGACTAGTCCGTCTCACGTGATGATCGGACACAGCCTAGTTAACTCGGATCATGTTATACTTAGATGACTGGAGGGATGTTTATCTAAGTGGGAGTTCATTGATTAATTTGATTAGATGAACTTAATTATCATGAACTTAGTCTAAAATATTTACAATATGTCTTGTAGATCAAATGGCCAACGTAGTCCTCAACTTCAACGCGTTCCTAGAGAAAACCAAGCTGAAAGACGATGGCAGCAATTACACGGACTGGGTCCAGAACCTGAGGATCATCCTCATAGCTGCCAAGAAATATTATGTCCTACAAGCACCGCTGGGTGACGCACCTGTTCTCCCTGCTGAACAAGACGTTATGAACGCTTGGCAGGCACGTACCGATGACTACTCCCTCGTTCAGTGCGGCATGCTTTACAGTTTAGAGCCGGGGCTCCAAAAACGTTTTGAGAGACACGGAGCATATGAGATGTTCGAAGAGCTGAAAATGGTTTTCCAAGCTCATGCCCGGGTCGAGAGATATCAAGTCTCCGACAAATTCTTCAGCTGTAAGATGGAGGAAAACAGTTCTGTCAGTGAGCACATACTCACTATGTCTGGGTTGCATAACCGCTTGACTCAGCTAGGAGTTAATCTCCCGGATGACACGGTCATTGACAGAATTCTTCAGTCGCTTCCACCGAGCTACAAGAGCTTTGTGATGAACTTAAATATGCAGGGGATGGAAAAGACCATTCCTGAAGTATTTGCTATGCTGAAATCAGCAGAGGTAGAAGTCAGAAAGGAACATCAAGTGTTGATGGTGAATAAAACCACTAAGTTCAAGAAAGGCAAGGGTAAGAAAACCTTCAAGAAGGACGGCAAGGGAGTTGCCGCGCCTGGCAAGCAAGCTGCCGGGAAGAAGCCAAAGAATGGACCCAAGCCCGAGACTGAGTGTTTTTATTGCAAGGGAAGTGGTCACTGGAAGCGGAACTGCCCCAAATACTTAGCGGACAAGAAGGCCGGCATCACAAAAGGTATATGTGATATACATGTAATTGATGTGTACCTTCCCAGTACTCATAGTAGCTCTTGGGTATTTGATACCGGTGCAGTTGCTCACATTTGTAACTCAAAGCAGGAGCTGCGGAATAAGCGGAGACTGGCGAAGGACGAGGTGACGATGCGCGTCGGGAATGGTTCCAAGGCCGATGTGATCGCCATCGGCACGCTGCCTCTTCATTTACCTACGGGATTAGTTTTGAACCTTAATAATTGTTATTTAGTGCCAAGTTTGAGCATGAACATTGTATCAGGATCTCGTTTGATACGAGATGGCTACTCATTTAAATCCGAGAATAATGGTTGTTCTATTTATATGAGAGATATGTTTTATGGTCATGCTCCGATGGTGAATGGTTTATTCTTAATGAATCTTGAGCGTAATGCTACACATATTCATAGTGTGAGTACCAAAAGATGTAAGGTTGATAATGATAGTCCCACATACTTGTGGCACTGCCGCCTTGGTCACATAGGTGTCAAACGCATGAAGAAGCTCCATGCAGATGGACTTTTAGAGTCTCTTGATTACGAATCATTTGACATGTGTGAACCATGCCTCATGGGTAAAATGACCAAGACTCCGTTCTCAGGAACAATGGAGTGAGCAACCAACTTATTGGAAATCATACATACTGATGTGTGCGGTCCAATGAGTGTTGAGGCTTGCGGAGGCTATTGTTATGTTCTCACCCTCACTGATGACTTGAGTAGATATGGGTATATCTATTTGATGGAACACAAGTCTGAGACCTTTGAAAAGTTCAAGGAATTTTAGAGTGAGGTTGAGAATCAACGTGACAGAAAAATCAAGTTCCTACGATCAGATCGTGGAGGAGAATACTTGAGTCACGAATTTGGCACACACTTAAGAAAATGTGGAATAGTTTCACAACTCACGCCGCCTGGAACACCTCAGCGTAATGGTGTGTCCGAACATCGTAATCGCACTCTATTGGATATGGTGCGATCTATGATGTCTCTTACCGATTTACTGCTATCTTTTTGGGGCTATGCTTTAGAGACTACCGCATTCACTTTAAATAGGGCTCCGTCGAAATCCGTTGAGACAACACCGTATGAATTATGGTTTGGGAAGAAACCTAAGCTGTCGTTTCTAAAAGTTTGAGGATGCGATGCTTATGTCAAGAAACTTCAACCTGAAAAGCCCGAACCCAAGTCAGAAAAATGCGTCTTCATAGGATACCCTAAAGAAACTATTGGGTATACCTTCTACCTCAGATCCGAAGGCAAGATCTTTGTTGCCAAGAATGGGTCCTTTCTAGAGAAAGAGTTTCTCTCGAAAGAAGTAAGTGGGAGGAAAGTGGAACTTGATGAAGTATTACCTCTTGAACCGGAAAAAGGCGCAACTCAAGAAAATGTTCCTGAGGTGCCTGCAGCGATTAGAGAGGAAGTTAATGATGAGGATCAAGATACTTCTAATCAAGCTCCTACTGAAATTCGTAGGTCCACAAGGACACGTTCCGCACCAGAGTGGTACGGCAACCCTGTCTTGGAAATCATGTTGTTAGACAACGGTGAACCTTCGAACTATGAAGAAGCGATGGCGGGCCCGGATTCCGACAAATGGCTAGAAGCCATGAAATCCGAGATAGGATCCATGTATGAAAATGAAGTATGGACTTTGACTGACTTGCCCATTGAACGGCGAGCCATAGAAAATAAATGGATCTTTAAGAGGAAGACAGACGCGGATGGTAATGTGACCATCTATAAAGCTCGGCTTGTCGCTAAGGGTTATCGACAAGTTCAAGGGGTTGACTACGATGAGACTTTCTCACCGGTAGCGAAGCTAAAGTCCGTCCGAATCATGTTAGCAATTGCCGCATTCTACGATTATGAGATATGGAAAATGGACGTCAAAACGGCATTCCTTAATGGTTTCCTTAAGGAAGAATTGTATATGATGCAGCCGGAAGGTTTTGTCGATCCTAAGAATGCTAACAAGGTGTGCAAGCTCCAACGCTCGATTTATGGGCTGGTGCAAGCATCTCGGAGTTGGAAAATTCGCTTTGATGAGATGATCAAGGCGTTTGGGTTTACGCAGACTTATGGAGAAGCCTGCGTTTACAAGAAAGTGAGTGGGAGCTCTGTAGCATTTCTCATATTGTATGTAGATGACATACTTTTGATGGGAAATGATATAGAACTCTTGGACAGCATTAAGGCCTACTTGAATAAAAAAATTTCAATGAAGGACCTTGGAGAAGCTGCTTATATATTAGGCATCAAGATCTATAGAGATAGATCAAGACGCCTCATAGGTCTTTCACAAAGCACATACCTTGATAAGATATTGAAGAAGTTCAATATGGATCAGTCTAAGAAGGGGTTCTTGCCTGTGCTGCAAGGTGTGAAATTGAGCTCAACTCAATGTCCGACCATGGCAGAAGATATAGAAGAGATGAGTGTCATCCCCTATGCCTCAGCCATAGGTTCTATTATGTATGCCATGTTGTGTACCAGACCTGATGTAAACCTTGCCGTAAGTTTGGTATGAAGGTACCAAAGTAATCCCGGCAAGGAACACTAGACAACGGTCAAGAATATCCTGAAGTACCTAAAAAGTACTAAGGAAATGTTTCTTGTTTATGGAGGTGACGAAGAGCTCGTCGTAAAGGGTTACGTCGACGCTAGCTTCGACACAGATCTGGATGACTCTAAGTCACAAACCGGATACGTGTATATTTTGAATGGTGGGGCAGTAAGCTGGTGCAGTTGCAAGCAGAGCGTCGTGGCGGGATCTACATGTGAAGCGGAGTACATGGCAGCCTCGGAGGCAGCACATGAAGCAATTTGGGTGAAGGAGTTCATCACCGACCTCGGAGTCATACCCAATGCGTCGGGGCCAATCAAACTCTTCTGTGACAACACTGGAGCTATTGCACTTGCCAAGGAGCCCAGGTTTCACAAGAAGACCAGGCACATCAAGCGTCGCTTCAACTCCATTCGTGAAAATGTTCAAGATGGAGACATAGATATTTGTAAAGTACATACGGACCTGAATGTAGCAGATCCGTTGACTAAACCTCTCCCTAGAGCAAAACATGATCAACACCAGAATTCCATGGGTGTTCGATTCATCACAATGTAACTAGATTATTGACTCTAGTGCAAGTGGGAGACTGTTGGAAATATGCCCTAGAGGCAATAATAAAAGCATTATTATTATATTTCCTTGTTCATGATAATTGTCTTTTATTCATGCTATAATTGTGTTATCCGGAAATCGTAATACATGTGTGAATAATAGACTCCAACATGTCCCTAGTAAGCCTCTAGTTGACTAGCTCGTTGATCAACAGATAGTCATGGTTTCCTGACTATGGACATTGGATGTCATTGATAACGATATCACATCATTAGGAGAATGATGTGATGGACAAGACCCAATCCTAAACATAGCACAAGATCGTATAGTTCGTTTGCTAGAGTTTTCCAATGTCAAGTATCCTTTCCTTAGACCATTAGATCGTGTAACTCCCGGATACCGTAGGAGTACTTTGGGTGTACCAAACGTCACAACGTAACTGGGTGACCATAAAGGTATACTATGGGTATCTCCGAAAGTGTCTGTTGGGTTGACACGGATCAAGACTGGGATTTGTCACTCCGTATGACGGAGAGGTATCACTGGGCCCACTCGGTAATGCATCATCATTATGAGCTCAAAGTGACCAAGTGTCTGGTCACGGGATCATGCATTACGGTACGAGTAAAGTGACATGCCGGTAACAAGATTGAACAAGGTATTGGGATACCGACGATCGAATCTCGGGCAAGTAACATATTGATTGACAAAGGGAATTGTATACGGGGTTGCTTGAATCCTCGACATCGTGGTTCATCCGATGAGATCATCGAGGAGCATGTGGGAGCCAACATGGATATCTAGATCCCGCTGTTGGTTATTGACCGGAGAGTCGTCTCGGCCATGTCTACATGTCTCCTGAACCCGTAGGGTCTACACACTTAAGGTTCGGTGACGCTAGGGTTGTGAAGATATGTATATGCAGTAACCCAAATGTTGTTCGGAGTCCCGGATGAGATCCCGGACGTCATGAGGAGTTTCGGAATAGTCCGGAGGTAAAGAATTATATATAGGAAGTGCTGTTTCGGCCATCGGGACAAGTTTCGGGGTCACCGGTATTGTACCGGGACCACCGAAAGGGTCTCGGGGGTCCATCGAGTGGGGCCACCCATCCTGGAGGGCCGCATGGGCCAAAGTGGGGAGGGGAACCAGCCATAGTGGGCTGGCGCGCCCCCCTAGGCCCACCCCATGCGCCTAGGGTTGAAACCCTAGGGGTGGGGGGGGGGCGCCCCACCTTGCCTTGGGGGCCACTCCAGCCCTGGCCGCTGCCCCCCTCATCTCCTAGGGCCGGCGCCCCCCCTAGGGGAGCCTATATATATGAGGGGAGGGAGGGGGCAGCCGCACCCTGCATCCTTGGCGCCTCCCTCTCCCCTGCTACACCTCTCTCTCTCTCGTAGTACACGGCGAAGCCCTGCTACTGTGACGCCCTGCATCCACCACCACGCCGTCGTGCTGCTGGATCTTCATCAACCTCTCCTTCCCCCTTGCTGGATCAAGAAGGAGGAGACGTCATCCGCTCCGTACGTGTGTTGAACGCGGAGGTGCCGTCCGTTCGGCGCTTGGTCATCGGTGATTTGAATCACGACGAGTACGACTCCGTCATCCACGTTCTAGTGAACGCTTCCGCTCGCGATCTACAAAGGTATGTAGATGCATCCGATCACTCGTTGCTAGATGAACTCATAGATGGATCTTGGTGAAACCGTAGGAAAATTTTTGTTTTCTACAACGTTCCCCAACAAGAAGAAGGGTTACATCTTGTATAAGTCAAAGATATTAGAGATGAAGAGGAAGTGTAATGCTTACAGCAGGCGGTTTGTTCTTGGTGTAGAAGGGATTCAGGCCGGTTTGACTACCGACCAGTTCTGATTCATTCAGAATTTTCTTCACCCCTTCAGTAACTTCTTCCTCAGATAATTGGATGTTGCAATGGCGTTGAGGATCGTCAACTTCACCGGTATATTCGCACATTAAACCGGGACGCCGGCTTAGCGGCAAGATACTCCAGGATATCCAACAGCGCACAAAATCCACACCTGTTAAACCGTTTGCCATAAAGGCCCGGAGCTTGGCGATTTGAGGAGCGTATTTTGCCCTTTCTGAAGAGCTTAGGCATTGTGGCATTGGGTGAGTATTGGATAATCTATGATCACGGAAGTCGGGGAGGGGATTTTCATCCTTAGGTGAAGTGTCTCTGCAATAGAACCATGTTTGATTCCATTCCTTTGGGTGGCTATGATGTTTGGCATGAGGAAATTCCACTTCTTTCCGCTTTTGAATCGAGACACCACCAAGCTCTGTGTTCGGGCCATTCACAAACTCTGTGCGCCGGTTTAAGTGAAAGAAATCCGGAACAGTTCTGCAGTTGGTTCTTCTTGTAAATAGACTTCACAAAAGACTTGGAAATTGCATAAGTTGGAGACTGAGTTGGGACCAATATCTTGTGGATGTAGTTGGAAGCTGGCAAGCACATCTCGATAAAATTTTGACCCTGGCGGTTTGAAACCACGGCCTATATGGTCAACAAAGATTACCACTTCGCCTTGTCTTGGGGTTGGAGGATTCTCAGTTCCTGGAACTCGCCATTTGATCTCAGTTTTCTTAGGCAGAGAGCCGATGCTAACCATCTCATCCAGTTGAGCCTCAGTAACCCGGGAACGAGCCCAGTTGCAGGCAGTGAATTGTTTGGCCATTGCAAAGCGAACAAACTGAAAATGAAAGGCCAGTTTACAAATTATGCATGATTATACACAAGAGACAAGGGAGTAAGAAACATACTGATATGATAAATGGTACAACCCGGAGACTAGTATAATGAGAAAGAAAGGTAATGCTAGCACAGGATTGATCAGACACTGTTAAACCGGAGCATAATCATGAAGGTAACATGCTCTTCCGGTTTATCAGAGGGCTAATGGCATATACTATTTAGACAATGTTAAACCGCCTATATTGGTGCGAGGAGAAACGGATCTCACAGGAACATAGAAACAGATCTCACAGGGATGTATAAAACTTTCGGATCTAAAGATAAGACAGAAAAGCAAAAATAATTGGATCTTGAAGGGATGCAGAACTGAAGCAATTTTTGACAGACTAGATCGGTTTTTTTGTGCATAAGGATTTGTGATGACCATGGTAGGTAAGCTACGACAAGGGATGCATCAAGCATGAAGTGTCCATTTATTAAAGGAAGAACAGGGAAGAATAGCACTGATGAACTTCGGAAGAACTGCGAAGAATGTCGAAACCCTAGAACAGATCTATGGTGAAAAAAGCAAAGAACTTACCGGAGCTGGTGAGGAAGCGGAAGGGCGCCGCAGTTTTCTGGTGCGTTCAGGGCGATGCAGCGGCCAAGGTCGGAGCAAAGACGACGGTCGACGGTGGCAACGGAGTTCCAGAGGCTGAGCGACACGAGGAAGATGACGCGAAGAGGCACGGGGGGAAACGGTGAAAATGACCCCTCGGTCCTATTTATAAGGCGATGTGAAAAAATGGCAAGTACGGGAATCGAGGAGCCCAAAAAATGGATAAGTTAATAAAGGTGTCGCCTCGATGACTGGATATATATTAAATGAAGGAAATCTCCGACATCAACGGATGGATGACGTCAGGACGGTTTTATCGTAATTTTGAAGTATGACGTCACGGCGGTTTACAAGATCAAAAATGAAGATAAGAGAGAAGATTTTTTCTAAAGTGTGGAGGATTGACATGAACAAGTTCAAACCAATCTGGGGCCTAATGTTGGGGATATTATTACTGGAGGTAAACCGGTCTTATGTAGCCGGATTGACTCTTTGAAGATTAGAAGCCCATGAAGATATAAAGATGATGGCGCTTTACGGAGGGCCCAAAGGCGGGTTACAGTCTGTAAATGTAAACCGGCCTAGTCATGTAACTTGTATAGTAAGATAGAAAGAGAGAGGCCGAACCGGATACGTTTCTAAACCTGCTTCGGGACTCTGTAGCCCGGCGGGCGTCAACCTATGTATATAAAGGGACGACCCGACCGAGGTTTAGGAACAAACAACAACTCGAGAGCTAGACAAAGCGGATTCGCTCCCTGGCCTTCGAAACCCTAGCAATACCAATCACAACTAGACGTAGGCTTTTACCTTCATCGAAGGGGCCGAACTAGTATAAACTCCCATGTCCCCTTGTCCGGTTTAACCCCTTTAAGCTAACCTGTTGCGATGGCTCCATGACTAAGTCCTTTCATGAGGACATCTGCCATGACAAACCCACGACACTATCGGTACGATACTTGCCTGAGATTCGATCGTCGGTATCCCGATACCTCGTTCAATCTCGTTACCAGCAAGTCTCTTTACTCGTTCCGTAACACATCATCCCGTGATCAACTCCTTGGTCACATTGTGCACATTATGATGATGTCCTACCGAGTGGGCCCAGAGATACCTCTTTGTTACACGGAGTGACAAATCCCAGTCTTGATTCGTGCCAACCCAACAAACACTTTTGGAGATACCCGTAGTGCACCTTTATAGCCACCCAGTTATGTTGTGACGTTTGGTACACCCAAAGCATTCCTACGTTATCCGGGAGTTGCACAATCTCATGGTCTAAGGAAATGATACTTGACATTAGAAAAGCTTTAGCATACGAACTACACGTTCTTGTGCTAGGCTTAGGATTGGGTCTTGTCCATCACATCATTCTCCTAATGATGTGATCCCGTCATCAACGACATCCAATGTCCATGGTCAGGAAACCGTAACCATCTATTGATCAACGAGCTAGTCAACTAGAGGCTTACTAGGGACATGGTGTTGTCTATGTATCCACACATGTATCTGAGTTTCCTATCAATAGAATTCTAGCATAGATAATAAACGATTATCATGAACAAGGAAATATAATAATAACTAATTTATTATTGCCTCTAGGGCATATTTCCAACAGTCTCCCACTTGCACTTGAGTCAATATTCCAGTTCACATCGCTATGTGATTAACACTCAAGGTCACATCCCCATGTGACTAACACCCAAAGAGTTTACTAGAGTCAATAATCTAGTTCACATTACCATGTGATTAACACTCAATGAGTTCTGGGTTTGATCATGTTATGCTTGTGAGAGATGTTATAGTCAACGTGTCTGAACCTTTTAGATCCGTGTGTGCTTTACAAATCTCTATGTCATCTTGTAGATGCAGCTACCATGCTCTTTTTGGAGCTATTCCAAATAACTGTTCTACTATACGAATCCGGTTTACTACTCAGAATCATCCAGATTAGTGTCAAAGATTGCATCGGTGTAACCCTTTACGACGAACTCTTTTACCACCTCCATAATCGAGAAAATTCCTTAGTCCACTAGTTACTAAGGATAACCTTGACCGTTGTCCTGTGATCCATTCCTAGATCACACTTGTACCCCTTGACTGACTCATGGCTTGGCACACTTCAGGTGCGGTACACAACATAGCATACTGTAGAGCCTATGTCTAAAGCATAGGGGATGACCTTCGTCCTTTCTCTCTATTCTATCATGGTCAGGTCTTGAGTTTTACTCAATACCCATATCTTATAACACAACCAAGAACTCCTTCTTTGCCGATCTATTTTGAACTCCTTCAAAATCTTGTCACGGTATGTATTCATTTGAAAGTACCATTAAGCGTTTTTGATCTATCCTTATAGATCTTGATGCTCAATGTTCAAGTAGCTTAAACCAGGTTTTCCATTGAAAAATACTTTTCAAATAACCCTCATGCTTTCCAGAAATTCTACATTATTTCTGATCAACAATATGTTAACAACATATACTCATCAAAATTCTATAGTGCTCCCACTCACTTCTTTGGAAATACAAGTTTCTCATAAACTTTGTAAAAACCCAAAATCTTTGATCATCTCATCAAAGCGTACATTCCAACTCCGAGATGCTTACTCCAGTCCTTAGAAGGATTGTTGGAGCTTTGCATACTTGTCAGCATCTTTCAGGATTGACAAAACTTTCTGGTTGTATCACATACAACCTTTCCTCAAGAAAAATGTCGAGAAAACAATGTTTTGACATCCTATCTGCAAGATTTCATAAATAATGCAGTAACTGCTAACATAATTCCAACAGACTCTTAGCATCGCTACGAGTGAGAAAGTCTCATCGTAGTCAACTCCTTGAACTTGTCGGGAAACATTTTAATGACAAGTCGAGCTTTCTTAATGGTGACACTTACCATCATTGTTTGTCTTCCTTCTAAAATCCATCTGCACCTAACAGCCTTACTACCATCAAGTAGTTCTTTCAAAGTCTATACTTTCTTTTATACATGGATCCTCTCTTGGATTTTATGGCCTCGAGCCATTCTTCGGAATCCGGGCCCACCATCGCTTCTCCATAGCTCATAGGTTCATTGTTGTCTAGCAACATGATTTCTGAGACAGGATTACGTACCACTCTGAAGTAGTACACATCCTTGTCGACCTATGAGGTTTGGTAGTGACTTGATCTGAAGTTTCATGATCACTATCATAAGCTTCCACTTCAATTGGTGTAGGTACCACAGGAACAACTTCCTGTGCCCTGCTACACACTAGTTGAAGTGACGGTTCAATAACCTCATCAAGTCTCCACCATCCTCCCACTCAATTCTTTCGAGAGATACTTTTCCTTGAGAAAGGACCCGTTTCTAGAAACAATCATTTTTGCTTCCAGATCTGAAATAGGAGGCATACCCAACTATTTTTGGGTATTCTATGAAGATGCATTTATCCGCTTTGGGTTCGAGCTTATCAGCCTGAAACCTTTTCATATAAGCATCATAGCCCCAAACTTTTAAGAAACGACAGCTTAGGTTTCTCTAACCATAGTTCATACGGTGTCGTCTCAACGGAATTGTGTGGTGCCCTATTTAAAGTGAGTGCGGTTTTCTCTAATGCCTAACCCATAAACGATAGTGGTAATTCGATAAGAGATATCATGGTATGCACCATATCCAATAGGGTGCAGTTGTGATGTTCGGACACACCATCACACTATGGTGGTCCAGGCGGTATTAGTTGTGAAACGATTTCCACAATGTCTTAATTGTGTGCCAAACTCGTAACTCAGATATTCATCTCTATGATCATATCATAGACATTTTATCATCTTGTCACGACGATCTTCAACTTCACTCTGAAATTACTTAAACCTTTCAATAATACAGACTTGTGTTTCATCAAGTAAATATACTCAGTATCTACTCAAATCATCTGTGAAGTAAGAACATAACGATATCCACTGCGTGCCTCCGCACTCATTGGACTGCACACATCAAAATGTATTACTTCCAACAAGTTGCTTTCTTGTTCCATCTTACTGAAAACGAGGCCTTTCAGTCATCTTGCCCATGTGGTATGATTTGCATGTCTCAAGTGATTCAAAATCAAGTGAGTCCAAATGATCCATCTGTATGGAGTTTCTTCATGCATATCTACCAATAGACATGGTTTGCATGTCTCAATCTTTTCAAAAACGAGTGAGTCCAAAGATCCATCAACATGGAGCTTCTTCATGCGTTTTATACCAACATGACTCAAATGGCAGTGCCACAAGTATGTGGTACTATCATTACTATCTTATATCTTTTGGCATGAACATGTGTATCACTACGATCGAGATTCAATAAACCATTCATTTTAGGTGCAAGACCATTGAAGGTATTATTCAAATAAACAGAGTAACCATTATTCTCTTTAAATGAATAACCGTATTGCGATAAACATAATCCAATCATGTCTATGCTCAATGCAAACACCAAATAACAATTATTTAGGTTTAACACCAATCTCGATGGTAGAGGGAGCATGCGATGCTTGATCACATCAACCTTGGATACACTTCCAACACATATCGTCATCTCACCTTCAGTTAGTCTTCGTTTATTCCGTAGCCTTTTATTTCGAATTACTAACACTTAGCAACTGAACCGGTATTTTAATACCCTGGTGCTACTAGGAGTACTAGTAAAGTACACATTAATATAACGTATTTCCAAAATACTTCTGTCGACCTTGCCAGCCTTCTCATCTACCAAGTATCTAGGGTAGTTCTGCTTTAGTGACCGTTCCCTCATTACAGAAGCACTTAGTCTCGGGTTTGGTTCAACCTTGGGTTTCTTCACCAGAGCAGCAACTGATTTGCCGTCTCATGAAGTATCCATTCTTTCCCTTGCCCTTCTTGAAACTAGTGGTTTAACCATCAACAATTGATGCTCCTACTTGATTTCTACTTTCGCGGTGTCAAACATGGCGAGTTGCTCAAGGATCATCATGTCTATCCCTGATATGTTATAGTTCATCACGAAGCTCCAATAGCTTGGTGACAGTGACTATGGAGAATCATCACTATTTCATCTGGAAGATTAACTCCCACTCGATTCAAGCGATTGTAGTACTCAGAAAATCTGAGCACATGCTCAACGATTGAGCTTTTCTCCCTTAGGTTGCAGGCTTAAGAAACTTGTCAGAGGTCTCATACCTCTTGACGTGGGCACTAGTCTGAAATCCCAATTTCAGTCTTTGGAGCATCTCATATGTTCTGCAACGTTTCAAAAACGTCTTTGGTGCCACAATTCTAAACCGTTAGTATTACGCACTGAACTATCACGTAGTCATCAAAACGTGTATGTCAGATGTTTCCCAACATCTACATACGATGCTCGAGGTTCAACGCACTGAGTGGTGCATTAAGGACATAACCCTTCTGTGCAGCAACGAGGACAATCCTCAGTTCACGGACCCAGTCCGCATAATTGCTACTGTTAACTCTCAACTAAATTTTCTCTAGGAACATATCTAAAACAGTAGAACCAAAGTGTGAGCTACGACATAATTTGCAAAGACCTTTTGACTATGTTCATGATAATTAAGTTCATCTAATCAAATTATTCAATGAACTCCCACTTAGATAGATATCCCTCTAGTCATCTAAGTGATACATGATCCGAGTCAACTAGGCCGTGTCCGATCATCACATGAGACGGACTAGTCATCATCGGTGAACATCTTCATGTTGATCGTATCCACTATACGACTCATGTTCGACCTTTCGGTCTTCCGTGTTCCGAGGCCATGTCTGTACATGCTAGGCTCGTCAAGTCAACCTAAGTGTTTCGCATGTGTAAATCTGGCTTACACCCATTGTATGCGAACGTTAGAATCTATCACACCCGATCATCACGTGGTGCTTCGAAACAACGAACCTTCACAATGGTGCACAGTTAGGGGGAACACTTTTCTTGAAATTTCAGCAAGGGATCATCTTATTTATGCTACCGTCGTTCTAAGCAAATAAGATGTAAACATGACAAACATCACATGCAAATCATAAAGTGACATGATATGGCCAATATCATCTTGCGCCTTTTGATCTCCATCTTCGAGGCGCGGCACGATCACCTTCGTCACCGGCATGACACCATGATCTCCATCAGCATGATCTCCATTATCGTGTCTTCATGAAGTTGCCTCGCCAACTATTACTTCTACTACTATGGCTAACGGTTAGCAATAAAGTAAAGTAATCACATGGCGTTTTCATTGACACGCAAGTCATAAATAAATTAAGACAACTCCTATGGCTCCTGCCGGTTGTCATACTCATCGACATGCAAGTCGTGATTCCTATTACAAGAACATGATCAATCTCATACATCACATATCTCATTCATCACATCCTTTTGGCCACATCACATCACATAGCATACCCTGCAAAAACAAGTTAGACGTCCTCTAATTGTTGTTGCATGTTTTACGTAGCTGCTATGGGTTTCTAGCAAGAACGTTTCTTACCTACGCAAAACTACAATGGTGATATGCCAATTGCTATTTACCCTTCATAAGGACCCTTTTCATCGAATCCGATCCGACTAAAGTGGGAAAGACAGACACCCACCAGCCACCTTATGCATCAAGTGCATGTCAGTCGGTGGAACCAATCTCACGCAAACGTACGTGTAAGGTCGGTCCGGGCCACTTCATCCCACAATGCCGCCGGATTAAGATAAGACTAGTAACGGTAAGCAAATTGAACAAATCATCGCCCACAACTGCTTTGTGTTCTACTCGTGCATAGAATCTACGCATAGACCTAGTCATGATGCCACTGTTGGGGAACGTAGCAATAATTCAAAAAAATTCTACGTGTCACCAAGATCAATCTAGGAGATACTAGCAACGAGAGAGAGGGAGTGCATCTTCATACCCTTGAAGATCGCTAAGCGGAAGCGTTCAAGAGAACGGGGTCGATGGAGTCGTACTCGTCGTGATCCAAATCACCGATGATCCTAGCGCCGAACGGACGGCACCTCCGCGTTCAACACACGTACGGAACGGAGAGACGTCTCCTCCTTCTTGATCCAGCAAGGGGAGAGGAGAGGTTGATGGAGATCCAGCAGCACGACGACGTGGTGGTGGAAGCAACGGGATCTCGGCAGGGCTTCGCCAAGCACCAACGAGAGGGAGAGGTGTCATGGAGGGAGAGGGAGGCGCCAGGGACTTGGGTGCGGATGCCCTCCCTCCTCCCCACTATATATAGGACCCTAGGGGGGGCTCCGGCCCTAGGAGATCCAATCTCCAGGGGGGGGGGGGCGGCCAAGGGGGGGACTTGCCCCCCAAGTCATGTGGGGCGCCCCCACCCCTAGGGTTTCCAACCCTAGGCGCAGGGGAGGCCCATGGGGGGCGCACCAGCCCACCAGGGGCTGGTTCCCCTCCCACTTCAGCCCATGGGGCCCTCCGGGATAGGTGGCCCCACCCGATGGACCCCCGGGACCCTTCCGGTGGTCCCGGTACAATATCGATTACCCCCGAAACTTTCCCGATGGCCGAAACTGGACTTCATATATATAAATCTTCACCTCCGGACCATTCCGGAACTCCTCGTGACGTCCGGGATCTCATCCGGGACTCCGAACAACTTTCGGGTTACCACATACTAATATCTCTACAACCCCAGCGTCACCGAACCTTAAGTGTGTAGACCCTACGGGTTCGGGAGACACGCAAACATGACCGAGATGACTCTCCGGTCAATAACCAACAGCGGGATCTGGATACCCATGTTGGCTCCCATATGTTCCACGATGATCTCATCAAATGAACCACGATGTCGAGGATTTAATCAATCTCGTATACAATTCCCTTTGTCTATCGGTACGATACTTGCCCGAGATTCGATCGTCGGTATCCCGATACCTCGTTCAATCTCGTTACCGGCAAGTCTCTTTACTCGTTCTGTAACACATCATCCTGTGATCAACTCCTTGGTCACATTGTGCATATTATGATGATGTCCTACCGAGTGGGCCCAGAGATACCTCTCCGTTACACGGAGTGACAAATCCCAGTCTCGATTCGTGCCAACCCAACAGACACTTTTGGAGATACCCGCAGTGCACCTTTATAGCCACCCAGTTACGTTGTGACGTTTGGTACACCCAAAGCATTCCTACGGTATCCGGGAGTTGCACAATCTCATGGTCTAAGGAAATGATACTTGACATTAGAAAAGCTTTAGCATACGAACTACACGATCTTGTGCTAGGCTTAGGATTGGGTCTTGTCCATCACATCATTCTCCTAATGATGTGATCCCGTCATCAACGACATCCAATGTCCATGGTCAGGAAACCGTAACCATCTATTGATCAACGAGCTAGTCAACTAGAGGCTTACTAGAGACATGGTGTTGTCTATGTATCGACACATGTATCTGAGTTTCCTATCAATATAATTCTAGCATGGCTAATAAACGATTATCATGAACAAGGAAATATAATAATAACTAATTTATTATTGCCTCTAGGGCATATTTCCAACAAAAACAAAACACGTTTTTTGTTTTTTTTTTCTTTCGTGAGAGTCACGGTTTTGCTTTCACGAGAGGCACGGTTGTGCTTTCGCGAAAGTCACGGCCGTGCCTCTAGAAAAGGGAAAAAATACGCGTTTTCTTTTTCTTTTTCTTTCGCGAGAGTCATGGTTTTGCTTTCGCGAGAGGCACGGTTGTGCCTTCGCGAGAGTCACAGTCATGCCTCTCGGAAACATAAAAAAATGCGTTTTATGTTTTTTTTCCTTCCACGAGAGTTACGGTTTTGCTTTCACGAAAGGCACGGTTGTGATTTCGCGAGAGGCATGGGCGTGCCTATTTCGGAAAGGAAAAAACCGTGCTCCCGGTTCGGTTTTTTCACCCGATTTTTTTGTGAAAAAAAAGTTCGTCAAAACCTATTAACATGTGATCTAGTTTTGAAGATCTCGACGCGAGGAATCCAATGGTGAAAACGGTTCGAGATTTAGACGCACAGTTTAAGAGATAAAACATTTTGAATAAACAAATATAGAAAAAAGGAAAACTACCAGGTGGCGACAAGTGGCACGCTGTATGTGCGTCACTTATCGCGACCTGGAAAAGTGGAGTGTTCTTTGCAACAAGTACTCCTTAATTTGTGATTCCGACGAAACCTTTTCAAGAATCGTCAAGAAAACAACACTGGAAGCCCAGTCGGGTAGGCCCATGTACGCGCGGGGGTGCGCATTTGCTTGACGGCCCACCCCCCACCCTATGCGCGGAATAGGAAGTACCCTCTCCTTCCTCGGCGTCGTCACCCCGCAAACCTAGCGTGCTCCCCGCCGCCGACGACAGCGGCCCACCTCTCCTCTCCGGCGACCGGCGGCGCACCTCGGCGTTCCTCTCCCCCACGTATTCAACCGTGGCAGTCACTCAGCAATCAGGCCACGTAAGTCCGCAGCTCCTCTCATCCTCCACCTCAAATCCTTGTTCAGCTGTCCCTGGCTGCCTGCACTAGTTCTGTATGTAGGTCATACATGGATGCTTGCTCATATGCCTCCCGTGGAGACTTTAGCAGTAGCGCTTGCACTGGTTCCGTACGTAGATGGTACATAGATGGATGGAGCTTGCAGGCAAGCACGCCAACTGCTTGATAAAATGCCCACTGCGCAGAGGGAATGAGAAGGAAGAAGAAGATGAGGTGGCAAGTGAGGAGAAGAGAGAACCCACTTCCACGTGGCCGGTTTGTCTCTCTACTCTGGTTTTGGACGAAATTCATCCGGTTTTGAGACGAGGGACAAATTGTCGCCAAAACAAGTCCATGGATTGGAGGTCGACTTTCAGTTTACTTGAGGGATGTACTGTTTGCACCAGTGAGTACGATGGTTGGCAAATCACAATAGCATTAAGTTGGGGATTGTTAAGTTGTAAATAACGCCTGAAATTATGTTGCAAATATACTCTGTCAATTTTTTTGTTAAACCCTGAACCTGTCCTGAAACATGTGATTGTCTATACCTGAATTTCTGAAACAGTGTGTGCTCAATGTACTGGTGTGCTGAACCTGAATTTCTGGAACCTGTACAGTTCGGTATTGACCGGCCACTGAACCGATTTTCTAGATTAACCGAAATACCGACTTTGCGTTTTTGACTGACATTTTTTGTTAGCTTTAGTCAATAATCAAATCTGTCCAAAAAAACTAAACCAAAATGTACTAACCAAAATTCCGGTTTATACTGAACACTCAGGCCTAGTTGACGATACAAGATGGCGCCACTTGCACGTAAGCACCGCAAGGCATCACCTTCTCCTTCCCCCTCGGAGGCTTCTTCCAATTCAGGCAGCGACTGTGAACTCCACCTTGATGACCACTCCGACCCAGAGGACAGCTTCTTCTCCACAGGGAGCGCCACCAATGACGACGTCCAGGATTCCTCCACCGTACCGCCCTCCCCTCTCATTTTCCTTTTCCTCTGAGGGGTATAGGTTGCTTAGCTGTTTTGTGCCTATCTCTCTCTCTCTCTTGTTAGAGTGACGAGGAGGAGGATGATGATGAGGAGAGCCTCCATGAGGAGGATGACGATGAGGAGAGCCTCCATGATGATGAGGATGATGAGGAGAGCCTCCATGAGGAGGAGGATGATGGTGAGATGGGAGAGCTCGAGCAGCAGTATCGCACCCTCCAGGCCAATCAACAGTAATGTCTCCTTTCGGCCCTTCTTCCCCATGCCTCCCTTTCACACGGTTTACTATAGAATCTGTTTCATCATCTCACTTATATTCTTCTCTTCTACCTTGCAGAAGCATTCTTCAAACCCTGAAACAACACAGGGATGACGATGTCTCAAGAGGCCAGGCAGTCAAAAACCAAAAGGTATTTTCTTATATGTGCTTTGCATAACATCTACTCAACATGATCATGTTCAATTGCACAGCTATCCTTTACATTCAGTGTTTATGCTTTCAAACTATTAACCTCTACATCCAATTGCTGTTTACTGAAGGCGCTATGGGATAAGACCCTGGAAATGAGATTCTTGCTGCAAAAGGCATTCTCCACTTCAAACAAGCTTCCCAAGGTCTGTTGTTTCTCTCATATGACTGCCAGAACATGCACCTTTGTTTCTTCGTCTTCGTTGATTTTACTTCTGAAGAAACATATATTTTATTCTGTTGTTGCAGGATCCATCCAAGTCAAGGTTCTGCAGTCATGATCAGGAGATAGAGCAAGCATATGTTGATCTATTGGACTCATCGAAACAGACTCTCGGTTGCATGCTGGACCTGCAGAAGGTTCACTTACCTGCTCATGTTTTTTGCTTCAGTGCTATGCTACCGCTATACTGTAGTTGTTCCAGGTTTTCTTACTGTGCACAATATGCTTTCCAAAACTACCTGTAGGCTTTACTGGAGCAGAACCAGGCTGCAAAGGGTGCGAATGGTAGAACTGCTATCCAGTCTTTCTCATTCTGAAAGATGCCTTGAAACATTCGTTAATCCTGACTTAATGACAGATACATTGCCTGACTCGAATGGAGAGAGTGACGAGTGGTCGCAAGTACAGAAATTGCATACAAGGTAACCTTTTGCAGCAATAGAAACTCTGATGAAGTACTGCAGGATATATTCTTCGATGTGTTACAGTGTCTTGCGTAGCAGAAGATCTTTTGTTAATCAGCACTGTGCAGTTCTGCCCTTGTATGCTTACCATATCATGTTAGTAGTATGTCTTTTGTGCTTTAATACGGACCATCTAATGATCTAAACTCTTCCCTGGTCCTTTATTATAATAATCTCTTACATGTCTTTGAGTTAGTGAATTGTTTGTTTGGCTCTGTTATAAGTAATAAAGGTTTCATCTTTACAAGACCTTTGTTTTCTGGATTGCTAATTTGCTACATGCCATGATTTTTGTACAGGATAACCCCATTCAGAAATACCGAGATAGATAAATGGCAGAGGAAAACACAGGTCACAACTGGAGCTGCTGCACTGAAAGGAAAGTTGCACGCATTTAATCAGGTTGGTTGAATGCCTATTTAACTACTTCTAGTAATTTTTTATTGTGGAACAGGCCTGGATTTAAAAAGCTAAGACCCTTGCTTTCCATGTTGTATGAGAACAGAACATAAGTGACCAAGTTGCTGGTTACATGAGAGACCCAAGCAGGATGATTGACCGGATGTACTTGCGGAAATCTGATGTCGGTGTATTTGGGGAGGTATTTTATATGCATCTATTATGAGGGCCACCAGTCATATTTCTGCTTCATTATAGTGAATAATTTGTGTCTTCTCATTCAATTTGCAGACTGCAGCAGAGCCTGCTACTACCGTTGAGGTTTGAGCAATACTTCATCCTTTACTTGGAATAATTTCAAGCTTGCCTGCCTGTCTCTAGCCTACCCCAACTTGTTTGGGACTAAAGGCTTTGTTGTTGTTGTTGTTGTTGCCTGCCTGTCTCCCATTTTGTTCTATTCAAATTTCGTGTTATGTATTCCAGTTAGACTCAGTTATCAATCTAACCGATTAATTAAGTTAGACTGATTTCAGGGATATTTCCACCACCGATCGAATTATATATACACTGTATGTGTAGTGCACTTGCTGGTCTCATATGCTCACCCCTTGTTTCAATTCAGGGGAAGGATGTGGAAGGTGATCCTGAACTTATTGATGATTCTGAATTTTACCATCAACTTCTCAAGGAGTTTCTCGAGTCATGCGATAATGGAGCATCTGGTTAGTTCATATCCAACAATTGTGCATCTGCGCTACTTTTTTTAAGCCCTGAATGCATGTATGAGCCATACTGCTGCAATTGTTGCAGAGTCTGCATTTTATGCTCTGAGGAAGAAGCAGAACAAGAAGAGAAAACTCGTTGATCGCCGCGCTTCAAAGAGCAGAAAGATAAGGTAGAGTGACTTTCGGTGCAGTTGGTTTTTCTTGCAGGCAATTGTGTATTAACTTGTTTATTATGTGAGTTTTCAGGTACAGCGTTCACGAGAAGATTGCTAATTTCATGGCCCCGGTGCCTATGACGGTTCCTCCAATGGCTTCAAAATTGTTCGAGAATTTGTTTGGAATGGGCAACCTGCAGAAGTCAGCCGTGTTCTGATTTTAAGAGATGTCCAAAATGTTGTTAAAGTTAGTTTTCACGTGATGGATGGTAGTATGTGAAACTGAAGTAATACCACAAAATTTGTACCCACACATACATCGAAAAGTGCCAACAGCTACCAAGCTTCATGGCTCTTGGTATTTGAAATTTAAAAAAAAAACACACTTCCGGTGCGCAAAAAAATCTTAAAACAAATACATGAATACATATGCATATTCCTAAGTCCAGGTAAAAATCTGGAAAAGAAATACTTTGTATTTTGGGAAATACAAAAAAGAGAATTTCTGACAGAAATGGCACCCTTTTTCTCCTACATGCTGTCAGAAATTTGTTTTTTTTCCTATATCCCAAAACAAAACGAGATTCTACCGAAACTTGCCACTGGTATTTGGAATGTGTATATGTATCCCTGGGAAAAATTTCCCAGTTTTTCGGAACTTCAAAAACAAATTTCAAAATGTTCAAATATAGATAGCAATGGAGCTCGGGTGCTGCAAATCTGCATTCTGCCCTATGTATGATGATGAGTGTTATGAATATCAGTTGCTGATCTCATCTGTTAAACATAAAAAAGAGAATTAGCAAGAGAGCTATCTATGTATTCTTCAACTGTTGATTACGAAACCAAGTACTTTCCACTCTTTTTTTCTGCGCTCGGGGAATGAAAGCAAGGCCATAGCACTGTATTCTGCAAAGCAATAAACATCAACGCCCTCTACTCTGAGTTGTGTAATGTTGACATAAAAGTTGCAGATTAATAAGTATAGCTCTCATGGTGCATGTCTCTTATTTGAGCAACTAATTGACATAACAACATCATGGGGATTATTACTCCCTCCATTTTTATTTACTGTATATTTGGCTTTATCTTCAATTAAATTTTATTAACTTTGACCAACTTTATAAAAAAAATTAACATCTAGTACAATACTAAATCAGTACCATTATATTTGTTATTCTAAATGTTTCATATTGTTTGCTATAAACTTAGTCAAACTCTATAAAGTTTGACTTACAACAACAAAAGACTAATATGCAGAGTAAATAAAAACAAAGGGAGTATATTCTGTCATGGGTGGTGAAAAGAAACCATTGTAGGCCAAAAGGGTCAGATCATGAGATAGTTATACCGGCCGTGGGCGATGGGAAGAAAGCGTTGTAGGCTTTCCTTTTCCCAATACAAATGTGCAGTGTCGTCGCTTTCCTCTCCCTCGTCACCAAATCCAAACGGGGAGCTCAAGAAATGCAAATTTTCCACAGGAAAGGAGCGCATGACACAGTCAGTTGTCATTTTCCCTTCCACAAGTGATCATTCGAACCTCAGAGCCAGCGGATAGAGAAACCCTAGCCACCTAGGGTCGCAATTCAATGCAAAGGGACGGGCCTCCCAGCATGGCCTGGCGGTCGCGGGCAGTGGTATGTTCCTTTTCTGTAGTTTTATTCATGAACTTAGAAACTTCAATTTTGAAGCTCACAACAAGTCCCCGCAAAGCTCTTTCTCACGGTATTGGCTGCCATGTTTGGTTAGGCCATCCTTGTGATCCTATGTTAGTTCCTGTAAACATCATAACTGGATAAATAAAGCTTTGCGGTATTTACCTAAGATAAAAAGGAGTTCAGGTTTAGGTTGTGCAGTTGAGGTTCAGCACACCAGCGCATTGAGCACACATTGTTTCAGAAATTCAGGTTTTGACATTCACGCTGTTGCGGGACAGATTCGGTGCGTAACAAAAGAATTGACAGAGCATATTTGCAATATTATTTAAGAATCATTGCACATATATTACATAAAACTCTTCAAGGGTCCCACCGCAATTAGTTACGGTTTCCTTTGCTTCCTAATATACAGCTCACGTGTTGTTATTATTATTCAGCCCCTTACACTAATCACCACCTTCATCGCGCATTATTACTCGGTGACATAATTTCCTTCAGCTGACAGAAATACCAGACCTACCATCACCTATAGCCGGGCCTTGACTTGACTTGCTGCTGGTGCACTCTGCACATGAAAATTTAGTATCATATACTGTATCACATTTCACTGTATCAGAACAAGATGAATTAATTGGTAGTCTAATATTGAGGTACAGGCTTTCATTCTCTGAAACAAACAGAAACTACTACTCCCTCCGTTCCAAAATAGATGACCCAACTTTGTACTAACTTTAGTATAAAGTTGGGTCATCTATTTTGGAACGGAGGGAGTAGTACTGAAGAAAATAGGCATTAAAGTTTTCAGCTGAAATGAAATGGCACGCATGCTCACCAGAGGAATCCCTTTTGCCGCTCTTTCGGCAAGGTAGGAGCAAGGCTCGAAGAAGCTGCCGTACCGCTTCGCCCACTCTGCCAACTTGCCGTGGATGTATTTTGCGCCGATGGAATCCCCCCATAGCATGACCCCTCCCCTGGTTGTTGCACCAATAGACAGGCAATTAAGTAGTTGCTACTAGTAAATCTCTACACAGGGCTTGTAAGGTTCATAGTGAGAGGGATATTTGACCAGGTGTCTTAAAAACGGACCTGTAAGGTGGGAAACCCATGCCAAAGATTGAGGCGATGTCAAGATCCGACGCCTTGACCGCAATGCCCTCATCAAGGACACGGCATGCTTCGTTTATGACTGGGAAGAACACCATCTCTACTATGTCCTTGTCACTTAGCTTCATCAACTGGCATATATTTATGCAGTAAGTTTTAGCACTAAATAACTTGTTTCTTTTGCAAGAATGCTACTTTAACCACTACAAGGATCTTGTTGATTTAGGCTTGATATTTCTACCACTATATATAACCATCCATTCAATATAAACCCCAAGCTATATCTGCTCATCTAGCTAGTACAGGACACTATAAATATCTACTTCTGCTTTGCTTCTTCCACAAAAACACAACCAGCAACATAGCAGTTAACAAAATGTAAAGACATTTTTTTTAGAACTATTCCTAATTAATATCCCCATCTCAATGCTAGAATCATAAGAGCAGACCAGAAAAATAAATGCCAAGAATGAACCGCTACAGTAATTCTATTACTGCACATGCTTTCATCAAAAAGCTGCGCATTTCTCTAGGAAAATACAACAGAGATTAGCCAAAAATCAAAAGATGAACCAAACCAAACCTCAGCATCTGGAGTGACTCCTGCCATGCTCCTAGATTTCTGAATATACGTCATAATTTCAGGATCAGGAGTTGCCTTCCTTTTATCCTCATACTTGTAAAATCCCTTCCGACTGGCTTCGCCTAGATGAATGGTTGGTCAATCAAGGTAACACATTTCAGAAACCAGTACAATCATTAATTGCAAAAGAACAAATATGCATGATATACTAGTGCTGTTTGATAAATTTTACCTGATCTTTTGTCTTCCATCATAATAGGGATTAGCATGGACTTGTAGACTCTCTCTGGGAAATTTTCAAGGTACTGCATACCAGTAGCCACAGCAACACCAAAACCAACAAGATCTGCAAGCCTGCATATATACACACATAAAATAGTTAGTAGCTAGACTGAGTCCATCTGGCATTGCTAGAAAACTATCATAAGAAACGTTAAGAATGTCGTAGGAGCTTATATATATTCAGGAAAACAATACAGAACTATATATCTGACCTGAATGGACCCATGGGCATTCCAAATTTGGTACATGCACGATCAATCTTGTAAACATCCATGCCATAATCAACAAACAGGAGTGCTGACTGGGTGTAAGGAAAGAACATCCTGTTGACTGCAAAACCAGTACAATTCCCAACCACTATTGGTGTCTTCTTGATCCTCTTCCCAACATCCAGCAAGTCAACAACAACCTGTGCTGAGGTGTGCTGGGTACGAACTATTTCCAAGAGTGGCATCACATGCGCAGGACTGCATACATGGTGCAATCAGTTAATGGATGTACATCCAGAATTACTGTGCATCAATCAATATATGCTGCATTACCTAAAGAAGTGTGCACCAACAATACGGTCTTGGGACTTTGTTTTCTCTCCAATTAGATTAAGATCAATCGTAGATGTGTTGGTAGCAAGGATGCAATGGGAAGGGCAGTACTTCTCCAAGTCAGCAAATATTTGCTGCTTCAACTTCACATTCTCAATAACAGCCTGCGATTGTGAGAAATAAAAGAAATAAGCATAAATGGGTGACTGTAATTAATTATGGGTCATTAATAAGATTTAGACTTGCCTCAATAACTAAGTCCACTTCTTTGAACTTTTCATAACCAAGGGCACCACTGAGAAGAGATAAAGCCTTCTCGTATCTCTCCTCTGTCATTTTTCCTTTCCTCACACGACTCTGCAAATTGGCTGGTGAAGCGAACCAGTGAGATAATCTTATCTTTTTATTACAAAGATGCAACGTAAGAGATTCCCAGCAAAAAATAGATATGATGAGGCTTAATCCTGTTTGTAGTACCTTTGATCCTGTCAATTCCAGCATTCAGAAATTTCTCATTTACTTCTTTCAGCAGCACAGGATAGTTACTTAGTATCATTGCGGTAGCAATTCCAGAACCCATAAGCCCACCACCTAGAATGGCGACTTTCGTTATTTTCCTAGGCATCAAACCCAAGTCTGTAGCACCAGGAACCTGTCGCATATTTTAGAGGGTTAAGACATGGTGTAATTTGATAGTAAACAATTAAAAAAAAATGTCCTTCATACCTTTGATGTTGCACGCTGAGAGAAGAATACATGAAGTAAGCTTTTACATGTATCTGAGAAAAGAAGGCCCTGGAATGCGTTTGCTTCCTGCATTTACATTACAGAAGTGAATCCAAAATTCTGTATTCACAACATGAAAATTAAATGAAGTAGCAGTAACAGCATAAGTAGCATCAAGTACCTTCCAGAGCCCAGCTCGAGGTCCTGAAACTATACCTTCTTCAATGACATCAATACAAATAAGTGGGTGTTCAAGATTTGCAGCCTGCTTTCGAGCTTGAGCCCTTGCAAACTTGAGAATCTCCCTAGCCTCGCCAAGGGGTTCCAGTTTGTCGGTCTTGTAAAGGCTTTTGATCCATGGCTTTCTGAGCTCACAGATATCCAAAGCCCAACGACGAGCAGTATTCACCAAATCATTAGGAGAAACTAAGGAATCAACAAGACCCAGTTGGTGTGCCTCTTCGCCCTTAATTGGCTTGGATAGCTGATGAAAATGGGTTATTTAGTTAAGTGAAGTAGTTGAATTAAACCAGTTCAGCCACAGAAAAGAAAACCATAGGCTCCAAAGCAGTATTTACCAACATCATTTCCAGTGACTTTGTCAGTCCAACAAGACGTGGGAGTCGCTGTGTTCCTATAAATTATGTATATGGGTCATCACATTGAAAAGCCAAAAAAAGGCTGAATATAATTCAGTTCACATTGGGGATAAGCATATGACAGAAAAGATACAAAGCAACAGTGGATTTCATATCGTTCATATTTAAATAAATTAGGGATGAAAAGCAAATCATGATGCGGATGCAATGCTCAGTACCCGTCTCATATTATGAGAAGTGATGACCCTGGGCAAAACAGTGGGGCAACCAATGGAGATAAAAAAAATTGGAATACAATCTGACTAACAGATGTTTCTTGGAAGATTAAAATGGTTGCTTGGAAAGTGGCCACAGACAAGTCTTGTGGTGCAATCTAATAGATGCAGGAGGCACCTTGCTGTACAATCAATTTGTAGTATCTGTGGTACTGAAGAAGTGAAGATGAGGATGGTTTCCATCCTTTGATCAATTATACGAAGTCGCCCCCCGATACACGCTCAGTTCAGCATGGGAGCTTCAAGGTGAGAATTGTTTCTTTAATTCTGGCCCAGACTGGTTCCTCAATGTATAGATGAAAGATGAATGAAAACACATGAACTGGCTGTAAGTTATTCTTCCTCTTCTAGAGAGCTTGGCACCTTCAAAATGATGTGATTTTCAGACAGGAAAGGCTTCAATTGCAGCATCGGTTCTTTATCTTGAGAGCAATGTTTCTTCATTCTTTGGTTTGTCGAGTAGGGATGGCTATTCTAGTGGCAGCAAACCAAAGGCTCTCTTTTTTTCCAACCAGAGTGAAAGGCTCCTTTGTTTGTTTCACCTGTGGGGATTACTAATCATAAGGCTCTGGGATATTTGGTCAAGGAGAGATGGAATCCCCCACCATGGAGCTGGGCTCTGGGATCGTTAATGCAGGATGTAATGTGTCGCTGGATTCTGCAGGTGGGGATGGGGGTGTCTTCAGTTGGCACTTGATTTGCACCTTCCAATAATCCTAGAAACTGATTGCCTCTATGTGCATTGTCTCCTTTCTGTGCCAACAATGAACAGATCACCTTTTTCTGATTCAAAGGAGGTTCTTGGACTTATGTGGTGTCTTCAAATCGTAAGCTTGGTGAAGAGTAAGTGGGACGCTAATCGGGCTGTTAATGCATTGCCAAATTTTTGTAATTGGAAGAATTGGCTGTTAGCAATTATGAATGTTGGTTAGCTCCTAATATATTTCTGAGTGTTAAACGAACACAAACATTACATCAAGTAGTTTCTGTGCTACAAAACTAACAGGAAAATGCATGGTTTAAGAGCCACTTCACTTTATGCATAAAAGGATTCAAATAATTTTACCTCCAAATCCTGGAATGATCCCAAGTTGAAGTTCTGGAAGACCTAATTGAGCAGTGGGAGTTGAAATACGTGCATGGCATGCCTAATATAGCACCAAAAAAAAATTCATATAAGATAAAACCTCTTGATTTAACTGATCTAGTGAAGGATAAAGAAGAAAAGTACCATGGAAACTTCTAATCCTCCGCCAAGACAAAGACCATCAATTGCAGCCACCGATGGCTTTGTTGCACCTGTTTAACACAATAAGTACAGGAAATATTCAACAAAAAATAATTTAACATAATGGCAGTAATGAATGAAGAGACAAGGCAGACTAATCATATACCTTCCAGAAGTTCAGTGAGAATGTCTATTGATATGTAACCAACCTTTGGCTGCTCAACTGTTAGAAACATATATAAAAATGATGAGATTTACAGAATTATTCAAACAGTAATGAAACGAGAAGAATAACACAATGAGACGAGTATAACATACTTTTTCCACTGTGAAGATCCCCAAAGGAACTAATATCGAATCCTCCAGAAAATTTTCCTCCTTTCCCTGTGAAAGGCTTGAAATAATAAGAAACGGTTTCCTCACTGGAACAAATAGTGTTTTGTTCTTCAAATGCACAGACATGGGCTAGTGCGCCCCCAGTTGTGGCATTTATATTGCCTGAAAAAAATGAACTGACAAATACCTGTAACAACAATAGCTTTGACATCCTTCCTCTGAAGAGCTTCTTCATAGCTTTCCTTTAAGCTTAGGAGTACTGAAAGAAAAAAAGTCATGGTGAAAAAAGAACTATCGCCAAAAGATTTTTCAATAATGTTTTACATAATCTTCACAGGCAACAGATTCTAATTACATTCCATCTAATTATCCTACACATGCGTATGTTAGGAGAAGAAAACTTGCGCTAATGTTGGCCAATTGTTTGGTGCATAAACATGTGGTCATCAGATACAAATGCAGTACTTACGGCTCGTAGAATGCCATGTGATTTTGGTACAAAATATTGGCAAAACAGTCAAGTTTAAATGTTACTCGTTGCATAGTTGTTGTAACAGCAGCCTAACAGGTAACAGCAACAGTTTTGGCTATAGAGGCGGCAGTTAGATCACGCTAAAAGCAACGCGCGCACAAGCGCGCGCAAAGGAGATACTAGTACTGAATTTCTGATTTTGTAAAGCGCTAAGTTGTACTACTACTAAGGCCCTCTGCCCCAGCAGCAAAGCAGAGTGAGCTGAGAGAAAAAATCCCCAATGTTGAAGGACCAAATCCTTATCTTGGCTGTGTATGTGTGCGTCTCCGACCTGGAATCTCGCCGGCCGGAGTTGAGTACCAGTGGCTGTGGCTGTGTGTGTGCGCCTCCACCAGAAAGTTGCCCCAGTATCACACAGACCTCCAATCTTGTTGAACCAGGCACCACCCTCAACCTCAAGGAGTGAAAATTAAGTAAGCCTAGCGACAGCTAGAAAGCACAATTCTTGGCATCGAATCACGCCTCTCCCCATCAAACGCACAGAGAATTCAACAGAAAAGAGAAACAAAACAGGCGGAGCAACAGATTGGAACGGGATCCAAGACGAGGATGGATGCTGCTGGTACGGTACCATCGATGGAGAGGGAGTTGACCGGCGGGTTGCAGATGGTGATGACGGCGACGCCGTCGCCGCCCACCTCCATCTCGGTCGCCCCCTTGGCCGCCATCTCCTCCGCTGGTTCCCAAGATCGATCCCGCCTGCCGCCCGGTGTTTGTTTCTTGCAGGTCTCGCTCAGGTTGCTTGGAGGAGTTGGGAGCTTGCAGTTGCAGGATTTATCTGCTATCCTCCGAAATTCATTTATAGCGCCCTACTGTATAGGCAGGCTGTTGCGCTGCGCTGGCGCCATCAAACCTCCCTCCCTTGCAAGCTTTGGAGTGCGGTTGCGGAGGCCGATCCGTTCCATCTCATCTCACTTAAACGTCACGTCAGATCTGACCAGGGACATTGGATTTGAGCGAGATGATCCTTTCCATGATGAATTGCTAATGAGTAACTAGTAAACGTGTACGTACAACGCATGTCTCATCAAACCAGCCTCTCAGATTTATGTGAGTACTGAATTCTTACTTCATATTTCCTAGAAATTTAAGGAAAAAGAATATCTATAGTGCCCGCATCTCTAAAGGTCAAGTTTAATACAAACCATCATTTATCTTTCGATGATGGCATTTGAAGTTCAAGAAGACCAAAATGATCTTATAGTAAAGATTTCAGGATATCTAATTTTT
This sequence comes from Triticum monococcum, assembly GCA_034509565.1. Classification (NCBI taxonomy): domain Eukaryota; kingdom Viridiplantae; phylum Streptophyta; class Magnoliopsida; order Poales; family Poaceae; genus Triticum; species Triticum monococcum. The sequence goes on along the minus strand of CM067843.1, from coordinate 60,851,034 downwards.
CTTGTCTGAACTTAAAGGACTTATAATAAGTATAGGTATTGTCCAAGTGAACATGGAAGAGATGCAAAATTTTAATAAAGATAGAAAAAAATAGTTGTCCTGGAAAAACTAAATCTCACTCCCTCTTGAGTTCGGGCTACATGTTATCTTCACAAGTTGAATTGTTGGGCTCGACTACAACGCCATTAGTGGGAACATAGCGAGCTAAAAGAGTTCGCCAGTAGTCAGGACTATTTTGCTCCCATTCTGAGTTTGTCTCATCTCATGTAGTGCAACATTCTGAACAAAAATGAAGAAATGGAATTTAACATTTTTGTATGACACAAATTGCATGCAACAGGCTACCTTTTTTCTAAGCTAAGCTTAGTTCTGGAAGGATTAAACATGAATTAAACTTTTCATATGAACATCCTAATTGTGGAGAAAAGTCTAGTGTTCTAGAATAACAAACTGTGCAATAAGTTAAAAAGCCCTAAGTCATGTGCTACAATAATAATTGGTTAGCTAACCAGGAAAGAGAAAATAAAAACACGTGAAATTTAGGAAGACGAAAGGCAGACAAAATAAAATTCTAATGAGATGAATATACCCTCAGAAAAATAAACCGTACCAATATCATGACGGACACATAAGTAACTTGCAGACTAAAAATGAAGAAAATGCATAATGTTATGCAACTATGAGTACATATTCCATTTGAAGCAACCACATGTCAGTTAACTCACAAAAATGGGGGGGGGGGGGGGGGGGGGGGGAAGAGCATGCGTGCCGTATTTGGCTGCTGAACTTAAGCTCCTCTTCTATCCATTTTAGAGCCTCATTCTTAAAATAAAACAGGGTTATTGTTCATGCATAAAAATCTGATCGTGACACCAGCCGAGGGGGTGTTTAAAAATTAATTGAGGAGCTATTATCAATATAAAATAGAAGAAAAGAGAGAAATTTATTGTTAGCAAATTATAATTCAGTACAATGTAAACTCGTCATCAGGGCCAGGCCCACAGGTGTAAAAAATGTGCGGCCCGCACAGGGCCCACAAATTTTGAGGGCCCCAAATTTTTATATAAGCCTAGTATGTATTTCTCAAAAAAGAAAACTCTTTCTGGGTGCTGGGCCTCAGCCTGGCATGGCGCTGGGCCGCTGGCGTCCGCATGAGTCGAGGCGCGAGCCAGCCGCCGCAGCGCTTCTCGATCAGAATTGGATCGTCAAAACCTAAAAGAAACTAGATCGTCGCACCTCAAAAAAGAAAAAATGGGATCTTGTCGCCATAGCTACAGGGGGATCGATCGGCGACAGCCCGAAAGCCGGTTCCAGCCAACATGGACCATCGGCGGGAGAAGGTCACATGGTCATTGCCGGCACTACCAGCGCCACCTTGGCTGCTGCCGGTAGCTCTTCCGGCAAGTCACTTCCTTGTTGGTAATCTCAATCTCACATTATTAATTCTATATCGGAGCTTTTACAAATACATCAATTTCTTTTGCACGGGAGTCCTCATCTAATTTGGTAGAAACTGCATCACATTGATCAATTTGTCACAAAGTCCATCCTTTCTGAGTCTTTCTATTCTCCGATAGAAACTACGGTTCAACATTTTCTTTTGTATATCACACCCATCTAATTTGATTGTTGCCGAATGTACTAGTTGATTTTACTCTAAACTAGACAGCCTGTATCACCATTTGATTTTATTCTACACAAATTTTTTTTGACTTCGAAGACTGCAGAGCTTACGCCCATGGTATTTTATTACTCATAGAACAAACATATGTACAAAAAGATTCCTCAAGAGGAGGAAAGAAACTAAAAAGAAAGAAAACTACGCAATTACAAAAAAAAACCCTGAAGGAGGCAGAAAGTCAATCCATCTAAGTAGGGTATCTCTGTATCTGCTCTTGATTTTGTGAGTGAGGGTAATATCATGAATGAAATCATTCCTCCTTGCCTGAAAGTTGGTCTGATATGTTTGAACGCCGTATCATTCCTCACTCTCCAAATATTCCACACAATTGGAAGGAATGTGGTATACACAGCAGTAGTTTCTTAGAAGTATCACCGGCTGAAGAGAGTACTGCATATTGGTGAGTCTGTAGCAGCCTATTTTATAAAATCAAACTGAGTTCTCTTTTCTTCTGCGAGAAAAAGTGAGTTCAAGTAGTCCTGACAAACAAGACATTGTATTTGTTAAGCGATAAAAATATTCTTTTAAACGATAGGCCCCATTTTAGAGTTTAGCACAGGGCCTCCGATTTTGCCAGCCCAGCCCTGCTCGTCATAGTCTGAATCCTCTTTTATTCGGCCACTATTAACAAAAAAAAAGTAGAGCTATTTTTAGTTGCAACTATTAACAGAGGCATTGTTTTTTGACGTGAACAGCAGGAGTTCTGCTTTTGCATTAAAGAAGAATAGATGTTTTACACAGTTCAGACAAATCCGGACCAAGAGTCCGGTCTTTCGTCAAAGAGTATTGGCAGGAGAAAGACAAAGAAAAAGAATATGGAAAGACGCCATGGGTTTTTATGTGTCCCCAGCGCCCGCCTCTTTGGTGGCCTCGTAGAAAATCTTGACTTCTTCTCTTATCAGTCCAGCAAGTGCAGTTGGCGTCAGCTCCTTCTGCTCAAATACCCTACGGTTTCTTTCTTTCCACAGGTTCCACACTATGTAAGCAGCTAGTGTGATTGCATCTCTGTTCTTGTCCTTGGTTCCATCGCATGTGCATAGCCGAGACCACCACTCTCCAATGGAGGTTGCCGAGGAGGCCAACATGCCCATCATGTCGTCAGCTTGCTGGAACTGGAGCCAAACCTCTTTCGCAAAGCAGTAGGTTAGGGTGATGTGTTCGGCCGTCTCCTTTTCTTGATCACAAAGGCAACATAGGTCATTGTGCGGCAATCCCCTCGCTTGCAGACGATCCGCCGTCCAATTTCTGTTTTGCAGCAACAACCATAAGTAGAATTTAACTTTTCCTTCCATCTTGCCCCTCCACACTTGGGCCAGCCCAGGCTTGTTGATCCTTGCAACAAAGTGGGCATCATAAGCAGAGACGACAGAGTATTTTCGATTAGCGGTCAGGTTCCAGAGGATCTTGTATTTGCTGTCCGTGAGCTGGATCGATTGAAGTTCCTCCCAAAGTCGGACAAACTGATTGAGTTGCCCATCTGTTGTCATTCTCTGTAACCCAAGCATCCACCTTCCATTGTTGAGCGCCTTTCTAACCGACATCTTCTTGAATCTGGCTAGTTGGTATAGTTCAGGATACATAAAACATGGGGCCTCCCCGTTTAACCATCGGTCCCTCCAGAACGCTGCAATGCTGCCGTCTCCAAGCTGAATCGATGTGCAACTCGTAAACAACTGCTTATCCATCTCATCGCAAGGCGTCGGCGATCCCTTCCATGGCCTATCTGAAGGAAATATGCCCTAGAGGCAATAATAAAGTTATTATTTATTTCCTTATATCATGATAAATGTTTATTATTCATGCTAGAATTGTATTAACCGGAAACATAATACATGTGTGAATACATAGACAAACTTAGTGTCACTAGTATGCCTCTACTTGACTAGCTCGTTAATCAAAGATGGTTATGTTTCCTAACCATGAACAAAGTGTTGTTATTTGATTAACGAGGTCACATCATTAGTTGAATGATCTGATTGACATGACCCATTCCATTAGCTTAGCACCCGATCGTTTAGTATGTTGCTATTGCTTTCTTCATGACTTATACATGTTCCTATGACTATGAGATTATGCAACTCCCGTTTACCGGAGGAACACTTTGTGTGCTACCAAACGTCACAACGTAACTGGGTGATTATAAAGGAGCTCTACAGGTGTCTCCAAAGGTAGATGTTGGGTTGGCGTATTTCGAGATTAGGATTTGTCACTCCGATTGTCGGAGAGGTATCTCTGGGCCCTCTCGGTAATGCACATTACATAAGCCTTGCAAGCATTGCAACTAATGAGTTAGTTGCGGGATGATGTATTACAGAACGAGTAAAGAGACTTGCCGGTAACGAGATTGAACTAGGTATTGGATACCGACGATCAAATCTTGGGCAAGTAACATACCAATGACAATGGGAACAACGTATGTTGTTATGCGGTCTGACCGATAAAGATCTTCGTAGAATATGTAGGAGCCAATATGAGCATCCAGGTCCCGCTATTGGTTATTGACCGGAGATTTGTCTCAGTCATGTCTACATTGTTCTCGAACCGTAGGGTCCACACGCTTAACGTTACGATGACAGTTATTATGAGTTTAGGCATTTTGATGTACCGAAATTAGTTCGGAGTCCCGGATGTGATCACGGACATGACGAGGAGTCTCGAAATGGTCGAGACATAAAGATTGATATATTGGATGACTATATTCGGACACCGGAAGGGTTCCGGAGAAGTATCGGATAAAACCGGAGCACCGGGGGGTTACCGGAACCCCCCGGGGGGTTAATGGGCCTCATGGGCCTAATGTGGAGAAGAGGAAGGGGCTGCCAGGGCAGGCCGCACGCCCCCTCTCCTCCTAGCCCGAATTGGACAAGGAGGGAGGGGCGGCGCCCCCCCTTTCCTATTCTCCCTCCACCTCTCCTAGTTGGACAAGGTTTGGGGGGGGGGGGGTGGGAGTCCTACTCCCGGTAGGAGTAGGACTCCTCCTGCGCGCCACCATAGGGCCGGCCGCACCCCCCTTGGATCCTTTATATACGGGGGCAGGGGGCACCTCTAGACACACAAGTTGATCCACGTGATCGTTCCTTAGCCGTGTGCGGTGCCCCCTGCCACCATATTCCACCTTGATCATATCATTGTAGTGCTTAGGCGAAGCCCTGCGTCGGTAGAACATCATCATCGTCACCACGCCGTTGTGCTGACGGAACTCATCCCCGAAGCTTTGCTGGATCGGAGCCCGGGGAGCGTCATCGAGCTGTACGTGTGCTAAGAACTCGGAGGTGCCGGAGTAACGGTGCTTGGATCGGTCGGATCGGGAAGACGTACGACTACTTCCTCTATGTTGCGTCAATGCTTCCATTGCAGTCTACGAAGGGTACGTAGACAACACTCTCCTCTCTCGTTGCTATGCATCACCATGATCTTGCGTGTGCATAGGATTTTTTTTGAAATTACTACGTTCCCCAACAGTGGTATCAGAGCCTAGGTTTTATGGTTTGATGTTATATGCATGAGTAGAACACAAGTGAGTTGTGGGCGATATAAGTCATACTGCCTACCAGCATGTCATACTTTGGTTCGGCGGTATTGTTGGATGAAGCGGCCCGGACCGACATTACGCGTACGCTTACGCGAGACCGGTTCTCCCGACGTGCTTTGCACAAAGGTGGCTTGCGGGTGACTGTTTCTCCAACTTTAGTTGAACCAAGTGTGGCTACGCCCGGTCCTTGCGAAGGTTAAAATGGAGTCAAATTGACAAACTATCGTTGTGGTTTTGATGCGTAGGTGAGATTGGTTCTTACTTAAGCCCGTAGCAGCCACGTAAAACTTGCAACAACAAAGTAGAGGACGTCTAACTTGTTTTTGCAGGGCATGTTGTGATGTGATATGGCCAAGACATGATGCTAAATTTTATCGTATGAGATGATCATGTTTTGTAACCGAGTTATCGGCAACTGGCAGGAGCCATATGGTTGTCGCTTTATTGTATGCAATGCAATCGTGATGTAATGCTTTACTTTATCACTAAGCGGTAGCGATAGTCGTGGAAGCATAAGATTGGCGAGACGACAACGATGCTACGATGGAGATCAAGGTGTCGCGCCGGTGACGATGGTGATCATGACGGTGCTTCGGAGATGGAGATCACAAGCACAAGATGATGATGGCCATATCATATCACTTATATTGATTGCATGTGATGTTTATTTTTTTATGCATCTTATCTTGCTTTGATTGACGGTAGCATTATAAGATGATCTCTCACTAAATTATCAAGAAGTGTTCTCCCTGAGTATGCACCGTTGCGAAAGTTCTTCGTGCTGAGACACCACGTGATGATCGGGTGTGATAGGCTCTACGTTCAAATACAACGGGTGCAAAACAGTTGCACACGCGGAATACTCAGGTTATACTTGACGAGCCAAGCATATACAGATATGGCCTCGGAACACGGAGACCGAAATGTCGAGCGTGAATCATATAGTAGATATGATCAACATAGTGATGTTCACCAAAGAAACTACTCCATCTCACGTGATGATCAGACATGGTTTAGTTGATTTGGATCACGTGATCACTTAGAGGATTAGAGGGATGTCTATCTAAGTGGGAGTTCTTAAGTAATTTGATTAATTGAACTTAAACTTATCATGAACTTAGTACCTGATAGTATCTTGCTTGTTTATGTTTGATTGTAGATAGATGGCTCGTGCTGTTGTTCCGTTGAATTTTAATGCGTTCCTTGAGAAAGCAAAGTTGAAAGATGATGGTAGCAATTACACGGACTGGGTCCGTAACTTGAGGATTATCCTCATTGCTGCACAGAAGAATTACGTCCTGGAAGCACCGCTGGGTGCCAGGCCTGCTGCTGGAGCAACACCAGATGTTATGAACGTCTGGCAGAGCAAAGCTGATGACTACTCGATAGTTCAGTGTGCCATGCTTTACGGCTTAGAATCGGGACTTCAACGACGCTTTGAACTTCATGGAGCATATGAGATGTTCCAGGAGTTGAAGTTAATATTTCAAGCAAATGCCCGGATTGAGAGATATGAAGTCTCCAATAAGTTCTATAGCTGCAAGATGGAGGAGAACAGTTCTATCAGTGAGCATATACTCAAAATGTCTGGGTATAATAATCACTTGATTCAGATGGGAGTTAATCTTCCAGATGATTGCGTCATTGACAGAATTCTCCAATCACTGCCACCAAGCTACAAGAGCTTCGTGATGAACTATAATATGCAAGGGATGAACAAGACTATTCCCGAGCTCTTCGCAATGCTGAAAGCTGCGGAGGTAGAAATAAAAAAGGAGCATCAAGTGTTGATGGTTAACAAGACCACTAGTTTCAAGAAAAAGGGCAAAGGGAAGAAGAAGGGGAACTTCAAGAAGAACGGCAAGCAAGTTGCTGCTCAAGAGAAGAAACCCAAGTCTGGACCTAAGCCTGAAACTGAGTGCTTCTACTGCAAGCAGACTGGTCACTGGAAGCGGAACTGCCCCAAGTATTTGGCGGATAAGAAGGATGGCAAGGTGAACAAAGGTATATGTGATATACATGTTATTGATGTGTACCTTACTAATGCTCGCAGTAGCACCTGGGTATTTGATACTGGTTCTGTTGCTAATATTTGCAACTCGAAACAGGGACTACGGATTAAGCGAAGATTAGCTAAGGACGAGGTGACGATGCGCGTGGGAAACGGTTCCAAAGTCGATGTGATCGCGGTCGGCACGCTACCTCTACATCTACCTTCGGGATTAGTATTAGACCTAAATAATTGTTATTTGGTGCCAGCGTTGAGCATGAACATTGTATCTGGATCTTGTTTAATGTGAGACGGTTATTCATTTAAATCAGAGAATAATGATTGTTCTATTTATATGAGTAATATCTTTTATGGTCATGCACCCTTGAAGAGTGGTCCATTCTTGTTGAATCTCGATAGTAGTGATACACATATTCATAATGTAGAAGCCAAAAGATGCAGAGTTGATAATGATAGTGCAACTTATTTGTGGCACTACCATTTAGGTCATATCGGTGTAAAGCGCATGAAGAAACTCCATACCGATGGACTTTTGGAACCACTTGATTATGAATCACTTGGTACTTGCGAACCGTGCCTCATGGGCAAGATGACTAAAACACCGTTCTCCGGTACTATGGAGAGAGCAACAGATTTGCTGGAAATCGTACATACAGATGTATGTGGTCCGATGAATGTTGAGGCTCGTGGCGGATATCGTTATTTTCTCACCTTCACAGATGACTTAAGCAGATATGGGTATATCTACTTAATGAAACATAAGTCTGAAACGTTTGAAAAGTTCAAAGAATTTCAGAGTGAAGTTGAAAATCATCGTAACAAGAAAATAAAGTTTCTACGATCTGATCGTGGAGGAGAATATTTGAGTTACGAGTTTGGTGTACATTTGAAAAATTGTGGAATAGTTTCGCAACTCACGCCACCCGGAACACCACAGCGTAATGGTGTGTCCGAACGTCGTAATCGTACTTTACTAGATATGGTGCGATCTATGATGTCTCTTACTGATTTACTGCTATCGTTTTGGGGATACGCTCTAGAGATGGCCGCATTCACGTTAAATAGGGCACCATCAAAAATCCGTTGAGACGACGCCTTATGAACTATGGTTTGGCAAGAAACCAAAGTTGTCGTTTCTGAAAGTTTGGGGCTGCGATGCTTATGTGAAAAAGCTTCAACCTGATAAGCTCGAACCCAAATCGGAGAAATGTGTCTTCATAGGATATCCAAAGGAAACTATTGGATACACCTTCTATCACAAATCCGAAGGCAAGACTTTTGTTGCTAAATTCGGAAACTTTCTGGAGAAGGAGTTTCTCTCGAAAGAAGTGAGTGGGAGGAAAGTAGAACTTGATGAGGTAACTATACCTACTGCCTTGTTGGAAAGTAGTACATCACAGAAAACTGTTTCTGCGACACCTACACCAATAAGTGAGGAAGTTAATGATGATGATCATGAAACTTCAGAACAAGATACTACCGAACCTCGTAGATCAACCAGAATAAGATCCGCGCCAGAGTGGTACGGTAATCCAGTTCTGGAAGTCATGCTACTAGATCATGATGAACCTACGAACTATGAAGAAGCGATGGTGAGCCCAGATTCCGCAAAATGGCTTGAAGCCATGAAATCTGAGATGGGATCCATGTATGAGAGCAAAGTATGGACTTTGGTTGACTTGCCCGATGATCGACAAGCAATTGAGAATAAATGGATCTTCAAGAAGAAGACTGACGCTGACGGTAATATTATTGTCTACAAAGCTCATCTTGTCGCAAAAGGTTTTCGACAAGTTCAAGGGGTTGACTACGATGAGACCTTCTCACCCGTAGCGATGCTTAAGTCTGTCAGAATCATGTTAGCAATTGCCGCATTTTATGATTATGAAATTTGGCAGATGGATGTCAAAACTGCATTCCTGAGTGGATTTCTGGAAGAAGAGTTGTATATGATGCAACCGGAAGGTTTTGTCGATCCAAAGGGAGCTAACAAAGTGTGCAAGCTCCAGCGATCTATTTATGGACTGGTGCAAGCCTCTCGGAGTTGGAATAAACGTTTTGATAGTGTGATCAAAGCATTTGGTTTTATACAGACTTTCGGAGAAGCCTGTATTTACAAGAAAGTGAGTGGGAGCTCTGTAGCATTTCTGATATTATATGTGGATGACATATTACTGATCGGAAATGATATAGAATTTCTGGATAGCATAAAGGGATACTTGAATAAGAGTTTTTCAATGAAAGACCTTGGTGAAGCTGCTTACATATTAGGTATAAAGATCTATAGAGATAGATCAAGACGCTTAATTGGACTTTCACAAAGCACATACCTTGACAAAGTTTTGAAGAAGTTCAAAATGGATCAAGCAAAGAAAGGATTCTTTCCTGTGTTACAAGGTGTGAAATTGAGTAAGACTCAATGCCCGACCAATGCAGAAGATAGAGAGAAAATGAAAGATGTTCCCTATGCTTCAGCCATAGGCTCTATCATTGTATGCAATGCTGTGTACTAGACCTGATGTGTGTCTTGCTATAAGTCTAGCAGGGAGGTACCAAAGTAATCCAGGAGTGGATCACTGGACAGCGGTCAAGAACATCCTGAAATAACTGAAAAGGACTAAGGATATGTTTCTCATATATGCAGGTGACAAAGAGCTCATTGTAAATGGTTACGTTGATGCAAGCTTTGACACTGATCCGGATGATTCTAAATCGCAAACCGGATATGTGTTTACATTAAACGGTGGAGCTGTTAGTTGGTGCAGTTCTAAACAAAGCATTGTGGCGGGATCTACATGTGAAGCAGAGTAGATAGCTGCTTCAGAAGCAGCAAATGAAGGAGTCTGGATGAAGGAGTTCATATCCGATCTAGGTGTCATACCTAGTGCATCGGGTCCAATGAAAATCTTTTATGACAATACTGGTGCAATTGCCTTGGCAAAGGAATCCAGATTTCACAAGAGAACCAAGCACATCAAGAGACGCTTCAATTCCATCCGGGATCTAGTCCAGGTGGGAGACATAGAGATTTGCAAGATACATACGGATTTGAATGTAGCAGATCCATTGACTAAGCCTCTTCCACGAGCAAAACATGATCAGCACCAAAGCTCCATGGGTGTTAGAATCATTACTGTGTAATCTAGATTATTGACTCTAGTGCAAGTGGGAGACTGAAGGAAATATGCCCTAGAGGCAATAATAAATTTATTATTTTATTTCCTTATATCATGATAAATGTTTATTATTCATGCTAGAATTGTATTATCCGGAAACATAATACTTGTGTGAATACATAGACAAACTAAACGTCACTAGTATGCCTCTACTTGACTAGCTCATTAATACTTGTGTGAATACATAGACAAACTATACATAGACAAACTAAACGTCACTAGTTTCCTAACCATAGACATGTGTTGTCATTTGATTAACGGGATCACATTATTAGGAGAATGATGTGATTGACATGATCCATTCCATTAGCTTAGCACCCGATCGTTTAGTATGTTGCTATTGCTTTCTTCATGACTTATACATGTTCCTATGACTATGAGATTATGCAACTCCCGTTTGCCGGAGGAACACTTTGTGTGCTACCAAACGTCACAACGTAACCGGGTGATTATAAAGGAGCTCTACAGGTGTCTCCAAAGGTAGATGTTGGGTTGGCGTATTTCGAGATTAGGATTTGTCACTCCGATTGTCGGAGAGGTATCTCTGGGCCCTCTCGGTAATGCACATCACATAAGCCTTGCAAGCATTGCAACTAATGAGTTAGTTGCGGGATGATGTATTACAGAACGAGTAAAGAGACTTGCCGGTAACGAGATTGAACTAGGTATTGGATACCGACGATCGAATCTCGGGCAAGTAACATACCAATGACAAAGGGAACAACGTATGTTGTTATGCGGTCTGACCGATAAAGATCTTCGTAGAATATGCAGGAGCCAATATGAGCATCCAGGTTCCGCTATTGGTTATTGACCGGAGACATGTCTCGGTCATGTCTACATTGTTCTCGAACCCGTAGGGTCCGCACGCTTAACGTTACGATGACAGTTTCATTATGAGTTTATATATTTTGATGTATCGAAGTTAGTTAGGAGTCCCGGATGTGATCACGGACATGACGAGGAGTCTCGAAATAGTCGAGACATAAAGATTGATATATTGGAAGCCTATGTTTGGACATCGGAAGTGTTCCGGGTGAAATCGGCATTTTACCGGAGTACCGGGAGGTTACCGGAACCCCCCGGTAACCTAATGGGCCTTAATGGGCCTAGTGGAGGAAGAGGAGAGGAGGCCTAGGGGCTGCCGCGCGCCCCTCCCCCCAAGTCCGAATTGGACAAGGAGGGGGGGGGTGGCGCCCCCCTTTCCTTTCTTTCCTCTCCTCCTTCCCCCCCAAGTCCTAATCCAACTAGGGAAAAGGGAGGGGAGTCCTACTCCCGATAGGAGTAGGACTCCTCCTGCGCGCCTCCTCCTAGGGCCGGCCGCACCCCCCTTGGCTCCTTTATATACGGGGGCAGGGGCACCCCTAGACACACAAGTTGATCTCTAAGATCGTTCTCTTAGCCATGTGCGGTGCCCCCTTTCACCATAGTCCTCGATAATATTGTAGTGGTGCTTAGGCGAAGCCCTGCGACAGTTGAACATCAAGAACGTCACCACGCCATCGTGCTGACGGAATTCTTCCCCGACACTTTGCTGGATCGGAGTCCGGGGATCGTCATCGAGCTGAACGTGTGCTAGAACTCGGAGGCCGTAGTTTGGGTGCTTGATCGGTCGGGCCGTGAAGATGTACGACTACATCAACCGTGTTTTCATAACGCTTCCGTTGTCGGTCTACGAGGGTACGTAGATCACACTCTCCCCTCTCGTTGCTATGCATTAGCATGATCTTGCGTGTGTGTAGGATTTTTTTTTGAAATTACTACGTTCCCCAACATCTCGCCCTCCCCAACCTCCTCCACGGCTTTCTTCCCCCCACGCGCCATGAGGGCGGCATATTGTGCCTTGAACTTCTCCTCCCCGTTGATTGCCTTCATGTTGGACCTTAAATGCCTACAAATGAATAGCATGCAAGCATATGGGCAAATGGATATGCAAGCATAAACAGAATGAAAACAAAGAAGGGCGCATGCATACTATGCCTTGCATGCCGATGCCGCTCATGGGGCGTGCATTGATGCTCTCAAGAGTGGCACAAAACTTGTTGCACTCTTGTTGGATCATCCTCCATCACTTCAAAATGGACACCCACCCGTGCGTGCTATGCATTTGGTACGGCATAAACTTCTTGCGTTCATGGAACTCACGGTGGACACGAATCCAAAAGGTTGATGCCTTTTGTTCGGCGCCGACCTTGGGGTATTGGTCAATGTCCCTCCAACACTCACAAAGGAGCTTGTCCTCGGCTGTCATGTATGCCCTTATCCGCTTGCTCTTGCACTTCGGCTTCGCCCTGGTGTCTTGGTTGGCGAGCTCATGCTCGAACAAAGGCTTCCCGTCGATGTCCAACTCATCCTCTTCCTCGAGGCCGTAGTCCTCCGAAAACTCGTGGTCGAGCGGGAAGCCGTCCAGGTCCAAGCCGACCCGATCTTGCATGTAGGCGTCCTGCATGGCAGCTTGATCATAGGCCACCGGCGTGAATGGCATTCGACCGTCCTGGCTTCGGGTCTCCTCGTGACCGTACGTAGCCGCGGCGGCACCGCCAACGAAGGCAGCAACCGTCGCACCACCGTCGAAGATGATGTTCTCCATGATGAAATGATTGGCCGTTTCCTCGTCGGCAGCCGCCGGCATTTTGTCGAACATGTTGTGGGCGCCGAGGAGCACGTCCGCTGGCATCTCCCGCTGATGTTTCCTTGACCCTCCGGATGATCCGTCGGCCACCGCGTGGCGTTGAGGTCGATGGACACATGTGTGGCGTGGAAGGCGCCACCACGCTCACCTCCGGCGAGCATTCCCCGAAGAGCCGGGAGGCTTGTGGATAGACGTGGAAGCTGGGAATTGGGTGCTTGCAGATGCGGGCGCAACTCTGGCAGCATCATCCGAGGAAACGCGGACGAGTCGGTGCTGACTGCGGCCACGGAGGCATTGACGAGCCCGTGCTGGCCAGGGTTTAACCCTAGGTAGAGAAGGGCATCCCTCGTTGCCGCCACCACTCGGGCGTTGGTTTCCTCCTGCTGTGTGGCGATGCTGAGGGCGACAACGGCCGCTGCTTCATCCCTTGCATCCTTTGCGTGCCTCCGGTCCTTCCTCTTGGCCGACTACACAGCCCGTTGACCGGGCGTCAGCTGCTTCTTCTTGGGCGGCACCATGGTCTTGCGAGGGTGTGGGGCTTGCCTTTGCCAAAGGGGGTGTTGGGAAACATAGTAGAAAACAAAAATTTCGCACCTATAATCACCTAAGAACAATATGAAGATGCATAACGGGTTGTGATCAACGATCGTTACCGACTCCATAGTGTAGCGGAAGTACATGAGTCGGTGTAGATCATACTTGAAGTCCCTCGAACATTGATGACGATCCCACGAACTGTCCTCGAACGATCCCTCGAACCGAAGACCGAAATCATAGCCTCTCTACTTGGTTGCAAGCATACGGTCTTCATGATCCAGCAGCGCTTCGCCGTCCAGAGCTAATCGTCGCCCTAGAATTAGAGAGAGGAGATTAGAACCACACAGGGCTTCCTGTTGGAAATATGAGCAATTTATCGAATGATTTTATGAACAGAAATATTAGATAAAGCATGACTAATATAACAGGGATAAAACTAGTCATGTGATTTGACAGAGAGAAGGTAAATAACATGGGCATATATGTACTGTAATCAAGCTTATCTAGAGCAGACAATAGGGCAAGTTTCATATATGAAGTAGAATCTAACACATCTAGGACAAACAACAGAACCAGGAACTGTGGCAAGACCTCAAATAGAAAGGAGAGGAGCACATACGGGACAGCAGTAGCAGTAGCACTGGACTTGGGGTCGGTGTCCTCGCCAGCCATGTCATCGAGGAGGTTATCGACATCGGGGAAGAAGTCGTCGTCGGGGAAGTAGTCGTCGGAGTCCGGGGCGTCCGTGATGAAGAAGTCAGTAGTCGCGCTGAGCGCTCCCCAAAAACCTTATCACCCTTATCCCGTACATGACTCAAAAGGTGTGGTTTCGGAGGCCTACTGTCCCGACCTGCGGTGCATGCCGCAAGACGGGATGGGGAAGATCATAGCAGTAGGGTTGTGTTGTTCTGGTGCGTCTCTCTGGGAGGAGCGACCTCCCTTTTATAGGCACAAGAGAAGGAGGCGAGAGGCTACGCCGGGAGCTGAAGAGAACGAGGAAGACGAAACGAACAGATGGCAGGCGAAGAGGTGCGCCGTTCGTATTGAATCTCCACTACAACAAAATGTTTCAACTTCTATGTGACCTTTCGTATACCAGTCGTGCGTGGCAAAAATTTAGACATCGGCTCGGCTCATTCCCGCACCCGCAGCGCGGCGCGACATGGCGAGGCGGGCGGTGGAGGAGGAGCCCATGTGGATGTCCCTCTTGTTCTCATCCTCATACATGTGGAGAAAGAGCCTCCCTTATAAAGAGGTCCAACTCCCTCTAAACTAGCAATGTGGGACTAAAACTTAGTTCCACCTCTTGCCTTGCATGAATGGGCAGCGTGGGCCTCTAGGATTTATTAGGAATTTCTGAAACTGCTATTGGGCTAGGCCCAAAATAGACAGAATTCCAGCAATCCCCCACCAGATCCTAGAGGAACACAAAATTTGCCTTTGGTTTCAAAACACTGTTTTATATACCGGTACTGCAGTGCAGACTATTAAGTTGAACTTCTAGCTAGAACTCTATGCTACACTAGTAAGCAACTTGAACAGTGGACTGGGCCTTGAACTGTAAGTTTTCTGCAAATCTAGCTTCACATAAAGCCTTGACCGATACGTGGCTACCGTGGGTCTTCCCTGCGGGTGGAGCTTATGCGTCATACTCCGAGACCTTTCATGAGTTTACTAGAGAGAACCCTACTCTCATAGATTGAGACGTTTAACAATTAGACTCATATAGGTGCATTTCGAAAGATGTTCTGCAGGACGACATCTCTGCTTCAATGAGCCTCTTAGAACAAATTAAGATATATATCAACCTGCCATGCAGATTAGGAGAGTATTGCATGTTCATGGAGTGGTATTGTTAATAGTAAGGATACTCTCCTCTCAGTTGATCAACAACTTGTCTTCCACATCTAATTCATGGGATCTCCGATCACAAAGAATAGGTTACCACTGTGAACAACTCATATTGTGGGTCTCATACCCATCTCCCTCGATGCATCATCTATCACATTACGTGATAGACCCTTAGTAAAAGGATCTGCCAGATTTTTAGACATTTGGATATAATCCAATGCAATAACTCCGGAGTTTCTCATTTTCCTGACAGACTTTAACCTTCTCTGAACGTGTCTTGATGACTTCATGTTATCCTTTGAGCTGCTCACTTTTGTGATTACAGTTTGATTGTCGCAGTTCATAAGGATACCCGGTACAGGTTTCTCAACAACCGGTAAGTCATTCAAGAGCCAACGAAGCCAATCTACTTTGACCGTAGCTGTATCTAGTGCTGTGAGTTTTGCTTCCATTGTTGACCTCGTTAAGATGGTCTGCTTGCAGGACTTCCAAGAAACAACGCCACCTCCATGAGTGAATACATAACCGCTCGTGGCCTTTATCTCATCAGCATCTGAGATCCAGTTTGAGTCACTATACCCTTCAAGCACCTTTGGGTGCCCGGTGTAGTGAATTCCATAATTCGTAGTGCCTTTCAAATAAGGCAAAACTCTCTCTAGAGCTTTCCAATGCACATCTGCTGGTTTTGAGACAAACCGACTTAGTTTGCTAACAACAAAAGGGATGTCAGGTCTTGCAGCACTGACTAAGTACATAAGCAAGCCAATAATCTAAGAAGATTTCAATTGATCTCTAGCAATTCTTCGATTCTTTCAAAGTATCACACTCGCATCATATGGTGTTGGAGAGGGCTTGCAATCATTGTAGCCAAAGCGTCTCAAGATC
This sequence comes from Triticum monococcum, assembly GCA_034509565.1. Classification (NCBI taxonomy): domain Eukaryota; kingdom Viridiplantae; phylum Streptophyta; class Magnoliopsida; order Poales; family Poaceae; genus Triticum; species Triticum monococcum. Next base: position 60,834,729 of record CM067843.1, on the reverse strand, counting down.
TTTTCCACATAGTGAGATTGAAGCAATGTAATCCCACCATCATCGTCGCTTAACAACTTGATGTTCAGAATGACATCAGCCACTCCTAAATCCTTCATCTCAAAACAACAAGATAGGAAATCCTTGACCTCCTTAATAACATTCAGATTTGTTCCGAAAATCAGTATGTCATCAACATACAAGCAAAGGATAACTCCCTCGCCCCCACCATGGCGATAGTACACACATTTATCAACTTCGTTTACAACAAAGCCTGCAGCTGTTAAAGTTCTTTCAAACTTCTCATGCCACTATTTGGGTGCTTGCTTGAGTCCATACAAAGACTTCAGCAACTTGCACACTTTTCCTTCCCGACCATCTTGTACAAACCCATCTGGTTGTTCCATATAAATTTCCTCGTCTAACTCTCCATTTAGGAAAGCAATCTTAACATCCATTTGATGAACGAGAAGACCATGTGAGTCGGCTAGTGAAAGTAGAACTCGAATAGTGTTCAGTCGAGCCACAGGTGAGTAAGTATCAAAGAAGTCTTCACCTTCCTTTTGGGTATAACCCTTAGCCACGAGCTGAGCCTTGTACTTTTCAATAGTACCATCAGGCCTAAGCTTCTTCTTGAATACCCATTTGCATCCTATAGGTTTGCACCCATAAGTACGATCAGTTATCTCCCAAGTTTCATTCGCCAAGATGGAATCCATCTCGCTACGAACCGCTTCCTTCCAGTAGTCAGCATCTTCAGATGCACAGGCCTCTGGAATAGAACTGGGAGTACCATCTATGAGATACACAAGAAAATCATCACCAAAGGACTTTGGAGTCCTCTGTCTCTTGCTCCTAGTAGGAACTTCATTGTTCTCCTCAACAGGATTTTCAAAATGTTCCATCGAAATGGCAGGTTCAGTAATTGTAACTGGTTCCTGATTCGATGAACTAGGCATCTCCTGATTAGATGAGGTAGCCATATCCTTCATGGGAAAGATATATTCAAAGAAATTGGCATCATTCGGCTCCATGCTCATACCGACATGCATATCCCAGGAAAACACAATCCATGGTCTTTGGTCCAAGCTTGCGCTTCTTTGGAATTGGCACATTGACTTTCGCCGAACAACCCCAGGTTCGTAGATAAGAGAGTTTTAATATTTTCTTCTCCCATTCCTCGAATGGAGTTATCTCTTTATTCTTTGTGGGAACTCGGTTTAGGACATTACATGCAGTCAATATCGCCTCCCCCCACCATGCCTTGGAGAGACCTGATGTGTCTAACATGGCATTAACCAAATCTGTTAGAGTACGGTTCTTTCTTTCGGCCACCCCATTTGACTAAGGTGAATAGGGAGGCATCCTCTCATGGATTATAACATGTTCCGCACAAAAAGCATCAAATTCATTGGAAAAATACTCTCCACCACGGTCAAACCTAAGCCTCTTGATTTTTCGATCAAGTTGGTTTTCCACTTCAGCGTCAATTGACCGAGACACGTCTTCGGTCAATAACCAATAGTGGAACCTGGATGCTCATATTGGCTCCTACATATTCTACGAAGATCTTTATTGGTCAAACCGCATAACAACATACGTTGTTCCCTTTATCATCGGTATGTTACTTGCCCGAGATTCGATCGTCGGTATCTCAATACCTAGTTCAATCTCGTTACCGGCAAGTCTCTTTACTCGTTCTGTAATACATCATCCCGCAACTAACTCATTAGTTGCAATGCTTGCAAGGCTTAAGTGATGTGTATTACCGAGTGGGCCCAGAGATACCTCTCCGACAATCGGAGTGACAAATCCTAATCTCGAAATACACCAACCCAACAAGTACCTTCAGAGACACCTATAGAGCACCTTTATAATCACCCAGTTATGTTGTGACGTTTGGTGGCACACAAAGTGTTCCTCCGGTAAATGGGAGTTGTATAATCTCATAGTCATATGAACATGTAGAAGTCATGAAGAAAGCAATAGCAACAAACTAAACGATCAAGTGCTAAGCTAATGGAATGGGTCAAGTCAACCACATCATTCTCCTAATGATGTGATCCCGTAATCAAATGACAACTCATGTCTATGGTTAGGAAACATAACCATCTTTGATCAACGAGCTAGTCAAGTAGAGGCATACTAGTGACACTCTGTTTGTCTATGTATTCACACATGTATTATGTTTCCGATTAATACAATTCTAGCATGAATAATAAACATTTATCATGATATAAGGAAATAAATAATAACTTTATTATTGCCTCTAGGGCATATTTCCTTCAGTCTCCCACTTGCACTAGAGTCAATAATCTAGTTCACATCGCCATGTGATTTAATACTAATAGTTAGGGCTGGAAAAAAGCTCGAAGCTCGTGAGCTAAACGAGTAGCTCGTGACTTGGCTCGAATCAACTCGAACTCAAAGAATGATGAGTCAAGCCGAGCTTTAGTTTAAGATCGTTTATAGACCAAGTTAAATGAGCCAATCTCATGAGTACTCATGTAACTCGTTAGGCTCGGTACAAAAGATCAGTCACTCTCAATATAAAAAAAGATCAGCCACTCACACCCTATGTCCCAGGCACACAACACAAGGCCTAGCCGTTGAAGGCCCAACCGCCTAGGAGACTCATGCGTTACAAGGAAATTACTATTGTTTAGTGATATATATGTTTACTATATACATAATAATTTTTATAATATTTGAGGGTTTTATGTTCATATCTTTAACGAGCTTAACAAGCTAAACGAGCCAGCTCGTGAGTTATACGAGTCGAGCCAATCTTGGATTTGAGCTCGTTAATAATAACGAGTCGAGTCGAGCTAGCTCGTTAATGAAATGAGCTCTAGCGAGTCGAGCCGAGCTGGCTCGACTCGGCTCGAATTCCAGCCCTACTAATAGTTCACATCACCATGTGATTAACACCCATAGTTCACATCGACATGTGACCAACACCCAAAGGGTTTACTAGAGTCAATAATCTAGTTCACATCGCTATGTGGTTAACACCCAAAGAGTACTAAGGTGTGATCATGTTTTGCTTGTGAGAGAAGTTTAGTCAACGGGTCTGCCACATTCAGATCCGTAAGTATTTTGCAAATTTCTATGTCAACAATGCTCTGCACGGAGCTACTCTAGCTAATTGCTCCCACTTTCAATATGTATCCGGATTAAGATTTAGAGTCATCTGGATCAGTGTCAAAATTTGCATCGACGTAACCCTTTACGACGAACCTTTTTGTCATGTCCATAATCGAGAAACATATCCTTATTCCACTAAGGATAATTTTGACTGCTGTCCAGTGATATACTCCTAGATCACTATTATACTCCCTTGCCAAAAAACAGTGTAGGCTATATGAGGGAGTCCTGGACTAGGGGGTGTTCGGATAGCCAAACTATACCTTCAGCCGGACTCCTGGACTATGAAGATACAAGATTGAAGACTCCGTCCCGTGTCCGGAAGGGACTTTCCTTGGCATGGAAGGCAAGCTTGGCGATGAAGATGTTCAGATCTCCTACCATTGTAACTGAATCTATGTAACCCTAACCCTATCCGGTGTCTATATAAACCGGAGGGTTTTAGTCCGTAGGACAACATACACATCAACAATCATACCATAGGCTAGCTTCTAGGGTTTAGCCTCTCTGATCTCGTGGTAGATCTACTCTTGTACTACCCATATCATCAATATTAATCAAGCAGGACGTAGGATTTTACCTCCATCGAGAGGGCCCGAACCTGGGTAAAACTTCGTGTCCCTTGCCTCCTGTTACCATCCGGCCTAGACGCACAGTTCAAGACCCCCTACCCGAGATCCGCCGGTTTTGACACCGACATTGGTGCTTTCATTGAGAGTTCCTCTGTGCCGTCGCCGTCAGGCCCGATGGCTCCTACGATCATCAATGGCGATGTAGTCCAGGGTGAGACCTTCCTCCCCGGACAGATCTTCGTCTTTGGCGGCTTCGCACTGCGGGCCAATTCACTTGGCCATCTAGAGCAGATCGAAAGCTACGCCCCTGGCCGTCAGGTCAGATTCGGAAGTTTAAACTACACGGCTGACATCCGCGGGGACTTGATCTTCGACGGATTTGAACCACTGCCGAGTGCGCCGCACTGTCACGACAAGCATGATCTAGCTCTGCCGCCGAATAGTGCCCTGGAGGCCGTGCCCGCATCGGCTCCGACCCTTAGTTTGGAGCCAACCGCCCCGATCGAGGATGGGAGGTTGGACACCACCTCGGGGGCTGCGATCCAAATGGCGATTGAGCCGAACACCAGCCCCGTACTCTGCGAGGCTCGTGACTCCAAGGAGCCGGACTCCTCTCTGGACTCCGAACCCTCCGCGCCCCTGCCAGTCGAATCCGATTGGGTGCCGATCATGGAGTTCACTGTCGCAGACATCTTTCAGCACTCGCCTTTCGGCGATATCCTGAAGTCACTGAAGTCTCTCTCTTTATCAGGAGAGCCCTGGCCAGACTACGGTCAGCAAGGTTGGAGTACGGACGATGAAGAAATTCAAAGCCCACCCACCACCCACTTTGTAGCCACTGTCGACGATTTAACCGACATGCTTGACTTTGACTCCGAAGACATCGACGGTACGGACACCGATGAAGGGGACAATGAAGAACCAGTGCCTGTTAGACCCTGGAATGCCACCGCGTCATATGATGTATAAATGGTGGACGCACCAAAAGATGACGATGAGGAGCGGAAGGACGCACCGAAGGATTGTTCCCTCGAAAAGCAGTCAAAGCGGCGATGCAAGCGCTGCCCCAAATCCCGCCTCGACAGAAATAGCGATCACACAGACCCAGCGCTGGAGCAGGGCGAACCGCTGCCGGACAACGGCAATCCGGATAATCAAACCGAACAAACAAATCCTATCAAGGATAATGGTCCGGACGACATAACGCCGGACAGGCACCCGGAGCAACAGAACGCCCATAAAAGGCTTGTTGCCACCGCGAGGATCCTTAAAAAGCAGAAGCGAAGGCTCAAGGCTGCGCAAGACACACTCCAATTCAGATGGAGCAAAATACTCAACACTTCAGCAAGGTACGGCGACAACCGCCCCTCCAAGAGCTACCCAAAGCGGAAGCTGCTACCCAAATTCGATGAGGAGGCCGCATACCCCCCACAACCAAATATCAAAGTAGCCACCTGGTCGGATAGATGACCCCTCTACCAACACAGAGCGGCATACAAAGCCGCTCACAATACAACACGCGACCCAGGCAAGGGTTCACACCCAAAGGACGGCGCAACAAGATCCATCTATGGACCACGCAAGCGCCCCCCAGCATACAATGCAACACAACAAATATCCGAACAACGCGGTACACCCAGCTACAGGGGTGCCGCACACCCTCTATGTTTCACCGACGAGGTGCTGGACCATGAATTTCTAGAGGGATTCAAACCCGTAAACATAGAGGCATACGATGGGACAACAAACCCTGGGGTTTGGATTGAGGACTATATCCTTCATATCCATATGGCTCGAGGAGATGATCTCCACGCAATCAAATACTTACCCCTCAAGCTCAAAGGGCCAGCTCGTCACTGGCTCAAAGGCCTCCCCGAAAGCTCCATTGGAAGTTGGGAAGAGCTCGAAGACGCCTTTCAGGCAAATTTTCAAGGAACTTATGTCCGACCTCCGGATGCGGATGATTTGAGTCATATAACTCAACAGCCCGGAGAGTCAGCCCGAAAGCCTTGGAACAGGTTTCTCACTAAAAAGAACCAGACTGTCGACTGTCCGGACGCCGAAGCCTTGGCATCTTTCAAGCATAGCGTCCATGACGAATGGCTCGCCAGACACCTCGGCCAAAATAAGCCGAGAACGATGGCTGCATTAACAAACCTCATGACCCGCTTTTGCGCGGGTGAGGACAGCTGGCTAGCCAGATGCAGCACCAGTGACCCCAGTACATCTGAAGTTAGAGATGGAAACAGGAAATCACGGCGCAACAGCAATACCAAACGCCGGAATAAAGAAGACAACACGAAGGGCACGTCAGTAAATGCCGGATTCAAAAGCTCCCGGCCAGGACAAAAGCCACCCATTAAAGGCACCAGGGATGACCTGTCCAGCCTCAACAAAATTCTAGACCAGGTATGTCAGATACATAGTACCCCTAGCAAGCCCGCTAATCATACCCACAGAGAATGTTGGGTCTTTAAGCAGTCCGGCAAACTCAACACCGTACACAAGGGGGATGATACACCAAGCAAAGACGAGGATGAGCCTCCCAAGCAAGACACTGGGGAACAAAAGAAATTTCCACCAGAAGTCAAAACAGTAAACGTACTACACATGATCAAGGGAAAAAACAATGCGGCACCCCCAGGAAAATATACCCAAGTGCCTGTCACCGCGAAGTCCTGCCAATGGTCGTCTCAACCGATCATCTTTGACCATCGCAATTACTCAGCAAGTATCCGGCACGCAGGATGGGCTGCCCTGGTATTAGACCCAGTAATTGGCGGATATCACTTCACACGAGTCTTGATGGACGGCGGCAGCAGCCTAAACCTAATATACCAGGATACAATCCGCGGGATGGGGTTAGACCCAACACAAATTTGCCATAGCAATACTACCTTTAAAGGAGTAACGCCAGGCCCAGGGGCTCGTTGTACGGGCTCCCTCCTACTACAAGTTATATTCGGCTCCCCCGATAACTTCCATAGCGAGCATTTAACCTTCCACATCGCTCCGTTTCAAAGTGGCTATCAAGCACTGCTCAGGCGCGAAGCTTTCGCTCGCTTTAATGCAATACCACACTACGCCTCCCTCACACTCAAGATGCCCGGTCCACGCGGCATCATTTCAGTGCACAGAAATATCAGGCGATCTCTGCGTGCCGAAGAGAGTGAGGCTGCCTTGGCAGCCACACACTAAAGGCGCTCGGACTAGCCAAAACGCCCCATAGGTCGTCAAGACCTCAGACACAACTAATCAAGTCCGGCGCCGCTACTTACACTGAATAAATGGTCACACCCCTAGTCATCAATACAAGGGGCTCAACGCGCGCAGACATGTGGCCATTCCTCATCATCTTGAATTATGCATAGTTTCTTTAACTATCTTTTTGCACGACAACCTTTTTCACCTAAATTCCTCTCTTTTGCAGACGATCATCGTGCCACACCCATCCAGGATACGGCACAATGGAGACACAGGCGCAGACGTGCAGCAAGGACCTGCTCCAAAGGATTCTTTTTAGATTAAGACCCTGCGTAAACCTTTTTTACTGTCTCTTGTTGATACATATCCACTGTTGAGAAGGATGCTGATGTCTTGGCATGTGGCCACGCCAGACCAATGCACGTACCTGGACATAAGGGGCTTCTTATAAAGGCCATTATTTAGGCCTGGTTTATACCACAAAGACCGAATACCTTAGGGAGTGTTCGGCGTCGCGAGTTTGGCCCTATATGCATCAACTCCGAATCATTGCCTTTGGTCAAATGTTGGGTTTGCCCGGCTCCTGTGTTTTGGTGCCTTACGTTCCGCTTTACCGGCTAAGGTAGCACCAGGAGAACTACTGCGATTGTGCCCTGGTTCATCCGGACGAGCACCTCAGTAGAGAAAGCCGAAAACTAACTATCATGATCTAGCGCGAGACTGGTCAACCACTCGATGACTCATGGGAATGTTAGAATTCCCCTGCCTTAACGAAGGGCCGCTTTCCGGCCAGGCATATACGCACCCCGGGATCGGAAGAGTGCGGAGCCACCAGGGGCTATCTAGTAGCCCCACTGTCAAACTCCTATGGCTAAGTGAAAGTGTTAAAGCATTATAGTCCGGTTGCCTCGCTCGCTCCGCTATCACCTCCTTAATAGGACCAAGACGTTGGGTTAAGTGTGAACGCGTGTTTCTGCGAACACCTCCGCATTATATGCGTGGGGGTTGAAGCCGACAACTGCAATCTTTCAGGTTATACACATGTATACATAAACGGCCGCCCAGGAGGCATTACAATACTTTCAGGCAAAAGTATAAAAGTAGCCTTATGAAAATTTAGAAAAGCATTTCGCTTACAATGAGATTACATGTCACTCAAACATAATATTTTTTGAGCACTGGGTCTCTATCAAACGAGCACCCTCAAGAACTTCCTCAAAGTAGTGCTCAGCAGCCCTTCGACCTATGGCCGAATCCTGTGCTGCAACAGTGGTAGCATCCATCTCTGCCCAGTATGCTTTAGCACGGGCAAAGGCCATTCGTGCGCCTTCTATGCATGCCGACCTCTTCATCACATTTATGCGCGACACCACATCAAGGAACTGCTGCACCAAGCTGAAATAGCTGCTCGGTTTTGACCTTTCCGGCCATAGCTGATCCACAACAGACCTCATGGAGAGTCCGGACAACCTATTTAGTTCGGCCCATTCGGCTAATTGGTCCGTCAATGAAAGTGGACGCTCGGGAGAAAGGAATTGTTTCCAAAACAGCTGGTCTACTTCACGGTCCGTCTGACTCTGGAAGTACTTGGCCGCATCGGCAGCACTCCCCGCCAAATCCATATACACATCTTCCGAACTCCACAGCCGATCCAGAGGGGCATACCGTGGATCTCCGAACTTCCTCTGCAGCATAAAGGATTTCCCTGCTACAATATCCCCGGCTTCCCGCAGCTCCTCCTTCTTTGCCCTTAGTGTAGAGCGGAGGTCTTTTCCCGTCGCAGCAGCCTTCTCAAGGTCCGATACCTTCGCCTGGCTTTCCTTTTCAAGAACCCGGCAACGGTCGGTGGCGGCTTTTAATTCTATGGCCATCTTGGCCATCTTATCTCGGCTCTCGCCATGCGCAGCCTTCTCGGCTTGCAACTCTTCGGCCGCCTTCAAAGCAGCCGCATTACCCAACCTCGCTTGTTCCTTGGCTCGGGCAAGTTCTGCCCACAAGGCTTCAACAGTGGCAGCCCCATCTACAGTCACAACACATTAACAATACTGGCATCATGCTGCTCTTCCTATGTGGCGTTTACCAGATAATGACACTTACCTTGGGCCTTGTCAAGCCTTTTGTTAACAAGCTCGATGTCAGCGTCTGCCGCATCCAACTGCCGTTCTAAATGGGCAAACTCGCGAGCCCGGCTAGCCACCGGAGCTTCCATTACCTGCACATAAAGGCAGTATGGTTATTACCTAGGAATATGATCCTCTATTCGTTGTTGTTTCCGACGATGACCAGAGTCTCAGGGGCTACTATCTACACAGGGCACACCTAGTATGTGCAGGACTATCACACATTATTTTATGTACCTCAAAGCCTGTCAGTAGACTCATAAAAGCTTTATGCAATCCCCTTTCGGCGGACGAGATTCTCTCCATCACCGTATTCACCAGCACACGGTGTTCATCTGAGATGGCCGCTTGCCCCACCAACTCCCTCAGAACATCCGACCGCACACTAGATGGTGCCGGACTCGCTTGTCTGCTCTCTTCGGGAGCTGGACACTGGGAACTTTGGGGGTCGACGGGATTATCTTCTGGCCTCGCCAGACTCGGAGAGGCCCTCCGCGACGACACTTCAGGGTCGCCCGCTTCCGGAGCGGAGGAGTCCGGAGGAGGCGTTTCGCTCTCCATCATCTCTGTAAGAAGATCTCCCAAAGACGAGCTCATTTGAGAGGGGCTAAGGCCCGAACTGCAAAGATACATGCAGTGGTTATCTTCTCAGAAGAAAAGACGACATATCTGTACTATTAAGGTATTTTGGGTCGCTTATGACTCGTGGGAGAATTGATCCCCCCGCGGACTTTGTGCGGCAACCGCACCCCCCGGGGTAGGACCCTCTGTGGGAGACTTCTTCTCCCGTTTGGAAGCTTTGGCTTCCGAATCCCCAAATGCAATCCTTTTCCTCTTCTGGTTGTCTTCCTTCATGGAGACGCTCGCTCCCTCGGCTGGAGCGGCCAGCGTTTGGGGCCCGCGACCACCCGCATTTTCCTTCAAGGGCTCCGGGCAAGGTGCGGTCTGGAGCATCTTTTCCAACATCGGATTTTCCAAACCCTCAGGGAGGGGGACCGAGCACCGAATCAACTTTGCCTTCGTTAGCCAGTCCTGGTCAAAAAGAACTCTCAGAAATAACTTCTCATCAAAGGATGGGTAGTACGCTCGGTCGGAAGATGCCTTACCTGTTCGGCGGCACGGTTGCTACTCAGGCCCACGTCCTCGGTAATTTCCGGACACTCCACTTGAGGTCCGAAGAACAACTTGTACATCTTCTCGTGCGTCAGGCCAAGGAAATTTCGAATGGCGCGCGGTCCCTCGGGATTGAACTCCCACAAGCGAAGAGGCTAGCATTTGCAAGGCTGGACTTGACGAACCAGCATAACTTGTGTTACCGCGACCAAACTGAAATCTCCATTAAAGAGATCTTGAATGTGGCTTTGCAGTATAGGCACGTCCTTGGACGGACCCCAGCTCAATCCTCTGCTGATCCATGACATCAGTTGTGGAGGAGGGCCCGGGCGGAATACGGGGGCGGCCGCCCACTTGGCACTTCTAGGAGCCGTGATGTAGAACCACTCCTGTTGCCACAGTTCAGACACCTCTGGAATGGAACCTTTGGGCCATGCAGCTCCCATCATCTTGCGTATTGTGGCACCTCCACATGCCGCATGTTGCCCCTCGATCATCTTCGGCTTTACTTCAAAAGTCTTGAGCCATAGGCCAAAGTGAGGGGTAACCCGGAGGAAGGCCTCGCACACAACAATGGACGTCGTGATATGAAGAAAGGAGTCCAGAGCTAGATCATGGAAATATTGCCCGTAGTAAAACATCAAGCCCCTGACAAAAGGATCCAATGCAAGGCCTGCCTAGACCTCGGAGGAAGTGGGAGACGAACACGACACTCTTGTTGGGTTCGGGGGAGGGGACGGCCTGCCCCCGGGGAGGCAGCCAATGCAGAATCTCGGCGGTCAGATATCTGGCCTCCCTCAACTTTTTGAGGTCTTCTTCCATGACGGAAGAAGGCACCCATCGGCCTTGAAGGCTAGATCCGGACATGACTGAAGGTTCGGAGCACCTGACCTGAACTTTGGGCGTTTGATCTTGAGGTGGGGGAAGGATTCGATTGAGCATGGGAGGGAAAAATAAAAGGCCTCGTCCCTTTATAAAGAGGGTGGATATCGAGCGTCCTCTCCATGTCCATTTGGACTTGCCTATGATCTAGGAGTCCTAGAAGCGGTTGGGTTACCCACGCCCGTATTGATGAGAATCCCAGAATAAGGGGGCACGATCTCTGCTTTGACAAGACATGCCAAGGAAGCCGCCTCGCATGACGTGCTGAGGTGGGATAATTAAACGACTTGGATAAAGGCTTGGCCGTGGTGTGTCGCACCACGGAATACGTCAGCAGATTAGATTTGTGTAAATATTATTCTCTCTATGGCAATATGTGGAAAACTTATCTTGCAGAACCGGACACTATCTTTCTGTTTAAAATCTTCTATGAAGTACTTGGAGGAGGAACCCGCCTTGCAATGCCGAAGACAATTTGTGTGCCGGACTCGTCGTCATTGAAGCCTGGTTCAGGGGCTACTGAGGGAGTCCTAGACTAGGGGGTGTTCGGATAGCCGAACTATACCTTCAGCCGGACTCCTGGACTATGAAGATACAAGATTGAAGACTCCGTCCCGTGTCCGGAAGGGACTTTCCTTGGCGTGGAAGGCAAGCTTGGCGATGCGGATGTCCAGATCTCCTACCATTGTAACCGACTCTATGTAACCCTAACCCTATCCGGTGTCTATATAAACCGGAGGGTTTTAGTCCGTAGGACAACATACACATCAACAATCATACCATAGGCTAGCTTCTAGGGTTTAGCCTCTCTGATCTCGTGGTAGATCTACTCTTGTACTACCCATATCATCAATATTAATCAAGCAGGACATAGGGTTTTACCTCCATCGAGAGGGCCCGAACCTGGGTAAAACTTCGTGTCCCTTGCCTCCTGTTACCATCCGGCCTAGACGCACAGTTCGGGACCCCCTACCCGAGATCCGCCGGTTTTGACACCGACAGTATACAATAGATCTGGTACATAGCATGGCATATTTTATAGAACCTATGGCCAAGGCATAGGGAATGACTTTCATTCTCTTTCTATCTTCTGCCGTGGTCGGGCTTTGAGTCCTACTCAGTTTCACACCTTCTAACACAGACAAGAACTCTTTCTTTGACTATTTCATTTTGAACTACTTCAAAATCTTGTCAAGGTATGTACTCATTGAAAAACTTATAAAGCGTCTTGATCTATCTCTATAGATCTTGATGCTCAATATGTAAGCAGTTTCATCGAGGTCTTTCTTTGAAAAACTCCTTTCAAACACTCCTTTATGCTTTGCAGAATAATTCTACATTATCTCCGATCAACAATATGTCATTCACATATACTTATCAGAAATGCTGTTGTGCTCCCACTTACTTTCTTGTAAATACAAGCTTCACCGCAAGTCTGTATAAAACTATATGCTTTGATCAACTTATCAAAGCATATATTCCAACTCCGAGATGCTTGCACCAGTCCATAGATGGATCACTGGAGCTTGCATATTTTGTTAGCAACTTTAGGATTGACAAAACTTTCTTGTTGCATCATATACAACTCTTATTTAATAAATCCATTAAGGAATGTAGTTTTGTTTATCCATTTGCTAGATTTCATAAAATGTGGCAATTGCTAACATGATTCGGATAGACTTAAGCATAGATATGAGTGAGAGACTCTCATCGTAGTCAGCACCTTGAACTTGTCAAAAACCTTTTGTGACAATTCTAGCTTTGTAGATAGTAACACTACTATCAGCGTCCGTCTTCCTCTTAAATATCCATTTAATCTCAATTGCTTGCCGATCATCGGGCAAGTCAACCAAAGTCCACACTTTGTTCTCATACATGGATCCCATCTCTGATTTCATGGCCTCAAGCCATTTCGCGGAATCTGGGCTCACCATCACTTCTTCATAGTTCGTAGGTTCATCATAGTCTAGTAACATAACTTCCAGAACAGGATTACCATACCACTCTGGTGCGGATCTGACTCTGGTTTACCTACGAGGTTCGGTAGTAACTTGATCTGAAGTTACATGATCATCATCATTAGCTTCCTCACTAATTGGTGTAGTAGTCACAGGAACAGATTCTGTGATGAACTACTTTCCAATAAGGGAGCAGGTATAGTTACCTCATCAAGTTCTACTTTCCTCCCACTCACTTCTTTCAAGAGAAACTCCTTCTCTAGAAAGGATCCATTCTCAGCAATATATATCTTGCCTTCGGATCAGTGATAGAAGGTGTACCCAGCATTTTCTTTTGGGTATCCTATGAAGACGCACTTCTCCAATTTGGATTTGAGCTTATCAGGTTGAAACTTTTTCACATAAGCATTGCAACCTCAAACTTTAAGAAACGACAACTTAGGTTTCTTGCCAAACCATAGTTCATACGGTGTCGTCTCAACGGATTTAGATGGTGCCCTATTTAACATGAATGTAGCTGTCTCTAATGCATAACCCCAAAACGATAGTGGTAAATTGGTAAGAGACATCATAGATCGCACCATATCTAATAAAGTACGGTTACGATGTTCGGACACACCATTACACTGTGGTGTTCCAGGTGGCGTGAGTAGTGAAACTATTTCACATTGTTCTGAAGGCCAAACTCGTAACTCAAATATTTTACTTCTGTGATCATATCGTAGAAATTTTTATTTTTGTTACGATGATTCTCCACTTCACTCTGAAATTCTTTGAACTTTTCAAATGTTTCAGACTTGTGTTTCATCAAGTAGATATACTCATATCTGCTCAAATCATCTGTGAAGATCAGAAAATAATGATACCCGCCGTGAGACTCAATATTCATCGGACCACACACATCTGTATGTATGATTTCCAACAAATCTGTTGCTCGCTCCATTGTTCCGGAGAATGGAGTCTTAGTCATCTTGCCCATGAGGCATGGTTCGCAAGCATCAACTGATTCATAATCAAGTGATTCCAAAAGCCCATCAGCATGGATTTTCTTCATGCGCTTTACACCAATATGACCTAAACGGCAGTGCCACAAATAAGTTGCACTATCATTATTAACTTTGCATCTTTTGGCTTCAATATTACAAAAATGTGTATCACCATGATGGAGATCCAACAAACTATTTTCATTGGGTGTATGACCATAGAAGGTTTTATTCATGTAAACAGAACAACAATTATTCTCTAACTTACATGAATAACCGTATTGCAATAAACATGATCCAATCATATTCATGCTCAACGCAAACACTAAATAACATTTATTTTAGGTTTAACACTAATCCGGAAAGTATAGGGAGTGTGCGATGATGATCATATCAATCTTGGAACCATTTCCAATACACATCGTCACTTCACCCTTAACTAGTCTCTATTCATTCTGCAACTCCCGTTTCAAGTTACTATTCTTAGCAACTGAACTAGTATCAAATACTGAGGGGTTGCTATAAACACTAGTAAAGTACACATCAATAACATGTATATCAAATATACCTATGTTCACTTTGCCATCCTTCTTTTCCGCCAATTACTTGGGGTAGTTCCACTTCCAGTGACCAGTCCCTTTGCAGTAGAAGCACTCAGTTTCAAGCTTAAGTCCATACTTGGGTTTTTTTCACTTGAGCAGCAACTTGCTTGCCGTTCTTCTTGAAGTTCCCCTTTCTTCCCTTTGTCCCTTCACTTGAAACTAGTGGTTTTTGTTTACCATCAACACTTGATGCTTTTCTTGATTTCTATCTTCGTCGATTTCAGCATCACGAAGAGCTTGGGAATTGTTTCTGTTATCCCTTGCATATTATAGTTCATCACGAAGTTCTACTAACTTGGTGATGGTGACTAGAGAATTCTGTCAATCGCTATTTTATCTGGAAGATTAACTCCCACTTGATTCAAGCGATTGTAGTACCTAGACAATCTGAGCACATGCTCACTGCTTGAGCTATTCTCCTCCATCTTTTAGCTATAGAACTTGTTGGAGATTTCATATCTCTCAACTCGGGTATTTACTTGAAATATTAACTTCAACTCTTGGAACATCTCATATGGTCCATGACGTTCAAAACGTCTTTGAAGTCCCAATTCTAAGCCGTTTAAGCATGGTGCACTAAACTATCAAGTAGTCATCATATTGAGCTAGCCAAACGTCCATAACATCTGCATCTGCTCTGCAATAGGTCTGTCACCTAGTGATGCATCAAGGACATAATTCTTCTGTGCAACAATGAGGATAAACCTCAGATCACGAATCCAATCCGCATCATTGCTACTAACATCTTTCAACTTAGTTTTCTCTAGGAACATATCAAAAATAAACACAGGGAAGCAACAACGCGAGCTATTGATCTACAACATGATTTGCAAAATACTACCAGGACTAAGTTCATGATAAATTCAAGTTCAATTAATCATATTACTTAAGAACTCCCACTTAGATAGACATCCCTCTAATCCTCTAAGTGATCACGTGATCCAATTCAACTAAACCATGTCCGGTCATCACGTGAGATGGAGTAGTTTCAATGGTGAACATCACTATGTTGATCATATCTACTATATGATCCACACTCGACCTTTCGGTCTCCGTGTTCCGAGGCCATATATGTTATATGTTAGGCTCGTCAAGTTTAACCGGAGTATTCTGTGTGTGCAACTGTTTTGCACCCATTGTATTTGAACGTAGAGCCTATCACACCCAATCATCACGTGGTATCTCAGCACAAAGAAATTTCGCAACGGTGCATACTCAGGGAGAACACTTATACATTGATAATTTAGTGAGGGATCATCTTATAATGCTACCATCAATCAAAGCAAGATAAGATGCATAAAAAGATCAAACGATCAATTGTTGTGTGTATGGGGTGCCCTCTGGCCACGTATATAAAGGAGTGGAGGAGGGGAGGGGCCGGCCCTCTCTATGGCGCGCCCTAGGGGAGTCCTACTCCCACTGGGAGTAGGATCCCCCCTTTCCTAGTAGAACTAGGAGTCCTTCCAAGTAGTAGGAGTAGGAGAGAAGGAAAGGGAAAAGAGAAGAGAAGGAAGGAGGGGGCGCAGCCCTCCCCCCTAGTCCAATTCAGACTAGGCCTTGGGGGGGGGGGCTGCCTCTCTCTCTTTCCCCTAAAGCCCAATAAGGCCCATACACTCCCCAGCGAATTCCCGTAACTCCCCGGTACTCCGATAAATACCCGAATCACGCGGAACCTTTCCGATGTCCGAATATAGTCGTCCAATATATCGATCTTTACGTCTCGACCATTTCAAGACTCCTCGTCATGTCCCCGATCTCATCCGGGACTTAGAACTACCTTCAGTACATCAAAATAGATAAACTCATAATATAACCATCATCGAACTTTAAGCATGCGGACCCTACGGGTTCGAGAACTATGTAGACATGACCGAGACACGTCTCCGGTCAATAACCAATTGCGGAACCTGGATGCTCATATTGGCTCCTACATATTCTACGAAGATCTTTATCGGTCAAACCGCATAACAACATACGTTGTTCCCTTTGTCATCGGTATGTTACTTGCCCGAGATTCGATCGTCGGTATCTCAATACCTAGTTCAATCTCGTTATTGGCAAGTCACTTTACTCGTTCCGTAATACATCATCCCACAACTAACTCATTAGTTGCAATGCTTGCAAGGCTTAAGTGATGTGTATTACCAAGTGGGCCCAGAGATACCTCTCCGACAATCGGAGTGACAAATCCTAATCTCGAAATACGCCAACCCAACAAGTACCTTCAGAGACACCTGTAGAGCATCTTTATAATCACCCAGTTACGTTGTGACGTTTGGTGGCACACAAAGTGTTCCTCCGGTAAACGGGAGTTGCATAATCTCATAGTCATAGGAACATGTATAAGTATGAAGAAAGCAATAGCAACAAACTAAACGATCAAGTGCTAAGCTAACGGAATGGGTCAAGTCAATCACATCATTCTCCTAATGATGTGATCCCGTTAATCAAATAACAACTCATGTCTATGGTTAGGAAACATAACCATCTTTGATCAACGAGCTAGTCAAGTAGAGGCATACTAGTGACACTTTGTTTGTCTATGTATTCACACATGTATTATGTTTCCGGTTAATACAATTCTAGCACGAATAATAAACATTTATCATGATATAAGGAAATAAATAATAACTTTATTATTGCCTCTAGGGCATATTTCCTTCAGACCCGCGTCGTGACGGCAACTTCGGTGGCCCACTCCGGCGAGAGTGTGACCACAGCCGCCATGCGCGTGCTAACAAGGTGCATGAGCGCGGCCGCAATCTACGACCGGGCGGCCATGGCAGCCCAAACGGACGTTGTTGCTTCTCAGGTGGCGGCAGCAACATCTGGCTCGGGGATAACAACTGGCGAGAGCGGCACAACAGCTGTTCGTTCTGCAGCGACGGCCTTAGCCCTGATGGAGGCCGCCCATGACCATGTCGAGGCCGCCCACACCCAGCTCCTAGCGGTCACCGCACAAATCGAACGAGGCTTCTCCGACAACGGTCGGCAACCCACGGCCGAAGAGCTGGCAATCGCCGAGAGTGTTCGAGCAGCCGTCCGTTCCTCCTCCGCATACCTTGCGACGATGGAGCCCATCCAAGCCCAGATCATGTCCGCCCATGCCCAGCTCGTGGCGAACTTTTCCAAAGAGATGGCTGCTACCTCTTGAGCATGCGTTGGTTTTCCCTTAAAGAGGAAAGGGTGATGCAACAAAGTAGCTTAAGTATTTCCCTCAGTTTTTGAGAGTATCAATCCAGTAGGAGACTACATGCAAGTCACCTAGTACCTGCACAAACAAACAAGAACCTCGCAACCAACGTGATAAAGGGGTTGTCAATCCCTTCACGGTCACTTACGAAAGTGAGATCTGATAGAGATAATAAGATAAATATTTTTGGTATTTTTTGTTGTATAGATTGAAAAGTAAAGATTGCAAAATAAACGGCGACAGAAATAGCTAGTTGATAGGAAAATAATATGATGTAAAGTAGACCTGGGGGGCATAGGTTTCACACTTTCACTAGTGGCTTCCCTCAAGATAGTATAAATTACGGTGGGTGAACAAATTACTGTCGAGCAATTGATAGAAAAGCGCATAGTTATGATGATATCTAGGCATGATCATGAACATAGGCATCACGTCCATGTCAAGTAGACCGAAACGATTCTGCATCTACTACTATTACTCCATACACCGACCGCTATCCAGCATGCATCTAGAGTATTAAGTTCAAAAGAACAGAGTAACACATTAGGCAAGATGACATGATGTAGAGGGATAAAATCAAGCAATATGATATAAACCCCATCTTTTTATCCTCGATGGTAACAATACAATACGCGCCTTGTTGCCCCTGCTGTCACTGGGAAAGGACACCACAAGATTGAACCCAAAGCTAGGCACTTATCCCATTGCAAGAAAGATCAATCTAGTAGGCCAAACCAAACTGATAATTTGAAGAGACTTGCAAAGATATCAAATCATGCATATAAGAATTCAGAGAAGAATCAAATATTGTTCATAGATAATCTTAATCATAAACCCACAATTCATCGGATCTCGGCAAACACACCGCAAAAAGAATTACATCGAATAGATCTCCAAGAACATCGAGGAGAACTTTGTATTGAGATCCAAAGAGAGAAAAGAAGCCATCTAGCTAATAACTATGGACCCGAAGGTCTGTGGTAAACTACTCACACATCATCGAAGAGGCTATGGTGTTGATGTAGAAGCCCTCCGTGATCAAATCCCCCTCCGGCAGATCGCGCGTAAAAGGTCCCCAGATGGGATCTGACGGTTACAGAAGGTTGCGGCAGTGGAAAAGTGGTTTCGTGGCTCCCTTGGATGTTTTCTAGGTATAAGTTATATATAGGCGAAAGAAGTAGATCGGTGGAGCTGCGAGGGGCCCATGAGGGTGGGGGGCGTGCCGCCCTACCTCATGGCCGCATCGCTGCTTCCTTGACGTCCACTTCAAGTTTACTGGATTGCGTTTGTTCCAAAAAAAGATCCTCGGAAAGGTTTCATTCCGTTTGGATTCTGTTTGGTATTCCTTTTCCGCGGAACATTGAAATAGGCAAAAAAGCAATTTGCACTGGGCTTTTGGTTAATAGGTTAGTCCCAAAAATAATATAAAAGTGCATAATAAAGCCCATAAACATCCAAAACAGATAATATAATAGCATGGAACAATAAAAATTATAGATACGTTGTAGAAGTATCAATGGCGGACGCGGATGGTGAGATGCTTGCCGAGTATGGTGCGATGGATGCCATGGAGCCCCTTCCCCAGGAGACCATCGGGCGTGAGCTCGACATGGAGGCGGCAGCGGAGATCGACGAGCACCAGCTGTAGTAGTACTCTTTGTTTTGTTTAATTAAGAGCACCGGTCTTTAATTTGTCAGAGTAATGTTTAGGTCAGCTAGCTCTGTTTAATTGCTGAACTTGCTCGATTAAGAAGTTAGTCTCCTTTGTGTGCCCAAATTATGCAATGACGTGGATGAGCACTGTAACCATGGAAATTCAAACCAAATTTTTTGACGTTCAAACTCATCACACACGGGTTAAGCTATCTAAATCATTTGTGATGTTCACATATCGTACACAGTTCTGAATAAGGGACTGTGTCTTATGACACTTTGTGCGCCAGTTTTTTCGCTGAAGCGATTCCAAATTTTCGGCTTTCGCGAAAATATCTACCTCACCGCCCCTCCCCCTTACCAAAAGCCACATTTCCCCTGTTTGCACCTTCCTTTTCAAGTTGAAACCTTCACTCCTTGCTTGTAGCGCCGCCTCCTCGTCGGAGACCCTCCTTCACGCTGCTCGGCCTCGTCTATCCAGGCAGGTAATCCACACCCGACCCCCATCCTCCTCATCCTTCAACATCCCACAAGCCCCGACTGCCGGCGCGAGCGCGACACCTTCCACCCAAATCACCGACCCCTCAACCAAATAAGCGCGCCCCAAAGCCATGGTGCACGCAGTATAGCCAGGATCTCAAGGAGCATTTGGTAGCGGAGAAGCAAATCGCGGTCGCACGCGTGGATGAGGTCGTGATGGCTGCCATTCGTGCCGACCCCGAAATCTTGGAGGAGCACGTTGCCATTTGCTAGCTACGCCGGTTAAGCATGCTCGGTTTACCCGTTGCGTGTGTTGCTCCTGGCTTTCCTTCACAAATTCTAGTGAATTCTGCTATCTAATTTTACCATGCAATCTGTTGCTCTAGCGTATATGTTCTATATGTTGTGCAGTGTGGTGCTCACTTATTAATTGTTTTGTTAATTAGTTGTCGTCTTCAGTTAATTGTTTGGTTCAATTCTGCTAAATGTGATGTTCAATTCTTTAGGCTGCAATTTTGTATTGTCTTCCATGTGAGAAATAAATTGAATTTATCTTTACAAAATACATGAGAAACAAATACAATGGCTATATTTCCAAGTTGTTAAGCATGCTTGGTTTGGTTATACATTGTGCAATGTGGTGCTTAGTTAATGTTTGGTTCATTTGTGTTGTGGTGTTTAGTTAACTATTTGGTTCAATTCTGCAATGCGATGTTCAATAGTTGTGGGTGCATTGTGTTATTGTATACCATGTGAGGAATAAATTGAATTTGGCTGTAGTAAATACTTAACCTGATGACTAACTACCTTATACGTGTTGCAGGGAAACAATGGGAAGCACTGAGGTTTACAATCGAGGTTAGCACGTGCATGGTCCGTTATCTAATAGCACATTATTGTGCAATTGCAGGAACCATTCTAATATTTTGGTTTGTTGGTCTTGCACATGTAGGTCCTGCTGTCGGAGGTTTTGACCCACTATTCGCCCCTTTTTGCATATGGGGAAATGAGTTGTCCATGAATATCAATCAAATCAAGAAACTCAGAAAGATTGTTAGATAAAGAAATTAGCGACAAAAAACAACAAGATCTTTGTCCGCACAATGAAGAAGACATCAGTTCACTACAAGATGGTACTAATTATTATACCTTGCCTTTTTTATTCCTTTGCCCCATTTCCAATATAGAGAAGATATTTATGCACATCCCTGTTTTCAGGCCTTTCCAAAGCAGTTCACTGATGATTACCTCTCAACCCACCTCTATCGTCAGGAAGGGAGGAAGGTTTTCATACAACACCCACAGTTCAATATTGAAGTGTTCCCGAAGAGGACGAAGGACGGACGGTCAATCATCCATAGGCACTGACCTAAAGTTGCAAAGACCTTCAACATGAATGAAGGCTCAATATTTGCCTTCCGCTTCAGCAGTTTTCTAGATGAGATGCATCTGTTTATATACCGTCTATGATGCTAATTTCTAAAGGTTCTACATGTTGCATGTGAAACTTGGTGCTGGTGCAGTTGTGTAATGGGGTAGCTGAGTGCTGAAGCTATATCATGTTGTACTCCGATGTATTTCAATTATGAAATTCTGCTTCCTTAATATGGAAATGAAATATATCATGTGCTTAATATGAATTTCAATTAGATTAATAAATGGATTATTAATAATAGGTAAATTAGCCTGCTGATGGTGAATTAGCATGCTAATTGGGTTTTGCTATTGCAAACGGTTGTTGAAAAAAATACTATGGGCGATGACCTCAGGCAACACACGCAGTTTCTAGGAATAAACCGTGTTGGATCAATGAACAATCACACACGACTTTCTCTTGAAAATTGTTTGCGTTAGGCCACCTTGCGCAAACGTTTACCAGATAAAAACTGTGTGTGATGGACAGTCTTTGCCACACAGTTTCTTCTATGGACCGTGTGTGATACATTCAATAACGCAAACGATTTAACGGGAAAACTTGTGTGTGATGTACCTGTGAACAGAAACGTTTTCCTTGGAATGACTGTGTGGGATGTAAATACGAACGGAAACATTTAGCGGGGACTGACTGTGTGGGATGTACTTGCGACCGGAAACAATTTCGCCATATAATTGTATTTTTTAGCTCTACTGTATGTATTTCCTTATTTGAGCGCTCACCGGTCGCACACGACCTCATTTTGCCGAGCGTGTGTGCCAGGAGGGCATATCCCCGACGATTTTTGGGTCGTGTGGGAAGGACCCCCGTATCGCGCACACTCACTTGGCGACGGTTCCAAATGCCGTCACGGAAAGGCACTAGTAGAAAAGGGGGCAAAGGTCCAGGCCGGGTCAGCCCATTAGTCCCGGTTCAGTCCAGAACTGGGACCAACAGGGGCATTGGACCCGGTTCGTGAGCCCAGGGGGCCGGCCGGGCCACGTGGGCCATTGGTCCTGGTTCGTCTGGACCTTTTGGTCCCGGTTGGTGGGACGAACCGGGACCAATGGGCCTCGCTCCTGGCCCACCACCATTGGTCCCGGTTGGTGGCTTGAACCGGGACCAAAGGCTCCCTTTAGTCCCGGTTCATGCCACGAACCGGGACCAATGAGGTGCCTATATATACCCCCTCGCGTAAGAGCAGAGCACACTGCTCTATTTTTTTCTGGCCGAGGGGGAGAGGGCTTGGTGGTGCTCTAGCTCACCTCCTATGCACACAAGGCATTCGATGGAATGCCCGAGCCACACCACTTAAGCTTTCTCCTCTCCAAGCTCCATTTTCCACAATATTTGTCTAGGTTTAGCGGTCCGTCACGCCCCGTCCCCGTCTTCACCGCCATATGGGAACTTGACTAGGACATGATTTTAAGGTCCCTTTGTTTAAATGCAAATGGGTCAATCTATCAGGAGGCGGGGTACAGGTAGACCCACAGTACGGAATGACAACAGTGGATCTGAAAAGTCTTGGGTACACTGACGAACCGTTCATCCTAGCCAATGATGTGGCACAGGTTATCTATGTGAAGGACATGTCTACCAAACCGATAAAAAGAAAAGATAAGGAAGCGAATACATCATACGATGAGCCAAAGCGCCACATAGTTCTTTCAGGAAAAAGGGACATCCTGGGAGTCGAGGGCAAGACAGACATGTCTAAAGACTATGAAAAGTTTCATGAAATTCCTCCCTTCAATGTCAAGGCTGACCCAAGCATCCTGATAAACGATGAAGATTATCCATGGTTACGATGCAATAAGCAAATGACACAAGCGAAGAAAAAGTGAAGACTTTCTCCTGCAACTATTATGATGATACCATGCCAACTTTGTGACACACGAGTATGCTATGCCAACTTTTTCAGAGTTCATTTGAAAACTATGAATTTAGGTTGAATTTTCTCTATAGGTGCATCTATGTTCATTTTTTTTAGTAAAGTTAATCACAAACTTGTGATTCACACAAATTTCAAAGAATTCAAATTTTAACTATTCAAATTTGAAAACTAATGGCACTAACAGAAAGTTTATAATTTTTCTAAAACTAATGGCACTAACAGAAAGTTTATAATTTTGCTGACCTAAAAGCAAAAAGAATTAAAAAATAAAGCAAAAAACAAAAGAAAATAAATAATACAGAAAACAAAACAAAAAAACTGGAAAATAAAATAAAAATAGCAACAATAAGTATTTTGTTGTAAGTAGAAACAAAATAAAATAAATAAAGCAACAAAGAAAACAAAAAAACTAAAAAAGTGTTTTCAAATTTGAAAACAAATGGCAGTAACATAAAGTTTATAATTTTTCTAAAACTAAAAGCAAAAAGAATTAAAAAATAAAGCAAAAAACAAAAGAAAATAAATAATGCAGAAAACAAAACAAAAAAAACAGAAAAAATAGGCACTAAAAGCAAAAAAAACTAAAAAAGTGTTTTCAAATTTGAAAACTAATGGCACTAACAGAAAGTTTATAATTTTTGTGACCTAAAAGAAAAAAGAAATCACTAAAAAATATAAGTATTTTGTTCTAAGTAGAAATGAAAAAATAAATAGCAAAAAAGAAAAAATGCCTATAATATTTGTTATGACTAACTAAAATTACCAAATTGAGTATAGTGATAAAACACAGTAATATTAAATAGCAGGAAAAAGAATGACTCAAAAATCAATTTTTATAGTAAAGTTATTCATAAACTAGTGATTCACACAAATTTTAAAAAATTCAAATTTAAACTATTCAAATTTTAAAACTAATGGCACTAACAGAAAGTTTATAATTTTTGTGACCTAAAAGAAAAAAAATCACTAAAACACTATAAGTATTTAGTTCTAAGTAGAAATGAAAAAATAAATAGCAAAAAACGCCACCTACTGGGCCACCACGGCCTGAATACGACTAGAAACCCATCCATGGGCCAGGATTCAGGCCCGCAGAAGGCCCAGCAGGCCCACAGGCATAGCAGTGCGAGATTAGGCCTAGAGGCCTGCAATTCAGAGGAGTTCAATGAAGATGGCGGGGCAGGGCTTATAAACAGGTCCTGCCGCTCCTCGGCTAGCGAGGTGGGACTAAACATCCCACCGCACCGCGGCTTTGGCAGGCGCAGGCCTTTGGTCCTGGTTGGTAGCACCAACCGGGACTAAAGGGGACATTGGTCCCGGTTGGCGCCACAAACCGGGACCAAAGCCCCCCTTTAATCCCGGTTGGTGCCACCAACTGGGACCAAATGCCGCCGCTTCCTGCCCTTTGGGCTGCTGAAAAAGGCCTTTGGTCCCGGTTGGTGCCACCAACCCGGACTAATGCCCACCTTTAGTCCCGGTTTGTGCCACGAACCGGGACTAAAGGCTTTTCTATATAAGTTCACACTTCGGAAATTTTCACTATCATCTCTTGCAGTTACCGCCCCGACGCTGCCCACCGCCCCTGCCGTCGCCTTGCCCGTGCCCGTCGTTGCCGTCGCCCGTGCCCTCGTCGTCGCCCGCCGTCGCCCACGCCCCTGCCCCGACGCGCGCCGCCCCGGCCCGCCCCTGCCCCGACGCGCGCCTCCCCAGCCCGCTCCCATCGCCCGCGCCCCTGCCCCGACGCGCGTCGCCCCGGCCCGCGCTCGCTGTCGCCCGCGCCCCTGCCCCGACGCCATCCTCGCCACCGACCCCGCGCACGCGCGGTCCTCTCCTCAGCTTGGTCCGGCCGCCGGCGCCCTCCCTTTGCATTTTTTTTCATATATATGCTTGTTTTTATATATATATGTAATGATTTTTTTATAGAATATTATGTTTTTTCATAGATGATCACATATATGATGTATGCATGAATGTGGATGAAATATGATGTTTTTTTGTTCATAGAACATGATGTTTTTTTAGTTCACAGATTTGTTTTGTTCATGAGAGAGGCGGGTACGTTGAGGGATCATAGATGTATTTTTTTCAGAATTTTCTATCGTGGATAGACGGATTTTAGACCATGGGAGCACCCCCTCCCCATCGTTGCAAAATTTGCTAAGTGATATTAAGAAGGAAGGAAAAGAAGGATAGGAAAGAAAGAAAATAAGAAGAGGAAAGAAAGAAGAAGAGGAGAGGAAGAAGAGGAGAAATAAATAAGAACAAGAAAAAGAAGAAAAATAAGAGAAGAAGAAGAAAGGAATAGTGGAGAAGAAGAGAAAAAAGAATATATTCTATTTTTTTCTTCTTCTCCTCTATTCCTTTCTTCTTCTCCTCTTTTTTTTCTTCTTTTTTTCTTCGATCTTCTCCTCTAGCTATTCCTTTCTTCTTCTCCTATTTTTATTTCTTCTTCGTTTTCTTATATTTTGTCGGGTCTGTCGTCGTCGATATACCCCTCCCGACACCGACACCCTCTACCGCTCGGCGACCCTGACCCTCGACGACCCTCGTTCTCGATGACCCTCGTTTTCTTATATTCTTTCTTCTCCTCTTTTTTTTCTTCTTCCTCTTTTTTTATCGGGAACGTGGGTCGTCGAGGGTCGCCGAGCGGTAGAGGAAACCCTAAATAGCAAGTATCGTTGGTGTGAGATACATGTGGCCGTCGGTGTCAGACACTACATCCACGTCCCACAAGTGACGCGGGCTTCGACGCCCACGTCACTTGTGGGACGTGGATGTAGTGTCCGATACCGACGGCCACATGTATCTCACATCGACGATACTTGCTATTTAGGGTTTCCTCTACCGCTCGGCGACCCTCGGTGACCCTCGTTCCCGATAAAAAAAAGAGGAAGAAGAAGAAAAAAAGAGGAGAAGAAAGAATAGAGGAGTTAAAAAGAGGAGAAGAAAAAATGGAGGAGTTCTTACTCCTCTATTCTTTCTTCTCCTCTTTTTTTCTTCTTCCTCTTCTTTTTTTATCCTTGAAGCGTTGTCGAGGCCACCCCAAACCCTAGAGAAGCAGCGTCGAGGCCACTAATTAATATTAGTTCTATGTTTTCCACTAATATATCCATCTGTCATGTTTGAATAATAATTGCCATGTTGTAAATATTTGTAGAAACTATGGACACCGCCCGAGACGAAGTACAAGAAGAGTTGTTGGGGGACATAATCGCACGAGGAAGTGATGCCGTCTGCTCATTGTTTCTCAACGACACCGATGGTATGGAAGCAGCTAGCTATGATTATGATGGCTCCGGTGACTTAATGCCGGTGCAAGGAGACCATGAGGACGGCTCCAGTGACCCAATGCCGGTGCAAGAAGGAGACCGTGATGATGTCTCCGGTGACCGAACCGAGTCCGACCAGGTATATATATTAGTTAAGCTTGAGCTGACTAGCTAATTGATGCATTCATTGTTTTGGTATGTACACATATTAATTAAGTCTTTGTTTTTTTCTAGCCCTCTGGATCGAGCACAACTTCGGTAAAGAGATGAGGCCCGAAGAAAAAGTTGAGCTCGGATGAAAGGTTTGAGATCATAGCAATCGCGCCCGACGGCCAACCGATTGAACCCATCCAGACAAAGAGCGCATTTGTTGCTCAGTGCGGGGTTCTGGTTAGGGACAAGATCCCGATCAGCATCCAGCAATGGTTAAAGCCGGCTACAGAAGACCCTGAGGTGTCTTATGTCAATGATATGTAGAAAAATGATCTTTGGACTGAGCTGAAGTCAAATTTCACCCTACCGCCAAAGGATGATCCGGAGAAGCCAGTTAAAGAGCAATTAATCAAGTCTTTTGCTCTTAAGAGGATGGCAGAACTATTCAGGAGGTGGAAGAAAGAGCTGAATAAGTTTGTCAAAAATAAAGAGACACCAGAATTCAAGGGCAGATATGAGAAGATCAGAGATCACTAGCCCGCATTTGTGGCCCACAAGACATCGGAAAAGATTAAGAAGATGTCAGCGACAAACAAGCAAAATGCTACGAAGAAGAAGCATCACCATCGCACGGGGTCAGGTGGCTACCTCGCAGCCCGGCCTAAGTGGGCCAAGACTGAGAATGATCTGGTTGATAAAGGGATTGAACCAGGGACAATTAACTGGCCAGACCGTTGCCGGACTTGGTTCTTCGGGGCTGGCGGAACCTTGGATCCTGTATTAGGGAAGTGCATTTGGACGGACGAGCAAATGGAAATACCAGTCAAGAGGCTTAAGCACTATATTGAAGCAGCGCAGCAAGTGACGTTCGTTCCAGACAGAGAGAACGACGAGCTCACAATGGCCCTTGGGAATCCTGAGCACCCTGGACGGACACGAGGCACGCCAGGCTCCATTCCATGGAAGGCTGGGTTTCCGGATGCAGGCGGTTACAAATGCCACGAGAGGAGGAAGAAAGTGGAGCAGACCCAACTGCAGGCGCTGCACGCTAGGGTACAAGCAATAGAGGAACGAGAAGCAAATCGCAGCAAATGAACTGCCGAAGCTTCCCCCGAAGCTACCCCGCCATCTCAGCGGAGAAGCAGCGTGGCCTCCACCGAGCTGCTTCAGCTGGAGCATGTCTTGACGGCTCCTGTCAGTTATCCCGTGGATGCTATCACGGAGTCTCGAAATTGCCACCTTATGACGCAATGGATTAATATGAAGGTCAAGGCGGCTGTTGGCTCTGTTTTTCCTACTGAACCGGCGCAACTTTTCACTGCTGGCCGATTCCAAAAGGATATGCTAGGGTGATGGTCGATGAAATAACGGAGGGATTTGAGGACCTCCAGCTTGACCACCCTACAGGTGAAGGGGAGACTCGGCTGGGTTCTGCTCTGAAGACTCCATGCCTATGGCGGAAGGAGTTCATCAACCTTCCGAACTGGACGCCTCCGCCTCCTCCTCCTCCTCCGGCGAGTTAGGGCACTCCGTCTCCTCCACCGCCTCCTCCTCCGGCGAGTGACGATCAGGGCACTCAGCCGGCTCCTTCTCCGGCGCGTGGCGGCACTCCGCCTCCTTCTCCGCCTGCGCCGGCGCGCCCGAGCAGCCAGCCTCCTCCTTCTTCGCCTCGTCAGCAAGGGCGGAAGAGACCCGCCACCGCTCCGGCTGCTCCGGCGCTCCGTAGTCCTTCTCCTCCGCCTCGTAAGAAAGTAAAGAAGACAGCCGCTTCGTCTGCTCTGCTGGCGTCTAGTAGTACAGCCAAAGGCGGGAGGACATACAGATTTAGTCCTTCTCTGAAGACTCCAGAGAAGTTACCATACGAGAGGACCCCGGAGGAGAACGCCGAGATCGCGTGAGAAGAAGTGAGGAACTTCTTTGAAGGGGTGAAAGCAAAGAAACATCCACCTCTGGAGGAGAAGGTAGATCCGGTGAAAGCGAAGCGCACTCTGGCTGCCCTGACAAAACCACCCAAGTCTCCGCCAAAAGGAAACTATGAGCACATTATTGGAAAGGCATTTTCCGAAGCGGAGCGGTTGAGAAGTACTGTTAGTGATCAAAGGCTGAAAGAATGACGAGCTGGGATACAAATTGCCCAGCTCGGCGAACAAGCGAAGCAATTGTGCCCCCCGCTCAAGGTGCCTAGTGACATCGTCGCTAATGATCTGAGGATGGTGCCCAGTTATAACAATCTTGGAGATTACCTGCCCGACGATGTACATTATGATTTCATGGAGGTGCAGATACAAAGATACGAGTACGGGAAGCCTCTCGTCAAAGATGAAAGGTCTCTATCAATGATGATGCAAAGATTGCATGATTGGTACTTGAAAATCTGCAGAGAGTCTGGGGGGAGGAGTACTTTGTATGTGAGAGTTAAAAAGGAGCATGACCTCGTTGGAATTGAACTATTGCCTGTTCCATTTGAGGAGTTCTTTCAGTTTTTTAATCAATTGGCCCTCGATAAAGCAACGGTCACCTGCTACTGTCTGTAAGTAGTACTACTTCTGTCATTAAGTCTCTCTATATAGCTCAGCTCTTTCATTGCATGTATTTATAATTATCCTCACTATATTATGCAGATTGAAGATTGTCGAATTGAAGAAAAGACAAATCGGTGATATTGGGTTCATTAACACAAATCTCATAGATGCAACTCAGGTTAAATTTCATGCCGCAGATACTGAGGCCAACTTGCTACGATCATTGGTAATAAATGAAAACAAAGATATAATACTCTTTCCTTACAACTTCAAGTGAGTGTTACTGTCTTGTGCATATTCGGTTTCCCTTATATATTAGTCAAGGTTATAGTAATGTAATTGATGAGTTATGCATGCGTGTGCAGTTTCCACTATATTCTCCTAGAGATTAAGCTTGAGCAGGGACTAGTAACCGTCTTAGACTCGAGACGAAAAGATCCTCAGGACTATGCAGACATGACTCAAATGCTCGAGAAGTAAGTTAAATCGATCATTATCCACCATATCAGCAACTTTGTTCATTTCCTGATATATCAAGTAATTGTTTTCTTTGTCTGGCAGGGTTTGGAGAAAATTCACCAAAAAAGCTCCGGGACTGCCGAAGAAGCTGCAATTTAGACACCCGAAAGTAAGTACTATAGTAGCATGTTCCACACATCTCCTAGTGATTCAAGTGCTAGTTTCATCAATACCATTTGGCATTCTTGCTTATCAGTTTGATTGACCTCTATTTCTTGTAAAGTGGTTGCGGCAGGAACAAGGGAATGATTTCTGTGGATACTATGTTTGCGAGTCCATCCGCCACATGGCCTGTGAGCGGGGCTACTCTGAAGAACAATATGAAGTGCGTAAATAACAACATTCACAATTTTATTTTATTACCATCATGTGTGTTGAGCTTCATTCATTCATATATATATGTATTGACCCCCTTCTTCAAATTAGATGTTTCGGAAGCGGGATGAACTCCTAGCACCAGCTCGCATGCGAGCAATTCAAGAGGAATTGGCGGCATTCTTTCTTGACCACGTGATCACTGAAGACGGAGAATACTATGTGGACCATGCGTCCGTATGTTAGGAGATTATATTTGTAAGAGATAATTATTGTATATATGTAGCCGGTAGTGTCAGATAGATATACGAGAACTTGTTGTTCCACCAATCTCTCGAAGAAGGAGAGGTGGTCGATATCACTTCTCTCTGTATGCATATATGTTCATGACGATCTTCTGTTTCCTTCGTTTGCTTACTAGCTAGCTAGCGTGTCTAGTCCTCTCTATACGTATGTATAGTACGTAGCGTCGACCAAGCACGGACATAAGAGAGGACACTTCTCTCTATTAATTATAGCTAGCTAACACAATATATGAAACACCTAAATTAACCCCCCAAAACCCCCAACCCCCCCCTTCAAAAAAAACAAAAACCCCAGCTATAGAAATGCTGACGCGTGGAAGCCTATTGGTCCCGGTTGGTGCCACCAACCGGGACCAAAGGCCCTCCTGCCTGGGCTCCACGCGCAGGCCACGTGGAGGCCCATCTGCCCCTGTTCTGGATTGAACCGGGACTAAAGGGACAGGGCATTAGTACCGACCCTTTAGTCCCGGTTCAGGAACCGGGACAAAAGGCCCTTATGAACCGGGACAATAGGCCCGTTTTCTACTAGTGAGGGGTTAAAAACCGTTTGTTTAGGACTGACGCGTACCAGTGATATATATATATATATATATATTCACATCCCCGGAAACATTTTCCACCTATATATAATTAATTGGTAATACCCGGTATTACCCGATATTCACCGAAACCCTTCCGGTGACCCTGAAACACTTCCGAAACCTCTCAGAACTATTCTGGATATTAATGAAACTATTTCACGTATATATTCTCACCACTCCCATACTACTAACACTTAGCAGATCGTGATTACCTTAAGCTTGTGACCCAGTAGGTTCGGTAAATCATAGACATGAACGAAACCCCTTCATTGAATGACCGATAGCGGAACCATGGACATCCATATTGGTCCCTATGATTACACGAATGATATTCGAGTGAACCTTTGGTTATAATGCAATGTTCCCTTTGCTTTGCGATACTTTACAAAACCTGGTGTGCATCGGTATCCTCTTGAGTCATCACCATGCTCACTATACCGTTGCTCCCGTTTACCAGTTTTGTTCTTCTTTCTCGTTAACGTGTTCCGACATCCCTGTCACGTTGTCACCTGTGTCTGGCTAGACGATGATGGATGCTGTCACACCGAGAGGGGCCCTAAGAATATATCTCCATTGTTGAAGGAGCAAATCCCACTCTTGAGTTGTTCGTTCACTTGTCAAACTTTCTGGTGAGCCTGAAAGTTGTCGTTATGATCACCTTGTTATAGATGACGTTTGAGCAACCCCAAGGTCCACTGTCTAGTAGGAACTATTGGGGAACGTAGTATTTCAAAAAAATTCCTACGATCACGCAAGATCTATCTAGGATAAGCATAGTAACGCGGTTGATGTAGTCGAACGTCTTCGCGATCCAACCGATCCAAGTACCGAACGCACGGCACCTCCGTGATCTGCACACGTTCAGCTCAGTGATGTCCCTCAAACTCTTGATCCAGTTGAGGCCGAGGGAGAGTTTCGTCAGCACGACGGCGTGGTGATGGTGATGATGATGTTACCAGCGCAGGGCTTCGCCTAAGCACTACGACGATATGACCGAGGTGTTAACTGTGGAGGGGGGCGCCGCACACGGCTAGGAACAATTGATGTGTGTTCTAAGGGTGCCCTCCCCACGTATATAAAGGAGGGAGAGGGAGGGAGGCAGCCTAGGGCACACCCAAGTAGGAGGAATCCTACTTGGGCCCCTAGTCCAATTTGGCCCCCTTACCATATTTGGACAAGGGGGAAAGGAAGGAGGGGGAGGGGAAGGAAGTAGGAGTCTTACTTCATACTTTCCTTTTCCTCCTCTCCTTTTCCTTTCTCCCCACGTGGCTGGCCCTATAGGGGCGCACCAGCCCCTTGTGGGCTGGTGTGTTCCCTTACTTGGCCCATTAAGCCCATATCTTTGCTGGGGTTTGCCCGGAACCCCTTACGGTGACCCGGTATCACCCGGAAAACTTCTGGTGTCCGAATATAGCCTTCCAATATATGAATCTTTACCTCTCTACTATTTCAAGACTCCTCGTCATGTCCGTGATCTCATCTGGGACTCCGAACAAACTTCAGTACATCAAATCACGTAACTCATAATACAAATCGTCATCGAACGTTAAGCGTGCGGACCCTACGGGTTCGAGAAATATGTAGACATGACCGAGACACATCTCCGGTCAATAACCAATACTGGAACCTGGATGCCATATTGGCTCCTACATATTTTGGGAAGATCTTTATCGGTCAAACCGCATAACAACATATGTTGTTCCCTTTGTCATCGGTATGTTACTTGCTCGAGATTCGATCATCGGTATCATCATACCTAGTTCAATCTCGTTACCGACAAGTCTCTTTAATCGTTCCATAATGCATCATACCGCAACTAACTCATTAGTCACATTGCTTGCAAGGCTTATAGTGATGAGCATTACCGAGAGGGCCCAGAGATACCTCTCTGATACACGGAGTGACAAATCTAATCTCGATCTATGCCAACTCAACAAACACCATCGGAGACACCCGTAGAGCATCTTTATAATCACCCAGTTACGTTGTGACGTTTGATAGCACATAAGGTGTTCCTCCGGTATTCAGGAGTTGCATAATCTCATAGTCAGAGGAACATGTATAAGTCATGATGAAAGCAATAGCAATAAAACTAAATGATCATTTATGCTAAGCTAACGGATGGGTCATGTCCATCACATCATTCTCTAATGATGTGATCCTGTTGATCAAATGACAACACATGTCTATAGTTAGGAAACTTAACCATCTTTGATTAACGAGCTAGTCAAGTAGAGGCATAATAGGGACACTCTGTTTGTCTATGTATTCACACATGTACTAAGTTTCCGGTTAATACAATTCTAGCATGAATAATAAACATTTATCATGATATAAGGAAATATAAATAACAACTTTATTATTGCCTCTAGGGCATATTTCCTTCAGTCTCCCACTTGCACTAGAGTCAATAATCTAGTTCACATCGCCATGTGATTTAACACCAACAGTTCACATCGTCATGTGATTTAACACTCTATAGTTCACATCTCTATGTCACCACTACCCAAAGGGTTTACTAGAGTCAATAATCTAGTTCAGATCGCCATGTGATTAACACCCAAAGAGTACTAAGGTGTGATCATGCTTTGCTTGTGAGATAAGTTTAGTCAACGGGTCTACCACATTCAGATCTGTATGTATTTTGCAAATTTCCATGTCTACAATGCTCTGCATGGAGCTACTCTAGCTAATTGCTCCCACTTTCAATATGTATCTAGATCGAGACTTAGAGTCATCCAGATCGGTGTCAAAGCTTGCATCGATGTAACTCCTTATGACGAACTCTTTGTCACCTCCATAATTGAGAAACATTTCCTTATTCCACTAAGGACAATTTTGGCCGCTGTCCAGTGATCCACTCCTGGATCACTATTGTACCCTCTTGCCAAACTCATGGTGAGGTACATAATAGGTCTGGTACACATCCTAGCATACTTTATAGAACCTATGACTGAGGCACAGGGAATGACTTTTCATTCTCTTTCTATTTTCTGCCATGGTCGGGTTTTGAGTCTTTACTCAACTTAATACCTTACAACATAGGCAAGAACTCCTTCCTTGACTGTTCCATTTTGAACTACATCAAAAACTTGTCAAGGTATGTACTCATCAAAAACTTGCAACACAGTCTACACTCTGTTTGTCTATGTATTCACACATGTACTAAGTTTCCAGTTAATACAATTCTAGCATGAATAATACACATTTATCATGATATAAGGAAATATAAATAACAACTTTATTATTGCCTCTAGGGCATATTTCCTTCAGGAACTGACCAAGACACTCTCATGGTCTGAGTATCTAAAACACATGCTACCACTCTGTGTTATTACAATTGAATACAGACAATATTAACTCAATTCATAACAAACAAGTTTCGGTCGATTCAATCTGATCGTTTTTCCAACATCATAATATCAATGTTGTTTTAGGATCATCGTTGCATTTAACGATATCCTAAGATCCGACAAACATGATCACCAAGAACACTTGAGCTAGTCTTAGAGGTGAGACTAGGAACCTTTATTTTATCCGTTTATCATTTCACACATGCATATGAGTTTTCCACTGAATCACATATTCCAGAATCATAGCAGTTATAGCATGAAATATAAACTCTTAATTATGAATACGGAAATATAATAATACAAACATTATTGCCTCTAGGGCATATTTCCAACAGGGGGCGGTGGTGAGGCTGGACGAAGCGAGGGAGGCGAGGCCGGCGGCGGCATCGAGGTCGTTGTCCATGGCGTGCAACTAGGAGCATGAGCGGGCGGGAGGTTTTGGGAAATTGGAGGGAAATGTCGGTCGCTTTGTGATACGTCTCCAACATATCTACTTTTCCTAATGCTTTTCCTCTTGTTTTGGACTCTAATTTGCATGATTTGAATGAAACTAACCCCGGACTGACACCGTTTTCAGCAGAACTACCATGGTGTTGTTTCTGTGCAGAAATAAAAGTTCTTGGAATGGAACGAAACTTTGCGAGGAATTTTTACATAATATATAAGAATTTCTGGAGCCAAGATCTACCGAAGAGGGGCCCCTGGGTGGGCACAACCCACCAGGGCACGCCCCCCTCTCCTGGCGCGCCCAGGTGGGTTGTCCCCACCTGGTGGCCCCGCAGACCACGATCCACAAGATGGAGCCACCGCCAAGCCCTGTTCTTCCTCGGGAGGGCAGATCTGGAGTCCGTTTGGGGCTTCAGAGAGGGGGATCTTCGTTCTTCGTCATCACCAACCCTTCTCTATCGCCAATTCCATGATGCTCCCCACCGGGAGTGAGTAATTCCTTCATAGGCTCACTGGTCGGTGAGGAGTTGGATGAGATTCATCACGTAATCAAGTTAGTTTTGTTAGGGCTTGATCCCTAGTATCCACTATGTTCTTAGATTGATGTTGCTATGACTTTGCCATGCTTAATGCTTGTCACTTTGGGCCCGGGTGCCATGATTTCAGATCTGAACCGTTTATGTTATCATCATTGTATCCATGTTCTAGATCCGATCTTGCAAGTTATAGTCACCTACTACGTGTTATGATCCGGTAACCCCGGAGTGAAAATAACCGGGACTTCTTCCGGTGATTACCGTAGTTTGAGGAGTTCATGTATTCACTATGTGTTAATGCTTTGTTCTGGTTCTCTATTAAAAGGAGGCCTTAATATCCCTTAGTTTCCAATATGGACCCCGCTGCGATGGGAGGGTAGGACAAAAGATGTCATGCAAGTTCTTTTAATAAAGCACATATGACTATTTACGGAATACATGCCTACATTATATCGATGAACTGGAGCTAGAACCGAATAGCCCTAGCTTATAACTGTTACATGATGAATATCATCCAACAAGTCACCGATCCAATGCCTACAAATTTATCTTATATTTGTTTCTGCTAAGTTACTACTGCTATCATTATTGTTACACTTGCTACAAAATTACCACTATCACTATTACTGTTACTATTGCTGCTGTCACTACTATCAAAACTATCAAACTACTTTGCTACTGATCACTTTGCTGCAGATAATTAATCTCGAGGTGTGGTTGAATTTATGACTTAGCTGCTATTACCTTCAAATATTCTTTGGCTCCCCTTGTGTTGAATCTATAAATTTGGGTTGAATACTCTACCCTCGAAAACTGTTGCGATCCCCTATACTTGTGGGTTATCAAGACCTTTTTCTGGCGCCGTTGCCGGGGAGCATAGCTATATTTGTTGAGTCACTTGGGATTATTATAAATTTATCAATATGAAGAATCTGAAGGATACTAAGACTAAGATATTTCCCTCAAGGATGAGGGGAGGTAAGGAGCTGCCATCCAGTTATGCTTTAGATTCACCTTCTATTATGAATAAAATTGCAACACCACCACATGCTATTAATTCTGATATGTCGCAAGTTATTGATGATGCTACTTCTACTATGAATGATGCTTATGATGATGCTAGTACCTTGCTTAATAATGATGTGCCACTTGGTGAATTTCTTGATAAACAAATTGCTAGAGTAATACAACATGATGTTGAATCTGATGATGAGCTTGAAACTGAATCTCCTGAAACACCTGCTAGAACTAGCCCTCCTAGATATGAATTGCCTAAGGTACCGGAAGGTTATGTTATGAGTGAAGAAACAACTAGAGATATTCTTGCTTGTAATGATAGAGATGATCTAGAGAAATTACTACACAAGTATAAACAAAAATATCTAAATGCTAGAACGAAATGTGATCCTAAGTTTGCTACCTCACCTATTTTTATTGATGATAAGGATTACGAATTCTCTGACGACCCGGAGTTAATTACTTTGGTCGAATCTGATCCTTTCCATGGTTATGAAACTGAAATTGTTGTGGCACATCTGACTAAGTTGAATGATATAGCCACCCTTTTTACCCATGATGAGAAAACTCACTACTACTTTATTCTCAAATTATTTAATTTCTCATTAAAGGGTGATGCTAAAGCTTGGTCAATACTCTTGCTCCTGGTTGTGTGCGTAGTCCCTAGGATATGATTTACTACTTCTCTGAAAAATATTTTCCTGCTCATAAGAAAAAAGCTACCTTACAGGAAATATTTAACTTTGCTCAAACTAAAGAAGAGAGTCTCCCACAAGCTTGGGGGAGGCTTTGTCAGTTACTTAATGCTTTGCCTAATCATCCTCTTAAGAAAAATGAAATACTTGATGTAACGCCCCAGATATTGCTTTCCCAATTTGTACTCCAACTCTTGCCGTTTCCGGCATTAAGTTATATTTATTTCTCGGGTTCGGGTCTTTGTCTCCGTGTGTTGTTTTCGTTTTCATGCATCTCATATCATGTCATCACGTGCATTGCATTTGCATACATGTTCATCTCATGCATTCGAGCATTTTCCCCGTTGTCCGTTTTGCATTCTGGCGCTTCGTTCTCCTCCGGTGGCCATTTCTTGCTTTGTTTTGTGTGTGGGGATTAAACATTTCCAGATTGGACCGAGACTTGCCATGCGGCCTTGGTTTACTACCGGTAGACCGCCTGTCAAGTTTCGTACCATTTGGACTTCGTTTGATACTCCAACGGTTAACCGAGGGACCGAAAAGGCCCCGTGTCTGTTGCAGCCCAACACCCCTCCAATTTGGCCCAAAACCCACCAAACTCTGCTCCATGTCCTAGAGCATTCGATCACGATCGCGTGGCCGAAAACCGCACCTCATTTGGACACTCCTAGCTCCCTCTATGCCTATATATACACCCCCCTCCAAAAATTCCGGGTCAAACACCCCCTAACCCTAGCTTCTTCCTCCTCTCCGCCGCACCGGACGTGTCCGGACGGACCGGACAACGTCCGGATCGCTCCCGCCGCCGCCCGCAGCCAGTGGCCCGCCGCCACATGGCAGCCGACCACCGCCCGCCGCCGAAGCCCGCCGGCCCGTGGGAGGCCCGCCCCTTGCCCCCACGGGCCAGATCCGTCCGCCGCCGACGCCCTTCGTGTTCCCTGACCCAGATGGCCGCGCGACCGTGGGCCGCCATCGCCGGCCGCCACCTGCCATCACCGCCTCGACTCCGGCGAGGGTCGCCGCCGTCCGCCGCCCGCCGTCCCGTGCCCGACCCCGCCGGACCGCTCCACCGCGGTGCCCTCGTCGCCGGCGCCTCCTCCGGCGGCCGGATCCGCTAGGTCCGGCCTCCTCCGACTACCCCGGCGCCGCCCCGCGCCTCCTCCGGCGAGACTCCGGCCGGTGAACCTCGGTTAGCGCGCACGTGAACAGTGCGCCCCGGCCGGATCCAGATCTGGAACGTGAACAGTAAACCCTAGGGTTGAGTTCTCCTTCTCCCCCCTGATTTTTATGCCTACTTTGACTGCTCATATCTCCGCATCCGTAGCTCCGTTTTGGACATATGATATATCAAAATCTTCATCTCGACGAGTACATAATTTCATTCCATTGCATCATTTGCATTTGGGTTCATCTTGATGCCCAAAATGCTGTTAGAAGGAGGCATCGTGAGTAAAATTGCAGATCCGTTAGCTCATCATTGACTTTTGTCATTTTTGCCATGATTATTGTGTGCATGATATGCCTGTGACCCTTTGGGATGAATTGTTAAGGATTTTGTCTTCTTTCCAGAGGTGCCACCCATGCATTTTTAGGATGTGTGTGGTGACTTGTGCAAGCTTGCAAAGAGGGGCACCTGAGTAATCTGTTTTTAGGGACTTAGTGATTTTCACGAAGTCTGGGATATTTTAGTCCATGATGCCATATGTTCAGCTTGTTTCCTAGTGATCCGTGCCCCTTTTGAGTATGATCAGTAAGGACATTTGTTAATCTTGTTATGCTCTATCCATCCATGTCTTTGTTTGCATATCCGGAGGGCTCTAGGTTGAGTCAATCGAGCTCAACTTTTGCATAGTTGTGTATTTGGGCAGATCGTCAACTCTTTTGCGATTTTGCCGATGCTATTGTTAGTGACTCGTGCATGCTATGCCATTGTTCTTGCCATGTCTAGCTAGAATTTTGTGCCTTCTTTATGGATATATGCTTGCCTTGCCATGACTTTCACCGTAGTGAGTGCATCGAGCTCGTTTACATGCCTTCGTGAGTTATATTTCAGCATGTCTCAGTTTTCACTAAGTCTGAAAACTGATTGTGTTTCATCTATGTTCGTGTGCTCGTTAGAGTATTTTGTGAACCCTTTTGGCCCCAGGTCACTTTGGGTGTTTTGTTAAGCTTGTTGAGTAGCTCCATGCCATATTCTTACTTGTCATGTTCAGGTTATGTTTCATGTTGTTTTTGCTGCTCCGAAGAGAGCATCGTGGTCTGAAATTTCAGACTAGTGTTAATTTCACTAAGTCTGAAATCTGTTTTGCTTATTCGTTTTTGCCATGCTTGTTTGAACCCCTTAATGGATGAATTTGCCTATGGCTCAGTCCTAGTGATTTGATAAGCACATTGTGTACATCCCTGCCATGGATTTTGTTTTCATGTTAGGTGGCTGTAGCATGTTCATTCCGTTGCATTTATGAGCCTACTTGCTGTAAATCACAGATCGGTTCGTTTCGTAAAACGCTTGCCATTTCCAAACCGTAGCTCCGATTCCTATGATCTTTATATCGTTTTCAGGTGATTTCATCCCCTCTATCCAGTGGCACACTTGGTTTTCCAAGTTGAGGCCAGGTTCATGCATTTCCTGTCATGTCTTGCATTTTGCATCCCGCATCGCATCCCGCATAGCATACCATCGTTTGCATCGTATTGCTTGAGTTTGCTCGTGGTTGATTGTATCCTTGTTGCTTGTTTGTGTTGTTGGATAGAGCCGGGAGACGAGTTCGCTAATGAGGAGCCCGTTGAGTTTGCTTTTGAGGATCCAGTCAACTCTGACAACTGTGCAGGCAAGATGATCATACCCTCGAAATCACTACTATCTTTGCTATGCTAGTTTGCTCGCTCTTTTGCTTTGCCAATGCTACGATGCCTACCACTTGCTTGTCAGCCTCCCAATTGCCATGATTGACCCTCTAACCCACCATTGTCCTAGCAAACCATTGATTGGCTATGTTACCGCTTTGCTCAGCCCCCTTCTTATAGCCTTGCTAGTTGCAGGTGAAGATTGGAGCCGTTCCTTGTTGGAACATTTATTTACTTGTTGGGATATCATTATATTGCTATGTTATCTTAATGCATCTATATACTTGGTAAAGGGTGGAAGGCTCGGCCTCTCGCCTAGTGTTTTGTTCCACTCTTGCCGCCCTAGTTTCCGTCATATCGGTGTTATGTTCCCGGATTGTTGCGTCCCTTATGCGGTTGGGCTATAATGGGAACCCCTTGATAGTTCGCCTTGATTAAAGCTTTTCCAGCAATGCCCAACATTGGTTCTACCATTTGCCACCTACCCCTTTTTTTCCCTCGGGTTTCCGGAGCCCGAGGGTCATCTTTATTTTAGCCCCCCATGGGCCAGTGCTCCTCTGAGTGTTGGTCCGAACCAGGTAGCCTGCGGGCCCACCTCGGGGAAACTTGAGGGTTGGTTTTACTCGTAGCTTGACCTATCCGAGCGTGCCCTGAGAAAGAGATATGTGCAGCTCCTATCGGGATTTGTCGGCACATTCGGGCGGTGTTGCTGGACTTGTTTTAACCTGTCGAATCGTCTTGTTGTACCGAGATACCGAGTCTGATCGGTGTGTCTTGGGTGGAGGTCTATTCCTTTGTTGACCGTGAGAGCTTGTTATGGGCTAAGTTGGGACCCCAGTGCAGGGATTGATCTTTCGAAAGCCGTGCCCGCGGTTATGGGCAGATGGGAATTTGTTAATGTCCGGTTGTAGATAACTTGAACCTTAACTAATTAAAATGAGTCAACTGAGTGTGTTGCCGTGATGGCCTCTTCTCGGCGGAGTCCGGGAAGTGGACACGGTGTTGGAGTTATGTTTGCGCAGGTTTCTCTCTAGGTTCTCGCTCGTGCTTTGCCTCCTCTTCTCGCTCTCTTTTGCGAATTAGCCACCTTATATGCTAGTCGCTTGCTGCAGCTCCACTTACATTACCCCCTTTTCTACCTATTAAGCTTAAATAGTCTTGATCGCGAGGGTGCGAGATTGCTGAGTCCCTGTGGTTCATAGATTACTATTACACCAGATGCAGGGAGAGATGATACAGCTCCAGATGGCGCGCTTGAGCTCAAGTGGGAGTACGACGAGGACTCTCAGCGTTACTAGGTGTCTTTTCCTGATGATCAGTAGTGGTGCCCAATCGGGGTTAGATTCAGGGCCTTGTCGCATGTTGGGGGTCTTTTCTATTTTGGCGCCGTAGTCGGGCCACGAGTGATTTGTATGATGGATATTATTTATGTACATGGGAAGCGTGTTGATTTCCCGACTTGCGACATTGCTTTCAATGCGGCTATGCCTCTAAGTCGTGCCTCGACACGTGGGAGATATAGCCACATCGAGGGCGTTACAAGTTGGTAATCAGAGCCTTCCCCGACCTTAGGAGCCCCCATTGCTTGATCGTTTTTAGCAGCCGAGTTGTGTCTAGAAAAATGTTTTGAGTCCTTAGGAACTATATATCGGAGAGCTTAGGAATTCTTTTTACTTCCCAGTCTCCTCATCGCTCTGGTAAGGCATCCTGACGTAGAGTTTTGACTCTTCTCTTCTCAAATTTCACTAAAAGTTTTTTTTAGGATCACGCGAGTATCTTGGATTTGTTCCGATGGCTTATGATGAGAACACTGTCTTGGTGCCTCCTGTCAGGGGTTTAGTGGAAGTGTCCCGGGGAGTTGAGCTCTGAGGTGTTGTCATCATAATTTTATCGTTGCAATTCTGGTATACTTGAGATATGTTCGCGACATCGAAAAATCTCCTTTATGCAGTTCGTTGGTGAGATAACCTCGACGCCACCCAGTACTGGGGCGGGAGTTCGGGAGTATCGCCATAACTTGTATAACGGATGCTTTTCGAAGGTTGAGGTAGATGGTTTCCGAAGGTTTCTTGGTTATGTGTTGAAGGATGGATACAGCTGGATGTAGGTATTGCTAGTTTGGGTGAGATATTATGCTTCCCCTGTATCCCCAACACCTGATTGCATAACCGGAAAATTTCGGGAGTTTCATAGGTGGGAATTCTAGTAGCTCTTAGGATATCTTTTCCACAGATGTATGATATGAAATTGGGGTTCGACGTCTAGTGGTTCGCCTATTCACGGTCGATTTTACAGTGGTCTCGTTGTGTCTTAAAGAGTCCTTGGCTATGCTGACTCGGGGACGCTTCGTATGTCATGTGCACTGCCTTGTACATGATGGTGCTGTACGATCGAGCCCGTGTAGGTCCCACCACAAAAACTTCGGACGAAATCTCTATCATATGTTTGTTCTGGCTTATTTCACAAGCCAACCCTTGGTTTTATTTTGAGTTGTGGTATTCGAGTTGCTTCGAAGACATATATTGATTCCATCCCTCGTTGATGTACCTCTTCTACCTGATTCTTCATGGCTTCACAATTTAGGAATATGTGACCACTTCAAGAGAAGTGCATTCGTTCATTTTGTTCGGATGTGAAGACTTTATGTTGCAAATTTTCATTCCGTTGGTTTCAGCTTCATTTATCTGCCTATGTGCTAACGGTGGTCAACCTCTTCAGGATGGCTCCCGCTAAGAGCACCAGTCAGAACCAGAATCAAGATCCGCCACCACCTCCGCCTCCTCCGGAAGCATGGCAAGCTGTGATGGCCGCTACCAATGCAAATACACAGTTGATCATGCAAATCCTCCAAGAGCGGAATCAAGGCAGTCAAGGGAATCAAGGCAACAATCAGAACCATTTTGCTACTCTGAACCAGTTCCTCGCAAAT
This sequence comes from Triticum monococcum, assembly GCA_034509565.1. Classification (NCBI taxonomy): domain Eukaryota; kingdom Viridiplantae; phylum Streptophyta; class Magnoliopsida; order Poales; family Poaceae; genus Triticum; species Triticum monococcum. The sequence continues at coordinate 60,792,047 of CM067843.1, read as the reverse complement.
GGTCCAAAGACGTTCAGCAATTGCGTTGAGGCTACCGATGCTGACGATTGGCTAGTGGATCTGGGCAAGCATTTTGAATGCAGCAGGCCTGAAGATTTCGTCAAGTTCGCTTCTTTCCAGCTCAAAGATCAGGCTGCAGAGTGGTTCCAGCAGTACAAGGATTCCAGAGGTGGACATTTGATCACTTGGGATGATTCGTGATTTCCGAGCTCATCACATCCCTCAGAGTGTGACTGAAAGCAAACATGAGGAATTCCACAATCTGAAGTAAGGCTCTTTGTCTGTCTATGACTACAACAAGTTGTTCCAGAAGCTCGCCTGTTTTGCCAAGCAGGATGTTCCTGATGAGAAGAGCATGATCTATCAGTTCAGGGGTGGTCTCCGTGAAGAAATTCAGCTCGCTCTTGTCCTCTTTGAGCCGCTGAGATACGATGAGTTCTACAACATGGCACTGAAGCAAGAGGCTGCTCAGTTGAGATGTGATGCTTCCAGGAAGCGAGTCAGAGACACTACGCCTTCTTCCTCTACTCAAGTGGCCAAGCAGCAGAAGTATTGGCTTCCTCCTCCTCCGTTCCGTCAGCCGTATCAGCAGAAGAGCAAAGGTGGCAGTGGTTCATCCCACCCACCCAACCGACGCTTTTAGAACAAGACTTCGTCTCAAGCTCCAAGATCGAGTGCTCCATACCACCGTCCGCTCTCAGAGGTCACGTGCAACAAGTGCCAACAGAAGGGTCACTACGCCAACAAGTGTTTCAACCAGAGGTGTCTTCCTCCTCCTCCTCCTGTCAGATTGGCAAGTACAGCTATGGTCAAGCATAACCCCAAACACGCCAAGGTCAACTTGCTGAATGCAGCTCAGGCAGAGGATTCTTCAGATGTCATCATGGGTAACTTTCCAGTTAATTCTATTCCCGCAAGAGTTCTTTTTGACATGGGTGCATCGCATTGTTTCATGTCAAAGCCATTTTTTTACCAAGCATGAGTTCGTTTCTTCTCATTTGGGTAAACAAATGGATATCGTTTCTCCTGGCAAACGCTTGAGTGCAAGTCTGGAGGTGCCAGATGTCACTATCACGATGGGTGATTTCAAGTTCCTAGCTTCTCCAATGGTTCTTGGTAATTCTGATATCGATCTTATTCTTGGAATGGACTGGCTCTCTAAGCATAAAGCTCAGCTTGATTGTGCAGCCAAGCAGATTCAATTGACTCATTCGTCTGAGGATGTAATTATCTTTGCTGCTCGGGATAATACCATCCGATTGTTTTCTCTCAATGAGAAGGGTGAATTGGATGCTATTTCGCAAATTCCGGTTGTTTGTGAGTATCAAGACGTCTTCCCAGAAGAACTCCCAGGAATGCCTCCGCACCGGCCGGTTGAATTTGTTATTGAACTTGAGCCCGGTACGGAACCTGTGTGCAAACGTCCCTACAAGCTCAGCCCCGAAGAGTTGAAGGAGTTGAAGAAACAACTCGATGTTCAAGAAAGAATGGGTCTCATTCGGCCTAGTACTTCTCCGTGGGGTTGTGGTGTTCTTTTTGTGAAGAAGAAGGATGGAACGGACTGACTTTGTGTTGATTATCGTCCATTGAACAAGAAGACCATCAAGAACAAATACCCACTTCCCAACATCAATGAGCTGTTCGAACAACTCAAGGGTGCCCAAGTATTCTCCAAGCTTGATCTCCGTTATCATCAGATTCGCATTCGTGAGCAAGATATTCCCAAGACGGCTTTCAGGACAAGCTATGGGTCATATGAATACACTGTCATGTCTTTTGGCCTCGCCAACGCTCCTCCGACGTTCTCTCGCATGATGAACTTCATCTTCAACCCCTACACCAATGACTTTGTTTTGGTCTATCTCGACGACATTCTGGTTTTCTCGAAGAACAAGGAAGATCATGCCAAGCACTTGCGTTTGGTTCTTGACAAGCTCAGGGAACATCAGTTCTACGCCAAGTTCTCCAAGTGTGAATTTTGGCTCGATGAGGTGCTTTATCTTGGTCATATCATCTCTGCCAAGGGCATTTCCGTGGATCCTGAGAAGGTGTCTGCAATTGTTAATTGGGAACCTCCTCAGAACGTGAAGCAACTCCGTAGCTTCCTCGGTCTCGCAAGCTACTGTCGAAGATTCGTTGAAAACTTTTCTAAGATCGCGAAGCCTCTCTCAAATCTTCTTCAGAAGCACGTCAAGTACGTTTGGTCTCCGGAGTGTGATATTGCTTTCAACACTTTGAAAGAGAAATTGATCACTGCTCCAGTTCTGACTCCGCCTGATGAAACCAAGTCGTACGAGGTCTTTTGTGATGCCTCTCTCCAAGGTCTCGGTGCTGTACTGATGCAAGAGAAGAAAGTTGTTGCCTATACCTCTCGCCAGTTGAAGCCTAATGAGAAGAACTACCCCACTCATGATCTCGAGTTGGCGGCAGTTGTGCATGCATTGTTGACTTGGAGACATCTTCTATTGGGAAGGAAAGTGGACATTTTCACTGATCACAAGAGTCTCAAGTACATCTTCACTCAGCCTAATCTCAACCTCAGGCAAACTCGATGGGTCAAAATGATTCAAGAGTACAATCTGAGTATCGAGTATACTCCAGGCAAGGCTAATGCGATTGCTGATGCTTTGAGCAGGAAAGCATATTGCAACAGTCTGATTCTCAAGCCTTATCAACCCGAGCTTTGTGAAGCTTTCCGCAAACTTAATTTGCAAATTGTTCCTCAAGGTTTCCTCGCCAACCTTCAAGTTTCTCCTACCCTGGAAGACCAGATTCGCCAAGCCCAGCTTCTTGATGCTATGGTGAAAAAGGTGAAGATTGGTATCACAAAGAGTCAGTCCAAGTACAAGTGCTACCGACTTGATGACAAGGACACTCTCTTCTTCGAGGATCGAATTATTGTGCCCAAAGGTGAACTTCGTAAAGTGATCATGAACGAGGCTCACAACTCTCTCCTCTCCATCCACCCTGGTAGCACGAAGATGTATCAGGATCTGAAGCAAACTTATTGGTGGACTCGAATGAAGCGCGAGATCGCTCAATTCGTGAATGAATGTGATGTCTGCAGAAGAGCGAAGGCAGAACACCAAAGGCCAGCAGGTCTCCTCCAACCTCTTGCCATTCCATAATGGAAGTTTGACCACATTGAAATGGACTTCGTGACTGGGTTTCCAAAGTCCAAGCGTGGCAATGATGCTATATTCGTTGTCATCGACAAGCTCACCAAAGTGGCTCACTTTCTGCCTATCAAAGAGTCAATCACTACAGCTCAATTGGCGGAACTCTATACCTCTCGAATTGTCTCTCTGCACGGTATTCCTCAAGTGATATCTTCAGACCGTGGCAGCATCTTTACCTCCAAGTTTTGGGATTCTTTTCAGAAGGCCATGGGCACCAACATACGCTTCAGCACTGCTTTCCATCCTCAAACAAGCGGTCAAGTCGAGCGTGTCAACCAAATTCTTGAAGATATGCTCAGGGCTTGTGTTATCTCCTTCGGCATGAAGTGGGAGGATTGTCTTCCTTATGCTGAATTCTCGTACAACAACAGTTTTCAAGCATGTTCGGGCAAGGCCCCATTTGAAATTCTATATGGTAGGAAGTGCCGTACCCCTCTCAACTGGTCTGAAACCGGTGAACGTCAGCTGCTGGGTAATGACCTAATCACAGAGGCAGAAGAAATGTGCAAGGTCATTCGTGATAACCTCAAAGCAGCCCAATCCCGCCAGAAGAGCTACTATGATAGTAAGCACCGTGATTTGGCTTTCGAGATCGGAGATCATGTTTACCTCCGCCTCTCTCCTATGAAAGGGACTCGTCGCTTCGGTATCAAAGGGAAGCTTGCCCCCAGATACGTGGGTCCTTTCAAGATTGTCAGCAAGAGAGGCAACCTCGCCTATCAACTCGAGCTTCCTTCGAACTTTGCTAATGTTCATGATGTGTTCCATGTCTCCCAACTCCGAAAGTGCTTCAAGACGCCTGAACGCACCGTCAACTTCGAGGACATTGAGCTCCAAGAAGATCTCTCCTATTGTGAGCACCCAGTTGCAATCCTTGAAGAGACTGAACGCAGAACTCGCAACAAGTCAATCAAATTTCTCAAAGTCAAGTGGTCACACCATTCCGACCGTGAAGCTACCTGGGAACGCGAGGATCACCTCCGTTCTGAGTACCCGGAGTTCTTTCAGTCCTAGATCTCGGGACGAGATCTTTTCGTAGTGGTGGAGTGTTGTAATGCCCCAGATATTGCTTTCCCAATTTGTACTCCAACTCTTGCCATTTCCGGCATTAAGTTATATTTATTTATCGGGTTCGGGTCTTTGTCTCTGTGTGTTGTTTTCGTTTTCATGCATCTCATATCATGTCATCGCGTGCATTGCATTTGCATACATGTTCATCTCATGCATTCGAGCATTTTCCCCGTTGTCCGTTTTGCATTCCAGCGCTTCGTTCTCCCCCGGTGGCCATTTCTTGCTTTCTTTCGTGTGTGGGGATTAAACATTTCCGGATTGGACCGAGACTTGCCATGCGGCCTTGGTTTACTACCGGTAGACCGCCTGTCAAGTTTCGTACCATTTGGACTTCGTTTGATACTCCAACGGTTAACCGAGGGACCGAAAAGGCCCCGTGTCTGTTGCAGCCCAACACCCCTCCAATTTGGCCCAAAACCCACCAAACTCTGCTCCATGTCCTAGAGCGTTCGATCACGATCGCGTGGCCGAAAACCGCACCTCATTTGGACACTCCTAGCTCCCTCTATGCCTATATATACACCCCCCCTCCAAAAATTCTGGGTCAAACACCCCCTAACCCTAGCTTCTTCCTCCTCTCCGCCGCACCGGACGTGTCCGGACGGACCGGACAACGTCCGGATTGCTCCTGCCGCCGCCCGCAGCCAGTGGCCCGCCGCCATGTGGCAGCCGACCACCGCCCGCCGCCGAAGCCCGCCGGCCCGCGGGAGGCCCACCCCTTGCCCCCACGGGCCAGATCCGTCCGCCGCCGACGCCCTTCGTCTTCCCCGACCCAGGTGGCCGCGCGACCGTGGGCCGCCATCATCGGCTGCCACCTCCCATCGCCGCCTCGACTCCGGCGAGGGTCGCCGCCGTCCGCCGCCCGCCGTCCCGCGCCCGACCCCGCCGGACCGCTCCACCGCGGTGCCCTCGTCGCCGGCGCCTCCTCCGGCAGCCGGATCCGCTAGGTCCGGCCTCCTCCGACTACCCCGGCGCCGCCCCGCGCCTCCTTCGGCGAGACTCCGGCCGGTGAACCTCGGTTCGCGCGCCCGTGAACAGTGCGCCCCGGCCGGATCCAGATCTGGAACGTGAACAGTAAACCCTAGGGTTGACTTCTCCTTCTCCCCCCTGATTTTTATGCCTACTTTGACTGCTCATATCTCCGCATCCGTAGCTCCGTTTTGGACATATGATATATCAAAATCTTCGTCTCGACGAGTACATCATTTCATTCCATTGCATCATTTGCATTTGGGTTCATCTCGATGCCCAAAATGCTGTTAGAAGGAGGCATCGTGAGTAAAATTGCAGATCCGTTAGCTCATCATTGACTTTTGTCATTTTTGCCATGATTATTGTGTGCATGATATGCCTGTGACCCTTTGGGATGAATTGTTAAGGATTTTGTCTTCTTTCCAGAGGTGCCACCCATGCATTTTTAGGATGTGTGTGGTGACTTGTGCAAGCTTGCAAAGAGGGGCACCTGAGTAATCTGTTTTTAGGGACTTAGTGATTCTCACTAAGTCTGGGATATTTTAGTCCATGATGCCATATGTTCAGCTTGTTTCCTAGTGATCCGTGCCCCTTTTGAGTATGATCAGTAAGGTACATTTGTTAATCTTGTTATTCTCTATCCATCCATGTCTTTATTTGCATATGCGGAGGGCTCTAGGTTGAGTCAATCGAGCTCAACTTTTGCATAGTTGTGTATTTGGGCAGATCGTCAACTCTTTTGCGATTTTGCCGATGCTATTGTTAGTAACTCGTGCATGCTATGCCATTGTTCTTGCCATGTCTAGCTAGAATTTTGTGCCTTATTTATGGATATATGCTTGCCTTGCCATGACTTTCACCGTAGTGAGTGCATCGAGCTCGTTTACATGCCTTCGTGAGTTATATTTCAGCATGTCTCAGTTTTCACTAAGTCTGAAAACTGATTGTGTTTCATCTATGTTCGTGTGCTCGTTAGAGTATTTTGTGAACCCTTTTGGCCCCAAGTCACTTTGGGTGTTTTGTTAAGCTTGTTGAGTAGCTCCATGCCATGTTCTTACTTGTCATGTTCAGGTTATGTTTCATGTTGTTTTTGCTGCTCCGAAGAGAGCATCATGGTCTGAAATTTCAGACTAGTGTTAATTTCACTAAGTCTGAAATCTGTTTTGCTTATTCGTTTTTGCCATGCTTGTTTGAACCCCTTAATGGATGAATTTGCCTATGGCTCAGTCCTAGTGATTTGTTAAGCATCTTGTGCATATCCCTGCCATGGATTTTGTTTTCATGTTAGGTGGCTGTAGCATGTTCATTCCTTTGCATTTAGGAGCCTACTTGCTGTAAATCGCAGATCGGTTCGTTTCGTAAAACGTTTGCCATTTCCAAACCGTAGCTCCGATTCCTATGATCTTTATATCGTTTTCAGGTGATTTCATCCCCTCTATCCAGTGGCACACTTGGTTTTCCAAGTTGAGGCCAGGTTCATGCATTTCCTGTCACGTCTTGCATTTTGCATCCCGCATCGCATCCCGCATCGCATCCCGCATAGCATACCATCGTTTGCATCGTATTGCTTGAGTTTGCTCATGGTTGATTGTATCCTTGTTGCATGTTTGTGTTGGTGGGTAGAGCCGGGAGACGAGTTCGCTAAGGAGGAGCCCATTGAGTTTGCTTTTGAGGATCCAGTCAACTCTGACAACTGTGCAGGCAAGATGATCATACCCTCGAAATCACTACTATCTTTGCTATGCTAGTTTGCTCGCTCTTTTGCTTTGCCAATGCTACGATGCCTACCACTTGCTTGTCAGCCTCCCAATTTCCATGATTGACCCTCTAACCCACCATTGTCCTAGCAAACCGTTGATTGGCTATGTTACCGCTTTGCTCAGCCCCCTTCTTATAGCGTTGCTAGTTGCAGGTGAAGATTGGAGCCGTTCCTTGTTGGAACATTTATTTACTTGTTGGGATATCATTATATTGCTATGTTATCTTAATGCATCTATATACTTGGTAAAGGGTGGAAGGCTCGGCCTCTCGCCTAGTGTTTTGTTCCACTCTTGCCGCCCTAGTTTCCGTCATATCGGTGTTATGTTCCCGGATTGTTGCGTCCCTTACGTGGTTGGGCTATAATGGGAACCCCTTGATAGTTCTCCTTGATTAAAGCTTTTCCAGCAATGCCCAACATTGGTTTTACCATTTGCCACCTACCCCTTTTTTTCCCTCGGGTTTCTGGAGCCCGAGGGTCATCTTTATTTTAGCCCCCCACGGGCCAGTGCTCCTCTGAGTGTTGGTCCGAACCAGGCAGCCTGCGGGGCCACCTCGGGGAAACTCGAGGGTTGGTTTTACTCGTAGCTTGACCTATCCGAGCGTGCCCTGAGAAAGAGATATGTGCAGCTCCTATCGGGATTTGTTGGCACATTCGGGCGGTGTTGCTGGACTTGTTTTAACCTGTCGAATCGTCTTGTTGTACCGAGATACCGAGTCTGATCGGTGTGTCTTGGGTGGAGGTCTATTCCTTCCTTGACCATGAGAGCTTGTTATGGGCTAAGTTGGGACCCCACTGCAGGGATTGATCTTTCGAAAGCCGTGCCCGCGGTTATGGGCAGATAGGAATTTGTTAATGTCCGGTTGTAGATAACTTGAACCTTAACTAATTAAAATGAGTCAACTGAGTGTGTTGCCGTGATGGCCTCTTCTCGGCGGAGTCCTGGAAGTGGACACGGTGTTGGAGTTATGTTTGTGCAGGTTGCTCTCTAGGTTCTCGCTCGTGCTTTGCCTCCTCTTCTCGCTCCCTTTTGCGAATTACCCACCTTATATGCTAGTCGCTTGCTGCAGCTCCACTTACATTACCCCCTTTTCTACCTATTAAGCTTAAATAGTCTTGATCGCGAGGGTGCGAGATTGCTGAGTCCCTGTGGCTCACAGATTACTATTACACCAGATGCAGGGACATATGATACAGCTCCAGATGGCGCGCTTGAGCTCAAGTGGGAGTACGACGAGGACTCTCAGCGTTACTAGGTGTCTTTTCCTGATGATCAGTAGTGGTGCCCAACCGGGGTTAGATTCAGGGCCTTGTCGCATGTTGGGGGTCTTTTCTATTTTGGCGCCATAGTCGGGCCATGAGTGATTTGTATGATGGATATTATTTATGTACATGGGATGCGTGATGATTTCCCGGCTTGCGACATTGCTTTCAATGCGGCTATGCCTCTAAGTCGTGCCTCGACACGTGGGAGATATAGCCGCATCGAGGGTGTTACACTTGATATCTTCTATAATGGACTAACCGATGCTTCTAGGGACTTCCTAGATAGTTGTGCTGGTTGTTTTTTCAGGGAACAAACTGTTGGACAAGCTGAAGAATTATTGAATAACATATTGAAAAATTATGATGATTGGACTATTCCTGAACCACCGCCTAAACCCACTCTGAAGAAGAGGGGTATATTATATCTCAGTCCTGAAGATATGCAAGAGGCAAAGAAATCTATGAAGGAAAAAGGTATTAAAGCTGAGGATGTTAAATATTTACGTCCTATTGAAGAAGTGCATGGGCTTAATACACACCATTGCCTAAGGTGGTAGAGGTAAATTCTCTTATGAAGTTCAATGATAATGACAATCCTCACAATATGCATCCTAGTCAATGCCTTTATGAGTTTGAAAACTACATTAGAAAACAAGATCACTTCAATGCAAATGTTATGAAACAATTGAAATATAATTCTGATATGATTGCTCGCTTGAGTGAGTTGCTATTTAGAATATCAAATGATGTTAGAGGTGTTGGAAAACATGCTTCTATGGTTCAAACTCAATTAGAACAAGTTGCTAAATCTCAAAGAGAATTGCTTGATGAAATGAATAATAATATGCATGACTTTGCTGTTAGAGTTGCAACTAGAGGAGGTAAAATGAATCAGGAACCACTTTATCCTGAGGGACACCCTAAAAGAATTGAACAAGATTCACAAAGAGCTAACACTAGTGCACCTAGTTCTTCTAGAAAGAAAAAGAAAAAGAAGAATGATAGGACTTCACATGCTCCTAGTGAACTTGAAATAGAAAAACCTCCTGACAATGATAATGAAGTTTCTATCTCAGATGCTGGTCTAGTGAACACTCACCTAGTGATAATGAAAAAGATAATGATGAGGTTCATGAAGACTCTCAACCAACCAATGATAAAGAACGAGATAATGATGTTGAGATAGAACCACCTCTTGATCTTGATAACCCACAAGCTAAGAATAAAAGGTATGACAAAAGAGACTTTGTTGCTAGAAAACATGGTAAGGAAAGAGAACAATGGGTTCAAAAAACTTTGCCTTTTCCACCTTAGTCAACTAAAAAGAATGATGATGAAGAATTTGAACGCTTTGCTGACATGCTGAGGCCAGTCTTTTTGCGTACTCGCTTGACTGATATCTTGAAAATGCATCCTTATGCAAAATATATGAAAGACATCATCACAAATAAGAGAAAAATACCGGAAGCTGAAATCTCCACTATGCTTGCTAATTACACTTTCAAAGATGGAGTTCCTAAAAACTTGGAGATCCGGGAATACCAACTATACCTTGCTCTATCAAAAAGAATTATGTGAAAACTACTTTGTGTGACTTAGGAGCCGGTGTTAGTGTTATGCCTTTCTCTTTATATAAAAGACTTGACTTGAATAAACTAGCACCTACTGAAATATCTTTGCTACCTATCGGTATCTGTGAGGATGTGCCCGTTGTTGTTGCTAATGTTACTATTTTGACTAACTTTGTTATACTTGAGATGCCCGAGGAGGATGACAACATGTCGATTATCCCTGGTAGAACATTCTTGAATACTGCAGGGGCTGTTATTGATTGCAAAAAAAAGCAAGGTCACTTTTCATATTAATGGCAATGAGCATACGGTGCACTTTTCGAAGAAACAATTCCAAGTGAATGGTATTAATGTTATTGGAAAATCTCCGACAATCACTATTGGAAGTTTTCAAATACCTCTACCTACTGTCAAAAAGAAATATGAAATACTTATTGTTGGGGAAATGCATATCCCCATTTAGGTAACTTAGTGATCTATGAAAGTTCGTCGGTTTCATGGTAATCGGAAGTGGTTGTTAGTAAGACCTGATCAACCTTGTTAATGGGTCATTTTTGAACGGTATGAAGTTGATGAATTTAGTAAGCACTACCTTCTGTCCTTACCTTTTGTTTTTTGTTTCTATTACTTAAATAAAATAAAATGTCATGTTTTGTCTGTTTTCTCAATTTCCAATGCAATAAAAAAATGACCCAAAAATAAAAGTTCTTAGAATGTCCTGAAAATTTTACACGATTTTTTTCTGAATATTTCTGAATTTCTGGTGCAAATAATACCAGAGGGAGGTGCACCAGGTGGGCCCAACCCACCTGGGCGCGCCAGGACTCCCAGGCGCGCCTTGGTGGGTTGTGGTACCCACGTGGGCCCCTCACTTACCTCTTCATCCCACATCATCACTTACCTCCAGAAAAAATCTCCATTGCTCTCTCTCCCGTGTTCTTGAGCTCAAACCCGTGGATTTCGATCTCTTTGCTCGAAGCTCCGTTTCCAAAACTGTTTCAGGGGATTGTTGCTTGGTATGTGACTCCACCATTTGTCTAATTAGTCTTTGTTTTAGTGGTTTATGTTTTGAATAATGAGCTACCCTTAGTGCTGCTGTAGAGGTGCTTGCATGTTAAATTCTTAGTGTTCTAAGTAGTTTGAATGCTTGCTATGGCTTCTATGTATCCCTATGAGTAGTTGCTATCAATTTTATAAAGTTTTGTTGACAAATTTTTTTCACCCCAAAATTTTTATTTTTAGAAAATTGTACGCGGACATGAATATCTTCAGGAAGTTTGGCTCTAAGAATAACTCCAAAGGTGTTATTAGGGAGTCTTCTGACAGTGATCTCCACCCTCGGAGGTTGGCGGAGGTACGGCCGTGTGAGTGGCCGCACACCCCGTTCCTGGAAGAGGCTAGAATTCTTCAGGAGTTCATGCAATATGTTGCAAACGCCGGCCTTACCAACTTCATTGTAGATGAGGGCGGATGTAGGATCATGCCTGTGGACATCATCACCTACTGGAATGCTAAGGCTGCTGCGGAAGCGGCACAGCAGGAGCCCCAGCAGTGGGACGAGTGGATGCCCGCTCCTCAGCACCCCTACTACCCTCTAGGCTATTGATCGACTACCAAGTTAGGCCAAAAGCCTAAGCTTGAGGGAGTATGTGTTTCCACTGACTTTACATTCATGTTCACTTTTTTCATTTGTCGGTGTCCACACTTTTTCATTGTATCATCCATGCTTAGATTTATTTTCTTGCTTTATTATTGTGTGTTTGAAAAACTTTAGAAAAACCAAAAAATTAGTTGTAGCTAGTTTACTTTCGATGCATGCTTAGCTATATTATCAAAAAGAAAACCCAAAAAGATTTCCTTGTTCTTCTTTTGCTTGTTGGAAGCTTTCCCATGTAAATAGTTTTTCTCGTTTTTGCTTTTATCTTTTATTTGCTTGTTCAAGAAAACCAAAAACTCCAAAAATATTTCAGTGTGTTTCTTTGAATTTCTTTTCTTTTATTCGAGTTGTACCGAGGATAAGACCACGATGAAAATGTTGAGTGGCTCTCATATGAATAATTGTTGAACTAATAAAGAGCCCATATTACCTTGTATTCTCCCGTTGAATAAAATGTTTGCAGATTTGAGCTTAGTCCATGGCACTCTTGCATTGTTATTATTTTCATATCGTTCGGTCATGCAAGTGAAAGGCAATAATGACGAAACTCGATGAACTGGCCATGGCAGAGAGAAACTGGTATGAACTCGACTTGTTCTTTTTGTATAAATATGTTTAACCTAGTATCCATGATTCAGCCCATTATGATTAAACATGTTTGCAATGACAATTAGAGATTATAGTTTCTCATGCCATGTATAAGTAGCTGGGAGTTGATAATGATTTATCTTGGATATCAACATAGCGTTAAAATGATTGTGATGTAGTATGATGATATGGTATCCTCCTGTGAATGTTCAAGTGGCTTGACTTGGTACATGTTCATGCATGTAGTTGAATCAAAACCAACATAGCCTCTATGATATTTATGTTCATGGTGTTCATATCCTACTAATGCTAGTGTCCAATGTTACTTATGCATAATGCATGGTTATGATCGTTGTTGCTCTCTAGCTGGCCGCTTCTCAATCTAATTGATAGCCTTCACCTGTACTAAGTGGGGGATTCTGCTTGTACATCAAAAACCTTGAACCTAAAGTTATTCCAGATGAGTCCACCATACCTACCTATATGCGGTATTACCCTGCCATCCTAAGTAAATTTGCATGTGCCACCTCTAAAAACTTCTAAAAAAAGATCCATTTTGTGTGCCTGGATCGTTCATGGAACGACAGGAGGTGGTCGGTATCTTCCATGATAAGCGGGTTATTCTCAGGTCGAGTGTTTATTCACTCGTCATCGCATGAGAAAAGGGCGGTAATAGGGATTCCCAGTCCCGAACTCAAAAATGCAAATATAAACAAAACTCCCCCAGGATTGTTGTTGGTTTGGACGGCACCCGTTGTTTCGGACAAGCCGTGGAATGTGATTGTTGGTGGAGGGGGAGTAAACCTTTACTTTTATCGCTTGGGAACCACCACTAGCTTGTTTAGCATGGGAGATATTGATAATTGATAGTCCTGAAGTAAATGAGAAGGGTGCATGTCTCAAAATAATCATTTATCTCTGTTTTAAAAATTGAGCTCTGGCACCTCTGCAAACCACTGCTTCCCCCTGCAAAGGGACTACCTATTTACTTTTATGTTGTGTCATCATCCTCTAAAACAAGCGCCAGAAACTGAGAAGAGCACAATTGTCATGATCTATGCATTGTGTGTAGCTAATGTTGGGTGCATCATGACTGGATCTTTTCTACCATGAATTACAATGTTTAGTCGCAGCTTGAACTTTGGAGGTGCTCTGCATTTATGTTTTGCGGTCTCAGAAAGGGCTAGCGAGATACCACTATTGTCATATTATATCATGGTTATTTTGACAATGTGTTGCTGTTTGAGATATCTTATTATTGCTCGCTAGCTGATTATGTCATTGATATGAGTCATTATAATCTTTAAGAGTTATTGTTGACATGGTTAGTTATAATGTTGGCTGAAAACCTGGGTGCTGTTTAAGCTCATTTATGCAAACAAGAGCAAAAGAGTTCCTAAAAGTTTTTCTTTTTCACTTTCAGTTTATCAACTGAATTGCTTGAGGACAAGCAAAGGTTTAAGCTTGGGGGAGTTGATACTTCTCCAACATATCTACTTTTCCTAACGCTTTTCCTCTTGTTTTGGACTCTAATTTGCATGATTTGAATGAAACTAACCCCGAACTGACGCTGTTTTCAGCAGAACTACCATGGTGTTGTTTTTGTGCAGAAATAAAAATTCTTGGAATGGAACGAAACTTTGTGAGGAATTTTTATATAATATATACGAATTTCTGGAGTCAAGACCTATCGGAGAGGGGCCCCTAGGTGGGCACAACCCACCAGGGCACGCCCCCCTCTCCTGGCACGCCCAGGTGGGTTGTCCCCACCTGGTGGCCCCGCTGACCCTGAAACCAATGCTTTAAATTCCTATTTTCGGAGAAAAAACCAGGGAGAAAGAATTATCGTGGTCCATGAGACAGAGGCGCCGCCAAGCCATGTTCTTCCTCAGGAGGGCAGATCTGGAGTCCATTTGGTGCTCCGGAGAGGGGGATCTTCGTTCTTCGTCGCCACTAACCCTTCTTCATCGCCAATTCCATGATGCTCCCCATCGGGAGTGAGTAATTCCTTCGTAGGCTCGCTGGTCGGTGAGGAGTTGGATGAGATTCATCATGTAATCGAGTTAGTTTTGTTAGGGCTTGATCCCTAGTATCCACTATGTTCTTAGATTGATGTTGCTATGACTTTGCCATGCTTAATGCTTGTCACTTTGGGCCCGGGTGCCATGATTTCAGATCTGAACCGATTATGTTATCATCATTACATCCATGTTCTAGATCCGATCTTGCAAGTTATAGTCACCTACTACGTGTTATGATCCGGTAACCCTGGAGTGACAATAACCGGGACTTCTTCTGGTGATTACCATAGTTTGAGGAGTTCATGTATTCACTATGTGTTAATGCTTTGTTCCGGTTCTCTATTAAAAGGAGGCCTTAATATCCCTTAGTTTCCAATATGGACCCCGCTGCCATGGGAGGGTAGGATAAAAGATGTCATGCAAGTTCTTTTAATAAAGCACGTATGACTATTTACGGAATACATGCCTACATTATATCGATGAACTGGAGCTAGAACCGAATAGCCCTAGCTTATAACTATTACATGATGAATATCATCCAACAAGTCACCGATCCAATGCCTACAAATTTATCTTATATTGTTTTTGATAAGTTACTACTGCTATCATCATTGTTACACTTGCTACAAAATTATTGCTATCACTATTACTGTTACTATTACTGCTGTCACTACTATCAAAACTATCAAACTACTTTGCTATTGATCACTTTGTTGCAGATAATTAATCTCCAGGTGTGGTTGAATTGACAACTCAGCTGCTAATACCTTCAAATATTCTTTGGCTCCCCTTGTGTCGAATCTACAAATTTGGGTTGAATACTCTACCTTCGAAAACTGTAGCGATCCCGTATACTTGTGGGTTATCACTTTGCCATCGACTGGCAGGCTAGGGGGAGGAGTAGGGGTGCGCTGCGTGCGTCCGCTTCGTGTCCGCGGGTGACACAAATGAGGCCCAAAATTGGGCCGGGAATGGGTCGGCAGGCAGATGAAAAGCGGACGCGCGTCCATTTGGGTTGGCGCGTTGGGCCGACTTTTCTGTCTGCGACGACCCAAACAGACGTGCGCAGACAAAATGAGTAAGCGCGTTGGAGTTGCTCTTAAACGTGATGTCAGATCTGGCCAAGGGATGGTGGATTCCTAGTTTCGTGGTGTTCGGGGAGGTGGAGTCGATGCAGAACATTGGATTTGAGTGAGATGGTCCTCTCCATGACGAATTTTTAAGAGAAACTCCAACTCGCACCGACCCAAACGGACGCGCGCTTTCTCTGCTTTTCGTATGTTTGGGTCGGTCGGCCGCTCGTCGTGCATACCGTTTTGCAATTGGTTCGGCCATGCTCCGAACACATAGAACCATTTTATGTCTGCACATAAATCTTAAAAAGGACCACAGCCATAAATCATGTCCGCGGCCATGCCACTGCCCAGACTTCATGTCTGCGCTACGCCAGCAGCCGACATACATGATAGCCTCCAAAAAATCACCACACAGTTCACGCCGGCGCACTTGCCAGCGGCCGGCACACATGCCATCACACAAAGGGGCGGGAGTTCGACCCTGCCATCTCGTACATGGTCATCCCAGCACACTTGCCGGCATACAAGAAAATGATGGCACTCTCCACCATAGATCACTCGTCATCGAACTTGAGCATGTCGGCCTGCATCTTGTCGAACCATGGCCTCTTCCTCGGCAACACCGTGCTCAAGTCCACCTTCATGATCTCCACCCTCGTCATCATGCTAGCGAGCGCCACTTATTTTGCCTTGGTCTTGGCATTGGCGACCTCGATCTCGAGCATCTTTGCTTGCTTCTCCGCCTCCAACTCGAGCATCTTGGCTTGCTTCTCCGCATCGAGCTCAAGCCTCCTCCTTTGGATCTCCATGAAGGCATTCATTTTCTCTTCCTTGTCTTGCCAACGCTTCTCCTCCCTTGGACCCTTCTTGGTCATCATGACCTCCAAAGTGGCATGCAAGGCAATGGACGCGCTCTCATGCTTGTCCTCCTTCTTGGAGTTGGTCTTCCCCCACGGTCGTGGCTTCTCACCCTCTCAATGTTCTTTGATGGCTTCCTCCCTCCCACGCGCCTTGGCGGCGGCATATTGCGCCTTGAATTTCTCCTCCCCGTTGATGATCATCCAACAATGGGTGAGGTTGAAGGACTTGCCGTCATGTTGGGTCTTGAATGCCTCAAAAACTTGGAATGCCTACAAATGAATAGCATGTAAGCATATGGGTAAATGGACATGCAAGCACAACGGAAACGAATACGAAGATGACACATGTATACCATATCTTGGAGGCCAAGACCGCTCACGGGACGTGCTTGGATGCTCTCAAGGGAAGTGCAAAACTTGTTGCACCACTAGTAGAAAACAAGCCTTTGATCCGGAGCATTAGTTCCGGCCAGGTTTGGGCCCGGGACTAATGTGAGCATTAGTCCCGGTTCCAACGACTAGGAGCGGACGGGGGGCACAACCCCCTTTAGTCCCGGTTCAAATGGGACCTCTAGTCCCGGTTGGTGATACCAACGGGGACTAAAGGGGTTGTGGTTGGCTGGGGCTCCTGTGAGCCCCTTTAGTCCCGGTTTGTGATACCAAACGAGACTATATATTGACCTTTAGTCCCGATTGGTATCACAAACCGGGACTAAAGATATCCCTATATATAGATGCTTCGTCCAGCCCGAGTCCAAGACTTCTCCTTTCTCTCCTCTTTGTTTCCATCCCCTAGCTCGAGCTCATCCTCCATTTTTGCCAAGATTTGAGGCACCCTATCTATCCAAGGGCTCTAAAAGGTTAGCAACTTCATCGTTTCATCTCTCATTGCTAGTTTAGCTCGTTTCATGCTCTATAAGTATAGTGATTTGTGGATTTTAGTTTGGGAGTAATTATGTGGGAGTTTATTTGATTTATATGCAATATCAGCTCAAATTAACTTCTTATTTTGCATATGTGTAGGTGTTGTTTACTTAGTGCCTTCCCGTCCCCATTCTCACCGCCACCGATCGCCCGCGTCGTCCCGTCGCTGGCACCACCTTGGTGAGCCTCTTGTTCTTATCCTTTTCGTAAAAGAATTTTATTTGTATGATTTAGATAATTACTTGTATAATTTTCTTACTTACACTAGTAGAAAAAGGCCCATTTGTCCCGGTTTTGGAACCGGGACTAAAGGGTCGGGACTAAAGCCTAATAGCTTTAGTCCCGGTTCGCTTATGAACTGGGACAGATGGGGCTCCACGTGGCCGCTGCGGCTTGCCCAGACAGGAGGGCCTTTAGTCCCGGTTGGTAACACCAACCGGGACCAAAAAGCATCCACGCGTTAGCAGTTCAGGGGCTGGGGTTTTTGTTTTTTTTAGGGGGAGGGGTTGGGGTTATGGGGGTTTTGTAGGGTTAATTTAGGGGTTTCATATATTGTGATAGCTAGCTAATAGAGATAAGTGACCTCTCTTATCTCCGTGCTTGGTCGACGCTACGTACTATACGTATAGAGAGAACTCGCGACACACTAGCTAGTAAGCAAATGAAGGAAACCATTAAGTACACAAGATTGTCATGAACATATATGTACAGATAGAATTGATCAACCTCCTCCTTCTCCGAGAGATTGATCGAACAACAAGTTTTCATATATCTATCCGACGCCACTAGCTACATATATACAATATAATATCTCTTACAATCCCTAACATCTGAAGTCAAGTTCCACATGGTATTCTCTGGATTTATTGATGACGTGGTCAAGAAAGAATCCCGCGATTTCCTCTTGAATTTCTTTTATGCGATCTTGAGGTAGGAGATCATCCCGCATCTGCCAGATCTAAATTGAAGAAGAGGGTCAATACATGTGTATGAATGAAACTCAACACAAATGATGGTAATAAAATAAAATTGTGAAAATTTTTGCTTACGCATTTCATATAGTTTTTCAGAGTAGCCTCGCTTATTCTTGGCCGTCTCATTGTAGATGAACTCGCAAATGTAGTATCCATAGAAATCATTCCCGGCTTCCTGCCACAAGTACTTTACGAGAAATAGAGGTCGATCAAACTAATAAGCAAGAATGCTAAATGGTATTGATGAAACTAGCTATAATCAATGGGAGATGCACGGAACTAGGTAGTAGTACTTACTTTCGGGTGTTTAAATTCAGCTCGGTCGGCAGTCCCGGAGAAATTGTGGTGAACTCTTTCCAAACCCCGGTAGACAAAGAAAATAATTACTTGATATCAGGAAATGAACAAAGTTGCCGATATGGTGCAATAATGATCGATTGAACTTATTTCTGGAGCATCTTAGTCATGTTCGCATACTCCTAGGGATCTTTTCGTCTTGAGTCTAAGACGGTTACTAGTCCCTGCTCAAGCTTAATCTCTAGGAGAATAAAGTGGTAGCTGCGCACGCATGCATAACTCATCAGTTACATTACTATAACCTCGAGTAATAAGCGAAACCGAATGTGCACAAGACAGTAACACTCACTTGAAGTTGTAAGGAAAGAGTATTTTATCTTTGCTTTGATTTTTGAGCAACGATTTGAGCAAGTTGTCCTCAGTTTCTGAGACATTCTTTTTAACTGTCCATTCATGTATGATATTTGGGTTAATGAACCCAATGTCATAGATTTGTGCTTTTCTGCATTCAACGATCTTCAATCTGCATAATATAGTGAGGATAATTATATATACATGCAATGAAAGAGCCGAGCTATATATAGAGAGACTTAATTACAGAAAGTAGTACTTACAGACAGTAGCAAGCCACGAGTGATTTGTCGAGGGCCTTTAGATTGTAGAACTGGAAAAACTCGTCAAAATCAACAGTTAACAGTTCTTGTCCAATGAAGTCGTGGTCCTCTTTAATTCTCATCGGCAAAGCATCCTTCCCAAACTCCCTACAGGTTTTCATGTACCACTCGCATCATCGTTGTTAGAGGAGGGCTTCCATCTTTGACGAGAGGCTTCCTGTACTGGTATTTGAATTCGTCCACCTCCATTGTATCAAAATGTGCACCGTCGGGCATGTAATCACCAGAATTGGTACTGGGCACCATCCCCGGCAGATTTGCGACGATGTCAATAGACACCTTGAGAGGGGGGCATGATTGGTTCTCCCGTTCTCCGAGCTGGGGAATTTTTTCCCACTTCTTCGATCTGCTAACCTTTTGTCACTTGAAGTAGTTCCTGACCGCCGCACATCTTCATATGTCTTTTTAAGACAGTAGACATGGTTCTCATCGGGCGGAGGCAGTGATGGTTGCTTCAGGGCATTGATAGTGCGCTTCAGTTTCACCAGATCTATCCTCTCCTCTGGAGGTGGATGTTTCATAGCTCTTCGCCTTTCAAAGAAGTCCTTCACTTGGGCTTCACAGATCTTTGCGTATTCCTCCTTGGTCATCTCGTATGGTAACTTCTCTACAAGCTTGAGAGATGGACCGAATCTGTATTGCCTCCCGCCTCTGGCTATACTGCTGGACGCCGGAGTGGCGACGTCTCTCTTCCATTGCTGCTGACGAGTAGTAGAAGGAGGCGGAGTGCTCTAACGCGCCGGAGCAGCCGGAGCGGCGGCGTCTGGCTTCCGCCATTGCTGACGAGGCAGAGGAGGAGGCGAAGTGCCCTGATCACTCGCTGGAGGAGGAGGAGGAGGCGAAGTGCCGCCCTCACGTGCCGTAGAAGGAGGCAGAGTGCCCTGATCACTCGCCGGAGGAGGAGGAGGAGGCGAAGTGCCCTAACTCGCCGGAGGAGGAGGAGGAGGAGGCGGAGGCGTCCAGTTCGGAAGCTTGATGTGCTCCTTCCGCCATATACATGGAGTCTTCAAAGCAAGACCCAGCTGAGTGTCCCCTTCACCGGTAGGGTGGCCAAGGTCGAGCTCCTCAAATCCCTCCATTATTTCATCCACCATCACAACAACATAGCCTTGTGGAATCGAACGGCAGTGAAAACTTGCGTCAGGTTCAGGAGGTGCAACAGAGCCGATAGCCGCCTTGACTTTGAGGTTCTGCCATTGCGTCATAAGGTGGCAATGTTGAGCCTCCGTGATAGCATCCATGGGGTAGCTAGGAGACGTGAAGTCAGGCTGCTAAACAAGCTCGGTGGAAGCCACGCTGCTTCTCCGCTGATATGGTGGGGTAGCTATGGCAGGTCGCTGGCTATCAAGTTGTTCCTCTAGCTTTCATACCCTTGCATTCAGCTTCTGCAGTTCGCTCTGCTCCACTTTCCTCCTCCTCTCCCGGGTTTTGTAACCGCCTGCGCCAGGAAACCCAACCTTCCACTCAACGGAGCCTGGCATGCCTTGTGTTCGTCTAGGGTGCTCAAGATTCCCGAGGGCCTCTATGAGCTTGTTGTTCTCTCTGTCGGGAACGAACGTCCCTTGCTGCACTGCGGCGATATACTTCTTAAGCTTCTTGATGGGTATTTCGGGTTGCTCGTCCGTCCAAACGCACTTCCTAGTTTCAGGGTCCAAGGTTCCCCCAACCCCGAAGAACCAAGTCCTTGAATGGTTTGGCTAATGCAATTTCTCTAGTTTGACCCCTTTAGAAATCAGGTCATTCTCAGCCTTGTCCCACAACGGCTGGGCTTTGAGGTAGCCACCTGACCCCGTGCGATGGTGATGCTCCTTCTTTGCAGCATTTTATCTTGTTTGTCGTTGACATATTCTTACTCTTCTCCGATGTCTTGTAGGCCAAAAAAGCGGGCAAGTGATCTCTTATCTTCTCAAATCGGCCGGTGAATTATGGAGTCTTCCCTTTGTTGACATACGTTGATTTCAACTCATTCTTCCACCTCCTGGATAGATCTGCCATCTTCTTAAGAGCATGAGCCTTGACCACTGGCTCTATAACTGGCTTATCCGGATCCTCTTCTGGCGTTAGGGTGAAATTTTCCTTCAGTGCGGTCCAAAGGTCATCTTTCTGTCTATCATTGACATAAGGAATTTGAGGGTCTTCGTTCTTAGGCTTATTCCATTGGTGGATGCTGATCGGGATCATGTCCCTAACAAGAACCCCGCACTGAGTAGAAAATGCTTCCTTGGTCCGACTGGGTTCACTTGGTTGGCCATCACCCGTGATTGCTGTGATCGTGAACCTTTCATCCTGGTGCAACCTTTTCTTCGGGCCTCGTCTCGTTACCGAGGTTTGGCACGATCCGGAGGGCTAGAAAATAAGAAAGAAGAGTTAATATGTGTACATACCAAAACAATTAATGCATCAATTAGCTAGTCAGCACAGGCTTAATTAATATATATACCTCGCCGGACTTTGGAACAACTCCCTCCTCCGTTCGGTCACCGGAGCCGTCATTACGTTGTCCTTCTTCCACCGGCATTCGGTCATCGGAGCCATCATGATCATGTCCTTCCTCCTCCATTGTTCGATCACTGGAGTTTGCTTCACCCTCTCCTTCTAGACCATCGGTATCGCTGAGATATGACATGCCATTGATGTCGCTTAAAGCTACGTTGGTATTTCTCCAAAGAGGAAGGGATGATGCAACACAGCGGCGGTAGGTATTTCCCTCATATGTGAAACCAAGGTTATCGAACCAGTAGGAGAACCAAGCAACACAACGTAAACAACACCTGCACACAAATAACAACTTTTCGCAACCCGACGTGTTAAAGGGGTTGTCAATCCCTTCCGGGGTACGACACCTCAAGATAGGCAAACAGACGTGAGGTAAATTTGTAGTAGATTGATAGATAGAACGCTGAATAAATAAATAATAATAAATTGCAGCAAGGTATTTTTGGGTTTTTGGTTTAGTAGATCTGAAAATAAAAGCAAAGGAAGATAGTTCGCAAAGGAAATAATATGAGAAAGAGACCCGGGGGCTGTAGGTTTCACTAGTGGCTTCTCTCGAGAAAAATAGCAAATGGTGGATGAACAAATTACTGTTGGGCAATTGATAGAACTTCAAATACTCATGACGATATCTAGGCAATGATCATTACATAGGCATCACGTCCAAGATTTGTAGACCGACTCATGCCTGCATCTACTACTATTACTCCACACATCGACCGCTATCCAACATGCATCTAGTGTATTAAGTTCATGGAGTAATGGAGTAATGCAATAAGAACGATGACATGATGTAGACAAGATCTATCGATGTAGAGATAGACCCCATCGTTTTATCCTTAGTAGCAACGATACATACGTGTCGGTTCCCCTTCTGTCACTGGGATCAAGCACTGTAAGATCAAACCCACTACACAACACCTCTTCCCATTGCAAGATAAATATATCAAGTTGGCCAAAAAAACCTAAATATCAGAGAAGAAATATGAGGCTACTCTACTGCAGGATGCTGCTAACGCGACACTACGATCAGAGACCCTTTGATGAAACTGTGTGCGATGCATTAATCACAAATGGGGATGTAAAAATACCATCAAAAAAGGTGGAAAACGTTTGCGATGGCAGAGCCATCAGACACGGTTCAGATTTTAGTTGCGTGTGTGATTCAGGGCACATGGTTAACCCGTTCGAACTGTTTGCGATGAGGCAGAACAACAGAAACGGGCAGCCATATCAATGTGTGTGCGATATACGGCATATAGTTCGCTCCGATGAACTGTTTGCTATTAGGTAGTGCAACAGAAACGATTAGTCAGATCAAGGTGTGTGTGATATAGGGCATACAGTTCACTCGGATGAACTGGTTTTTATTAGCGAACACAACAGAAACGGTTCAACTTAACAAGATGTGTGTGATACGTGGCAAACAGCCGACTCGGATCAACTGTTTGCGATGAGAAATTACAACACAGACGGTTAATACAGTTAGTTTGTGTGTGATTCTGTGTGTACAAAAAACTTTGAAAAATGCAAACTAGTTCCTTAAGGTGGCTAGGAGTATCGCACATGATGCGTCTGCGAGTACTCGTGTGCGATGATTAGTAAGTTACACACATGTTTCCTTATGTTAACACTTGTGTGATAAATAAGACATCGCACCGGATACAGTATTCGGGTTGTGTGTGTGCTCCACTTAGTCTTCTCGCACTCCAGCGAATGCTTGCGGTGCTCCACATGGGTGAATTGTAAAATCCACGCCTCTTCCCTCACCTGTTTCCCGCCACCAGCTAACGGCTTGCTGCATATATATAACCCAGGCGGCAACGCACCGCCATGACACTCTGCGCAGATCTAGTCCTCACCCGTCTACCATTAGTTATTCCAGGCATGCCAGGCAACGACCAAAGCTTCGACGTCGATGCCTACCCACGTTACATCTTCAGCGAGGAGAATGAGCCAGAGCAGGTCGGGGAGCAAGAGCTTCATCGGCCGGTGCAGGCACCATGGCCCATCAGCAGCGATATTGGCATGACAGTCCTTGGGAGCACAATCGACATATTGCAGAGGAGGTGTGATGAGCAGTTTGCCATCCACTGTGCAAAAGATCCAGAGCTGCTCGGCGACATGATCGACGACCCACCCGAAGAGCCGCCATCACCAGTGCTCATCAAGAGCCTGATTCCCCGCAAGGAATGGACAGAGGACCTCTGTGATTCAGTCAAGACAAAGGCAGCCTGCGGCTTCATCATTGCCCGTGGCGGCCATGTCAACCTCGATCCCGATGATGTGGTGGCCAGGCTCGAGCACATCCTTGGCGGAGTTGATGTCCCCGATTAAGTTAAACATTGCCAACGTGGTATCTTGAGGATGCAGGTGATGGACGGAATTTGCTACCAGGCCAGAGACATGGAAATGGAGCGGTTCTACGGAGTTGTCATGCACGTGATTGCACGCTGTCAAGCTATTCTGGAAGAGGCCCAGCAGCCCCAAGAGCCTCCCAGCACCAGCAGCTCCATCAACAGAGGCGAGTCGGGACACTTGGAGTGAACGGCCGCAATGCTGATCATGGAGTCTGAGAATACCATCGCCGGAAGGCCACCAATTCAGCCTTTTAGCTTATATTTTATTATGATTGTATGCATATGTAGGTCGTGAGTGTTCTGGGCCTTGCCGCGTGTGGCATTTTAAATTATCCTGAATATGTAAGACAACTATTAATAATTATTAACCGTTGCCATTGTAAATTTGCCTCAACGGCGAGCAGAGCGCGCGCAGGGATGCCAGAGTAGAGCACGCCGCGGCCGCCTCGACGGCGAGCAACCATGTGGTCAACCTTCTGCCATCAGTAAATTTTGACCTTGTTTCTCGTCACATTGCAGATTACAACGCAATAAGTAATTGCAAATCTGTTCACATCTATCAAACTAATATGTGTTCACACTTAGCACCGGGCTATACAAACTACCCACATGAAAATTACTTCACAGTTCCTCTCCTCATCACCCACAAAACTGGTCTTTCCTGTCAAGTCGTTCCACCATGACCATAGGAGGAGTTTAGGGTGGACATATAACCGTGCAGCAAAGACCAAGGCCGCGGAAGAACTAGAGAGGTCCCGCTGCGAAGCCACATCAGAGATGTCCCGGCGCGCCACGGAGCCCTCGAACGAGCTCTCACGGGCATGCGAGGGCTCTCACAAGCGCATCCGCGGCGTCGGCCCTCGCGACGAGCCGACATTCCTAAAATCCTTTGCCCACAACAACGACATTATCACTGGTATCACTACGCAGCAGGAGCTGGTCGACGTCTTGATGAAGCTGCTCAAGATTAGCGATGCCTCGGTTGACAAGGCGACCAGCCTTGTCGACCAACTCATGGGTAACAATACGAAGCTCCTCAAGTTTCTCGCCGAAAAGGTGGAGGAGGCCGCCGGCTGGAAGATGCTGCATGAGCAGAGCAGTGCCTCGGAGGTGACGCTGAAAGCGGTCGTCGAGGAACTGATTGGTGGCTTGAGGAAGCTCCGGATCAAGCGCAAGCAGGAGGTGGAGGAATCCGTGGCTGCTTTCAAGCAAAGTCATGAGGAATTGAAGAAGGAGCTGGAGGATTTCATCACCCGGTGATCCATCGACAAGTAGAGACAGTAGCGACCCAGATCGTTTTCTGCAATTTCCTTCTTCTCTTGCCCCCGTATCTTCTGGGCTTTGCCGCATGTGGCATTTTAAATTCTCCAGAATATGTAAGACAATTATTATCTGCGCCATTGTAAATTTGTCGTCGTATTATTCGTTGCCATTTTATTTGTGGTCATATTATCCATTGCCCTATGTGGCAATTTAAATTAGGGAGGAATACGAGTTGACAACATGAACAAAGCAAATGCTGCCATGGGATCACAAGCAAACACCCTCCGTCTAGGTGCTTTAATTAACCCATTAATGGAGAAGTTGTGAGCGAGGTGGGCGGCGGCTGGTGCATGGAGGTCAAAGAGCTCGCTTCCCGATGAGCATGGGCGGCCCTGCTCGCACGTGTCCCATCGAGCCTACGAGGTGGACAGGATGCACGCGTCCTATCGATCTTGCGCGGTGGACTGCTCACACGCGTCCCGTCGAGCCTGCACGGCGGACTTCTCCCACTTGTCCCGTCTAATCAAACAGCTGCACGCACGCCATCGAGTATGGTTAAATTTCGACACGGCTAATGTAATACAACCATTTGCGATATTAACGTGTCAGCTTTTTGTTTCAAAAAGGACATCGTTGGCTACTAATGTGTGCGTCTCTTCTCAAACTCGACGATTTTTTTACCACGACATATGTGTGCCATGTCATGAAACCATGCCGAATTTCATGTTTTTTGGGTGAGTTTTTGATTTACTGGGATTTAAAAACCAAGATTCTCAATGTTTCAGGATGATGACAAGTTTGTAATTCATTCACATTCCTTAAATGAGACCTAAACATGCACCCAATGACACATGTATGATTTCCCACCCATTTTGCCTCACTAGAGCAAGTGCTTGTAGTTCAAATTTGAATTATGGACTACATTAAATGCATAGAAGTAATTAGTAATATATATACAATGGCCAAACAAACCCTGAACAGTTTCAAATTTCAGCCCGACAGTCCTGTTATTGTATGTTGCCTGTGGAAAACAGAGTTCAAGGCGAGAATAGCCAGCGATTATTGTTTCGCCCACAAGAGGGGCATGTTTCCCTACCGAAACCATGAGGGTTGCGACATGCTCCGGTTTGTAAGAGGCTTGTAATATAGCTTCGCCAAAATTGGACAATTATATATACCATGTAGTGACACCATGCCAAGTTTCATGATTTCCTAGTGAGTTTTGGATTTACAGAGATTTAAAAACCGAGATTCATAATGTTTGTGGCCAAGCCAAGACAACGAGACGGTTGAATTCATTCGCATTCATTCCATGGGACCTAAACATGTACCCCAAGGAAACATGTACGTTTTTCTAGCCATTTTGGTGCGCTGGAGCATGTATTTGTAGTTCGGATTTGAATTATGGACATTAAATTGCCTAGAAAACTCAATTAATGAATAAAAAGGTCAAACGAACCCTGAATAATTTCAAATTTCAGCGCGAATCTACCATTGTTCCGTGTCACGTGTAGAAGAAAATACGAGGCTAGAAGAGGGAGTGATTATCATTTGGCCCACAAGGGAACACGTTTCCCTATCAAAACCACGAGGGTTCTTGCGATAGGCTCCTATTTGTAAGAGGTTTGTAATAAAGCTTGGCCCAAATTGGCAATGTTTTTACCATGACATATATGTGCCATGACGTGACACTATGCCACCTTTGATGACTTTCTGGTGAGTTTTGGATTTATGGGGACTTAAAAACCGAGATTAGAAATGTTTGAGGACGAGCCAGGACACCGGTACGGTTGTAATTCGTTCCCATTCCTGGCATGGGACCTAAACATGCACCTAAGGACACATGTATAATTTTTCTAGCCATTTTGGTGAACTGGAGCATGTATTTGTAGTTCAGATTTGAATTATGGACATTAAATGCCTAGGAAACTCAATTAGTGTATATATAAAAAGGCCAAACGAACCCTGAATAAGTTTAAATTTCAACACAGATATCATGTCGTTCCATGTTGCCCGTGGAAGAAAATACAAGGCGAAAAGAGGCAGTGATTACGTTTCGCCCACAAGGGGAACACATTTACCTATCAGAACCATGAGGCTTCTTTGAGAGAAGCTCCGATTTTGTAAGAGGTTTCTAATAAAGCTTGGCCCAAATTGGACAATGTTTTTACCATGACATATATGTGCCTACGTGACACCATGCCACCTTTGATGACTTTCTGGTGAGTTTAGGATTTACGGGGATTTAAAAACCGAGATTCCAAATGTTTGAGGACGAGCCAGGATGCGGGTACGGTTGTAATTCGTTCCCATTCCTGGCATGAGACCTAAACATGCACCCAAGGACACATGTATGAATTTTCTAGCCATTTTGGTGAACTGGAGGATGTATTTGAAGTTCAGATTTGAATTATGGACATTAAATGCCTAGGAAAATCAATTAGTGTATAAAAAGGCCAAATGAACCCTGAATAAGTTTAAATTTTAGCACGGATATCCTTTCGTTCCATGTTGTCCGTAGAAGAAAATACAAGGCGAAAAAAGGAAGCGATTATGTTTCGCCCACAAGGGGGACACGTTTCCCTATCGGAACCACGAGGCTTCTTTGACAGAAGCTCCAGTTTTTAAGAGGCTTGTAATAAAACTTGCGCCACAATGGATGGAAAAATTCCTCGACATATAAGTGCCATGTCGTGACACCATGCCAGGTTTCACGATTTTCGGCTTACTTTTGGATTTACGGGGATTTAAAATTCGAGATTCTTCTCACAAAATGTTTTCAAATAGCACATGGTTCACTCACGAAAGCCGATATTCAATGAAAACTTCATGGAAACCGTATTTTAAAGTTTCATAAAGATCTGAAAAAATGTGGGATGTTACGGGGATTTAAAATTTCAAGTTGGAAAACATTACGAGATGTGAGCTATGAAAAAGACAAATTCAGCCGTGAATAGTGACATTACTATTCAACAATATTCAACGCTGATTTTGTCTTTTTCATAGCTCACATCTCCTAATGTGTTTCAACTTGAAATTTTGTGTGGCAATAAAACATCATCCTGTTAACATCCCATGTTTTTTTCAAAAAAAATTGAAACTTCAAAACTTCTTTTTCTCGTAGTTTTCACCGGTTTCCACCGAATGTTGGTTTCCGTATGATTCTCCCCCCTGCTGCGCGCGCGATCTGAGTCGTGCATCCTGATTGGCCAGAACCCAAACCCCACGGATCGTACGTGTGCATCGTTGGATGCTCCTAGATCGAATGGCAACCCTAAGCCCTTTCGACAACACATGTAGTACATGGGTAAGCACTGTGCGCATGCGTCGTGCTAGCTCACGCGTCCTTCTCTACTAGGTTTTCAAAACAGGCTACCGTTTCTCGCCACTCCTCTCATCGGTTTCCCGCCTCTTCTCCCATCGTTTTCCCGCTACCTGTGTCAGTGCTCATTGAAGGTTTGAGTCATATATGCATGATGTAGATGTTCGTTTAATTCTTATAGTTCATCTGATCCAAAATCAATTAGTTTTATAAAAGAAATCTATTTTAAGATTCATTGAATTGTGCATTGTAAAGGTAAAAAAGTGACAATTCATTTAGAAAAAAAGTTTGGGCAATTAAGATCATAGTTTAAAAAACCAGACCGGACCGGCGGTCGAATCGGAAAAAACTGGAACCGGCAGCCTCATCGGGTTTTTAAGCTAACTAGTAGAGGCGCACGTGCAACGCACGTTAATATTTAGGTAATATATTAATTACACGTGGATATTAGGAATGCAATTATTCGTGTGTTAATCATGTGATTGGTGCAATATTTGGTATGATATTAATTGCATGTTAAACACGTTTAACGCTCACCATTGGAGCAGTCTAAGTCATTGGATTGACTTAGTTCGATGGCCGGGATCAGTTGGATCTGCCCCTTTGTGTCTTTTTATATTGGTATAGACATAACCGATATGCAATCAAACCGGAAAAAACCGATCAAACTGGCCGGTTTTTCGGAAAACCGGTGAAAAAACCAGGTAATTGAACTGGGAAAAACCAGGGAAAAAGTTTTAATAGAAATTGGGAAAGTGGGATTCGATCCAATGGCATGTGAGCAGTAGGCAGGGCCTGCCCATGGCCCAATAACCCACTTGGTTGTGCTACTTTGTTGTCCACTACATGGTTATAATTTTATTTGACCATTGTTTCACTCTATATTAGCACATATATTAATCAATATATATTATTTTATTTCTTAAAAAACCAACAATCGAATAGGTGAACCGGCGGTCCGACCGGTAAAAACCTGAACCGACAACCTTTCTGGTTCGATTTCCGGTTCGGTTTTTTAAACTATGATTAAGATATGGAAGATTCTAGAGAAGAAAGGAAAAGTGCTTGTGTTTTGAGGTTTGTGCATTATGCTTAAGTTCAACCATGGAGTCTTCTAGATTGTACATGTGGCAGAATCTAGTGGAATGTACATGATATCCAACTACCAGTAGTGCTCAGATTTGCCATCTCTGTACCGTCGGATTGGCTTCATCCAACGACCAACTTTCAAAGTTATTCACACACTATATAGGTGTATAGATGTATAGATATATATAGATGTGTCCCATGCTAGACCAAATAAAGTTTGAGCGCATGCATGGGACGACCCCCTGCCGCCGCCACCTCGAAGTTGGGAAACATGCATCATACGTATTGAACCAGGCTTGGAGTCAGGTACAGTGTTCGGTTTGTAATGTAGTTGGTGGCCCATTGAAGTTGTGCATTTGGGATTTAAAAACATCACACACCACCATACCCATACATATTTTCGGGCCGCATGTAGTGTATACGGGGTCTTTTGATCGACCACATCTCCCTTGTGCGGTTTTTTGTGACGAAACACATATCTGTGGGCTCCCCGAGTGTATATATGTCATCCCTTTGACCGATAATTAGGGGTATGTGTTGGCCATGAATGGATTCCTCCTAGTTCGTGTTAGGGACGGTCACCGTCACATGTCGCTCAACCAAAGCTCAAGCTCATGCGTTGTCAGGATTCCCTCCCACATGCTCGGATTGGGTTCGACCTACATCAAACCTTGTGTATCTCGTCCTTAACTACCTTGCCTTCATGGTTGTTGTCTGTATCGAGAGGTAGGCACCACATCTAAATTGTACATTATTCTATATTGAAAACACACATCACCCCTTCCGAACATACATCATTTTTGGCCGCATGCAAGAGGTGCTGGTTTTGTGGTCCCTCTCGTGCGATTTTTATGATGGTTCAATCTACTAGACCAAGCGGTTTATCGACAACAACAACTGTCGTTTGGCCAAACGATAGATTCATTGGTCCGTCTTATGGTAGGTCATGGCGACATGCATGTATGACCAAAGTATCGATCATTACGTGCATCCGCCCTGCTAACACGAATTGGGAGGTGGTGGGCCAAGCATCCTAGCTAGTACGATATATATATATATATCCAAGGGTGCTTTTGGGTTTGCGAGGTAGGTGCCACCAAAGTTATGCATTGTGTATTTAAAGTTTTAAACATCCCCAATGTTCCTACATATATTTGGCCACTTCCAGGTGGTTCTTGACTTCTGGCCCCTCTCATCGATCTTCGACGACGCGCCGAGCCATGGGCCCGCACGGTCAAAGTTGTGCATTGGAATTTTGAACATCACAGACCACCCTTTTCACTCATATATGGGCCACATCCTGGTGTGGTTGTCTTCTGACCCCCTCTAACGTTATTTTTTGCTGAAAAGACTTCGATGACGCTCAACAGACACGAGTATAATATCTTAACCGTGTGCGATACAAGTGCGCTGTGAATCACCATGCCTGCGCAAGCGCGAGCAAAGGTGGAGGTACTGGCTCAACCGTGTGCGATGCAAGTGCGCTGTAAAATCATAACGACCGTGCAAGCGCGAGCAAAGGGTGGAGGTACTGGCTTAACCGTGTGCGATGAAGTGCGCTGTAAAACCACCACCTATGCAAGCTAAAGGTGGGTAAGTTTATTTGGAAATTAGGACGAACCATGTGCGATAGACCAGCTAGCTAGAAATATAAAAACAAACTACCCGCCTTGAGCTTTGCAAAAATCGGCGGTTCCGCGCCACTTTTCCTTATTATCATACACGTATATTGTTATTGGACCATGCGCAATCTTGGGCACTCCCGCCCCGCATCAATTCCTTTACCCAAATTTTAGTAGCCATCGTACTTCAACCGTCGCCCACACTCCTCCAGCACTGGCCTTATAGTAAAATTGCAGTAGCCGAGGCACTTGAACCGTCGCCCTCCCTCGTCCACCCACCATTACTAAAATTTTCAGTAGCCGCCGCGTATCCTCAAACACCACCCCCCTCCACACTCCACCACCCGCCCCTCCCCCTCGAACCCTAGCTCGCGGCCATCGCCGGCATCGCCGCCAACCCCTGTCAGTCTACCCGTTCCTCCTAGCTTAGATAATAAAGTTCAGGTTACCCAGGGATTCCCATACCGTCGCCCCACTCCCTTGAGTTTTTATATGAGGACTGCGGTGTCCCTCCCCGCCAGATCCACATCCCCTGCTCCAGAATATCGCAGCCTAAGCTCAACCACGTATCCTGGGAGCCCGACGAGCGTTCGGCCAAGAAGAGGTTTATCATGGCCTCTCCAGTGGATGTTGGCGAGGTGGCCGCCGTTCGCCCTGACCTGTCGATCTCGGAGCAACACGTTGCCGTGGAAGCCGGCGAAGACGTTGACTATGTTGCCATGCCGAGGGCTTCATGTCAGCGGGCTATCGTATTATTGTATCTCGGGAAAGCTGGCTACGACATCAAGCTCGTCCACAGTGACGGCTTCACGCGGGCCATGTCACAGGTTAAGTGGTCCATCCCCAACCCCTCTAGTTCAACCGCTGTCGATCTTTTAGATGGCCCTGCCGCTGATCTCCTCCGCAAAGCGGTCAAGGATTTTCGAGATTTATACGCCATCGAGCCCATTTTGTCATTTCTGAAGGACATGTTCTACGGCGGCGGCTTGAGATCCTCAATTTCCAAGTCAGATCTCATGGACCACGACCATGAGGAGGGCACCCATGAAGGTTCTTCCAAGGTGAAACAGCCCATCCGTGACATTAGAGAGTGCACCATGGGTCTGTGCTCTTCCAACTAGAAGGATCCCGTCCATGAAATGTGAGGCAACATTCTATCAGCAAATCTTACATTTTCTAGCTTGCCAACCCGTACCCTTTGTTGTAGTAGCATTTGTCGTGCGGTGCTTTAACTGTGCCGTGTTTAATTATTTCAGTTATGCAAAAATGTATTGTTCAATAGGGCTATGTGATGTTTAAGTATGAATTATTTTGATGATGACCAAAATTTACAGAATGATGCCTCATTGCATCATAGAGAGGGTGGTATGTTTATTTGGAAGAATAAACAAATTGCAAGTGAAAGTCTTGGTGAGATTCAGTTCTGGACCAAAAGTACAGGCAATAATTTGGTGAACTTAAGAGATGCAAATGGAGTTGATCTTCTAGACTTAAGAGCTTAGCTGGAAGGACTATAAGATGGAAAGATTTCAGAATTTATTGAGATAGGAAAAATGAGATTGTAGTTATAACATAGGAATCAGACAAAATTTAAAAGAATATGGTTTGCTTAATATTTCCAAAAGACCAGTTGGGTTTTTGCAGGAAAGTGATCTATAGGCATCCTCTCTCTCAATTTTTTGTGGCATTCTAACAGAATTATTTAAAAGGGTCTTATTGCAACAGAAGCATTTCAGAGTTTGAAAATACTATTAAAAGAAATATTTTTCGCAAACTTTTATTATGAAAATAGTTACTACTGAATTTTAAAAGTTCAATGAAATTATTAAGAAAAACTTTGAAACCCATCATATTTTCAAAAGTTTCTATATGGAGGGAATGATCTTTTGAAAATAGAAAAGATTCTGAAATTAATAAGAGACCTAATATAATTCCAATAATTTCTGTCAGAATGTTACTTAATAAAAACATTGTTAATATTTTGGTAGCATTAGTTATGGCTTTTGAGCAAGTTTTGGAGCATGTCATTTGTTACGTAACTTGCCATTTTGTTATTTTTGTGGGATTTTATGCAATCATCATATGAGTAGGCTTTGTGCATGGAGTGGAGCCTTTTCATGTCGTATCTTGCTGGTAGAATTTAGTTAATGCCATGATATGTCCTAAGGTGACTGTTATAAGCTTGTTTTCATGCCAAAATATGATGTTGTTGATTTACACTTGCTTAAATCTGCTAAGTTTGAAACTACATGAATTAAAACTTGCCATGTTTACAGGATGTTAGTTGCATAAGCTCAAACCATATCATATCTCCATGTCATGATCATGCATCATATTGTTGCATTGATGTGTATTGATTTCATCTCCAGTATACTATGATTCAGTTTTTGCTTATTGAATGCATTCTAATTTAAATACTAAATTGTTTTATCTTTCTTCTGGATTAGTTACGCTATGGATGATAGCGGCAGAGACCATGATCAAGAGGATATCATCTTCGACATGATACACTCCTCACAAAACCAAGAGAATGAACCAGATGACGGCTCACAATTTCTGAATGACTCCGGTGAGGGACTTGAGGAAGAACCAAGAGACGAAGGGCACACAAACAATGATGGCGAAGGAAATGGTAGACAATTAACAAAGTCCGGCGAGGTGTGTGTGTGTGTGTGTATAAGGCTTCTGGTGATCACTAGATGTATTAATTAATTTGTATATATATACATTAACAAATCTTTCTTATTTTAGCCCTCCGGATCGAGCAATTCTTCTACAAGGGTACGAGGCCAGGCCAAAAAGTTGGCCGATGGCATAAAGTTCAACATCGATGAAGTCGCGGAAGATGGAAAACTGATTGCTCCTGCACAGAATGCCCTTAAATTTGTAAATCAACACGGAGTTATTGTTAGGGACAACATCCCGATCACTGATCGAGAATGGAATAAGCGAAAGGAAGATCGAGGAGTTAGTCATGTTGATGAAAGACCAATTTTTTGCTTTGGGATACACTCATGTCACATTTCAAACTACCAGAGGGTCTCACAGACGGCCAATGGTTGAAAGTCAAGTAGTTTGCTCTTAAGAAGATGGCCACACAATTCCAGACCTAGAAAAAAAGATTATACAACGACTACATCAAGGGAGAAAGGAAGACTCTAGAATTCACTGGAGCACTAGAGAAGGTAAAAGATCACTGGGACGTATTTGTGAAGTACAAGGAATCGTATGAAGCTAAGGAAAGGTCAAGAAAAAATAATATAAATGTAGTGAAAAAAGAGTATCACCATGTTTTGGGGACAAGTGGCTACAAGAGAGGAGTGCCTAAGTGGGAAGCGGCTGAGGCTAAGATGCTTGTTGAAGGGGTCATTCCAAAAAAATCGGATTGGCTTGAGATGTCCATGAATTGGTTTTATGCGCATGGGGGAAAGTTGGATCCAGCGAGATGGGAGATTATTGAAAAGGCAAATCTTAAAACAGCCTCAGACGCTTTACTTCAAGCAATAGAAGATGCTCAAAAGGGGGTGTTACAGCCCGAGAGAGAGAATGGCGAGCTTACACGTGCCCTCGGGAATCCTGAACACAGAGGACGAACACAAGGCAAAGGCGTTGTTCCGTGGGTTTAGGGGTTTTCGGAGTGGAACGACACTTATAGAAGCCGCCAGAGAAAAAAGAAGCAAGATGCAAACCGGCTTCAAAAGGTAGAAACAAGGAATGCGGAGTTGGAACACATCTTAATGCGGCAGCAGGAGCAGATCGACACAATTAGCCAGCAAAGGGCGTCTCTGCGATAGGAGCAAGCAGATCCAACATTGGATAGTACCGTCCAATCTATGTGGAAAAGCAGCGTGGGTTCCACAAGGGTCCGGGCCGATGATGCACGGCTGGCTCGCTACCCTGTGGATGATATCAAAGGGAGGACAAGTTGTGAGCTACACATGAAAATGAAGAACATATCCATGAAGGTGGTCGTCGGTTTTGCTTTACTGAATGCACCAAAAGCAACCATCCATGGCAGTCTGATTCCAGCTGGCTATGCTCATGTCTGGGTGGATGAAGTTCTGTCAGGATATGACTCACTAGAGTTTGACATTCCTGGAGGTGAGAGCAGCAGACATGGGGAGAAGTCATAGGTGGTGTCATTGCATGGAGAAAGGAATGCATCATCTTTCCAAACTCAGCGCCAAGGCCACCGACTCCTCCGAGTTGCAATACACCTCTAAGTCCGCCGCGTCAGCTGACTCCACCCCACCTCGAGACAGATCCCAACACGAGTCTATCATATTGATCTCCATCGCATCAGCCGACTCCACCCTTTATGTCCCAGCAGCAGGGCCAAAAGCGGAAGAGAGCATCAAATATGAAACCCGAGCCTCCTGCCAAAAATAAGTTAGCTTACGAAATGACTGGTGAGTAAACCAGAGCGGCCGTGGCTTCCGAAGTGAAGTCCCATTTTGCACTGAAACTACCCCGTTGCCAAAGGAGATAATACCTGTGAAAACCATACAACACTTTGTGGATCTTCTAGAGCGACCCCTGATACATGTACAGAATAGGCCATTAGACTATGAACGCTCTATTAGCAAGTCATATCATGAACAAATGTAGAAGCCATCGAGAAATACAAGTAGTAATAAAAGCGGGAAAACAATTCCCCAACTCGGAGAACAGGCAATGCAATCGATCCCTGCACTCAAGGTGATTACCGATAAGGTAACCGACGCTGCTAAAGACTTTTGTATCAGTGTTGGTCAACTCCTAGGCATTGAGGAAGTCCCCATGGCTAAATTAGCATGGAAATATGTCCCCAGGAACCTCTGGTCAGACCTAAGCAGGTCTCGCATCTATCAACATAAATCCGAAGATTGCATGAGTGGTACATGAAAGAAGAACGGAACGGGCGAGAGATGCTCATAGTGAAAGTCAAGGAAGAGCATTAATTGTATGAAAATGAGATTTTCGACGTTCTGGGAATGGGGGTCCCCAGACTTGCCTGCCTGCGGCCTGCGGCGTGGCTCCTCCAGCGGCCCTGTGCGGCCCATATTCACCAGCGAACACTCAAGACCCTCGCAAGGGGCCAAGCCTTGCGAGGAAGACGATGCAAGACCTCCTCGGGATGGCCTCACCAGGCTGGCTCACGAGGGGCGGAGAGATCAAGGCAAGGGACACCTCGTGAGGTTCCTGTGACGCAAGCCATGACGACTGGAGCCAGGCGGGCGCCAACGCGCGCAGTGTCCTTGTTTCCTCTTTGGTGTTAAAGAGGCAAGTGCAGGCGAGGAGTCCCGAGGCATCAGGCAAGGGTTTCCATATTGGTGCAACAAGACCAAGACTAGCAGGCCAGCAGGACGGAGGTCACCGTGGAGCCCAAGACAACGTCACCACCAAAGCCTTTGGCACGTGAAGACTACTTTTATCAGGATAACTTGTACTAGTTGTCTCCCTTCGAAGTGGCCGTTGTGGGATCCCTTCCCGCTCAATATTTGGGAAGAGGACCATGCCTCTATATATAGGACTAGCCACCACCATAGAAAGGGGACATCGGACCTCACCCGGATCATCCCCAACCACACAAGTTCACCAAGCACGAGAACACCTCTCCTCAGGAGGCTGTTCTTCCCTTGTAACTGTTCATCCTCAGCCTTAGAGGCAATCCACCACACCACACTGGAGTATGGTATTACACCACAATGGTGGTGATGACCCACAAGTATAGGGGATCTATCATAGTCCTTTCGATAAGTAAGAGTGTCAAACCCAACGAGGAGCAGAAGGAAATGATAAGCGGTTTTCAGCAAGGTATTCTCTCCAAGCACTAAAATTATAGGTAACAAATAGTTTTGTGATAAGATAATTTGTAATGAGCAACAAGTAACAAAAGTAAATAAAGTGCAGCAAGGTGGCCCAATCCTTTTTGTAGCAAAGGACAAGCCTGGACAAACTCTTATATAGAGAAAAGTGCTCCCGAGGACACATGGGGATTATCGTCAAGCTAGTTTTCATCACATTCATATGATTCGCATTCGGTACTTTGATAATTTAGTATGTGGGTGGCCGGTGCTTGGGTACTGTCCTTACTTGGACAAGCATCCCACTTATGATTAACCTCTATTGCAAGCATCCGCAACTACAACAAAAGTATTAAGGTAAACCTAACCATAGCATGAAACATATGGATCCAAATCAGCCCCTTATGAAGCAACGCATAAACTAGGGTTTAAGCTTCTGTCACTCTAGAAACCCATCATCTACTTATTACTTCCCCATGCCTTCCTCTAGGCCCAAATAATGGTGAAGTGTCTTGTAGTCGACGTTCACATAACAACACTAGAGGTGAGACAACATACATCTCATCAAAATATCGAACGAATACCAAATTCACATGACTACTAATAGCAAGACTTCTCCCATGTCCTCAGGAATAAACGTAACTACTCACAAAGCATATTCATGTTCATAATCAGAGGGGTATTAATGTGCATATAGGATCTGAACATATGATCTTCCACCAAGTAAACCAACTAGCATCAACTATAAGGAGTAATCAACAATACTAGCAACCTACAGGTACCAATCCCGGACTTAGAGACAAGAATTGGTTACAAGAGATGAACTAGGGTTTGAGAGGGGATGGTGCTGGTGAAGATGTTGATGGAAATTGGCCCCCTCCCGGTGAGAGGAGCGTTGGTGATGAGGAGCCCTAGATTGGTTCCACCAAGGTTCCCCCTCGTGGCGGCGGAGTCTCATCCCGAAAGCTTGCTTATGATTTTTTTCCTCAACGAAAGACTCCATATAGAAGAAGATGGGCATCGGAGGGCCACCAGGGGGCCCACGAGGCAGGGGGCGCACCCAGGGGGTAGGGCGCGCCCCCCCACCCTCGTGGCTGGTGAGTGGCCCCCCTCTGGTACTTCTTGCGCTCAGTATTTTTTATATATTCTAAAAATAACTTCCGTGAAGTTTTAGGACTTTTGGAGCTGTGCAGAATAGGTCTCTAATATTTGCTCCTTTTCCAGCCCAAAATCGCAGCTGCCGGCATTCTCCCTCTTTATGTAAACCTTGTAAAATAAGAGAGAATAGGCATAAGTATTGTGACATAATGTGTAATAACATCCCATAATGCAATAAATATTGATATGAAAGCATGATGCAAAATGGATGTATCAACTTGTAACGCCCCGGACACACCCGCCGGTGGTCATTACTCCTGGCGGGATCTAGACTAGCCCCACAGGTCAATACTAGTCTTTTCTGCGCACTTTGTCCTCACTCGTGCGCACCCGGGAGAAACTTCCCGGTCGGCCACCCATCCCGAAATTACTCCAAGCTAAGCACGCTTAACTTTGGAGTTCTGTCCGAATGGGCTTTCGGAAAAGAAGGAATTCCTTATTGATATGAGTAGTCTATCATCCCTATTAAGCCAGGCTATCACATACACCCCCACTCAGAGCAACCGACATTCTCGTCGGGCCACAGGAACGTTCCCTCTTGGCACAAACGTCTGTGCATCTAGTCCGGCACATGTGCCATGCCGTGTGCCATGATGGGTCACAACCGTCATGCACAACATGACCGTGCACCTATCCGCAAACATCCGTGTAACCTCAAGGGTCGGCTCTGATACCAACTTGGAACACCCCGGACACACCCGCCGGTGGACGTTACTCCTGGCGGGATCTATATTGGCCCCATAGGTCAATACTAGTCTTTTCTGCGCACTTTGTCCTCACTCGTGCACACCCGAGAGCAACTTCCCGGTTGGTCACCCATCCTGAAATTACTCCAAGCTAAGCACACTTAACTTTGGAGTTCTGTCCGAATGGGCTTCCGGAAAAGAAGGAATTCCTTATTAATATGAGTAGTCTATCATCCCTATTAAGCTAGGCTATCACACAACTCCCCCAAGCTTAGACCTCGCTTGTCCTCAAGCGAAAGCCGAAATCGAAAAATATATCCACATGTTTAGAGATAGAGGTGTCGATAAAAATAAAATACGGACATGAGGGCATCATGGTCATTCTTAGAACAACAGCTTATATAATTATTGTCATATGATCTCTTATGCTAGAGTAATAATTCAATCACAATTTCAAGTATGAATCATAAACTTCATTGAAAACTAACAAACTATAATCTTAGCCATTGAAGCAACTGCAATTTATCATAACATAGGAAAGAGTCAATATAAGAGCTTTTCAGCAAGTTCACATACTCAACCATCTTTTAGTCTTTCACAATTGCTAACACTCACGCGGTATTTATGGGTATGAAGTCTTAATCGGACACAGAGAAAGATAGGAGCTTATAGTTTTGCCTCCCAACGTTTTACCTCAAGGTTAATATCAACAATAATAGTTCATGAAAACGCACATCCAATTAGCCATATATACCAGGATCCTTCCAACATATTGTGCTTGCCAAAAGATAAAATGTAAAAAGGAAAGGTGAGCATCATCGGGACTCTTATGTAAGGTAGGAGATAAAAGTAAAAGATAGGCCCTTGGCAGAGGGAAGCAGAGGTTGTCATGCGCTTTTATGGTTGGATGCACAAAATCTTAATGCGAAAGAACGTCACTTTATATTGCCACTTGTGATATGGACCTTTATTATGCAGTCCGTCGCTTTTATTTCTTCCATATCACAAGATTGTATAAAGCTTATTTTCTCCCACACTAATAAGTCATACATATTTAGAGAGCAATTTTTTATTGCTTGCACCGATGACAACTTACTTGAAGGATCTTACTCAATCCATAGGTAGATATGGTGGACTCTCATGGCAAAACTGGGTTTAGGGATATTTGGAAGCACAAGTAGTATCTCTACTTGGTGCAAAGAATTTGGCTAGCATGAGGGGAAAGGCAAGCTCAATCATGTTGGATGATCCATGACAATATAATTTATCTCAGATGTAAGAAAACATAACCCATTACGTTGTCTTCCTTGTCCAACGTCAACTCTTTAGCATATCATATTTTAATGAGTTCTCACAATCATAAAAGATGTCCAAGATTGTATATTTATATGTGAAGACCTCTCTTTCTTTATTACTTCCTATTAATTGCAACGATGACCAAAACTATGTTTGTCAACTCTCAACAACTTTTATTCATAATACTCTTTATATGTGAGCTCATTACTCTCCATAAGATCCTTATGATCTCTTTTATTTCTTTTTATTCTTTTCTCTTTTCTTTTATTCACTTGAGATCATGGCAAAATAATCAAGCCCTTGACTCAACACTAATCTTTATTATATAGCTCATGGACTTGATTACATAGAGGGATCATAAAGCAAAACTCAAAACTAGATCATACTAAAAACTTTTATTCTACTAGATCAAAAAATTATCAAAATGATCGAACTAAGAAAAACGGTAAAGATGAAGGTGATGGTGATACGATACCGGGCACCTCCCCCAAGCTTGGCAGTTGCCAAGGGGAGTGCCCATACCCATGTGATTATATCTCTTTTACCGGTGAAGGAGTTAGAGTTGTTGATGATGTAGGCTTGTCGTCCCTCTTCCAAGGCATCGGCTCACCATCATAGAAGGATGATCGAGTCTCCTGAGTCCTCAAATCTGCAGCCAAACTCATCCTTTTGAATCTATATTCATACTCACAGTTTTGATTTTGCAGGTCATAGATCTGGGCTTGGAAGTGCTCAATTTTCTCATGAAGCTTGAAGATGGTCTCCCTTGACGTCCAGCTTGTGGTTGTTGGTGAACTCCGTGATCATAATGTGATTGGAGTCAAGTCCACGCTCCACCATCTCCTAACACTTGAAAACTTGTTGCTCAAATGCCTCGAGCCTTGCCTCCGTGCTTCCGGTCTTCCTTGGTCCCTCAACATCGCTGATGTGCAACAACCCCTCACGCATCTCAATGGTTTTAGGGTGTTGCAGCACCTCCGCGAGGTAGGGGTTGATGACCTTCTCGAAGAACTTGTCCTTGGGGGCACTTGAAGACGACATGACGACCTAGATCTGTCAGAAAAACAGCTCGAAACAAAGACAAGGGATACTTGTGTGATACAAGAATCAAAACCTCCAGGAGATTATATAATGAATTTTTACTGACCAAAATACGTAACATGCAAGAAAACGGAGTCTGGAGAGCACACGAGGTGCCCATGAGGTAGGGGGCGCGCCCTCCACCCTCATGGAGCCCTTGTGTCCTTCCCGGACTCCTTCTTATTTTTCTATTTTTCTAAATATTCCAAAATGGAGAAAAATTGGCATTAGAACTGTTTTGGAGTCGGTTTACTTACCGTACCATGTACCTATTCCTTTTTGGAGTCTGAAACGTTCCGGAAAGTGTCCCTTATGTATTCCTCTAGGGTTACGGTTTCAATAACATTGGTTTCAACATTTATTGGATTACCTGAGATATAATGTTTGATTCTTTGACCGTTCACCACCTTCAGATTTGTGCCTTTGAAGTTGTTGATTTTTATGGCACCGGAACGATAGACCTCCTCGATAACGTAAGGACCTTCCCATTTAGAGAGAAGCTTTCCTGTAAAAAATCTTAAACGAGAGTTGTATAGCAATACATAATCACCTACATTAAACTCATGCTTTTGTATTCTTTTGTCATGCCATCTTTTAACTTTTTCTTTAAACAATTTGGCATTCTCATAGGCTTGGGTTCTCCATTCATCAAGTGAGCTAATGTCAAATAACCTCTTCTCACCGGCAAGTTTGAAATCATAATTGAGCTCTTTAATAGCCCAATATGCCTTATGTTCTAGTTCGAGAGGTAAGTGACATGCTTTTCCATAAACCATTTTATACGGAGACATACCCATAGGATTTTTATATGCAGTTCTATAGGCCCATAATGCATCATCAAGTTTCTTGGACCAATTCTTTCTAGATCTATTGACAGTCTTTTGCAAAATTAATTTGAGTTCTCTATTACTCAATTCTACTTGACCACTAGACTGTGGGTGATAAGGAGATGCAATTCTATGATTAACATCATACTTAGCAAGCATTTTACGGAAAGCACCATGAATAAAATGTGAACCACCATCAATCATTAAATATCTAGGGACTCCAAACCTCGGAAAAATAACTTCTTTAAGCATCTTAATAGAGGTGTTATGATCAGCACTACTAGTTGGAATAGCTTCTACCCACTTAGTAACGTAATCAACAACAACTAAAATATGTGTATATCCATTAGAGGCAGGAAACGGTCCCATATAATCAAAGCCCCAAACATCAAATGGTTCAATAACAAGTGAATAATTCATATGCATTTCTTGACGTCTACTGATATTACCAATTCTTTGACATTCATCACAAGATACAACAAACTTACGGGCATCCTTGAAGAGAGTAGGACGATAAAAACCGGATTGCAATACCTTATGTGCACTTCTATCTCCAGCGTGGTGTCGTCCATAAGCTTCAGAGTGACACTTGTGTAGGATATGTTTCTGTTCATGCTCAGGTACACAATGTCTAATAACACCATCTACTCCTTCTTTATAAAGGTGTGGGTCATCCCAGAAGTAATGTCGTAAATCATAGGAAAACCTTTTCTTTTGCTGGTATGTGAAACTAGGTGGTATAAACTTAGCAACAATGTAATTAGCATAATCAGCATACCATGGAGCAGTTTGAGAGGCATTTATGACATTTAATTGTTCATCGGGAAAGCTATCATCAATAGGTAGTGGGTCATCAAGAACATTTTCCAACTGAAAGTGCTAGTGATCGACTAGAGGGGGGGGGGGGTGAATAGGCGATTTTTATGAAAGTCTTCAAACCATGGAAGTTTTGAAGACAAACGATAGAAATAAACCTATTACCATGCAACGGAAGGTAGACTACACTAGGCAAACCATAGTCAAGTATTCAATGGAGTGAAAGCACAATGACTAATAGCAGCTAGGCAGTAAAGATCAGGTAGGAAGATATTGTGAAGCCAATCAGAACAAGTAGTCACTCAGTGAAGACAAAAGATAAAGCAATCATACAATGACTTCACAAGGACCAACAGTAAGTAAAGGGAAGGGAAGGATGAAACCA
This sequence comes from Triticum monococcum, assembly GCA_034509565.1. NCBI lineage: Eukaryota > Viridiplantae > Streptophyta > Magnoliopsida > Poales > Poaceae > Triticum > Triticum monococcum. The sequence continues at coordinate 60,748,975 of CM067843.1, read as the reverse complement.
GTGACTCGTTGAAGACAATGATTTGTTGGACCAGTTCCAGTTGCTGTGACAACTGTACGTCTGGTTAGGGAGGCTGAGATTCAACTCAGAAGACCTCGTCTTCACCTTATTCCCCTTGAGCTAAGGACACCCAATCCTCACCCAATCACTCTGGTAAGTCTTCAAGGTAGACTTCCAAACCTTCACAGACTTCATTCACCAGCGATCCATAATGACTCTTGGATGCTCAGAACGCGACGCCTAACCGGCTGGAGGATTCACAGTGCTCAAGTGTAATAAGTCTTCAGATCACACAGACAGGAAGACTTTAGTGATGCCTAACTCTCTTTGGCTCTGGGTGGTTAGGGCTTTATCCTCGCAAGGAATTCTCTCTTGAAGGCTTCGAGGTGGGTTGCTCTCAAACGACAAAAGCCGTACACTAACTCTGAGCAGCCAACCGTTTATGGTTGTAGGGGGTGGGCTATTTATAGCCACTAGGCAACCCGACCTGATTTGTCCGAAATGACCCTCGGTAACTAAGGAACTGACACGTGTTCCAACGGTCAGATTCCAAGCACACATGACAACTTTACTTGGGCTACAAGCAAAGCTGACTTATCCAACTCTGGACAAGATTTGCTCTCGTAGTCTTCACTCGAAGACATTGGATTTTGGTTAAGCATCACTTCAGTCATTCCGACTGGTTCACTTGGACCCCACTTAACAGTACGGTGGTTCCTATGGCTCAACAAAGAAGAAAAAGAACGATGAAACAACTAAGTCTTCGCGCTCCATAGTCTTCATGCGATGTCTTCTCTTGTCATAGACTTCAATGTGAATGTCTTGACATACCACCTTTGACTTCAATGTCTTCATACATTTTTAGGGGTCATCTCTGGTAGGAAAACCGAATCAATGAGGGACCTCTACCTGTGTTATCCTGCATTTCTCACAAACACATTAGTCCCTCAACTAGGTTTGTCATCAATACTCCAAAACCAACTAGGGGTGCCACTTGATGCACTTACAATCTCCCCCTTTTTGGTGATTGATGACAAACTAGTTGAAGTTTTCAATGGGGAATAAAATATGTGAAATTCTAAAGGATAGGGGATTGTCTTCATAAGTGGCATAGGCTCCCCCTGAAGATGTGCATATAAGTAATTTGCTTTTGGTATGCAAATGCACATGGCAGGTTGTACTTGTGGAGATCCTCTTCAACTTATGATGACAAATCACCATGCATGAAAAGTATGTGAACATAATGACATGCATAATGAAAAATGGACGTCTGCAGAATGACCTAAGTGTGGAAGTTATCATTGCACATGCAGAATTTATCATCACATCACAGAATAGCAAATAAGTAGCAGACAACCTTCTAGTTTAAGTGTTACAACTCAAAGAACCAAATGTATCAGAAAGCGAGAGTTGTAAACACTAGGCAAAATATAAAACTACCGCCCATATGGACCCGCTTGAAGACTATCAAACTCATATGCTTCTCCCCCTTTTGTTAGTAAGGACCAAAAAGGTTTGTAGACATAGAGCACCTACTCGTTCCCTTGAGGAGTTGGTGAAACAGCAGGGCCGTCGGTGTTGGTTGGCGGTGCAGACGAACTTGGTGTAGTGTTGATTCGCGCTGAAGGTGGAGGAGGTGAAGTTGCATCATCTTGGTCATCGATGACTCTGGCATTTACAGTCGCAGCTGAGGACGAGTATTCAGAGTCTTCAAGTGAGGGAGTCCGATGCAAGTGAGAATTTCTGGGAGGAGTTGAGTCAAACTTGAAGCGTTCGGTGAAGCCATCGTCATGTAGATCAGCTTCAGCATTGAGTAGGGTCAAACTCTTCCATGACTTCCGACAGGTTTCATGAGTGACAAAGGCATTCTTGGTGGCAAGATTGCGAATGCGGTTGACATCCACCAAGAGGCTTTGCATCTGACACTTAAGCCAGTCGTGATGTTTGTCCTGTTTCTGATGCAGTGGGACTAGAAGCTCTCGGTCATTTAGGACATGAGATCGTCGTCAAGGCCTTTGCGCAATGGTGCTACCGGTGACATCAGTTTGAGCATGAGGGACACGTGTGTTTCCAGCCAGAGGATAAACACGAGAAACGGCTGGAATCCCTTTAATGGGCTGGGTGAAGCTTTGGTGATCAGCATTGTGAAGATAAATGGGATCCTTAGCAGGCTCTGGGTAAATGGCTTCAACTGACAGATCAACCTCGGGCAAGAATATAAGATGATTGTGCGCAGACGGCTGATAGTTGAAAGCTGAGTGATGCTTTATTAGACGCATGATCCATGGAGCATAGAATTTCAACCCAAAGATGTCAGAGCCAGACGCAGCCAACTGCCTGATGAAGAAGTCTTGAGCATTGAAGCTGATGCCATTGAAGATATAGAAAACCAAAGTCTTCATTGCTCCTTCAAGCTTCGCTGCAGATGACTGTCCTTTGACAGGCCATAGAGTCTTCTTGATGATGTGGTAAATGGTGCGAGGCAGGTACTCTAGGTCTTCAATAAAGAACTCAGATGGGTATTCAGCGTCATGAGGCAGAGGCTTCATCATGCTCAACATTTGACTCATGTTGAGTTCTGGCTTCTGAAAGATGCTTTCCAAGGCATTTTGATGTTGTTGACAACCTGGTTCATAGTATTCACCAGGAGTGGGCAGGCCTGTGAGCTCAATGATATCAAGAGCTTTAGCTTCATGATGGACATTGCCTGTCATCCACTCAAGGACCCAAGTCTTCGGATCCCTGTTGTAGCCTCGAATATGAAGAGTGGCATAGAATTGAAGCAGAAATTCTTCGTTCGAGTGCTCCTTGTCAGTGACGAACTGCAACAGACCATCATCTCTGAAACAATCCAATGCTTCTTCAAGGCAGGGCAGTCCAGCTATAGCTTCAGAGTCGAGGCGCATATGTGGAAATATGTGCCCTTGATTGTATAGGACACAGGAATAGTAGCTGCGCTGCTGATAGCTCCAAAACCGATCTGAGGAAATGCGCGGTCTTGTATAGGGTTCTTGGAGCTGTTGAAGAAGGTATTATGTGCCACGAAGCCATTTGCATTGAAGACCCCAGGTGAAGTGGCAGTGCCTGGGAATCGTGGAAGCCTTGGCTTGGGCTTTTGAACTTGAGGCATGTGCTCGACGTGGTACTCAAATTGTGGACCAGCAATAGGCGGAGGAGTCAGAATGGGCCATTGAACCATAACTGGTTGACCATGATCAAATGCCAGCTCCATTCTGTGAGGTCTTGGAGGGAGAACAGGGGCATTGGCATTATCTTCATGGGCTTCAGGGGCCACATGTGCTTCAGGTACTTGGACCTCAGGTGCTGCAGCATTGACTTCAGGTGTTGCAGCATTGACTTCAGGTGTTGCAGCATTGACTTCTGGTGCCTCATTGGCTTCTGGCGCCTCGTTGGCTTCCGGCGCCGTACTGGCGTCATTGGCGTCAACCATGACAACGTCATTGGCGTCAGCAGTGATGTTGGTGGCTACTTCAAGGTTGTTAACCTCCACTTCAGAAGCTGGAGGGTCGGTCACGTTCTCCTCGAGAACAACATCTTGGTGAGACGGGGGTGTAGCAACTCTTGAAACTCTTGGGGCTTCTTGTTCATCTTCTTCTTCATCGGCTGATGCAGCCGGAACATCTTCAGCCATTTTGGCTTCGGATTCAGACACGTGCATTATGGGAGTGACTTGGGGCCTTGGTCCTTTGCAAAGCCTGCGTAATGCGGGCGACGCTTGTGGAGATGGAGTGTGCTGGGCCACAAAGTCATCATCATCTTGCACTGTTAGGGTAGCTTGTGGTTGGGGAGAGCTTGGAGTGTCTTGTCTCTGTGGGTGATCAGCCCATGATGCATCCTGCGCAGTTGGCGTCAGAGGATGACCAATGCTGATGAGTTCGCTGTGCATGAGCGCAGGCGATGATACCAATTGGTGCTCGATCTGAGGAAGGACTTCATCATCTTCAACATTGTCATGGTGACTAATGTCTTCAGCAGCGGTGGGGTCAACTGCTGGAATGTCTTCAGCTTCAGGAGCCTCTGTGGAAGCAGGCTCATGAACTATCATCCGTCGTTCTTGATGCAAAGAGGCAGGACGAGCAACCGAGATGGGCTCAACAACAAGGGGCTCTGTGGGAGCAACCCGATCTTTCTTGGTTTTGCGCTTCTTCTTGGAGGGAGCGGCATCAGAAGCTTCAAGATTTTTCCTCTTTTTGGCTTCAGCCTCGGCAGCCCTTGTCTTCTTTAGTTCTAAAGCCACTGTGGGGACCTTAGGCTTCGAACCTGTCATACTGGCAGGGAAGGCAATGGGATGTACTTCCTGACTTGTTGCTTCGGGTTTGGCCACAGCTGGCTTCTTCTTCTTTGGCTTGGCCGCCATTCTGGGGTCGATGCCAGGATGCCCAAGAGCCTTGTGCTTCTCAGCTTCATTGTAGGCTTGCACGCACTTGTCAGCCAGACTCTTCATGCACTCATGAGACCCTTTAGCTTCTTCACGTTTCTTGAGAAAGGCTTCCTTGAGCTTGTGCAGCATAATCTTGAAGTTTTTCACATCTTGCACGCCGAGCTTGGCCATGTGCTTCTTGAACCGAGCTTTCTCATAGTCGATCTTTTGCTTCAGTTCAACGATGCGTTGAGCTAGAGCTAGCTCAGAAGCAATGGCGCCAGTGAAAGCGACGCTGAGGCCAATTGGAAGTTGCAGATCATCAAAGCTGAGATTGGGGGTTTCAAACCACTCATCAATGAAGTTGTGAAGGATTGCTACGTCAAAGAGAGGCAAATCATTGAAGATTTCTTGCTTCTTCTTTGCTCTTGATCAGTTGCTCAAGAGCGTCATCTACAAGATCTTCATCGCTGGACAGATCAATGGCGTCATTGCGCAGAATAGCAGCAGCAGTCAGTTCTTGGCTGGTGGGTTGCAAGGGCATCTTCACTCTCAAGGGCTTGGAGATGCGTGAAAAATCTTCAGACTGCACACTGTGTTCAGGAGGTGCAGTGGCCAGAGGCATCGCTTGTAAGACCTTTGGTGCAGGAGCAGGCTTTGAAGCTTTAGGCTTCTTCAGTTTCTTTGGCTTCGGCGGTGCAGGCGCTTCATCAGTTTCAGCGTCATCTGCAGGCTCATCCACGGCTGTCCCTTGAACCATGATACGAGTGATGAGACCTTCCAGGTTGTAGAAGGGCCCAACAAGATTGGGTTCAGCTTCGCGTGTGCCATCAGCACGAGGAGCAGAGGGGCCTGGATTGAAGTCTAAGCCTCGTGACTTCTTGTTCTCTTTGGTCGAGTTCCTGGCAAACTGAAGGTTGCGCTTGAACAGATTATCATCGCGGCACCACAGTAAAGAAGATGGGTCTGCATCCGCAGGCTGCGGTCCACGGACCATCAAGGATAGAAGCCTTGTTCAATGGCTTCAGCTCTGGACTTGGGTTGAAGATTTCTGTATAGAATATCTCCCCATGGTCGTTTGATGGCATTCTTCTCAGCATATTCCTGGGTCACAAACCTGTACTTGAACCACTATTCTGCCCAATATCTTCGTATCCATTGGATTCGAGTTTTTCGCTGATTGTAGTCCTCCTCTGGATCTGTCTTGTATAGCTCATAGAGGTCAGGAGGCAAATCTCTTGAGGTGTTGCCACGACGCTGTCTGCCACCCTTTCTTGTAGGTTTCTCTGGTGCCATGAAGCTTAAACTGAGGGGCTTCAACATGTTTAAAGGCTTCAAAGGCTTCCTCTTTCTGGTCAAACAGGAACTAGCTTTGGGAGAGTTAATGTGATGCTGTAAGAATTCTGCAAACGAATACAGACTATGAGAACCAAGGGATTCTCCCATGAACATGTACCTGTGATAGCATTAAGGTGCGAGGGAAGGGAAAGAGGTCATATGCATTCTCAGAAGATTTTGAAGATAAATCAGTTTAGAAGACATTGACCTCATAGTGCGAAGACATTCACTCATAGATAGAGCGTTGGTTCCAGATTTGTATGAATCCACGAATAAGTACAAGTGAGGAATCTAACTACTTTGTGAAGCATAAGTGAACATACTAGGCATATTATGAGATGCAGTATGAAATAGATCCAACTTGTGTGAACAGAAACTGCTTGTGGTAGAAAGTGATGAATCTATAGGATCAAAGGGGCCGAAAAAAGATAGTTTTATTTACCACATGAAGAACTGCTAGACGGAGTGGGAGAGGAGGCTGAGCAGTTTGATCGTCCGTGCCCTAACTTGGCGACGGAGGACACCTACGGCGACGGCGGAGAAGACGATGTCCGCGGCTGGCGTGAAGACGACGTCGGTGAGGTCGCAGCAGCTAAGCGCTTCGTCGCCAGCATCGTCGAGGGCTAGTGGTGGCGCTAGGGTTTGTGCGAAAGTGGAAGAAGGGATAATGACTGTGGTGAGGCGTGTATTTATAGGGATAGGGACGGCACAGTGTTATTACACAGGTGCCTCTGGTGATTCACATCTGAAGGACACGTGGCTATCATGCAACATATCGGAGGTTGTTCCACATTCCCACGCACGCCTGGATTGTCGGGTGGTCGTTCCCACTTCTCTGTGTTTCAGGTGAAGGAATTAGCATTGAAAACGGACTTAATGTTTGTCTCTGTATCTTCTGCTGACAAGGATGCAGAGAAGACATTCGACATTTCAATAGAATGCATATGATTTGGACAGATAGAGTTTGAGATAGAAAGCATAGAGAGATTAGGGTCCGATCACATTCACTTAGTTCAAAAGATTCAACAATGAAGACGTAGCTATAAGTGAATGCTGTAGAGGACAAAAACCAAACCAAATCAGTATATACCAGAAGACAATCATATCAACATAGTGAAGATAATCATTAAGACAAGTTGAAAATGAAGACAAACCAAATGTAACGCCATGGGTAAAACACTTCAAACATAAGAATTTGGTGGTGGCGTTACCCACCGTATAGGAAGTATTAGACCCAGACACGGCGCACAATTATCGTGGCGCTCCGAAGTCAAATTCCATGTTAATGTATTCACACTCAGAATGTAAGTCTTCATTGATTGAAGATATACTTTACTTCGTGTGTTGCATATCTAAGTCATCAACATGCATAAGTGTTAGGATGTGTGCCTGATCACAGGACATTTGAGGATTCCAAGATATTTAGCTCACACCGTAACTTGCAAAACCTCTTCTCATCCATGGGCTTGGTGAAGATATCTGCCAATCGCTCTTCAGTGTTGACGTGTATGATATCAATATCTTCCTTCACAACATGATCTCTGAGAAAGTGATGATGAATTTCAATGTGCTTTGTCTTCGAGTGCTAAACTGGGTTGTTGGCAATCTTGATGGCGCTTTCGTTGTTGCAGTAGAGTGGCACTTGCTTCAGGTGAATGCCATAGTCTTTGAGTGTTTGCTTCATCCATAGAAGCTGAGCGCAGCAAGATCCAGCAGCAATGTATTCAGATTCAGCAGTGGAGAGAGATACACAGTTCTGCTTCTTTGAAGACCAACATACAAGTGATCGTCCCAGAAAATGACATGTGCCTGATGTAGACATGCAATCCACCTTGTCACCAGCATAATCAACATCCGAGAATCCAACTAGATCAAACTCTGAGCCCTTTGGATACCATAATCCTAGTGTTGGGGTGTGAGCCAAATATCTGAGAATTCGCTTCACAGCTAAGTGATGCAATTCCTTTGGTACCGCTTGGAACCGGGCACTCATGCAAACCCTAAGCATGATATCTGGCCTAGATGCACATAAATAAAGCAAGGAACCAATCATGGAGCGGTATTCCTTTTGATCGAACTCTTTACCATTGTCGTCGGGACCCAGATGATGTTTGGCTGGCATTGGCGTCGTGTAGCCGTTGCAATCTTGCATTCCAAATTTATTCAGGCAATCTTTGAGGTATTTCTGTTGAGATATAAAGATGTCGTTGCGTTGCTGGCGTATTTGAAGACCAAGGAAGAACTTTAGCTCACCCATCATGGACATCTGATATTTCTCTTGCATCATATATCCAAACTCGTCAGTGTATTTCTGATTGGTGTAGCCAAAGATAATGTCATCCACATATATTTGGCACACAAACAGTTCACCATCATATGTCTTCGTGAAGAGAGTGGGGTCAAGGGAACCAGGTTTGAAGCCTTTGCTCTTCAAGAAGTCTTTGAGTGTGTCATACCAAGCCCGAGGGGCTTGTTTGAGGCCATACAGTGCCTTGTTGAGCTTGTACACCATGTCAGGATGTTTTGGATCTTCAAAGCCAGGCAGTTGTGCAACATACACTTCTTCTTCAATCTTGCCGTTGAGAAAAGCACTCTTCACATCCATTTGATACAGAAGAATGTTATGATGATTTGCATAGGCCAGCCGTATGCGTATGGCTTCAAGCCTAGCCACAGGAGCAAATGTTTCATCGAAGTCAATCCCTTCAACTTGAGTGCATCCTTGAGCAAGGAGACAAGCTTTGTTTCTGACAACTTGACCATGCTCGTCTTGGTTGTTGCGATATATCCATTTGGTGCCTATTATATTGTGCTTGCGAGGATCAGGACGCTTAACCAGTTCCCATACATTATTCAGCTCAAACTGTTGAAGCTCTTCTTGCATAGCTTGAATCCATTCAGGTTCCATGAAGGCTTCATCAACTTTCTTGGTTTCAGATATTGAGACAAATGCGAAGTGCCCACAGAAATTTGCTAGCTGTGTTGCCCTTGAACGAGTGAGTGGACCTGGTGCATTGATGCTATCAATTATTCTCTCAATCTGTACTTCATTTGCAACACGAGGATGTACAGGACGAAGATTTTGCTCTTGCTGTCGTTAGAAGGATTATCTTCAGGCTGAGCATTGTCTTCAGGTTGATCAGGTGCGGAGATGATAAGTTCCTCTTCAGGCTGAGCTTCAGATGGTATGATTTCTCCAGTTCCCATAAGTTTGATTGATTCACTGTATGGAACTTCATCTAGCACATTTGGCAGGTCCTCTCTTTGCGAGTCGTTAGTCTCATCGAACCGCACATCCACAGTTTCAACCACTTTATAGTGAAAGAGGTTGTAGACTCTGTAGGAGTGCGAATCCTTTCCATATCCAAGCATAAAACCTTCATGTGCTTTTGGTGCAAATTTTGAAGTGTGATGTGGATCCTTGATCCAGCACCTGGCACCAAATACTCTGAAGTAACTGACATTTGGCTTCTTGCCAGTAAGGAGCTCATAGGATGTCTTGTTCAGAAGCTTGTTTTCAGGCCAGAATTTTCTTGGCGTCTTGTATTCATCAAGCATCGTCCGGGCCATCTCAATGAGTGTTCTGTTCTTGCGTTCGACGACGCCATTCTGTTGTGGCGTGTAAGGAGCTGAGAATTCATGTGTGATGCCCAAAGTATCAAGATACGTATCTAGGCCAGTGTTCTTGAATTCAGTGCCATTGTCACTTCTGATGTGCTTTATCTTGACGCCATAGTTGTTCATTGCTCGATTGGCAAAGCGTCTGAAGACATCCTGCACTTCAGTCTTGTATAGGATTATATGCACCCAAGTATATCTTGAATAATCATCAACAATGACAAAGCCATAGAGACAAGCAGTAGTAGTAAAAGTTGAGTAATGAGTGGGACCGAAAAGGTCCATGTGGAGCAGTTCGAAGGGTTGAGTTGTTGTCATGATTGTCTTCGAGGGATGCTTGGCCCTCGTCGTCTTTCCTGCTTCACAGGCACCGCATAAGTGATCCTTCTAGAACTTGACGCCCTCGATGCCTATGACATGCTTCTTTTTTGCAAGAGTGTGCAAGTTCCTCATGCCAGCATGCCCTAGCCTCCGATGCCAGAGCCAGCATTCTGAAGCTTTTGCTAGAAGACATACGGCAAGTTGTGGTCCTGCTGAGAAATCTACCACATACAAATCATCTTTCCGATACCCTTCAAACACTAGAGACTTGTCAGATTCCATTAGAACAAGGCAACGACATTTTCCAAACATCACAATCATGTTTAAATCGCAAAGCATTGAGACAGACATTAAGTTGAAACCAAGGGATTCAACAAGCATGACTTTATCCATGTGTTGATCCTTTGAGATTGCAACTCTACCTAGACCCAATACCTTACTTTTACCAGTGTCAGCAAATGTGATGTGACTTTTGTCAGATGGATGTAAGGTTGAGTCCATAAGAATACTTCGCTTGCCAGTCATGTGATTAGTACACCCACTATCAATAATCCATTCTGAAGCAGCTGGTGTCGTACCCTACAGTGCAGTTAGGGGGATAGGCTTCACGAAGAGAGTTGTGAAGCAAAAACATTTGATGAGCAAGTGGATTATGAAAGCTTAGATCGAGGTTAGGACTGATAGGGCAAGTAGCAAGCGACTCGGGAACAAAATACATAATAAGACCATTTGGGCATTTGATCTTGTGCCCTACAAGATGTTTAAGGTCCCCAGCAATAGCTTCAGAGGATTTTGGTTTTCGGCTGCAGACCTTTCCCTGCAAAAGAGAGTTAAGCTTTCTTAGCCACCCACATCTTCAAGGGTGGCTTTGAAGCAATGAGTCTAAGTGCAGCATCTAAGAACTTTGGCTTTGGAGCCCTAGCAAAAAAACTTGCAGGTGGACAATAGTACTCATAAGAATAAGCAGAATAGTTCTTGGTCTTATGAACATGGTGGTTTGATGAAACGCGCTCATATTCATAGGCCTGAGTATGGCTTCCTTACAAAACATTTGCGTTAGTGCGACTCAGGTGAGTCCTCTGTCTATATGAAGCCTTTGGACCGTATGAAGCCTGTGGTCTGGGGTTTGTCTTCTTCACATGCGGTGTCATGACGACATTCACAGGAAGATTCTCCAAACACCTTTTCGGCACCCAGACCTTCTTCATAGGCGGTCCATTCCTGTAGCTAGTACCAATATACCTGGCAAACACTTCACCCTTCTGATTCTTAAACAATTTATAGTTTGCATCAAAGGACTCATCAATAACAATGGGATTAGCACAAGTGAAGCCAGATAGGGTGGATGGATCCACTGAAGGTCCCTTTGCAGCAACCGATGTGGTTTTGGGTTACTGCTCAGGTTTCCAGTAAGAGCCATCAGCATTCATTTTCCTTTCGAACCCAACACCCTCTTTCCTAGGGTTTCGGTTCAGGATCTGCCTTTTGAGGACATCACATAGTGTCTGATGCCCTTTGAGGCTTTTGAACATCCCTGTTTCAAGCAATGTCTTCAACCTAGCATTCTCATCAGCAATAGCAGTGGCATCCTCAGCAGAGGGGTTAGTTGGCACAACAGCAGTTGAAGATATTGCAATAGTAGCAGCAGTAGAACAACCAGCAGCAGAAGTAGCGTTGTCACGCTCAATACATTTAAGACGTGGTGGTTCAAATCCTTCCTGAGCGGAACTGGTCTGTTTGGCGCGAAGTGACTCGTTTTCCTTTTGAAGATCTTCATGAGCCGCTCTCAATTTCTCAAGATCTTGTTTCCTTTGAAGATAATCATAGGAAAGCTTTTCATGAGTTGTTGAGAGCGTTTCATGACGACTTTCAAGTTCCTCATACTTAACATGAAGATTTTTTATGTCTTCAATCAAGGACTGAGATCGAGTCATTTCAGCGTCTAACAGGTCATCACTTTTGTCTAACAGTTTTTGAATATGTTCCATAGCTTTCTGTTGTTCAGTTGCAGTTTTAGCAAGTGTTTTGTAGCTGGGTTTGGAACCACAATCAGAGTCATCTTCACTAGATGTTTGATAGTGAGTAGTGCGTGTGTTTACCTTGGCACTGCGTGCCATGAAGCAATAGGTAGGAGCAGAGTAGTCCTTGTCATTTGCATCGGTGTTGGTGATGCAGTCATTGTCTTCAGTGTTGAAGATGGACTTGGCAACGTATGCTATAGCCAGACTCGCAATGCCAGAATCGGACTCCTCCTCAGACTCCACCTCCGCCTCCTCAGAAGCGGACTCCTCCTCTGAATCCATTTCCTTGCCAACAAACGCACGTGCCTTGCCAGATGAGCTCTTCTTGTGTGATGAAGACTTTGAAGAAGGCTTGGAAGAAGACTTTGAGTATTTCTTCTTCTTCTTGTCGTCAGAGTCGTACTCCTTGCTCTTCTTCTTCTTGTTGTTCTCATTGTCCCACTGCGGACACTCAGAGATGTAGTGGCCAGGTTTCTTGCACTTGTGGCATGTTCTCTTCTTGTAGTCATGAGCATAAGCTTCATCATTCCTTGAGCTTGACCGTGAAGACTTTCTGAAGCCTTTCTTCTTGGTGAATTTTTGGAACTTCTTCACAAGCATAGCAAGCTCCTTTCCTATGTCTTCAGGATCATCAGAACTGCTGTCAGATTCTTCTTCAGATGAGGAGACAGCTTTTGCCTTCAAGGCACGAGTTCGCCCATAGTTGGGACCGTAGATGTCTCTTTTCTCAGAAAGCTGAAACTCGTATGTGTTGAGCCTCTCAAGTATGTCAGACGGATCGAGTGTCTTGAAGTCAGGACGTTCTCGAATCATCAGGGCTAGGGTGTCAAACGGGCTATCAAGTGATCTCAGGAGTGTCTTGATGACTTCATGCTTGGTGATCTCAGTGGCGCTGAGGGCTTGAATCTCATTTGTGATGTAAGTGAGTCGATCAAACGAGAGCTCGACATTCTCATTGTCATTTCTCTTGAAGCGGTTGAAGAGGTTGTGAAGGACACTGATTCTCTGATCTCTCTGGGTTGAGACGCCTTCGTTGACCTTGGAGAGCCAGTCCCAGACTAGCTTAGATGTTTCCAAAGCACTCACGCGGCCATACTGTCCTTTGGTCAGATGACCACAGATAATGTTCTTGGCAGTGGAGTCCAGTTGAACGAACTTCTTGACATCAGCAGCGGTGACACCTTCACCAGCCTTGGGAACGCCATTCTTGACGACATACCATAGGTCGACATCAATGGCTTCAAGATGCATGCGCATCTTATTCTTCCAGTAGGGATATTCAGTTCCATCGAAGACGGGGCACGCAGTGGAGACTTTAATTATCCCTGCAGTTGACATAGCTAAAACTCCAGGTGGTTAAACCGAATCACACAGAACAAGGGAGTACCTTGCTCTGATACCAATTGAAAGTGCTAGTGATCGACTAGAGGGGGGTGAATAGGCGATTTTTATGAAAGTCTTCAAACCATGGAAGTTTCGAAGAAAAACGATAGAAATAAACCTATTACCATGCAGCGGAAGGTAGACTACACTAGGCAAACCATAGTCAAGTATTCAATGGAGTGAAAGCACAATGACTAATAGCAGCTAGGTAGTAAAGATCAGGTAGGAAGATATTGTGAAGCCAATCAGAACAAGCAGTCACTCAGTGAAGACAAAAGATAAAGCAATCATACAATGACTTCACAAGGACCAACAGTAAGTAAAGGGAAGGGAAGGATGAAACCAGTGACTCGTGGAAGACAATGATTTGTTGGACCAGTTCCAGTTGCTGTGACAACTGTACGTATGGTTAGGGAGGCTGAGATTCAACTCAGAAGACCTCGTCTTCACCTTATTCCCCTTGAGCTAAGGACACCCAGTCCTCACCCAATCACTCTGGTAAGTCTTCAAGGTAGACTTCCAAACCTTCACAGACTTCGTTCACCGGCGATCCACAATGACTCTTGGATGCTCAGAACGCGATGCCTAACCGGCTGGAGGATTCACAGTCCTCAAGTGTAATAAGTCTTCAGATCACACAGACAGGAAGACTTTAGTGATGCCTAACTCTCTTTGGCTCTGTGTGGTTAGGGCTTTATCCTCGCAAGGAATTCTCTCTCGAAGGCTTTGAGGTGGGTTGGTCTCAAACGACAAAAGCCATACACTAACTCTGAGCAGCCAACTGTTTATGGTTGTAGGGGCTGGGCTATTTATAGCCACTAGGCAACCCGACCTGATTTGTCCGAAATGACCCTCGGTCACTAAGGAACTGACACGTGTTCCAACGGTCAGATTCCAAACACACACGACAACTTTACTTGGGCTACAAGCAAAGCTGACTTATCCAACTCTGGACAAGATTTGCTCTCATAGTCTTCACTCGAAGACATTGGATTTTGGTTAAGCATCACTTCAGTCATTCCGACTGGTTCACTTGGACCCCACTTAACAGTACGGTGGTTCCTATGACTCAACAAAGAAGAAAAAGAACGACGAAACAACTAAGTCTTCGCGCTCCATAGTCTTCATGCGATGTCTTCTCTTGTCATAGACTTCAATGTGAATGTCTTGACATACCACCTTTGACTTCAATGTCTTCATACATTTTTAGGGGTCATCTCTGGTAGGAAAACCGAATCAATGAGGGACTTCTACCTGTGTTATCCTGCATTTCTCACAAACACATTAGTCCCTCAACTAGGTTTGTCGTCAATACTCCAAAACCAACTAGGGGTGGCACTTGATGCACTTACACCAACTTAGACTAGTTATCTGCAACGGTGTTCTCGGCTCCCTTTCTATCAATAATATGCAAATCAAATTCTTGTACTAAGAGAACCCATCTAATAAGTCTAGGTTTAGCATCTTTCTTTTCCATAAGATATTTAATAGTAGCATGATCTGTGTGAATAGTTACTTTAGAATCAACAATATAAAGTTTGAACTTATCAGAAACAAATACAAATGCTAAGAATTCTTTTCGGTTGTAGCATAATTTCTCTGGGCATTGTCTAGAGTTTTACTAGCATATTGAATAACATTTAATTTCTCATCAACTCTTTGCCCTAGAACAACACCCACAACATAATCACTAGCATCACACATAATTTCAAAAGGTAAATTCCAATCAGGTGGTTGAACAATAGGTGCAGAGATCAATGCTTTCTTAAGTATTTCAAATGCTTCTACACAATCATTATCAAAGACGAACGGTATATCTTTTTGTAATAAATTAGTCAGAGGCTGAGAAATTTTTGAGAAGTCCTTAATGAACCTCCTATAAAAATTGGCATGACCAAGGAAACTTCTTATACCTTTAATGTCCTTGGGACACGACATCTTTTCAATAGCATCAACTTTAGCTTTATCAACTTCAATGCCTCTTTCAGAAATTTTGTGCCCTAAGACAATACCTTCATTAACCATAAAGTGGCATTTCTCCCAATTCAAGACAAGGTTAGTCTCTTCACATCTATGCAAAACTCGATCAAGGTTGCTTAAGAAATCATCAAAAGAGGATCCATAAATGGAGAAATCATCCATGAATACCTCACATATCTTTTCACAAAAATCATAAAATATAGCCATCATGCATCTTTGAAAGGTAGTATGTGCATTACATAAACCAAAAGGCATACGTCTATAAGTAAAAGTACCGAAAGGGCAAGTAAAAGTGATCTTAGATTGATCATCAGCTGATACAGGTATTTGAGAGAAACCAGAATAACCATCTAGAAAGCAAAAATGTGTATGTTTGGATAATCTTTCTAGCATTTGATCAATGAAAGGTAAGGGGTAATGATCTTTTTAGTAGCCTTATTTAATTTGCGGAAATCAATTACCATCCTATAACCTGTAATAATTCTTTGTGGAATCAATTCATCTTTATCATTAGGAAAGACAGTAATACCTCCCTTCTTAGGAACACAATGGACATGACTTACCCACTGACTATCAGCAATGGAATAAATTATACCTGCCTCAAGGAGCTTTAGTATTTCTTTTCTTACCACTTCTTTCATCTTAGGATTCATCCGTCGTTGGTGATGAATAACTGGTTTGGCATATTTCTCCAAATTTATGTTGTGTTGACATAGAGTGGGACTAATGCCCTTAAGATCATCAAGAGTATATCCAATAGCAGCACGGTGCTTCTTCAGAGTTTTCAATAATTTTTCTTCCTCCTTCTCTGAAAGGTTAGCACTAATAATAACATGATATATCTTCTTTTCATCAAGATAAGCATATTTAAGAGTATCAGGCAATGGTTTAAGCTCAAACACGGGATCACCCTTAGGTGGAGGAGGATCCCCTAAGATTTCAACAGGCAGGTTGTGTTTCAGAATATGTCCTTGTTTAAAGAACACCTCATCTATTTCCCTTCTTTCATTCATAAACATATCATTTTCATGGTCTAGCAAATATTGTTCTAAAGGATCACTAGGAGGTACGGCAATAGAAGCAAGACCAATAATTTCATCTTTACTAGGCAGTTCCTCTTCACGGTGAGTCGGTGTACAAAAGTAGGGGTACCTTAGTACCCCGAACTTGTGCACGGGCAGTCGCAGCGACCCGCGGCAAGGCTTGCCGGGCGACCGCCAAGACCCTCCGTGGCTCCTTCGGAGCCATTCAAGAACAAAGTATCCAAGAGCAAAACAAGGCCCCGGCAAGAGGAGCTTGCCGGGAAGGAGACAAGGCCTCGGCAAGAGGAGCTTGCCAGGAAGGAGACGAGACCCCGGCAAGAGGAGCTTGTCGGGAAGACCAACCAAAGCATCTCAAGAAGCTCGCTGCGGCGCTCTGCGCGCCCCGACAAGGCCCGGTGAGCGACAAGCTCCCGAACGCGACAAGACAACATCTGCGGCAAGGCGCTTGCCGCAGCAAGCTATTACCCCACAGCCCTCGCTCCAGCTCACCCACCAACGTGTCGCCCTGGGACCGTTCCTGGCGTACGTGGTGGGAGGCTGTACAGCCGGGGCATGCGGTGGCAAGCAGGCGCTGACAAGAAGCCATCATGGCAAACGGTGGCATTCCTAGCGGTCCCTCTCTGGGCCGTCAAGGTGACACAGACGGGCATTTAATTCCCTTGTCCCCTGCCGTTAGAGTTAGGTAGGATACAACTGTAGCAGGCGGTGGCGCCAACTACCACCCCTTTTACATTTTTACCCTCACCTCTGTTGCCACGTGTCGGTGACCCCTTAGACATATAAAAGGAGGCCCATGCGCAACAGAGAGGGGGAGGACAACCATTCTCACGCTCGGTCTCGCCAGCTGCTTGAGTGTACTGTAGCACTCGCCGCTCCCGAGCAAGAACTCAATACAACCACCAAAGCAGGAGTAGGGTTTTACGCATCCGTGCGGCCCGAACCTGGGTAAATTGATCGTCTCGCTCGTGTGTTTCGCCTCGATCTGCTCTTTGTGCATCCACCGCCCCCTGCCGAACCAAAAGGGGCTCAGTCCGCCGATCCCCATAGGTGTGCGAGGGATCAAACACCCCCGACATCTTTGGCGCGCCAGGTAGGGGGGTGCGTCGAGGTTGTGCAAACCTGATCCGGCATTCACGCGAGCCGCATCTTCATCGTCTTCATCAACATGCCGCCGAAGAAGAAGATTTCGGAGGCAGCTGCTCCGTCTGCGCCGAACTCGCCGTCGCCAGAGCGGACGGCTGGTAGAGCAGGCGCCGGCGGAAGAGCGGGCGCCGACGGGGAGACTCGTGGCGCTGCCAGGTCCAAGGACCAGGCTGCGCCTCACATCGGCGGCGTGGTCGCCTCCCACAACGACTGCGCGCACTCCAAGACCTCGGCGTCCGTACACGCGCCGCGCCCGTCCCAGGAGGCGCGGGACCAGCAGCGTCATGGTACCCACGGTGCCATGCGTCTGCTGGGCCAAGATCGAGCTGGCGGGTTCCGGAGCGCTCAAGGCCGGCATGCACGCCAACATACTGGCACGAGCATGGCACGGTCGCTCGGATGGGGTACTGCTCCTTCTAACACAGTTAGAAGTCCGAGCATATCTCGTTCCTTGCACCGTTCGCCGCCGCCGCCCGCCACACCCTTCGCTCCAATCCATGCAGCGAAGGCAGATATCCCCACGAAACTCGTATACGGGTCACCTCGAGTGCTCGCTTGTGATGAGCTTGAGCAAGAGCAGCTGCGGCAAGATGACGCGCTGCTCCTGAGGAAGATCGTCTTCAGGCTGCTGTGCGAGCCGCTCGCTACCAACAAGCTTGAGCTGCTCGCTACTAGCAAGCTTTGCGCCGCTATCATAGCCGCAAAGTTAAAGCCAGAAGTTTCGAGGCGACCTTGTCTCTTTGGCGTGATTAGTCCGCCAAGATTTCCTACAAGTTGACGCCAAAGTGGGAAGGCCCTTACCGGGTGAAGCGAGTCACTAGGCTTGGGGCTGTCCGCCTTGGGACCGAAGATGGCGTACCAGTGAGCAACTCCTGGAATATTGCACATCTTCGCAAGCTTTGCCCGTGAGGCGCGGTTGTCGGACCCCGTCCGGCAACCACCCATTTGTACAAAGTCTTGCTGCTGTTGCATGTAATCCTTTGTACAAAGCCGGGCGCAGACCCCGTGCCTAAAGATTATGTGCTCCGCACATGCCCCGGGAAAGCAAACAACAGAGAAAGATAAGTGCCAAAGTTTGAGCAATCAGATTTCCTTTAGATTTTTGGAGTTATTTTCCTTGAACGCCCATGCTTTGTATGGGAAACCTGGGCACAGAGGAGCCGACTCGTAGCTAGTTGCGCCCTTACTATTGTTTCGAGCCCTGCTCAACAACTTAAGTGAGCTGCAACTAGCTCCGCGACGAGGTTTCTTGTCGGCCGCAGCACCGCCCGCAGATCGCTGATGTTCCGCACTAAGCACTCGCGGCAAGCGTGCCAGTGCTGGCAAGTTCCCTATATGCGTAGGGTAAAAACATACAAAGGAAGGAGTCAAGTAAAGGAAATAACATAGCAATTAAATTTATAGAGTTATCTTCCTTGAGCGACCGCCCCTTGTATGGAAAACCTGTGCGCGAAGGAACCAACTCGTAGCTAGTCGCGCACCTACTGTTGTTTCGAGTCCGCTCAACAACTAAGGTGAACTGCGGCTAGCTCTGCGACAAGGTTTCTTGACGGTTGCGGCACCGCCGGTAGGGAACCAACTCATAGCTAGTTGCCTTACTGTTGTTTCGAGTCCGCTCAATGACTTAAGTAAGCTGCGACTAGCTCCGCGACGAGGTTTCCTCTCGGTTGCAGTTCCGCTGTTGATGTTCCGCACTCAGCGCTCACGGCAAGGTGCCCGCACCGGTATGTTCCCTAAAAGCGTAGGGTAAAAACATACAAGGGGAGGAAGCAAGTAAAGGAAATAACATAGCAAATATTAGCCAAGGATAAGAGTATATTACAGAATAACTTGTCGCGCTCCTAACAGACTGTTTCTCATAACATGATTGACAGCGACAAGGAAAGAGAAAGATAAATGGCCTAGTCTACGCGGTCGCCTTCGACCCTCCTGATGCCGCTCACCTTGTCCACAATGGGTGCGACAAGGGCCTTGAGCTCCTCCTGATCAGCATCTGGCGGCAGGCTTCGAAGGACGTTGTTGAGGCGGAGGCCTGGGTTGCGGAAGGCCACCTTCATCAGCACCTTCTGGAGAGCTCCCGCGCAGATCTTGCGCGACTCGTCGGCAAGCTGCTTTGGGAACTGCTCCCGGATTCGCTGGAGCGCCGTCGCCAAGCCTTTGAAGAACAGAGTGAGCTTGGCGCTGGGTTGGAGGTTCTCGTCGGAAGAGTACCCGAGATCCACCATCCCCAACTGCGCCAGCTCCTTGTCGACGTCCGCGGCGACGTCCACCAGACCCTCCGTCCAGCGCTCCATGTCCTCCGCCAAAGTCTTCCGGGCAGCGGCGGCCTTCGCCAACAGCACCTTGCCGGCCTTGACCGCCTCCTTCAGGGCCGCCTCCTGCTCCTTGGCGCCGTCCAGAGATCTGGTCAGGGCCGCCAGCTTCCCTTCGAGATCGGCATTGGAGTTCTTGGCAGCGTCCAGCTCCTTGCCCCTCTCGGCGAAAAGGGCCCGCAGCTCCAAGTAGCCGCTGGCATCCTTCTCCCGCTCGAGCTTGAGCGCGGCAAGCTCGTCGCCGCTCGCCTTGAGGTCCGCCTCCAGCTGCGTCACCTTCAGCTCCAGTTCAGCCTTGGCAGCCTTGGCAGCTGCGGCGGCGTCTTCGGCCTGCTTGACGGCTCCGCCAACTGCCCGCTCGCGCGCAGCAAGTTCCTCCTCGTGGCTGTCGAGGTTGATCCCCCGCCGCGTCAAGTCACTTTCCTGCGAAGATAACTTCTCTGCGGCGAGGCGCTGGCGCTCTTCGACGTCCGCCTTCTCGAGAAGGAAGGCTTGCCGCGCCTCGGAAAGTTCCTCCCGCTCCCTTGCCAGAGAGCGGAGAGCTTCTTGGTGGGCGCCCCGGAGCTCTTCTGCACGCTTCTCGATGTCAGCGCCAGCCTTCGCCACGAGTGCTTCGCGGGACTCCAACTTGGCCTGACGGGTGCGATAGAGTGCCACTAGCTTCCGCAGCAGGCGCTCCTCTTCAGGATTGCCACTGCTGCTGCTTGGCGCGTCAACCAGCTTCAGCCCGACAGAGGCAAGCACCTCTCCGTCCAGCGTCTCCCCTTCGATCGGCGCCCTGGAGCTTGACGCCCAGGGAAGGCTGATGAAGATGTTCTCGCCGGCCTTCAGGTAGAAGCCAGGCTGGGGTTCTTCGGAGCCTGCCGCGGCGGCGGCGGTGGAGGAGCCAGTGGTCGGGGCAGTGCCTGGCGCTCCTGTGGCCTCCAGGTCGTCAGTACGACCACCAGACTCCTCGCCCGCCTTCGCGGCGGCAGCCCTGGCAGCCTCCTCGCTGGCGTCGGCTGCTTCCTTGGCGGCGGCCTCCGTCTCCATCGGCTCTATGGCAGATGGACCTGATGGTCGGAAGAGGGGAGAAGATTCAAGCAAAATTCAAGCAAAATCCAAGGGGAAGATCAAGAAGCCGAAGAAGCAAGGGGAGTCTGGAAGCAAGGGAGTTACCTGTGCTAGGGCCCGCCGCTGAGGTCTCCGTCGCCGGAGGATCGCTGGCGTGGTCCCTTGCCGGAGATCCTTGCCGGGCCGGGGGCTCCTCCCTTGCCGGAGTCTCCTCCCTCGCCGGGGGCTCCTCCCTTGCCGGAGTCCCTTCCCTTACCGGGGGCTCCTCCCTTGTCGGAGCCTCCTCCCTTGCCGGAGTCGCCTCCCTTGCCGGGGACCTTTCCCCCGCCGGAGGACTCTCCCTTGGTGCTTCGGGAACGGTCTCCAGGCTCCCCTGGTGAGGCTGTTCTGCTCCTGCACAAGTCAACAAACAAGTATCAGCACAGTAAGGATCTTCGTGCGCGCCCAACAGCGGGAAGTAAACAAAACACTTACGCTGGGGGCTGCTCTGAAGATCAGCCGCCGGGTCCGACAAGTTCGTCTCGGGCGCATCCCCTGTTGATGCAGTGGGTTCGTCCTCGATGACGATCATCGGTACCCTGGCCCTCTTCGCTGCTCTCTGCGCCAGAGTCCTGAAAAGGAAGAGATGCAGAGGAAGGCAAGTGAGAAACAAGACAAGACAAAAGCAGCGGAAATCAAAGAATTGCAAGTACAATGAGAAGAACTTACTCCTCCTCTTCTTCCTCGTTGGAGCTAAACGCGGAGAAGTTGAAATCCGGCCCGCGATTGGCGCGGGAAGGTGGAGGGGTAGGCTCCCTCGGCCGCTTGGTAGGAACAGAGGCGGTAGCCCGGGAAGACCCCGCTCCAGTCGAAGCAGCGGCATGGGGCGCTCCCGCGGCAACGGTGCTTGCCGCGGTGGAGCGCGTCATGCGGCGCGGCGACTGCTGAGCGTCCTGCCGCCTCGCTACATCCGCGGCCTTGCGGAGACGCCTTCTTGGTGGAGACGGAGGCGCAGCCGGCGGCGGGCTGTCGGAAGACGAAGTGGAGGAACAGTCGATCTCCAGCGAGTCGCTCGCATCCCCGGCAGGCTCGCTCGGCTCGGCGCTGCCCCCGGCAAGATCTTCCTTGCCGGCGAGTTCCTCTTGCCGGGCGAGCTCTTTCTTGCCGAGGAACTCCTCTCGCTCGGCACGAGTCTTTGCCTCTTCTACCGCCGCTTCCTCCAGAGTAAACCCAAAATCTCCTGTCGCTGCGGCCGCCGCTACTTTCCAACTTGGTGGCTATGCGCGCCAGCTCCGCCTCAGTGGTGTCGCGGATGAGGCCGTCCCTCTCGTCGGCGCGGATTGGCACTTCCACCAGGTCGTTGAAGAACTGCTGCACGACCTCGTCGGCGGGCTCTTGCCAAGTCGGCTCGATTCCGTGCGAGTCGCACAACGGCATCATCGCCCGGATGCGGTCAAGCGCAACTCAGTTGTTGCACAAGGGGACGACGCCCTGCGGCAGCCTGAAGACTTCGGGGTGATCCGAGTCATATTTGAAGAGCTCCTGCAGCATGCTGGTGTGCTCGAGGACAGTGAAATTATAGTTGAGGCCTGGGCGCAGCCTCATAATGTCCGCCGCGTTCTTGAACTCCTAGGCAGGCCTACCACGTTCCTGCAGAGGGGCAATGCGGCGGTGAAGAAAGTCTGCGCCGACAGCACCTACAGTAAGTCCGGCAAGCCTAAGGCGCCGGATCCTGGTGACGGAAATCGTCAGCTTGCTGTCTTCCGGGGCCAAGTCGCTCCAGTCATTGCCGCGCAATGCTGCTGCTTGGCGCCGGACGGTGAATGACTGCGGGCTCTCCTCGATAATCCAGCACCAATCCGCTCTCCACTCCTCCCACTTGCCGCGGAACTCCCCCTCTAGATAAGATTCCTTCTTGCCGGCTCTGGAAATCCAGGCGATCCCCCCGGACAGAGTCTCTCCTCTCTCAACCCGCGGGATAAAGAAATGGCGGAAGAGAGCTACACTAGGGTGGACTCCGACAAAGTTTTCGCAAAGATGTGCGAAAACTGCCATGGTGAGGACAGCGTTGGGGGTGAAGTCAAGGAGGTAGAAGCCATATGTGTTCATAATATCACAGAAGAACTCGGAAAAGGGCGGGCAGAGCCCGCAGTAGAAGAACACAGCAAAGAGAGGGTACCCATCGGGAGCCTTTGTGTGGGCTTCAGCCGGGAGCACCCTGGTCCGCGGGTGAGCTCGTGTCTCTGCCAACCAGAACAGGTAATACCGCTCCCGCAACGCCTTCGCGCCGAGCTTGGGGGGGAAGATGGCCCGCTCCTTCCGCATCGTCGCGAGCCGCTGTGCCTCGGTCGGCTTCACCGCTTTTCCCTTGTCGCCCTTCGGAGCCATGGCGAGGGTGGTGGAGGAGGCCGACGGTGGTGGTGGCGCTGGTGGTAATGGGGGAGCAGGGCGCTGCTCTCTTGTCGCTCTGAGAAGACAGGGAGCGGCGGAGGTTTTGAGATTGGAAGCAGCAACGGGCAGATGGCACCGTACCCTGTTTCCTCTGCTTATAAAGAGGGAGGGGAGGGGGGCGGATGTTTCGCCATCGCGAATAAACAACTACCCACGATTCCGCCCACCACGCCTCCACGCCTCCCCCCGTTTACGGGGAGGGGCGCGCAAGCCATCCCCTTTTACCGCGACGTGACGCCTGCGCGTGGAGCGCAGCCCCGTGCACGCCGCCCACGTCACGCATGGCGCCGCGTTCGACGCGTGCCGTTTGGGGAGGGCGCGGTGGGTGCGGAGTGGGTTAGGGCGTGCCCTAGGCCGCGCGTGCCCTAGGCCGCGCGTGCCCGTGCACTGTTTTGGGCCTGGCCCAACAGCGCTCGGCATCGTGTATGGCCCAGGCCCGGGGGCTCCTGTCGGTGTACTAAAGTAGGGGTACCTTAGTACCCCGAACTTGTGCACGGGCAGTCGCAGCGACCCACGGCAAGGCTTGCCGGGCGACCGCCAAGACCCTCCGTGGCTCCTTCAGAGCCATTCAAGAACAAAGTATCCAAGAGCAAAACAAGGCCCCGGCAAGAGGAGCTTGCCGGGAAGGAGACAAGGCCCCGTCAAGAGGAGCTTGCCGGGAAGGAGACGAGACCCCGGCAAGAGGAGCTTGCCGGGAAGACCAACCAAAGCATCTCAAGAAGCTCGCTGCGGCGCTCTGGGCGCCCCGACAAGGCCCGGTGAGCGACAAGCTCCCGGACGCGACAAGACAACATCCAAGGCAAGGCGCTTGCCGCGGCAAGCTACTACCCCGCAGTCCTCGCTCCAGCTCACCCACCAACGTGTCGCCCTGGTACCGTTCCTGGCGTACGTGGCGGGAGGCTGTGCAGCCGGGGGCATGGGGTGGCAAGCAGGCGCTGACAAGCAGCCATCATGGCAAACGGTGGCGTTCCTAGCGGTCCCTCTCTGGGCCGTCAAGGTGTCACGGACGGGCATTTAATGCCCTTGTCCCCTGCCGTCAGAGTTATGTAGGATACAACTGTAGCAGGCGGTGGCGCCAACTACCACCCCTTTTACATTTTTACCCTCACCTCTGTTGCCACGTGTCGGTGACCCCTTAGACATATAAAAGGAGGCCCATGCGCAACAGAGAGGGGGAGGACAACCATTCTCACGCTCGGTCTCGCCAGCTGCTTGAGTGTACTGTAGCACTCGCCGCTCCCGAGCAAGAACTCAATACAACCACCAAAGCAGGAGTAGGGTTTTACGCATCCGTGCGGCCCGAACCTGGGTAAATCGATCATCTCGCTCGTGTGTTTCGCCTCGATCTGCTCTTTGTGCATCCACCGCCCCTGCCGAACCAAAAGGGGCTCGGTCCGCCGATCCCCATAGGTGTGCGAGGGATCAGACACCCCCGACACGGTGTTGTCTACGAAATTTAGAAAAGTTGAACTCATGAGACATATCACCTAAACCAATAGTAACAACATCCTTTTTGCAGTCTATCCTAGCATTAACAGTGTTTAAGAAGGGTCTACCAAATATAATGGGACAAAAGCTATCTTGTGGGGAACCAAGAACAAGAAAATCAGCAGGATATTTAGTTTTCCCACACAATACTTCAACATCTCTAACAATCCCAATTGGTGAAATAGTATCTCTATTGGCAAGTTTAATTGTGACATTAATATCTTCTAACACAGCAGGTGCAATATCATGCATAATTTCTCTGTATAAGTCAATAGGTATTGCATTAGCACTAGCACCCATATCACACAAGCAATGATAACAATGATCTCCTATTTTAACATAAATAACAGGCATGCCTACCACAGGTCTATGTTTATCTTTAACACTAGGTTTAGCAATTCTAGCAGTTTCATCACAGAAATAAATAACATGCCCATCAATATTATCAGCCAAGAGATCCTTAACAATAGCAATATTAGGTTCAACTTTAAATTGCTCAGGAGGTGTATAAGTTCTAATATTGCTTTTGCGAACCATAGTTGAAGCTTTAGCATGATCTTTTATCCTAACAGGAAAAGGTGGTTTCTCAACATAAGCAGTAGGAACAATAGGATCATTATAAGTGATAGTCGTTTCTTCAACTTTAATAGGTGCAACTACTTTTAATTCAATGGGAGGATTACATTTAAACCACTTCTCCTTAGGGAGATCAACATGAGTAGCAAAAGATTCACAGAAATAAGCTACTATCTCATAGTCAAGTCCATATTTAGTGCTAAATTTACGGAAAACATCTGTACCCATAAAAGATTTAACACAATCAAACTTAGGTATCATACCTAACTCCTTACCTTCGTCGAGATCCCAATCTTCAGAGTTGCGTTTAATTCTTTCTAATAAATCCCATTCGAATTCAATAGTCTTCATCATAAAAGAGCCAACACAAGAAGTATCGAGCATGGTGCGATTGTTATCAGAAAGTCGAGCATTAAAATTTTGGATAATTATTTCTCTTGAGAGCTCATGATTGGGGCATGAATAGATTTAAGCCTCCCCCAAGCCTGACCGATGCTTTCTCCTTCGTGAGGCCAAAAATTATATATATAATTACGATCACGATGAACAAGATGCATAGGATCAAACTTCTGATGAAATTCCAATTTCAATCGTTTGTAGTTCCATGATCTCATATCATCACATAGCCTACACCATGTCAGTGCATCTCCCTCCAAATACAAAGGGAATAACTTCTTCTTGATAACATCATCGGGCATACCTGCAAGCTTAAATAATCCATAAACTTCATCCACATATATTAGGTGCTCATCAGGATGTAATGTTCCATCTCCTGCAAAAGGATTAGCTAGCAGTTTTTCTATCATACCCGAAGGAATTTCAAAGTAGACATTTTCATTTTTAGTAGATTCAGTAGGTTGAGTAGGTTGAGGAGCAACTCTTTGTTCTACTGGTCGAGGTGAAGATACCCCGAACAAGCCCCACAGAGGATTACTTTCCATAGTAACAAGTGACAGTAAATTTCAGCACACTATATCAATTTTTCCTTACCAAATTCCACCTACCAAAGGCGCTTCACTCCCCGGCAACGGCGTCAGAAAAGAGTCTTGATGACCCACAAGTATAGGGGATCTATCGTATTCCTTTCGATAAGTAAGAGTGTCGAACCCAACGAGGAGCAGAAGGAAATGATAAGCGGTTTTCAGCAAGGTATTCTCTGCAAGCACTGCAATTATAGGTAACAGATAGTTTTGTGATAAGATAATTTGTAACGAGCAACAAGTAACAAAAGTAAATAAAGTGCAGCAAGGTGGCCCAATCCTTTTTGTAGCAAAGGACAAACCTGGAAAAACTCTTATATAGAGAAAAGCGCTCCCGAGGACACATGCGGATTATCGTCAAGCTAGTTTTCATCACATTCATATGATTCACGTTCGGTACTTTGATAATTTGGTATGTGGGTGGACCGGTGCTTGGGTACTGTCCTTACTTGGACAAGCATCCCACTTATGATTAACCTCTATTGCAAGCATCCGCAACTACAACAAAAGTATTAAGGTAAACCTAACCATAGCATGAAACATATGGATCCAAATCATCCCCTTACAAAGCAACGCATAAACTAGGGTTTAAGCTTTTGTCACTCTAGCAACCCATCATCTACTTATTACTTCCCAATGCCTTCCTCTAGGCCCAAATAATGGTGAAGTGTCATGTAGTCGACGTTCACATAACACCACTAGAGGAGAGACAACATACATCTCATCAAAATATCAAACGAATACCAAATTCACATGACTACTAATAGCAAGACTTCTCCCATGTCCTCAGGAACAAACGTAACTACTCACAAAGAATATTCATGTTCATAATCAGAGGGGTATTAATGTGCATATAGGATCTGAACATATGATCTTCCACCAAGTAAACCAACTAGCATCAACTACAAGGAGTAATCAACACTACTAGCAACCTACAGGTACTGATCCCAGACTTAGAGACAAGAATTGGATACAAGAGATGAACTAGGGTTTGAGAGGAGATGGTGTTGGTGAAGATGTTGATGGAGATTGGCCCCCTCCCGATGAGAGGAGCGTTGGTGATGACGATGGCAATGATTTCCCCCTCCCGGAGGGAAGTGTCCCCAGCAGAACAGCTCCGTCGGAGCCATAGATTGGTTCCGCCAAGGTTCCGCCTCGTGGCGGCGGAGTCTCGTCCCGTAAGCTTTCTTATGATTTTTTCCTCAACGAAATACTACATATAGGAGAAGATGGGCATCAGAGGGCCAGCAGGGTGCCCACGAGGCAGGGAGCGTGCCTAGGGGGGTAGGGCGCGCCCCCACCCTCATGGCTGGTGAGTGGCCCCCCTCTGGTACTTCTTGCGCTCAGTATTTTTTATATATTCTGAAAATAACTTCCATGAAGTTTCAGGACTTTTGGAGCTGTGCAGAATAGGTCTCTAATATTTGCTCCTTTTCCAGCCCAGAATTCCAGCTGCCGGCATTCTCCCTTTTTATGTAAACCTTGTGAAATAAGAGAGAATAGGCATAATTACTGTGACATAATGTGTAATAACAACCCATAATGCACTAAATATTGATATAAAATCATGATGCAAAATGGACGTATCAGGTGGCCCAAACCAGTATAAATCTTGTCCTTCGTGTTCTTTGGGTTCGTCGAGCTAGGCAATGAGATCATGTCGAGTGCAAGCTAGAGAGCAGGAGAGATATTTGTGTGCAATGTTCAAACCTCAAGGGTTTTGCCGGAACTTGAAATCTGACATTTGGCGCGCCAGGTAGGGGTGCGCCAGAGCTTCTCTCCCGCTAGTTGATCCACCGACACTCCGCGGTTCTGATGTCCGGCGACCCGAGGACCAACGCTTACCACTGGGCGGCTTGGCCGGCCCGGGCAGCGTCGTCCGCCCAAGAAGACCTCAACCCAGCACCCCAGGCGGCACGCGCACCACCAAAGGCTGCAGGACGCGGGTAGCGCAGTCAAGCGCCATCCACCCTTACTCCATGACAAGCACGGGCAGCCGCAAGGGCCTCAAGCCACACTGCGGCAACAACACCGCACACCCAATGGGAACAAGCGAACATGAGGGCCGCGCTCACGGTGGCTCGGGAGCTGCTGCGATGTCGGCTGATGGAGAGCGGCCGGGATGTGTTGCTAGAGCGCGTCGCCGAGATGCTGGACACCGCGGCCTCGGGAGCGCTGCCCTTCTGCTCCCTGCTTATGCCTCAGGCCGCGGCCGGATCGCACGGCGGGCCTCGCCGCACCCGTGTGCCCCCAGGTGCGCTAGGAGGCTTCATCGACACCGGCATGACCAACATCACCGGAGGCCCAATCGCACCCGCGCCACCTCCGATGAGCGTAGGCACGAGCGTGGCCACCCGCGGCCCCAGCGGGGTGCCTTCTTACCATCCTTAGGACGGCGCGACTGGGCCGAGCAACATGGAGCATGGGGCACTTCGACGATGTCTTCGGGGTGATGGCCTCGGAGGCCTACGTGCCCCGCATGATGGACCATGAGTATGCACTAGAAGATAGCCCTGGCTCGTTCCTCAAGCCAGGCTAGGTGGAGGAGGCGCTAGAAGTTGAGGCCTTCCAGGAGCCTCCCGGGAGCCTCACCAACCATGACGACAACAACAGCTACAGGGTACCACTAATATCTCAGGAGCAAGCTTACACTAACCATGGGTCGCAGGGCAATCAGGTCACAGCGGCGGACGGTGGACCCAGCTCGACGGCCCCCCTCCCGCCAGGAGGAGCGCACTGGGGGCTGCCGGGGAGGATCCGGGAGCAAGGCCCCTCCCCGCATCGCGCGGAGCAAGGTTTCCCCCGGAGGTAGGCCCTCTGTCGGGGAGGTGCCGGCGAGCCTTCCCTCGGCAGAGACCCATGGTCGCCGAGGGCGCCGCTAGCGTCCCCTTTGCCCCTGGTGTCATCCTGGTTTCCGGTCGCCCCCAGTGGTGGTTGAGGGTGGCGCAACGCGGGGCCCTCGTCTGGCGATATGAAGTAAGGCTCGCGCCTATGAAGATCTCCACTCCTGACACTCTCACGTAATAATGAGTGGGGTCGTACACGCCCCGGAGTCTCAGGAGTTCCACCCTCGGGCCTCGGGGCTCCCTCCCATGTCCAAGTGGTAGCACTTAGCTCCATGCTGGTGAGAAGACAAGAAGACTAGTCTAGGTGCCGGATGCGGCCATTTGCCTTTGACCTCTTTTTTGTAGCCCCGTTCTGGCTTTGGATTTAAGTCTGAAGTTGAATTTTCATTGGTATGCGCAGGGGTGCCTTTTCTCGTTCATTAGATTTCTTGCAATCTGGTTCCTTGCCTTGATTTGGAGTTCGCAACTCCTGCCTCCCCCTCGCGAGCGCGGGCTGGGCGCGGCACACGAACGCTATGCGCACGCACTTCCATGGCTGGCGCTCGCCTCTCATGAGGCCCTCTCGGGTGGATCGGCAGGCCCCTCAGAAGTTCATGACCCCACAAGCCAGTCAGGAACTGGCCCTGACAAAGGTAAACTGCAGCTGTAAGTTTGCGGAGGGCACGCGGGCTCATAAAAACACATTTCCGGCTTGGCCAAAGAAATAGAAGCGATAATCTGTTTACATGAGGGGCTCCCCCTCCCAAAATGCTCTTACAACTTTCAGGGCCATGCCCTAGCTTTCACATGCAAGGTCAACAACAAGGAAGCACGACCTCAATCGGACATATCGCTCGCCGGGTCCTCCGGGTCTCTGTTAGACGCATCACTGGCGTTGCCATCACCATCCTCGTCTCTAGCATCGCCGTCACCATTGTCGGTGCCGCCCTCACCATCGCCCACCATGTCGCCTTCATCCGCAGCGACCACTACCGCGTCATCCTTGGAGGTGAAGGCCCTGACTAGAGCATCCACATTGTCCTCTACCCAGCGCGCCAGGTCGCCCCGGATGGCCTCGGGCACAGGGGCAATGGCGCGTCGAAGTCGAAGTTGGGGTAGGTGTTCTGGAGGTGGCTGAAGACACGAGAGAACACGCGCTTGAGCAGGCTGCGGCTCCTCTCCCCAACAAGCACGCGAGCCCTCTTGGATTGATTATCCAGGCGTGTCACCATGTCGGTGAAGAAGAGGAGGTGACTGGTGTAGTCATTCGAGTGGGGATGAGGTGCATCTTCGTCGCAGATGGCGCCTAGCGCCGCGTTGGCTCTGATCCTGAGGCTTTGGAGCATGGGGGCGTGCTCGCGGTCTAGCGTCCGCCGCCGGAGTGCTTCCTCCCTATTCTGCTGCACGGAGGACTCGGCGCAGGCGACCCGCTACTGAAGGGAAAGTAGCTCGGCACGAGCGGAAGCCAGCTCAGCTTGCACTGAGGTCACAGCGGCCGTGGCGGCTTTCTCGCGATATTCCGCCTCAGCCAACCCTGACCTGAGGACATTAGTCCTACCCATCGCTTCGGCTTCCACGGGCTCCAACTTCAGGTCGTACCTGCCCTCAAGATCCACGCAAGCCTCGGCCACCCGGCGGTCGACCTCCTCTTGAGTCCTGGCCTCGCACGCACTGACAGTCTCCTCTGCTTGGGTGACTTGGCGCTCCCTTGTCTCCAACCGCTCAAGCTCAAGGTTGCGCTCCGTGGCTTCCAGCTGTCGGATTTCGGGTTCCAGCAGACCCTTAAGGTTCGAACACTGGGGTGCGCGCGGAAATCTCACCTTCAACCTCTCCGTCTCGAGGGGATCTAAACTACTAAAAGAGCCGCATGAAAGACACAAGATTTATACTGGTTCGAGCCACCGATGTGGTGTAATACCCTACTCCAGTGTGTGGTGGATGGATTGCCTCCTGGGGCTAGTGTGGATGAACAATACAAGGAAGAACAGCCTCGCGAGGGTCTGTTCTTGGCTGTGGTGATGAACTGTTGTGGAGAGCTCAGTCACCCTCTCTCTCTCTCTCTACTTGTGGACCGAACGAACCAAAAACCGACCAACCAAAAACCGAACCCCACCCCTTGCTATGTGGGTGGCTAGTCCTATTTATAGAGGCCCTGGTCCTCTCCCCAAATATTGAGCGAGAAGGGATCCAACAATGGCGGGCTAATTTGAAGGGGGACAGCGAGTACATCTATCCTGACAAAAGCAGTCTTCGCCTGCCAAAGGCTCTGGTGATGACGCCTCACTGGGCTCCATGGTGACCTCCGTCTCGTAGTCCTCCTGGCCTTGGTCTCATTGCACCGAAGTGGCAACCTTTGCCTGATGCCTCGGTACTCCGCTGATACGCTTGCTCCCTTTGCACCAAAGAGGAAAAAGGGACGTTGCGCACGTTGGCACCCGCCTGGTGCCCCGTGTTGTCATGGCTTGCGTCATGGGCACCTCGCGAGGTACACAGCCTTGAACTCTCTGCCTCCTCGCGAGCCAGCCTGACGAGGCTGTGCCTGAGGACGCGCCGTGTCGTCCGCCTCGCGAGGCTTGGCCCCTCACGAGGGTCTTGAGCCTCGTGTTTATGAAGATGGGCCGCGCTGGGCCCCCACTCGAGCCACGCCGCAGGCCGCAGGCAGGCAAGTCTGGGGACCCCCGTTCCCAGAACGCCAACAGTAGCCCCCGGGCCCAAGGTGCGCATGGACTAGGCTGTGCCGAGAGGCGAAAGGGCAAGGGCGAAGCGCCGCGGGCCCCAACAGCCTGCGGCCTCGGACGCCGCGTGGCGGTTAATTGGACGTGGGTGCCTTAGCGACCGCGCGGGTCGACAAGGGAGAGGCATCTTCCCAGACTTCGCCCTTGCTTTCTCCGGTTGCTGCTCAGATCCCCTTTCTTGCGCCTCCCCTTTCTTCCCCCAAACTTCTAGATCTACTCCGATTGCGCGACCTAGGAAGCCATGGTGCCTCGCAAGCCTCCGGCCGAAGCTTGGTATTCCCCCGCTCTGGACCCGCCGACTGTGTCCAAGGCCACCTTTGCCCGGCTGTGCCGGATGGCGGCGGCGCAGGGCGTCGTCGGGACGGAGGTGTTCAAGGTCGGCTCCGCCTCCCCTGAAGGTCGAGGGAGCACCTATTACCCTTTCTTTGTGAGCGCCATCGCAGCGGGCTTGGTGCCTCCCTTCTCCGAGTTCTTCTTCTCTGTCCTCCGCCATTACAACTTGCTGGCTCTGCATCTCCACCCCAACTCTGTCCTTCTCCTCGCGATCTTCGCTTACTACTGCGAGGCCCACGTGGGGGTGCAGCCCTCGGTGGCCTTGCTGCGCCACTACTTCTACCTCCGGACTACTGGCAGTTCTCCTTCCGCGTGCGCGAGCTTCGTCGCGCATGGCAGCACCATTACCATCTCGAGTCCTGGGAAGAGGGCTGATGGCTTCCGGAGCAAGTGGGTCTTGGTTGACGCCGGGCGCGTCCACCCTCGGCTGATCCCGCCCACGGAGCAGGCCGTGAGCGCCAGTGAATGGTGCCGGGCGGAGCTCACGGATCCCCGCGCGAAGCCGGTGTTGGAGAAGATGGATGCGGACTTGAGGCCAGCCAACATGGCCACGGCAAAGTTGACTGGTGCGTCACTGTTGAGAGAGTTCTTGGAGCAGCAGCTGGCTCCACTCCGGCAGTACTCTTCTCCGATGTGGAGGCCTCATCTGAGCCCCGTGCATGTGGACGAAGAGGACGTGAACGTGGTTCTTCAATCTCTGGTCGGGGGTACGGTGGCAAGGTTGGAGGGCGCTCCCGAGCCCTTGTTTCTTCGCAGCGACTTGGAGCAGGTGGTGAAGTCCATGCCCGTTTTCAACGGGGTCGGGCTCGTGCCCGTGGCGCCTTCTGAAGGACTGGTGGATGTGCCCTCCGGTGACTCCAGCGAGGAAGAGGACGGAGAGGAGCTGGGAGAGGGGCCCGATTCCGGGGCGACTGACGGAGAGTCGAGGGCTCCCCTCCCTCGGCGCTCGCCCTGCACTCTCTGCCTATCGCCGAGCGATGATGATGATGACGACGACGATGTGATGGGTAGCGGGAGCTCGCCCCTGATCCCGAAGAAGGACAGGACTGGGCTGGTCCCTCGCGGGCCTGCCCCTACCCCGGGGCAGTCCGCTGCCGCGCCTTCTGCTCCCAAGGTCGACCCATCCAGCCGGCTGTTTGGCTTGAAGTTAGGCCGAAAGCTGCCCGAGCTCACCGGCGATGACCAGTAAGCGCTTGATCCTTGTTCTCTTGTTTCTCATTCTGCAGACGAGGCTTGATGGTTGCTTCTCTTGAGTAGGCAGGCGCCCACGGCGAAGAAACCGAAGCGGGCTCTTGAGGCTCCATCCGCGGCAGCGCCCCCGCCTGCGAAAGGGGGCGATCTCAGTGCGCGGGCTTCTCCTGGTTGGTCGCCCTCAGGAGGTCTGGCCATTCTGGCGGGGGCGAGCTCAGCCCCCATGGCCCAGGTGACTCCTGAGGTGTCCTCGTCCGGCGCCACTGCCACGGCTGGGGAGACGCAGCGAATGCTGGCTCAGGATTCGGCGGCCTTGCCGCCGTCACCTTCTCCTCACGTTTTGCTGGCCACTACTCCCTTAGCTCCCCTTGTCGTCCTGGAGTGTGCCGAGGCTCCTCCGTCTTCTTCCTCCGTCTTGGAGCATGCTGCTGCTGAACTAGACCAGCTGCGTCAGGACCTTCTCGGCGCCGACTCTGGCCTGGTGGCCGGGCGTCTGGAACTGGCTTCGGGGTGGATTCGCTCTGATGCTTCGATCCGGGCGGCGCTGGTTCAGGCTTCGACGGCCTGCGACGAGGAGAAGCGGGCCGTCCTTGAGGGGAAGATTGCTCATGACGCCTTCGCGGACATGGAGAAGGACGCTCGCACTTCGCTGAAGATGCTTTACGAGAGCGGCTTGGACAGCCCGCTTGTTGGTGACGAGGATGGCCCCGCCAAGCTGCTTCCCTTCCTGGTCAAGGCTGTTGAGGACGTTGTCCTCGGCATCGGCCCCGCGGCCGAGGCCGAGGCGCACGTCCTGTCTTCTGCCGCGCTGACACGGGTCTTCGCCCACGTCTACCTCCGTGATCCCAACACCGACCTCGATGCCCTGCAGGAACCGATGAGCGGCGAGGGTGCTGCTGCCGCCATCGAAGCCGTGAAGGGGCGCGCAGAGGCGCTGCTGGAGAAGTTCCGGGCCTTCAGCACCAGGCTGAAGCAAGGCGCTGCCGACCCTGCCGTTCCACAAGGCGAAACCAGCGCCGACGAGTGACTCCGTCCCATCCCTGCTCTTCTTTAGGTTCCTGCACATGCATCACACCTCGGGGAGGCATTTAAACTTGCGTTTTGCATTGAGATTGACAGTATGGACTATAATATTTGCTTTTAAGTTCCTTGGATTTTATGCTTTTCTTCCCTACTTGCTTGTGTTCTACGCCGGCAGGGCCCGGCCCCGCGCATGCCTCACCCAGCATCAGCCCCGACCGGAAACCAGGACGGGACCAAAGGAGTGAGGGGCCACGTGACAAGTTAGGCTCCTGAGTCGCGATGCTCAGGAGTCCCCTTTGGCGCTCGAACATCAAGTAGGGAAGCGTGATGTAGGCGTGTTTTCCGTTCTACGTCTGCAGATCCCGACCCCGCGCGTACCTCACCCAGCATAGCCTTTCGGAACTAAGGAGTGAGGGGCTACGGAGCCAGTTAGGCTCCTGAGTCGCGATGCTCAGGAGTCCCCCTTGACGCGCGAACAGCGGGTGATGAGGCGAGATGTAAGCGTGGCTACCGTTCTACGTCTGTAGAGCCCGGCCCCGCACGTACCTCACCCAGCATAGCCTTTCGGAACTAAGGAGTGAGGGGCTACGGGGCCAGTTAGGCCCCTGGGTCGCGATGCCCAGGGGTCCCCCTTGACGCGCAAATGGCCTTCATACCTTGGCTCCGCTCGGGGAGAGACGCGCGGCGAACCAGGCCCGAGGGGCCTGGCTGGGCGGCGTACGTCTGGGCGTGACCCAGCCGTAGCCCCCGTGCCCAGCCCCCACACGCGGCGCTCCCAAGGGGAGGCATTGGGATGAGGCCAGCCACTGAGCTCTGGGCTCCCTGAGGTTAACGCACCCAGAGGCCACCCTCAGTTGTTTATCACCAGCGCGGAGCATAGCGCTTCCGTATGTGTACGGGCATAGCCGCTCCTCGGAAGTGTCGTCAGCCAGCGCGGAGCATGGTGCTTCCACTGGTACGTGGGAGGGGGCTCCCCTCCGGGAGGAGCCCCCGGGGCATATACAGCCCCGCCCTGACACGTAACCGGCACGGTAGAGCTAGGTGAGGTGTATTTGGGCACCCGTGAGCCAGCGCGGGACTCACGAGGCCCTACCTCTGGGCGGGTTGCGCCCGGCAGTGGGCCGTATCTTGGAATGTGTCCCTGCAAAATTTGGTTAGATGCTGGTATTCTACGTCCTCGGGTCCCGGCCCTCGAGCTTGTCTTAGCCGTCGCTGGTATGCCAGGTCGCGATGCCATGGACAAGGCCAGAGGGTGAGGGTTGGAGAGCCAGTAAGAGCCCTGAGTCGCGATGCTCAGGCACCCCCCTTTAACGTGCAAGTGGCCGACATGGGAAGAGAAGATGCCGCGGACGGGCACCATGCAGCTAAGCGTGATAGGAAATGCATAGTTGGAAATAAACGCTAGGGGGATACACGCCACTCGGTCTGGCCCCAGCGGCTTGGGGATGATGTAGCCCGAGGGGCGCCCCCAACAAGGCAAGCTAGCGACGGAAAGGTAAATGCAGATACATGCCGCGGGGACGGACACCCGCGGCCTGGGAGTGATGCAACGCTGGGGGGGTGCTCCCAGCTGAGAACGGAACTTGAAAGATGTCACCTAAGGATGTCGTCGGCGTAATGGCGTTGGTGCAGCAGACTTGACAGGCTGCAGAAGCCGATCCTCACGAGCCCCCAGGCCTCGGGGCCTCGGGAGGCTCCGGAGGCGCTGGTGACTCCTCGCGAGCTGCCTCCATCTCCTCCAAGGCCGCGGAACGCCTGTCTTCCTGAGCCTCCACGATGCCCCTCATGAGGCGCTGGTACGCCGCAGCCATGCTCGGCAGGCCGTAAGGCATGCGAACATAGCTGTGGGGTGGACCTCCGCAGCGCCCCACTTGCGAGGGCCAGAGGCGCTCCGTTGTGGCGATCTGATTGAGCCCTGATACGTCGACGCAGACGCGCAGCCCACCATCCTCGCCTGGATGTGGGGCCACGGCTGGCAAGCGGCGGCAACCTCTCATGATCCTTGTCTCCTGTAGCTCTCGAATGGCCTCGTCAACGAACTCTTGTTGGTTTGATCTTCCTCGCCTGGCCCCCTCCTGAAGGAAATGTGCTGCGAAGCACGCCTCCACGTGGTGCCCAAGCGCCTCCCTCGCGACCCTGGCTAGTTCAGTGGCCCTCCAGGTGAGAGCCCCTGAGCCCTGCCTGAGGAGGGCGCCGGGCGCACTTTCCTATGCGATGGATGGAGGGCCCTCCTGAGGGGGCACGGGCCCTGAGGGGCCTGCGTCCTGAGGGGCTGAGCCTGACGACGTCTTCTTATTCTTGGGGATGGCCTCAGGAAGCCTCCTGCTTCC
Source organism: Triticum monococcum (assembly GCA_034509565.1). Lineage (NCBI taxonomy): Eukaryota > Viridiplantae > Streptophyta > Magnoliopsida > Poales > Poaceae > Triticum > Triticum monococcum. Next base: position 60,712,471 of record CM067843.1, on the reverse strand, counting down.
GCGATCTGGGTCTTCTAGCGACGCGGCCTGAAAAGCTCGCTCCAGGGAACACACTGCATCTCTCTCTTCACAGGGCACTGTGATGACGCTGCCACTTCCTGGCATCTTGAGGATGTTGTAGCCGTGGTGGGTCACGGCCATGAACTTGGCCAGCGCTGGGTACCCGAGGATGGCATTGTACGGCAGGCGGATGTGGGCGACGTCAAAGTCGATGAGCTCGGTGCGGTAGTTTCTGCGGGCTCCGAAGGTGACAGGGAGGCGGACCTGCCTGATTGGGACTGTGGAACCGTCGGTGATCCCGAAGAAAGGCTTCGTTGGCTGAAGCTGGTCATAGGGCACTTGGAGGTTGTTGAATGTTTCCACAGACAGGACGTTGAACCCTGCTCCGCCATCGATGAGGGTTGCTGATGACCGGGGAGCAGAGCATCGGGAGGAATCCTGCAGTGGCTGCGCACTTGAGCTGGTCTGCCGAGCTGAACGTGATGGGGCACGCCGACCACCTAAGGGGGCGCGTTGCTTCGAGCTTGGGGAGAACTGCATTCACTTCACGGGCAAACTGCTTGAAGATACGTTGGGAGGCTGGGGCTTGAGCTCCGCCCAGGATGCAGGTGATCGCGCGCGGCTCCTGGAAGCCGCCAGCCCCCTCGTCTTGATGGCGGTCTTCGTTCCTTCTTGGTGGAGGCGGCAGCGGAGGTAGGCCTGCGTTGCCATGAGGGCGGTCCTCACGAGGCTGGTCTCTCCAGTCCCCCTCGCGAGGCAGGTCCCGCCAGCGGTCCTCGCGAGGCTGGTCGCGCCACCCCTGGCGCGGGCCGCGGTCTTCCCAGCGCCCTGGGTTTCTTCCTCCTCCTCGGCCATAGCCCCGGTCAGCACGGTCAGGGCGACGGCCGATCCTTCCTTCTCGCACGGCGCGGAGCTCTTGACATTTGTTGGTGTTATGGGTGTGGAGGTCATGCTACACACAGTACCGGCTGCCTCTGGAGGGTTCGGGCAGATCCTTGCCCCGGTTGGTGTCTGGTTCGGCTGCGACCACGGCAGCCCCCTTGCGCTTCACGTCCTTGGCCTTGGGCTTCTTCACTTCTGGATCCGCGGCAGGCAGCTCGAGGAGGGAGAGACGTCCCTCCTCAGCCCTGGCGCACTTGTTCGCCAAGTTGAACAGCTCCAGGGAGGTGCAGAGGTCTTCGTGCATCGCTAGCTCCTCCTTCATCTTGACGTCACGCACCCAGTCAGAGAAGGCGGAGATGATGGCCTCCTATGACACCCTGGGGATCTTGAGGCGCGCGCTGTTGAAGCGCTGGATGTACTTTTGCAGGGTCTCTCCGGGTTGTTGCTTGATGCGGTGCATGTCGCTCACGGCAGGCGGCCGGTCGCGAGTACCTTGGAAGTTGGCGATGAAGCGGGCGCGCATCTGGTCCCAGGAGGAGATCGTGCCTGGAGCCAGATTCAGGAGCCAGGTTCGCGCCCCTTCCTTCAGCGCCATGGGGAACCAGTTCGCCATGACCTTTTCATCCCCGCCGGCAGCCTCGATGCCCAGCTCATAGAGCTGGAGGAATTCCACGGGGTCAGTTGTGTCGTCATAGCGAGGAGGTAGGTCGGGCTTGAACTTGCCGGGCCATGCGACGCTGCGCAGCTCAGTGGTGTAGGCGTGGCAGACCGCGGTGGCCACGGAAGGCCTTGGTTGGTGGAGAGCTTGGTCCTGAGGGTCCCCACGCGCTGCAGCTAGGAGCAGGGTGGGGTCTTGACGTGCCGGAGCTGGAGCAGGGTCGCGGCAAGCTGGAGCAGGGAGCGCCCTGGCAGCCCCCTACGGGCAAGGGATGTCTTGGCAGCTTCGCTCTTGTTGCGATGGCGCCTGGCGGAGCGGGTTCCGCCCAGGGGCCAGTCGCCTTGGAGCCACGGCGTCTTCTTGGAGGGGAGGCGGCTGGTGCGCCTCTGGAGCTTCGTTGCCCGCGCGGGGTGGAGTGCGGCGCAGAGGGACAGACGGCGCGAAAGAGCCCCCTGCGGCGCGGACAAGCTCGGCGACACGATCGAGCCATTCTTCATAGACATCGTCGACGGGATGGTAGCGCAGCACCTCGTTTGCCGCGAGGAGCGCAGCTCGAGCCTCCAAGGGTGCGCAGAGCGCGCGGGACGAAGATCCAGCTGGTGCGAGTGACGGAGTGGCGGTGCGGCCGTCTTGCCACACGGACGGGTGCTGAGACGATGCCTGCTGCTCGCCCCCCGCCGGGCTGGTGGCGGCGTTGACGGCGGGCGACGGGGAATGACGAGGACACCCACCAACGGGGGCCGTCTGGGCGACGCGAGAAGCGATGGCGGCCCGGCGCTCGGCGCGGGCCCGACGAGCGTCAGACATGGATGCGACGGTCGGAGGAGAGCGGAGCGGTGGAAGACGAATTCCGGCGCACCCCTAACTGGCGCGCCAAATGTCGGATTTCGGGTTCCGACAGACCCTTAAGGTTCGAACACTGGGGTGCGCGCGGAAATCTCACCTTCAACCTTCGTCTCGAGGGGATCTAAACTACTAAAAGAGCTGCACGAAAGACACAACATTTATACTGGTTCGGGCCACCGATGTGGTGTAATACCCTACTCCAGTGTGTGGTGGATGGATTGCCTCCTGGGGCTGGTGTGGATGAACAATACAAGGAAGAACAGCCTCGCGAGGGTCTGTTCTTGGCTGTGGTGATGAACTGTTGTGGAGAGCTCAGTCACCCGCTCTCTCTCTCTCTACTTGTGGACCGAACGAACCAAAAACCGACCAACCAAAAACCGAACCCCACCCCTTGCTATGTGGTTGGCTAGTCCTATTTATAGAGGCCCTGGTCCTCTCCCCAAATATTAAGCGGGAAGGGATCCAACAATGGCGGGCTAATTTGAAAGGGGACAACGAGTACATCTATCCTGACAAAAGCAGTCTTCGCCTGCCAAAGGCTCTGGTGATGATGCCTCGCTGGGCTCCATGGTGACCCCCGTTTCGTAGTCCTCCTAGCCTTGGTCTCGTTGCACCGAAGTGGCAACCTTTGCCTGATGCCTCGGTACTCCACTGATACGCTTGCTCCCTTTGAACCAAAGAGGAAAAAGGGACGCTGCGCGCGCTGGCACCCGCCTGGTGCCCCGTGTCGTCATGGCTTGCGTCATGGGCACCTCGCGAGGTACCCTGCCTTGAACTCTCCACCTCCTCGCGAGCCAGCCTGACGAGGCTGTGCCTGAGGACGCGCCGTGTCGTCCGCCTCGTGAGGCTTGGCCCCTCGCGAGGGTCTTGAGCCTCGTGTTCATGAAGATGGGCCGCGCTGGGCCCCCACTCGAGCCACGCAGCAGGCCGCAGGCAGGTAAGTCTGGGGACCCCCATTCCCAGAACGCCGACACCAGCGCCAGCGCTTCCTCGCGCTTCAGGATCTCTTCCTCCTCGGCAGGTGTCCCCTTCATCGATGCAAGGGCGGCCTTGCATGCCTCCACTTGCTTCTCCAAGTAGGCGCTCCAGGCCTAGAGCTCCCACATGCGTTTCTCTGCGATCTCGTGGCGACGATCGACTTCCCGGGCTTCTTCCAAGGCTCGAGCGGAGGCCTCGCACGAGGCCGCAAGAGATGCCTTGGCCTTTGCATTGTCAAGCTCGTAATGGTGCCGTCCGAGGTTGATGGCCACCTTCAGTTTGTGCCGCTCCTCCATCAGCCGAAGACCCTCGGCCTCGAGGCGCGCATCTACATCTGCGAGCTCTCCGCCAAGCCGGTTCATCGCGCCCATCGCCTCCTGAAAGAGCTCGTGGCGGACAACACTCCGTGCGTGAGCAAACTTGAGCGCACGACCGACCCCGTCCTCTGTAGCTCGGGTTGTTGAAGAGGCCTGAAGCGGCTCGCTCCCTCCCAGCAGGTGGCTGGGGGCTGGCACTTCCCCAAACATCGTCTAGGCCACGGCGGAGGCCTGGACGAGGGAGGGTCCAATGATCGAAATAGAAGCCAAGATCGGAGTCATCCAGCCGCCGTCCATGACCAGAGGAGGAGCCCTTGGCACGCTCGTCGCACCCCCGATGAGGCCACAAAGAAGAGATGGCAGGAGCGTGGGCTCGAGGTGCCAGGCTAGCATGTCTGCCTCCCTGGCCGACCTCGCACCTGGAGCGGCACGCCGGCCTAGGACGCTCAAGGCCAGTGGGAGACTCGAGGTAGGAGGAGGTTGCTTCCTGGGAGTCTTCGCGGCCTTAGCAGATGGGGTCCTGAAGAGCCATCGTCAGGAAGGGAAGCAACACTCGAGGAATTACAAAGATAAGGTATTTACTCATCTATGGCAATGTACTTCCTCTGTTTCAACGGCCGGAAGGTGCCGCTGCTGCAGCTAGGGGACCCTTTCCTTTTGCGGAGTGCATCGAAGTCTACACGGAGCCGACCGAAGCGTTGGATGTGGCGACCAGCGCAGGGCGCAGCTGATGAAGCGCCCGAGGAGGCGGCCTTAGGACCGCCAAGCTGGGGAGAGCCATCAAGTTCCGCCTCGCGACGGCCTTCAGAGGCCTCAGGAGCTTTGACCTCAGGAGCCCCAGAGTGTGTCGCCCCCTCAAGTGCCACCCCGGAGCGAGAGTTATGGTCTCCCGAAGCTGACGCCTTAGGAACCGCGGGCGGCTTCGACACCTCGGCACCTGCGCCTCCAGCCTCCGGCAGTGCTTGCCCCCCTGCGTCCACTCTTGGGGCAAGTTCGGCATCGGCGACAAGGAGGGGAACCACGGTGACGGGGTTATCACGGGACCCCTCAAGGCCAACTGAACGCAGCCCCCATTCGCCAAAGGGGGGCATCTGCCCCGCGAACTCCGCCCTGTTTGAGCAATAGTACAAGAGACAGCCCTCTGGTGGCATATCGGCTGGCAAGGGGTCGCCTGCCAAGACCTCGAGCACCATTCTTCGTGCCTCGAGTGGAAGCTCTAACTCTTGAAGCCTCATGCGATTCGGGCCTATAGATAGGTCCCACATCGACTGGGAATGGCGCTGGAGTGGGGCGACGCAGCACCGGAGGAACTCCATTACCATGGGCGCGGTCAAGCCGAGATCTTTCAACCTCCTCAGTCGGAGCCAGACGAAGGCGAGGCGGGGGCTCGTAAGCTTCTCGTGAGCCCAGCCGGAGCTGGGGACAACGGGCGTAGATGGAGGCAAGAGCAAAGGGCTGAGCACTCCGACATCCACATACACCCATCGCATCCGAAACTCGCTCGCAAATGGCGGGAGTTGAAAGTCAATCCCAGAGCCGGCTGTGGCCGCCACGGCCTAGAAGCTCAGGTACCCTGAGCACTGCCGGGGGTCGGTCGGGTGCAGCGGGAAGAAATGGCACAGAAGGGCCACGGAGGGGGCAATGCCCACCATGGCCTCGCAGACAAAGGCAAAGACGGTAAGAAGAGCGACAGATTAAGGATCTAGGTGCAGCAGATGAATCTGGTAATGGGAAAGCACGGCATTGAAGAAGGCGGAGAAGGGGGGACCAGACCGGCCCACAGGGCCTCGATGAAGAACTGGACCTCGGTGGATGCTCTATCGACAGAAGCTCGGGACGTAGGCCAGGCCGCCGTCCCTCCCCATTCGTTGAAGCTGGAGGCGAGCGTAGGGCGGACCTTGTCCACGGCCTCCTGATTGAGCACCCGCGATCGGCCGATGGCGGGCTCGGCGGCCAGAGGCGGGCTGGCTAAGGACAACGGCCTCTTCCCTTTCTCCGTCCGGTTCAGCGCCATGGCGATGGAGGGGAGTGAGCTCAGGTCGGATTGAGAGAAGAAGCTGAGGTTCGAAGAAGCGGAGGAGTCGGGGAGTGTGTTGCCAGCAATGGGGAAATAACTATGTAGGACGTCGTGGCCGCCTAGCCAGGCGAATATCAAGGCTGCGTGGGGAAGCGGGGCGGCCCACGTCCAATTGATCGCCACGCGTCAAGAGGGGTCACAGGCTATTGGGGCCCACGGCGCTCCGCACTTGCCCTTTGTCTTTGCCTCGAAGCCAAGTCCGAGCGTGCCTTGGGCCTAAGGGCTACTGTCGGTGTTCTGGAAACGGGGGTCCCCAGACTTGCCTGCTTGCGGCGCGCGGTGTGGCTCCTACGGAGGCCTTGTAGGGCCCATCTTCACCGGCAAACACTAAAGACCCTCGCGAGGCGGACGACGCAAGACCTCCTCGAGACGGCCTCACCAGGCTGGCTCGCGAGGGGCAGAGAGATCAAGGCAAGGGACACCTCGCGAGGTTCCTGTGACGCAAGCCATGACGACTGGAGCCAGGCGGGCGCCAGCGTGCGCAGTGTCCTCGTTTCCTCTTTGGTGTTAAAGAGGCAAGCGCAGGCGAGGAGTCCCGAGGCATCAGGCAAGGGTTTCCATATTGGTGCAACAAGACCAAGACCGGCAGGCCAGCATGACGGAGGTCACCGCGGAGCCCAAGACGGTGTCACCACCAGAGCCTTTGGCAGGCGAAGACTACTTTTGTCAGGATAACTTGTACTAGTTGTCTCCCTTTGAATTGGCCGTTGTGGGATCCCTTCCCGCTCAATATTTGGGAAGAGGACCAGGGCCTCTATATATAGGACTAGCCACCACCATAGCAAGGGGACATCGGACCTGACCCAGATCATCCCCAACCACACAAGTTCACCAAGCACAAGAACACCTCTCCTCAGGAGGCTGTTCTTCCCTTGTAAATATTCATCCTCAGCCTTAGAGGCAATCCACCACACCACACTGGAGTAGGGTATTACACCACACCGGTGGCCTGAACCAGTATAAATCTTGTCCCTTGTGTTCTTTGGGTTCATCGAGCTAGGCCGTGAGATCGTGTCGAGTGCAAGCTAGAGAGGGGGAGAGATCTTTGTGTGCACCCCAGTGTTCTAACCTCAAGGGCTTTGCCGAAACTCGAAATCCGACAGAGATAATGATTGAGTTTCCAGAATTTTTTCACTTACACAATCAAGATGCACTCGACAAATCCATCATTAGTTGCTATTATCAGTAAGTGATTTCTTTCTGTAATTTAAGTCTCTAGCTCAGCTCGTTCATTGCCTGTAATTATCGTCACTATATTCTTCATACACTATTATGCAGAATAAAGATTCTTGAATGCAAAAATGAGGGAATCTTTTACATTGGGTTTGTTGACCCATATATCATTCATGAAATTATGATACAAGACTACCCCGAGGACATAGAGGCTGACTTGCTAAGGTTTTTGACGGGAGAAAATACCAAAACAGAAATACTATTTCCTTACAACTTCAAGTGAGTGTTACTCTCTTGTAGTACAACTTATATTGTGCTTACTCGATGTAAGTGTAGTTCACGAGTTATGCATGCTTGCTTATATATAAATGTGTGCGCACGTTCCACTAGATCTTGCTAAACATTAGAGTTGACGCTGGAACTGTTGAAACCATGGACTCACTAGGTAGATGTTGGGGAACGTAGTAATTTCAAAAAAATTCCTACGCACACTCAGGATCATGGTGATGCATAGCAACGAGGGGGGAGAGTGTGTCCATGTACCCTCGTAGACCGAATGCGGAAGCGTTAGCACAACGCGGTTGATGTAGTAGTACGTATTCACGATCCGACCGATCCAAGTACCAAACGCACGGCACCTCCGAGTTTTGCACACGTTCAACTCGATGACGTCCCGCGAGCTCCGATCCAGCAAAGCTTCACAGGAGAGTTTCGTCAGCACGACGGCGTGGTGACGGTGACGATGATGCTACCGATGTAGGGCTTCGCCTAAGCACCGCTACGATATGATCGAGGTGGATTATGGTGGAGGGGGCACCGCACACGGCTAAGAGATCAATGATCAATTCACTACAAGAAATATGTCAACTTATGACCTTCTGTCAGTGACCCTCGAAGAATTGGTCATAAATTTATGACCATTTTAGACCAATTGGTTAAAAGCTGTTCAGGGGGCTCCAAACACGAAATGGTCACAATTTGGTCAGAAAGGTCGTAATTTCCATACACGAAATGGTCACAAAGCAAACAGTGCTAGTCCGTTGCCTTATTTCTAGCTGTTAATGACCAATATAGATGGTCATAGCCTTGTAGATTGTGGTGGGTTGTGATGACTAGGTGCCATCTCATCAGTTTTGCCTATGTGTCATGTCCATGTGGCAGTTTTTGCCCTAGGTTGTGAAGCAACCTATATTTCTATCATTCCCAAAATTCCCAAAAAAATCTCATAAATTCTTTGGGGCATATCTTCATCAAATATGAAAAAAAATCCTTCCTTGCCTAGTTCAAAACTAATTCAACAATATTCATTTTCCTATTCTGTTCACAACAACACTTTATGAAGGAAGTGCTATTTATATATTCTTGATTGCCCTCGGAATTTTTGGGCACTCTTTCCTATCCAAATCATTACCGCATGACAAAATTCAGCTCCATTTGCCTAGCAAATCTTCCTCGGCAAATTTCCAAAGTTTTTGTCCACCTAGAAGCATCGTGAAGGAAGTACCTTTTTTCTATCTCTAATTGACATGAAATTTATACAGTTCCTTCATATGCCCAAATTATCACCCTCCTCCAAATTTCAGCTCAGTCAAATCATCTATGTGATCCCAAGTTCCATTTATATTTTATGTCCAAATTGGCACGTTGCAAAGCAAGTGTTATATAGACCCCTCCTATTACCCTCAAACTTTTCGGGCATTCTTCCATACCCAAATAATTGCAACATGATAATATTCAGCTCAATTTTCCTAGTAAATCTTTCTCGGGAAATTTCCAAAGTTTCTACCTCGAGAGAAGCTTTGTGAAGTAAGTACTAGCTAGGCTTACCCAAATGATCTGAAAATTTACCAGCGCATGACCATACCTATGTAACTTACCTACACCAATTTTTAGCTCATTTCATTCATCCAATCTCTCTCACTAGTTTTCCCAAGTTTTTGTCCATAGAAGAGCATTGTGAAGGAAGTACTACTTTGGCATGTCAAAATGATATCAATTTTCTACAATGCTTTTCTATGCCCAAATAACCATCCTCCACAAAATTTCAGCTCAATCCATTCATTATTTTGAGCCCAGCTTCAACATTCATATTTTTGTCCAGTGTGGTCCTTTGCAAAGCAAGTACCACCTAGGATCCTCCTTTCGAGCTGAAAATTTGTGAATACATTCTCCTTAGTAGATGATCATCCTCGGCCAAAACTCACGCCCATTGGCCATGTGCATTTCCCGTACCGCTAATCAAACACTTGGCTGCTTATTCATGTTGGAGAATCGATCGGTCTCCTCATGAGAATCTTATGTTGTAATTTTCTTCCTGGCACCTACCTGGGGAGTTCCCAACCCACTAGACATGCCTATGCCGCCCAGAACACATGGCAATGCCAGGGTCACGCGGTGACCACGCGGCGGGCATGCAAGTTTACGCGCTCTAGAGTTGGGGCCCTCGGCCACCGCCCAAACCTCGACGTATCGCCAGCAAACCATGTATTTATGATTAAATAGGTACTTATGTACCTAGAAATGATTTTTGGAAAAAATAAATAGCAAACTATGAGACAGCTGCAGTTCAAATTTGACCCGCTTCCTACTGAATCGGTGGAAATTTGTCTTTTTCACGAGAGGTGGATCAAAACTTTTTACACCCAACCATTTTGTCAATTGTGCATTAAATATGGCCTAGTATTTTAGAAAAATGATTTGGTCCAATTTTGCAACAATTATTTGGGAGGTCCTTCACAAAAAAACCTCCTTTTGGGCACTCGAAAAATGGAAAATGGTTTTTTCGTCCGAAGAAAGTGAAAACTTCCTTAAGCAACATTGTTTGCCATTCCAATATGCACCCTTGTGCACAATATGATATCATTTGAACAAACTATGCCATGAATGTGGCCATAAGATTAATCATTTGGCTTGAAAGCCATTGATCTCCACACGTGATAGCTTGTTTCTGAGAACACTTTTTTAAAATAATTGCCGTATTGCAAGTTTGTTATTTTTCCTAGGAACTTGGCCACATACAATGACATAATGCGAAGGTTTCCCAATTTTTTGATTTTTTTTGAATTTTTTATGCCCGTTTCAAAATGTGGTCAAAACGGCGGGAATGACCGTTCCTAGCTATTGGTTGAATCTTAGAACTTTTTGGTGTTTCTATGATTAAATAGATACTTATGTACCTAGAAATGATTTTTGAAAAAAATAAAGAGCAAACTACAAGGTAGCTACAGTTCAAATTTGACCCGCTTCCAGCTGAATCGGCGGAAATTTGTCTTTTTCATGAGAGGTGGATCAAAACTTTTTACACCAAACCATTTGGTCAATTGTGCATTAAATATGTCCTATTATTTTAGAAAAATGATTTGGTCCAATTTTGCAACAAATATATGGTAGGTCCTTCACAAAAAAACCTCCTTTTGGGCACTCGAAAAATGGAAAATGGTTTTTTCGTCCAAAGAAAGTGACAACTTCCTTAGGCAACATTGTTTGCCATTCCAATATGCACCCTTGTGCACAATATGAGATCATTTGAACAAACTATGCCATGGATGTGGGCATAAGATTGATCATTTAGCTTGAAAGCCATGGATCTCCACACGTGATAGCTCATTTCTGAGAACAGTACAAGTTCGTTATTTTTGCTAGGAACTTGGCCACATACAATGACACAATGCGAAGGTTTCCCAATTTTTTGAATTTTTTATGCCCGTTTCAAAATGCGGTCAAAACGGCGGGAATGACCGTTCCTAGCTAGTGGTTGAATCTTGGAACTTTTTTGGTGTTTCTATGATTAAATAGATACTTATGTACCTAGAAATGATTTTTGAAAAAAATAAAGAGCAAACTACAAGGTAGCTACAGTTCAAATTTGACACGCTTCCAGCTGAATCGGCGGAAATTTGTCTTTTTCATGAGAGGTGGATCAAAAATTTTTACACCAAACCATTTGGTCAGTTGTGCATTAAATATGTCCTAGTATTTTAGAAAAATGATTTGGTCCAATTTTGCAACAAATATATGGTAGGTCCTTCACAAAAAAACCTCCTTTTGGGCACTCGAAAAATGGAAAATGGTTTTTTCGTCCAAAGGAAGTGACAACTTCCTTAGGCAACATTGTTTGCCATTCCAATATGCACCCTTGTGCACAATATGAGATCATTTGAACAAACTATGCCATGGATTTGGCCATAAGATTGATCATTTAGCTTGAAAGCCATGGATCTCCACACGTGATAGCTCGTTTCTGAGAACACTTTTTTAAAATAATTGCCGTATTACAAGTTTGTTATTTTTGCTAGGAACTTGGCCACATAAAATGACACAATGCGAAGGTTTCCCAATTTTTTGATTTTTTTTTGAATTTTTTATGCCCGTTTCAAAATGCGGTCAAAACGGCGGGAATGACCGTTCCTAGCTAGTGGTTGAATCTTGGAACTTTTTTGGTGTTTCTATGATTAAATAGATACTTATGTACCTAGAAATGATTTTTGAAAAAAGTAAAGAGCAAACTACAAGGTAGCTATAGTTCAAGTTTGACCCACTTCCAGCTGAATCGGCGGAAATTTGTCTTTTTCATGAGAGGTGGATCAAAACTTTTTACACCAAACCATTTGGTCAATTGTGCATTAAATATGTCCTAGTATTTTAGAAAAATGATTTGGTCCAATTTTGCAACAAATATATGGTAGGGCCTTCATAAAAAAACCTCCTTTTGGGCACTCGAAAAATGGAAAATGGTTTTTTCGTCCAAAGAAAGTGACAACTTCCTTAGGCAACATTGTTTGCCATTCCAATATGCACCCTTGTGCACAATATGAGATCATTTGAACAAACTATGCCATGGATGTGGCCATAAGATTGATCATTTAGCATTGAAAAAAGGAATGAAAAAATTGTATGTAATCAATCACGACCAATTTATTTGGTCAAAAAATCGTCAAACTGTTTGGTGCGTTCTGATTGGTCCATAGGCATATCACGCGGATCATGCATCAACCACCGTCGGATGCTTCTGGATCCAACGGCAGCCCTCACCCTCTCACCCAAACCCTAGCTTCCCCGATCAACTCTTCTCCCTCGATCCACTCTCCCCCTCTCGTCCCACAGCCGCCACCCCCAACCCTCTCGATCCCCAACCACCCAGCCGCCACCAGTGCCGTCCTCCGTCCTCTCACCCAACCCTGGCCGCCGGCAACCCCTCCCCTCCCTTCTCTCCCAAGGCCGCGGTTGGATCCGCGCTCCCTCCTCGCACATGACATAGACCTAGCCGCATGGCATGGCCATGGCCATGGCGGCGGCCATATCCACCCCTCCCCTGCTCCGTTCCCTCGACGCCCGGCGGCCAGATCCACCACCTCCCCTGCTCCGTTCCCTCTCTCCCAGATCCATACGCAGCCGCCGCCATCCTATCCCCTTCCCTCACCTCACAATCTCCCTGTCCCCGACCCATACCTCCCTCTCTCTGCCATCCCAACCCCTACCCCGCCGCCGGCCTCCCCCATCCCTACCGCCGACGACCTCCTCATCTCCCCCAAACTTAGCCCCGCTGCCGCGTCCCTCCTCCTCCTCTCCCACCGTGCATAGATCGGTGAGGCACCACATCTGGTGGCTGACGTCTCCACCTCCGCCGGCCAGGTGCTCGTCAAGCGGCTTCAGGAGTCTCTGCCTCCGCCGGCGCCGCCGAGCGCCCCCGCCGTGGCGGCGTTGGTCCGGCAGGTGATGGCATCGACGGAGCTCGGGGCCAAGGTGGGGCGGCAGCTCGGAGCTCCGGCGCGCCGAGGGCAACGCATGCTTCCGCAAGGCCCGCGTCGGCGCCGCCATCGACTGCTACACCGAGGCGAGCGCGCGCACCCCCCAAAACCTCCTCCTTCCTTCCCCAATCCCCTTCTTCGTGGCCGGCGATTCGATCCATGGAATCCCCTCCGGTTATCAAATGCAAGAATTGATTGGTTGGTTTCCAGGCGATTGCGCTGTGCCCTGGCATCGCGGTCTACTGGGTGAACCGGGGCCTCTGCCACTTCCGCCGCAAGGACTAGGCTAGGGTCGAGGAGGACAGCAGGAGGGCGCTCGCGCTCGAGGACGCCTCCGTCAAGGTGACTCACACAGATAGATTATTATCCCCGTTTCATCAGTTCATGCCTGAGGAAGAAGGGGCGTATAGATTTGTAAAATGTACAGTTTCAGAGCTTCATATGTTCTTGCTTCTGTTGCTGATGATGCAGGGACACTATCTGCTAGGGTGCGCTCTGCTCGAGATGGAGGACTGCACTCTCGCCGTCAAGGAGTTCGAGAAGGTCCGCGGTTTGCAAATCCTCTCTGTACATTCTGAACCAGCCTCTGTATTATACTAAGATCATCACGTTCCTGCCATTTATAGTATAAGAATTGGTAGATTGTAAGCACCCGTCTGACTGACGATTAACTTGAAGATGGTCTAGAATATCTGTCAGGAGTTGGCGTGAGTTGTAGTCTAACACATTTATTGGATTTTATTATCTGCGTTTTCCATAGCATTGCAGAATTTTAACTGAACCCCTTACCCTCTTTCACATTTGTAAATATCATCAGATGAAATGGTTTCACTCTTACCACTTGGTGGCTCTACATAGCTTGTCATCAGCTTGTTATCTTCTTGAGAAAGATGGAAAAATCAATGTGTAACGACTAGTACTGATTTTCTTGGTGCCTTTCGCCCCGCTCTTCTTATTACCTATGGATTTAATTGACAATTCTAGCTAAAGTTAATTTTTACTGATCAAGGTGGGGCCAAGGTCCACTACAGAATTTACAAAAGCAATTTTTACTGTATGAAGAAACTAAACAGATATAGTCCGTCGTATTCTTAACAACACAAAATGATGCATCTTCCAAGCAAAAGTAATTTTGCATATCCAAAAGAGAAGCGCCCTGCAGCCTGTTGTTACTTCCATCTCTGTTCCAAAAACAGAGGAACCATCTTTTTTGGTTCAGATAATTGCGAGGAAATTCCTGAACTGATCCCTGCTTCCTCTGGTTGTTGTTTGTGCCAGGTGACCCAAGGTTGCTGAAGAGGAGCAGCAGCCGCACAAGAGTATCTGAAGATGACTCCTCCATTTCTAACCCATCCCCTTCCTTCCACTGTTTTGGATGATGAACTTGATCCTGCTTAATTAATTAATTTCTCATCGTGCTTAATTAGTTGTAAATGTGCCCCCTTATTGAAGAAGAAGAAGATAATACAAATGTAATTTAATTGGATGGTCCCTTTCATCGTGCTTAATTAGCTGTAAATGTGCCTCCCTTACTGAAGAAGATAAGAATCCATATGTCTTATGCAAAATTAACTTTGTCATCTTGTAAGCACTCTAGGCAGTGTCTAGAGGGTGAAAATATGAGAACAAAAAAGAATTACTGGATTAATTTAAAACATCCATCCTTTACTCTGTCCATGTCATTGTTATTTACCCCTGGGAGTATTTTTAACTTGAAAATCTCTGGTGAACTGCCATTTCGAGTACATTTGCTTGCTCTGTTAATTTTTTGGGTTAATCCATCTTGCTCTGTTAAGTAAAATTTGATATGTGGAGTAGCAGCAGTAAACTAGACCCTCCATCTTGCTCTGTACATAGTCAAAGCTACTCCAAGTTAGCAGCAATACTGTTAACTTCTCAATTTGCTTGGATTACATTTAACTTCTAGTACTCCAGTACTCTAGTAATTTTGCTTAGAGTATTTAACAAGATTGAACTGTACATGTGTGGAGTAATTTTGCTGGGAGTATTTAACAAGATTGATAGTGGGTTCTATGCATCCCCATTTATGAGTTATGCAGAATAAGAATTACAATTTGCTGCAATTTAGATGTTTTGAATTCTTCAATCTTGAATTGTTCAATGATGATAGCTATCTTGCATCGTACTATAAAATCATGGATCGGCAACTAGGTGATTGTCAATCTGTTCTTGCTAGATGTGTTGTTGTTTTTCTTCTTCTAAGATAAGATGGTAGCATCACATGTCATCCTATCATGTTGTACTAGTTCCTGAAGTGTAAGATAAGATGGTGGCATCAGATGTGTGTTCTGACTTGTGACTGCTTACTACATGGATACATGCAACTGGCTAGCAACCTAGTAGTACTAGTAAGAATATATGTGACTAATTCCCTCCCTATACCTTGTGATTGATTCTAGGTATATACAGATGCCATCTTTGTCTGGCAACATATGCACCTGATTACATTCAGGTGCATATAGTATACTTGAACAGTGTAAACATATGCATCTGCAAAATTATCTCATTCATAGTGTGGTGCCTATGTATACCAGTTATCAATTGGCTTGATTTAGGCTGTTGATAGTCAGTGTCTCAGTGACAGAAATAACTCAAAAGCTATACCTTTAGCTGTGCTGGCAATCGAATGTATATAATCGTAACCGTGAAACTAGTTATTACCGTAGCTAGCAGATCTCTTTAGTAAGCAGTAACTGGTAGTTCTCATAATCCATCCCATAGATTACTTCCCCAACGTGTGTTCCAAGGGCTTTACCTGTTAGAATTGATGCTTGTTTCTACTAAGTGTTGCACTTGTTTCTACTAAGTTTTAACTGTGAATCTGTTGTTTCACATATACTATATACAACTGATGCCTTGAAGAAGTCAGCTCCCCTTGGATGGTGCAGTGTAGCAAATACATGTCGATTCATTCATTCTTTGGTGAGTGCACACTACTGGCACATTCTTTGTTGTGATCAAGTGCGACTCATATCCAGTTGTTTTCTCACATTATTATTTGGTTATGCCATGCCGCTGCCATTGTTTGCTTAAGCATGATTTGCTCCAACCTCGCATTGTGTTGTACTAGTACTAGTACATACTTCAATTGCATGCATGCATGTTTGCCATTCCCGGAACTGTTTGACTGCTTTGCATATGGCTTGTGTCTTGCTTCTCTCTGACCTATTGTACTGTCCATATGTTACTTGATCATTTGCAAAATATATCTCAGTTTTTGCTGTAATGAGAATGTTATATGCATGGTTTCCTGTTAAATCTAAAGTTCTGCAGCAAATTTGCATCGTTATGAGAATTTTATATTCACGGATTCACTTGATTATGTTTCTAACTTTTCATAATTTATTATTTGCAGATGTTGGCTTTCATTCTTCCAAAGTTGGGTGTACATGAGCTCTAGGAAGAATCCCGAAGATAAACCACACCCAGCAACGTGTTTTAGCTCACTAGAGATAGTTATGCTTGCAGCTAGTTATGTGTATATTTAGTTTTATTTTATAGATGAATACCAGAATTGTACTATGCTTGGCTGTTGTATGAAATATTATGCCTTATTGGCTCTTTTTGAATCAAATTATCTAATTGCACAAATATAGAACTGGTGTGTGGTACCCGAAAAGCAAACCTGGTAATTGGTTCCCATTTGACTAGTGGGACCTACTTTAAAATAGAAAAGAAACAAAAGAATACTGACAAGTGGGCTGAAAAAAGGCCGAGGCCCCCCAAAAAATTGCATTGTAAAAGGTTTCGGCCCAAAACATAAAAGTCTATTGGGCTTGGCCCATGTAGCTTACCCAAATTGAAAGAAAAAAGCAACAAATGGGCTGAATTGTTGGGCTCGGCCCATGTAAAACACCTAATCGGATCGGGCTGAATCTTGTCAGTGACCTGTTCAATTCGTCGCAATTTTGCCACATCAGATTGCCACGTCGGATCCGACATGGCCTGGGGAGAGAGCTAGCGACCAAAACAGAAGGTCATAGGATCAACGACCTTTTGTTAAAGGTCGCTATAGTCAGTTTATGACCGCCAGCTTTTGACCTTCTGTTTTTGGTCACAAAAAGGTCGTAAATGGAAATTTGTGACCTTTCAGTGACCAATAGTGGTGGTCATAAGTTGACATATTTCTTGTAGTGATTGTTGTGTCTATGGGGTGCCTCCTGCCCCTGTATATAAAGGAGCAAGGAGGAGGAGGTGGCCGGCCAGGGAGAGGTGCCCCAACGGGGAGTCCTACTCCCACTAGGAATAAGACTCTTCCTTTTCCTAGTAGGAGTAGGAGAGGGGGAAGGAAAGGGAGAGGAGGAGAAGGAAAGAGGGGGCCGACTCCCTTTGCCCTAAACCAATTCGGTTTGGGACTTGGGGGGCGCACCACACACTCCCCTTGCTGCCATCTATTTCCACTAAGGCCATGTAGGACCATTAAGCCCCGGGGGGTTCCAGTAACCCCCCGGTACTCTGGTATATGTCTGAAACCTTTCTGATGTCCGAACATAGTCGTCCAATATATCGATCTTTACGTCTCGACCATTTTGAGACTTCTCATCATGTCCGTGATCATATCCGGGACTCTGAACTACCTTCGGTACATCAAAACCACAAAAACTCATAATACCGATCGTCACTGGACTTTAAGCATGCGGACCCTGTGGGTTCGAGAACTACGTAGACATGACCGAGATACATCTCCGGTCAGTAACCAATAGCGGAACCTGGATGTTCATATTGGTTCCCACATATTCTACGAAGATCTTTATCAGTCAAACCGCATAACAACATACGATGTTCCCTTTGTCATCGGTATGTTACTTGCCCGAGATTTGATCGTCGGTATCTCAATACCTAGTTCAATCTCGTTACTGGCAAGTATCTTTACTCGTTCCGTAATACATCATCCCGCAACTAACTCATTAGTTACAATGCTTGGAAGGGTTATAGTGATGTGCATTACTGAGTGGTCCCAGAGATACCTCTCCGACAATTGGAGTGACAAATCCTAATCTCGAAATGAACCAACTCAACAAGTACCTTCGGAGACACCTGTAGAGCACCTTTATAATCACACAGTTACGTTGTGACATTTGGTAGAACACAAAGTGTTCCTCCGGTAAACGGGAGTTGCATAATCTCATAGTCATAGGAACATGTATAAGTCATGAAGAAAGCAATAGCAATATACTAAACGATCAAGTGCTAAGCTAACGGAATGGGTCAAGTCAATCACATCATTCTCTAATGATGTGATCCCGTTAATCAAATGACAACTCATGTCTATGGTTAGGAAACATAACCATCTTTAATCAACGAGCTAGTCAAGTAGAGGCATACTAGTGACACTATGTTTGTCTATGTATTCACACATGTATTATGTTTCCGGTTAATACAATTCTACCATGAATAAACATTTATCATGATATAAGGAAATAAATAATAATTTTATTATTGCCTCTAGGGCATATTTCCTTCAATAGAGACCCTCGAGAATACACCAACGTGGTTTTGATGCTCGATAGGTAATTTCAATCATTATCGCACTATATCGGCCGCTTTTCATTCATTTCCTGATATCAAGTAATTAATTACTCCTTTATTCATTTTCTTTGTCGGGTAGGGTTTGGAAATGGTTCATCAAAGACGTTGTCGATGAATGGAAACCGAAGCTGACATGGCGATGGACCAAGGTAATTAAGTAGTACTAGCTAGGTCCGTGCATCTCTTTAATTCTAGTGCATTATCATGCTTGATTATTATCTGATTGAATTCTATTCTCACAAAGTGCATGAGGTAGGAACAGGGGACTAATTTATGTGCATACTACATTTGTGAGAACATTCGCATGACGACTGAATGGCGCAGAGATGTAAAATAACTTCAGGTACGTAAACACGATTCACATTTTTTTATCATGATCTAATATATATACACACAACTAATATATTCATATTGATCTCCTTCTTTAAAGATGCAAGAGATGCGGGATAGGCTCCTACCAGAGAACCATATATGAGCAATTCAAGTGGAAATTACGGGATTTTTGCTTACGGAGGTCATATCTAAAAAAGGGGAATACCATCGCACCTAATGCCTGCATGTAATGATTTGCAAATTGTAGGAGAAATTTTATATACCAAATTATATATATATATATGTATGGTTGTACGAGAAATTATATGATATATGTATGGTTGTACAAGAAATTATATTATATATGCATAACGTGTACAGTATGTATTAGACTAAAATATGTTTGAAATGAAAAAAGAATTGAATGGAAAACACAAAATGAAAAGGAAAAATAAACCATAAACCATAAACCATAAACCCTAAAACCCTAAACCCCAACATGAAATCATTAGTCCCGGTTGGTCTCACCAACTGGGACTAAAGGTCCAACAGTCCCCTGTAACGCCCACGATGCGGCTATATCTCCAACGTGTCGAGGCATGACTTGGAGGCATAACCGCATGGTGGTTTTATCGCAAGAGGGGTAATCTTCACACAGTCCCATGTACTGAATAAGAAAGGGATAAAGAGTTGGCTTACAATCGCCTGATTGGCCACGGGCGGCGCTGGGTGCGGCGCAGCCAATGGCTATGCGCCAAGTGGCAGGGACGAGGTGGCTGGCCAGAATTTGAGGAGGGAAGCGGCGGCGCTGGTTACAAGTGGCGGCAGGGCAGCGGTTGGGCGCAGATTTCAAGGAAGATGCGACAGTTGGAGGTGGGAGGAGGCTAGGAGGGGTAGGGTTTGCCAAAAATAGAGGGGAAGACCTGCTATATATAACAAGGGGGGTAGGTTAGGGGGATTAGCTCCATTTCGAAGCCGTTCGATCACCATTGGATGGTCCGGAGTAGAGAGGAAGGTAGGTGGTCTAGATGAACTGTGTAGAGGGGGTAGGGCTGAGAAGAGGGGGAAGAAGTGAGGCCCGGCAGCAATTTCCAGAGACTGAAAACGTCCAACGATTTGACCAACTATATTGTTGCTATAGTTATCCGTTGGGGCATCAAACGGACCTCGAACACGATGAAACTTGGCAGGCGGCCTACCTACAACATAACAAGACCGCACGCCAAATCTCACCCCATTCCGAGAACATTTTCCAGCCACTTATAAAATAATATTTCGGACATGCCGCGGGCGCGTGCAAGTGTGTCTGGGCTCAGAACTGACAATGGAGAGAACTGGGGAACCCAGACGGATGCAAGTTTTTAAAACATGTAGATGCAATGCGGATGATGATAAGGCAAAATGCACACGTAAGCAAATGACATGGCAAAGACAGCGAATAACTAGAAGACACCTGGCGCAACGGTCTCAGGGCGTTACATCCCCGGCGCTAGCTGGCTGACATGTGGAGGGGCTTTAGTCTCGGTTGGTGTCACCAACCCAGACTAAAGGTCCTCCAGCCCCCGGCGCGCGCTCGCGACCACGTGAAGGACTTTAGTCTCGGGTCGTGGCCAACCGGGACTAAAGGGTGGGGGCCTTTAGTCCTGATTCAGTTGTCCCAGTTGGTGACCCGGGACTAAAGGCCATTTCCAACCGGGACTAAATCTTGTTTCTCTGCTAATGCACTCTTATTCTATCACCCTCCATCGCTTTGAGAGAGGCACCCACCCGCGCTTGCTCTCCCTTTGGTACAGCATGAACTTCTTGCGTTCATGGTACTCACGATGAACACGAATCCAAAAGGTAGATGCCTTTTGCTCGGCGCCGACCGTGGGGTCTTGGCGAATGTCCCTCCAATACTTGCAAAGGAGTTTGACCTCCGGCTACGTGTATCATTCGTCTGCTTGCTTTTGCGCTTCTTGTTTGCGCCGGCTTGGTTGGCGAGCTCGTCGTTGAACAAAGGCTCCCCGTCGATGTCCATTTCATCCTTGTCCATGCCAACTTGTTCTTGCATGAAGGAGTCGTCCATGCCGACCTGATCAAAGGTGGCAGGCATGTAGGGCGCTTGGTCGTCTAGGATTTGGGTCTCATCGAGATCGAAGGCAGTCGCACCCGCACCGCTTGCGAAGGAAGCGGCTCTCGCACCACCTTCAAAGATGATGTTCTTGATAATGAAATGGTTAGCCGTCTCGTCGTCACCGGCTGCTGGCATTCTGTCGAACAGCTTGCGGGCGATAGGACGCATGTCGGTTGGTATCTCGTGTGGGCATTTCCTCACGCCTTCGGAGGATGATCCACCGGCCACCGGTGTGGCATTGAGGTCAATGGCCATGGGCACAGGCGTGGACAACGCCATGATGCTCACCTCCGGCGAGCATTCCCCGGAGAAGCGGGAGGCTTGCGGATAGACATGGAATCGGCTGCGTGGTAGACACGCGCGGCGACTCTGGCAGTACCACCCGAGGGAATGCCGACGAGCTAGTGTTGGCTGCGTCCATAATGGCGCTGACGAGCCTGTGATGGCCAGGGTTTGACCCTAGGTAGAGAAGGGCCACCCTCGTTGCCATGCCAACTCGAGCACTGGTTCCCTCCTACTGTGTGGTGGCTGAGAGGGCGGCCGCGGCCACGGCTTCGAGCTTGCGTTCTTGCTCGTGCCTCTAGCCCTTCCTCTTTGTCGACTGCATGGCCCACTCCTCGGGCGTCAACCGCTTCTTCTTCTTTGGCGCCACCGCGGTCTTATAGGCCGCGTGGGGCTTGCCTATGGCAGAGGCGGCAGAGGTGAGGCCAGCGGCGACGTCGAGGGTCGGCACGTCGTCCATGGCGAGTGGCCGAGAGCGAAAGTGGGTGGGAGATTTTTTGGGGAAGTGGGAGAAATGGGTGTGGTTGTGCCACCGACTGGCGGGCCAGGGGAGGAGTAGGCAGGTGTCGCGCGCGTCTGTTTCGTGTCCGCGCCGACGCAAATGTGGGTCAAATTTGGGTCGGGAATGAGTCGACAGGCGGACGAAAAGTGGGCACGCGTCCGTTTGGGTCGGCGCATTGGGCCAACTTTTGTGTCCATTTTGACCCAAATGAACACGGGCGGACGAAATGGGTCGGCGCGTTAGACTTGCTCTAATGAGTAAATGAGTAAAATAAGTATGTGCTACATAATCCAGGAGAAAGAGACACGCTTGTGGAGAAAAAATGTATATGACCATGAAACATCAACCAAAGATTAAAACTGAGTCCATAAACATGCATACTATACGAAATGCACCTTGACATTCCTTATTTGCATCAAATAATAATTGTTGCATCTACATGGTCATCATGCTTTTTTTGCTCAGTTAACCGGCTTAAAGTCCAAGAGATCGGGTTTCCCGCAGATCTGGTCCACAACCGCCCCGTACTTGGCATCCTTGCCATCTCTGTTGGTTGCGTCGATGAAGAGATGGAGGAGTAAGCCTAGTTCCAAATCGTCGTCGCTCTCGGCTCTCACAACTTTGTTGAATTTGATCCCGTCCTGTACCTGGTTCTCGTGCTCTGCCACCGCCCACCTGCCAAGCGGCTGAACGTCTGGATTGTTGATGTCTATTGGCACACGTGAACCTGCACCAACAACTGCCTTGGCGTAAATGACTACAATGGCCACATCAAATAGGAGGCTATTTCCCATGGTCTGGCTTAGGTTCACGCCTTGGTGCTATGTATTGCAAGTAGTATATGTGTCTGTAAGGGCGTGGGAGGACAGCTTGGTGCTGAGTATTGCAAGTCATGACGATTAGGGGCATTTATAGGGCTATACGCCTAGCTGCTTTGCCAGCAAATGGCTACAAATATAATTTGTTTTTGTTTTTTTGTAAAGGATACATTAGTTCATATCAAATCTTCCCCGTCTCTTTATAACCTCTTCAAATTTAGTAAAAAATGATTGACATGATCTTTGGGATCAATTTTGGTTAAAAGTAGTGATCTGTCCAAAAGAAATACTACTCAGGATTTTATGGGATGCATTGATGGTTAATAATGCATTGAGCTAGCAATTCAGACAATCTTTTCATACCATCATGACAGCTTGTATTCCAGCTAAAATGCGTACAAGATCCGGATAGTGAGGCTATAACCAACCTATTTTAGTTTTTTTAGCAAACAAACCTATTTTAGTGGTGGAGCTATACCCTATAGTTGCAAGCCCATCTCATGGCATCCGTGTATCAGATATCATATGGGATCCAGATATATAATGAAACTACATGGCGACTTTGTGACTAGTTCATCATATACATATACATATACATGATCGATGTACAAGTATATATACATGCAAATAGTTCGACAATCTCATAAGTAGGGGAGTAGTAAGGGAGCTCATTAAAGATGTCCTTAGGAAGGCTTTGGGGTAAATCCAGGACACCATGTGATGTGTACCTTTATGAATTAACTTTTGTTTGTGTGTGTGTGTGTGTATTTCTTTTTTTGCAGGTGATGTAAATTGTTGTTTGTAGACCAATCCAATAGTTGTTGACATATATGTTAGCATGAGGCACAATGGAGAGTCGTCCTATTCCACGCTGGTTTTGGAGACCAATCCAATAGTTGTTGACATATATGTTAGCATGAGGCACGGTGGAGAGTCGTCCTATTCCATGCTAGTTAACAACAATTTACACACACACACACACACACACACACACACACACACACACACACAAGTTAAATCATAAAGTTAGATAGCAGACGGTGTCTTGGAATTACCTAAAGCCCCCCTAAGGACATATTCTATGAGCTCCCTTACTACTCCCCTACTTATGCTGACTCACCGGGAGTAGCCAAGCGCGCCAATCCAGCTACTAGGGAACAGAGAAGGCAAGTAAACCATATGACATAGACTCTAACAACCGCTACTTAACAGGTAAGTAAACCCTTAGAAACAAGCTCCATCTGAAAGTATGATGTTATCCTATGCAATTGGTTTAATTTGGGTGAATTAGTTTTGTTTGCCCTAGGGTAAGGACACTGTCGGCGTTCTGGAACGGGGGTCCCCAGACTTGCCTGCCTGCGGCCTGCGGCGTGGCTCAAAGGAGGCCCGGCATGGCCCATCTTCATCAGCACAAGACTCAAGACCCTCGCGAGGCGGACGACACGGCGCATCCTCATGCGTGGCCTCCTCAGGCTGGCTCGCGAGGAGACGGAAATATCAAGGCAGGGTATCTCGCGAGGTGCCCATGACGCAAGCCATGACGATCGAGGGTACTAGGCGGGCACCAGCGCGCGCAGCGTCCTTCTTTCCTCTTTGGTGCAAAGGGGGCAAGCGCAGCCGCGGAGTACCAAGGGATCAGGCAAAGGTTGCCATTTCGGTGCAACAAGACCAGGACCAAGCGGACTACGAGACGGAGGTCACCATGGAGCCCAGCACGGCGTCACCGCAGAGTCTTTCGCAGGCGAAGACCAACTTTAGTCAGGATAAGAGTACTTGCTGTCCCCCTTCAAATTAGCCCGCCATTGTTGGCTCCCTTCCCGCTCAATATTTGGGAAGAGGACCAGGGCCCCTATAAATAGGGACGGCCACCCACGTAGCAAAGGGTTCGGCATGTGGATCTGACTAGCAAGCAGAGAGAGTAAGTGAGAGAGAGAGAAGGTGACTGAACTCCTCCCAGCAGTTCATCACCCCAGCCAAGAACAGACCCTCGCAAGGCTGTTCTTCCTTGTACTGTCCATCATCACCAGCCCCAGGAGGCAATCCATCCACCACACACTGGAGTAGGGTATTACACCACAACGGTGGCCCGAACCAGTATAAATCTTGTGTCCCTTGTGCAGTTCCCTTAGTAGTTTAGATCTTTGCGAGACGGGGAGGTAGGAGGCGAGATTTCCGCGCGCACCCCAGTGTTCGAACCTTAAGGGTCTGCCGGAACCCGTGAATCCGACATTTGGCGCGCCAGGTAGGGGTGCGCCGGAATCTGTCTTCCACCACTCCGCTCTGCCTCCCGTCGCATCGTCATCACCATGTCCGGCGACCAGGCGGGCAACCAAGGTCCATGGGCGGCGTGGCCCACCTACGCGGAGCCGCCCGCCTCGGGCGGCCCCGCGCCCCAGGCAGCTCGCGGCCCGCAGGGCGCTGCGGGCCGCGGGCGACGAGGACAGTCTTCCACGACCCTCACACCGCGGCAAGCGCGGTCGGCGGCAAGGGCCTCCAATCACGCCGCAACCACGACGCCGTACACCCGCCGGGAGCAGGCGAATACAAGGGCCGCGCTCACGGTGGCCCGGGAGCTGCTGCGGTGCAGACTGCTGGAGGGCGGCCATGATATGCTACTAGAGCGGGTGGCGGAGCTCCTGGGCTTCGCCGCCTCGGGGGCTCACCCCTTCTCCACCCAGCTCCCATCTCAAGCCCAGGGCGGCCCGCGCGGGGGCTCCGCGTGCGCCCACGGACTCCAAGGCTACTCCGACGCCAGCGAAGCCGTCAGCACCGGACCGGCGGCGGTGCTGCCTCCGCCCCCGGCCCGCGAAGAAGAAGGACTCGACGCGACCTGCGGCCCCAGAGGGCTGCCGCGCTGCCACCCCACAGTAGGCACGGCAGGTGGGGCTGCGTGGCATGCGGGGCACCACGGCGTGGCATTCGGGATGACGGCGACGGAGGAATACGTGCCCCTCATGCTGGACCAAGGACACCCTCGCGAGAGCAGGCAAAGCTCGCTCCTCGGCCCGAGCTGGGGGGACGAGGCAGTGGAAGCTGAGCCCTTCCAGGAGCCCATGGACGAACCCGCTGGCCACGCTGGAGGCAACGACTATCGGGCACCGCTAACTCTTCAGGGGCAGGTATATGCTAACCATGGATCACAGGAGGTGCAGGTCGCCGCGGCAAGCAGCTGCCCCGCTCCCACAGTCTCCTACCCCTCGGGAGGAGGGCGTAGGGGGCTGCGGGAGAGGGGTCGAGATCCTACATCACCACCGCGGCGTTCGGAGCAAGGCGTTCTCAGGAGGTAGGCCCTCTGCTGGGGAGGTGCCTCAGGGCCTGCCCCTGGCAGAGGACCCGTGGTCGTTAGGGGAACCGCTGGCGACCGCTCTACCCCATCGGGCGGTGTCCTAGGTTCCGGTCGTTGCTGATGGCACTAGAGTGTGGCGCAAGGCGGGGCCCTCGTCTAGCGATATGAAGCAAGGCCAGTACCTGTGAAGAAGGCCCAGTGCCTGTGAAGCTCGCCGCCCCGTGACACTCTCACGTAATAATGAGTGGGGCTGTACACGCCCCGGAGTCTCAGGGGTGCCGGCCTCAGGCC
The DNA here is from genome assembly GCA_034509565.1 of Triticum monococcum. NCBI lineage: Eukaryota > Viridiplantae > Streptophyta > Magnoliopsida > Poales > Poaceae > Triticum > Triticum monococcum. The sequence continues at coordinate 60,686,636 of CM067843.1, read as the reverse complement.
CTGGGGCTCCCTCCCATGCCCAGTGGACAGCACTTAGCTCCGTGCTGGTGAGAAGACGTCCAAGACTAGATTAGGTGCCGGACGCGGCTTTTTGTCTGCTTTTCGTTGCCTTTCCCTTTGGCTGTTGCTTTCCCCCGCTGGATTTAAGTTGGATTCGAATTTGAGATTTGCGTGTGTTCGGGGAAGGGGTGCTTATTCTCGCTCGAGCCATTTCTCGCGTTCTGGTTACCACTTCGTCACAGCTGCCTCCCCTCGTGAGCCCCTCGCGAGTCGGATTAGGACTGGCTCGTGCGCAACCCAGACTGCCGCGGTTGCTCCCCCCTCGGGAGGATTTTTCGGGTACCTGCGGAGGTTGTCCTGTTTAGAAAGGCCCAGAGCCTGTGAAGCAAGGTGAGTGCCTGTGAAGCCCTCGCGCTAAGGGAAAGGCCCAGAGCCAAGGAAGCAAGGCGAGTGCCTGTGAAGTCCTCACTCTAAGGAAAAGGCCCAGAGCCTGTGAAGCAAGGCGAGTGCCTGTGAAGCCCTCGCGCTAAGGAAAAGGCCCAGAGCCTGTGAAGCAAGGCGAGTGCCTGTGAAGCCCTCGCGCTAAGGGAAAGGCCCAGAGCCTGTGAAGCAAGGCGAGTGCCTGTGAAGCCCTCGCGCTAAGGGAAAGGCCCAGAGCCTGTGAAGCAAGGCGAGTGCCTGTGAAGCCCTCGCGCTAAGGAAAAGGCCCAGAGCCTGTGAAGCAAGGCGAGTGCCTGTGAAGCCCTCGTACTAAGGAAAAGGCCCAGAGCCTGTGAAGCAAGGCGAGTGCCTGTGAAGCCTTCGCATTCTGGAGAAGGCCCAGAGCCTGTGAAGAAGGCCAACGCCTGTGAAGTTTTTCACCAGCAACGATCTCACATCCTGAGGACCCAACTAGAGAGCACCCGAGGCGTCGCGCCCTCCTGTAGGCTGCCTCGGGGCCAGTGTGGGGCAAAGGTAAACCAACCCACCGTCAGGCACGCGCGCAATTTGACTACTACTGATACGCTGGACACGAGTTTTTATATGAGGGGCTTCCCCTCCCAAAATGCTCTCACGACCGTCAGGCCAAACACCTGAGTTCTATTCATGCAGGGTAAAAGACAGGAGAAGTACATGGTCAGTCTGACAAATCCCCCAACGCATCCTCGGGGGCGCCTCCCGAGCTGTCGCTGGCATCACTGAATCTGCCCTCGCCGCCTGCGCCATCACCAGCGGCGTCGGGGCCATCCACCACGCCGCCTTCGTCGGCAGCCACGACCACGTCGTCGTCATCCAAAGTGAAGGCTCGGACGAGAGCATCCACGTTGTTCTCCACCCAATCCGCCAGGTCGCCTCGGACGGCCTGGGGAACTGGGGCGATGGCGGCGTCAAAGTCAAAGTGGGGATCCATGTTCCGGAGATGGCTGAAGACGCGGGAAAAGGCACGCCCGAGCAGAGCGCAGCTTCTCTCCTCCACCAACCTGTCGGCCCTGACCGACCGAGCCTCCAGCTGTGTTACCACGGCGGTGAAGAACTGCAGGTTGCCAGCATAGTTAATCGTGTGCGGCTCGCCGACGGCTGCCTCGCAGATGTTGCCCAAGGCTGCGTTAGCCCTCACCCTGAGCGTGGTGAGCATGGGGCCATGCGCGTGCTCCAGGACCCGCCGCTGGCGTATTTCGTCGGCATTCTGGCGCTCAACGGCCTCGACCTCTTCCATCCGCTGGCGAAGACGGAGCACCTCGGCCTGGGAGGCAGCCAGCTCCTTTTGCGCTGCCTCGAGGGCGGCCCGGGAGGCGTCGACCAGCCGCGTCGCCTCATCGCGTTGGGCCCTCAGGGCTGCGGTTCTGCCCTCGGCTTCGACCCGGATCATCCCCAGCTTCCCCTCGAACTCTCGCTCGAGGCCTTGGCGCGCCGTCGCCACCCGACGACAAACCTCCTCCAGGACACGCACTTCCCATGCAGCGACATCATCTTCCGCCTGCGTCACTAGGCGCTCCCTCGTCTCTAGCCGCTCGTACTCGCAAGTGCGTTCATCGGCTTCCAACGTCAATGCTTCTTCGCGCCTCTGGAGCTTAGCTGGGTCGCCGGAGGCCACCCGCATCGACGCAAGGGCCAGCTCCGCTTGCTCCTCCAGTGAGTGGCACCGGGCCAGGAGCTCACGAGCCCGCTCCTCCGCTGTCGCTTGCCATTGGTCAGCTCTCCGGGCCTCCCCGGTGGCCTGAGATCGGGCCACTCGAGAGGCCTCCAGCGACGCCTTCGCCTCTTCGTCATCAAGATCCCGCTGACGGCGCGCGAGGGCGATGGTGGCCTCCAGCTCGCGCCTCCCTGCAGCTAGGCGCAGGCCCTCGGCCTCCAGGCGCGCGTCTTCGTCAGCGAGCTCCTCTCCAAGCAAGTTCACCGCATCGGCCGCTCTTCGAAGGAACCCTTGGCGGCGGGCGCGACGCTCCCGGGCGCACTCAAGCACATCTTCCACACCATCATCCGCCCCAAGCAAGCGCCCGGGGCCACGAATCATTGTTCCTCCTCTGGGCAGGGGGCTGGGGGCTGGCGCCCTCGCAATGGCCGGGCGCGTCGCGCCGGAAGCCCGACCTAGGGCCAGCCCATCTCCAGATGAGGGGCGCAGGAGGCGCCTCAACCAGTCGCGGTCCCCGACCATACGAGAAGCCCACGGCAGGCTGGCTATTCCCCGAGAGGGCCCACGAAGGAAAATCGCGGGGAATGACGGGCCGCGGTGCACCTCGGAATGGTCCGCCCCTTCAGACACCCTCACCACCAGGGTAGAGCTGCTCAGAGCATTTGAAGACAGTAGAGGGGACGAATCTAAGGGAGGCGGCACCTCGGCGACTTCCGCGAGCTCAGTCGGGAGGGGCCTGCAGAACAAGGATCAGCAGAAGCAGCAAGGGGATCTGGAGCCAGAGAGAAGGAGGACTTACTCGTCAGTGGCGAAGTACTTCCTGCGCTTCAGCGCGCGACAAGGGAAGTCATCACCTAGGGCCTCCCTCTTCCTCCGGAGGGCCTCAAAGTCCACGCGGAAGCGGCCCAAGAGAAGAGCGCAAGGATCATCCCGCCGCGAGGACGGAACATCAGAGCGGTCCGCGTCAGGGGCGCCTGCCTTCCATTGCCTCGCCAGAAGACGCGACTGGGGCCTCCAAGGCCTCAGCCCCAGGCACCGGGAGCGGCTGCTTGCCACCTTCAGCCACAGCGGCACGGGCCTCAGGAGCTGTCCCCTCGCGAGCGCCACCCGGCGCTGCCACCTCATCAGGGGCACCCTCGGCCTCAGGCGCCTCCTGCCTCCCTGCTCCGCCACTTGAGGAGGAGCCGCCTTGGCCGGTTGGAAGGGCAGTAACCACCATCGGGTTCTCGCGAGGTCCCTGGAGGCCGACCGGGCGCAGTCCCCATTCATCGAAGATAGGCATCTGCTTCACGAAGTCGGCCCTGCTTTGGCAGAGATACAACAAGGCCCCTCCCTGCCGGACGTTGCCGGGGTTGAGGTCACCGGTTAAGGTCAAGAGCGTCGACTTCAGCACCGCCGGAGCCAGGTCCTCCTCCTGGAGCCTCATGTTATCCTCGCGCCCACGGAAGGCTCACATCCGGCGAGAGTGGCGCTGCAGGGGAGCGACGCGGCACAACAGAAACTCCTTCACCACTTCGGGCGCTGTCACGCCAAGCTTCCTCAGGAGCGTGAAGCGGCTCCAGACAAAGACGAGCCGGGGGCTCTTGAGCATCTCCTGGCCCCAACACGAATTGGGGAAAGCAGGCGAGGTTGGCTTCGATAGTAGGGGGCTGGGTACCCCTGCGTCCACGTACAAACACCACTCGCGGAACCCAACCGCGGGCTGGGGGAGTTTGAAGTCAATCCCAGAGGCCTCGGTCGCAAGCTCGGCAGCAAAGCTCACACATGCCCAGCGTTGGGAAGGGTCGACAAGACGCAGTGAGAAGAAGTGGCGCAGCAAGGCAACCGAAGGAGGGATACTCGCCATGGCTTTGCAAACGAAGGCGAAGACCGAAAGAAGGGTGATGGACTTAGGACTTAGATGCATCAAGTGGATCTGATAATGGGAGAGCACGGCATTGAAGAAATCGGAGAAGGGGGGAACCAGACCCGCCCACAAGGCGTCGGTGAAACATGGAACCTCGGTTGCTATCCTGTTGATGGAGAAGTGGGGCGCGGGCCAAGCCGTCGTCCTCCCGCACTCGTTGAAGACGGAGGCCAGGGCCAAGCTGTCCCTGCCCAGGCACTCTTGGTTGAGTACGGTCGACTGGCTAACGGCGGGGGCCACCGATGGCGGCACACAAGACGGAGGCGTGGATTTCTCCCCTCTCTCCTTCCTCGTCGGAGTCATGGTGATGGGAAGGAGGGGGGAGATTTGAGATTGGATTGGAGGCGGGAGCCGGCGTGCGAAGGAAGGAAGAGCAGGAGACGCTCGAGCAACAAGAAGGGGAGCGGCTGTGTGCAACCACAAGTCCGCCTGACAGGGCGCAGAATAAGGGGGCGTGGGGGGAACAGTGCCGCCCACGCCCCATCAACCGCCATGCGGCGCCCAAGGCCGCAGGCTGTTAGGGCCAACCGTGCTTCGCCCTTGCCCTTTCGCCTCTCAGCACGGCCAATCCCATGCGCGCCTTGGGCTCGGGGGCTACTATCGGCGTTCTGGGAACGGGGGTCCCCAGACTTGCCTGCCTGCGGCCTGTGGCGTGGCTCAAAGGAGGCCCAGCATGGCCCATCTTCATCAGCACAAGACTCAAGACCCTCGCGAGGGGCCAAGCCTCGCGAGGCGGACGACACGGCGCATCCTCAGGCGCGGCCTCCTCAGGCTGGCTCGCGAGGAGACTGAGATATCAAGGCAGGGTATCTCGCGAGGTGCCCATGAAGCAAGCCATGACGATCGAGGGTGCCAGGCGGGCGCTAGCGCGCGCAGCGTCCTTCTTTCCTCTTTGGTGCAAAGGGGGCAAGTGCAGCCGCGGAGTACCGAGGCATCAGGCAAAGGTTGCCATTTCGGTGCAACGAGACCAGGACCAAGCGGACTACGAGACGGAGGTCACCATGGAGCCCAGCATGGCGTCACCGCAGAGTCTTTCGCAGGCGAAGACCAACTTTAGTCAGGATAAGAGTACTTGTTGTCCCCCTTCAAATTAGCCCGCCATTGTTGGCTCCCTTCCCGCTCAATATTTGGGAAGAGGACCAGGGCCCCTATAAATAGGGACGGCCACCCACGTAGCAAAGGGTTCGGCGTGTGGATCTGACTAGCAAGCAGATAGAGTAAGTGAGAGAGAGAGAGAGAAGGTGACTGAACTCCTCCTAGCAGTTCATCACCCCAGCCAAGAACAGACCCTCGCGAGGCTGTTCTTCCTTGTACTGTCCATCATCACCAGCCCAAGGAGGCAATCCATCCACCACACACTGGAGTAGGGTATTACACCACAACGGTGGCCCGAACCAGTATAAATCTTGTGTCCCTTGTGCAGTTCCTTTAGTAGTTTAGATCTTTGTGAGACGGGGAGGTAGGAGGCGAGATTTCCACGCGCACCCCAGTGTTCAAACCTTAAGGGTCTGCCGGAACCCATGAATCCGACAGACACGGTCAAAGTCATTGCAAAAGCGAAACATGACACTTGAAACATGTTTTATGACCCTTCATGACTAAAACAAAGGCAAGAATAACGTATGGAGTATCGAGGGTGCAACATATGTTTGGCATCGGCTAGATACAATCATATTTTGCAACTAACAGGGTGATAATGACTTCTTTTAATTATCCGCTCTCCATTAAGACTCAATGCGCCGCACAGTAATGAAGGAAATATGCCCTAGAGGCAATAATAAAGTTGTTATTTATATTTCCTTATATCATGATAAATGTCTATTATTCATGCTAGAATTGTATTAACCGGAAACTTGATAAATGTGTGGATACATAGACAAAACACAGTGTCCCTAGTAAGCCTCTACTAGACTAGCTCGTTAATCAAAGATGGTTAAGTTCCCTAACCATAGACATGTGTTGTCATTTGATGAACGGGATCACATCATTAGAGAATGATGTGATGGACAAGACCCATCCATTAGCTTAGCATAATGATCGTTAAGTTTTATTGATATTGCTTTCTTCATGACTTATACATATTCCTTTTACTATGAGATTATGCAAATCCCAGATACCAGAGAATACCTTGTGTGCTATCAAACGTCACAATGTAATTAGGTGATTATAATGATGCTCTACAGGTATCTCCGAAGGTGTTTTGTTGGGTTGGCATAGATCGAGATTAGGATTTGTCACTCCGAGTATCGGAGAGGTATCTCTGGGCCCTCTCGGTAATGCACATCATAATAAGCCTTGCAAGCAATGTGACTAATGAGTTTGTTGCGGGATGATGCATTACGAAACGAGTCAAGAGACTTGCCGGTAACGAGATTGAACTAGGTATGGAGATACCGACGATCAAATCTCGGGCAAGTAACATACCGATGACAAAGGGAATAATGTATGTTGTCATTGCGGTTAAACAGATAAAGATCTTCGTAGAATATGTGGGAGCCAATATGAGCATCCAGGTTCCGCTATTGGTTATTGACCGGAGAGGAGTCTCGGTCATGTCTACATAGTTCTTGAACCCGTAGGGTCCGCACGCTTAACGTTCAATGACGATTTGTATTATATGAGTTATGTGATTTGGTGACCAAATGTTGTTCGGAGTCCCGGATGAGATTACAGACATGACGAGGAGTCTCAAATGGTCCAGAGGTAAAGATTGATATATTGGATGATAGTATTTGGACACCGGAAGTGTTCCAGAATGTATCGGCCGGGTACATATCGGAGTACTGGGGAGGTTACAGGAACCCCGCGGGGGAAGATATGGGCCATAGGAGGGAGGCACGCCAGCCCACAAAGGGGTGGCGCGCCCCCCATAGGGAAAGAGGCCGAATAGGACTGGGAGAGGGGCGGCGCCCCCCTTTCCTTCTCCCCCCCTCTCTCTATCTTTCCCCCTTTCTCCCTCCGGTAAAAGGAAAGGGGGGCGAATCCTACTAGGAGCCCAAGTAGGACTCCTCCTACTTGGGGCGCTCCTAGGGCCGACCTCCTCCCCCTCCCTCCTTTATATACGTGAGGAGGGGGTGCCTACAACACACATCAATTGTTCCAAGCCGTGTGCAGCGCCCCCCTCCACAGTTTACGCCTCCGGTCATATTCACGTAGTGCTTCGGTGAAGCCCTGCGCGGATCACTTCACCATCATTGTCACCACGCCGTCATGCTGATAGAACTCTACCTCGACACTTTGCTGGATCAAGAATTCGAGGGACGTCGTCGAGCTGAACGTGTGCAGAACTTGGAGGTACCGTACGTTTGGTGCTTGATCGGTCGGAACGTGAAGAAGTTCGACTACATCAACTGTGTTAACAAAACGCTTCTGCTTTTGGTCTACGAGGGTACATGGACAAACTCTCCCCCTCTCGTTGCTATGCATCTCCTAGATTGATCTTGTGTGGACATAGGATTTTTTTTTAAATTGCATGCTACGTTTCCCAACAAGTAAACAATGACCGAGCTAACATCAGAAAGCATGATAAAACTATAATCCTATGTGGTACATCTCCAATGTATCTATAATTTTGTATTGTTCCATGCTATTATAGTATCAATCTTGAATGTTTTTTATGCAATTATATATCATTTTTTAGGACAAACCTATTAACCCAGTGCCAAGTGCCTGTTGTTGTTTCTTTTGGCATGTTTTTGGTTTTCTCAAAAATTAGTACAAAACGAAGTCCAAACGCTACAAAAAATTTTGCCGATTTTTTTTCTGGACAAGAGAGACCCTAGAAGCTTCAGGAGGAGATCGGACGACAACCGAGGAAACGACATGGAAATAGGGCGCGTCCTGTTACCTTGTGGGCCCTATGGGGATCCGTCTAACCTAATTCCACCTCTATAAATTCTCTAAAATTGGAAACCAACACAGAGCCACCCAAAATACTTTTTTCGCCACCGCAAGTCTCTGTTCTTCCGCAATCCCATCTAGAGGCCTTTTCTGGTACTCCGCCGAAGGGGGAATTGATCACAAAGTACTTCTACACCAACCTTGTTACCCTTCCAATGATGTGTGAGTAGTTCACCACAGACCTACGGTTCCTTATCTAGTAGCTAGATGGCTTCGTCTCTCTCTTTGATCTTCAATACAATTTTCTCCTTGATGTTCTTGGAGCTCTATCTGATGTAATCTTCTTTTGAAGTGTGTCTGTTGGGATCCGATGAATTGTGGGTTTATGATCAGATTATTCATGAGAAATATTTGAGTATTTTCTGAATTCTTTTATACATGATTATTTTAGATTTGTATTTCTCTCTGATCTATCCGTTTGGTTTGGCCAACTAGATTGATTTATCTTGCAATGGGAGAGGTGCTTTGTAACGAGTTCAATCTTGCGGTGCTCTATATCCCAGTAACAAAGTAGGGGACAAGGCACGTATTTGTATTGTTTCCATTAAGGGGAAAACGACGGGGTTTATTAATATTGGTTGGATTTACTTAGTCTACACCATGTTGTCGGCGTTCTGGGAATGGGGGTCCCCAGACTTGCCTGCCTGCGGCCTACAGCGTGGCTCAAAGGAGGCCCAGCATGGCCCATCTTCATCAACACAAGACTCAAGACCCTCGCGAGGGGCCAGCCTCGCGAGGCGGACGACACGGAGCTTCCTCAGGCACGGCCTCGTCAGGCTGGCTCGTGAGGAGGCGGAGAGATCAAGGCGGGGTACCTCGCGAGGTGCCCATGACGCAAGCCATGACGACTCAGGGCGCCAGGCGGGTGCCAGCACGCGCAGCGTCCTTCTTTCCCCTTTGGTGCAAAGGGGGCAAGCGCAGCCGCAGAGTACCGAGGCATCAGGCAAAGGTTGCCATTTCGGTGCAACGAGAGCAAGACTAGGAGGACTACGAGACGGAGGTCACCGTGGAGCCCAAGACGGCGTCATCACCAGAGCTTTGCGCAGGAGAAGACTGCTTTTGTCAGGATAGTTGATACTTGCTGTCCCCCTTCAAATTAGCCCGCCATTGTTGGCTCCCTACCCGCTCAAAATTTAGGAAGCGGACCAGGGCCTCTATAAATAGGACCAGCCACCCACATAGCAAGGGGAGTCAGGTGAAGTCCGTTCGGTTGGCTGGGAAGCAGAGTAAGAGAGAGAGAGAGAGAGAGAGAGAGGGAGAGAGAGAGAGAGAGAGAGAAAGGTGGCTGAACTCCTCCTAGCAGTTCGTCACCCCAGCCAAGAACAGACCCTCGCGAGGCTGTTCTTCCTTGTATTATTCATCATCATCAGCCCCAAGAGGCAATCCACTAACCACACACTGGAGTAGGGTATTACACCACAACGGTGGCCCGAACCAGTATAAATCTTGTGTCTCTTGTGCAGTTCTTTTGGTAGTTTAGATCTTTGCGAGGCGGGGAGGTAGAAGGCGTAATCTCCGTGCGCACCTCAGTGTTCGAACCTTAAGGGTCTGCTGGAACCCGAAATCCGACATTTGGCGCGCCAGGTAGGGGTGCGCCGGAATTCGTCGTTCATCGCTCCGTCCTCCTCCGACCGTCGCATCCATGTCCTACGCTCGTCGGGCCTGCGCCAAGCGCCGGGCCACCATCGCTTCCCACGTCGCCCAGACGGCGCCCGTCGGTGGACGTCCTCGTCGTTCCCCGTCGCCCGTTGTCAACGCCGCCACCGGCCCGGCGGGGGGCGAGCAGCAAGCATCGTCCCAGCACCCGTCCGTGCGGCAAGACGGCCGCACCGCTACTCCATCGCTTGCACCAGCTGGTTCTTCGTCCCACGCGCTCCGCGCACCCTTGGAGGCTCGAGCTGCGCTCCTTGTGGCAAACGAGCTATTGCACTACTGTCCCGTCGATGACGTCTACAAGGAGTGGCTCGACCGCGTCACCGAGCTTGTCCGCGCCGCAGGGGGCTATTCCGCGCCGTCCGTTCCTCTGCGCCACACCCCGCCCCGCGCGGGCAACGAAGCCCCGGAGGCGTACCAACTGCCTCCTCTCCAAGAAGACACCATGGCTCCAAGGCGCGTGGCCCCTGGGCGGAATCCGCTCCGTCAGGTGCCGGCGCAGCAAGAACAGAGCTGCCAAGAGATCCCACGCCCGCAAGGGGCTGCCCGGGCGCTCCGAGCTCCGGCACGCCGCGACCCTGCTCCAGTTCCGGCACGCCAAGACCCCGTGCTGCTCCTAGCAGCAGCGCGTGGGGACCCTCTAGACCAAGCTCTCCACCAGCCGAGGCCTTTCGTGGCCACCGCAGGCTGCCGTGCCTACACCACCGAGCTGCGTAGTGTCCCATGGCCTGGCAAATTCAAGCCAGACCTGCCTCCTCGTTACGATGGCACGACTGACCCTGCAGAATTCCTCCAGCTCTAAGAGCTGGGCATCGAAGCTGCTAGCGGGGACGAAATGGTCATGGCGAACTGGTTCCCCATGGTGCTCAAGGAAGGAGCTCGCACCTGGCTCCTGAATCTGGCCCCAGGCACGATCTCTTCCTGGGACGAGATGCGCACCCGCTTCATCACCAACTTTCAAGCTACTCGCGATCGGCCGCCCGCCGTGAGCGACATGCGCCGCATCAAGCAACAACTTGGAGAGACCCTGCAAAAGTACATCCAGTGCTTCAACAGCGTGTGCTTCAAGATCCCCAAGGTGTCCGAGGAGGCCATCATCTCGGCCTTCTCCGATGGTGTGCGCGACGTCAAGATGAAGGAGGAGCTGGCGATGCATGAAGACATGTGCACCTCCCTGGAGCTATTCAACTTGGTGACCAAGTGCGCCAGGGCTGAGGAGTGACGCCTCTCCCTCCTCGAGCTGCCTGCCACAGAACCAGAGGAGAAAAAGCCCAAGGCCAAGGACATGAAGCGCAAGGGGGCTGCCGTGCTCGCAGCAGAACCAGACACCAAGCGGGGCAAAGATCTGCCTGAATCCACCAGGGGCAGCCGGTACTGTGTGTACCACGACCTCCACACCCACAACACCAACGAATGCCAAGAACTCTGCACCGTGCGATAAGGAAGGATCGGCCGTCGTCCCGATCGCGCCGATCAGGGCTACGGCCGAGGAGGAGGAAGAAACGCAGGACGCAAGGAAGACCGTGGCCCGCGCCAAGGGTGGCGCGATCAGCCTTGTCGGATTTCGGGTTCCGGCAGACCCTTAAGGTTCGAACACTGGGGTGCGCGCAGAAATCTCACCTTCAAACTCTCCGTCTCGATGGGGTCTAAACTACTAAAAGAACTGCACAAAAGACACAAGATTTATACTGGTTCGGGCCACCGTTGTGGTGTAATACCCTACTCCAGTGTGTGGTGGATGGATTTCCTCCTGGGGCTGGTGTGGATGAACAATACAAGGAAGAACAGCCTCGCGAGGGTCTATTCTTGGCTGTGGTGATGAACTGTTATGAAGAGTTCAGTCACCCTCTCTCTCTCTCTACTTGTGAACCGTATGAACCAAAACGGAACCCAACTGAACCGATCCTAATCCCCCCCTTGCTATGTGGGTGGCTAGTCCTATTTATAGAGGCCCTGGTCCTCTCCCCAAATATTGAGCGGGAAGGGATCCAACAATGGCGGGCTAATTTGAAGGGGGACAGCGAGTACATCTATCCTGACAAAAGCAGTCTTCGCCTGCCAAAGGCTCTGGTGATGACGCCGCGCTGGGCTCCATGGTGACCTCCGTCTCGTAGTCCTCCTGGCCTTGGTCTCGTTGCACCGAAGTGGCAACCTTTGCCTGATGCCTCGGTACTCCGCTGATACGCTTGCTCCCTTTGCACCAAAGAGGAAAGAGGGACGCTGCGCGCGCTGGCACCCGCCTGGTGCCCCGTGTCGTCATGGCTTGCGTCATGGGCACCTCGCGAGGTACCCCGCCTTGAACTCTCCACCTCCTCGCGAGCTAGCCTGACGAGGCTGTGCCTAAGGACGTGCCGTGTCGTCCGCCTCGCGAGGCTTGGCCCCTCGCGAGGGTCTTGAGCCTCGTGTTGATGAAGATGGGCCGCGCTGGGCCCCCACTCGAGCCACGCTGCAGGCCGTAGGCAGGCAAGTCTGGGGACCCCCATTCCCAGAACGCCGACTGTAGCCCCCGGGCCCAAGGCGCGCATGGACTTGGCCGTGCCGAGAGGCGAAAGGGCAAGGGCGAAGCGCCGCGGGCCCAAGGCGCGCATGGACTTGGCCGTGCCAAGAGGCGAAAGGGCAAGGGCGAAGCGCCGCGGGCCCTAACAGCCTGCGGCCTTGGACGCCGCGTGGCGGTTGATTGGACGTGGCGCCTCCGCTTCCCCATGACGCCTTGGTGATCGTGCGAGCTGGACAAGTCCCTGCATGCAGAACGTGTTATGATTACCTGTGATCATGGAGACTGGCGGTTGGCCTTCGCCGGCTATAAGTACGGCACCGCTCGTGCCCGTCCAGTCCATCTCCTCTCGCTCTCTCCTTCGCCTCAGTTCTTGCTCCGTCTTGGTGTGATGGCTCCGATTCGCCGATTCTCTGCAGCGGAGAAGGGAAAGGCTCCTCGAGAAGGGCCAGACCCTCTCCCGCCGAAGAAGCGACTCGCCCATTGCAGCTGGGACGATGAGGACGATCCGGTGGTGGCGAGGCCCCGGGGCAAGCGGGCTCCGCCGGGGTTCCCGCTGCCTTTGTACGCCCACGTCGAGGGCCCCGGAGGTGTTGATGCTGATCCCCGTGGTCAGCGCCGTCGGGTTATGAAGGCGTGGGTGGTTCCTCCTGGAGTCCATGCCGAGGGCTCCTCCCATGAGTTCGTGCTCCATGTCGTCACTCCTCTTCAGTCCTGGATCAACCTTCCTCCCTTCTTCGCCTCCGTGGTTCTTCCAGGGGGGCCTATGGAGCTCTAGCTGCAGCACGCCGACTGCGGCGCCCCCGCGACCGAGGCCGAGGTCGTCGTCGCTGCCTCGGGCGTGGTCTACATGTCCCGTGGCTGGAGGGATATCGCCCGGGTCTGCAGGGAAAGAGGCGTCTTCACGGTCCACCTGGAGTATGACGGCGCGGCGGTGATGTTCCTCAAGGTCTTCAACGTGATCGGGCGCCGGCTGGAGTGCTGCCGCGGGAGAGGCGACCAGGACCTCGCCCTGGTGAGGGCTAGGCCCGTCGACCGCCCCCTTGGCAGTGGCGCCCGAGGGTCCAGCGGCTCCAGCGAGATCTTCGCGACTCCGGAGACGAGCGACGACAGCTACGAGCCCCCGAGCCGACGCCGCTCCAGGAGCAGGGAGGACGCATCAGGCCATCGCCAACCCTGATCTGGATGGAGTTGGCGCCGGTGCCTGACGGCCCACTGTTGATGATTGCATCTTCTGTAGGAGCCCATGTATTTAGCACTCCTTAGGATCCGTTCCCTGCGAGGAATCGAAATGCGCCCCATGGGGGCTTGTAAGGTGTCTGTAGTCCCGTTTGTTAATATATGACCTTTGCTATGGATTCGTGTGAGTTGCTGATTCCGTCATAGCTTAGTTCTCCCTTTCGAACCTCGTGAGGGCTTGGTGCTCTATGCCGACAGGTCCCAGTCCCAAGGCGGCGTCAGCCGTCGCTGGTATGCCAGGTCGCGATGCCGTGGTCAAGGCCAGGAGGTGAGCGACCCGAGGTCCGGTAAGAGCCCCTGAGTCGCGATGCTCAGGAGGTCCCCTTTGGCGCCCAAGCAGCCATCACTTAGTGAGAAAGGGAAGCAACGTCGCTAGTACGGAGTTGCTTTAGGTGCAGGGGGTAGTGCTGCAGCAACCAGTGCTGTGGGTGGTAACTTATCTTGAGGATCAGGGGCCGTTCCAGGTGCGCCGTTGGGTCCGTGTGTGGATAGGAGCGGAAATGCTCGGCAAGGTCCTCGTGAGGCCCCTTCTTCCCCGCCTCTGCTCCCCTTTCTGCTCTACGTCCTCGGGTCCCGGCCCTCGAGCTTGTCTCAGCCGTCGCTGGTATGCCAGGTCGCGATGCCGTGGACAAGGCCAGAGGGTGAGGGCTGGAGAGCCAGTAAGAGCCCTGAGTCGCGATGCTCAGGCACCCCCCCCCTTTAACGTGCAAGCGGTTCATGCGGGCGAGGGCGAAGGAAACCTCGTGAGGGCCTCGGCTTGCACGGTTCCCTCCAGGGATCCTGCAGGGTCATCACAGAAAGAAGGTGGTGTTGCCACGGCGGCCATTAGTTGATCGTTAGTAACTCAAGAGCTTGCAGGTTGAGGTAGGCGAGGCGTATCTGGGCACCCGTGAGCCAGCGCGGGACTCCTGAGGCCCTACCTCTAGGTGGGTTGCGCCCGGCACTGGGCCGTATCTTGAGATGTGTCCCTGCAAAATTTGGTTAGATGCCGGTACTCTACGTCCTCGGGTCCCGGCCCTCGAGCTTGTCTCAGCCGTCGCTGGTATGCCAGGTCGCGATGCCGTGGACAAGGCCAGAGGGTGAGGGTTCGAGAGCCAGTAAGAGCCCTGAGTCACGATGCTCGGGCACCCCCCCCCCTTTAACGTGCAAGTGGCCGACATGGGAAGAGAAGATGCCGCGGACGGGCACCATGCAGCTAAGCGTGATAGGCAATGCATAGTTGGAAATAAACGCTAGGGGGATACACGCCGCTGGGTCTGGCCCCAGCGGCTTGGGGATGATGCAGCCCGAGGGGCACCCCCAACAAGGCAAGCTAGCGACGGAAAGGTAAATGAAGATACATGCCGCGGGGGCGGACCCACGCGGCCTGGGAGTGATGCAACCCTGGGGGGTGCTCCCAGCTGAGAACGGAACTTGAAAGATGTCACCTGAGGATGTCATCGGCGTAGTGGCATTGGTGCAACAGACTTGACGGGCTGCAGAAGCCGATCCTCACGAGCCCCCAGGCCCTGGGGCCTCGGGAGGCTCCGGAGGAGCTGGTGTGTCACGACCGGTTTTCCAATAAAAATATTTATTGAGAAACCAATCTTTGAGTCCAGTATGAGAGAAAAATCCTCCTCACTGGTAAACAAATACTTGATACAATAAGCCAGTAGCATAGAATATATTACAGGGTTGAGCTAGGGCTGCTCAACAAATTATAACAAGCGCGCCAATAATTATACATAATGGCAGATATAACACAATGGTGTGGTGGCATACTACTGACTCGAGGATATAGTGGTGGTGGAATAACACAATGGGAAGTGTGGTAACACGACTCTCAAACTGGCATCTCATCGAGCGTCGAGGTGAGGCTCGATAGATTTATTCAGGTTGCGGAAGCGGGTATAAAATAGTGACCAAGACCAGGGTCGCACGAGACTGACTGGGACTCCTCTAGGCATCGGACTCGCTATCGAACTCTTCATCCATGAGATCGCCTTCGTCAGCATCTGGCCAAATCAACAAGCCAGTGAGTACTTTGAAAGTACTCGCAAGACAGTTTGGACGTAAGATATAACAAATGCATGCATGAATGCGACATGAATGATCTTCCCAATGCACAATTAAAATTTTGCATAACGAAGTAAGTACGAGGGAAACGGCGGTAGTCCGCCTGAAATCCCAACGGAATATAAATGAGAACCGATCGGGTGTCTGAAGCAACGCCTCGAAGGGTGAACAAGTAATAACAGAAAAAATCATGCCACAGTCGGACGTCTGAGCGACATCGCAGAAAGGGCTTTAAAAGAAATGCCACAGTCGGACGTCTGAGCGACATCACAGAAAAGGCTTTAAAAGAAATGCCACAGTCGGACGTCTGAGCGACATCACAGAAAGGGCTTTAAAAGAAATGCCACAGTCGGACGTCTAGGCGACATCACAGAAAGGGCTTTAAAAGAAATGCCACAGTCGGACATCTAGGCGACATCACAGAAAGGGCTTTAAAAGAAATGCCACAGTCGGACGTCTAGGCGACATCACAGAAAGGGCTTTAAAAGAAATGCCACAGTCGGACATCTAGGGGACATCACAGAAAGGGCTTTAAAAGAAATGCCACAGTCGAACGTCTAAGCGACATCACAGAAGGGGCTTTAAAAGAAATGCCACAGTCGGACGTCTAGGCGACATCACAATAAGGGCTTTAAAAGAAATGCCACAGTCGGACGTCTAAGCGACATCACAGAAAGGGCTTTAAAAGAAATGCCACAGTCGGACGTCTAAGCGACATCACAGAAAGGGCTTTAAAAGAAATGCCACAGTCGGACGTCTAAGCGACATCACAGAAAGGGCTTTAGTCCACAAGTGAACAATACTTATAATAAATATTCGGTTCATGATAATAAACCGGTTAGTCCATCCACAGGAATAAACGGTTAACCGGGCTTAGTGCTCATGAGATTCACCGGAGTATTTGTCACCAAAAACTGGCACTTGTCAGAATAAGTCAGCGCAAAATTTGGATAGGGATAAGATGATTTGGAGATTTATGACTCTGCAGAGTTTGTACAAAAATTTCCCCCAGCTAACGGATTTCCGTAGTCTCGAAGGACTAGTTCCGTTTACGGTATATCGGAAGAAAACACAGCAATCCAGTACGCACCCATCCTATCTCTCGATGCCAGGACTCACCCTAGACATTGTCCAAGAAAAACTTTGAGACGGGGAGATGAAAATCTCGAATAGCATGGGATCAAATTTATATACGCGCGCTCTAAGGGGTGCCCCCCTCTCGGTCCCAACCGGAAACACCCATGCTCCCTGACCGGATGACTGGCTTTAATCCAGGGCCATGGAACCATCATCCCGGCCTCTCCTTTTGGTGTGTACCAGGAAAGCGGTTTGCAACTTACTAAGCCATATTCCTTGCGGAAAACATGTGGTAGTACAAGGAAGGAAAAGGGAGGAACTGGACTGATACGATTTGACACAATAGTCAATTAGTCTGGCATAAGACTGGCATGCTACAACACTGCCATCTTACCCATCCTCATGCCAACCCATGGCCTTTCATACTCACATCCATCCACTTATGGATCATCGAGCTCACTTACCTTGATCATGCATGAAAATAACGTTCATGGGTATGCTCATCAACATGCCATGAAACTAACTAAATGCAAAACATGCCAAGACACTCATCATATCAAAAGTTCAAACATGCTTGCCTGGTTCGGAGTAGTCGGAGCCTAGCTCGGTGAAGTTCGCGGCTCCGTCACCTCCTTCGGTATCTACGGTATACAGAAAATATAGGCGCTATCGTAAATACCAAGAAGTGCACAAAAAGTATTCCAAAAATTTTCCAAATAAATCTGATAAAAAACTAGACAAAATTTCAAAGAGAACAGAAAAAGAATCAATCAAAAATACTTTTCTGTTTAAAAGTTATAAGGGTTTTAGTCCAGGGACTCATCTGTAATGAAACAGAATCTTTCCAGGGGCTAGCTCATAAAAACTGAAAACGCTTCGGCAGAGACTACGCCAGCCCAGGAGGAAAACGCATTTTTGCAGAATATGCTTTCAGAAATGGTTCGATTAGAAAGAGACAGAGAGGCTGACGGGCAGATCCCACCCGTCAGGTTTGAAAATTCAAAATGGGCGGCTGAGCTCGACGGAGCCCGAGAGCCGCGGTGGTCGCCGGCGGCGATCCACGGCGAGGCAAGGGGATCGGAGGGTACCTCCTTGCTCAGGACGTCCTTCCGCGTCGGTTGGTGGTGGTGGTGGTAGCCGGCAAGTACCACGTCGACGGCGAGCCTTGCTCCGGAGGACGGCGGCTCGGGTGGAAATCGACTTCGCCGGGGAGAGCTGCGAAGGTCAAATTGGTGCTTGGGTTAGTTCACTGGGTGCTCGAGGAAGTTATTGACGAAGTTTGGGCACCGGGGACGGCCTCACCGGAGCGAATCGAGGTGGAGGCCGAGGCGGATCGAGGCGGCCGGAGTCAAGGAAGAAGGGCCCCTCGAGGCTCTTCTAGTTGCTGGTCGGGGTCCAGAGAGGTAGTGGAGGTGTGCGGGGGCGAGAGGGAACCTGGGGGTGCTATATATAGCCGGCCCGAGGCGGTTGCCGCATACGGGATAAGTCCGGCGAGCGATTACGGCGGCGCCGGGGTTGGGCAGTGGGATTAGAGGTTTAGGCATCGTCTAGGTGGAGTAGAGGTTCCATTCCGAGGTCCAGCTCAGCACGGGAGGGGAGTTTTACGGCCGGCTCCAACGGAACGGCCGCGCGGCACGTCGGCGGCAGGGAGCGCGTTCTGTGCTTGCCGGGCCACGGTGACTGTGCAGCGGGCTGCGCTGGCATTGCATGTGCCACGCGGAGAGCCAGGGAGAGTTGGGCGGCGCCGAATGGCATTGCGCCGCCGTTTTGCTTCCGGTCGGCCGTAATGGTGGATTGGCCGCCGCGGGACACGCCGGCGCAGGCGGGCCAGGGCGCCACCGACGCCCGGAAGGCGCCAAGCGCGCGTGCGGCACTCCAGACAAGAGGGAGAGGCGTCGAGGATCGTGCCAAGCGCACTGTCCACGTGTGACTGAATCTGACGAGGAGAAAACGACACTGAACTCTGAACTTACTGAATTACTGAAAGTGCAAAAATTCAGTGTATGCAGGGTGTTCGACAGAATGATTCAGGTGTCTAGGGATTTTTCCTAGAGCTGATTTTTGGTGGAGTGGCTACTCATTGCTCCAGTAGGTTGCCTGAATTTTTGTAGAATTTTTTGGGGGAGTGTAGATATGAATTTTACCAAATTTGGCAAATCTGGTCCAAACTTGCAGAGGCTGAAATTTGAAAAATTTGAAAAGAAGTAGAGTGGATCAGGATGGTTCTGAGTTGTGGATGCTAAGGACAATCCAGAGGAATTGGTTTGAGATCAAAACTCAAAGGAAATAAGGTACTTGCTTTGTAAATGGCTCAGACTCCACATAATTGACAAAAAATGATTTGAGATGAAAAATGTTTGAATTAAAATACAAAACCTGCTTGGATTAGTTGGGACAGAGAACTTAGGTTGCTCCAAGAGGGAGGGGAGGTTTTGGAGTGGTTTTACCACCTGAGATAGGGTGAAATCAATGGTGATTTCAAAAAGAAAGAAGTCCCAAAACTCCTAGGGTTTCTTTTTAAATGAAAATAAATAAGTTTGAGAGGGGAACAACCAGAAGAAAAGCTTCCAAAAATTCAACACCAAAAATTGAAAAGGAAAGGAAATCCTTGCCAAAGGTGAAAGGAAGTTTTTAAAGAGGAAGAGTTTTCTGAAAAAGAAATTTTTAAAGGCCCTCCTTTAGAATCCAATAAAGTTTTTGATGAAAACCAAATCAAAAATTTTGGAGTGTCACAACACCTACCCCCTTAGGAAAAATCTCGTCCCCGAGATTTCAGCTGATCCTTAAATAAGTGTGGATGCTCTGTCCGAAGAAAATCCTCTCTTTCCCAAGTAGCTTCACTGTCGGTGTGATTGCTCCACTAGACTCTGAAGAATTTTATGGTCTTCTGTCGGGTTCTACTTTCAGACTCCTCTAATATTCTTACTGGACATTCCCGATAAGTGAGGTCTGGCTGCACGTCAATGCTCTCATGGGATACTTGTTTCTCTGGGTTGCTCACGCACTTCCTCAATTGCGAGATGTGGAACACGTCGTGGACATCGGATAATTCTTTGGGTAAGTCTAGCTGGTAGGCTACCGTGCCTCTTCGGGCCATTATACAGAACGGTCCAATGAATCTTGGTGCTACCTTCCCTTTTATCTTGAATCATTGCAATCCTCTCATAGGAGATACTTTCAGGTATACGAACTCACCGGGCTTGAAGCTGACCCTACGATGTTTCTGATCATAATAACTCTTCTGTCGACTTTGAGCGGTCTTAAGTCGGTCTCTGATTAGCTTGACTTTTTCCTCGGCTTCTCTGAGCATGTCTGGTCCGAAGATGCGGCTGTCTCCAGTCTCTGACCAATTCAACGGGGTACGACATCTCCGTCCGTATAAAGCCTCAAATGGTGCCATTTGCAGGCTGGCCTGGTAGCTATTGTTGTACGCGAACTCGGCGTATGGCAGGCTTTCTTCCCAACTGGTTCCATATGTGAGGACACATGCTCTCAGCATGTCTTCTAAAATCTGGTTTACGCGTTCCGTTTGTCCATCGGTCTGTGGGTGGTATGCGGTGCTGAAGGCTAGTTGAGTTCCCAGAGCCTGTTGTAAATGCTCCCAAAATCTTGAGACGAACTGAGTGCCTCTGTCGGATATTATAGTCTTCGGGACTCCATGCAGACAAACTATGCGGGTGAGATAAGTCCTGGCAAGCCGCTAAGTGTTGTAGGTTTTCTTTACTAGAATGAAATGTGCCACCTTGGTTAACCTGTCAGTGATGACCCAGATGGCATCATTCCCATGCTGTGACCAAGGTAGTCCGACAATGAAATCCATCCCTATCTCATCCCATTTCCACTCAGGTATTTTGTTTGGTTGCAGCAGTCCGGCCGGTCTCTGATGCTCAGCTTTTATGCGTTGACACGAGTCGTAACGTGTAATGAAGGTGGCTATGTCCCTCTTCATACCGTGCCACCAAAATCTTTCCTGAATATCTTTATACATCTTGGTCCCGCCGGGGTGGATTGAGTACGGGGCGGTGTGGGCTTCAGCTAGGATTTGCTGTTTAAGGTCTTCAATGTTTGGCACGCAGAGTCTTTCTCCGTACCACAATATCCCTCCATCGTCTATGACGAACTCCGAGGCCTTGCCCATACTCACCTTTCTTCTGATGCCTTCAATGCTGGGGTGACCGGGCTGAGCTCCTTTAATTTCCTCCACAAGGTCGGGTTGTATTTCCAAGTTTGATATGGTGCCTTCCGCGACCATTAACAAATTGAGCTTCGCAAATTCTTGTTGGAACTCGGGCCTCAAGCTTTGCAGATTGTTTTCGTCGGAGTTGGGGTTCCGACTGAGAGCATCGGCCACTACATTTGCTTTTCCTGGATGGTAATGGATACCAACATCATAATCCTTTACCAATTCCAACCAGCGTCTCTGTCGTAAATTTAGTTCTGGCTGCGTGAAAATATATTTGAGACTTTTGTGATCCATATATATTTCACATCGGTTCCCAAGTAAGAAATGCCTCCATTCTTTGAGTGCATGAATGACCGCTGCCATTTCTAAGTCATGAGTGGGATAATTTTCCTCATGCTTGCGAAGTTGCCTTGAAGCATAGGCGACAACCTTGCCTTCCTGCATCAACATGCATCCGAGACCCTTTCTGGACGCGTCACAAAACACTTCAAAATTCTTGTGTATGTCTGGCACAATTAATACTGGTGCTGTTGTTAATTTTCGCTTTAGCTCTTGGAAACTCTTTTCGCAGGCTTCTGTCCATTCAAACTTCTTGTCTTTCTTGAGTAACTGCGTCATAGGCTTGGCTATGGTGGAAAATCCTTCAATAAATCTGCGGTAATATCCTGCCATTCCCAAGAAACTACGTATATCTGTTACGCTTGCTGGCGACTTCCAGCCAAGTATGGCCTTGACTTTCTCTGGGTCCACTGCGATACCGTCTTGGGTTAGCACGTGGCCTAGGAAGCCTACTTGTCTTAGCCAAAATTCGCACTTGCTGAACTTGGCATACAATTGGTGTTTCCTGAGTTCTCCTAGCACAATCCTAAGATGTTCTGCGTGCTCTTCTAGTGTTTTGGAGTATACCAGAATATCATCGATGAATACCACGACGAACTTGTCCATATATTTCATAAATACTTTGTTCATGAGGTGAACAAAATATGCAGGGGCATTTGTTAATCCAAATGGCATTACTGTGAACTCATACAGTCCATATCTGGAAGTGAAGGCTGTTTTGGGGATATCTTCTGTTCGCACTTTTAATTGATGGTATCCAGATCTTAAGTCAATTTTTGAAAATACCTTGGCCTGAGCAAGTTGATCAAACAAATCGTTTATCCTTGGTATCGGATATTTGTTCTTAATTGTGACCATGTTAAGTGCTCGATAGTCAATACACAATCTCGGTGTTCCATCCTTCTTTTTGGCAAATAAAATTGGTGATCCCCAAGGTGAGGAGCTGGCTCGAATATATCCTTTGTCCAGCAATTCTTTTATTTGCTTCTTCAATTCAACCAACTCGGATGGTGCCATTCTGTATGGTTTCTTGTATATGGGGATGGTTCCTGGTGCGAGCTCAATGCAGAATTCTATCTCTCGGTCTGGTGGCATGCCTAGTAGTTCTTTAGGGAATACATCTGGAAATTCGCATACCACTGGAACCTTGTTTAGCTCAGAAACGTCTACCTTATTCAATCTCGGTTGCTGGGATATTTTTCCTTCCTTGGCTGACACTCTTATTGTCTTCCTGTGGTGGTGTGTGAGAATTACGGTCCGGTTGTAACAGTCGATAAAACCCTTATTGGTGGTTAACCAGTCCATCCCTAGGATGACATCTAGACCTTTGTTTTCCAACACAATAAGATTTGCGTGAAACTCCAATCCTTCAAACTCAATGACCACATTCTGACAGTAATTCTGAGTAACTTGCCGAATCCCAGGGGATTTGATGATCATGGATTTCTCCAAAGGAAGCATCGAAAAATTATTTTGCAAAGCAAAA
This sequence comes from Triticum monococcum, assembly GCA_034509565.1. Classification (NCBI taxonomy): domain Eukaryota; kingdom Viridiplantae; phylum Streptophyta; class Magnoliopsida; order Poales; family Poaceae; genus Triticum; species Triticum monococcum. Next base: position 60,664,191 of record CM067843.1, on the reverse strand, counting down.
CTTTTCGAAATGAAAGAGTGAGAAGCTCCAGAATCAAACAAAACCGTTGCGGGTATGGTGTTGACAGGAAACGTACCGAGTACGATATCCGGAGCGTTTTGTGCCTCCTCTTTGGTTACGTGGTTCAGATGACCCTTCCTGTGGTTGTTGCTGGGATTGAAATTGTTTCGCTTGGGCGCTGAATTATTGCCGCCGTTGTTTGGCTTTGGGGTTGAGTTTCTAGGCTTGGGACACTGCTTGGCATAGTGCCCTTCCTCTCCACAGGCGTAACAAGTGATGCCGGGGCGATATATGAACTCCTTGTCCCTTGCATGAAAATTCTTGATTTGGCGTGAGACATTGGATGGGAATTTGTGTGTCCCACCCTTTTGAAAATCTGTCTTGCTTCGGGGATTGCGGGCATGGTTGGTCTGGTCCCTTTTTCGCTTGCGGATATCCTCGAGACTGCGTCTCTCATTTTCCAGAGTAATGGCTTTGTCCACCAGTGTCTTAAAATCAGGAAAAGTGTGCACGACCAGTTGGCATTTAAGTGCGGGCGCTAGACCGTCAAGGAATTTCTCCATCTTCTTGCTTTCAGTCATACGCTCTTCCTTGGCGTAGTGAGACAATAGTGTAAATTGACTGCTGTAATCTGCCACTGTCGAGTTCCTTTGTTTGAGGTCATCGAACTCTCTCTTTTTGATTTTCATAATACTCTTAGGAATGTGTGCACCGCGGAAACCTTCCTTGAAATCATCCCAGGTTATGTCGCCTTCGTTTGGATGCATGTGCAGAAAATTCTCCCACCAAGATGCGGCTGCTCCTGTGAGATAGTGCGGAGCATACAATACCTTCTCGGGATCTGAACATTTTGCAATAATTAATTTCCTCTCCATATCCCGGAGCCAGTCCTCGGCTTCAAGAGGCTTGTCAGTATGAGAAAATGTTTGGGGACGCGTCTTCTGTAGCTCGGATAACTTGGAATGCTGCGGATACTGTCCATGGTAATTTCCCATGTTGATGACTTGATTCATCATTTCACGATGTTGTTGCTGACTCTGCTCATAAAGGCGGCACATTTGAGAAAGTGCCATTTCACTGCCCTGTTGGCTTGACTGCCCTTGCGTGAAATTGTTGCTTGGTTGAGTGTCCAAATTTTCCTCTGGCGGAGTAGGCATGGAGCGAGTCCAAGGACGAGACATTTTTCACTATGGGGATATATTTTGTAAAACTCATAAGAAAAATGAAGATGGTCGTCAAAACAACTCCAAAAATAAAAATGCACAAGGATGGCAATTAATTTAAAAGTCCAAGATTACTTAAGAAAACAAATTGATTTGCGCACGGAGAAGGACTGCTCATTACATATCTTACACGCAGGCGATAATTATACAGTACATCACTCAGGATATGCGTACATAATCCTTACATGTTATTTAGGCTAGTTCACTCCTCCAGTTCTACATGATGCGCAAATAAGCTACTTCTCACAACATACCTTACAAAGCGGTACATCGCATGACGGGCAAACGCACTCAGCCGGAAATGTCGATGATCTCCTTGGCCCTGCCAAGGGTGAGGCGCAGTGAGGCTGGGGACTCGACCTCCTCCTCACTAATAGGCTCCAAACGAGAAGAGCCGCGTCGGGTAGATGGAACGGGTGCCAGGGGTGGAGCAACACGAATGGGAGTGGGCACAGCGGGTGGTGCAGTGCGCGCTGGAGTGGGCGCAAAGGCCTGGTTGAACCCTCCGGTGGTAGGCAGGTGACGAGTAGGTGCATGCGATGCTGAAGACGAGACAAAAGTCAGTGGCGGTGCAGTGAGCAGGAGCTCCCTCCTGTTGGCGGCACAGCCATGGACTGAGTCCATGCGGGCAGCTACGAAGTCATCCACCAGGTTGTCGAAGGCCGCCTCCAGAGCCCGGAGATACCCAATAAGCATCTCAAAAGCCTCGTATCATTCTCCTCTGGGGCAGGAGAATGCGTAGTGGCAGGTGTAGGGCACATGGCATGGAAGATAACGGTAGCGACGAGTCTTCATCGCGGGAAGGACATCCCTGAGGCGGGCTATCGCCTCACGGGCTGCCATCTGCATAGCATGCCTCTCCGTAGGCATGGCTCTTCCCACGAACAGGTAGCGGCGTAGCTCACCACGCCCTCCCTTGAACTGCACCGTGGCCTGGTGCATGGTCAGACCGTCGTTGACTCTGTGCTGGCGGAGTGTGAAGACTGGGCGCACGGATGACCCCATCGCGACCTGAACGATGAAGGAGAGAAGCTTGACGAACCCATCGGGTACGTTGGCGAAGGTCTGAGACTCGCAGTTGTTGTCGGCCATCTACAAAAGTAGGCAAAAATCCTGAATGGTCAGATCATAAATTTATGCTGACTGTCAGAAAATGACTACAATTGCAACAAAAATTAAATCGGCTCTATCATGCTAATAACCGATTAGCGATCGCACCTAGTGGCTTCCTACAGTCAGCCTGGCTCTGATACCAAGCTTGTCACAACCGGTTTTCCAATAAAAATATTTATTGAGAAACCAATCTTTGAGTCCAGTATGAGAGAAAAATCCTCCTCACTGGTAGACAAATACTTGATACAATAAGCCAGTAGCATAGAATATATTACAGGGTTGAGCTAGGGCTGCTCAACAAATTATTACAAGCGTGCCAATAATTATACATAATGGCGGATATAACACAATGGTGTGGTGGCATACTACTGACTCGAGGATATAGTGGTGGTGGAATAACACAATGGGAAGTGTGGTAACACGACTCTCAAACTGGCATCTCATCGAGCGTCGAGGTGAGGCTCGATAGATTTATTCGGGTTGCGGAAGCGGGTATAAAACAGTGACCAAGACCAGGGTCGCACGAGACTGACTGGGACTCCTCTAGGCGTCGGACTCGCTATCGAACTCTTCATCCATGAGATCGCCTTCGTCAGCATCTGGCCAAATCAACAAGCCAGTGAGTACTTTGAAAGTACTCGCAAGACAGTTCGGACGTAAGATATAACAAATGCATGCATGAATGCGACATGAATGATCTTCCCAATGCACAATTAAAATTTTGCATAACGAAGTAAGTATGAGGGAAACAGCGGTATTCCGCCTGAAATCCCAACGGAATATAAATGAGAACCGATCGGGTGTCTGAAGCGACGCCTCGAAGGGTGAACAAGTAATAACAGAAAAAATCATGCCACAGTCGGACGTCTGAGCGACATCGCAGAAAGGGCTTTAAAAGAAATGCCACAGTCGGACGTCTGAGCGACATCACAGAAAGGGCTTTAAAAGAAATGCCACAGTCGGACGTCTGAGCGACATCACAGAAAGGGCTTTAAAAGAAATGCCATAGTCGGACATCTAGGCGACATCACAGAAAGGGCTTTAAAAGAAATGCCACAGTCGGACGTCTAGGCGACATCACAGAAAGGGCTTTAAAAGAAATGCCACAGTCGGACGTCTAGGCGACATCACAGAAAGGGCTTTAAAAGAAATGCCACAGTCGGACGTCTAGGCGACATCACAGAAAGGGCTTTAAAAGAAATGCCACAGTCGGACGTCTAAGCGACATCACAGAAGGGGCTTTAAAAGAAATGCCACAGTCGGACGTCTAGGCGACATCACAGAAAGGGCTTTAAAAGAAATGCCACGGTCGGACGTCTAAGCGACATCACAGAAAGGGCTTTAGTCCACAAGTGAACAATACTTATAATAAATATTCGGTTCATGATAATAAACGGGTTAGTCCATCCACAGGAATAAACGGTTAACCGGGCTTAGTGCTCATGAGATTCACCGGAGTATCTGTCACCAAAAACTGGCACTTGTCAGAATAAGTCAGCGCAAAATTTGGATATGGATAAGATGATTTGGAGATTTATGACTCTGCAGAGTTTGTACAAAAATTTTCCCCAGCTAATAGATTTCCGTAGTCTCGAAGGACTAGTTCCGTTTACAGTATTTCGGAAGAAAACACAGCAACCCAGTACGCACCCATCCTATCTCTCGATGTCAGGACTCACCCTAGACATCGTCCAAGAAAAACTTTGAGAAGGGGAGATCACAATCTCGAATAGCATGGGATCAAATTTATATACGCGCGCTCTAAGGGGTGCCCCCCTCTCGGTCCCAACCGGAAACACCCATGCTCCCTGACCGGATGACTGGCTTTAATCCAGGGCCATGGAACCATAATCCCGGCCTCTCCTTTTGGTGTGTACCAGGAAAGCGGTTTGCAACTTACTAAGCCATATTGCTTGCGGAAAACATCTGGTAGTACAAGGAAGGAAAAGGGAGGAACTGGACTGATACGATTTGACACAATAGTCAATTAGTCTGGCATAAGACTAGCATGCTACAACACTGCCATCTTACCCATCCTCATGCCAACCCATGGCCTTTCATACTCACATCCATCCACTTATGGATCATCGAGCTCACTTACCTTGATCATGCATGAAAATAACGTTCATGGGTATGCTCATCAACATGCCATGAAACTAACTAAATGCAAAACATGCCAAGACACTCATCATATCAAAAGTTCAAACATGCTTGCCTGGTTCGGAGTAGTCGGAGCCTAGCTCGGTGAAGTTCGCGGCTCCGTCACCTCCTTCGGTATCTACGGTATACAGAAAATATAGGCGCTATCGTAAATACCAAGAAGTGCACAAAAAGTATTCCAAAAATTTTCCAAATAAATCTGATAAAAAACTAGACAAAATTTCAAAGAGAACAGAAAAAGAATCAATCAAAAATACTTTTTTGTTTAAAAGTTATAAGGGTTTTAGTCCAGGGACTCATCTGTAATGAAACAGAATCTTTCCAGGGGCTAGCTCATAAAAACTGAAAACGCTTCGGCAGAGACTACGCCAACCCAGGAGGAAAACGCATTTTTGCAGAATATGCTTTCAGAAATGGTTCGATTAGAAAGAGACAGAGAGGCTGACGGGCAGATCCCACCCGTCAGGTTTGAAAATTCAAAATGGGCGGCTGAGCTCGACGGAGCCCGAGAGCCGCGGTGGTCGCCGGCAGCGATCCACGGCGAGGCAAGGGGATCGGAGGGTACCTCCTTGCTCAGGACGTCCTTCCGCGTCGGTTGGTGGTGGTGGTGGTAGCCGGCGAGTACCACGTCGACGGCGAGCCTTGCTCCGGAGGACGGCGGCTCGGGTGGAAATCGAGTTCGTCGGGGAGAGCTGCGAAGGTCAAATTGGTGCTTGGGTTAGTTCACTGGGTGCTCGAGGAAGTTATTGACGAAGTTTGGGCACCGGGGACGGCCTCACCGGAGCGAATCGAGGTGGAGGCCGAGGCGGATCGAGGCGGCCGGAGTCGAGGAAGAAGGGCCCCTCGAGGCTCTTCTAGTTGCTGGTCGGGGTCCAGAGAGGTAGTGGAGGTGTGCGGGGGCGAGAGGGAACCTGGGGGTGCTATATATAGCCGGCCCGAGGCGGTTGCCGCATACGGGATAAGTCCGGCGAGCGATTACGGCGGCGCCGGGGTTGGGCAGTGGGATTAGAGGTTTAGGCATCGTCTAGGTGGAGTAGAGGTTCCATTCCGAGGTCCAGCTCAGCACGGGAGGGGAGTTTTACGGCCGGCTCCAACGGAACGGCCGCGCGGCACGTCGGCGGCAGGGAGCGCGTTCTGTGCTTGCCGGGCCACGGTGACTGTGCAGCGGGCTGCGCTGGCATTGCATGTGCCACGCGGAGAGCCAGGGAGAGTTGGGCGGCGCCGAATGGCATTGCGCCGCCGTTTTGCTTCCGGTCGGCCGTAATGGTGGATTGGCCGCCGCGGGACACGCCGGCGCAGGCGGGCCAGGGCGCCACCGACGCCCGGAAGGCGCCAAGCGCGCGTGCGGCACTCCAGACAAGAGGGAGAGGCGTCGAGGATCGTGCCAAGCGCACTGTCCACGCGTGACTGAATCTGACGAGGAGAAAACGACACTGAACTCTGAACTTACTGAATTACTGAAAGTGCAAAAATTCAGTGTATGCAGGGTGTTCGACAGAATGATTCAGGTCTCTAGGGATTTTTCCTAGAGCTGATTTTTGGTGGAGTGGCTACTCATTGCTCCAGTAGGCTGCCTGAATTTTTGTAGAATTTTTTGGGGGAGTGTAGATATGAATTTTACCAAATTTGGCAAATCTGCTCCAAACTTGCAGAGGCTGAAATTTGAAAAATTTGAAAAGAAGTAGAGTGGATCAGGATGGTTCTGAGTTGTGGATGCTAAGGACAATCCAGAGGAATTGGTTTGAGATCAAAACTCAAAGGAAATAAGGTACTTGCTTTGTAAATGGCTCAGACTCCACATAATTGACAAAAAATGATTTGAGATGAAAAATGTTTGAATGAAAATACAAAACCTGCTTGGATTAGTTGGGACAGAGAACTTAGGTTGCTCCAAGAGGGAGGGGAGGTTTTGGAGTGGTTTTACCACCTGAGATAGGGTGAAATCAATGGTGATTTCAAAAAGAAAGAAGTCCCAAAACTCCTAGGGTTTCTTTTTAAATGAAAATAAATAAGTTTGAGAGGGGAACAACCAGAAGAAAAGCTTCCAAAAATTCAACACCAAAAATTGAAAAGGAAAGGAAATCCTTGCCAAAGGTGAAAGGAAGTTTTTAAAGAGGAAGAGTTTTCTGAAAAAGAAATTTTTAAAGGCCCTCCTTTAGAATCCAATAAAGTTTTTGATGAAAACCAAATCAAAAATTTTGGAGTGTCACAACACCTACCCCCTTAGGAAAAATCTCGTCCCCGAGATTTCAGCTGATCCTTAAATAAGTGTGGATGCTCTGTCCGAAGAAAATCCTCTCTTTCCCAAGTAGCTTCACTGTCGGTGTGATTGCTCCACTAGACTCTGAAGAATTTTATGGTCTTCTGTCGGGTTCTCCTTTCAGACTCCTCTAATATTCTTACTGGACGTTCCCGATAAGTGAGGTCTGGCTGCACGTCAATGCTCTCATGGGATACTTGTTTCTCTGGGTTGCTCACGCACTTCCTCAATTGCGAGATGTGGAACACGTCGTGGACATCGGATAATTCTTTGGGTAAGTCTAGCTGGTAGGCTACCGTGCCTCTTCGGGCCATTATACAGAACGGTCCAATGAATCTTGGTGCTAGCTTCCCTTTTATCTTGAATCATTGCAATCCTCTCATAGGAGATACTTTCAGGTATACGAACTCACCGGGCTTGAAGCTGACCCTACGATGTTTCTGATCATAATAACTCTTCTGTCGACTTTGAGCGGTCTTAAGTCGGTCTCTGATTAGCTTGACTTTTTCCTCGGCTTCTCTGAGCATGTCTGGTCCGAAGATGCGGCTGTCTCCAGTCTCTGACCAATTCAACGGGGTACGACATCTCCGTCCGTATAAAGCCTCAAATGGTGCCATTTGCAGGCTGGCCTGGTAGCTATTGTTGTACGCGAACTCGGCGTATGGCAGGCTTTCTTCCCAACTGGTTCCATATGTGAGGACACATGCTCTCAGCATGTCTTCTAAAATCTGGTTTACGCGTTCCGTTTGTCCATCGGTCTGTGGGTGGTATGCGGTGCTGAAGGCTAGTTGAGTTCCCAGAGCCTGTTGTAAATGCTCCCAAAATCTTGAGACGAACTGAGTGCCTCTGTTGGATATTATAGTCTTCGGGACTCCATGCAGACAAACTATGCGGGTGAGATAAGTCCTGGCAAGCCGCTGAGTGTTGTAGGTTTTCTTTACTAGAATGAAATGTGCCACCTTGGTTAACCTGTCAGTGATGACCCAGATGGCATCATTCCCATGCTGTGACCGAGGTAGTCCGACAATGAAATCCATCCCTATCTCATCCCATTTCCACTCAGGTATTTTGTTTGGTTGCAGCAGTCCGGCCGGTCTCTGATGCTCAGCTTTTATGCGTTGACACGAGTCGTAACGTGTAATGAAGGTGGCTATGTCCCTCTTCATACCGTGCCACCAAAATCTTTCCTGAATATCTTTATACATCTTGGTCCCGCCGGGGTGGATCGAGTACGGGGCGGTGTGCGCTTCAGCTAGGATTTGCTGTTTAAGGTCTTCAATGTTTGGCACGCAGAGTCTTTCTCCGTACCACAATATCCCTCCATCGTCTATGACGAACTCCGAGGCCTTGCCCATACTCACCTTTCTTCTGATGCCTTCAATGCTGGGGTGACCGGGCTGAGCTCCTTTAATTTCCTCCACAAGGTCGGGTTGTATTTCCAAGTTTGATATGGTGCCTTCTGCGACCATTAACAAATTGAGCTTGGCAAATTCTTGTTGGAACTCGGGCCTCAAGCTTTGCAGATTGTTTTCGTCGGAGTTGGGGTTCCGACTGAGAGCATCGGCCACTACATTTGCTTTTCCTGGATGGTAATGGATACCAACATCATAATCCTTTACCAATTCCAACCAGCGTCTCTGTCGTAAATTTAGTTCTGGCTGCGTGAAAATATATTTGAGACTTTTGTGATCCATATATATTTCACATCGGTTCCCAAGTAAGAAATGCCTCCATTCTTTGAGTGCATGAATGACCGCTGCCATTTCTAAGTCATGAGTGGGATAATTTTCCTCATGCTTGCGAAGTTGCCTTGAAGCATAGGCGACAACCTTGCCTTCCTGCATCAACATGCATCCGAGACCCTTTCTGGACGCGTCACAAAACACTTCAAAATTCTTGTGTATGTCTGGCACAATTAATACTGGTGCTGTTGTTAATTTTCGCTTTAGCTCTTGGAAACTCTTTTCGCAGGCTTCTGTCCATTCAAACTTCTTGTCTTTCTTGAGTAACTGCGTCATAGGCTTGGCTATGGTGGAAAATCCTTCAATAAATCTGCGGTAATATCCTGCCATTCCCAAGAAACTACGTATATCTGTTACGCTTGCTGGCGACTTCCAGCCAAGTATGGCCTTGACTTTCTCTGGGTCCACTGCGATACCGTCTTGGGTTAGCACGTGGCCTAGGAAGCCTACTTGTCTTAGCCAAAATTCGCACTTGCTGAACTTGGCATACAATTGGTGTTTCCTGAGTTCTCGTAGCACAATCCTGAGATGTTCTGCGTGCTCTTCTGGTGTTTTGGAGTATACCAGAATATCGTCGATGAATACCACGACGAACTTGTCCATATATTTCATAAATACTTTGTTCATGAGGTGAACAAAATATGCAGGGGCATTTGTTAATCCAAATGGCATTACTGTGAACTCATACAGTCCATATCTGGAAGTGAAGGCTGTTTTGGGGATATCTTCTGTTCGCACTTTTAATTGATGGTATCCAGATCTTAAGTCAATTTTTGAAAATACCTTGGCCTGAGCAAGTTGATCAAACAAATCGTTTATCCTTGGTATCGGATATTTGTTCTTAATTGTGACCATGTTAAGTGCTCGATAGTCAATACACAATCTCGGTGTTCCATCCTTCTTTTTGGCAAATAAAATTGGTGATCCCCAAGGTGAGGAGCTGGCTCGAATATATCCTTTGTCCAGCAATTCTTTTATTTGCTTCTTCAATTCAACCAACTCGGATGGTGCCATTCTGTATGGCTTCTTGTATATGGGGATGGTTCCTGGTGCGAGCTCAATGCAGAATTCTATCTCTCGGTCTGGTGGCATGCCTAGTAGTTCTTCAGGGAATACATCTGGAAAATCGCATACCACTGGAACCTTGTTTAGCTCAGAAACGTCTACCTTATTCAATCTCGGTTGCCGGGATATTTTTCCTTCCTTGGCTGACACTCTTATCGTCTTCCTGTGGTGGTGTGTGAGAATTACGGTCCGGTTGTAACAGTCGATAAAACCCTTATTGGTGGTTAACCAGTCCATCCCTAGGATGACATCCAGACCTTTGTTTTCCAACACAATAAGATTTGCGTGAAACTCCAATCCTTCAAACTCAATGACCACATTCTGACAGTAATTCTGAGTAACTTGCCGAATCCCAGGGGATTTGATGATCATGGATTTCTCCAAAGGAAGCATCGAAAAATTATTTTGCAAAGCAAAACTTTTCGAAATGAAAGAGTGAGAAGCTCCAGAATCAAACAAAACTGTTGCGGGTATGGTGTTGACAGGAAACGTACCGAGTACGATATCCGGAGCGTTTTGTGCCTCCTCTTTGGTTACGTGGTTCAGATGACCCTTCCTGTGGTTGTTGCTGGGATTGAAATTGTTTCGCTTGGGCGCTGAATTATTGCCGCCGTTGTTTGGCTTTGGGGTTGAGTTTCTAGGCTTGGGACACTGCTTGGCATAGTGCCCTTCCTCTCCACAGGCGTAACAAGTGACGCCGGGGCGATATATGAACTCCTTGTCCCTTGCATGAAAATTCTTGATTTGGCGTGAGACATTGGATGGGAATTTGTGTGTCCCACCCTTTTGAAAATCTGTCTTGCTTCGGGGATTGCGGGCATGGTTGGTCTGGTCCCTTTTTCGCTTGCGGATATCCTCGAGACTGCGTCTCTCATTTTCCAGAGTAATGGCTTTGTCCACCAGTGTCTTAAAATCAGGAAAAGTGTGCACGACCAGTTGGCATTTAAGTGCGGGCGCTAGACCGTCAAGGAATTTCTCCATCTTCTTGCTTTCAGTCATACGCTCTTCCTTGGCGTAGTGAGACAATAGTGTAAATTGACTGCTGTAATCTGCCACTATCGAGTTCCTTTGTTTGAGGTCATCGAACTCTCTCTTTTTGATTTTCATAATACTCTTAGGAATGTGTGCACCGCGGAAACCTTCCTTGAAATCATCCCAGGTTATGTCGCCTTCGTTTGGATGCATGTGCAGAAAATTCTCCCACCAAGATGCGGCTGCTCCTGTGAGATAGTGCGGAGCATACAATACCTTCTCGGGATCTGAACATTTTGCAATAATTAATTTCCTCTCCATATCCCGGAGCCAGTCCTCGGCTTCAAGAGGCTTGTCAGTATGAGAAAATGTTTGGGGACGCGTCTTCTGTAGCTCGGATAACTTGGAATGCTGCGGATACTGTCCATGGTAATTTCCCATGTTGATGACTTGATTCATCATTTCACGATGTTGTTGCTGACTCTGCTCATAAAGGCGGCACATTTGAGAAAGTGCCATTTCACTGCCCTGTTGGCTTGACTGCCCTTGCGTGAAATTGTTGCCTGGTTGAGTGTCCAAATTTTCCTCTGGCGGAGTAGGCATGGAGCGAGTCCAAGGACGAGACATTTTTCACTATGGGGATATATTTTGTAAAACTCATAAGAAAAATGAAGATGGTCGTCAAAACAACTCCAAAAATAAAAATGCACAAGGATGGCAATTAATTTAAAAGTCCAAGATTACTTAAGAAAACAAATTGATTTGCGCACGGAGAAGGACTGCTCATTACATATCTTACACGCAGGCGATAATTATACAGTACATCACTCAGGATATGCGTACATAATCCTGACATGTTATTTAGGCTAGTTCACTCCTCCAGTTCTACATGATGCGCAAATAAGCTACTTCTCACAACATATCTTACAAAGCGGTACATCGCATGACGGGCAAACGCACTCAGCCGGAAATGTCGATGATCTCCTTGGCCCTGCCAAGGGTGAGGCGCAGTGAGGCTGGGGACTCGACCTCCTCACTAATAGGCTCCAAACGAGAAGAGCCGCGTCCGGTAGATGGAACGGGTGCCAAGGGTGGAGCAACACGAATGGGAGTGGGCACAGCGAGTGGTGCAGTGCGCGCTGGAGTGGGCGCAAAGGCCTGGTTGAACCCTCCGGTGGTAGGCAGGTGACGAGTAGGTGCATGCGATGCTGAAGACGAGACAAAAGTCAGTGGCGGTGCAGTGAGCAGGAGCTCCCTCCTGTTGGCGGCACAGCCATGGACTGAGTCCATGCGGGCAGCTACGAAGTCGTCCACCAGGTTGTCGAAGGCCGCCTCCAGAGCCCGGAGATACTCAATAAGCATCTCAAAAGCCTCGTATCATTCTCCTCTGGGGCAGGAGAATGCGTAGTGGCAGGTGTAGGGCACATGGCATGGAAGATAACGGTAGCGACGAGTCTTCATCGCGGGAAGGACATCCCTGAGGCGGGCTATCGCCTCACGGGCTGCCATCTGCATAGCATGCCTCTCCGTAGGCATGGCTCTTCCCACGAACAGGTAGCGGCGTAGCTCACCACGCCCTCCCTTGAACTGCACCGTGGCCTGGTGCATGGTCAGACCATCGTTGACTCTGTGCTGGCGGAGTGTGAAGACTGGGCGCACGGATGACCCCATCGCGACCTGAACGATGAAGGAGAGAAGCTTGACGAACCCATCGGGTACGTTGGCGAAGGTCTGAGACTCGCAGTTGTTGTCGGCCATCTACAAAAGTAGGCAAAAATCCTGAATGGTCAGATCATAAATTTATGCTGACTGTCAGAAAATGACTACAATTGCAACAAAAATTAAATCGGCTCTATCATGCTAATAACCGATTAGCGATCGCACCTAGTGGCTTCCTACAGTCAGCCTGGCTCTGATACCAAGCTTGTCACAACCGGTTTTCCAATAAAAATATTTATTGAGAAACCAATCTTTGAGTCCAGTATGAGAGAAAAATCCTCCTCACTGGTAGACAAATACTTGATACAATAAGCCAGTAGCATAGAATATATTACAGGGTTGAGCTAGGGCTGCTCAACAAATTATTACAAGCGCGCCAACAATTATACATAATGGCGGATATAACACAATGGTGTGGTGGCATACTACTGACTCGAGGATATAGTGGTGGTGGAATAACACAATGGGAAGTGTGGTAACACGACTCTCAAACTGGCATCTCATCGAGCGTCGAGGTGAGGCTCGATAGATTTATTCGGGTTGCGGAAGCGGGTATAAAACAGTGACCAAGACCAGGGTCGCACGAGACTGACTGGGACTCCTCTAGGCGTCGGACTCGCTATCGAACTCTTCATCCATGAGATCGCCTTCGTCAGCATCTGGCCAAATCAACAAGCCAGTGAGTACTTTGAAAGTACTCGCAAGACAGTTCGGACGTAAGATATAACAAATGCATGCATGAATGCGACATGAATGATCTTCCCAATGCACAATTAAAATTTTGCATAACGAAGTAAGTACGAGGGAAACAGCGGTAGTCCGCCTGAAATCCCAACGGAATATAAATGAGAACCGATCGGGTGTCTGAAGCGACGCCTCGAAGGGTGAACAAGTAATAACAGAAAAAATCATGCCGCAGTCGGACGTCTGAGCGACATCGCAGAAAGGGCTTTAAAAGAAATGCCACAGTCGGACGTCTGAGCGACATCACAGAAAGGGCTTTAAAAGAAATGCCACAGTCGGACGTCTGAGCGACATCACAGAAAGGGCTTTAAAAGAAATGCCATAGTCGGACATCTAGGCGACATCACAGAAAGGGCTTTAAAAGAAATGCCACAGTCGGACGTCTAGGCGACATCACAGAAAGGGCTTTAAAAGAAATGCCACAGTCGGACGTCTAGGCGACATCACAGAAAGGGCTTTAAAAGAAATGCCACAGTCGGACGTCTAGGCGACATCACAGAAAGGGCTTTAAAAGAAATGCCACAGTCGGACGTCTAAGCGACATCACAGAAGGGGCTTTAAAAGAAATGCCACAGTCGGACGTCTAGGCGACATCACAGAAAGGGCTTTAAAAGAAATACCACAGTCGGACGTCTAAGCGACATCACAGAAAGGGCTTTAGTCCACAAGTGAACAATACTTATAATAAATATTCGGTTCATGATAATAAACGGGTTAGTCCATCCACAGGAATAAACGGTTAACCGGGCTTAGTGCTCATGAGATTCACCGAAGTATCTGTCACCAAAAACTGGCACTTGTCAGAATAAGTCAGCGCAAAATTTGGATATGGATAAGATGATTTGGAGATTTATGACTCTGCAGAGTTTGTACAAAAATTTCCCCCAGCTAACAGATTTCCGTAGTCTCGAAGGACTAGTTCCGTTTACAGTATTTCGGAAGAAAACACAGCAATCCAGTATGCACCCATCCTATCTCTCGATGCCAGGACTCACCCTAGACATCGTCCAAGAAAAACTTTGAGAAGGGGAGATCACAATCTCGAATAGCATGGGATCAAATTTATATACGCGCGCTCTAAGGGGTGCCCCCCTCTCGGTCCCAACCGGAAACACCCATGCTCCCTGACCGGATGACTGGCTTTAATCCAGGGCCATGGAACCATCATCCCGGCCTCTCCTTTTGGTGTGTACCAGGAAAGCGGTTTGCAACTTACTAAGCCATATTCCTTGCGGAAAACATGTGGTAGTACAAGGAAGGAAAAGGGAGGAACTGGACTGATACGATTTGACACAATAGTCAATTAGTCTGGCATAAGACTGGCATGCTACAACACTGCCATCTTACCCATCCTCATGCCAACCCATGGCCTTTCATACTCACATCCATCCACTTATGGATCATCGAGCTCACTTACCTTGATCATGCATGAAAATAACGTTCATGGGTATGCTCATCAACATGCCATGAAACTAACTAAATGCAAAACATGCCAAGACACTCATCATATCAAAAGTTCAAACATTCTTGCCTGGTTCAGAGTAGTCGGAGCCTAGCTCGGTGAAGTTCGCGGCTCCGTCACCTCCTTCGGTATCTACGGTATACAGAAAATATATGCGCTATCGTAAATACCAAGAAGTGCACAAAAAGTATTCCAAAAATTTTCCAAATAAATATGATAAAAAACTAGACAAAATTTCAAAGAGAACAGAAAAAGAATCAATCAAAAATACTTTTCTGTTTAAAAGTTATAAGGGTTTTAGTCCAGGGACTCATCTGTAATGAAACAGAATCTTTCCAGGGGCTAGCTCATAAAAACTGAAAACGCTTCGGCAGAGACTACGCCAGCCCAGGAGGAAAACGCATTTTTGCATAATACGCTTTCAGAAATGGTTCGATTAGAAAGAGACAGAGAGCCTGACGGGCAGGTCCCACCCGTCAGGTTTGAAAATTCAAAACGGGCGGCTGAGATCGACAGAGCCCGAGAGCTGCGGTGGTCGCCGGCGGCGATCCACGGCGAGGCAAGGGGATCGGAGGGTACCTCCTTGCTCAGGACGTCCTTCCGCGTTGGTTGGTGGTGGTGGTGGTCGCCGGTGAGTACCACGTCAACGGCGAGCCTTGCTCCGGCGGACGGCGGCTCGGGTGGAGATGGACTTCGCCGGGGAGAGCTGCGAAGGTCAAATTGGTGCTTGGGTTAGTTCACTGGGTGCTCGAGGAAGTTATTGACGAAGTTTGGGCGCCGGGGACGGCCTCACCAGAGCGAATCGAGGTGGAGGCCGAGTCGGATCGAGGCAGCCGGAGTCGAGGAAGAAGGGCCCCTCGAGGCTCTTCTAGTTGCTGGTCGGGGTCCAGAGAGGTAGTGGAGGTGTGCGGGGTGAGAGGGAACCTGGGGGTGCTATATATAGCCGGCCCGAGGCGGTTGCCGCGTACGGGATAAGTCCGGCGAGCGATTACGGCAGCGCCGGGGTTGCGCAGTGGGATTAGAGGTTTAGGCATCGTCTAGGTGGAGTAGAGGTTCCATTCCAAGGTCCAGCTCAGCACGGGAGGGGAGTTTTACGGCCGGCTCCAACGGAACGGCCGCGCGGCACGTCGGCGGCAGGGAGCGCGTTCTGTGCTTGCCGGGCCATGGTGACTGTGCAGCGGGCTGCGCTGGCATTGCATGTGCCACGCGGAGAGCCAGGGAGAGTTGGGCGGCGCCGAACGCGTTGCGCCGCCGTTTTGCTTCCGGTCGGCCGTAATGGTGGATTGGCCGCCGCGGGACACGCCGGCGCAGGCGGGCCAGGGCGCCACCGACGCCCGGAAGGCGCCAAGCGCGTGTGCGGCACTCCAGACAAGAGGGAGAGGCGGCGAGGATCGTGCCAAGCGCACTGTCCACGCGTGACTGAATCTGACAAGGAGAAAACGACACTGAACTCTGAACTTACTGAATTACTGAAAGTGCAAAAATTCAGTGTATGCAGGGTGTTCGACAGAATGATTCAGGTGTCTAGGGATTTTTCCTAGAGCTGATTTTTGGTGGAGTGGCTACTCATTGCTCCAGTAGGCTGCCTGAATTTTTGTAGAATTTTTTGGGGGAGTGTAGATATGAATTTTACCAAATTTGGCAAATCTGGTCCAAACTTGCAGAGGCTGAAATTTGAAAAATTTGAAAAGAAGTAGAGTGGATCGGGATGGTTCTGAGTTGTGGATGCTAAGGACAATCCAGAGGAGTTGGTTTGAGATCAAAACTCAGAGGAAATAAGGTACTTGCTTTGTAAATGGCTCAGACTCCACATAATTGACAAAAAATGATTTGAGATGAAAAATGTTTGAATTAAAATACAAAACCTGCTTGGATTAGTTGGGACAGAGAACTTAGGTTGCTCCAAGAGGGAGGGGAGGTTTTGGAGTGGTTTTACCACCTTCGATAGGGTGAAATCAATGGTGATTTCAAAAAGAAAGAAGTCCCAAAACTCCTAGGGTTTCTTTTTAAATAAAAATAAATAAGTTTGAGAGGGGAACAACCAGAAGAAAAGCTTCCAAAAATTCAACACCAAAAATTGAAAAGGAAAGGAAATCCTTGCCAAAGGTGAAAGGAAGTTTTTAAAGAGGAAGGGTTTTCTGAAAAAGAAATTTTTAAAGGCCCTCCTTTAGAATCCAATAAAGTTTTTGATGAAAACCAAATCAAAAATTTTGGAGTGTCACATGGTGACTCCTCGCGAGCTGCCTCAATCTCCTCCAAGGCCGCGGAACGCCTGTCTTCCTAAGCCTCCACGATGCCCCTCATGAGACGCTGGAACGCCGCAGCCATGCTCGGCAGGCCGTAAGGCATGCGAACATAGCTGTGGGGTGGACCTCCGCAACGCCCCACTTGCGAGGGCCAGAGGCGCTCCGTTGTGGCGATCTGATTGAGCCCTGGTACGTTGACGCAGACGCGCAGCCCACCATCCTCGCCTGGATGTGGGGCCACGGCTGGCAAGTGGCGGCAACCTCTCATGATCCTTGTCTCCTGTAGCTCTTGAATGGCCTCGTCAACAAACTCTTGCTGGTCTGATCTTCCTCGTCTGGCTCCCTCCTGAAGGAAACGTGCTGCGAAGCACGCCTCCACGTGGTGCCCAAGCGCCTCCCTCGCAACCCTGGCTAGGTCAGTGGCCCTCCAGGTGAGAGCCCCCGAGCCCTGCCTGAGGAGGGCATCGGGCGCGCTTTTCTATGCGATGGATGGAGGGCCCTCCTAAGGGGGCACGGGCCCTGAGGGGCCTGCCTCCTGAGGGGCTGAGCCTAACAACGTCTTCTTCTTCTTGGGGGTGGTCTCAGGAAGCCTCCTGCTTCCGCGATCTGGGTCTTCTAGCGACGCGGCCTGAAAGGCTCGCTCCAGGGAACACACTGCATCTCTCTCTTCATAGGGCACCGTGATGACGTCGCCACTTCCTGGCATCTTGAGGACGTTGTAGCCATGGTGGGTCACGGCCATGAACTTGGCTAGCGCTGGGTACCCGAGGATGGCGTTGTACGGCAGGCGGATGTGGGCGATGTCGAAGTCGATGAGCTTGGTGCGGTAGTTGCTGCGGGCTCCGAAGGTGACAGGGAGGCGGACCTGCCCGATCGGGACTGTGGAACCGTCGGTGATCCCGGAGAAAGGCTTGGTTGGCTGAAGCTGGTCATAGGGCACTTGGAGGTTGTTGAATGTTTCCATGGACAGGACGTTGAGCCCTGCTCCACCATCGATGAGGGTCTTGGTGACCTGCACATTGCTGATGACCGGGGAGCAGAGCATCGGGAGGACTCCTGCAGTGGCTGCGCACTTGAGCTGGTCTGCCGAGCTGAACGTGATGGGGCACGCCGACCACCTGAGGGGGCGCGTTGCTTCGAGCTTGGGGAGAACTGCATTCACTTCGCGAGCAAACTGCTTGAAGATACGTTGCGAGGCTGGGGCTTGAGCTCCGCCCAGGATGCAGGCAATCGCGCGCGGCTCCTGGAAGCCCCCAGCCCCCTCGTCTTGATGGCGGTCTTCGTTCCTTCTTGGTGGAGGCGGCAGCGGAGGTAGGCCTGCATTGCCATGAGGGCGGTCCTCACGAGGCTGGTCTCTCCAGTCTCCCTCGCGAGGCAGGTCCCGCTAGCGGTCCTCGCGAGGCTGGTCGCGCCACCCCTGGGGCGGGCCGCGGTCTTCCCAGCGCCCTAGGTTTCTTCCTCCTCCTCGGCCATAGCCCCGGTCAGCACGGTCAGAGCGACGGCCGATCCTTCCTTCTCGCACGGCGCAGAGCTCTTGACATTCGTTGGTGTTATGGGTGTGGAGGTCATGGCACACACAGTACCGGCTGCCTCTGGAGGGTTCGGGCAGATCCTTGCCCCGCTTGGTGTCTGGTTCGGCTGCGAGCACGGCAGCCCCCTTGCGCTTCACGTCCTTGGCCTTGGGCTTCTTCTCTTCTGGGTCCGTGGCAGGCAGCTCGAGGAGGGAGAGACATCCCTCCTCAGCCCTAGCGCACTTGTTCGCCAAGTTGAACAGCTCCAGGGAGGTGCAGAGGTCTTCGTGCATCGCCAGCTCCTCCTTCATCTTGACGTCACGCACACCGTCAGAGAAGGCAGAGATGATGGCCTCCTCTAACACCCTGGGGATCTTGAGGCGCGCGCTGTTGAAGCGCTGGATGTACTTTTGCAGGGTCTCTCCGGGTTTTTGCTTGATGCGGCGCATGTCACTCACGGCAGGCGGCCGGTCGCGAGTACCTTGGAAGTTGGCGATGAAGTGGGCGCGCATCTGGTCCCAGGAGGAGATCGTGCCTGGAGCCAGATTCAGGAGCCAGGTTCGCGCCCCCTCCTTCAGCGCCATGGGGAACCAATTCGCCATGACCTTTTCATCCCCGCCGGCAGCCTCGATGCCCAGCTCATAGAGCTGGAGGAATTCCGCGGGGTCAGTTGTGCCGTCGTAGCGAGGAGGCAGGTCAGGCTTGAACTTGCCGGGCCACGCGACGCTGCGCAGCTCAGTGGTGTAGGCGTGGCAGCCCGCGGTGGCCATGAAAGGCCTCGGTTGGTGGAGAGCTTGGTCTTGAGGGTACCCACGCGCAGCAGCTAGGAGCAGGGCGGGGTCTTGACGCGCCGGAGCTGGAGCAGGGTCGCGGCGTGCCGGAGCAGGGAGCGCCCTGGCAGCCCCCTGCGGGCAAGGGATCTCTTGGCAGCTTCGCTCTTGTTGCGATGGCGCCTGGCAGAGCGGGTTCCACCCAGGGGCCAGTCGCCTTGGAGCCACGGCATCTTCTTGGAGGGGAGGCGGCAGGTGCGCCTCTGGAGTTTCGTTGCCCGCGCGGGGCGGAGTGCGGCGCAGAGGGACGGACGGCGCGGAAGAGCCCCCTGCGGCGCGGACAAGCTCGGCGACCGGTCGATCCATTCTTCGTAGACGTCATCGACGGGATGGTAGCGCAGGAGCTCGTTTGCCGCGAGGAGCGCAGCTCGAGCCTCCAAGGGTGCGCGGAGCGCGCGGGACGAAGAACTGACTGGAGCGAGTGATGGAGTGGTGGTGCGGCCGTCTTGCCGCACGGACGGGTGCTGAGACGATGCCTGCTGCTCGCCCCCCGCCGGGCCGGTGGCGGCATTGACGGCGGGCGACGGGGAACGACGAGGACGCCCACCGACGGGGGCCATCTGGGCGACGCGAGAAGCGATGGCGGCCCGGCGCTCGGCGCGGGCTCGACGAGCGTCTGACATGGATGCGACGGTCGAAGGAGAGCGGAGCGGTGGAAGACGAATTCCGGCGCACCCCTACCTGGCGTGCCAAATGTCGGATTTTGGGTTCCGGCAGACCCTTAAGGTTCGAACACTGGGGTGCGCGCGGAAATCTCACCTTCAACCTCTCCGTCTCGATGGGATCTAAACTACTAAAAGAACTGCACGAAAGACACAAGATTTATACTGGTTCGGGCCACCGGTGTGGTGTAATACCCTACTCCAGTGTGTGGTGGATGGATTGCCTCCTGGGGCTGGTGTGGATGAACAATACAAGGAAGAACAGCCTCGCGAGGGTCTGTTCTTGGCTGTGGTGATGAACTGTTATGAAGAGTTCAGTCACCCTCTCTCTCTCTCTCTACTTGCGAACCGAACGAACCAAAACTGAACCCAACTGAACTGAACCTAATCCCCCCCCCCCCCTTGCTATGTGGGTGGCTAGTCCTATTTATAGAGGCCCTGGTCCTCTCCCCAAATATTGAGTGGGAAGGGATCCAACAATGGCGGGCTAATTTGAAGGGGGACAGCGAGTACATCTATCCTGACAAAAGCAGTCTTCGCCTGCCAAAGGCTCTGGTGATGACACCGCGCTGGGCTCCATGGTGACTTCCGTCTCGTAGTCCTCCTAGCCTTGGTCTCATTGCACCGAAGTGGCAACCTTTGCCTGATGCCTCGGTACTCCGCTGATACGCTTGCTCCCTTTCCACCAAAGAGGAAAGAGGGACGCTGCGCGCGCTGGCACCCGCCTGGTGCCCCGTGTCGTCATGGCTTGCGTCATGGGCACCTCGCGAGGTACCCCGCCTTGAACTCTCCGCCTCCTCGTGAGCTAGCCAGACGAGGCTGTGCCTGAGGACGCGCCGTGTCGTCCGCCTCGCGAGGCTTGGCCCCTCGCGAGGGTCTTGAGCCTTGTGTGGATGAAGATGGGCCGCGCTGGGCCCCCACTCGAGCTACGCCGCAGGCCGCAGGCAGGCAAGTCTGGGGACCCCCGTTCCCAGAACACCGACAAGCCTCGCGAGGACCACTGGCGAGACCTGCCTTGCGAGGGGGACTGGAGGGATCAGCCTCGTGAGGATCGCCCACAAGGCAACGCAGGCCTCCCTCCACAGCCGCCTCAGCCAAGGAGGAACGAGGACCGCCACCAAGACGAGGGGGCTAGGGGCTTCCAGGAGCCACGCGCAATCGCCTGCATCCTGGGCGGGGCTCAAGCCCCAGCCTCCCAACGCATCTTCAAGCAGTTTGCCCGCGAGGTGAACGCGGCCCTCCCCAGGCTCGAAGCAACGCGCCCTCTCAGGTGGTCGGCGTGCGCCATCACATTCAGCTCAGCGGATCAACTCAAGTGTGCAGCCACAGCTGGCGTCCTCCCGATGCTCTGCTCCCCAGTCATCAGCAGTGTACTGGTCACCAAGACCCTCATTGATGGTGGGGCAGGGCTCAACGTCCTGTCCGTGGAAACGTTCAACAATCTCCAAGTGCCCTACGACCAACTTCAGCCAACCAAGCCCTTCTCCGGAATCACCGACGGCTCCACGGTCCTGATTGGGCAGGTCCGCCTCCCT
The DNA here is from genome assembly GCA_034509565.1 of Triticum monococcum. NCBI lineage: Eukaryota > Viridiplantae > Streptophyta > Magnoliopsida > Poales > Poaceae > Triticum > Triticum monococcum. The sequence goes on along the minus strand of CM067843.1, from coordinate 60,642,947 downwards.
GTCACCTTCAGAGCACGCGACAACTACCGCACCGAGCTCATCGACTTCGACGTCGCCCACATCCGCCTGCCGTACAACGCCATCCTCGGGTACCCAGCGCTGGCCAAGTTCATGGCCGTGACTCACCATGGCTACAACGTCCTCAAGATGCCAGGGAGTGGCGGAGTCATCACGGTGCCCTGTGAAGAGAGGGATGCGGTGTGTTCCCTAGAACGAGCCTTTCAGGCCGCGTCACTGGAAGACCTGGATCGTGGAAGCAGGAGGCTTCCCGAGACCACCCCCAAGAAGAAGAAGACATCGCCCGGACCGGCCCCTCAGGGCCCGCGTCTGCCCAGGGGGAGCCTCCTTCCATCGCATAGGAAAGCGTGCCCGGTGCCCTCCTCGGGCAGGGCTCAGGGGCTCTCCCCTGGAGGGCCACCGACCTGGCTAGGGTCATGAGGGAGGCGCTTGGGCACCACGTGGAGGCGTGTTTCAAAGCACGTTTCCCTCAAGAAGAAGCAAGGCAAGGAAGGTCAGACCCGCAGGAGTTCGTCAACAAGGCCATTCGAGAACTACAGGAATCAAGGATCATGAGAGGTTGCCGCTGTCTGCCGGCTGTGGCTCCCCATCCAGGCGAGGATGGTGGGCTGCGCGTCTGCGTCGATGTACCAGGGCTCAACCAAGTCGCTACCATGGAGCGCTTCTGGCCCTCGCAAGCGGGGCGCTGCGGGGGTCCGCCCCACAGCTACGCTAGCATGCCTTACGGCCTGCCGAGCGCGGTCACTACGCGCCAACGCCTCATAAGGGGCATCATGGAGGCTCAAGAAGACAGGCGTTCCGCGGCCCTGGCCAAGATGGAGGCGATTCGCAAAGAGCTACCAGTGCCTCTGGAGCCTCCCGAGGCCCCTGGGCCTGGGGGCTCGTGAGGATCGGCTTCCGCAGCCTCCCGAGTCTGCTGCACCAACACCCCTTCGCCCTCGACACCCTCAGGTGACATCATACAAGTTCCATTTCCAGCTGGGAGCGCCCTCCCAGGGCTGCATCATCCCCAGGCCGCGTGGGTCCGTCCCTGCGGTATGTATCCCTTTTACTTTCATGTTGTTAGCTTGCGCTGATGGGGGCACCCCTCGGGCTGCATCATCCCCAAGTCGCTCAGGCCAGGCCCAACGGCATGTATCTCCCTTGCGTTTATTTCCGGCTTTGCATTCACCCATCATGCTTGATTACCGGATGCCTGCCCACGGCACCTCTTCTTCTCCATGTCGACTGCTTGCACGTTAAAGGGGGGGACCTGAGCATCGCGACTCAGGGCTCTTACTGGCTCTCCAGCCCTCACCCTCTGGCTATGTCCACGGCATCGCGACCTGGCATACCAGCGACGGCTGAGACAAGCTCGAGGGCCGAGACCCGAGGACATAGAGTGCCGGCATCTAACCAAGTTTGCAGGAACGCAGCCCAAGATAAGGCCCAGTGCCAGGCGCAACCCGCCTAGAGGTAGGGCCCCGTGAGTCCCGCGCTGGCTCACGGGTGCCCAGATACACCTCACCGAGCCCTACCGTGTCGGCCACGTGTCAGGGCGGGGCTGTACACGCCCCGGGGGCTCCTCCCGGAGGGGGGCCCCCTCCCACGTACCAGTGGAAGCACCATGCTCCGCGCTGGCTGACGACACTGCCGAGGAGTGGCTATGCCCGTACACATGCGGAAGCACTATGCTCCGCGCTGGTGATAAACAACTGAGGGTGGCCCCCGGGCCGCGTCAACCTCAGGGAGCCCAGAGCTCAGTGTCTAGCCTCATCGCAACGCCTCCCCTCGGGAGCGCCGCGTGAGGGGGCTGGGCACGAGGGCTGCGCCTAGGTCACGCCCGGACGTACGCCACCCAGCCAGGCCTCTCGGGCCTGGTTTGTCACACGCCTCTCCCCGAGTGGAGCCAAGGTATGAAGGCCATTTGAGCGTTAAGGGGGACCCCTGAGCATCGCGACTCAGGGGCCTAACTAGTCCCATAGCCCCTCACTCCTTAGTTCCGAAAGGCTATGCTGGGTGAGGCACGCGCGGGGCCGGGCTCTGCAGACGTAGAACGGTGGTCCCACTCGCAACTCACCTAATCACATGCTATTTGCGCGTCAAGGGGGACTCTTGAGCATCGCGACTCATGAGCCTAACTGGCTCTGTAGCCCCTCACTCCTTTGGTCCCGTCCTGGTTTCCGGTCGGGGCTAATGCTGGGTGAGGTACGTGCGGGGCCGGGCTCTGCAGACGTAAAATAGAAGATCCACCTACATCATACCTCCCTACTTGTTGTTCGTGCGCCGAAGGGGACTCCTGAGCATCGCGACTCAGGAGCCTAACTAGCTCCTTAGCCCCTCACTCCTTTGGTCCCGTCCTGGTTTCCGGTTGGGGCTAATGCTGGGTGACGTACGCGCGGGGCCGGGCTCTGCCGACGTAGAACACAAGCAAGTAGGGAAGGAAAGCATAAAATTCAAGGAACTTAAGAAGCAAATATTACAGTCCATACTGTTGTCTCAATACCAAACGCAAGTTTAAACGCCTCCCCGAGGCATGATGCATGATGCAGGAATTAAAAGCAGGGCGGGAGCAGTAGCGGAGTGACTTGGCGGCGATGGAGCAGCGCGGGTGGCCCCGCCTCATGGAGCAGTAGAACCGGAAGCATCCTGCTTCGGCTTGGTGCTGAAGGCCCGGAACTTCCCCAGCAGAGCCTCCGCGCGACCCTTCACGGCCTCGGTAGCGGCGGCAGCACCTTCGCCGCTTACTGGCTCCAGTAGGCTGTCGAGGTCGGCGCTGGGGTTGCGAAGGTAGATGTGGGTGAAGACCCGCGTCAGCGCAGCAAAAGACAAGACACACGCCTCGGCCTCGGCCGTGGGGCCAAGGCCAAGGGTGACATCCTCAAGGGCACGAACCAGGAAGGGAAGCAGCTTGGCGGGGCCATCCTCGGCGCCGGCCAGCGGGCTCTCCAGGCCACTGGCGTAGAGCATCTTCAGCGAAGCACGAGCCTTCTTCTCCATGTCCGTGAAGGCCATGCGATCCTCGGCAAGAACCTTGGCCTTGCTGGCCAGCTCGACCTTCGTCGCCTCCAGCTCCTCCCCCAGCGCACCTAGGCGGTCGCGGCGCTTCTTTAGCTTGGCCTCCCGGTCCTCGATGGCTGCCTCGCAAGCCTTCATGCCTTCTTCTTGCTCCCGGCGAAGACGAACCTCCTTCGCAAGATGATCCCGCAAGCCTTGCAGCTCGTCCTCCAGCGCCTTGCAACGGTTGCGGACTGCAACCACCTCCCCCAGGGTTGCGTCCCGAGCAGCCTTCATCTCAAGGATGGCCTGCCTATCCTCGTCGCAGGCCGTCGAGGCTTGAACCAGCGCCGCCCGGATCGAGGCATCGGAGCGAATCCATCCTGAAGCCAGCTCCAAGCGCTCGGCCACCAGGCGAGGGTCGGCGCCAAGAAGATCCTGCCGCAGCCGGTCTAGTCCAGCAATAGCATGCTCCAGGACGGCAGGGGGAGTTGGAGAAACAACAGTCGTCAGAACGGAGGAAGAAGGCAGCGACGGCAAGACCACCGCGTCCTGGGGTGGAGCCTGCTGCACCCCAGCGGCTGTAGTGGCGGCAGTGGGCAAAGGCACCACAGGAGTCACTTGGGCCACGGGGGCTGAGCTCGCCCCAGCCAGCTGGGCCTGGCCTCACGAAGACGACTGGGCAGGAGAAGCCCGCGCGCCACAATCACCCTCCTCCGCAGGCGGAGGCGCTGCCGCGGATGGAGCCTCAGGAGCCCCCTTCGGCTTCTTTGCCGCGGGCGCCAGCCTATTCAAGAGATGCGAACGAACAAGAAATAAAGACAAGGGTCAAGCACTTACGGGACATCGCCGGTGAGCTCGGGCAGCCTCCGGCCAAACTTGAAGCCTGACAGCCGGCTGGAAGGGTCAACCTCGGAAGCAGAAGGCGCGTCTGCAGACTGCCCCGAGGCGGGGGCAGACCCGCGGGAGATCAGCCCGGTCCTGTCCTTCTTTGGGATCAGGGGCAAGCTCCCACCGACTTGCTCGTCCTCATCCTCGTCATCATCGCTCGAAGAAAGGCGGAGACTGCGGCGCCTACGCCGGGGGAGGGGAGCCCTCGACTCTCCATCGGTTGCCTCAGAGTCGGGCCCCTTTCCCCGCTCCTCTTTGTCCTCCTCCTTGCTGGAGTCGCCGAAGGGCACGTCCACCGGCCCCTCGGAAGCCGCCACGGGCACGAGCCCGTCCCCGTTAAAAACGGGCATGGACTTCACCACCTGCTCCCAGTCGTCGCGAAGGAACAAGGGCTTGGGAGCGCCCTCCAACCTTGCCACCTCGCCCCCGACCAGAGATTGGAGGACCGCGGTCAAATCTTCGTTGCTCAAGGCCATGGGGCTCGGATGATACCTCCACATCGGAAGTGAGTACCGCCGTAGCGGAGCCAGCTGGTGCTCCAGGAACTCCTTCAGCAGCGACGCACCGGTCAACTTCGCTGCTGCCATGCTGGCCGGCCTCAGGTCCGCGTCCATCTTCTCCAACACCAGTTTTGCGCGGGGGTCCGTGAGCTCCGCTCGGCCCCAGTCGCCAGAGCTTGCGGGTGGCTCCGCGGGCAAGATCAGCCTAGGATGGACGCGCCCGGCATCTACCAAGACCCACTTGCTCCGGAAGCCCTCAATCCTCTTCCCGGGATTCGAGATGGCAATGGTGCCACCGTACGCGACAAAGCCCGCGCACGCGGAAGGAGAACCGCGAGTGACCCGGAGGGACAAGTAGTGGCGCAGCAAGGCCACTGAAGGCTGCACCCCTACGTGGGCCTCACAGAAGTAAGCGAAGATCGCCAGAAGAAGAACGGAGTTGGGGTGGAGATGCAGAGCCTGCAAGTTGTAATGGCGGAGGACAGAGAAGAAGAACTCGAAGAAGGGAGGCACCAGGCCCGCGGCAATGGAGCTTACAAAGAGAGGATAAAAGGTTCTCCCTCGGCCCTCAGGGGTGGCAGAGCCAGCCTTGAACACCTTCGTCCCGTTGATGCCCTGCGCCATCGCCATCTGGCGCAGCCGGGCAAGGCCAGCCTTGGACACATTCGGCAAGTCCAGAGCAGGAGAGTACCAAGCTTCGGCCGGAGGCTGGCGAGGCGCCATGGCTTCCTAGGTCACGCAGCCGGAGTAGATCTGGAAGTTTGGAGGAAGAAAGGGGAGGCACAAGAAAGGGGAGCTGAGCAGCAACCGGAGAAAGCAAAAGGCAAAGTCTGGGAAGATGACGCTCCTTTATCGACCTACGTAGTTGCTGAGGCACTCGTGTCCAATCAACTGCCACGCGGCACCCAAGGCCGCAGGCTGTTAGGGCCCGCGGCGCTTCGCCCTTGCCCGTTCACCTCTCGGCACAGCCAAGTTCGGGCGCACCTTGGGCCCGGGGGCTACTGTCGGCATTCTGGGAACGGGGGTCCCCAGACTTGCCTGCCTGCGGCCTGCGGCGTGGCTCAAAGGAGTCCCGGCATGGCCCATCTTCATCAACACAAGTGCCGGTGTTCTGGGAACGGGGGTCCCCAGACTTGCCTGCCTGCGGCCTGTGGCGTGGCTCAAAGGAGGCCCATCATGGCCCATCTTCATCAGCACAAGACTCAAGACCCTCGCGAGGGGCCAAGCCTCGCGAGGCGGGCGACACGGCGCATCCTCAGGCGCAGCCTCCTCAGGCTGGCTCGCGAGGGGACGGAGGAATCAAGGTGGGGTACCTCGCAAGGTGCCCATGACGCAAGCCATGACGATCGAGGGTGCCAGGTGGGCGCCAGCGCGCGCAGCGTCCTTCTTTCCTCTTTGGTGCAAAGGGGGCAAGCGCAGCCGTGGAGTACCGAGGCATCAGGCAAAGGTTGCCATTTCGGTGCAACGAGACCAGGACCAAGCGGACTACGAGACGGAGGTCACCATGGAGCCCAGCACGGCGTCACCGCAGAGTCTTTCGCAGGCGAAGACCAACTTTAGTCAGGATAAGAGTACTTGCTGTCCCCCTTCAAATTAGCCCGCCATTGTTGGCTCCCTTCCCGCTCGATATTTGGGAAGAGGACCAGGGCCCCTATAAATAGGGACGGCCACCCACGTAGCAAAGGGTTCGGCATGTGGATCTGACTAGCAAGTAGAGAGAGTAAGTGAGAGAGAGAGAGAGGTGACTGAACTCCTCCCAGCAGTTCATCACCCCAGCCAAGAACAGACCCTCGCGAGGCTGTTCTTCCTTGTACTATTCGTCATCACCAGACCCAGGAGGCAATCCATCCACCACACACTGGAGTAGGGTATTACACCACAATGGTGGCCCGAACCAGTATAAATCTTGTGTCCCTTGTGCAGTTCCTTTAGTAGTTTAGATCTTTGTGAGACGGGGAGGTAGAGGGCGAGATTTTCGCGCGCACCCCAGTGTTCGAACCTTAAGGGTCTGCCAGAACCCGTGAATCCGACACTTGGCGTGCCAGGTAGGGGTGCGCCGGAATCTGTCCTCCGCCACTCCGTTCTCCTCCGACCGTCGCATCCATGTCCGGCGCTCGTCGGGCCCGCGCCGAGCGCCGGGCTGCCATCGCTTCTCGCGTCGCCCAGACGGCCCCCGTCGGTGGGCGTCCTCGTCGTTCCCCGTCACCCGCCGTCAACGCCGCCACCGACCCGGCGGGGGGCGAGCAGCAAGCGTCGTCTCAGCATCCGTCCGTGCGCCAAGACGGCCGCACCGCTACTCCATCACTCGCACCAGCCGGTTCTTTGTCCCACGTGCTCCGCGCACCCTTGGAGGCTCGAGCTGCGCTCCTCGGGGAAAACGAGCTCCTGCGCTACCGCCCCGTCGACGACGTCTACGAAGAGTGGCTCGACCGCGTCACCGAGCTTGTCTGCGCCGCAGGGGGCTCTTCCGCGCCGTCCGTTCCTCTGCGCCACACTCCGCCCCGCGCGGGCGACGAAGCTCCAGAGGCGCACCAGCCGCCTGCCCACCAAGAAGATGCCATGGCTCCAAGGCGCTTGGCCCCTGGGTGGAACCCGCTCCGTCAGGTGCCAGCGCAACAAGAACGGAGCTGCCAAGAAGTTCCTCGCCCGCAAGGGGCTGCCAGGGCGCTCCCTGCTCCGGCACGCCGCGACCCTGCTCCAGCTCCGGCGCACCAAGACCCCGCCCAGCTCCTAGCTGCAGCGCGTGGGGACCCTCAAGACCAAGATCTCCACCAACTGAAGCCTTTCGTGGCCACCGCGGGCTGCCACGCCTACACCACCGAGCTGCGTAGCGTCTCAAGGCCCGGCAAGTTCAAGCCTGACCTGCCTCCTCGCTACGACGGCACGACTGATCCCGCAGAGTTCCTCCAGCTCTATGAGCTGGGCATCGAGGCTGCCAGCGGGGATGAAAAGGTCATGGCGAACTGGTTCCCCATGGCGCTCAAGGAAGGAGCTCGAACCTGGCTCCTGAATCTGGCTCCAGGCACGATCTCCTCCTGGGACCAGATGCGCGCCCGCTTCATCGCCAACTTCCAAGGTACTCGCGACCGGCCACCCGCCGTGAGCGACATGCGCCGCATCAAGCAACAACCCGGAGAGACCCTGCAAAAATACATCCAGCGCTTCAACAGCGCGCGCCTCAAGATCCCCAAGGTTTCCGAGGAGGCCATCATCTCGGCCTTCTCCGACGGCGTGCGCGACGTCAAGATGAAGGAGGAGCTGGCGATGCACGAAGACCTCTGCACCTCCCTGGAGCTGTTCAACTTCGCGAACAAGTGCGCCAGGGCTGAGGAGGGACATCTCTCCCTCCTCGAGCTGCCTGCCATGGACCCAGAAGAGAAGAAGCCGAAGGCCAAGGACGTGAAGCGCAAGGGGGCTGCCGTACTCGCCGCAGAACCAGACACCAAGCGGGGCAAGGATCTGCCCGAATCCTCCAGGGGCAGCCGGTACTCTGTGTACCACGACCTCCACACCCACAACACCAACGAATGTCAAGAACTCCACGCCGTGCGAGAGGGAAGGATCGGCCACGGCAGGAGTCCTCCCGATGCTTTGCTCCCAGTCATCAGCAATGTGCTGGTCACCAAGACCCTCATCGATGGTGGGGCAGGGCTCAACGTCCTGTCCGTGGAAACATTCAACAATCTCCAAGTACCCTATGACCAGCTTCAGCCGACCAAGCCTTTCTCCGGAATCACCGACGGTTCCACAGTCCCGATTGGGCAGGTCCGCCTCCCTGTCACCTTCGGGGCTCGCAGCAACTACCGCACCGAGCTCATCGACTTCGATGTCTCCCACATCCGCCTGCCGTACAATGCCATCCTCGGGTACCCAGCGCTGGCCAAGTTCATGGTCGTGACTCACCACGGCTACAACATCCTCAAGATGCCAGGAAGTGGCAGCGTCATCACGGTGCCCTGTGAAGAGAAGGATGCAGTGTGTTCCCTGGAGCGGGCCTATCAGGCCGCGTCGCTAGAAGACCCAGATCGCGGAAGCAGGAGGCTTCCTGAGACCACCCCCAAGAAGAAGAAGACATCGTCAGGCTCGGCCCCTCAGGAGACAGGCCCCTCAGGGCCCGTGTCTGCCCAGGGGGACCCCCCATCCATCGCATAGCAAAGCGCGCCTGGTGCCCTCCTCAGGCAGGGCTCGGGGGCTCTCACCTGGAGGGCCACCGACCTAGCCAGGGTCACGAGGGAGGCGCTTGGGCACCATGTGGAAGCGTGCTTCGCAGCATGTTTCCCCCGAGAAGGAGCTAGGCAAGGAAGGTCAGACCAGCAGGAGTTCGTTAACAAGGCCATTCAAGAACTACAAGAGACAAGGATCATGAGAGATTGCCGCCGCCTACCAGCTGTGGCCCTACATCCAGGCGAGGATGGTGGGTTGCGCGTCTGCGTCGACGTACTAGGGCTCAATCAGATCGCCACGACAGAGCGTCTCTGGCCCTTGCAAGTGGGGCGCTGCGGGGGACCACCCCACAGCTATGTTCGCATGCCTTACGGCCTGCCGAGCATGGCTGCGGTGTACCAGCGCCTCATGACAGGCATCATGGAGGCTCAGGGAGACAGGCATTCCGCGGCCTTGGCGGAGATGAAGACAGCTCGCGAGGAGCCACCGGTGCCTCCGGAGCCTCCTAAGGCCCCAGGGCCTGGAGGCTCGTGAGGATAGGCTTCTGCAGCCCATCAAGTATGCTGCACCAATGGCACTACACCGACGACACCCTCAGGTGACATCTTTCAAGTTCCATTCCTAGCTGGGGGCGCCCTCCCAGGGTTGCATCACTCCCAGGCCGCGTGGGTCCGTCCCTGCAGCATGTATCCCCTTTTATCTTTCGGTCGTTAGTTTGCCTTGTTGGGGGCGCCCCTCGGGCTGCATCATCCCCAAGCCGCTCGGGCCAGACACAGCGGCGTGTATCTCCCTCGCGTTTATTTCCAACTATGCATTGCCTATCACGCTTAACTGCATGGTGCCTGTCCGCGGCATCTTTTCTTCTCCATGTCGGCCACTTGCACGTTAAAGGGGGGGGTGCCTGAGCATCGCGACTCAGGGCTCTTACTGGCTCTCCAGCCCTCACCCTCTGGCCTTGTCCACGGCATCGCGACCTGGCATACCAGCGACGGCTGAGACAAGCTCGAGGCCGGGACCCGAGGACGTAGAGTACCGGCATCTAACCAAATTTTGCAGGGACACATCTCAAGATACGGCCCAGTGCCAGGCGCAACCCGCCTAGAGGTAGGGCCTCGTGAGTCCCACGCTGGCTCACGGGTGCCCAGATACACCTCACCTAGCCCTACCGTGCCGGCCACGTGTCAGGGCGGGGCTGTACACGCCCCGGGGGCTCCTCCTGGAGGGGAGCCCCCTCCCACGTACCAGTGGAAGCACCATGCTCCGCGCTGGCTGACGACACTGCCGAGGAGCGGCTATGCCCGTACACATACGGAAGCGCTATGCTCCGCGCTGGTGATAAACAACTGGGGGTGGCCTCCGGGCCGCATTAACCTCAGGGAGCCTAGAGCTCAGTGGTTGGCCTCGTCGCAACGCCTCCCCTCGGGAGTGCCGCGCGAGGGGGCTAGGCACGGGGGCTATGACTGGGTCACACCTAGACGTACGTCGCCCAGCCAGGCCCCTCGGGCCTGGTTCGCCGCGCGTCTCTCCCCGAGCGGAGCCAAGGTATGAAAGCCGTTTGCGCGTCAAGGGGGACCCCTGAGCATCGCGACTCAGGGGCCTAACTGGTCTCGTAGCACCTCACTCCTTAGTTCCGAAAGGCTATGTTGGGTGAGGTATGCGCGGGGCTTGGCTCTGCAGACGTAGAACGGTAGCCCCGCTTACATTGCACCTCATCACCCGCTGTTTGCGCGTCAAGGGGGACTCCTGAGCATCGCGACTCAGGAGCCTAACTGGCCCCGTAGCCCCTCACTCCTTAGTTCTGAAAGGCTATGCTGGGTGAGGTACGCGCGGAGTCGGGCTCTGTAGACGTAGAACAGAAGATACACCTACATCATGCCTCCCTACTTGTTGTTCGCACGCCAAGGGGGACTCCTGAGCATCGCGACTCAGGAGCCTAACTTGTCACGTAGCCCCTCACTCCTTTGGTCCTGTCCTGGTTTCCGGTTGGGGCTAATGCTGGGTGAGGCACGCGCGGGGCCGGGCTCTGCCGGCGCAGAATACAAGCAAGTAGGGAAGAAAAAGCATAAAACTCAAGGAATTTAAAAGCAAATATTACAGTCCATACCGTCATCTCAATACGAAACGCAAGTTTAAATGCCTCCCCAAGGCGTGATGCATGTGCAGGAATTGAAAGAAGAACAGGGATGGAACGAAGCCACTTGTCGGCGGTGAAGCTATGTGGAGTGGCTTCGCCTCATGGAGCACCAGGGCCGGCAGCGCCTTGCTTTGGCTTGGTGCTGAAGGCCCAGAACTTCCCCAGCAGCGCCTCCGCGCGCCCCTTCATGGCTTTGACAACGGCGGCAGCACCCTCGCCGCTCACCGGTTCCAGTAGGCCGTCGAGGTCGACGTTGGGATCACGAAGGTAGATGTGGGCGAAGACCCGCGTCAGCGCAGCAGAAGACAAGACGCGCGCCTCGGCCTCGGCCGCGGGGCCGATGCCAAGGGCGACATCCCCAAGGGCCTTAACCAGGAAGGGAAGCAGCTTGGCGGGGCCGTCCCCGTCATAGGCTAGCGGGCTGTCCAGGCCGCTCTCGTAAAGAATCTTCAGCGAAGCACAGGCATCTTTCTCCATGTCCGCGAAGGCCACGCGATCCTCGGCAAGAACCCGGGCCTTAGCGTCCAGCTCGACCTTCGTCACCTCCAGCTCCTTCTTCAACGCGCCTAGGTGGTCATGGCGCTTCTTGAGCTTGGCCTCCCGGTCCTCGAGCGCCGCCTCGCGCGCCTTCGCCCCCTTCTCCAGGTCTTGGCGCAGGCGGACCTCCTCCGCAAGTTGGCCCCGCAGGCCTTGTAGCTCGTCCTCCAACGCCTTGCAACGATCGCGGACTTCGACTACTTCCCCCAGGGCTGCGTCACAAGCAGCCTTCGCCTCGAGGGTGGCCTCCCTCTCTCCGTCACAGGCCATTGAGGCCTGAACCAACGCCGCCCGAACCGAAGCATCAGAACGAATCCACCCCGAAGCCAGTTCCAGGCGCCCGGCCACCAAGCGAGGGTCGGCGCCGAGAAGATCCTGCCGCAGCCGGTCCAGTTCAGCGACGGCATGCTCCAAGATGGAAGAAGGAGGCGGAGAAACGTCGGGGTGCCACAAGACAACAGGAGGAGCTAGGGAAGCAACGGTCAGTGGAATGGGAGGAGAAAGTAGCGGCGGCGAGGCCGCAGTGTCCTCAGGCAGAGTCCGCTGCGCCTCCACAGCTGTAGCAGCGGCGCCAGACGAGGGCGCCTCGGGAGCCGTTCGAGCCATGGGGGCTGAGCTCGCCCCAGCCAGCTCAGCCAAGCCTCGCAAGGATGAACGGGCAGGAGAGGCCCGCGCGTCACGATCCCCCTCCCCTGCAGGCGAAGGCGTCGCCGCAGGTGGGGCCTCGGGAGCTCCCTTCGATTTCTTCGCCGCAGGCGCTAGCCTATTCAAGAGAACCAATCATCAAGCCTCGTCGGCGGAACGAGAAACAAAAGATCAAGGATCAAGCACTTACGGGTCTTCGCCGGTGAGCTCGGGCAGCCTCCGTCCCAACTTGAAGCCTGACAGCCGGCTGGAAGGGTCGACCTCAGAAGCAGAAGGCGCGTCCACAGTTCGCCCCGGAGTCAGGGCAGACCCGCGGGAGATCAGCCCGGTCCTGTCCTTCTTCGGGATCGTGGGCGAGCTCCCGCTACCCTGCGCATCATCATGATCATCATCATCATCATCATCATCGCTCAGGCGGAGAGTACGGGACCTGCGCCGGGGGAGGGGAGCCCTCGACTCTCCATCAGTCGCCCCAGAGTCGGGCCCCTCTCCCCACTCCTCTCCCTCCTCATCGCTGGAGTCGCCGGAGGGCACATCCACCGGTCCTTCAGAAGCCACCGCGGGCACGAGCCCGTCCCTGTTAAAAACAGGCATGGACTTCACCACCCGCTTCCAGTCGTCACGAAGGAACAAGGGCTTGGGAGCGTCCTTCAACATTGCCACCTCGCCCCCGACCAGAAATTGGAGAACCGCGGTCACATCCTCTTCGTCCACAACCTCGGGGCTCGGATGAGGCCTCCACATTGGATGAGAGTACTGCCGGAGCGGAGCCAGCTGGTGCTCCAGGAACTCCTTCAGCAGCAACGCACCAGTCAACTTCGCCGCCGCCATGTTGGCCGGCCTCAGGTCCGTGTCCATCTTCTCCAACACCAGTTTCGCGCGGGGGTCCGTGAGCTCCGCTCGGCACCAGTCGCTGGAGCTCACGGGTTGCCCCGCGGGCAAGATCAGCCGAGGGTGGATGCGCCCGGCATCTGCCAAGACCCACTTGTTCCTGAAGCCCTCAATCCTCTTCCCGGGATTTGAGATGGCAATGGTGCCGCCATACACGACGAAGCCCGCGCACGCAGAAAGAGAGCTACCGGAGACCCGGAGGGAGAAGTAGTGGCGCAGCAGGGCCACTGAAGGCTGCACCCCTACGTGGGCCTCGCAGTAGTAAGCGAAGATCGCCAGAAGGAGGACAGAGTTGGGGTGGAGATGCAGAGCCTGCAAGTCGTAATGGCGGAGGACGGAGAAGAAGAACTCGGAGAAGGGAGGCACCAGGCCCGCAGCAATGGAGCTTACAAAGAGAGGATAAAAGGTGCTCCCACGGCCCTCGGGGGTGGCGGAGCCGGTCTTGAACACCTCCGTCCCGTTGACGCCCTGCACCGTCGCCATCCGGCTCAGCCGGGCAAGGCTCGCCTTGGACACATTCGGCAGGTCCAGAGCAGGGGAATACCAAGCTTTGGCCGGAGGCTGGCGAGGCGCCATGGCTTCCTAGGTCGCGCAGCTGGAGTAGATCTGAAGTTTGGAGGAAGAAAGGGAAGGCGCAAGAAAGGGGATCTGAGCAGCGACCGGAGAGAGCAAAGGGCGAAGTCTGGGCAGATGCCGCTCCTTTACCAACCTGCGCGGTTGCTGAAGCACCCACGTCCCATCAACCGCCATGCGGCACCCAAGGCCGCAGGCTGTTAGGGCCCGCGGCGCTTCGCCCTTGCCCTTTCGCCTCTCGGCTTGGCCAAGCCCATGCGCGCCTTGGGCCCGGGGACTACTGTCGGCGTTCTGGGAATGGGGGTCCCCAGACTTGCCTGCCTGCGGCGTGGCTCAAAGGAGGCCCAACATGGACCATCTTCATCAGCACAAGACTCAAGACCCTCGCGAGGGGCCAAGCCTCGCAAGGCGGACGACACGGCGCATCCTTAGGCGCAGCCTCCTCAGGCTGGCTCGCGAGGGGACGGAGGAATCAAGGCGGGGTACCTCGCGAGGTGCCCATGACGCAAGCCATGACGATCGAGGGCGCCAGGCGGGCGCCAGCGCGCGCAGCGTCCTTCTTTCCTCTTCGGTGCAAAGGGGGCAAGCGCAGCCGCGGAGTACCGAGGCATCAGGCAAAGGTTGCCATTTCGGTGCAACGAGACCAGGACGAAGCGGACTACGAGACGGAGGTCACCATGGAGCCCAGCACGGCGTCACCGCAGAGTCTTTCGTAGGCGAAGACCAACTTTAGTCAGGATAAGAGTACTTGCTTTCCCCCTTTAAATTAACCCGCCATTGTTGGCTCCCTTCCCGCTCGATATTTGGGAAGAGGACCAGGGCCCCTATAAATAGGGACGGCCACCCACGTAGCAAAGGGTTCGGCATGTGGATCTGACTAGCAAGTAGAGAGAGTAAGTGAGAGAGAGAGAGAGAAGGTGACTGAACTCCTCCCAGCAGTTCATCACCCCAGCCAAGAACAGACCCTCGCGAGGTTGTTCTTCCTTGTACTATTCATCATCACTAGCCCCAGGAGGCAATCCATCCACCACACACTATAGTAGGGTATTACACCACAATGGTGGCCTGAACCAGTATAAATCTTGTGTCCCTTGTGCGGTTCCTTTAGTAGTTTAGATCTTTGTGAGACGGGGAGGTAGAGGGCGAGATTTCCGCGCGCACCCCAGTGTTCGAACCTTAAGGGTCTGCCGGAACCCGTGAATCCGACAACAAGACTCAAGACCCTCGCGAGGGGCCAAGCCTCGCGAGGCGGACGACATGGAGCTTCCTCAGGCACGGCCTCGTCAGGCTGGCTCGTGAGGAGGCGGAGAGATCAAGGCAGGGTACCTCGTGAGGTGCCCGTGACGCAAGCCATGACGACTCAGGGTGCCAGTCGGGTGCCAGCGCGCGCAGCGTCCTTCTTTCCCCTTTGGTGCAAAGGGGACAAGCGCAGCCGCGGAGTACTGAGGCATCAGGCAAAGGTTGCCATTTCGGTGCAACGAGACCAAGACCAGGAGGACTACGAGACCGAGGTCACCGTGGACCCCAAGACGGCGTTATCACCAGAGCTTTGCGCAGGCGAAGACTGCTTTTGTCAGGATAGTTGATACTTGCTGTCCCCCTTCAAATTAGCCCGCCATTGTTGGCTCCCTTCCCACTCAAAATTTGGGAAGAGGACCAGGGCCTCTATAAATAGGACCAGCCGCCCACATAGCAAGGGGAGTCAGGTGAAGTCGGTTCGGTTGGCTGGGAAGCAGAGTAAGAGATAGAGAGAGAGAGAGAGAGAGAGAGAGAGAGAAAGGTGGGTGAACTCCTCCTAGCAGTTCGTCACCCCAGCCAAGAACAGACCCTCGCGAGGCTGTTCTTCCTTGTATTATTCATCATCATCAGCCCCAAGAGGCAATCCACCAACCACACACTGGAGTAGGGTATTACAGCACAACGGTGGCCCGAACCAGTATAAATCTTGTGTCTCTTGTGCAGTTCTTTTGGTAGTTTAGATCTTTGCGAGACGGGGAGGTAGAAGGCGTAATCTCCGCGCGCACCCCAGTGTTCGAACCTTAAGGGTCTGCCGGAACCCGAAATCTGACACATGTCATCTTGCTTAAGGCATTACTTCATTTTTTATTAACTTAATACCCTACATGCATGGTGGATAGCGGTCAATGGGTGGAGTAATAGTAGTAGATGCGGGTAGGAGTTGGTCTACTTGTCTCGGACATGATGCATATATACATGATCATTGCCTTGGATGTCGTCATAACTATGTGCTTTTCTATCAATTTCCCAATAGTAATTTGTTTACCCATCACTTTTTGTTTGAGAGAGAAGCCTCTAGTGAAAACTATGGTCCCCGGGTCTACTTTTATCATATATAAAATACAAAAATACCTTGTTGCAATTTATTTACCATTATTTTTTGTTTTATTTTATCTATCTATCACTATGATATTTGATCCTTGCAATTAAGCGCCAAGGGGATTGACAATCCCCCTGTTTCCGTTGGGTGCAAGTATTTGCTTTTGTGTGTGTAGGGTGCAAGTATTTCCTTTTGGGCGCAAGTATTTGTTTTTCACGTGGTTTTCCCATTGGATTGATAAGCTTGGTTCTTAACTGAGGGAAATACTTAACTCTAATGTACTGCTTCATCCTCTCCTCTTCGAGGAAATCCTAAGGCATCTCATAAGTAGCACTATCACTACAAAAAAAGACACATCTGTGACATTTTGGGCCGAAAAAAAAATTCTGTCATACATATGACACTTCTATGACGATAATTGAGACAAAACCTGGTATCATCATAGATGTGGTGGGCTCCTACTTCTATGACAAAAAATCATGACAGAAAATGGGCTTTTCGTCCTGGGCGGGCTGGAGACGCAGCTGCATGACATTCTTTGGGCCGTCCATGACGGAAAAAACCGTGGTAGAAGCGAGGGGGAGGAAAATTTCGGGGAGTTCCCGGTTACGGTGGGAGGTCGGGGCCGAGCGATGCGCGTTTCTCTCGTACACGTACGCGCGTGTGTGCGAGGCGTTGGCTCTAACTGAACCCGAGCGAGGCGTTGGCTCTAACTGAACCCGAGCGAGGCGTTGAGCTCTAACTGAACCCAAGCGATTGCACTGCAGGCTATGCGTTACTGAACCCGAGCGATCGGTCGATGGCTGTTAACTGAACCCGATCGAGCAATTCCTTCATTACTGCTTCTAACTGAAGCCGATCGATTGGATGAACAGTGAGCGTTGGGGGGGGGGTTGGATGAACAGTGAGTGGTGGCGTTGCCTCTGGATGAACAGGACCCCATGGTGTGGAGGGCTGGATGAACAGTAGACGATGGAGGGGTGCCCATGGAGGGGTGGTTGAACAGGACCCCGTGGTGTGGAGGGCTGGATGAACAGTAGACGGTGGAGGGGTGGTTGAACAGTAGCCGGTGGAGTAGCGCGCGGTGGAGGCTGGATGAACAGGAGCCCATGGAGGCTGGAGGAGGTCGACGGTGGAGATGAACAGTATCCCAAGGAGTCCCATTTTGCTGTACGCCACACCCCTCCCGATGAACAGGACCCCTGTTTCGACCGTAGGAGGTCTGTTTCGTCCATTTTGCGGTACGCCACACCCCTCCCGATCAACAGGACCCCAGTTTCGACCGTAGGAGGTCCGTTTCCTCCGTTTTGCGGTATGCCACACCCCTCCTGATCAACAGGACCCCGTTCCGAATGTAGGAGGTCCGTTTCCTCCGTTTTGCGGTACGTCGGGCCTCGTTTCCATTGCCTGTTCCGTCCAAGCCCTCCCGATGAACACGACCATGCATTCCGTTCCGACCCAGCCGGTTGGCTCCCACGCGTTCCGTTGCCTCCCGATGAACACGATGCATTCCGTTGCCTCCCCATGAACACGACGCATTCCGTTGCCTCCCCATGAACACGACGCATTCCGTTGCCTCCCCATGAACATGACGACGACGATGTTTCTCTGTTCCGACCCAGCAATGTACACGAGCCCTGGCCATACGTATGCGCGAGTAGGCATTCGAGACGCCGCCCGTATGTACACATATGTGGCCGTATTTTCTTTCTTGCACCCTGGACGTTGTATGTACGTGTACATGCTACGTGCGCGCCTCTACTACGACACGTACGTGCCTCTACTACGACACGTGTGCGCCTCTACATCCACCAGTATATATGTACGTACACGTTCGCGACCAGAATGACAACGCTACGTACGCTTCGACCAGGTGGGTCC
The DNA here is from genome assembly GCA_034509565.1 of Triticum monococcum. Classification (NCBI taxonomy): domain Eukaryota; kingdom Viridiplantae; phylum Streptophyta; class Magnoliopsida; order Poales; family Poaceae; genus Triticum; species Triticum monococcum. The sequence goes on along the minus strand of CM067843.1, from coordinate 60,625,399 downwards.
CCACTGTCAGGCACTTCCTTGTGTGCGAAGATGTAGCTGGTGGGTCCCAGAAGTCAGGCGGGCGAATCGTTTTTTTTTGCTCGGACGCACTTCCTTGCATGCAAAGATGTAGCTGGTGGGTCCCAGCAGTCAGGGGGTGAATCATTTTTTTTGCCTAGACGCACTTCCTTGCATGCGAAGATGTAGCTGGTGGGTCCCAGCAGTCAGGAGGAAACGTTTTTTCGCAAAATACGGTGGCCCGTCCGGTGGATCCCCGCTGTCAGGTGGAGGAATCATTATTTTGCGCGTAATAAGGAGGCACTTCCTTGCTGCGGTCATGGACCCAGCTGTCAGCCTCTCCACGTACAGTCCACGTCCGATGGAAGTCGTTCCTTGACCACATTGACCACGCCGCGCCGAGAGCACCACGGCGGTGGACGACGGCGAGGACTAGGAAGGGGACGACTCGGAGCTGGGGAAGACGCAGCAGTGGATGCCCACGTGAAGAGGAGTACGAGGGTTCACTGGTTTGGTTGCGGTGTGAGGCTGCTGTCGCCGCAGAATAACAGGGGGTGTGGGTGAGTAGAGGGATGGCCTGGCCAGCAGTGGGAGTAGTAGGGGGCGGTGAGGCCTCCGCGGCATCACAGCCAGCCACGGAAGGCAGGAGCACGCGGCACGACCGGCGCTAGTTTGGGCGGCTGGAGCAAGAAGACTAGAGGTTGAAGAAGCACTACGGCTGTTGGATGAACATTGTATGGTAACAGGAGCTAGAATCGTTCATATTGACTAAGTTGACAAAGCCCTCCGTCCCCGTCAACTTGGTAGGCCCACAAGTCAGCCTCCCACTATGCTGGGTTCCAGCTGGCAGGGGGAATATTCATTTTTTTTGTGCGTAATAAGGAGGCACTTCCTTGCGTGCGAAGATAGCTGGTGGGTCCGACATGTCAGCGGGGGGCACGTTATTTTCGTGAAATACAGAGGCCCTTCCGGTGGGTCCCAGATGTCAGGTGGAGGAATCATTATTTTGCGCATAATAAGGAGGCATTTCCTTATGTGCGGCCGTGGACCCAGCTGTCTACCTCTCCATGCATAGTCTACTTCCGATGGTGTCGTTCGTTGACCATGTTGACCATGCCGCACCGAGCGCATCCAAGGTGGTGGACGACGGCGAGGCCCCGGACAGCAACGAGCCGGAGATGGGAAGACACGGGAGTAGAGTCGCGGACGGAGAGGTGTACAAGGGTTAACTGGTTCTAGTGCGGTGTGGTTCGGCAGTCGATGGAGAAGAACAGGAGGTGTGGAGGGGTGGAGGGATGGCCTGGACAATGGTGGAGTAGCGCTTCATAGCGAAGCGTGCTAAGCAGAGCTGCTAGCAGGAGGAGGCGGGAGGTGGTCCCGGTGGCGCTGGAGGAAGAAGATGAGAGATTGAAGATGGATGCCTGCCGTTGGATGTAAATCCAACAGCTAACATGTCAGAATCATTTGTTGACTAAATTGACAATGACTTGCGTTGGCTTCGACCTATTGGCCCACATTTCAGCCTCCAAAAATATGGCACGTATTCAACCCATTTTTCAGAATTTACAGTCTTTTTTTACGCGGTAGAATTTACATTCAATTTGATCTTTTTTTTGAATTACAGCCATTAGCTGGGCTGGGTGAACAAATAATGTAGCGTCCATGCGGCCCATTTATTTTATTTCCTATAAAATTACAGGCCATTTGCACTTTCTCGAAATACACAATTTTGCTGGGCTGATTCTAATTATAATGTTGGGTTGGGCCAGCAATGTTATCAAAAAATAAAAAGGGGCTGAGCATTTTCTTATAAACATATTTAAATAATAAGTGATATTATTAGGTCCGTCCTTAAATCTTACCAAGCTTTTGTACACAATCACTAGGATTTTCGTGTCAAAACAATCCAGGATTTTATGTGTTCAGAAACTATTTTTATAAGTTAATAAGATGTGGGATATTGTTTTCTTACATATGTAAGTATCTGTTAAATATATGATGAAAATAAAAATAATATATAATAACATATAAAATAATTTAAATATAGAAATATAGTTAGAAGGGAAACATAAGTTGGACCTGACGTTCCTATTCTTATATAGAAAAATAGAACAGACCTCTGCGTTTTCTTCAAAAAAAATACATAAATTGGGCTGCCAAAAATAACACCTCGGATGGGAGGTCCATAGGCCGGTCGATACATGACGGCCCTCCCATCCGAGGTCGTGGGCTACCCGTGTTAAAAATGAAAGCCTAGACGGGGCAGCCCAAAACCACGTCCAACACTTGCCAAAACTTCGTCCCTTGTTTTCTCTGTGTTTCGCACACTCGACATTGTGTGGGCATTTTGACTTTGCATCATATGAAGATGTGCTATGCATGAATGTTGATCAGCATGATGTTAACTGGCTGGTAGTTCCATTTTCGACCATGAATAAAACTTCCAACATGATGTTAACCCTGTTTGAAAAGACCATGTTAATATAAATGCTCTACCTCTGAAAGTTGTAGTTTCTTATCTGAAACTGAACTTGCAGTTTCTTATCTGAAACTAAAACTTGCAGTTTCTTCTTTGAGAATAACATTGTCTGCACTTTTATACTCCTATGAAACTACATTTTTTAAGTGCTAAAAATAGATCTCTAGAATTCATAAAATACTTCATATGCTCAATACTGCAAATCCAAAATTCAAAAGACATTCATATCTGAAAGTACTCTCAAAATACACAACACAAAACACAGTTCACAACCTGCAAATACTGACAACCCTAAGCTCCTCCTGACAATTCACAACCTACCCGACTATTGGGCTGGGGGGGCAGCCCCCTCCTATTCCTCGGCGGCAGACAACCGCTCCGTTAGACGATGTGAATGGCGAGGGAGACGATGGCGGGGAAGCGTCGTCGGGCCAACTGCTTTTCTCCTCTTGAAGTTGGGTTCGGTCAACGAAGACTCCACCGGCTCGCTCTGGCAGGACACCCTCACGATCGGACTCGGTGAATCTGTTTGCTCCATGGCCCAGAGGAGCAGCTCTATGTACTCCGGCGCGACTCCCTTCAGGAGTATCGCCGCCTTTTCGCTCTGTTGCAGATATTTGGCCATGGATGTCGCCGTCGCCGCTAGTTGGTCCTTGTTGTCAAACCAAGACTGTATCTCCAACATCCTAGCTAGCTTCACAGGGTCGCGTCTGCGATCCTCACATATCGGTTGTACTCCTCCATCGATCTACTTGTCCACAACACCTTCACTCACCGGCGGTGGTTTTTGAATGGAGGAGGAGAGGAGCAGTGCTGGTTTTGGATTAGAACGGGAGAGGAGTGACGCTGGTTTTGGACTGGAACAGGAGAGGAGGGGCGGTGGTTTTGAAATGGAAGAGGAGAGGAGCAGCGCTGCATTTAGATTGGAACAGGAGAGGAGCGGCAGTGGTTTAAGAGGAGAAGATAATTAAATCACCACATATTAGTTCCATTTTTATTAGTCCCGCTGTAATTAAATCACCAAATATTACACTAATTCCGCTGCTCGTTGCGTACGCTGATTGGGAGAAATAAATACACAGCCGTAGCATGCACTAGGGATGTGCGCGTGAGGCTTGCATGCGGCTGCATGCAGAGGGAGGCGAGACGATTCAATTAATAAATGCCGCCCCTACTCGTCCCCGCACATCCTTCAATACTACGGCGGTTCGCTCCTAGTCGTCCCGTCCATTCACATTACGACAGTTCCACTAATCCTAACCCTCCTCCCAAATCCATGGCGTCCCAAATCTCCACGATCGGCGGTGAGTACAAGGTTAGAACCATCACCGGCGATGAGTTCGACGTCATCTACACCCGTTCTTCCACGATGGTGAAAGGATGCCTTTCTCGCTTCAGACGCATGTTCGATGACTCGGATGATGAGTGGGTCGTTGGGCTAGAAGTTGAGTACACCACAGTCCTGGGACCAGAGAAGGATCTAAAGGACGAAGAGAGGAAGAAGCCCGCCATGATCCAGGTTTGCGTGCATGACTTATGCTTGGTCTACCACATATGCCATGCCGACGTTGAGTGTCAGGATTTTAAGGACTTCCTCGAGAGCAACCTAGTCAAATTCGTTACTGTAGACTTTGGTAACAACAAAGAAGTCCTGCATCGGATAGGCCTCGTTGTAGGCAACACCTTCGACCTCCAGAAGAATCGGCTGGTGTCCTCTCGTTGGCCTTCAATGCTGACCCTGGCAGGAGCCATGGTTCATCCTTCGTACGGTAAACTGGAGAAACCTCCATACACGTTTCATCATCATGCATGGCCACAGAATGTACTAGATATAGACCACATCCACTACGCTGCAATGGATGGCTACCTTTGCATCAATATCTACAAGGGTTGGATGAAGAGCAACAGCCAAGTGTGCGGTTCAAGAAAAGAAGTATCGGCCAAGAGGAAGAGGGACAAGGACGAAGTCGAGGACGTGGACGAGGACTCCGAGTAAGGTGGCAGTGTCGTTTCTCATGGTGGTTCTAATGCAGTGTCTACCGGAATAGTTGCAAAGTTTAATTTCAGGTGTGCTTAATTTAATTTGAGGGGTGTGTTGTGCTGAGCCCCCAGCAGAACTATGTTATGTTTCTTCTCGTTACTTTCACTCTTCAGTATGTACATACTAGTGTTTCTTACATTTCATCTTTTAGTTGGTATAGTAACACCACTCGTTTCTTCACATTATATACGTACAATATATATATGGCCAACATCATATAGCCAGCAGTTTAGTTGTTAAAGAATTTCAAGGTGCTTAGTTTTGTCAAAGAATTCCAGGATGCTTAGCGGGTGCTTGGATCCAAGGGACTTATTTTAGTCTGACTAAAAATAGTCTCTTTAAGAGGCTAAAGTTCCAAGCACCCCTGACTAAAGAGGGGCTAAAACTAGTCTTGAGACTAAAAAATTTTAGTCAGGGGTACCCCTACTAAAATATGGATTAATCCTCTCTCTACTCATTTAACTCCTCTCCTTTAACACAGGCGAGTTCTGGATTGGAGGGTTTGGAGGATAATAAATGCTCATTAACTTGATTTTAGCCTTTTTAGTATTTGGACCCAAGCATGGGTGAGGCTAGCATGTTTTAGTCCCACTAATTTTAGTCATGGGACTAAAACATATCCAAGCACCCTCTTAGTTTTATTTGAGGGGTGGGTTGTGCTGGACACCATTATTGTGACTAGCCTTTTTAATAGTACTATATGCATAATTTGGTGATGAGCGCTCTCTATATGTACCACCTTTTTTAATTTCAAGTTTTGCTCCATGGCGCAATCCATTGATACTACTGTTGTACAAAAGTATACATTTTTTAAAAGGCTAGAGGGCGGGGCAGTCTAGCTTGGTCGGTTTCACGAGAGGCGAGGGCCTTTGTGATTTGACGGCTCATTACTGCTAGAAGGCGGGGCCTTGTGATTTGACTGCTCGTATAAATGCGCCGACAACCTGATCGAGGAGGAGCAAAGAACTGTGCGGTATACTCAAGTTTTCCACTGGAGTAGTACTGCGACGGAGGAGCACGAAACATGGCAGCCCAGTGCCATATGGCAATAAAAAATGATCTAATTTGCTAGTCATCTCATTGTTAGCATTGTTCTATTCATTCCCTCAAAAAATCATTGTTCTATTCATGCCTCGCAGAGAATGTGACACGTGCGGCGAAACACCCGAAGCAAAAGATGAAACACAGGAGCAAAAGAAGAAGGAAGATTATCATCCCAAATGATCTAATTCGCTGCGGTGTCGTAACTGCTTCTTCATCGCCTCCATGACCTCCATCTCCTTGCGCGTCTCCTCCGCCATCTTCTTCATTCTGTCCATGACGCGGTATTTCTCGACGCGTGCCTTCATCATCTATTCCACGGCCGCATTACGTACCTTGACAGCAGCCGGGTGCTCGATGTGGAGCTTCGCCAACTCCTCCTTATGTTCCATGACGAGGGCCTGCAGCATCTTCATCGAGGAACTACTATTCTCATGCAGCTTCTTCCAGCAGGCGTTCTTCTGCTTCAACAGGTCGATCTCGTGGCAGAGCTTCGCCTTGTCCTCCTGAAGACGCAGGATTTCGCCGGTTGCCTTCTTCTCCAAGGCAATGCTCTTCTTCAGCAGCATCACCAAGCCGGCGGTCAACTCCCCCTGCTGATTGAGCTCAACGGGCATGTCGTCAAGGCACTCCTTCAGCAATTCCATCAAGCCTTGGATGAACTCCTTTTGCTTATTGAGGTTCTTATTGAGCTGATCGGGCATGCCGTCGAGGGATAACGACTCCAGCTCCGCCGGCTCGGCATGTTCGCCTCCACGGCTAGGGCGCTCCTGGGAGCCTTCGCCTGCCCGTGAGAGATCTTTCGAGGTCTTTGCATGGCGGCGAGCCCTCTTTTTTTTCCACAGCCTTGGTTGCCGCTCCCTTGAAACGAGTAGTTCTCGACCTAGAGCTCTGCTCACCGTCCATGGCAACGACGGACGAAGAGGAAGCACTTATGAGGAGGAAAGGTAGAGTAATTTTTGGTTAGGTAGTTCCCCTTTTTATAACCTAAGTACTAGCACTAGTACTAATACCTGCATAGTGGGAACACGTTCAGGTTTGGTACGTACTAGTAGGTGTGAGCAGGCTTTCGAATGTGATGGGAACAAGGTAAAGATAATTGATGGTTTTGGTTTCGAGGCCCGAAACGGCTCCCGATGAGTTTAGCGGAACATAAATTTCAAGTACTACACTGCTCAAATGCGTAAATATTACGTTACTATCAAAAACCGGCACAAAATATGAAGGAGACCAATAGAAGTACTACTAGCAACCCACGATTTAACTACTCGCATGCGCGAAGTGGAGTAATAATGTCTTTCTTCCGCCCTCACGTCCACTCAATTTGCATGCGCTGTATTAATTGACCATCAATGAAGTGAGCGACTTTACATGCGTCAAATTATCACATGGGGTGGATCTTGGTACAAAGTTGTGTCCGCCTGTGTACCCGCGTGTGCATGCGAGGGAATGAGTGCGTGCGTGGCGTGCGTGCACATCTTCGCTTCGTGCATGTACCGCCAGTATGGCTCAGGGAGGACGAGTACATTCTTCTGGAACTAGCAGCATGTCACTATGATCAATCCACGCAAGGAGGTCACGACAACGCCTCCACATGTGCCACGTGGCTTCATGAACTGTAAGAGAGACACTGTGTAGCGTGCCATTGGTATTCTAATGTACGTATTTTGCACATACTCGAAGTACTAGTAAGGTACACGTGCATTGCACACATCAGATTTTGCAACCAAATTATGAATAAATACCACACTATAGCATGTAAGCTCTGAGTCATATATGCCTAATGTAGCCCTTCGTTTAATTCTTATAGTTCATCTCATTCAAAATCAATTAGTTTTTATAAAAAAGCTAAGAACGCGGGAATAGGAAAAACATGGGATTATAGTGGAATGTCGTCTTGAATCCTACAGGATTGTACGAGTGTTTGATTGTGCATAGAAAAATGCATAATTCTTTCAAAGAGGTTTGAGTGGATGGGATGTTTCCTATGAAATCTAGTGCAAATGAATCATATGGAAAAATTCCTATGGTTTACAATCCTACGAATCAAACAACCAAGATAGGAAAAATTCCTAATGATTAGAATCCTCCAAAATTCCTTTGAGAATCCTTTGAATCAAAGAAGCCCTTAATCTATTTTATGATTCATGGAATTGTGCATTGTAAAGCATAAAAGTAAAACAAATAATGGCAATTCCACTAGAAAAAAAGTTTGGGCAGTTATGATATGGAAGATTCTAGAACAAAAGAGAACCACTGTTGTTTTGAGGTTTGTGCATTATGCTTAAGTTCAACCATGGACTCTGCTAGATTGTACATGTGGCAAAATCCGGTGGGGGGCTAGAGGATGGTGCGAGGGGCCGAGTGGAGGGAGACTATGAAGGAATGCAAAAGTGCGAGATCGATATTTAGAGAGAGGGGGCGAACACGTGCGCTATTGCGCGCAGTGGCGGAGCCATGAAAAATAAATGAGCTAGGGGGCAAGCATTGCTAATCCTTTACGAGGAGGGTCAATTCATGAACTTAAACCATTTTTAGCAGCAATTGTCTAATGATCACATTCACATTAGCCTCGATATATAGTGATGTTAGGGGGGGAGGGGCAGGGCCCTTACTGCCCCCTGTCTTCGCCATTGTGCACGCGTCTGAGATATGAAGCGGAAGGCATGGATGATGAGAGGGGGACGTTGGATATATAATTAATGTGGGTGTATTAGCTATATATGTTAATCCTATATAGAGAGGTATAGATTGATCGATGTGGACGTGGGAAAGAGGGTGAGACCTCACTGGATATATCGATTGATCGGTTTTTGTGGAAAACTATGAAAGACCTAGCTATATACACACATACATAGAGAAACATCGATCATTGCGCATGCACGCGTGAGAGATAAAGAATACCCGATATGATGGAGGGGGATGTGTGTGGGTGTGTGCCTTCATGGGAGACTGACCTGAAGAAAAAGATTGCATACGTGCGATGGATAATGCCGACTGGTAGTGTGTGTGCATGCATGCACGAGAGAAAGTTAGTGGTACAATTATAAAGAGAAGACTACTGTGTGGGTGTAAAAGAGTAGGTGAGGTCATAATCAATGTAAAGTTGAATTCAAATATTTGAATAAGAGATCCTGATGTTTGAAACCCATGCATGCATGAATATAACGGAGATCTGTGCGGTGTGGTTTGGAAACGAGCATGTTGTAATGTATACACATTGAACAAGGTCAGACTGATTTGAATTTGAGATACTGATGGCATACATCATTTGGCCACGTCGCATCCGTGCATGGACACACTATTCTAATCGGAGATGATGGGCGGCTTTCGCATCACATATCTATATCTATACCCCTATATATATTATATTTTATATTTTTTTATATTGTATGCGGGTAACTTTAACTTTGAAAGATGATCGTTGGATGAGGCGAATCTGATGGTCAAAGATGGCAAATTTGACCACTACTGGCCGTTGGATATCATCTAGATTCCACCAGATTTCGCCACATGTATAATCTAGAAGACTCCATGGTTGAACTTAAGCATAATGCACAAACATCAAAACACAAGCACTTCTTATTTGTTCTAGAATCTTCCGTATCAGAATTGCCCAAATGTTTTTCTACATGATTTGCCATTATTTGTTTTTACTTTATGTCTTACGACGCACAATTTCATGAATCTTAAAATAGATTAGCTTTCTTATAAAACTAGATGATTTTGAATCAAATTAACTATAAGAATTAAACGAACATCTACATCATGCATATATGACTCAAAGCTTGCATTGTCAGGACCCCGATTCTAAGCCACATCGATCTAGCCGGTAACACCTCATATCACTTTGCGGCCTCACGCACGGTATCCCACGGGTGTCGCCTTACCATGGCCCGGGACCGTTTGCGCCTTTTGGCTCGCGTATATGACAATGTCGCTAGCATCCATATGACCGAGAACCCGGGCCGACATGGCTAGTCGTGAACCCAAAGCGGCACAGACCTATGGAGACAGGCATACATGAATCACAACGAACATGTCGGTCATCAACGAGTGATTCCGGGCTGTAGCACTGGGCTAACAGGACTCCGGGGAATCCCGGGCTGTAGCAGGCTAGACAGGACTCCGGAGACCACCGCGTGACATTTCCCGAAGGGACAGACATAGGGACGAAGTGAAACACATGCCGGCCAGTCAAGTGTCCTGAACAGTAGTGCTGGGCTAGCAGGACTCCGGTGAACCGGGCTGTAGCGGACTACTATGGCTCGAGGAGCACTAGACTACATTTCCCCATAAGAAAGGCTGCGAAGGATAAACAACTAGATTGTCGGATCCCACTCATACCAAGCATTTCAATCATACATACAATATGCTCGATATGAGTACATACAACATGGCATCACAACAAAACTCTACAACTCAAGTACTTTATTTAAAGGCTCCAGGGAGCCATACATAACATATCCATACAGGTAGGGGTCACATGACCCGACACTCAAGTCATACAGTCATACAAGCACATGCGGAAGCAACTAGTCTGAGTACAGACTCTAGAAAGAAAGAAGGCTTCTCGAAGCCTGTCTATCTACATAGGGCCCTCCATGGCCTGGATCACCACCTGGGTGGCTAGTCACTCGTTGACGTCAAGGTCTACGTAAAACCCATCGGAGGGGGCAGTGTTGTCGTCTGAAAACAATAAATAAGCAAACATCAGTACAAAGGTACTCAGCAAGTCTTACATCAGAACCTACTGTACATGCTCATTCTCAAGAAGGTGGTGGGGTTTATGCAGCAAGCCAGCTTTGACTCTTGGCTAAGCTATCATGCGGAATCTTTTAGCAAAATAGTTTTCGCACACGAGTCCACTACTCACCATCACAATACTCCACCGTGGATCCTCCCTCGTAACCTGCGAGGGGGCCATCCTCGGTACTCACACTTATCTTGAGTCTTTTAGTAGTATCCATTAACTTGTCTATGAACTGTATAGGCAACCAAGTAGTCCTTTACCGCGGACGCGGCTATTCGAATAGTTTTATACCCTGCAGGGGTGTACTTCGTCATACACGCTTTCACCGCTTACCGCCGTCTACACGACATGTACTCGGCAACCTTCAAGCGGAAGCCCAGCGAGGGTGTCGGCCACGGCCTACCTAAACACCTAAGCCCCTAGTCCAGGTTATCGCCTATCCAGGTTCCATCTGCAGGGAGTCCGGCCGAGGTTTCCACATACGGCCCCGAACGATGTGAACAGGGTTCCCGAGACACCAAACGGGTGACTCGGTACACCGTGCCACGGTGTATCTACCGCAACATAGCCCACCCCTAGGGTCAGCGCTATGCACGGCCGCCAACACATATCCTACAAACACCAGAAACTATTTGCAACTCCTGGACAGAGTACTAGGGTGGCTAAGAAGCCGAGAGGGTCCATTTGTTTCGGGCCCAATGTACGGTAGTAACTGCATCTTAAATCACACATACAGATCTCAGTTCTTATGGACGGCCTCAATGAAACAACCCACCATGTACTCCTACATGGCCTCTCATCGATACCTTCACCAAAACATGTTCAACACATCCCTCATATTACTGGCACAAGCATTTCACTCTAGCCCATCACCCAGATGAACCAGACCTGACACAACTCTAAGCATAGCAGGCATAGCAAGGTAGGAATAACAAAACATGGCTCAATCAACTCCTACACATGCTAGTGGGTTTCATCTAGTTACTGTGGCAATGACAGGTCATGCAGAGGATAAGGGTTCAACTACCGTAGCACACAGCAGTTTGAATCGTGTTGTCTTAATGCAGTAAACAAGAGCAGGAGCGAGAACATGGGTTGTATCGGAATGATCAATGGTTGCTTGCCTGATGGAGTGGTAACGGGATACTGCCCTTCAGTTGGATACTCGTGAATATCCTCGGAGGCAGAACCTACCACGAAGAACACAACCGAGCACAATCAACACATGACGATATGCAACAATATGATGCATGCTATGACATGGCAATATGGATGTGTCTTGAGCTAATGCAACTAGCTATGATTTAAATGAAGTTGGTTTGAGTACAAGATTCAAATTCCAACCCCATATATGATTATTTAAATGCCCTTTATTTGTTTTGTCCAAAACAGAGGACAAGCATTGTTCAAACATGCATGAAAATGGTACAGATGGATTCCTTGAATTTTTCTGATAATTTTTCATATATAATTTGTCTCATTTGGAGTTATGGTTGAATTTCTATGAATTTTTGAAGTTTGGGGTATTTTCTAGAATTTCCTGAATTATTTTTAAACTAGAAAATGATTTACTGCGTCAGCACTACATCACTATGACGTCAGCTGGTCAACTGAGCTGCCTCCGGGTCAAACCTGACCAGTGGGTCCCACTGGTCAGTCTCACAGTGCTGGCTCGAGTCACAGACAGGTGGGGCCAGTCAAAGGCCACGTCAGAAAGTCAAACTGACGTGTGGGGCCAGCTGGGTTAATAACTAATCTAAACAGAACATTAAGTTAAACTAAATATGCACTGGGCCCACATGGCAGTGGCTCTAGGGAGTTTTAGCAGGGTCATTAGCACTAATTAAGCCAGCGCCACGTCAGCTCGCCGGAGCTTGGCCGGCGGCGACCAAATACGCGGCGGGGTTTCACCGGAGTTGTTCGGGTTTCGCCTACAGGCCACCAGTTGATGCGCGGTTTTCTCCTACGGGTTCCTGGGAGTGAGGCGCATCCAGAGAGACAAGCGGCAGCAGCTGGGGTGGCCGGAGCTGACGGCGGCGAGCTCTTTGGTGGCCGCCGGAGTTCGGGCGCCGATGAAAACGACGACGCCGTGCATGGGAGGATCAACGGGTGGCACCTACGTGTTCTGCAGGCTCCCACAAAGCCAACGGCCATATGAACAGGGCCGATTGGCCACCGGAGCCTCGTCGCCGACGAGCTCGGGCGGCGCCGCAGTTCGGTCATCAAGGGGGCGACGGCTACGGCGATCAATTGAAGCGGGGAAGAGGGGGAAACGGTTGCGGAGCTCACAGGGAGGTCGATGAGTAGCTCAGCGGGCTCGGGGAAGCTTCTGCAACGGTGAATTGACGACGGCGATCTCCGGGCACCGGAGATGAAGACGACAACGCTCGGGTCGGCTGGGGCCTCCTCTGGTCGCGTGCTTCGGGTGTGTAGCTCCACGGGGTCAGGGCGGAGCCCAGGGATGCGGAGAGGGAGCGAAGGGGTGGCTGTGGACGCGGTGGCAGCGAACGACGGCGACGGCGCGTTCGGGTGTGTGTGAGAGATCGAGACAGGGGAGGGGATGAGGTCGAGGGAGTAAGCGAGAGGGATCAGTGGGCTGCGTGGCGTCTCCCCGGGGCGTCCAGGCGTCGAGGGGGGGTGCGGCAAGCAGGAGCTGGCCGTCGGTGGCCGCGCGCGTGCTGGCGCACCGCGGGCACGCGCCCTTCGTCCTCCTGGCAGGAGCTAGGGGACGACTGGCGTCGGCCTGGTGGGCTGGGCCGTCCAGCTACAGTGCTGGGCCGGTTGGTGGCGCCAGGTAAGTCCAGGTGAGCCTCTGTTCTTTCCTAATTTATTCTGTTTTTCTATTTTTGCTATTCTGTTTTGATTTAGTTTAAATACTAAATCATTTTATAAAATCCTGAAAATATTTATGGACACTTTCTGAAATATTTCAGTGGCCCAAAAATAATTCCAACATTATTTGAGCATTAGAATTATTTAATAGTATTTAAATGCCCAAATTCAAATATTTATGAATTAAGTCAATGCCCCTTTTGTTGACCTAAAATTATATGCACCATTTTTCCCAAGGGTTCTAACCCAAGGCAAAGAGGGTGAACATATTTGAAGGGCATTTCAGGTTCATTGAATTTATTTTTAGTAAACCCTAGTTGATTTCAGGGGGGGTGCTGGGGGTTCTGCTTACCCCATTTCAATTTCTGATGAATGTAAACATGATGCACACTCTAATGCATAACCTAGCTAGGGTGTGACAACTCACCCCCACTCAATAAAATCTCGTCCCGAGATTTAGGATCATCTGGGAAGAAGGCGGGGTACTCGAGTCGAAGACGATCCTCCCTTTCCCAAGTGGCTTCTTCCTCGGAATGGTGTGACCATTGAACCTTGAGAAACTTGATATTATGACGTCGAGTGGTACGCTCGGCTTGATCAAGGATACGAACGGGGTATTCCCGATAAGAAAGGTTATCTTGTAAATCAAGCGTTTCGTGGTCCACTCCACGGATAGGATCTGCGAAGCAACGCCTGAGTTGCGAAACGTGGAAGACATCGTGAACTCTGGAAAGATGCGGAGGTAGTTCCAATTGGTAGGCAACTTCTCCTCGTTTGGCAAGAATGCGAAAGGGTCCAATGTAACGAGGAGCCAATTTGCCTTTGATACCGAAGCGATGGGTTCCCTTTAACGGGGTAACCCGAAGGTAAGCTTTCTCGTCAATTTCAAATGTCATAGGCTTATGCTTACGATCATATTGACTCTTTTGGCGAGATTGGGCTGTTTTCAATTTCTCACGAATAACGCGAACCTGCTCTTCTGCTTCCTGAATCATATCTGGGCCAAAGAGTTGTCTTTCCCCGGTTTCTGACCAGTTAAGAGGCGTTCGACATTTTCGTCCATAGAGAACTTCGAAGGGAGCCTTGCCCAAACTAGCTTGATAGCTATTGTTATAGGCAAACTCCGCGAATGGAAGGCATTTCTCCCAACTCATTCCGAACGAGATAACAGAAGCTCGGAGCATATCTTCCAGAATTTGATTTACTCGCTCTACTTGACCACTTGATTGAGGATGGAAGGCGGTGCTAAAGGAGAGATGAGTTCCCATAGCATTTTGGAAACTTTCCCAAAATCGAGAGGTGAAGAGACTTCCACGGTCTGAGTTAATTTCCAGTGGGACACCATGAAGAGACACTATTCGGGAGATGTATAAGTCAGCTAGCTGGCTAGCGGTGATACTCTCACGAACAGGTAGAAAATGGGCTACTTTGGAAAGACGGTCGATCACGACGAAGATGGCATTATTCCCCCTCTTGGTCCTGGGAAACCTAGTGATGAAATCGATACTGATTTTGTCCCATTTCCATTCAGGAATAGCCAAAGGTTGAAGGGTGCCAGCAGGCCGTTGATGCTCTGCTTTAACACGACGACAAACGTTGCAATTAGCAATGTATTGAGCGATTTCTCTCTTCATCCGAGTCCACCAAAACCTCTGGCGTAGGTCTTGATACATTTTGGTACTACCGGGATGAATGGTGAGAGGGGATTCATGAGCTTCCTTAAGGATCAGTCGCCTCAGGTTTCGCGCCTTCGGAACCACTAGGCGATTCCCAAAGTATACAACACCTTGATCATCAATGGAGAAACAATCCACGACTCCTTTTTTAACGTTTCTCTTGATACGGGAAATTCCCGGATCTATCTTCTGCGCTTTGATGACCTGATCCGTAAGGGTAGGTTCCGCTACCAGGGTGGATAGGAATCCTTGAGGAACAATGTGAAGATTAAGCTTGCGAAATTCCTCATGGAGAAGTGGTTGACTTTGTTGTAACATCAGGTTGTTACAGTAGGACTTACGACTCAGTGCATCGGCCATGACATTGGCCTTGCCAGGGGTGTAAGTTATTCCTAAGTCGTAATCCGAGATCAACTCGACCCAACGTCTTTGCCTGAGATTCAAATCTGGTTGGGTGAAGATATATTTCAAGCTTTGGTGATCGGTGAAGATCTCGCAACGATTACCGAGGAGGTAATGTCGCCAGGTTTTGAGTGCATGGACTACAGCTGCAAGCTCTAGATCATGGGTGGGATAATTTTCCTCATGTGGGTGTAATTGCCGTGAAGCATAGGCAATTACCTGACGATCTTGCATGAGTATGCAACCTAGTCCCTGTCGCGAGGCGTCGCAATAGATAATAAAGTCCTTGGAGAAATCTGGTGGTACCAGTACGGGAGCAGATGTCAGGCGTCTTTTCAGTTCCTGAAAACTGAACTCGCACTGTGGAGTCCACTCGAACCTTTTATCTTTCTTGAGGAGTTCAGTTAGAGGTTTAGCAACCTTGGAGAAATTCTCGACGAAGCGGCGGCAATAGCTCGCTAGGCCAAGGAAACTCCGAACTTGCTTGACTGTAACAGGTGGAGTCCAATCAAGGACGGCTTGAACTCGCTCGGGATTGACAGCAATACCCTTACCAAAGATTACATGGCCTAGATAGGTCACTTCTGACAGCCAAAATTCACACTTGGAGAATTTGGCATAAAGGCGATGCTCTCGAAGTTTCATCAATACCAGCCTTAGATGTTCGGCATGTTCCTCTTTATTCTTGGAGTAGATGAGTATGTCATCGAGGTATACTACGACGAATTTGTCCAAGTACTCCATGAAAACCGAGTTCATTAACCGGGAGAAAGTGGCCGAGGCATTGGTTAAACCGAAGGACATGACGGTGTACTCGTATTGGCCATAACGAGTAACAAAGGCCGTTTTGGGAATGTCCCCGTTTCTGATTTTGATTTGATGGTAGCCCAGCCTCAAATCCATCTTGGAGAAGACTGAGGATCCAGCGAGCTGATCATACAGGTCGTTGATCCTGGGAAGCGGGTATTTGTTCTTGATGGTGACCAGATTGACAGGTCGGTAATCCACAACCATTCGATCTGTTCCATCCTTCTTCTTGACGAAGAGGACGGGGCAAGCCCAACGAGAGGAGCTAGGACGGATGAACCCTTTGTTCAAGGACTCGTCGAGTTGGTTCTTAAGCTCGGCTAGTTCTAAGGGTGCCATCTTGTAGGGTCTCCTAGCAATTGGAACGGTTCCTGGAACAAGGTCTATCACAAACTCGACATCCCGGTCAGGTGGAACACCTGGCAGTTCTTCCGGAAACACATCCGGGAAGTCTCGGACTACCGGAACGTCCTCAAGGTCTGGAAGAGGGTTGGCATTGAGAGAGTAAAGTTGGTGCTTGGCCACTCGAGTTAAGACATTAACTGTCTTGCCCGAGGGATGAATAAGTTGAACGGTTCTAGTGGCACAATCGATCTTGGCATAATGAGCCGACATCCAGTCCATACCCAAGATGATGTTTATGTCGGAGGACTTGAGAGCTATTAAAGATGCAAGGAAAACAAGCCTATCGACAAGAATTTCGTTCCCATGGCTTACCCTAGAAGTTTGCCATTTGGAACCCGGAGTTTGAATTACCATGGAAGTGGGCATGTCACAGAATGTCGTGTTATGCAGCCGAGCATAATTCTCGGATATGAATGAATGAGATGCTCCAGTATCGAAAAGAACAGATGCCGGATGGCAGTTAACAAGGAGCGTACCAAGGACGACGTTGGGATCCTCATGAGCCTCTTCGGCTGAAACATAGTTGACATGGCCACGTGCAGTAGTGGCCGGCTTGGCGTAGAAAGTCTTTCCCACGGGCTTACCACGGCCAACGGACTTTCCAGCTTGATTGGGGTTGTTCTGGG
This sequence comes from Triticum monococcum, assembly GCA_034509565.1. NCBI lineage: Eukaryota > Viridiplantae > Streptophyta > Magnoliopsida > Poales > Poaceae > Triticum > Triticum monococcum. The sequence continues at coordinate 60,608,340 of CM067843.1, read as the reverse complement.
GACACTCTCGACTATAGTGACCCAGTTCTCCACACTTGAAGCATGTTACCACAGTGGGGCGTGGAGTAACATTAGCAGCGGGGCCACCATAGGGCTTGGGCGGTGCAAATTGCTGGTTGGGACGAGGCGCCTCAAAGGATGGCCTCGGGGTGAATCTGGGTGGCAGTGCGGTGCTTGGAATCCACACCCGGCGCTTCTGAGCTCCAGAGCCGGATGAAGACCCAAAATCACGGGAGTGCTTGCGTGAAGCGTCATAATCAGTCTGGCCTGTCTCAGCACTGATAGCTTTGTTGACCAGCTTCTGGAAGGATGTGCACTCATGCAGACGGAGATCGCGGCGAAGCTCAGGGCTAAGTCCCTTGCGGAACCTTGCCTGCTTCTTGGCGTCAGTAGAAACCTCTTCAGGAGCATAGCGTGCCAGGTTCCCAAATTCTCGGCTATATGCATCCACAGTCAGCCTTCCTTGGGTGAAGTTGCATAACTCCTCCCTCTTGCGATCCATGAGACCTTCCGGAATGTGATGCTCACGGAAAGCCTCGCTGAACTCAGCCCAGGTAGTGATTTGGCCGACCGGGCGCATAGCTTCGTAGTTTTCCCACCAATGGCTAGCGGGGCCCTCGAGATGATAAGCAGCATAGGTAACCTTGTCGGCTTCAGCTACGTTGGTAGAACGTAGCTTGTGGGTGATGCTGCAAAGCCAATCATCCGCGTCGAGGGGCTCGACGGAATGGTTAAACTTTGGTGGGTACAGCTTGATAAAGTCGTTGATTGACACCAAGGCATTTCGTGGGTGGCGTGCAGTGTTCTGCTCAATCCGCTCCAGCAGGCGGTTGGTCTCACGCTTGTTCCTTTCCGCCTCCAGCATCACTTCGGCCAGGGAAGGCGGATGAGGCAAATTTTCACCTCTAGCTGCATTGGCTTCCCCCTGCTCCGGGGCAGCAGGGTTGCCGCAGGTGTTGACCATCCTAGGAGGAAAACAAGACAACGGTTTAGACAAGGATGGCTCAAACTTAACAGGGAAGTGCAGAATGTAAAGGATAACGCGGAATGCAGAGATGCTCATTCGTATTCCATGGTAATATAAAACTGCCATATATACACCAACGGTCATACTCGTCATACATAGTTTAGTACAAGCCCATGCTACAGTACAACTATGAAGGTAGACGTTACATCTCATCGGAGGCATTCCGAGTCCCTATACATTATTTGTCTACACCTCCGGAATCGATTACACACCAAGTCGTATTCCACAAGTCACACAGGACAGTGGAAATACAACTACTACAATACTGGTGGTACTACTACTAACTTAGATAGCTCTGTAGTAGTCCTCATAGAAGTCACCTCCATAGCCTGGAAGTTCAACGTGATCATCCAGAAACAGACGGTCCTGAGGAGCCTGTGGACCATAGGGGCTAGGATAAGGTCTTGGACCAACAAACGGTGGCCTGCGGGGACCAAGGGGTGGGGTGATGCCTCCCACATCACGCCAATCCACCATGTCTGGCAGAGCTGCTCTCACAGGATACAGATCCCTGGTATCCATACATCCCGCTTGCACCGCGGGTGCAAACCGAGTCAATGTGGCCCAATGATCAGCACGGGTATTAAAGAGCTCCAGCCTCAAGGCCCGATTCTCTCGGTCCTTATCTTCGAGCATCTCAGCGGTGGTACGAGTTAATGAGTCCTCCTGAGTGGAGTTAGCATAGATAGCCTGAAGATACCCCTGCGCTCCCGGAAGTGAAGCTGGCATGTAACGGAAGTCAGTGTTCCGAAGCAGGCCAGTCCGGACTCGCAAGATGGTCATCATGGAATAGGCAGCATCCTGCACAGCCATCTCAATGGTAACTCCGAGTCCATAGGAACAGTGAAGGGGCTCGGTAGATCCAGGATAGGAAGGAAATATCCTGACGGTGCATAAATACTGGCTTTGATTAAAGTCGCGGAACTGCTCTTCAACAGTGTATTCGGGATACCAACGGTATCCTGTTTCGATCATGACCCGGACCAACATAGCAGTATGACCGGGCACGTCGAGGCACCTGGTCAGGCGAACCACTTGATTTTGAGACTGGTTGGCCATCTGAAAGCACAACCACAAGACAAAGACATCAGAATTCCTAGGGAAAATTGGGCAGCATAACGGCTGTAAATGCTCAGAAAAAGATTTGAGACATCCACAACAGTTCACAATACCGCTCAACAGCATCATATCAAGGTTCTGATTCAAATAGCCACGTACTAAAATAGTAGAAACTGGACTGAAACTCGTAGCAATAATCCTATGAGCTACTACGGATTAGTAACACGTGAACCTGATAGAAGAAGAGAGCCTAGTCCTTAACCCACGTTGAATGAGAAGAGGATGACTCAGATCAGAAGCATAGGGTAAAGGAGTAAAAGAACCTTACGTTCCCTCCCACAATCAATTCCCTTACATATAACTAAAGCATTTCTAGACTTGACATCGACCAGTTTGGCTGAACGAACCTACAGGCAGTCCGGCTCTGATGCCAATGCTGTCAGGACCCCGATTCTAAGCCACATCGATCTAGCCGGTAACACCTCATATCACTTTGCGGCCTCACGCACGGTATCCCACGGGTGTCGCCTTACCATGGCCCGGGACCGTTTGCGCCTTTTGGCTCGCGTATATGACAATGTCGCTAGCATCCATATGACCGAGAACCCGGGCCGACATGGCTAGTCGTGAACCCAAAGTGGCACAGACCTATGGAGACAGGCATACATGAATCACAACGAACATGTCGGTCATCAACGAGTGATTCCGGGCTGTAGCACTGGGCTAACAGGACTCCGGGGAATCCCGGGCTGTAGCAGGCTAGACAGGACTCCGGAGACCACCGCGTGACATTTCCCCGAAGGGACAGACATAGGGACGAAGTGAAACACATGCCGGCCAGTCAAGTGTCCTGAACAGTAGTGCTGGGCTAGCAGGACTCCGGTGAACCGGGCTGTAGCGGACTACTATGGCTCGAGGAGCACTAGACTACATTTCCCCATAAGAAAGGCTGCGAAGGATAAACAACTAGATTGTCGGATCCCACTCATACCAAGCATTTCAATCATACATACAATATGCTCGATATGAGTACATACAACATGGCATCACAACAAAACTCTACAACTCAAGTACTTTATTTAAAGGCTCCAGGGAGCCATACATAACATATCCATACAGGTAGGGGTCACATGACCCGACACTCAAGTCATACAGTCATACAAGCACATGCGGAAGCAACTAGTCTGAGTACAGACTCTAGAAAGAAAGAAGGCTTCTCGAAGCCTGTCTATCTACATAGGGCCCTCCATGGCCTGGATCACCACCTGGGTGGCTAGTCACTCGTCGACGTCAAGGTCTACGTAAAACCCATCGGAGGGGGCAGTGTTGTCGTCTGAAAACAATAAATAAGCAAACATGAGTACAAAGGTACTCAGCAAGTCTTACATCAGAACCTACTGTACATGCTCATTCTCAAGAAGGTGGTGGGGTTTATGCAGCAAGCCAGCTTTGACTCTTGGCTAAGCTATCCTACGGAATCTTTTAGCAAAATAGTTTTCGCACACGAGTCCACTACTCACCATCACAATACTCCACCGTGGATCCTCCCTCGTAACCTGCGAGGGGGCCATCCTCGGTACTCACACTTATCTTGAGTCTTTTAGTAGTATCCATTAACTTGTCTATGAACTGTATAGGCAACCAAGTAGTCCTTTACCGCAGACGCGGCTATTCGAATAGTTTTATACCCTGCAGGGGTGTACTTCGTCATACACGCTTTCACCGCTTACCGCCGTCTACACGACATGTACTCGGCAACCTTCAAGCGGAAGCCCAGCGAGGGTGTCGGCCACGGCCTACCTAAACACCTAAGCCCCTAGTCCAGGTTATCACCTATCCAGGTTCCATCTGCAGGGAGTCCGGCCGAGGTTTCCACATACGGCCCCGAACGATGTGAACAGGGTTCCCGAGACACCAAACGGGTGACTCGGTACACCGTGCCACGGTGTATCTACCGCAACATAGCCCACCCCTAGGGTCAGCGCTATGCACGGCCGCCAACACATATCCTACAAACACCAGAAACTATTTGCAACTCCTGGACAGAGTACTAGGGTGGCTAAGAAGCCGAGAGGGTCCATTTGTTTCGGGCCCAATGTACGGTAGTAACTGCATCTTAAATCACACATACAGATCTCAGTTCTTATGGACGGCCTCAATGAAACAACCCACCATGTACTCCTACATGGCCTCTCATCGATACCTTCACCAAAACATGTTCAACACATCCCTCATATTACTGGCACAAGCATTTCACTCTAGCCCATCACCCAGATGAACCAGACCTGACACAACTCTAAGCATAGCAGGCATAGCAAGGTAGGAATAACAAAACATGGCTCAATCAACTCCTACACATGCTAGTGGGTTTCATCTAGTTACTGTGGCAATGACAGGTCATGCAGAGGATAAGGGTTCAACTACCGTAGCACACAGCAGTTTGAATCGTGTTGTCTTAATGCAGTAAACAAGAGCAGGAGCGAGAACATGGGTTGTATCGGAATGATCAATGGTTGCTTGCCTGATGGAGTGGTAACGGGATACTGCCCTTCAGTTGGATACTCGTGAATATCCTCGGAGGCAGAACCTACCACGAAGAACACAACCGAGCACAATCAACACATGACGATATGCAACAATATGATGCATGCTATGACATGGCAATATGGATGTGTCTTGAGCTAATGCAACTAGCTATGATTTAAATGAAGTTGGTTTGAGTACAAGATTCAAATTCCAACCCCATATATGATTATTTAAATGCCCTTTATTTGTTTTGTCCAAAACAGAGGACAAGCATTGTTCAAACATGCATGAAAATGGTACAGATGGATTCCTTGAATTTTTCTGATAATTTTTCATATATAATTTGTCTCATTTGGAGTTATGGTTGAATTTCTATGAATTTTTGAAGTTTGGGGTATTTTCTGGAATTTCCTGAATTATTTTTAAACTAGAAAATGATTTACTGCGTCAGCACTACATCACTATGACGTCAGCTGGTCAATTGAGCTGCCTCCGGGTCAAACCTGACCAGTGGGTCCCACTGGTCAGTCTCACAGTGCTGGCTCGAGTCACAGACAGGTGGGGCCAGTCAAAGGCCACGTCAGAAAGTCAAACTGACGTGTGGGGCCAGCTGGGTTAATAACTAATCTAAACAGAACATTAAGTTAAACTAAATATGCACTGGGCCCACATGGCAGTGGCTCTAGGGAGTTTTAGCAGGGTCATTAGCACTAATTAAGCCAGCGCCACGTCAGCTCGCCGGAGCTTGGCCGGCGGCAACCAAATACACGGCGGGGTTTCATCGGAGTTGTTCGGGTTTCGCCTACAGGCCACCAGTTGATGCGCGGTTTTCTCCTACGGGTTCCTGGGAGTGAGGCGCATCCAGAGAGACAAGCGGCAGCAGCTGGGGTGGCCGGAGCTGACGGCGGCGAGCTCTTTGGCGGCCGCCGGAGTTCGGGCGCCGATGAAAACGACGACGCCGTGCATGGGAGGATCAACGGGTGGCACCTACGTGTTCTGCAGGCTCCCACAAAGCCAACGGCCATATGAACGGGGCCGATTGGCCACTGGAGCCTCGTCGCCGACGAGCTCGGGCAGCGCCGCAGTTCGGTCATCAAGGGGGCGACGGCTACGGCGATCAATTGAAGCGGGGAAGAGGGGGAAACGGTTGCGGAGCTCACAGGGAGGTCGATGAGTAGCTCAGCGGGCTCGGGGAAGCTTCTGCAACGGTGAATTGACGACGGCGATCTCCGGGCATCGGAGATGAAGACGACGACGCTCGGGTCGGCTGGGGCCTCCTCTGGTCGCGTGCTTCGGGTGTGTAGCTCCACGGGGTCAGGGCGGAGCCCAGGGATGCGGAGAGGGAGCGAAGGGGTGGCTGTGGACGCGGTGGCAGCGAACGGCGGCGACGGCGCGTTCGGGTGTGTGTGAGAGATCGAGACAGGGAGGGGATGAGGTCGAGGGAGTAAGCGAGAGGGATCAGTGGGCTGCGTGGCGTCTCCCCGGGGCGTCCAGGCGTCGAGGGGGGGTGCGGCAAGCAGGAGCTGGCCGTCGGTGGCCGCGCGCGTGCTGGCGCACCGCGGGCACGCGCCCTTCGTCCTCCTGGCAGGAGCTAGGGGACGACTGGCGTCGGCCTGGTGGGCTGGGCCGTCCAGCTACAGTGCTGGGCCGGTTGGTGGCGCCAGGTAAGTCCAGGTGAGCCTCTGTTCTTTCCTAATTTATTCTGTTTTTCTATTTTTGCTATTCTGTTTTGATTTAGTTTAAATACTAAATCATTTTATAAAATCCTGAAAATATTTATGGACACTTTCTGAAATATTTCAGTGGCCCAAAAATAATTCCAACATTATTTGAGCATTAGAATTATTTAATAGTATTTAAATGCCCAAATTCAAATATTTATGAATTAAGTCAATGCCCCTTTTGTTGACCTAAAATTATATGCACCATTTTTCCCAAGGGTTCTAACCCAAGGCAAAGAGGGTGAACATATTTGAAGGGCATTTCAGGTTCATTGAATTTATTTTTAGTAAACCCTAGTTGATTTCAGGGGGGGTGCTGGGGGTTCTGCTTTCCCCATTTCAATTTCTGATGAATGTAAACATGATGCACACTCTAATGCATAACCTAGCTAGGGTGTGACATGCATGCTATAATGTGGTATTTATTCATAATTTGGTTGCCAAATCTCATGCGTGCAATGCACGTGTACCTTACTCTAGTCTAAATGGTGTTTGTGTGTGTGTTGTGTGTGTTGAGGTGCAAATTGTCTTTTTTGGGTACACGTTAAGCTTGTTCTTCAAAAATTTCAAGCCGCGCCTTGTTATGCCGAAAATTCAAGCTACCGTCTCTGTCTATCGTGCTGCGAAACTCCCACCTCTTCAACCCGCGCCTTGTTAGCCCGAAATATTTAAGATATATCTTTGTCTCGTTGTGCTCCCACAACTCCCTCCATCTCAACCCGCGCCTTGCTATTCCGAAATTACAACGCGCGCGAAAACTCCCACCTCCTGTGAAATCCCGACATGCAAAATGCCCGTGGTACCCCTGAACCGAAAGAACCGCCTCAAATCGGTGGGGGTACTTTCGTAACTTACCCCACATTTCGGACAAGCGCGTCTCTAAGCCATGGTTCCCCACTGCCATCCCATCCGCCCACCCATTCATACACCAAGGCCGCGAAAACCCGCGATGAAACCCCACACCCTGCTCCGTCCGCCACCCAGCCGGAGCCTCTTCCCCGATGACGTCGTTCACAGCAACACCTCGACGTCCCTCATCCATCGTACCGGATGAGGATCCGTTGTCGACCTCATCGTCCCGCCGGTTCAGCCACCCCGTCCTCCACCTCCAAGGAGCTGCCCCAACGTTCCCCTTGTCTTTCGCGCCACCTCCATTCCCACACCGTCGTCTTCACCTGCACCACCGAAAGAGCATCATCATCACTGCTTCCTCGGATGAAGCTACGGCCTAATCGGTGCCACCAAAGAGGTTGTACACTAATCGCCACATTTTCTTCTTGATTTGATCTCACGGTGCTGCCGGCGCTCGGTCCCGAGCCGACACGGCGCGGCTCCATCCACGGTGGCGTCATCGGCCACTTCCTCCACGGGGTCGCTCCCTCAGCGGCGACGTCCACATCAGTAGGAGCTGCTGCTGCTTTAGCTCTCGCTTGCACGGATGCTCTGCTCTTGCTCTCGGTTCCCTGCCTGGTCTGCTCTTGCTATTGCTCTTGCTCGCGTTGCTGCTCTCGCTCTTGCTCTTGCTTGCGATGCTGCTCCGATTTAGCTACACTTCAGTCGACTGAATGGACTTTTGGGTCAGTCAATTTTCAGGGGGTGGGGGGCTCACCGGTGTGAAGGAAGAACCAGCCGCAGTGGGGAGGGGGGCTCGCCGGAGAGGTACCCCACTATCTATCTTAGGGTTCAGGATGAGGGCGGTGGTCGCCGGCGGTGGCGGGGCGTTGGCGGGGCGGTGGCGTGGGGATCGCCGGAGAAAAAGCTCGACACGGGGGGCCTAGAGGGATGGTCGGGGCGGCGGCGGATCGGCGGTGGGGAGTGTTTTCGGGGCGGGCGGGGCGGCGCACCGCCGACCGCGGGCGGCGGGGGGCTGCTGTTTAGCCGGTGGTGACTGGCGGCTCAGGGGGGTGGAGGTTGAAGATGAACCGCAGGCCCTTGATTTTGTATCCAACAGCTGCAAAATCGACTGACCAGAGATGAAAAAGTCAGTCGACCGACGAGTAGCCTCACCTTACTAGTGCGTTCAGTTTCGACAGCAAAATTCAGTTTCGACTGTTAAGTTCAGTTTCGACAGTTAAGTTCAGTTTCGACAGTTAAATTCAGTTTCGACAGTTAAGTTCAGAGATGAGCGGCTGAAGTATTTTACATCTAGCACTTTGTGGTTATATATTTTACGTCATGTATTGGAGATGCTATTAGAATTCCACTCAGGTTAACGTTGTTCGTTGTCTCTCTTGTCCTGCTTCAGCCTCGGCGTCGTACAACTAACCGGAGCTGCTCCAACGACGAAACCCTCCATCACGGTGGAGTAGTACCTCGGGCTCCATCTCCAGACGCCTAAGATCTTCTTCCCCTCCTCCGACAGTCAAGTCAACCGTAGCATCCTCACCGGCCAACCCAATCACGCTGAGATCGACATGGCTTCGCCAAAGAGGTTGTACAATTGTTGCATCTCTTTTTTACTCTACATGTTATATATATATTGTCCACTGAGCACTCATAGTAACGGGAAATACGATTATTTTATCCTACTATATGACAAGTAGTGAGATACCAGGCAACTTAGCTATCCGTGATGGACTCTCTTGAACGCCATCATTATTTATCTCTGCGTGTTTGAGTTGTGCATTTGTCGATGGGCCTGGGAGTTGAGCTAGTTTGGCAGCGGCCTGGGTCCAAAGTAATAGAAGTAGCACAAAAACATTTTTTTAGTGTAGGATTTTCATTGCTCAAGCCTGCCTACTAGAATCGCCAGTGCTTGAAAGGAAAAGTGAATGAAAAACATTGGAATTGGAAAGTTTCCTATGGTACTACTTTTCATGAATTTGGTGTAAAGGAATGGAGCAAAGGAAAACTGTAGGATTTGTTCCTTTAGTGTCTCATTGAAAGAAAAACCGTACGAATTCTAATTTCCACTTCTCCTCCTTTTCATATTCCTATTCATCAAGCACAAGACTAAGAGATAGTAGCATAATAGCATTATAACCGTACATTTTCTTGTGGTTTGACTTAATCTCACCATGCTTTTTTGCATCCTGTGATCTTCCAATTGTTGTGAATCAAACACCCAGATTGGCAGAAATCCTGTGTTTTTAAATTCTCTGTTTTGCACGTGCATTCCTATCCTATTCCTGTCTATTTCCTATCCCTGCATTGTTAGAATCCTCAAATTCAAACAAGCCCTTACTCAATTACTTCTGTTACAGATATGTGTCAAAGAAAACCTTGTGTAGTTTGTCCTGCTCCTGCGGCGCTGTGTTCCACCCCAGCTCAGCTGCTCCAACGACGGAAGGGTTCACCACAACAGGGATCCGCTCTCCAGACTATCTTTCGCCGCCTCAGATCTTCTTCCCCGCCACCGACAGCCACGGCAACTGCATTACCATCATCAACTGAGCAGATGACCTTGAGGACTACACGGGTCCGCAAGAGAGGTCGCACTCTTTCATGTCTGCTTACGTTATGCGTCGCTTAATATGATGACATGCTACATTATCGTCGTGTTCACCTATTAGACTCCGAGTCAGGTCCAAACTAATGATGAAACTTGAGTTTTTAAATGGTTGTGGGGTACATATTGGGGCAACAATCAATACTATCTGTCTACTATCTGGTTAATCTCCAGTGTCTACTATGAGTTTCATGTTGGGTGCAAACAAACATTAAAGGAGCCATTATCTGTATTTTTTAACTAAAGCTATTATCTGCCTGCTATCATTGGTTTTGGGTCTATCCACATTTTGCTACCATCACTCTGGATTTGTGCATGCACTCCTTACATAATCTCACTATGTTTTATTCCTATGCATGCCAGTTATTGTACACAATGGAACTGATCATGTAGAGCAAAAGAGACGAGCCTTGCGTGGCAATAAAATTTCATGCAGACATCGTTCCATGGTGGGTGCAAAGGCAGCCCCCCTCCACCCATTTCGGATCGTAATCAAGAGGAAGATAACTGTTTTGAGGGGGGTTCAGAAGGAGAAGAGCACTCCTATTTACCCCATGAGGTCTTCGCTCTAACTTGCATGCTGATGTTGGTAATATCATGCATATGGTGCCTTGCATTGCTTACTGTATACATTAAAGATGTCATCTGCTTAGTTTAGACATGCTTTGTGTCAATGCCATATGTTTAGTTTCTTTATCGTATATGTGAATCATGCAATGCCATCTTGTCTAGCCAGGCATCATATATGTGAATTTTGCAATGCCACCCTGGTTAGCCAGTCATCTTATATCTGAATTATATCATGCCATCATTTTTTATTACGTGTTAAGTTTGTCAACAATTTAGTACATTCAATTACTCTTCCTGTGCATCAGCCATTCGGCACGGTCATGGAAAAATCTGGAGTGGAAACAAGGTCTTCAGAGCAGACAATGCTATCTGATAAAGCGCATGTCTTGCTGGTTACCGATAGCTCCTCAGAGGAGGATTCAGAGACAGATGACCAGTCATATCCCCCCCCCCCCGAGGTGCATGCCCTAACTTGGCAGGGTTATGTTGCTCATATCGTGCGTATGGTATCTTGCATTGCTATGTCATTTGCTTAGTTTAGACATGCTTTGTGTGAATGCCACCTGTTTAGTGTCTAATTACCATATATGTGAATTATGCAATGCCATCTTGTTGCAAGACATTATATATGTGAATTATGCAATGTTATCTTGTTGCAAGGCATTATATATGTGAATTATGCAATGCCATGTTGTTTAGGCAAGCGTCATATATGTGAATTATATCATGTCGTCCTTTTTTGTATTTCTCATTGCTTTTGTCGACAATGTTTGTATATTCAACTGCTCTTCCTGTGCATCAGCCATTTGAATTGGTGATGGAGAAATTTGGAGTGAAAACAAGGTCTTCAGAGCAGACAATGCTACCTGCTGAAGTAGATATATTGCTGGTTACAGATAGCTCTTCAGAGGAGGATTCAGAGGCAGATGACCAGTTCTATTATCCCCCTGAGGTGTATGCTCAAACTTGGCAGGGTTATATTACTCATATAATGCATATGTTGTACTGCAATGCTTAGTTTTTACATCATATACACAATATTGAATACCATCTCCTTAATTGACACATCATATATGCGATTGCCCTCTGCTCACTTCCTTAGTATATAAATCATATATTTGAATTATGCCATGCCATGATGTTTACATAGACAACATATATCTGAATTATGGCATGCCAACCCATTTTCTAAAGACATAATATAGTTATATCATCTCACTGTTTACATAGTCATCTTATTTTAAATTATGTCATTCTATCCGTGAATTATATCATTCCATCATGTTTCCATCGACGGCATGTTTTTGATTTATGGCATGCCAACCACTTTAACAGACACATCGTATAGTTATATCATGTCATCCTGTTTACATAGTCATCATATTTTGAAGTATTTCATTCTATCTTGTTTAGTTAGCCATCATACATGTGAAATTGTGTCATGCTATCCTATTTAATTAGCCATCATATATGTGAAATTATGTCCTGCTATTCTGTTTGCTTAGACAACATAAATGCGAATTATTTCATGCCCTGTTTTCTTCCCTACTATCCATTACACATGTCTATCTTACAATGTCTGTACATTCAATTACTTTTCTTGTTTATCAGCCATTTCAATTGGAGGGAGTGATGGTAGTATATGTGGGAGTAAAAACACGGTCTTCAGAAAAGATCGTGCTACCTGTCGATGCAGATAAAACCACGGTTGTACTTGCCCAAAAACCAGCCCCACCACACATAACCCACACTCATGCAGATTGTACCCCTACCCAGTTGGACAGAGAACCAGCTACACCCCTTCTAACCCCAACCCTAGCAGATAGACACCCAGTTTCCGTTGACACAGCACCGTCTCCACCAGAGAGCACCCAAACATGAGCAGTTAGTAAGGCAACTGCAGTGCCCAAATCACGAGGACCACCACTCCGAACCTGAAGTCAACGCTTAAAGCTGAAGAAGAATTGTTCTCAGGTCAGGTTCCGTAGCTATGGTTCATACTACTTTGCTCTTGCATCACTGTATTTACTGATACCAACTAATTTCAAATTTGAAGGATGCAATTGAAACTCCAATGGCGCAACAGGTATGTTTTAAACCTATTTCTTCAACGTGTTTGGCTGTTTGCTTTTGTAACTTGCTCTATGTTGATTTCAGTTTCAATTGAATAAATAGTTATGTTCTCATGCCATGCACATTACAAGTGTTGTTATTGCTGTGTAGTTTCCCACACTTATATTCTGTCTATGCTGCTTTGTCTTAAATAGATATGATTCAAACTGTATCTATCTTGATTTGGCAACATAAACTAGAATGATATAGACCATACAGTGACCATACTACATAGATATATGTTTGTTTCATGTTGTTATCCTGTCCACCTTACTACTGAACTGGTTTACCAAAATGAGTTTCATATACTACATTGTAAACCTGAGATTTGTTTGTTTGTTTCTCTTTTAGAACGCGGATAAAATATTAGAGAAGAGTACCATGTTATGCAATGGTAAAGGAAGTAATGCAGATAAGGTTCAAGATAGTGAGACATCCCTGTTGGTCTCCAAGAAAGCTGATAAAAACTATATTGAAGACACTAAGACAACCCCAAAGTCATGTCTTGATGTAGTGTTCGAGTTACTGGCTACCACTGCTGGCACCAGCTCTTCGAACTCGTTGCCTGAATCAGTTCGGCTTCTTGAGTCTCAACTTCAAGTTGAAAGTCGATCAGATGTTATGCGACGGGAAGCTGAAGGACTGAGGAAGTCCCTGCAGAATTCAGATGCATACTTTCTGGTGCAACAGCAAGCGCTAGAGGACTTAATCGCCAAACAAGAGAAAGTTAATAAGCTTGCTAAGCATCTTGCCAGCATTATGGGTACCCAGGATATTGTTTCTTGAGCTCTTCTGAAGTGGCTTCAGTTCTGGACTTGTTTTGTTGCGGCGTTTATATGCTGCTGTGTTCCCTATATTTGCACTGGTGGCGAACTTTGATGCCCAGTGGATGTAATAGTCGTGATAGCCTAGTATAAGTTGCTTGCTTATTTATTTCCTTGTTGTCTTGTTTATTTGTTTGCTTGTAGTCAGTGCAGTTCTTTTTCTGCGGTTTGCTAGTGGCTGCAATAACCTATTTTTTAAAACTAGGCCACAGTAACCATGGGCTAATATTTACTGTAGTGGCACTGGGCCCCCTACGGGCTGTAGAAACAGTGGGCCTTCTACGGGCCATATAAACAGTGGGCCTTCTACGAGCCATAGAAACAATGGGCCTTCTACGGGCCATAGAAACAATGGGCCTTCTATGGGCCATAGAAACAATGGGCCTTCTATGGGTCGTATCATCAATGGGCCTTATACGGGCTGTATGATCGATTGGCCAAACATGGGCCAAACATGCCGCATTCTGGCCATAAACGGGCTAGAGTTGGAATCGTCCGTTCATGGGCCGACCATAATGGGCCCTCGTCAATAGGCCGTATTTGATGACGCTATGAAAACGGCCCAACGTATTAACGGACCACAAACGGGCCGACTATAACCACGGGCTGAATTTGGCCCACGAGCAGAAAATGACAGTAACGGGCCGTAAGTAAACGAATGCTGGAAAATAGCCCAAGAATAAATGGGCTCTGAGAAGGCCGAAAGATAACATGGGCTGGAAACGGCCCAACGGAATAATGGGCCGTCAATGGGTATAAAGCGATACACTGTTCTTTACGGGTCAGTTTCACCACGGGCCGTTAATGGGTGTAAAGTGATACACTGTTCATTACGGGACAGTTTCACCACGGGCCGTTAATAGGCCAAGAGTTACATAGGGCCTCATATGGGCCGAAAGACGTCATGGGCCATACATGGGCCAGAAGTGAAAACGGGCTGGAATCATATTGGATGGCCTAGATGACGCTACTGGGCCTAATTCGAATAGGGCGTAACGGGCCTTGGGTTAGCGGGCTGTAAATGGGCTATATGCGAACAGGCCGTTAACAGGCTTTCCATGGGCAGGCCCGCCACCTTTTGACCAGGTCAAACGGGCCAGCCTTTTCACAGGAATGGGCCTCTGTTGGGCCGTGCCACGTGTCGATGTATCATAGGCGCCTTCTGTCCAATGAGTGGATGGCATCTGTCCTAACGATGAGCCGACACATGTTTCCTCCAGCCAATGATGATTTTACACGTGGAAAATCCCCATTGGTCGGGGTTGTTAACGGGTTAACGGATCCAAAACCCGACCCGATAGCTTAACGGTGTTCCGTTACGGTGGATGCCACGTGTCGGTCACCCTTGATGAAAGCACTTCTGTGACGCGTGATTTATCGTCATGGAAGTGGACACTTCCGTGATGGTAATTTTGGTAATGTCATGGAACACTTCTACGGCAGCACATGTATGACTATCTTGATTCTGTCATAAAATCGCCATGGATGTACATGCATGACAGAAAACGCGAACTACTGTGACAAACACGTATCATCACGGAAGTGTATTTTTTGTAGTGTATGGAGCTAGAGCAGATTTCATGTTTGTTTCCTTAGTGTTGATTACTTATCAAAGTTCTTTTTGAGGGTCCAGGAAGACATCACAAAGCACCCCCTTGGCCGGATGTTGTGCTTTCAGATGTCAACCTGGTATTTGGACTTACTCATCTACCCGATGATCTCATGTTGTGTTAGTTGTTTCGAGTAGGAGTCATCGGTTCCGACAGATCACGTCATGTAGCATATTGTGTGGTCGACCTTTCTATTGATACAGTTGTTGGGTTGCCCTGGTCGGCGAAAGAAGGATATGGGCAACGGTCATCATTGTCTATCATTGGTATACATACAGGGCAAGTACAAACGCAGTACAAAGATTTATGCTTCAATTAGTTTACATAACTTATCTGATGCAGTTGGACTCTACGCCAATGTTGCAATGGGTCGTACCGTACTGGTGTGTGGTCAAATTCATTGTCTGATGTTGGTATATATATAGGGCATATACAAATGCAATACGATCATATTCACATGTAGGCTTTTCATGATAAACATTCTTCAAATGGTTCACCTAATGCACCAATGGTTGTAGTTAGTCTCTTCAAATAGTTCACTTAACTTACATTTTATGTTTCACATAGTTTGCTTATAACTCACGGGCTACAGTTGGTTTTTGCGCCAATTCACGCAATGGGTAATGTGTTGATATATACGACCAAATATTGTCCGACTGGCAAGGGCGATTAGGCCACTGCTAGACCGAAAGGACCACCTGGACCTAAGAATGTGTAGTTGAGCCAGAGTTGCTCAGAAAAGCGTGTTCCTGAGAGCTTCAACAGAGCTTGATGATGTGATGAGCACAAAAGGATGGGCCGAGTCGGGTAATCCCAACTTACATCACCCGAGTTGTAGCACGACGGGGGAACTAACCTCCAATGCTACCTCCTAAAGGTTGCTCTTTGATAAAAATAAATCCCTAAAGAAAGCAATCATTGATTATCGTTGTCAAGGCAAATAGAAATGCATAATGGATATAATTATTTGCAAACAGTTGAGGAAAAATCATTTAAATAGTTTGCTTCATTCTTGGTCTGAATTTCGCCTATGCGACAATTGTTACATTGAGTCATCTATTAAAAACAAACTTCTAAAGAAATCTATGGACGATGAAAGTAATCGTTTGGTCCCTGTGCCAATTGGCGCAACGGATAACGAAAGGAGACGATAGAGAAAATAAGTCTGTGTTCCAGTTATAACTCAAATATCCTACTCGGAAACCTTATCAAGTGTGATCCCCATCACGTCCCGGTTGTGTACCCGGACCGATTAGTTGTGCACGGACATGCCTTGGTCTTATGTTTGAAAGAGCGCATGCCCGAGAGCAACCACATGGCACACGTTTGCTGGGCTATAGACCATGAGGCATTCAAAAACCAGGTAAGCATGCCAAATAAGCTAGCAAGCCAAGATCCATGGTGACAAGAGACTGGATACGAAAGAGCGCCTCTCCATGAGATCGAGGACAATATTTGAAAGCATTGAATGGGTGTTGTCCGAGTAGGGCTTCCAATGGCCAGGCTTCAGGCAGGCTACGGGCCTCTGCATCCGAATGGAGGCAATGGGTGGTAGCAGCGCGCAACGTCCTCATCGGGCCCGCTGCTTAAAAAAGAAGCACACAATCCCTCCGAGACGGTAGGACACCGGGAAGGCAATGTTGGGGAACGCGGTAATTTCAAAAAAAAATCCTACGCACACACGAGATCTATCATGGTGATGCATAGCAATGAGAGGGGAAGAGTGTTGTCTACGTACCCTCGTAGACCATAAGCGGAAGCGTTATGACAACGCGGTTGATGTAGTCGTATGTCTTCACGATCCAACCGATCCTAGTACCGAAAGTATGGCACCTTCGCGATCTGCACACGTTCGGCTCAGTGACGTCCCATGAACTCTCGATCCAGCTGAGTGTCGAGGGAGAGCTTCGTCAGCATGATGGCGTGATGACGGTGATGATGAAGCTACCAGCGCAGGGATTCGCCTAAGCACTACGACGATATGACCGAGGTGGATTATGGTGGAGGGGGGCACCGCACACGGCTAAGGGATCAATGATCAACTTGTGTTCTCTAGGGTGCCCCTGCCCCCATATATAAAGGAGCAAGGGGGGAGGTCGGCCGGCCCTTGGGGCACGCAATGAGAGGAGTCCTCCTCCTCCTAGTAGGAGTAGGACTCCCCTTTCCTGGTCCTACTAGGAGGATGAAGGGGGAAGGAAGGAGAGTGAGAGAAGAGAAGGAAAGGGGGGCGCCCCCCCCCCCTTCCCTAGTCCAATTCGGACTAGAGGGGGAGGGGCGCGCGGCCCTGCCTTGGCCGGCCCTCTCTCTCTCTCTCCACTAAGGCCCATGTTGGCCCATTAGTCCCCCCGGGGGTTCCGATAACCCCCCGACACTCCATAATTATCCGGTGACCGCTGGAACTCATTCGGTGTCCGAATTTAGTCATCCAATATATCAATCTTTATGTCTCAACCATATTTCAAGACTCCTTGTCATGTCCGTGATCACATCCGGGACTCCGAACTATCTTCGGTACATCAAAACTCATAAACTCATAATACTGATCGTCATCGAACGTTAAGCGTGCAGACCCTACGGGTTCGAGAACTATGTAAACATGAACGAGACACGTCTCCGGTCAATAACCAATAGCGGAACCTGGATGTTCATATTGACTCCCACATATTCTACGAAGATCTTTATCGGTCAAACCGCATAACGATATACGTTGTTCCCTATGTCATCGGTATGTTACTTGCCCGAGATTCGATCGTCGGTATCTCAATACCTAGTTCAATCTCGTTACCGGCAAGTCTTTTTACTCGTTCCGTAATGCATTATCCCGTAACTAACTCATTAGTCACATTGCTTGCAAGGCTTATAGTGATGTGTATTACCGAGAGGGCCTAGAGATATCTCTCCGATACTCGGAGTGACAAATCCTAATCTCGATCTATGCCAACTTAACAAACACCATCGGAGACACCTATAGCGCATCTTTATAGTCACCCAGTTACGTTGTGACGTTTGATAGCACACTAAGTGTCCCTCCGGTATTCGGGAGTTGCATGGTCTCATAGTCATAGAAACATGTATAGGTTATGGAGAAAGCAATAGCAACAAACTAAACGATCATCATGCTAAGATAACGGATGAGTCAAGTCAATCACATCAATCTCTAATGATGTGATCCCGTTAATCAAATGACTGTTGGGGAACGTAGTAATTTCAAAAAAAATCCTACATACACGCAAGATCATGGTAATGCATAGCAACGAGAGGGGAGAGTGTTGTCTACGTACCCTCGTAGACCGGCAACGGAAGCGTTGACACAACGTAGAGGAAGTAGTCGTACGTCTTCCCGATCCGACCGATCCAAGTACCGAACATACAGCACCTCCGAGTTCTGCACACGTTCAACTCAGTGACGTCCCTCGAGCTCCGATCCAGCCGAGTGTTGAGGGAGAGTTTCGTCAACACGACGGTGTGATGATGGTGATGATGTTCTACCGACGCAGGGCTTCGCCTAAGCACCGCTATGATATGACTGAGGTGGAATATGGTGGAAGGGGACACCACACACGGCTAAGGAACAATCACGAAGATCAACTTGTGTGTCATGGGGTGCCCCCTTGCCCCTTATATAAAGGAGGGAGAGGGGGAGGTGCGGCCGGCCCTAGGGGTGCGCCTGGAGGAGTCCTACTCCCATCGGGAGTAGGACTCGCCCCTCTTGCCTTGTTGGAGAAGGAAAGAGGAAGGGGGAAAGAGGAAAGGGGGGCGCCGCCCCCCTCCTTCCTTGTCCTATTCGGACTAGGGGGGTGCGGCCTGCCCTGGCCGGCCCTCCTCTTCTCCCTTAGGGCCCATGCAGGCCCATTAACCCCCGGGGGGGTTCCGGTAACCCCCCGATACTCCGGTAAAATCCTGATTTCACCCGGAACATTTCTGATATCCAAATATAGGCTTCCAATATATCAATCTTTATGTCTCGACCATTTCGAGACTCCTCGTCATGTCTGTGATCCCATCCGGGACTCCGAACAACCTTCAGTACATCAAAACACAAAAACCCTAATTACGATCGTCATCGAACTTTAAGCGTGCGGACCCTACGGGTTCGAGAACTACGTAGACATGACCGAGACACGTCTCCGGTCAATAACCAATAGCGGAACCTGCATGCTCATATTGGCTCCTACATATTCTACGAAGATCTTTATCGGTCAGACCGCATAACAACATACATTGTTCCCTTTGTCATCGGTATGTTACTTGCCCGAGATTCGATCATCGGTATCTCAATACCTAGTTCAATCTCATTACCGGCAAGTCTCTTTACTCGTTCCATAACACGTCATCCCGCAACTAACTCATTAGTTGCAATGCTTGCAAGGCTTATAGTGATGTGCATTACCGAGTGGGCCCAAAGATACCTCTCCGACAATCGGAGTGACAAATCCTAATCTCGAAATACACCAACCCAACAAGTACCTTTGGAGACACCTGTAGAGCACCTTTATAATCACCCGGTTACGTTGTGATGTTTGGTAGCACACAAAGTGTTCCTCCGGTAAACGGGACTTGCATAATCTCATAATCACAGGAACATGTATAAGTCATGAAGAAAGCAATGGCAACAAACTAAACGATCAAGTGCGATGCTAACGGAATGGGTCAAGTCAATCACATCATTCTCTAATGATCTGACCCCGTTAATCAAATGACAACTCATGTCTATGGCTAGGAAACTTAACCATCTTTGATTCAACGAGCTAGTCAAGTAGAGGCATACTAGTGACATATTGTTTGTATATGTATTCACACATGTATTATGTTTCCGGTTAATACAATTCTAGCATGAATAATAAACATTTATCATGATATAAGGAAATAAATAATAACTTTATTATTGCCTCTAGGGCATATTTCCTTCAGTGTCCCACTTGCACTAGAGTCAATAATCTAGTTCACATCGCCATGTGATTTAATACCAATAGTTCACATCACCATGTGATTAACACACATAGTTCACATCGACATGTGACCAACACCCAAAGGGTTTACTAGAGTCAATAATCTAGTTCACATCGCTATGTGATTAACACCCAAAGAGTACTAAGGTGTGATCATGTTTTGCTTGTGAGAGAAGTTTAGTCAACAGGTCTGCCACATTCAGATCCGTACGTATTTTGCAAATTTCTATGTCAACAATGCTCTGCACAGAGCTACTCTAGCTAATTGCTCCCACTTTCAATATGTATCCAGATTGAGACTTAGAGTCATCTGGATCAATGTCAAAACTTGCATCGACGTAACCCTTTACGATGAACCTTTTGTCACCTCCATAATCGAGAAACATATCCTTATTCCACTAAGGATAATTTTGACCAATGTCCAGTGATCTACTCCTAGATCACTATTGTATTCCCTTGCCAAAACTCAGGGCAGGGTATACAATAGGTCTGGTACACAGCATGGCATACTTTATAGAACCTATGGCTGAGGCATAGGGAATGACTTTCATTCTCTCTCTATCTTCTGTCGTGGTCGGGTTTTGAGTCTTACTCAACTTCACACCTTGTAACACAAGCAAGAACTCCTTTTTGACTGTTCCATTTTGAACTACTTCAAAATCTTGTCAAGGTATGTACTCATTGAAAAACTTATCAAGCGTCTTGATCTATCTCTATAGATCTTGATGCTCAATATGTAAGCAGCTTCACCGAGGTCTTTCTTTGAAAAACTCCATTCAAACATTCCTTTATGCTTTGCAGAATAATTCTACATTATCTCCGATCAACAATATGTCATTCACATATACTTATCAAAAATGTTGTAATGCTCCCACTTACTTTCTTGTAAATACAGGCTTCACCGCAAGTCTGTATAAAACTATATGCTTTGATCAACTTATCAAAGTGTATATTCCAACTTCGAGATGCTTGCACCAGTCCATAGATGGATCGCTGGAGCTTGCATATTTTGTTAGTACCTTTAGGATTGACAAAACCTTCTGGTTGCATCATATACAACTCTTCTTTAATAAATCCATTAAGGAATGCAGTTTTGTTTATCCACTTTCCAGATTTCATAAAATGCGGCAATTGCTAACATGATTCGGACAGACTTAAGCATAGATACGAGTGAGAAACTCTCATCGTAGTCAACACCTTGAACTTGTCGAAAACATTTTTTCGACAATTCTAGCTTTGTAGATAGTGACACTACTATCAGTGTCTGTCTTCCTCTTGATGATCCATTTAATATCAATGGCTCGCCGATCAATGGGCAAGTCAATCAAATCCATACTTTGTTTTCATACACGGATCTCATCTCAGATTTCATGGCCTCAAGCCATTTCGCGGAATCTGGGCTCATCATCGCTTCCTCATAGTTCGTAGGCTCGTCATGGTCAAGCAACATGACCTCTAGAACAGGATTACCATACCACTCTGGTGCGGATATCACTCTGGTTTACCTACGAGGTTCGGTAGTAACTTGATCTGAAGTTACATGATCATCATCATTAGCTTCCTCACTAATTGGTGTAGTAGTCACAGGAACAGATTTCTGTGATGAACAACTTTCCAATAAGGGAGCAGGTACAGTTACCTCATCAAGTTCTACTTTCCTCCCACTCACTTCTTTCGAGAGAAACTCCTTCTCTAGAAAGGATCCATTCTCAGCAACGAATATCTTGCCTTCGGATCTGTGATAGAAGGTGTACCCAACATTTTCTTTGGGGTATCCTATGAAGACGCACTTCTCCGATTTGGCTTTGAGCTTATCAGGTTGAAACTTTTTCACATAAGCATTGCAACCTCAAACTTTAAGAAACGGCAGCTTAGGTTTCTTGCCAAACCATAGTTCATACGGTGTCATCTCAACGGATTTAGATGGTGCCCTATTTAACGTGAATGTAGCTGTCTCTAATGCATAACCCCAAAACGATAGCAGTAAATCAGTAAGAGACATCATAGATCTCACCATATCTAATAAAGCACGGTTACGACGTTCGGACACACCATTACAATGTGGTGTCCCAGGTGGCGTGAGTAGTGAAACTATTTCACATTGTTTTAACTGAAGGCCAAACTTGTAACTCATATATTTTACTTCTGCAATCATATCGTAGAAACTTTTATTTTGTTACGATGATTCTCCACTTCACTCTGAAATTCTTTGAACTTTTCAAATGTTTCATACTTGTGTTTCATCAAGTAGATATACTCATATCTGCTCAAATCATCTGTGAAGATCAGAAAATAATGATACCTTCCGCGAGCTTCAATATTCATCGGACCACATACATCAGTATGCATGATTTCCAACAAATATGTTGCCTGCTGCATTGTTCCGGAGAACAGAGTCTTAGTCATCTTGCCCATGAGGCATGGTTCGCAAGCATCAACTGATTCATAATCAAGTGATTCCAAAAGTCCATCAGCATGGAGTTTCTTATGCGCTGTATACCAATATGACCTAAACGGCAGTGCCATAAATAAGTTGCACTATCATTATTAACTTTGCATCTTTTGGTTTCAATATTATGAATATGTGTATCACTACGATCGAGATCCAACGAACCATTTTCATTGGGTGTGTAACCATATAAGGTTTTATTCATGTAAACAGAACAACAATTTATTCTCTTACTTAAATGAATAATCGTACTGCAATAAACAAGATCAAATCATATTCATGCTCAACGCAAACACCAAATAATACTTATTTAGGTTCAACACTAATCCCGAAAGTATAGGGAGTGTGCGATGATGATCATATCAATCTTGGAACTTTTCCAACACACATCGTCACTTCACCCTTAACTAGTGTATGTTCATTCTGCAACTCCCGTTTCGAGTTACTACTCTTAGCAACTAAACCAGTATCAAATACCGAGGGGTTGTTGCGAACACTAGTAAAATACACATCAATAATCTATATATCAAATATACCTTTGTTCACTTTGCCATCCTTCTTATCCGCCAAATACTTGGGGCAGTTCCGCTTCCAGTGACCAGTCCCTTTGCAGTAGAAGCACTTAGTCTTAGGCTTAGGACCAGACTTGGGCTTCTTCACTTGAGCAGCAACTTGCTTGCCGTTCTTCTTGAAGTTCCCCTTCTTCCCTTTGCCCTTATCTTGAAACTAGTGGTCTTGTCTACCATCAACACTTGATATTTTTCTTGATTTCTACCTTCGTTGATTTTAGCATTACGAAGAGCTTGGGAATCGTTTCCGTTATCCCTTGCATATCATAGTTCATCACGAAGTTCTACTAACTTGGTCATGGTGACTAGAGAATTCTGTCAATCACTATCTTATCTGGAAGATTAATTCCCACTTGATTCAAGCGATTGTAGTACCCGGACAATCTTAGCACATGCTCACTGCTTGAGCTATTCTCCTCCATCTTTTAGCTATAGAACTTGTTGGAGACTTCATATCTCTCAACTCGGGTATTTGCTTGAAATATTAACTTCAACTCCTGGAACATCTCATATGGTCCATGACGTTCAAAATGTTTTTGAAGTCCCGATTCTAAGCCGTTTAAGCATGGTGCACTAAACTATCAAGTAGTCATCATATTGAGCTAGCCAAACGTTCATAACGTCTGCATCTGCTCCTGCAATAGGTCTGACACCTAGCGGTGCATTAAGGACATAATTCTTCTGTGTAGCAATGAGGATAATCCTAAGATCACGGATCCAATCCGCATCATTGCTACTAACATCTTTCAACTTAATTTTCTCTAGGAACATATCAAAAATAAAACAGGGGAGCTAAACGCGAGATATTGATCTACAACATAGATATGCTAATACTACCAGGACTAAGTTCATGATAAATTAAAGTTCAATTAATCATATTACTTAAGAACTCCCACTTAGACAGACATCCCTCTAATCTTCTAAGTGATCACGTGATCCATATCAACTAAACCATGTCCGATCATCACGTGAGATGGAGTAGTCAATGGTGAACATCACTATGTTGATCATATCTACTATATGATTCATGCTCGACCTATCGGTCTCCGTGTTCCGAGGCCATATCTGTTATATGCTAGGCTCATCAAGTTTAACCTGAGTATTCCGCGTGTGCAACTGTTTTGCACCCGTTGTATTTGAACGTAGAGCCTATCACACCCGATCATCACGTGGTGTCTCAGCACAAAGAACTTTCGCAATGGTGCATACTCAGGGAGAACACTTGTACCTTGATAATTAGTGAGAGATCATCTTATAAAGCTACTGTCGAACTAAGCAAAATAAGATGTATAAAAGATAAACATCACATGCAATCAACTTATGTGACATGATATGGCCATCATCATCTTGTGCCTTTGATCTCCATCTCCAAAGCATCATCATGATATCCATCATCACCGGCATGACACCATGATCTCCATCATCTTGATCTATGTCAATGTGTCGTCACATGGTTGTCTCGCCAACAATTGCTCTTGCAACTATTGCTATCGCATAGCGATAAAGTAAAGCAATTATTTGGCGCTTGCATCTTATGCAATAGAGAGATAACCATAAGGCTTTTGCCAGTTGCCGATAACTTCATAAAAACATGATCATCTCATACAACAACTTATATCTCATCATGTCTTGACCATATCACATCACAACATGCCCTGCAAAAACAAGTTAGACGTCCTCTACTTTGTTGTTGCAAGTTTTACGTGGCTGCTACGGGCTGAGCAAGAACCGTTCTTACCTACGCATCAAAACCACAACGATAGTTTGTCGAGTTGGTGTTGTTTTAACCTTCACAAGGACCGGGCGTAGCCACACTCAGTTCAACTAAAGTTGGAGAAACTGACACCCGCCAGCCACCTGTGTGCAAAGCACGTCGGCAGAACCAGTCTCGCGTAAGCGTACGCGTAATGTCGGTCTGGGCCGCTTCATCCAACAATACCGCCGAACCAAAGTGTGACATGCTGGTAAGAAGTATGACTTATATCGCCCACAACTCACTTGTGTTCTACTCGTGCATATTACATCAACGCATAAAACCTGGCTCTGATGCCACTGTTGGGGAATGTAGTAATTTCAAAAAAATTCCTACGTACACGCAAGATCATGGTGATGCATAGCAATGAGAGGGGAGAGTGTTGTCTACGTACCCTCGTAGACCGGCAACGGAAGCGTTGACACAACATAGAGGAAGTAGTTGTATGTCTTCCCGATCCGACCGATCCAAGTACCGAACGTACGGCACCTTCGAGTTCTGCACACGTTCAACTCGGTGACGTCCCTCGAGCTCCGATCCAGCCGAGTGTTGAGGGAGAGTTTCGTCAACACGATGGTGTGATGACGGTGATGATGTTCTACCGACGCAGGGCTTCGCCTAAGCACCGCTACGATATGACCGAGGTGGAATATGGTGGAAGGGGGCACCGCACACGGCTAAGGAACGATCACCAAGATCAACTTGTGTGTCATGGGGTGCCCCCTTGCCCCCGTATATAAAGGAGGGAGAGGGGGTGCGGCCGGCCCTAGGGGTGCACCTGGAGGAGTCCTACTCCCACCGGGAGTAGGACTCCCCCCTCTTGCCTTGTTGGAGAAGGAGAGGGGATGGGGGAAAGAGGAAAGGGGGGTGCCGCCCCCCCTTCCTTGTCCTATTCGAACTAGGGGGAGGGGGCGCGTGGCCTGCCCTGGCCGGCCCTCCTCTTCTCCCTTAGGGCCCATGTAGGCCCATTAACCCCTGTGGGGGTTCCGGTAACCCCCAGTACTCCGATAATCCCGATTTCACCCGGAACGTTTCCGATATCCAAATATAGGCTTCCAATATATCAATCTTTATGCTCGACCATTTCGAGACTCCTCATCATGTCCGTGATCACATCCGGGACTCCAAACAACCTTCGGTACATCAAAACACAAAAACCCTAATTACGATCATCACCAAACTTTAAGCGTGTGGACCCTACGGGTTCGAGAACTATGTAGACATGACCGAGACACGTCTCCGATCAATAACCAATAGCGGAACCTGGATGCTCATATTGGCTCCTACATATTCTACGAAGATCTTTATCGGTCAGACCGCATAACAACATACGTTGTTTCCTTTGTCATCGGTATGTTACTTGCCCGAGATTCGATCGTCGGTACCTTAATACCTAGTTCAATCTCGTTACCGGCAAGTCTCTTTACTCGTTCCATAACACATCATCCCGCAACTAACTCATTAGTTGCAATGCTTGCAAGGCTTATAGTGATGTGCATTACCGAGTGGGCCCAAAGATACCTCTCCGACAATCGGAATGACAATCCTAATCTCGAAATACGCCAACCCAACAAGTACCTTCGGAGACACCTGTAGAGCACCTTTATAATCACCCAGTTACGTTGTGACGTTTGGTAGCACACAAAGTGTTCCTCCGGTAAACGGGAGTTGCATAATCTCATAGTCATAGGAACATGTATAAGTCATGAAGAAAGCAATAGCAACAAACTAAACGATCAAGTGCTATGCTAACGGAATGGGTCAAGTCAATCACATCATTCTCTAATGATGTGACCCCGTTAACCAAATGACAACTCATGTATATGGCTAGGAAACTTAACCATCTTTGATTCAACGAGCTAGTTAAGTACAGGCATACTAGTGACATATTGTTTGTATATGTATTCACACATGTATTATGTTTCCGGTTAATACAATTCTAGCATGAATAATAAACATTTATCATGATATAAGGAAATAAATAATAACTTTATTATTGCCTCTAGGGCATATTTCCTTCAATGATAACTCATGTCTATGCATGGTTAGGAAACATAACCATCATTGATTCAACGAGCTAGTCAAGTAGAGGCATACTAGTGACACTCTGTTTGTCTATGTATTCACACATGTACTAAGTTTCCGGTTAATATAATTCTAGCATGAATAATAAATATTTATCATGATATAAGGAAATATAAATAACAACTTTATTATTGCCTCTAGGGCATATTTCCTTCAGGCAAGTTATGAGCGGGACCAACGAGCATGTGAAGTATACACGCTAGTCGGCCAGGCGGCAGGGGTAAAAGGTCGGGAGAGATGGCAGAACACGTCATCCGATCAACCATAGTGGTCGAACGCCGGCCAATATGACATGATCCTTCCACCCACAAGGGTCTCAATGTCTAGCCAGCGCTCAAAAACCACACCCAGATCCAAGAACACGTCTTCTGTTCAAGGGGACACATCGGCGAGAAGTCGTGACACTGTACAAAAACCCGCCTAGTTGAACACAAGCAAAAGAAGCACATCGTTCACATTGCGTTTCTATCATGTTGTTGAGGCAAATAGAAACTCAGTATGAACAAAATCATTTACAATAAGTTGAGGGGGAAATCTTTCAAATAGTTCGTTTTACTTTTGGGCTGTATCGACAAGTTGGTCTCTACGCCAATTGATGCAACAGATCATCTAGTTATACATAAATGATAGTAGTGCATAAATGTTTGTTCTAGTACAAGTGGCGTGATGCTAGCACGTGTAATCTGGTGTCGTGCAACAATTTTTTATTGAGCCAGAGGAGAATACATATTCCATTTTTATAGTATGGTGTCGTGCAATACATGATTTTTGAATACAAAATCTAGAAAATTAGGAGCCTTCTTTTTCACAGATGGAACAAGGCATGGGTATTTCTTGGCTCATCATGCTATTGCTCTAGGTTTGCATGCTTTCATACTCTCTCATCGTCCGTTGCTACATATTTGTTAACTTTTATTGTTTACCTCCATTACATCACCCTAGGTTGTTTTATCTTAGTGGAACTACAATCCAAGTGTGATAAGGAAATCATTGTTTTATCCTTAGTTGCAACAATACAATACATGCCCTCTCTATCATTGAGATGAATCACCGTAAGATTGAACCTACTACTCTAAACCACTCACTCTGAAGAACTACCCATCAAACTTGACTAAAGTAGACAAATAGATTGGAGAGCATACAAAGCTACTCAATTATGCAGCAAAAATCTTTAAAAGATTCAAATTTTCAATGACAATCTGATCATAAAGTGACAATTCATCATCTACTCACAAACACAAAACCGATTCCATCATATGGATCCCGATCATATGAGGCAGCTCACGGGAACTTTGTATCGAATCACAAGGGAAAGAAGGTTCATCTAGCTACTGACATGGACCCTAAGGTCCTAAGGGAATTACTCACACATGGCCATGGTGGCAGCAAGATTGATGAACAAGCCTTCGATGGTGGATTCCCCCTCCGACAGGGTGCCGGAACAGGCCTCCAGATTTGATCGCCTCAGAAGAGAATCTTGCGGTGGAGGAAAAAACTGAGAAAATTGGTCTGAAGGGTTTTGCGAAATATCAATTTTATAGGTGAAAGAATGGACGGAGGACAGTGCACAAGGAGCCCACATGGCCTAGTCGCGCGGGTTAGCTCCTAGCCGCGTGGGGCCCCTGACTGCCCCCCAGCAGGTCCCGACACTTTCTAGAATGTTTGTGATGTGAAAAAATCATATTAAACCATCATGGTTTTTTGACCTATGTCGATATGGATTTTCTGTAAAACTAAAAACATGCAGAAAACAACAACGGCCCCGTGTATCGATTAATAGGTTAGTTCAGAAGAATAATATAATTGCTATAAAATGTATTCAAAAGTGATATTATCATAGCATGAAACAATCAAAAAATTATAGATACGTTTGATACGTATCAAGTGACGGGTGAAGATGTGATGCACCGCATGGTCAACATGTGTACATGATGACAAGTGAGAACTGTACATGGTTTCTCAAAAAAAGAGGAGTAAATATTTTTATAAAAATAAGATTTGTACATTCGGCATTAATATCCAATATACTCTACATACTAGTCAGTTGTATGTGCTTTGCACGTCAGACTTTTATGTATACGCAAAATACTACACCATTAAAATTAAAACTAAAGCCATGTATTATGATAAATTATATTGAAATTTTCAAAAGAAAATTCCTATTTTCTCATAGGAGATCATGTAGCAAAACAATTTCTTGTTTATGCAAACTGTTTTAGACAAAACCTTTGTTTCTTCAAAAAGAAATGTTATTACTGTCTCATGAAATGTTTAGAAATAATAATTCAAAATTAAAATATAGTAAAAAGGAGCTTGATTTAACAACTATTCATCTTTTCATTTTCCCTCTTTTTCTTACCTTTTAGTCGGAATATTTCCGAATTTCTATTGCATGACTGTCTCTAGGACCGAAACAAAAAATAGAAAATCAATTTTCTTTGGTTGTTTGAAAAATTCTCCCCCTTTAGAGAAACTCCAACGGGCCGACCCAAACAGACAGCGATTTCGTCCATTTTTTGTCCGTTTGGGTCGGCCGCCCGCCCGACGTCCGCCCTGTCTTTGATATGGATCGACAGCGCGCCCAACACGCCGACCCATATGTGCAGGCATGGCCGGCTGGCCGCCCAATTTTACATTGATTTTGCATTCAAACATTGTGAAATGAAAATGTTTAACGAGCTAAATAGTCTGGCCGCCCAAATAAATAGTATAGTTTTACAAGCCAAATACAAATAAAAATGTTTCACATAGTTTTGCAAATGAAAAAAAGAAGATACATCTATTGGTTGCCAACATGAGTCCACATATGCTCAATCAAATCATTTTGTAGTTGCACGTGAGTTTCCCAATCACGCATGTCTTCATGAAACTGAGTGAACTGATCAAATGTTGCCGCTACTCCATGCTTAGGCAGAACATTCTCACCCTGAAACTGAAAGCCTTGATCGTACAGACGTTCCGGGCGCTCGTCTTCTACGATCATATTATGCATGATCACACAAGCAGTCATCACCTCCCATAGTTTTTGCGTGCTCCAAGTATTAGTAGGATACCGAACGATGCCCCATCGAGATTGCAAAACACCAAAGGCACGCTCGACATCCTTCCTAGCACTCTCTTGCTCTTGGGCAAATCTTTTCCTTTTTTCTCCGACAAGGTTGGGTATTGTCTTGACAATAGTGGTCCACTAAGGATAGATACCGTCACCTAAACAGTACCCTTTGTCGTAGTTGTGGCCATTGACAATAAAGTTCACCGGTGGGTTGTTGCATTTGGCAAGCCTAGCAAACACCAGCGAGCGCTGAAGCACGTTGATATCATTGTGTGATCCAGCCATGCCAAAGAAAGAGTGCCAGATCCAGAGATCTTGAGACACCACGGCCTCTAGTATGACAGTGCAAGCCCTGACATGTCCCTTATACTACCCTTGCCAAGCAGAAGGGCAGTTCTTCCACTCCCAGTGCATGCAGTCTATGCTACCAAGCATCCCCGGGAAGCCCCTGCTGACATTTATCGCCAACTAACGGGTTGTATCTTGAGCTGTCGGCTCTCTCAAGTACTCGGGGCCAAACACAGCAATCACAGCCTTGCAAAACTTATACAAGGACTCTAGGCATGTAGACTTGCTCATATGGACGTACTCGTCAATGAGATCACCAGGCACTCCGTATGCAGGCATTCGGATGGCGGCAATGGATTTCTGATAAGAGGAGAAACCAATCTTGCCGACGGTATCCTCTTTGCACTCGAAGTAGTCATCATAGCAGACCACTCCCTCTCTAATATAGTTGAAAACATGCCTACTCATAGGGAACCGGCGCCGGACTTTGTGATGTTTGAACAACAGGTTTGTTGTATCAAAGTAGTCCTTCCAGAGAAGGAAATGCCCGCTCTCTCGGTTGCGATCCAACGCCGGAAGGTGGCCCGGAATGGAGCCACGAAACAACTTCCGCTGGCTGTTGAGGTGGTGATGGACCAGCACGGCAGCCAATATCTCCTCCTCATCGTCGGACGATGAATCGTCGGGATCGCAAAGAAAATTGTGGAAAAAGAACTCGTCGGTGGAGTCCATTTCATACCTTGGCAAACTATCGAACAGCTTGTGGGCGTCGACGAAGGAGACGGCCGGCGAGGGGAGTCGCGGCGCCCACAGACCAGCTAGCTTCCCTGCCGACGTCTGACGAGTGTGCCGGCGTCCGACGAGCATGCCGGTCGGATGTGGCAGGGGCGGCGAGGCGGCTTCTTAGAGAAGGGCGGCTGTGCGGTGGGGGAAGCGGCGGTGGGAAGTATTTTGCTCCCCGGCGGCAAAACGGCGGCGGAGGGCGACGGCGGGAGGGGACGGCGTTGCTGGGCGGATGTGAAGGCGGCGGCAGCTGGAAGAGTCACCGGAAAAAATGGGTGACGTCGTCAGCGACAAAGAAGGTGGGAGAGTTGCTTTGTTGGCCGCAGGGTGAGACGGAAGGCCAATGTGCCACAGACTAGCGGGCCCGAGGACAGGAGTAAGCGAGCGCGCATGCGTCCGTCGCGTGTCCGCGTCGACGCAAATCAGGCTAAAAATGAGCCGGGAATGAGTCGCCCGCGGACGAAAAACGGACGCGCGTCCATTTGGGTCGACGCGTTGGGCTGCCTTTTGTGTCTGCGCTGACCCAAATGGACGGCCACGGACGAAATGGGTGCTGGAATTTAGTCTATTTTGGGCAGCCCAATAACTATTTCAGAAATTCCTAATAAATCCTAGAGACCCACTTAGCCCATTTGTGCAAGGCAAGGGAAACTACTAAAGTTTAGTCCCACATTGCTAGCTTAGTGGGAGTTGGACCTCCTTATAAGGGAGGTTCTTTCCCTACTTGTACGAGCATGAGAACAAGAGGGATATCCACGCGCTCTCCTCCTCCGCCGCCCGCCTCGCCATGCCATGCCACGCCTCGTCATGACGCGCCGCGGGTTGCGGGAATAAGCCAAGCCGATATCTAAATTTTTACCACGCACTACGGGTATACGAAAGGTCACTTGGGAGCTGGAAAGTTTTTGCTGTAGTGGATATTGAATACGAACGCTGCACCCTTCGGCTGCTGACTGTTTGTTTCATCTCCCGCGTTCCCTTCAGCTCCCGGCGCAGCCTCTCGCCTCCTTCTCTTGTGCCTATAAAAGGGAGGTCGCTCCTCTCAGAGAGACGCACCAGAATCTCTTCCTCCTCTCGCCACAAGTTCCTGAGCACTGCGCTGCTGCTACGATCTTCCCCATCCCGGCTTGCGGCGTGCACCACAGGTCGGGACAGTAGGCCTCCGAAACCGCACCTCTTTGAGTCCTGTACGGGAGAAGGGTGATAAGGTTTTTGGGGAGCGCTCCGCGCGACTACTGACTCCTTCATCACGGACTCCGACGACTACTTCCCCGGCGTCGACGACATGGCTGGAGAGGATGTCGACCCCAAGTCCAGTGCTTCTGCTGCTGTTGTCCCGTACGTATTTATGCTCTTTCTGTTAGATGTCCTGCCACAGTTCTTTGCTCTAGTTTCTGCCCTACATGTGTTAGGTTCTACTTCATATATGCAACTTGCTATACTGTCTGATCTATATGTGTTTAGTTACAGTTCATATGTGAAGTTGCTATTTACCTTCTCTTTGTCAAATCGCATGACTTGCTTTATCACTGTTATATTAGTCATGCTTTATCTAGTATTTCTGTTAATAAAATCATTTGGTAAATTGCTCATATTTCCAACAATCCAAAAACCTTATTATAGGCAATTTACCCCAAGTGGTTTTGCTGCTTCCATGAGACCTCCTATGTTTGAGGGTATCCACTATAAGAGGTGGCGCGTGAGAGCAGTCTTATGGTTTCAAACCATGAGTTGCTATGACGCCACTCTCGGCAAACCTGAAGGAGAGCTTGATGCTCAACAGGCACAAGCTTTTCAGAAAATGGATACTCTGTTTAAGGCTGCTCTCTTGAGTGTTCTTGGTGAGAACATAGTTGATGCTTATGCGTCAATTGATAATGGAAAAGATATGTGGGATGCACTCGAGGCTAAGTTTGGGGTCTCGGATGCTGGCACTGAGCTGTACATCATGGAGCAATTCTATGATTACAGGATGACTGAAGAGCGCTCCGTGGTTGAGCAAGCTCATGATACAGTCATTTGCTAGAGAACTTGAGCACTTCAGTTGTATGCTACCGGACAAGTTTGTTGCCGGAGGTATCATCACTAAGCTTCCTCCTTCATGGAGGAATTTTGCTACCTTGCTGAAGCATAAGAGGCAGGAGTTTTCCGTCCCGGATCTCATTGGCACTCTTGATGTGGAAGAAAAGGCGAGAGCAAAGGACACACGTGCTCGAGGTATTGAGGGAGGATCTAGTGCCAATGTGGTATAGAAGCAGAACTTCCAGCCCCACAAGTTCAAGAACAAGGGCAAGTTTGATGGTAAAGCAAAGTTTGATGGGAAGAACAAGGCTGTGCAACACACGAACTTCAAGAAGAAGAATGGCAAGAAGAAAGGTGCTTGTCATGTGTGTGGGGATCCTGATCATTGGGCTCCTAGTTGCCCTAATCGCTATGACAAGCGTAATCCTGGGAAAGGCGGCAAGACCGCTAATGTTGTCATTGGAGACATTGACATGAAGGATGCTGGGTATGGTATATTTCCCACTATTCTTTCAGTATGTCATTCTCCTGACTGGTTGATTGGCACGGGTGCTAATGTGCATGCATGCGGTGATATTTCCATGTTTTCTGACTAGTTGCCCTAATCGCTATGACAAGCGTAATCCTGGGAAAGGCGGCAAGACCGCTAATGTTGTCATTGGAGACACTGACATGAAGGATGCTGGGTATGGTATATTTCCCACTATTCTTTCAGTATGTCATTCTCCTGACTGGTTGATTGACACGGGTGCTAATTGAAGGAAATATGCCCTAGAGGCAATAATAAAGTTTATTTCCTTATATCATGATAAGAGTTTATTATTCATGCTAGAATTGTATTAACCGGAAACATAATACATGTGTGAATACATAGACCAACAGAGTGTCACTAGTATGCCTCTACTTGACTAGCTCGTTAATCAAAGATGGTTATGTTTCCTAACCATGAACAAAGAGTTGTTATTTGATTAACGAGGTCACATCATTAGTAGAATGATCTGATTGACATGACCCAATCCATTAGCTTAGCACCCGATCGTTTAGTATGTTGCTATTGCTTTCTTCATGACTTATACATGTTCCTATAACTATGAGATTATGCAACTCCCGTTTACCGGAGGAACACTTTGGGTACTACCAAACGTCACAACGTAACTGGGTGATTATAAAGGAGTATTACAGGTGTCTCCAATGGTAGATGTTGGGTTGGCGTATTTCGAGATTAGGGTTTGTCACTCCGATTGTCGGAGAGGTATCTCTGGGCCCTCTCGGTAATGCACATCACATAAGCCTTGCAAGCACTACAACTAATATGTTAGTTGTGAGATGATGTATTACCGAACGAGTAAAGAGACTTGCCGGTAACGAGATTGAACTAGGTATTGGATACCGACGATCGAATCTCGGGCAAGTAACATACCGATGACAAAGGGAACAACGTATGTTGTCATGCGGTCTGACCGATAAAGATCTTCGTAGAATATGTAGGAGCCAATATGGGCATCCAGGTCCCGCTATTGGTTATTGACCGGAGACGTGTCTCGGTCATGTCTACATTGTTCTCGAACCGTAGGGTCCGCACGCTTAACGTTACGATGACAGTTATTATGAGTTTATGCATTTTGATGTACCAAAGGTTGTTCGGAGTCCCGGATGAGATCAAGGACATGACGAGGAGTCTCGAAATGGTCGAGACGTAAAGATTGATATATTGGAAGCCTATGTTTGGGCACCGGAAGCGTTCCGGGTGAAATCGGGATTTTACCGGAATACCGGGAGGGTTACCGGAACCCCCCGGGAGGCAAATGGGCCTATTGGGCCTTAGTGGAAAAGAGAGAAGGGGCAGCCCACAGGCTAGCCGGCCGAACCCCCCTTCCCTAGTCCTATTAGGACTAGGAGAAGGGGCCGGCCCCCCTCTCTTCTCTTTCTCCCGAAGAGTCCTATTAGGAATAGGATTTGGGGGAAGGAGTCCTACTCCCGGTAGGAGTGGGACTCCTCCCTGCGCCTCCCTCCTAGCCGGCCAAACCCCCTGCCCCTGGCCTTTATATACGGGGGCAGGGGGCACCCCAAGACACACAACTTGATCCTTGAGATCGTTCCTTAGCCGTGTGCGGTGCCCCCTGCCACCAAATTCCACCTCGATCGTACCGTTGTAGTGCTTAGGCGAAGCCCTGCGTCGGTAATACATCAAGATTGTCACCACGCCGTCGTGCTGACGGAACTCCTCCCCGAAGCTTTGCTGGATCGGAGCCCGGGGATCGTCATCGAGCTGAACGTGTGCTAAGAACTCGGAGGTGCCGGAGTAACGGTGCTTGGATCGGTCGGATCGGGAAGAAGACGTACGACTACTTCCTCTACGTTGTGTGATCGCTTCCGCAGTCGGTCTGCGTTGGTACGTAGACAACACTCTCCCCTCTCGTTGCTGTGCATCACCATGATCTTGTGTGTGCGTAGGAAAATTTTTGAAATTACCACGTTCCCCAACACTAATGTGCATGCATGCGGTGATATTTCCATGTTTTCTTCTTATCAGACCGCGGGGACTTCAACCGTGCTGATGGGCAACGGTTCAAGTGCTTCTGTTCGTGGTGTTGGCACGGTCGATCTGAAGTTTACTTCGGGGAAGATCGTGCGGCTGAAGAACGTGCATTATGTCCCCAACGTCAATAAAAATCTTGTTAGCGGATCTCTTCTGTGTAGAGATGGCTACAAGCTTGTCTTTGAGTCGAATAAATTTGTAATATCCAAGTATGGAACCTTTGTTGGTAAAGGCTATGAGTCAGGAGGCTTGTTTCGTTTATCCTTATCAGACGTTTGCAATAAAGTTGTTAATCATATTTGCAACAATAGTGAATCCAATGTGTGGCATTCACATCTTTGTCATGTTAACTTTGGTTGCATGTCGCGACTAGCGAAGTTGAACTTAATCCCTAGTTTCACCACCGTCAAGGGATCTAAGTGTCAAGTGTGTGTGCAAGCTAAGCAACCTCGTAAGTCTCACACGACTGCGGAAATAAGAAATCTTGCACCACTAGAGCTCATACATTCAAATCTATGTGAAATGAATGGTGTGTTGACAAAAGGTGGAAAGAAATATTTCATGACGTTAATTGATGACTCCACTAGATATTGCCGTGTGTATCTTCTGAAGTCTAAGGATGAGGCTTTGAACTTTTTCAAGATCTATAAAGCCGAAGTGGAAAACCAACTTGATCGAAAAATCAAGAGGCTTAGGTCCGACCGTGGTGGAGAGTATTTTTCCAATGAATTTGATGCTTTTTGTGCGGAACATGGTATAATTCATGAGAGGACGCCTCCTTATTCACCTCAGTCAAATGGGGTGGCCGAAAGAAAGAACCGTACTCTAACTGATTTGGTTAACGCCATGTTAGACACATCGGGTCTCTCCAAGGCATGGTGGGGGGAGGCGATATTGACAGCATGTCATGTCCTGAACCGAGTCCCCACAAAGAACAAAGAGATAACTCCATTCGAGGAATGGGAGAAGAAAAGGTTAAAACTCTCTTATCTGCGAACATGGGGTTGTTTGGCGAAAGTCAATGTTCCAATTCCAAAGAAGCGGAAGCTTGGACCAAAGACTGTGGATTGTGTTTTCCTGGGATATGATTTTCATAGCATTGGCTATAGATTCTTGGTTGTAAAATCTGAGGTACCTGACATGCATGTGGGTACGATCATGGAGTCAAATGATGCGACTTTCTTTGAAGATATCTTTCCCATGAAGGATATGGCTACCTCATCTAATCAGGAGATGCCTAGTTCATCGAATCAGGAACCAGTTATAATTATCGAACCTACCATTTTGATGGAACACTTCGAAAGTCCTGTGGAGGAGAACAATGAAGTTCCTACCAGGAGCAAGAGACAGAGGACTGCAAAGTCCTTTGGTGATGATTTTCTTGTGTATCTCATAGATGACACTCCCAGTTCTATTTCAGAGGCCTATGCATCTGAAGATGCTGACTACTGGAAGAAAGTGGTTCGTAGCGAGATGGATTCCATCTTGGCAAATGAAACTTGGGAGATAACTGATCATCCTTATGGGTGCAAACCTATAGGATGCAAATGGGTATTCAAGAAGAAGCTTAGGCCTGATGGTACTATTGAAAAGTACAAGGCTCGGCTCGTGGCTAAGGGTTATACCCAAAAGGAAGGTGAAGACTTCTTTGATAATTACTCACCTGTGGCTCGACTGACCACTATTCGAGTTCTACTTTCACTAGCTGCCTCGCATGGTCTTCCCGTTCATCAAATGGATGTTAAGACTGCCTTCCTAAATGGAGAGTTGGACGAGGAAATTTATATGAAACAACCAGATGGATTTGTACTAGATGGTCAGGAAGAGAAAGTGTGCAAGTTGCTGAAGTCTTTGTACGGACTTAAGCAAGCACCCAAACAGTGGCATGAGAAGTTTGAAAGAACTTTAACAGATGCAGGATTTGTTGTGAACGAAGCCGACAAATGTGTGTACTATCGCCATGGTGGGGGCGAGGAAGTTATCATGTGCTTGTATGTCGATGACATACTGATTTTCGGAACAAATCTGAAAGTTATTAAGCAGGTCAAGGATTTCCTATCTAGTTGTTTTGAGATGAAGGATTTAGGAGTGGTTGATATCATTCTGAACATCAAGTTGTTGAGAGACGATGATGGTGGGATTACTTTGCTTCAATCTCACTATGTGGAAAAGATCTTGAGTCGCTTTGGCTATAGTGACTGCAAGCCCTCTCCAACACCATATGATGCTAGTGTGTTGCTTCAAAAGAATCGAAGAATTGTTAGAGACCAATTGAAGTATTCTCAGATTATTGGCTCGCTTATGTACTTAGCCAGTGCTACAAGACCTGACATCTCTTTTGCTGTTAGCAAACTGAGTCGGTTTGTTTCAAGACCAGGAGATGTGCATTGGAAAGCTCTAGAAAGAGTTTTGCATTATTTGAAAGGCACTGCAAATTATGGAATTCACTACACCGGGCATCCAAAGGTGCTTGAAGGGTATAGTGACTCAAACTGGATCTCAGATGCTGATGAGATAAAGGCCACGAGCGGTTATGTATTCACTCATGGAGGTGGCGCTGTTTCTTGGAAGTCTTGCAAGCAGACCATCTTAACGAGGTCAACAATGGAAGCAGAACTCACAGCATTAGATACAGCTACGGTTGAAGCTGATTGGCTTCGCCGGCTCTTGAATGACTTGCTGGTTGTTGAGAAACCTGTACCGGGTGTCCTTATGAACTACGACAATCAAACTGTGATCATGAAAGTGAGCAGTTCAAAGGATAACATGAAGTCATCAAGACACGTTCATAGAAGGTTAAAATCTGTCAGGAAAATGAAAAACTCCGGAGTTATCACGTTGGATTATATCCAAACGTCTGAAAATCTGGTAGATCCTTTTACCAAGGGTCTATCACGTAATGTGATAGATAATGCATCGAGGAAGATGGGTATGAGACCCACAATATGAGTTGTTCATAGTGATAACATATTCTTTGTAATCGGAGATCCCGTGAATTAGATGTGGAAGACAAGCTGTTGGCCAACTGAGAGGAGAGTATCCTTACTATTCACAATACCACTCCGTGAAGATGCAATACTCTCCTAATCTGCATGGCAGGTTGATGTATATCTTAATGTGTTCTAAGTGGCTTACTTAAGCAGAGATGTTATCATGCAGAACATCTTTTGAAGAACACACCTATATGAGTCTGATTGTTAAACGTCGCAATCTATGAGAGTAGGGTTCTCTCTAGTAAACTCATGAAAGGTCACGGAGTATGAAGCATAAGCTCCACCCGCGGGGAAGACCCACGGTAGCCACGTATCGGTCAAGGCTTTATGTGAAGCTAGATTCGCAGAAAACTTGCAGTTCAAGGCCCAGTCCACTGTTAAAGTTGCTTGCTAGTGTAGCATAGAGTTCTAGGTGGAAGTTCAACTTAACAGTCTCCACTGCAGTACCGGTATATAAAACAGTGTTTTGGAACCAAAGGCAAATTTCTATGTGCCTCTGGGATCTGGTGGGGGGTTGATGGAATTTAGTCTATTTTGGGCAGCCCAATAACTATTTCAGAAATTCCTAATAAATTCTAGAGGCCCACTTAGCCCATTTGTGCAAGGCAAGGGATACTACTAAAGTTTAGTCCCACATTGCTAGCTTAGTGGGAGTTGGACCTCCTTATAAGGGAGGTTCTTTCCCCACTTGTACGAGCATGAGAACAAGAGGGATATCCACGCGCGCTCCTCCGCCGCCGCCCGCCTCGCCACGCCATGCCTCGTCACGACGCGTCGCGGGTTGCGGGAATGAGCCGAGCTGATATCTAAATATTTGCCACGCACTACGGGTATACGAAAGGTCACTTGGGAGCTGGAAAGTTTTTGCTGTAATGGATATTGAATACGAACGCTGCACCCTTCGGCTGCTGACTGTTCGTTTCATCTCCCGCGTTCCCTTCAGCTCCCGGCGCAGCCTCTCGCCTCCTTCTCTTGCGCCTATAAAAGGGAGGTCGCTCCTCTCAGAGAGACGCACTAGAATCTCTTCCTCCTCTCGCCACAAGTTTCTGAGCACTGCGCTGCTGCTACAATCTTCCCCATCCCGGCTTGCTGCGTGCACCGCAGGTCGGGACAGTAGGCCTCCGAAACCGCACCTCTTTGAGTCATGTACGGGAGAAGGGTGATAAGGTTTTTGGGGAGCGCTCTGCGCGACTACTGACTCCTTCATCACGGACTCCGACGACTACTTCCCCGACGACGACTTCCCCGACGTCGATGACATGGCTGGAGAGGACGTCGACCCCAAGTCCAGTGCTTCTGTTGCTGCTGTCCCGTACGTATTTATGCTCTTTCTGTTAGATGTCCTGCCATAGTTCTTTACTCTAGTTTCTGCCCTACATGTGTTAGGTTCTACTTCATATATGCAACTTGCTATACTGTCTGATCTATATGTGTTTAGTTACAGTTCATATGTGAAGTTGCTATTTACCTTCTCTTTATCAAATCGCATGACTTGCTTTATCACTGTTATATTAGTCATGCTTTATCTAGTATTCCTGTTAATAAAATCATTTGGTAAATTACTCATATTTTCAACAATGGGTCGTCCTATTAAAGTTGCTCTTAACAATGTGCTTATTACTACCTTCAAAAAAGGAAGAAACCCTCCAGTACATCGCTGCTATGGCAGTCCTATACATGCACACATCGAGATGTTTCTAGCCTTAACTGCTCCCTAATGTACTGTATCTAGTTGACCACATCTAGCTAGCTGAAAATTCTAGAGCAAGTCAGATCACACGCCGGGCAGAGTTAGTGGTCTCCATCGCGAATCCCTCCAATATTGGTTGTTGGATTTCCTGATCCAATGGCGCATGTGACGCCACGACTTCCTAACTTTTGAATCAATCAATTATAGCCGTCGATCGTAATGATCGAACGGTTCATATGTTTTGCTACTCATACACTATGTAGTACTCCCTCTGTAAACTAATATAAGAACGTTTAGATCACTATTTTAGTATTCTAAACGCTCTTATATTAGTTTACGGAGGGAGTAGTATAGATATAGAAATGATATAATTTTAAAGGGGTATTGGTACGTCATCGTTTCGCACACATTCACTAATGCGAAAATAATTTGAAAAAACGAACACCAAATCAATTTGAAAATCAAGTCATTAATTCAATTAGTAGTCAGACCATTAATTATGTGCATGATTAGGTCCATATAAATAAGAAATATTTTTGCACCGAACTAATTTTAAAAACTGAGCCATTAATATAATTATTAATTAGGTACTAGGTAATTAATCAGGCCCAAAAGAGGTACTCACAATTGAGCAGCCAGGCGAAACGTTTCTTCTTATACTACCATACACACGCTGGGCCGGCGGCTAGGCGAAGCGAGGCCTGCAATCCTTTTTTCCGTTTCGTGTTTTACTAGCGCGTGTGCTGGGGCTCATTTGTTGTCATTTCCTGACCGGCGCCTGATGCGCCCGATTCTTTGTTTTTTCACCTGGATAACCACACGTCTTGTGTTCAGTGACTTGCTGCCATTTTACTCTTCGTTTTTTTTTTCGTTTCTTATCGTTTTCTTTTCTTTTTTTCGTTATTTAGATTCGCGAGCTGCTTCCAAAATCCGTTAAGTTTTTTAAAAAATCACGAACGTTGTTTCCAAATTGATGATTTTTTTTCAAAATTAATGAACTTTTTCAAAATTGTTGAAGTTATTTTGAAAATCGATGAACTTTTTTAAAAAACAATGAACTTTTCTCACAATAGATAATGTTTTTTTAATTTGATATTTTTTCTCAAATTTCTGTTTTGTTTTTGAAAAATCAATGAACTATTTTTTAAATATTTAACCCCGTTTTCATTTCACAATTTTATTTCGTAATTATGAAAAAGGGAGGTTTTTCCCTACCAAATGAACTGCACAACAAACGGGAAAAAACTTGGCTCTAGCGAGCGATCGAGCCAGCAAAGCGAGTGGCCGAGCGAGCGAACAAACTTTGCTAGGCCGCGGCCTGCTATTTGCGCTCATGGGCGCCAGCTCTAGTTGCCGGCGCTTAAGGCATTGCGGGCGCTTAACGCGCCCTATAGGAGCTGCTTCATTCGTTGCCCAGTTTTTTTTGAGGGGTGCCCAGGTTTATTTTCATTTCATCTCTCAGTATGCTTTAATTTTGTTTCTGGTTATGGCTTATTTCTAGGTTTTTCTTCCTTTTTTTTTTACTTTTTCTTCTTCTTTTTTCATTCACTTGGTTAGTTTTTCTCCTGGATTTTTAACATCCTTATTAGAACATTTTTTAAGATCAGCTTCAGTAATATTGTGAACATGTTTTCAAATGCGTATGAACATTTTTTTTAATGTACGCTGAGCACTTTTTTGCATATAGAGAACATGTTTTAATGCATGATGTACTTTTCTTTATAAATCGTGAACATTTTTTTAATATAATGTACTTCTGGTAATATACGCTGAACATTTTTTTAATATAATGTACTTCTGGTAATATATGCTGAACATTTTTTTAATATACGTTGAACAATTTTCTTAAGATATGATGAATACTTTACATAATGCGCGGTGAAATTTTTGTAATTTATGGTGAACATTTTCTTAGACATGATGAATTTTTTCGACAATGTATATTTCAAAAAAATGTTTCAGCACGTATAAGAACTTAGCGTTAAAATCATTCTTGCATTTTAAGAAACACGTTGATTTTTTTAATAAGATTTGAACAGTTTTGATGCATTTCTAAAATTTATTATGAGTTCACAATTATTTCTCCAATTTGACGGAAACTTTCAAACGAGTCTGTGAAAACTTGTGAACGAAAAATATTCTCTAGCAGGACCTTTTTCCCGCGAAATAATGGGCATTTATGTGATTAAATATAAAGCCAGGGGTTTTTCTAAAAAAACTGCCATATAGGCACCCGACAGGTGGTCCCAATCGGTCAGTACACTGTCAATACATGTTTATACACAATTTAAATCTTTTTGTAACGGCTCCCCGAACTTGGTATTGACATATAAAAATTACGAAAATGATATCAATTTACATGTAATGTCTCAATTGTAATACTTTTGTGCAATTAACTCACTAATTAGTGATCTCAAGCAAATATTCCTTCTCCTCGACATCTTGGTGGCGTGTGATGAGCTGATTTGAAACCGCGTGTTTTTTGCCATGTGGCGCTATTGTAGGCACATATACAGTCAGTCAGCAAAACAAATCCTCATAATCGAGCCCACAACCGACTCTTAAGGGCATCTTCAAAGCTGACCAGCAAACCTCACATAACCGTCCAGACCGCGTTGTCCGGACTATAGCGGTCGGCTTGACGGTCTGGACGTGATTTCTCCCGCAATTCAGAGACAAAAATAGGGAAGGTTTGCGAGAGTTTGGACCGATCCCAAGCCCGCTTCTGACGGCCGTGGACCACCAAAACCCTCCCCCTCCCGCGCGGGCATCCCACCCGGCGCCAGCGGCCCACATTCATGCCGCTATAGAGTGCGTCGTTCCGCATTGAATGCGGCTCAAGGTGTACGTGACCTCTCACTGCCTCCGTCATTAAAGCGGCTCGTCGACCAAGGGTGTCGTTCGCTGCACGCTCGGCTGAACAGGCCTCCTCGCCGCATTCATATGCCTCCATTAATGTAACGCCCTCGATGCGGTTATATCTCCTACGTGTCGAGGCACGACTTAGAGGCATAACCACATTAAAAGCAATGTCGCAAGTTAGGCAATCTTCACAACATCCCATGTAATATAAATAATAAAGGGGAAAGAACATAGTTGGCTTACACTCGCCACGTCAATCAAAGTACATAAATAGCATTACATCATTCAAACACTCATGGCCCGACTACGGCGCCAAAATAAAAGATCAACCCAACATGCGACACGGTCCCGATCGCCCCAACTAGGCACCACTACTGATCATCAGGGAAAGACACATAGTAACGGCGTGAGTCCTCGTCGAACTCCCACTTGAGCTCAAGCGCATCATCTGGAATGAAGTCATCAGGTCCTACATCTGGTTTGGAAGTAATCTGTGAGCCACATGGACTCAGCAATCTCGCACCCTCGCGATCAAGACTATTTAAGCTTATAGGTAAGGCAAGGTAAAAATGTGGAGCTGCAGCAAGCGACTAGCTTATATGGTGGCTACCCTGTTCGCAAAAGAGAGCGAGAAGAGAAGGCAAAGCGTGATCGAACAACTAGAGAACAACCTGCGCAAGCATTACTCCAACACCGTGTTCACTTCCCGGACTCCGCCGAGAAGAGACCATCACGGTAACTCACACAGTTGATTCATTTTAATTAAGTTAAGGTTCAAGTTATCTACAACCGGACATTAACAAATTCTCATCTGCCCATAACCGCGGGCACGGCTTTCGAAAGTTTAAAT
The DNA here is from genome assembly GCA_034509565.1 of Triticum monococcum. Classification (NCBI taxonomy): domain Eukaryota; kingdom Viridiplantae; phylum Streptophyta; class Magnoliopsida; order Poales; family Poaceae; genus Triticum; species Triticum monococcum. The sequence continues at coordinate 60,564,559 of CM067843.1, read as the reverse complement.
CCCTGCAGGGGAGTCCCAACTTAGCCCATGACAAGCTCTCACGGTCAACGAAGGAATAGACCTCCTCCCGAGACATTCCGATCAGACTCGGTATCCCGGTTCTACAAGACACTTCGACAAGTTAAAACAAATCCAGCAACACCGCCCGAATGTGCCGACAAATCCCGATAGGAGCTGCACATATCTCGTTCTCAGGGCACACTCAGATGAGACATCCTACGAAACCAACCCTCAAGTTGCCCCGAGGTGGCCCCGCAGTCTACTCGGTCGGACCAACACTCAGAGGAGCACTGGCCCGGGGGGGTTTAAATAAGATGACCCTCGGGCTCCGGAAACCCAAGAGAAAAAGAGGCTAGGTGGCAAATGGTAAAACCAAGATTGGGCATTGCTGGAAAAGCTTTATTCAAGGCGAACTATCAAGGGGTTCCCATTATAACCCAACCGCGTAAGGAACGCAAAATCCGGGAACATAACACCGATATGACGGAAACTAGGGCGGCAAGAGTGGAACAAAACACTAGGCGAGAGGCCGAGCCTTCCACCCTTTACCAAGTATATAGATGCATTAAGATAACAAGATAATATAATGATATCCCAATAAGTAAATAATGTTCCAACAAAGAACGGTCTCCAATCTTCACCTGCAACTAACAACGCTATAAGAGGGGCTGAGCAAAGCGGTAACATAGCCAATCAACGGTTTGCTAGGACATGGTGGGTTAGAGGTTTGACAAGGCAATTTGGGAGGCATGATAAGCAAGTGGTAGGCATCGTAGCATAGGCATAGCAAAAGAGCGAGCATCTAGCAAAGCAAAGATAGTAGTGATTTCGAGGGTATGATCATCTTGCCTGCAAAGTTGTCAGAGTTGACTGGATCCTCGAAAGCAAACTCAACGGGCTCCTCATTAGCGAACTCGTCTCCCGGCTCTACCCAAACAATACAAACAAACAACAAGGACACAATCAACCACGTGCAAACGCAAACAACATGATGCAAACATGGTATGCTATGCGGGATGCGATATGCGATGCATATGCAAGATTTGACAAGGAATGAATGAAACTGGCCTCAACTTGGAAAACCAAGTGTGCCACTGGAAAGGTGAGATGAAATCGCTTGAAAACGATATAAAGATCACCGGAATCGGAGTCACGGTTTGGAAATGGCAAGCAATTCAAATATGGCACCGGTCTGCGGTTACAGCAAGTAGCCATCTAAATGCAACAAGATGAACATGCTACAGCACTCAAACATGGCAATAAAATACATGGCAGGGATTCATTCATGATGCTTAACAAAAGATGAACACTGAGCTACGGCCAATTCATCCATTAACAGGTTCAAACAAGCATGGCAAAAATGCATTTGGTAAACAGATTTCAGACTTAGTGAAATTAACACTTGTCTGGAATTTCAGATCAGGTAGCACACTTTGGAGCATGAAAACTATATGCTACGGGAACTGAACATGGCAAAGTAAAGCATGGCATGGAGCTACTCAAAGATCTTAACAAAAGTTCCTTAGTGACCTTGAGCCAAAAGGGATCAGAAAATACATTTGCAAGCATGTGAACATGGCAAAAACATAATCAGTTCTCAGACTTAGTGAAAACTGGAGCATGCAAAATCAGATATCAAGTAGGCATGTTCACGAGCTCGATGCACTCACTACAGAGCAAGTCATGACAATCTAAGAATACGCCCATCAAGAATACACATTATACAAGCTAGACATGGCAAGAACAATAACATAGCATGCACGAATCAACTACAACATCCTCGGCAAAATCGCTAACAAGTAGACAATCTGCCCAGATTCACGAAATAGCAAAAGTAGAGCTCGATTGACTCAAGCTAGGGTGCTCCATAAATATAAACAAAGACATGGATGGATAGAGCACTACAAGATTAACAAAACATCCTTACTGATCATCCTCAAAATAGGCACGGATCACTAGTAAACAACATGGACATATGGCATATTGAAATAAACAGATCAAGGACTTAGTGGAATTGCTAAGTCCCTGAAATCAGCATTAACGAATGCACCACTTGCAAGCTTGTGCTGGTCACCACACACATCAAAAAAATACATGGGTTGCACCTCTGGAAAGATGGCAAAACATATAAAAAAACTCATGTAGAGCTCAGGGGCATATCATGCACACAATAATCATGGCAAAAATGACAAATATCTAATTGAAGCAGCAGATCTGACAATTATCTCAAATAGCATTCTTCCAACAGCATTTCGGGCATCAAGATGAACTCAAATGAAAATGATGCAATGAGATGAAATGATGTACTCTCTGAGATGAACATTTTGATATGCTATATGCCCAAAACGGAGCTACGGATGCAAAGATACAACATGATGAAAAGTGCAAAATAGCTAGGGTTTCGGGACAAAAGTCAACCGTCCAAATAGATCTAGATCCGGCCCGGTACTGTAGCAGCGCGGACTTCGAGGATCACCGGCCGGAGCTCGCCGGAGTTGACGAAGGCGACGGCGGCCGGCGGGTCCGTGGGAGGAGGAGGGCGGAGGGCGGCCGGAGCTCGCCGGGGCGTGTGGCGGTTGCGCGGCGGGGGCGGCGGCCGGAGCTGCAGCCGCGGTCGCCGGCGACGAGGAAGTGCGGTGGCCGGCGAGGAGGCGCTGCGAGGAGGTGGCGGCGGCTCGGGGAGGCGAGGCAGGCCGGCAGGCGAGGTGCGGCGGCTCGGGCGCGCGGGCCTCGGGGGCCGGCGATGGGCCTGCCCGGGCCGGTGGTGCGGGGGCGGTGAGGCACCACGTGGCGCTACGCCATTGGTGTGGGGCGGCGACGCGATTTCGTCCGCCCGGGACGGACGTGTCCGACGGCGGTGCGATGAGTTTTTTTAGGGTTTTGGAAGGAAGGGATCCGGAATTTCGAGAGGGTAGTGTATTTATAGGCATAGAGGGAGCTAGGAGTGTCCAAATGAGGTGCGGTTTTCGGCCACGCGATCGTGATCGAACGCTCTAGATGATGGAGAGAGTTTTGGTGGGTTTTGGGCCAAAATGGAGGAGTGTTGGGCTGCAACACACACGAAGCCTTTTCGGTCCCTCGGTTAACCGTTGGAGCATCAAACGAAGTCCAAATGGTACGAAACTTGACAGGCGGTCTACCGGTAGTAAACCAAGGCCCTTGGCAAGTCTCGGTCCAATCCAGAAATGTTTAATCCCCACACACGAAAGAAAGGTAGAAAAGACCACCGGAGAAGAAACGAAGCGCCGGAATGCAAAACGGACAACGGGGAAAATGCTCAGATGCATGAGACGAACACGTATGCAAATGCAATGCACATGATGACATGACATGAGATGCATGACAACAACAACAAAAACAACAACAACAACACACGGAGACAAAAAACCGAACCCGGAAAAATAAAATAACTTAATGCCGGAAACGGCAAGAGTTGGATTATATATTAGGTAAATCATATCCGGGGTGTTACAATTAACCCCGTGTGGAAGCCGAGAAACCTACTCTGAGCACATGTTCGTTCATGAGCGGCCGGTATTAAATGCAATGCCGATTGAGCTCCTCCCATCTGCCCTCTATTTAAATGAGGCCAATTGCCGGGCAAGAACCATACACCTCTGCCGCTCCCCCATCTCCTCCTTCATCATTCTTTCGATGGCTTCCAAAGAGCAGTTCTCCTGCATACAAGCCAGTTGGGTGGCCTGCCGAGCCCGCCAGATATGAGCGAGGCAGCTCGCTGCTCCACCTCCGCTCTTGACCTGACGGAGCAAGTTGCCGCCCCAAGCCGCTGCTTGGTTCAGCAACTCACCGCTCCAGGCCCACCCTATGAGGAGTGGCAAGTTGCTGCAGGCCGGCACAACGGGAGCACGGCGGCACTGGTGTCATTGCTACCGCTGACAACTTTGCGCCGCCCGTACCAGCAACCGCGCCATGCAGGCAGAGACAAAAACCGGGTGCGCGGAGAGCGAAGAGTTGGTGGCCGCCGCCTCCGTGTCCGCCGCCATCAGCAAGGAGAAGTAGAACATGGGAGTCCGCCACTGCTTGGGTCCCATGAAGGCCATCACCTAGGCGACGTTGGCGTACACATAAGATGTCTTGCTCGGTTCTTCTCTTGCGAGGACCTCCGTCGATCCCACATGGGCTCCACGAAAGCAAAGATGCCGCCTTCCCCTCCAGCTGAAGCATCAGCCCGGGGTTCCACCCCGATGAGTGATGGGGAAGCGAGTCGCCCTTTATGATGAAGCACATACCTCTGGGGCTCCTAGCAGTCGGTGATCGGACTGCCGGACATGAGGAAGATAAAGGGATCCGTGGGCGTCGATTTAGATTAGGTATTAATTATACTCCAGAGCTCGACTAGGACCGCTTTGATGTAAATGTAATGAAATCCGTCGTGTTTATATGAAAATCCGGCATTTTTATATGAAATTCGTTATGTTTGTATGAATTCCGGCCTTGTTTGCACGAATTTCATCCGGTTGATTCGAGTTGTTGTGAAAATGTATGCGGCTACGGTTGGATAGCTGCCTCCGGCATCCATGTGCGTGAACTGGTGCCCTGTCCGCGGACGTATGCGGGAGAATTTTTGCGGGTTGCCGTCGGAATGCCCTAACACTATGACACATCAGTAGCCTCGAAATTTGAGGAAACTTACTAACTTAATACTCCTTCGTCCGGAAATACTTGTCATTAAAATGAATAAAAAAGGATGTGTCTAAATGTATTTTAGTTCTAGATACACCTTTTTTCTATCCATTTTGATGACAAGTATTTTCGGACAGAAAAAGTAGCTAGATAGATTAGCCTAACCTGGCACCAATCATGGATCCAACTATGGCAACACATCACACATGTAAAGCTATGTAGCGGTGCACCCAATGTCTATTTTATTGCTTGCTCTATCACACTACACCAATCAAAGTAGCAAGATGGTACGCCAGCACTGCTTTGTCCTGGTCGGCCAACACCATGGGGTACAACGGCGTGTTCACCCGAGCCAGCGCCGACAGCCGATTCATACAACTAACTATGCTATTTAGCGCACGGTTGTACTCGCCGCTGAGGCCCGTGAAGCGGCAGCTGGGTAGCATCTCGTCGGCGACGCGGGTGATGGAGCTGCCCGCTAGCGCGTAGTCCTTCATGCACCCCTCGTAGGCGCGCCTCTCCTCTCCGGAGAGCGATGTGTTATGGTTGAGCTGGTTCCTCGCGGCGATCCGCGTGACTTCAAAGGATTCCACGGCGAACCACGCAGCAAGGCTCACGTACCCGGTTTCCTCCTCCTTGTGCGACACGGACATGTCGACGCCGCCCCAGGCCATGATGCGGACGCAGAGATCTTGTTCGGCCTTCAACAGCCACATCTGGCTACAGGCAAAAGACGCCTCCATGCCCGGCTCCCGGCCGGGGGCACAATCCGGGCTTGCGGCGGCCATGCGAAGGGGTGCCAGGACGAGGAGGAGGAGGAGAATGATCTTTGACATGGTCATAGAAAGTGTGTGCTTCTCTCTCTCTCTCTTCGTGGGGAGATATTTCTTTACGAGTGCAAGTATATATACACATCGTCGGCACTATTTGTAGCATTAGTTGATTTGATTTAGTGAATGATGTGGTCCACCATGCATTGTATGCGCATGAAAAGTGATGAGTATATCTGGTATTAAAACATTAAGATTCTGTATATTTTGCATTAATTTTCAATATATTCTACATAAATCTCTACTCGTAAAAGGGAGTTGGTAGCTTCCCTTCCGTAGTTTTTTTCCGCCTCACCTACCACCATATATTTCCTCTGGTTTATTTTCGCATCACCACCCACCACCCTCCTTTCCATTAAAAATCAAATCTCATTAAAGATGGAGATCTTGTTTCGTGTTTGCTTTGGTCAGTTTTGATTCAATTCAATCAAGTATATAATAAGTAATCAAGAATTCAGATATCCGCACCATATATGTGAGATCACCTCTCTAAAAGACAGACATAAGATTTTTTTTATAACCTTTCAAAACGAAATCTGATTTTCCTCAATAACAAATCGCTAATCCGGTGCCCATATTAAATGACAATCACAATTTGCTAATGTAACAAAAAATAACATATTTTTTTCTTATCTGGTGGATGAGTTCAAGACGGGTGTATGCATCCATGCACCCTTGCGTAGGGACGCTATACGCGACAGCATAAAGGACGCCGTGGTCGGGCCTGACCCTGGCTCAATGCTTGAGAATGCCAGGGAGTGGAGCACGGCGTCGAGGACGGCTGTGGAGGCAGGCAGGCCATCGGACCACCACGTATAGACGTTCATGGATACGGTCATATTATATTTTTGTCAGTCATACAGTGAGCCAGACATGCTACATTCGCAAATCAAGTGTGTCCATTTTAAATGTCAAGAAATTCCTTAAGAATTTTTTTTTTCTAGAATACTCGACGGGTCTTGAAGAAATGAATCCACTACAAAAGTTACTTTGCCACAAAGACTTAGTCAAACAATACAAGAGACGCTTCTTTTTTTCGGAAAAACTTCCAATCTATCAGAACAGCAACCGCCGCCGATGAAGAGTAACGTAGGTTGGAAGGATTCAACCCAAAGACAAACGAACGTAGACGAACAATGACGAGATCCGAGCAAATCCACCAAAAATAAATCCGCCGGAGACACACCTCCACATGCTCACCAACGATGCTAGATGCACCGCCGGATATAAGAGACGCTTCTAAAATAAAATTTTAGGTTAGGCTTTTAGAATAAGCTCCAAAAGAACCTGCCCTAATTCAAAGACTTGTAATTTAGCAGCTATGAAGAGAAAAGCACCACCAAACACCACAAAGATGAATTCCTTTTTTAAGAATGTTGTTTTGAGTTCTCGAAGTAAAATGGGAGGTGATTAGCAGCTGATTTTTTGTCCAAAAAAACTACCTACCCAACGGTATTAATAAAAAAAACCATCTCCCAGACGAATTGACAAAACAGACCAGCCTAGCCGTGACGCCAGGCGTGGCAGTTGACGCGTGGCGCCTGCCGCCACATGCGAAGGCGGCAGCCCCTGCCGCCATGATGTGAGGCGGACGGTGGCCGATTACATGAAAATTACAACCCGGCGAGCCACGACGGAACGGGGGCAGGGCAAGTGGGCCCTGCCGCCATGCATCTAGGCGGCATGCGCTGATGGTGCAGCTGCACGGGAGCCGGGCCACCTATACCCTGTTTTGGGCCATTGCTGATGCATGTATGTCCTGATGAATGGATCACTTGCTCACTAGAGAACGAATCCTGATGCATGCATGTATCCACGCAACTTTGCCATCGTTGTCTATTTCGATGAAGAGTAAAGTGACTTGGCTGGCACGCCTGCCGCCACGTCTAGACTGGTCTGTTTTGGCAATTCATCTCAGAGGTGGTTCTTTTTGTCAATACCGTTAGGCAGGTAGTTCTTTTAGACAAAAAATCATTAGCAGCTAAGATTTATTTTGATCAACTTACTACATGTTTTTATCTTATTAGCAATCACAGAGGTAAATTGAAGCTAGTACAATTTTTGTTTTAAGAAAAAGTTAGTACAAATTGAATGGCGTTTTCATAACGCGAACCCATGCCCAAATCTGCAGCACCTGGAAGCTCATATGGAAGAGCTTGGCTACGCCAGGAGTGAAGTTCTTCCATTGGCTCACCGGTTTGGATCTCTGTTGGATGAAGGCAGAGCACTTCCACTTCTAGATAGAGAAAAAAGACAACCAAGTTGATGCGTTGCCTCCGCGACGCTTGGAAGCACCGAAATGACTGCATGTGCAACTGTAGAATCAAAAATGAGGCCAGGCTATGGGCGTACAGCTGTTCTACTGACGACCTGTGATTTGCATTAGTCTTTGTTCCATGCTTGTAACCTACCCCGTCCCATAATGTACAGCTGTTCTATGGGAACAGAGGGACTACCTCTTAGGAGGAATGTAACCAAAACTCTCTTTCCAATGTGCTTTTTCTCGAAAAAAGAACGAATTTCATGCATCAACTATAAAACATTGTTTGGGAACTAAGCCCTTAAAACCAAACTAAGATAGTAAGATACACCAAAGTGGTACTCCCTCTACAAAGAGAGGGTAGTATATAAGCTAAGAACGATACAGCAGGTTGGAGAGCCAAAAACACTCACTGGACTGGGGTAGGCGCTAACAAGAACATTTCTTTCTGTTGGCAAACATCCAACACCACTACTTGCTAGCACAATTCTAATTCTAACAGGGAACGGCCACTTTGGATTCAGCCTTCTCACCGCGTGCCCTCAGGTTTTTCTTCGACTCAACTCGAGTCAAGGGAGGCAAAATAAAGGTTACGGCGCATTGTCTCACACCGGCTGATTTGAACAGCCAATCCTTTCATCTGCTTCTAACATCCATCACAAGTGCCACTCCATAAGATAAGAGCAGGCTGGCACAGCAAGGGCTTCCAGCTCCATCGCACGGGGCACGGCAGTCAAGGCAGCCCCAGCCCATGCATTCTCGGAATTTAGTTCATCTCCAGCTCTTCTTACTTGGGTTTTCGGGCCGCGCCATTGGGCATCTCAACACCAGGGAGCCGCAACGCATGTGCAAACATCCTTTTAGCCGCTCCAGTCTGTTCTTTCTTGAGCGTCTCGGCGCTAACAGTAGGTGTAGGACGGCTTCGAGCAGATGGGTTCCGACACGGACCACCACCAGGTGAGCTTGAGTTGTGTTTCCCTGCTTCTTTACTCGTGGGACTAGTTCGTCCATTTACCAGTTCCTTCCCTTTGATTTTCTCCAAGGCAGCTCTCTCTGTTGGATCTTCAACTCTCTTACCAAGTGCGTGTGCGATCATCCGTTGAGCAACAGCAGGAACATGCCTAGATTTTGCTGCTGATGTGTCGTTTCCCTTGGCTTCATGTGAAGAGAAGATTCGCTCACGAGCAGCCCGATAAGCAGCTTCCCTCTCCTTAAGCGATGCTGCTGAAGGTGGCACCAACTGCGGCAATGGCTTCGAAACTGGTGTATCAGTTTTCAGATGCAAGCTTTCAAGAGAAATAGCGTCTTGGACATTTTCTGGCTCATAAATTTTCTGAAGATCTGAAAGAAGATGGTATTAATTAGTAATTACTGCAAGCTAGTATTTCAAACAGGCATGCATGAGGTCTGCCTAATTATTTAATGAAGGAAAACAAGTTATGTAAAGCTAGTGGCCAGCAGAAGGGCTGAACCAAAAATAGCTAAATCCAGGTTACAAGCTACACTGTGCAAGAGCTGAAAAATAAACTGGGACTGCTAGAAGCTTTGCATTGCTCAGTCCTACTGTCGAATATCTTCACAAATTCAGACGCAGTAAGCATAAACTTGTAAAACAGAGGGTTGCGTGAGATGAGAGATCATATTCATACATGTAGGGAAACTCTTTTTGCTAATGATGTGTTTAGAGTTTCTGAAGGTAACACTACGAATAAATTTGACTATTTGACCATAGCAAAGGACTGGACACTCTTTACTTCCTAAGTAAATCCCGCTTTTCTTCTCAAGAAGTAGCCTCAAACTCTTTGTTCCAAACAAGCATCTGCCTAATCACTACATGATACAGCAAATAAACGCATCAAGAATGATTCATTCACCTGTCTCATTTCTCGCTAGCATGAGAGAGGCTGAAGGACCATCACCGTCGTCATAATTCCACAACACATCGCTGACAAGGACGGGAGGGCTGAAACATATAGCATAACTAAATTCAAAACAGGGCAAGCATAATAACAGCTCTGAATTTAGCCAACCACCGACCTATGTGTGGCGAGTTAAATATATAGCAGGGAAAAAGAGAACATTGGCACTGGTAGTGAGACACCCTGCTTGAAACACACTAGCACATTTTTGGCATGGTGTAGACATGTACGACGTTGCTGAATCGAGCCAGACAAGAAAGGTTTCAATAAGGGAGGTTGACGACATACATGGCTGTCTCAGGGCAGCGCTGGAGAACCAAATGCCGATCCTCACCCTCGCCAACAGATTCGTGAGCAAACCTAGCAGCGACACAGAAGCAGATAAAATTAGCAAACGGAGTGGTCGCCGCAGTGACTTTAGCATGTCAGCACAGTGAAGCGGATGGAGATGAATGCATCAGGGAGGTTTTTTATACCCATATATGTCGGCGAGACGGTGCAAAAGGAGGCGATTGTAGGAGCTGGTGGGCTGGAGCTCTATGGTATTCCCAGCCGCCCCGTGACGCGCTCCGGTCGCGACGCGGTCATGTTCCTCCTCGTCGTCGTCATCGTGGTACTGTTGCTGCAGGAGAGTGACAAGAGCCTCCTCGGTGGAGAGGACTAAGTGCTTGCTGTAGAGGTTGTCCTTGATGAGCGAGGCCAGCTCCTCAATCTGCTCCACCAGAAGCAAAAAAACAGGTAGGCAATGATACTCTATCACACACAGGAAGTCGAAACATAGTTAGATTTCTCTGCGCAACTTGTGTAAGTAGGAATTACCATGGCGAATTGGGTGTTGTCCATCTCGCCCCCCTAAAGTTCAGTCCAATTGGGGCAGCCCAGCTCGGCTCCGCTCAGATTGATCTCGCGCTGCGCTGAGGAAGAAGAAGCACCTACTCGAATCGAATCGAATTATGAACTGAGCGGAGGATGAGACGAGCAAGGAACTGCCTGGCGAATCGAATCCAATCAATCAATCGGTGAAGCAAGCTAGGGTTCCTTCCCTTACCAAGAAGCAAGCTTGGGGTGGCCGCTGGTCCTGGCAGCCTGGGTTCTCGGCGTCGTACCTGCCACCGCCGTCGCCGAAGAAGAAGAGGGGATTGTGGAGAGGAATCGCCGAGAGGAGGAGGGGCAGAAGCAGCGGCAGCAGTTGAGAATTTGGGTGGAGTCTTCAAAGACGGGATTGAAACCGGGGAGGAGGGGAGAGCCGGGCAGAGGATACCTATCTTCCTACCCGACCGTCAGATGAACAATGTACGGGCACGATGTGCACCGGATTTATTTAGTTTGTACCCGTATATTACATGGACTCAACTTTTGAAACCCGTGTTTCAAAAAAAAACTTTTGATTAAAAGAATCAGAGAACGTAGAAGTAGGGGATACAGAGTTAAACGTTGATGCATCTTTCTTTGCAGATGATGGCAGTGATGCGATGGCTGCCATTCTCAGAGATGATAGGAGAAACTTCATCGCCGCGCAATGTAAGTTCATCTCAGTGGCAGCTGATGCAATTACCACGGAGACGATGGCTATGAGAGATGGACTATCATTTGCCAATTCTTTGGGATTCAACCGAATTGAAGCGGAGTCACATTCTCTCCAAGTAATCAACTTTTGTACTGGTCATACAGTCGCAACATTATTTGTAGAGTGCGTGGATATAAGCACTGCAATTGGGAAGGTCATATTTAAGCATTGTTTTAGTTCTTGTAATCAAGTAGCTCATGTGCTAGCTAACTAAAGTCATTGTAATAAGTCTACTTTAAGTTGGTTAGACGAGCCACCTGACTTTGCGGTTGGTAAGCTCGTTGACTATGTAAATGTCTTTTAATTTAATAACCATGATGGTCTTTCTTCAAAAAAAAAAGAAAAAAAAGATACAGAGTAAACCTTGTAAACTGTTGTTAAAAATAAGGATCATTTGAGTTATGTGTGGAAAAACCATGAAAATGGATTTCCACGCTATTCACGTTGCACTATACCTTTTTTTATTTTCGACGTCTCATAAATGGCACATTGTTTTACTAAAAAAACTGATTCTAAAATATTTCTATTCATAAACATAAGACTTTTTAGAGGCTTGACACAAGTCTCTAAACGTCCTACAAAGGCATATTTAATGTTAAAATATATAGACAATAATTTCCTTAACGGCTTAAGGTTTTTTGTGTGAACCAGTCGGTGTATGCAACCAATATTTTAGTATGCTCATCTCATAATTTTTGAAATTTTGACTTCTTTCAAAATGTACATAAAATAGAGTTGAATGTAAAGGATCTAGATGCAGTTGGATTTCAACAAAATATATCTGATCCTATGTTATGTTAATCAAATCCAAATGGGATAACATATGTTGTCATGACATAAGACGGGGCTGATCAAATTATGTGAAAGTAATACATCGGCGGGGAAGCTGAGCACATGTGCAAGAATATCCTTCTTATCACGTACAATATGGTACAAGGTTGGATACTATTCCGGGAGAATGATATGTCCTAATTACTTATCCTTTCAAAAGAGTATCTTTCAAGCTATCTATTTTCACAAAAGATCCAAAACAAAACAGATATTTTTCTTTATCATCATCAAACCATCCCATGAATCCACGGGCTTCTAATATGCCCGGGATATCATTTTTCGGCCCAGATACTTCTTGTGCAACAAGGTTTAATTGGTCTTTTGATGATTAAACCACACTCAGTTTGGTTAGCCCATTTCTTTTCTTCTTCTTGACCTCCTTGCCAAAAGATAGATGCTACTGAGACACTTGTGTATAAAACTATAAATAAAACTCATAAAACACATAGGAACCAGAAGTAATATTTAGAAGGAAAAACACAAATGAAACACATAGTAGAAATTAGAAGTTGGCACTGTGAAGGAGATCAAAGCAACGACAACACAACTATTTGAGTGTTACTTCATCTTCAAATGGCAGGAGACAAACTTGAGGCACATAGCCTTGTTAAGCACATTTTAGGATCATGATCGTTTGTGTCTCTATATGTTAGATTCTTTTGATCTATTTTTTTTTCATTGGTGACGTTTGTTGTTCCGGTGCATTAGTCTCGTGGGGCCTTAGCACGGCTTCTCCAGTGTCTACTGCAACAAGTTCTGCCCGACTCTGGCGAGGGAGGAGCGATGACGTCAGTGCATTTTCAGCTCGCTCCAGTGTTTGTGGTCATCGCTAGATGGTCTATGGACCTGAATTAATATTATTATTTTTAGTGTTCCTTATACTGTCGTGATTTATGATGAATAGATCGGAAGTTTTCTTACGCGCTATTTATGGCTCCTTTAACCCCCAGACTTAAATTGTATTCTCATGTATTTGGACATTGATCAATAAAGTGAATGTGTTTAGATTTAGACTAAAAAAATGGGTGATTAAATTGCTTAAAAGGTTTTTCACAGGAAAAAATCTCAAAAGATAACGCTCTCCAATCACACGGGTTGCTTTGACTGCCCGTGGACCAGGGCCCGCTCCAACCCGCCGCCGGCGGTGGCCATCCCGGCCGCCGGCGCCCACCTTGCTTCCCCCAACCCCCGCTGAATCCCTGATACAAGAAAGCTCTGCGCCAGCGGATCATCAGGGTCGCGTTCGGCTTCTGGAGAAAGGCCGCACGTATCGCATCAGCACCGCTCGCCTCCATTCAGCCGAAGGTGAGCCCTGTTCTTCCTTGGATTTCAGCTGTCCGTCCGTCCGAGCTTCCGACGCGAGGGGGAACCCGATCCGGGACGATTCACGGGGAGCCCTGTGTGCTCTGCCCGCCCTTGGTCGCAGACTCTTGCCGATTTCCAGGAAAGATGGGCTGAGTCAGACTTACTGAATAACAACCCCATACGTACCATGTAGCAGCACGCCGCTCCTGCAGTTCAGGCATTGTCTCTCTGCAAGACAAACATGGAGCAATGGCGTGCAAGTGCAACAACCTTTGCATCTGTCATCCTTATCAATGCTCCCCATGTTTGCTTGCTAGCTAGCTATGCATGTTGCCAAACGGACCTAAGCTAGGGACCGGATCTGGTCCGCCTATTTTGTTTATTAATGGAGGAGAACCCATATTTCATCAGTCTCAACAAGGAATTATCTAGCATGTTCTCTTGAATTTACCTCCCGAAGCTTTGTGCACACAAAGGGTGAATTCTCTCATATCATATGTAGCCTTCACAACAGCTTGTTTCAGTTCTCTTCTTTCATGGAAAGAAATGTAATTATTTTCAGTTAACCGGGATGCTGCTTTGAGGTGCAAACTTGAAAAAGGATATTTGCCTAAGGGCGTCAACTACACCTAGATTATCAAGAACTGGAATTTCATACTATTTGGCAACAAGTTCACACATTAGCCAACACCATTGACTAGTTAACAATGCAAGAACTTGTCCGCCACGCAGGTACACGAGCTGATTTCTTGTGACTCCAGGCGCAACCCAAGCACAAGGGCTGACAAAATAGGAGGTGTGCCGGCCATGGCGTCCTACTGCTGTTTTAGGAAATCAAGGACTCGTTTGCCAAGCTTTACTGTACCACGGTATCGGTTGATAACGCTCCAAGACATGCTTTGCCTGATTCTTCGTCCAGAAGGTGAAGTGGTTGCCATCGAGGGCATTGGCGGCTTGGGAAAGACATGGGCGGCAAAAGCGGCATTTGAAACCGCGAGGAACTCTAATCGCTTTGATACCTATATCTGGATTTCATTGTCTACAAGTTGTAGTCTGAGACGGTGCACTGAGAAGATTGCCACATGTCTTTTAATTGGCATTGGTGCAGAACTGTTATCGTCGAGAATTAGGGTGATGATCAAGGAGCATCTCAGGAGACGAAAGTTCTTGTTGGTTCTCGACAATGCTTATTTTGTCGAGGAAAACATCTTAGGGAAATTGGGGATTCCATGTCCTCGAGAGCAGAGTTTAGGTTCAAAGGTCATTGTGACCACAAGAACCGGGAGGACAGTTTCAGTCATGGATCCAGCTATACTTATATCGCCACAACCACTCACAGATCAGGCCTCATATGACCTACTGCGCGAGAAGATCGGCAAGGATATTGATCTGGAGTTAGTTGACAACTGTTTTGGCATGCCATTGTCGATTATCTTACTGGCTGGGGCACTGTGTGATATGCCTGCACAAGAGTCGAGCAAGTTAATAAGTGAAGCTTATGTGGCTCTAGGACCCAAGATATCAGTGTTCACCACAATGGTTCGCCTTGTAAAGTTTTGTTACCGTCGGCTTCCTAGTGATACTGCCAGGCGCTGCTTCCTATACTGCCTACTCTTCCCTGACGATGAAGCAATTCCTGTCAAAGACCTGACCATTTTATGGAAGCTGGATGGTATCATTCAAGAAGCTAGAGATTCTCATGAGGCTAACTATTATGGTGAGGAAATTCTCCATGTGCTTTTAAAGCATGGTTTGATTCATTTTGAGGGTGACCATCATATCCGCATCCATGATGTCATCAGAGAGACGGTATCACAAGTTGGACGTGAGAATGGCTATGTGGAGCAGCCTGAAAAATACTTCGACAATGACATTCCATTTGAGTATCTTCTTGCCAAGTTTGGCAGAAGGATTTCCTTGATGAACAACACAGTGAAGGAAGAACTCCGTGCAAGCCCAAGTCATAAGTGCTTTTCAACTTCGACGCTACTTTTAAGAGGGAACCGCCATATGAGAAGTATATCGGAAGAATTCTTTTGCCGCGTGGGAATGCTTAGAGTGCTAGACCTGTCCTTCACTCCAATCAGAACCCTTCCCCAGTCCATTTCTCGTCTGTTTCACCTCCGGTTGCTGCTACTGGTTGGATGTGGACACTTGGAGAGAATTCAGCACATAGGCTCGCTGGAGATGCTGGAGGCACTGAGTGCATCAGGTTGTGGCTCCCTAAAAAGGGTAGAATGTGGATCATTTGACCGTATGGGGTTGCTCAAGATCCTCGACCTTTCGAGAACTTCTATCGAATGCTTGCCATCCCTGGCTGCGTGCATGGAGCTTAACCAACTTCTGCTACAAGATTGCCCATGCCTCAAGTTTGAGCAAACTACAGAAACAAACCACAATTCATGTGATACAACAGCATTTATCAAGTTCCCTTATGGAGTTTCAAAAACAGGTGCTGTCAGTAACCTCCAGATAGGAGTAAGTAAGGATCCGGTGGATTGGAAGGCCATGCTTTGGTTGCCGCGTGGACTTACTTTCGAGTTGTCTGACAGATTTGGCATGAGGGTCTCTCAAGATGTAAACCAGGACGGAAAAACATACATTTATTCAAGCCAGGCCAACTTCGCTCAGTCTTTGTCTTTGGACAAAGACTCTACACTGTGGTCAAACTGCTTTCGAAAGTTTCACATAGTTATCTCCCCTTTAAACTCTGACCAAACAATGGACAATGGCTTTGAAGTATGGAGGACAAAATTTTCTTTGATGGACAGACAGTCAGGTGATTTCGATAGGGTTTTGGAGATAAAATGTGTCAGCAATCCTGATGATCTCGAAGGGATTCTTAGACACGCTGAGCTAATATCATTAAAAAGTATAACACTGACAAATCTGGTATGGACGCTGAATACCGGAAGACTGACAGCAGCACAAGAACTTTGGGTAGAGGACTGTCACCAACTGGAGAATATATTCTTACTGGAAGAAGTGGCTACAATGGTCAAATTGCAGAATATATGGATCTCTAACATGGACAATTTAGCATACTTCTGCCAAGGGATGGAAGATTTGACTAGTTTCAGTTGTCTGATGCACTTGCTCCTCAATTGCTGTCCAAAACTGAACTTCCTCTTTCCTTCATCCCTGCGCCTGCCGAATCTTCGTAGCCTACAAATAAGGTTCTGTGACAGCTTGGAGAGAGTGTTCGACGAATCGGTCGCCGCGGAACATGCTCTTCCGAGGCTACAGTCGCTGCAGCTGTGGGAGCTTCCAGAGCTTAGCTGCATCTGCGGAGGGGTCTTGCCGTCTCTCAAGGACTTGAAGGTGAAGGGCTGTGCGAAACTGAAGGGAATCCCCATTGGTGTCACTGAAAATAACCCATTCTTCGCAACGATAACAGGAGAAACGCAATGGTGGAATGATTTAGTCTGGGTTGATGGAAGTATCAAGCGCTGGATACTGTTTAGGAACTGGGGCCCCTTGCTACCGCATTTTGCAACTGAAGGATGAACCTTCCAGGCTTCTCTTTTTTCCGGTGTTGGCGGTGATGCCTCGCAAGGTGCTCAGAGTTGCTTTTCAGGTGTTGGCTGTTGTCTGTCAGGTAAGCTACTGACAGGAGGTGCAGTGGTGCCTCAGCGTAGCATTTGGCGCCAGCGGCTCTTGATATCGCGACATGACATCAAAGGTGCGATGCTCTTCGGCGGCGTTGTTGCGCTCCTCAACTTGCTGGGCAAGCGGGGCTGTTTGTGCTCTCTGCTTTATCTTGGGAGAGATGGCTCAGAAATTTCAGAGAGGATCTTACTCTGGTTATCCAGAGAGTACAAAAGCACTCGAATAACTTCAAAGGTTGGATACAACATAATCTGTAACACTTCCTGTACTCTCTGCATACCTGTAAATATTCTCTATGTACATGTTTTTTTAATTTATAAAACTCTGCACTATGATCCTTTCCCTACTGTATTTTGGCAAGAGCATCAGGAAAAAACAGGAGAAAGAGATAATTGGCCAGATCATCAGGGAAAAATAGGTGTCCCTGCATAGGATTGGGGGTTGTAAAATTTATATGGAATGCATTCTTTTGACCTCCACATCTTATAGGGAATCTAACAAGTGTCTGAATTTTGTTCCTTTGAGAACTTCAATGGACTTCCCTCTACTCACTGTCTTCATTCCTCCAAATTTTATGAATTTACTTTGTTGCGCACCATCCAAGGGAATTACTTGGGAAATTTGTTGGCGAATTTGGTCAGCCCATGCAACTCAAATACTCCCTCCATTCCTCTTTATAGTCCCTTTTTTTGTTGTTGCTAAAGTTCCGAATTGTAGTGCGCATTTGCAGTGCTAATAAAGGAACAAAGGGGGAACAAAAGAAGTATTAGTTTACTCCTGTTAGACATTATTTTCTCGGGGGAAAAAGGCTCATCATACATAACGAATAGTCAAATTACAACAACTATGCATTTTGTGTGTGGCAGTTGATTTATTTGATAGCCACAATTGTGAACATGTTATGGTGATTTTTACAACTCATGTTAACTTTAGGTACCGCAGAGGGCTGTTTACTCCTTCAGCAAAACAACACCCTTAATTTATTTACTGCCATCTACTTTAAGATTCCCAACTAAATGGCTTGACATAATTGATCCAGTTCCACCTTTCAGTGGTGGCATAAAAGGAGGGAACACAGAAAAGTTATCCCCTTCTAAAAAAACATAAAGTAATCCACTACAGGAACTAACAACAAAAGGGGTCTTCTAGGCTATTGCAAGTTCACATGGATGGATGAATTGCTGAAAAGAAAAGGAGATCCAGTCACACATCCATAATCCCATTCATCACATGCTTAAGAAAAGGAATTGTGCCCGTCCAACGAAATCAAGCTATTTGCAACTTTACAACCTACCTACCGCTGTACAATTTTTGCCTTGAGATAGATCATATTGACAAAAATAAAAGAATCTCCGGTATGGCTGGTCGCGTCACTCAACCATACAAACTTCTTCCTGCAGGAGTCGTCCATACAGGCGCGTCAAGGTTGTTGTCTACTGCTGCATTTACCCAGCTCTTTCGATGTCGATTGCTCCCTGCACGCGGTATCATGCACAGAAGGTAAGATTTTTTTTAAAGAAAAGTACAAGTGGTATTCGACAAGCTGAATGGAATAACAACACAAACTTCCAAAGCTAGATATAGTACTATAGTGCACAAAATTTATCAGTAGAAACTATTAAAAAGGGGCATTTAATTTACCACATCAGGATGATCTCTCATCGTTCTGGTAGCAATCGAGGTAGCTCGTCTAGTCGGTTTTCTTTTCTTGTGGAAGGATTCATGGAGAGAATCCATCATTGAAGCTTCAGGGTACTTGCCACTTCTGTCACTTGGATCCAAGTTGCTAGGGCCCCAGGTATACATCACAAACTTTCTCACCTATAAACAACAAAATCAGTATCATTTATTAACCAGAGATGCAGCCCCATGGATGCCATGTATATTATATAATGTTCATCGTTGGACCAAGCAATACTTCACCTTATCCCAATTCTGTTGAGCTCGCCGTTTGCTCAGAATTTTCAGCATTCTTGTATCCTCATTACGGAGCTTCTTTATCCTAGCTTCACACTGAAGAGTGCAAATAATAGTCAGTTGCATACCAAATCAGTTTACACGTCGTCGCATGCTTATTCCTTTTTTTCAGTGTCACAAAGTAAAAAAAACAGTGAATTTTCCATGAACTTACTTGAGCCATGAGACAGAGAAATATCGCTATACTGAAGGCATAAAGGCCACCAATACTCGCAATTATACTGACTGCATGAAACAATCGCTATTAGATGATAGAAATGGAAACTGCACAAATTAGGTAGCTAATGCTCAAATTCACAACCCATATAACTGCCAGTAGGGATGAAAATGGAGTGGAAAGTTTCCGCTTTTCCGGAGGAAAAATGGAAATGGAGAGGAAATATGAAAACGGAAACGGAAATTTGCAAAATGGAAATGGAAGTGGAATTTTTTATGCGGAAACGGAAACAAAAACGGAACGGTGTTTTCTGGTGGAACAGACGCGGAAACGGAACTTTCCGTTTCCGTGAATATGGAATTTCCATTTCTACTATAGGCCCATGGCTGCTTTGTAGCCCAATTACCAAACAACACACAATGACACAGTGAGCAGACTGAATCATTTGAGGACCAGCTTTTACTTCCACACACATTCTCAACTAGACACAATACGGAATTGTCATGTACTATTACAATACTACCCTATGTTACCAACACAACCATATTATCATGTAGCCATGTTAAAAATTTCTTAAATTTCTTTGTTTTTTGTGTGTATTTCTCTATGATTCAAGCGGGTTTTATGTTCCGGTCAACACACCGTTCTGTTTTCGTGTCCGCTCTGTATTCGCTCCGTGTCTGTTTCCGGTAGTATTTGTTTCCGTATTCATTTCCGGGGTTTCCGTATTCATTTCCGCTTCTGCAAGAAAATATGAAAACAAATATGATAGCACCCAGTTCCGTCCATTTCCGCTCCGTTTTCATCCCTAACTGCCAGGGTGTTCTGTTGGACACTTGGGCCAACTTTCTCACAAGTGGGCCCTCATTATAACCACAAAAGTATGTATCTACGGGGCGCGCAACGGCACAAGGCTATTGTTTATGGCCTATTTGGTGTGCAGGCATGTGGAAAATCGTCTTGAGAAATATCACACAACCTATAAGTTGCTTCTGTTTTAAGTACTTCCATATCTGGAGAAGAAATTCAGGATTTGTTGCCGTGCCAGGGATTCAGGGTTAAGCTACTTTTAGTCTCAGGAAATAGCAATGGAGGATGGTTCTACTAAGTGAAACCCGCTGTGAGCTGGAAACAAATTTCCTATATGCTGCAAGTAGAAAGCCTTTTGTAACCATATATTCATATCTGCAGTAACATGATCAGTTTAAACTAGTATAACTAACTATGTTTAACCAAATCAAACAGCTAGATCAAGATCAAATTTAATTAGCCACACACTACTAAATACAGATCCTCTAGGATTTGGAAAACCTATCATGGAGCAAATGTTTGATACTATTCATATGGTAGTTAGTAGTTCAATCTGAAGCAATATTGCTATAATAATCCATAACCATAAGCAATTGGTTACTAGCAAATCATGCGCACAGCAAAAAAGACTTGGGCACTAAATAGACTGGAAAGATAGCACATACAGAGTATCAAACAGAAAAATGCTCAGCCTTGTCATCATAAGAGACTCACCTGGGCCTATGACACTTTCGTTACTAATCTCCACGATGTAATCTGAAAGATAACTTATGTAGAGCGTAGTATTTAATACTCCATCTGTAGGGTTCTGCAGGGAAGCATTCAAGCTGCTGACATCCGAAAAGGTAGACCCTGGAGTGAAGTCCTGAAGCAGCGGCTGCAAGAGCTTCAAGTTGTTAAGTTTGTTGTATATCTGGGGAAACAGCTGAATCTTGAGCACGTTGGAGTCTCTCCCTCTGAATGTCTTGAGCTTCTCGTCGCCATAGTTGTCAGAGTTTATGGTCCCACTGACAAAGCTCACGTGCTCATCGTCCCCGGTTTGCTTGGTAGTCAGGTTGAACTGGAAGCCAACAGCTATCGCCGGTCGCCTCGGCAGGTCAACAAACTGCCAGGACACGTAGTGGTCCCTTGGAGGCATTCTGCAGCCGCTGCACTTGAGCGTGATAGACGGCCCCTGGCTCGTGTTCTGGCAACTGTAGGTCAAGAGCGTCGAGAGAGGCAACACCCTGAAGTCCATGAACCCGGGCGTCCCCATCGCGATCGTCGAAGGCGGGGTCACTTGGGAGCAGGACATGCTCGAGATGGTGGTGATGTGGAACTCGATGTCGTTGACGAAAGCCAAGAGATCAGGAGCGTTGGCCGGCTTGACTCGATGCACTTCGATGTTGCGCCTATTGATGGCTTGGTACAGCAGCCTGCATCGACACGTTTCGAGTGAGCATCACTCCAGTTGAGTATTGTACTAGCCTAGATGAATTTTTTGAAGCTGACTTACACAGTGACTAATCCAATGAAGAGTATGAGGGCAGCAACCGAGCACATTCCACCCAGCTCTGTCTTCCTCTTCTTGAGCACCTGCTGGTCAGCCTACATTTGGACAGCAATTGCAACCTACTTTCAGATCAGAAGGATATATTATGAAATTCTGATTGCGACAGGAGTACACGTGTGTGCCACAGCAGGCAAAGAATGGTAAATTTTTCAAAAGGCAATCCCAATTCGCCACACGGAAGCAAGCAGCCGACCAGGAGGAAACGCTTGGGGGAAGGCGAAGCAATCCAAGACGCCTAGGCGAAGCAACCGAAGTGGTAACAGTAATTTTATTTATTTATTTATTTATTCCGAGTTCCTCATTAATTACTGAATGTGCGGCACAAGAAGGGAAAGCAATCGATGAATGTGTGGATGCTTCGGCCTCTGGAGATAATGTGTGCGGCGAAAAAGGAAATCAATGGATGAATGGATGGATGGATGTTAGTGAGCAGTAGGAGTACTGACCGCCCAGTGCTGGGTGTCGAAGATGCAGTCGAGGCGGCTGATCCAGAAGCGGGCGCGGAAGAGCTTCTTGTTGCCGGAGGGGTCGCGGCCGGCGAGCCTGGCGGCGGCGCAGAAGGCGAGCCAGGAGAGGAGGGTGACGAGCGCGGTGAAGAGGAGCACGGCCTGGGACTGGGTGAGGCGGCGGACGGCGTCGAGGGAGAGGACCGGGGCCAGGAAGTAGAGCGTCTGGTTGCGGGAGCCGGCCCCGACGGCCCCGACCTGCCAGTCGGCGAAGGTGTTGCCGTCCCCGGACGCCGGGAGGGACACGCAGGCCGTGCCGTTGGGCGACAGGTAGTACCCCGGGTCGCACGCGCACAGCGTCGCGTTGTAGGCGAACATCCGCGCCGCCGCGCACGCCGCCGCCGCCGCCATGGCTCCTGGTCGGCCCAAGAAAGTCAGTCACATGGACAGAGACAGCAAGAAGGGGGAGGTGAAGGCGACTGGCTGCTCGATTGCTTGGGTCTAGGGTTTGGAAGGGGAGGGAGGAGGATGGAGCTGGGTCTGGAACTGGAATCGGATGCAATCTCTGCTGGGCGGAGAAAGGCGGAGGAGGAGGGGAAGAATCCTCCAGCAGGGAGGAGGGAGGAGGATGAGGAGGAGGCAGCTTGGCAGAGCTGGGCTGAGCAAGGATTGGCTGGCTGGGCTGCCTTGGCTGACTCAACAAAAGTGAAAAGGAATGCTGGTAGGAGTAGTGGTGGGTTAAAAAGGAGCCTCCCCTAGGATACTGTTTTACCCATCTGATCTGATCTCTCTCTTTAGACTTGCTTTGTGCTATGTATAATTGAGCAGCAATCATCCACATTTAGGCCTCTTTTGATTTAGAGGAATTTTAGGAATTTTAGAGGATAGGATTTTTTTTAGAGCTCTTTGGTTCATAGGAATGGATTCCTATTTCTACATAGGATTGGTTCATATCCTCCACATTTTATAGAAAAATAAAAATGAGCCTAGACTCAATAGAAAAATTCATTTGGTGTCAATCAAATAACATTTTATTTCCTATTCATACTCATAGGATTTGAGATACATGTTATCTCATTTCCTACAAGATTTCTATTCCTACGATAATCCTATCCTATAAACTAAAAAAAGCCTTAGCAGATACATTGAGCAAGCCTAGAATACACGTGTTACATATTTATACTTCCTCTGTAAAGAAATGCAGTACTGGGAGTGCAAGACTTTTTAGATCACTAATCGGGGGAGTATGTTTTGTGAGCTAACCATGCGCTGTCGATATAAAAGTTATTGACCCAAACTTGTGGTCTTCGGTCGTCGTTGACCTGGCCAATTTGTGGGGGCTAGACTTAGGTTAGCTGTTTTTTTTTGTTTGAAATCTAGGTAACATTTCTCGGCTTTTGGGTCAACGCTCAACCAAAGAGACACACACACACAGAGAAGAATACAAACAAAAAATTGCACTAGTATCTCACTAAAAATGCACAACTCCAAAAAGGGCAACTTAGGCTTATTAGGGCCATGTGCGCAAAGGATCCCGACGGTGACGATGTGCGTCTGGTGGATGACGGCGAGGAGTGGAGGCGTACGGGCCACCAGTGGTGGTGGCCCTTGGTCTTGGCCTACACGAGCTACCGAGCAGCTAGGGTTTTCCCTTTGCCTTTCATACTTTTGTGCCACCGGCCCCATCGATGAGGAATACTTTGTGATACGTAAACTTAGTGGAGCTGATACAAAGGGTTGACTCTGGTTCGGGGCAACATTCACCTTGGAACCCCTCGCGTTTGATTGGGTTCGACTTGGAACTACGGCCGGGCTCTCGATTTGGTGTCGACTAAATCGGGTCGCTTCCTGGACTTGGATGTAGCGTAGGGGAGTGTCGTGTCGATCCACCTCCATCGGTTCATGCATATAATGTGCCAATAACCAGCGTACTGCAAGAGATGGATGAACGTGTATGGGTACATTTGGTGCACCACACCTCCGTAGGGATAAATCTACTCGAATAGTCATGTTCTTGGACGACTTGGATCTTGTTGACTTAATCACAGAACAACTTTAACCTTAGTAATTAAAACTTGCCAACCGTCATCGGTTCTTCCTCGTGAGAGATGCGAGGGAGGAAGACAAGGCATGCTTAGTTCTTACCACTAAACCATTCCCCCTTCCTTTGAAACATGTTGCATAACTAACTTAGGTCCATTGTAAGCCTTGCGGTACATCTTTTTCACCCACATGATGTGCACGTTTCCACGTGGAATTGTGTGAAAGTGGCGCCGTTGGTCATCAGGGCGCTACATGAACTATCATCACTTCATATATAATATAATCCATGAACAAGAAATTACAGTAATATTTCACTAAAAAAACACAACTCCAAAAAGGGCAACTTTACGGTTACCAGTGTGCCAATTTTGGTGAATGAGATTTTCAAATATTTTCAGGCAATTGAAATTCAGCAAGCACGTAAAATCAAACAATTCCTTTTATTTTCCTCTCGGCCTATTAGCTTCCTCTTAGATGTGTGCAATTATGATATACAGTAATATACAAGGTCTAAATGATTCAGGAGCCATTGGGGCTGACTGTATTAGATGGTCAAGAACACAAGATCGTTTGCATGTCACCAACCCTTATTTCTTATAGAAGTATGGGTGTTGATACCCTCCTCATTTTAATATACTTTTATATAACCATAGAGGTTTCAATAAAGAAGATCGTACCGAGATTGATCTTCTGCTTGAACGTGGACAAATCTGCTAAGAAACAAGCAGCTACCTACCAACCAAGAACCAAACTAAACAGACAAATAAAGGGAACAACGACAACAACCAGCCTCCCAGTTGTTGTCAGTATTTGCTTGCATATATATCTTGAGATTTTTTTACAGTACATCATGCTACCGACAACAACACGACTGACCTGAGGAATTTGTTCCACAACGTCTTTGCCGTAGCTGGCCCTCCCGCCAGCACACAACAGAGACAAACAATGAACTACCAAAAATGCACCTAACTAATTAATATACTACCAAAAATTTAGTGTACTATCGAACCACGAAAATCTCTACTCCTAATGAAGCAGTTGGTAGTCTCCATCGGTTAATTTTTATCCCACCTTCACTGATTCCAAAATTTCATAGATTAACCAAGGACAACCATGACGACCCCTTAGCCTCCCCCGCACAAAAAAAAACACTTTGACCGGCGAGCTCCTTTTTCTCCCCTCGCACCAATCGCTCCTGTCCCCGAGCCCCTCGCACGCGCTAGGGTTCCCCCACCCCCATCTTCTGCAACGACCACGCCGCCGCCGCCCCCATCTTCTGCGACCACCACGCCGCCGCCGCCCCCATCTTCTGCGACCACCACGCCGCCGCCGCCGCCGCCCCCATCTTCTGCGACCACCACGCCGTCGACGCCGTCCTGAAGCATGCTGCTCCTCTCCCTAGCCAAGCCGCCCTGGATCTCGCGATGGAGGTGGCCGCCTCGTGGCCATGGAGGGCTCGCCAGCCGCCTCCGGAGTCCCACATCCCCAAGATCGACTGGATTGCAGCCGCCTGGCCGAGGTCGTCGGCCCTCGACGGGCTGGCACTACCTCGCATGTGCTTGCTCCCGTCCACGCCGACGTCCTGCTCGGGCCGCGGCATGACCTGCTCGCCGCGCCAGCCCAAACCCCAGGCCACACTTCCTCTTCCACTCCGCGTACTCCGGGTTGTAGCCCCATCTCGCCACGGGCAGGGATCGGCGGCTCGCCGGCGTGGCGCGTGGCAGGGGAGAGAAGGGGGGCAAGATCGGCGAGGCAGAGTTCTTCCGGAAGGACGGCGTGGTGGGCGACATGGACGGATACCTCAACTACCTGTCCCTTGAGTATGACTTCGTCTCGGACACCAGTCCTACTTGGTAAGACTTCCTGGCTCTTTCCTCCCTTCTCTCCGTTTAGAAACTGAAAAGGTTGTGATGCAAAAATTCGATTTGTTGCTACCTGTATTCAGACTGATCTGCTATGGGTGCGGTTCCTTGTGGCAGATTTTCTCTATTTTCCAATTAATTTCAAAGCAGATGATAAACTCAGATCTACTTGTCAATTTATACTGTATCCGAGATCTCATTTGTGCCTTGAATATTAGCTTCTTCACGGCAATTTCAAAGTTACATGTACCATAGTAAGCCAATCAAAATCTGCACCATATTAGTCTGATGCTTTTTTACCCGCTCATCCTGAATTAGTAGGCACTTTCCAATAGGATCAGCTTTGTTGTACAAACTCACTTGTATTTTCCATGTTATTTGCAGGGTATCTTCAAAGTCCATGCTCCAAATATAAATAAGATTTGGTCCGCCGAGCCCTTCATTGGTGTCCTCCTGGGACACCTCCATGTAGCACCAAGGTAAAAAAAAACACCTTGTTGTTGGTCCCTTTCAATTGAAATATTCCTTTTACATGCTCAGGTCATAAGTTTGTGATCTGCAAGGTTTATATGAAAAAGGATTTCCAATTATGATAAGTTGTAGCTTATTGATCCCAACTATTAGACCATGTGAGCTCACTGATTTTGCCGTCTGAATGTCTGTAGAGTGAAACAAACGTAGCAGTCGTATGCCATCTGCTTGCCGAGTTGCATCATTAGCCTGAGCAGATAGCCATCTTGCATATTGTTTGCCCCAATAATATTTCTCATTTTTCCTGATGCATCTTTTGCCCCCATTGGTTGACATGTCAAATTTTTAAACAAGGAACCGGTCATAATCACCAATCCTGATTAGCTTATGCCCATTGCCTCGTATCAATTTTGAGTCTTAGTTTGTTCACCATCATCAATAAGTGGGACCTTTCATTTCTTCACAAATGTTGGCCAACCCACCAAATCGTTCAACTCATCAACTCACAAAATGCACGACCATCAAGCAAGCTAGCACAAGCTATCTGTTAGCGTGCTATTAGTGGGATCTTGATTGTGCAATTCTCAATACGCTATAGCGTGCTATTAGCGATGCTATAGGGCACTATTTTTTTTCAGTGTTTGAGATACCTGTTGGATTGAACAGCCGAGTATGGTTATGCTTCTGATTTGTACTATTATTTATTAATCCCTTTTCTCTTTATTCTACGAAAATTCGCAAATTAGTAATGCGTGTTGTGCTTCTTTTATTACTTTATTTTTATTTTATAGGTAAACGCTTCTTGGCCAAGTACAATTATACAATCTTAATCTTTTAGTCACAATCAGTATTATGCCTTGTACTCATTTTTGTTGCATTGTTGTAGGCTTGCAGCTAAATTTTCTGATGATAGACTGAACACTATAGGCAGTGGCAAGGCAGCTAGAGACAAAAAGGGAACTGGTGAAAAAGCAACTCGCACATCTAAAGGTCTCTTGGAATCTCACATTTATCGATTTATGGAAGGGGCGTCCACTTGCATTCCAATAATTTTGTTAGAGAACGGCGCGGGGCTGAGGCAGCCGATGTGAACGACCATCGGGTGTGTAATGGTTTTTCCCCCTAAATTTGTACTCTCTTTTTTTAGTGTCCTTTGTAGTGTTGTTCGATTTGGTATGTGATAAATGTACATCTCTGTTTCATTCGCTCATTCATAATTCATACAATAAGATGAGCATGATTTAGTGCCTGATTGGTCAGGGGCTTGCATTCTATCATCACGATCAGACCAAATGAGGTCTTGTTAGGTTTGCCTCTATTTTGTTCGTAATATAAAAACAGCCAGAATCGAGGAAAGAGTCCTTCTGACATAGGGATTTGTTTGCTACTTGCAGAATTCCAATTGCTTTTGGATTCGTATGATGCAGCCTACATACCCCCGTCATATGGTAACATATAAGTATCAATTATTGCATCTGGGTTTATATTAGGCATCCCTACTGAACGTTTCAATGTTAAGTAGGAACGAGGATTAAATTTATAGATGATAGATGTATGTAATTGTGTGCTGCATTCTTGCTGCTTCCAGTAGATGTACTATTCTTACTGTTTGGACTTCCGCTGCCAAATCCAGATCTTATCCAAAGACTTGGGACTCCAAATTACATGCCCCAGAACATTGGCGACCAAACATCAGAGGCCCAATTAGTTACAAGACTGACTCATTGGGGTTTCGCTTGGAGCATTCTTGAGATGTTCAGTGGTGCTCAGACTTGGTGTGCCAAATCGCCAGATGAGATTTATCGGACAGTTGTCCTGAAGAAAGAGAAACCGATGTTCCCGTACAATTTACCTGCGGAGGTCGCTAATGTCCTCTCTGGCTGCTATGAGTATGACTTTCGGGATCACTCCTTGATGTTAGATATCTTACAGTCATTTGAAAGGTAACATGCTTAAACTCTGTTTCTGCTTCTGCCTTGTTAACTTACATAATTTGGTTAAACTGCCATGGATGGGTGATTTTACCATATTTCATTTTCATATTTGCTTATATTATATTGTACAAACTACTAAGCATTATTGAAGTTTGTCACATGAAAGCATGGAACTGATTTCTTAGTTGTGTCATTTATAGTCATATATGGTCAATGCACGTTTATTTTCCTCCAGAGTTTACTTTTACTATGTCCTGGTATTGGTTTTCTCTGCATGTTTCTCTACATTAGCTTTGTGTATTCAATTTTTTTATTGCTGACAAGATGTGCATTGCACATGCACACTTACTTATATGAATCAAGCTTTACATGATTTGCTCTTTTACTGATGGACTGAGGAGGTCAGAGATGTATAACAGCCGTATTGATCCAAATGACAAGTATGGCAGTGCTAACCTGCTTACCTAGAATTTTACCACACCCTAAGACTTGCAAATCTGTATAATAGGAATGGCTAGTTGTTTTCTGGTCTACAACCATGACATGTGGTGGCATCTCTCACCATGTCTGCGCATAGTGTTTAGGCATGATTCTTGCGTACTGTCGAGACTCGAGAAGGGCACGGCATTTTTTCCTGAACTGATTTTTTTTTGCTTACCGGTTGAGCTCGGTTTCAACTCTTACCTGAGTAGTTGATAGGCAAGCCTGATGCAGGTGTATGGAAATTATGCAATCCCATTAGGTTTGGAGTTGTCCAGTATACTACTGAGGCCTACATATTTTGCTGATGCAGGTTGGAGGTGACATATGAACGCTGGCAATGCAAAATAGCAGAAATAAAATAACTGCACCTTAGGTCATGTAGTTCTACAATAACCAAGGAAGAAGTCCTTTTTAAGCCGACCTCGGCCAAGCATTTAAGCTTATATGGGTGCTCTATTTTTCAGAGGTGCGTGTATTGAGAACGCCCATGATTTAGTGCCAAAAATCTAGACAAAGTGACAAAACTGAAATACGAGACTTGCTTGAAGCCAGTGATAGCCCGTTGAAGGATGCCGATTGTGGCTATCCAACAATGCTAGAAGCACTACTCCATGATTACAGCAGCACATTTATTATGATATAAAGTAAGATTAAAATGTAGCTGACCAATGTAGGCTCAGGAAGAAGTTTTTATTATACTTGCTTAAATATCGTGTGAATGAAGCTAAAAACACTATTTTCTAATATTGTGTGAGAATTGCGTAAACACAACAACAAGGAACAATAGATATTAATTTGTAATAGAATTTTAATTGGATCATCGCTCTATATGTATACATTGTTAATTTATCTCTTTTATCAATTTTACATTGCAAGTGAATTGGACTTTAACAAATACTCCGATTGTGCCCGTGCTATCTTGTCTCTGCATGTAAAATTTGACATGCGTTATGTTTACATAATTTTAGCAAAATATTTTCGTAGCACGTGACAAAGCACTGACATTCCCGTGCTATCTTATCTCTACATGTGAAAATTTATATCCATTATATTTATACAACTCAACAAAAATATTTCAAAAGCCCGTGATAACGCACGGGCGTTCTACTAGTATATTTAGTTTTTTTTTGAGACAATCCGCAAAGCTTTATTACGTCGTCACCAGTTGAACCAGGACGAAAGAGAGGTTTCCGGGGTGACCTAGCCACACACGGCGGCCGACCCCAAGCTTCAAAGCATGCTTTGCTAAATTGTGAGCCTCCACATTGGAGCTCCTAAACTCATGAACGAAATTACAAGAAATAAAACTGCTAGAGTAGGCTATGATTTCATGCACAATTGTGCCGTATTCCGCTCGATTCTTCTCCTTTATACTATTTATCACCTCCTTGCAATCGGAGGCAACATGGATTGACGGTAGCTGGAGATCTTCCGACAGAGCTAGTGCCTCCCTTACTGCCAAAGGTTCTAGAATGGTAGGGTTGGTGATCACTGTGAAGCCCAACGTTGAGGCCCCCAAGAACACTCCAAGTTCATCTCTTGCTATCGCTGCAATGGTTCCCACACCGCGTCTCTCTGCGACTGCTGCATCAACATTAAGCTTTGACATACTGTGCGGCGGTTTGAGCCATTGCTTCGGCCTCTGAATCACCTGGCCGAACGTTCTCACCGGAGAAACCCTAGTCTGGGTCTGAAACTCTGAAATATATCACTGAATGAATAGATGCGTAGTCATAGGAGATTGGTGAATATCCTCATAGACCGCTTTCCTTTTAGCACTCGAGATCGCCCATAGCGTCACTGCCAACAGCATGAATTGTTGCTCGTTTAGTGCCTTGTTCAGGGCGAACAGCCATTGCCGAGGGTCCTCATTGCTGTATTGGCTCAACTTCTCAACTAAGGCCTCATCCGACAGAGCCCAGATACAACGTGCATTGGTGCAATCCACCATCGTGTGCCGCCAAGAATCCTGAACGCCACAAAGTTTGCAGGCTTCAGAAACACTCATATTTCTGTGAACAAGAACATCAGCGGTCGGAATCGAACTTCTTGCTAGTCTCCAAAGGAAATGTTTAATCTTTGGTGGTAGATTAGCTGCCCATAGCAACGACCAGGAACTACTGTCACGCCCGGTCTCCGAGGTTCCCTCCTCCTCTTCAATCCAAGATTCCCTAGCGATCTTTGTATGTGTAATCAACCTGTACGCCGATCGGACTGAGAAACCACCCTTCTTCTCCGCACTTCATGCCCAGAAGTCAGAGATGTTCCTTGTGCAAAGGGGTATGCTCAATATTGCCTCAGCATCGATTGGCAAAAATACCGAACGGATTAGTGCTTCGTTCCAAGTGGTGGTTGACGCCGTAATCAGATGAGACCATAGTCGGAGGCGATGGGACCCTTGAAGTGATCGGCCTCATCATGCCCCGTCTTGGAAGCCAGTTGTGGCTCCAAATACGCGTCGTTTGTCCATTCCCAATACGACGTATGATCCCAAGCTTAAGCATGTCTCGTCCATCCAATATCGCCCGCCAGATCTGAGACGGCCTACCACCGAGTTGAGCTTCAAGCAATGTTGATTCCGGGAAGTATGCCGCCTTCAAAATTCTGGTGCTTAGGGACTCAGGATCTGTAAGAATAGTTGATGTATCGTAAAAGGACTCGTATAGTTTCGCATTGGGCCTTGGAATCTCAGGATCGGCCCTGTGCACACCTTCGGCGGATCGAGGGGAGCTCCTAGTCGGCGCTGTTAGCGCCGATTAGAGAAAATGGCGCTCGCAGGGGCGCGTAATGGGCCGGCCCATTTGTTTTTCCCTTTCTGCCAGAAACTGCAAAAATTATACGCGGGTAACAAGACTTGAACACTAGACCTCACGAACCACTTACGGGTGCACCAACCACCACGCCATGATAAGATATATGCCTATTATCTTCGTCTGCTTCCTTTTATTCTTTCTGCAGCTCACGAACCTCAGACCCTTCCACAAACTGTTTTTTTTAATCTTTTTTCTCTTTTTATGTAACGGTTTTGTTCGCCTTCTTTTTTTTCTTTTTTGCTAAATAAGTGCAAAATGCATGAGTTTTTTAAAATTTTGAAAAAAAATCATTGGTTTTTTTAAAAGTTCATCGAATCTGAAAAAATGTTCATCAAATTTGAGAAAAGTTCATCAAAACTGGAAAAGGTTCATCGAATCTAAGAAAAAGTTCATCGAATCTGAAATGAAAATCATCCATTTTCAAAAAAAAAATCATTGGATTTGAAAAAAAGTTCATCAAATATGAAAAAATAGTTTAATGGATTTCAAAAAAGTTCATCAAATTTGGAGAAGTTCATTGGATTTCAAAAAAAGTTCATCGGATTTCAAAAAAAGTTCATCAAATTTGAAAAAAGTTCAGCGGATTTGGAAAAAGTTCATCGGATTTGAAAAAAAGTTCATCGGATTTGAAAAAAAGTTCATCAAATCTTGAAAAAGTTCATCGAATTTGGAAAAAGTTCATTAAACTTGAAAAAATAGTTCATCGGATTTGAAAAAAGGTTCATTGAATTTGGAAAAAGTTCATCGGATTTGAAAAAAGTTCATCGGATTTGAAAAAAAGTTCATCAAATTTGAAAAAAGTTCATCGAATTTGGAAAAAAGTTCATCCAATTTGAAAAAATAGTTCATCAGATTTGAAAAAAAGTTCATCAAATTTGGCAAAAATTCAGAAAATTTGGAAAAATAAGTTCAACGATTTTTAAAAAAATTCAATGCTTTTTAAAAAAGTTCATTGATTGTGAAAAAAGTTCATCGAATATGAAACAAAGTTCATGAATTTAGAAAAAAAGATTTATGAATCTTTAAAAAGCGTGCATTAAAGAAAACAAAAAGGATAATAAAAAGCAAGAAAACGAATTAAAACCGAATTGAAAATACAATAAAGAAGAAAAGTAAAGGAATCTTGTATGAAAGGTTGGATGGCCGTATGGCTAGAGCGTAGGACTAACCCCCGAGGGGTCGCAGGTTCTTACAGGAACGCATAAGGGAACTGGGCCAGCCCAAATCGCGGCAAGGCGGTGCGCTGCAGGCGCCCGTTAGCAAATTGGCCTATAACGGGCGCCTGCAGCGCCAAATAGGGTTTGCCCGGATCGAGCCCGATGCCACACTCGTGACGCACTAGCATGGATGCCAATACGCTTGACCACCGGCTAGCCAACACAGGTGGAAGCCGGCAGCACGACATGCATGTGGAATGCCGAACGAATGCAT
Organism: Triticum monococcum; assembly: GCA_034509565.1. Lineage (NCBI taxonomy): Eukaryota > Viridiplantae > Streptophyta > Magnoliopsida > Poales > Poaceae > Triticum > Triticum monococcum. The sequence continues at coordinate 60,531,615 of CM067843.1, read as the reverse complement.
GAGCCCCTCATGAGGCATTTTTTTCGTCGCTTGGGGGACTGCCGGCGAGAATTTTGGCCTGGGGACCTAAAAATTTCCAGCCGTTTCCACCCCCAAGCGAGGCCATCGTCCTCACCGCTGCTGCCCCCGCCCGCTACGGCCGCCGCTGCTCACGCCCGCGCCTGCTGCTCGCCACCCGCGCTCTGCTGCTCGTGCCCGCGCCTGGCCGCGCCCGCGCCCTGCTGCTCGCGCCCGCGCCTGGCCGCTACTGCTCGCGCCTGGCCGCGCGTGCCCTCCGTGGCCGCCGCCGACGAGGACGGACTGGAGGAGAAGGAGGAAGGGGGGCGCCCGGCACGCCACGCCTCGACCAGCCCGGCCGCCCCACGCCGTCCTCAGCTCGGCTGGCCTCCAGCCGTGGTCTCCGCGCGCGCATGTGCTCGACCTGCACACGAGCTTAGCTCCGCCACGGACGCCGACCACCACGAGGTTGAGGAAGGAGAGTGGCCTGGCTCGTCCGCCGAGCTTCACCTCGGTCACGCGCTTCGTCCCGACCACGAGCTTAGCTCCGCCACGGACGCCGACCAGCACGAGGTCGAGGAAGGAGAGCGGCCTGGCTCGTCCGCCGAGCTTCACCTCGGTCACGCGCTCCGCCCCGGCCACGGCTCCGCCTCGACAGTGAGCTCCGCGCCGCCGTGCCGTGATGAGCTCCGCCCCGACCGCGAACTCCGCCCCGGCAGTGAGCTCAGCCCCGGCCACGCCGTGAGCTCTGCCCCGGCCTCCCACCGACCTCCTCATCGTCCGTCCTCTCGCCCGCCCCAAAAAGATGAGAGAGAGGAAGAGGGGAGAGAGGGAGAGGCTGACAGTGGGTCTTTTGCATGGGATAAGCAGCGCTGGCGCCCCCAGCTGCCCCCAGCTGCCCCCAGCTCCTTGGGTTTGGGCTAGGTTCGCCGGCCGTAACTCTGGCCAAATCCGGCGCTTTTTGAGACCTTGGGGGCACAACCGGAGGGAAAATTGGTCGCTGGTGAGGAAAAAGGGCCTCTTTAGGGGGGGGGGGGGGGGGGCTAGTGGAGATGCTCTAAGCCGCTTGGCGAGCCTCCTTCGCGACCGGACTGTAGACGGTTGTATGGGTCCCCTCGATTTATGTAAAAAGTGGAATTAATTCTAAAACTTATACTTCTCGCCAAAAGAGAAAATTGTTCTGCCAGATCCCACAAAACGGACAATACAGTGCCTTGGGGGTGTCAAAGTCTTCTAAAATGACGTATGAAAAAATACAGTGAAAACATTTTGTTGATTTTCTTTCTTCTTCTTTTTGAATCACAACCAAAGTCATCATTGTAATATCTAAATCGATGACTTGGATAGTCGCTAATCATTTTCAGTTTCACCAAATTCACGCAAAGAAAACTAAAGCAGAAGAGTCAGATTGCACAGAGACAAAATGAGCAAGGCCATAGAAGAACCAAGATTTTCACACACCTCTTAGGAATTTGTTCTAAAATATTCACCATGTATTAAAAATATCCGTCGTGTTTTTCAGCTAAATGTTTTATCTCGTGTTAAGAAAGGCTGACGTCTATTACTCCCTCGGTTCCAAAATACTTACACGACAAGTACTTTGAAACAGAGGGAGTAGGAAACTATTCGTCTTGTATTTAAAATGCTCATTATGTATTTAGAACAAATTCACTATATTGTTAAAAATATATTTTTGAAATATGTTTCTAAAACCATGCCTACGTGGCCAAAACAGACGGGAATTAGATCCTGACGCTTATGACAAGCGCCCGTGTTGGACATGGCCTGACATCACCAACTAAAGAGTTGACACTTCGATCGATTAGCATCACTCTCTACTATCACTAATAAAAGAGATAAAATGACACTACAAGCAGGATTCCCGTTCACCATGATTAAAGAGTCCCTGGACAATGCAATTTTTTTTTGATCTATTGGATGCCTTCACGTGAAGTCAAGATCAAACGCCCTGTTGTTAATTCTTCCTTTCTACTTATGTGTGCGCGCGCGTGCGCGTGTGTGCGTGGCTGCTTCTCTAACTTTAGAGGATTTTCTTCAGTTCCTGCCTTGTTATATAAAACTTGAACGCTTAGCCGTCACCAAATCTTTTCTACCAATGTCAATACCATATCTGGTAGAGACGCCCTTAGCAGCCATTGTCGCTTAGCTCATTAGATGGCACAACTGACTTCTATGCTTGTATTTTGATATGATACGTACGGGCCGTACAGAGGATTAATCTTTTGAGATTCTTCAGTGCAGTACATGCCAAAAATGGGTATTATTTTGCAAACTTGAGCATCAATAGAAATGTGAAGAATCCAAGGTCAACATCACTTCCATTCCACGTGATAACGTGAAGGACTTACAGTTACATCCTCGACCAAGTTTGATAGTAAAAACATAGGAGGATCATCAATCTTAATAAGCGTGTGAGCTGCTTTGATTGCTTCCCCAGAACTTGGCGTCGAGTGTCCGGCATAAAAGTTGTTTAGGGCTTCGGGCTCTTTGATTCAAAGGATTGTAAAAGTAATTTTGGAGGATTCCAATCCTCGGTAATTTTTCCTATATGAGTTATTTGATTCTTAAGATTAAAATTTATATAGGATTTTCACCCTCAGGACTCATTTGTACTAAAATTTGCATTATTTCAACCTTTTGTGAAGAATCCTATATATCTAAGAAAGTCATTCCCACTAACTTACTTATCTTAACATGTAAGTTACCCCACCATACAACTATCAATCAGATAATTAAGGCCCACCTAGAAATGCAATCATGCATGAGAAAAGACCCACCAGCACATTCAACCATGCATTGAAACATGTTTTTCATTCAATTATTCTACTTATATTCAATAAATATTGTTACAACTATACCTAATAAAAAATAATAAGTCATATTTACTTTTAATTTTGGCTCTTGTGTTATCAACTCAAATTTTCATCAATCAATTCCCGCAATAACGCGTGGGGGTATCCTCTAATTCTATAGTTTTCATGTGCACAATTAAACATCCAAACATACTTGTAGTATTTAAGGTGTCATGACATTCTATTCGTATGTTTTCCCTATTCTCGTGGTTTAAAATTCATGAGAATCAAGAGGCCCTCAATAAAAAATTGTATACCATGCTAACATGTAGCGAAGTACAATAAAGCCTCTCCCAATCCTTCTTCTGAGCCATTGTTCTCCAATAGTAGAAGAATTTGTTGTTTCCGGCCTCTGTGCCAAAATGCATACACAACCTTTAACGGTGTGTCTGGCAACTTTTTTCAAGGGGATTCAGATTTAAGAGGAAGGAGCTATGGTGGGATTAGACATGTGACATCTCATTTTAGTCCCCATCATTTGTTTGGCAGCGGAATGATAAGAATATTTGAGAATTTAAGAGAGATGTTTATTCCATTATTTGGTTAGTGGATATTCATAAATGATTAAGAAAAAAGTAAGAGATGACAACTTAAGTTACATTGAAGGTTCAAGATCTCGTCGAATCATTTCTGTCCCTATTTTCACCCCTTCCCTGTTATTAAAATGGTGGGGGTTGTTAGACTCTAAACTCCCACTCCCTATCCCTTTTAGATCCCCAGTCCCTACAACCAAACAGGTGGGTTCGTATCTTATAACCCGAATTCCTATTTCCTTTATCTAATTAGCTCCAACCAACCAAACAAGATGTAGTTTTAATAAAATAGAGGCAAAAAAAAATGTCAAATAGAAAGGAAAGTACAAACCTGAAATAGCAAAGCATAAGAAATCAAAACGCGAGTCTATAGAAGGCTTGCCAACTATGGTTAGAGCATCTCTAACCCATCCCCCAATATTCTTTATTTTTTTGCGAACTCCCCAATATTCTTTATAACTACAAAAAAAATGTAACTATTGGTAGTTAGACCCATCGAGAACTCAATAACAAAACCACTTCTATTCAGGATAGAGACGTAATAAAAGCATGCATTTTGATCAGCGTGCAAGTTGTCTGGTTTTAAAATTGAGGAACAAAAGCTGCACTTGTCAATTAGTTGGGGGACTAAAATAAACTTTTGTCTATTCATATTATTTTTCATAAACCTGGTTAAATTTTGTCTTTTTTACGAAAAGATCAGATCTATTGTAAAGATTCACCGGAAGTAAAATTTGACTTGTATTAGAAGTTAGAAGAATCTAATAGGCACTGTATTTTGATCCCAGAGGAAATACTGAGTACTCCATATAACGGACAAATGAAGCACAACCGAAACAGGTGACTTATATTAGAAATTGGAACAATCAAATAGGCACTGTCTCCACTGCAGCCTTCATCACAAGGCTTATAAGATGGGCTCTCTCGCTGTTCTTCCCAGGTAAAATAGTGAGCTTTGTGCAATACGAAGTAATTCCACGCTGATGGAGCTAACCACAGCCACCCTCCTGCTCATCTCATTGCCTTTGATCCTTTTGTCGTCCTTATTACTTGGCCGCAAATCCAAAGCAGCAAGGCCTCCTGGTCCATGGAGCCTCCCGTTCATCGGAAGCCTACACCACCTCCTCACGCCACTGCCGCACGTCGCTCTCCGTGACCTGGCCAAGAAGCACGGCCCGGTGATGTACCTCAGGCTGGGCCAGGTGGACGCCGTCGTCATCTCCTCGCCGGCGGCTGCGCAGGAGGTCCTCCGGGACAAGGACCTCAGCTTCGCGTCGCGGCCCAGCATCCTGGCCTCGGAGATCTGCCTGTACGGGAACCTCGACGTCGCCTTCGCGCCCTACGGCGCGTACTGGCGGACCATGCGCAGGCTCTGCACGACGGAGCTCCTCAGCGCGCGCAAGGTCCGGCAGTTCGCGCCGGTCCGGGGCGGCGAGATCATGCGCCTCGTCGAGACGGTCCGCTCAGCCGGCCGAGGTGGTGAACCCGTGAATCTCGGCGGCCTCGTGATGGCGTGCACGAACACGGTCACGGCGAAGGTGGCGTTCGGCGAGGGGTGCGCCGGGGAGCTGCAGGCGCAGTTCCTTTCGGCGATCGAGGTGATTCTCAGGAGCAGCGGGGGCCTCTGCGTCGGGGACCTCTTCCCGTCTCTGTCGTTCGTCGACGTCGTCAGTGGGATGAAGCGCCGGCTCTGGCGAGCACGCCGGCAGCTTGACACGGTCCTTGACAAGATCATCGCGGAGTGCGAGGAGCGGCGAGAGCAGAACAAGACCGGAGACGACGAGGACCTCCTGAGAGTCTTGCTTCGGGTCAGGGACGAGGGGCAGCTCGAGGTCCCCATGGGCACCACTAACATCAAGGCAGTCATAGCGGTGAGTGGACTGATAATACCTAACTGCTCTCAAATGCTAGCATGAAACGGGATTTTCATCCTTGTGCATGTAAAACTCCGTGACATGGTTTTCACTTCCACTTTCAGAAATATTTGCAACAAAATCACTAGAATTCACTTTTCAGAAATATTTCAGCAAGCACCAAAATAAATTCAGTCAATACCAGTGACTCGATTTGCATTTCAGCCAAAGGGCTGAATCATTCACTTAAAATATTCAACTAGATATTTGGAAGATTTGAGAAAATATTTGAATTTTCATGTAGTTCTGAAATTGCCAAATTATTTTGACCGAAAGGTAAACATTTCAGTGTCAACAAAATTATGGAACTTCAATCAATTTCTTAGACATCTCACTGAAAGTGAAAACTATGCTTTGTGACCGACTAATTAGGATATGTTCGCTGGAGGGACGGAGACGACTGCATCAACCACCGAGTGGGTCATGTCGGAGCTCATAAGGAACCCAAGCGCAATGGCCAAGGCGCAGAAGGAGGTGCGGTGTGCATTCAACCACAAGAACCCAGAAGACCATGAGGCTCACATGGAAGAGCTATGCTACACAAAGATGGTAGTCAAGGAGGCCATGAGGCTTCACCCGGTGGTTCCGCTCTTGCTCCCCCGTGTCTGCAGGGAGACCTGCGACGTCTGCGGGCTCAGGGTCGAGGAGGGCACTCGCGTCTTCGTGAACGCATGGGCGATGGCGAGGAGCCCTGAGTACTGGCAGGATGCAGAGGAGTTCAGGCCAGAGAGGTTCGAGGACAACGCGGCGGACTACAAAGGCACGCAGCTAGAGTACCTGCCATTTGGAAGTGGAAGGAGGATGTGTCCTGGGAACATCTTTGCATTGGCCTTGGTAGAACTCGTCGTGGCACGACTTCTGTACTATTTCGACTGGAGCCTCCCTGCCGGAATGCGGCCGGATGAGCTGGACATGGACACCGTTGTAGGCTTGACGGCAAAGAGAAGCAACCAGCTGCGCCTGGTGGTGTCACCATATAATGTGCCGATCCATAAGGAGATTGATGAATGCAAAGCTCACTGATGTTCATTAGTAGTATAGTATAATAAATAAGTTTTTTTTGCGGAATATTATAATAAATAAGTTATAGGCATCCCACACCGGATAGTATCATATTGCATGATATTATTTTAGTTACCATCATCCTGTTGTATAGTATATATCATTGTATCATCTTATTTATTCGTTTGTACAATCTTAATGTAAAGTTCTGTACAAGATCTATTTACCAATTCCTTGTTCGGTGATCTATGAAACTTATACCTGGCCATCCCTCGGGCCGGCCGGGCTTCTGGTCGGGCCGGGCCGAGCCTGACCAAGCCTGAAGTAAAAAACTCAGGCCAAGCCCGGCCCAGGCGTCAGGACTAAAAATCAAGCCCAAGCCCAGCCCATCATTGCAAAAGCCCGTCGGGCCTTGGGCTTGGGCCGGGCCTCTTCATTAAATAGCAAATATGACTGGCCCAGGCCCAGCCTACGGGCTCAGAACCTAGTCCCAGGCCTAGGGGTGGGGGAGGGGGGGGGGGTTGGGTGGGCAGGCTCATATCGTGTCGCTGAAAGCTTTCATTGACTGTAGTGTTGTTTGCACTATTTCACACTATAGATCACTATAGCACTGAAGCAAGTACAGGGCCTAGTGCTAGCCTGGCTCCGCCCTAGGTAGAAATATATGTGTGTTGTTTTTCATTACACATGTTAGTCCTTAGCGAATCGTGTGTGTGGTGGGGCACATGCCGTGAGCCGAGAAACGTTTCTGATCTTGAGGTTGATCGACATTTTACTTTCTCAAACCATGACCCGCAGAGAAGAATTTTCTCCCTAATTTAATCCCTGCAATTTAAAATTCTTCAAAATTTGAATTTGAAAATAGGCAATCACTCATTTCATATACATCATATATACATACCCTATTTACAAAGGTTCAACAACCATGCATAATTCGATTCGCAGGTAGCATATGTTCAAGAATTACTGAAGCACGAAATAAACAATGATGAACCACTGTAGTATTAAAGAAGGTAAAGAGAGAGGCAAAAAATATTCTAGTTGCTAGAGAAAGAAAGCGGAATGCCTATATTATGCCCTCTGCCATGCCGAAGGCATACACAACTCTAGTCCAACCATTTGTGATGATCGTCTGCCCATCCTTCACCGTCTTCGTTATTTGTAGCATAGCCTGGCCCCCAAACCGGGCCAGGTCAGGTCAGGCTTTTTCGGGCCGGGTCGGGTCAGGTATCCCATGGCCAGGTATAATGATACTACTATCTTCTCTTTCTTCTTTAATTATAGTGTCATATCATTTACGTGTTAAATTTGCAGTGCATGATGCCTATACTAGGAATGGCAAACCTTAGTAATTTGACTCACACCATCATGAATGAGTGAAACCAAGCATTATGCTATTGCACATTACAACATGCCCTTTTGTTCTGCCGTATGATAGAAGCCAACTATCATCCACCTCGGGAGTTGTCCAATCTTAGTCTATCAAATCTAGGCAGCATAGCTGCAGGAGGGGGAGGTAAGGCTGGTCATAGTGGGGAGTAACTTTGACACTAGTCATGCATATGACACTAGTCTAAGTTACTACCTTCATAATGCAAAGTAACATAGTAGTAGTGTCATAAATTGCTTCATTTATTAGCTCATAGACTCAACATTTCTTAAGAAGCGCTATGTGATGGTAACATAATATGTTACTTCAAACACCTCTCCTCATTAACTAGGTGCCACATAAGCAAACTTGTTTTTGAATGCGTTATGTTACTAGCTAAGTTACTCCCACTATGACTAGCCTAAGGATCGCGAAGAAAAACATTTATTGCGTACATGCAAGATTTGTGTGTGTGATAAATCCCCAAAATCACCGCAGAAAAATTGTCGAGAAAAAGCTTTGCGCGTTGCAACACCAAAGAAAGCTTGCAACGTGAATGCAAAGTTTTTGGCATAAACCAAGAGTCGTGCACCGAATAGTATATCGTCTGTGTAGCGAGCGAAATAGACGTACTTGGTAGAATCCCCATTCTCCTCTTGGGCCATAGCATCGAATTGCAAGTCGAGTTGATGCAGGAATGATTGAATCAAAACAGGCGAGATCGGTGATACTTGTGGAAGCCGACTTCACTATTTGAGTAGTCATTCGCTTTCTTATAAAGTATCGGTGTCTCGAGAAAGAAGTAGCCATGCCAGAAACAACTCTCCTGAACTTGTCCACGCCTGTGGCGACTGTTTGAAGCCATACAAAGGTGTCTTGAGCCTACACACCTTCCCATCAGTCTGTTTGTTCCAAAACCTGGAGGAATGTCCATATGAATCTCTTCTTGTAAATAACCACCATGAAGAAAATAATGTAGCCCATTGTTTGTAGCGGAACACACGCGAGCACACAACGTGTTGAGAAACTGCATATAACATCACAATCCACAAAACTTTTTTTTTCAAAAAGGGGGGCCTCCCCGGTCTCTGCATCAGAATGATGCATACGGCCATCTTATTAAGCAAAAAACAAAAAGTGTCAACAAGGTTCCACAGTGTCCAGCTAAAAAAAGAAAAGAAAAAGAAAAATACAGCTCACTCAGAGCGATGGACGGCTAAGTACAAACTAGCCCGAAACAGATGCCACAACCGACTGGCTACCACTAGATAGGGAAACTAATTGCCTATCCTATTACATGACCGCCATCCAAACCGGTTGAAGATATCCCGAGCTACCATCTCCCAACGGATAGAACCAGTAACCAAATGCTCCCTGGCCTCCATCGGAGTGAGTAGCGACCACGAACGGATCAAAGCCGTAGCGCGGAAAATAACCTGCAAAAAATGAATCCGTGATATTCTGTTAAAAACCAAATCATTTCTGCAATTCCAGATAGTCCATAACAAAGCGCAAACTCCAACCCGAATATGCCTTGCTAATTCGGGATTAACCCCATGAAGCCATGTCCCAAATAAAGCATTGACCGAAGTCGGTGGAGTGATATTAAAAGCAATATGGACCGTCCGCCAAAGAACTTTGACCAACGGGCAATCAAAGAATAAATGCTTAATCGTCTCATCCCGATCACAGAAATTACACCTAGTAGGTCCTGTCCAATTGCGTTTAATCAAGTTGTCCTTTGTTAAAATTACTTGTTTATGAACGAACCACATAAACACTTTAATTTTTAAAGGCACTTTGACAGCCCAAACATACTTGTACGTTGGAATAACAGTCGAATTAATAACATCAACATACATAGATTTAACTGTAAATATTCCAGAGCTAATCAACTTCCAACGCAATAGATCGGGTTGATGAGAAAGTTGCACCTCCATCAGTCTCCTAATGAGATGGAGCCATTCCTCCCAACGATTGCCCGCTAGCGACCGTCGAAACTGAATATTAAGGGGGATTGATTGGAATACCGTTGCAATGAACACATCACGTCGTTGAGCAATCCGATATAACGATGGATATTGAATGGCTAAAGGTGATTCACCAAGCCAAGTATCCTCCCAGAAACGTGTACTCGTTCCATTTCCAATAACAAATCTTGTCCTATTGAACAAAGATTGCTTGACTTTCATTAGTCCTTTCCAGAAAAGCGAATCAGTCGGCCTGACTGCGACCTGGGACAATGTTTTAGTTTGGAGGTACTTGTTGCGAAGGATCTGCGCCCACATGGCCTCAGTCCCGGAAGACAGCTTCCACAACCACTTACTAAGAAGACATCTGTTTTTAACTTCAAGATTTTCAATACCAAGACCCCCTTGGTCTTTCGGTCTACAGATGATGTCCCATTTAGCAAGCCGATATTTTCTTTTAAGCTCATCACCCTGCCAAAAGAAGCGCGACCGATAGAAGTCCAGTCGTTTCCTAACACCAACTGGGACCTCAAAAAAGATAAGAGAAACATAGGCATACTCGTGAGCACCGAATTAATCAATATCAAACGGCCTCCGTATGACATGAGCTTACCCTTCCAACAGCTCAGTTTTTTCTCGAATCGATCCTCGATGCACTTCCATTCTCTATTTGTTAGTCTACGATGATGAATCGGAATACCAAGGTAGGAGAAGGGTAAACTCCCCAACTCGCACCCAAACAATTGCCTATAAGACTCCTGGTCGTCTTTGGCTCTACCAAAGCAGAACAGTTCGCTCTTATGGAAGTTGATCTTTAACCCGGTCAATTGTTCAAACAGGCATAATACTAGCTTCATATTTCTCGCCTTGGCCAAATCATGCTCCATAAAAATGATTGTATCATCGGCGTACTGAAGGATGGAAACACCTCCCTCAACAAGATGAGGTACCAACCCACCCACTTGACCATTCTCCTTAGCCCTTCCTATCAAAATTGCTAACATATCCACTACAATGTTAAACAGGATAGGGGACATCGGATCTCCTTGTCTTAGGCCTTTATGTGTCTGGAAATAATGACCTATGTCGTCATTCACTTTAATTCCCACACTCCCTTTTTGCGTAAACGATCCGACCTGTCGGCGCCAGGCTTCATCAAAACCTTTCATATGCAATGCCTGTTGGAGGAATGACCACTTAACCTTATCGTACGCTTTTTCGAAATCCACCTTAAAAATTACCCCATCTAATTTTTTGGAATGGATTTCATGGAGCGTTTCATGAAGAACAACCACCCCTTCAAGGATGTTCCTGTCCGACATGAAAGCAGTTTGGGATTGCTGCACCACAGACTGCGCGATCTGTGTGAGCCTATTAGTCCCGACCTTGGTGAAGATTTTGAAACTAACATTGAGGAGGCAGATCGGCCTGAACTGCTCAATCCTCACAGCATCCGTTTTCTTCGGGAGCAAAGTGATAGTTCCAAAATTCAAGTGAAATAATTGAAGCTGTCCAGCGAATAAATCATGAAACATAGGTAATAAATCCCCCTTAATAATGTGCCAGCACCTTTTATAGAACTCGGCCGGGAACCCATCCGGACCGGGAGCCTTATTATTTTTCATTTGTGCAATAGCATCGAACACCTCCTTTTCTGAGAACGGGGCAACCAGGACATCATTATCAGCAGCTGTCAATTGAGGCACGTCCTCAACTCTGGACTCATCGAGGGACACACAATTGTCCTCCGGTGGTCCAAATAACTGCCGATAGTATTTGGTAATGTAAGTTTTGAGATTATCCTGACCTAAAATGGTGCCCTCATCCTGCTCCAGCTGAAACATCCGCTTCTTTCTGTGCTTACCATTAGCAATGAGGTGAAAAAATTGAGTATTCGCGTCCCCTTGGACCACTTTGCGGACCTTGGCACGCAAAGCCCACTTCAATTCTTCTTCGCGGAGAAGTTCTTTCAGCCTCTTCTCCGCCTCATTCTTAATTTGGAGCTCGGCGAGCATCAACACCGCTGATTCGGCTTTTACATCCAAGGCCTGTACAAGAGAGAGGAGCCTATCCTTCTCAATCTTATATACCCCACTGAGGTGCTTAGCCCACCCTCGTAAGAAACTTCTTAAATGCCTAATTTTATTCTGCCAGCGCTCGACCGCCGTCCTTCCTCCAACATCCTTGGCCCACTCCCTGGCTATGATGTCTAAGAACCCCTCGCGTTCGAATCAGGCCATCTCAAAAGAGAAGGTGTTTTTGTTTCCCACATGGTTCGGCTCCCCTGAGTCAACGAACAATGGTGTGTGATCGGAGATTCCCTGCGTGAGAGCTTGTACCGTAACAAGAGGGAACTTCTGTTCCCACTCCACACTGGTGAGAACCCGATCAAGCTTTTCATATGTCGGGTTTGGCATAGCATTAGCCCAGGTAAATTTTCTACCAGAAAGCTCTACCTCCCTTAGATCTAAGCTTTCAATAATCGTATTAAACATAAACGACCACCGGTCATCAAAATTGTCATTATTTTTCTCCTCTCTCCTTCTAATGATATTGAAATCACCCCCGACCAAAATTGGGAGTTGTTCGGACCCACAAATCCGAACAAGATCCGCCAGAAACTCCGGTTTAAGTTCGGGTTGAGCGGCCCCATAGACCGCTACCAAAGCCCAGTTGAACCCATCAACTTTAGACCTAACTCGAAACTTTACCGCGAAGTCACCCATTACTACACTCTGGACTTCAAGGGAATCGCATCTCACCCCTAGTAAGATACCTCCCGATCTACCTCGTGGCGGGAGGCAATGCTAATCGAAATCAAGACCACCCACTAGAGAGGAAAGAAACTGCGGCGCAAAATTGTCTCGACCGGTTTCTGATAGAGCAATGAAATCTAACCGATGTTCCAGAGAAGCTTCAGCAAGAAACCTTCTTTTAGCCAAGTCCTCCAGACCTCTGCTATTCCAAAAGATTCCTTTCATAGTTCATCATGGAATTTTTTAGCAGTCCGAATCCTAGCACTCCTACGAACTGCAGAATCAGGATAAATTTTTCGCTTCCACTTACGCTTTGGCTTAGTGGTCTCCGTCACCCGGTCCTCATAACCAGATTGAGTGGAACTGTCATCTACATCATCTAGGGGCGCATCATCGCCCTCAGACTCCTGATTAGACGGTGCTAGATCCGCACATAGATTATTAAGCACTCTAACCCCTAATGCATCAATTTCCTCATCATTCATGGGTTTGACCGCAGCAAGATTACGAATAGTCTCTAAGACCCGCTCCGCCTCTAAATCTAACATATCATTCACCGAATTGGAAATTTCCTTATCAGTAGCGCCTAGTGAAACTCCCAATTGGTTTGCATTATGAATAATCTCCACAGGAGCAAAATGCAATAAAGAATTAGATATGTTAACGGACATACCAGAAGTGGTTGCCGCATCGTGAAGCTTGGCCGCCCTCATAGCGCACCGCTGCTGCATATCGTCCACCTCTGAAAGGTCCAGAACGCGAGCACTCATCCGTCTCCCCGTCGAGGCCGGATCTGGGATACCGCCAAAAAAAGCAATCTCCTCCCGAGAAGGAGGAAGCCGCGGGCTCCCAATGCCTGCGGACAAGTGCCCGGCAGGTAGGACAAGAGGCGGAACAACTGGGGCCACCTGCCCACTCCCTCCTCCTGCCCCGTCCACCGGCTCAGAGCGTATCGACGAAGGTGCCGTCGGTGTGGTCCTCCTGACCGCAGGCGAGGAAGGGGTATCTAGGGCCACCTGCCCGAGCCCCTCCGCTCCCATCGTCGCGGGAGATGAGGACACCCCAACCAGGGCGTGGGGAGGAAGAACTAAAGCCACCTGCCTCGGGCTCCCACTCGTAGCGCTGGCGGGCCCCGACGTGGCCGGCGACACCGGCGTCGGTATAGGAGATCGACCTTGCTGCCTGGGGTCATTGGAGACCCGTCAGCGCTGGATCTTACGATTTTGAACCCCTTCTCCCTTGGTTTAGACAACCTCTCAACGTGGTGAACACCTTTGATGTGTGTGGGATTCCAAACAAGGAATAATGAAGTTGGAAGGACACTTGAGGATGGAGATGAGCCCTAATTAGGGGCGGAGCCAGGATTTGGGTATAGGGGGGGCCAAGCAAAGTTGATAAACCAAAAAAATTATGTGCGAAGAAAAACATACAATGTAATATCATATTAATGTGTCGTTTCAACGCAATAAAAATATAGTTACATTTGTGTTAGTCTAAATTTCTCCTGCAATTGCCAATGAAATGAAATTATTAATAATTTCGTCAGATGATAACCTATTTCTAAATACTTTCCTTTTCAATTTAGATTATCTTGCAATTCTGAACAAGTCGTCTCCATTTGGACCGGGATTGGCAACTTGCACATTAGTCCCATTAACTATATCATTAGATTGGGAACCCAATACAACATGCTTAAAAGTTAAATTAATCATTATGATGTTTGTCGGTGCTTTTCTTTTCATAACCCCTTTTTGAGTTTTGCGAATGCTTTTCATAACTACTTTTTTTTAGAAAAGGAGGATGACCCCCGGCCTCTGCATCTGGGCGATGCATACAACCACTTTATTAATTATTCTCACAAGACCTTACAAAGTAATACAACAGTAAGACTAAAGCCACCGTCTAAACACCTCTATCCAACTGATGAAGCAGCGCAGATAGCCTGGGCCTAATACCAAACAGACATCGCAGCCAAATCTAACATCTAAGACCTGAGAACCCATCCAGGACGCCTGCCGGGCATGGGTCTCACCAGTCCAGCGTGCACTCAGATGCCGCCGCCGCCAACTGCCACCGCTCCATCTTCAGAACTGTACTGCTGCATCAACCTTGCTCGGTCTAGCTATCGTCGACGCCACCACGGCGCCAAACGACACCTCCTCCCTGCGCACAAACAGCTGAGCACGTCGCGGTCGCCACTGATACACCTCAGCGCCATGCTGCCAGGTATCACCAGCCGACACAGCTTGAAGTCCTTGGAAGATCTGTCGTTCATAGCACCTGCCGACCAGGCATGACAAAGCGTAGCACCTGTCGGTCACGCATGACTTGACATCACCACCGAAGCTCCGTGCAAGACGAAGCCGCTCCACCTCCTGCCTCTGACATCCAGCGCTGCTCCGCAAACGATGCTCCCAAGAGAGAAACGACACCGCAGCGCCGCCATCGTTTGATCTGGAACACCAGATCCTAGGGTTTCCCTCGGAGGAGCACGAGTGGGTCGACAATAGTTACACGATGATGCCTTCATCAAGGTAACGGCGAGAACGCCGCCATCGCCTGCCATCGGCTCGGTTTTCACCGGCAACCATGTCTCCCCTACTCGCAGCCGGGACAAGATGATGGATCTCGAGATCCGATCACCAAGTCTCTGGCCGGCCATCTCGGGAAGAAGATGACCACCACGTCCACCAGTGTCACCACGCCGGGTACGCGTCGCCGCGGGCACCCCCATGGTGCCTAGAGGGCGACAAGCCCCGACGAATCCCATGCCTCGCCAGCCGCCATGGCCCAGACCTCGGCACCACCAGATCCAGATCGGATCGGGGTCCAGGGCCCCAAGCCGCAACCGCCGCGGAGGCAGCACCACTGGACGGTGCCTAGCCCTCCAGCCCGCCGCCGAGTCATCGCCGGAGCTCCGCCGCACCACGCAGCCAAGCCACCGCCGGGATAACTCGCGCCGCCGCCAGAGAAGCCGCAGTCGCCACGCGTTGGAGAGGCCTCAAGCCGCAACTGCACCGCCGCCAGGCAGGGGCCCCGCCACCCAACACGCCCTCCGCCGGCCGCTGGGCCCCGCCCAGCCCAGCGCCGTCTCGCGCCGTGCCGTCCCGCGCCGGACGCCAACCGCGAGGAGAGGGGCAAGATCCCCGCCGCCACCAACGCCGGCCGGTCTTTGCCCGGCAGCGCTGTGCGGTGGCGGCGGGGGGAGAGATCGACGAGGGAGGACGAGGGGCGGCGGCTAGGGTTTCCCCCGAGGACGCTCGCGGGAGCGGCTCGGGGGTCAGGTGTGACGCCCGGGGGAATTAAGCTACAGTGATCCTCTGCTAATGGTGCCACGTCACCTCGTTTATAGTTGCTAATCTCGAGTTAGTTCGAAACCGATTCAAATTCAAATTCAAAAATTGGCAAACAATAAAAGTTTTCAAATATTAAAACTAAAATGTTCGGGGTCAACCAAATATTGCATAGATAATTATGGGGGAAAAACCACACATTTATAAAATGTTTAAATACTATGAGATGAATAAAACAGTAGCAAAAATGACTATTTAAATAACTTTTATAATTAATAAAATGTCAAACTAAGTTATTTGGGGTCTAGACTTTTTGTGACTATGGACTAAGTTGTAATACCAATTTAGATACTAAGTGTATATTTTACTAAAATAGAATGCAACTAAAATAAAGCGGGAAAGAATAAATAAAAGGAAAAGAAAACACCAAAAACAGAAAAGAAAACTAAAAAAAAGCCCCCCCCCCCGCTGGGCCAAGTGGCCCAGCTGGCCTCAGCCGCTCGAACGGGCCGGCCCACCCCGGTCCACCTCCCCTACTAACTCCCCACCCCGTAACCCTAACCCCCCACTCGCCCCACTCCCTCTCCCCGTCCCGATCCAATCTGGATCGGGGACGAAACCCCACTTCCCTCGCTCTCCCCCCACCCCCCTCGCGCTGGATCTGGATCGGGAGGAGCCCGATCCCCTTCTCCCTCGCTCGGCGCCCGACGCCGTCGCCCGTTGCCGCCTGGAGGCCACGCCGCCCCGGACCGCGTCGCCGGACTCCCTCCCCGTCGCCCGGTCGTCCCCGTCGTCCTCCCCGGCCTCCACCGAGCCCGCTGCCCAGCCCCCACGCTCCCGCGGTGAGCCTCTGCGCCCTCCCGTGCCTCCTCTGGCCGCCCGCGCTCCCGCACGCCCGCGCCCGACCACACCTCGCGCCGCCCCGCGCCGTTTCCTCCCTCTCACTACTCCGCACCGTGAGCACCCCCCTGGCCTCTCCCTCTCTCCCCGTCGTCGCGGTCGCCGTGCTCCGCACTCGCACACGCTCACTCGCTGTCGCCCCTCGCCCGTGCGTGGCCACGCACCCGCGCTGCCCCCTGGCCGCACCCGCCTCCGCCTGACCTTGCTGGCGGCGGCCCGCATCTGCCCTGCGGCCAACCTGCCGGCCACCACGCCACCGCCCTGGCCGAGGCCACCCCTGCCACGCGAGCGTGCCCAGCCGAGGCCACGGCCTCGCCCTCGCCCTCGATGGGCGCCCGCACCCAGCGCCCAACGCCCGCCGATGCCCTTCCGTCGGCGACCACCCGACCTCGACGGCCACGCCGGCGTTCTCACCACGCCCGTGGTTGGCGCCCCCCTGCCTGTCGATCTGGGCGCTCGCCCAGTCGGGCACCGACGCCCAGCGCCGCAAACCCACTAGGCCCTCTGGGCCACTGTCAAACGGGGCCCACGCCCCCCAGAACAAAAAAAAGAAGGATAAAAAAATAAAATAATAATAATAAATAAATAATAAATAAATAAATAATAGTAATTAATTAATTAATTAATTAAGGAATTAAGTAAGTTAATTGATCTTAATTAGATTAACCTAATTAACTAATTAGTTTAATTAAACAGTAATTAGATTAGTTAAACGCTAATTAGCCTAATCAGTCAATGACGAACAGGACCCACACGTCAGTTGACCAAGTCAACTGCTACTATTCTGGATAATGTTGATTAAATTAAATAAATAAATCCTAAAAATGATTTAAATCTTTTAAAATTAATATAAAATAAACCGTAGCTCGGATGAAAAAACTTTGTACATGAAAGTTGCTCAGAACGACGAGACGATCCCGGATACGCAGCCCGTTCGTCTGCCACGCATCCCTAGCATAGCGAACACGCAACTTTCCCCATCCGGTTCATCTACCCGAAAACGCGAAACACCGGGAATACTTTCCTGGATGTTCCCCCCTTCACCGGTACCACCTGCTACCGCGTTAGGGCACCTCTAACGCCGTTACTTGTCATGTCATGCATCACTATGCATATGCTTGCTTAAATATTTATTGTTTCTCCCCCCTCTTCTCTCGATAGACACCGAGACCGACGCCGCTGCTACCCAGTACGACTACGGTGTTGACGACCCCTCTCTCTTGCCAGAGCAACCAGGCAAGCCCCCCCTTTGATCACCAGATATCGCCTACTCTTCTCTATACTGCTTGCATTAGAGTAGTGTAGCATGTTACTGCTTCCCGTTAATCCTATACTGATGCATAGCCTGTCCTTGCTACTACTGTTGTTACCTTTACCTGCAAACCTAATGCTTAGTATATGATGCTAGTTTATCATCAGTGGCCCTACATTCTTGTCCGTCTGCCATGCTATACTATCGGGCCGTGATCACTCGGGAGGTGATCACGGGTATGTACTATATACTTTATACATGATACATGTGGTGACTAAAGACGGGTAGGCTCGTAGGAGCACCCGCGAGTGGATCTTTGAGGCGGAGCGACAGGGCAGGTTCCGACCACCTAGGAGAGAGGTGGGCCTGGCCCTGGTCGGTGTTCGCGGATACTTAACATGCTTAACGAGATCTGGGTATTTGATCTGAGTCTGGCCATTTGGTCTATACGCACTAACCATCTACGCGGGAGTAGTTATGGGTATCCCGGCATCGTGGTATCAGCCGAAGCCTTCGTGACGTCAGCGACTGAGTGGCGCGCGCCGGATTGGAACGTAAGCCTGCTCTTGTATTAAGGGGGCTAGTTCTGCTTCCGGCCGCGTTCGCAACGTGCAGGTGTGCAAAGGGCGATGGGCCCAGACCCCTGCGCCATAGGGTTTAGACCGGCGTGCTGACCTCTCTGTTGTGCCTAGGTAGGGCTGCGACGTGTTGATCTTCCGAGGCCGGGCATGACCCAGGAAAGTGTGTCCGGCCAAATGGGATCGAGCGTGTTGGGGGTATGTGGTGCACCCCTGCAGGGAAGTTTATCTATTCGAATAGCCGTGTCCCTCGGTAAAAGGACGACCCGGAGTTGTACTTTGACCTTATGACAACTAGAACCGGATACTTAATAAAACACACCCTTCCAAGTGCCAGATACAACCGGTGATCGCTCTCTCACAGGGCGACGAGGGGAGGATCATCGGTTAGGATTATGCTATACGATGCTACTTGGAGGACTTCAGTCTACTCTCTTCTACATGCTGCAAGACGGAGGCTGCCAGAAGCGTAGTCTTCGACATGATTAGTTATCCCCCTCTTATTCCGGCTTTCTGCAGTTCAGTCCACATATAATAGCCTTATCCCAGTTGATACCAATGCATACATATGTAGTGTAGCTCCTTGCTTGCGAGTACTTTGGATGAGTACTCACGGTTGCTTTCTCCTTCTTTTCCCTCTATCCCTTCTACCTGGTTGTCGCAACCAGATGTTGGAGCCCAGGAGCCAGACGCCACCGTCGATGACGACTCCTACTACACCGGAGGTGCCTACTACTACGTGCTGCCCGCTGACGACGACCAGGAGTAGTTAGGAGGATCCCAGGCAGGAGGCCTGCGCCTCTTTCGATCTGTATCCAGTTTGTGTTAGCCTTCTTAAGGCAAACTTGTTTAACTTATGTCTGTACTCAGATATTGTTGCTTCCGCTGACTCGTCTATGATCGAGCTCTTGTATTCTAGCCTTCGAGGCCCCTGGCTTGTAATATGATGCTTGTATGACTTATTTTATTTGTAGAGTTGTGTTGTGATATCTTCCCGTGAGTCCCTGATCTTGATCGTACACATTTGCGTGTATGATTAGTGTGCGATTGAATCGGGGGCGTCACAAGTTGGTATCAGAGCCGACTGCCTGTAGGAATCCCCCTTCCACACTCCTTGGCCGAAGTCGAGTCTAGACATTACAAAACTTTTACTAACATGGCTGTGCGACTTACCGGCACACGTCGCCATCTGGGTGGTACTAGAATCTTTTACTCCTCGACCTTTACTCTGGGACTCTGAACTCTCTTCTACTCGGGTTATACGAATTTACTAACTCTGACTCTAGGATCTCGTAAATACTTTCTCCCGGAGAGCCCCTTCATTCCAGATGATGGCCTGCTTCACCAGAAGATTCTGAAGATACTCTTTGCTATTCCTCTTGAGACTTTGTGCCCATCACTTTTGCTATTCCCGACCACCGATAAATCCTTATGGATAACTACTTACACTTGCCATTCATACGGTCATTCCCCATTGATCTTGTTATTACAAGATACCCCGAAGTCTTCTCTATTGTTCCGAGAATACTTTGTGCCTACTGCCTAGCAGTTCCTTGCCACATGAATAGCCTTCAATTAAATCCTCGCACTTGTCGAGTATCCACTCATCCCAGTTGTTCATGTGTTTCACAATGGTCTTTGAAATACTATTCGATCCTCCAAAAAAATCCTTAGTAGCTTATTGCTCTGTAATACTTGCCTGCTTGCATTATGGATGCTTTCCATATGTCTGGCAATATTCGTTAGTATCCTTAGGCATCGTCTTTTTGATCCTATTGATTCGACATGAGTGCGAATGCACGCAATCATCAGTTGATCCTTTTAAATTATCTTTCCGGCTCAGGCGTTATTTTAAAGCATGAGCTGGATCTCGACCAATCAAATTGCTGTCGATTGTACCCTTAAGGCTATTCAACTTATCCATCCCTGATCAGAGCATTGCTTCTGATCCCTTGTCTTGGAATTGATAATTCCTTTGCATTTGAGCCTTGAATTAGTCAGTTGTTTCTAAAGTCTGATCTCCTTGCATTGTTTCTCCCTCTGGTTGAGTACCGATGCTCGCACCAGATCCCTTGAGGAACACCAGATCATTTGCTGGATTTTATCCGACAGCGTCCTTCATATTCAATAAGTCTGTGAGCCTTTCCTTGGATACATAATACCTTTGGTAAATTGTATCCTCTGCTTTCTCAAACATGCTCTACTATCGAGCTGGTGTTATTTATTCTTGAAATTTGTGGTATATACTCCTAAGATGCCCTGATGGGGTGAACATATGCCTTCTCTAAACTGTGTGAACTCGAAAGTTTTCACGAGTCATACTCTTCTGGTATTTTGCTAGATAAAATTTCTATACTACAGCTTCATCAAAAGCGAGAAGTAAAATGAAAGGTTATGCATGGAAGAATTGGGAGTCGACCTTGAGCCTTTGCGTTCATGCCCATGGACCCGATGTGAAACTTATCATCGAAGCTTCTTGTAAATGATATTAGTTCCCTTGGTATAAGTTATCTTATATCTGGGATCCGGCCTTTTACAATCGTGGTTCCGATCATGTTCTCTTTTAAATACCATTTTCGATGCAAGTGTAAGCACTTGTCTCATGTGGATCAATACCTCGGTCCAACCTCTACTTTGATCCGTCTTCGAGTATTACCCCCCTAGTATCTCGAGATTATCTTGAAACTGCATAACTTCTTATGAGTTCTTCATCAAGTACTACATTCTCACTGATTACAGTTTTCATGGGCTCTGAGTTATTAAACACTCAAAGACACCGATAACTGAACCGAGTCTGCCCTACGGTTTAGCAACTCTTGATAATCTTCTTTAAGTCCGACTTTGTACTCGATCATGTCATTCCTAGCCTGATCGGCTATATCATTATCGTGCTAAATTTTAACTGTGCTACCTGGTCCTTAATCCCGGAGCACAACTTTCGATGATGAGCTAAGCTTACGTCGATCTTCCTCGTCATATCAGTTCACCTTGAACAACAAGCTTGATTTCAAGTTTGTGCCCTGCCCATGCTTCCAATAACCTTCCGCTTCATCATTCCTTTGATTTGATGTTGTCACTGATTGATTACATCTTGAAATCTCTCGACCAATGTGCCGTGAAGATCATCAACCTTATGAGGTCTTCCTGGATATCAATTGAATTCATGATGAGAAATACCATCCTTGCCCCCGATGAATTGTATTATCATCGGCCACTTTATTGCCTTCCCTCCAACACAAACTTATTCGTGTTTTGAGTTATACCTTGAGATCCTTGCTATACAGCATTTGTTCTTCTTTACCTTGGAATGTTACCACCTTTTATGTCAGGAATGTCGTGGTAATTTTACCACCTCTTGAGAATTCTTGATATAGTAATATCTCTCGCCTTTTGCGTTCATTTCTTGGTCTCCGTATTGTTTCTAACCGGAATACCGACTAATGGTCTGTGTTGTGCAAATTCTAAACTTCTAGCAACCCTATTGCTTGAAGTTATTGGTCTACAGTTTCATTCTAAGTCTATTGATTATTGAATCATCATTCAAACATTGATCATGCTACCTAGTCCAGATTCCTGGTTGCACCCTTCTATCATTGTTCAGTTGTGTATGTTTCCCTCGAGCATACATCATTATGACATTTGATCCGACAAATGATATTTCCTTGTTCACATAATTGTGGAAATCAATCCTTTGGAAATCGCGATGATTTGTTGCTGAGCCTATCAGCCACCTCCTCATCCTCTCCTTGGTTTACTGATGAACTCTTGTTTCGGAACTCGCTTCCATAGTTCATTTCCCGAGAATCTTACAATGTCATCTTGTCAAATTGTGCCGCACCTTTTCTTCTCAGGCATCCTAAGTCTGAGGTATCGTGACACCAATCAGATCTGAATCTCGGTCAGATATGATGGTTGGAACTTATTTCCAAGAGTTATAATGTTGGTCTTTATATATGACCCGGTAAGGTTATGTCAGGCCTAGCACACCTGGCCGGAGGACCTATTGTTGTAGTATCCTTTTTAGCAAGTTTAGCCATTCTTCCGTGAGGGAATGGTAAGACCTATTCTACAAGTTGTTCCTGATGGATACTTTTTGTTTCCAAAGTCTGATTTTCACCTGTTGACCATGTCAGTGCTATCTCGAAGCACGTCTATGGTACTCCGTTCTTCAAAGGAACATTTGAAGCCCAATGCTAATTGTTTCTTGCTCAATTATCCAAACACCGTTGTATGGGTAATGTTATGAAATTTCTCTCCCCTGACTTAAAGGGTTTTCTACATGATATCCTGCCACGGATATCATGCTCTGCTTGTCCTTGGGAAGGATATACCCCTGAAATTTGTGCTTAAACACATTTTTCCTTTCCATTGTTCTGTTTAACCTTCTTGAGGTTTATATGATCTAAGCCGAAATATTCTCCTGCTTATGTAAACACCTCGGTGTACATTTCTGTCAGCAAGACCCTGTTACTATTGTTGATGACATTCTGGTAACCCCCTGATGGACGAGAACTTTGCCTATTGGTCCGCCTCGTTCAACGAGCAGGAAAATGGTTCTCTTCGTCCCTCGCCCTTGGTACCGATGTTGTTGCCGACGTAACTGATAGGCTGATCCTCTGACATGCCTTGCTATCATGACCATGCAAGATGTCAACGCCCATCCCTATTTTAACCCACCTGGTGGGCCCATAACCCACAGTTCCCCAGGATCGAAACCTGACTCTCCAGTACACCCTGTTGCCAAAGTTATTCCTCACGCGTGGCTTCGTAAGTACTTCACGAGCCACCTTTCGAAAGACCATCAATTCTGGTATCAGACACAATACTTATTCCCATTGCTCTGAACCCCTCTCACACTATGTTTCAGGCAATGAACGATTGCCTATCCGCTCAAAACTTCTTATTGCACTGTCCTACTTTGCTCTCGATGTGTATCATTTGTTCAACTCGAGAGATACTCATATGTTCGTTCTTGGGATACCCCAGATGATTTTCCCTTATAACATCCTATCGTGGTAGAGCTGCCCCTTACCTATTCGTAAGTACGATGGAGTTCCCCGATGGAAGGACGACAACTTCATCATGATGCATTGGAATAAAGAATTGAAGACATCAACGAAAGGGATTAACTTCTTCGAGAAGATCCGTTAGAATTTCGTAACCAGCCCTTTCCCCCTTACTACACCTCCTAAATCTCGGGACGAGATTTCTTGTAGTGGAGGAGAATTGTGACGCCCGGGGGAATTAAGCTACAGTGATCCTCTGCTAATGGTGCCACGTCACCTCGTTTATAGTTGCTAATCTCGAGTTAGTTCGAAACCGATTCAAATTCAAATTCAAAAATTGGCAAACGATAAAAGTTTTCAAATATTAAAACTAAAATGTTCGGGGTCAACCAAATATTGCATAGATAATTATGGGGGAAAAACCACACATTTATAAAATGTTTAAATACTATGAGATGAATAAAACAGTAGCAAAAATGATTATTTAAATAACTTTTATAATTAATAAAATGTCAAACTAAGTTATTTGGGGTCTAGACTTTTTGTGACTATAGACTAAGTTGTAATACCAATTTAGATACTAAGTGTATATTTTACTAAAATAGAATGCAACTAAAATAAAGCGGGAAAGAATAAATAAAAGGAAAAGAAAACACCAAAAACAGAAAAGAAAACTAACAAAAAAAAAGAAAACAGCCCCCCCCGCTGGGCCAAGTGGCCCAGCTGGCCTCAGCCGCTCGAACGGGCCGGCCCACCCCGGTCCACCTCCCCTACTAACTCCCCACCCCGTAACCCTAACCCCCCACTCGCCCCACTCCCTCTCCCCGTCCCGATCCAATCTGGATCGGGGACGAAACCCCACTTCCCTCGCTCTCCCCCCACCCCCTCGCGCTGGATCTGGATCGGGAGGAGCCCGATCCCCTTCTCCCTCGTTCGGCGCCCGACGCCGTCGCCCGTTGCCGCCTGGAGGCCACGCCGCCCCGGACCGCGTCGCCGGACTCCCTCCCCGTCGCCCGGTCGTCCCAGTCGTCCTCCCCGGCCTCCACCGAGCCCGCTGCCCAGCCCCCACGCTCCCGCGGTGAGCCTCTGCGCCGGATGCGCCCTCCCGTGCCTCCTCTGGCCGCCCGCGCTCCCGCACGCCCGCGCCCGACCACACCTCGCGCCGCCCCGCGCCGTTTCCTCCCTCTCACTACTCCGCACCGTGAGCACCCCCCTGGCCTCTCCCTCTCTCCCCGCCGTCGCGGTCGCCGTGCTCCGCACTCGCACATGCTCACTCGCTGTCGCCCCTCGCCCGTGCGTGGCCACGCGCCCGCGCTGCCCCCTGGCCGCACCCGCCTCCGCCTGACCTTGCTGGCGGCGGCCCGCATCTGCCCTGCGGCCAACCTGCCGGCCACCACGCCACCGCCCTGGCCGAGGCCACCCCTGCCACGCGAGCGTGCCCAGCCGAGGCCACGGCCTCGCCCTCGCCCTCGATGGGCGCCCGCACCCAGCGCCCAACGCCCGCCGATGCCCTTCCGTCGGCGACCGCCCGACCTCGACGGCCACGCCGGCGTTCTCACCACGCCCGTGGTTGGCGCCCCCCCTGCCTGTCGATCTGGGCGCTCGCCCAGTCGGGCACCGACGCCCAGCGCCGCAAACCCACTAGGCCCTCTGGGCCACTGTCAAACGGGGCCCACGCCCCCCAGAACAAAAAAAAGAAGGATAAAAAATAAAATAATAATAATAAATAAATAATAAATAAATAAATAATAGTAATTAATTAATTAATTAATTAAGGAATTAAGTAAGTTAATTGATCTTAATTAGATTAACCTAATTAACTAATTAGTTTAATTAAACAGTAATTAGATTAGTTAAACGCTAATTAGCCTAATCAGTCAATGACGAACGGGACCCACACGTCAGTTGACCAAGTCAACTGCTACTATTCTGGATAATGTTGATTAAATTAAATAAATAAATCCTAAAAATGATTTAAATCTTTTAAAATTAATATAAAATAAACCGTAGCTCGGATGAAAAAACTTTGTACATGAAAGTTGCTCAGAACGACGAGACGATCCCGGATACGCAGCCCGTTTGTCTGCCACGCATCCCTAGCATAGCGAACACGCAACTTTCCCCATCCGGTTCATCTACCCGAAAACGCGAAACACCGGGAATACTTTCCCGGATGTTCCCCCCCTTCACCGGTACCACCTGCTACCGCGTTAGGGCACCTCTAACGCCGTTACTTGTCATGTCATGCATCACTATGCATATGCTTGCTTAAATATTTATTGTTTCTCCCCCCTCTTCTCTCGATAGACACCGAGACCGACGCCGCTGCTACCCAGTACGACTACGGTGTTGACGACCCCTCTCTCTTGCCAGAGCAACCAGGCAAGCCCCCCCTTTGATCACCAGATATCGCCTACTCTTCTCTATACTGCTTGCATTAGAGTAGTGTAGCATGTTACTGCTTCCCGTTAATCCTATACTGATGCATAGCCTGTCCTTGCTACTACTGTTGTTACCTTTACCTGCAAACCTAATGCTTAGTATATGATGCTAGTTTATCATCAGTGGCCCTACATTCTTGTCCGTCTGCCATGCTATACTATCGGGCCGTGATCACTCGGGAGGTGATCACGGGTATGTACTATATACTTTATACATGATACATGTGGTGACTAAAGACGGGTAGGCTCGTAGGAGCACCCGCGAGTGGATCTTTGAGGCGGAGCGACAGGGCAGGTTCCGACCACCTAGGAGAGAGGTGGGCCTGGCCCTGGTCGGTGTTCGCGGATACTTAACACGCTTAACGAGATCTGGGTATTTGATCTGAGTCTGGCCATTTGGTCTATACGCACTAACCATCTACGCGGGAGTAGTTATGGGTATCCCGGCATCGTGGTATCAGCCGAAGCCTTCGTGACGTCAGCGACTGAGTGGCGCGCGCCGGATTGGAACGTAAGCCTGCTCTTGTATTAAGGGGGCTAGTTCTGCTTCCGGCCGCGTTCGCAACGTGCAGGTGTGCAAAGGGCGATGGGCCCAGACCCCTGCGCCATAGGGTTTAGACCGGCGTGCTGACCTCTCTGTTGTGCCTAGGTAGGGCTGCGACGTGTTGATCTTCCGAGGCTGGGCATGACCCAGGAAAGTGTGTCCGGCCAAATGGGATCGAGCGTGTTGGGGTATGTGGTGCACCCCTGCAGGGAAGTCTATCTATTCGAATAGCCGTGTCCCTCGGTAAAAGGACGACCCGGAGTTGTACTTTGACCTTATGACAACTAGAACCGGATACTTAATAAAACACACCCTTCCAAGTGCTAGATACAACCGGTGATCGCTCTCTCACAGGGCGACGAGGGGAGGATCATCGGTTAGGATTATGCTATACGATGCTACTTGGAGGACTTCAGCATACTCTCTTCTACATGCTGCAAGACGGAGGCTGCCAGAAGCGTAGTCTTCGACAGGATTAGTTATCCCCCTCTTATTCCGGCTTTCTGCAGTTCAGTCCACATATAATAGCCTTATCCCAGTTGATACCAATGCATACATATGTAGTGTAGCTCCTTGCTTGCGAGTACTTTGGATGAGTACTCACGGTTGCTTTCTCCTTCTTTTCCCTCTATCCCTTCTACCTGGTTGTCGCAACCAGATGTTGGAGCCCAGGAGCCAGACGCCACCGTCGATGACGACTCCTACTACACCGGAGGTGCCTACTACTACGTGCTGCCCGTTGACGACGACCAGGAGTAGTTAGGAGGATCCCAGGCAGGAGGCCTGCGCCTCTTTCGATCTGTATCCAGTTTGTGTTAGCCTTCTTAAGGCAAACTTGTTTAACTTATGTCTGTACTCAGATATTGTTGCTTCCGCTGACTCGTCTATGATCGAGCTCTTGTATTCTAGCCTTCAAGGCCCCTGGCTTGTAATATGATGCTTGTATGACTTATTTTATTTGTAGAGTTGTGTTGTGATATCTTCCCGTGAGTCCCTGATCTTGATCGTACACATTTGCGTGTATGATTAGTGTGCGGTTGAATCGGGGGCGTCACATCAGGGATGCATGCTACAATCTGGGCGAACTTCAAAAGAAATTTTAAAGGAACTATCGTCATAAATCACCATTAGAATAAGTTGGGTGATGCTTACCTTGACTAGTTGACTTGGACCGCTGGAGAACTGGCGGGAGTAGTCTGCAAGATTGCTCATCGCGGAGCCAGTGCCGGTTGATTTAATCGGACTCACCCTGCTCGCCCCCCCTTGGCTCCGCCACTGGCCCTAATGGAAGGGATGACTGTAGGATATAGACCATGGAGGGGCGGCGGTGAAGATGGAGGACAAAACACACGAGCTAGTATGCATTACGAGTGTCATGCTATATTTTATTCCATAATCCATATGTAACATGAAATAATGATATTAATGTGCTAATGATGAACTAGTAAGATGATGTAGAATTTAATGTTGAACATATCTGAATACTATTCTCTATCATAGACAAGATCCAATAATAGTGCCACCTAACCTAACTACCATCCTCGGGTAACAAAGACAGCCTTTGTAGGGAAGCCCTAACCAAGTATGTTGCTCACTCTTTTAATTCTATATCCACCCTAAATGCTATATGGGTCGAGACTTATCGCCAGGTAGTGAGAGCATGAACATGAGATGAGTTTTGGTCAATGGATATTGTGCACTATCCGATCTACCCATGAGGGTTACACTAGTGCATGCAGGCCCTGTGCAAATGGTTTAAAACCCCTTCCGCTGACACGGCTTCGAACAGTCGCCTTGCTTAGGTGTGTTAAAGGGGTGTCCCATCGCACACGATATGGATTAACCATCAATGATAGGGCAGAAGCATGCATACTTTTCATGAAAGAAAATCGTATGTGATGCCCCAACCTATCCCACACGTGACTGGTGAGATAAGCGATTGCGATATATCAAATGTCCCAAACGCTTCATCCGTTGGACACTGGGATGACATACCTATAGCATGCATCCTTCTATATGGCGCAATGTTTACGATGCACACAACATAAAAAACGATTAGTGATTGTAGAGCATGTGCGATAAGGAGCCTATCACAAACATTTAACTCGGTCGTGGCGTTTGCGATACATCAAGCATCACACACGTTTTGGAAACAAAGCTTTGCCGCACACGTTTGCCAAGGTAGAAACAGTGGTGGAGCTACACCCCAGCCCTGGGGGGCCAGGCTTGGGTCGCTGAAAGCTTTCCTGACTGTAGCGTTGTTTGCATTATTTCACACTATAGATCACTATAGCACTGAAAGTACGGGGCCTAGTGCTAGCCTAGCTTCGCCCCTAGGTAGAATTATGTGTGTTGTTTTTCATTACACATGTTAGTCCTTAGCGAATTGTGTGTGCGGTAGGGATTCATCACACACGCTGTGAGCTGAGAAATGTTTCTGATCTTGAGGTTGATCGACATTTCGCTTTCTCAAACCATGTGAACCCTAATGACCCGCAGAGAAGACTTTTCTCCCTAATTTAATCCCTGCAATTTAAAATTCTTCAGAACTTGAATTTGAAAGTAGGAAATCACTTATTTCATATCCATCATATATACATACCATATTTACAAAGGTTCAACAACCAACGTATAGTTCGACTCACATGTATCATATGTTCAAGAATTATTGAAGCACCAAATAAACAATGATGAACCACCGTAGTATTAAAGACGGTAAAGAGAGAGGCAAAAAATATTCTAGTTGCCAGAGAAGGCGAAGCAGAATGCCCATATTGTGCCCTCCGTCATGCCGAAGGCACACACAACTCTAGTCCAACCCTTTTCGATGACCGTCCGTCCATCCTTCACCATCTTCATGAAAACTTCCAAATAGTCATTGTAGTCTGGGTGAAATACTTTAAATTTCATTGCATCGCCACCAATCATGTAGTTTGCAGGTTAATCTTGAGCAAACAGTTTTGGAAACAACTGTGAAAGAAAAAGATGCAGACATTGACGTTGATGAGTTGGCATGTGTGCATGTTAAGATAAGACCTCTCACAGTGGGGTATCATGACATGATATAATGCAACCACATGCAATGCCATGTAGGCATATTGCTGAGTTGTCACAACATTAAATGAGGAAATAGAGGGCATTGGTATCATAGCATGATATTGTGTCATGTTAAATGTTG
This sequence comes from Triticum monococcum, assembly GCA_034509565.1. Taxonomy (NCBI): domain Eukaryota; kingdom Viridiplantae; phylum Streptophyta; class Magnoliopsida; order Poales; family Poaceae; genus Triticum; species Triticum monococcum. Next base: position 60,502,010 of record CM067843.1, on the reverse strand, counting down.
TGCTAAAATGAATCACACAAAATGATAAATGAGACCACCTAAGATAGTAACAAATGAGACATCTAAATAAAAGTACCAGGATCAACTTTGTAGAATATAAGTAGTATTTCTCATGCATCTCGAGAGAAATAAAAATTGTGGGGTTGATAAAATGGGATGTGTGCATGCTGAGACAAATAATATAAGTAGCATTTCCTGTACATGTTGAGATAAATAAAAGTAGTGGCACTGGTGACGTGACATATGTGCTTATTACTATAAGTAAAAGTAGTGGGGATCAACTACTTAAGCATACTAGATTAAGCATCAATAAAGGCCATCTAGATCAAATTATGTAGCAAGTTTGTTCTAACAATGGTTTTGATGGTGACAAAGCCAACATGGTTGTTGAAGATCCGTAACCAAACAAGGGTAGATTCCGTATTGTCCGTACTGCTGGACTGAATCAAACATATGTTGTTGAACAAGTAGGCGTAATGGTTGAGAATCATATTGGCGAACTTAATGGAGTAAGTTACTCTGTTCCTACTACTGAAAAAAGTATATGTCGCGTCCCATCGCGCGGCTTTCTTAAAATGTCATAATTTATTCGATGAAGACTTGTACAAATGTATGTATGGCCAAACCAAGTTACCATACGTAGGGCTTGTACGTATGGCTACAATAATTCACGCTAGTGTGTGCGGCTATAACTGGTTAGCAACGAAAAACTGTTGACCCACAAAACAGAATTATAGTATCGAAGAAGTAGACTTAACTATATAAGTCTATGATGGTGAACTTAATGGAGTAACTTATTACGATCCTTTTATGGTAAAAAAATATGCAAGGCGCTCCACCAGACGGCTTTCTTGAAATTTCATGATTTATTTGACGAAAACCTATACAAATGTATGTATGACTAAGCAAGTGAACATACGTGGGGCTAGTACGTATGGCTACAACAAGTCTCTGTTAGTATGTATTGCTATAACTGGTTAGTACTTGGAAAAACCGCTTGTCTGAATCAAGCCAAAATATAGTATTGAAGTAGGTGTAATGACATATGTCTAAGGCAGCTACCTTAATGGAATAAGTTATTGTGATCCTACTACTACCTCCGTCTAGGTGAATAAGTCATTCGCGTAGTTCTAAGTCATCGATTTGAAAAATTAAATATGTGTTATATGTCATGAAAAGTATATCACTAGATTTCTACATGTATGTAGTTTTTAAATATATATTTTTTGTCACATATAGTACATATTTAGATAGTTAAATCGTCGACCTAGAACTACGCGTATGACTTATTCGCCGAGACGAAGGGAGTATTTAAAATGAAATATTCAAGCCATTCCACTAGGCGGCATTCTCGAAATTTCATGACTTATTCTAGGAAGACTTTTATAAATGTACATATTGCTAAGCAAGTGGACATACATGGGGCTATAGTATGCACGGCTACATAGCTATTCTGGTACACATGGCTATAACTGGTTAGTACTTTGAAAATTTGCCTGGCCGAATTAAGCCAAAAATATATTGTATTGTTTTTGGGAACAAAAATATATACCCCCTATTCATATTACTTGTCAGTCAAATGGATGTATCTATATCTTGGTCTATTTGGAATGAACGAACGGGAGGGTCTTCCGCAACAAGTCCTCTCCGCCAACAATCTTGCTCAACATGGAGCAGTACAGTTCTAAAGATGGAGCAGTGGCAGTTGGCGGCGGCGGCCTCTGAGAGCACGCCGGACCAGTATATGCCCCAGACCCGGCAAGTGGCTTGATTGGGGTCTCAGGTCTTAGATGTTAGGCTTGGCTGCGATGTCTGTTTGGTATTAGGCCCAGGCTATCTGCCCCTCTTCATCAACTGGATAGGTGTAGCGACAGTTTGTTGCTTAGACGGCGGCTTTAGTCTTACTGTTGTATGACTTTGCAAGGTCTTGTGAGAATAATTAATTAAGTGGCCGTATGCATCGTCCAGATGCAGAGGCCGGGGATCATCCTCCTTTTCTAAAACAATCTTGCTCAACAACATCAAGCTTGAAGCTAAACTCTGGGTTGCCGCGGGCGCAAAAAAGTTAGGGACCATCATTCCGGGAGAGTAAAATCCTTGTAGTTTGCGGGCCTGTAACAAAACATCCTTATCCTTCTTAATTAATATATGTGGCAAATCTTTTGCCCGTTTCAAAAAAAAAATGGATGTACCTAGACATATTTTAGTGTAAGATACATCCGTTTGAGTAACAAGTAATATGAATCAGAAGGAGTAGCTAAACAGGTAGACATAACGAGAGTGGTCTATATGGTAGCGAATTTAATGGGATAAGCGCTGCTATGATCTGGCTACCGTAAAAATGAATGTGAGGCATCCCATCAGGCGGCTTTGTTCGAACTTCATGACTTGTTGGAGATGAAGATTTCTACAAATGTATCGTATGGCTAAACAAGTGGACAGAAGTGGGGCCAGTACGTATGTCTACAACAAGTGGCGCGAGTATGTATGGCCATAACTGGTAGGTACTTGGATTACTAGTGTATGGCTACACACTAGTACGTATGGCTGTAAGCCTAGAACTGGTCAGTACTTGGTTGCATTCCATGCAAAACAAAGAAATTGGATTATACGCACTTAACCGGTTTTTCTTAAGTTCATATTCATTTTTTTCCATTTGCATGATTTGACAACTTGCAAACAAAATGGATTGTTTATGTTTCTTTTTACCAACAGAAGGACAAGAGTATAAGTTGGCTTGTGTAGTATCTCTATATATACCAGCACTTCCGTACTTCAAGTACACATCCCCTGTGCTCCGACGAAACAGTTCAATGGCAGCAATTCAAGCAGACTGCTCTGGCGAAGAGACGAGGACAACTTTTCACCCGACTCTGTGGGGTGATTACTTCCTTAAATACAAGCCACAATCTTCAGCGCAGGTTAATACTCGTACTTGTACAGTTGTACTTCAACGTTGTCTAAGATCCTCATATCTTTAAGCTTCTGTGTAAACAGTGAAATATCGCCTGTGTTACATATTTCTAGATGATGTTGTTCATCAGATGTTTTAAATCAAGACAAAGTTGAACAACAGAGTGCGTAATTAATTGTATAATTTTTTCTGCATATGCGGTACCTCCCCATCTATTGTTTCTATAATCTCAACATGTTGAGGTAGAAGTTTAATTTCTGCATAATATCCAAGCTCCACTTCTCCGAAACTCCATGAAGCACCGTCTGGTTAGTGTATGCAGTGGTTCTACAAATGATGTGGGAACCAGACAATCGACACGTCACTGAAAGCAAGATAAACAAGGAAATAAAACCGAATGAAAGATAAATGAGTAAATAAAATTAGTTAACTGGAACTGGAGGTCCAACACAACACATCAACATCAGGCTACCGTACCCTTCAGTGATACTCCCTCGGTTCACAAATATAAGCTGTTTCGGATATTTCAACATGAACCACATACAAACTTAAATGAGTGAAAAAACCCACAAAAATGTGTATATATCCATTTACAAAAAAGTTGGAACATCTTATAGTTGTGAATGGATGGATAGAGTACCTTTTTGAAACCTCATAATGGAACCTGATGTAATAATCATGCAGCAAACTGATAGAATGAGAAGCACGACATAGAAATTTAGATACTAAAATGTCACACACTAACTATGTATATTTAGGTAAAAGCATCATGTTTTGTGTGCAACCTGAAATTGGTATGATGCTTCAAATCTTGTGCAGTGTTTCCTGGAAGACTCACCTACAAATACCCACTTGCCCCACTCCACAAAATAGGCGTGTCGAATAAATTCTATAGAGATATAACACTTAAAACAAGAACTGTATTAGTCATGTCCTGGCTTTGCTTGGAGGACTCATAACCTCTACAGGAAGCAGGGACCTAAAGCACATGTCAGTAGCTATATGCCCCTTCTGGTTTATAAGGCATGTACGTATTTCTGGATCATCAATTTGACTAACAAAGTATGAAGTATATTTCATAAAAAATAAATCATTAGAAACTTCTTTCAAATATGCAATTAATCGTATATTTTCATTAGCCATATAAACAGGAAATACAAGTATATCATAACATATAACTATTGTATGTCATAATTATAAGGATGTGCAATAAAACTTATATCATCAATAGTGTCATAATTATAAGGTATGTGTAATAAAACTTATATCATCGATAGCATAATTCTCTTATTTCGTTGGTCAAATTGGAAATGTTTTAATAGATGTCGGCCTTATAAACTGGAAGAGAGGGAGTATTAATCTTGGTCGATACTAAAATCATTTGACATCAGACATCCTTCGGGGAAACATTTTTGCATGGCATCTTCTTATTTGTGAAAAAAATATATAAAAAAAATGTGTCGAACCAATGCGAGAACCTCATGCATGTATGCACATGTCAACCTAATTTAAAATAACTACTTGGGTTATTCTTTAGTCAAACACATGATTAACTCTTTTGTGGGAACATGAAAATCACACTATGCCACCATTGTACACATACAACATAATATTTGTGATATGCAACACTATATTGTGATCTATTTTTTCAATGTGACAATCCGCACTACTGTGACGATCTAATATCACAAGCAGTTTCCACCTAAGAACTGCCAAAAACACTCAGGATTTTGTTAATGCTATGAAACATTTTCATGTGGTGGAAACCATTTTTAACTAAATGGAACATCTTTACTTTTGTAGGAGTTGCATTTAATTTTATGTGAAATAGAAATATTTTATGGTGGAAATGTTTTTACCATAATATGTGTTGTACACCATATTATGTAAACATTAATTTCACCATTATTTGTACTAACAGGTATTTGTCTTCTTCTTATGGGATTGTTATATATCAGTTGTATGAGAGCAATTAGTATTTCTAAATTGACCAAATAGCATATCATAAAATGTAGTGATCTACATAAATTTGTATGATTTTTTAGTTGTAAAACCATGCATTTGCCTCATTGCATATTTCTAGAAGTAAAGTTGCCATAATATATATAATGTGTAGCTATAGAAATTTCATTACATAAGATTAAATGATTAAGACCATCGACTTAAACATAAGATTCATAGAATAGATGGTCCTCTACTCTTCTTTGCTTAATCAGGTATGCTATTGTCATCTTATATTCATAGCAGTTGGTCGACTGTAGCATTATGGCTAATATGACACAATCACATGAAACATTAAGGGTCCACATGATTAATTAACATATAATGGCCGTTATGTTCTTGCAGCAAGCTCACATGAGAGAAAGGATGGAAATACTATTGGAGCAAGTAAGAACGGTGATGAATGAGGCAAATGAAATCCCCAAAATGCTAGAGCTTGTAATCACAATTGAGAGACTTGGTTTGGGCAACCATTATGAGAATGAGATTGCACAACTACTGGATGTTGTTTTGAACTCTGATTATGATGATAATAATCTACACTTGGTTTCGCTTCGATTTTATCTTCTACGAAAAAATAGATATGATGTGTCATCTGGTAAGACCTTATAGATTGATACAACCTATATAGCAATTTTTTATCTTTTACCAATGAAATGGAAATTGTTGATATCCATTCCCAATCAAATTTGCAGATGTATTCCATAAATTCGAAGACAAACAAGGAGGTTTTGTTCAGTCGGATACAAATAGTTTGTTGAGCTTATATAATGCAGCACATCTGAGTATCAAGGGGGAGGATGTATTTGACATGGCAGTCTCTTTCACGAGAAGACACCTCCTCGGGGCATTAGAAAATTTGGAATCACCATTTGCAGGGGAAGTTTCTTCTTCCCTTCTTACACCTCCTTTTAGAAGAGTTGGGATATTAGAAGCAAGAAGCTACCTACCGTGTTACACAAACAAGGCTACACGAAATGAAGCCATATTGGAGCTTGCCAAATTGAATTTTAATATTCTGCAACTTCATTTTTGTGAGGAGTTGAAAGACGTCACAATGTAAGTTTTATTATTAATTCATTTTGAAATTAATCTAGGTTGCTCTTCACTTTTTCTAATAAAAAAACTTCACTGACTTATTTTTATGCACATGCAAGGTGGTGGAATAAGATCAAAATGAAGTCAAGGTTGAGTTTTGTAAGAGACAGAATTGTAGAAACTTACTTTTGGATAAATGGGACCAGCTACAACCTTGAATATTCTTATTCCCGAATAATAGCTACAAAGGTCACCGCTTTCATGACTATAATAGATGGCATATTTGACACATATAGCAGCACTGAAGACAGCATGCAACTTGCGGAAGCAATTAATAGGTCAAACCCTCCTTCCCTTCCCGAGTTTATTCTGTAATAGTTATAATATATAATGGTTTTATAATAATCCCAATACATGAAAGTTGACTTGTTTTCTATCAAAAGAACAAAGTGAGAATTATTACTAACGATTTATACATTGGAATTAAGCATGAAGCCAGAAATATTAGTAATGATTTATACAAACTAAAAAGAACAAAGTGAATTGTTGCATTAAGAGGTATTCATTGCATTGTTTCTATGCTCATGATGTCCATGATTCTTTTGGGCGGTGTATTAGCAATCTTAATACATTTGATGTGCCTTATATGTATTACAACAACGGTTTCACTTCACAAAAGAAGTACTAATATATGTAATAGGATGTAAAGTATGTAATAAATGTTGTAGATCACACGCTAATTACACTATAGCATAGATATTATATGAAACTCTAAATAAGTCTATAATGGAAAAATACATAAAAATATATGTCCTTAAATTATTTTGTTCTAGTATGGGCAACGGTTTATCAATATATGTGGTAACATTAGAGTGAAAGTTAGGACTGCGTCATGGATCTACCGTGTCAGATGTGAAAGTACCATTATTGATTATGGAAGTAACCATATTAAAATTTGGTAGAAACACAAATTGATTGGAATATGAAGTTTCCAAAAACATAATTGCAGCTTAAGTATTTCTCTACTATAAGCATTATATTCTGACATAGTGAAATGCAGGTGGGATGAAGATGCAGTAAATGTGCTTCCAGAATACATGAAGGATATCTACTTATATTTGTTGGAAACGTTTCATTCTTTTGAGGACCATTTAGGACCTGAGAACAGCTACCGCGTGGTTTATCTAAAAGAAGCGGCAAGTGTTACTCTATTTTATTTGTTCATACAAAGTTGGTTGTGTAGAAATATGCACCTAGTTTATTTTGATGTATATTCCTTTTAAAATATCTCCCAATTGAGCGTCACCAAGACGGAATAACATCGATCTAGCTAACCACATAAATGTTTTAAAAAAATAGTAGCATACTTTAAGTAAAGAACTTAGAAATAGATTAAACTATTTGCAGGTCTACATGGGAACATATTATTATTTTCCCTGAATAGTGGTTTTACAATGTGTAGGACTACATTGGCCGAGTGATTGTATTGTAATGCCTCTTGTTTCTTAGCATTAGGGGTGGTTATATCTAGTCTTCACTTAAAAGCTGGCCACACAATTATATTTCGAAAGTATGCACCTTGGGTGAGAGTGTCGGGGATAAAAAAACTCCAATGGGCACTTAAGCATACATGGCAATCTCATAAAGACCCTCACCACTAAAATACTTAGAGCCACCAAACTTGAGCCAATACTAATAGAAGGTAAGAAAAAAAGTAGCATACATGCTGAAATTTGGGCCCCGTGCACTTTGGATAGTCGAGAGGAAAGTCCTAGCTAGACAATTTGGAGTTTAAAATAAATACTATGGAAAATATTAAGAGAGAGTTGTTTCCACTAAAGTATTTGACTCGAAGCTTCTAGTAAATTTTAAGCTTCCATTCTAGCTATTAATATGGTTAAGTAGTGACATCACACTCCATAAGGTAATCTTGTGAGGCTTTGTACAACGCAATTTAAGCGTTAACACGTAAGCTTTCTCCTGCTATATGATGCACTTGTTTTGGTACGATTTTCCTATAATCAATATAATTACTCAAATCACTCAATAAACTTTGTAATGGGATTTTATAATCAAGAACTCTTGGTGTCTTCTTCTCCAATTCATTTCGCAATTGTCAGTTGGGGTTTAACATGACTGTGTGCTTGGAGCACATATTTTGTTAGTCATTAATCCCTGAACCATTGTCATTAGTCCTCAGTGTCAATTTAGGGAGCTACATGCACTTTAATTTAGGTCATGACTTGAACCTAGCTAGTTTGTAGTATGCATGTTTTTATTTCTTCGAAATGGAATCAAGGGAGGTCCTCCAATTGAAAATATACCAGATACATCTTTTTGAACATGATACGAATGACATTGTCGGTGACTCAACTAAATGTGACTCGTCTGTAGATATTTTGGAGTAATCACTATATCATTTTCACCATATGTTCTTTGCAGAAGAAAATTCATCATATGCTGTTTTATAAATTGTATGTATGGTTTAATCAACAATGCTTAAAAAATATATATGTAGCAATTTGTTGTTTTAACATGTAGATGTTGAACTTTTCATGAAAACCTTATTCCCTGGTAACATTTTCTTATTTTATTCCCCAAAATGTAATCAATGGAATTTCAATTCTACAATAATTACACTTTATTGACTCATAATTGTCACATCAAGGCGATACAAGAAACATGAATTCACATCCGGCTTCCGCGTGACTAGGATGCACACGGCCAGGACAACCACACACACACACACACACACACACACACACACACACACACACACACACACACACACACACACACACACACACACACACACACACACACACACACAAAGGGAATGCACACAAAATGCTTGCAAAATTAAGTTATAAAGAACCAAGAAAATGCTGATGGCGAGATGGCAGGGATGCCACTCCATAGACTATGCCACCAACCATATAGAAACGCAATCAATATTTTTACCTTGAATGTCTTCATTTAAACCAATTTTAATGTATTGACACTTCAGAAATATTACAACATTTTGAGTTATTTTTTTGCGGGGTGAGTGATTATTTTTTTATCAAATGCAGTTCAAGAAATTGGTTCAAGCATACAGTGATGAACTAAAATGGCGTGATGAAAATTATGTACCAAAAACACTTAATGAACACCTTCAAGTTTCATCGGTAAGTATTGGAACCTCTGTGGTAGCATGTGCTATATTTGTTGGCATGGATGACACAACAGTGGAAACTCTCAATTGGGTGTCGAGCGACCAGAAACTTCTGAAGTCTTTTGCTATATATACACGTTTCACGAATGACATGGCATCAGCAAAGGTATTTGTGTATACTTGGAGATGTGATCAACTTCCTATGATTAGTTTGCATACATGCATCTTGGCAAAGTGACAAACTAATCTGAACATATATAAGTGTAAACATGTATTTTTAAACATATAGCTATACATAATGAATATTGATCATACTCACGAAGGCACATATTGTATTATTTTGTATGCTTACATCATGATAAATGCATGTTTCTATTGTATACCTAGCCTATGCGAACTTGAACATACAAGTTTAATTTTAAAGTTTTAGGTTATAGTCATTTACATCCACAGGTAACTCATGCATGCTTTGAAGTGAAGCTGGATTAATCATGGCCTGGATTGTAGGACGTACACAAGTTGAATAGGGGCGCATAACATGTGCTTCATGTGTAGTATAATATCCAGTATACTGAAATACAACATACAAGTCTAGTTCAAAGTGTCGTTGGCCTAGCTTGATTTTTAATGGTAGTGATAAAACACTAAAGGAACATGAGGAGAGACTGAGCGGAAGCAACAAATGTCTTAAATTTCATCCAGGGGCCTTCCGAACAATAAGGCCATCCCTGAGATTAACCCAATGACTACTAAAATTAGTAACTGACATTTTGTACCATATGTATTCTTGTAGCGTGAGCAAGCAGGGGGGCAGTGTGCCTCTACTATCCAATCGTACATGAAGGAGCATGGGATGACAAATGATGACGCATGTGAAAAGATAAAAGAACTTATCGAGAACTCATGGAAGGATATGTTACACCATTATCTCACATTGACAGATCAACCAATGGTCGTGCCCCAAATGATACTTAACCTTTCAAGGACTGTGGATAACATGTACAAGCATACCGATGCATACACTAATTCAGATATACTGAAAGATACAATAAGGATGCTTTTTGCTGAGCCAATGTAATAGATATACGGATCTGGCAACCACAAGGGATGCATAAGTAGAAGATGGTCATCGGAAGCGGACTATCTGGAGTACCTCAATATGAATGTATCTTGTAAGTTAAATGAACATGGTGTGCTCATTATTCAGGAATGTAACACTTTTAATAGACGTTGTTTTCAGTATTGATCATTTTCAAATAAAAATGCATTGTTGAGCTTAAGAATGTAAATAGTTTAGAATAAATTATTGATTTCATAAACAGTTACGCGGTCATCGTTCATTCATTTGCTCATCTACGGCCACGCACTCATCGACCATGTTAACCTAGACGTTTCGTCATGCACCTACTATAATGCACTAGGCAAAATAATTGTCGAAGCGTATAAGTTACGCTTCAAAGGCGAAAAGTTATGTCATCTTATCCTCTATGTTAGGATTAGCATTTGGTTTACCACTAGTAGCATGATATGATGTTTTTTCTTATATTCTCAATCGAATACTAGCTTCCACAATCTGTTGCCTGTTTTTTGGATTAAACTTAAAGGGAAAATGCTCAATTATTAAGCAAGAGAAAGCGAGAGAGAAAAAGGCTTGTCTTGTCTTAGCTAAGAGAAAGTTATGTCTTCCCTTATTCAAAGGATTTCTAGTTTGATATTTTTTAAATCATGTAAACATTAATTGCTAGGGATCACACTTTGGAGATAATCCATCATATATAATGGGTCTTCGGCTTCTCTCAGTGACGTGAAATACATAGGAGAAAAATGCCTCATCGACCATTGGCATGCCCTAACCATCATTTCCATAAGTTAGTAATTTTGTCGTTGTAGAACTGAAAAAGGCTTACTGCTTCTCTAGAGAAACATTAGTCTCGTGTTCCCGCAAAAAGAATGCAGACTCATCGTTTACTTTTTATTTTCTTGGCGGAAAAACGACAGCTTATATAGTAAACTAATTCTTTTTTTTTTGACAAAGGGCGTTTTTTTATTGACTCATAATGTAGCATCAAGTGATACAAGCATAATTAGCACACATCTGGCTTCTGCATAACTATGATGCATACAACCAACACTACGCACGCACACAAAGATCACACTGGCAAAATGAAAAGTCATGTAAGACCGAAGCTATGCCTATGCAAAGAAAAAGCAAAAAGAGAAAGACCCAAAGCGATCAAAACAACAATCGATGATGTACAACAACGACCATTGACACCAATCATATTTTGACAACATAATGATTACAATAAAGGTTCTTCAGAAGCAACGCCTTTAAGAAGGAAAACGACGCATATACGGCGCCGTCGTCAAATCCACCATTGAAGGCCAGATCGTGGGTTTTCACCCTAAAGATCCAGTCCGAGCAAACTCCAAGTAATGCCTTCAAGAGGGTAACGACGCAAAAAATGCCGCCATTGCCAGGTATACCAAATAAGGTCGGACCTAGGATCTTCATCTCGGAGCTCGAGACCGGGTACTTGGAAAGCACCACCCAATCAAAATCATCCTATGTTATCTTTCCACTTTCCACGATCTCGACAGCTTGACGAGGGAGGAAGATCACACACACATCGAAATCATAGGTTTGGGACACTCGGCGTACCCGTGTTGTCCTCACAAGTGGCAGTAGATGACCAATCTGCATGAAACAACATCACCACATGCCGCCACTACCATCTTCATCGTAGCATGTCGCAGTAGACTACACCGGGAGAGGACACGGTCACCGTCAAGCATCGCCGTTAGCGATGCAGGTGGCGAGCCCGGCTGGATCTGAAGGTCGAAACCTCACCGGCAACCGTAATCCAGCGGATGTCGTATCCATGTAGGCAGCCAAAGCACGACCGATAGTGCACAGCAGCACGTAAGCTAGATCGGGATGTGATGGCCGTGGCAATTGTGGTCGCTACACCACCGGCAGTGTGGGCGGCGGCCGCGGCATCTTGTACTTAGCCACCGCCACATCTTGCCTTCCCTCGTCATCAAAGAGGCGCCTTGGGAGCGGCGCTAGCCCTGACTTAGAGAGCGGGCTCTCCAGATCGTGCGCGCCTGCTGCAAGCCGATGCCGCCAGGGATTGAAAAGGCGCTCTGCTGCATCTGCCCTGCCACGAACCGACTAAGGTTTTTTTACCAGAGCCGGGAGCTACCGGTGGAGAATCTGCCGTTCAATTGCTTTCTCTGAGATTCGTGCCAGTTTTTTGTGTATAAAGTAAAAATAATTTACTATGCAATACAAGCAGTAGACAAAGGAATACATCTGTGCATGTCAGATGCGTGGCAACTTTAGATGTGACTTGTGAAAAAGGACGGCGCATGGGTTCTCTCCCCCAAACAAAGTAGTTGCATTTTATTTGCTGATCATATTTTGAATGGTTAATAGCTTATGAACCAAATTTCCATTAATGAATTTTTTTTGTACATTTGAATTCAGGGTGATAAGACCTTTAAAACAAGACCGGTCTTGGATACAATTTGGCTAGATTGAATTTTTACTGGTTCAATTAATTTCACATTGCAAAAAATAGGATTTTACTCATTTCAATAAACAGAGTTTACTCATTCCAAAAAAATTATTTCACTAATTTGAAATACGGATTTCACTCATTTACAAATTGATTTTATTATTTCAAACTAATATTTCATTTATTTCAAACAACTGATTTCACTCAGTTGAAAAAACTTACTTCACTCATTTCAGAGAACACATTAGATTCACTCATTTGAAGTACTATATTCCACTCATTTAAAAAACTTATTCCACACATCACAAAAAAAATAATATTTTCAAACTTTGTTTCACTCGTTTCAAGAAACTAATTTCACTTATTTCAGAAAACACATTACATTCAGTCAATTGAAATACTATATTTCACTTGTTTCAAAAAGTGATTTTACTCGTTACAAAAGATAGATTCCGCTCATTTCACTAGTTTCAGAAAACACATTACACTCACAATATACAGAAATAAATAAGGATTTTTCACAAAAAATAATATTTCAATTAAAAAACTATTTCACTCATATAAAAAATATCATTCAAACACATATTTCTCTGCAGTAATTAAAATCTATGAAATTAGTGAAATTAGATTTTTGAACTAAGTGAGATCTATGAAAATAGCTACTTTTTGAAATGTGTGAAACATGTCATTTTTAAATCTGACTGACATAAGTAGTTTCACACAGAGTGAAATAACATGTTTCATATGTTCCATATATAGAGTGAAATAAATTTCGAACACTGAAATAAGCAGTTTCACACAGAATATATAGAGTGAAATAAGTTAACTGAAATGTTGAAAATTAAATGTATTTGAAATCTATCCAAAATTGATCTTGTTCTAAAGGTCTTGACACCTGGAGATCAAATATATAAAATATTTCACATATGTAATTTTGGTTTAAAAGATATTAACGGTTGAAAATGTCAAATGAAATTTAAATGTGTACCTTTGTTATGGGGGCCAGAGGAGGAGAGTATGTCTGAGCCATGCATGCATCGTACTAACAAAAAATGCTGACAAGAGTTGACAAGACGTTTCATACATGATGATGTTCAATAAAATACAAATGAATACTGGTATGCATGTAGACAACGTGCACCAATCTCCAAAAATTTAAGGATGAATTTAGCACCGATACATCCCTGCACCGATAAAAAGAGGTTTGCGTGCCACGAACGGCTGCCACCCCTGCACCATTGCCGTCATTGGTTCAAGCCGTCTCCCGTACATCACCAATGGCCGCCGAACAGCTTCAGAACGCAGCCCCGCCGCTACCATCGGCCGTGCGGGCAAGCCCGGCGGCAAGGAGGGACGGAGACTCGAAAGGACGGCCGTCGGCAAAATAGGATCCGTTCGCCGCCCGTGTCGCCCAGGCGGACGATCGTGAGGGCAGTTGGTGATGTTGTTTGTATGACTTGCTGATGCTTTGGTTGATGTGCGAATGGCAAAAAAAAGAGTTTCGTTCTTGCATTAGTGCATCTTCTACGTCTCCTTGGATTGGATGGTGAACGGTAACAAAAAAAGGAAATGCGGCTAATCCTTCCTTGCATCTGCTAGCTGCTTGTAAACCAAGCACGAAACAATTCTTCAGAAATGATAAGACTATTTGGCCGAGGCGTTGGAGGCGCAACTCGCAGTCAACGGGAGTGAGCTGTACCAGTTAGCCATGGCGAAGCACACGCTGGTGGTGGACAACCTCAGGCGCAGCAGCATCGCGTGGCGGCTTTGCTGTTGCAAGGAGGTGAACCTTGTATTCTATAAGACAGGGCCGAGCCGGCAAAATCGGGGGCCCTGTGCCAAACTTTAAAATGTGGCCTCAACTATAGTATACCCAGGCCTAGTCTTGACACATGCAATTTGATAAAATGAGGCCTCTCCACATAGATATTTTTAGAAGGCTTGCTTATATTTTAGTAACAACTACAGTATTGAACATATCATATAAATATTATCTTCGCTCATTAGTTGTACTATATAATAAACAGATGGGAACTACTCATCATCTTATTATGACGAATTGAAGAGAACAGCTAGTACATTTTTTTCTTACCCAGACATATACTTCGTACATGGCATCTTAGTATGGAACATGTAACACAAACAATATGCAAATTATAAAATGAAGTTGAAATAAAAGCACCTGAAGGATCAAGACTAGGTCTGTCGCCTGTGCCTGTTGTGGTGTCGTTGCAAGAATGAATCCAAATCCCACGGGACCTTGCTTTTGGAGAATTGGACATCCCTGAGGATGTGGTTGCCAACAATCCCTTTCCGCTGCTCACCTTCTTGAACTCTCTTAAACAGTATTGAATATGGGGATTAGGGGAGAATTAAGGGAGCAATACTATGGAATCAGATGGAGAGTGGGAGAAAAATGAACAAACCTAGGAGAATAAAAAAATTGTGATCTTTGGGATGCCATCGTCACGTGGTTGAGAAAGAAGAGAATGTTTTTGGTGGTCTCGTCCTGACTGATGAATCGATCGACGCCGTGGAGGAAGAGAGGAAAAGAAGAGACCCTGAGCCGCCGCTGCAGCGTGGTCGCCGGAGGTTTAGATCTCCATGGATGTCGGCTGTCGCATCGAATCAGGTGGCCTGGTTTTTTTATGGGAAATTGGGTGGCCTGGTAACTGCTGCTTCATTGTGCACCGTACGGACACGGCCCAAAAGTAAATTAAGTTGTGTGCCAGCCACTGGGCCTACTCTTGCGCAGTGGGCTGCAGTTTCGAAAATCGGGGCCCCGGGAAAGTGGAGGCCCTGTGCGGGTGCACAGCTGGCACACCCATGGGCTCGGGCCTGCTATAAGAGCATCTTCAACAGACGCGCGCAGACGCGGCGTGCTAAAAAAAATTACAGCGCATGCAACAGCTGTTTTTGCGTCCGAATAGACAGTTGCTTCACAAGCCGTTGCAAATTTTAGTGTGTCGTTGTACCGCTTCAGCAGACGCGCTAAAATATAACGCTCTGTTTGAAAGATACACATACGTACGCTAAAACATAGTTCATATTTCAACCAACATATTTCCTAGCATAGATAAACCAACATAGTTTTTTTTAAATGGGCAGCATCCTTTCATTTGTTCATGATTTGTTCATTACATATAATGGCCCCGATCTCATCAGGAGGCACATTAAACCAGCTAGACTCAGCATTATGTCCTGCAGATCTTGCAAGGACATGGGCTGCCTCATTACAACAACGTTTTACATGACAGAAAACACAAGATAAAAACTTTGTAGCGGCAGATTTAATATCCCGGACAATGGCACCAACAGGGGATCTGTCTAGCCCAGTAAATTGCAGCTTGTTGATCAATGTCAGGCAATCAGAGGCTACCTGAACATTCTGAAATCCAGCATTTTTGGCAAGTACTAAGGCCTGACGAACAGCAAGAGCTTCAGCCACTTCAGGACTTTGGGTATGATCAAACAAACCTCGATGTGCTGCCACAAGCGCTCCAAGATGATCTCAAACCACAATTCCAAAGCCAGCTCTTCCCGATTGGGCGAAAATTGCAGCGTCGACGTTGATCAGCAACCAACCTTCCGGCGGCGGAGACCATTTCTGAATTGATGTCGAGGTCTCACGTCTGTAGGAGATTGGCAGGCTGACATTACATAAATTCATGAATTCAATATAGGCCTTAATTTTCCCCACGACACAAAGAGGATTTAGCAGTGGCTCACCATTACGATAGTTGTTCCTGTTCTCCCAAATATGCCACATAGCCACCACCAGAATCGTAGAGTGGAAGGGTGGCGTTTCAGCTATCCAGTCCAGCAGCCATTGCCTAATATGAATGAAATTTTTTAGTTTTAGGCAGATTCCGTAGTCCTTTTTTAATTCTCTCCAGATTTCTTTCACATATTGGCATTGTAGCAAACAATGCTCAATATTTTCCTCTCGGTTGCAGAAACAACAATCGTACCTTGTGCGTATTGATCGGACCTGGAGCTGCGAGCCTGTAGGTAGGCAGTTGTGTGCTATTCTCCACAGCGCAATCTTCATCTTGTTTGGGCACTGAATAGCCCAGAGTTTCTTCCAAGCCTTCTCCATGTGATCTTGCTTTGATGGTGAGCCTGCACCTGGAAGGCTTCGATTAATCCAAAATTGATGGGATCTCAATAAATTATATGCTGATCTAACAGTGTAAACTCCACTTTTGGAGTGAGGCCAGGATGCAAAATCATTGCAACCAATTGTGCTAATGGGAATGATTAAAATCTTTCCAGAAATTTCTTCCGGGAAAAGGTTTCTAATCAAATTTTCATTCCACTTGGGCTCATTTTCACACATCAGAGAATTGACTGTTTTATTCTCTAAATTGGGAGAGTAGGCTGATAAAGTGGCAGGTATAATACCTGGGATCCAATGATCCTTCAGAATGTGTAGCATGTTACTGCTTGCATTAGAGTAGTGTAGCATGTTACTGCTTCCCGTTAATCCTATACCGATGCATAGCCTGTCCTTGCTACTACTGTTGTTACCTTTACCTGCAAACCTAATGCTTAGTATATGATGCTAGTTTATCATCAGTGGCCCTACATTCTTGTCCGTCTGCCATGCTATACTATCGGGCCGTGATCACTCGGGAGGTGATCACGGGTATGTACTATATACTTTATACATGATACATGTGGTGACTAAAGACGGGTAGGCTCGTAGGAGCACCCGCGAGTGGATCTTTGAGGCGGAGCGACAGGGCAGGTTCCGACCACCTAGGAGAGAGGTGGGCCTGGCCCTGGTCGGTGTTCGCGGATACTTAACACGCTTAACGAGATCTGGGTATTTGATCTGAGTCTGGCCATTTGGTCTATACGCACTAACCATCTACGCGGGAGTAGTTATGGGTATCCCGGCATCGTGGTATCAGCCGAAGCCTTCGTGACGTCAGCGACTGAGTGGCGCGCGCCGGATTGGAACGTAAGCCTGCTCTTGTATTAAGGGGGCTAGTTCTGCTTCCGGCCGCGTTCGCAACGTGCAGGTGTGCAAAGGGCGATGGGCCCAGACCCCTGCGCCATAGGGTTTAGACCGGCGTGCTGACCTCTCTGTTGTGCCTAGGTAGGGCTGCGACGTGTTGATCTTCCGAGGCCGGGCATGACCCAGGAAAGTGTGTCCGGCCAAATGGGATCGAGCGTGTTGGGGGTATGTGGTGCACCCCTGCAGGGAAGTTTATCTATTCGAATAGCCGTGTCCCTCGGTAAAAGGACGACCCGGAGTTGTACTTTGACCTTATGACAACTAGAACCGGATACTTAATAAAACACACCCTTCCAAGTGCCAGATACAACCGGTGATCGCTCTCTCACAGGGCGACGAGGGGAGGATCATCGGTTAGGATTATGCTATACGATGCTACTTGGAGGACTTCAGTCTACTCTCTTCTACATGCTGCAAGACGGAGGCTGCCAGAAGCGTAGTCTTCGACATGATTAGTTATCCCCCTCTTATTCCGGCTTTCTGCAGTTCAGTCCACATATAATAGCCTTATCCCAGTTGATACCAATGCATACATATGTAGTGTAGCTCCTTGCTTGCGAGTACTTTGGATGAGTACTCACGGTTGCTTTCTCCTTCTTTTCCCTCTATCCCTTCTACCTGGTTGTCGCAACCAGATGTTGGAGCCCAGGAGCCAGACGCCACCGTCGATGACGACTCCTACTACACCGGAGGTGCCTACTACTACGTGCTGCCCGCTGACGACGACCAGGAGTAGTTAGGAGGATCCCAGGCAGGAGGCCTGCGCCTCTTTCGATCTGTATCCAGTTTGTGTTAGCCTTCTTAAGGCAAACTTGTTTAACTTATGTCTGTACTCAGATATTGTTGCTTCCGCTGACTCGTCTATGATCGAGCTCTTGTATTCTAGCCTTCGAGGCCCCTGGCTTGTAATATGATGCTTGTATGACTTATTTTATTTGTAGAGTTGTGTTGTGATATCTTCCCGTGAGTCCCTGATCTTGATCGTACACATTTGCGTGTATGATTAGTGTGCGATTGAATCGGGGGCGTCACAAGTTGGTATCAGAGCCGACTGCCTGTAGGAATCCTCCTTCCACACTCCTTGGCCGAAGTCGAGTCTAGACATTACAAAACTTTTACTAACATGGCTGTGCGACTTACCGGCACACGTCGCCATCTGGGTGGTACTAGAATCTTTTACTCCTCGACCTTTACTCTGGGACTCTGAACTCTCTTCTAGTCGGGTTATACGAATTTACTAACTCTCACTCTAGGATCTCGTAAATACTTTCTCCCGGAGAGCCCCTGCATTCCAGATGATGGCCTGCTTCACCAGAAGATTCTGAAGATACTCTTTGCTATTCCTCTTGAGACTTTGTGCCCATCACTTTTGCTATTCCCGACCACCGATAAATCCTTATGGATAACTACTTACACTTGCCATTCATACGGTCATTCCCCATTGATCTTGTTATTACAAGATACCCCGAAGTCTTCTCTATTGTTCCGAGAATACTTTGTGCCTACTGCCTAGCAGTTCCTTGCCACATGAATAGCCTTCAATTAAATCCTCGCACTTGTCGAGTATCCACTCATCCCAGTTGTTCATGTGTTTCACAATGGTCTTTGAAATACTATTCGATCCTCCAAAAAAATCCTTAGTAGCTTATTGCTCTGCAATACTTGCCTGCTTGCATTATGGATGCTTTCCATATGTCTGGCAATATTCGTTAGTATCCTTAGGCATCGTCTTTTTGATCCTATTGATTCGACATGAGTGCGAATGCACGCAATCATCAGTTGATCCTTTTAAATTATCTTTCCGGCTCAGGCGTTATTTTAAAGCATGAGCTGGATCTCGACCAATCAAATTGCTGTCGATTGTACCCTTAAGGCTATTCAACTTATCCATCCCTGATCAGAGCATTGCTTCTGATCCCTTGTCTTGGAATTGATAATTCCTTTGCATTTGAGCCTTGAATTAGTCAGTTGTTTCTAAAGTCTGATCTCCTTGCATTGTTTCTCCCTCTGGTTGAGTACCGATGCTCGCACCAGATCCCTTGAGGAACACCAGATCATTTGCTGGATTTTATCCGACAGCGTCCTTCATATTCAATAAGTCTGTGAGCCTTTCCTTGGATACATAATACCTTTGGTAAATTGTATCCTCTGCTTTCTCAAACATGCTCTACTATCGAGCTGGTGTTATTTATTCTTGAAATTTGTGGTATATACTCCTAAGATGCCCTGATGGGGTGAACATATGCCTTCTCTAAACTGTGTGAACTCGAAAGTTTTCACGAGTCATACTCTTCTGGTATTTTGCTAGATAAAATTTCTATACTACAGCTTCATCAAAAGCGAGAAGTAAAATGAAAGGTTATGCATGGAAGAATTGGGAGTCGACCTTGAGCCTTTGCGTTCATGCCCATGGACCCGATGTGAAACTTATCATCGAAGCTTCTTGTAAATGATATTAGTTCCCTTGGTATAAGTTATCTTATATCTGGGATCCGGCCTTTTACAATCGTGGTTCCGATCATGTTCTCTTTTAAATACCATTTTCGATGCAAGTGTAAGCACTTGTCTCATGTGGATCAATACCTCGGTCCAACCTCTACTTTGATCCGTCTTCGAGTATTACCCCCCTAGTATCTCGAGATTATCTTGAAACTGCATAACTTCTTATGAGTTCTTCATCAAGTACTACATTCTCACTGATTACAGTTTTCATGGGCTCTGAGTTATTAAACACTCAAAGACACCGATAACTGAACCGAGTCTGCCCTACGGTTTAGCAACTCTTGATAATCTTCTTTAAGTCCGACTTTGTACTCGATCATGTCATTCCTAGCCTGATCGGCTATATCATTATCGTGCTAAATTTTAACTGTGCTACCTGGTCCTTAATCCCGGAGCACAACTTTCGATGATGAGCTAAGCTTACGTCGATCTTCCTCGTCATATCAGTTCACCTTGAACAACAAGCTTGATTTCAAGTTTGTGCCCTGCCCATGCTTCCAATAACCTTCCGCTTCATCATTCCTTTGATTTGATGTTGTCACTGATTGATTACATCTTGAAATCTCTCGACCAATGTGCCGTGAAGATCATCAACCTTATGAGGTCTTCCTGGATATCAATTGAATTCATGATGAGAAATACCATCCTTGCCCCCGATGAATTGTATTATCATCGGCCACTTTATTGCCTTCCCTCCAACACAAACTTATTCGTGTTTTGAGTTATACCTTGAGATCCTTGCTATACAGCATTTGTTCTTCTTTACCTTGGAATGTTACCACCTTTTATGTCAGGAATGTCGTGGTAATTTTACCACCTCTTGAGAATTCTTGATATAGTAATATCTCTCGCCTTTTGCGTTCATTTCTTGGTCTCCGTATTGTTTCTAACCGGAATACCGACTAATGGTCTGTGTTGTGCAAATTCTAAACTTCTAGCAACCCTATTGCTTGAAGTTATTGGTCTACAGTTTCATTCTAAGTCTATTGATTATTGAATCATCATTCAAACATTGATCATGCTACCTAGTCCAGATTCCTGGTTGCACCCTTCTATCATTGTTCAGTTGTGTATGTTTCCCTCGAGCATACATCATTATGACATTTGATCCGACAAATGATATTTCCTTGTTCACATAATTGTGGAAATCAATCCTTTGGAAATCGCGATGATTTGTTGCTGAGCCTATCAGCCACCTCCTCATCCTCTCCTTGGTTTACTGATGAACTCTTGTTTCGGAACTCGCTTCCATAGTTCATTTCCCGAGAATCTTACAATGTCATCTTGTCAAATTGTGCCGCACCTTTTCTTCTCAGGCATCCTAAGTCTGAGGTATCGTGACACCAATCAGATCTGAATCTCGGTCAGATATGATGGTTGGAACTTATTTCCAAGAGTTATAATGTTGGTCTTTATATATGACCCGGTAAGGTTATGTCAGGCCTAGCACACCTGGCCGGAGGACCTATTGTTGTAGTATCCTTTTTAGCAAGTTTAGCCATTCTTCCGTGAGGGAATGGTAAGACCTATTCTACAAGTTGTTCCTGATGGATACTTTTTGTTTCCAAAGTCTGATTTTCACCTGTTGACCATGTCAGTGCTATCTCGAAGCACGTCTATGGTACTCCGTTCTTCAAAGGAACATTTGAAGCCCAATGCTAATTGTTTCTTGCTCAATTATCCAAACACCGTTGTATGGGTAATGTTATGAAATTTCTCTCCCCTGACTTAAAGGGTTTTCTACATGATATCCTGCCACGGATATCATGCTCTGCTTGTCCTTGGGAAGGATATACCCCTGAAATTTGTGCTTAAACACATTTTTCCTTTCCATTGTTCTGTTTAACCTTCTTGAGGTTTATATGATCTAAGCCGAAATATTCTCCTGCTTATGTAAACACCTCGGTGTACATTTCTGTCAGCAAGACCCTGTTACTATTGTTGATGACATTCTGGTAACCCCCTGATGGACGAGAACTTTGCCTATTGGTCCGCCTCGTTCAACGAGCAGGAAAATGGTTCTCTTCGTCCCTCGCCCTTGGTACCGATGTTGTTGCCGACGTAACTGATAGGCTGATCCTCTGACATGCCTTGCTATCATGACCATGCAAGATGTCAACGCCCATCCCTATTTTAACCCACCTGGTGGGCCCATAACCCACAGTTCCCCAGGATCGAAACCTGACTCTCCAGTACACCCTGTTGCCAAAGTTATTCCTCACGCGTGGCTTCGTAAGTACTTCACGAGCCACCTTTCGAAAGACCATCAATTCTGGTATCAGACACAATACTTATTCCCATTGCTCTGAACCCCTCTCACACTATGTTTCAGGCAATGAACGATTGCCTATCCGCTCAAAACTTCTTATTGCACTGTCCTACTTTGCTCTCGATGTGTATCATTTGTTCAACTCGAGAGATACTCATATGTTCGTTCTTGGGATACCCCAGATGATTTTCCCTTATAACATCCTATCGTGGTAGAGCTGCCCCTTACCTATTCGTAAGTACGATGGAGTTCCCCGATGGAAGGACGACAACTTCATCATGATGCATTGGAATAAAGAATTGAAGACATCAACGAAAGGGATTAACTTCTTCGAGAAGATCCGTTAGAATTTCGTAACCAGCCCTTTCCCCCTTACTACACCTCCTAAATCTCGGGACGAGATTTCTTGTAGTGGAGGAGAATTGTGACGCCCGGGGGAATTAAGCTACAGTGATCCTCTGCTAATGGTGCCACGTCACCTCGTTTATAGTTGCTAATCTCGAGTTAGTTCGAAACCGATTCAAATTCAAATTCAAAAATTGGCAAACGATAAAAGTTTTCAAATATTAAAACTAAAATGTTCGGGGTCAACCAAATATTGCATAGATAATTATGGGGGAAAAACCACACATTTATAAAATGTTTAAATACTATGAGATGAATAAAACAGTAGCAAAAATGATTATTTAAATAACTTTTATAATTAATAAAATGTCAAACTAAGTTATTTGGGGTCTAGACTTTTTGTGACTATAGACTAAGTTGTAATACCAATTTAGATACTAAGTGTATATTTTACTAAAATAGAATGCAACTAAAATAAAGCGGGAAAGAATAAATAAAAGGAAAAGAAAACACCAAAAACAGAAAAGAAAACTAACAAAAAAAAAGAAAACAGCCCCCCCCGCTGGGCCAAGTGGCCCAGCTGGCCTCAGCCGCTCGAACGGGCCGGCCCACCCCGGTCCACCTCCCCTACTAACTCCCCACCCCGTAACCCTAACCCCCCACTCGCCCCACTCCCTCTCCCCGTCCCGATCCAATCTGGATCGGGGACGAAACCCCACTTCCCTCGCTCTCCCCCCACCCCCTCGCGCTGGATCTGGATCGGGAGGAGCCCGATCCCCTTCTCCCTCGTTCGGCGCCCGACGCCGTCGCCCGTTGCCGCCTGGAGGCCACGCCGCCCCGGACCGCGTCGCCGGACTCCCTCCCCGTCGCCCGGTCGTCCCAGTCGTCCTCCCCGGCCTCCACCGAGCCCGCTGCCCAGCCCCCACGCTCCCGCGGTGAGCCTCTGCGCCGGATGCGCCCTCCCGTGCCTCCTCTGGCCGCCCGCGCTCCCGCACGCCCGCGCCCGACCACACCTCGCGCCGCCCCGCGCCGTTTCCTCCCTCTCACTACTCCGCACCGTGAGCACCCCCCCTGGCCTCTCCCTCTCTCCCCGCCGTCGCGGTCGCCGTGCTCCGCACTCGCACATGCTCACTCGCTGTCGCCCCTCGCCCGTGCGTGGCCACGCGCCCGCGCTGCCCCCTGGCCGCACCCGCCTCCGCCTGACCTTGCTGGCGGCGGCCCGCATCTGCCCTGCGGCCAACCTGCCGGCCACCACGCCACCGCCCTGGCCGAGGCCACCCCTGCCACGCGAGCGTGCCCAGCCGAGGCCACGGCCTCGCCCTCGCCCTCGATGGGCGCCCGCACCCAGCGCCCAACGCCCGCCGATGCCCTTCCGTCGGCGACCGCCCGACCTCGACGGCCACGCCGGCGTTCTCACCACGCCCGTGGTTGGCGCCCCCCCTGCCTGTCGATCTGGGCGCTCGCCCAGTCGGGCACCGACGCCCAGCGCCGCAAACCCACTAGGCCCTCTGGGCCACTGTCAAACGGGGCCCACGCCCCCCAGAACAAAAAAAAGAAGGATAAAAAAATAAAATAATAATAAATAAATAAATAAATAATAGTAATTAATTAATTAATTAATTAAGGAATTAAGTAAGTTAATTGATCTTAATTAGATTAACCTAATTAACTAATTAGTTTAATTAAACAGTAATTAGATTAGTTAAACGCTAATTAGCCTAATCAGTCAATGACGAACGGGACCCACACGTCAGTTGACCAAGTCAACTGCTACTATTCTGGATAATGTTGATTAAATTAAATAAATAAATCCTAAAAATGATTTAAATCTTTTAAAATTAATATAAAATAAACCGTAGCTCGGATGAAAAAACTTTGTACATGAAAGTTGCTCAGAACGACGAGACGATCCCGGATACGCAGCCCGTTTGTCTGCCACGCATCCCTAGCATAGCGAACACGCAACTTTCCCCATCCGGTTCATCTACCCGAAAACGCGAAACACCGGGAATACTTTCCCGGATGTTCCCCCCCTTCACCGGTACCACCTGCTACCGCGTTAGGGCACCTCTAACGCCGTTACTTGTCATGTCATGCATCACTATGCATATGCTTGCTTAAATATTTATTGTTTCTCCCCCCTCTTCTCTCGATAGACACCGAGACCGACGCCGCTGCTACCCAGTACGACTACGGTGTTGACGACCCCTCTCTCTTGCCAGAGCAACCAGGCAAGCCCCCCCTTTGATCACCAGATATCGCCTACTCTTCTCTATACTGCTTGCATTAGAGTAGTGTAGCATGTTACTGCTTCCCGTTAATCCTATACTGATGCATAGCCTGTCCTTGCTACTACTGTTGTTACCTTTACCTGCAAACCTAATGCTTAGTATATGATGCTAGTTTATCATCAGTGGCCCTACATTCTTGTCCGTCTGCCATGCTATACTATCGGGCCGTGATCACTCGGGAGGTGATCACGGGTATGTACTATATACTTTATACATGATACATGTGGTGACTAAAGACGGGTAGGCTCGTAGGAGCACCCGCGAGTGGATCTTTGAGGCGGAGCGACAGGGCAGGTTCCGACCACCTAGGAGAGAGGTGGGCCTGGCCCTGGTCGGTGTTCGCGGATACTTAACACGCTTAACGAGATCTGGGTATTTGATCTGAGTCTGGCCATTTGGTCTATACGCACTAACCATCTACGCGGGAGTAGTTATGGGTATCCCGGCATCGTGGTATCAGCCGAAGCCTTCGTGACGTCAGCGACTGAGTGGCGCGCGCCGGATTGGAACGTAAGCCTGCTCTTGTATTAAGGGGGCTAGTTCTGCTTCCGGCCGCGTTCGCAACGTGCAGGTGTGCAAAGGGCGATGGGCCCAGACCCCTGCGCCATAGGGTTTAGACCGGCGTGCTGACCTCTCTGTTGTGCCTAGGTAGGGCTGCGACGTGTTGATCTTCCGAGGCTGGGCATGACCCAGGAAAGTGTGTCCGGCCAAATGGGATCGAGCGTGTTGGGGTATGTGGTGCACCCCTGCAGGGAAGTCTATCTATTCGAATAGCCGTGTCCCTCGGTAAAAGGACGACCCGGAGTTGTACTTTGACCTTATGACAACTAGAACCGGATACTTAATAAAACACACCCTTCCAAGTGCTAGATACAACCGGTGATCGCTCTCTCACAGGGCGACGAGGGGAGGATCATCGGTTAGGATTATGCTATACGATGCTACTTGGAGGACTTCAGTATACTCTCTTCTACATGCTGCAAGACGGAGGCTGCCAGAAGCGTAGTCTTCGACAGGATTAGTTATCCCCCTCTTATTCCGGCTTTCTGCAGTTCAGTCCACATATAATAGCCTTATCCCAGTTGATACCAATGCATACATATGTAGTGTAGCTCCTTGCTTGCGAGTACTTTGGATGAGTACTCACGGTTGCTTTCTCCTTCTTTTCCCTCTATCCCTTCTACCTGGTTGTCGCAACCAGATGTTGGAGCCCAGGAGCCAGACGCCACCGTCGATGACGACTCCTACTACACCGGAGGTGCCTACTACTACGTGCTGCCCGTTGACGACGACCAGGAGTAGTTAGGAGGATCCCAGGCAGGAGGCCTGCGCCTCTTTCGATCTGTATCCAGTTTGTGTTAGCCTTCTTAAGGCAAACTTGTTTAACTTATGTCTGTACTCAGATATTGTTGCTTCCGCTGACTCGTCTATGATCGAGCTCTTGTATTCTAGCCTTCAAGGCCCCTGGCTTGTAATATGATGCTTGTATGACTTATTTTATTTGTAGAGTTGTGTTGTGATATCTTCCCGTGAGTCCCTGATCTTGATCGTACACATTTGCGTGTATGATTAGTGTGCGGTTGAATCGGGGGCGTCACATCAGGGATGCATGCTACAATCTGGGCGAACTTCAAAAGAAATTTTAAAGGAACTATCGTCATAAATCACCATTAGAATAAGTTGGGTGATGCTTACCTTGACTAGTTGACTTGGACCGCTGGAGAACTGGCGGGAGTAGTCTGCAAGATTGCTCATCGCGGAGCCAGTGCCGGTTGATTTAATCGGACTCACCCTGCTCGCCCCCCCTTGGCTCCGCCACTGGCCCTAATGGAAGGGATGACTGTAGGATATAGACCATGGAGGGGCGGCGGTGAAGATGGAGGACAAAACACACGAGCTAGTATGCATTACGAGTGTCATGCTATATTTTATTCCATAATCCATATGTAACATGAAATAATGATATTAATGTGCTAATGATGAACTAGTAAGATGATGTAGAATTTAATGTTGAACATATCTGAATACTATTCTCTATCATAGACAAGATCCAATAATAGTGCCACCTAACCTAACTACCATCCTCGGGTAACAAAGACAGCCTTTGTAGGGAAGCCCTAACCAAGTATGTTGCTCACTCTTTTAATTCTATATCCACCCTAAATGCTATATGGGTCGAGACTTATCGCCAGGTAGTGAGAGCATGAACATGAGATGAGTTTTGGTCAATGGATATTGTGCACTATCCGATCTACCCATGAGGGTTACACTAGTGCATGCAGGCCCTGTGCAAATGGTTTAAAACCCCTTCCGCTGACACGGCTTCGAACAGTCGCCTTGCTTAGGTGTGTTAAAGGGGTGTCCCATCGCACACGATATGGATTAACCATCAATGATAGGGCAGAAGCATGCATACTTTTCATGAAAGAAAATCGTATGTGATGCCCCAACCTATCCCACACGTGACTGGTGAGATAAGCGATTGCGATATATCAAATGTCCCAAACGCTTCATCCGTTGGACACTGGGATGACATACCTATAGCATGCATCCTTCTATATGGCGCAATGTTTACGATGCACACAACATAAAAAACGATTAGTGATTGTAGAGCATGTGCGATAAGGAGCCTATCACAAACATTTAACTCGGTCGTGGCGTTTGCGATACATCAAGCATCACACACGTTTTGGAAACAAAGCTTTGCCGCACACGTTTGCCAAGGTAGAAACAGTGGTGGAGCTACACCCCAGCCCTGGGGGCCAGGCTTGGGTCGCTGAAAGCTTTCCTGACTGTAGCGTTGTTTGCATTATTTCACACTATAGATCACTATAGCACTGAAAGTACGGGGCCTAGTGCTAGCCTAGCTCCGCCCCTAGGTAGAATTATGTGTGTTGTTTTTCATTACACATGTTAGTCCTTAGCGAATTGTGTGTGCGGTAGGGATTCATCACACACGCTGTGAGCTGAGAAATGTTTCTGATCTTGAGGTTGATCGACATTTCGCTTTCTCAAACCATGTGAACCCTAATGACCCGCAGAGAAGACTTTTCTCCCTAATTTAATCCCTGCAATTTAAAATTCTTCAGAACTTGAATTTGAAAGTAGGAAATCACTTATTTCATATCCATCATATATACATACCATATTTACAAAGGTTCAACAACCAACGTATAGTTCGACTCACATGTATCATATGTTCAAGAATTATTGAAGCACCAAATAAACAATGATGAACCACCGTAGTATTAAAGACGGTAAAGAGAGAGGCAAAAAATATTCTAGTTGCCAGAGAAGGCGAAGCAGAATGCCCATATTGTGCCCTCCGTCATGCCGAAGGCACACACAACTCTAGTCCAACCCTTTTCGATGACCGTCCGTCCATCCTTCACCATCTTCATGAAAACTTCCAAATAGTCATTGTAGTCTGGGTGAAATACTTTAAATTTCATTGCATCGCCACCAATCATGTAGTTTGCAGGTTAATCTTGAGCAAACAGTTTTGGAAACAACTGTGAAAGAAAAAGATGCAGACATTGACGTTGATGAGTTGGCATGTGTGCATGTTAAGATAAGACCTCTCACAGTGGGGTATCATGACATGATATAATGCAACCACATGCAATGCCATGTAGGCATATTGCTGAGTTGTCACAACATTAAATGAGGAAATAGAGGGCATTGGTATCATAGCATGATATTGTGTCATGTTAAATGTTGTGCTAAAATGAATCACACAAAATGATAAATGAGACCACCTAAGATAGTAACAAATGAGACATCTAAATAAAAGTACCAGGATCAACTTTGTAGAATATAAGTAGTATTTCTCATGCATCTCGAGAGAAATAAAAATTGTGGGGTTGATAAAATGGGATGTGTGCATGCTGAGACAAATAATATAAGTAGCATTTCCTGTACATGTTGAGATAAATAAAAGTAGTGGCACTGGTGACGTGACATATGTGCTTATTACTATAAGTAAAAGTAGTGGGGATCAACTACTTAAGCATACTAGATTAAGCATCAATAAAGGCCATCTAGATCAAATTATGTAGCAAGTTTGTTCTAACAATGGTTTTGATGGTGACAAAGCCAACATGGTTGTTGAAGATCCGTAACCAAACAAGGGTAGATTCCGTATTGTCCGTACTGCTGGACTGAATCAAACATATGTTGTTGAACAAGTAGGCGTAATGGTTGAGAATCATATTGGCGAACTTAATGGAGTAAGTTACTCTGTTCCTACTACTGAAAAAAGTATATGTCGCGTCCCATCGCGCGGCTTTCTTAAAATGTCATAATTTATTCGATGAAGACTTGTACAAATGTATGTATGGCCAAACCAAGTTACCATACGTAGGGCTTGTACGTATGGCTACAATAATTCACGCTAGTGTGTGCGGCTATAACTGGTTAGCAACGAAAAACTGTTGACCCACAAAACAGAATTATAGTATCGAAGAAGTAGACTTAACTATATAAGTCTATGATGGTGAACTTAATGGAGTAACTTATTACGATCCTTTTATGGTAAAAAAATATGCAAGGCGCTCCACCAGACGGCTTTCTTGAAATTTCATGATTTATTTGACGAAAACCTATACAAATGTATGTATGACTAAGCAAGTGAACATACGTGGGGCTAGTACGTATGGCTACAACAAGTCTCTGTTAGTATGTATTGCTATAACTGGTTAGTACTTGGAAAAACCGCTTGTCTGAATCAAGCCAAAATATAGTATTGAAGTAGGTGTAATGACATATGTCTAAGGCAGCTACCTTAATGGAATAAGTTATTGTGATCCTACTACTACCTCCGTCTAGGTGAATAAGTCATTCGCGTAGTTCTAAGTCATCGATTTGAAGAATTAAATATGTGTTATATGTCATGAAAAGTATATCACTAGATTTCTACATGTATGTAGTTTTTAAATATATATTTTTTGTCACATATAGTACATATTTAGATAGTTAAATCGTCGACCTAGAACTACGCGTATGACTTATTCGCCGAGACGAAGGGAGTATTTAAAATGAAATATTCAAGCCATTCCACTAGGCGGCATTCTCGAAATTTCATGACTTATTCTAGGAAGACTTTTATAAATGTACATATTGCTAAGCAAGTGGACATACATGGGGCTATAGTATGCACGGTTACATAGCTATTCTGGTACACATGGCTATAACTGGTTAGTACTTTGAAAATTTGCCTGGCCGAATTAAGCCAAAAATATATTGTATTGTTTTTGGGAACAAAAATATATACCCCCTATTCATATTACTTGTCAGTCAAATGGATGTATCTATATCTTGGTCTATTTGGAATGAACGAACGGGAGGGTCTTCCGCAACAAGTCCTCTCCGCCAACAATCTTGCTCAACATGGAGCAGTACAGTTCTAAAGATGGAGCAGTGGCAGTTGGCGGCGGCGGCCTCTGAGAGCACGCCGGACCAGTATGTGCCCCAGACCCGGCAAGTGGCTTGATTGGGGTCTCAGGTCTTAGATGTTAGGCTTGGCTGCGATGTCTGTTTGGTATTAGGCCCAGGCTATCTGCCCCTCTTCATCAACTGGATAGGTGTAGCGACAGTTTGTTGCTTAGACGGCGGCTTTAGTCTTACTGTTGTATGACTTTGCAAGGTCTTGTGAGAATAATTAATTAAGTGGCCGTATGCATCGTCCAGATGCAGAGGCCGGGGATCATCCTCCTTTTCTAAAACAATCTTGCTCAACAACATCAAGCTTGAAGCTAAACTCTGGGTTGCCGCGGGCGCAAAAAAGTTAGGGACCATCATTCCGGGAGAGTAAAATCCTTGTAGTTTGCGGGCCTGTAACAAAACATCCTTATCCTTCTTAATTAATATATGTGGCAAATCTTTTGCCCGTTTCAAAAAAAAAATGGATGTACCTAGACATATTTTAGTGTAAGATACAT
Organism: Triticum monococcum; assembly: GCA_034509565.1. Classification (NCBI taxonomy): domain Eukaryota; kingdom Viridiplantae; phylum Streptophyta; class Magnoliopsida; order Poales; family Poaceae; genus Triticum; species Triticum monococcum. The sequence continues at coordinate 60,471,013 of CM067843.1, read as the reverse complement.
CCGTTTGAGTAACAAGTAATATGAATCAGAAGGAGTAGCTAAACAGGTAGACATAACGAGAGTGGTCTATATGGTAGCGAATTTAATGGGATAAGCGCTGCTATGATCTGGCTACCGTAAAAATGAATGTGAGGCATCCCATCAGGCGGCTTTGTTCGAACTTCATGACTTGTTGGAGATGAAGATTTCTACAAATGTATCGTATGGCTAAACAAGTGGACAGAAGTGGGGCCAGTACGTATGTCTACAACAAGTGGCGCGAGTATGTATGGCCATAACTGGTAGGTACTTGGATTACTAGTGTATGGCTACACACTAGTACGTATGGCTGTAAGCCTAGAACTGGTCAGTACTTGGTTGCATTCCATGCAAAACAAAGAAATTGGATTATACGCACTTAACCGGTTTTTCTTAAGTTCATATTCATTTTTTTCCATTTGCATGATTTGACAACTTGCAAACAAAATGGATTGTTTATGTTTCTTTTTACCAACAGAAGGACAAGAGTATAAGTTGGCTTGTGTAGTATCTCTATATATACCAGCACTTCCGTACTTCAAGTACACATCCCCTGTGCTCCGACGAAACAGTTCAATGGCAGCAATTCAAGCAGACTGCTCTGGCGAAGAGACGAGGACAACTTTTCACCCGACTCTGTGGGGTGATTACTTCCTTAAATACAAGCCACAATCTTCAGCGCAGGTTAATACTCGTACTTGTACAGTTGTACTTCAACGTTGTCTAAGATCCTCATATCTTTAAGCTTCTGTGTAAACAGTGAAATATCGCCTGTGTTACATATTTCTAGATGATGTTGTTCATCAGATGTTTTAAATCAAGACAAAGTTGAACAACAGAGTGCGTAATTAATTGTATAATTTTTTCTGCATATGCGGTACCTCCCCATCTATTGTTTCTATAATCTCAACATGTTGAGGTAGAAGTTTAATTTCTGCATAATATCCAAGCTCCACTTCTCCGAAACTCCATGAAGCACCGTCTGGTTAGTGTATGCAGTGGTTCTACAAATGATGTGGGAACCAGACAATCGACACGTCACTGAAAGCAAGATAAACAAGGAAATAAAACCGAATGAAAGATAAATGAGTAAATAAAATTAGTTAACTGGAACTGGAGGTCCAACACAACACATCAACATCAGGCTACCGTACCCTTCAGTGATACTCCCTCGGTTCACAAATATAAGCTGTTTCGGATATTTCAACATGAACCACATACAAACTTAAATGAGTGAAAAAACCCACAAAAATGTGTATATATCCATTTACAAAAAAGTTGGAACATCTTATAGTTGTGAATGGATGGATAGAGTACCTTTTTGAAACCTCATAATGGAACCTGATGTAATAATCATGCAGCAAACTGATAGAATGAGAAGCACGACATAGAAATTTAGATACTAAAATGTCACACACTAACTATGTATATTTAGGTAAAAGCATCATGTTTTGTGTGCAACCTGAAATTGGTATGATGCTTCAAATCTTGTGCAGTGTTTCCTGGAAGACTCACCTACAAATACCCACTTGCCCCACTCCACAAAATAGGCGTGTCGAATAAATTCTATAGAGATATAACACTTAAAACAAGAACTGTACTAGTCATGTCCTGGCTTTGCTTGGAGGACTCATAACCTCTACAGGAAGCAGGGACCTAAAGCACATGTCAGTAGCTATATGCCCCTTCTGGTTTATAAGGCATGTACGTATTTCTGGATCATCAATTTGACTAACAAAGTATGAAGTATATTTCATAAAAAATAAATCATTAGAAACTTCTTTCAAATATGCAATTAATCGTATATTTTCATTAGCCATATAAACAGGAAATACAAGTATATCATAACATATAACTATTGTATGTCATAATTATAAGGATGTGCAATAAAACTTATATCATCAATAGTGTCATAATTATAAGGTATGTGTAATAAAACTTATATCATCGATAGCATAATTCTCTTATTTCGTTGGTCAAATTGGAAATGTTTTAATAGATGTCGGCCTTATAAACTGGAAGAGAGGGAGTATTAATCTTGGTCGATACTAAAATCATTTGACATCAGACATCCTTCGGGGAAACATTTTTGCATGGCATCTTCTTATTTGTGAAAAAAATATATAAAAAAAATGTGTCGAACCAATGCGAGAACCTCATGCATGTATGCACATGTCAACCTAATTTAAAATAACTACTTGGGTTATTCTTTAGTCAAACACATGATTAACTCTTTTGTGGGAACATGAAAATCACACTATGCCACCATTGTACACATACAACATAATATTTGTGATATGCAACACTATATTGTGATCTATTTTTTCAATGTGACAATCCGCACTACTGTGACGATCTAATATCACAAGCAGTTTCCACCTAAGAACTGCCAAAAACACTCAGGATTTTGTTAATGCTATGAAACATTTTCATGTGGTGGAAACCATTTTTAACTAAATGGAACATCTTTACTTTTGTAGGAGTTGCATTTAATTTTATGTGAAATAGAAATATTTTATGGTGGAAATGTTTTTACCATAATATGTGTTGTACACCATATTATGTAAACATTAATTTCACCATTATTTGTACTAACAGGTATTTGTCTTCTTCTTATGGGATTGTTATATATCAGTTGTATGAGAGCAATTAGTATTTCTAAATTGACCAAATAGCATATCATAAAATGTAGTGATCTACATAAATTTGTATGATTTTTTAGTTGTAAAACCATGCATTTGCCTCATTGCATATTTCTAGAAGTAAAGTTGCCATAATATATATAATGTGTAGCTATAGAAATTTCATTACATAAGATTAAATGATTAAGACCATCGACTTAAACATAAGATTCATAGAATAGATGGTCCTCTACTCTTCTTTGCTTAATCAGGTATGCTATTGTCATCTTATATTCATAGCAGTTGGTCGACTGTAGCATTATGGCTAATATGACACAATCACATGAAACATTAAGGGTCCACATGATTAATTAACATATAATGGCCGTTATGTTCTTGCAGCAAGCTCACATGAGAGAAAGGATGGAAATACTATTGGAGCAAGTAAGAACGGTGATGAATGAGGCAAATGAAATCCCCAAAATGCTAGAGCTTGTAATCACAATTGAGAGACTTGGTTTGGGCAACCATTATGAGAATGAGATTGCACAACTACTGGATGTTGTTTTGAACTCTGATTATGATGATAATAATCTACACTTGGTTTCGCTTCGATTTTATCTTCTACGAAAAAATAGATATGATGTGTCATCTGGTAAGACCTTATAGATTGATACAACCTATATAGCAATTTTTTATCTTTTACCAATGAAATGGAAATTGTTGATATCCATTCCCAATCAAATTTGCAGATGTATTCCATAAATTCGAAGACAAACAAGGAGGTTTTGTTCAGTCGGATACAAATAGTTTGTTGAGCTTATATAATGCAGCACATCTGAGTATCAAGGGGGAGGATGTATTTGACATGGCAGTCTCTTTCACGAGAAGACACCTCCTCGGGGCATTAGAAAATTTGGAATCACCATTTGCAGGGGAAGTTTCTTCTTCCCTTCTTACACCTCCTTTTAGAAGAGTTGGGATATTAGAAGCAAGAAGCTACCTACCGTGTTACACAAACAAGGCTACACGAAATGAAGCCATATTGGAGCTTGCCAAATTGAATTTTAATATTCTGCAACTTCATTTTTGTGAGGAGTTGAAAGACGTCACAATGTAAGTTTTATTATTAATTCATTTTGAAATTAATCTAGGTTGCTCTTCACTTTTTCTAATAAAAAAACTTCACTGACTTATTTTTATGCACATGCAAGGTGGTGGAATAAGATCAAAATGAAGTCAAGGTTGAGTTTTGTAAGAGACAGAATTGTAGAAACTTACTTTTGGATAAATGGGACCAGCTACAACCTTGAATATTCTTATTCCCGAATAATAGCTACAAAGGTCACCGCTTTCATGACTATAATAGATGGCATATTTGACACATATAGCAGCACTGAAGACAGCATGCAACTTGCGGAAGCAATTAATAGGTCAAACCCTCCTTCCCTTCCCGAGTTTATTCTGTAATAGTTATAATATATAATGGTTTTATAATAATCCCAATACATGAAAGTTGACTTGTTTTCTATCAAAAGAACAAAGTGAGAATTATTACTAACGATTTATACATTGGAATTAAGCATGAAGCCAGAAATATTAGTAATGATTTATACAAACTAAAAAGAACAAAGTGAATTGTTGCATTAAGAGGTATTCATTGCATTGTTTCTATGCTCATGATGTCCATGATTCTTTTGGGCGGTGTATTAGCAATCTTAATACATTTGATGTGCCTTATATGTATTACAACAACGGTTTCACTTCACAAAAGAAGTACTAATATATGTAATAGGATGTAAAGTATGTAATAAATGTTGTAGATCACACGCTAATTACACTATAGCATAGATATTATATGAAACTCTAAATAAGTCTATAATGGAAAAATACATAAAAATATATGTCCTTAAATTATTTTGTTCTAGTATGGGCAACGGTTTATCAATATATGTGGTAACATTAGAGTGAAAGTTAGGACTGCGTCATGGATCTACCGTGTCAGATGTGAAAGTACCATTATTGATTATGGAAGTAACCATATTAAAATTTGGTAGAAACACAAATTGATTGGAATATGAAGTTTCCAAAAACATAATTGCAGCTTAAGTATTTCTCTACTATAAGCATTATATTCTGACATAGTGAAATGCAGGTGGGATGAAGATGCAGTAAATGTGCTTCCAGAATACATGAAGGATATCTACTTATATTTGTTGGAAACGTTTCATTCTTTTGAGGACCATTTAGGACCTGAGAACAGCTACCGCGTGGTTTATCTAAAAGAAGCGGCAAGTGTTACTCTATTTTATTTGTTCATACAAAGTTGGTTGTGTAGAAATATGCACCTAGTTTATTTTGATGTATATTCCTTTTAAAATATCTCCCAATTGAGCGTCACCAAGACGGAATAACATCGATCTAGCTAACCACATAAATGTTTTAAAAAAATAGTAGCATACTTTAAGTAAAGAACTTAGAAATAGATTAAACTATTTGCAGGTCTACATGGGAACATATTATTATTTTCCCTGAATAGTGGTTTTACAATGTGTAGGACTACATTGGCCGAGTGATTGTATTGTAATGCCTCTTGTTTCTTAGCATTAGGGGTGGTTATATCTAGTCTTCACTTAAAAGCTGGCCACACAATTATATTTCGAAAGTATGCACCTTGGGTGAGAGTGTCGGGGATAAAAAAACTCCAATGGGCACTTAAGCATACATGGCAATCTCATAAAGACCCTCACCACTAAAATACTTAGAGCCACCAAACTTGAGCCAATACTAATAGAAGGTAAGAAAAAAAGTAGCATACATGCTGAAATTTGGGCCCCGTGCACTTTGGATAGTCGAGAGGAAAGTCCTAGCTAGACAATTTGGAGTTTAAAATAAATACTATGGAAAATATTAAGAGAGAGTTGTTTCCACTAAAGTATTTGACTCGAAGCTTCTAGTAAATTTTAAGCTTCCATTCTAGCTATTAATATGGTTAAGTAGTGACATCACACTCCATAAGGTAATCTTGTGAGGCTTTGTACAACGCAATTTAAGCGTTAACACGTAAGCTTTCTCCTGCTATATGATGCACTTGTTTTGGTACGATTTTCCTATAATCAATATAATTACTCAAATCACTCAATAAACTTTGTAATGGGATTTTATAATCAAGAACTCTTGGTGTCTTCTTCTCCAATTCATTTCGCAATTGTCAGTTGGGGTTTAACATGACTGTGTGCTTGGAGCACATATTTTGTTAGTCATTAATCCCTGAACCATTGTCATTAGTCCTCAGTGTCAATTTAGGGAGCTACATGCACTTTAATTTAGGTCATGACTTGAACCTAGCTAGTTTGTAGTATGCATGTTTTTATTTCTTCGAAATGGAATCAAGGGAGGTCCTCCAATTGAAAATATACCAGATACATCTTTTTGAACATGATACGAATGACATTGTCGGTGACTCAACTAAATGTGACTCGTCTGTAGATATTTTGGAGTAATCACTATATCATTTTCACCATATGTTCTTTGCAGAAGAAAATTCATCATATGCTGTTTTATAAATTGTATGTATGGTTTAATCAACAATGCTTAAAAAATATATATGTAGCAATTTGTTGTTTTAACATGTAGATGTTGAACTTTTCATGAAAACCTTATTCCCTGGTAACATTTTCTTATTTTATTCCCCAAAATGTAATCAATGGAATTTCAATTCTACAATAATTACACTTTATTGACTCATAATTGTCACATCAAGGCGATACAAGAAACATGAATTCACATCCGGCTTCCGCGTGACTAGGATGCACACGGCCAGGACAACCACACACACACACACACACACACACACACACACACACACACACACACACACACACACACACACACACACACACACACACACAAAGGGAATGCACACAAAATGCTTGCAAAATTAAGTTATAAAGAACCAAGAAAATGCTGATGGCGAGATGGCAGGGATGCCACTCCATAGACTATGCCACCAACCATATAGAAACGCAATCAATATTTTTACCTTGAATGTCTTCATTTAAACCAATTTTAATGTATTGACACTTCAGAAATATTACAACATTTTGAGTTATTTTTTTGCGGGGTGAGTGATTATTTTTTTATCAAATGCAGTTCAAGAAATTGGTTCAAGCATACAGTGATGAACTAAAATGGCGTGATGAAAATTATGTACCAAAAACACTTAATGAACACCTTCAAGTTTCATCGGTAAGTATTGGAACCTCTGTGGTAGCATGTGCTATATTTGTTGGCATGGATGACACAACAGTGGAAACTCTCAATTGGGTGTCGAGCGACCAGAAACTTCTGAAGTCTTTTGCTATATATACACGTTTCACGAATGACATGGCATCAGCAAAGGTATTTGTGTATACTTGGAGATGTGATCAACTTCCTATGATTAGTTTGCATACATGCATCTTGGCAAAGTGACAAACTAATCTGAACATATATAAGTGTAAACATGTATTTTTAAACATATAGCTATACATAATGAATATTGATCATACTCACGAAGGCACATATTGTATTATTTTGTATGCTTACATCATGATAAATGCATGTTTCTATTGTATACCTAGCCTATGCGAACTTGAACATACAAGTTTAATTTTAAAGTTTTAGGTTATAGTCATTTACATCCACAGGTAACTCATGCATGCTTTGAAGTGAAGCTGGATTAATCATGGCCTGGATTGTAGGACGTACACAAGTTGAATAGGGGCGCATAACATGTGCTTCATGTGTAGTATAATATCCAGTATACTGAAATACAACATACAAGTCTAGTTCAAAGTGTCGTTGGCCTAGCTTGATTTTTAATGGTAGTGATAAAACACTAAAGGAACATGAGGAGAGACTGAGCGGAAGCAACAAATGTCTTAAATTTCATCCAGGGGCCTTCCGAACAATAAGGCCATCCCTGAGATTAACCCAATGACTACTAAAATTAGTAACTGACATTTTGTACCATATGTATTCTTGTAGCGTGAGCAAGCAGGGGGGCAGTGTGCCTCTACTATCCAATCGTACATGAAGGAGCATGGGATGACAAATGATGACGCATGTGAAAAGATAAAAGAACTTATCGAGAACTCATGGAAGGATATGTTACACCATTATCTCACATTGACAGATCAACCAATGGTCGTGCCCCAAATGATACTTAACCTTTCAAGGACTGTGGATAACATGTACAAGCATACCGATGCATACACTAATTCAGATATACTGAAAGATACAATAAGGATGCTTTTTGCTGAGCCAATGTAATAGATATACGGATCTGGCAACCACAAGGGATGCATAAGTAGAAGATGGTCATCGGAAGCGGACTATCTGGAGTACCTCAATATGAATGTATCTTGTAAGTTAAATGAACATGGTGTGCTCATTATTCAGGAATGTAACACTTTTAATAGACGTTGTTTTCAGTATTGATCATTTTCAAATAAAAATGCATTGTTGAGCTTAAGAATGTAAATAGTTTAGAATAAATTATTGATTTCATAAACAGTTACGCGGTCATCGTTCATTCATTTGCTCATCTACGGCCACGCACTCATCGACCATGTTAACCTAGACGTTTCGTCATGCACCTACTATAATGCACTAGGCAAAATAATTGTCGAAGCGTATAAGTTACGCTTCAAAGGCGAAAAGTTATGTCATCTTATCCTCTATGTTAGGATTAGCATTTGGTTTACCACTAGTAGCATGATATGATGTTTTTTCTTATATTCTCAATCGAATACTAGCTTCCACAATCTGTTGCCTGTTTTTTGGATTAAACTTAAAGGGAAAATGCTCAATTATTAAGCAAGAGAAAGCGAGAGAGAAAAAGGCTTGTCTTGTCTTAGCTAAGAGAAAGTTATGTCTTCCCTTATTCAAAGGATTTCTAGTTTGATATTTTTTAAATCATGTAAACATTAATTGCTAGGGATCACACTTTGGAGATAATCCATCATATATAATGGGTCTTCGGCTTCTCTCAGTGACGTGAAATACATAGGAGAAAAATGCCTCATCGACCATTGGCATGCCCTAACCATCATTTCCATAAGTTAGTAATTTTGTCGTTGTAGAACTGAAAAAGGCTTACTGCTTCTCTAGAGAAACATTAGTCTCGTGTTCCCGCAAAAAGAATGCAGACTCATCGTTTACTTTTTATTTTCTTGGCGGAAAAACGACAGCTTATATAGTAAACTAATTCTTTTTTTTTTGACAAAGGGCGTTTTTTTATTGACTCATAATGTAGCATCAAGTGATACAAGCATAATTAGCACACATCTGGCTTCTGCATAACTATGATGCATACAACCAACACTACGCACGCACACAAAGATCACACTGGCAAAATGAAAAGTCATGTAAGACCGAAGCTATGCCTATGCAAAGAAAAAGCAAAAAGAGAAAGACCCAAAGCGATCAAAACAACAATCGATGATGTACAACAACGACCATTGACACCAATCATATTTTGACAACATAATGATTACAATAAAGGTTCTTCAGAAGCAACGCCTTTAAGAAGGAAAACGACGCATATACGGCGCCGTCGTCAAATCCACCATTGAAGGCCAGATCGTGGGTTTTCACCCTAAAGATCCAGTCCGAGCAAACTCCAAGTAATGCCTTCAAGAGGGTAACGACGCAAAAAATGCCGCCATTGCCAGGTATACCAAATAAGGTCGGACCTAGGATCTTCATCTCGGAGCTCGAGACCGGGTACTTGGAAAGCACCACCCAATCAAAATCATCCTATGTTATCTTTCCACTTTCCACGATCTCGACAGCTTGACGAGGGAGGAAGATCACACACACATCGAAATCATAGGTTTGGGACACTCGGCGTACCCGTGTTGTCCTCACAAGTGGCAGTAGATGACCAATCTGCATGAAACAACATCACCACATGCCGCCACTACCATCTTCATCGTAGCATGTCGCAGTAGACTACACCGGGAGAGGACACGGTCACCGTCAAGCATCGCCGTTAGCGATGCAGGTGGCGAGCCCGGCTGGATCTGAAGGTCGAAACCTCACCGGCAACCGTAATCCAGCGGATGTCGTATCCATGTAGGCAGCCAAAGCACGACCGATAGTGCACAGCAGCACGTAAGCTAGATCGGGATGTGATGGCCGTGGCAATTGTGGTCGCTACACCACCGGCAGTGTGGGCGGCGGCCGCGGCATCTTGTACTTAGCCACCGCCACATCTTGCCTTCCCTCGTCATCAAAGAGGCGCCTTGGGAGCGGCGCTAGCCCTGACTTAGAGAGCGGGCTCTCCAGATCGTGCGCGCCTGCTGCAAGCCGATGCCGCCAGGGATTGAAAAGGCGCTCTGCTGCATCTGCCCTGCCACGAACCGACTAAGGTTTTTTTACCAGAGCCGGGAGCTACCGGTGGAGAATCTGCCGTTCAATTGCTTTCTCTGAGATTCGTGCCAGTTTTTTGTGTATAAAGTAAAAATAATTTACTATGCAATACAAGCAGTAGACAAAGGAATACATCTGTGCATGTCAGATGCGTGGCAACTTTAGATGTGACTTGTGAAAAAGGACGGCGCATGGGTTCTCTCCCCCAAACAAAGTAGTTGCATTTTATTTGCTGATCATATTTTGAATGGTTAATAGCTTATGAACCAAATTTCCATTAATGAATTTTTTTTGTACATTTGAATTCAGGGTGATAAGACCTTTAAAACAAGACCGGTCTTGGATACAATTTGGCTAGATTGAATTTTTACTGGTTCAATTAATTTCACATTGCAAAAAATAGGATTTTACTCATTTCAATAAACAGAGTTTACTCATTCCAAAAAAATTATTTCACTAATTTGAAATACGGATTTCACTCATTTACAAATTGATTTTATTATTTCAAACTAATATTTCATTTATTTCAAACAACTGATTTCACTCAGTTGAAAAAACTTACTTCACTCATTTCAGAGAACACATTAGATTCACTCATTTGAAGTACTATATTCCACTCATTTAAAAAACTTATTCCACACATCACAAAAAAAATAATATTTTCAAACTTTGTTTCACTCGTTTCAAGAAACTAATTTCACTTATTTCAGAAAACACATTACATTCAGTCAATTGAAATACTATATTTCACTTGTTTCAAAAAGTGATTTTACTCGTTACAAAAGATAGATTCCGCTCATTTCACTAGTTTCAGAAAACACATTACACTCACAATATACAGAAATAAATAAGGATTTTTCACAAAAAATAATATTTCAATTAAAAAACTATTTCACTCATATAAAAAATATCATTCAAACACATATTTCTCTGCAGTAATTAAAATCTATGAAATTAGTGAAATTAGATTTTTGAACTAAGTGAGATCTATGAAAATAGCTACTTTTTGAAATGTGTGAAACATGTCATTTTTAAATCTGACTGACATAAGTAGTTTCACACAGAGTGAAATAACATGTTTCATATGTTCCATATATAGAGTGAAATAAATTTCGAACACTGAAATAAGCAGTTTCACACAGAATATATAGAGTGAAATAAGTTAACTGAAATGTTGAAAATTAAATGTATTTGAAATCTATCCAAAATTGATCTTGTTCTAAAGGTCTTGACACCTGGAGATCAAATATATAAAATATTTCACATATGTAATTTTGGTTTAAAAGATATTAACGGTTGAAAATGTCAAATGAAATTTAAATGTGTACCTTTGTTATGGGGGCCAGAGGAGGAGAGTATGTCTGAGCCATGCATGCATCGTACTAACAAAAAATGCTGACAAGAGTTGACAAGACGTTTCATACATGATGATGTTCAATAAAATACAAATGAATACTGGTATGCATGTAGACAACGTGCACCAATCTCCAAAAATTTAAGGATGAATTTAGCACCGATACATCCCTGCACCGATAAAAAGAGGTTTGCGTGCCACGAACGGCTGCCACCCCTGCACCATTGCCGTCATTGGTTCAAGCCGTCTCCCGTACATCACCAATGGCCGCCGAACAGCTTCAGAACGCAGCCCCGCCGCTACCATCGGCCGTGCGGGCAAGCCCGGCGGCAAGGAGGGACGGAGACTCGAAAGGACGGCCGTCGGCAAAATAGGATCCGTTCGCCGCCCGTGTCGCCCAGGCGGACGATCGTGAGGGCAGTTGGTGATGTTGTTTGTATGACTTGCTGATGCTTTGGTTGATGTGCGAATGGCAAAAAAAAGAGTTTCGTTCTTGCATTAGTGCATCTTCTACGTCTCCTTGGATTGGATGGTGAACGGTAACAAAAAAAGGAAATGCGGCTAATCCTTCCTTGCATCTGCTAGCTGCTTGTAAACCAAGCACGAAACAATTCTTCAGAAATGATAAGACTATTTGGCCGAGGCGTTGGAGGCGCAACTCGCAGTCAACGGGAGTGAGCTGTACCAGTTAGCCATGGCGAAGCACACGCTGGTGGTGGACAACCTCAGGCGCAGCAGCATCGCGTGGCGGCTTTGCTGTTGCAAGGAGGTGAACCTTGTATTCTATAAGACAGGGCCGAGCCGGCAAAATCGGGGGCCCTGTGCCAAACTTTAAAATGTGGCCTCAACTATAGTATACCCAGGCCTAGTCTTGACACATGCAATTTGATAAAATGAGGCCTCTCCACATAGATATTTTTAGAAGGCTTGCTTATATTTTAGTAACAACTACAGTATTGAACATATCATATAAATATTATCTTCGCTCATTAGTTGTACTATATAATAAACAGATGGGAACTACTCATCATCTTATTATGACGAATTGAAGAGAACAGCTAGTACATTTTTTTCTTACCCAGACATATACTTCGTACATGGCATCTTAGTATGGAACATGTAACACAAACAATATGCAAATTATAAAATGAAGTTGAAATAAAAGCACCTGAAGGATCAAGACTAGGTCTGTCGCCTGTGCCTGTTGTGGTGTCGTTGCAAGAATGAATCCAAATCCCACGGGACCTTGCTTTTGGAGAATTGGACATCCCTGAGGATGTGGTTGCCAACAATCCCTTTCCGCTGCTCACCTTCTTGAACTCTCTTAAACAGTATTGAATATGGGGATTAGGGGAGAATTAAGGGAGCAATACTATGGAATCAGATGGAGAGTGGGAGAAAAATGAACAAACCTAGGAGAATAAAAAAATTGTGATCTTTGGGATGCCATCGTCACGTGGTTGAGAAAGAAGAGAATGTTTTTGGTGGTCTCGTCCTGACTGATGAATCGATCGACGCCGTGGAGGAAGAGAGGAAAAGAAGAGACCCTGAGCCGCCGCTGCAGCGTGGTCGCCGGAGGTTTAGATCTCCATGGATGTCGGCTGTCGCATCGAATCAGGTGGCCTGGTTTTTTTATGGGAAATTGGGTGGCCTGGTAACTGCTGCTTCATTGTGCACCGTACGGACACGGCCCAAAAGTAAATTAAGTTGTGTGCCAGCCACTGGGCCTACTCTTGCGCAGTGGGCTGCAGTTTCGAAAATCGGGGCCCCGGGAAAGTGGAGGCCCTGTGCGGGTGCACAGCTGGCACACCCATGGGCTCGGGCCTGCTATAAGAGCATCTTCAACAGACGCGCGCAGACGCGGCGTGCTAAAAAAAATTACAGCGCATGCAACAGCTGTTTTTGCGTCCGAATAGACAGTTGCTTCACAAGCCGTTGCAAATTTTAGTGTGTCGTTGTACCGCTTCAGCAGACGCGCTAAAATATAACGCTCTGTTTGAAAGATACACATACGTACGCTAAAACATAGTTCATATTTCAACCAACATATTTCCTAGCATAGATAAACCAACATAGTTTTTTTTAAATGGGCAGCATCCTTTCATTTGTTCATGATTTGTTCATTACATATAATGGCCCCGATCTCATCAGGAGGCACATTAAACCAGCTAGACTCAGCATTATGTCCTGCAGATCTTGCAAGGACATGGGCTGCCTCATTACAACAACGTTTTACATGACAGAAAACACAAGATAAAAACTTTGTAGCGGCAGATTTAATATCCCGGACAATGGCACCAACAGGGGATCTGTCTAGCCCAGTAAATTGCAGCTTGTTGATCAATGTCAGGCAATCAGAGGCTACCTGAACATTCTGAAATCCAGCATTTTTGGCAAGTACTAAGGCCTGACGAACAGCAAGAGCTTCAGCCACTTCAGGACTTTGGGTATGATCAAACAAACCTCGATGTGCTGCCACAAGCGCTCCAAGATGATCTCAAACCACAATTCCAAAGCCAGCTCTTCCCGATTGGGCGAAAATTGCAGCGTCGACGTTGATCAGCAACCAACCTTCCGGCGGCGGAGACCATTTCTGAATTGATGTCGAGGTCTCACGTCTGTAGGAGATTGGCAGGCTGACATTACATAAATTCATGAATTCAATATAGGCCTTAATTTTCCCCACGACACAAAGAGGATTTAGCAGTGGCTCACCATTACGATAGTTGTTCCTGTTCTCCCAAATATGCCACATAGCCACCACCAGAATCGTAGAGTGGAAGGGTGGCGTTTCAGCTATCCAGTCCAGCAGCCATTGCCTAATATGAATGAAATTTTTTAGTTTTAGGCAGATTCCGTAGTCCTTTTTTAATTCTCTCCAGATTTCTTTCACATATTGGCATTGTAGCAAACAATGCTCAATATTTTCCTCTCGGTTGCAGAAACAACAATCGTACCTTGTGCGTATTGATCGGACCTGGAGCTGCGAGCCTGTAGGTAGGCAGTTGTGTGCTATTCTCCACAGCGCAATCTTCATCTTGTTTGGGCACTGAATAGCCCAGAGTTTCTTCCAAGCCTTCTCCATGTGATCTTGCTTTGATGGTGAGCCTGCACCTGGAAGGCTTCGATTAATCCAAAATTGATGGGATCTCAATAAATTATATGCTGATCTAACAGTGTAAACTCCACTTTTGGAGTGAGGCCAGGATGCAAAATCATTGCAACCAATTGTGCTAATGGGAATGATTAAAATCTTTCCAGAAATTTCTTCCGGGAAAAGGTTTCTAATCAAATTTTCATTCCACTTGGGCTCATTTTCACACATCAGAGAATTGACTGTTTTATTCTCTAAATTGGGAGAGTAGGCTGATAAAGTGGCAGGTATAATACCTGGGATCCAATGATCCTTCAGAATGTTGATGTGCTTGCCGTTTCCTACTCTCCATAGTAGGCCTCTTTGGAGCAATTTCTTGCCATGCATAATGCTGCGCCAAACATATGAAGATGATCTTGGGCATTGAGCTGTCCAGAAGTCCCTATCCGGATAATATCGGCCCTTGAGTACTTGTGCACATAGCGATTTAGGCTCGGTCAATAACCTCCAACATTGTTTTCCAAGCATAGCTTGAAGGTGGCCATGTCCCGAAAGCCCATTCCACCCATATACTTTGGTGATGGTAACCAGTCCCATGATCTCCAATGCAACTTTTTATTTCCATCTTCAATACTCCACCAGAAGTTAGATATGGGCTGCCTCATTTTATCACAAATGGTCAATGGAATCTGGAAGCAACTCATTACATAGGTTGGGATGGCCTGAGCCACTGATTTCAAAAGAACATCCTTACCAGCCCTTGACAGAGGTCTATCACTACATCCATTTAGGCGTTTCCAAAGTCGACCGGTGAGGAAATTAAAATTACTCGTTGGGGATCGTCCCACCCAGGTCGGCATGCCAAGGTATGTTGCTTGTAGCGTCTCGTCCTGCACCCCCAAAGTCTTTTTTGTAGCTTCCTTGATCTGTCTATCACAATGTAGCCCAAAGAAAATAGAAGATTTTGAAAGTTTATCTTCTGTCCTGAACCGTTACAGTATGTTTGTAGAGAAGATTTTAGTGCATTGATGCTTCTATATTCACCCTTGGTGAAGAAAACACTATCATCAGCAAACAATAAATGAGATATAGGGGGTCCGTTTCTTCCATTGTGAATGCCCTTTAGATGGACAGATGCTTCTTTTTGCTGCAATAAGCAGGAAAGACCTTCAACACATAGCAAAAATAAGTATGGACTAATTGGGTCCCCTTGTCTAATGCCTCTACTTGGCAAAAAAGACTCGGTTAGTTCACCATTTACTTTAACGACATATCTAACCGAAGTCACACATCTCATAACCATTTCCACTCAATTGATATCAAATCCCGATTTCAATAAAACTCCCTTGAGGTAATTCCACTCTACCCTGTCATAAGCTTTTGTCATGTCTATTTTCAAGGCAAAGAAAGGGTATTTCGCCTTCTGATTTCGAATTGTGTGTAGACATTCATACGCCACCAGAATATTATCTGTAATAAGCCTCCCTGGCACAAAGGCGCTTTGTTGCTCCGAAATAATTTCCGGCAAAAATATCTTAAGACGATTAGCAATTACTTTAGAAACTATTTTGTATATGACATTACATAAGCTTATTGGTTGGAAGTTAGAGATCACATTAGGATTATTAACTTTAGGGATAAGGAAAATTACCGAATCGCAGAAGCCTTCAGGAATATCCCGTCCCAGAAGAAACCCTTTCACTGCTGCACATATATCTTCCCCCACAATATCCCAATGTTTCTGATAAAAAAAGTGTTGGGAAACCATCTGGCCGTGGAGCCTTGGTTGGACCCATCTGGAATAAGGCAGTCTTGATTTCTTCATTAGTATAGCCCTTGCACAACTCTTCATTTATCTATGTAGTTACTTTGCAATGAATAGCATTCAAAATTGATTCCAGGGAGTCACAGGGTTCAGAGGTCAACAAATTGGAGTAAAAATCATGTACCATCCTTTTGATGCCTTGAGGATCTTCGCATAGTGATCCATCGGCTTTCCTTAAGAATTTAATTTTGTTCGCTCTTCTTCGTACTGAGGCGCGAGTGTGGAAGAACGAGGTATTTTGATCACCTTCACGCAGCCAATCAATTCTTGATCGTTGCTTCACCATGATTTCTTCTCTTTCAAACATCTCATATAGTCTCTTTTCTACTTCCTTTTCCTCTTTGCAATATCCAGTAGCCAAATTGTCTTTCCGTAAAGAAGCTAATTTCTTTTCTAGCTTCTTTATTTCCTTTTTAACCGAACCAAAAGATTCTCTACCCCATGTTTGAAGGGTTGTTCACAATCTGTTTAGAGCAGATGATAACCCACAAGTATAGGGGATCACAACAGTTTCGATAGAGTATTCAACCCAAATTTATTGATTCGACACAAGGGAAGCCAAAGAATATTCTCAAGTATTAACAGTTGAGTTGTAAATTCAACGGCACCTGAAAGACTTAATATCTGCAGCAAAGTATTTAGTAGCAAAGTAATATGGAAGTAACAGTAACAGTATTGGTTTTGTAGTGATTGTAACAGTGGCAACGGAAAAGTAACTAAGCAAAGATCAATATGTGAAAAGCTCATAGGCAATGGATCAATGATGGATAATTATGTCGGATGCGATTCCTCATGCAACAGTTATAACATAGGGTGACACAAAACTAGCTCCAGTTCATCAATATAATGTAGGCATGTATTCCGAATATAGTCATACGTGCTTATGGAAAATAACTTGCATGACATCTTTTGTCCTACCCTCCCATGGCAGCGGGGTCCTATTAGAAACTAAGAGATATTAATGCCTCTAAGGGAGTCCTGGATTAGGGGGGTCTCCGGACAGCCGGACTATCTCCATTGGCCGGACTATTAGACTATGAAGATAAAAGATTAAAGACTTCGTCTCGTGTCCGGATGGGACTCTACTTGGCGTGGAAGGCAAGCTAGGCGATATGGATATTTCCTCCTTTGTAACCGACCTTGTGTAACCCTAACCCTCTCCGGTGTCTATATAAACCGAAGGGTTTTAGTCCGTAGTACAACAACCATAACATACAATCATACCATAGGATAGCTTCTAGGGTTTAGCCTCTCTGATCTTGTCATAGATCTACTCTTGTACTACCCATATCATCAATATTAATCAAGCAGGACGTAGGGTTTTACCTCCATCAAGAGGGCCCGAACCTGGGTAAAACATTGTGTCCCCTGCCTCCTGTTACCATCCGGCCTAGACGCACTGTTTGGGACCCCCAACCCGAGATCTGCCGGTTTTGGCACCGACATTGGTGCTTTCATTGAGAGTTCCTCTGTGTCGTCGTCGTTAGGCTTGATGGCTCCTACTATCATCGATAGCGATGCGGTCCAGGGCGAGACTTTTCTCCCCGGACAGATCTTCGTATTCGGTGGCTTTGCACTACGGGCTAATTCGCTTGGCCATCTGGAGCAGATTGAAAGCTACGCCCCTGGCCATCAGGTCAGATTTGGAAGTTTGAACTACACGGCCGACATCCGGGGAGACTTGATCTTTGACGGATTCAAGCCATAGCCGAGCGCGCCGCACTGTCACGATGGGTATGACCTAGCTCTACCGCCAAACAGTACCCGAGAGGTCGCGCCCGCATCAGCTCCGACCCTTAGCTCGGAGCCAACTGCGCCAATCGAGGACAGGTGGCTAGACACCGCCTCAGGGGCTGCAGTCTCAACGGCGATCGAGCCGAACACCGGCCTAATCCTCCGCGAAGCCCGTGACTCCAAGGTGCCGGACTCTTTTCCGGACTCCGAACTGCCCACGCCCCTGCCAATCGAATCTGATTGGGCGCCGATCGTGGAATTCACCGCCATGGATATCTTTCAGCACTCGCCCTTCGGCGACATTCTGAATTCACTAAGGTCTCTTTCTCTTTGTCAGGGGAGCCCTGGCCGGACTATGACCAACAGGATTGGGATGCGGACGACGAAGAAATTAGATGCCCACCCACCACCCACTTCATAGCCACTGTCGATGATTTAAACGACATGCTCAACTTCGACTCCGAAGACATCGACGGTATGGACGATGATGTAGGAGACGAACATGAACCAGCGCCTATAGGGCACTGGAAAGCCACCTCGTCATATGACATATACATGGTGGATACACCCAAAGAAGGCAATGACGACGAGATAGCGGAGGATGACCCCTCAAAGAAGCAACCCAAGCGCCGACGTCAGCGGCGCCGCTCCAGGTCCCGCCAAAGCAAAAGTGGTGATACCGGCACAGGAGATAATAACACTCCGGATAGTGCCGAACACAACAACATTCCCCTCTAGCAAGATTCGAAGCAGGAGGATGGAGGAGCCAGCCCTCCTGAGAGAGCGGCAGACGGAGAGGAGGAGGATGACAATTACATGCCCCCCTCCGAAGACGAGGCAAGCCTCGGCGATGATGAATTCGCCGTACCAGAGGATCCCATCGAACAAGAGCGCTTCAAGCGCCAGCTTATGGCCATAGCAAATAGCCTGAAGAAAAAGCAGCGGCAGCTTCAAGCTGATCAAGATCTGCTAGCTGACAGATGGACTGAAGTCCTCGCGGCCGAGGAATATAAACTCGAGCGCCCCTCCAAGAATTACCCAAAGTGCAGGTTACTACCCCGACTGGAGGAAGAAGCGTATGATACGGTTGATCGGCCACCTCATGGCCGCGATAGAGAGGCATTCCAGCCAAAAACTCAGCCTCTACCCCGACGCCATTCAAATAAAAAGGCATGGGGAGATACGCCAGACATGCGAGACATATTGGAGGACAAAGCAAAGCATGCAAGATCGATCTACGGATCACGAGGGTGCACAACTCTGCGAGATGATAAACGTCACGCCGGATACAGTAAAAGCAAATCCGGCCGGGCCGAACACAGCGGGCAAGACCCATTCGAGCTGCGTCGCGATATAGCCCAATATAGAGGCGCCACACACCCCTTATGCTTCACAGACGAAGTAATGGAACATCAATTCCCAGAAGGTTTCAAACCTGTAAATATTGAATCATACGACGGCACAACAGATCCCGCAGTATGGATCGAGGATTTCCTCCGCCACATCCACATGGCCCGCGGTGATGACTTACACGCCATCAAATACCTCCCACTAAAGCTCAAAGGACCAGCGCGGCATTGACGTAACAGCTTGCCAGCGGACTCCATTAGCTGTTGGGAAGATCTGGAAGCCGCATTCCTCGACAACTTTTAGGGCACTTATGTGCAACCACCAGACGCCGATGACTTGAGCCACATAATTCAGCAACCAGAAGAGTCGGCCAGGCAATTCTGGACTCGGTTCCTTACAAACAAAAATCAGATCGTAGATTGTCCGGATGCAGAGGCCTTAGTGGCTTTCAAACACAACATCCGAGACGAGTGGCTAGCCCGGCACCTTGGTCAGGAAAAGCCAAAATCTATGGCAGCTCTCACAACGCTCATGACCCGCTTTTGTGTGGGAGAAGACAGCTGGCTGGCTCGCAGTAATAACATATCAAAGAACCATGGTACCCCGGATACCAAGGACGGCAATAGCAGGTCACGTCGCAACAAACATAAGCGCCGCATTAACAGCGAAAATACCAAGGATACGGCAGTCAATGTTGGATTCAAAGGCTCTAAACCCGATCAGTGGAAAAAGGCATCCAAACAAAGTATGCCGGGTCCGTCCAGCTTGGACCGTATACTCGATCGCTCGTGTCAAATACACGGAACCCTAGACAAGCCAGCCAATCACACCAACAGGGATTGTTGGGTGTTCAAGCAGGCCGGCAAGTTAATTGCCAAAAACAAGGACAAGGGGCCGCATAGCAATGACGAGGAGGAGCCCCGGCAGCCACACACCGGAGGACAGAAGAGGTTCCCCCCACAAGTGCGGACGGTGAACATGATATACGCAACCCACATCCCCAAGAGGGAGCAGAAGCGTGTGCTCAGGGACGTATATGCGTTGGAGCCAGTCGCCCAAAGTTCAACCCTTGGTCCTCCTGTCCGATCACCTCGATCGCAGGGACCATCCCACTAGTATCCGTCATGGCGGATTTGCCGCACTGGTCCTAGACCCAATCATTGATGGATTCCACCTCACTCGAGTCCTTATGGATGGCGGCAGCAGCCTGAACCTGCTTTATCAGGACATAGTGCACAAAATGGGTATAGACCCCTCAAGGATCAAACCCACAAAAACGACCTTTAAAGGCGTCATTCCAGGTGTGGAGGCCCATTGCACAGGCTCAATTACACTGGAAGTGGTCTTCGGATCCCCGGATAATTTCTGAAGCAAAGAGTTAATCTTCGATATAGTCCCGTTCCGCAGTGGTTATCACGCGCTGCTCGGGCGAACCGCATTTGCTAGATTCAATGCGGTACTGCATTATGCATACCTCAAGCTCAAGATGCCAGGACCTCGCGGAGTTATTACAGTCAATGGAAACACAGAGCGCTCTCTCCGAATAGAGGAGCACACCGCGACCCTCGCGGCAGAAGCGCAAAGCAGCCTCTCAAGGTAATCAACCAGTTCAGCGCTTCAAAGCCCGGACACCTAGCGCGCTCGAAGCAATCGACAAATAGACCACCTAGCGCGATCTGAGCTCGCGTAGCAATACGGCGGCGACCCCAATCCCAGCCCAACGGTGAAACTCGTGTCGCGCGTACATAATTACGCATTAAAAATACCATGGGCACAGGTGGGGAGGGGGGCACAACTGCGGCACGCCCCAAGACGCGGCTTAAACCGCACTAGGGGCTTCCTGTTTGGTTATTTTTCTCTTTTTTTTCAGGACCTTAATTTCTGGAAACACTGTACGGCAGCACTATTGCCGAACAAATGATACAGCAACCAAGAAGGTAGACAGCTACGTCATACCACGGAATTCCCAGGTGGATTACAGTAACGAGCGAAATATTCAATTTAATATTATTCCTCAGCTTGCCCTTGGAAGGGACATAGTCCTACTCTTTGCTTATCGCACTATTTGTATCACTCTGCTTTAAACGCAATTTTTTAATAAACAATGCATGACATTACGACTATTATTGCATTCTTGTGAAAAGTCCGAACACCTTGGTACACCTTGTGAAAGTGTTCGGACTTTTCACACCGTATTATATCTATGTGTTCATTAATGACGCCTTGCAACCGTACACCTTGGTACGGCTAATACACCAGGGGCTTACGTACCTCACAATACGGTGTGAAAAGTCCGAACACTTTCATAAGTGCGGCACCCCGAACTTATAGCATTATATACATCAACTCCGAATCATGTCTTTTGTCAAATGTTGGGTTTGCCCGGCTCCTATGTTTTGGTACCTTACGTTCCGCTCTATCGGTTAAGGTAGCGCTAGGAGAACTACTGTGATTGTGCCCCGGTTCTGCTGGGTTGAGCACCTCAGTAGAGAAATCTAAAACTGACTGTCATGATAAGCCGAGAGACTGGTCACTGTTCGGCGAGGTTTTCGAGTCCCTAAAGACTTATGCCGCTTAGAGCGAGGGGCCGGCCCTGTCCGGCTTAAAGGCGTGTATCGTGCCCCAAATTCGGCCTTCCGAATACCAGGGGCTTCCCCGAAATTTAAAATTATAGAATTCTATGGCTAAGTGAGAGTGATAAAGCATTATTAGTCCGGTTGCCTTGTTCGCTGTGCTGAGCACCTCCCTTGAAGGACCCAAACATGGGAACAAGAGTGCTCAGGTTTATCCCGAACACCCCAGCACTCGTGGCATGGGGGCAGAAGCCGAGGACTAGCCATCTCTCAGATTGGATAAACAGCCAAACATAAGGTAATATTTTAAATTCAAACAAGCGTTGCATAGCGCATATGAAACAAGTTTTCATAAATACAGGATAAAATGAGCAAGTCTCATTCAAATATTACATCTTTTGAACACTCATCCGCTATGAGACGGGCACCCGGCAGAACACCCTCGTAGTACATCTCGGGGTGGCGGTGCTCCTTGCCCTCCGGAGGCCCCTCCTTGATCAGCTTCACGGCGTCTAGCTTGACCCACTGCAATTTCACACGGGCGAAAGCCTGGCGTGCACCTTCAATGCAGACAGATCGCTTGACGACCTCCAGCCACGGGTAGGCATCCACAAGCCGCCTCACCAGGCCGAAGAAGCTGTTCGGAAGGGCGTCGCCAGGACACAGCCGGACTATAAAGCTCTTCATGGCCCGATCGGCCGCCTTATGTAGCTCAACCATCTGCTTCAGCTGGTCGCTCATTGGCACCGGGTGTTCGGCCTCAGCATACTGCGACCAGAACAGCTTCTCCGTTGAGCTTCCATCCTCGGCCTGGTAAAATTATGCGGCATCGGACACGCTGTGGGGCAAATCTGCGAATGCTCCTGGAGAGCTCCGGATTCGGGTAAGTAATCGGTAATTTACTTTTACATGCTTGCTTTGCATATAGAAAGCCTTACCCGCCACTATCTTCTTCATTGCATCGATCTCCTGGAGGGCCTTTTGGGCTTCGGCCTTGGCACTTCTTGCGCTCTCGAGGGCCGCGGCAAGCTCAGACTCCCGTGTCTTTGAGTCAAGCTCCAACGCCTCGTGCCTCGCCACGAGAGCCTGGAGCTCTTCCTGCACCTCGCCCACCCGAGCCTCGTGCTTCTCTCCCTCGGTGTGCTCCTTAGCCGCGTTATCTTCGGCCTTGGTTAGCGCTTGCTTCAGGGTCGCCACCTCGCTCGTGGCCCCTGGTAAATATACGTGGATCCTATCATTTTGCAATCACGTCTTCTTTTATATATACATATCTATAGACAGGGTATTACTTACCCTTGTTCTCCTCGAGCTGCCTCTTGGCAAGGCCGAGCTCTTTCCTGGACCCCTCGAGGTCCTACTTCAGTACGGCGACCTCCGCAGTCAGTGCGGCGGACGCCAGCAGTGAAGCCTGCATATGCATATTGACATACTTATATTAGACTCCTGCGGTATTATTTGATCCTTTGTTTGGATTTTCTTTGTGAACACCGAACAAAGCATCAGGGGCTACTGTCTATGCGGTAATATTTCTACTACATTTTAAAACACTTACCTCGAAGCCTATTAGAAGGCTGGCATAGGCTTCAGTCAACCCGCTCTTGGCGGACTGAACCTTCTGGACCACCGCACTCATAACAGTACGGTGCTCCTCATTGATGGAAGCGCTATGAAGCGCTTCCAGCAGATTGTCCGGCGCCTCTGGATGGACAGAGGTCACCGGCACAGGCGTCTTGCCCCTCTTAGAAGGAGGCCGCCTGCCCGAGCCTGGAACCGCTGGAGGTTCCGGCGCGATGTTCGGCTGAGGGGCGAACTCGAAGCTCTCAAGGCCCCCGTCCCCTCGGCTCCCGGAGTCCAGAAGGTCGCCTTGAGGCGCCTCCGGGACTGTCTCCCCTCGATCCGGTGCCTCTTGAGACAACACCTTGGCATCGTCCGCAGGAGGAGGGGAGGTGGCGGTTGGGACTGGATCGCTATCCATGTCTGACGAGCCCAGGGAGCCGTTCGATGATACATCGATGCTGGTTCGCGGCGGCCTGCATAATCATGTTCGGCGTTAGGGAAAGCAGTGCGAAAAAGGAATGCTACGAGTTACTCTGGTATCCGAATACTTACGATCTCCCCAAGGGCTTGGCCCTGGGTAACCACTCGTCTTCGTCGGCGGCAGTGGAGCTGTCCGGAAGGAGAGTCCTTCCCTTCTTGGACCCTTCGGCCCCCCAGTTAGGGCGGCCTTCCTTTTCTTATCTCCCCCTGCAAGAGGGGGAGCATATTCTTCTTCTTCCTCGTCATCGGGGGAGGAGTGCGCCGTAGAGTCATCGGACAGTGAGTCCGACGACGCCTGGCGTCGGGAACTCTTTCGGGTTCCCTTGGCCTTCTTGGTCTTCTCCGGCACCGTATAAGGAGCCGGAGCCAGCATCTTCGCCAGAAGAGCGTCTGCTGGGCCTTCGGGCAAAGGAGCCGGATAGTCGATCTGTCCGGCCGTCTCCTGCCAGTCCTGTCAAAGGTACGGGAGTTTAGATCCCGCATGGAGTCAACCTATAAAAAATAAGTATCCCGCGAGAGGTAAAGCAGCTTACCGCTTTGGCTTGGCGCTTCGCGTTGAATCCACGATCCTCAGTAATGGGAGGGGGGACCTCAGCGCTTTTGAACAGCACCCTCCAGGCATCTTCGTGAGTTGTGTCGAAGAGCCTGTTCAGAGTTCGGTGCCGCGCTGGGTCGAACTCCCAAAAGTTGAGCTCCCGTTGTTGGCACGGGAGAATCCGGCGGTGGAGCATGACCTGGACCACGTTGACAAGTTTGAGCTTCTTGTTCACCATGTTTTGAATACATGTTTGGAGTCCGGTCAGCTCTTCCGAACTACCACAGGACAGGCCCTTCTCTTTCCAGGAGGTGAGCCGCGTGGGGATGCCAGATCGGAACTCAGGGGCCGCTGCCCATACAGGGTCGCGCGGCTCGGTGATGTAGAACCACCCCGATTGCCACCCCTTTATGGTTTCCACAAAGGAGCCCTCGAGCCATGTTACGTTGGGCATCTTGCCCACCATGGCGCCTCCGCACTCCGCCTGGCGGCCGCCCACCACCTTCGACTTGACATTGAAGGTCTTCAACCATAAGCCGAAGTGGAGCTTGATGCGGAGGAAGGCCTCACACACGACGATAAACGCCGAGATGTTGAGGATGAATTTCGGGGCCAGATCATGGAAATCCAGGCCGTAATAGAACATGAGCCCCTAGACGAATGGATGGAGAGGAAATCCCACTCCGCGGAGGAAATGGGTGAGGAATACCACCCTCTCATGGGGCCTGGGGGTGGGGATGAGCTGCCCCTCATCTGGGAGCCGGTGCGCGATGTCGTCGGGCAGGTATCCGGCTCTCCTTAGTTTCTTGATGTCTCCATCCGTGACGGAGGAGACCATCCACTTGCCTCCCGCTCCGGACATGGTTGGAGAAGGTTGAGGTGGGAAGTGCGGACTTGGGTGCTAGAGCTCGAGTGTGCGAAAATGGATGAGCAAAGGAGGAAGAAGGCGTGGATAGGAAGGTGAATCCTTATCCCTTTATATGGGCGGACAAAACTAAGCGTCCCCACTTGCCTGGTAAAACTCGCTCATCTCCCAAGCGCCGCAATCGATGGCGCGGTTGGGTTACCCACGCCCATATTGATGAGAATCCCGTAATAAGGGGACACGGTCTCTGCTTTGACAAGACGTGTCGAAAAACTGCCTCGTGTTATGTGCGTGGTTGCTTAAAGGAAACGGTTCGAATAATCACCGGGCCATGACATAGAGTCATGCTGCCAAAACAAGTCAGAAA
Organism: Triticum monococcum; assembly: GCA_034509565.1. Taxonomy (NCBI): domain Eukaryota; kingdom Viridiplantae; phylum Streptophyta; class Magnoliopsida; order Poales; family Poaceae; genus Triticum; species Triticum monococcum. The sequence goes on along the minus strand of CM067843.1, from coordinate 60,445,224 downwards.
ATTAGAATTGCAAAAATATTATTCTCTCTACGGTGGTATGTGGAACTTATTTTGCAGGGTCGGACACTATCCTCGTTTTCAAGTTCTTCTGTGATGTATTCGGAGAAGGAACCCGCCTTGCAATGCCGAAGACAATACTACGCGCCGGACTCATCGTCACTAAAGCCTGGTTCAGGGGCTACCGAGGGAGTCCTGGATTAGGGGGTCTCCGGACAGCCAGACTATCTCCATTGGCCGGACTGTTAGACTATGAAGATACAAGATTGAAGACTTCGTCTCATGTCCGGATGGGACTCTACTTGGTGTGGAAGGCAAGCTAGGCGATACGGATATGGATATTTCCTCCTTTGTAACCGACCTTGTGTAACCCTAACCCTCTCCAGTGTCTATATAAACCGAAGGGTTTTAGTCCGTAGGACAACAACCATAACATAAAATCATACCATAGGATATCTTCTAGGGTTTAGCCTCTCTGATCTCGTGGTAGATCTACTCTTGTACTACCCATATCATCAATATTAATCAAGCAGGACGTAGGGTTTTACCTCCATCAAGAGGGCCCGAACCTGGGTAAAACATTGTGTCCCCTGCCTCATGTTACCCGAGATCCGCCGGTTTTGACACCGACAGCCTCCTTTTAATAGAGTACCGGAACAAAGCATTAACACTTAGTGAATACATGAACTCCTCAAACTATAGTCATCACCGGGAGTGGTCCCAATTATTGTCACTTCGGGGTTACCGGATCATATCAAATGGTAGCTGACTATTGACTTGCAAAATTGGATAAAGAACTCACATATATTCATGGAAACAAAATAGGTTCAGATCTGAAATCATGGCACTCAGGCCCTAGTGACAAGCATTAAGCATAACAAAGTCATAGAACATCAATCTCAGAACATAATGAATACTAGGGATCAAACCCTAACAAAACTAACTGGATTACATGATAAATCTCATCCAACCCATCACCGTCCAGCAAGCCTACGATGGAATTACTCACGCATGGCGGTGAGCATCATGAAATTGGTAGTGGAGGAAGGTTGATGATGACGATGGTGACGGATTCCCCTCTTCGGAGCCCCGAACGGACTCCAGATCAGCCCACCCGACAGAGATTAGGGCTTGGCGGCGGCTCCGTATCGTAAAATGCGATGAATCCTTCTCTCTGATTTTTTTCTCCCCGAACGTGAATATATAGAGTTGGAGTTGAGGTCGGTGGAGCCTTAGGGGGCCCACGAGACAGGGGGCGCGCCCCCACCCTCGTGGATAGGGTGTGGGCCCACTGACATTGATTCTTTCGCTAGTATTTTTTATATATTCCAAAAATATTCTCCATGAAGTTTCAGGTCATTCGGAGAACTTTTATTTCTGCACAAAAATAACACCATGGAAATTCTGTTGAAAACAACGTCAGTCCGGGTTAGTTCCATTCAAGTCATGTAAGTTAGAGTCCAAAACAAGGTCAAAAGTGTTTGGAAAAGTAGATACGATGGAGACGTATCAACTCCCCCAAGCTTAAACCTTTGCTTGTCCTCAAGCAATTCAGTTGACAAACTGAAAGTGATAAAGAAAAACTTTTACAAACTTTGTTTGATCTTGTTGTTGTAAATATGTAAAGTTAGCATTCAAGTTTTCAACAAAGATTATGAACTAACCATATTCACAATAACATTTAGGTCTAATGTTTACTCATATCAATGGCATAATTAACTAGCGAGCAATAATAATAAATCTCGGAAGACAACACTTTCTCAAAACAATCATAATATGATATAACAAGATGGTATATCGCTAGCCCTTTCTAAGACCGCAAAACATAAATGAGAGCACCTCTGAAGATCAAGGACTGACTAAACATTGTAATTCATGATAAAAGAGATCCAGTCAGAGTCATACTCGATGTAAACTAATAGTAATGCATGCAAATGACAGCGGTGCTCTCCAACTAGTGCTTTTTAATAAGAGGATGATGACTCAACATAAAGGTAAATAGATAGGCCCTTCTCAGAGGGAAGCAGGGGTTTGTAGAGGTGCCAGAGCTCGATTTTTGAAATAGAAATAAATAATATTTTGAGTGGCATGCTTTCATTGTCAACATAACAACTGAGAGATCTCGATATCTTCCATGCTACACACATTATAGGTGGTTCCCAAACAGAATGGTAAAGTTTGTACTCCCCCTATCACCAACAAACATCAATCCATGGCTTGTTCGAAACAACGGGTGCTTCCAACTAACAACAATCCTGGGGGAGTTCTGTTTGTGATTATTTTAATTTAAGCATCGGACTGGGCATGCCGGTTACCATCCATTTTCTCGTGAATGAGGAGCGGAGTCCACTCCTTTTGAGAATAACCCGCCTAGCATGAAAGATATACACAGCCCTAGTTGATACATGAGCTATTCGAGCATACAAAACAGAATTTCATTTGAAGGTTTAGAGTTTGGCACATACAAATTTACTTGGAACGACAGGTAGATACCACATATAGGAAGGTATGGTGGACTCATATGGAATAAATTTTGGGGTTTATGGAAGTGGATGCACAAGCAGTATTCCCGCCTAGTACAAGTGAAGGCTAGAAAGAGACTGGGAAGCAACCAGCTAGAGAGCGACAACAGTCATGAACATGCATTAAAATTAATCAACACTGAGTGCAAGCACGAGTAGGATATAATTCACCATGAACATAAATATCATGGAGGCTATGTTGATTTTGTTTCAACTACATGCGTGAACATGTGCCAAGTCAAGCCACTCGAATCGTTCAAAGGAGGATACCACCCTATCATACCACATCACAACCATTTTAGTAGCATGTTGGCATGCAAGGTGAACCATTATAAACTCCTAGCTAATTAAGCATGGCATGAACAACTATAATCTCTAATTGTCATTGCAAACATGTTTCATTCATAATAGGCTAAATCAGGAACGATGAACTAATCATATTTACAAAAACAAGATAGGTCGAGTTCATACCAGCTTTTCTCATCTCAATCAGTTCATAATATATCGTCATTATTGCCTTTCACTTGCACGACCAAACTGTGTGGATAATAATAATAGTGCATGTGCACGGGACTAAGCTGGAATCTGCAAGCATTCAATACAAGGGAGAAGACAAGGTAATATGGGCTCTTTATTAGATCAACAATAATGCATATGAGAGCCACTCAACATTTTCATCATGGTCTTCTCCTCTCGATCCCCAAAGAAAAGAAAAGAAACAAAACTATTTACACGGGAAAGCTCCCAACAAGCAAAAGAAGAATGAGAAATCTTTTTGGGTTTTCTTTTTAGTTACTACTACTGCAAGCATGGAAAGTAAACTAGCTAAAAGCTACAACTATTTTTTTGGTTTTTCTTAAGGTTTTTCAAACACACAAGAAGAAGGCTTAAAAAGAAAATAAACTAGCATGGATAGTACAATGAAAAAAATATGAGCACCAACAACTCGCATGAGTGTGTGAACATGAATGTAATGTCAGTGAGGAATACGTACTCCCCCAAGCTTAGGCTTTTGGCCTAAGTTGGTCTATGGCCATGGCTCAAAGCTGCCCTCTCCATTGTACAGAGGAGTGTCCTCTGGGTGCCACTGATCGGCAATCTCCTCCGGGTCCCACTGATACGTCTTCGTCGTATCTACTTTTCCAAACACTTTTGCCCTTGTTTTGGACTCTAACTTGCATGATTTGAATGGAACTAACCCGGACTGACGCTGTTTTCAGCAGAATTACCATTGTGTTATTTATGTGCAGAAACAAAAGTTTTCGGAATGACCTGAAACTTCACGGAACAACTTTTCAAAAATAATAAAAAATCCTTACAAAAGATGAGGGCCAGGGGGCCCACCACCTGTCCACGAGGGTGGGGGGCGCGCCCCCCTACCTCGTGGGCCCCCTGGAGCTCCTCCGACCTCAACTCCAACTCTATATATTTGGTTTCGGAGAAAAAAAATCAGAGAGAAGAATTCACCGCGTTTTATAATACGGAGTCGCCGCCAAGCCCTAAAACCTCTCGGGAGGGCTGATCTAGAGTCCGTTCGGGGCTCCGGAGAGGGGAATGCATCGCCATCGTCATCATCAACCATCCTCCATCACCAATTTCATGATGCTCACCGCCGTGCGTGAGTAATTCCATTGTAGGCTTGCTGGACGGTGATGGGTTGGATGGGATCTATCATGTAATCAAGTTAGTTTTGTTAGGGTTTGATCCCTAGTATCCACTATGTTCTGAGACTGATGTTGCTATGACTTTGCTATGCTTAATGCTTGTCACTAGGGCCCGAGTGCCATGATTTCAGATCTGAACCTATTATGTATTCATCAATATATGAGAGTTCTTGATCCTATCTTGCAAGTCTATAGTCACCTATTATGTGTTATGATTCGTTAACCCCGAAGTGACAATAATCGGGATACTTACCGGTGATGACCATAGTTTGAGGAGTTCATGTATTCATTATGTGCTAATGCTTTGTTCCGGTACTCTATTAAAAGGAGGACTTAATATCCCTTAGTTTCCTCTAGGACCCCGCTGCCACGGGAGGGTAGGACAAAAGATGTCATGCAAGTTCTTTTCCATAAGCACGCATGACTATATTCGGAATACATGCCTACATTACATTGATGAACTGGAGCTAGTTCTATGTCACCCTAGGTTATGGTTGTTACATGATGAACCGCATCCGGCATAATTCTCTATCACCGATCCATTGCCTATGAGCTTTCCATATATTGTTCTTCGCTTATTTACTTTTCCATTGCTATTGCTATCATCACTACGAAATACCAAAAACATTACTTTTGCTACCGTTACCTTTTGATACCGTTACCACTACTATCATATTACTTTGCTACTAAACACTTTGTTGCAGATACTAAGTTTCCAGGTGTGGTTGAATTGACAACTTAGCTGCTAATACTTGAGAATATTCTTTGGCTCCCCTTGTGTCGAATCAATAAATTTGGGTTGAATACTCTACCCTCTGTTGCGATCCTCTATACTTGTGGGTTATCACCCACTGATAAACAGACTGCCAATAAGGATCAAGGGGTGGCTCGGGCTCGGGCTCTGGAGCTGATGTCAGGCTCTAGTAGGCATGAATGGCCTCCGGCAAAACGAGGTACATGCCTGAAAATATGTTAAACAAAGAGGGCACACGCAAGGTAATAATCTCATAGTAGTTTTTATCAAATATCAATCTATATTTAAGCATCTTCTTCTTATCCTTAACAATAAAATCATGTGCTACCATACTCTTATAATCTAGTGAAATAGGAGGCATCAACTTTTCCTCTTTATCATAATGCCTAATAGGTATGTTAAAGTGTGCAGCAAGGCGCGAAGCAAAGATTCCTCCAGAGATGGGGCCCTTTGTGCGGTTCAGATTTAACCGTTTAGCAACAATAGCGCCTAAACTGAAAGTGGTATCACGAAACAAGGCATGGCGCAAAATAACAATATCAGGAGAACTAAGGTTTCCACTGTTTCGGCGACCAATTAAGCATCTACTAGCAAATATTGCAAAGTAACATAGAACAGGAAAATGTATGCTAGTAATTCTTGCATCGGAAACTTTCCTTGCTTCCCCCACAGCAATCATATCAATAAATCCCTCCACATCATTACGATGTGGTTCCTCTATGCTGCTCGCAATGGGTATCTTACAGACACGACAAAACTCATATAGTGACATCTCCTTAACCTCATCATATAAGTGAAATTCCACCGAAGGTGGTGATTTCTTAGTAGGAAAGTAAAATTTTTGCACGAAAATATTAGTGAGGAGGAGACACTGTTCGCGCTGGTCACGGAGGAAGTCGATGATGCCTGCATTCTCAGCCAAATAATAAAAGTCATCATGAATCTCGGCTACTCTCAAGAACTTCCGCAGTGCGAGGGAGATTATATTTGGGCTTCTTATTCTCTTCACTTTGCTTATCCTTCGAGCTTCAGCTCAAAGAGCACCTCAACAATCTCTTCGTCATTTTCTTTTTGTGAAAAATTTCTGAAATTTTTAGTGACTCAAAATAAAAGTGAACCAAACTCAAGAAGATTAATAGCAACTACTCCCACAAGTGCCTAGAGGCTATATCAAGCATTAGAACTACTTGGGACCATATAAATTTGACATGCAAGCTCAAGAACAGGGTCACCTAAGCAGGAAAAATTTGCAATAAATAAGGAACTAGAACAAAAACTAATTGGACCATTGGAGGAGTCAAATACCGAAGAACAATCCCCAAAGCAGTTTTGTGAACGAAGCTTTGAGCTAGGAGATCGAAAATGGCAGCAAGAAGAGCTAGAACACTAGTTTGAGCTATGGGAGGATTTTTTTCTGGAGGAAGACGGAGTGTGTGGGTGCAAGAATAAGTGAAGGGGGCCCACGTAGGGTACACGAGGCAGGGGGCGTGCCCTAGGGGGTGGGCGTGCCCTAGAGCCTCGTGGCCAGGTGGTGAGGCCCCCTGGTGTGTTCTCAGTGCCAATGATTCCTAAATATTCTAGAAAAAATAATATAAAATTGTCAGGTCATTTGGAGAACTTTTATTTTCAGGGTATCTTTTATTGCAATGATAATTCAGAAAACAAACAGAAAATACTATTTTTGCTTTATTTAATCTAAAAAATTGAAAGTAAAAGGAGGGTACAGAGGGTTGTGCTTTCTAACTTCATCCATCTCATGCTCATCAAAAGAAATCCACTAACAAGGTTGATCAAGTCTTGTTAACGAACTCTTTCCAAATAACATGAAACCGAAGAATTTTCGAATAGCACTAAGTTACCTCAACGGGGATATGCATGTCCCCAACAATAAGAATATCATATTTCTTCTTGACAGTAGGAAGAGGAAATTCAAAACCTCCAATAGCAATCGTTGAAGTTTTTCCAATAGAATTTATACTGTGGACTTGAGGTTGTTTCCTCGGAAAGTGTACCGTATGCTCATTACCATTAACAAGAAAAGTGACATTGCCTTTGTTGCAATCAATAACAGCCCCTGCAGTATTCAAAAAGGGTCTACCAAGGATAATCAACATACTATCGTCCTTGGGAATATCAAGAATAACAAAGTCCGTTAAAATAGTAACGTTTGCAACCACAACAGGCACATCCTCACAAATACCGACAGGTATAGCAGTTGATTTATCAGCCATTTGCAAAGATATTTCAGTAGGTGTCAACTTATTCAAATCAAGTCTATGATATAAAGAGAGAGGCATAACACTAACACCGGCTCCAAGATCACATAAAGCAGTTTTAACATAGTTTCTTTCAATGGAGCATGGTATAGTTGGTACTCCTGGATCTCCAAGTTTCTTTGGTATTCCACCCTTAAAAGTATAATTAGCAAGCATGGTGGAAATTTCAGCTTCTGGTATCTTTCTTTTTATTTGTGACAATATCTTTCATATACTTAGCATAAGGATTCATTTTAAGCATATCAGTCAAACGCATACGCAAAAAGATAGGTCTAATCATTTCAGCAAAGCGCTCAAAATCCTCATCATCCTTTTTCTTGGATGGTTTAGGAGGAAAAGGCATGGGTTTCCGAACCCATGGTTCTCTTTCTTTACCATGCTTCCTAGCAACGAAGTCTCTCTTATCATAACGTTGATTCTTTGATTGTGGATTATCAAGATCAACAGCAGGTTCAATCTCTACATCATTGTTATTGCTAGGTTGAGCATCAACATGAACATTGATACGTCTCCAACGTATCTATAATTTTTGATTGCTTCATCCTATATTATCTACTATTTTGGACATTATTGGGCTTTATTATCTACTTTTATATTATTTTTGGGACTAACCTATTAACCGGAGGCCCAGCCCAAAATTGCTGTTTTTTTGCCTATTTTAGGGTTTCGAAGAAAAGGAATATCAAACGGAGTCCAAACGGAATGAAACCTTCAGGAACGTGATTTTCTCAACGAACAAGACCCAGGAGACTTGGACCCTATGTCAAGAAACAAAGGAGGAGGCCACGAGGTAGGGAGGCGCGCCTACCCCCCCTCCCGGGCGCGCCCTCCACCCTCGTGGGCCCCCTATTGCTCCACCGACGTACTCCTTCCTCCTATATATACCTACGTACACCCAAACGATCAGATACGGAGCCAAAACCCTAATTCCACCGCCGCAAATTTCTGTATCCACGAGATCCCATCTTGGGGCCTGTTCCGGAGCTCCGCCGGAGGGGGCATCGATCACGGAGGGCTTCTACATCATCACCATAGCCTCTCGATGAAGTGTGAGTAGTTTACCTTAGACCTTCGGGTCCATAGTTATTAGCTAGATTGCTTCTTCTCTCTTTTTGTATCTCAATACAATGTTCTCCCCCTCTCTTGTGGAGATCTATTCGATGTAATCTTCTTTTTGCGGTGTGTTTGTTGAGACCGATGAATTGTGGGTTTATGATCAAGTCTATCTATGAACAATATTTGAATCTTCTCTGAATTATTTTATGTATGATTGGTTATCTTTGCAAGTCTCTTCGAATTATCAGCTTGGTTTGGCCTACTAAATTGATCTTTCTTGCAATGGAAGAAGTGCTTAGCTTTGGGTTCAATCTTGCGGTGTCCTTCCCCAGTGACAGTAGGGGCAGCAAGGCACGTATTATATTGTTGCCATTGAGGATAACAAGATGGGGTTTTCATCATATTGCATGAGTTTATCCCTCTACATCATGTCATCTTGCTTAAGGCGTTACTCTGTTTTCATGAAGTTAATACGCTAGATGCATGCTGGATAGCGGTCGATGAGTGGAGTAATAATAGTAGATGCAAGCAGGAGTCGGTCTACTTGTCTCGGACGTGATGCCTATATACATGATCATACCTAGATATTCTCATAACTATGCTCAATTCTGTCAATTGCTCAATAGTAATTTGTTCACCCACCGTAGAATACCTATGCTCTTGAGAGAAGCCACTAGTGAAACCTATGGCCCCACACCACGTGACATAAGTGGTAAGTAATTCAAACCAATCCAAAAAAACCTATGGCCCCCGGGTCTATCTTCATCATATTAATCTTCCAATACTTAGCAATTTCCTTTGCTTTTTATTTTGCTTTTATTTTACTTTGCATCTTTATCATAAAAATACCAAAAATATTATCTTATCATATCTATCAGATCTCACTCTCGTAAGTGGCCATGTAGGGATTGACAATCCCTTATCGCGTTGGTTGCGAGGATTTATTTGTTTTGCGCAGGTACGAGGGACTCGCGTGTAGCCTCCTACTAGATTGATACCTTGGTACTCAAAAACTAAGGGAAATACTTACGCTACTTTGCTGCATCATCCCTTCCTCTTCGGGGAAAACCAACGCAGTGCTCAAGAGGTAGCAAGCAGGATTTTTGTCGCCATTGCTGGGGAGTCTACGCAAAAATCAATATACCAAGTACCCATCACAATCCTTATCTCCTGCATTACATTATTTGCCATTTGCCTCTCGTTTTCCTCTTCCCCACTTCACCCTTGTCGTTTTATTCGCCCTCTCTCTCTATCCTCCCTCTCTTTCTCTATTTGCCTCTTTTTGCCCTTTGCACCTTCTGTTGTTATGTCTGAAATTGGGGAAATTATTGCCGATATGGACAATAATAATATCATGAAAAATTCTGATGCTCCGGCTAAAGAACCCCCCATCTTACATACAAAAGAATTCCGTGTTGGTAGTGGTAATATTATTGGAAAATGAGTTATTCAAGATTTCTTTACTTCTGCCGGTGCTTTACCTTCTATGGGTAGTTCTATCCTTCATAGAACTAGTAGTCTTGTGGACGCTATTGCCATGCTTGTAGTTGAACTTGAAAGACAATTCATGGACATGCATCCTTGCATACAAAGGACTTTCCTAGAATTTTCTAATATTGAGCATTCTTCTGTTAAGCGTGCCGCTACTATCTTTTTGGCTCATGAGTTTAGATTCATAATAAAAGAGGCCAAAGAAATCTTTGTGCATTATAGGGTGGACGCTTGCCGCCCTCCCATAGAGGCTATCCTTTTTGATCAAGAAGAAATAATGCATTTTCAATCTCTAGACTATGTTGCTTTCAATGATAATCTTAGAAAAAAGGGTTCCTACCACTATTTTAGTTCATATAATTTCTGAGCTTAATGATGATTTGGCCATTCAAAATAATGAACTAGCATATTCTCTTGAATATAGGCTCACAAAGTTCTGTCAAAAGAATGCTTATAACGATGAATTGGTTGTGCAATGCGAAGGACCAAAGGAGGAACCTATACCTCCCAAGGTTGATCTTGGGGACTTTTGCCCCATTAAATTTAGCCCTTTTGATTACTTTTGCCTGCCTCAAAGAAAACTTGCTGCCGAACATAGAGAATATGAAATGAGTTTAATGATCTATCTTACTATTATGGCAATACCTAGATCTATCCTTGCTTTTTATGCTCAGCTAGGGGTGTTAAACGATAGCGCTTGTTGGGAGGCAACCCAATTTTATATTTTCCCCTTGCTTTTTGCTCCTGTTTAGTAATAAATAATTTATCTATACTCTGTTTAGGTTGTGTTTTTTGTGTTTAATTAGTGTTTGTGCCAAGTAGAACCGTTGGGAAGACTTGGAGAAAGTCTTGATATCTTGCTGTAAAAAACAGAAACTTTAGCGCTCACGAGAACTGCTGCCATTTTTATTTGGATAGTGCTATTTAGTTAATTATTTTTGAAGATGATTAATAGATAAATTCCTGAGGTCCATCAATTTATTTTAGAATTTTAGGGGTTCGAGATCTTGATCTAGCTACAGATTACTGCAGACTGTTCTGTTTTTTGACAGATTCTGTTTTTCGTGTGTGGTTTGCTTATTTTGATGAATCTATGGCTAGTAAAATAGTTTATAAACCATAGAGAAGTTGGAATACAGTAGGTTTAACACCAATATAAATAAAGAATGAGTTCATTACAGTACCTTGAAGTAGTCTTTTGTTTTCTTTCGCTAACGGAGCTCTTGAGATTTTCTACTTTAAGTTTTGTGTTGTGAAGTTTTCAAGTTTTGGGTAAAGATTTGATGGATTATGGAACAAGGAGTGGCAAGATCCTAAGCTTGGGAATGCCCATGACACCCCCAAGATAATCTAAGGAGACCCAAAAGCCAAAGCTTGGGGATGCGGGCATCCCCTCTTTCGTCTACTTCTATCGGTAACTTTACTTTTTGGATAGACTCATGCAATATGAAGAAAACCCCATCTTGTTATCCTCGATGGCAACAATACAATACGTGCCTTGCTTCCCTTACTGTCACCAGGAAAGGACACCGCAAGATTGAACCCAAAGCTAAGCACTTCTCCCATTGCAAGAAAGATCAATCTAGTAGGCCAAACCAAACTGATAATTCGAAGAGACTTGCAAAGATAACCAATCATACATAAAAGAATTTAGAGAAGATTCAAATATTATTCATAGATAGACTTGATCATAAACCCACAATTCATCGGTCTCAACAAACACACCGCAAAAAGAAGATTACATCGAATAGATCTCCACAAGAGAGGGGGAGAACATTGTATTGATATCCAAAAAGAGAGAAGAAGCCATCTAGCTACTAACTATGGACCCATAGGTCTGAAGTAAACTACTCACACTTCATCGGAGGGGCTATGGTGTTGATGAAGAATCCTTCCGTGATCGATGCCTCCTCCGGCGGAGCTCCGGAACAGGCACCAAGATGGGATCTCATGGATACAGAAAGTTGCGGCGGTGGAATTAGGGTTTTGGCTCCGTTTCTGATCGTTTGGGGGTACGTGGGTATATATAGGAGGAAGAAGTACGTCGGTGGAGCAACAGGGGGCCCACGAGGGTGGAGGGCGCGCCTGGGGGGTAGGCGTGCCCCCCTACCTCATGGCCTCCTGTTACGTGTCTTGATGTAGGGTCCAAGTCTCCTGAGTTGTATTCGATGAGAAAATCACGTTCCCGAAGGTTTCATTCCGTTTGGACTCCGTTTGATATTCCTTTTCTTCGAAACCCTAAAACAGGCAAAAAACAGCAATTCTGGGCTGGGCCTCCGGTTAATAGTTTAGTCCCAAAAATAATATAAAAGTGGATAATAAAGCCCAATAATGTCCAAAACAGTAGATAATATAGCATGGAGCAATCAAAAATTATAGATACGTTGGAGACGTATCAAGCATCCCCAAGCTTAGTTCCTGCTCGTCCTCGAGTAGGTAAATGGTAAAAACAGAATTTTTGATGTGGAGTGCTACTTAGCATAATTTTAATGTAATTCTTCTTAATTGTGGTATGAATATTCAGATCCGAAAGATTCAAGACAAAAGTTCATATTGACATAAAAATGATAATACTTCAAGCATACTAACTAAGCAATTATGTCTTCTGAAAATAACTTGGCCAAAGAAAGTTCATCCCTACAAAATCATATGGTTTAGTCATGTTTCATTTTCGTCACACAAGAATGCTATCATCATGCACAACCCTGATGACAAGCCAATCAATTGTTTCATACTTTAGTAATCTCAAACCTATAAACTTTCATGCAATATATGAGTGCGAGCCATGGACATAGCACTATAGGTGGAATAGAATATAATGAGGGGGGTTTTGTGGAGAAGACAAAAAAGGACGAAGTCTCACATCAACGAGGCTAATCAATGGGCTTTGGAGATGCCCACCGATTGATGTTAATGCAAGGAGTAGGGATTGCCATGCAACGGATGCACTAGAGCTATAAATGTATGAAAGCTCAACAAAAGAAACTAGTGGGTGTGCATCCAACTTGCTTGCTCACGAAGACCTAGGGCACTTGAGGAGGCCCATTGTAGGAATATACAAGCCAAGTTCTATAATGAAAAATTCCCACTAGTATATGAAAGTGATAACATGAGAGACTCTCTACTATGAAGATCATGGTGCTACTTTGAAGCACAAGTGTGGCAAAGGATAGTAACATTGTCCCTTCTCTCTTTTTCTCTTGTTTTTCTCGTTTTTTGGGCCTTTTCTCTTCTTTTTTATGGCCTTTCTCTTTTTATGGCATTTCTTCTCTTTTTTTCCTCACTTGGGACAATGCTCTAGAAAATGATGATCATCACACTTCTATTTATTTACAACTCAATGATTACAACTCGATACTAGAACAAAGATGGCTCTATAAGAATGCCTCCAGCGGTGTACCGGGATATGCAATGGACCAAGAGTGACATGTATGAAAGAATTATGAACGGTGGCTTTGCCACAAATACTGTGTCAACTACATGACCATGCTAAGCAATATGACAATGATGAATGTGTCATGATGTACGGAATGATGGAAATTTGCATGGCAATATATCTCGGAATGGCTATGGAAATGCCATAATAGGTAGGTATGGTGGCTGTTTTGAGGAAGATATAAGGAGGTTTATGTGTGAAAGAGTGTATCATATCACGGGGTTTGGATGCACCGGCGAAGTTTGCACCAACTCTCAATGTGAGACAGGGAAATGCACGGCACCGAAGAGGCTAGCAAGGATGGAAGGGTGAGAGTGCGTATAATCCATGGACTCAACATTAGTCATAGAGAACTCACATACTTATTGCAAAAATCTACAAGTCATCAAAAACCTCGGTACTACGCGCATGCTCCTAGGGGGGTAGATTGGTAGGAAAAGACCATCGCTCGTCCCCGACCGCCACTCATAAGGAAGACAATCAAATAACACTTCATGTTTTAAATTTGTTGCATAACGTTTACCATACGTGCATGCTACGGGACTTGCAAACCTCAACACAAGTATTTCTCAATTTCACAACTACTCAACTAGCACGACTTTGATATTATTACCTCCATGTCTCAAAACAATCATCAAGCATCAAACTTCTCTTAGTATTCAACACACTCATAAGAAAGTTTTATTATTAATCTTGCATACCAAGCATATTAGGATTTAAGCAAATTACCATGATATTAAGACTCACAAAATAATCTAAGTGAAGCATGAGAGATCAATAGTTTCTATAAAACAAATCCACCACCGTGCTCTAAAATATATAAGTGAAGCACTAGAGCAAAATTATATAACTCAAAAGATATAAGCGAAGCACATAGAGTATTCTAACAAATTCCAAATCATGTATGGCTCTCTCAAAAGGTGTGTACAGCAATGATGATTGTGGTAAACTAACAAGCAAAGACTCAAATAATACAAGATGCTCCAAGCAAAACACATATCATGTGGCGAATAAAAATATAGCTCCAAGTAAAGTTACCGATAGAAGTAGACGAAAGAGGGGATGCCCGCATCCCCAAGCTTTGGCTTTTAGGTGTCCTTAGATTATCTTGGGGGTGCCATGGGCATCCCCAAGATTAGGCTCTTGCCACTCATTGTTCCATAATCCATCAAATCTTTACCCAAAACTTGAAAACTTCACAACACAAAACTTAAAGTAGAAAATCTCGTGAGCTCCGTTAGCATAAGAAAACAAAAGACCACTTCAAGGTACTGTAATGAACTCATTATTTATTTATATGGGTGTTATACCTACTGTATTCCAACTTCTCTATGGTTCATAAACTATTTTACTAGCCATAGATTCATCAAAATAAGCAAACAACACACGAAAAACAGAATCTGTCAAAAACAGAACAGTCTGTAGTAATATGTAGCTAGCGCAAGATCTGGAACCCCAAAAATTCTAAAATAAATTGCTGGACGTGAGGAATTTATCTATTAATCATCTTCAAAAATAATTAACTAAATATAACTTTCCAAATAAAAATGACAGCAGTTCTCATGAGCGCTAAAGTTTCTGTTTTTTACAGCATGTTCAACAAGACTTTCCCCAAGTCTTCCCAACGGTTCTACTTGGCACAAACACTAATTAAACAAGAAAAACACAACAAAACAGAGGCTAGATAATTTATTTATTACTAAACATGAGCAAAAGCAAGAAATAAAAATAAAATTGGGTTGCCTCCCAACAAGCGCTACCGTTTAACGCCCCTAGCTAGGCATAACAAGCAAGAATAGATCTAGGTATTGCCATCTTTGGTAGGCAATCCATAAGTGGCTCTCATAATAGATTCATAAGGTAATTTAATTTTCTTTATAGGAAAGTTTTCCATTCCTTTCCTTAATGGAAATTGGAATCTAATATTTCCATCCTTCATATCAATAATTGCACCAATCGTTCTAAGGAAAGGTCTACCAAGAATAATAGGACATGAAGGATTGCAATCTATGTCAAGAACAATAAAATGGGCACATAATTCCTATTTGCAACAATAGAATATCATTAATTCTTCCATGAGAATTGTTGTGGGAATTACCATAATTATTAGAGGGATTACTAGGATAAGGCCTAGGGTTGAAATTTCCTCTATACGCGTTATTACCAAAATTGTTCCTACCAACAAAATTCACATCCATAGATTCATTATTATTCTCAATCAAAGTAGACAAGGGCATATCATTAGGACCAGAAGAAACACTCTTATTAGCAAATAATTTCATAAGTTCATCCATCTTTCCACTCAAAACATTAATTTCTTCTATCGCATGCACCTTTTTATTAGTAGATCTTTCAGTATGCCATTGAGAATAATTAACCATATATTATCTAGGAGTTTAGTAGCTTCTCCTAAAGTGATTTCCATAAAAGTGCCTCCCGTGGCCGAATCTAAAAGATTTCTAGAAGCAAAATTCAATCCGGCATAAAAATTCTGAACAATCATCCATAAATTTAAACCATGAGTAGGGCAATTACGTATCATTAATTTCATTCTCTCCCAAGCTTGTGCAACATGTTCATGATCAAGTTGCTTAAAGTTCATAATATTGTTTCTAAGAGATATGATCTTAGCAGGAGGAAAATACTTAGAGATAAAATCATCTTTGCACTTGTTCCATGAATCAATCCTATTTTTAGGCAAAGACGAAAACCAAGCTTTAGCATGATCTCTAAGTGAAAAAGGAAAAAAAGCTTCAATTTAACAATATCATTATCCACATCTTTCTTCTTTTGCATGTCACACAAATCAATGAAGCTATTTAGATGGGTAGTGGCAATTTCACTAGGAAGGCCGGAGAACGGATCTTTCATAACAAGATTCAGCAAAGCAGCATTAATTTCACAAGATTCAGCATCGATAAGAGGAGCAATCGGAGTGCTAATAAAATCATTGTTGTTTGTATTGGTGAAGTCACACAATTTAGTATTATCTTGAGCCATCATGAAAGCAAGCAAACTAACACACAAGCAAACAAAAAGCAAGCGGGCAAAAAGAGGCAAATAGAGGGAGGATAGAGAGAGAGGGCAAATAAAACGGCAAGAGTGCAGTGGGGGAGAGGAAAATGAGAAGCAAATGGAAAATAATGTAATGTGGGAGATAAGGGTATGTGATGGGTACTTGGTATGTTGACTTTTGCATAGATCTCCCCGGCAACGGCGCCAGAAATCCTTCTTGCTACCTCTTTTAGCACTACGTTGGTTTTACCCGAAGAGGAAGGGATGATGCAGCAAAGTAGCGTAAGTATTTCCCTTGGTTTTTGAGAACCAAGGTATCAATCCAATAGGAGGCTACGTGCGAGTCCCTCGCACCTGCACAAAACAAATAAATCCTCGCAACCAATGCAAATAGGGGTTGTCAATCCCTATAGGGCCACTTACGAGGGTGAGATCTGATAGATATGATAAGATAATATTTTTTGGTATTTTTATGATAAAGATGCAAAGTAAAATAAAGGCAAAGTAAATAGCAAAGTAAATAACTAAGTAGTAGGAGATTGATATGATAAAGATAGATCCGGGGGCCATAGGTTTCACTAGTGGCTTCTGTTGGGGAACGTAGTAATTTCAAAAATAATCCTACACACACAAGATCATGGTGATGCATAGCAACGAGAGGGGAGAGTGTTGTCCATGTACCCTCGTAGACCGAAAGCGGAAGCATTAGCACAACGCAGTTGATGTAGTCGTACGTCCTCACGATCCAACCGATCAAGTACCGAACTGTTGGAAATATGCCTTAGAGGCAATAATAAATTGATTATTATTATATTTCCTTGTTCATGATAATCGTTTATTATCCAAGCTAGAATTGTATTGATAGGAAACCCAGATACATGTGTGGATACATAGACAACACCATGTCCCTAGTAAGCCTCTAGTTGACTAGCTCGTTGGTCAATAGATGGTCACGGTTTCCTGACCATGGACATTGGATGTCGTTGATAATGGGATCACATCATTAGGAGAATGATGTGATGGACAAGACCCAATCCTAAGCCTAGCACAAAGATCGTGTAGTTCGTTCGCTAAAGCTTTTCTAATGTCAAGTATCATTTCCTTAGACCATGAGATTGTGCAACTCCCGGATACCGTAGGAGTGCTTTGGGTGTGCCAAACGTCACAACATAACTGGGTGGCTATAAAGGTACACTACAGGTATCTCCGAAAGTGTCTGTTGGGTTGGCATGAATCGAGACTGGGATTTGTCACTCCGTGTGAGAGAGAGGTATCTCTGGGCCCACTCAGTAGGACATCATCATAATGTGCACAATGTGATCAAGGAGTTGATCACGGGATGGTGTGTTATGGAACGAGTAAAGAGACTTGCCGATAACGAGATTGAACAAGGTATCGGGATACCGACGATCGAATCTCGGGCAAGTATCGTACCGCTAGACAAAGGGAATTGTATACGGGATTGATTGAATCCTCAACATCGTGGTTCATCCGATGAGATCATCGTGGAACATGTGGGAACCAACATGGGTATCCAGATCCCGTTGTTGGTTATTGACCGGAGAACGTCTCGGTCATGTCTGCATGTCTCCCGAACCCGTAGGGTCTACACACTTAAGGTTCGGTGACGATAGGGTTGTAGGGATATGTATATGCAGTAACCCGAATGTTGTTCGGAGTCCCGAATGAGATCCCGGACGTCACGAGGAGTTCCGGAATGGTCCGGAGGTAAAGAATTATATATAGGAAGTGCTATTTCGGCCATCGGGACAAGTTTCGGGGTCACCGGTATTGTACCAGGACCACCGGAAGGGTCCCGAGGGTCCATCTGGTGGGGCCACCTACCCCGGGGGGCCACATGGGCTGTAGGGGGTGCGCCTTGGCCTACATGGGCCAAGGGCACCAGCCCCAAGAGGCCCATGCGCCTAGGGTTCAAGAAAGGGAAGAGTCCCAAAGGTGGAAGGCACCCCCTAGGTGCCTTGGGGGGGAGGGACTCCTCCCTTGGCCGCCGCCCCCCTAGGAGATTGGATCTCCTAGGGCCGGCGCCCCCCCTTGGCTCCCTATATATAGAGAGGGAAGGAGGGCCTCTCAGAGGACACCTTTGGTGCCTCCCTCTCCCTCTCCAACACCTCCTCCTCCTCCATAGAGCTTAGCGAAGCCCTGCCGGAGTGCTGCAGCTCCATCACCACCACGCCGTCGTGCTGTTGCTGGAGCCATCTTCCTAAACCTCTCCTTCCCCCTTGCTGGATCAAGAAGGAGGAGACGTCATCCGCTCCGTACGTGTGTTGAACGCGGAGGTGTCGTCCGTTCGGCACTACGATCATCGGTGATTTGGATCACGGCGATTACGACTCCATCAACCCCGTTCTCTTGAACGCTTCCGCTTAGCGATCTACAAGGGTATGTAGATGCACTCTCCTTCTCCTCGTTGCTGGTTTCTCCATAGATAGATCTTGGTGACTTGTAGGAAAATTTTGAATTTCTGCTATGTTCCCCAACAGTGGTATCAGAGCTAGGTCTATTGCGTAGATTCTATGCACGAGTAGAACACAAAGTAGTTGTGGGCGTCGATATTGTCAATTTGCTTGCCGTTACTAGTCTTATCTTGATTTGGCGGCATCGTGGGATGAAGCGGCCCGGACCGACCTTACACGTACTCTTACGTGAGACTGGTTCCACCGACTGACATGCACTAGTTGCATAAGGTGGCTAGCGGGTGTCTGTCTCTCCCACTTTAATCGGATCGGATTCGATGAAAAGGGTCCTTATGAAGGGTAAATAGAAATTGGCATATCACGTTGTGGTTTTTGCGTAGGTAAGAAACGTTCTTGCTAGAAACCCATAGCAGCCACGTAAAACATGTAAACAACAATTAGAGGACGTCTAACTTGTTTTTGCAGGGTATGCTATGTGATGTGATATGGCCAAAGGATGTGATGAATGATATATGTGATGTATGAGATGATCATGTTCTTGTAATAGGAATCACAACTTGCATGTCGATGAGTATGACAACCGGCAGGAGCCATAGGAGTTGTCTTAATTTATTTATGACCTGTGTGTCAACATAAACGTCATGTAATTACTTTACTTTATTGCTAACCGTTAGCTGTAGTAGTAGAAGTAATAGTTGGCGAGACAACTTCATGAAGACACGATGATGGAGATCATGATGATGGAGATCATGGTGTCATGCCGGTGACGATGATGATCATGGAGCCCCGAAGATGGAGATCCAGAGGAGCAAAGTGATGATGGCCATATCATGTCACTATTTGATTGCATGTGATGTTTATCATGTTTATACATCTTATTTGCTTAGAACGACGGTAGTAAATAAGATGATCTCTCGCTAAAATTTCAAGAAAGTGTTCCCCCTGACTGTGCACCGTTGCAGAAGGTTCGTTGTTTCGAAGCACCACGTGATGATCGAGTGTGATAGATTCTTACGTTCGAATACAACGGGTGTTGACGAGCCTAGCATGTACAGACATGGCCTCGTAACACATGCAAAACACTTAGGTTGACTTGACGAGCCTAGCATGTACAGACATGGCCTCGGAACACAGAAGACTGAAAGGTCGAGCATGAGTCGTATGGTAGATACGATCAACATGAAGATGTTCACCGATGTTGACTAGTCCGTCTCACGTGATGATCGGACACGGCCTAGTTGACTCGGATCATGTAATCACTTAGATGACTAGTGGGATGTCTATCTGAGTGGGAGTTCATAAGATGAACTTAATTATCCTGAACATAGTCAAAAGGACTTTGCAAATTATGTCGTAGCTCACGCTATAGTTCTACTGTTTAGTTATGTTCCTAGAGAAAATTTAGTTGAAAGTTGATAGTAGCAATTATGCGGACTAGGTCCGTAAACTGAGGATTGTCCTCATTGCTTCATAGAAGGCTTATGTCCTGAATGCACCGCTCAGTGTGCTGAACCTCGAACGTTGTCTGTGGATGTTGCAAACATCTGACATACACGTTTTGATAACTATGTGATAGTTCAGTTAAACGGTTTAGAGTTGAGGCACCGAAGACGTTTTGAAGCATCGCAAAACATATGAGATGTTTCAAGGGCTGAAATTGGGATTTCAGGCTCGTGCCCACGTCAAGAGGTAAAAGACCTCCGACGATTTTCTTAGCCTACAAACTAAGGAGAAAAGCTCAATTGTTGAGCTTGTGCTCAGATTGTCTGAGTACAACAATCATTTGAATCGAGTGGGAGTTGATCTTCCAGATGAGATAATGATGTTTCTCCGAAGTCATTACCACCAAGCTGCTAGAGCTTCGTGATGAACTATAACATATCGAGGACATATATGATGATCTTTGAGATATTCGTGATGTTTGACACCACAAAAGTAGAAATCAAGAAGGAGCATCAATTGTTGATGGTTGGTGAAACCACTAGTTTCAAGAAGGGCAAGGGCAAGAAAGGATACTTCATGAAACGACAATTCAGCTGCTGCTCTAGTAAAGAAACCCAAAGTTGAACCCATGCCCGAGACTAAGTGCTTCTGTAATAAGGGGAACAGTCACTGAAGCAAAACTACCCTAGATACTTGGTAGATGAGAAGGCTAGCAAAGTCGATAGAAGTATATTGGATATACATTATGTTAATGTGTACTTTACTAGTACTCCTAGTAGCACCAGGGTATTAGATACCGGTTCGGTTGCTAAGTGTAAGTAACTCGAAACAAAAGGCTACGGAATAAACGGAGACTAGCTAAATGTGAGCTGACGATATGTGTTGGAAGTGTTTCCAATGTTGATATGATCAAGCATCGCACGCTCCCTCTACCATTGAGATTGGTGTTAAACCTAAATAATTGTTATTTGGTGTTTGCGTTGAGCATAGACATGATTGGATTATGTCTATCGCGATACGGTTATTCATTTAAGGAGAATAATGGTTACTCTGTTTATTTGAATAATACCTTCAATGGTCTTGCACCTAAAATGAATGGTTTATTGAATCTCGATCGTAGTGATACACATGTTCATGCCAAAAGATATAAGATAGTAATGATAGTACCACCTACTTGTGGCACTGCCACTTAAGTCATATCGGTATAAAACGCATGAAGAAGCTCCATGTTGATGGATCTTTCGGCTCACTCGTTTTTGAAAAGTTTGAGACATGCGAACCATGTCTATTGGTGTATATGAAACTCCATGCAAATGGACCATTTGGACTCATTTGATTTTGAATCACTTGAGACATGCAAATCATACCACATGGGCAAGATGACTGAAAGCCTCGTTTTCAGTAAAATGGAACTAGAAAGCAACTTGTTGGAAGTAATACATTTTGATGTGCGCAGTCCAATGTGTGCTGAGGCATGTAGTGGATATCGTTATGTTCTTACTTCACAGATGATTTGAGTAGATACTGAGTATATTTACTTGATGAAACATAAGTCTGAATTATTGAAAGGTTCAAGTAATTTCAGAGTGAAGTTGAACATCGTCGTGACAAGAGGATAAAATGTCTATGATATGATCGTAGGGATGAATATCTGCATTACGAGTTTGGCACAGAATTAAGACATTGTGGAAATTGTTTCACAACCAATATAGCCAGGAACACCATGGTGTGATGGTGTGTCCGTACATCATAACTGCACCCTATTGGATATGATGCATACCATGATGTCTCTTATCAAATTACCATGATAGTTTATGGGTTAGGCATTAGAGACAACCACATTCACCTTAAAAAGGGCACCACGTAATTCCGATGAGATGACACCGTATGAACTATGGTTTAGAGAAACCTAAGCTGCCATTTCTTAAAAGTTTGGGGCTGCGACGCTTATGTGAAAAAGTTTCAGGCTGATAAGGTCGAACCCAAAGCGGATAAATGCATCTTCATAGGACACCCAAAACAGTTGGGTATACCTCCTGTCTCAGATTCGAAAGCAATGAGGGATTGTTTCTAGAATCGGGTCCTTTCTCGAGGAAAAGTTTCTCTCGAAAGAATTGAGTGGGAGGATGGTGGAGACTTGATGAGGTTATTGAACCGTCTCTTCAACTAGTGTGTGGCAGGGCACAGGAAGTTGTTCCTGTGGCACCTACACCAATTGAAGTGGAAGCTTATGATAGTGATCATGAAACTTCAGATCAAGTCACTACCAAACCTCGTAGGATGACAAGGATGCGTACTACTTCAGAGTGGTACGTAATCCTGTCTTGGAAGTCATGTTGCTAGACAACAATGAACCTACGAGCTATGGAGAAGCGATGGTGGGCCTGGATTCCGATAAATGGCTCGAGGCCATAAAATCCGAGAGAGGATCCGTGTATGAAAACAAAGTGTAGACTTTGGCAGAACAACTCAATGGTCGTAAGGCTGTTAGGTACAGATGGATTTTAAAAGGAAGATGGACAATGATGGTAAATGTCACCATTAAGAAAGCTCGACTTGTCGTTAAGATGTTTTCCGACAAGTTCAAGGAGTTGACTGCGATGAGACTTTCTCACTCGTAGAGATGCTAAGAGTCTGTTGGAATTATATTAGCAATTACTGCATTATTTATGAAATCTTGCAGATAGGATGTCAAAACATTGTTTCCTCGACGATTTTGAGGAAAGGTTGTATGTGATACAACCGGAAGGTTTTGTCAATCCTGAAAGATGCTAACAAGTATGCAAAGCTCCAGCAACCCTTCTAAGGACTGGAGTAAGCATCTTGGAGTTGGAATGTATGCTTTGATGAGATGATCAAAGTTTTTGGGTGTATACAAAGTTTATGAGAAACTTGTATTTCCAAAGAAGTGAGTGGGAGCACTATAGAATTTTTGATGAGTATATGTTGTTGACATATTGTTGATCAGAAATGATGTAGAATTTCTGGAAAGCATATAGGGTTATTTTGAAAGTGTTTTTCAATGGAAAGCCTGGATTAAGCTACTTGAACATTGAGCATCAAGATCTATAAGGATAGATCAGAACAGTTAATGGTACTTTCAAATGAGCACATACCTTGACATGATCTTGAAGGTGTTCAAGATGGATCAGTCAAAGAAGGAGTTCTTGCCTGAGTTGTAAGGTATGAAGTTGAGACTTAAAGCTCGACCACGGCAGAATAGAGAGAAAGGACGAAGGTCGTCCCCTATGCTTAAGACATAGGCTCTACAGTATGCTATGCTGTGTACCGCACCTGAAATGTGCCTTGCCATGAGTCAGTCAAGGGGTACAAGAGTGATCCAAGAATGGATCACAGGACAGCGGTCAAAGTTATCCTTAGTAACTAGTGGACTAAGGAATTTTCTCGATTATGGAGGTGGTAAAAGAGTTCGTCGTAAAGGGTTACGCCGATGCAAACTTTGACACTAATCCAGATTATTCTAAGTAGTAAACTGGATTCGTATAGTAGAACAGTTATTTGGAATAGCACCAAATAGAACGTGGTAGCTGCATCTAGGAGATGACATAGAGATTTGTAAAGCACACACGGATCTGAAAGGTTTAGACCCGTTGACTATAACCTCTCTCACAAGCATAACATGATCAAACCCAGAATTCTTTGGGTGTTAGTCACATAGGGATGTGACCTTGAGTGTTAATCACATATCGATGTGAACTGGATTATTGACTCTAGTGCAAGTGGGATACTGTTGGAAATATGCCCTAGAGGCAATAATAAATTGATTATTATTATATTTCCTTGTTCATGATAATCGTTTATTATCCATGCTGAATTGTATTGATAGGAAACTCAGATACATGTGTGGATACATAGACAACACCATGTCCCTAGTAAGCCTCTAGTTGACTAGCTCGTTGGTCAATAGATGGTCACGGTTTCCTGACCATGGACATTGGATGTCGTTGATAACGGGATCACATCATTAGGAGAATGATGTGATGGACAAGACCCAATCCTAAGCCTAGCACAAAGATCGTGTAGTTCATTCGCTAAATCTTTTCTAATGTCAAGTATCATTTCCTTAGACCATGAGATTGTCCAACTCTCGGATACCGTAGGAGTGCTTTGGGTGTGCCAAACGTCACAACGTAACTGGGTGGCTATAAAGGTACACTACAGGTATCTCCAAAAGTGTCTGTTGGGTTGGCACGAATCGAGACTGGGATTTGTCACTCCGTGTGACGGAGAGGTATCTCTGGGCCCACTCAGTAGGACATCATCATAATGTGCACAATGTGATCAAGGAGTTGATCACGGGATGGTGTGTTACAGAACGAGTAAAGAGACTTGCCGGTAATGAGATTGAACAAGGTATCGGGATACCGACGATCGAATCTCGGGCAAGTATCGTACCGCTAGACAAAGGGAATTGTATACGGGATTGATTGAATCCTCGACATCATGGTTCATCCGATGAGATCATCGTGGAACATGTGGGAACCAACATGGGTATCCAGATCCCGTTGTTGGTTATTGACCGGAGAACGTCTCGGTCATGTCTGCATATCTCCCGAACCCGTAGGGTCTACACACTTAAGGTTCGGTGACGCTAGGGTTGTAGGGATATGTATATGCAGTAACCCGAATGTTGTTCGGAGTCCTGGATGAGATCCCGGTAATCATGAGGAGTTCCGGAATAGTCCGGAGGTAAAGAATTATATATAGGAAGTGCTATTTCGGCCATCGGGACAAGTTTCGGGGTCACCGGTATTGTACCGGGACCACCGGAAGGGTCCCGGGGGTCCACCGGGTGGGGCCACCTGCCCCGGGGGGGCACATGGGCTGTAGGGGGTGCGCCTTGGCCTACATGGGCCAAGGGCACCAGCCCCAAGAGGCGCATGCACCTAGGGTTCAAGAAAGGGAAGAGTCCCAAAGGTGGAAGGCACCCCCTAGGTGCCCTGGGGGAGGGACTCCTCCCTTGGCCGCCGCCCCCCTAGGAGATTGGATCTCCTAGGGCCGGCGCCCCCCCTTGGCTCCCTATATATAGTGAGGGAAGGAGGGCCTCTCAGAGGACACCTTTGGTGCCTCCCTCTCCCTCTCCAACACCTCCTCCTCCTCCATAGAGCTTAGCGAAGCCCTGCCGGAGTGCTGCAGCTCCATCACCACCACGCCGTCGTGCTGCTGCTGGAGCCATCTTCCTCAACCTCTCCTTCCCCCTTGCTGGATCAAGAAGGAGGAGAAGCCATCCGCTCCGTACGTGTGTTGAACGCGGAGGTGCCGTCCGTTCGGCACTAGGATCATCGGTGATTTGGATCACGGCGAGTATGACTCCATCAACCCCGTTCTCTTGAACGCTTCCGCTTAGCGATCTACAAGGGTATGTAGATGCACTCTCCTTCTCCTCGTTGCTGGTTTCTCCATAGATAGATCTTGGTGACACATAGGAAAATTTTGAATTTCTGCTACGTTCCCCAACACGAACGTACGTCACCTCCGAGTTCAGCACACGTTCAGCCCGATGATGTCCCTCGAACTCCGATCCAGCCGAGTGTTGAGGGAGAGTTTTGTCAGCACGATGGTGTGGTGACGATTATGATGTTCTACCGATGCAGGGCTTTGCCTAAGCACTGTTGGGGAACGCAGTAATTTCGAAAATTTTCCTACGCACACGCAAGATCATGGTGATGCATAGCAACGAGAGGGGAGAGTGTTGTCTACGTACCAACGCAGACCGACTGCGGAAGCGATCACACAACATAGAGGAAGTAGTCGTACGTCTTCTTCCCGATCCGACCGATCCAAGCACCATTACTCCGGCACCTACGAGTTCTTAGCACACGTTCAGCTTGATGACGTTCCTCGGGCTCCGATCCAGCAAAGCGTCAAGGAAGAGTTCCGTCAGCACGACGGCGTGGTGAAGATCTTGATGTACTACCGACGCAGGGCTTCGCCTAAGCACTGTAACGGTACGATTGAGGTGGAATTTGGTAGCAGGGGGCACCGCACACGGCTAAGGAACGATCTCAAGGATCAACTTGTGTGTCTTGGGGTGTCCCCTGCCCCCGTATATAAAGGTTGGAGGAGGGGGGGCCGGCCGGCCAGGGAGAGGGAGGCGCAGGGGAGTCCTACTCCCACCGGGAGTAGGACTCCTCCCTCCAATCCTATTCCAATTAGGACTCTCGGGGGAAAGGAGAAAGAGGGGGGGGCCGGCCCCTTCTCCTAGTCCTACTAGGACTTGGGGAAAGGGGGGGGGGGCGCCGGCCAGCTATGGGCTGCCCCTTTTCTCTTTTTCCACTAAGGCCCAATAGGCCCATTAGTCTCCCGGGGGGTTCCGGTAACCTTCCCGGTATTCCGGTAAAATCCCGATTTCACCCGGAACACTTCCTATGTCCAAACATAGGCTTCCAATATATCAATCTTTACGTCTCGACCATTTCGAGACTCCTCGTCATGTCCATGATCTCATCCGGGACTCCGAACAACCTTCGGTACATCAAAATGCATAAACTCATAATAACTGTCATCGTAACGTTAAGCGTGCGGACCCTACGGTTCGAGAACAATGTAGACATGACCGAGACACGTCTCTGGTCAATAACCAATAGCGGGACCTGGATGCCCATATTGGCTCCTACATATTCTACGAAGATCTTTATCGGTCAGACCGCATAACAACATACGTTGTTCCCTTTGTCATCGGTATGTTACTTGCCCGAGATTCGATCGTCGGTATCCAATACCTAGTTCAATCTCGTTACTGGCAAGTCTCTTTACTCGTTCCGTAATACACCATCTCACAACTAACATATTAGTTGCAGTGCTTGCAAGGCTTATGTGATGTGCATTACCGAGAGGGCCCAGAGATACCTCTCCGACAATCGGAGTGACAAACCCTAATCTCGAAATACGCCAACCCAACATATACCATTGGAGACACCTGTAGTACTCCTTTATAATCACCCAGTTACGTTGTGACGTTTGGTAGTACCCAAAGTGTTCCTCCGGTAGACGGGAGTTGCATAATCTCATAGTTATAGGAACATGTATAAGTCATGAAGAAAGCAATAGCAACATACTAAACGATCGGGTGCTAAGCTAATGGAATGGGTCATGTCAATCAGATCATTCAACTAATGATGTGACCTCGTTAATCAAATAACAACTCTTTGTTCATGGTTAGGAAACATAACCATCTTTGATTAACGAGCTAGTCAAGTAGAGGCATACTAGTGACACTCTGTTGGTCTATGTATTCACACATGTATTATGTTTCCGGTTAATACAATTCTAGCGTGAATAATAAACATTTATCATGATATAAGGAAATAAATAATAACTTTATTATTGCCTCTAGGGCATATTTCCTTCAGTCTCCCACTTGCACTAGAGTCAATAATCTAGATTACACTGTAATGATTCTAACACACATGGAGCCTTGGTGCTGATCATGTTTTGCTCGTGGAAGAGGCTTAGTCAATGGGTCTGCAACGTTCAGATCCGTATGTATCTTGCAAATCTCTATGTCTCCCACCTGGACTAAATCCCGGATGGAGTTGAAGCGTCTCTTGATGTGTTTGGTCCTCTTGTGAAATCTGGATTCCTTTGCCAAGGCAATTGCACCAGTATTGTCACAGAAGATTTTCATTGGACCCGATGCACTAGGTATGACACCTAGATCGGATATGAACACCTTCATCCAGACTCCTTCGTTTGCTGCTTCTGAAGCAGCTATGTACTCCGCTTCACATGTAGATCCCGCTACGACGCTTTGTTTAGAACTGCACCAACTGACAGCTCCACCGTTTAAAGTAAACACGTATCCGGTTTGCGATTTAGAATCGTCCGGATCAATGTCAAAGCTTGCATCAACGTAACCTCTTACGGTGAGCTCTTTGTCACCTCCATATACGAGAAACATATCCTTAGTCCTTTTCAGGTATTTCAGGATGTTCTTGACCGCTGTCCAGTGATCCATTCCTGGATTACTTTGGTACCTCCCTGCTAAACTTATAGCAAGGCACACATCAGGTCTGGTACACAGCATTGCATACATGATAGAGCCTATGGCTGAAGCATAGGGAACATCTTTCATTTTCTCTCTATCTTCTGCAGTGGTCGGGCATTGAGTCTGACTCAACTTCATACCTTGTAACACAGGCAAGAACCCTTTCTTTGCTTGATCCATTTTGAACTTCTTCAAAATCTTGTCAAGGTATGTGCTTTGTGAAAGTCCAATTAAGCGTTTTGATCTATCTCTATAGATCTTTATGCCTAATATGTAAGCAGCTTCCCCGAGGTCTTTCATCGAAAAACTTTTATTCAAGTATCCCTTTATGCTATCCAGAAATTCTATATCATTTCCAATCAGCAGTATGTCATCCACATATAATATTAGAAATGCTACAGAGCTCCCACTCACTTTCTTGTAAATACAGGCTTCTCCAAAAGTCTGTATAAAGCCAAATGCTTTGATCACACTATCAAAGCGTTTATTCCAACTCCGAGATGCTTGCACCAGTCCATAAATGGATCGCTGGAGTTTGCATACTTTGTTAGCTCCCTTTGGATCGACAAAACCTTCTGGTTGTATCATATACAATTCTTCTTCCAGAAATCCATTCAGGAATGCAGTTTTGACATCCATCTGCCATATTTCATAATCATAAAATGCGGCAATCGCTAACATAATTCTGATGGACTTAAGCATCGCTACGGGTGAGAAGGTCTCATCGTAGTCAACTCCTTGAACTTGTCGAAAACCTTTCGCGACAAGTCGAGCTTTATAGACAGTAATATTACCGTCAGCGTCAGTCTTTTTCTTGAAGATCCATTTATTCTCAATTGCTTGCCGATCATCGGGCAAGTCAACCAAAGTCCATACTTTGTTTTCATACATGGATCCCATCTCAGATTTCATGGCCTCAAGCCACTTTGCGGAATCTGGGCTCACCATCGCTTCTTCATAGTTCGTAGGTTCATCATGATCTAGCATCATGACTTCCAGAACTGGATTACCGTACCACTCTGGTGCGGATCTCACTCTGGTTGATCTACGTGGTTCAGTAGTATCTTGTTCTGAAGCTTCATGATCATCATCATTAGCTTCCTCACTGATTGGTATAGGTGTCGCAGAAACAGTTTTCTGTGATGTACTATTTTCCAATAAGGGAGCAGGTACAGTTACCTCGTCAAGTTCTACTTTCCTCCCACTCACTTCTTTCGAGAGAAACTCCTTCTCTAGAAAGTTTCCGAATTTAGCAACAAAAGTCTTGCCTTCGGATCTGTGATAGAAGGTGTATCCAATAGTTTCCTTTGGATATCCTATGAAGACACATTTCTCCGATTTGGGTTCGAGCTTATCAGGTTGAAGCTTTTTCACATAAGCATCGCAGCCCCAAACTTTAAGAAACGACAACTTTGGTTTCTTGCCAAACCATAGTTCATAAGGTGTCGTCTCAACGGATTTTGATGGTGCCCTGTTTAACGTGAATGCGGCCGTCTCTAAAGCATAACCCCAAAATGATAGCGGTAAATCAGTAAGAGACATCATAGATCGCACCATATCTAGTAAAGTACGATTACGACGTTCGGACACACCATTACGCTGTGGTGTTCCGGGTGGCGTGAGTTGCGAAACTATTCCACAATTTTTCAAATGTACACCAAACTCGTAACTCAAATATTCTCCTCCATGATCAGATCGTAGAAACTTTATTTTCTTGTTACGATGATTTTCAACCTCACTCTGAAATTCTTTGAACTTTTCAAATGTTTCAGACTTATGTTTCATTAAGTAGATATACCCATATCTGCTTAAATCATCTGTGAAGGTGAGAAAATAACGATATCCGCCACGAGCCTCAATATTCATCGGACCACATACATCGGTATGTATGATTTCCAATAAATCTGTTGCTCTCTCCATAGTACCGGAGAACGGTGTTTTAGTCATCTTGCCTATGAGGCACGGTTCGCAAGTACCAAGTGATTCATAATCAAGTGGTTCCAAAAGCCCATCAGTATGGAGTTTCTTCATGCGCTTTACACCAATATGACCTAAACGGCAGTGCCACAAATAAGTTGCACTATCATTATTAACTTTGCATCTCTTGGCTTGTACATTATGAATATGTGTATCACTATCTTCGAGATTCAACAAGAATAGACCACTCTTCAAAGGTGCATGACCATAAAAGATATTATTCATATAAATAGAACAACCATTATTCTTTGATTTAAATGAATAACCGTCTCGCATTAAACAAGATCCAGATATAATGTTCATGCTCAACGCTGGCACCAAATAACAATTATTTAGGTCTAATATTAATCCCGAAGGTAGATGTAGAGGTAGCGTGCCGACCGCGATCACATCGACTTTGGAACCGTTTCCCACGCGCATCGTCACCTCGTCCTTTGCTAGCGTCCACTTATTCCGTAGTCCCTGTTTCGAGTTGCAAATATTAGCAACAGAACCAGTATCAAATACCCAGGTGCTACTGCGAGCTCTAGTAAGGTACACATCAATAACATGTATATCACATATACCTTTGCTCACTTTGCCATCCTTCTTATCCGCCAAATACTTGGCGCAGTTTCGCTTCCAGTGACCAGTCTGCTTGCAGTAGAAGAACTCAGTTTCAGGCTTAGGTCCAGACTTGGGTTTCTTCTCCTGAGCAGCAACTTGCTTGCTGTTCTTCTTGAAGTTTCCCTTCTTCTTCCCTTTGCCCTTTTTCTTGAAACTAGTGGTTTTGCTAACCATCAACACTTGATGCTCCTTCTTGATTTCTACCTCCGCAGCTTTCAGCATTGCGAAGAGCTTGGGAATAGTCTTGTTCATCCCTTGCATATTATAGTTCATCACGAAGCTCTTGTAGCTTGGTGGCAGTGATTGGAGAATTCTGTCAATGACGCAGTCATCTGGAAGATTAACTCCCATCTGAATCAAGTGATTATTATACCCAGACATTTTGAGTATATGCTCACTGACATAACTGTTCTCCTCCATCTTGCAGCTATAGAACTTATTGGAGACTTCATATCTCTCAATTCGGGCATTTGCTTGAAATATTAACTTCAACTCCTGGAACATCTCATATGCTCCATGACGTTCAAAACGTCGTTGAAGTCCCGATTCTAAGCCGTAAAGCATGGCACACTGAACTATCGAGTAGTCATCAGCTTTGCTCTGCCAGACGTTCATAACATCTGGCGTTGCTCCAGCAGCAGGCCTGTCACCCAGCGGTGCTTCCAGGACGTAATTCTTCTGTGCAGCAATGAGGATAATCCTCAGGTTACGGACCCAGTCCGTGTAATTGCTACCATCATCTTTCAACTTTGCTTTCTCAAGGAACGCATTAAAATTCAACGGAACAATAGCACGAGCCATCTATCTACAATCAACATAAACAAGCAAGATACTATCAGGTACTAAGTTCATGATAAGTTTAAGTTCAGTTAATAAAATTACTTAGGAACTCCCACTTAGATAGACATCCCTCTAATCTTCTAAGTGATCACGTGATCCAAATCAACTAAACCATAACCGATCATCACGTGAGATGGAGTAGTTTTCATTAGTGAACATCGTTATGTTGATCATATCTACTATATGATTCACGCTCGACCTTTCGGTCTCCGTGTTCCGAGGCCATATCTGTATATGCTTGGCTCGTCAAGTATAACCTGAGTATTCTGTGTGTGCAACTGTTTTGCACCCGTTGTATTTGGACGTAGAGCTTATCACACCCGATCATCACGTGGTGTCTGGGCACGACGAACTTTGGCAACGGTGCATACTCAGGGAGAACACTTCTTGATAATTTTAGTGAGAGATCATCTTATAATGCTACCGTCAATCAAAGCAAGATAAGATGCATAAAAGGGATGAACATCACATGCAATCAATATAAGTGATATGATATGGCCATCATCATCTTGTGCTTGTGATCTCCATCTCCGAAGCACCGTCATGATCACCATCGTCACCGGCGCGACACCTTGATCTCCATCGTAGCATCGTTGTCGTCTCGCCAATCTTATGCTTCCATGACTATCACTACCGTTTAGTAATAAAGTAAAGCATTACATCGCGATTGCATTGCATACAATAAAGCGACAACCATATGGCTCCTGCCAGTTGCCGATAACTCGGTTACAAAACATGATCATCTCATACAATAAAATCAGCATCATGCCTTGACCATATCACATCACAACATACCCTGCAAAAACAAGTTAGACATCCTCTACTTTGTTGTTGCAAGTTTTACGTGGCTGCTACGGGCTTAAGTAAGAACTCATCTCACCTACGCATCAAAACCACAACGATAGTTCGTCAAATAGACTCCGTTTTAACCTTCTCAAGGACCGGGCGTAGTCACACTTGGTTCAACTAAAGTTGGAGAGACAGTCTTCCGCAAGCCATCTATGTACAAAGCACGTCGAGGGAACCGGTCTCGCGTAAGAGTACGCGTAAGGTTGGTCCGGATCGTCTCACCCAACAATACCGCCGAACCAAAGTATGACATGCTGGTAGGCAGTATGACTTGTATCGCCCACAACTCACTTGTGTTCTACTCGTGCAAATAACATCAAACCATAAAACCTAGGCTCTGATGCCACTGTTGGGGAACGCAGTAATTTCGAAAATTTTCCTACGCACACGCAAGATCATGGTGATGCATAGCAACGAGAGGGGAGAGTGTTGTCTACGTACCAACGCAGACCGACTGCGGAAGCGATCACACAACGTAGAGGAAGTAGTTGTACGTCTTCTTCCCGATCCGACCGATCCAAGCACCGTTACTCCGGCACCTCCGAGTTCTTAGCACACGTTCAGCTCGATGACATTCCTCGGGCTCCGATCCAGCAAAGCGTCGAGGAAGAGTTCCGTCAGCACGACGGCGTGGTGACGATCTTGATGTACTACCGACGCAGGGCTTCGCCTAAGCACTGTAACAGTACGATTGAGGTGGAATTTGGTGGCAGGGGGCACCGCACACGGCTAAGGAACGATCTCAAGGATCAACTTGTGTGTCTTGGGGTGTCCCCTGCCCCCGTATATAAAGGTTGGAGGAGGGGGGGCCGGCTGGCCAGGGAGAGGGAGGCGCAGGGGAGTCCTACTCCCACCGGGAGTAGGACTCCTCCCTCCAATCCTATTCCAATTAGGACTCTCGGGGGGAAAGGAGAAAGAGGGGGGGCCGGCCCCTTCTCCTAGTCCTACTAGGACTTGGGGAAAGGGGGGGCGCCGGCCAGCTATGGGCTGCCCCTTTTCTCTTTTTCCACTAAGGCCCAATAGGCCCATTAGTCTCCCGGGGGGTTCCGGTAACCCTCCCGGTATTCCGGTAAAATCCCGATTTCACCCGGAACACTTCCTATGTCCAAACATAGGCTTCCAATATATCAATCTTTACGTCTCGACCATTTCGAGACTCCTCGTCATGTCCGTGATCTCATCCGGGACTCCAAACAACCTTCGGTACATCAAAATGCATAAACTCATAATAACTGTCATCGTAACGTTAAGCGTGCGGACCCTACGGTTCGAGAACAATGTAGACATGACCGAGACACGTCTCTGGTCAATAACCAATAGCGGGACCTGGATGCCCATATTGGCTCCTACATATTCTACGAAGATCTTTATCGGTCAGATCGCATAACAACATACGTTGTTCCCTTTGTCGTCGGTATGTTACTTGCCCGAGATTCGATCGTCGGTATCCAATACCTAGTTCAATCTCGTTACTGGCAAGTCTCTTTACTCGTTCCGTAATACATCATCTCACAACTAACATATTATTTGCAGTGCTTGCAAGGCTTATGTGATGTGCATTACCGAGAGGGCCCAGAGATACCTCTCCGACAATCGGAGTGACAAACCCTAATCTCAAAATACGCCAACCCAACATATACCATTGGAGACACCTGTAGTACTCCTTTATAATCACCCAGTTACGTTGTGACGTTTGGTAGTACCCAAAGTGTTCCTCCGGTAGACGGGAGTTGCATAATCTCATAGTTATAGGAACATGTATAAGTCATGAAGAAAGCAATAGCAACATACTAAACGATCGGGTGCTAAGCTAATGGAATGGGTCATGTCAATCAGATCATTCAACTAATGATGTGACCTTGTTAATCAAATAACAACTCTTTGTTCATGGTTAGGAAACATAACCATCTTTGATTAACGAGCTAGTCAAGTAGAGGCATACTAGTGACACTCTGTTGGTCTATGTATTCACACATGTATTATGTTTCCGGTTAATACAATTCTAGCGTGAATAATAAACATTTATCATGATATAAGGAAATAAATAATAACTTTATTATTGCCTCTAGGGCATATTTCCTTCAAGCACCGCTACAGTATTATCGAGGTGGACTATGGTGGAGGGGGGCACCGCACACGGCTAAAAGATCAAACGATCAATTTTTGTGTCTAGGGGGTGCTCCCCTGCCCCCGTATATAAAGGAGCAAGGGGGGTGCGGCCGGCCAGGGAGAGGGCGCGCCAGAAGGAGTCCTACTCCCACCGGGAGTAGGACTCCCCCCCTTTCCTAGTTGGAATAGGATTCGGGAGAAGGAAAGAGAGAGGGGAAGAAGGAAAGGGGGGCCGGCCCCCTTGCCCTAAACCAATTCGGTTTGGGCCTTCGGGGCGCGCCCCACACTCCCCTTGCTTCCCTCTATTTCCACTAAGGCCCATGTAGGCCCATTAAGCTCCCGGGGGGTTCCGGTAACCTCCCAGTACTTTGGTAAAATCCCGATTTCACCCGGAACACTTCCGATATCCAAACATAGGCTTCCAATATATCAATCTTCATGTCTCGACCATTTCGAGACTTCTCGTCATGTCCGTGATCACATTCGGGACTCTGAACAACCTTTAGTACATCAAAACATATAAACTCATAATATAACTATCATCAAAACGTTAAGTGTGCGGACCCTCACTACAAGAAATATGTCAACTTGTGACCACCACTATTGGTCACTGAATGGTCACAAATTTCCATTTGTGACCTTTTTGTGACCAAAAACATAAGGTCAAAAGCTGGCCGTCATAAACTGACTATAGCGACCTTTCTTCTGGAATGGTCGAAGACGTTTATGACCAAAATACGTCTACTGTGGCGTTTTGGTCACTAGCAACCTCCCCAGGTCACGTAGGCATCCATTGTGGCAATCTGACATGGCACAAGATTCAGCCCGGTCCAATTCGATTTTCTACATGGGCCTAGCCCAACAATTCGGCCTATTTGTGTTTTTTTCTCATATTAATTTTGGCTAGGTAGATGGGACAAGCCCAACAATCAAGCCTTCTCATTTTTGGGCCATGGCCTTTTCTGCTAGAAAGTTTTATTTTTTTTGTAATATAAAAAAGGTCCACTAGTCAAATGGGTCCCAGATGTTAGGTTCAGGTACGTGGGTCCCAGCTAGCAAGTTCATATTCTTTATATTTCAATTTAACAGTAAATAAATAACCAGTATTTAAATTGGCACAAACAAAACACACACATAATACTCCAAATATTATCAGCCAGATTCAGTACAGAGCTCCTATTGTACAAATAATATATACTTTACAATCTCTACACATAATAAGCTCTAACATATACAAACTCTACAAGCTCTACACGTGATACATTTACAAGCTCTATACATATACAAGCTCTACATGCTCTACAAGCTGCCCTGGTGTTAACCCTGTAGCTCTACAAGTGTCTTCAGTCTTCTTCAACATGGAGCTCCTTCGGTAGCGAGCACAAACTGGGCACCTGTATCATCACAGGAAGGCAATTTTAGATCATAAAAACAGATGTTCCAAGCATAGTTTAGAGAAAAGAACCAAGTAAATTTGCCCTCAATCATACAAACAAAGTTTAGAGAAAACCAAACATGAACAAGCACTTATTATGCAGTTTTTAAAGTTTTTAATACATTTATTTTCTATTAGCAAAAGTGAATATGCTACTTCCTGATTCATGGCTGCATAGTCCAGCTAGCTACACCAGTTTGCTCTCATGCAAAAATTAGAAAGTAAAAAAAGAACAACAAATAAATCAACACTGATTTCTCTAACACATACAGTAACTTGAATTAGGGTACACATGACACCAGCAGGTCGGCAGATAATACACCAAATGTACATGAAAGACAATACAATAAACACCATCTTGTTTACAGCAAGGCAATATAGTAGCATGCCTCTAGCACATCATCTCATTTAAAGAATGCATTCAGGCAAGAAATGGACAGCTGGTCTAATTTTCTTTGCAAGCTGCTACAGGCTGGCCAATTGACTGATACTACTGGATAAGCAAGGCAAACTACTACCAAAACAAGAACCAGACATGGCAAGCAAACTACCAGCATTTTAATCATAGCAAAGAAAACTACTACCAAAACAAGAATCCACAAGCAAACCCATCTCGCAACACCACCAGTTCGAACGAGCAGACAGAGGCGGAACTGAGACGCTTACCACAGAGACCTGCTTGACAGAGCCCTTTGCCCCAGTGCTTGCATGGAGCTGGAGCATCACACACATAACATTAGCACTGCATATGAAAAAGAGAACAACAATGAGCCGCATTACAAACACGTTGTTGTGAACTCTGCTATTGCAATCATATGAAAAACAGAATCATTTATAGGGGGTGACAATGCTTGTGACTTGCCATTACACAATTCTTTGGGTGAGTAGTGGTGCTGAAGGGCAATTCGGAACATAAATGACGTGAGTGAGGGAAATTCTTGCATGCTATCTCCAAAAAAAGAAATCATCTTCTTTAGTTCATCACAGGATGTAGTAGAACGACTCAATTAGTAATCCCAGGCACGGAATTAAACACAGAGTTGCAGCTGAAGTGAGTATAGATGGGTTCAATGATAGGTAAGGTGCTTCCCTATCCTTCACAAGCCTATCTAAAGAACAATTCTGCAAGTGACTTGACTCTTAAGAAACAGCAAGAAGGGCAAGGTAATTGGCTCCTTCACAAGCCTATCTATCCAAAGAACAATTCTGCAAGTGACCCGACTCTTAAGAAACAGCAAGAAGGGCAAGGTAATTGGCTCCTAATTCCTTAGTTATGACAAATACCATATTTGATACTAGATGTACTGAAATAAAAACCAACTCTAAGGATTCAAGTAGCACTCGTGTTAGCATTCTGCACAAAATGACAAGCATTCACCCTTGAAGCAAGAATTCCATCTCAGGTGACGCTACTTGCTACTATTCTCAGCACCAAAAAGTGAAAACACTTCTGAATTAAGAAAGTATAACATACTCCTGACCAAGTGTTTACTAATCTGTGCTGTACTACGAGTGCATATCCAGTGATACACACATCTGAATTAAAAAAAAACGTGTATGCAACTTTCAAGAAAAGTGAGTAACGCAAAAACAGGACTACTTCTGCTTGTAATCATCGAGTATTAGTGTTTTAGAAAATTATTACAGACTAGTTCATCCACTAAAAAAAGCAGCATGCAATCAGAGAACGCCGTGAGCTATCAATTATACAAGTAGTACATGTGAAGTAATGTGCAATGATGAAAAGTACTAGACTTAAATACATGAGTCGTGTGCTTATCCAGGATTAAGTGTCGCAGTGTAGGATGTGGCATAGCTATGCAAGTTATTACTGTGGCATAGAATAGCAGGAGCAACCCATTTCAAAGAGAAGGGTTTCAGAGTAGCTTTGTTAGAGGCTGACCAAATGGCCCTGATATGTCTAAACTGATGCTTATCAGAATCAAACTGTGCAGTGTAAATCTTTGTGAGCACCATGCGTGCCATTCAGAACATGATGGGTAATGGCAAATTGCCAACAAACAAACATTAGGGGTAAAGCACAGATTGAGTTTCAGGTAGAAATACTACTATGAAGAACTGCACATGCTTTCTGAAAGTAAATGCATGAAGAATTCAAGATTAACCTAAAGCGAGAGCTCCATTCCAGATACAAGTAGCAGTTCACTCCTTCTGCCCCGCGTGGATGTGGTTGAGGAGGACGTTTCTGTAGTTGTAGTGGACCTTGGCGGTGCCCAAGTCAAAGACGCGGGCGCGGTAGTTGTGGTCGAGGAGGACGATGCTGAAACAACAGCGTCATCGAGCAATACGCGGACCTCTTGAGGAAGTTTGTCTTTAGTAAGCTGCTGCATGTTACAGAGGATAACGCAACAAACCATCAAAATTAGCAGAGTACTGAATCTTAGAGAAGAAAATTGCAGGAAATTTTTCAGAAAGGGGGGCTGCTTACAACATTGTGAGGCTGCAAATGAACGCATCACCGGTCGGGTTCCCCTTGCCGTTGCCATTGCCGTGGCCGTGGTCGGGCGAGAGAGAAAGAAAAGGTCGGGTCTGCCCAGTGCCCACGGAAAGAAGCAAACAAGCAGCGGCACATGAGATGAGAGGAGAGGAGAATCTGCAGGCACATGAGATGAGGAGGGAAGGAGGAGGGCGTACCTGGGCGTCTAGGTGCTGCAGCCCATCTCGTACCTCGCCGTCGTCAAGGGCTAGGGACCCCCCATCGCCGTCTCGTGATGCTGGTGCAGCAGCTGAAGGAAATATGCCCTAGAGGCAATAATAAAGTTATTATTTATTTCTTTATATCATGATAAAATGTTTATTATTCATGCTAGAATTGTATTAACCGTAAACATAATACATGTGTGAATACAAAGACAAACTTAGTGTCACTAGTATGCTTCTACTTGACTAGCTCGTTAACCAAAGATGGTTATGTTTCCTAACCATAAACAAAGTGTTGTTATTTGATTAACGAGGTCACATCATTAGTTGAATGATCTGATTGACATGACCCATTCCATTAGCTTAGCACCCGATCGTTTAGTATGTTGCTATTGCTTTCTTCATGACTTATACATGTTCCTATGACTATGAGATTACGCAACTCCCGTTTACCAGAGGAACACTTTGTGTGCTGCCAAATGTCACAACGTAACTGGGTGATTATAAAGGAGCTCTATAGGTGTCTCCAAAGGTAGATGTTGGGTTGGCGTATTTCGAGATTAGGATTTGTCACTCCGATTGTCGGAGAGGTATCTCTGGGCCCTCTCGGTAATGCACATCACATAAGCCTTGCAAGCATTGCAACTAATGAGTTAGTTGCGGGATGATGTATTATAGAACGAGTAAAGAGACTTGCCAGTAACGAGATTGAACTAGGTATTGGATACCGACGATCGAATCTCGGGCAAGTAACATACCGATGACAAAGGGAACAACGTATGTTGTTATGCGGTCTGACCGATAAAGATCTTCGTAGAATATGTAGGAGCCAATATGGGCATCCAGGTCCCACTATTGGTTATTGACCGGAGACGTGTCTCGGTCATGTCTACATTGTTCTCGAACCGTAGGGTCCGCACGCTTAACGTTACGATGACAGTTATTATGAGTTTATGCATTTTGATGTACCGAAGGTTGTTCGGAGTCCCGAATGTGATCACGGACATGACGAGGAGTCTCGAAATGGTCGAGACATAAAGATTGATATATTGGAAGCCTATGTTTGGACATCGGAAGTGTTCCGGGTGAAATCGGGAATTTTACCGGAGTACCGGGAGGTTACCGGAACCCCCCGGGAACCAAATGGGCCTTATTGGGCCTTAGTGGAAAGGTGAAAGGGGCAGCCCAAGGTGGGCTGTGCGCCTCCCCCCTCCCCTAGTCCTATTAGGACTACGAGAGGTGGCCGGCCCCCTTCTCCCTCTCTCTCTCTCTCTCTCTCGAGGAATCCTATTAGGAATAGGATTGGGGGGGAGTCCTACTCCCGGTAGGAGTAGGACTCCTCCTTCGCCCTCCTCCTTTGGCTGGCCAGCCCTCCCCCTGGCAACCTTTATATACGGGGCAGGGGGCACCTCTAGACACACAAGTTGATCCTTGGTGATCGTTCCTTAGCCGTGTGTGGTGTCCCCTGCCACCAAATTCCACCTCGATCATATTGTTGCAGTGCTTAGGTGAAGCCCTGCGTCAGTAGTACATCAAGATCGTCACCACGCCGTCGTGCTGACGGA
Organism: Triticum monococcum; assembly: GCA_034509565.1. Taxonomy (NCBI): domain Eukaryota; kingdom Viridiplantae; phylum Streptophyta; class Magnoliopsida; order Poales; family Poaceae; genus Triticum; species Triticum monococcum. The sequence continues at coordinate 60,405,085 of CM067843.1, read as the reverse complement.
ACTCTTCCTCGACGCTTTGCTGGATCGGAGCCCGAGGATCGTCATCGAGCTGTACGTGTGCTAAGAACTCGGAGGTGCCGGAGTAACGGTGCTTGGATCGGTTGGATCAGGAAGAAGACGTACGACTACTTCCTCTACATTGTGTGATCGCTTCCGTAGTCGGTCTGTGTTGGTACGTAGACAACACTCTCCCCTCTCGTTGCTATGCATCACCATGATCTTGCGTGTGCGTAGGAATTTTTTTGAAATTACTACGTTCCCCAACAGTGGTATCCGAGCCTAGGTTTTATGGTTTGATGTTATGTGCATGAGTAGAACACAAGTGAGTTGTGGACGATATAAGTCATACTGCCTACCAGCATGTCATACTTTGGTTCGGCGGTATTGTTGGACGAGACGACCCGGACCAACCTTACGCGTACGCTTACGCGAGACCGGTTCCCTCGACGTGCTTTGCACATAGATGGCTTGCGGGCGACTGTCTCTCTATCTTTAGTTGAACCGAGTGTGGCTATGCCCGGTCCTTGAGAAGGTTAAAACGGAGTCTATTTGACAAACTATCGTTGTGGTTTTGATGCGTAGGTGAGATGAGTTCTTGCTTAAGCCCGTAGCAGCCACGTAAAACTTGCAACAACAAAGTAGAGGATGTCTAACTTGTTTTTGCGGGGCATGTTGTGATGTGATATGGTCAAGGCATGATGCTAAATTTTATTGTATGAGATGATCATGTTTTGTAACCAAGTTATCGGCAACTGGCAGGAGCCATATGGTTGTCGCTTTATTGTATGCAATGCAATCGTGATGTAATGCTTTACTTTATTACTAAGCGGTAGTGATAGTCGTGGAAGCATAAGATTGACGAGACGAAAATGATGCTATGATGGAGATCAAGGTGTCGCGCCGGTGACAATGGTGATCATGACGGTGCTTCGGAGATGGAGATCACAAGCACAAGATGATGATGGCCATATCATATCACTTATATTTTGATTGCATGTGATGTTTATCTTTTTATGCATCTTATCTTGCTTTGATTGACGGTAGCATTATAAGATGATCTCTCACTAAATTATCAAGAAGTGTTCTCCCGGAGTATGCACTGTTGCCAAAGTTCGTCGTGCCCAGACACCACGTGATGATCGGGTGTGATAAGCTCTACGTCCATCTACAACGGGTGCAAGCCAGTTTTGCACACGCAGAATACTCAGGTTAAACTTGACGAGCCTAGCATATGCAGATATGGCCTCGGAACACAGAGACCGAAAGGTCGAGCGTGAATCATATAGTAGATATGATCAACATAACGATGTTCACCATTGAAAACTACTCCATCTCACGTGATGATCGGTTATGGTTTAGTTGATTTGGATCACGTGATCACTTAGAGGATTAGAGGGATGTCTATCTAAGTGGGAGTTCTTAAGTAATATGATTAATTGAACTTTAATTTATCATGAACTTAGTCCTGGTAGTATTAGCATATCTATGTTGTAGATCAATAGCTCGCGTTGTTGCTTTCATATGTTTATTTTGATATGTTCCTAGAGAAAATTTTGTTGAAAGATGTTAGTAGAAATGATACGGATTGGATCCGTGATCTGAGGTTTATCCTCATTGCTGCACAGAAAAATTATGTCCTTGATGCACCGCTAGGTGACAGACCTATTGCAGGAGCAGATGCAGACGTTATGAACGTTTGGCTAGCTTATTATGAGTTTATGCATTTTGATGTACCGAAGTTAATTCGGAGTCCCGGATGTGATCACAGACATGACGAGGAGTCTCGGAATGGTCGAGACATAAAGATTGATATATTGGACGGCTATATTCGGACACCAGAAGTGTTCCGGGTGATTTCGGAGAAAACCGGAGTACCGGAAGGGTTACCGGAACCCTCCGGGGAAGTAATGGGCCTTATTGGGCCTTAGGGGAGAGAGAGGGCTGCAGCCTAGGAGGTGGCGCCCCCCCACATGGGGAGTCCGAATTGGACTAGGGAGGGGGGCGCGGCCCCTCTTTCCCTCTCCCTCTCCCCCTCTTTCCTTCCCCCTTAGGGTTTCCTAATTGGATTAGGAAAGGGGAGTCCTACTCCCACAAGGAGGAGGACTCCTCCTCCCCTTGGCGCGCCCCATAGGGCCGGCCGGCCTCCCCCTTGCTCCTTTATATATGGGGGCAGGGGGGCACCCTAGAACACACAAGTTAATCTTTGAGATCGTTCCTTAGCCGTGTGCGGTGCCCCCTGCCACCATATTCCACCTCGATCATATCGTTGTAGTGCTTAGGCGAAGCCCTGCGTCAGTAGAACATCAAGATCGTCACCACGCCGTCGTGCTGACGGAACTCCTCCCCGAAGCTTTGCTGGATCGGAGCCCGGGGATCGTCATCGAGCTGTACGTGTGCTAAGAACTCGGAGGTGCCGGAGTAACGGTGCTTGGATCGGTCGGATCGGGAAGAAGACGTACGACTACTTCCTCTATGTTGTGTCAACGCTTCCGTTGCGATCTACAAGGGTACGTAGATCATACTCTCCCCTCGTTGCTATGCATCACCATGATCTTGCGTGTGCGTAGGAATTTTTTTGAAATTACTACGCTCCCCAACAGTGGCATCCGAGCCTAGGTTTTATGGTTTGATGTTATTTGCACGAGTAGAACACAAGTGAGTTGTGGACGATATAAGTCATACTGCCTACCAGCATGTCATACTTTGGTTCGGCGGTATTGTTGGATGAAGCGGCCCAGACCGACATTACGCGTACGCTTACGCGAGACTGGTTCTACCGCCGTGCTTTGCACACAGGTGGCTGGCGGGTGTCAGTTTCTCCAACTTTAGTTGAACCGAGTGTGGCTATTTGACAAACTATCGTTGTGGTTTTGATGCGTAGGTGAGATTGGTTCTTACTTAAGCCTGTAGCAGCCACGTAAAACTTGCAACAACAAAGTAGAGGATGTCTAACTTGTTTTTGCAGGGCATGTTGTGATGTGATATGGCCAAGACATGATGCTAAATTTTATTGTATGAGATGATCATGTTTTGTAACCGAGTTATCGGCAACTGGCAGGAGCCATATGGTTGTCGCTTTATTGTATGCAATGCAATTGCGATGTAATGCTTTACTTTATCACTAAGCGGTAGCGATAGTCGTGGAAGCATAAGATTGGCGAGACGACAACGATGCTACGATGGAGATCAAGGTGTCGCGCCGGTGACGATGGTGATCATGACGGTGCTTTGGAGATGGAGATCATAAGCACAAGATGATGATGGCCATATCATATCACTTATATTGATTGCATGTGATGTTTATCTTTTTATGCATCTTATCTTGCTTTGATTGAAGGTAGCATTATAAGATGATCTCTCACTAAATTATCAAGGAGTGTTCTCCCTGAGTATGCACCGTTGCCAAAGTTCGTCGTGCCCAGACACCACGTGATGATCGGGTGTGATAAGCTCTACGTCCATCTACAATAGGTGCAAGCCAGTTTTTGCACACGCAGAATACTCAGGTTAAACTTGACGGGCCTAGCATATGCAGATATGGCCTCGGAACACGGAGACCTAAAGGTCGAGCGTGAATCATATAGTAGATATGATCAACATAGCGATGTTCACCATTGAAAACTACTCCATCTCACGTGATGATCGGTTATGGTTTAGTTGATTTGGATCACGTGATCACCTAGAGGATTAGAGGGATGTCTATCTAAGTGGGAGTTCGTAAGTAATTTGATTAATTGAACTTAAACTTATCATGAACTTAGTACCTGATAGTATCTTGCTTGTTTATATTGATTGTAGATAGATGGCTCGTGCTGTTGTTCTGTTGAATTTTAATGCGTTCCTTGAGAAAGCAAAGTTGAAAGATGATGGTAGCAATTACACGGACTGGGTCCGTAACTTGAGGATTATCCTCATTGCTGCTCAGAAGGATTACGTCCTGGAAGCACCGCTGGGTGCCAGGCCTACTGCTGGAGCAACACCAGATGTTATGAACGTCTGGCAGAGCAAAGCTGATGACTACTCGATAGTTCAGTATGCCATGCTTTACGGCTTAGAATCAGGACTTCAACGATGTTTTGACCGTCATGGAGCATATGAGATGTTCCAGGAGTTGAAGTAGATATTTTAAGCAAATGCCCGGATTGAGAGATATGAAGTCTCCAATAAATTCTATAGCTGCAAGATGGAGGAGAACAGTTCTGTCAGTGAGCATATACTCAAAATGTCTGGGTATAATAATCACTTGATTCAGATGGGAGTTAATCTTCCAGATGATTGCGTCATTGACAGAATTCTCCAATCACTGCCACCAAGCTACAAGAGCTTCGTGATGAACTATAATATGCAAGGGATGAACAAGACTATTCCCGAGCTCTTTGCAATGCTGAAAGCTGCGGAGGTAGAAATCAAAAAGGAGCATCAAGTGTTGATGGTCAGCAAGACCACTAGTTTCAAGAAAAAGGGCAAAGGGAAGAAGAAGGGGAACTTCAAGAAGAACGGCAAGCAAGTTGCTACTCAAGAGAAGAAACCCAAGTCTGGACCTAAGCCTGAAACTGAGTGCTTCTACTGCAAGCAGACTGGTCACTGGAAGCAGAACTGCCCCAAGTATTTGGCGGATAAGAAGGATGGCAAGGTGAACAAAGGTATATGTGATATACATGTTATTGATGTGTACCTTACTAGAGCTCGCAGTAGCACCTGGGTATTTGATACTGGTTCTGTTGCTAATATTTGCAACTCGAAACAGGGACTACGGATTAAGCGAACACTGGCAAAGGACGAGGTGACGATGCACGTGGGAAACGGTTCCAAAGTCGATGTGATCGCGGTCGGCACGCTACCTCTACATCTACCTTCGGGATTAATATTAGACCTAAATAATTGTTATTTGGTGCCAGCGTTGAGCATGAACATTATATCTGGATCTTGTTTGATGCGAGACGGTTATTCATTTAAATCAGAGAATAATGGTTGTTCTATTTATATGAGTAATATCTTTTATGGTCATGCACCTTTGAGGAGTGGTCTATTTTTGATAAATCTCGATAGTAGTAACACACATATTCATAATGTTGAAACCAAAAGATGCAGAGTTGATAATGACAGTGCTACTTATTTGTGGCATTGCCATTTAGGTCATATCGGTATAAAGCGCATGAAGAAACTCCATACTGATGGACTTTTGGAACCACTTGATTATGAATCAGTTGGTACTTGCGAACCGTGCCTCATGGGCAAGATGACTAAAACACCGTTCTCCGGTACTATGGAGAGAGCAACATATTTATTGGAAATAATACATACCGATGTATGTGGTCCGATGAATACTGAGGCTCGTGGCGGATATCGTTATTTTCTCACCTTCACAGATGACTTAAGCAGATATGGGTATATCTACTTAATGAAACATAAGTCTGAAACATTTGAAAAGTTCAAAGAATTTCAGAGTGAAGTTGAAAATCATCGTAACAAGAAAATAAAGTTTCTACGATCTGATCATGGAGGAGAATATTTGAGTTACGAGTTTGGTGTACATTTGAAAAATTGTGGAATAGTTTCGCAACTCACGCCACCCGGAACACCACAGCGTAATGGTGTGTCCGAACGTCGTAATCGTACTTTACTAGATATGGTACGATCTATGATGTCTCTTACTGATTTACCGCTATCGTTTTGGGGTTATGCTTTAGAGACGGCCGCATTCACGTTAAATAGGGCACCATCAAAATCCGTTGAAACGACGCCTTATGAACTATGGTTTGGCAAGAAACCAAAGTTGTCGTTTCTTAAAGTTTGGGGCTGCGATGCTTATGTGAAAAGGCTTCAACCTGATAAGCTCGAACCCAAATCGGAGAAATGTGTCTTCATAGGATACCCAAAGGAGACTGTTGGGTACACCTTCTATCACAGATCCGAAGGCAAGATATTTGTTGCTAAGAATGGATCCTTTCTAGAGAAGGAGTTTCTCTCGAAAGAAGTGAGTGGGAGGAAAGTAGAACTTGACGAGGTAACTGTACCTACTTAGTTATTGGAAAGTAGTACATCACAGAAAACTGTTTCTGCGACACCTGTACCAATTAGTGAGGAAGCTAATGATGATGATCATGAAACTTCAGGACAAGATACTACTGAACCTCGTAGATCAACCAGAGTGAGATCCGCACCAGAGTGGTACGGTAATCATGTTCTGGAAATCATGCTACTATATCATCATGAACCTACGAACTATGAAGAAACGATGGTGAGCCCAGATTCCGCAAAGTGGCTTGAAGCCATGAAATCTGAGATGGGATCCATGTATGAGAACAAAGTATGGACTTTGGTTGACTTGCCCGATGATCGGCAAGAAATTGAGAATAAATGGATCTTCAAGAAGAAGACTGACACTGACAGTAATGTTACTGTCTAGAAAGCTCGACTTGTCGCAAAAGGTTTTCAACAAGTTCAAGGGGTTGACTACGATGAGACCTTCTCACCCGTAGCGATGCTTAAGTCTGTCTGAATCATGTTAGCAATTGTCGCGTTTTATGATTATGAAATTTGGCAAACGGGTGTCAAAACTGCATTCCTGAATGGATTTCTGGAAGAAGAGTTGTATATGATGCAACCGGAAGGTTTTGTCGATCCAAAGGGAGCTAACAAAGTGTGCAAGCTCCAGCGATCCATTTATGGACTGGTGCAAGCCTCTCGGAGTTGGAATAAACGCTTTGATAGTGTGATTAAAGCATTTGGTTTTATACAGACTTTCGGAGAAGCCTGTATTTACAAGAAAGTGAGTGGGAGCTCTGTAGCATTTCTGGTATTATATGTGGATTACATATTACGGATTGGAAATGACATAGAATTTCTGGATAGCATAAACGGATACTTGAATAAGAGTTTTTCAATGAAAGACCTCGGTGAAGCTGCTTACATATTAGGCATAAAGATCTATAGAGATAGATCAAGACGCTTAATTGGACTTTCACAAAGCACATACCTTGACAAGATTTTGAAGAAGTTCAAAATGGATCAAGCAAAGAAAGGGTTCTTGCCTTTGTTACAAGGTGTGAAGTTGAGTCAGACTCAATGCCCGACCACTGCAGAAGATAGAGAGAAAATGAAAGATGTTCCCTATGCTTCAGCCATAGGCTCTATCATGTATGCAATGCTGTGTACCAGACCTGATGTGTGCCTTGCTATAAGTTTAGTAGGGAGGTACCAAAGTAATCCAGGAGTGGATCACTGGACAGCGGTCAAGAACATCCTGAAATACCTGAAAAGGACTAAGGATATGTTTCTCGTATATGGAGGTGACAAAGAGCTCACCGTAAGAGGTTACGTTGATGCAAGCTTTGACACTGATCCGGACGATTCTAAATCGCAAACCGGATACGTGTTTATATTAAACGGTGGAGCTGTCAGTTGGTGCAGTTCTAAACAAAGCGTCGTAGCGGGATCTACATGTGAAGTGGAGTACATAGCTGCTTCGGAAGCAGCAAACGAAGGATTCTGGATGAAGGAGTTCATATCCGATCTAGGTGTTATACCTAGTGCATCGGGTCCAATGAAAATCTTTTATGACAATACTGGTGCAATTGCCTTGGCAAAGGAATCCAGATTTCACAAGAGGACCAAGCACATCAAGAGACGCTTCAATTCCATCCGGGATCTAGTCTAGGTGGGAGACATAGAGATTTGCAAGATACATACGGATCTGAATGTTGCAGACCCGTTGACTAAGCCTCTTCCAAAAGCAAAACATGATCAGCACCAAGGCTCCATGGGTGTTAGAATCATTACTGAGTAATCTAGATTATTGACTCTAGTGCAAGTGGGAGACTGAAGGAAATATGCCCTAGAGGCAATAATAAAGTTATTATTTATTTCCTTATATCATGATAAAATGTTTATTATTCATGCTAGAATTGTATTAACCGGAAACATAATACATGTGTGAATACATAGACAAACTTAGTGTCACTAGTATGCCTCTACTTGACTAGCTCGTTAATCAAAGATGGTTATGTTTCCTAACCATAAAAAAAGTGTCGTTATTTGATTAACGAGGTCACATCATTAGTTGAATGATCTGATTGACATGACCCATTCCATTAGCTTAGCACCCGATCGTTTAGTATGTTGCTATCTCTTTCTTCATGACTTATACATGTTCCTATGACTATGAGATTATGCAACTCCCGTTTACCAGAGGAAAAATTTGTTTGCTACCAAACGTCACAACGTAACTGGGTGATTATAAAGGAGCTCTACAGGTGTCTCCAAAGGTAGATGTTGGGTTGGCGTATTTAGAGATTAGGATTTGTCACTCTGATTGTCGGAGAGGTATCTCTGGGCCCTCTCGGTAATGCACATCACATAAGACTTGCAAGCATTGCAACTAATGAGTTAGTTGCGGGATGATGTATTACAGAACGAGTAAAGAGACTTGCCAGTAACGAGGTTGAACTAGGTATTGGATACCGACGATCGAATCTCGGGCAAGTAACATACCGATGACAAAGGGAACAACGTATGTTGTTATGCGATCTGACCGATAAAGATCTTCGTAGAATATGTAGGAGCCAATATGGGCATCCAGGTCCCGCTATTGGTTATTGACCGGAGACGTGTCTCGGTCATGTCTACATTGTTCTCGAACCGTAGGGTCCGCACGCTTAACGTTACGATGACAGTTATTATGAGTTTATGCATTTTGATGTACCAAAGTTAGTTCGGAGTCCCAGATGTGATCACGGACATGACGAGGAGTCTCGTAATGGTCGAGACATAAAGATTGATATATTGGACGGCTATATTCGGATACCGGAAGTGTTCCGGGTGATTTCGGAGAAATCCGGAGTACTGGAAGGTTTACCGGAACCCTCCGGGGAAGTAATGGGCCTTCTTGGGCCTTAGGGGAGAGAGAGGGCTGCGGCCTAGGAGGTGCCCCCCCCCCACATGGGGAGTCCGAATTGGACTAGGGAGGGGGGCGCGGCCCCTCTTTCCTTCTCCATCTCCCCCTCTTTCCTTCCCCCTTAGGGTTTCCTAATTGGATTAGGAAACAGGAGTCCTACTCCCACTAGGAGGAGGACTCCCCCTCCCATTGGCGCGCCCCATAGGGCCGGTCGGCCTCCCCCTTGCTCCTTTATATACGGGGGCAGGGGGGCACCCTAGAACACACAAGTTGATCTTTGAGATCGTTCCTTAGTCGTGTGCGGTGCCCCTGCCACCATATTCCACCTCGATCATATCGTTGTAGTGCTTAGGCGAAGCCCTGCGTCAGTAGAACATCAAGATCGTCACCACGCCGTCGTGCTGGCGGAACTCCTCCCCGAAGATTTGTTGGATCGGAGCCCGGGGATCGTCATCGAGCTGTACGTGTGCTAAGAACTCGGAGGTGCCGGAGTAACGGTGCTTGGATCGGGAAGAAGACTACTTCCTCTATGTTGTGTCAACGCTTCCGTTGCGATCTACAATGGTACATAGATCATACTCTCCCCTCGTTGCTATGCATCACCATGATCTTGCGTGTGCGTAGGAAATTTTTAGAAATTACTACGCTCCCCAACAGCAGCCACCGCGGTTGGGTGCGGATTCTGGCGCCGTCATTGCCGGATCTGCGGCATCCTTGGCCATCTCTGCCGCCTCGTCTGCGCGGGAAGAGAGGGGCTAGGGTTTCGGGTGCCCTCGACGAAGGGAGGGAGGGAGGGAGGTCGCTGGTGGGGCTATGGAGACGAGGTCGCCGGTGGCGGTGGGGTTGGGGGAGAGGAGTTCGACGGGCGGCTGGATTTGGGGAGGAATCGGTGGAGTTTGAGAGGAGCAGGAGGAGGAGGAGCGGGATGGGATGGGATCCCATCCCCGCTACGCCCATCATGAGTCTGGGCATGGACTCGATCTTGGGTCAGCCTCGACCTCGTCTACGGTGGCGGTAATCTTGGGTGGTTGGGGCCGGCGGCGGATCGAGATCTGAGGGAGGGAGTTGGTTGGGGGAGGCAGCTATGGCTGCATAGGAGATCTGAGGGAGGGAGATGGAAGGGTTGTGTTAGGGTTAAGCGGGTAAGACAGCGAGGGGCGATGGCTGTCATTGGATCCGGGACGATCGGACGGTGGTTGATGCATGATCCGCGTGAGCTGCCCTTGGACAAATCAGAGCGCAACAATCAACTTAAAGACCTTATGACCATCTAAATTGGTTGTGGTTGATAAAGATAAGTTTCTTTAAAAAAACATTTCCTATTTTTCGAGTGTCAAAGATTGTTTTTTTTCATAGTTTGTTAAAATGATATCATATTGTGCAAAATGGTGCATCTTAGAATTTCAAACAATATTGCCTAAGGGAGTTTTCATTTTCTTTGCACGGAAAATTCGTTTTCCATTTTTTGAGTGCGTGAAATGATTTTATTTTGTGAAGGACCTACCAAATATTTGTTGCAAAATTGTACCAAATCATTTTTATAAAAAACTAGGCCATATTTAATGCACAATTGACCAAATGGTTGGGTGTCAAAATATTTGATCCGCTTCTGGTGAAAAAGACAAATTCCCACTGATTCAGCTGGAAGCGGGTCAAATTTGAATTGCAGCTGCCTCATAGCTTGCTCTTTATTTTTTTCCAAAAATCATTTCTAGGTACATAAGTATCTATTTAATCAGAGAAACACCAACAAAATTCCATGATTCAACCACTAGCTAGGAACGGCCAAGCCCGCCGTTTTGACCGCATTTTGAAACGGGCATAAAAAATTCAAAAAAATCAAAAAAATTGGAAAACCTTCACATTGTGTCATTATATGTGACCAAGTTTACAGGAAAAATAATAAACTTGTAATACAGTAATTATTTTAAAAAAGTGTTCTCAGAAATGAGCTATCAAGTGTGAAGATTCATGGCTTTTAAGCCAAATGATCAATCTTATGGCCACATTCATGGCATAGTTTGTTCAAATGATCTCATATTATGCACAAGGGTGCATCTTGGAATTCCACACAATGTTGCCTAAGGGAGTTTTCATTTTCTTTGCACGGAAAATTCATTTTCCATTTTCCGAGTACCTGAAATGAGTTTTTTTGTGAAGGACCTCCCAATTCTTTGTTGCAAAATTGGACCAAAGCATTTTTCTAAAATACTAGGCCATATTTAATGCACAATTAACAAAATGGTTGGTTGTAAAAAGTTTTTTTTCCACCTCTGGTGAAAAAGACAAATTCCCACTGATTCAGTTGGAAGCGGGTCAAATTTGAACTGTAGCTACCTCGTAGTTTGCTCTTTATTTTTTCCAAAAATCATTTATAGGTACATAAGTATCTATTTAATCAGAGAAACACCAAAAAAAATTCCAAGATTCAACCGCTAGCTAGGAATGGTCAAGCCCGCCGTTTTGACCGCATTTTGAAACGGGCATAAAAAATTCAAAAAAATCAATAAAATTGGAAAACCTTCACATTGTGTCATTATATGTGACCAAGTTTACAGGAAAAATAATAAACTTTTAATACAGTAATTATTTTAAAAAGTGTTCTCAGAAATGAGTTATCAAGTGTGAAGATTCATGGCTTTTAAGCCAAATGATCAATCTTATGGCCACATTCATGGCATAGTTTGTTCAAATGATCTCATATTGTGCACAAGGGTGCATCTTGGAATTCCAAACAATGTTGCCTAAGGGAGTTTTCATTTTCTTTGCACGGAAAATTCATTTTCCATTTTCTAAGTGCCCGAAATGAGTTTTTTTGTGAAGGACCTCCCAAATATTTGTTGCAAAATTGTACCAAATCATTTTTATAAAATACCAGGCCATATTTAATGCAAAATTAACAAAATGGTTGGTTGTAAAAAGTTTTTATCCACCTCTGGTGAAAAAGACAAATTCCCGCTGATTCAGTTGGAAGCGGGTCAAATTTGAACTGTAGCTACCTCGTAGTTTGCTCTTTATTTTTTCCAAAAATCATTTATAGGTACATAAGTATCTATTTAATCAGAGATACACCAAAAAAATTCCAAGATTCAACCGCTACCTAGGAACGGTCAAGCCCGCCGTTTTGACCACATTTTGAAACGGGCATAAAAAATTCAAAAAAATCAAAAAATTGGAAAACCTTCGCATTGTCTCATTATATGTGATTAAGTTTCCGGGAAAAATAATAAACTTGTAATACGATAATTATTTAAAAAAAGTGTTATCAGAAATGAGCTATCATGTGTGAAGGTTAATGGCTTTCAAGCCAAATGATCAATCTTATGGACACATTCATGGCATAGTTTGTTCAAATGATCTCATATTGTGCACAAGGGTGCATATTGGAATGGCAAACAATGTTGCCTAAGGAAGTTTTCATTTTTGTTGGACGAAAAAACCATTTTCCATGTTTTTGAGTGCCCAAAAGAAGGTTTTTTTGTGAAGGAACTACCAAATAATTGTTGCAAAATTGGACCAAATCATTTTTATAAAATACTAGGCCATATTTAGTGCACAATTGACAAAATGGTTGGGTGTAATGTTTTTGATCCACCTCTCGTGAAAAAGACAAATTTCCACCGATTCAGCAGGAAGCGGGTCAAATTTGAACTGCAGCTGCCTCATAGTTTGCTATTTATTTTTTCCAAAAATCATTTCTAGTTACATAAGGACCTATTTAATCAGAAATACATGGTTTGGTGGCGATACGTAGAGGTTTGGGCAGTGGCCAAGGGCCCCAACTCTAGAGCGCGTAAACTCGCATGCCCGTCGCGTGGTCACCGCGTGACCATGGCGTTGCCATGTGTTCTGGGTGGCCTAGGCATGTCTAGTGGGTTGGGCACTCCCCAGGTTGGTGCTAGGAAGAAAATTACAAAATAAGATTCTCACAAGGAGACCGATCGATGCTCAAACATGAATTAACAGCCAAGTGTTTGATTAGCGGTACGGGAAATGTACATGGCTAATGCGCGTGAGTTTTGGCTGAGGATGATCAGTTACTAAGAAGACCGTCTTCACAAAGTTTCAGCTCAAAAGGAGGAGCCTAGGTGGTACTTGCTTTGCGAACTACCATACTGGACATAACTACGAATGTTGAATCTCGGCTCAAAATAATGAACGGATTGAGCTGGCATTAGGTGGAGGATGGTTATTTGGGCATAGGAAACCACTATAGAAAATGGATACTATTTGGAAATGCCAAAGTGGTACTTCCTTCACAATTCTCTTCTATGGACAGAAACTTGGGAAAAACTAGTGAGAGAGATTGGATGAATGAAATGAGCTAAAAATTGGTGTAGGTAAGTTACATAGGTATGGTCATGCGCTGGTAAATTTTCAGATCATTTGGGTAAGCCTAGCTAGTACTTACTTCACAAAGCTTCTCTCGAGGTAGAGTCAATAATCTAGTTCACATCGCCATGTGATTAACACCCAAAGAGTACTAAGGTGTGATCATGTTTTGCTTGTGAGGGAAGTTTAGTCAACGGGTCTGCTACATTCAGATCCGTATGTATTTTGCAAATTTCTATGTCAACAATGCTCTGCATGGAGCTACTCTAGCTAATTGCTCCCACTTTCAATATGTATCCAGATTGAGACTTTGAGTCATCTGGATCAGTGTCAAAACTTGCATCGACGTAACCCTTTACGATGAACCTTTTGTCACCTCCATAATCGAGAAACATATCCTTATTCCACTAAGGATAATTTTGACCAATGTCCAGTGATCTACTCCAAGATCACTATTGTACTCCCTTGCCAAACTCAGGGCAGGGTATACAATAGGTCTGGTACACAACATGGCATACTTTATAGAACCTATGGCTGAGGCATAGGGAATGACTTTCATTCTCTCTCTATCTTCTGCCGTGGTCGGGTTTTGATTCTTACTCAACTTCACACCTTGTAACACAGGCAAGAACTCCTTCTTTGACTGTTCCATTTTGAACTACTTCAAAATCTTGTCAAGGTATGTACTCATTGAAAAACTTATCAAGCGTCTTGATCTATCTCTATAGATCTTGATGCTCAATATGTAAGCAGCTTCACCAAGGTCTTTCTTTGAAAAACTCCTTTCAAACATTCATTTATGCTTTGCAGAATAATTCTACATTATCTTCGATCAACAATATGTCATTCACATATACTTATCAGAAATGCTGTAGTGCTCCCACTCACTTTCTTGTAAATACAGGCTTCACCTCAAGTCTATATAAAACTATATGCTTTGATCAACTTATCAAAGCGTATATTCCAACTCCGAGATGCTTGCACCAGTCCATAGATGGATCGCTGGAGCTTGCATATTTTGTTAGTACCTTTAGGATTGACAAAACCTTCTGGTTGCATCATATACAACTCTTCTTTAATAAATCCATTAAGGAGTGCAGTTTTGTTTATCCATTTGCCAGATTTCATAAAATGCGGCAATTGCTAACATGATTCAGACAGACTTGAGCATAGATACGAGTGAGAAACTCTCATCATAGTCAACACCTTGAACTTGTCGAAAACCTTTTTGCGACAATTCTAGCTTTGTAGATAGTAACACTACTATCAGCGTCTGTCTTCCTCTTGAAGATCCATTTAATCTCAATGGCTCGCCGATCAATAGGAAAGTCAATCAAAGTCCATACTTTGTTCTCATACATGGATCTCATCTCAAATTTCATGGCCTCAAGCCATTTCGCGGAATCTGGGCTCATCATCGCTTCCTCATAGTTCGTAGGCTCGTCATGGTCAAGTAACATGACCTCCAGAACAGGATTACCGTACCACTCTGGTGTGGACCTCACTCTGGGTTACCTACGAGGTTTGGTAGCAACTTGATCTGAAGTTACATGATCATCATCATTAGCTTCCTCACTAATTGGTGTAGTAGTCACAGGAACATATTTCTGTGATGAACTACTTTCCAATAAGGGAGCAGGTACAGTTGCCTCATCAAGTTCTACTTTCCTCCCACTCACTTCTTTCAAGAGAAACTCCTTCTCTAGAAAGGATCCATTCTCAGCAATGAATATCTTGCCTTAGGATCTGTGATAGAAGGTGTACCCAACATTTTCTTTTGGGTATCCTATGAAGATGCCTCCGATTTGGGTTTGAGCTTATCAGGTTGAAACTCTTTCACATAAGCATTGCAACCTCAAACTTTAAGAAACGACAGCTTAGGTTTGTTGCCAAACCATAGTTCATACGGTGTCGTCTCAACGGATTTAGATGGTGCCCTATTTAACGTGAATGTAGCTGTCTCTAATGCATAACCCCAAAACGATAGTGGTAAATTGGTAAGAGACATCATAGATCGCACCATATCTAATAAAGTACGGTTACGACGTTCGGACACACCATTACACTGTGGTGTTCCAGGTAGCGTGAGTAGTGAAACTATTTCACATTGTTTTAACTGAAGGCCAAACTCGTAACTCAAATATTTTAATTATGCGATCATATCATAGAAACTTTTATTTTTGTTACGATGATTCTCCACTTCACTCTGAAATTCTTTGAACTTTTCAAATGTTTCAGACTTGTGTTTCATTAAGTAGATATACCTATATCTGCTCAAATCATCTGTGAAGGTCAGAAAATAACGATACTTGCCGTGAGCCTTAACACTCATCGGACCGCATACATCAGTATGTATTATTTCCAATAAGTCAGTTGCTCGCTCCATTGTTCCGGAGAACGGAGTCTTAGTCATCTTGCCCATGAGGCATGGTTCGCAAGCATCAACTAATTCATAATCAAGTGATTCCAAAAGCCCATCAGCATGGATTTTCTTCATGCGCTTTACACCAATATAAGCTAAATGGCTGTCGGGGGTGCTAATCCACGAACACCTATGGGACCGGTGGACCGAGCCCCTTTCGGTTCGGCAGGGGGGCGGAGATCGCACGAAGAGCAGATCGAGGCGAAGCACACGAGCACACGATCAGTTTACCCAGGTTCGGGCCGCACGGATGCGTAAAACCCTACTCCTGCTTTGTGGTTTGTATTGATTTCTTGCTCAGGAGCGCTGTGTGCTACAGTACACTCTAGCAGCGAACGAGACCGAGCGTGAGTGTTCTGTTTGGCCGACCCCCTTCTATGTTGCGCATGGGCCTCCTTTTATAAGCTCAAGGGGTCACCGACAGGTGGCAACGTAGACAAGGGTAAAAATGGAAAAGTGCGGCGGTTGGCACCGACGCCTACTACAGTGTATCATACCTAACCCTGACGGCAGGGGACAAGGGCATTAAATGGCCGTCTGCGTCGCCCAAACAGTGCAAAAGGGACCGCCAGGGACGCCACCGCTCGCCATGATGGCAATCTTGTCAGCGCCGCTTGCCACCGTGTACCTCTGGCTGCACAGCCTCCCGCCACGTACGCCTGGAAGGGTCCCAGAGCGACACGTTGGTGGATGTGCTGGAGCGCAGGTACAGAGTGGAGGCCTGCCGCGGCAAGCGCCTTGCCGCGGTCATTGTCTTGTCGCGTTCGGGAGCTTGTCGCTCACCGGGCCTTGCCGGGATGCGTGGTGCGTCACGGCAAGTTCCTTGAGATGCCTTGGTTGGCCTTCTCGGCAAGCTCCTCTTGCCGGGGTCTTGTCTCCTTCCCGGCAAGCTCCTCTTGCCGGGGTCTAGTCTCTTTGGCTTGGATACTTTGTTCTTGAATGGCTCCAAAGGAACCACGGAGGACCTTGGCGGTCACCCGGCAAGCCTTGCTGCGGGATGCTGCGACTGCCCGTGCACAAGTTCGGGATACTAGGGTACCCCTACTCTAGTGCACCGATAGGAGCCCCCGGGCCTGGGCCATACACGGTGCCGAGCGCTGTTGGGCCAGGCCCAAAACAGGGCACGGGCATGCGCGGCCTGGGTTACGTCGTATCTCTCTCCGTATCCACCGCGCCCTCCCCGAACGGCACGCGTCGAATGCGGCGTCGTGGGAGAGATCGTGGGTGGTTTATTTATTCGGAAAGGCGGAACGCCCGCCCCTCCCTCTTTATAAGCAGGGGAAACAGGGGTAGTGCGCCCATTCGCCCCTTTGCATTCCAATCTCGGAAACCTCCGCCGCTCCTCCATCTTTCCAAAGCTGAAAGAGAGCAGCGCCCTGCCCCCCATCGCCACCAGCACCACCAATGCCGTCGACCTCCTCCACCACTTCCGCCATGGCTCCGAAAGCCGACAAGGGGAAGGCTGTGAAGTCGACCGAGGCGCAGCGGCTTGCGGCGCTGTGAAAGGAGCGGGATATCTCCCCCCCAAACTCGCCGCGAAGGAGCTGAGGGAGTACTACTACCTCTTCTGGTCGACGGAGACGCGAGCGCATCCGAGCACGAAGGAACTTCCAGCCGCCGCTTATAAAATGGCTCCAAACGGATATCCCTTCTTCGCCGTGTTCTTCTACTGCGGGCTTTGCCCGCCTTTCTCGGAGTTTTTCTGCGATATCATGAACACCTACGGGTTCTGCCTCCTTGATTTCACCCCCAATGCCATTCTGACCATGGCAGTTTTTGCACATCTTTGCGAAAACTTTGTCGGAGTCCATCCCAACGTAGCCCTTTTTCGCCACTTCTTTATGCCCCGAGTAGAGAGAGGAGAGCCTTTATCCGGCGGGATCGCCTGGATCTCAAGGGCCGGCAAGAAGGACTCTTATCTGGAGGGCGAGTTCCGCGTCAAGTGGGAGGAATGGAGAGCAGACTAGTGCTGGATTATCAAGGAGAACCCGCAGCCGTTTACCGCCCGACGCCAAACCCCAGCAGTATGCGGCAGTGATTGGAGCGACATGGCCCGGGAAGATGATAGGCTGAAGATTGCCGTCACCAGGATCCAATGCCTCAGGCTTGCCGGGCTCACTGTAGGCATTGTTGGCGCAGATTTCCTTCGCCGCCGCATCGCCCCCCTGCAGGAACGGAGGAGACCCGCCTGGGAGTTCAAGAATGCGGCGGATATCATGAGGCTGCGCCCGGACCTCAACTACAACTTCACTGTTCTGCAGCTCAACGCGATGCTCCAGGAGCTCTTCAAGTACGACCCTGAGCATCCCGAAGTGTTTAGGTTGCCGCAGGGCGTCGTTCCGTTGTGCAACAACTCCGCGCTCGACCGCATCCGTGCAATGATGCCGCTGTGCGACTCGCATGGAATTGTCCCAACCTGGCAAGAGCCCACAGACGGCGTCGTGCAGGAGTTCTTCGACAGCTTGGTAGAAGTGTCGACCCGCTCTGATGAAAAGAATGGCCTCACTCGCGACACCACCGATGCAGAGTTGAAACGCATCGCCTCCAGGCTGGAAGAGGCGGCGGCAGCCGCAGCTGCGGGCGAGTTTGGATTCACCGTGGAGGAGGCAGAGGCAGCAAAGGCGGCAAGCCGTGCCGAGCGAGAGGAGCTTGGCGGCAAGAAAGAGCTTGCCGGCAAGAAAGAGTTTGCCAGGGGTGACGCCGAGCCGAGCGAGCCGGCCGAGGATACGAGCGGCTCGTTGGAGATCAACTCCTCTTCCTCCTCATCCTCAGACAGCTCGCCGCAAGCAGAGCCTCCATCTCCACCAAGAAGGCGTCTCCGCAAGGCCGGGGACGTAGCGAGGCGGCAGGCGAGTCAACAGTCGCTGCGCCGTGCGACACGCTCCACCGCGGCAAGCACTATTGCCGCGGGAGCGCCTCATGCTGCTGCGGCAACTGGAGCGGGGTCCACCCGGACAGCCGCTACTGCTCCTGCCGCTTCTCATGCCGCGGCGGCAGCCGGAGCAGGGTCGTCTCAGACCACCGCCACTGTTCCCGCCAAGCGGCCAAGGGAATCTACTCCTCCACCTTCTCGCGCCGGACGCGAGCCGGACTTCGACTTCTCCGCGTTCAGCTCCGACGAGGAAGAAGAAGAAGAGTAAGATTCTCTTGTTGTACTTGTAGTTCTTCAATTCTTGCCGTTCTGTCTTGTATCTCACTTGCTTTACTCTGAACTTATTCCTTTTGTAGAACTCTGGCCCAGAGAGCAGTGAAGAGAGCCAAGGCCACGGTGATTATCATCGAGGACGAACCCACCGTGACAGCAGGGGATGTGCCCGAGACAACCTTGCCGGACCCGACAACCGTTCTCCAGAGCAGCCCCCAGCATAAGTATCTTGTTTGCTTCCCGCTGTTGGGCGCGCATGGAGATTCTTTCTTTCCTGATATCTGATTGTTGGTTTGTGTAGAAGTAGAGCAGCCCCACCAGGAGCGCCCGGAGGCCGTCCCCGAAACACCAAGGGAGAGTCCTCCGGTAAGGGAGAGGTCTCCGGCAAGGGAGAGCTCTCTGGCAAGGGGCAGCACCAGTGGCCCCTCGGCGGTGGAGACCATGACTGCAGAACCTGGCACAGGTAATCTTCTCGCCTCAGAACTTCCCTTGGGTTTTTCTTCTTCTGATCTTCTTTTTGGATATTTGCTTGACTCTTCTCCCTGTTCCGGCTGTCAGATCCATCTGCTACGGAGCCGATGGAGACAGAGGTTGCCGCCAACGACGCCGTTGCCGCCGAGGAAGCAGCCGGTGCTGATGATCCCGCCGGCGCAGAGGCCACCAAAGCTGCCGCCGCAGAAGCAGGCGGGGGATCTGGCGATCTCACTGATGGCCCTGAGGCCGCAGGAGCACCAGGCGCTACGTCGACCGCCGATCCCTCCGCCGCTGCCGCACCGTCAGGCTCCGAAGAGCCCCAGCCAGGCGTCTACTTGAAGGCCGGCGACGACATATTCATCAACCTCCCCTGGGCGTCAAGCTCCAGGGCGCCGGTCGAAGGAGAGAGCTTCGACGGAGAGGTGCTCGCCTCCGCCGGGCTGGCGCTGGTTGACGCGCCAAGCAGCAGCAGCGGCGAGCCTGAGGAGGAGCGGCTGCTGCGGAAGCTGGTGTCGCTCTACCGCGCCCGGCAAGCCAAGCTGGAATCCCGCGAGGCGCTTGTCGCGAAGGCGGGAGTGGACATCGAGAAGCGCGCGGAGGAGCTCCGGGGTCACAATCAGGAACCTCTCCGCTCCCTGGCAGAGGAGCGGGCGCGACTTGCCGAGGAGCGGGAGGCCTTCCTCCTCGAGCGGGCCGAAGCCGAAGAGCAACAGCGGCTTGCCGCTGAGAAGCTGTCCGTGCAGGAAGGCGAGCTGGTGCAGCGGAAGGTCAATCTTGACAGCCACGAGGAGGAGCTTGCCGCGAGCGAGCGAACATTTGGCGGAGCCCTCAAGCAAGCAGAGGATGCTGCCGCAGCTGCCGAGGCCGCCAAGAAGGAGCTGGAGATGAAGGTGGCGCAGCTGGAGGCCGATCTCAAGGCGAGCGGTGACGAGCTTGCCGCGCTCAAGCTTGAGCGGGAGAAGGACGCCCACAGCTACTCGAAGCTGCAGGCCCGTCTCGTCGAGAAGGGCCAGGATCTTAGCGCCGCCAAGGACTCCAACGCAAATCTTGAGTTGAAGCTGACCACTTTGACCAAGACGCTGGACGGCGCCAAGGAACAGGAGACGGCCCTGAAGGAGGAGGTCAAGGCCGGCAAGGCGCTGCTGTTGAGTGCTGCTGCCGCCCAGAGCACTTTCCGGGAGAATGTGGAGCACTGGACGGAGGGTCTCGTGGATGTTGCCACAGACATTGACAGGGAGCTGGCGCAGCTGGGGATGGAGGATCTCAGGTATCCCTCTGACGAGAACCTCCAACCCAACGCCAAGCTCACCTCGTTCTTCAAAGGCGTGGCGACGGCCCTCCGGCGACTCCGGGAGAGGATCCCAAAGCAACTGGCCGACGAGTCGCGCAAGATCTGCGCAGGAGCTCTTCAAAAGGTGCTGGTGAAGGTGGCCTGCCGCAACCCGGGCCTCAACCTCTCCAACGTCCTCAGGACCTTGCCACCGGACGCCGATCTGGAGGCGCTCAAGACCCTTGTCGCACCCATTGTGGACAAGGTGAGCGGGATCAAGAGGGTTGAGGGCGATCGCGTAGATTAGGCCGCCCGTTTTCTTCTTTTCTTGTCGCTGCTAGTCATGTTATGGGAACAATCTGTTAGAGCCGCGACAAGTTTCGTTGTAATATAACTCTATTTCGGGTAATGATTGCAACGTTATTTCCTTTACTTGATTCCTTCCTTTGTATGTTTTTGCCCTACGCTTTTAGGGAACTTGCCAGCGCAGGCACCTTTGCCGCGAGCGCTGAGTGCGGGACGTCAGCAGCCTGCTAGCGGTGCCGCTACCGACAAGAAACCTTGTCGCAACTAGTCGCAGCTCACTTAAGTTGTTGAGCAGACTCGAAAGAAAGTAAGGGCGCAACTAGCTACGAGCTGGTTCCTCCGCGCACAGGTTTTCCATACAAAGCACGGTCGTTCAAGGAAAATAACTTAAAAATTTTAAAAATCTGATTGCTCAAACTTTGGCAACTTATCTTTTCTGTTGTTTGCTTCCCGGTAAGGCGAAACTTTCTTGAACGACGCCTGGTCCATACCATATCTTCTCCTTTCCCCCCGGCAAACTTGTGTGTGAGGGAACCTTCCTTTCCTTGAGAAAGATAGAGGAGAAAATAAAGATAGGAAGCCTTATGGCTCGTTGTTGCTTACCGGGGTGCTGCACAAAGTGTCAGATAACACATGCAAAAAATAAAAAGCATGAAATTGACAAGATGTGCGGAGCACATGATCTTTATGCACGGGATCTGCGCCCGGCTTTGTACAAAGGATTACATGCAACAGCGGCAAGACTTGTACAAAAGGTGGTTGCCGGAACGGGTTCCGGCAACCGCGCCTTACGGGTAAAACTTGCGAAGATGCACAATGTTCCAGGAGTTGCTCACTGGAATACCATCTTCGGTCTCAAGGCGGACATCGCCAGGCCTAGTGACTCGTTTCACCCGGTAAGGGCCTTCCCACTTCGGCGTCAACTTGTTGGAATTCTTGGCGGACTGAACACGCCGAAGAACAAGGTCGCCTTCCTCGAGACTTCTGGCGTTAACTTTGCGGCTATGGTAGCGGCGCAAAGATTGCTGGTAGCGAGCAGCTCGTACAGCAGCCTGAAGACGGTCTTCCTCAAGGAGCAGCGCATCATCTTGTCGCAGCTGCTCTTGCTCAAGCTCATCATAAGCGAGCACTCGAGGTGACCCATATACGAGTTCCGCGGGGAGAACTGCCTCTGCTCCATAGACTAGAGCGAAAGGTGTCTGGCCAGTGGCTCGATTTGGCGTCGTCCTGATCGACCAAAGAACCACCGGCAACTCCTCGATCCAGTTTCTTCCGCACTTGTGTAGCCTGTCGAAAGTTCTGGTCTTGAGCCGATGCAGCACTTCAGCGTTCGCCCTCTCCGCTTGACCGTTGCTTCTCGGGTGAGCAACAGAAGTGAAGCAGACCTTGGCGCCAAGATCTTGGACGTACTGCATGAAGGTGCGGCTCATGAATTGCGTGCCGTTGTCGGTGATTACCCTGTTAGGGATCCTGAAGCGGCAAACAATTGACCTGAAGAACTTGACTGCTGACTGTGCTGTCACCTTCCTCGCTGCTTCCACTTCCGGCCACTTTGTGAACTTTTCGATTGCAACGTACAAGTACTCAAAGCCCCCGACTGCTCGGGGAAAGGGGCCGAGGATATCGAGCCCCCAGACCGAAAATGGCCAGGATAAAGGGATCGTCTGGAGAGCTTGAGCTGGCTGGTGTATCTGCTTGGAATGGAACTGGCACGCTTCACACTTGGTTACTTGTGCAGTTGCATCCTGGAGGGCTGTCGGCCAAAAGAAACCTTGCCGGAATGCTTTGCCGGCAAGTGCTCTTGTGCCAATGTGGTGACCACATATGCCTCCATGTATCTCTGCCAACAGCTTTTGTCCATCTTCCCGGTGAATACACTTCAATTTCACTCCGTTGACTCTTCTTCTGTACAGTGTGTTGTCGACAAACTGGTACATACTTGACTGCCGGGCTACTCTTTCCGCTTCTTCTTGCTCTTCGGGAAGTTCTCCTGTCTGAAGGAAATGGACAATCTGCCGTGCCCATGCTAGAGCTTGTGGCTCGACAACAAGGACTAAAGGCATATCTGCTGCTGCGGGAATATCCGCTTCTATGGCGAGAACCTGCGGCTCAGCCGGAGCTTGACGTTCCCCGGCAAGCTTGCCGGAGCAAAACTTGTCGGGAGCCTCTGCTTCAACGGAACAAACCCTAGGGCTTGCCGGAGCAGACTGCTCCTCAGCGTTCTTGGTGTTGATCTTGGGGACCTTCTTGGCGGCAGCTTCGGGAAGCTCTGCCGGAAAGTAGTCACCAGAAATCAACTTCTTCTTCTTGCTCTGTCCAGTCAATGGGGTTACGGACGGTGGAGTCAGCTTGAGCACAAAGATCCCTGGTTCCACAGGTAACTTAAGTGCGGCGCACTTTGACAGGCCATCAGCTATGTCGTTCTGAGCTCTTGGGACATGCTCCATCTGTAGGCCGTCAAAGTGCTCTTCTAGCTTTCTCACTTCGTCAACGTAGGCTTCCATCAACGGACTCTGATAACTCTTGTTCACTTGGCGGACGACAAGCTGCGAGTCACCCTTGACAATGAGCTTCTTGATCCCAAGGTCTGCCGCGATCCTGAGACCGGCAAGAAAGCCTTCATACTCTGCAGTATTGTTTGTTGCTTGCTCCTTGGGAAAGTGCATCTGGACTACGTACTTGAGGTGCTCTCCGGTGGGTGCAACAAGCAGCACGCCAGCGCCGGCGCCTTGCAGCGAGAAGGCACCGTCAAAGTACATGAGCCACTCTTTGCTTGCTTCCTTGATGGGGATGCTTGTTTCTGGAATTTCTTCATCTGGTGTTGGCGTCCACTCTGCTATGAATTCTGCCAATGCTCTGCTTTGGATAGTTGAAGTACTCTCAAACTTGAGGTCAAAGCTTGACAGTTCCAGTGCCCACTCAACAATCCTGCCTGTTGCTTCTGGATTCTGTAGAATCCTCTTCAGTGGAAAGCGAGTAACAACTGTGATCTCATGTTCTTGGAAGTAATGGCGCAGCTTTCTCGAGGCCATGAGAAGGCCGAAAAGCAACTTCTGCACACCAGAGTACCTTGACCTAGCCCCCTGCAGAAGGGAACTGACAAAGTAAACTGGCCGCTGCACCATTCTCTTCTGTATCTCCTCGCACACCTGCGCAGATCCATCTTTATCGGGACCAGAGCTTGTCGGGGAAGCCCCCTGCTTGTCGCTGGATGCACCTGCCATGGTTGCCAGCTCGTCATCTGCCTCCCTCTCCGCTACTAACACAACACTAACCACTTGATTGGTTGCCGCTATATACAGCAGCAACTTCTCTTGTGGCTTAGGTGCGACAAGTGTTGGAGTGGAGGACAGGTATCTCTTCAAGTCCTGCATCGCAGCCTCCGCTTCCGGAGTCCATTTCATTGGACCTGCCTTTTTCAAAATTTTGAAAAACGGCAGGGCGCGCTCAACAGACCGAGAGATAAACCTGCTGAGAGCAGCCACACAACCAGCAAGTCTTCGTACATCCTTGACGCGCTTTGGTGCTTCAATCTGCTAAATGGCCTTGATCTTGTCGGGATTGGCTTCGATTCCCCGCTGAGACACGAAGAACCCGAGAAGCTTGCTAGAGGGGACTCCAAACACACACTTCTCGGGGTTGAGCTTGAGGTTGATCTTGTGCAGATTTGCAAAGGTCTCGTCTAAATCTTGAATCAGAGTTGCCCTGTCCTTACTCTTGACCACTATGTCATCCTTGTAGGCTTCCACATTTCTGTGTATTTGTGGCTTAAGAGCGACATGGACTACCCTTGCAAATGTTGAACCAGCATTCTTTAAACCGAAAGGCATCCGTATGAAACAGTACGTGCCACATGGAGTAATGAATGCGGTCTTCTCCTCATCCTCTTCTGCCATGAAGATTTGATGGTATCCTGAGTATGCGTCAAGAAATGAAAGCAAGTCACATCCGGCCGTGGAGTCAACAATCTGGTCAATGCGCGGCAAGGGAAATGGGTCTTTGGGACAAGCTTTATTAACATCAGTAAAGTCGATACAAAGCCTCCATTTCTCGTTTGCCTTGTGCACGACTACAGGATTGGCCAACCACGTGGGATGGAGCACTCCTCTGACAAGGCCTGCTGCTTCCAATTTCTTGATCTCTTCTGCGATGAATTCTTGGCGCTCCACTGCTTTCTTCCCGACCTTCTGCTTGACGGGCCGCGCATGAGGACAAACGGCAAGATGGTGCTCAATTACTTACCTAGGAACACCGGGGATGTCAGACGGTTGCCACGCAAACACGTCGACGTTCGCCCGCAGGAAAGCAATGAGCGCGCTTTCCTATTTAGGGTCAAGAGTGGCACTGATGGTGAAGGTACCACCAGTGCCGTCCTCCTTGGCGGACACCTTCTTGGTATCTGGCGGAGCTGCCATTGCCTTCTTACACTTGCCGGTGGAGCTCGATGGTGCGTCCTTGATGGTAGCGCAGCACTCCGAAGAGGTGCGCTTGCCGGAGTGGGCATCAGAACTCTTGCCGAACTTGGTCTTCGTATTCCCCCCGGGAGCTTCAACGGCAAGTGACTTGCGATCCGTTGCAGCTGCCGCTTCCCGGTAGATCTTGTCGGCGCAGATAAGAGCATCCTTCTTGTCGCCAGGGACAGAGATGACGCTTATCGGGCCTGGCATCTTTAGCATGTTGTATGCGTAGTGAGAGGCCGCCATGAACTTGGCGAGTGCTGGACGGCCGAGTATCCCATTGTAAGGCAATGGAAAATCGACAACGTCAAAAGTGACCCTCTCAGTCCTGAAGTTCATCTCGCTGCCAAATGTTACCGGCAGCGTGACCTTCCCCTTCGGCTTGCTCCTTCCCGGCTTGATTCCTTGGAATGTGCCGGTCTCTTCGAGCTCGCTGTCAGGGATCTGGAGTTTCTGGAGTACAGCGGAGGAGATCAGGTTCAAGCCGGCTCCGCCGTCAACTAGCATCTTAGTGACCTTGAGGTTGCGGATAGTTGGTGAAACTAACATCGGCAGGCACCCGACCGCAGTTGTGCGATCAGGGTGATCCTCAATATCAAAGATGATAGGCGTGCTGGACCATTTCAGAAGCTTGCGTGACTCGACAGGTGGTTCTGCCGCATTGACTTCCCGCACCCACTGCTTGAGTTGGCGGTGCGAAGTATGCAGAGAAGCACCGCCGTCAACGCACAAGACCTCTGTGGCTTTCTGGAACTCCTACTCACTGGTCTCGACATCATCCATGTCTTCATCGTCGTCATCTTCATCCTTGTCGCGGCCGCGGGGAGGTCTGTCTCCTTGCCGCTGCTTGGCCTTGCCATGTCGTCCTCCCCGGCCGGCACGCTTCTTGCCGGATTCTCCAGCGCCTCCTTGGGCCTTCTCCTTACGCGTCGCTCGTATTCAGCCTTTTGCTGCCGAACAAGCTGTTCAACTTTCTTGCAGCTCTGGAGGTCATGGCCCTTGGTGCGGTGGATCTTGCAGTACTGCTTGTCGGTGCCGCCCTGCTTGTCGGCGACCGGCACAGCCTGGCAGTTGGTGCATGCGGCAATCTCCTTGCCGGAGCTACCAACTTTGGCTTTCTTGGCGCCACCGTCGTTGCCGGACTACACAATGACTAACACATCTTTGCCTTTCTTCTTCCTGTTGTTCCGCCGCCGGTTTTTCTTTGCTGGGGCAGCATCCTCGCTGTCAGATCCTCCTGCTCCTGTATTCTCTCCGGGGAGTTTCCTCCCTTCCTCAGCACGTGCACACTTGTCGGCCAGGGCATACAGCTCACTGACGTCTCTGATCCTGCACATCGCCATCTCCTCCCGCATCCTACGGTTACGCATGTTCTGATGGAACGCGCTGATGACCGCGGCAGGGTGGACATCTTGGATGTTGCGCTGTACACGGCTGAATCTCTGGATGTACTTGCGCAGGGGCTCTCCTTCCTTCTGGGCGAGCAGGTGAAGGTCACTCTCTTGGCCATGAGGTTTGTGGCCGCTTGTAAAGGCGCCAACAAACCGATGGCATAGGTCTGCCCAAGAGGATATGGAGTTGTCTGGCAAATGCATGAGCCAGGACCTGACGTCGGGCTTGAGCACCAACGGGAAGTAGTTGGCAAGGATCTTGTCGTCCCGCCCCCCGGCAGCTTGCACCGCGACGGTGTAGATGCCGAGGAACTCCGACGGATGCGACTTGCCGTCATACTTCTCTGGTACGTCTGGCTTGAAATTCTTCTTGCTGGGCCACTGGACTTGCCGCAGCTCATGAGTAAACGCAGGGCAACCTACCGCGTACGGCAAGTCGCCTGGTTCCCCTGGCGCGTGCATGTCGATAGAGGGCCCAGCGCGCTGGTCTAATTGACGCCGCGCTTCTCTTCGGCGCTCGATGCGAGTACGAGCGTCTTCTTGCTGTCGTTCATGAAGAACTTGGCGCTGATCGCGACGAGCTCGTGGATCTGATGATGCGGTGGAGTCGCTGTCGTGGTGGATCCAGCGAGTCGGCGATCTTGGCCTTCTGGGCGAAGAGTGCATGGTGGTTGCACCTCCACCGGTCTTGTCGCCACCGGCTCGTGCCTGGCTGACTTGCCGCGGCTGCGAAGTACTCGGCTGCCGTGGGTTGTCGCCGTTGGCGAAGCCGATGAGACTCTGAATGGTGGCCCTCCAGTCGTCGATCTTGTCCGCCGCTGGAGGGTAGTCTAGGAGCAGTTGAGCTCGCGCCAAAGCTTCTGCTAAAGTGGCGGGCGGCGGCGGCGAACGGTGCGAGGAGCGGGATATGCTCGGACTTCTAACCATGTTAGAAGGAGCAGTATCTCGTTCAGGCGACCGCGCCCCGCTCGCGCCAGCATGTTGGTGTGCATGCTGGTCTTGAGCACTCCGAGATCCACCAGCTCGATCTTGGTCCAGCAACCATATGGTACCGTGAGTATCATGACGCTGCCGGTCCCGCGCCTCCTGGGATGGGCACGGTGCATGTACGGACGCCGAGGTCTTGGAGTGCGCCCGGTCGTTGTGGGAGCCGACTGCGCCGCCGATGGGCAGCGCAGCCTTGTCCTTGGACCTGGCAGCACCGTGAGCTCCCTCATCGACGCCCGTTCTTCCGCCGGTGTCTACCCCACCAGCCGTTTGCTCTGGCGATGGTGGGTTCGGCGCGGACGGAGCAGCCGCCTCCGAAGCCTTCTTCTTCGGCGGCATGTCGATGAAGATGATGAAGGTTTAGCTCGTGCGAACGCCGGATCAGGTTCACACAACCTCGACGCTCCCCTACCTGGCGTGCCAAAGATGTCGGGGGTGCTAATCCACGAACACCTATGGGACTGGCGGACCAAGCCCCTTTCGGTTCGGCAGGGGGGCGAAGATCGCACGAAGAGAAGATCGAGGCGAAGCGCACGAGCACACGATCAGTTTACCCAGGTTCGGGCCGCACGGATGTGTAAAACCCTACTCCTGCTTTGTGGTTTGTATTGATTTCTTGCTCGTGAGCGCTGTGTGCTACAGTACACTCCAGCAGCTAACAAGACCGAGCGTGAGTGTTCTGTTTGGCCGACCCCCATCTACGTTGCGCATGGGCCTCCTTTTATATGCTCAAGGGGTCACCGACAGGTGGCAACGTAGACAAGGGTAAAAATGGAAAAGTGCGGCGGTTGGCACCACCGCCTACTATAGTGTATCATACCTAACCCTGACGGCAGGGGACAAGGGCATTAAATGCCCGTCTGCGTCGCCCAAACAGTGCAAAAGGGACCGCCAGGGACGCCATCGCTCGCCACGATGGCAATCTTGTCAGTGCCGCTTGCCACTGTGTACCTCTGGCTGCAGAGCCTCCCGCCACATACGCCTGGAAGGGTCCCAGAGCGGCACATTGGTGGTTGTGCTGGAGCGCAGGTACAGAGTGGAGGCCTGCCGCGGCAAGCGCCTTGCCGCGGTCGTTGTCTTGTCGCGTCCGGGAGCTTGTCGCTCACCGGGCCTTGCCGGGACGCGTGGTGCGTCGCGGCAAGTTCCTTGAAATGCCTTGGTTGGCCTTCCCGGCAAGCTCCTCTTGCCGGGGTCTTGTCTCCTTCCCGGCAAGCTCCTCTTGCCGGGGTCTTGTCTCTTTGGCTTGGATACTTTGTTCTTGAATGGCTCCAAAGGAACCACGGAGGACCTTGGCGGTCACCCGGCAAGCCTTGCCGCGGGATGCTGCGACTGCCCGTGCACAAGTTCGGGATACTAGGGTACCCCTACTCTAGTCCACCGACAACGGCAGTGCCACAAATAAGTTGCACTATCATTATTAACTTTGCATATTTTGGCTTCAATATTATGAAAATGTGTATCACCACAATCGATATCCAACAAACCATTTTCGTTGGGTGTATGACCATAGAAGGTTTTATTCATGTAAACAGAACAACAAGTATTCTCTAACTTACATGAATAACCGTATTGCAATAAACATGATCCAATCATATTCATGCTCAACGCAAACACTAAATAAAATTTATTGTAGGTTTAACACTAATCCTGAAAGTATAGGGAGTGTGCGATGATAATCATATCAATCTTGGAACCATTTCCAATACACATCGTCACTTCACCCTTAACTAGTCACTGTTCATTCTGCAACTCCCGTTTCGAGTTACTATTCTTAGCAACTGAACTAGTTTCAAATACTGAGGGGTTGCTATAAACACTAGTAAAGTACACATCAATAACATGTATATCAAATATATCTATGTTCTACCGACGCAGGGCTTTGCCTAAGCACCGCTACAGTATTATCGAGGTGGACTATGGTGGAGGGGGGCACCGCACACGACTAAAAGATCAAACGATCAATTTTTGAGTCTAGGGGGTGCTCCCCTGCCCCCGTATATAAAGGAGCAAGGGGGGTGCGGCCGGCCAGGGAGAGGGCGCGCCAGGAGGAGTCCTACTCCCACCGGGAGTAGGACTCCCCCTTTCCTGTTGGAATAGGATTTGGGAGAAGGAAAGAGAGAGGGGAAGAAGGAAAGTGGGGCCGGACCCCTTGCCCTAAACCAATTCGGTTTGGGCCTTGGGGGCGCGCCCCACACTCCCCTTGCTTCCCTCTATTTCCACTAAGGCCCATGTAGGCCCATTAAGCTCCCGGGGGGTTCCGGTAACCTCCCAGTACTCTGGTAAAATCCCGATTTCACCCGGAACACTTCCGATATCCAAACATAGGCTTCCAATATATCAATCTTCATGTCTCGACCATTTCGAGACTCCTCGTCATGTCCGTGATCACATCCGGGACTCCGAACAACCTTCAGTACATCAAAACATATAAACTCATAATATAACTATCATCGAAACGTTAAGTGTGCGGACCCTCACTACAAGAAATATGTCAACTTGTGAGCACCACTATTGGTCACTGAATGGTCACAAATTTCCATTTGTGACCTTTTTGTGACCAAAAACATAAGGTCAAAAGTTGGCCGTCATAAACTGACTATAGCGACCTTTCTTCTGGAATGGTCGAAGAAGTTTATGACCAAAATACATCTACTGTGGCGTTTTGGTCAGTAGCAACCTCCCCAGGCCACGTAGGCATCCAGCGTGGCAATCTGATGTGGCACAAGATTCAGCCCGGTCCAATTCGATTTTCTACATGGGCCTAGCCCAACAATTCGGCCTATTTGTGTTTTTTTTCTCATATTAATTTTGGCTAGGTAGATGGGCCAAGCCCAACAATCAAGCCTTCTCATTTTTGGGCCGTGGCCTTTTCCGCTAGAAAGTTTTAGTTTTTTTGTAATATAAAAAAGGTCCACTAGTCTAATGGGTCCCAGATGTCAGGTTTAGGTACGTGGGTCCCAGCTAGCAAGTTCATATTCTTCATATTTCAATTTAACAGTAAATAAATAACCAGTATTTAAATTGGCACAAACAAAACACACACATAATACTCCAAATATTATCAGCCAGATTCAGTACAGAGCTCCTATTGTACAAATAACATATACTTTACAATCTCTACACATAATAAGCTCTAACATATACAAACTCTACAAGCTCTACACGTGATACATTTACAAGCTCTATACATATACAAGCTCTACATGCTCTACAAGCTGCCCTGGTGTTAACCCTGTAGCTCTACAAGTGTCTTCAGTCTTCTTCAACATGGAGCTCCTTCGGTAGCGAGCACAAACTGGGCACCTGCATCATCATAGGAAGGCAATTTTAGATCATAAAAACAGATGTTCCAAGCATAGTTTAGAGAAAAGAACCAAGTAAATTTGCCCTCAATCATACAAACAAAGTTTAGAGAAAACCAAACATGAACAAGCACTTATTATGCAGTTTTTAAAGTTTTTTATACATTTATTTTCTATTAGCAAAACTGAATATGCTACTTCCTGATTCATGGCTGCATAGTCCAGCTAGCTACACCAGTTTGCTCTCATGCAAAAATTAGAAAGAAAAAAAGAACAACAAATAAATCAACACTGATTTCTCTAACACATACAGTAACTTGAATTAGGGTACACATGACACCAGCAGGTCGGCAGATAATACACCAAATGTACATGAAAGACAATACAATAAACACCATCTTGTTTACAGCAAGGCAATATAGTAGCATGCCTCTAGCACATCATCTCATTTAAAGAATGCATTCAGGCAAGAAATGGACAGCTGGTCTAATTTTCTTTGCAAGCTGCTACAGGCTGGCCAATTGACTGATACTACTGGATAAGCAAGGCAAACTACTACCAAAACAAGAACCATACATGGCAAGCAAAGTACCAGCATTTTACTCATAGCAAAGAAAACTACTACCAAAACAAGAATCCACAAGCAAACCCATCTCGCAACACCACCAGTTCGAACGAGCAGACAGAGGCGGAACTGAGACGCTTACCACAGAGACCTGCTTGACAGAGCCCTTTGCCCCAGTGCTTGCATGGAGCTGGAGCATCACACACATAACATTAGCACTGCATATGAAAAAGAGAACATCAATGAGCCGCATTACAAACACGTTGTTGTGAACTCTGCTATTGCAATCATATGAAAAACAGAACCATTTATAGGGGGTGACAATGCTTGTGACTTTCCATTACACAATTCTTCGGGTGAGTAGTGGTGCTGAAGGGCAATTCGGAACATAAATGACGCGAGTGAGGGAAATTCTTGCATGCTATCTCCAAAAAAAGAAATCATCTTCTTTAGTTCATCACAGGATGTAGTAGAACGACTCAATTAGTAATCCCAGGCACGGAATTAAACACAGAGTTGCAGCTGAAGTGAGTATAGATGGGTTCAATGATAGGTAAGGTGCTTCCCTATCCTTCACAAGCCTATCTAAAGAACAATTCTGCAAGTGACTTGACTCTTAAGAAACAGCAAGAAGGGCAAGGTAATTGGCTCCTTCACAAGCCTATCTATCCAAAGAACAATTCTGCAAGTGACCCGACTCTTAAGAAACAGCAAGAAGGGCAAGGTAATTGGCTCCTAATTCCTTAGTTATGACAAATACCATATTTGATACTAGATGTACTGAAATAAAAACCAACTCTAAGGATTCAAGTAGCACTCGTGTTAGCATTCTGCACAAAATGACAAGCATTCACCCTTGAAGCAAGAATTCCATCTCAGGTGACGCTACTTGCTACTATTCTCAGCACCAAAAAGTGAAAACACTTCTGAATTAAAAAAGTATAACATACTCCTGACCAAGTGTTTACTAATCTGTGCTGTACTACGAGTGCATATCCAGTGATACACACATCTGAATTAAAAAAAC
The DNA here is from genome assembly GCA_034509565.1 of Triticum monococcum. Classification (NCBI taxonomy): domain Eukaryota; kingdom Viridiplantae; phylum Streptophyta; class Magnoliopsida; order Poales; family Poaceae; genus Triticum; species Triticum monococcum. The sequence goes on along the minus strand of CM067843.1, from coordinate 60,372,511 downwards.
GTGTATGCAACTTTCAAGAAAAGTGAGTAATGCAAAAACAGGACTACTTCTGCTTGTAATCATCGAGTATTAGTGTTTTAGAAAATTATTACAGACTAGTTCATCCACTAAAAAAAGCAGCATGCAATCAGAGAATGCCGTGAGCTATCAATTATACAAGTAGTACATGTGAAGTAATGTGCAATGATGAAAAGTACTAGACTTAAATACATGAGTCGTGTGCTTATCCAGGATTAAGTGTCGCAGTGCAGGATGTGGCATAGCTATGCAAGTTATTACTGTGGCATAGCATAGCAGGAGCAACCCATTTCAAAGAGAAGGGTTTCAGAGTAGCTTTGTTAGAGGCTGACCAAATGGCCGTGATATGTCTAAACTGATGCTTATCAGAATCAAACTGTGCAGTGTAAATCATTGTGAGCACCATGCGTGCCATTCAGAACATGATGGGCAATGGCAAATTGCCAACAAACAAACATTAGGGGTAAAGCACAGATTGAGTTTCAGGTAGAAATACTACTATGAAGAACTGCACATGCTTTCTGAAAGTAAATGCATGAAGAATTCAAGATTAACCTAAAGCGAGAGCTCCATTCCAGATACAAGTAGCAGTTCACTCCTTCTGCCCCGCATGGATGTGGTCGAGGAGGACATTTCTGCAGTTGTAGTGGACCTTGGCGGTGGCCAAGTCAAAGACGCGGGCGCGGTAGTTGTGGTCGAGGAGGACGATGCTGAAACAACAGCGTCATCGAGCAATACGCAGACCTCTTGAGGAAGTTTGTCTTCAGTAAGCTGCTGCATGTTACAGAGGATAACGCAACAAACCATCAAAATTAGCAGAGTACTGAATCTTAGAGAAGAAAATTGCAGGAAATTTTTCAGAAAGGGGGGCTGCTTACAACATTGTGAGGCTGCGAACAAACGCATCACCGGTCGGGTTCCCCTTGCCGTTGCCATTGCCGTGGCCGTGGTCGGGCGCAGAGAGAAAGAAAAGGTCGGGTCTGCCCAGGGCCCATGGAAAGAAGCAAACAAGCAGCAGCACATGAGATGAGAGGAGAGGAGAATCTGCAGGCACATGAGATGAGGAGGGAAGGAGGAGGGCGTACCTGGGCGTCTAGGTGCTGCAGCCCATCTCGTACCTCGCCGTCGTCAAGGGCTAGGGACCCCCCATCGCCGTAGAGGCGTACCTGGTGCAGCAACTGAAGGAAATATGCCCTAGAGGCAATAATAAAGTTATTATTTATTTCCTTATATCATGATAAAATGTTTATTATTCATGCTAGAATTGTATTAACCGGAAACATAATACATGTGTGAATACAAAGACAAACTTAGTGTCACTAGTATGCCTCTACTTGAATAGCTCGTTAACCAAAGATGGTTATGTTTCCTAACCATAAGCAAAGTGTTGTTATTTGATTAACGAGGTCACATCATTAGTTGAATGATCTGATTGACATGACCCATTCCATTAGCTTAGCACCCGATCGTTTAGTATGTTGCTATTGCTTTCTTCATGACTTATATATGTTCCTATGACTATGAGATTATGCAACTCCCGTTTACCAGAGGAACACTTTGTGTGCTACCAAACGTCACAACGTAACTGGGTGATTATAAAGGAGCTCTACAGGTGTCTCCAAAGGTAGATGTTGGGTTGGCGTATTTCGAGATTAGGATTTGTCACTCTGATTGTCGGAGAGGTATCTCTGGGCCCTCTCGGTAATGCACATCACATAAGCCTTGCAAGTGAGGACTCCCCCTCCCCTTGGCATGCCCCATAGGGCCGGCCGGCCTCCCCCTTGCTCCTTTATATACGGGGACAGGGGGCACCCTAGAACACACAAGTTGATCTTTGAGATCGTTCCTTAGCCGTGTGCGGTGCCCCCTGCCACCATATTCCACCTCGATCATATCGTTGTAGTGCTTAGGCGAAGCCCTGCGTTAGTAGAACATCAAGATCGTCACCACGCCATCGTGCTGACGGAACTCCTCCCCGAAGCTTTGCTGGATCGGAGCCCGGGGATCGTCATCGAGCTGTACGTGTGCTAAGAACTCGGAGGTGCCGGAGTAACGGTGCTTGGATCGGTCGGATCGGGAAGAAGACGTACGACTACTTCCTCTATGTTGTGTCAACGCTTCCGTTGCGATCTACAAGGGTACGTAGATCATACTCTCCCCTCGTTGCTATGCATCACCATGATTTTGCGTGTGCGTAGGAAATTTTTTGAAATTACTACGCTCCCCAACAGTGGCATCCGAGCCTAGGTTTTTTGGTTTGATGTTATTTGCACGAGTAGAACACAAGTGAGTTGTGGACGATATAAGTCATACTGCCTACCAGCATGTCATACTTTGGTTCGGCGGTATTGTTGGATGAAGCGGCCCGGACCGACATTATGCGTACCCTTACGCGAGACATGTTCTACCGCCGTGCTTTGCACACAGGTGGCTGGCGGGTGTCAGTTTCTCCAACTTTAGTTGAACCGAGTGTGGCTACGCCCGGTCCTTGCGAAGGTTAAAACGGAGTCTATTTGACAAACTATCGTTGTGGTTTTGATGCGTAGGTGAGATTGGTTCTTACTTAAGCCCGTAGCAGCCACGTAAAACTTGCAACAACAAAGTAGAGGATGTCTAACTTGTTTTTGCAGGGCATGTTGTGATGTGATATGGCCAAGACATGATGCTAAATTTTATTGTATGAGATGATCATGTTTTGTAACCGAGTTATCGGCAACTGGCAGGAGCCATATGGTTGTCGCTTTATTGTATGCAATGCAATCGCCATGTAATGCTTTACTTTATCACTAAGCGGTAGCGATAGTCGTGGAAGCATAAGATTGGCGAGACGACAATGATGCTACGATGGAGATCAAGGTGTCGCGCGGTGACGATGGTGATCATGACGGTGCTTCGGAGATGGAGATCATAAGCACAAGATGATGATGGCCATATCATATCACTTATATTGATTGCATGTGATGTTTATCTTTTTATGCATCTTATCTTGCTTTGATTAAAGGTAGCATTATAAGATGATCTCTCACTAAGTTATCAAGGAGTGTTCTCCCTAAGTATGCACCGTTGCCAAAGTTCGTCGTGCCCAGACACCACATGATGATCGGGTGTGATAAGCTCTACGTCCATCTACAACGGGTGCAAGCCAGTTTTTGCACACGCAGAATACTCAGGTTAAACTTGACGAGCCTAGCATATGCAGATATGGCCTCGGAACACGGAGACCGAAAGGTCGAGCGTGAATCATATAGTAGATATGATCAACATAGCGATGTTCACCATTGAAAACTACTCCATCTCACGTGATGATCGGTTATGGTTTAGTTGATTTGGATCACGTGATCACTTAGAGGATTAGAGGGATGTCTATCTAAGTGGGAGTTCTTAAGTAATTTGATTAATTGAACTTAAACTTATCATGAACTTAGTACCTGATAGTATCTTGCTTGTTTATATTGATTGTAGATAGATGGCTCGTGTTGTTGTTCTGTTGAATTTTAATGCGTTCCTTGAGAAAGCAAAGTTGAAAGATGATGGTAGCAATTACACGGACTGGGTCCATAATTTGAGGATTATCCTCATTGCTGCACAGAAGAATTACGTCCTGGAAGCACCGCTGGGTGCCAGGCCTGCTGCTGGAGCAACACCAGATGTTATGAACGTCTGGCAGAGCAAAGCTGATGACTACTCGATAGTTCAGTGTGCCATGCTTTACGGCTTAGAATCGGGACTTCAACGACGTTTTGAACGTCATGGAGCATATGAGGTGTTCCAGGAGTTGATGTTAATATTTCAAGCAAATGCCCGGATTGAGAGATATGAAGTCTCCAATAAGTTCTATAGCTGCAAGATGGAGGAGAACAGTTCTGTCAGTGAGCATATACTCAAAATGTCTGGGTATAACAATCACTTGATTCAGATGGGAGTTAATCTTCCAGATGATTGCGTCATTGACAGAATTCTCCAATTACTGCCACCAAGCTACAAGAGCTTCGTGATGAACTATAATATGCAAGGGATGAACAAGACTATTCCCGAGCTCTTCGCAATGCTGAAAGCTGCGGAGGTAGAAATCAAGAAGGAGCATCAAGTGTTGATGGTTAACAAGACCACTAGTTTTAAGAAAAAGGGCAAAGGGAAGAATAAGGGGAACTTCAAGAAGAACGGCAAGCAAGTTGCTGCTCAGGGAAAGGAGCCCAAGTCTGGACCTCTGCCTGAAACTGAGTGCTTCTACTGCAAGCAGACTGGTCACTGGAAGCGGAACTGCCCCAAGTATTTGGCGGATAAGAAGGATGGCAAGGTGAACAAAGGTATATGTGATATACATGTTATTGATGTGTACCTTACTAATGCTCGCAGTAGCACCTGGGTATTTGATACTGGTTCTGTTGCTAATATTTGCAACTCGAAACAGGGACTACGGATTAAGCGAAGATTGGCTAAGGACGAGGTGACGATGCGCGTGGGAAACGGTTCCAAAGTCGATGTGATCGCAGTCGGCACGCTACCTCTACATCTACCTTCGGGATTAATATTAGACCTAAATAATTGTTATTTGGTGCCAGCGTTGAGCATGAACATTATATCTGGATCTTGTTTGATGCGAGACAGTTATTCATTTAAATCAGAGAATAATGGTTGTTCTATTTATATGAGTAATATCTTTTATGGTCATGCACCTTTGAGGAGTGGTCTATTTTTGATAAATCTCGATAGTAGTAACACACATATTCATAATGTTGAAACCAAAAGATGCAGAGTTGACAATGACAGTGCTACTTATTTGTGGCACTGCCGTTTAGGTCATATCGGTATAAAGCGCATGAAGAAACTCCATACTGATGGACTTTTGGAACCACTTGATTATGAATCACTTGGTACTTGCGAACCGTGCCTCATGGGCAAGATGACTAAAACACCGTTCTCCGGTACTATGGAGAGAGCAACAGATTTATTGGAAATCATACATACCGATGTATGTGGTCCAATGAATATTGAGGCTCGTGGCGGATATCGTTATTTTCTCACCTTCACAGATGACTTAAGTAGATATGGGTATATCTACTTAATGAAACATAACTCTGAAACATTTGAAAAGTTCAAAGAATTTCAGAGTGAAGTTGAAAATCATCGTAACAAGAAAATAAAGTTTCTACGATCTAATCGTGGAGGAGAACATTTGAGTTACGAGTTTGGTGTACATTTGAAAAATTGTGGAATAGTTTCGCAACTCACGCCACCCGGAACACCACAGCGTAATGGTGTGTCCGAATGTCGTAATCGTACTTTACTAGATATGGTACGATCTATGATGTCTCTTACTAATTTACCGCTATCGTTTTGGGGTTATGCTTTAGAGACGGCCGCATTCATGTTAAATAGGGCACCATCAAAATCCGTTGAAACGACGCCTTATGAACTATGGTTTGGCAAGAAACCAAAGTTGTCGTTTCTTAAAGTTTGGGGCTGCGATGCTTATGTGAAAAAGCTTCAACCTGATAAGCTCGAACCCAAATCGGAGAAATGTGTCTTCATAGGATACCCAAAGGAGACTGTTGGGTACACCTTCTATCACAGATCCGAAGGCAAGATATTTGTTGCTAAGAATGGATCCTTTCTAGAGAAGGAGTTTCTCTCGAAAGAAGTGAGTGGGAGGAAAGTAGAACTTGACGAGGTAACTGTACCTACTCCCTTATTGGAAAGTAGTACATCACAGAAAAATGTTTCTGCGACACCTCTACCAATTAGTGAGGAAGCTAATGATGATGATCATGAAACTTCAGGACAAGATACTACTGAACCTCGTAGATCAACCAGAGTGAGATCCGCACCAGAGTGGTATGGTAATCATGTTCTGGAAATCATGCTACTAGATCATGATGAACCTACGAACTATGAAGAAACGATGGTGAGCCCAGATTCCGCTAAGTGGCTTGAAGCCATGAAATCTGAGATGGGATCCATGTATGAGAACAAAGTATGGACTTTGGTTGACTTGCCCGATGATCAACAAGCAATTGAGAATAAATGGATCTTCAAGAAGAAGACTGACGCTGACGGTAATGTTACTGTCTACAAAGCTCGACTTGTCGCAAAAGGTTTTCGACAAGTTCAAGGGGTTGACTACGATGAGACCTTCTCACCCGTAGCGATGCTTAAGTCTGTCCGAATCATGTTAGCAATTGCCGCATTTTATGATTATGAAATTTGGCAAATGGGTGTCAAAACTGCATTCCTGAATGGATTTCTGGAAGAAGAGTTGTATATGATGCAACCGGAAGGTTTTGTCGATCCAAAGGGAGCTAACAAAGTGTGCAAGCTCCAGCGATCCATTTATGGACTCGTGCGAGCCTCTCGGAGTTGGAATAAACGCTTTGATAGTGTGATTAAAGCATTTGGTTTTATACAGACTTTTGGAGAAGCCTGTATTTACAAGAAAGTGAGTGGGAGCTCTGTAGCATTTCTGGTATTATATGTGGATGACATATTACTGATTGGAAATGACATAGAATTTCTGGATAGCATAAAGGGATACTTGAATAAGAGTTTTTCAATGAAAGACCTCGGTGAAGCTTCTTACATATTAGGCATAAAGATCTATAGAGATAGATCAAGACGCTTAATTGGACTTTCACAAAGCACATACCTTGACAAGATTTTGAAGAAGTTCAAAATGGATCAAGCAAAGAAAGGGTTCTTGCCTGTATTACAAGGTGTGAAGTTGAGTCAGACTCAATGCCCGACCACTGCAGAAGATAGAGAGAAAATGAAAGATGTTCCCTATGCTTCAGCCATAGGCTCTATCATGTATGCAATGCTGTGTACCAGACCTGATGTGTGCCTTGCTATAAGTTTAGTAGGGAGGTACCAAAGTAATCCAGGAGTGGAACACTGGACAGCGGTCAAGAACATCCTAAAATACCTGAAAAGGACTAATGATATGTTTCTCGTATATGGAGGTGACAAAGAGCTCACCGTAAGATGTTACATTGATGCAAGCTTAGACACTGATCTGGACGATTCTAAATCGCAAACCGGATACGTGTTTATATTAAATGGTGGAGTTGTCAGTTGGTGCAGTTCTAAACAAAGCGTCGTAGCGGGATCTACATGTGAAGCGAAGTACATAGCTGCTTCGGAAGCAGCGAACGAAGGATTCTGGATGAAGGAGTTCATATCCGATCTAGGTGTTATACCTAGTGCATCGGGTCCAATGAAAATCTTTTGTGACAATAATGGTGCAATTGCCTTGGCAAAGGAATCCAGATTTCACAAGAGGACCAAGCACATCAAGAGACGCTTCAATTCCATCCCGGATCTAGTCCAGGTGGGAGACATAGAGATTTGCAAGATACATACGAATCTGAGTGTTGCAGACCCGTTGACTAAGCCTCTTCCACAAGCAAAACATGATCAGCACCAAGGCTCCATGGGTGTTAGAATCATTACTGTGTAATCTAGATTATTGACTCTAGTGCAAGTGGGAGACTGAAGGAAATATGCCCTAGAGGCAATAATAAAGTTATTATTTATTTCCTTATATCATGATAAAAATGTTTATTATTCATGCTAGAATTGTATTAACCGGAAACATAATACATGTGTGAATACATAGACAAACTTAGTGTCACTAGTATGCCTCTACTTGACTAGATCGTTAATCAAAGATGGTTATGTTTCCTAACCATAAACAAAGTGTTGTTATTTGATTAACGAGGTCACAGCATTAGTTGAATGATCTGATTGACATGACCCATTCCATTAGCTTAGCACCCGATCATTTAGTATGTTGTTATCTCTTTCTTCATGACTTATACATGTTCCTATGACTATGAGATTATGCAACTCCCGTTTACCAGAGGAAAAATTTGTGTGCTACCAAATGTCACAACGTAACTGGGTGATTATAAAGGACCACTATAGGTGTCTCCAAAGGTAGATGTTGGGTTGGCGTATTTCGAGATTAGGATTTGTCACTCCGATTGTCGGAGAGGTATCTCTGGGCCCTCTCGGTAATGCACATCACATAAGCCTTGCAAGCACTGCAACTAATGAGTTAGTTGCGGGATGATGTATTACAGAACGAGTAAAGAGACTTGCCAGTAACGAGGTTGAACTAGGTATTGGATACCGACGATCGAATCTCGGGCAAGTAACATACCGATGACAAAGGGAACGACGTATGTTGTTATGCGATCTGACCGATAAAGATCTTCATAGAATATGTAGGAGCCAATATGGGCATCCAGGTCCCGCTATTGGTTATTGACCGGAGACGTGTCTCGGTCATGTCTACATTGTTCTCGAACCGTAGGGTCCGCACGCTTAACGTTACGATGACAGTTATTATGAGTTTATGCATTTTGATGTACCGAAGTTAGTTCGGTGTCCCGGATGTGATCACGGACATGACGTGGAGTCTCGGAATGGTCGAGACATAAATATTGATATATTGGACGGCTATATTCGGACACCGGAAGTGTTCCGGGTGATTTCGGAGATAACCGGAGTACTGGAAGGTTTACCGGAACCCTCCGGGGAAGTAATGGGCCTTATTGGGCCTGAGGGGAGAGAGAGGGCTGCAGCCTAGGAGGTGGCGCCCCCCCCCCACATGGGGAGTCCGAATTAGACTAGGGTGGGGGTGCGGCCCCTCTTTCCTTCTCCCTCTCCCCCTCTTTCCTTCCCCCTTAGGGTTTCCTAATTGGATTAGGAAACGGGAGTCCTACTCCCACTAGGAGGAGGACTCCCCCTCCCCTTGGCGCGCCCCATAGGGCCGGCCGGCCTCCCCCTTGCTCCTTTATATACGGGGGCAGGGTGGCACCCTAGAAAACACAAGTTGATCTTTGAGATCGTTCCTTAGCCATGTGCGGTGCCCCTGCCACCATATTCCACCTTGATCATATCGTTGTGGTGCTTAGGCGAAGCCCTGCGTCAGTAGAACATCAAGATCGTCACCACGCTGTCTTGCTGACGGAACTCCTCCCCGAAGCTTTGTTGGATCGGAGCCCGGGGATCGTCATCGAGCTGTACGTGTGCTAAGAACTCGGAGGTGCCGGAGTAACGGTGCTTGGATTGGGAAGAAGACGTACGACTACTTCCTCTATGTTGTGTCAACGCTTCCGTTGCGATCTAGAAGGGTACATAGATCATACTCTCCCCTCGTTGCTATGCATCACCATGATCTTGCGTGTGCATAGGAAATTTTTTGAAATTACTACGCTCCCCAGCAGCAGCCACCGCGGTTGGGTTCGGATTCTGGCGCCGTCATTGCCGGATCTGCGGCATCCTTGGCCATCTCTGTCGCCCCGTCTGCGCGGGAAGAGAGGGGCTAGGGTTTCGGGTGCCCTCGACGAAGGGAGGGAGGGAGGGAGGTCGCCGGTGGGGCTATGGAGACGAGGTCGCCGGTGGCGGTGGGGTTGGGGGAGAGGAGTTCGGCGGGCGGCGGCGGCTGGATTTGGGGAGGAATCGGTGGAGTCTGAGAGGAGCAGGAGGAGGAGGAGCGGGATGGGATGGGATCCCATCCCCGCTACGCCCATCGCGAGTCTGGGCATGGACTCGATCTTGGGTCAGCCTCGACCTCGTCTACGGTGGCGGTGATCTTGGGTGGTTGGGGCCGGCGGCGGATCGAGATCTGGGGGAGGGAGTTGGTTGGGGGAGGCAGCTATGGCTGCGTAGGAGATCTAAGGGAGGGAGATGGAAGGGTTGTGTTAGGGTTAAGCGGGTGAGACAGCGAGGGGCGATCGCTGTCGTTGGATCCGGGACGATTGGACGGTGGTTGATGCATGATCCGCGTGAGCTGCCCTTGGACAAATCAGAACGCAACAATCAACTTAAAGACCTTATGACCATCTAAATTGGTCGTGATTGATTAAAGATAAGTTCCTTTAAAAAAACATTTCCTATTTTTCGAGTGTCAAATATTGTTTTTTTGCATAGTTTGTTAAAATGATACCATATTGTGCAAAATGGTGCATCTTAGAATTTCAAACAATATTGCCTAAGGGAGTTTTCATTTTCTTTGCATGGAAAATTCGTTTTCCATTTTTCGAGTGCCCGAAATGAGTTTATTTTGTGAAGGACCTACCAAATATTTGTTGCAAAATTGTACCAAATCATTTTTATAAAAAACTAGGCCATATTTAATGCACAATTGACCAAATGGTTGGGTGTCAAAATATTTGATCCACTTCTGGTGAAAAAGACAAATTCCCACTGATTCAGCTGGAAGCGGGTCAAATTTGAATTGCAGCTGCCTCATAGCTTGCTCTTTATTTTTTTTTTCCGAAAATCATTTCTAGGTACATAAGTATCTATTTAATCAGAGAAACACCAACAAAATTCCATGATTCAACCACTAGCTAGGAACGGCCAAGCCCGCCGTTTTGACCGCATTTTGAAACGGGCATAAAAAATTCAAAAAAATCAAAAAATTGGAAAACCTTCACATTGTGTCATTATATGTGACCAAGTTTACAGGAAAAATAAGAAACTTGTAATACAGTAATTATTTTAAAAAAGTGTTCTCAGAAATGAGCTATCAAGTGTGAAGATTCATGGCTTTTAAGCCAAATGATCAATCTTATGGCCACATTCATGGCATAGTTTGTTCAAATGATCTCATATTATGCACCAGGGTGCATCTTGGAATTCCAAACAATGTTGCCTAAGGGAGTTTTCATTTTCTTTGCACGGAAAATTCATTTTCTATTTTCCGAGTACCCGAAATGAGTTTTTTTGTGAAGGACCTCCCAAATATTTGTTGCAAAATTGGACCAAATCATTTTTATAAAATACTAGGCCATATTTAATGCACAATTAACAAAATGGTTGGTTGTAAAAACTTTTTGTCCACCTCTGGTGAAAAAGACAAATTCTCGCTGATTCAGTTGGAAGCGGGTCAAATTTGAACTGTAGCTACATCGTAGTTTGCTCTTTATTTTTTCCAAAAATCATTTATAGGTACATAAGTATCTATTTAATCAGAGAAACACCAAAAAAATTCCAAGATTCAACCGCTACCTAGGAACGGTCAAGCCCGCCGTTTTGACCACATTTTGAAACGGGCATAAAAAATTCAAAAAAAATCAAAAAATTGGAAAACCTTCGCATTGTCTCATTATATGTGATTAAGTTTCCGGGAAAAATAATAAACTTTTATACGATAATTATTTTAAAAAAGTGTTATCAGAAATGAGCTATCATGTGTGAAGGTCAATGGCTTTCAAGCCAAATGATCAATCTTATGGCCACATTCATGGCACAGTTTATTCAAATGATCTCATATTGTGCACAAGGGTGCATATTGGAATGGCAAACAATGTTGCCTAAGTAAGTTTTCATTTTCGTTGGACGAAAAAACCATTTTCCATTTTTTGAGTGCCCAAAAGAAGGTTTTTTTGTGAAGGAACTACCAAATAATTGTTGCAAAATTGGACCAAATCATTTTTATAAAATCCTAGGCCATATTTAATGCACAATTGACAAAATGGTTGGGTGTAATTTTTTTGATCCACCTCTCGTGAAAAAGACAAATTTCCACCGATTCAGCAGGAAGCGGGTCAAATTTGAACTGCAGTTGCCTCATAGTTTGCTATTTATTTTTTCCAAAAATCATTTCTAGTTACATAAGGACCTATTTAATCATAAATACATGGTTTGGTGGCGATACGTAGAGGTTTGGGCAGTGGCCGAGGGCCCCAACTCTAGAGCGCGTAAACTCGCATGCCCGTCGCGTGGTCACCGCGTGACCGTGGTGTTGCCATGCGTTCTGGGCGGCCTAGGCATGTCTAGTGGGTTGGGCACTCCCCAGGTTGGCGCTAGGAAGAAAATTACAAAATAAGATTCTCACAAGGAGACCGATCGATGCTCAAACATGAATTAACAGCCAAGTGTTTGATTAGCGGTACGGGAAATGTACATGGCTAATGCATGTGAGTTTTGGCTGAGGATGATCAGTTACTAAGAAGACCGTCTTCACAAATTTTCAGCTCAAAAGGAGGAGCCTAGGTGGTACTTGCTTTGCGAACTACCATACTGGACATAACTATGAATGTTGAAGCTCGGCTCAAAATAATGAACGGATTGAGCTGGCATTAGGTGGAGGATGGTTATTTGGGCATAGGAAACCACTGTAGAAAATGGATACTATTTGGAAATGCCAAAGTGGTACTTCCTTCACAATTCTCTTCTATGGACAGAAACTTGGGAAAAACTAGTGAGAGAGATTGGATGAATGAAATGAGCTAAAAATTGGTGTAGGTAAGTTACATAGGTATGGTCATGCGCTGGTAAATTTTCAGATCATTTGGGTAAGCCTAGCTAGTGCTTACTTCACAAAGCTTCTCTCGAGGTAGAAACTTTGAAAATTTCCTGAGAAAGATTTATAGGAAAATTGAGCTGAATATTATCATGTGGCAATTATTTTGGTATGGAAGAGTGCCCGAAAAGTTTGAGGGTAATAGGAGGGGTCTAGATAACACTTTCTTTGCAACGTGCCAATTTGGCCATAAAATATAAATTGATCCTTGGCTCACATAGGTGATTTGACTGAGCTGCAATTTGGAGGAGGGTGATAATTTGGGCATATGAAGGAACTGTATAAATTTCATGTCATTTTGATATATGAAAAAGGTACTTCCTTCACAATGCTTCTAGGTGGACAAAAACTTTGGAAATTTGCCGAGGAAGATTTGCTAGGCAAGTCAAGCTGAATTTTGTCATGCGGTAATGATTTGGATAGGAAAGAGTGCCCACAAATTCGGAGGGCAATCAAGAATATATAAATAGCACTTCCTTCATAAAGTGCTCTCGTGAACAGAATAGGAAAATGAATATTGTTGAATTAGTTTTGAACTAGGCAAGGAAGGATTTTTACATATTTGATGAAGATATGACCCAAAGAATTTATGAGTGTTTTTTGGGAATTTTGGGAATGACAGAAATATAGGTTGCTTCACAACCTAGGGCAAAAACTGCCACATGGACATGACACATAGGCAAAACTGATGAGGTGGCGCCTAGTCATAGCAACCCACCACAATTTACAAGGTTATGACCATCTATATTGGTCATGATCAGCTAGAAATAAGGCAGCAGACCAGTACTATCTGCTTTATGACCATTTCGTGTAAGGAAATTACGACCTTTCTGACCAAAATGGTCGTTATAGTTTAGGTTTTGGAGCCCCCGAACAACTTTTGACCAATTGGTCCGAAATGGTCATAGATCTATGACCAATTCTTCCAGGGTCACTAACAAAAGGTCACAAGTTGACATATTTCTTGTAGTGCCTACGGGTTCGAGAACTATGTAGACATGACCGAGACATGTCTCTGGTCAATAACCAATAGCGGAACCTGGATGTTCATATTGGCTCCAACATATTCTACGAAGATCTTTTATCGGTCAGACCGCATAACAACATACGTTGTTCGCTTTGTCATCGGTATGTTACTTGCCCGAGATTCGATCGTCGGTATCTCAATACCTAGTTCAATCTCGTTACTGGCAAGTCTCTTTACTCGTTCCGTAATACATAATCCCGCAACTAACTCATTAGTTGTAATGCTTGCAAGGCTTATAGTGATGTGCATGACCGAGTGGGCCCAGAGATACCTCTCCGACAATCGGAGTGACAAATCCTAATCTCGAAATATGCCAACCCAACAAGTACCTTCGGAGACACCTGTAGAGCACCTTTATAATCACCCAGTTATGTTGTGACGTTTGGTGGCACACAAAGTGTACCTCTGGTAAACGGGAGTTGCATAATCTCATAGTCATAGGAACATGTATAAGTCATGAAGAAAGCAATAGCAACAAACTAAACGATCAAGTGCTAAGCTAACAGAATGGGTCAAGTCAATCACATCATTCTCCTAATGATGTGATCCCGTTAATCAAATGACAACTCATGTATATGGTTAGGAAACATAACCATCTTTGATGAATGAGCTAGTCAAGTAGAGGCATACTAGTGACACTCTGTTTGTCTATGTATTCGCACATGTATTATGTTTCCGGTTAATACAATTCTAGCATGAATAATAAACATTTATCATGATATAAGGAAATAAATAATAACTTTATTATTGCCTCTTGGGCATATTTCCTTCAGTCTCCCACTTGCACTAGAGTCAATAATCTAGTTCACATCGCCATGTGATTTAATACCAATAGTTCACATCACCATGTGATTAACACTCATAGTTCACATCGACATGTGACCAACACCCAAATGGTTTACTAGAGTCAATAATCTAGTTCACATCGCTATGTGATTAATACCCAAAGAGTACTAAGGTGTGATCATGTTTTGCTTGTGAGGGAAGTTTAGTCAACGGGTCTGCTACATTCAGATCCGTATGTATTTTGCAAATTTCTATGTCAACAATGCTCTGCATTGAGCTACTCTAGCTAATTGCTCCCACTTTCAATATGTATCCAGATTAAGACTTTGAGTCATCTGGATCAGTGTCAAAACTTGCATCGACGTAACCCTTTACGATGAACCTTTTGTCACCTCCATAATCGAGAAACATATCCTTATTCCACTAAGGATAATTTTGACCAATGTCCAGTGATCTACTCCAACATCACTATTGTACTCCCTTGCCAAACTCAGGGCAGGGTATACAATAGGTCTGGTACACAACATGGCATACTTTATAGAACCTATGGCTGAGGCATAGGGAATGACTTTCATTCTCTCTCTATCTTCTGCCGTGGTCGGGTTTTGATTCTTACTCAACTTCACACCTTGTAACACAGGCAAGAACTCCTTCTTTGACTGTTCCATTTTGAACTACTTCAAAATCTTGTCAAGGTATGTACTCATTGAAAAACTTATCAAGCGTCTTGATCTATCTCTATAGATCTTGATGCTCAATATGTAAGCAGCTTCACCAAGGTCTTTCTTTGAAAAACTCCTTTCAAATATTCCTTTATGCTTTGCAGAATAATTCTACATTATCTCCGATCAACAATACGTCATTCACATATACTTATCAGAAATGCTGTAGTGCTCCCACTCACTTTCTTGTAAATACAGGCTTCACCGCAAGTCTATATAAAACTATATGCTTTGATCAACTTATCAAAGCGTATATTCCAACTCCGAGATGCTTGCACCAGTCCATAGATGGATCGCTGGAGCTTGCATATTTTGTTAGTACCTTTAGGATTGACAAAACCTTCTGGTTGCATCATATACAACTCTTCTTTAATAAATCCATTAAGGAGTGCAGTTTTGTTTATCCATTTGCCAGATTTCATAAAATGCGGCAATTGCTAACATGATTCAGACAGACTTGAGCATAGATACGAGTGAGAAACTCTCATCATAGTCAACACCTTGAACTTGTCGAAAACCTTTTTGCGACAATTCTAGCTTTGTAGATAGTAACACTACTATCAGCGTCTGTCTTCCTCTTGAAGATCCATTTAATCTCAATGGCTCGCCGATCAATAGGAAAGTCAATCAAAGTCCATACTTTGTTCTCATACATGGATCTCATCTCAGATTTCATGGCCTCAAGCCATTTCGCGGAATCTGGGCTCATCATCGCTTCCTCATAGTTCGTAGGCTCGTCATGGTCAAGTAACATGACCTCCAGAACAGGATTACCGTACCACTCTGGTGCGGACCTCACTCTGGGTTACCTACGAGGTTCGGTACCAACTTGATCTGAAGTTACATGATCATCATCATTAGCTTCCTCACTAATTGGTGTAGTAGTCGCAGGAACATATTTCTGTGATGAACTACTTTCCAATAAGGGAGCAGGTACAGTTGCCTCATCAAGTTCAACTTTCCTCCCACTCACTTCTTTCAAGAGAAACTCCTTCCCTAGAAAGGATCCATTCTCAGCAATGAATATCTTGCCTTCGGATCTGTGATAGAAGGTGTACCCAACATTTTATTTTGGGTATCCTATGAAGACGCCTCCGATTTGGGTTTGAGCTTATCAGGTTGAAACTCTTTCACATAAGCATTGCAACCTCAAACTTTAAGAAACGACAGCTTAGGTTTGTTGCCAAACCATAGTTCATACGGTGTCGTCTCAACGGATTTAGATGGTGCCCTATTTAACGTGAATGTAGCTGTCTCTAATGCATAACCCCAAAACGATAGTGGTAAATTGGTAAGAGACATCATAGATCGCACCATATCTAATAAAGTACGTTTACGATGTGCGGACACACCATTACACTGTGGTGTTCCAGGTGGCGTGAGTAGTGAAACTATTTCACATTGTTTTAACTGAAGGCCAAACTCGTAACTCAAATATTTTAATTCTGCGATCATATCATAGAAACTTTTATTTTTGTTACGATGATTCTCCACTTCACTCTGAAATTCTTTGAACTTTTCAAATGTTTCAGACTTGTGTGCCATTAAGTAGATATACCTATATCTGCTCAAATCATCTGTGAAGGTCAGAAAATAACGATACTTGCTGTGAGCCTTAACACTCATCGGACCGCATACATCAGTATGTATTATTTCCAATAAGTCAGTTGCTCGCTCCATTGTTCCGGAGAACGGAGTCTTAGTCATCTTGCCCATGAGGCATGGTTCGCAAGCATCAACTAATTCATAATCAAGTGATTCCAAAAGCCCATCAGCATGGATTTTCTTCATGTGCTTTACACCAATATAAGCTAAACGGCTGTCGGGGGTGCTAATCCACGAACACCTATGGGACCGGCGGACCGAGCCCCTTTCGGTTCGGCAGGGGGGCGGAGATCGCACGAAGAGCAGATCGAGGCGGAGCGCACGAGCGCACGATCAGTTTACCCAGGTTCGGGCCGCACGGATGCGTAAAACCCTACTCCTGCTTTGTGGTTTGTATTGATTTCTTGCTCGGGAGCGCTGTGTGCTACAGTACACTCCAGCAGCTAACGAGACCGAGCGTGAGTGTTATGTTTGGCCGACCCCCTTCTACGTTGCGCATGGGCCTCCTTTTATATGCTCAAGGGGTCACCGACAGGTGGCAACGTAGACAAGGGTAAAAATGGAAAAGTGCGGCGGTTGGCACCGCCGCCTACTACAGTGTATCATACCTAACCCTGACGGCAGGGGACAAGGGCATTAAATGCCCGTCTGCGTCGCCCAAACAGTGCAAAAGGGACCGCCAGGGACGCCACCGCTCGCCACGATGGCAATCTTGCCAGCGCCGCTTGCCACCGTGTACCTCTGGCTGCACAACCTCCCGCCACGTATGCCTGGAAGGGTCCCAGAGCGACACGTTGGTGGATGTGCTGGAGCGCAGGTACAGAGTGGAGGCCTGCCGCGGCAAGCGCCTTGCCGCGGTCGTTGTCTTGTCGCGTCCGGGAGCTTGTCACTCACCGGGCCTTGCCGGGATGCGTGGTGCGTCACGGCAAGTTCCTTGAGATGCCTTGGTTGGCCTTCCCGGCAAGCTCCTCTTGCCGGGGTCTTGTCTCCTTCCCGGCAAGCTCCTCTTGCTGGGGTCTTGTCTCTTTGGCTTGGATACTTTGTTCTTGAATGGCTCCAAAGGAACCACGGAGGACCTTGGCGGTCACCCGGCAAGCCTTGCTACGGGATGCTGCGACTGCCCGTGCACAAGTTCGGGATACTAGGGTACCCCTACTCTAGTACACTGACAGGAGCCCCCGGGCCTGGGCCATACACGGTGCCGAGCGCTGTTGGGCCAGGCCCAAAACAGGGCACAGGCACGCGCGGCCTGGGTTACGTCGTATCTCTCTCCGTATCCACCGCGCCCTCCCCGAACAGCACGCATCGAATGCGGCGTCGTGGGAGATATCGTGGGTGGTTTCTTTATTCGGAAAGGCGGAACGCCCGCTCCCTCCCTCTTTATAAGCAGGGGAAACAGGGGTAGTGCGCCCATTCGCCCCTTTCCATTCAAATCTCGGAAACCTCCGCCGCTCCTCCGTCTTTCCAAAGCTGATAGAGAGCAGCGCCCTGCCCCCCATCGCCACCAGCACCACCAACGCCGTAGACCTCCTCCACCACTTCCGCCATGGCTCCGAAAGCTGACAAGGGGAAGGTTGTGAAGTCGACCGAGGCGCCGCGGCTTGCGGCGCTGCGAAAGGAGCGGGCAATCTTCCCCACCCAAGCTCGCCGCGAAGGAGCTGAGGGAGTACTACTACCTCTTCTGGTCGACGGAGACGCGAGCGCATCCGAGCATGAAGGTACTTCCAGCCGCCGCTTATAAAATGGCTCCAAACGGATATCCCTTCTTCGCCGTGTTCTTCTACTGCGGGCTCTGCCTGCCTTTCTCGGATTTTTTCTGTGATATCATGAACACCTACGGGTTCTGCCTCCTTGATTTCACCCGTAATGCCGTTCTGACCATGGCAGTTTTCGCACATCTTTGCGAAAACTTTGTCGGAGTCCATCCCAACGTAGCCCTTTTTCGCCACTTCTTTATGCCCCGAGTAGAGAGAGGAGAGCCTTTATCCGGCGGAATCGCCTAGATCTCAAGGGCCGGCAAGGACTCTTATCTGGAGGGCGAGTTCCGCGGCAAGTGGGAGGAATGGAGAGCAGACTGGTGCTGGATTATCGAGGAGAACCCGCAGCCGTTTACCGCCAAGCGCCAAATCCCAGCAGTACGCGGCAGCGATTGGAGCGACGTGGCCCCGGAAGACGATAGGCTGAAGATTGCCGTCACCAGGATCCAACGCCTCAGGCTTGTCGGGCTCACTGTAGGCGCTGTTGGCGCAGATTTCCTTCGCTGCCGCATCGCCCCCTGCAGGAACGGAGGAGACCCGCCTGGGAGTTCAAGAATGCGGCGGATATCATGAGTCTGCGCCCGGGCCTCAACTACAACTTCACTGTTCTGGAGCTCAACGCGATGCTCCAGGAGCTCTTCAAGTACGACCCTGAGCATCCCGAAGTGTTTAGGTTGCCGCAGGGCGTCGTTCCATTGTGCAACAACTCCGCGCTCGACCGCATCCGTGCAATGATGCCGCTGTGCGACTCACATGGAATTGTCCCAACCTGGCAAGAGCCCACAGACGACGTCGTGCAGGAGTTCTTCCATGGCTTGGTAGAAGTGTCGATCCGCTCCGATGAAAAGAATGGCCTCACTCGCGACACCACCGATGCGAAGTTGAAACGCATCGCCTCCAGGCTGGAAGAGGCGGCGGCA
The DNA here is from genome assembly GCA_034509565.1 of Triticum monococcum. Taxonomy (NCBI): domain Eukaryota; kingdom Viridiplantae; phylum Streptophyta; class Magnoliopsida; order Poales; family Poaceae; genus Triticum; species Triticum monococcum. Next base: position 60,353,363 of record CM067843.1, on the reverse strand, counting down.
GCCGCAGCTGCGGGCGAGTTTGGATTCACCGTGGAGGAGGCAGAGGCAGCAGAGGCGGCAAGCCATGCCGAGCGAGAGGAGCTTGCCGGCAAGAAAGAGCTTGCCGGCAAGAAAGAGTTTGCCGGGCGTGATGCCGAGCCGAGCGAGCCCGCCGAGGATACGAGCGGGTCGTTGGAGATCAACTCCTCTTCCTCCTCATCCTCAGACAGCTCGCCGCAAGTAGAGCCTCCATCTCCACCAAGAAGGCGTCTCCGCAAGGCCGGGGACGTAGCGAGGCGGCAGGCGAGTCAACAGTCGCCGCGCCGTGCGACACGCTCCACCGCGGCAAGCACCATTGCCGCGGGAGCGCCTCATGCTGCTGCGGCAACTGGAGCGGGGTCCGCCCAGACGGCCGCTACTGCTCCTGCCGCTTCTCATGCCGTGGCGGCAGTCGGAGCGGGGTCGTCTCAGACCACCGCCACTGTTCCCGCCAAGCGGCCAAGGGAATCTACTCCTCCACCTTCTCGCGCCGGACGCGAGCCGGACTTCGACTTCTCCGCGTTCAGCTCCGATGAGGAAGAAGAAGAAGAGTAAGATTCTCTTGTTGTACTTGTAGTTCTTCAATTCTTGCCGTTCTGTCTTGTATCTCACTTGCTTTACTCTGAACTTATTCCTTTTTAGAACTCTGGCCCAGAGAGCAGTGAAGAGAGCCAAGGCCCCGGTGATTATCATCGAGGACGAACCCACCGCGACAGCAGGGGATGCGCCCGAGACAACCTTGCCGGACCCGGCAACCGTTCTCCAGAGCAGCCCCCAGCGTAAGTATCTTGTTCGCTTCCCGCTGTTGGGCGCGCATGGAGATTCTTTCTTTGCTGATATCTGATTGTTTGTTTGTGTAGAAGCAGAGCAGCCCCACCAGGAGCGCCCGGAGGCCGCCCCCGAAACGCCAAGGGAGAGTCCTTCGGTAAGGGAGAGGTCTCCGGCAAGGGAGAGCTCTCCGGCAAGGGGCAGCACCAGTGGCCCCCCGGCGGCGGAGACCATGACTGCAGAACCTGGCACAGGTAATCTTCTCGCCTCAGAACTTCCCTTGGGTTTTTCTTCTTCTGATCTCCTTTTTTGGATATTTTCTTGACTCTTCTCCCTTTTCCGGCTGTCAGATCCATCTGCTGCAGAGCCGATGGAGACAGAGGTTGCCGCCGACGACGCCGTTGCTGCCGAGGAAGCAGCCGGTGCTGACGATCCCGCCGGCGCAGAGGCTGCCAAAGCTGCCGCTGCAGAAGCAGGCGGGGGATCTGGCGATCGCACTGATGGCCCTGAGGCCGTAGGAGCGCCAGGCGCTACGTCGACCGCCGATCCCTCCACCGCTGCCGCAGTGTCAGGCTCCGGAGAGCCCCAGCCAGGCGTCTACTTGAAGGCCGGCGACAACATCTTCATCAACCTCCCCTGGGCGTCAAGCTCCAGGGCGCCGGTCGAAGGAGAGAGCTTCGACGGAGAGGTGCTCGCCTCCGCCGAGCTGGCGCTGGTTGACGCGCCAAGCAGCAGCAGCGGCGAGCCTGAGGAGGAGCGGCTGCTGCGGAAGCTGGTGTCGCTCTACCGCGCCCGGCAAGCCAAGCTGGAATCCCGCGAGGCGCTTGTCGCGAAGGCGGGAGTGGACATCAAGAAGCGCGCGGAGGAGCTCCGGGGTCACAATCAGGAAGCTCTCCGCTCCCTGGCAGAGGAGCGGGCGCGACTTGCCGAGGAGCGGGAGGCCTTCTTCCTCGAGTGGGCCGAAGCCGAAGAGCAACAGCGGCTTGCCGCTGAGAAGCTGTCCATGCAGGAAGGCGAGCTGGTGCAGCGGAAGGTCAATCTTGACAGCCACGAGGAGGAGCTTGCCGCGCGCGAGCGAACATTTTGCGGAGCCCTCAAGCAAGCAGAGGATGTTGCCGCAGCTGCCGAGGCCGCCAAGAAGGAGCTGGAGACGAAGGTGGCGCAGCTGGAGGCCGATCTCAAGGCGAGCGGTGACGAGCTTTCCACGCTCAAGCTTGAGCGGGAGAAGGACGCCCACAGCTACTCGGAGCTGCAGGCCCGTCTCGTCGAGAAGGGCCAGGAGCTTAGCGCCGCCAAGGACTCCAACGCAGATCTTGAGTTGAAGCTGACCACTTTGACCAAGACGCTGGATGGCGCCAAGGAGCAGGAGACGGCCCTGAAGGAGGAGGTCAAGGCCGGCAAGGCGCTGCTGGCGAGTGCTGCTGCCGCCCAGAGCACTTTCCGGGAGAATGTGGAACACTGGACGGAGGGTCTCGTGGATGTTGCCGCAGACATTGACAGGGAGCTGGCGCAGCTGGGGATGGAGGATCTTGGGTATCCCTCCGACGAGAACCTCCAACCCAGCGCCAAGCTCACCTCGTTCTTCAAAGGCATGGCGACGGCCCTCCGGCGACTCTGGGAGAGGATCCCAAAGCAACTGGCCAACGAGTCGCGCAAGATCTGCGCGGGAGCTCTTCAAAAGGTGCTGGTGAAGGTGGCCTTCCGCAACCCGGGCCTCAACCTCTCCAACGTCCTCAGGACCTTGCCGCCGGACGCCGATCTGGAGGCGCTCAAGACCCTTGTCGCACCCATTGTGGACAAGGTGAGCGGGATCAAGAGTGTTGAGGGCGATCGCATAGATTAGGCCGCCCGTTTTCTTCTTTTCTTGTCGCTGCTAGTCATGTTATGGGAACAATCTGTTAGAGCCACGACAAGTTTCCTTGTAATATAACTCTATTTCGGGTAATGATTGCAACGTTATTTCCTTTACTTGATTCCTTCCTTTGTATGTTTTTGCCCTACGCTTTTAGGGAACTTGCCAGCGTAGGCACCTTTGCCGCGAGCGCTGAGTGCGGGACGTCAGCAGCCATCTGGCGGTGCCGCTACCGACAAGAAACCTTGTCGCAACTAGTCGCAGCTCACTTAAGTTGTTGAGCGGACTCGAAACAAAGTAAGGGCGCAACTAGCTACGAGCTGGTTCCTCCGCGAACAGGTTTTCCATACAAAGCACGGTCATTCAAGGAAAATAACTTAAAAATTTAAAAAACCTGATTGCTCAAACTTTGGCAACTTATCTTTTCTGTTGTTTGCTTCCCGGTAAGGCAAAACTTTCTTGAACGACGCCTGGTCCATACCATATCTTCTCCTTTCCCCCCCGTCAAACTTGTGTGCGAGGGAACCTTCCTTTCCTTGAGAAAGATAGAGGAGAAAATAAAGATAGGAAGCCTTATGGCTCGTTGTTGCTTACCGGGGGTAGGTGCTGCACAAAGTGTCAGATAACACATGCAAAAAATAAAAAGCATGTAATTGACAAGATGTGCGGAGCACATGATCTTTATGCACGGGATCTGCGCCCGGCTTTGTACAAAGGATTACATGCAACAGCGGCAAGACTTGTACAAAAGGTGGTTGCAGGAACGGGTTCCGGCAACCGCGCCTTACGGGTAAAACTTGCGAAGATGCTCAATGTTCGAGGAGTTGCTCACTGGAATGCCATCTTCGGTCTCAAGGCGGACAGCGCCAGGCCTAGTGACTCGTTTCACCCGGTAAGGGCCTTCCCACTTCGGCGTCAACTTGTTGGAATTCTTGGCGGACTGAACACGCCGAAGAACAAGGTCGCCTTCCTCGAGACTTCTGGCGTTAACTTTGCGGCTATGGTAGCTGCGCAAAGCTTGCTGGTAGCGAGCAGCTCGTACAGCAGCCTGAAGACGGTCTTCCTCAAGGAGCAGCGCGTCATCTTGTCGCAGCTGCTCTTGCTCAAGCTCATCATAAGCGAGCACTCGAGGTGACACATATACGAGTTCCGTGGGGAGAACTGCCTCTGCTCCATAGACTAGAGCGAAAGGTGTCTGGCCAGTGGCTCGATTTGGCGTCGTCCTGATCGACCAAAGAACCGCCGGCAGCTCCTCGATCCAGTTTCTTCCGCACTTGTGTAGCCTGTCGAAAGTTCTGGTCTTGAGCCCATGCAGCACTTCAGCGTTCGCCCTCTCCGCTTGACCGTTGCTTCTCGGGTGAGCAACAGAAGTGAAGCAGACCTTGGCGCCAAGATCTTGGACGTACTGCATGAAGGTGCGGGTCGTGAATTGCGTGCCGTTGTCGGTGATTACCCTGTTAGGGATCCCGAAGCGGCAAACAATTGACCTGAAAAACTTGACTGCTGACTATGCTGTCACCTTCCTCACTGCTTCCACTTCCGGCCACTTTGTGAACTTGTCGATTGCAACGTACAAGTACTCAAAGCCCCCGATTGCTCGGGGAAAGGGGCCGAGGATATCGAGCCCCCAGACCGAAAATGGCCAGGATAAAGGGATCGTCTGGAGAGCTTGAGCTGGCTGGTGTATCTGCTTGGAATGGAACTGGCATGCTTCACACTTGGTTACTTGTGCAGTTGCATCCTGGAGGGCTGTCGGCCAAAAGAAACCTTGCTGGAATGCTTTTCCGGCAAGTGCTCTTGTGCCAATGTGGTGACCACATATGCCTCCATGTATCTCTGCCAACAGCTTTTGTCCATCTTCCCGGTGAATACACTTCAATTTCACACCATTGAATCTTCTTCTGTACAGTGCGTTGTCGACAAACTGGTACATACTTGACTGCCGGGCTACACTTTCCGCTTCTTCTTGCTCTTCGGGAAGTTCTCCTGTCTGAAGGAAACGGACAATCTGTTGTGCGCATGCTGGAGCTTGTGGCTCGACAACAAGGACTAAAGGCATATCTGCTGCTGCGGGAACATCCGCTTCTATGGCGAGAACCTGTGGCTCAGCCGGAGCTTGATGTTCCCCGGAAAGCTTGCCGGAGCAAAACTTGTCGGGAGCCTCTGCTTCAACGGAACAAACCCTAGGGCTTGCCGGAGCAGACTGCTCCTCAGCGTTCTTGGTGTTGATCTTGGGGACCTTCTTGGCGGCGGCTTCGGGAAGCTCTGCCGGAAAGTAGTCACCAGAAATCAACTTCCTCTTCTTGCTCTATCCAGTCGATGGGGTTACGGATGGTCGAGTCAGCTTGAGCACAAAGATCCCTGGTTCCACAGGTAACTTAAGTGCAGCGCACTTTGACAGGCCATCGGCAATGTCGTTCTGAGCTCTTGGGACATGCTCCATCTGTAGGCCGTCAAAGTGCTCTTCTAGCTTTCTCACTTCGTCAACGTAGGCTTCCATCAACGGACTCTGATAACTCTTGTTCACTTGGCGGACGACAAGCTGCGAGTCACCCCTGACAATGAGCTTCTTGATCCCAAGGTCTGCCTCGATCCTGAGACCGGCAAGCAAGCCTTCATACTCTGCAGTATTGTTTGTTGCTTGCTCCTTGCGAAAGTGCATCTGGACTACGTACTTGAGGTGCTCTCCGGTGGGTGCAACAAGCAGCACGCCAGCGCCGGCGCCTTGCAGCGAGAAGGCACCGTCAAAGTACATGAGCCACTCTTTGCTTGCTTCCTTGACGGGGATGCTTGTTTCTGGAATTTCTTCATCTGGTGTTGGCGTCCACTCTGCTATGAATTCTGCCAATGCTCTGCTTTGGATAGTTGAAGTACTCTTAAACTTGAGGCCAAAGCTTGACAGTTCCAGTACCCACTCAACAATCCTGCCTGTTGCTTCTGGATTCTGTAGAATCCTCTTCAGTGGAAAGCGAGTAACAACTGTGATCTCATGTGCTTGGAAGTAATGGCGCAGCTTTGTCGAGGCCATGAGAAGGCCGAAAAGCAACTTCTGCACACCAGAGTACCTTGACCTAGCCCCCTGCAGAAGGGAACTGACAAAGTAAACTGGCTGCTGCACCATTCTCTTCTGTATCTCCTCGCACACCTGCGCAAATCAATCTTTATCGGGACCAAAGCTTGTCGGGGAAGCCCCCTGCTTGTCGTTGGATGCGCCTGCCATGGTTGCCGGCTCGTCATCTTCCTCCCTCCCCGCTACTAACGCAGCACTAACCACTTGATTGGTTTCCGCTATATACAGCAGCAACTTCTCTTGTGGCTTAGGTGCGACAAGTGTTGGAGTGGAGGACAGGTATCTCTTCAAGTCCTGCAGCGCAGCCTCCGCTTCCGGAGTCCATTTCATTGGACCTGCCTTTTTCAAAATTTTGAAAAACGGCAGGGCGCGCTCAGCAGACCGAGAGACAAAACTGCTGAGAGCAGCCACACAACCAGCAAGTCTTCGTACATCCTTGACGCGCTTTGGTGCTTCAATCTGCTCAATGGCCTTGATCTTGTCGGGATTGGCTTCGATTCCCCGCTGAGACACGAAGAACCCGAGAAGCTTGCTAGAGGGGACTCCAAACACACACTTCTCGGGGTTGAGCTTGAGGTTTATCTTGCGCAGATTTGCAAAGGTCTCGTCTAAATCTTGAATCAGAGTTGCCCTGTCCTTGCTCTTGACCACTATGTCATCCATGTAGGCTTCCACATTTCTGTGTATTTGTGGCTTAAGAGCGACATGGACTACCCTTGCAAATGTTGAACCAGCATTCTTTAAACCTAAAGGCATCCGTATGAAACAGTACGTGCCACATGGAGTAATGAATGCGGTCTTCTCCTCATCCTCTTCTGCCATGAAGATTTGATGGTATCCTGAGTATGCGTCAAGAAATGAAAGCAAGTCACATCCGGCCGTGGAGTCTACAATCTGGTCAATGCGCGGCAAGGGAAATGGGTCTTTGGGACAAGCTTTATTAACATTAGTAAAGTCGATACAAAGCCTCCATTTCCCGTTTGCCTTGCGCACGACTACAGGATTGGCCAACCACGTGGGATGGAGCACTCCTCTGACAAGGCCTGCTGCTTCCAATTTCTTGATCTCTTCTGCGATGAATTCTTGGCGCTCCACTGCTTGCTTCCTGACCTTCTGCTTGACGGGCCGCGCATGAGGACAAACGGCAAGATGGTGCTCAATTACTTACCTAGGAACACCGGGGATGTCAGACGGTTGCCACGCAAACACGTCGATGTTCGCCCGCAGGAAAGCAATGAGCGCGCTTTCCTATTTAGGGTCAAGAGTGGCACTGATGGTGAAGGTACCACCAGTGCCGTCCTCCTTGGCGGACACCTTCTTGGTATCTGGCGGAGCTGCCATTGCCTTCTTACACTTGCCGGTGGAGCTTGATGGTGCGTCCTCGACGGTAGCGCAGCACTCCGAAGAGGTGCGCTTGCCGGAGTGGGCATCAGAACTCTTGCCGGACTTGGTCTTCTTCTTCCCCCCGGGAGCTTCAACGGCAAGTGACTTGCGATCCGTTGCGGCTGCCGCTTCCCGGTAGATCTTGTCGGCATAGATAAGAGCATCCTTCTTGTCGCCAGGGACAGAGATGACGCTTATCGGGCCTGGCATCTTCAGCATGCTGTATGCGTAGTGAGAGGCCGCCATGAAATTGGCGAGTGCTGGACGGCCGAGTATCCCATTGTAAGCCAATGGAAAATCGACAACGTCAAAAGTGACCCTCTCAATCCTGAAGTTCATCTCGCTGCCAAATGTTACCGGCAGCGTGACCTTCCCCTTCGGCTTGCTCCTTCCCGGGTTGATTCCTTGGAATGTGCCGGTCTCTTCGAGCTCGCTATTAGGGATCTGGAGTTTCTGGAGTACAGCGGAGGAGATCAGGTTCAAGTCGGCCCCGCCGTCAACTAGCATCTTAGTGACCTTGAGGTTGCGGATAGTTGGTGAAACCAACATCGGCAGGCACCCGACCGCAGTTGTGCGATCAGGGTGGTCCTCAATATCAAAGATGATAGGAGTGCTGGACCATTTCAGAAGCTTGCGTGACTCGACAGGTGGTTCTGCCGCATTGACTTCCCGCACCCACTGCTTGAGTTGGCGGTGCGAAGTATGCAGAGAAGCACCGCCGTCAATGCACAAGACCTCTGTGGCTTTCTGGAACTCCTGCTCACTGGTCTCGACATCATCCATGTCTTCATCGTCGTCGTCATGTTCATCCTTGTCGCGGCCGCGGGGAGGTCTGTCTCCTTGCCGCTGCTTGGCCTTGCCGTGGCGTCCTCCCCGGCTGGCATGCTTCTTGCCAGATTCTCCAGCGCCTCCTTGGTCCTTCTCCTTATCGCGAAGCTCATATTCAGCCTTTTGCTGCTGAACAAGCTGTTCAACTTTCTTGCAGCTCTGGAGGTCATGGCCCTTGGTGCGGTGGATCTTGCAGTACTGCTTGTCGGTGCCGTCCTGCTTGTCGGCGACCGCCACAGCCTGGCAGTTGGTGCATGCGGCAATCTCCTTGCTGGAGCTACCAACTTTGGCTTTCTTGGCGCCACCGTCATTGCCGGACTGCTCAATGACTAACACATCTTTGCCTTTCTTCTTCCTGTTGTTCCGCCGCCGGTTTTTCTTTGCTGGGGCAGCATCCTCGCTGTCAGATCCTCCTGCTCCTGTATTCTCTCCGGGGAGTTTCCTCCCTTCCTCAGCACGTGCACACTTGTCGGCCAGGGCATACAGCTCACTGACGTCTCTGATCCTGCACATCGCCATCTCCTCCCGCATCCTGCGGTTACGCACGTTCTGATGGAACGAGCTGGTGACCGCGGTAGGGTGGACATCTGGGATGTTGCGCTGTACACGGCCGAATCTCTGGATGTACTTGCGCAGGGGCTCTCCTTCCTTCTGGGCGAGCAGGTGAAGGTCACTCTCTTGGCCATGAGGTTTGTGGCCGCCTGTAAAGGCGCCGACAAACCGATGGCATAGGTCTGCCCAAGAGGATATGGAGTTGTCCGGCAAACCTGACGTCGGGCTTGAGCACCAGCGGGAAGTAGTTGGCAAGGATCTTGTCGTCCCGCCCCCCGGCAGCTTGCACCGCGATGGTGTAGATGCCGAGGAACTCCGACGGATGCGACTTGCCGTCGTACTTCTCTGGTACGTCTGGCTTGAAATTCTTCTTGCTGGGCCACTGGACTTGCCGCAGCTCACGAGTAAATGCAGGGCAACCTACCGCGTACGGCAAGTCGCCTGGTTCCCCTGGCGCGTGCATGTCGACAGAGGGCCCTGCGTGCTGGTCTGATTGACGCCGCGCTTCTCTTCGGCGCTCGATGCGAGTACGAGCGTCTTCTTGCTGTCGTTCGTGAAGAACTTGGCGCTGATCGCGACGAGCTCGTGGATCTAATGACGCGGTGGAGTCGCTGTCGTGGTGGATCCGGCGAGTCGGCGATCTTGGCCTTCTGGGCCGAGAGTGCACGGTGGTTGCACCTCCACCGGTCTTGTCGCCACCGGCTTGTGCCTGGCTGACTTGCCGCAGCTGCGAAGTACTCGGCTGCCGTGGGTTGTCGCCGTTGGCGAAGCCGATGAGACTCTGAATGGTGGCCCTCCAGTCGTCGATCTTGTCCGCCGCTGGAGGGTAGTCTAGGAGCAGTTGAGCTCGCGCCAAAGCTTCTGCTGAAGTGGCGGGCGGCGGCGGCGAACGGTGCGAGGAGCGGGATATGCTCGGACTTCTAACCATGTTAGAAGGAGCAGTATCTCGTCCAGGCGACCGCGCCCCGCTCGCGCCAGCATGTTGGTGTGCATGCTGGTCTTGAGCACTCCGAGATCCACCACCTCGATCTTGGTCCAGCAAGCGTATGGTACGGTGAGTATCATGACGCTGCCGGTCCCGCGCCTCCTGGGATGGGCGCGGTGCATGTACGGACGCCGAGGTCTTGGAGTGCGCTCGGTCGTTGTGGGAGCCGACTGCGCCGCCGATGGGCAGCGCAGCCTTGTCCTTGGACCTGGCAGCACCGTGAGCTCCCTCGTCGACGCCCGTTCTTCCACCGGCGTCTACCCCACCAGCCGTTTGCTCCGGCGATGGTGGGTTCGGCACTGACGGAGCAGCCGCCTCCGAAGCCTTCTTCTTCGGCGGCATGTCGATGAAGACGATGAAGGTTTAGCTCGTGCGAATGCCGGATCAGGTTCACACAACCTCGACGCTCCCCTACCTGGCGCGCCAAAGATGTCGGGGGTGCTAATCCACGAACACCTATGGGACCGGCGGACCGAGCCCCTTTCGGTTCGGCAGGGGGGCGGAGATCGCACGAAGAGCAGATCGAGGCGAAGCGCACGAGCACACGATCAGTTTACCCAGGTTCGGGCCGCACGGATGCGTAAAACCCTACTCCTGCTTTGTGGTTTGTATTGATTTCTTGCTCGGCAGCGCTGTGTGCTACAGTACACTCCAGCAGCTAACGAGACCAAGCGTGAGTGTTCTGTTCGGCCGACCCCCTTCTACGTTGCGCATGGGCCTCCTTTTATATGCTCAAGGGGTCACCGACAGGTGGCAACGTAGACAAGGGTAAAAATGGAAAAGTGCGGCGGTTGGCACCGCCGCCTACTACAGCGTATCATACCTAACCCTGACGGCAGGGGACAAGGGCATTAAATGCCCGTCTGCGTCACCCAAATAGTGCAAAAGGGACCGCCAGGGACGCCACCGCTCGCCACGATGGCAATCTTGTCAGCGCCGCTTGCCACCATGTACCTCTGGCTGCACAGCCTCCGGCCACGTACGCCTGGAAGGGTCCCAGAGCGACACGTTGGTGGATGTGCTGGAGCGCAGGTATAGAGTGGAGGCCTGCCGCGGCAAGCGCCTTGCCGCGGTCGTTGTCTTGTCGCGTCCGGGAGCTTGTCGCTCACCGGGCCTTGCCGGGACGCGTGGTGCATCGCGGCAAGTTCCTTGAGATGCCTTGGTTGGCCTTCCCGGCAAGCTCCTCTTGCTGGGGTCTTGTCTCTTTGGCTTGGATACTTTGTTCTTGAATGGCTCCAGAGGAACCACGGAGGACCTTGGCGGTCACCCGGCAAGCCTTGCCGCGGGATGCTGCGACTGCCCGTGCACAAGTTCGGGATACTAGGGTACCCCTACTCTAGTACACCGACAACGGCAGTGCCACAAATAAGTTGCACTATCATTATTAACTTTGCATCTTTTGGCTTCAATATTATGAAAATGTGTATCACCACAATCGAGATCCAACAAACCATTTTCATTGGGTGTATGACCATAGAAGGTTTTATTCATGTAAACAGAACAACAAGTATTCTCTAACTTACATGAATAACCGTATTGCAATAAACATGATCCAATCATATTCATGCTCAACGCAAACACTAAATAACATTTATTGTAGGTTTAACACTAATCCCGAAAGTATAGGGAGTGTGCGATGATAATCATATCAATCTTGGAACCATTTCCAATACACATCGTCGCTTCACCCTTAACTAGTCTCTGTTCATTCTGCAACTCCCGTTTCGAGTTACTATTCTTAGCAACTGAACTAGTATCAAATACTGAGGGGTTGCTATAAACACTAGTAAAGTACACATCAATAACATGTATATCAAATATATCTATGTTCACTTTGCCATCCTTCTTATCCGCTAATTACTTGGGGTAGTTCAGCTTCCAGTGACCAATCCCTTTGCAGTAGAAGCACTCAGTTTCAGGCTTAGGTCCAAACTTGGGTTTTTTCACTTGAGCAGCAACTTGCTTGCCGTTCTTCTTGAAGTTCCCCTTTCTTTCCTTTGTCCCTTTACTTGAAACTAGTGGTTTTGTTTACCATCAACACTTGATGCTTTTCTTGATTTCTACCTTCGTCGATTTCAGCATGACGAAGAGCTTGGGAATCGTTTCTGCTATCCCTTGCATATTATAGTTCATCATGAAGTTCTACTAATTTGGTGATGGTGACTAGAGAATTCTGTCAATCACTATTTTATCTGGAAGATTAACTCCCACGTGATTCAAGCGATTGTAGTACCCAGACAATCTGAGCACATGCTCACTGCTTCAGCTATTCTCCTCCATCTTTTAGCTATAGAACTTGTTGGAGACTTCATATCTCTCAACTTGGATATTTGCTTGAAATATTAACTTCAACTCCTGGAACATCTCATATGGTCCATGTCATTCAAAACGTCTTTGAAGTCCCAATTCTAAGCTGTTTAAGCATGGTACACTAAACTATCAAGTAGTCATCATACTGAGCTAGCCAAACGTTCATAACATCTGCATCTGCTCCTGCTCCTGCAATAGGTTTGTCACCTAGCGGCGCATCAAGGACATAATTCTTCTGTGCAGCAATGAGGATAAACCTCAGATCACAGATCCAATCCACATCATTGCTACTAGCATCTTTCACCTTAGTTTTCTCTAGGAACATATCAAAAATAAAACACGGGAGCTAAACGCGAGCTATTGATCTACATCATAGATATGCTAATACTACCAGGACTAAGGTCATGATAAATTTAAGTTTAATTAATCCTATTACTTAAGAACTCCCACTTAGATAGACATCCATCTAATCCTCTAAGTGATCACGTGATCCATATCAACTAAACCATGTCCGATCATCACGTGAGATGGAGTAGTTTCAATGGTGAACATCACTATGTTGATCATATCTACTATATGATTCACGCTCGACCTTTCGGTCTCAGTGTTCCGAGGCCATATCTGTTATATGCTAGGCTCGTCAAGTTTAACCTGAGTATTCTGCGTGTGCAACTGTTTTGCACCCGTTGTATGTGAACGTAGAGCCTATCACACCCGATCATCACATGGTGTCTCAGCACGAAGAACTTTCGCAACGGTGCATACACAGGGAGAACACTTGTACCTTGACAATTAGTGAGAGATCATCTTATAAAGCTACCGTCGAACTAAGCAAAATAAGATGTATAAAAGATAAACATCACATGCAATCAAAATATGTGACATGATATGGCCATCATCATCTTGTGCCTTTGATCTCCATCTCCAAAGCATCGTCATGATTTCCATCGTCACCGGCATGACACCATGATCTCCATCATCTTGATCTATATCAATGTGTCATCACATGGTCGTCTCACCAACTATTGCTCTTGCAACTATTGCTATCGCATAGCGATAAAGTAAAGCCATTATTTGGCGCTTGCATCTTATGCAATAAAGAGACAACCATAAGGCTTCTGCCAGTTGTCGATAACTTCAACAAAACATGATCATCTTATACAACAACTTATATCTCATCACGTCTTGACCATATCACATCACAACATGCCCTGCAAAAACATGTTAGACGTCCTCTACTTTGTTGTTGCAAGTTTTACAAGGCTGCTACGGGCTGAGCATGAACCGTTCTTACCTACGCATCAAAACCACAACAATAGTTTGTCAAGTTAGTGTTGTTTTAATCTTCTCAAGGACCGGGCGTAGCCACACTCGCTTCAACTAAAGTTGGAGAAACTGACACCCGCTAGTCACCTGTGTGCATAGCACGGCGGTAAAACCAGTCTCGCGTAAGCGTACGCGTAATGTTGGTCCGGGCCGCTTCATCCAACAATACCGCCGAACCAAAGTGTGACATGCGGGTAAGCAGTATGACTTATATCGCCCACAACTCACTTGTGTTCTACTCGTGCATATTACATCAACGCATAAAACCTGGCTCGGATGCCACTGTTGGGCAACGTAGTAATTTCAAAAAAATTCCTACACACATGCAAGATCATGGTGATGCATAGCAACGAGAGGGGGGAGTGTTGTCCACGTACCCTCATAGACCGAAAGCGGAAGCGTTAGCACAACGCGGTTGATGTAGTCGTACGTCCTCACGATCCGACCAATCAAGTACTGAACGTACGGCACCTCTGAGTTCAGCACACGTTCAGCCCGATGACGTCCCTCGAACTCCGATCCAGCCGAGTGTTGAGGGAGAGTTTCGTCAGCACGACGGCGTGGTGACGATAATGATGTTCTACCGACGTAGGGCTTCGCCTAAGCACCGTTACAGTATTATCGAGGTGGACTATGGTGGAGGGGGGCACCGCACACGGCTAAAAGATCAAACGATCAATTGTTGTCTCTATGGGGTGCCCCCCTGCCCCCGTATATAAAGGAGCAAGGGGGGTGCGGCCGGCCAGGCAGAGCGCGCGCTAGGAGGCATCCTACTCCCACTTGGGGTAGGACTCCCCCCCTTTCCTAGTTGGAATAGGATTCGGGAGAAGGAAAGAGAGAGGGGAAGAAGGAAAGAGGGGGCCGGCCCCCCTTGCCCTAAACCAATTCGGTTTCGGCCTTGGGGGGCGCGCCCCACACTCCCCTTGCTTCCCTCTATTTCCACTAAGGCCCATGTAGGCCCATTAAGCTCCCGGGGGTTCCGGTAACCTCCCGGTACTCCGGTAAAATCCCGATTTCACCCGGAACACTTCTGATATCCAAACATAGGCTTCCAATATATCAATCTTCATGTCTCGACCATTTAGAGACTCCTCGCCATGTCCGTGATCACATCCCGGACTCCGAACAACCTTCGGTACATCAAAACATATAAACTCATAATATAACTATCATCAAAACGTTAAGCGTGCGGACCCTACGGGTTCGAGAACTATGTAGACATGACCGAGACATGTCTCCGGTCAATAACCAATAGCGGAACCTGGATGTTCATATTGGCTCCCACATATTCTACGAAGATCATTTATTGGTCAGACCGCATAACAACATATGTTGTTCCCTTTGTCATCGGTATGTTACTTGCCCGAGATTCGATCGTCGGTATCTCAATACCTAGTTTAATCTCGTTACTGGCAAGTCTCTTTACTCGTTCCCTAATACATCATCCCGCAACTAACTCATTAGTTGCAATGCTTGCAAGGCTTATAGTGATGTGCATTACCGAGTGGGCCCAGAGATACCTCTCCGACAATCGGAGTGACAAATCCAAATCTCAAAATATGCCAACCCAACAAGTACCTTCGGAGACACCTGTAGTGCACCTTTATAATCACCCAGTTACGCTGTGGCATTTTGTGGCACAGAAAGTGTTCCTCCAGTAAACGGGAGTTGCATAATCTCATAGTCATAGGAACATGTATAAGTCATGAAGAAAGCAATAGCAACAAACTAAATGATCAAGTGCTAAGCTAACAGAATGGGTCAAGTCAATCACATCATTCTCCTAATGATGTGATCATGTTAATCAAATGACAACTCATGTCTATGGTTAGGAAACATAACCATCTTTGATCAACAAGCTAGTCAAGTAGAGGCATACTGGTGACATTCTATTTGTCTATGTATTCACACATGTATTATGTTTCCGGTTAATAGAATTCTAGCATGAATAATAAACATTTATCATGATATAAGGAAATAAATAATAACTTTATTATTGCCTCTAGGGCATATTTCCTTCAGCTTCTCTCGAGAGCATAAGTATTCTACGGTGGGTGAACAAATTATTGTTGAGCAATTGACAGAATTGAGCATAGTTATGAGAATATCTTGGTATGATCATGTATATAGGCATCACGTCCGAGACAAGTAGACCGACTCCTGCCTGCATCTACTACTATTACTCCACTCATCGACCGCTATCCAACATGCATCTAGAGTATTAAGTTAAAAACGGAGTAACACCTTAAGCAAGATGACATGATGTAGAGGGATAGACTCATGGAATATGAAGAAAATCCCATCTTGTTATCCTCGATGGCAACAATACAATACGTGCCTTGCTGCCCTTACTGTCACCGGGAAAGGACACCACAAGATTGAACCCAAAGCTAAGCACTTCTCCCATTGCAAGAAAGATCAATCTAGTAGGCCAAACCAAACTGATAATTTGAAGAGACTTTCAAAGATAACCAATCATACATAAAAGAATTCAGAGAAGATTCAAATATTATTGATAGATAGACTTGATCATAAACCCACAATTCATCGGTCTCAACAAACACACCGCAAAAAGAAGATTACGTTGAATAGATCTCCACAAGAGAGGGGGAGAACATTGTATTGACATCCAAAAAGAGAGAAGAAGCCATCTAGCTACTAACTATAGACCGGTAGGTCTGAAGTAAACTACTCACACTTCATCGGAGGGGCTATGGTGTTAATGAAGAAGCCCTCCGTGATTGATGCCTCCTCCGGCGGAGCTCCAGAACAGGCCCCAAGATGGAATCTCGTGGATACAGAAAGTTGCAGCGGTGGAATTAGGGTTTTGGCTCCGTTTCTAATTGTTTGGGGGTACGTGGGTATATATAGGAGGAAGAAGTACGTCGGTGGAGCAAGAGGGGGCCCATGAGGGTGGAGGGCACACCGGGGGGGGGGGGGGGGGTAGGCGTGCCCCCCTACCTCGTGGCCTCCTGTTACGTGTCTTGACCATTGCTGAGGAAATCGTTAACTTGTAGCTGCTCGGTCGGCTGGTGAGTAGGGGATTAATAGGCTAATCAGCAAGTTAATCGGCCATTTAATCAATTAATCGGATGATTTATCGGGTAATCGGCTACTCGGGGACCCTATGAGTAGGGATTAATCGGCAAGTTAACTGGTTAATCGGATGAATTCTTGAACAGGGGTCTTGACGTATGTCCAAGTCTCCTGAGTTGTACTCGATGAGAAAATCACGTTCCCGAAGGTTTCATTCCGTTTGGACTCCATTTGATATTCCTTTTCTTCGAAACCCTAAAACAGGCAAAAAATAGCAAATCTGGGATGGGCCTCTGGTTAATAGGTTAGTCCCAAAAATAATATAAAAGTGGATAATAAAGCCCAATAATGTCCAAAACAGTAGATAATATAGCATGGAGCAATCAAAAATTATAGATACGTTGGAGACGTATCACATGACAATCCCTACTCACTCACATTGATATCTATTGATGGGCATCTCCATAGCCCATTGATACGCCTAGTTGTTGTGAGACTATCTTCTCCCTTTTTGTCTTCTCCACAACCACCATTCTATTCCACTTATGGTGCTATATCCACGGCTCACGCTCATGTATTGCGTGAAGATTGAAAAAGTTTGAGAATGTCAAAAGTATGAAACAATTGCTTGGCTTGTCATCGGGGTTGTGCATGATTTAAATACTTTGTGTGGTGAAGATAGAGCATAGCCAGACTATATGATTTTGTAGGGATAACTTTCTTTGGCCATGTTATTTTGAGAAGACATGATTGCTTTGTTAGTATGCTTGAAGTATTATTATTTTTATGTCAATATTAAACTTTTATCTTGAATCTTTCGGATCTGAATATTCATACCACAATTAAGAAGAATTACATTAAAATTATGCCAAGTAGCACTCCACATCAAAAATTTTGTTTTTATCATTTACCTACTCGAGGACGAGCAGGAATTAAGCTTGGGGATGCTTGATACGTCTCCAACGTATGTATAATTTTTGATTGCTCCATGCTATATTATCTACTGTTTTGGACATTATTGGGCTTTATTATCCACTTTTATATTATTTTTGGGACTAACCTGTTAATCGGAGGCCCAGCCCAGAATTGTTGTTTTTGCCTATTTTAGGGTTTCGAAGAAAAGGAATATCAAACGGAGTCCAAACGGAATGAAACCTTCGGGAACGTGATTTTCTCAACGAACAAGACCCAGGAGACTTGGACCCCACATCAAGAAACAAAGGAGGAGGCCACGAGGTAGGGGGCACGCCTACCCCCCCCCCCCAGGCGCGCCCTGCACCCTCGTGGGCTCCCTGTTGCTCCACCGACGTACTCCTTCCTCCTATATATACCTACGTACCCCCAAACGATCAGATACGGAGCCAAAACCCTAATTCCACCGCCGCAACTTTCTGTATCCACGAAATCCCATCTTGGGGCCTGTTCCTGAAAGTGCGTTATATCGACTAGAGGGGGGGTGAAAAGGCGATTTTTATGAAAGTCTTCACAACGTGGAAGTTGTGAAGACAAACAGTAGAGATATGCCTATCACTAAGCAGCGGAAGTTAGATTACACTAGGCAAGCCATGGTCAAGTATTCAATATAGTGAAAGCACAATGACAAGTAGCTGCAGTGTAATAAGGATCAGGTAGGAAGAAGTTGTGAAGCCAAACAAATCATACAGTTACCTTGTGAAGACAAAAGATAGAGCAAGCATGCAATGGCTTCACAATGAGTAACAGTAAGTAAAAGGAAGTGAAGATGAAACCAGTGGCTCGTTGAAGACAATGATTTGTTGGACCAGTTCCAGTTGCTGTGACAACTGTACGTCTGGTTAGGGCGGCTAGGTATTTAAACCAAAGGACACACAGTCCTGGACACCCAGTCCTGAACACGCAGCTCAGGACACCCAGTCCTCACCGTATTCCCCTTGAGCTAAGGTCACACAGACCTCGCCCAATCACTCTAGTAAGTCTTCAAGGTAGACTCCCAAACCTTCACAGACTTTGTTCACCGGCAATCCACAATGTCTCTTGGATGCTCAGAACGCGACGCCTAACCGGCTGGAGGATGCACAGTCCTCAAGTGTAATAAGTCTTCAGATCACTCAGACAAGAAGACTTAAGTGATGCCCAATTCTCTCTGGCTCTGGGTGGTTAGGGCTTTTCTCCTCGTTAGGAATTTTCTCTCAAAGGCTTCGAGGTGGGTTGCTCTCAAACGACAAAGGCCGTGCACTGAAATCTAAGCAGCCAACCGTTTATGGTTGTAGGGGGTGGACTATTTATAGCCACAGGGCAACCCGACCTGATTTGTCCGAAATGACCCTGGGTCACTAAGGAACTGACACGTGTTCCAACGGTCAGATTTCGAACTCATACGGCAACTTTACTTGGGCTACAAGTAAAGTTGACTTATCTGACTCTGGACAAGATTTGCTCTCATAGTCTTCACTCAAAGACATAGGTTTTGAATTAGGCATCACTTCAGTCATTTTGACTGGTTCTCTTAGACCCCACTTAACAGTACGGTGGTTCCTATGACTCAACACAAATGAAAGAGAACTACGAAAGATCTAAGTCTTCGAGTTCCATAGGCTTCACGTGGTGTCTTCTCTTGTCATAGTCTTCAATGTGAATATCTTCATATACCACCATTGACTTCAATGTCTTCATACATTTTTAGGGGTCATCTCTGGTAGTAAAACCGAATCAATGAGGGACTTCTAGCTCTGTTATCCTGCAATTCTCACAAACACATTAGTCCCTCAACTAGGTTTGTCGTCAATACTCCAAAACCAACTAGGGGTGGCACTAGATGCACTTACAATCTCCCCCTTTTTGGTGATTGATGACAAACTAGTTGAAGTTTTCAACGGGGAATATAACTTGTGAAATTGTAAAGGAATTGTCTTCATAAGCTGCAAGAGCTCCCCCTGAAGATGTGCATATAAGTAATTTGCTTTTGGAATGCAAATGCACATGGCAGGTTGTACTTGTGGAGATTCACTTCAACTTATGATGACAATCCACTATGCATGTAAAAGTATATGAAGATAATGACATGCATAATGAAAAATGGACGTCTGCAGAATGATCTAAGTGCGGGATTTATCGTTGCACATGCAGAATTTATCTTCGCAAAAACACGGTGGCAAACAAGTAGCAGACGACCATCGAGTTTAAGTGTTACAACTCAAAGAACCAAATGTAGCAAAACGAGATTTGTAAGCACGAAGCAAAATGTAGCAAAATATAAGGCACCCGCCCATATTGACCCGCTTGAAGACTATCAACATCATATGCTTCTCCCCCTTTTGTCAGTGAGGACCAAAAAGGTTTGAAGACATAGAGTTTTCTACTCGTTCCCATGAGCAGCAGGGTCGTTGGAGGTGTTTGGCGGTGCGGAAGAGCTTGGTGCAGATTCGACGCGTGCTGAAGGAGGTGGCGGTGATGTAGCATCGTCTTCTTCCTCGATAATCCTTGCAGTCACTATGGCAGCAGATGAAGAGAACTCTGAGTCTTCAAGTGATGGAGTTCCTCGCAGCACAGCCCTTCTGGGAGGTGTGGAGTCAAACTTGAATCGCTCTTTGAAGCCATCCTCTTGAAGATCAGCTTCAGAACACATCATTGTGAGTCCTTTCCAGGTGCGGCGACAGGTTTCATGTGCAACAAATGCATTCTTGGTGGCAAGATTTCGGATGCGATTTACATCCACCAAGAGGCTTTTCATCTGTCTTTTCAGCCAGTCATGATGCCTATCCTGCTTTTGATGAAGGGCCACAAGAAGCTCTCGGTCAGTAAGAGCACGAGCTCGCTTCTTGGGTCTTGGAGCAGCTGTGCTGTCAATGGCTTCAGTGGAAGCAGGGTGTGGTGCACGTGTAGTGCCAGCCAGCGGATACACCCGAGAGATAGCTTCAACACCTTCAACGTTTTGAGTGAACCTCTAGTGCTCTGCATTCTGAAGACTCAGAGGTTGCTTGGCAGGCTCAGGATATATGGCTTCAGCAGAGGTATCCACATTTGGCAAGAAGATCCGATGGTTGCGGGCTGAGGGCTGATACAAGATGGCAGAGTGAAGTTTGATCAGCCTCATTACCTAAGGGGCATAGAACTTCAAGCCAAACAAATCTGAGCCTGATGCAGCAAGTTGGCATATGAAGAAGTCCTGTGCATTGAAGCATTTGCCATGAAGGATATAAAATATCAGAGTCTTCATTGCACCCTCGATCTTGGCATTTGGAGAGTGCCCTTTGATAGGCCAGAGAGTCCGCCTGATGATGTGATAGATGGTTCTGGGCAGGTACTCAAGGTCTTCAACAAAGAACTCTATGGGATAAGGAGCATCATGGGGCAATGGCTTCATCATGGAGAGCATCTGACTCATATTCGGTTCAGGCCTCTGAAATATGCTCTCAAGAGCTTCAGTGTGTAGTTGACAGCCTTCCTCGAAGAATGCGCCAGGAGTGGGCAGGCCGGTGAGCTCAGTGATATCAAATGCATTGGCTTCGTGATGAACATTGCCGGTCATCCACTCCAGGACCCAAGTCTTCGGATCTCTGTTGTATCCTTTGATGTGGAGGGTGGCATAGAATTGTAGCAGAAGCTCTTCATTCCAGTGCTCTTCATCAGTCACAAACTGCAGCAGACCCACTTGCTTGAACAATCCAACGCTTCCTCCAGACAGGGCAGACCAGCAATAGCTTCAACATCAAGGCGCTTGTGCGGGAAGATGCGACCTTGGTTGTACAGGATGCATGAATAGTAGCTGCATTGAGGATAGCTCCAGAACCTATCTGATGAAATCCTTTCCCTTGAATAGGGGTTCTTGGAGCTATTGAAGAACGTATTATCTGCCCTGAAGCTAGTGATGTTAAAGGAGCCAGGAGCTGATGCGGGACCTGGGAACCTTGGTAGTCTTGGGACTGGCTTCTGGACCTGAGGCCTGTGCTCAACATGGTAATCAAATTGGGGACCGGCAGCAGACTCAGGAACACAAGTATCAGGGTCAGTGGCTTCACTGTCTTCTGATGCTTTCGGTGGGGAGGGCTCCACATTAGCTTCAATGTTAGTTGTGGCAGCCTCAATATTTTCAGCCTCCACTGGACTAGCTGGAGGGTCAGGCACAGGCACGTTCTCCTAGAGAACTGCTTCTTGGTGGAGCGGGGAAGTGGGATCTTGTGGTGCTTCTTCATCTTCTTCGGCTGATGCAGCCGGAATGTTGTTAGCAAAGTCTTGAGGCCTTGGACCTTTGCGAAGCCTGCGAAATGCAAATGACGCCTGTGGAGTTGGAGTGGGCTGGACCTCAGATTCTTCTTCCACTTGTGGGCGATCCGCCCATGACGCATCCTGTGCAATTAGCGTCAGAGGACGACCAATGCTGATGAGTTCGCTGTTTTCATGTTGAGGAAGGAGTGCATCATCTTCTACATTGTCATGATGATCAATGTCTTCAGCAGCGATGGGGTCGGCTGCTGGAATGTCTTCAGCTTCAGGAGCCTCTGTGGAAGCAGGCTCAGGAACTGTGAGTTGACGTTCTGCGTCAGGATAGACCACAGAAAGGGGTTCAACCATCAAGGGCTCTGTGGGAGCAGCCCGATCTTTCTTGGTCTTCCTCTTCTCCTTGGAGGGGCAGTAGGAGAGGCTTGAGGGTATTTCCTTTTCCTTGCTTCAGCCTTAGCAATCCTGGTCTTCTTGAGCTCTGAAGCTGTTGACCGGCTATTTGGCTTCGAGCCAGTAGTTGAAGTTGGGAAGACAATCGGAGCTGCTTCCTGCCTTGGTGCATCGGGTTCAGCCGTAGTTGGATTCTTCTTCTTCTTCGTAGCCATCCTGGGGTCGATGCCAGGGCGCCCAAGTGCCTTGCGCTTCTCAGCCTCATTATAGGCTTGCACACATCTGTCAGCCAGAGTCTTCATGCGCTCGCGTGAACCTTGAGCTTCGGCGCGTTTCTTCAGGAAGTTTTCCTTGAGCTCGTGCATCATGATCTTGAAGTTCTTCACTTCTTGCACGCTGAGCTTAGCCATATGCTTCTTGAACTGAGCCTTTTCATAGTCAATTTTCTGCTTCGGCTCAACAACGCGTTGGGCGATGGCCAGTTCTGAAGCAATGGCTCCTTGGAAGGCAACACTGAGTCCAATGGGTAGCTGCAGATCTTCAAAGCTGATATTTGCCGTGTCAAACCACTCGTCAATGAAGTCGTGGATGATGGCGACATTAAAGAGAGGCAGATTATTGAAGATTTCTGCTTCTTCTTTGCTCTTGATGAGTTGCTCAAGAGCGTCATCTGCAAAGTCTTCATCACTTGACAGATCAATGGCGTCGTTGCGCAGAATGGCAGCAGCTGTGAGCTCTTGGCCGCTGTGTGGCTGAGGCATCTTGCTCTTCTGGGGCTTGGATGTCACACGCTAGGTAGTCCATGCATTAGAGTGTGCATCATGTTTACTTTCATCAGAAACTTGAAATGGGGAAGACAGAACCCCCAGCACCCCCCCCCCTGAAATCAACTAGGGTTTACTAAAAATAAATTCAATGAACCTGAAATGCCCTTCTAAAATGTTCACCCCCTTTGCCTTGGGTTAGAACCTTTGGGAAAATAGGTGCACATTTTTCTAGGTCAACAGAAGGTCACTGATTTAATTCATAAATATTTGAATTTGGGCATTTAAATGCTATTAAATAATTCAAATGCTCAAATAATTCTGAAAGTAATTGTTTGCTGTTAGGAATAATCCCAATAGGGCCCACAAATATTTTCAGGATTTTAGAAAGTGCCTAGGTATTTTAATTAAAGCCCTAAAGCTACAGAATAATAGAAAAGAAAACAAAAATCAAAGAAAAAGGGGAGAAGAATCTTACCTGGCGCCACCCACCAGGCCCACCTGCCAGCCTAGCCGCCGCGCCAGCGAGCAGCTTGGCTTGGCCAGGCAGGCAGGCAGGTGCTCGACGGCGGCACCAGCGCGCGCCACGCAGCTGGCTGCCGTCCTGCTTCCTCCCCTCGCCGCCTCGACCCCCTGGACCGGCTCCACGTTGCCGCCTCGACCCCCTGGACACGCTCACTCACCCCTGCCTCTCTCTCTCGCTCCCCTCCGCCATGGCCGACGCTGCTGAGCTCGCGCCACCGTGAAAACCCCGTCCACCGACGTCCCCGTGATGCACCACCGTGTCCATCCTCTCCGCCGTCGTCAACTCCTTCGAGCGGCCAAGCCCCGAGCGCTCACACGCTCTGCAACGTCTTCTTCGACCTCATCTTCACCGAGCCTTGTCGGAGATCCCCTTCGACGTTGCCGCCGCATCGACTCGTCCCCGACCGCGCCGTCTACCTCTTCGTGATCGCCGTGAGCCGCTGCACCTCCCCAACCTCTCCGTTCCTCTTCTCGTGCACCACAGCGAGCACACGAAGCTCACCCGCACCCGCCACCGTGGAGCTCGTCGCCGACGTGTCTCCGGCCAAACTCCGGCCACGCCACCTAGCCTATCATCTTCACTGCATCCCTAGGGGCACAACGCACCTCACCATGCGCCTCGACGTGCCCCGTAGCCTTGGGCTCACTTTCGCCCGACTCCGGCGACCGCAAGGCTCGTCGCCGGCGACGTTTTCGGCCACCCCGAGCCCAACCACCACCCCCAAACGCCGTGGGTTGTCCCCAGCTACCCGTAGCTGCTCTCCACGCACCAAATGGTGCCCCGTGGGCGTTTTCCGCAGCGCGCCACCGCGTCTGGCCTCGCCGGCGGCTAAACGCCGGCGGGCTTTGACTCACTGACCGGCGGGGTTTGACCTGCTGACGTGGGTTGACCCCCCCCCCCCCTCTCTCACTGACATGCGGGCCCCGCCCGGCTAATTACCCTGTTAGTGCTAACTAAATAGATTAGTTAATTAGTATAGTCACTGACTAGTGGGCCCTGCCTGTTAATTAGGCTAACTAAGCGTGGTTAGTGCACAGAGACACTGACCAGGGGGCCCCACCAGTCAGGTTTGACCTGGCTGGCGCCTTTGACTTGCTGATGTCACCCTGACGCATTGCTGATGCAGTAATTGTTTTTCTGGAATTATTTTTATTCAGAAAATTCTAGAAAATAGTTCAAACTTCAAAAATTCATAGAAATTCAACCATAACTCCAAATGAGATAAATTATATATGAAAAATTATCAGAAAAATTCAATCTATCCATCTGTAATGGTTTCATGCATGACAAAACAAGTTTACCCTACTGTTTAAGCAGAATAAGGAAATGCCCTATAAATGCAATAATTAATGAGCTAATATTTGAATCTTGGATTCAAATGAGTTCACCCCTTTCTGTTTTAGCTTGCATTAGGCCAAAACACATTCATATTGCCATGTCATAGCATGCATCATATTGTTGCATATCGTCATGTGTTGATTGTGCTCGGTTGTGTTCTTCGTGGTAGGTTCTGCCTCCGAGGATATTCACGAGTATCCAACTGAAGGGCAGTATCCCGTTGCCACTCCATCAGGCAAGCAACCATTGATCATTCCGATACAACCCATGTTCTCGCTCCTGCTCTTGTTTACTGCATTAAGACAACACGATTCAAACTGCTGTGTGCTACGGTAGTTGAACCCTTATCCTCTGCAAGACCTGTCATTGCCACAGTAACTAGATGAAACCCACTAGCATGTGTAGGAGTTGATTGAGCCATGTTTTGTGATTCCTACATTGCTATGCCTGCTATGCTTAGAGTTGTGTCAGGTCTGGTTCATCTGGGTGATGGGCTAGAGTGAAATGCTTGTGTCAGTAATATGTGGGATGTGTTGAACATGTTTGGTAAAGGTATCGATGAGAGGCCATGTAGGAGTACATGGTGGGTTGTTTCATTGAGGCCGTCCATAAGAACTGAGATCTGTATGTGTGATTTAAGGTGCAGTTACTACCGTACATTGGGCCCGAAACAAGTGGACCCTCTCGGCTTCTTGGCCACCCTAGTACTCTGTCCAGGAGTTGCAATTAGTTTCTGGTGTTTGTAGGATATGTGTTGGCGGCCGTGCGTAGCGCTGACCCTAGGGGTGGGCTATGTTGCGGTAGATACATCATGGCACGATGTACCAAGTCACCCGTTTGGTGCCTCGGGAACCCTGTTCACATCGTTCGGGGCCGTATGTGGAAACCTCGGCCGGACTCCCTGCGGATGGAACCTGGATAGGCGATAAACCTGGACTAGGGGCTTAGGTGTTTAGGTAGGCCGTGGCCGACACCCTCGCTGGGCTTCCGCTTGAAGGTTGCCGAGTACATGTCGTGTAGACGGCGATAAGCGGTGAAAGCGTGTATGACAAAGTACACCCCTGCAGGGTATAAAACTATTCGAATAGCCGTGTCCGCGGTAAAGGACTACTTGGTTGCCTATATAGTTCATAGACAAGTTAATGGATACTACTAAAAGACTCAAGATAAGAGTGAGTACCGGGGATGGCCCTCTCGCAGGATACGAGGGAGGATCCACGGTGGAGTATTGTGTTGGTGAGTAGTGGACTCGTGTGCGAAAACTATTTTACTAAAGAGGTTCCGTAGGATAGCTTAGCCAAGAGTCAAAGCTGGCTTGCTGCATAAACCCCACCACCTTCTTGAGAATGAGCATGTATAGTAGGTTCTGATGTAAGACTTGCTGAGTACCTTTGTACTCATGTTTGCTTATTTATTGTTTTCAGACGGCAACACTGCCCCCTCCGATGGGTTTTATGTAGACCTTGACGTCGACGAGTGACTAGCCACCCAGGTGGTGATCCCGGCCATGGAGGGCCCTATGTAGATAGACAGGCTTCGAGAAGCCTTCTTTCTTTCTAGAGTCTGTACTCAGACTAGTTGCTTCCGCATGTGCTTGTATGATTGTATGACTTGAGTGTCGGGTCATGTGACCCCTATCTGTGTGAATATGTTATGTATGGCTCCCTGGAGCCATTAAATAAAGTACTTGAGTTGTAGAGTTTTGTTGTGATGCCATGTTGTATGTACTCATATCGGGCATCTTGTGTGTATGATTGAAATGCTTGGTATGAGTGGGATCCGACAATCTAGTTGTTTATCCTTCGCAACCTTTCTTATGGGGAAATGTAGTCTAGTGTTCCTCGAGCCATAGTAGTCCGCTACAGCCCGGTTCACCGGAGTCCTGCTAGCCCAGCACTACTGTTCAGGACACTTGACTGGCCGGCATGTGATTCACTTCGTCCCTATGTCTGTCCCTTCGGGGAAATGTCACGCGGTGATCTCCGGAGTCCTGCCTAGCCTGCTACAGCCCGGGATCCCCGGAGTCCTGTTAGCCCAGTGCTACAGCCCGGAATCACTCGTTGATGACCGACATGTTCGATGCGATTCATGTATGCATGTCTCCATAGGTCGGTGCCGCTTTGGGTTCACGACTAGCCATGTCGGCCCGGGTTCTCTGTCATATGGATGCTAGTGACATTGTCATATACGTGAGCCAAAAGGTGCAAACGGTCCCGGTCCATGGTAAGGCGACACCTTGGGATACAGTGCGTGAGGCCGCAAAGTGATATGAGGTGTTACCGGCTAGATCGATGTTGCTTGGAATCGGGGTCCTGACAGCGTTGGCATCAGAGCCGGACTGCCTGTAGGTTCGTTGGGCCAAACTGGTCGATGTCGAGTCTAGAAATGCTTTAGTTATATGTAAGGGAATTGATTGTGGGTGGGAACGTAAGGTTCTTTTACTCCTTTACCCTATGCCTTTGCTCTGAGTCATTCTCTTCTCATTCAACGTGGGTTAAGGACTAGGCTCTCTTCTTCTATCAGGTTCACGTGTTACTAATCCGTAGTAGTTTATAGGATTATTGTTACGAGTCCCAGTCCAGTTTCTACTATTTTAGTATGTTGCTATTTGAATCAGAACCTTGATATGATGTTGTTGAGTGGTATTGTGAACTGTTGTGGATGTCTCAAATCTTTTTCTGAGCATTTACAGCCGTTATGCTGTCCAATTTTCCCTAGGAATTCTGATGTCTTTGTCTTGTGGTTGTGCTTTCAGATGGCCAACCGTCCTCAAAATCAAGTGGTTCGCCTGACCAGGTGCCTCGACGTGCCCGGTCATACTGCTATGTTAGTCCGGGTCATGATCGAGACAGGATACCGTTGGTATCCCGAATACACTGTCGAAGAGCAGTTCCGCGACTTTAATCAAAGCCAGTATTTCTGCACCGTCAGGATATTTCCTTCCTATCCTGGATCCACCGAGCCCCTTCACTGTTCCTATGGACTCGGGGTTACCGTTGAGATGGCTGTGCAGGATGCTGCCTACTCCATGATGACCATCTTGCGAGTCCGGACTGGCCTGCTTCGGAACACTGACTTCCGTTACATGCCAGCTTCACTTCCGGGAGCACAAGGGTATCTTCAGGCTATCTATGCTGACTCCACTCAGGAGGACTCATTAACTCGTACCACCGCTGAGGTGCTCGAAGATAAGGATCGAGAGAATCGGGCCTTGAGGCTGGAGCTTTTTAATACTCGTGCTGATCATTGGGCCACATTGACTCGGTTTGCACCCACGGTGCAAGCTGGATGTATGGATACAAGGGATCTGTATCCTGTGAGATCGGCTCTGCCAGACATGGTGGATTGGCGTGATGTGGGAGGCATCACCCCACCCCGTGGTCCCCGCAGGCCACCGTTTGTTGGTCCAAGACCTCATCCTAGCCCCTAAGGTCCACATGCTCCTCAGGACCGTCTGTTTCCGGATGATCACGTTGAACTTCCAGGCTATGGAGGTGATTTCTATGAGGACTACTACGGAGCTGTCTGAGTTAGTAGTAGTACCACTAGTATTGTAGTAGTTGTATCTCCACTGTCCTGCGTGACTTGTGGAATATGACTTGGCGTGTAATCGATTCCGGAGGGGTAGATAAATAATGTATAGGAACTTGGAATGCCTCCGATGAGATGTAACGTCTACCTTCATAGTTGTACTGTAGCATGGGCTTGTACTAAACTATGTATGACGTGTATGACCGTTGGTGTATGTATGGCAGTTTTATATTACCATGGCATACAAATGAGCATCTCTGCATTCCGTGCTATCCTTTACATTCTGCACTTCCTTGTTAAGTTTGAGCCATCCTTGTCTAAACTGTTGTCTTGTTTCCTCCTAGGATGGTCAACACCCGCGGCAACCCTGCTGTTCCGGAGCGGGGGGAAGCCAGTGCAGCTAGAGGTGAAAATCTGCCTCACCCGCCTTCTCTGGCCGAAGTGATGCTGGAGGCGGAAAGAAACAAGCGTGAGACCAACCGCCTGCTGGAGCGGATTGAGCAGAACACTGCACGCCACCCACGAAATGGCTTGGTGTCAATCAATGACTTTATCAAGCTGTACCCACCAAAGTTTAACCATTCCGTCGAGCCCCTCGACGCGGATGATTGGCTTCGCAGCATCACCCACAAGCTACGCTCTGCCAACGTCGCCGAAGCCGACAAGGTTACCTATGCTGCCTATCATCTCGAGGGCCCCGCTAGCCATTGGTGGGAAAACTACGAAGCTATGCGCCCGGTCGGTCAAATCACTACCTGGGCTGAGTTCAGCGAGGCTTTCCGTGAGCATCACATTCCGGAAGGTCTCATGGATCGCAAGAGGGAGGAGTTCTGCAACTTCACCCAAGGAAGGCTGACTGTGGATGCATATAGTCGTGAATTTGGGAACCTGGCACGCTATGCTCCTGAAGAGGTTTCTACTGACACCAAGAAGCAGGCAAGGTTCCGCAAGGGACTTAGCCCTGAGCTTCGCTGCGATCTCCGTCTGCACGAGTGCACATCCTTTCAGAAGTTGGTCAATAAAGCTATCAGTGCTGAGACAGGCCAGACTGATTATGACGCTTCACGCAAGCACTCCTGTGACTTTGGGTCTTCATCCAGCTCTGGAGCTCAGAAGCGTCGGGTGTGGATTCCAAGCATGGCACTGCCACCCAGATTCACCCCGAGGCCATCCTTTGAGGCGCCTCGTCCCAACCAGCAATTTGCACCGCCCAAGCCCTATGGTGGCCCCGCTGCTAATGCTGCTCCACGCCCCACTGTGGTAACATGCTTCAGGTGTGGAGAGCCGGGTCACTATAGTCGAGAGTGTCCCCAGAACAACCCCAATCAAGCTGGAAAGTCCGTTGGCCGTGGTAAGCCCGCGGGAAAGACTTTCTACGCCAAGCCGGCCACCACTGCACGTGGCCATGTCAATTATGTTTCAGCCGAGGAGGCTCATGAGGATCCCAACGTCGTCCTTGGTACGCTCCTTGTTAATTGCCATCCGACATCTGTTCTTTTTGATACTGGAGCATCTCATTCATTCATATCCGAGAATTATGCTCGGTTGCATAACACGACATTCTGTGACATGCCCACTTCCATGGTAATTCAAACTCCGGGTTCCAAATGGCAAACTTCTAGGGTAAGCCATGGGAACGAAATTCTTGTCGATAGACTTGTCTTCCTTGCATCTTTAATAGCTCTCAAGTCCTCTGACATAAACATCATCTTGGGTATGGACTGGATGTCGGCTCATTATGCCAAGATCGATTGTGCCACTAGAACTGTTCAACTTACTCACCCCTCGGGCAAGACGGTTAATGTCTTAACTCGAGTGGCCAAGCGCCACCTTTACTCCCTAAATGCCAACCCTCTTCCAGATCTTGAGGATGTTCCGGTAGTCCGAGACTTTCCGGATGTCTTTCCAGAAGAACTGCCAGGCGTTCCACCCGACAGGGATGTTGAGTTTGTAATAGACCTTGTTCCAGGAACCGTTCCAATTTCTAGAAGACCCTACAAGATGGCACCCTTAGAACTAGCCGAGCTTAAGAACCAACTCGATGAGTCCTTGAACAAGGGGTTCATCCGTCCTAGCTCCTCTCCTTGGGCTTGCCCTGTCCTCTTCGTCAAGAAGAAGGATGGAACGGATCGAATGGTTGTGGATTACCGACCTGTCAATCTGGTCACCATCAAGAACAAATACCCGCTTTCCAGGATCAACGACCTGTATGATCAGCTCGCTGGATCCTCAATCTTCTCCAAGATGGATTTAAGGTTGGGCTACCATCAAATCAAAATCAGAAACGGGGACATTCCCAAAACGGCCTTTGTTACTCGTTATGGCCAATACGAGTACACCGTTATGTCCTTCGGTTTAACCAATGCCCCGGCTACTTTTTCTCGGTTAATGAACTCAGTCTTCATGGAGTACTTGGACAAATTCGTCGTAGTATACCTCGATGACATACTCATCTACTCCAAGAATGAAGAGGAACATGCCGAACATCTAAGGCTGGTATTGATGAAACTTCGAGAGCATCGCCTTTATGCCAAATTCTCCAAGTGTGAATTTTGGTTGTTAGAAGTGACCTATCTAGGCCATGTAATCTCTGGTAAGGGTATTGCTATCAATCCCGAGCGAGTTCAAGCCGTCCTTGATTGGACTCCACCTGAAACGGTCAAGCAAGTTTGGAGTTTCCTTGGCCTAGCGAGCTACTGCCGCCGCTTCGTCGAGAACTTCTCCAAGGTTGCGAAACCTCTAACTGAACTCCTCAAGAAAGATAAAAAGTTCGAGTGGACCCCACAGTGCGAGTTCAGTTTTCAGGAACTGAAAAGACGCCTGACATCTGCTCCCGTACTGGTACCACCAGATTTCTCCAAGGACTTTATTATCTATTGCGACGCCTCGCGACAAGGACTAGGTTGCATACTCATGCAAGATCGTCAGGTAATTGCCTATGCTTCACGACAATTACACCCACATGAGGAAAATTATCCCACACATGATCTAGAGCTTGCAGCTGTAGTCCATGCACTCAAAACCTGGCGACATTACCTTCTCGGTAATCGTTGCGAGATCTTCACCAATCACCAAAGTTTGAAATATATCTTCACCCAACCAGATCTGAATCTCAGGCAAAGACATTGGGTCGAGTTGATCTCAGATTACGACTTAGGAATAACCTACACCCCCGGCAAAGCCAATGTCATGGCCGATGCACTAAGTCGTAAGTCCTACTGTAACAACCTGATGTTACAACAAAGTCAACCACTTCTCCATGAGGAATTTCGTAAGCTTAATCTTCACATTGTTCCTCGAGGATTCCTATCCACCCTGGTGGCGGAACCTACCCTTACGGATCAGGTCATCAAGGCACAGAAGGTAGATCCGGGAATCTCCCGTATCAAGAGAAACGTTAAGAAAGGAGTCGTGAATTGTTTCTCCATTGATGATCAAGGTGTCGTATACTTTGGGAATCGCCTAGTGGTTCCAAAGGCGCGAAACCTGAGGCGACTGATCCTTAAGGAAGCTCATGAATCCCCTCTCACCATTCATCCCGGTAGTACTAAAATGTATCAAGACCTATGCCAGAGGTTTTGGTGGACTAGGATGAAGAGAGAAATCGCTCAATACATTGCTAATTGCGACGTTTGTCGTCGTGTTAAAGCAGAGCATCAACGGCCTGCTGGCACCCATCAACCTTTGGCTATTCCTGAATGGAAATGGGATAAAATCAGTATGGATTTCATCACTGGGTTTCCCAGGACCTAGAGGGGGAATAATGCCATCTTCGTCGTGATCGACCGTCTTTCCAAAGCAGCCCACTTTCTACCCGTTCGGGAGAGTATCACCGCTAGCCAGCTAGCTGACTTATACATCTCTCGAATAGTGTCTCTTCATGGTGTCCCATTGGAAATTAACTCAGACCGTGGAAGTCTCTTCACCTCTCGATTTTGGGAAAGTTTCCAAAATGCTATGGGAACTCATCTCTCCTTTAGCACCGCCTTCCATCCTCAATCAAGTGGTCAAGTAGAGAGAGTCAATCAAATTCTGGAAGATATGCTCCGAGCTTCTGTTATCTCGTTCGGAATGAGTTGGGAGAAATGCCTTCCATTCGCGGAGATTGCTTATAACAATAGTTATCAAGCTAGTTTGGGCAAAGCTCCCTTCGAAGTTCTCTATGGACGAAAATGTCGAACGCCTCTTAACTGGTCAGAAACCGGGGAAAGACAACTCTTTGGCCCGGATATGATTCAGGAAGCAGAAGAGCAGGTTCGCGTTATTCGTGAGAAATTGAAAACAGCCCAATCTCGCCAAAAGAGTCAATATGATCGTAAACATAAGCCTATGACCTTTGAAGTTGACGAGAAGGCTTACCTTCGAGTTACCCCGTTAAAGGGAACCCATCGCTTCGGTATCAAAGGCAAATTGGCTCCTCATTACATTGGACCCTTTCGCATTCTTGCCAAACGAGGAGAAGTTGCCTACCAATTGGAACTACCTCCGTATCTTTCCAGAGTTCACGATGTCTTCCACGTTTCGCAACTCAGGCGTTGCTTCGCGGATCCTATCCGTGGAGTGGACCACGAAACGCTTGATTTACAAGATAACCTTTCTTATCGGGAATACCCCGTTCGTATCCTTGATCAAGCCGAGCGTACCACTCGACGTCATAATATCAAGTTTCTCAAGATTCAATGGTCACACCATTCCGAGGAAGAAGCCACTTGGGAAAGGGAGGATCGTCTTCGACTCGAGTACCCCACCTTCTTTTCAGATGATCCTAAATCTTGGGACGAGATTCTATTGAGTGGGGGTGAGTTGTCACACCCTAGCTAGTCCATGCATTAGAGTGTGCATCATGTTTACTTTCATCAGAAACTTGAAATGGGGAAGACAGAACCCCCAGCACCCCCCCTGAAATCAACTAGGGTTTACTAAAAATAAATTCAATGAACCTGAAATGCCCTTCTAAAATGTTCACCCCCTTTGCCTTGGGTTAGAACCTTTGGGAAAATAGGTGCACATTTTTCTAGGTCAACAGAAGGTCACTGATTTAATTCATAAATATTTGAATTTGGGCATTTAAATGCTATTAAATAATTCAAATGCTCAAATAATTCTGAAAGTAATTGTTTGCTGTTAGGAATAATCCCAATAGGGCTCACAAATATTTTCAGGATTTTAGAAAGTGCCTAGGTATTTTAATTAAAGCCCTAAAGCTACAGAATAATAGAAAAGAAAACAAAAATCAAAAAAGGGGAGAAGAATCTTACCTGGCGCCACCCACCAGGCCCACCTGCCGGCCCAGCCCAGCCGCCGCGCCAGCGAGCAGCTTGGCTTGGCCAGGCAGGCAGGCAGGTGCTCGATGGCGGCACCAGCGCGCGCCACGTAGCTGGCTGCCGTCCTGCTTCCTCCCCTTGCCGCCTCGACCCCCTGGACCGGCTCCACGTCGCCGCCTCGACCCCCTGGACACGCTCACTCACCCCCTGCCTCTCTCAATCGCTCCCCTCCGCCATGGCCGACGCTGCTGAGCTCGCGCCACCGTGAAAACCCCATCCATCGACGTCCCCGTGATGCACCACCGTGTCCATCCTCTCCGCCGTCGTCAACTCCTTCAAGCAGCCAAGCCCCGAGCGCTCACACGCTCTGCAATGTATTCTTCGACCTCGTCTTCACCGAGCCTCGCCGGAGATCCCCTTCGACATCGCCGCCGCATCGACTCATCCCCGACCGCGCCGTCTACCTCTTCGTGATCGCCGTGAGCTGCTGCACCTCCCCAACCTCTCCGTTCCTCTTCTCGTGCACCACAGCGAGCACACAAAGCTCACCCGCACCCGCCACCGTGGAGCTCGTCGCCGACGTGTCTCCGGCCAAACTTCGGCCACGCCACCTAGCCTATCATCTTCACTGCATCCCTAGGGTCACAACGCACCTCACCACGTGCCTCGACGTGCCCCGTAGCCTCGGGCTCACTTTCGCCCGACTCCGGCGACCACAAGGCTCGTCGCCGGCGACGTTTCCGGTCACCCCGAGCCCAACCACCACCCCCAAACGCCGCGGGTTGTCCCCAGCTACCCGTAGCTGCTCTCCGCGCACCAAATGGTGCCCCGTGGGCGTTTTCCGCAGCGCGCCACCGCGTCAGGCCTCGCCGGCGGCTAAACACCGGCGGGCTTTGACTCACTGACCGGCGGGGTTTGACCTGCTGACGTGGGTTGACTCCCCCCCTCTCTCACTGACATGCGGGCCCCGCCCGGCTAATTACCCTGTTAGTGCTAACTAAATAGATTAGTTAATTAGTATAGTCACTGACTAGTGGGCCCTGCCTGTTAATTAGGCTAACTAAGCGTGGTTAGTGCACAGAGACACTGACCAGGGGGCCCCACCAGTCAGGTTTGACCTGGCTGGCGCCTTTGACTTGCTGATGTCACCCTGACGCATTGCTGATGCAGTAATTGTTTTTCTGGAATTATTTTTATTCAGAAAATTCTAGAAAATAGTTCAAACTTCAAAAATTCATAGAAATTCAACCATAACTCCAAATGAGATAAATTATATATGAAAAATTATCAGAAAAATTCAATCTATCCATCTGTAATGGTTTCATGCATGACAAAACAAGTTTACCCTACTGTTTAAGCAGAATAAGGAAATGCCCTATAAATGCAATAATTAATGAGCTAATATTTGAATCTTGGATTCAAATGAGTTCACCCCTTTCTGTTTTAGCTTGCATTAGGCCAAAACACATTCATATTGCCATGTCATAGCATGCATCATATTGTTGCATATCGTCATGTGTTGATTGTGCTCGGTTGTGTTCTTCGTGGTAGGTTCTGCCTCCGAGGATATTCACGAGTATCCAACTGAAGGGCAGTATCCCGTTACCACTCCATCAGGCAAGCAACCATTGATCATTCCGATACAACCCATGTTCTCGCTCCTGCTCTTGTTCACTGCATTAAGACAACACGATTCAAACTGTTGTCTGCTACGGTAGTTCTACCCTTATCCTCTGCATGACCTGTCATTGCCACAGTAACTAGATGAAACCCACTAGCATGTGTAGGAGTTGATTGAGCCATGTTTTGTGATTCCTACCTTGCTATGCCTGCTATGCTTAGTGTTGTGTTAGGTCTGGTTCATCTAGGTGATGGGCTAGAGTGAAATGCTTGTGTCAGTAATATGTGGGATGTGTTGAACATGTTTGGTAAAGGTATCGATGAGAGGCCATGTAGGAGTACATGGTGGGTTGTTTCATTGAGGCCGTCCATAAGAACTGAGATCTGTATGTGTGATTTAAGGTGCAGTTACTACCGTACATTGGGCCCGAAACAAATGGACCCTCTCGGCTTCTTGGCCACCCTAGTACTCTGTCCAGGAGTTGCAATTAGTTTCTGGTGTTTGTAGGATATGTGTTGGCGGCCGTGCGTAGCGCTGACCCTAGGGGTGGGCTATGTTGCGGTAGATACATCGTGGCACGGTGTACTGAGTCACCCGTTTGGTGCCTCGGGAACCCTGTTCACATCGTTCGGGGTCGTATGTGGAAACCTCGGCCGGACTCCCTGCGGATGGAACCTGGATAGGCGATAAACCTGGACTAGGGGTTAGGTGTTTAGGTAGGTCGTGGCCGACACCCTCGCTGGGCTTCCGCTTGAAGGTTGCCGAGTACATGTCGTGTAGACGGCGGTAAGCGGTGAAAGCGTGTATGACGAAGTACACCCCTGCAGGGTATAAAACTATTCGAATAGCCGCGTCCGCGGTAAAGGACTACTTGGTTGCCTATACAGTTCATAGACAAGTTAATGGATACTACTAAAAGACTCAAGATAAGCGTGAGTACTGGGGATGGCCCTCTCGCAGGATACGAGGGAGGATCCACGGTGGAGTATTGTGTTGGTGAGTAGTGGACTCGTGTGCGAAAACTATTTTACTAAAGAGGTTCCGTAGGATAGCTTAGCCAAGAGTCAAAGCTGGCTTCCTGCATAAACCCCACCACCTTCTTGAGAATGAGCATGTATAGTAGGTTCTGATGTAAGACTTGCTGAGTACCTTTGTACTCATGTTTGCTTATTTATTGTTTTCAGACGACAACACTGCCCCCTCCGATGGGTTTTATGTAGACCTTGACGTCGACGAATGACTAGCCACCCAGGTGGTGATCCCGGCCATGGAGGGCCCTATGTAGATAGACAGGCTTCGAGAAGCCTTCTTTCTTTCTAGAGTCTGTACTCAGACTAGTTGCTTCCGCATGTGCTTGTATGATTGTATGACTTGAGTGTCGGGTCATGTGACCCCTATCTGTGTGAATATGTTATGTATGGCTCCCTGGAGCCTTTAAATAAAGTACTTGAGTTGTAGAGTTTTGTTGTGATGGCATGTTGTATGTACTCATATCGGGCATCTTGTGTGTATGATTGAAATGCTTGGTATGAGTGGGATCCGACAATCTAGTTGTTTATCCTTCGCAGCCTTTCTTATGGGGAAATGTAGTCTAGTGTTCCTCGAGCCATAGTAGTCCGCTACAGCCCGGTTCACCGGAGTCCTGCTAGCCCGGCACTACTATTCAGGACACTTGACTGGCCGGCATGTGATTCACTTCGTCCCTATGTCTGTCCCTTCGGGGAAATGTCACACGGTGATCTCCGGAGTCCTACCTAGCCTGCTACAGCCCGGGATCCCCGGAGTCCTGTTAGCCCAGTGCTACAGCCCGGAATCACTCGTTGATGACCGACATGTTCGATGCGATTCATGTATGCCTGTCTCCATAGGTCGGTGCCGCTTTGGGTTCACGACTAGCCATGTCGGCCCGGGTTCTCTGACATATGGATGCTAGCGACATTGTCATATACGTGAGCCAAAAGGTGCAAACGGTCCCGGGCCATGGTAAGACGACACCGTGGGATACCGTGCGTGAGGCCGCAAAGTGATATGAGGTGTTACCGGCTAGATCGATGTGGCTTGGAATCGGGGTCCTGACATTGGAGATGCGGGATATGTCTTCAGACTGCACACTGACTTCAGGAGGTGCAGTTGCCAATGGCTTCGCCCTTGAGATTTTTGGTGAAGGGGCCGGCTTTGAAGCTGTTGGCTTCTTCAACTGCTTTGGCTTCGGTACAGCAGGCGCTTCTTCTGATTCAGAGTCAGCTGTTGGCTCATTCACTTCAGTCCCTTGAACCAAGATGCGGGTGATGAGGCCTTCAAGATTGGCGTAAGGACCGATGACATTGGGTTCTGCCTCGCGTGTGCCATCTGCCCTTGGTGCGGAGGGACCAGGGTTGAAGTCTAACCCAAACTTCTTCTTGTTCTGCGTTGCTAAGTTCTGGGCAAACTGGAAGTTGCGCTTGAACAGATTGTCGTCACGACACCAGAGTAGTGACGACGGATGTGCATCAGCAGGCTGTGGTCCACGGACCATGCATGGGTAGAAGCCTTGAGATTACACAGGTGCCCCTGGCGATTCGCATCTATACAACACGTGGCCATCATGCGGAATCTCGGGGGCAGTTCCACATCCCACGCACGCCTGGATTGTCGGGTGGTCGTTCCTACTTCTCCGGATTTCTTGTCGATGAATGAGCATTGAAAACGGTTTTAAAGGTTGTCTCTGTGTCTTCTGCTGACAAGGACGCAGAGAAGACATTCGACAGTTTCAATAGAATGCATATGACTTGGAGAGATAGAATTTGAGATAGAAAGCATAGAGAGATTAGGGTCCGATCACATTCACTTAGTTCAAAAGATTCAAAACAAGATGACA
This sequence comes from Triticum monococcum, assembly GCA_034509565.1. Taxonomy (NCBI): domain Eukaryota; kingdom Viridiplantae; phylum Streptophyta; class Magnoliopsida; order Poales; family Poaceae; genus Triticum; species Triticum monococcum. The sequence goes on along the minus strand of CM067843.1, from coordinate 60,315,745 downwards.
TAGCTATAAGTGAATGCTGTAGAGGACAGAACACTAGTATATATATATATATATATATATATAATCCACGTAGTGAAGATAATCATGAAGACATGTTGAGATTGAAGCCAGACCAAATGTGAAGTCATTGCAAGGTAACGCCATGAGTGAAACACTTCAAAATAAAACATTTGGTGGTGGCGTTACCCACCGTATAGGAAGTATTAGACCCAGACACGGCGCACAATTATCGTGGCGCTCCGAAGTCAGTTTCCACATTAATGTATTCACACTTAGGATGTATGTCTTCATTGATTGAAGATATACGTTACTTCGTGTGTTGCACATCTAAGTCATCAATATGCATAAGTGTTAGGATGTGTGCCTGATCATAGGACATTTGAGGATTCCAAGTTATTTAGCTCACACCGTAACTTGCAAAATCTCTTCTCATCCAAGGGCTTGGTGAAGATATCTGTCAATTGCTCTTCAGTGTTGACGTGTATGATGTCAATATCTTCCTTCACAACATGATCTCTGAGAAAGTGATGACGAATTTCAATGTGCTTTGTCTTCGAGTGCTGAACTGGGTTGTTGGCAATCTTGATCGCGCGTTCGTTGTCGCAGTAGAGTGGCACTTGCTTCAGATGAATGCCATAGTCCTTGAGAGTTTGCTTCATCCATAGAAGCTGAGCACAGCAAGATCCAGCAGCAATGTATTCAGATTCAGCAGTGGAGAGGGATACACAGTTCTGCTTCTTTGAAGACCAACATACAAGTGATCGTCCCAGAAAGTGGCATGTGCCTGATGTAGACTTTTGATCAACCTTATCACCAGCATAATCAGCATCCGAGAATCCAACCAGATCAAACTCTGAGCCCTTTGGATACCATAACCCTAGAGTTGGGGTGTGAGCCAAATATCGAAGAATTCGCTTCACAGCTAAGTGATGCGACTCCTTTAGTGCCGCTTGAAATTGAGCACACATGCAAACACTAAGCATAATATCTGGCCTAGATGCACATAAATAAAGCAAAGAACCAATCATGGAGCGGTATACCTTTTGATCGAACTCTTTACCATTGTCGTCAGGACCCAGATGATGTTTGGCTGGCATTGGTGTTGTGAAGCCTTTGTAGTCTTGCATACCGAACTTCTTCAGGCAATCTTTGAGATACTTCTCTTGAGATATGCAGATGCCATTGCGTTGTTGCCATATTTGAAGACCGAGGAAGAACTTCAGCTCCCCCATCATAGACATTTGATATTGCTCTTGCATCATATATCCAAACTCCTCACTGTACTTCTGATTGGTGCAGCCGAAGATAATGTCATCCACATATATTTGGCACACAAACAGTTCACCATCATATGTCTTCGTGAAGAGAGTGGGATCTAGGGAACCAGGTATGAAGCCTTTGCTCTTCAGGAAGTATTTGAGTGTGTCGTACCAGGCCCGAGGGGCTTTTTTGAGGCCATACAGTGCCTTATTGAGTTTGTATACCATGTCAGGATGTTTTGGATCTTCAAACCCAGGTGGTTGTGCAACATGCACTTCTTCTTCAATCTTGCCATTGAGAAAGGCACTCTTCACATCCATTTGATATAAAAGTATGTTATGATGATTTGCATAGGCCAGCAGTATACGTATGGCTTCAAGTCTAGCCACAGGAGCAAATGTTTCATCGAAGTCAATGCCTTCCACTTGAGTATATCCTTGAGCAACCAAGCGAGCTTTGTTTCTGACGATTTGACCATGCTCATCTTGCTTGTTGCGGTATATCCATTTGGTGCCTATTATGTTATGCTTCCATGGATCAAGACGCTTAACCAGTTCCCATACATTGTTCATCTCAAATTGTTGAAGCTCTTCTTGCATTGCTTGAATCCATTCAGGTTCCATAAAGGCTTCTTCAACTTTCTTGGGTTCTGAAATTGAGACGAATGCGAAGTGCCCACAGAAATTTGCCAGTTGATTTGCCCTTGAACGAGTGAGTGGACCAGGTGCATTGATGCTGTCAATTATTCTGTCAATCTGCACTTCATTGGCAACACGAGGATGTACAGGGCGAAGACTTTGCTCTTGCTGATCTGAGTTGTTGTTGGGAGGAATGTCTTCAGGCTGAGCATTGTCTTCATGTGGATTAGGTGCTGAGATGATAAGTTCTTCTTCAGGATGAGCTTCAGAAGGTATAATCTCTCCATTTCCCATTAGCTTGATTGATTCACTCGCTGGAACTTCATCTAGCACATCTGGCAGTTGCTCTCTTTGTGAACCATTGGTCTCATCGAACCGCACATCCACTGTTTCAACCACTTTGTAGTGAAAGAGATTGAAGACTCTGTAGGAGTGCGAATCCTTTCCATATCCAAGCATAAAACCCTCATGTGCTTTTGGTGCAAACTTTGAGGTGTGGTGTGGGTCCTTGATCCAGCATCTTGCACCAAATACTCTGAAGTAACTGACATTTGGCTTCTTTCCAGTTAGGAGTTCATAAGATGTCTTGTTCAGAAGCTTGTGAAGATAAACACGGTTGATTGTATGGCATGCAATGTCAATGGCTTCAGGCCAGAATTTTCTTGGAGTCTTGTATTCATCTAGCATCGTTCTGGCCATCTCAATGAGTGTTCTGTTCTTGCGTTCGACGACGCCATTCTGCTGTGGCATGTACGGAGCTGAGAATTCATGTGTGATGCCCAAAGTATCAAGATATGTATCAAGGCCAGTGTTCTTGAATTCAGCGCCATTGTCACTTCTGATGTGCTTTATCTTGGCGCCATAATTTTTCATAGCTCGATTGGCGAAGCGTCTGAAGACATCCTGCACTTCAGTCTTATAAAGGATTATGTTCAACCAAGTATATCTAGAGTAATCATCAACAATGACAAAGCCATAGAGGCAAGCAGTAGTGGTAAAAGTTGAGTAGTGAGTGGGACCGAAAAGATCCATGTGAAGTAGTTCGAAGGGTTGAGTAGTGGTCATGATTGTCTTCGAGGGATGTTTTGCCCTCGTCATCTTCCCTGCTTCATAGGCACCGCATAAGTGATCTTTCTTGAACTTGACGCCCTCGATGCCTATGACATGCTTCTTCTTTGCAAGGGTGTGGAGATTCCTCATGCCAGCATGCCCAAGCCTCCGATGCCAAAGCCAGCATTCTGAAGCTTTTGCCAGAAGACGTACTACAAGCTGTGGCCCTGCTGAGAAATCTACCATGTACAAATCATCTTTCCGATACCCTTCAAACACTAGAGACTTGTCAGATTCCATTAGTACCAGGCAATGATATTTTCCGAATATTACTATCATGTTCAAATCGCAAAGCATTGAGACAGACATTAAGTTGAAGCCAAGGGATTCAACAAGCATGACTTTATCCATGTGTTGATCCTTTGAGATTGCAATTCTACCTAGACCCAATACCTTACTTTTACTAGTGTCAGCAAATGTGATGTGGCTCTTGTCGGATGGACGTAAGGTTGAGTCCATAAGAAGGCTTCTTTTGCCGGTCATGTGATTTGTACACCCACTGTCAATAACCCATTCTGAAGACGCTGGTGTCGTACCCTACAGTGCAGTTAGGGGGATAGGCTTCACGAAGAGAATTGTGAAGCAAAAACATTTGACGAACCAGTGGGTTATGAAAACTTAGATCCAGATTAGGACTAATAGGGAGAGTAGCATGCGATTCAGGAACGAAGTACATAGTGATGCCATTCGGGCATTTGATCTTGCGCCCTACAATATGTTTAAGGTCCCCAGCAATAGCGTCAGAGGATTTTGGTTTTCTGCTGGAGACCTTTCCCTGCAAAAGAGTTAAGCTTTCTTAGCCACCCACATCTTCAAGGGTGGCTTAGAAGCAATAAGTCTAAGTGCAGCATCTGAGAATTTTGGCTTTGGAGCCCTAGCAAACCATCTAGCAGGCGGACAATAGTACTCATATGAATAGGCAGAATAGTTCTTGGTCATATGAACATGGCGGTTTGAAGAACCGCTCTCATATTCATATGCCTGAGTGTGGTTTCCCTGCAAAACATTTGCGTTAGTGCGACTCAGGTGAGTCCTCTGTCTGTATGAAGCCTTTGGACCGTATGAAGCCTTTGGTCTGAGGTTTGTCTTCTTCATGTGAGGAGTCATGAAGACATTCACAGGAAGATTTTCCAGACACTTTTTCGGAACCCAGATCTTCTTCATAGGCGGTCCATTCCTGCAGTTAGTACCAATGTACCTGGCAAACACTTCACCATTCTGTTTCTTAAATAGTATATAGTTTGCATCAAAGGATTCATCAATGATGATGGGGTTAGCACAAGTGAATCCAGATAAATTGGATGGATCTGCTGTAGGTTCCTTTGCAGCAACCCACTTGGTTTTGGGGTACTGCTCAGGTTTCCAGTAAGAGTCATCTGCATTCATTTTTCTTACGAACCCCACACCCTCTTTCCTAGGGTTTCGGTTCAGAATATGCTTCTTGAGGACATCACATAATGTTTGATGCCCTTTAAGACTTTTGTACATCCCTGTTTCAAGCAATGTCTTCAACCTAGCATTCTCATCAGCAATAGCAGTGGTATCCTCAGCAGAGGGGTTAGTTACCACATCAACAGTTGAAGATATTGCAACAGCAGTACCAGTAGAACTTTCAGCAACAGAAGCAGCATTATCACGCTCAATGCATTTAAGACATGGTGGTTCAAATCCTTCCTGAGCGGAACTGATCTGTTCGGCGCGAAGTGACTCATTTTCCTTTTGAAGATCTTCATGAGCCGCTCTCAATTTCTCAAGATCTTGCTTCCTTTGAAGATAATCATAGGAAAGCTTTTCATGAGTTGTTGAGAGAGTATCATGATGATCTTCAAGTTCCTGATACTTAACGTGAAGATTTTTTATGTCTTCAATTAAGGATTCAGATCGAGTCATTTCAGCACCCAACAGATCATCGCTTCTGTCTAACAGTTTTTGAATATGTTCCATGGCTTTCTGTTGTTCAGTTGCAATTTTAGCAAGTGTTTTGTAGCTGGGTTTTGAATCACAATCAGAGTCATCGTCACTAGATGTTTGATAGTGAGTAGTGCGTGTGTTTACCTTGGCACCGCGTGCCATGAAGTAGTAGGTAGGATCGGAGTAGTCCTTGTCATTTGCATCGGCGTCGGTGATGGAGTCATTGTCTTCAGTGTTGAAGATGGACTTGGCAACGTATGCTGTAGCCAGACTTGCAATGCCAGAATCAGACTCCTCCTCAGACTCCACCTCTGCCTCCTCAGAAGCGGACTCCTCCTCTGAATCCATTTCCTTGCCAACAAACGCACATGCCTTGCCAGATGAGCTCTTCTTGTGTGATGAAGACTTTGAGGAAGACTTGGAAGAAGACTTTGAGTATTTCTTCTTCTTCTTGTCGTCAGAGTCATATTCCTTGCTCTTCTTCTTTCTGTTCTCATTGTCCCACTGTGGACACTCAGAGATGAAGTGTCCAGTTTTCTTGCACTTGTGGCATGTTTTCTTCTTGTAGTCATGTGTAGAAGCTTCATCATTCCTTGAGCTTGATCGTGAAGACTTTCTGGAGCCTTTCTTCTTGGTGAATTTTTGGAAATTCTTCACTAGCATTGCAAGTTCCCTTCCAATGTCTTCAGGATCATCAGAACTGCTGTCAGATTCTTCTTCAGATGAGGAAACAGCTTTTGCCTTCAGGGCACGAGTTCGCCCGTAGTTTGGACCGTAGATATCTCTTTTCTCAGAAAGCTGAAACTCATGTGTGTTGAGCCTCTCAAGTATGTCAGGCGGATCGAGTGTCTTGAAATCAGGACGTTCTTGAATCATTAGGGCTAGGATGTCAAACGAACTATCAAGTGATCTCAGCAGCGTCTTGACGATTTCATGTTTGGTGATCTCAGTGGCGCCAAGGGCTTGAAGCTCATTTGTGATGTCAGTAAGTCGGTTAAATGTGTGTTGGACATTCTCATTGTCATTTCGCTTGAAGCGGTTGAAGAGGTTGCGAAGAACACTGATTCTCTGATCTCTCTGGGTTGAGATGCCTTCATTGACCTTGGAGAGCCAGTCCCAGACCAGCTTGGATGTCTTCAAAGCACTCACACGGCCATACTGTCCTTTGGTTAGATGACCACAGATGATATTCTTGGCAGTAGAGTCCAGTTGAGTGAACTTCTTGACATCAGCAGCAGTGACACCTTCTCCATCCTTGGGAACGCCGTTCTCGACGACATACCATAGGTCGACGTCAATGGCTTCAAGATGCATGCGCATCTTATTCTTCCAGTAGGGATATTCAGTTCCATCAAAGACGGGGCACACAGCAGGGACTTTGATTATCCCTGCAGTCGGCATAGCTAAAACTCCAGGTGGTTAAACCGAATCACATAGAACAAGGGAGCACCTTGCTCTGATACCAATTGAAAGTGCGTTATATCGACTAGAGGGGGGTGAATAGGCGATTTTTATGAAAGTCTTCACAACGTGGAAGTTGTGAAGACAAACAGTAGAGATATGCCTATCACTAAGCAGCGGAAGTTAGATTACACTAGGCAAGCCATGGTCAAGTATTCAATATAGTGAAAGTACAATGACAATAGCTGCAGTGTAATAAGGATCAGGTAGGAAGAAGTTATGAAGCCAAACAAATCATACAGTTACGTTGTGAACACAAAAGATAGAGCAAGCATGCAATGGCTTCACAATGAGTAACAGTAAGTAAAAGGAAGTGAAGATGAAACCAGTGGCTCGTTGAAGACAATGATTTGTTGGACCAGCTCCAGTTGCTGTGACAACTGTACGTCTGGTTAGGGCGGCTAGGTAAGTAAGTAAAAGGAAGTGAAGATGAAACCAGTGGCTCGTTGAAGACAATGATTTGTTGGACCAGCTCCAGTTGCTGTGACAACTGTACGTCTGGTTAGGGCGGCTAGGTATTTAAACCAAAGGACACATAGTCCCGGACACCCAGTCCCGAACACGCAGCTCAGGACACCCAGTCCTCACCGTATTCCCCTTGAGCTAAGGTCACACAGACCTCGCCCAATCACTCTGGTAAGTCCTCAAGGTAGACTCCCAAACCTTCACAGACTTCGTTCACCGGCAATCCACAATGTCTCTTGGATGCTCAGAACGCGATGCCTAACCGGCTGGAGGATGCACAGTCCTCAAGTGTAATAAGTCTTCAGATCACTCAAACAAGAAGACTTAAGTGATGCCCAATTCTCTCTGGCTCTGGGTGGTTAGGGCTTTTCTCCTCGCTAGGAATTTTCTCTCAAAGGCTTCGAGGTGGGTTGCTCTCAAACGACAAAAGCCGTGCACTGAAATCTGAGCAGCCAACCGTTTATGGTTGTAGGGGGTGGACTATTTATAGCCATAGGGCAAGCCGACCTGATTTGTCCGAAATGACCCTGGGTCACTAAGGAACTGACACGTGTTCCAACGGTCAGATTTCGAACTCACACGGCAACTTTACTTGGGCTACAAGTAAAGCTGACTTATCTGACTCTGGACAAGATTTGCTCTCATAGTCTTCACTCGAAGACATAGGTTTTGAATTAGGCATCACTTCAGTCGTTCTGACTGGTTCTCTTGGATCCCACTTAACAGTACGGTGGTTCCTATGACTCAACACAAATGAAAGAGAACTATGAAAGATCTAAGTCTTCGAGTTCCATAGGCTTCATGTGGTGTCTTCTCTTGTCATAGTCTTCAATGTGAATATCTTCATATACCACCATTGACTTCAATGTCTTCGTACATTTTTAGGGGTCATCTCTGGTAGTAAAACCGAATCAATGAGGGACTTCTACCTGTGTTATCCTGCAATTCTCACAAACACATTAGTCCCTCAACTAGGTTTGTCGTCAATACTCCAAAACCAACTAGGGGTGGCACTAGATGCACTTACAGTTTCGGAGCTCCGCCGGAGGGGGCATCGATCACGGAGGGCTTCTACATCATCACCCTAGCCTCTCCAATGAAGTGTGAGTAGTTTACCTCAGACCTTCGGGTCCATAGTTATTAGCTAGATGGCTTCTTCTCTCTTTTTGGATCTCAATACAATGTTCTCCCCCTCTCTTGTGGAGATCTATTTGATGTAATCTTCTTTTTGTGGTGTGTTTGTTGAGACCGATGAATTGTGGGTTTATGATCAAGTCTATTTGTGAACAATATTTGAATCTTCTCTGAATTCTTTTATGTATGATTGGTTATCTTTGCAAGTCCCTTCGAATTATCAGTTTGGTTTGGGCTACTAGATTGATCTTTCTTACAATGGGAGAAGTGCTTAGCTTTGGGTTCAATCTTGCGGTGTCCTTTCCCAGTGACAGTAGGGGCAGCAAGGCACGTATTGTATTGTTGCCATCGAGGATAACAAGATGGGGTTTTCATCATATTGCATGAGTTTGTCCCTCTACATCATGTCATGTTACTTAAGGCGTTACTCTGTTTTCATGAACTTAATACTCTAGATGCATGCTGGATAGCGGTCGATGAGTGGAGTAATAGTAGTAGATGCAGGCAGGAGTCAGTCTAGTTGTCTCAGACGTGATGCCTATATACATGATCATACCTAGATATTCTCATAACTATGCTCAATTCTGTCAATTGCTCACAGTAATTTGTTCACCCACCGTAGAATACCTATGCTCTTGAGAGAAGCCACTAGTGAAACCTATGGCCCCCGGGTCTATCTTCATCATATTAATCTTCCAATACTTAGTAATTTTCTTTGCTTTTTATTTTGCTTTTATTTTACTTTGCATCTTGATCATAAAATATCAAAAATATTATCTTATCATATCTATCAGATCTCAATCTCGTAAGTGGTCGTGTAGGGATTGACAACCCTTATCGCGTTAGTTGCGAGGATTTATTTGTTTTGTGCAGGTACGAGGGACTCGCGCGTAGCCTCCTACTGGAATGATACCTTGGTTCTCAAAACCGAGGGAAATACTTACGCTACTTTGCTGCATCATCCCTTCCTCTTCGGGGAAAACCAACGCAGTGCTCAAGAGGTAGCAAACATCATCATTAATATTATCACTAGGTTCATGTTCATTACCAGATTGTGTTTCAGGATCAGAAATAGAAATATCATTGGGATTCTCAGGTGTGTCAACGACAGGTTCACTAGAGGCATGCAAAGTCCTATCATTTTTCTTTTTCTTCTTGTTAGAAGAACTAGGTGCACCAACATTAATTCTCTGAGAATCTTGCTCAATTCTCTTGGGGTGGCCCTTAGGATACAAAGGTTCCTGAGTCATTTTACCCCCTCTAGTCACAACTCTAACATCATTTTCATTTTTCTTATTATCTAATTTATTGAGAAAATCATTCTGAGCTTTAAGTACTTGTTCTACTTGAGTGGTAACCATAGAAGCATATTTACTAATAAGTTCACCTTTAACTCTAGACATATAATCACTCAAGTGTTCAATCATATAAGCATTGCGTTTCAATTGTCTACCAACATACGCATTGAAGTCTCCTTGTTTAACCATAAAATTATCAAACTCATCCAAGCATTGGCTAGCAAACTTATTACGAGGAATATCACCATCAAATCTATAGAGAGATTTACCTTTACTACCTGTGTAGGGTTATCAAGACCATGTATCTCTTCAATAGGTGGTAAATTCTTAACATCTTCAGCTTTAATACCCTTTTCTTTCATAGATTTCTTTGCCTCTTGCATATCTTCAGGACTGAGAAATAGAATACCCCTTTTCTTCGGAGTTGGCTTAGGAGTTGGTTCAGGAAGTGTCCAATCATTTTCATTACTCAACATATTATTCAATAGCAATTCAGCTTGATCAACAGTTCTTTCCCTGAAAACACAACCAGCACAACTATCCAGGTGGTCTCTGGAAGCATCAGTTAGTCCATTATAAAAGATATCAATTATTTCATTTTTCTTGAGAGGATGATCAGGCAAAGCATTAAGTAACCGAAGAAGCCTCCCCCAAGCTTGTGGGAGACTCTCTTCTTCAATTTGCACAAAATTATATATTTCCCTTAAGGCAGCTTGTTTCTTATGAGTGGGCAAATATTTAGCAGAGAAGTAATAAATCATATCCTAGGGACTACGCACACAACCAGGATCAAGAGAATTAAACCATATTTTAGCATCACCCTTTAATGAAAACGGAAACAACTTAAGGATAAAGTAATAGCGAGTTTTCCCATCATGAGTAAAAAGGGTGGCTATGTCATTCAACTTAGTAAGATGTGCCACAACAGTTTCAGTTTCATAACCATGGAAAGGATCAGATTCAACCAAAGTAATTAACTCTGGATCGATAGAGAAATCATAATCCTTATCAGAAATACAGATATGTGAAGTAGCAAAAGCAGGGTCATATTTCATGCTAGCATTCAAAGATTTTTCTTTCAGCTTAGCTAATAGTTTCTTAAGATCATATCTATCATTGCAAGCTAAAAAGTATCAACCCTCAGGCACAACACGCAATTCATATCTAGGGGGGAGAATCTTCATCATCACTTTCATCAATATTATCAGTTTCAATAATTTCATTCTCTCTAACCCTAGCAAGTTGTTCATCAAGAAATTCACCTAGTGGCACAGTGTTATCAAGCATAGAAGTAGTTTTATCATAAGCATCATGCAAAGTAGAAGTGGCATCATCAATAACATGCAACATATCAGAATGAATAGCAGGTGTAGGTGCCGCAAGTTTACTCATAACAGAAGGTGAATCAAGTGCAGAGCTAGATGGCAGTTCCTTACCTCCCCTCGTAGTTGAGGGATAAATCTTGGTTCTTTCATCTTTCAACTTCTTCATAGTGATCACCAGATATAAATCCCAAGTGACTCAAAGATTAGAGCTATGCTCCCCGGCAACGGCGCCAGAAAATAGTCTTGATAACCCACAAGTATAGGGGATCGCAACAGTTTTCGAGGGTAGAGTATTTAACCCAAAATTATTGATTCGACACAAAGGGAGCCAAAGAATATTCTCAAGTATTAACAGTTGAGTTGTCAATTCAACCGCACCTGAAAGACTTAATATCTGCAGCAAAGTATTTAGTAGCAAAGTAATATGGAAGTAACGGTAATGATGGTAAAAGTAACAGTATTGGTTTTGTAGTGATTGTAACAGGGGCAACGGAAAAGTAACTAAGCAAAGATCAATATGTGAAAAGCTCGTAGGCAATGGATCAGTGATGGCAATTATGTCAGATGCGATTCCTCATGCAACAGTTATAACATAGGGTGACATAGAACTAGCTCCAGTTCATCAATATAATGTAGGCATATATTCCGAATATAGTCATACGTGCTTATGGAAAAGAACTTGCATGACATCTTTCGTCCTACCCTCCCGTGGCAGCGGGGTCCTATTGTAAACTAAGGGATATTAAGGCCTCCTTTTAATAGAGTACCGGAACAAAGCATTAACACTTAGTGAATACATGAACTCCTCAAACTATAGTCATCACCGGGAGTGGTCCTGATTATTGTCACTTCGGGGATACCGGATCATAACACATAGTAGGTGATTATCGACTTGCAAAATAGGATCAAGAGCTCACATATATTCATGGAAACATAATAGGTTCAGATTTGAAATCATGGCACTCGGGGCCTAGTGACAAGCATTAAGCATAGCAAAGTCATAGCAACATTAATCTCAGAACATAATGGATACTAGGGATCAAACCCTAACAAAACTAACTCGATTACATGATAAATCTCATCCAACCCATCACCGTCCAACAAGCCTACGATGGAATTACTCACGCACGGTGGTGAGCATCATGAAATTGGTGATGTAGGAAGGTTGATGATGACGATGGCGACGAATTCCCCTCTTCGGAGCCCCGAACGGACTCCAGATCAGCCCTCCCGAGAGAGATTAGGGCTTGGCAGCGGCTCCGTATCGTAAAACGCGATGAATCATTCTCTCTGATTTTTTTTTCTCCCTGAACGTGAATATATAGAGTTGGAGTTGAGGTCGGTGGAGCCTCAGGGGGGCAACAAGACAAGGGGGCGCGCCCCCACCCTCGTGGACAGGGTGCGGGCCCCTTGACGTTGATTATTTTGCTAGTATTTTTTATATATTTCAAAAATATTCTCCGTGAAGTTTCAGGTCATTCCGAGAACTTTTATTTCTGCACAAAAATAACACCATGGCAATTCTGCTGAAAACATCGTCAGTCTGGGTTAGTTCCATTCAAATCATGCAAGTTAGAGTCCAAAACAAGGTCAAAAGTGTTTGGAAAAGTAGATACGATGGAGACGTATCAGCAGACCAAGTATTATTTAGGGACGGTGGCTCCTCCTTCAGTTTCCTCCAATTCTCATCGACTATTTGCATATAATCAGGTGCTCTCAACTAGGCAGCTTCGAACTTGAAAGGCCGTAGTATAGGGTTGATAGATCCTTGGCATCCTCTCTTTAACATTGTCACCAAGATGGCAAAGTGATCAGATGATGTTGTAATAATGTTCTCAATAGTGCAATCTTCAAAGAGCTGTAGGAAATCACAATTTGCCACTGCCCTATCTAGTCTCACCCTACAATTACGCTCGTTCTCTTATCTATTGGACCAAGTGTATTTTGGTCCAATGTAACCCAAATCCATTAGCCCACAATCTTCTAGGCAGCCTCGGCATAACATCATTTGATTGTCATCCGTGTCCCTGATACCCATGTGCTCATCTCCATGCAACGCTTCATTAGAGTCTCCTGGACATATTCATGGACCCTTCCACTGAGCTTTCAAGAACCTGAGTCTATCCCATAATTGGTGCCTTAATTCCCTTCTCGGTTCACCATAAATGAGAGTTGTACGCCATTCTACACCGTCTTCTGTTTTGGCTAGAATATCTATAATCTGAGTGGAGAAGGCTTTTAGCAAGACTGAAATAGATGAAGACCAAACAAGGGCCAGCCCACCACTTAATCCATCACTACTCACAGCAGAAGAACCGGTAAATCCCAAGGACCACATAAAGTTTCGAGCTCTTGAGTCCCTCATCTTCGTCTCAGACAGGAATAGGAGGGAGGGATGAAATTTGCTCACGAGCCATTTCAACTCGCCAACTATCGCGTCCGTCCCTAAGCCGCGACAGTTCCAACATAGGAGACTCATTGCATATGGCGGGGCTGCTCTGTTGCAGCCGCCGCCAGATCCGCCGATCCTGGTGTGAGAGTCAAGATTTCCTTCTTTTCCTTCTTGTAGCAGTCATTCAGACCTTCATCCCCACTTGGAACTAAAGCTGGATTGGTGTCACCGGCATTAACATCATGTTTACCTGTTGTCAAGGCTAGGTAAGAAGTCTCAGGCATCAATTTCTCTTGAGGATTTTGAATCAGCCCTTTGGGTTTGTATACCTTAGTCTGCTTTCTTTTCTGGCCCACTACTCTAGCAGCATTATTCTACAATGGAAAGAGTTCCTTGCTCACAATGCCAACGGACGGTTTCGCCTTCTTCTTAAGACTTTGGTTCTGTAACTTTGTCGGAGACATAACTTCCCCTAATAGATCAGGTCTCTTTACTCCTGAATTTCCTGGTGGGGTTGGCTCTGACTCCCCTTGCTTGTCCTCATGAAAAGAGGTTCTACCACTGGACTGAGAGCTTTGTCCGGATTTTGAAATCGAGAAACTCTTTCTTCTATCCTCCTTCAAACATAATTTATCTATAAGTTATATGGTAATTTCCCATCAGCATCTCTCTCGCCTGGGTTTAGGCACTCTAATGAGGAGTGTCCCATGACCCCACATGAAAACAGTAGTGGAGAAGTCTCTCGTACTTGACCTCATATCTTTTAAAAGCCTTAAGCTTCATTGAGTAGGAAGTAACATATCTCATTAACGGCTTTGTTATATCCACTGTGACCCTTACACGCAGACAGTCTCCCAATGCCCTGCCCTGGCTGTCAACATCCACTTTCTCAACTTTTCCAATCTTCGCTCCAAGTAATTCCCCCAGTGTTTATTCATCAACTCAAAGTGGGGATTCATGATTCTTGCCTACAACATGATGCTCTTAAAGGTGACATCAGATGGTTTCTGCTTTGGATCAAACTCATTGAGTAACACAGCATGCTTCCCAACTGTCAATGGAGCACCATCTTTCACCCTTCCTTTCTCTGATTTGGTTGCAAACTCTGCGATGGAAACATTATCTGCCACAGGTTTCGCAACCAATCCTTTGGGGTTCCCCCAATCTGGCCTCAATGCCGATATGATAGTCTGTATATGAATAATGTTTGGGGATAATATCTTGCAAATTAGAGCAAAATCAGGATTCGCTAAATCGGTGTCATTCTCATCTTGCAGGATAAGGGCGGCCGCTTCTGCTAAAGTCATATTGAGACGCTCCATCATCTCTGCAACCTTGCCCTCTACATCAGCAGGTTCGCCGGCCCATCGGCCTGCCGTCTTGTCCATTGGATCCATTGTCACCAGTGCCAAACCAGCATCAGCACTAACCTCCTTCACCGTCTCCATCCCGCAACCGCTCAAATCCGTCTGTCGCTCGCCCTGATTTTAGTACTCTGACGCACAACCAAGGGTGGGCAGCAAAACCAAATTTTGCCCCGAGGTCACCCCGAACTGCAGCCAGATCCTGAAGTAGCGAGTGCGAGAGATGTTCTTGGGCGCGGAGGAGATGAGATTTTGCTTAGGGAGCACACTAGGATGGATGCACCATAGGATCGTGACCACCAGATTGAGAGCTTAACCCTAGAGTCGCTCGTCGCTGGAGGGGACGAGAAAGTTCCACAAACCAACATAGTTCATAGCATAGATAAAAAAGGATACAAAAGCAAACGGCTAAACTACTAGTCGTCGTCTTCCTTCGGCCCCGACTTGGTGGTGTCCTCCTCTTCCTCAGACTTCGTAATGAAGGTGTTAATCCACCGTTCATCATTAGAGTCCCAGGTCAATGCTTCCTTGAGCTCGATGTTGAAGAGCGCGGCCGCCTTCCACGTACGCCTGTGCTCGCGATAGGCAGCTCGCTCCTCCCTCCTCTCCGCCCTCCGTTGCGCGCAGAATTCGCGCTCATTGATGATGTCCTCCGGGAAGCGTTGGCGCCACACCGCCATGGCCTCCTCGTCCATCTCAGCGATGTCGAGGTGGCGCTCCCGCCTCCAGTCCTCGTCGGTGACAAGCCGCGCGGGAGGCGTGAGCTCCTGCGCCCGCTCCCGAGTCGCCACCTCGGGGAAGTTCATCTCCCTACGAGGCCGCCGGAGGCGCCACGCCGCCGCGTCGTACGCGCGGGCGGCCTCGTGGGCGGTGTCGAACATGCCGAGGCCGAGGCGCATCTCACCGGAGCGAATCTCGGTGTAGAAGGCGCTAGAGGGGCGCGCACGGACGCCGCGGTAGCCCGAACTTCCTCGGCGACGCGGCGGCGGCGATGCGAGAAAGGAGGCGGGAACGAAGCAGCAGAGTGGCGGAGAGGGCGCATGGCGAGGTAGAGCGGCGGAGAGGGCGCGTGACGAGGTAGAGCGATGGAGAGGGCGCATGGAGGGGCGCTGGATTTATAGCGTGCGCGCGTCGACATGCGCCAAAACTGACGCGCGCACCCCCGCTTTTTCCCGCGCGCGCTAAAAGCATTGTTTTCGGGCACATGCTTTATTTGGCGCGTCTGTTGGAGATGCTCTAATAGAGTGCAGTTGTGCCAAATCTCGTGGTGCAGCTCTCTTACGATGGGCTTGTCAACGGGCAATGGGACTTGAAGTATCTACACCCGAGTTTAAATGACAGTAAAATAAAAAAATTTGAAAAAATCCTGATTTCTGTGATTCGAACTTTGACAAATGTTTTATGTGCTTGCAGAAGTTTATCATAAAACAACGTTTCTAGAAGTCGTGGTAAGAAAAGAACAAAATTGATGCTTTGGAAATGCTATTTTTGAAAGCATTTTCGAGTGCTGATTTTTTTTTCACCGCCTTCCACAAATGTTATTTCAGGCCGAAAATTTCTATGCACTGAGAACATTTGTGAAAGTTTGCACCAAAAAAGTTTCAGAATTTTTTGAATCGGTTTTTTTAGAGTTTACTGTTCATCCCGAGCTTAAATGTGCTCGGAAGTAGAAGGGTACTTTCGTGGGCAATGGCTCAAATTTCACTAAGATATACTCCCTCCATTCGGAAATACTTGTCATCAAAATAGATAAAAAGAGATGTATCTAGAACTAAAATATGTCTAGATACATCCCTTTTTATCCATTTTGATGACAAGTATTTCCGAACGGAGGGAGTATAAAATATGGCAACAATGCCATTTCTATCTTTTCCTGTATTGAAGTTATGTACTTTACTATAACTAGCTAAGTGTCCGTGCGTTGCCACGGACTAACAAATATATATATATACAAAGAGAAAATTCATGTGACATGAGAGTCAAAGGCCATTTTTATGGGATGATATCTCATGGTCATGATCTAGTAGGTACATACATCTCGTCATTGTCTTTCTTCCACACTCCATGTCTGAGCTACCACGCGGCACTCGACTTCCTTCTCCCACCATGCATGCTTTTATCTCCTATTTCTCCTACCTCTACCTTGCACGACAGTACCAAGTTTCTTGTCCAACTATCATAATCTTCTCCGGTAGGGCACCCCCTTAGATTATTACTGACTTGTACATGTTGCAAATAAGATCAACGAAAATGGATACTAAATTTCTGATGAGAAATGAGAATTCAGGGTAATATCTTCCCAAGAAAATAATAATTCCAAGACAATCTTTTTATACCTTCTGTCAACATTGGGACACACATTCCACACAATAAGCATGCAATGATGTTGGTACTTGATTAATTGTCAATATATGTCTACAGTAAAGATAACTTTACTCAAAACCGCCTACCTTAGCCAAATCAACAAATCTCTCTCATTAATGCAATTTTCTTTAGGAAACAAATAATAGATTCTTTCCTACCATAGCCAAATCAATGGATCTCTTTCATTAATGCAATTTGCTTTAGCAAACAAATAATAGATTCTTTCCTACCTTAGTCAAATCAACGGATCTCTCCCATTAATGCAATTTGCTTTAGGAAACAAATAATAGATTCTTTCCTACCTTAGCCAAATCAACGGATCTCTCTCATTAATGCAATTTTCTTTAGGAAATAAATAATAGATTCTTTCCTACCTTAGCCAAATCAACGGATCTCTTTCATTAATGCAATTTGCTTTAGCAAACAAATAATAGATTCTTTCCTACATTAGCCAAATCAACGGATCTCTTCCATTAATGCAATTTGCTTTAGGAAACAAATAATAGATTCTTTCCTACATTAGCCAAATCAACGGATCTCTTCCATTAATGCAATTTGCTTTAGGAAACAAATAATAGATTCTTTCCTACCTTAGCCAAATCAACGGATCTCTCTCATTAATGCAATTTTTCTTTAGGAAACAAATAATAGATTCTTTCCTACCTTAGCCAAATCAACGGATCTCTTGCATTAATGCAATTTGCTTTAGCAAACAAATAATAGATTCTTTCCTACCTTAGCCAAATCAACGGATCTCTCCCCGGTTCGTTGGGCGCGTTTCGGTGGGTGGGCGTGGGGGTGGGGTTAATTTGATGGAAAAACCGGTTGAAAATAAACCGGTTGAAAATAAACGGATCCTGTCTCACTCTTCACTTTCTTTACAATAAACTTCAGAATAGCAATCTTGGCGAGTGATCTCGACGGGGTTCAATCGGCGTGGCGCGCCGCTAATTCTTCCAGGAGTGGGTGCTGAGAGGAAGGATCCCAAACCTCCATTGTCAATCGGCCGGAGCTGCATCGTCCTTTGGATCAGAGCGTGGACGGGATCAAGACGGTAGGGTTTGAGGAATTTGTAGGACGTGAGGGTTTATGGTTGGCAGCACGAGAACTCACCCATATCTTGGCAGACGGCAGGGCCGAGGTGCGGTCGTGTTCATGCTTCGGGAGCTGCCACGTGCTGTCCTCGCCGCCATCAGCGACACCACCGCCATCGCCTGTTGCCACCACTTCAGCGCCACGAGCGTGGGACCGAGGGACGAAGGGAAGGGAAGGAAGTGAATTGACGTACCTATGTTTGGTATATATCACACGAGGAATCAAAACTGGATGCACGTGAAAGCATAGAGATGGGAGAGGAGGACAGAGGAAGGGAAGGGCAAGAGGAACCTGAGGATGTGCGATGAAGGAGCAATGCCAAAACATCACAAAGGGGGACCCGTAGCTCGTCACGTAGCGCGGCCGCCTCATTGCCGGCTGCCACCCCGCGCTACCGCCTCCGTGCGCAGGTTCCGTTCGTGGAGCGTGAGGAGCGCATGACCTGCCTTCACCGCGGCCTGGTCCTCCCCACTACCGTGAAGCTCGTCCGCATCGCCGCCCCAATTGCTCAGGATGACGGATGAAGATCCTGCAACAGCGACGTGGGTGAGGGATGCAGCCGATGATGGAGGGATGATTTTCGTGGCTAAACCCTCCCTATCAAAATAACTACTTAAAAAAGGCAAAGATCGATGCATTAGTAAAATTAGGATTTGGAATTGATTGTCATAAAACAAAATTTTATTAATTGATAACGTGCTATCGGTACCTGCCCGTTTATAACGTGTCTAGTTACGAAACTTTGGAAAAGTTAGAAAAGTTTTTATTGTGAGGGTAAAAAATCAATGTGAGGAGATATGGTGGTGGGATATGAGACGAAAATAAACCAGACAAAAATAAACCAGACGAAATATAACCGGACGAAAATAAACCGTGAACGCAATCCTACTAACTGCTCCATTAGGAGTAGAGATGTGCTCTAAAATTTACATTGAGGACCCTAGACCATTGAGCGACCATTACCGTTGCCACAACGAGCTGTTAACGATATTGAAGTTATGTAAGACAATTGTTATTATTACTAGTAAATGTGCACGTGTGATGCACGTTAATATTTAGGTAATATATCAATTGCACGCGGATATTAGGCATGTTATTATTTGTGTGTTAATTTTATGATTAGTGCAATATTTGGTATGCTATTAACTGCACGTTAAACACGTTGAACGCTCGTCATTGGAGCAGTCTAGTTCGTAGGATTGACTTAGTTTGATGGCCGAGATCAGTTAGATCTGCCCTTTAGGTCCTTTTATATTGGTATAGATGCAAAAATAAAGTAAATACATACTTTTGTACAGTAGTTCATGAGTTTTAATTTTAAAATTTTCTTGAGTACGAGTAGTTTTTTCTTTAAAGTGTGTGTGTGCGTGAGAGAGAGAGAG
The DNA here is from genome assembly GCA_034509565.1 of Triticum monococcum. Taxonomy (NCBI): domain Eukaryota; kingdom Viridiplantae; phylum Streptophyta; class Magnoliopsida; order Poales; family Poaceae; genus Triticum; species Triticum monococcum. The sequence continues at coordinate 60,296,546 of CM067843.1, read as the reverse complement.
AGATAGCATAGTGTAATAAAAATCACCAAGTGTGCTTAGTCATAAGAAAACAAAAACACTGAAGAATGACTTTCGTTTCTAGATTTCTATTTTCATGCAAAAATACCAATTCATTTGAGATCTGAACAAAAATAAGAAGCTCCGTCACTTTTCTAAAAGATTATGAGTGGTTTTTCATAGCTCGAGTTCCATGGCACCCCCATGAACAGTAAATTGGAAGAAAAAGTAGTAAAAATCCGAAACTTTGTGGCATTGATTGTGACCAGATGTCATATGTGCTTGGAAATTTTTGTGGACAAATAATATCCTAGGCGCTCACACGTAAAATAACAAAATTGGTGCTCAATTTTGTGTGCACTGTTGAGTAGAACTTTTTTTTGTCTTGAGCTCGTCGGACGTCATATGGGCACCAAATTTTGGAAGCATGGAAGTCATTTGGTCATAATCGATGCCACAAAATTTCAGATTGTTTTTATGTTGTTACTTGTTTTTTTACTGTTCATGGAGATACCATGGAGCTGAGCTAGATTAAAAATCTCTGAAAAGAATATTTGTTATTCTAACTCGCTATTTTATTATTTATTTTTCTTCCACCCAGGCCACATGAATGAACTTTTCCACAGATATTTTATGGAATATAACTCAATCTCATATGTACACATGACATTTTGTTTGGATTTTTTAAAACTATATCCAACTCAATTCAAAATTTCTAAAATAAAAAAGTGTTTTTAGGTAAATAAAAAAGAGTGTGTGCCCCTCCCCCGCAGAGCATAAAGTCCTTTGTTGGGCTGGCAACCAGCAGATGGGCCGGTTTCCGGGGGAAAGCAGAACGGCATCTTCCTGCTTTTCCGCCCAAAAGAAAAAAAAACTGCTTTCCGCCCCCTTTCCCCATCTTCCTCTGCTCGCTTCCCACTCCACTCTGAGCCGGCAGCAATGGCGCTCCTCCTCCTCTCGCTGCTCCTACTCTGCGCCCTCTTGCCGGAGCCGGCGATGGCGGGGGACCCGTTCGCCTACTTCGACTGGGAGGTCTCGTACCAGTCGGCCCGCCCGCTGGGCGTGGCGCAGAAGGTCATCGCCATCAACGGCCAGTTCCCGGGGCCGCCGCTGAACGTGACCACCAACTGGAACGTGGTGGTCAACGTCCGCAACGCCCTCGACGAGCCGCTCCTCCTCACCTGGCACGGCATCCAGCACCGCAAGACCCCGTGGCAGGACGGCGTCGCCGGCACCAACTGCCCCATCCCCGCCGGCTGGAACTGGACCTACCAATTCCAGGTCAAGGACCAGGTCGGCAGCTTCTTCTACTCCCCCTCCGCCGCGCCGCTCCACCGCGCCGCCGGCGGCTATGGCGGCATCGTCGTCAACAACCGCGACGTCATCCCCATCCCCTTCCCCTTCCCCGACGGCGACCTGACGCTCTTCATCGGCGACTGGTACGTCAAGTCTCACAAGGACCTCCGGAGATCCCTGGACGCCGGCGCGCCCCTGGGGCCTCCCGACGGCGTGCTCATCAACGGGCTGGGCCCCTACCGCTACAACGACACCCTCGTGCCGCCGGCGATCACCTACGAGCGGATCAATGTGGAGCCGGGGAGGACCTACAGGCTGCGGGTGCACAACGTGGGGGTCTCCACCAGCCTCAATTTCAGGATCCAGGGCCACAGCCTGCTGCTCGTGGAGACCGAGGGCTCATACACCTCGCAGCAGAACTACAGCAACATGGACATCCATGTCGGACAGTCCTACTCCTTCCTGGTCACCATGGACCAGAACGCCAGCACCGACTACTACGTCGTCGCCAGCGCCCGCTTCGTCGCCGACCCCGACAAGCTCACCGGCGTCGCCATTCTGCACTACTCCAACTCCCAGGGTCCGGCCTCTGGCCCTCTCCCTGCTGCCCCTGATGACCAGTATGACACCGCGTTCTCCATAAACCAAGCCAGATCCATCAGGTACTTAATTATTACTGCTTCCTCCTCGCCACATTTTTGGTTTTCTCTATTCATATCCTGATGCTGTAAAAGTAAAACACACAGCTGTTTTGTTTCAGATAGGTGGAATGTCACTGATGATGCTACATTTTGGTTTCTGTTTGTTTGGAATGTTACTACTGATGCTGCTGTAAAACACACAATTGTTTTAATTGTTTCAGGTGGAATGTTACCGCCAGCGGCGCCCGCCCCAACCCGCAGGGTTCATTCCATTATGGTGATATTACCGTGACCGATGTTTACTTGTTGCAGAGTTGGCCGCCCGAGCTCATAGACGGGCAACTGCGCTCTACTATCAATGGGATTTCTTACATTGCTCCTTCCACTCCATTGATACTTGCACAGCTATTCAATGTCCCGGGAGTGTTCAAACTGGATTTCCCAAATCATCCGATGAATAGACTGCCAAAAGTCGACACCTCGGTTATAAATGGCACCTACAAAGGCTTTATGGAGATTATATTCCAAAACAACGCCACGACCGTGCAGAGCTATCACTTGGATGGATATGCATTCTTTGTCGTTGGGTAATTCCCTTGCACTTCCTCTTCTTCATCCTGACCTGCTCTGTTTACCTATTTTTTGGGTGGTGGTTCTTATTTCAGGATGGACTATGGATTGTGGACCGACAACAGTCGAGGTACCTACAACAAATGGGATGGTGTTGCACGGTCAACCATCCAGGTGCTGAAATTCATGTTTTGTTCTCTTTATGGATTTCTATATATTATATGGTCTGGAGAAACCTAAGAAAAATTATACCAAATCTGCTTAACAAGACAATCCACAGTAAGTTGTAGTAACGTGGGGGAAATCATAGAGGGTAAGATATGTTTGTGTTTTTTGTAAGCCTGCTAGAATAACCAAATTATTATCTTACGGCCCCTGACTGAAGATAACAGTTATCATGTGAGTCTACTAGGACTAGCAAAGATGTTTGCATGTACCTGACTGAAGAAATTGTGTCTTGTATAGAGTAAAATGCTGCTGAGGTACTATAACATTTGAAATACGGTTATGTCTGAAGATTGTCAACCTATCCCCTTGGGCTCAGTAAGTTTGAATTTTCTACGGCATAGAAAATCCTAGTTAGCAATTTACAGAGTGATGAACTGCAAGCACTGACAGAAAGTATCTGCATTGTGATTGAGAAAACCTATCAACGAGGAAGGAAATTTTGAACCTTACCTTAAATTAGTTTTGCATGGGCTTGGTTGATTGATTGGGGAGGTTTTTGGACGAGAATGCAGGTATTCCCCGGTGCTTGGACTGCTGTGCTCGTGTTCCTGGACAATGCAGGGATATGGAATTTGCGCGTGGAGAACCTGGACAGCTGGTACATGGGCCAAGAACTGTACATAAGCGTGGTGAACCCGGAGGAAGACCACAGCGACAAGACTCCGCTTCCTCTTCCGGATAACACAATTTTCTGCGGCGCGCTCTCGAGCCTACAGAAGTGAGCTTAATATACTCTCTGTTTCCTTCTTCGTTTGTGGACAGATGCAGAGGAGAGTTACATAACAGGAGATGCTGTTATATTGCTTGCAGAGAACAGTCTCATAGGTTCCAGTACTCGGGAGCTTCGCGGGTTGGGAAGACGGTGTCTGCGGCGATGATCTCGACGACATGGTTGGCTGCTACCTGGTTGCTGTATAGATAGACGAAGACATTGAATGGACTTGCTTTGTGGAAAAGGAGTACAGAAGGAGAAGAGATCATACAGTGGCAGTGCAGAGACAGGAGTATTACATATGGTGGAGGAAGGGCTCCTGGGAGGGATGCTTGATTTTTTTGTTAGGTTCAAGTGATGAATGCCCCCAATTGTAGAGTACATGGAGCAGGAGAAAATTAATTATTCCATTCAAGATGTGCAGTACTAGTTTTTGTGCGTATGTGTTTACCGCTTCAAATTCGCCGCAGTGGTTATCAGCTTGGATTTGGACCGGAAGTCGGTCCCGGGCACGGGCAGGCATATGGATACCAATTTGGTCTCCTGAATGAAGAGGGGAGGAAGTTGTAATGTGTTTGAAGTTGGACTGAAAAGTGGACTTTTCCCAAATTGAAATGGCTGAGATGCAGTAGCGTGTGTCTTGCATTTTGTGATGCGATAATTTGTGATTATATATGCAAGCAGGCACTGCCAATCTGTGATCTACCAACATATCGAATGGCCAAGAATGCACCAATTGGGAGACATTTATACGGTTAGAATACCTTTGTATACAAGATCGGCACGATCTCATTATTGACAATCTGTGATCTTTGGGCCTACAAAAAGCATTACCCGTTGTGAGAACTTATAGTTCACAGTCAAAAAAAAAAAGAACTTATAGTTCACCTGCATCTTTTTTATGTTGCTCTAAGTTGAGTTCTAGATGATGGAAAATGGAGTTGCTATCTTTCGATCTTGCAAAGAATATTTATTTCTATGTTACCGAGTCAGGGCTCTTAAAATGTGTAACTACAATTAGTGTCAGTTGACAAAAAGAAAAATTGCATATCAACTTAAAAATACACATTCCAAACATTAGTGTCAAGTAAAAAACACAATTTTAAGTTTGGATGATCTGGCATACTGTAAATTTTTGACGATTAAGTTTTGGTGGATCTGCTACATGAAAAAAAAAGTTTAATCCCTAGCTTTTTAGAGGATGGAGGATAAAGTGTTGATGTCCTTGTTTTCTTGCTGAAACAAGTTGGAAAGATAGATAGCGTCATCACAGTAAATGTCCAAATCCCAATCCCAATCCCAAACCCAGCGCGCTCGAGCTATACTCGGATTCAAACCATAGACATATATAAGTTGCTGCCAGTTCCAGCCCTGCCCCGTCTCCCCCGCGTCTCTTCTTTCTTGCTCGCCCCGTCTCCCCAATTCCAAATCCGTCTGATCTGATCGGCCTCCAGCGCATCCTCTTCCTCCCTCCCGTCCCGCCGCCGGGCCGCATTCGTTTGATCGTTGCTCTCGCATATTTGAAAAGTACCAGCAGCAACGACACAAAGAATACAACCATGAAAAAGGGATCCGCAAAAAATTCAGTTTGTTTTCCTTCTTTCTTTCTTTCTTTCTTTTTTGCAGATACGTATGGTTTTCTAGGAATCACAACCAAAGTCACTGCTGTAATTTCTGAAACGGATGACTTGGTTAGCTGGCAATCGTTTTCAATTTTGCCAAATTCGCCCAAAACAACTTAGAAGATTCTGATCGCAGTGTCAATGAGCAAGGCCATAGAAGAATCAAGCACGTTTTGGCACCAATGCTCCTTTTATTAAAAGAACACTCACAAAGCATTCACTTGCACATACTACTTGCATGTTTTCTCATCACAGCCGCATGAGACTCTGCGAAGTGTACAAGTGCCTTTCGGCTCCGCTGGATCATTGCAAGTTATCTCCTGGCAGCATATTGTTGTATAATAAGTTTCCTCTTTATCATGGCTGCAGTGGCATAAGTCGCACTGTCTTGATACGGTTGTCTGAGGAAAATAAGTTGCTGGTAGAACCCTTCTTGCTGGCTGTACTGGGATGCTGCTTGTACTGATGTTGTCTTCCACTCCCCCTGTTCATCATGCATAGCATACATAATTATATTTCTTGGGTGAAAATTAGCCTGATAAACTATCTGCACACACCACGCCTCTTTGTATGCTTAACAGGTGAAGTCAAACTTGACAGTACAGGCTAAAACTCCTAAACCTATGGATGGATGGGTACAACAAGACCCAATTCAAAGATCTATATGGAATGGTAAAATAGATATGAATATGACAAACATATCGTGGACTCGAAGGCTGGTGCATAGAAGCACAAAGCACATGAGGCAGACAAACATCCGGGGAGATTTTGCCATTACACTTTGTTTGGATGTCTCCATTGGAGAACTCCGTTTGAATTGATCTTGAATTCCAAATCAGCGAGGAAACTAAAATGACACGAATACAAATTCGCATGTTCCAATCAACGACACCTAGCATGTTAGTGCTAATCGCTTGCTTTCGGTTCCTATACCTTCCTTGGTCAACCACATCAACAAGCATGTCAGTATGACAACCATCCAGTGCTCCAAGTGCATTACCAGACCACTTTCATTTGTAATCATCAAGAGCTTGAGCGGTAGAGGAAGGTAGCTTAATGAACTCCCCATGTAGAGAGAGTAGGGCTGTTAGAACAGCAGAGAAGTGTGTGCTAGTGGTCCATAAATAACGCTTGTAGGTGCCACGCAACATCCTCATATTAATACTATGACCAACTACAAGCAAGAACGTTGCAACTTTCTCTTCCACGGTCACATATACACTATCACGGAGGCCACATCTCTCCCGTAACATGGTGCAAAGGTCATGAAATTTTCGTACAGTGTGAGACACAATTGATCATAGCAACGTTACTTCAGCTCCATCATACAGCTTTTAAGCAAATATTTCCTATAACTATGCTTGTCTTCATCATCATCAAAACTTCTTAGGTCCCTTGGTCCCCTACCCCTTTGGGTAGTAACAAATGCTAATGCAAGAGCACATGTTTCAACAAACAATTAGTCAAAACAATTCTTTTCCTCTTCCGTCTTTTATTTTCTTCATTTATCCACTCAACCAACCAACTCCGATTGATCCGACGTTGGGCTGTACAATTCAACTATCTAGATGTAAAACATTGCAACAAGACACCGCATACAAATTTGAGGGGATTTTGGACATGTACCTTCAATCGGACAGCAGATCGACAAAATTTCCCTGATCTGCGCAATAGACAAAACTGAAAAAATTAGAAACAGTGCAAAACAGAGGGATTATGGAGGGATTTGACAAGAAGATCTAAGCTATGGCCATGGGTCCATGGTGGAGCGGTTGTGGCTGCACAAAACGAGGAGCAACTCCTACATCCATCGTGGTGGAGATGTAGTGCTGCAGAGAAGGAGCAGCAGGTCAAATGGCATCGTGGAGAAGGGGCGGACTGAGGCGGGCCACAGTAGGCAAGGACGACGGCCGCACGTGGTTAAGGAGGGCGGAGTTGACTGAGGCAAGGGCTAGGCAAAACTAAGTTTTACTTATGGACAAAACAATATGAAGCAGAGGGGGCTATTGCCCCCCCCCCCCCCCCCAGCAACGGTCTTGTGTGCACAATTAATAAAAGTGGCTGCATGCATCGTTCAGATGCAGAGGCCGGGGGTCCTCCTCCTTTTCTAAAAAAATCCCCCCCCCCCAGCCCAACACAACTTCCTGAAGGATATGTCACATCAGCGGGCAGTTCACTAGCAGCCTTGTTGAATGCTTTTCACTAGGCAGGGACCTAGGGAGGATCCATCCTAAAGGCTGTTTGCAAATCTCCATAATGAAATATGATGTTCCTCTCAGCAAACCCAAGACTGCACGTGTCATTTTAATACATTATAACTAGGCGCCCTACACTAGTAGAAAAAGGGTCAAATGTGAAACACATTAGTGCCGGTTCCAACGGCGAGGCGGGAGGAGCTCTTTAGTACCGGTTCGTGGCGAACCTTTAGCACCGGTTCGTGCCACGAGCCGGTACTAATGAAAGTGGTGGCAGGATGTTGTCAGAGTGGGGCCCCTCCAACACCTTTAGTACTGGTTCGTGGCACGAACCGGTACTAAATGTCATCCTATATAAACCCTTCGTCCATCAGCACTCTGTTCTTCCCCCTTTCCCCTCTCCCTCTCCTCTATTCTTTCCTTCTTCCTCTCGAGTTCATCACAAAATTTGCCCCAAATTTGTCAAGATTTGCGGGCCCCCATCCATTCAAATGATCACAAAGGTTAGCAACTTTGTCCTTTCATCTCTCATTGCTAGATTAGCTCTTGCATTGGTTTATATAGTGATTAATTGTGGGTTTTAGTAATTTGGCAGGAATTATATGTGGTAGTATTTGATTTATATGCAAATTGAGGTCAAAATAACACTTAGTTTGCATATGTAGGTGTGGTTTACTTAGTGCCTTCTAAATCTCCGTCGTAACCACCGTCGATCGCCCGCACCGTCCCGTCGCCGGCACCACCTTGTGGTGAGCCTCTTGTTCATTAAATTTTATATAAAAAATTGATGTTTGTGTGATTTGGATATATAGTTACTCGTATAATTATCTTACCCGTACGTTGTTTGTTATACATAGTGCCATGGTTTTGATATCCGTCCCCGTCGGCCCTCGTCCCTGTTATGATTCGGATGTGGTATATTCTCTTTTAAAACTATTTGTTGCATTTCATGTTTATGACAAATTATGCCCATCAAGTTGACATAGATATTTTTATCTAGGAGGTATGTGAACCGGAAATTCCAACCGACCCTATTGTCGAGAGGTTAAATTTAGTTGAAAGAGAAAACGAGTATTTGAAAGAAAAATTGAAAAGAATTGAGGGGAGAAGATGGAATTGGAGTTGCATGTTGCCGATGTCGTCGATGATCACAAGATCAAGATGGAAAAAATGCGCTTGAAGATTAGAAAGATTAGAAAATATGCCATTGGTAGTGAGGCTTGGTATCATTATGCTGTTGGATCAATTGTTACCTTAGTTGCAATCTTGATCGCATTTGTTGTTGCATTTAAATGTTTTAGCTAGAGAGTTATTTTTTTTGTTGCATTTAAGTGTTGTATGAACTTTATGTATGAACTTTATGTATTGTATTAATTTTGTGTTTTCGGTGCTGTGTATTGAAGATGAGCCGGCAATGGATGTATGATGACTGATGCTCTCTCGAGTTCATTAATGGCGTGCAAACTTTTCTGCTTGCGGCTGAGGCAAACAAGCGGGCGGATGGTTTTATGCCCTGTCCATGTGCTGGCTGTAAGAATGAATTAAATTACTCTAAGTCAAGAACCATTCACGTCCACCTGTTTAAGTCCGGTTTCGTGCCCCACTTTAATGTTTGGACCAAGCACGGAGAAAGAGGGGTTATGATGGAATACAATGAAGAAGAAGAGGACGACTTAAGCTATCCTGGCCATGGGTTCCCAGAATACGATGATACAACAATGGGGAAGAAGCTGAGCCGGTAATGCGGGAAGAAGCTGAGCCGGCAATGCGGGAAGAAGCTGAAGAAGAGGCATCAGATGAGCCCGTTGATGATCTAGGTCGGGTCATTGTCGATGCAAAGAGAAACTGCGCAAGTGATTTGGAGAAGAAGAAGTTGCAGCGCATGTTAGAGGATCACAAAAAATTGTTGTACCCGAATTGCGTAGGTGACAAGAAAAAGCTGGGCACCACACTGGAATTGCTGCAATGGAAGGCAGAGAATGGTTCATCTGATAAGGGATTTGGAAAGTTGTTGGTAATGATAAAGAATATGCTTCCAAAGGACAATGAATTGCCCAAGAGTACGTACGAAGCAAAGAAGGATGTCTGCCCTCTAGGGTTAGAGGTGCAGAAGATACATGCATGCCCTAATGATTGCATCCTCTACCGCGGTGAGTACAAGGATTTGAACGCTTGCCCGGTATGCGGTGCATTGCGCTATAAGATCAGCCGCGATGACCCTGGTGATGACGAGGGCAAGCGCCCCAGGAAGAAGATTCCTGCCAAGGTGATGTGGTATGCTCCTATAATACCACGGTTGAAACGTTTGTTCCAAAACAAAGAGCATGCCAAGGCGATGTGTTGGCACAGAGAAGACCGTAAGAAAGCCGGAAAGTTGAGAGTACCCGCTGACGGGTCGCAGTGGAGAAAAATCGAAAGAAAGTACGGGAAGGAGTTTGCAGATGACGCAAGGAACGTATGGTTTGGTCTAAGCGCAAATGGCATTAATCCTTTTGGGGAGTAGAGCAGCAACCATAGCACCCGGCCTGTGACTCTATGTTTGTATAACCTTCCTCCTTGGTTGTGCATGAAGTGGAAGTTCATTATGATGCCAGTGCTCATCCAAGGCCCTAAGCAACCCGCAACGACATTGATGTGTACCTAAGGCCATTAGTTGAAGAACTCTTACAACTGTGGAATGGAACAGGTGTACGTGCGTGGGATGAGCACATGGGGGAAGAATTTGACCTAAAGGCGTTGTTGTTCGTGACCATCAATGATTGGCCTGCTCTCAGTAACCTTTCAGGACAAACAAACAAGGGATACCGCGCATGCACACACTGTTTGGATGACACCGACAGTATATATTTGGCTAATTGTAAGAAGAATGTGTACCTGGGACATCGTCGATTTCTTCCGAGCAGGCATCCCGTAAGAAAGAAAGGCAAGCATTTCAAAGGTGAGGCGGATCACCGGACAAAGCCTCGCCACCGTACTGGTGCTGATGTACATGATATGGTCAAGGATTTGAAGGTGGTCTTTGGAAAGGGTCCTGGTGGACAACCTGTTCCGAATGACGCTGACGGATGCGCACCCATGTGAAAGAAGAAATCTATATTTTGGGACCTGCCCTATTGGAAAGACCTAGAGGTCCGCTCCGCAATCGACGTGATGCACGTGACGAAGAATCTTTGTGTGACCCTGCTTGGCTTCTTGGGCATGTATGGGAAGACAAAAGATACATCTGAGGCACGGGAGGACCAGCAACGTATGCACGGAAAAGACGGCATACATTAGGGTCATGCAAGCTACGCTCTTACCAAAGAAGAGAAGGAAATCTTCTTTGAATGCCTGCTCAGTATTAAGGTACTGTCTGGCTTCTCGTCGAATATAAAGGGAATAATAAACATGGTAGAGAAAAAGTTCCAGAACCTAAAGTCTCATGACTGCCACGTGATTATGATGCAACTGCTTCCGGTTGCATTGAGGGGGCTTCTACTGGAAAACGTTTGATTAGCCATTGTGAAGTTATGTGCATTTCTCAATGCAATCTCTCAGAAGGTAATCGATCCAGAAATCATACCAAGGTTAGAGAATGATTTGGTGCAATGTCTTGTCAGTTTCGAGTTGGTGTTCCCACCATCCTTCTTCAACATCATGACGCATGTCCTAGTTCACCTATGCGAAGAGATTAACGTTTTGGGTCCTGTATTTCTACACAATATGTTCCCCTTTGAGAGGTTCATGGGAGTCTTAAAGAAATATGTTCATAACCGTGCTAGGCCAGAAGGAAGCATCTCCAAGGTCCATGAAAATGAGGAGGTCATTGAGTTTTGTATTGACTTTATTCCTGACCTTAAGCCGATTGGTGTTCTTGAATCGCGGCATAAGGGCAGACTGGATGGAAAAGGCACGCTAGGAGGGGAACAAATAATATGTATGGACGGACATTCTCTCACTGAAGCACACTACACAGTTCTACAGAATTCCACCTTGGTGGCTCCGTATATGGATGAACACAAGAATTTGCTACGCTCCAAACACCCGGAGCGGTCTGATGACTGGATTACACGTGAACAAACCAGGAGTTTCGCCAGCTGGTTGCAGACACGTACCATGCATGACGCCTCTATTGAAGATGACATGTACTTGCTGTCCCGGTTACCATCTTCGAATATAATGACTTTCAAAGGGTACGAGATAAATGGTAATACATTTTACACGATCGCCCAAGATAAGAAGAGCACCAACCAAAACAGTGGTGTCCGCTTTGATGTAGAAACCAAGACGGGAAAGGAAACAAATTATGGTTATATATAGGACATATGGGAACTTGACTATCGACGTGGTTTGAAGGTCCCTTTGTTTCGGTGCAAATGGGTCAATATGACACGAGGCGGGGTAACGGAAGACCCGCAGTACGGAATGACAATAGTGGATCTCAACAATCTTGCGTGTATGCAGACGAACCATTCGTCCTAGCCAATGATATGGCACAGGTTTTCTATGTGAAGGACATGTCTACCAAGCCGAGAAAAAGAAAAGATAAGGAAGCGAATGCATCGTACGATGAGCCAAAGCGGCACATAGTTCTTTCTGGGAAAAGAAACATCATGGGAGTGGATGACAAGGCAAACATGTGAGGATATTATGAAAAGTTTGATGAAATTGCTCCATTCACAGTGAATATTGACCCGAGCATCCCGTTAAATGATGAAGATTTTCCATGGTTACGGTGCAAAGGGACGCACGCGAAGAAAAAGTTTCACACCCAAAGATCTGGGATGTGATCGGCTTCACTATCATCACTTTCTTCTGCGTTTCACACCCAGGAGGGAATCTCTGTAGTAGTTAGGGTAGTTATGTGTTTTGGCATTTGAAACGCAGAGAAATTTTATGGGTAAACAAATTCTTTCATGCCTTCACTGATTTTTTCAGCTAAATTGAATATAATGATAAAACACACTAATATTAAACATAATAAAAAGAATCACTGAAAAATGTATTTTTAAAGTTAAGTTATTCGCAAACTAGTGATTCACACAAATTTCAAATAATTCAAAATTTAAACTATTCAAATTTGAAAACTACCGGCACTAACAGAAAGTTTCTAATTTTTGTACCTAAAGCAAAAATATTCACAAAGAAACTCTAAATACAGCAAAAAACAGCTAAAATAAATAAAACTAAATAAATAAAGCAGAAAAGAAAAAACTAAATGAAAAAAGCCCACCTACTGGGCCACAGCGGCCTGCATATGACTAGAAACCCAAATTGTAACTGGGCTAGGATGCAGGCCCGCTAGCCCAATAGGCCCATCAGGGCATAGCAACAGATGTAGGCCTGGAAGGCCTGCTTAAGAGAGGAGCTCGAGAGAGCTACCGCACTGGGGCTTATAAACCAGTGCGGGAGCCCCTCGGCTAGCGAGGTGGGACTAAACTCGCTGCACCGCACCTGCGCCAGCGCACCACCTTTAGTACCGATTGATGGCACCAACCGGTACTAAAGACCCCCCTTTAGTACCGGTTGGTGCCACCAACCGGTACTAAAGGGGTGCGCTTCCTGCCGCTTGGCCTGGCCAAAACAGACCTTTAGTACCGGTTGGTGGTACCAACCGGTACTAAAGGTGTCCCCTATATATGAAAACACTTCGAAAAATTTCAGTTTCTTATCTCCCACTTCTCTCTGCCGCCGCCCCGTCCCCGTCGACTCCGCGACGCCCCCGTCCTCGTCGCGTCGTCCCCGTCGACTCTGCGGCGCCCCCATCGCCGGCCTGTCCCGGTCGCCGCACCGGCCCATCGCCGTCCCCTCGCCTCGCCGCCGTCGCCCTGGATCGACCTCGCCTCGCCGTCGCCGTCGCCTCGACCTCGCCCGCGCGCGCTGTGGGCCCCTCTCCTCCCTCCAATCGATCAAAGCCACCACGCGCCGGCGCCGGCCGTAGCGCACACACACGCGTGCGCGCACACACACACACTACATGCACACACACACACACACACACACACACACACTACAGCGCACACACACAATTTTTCTGTTTTTAGTTTTTAGTTTTTTCTGTTTTTCTGTTTTTCATACAAAGTTTTAGATGAATTAATTAATTAGATTAGATTAATGTCAAATAGTATATAGAAATGTTAGTCATAATATATATAATGTCAAAGGTTTTTTTTTCTGTTTTTTATACAAATGTTATAGAAATGTTAGAAATTTTGGAAATGTTAGTTTTAGCTAGATGAATTAGATTAATTTCAAATTGTTAGACGATGATCGATGTTTTTTTAGTTTCCTATATTTTTTGTTATAAAATTTAGAATTTGCATATATGAAATCACAATCCATTATTTAAAAAATGTTACTTTACTTTTGCGGCATATAGTATTTGTTGTCGATGATGCCCGACCCGCATCCTCGCCGTCGCCCCGTTCGCGATGACGTCCTACTTCAGAGGACCCATGTCCGGGACTGGGCTCCGCCGGGCTGGCACTGGGAGGTGCTACCTTCAAGGGCGCGACGCTTGGTGAGGAACCCGGCCCTGGGTCCCGTCGTCGACCCTCATCTCCTTTGGTGGCATTCGCGTGGGCCACTTTCGGTGCGGAGGGAGCCGGCCCCGCCTGAGGTGGTACGTCGCTGTGTCACGGAGGAGGACAAGCACGTCCATCGCTACATGGCTGCTATGGACGTCAGGTTCTCCAATACCTGGCAGGTTCTTTGGGGAGATCACCCGAGCTATGATCTAGTGATGGTTCCTTCACTTTGGTTGTCCACCGCCCGCGCCTCAGGAACCGCGAGTGGCCTAGATTACTCTTTAGTATTCGATCTTTATTAGCTGCTAGATAGCTAGCTAGCTAGTGATGTATTCGATATATAATATTCGAGATTATATATATTATTCGAGACGATGTATTCGAGATTATATCCATTATTCGAGACGATGTATTTGAGATTATATTCGATGATGCTTATTATGTACTATGATTGATTCAGTTTTTCCTTATTAATTGATTGCATCCATGCATTGTAATTTGAATACTAAATTGTTTTATATTTCTTTTGGATTAGTTAAATAAAAGCTATGGCGGACAATACCGGCAGAGAGGGAGAACAGGCCCTGTTCGATATCATACGCCATCCTCGCGGGCCAGATGATGATCAGAATGAAGAAGATTATGACGGCTCCGAATTTCTAAACAACACTGGGGAGGGTGATATGATATTCGATCGCGACGACCGAATTGATGAAGTCATGAACTATGATTATGATGATGACGAAGAAAATGTTGATCTTGAAACAACAAAGATCGGCGAGGTATATATATTTATATAAGCAAGCATCTGGTGATCATCACATGTTTTAAATGACTTGAAGATATATTAACGAATCGATCTTTTTCTTTCAGCCATCCGGATCGAGCAAATCTTCAGGCAACAGGAAACGAGGCCCAAACAAAAAGTTGAAGGAGGGCGTAAAGTACAATATCGAGGCCATCAAACCTAATGGCGAACCATTAGCGCCTAAGAAGATTGCGGACAAGTTCATTCGTCAGTGCGGAGTTCTTGTGAAGGACCAACTCCCAATCTCCCTTCAAGCATGGAGAAAGCCAGCAAAGCCACGTCCAGATGTTACTTTTGTCGACGACAGACAAAAAAGTATGCTTTGGAAAACTCTCATGGAACATTTCACCCTACCAGATCATTTCACAGATGCAGATGTGGAGAAAGTCAAGGACGCTGCTCTTAGGAAGATGGCAGTTGCATTCAACAACCACAAGAATCGTGTATGGGACAAGTACGTCAAGGGAGGAAGGAAGACTTCAGTATTCGAGGGAACACTAGAGAAGCAAAGTGCTCATTGGGACGATTTCATGAAATTCAAGGATTCGGAATTAGCTAAGGAACGGTCGAGAATAAATAAGAAGAATGCCGAAAAAAGGATAAGTTCCATAAGCTGGGGCCAGGTGGCTACGTGGTGGCAGTGCCTAAGTGGGATAAGTCTAAGAAAGAGATGGAGGATGCAGGTGTCACTCCGGTTACTAGGAGCTGCCCCCCCCCCCAGGTGTAGGACTTGGTTCTATGCGCATGGGGGGGAGTTGGACCCGAAGACAGGCAAAGTTTCGACGAAGGCATGTCTGAACGGAGCCGACGATAATCTACTTGTTGCAATAGAAGAGGCTCGATCGGAGGTGTTCCAGCCCAACAGAGAGAACGACGAGCTTACGCGTGCCCTAGGAAATCCTGAACACCCGAGAAGAACACGAGGCAAGGGTGCTATTCCGTGGTATGAGGGGTTTTCGGACTGGAACGCCGACTACAGAACCCGTGCGAGAAAGAAGATTGCGGAGGAGAAGAAGAGGAAGATGGAGGAGGAGTAGAGGAAGCTGGACTATGAACGCCTTCAAGGCCTAGAATCAGCGCAAGCGGACTTGGCAGTCAAATTCCAGCGGTAGCAGGAGCAGATCGACTCACTTAGCCAGCAAAGGGGGTCTCAGCAGCTGCAGCAGCTAGCGGATGATCCAGCATTGGATAGCACCACCCCATCCATGCCGGGAAGCAGCGTGGGTTCCGCCCCGGATGACACAATGCTGGATAGATACCCCGTGGATGACATTATGGAGAACACTAACTGCGAGCTACACTTCAAAATGAAGAACATATCCATGAAGGTGGAAGATGCCGTTGCTTTTACAAATCCCCCCCGAGGCAACCTTCCATTGCAACCCGATTCCAACGGGCTATGCTCGTGTCTTGGTTGATGAGGTGGTGGACCCATATTCGGGGCTACAGCTTGACATTCTTGGAGGTGACGACGAGCACACATTGGGAGAGGCCATACATCGTATCATCCTATGGAGAAAGGATCGCATCTTCTTTCGAAGGCCACCGACACCGCGTCACCTGACTCCTCGTCGAAGTCCGCCACCGAGTCAGCAGACTCCCGCTCCTCCAAGTCCACCAACGCGTGAGGCCACTCCTCCTCCTCCAAGTCCGGCAAAGTGTCTGGCCACTCCTCCTCCAAGTCCGACACAGCATCAGACGTCCACTCCTCCTCCAAGTCCGGCACAACTTCAGGCCACTCCTCCTCCAAGTCCGGCACAGCTTCAGGCCACTCCTCCTCGTCCAACTCAGCCACGTTAGCCATTTCCGCCACCTCAGCAATCACGGAAGAGAGCCGCCGCAGCTATGGTGCGTAGCGGTACAAGTCGAGGTAGTCGGGAGGTACAGGCGGAGGCAAGCGATTTCAATATGGTCCAAGCAGCCTCGCGCCTCTTCCGCAGAGGCCTTATGACAAGTCCGAGGAGGAAACCGCAGCCATATCGAAGGCCGAGGTGGAAGCCCATTTTGCACCGAAACCGCCGCTGCCGCCAAGGGAGAAAGTGCCTGAGGAAAAGATTGACCACTTCATTCGTATGGCTAGACCACCATCTCCCAAGCCTGTTGACACAGACTATGAGCGCCACCTCAGGAAGTTAAATCGTGCATGTATATAGAAAGACGCGAGCTCGAGCTCGAGAAAATCAGCTGGCAAAAAATGCGGTAAAACCGTTCCCCGGCTGGGAGAACAGGCGGCGCAATTAATCCCCCCGCTTGTTGTGCCAACAACACATTAGAGTACACACGCCCAATATTATTGTGGGCAAACCGTTAACGTTCCCCAGCTGGGCGATCTGGTAATAACCGAGGAGCATATAATGCAGGTTGAAATCCTCAAGATCATGGTTGGACAACTCCTCGAGAACGAGCCCATGCCGACGCTTAGAGAGGAGAAAATAAAACGGAAATATGTCCGGGGCCAACCTTTGGTCAAGCTAGACGAGGTCAACAAGCTCCCAACGAGAATGTATGAATTGCATCAATGGTACATGAACATTACCAAGATTTCCAATCGAGAGTCCCTCATGGTGAATGTCAAGAAGGATCATTACTACCCATGAGAAAGTTGTGTCCGTTGAATATTCAGAACTATTTCAGTTATACAATCAAGACGCACTCGACAAATCTATCGTCAGTTGCTATTGTCTGTAAGTGATTTCTTTCTGAGTCTCAAGCTAGCTGTAGTGATCATTTTGATCAATCATTACCTGTAATTATCCTCACTATATTCTTTTCTGTGGTATTATGCAGGATGAAGATGTATGAAATGAAAAAAGGTGGACACTATGGCATTGGGTTCATTGACCCAAATACCGTTAATGAATACACATGGAATTTAGATGCATATCATGAAAAAAGTGTAGAGGAAGGCATGCTAGAGTTCTTCAAGCGCCTCAATACCAATGAAGATATACTACTTCCTTACAACTTCCAGTGAGTCACACTGTCTTGTACTACAAATTCTATTTTTGCCTACTAGCTAGCTACATGTTTTTGCTTACATATGCCCTCTTAATTAACACATGCAAACGTGTGTGCATATAGATTTCACTGGATCTTGTGTATCATTAAAGTTGATGAAGGAACAGTTGAAGTACTGGACTCACTACTCAAAAAAACTTACTACAACATCTTGTTTGGGATAGTCAACAGGTAATTTCAATCATTATTAACTATATATCTCGGCCTATTTAGTTCGTCATTTCCTGATATGAACTATTTAATAACCCCTTTATTCATTTTCTTTGTCGGCGGGCAGGGCATGGGCAAGGTTCATCAGCGTCACTCCAGGCCAATGGAAACGAAAGTTGAAATGGTTTCGACCCAAGGTAAGTAATTAAGTAGTACTAGCTAGCTAGCTGCCATCTCTTTAATTATCATGCTTGATTAATTATTATCTGATCAAATTTCATTCTCGTAAAGGCCCTTTTGCAGGCGCAGGGGACTGATCTGTGTGCATACTGCGTTTGCGAGAATATTCGCATGATGGCGTCCGAAAGGAGCAGATCTCAAAGACAGGAATGAGTACGTTTGTCAGAACAATATTCACAATTTTTACACCATTATCGATATCTAGTCACACAACTAAGACACATGCATATTGATCTCCTTAACAGTTCACAGAGGTGTGGGAGAAGCTCCTACCAACGAAGCGCGTAGAAGCACTTCAAGAGGAAATAGCGGGATTTTTGCTCGACCAGGTCATAGATCCGAACGGAGAATACCATTACCCGCTACCGCCCCCATGAACCACTTCCAATTGTCATCGTGCTCCGAAGGCACCAATTAGGCTAATGCCACTGGCTCCGAAGGCAACATGTAGGAGAAATTGTATATAGCTAGCTAATTGTATATATATATATATATATACATGTGTGAATTAATATGGTGGTTTGTGAGACATTTGATGATATATATGTTGGGGAACGTAGTAATTTCAAAAAAATTCCTACGCACATGCAAGATCATGGTGATGCATAGCAACGAGGGGGAGAGTCTGATCTACGTACCCTTATAGATCGCAACGGAAGCGTTGACACAACATAGAGGAAGTAGTCGAACGTCTTCTTCCCAATCCGACCGATCCAAGCACCGTTACTCCGGCACCTCCGAGTTCTTAGCACACGTACAGCTCGATGACGATCCCCGGGCTCCGATCCAGCAAAGCTACGGGGAGGAGTTCTGTCAGCCCGACGGCGTGGTGACGATCTTCATGTTCCACCGATGCAGGGCTTCGCCTAAGCACTACAACGATATGATCGAGGTGGAATATGGTGGCAGGGGGCACCGCACACGGCTAAGGAACGATCACAATGATCAACTTGTGTGTCTAGAGGTGCCCCCCTGCCTCCGTATATAAAGGAGCCAAGGGGGAGGGGGCCGGCCGGCCAAGGAGGGCGCGCCAAGGGAGTCCTACTCCCTCTGGGAGTAGGATCCCCCCCCCCCAATCATAGTTGGAATAGGATTCCTTGAGGGGGGGAAGAGAGAGAGGGGGCCGGCCACCTCTCCTAGTCCTAATAGGACTAGGGGAAGGGGGAAGGCACGCGGCCACCTTGGGCTGCCCCTTTCTCCTTTCCACTAAAGCCCATTAAGGCCCATCTGGTTCCCGGGGGGTTCCGGTAACCTCCCGGTACTCCGGTAAAATCCCGATTTCACCCGGAACACTTTCGATGTCCAAATATAGGCTTCCAATATATCAATCTTCATGTATCGACCATTTCGAGACTCCTCGTCATGTCCGTGATCACATCCGGGACTCCGAACTAACTTCGGTACATCAAAATGCATAAACTCATAATAACTGTCATCGTAACATTAAGCGTGCGGACCCTACGGTTCGAGAACAATGTAGACATGACTGAGATACATCTCCGGTCAATAACCAATAGCGGGACCTGGATGCCCATATTGGCTCCTACATATTCTACAAAGATCTTTATCGGTCAGACCGCATAACAACATACGTTGTTCCCTTTGTCATCGGTATGTTACTTGCCCGAGATTGGATCGTCGGTATCCAATACCTAGTTCAATCTCGTTACCGGCAAGTCTCTTTACTCGTTCCGTAATACATCATCTCGCAACTAACTCATTAGTTGTAATGCTTGCAAGGCTTATGTGATGTGCATTACCGAGAGGGCCCAGAGATACCTCTCCGACAATCGAAGTGACAAATCCTAATCTCGAAATACGCCAACCCAACATCTACCTTTGGAGACACCTGTAGAGCTCCTTTATAATCACCCAGTTACGTTGTGACGTTTGGTAGCACACAAAGTGTTCCTCCGGGAAATAGGAGTTGCATAATCTCATAGTCATAGGAACATGTATAAGTCATGAAGAAAGCAATAGCAACATACTAAACGATCGGGTGCTAAGCTAATGGAATGGGTCATGTCAATCAGATCATTCAACCAATGATGTGACCTCGTTAATCAAATAACAACACCTTGTTCATGGTTAGGAAACATAACCATCTTTGATTAACGAGCTAGTCAAGTAGAGGCATACTAGTGACACTAAGTTTGTCTATGTATTCACACATGTATTATGTTTTCGGTTAATACAATTCTAGCATGAATAATAAACATTTATCATGATATAAGGAAATAAATAATAACTTTATTATTGCCTCTAGGGTATATTTCCTTTAGTCTCCCACTTGCACTAGAGTCAATAATCTAGATTACACAGTAATGATTCTAACACCCATGAAGCCTTGGTGCTGATCATGTTTTGCTCGTGGAAAAGGCTTAGTCAACAGGTCTGCAATATTCAGATCCGTATGTATCTTGCAAATCTCTATGTCTCCCACCTGGACTAGATCCTGGATGGAATTGAAGCGTCTCTTGATGTGCTTGGTCCTCTTGTAAAATCTGGATTCCTTTGCCAAGGCAATTGCACCAGTATTGTCACAAAAGATTTTCATTGGACCCGATGCACTAGGTATGACACCTAGATCGGATATGAACTCCTTCATCCAGACTCCTTCGTTCGCTGCTTCCGAAGCAGCTATGTACTCCGCTTCACATGTAGATCCCGCTACGACACTTTGTTTAGAACTGCACCAACTGACAGCTCCACCGTTTAATGTAAACACGTATCCGGTTTGCGATTTAGAATCGTCCGGATCAGTGTCAAAGCTTGCATCAACGTAACCTCTTACGGTGAGCTCTTTGTCACATCCATATACGAGAAACATATCCTTAGTCCTTTTCAGGTATTTCAGGATGTTCTTGACCACTGTACAGTGATCCACTCCTGGATTACTTTGGTACCTCCCTGCTAAACTTATAGCAAGGCACACATCAGGTCTGGTACACAGCATTGCATACATGATAGATCCTATGGCTGAAGCATAGGGAACATCTTTTATTTTCTCTCTACCTTCTGCAGTGGTCAGGCATTGAGTCTGACTCAACTTCACACCTTGTAACACAGGCAAGAACCCTTTCTTTGCTTGATCCATTTTGAACTTCTTCAAAATCTTGTCAAGGTATGTGCTTTGTGAAAGTCCAATTAAGCGTCTTGATCTATCTCTATAGATCTTTATGCCTAATATGTAAGCAGCTTCACCGAGGTCTTTCATTGAAAAACTCTTATTCAAGTATCCCTTTATGCTATCCAGAAATTCTATATCATTTCCAATCAGCAATATGTCATCCACATATAATATCAGAAATGCTATAGAGCTCCCACTCACATTCTTGTAAATACAGGCTTCACCGAAAGTCTGTATAAAACCAAATGCTTTGATCACACTATCAAAGCGTTTATTCCAACTCCGAGAGGCTTGCACCAGTCCATAAATGGATCGCTGGAGCTTGCACACTTTGTTAGCTCCCTTTGGATCAACAAAACCTTCCGGTTGCATCATATACAACTCTTCTTCCAGAAATCCATTTAGGAATGCAGTTTTGACATCCATCTGCCAAATTTCATAATCATAAAATGCGGCAATTGCTAACATGATTCTGACAGACTTAAGCATCGCTACGGGTGAGAAGGTCTCATCGTAGTCAACCCCTTGAACTTGTCGAAAACCTTTTGCGACAAGTCGAGCTTTATAGACAGTAATATTACCGTCAGCGTCAGTCTTTTTCTTGAAGATCCATTTATTCTCAATTGCTTGCCGATCATCGGGCAAGTCAACCAAAGTCCATACTTTGTTCTCATACATGGATCCCATCTCAGATTTCATGGCTTCTAGCCACTTTGCGGAATCTGGGCTCACCATCGCTTCTTCATAGTTCGTAGGTTCATCATGATCTAGCATCATGACTTTCAGAACTGGATTACCGTACCACTCTGGTGCGGATCTCACTCTGGTTGATCTACGTGGTTCAGTAGTATCTTGTCCTGAAGTTTCATGATCATCATCATTAGCTTCCTCACTAATTGGTATAGGTGTCGCAGAAACAGTTTTCTGTGATGTACTATTTTCCAATAAGGGAGCAGGTACAGTTACCTCGTCAAGTTCTACTTTCCTCCTACTCACTTCTTTCGAGAGAAACTCCTTCTCTAGAAATGATCCATTCTTAGCAACGAATGTCTTGCCTTCGGATCTGTGATAGAAGGTGTACCCAACAGTTTCCTTTGGGTATCCTATGAAGACACATTTCTCCGATTTGGGTTCGAGCTTATCAGGTTGAAGCTTTTTCACATAAGCATCGCAGCCCCAAACTTTAAGAAACGACAACTTTGGTTTCTTGCCAAACCATAGTTCATAAGGTGTCGTCTCAACGGATTTTGATGGTGCCCTATTTAACGTGAATGCGGCCGTCTCTAAAGCATAACCCCAAAACGATAGCGGTAAATCAGTAAGAGACATCATAGATCGCACCATATCTAGTAAAGTACGATTACGACATTCGGACACACCATTACGCTGTGGTGTTCCGGGTGGCGTGAGTTGCGAAACTATTCCACAATTTTTCAAATGTATACCAAACTCGTAACTCAAATATTCTCCTCCACGATCAGATCGTAGAAACTTTATTTTCTTGTTACGATGATTTTCAACTTCACTCTAAAATTCTTTGAACTTTTCAAATGTTTCAGACTTATGTTTCATTAAGTAGATATACCCATATCTGCTTAAATCATCTATGAAAGTGAGAAAATAACGATATCCGCCACGAGCCTCAATATTCATCGGACCACATACATCGGTATGTATGATTTCCAACAAATCTGTTGCTCTCTCCATAGTACCGGAGAACGGTGTTTTAGTCATCTTGCCCATGAGGCACGGTTCGCAAGTACCAAGTGATTCATAATCAAGTGGTTCCAAAAGCCCATCAGTATGGAGTTTCTTCATGCGCTTTACACCGATATGACCTAAACGGCAGTGCCACAAATAAGTTGCACTATCATTATCAACTCTGCATCTTTTGGCTTCAACATTATGAATATGTGTGTTACTATTATCGAGATTCATCAAAAATAGACCACTCTTCAAAGGTGCATGACCATAAAAGATATTACTCATATAAATAGAACAACCATTATTCTCTGATTTAAATGAATAACCGTCTCGCATCAAACAAGATCCAGATATAATGTTCATGCTTAACGCTGGCACCAAATAACAATTATTTAGGTCTAATATTAATCCCGAAGGTAGATGTAGAGGTAGCGTGCCGACCGCGATTACATCGACTTTGGAACCGTTTCCCACGCGCATCGTCACCTCGTCCTTCGCCAGTGTTCGCTTAATCCGTAGTCCCTGTTTCGAGTTGCAAATATTAGCAACAGAACCAGTATCAAATACCCAGGTGCTACTGCGAGCTCTAGTAAGGTACACATCAATAACATGTATATCACATATACCTTTGTTCACCTTGCCATCCTTCTTATCCACCAAATACTTGGGGCAGTTCCGCTTCCAGTGACCAGTCTGCTTGCAATAGAAGCACTCAGTTTCAGGCTTAGGTCCAAACTTGGGTTTCTTCTCCTGAGCAGCAACTTGCTTGCCGTTCTTCTTGAAGTTCCCCTTCTTCCCTTTGCCCTTTTTCTTGAAACTAGTGGTCTTGTTAACCATCAACACTTGATGCTCCTTCTTGATTTCTACCTCCGCAGCTTTCAGCATCGAAGAGCTCGGGAATAGTCTTGTTCATCCCTTGCATATTATAGTTCATCACGAAGCTCTTGTAGCTTGGTGGCAGTGATTGGAGAATTCTATCAATGATGCAATCATCTGCAAGATTAACTCCCATCTGAATCAAGTGATTATTATACCCACACATTTTGAGTATATACTCACTGACAGAACTGTTCTCCTTCATCTTGCAGCTATAGAACGTATTGGAGACTTCATATCTCTCAATTCGGGCATTTGCTTGAAATATTAACTTCAACTCCTGGAACATCTCATATGCTCCATGACGTTGAAAACATCGTTGAAGTCCCGATTCTAAGCCGTAAAGCATGGTACACTGAACTATCGAGTAGTCATCAGCTTTGCTTTGCCAGACGTTCATAACATCTGGCGTTGCTCCAGCAGCAGGCCTGGCATCCAGCGGTGCTTCCAGGACGTAATTCTTCTGAGCAACAATGAGGATAATCCTCAAGTTACAGACCCAGTCCGTGTAATTGCTACCATCATCTTTCAACTTTGCTTTCTCAAGGAACGCATTAAAATTCAACGGAACAATAGCACGAGCCATCTATCTACAATCAACATTAACAAGCAAGATATTATCAGGTACTAAGTTCATGATAAATTTAAGTTCAATTAATCAAATTACTTAAGAACTCCCACTTAGATAGACATCCCTCTAATCCTTTAAGTGATCACGTGATCCAAATCAACTAAACCATAACCGATCATCACGTGAGATGGAGTAGTTTTCAATGGTGAACATCGTTATGTTGATCATATCTACTATATGATTCACGCTCGACCTTTCGGTCTCCGTGTTCCGAGGCCATATCTGCATATGCTAGGCTCGTCAAGTTTAACCTGAGTATTCTGCTTGTGCAAAAACTGACTTGCACCCGTTGTAGATGGACGTAGAGCTTATCACACCCGATCATCACGTGGTGTCTGGGCACGACGAACTTTGGCAACGGTGCATACTCAGGGAGAACACTTCTTGATAATTTAGTGAGAGATCATCTTATAATGCTACCATCAATCAAAGCAAGATAAGATGCATAAAAAGATAAACATCACATGCAATCAATATAAGTGATATGATATGACCATCATCATCTTGTGTTTGTGATCTCCATCTCCGAAGCACCATCATGATCACCATCGTCACCGGCACGACACCTTGATCTCCATCGTAGCATCGTTGTCATCTCGCCAATCTTATGCTTCCATGACTATCGCTACCGCTTAGTGATAAAGTAAAGCATTACATCGCGATTGCATTGCATACAATAAAGCGACAACCATATGGCTCCTGCCAGTTGCCGATAACTCGGTTACAAAACATGATCATCTCATACAATAAAATTTAGCATCATGTCTTGTACTACAAATTCTATTTTTGCCTACTAGCTAGCTACATGTTTTTGCTTACATATGTCCGCTTAATTAAGACATGCAAACGTGTGTGCATGTAGATTTCACTGGATCTTGTGTATCATTAAAGTTGATGAAGGAACAGTTGAAGTACTGGACTCACTACTCAAAAAAAAACTGACTACAACATCTTGTTTGGAATAGTCAACAGGTAATTTCAATCATTATTAACTATATATCTCGTCCTATTTAGTTCGTCATTTCCTGATATGAACTATTTAATAACCCATTTATTCATTTTCTTTGTCGGCGGGCAGGGCATGGGCAAGGTTCATCAGCGTCACTCCAGGCCAATGGAAACGAAAGCTGAAATGGTTTCGACCCAAGGTAAGTAATTAAGTAGTACTAGCTAGTTAGCTGCCATCTCTTTAATTATCATGCTTGATTAATTATTATCTGATCAAATTTCATTCTCGTAAAGGCCCTTGAGCAGGCGCAGGGGACTGATCTGTGTGCATACTGCGTTTGCGAGAATATTCGCATGATGGCGTCCGAAAGGAGCAGATCTCAAAGACAGGAATGAGTACGTTTGTCAGAACACTATTCACAACTTTTACACCATTATCAATATCTAGTCACACAACTAATACACATGCATATTGATCTTCTTCTTAACAGTTCCGAGAGGTGCGGGAGAAGCTCCTACCAACGGAGTGCGTAGAACCATTTCAAGAGGAAATAGCGGGATTTTTGCTCGACCAGGTCATAGATCCGAACGGAGAATACCGTTACCCGCTACTGCCCCCATGAACCACTTCCAATTGTCATCGTGCTCCGAAGGCACCAATTAGGCTAATGCCACTGGCTCCGAAGGCAACATGTAGGAGAAATTGTATATAGCTAGTTAATTGTATGTGTATATACACACACACACACACATGTGTGTGTGTATGTGTGAATTAATATGGTGGTTTGTGAGACATTTGATGATATATATATATGATCGGTTCTACTAGAAATTCTATTTATATATATATGCATAACGTGTACAATGTGTAGTATCGTAAAATACCAGCAAACAAAAAAGAATTAAATGGAAAACACAAAATTAAATGAAAAAGAAATCATAAACCCAAAACCCCCCAACCTTTTAATACCGGTTGGTGTCACCAACCGGTACTAAAGGGTTCCCTGCCCCCGGAGCTGGCTGTGCCACGTGGTTGCCCTTTAGCACCGGTTCGTGCTGAACCGGTACTAAAGGAGGGGCCTTTAGTGCCCACACTTTAGTGCCGGTTACCGAACCGGCACTAAAGGGCCTTACGAACCGGGGCTATTGCCCGCTTCTGCACTAGTGCTAGGAGCTCTCTCACGCTATCAGCCTTTGAAGCCATCCAATTTCACGTTATGGCTGTCCCGGGCCGTTGGATGCATGGTAGAATTTTTTTTAACACTCCCGTCCCCACAGCTTCTTGAGGGTAGCTGCTCCCGTAACTTTTTCTGACTAACGTGGTTAATTGGGCCAAACAGCCCACCTAGCATGGTTGGTAGGTGCTCAATTATAGCGTGTAGGAAGAGTTGAAGGATCCATCCATTGAATAGGAGTACACGGGATGGGATTTTCGCCCCAATTATAATTTATTTCGTAATTACTCTACTCTTTATGGTCAGCATTCAACTTATGTTTATTTTTCTATTTTTTTTCAGAAGACTTGTGAATTTTATTAGCACACAAAGTAACCTTCAAGAACAAGTATAGCTACCCCATAGTAAGCAAAAAGACCTTGCGCAAAGAAGAAAATACAACCAAATCCCTACGCAGGGTCATCATCACCGCCGAGAGCTCACAGAATTCTTACCAAGTAATTCCCTGAAAAATCCCGAATGTAGATAGCAGCTAGTTTGTTTGTTTCTATCTACTCTGGATGAAGCGATGATGACTTTTGTCATGAACGAGCAAATTGTTTCATCAACACATTAATGGTATAGCATAGTTATGCTATTTTGCAAGGGGCGAATAATGAGTATGATAAACTATTCCACATACACAAATCTAAATAAGTGAGAGCTGAAATATAATAGTAGTATCTTTGTATTTCTTTCTTTCTTTCCAAAAGCCAGCACATACATACATAAATACACGATACTATTGGTCACTGATAAATATATGATCCATCTCATCTATAATACCTAAACAGTTCATCCCCACTACTCCCTCCGTCCGGTGAAGAGTGTATATCTAGTTTTAAAATTTGTCCACAAAAGAGTGTACTTCTATCTTTCCAATACACTTGGGAAAAAAATACTTCTCTTTCATCACACGGTAATCAAGACCAATAGCAATCTACACATGATCTTTTAATTTCTACATGCACTTAGCTCATTGGGTCCCATCCCATAGCTTCACAAGTGAATCTACCTATGGATCCATAAAGTTGATCATTACTTTTCAAATTCTTATTTCATGTGTCCGCCGTAGCGCTTATCTATCTCCTGGTCCGATTCATCTTCGGAATGTAACCGGACATATCACAAGTTAGGTAATTAAAGAGGAGGGAGATGGTGACTTGCATCTTTCCAATGCCTTTTTTTACCCAACTCCATAGTTTGTCCTAAAATTTCTAGATGTACATTTTTCACCGGACGGAGGGAGTATATCTTTTCTCTTGATATGCAATCTATCCACATCACTAATCAACATGCAACCATGCACTTCGCTCCACCTCAGCAGTCTAGCACATCCTCAGCGATAGTGCCACATCGGCAACTTTTGCCCATGCATTGAAAACACACATGCATGTTAGTTCAGCAAAAAAAAAAACCCTGTTCGTCCGGTGCAAGCGAGGCATACCCGTTGATATTACGCGGTGCCCGAGCAACTCTCTATTTTTCTGGCGTAATTGATCTCTCATTATCTCTAATTCGCCACGCACCGGCAACACAGCCGCGATCTGCGCGAGAACTGCATGTATGCGCGCATGAGACCACCCAGTAAATGTGCGAAGGACACAAATCGACGCAAAGCAAGAACTCAACAAATTTCATCCAAGCATGTCGTCCATCAATTCGTTGCAGTTAATTACTATTGCCTAAAAACCCGTGCATGCAGTTAATTACGGCTGAATTGAATCTTGCATTGGTACTTTTGGCCCGCCGGTCTATTCCCTTCCCAGTCCCAGACTAGTAGTATCATTTATTCCTGGCGCGTTATCTCTTCCTCTTCTCCATCCGGTTCAACTAGCACAAATCAACCCCTTCAGGAGCGATGGTGGCATTCATGGCGAGGTATATAGCCACCCATTGCAAACACAACCAAATTGAAACATCTCTCACCTTCAGGAGCGATGCTGGCGTTCATGGCGAGGTCCTGCTCCTTCGTGAGTCGTCCACGCCGGAGACCTGCGCGCTGCTGCTTTCCTAGGCCCCTGTAATCTTGGCACTTGAACCGAGCCCTGCATCCGATTGCCGATGAAACGAGCCCTTTTGGCTTCGCTGGTCCAAGCGACGCACCCCGTCCTCCTCCGGCATCAGCTGCACTGAAGGTGGGGGCTCTCCTTACTCTCTATCTCCTTAGATCTGAGTGATTTTTTTTGAGTTAGCTTGAGTTGGAAGCTCTGCTCATGTGTGGTAAGAAGTTATATTTTTCAGAAGAAAGCTTTGTTCCATCTCCGGCCACCTCCTCCACGTAGTAAGTCCGGTCCTTCTCAGCCACGGTCTTACCTACTCCCTCCGGTCCTTTTTAGTTCACATATAAAGTTTGTCTGAAGTCAAACCTCGTAAATTTTGACCGAATTTATAGAGAAAAATACCAACATTCAGAATGTGAAAATCAACAACGTTAGATGCGTCATGACTTTAGTTTTCATATTGTATAAATTTAGTATTGTACATATTAATATTTTTTCATATAAATATGGTTAAACTTTATGAAGTTTGACTTCAGACAATTCTTATACGCGAAGTAAAAAGGACCGAAGGGAGTACAATCCTATCTAACTCGAGCACTGCAGGCAAGCATTTGCCGAGATACGATGGTTCGTGCTCATCTCTCCCTCACCGATCTGGTTGATTTTGATTAGAAATTCAATTTCGTTTTTTTACTGTCCTTGAAGGAATAAACAGATGAAACTCACCATGTTCTACCTGCAATTCCAGTCGTGCATCTCTCTCTCACACACACATTAGTATGAATCATATTGGTATTTTTATTGCTACTTATGATTGATTTGCAGAATTGAACATATGACATAGTGCAGTTCATCTCCAGTATGTTCGTTCATGACAGTACTATTTCAGAGTCATTGTTGTTCTTCTACTGTATGTGTTCAAAACCAAAGGTTTCGTTTGATTGCTGCTCAGCATCCGGAGGCTTGAGTATTGCACCTAAAAGGAGGAGGCAAGGAGCTCTAATTATTATTTCTGATTTTTTCATCACAAATAAAACGGAGCTCTAATTATTTTTTATCTGATATTCTTTTTGCTTTGAGATAGACGCTGGAATAGTAACTGACTTTCAGTTTCAAGCATGTCAATGTATAAATGTATAATTACAATCAAAGAATCTTCTATAAGGCTAAGCATTTGGGATATTATGTCTTCAAACCTATAGCATCTCTTGACATGTAAGAATAATTCTTTTCTGTCATTACAATATCACTATATAATTGTTCTGGTTTGATGACACTGTGCTCATAGCCTAAAAGATTCCTGCTTGCTGAGAGGATCAAGTATGGCCTGTTATGATAATCATTTGATTTAATTGTTCTATGCCGGTTGGCAGCCTATTAAAAAATGTGTTACAAAATAGAGTGTATACGTTGTCCTACCCAAGAACCATGCCATTTTTTACACCTTCGGTTATTCTCTCAAAATGCAAAATGGTAGTCATCGCAACCTAATACCCATTTAGTGCATTACACCTCAAGGCTAATGTTGGGGATATAGCTATTGGTATGATCCGCCCACGAGGGGCCGGGTTATACTTACAAATATTGTTGAAGCCCAGGACCCAGGATAGAGATGGCGGTTCAATTAAGGGCTCAAAGCCTAGAGGCGACTTAAGGCCCGTAGTGATAAACCGCCATGTATGCGTGACTTGTATTGTAAGGTAAGAATAGTTAAGAGACCGAACCGGACACTGTTTATGAGCCGGCCGAGACTCTGTAGAGCCGCTGGGCGTCGACCTCTGTACATAAAGGGACGACCCGGCGGCGGTTCAGGACAAGTAACATCAACTCGAGAGCTAGGTCAAGCAATTCGCTCCCTGGTTATCGAGACATAAGCAA
This sequence comes from Triticum monococcum, assembly GCA_034509565.1. Classification (NCBI taxonomy): domain Eukaryota; kingdom Viridiplantae; phylum Streptophyta; class Magnoliopsida; order Poales; family Poaceae; genus Triticum; species Triticum monococcum. The sequence goes on along the minus strand of CM067843.1, from coordinate 60,266,179 downwards.
TCCCACTCAAAAATGGATTGTAGGCTTTTACCTTCACTGTAAGGGGCCGAACCAGTATAAACCTCGTGTCCTTTGTCCCGATTAACCCCTTTAAGCTTCCTAGTTGTGATGGCTCCACGACTAAGTCCTTTCACTAGGACATCTGTCGTGACAATTCTACGACAGTTGGTGCCCACCGTGGGGCCAGCGCATGGTGGATTTGAGTTCTTGAAGGGCGGCTTCGAAGGGCTCAAGGGATACGCTGTGGGCCGGATGACCAAGAGTTGTCGTAGCAAGCTCTACATCGACGACGCAGGCTGGGGCCCCAACGCCGGCTCAATTGAGTACGGGTACCGGGTCCCCTTCGGCAGAATTCACGTCTTCATCGGCAAGATGGGCGAGCCGGGCCCTGAGCCGGACATCTGCACCGACCTCGTCAAAACGGCTCAGCGTGCGAGACCCGCCCGGGCTTCGCCTGCTGTGAAGCGTGCCTTTGTGGGATGCATCCACGGAGGGCTCTCTGAAGGATCTGCATCTGATGGTGAGACGACCATCTACTCTGATGGCGGGTCATCCACAGGTGAGACAGATTCATTGTATCAACAGCAAGATGGCGGGCTTGGGGACTGTTCCGATGGCAGCAGTATTCCGGATTGCCTCGAGCCGCCGAGCAGAGTCAAAATCTTCATGGCCGGCACACAACCTATCCAAGACTCCACAACTGCAGCAGCCATGACCTCCGGGTCAGCGGCAGCCGGGGCAGGAGGCCCTGTGCGCTCGCCGGCTCAGGTGTTGATGGATCTCACCGATAAGCTGACCACTTTGTTAACCGCCGTGGTCAACCCGGCGGATCAGGCTCGACATGATGCGGAAGTGGCACAGTTAAAGTTGGATATGGTGCAGGCTAAGGAAGACCTAGTAGCAGAAGATGTCAGGATAACCGCAGAGCGGGCAACTCTGGATGTTCAGGCCCAGTGGATTCGGGCACAGACTTTCCGGCTCACGCAAGATCAGAATGCATCTAATGAGGTCATGAGGAGAAGACATCAGAAGACTCAGTCTCGACTCCCTCTGGTTTATGATCCTCGAAACCTCTTTCATACACCTGGTGCAGGGCCCAGTAACCCTCTGTGGCTCTCCCCGCGTATTGAGGCAGAACGGGTTGCAACACCCGGGGTCGGGGCGCCGGTTTAGCCGCAGATGATGGGGCCTCCCTGCGTGACCACGGCTCCACCTTAGTATGTACCAACACCTCCGGGTCACTATTCTAACCCGTTGGAGAACATGATAGCGGCGGCGGCACGGCTGGCGGCTCTCCCAATTGATGGTGACTCCCCGGCGGCGGTTGAAACCCGCCGGGTCAGAGAACTTCTTCAGACGGCCTTAGCACAACAGGAGGCGTACTCATACAGCCGGGGTAGGATCCAACCCCTCGTTGAAGCTGAAGCCCGAGTTATAGCAGGCACATGGAGTCAGCGGCCATTTCAAGCAACGTCCGGCGCCGTAACCAGCCAGGTGGGCATGACCCGGCTGAAGGAAATATGCCCTAAAGGCAATAATAAAGTTATTATTTATTTCCTTATATCATGATAAATGTTTATTATTCATGCTAGAATTGTATTAACCGGAAACATAATACATGTGTGAATACATAAACAAACAGAGTGTCACTAGTATGCCTCTACTTGACTAGCTCGTTAATCAAAGATGGTTGTGTTTCCTAACCATAGACAAAGAGTTGTTATTTAATTAATGAGATCACATCATTAGGTGAATGATCTGATTGACTTGACCCATTCCGTTAGCTTAGCACTTGATCGTTTAGTTTGTTGCTATTGCTTTCTTCATGACTTATACATGTTCCTATGACTATGAGATTATGCAATTCCCGTTTACCGGAGGAACACTTTGTGTGCTACCAAACGTCACAACATAACTGGGTGATTATAAAGGTGCTCTACAGGTGTCTCCGAAGGTACTTGTTGGGTTGGCGTATTTCGAGATTAGGATTTGTCACTCCGAGTGTCGGAGAGGTATCTCTGGGCCCTCTCGGTAATGCACATCACTTAAGCCTTGCAAGCATTGCAGCTAATGAGTTAGTTGCGAGATGATGTATTACGGAACGAGTAAAGAGACTTGCCGGTAACGAGATTGAACTAGGTATTGGATACCGACGATCGAATCTCGGGCAAGTAACATACTGATGACAAAGGGAACAACATATGTTGTTATGCGGTCTGACCGATAAAAGATCTTCGTAGAATATGTGGGAGCTATCGTGGTTATATGTCTGACAGTAATGTAGGGGGGTGTGTATGGAGAGGCTAGATCTTAGCTATTGGGAAGTTGTAAGCACGCAAGGTTTACGAGTTCAGGCCCTTCTCGGAGGAAGTAACAGCCATACGTCTCGGTGCCCGGAGGCGGTCGATTGGATTATGCGTGTGTAGATAACAAGGGTGCGAACCCCTCATACTGAGGAGGGGGGTGGCTTATATAGAGTTCGCCGGCCCCCTCCTGCCCTCAGTAATGCAGGGTTTTAGGTACATTTAAGGTTGGGCGTTACTGGTAACGCCCTTAATAAAGTGTTATAATGACTATAAAGACTACTTAATAGCCGACCGTTTGCCCGCGGAGTGACTTCAGGTCTTCTGACAGTCGAGTGGTTGGCTTCATGGTCGAGTGATAGTTTCTTTGGTCGAGTGTCTTGAACCCGTCGAGTGGGATACCTTCAAGTCGTTTGAAAGGTGACTCCTTCTAGGGATGCCCTCGGGTAGGGCTTTTTAGGACAGCTCCCCGTGCCCCTACCCTAGGTACATAGCTTCATCATTATCCCCCGAATGGATCGAGGTTAGAGTGAGAAAGGGTCGGCGACCTTTCCGACTGGTTCTTCGGACTATATGAGTGCCTCGTTCTGGGTCGACCATCACGGATGACGTCATCAACCTCTTTCAGTCGCCTTGATCCATTCCAGGCCTTTCGTCGAGTGGATTTCTTTACCTGTGATGTACCGAGCGCCTGTGCGCGCAGGGTCCTCTGTTTTGACAAGTTGTTCTGCAGCCAGCGGATATCACGGGATTCAGATTTTTTGGGAAGCGCACGGGACGGGGGCGGCCGCAGTAATCGGAAGTGACAATGCGGAGGCTCCTCGATCTCCGTGTTGCCTTTTTCCCCACGTACTGCGCGCGCGCCTGCTGCGGGATTTGACTGGATAGCCTGGGCCTACCGGTCAGCCACTCGGAAGCTGTTCCTTATAAGTTGCCGGCTCGGAGTTCCCCAACAGTGCGCGTACTCCTCTCTTCTCCTTCTTCCTCTCTTTCTTCGCAACCCCTTCCGCTACCTCCGCTCTCACCCTACCACCGCAAACCTGCTCGAGATTTCGCCCGCGACGATGGTGAAAGGCAAGACGACTGCTCTGGAGCGCGCGAAGAAGGCGGCGGCGGGGAAAGGGAAGAGGTCTGCACGTGGCGGATCTTCCTCCAGGACGGCCCTGCCCAAAGGTTGGATCCAGGGCGACTGGATGCCGTCGGTGCTCCGGCAGGAGGATCTCAACAACATGGTTGAGGGGGGAGCCATTCCCCATAAAGCCGCGCGTCTTCCGAGGGGAGAGATCGAACCTCAACCTCGTGACGGTGAGTGCCTGCTCCTGGCCACTCACATCGACCGAGGGTTTTCTCTGCCGCCCCATCCTTTCTTCCGAAATTTCTTGAACTTCTTCGGAGCGCAGCTCCATCACTTTACTCCAAACTCCATTGTCTACCTTGCTGCTTTCATTTCCATGTGTGAGGCGTTCCTGGGTTGCCGCCCACATTGGGGGCTTTTCAAGCACATTTTTACATGTCGCTCTCAGTCGGTCAAGAAGGCCAAGTCGAGTGATGAGAGGACGCAAGTGATCCAGTTGTGCGGGGGCTTGGCGATCCAAACGAGGGGGAAGAGCTGTTTTCCATCCATCACTTTCCCGGAGTCGGTCTGAGGGTGGCAGGCAACTTGGTTCGACTGCCAGGACCAGGCGACCCCAGGGCAGTCGACTGGTCTCCCGTCTTTCTCTCTCGACCGAGCCGAAAAACCTGCTTCTCTGAAGGTGACGCTGGAAGAAAAAGCCCAGGTTAAGGTGCTGGCGGGTCGAGTGGTTGAGCTTGTCCGTGAGGGTGTGACGTGTCGTGGTTCTAAGTCTGACAGTGAGGTAGGGGGGTGTGTATGAAGAGGCTAGACCTTAGCTATTGGGAAGTTGTAAGCACGCAAGGTTTACGAGTTCAGGCCCTTCTCGGAGGAAGTAACAGCCCTACGTCTCGGTGCCCGGAGGCAGTCGATTGGATTATGCGTGTGTAGATAACAAGGGTGCGAACCCTTCATACTGAGGAGGGGGGGTGGCTTATATAGAGTTCGCCGGCCCTCTCCTGCCCTCAGTAATGCAGGGTTTAAGGTACATTTAAGGTGGGGCGTTACTGGTAACGCCTCTAATAAAGTGCTATAATGACCATAAAGACTACTTAATAGCTGACCGTTTGCTTGCGAAGTGACTTTAGGTCTTCTGGCAGTCGAGTGGTTGGCTTCATGGTCGAGTGATAGCTTCTTGGTCGAGTGTCTTGAACCCGTCGAGTGAGATACCTTCAAGTTGATTGAAAGGTGACTTCTTCTAGGGATGTCCTCGGGTAGGGCTCTTTAGGATGGGTCCGTGCCCCTACCCTAGGTACATAGCTTCATCATTAGCCCCCGAATGGATCGAGGCTAGAGTGAGAAAAGGGGTTAGTGACCTTTCCGACTGATTCTTCGGGTTATATGAGTGCTTCGTTCTAGGTCGACCGTCACGGATGACGTCATCAACCTCTTTCAGTCGCCTTGATCTGTTCCAGGCCTTTTGTTGAGTGGATTTCTTTGCCTGTGATGTACCGAGCGCCGGTGCGCGTGGGGTTTTCTGTTTTGACAAACTGTTCTGCAGCCAGCGGATATCACGGGATTCAGATTTTTTGGGAAGCGCGCGGAACGGGGGCGGCCGCAGTAATCGGAAGTGACAATGCGAAGGCTCCTCGATCTCCGCGTTGCCTTTTTTACCACGTACTGCACGCGCACCTGCCGCGGGATTTGACTGGATAGCCTGGGCCTACTGGTCAGCCACTCGGAAGCGGCCCCTTATAAGTTGCCGGCTTGGAGTCTCCCAACAGTGCGCGTGCTCTTCTCTTCTCCTTCTTCATCTCTTTCTTCGTAACCTCTTCCGCTGCCTTCGCTCTCGCCCAACCACCGCAAACCTGTTCGAGATCTCGCCGGCGACGATGGTGAAGGGCAAGACGACCGCTCTGGAGCGCGCGAAGAAGGCGGCGGCGGCGGGGAAGGGAAGAAGTCTGCGCGCGGCGGATCTTCCTCCCGGACGGCCCTGCCCAAAGGTTGGATCCAGGGCGACTGGATGCCATCGATGCTCCGGCAGGAGGATCTCGATGACATGGTTGAGGGGGGAGCCATTCCCCACAAAGCCGCGCGTCTTCCGGTGGGAGAGATCGAACCTCAACCTCGCGACGGTGAGTGCGTGCTTCTGGCCACTCACATCGACCGAGGGTTTTCTCTGCCGCCCCATTCTTTCTTCCCAAACTTCTTGAACTTCTTTGGAGCGCAGCTCCATCACTTTACCCCAAACTCCATTGTCTACCTCGCCGCTTTCATTTCTATGTGTGAGGCGTTCCTGGGTTGCCGCCCACACTGGGGCTTTTCAAGCACATTTTCACTTGTCGCTCTCAGTCGGTCAAGAAGGCCAAGTCGAGTGATGAGAAGACGCAAGTTATTCAGTTGTGTGGGGGCTTGGCGATCCAGACGAGGGGGAAGAGCTATTTCCCATCCATCACTTTCCCGGAGTCGGTCCGAGGTTGGCAGGCGACTTTGTTCTACTGCCAGGACCAGGTGACTCCAGGGCAGTCGACTGGTCTCCCGCCTTTCTCTCTCGACCGAGCCGAAAAGCCAGCTTCTCTGAAGGTGACGCCGGAAGAAAAAGCCCAGGTCAAGGTACTGGCGGGTCGAGTGGTCGAACTTGTCCGCGAGGGTGTGACGGGAATGGATCTGCTAGAAGTCTTCCTCAAGAGGCAAATCCAACCGCTCCAGGCTCGTGACCACCCGATGTGGCTGTACTCTGGCCTCGAGGACACCACTCAGATCCACCCGGAGGAGGTCACTGACGAGATGTTGGAGGGGTGGCTGTCAAGCATCACGGGGAACAAGGACAACCCCCGAGGAGCCAGGAGGGTCATTCCACTCGATAGTTCGTACGAGGTCGACCAGGTGTGTCTTTATGCTACCGACTGAAATCTTCGTTTTCTTCGTTGGTCTTCTTTTGAGTAGGTCGATTGACTTTCGTCTTGTCTGTTGTTTTCCAGGTGACCACTGAGATGTACTCGACGCCCAATGGGGCACAGGGGTCGACTGAGGAAGGGGAAGGGAGCGGAGGTGAGAGCGGGGATGACCAAGGCGAGTGGGAGTCTGATGGTGAAGGAGAGGGAGGCGATGACATCTTCTCTAGCGAAGAGGAGGAGGAGGAGGTCGAACCCCCCCCCCCCCCGCCCGGAGAGGCGATCCAAGCTCACACACGACCCGGCGCAGGAATGTGGCAAGGCGACTGCCTCCGTTGGGCCGTCGTCAAAACGCCCTCGGACTTCTTCTCCAACACCGACTGGGAAGGTCTCCAAGCAACCACGCACGACGCTGTCCAAGCCGCCCAAGGCTCTGCCCAAGATGAAGATAGCCGTCCCTACCATTTCTGGGTAATAAACCTTGTTTTCCTTCGTCGACCGTGGACGGATCCTTGGTCGATTCATTGAGCCAACTGACTGACTTTTCGAAATTTGCAGCGCTGCTACCTCTGAGGTCTCTACCAAGGACGACGACCAAGAGATGGGGGACGCTGTTACCTCCAACCCTGGTACGATTACTGACGTCCTGTTTTTGAGTCGACTGGTCATTTCTTGCGATTTTGGTCGATTGAAAGTTTCCCTTGCAGCCCCTCCTCACATTATCGACCTCCCGGATGACGACGACAACGAACCGCTAAGGATGAGGAGGACCAAGAGGTCGTCGGCTGACAGGACGCCCCAGCCTACTCCGGCGCCTGAGACCATGGCTCGAGATGGTGGCGACGCCCCTCGGGCTTCTGTGACTTTTGCTAATCCTCTGTCGAGTGCGCAGCCTTCGGCGTCGACTGCAGATCCAACTTCGCTTTTTCTCGCATACCCCGTCCCTGAGGACGAAGTGGCTGCTGCGAAGGAGGCTATACGCCAGGCGGGGGTCATGATGGAGCAGGTGAAGAAGGCTCGGGAGGCCAGCCAGGCAGCCTATGACGCAAGTTCGGCGCTTCAGAGCAACGTCTAGGTCAGTCGACTTGACACTTGATCATTTGAAGAGTCTTTCTCCTCCCCTTTTTTTGAAGATCTTTGTATCTGTACACCTAGTGGGTGTGTTTACCCCTTCTTGGACTAGTGGGGGCACGCTGAGTGCACCCACTGGGTGTAGTCCCCGAGACTACGGTGGACTGCTGGCAGTCGACTGTAGTCTTTACATTGTGTTTCTGTATCTGTATTCCTTTTCTTGGTCTGGTCAGGCCATGTCGAATGGATCTGGATCGGGTCGACTGCGGACAGTCGACTTTTCGCTCTGTTTTTTTGAACCAGTGGGGGCACGCTGAGTGCACCCACTGGGTGTAGTCCCCGAGACTACTGTCGAATGTTTTTGATTCGGCTCTAGTCTTAGAAACGTCATCTTTTTTCCTCAGTTACTCGGAAGCAACTTATCTTGGATGTCTGTCGACTGATTTTTCCTTTTGCAGAAATCCTGTGAACTTGCATCTCGCTATACTGAGTTGGAGAAGCAGCGGATTCAACTGAACCTCGATCTGGAGCTGGCCAGAACAGAGCTGCAGAAGGTCAGAGATGGCGTTGCTGGTAAGACGACTTTGTCGACTGGTTTTGTTTTTAGGCTTGAGTACCCTTCTGCTGTTTCTGAACCAATCATCGTTTCTTTTGCAGGAGAACTGAGTGAGGCCCTGGCGAAGAAGGATCGGGACCTGGCTGCTGCCCACAAGGAGGCTGACGACAAGATTGCTCTGGCTGAACAGAAGCTGGCTTCGGTCAGCATAATAGAAGCTGAGCATACTAGGCTGAAGACCACTTTGAATGAAGCCAACAGGGAGTGCTCGTGTTGGAATAAGGAGAACCTCACCCTGAGCGAGCAGATGGAAGGCGTCGCTCGCAGGAGGGACGACCTGGAGAGCTACTTGAGGAGCCTCGCCAAGAAATTGTACATCAAGCTTGAAGGTGCGCATTCAATTCTGACTGGTTTTCTTTTGTGTCGACTCAGTCTGTGAGAATTGACTTATCCTTGGGTCGCGTATGCAGAGTTTTGCCAGGACTTTGAAGAGGAGACTGGGCGGATTGAAACGGGTTTGGACCCAATCAAATCTCCGGTGAATGATGACGCTGCAATGAATCTGCTCCGACTGGAATCTTGTATCGATGGTGCCGTGGATTACTTGGCTCGGCTGAAGGTTGCCATGTCGCGGATCGACCCGACACTTTGGCCAGAGTCTACACTCCAGAGCGATCTCGAGTCTCTGATGACTCGACTTGACAGAATCCCTGACCGAGTGCAGGAGTGGAAGAAGTCTTCTGCTCGGTGCGGCGCTGATGTGGATCTATCTTTAGTCCGCGTCCATTGCAAGGAGGTGCGAGAAGAGAAGCTGGCCGCCATCCAAGTCGCCAATACCAAGAGGCACAGCTTTCAAGACTTCATGGAGACCTTTATTGCTGCTGCCACCCGTATTGCGGATGGAATCGACCTGGATGAGTTCGTCGCCCCTGCCAGTCCTCCACCTGAGGAATAAAAAACTTTTATGCTTCTCCTTAAATTTGCCTCGGAATGCCGAGTGGATTTGTAACCATTTAATCTCTGCCGAGCCGAGGGCTTGAGTACTTTGATTTGAGGTCTGGGGCCTTTTAGGCTTTATCCGAACTTAATTTCTTGCTGAATATCTTCGTGGTTTTGATCTGTCGTGCGGGACTTTGGTCTTGTACTTAGGCGAGTGCTTGACTGCAGCTAAGTTCCCGAGTGGGAGAACCTAGGCGAGTACTGGACTGCAGCTAAGCCCCCGAGTGGGAGGTTTGCTCTCCACTCGGTAGGATTTTTTCAAACTTAGGAGAGTGCTTGACTGCAGCTAAGTTTTCGAGTGGGAGAACTTAGGCGAGTACTGGACTGCAGCTAAGCCCCCGAGTGGGAGGGTTGCTCTCCACTCGATAGGATTTTTCCAAACTTAGGCGAGTACTTGACTGCAGCTAAGCTTCCGAGTGGGAGAGCTTAGGCGAGTACTGGACTGCAGCTAAGCCCCCGAGTGGGAGGATTGCTCTCCACTCGGTAGGATTTTTTCAAACTTAGGCGAGTGCTTGACTGCAGCTAAGTTTCCGAGTGGGAGAACTTAGGCAAGTACTGGACTGCAGCTAAGCCCCCGAGTGGGAGGTTTGCTCTCCACTCGGTAGGATTTTTTCAAACTTAGGCGAGTGCTTGACTGCAGCTAAGTTTCCGAGTGGGAGAACTTAGGCGAGTACTGGACTGCAGCTAAGCCCCCGAGTGGGAGGGTTGCTCTCCACTCGGTAATATTTTTTCAAACTTAGGCGAGTGCTTGACTGCAGCTAAGTTTCCGAGTGAGAGAACTTAGGCGAGTACTGGACTGCAGCTAAGCCCCCGAGTGGGAGGGTTGCTCTCCACTCGGTAGGATTTTTTCAAACTTAGGCGAGTGCTTGACAGCAGCTAAGTTTCCGAGTGGGAGAACTTAGGCGAGTACTGGACTGCAGCTAAGCCCCCGAGTGGGAGGATTGCTCTCCACTCAGTAGGATTTTTTCAAACTTAGGCGAGTGCTTGACTACAGCTAAGTTTTCGAGTGGGAGAACTTAGGCGAGTACTGGACTGCAGCTAAGCCCCCGAGTGGGAGGGTTGCTCTCCACTCGGTAGGATTTTTTCAAACTTAGGCGAGTGCTTGACTGTAGCTAAGTTTCCGAGTGGGAGAACTTAGGCGAGTACTGGACTGCAGCTAAGCCCCCGAGTGGGAGGGTTGCTCTCCACTCGGTAGGATTTTTTCAAACTTAGGCGAGTGCTTGACTGCAGCTAAGTTTCTGAGTGGGAGAACTTAGGCGAGTACTGGACTGCAGCTAAGCCCCCGAGTGGGAGGATTGCTCTCCACTCGGTAGGATTTTTTCAAACTTAGGCGAGTGCTTGACTGCAGCTAAGTTTCCGAGTGGGAGAACTTAGGCGAGTACTGGACTGCAGCTAAGCCCCCGAGTGGGAGGTTTGCTCTCCACTCGGTAGGATTTTTTCAAACTTAGGCGAGTCCTTGACTGCAGCTAAGCTTCCGAGTGGGAGAACTTAGGAGAGTACTAGACTGCAGCTAAGCCCCCGAGTGGGAGGTTTGCTCTCCACTCGGTAGGATTTTTCAAACTTAGGCGAAACGGATTCGCAGCCAAGTCACCCACTGGGGGGTTTTGTATGTAAACAAAGTGACAGCCATTATTGGAACACTCTTGTCTTTGATAAAAATGAACTATAGAAATTATTATTTTTTTCTTATTACATCTCATCTAAGGGAGAACTCAGGTGTAAAAGGGGCGGAGCAGTTCCGCATTCCAAGCTCGTGGCTCATCGATCTGGCGATCGACATTGTAGAGGTGGTATGCTCCATTGTGGAGGACTCTGGTGACTATGAAGGGGCCTTCCCAAGTAGGAGCAAGTTTGTGTGGCTTCTGTTGATCCACTCGGAGGACCAGATCTCCTTCTTGGAAGGCTCAACTTTTCACATTCCGGGCGTGAAAACGGCGCAAGTCTTGCTGATAAATGGTCGATCTGATCATGGCCATCTCCCTTTCTTCTTCTAAGAGGTCGACTGCGTCTTGCCGGGCCTGTTCTGCCTCATCTTCGGTGTAAAGTTCATCTCGGGGTGCATTATGAAGAAGATCACATGGCAGGACTGCTTCGGCTCCATAAACCAGAAAGAATGGAGTTCTTCCAGTCAACCGGTTGGGGGTGGTCCTTAATCCCCACAGAACTGACGGAAGATCGTCGACCCAAGCGCCCGCTACGTGCTTGAGATCGCGCATCAATCGAGGCTTTAGCCCTTTGAGAATCAGACCATTCGCTCTCTCGGCCTGTCCATTCGAATGGGGATGGGCGACCGATGCATAGTCGACTCGTGTGCCTAGAGAGGCGCAAAAAGCTCTGAACTTGTCCGAGTCAAAGTTTGACCCGTTATCAGTGATGATGCTATGCGGGACTCCATATCTGAACGTTAACCCTCTGACGAAACTGATGGTAGTGCAAGCATCGAGGTTCTTGATGGGCTTAGCTTCGATCCATTTGGTAAATTTGTCGACTGCCACAAGCACATGAGTGAATCCACTCCTGCCCGTTCTTAGTGGACCAACCATGTCCAGTCCCCAGACGGCGAAGGGCCAGACGAGTGGAGTGGTCTTCAGGGCTGATGCAGGCTTGTGTGACATGTTGGAGTAGAACTGGCACCCTCCACACTTGTCGACTATCTCTTTTGCCATCTCATTTGCACTTGGCCAGTAAAATCCAGCTCGGTATGCTTTAGCCACAATAGTCCGAGAGGACGCATGGTGACCACAGGTCCCCGAGTGGATATCATTAAGGATTATCTGACCCTCTTCTGGTGTTATGCATTTCTGACCGACTCCAGTCGCGCTCTCTCTATACAACTGTCCCTTTATGACTGTGAAGGCCTTGGATCGGCGGACGATCTGTCGAGCCTCTTCCCCGTCTTCCGGGAGTTCTTTCCTTAGGATATACGCGATGTATGGTATCATCCAGTCAGGGGTGATTGCCAAGACTTCCATGATTAGCTCGACCACCGCAGGTACTTCAACTTCAGTCGGATATATGGCACTTTTCGGCTGCGGGGCTTCTTCTGTGAAAGGATCCTCTTGGACTGACGGTGAGTGAATGTGTTCTAAGAACACGTTGCTGGGAATGGCTTCTCTCTTGGAGCCTATCTTTGCCAAATCGTCAGCTGCCTGATTTTTCAGTCGGGGGATGTGATGAAGCTCTAACCCCTCGAATTTCTTTTCTAGCTTTCGCACTGCATTGCAATACCCAGTCATTGCTGGACTCCTGACGTCCCACTCCTTCATCACTTGATTAACCACCAAATCTGAGTCGCCATAGACCATGAGGCGACGGACGCCGAGTGAAATGGCCATGCGCAACCCATACAAAAGTGCCTCATACTCTGCTTCGTTATTGGAGGAATCGAAGTGAATCTGGAGAACATATCTGAGCTTATCTCCTCGTGGGGAGACTAGGACTACTCCCGCGCCCGAACCATTCAGCATCTTGGATCCATCGAAGAACATGGTCCAGTGTTCCGAGTGAACTTGAGTCGGAAGTTGCTGTTCAATCCACTCGGCGATGAAATCCGTGATTGCTTGGGACTTGATAGCCTTCTTTGCTTCAAACTTGATATCTAAGGGAAGGAATTCAATCTCCCACTTGGCCACTCGACCAGTTGCGTCCCTGTTATGTAGGATCTCTGACAGTGGGGCGTCGCTGACGACTGTAATGGAGTGGTCAGAGAAATAATGTGCAACTTTCTTCGTGGTCATATAAATCCCATATACAAGCTTCTGGTAGTGGGGGTATCTTTGTTTTGAGGGGGTCAAAACTTCAGACACATAATATACTGGGCGTTGAACTTTGAAGGCCTTTCCTTCCTCTTCCCGCTCGACCGTAAGTACTGTACTGACAACTTGTCCTGTGGCTGCAATGTAAAGCAGCAGAGGTTCTTTGCTGATTGGGGCAGCAAGCACCGGCTGGGTGGAGAGCAGAGCTTTGAGCTCTGCAAACATTGCATCAGCTTCTGGAGTCCACTCGAACTTGTCAGACTTCTTCATCAGTCGGTAAAGAGGCAACGCCTTTTCACCGAGTCGAGAAATGAATCGACTTAAAGCGGCCAAGCAGCCTGTAAGCTTCTGGACATCGTGCACGCGTACCGGACGCTTCATCCGAAGTATGGTGCCAATTTTTTCAGGATTGGCGTCGATCCCCCGTTCGGAAACAAGAAAACCAAGTAACTTTCCACCTGGAACCCCGAAAGTACACTTTGATGGATTGAGCTTGATATCGTACCTCCTGAGGTTGGCAAAGGTTTCGGCAAGGTCAGCCCGTAGGTCGGAACCTTTCCGGGACTTGACCACAATACCATCCATGTATGCCTCCACATTCCGACTGATTTGAGTGAGTAAACACTTCTGGATCATTCTCATGAATGTGGCTCTGGCGTTCTTGAGGCCGAATGGCATGGTGACGTAACAGAAGCATCCGAATGGAGTGATGAAAGCCGTTTTGATCTCGTCGGGCCCATACAGACGGATCTGATGGTACCCGTAATAGGCATCTAGAAAAGACAACCTCTCGCATCCCGCAGTTGAGTCGACTATTTGGTCGATGCGAGGGAGAGGAAAATGATCTTTTGGGCATGCCCGATTGATATGTTTGAAATCGATGCACATGCGGAGTGACTTGTCCTTCTTGGGGACCATGACGACATTGGCGAGCCACTCGGAGTGGTAAATCTCTCGGATGAACTCAGCTGCTAAGAGCCGAGCCACCTCCTCGCCAATGGCTTGCTTCTTCTAGACGGCGGACCGTCAAAGATGTTCCTTCACGGGCTTGAATTTTGGGTCGACTCGCAGACGGTGCTCAGCCAGCCCCCTGGGAACTCCAGGCATGTCAGAGGGTTTCCATGCGAAGATGTCCCAGTTCTCACGGAGGAGCTGGATGAGCGCTTCTTCCTATTTGGAGTCGAGCGTCGTCGAGATGTGAGTCGGAGCGGCGTCGGGGTCGGTCGGGTGGATGTGGATTGTCTTTGTTTCACCAGCCGACTGAAAAGCTGACTCAGAGGCAGGCTTCTTAGCTCGCAGCAATTCACTTGGATCGGCAGTCTTTTGGTACTCTTTCAGCTCGACCACTGCCATCTGAGCGTCAGCGATCTTTGATCCCTTCTGAAAACACTCTTCTGCTTTCTTCCGGTTGCCCGTAACAGTGATCACACCTTTGGGGCCAGGCATCTTTAATTTAAGATATACGTAACATGGTCGAGCCATGAAGCGTGCGTAAGCTGGCCTGCCCAAAATGGCGTGATAGGCACTCTGGAAGTCCACAACCTCAAATGTCAACTTTTCCTTGCGGTAATTCTTTGAATCACCAAAAACCACATCAAGAGCAATCTGGCCGAGTGACTCGGCTTTCTTCCCAGGAATGACTCCGTGGAAGCTCATGTTACTGGTGCTGAGTCTGGACATCGGAATGCCCATTCCTTTCAAAGTTTCAGCATACAGTATGTTCAGGCCACTGCCGCCATCCATCAGGACCTTGGTCAGTCGAGTGCCTTCGACGACTGGGTCGACCACCAAAGCTTGCCTCCCTGGGGTGGCAATGTGCGTCGGGTGATCAGACTGGTCGAATGTGATGGCAGTCTGAGACCAATTGAGGTAACTAGGTGTTGCCGGAGCAACCATGTTCACCTCACGGTTGATGACTTTCAGTCGACTTTTGCTTTCAACATCAGCAAAAATCATCAAGGTGGAATTGACTTGGGGTATCCATCGTCACTATCATCCTTGTCCTCAACTCTGTCTGGTTCCTTTTCCTTATCCTTGGGCTGCTTGCCCTGAAACTGCTGGATCAGGAGCCAACACTGTCGAGTGGTATGCTTTGGGAAAATAAAATTACCCTCTTCATCTTTCTTGGTGTGGATGTGACATGGCAGGTCCAAAACATCATTCCCATCCTGATCCTTAACTTTCTTGGGTTTCCATGTGCCCTTGGGTTTCCCCTTGAAGTTTCCCTGGGCCACAGCCAGGGCCTCCCCAGGGGCGGCTGGCTCAGCCTTCCGGTTCTGCTTCCGACTGGAGTTTCCTCCGGTTTCTTGGGCGACTGATTTGAGTTTCCCACTTCAGAGTCGGTCCTCGTCTTCACCATTAGCGTACTTGGTGGCAATCTCCATCATCCGATTCAGGGACATCTCTCCAGTTCGACCGAACGTCAGATTCAACTCTCTGTATTTGACGCCTTCCTTGAAAGCGCAAACTGCTTGATGATCTGGCACGTTCTCGACCGAGTGGTGCAGTGTGATCCACCTCTGGATGTATTCCCTCAGTGTTTCATTCGGCTTCTGCACGCAAGACCGCAACTCTGTAAGGCCTGCAGGGCGCTTGCACGTTCCTTCGAAGGTTGTGATAAACACTCGGGAGAGGTCCTCCCAAGTGTTAATGCTGCTGGGTGCCAACTGATTCAGCCACGCTCTGGCTGAGCCTTCCAACATGATCCGTCGCATTCCCAGCAACGTGTTCCTGGAACACATTCACTCACCGTCAGTCCAAGAGGATCCTTTCACAGAAGAAGCCCCGCAGCCGAAAAGTGCCATATATCCGACTGAAGTTGAAGTACCTGCGGTGGTCGAGCTAATCATGGAAGTCTTGGCAATCACCCCTGACTGGATGATACCATACATCGCGTATATCCTAAGGAAAGAACTCCCGGAAGACGGGGAAGAGGCTCGACAGATCGTCCGCCGATCCAAGGCCTTCACAGTCATAAAGGGACAGTTGTATAGAGAGAGCGCGACTGGAGTCGGTCAGAAATGCATAACACCAGAAGAGGGTCAGATAATCCTTAATGATATCCACTCGGGGACCTGTGGTCACCATGCGTCCTCTCGGACTATTGTGGCTAAAGCATACCGAGCTGGATTTTACTGGCCAAGTGCAAATGAGATGGCAAAAGAGATAGTCGACAAGTGTGGAGGGTGCCAGTTCTACTCCAACATGTCACACAAGCCTGCATCAGCCCTGAAGACCACTCCACTCGTCTGGCCCTTCGCCGTCTGGGGACTGGACATGGTTGGTCCACTAAGAACGGGCAGGAGTGGATTCACTCATGTGCTTGTGGCAGTCTCCCACTCGGAAGCTTAGCTGCAGTCGAGCACTCGCCTAAGTTCTTCCGCAAAGAGACTTAGCTGCAGTCAGCACTCGCGTAAGTGTTTAAGAAATCCTACCGAGTGGAGAGCAAACCTCCCACTCGGGGGGCTTAGCTGCAGTCCAGTACTCGCCTAAGTTCTCCCACTCGGAAGCTTAGCTGCAGTCGAGCACTCGCCTAAGTTTGAAAAAATCCTACCGAGTGGAGAGCAAACCTCCCACTCGAGGGCTTAGCTGCAGTCCAGTATTCGCCTAAGTTCTCCCACTCGGAAGCTTAGCTGCAGTCGAGCACTCGCCTAGTTCTTCCACAAAGAGACTTAGCTGCAGTCAGCACTCGCCTAAGTGTTTAAGAAATCCTACCGAGTGGAGAGCAAACCTCACACTCGGAGACTTAGCTGCAGTCCAGCACTCGTCTAAATACAGGACTCGACTCAATCCGCAAGAAGTTATGCCGCAAATACAAAGAATACTCCGAGTAAAGATCAAAGTTCCACACGACAGATCAAAACCGCGAAGATATTCAACAAGAAATCAAGTTCGGATAAAGCCTAAAAGGTTCCAGACCTCAGATCAAAGTACTCGAGCCCTCGGCTCGGCAGAGTTTAAACGGTTACAAATCCACTCGGCATTACTAGGCAAATTTAAGGAGAAGCATAAAAGTTTTTCATTCCTCAGGCGGAGGACTGGCAGGGGCGACGAACTCATCCAAGTCGATTCCGTCTGCAATACGGGTGGCAGCAGCAATAAAGGTCTCCATGAAGTCTTGAAAGCTGTGCCTCTTGGTATTGGCGACTTGGATGGTGGCCAGCTTCTCTTCTCGCGCCTCCTTGCAATGGACGCGGACTAGAGACAGAGCCACATCAGCGCCGCACCGAGCAGAAGACTTCTTCCACTCCTACACTCGGTCAGGGATTCCGTCAAGTCGCGTCATCAGAGACTCGAGATCATTCTGGAGCGTAGACTCTGGCCAAAGTGTCGGGTCGATCCGCGACATGGCAACCTTCAGCCGAGCCAAGTAACCCACGACGCCGTCAATACGAGATTCCAGTTGGAGCAGATTCATGGCAGCTTCGTCATTCACCGGAGAGTTGATTGGATCCAAACCTGTTTCAATCCGCCCAGTCTCCTCCTCAAAGTTCTGGCAAAACTCTGCATACACGATCCAAGGATAAGTCAATTTTCATAGACTGAGTGGACACAAAAAGAAAACCAGTCAGTATTGAATGTGCACCTTCAAGCTTGATGTACAACTTCTTGGCGAGGCTCCTCAAGTAGCCCTCCAGGTCGTCCCTCCTGCGAGCGACGCCTTCCATCTTCTCGTTCAGGGAGAGGTTCTCCTTCTTCCAACGTGTGCACTCCCTGTTGGCTTCATTCAGAGCGGTCTTCAGCCTGGTGTTCTCTTCTTCTAATTGGTCGACCGAAGCCAACTTCTGTTCAGCCAGAGGGATCTTGTCGTCAGCCTCCTTGTGGGCAGCAGCCAAGTCCTGATCCTTCTTCGCTAGGGCCTCGCTCAGTTCTCCTGCAAAAGAAATGATGATTGGTTCGGAAACAGCAGAAGGGTACTCAAGCCTAAAAACAAAACCAGTCGACAAAGTCGTCTTACCAGCAACGTCGTCTCTGACCTTCTGCAGCTCTGTTCTGGCCAGCTCCAGATCAAGGTTCAGTTGAATCCGCTGCTTCTCCAACTCAGTATAGCAAGATGCAAGTTCACAGGATTTCTGCAAAAGGAAAAATCAGTCGACAGACATCCAAGATAAGTTGCTTCCGAGTAACTAAGAGAAAAAGATGACGTTTCTAAGACCACGGCCGAATGAAAAACATTCGACAGTAGTCTCAGGGACTACACCCAGTGGGTGCACTCAGCGTGCCCCCACTGGTTCAAAAAAAAGAAGAGAGAAAGTCGACTGTCCGTAGTCGACCGGATACAGCTCCATTTGACGTGGCTTGACCAGACCAAGAAAAGAAATATGGATACAGAAACACAATGTAAAGACTACAGTCGACTGCCAGCAGTCCACCGTAGTCTCGGGGACTACACCCAGTGGGTGCACTCAGCGTGCCCCACTCGTCCAAGAATGGGTAAACACACCTGGACGTTGCTCTGAAGAGCCGAACTCGCGTCATAGGCTGCTTGGCTGGCCTCCCGAGGCATCTTCACCTGCTCCATCATGACCCCCGCCTGGCCTATAGCCTCCTTTGCAGCAGCTACTTCGTCCTCAGGGACGGGGTACGCAGCAAAAAGCGAGGATGGATCTGCAGTTGACGCCGAAGGCCGCGCACTCGACAGAGGGTTGGTGAAAGTCACAGAAGCCCGAGGGGCGTCGCCACCATCCCGAGCCATGGTCTCAGACGCCGGAGTAGGCTGGGGAGTCCTGTCAGCCGACGACCTCTTGTTCCTCCTCATCCTCAGCAGTTCGTTGTCGTCGTCATCCGGGAGGTCGATAACATGAGGAGGGGCTGCAAGGGAAACATTCAATCGACCAGAATTGCAAGAAATGACCAGTCGACTCAAAAACAGAACGTCAGTAATCGTACTAGGGTTGGAGGTAACAGCGTCCCCCATCTCTTGGTCGTCGTCCTTGGCAGAGACCTCAGAGGTAGCAGCGCTGCAAATCTCGAAAAGTCAGTCAGTTGGCTCAATGAATCGACCAAGGATCCGTCCACGGTCGACGAAGGAAAACAAGCTTTATTACTCGGAAATGGTAGGGACGGCTATCTTCATCTTTGGCAGAGCCTTGGGCGGCTTGGACAGCATCGTGCGTGGTTGCTTGGAGACCTTCCCAGTCGGTGTTGGAGAAGAAGTCCGAGGGCGTTTTGACGACGGCCCAACGAAGGCAGTCGCCTTGCCGCATTCCTGCGCCGGGTCGTGTGCGAGCTTGGATCGCCTCTCCGGGCGGGCTGGAGAAGATGTCATCGCCTCCCTCTCCTTCACCATCAGACTCCCACTCGCCTTGGTCATCCTCGCTCTCGCCTCCGCTCGCCTCCCCTTCCTCAGTCGACCCCTGTGCCTCATTGGGCGTCGAGTACATCTCAGTGGTCGCCTGGAAAACAGCAGACAAAACGAAAGTTAATCGACCTACTCAAAAGAAGACCAACGCAGAAAACAAAGATTTCAGTCGGGAGCATAAAGACATACCTGGTCCACCTCGTACGAATTGTCGAGTGGAATGACCCTCCTGGCTCCTCGGGGGTTGTCTCTGTTCCCCGTGATGCTCGACAACCACCCCTCCAACATCTCGTCGGTGACCTCCTCCGGGTGGATCCGAGTGGTGTCCTCGAGGCCGGAGTACAGCCACATCGGGTGGTCATGAGCCTGGAGCGGTTGGATTTGCCTCTTGAGGAAGACTTTCAGCAGATCCATTCCCGTCATGATGAAGCTATGTACCTAGGGTAGGGGCACGGACCCGTCCTAAAGAGCCCTACCCGAGGACATCCCTAGAAGAAGTCACCTTTCAATCAACTTGAAGGTATCTCACTCGACGGGTTCAAGACGCTCGACCAAGAAGCTATCACTCGACGACGAAGCCAACCACTCGACTGCCAGAAGACCTAAAGTCACTTCGCAATCAAACGGTCGGCTATTAAGTAGTCTTTATGGTCATTATAGCACTTTATTAGAGGCGTTACCAGTAATGCCCCACCTTAAATGTACTTTAAACCCTGCATTACTGAGGGCAGGAGAGGGCCGGCTAACTCTATATAAGCCAACCCCCTCCTCAGTATGAAGGGTTCGCACCCTTGTTATCTACACACGCATAATCCAATCGACTGCCTCCGGGCACCGAGACGTAGGGCTGTTACTTCCTCCAAGAAGGGCCTGAACTCGTAAACCTTGCGTGCTTACAACTTCCCAATAGCTAAGGTCTAGCCTCTTCATACACACCCCCTACCTCACTGTCAGACTTGGAACCACGACAGTTGGCGCCCACCGTGGGGCATTAGTCTTAGCGCCTAATTGGAGAAGTCGCGATTTTTCCGATCCATTTGATCATGGTTTCCTGTGGAGTTTTGGCAGAGGGCCGCGAGATCCGTCTCGGCGTGCTCACCTTCATCGCCGACGACTCCGCCTGGCTCCAGGAGGCGCCGCTCGACATCAACACGCTCCCCGTCCGCGGGGCGACACACTTCCGCGCGTGCGTTCATGGTGACCTCCTGCGACAGCCGTCGACCCAATATCGGTCAGCCCCCGTGTCGTCTCCCCGCCCCGTCTCCCACCAGCGCAAGCGCTCAGGTCGGTCGAGACTCCAGCGGTGGGTGAGGCACGCCGTGGCCCGCCAGTCGGCGGCCCCACAAGTCGCGGCAATCGAGCCCGACGAATCCCTCTGCGGCTTGTTCGATCTGTCGACTGGCTCCGCGGAGACCGCATCCGAGTGCGATAGCAGCGACCCTTTGGCTGAGGTTCTGGCGGTCGAGGGGACACACAGTCCTCCCGGATTCCACCGCGCTGATGGTGGTGCGGATAGAGGCGATCCGTCGCATCCCCACGACGAGTACCTCCCCAAACCTCTTACGTCATTGCAGCGAGAGGAGCTTCGCTGCCGGAACATGGACACGCTCCACACTCCTATTGTTGGAGAAACCCCCGAGGCCAGGGCCTTGGAGGACGCGCGCTTGGCTAACCTGGCCGAGCGCACTCGACTGGAAAATCTACAGCGAGTACTCGACGAGCAAGCGCGTCAGCGGGCTCCCGAGTCCAGTCGACGACAGCAAGCTCCCGAATCCAGTCGACGTCAGTTCTTCCCGCCGCCGCAGGTATACTAAACTCTGGTTCAGAATTTGGCCGCCGCGGCCCGCATAGCAGAGTCAATTTAGCCCTCCCAGTCGGAGGCTGGCAGGGGCTTGTTGCAGATCAGAGCGTTGCTCCGAGCGGCGGGAAATCAGAATTCCGCCGTCTCTCAGTCACGGAACAGGATCCACAGTTGATCCGTTGCAACAGAAACAGTCCAGTCGGCTCACTGCCCGAGATTGCCCCCGAGGCATGAGGGACGTGGGGACCGACACGATCAGTACAGGAGAAATGAGCAGTATGATCACCGACTCGACCCTGATGATCGACGTCGAGTGCCATCCCCTCCCCCGAGGAGTGGGTCATATGCCCTCGACACCCGGTACTCGTCGTGGGGATGCGACGGATCGCCTCTATCCGCACCACCATCAGCGCGGTGGAATCTGGGAGGACTGTGTGTCCCCTCGACCGCCAGAACCTCAGCCAAAGGGTCGCTGCTATCGCACTCGGATGCGGTCTCCGCGGAGCCAGTCGACAGGTCGAACAGGCCGCAGAGGGATTCGTCGGGCTCGATTACCGCGACTTGTGGGGCCGCTGACTGGCGGGCCACGGCGTGCCTCACCCACCGCTGGAGTCTCAACCGACCTGAGCACTTGCGCTGGTGGGAGACAGGGCGGGGAGACAACACGGGGGCCGACCGATATTGGGTCGATGGCTACCGCAGGAGGACGCCACGAATGCACGCGCGGAAGTGCGTCGCACAGCGGACGGGGAGCGCGTCGATGTCGAGCGGCGCCTCCTGGAGCCAGGCGGAGTCGTCGGCGATGAAGGTGACCGCGCCGAGACGGATCTCGCGGCCCTCTACCAAAACTCCTGATCAAATGGATCGAAAAAATCGCAACTTCTCCAATTAGGCGCTAAGACTAACGCCCCACAGTGGGCGCCAACTGTCGTGGTTCTAAGTCTGACAGTAATGTAGGGGGTGTGTATGGAGAGGCTAGATCTTAGCTATTGGGAAGTTGTAAGCACGCAAGGTTTACGAGTTCAGGCCCTTCTCGGAGGAAGTAACAGCCCTACGTCTCGGTGCCCGGAGGCGGTCGATTGGATTATGCGTGTGTAGATAACAAGGGTGCGAACCCCTCATACTGAGGAGGGGGATGGCTTATATAGAGTTCGCCGGTCCCCTCCTGCCCTCAGTAATGCAGGGTTTTAGGTACATTTAAGGTTGGGCGTTACTAGTAACGCCCTTAATAAAGTGTTATAATGACTATAAAGACTACTTAATAGCCGAACGTTTGCCCGCGGAGTGACTTCAGGTCTTTTGACAGTCGAGTGGTTGGCTTCATGGTCGAGTGATAGTTTCTTTGGTCGATTGTCTTGAACCCGTCGAGTGGGATACCTTCAAGTCGTTTGAAAGGTGACTCCTTCTAGGGATGTCCTCGGGTAGGGCTTTTTAGGACGGGTCCCCGTGCCCCTGCCCTAGGTACATAGCTTCATCAGGAGCCAATATGAGCATCTAGGTTCCGCTATTGGTTATTGACCGAGAATGGTTCTAGGTCATGTCTACATAGTTCTCGAACCCGTAGGGTCCACACGCTTAACGTTACGATGACAGTTTTATTATGAGTTTATGTTTTGATGTACCGAAGGTTGTTCGGAGTCCTGGATGTGATCATGGACATGACGAGGAGTCTCGAAATGGTCGAGACATAAAGATCGATATATTGGAAGCCTATATTTGGATATCGGAATCGTTCCGGGTGAAATCAGGATTTTACCGGAGTACCGGGGAGTTACCGGAACCCCCCTGGGGGTTATTGGGCCTACATGGGCCTTAAGGGAGAAGAGGAGGGCCGGCCAGGGTAGGCCGCACGCCCCCTCCCCCCTAGTCCAAATAGGACAAGGAAGGGGGGGCGGCGCCCCCCTTTCCTCTTCCCCTTCCCCCTTTCCTTCTCCAACAAGGCAAGAGGGGGGAGTCCTACTCCCGGTGGGAGTAGGACTCCTCCAGGCGCACCCCAAGGGAGCCGGCCGCACCTTCCCCTCCCTCCTTTATATACGGGGGCAGGGGGCACCCTAGGACACACAAGTTGATCTTCGTGATCGTTCCTTAGCCGTGTGCGGTGCCCCCCTCCACCATATTCCACCTCGCTCATATCGTTGCGGTGCTTAGGCGAAGCCCTGCGTCGGTAGAACATCATCATCGTCACCACACCGTCGTGCTGACGGAACTCATCCCCGACACCCTGCTGGATCGGAGTCCGGGGATCGTCATCGAGCTGAACATGTGCAGAACTCGGAGGTGCCGTCCGTTCGGTTCTTGGATCGGTCGGATCGAGAAGACGTACGACTACTTCCTCTATGTTGTGTCAACGCTTCCGCTTCGGTCTACGAGGGTACGTAGACAACACTCTCCCCTCTCGTTGCTATGCATCACCATGATCTTGCGTGTGCGTAGGAATTTTTTTGAAATTACTACGTTCCCCAACAGTGGCATCCGAGCCTAGGTTTTATGGTTTGATGTTATATGCACGAGTAGAACACAAGTGAGTTGTGGGCGATATAAGTCATACTGCTTACCAGCATGTCATTCTTTGGTTCGGCGGTATTGTTGGATGAAGCGGCCCGGACCGACATTACGCGTACGCTTACGCGAGACTGGTTCTACCGCCGTGCTTTGCACACAGGTGGCTGGCGGGTGTCAGTTTCTCCAACTTTAGTTGAACCGAGTGTGGCTACGCCCGGTCCTTGCGAAGGTTAAAACATCACCAACTTGACAAACTATTGTTGTGGTTTGATGCATAGGTAAGATTGGTTCTTGCTAAGCCCGTAGCAGCCACGTAAAACTTGCAACAACAAAGTAGAGGACGTCTAACTTGTTTTTGCAGGGCATGTTGTGATGTGATATGATCAAGACATGATGCTATATTTTATTGTATGAGATGATCATGTTTTGTAACCGAGTTATCAGCAACTGGCATGAGCCATATGGTTGTCGCTTTATTGTATGCAATGCAATCGCCCTGTAATGCTTTACTTTATCACTAAGTGGTAGCGATAGTCGTAGAAGCATAAGATTGGCGAGACAACAACGATGCTACGATGGAGATCAAGGTGTCCCGCCGGTGACGATGGTGATCATGACGGTGCTTCGGAGATGGAGATCACAAGAACAAGATGATGATGGCCATATCATATCACTTATATTGATTGCATGTGATGTTTATCTTTTTATGCATCTTATCTTGCTTTGATTGACGGTAGCATTATAAGATGATCTCTCACTAAATTTCAAGATAAAAGTGTTCTCCCTGAGTATGCACCGTTGCCAAAGTTCGTCGTGCCCAGACACCACGTGATGATCGGGTGTGATAAGCTCTACGTCCATCTACAACGGATGCAAGCCAGTTTTGCACACGCAGAATACTCGGGTTAAACTTGACGAGCCTAGCATATGTAGATATGGCCTCGGAACACGGAGACCGAAAGGTCGAGCGTGAATCATATAGTAGATATGATCAACATAGTGATGTTCACCATTGAAAGCTACTCCATTTCACGTGATGATCGGTTATGGTTTAGTTGATTTGGATCACGTGATCACTTAGAGGATTAGAGGGATGTCTATCTAAGTGGAAGTTCTTAAGTAATATGATTAACTGAACTTAAATTTATCATGAACTTAGTACCTGATAGTATCTTGCGTGTCTATGTTGATTGTAGATAGATGGCCCGTGCTGTTATTCCGTTGAATTTTAATGCGTTCCTTGAGAAAGCAAAGTTGAAAGATGATGGTAGCAATTACGCAGACTGGGTCCGTAACTTGAGGATTATCCTCATTGCTGCACAGAAAAGTTACGTCTTGGAAGCACCGCTGGGTGCCAGGCCTGCTGCTGATGCAACTGACGATGTTAAGAACGTCTGACAGAGCAAAGCTGATGACTACTCGACAGTTCAATGTGCCATGCTTTACGGCTTAGAACCGGGACTTCAACGACGTTTTGAACGTCATGGAGCATATGAGATGTTCCAGGAGTTGAAGTTAATATTCCAAAAGAATGCCGGGATTGAGAGATATGAAGTCTCCAATAAGTTCTATAGCTGCAAGATGGAGGAGAATAGTTCTGTCAGTGAGCATATACTTAAGATGTCTGGGTATTGTAATCACTTGATTCAACTGGGAGTTACTCTTCCGGATGATAGCGTCATTGACAGAATTCTCCAATCACTTCCACCTAGCTACAAGAGCTTCGTGATGAACTATAATATGCAAGGGACGGATAAGACAATTCCCGAGCTCTTTGCAATGCAAAAGGCTGCGGAGGTAGAAATCAAGAAGGAGCATCAAGTGTTGATGGTCAATAAGACCACCAGTTTCAAGAAAAAGGGCAAAGGGAAGAAGAAGGGGAACTTCAAGAAGAACAACAAGCAAGTTGCTGCTCAAGAGAAGAAACCCAAGTCTGGACCTAAGCCTGAGACTGAGTGCTTCTACTGCAAGCAGACTGGACACTTGAAGCAGAACTGCCCCAAGTATTTGGCGGATAAGAAGGATGGCAAGGTGAACAAAGGTATATGTGATATACATGTTATTGATGTATACCTTACTAGAGCTCGTAGTAGCACCTGGGTATTTGATACTGGTTCTGTTGCTAATATTTGCAACTCGAAACAGGGACTACGGATTAAGCGAACAGTGGCAAAGGACGAGGTGATGATGCGCGTGGGAAATGGTTCCAAAGTTGATGTGATCGCGGTCGGCACGCTACCTCTACATCTACCTTCGGGATTAGTATTAGACCTAAATAATTGTTATTTGGTGCCAGCATTGAGCATGAACATTATATCTGGATCTTGTTTGATGCGAGACGGTTATTCATTTAAATCAGAGAATAATGGTTGTTCTATTTATATGAGTAATATCTTTTATGGTCATGCACCTTTGAAGAGTGGTCTATTTTTGATGAATCTCGATAGTAGTGATACACATATTCATAATGTTGAAGCCAAAAGATGCAGAGTTGATAATGATAGTGCAACTTATTTGTGGCACTGCCGTTTAGGTCATATCGGTGTAAAACGCATGAAGAAACTCCATACTGATGGACTTTTGGAACCGCTTGATTATGAATCACTCGGTACTTGCGAACCGTGCCTCATGGGCAAGATGACTAAAACGCCGTTCTCTGGTACTATGGAGAGAGCAACAGATTTGTTGGAAATCATACATACAGATGTATGTGGTCCGATGAATGTTGAGGCTCGTGGCGGATATCGTTATTTTCTCACCTTCACAGATGATTTAAGCAGATATGGGTATATCTACTTAATGAAGCATAAGTCTGAAACACTTGAAAAGTTCAAAGAATTTCAGAGTGAAGTTGAAAATCATCGTAACAAGAACATAAAGTTTCTACGATCTGATCGTGGAGGAGAATATTTGAGTTACGAGTTTGGTCTACATTTGAAACAATGCGGGATAGTTTCGCAGCTCACGCCACCCGGAACACCACAACGTAATGGTGTGTCCGAACGTCGTAATCGTACTTTACTTGATATGGTGCGATCTATGATGTCTCTTACAGATTTACCGCTATCGTTTTGGGGTTATGCTTTAGAGACGGCCGCATTCACGTTAAATAGGCACCATCAAAATCCGTTGAGACGACGCCTTATGAACTATGGTTTGGCAAGAAACCAAAGTTGTCATTTCTTAAAGTTTGGGGTTGTGATGCTTATGTGAAAAAGCTTCAACCTGATAAGCTCGAACCCAAATCGGAGAAATTTGTCTTCATAGGATACCCAAAGGAGACTGTTGGGTACACCTTCTATCACAGATCTGAAGGCAAGACATTCGTTGCTAAAAATGGATCCTTTCTAGAGAAGGAGTTTCTCTCGAAAGAAGTTAGTGGGAGAAAAGTAGAACTTGATGAGGTAATTGTACCTGCTCCTTCATTGGACAATAGCACATCACAGGAACCGGTTTTTGTGACGTCTGGACCAATTAGTGAGGAAGTTAATGATGATGATCATAGAACTTCAGATCAAGTTACTACAGAACCTCGTAGATCAACCAGAGTAAGATCCGCACCAGAGTGGTACGGTAATCTTGTTCTGGAAGTCATGCTATTAGATCATGATGAACCTGTGAACTTTGAAGAAGCGATGGTGAGCCCAGATTCCGCAAAATGGCCAGAAGCCATGAAATCTGAGATGGGATCCATGTATGAGAACAAAGTGTGGACTTTGGTTGACTTGCCCGATGATTGGCAAGCAATTGAGAATAAATGGATCTTCAAGAAGAAGACTGACGCTGACGGTAATGTTACTGTCTACAAAGCTCGACTTGTTGCAAAAGGTTTTCGACAAGTTCAAGGGATTGACTACTATGAGACCTTCTCACCCGTAGCGATGCTTAAGTCTGTCCGAATCATGTTAGCAATTGCCGCATTTTATGATTATGAAATTTGGCAAATGGATGTCAAAACTGCATTCCTGAACGGATTTCTGGAAGAAGAGTTGTATATGATGCAACCAGAAGGTTTTGTCGATCCAAAGGGAGCTAACAAAGTGTGCAAGCTCCAGCGTCCTATTTATGGACTGGTGCAAGCCTCTCGGAGTTGGAATAAATGCTTTGATAGTGTGATCAAAGCATTTGGGTTTGTACAGACTTTTGGAGAAGCCTGTATTTACAAGAAAGTGAGTGGGAGCTCTGTAGCATTTCTGATATTATATGTGGATGACATATTACTAATCGGAAATGATATAGAACTTCTGGATAGCATAAAGGGATACTTGAATAAGAGTTTTTGAATGAAAGACCTCGGTGAAGCTGCTTACATATTGGGCATTAAGATCTATAGAGATAGATCAAGACGCTTAATTGGACTTTCACAAAGCACATACCTTGACAAAGTTTTGAAGAAGTTCAAAATGGATCAAGCAAAGAAAGGGTTCTTGCCTGTGTTACAAGGCGTGAAGTTGAGTAAGACTCAATGCCCGACCACTGTAGAAGATAGGGAGAAAATGAAAGATGTTCCCTATGCTTCAGCCATAGGCTCTATCGTGTATGCAATGCTGTGTACCAGACCTGATGTGTGCCTCGCTATAAGTCTAGCAGGGAGGTACCAAAGTAATCCAGGAGTGGATCACTGGACAGCGGTCAAGAACATCCTGAAATACCTGAAAAGGACTAAGGATATGTTTCTCGTATATGGAGGTGACAAAGAGCTCATCATAAATGGTTACGTTGATGCAAGCTTTGACACTGATCCGGACGATTCTAAATCACAAACCGGATACGTGCTTACTTTAAACGGTGGAGCTGTCAGTTGGTGCAGTTCTAAACAAAGCGTCGTGGCGGGATCTACGTGTGAAGCGGAATACATAGCTGCTTCGGAAGCAGCAAATGAAGGAGTCTGGATGAAGGAGTTCATATCTGATCTAGGTGTTATACCTAGTGCATTGGGTCCAATGAAAATCTTTTGTGACAATACTGGAGCAATTGCCTTAGCGAAGGAATCCAGATTTCACAAGAGAACCAAGCACATCAAGAGACGCTTCAATTCCATTCAGGATCTAGTCCAGGTGGGAGACATAGAAATTTGCAAGATACATACGGATCTGAATGTTGCAGACCCGTTGACTAAGCCTCTTCCACGAGCAAAACATGATCAGCACCAAGACTCCATGGGTGTTAGAATCGTTACTGTGTAATCTAGATTATTGACTCTAGTGCAAGTGGGAGACTGAAGGAAATATGCCCTAGAGGCAATAATAAAGTTATTACTTATTTCCTTATATCATGATAAATGTTTATTATTCATGCTAGAATTGTATTAACCGGAAACATAATACATGTGTGAATACATAAACAAACAGAGTGTCACTAGTATGCCTCTACTTGACTAGCTCGTTAATCAAAGATGGTTATGTTTCCTAACCATAGACAAAGAGTTGTTATTTGATTAATGAGATCACATCATTAGGTGAATGATCTGATTGACTTGACCCATTCCGTTAGCTCAGCACTTGATCGTTTAGTTTGTTGCTATTGCTTTCTTCATGACTTATACATGTTCCTATTGAAGGAAATATGCCATAGAGGCAATAATAAAGTCATTATTTATTTCCTTATATCATGATAAATGTTTATTATTCATGCTAGAATTGTATTAATCGGAAACATAATACATGTGTGAATACATAGACAAACAAAGTGTCACTAGTATGTCTCTACTTGACTAGCTCGTTAATCAAAGATGGTTATGTTTCCTAACCATAAACAAAGAGTTGTTATTTGATTAACAGGATCACATCATTAGTTGAATGATCTGATTGACATGACCCATTCCATTAGCTTAGCACCCGATCATTTAGTATGTTGCTATTGCTTTCTTCATGACTTATACATGTTCCTATGACTATGAGATTATGCAACTCCCGTTTACCGGAGGAACACTTTGTGTGCTACCAAACATCACAACATAACTGGGTGATTATAGAGGAGCTCTACAGCTGTCTCCAAAGGTACATGTTGGGTTGGCGTATTTCGAGATTAGGATTTGTCACTCCGTCTGACGGAGAGGTATCTCTGGGCCCTCTCGGTAATGCACATCACATAAGCCTTGCAAGCATTGCAACTAATGTGTTAGTTGTGAGATGATGTATTACGGAACGAGTAAAGAGACTTGCCGGTAACGAAATTGAACTAGGTATTGGATACCGACGATCGAATCTCGGGCAAGTAACATACCGATGACAAAGGGAACAACATATGTAGTTATGTGGTCTGACTGATAAAGGTCTTCGTAGAATATGTAGGAGCCAATATGGGCATCCAGGTCCCGCTATTGGTTATTGACCGGAGTCGTGTCTCGGTCATGTCTACATTGTTCTCGAACCGTAGGGTCCGCACGCTTAAAGTTACGATGACAGTTTCATTATGAGTTTATGTATTTTGATGTACCGAAGGTTGTTCGGACTAGCGGATATGATCACGGACATAACGAGGAGTCTCGAAATGGTCGAGACATAAAGATTGATATATTGGACGACTATATTCGGACACCGGAAGTGTTTCGGGGAAGTTTCGGATAAAACCGGAGAACCGGGGGGTTACCGGAACCCCCCGGGGGGTTAATGGGCCTCATGGGCCTAAAGTGGAGAAGAGGAAAGGCAGCCAGGGAAGGCCGCGCGCCCCCTCTCCCCCTAGTCCGAATTGGACAAGGAGGGAGGGGCGGCGCCCCCCCTTTTCCTTCCTCTCCTCTCTCCCCCTCTCCTACTTGGACAAGGAAAGGTAGGAGTAGGACTCCTCTTGCGCGCCTCCTACTAGGGCCGGCCACACCCCCCCCCCTTGGCTCCTTTATATACGGGGGCAGGGGGCACCCATAGACACACAAGTTGATCTTCGTGATCGTTCCTTAGCCGTGTGTGGTGCCCCCCTCCACCATATTCCACCTCGGTCATATTGTTGCAGTGCTTAGGCGAAGCCCTACGACGGTACATCAAGATCGTCACCACGCCGTCGTGCTGACGGAACTCCTCCCCGAAGCTTTGCTGGATCGGAGCCCGGGGATCGTCATCAAGCTGAACGTGTGCCAAGAACTCGGAGGTGCCGGAGTAACGGTGCTTGGATCGGTCGGATCGGGAAGACGTACGACTACTTCCTCTATGTTGCGTCAACGCTTCCGCTTCGTTCTACGAGGGTACGTAGACAACACTCTCCCCTCTCGTTGCTATGCATCACCATGATCTTGCGTGTGCATAGGAATTTTTTTGAAATTACTACATTTCCCAACACCTATGACTATGAGATTTTGCAACTCCCGTTTACCGGAGGAACACTTTGTGTGCTACCAAACGTCACAACGTAACTGGGTGGTTATAAAGGTGCTCTACAGGTGTCTCCGAAGGTACTTTTTGGGTTGGCGTATTTCGAGATTAGGATTTGTCACTCCGAGTGTCGGAGAGGTATCTCTGGCCCCTCTTGGTAATGCACATCACTTAAGCCTTGCAAGCATTGCAGCTAATGAGTTAGTTGCGAGATGATGTATTACGGAACGAGTAAAGAGACTTGCCGGTAACGAGATTGAACTAGGTATTGGATACCAATGATCGAATCTCGGGCAAGTAACATACCGATGACAAAGGGAACAACGTATGTTGTTATGCGGTCTGACCGATAAAAGATCTTCGTAGAATATGTGGGAGCCAATATGAGCATCCAAGTTCCGCTATTGGTTATTGACCGAGAATGGTTCTAGGTCATGTCTACATAGTTCTCGAACCCGTAGGGTCCACATGCTTAACATTACGATGATAGTTTTATTATGAGTTTATGTTTTGATGTACCGAAGGTTGTTTGGAGTCCCGGATGTGATCATGGACATGACGACGAGTCTCGAAATGGTCGAGACATAAAGATCGATATATTGGAAGCCTATATTTGGATATCAGAATCGTTCCGGGTGAAATCAGGATTTTACCGGAGTACCGGGGAGTTACCGGAACCCCCCCCCCCCTCCTGGGGGGTTATTGGGCCTACATGGGCCTTAAGGGAGAAGAGGAGGGCCGGTCAGGGCAGGCCGCGCGCCCCCTCCCCCCCTAGTCCGAATAGGACAAGGAAGGGGGGCGGCGCCCCCCTTTCCTCTTCCCCTTCCCCCTTTCCTTCTCCAACAAGGCAAGAGGGGGGGAGTCCTACTCCAGGCGCACTCCAAGGGGGCCGGCCGCACCTCCCCCTCCCTCCTTTATATACGGGGGCAGGGGGCACCCTAGGACACACAAGTTGATCTTCGTGATCGTTCCTTAGCCGTGTGCGGTGCCCCCCTCCACCATATTCCACCTCGGTCATATCGTTGCGGTGCTTAGGCGAAGCCCAACGTCGGTAGAACATCATCATCGTCACCACATCGTCGTGATGACGAAACTCATCCCCGACACCCTGCTGGATTGGAGTCCGAGGATCTTCATCGAGCTGAATGTGTGCAGAACTCGGAGGTGCCGTCCGTTCAGTGCTTGGATCGATCGGATCGGGAAGACGTACGACTACTTCCTCTACGTTGTGTCAACGCTTCCGCTTCGGTCTACGAGGGTACGTAGACAACACTCTCCCCTCTCGTTGCTATGCATCACCATGATCTTGCGTGTGCGTAGTAAATTTTTTGAAATTACTACGTTCCCCAACACCGGCGCACCATGGGGCCTTTAACTTGGTAGATCAAGACAGAATATGTCAGGAGGCTGAGCAGGCGGCGGCTCAGCTGACGGCTTACCAGCCGTATCCGGTTTATCCAACGACTTCTATCGGGGCAGGTGTGGCCACCAGGACCGGAGGTGTCCCCTGTCTAGTGCTGGCTCTACGTAACGAGCGCTTGCCCATGGATTTTAAGGGACCTAGGAAGGTGCCGAACTACACGGCCGACTTACAGCCCGGGGCATGGATTGAAAGTTACGAGATGGCTATGGAGTTACTGGAGGTCAGTGAAGTTGCGATGGCCAAGTACTTTACCATGATGTTGGATGGGACCGCCCGCACTTGGTTGAAAGGCCTGCCACCTAATTCAATTAGTTCATGGGCGGAGCTAAAAGCCCAGTTCATCCAGAATTTCAAGGATACGTGCAAACAGCCCATGTCAATTGTGGATTTGACGAATTGCAAGCAAGAGGAGGGCGAGTCTACAACCCATTGGGTGCGCCGGGTTAAAGCCATAATACATTCATCTAATAAGATGGATGCCGGCTCTGCAGTCTTAATGTTGGAGAAAAATTGCCGTTTTTTGCCTCTAAAACAAAAGATGGGGTGGCTCAAGCGCGATTGCAATGATATGGGCATGCTGATGGCGGCCCTGGTCAAGTACGCCAACTCTGATAGTACCAAGGATCCCGAGTCTGATGATGACAAGACAGGGAAGGGAAAGAAGAACGGCAACGGCAAGGGCCCTCAGCACAACCCGGCAAATCAAGGAGGTAATAAACGTAAGGCTGACGGTAGTTTGGATTTTGTGGCTAACACTAGTGCGCAGGGTAACAACCAGCGGCATAAGGGGAGGCCACCTCCCCGGTCTGGCGGGTCAGGCCCCACGCTTGAGCAGTTATTGAACGAGCCCTGTCCAAGGCACGACACTCAGCAGAAGCCGACTACCCATCTATGGAAGGACTGTACGATCATGAAGGCCTTCAAGAATTCCAACATGTTCGATGGTAACAATGGGCAGGGCGGCGGCTCAGGCGGCGGCGGTTTTCATCGCCCGGGCGGCGGTTCAAATCCCAATTTTCAAAATTCTCAAGGCAATCAAGGTGGATATAACCAACAATCTGGCTAGGGTGGTCAGCAGCAGCAGCAAGGTGGATACCAGAGCCATCCAAAGCATCTGAATAGTGGCCAATATCATGTGTTTACCACCAGTCTATGCAAACGGGACCAGAAGCTTCATAAGAGGGCTGTGAATGATGTTGAGTCGGCAGTTCCTCGTTATTTAAGATGGTCTGAGCAGCCTATTCTATGGAGTAGGGAAGATCACCCTCCCCGGGTTGATAATCCGGGTCACTTAGCCTTGGTGGTGGCCCCTCAGGTGGGTGGATATAAATTCACCAAGGTACTCATGGATGGAGGCAGCAGCATCAACATCCTCTATTATGAGACCTTCCCTCGCATGGGGCTAACTGATAAAAGCCTTAAGCAGTCCAACACTGTCTTCCATGGAGTCGTGCCCGGTAAATCAGCGTATCCAGTCGGTAAGATCGAATTGGAGGTAGCCTTTGGGGATGAATATGACTCCAGGGCCGAGAAATTGACGTTTGAAGTAGTCAAGATCAAGATCCCATATCATGCTTTGTTTGGGAGACCGACTTATGCCAAGTTCATGGCACAGCCATGTTATGTGTATTTGTAGCTCAAGATGCCGGGTCATAAGGGAACCATTACGGTGCATGGGAGCCAGAAGGAGGCCTTAGAATGTGAAGAAGGTGACGCGGCTTATGCTGAGTCAGTCTGTGCAACAGAAGAGTTAAAATTCTACAAAGACAATGTTGACCCGGCGGATATGACATCTTTGAAGAAGCCAACCACAGAGCATGAGCCGGTCATGTAGCGACCTGACCCGAATGGATCAAGTCTCTGTGCTTAAATGTCATCCCTGGATCGGTATGCTGACACACACAATACTCGAAGGATTTATAACAAAGGTAAATCACATGTAAAAAGTAACGTAAATACTATTACCTCAATCCAATATAGCGGAAGCAACAAGGTTGTGGATTCCCATCAACACCAACGGCAAAGTTGAGTGTAGAAATCGTAACCCTAACGTATCACTTATTCGTCGTAAGATAAATCCTGCAACATGAGACGTTGCAGCCACAAAGGGTTAGTACATTGAATGTACTGGCAAATTCACACCATAGAGAATGATTAATAAAGGCTATCACTACATGCATATTTGGCTGGTGGAAAAGCTCTATGGTTATAGTTTTTTTGCGAAAAGCCAATTTTTCCCTACTGCAAAGGAATAAATTTTATTTAACTATCATGGTGGTTGTTGAACATTGAGAATGGTTGACAACATTCTCAATCCCAATTAAGTAACATCATTAAAACCCAACAATATTCATTTGAAGTAACATGATGAGATCGACAGGATAATCCAAGAACTAGATACTCAAGATGTCGATAACCGGGGACACGGCTAATCATGATTAGTTTGTACACTCTGCAGAGGTTTGCGCACTTTTCCCCACAAGACTCGATCGCCTCCATTCGATTTCTCGCACTACATGGTGTTTGAGAAACGGATGACCGAGACATAGTCTTTCAGAAGCGTTTGCACCTTACGATGGGTAGACCATACCACCTACAACCCCTACATCTGCTAGTCTACCACTGTAAGAGTTCACACAACTTAATCAACTATGCCAGAGCCCATAATGGCTTGTGGCTGCACACGGAAGTTTCTAGTATGAATAATCTCATGATCCCTTTGAGCCTGGGTGGCGGTCCAAAAGAAAACAGGCAATCCTGGTCTACCCCGGTGCCTAGACAGGCGATCCGAGAATAACCAGGTGCCTCAATCCACCCAGATGTGTGTTTAAGTTGCCACCTTAAGTAAACCATTAATTAACAATCTCACATCTGTCATGAATACTCTCAAACCCAATCCATGTCTACGAGCATAGCATGGCAATATAAGCATAACGTAATAGTAACTCCCAGGGGTTTGATAATAAACAGCAAATAGGTACTACCTCATCTACTTCCCATCCCACAATTTAATTAGATCCTAATCATGCAATGTGTGAGGATTGATCTAATGTAAGAAAAACTGGGTTGTAGAAAAGGTATGATCAAAGTGTGAACTTGCCTGCAATGTTGATGAAGATGATTCGCACTCAAAAATCTTGATAGCTCCACTCGTCACACTCCGGTCAGTCTATCGTAAGCAATCAATAGTAAGCAGACATAAGCAATCACTCAAAAGACCAGAAAGATCGAAGAAGTCGATTCGGAAAACATCAAAACTAAGCAAATAGCTCTTGCAACATAAAACAATTTCTAACAGTACCAAAATTATGTGAATTTGGCCTTATCAGAAAATTTAGGTCAAGAGCTTCGATTTGCAAAAAGAATCAACTCAAACGGAGTTACGGATAAAAAGATATGATCAAAAGAAGTTTGAATTCAATTTGATCTAATTCAAATTTTAAAATTTTCAAAAACATATTTGAGTTGGATTACTGGATAGAGGAGATCATAACGAAGAAGTGGGCGTTGGTTTCGTTGGATTTGGACAAACGAGTAAAAAGTTATGGCTATTTGAAAATCAGGGCCAAGCTGTTTTACGGAAGAAAAAAATAGCTACGGACTAGGGTCTAATGTATAAATACGTAGACTAATTGATAATCTAATTATTTTATCATATCAGTCTAAAAATTAATAAACTACGGATGTATAAGAAGAAGAAAAAAAAAACCAAGAAAGATACCTTTATAAGACAGAGAAAAGAGATAATTTCCAGAAGTCGCGCCGGAGAGGAGAAATATATTTTTCTTAAATGAATCTAGTCAAACCAAAATATTGATTTAACCCGAATCGGATGATTTTTGGAGGCTCTATGGGTCTATATTTATTGGTGGAAAAGAGGCTTAGGGGTCAAAGGCTAGGCAATGTGGGACTAAACGTAGACGAAAATATACGAAACAGAGAAGAAAAGGGGCGATGGGCCTAAAGGCCTTCAGCCGCGCGCACGCTGCATTTTTTTCGGCCGCGCGGTACAGTTTTTTTACAGAATACGATAAACTAAAAAACGAAAATAAAAATAAAACTTTATATAGGCATATTATATATCAAAATTTTCAGAAAAAGATTTTCTACGACATGAACATTTTTCTAGCATTAAATAAAATACACACAAATTCTAATAAATCAAAGAGTGCTCCTAGTCTAATAAAATCCAACTAAAATCATTTTAAAAATACCAAAATGATTTCAAATTAATTTTTCTCCAATTTTCTAATGTAGGGAATCATGTTACCCTAATTTCCATATATTTTATTTTTGGAGAAAAATAATTTGAATAAAACTCAAGTAACTCCAAATTGAAAATAAATTCAAAAGAATTTTGAATTTAATTCTTTGAAACTCCCAACTCATATTTCATATAATTTGAAGAAGTCATTTTATCTTCTCTCATGAAAATCATTGAGTTGCATGAAGTTTATGAATTGAAATATTTCAAAATAAAATTCAATCATTTTCAAATACCCTTTCATTTAATTTAAATGGAAGAAGTCATATCATCTTCGCTCAAGGGTTTTGTATTTGAATATAATTTGAATTCACAAAGATCATAAATGCAAAATGAAAGTTTGGGAAAGTCCTTTTATTCCCTCTCATTTAACTTTCAAAAAGTTTCAAATTCACTCACTTTCAGTCAATCAATCAAACAATCAATCAAATCTATCTATTTATTATAACATTCCAAAATTTAGAATTTTGGGAT
This sequence comes from Triticum monococcum, assembly GCA_034509565.1. NCBI lineage: Eukaryota > Viridiplantae > Streptophyta > Magnoliopsida > Poales > Poaceae > Triticum > Triticum monococcum. The sequence continues at coordinate 60,229,481 of CM067843.1, read as the reverse complement.
GTTACAAACCTACAACCCTTAAAATGAATCTCGTCCTCGAGATTCGGAGAGGCTAGCAAGAAATAGGTTAGGGTTTGGGGGTCTCCTCCGAATCCATCGATCGTCACCGGGGGTTTGGGGTGCTACCACCCTTAGAAGCATCGTTACAGTTCCATCAAAACTCATATACACCATCCTTATTCTTGACAGTGCCGTCTTCTCAGTTCTTCCGTATAATTCCTTCTCTGGCTCTTTCGGTAGTGGCATAACCTTTTCCTCAATTCTTGTGTCCTTTCCTCTTAGTAAGGTTATTCCGAGATTGGGTCTTCTTTAGCTGACGGGTCTGGCGCCAAAACTAAACGACTATCGATATCTCATGGTGGTCAACAATTTATGGTTTCTCCTGCAGGAATTGGGTCTGGGTTGAACCTCACCGTATAACCTACGGTTGGCAACAACTGCCGTGTACAAGGGAAAATACTTATACCATTCTAAGTTTAAACAGGGTTTTGATCGTCGTCTCTTTACTATAGGTAAGTCACTCAGATTTACCATCCCACATAGCAAGACGAACAATAAGAGTAAGTCAGTATGGTGATCAATCCATCCCGCACCCAAATCATTACCTTGTATATGGTTTAGCAAATCTCGCATTCTAACACTCGGTCATCCTCACAAGCATTGCAGAATTTATCTTGTCGACGAACCAAGTTCGGATAAATCCATAGATTCTGCAAGCCAAACAACCATCTATCGTCCCTTCACAACTCTCAGGTTTTGCGTTACTCCTATAAAATTGTCTTATTGATAAAATCGTAACTTCGTCCAGGGTTTTTCCTTCAGCAAGAGTGTGCTTGCTTCTTGGCAGGTCCTGGGGCCTGTGGGTTATGGCCCATCTCATCACTTGTAAACCTTGAACTTATCCTCTGGGCAACTTATCGTTATTCCAACATCCAACTTCCAGCTTCCTAACATACTTAAAATCCATCCAATTGCATTGTCTTCCTTCCTTCTATTGGCACCAATCTAAGACATGATTACTCAGACTCATCATGGAATTTTCATTGATCCATATTTCCAACATCATACCTCCTTTATATCCAATAGCAATTTATCTCTTCATCCCCGTGGGATATCCCACATGCCGAGATAAAAACTTATACTTATGAAGTCCATATTCACTTCGTGGAACATCATTATCCTTTCCAGGGTCAAGCGTTCTTACAGGGGAATATTGTCCATCTCTGCATGGCACTTCTTCAACTGGGAAACGTGAAACACATCATGAACTCCGAACAGTCCTTCGGGTGACTCCAACTTGTTGGCCACTTCTCCCATATGCTCCAAAACTTGGTATGGTCCTACAATTCTCGGGGCTAACTTTCGCTTAACTCCTCACAGAGGGGACACGCCAAGACATGCTCTGTCTCCAATTTCATAGACTACCTCCTTGAGTTATTGAGTCTACATAACTCTTCTGCCTGGACTGAGCTACCTTCAGTCTATCTCAAATAAACTTAACATTCTCTTCTGACTCCTTGACCACATTTGGTCAAAACAGTTGACGGTCTCCAACTTCATCCCACATACTCTTGGGGTTTCACACATATCGAGACAAAACTCATATTCCTTTTGTCCGAAATCCACTCAGTGGAGTATTCTTATCTTTCCCAGGGGTCAACGGTTCTTACAGGGTACTACCACCCTTAAATGCACAAATCTTCCATAGACCATATTTCTCATATCCTCAGAATGGCCTAATTCTTCTTCATAGAGTAACAACTCATAAAACCCAATCTTTACCAACGATGCTAACTTTATTGATTTTCCAATGTTTACAATCTCTCGCTTTTCCATTACATGTCTCAACTCAACACCTCAATATAAAAGAAAAATGTTCTCACTTCTACTATATTTCTTCTGTAACAAACTCAACTATTTATCACAAGTCTCCTTCTCCTTCGGACAATCTCTGGCAAAGTGCCCTGCTTTATTACAACGGAAACATATTACATCTGACAAGTTTCGAGGTTTTCTTGTGATTATATAGCCTCCTTGGGTTCTTGGCTTCCTTTTTGGGCAACTGTGGAGGTAGTGCCCTGACTCCTTGCACCTATAACAGGTGATATGACTTAGGTCCTTCCTGGGCTCCAATCGGTTTCTCTTCCTGGACTTTTCCATTCCAATCAGGGCTTCTATTTCCTGTGGGTCATATTCTACTTCCTCTGTCGGGAATTCTACTAGATCCCCATTCAAACAATTTTGGGAGATGTGTCCTTCTTCTCCACATGAACAGCATGACTTGGTGCAGGGTTTAACTGGCTCTTCTTTGGGTGTGTCCTCCACCTCTTCCTTCATCACGGGTTCTTCTAAAATTTCCATGAGGGCTCCTTTCATTACTTGTTTCTTCTGCTGGATGGTTCGTTGTACCATGGGGTAAATGTGACACTGAGCAGGATAGTGGGTAGTCCCTTCACACAAGAAACAAGTAATCTTCCTAGTTGGGCATTCTTCAACTGGGTGACTTCCGTCACAGTTAGGGCATTCATCCTTGTGTTCTTTATGGTTGTGTCCTATTTCTCCACAAAGCTTGCATGCACAAGTTTTCTTCATATCCTTTCCATAAGGCTTCAACTTCTGGGACACAAACTGAGACTTTAGCAAAGTCAACTTAAATTCTTTCCAAGTGGTTACTCCTTGCCATTCCTTGATGGTTTGGTACATCCTCCACCAAGTAGCAGCACCTCTTTCAAAGCATTGAAGAGCATGTTGGGCCATATCCTTTCCGGCTATATGGTTGTTCTCCATATGATCCTCCATGTTCTGTATCCATCGGTCTGTCTCCAACTGACTCATCGGTCCAGAAAATACAAGCTCATCTCCATTCACCATCTATTGGGTCCATGGGTTATGGGGTGAGATAAGAGAGAGGGAGAGGGATACACACAATGCAAACAAAAGTTTTGAAAAGACAGATTTTATTGTGGCTGTCGAAAAACATCAAACAAATGACAGCTCACAATCATCGCATCTAACGTAGGTATATAACAGGGGTTTGGTCTTCTAAAGGTCAATAAATCATCAACTCTTCAAACTCTTCAAGCCTTGTTCATGCCTCCAATGGCTTCTTCCAATCATGCTTGTCTTTCTCCAGTTCTTTTGCCAGATCAACTCTGTTGACGCGAAGTCTCTCGTGATGTCCTTTAATATTCTGGAGTTGCGTTCCAAACTTCTGGTTTCATCAAACTCGACCTGAACCATGATCCTGCTGTCCTTCAGTTCTCAACAAATCTCCAGCATCTCGAGGTTGTAGCTCCTCCAGCTTGGCTACTTTCAGCCTTTGGTTCCTGAGTTCTTCACGAAATGCTTCCTTGTCTAATACGGCTTCATGGGGCTCCACCTTAAACTTCTTGATGTAACACTCCAGATCCTGGTGATACACTAGCTAAGGTTAAAACTTCATCTTACTAATAGGTGCTCCATCAGCCTTCTTCCATCAAATCCGTTCTGAAGAAAGCATCCTTAACTCAGCATGGTGACAATAGCATCAGCGGGCGATGACATCATGGATAACCATGTTTCTGCTCTTGTCATTTCCATGAGCTATCTCTCCATAGTTGATATCTCCTGCCTTAGGGTTTTCTTGACAAATCCTTGAGTTCTTAACTCTACATGCTCCGGTCTTTCTCCGATACACCTTGATCTCGGGTATTGACAACTTCCATAGTCTGCCAAGTCCATAAGGGTGGCCTTCCTAGGTCATACAAATCTGGGAATTCTTCAGAGCCTTCGAATTCTACTTGTCTTCGGTCTTCAACCGTTGTAGATTCCATTATTCAGATGCACGAAAAATACTCTTCATTCTGAAGTGGTCTTAGTTGTCTGATATCTTGTACTTCTTGGAGTGGTCTCATCAGTCGAACCTTCATGTGGTCAAAAGGTGAAAGGGGTATGGTCTCACTAAAGGGAATTTTTGAATAAGATCAGAAGAGAAGAAATGTAAAAGATCTTTTGAAAGGGAAAGTTGTAGAGAAAAATCTTTGCTATGGGCTTGCCAGTTTCTAGGGTCACGTCCTACAGTCAACATGTGCTCTGATACCATCTTGTAGCGACCTGACCCGAATGGATCAAGTCTCTGTGCTTAAGTGTCATCCCTGGATCGGTATGCTGACACACACTGTACTCGAAGGATTTATAATAGAGGTAAATCACATGTAAAAAGTAACGTAAATACTATTACCTCAATCCAATATAGCGGAAGCAACAAGGTTGTGGATTCCCATCAACACCAACGGCAAAGTTGAGTGTAGAAATCGTAACCCTAACGTATCACTTATTCGTCGTAAGATAAATCCTGCAACATGAGACATTGCAGCCACAAAGGGTCAGTACATTGAATGTACTGGCAAATTCACACCATAGAGAATGATTAACAAAGTCTATCACTACATGCATATTTGGCTGGTGGAAAAGCTCTATGGTTATAGTTTTTTTGCGAAAAGCCAATTTTTCACTACTACAAAGGAATAAATTTTATTTAACTATCATGGTGGTTGTTGAACATTGAGAATGGTTGACAGCATTCTCAATCCCAATTAAGTAACATCATTAAAACCCAACAATATTCATTTAAAGTAACATGATGAGATCGACAGGATAATCCAAGAACTAGATGCTCAAGATGTCCATAACCGGGGACACGACTAATCATGATTAGTTTGTACACTCTGTAGAGGTTTGCGCACTTTTCCCCACAAGACTCGATCGCCTCCATTGAATTTCTCGCACTACATGGTGTTTGAGAAACGGATGACCGAGACATAGTCTTTCAGAAGCGTTTGCACCTTACGATGGGTAGACCATCCCACCTACAACCCCTACATCTGCTAGTCTATCACTGTAAGAGTTCACACGAGTTAATCAACTATGCCAGAGCCCATAATGGCTTGTGGCTGCACACGGAAGTTTCTAGTATGAATAATCTCATGATCCCTTTGAGCCTGGGTGGCGGTCCAAAAGAAAACAGGCAATCCTGGTCTACCCCGGTGCCTAGACAGGTAATCCGAGAATAACCAGGTGCCTCAATCCACCCAGATGTGTGTTTAAGTTGCCACCTTAAGTAAACCATTAATTAACAATCTCACATCTGTCATGAATACTCTCAAACCCAATCCATGTCTACGAGCATAGCATGGCAATATAAGCATAACGTAATAGTAACTCCCAGGGGTTTGATAATAAACAGCAAATAGGTACTACCTCATCTACTTCCCATCCCACAATTTAATTAGATCCTAATCATGCAATGTGTGAGGATTGATCTAATGCAAGAAAAACTGGGTTGTAGAAAAGGTATGATCAAAGTGTGAACTTGCCTGCAATGTTGATGAAGATGATTCGCACTCAAAAATCTTGATAGCTTTACTCGTCACACTCCGGTCAATCTATCGTAAGCAAGCAATAGTAACCAGACATAAGCAATCACTCAAAAGACCAGAAAGATCGAAGAAGTTGATTCGGAAAACATCAAAACTAAGCAAATAGCTCTTGCAACATAAAACAATTTCTAACAGTACCAAAATTATGTGAATTTGGCCTTATCAGAAAATTTAGGTCAAGAGCTTTGATCTGCAAAAAGAATCAACTCAAACGGAGTTACGGATAAAAAGATATTATCAAAAGAAGTTTGAATTCAATCTGATCTAATTTAAATTTTAAAATTTTCAAAAACATATTTGAGTTGGATTACTGGATAGAGGAGATCATAACGAAGAAGTGGGTGTTGGTTTCGTTGGATTTGGACAAACGAGTAAAGAGTTATGGCTATTTGAAAAATCAGGGCCAAGCTGTTTTACGGAAGAAGAAAAATAGCTACGGGCTAGGGTCTAATGTATAAATACGTAGACTAATTGATAATCTAATTATTTTATCATATTAGTCTAAAAATTAATAAACTACGGATGTATAAGAAGAAGAAGAAAAAAACCAAGAAAGATACCTTTATAAGACACAGAAAAGACGACTTTGGAGAGAAGAGATAATTTCCAGAAGTCGCGCCGGAGAGGAGAAATATATTTTTCTTAAATGAATCTAGTCAAACCAAAATATTGATTTAATCCGAATCGGATGATTTTTGGAGGCTCTATGGATCTATATTTATTGGTGAAAAAGAGGCTTAGGGGTCAAAGGCTAGGCAATGTGGGACTAAACGTAGACGAAAATATACGAAACAGAGAAGAAAAGGGGCGATGGGCCTAAAGGCCTTCAGCCGCGCGCACGCTGCATTTTTTTCGGCCGCGCGGTACAGTTTTTTTTACAGAATACGATAAACTAAAAAACGAAAATATAAATAAAACTTTATATAGGCATATTATATATCAAAATTTTCAGAAAAAGATTTTCTACGACATGAACATTTTTCTAGAATTAAATAAAATACACACAAATTCTAATAAATCAAAGAGTGCTCCTGGTCTAATAATATCAAACTAAAATCATTTTAAAAATACCAAAATGATTTCAAATTAATTTTTCTCCAATTTTCTAATGTAGGGAATCATGTTACCCTAATTTCCATATATTTTATTTTTGGAGAAAAATAATTTGAATAAAACTCAAGTAACTCCAAATTGAAAATAAATTCAAAAGAATTTTGAATTTAATTCTTTGAAACTCCCAACTCATATTTCATATAATTTGAAGAAGTCATTTTATCTTCTCTCATGAAAATCATTGAGTTGCATGAAGTTTATGAATTGAAATATTTTCAAATAAAATTCAATTATTTTCAAATACCCTTTCATTTAATTTAAATGGAAGAAGTCATATCATCTTCGCTCAAGGGTTTTGTATTTGAAAATAATTTGAATTCACGAAGATCATAAATGGAAAATGAAAGTTTGGGAAAGTCCTTTTATTCCCTCTCATTTAACTTTCAAAAAGTTTCAAATTCACTCACTTTCAGTCAATCAATCAAACAATCAATTAAATCTATCTATTTATTATAACATTCCAAAATTTAGAATTTTGGGATGTTACAGGTCATGAAGTTTAAGTCGCCCGATGATACTAAGCTTGTTAACTTTGTTTCGGGCGACTCATCCAAGCAGTTCAGTATCAGTGCTAATTTGGATCCCAAATACGAAAGGGCGCTCATCGAGTTCATCTGTGAGAACCGGGACATCTTTGCATGGAAACCTTCTGACATGCCAGGTGTACCGAGAGAACTCGCTGAGCACACTCTTAATATTGATCCAAAGTTTAAGCCGGTCAAGCAGTTTCTTCGGTGGTTCAATGAGGAGAGGCGGAAGGCCATTGGTGAGGAGGTAGCCCGGCTCTTAACAGCTGGGTTCATCATTGAATTTTTTCATCTAGAGTGGTTGGCTAACCCGGTGCTTGTGCTTAAGAAAAACGGCACTTGGCGTATGTGTGTAGATTACACAGATTTAAACAAGGCTTGTCCAGCTGATCCTTTTGCTCTCCCTCGTATTGATCAAATCATTGATGCTACGACGGGTTGTGCGCGTTTGAGTTTTTTGGATGCTTACTCCGGTTATCATCAGATCAAGATGGCGGTTAAGGACCAGGAGAAGACGGTGTTCATTACTCCGTTTCGAGCCTTCTGCTATGTATCAATGCCTTTTGGGCTCAAGAGTGCCCAGGCAACTTATCAGCGATGTGTGCAGAATTGTCTTCATAATCAAATTGGGCGCAATGTTCATGCTTATGTGGATGAAATAGTGATGAAATCTAGAGAGAAGGAGACCTTGATCGATGATCTCAAGGAAACCTTTGACAATCTTTGGATTTACAAGATGATGCTTAACCCGGCCAAGTGTGTTTTTGGTGTGCCTGCAAGCAAGCTTTTGGGTTTTCTTTTTTCTAACAGGGGCATTGAGGCTAACCCGGAGAAGATCAAGGCCATCACCTCTCTGGCCAAACCAGCGTGTATCAATGACGTCCAGCGTTTGGCGGGTCGTATCGCTGCTTTAAGCCGGTTCATAAGTCGGTTAGTTGAGAAGGCCATACCACTGTATCAAATGATGAAGAAGACAGATAACTTCGTCTGGAGTGACGCTGCCAACGCTGCTTTTGAAGATCTGAAGAGACAGCTGGCTGAGCCGCCGGTTCTTGCTGCTCCCATTGATAAGGAGCCCTTGTTATTATATGTGGCTGCTAACACGTGTGCTGTCAGCGTGGCCATCGTGGTGGAGCGCAAGGAGGCTGGCAAGGGACACCTGGTTCAACGGCCGGTTTACTACATCAACGAGGTGCTTATTGAGTCCAAGCAACGGTATCCGCATTAGCAGAAGCTCGTTTATGGGGTGATCATGGCAAGACGGCAGCTTAAGCAATACTTCTTGGGCCACCCCATCACTGTGGTTAGCTCTGCTCCTTTGGGGGGTATCATTCAAAACAGAGAGGCCACAAGACGAGTCGCCAAGTGGGCCATTGAGCTTGGGCCTCATGGCTTAAAGTATGTGCCACGCATGGCTATTAAATCTCAAGCACTAGTGGATTTCATCAACGATTGGACAGAGCTGCAGATGCCTGAAGAAAAGCCAGACAACACATATTGGACTATTCACTTTGACGGGTCCAGGCAATTGGAGGGCTCGAGGGCTGGAGTTGTTTTAGCTTCCCCTCGAGGTGACAAATTTTGTTATGTGCTACGGTTGATGTTTCCCTGTACTAACAATGCAGCTGAGTAAAGACTCACGTAAGTCGGAGGAGGAGACCCGCCGGCCATGGAACATCGCTCATCTTCGGCCCTACTATACCTGAGCCATCGGCTCTCCTGATGTACATATTTTGACAATGTATATATTATGATAAATAATAAAGCAAGACCTCTGTCCTTTTTTCCCTTCCTCAAAGGTAAATGTGTCATTATTATTATCATTGTCATTTCACATGATCACTAGGGGGCTTCCTGTTCAAACATAGGTCGTATTCGAACCAAAGAGAACATAGTTGTCGGTACCCTTTTGATTGGCACACTGCCGAGCTCATTAGGGGGCTTCTTGATCGTATTCGAATCATAGCTTAACCCCTTTTGGGAACCGACTTTGATCGTATTCGAATCAGAGTCGTTAAAAAACTCTCAAGGTCATTAGGGGGCTTCCTGTTCAAACATAGGTCGTATTCGAACCAAAGAGAACACAGCTGTCGGTACCCTCTTGATCGGCGCAACGCCAAAGCCACTGGGGGCTACATGACCGTATTCGAATCCTAGCTTAAACCCCTTTGAAACGGTTTACTGATCGTATTCGAATCAGCAGCCTTGAAATTTCTATATTCTATATTGGTTTAAGTTTTCTTTGGAAGCACCCTTTATTTGACTTGAGACTTTTCTGAGGTTTACAAGTATAAGTATGGTTATTTCTAACCCGGCTTCATATTTGAGTCGCCAATACATGAGCATCATTTGACCTTTGAAATTTTGGGTGTCCGAAGACTGGGTTGTCACCCTTACCGACCGGATCACATAAGCCGGCGGTGCAAAGTTAAAAAGTCACAGGTGTAAGATCATAGTTGTGTTTTTTACAACAGGTTAATCCATGACTCTTTTTCAAGTTCTTTTTACCTACCTGGCGGTAAGCTGCCAAGGGATCTTGTCGTCTGTTTTCATATGCAGGACAATTAAAAAAGGTCTGATCAAGCATACGGTAAGCAGGTGAAAAGTAACACGGGTGGATATAACACGGCAGCTTAATGATGTTAAGCATTAAAATGTGCACGATGGCATGGCCAAAATAAAGTTATTTCTGTTCTATTACATGACTCCCTGAGTCCAAATGATTCACATTGTTTTTTCAGTACATCCCAGGTATGAGCCACCACGACAGGTTAGCCTTCATGATTGGCCTGAAGCGTCCGGGTTATCCCTCTCCGCGCCTTCGCCCTGCTCCCTTTCCTGGAAGGTTGACGATGACCAGTCAATGTTGTTCAAAGCTTCAAATTCAGCTTCAACATCAACTAGGCCGGCTGGGTCAACTTCAGGGGCGAAGGTGTGCTTACAGAGTGGGGGGATCAGACTGGTCACTTCATAATGAGGCGTTGGAATTCTCCGGTTTTCTTCATCATAAACCGCATGGTATTTGGAAAGATCTACTTCGTTCGCTATAAGGGTAGCCACGGGGCGTATCTCCTTTACACAAGCAGTGAAGTCGTTTTCTTCAAACGGGGTGCCATCCTCCTTCAAGCTTGGGTAGCCAGTGGCAATGTCGGCCGGGTCTAATTCTGGTAGCCAAGCCTTGGCCCGGCTTAAAGCATTTACTGCTCCGGCTCTTGCAGCTGACCGCCTCAGTTCATTGAACCGTTGAGGGAGCACGGAAAGCTTCTTCAAGACTTCTACCAGGAGGGTTGGCACTTCATTTGACAAAGCCACCGTTGCTAATGCACGTTGAGACCTGGTGTACAATTGCTCCACCAAAGTGTACACTGCCTTCAGTTTGATCAGCATGTCTTGGTTCAAATTTGAGCTTCTGGGGCCTGCATAAATGTAATCAGGCGAGTTAATTCCAGTTTTATGATCAACTGAAAGGCTTAAATATTTAAACACTTGCAGGGCGACTTACCAAAGATCGCTGAGACCATCTGAGAGACATGGCGCTTTAAACCGGTTAATTCACCGCTGGCTTCTTCCAGAGCCGCCTCTGCCTTCTCAGCTCGGTTCATCAATGCAGTCTTTTCATCAGCCCAGGCTTTCTTTTCAATTTCAAATTCTTTCTTCAGTTTTTCTTGTTCAGAAACACTGAACTTGAACTTGGTGTTGGCCTTTTGGATTTCCGTCTCTTGGGTTTCAAGGTGACTCTTCAGACCAGTCACCTCGGATTCGAGTTGGCTCGTGGTGGCCTATACAAATACAGAGTCAAAATCAAGTCAATTTTTATATATTAAAGTCCCAAGTCTTTTGCCTGCAACAACACTTGGCACTTGGGGGCTAATGTTTATTGAAGAATTTTATTTTCAGTGGCGGTTCATAAGACGGCGATTCATACCAGTAAGTCACCCCTTGGGGGCTAATGCATATTGCTGTTCAAAGATCTGTAAGTATTTTTTATATATATTAAGGACCGGCTTAACCATGTTGGTTAAGCCACCCCTTGGGGACTACAGAGTAAGCCGGACTTCTTATATGTTTTATTCATCTATGTTACTAATATCATTAAGTTTGTTTCTAAGTCTACAACATAAACATCATAAGCAGTAGACTTGGGGGCTAGCATAGTAAAGCTTAATGAATAAGAGATAAAGGGTTCTACCTCGAATTTTTGGTGCATCTGCTTCACCATATCAATCTCGAGGTTCCGGCTGCTATGCACTTGGCTCATGTAGCCAGAAAAGATGTCTCCAATACTCATATGAGCATAGTTTGCAACATCCAGCTTGACCCGGCGGTGGTCCAGAAGTTCTTCCTTGGCGGGGCACTTGGCCAGTACAGTCGGTCTTCCCGGCTCAACAAAGCCAGTTCTCGTGATCTCAACATCAGTATTTTGAGGGTCATCAGTCCTGACCGGGCTAGGGGCTTCTGGATTTTCTGATTCATCGACGACTCGTTCAGTGGGCAGGTCAGTAGCAGGAGTTGGTAAGTCTTGAGCTGGCTCAGATGGCGGCTCAGGAGTGGTCGAGTCCGGCACAACTGTTTCAAGAACCGGCTCAGTCACGACTGTGTCTTCAGCTGGCTTGTTTTTCCTAACCCGTTTGCTGGGCTTGGCTTGTGCACTGCATCAAAATAAAGGTTAATATAGATGCAAGGGATTAAAGTAAATCCAAGATAAGCAGATTATCATACCCTGGGGCAGTTTTGAAAGCCAGTAGGTTGGACTGCAGTGAGTCGCCGGAGGAAGGGGAAGTGTCCTGGTAATCTGAGTCGGAAGAATTGAGCGGTTGACGAATGAGACCCGCCAAGGGATAAAAGATATTTAAAATAGAAGTGACCTCATTCCGGCGCTTCCTTGGGGTGTTTGGTAAGATGGAGGAGAGCTCCGCATCCTTGCTGGTCCGGGTCTGCCTCCGGCTCTCGTGAATTTGCCGCTTCAAAAGAAATTGAGGATCGTGATGAGCTAAAGGATGGGAAAACCTTACTTTCCGGGTCACTCTGTGGATTTTCCGTCTTGGCAAAGGCTCGGAGTCGGAGGAAAGGATAGTTACCTCATCAACCTTGTTACGGCTTGCTCTTGTGTCCTCCTGCTGATAATCAGTGTCAATAAAATAGTTAAAAAATGAGCCAAGGGAATCAAGGGCTACCTCCGACTCAGAAGAGTCTGCTAGCCGAAGCAGGTCACAGGCGGTGGCCTTCTTGCCCTTCTTTTTGGCAGCTTCTTTCCTGGCGGCTTTCTTCTCTTTCCTAACTTTCTTGGCAGCTTCCTGGTCATATTTGACCTTCCAGAATTTATCACCCGCCTGCATAGAGTAGCATATGCATGAGTATGGGTGAAACATTGGAAAAGTAAACTAATTATTTCACATGGGTAGTTTACCTTTGGAGCCGGGTTAGCTTTACAGAAGGGGGCTAAGCCCACCTTACCACAGTCTGCCAGGCTTTCGTTCAGAAGGGACTTGGTCATATCGTCAATGACATCTTCAGGCAAGTCATCAGGGCTGTGACGCAGAGGATCATCCTTTACGCCAGTGTAATCGCACATCAAGTCGGAGCGGCGGCTCAACAGAATAACCCGCCAGGCGAGCCAAACCCGGACCATGTCGATGCCTGTCAACCCGTTCCCCAGAAGAGCCTTGATCTTGGATAAAGTGGGGGCAAGTGATTTACGTTCGGCAGCTGTAATCTTGTCAGGTAGATGATGGTTGGGTCCAAGACGAAGAGCACGAAAGCGGGGCAGAGGGTTTTCACCGGCCGGAGAGGTATCTTTGCAGTAAAACCATGTCATATTCCAATCTTTGGGGTGGCTCGGCAGGTTGGCGTAAGGAAAGATCACATCCCTACGACGCTGGATTGAGACGCCGCCAAGCTCTAAGCTCTGACCGCTAGCACATTCATTCTAGCGGTTCAAATAAAATAGTTCTCTGAAAAGCAGCAGATTGGGTTCTTCTCCAAGGTATACTTCACTGAATACTTGGACATTGCAGATATTAGACACGGAATTGGGTCCGATGTCTTGTGGGTGAAGATCGAAGAAATTCAGCACGTCTCTGAAGAATTTTGAGCCAGGAGGAGTGAAACCCCGGTTCATATGATCTGTGAAAACAACAACCTCTCCATCTTTGGGTTGAGGAAATTCCTCCTCCGGGTCACGAGCACGATAAGGCATGACTTCTTTTTTCGGCAGGTAGCCGGTCTTCACAAAGTCATCCAAGGTGCTGTCAGTGACAATGGATTTCACCCAGTTGCAGGAAGTAGGTGCCTTTGGTGCCATTCTGATTGAAAGCCTAAGACAAAGTAAAAGTGCCGGTTCAAATTTAAGCCGGGCAGGAAAAAATATTACTGTGCATATTCAAGATGGAGGCTTAAGAAGGGGCCTAATGGTATAAGGATACTTATGTCATGGTTACTTAAGTTGCCATAGGTTCTATAAGCCGTCAAGACTATTTAAACTGCCAAGGGTGGTTCAAGTTATTTATTGAGCATTGCTTCCTTAAAGCCGGCGATCAGAGTCGCCATGGCTAGATAAATCTAACAAGTGCAGATTTTGCCTAAGTGTTGTACAAACAGGTTTCACAATTTGCAGCTGTTATTTTGGATCAAACAGATGTTCAGAAAAGAAAATTTTCTAGACCTAAAACATGGTGCAGAAGAGTTCATGCGCTATAATGGGGATTTTCTTACATGGAAAGGAGATCTACCGGCACCCAAAATGGATGTGGAACACGTACCGCATAAGATCTATGGTATTTTTGGATCAAAAGAAGCCATAAACAGACGGAACACAAGAACTAAGATGAAGTTTGCGCAGTACAGAAGAACACACTAGCCCTAGCACGGATCTATGGTGCATAAAGGGGAAAACTTACTGCAAGAGATTCGCTGCGGAAGGGCGCCGTTGTTTTCTGGTCAAGATCAGGTTGATGCAGCGGCCAAAGTCGACGGAGACGAGATGCACTGCGGCGGTGGCGGTGGAGCTCCAGTGGCAGATGGGGGCGAGAGGAAGAAGACGCGAACGGAAGAATGAGGAAGACCTAGTCGGGTCTATTTATAAAGAAGGACCACTAAAAGAGCACGAAAAACGAGGAGGCCGAAAGTATAAGTTATCCAACTACGGGGGTGCCTCGATTTTTGGGATGGTCATCAAGACAAAGATCCGTTGGGATGCATTGAAGGAAAAGTGCTTTTATGACAGGTGACATCATGGCAGATTACAACAAATCCAGATGATGATGTCATGGCGGGTTACAAATTTTTTATAAGAAGCAGAAGATTTTTCTTAAGTATCGAAGATTGACATGAACCAGTTCAAATCAATCTGGGGCCTAATGTTGGGGATATAGCTATTGGTATGACCTGCCCAGGAGGGGCTGGGTTATACTTACAAATATTGTTGAAGCCCAGGACCCCGGATAGAGATGGCGGTTCAATTAAGGGCCCAAAGCCCAGAGGCGACTTAAGGCCCGTAGTGATAAACCGCCATGTATGCGTGACTTGTATTGTAAGGCAAGAATAGTTAAGAGACCGAGCCGGACACTGTTTATGAGCCGGCCGGGACTCTGTAGAGCCGCTGGGCGTCGACCTCTATATATAAAGGGACGACCCGGCGGCGGTTCAGGACAAGTAACATCAACTCGAGAGCTAGGTCAAGCAATTCGCTCCCTGGTTATCGAGACATAAGCAATCCCACTCAAAACTGGATCGTAGGCTTTTACCTTCACTGTAAGGGGCCGAACCAGTATAAATCTCGTGTTCTTTGTCCCGATTAACCCCTTTAAGCTTCCTAGTTGTGATGGCTCCACGACTAAGTTCTTTCACTAGGACATCTGCTGTGACAATTTCACGACAGCTAACGAATTATAATGATATTTCTTTTCTTTTTCTGCAGTGCACTTCTAATAGACAATCAAATTGTATTATATTGAATTTTTAAGTAAAATATTATCAAACTATATGTCCCTACAAATTCCTGCAGCAACGCGCGGGGTATCATCTAGTTAGCCAAAAAAAGAAGCATTTTTTTGATTCACGAGGCCATAAATTTGAGAAGAATACCAGTGGTATAACTGAAATATCACATATGAGAGCAGAAATACAAATGAATTGCAAACTTGTGTGTTTTGCCTCCTCCTACACCAGCAATAACATACCAGGATGATTTCTAAGAGCTACTACTCACAATGCATCCTACCAAAGCGTGTTGTAAGCAACATGTTCCACTACAAAAATCAACACAACAAACAAGCTATCATCCATTTTTTATTCACAACTCTGAGAAAATAAGACAAACTAACTAATCTCGACGAGAACGGCTCCATCGCTCGTGATCGTGATGGCCTCGGGCTTCACCACGTCTGTCCTTCTTCAGTCACACAAGCTAAGAGCCAGCAACACTTGTGAATACAAAGCAAGCTAAGGCAGCAACACAAGAACCCATCAATCAGGCCCTCGACAAAACTGATGATCCACACCACACCATCCATCGGTCTTCTCGCCCTCATGTGGTTGCGGGTCCAAAAGGAAAAGGAGGAAATACGTGCGTGTGCCGAGGCGAGCATTCCTAGAATTGTCAAGGAATCTCTGCCGTGTTTAGTTTCGTGGGTGGGGAAGGGCTGCCCGTGGTAATGTCTGTAAAAAAGAAAAACATTGTATGTATGGGAAAAAATAGATGTATCTTATGTCGCACCATAATTCCAGGGCCACGGATATCACAGGCACCCATTCCACGCGAAAATGAACATGGGTGTATAACGGGCACCCAGGTTTCATATCCCAAAAATTCAGTTTTTTTTTAATTTTCAGATATTTCTCGGTGCTCCAATGTATTTCCCCACTAGACCTCCGATATTGTGTTCATCCAATTCAGTCTCCTGTTCTATAGTTTATGATTTGTATTAAAAATTCCTTTTCAAATTAAAATAATTGTACATATGAAAATACATTCCATAAGAATATAGTTGTACAATTTTAATATTATCAAAATTTCTCATCCTTCAAGCGGCAAAAGATAGTATACCAGGTTGCACATTAACACCGTTAAAGCAAGCACATAGAAAAGCTGGAGTATATTGGATGGAGTCGTTCACCCAACATATAAATCAGCTTGACAATTCCTTGACAATTACAGGAATCACAACCAAAGTCACTTCTGTAGTTTCCGAAACCGATGACTTGGTCAGCTGGTAATCGTTTTCAGTTCCGGCAAATTTCACCCAAAAACAAAACAGAAGATTCAGATTGCACACAGACACAATGAGCAAGGCCATAGATGAGTCAAGCATGTTTTGGCACCAATGGCCCCTTTATTAAAGAAAAACACACAACGAAAACTTTCAGTTGCATGTACTACTTGCATGTATTCACGTCACAGCCGCATGAGAGTTTACGAAGTGTACAAGTGCCTTTCGGCTTCGCTGGATCATTGCAAGTTATTTCATTGCAGCATATTGTTGCATAATAAGTTTTCTCATGATCATGGCTGCAGTGGCATAGGTCGCACTGTCTTGACACGGTTGTCTGAGGAAAGTATGTTGCTGGTAGAAACCTTCTTGCTGGCTGTACTGGGATGCTGCTTGTGATGTTGGCGTCCTCTCCTGTTCATCATGTAGCATACATTCATAATTATAGTTCTTCTGGGTGAAAATTAACCTGATAAACTAAGTGTGTACACACACTACATCATCTCGCTGACATCTCTTTGTACGTATAGCAGGAGAAATCAAAATTCATTTTTTTCTCAAACACGCAGGAGACCTGCGTATCATTTCAATAAGAAAGAAATATGTACAACGGTGAGGGCAAGAACTCACTCGACCCAAACACATCACAAGACACAACCCTAAGGAAAAAACTAAGAAATATGTACTATCAAGTCAAAAACACCTAAACTGATTGATCAATACAAGAAGACCCAATTTGATTATTTATGCAAATCAGTTTATCCATAAGATTTATATGGAATGGTAAGATTGGTATGAATATGATAAACATACCATGGACGTGATCGCTGGTGCACAGAAGCAGAAGGCACATGAGGGTGATAAACATCTGCGAAGATTTTGCCATCAGTATATCTTATAAGAAAGAAGAAGAAATCACTTTCGGGTTTGTGTGTTTGTGTTGTGAATGGCTAAGATATAGAGAATGGGAATATATACACATACATGACATGGTGCAAGATGGCAGCCAATTATTGTTTGCGCCAAAAAAGATATGCATTTATTGAATGGATTAATTTATTTTATTGCCTGCCATTAATACTCCCTCGGGTATCTGTGTCTTGCATGTAAGTTTAATACAGATTAATGCAATTCAGGATAGTAAAAAACTACTTAAATTACAGATTCATATTACATGCTGGATGTACTGATTGACCATGCTAACGGGGACGAGACTTGCCTGCTCCTCTCCCGTGTGCCCATCCGTGCTCCCGCATACGTGGCTTGATTTGATTGGAACAAAATAAAGCCTGGCCTCACCCCCTTAAAATCAAGGGGCGAGATGATTAGATTAGAAAGAAAAAAGGGAAAAAAATACAACCGTTGGATGAGGTGGGAGCACGGATGGGAGCATGGGAAGGGAGCAGGCAAGCCGGATCCTGCTAACGGTATTGCCTTCTATTTGTTGATGATCGAAAACTGTCCAATTGCTTTTGTTCCCACTGCATGTTGAACCATTCAGGAAAAACAGCTGGACGATGGACAATTCATTTAGGAAAACCATATCTTCTATTGTTCTACATATAATAGATAAGAAAAGGCCACTAGAACTACGATCTTGTGTTCATCCAATTCCGTCCTCCTGTTCTATACTTGCGATTTGTACTAAAAATGTTTTTCCATCAAATTAAAATAATTAAACATATGAAAGTATATTCCATAAGAATATAGTAGTACAAGTCTAATATTGTCAATATTGCTCATCCTTCAATCGGCAAAAGATAGTATATCAGGTTGTACATTAACACCATTTAATCAAGCACATAGAAAAACAGGACGGGATGGAGTGTTCACCCAACATATAAATCAGCTTGCTAGCGCAGGGATTCCTTGACAGTGACAACAAGTAGATCAAGTGCATTGACAATGCATCCCATTGGGCATCCATAGCATGACTAGGGCCGTTCACCACAATCCTAGGCTATGGTGAGGTCACAGATTCCAAGAGGTTGTGGGACTCAAATTGGGTAGCACTCATCAAGACATAAGTATATATGCAAAAAAAAGGGAGAGAGAAGTCCATATTACAACCCCGAATTGCCACCAAAGTCTAAGATACAACCCCAGAACTGACTATCTTACAAGTTACAACCTCGAACTTGCAAAACCGGACAAGAATCAACTCTGAACTGGTTTCAACCATGTTTTGGCTAGTTTCCACCATGAGGCTCTTCAGCCATGGAAAAGGGATCCGCCCGAGGTTTTATTTTCCTTCTTTCTTTCTTTTTTGCAGATACGTACAGTTTTCCAGAAATTGCAACTAAAGTCATTGTTGTAATTTCTAAGGCTGATGACTTGGTCAGCTGGTAATCGTTTTCAGTTTCCCCAAATTTTACCCAAAAACAAACAGAAGATTCAGATTACACACGGACACAATGACCAAGGCCATAGAAGAGTCAAGCATGTTTTGTCACCGGTGCTCCCTTTATTAAAAAAAGAAAAAGAAAAGAAAAGACCAATAGACCTGGAAGAGGATTTGTGGCTCTCGGATGCCACACACCTATATGAATACTAGTAGAACGCCCGTGCGTTGCCACGGGCTTTTGACAAAATTTAAGATTCTACTCGCGGAGCTAAATAACTAACAACAATGTCATCTCAGCTAACATATTTTTTTAATAATTAGCTAACACACATCATACTGTCAAACACAATAATGTTATCTGGATTGTATTTGTGATGTTTTGGTCTCAGATAGATGAATGAATAAAACAAAACCCATTCTAACTAAAGTTTTTCTTAGGTGAAGTGGGTTATTCATTCATCTCAACATGTTTTGATTCGAATAAAATAAAATTATTCGCACAAGCCTCCTTCGCTAGCCAGTGAGCAGCTCCATTAGCCGAGCGTCTCACCCATGCCATCCAGAACTCCTCCGTTGATCGCATGGACTCCTTTACCTCCTCAACAATAGGGCCATAGATTGATCTATCAAATTCTTAGCTTCTTAATAACTTACAGCATCTACTGCCGACCCCCCTACTTTCTCCCTAAACGTCTGAAACGTCTGCTCCAGTCAGTGCCCGGTCAAAAAATGAGTGACCCAACCGGACCCTCACTTTATCCCTAAATGTCCAGACTGGCCGATATACCTTAGACCCATCTCAAATCTAGGGGCGGGATGGGCTGCGGTCACGTCCGGGTACCCGCTCGGTCCTACTTGCAACGACCCAATCTTTCTTTCTCGCCTCTCTCACGTGGAGCATGGAACGATGCTAGCGCAGGGGAGGAGGTGCCTCGCGACGATGATGAGGTGAGCAGAGGAGGCTGCTGACAGCGTGGTCGATGGTGGGAGAGGCGCCGGCCTAGGGGAGGCGCCTGACGACCTCGCGCGACCACCACATGTACCTGCTGGCCAAAGCCGCATGCAACCGTGGGCGCGCTAATGGGTCGCCGCAGCCTTGTGTTGGCTTGTGTGTTGGCCGTCGGTGAGCGAGGGTGCTGGCCTGCGGGTAGGCCGGCGAGCATGATGGACGCCGCCACAGCCGCATGCTGTCTAGCCTAGCTGTGGGGATGCCAGCCGCCGTAGCTGGCGCAACCACGGCCTGGCTGCCGTTGTCGTCGTGTGCGGACGGGCAGTTGGGACTTAATCTTGATTTCAATGTTTCCGCATGTTTGTTTTTAGTGATGCATGCAGTTTAGATTGTCTAGGGAAGTGTATGTAGGCCAATGAAGCTTCAGTTGTGCACGGGAAGAAGGCGAGATGCCGGGCTGCCGTAAGCACGGCGAGACGGTGACGTGAAGCTATGGTGCAAATGTTGAGGCTATGGGCTGTACACTAAAATATATCCAACGCATCATTACCATAAAATAGAATGAAAGTAACACTGAACTTTATATTATATCATAAGAACGAAAATGAAAGGTCATAAATTGTTGTTTAAGATATGTACGTTTGCCGTGCGTTGCCACAGGATAACAAAGATATAGACATTGATCAAAAACCAAAGGGCCATCAACTCCACTTCATCAACTTGGACTACTATATGTTTGCTTATTTCATATTTTGTTAAATGTCCAGAAAAAATAACATTGCATATATATTATACACATCTTAATCTTCAATAAAAACACAGAGGAGATTAACAAACTCCATGTTCATAAAACTACAATAAATTAGTCTAATTGGTATTGTCAGCTAAGAAGATCAACGACCTTCTTGAGCAGTACCAAAAAATAGCTGAGTTAAGTTAGTTTGGCCAATCACACTCACCTCACTCTGTAAGCGGCCACAATTGTTGACCGCGGCGGAGGCCTGCTCCCTCCCACGCAAAAGGAGGCTCTATGGCGGTGGGGCCCTCTCCAAATTGCCGGCGCTCTTTAATCGGGACAGCGATTGTTCCGAGGCCTTGTCGGAGAGGTAATGTTGCCTCCATCCTTACCAGGTACATCCAGTTTTGCTCATGACAACATGATCATCCTTATATTTTGGCAAGCCTAAAGAGATGTAGTGTAGTGTTCACGTTTCCTTTCACCAATGGAATAGAGGAAATTGAACCAGAGAGCAATATAACAATGTAGCGCTTTCACCATTGTACACAAAAATATGGTTGTTTCACAAATCCAAGCATATTTTCTTTTTATGTGCAAGGAAATTAAGCAATTTAAAATCAGTAAACGAATCTAGGGAGCAAATGGATAAATGGTTAGGATCTTGCAAGAAAAAAATACCTCGGTAAAACTTACACATACACAACTGCTGATCTTCTCCTACTATTCTCCTTATATAGAATATTAATTTGTAACACATCAGACTCTCCAAAATTTCTGAGATCTCTAAAGATAAAATGATGTTCTTCAGTGCCAGCGCCGCTTCTTCTTAGCCTAAAACATACCCCCTCCGTCCCACAATATAAGATGTATTTCTTAGTTTTTCACCTACCTATGGCACATCATTTCAAGAATATAGTTGTTGAAGCAACTTATATGCAAAGCACGACTACTATCACGACATCCTTTTTGAGGACAAAAATAACTAATAACACAGCATTCTATGTCTCATAGCTATCTTATTTATTTGATCATTTTGGGAGCTTCAATTCCTTGAATAATTCAGTGAATGCCATCTGCAATGACCCGTTGTCTGCCAATGCCAACACTCATCTAGCCTTCTCCTTCGCCAATGTCAGCCTCCCACTTAGCTTCTCCCCTTCTTCTCCATGCCCTCAGCCTTCACAAGTTCCTCGTCATACTTCTCCATCACCTCCCCGACATCCATATCATCCACCACGAGTATAATTCATAACATTCAGGCGGTAAAGGTCAATGTACACCATGCCGGTCAAATAAATAGTACTTTAGCATCTCTCAAGGGAAGTTTCAAATTTCACCTAAAAATTTCAATAAAAGTCATGTTAAAAATTTAATCTACTACCAATATTAAATACTATATGATAAGTGTGATAGCTTAAATTCAAAGTAATAGATTGGATCCTCCCTTAACAATATGACTGGTAGATAGTTTTGAATGGAAATCTGCATATATTTTAGCATAGACTTACCCAAAGAAGAAGTCATTATAACCGTTCAACAAATGACCTATAACCTCTAATGTACCGAAGGGGAACAGATCAGATGACATGTTTTTGTAAGTCCTAGGATAACCAAAAAGCACATCATCATGACATGTCATCAGTTGGAAGTGTGACACTTATGACCGTGGTATGTAATTGATATATTCCAGTTGGAAGTGTGTCATCAGATGCAATGTGGAAGTGTGTCATTAGATGCAATGTGGAGGGAAGATATCAAGGATACTCATCGGAGTATATATGCGGTGGCACTGTAGCAGCTGCGTACCGGTAGGAGAACGGCAGCCCCACTCGTGTACTGGTCGGCGGTCACAACCACGCAATTGTACCCGTCGCTACTGCGTGCCTTTGCAGATTAGAGAGATATAGATTCAGGATCCAGAGATGGAAGAAGATACCTGGGTCGCCAACGTTACTACCATTAATCCAAAAATCCCTAGGACTGCCTCGAGCAGCGGGCCCTCCAGTAGCATGGCACCGAGTGTGCGGCCCTCTCATCCTCTTCAACACCGCCAACCGCCTCACACCACTCCTTTCCTCGCTTATCTCCACCGCTGCTCACCTTCCCGCCGGCGCCATCCGTCATGCCCTTCGTCTG
The DNA here is from genome assembly GCA_034509565.1 of Triticum monococcum. Lineage (NCBI taxonomy): Eukaryota > Viridiplantae > Streptophyta > Magnoliopsida > Poales > Poaceae > Triticum > Triticum monococcum. The sequence goes on along the minus strand of CM067843.1, from coordinate 60,207,050 downwards.
ACAACAAAAATATTTTTTTATCAACAGATAAAAGTAAATTCACTTCTCAAAAAAGTACTAAATTCATAATCCATATACGTGTTCATGATCTTATTCCATAGGCATGTTCAGAAATGGCCCTAGAACAAATAAATTTGATCTCGCTATACATACGGAATGTAAAACTTAGATGGTCAGCCTGAAATAGTTCATTTCTGAACGCAAGCAGTGCCGGAAACTACATAGCATTCACAACTTCCATAGTAGCCTATGGCATCGGACACTTGCATATTTGAAAGGCTCGCAAGCTGAAAGCTACACGTATCACAAAAAAAAAACTCCAAGTACACTTCATCATACTCTAGCCCAGCCGGCAGTGCCACTCCCTTGATCAATCATGAGTTTGTGCTCAAGATTCATAAGTTTTTCTCATTCTACACACTGTACACTGCACATTAAAATACATGGATGAAAGGAAGAGAACCAGGTAGACTTGGTTCTCAAAGCATCTGAATAAAAAGAAGCAACATTTGCTTTTTACATAACCCATATAACTCATATGTGAGTCAAGGATGGATATTAGTTTGGTTTTCTTAAAAATACATGGATGAAAGGGAGTAGCACAAGGTAGACCAGCATATGGAAGAACTTGAATTAAAAAAAATAGCACCTGTTGTGTGCTTCAAGAATGAACAATTTTTTTCTATGAATGTTGCTGCTGTTATGTACCCCTAACAAGACATAGTATAATTATCCCTATGATTCTCCAAACAGATTACAAAATCTTTGGAATTCTTGAACAAGCCCCAACAAACAAATCATCACAAAATAGACCTACAGCTATATAACAGGGAGCAAACATTACCAGGAAATTTGCAGGTGAGGTTGAGATTTACTTTGTTGTTTGTCTGGCAGCGATCAGTGATGGAATAGGCTTGGTGGACTTGGTGACACACACATGAGCCTCTTGGTCCTCGACGGCGGCGATGGCGGACGAATGAAGCTATGAATGGATAACTTGTATAACACATCAAGCTATGAATGGATAACTTGTATAATACATCAAGCATGAATCCTCAACATGCCAATTTAGTGTACCTCGGAAGAAGCACATGCAGTATGGGCTGATTTAGCTTTGAAGAAGTTATGGATCTGAAACGACCACCAATACCGAGCTCACCAATAATCCATTATACATATTTGCAATATAGACCAAAAATCCATTTGGTCCTGGAATTTTACAATATATATTTTCTATTAGTCATGAACAATCATTACAAACCCAAAATTCAATTACTTTAAAATGAGGAGCTCGATATCAGATTACCTGATCTTTCGTAGAGAAAAACAAAATACTAAAACAATCTTTGCTAGAACAGCAAGAGGTCAGCCCAAAATAGTTGCTATAATTATCTACACAAATATAAGATAATTAACGATTCTGCACATGCATCAAGCTTCATTCTATGGGGTCGCGGCGCCCGGATAGGTGAGCACATCGAAATTTCCAGAAACACATCTCAGAAGTAACCGGCCATTTGGCAGTATCAACTACCCCCTTTCCAGAAATATAAAGTGTATTTTGATTTTCTAGGCTCAAGCACTGATCAACGATTAATCTAATAACACATAGTTTATGGCGGCACAAATTTGATATCATTAGCTTTGTGCCTCATGTTGTGATTTTCTGACTATTGCACTGTCAATGTCTGAACTCAGACGATTATGATATGTAATGTTTTTGAATGGAGGGTATGAAGCAACTGCGGATGCATTAGTTACCTCACGCATTTTATGCGCCTCATCAGGAGTACTGCAGTTTGCGGCACATTTGTCTAACATTTCAAGTATCCTGAAGACTCGATTCCTGGCGTCATTCAGATCTGAAGCGAACGACATCTCCTTGACAATTAGCTCCGCCCATTCAGTGCTATTGGCTGGAGTATTCATCACCTAAACATCAAATGCCACTACGATTAACAATCGTTCAAGAGTTAGACAAGATGCAAATTGTACGAATGGTGCTGTTTATAAAAAATATACATCTCTAGACATTACTATAACTATCAGGCTGTAGGATCGAAAGTATGTTTAGAGGGGGGGTGATTAGACTACTTGACCAAATAAAAACTTAACCTTTTCCCAATTTTAGTTCTTGGCAGATTTTAGCTATCTTAGGACAAGTCAAGCAATCATCACACAATTCAAGCAAGCATGCAAAGAGTATATTAGCAGCGGAAAGTAAAGCATACAACTTGCAAGAATGTAAAGGAAAGGGTTTGGAGAATTCAAACGCAATTGGAGACACGGATGTTTTTCCCGTGGTTCGGATAGGTGGTGCTATCCTACATCCACGTTGATGGAGACTTCAACCCACGAAGGGTAACGGTTGCGCGAGTCCACAGAGGGCTCCACCCACGAAGGGTCCACGAAGTAGCAACCTTGTCTATCCCACCATGGCCATCGCCCACGAAGGACTTGCCTCACTAGCGGTAGATCTTCATGAAGTAGGCGATCTCCTTGCCCTTACAAACTCCTTGGTTCAACTCCACAATCTTGTCGGAGGCTCCCAAGTGACACCTAGCCAATCTAGGAGACACCACTCTCCAAGAAGTAACAAATGGTGTGTTGATGATGAACTCCTTGCTCTTGTGCTTCAAATGATAGTCTCTCCAACACTCAACTCTCTCTCATAGGATTTGGATCTGGTGGAAAGAAGATTTGAGTGGAAAGCAACTTGGGGAAGGCTAGAGATCAAGATTCATATGGTAGGAATGGAATGTCTTGGTCTCAACACATGAGTAGGTGGTTCTCTCTCAGAACATATGAATTGGAATTGTGTATGTGTTCTGATGGCTCTCTCTACGAATGAAGAGGAGGTGGAGGGGTATATATAGCCTCCACACAAAATCCAACCGTTACACACAATCTACCAATCTCGGTGGGACCGAATCAACAAACTCAGTCAGACCGAAAAGGTAAACCTAGTGACCGTTAGAGATTTTCGGTGGGACTGACATGCAACTCGGTAGGACCGATTCTGTTAGGGTTTGGGCATAACGTAATCTCGGTGAGACCGATTACACAAACTCGGTGAGACCGATTTTGGTAATTAGCTAACCAGAGAGTTGGTCAGGCAAACTCGGTGGGACCGATTTGCTCTTTCGGTGAGACTGAAAAGTTACAAAAGGGAAACATAGAGTTTACATTGCAATCTCGGTGGGACCGATTCGCTCTTTCAGTGAGACCGAAAACTTACGGAAGGGAAACAGAGAGTTTGCAATCCCATCTTGGTGAGACCGAGATCCCTATCGGTAGGACCGAATTGCTAGGGTTTGGCAGTGGCTTATGACAAGTGAAACTCGGTGGCGCCGGATAGAAAGAATCGGTATGATCGAGTTTGGCTTAGGGTTTAGGTCATTTGTGGATATGGGAAAGTGGTTGAGGATTTTGGAGCATATCACTAAGCACATGAAGCAAGAGGCTCATTAGGCAACACCTCATCCCTCCTTGATAGTATTGACTTTTCCTAAAGACTCAATGTGATCTTGGATCACTAAAATATAAAATGAAGAGTCTTGAGCTTTTGAGCTTGAGCCAATCCTTTGTCCTTAGCATTTTGAGGGTTCCACTTTCACATCCATGCCATGCCAATCATTGAGCTTTCCTGAAATAATCATCTTGGAATAGCATTAGCTCAATGAGCTATATGTTGTTATGAATTACCAAAACCACCTAGGGATAGTTGCACTTTCAATCTCCCCCTTTTTGGTAATTTATGACAACATATAGATCAAAGCTTCGACAATGATAATAAGCATGAAATATATCGTCGCTTTGAGAAGTATGTGACAAGTAAGAGCTCCCCCTAAATTTGTGCATATTTAAGATTTGCTTTGGACTGCAAATGCACAAAGAGTTAGAGTCATGGGTTACTCTTCCATGTCACATACATCTTGGTGGAGCGCTTAAAATGGTAAGAATGGAATACATGCACCCATCACCAAGAATAGTGAGTGATCACATAAAATAGATAGGATAAAAATATTAAGCACATATTAAGTGTAGCTTATGATCAAACACATGATCATCGATGTCTCACAGATAATGACGTAGTATCTAACACAAAAGCAAACAAAGTTCGAAAAAACACCAAATAAAACAAGAGAGAAAAGCAACACTCTCTTTCTCAAAGCCTATGATCTATACATTTTCTCCCCCTTTGGCAACAAGTTACCAAAAAGTTCCTAGAAAATGCATAGTGCTAAATCGACACTCAGGCTTGATCTTCAGGTGGTGGTGGAGTCCGGAGCACTCCAAGGACGAAGCCTTCTGTAGACATGGTCGGAGTCGAGGCTGAAGTGGACGCTGGAGCTGGTGGAACTGAGGCTGTGGCTGGTGCAGAAGTGGTGGCTCTGGTGTCAGCAACTGGCACTGCAGACGACCTCGGACCTTGTGGCACTCTGGCAAAAGCATCTGTTGTAGTCTTGCCTCTCCTCTCCTGCATGTCATCTTGGAGCTGCTCCACTGCAGTCTGAATCTCTGTCACCTTGATATCCAAGTCATAGAACCTCTGTTCTACGATCCTCTCTAGGCTTGCCTGGTTCTGAGTTAGGGTGACTAATCCTTTCTCAATCCGCAGGGTGGATGCAATCAGGTAACCAAGCTGCACTTGTTTGGTTTTCAAGAAATATTCAGATGCCTCCTCTTGAGTTGGCATCTTGGCAGCTTTCTCCTTCCTGGCCTTCTCCTTCTTGGCTTGTGCTTCGGCAGACGATGGTTCATTCTCAGTCATGACAACTTGATTATCTTCAAAGTCTGGACGGATGGGCAGGTGTTCCTTGTCCAATAAGTATATGCCCGTGCCCATCTTGGAGTTAATGAGCTCCTGAATTTGTGGGGCATATCCACAGCTCCTCTTCTGGTCTGCTGCTGTCCTCTTGATTGTTTCTATCATAAGGCTCATGACTTTGAATTTCTGTGGCACATCAAAGATATGAAGCAAGTTGATTGCATGGCCTCTGATCATCTTGTGATCTCCAGACTTGGGCAATAAGGTGTGCCTCAGTATCCAATTGATAGTGGGCAGTCCTGATAGAAGATAATGTACTGAGCCAAACTTGAAAGTGTGAAGTGCTTCATTTGGAATCTCCTTGTACATGTTTGACATTGAGTTGTGGTCCATCTTCTTCTTGACATAAATGTCCAAGTCATCTGCTTGCTCCTCTGGGGCATTAATCAGCTGAGCCCATTCAGCAACTGTAGACTGGTACCTCGTACCCTCTGACATCCAAATTATCCTACCATCTGGATAAAATGGGTTGTGGAGTAGAACTGCATGATGAGTTCCTCGTTCCACTTTGTGAGCTTCTGCCCAACAAAGTCCTCTACTCCACACGCCTTGAAGCTGTCCTGCACTCCAGGGTAGTACTCTTCGTTATCCTTGATGTATTGCCAATCGACCCATCTCATGTCACAGACAATTGGCTTATTGTCTAGCAGCACTGTCTCATAGAAATCTTGCTGCTCCTTGGTGTGAAACCTGTAGTCAACTGCAGTCCTTCTCCTTGAAGCATACGGGTCTGCTTCTCTCCACTTCCGGAGCCCTGAATCTCTCCTGAGTTTCATATCCTCAGCCACAGGATGAGCATCGTTGTGGTCTGGGATCTTGGGCTTGAGCTTTCTAAGAACATTCTCTTCCTCTTCTTCTGCAGCTTTAGGCACTGGGGCCTTGTTCTTCTCAGTAGTTGGGATGCTTCTTGTATTTCTCTTTGGCTTTGGCTTTGGAGCTGGCATGGCCTTGGAAGCAGCTGCCCCTGATCTTATGGCATCACCCATCAGCTTGGGTGAAGGAAATATGCCCTAGAGGCAATAATAAAGTTATTATTTATTTCCTTATATCATGATAAATGTTTATTGTTCATGCTAGAATTGTATTAACCAGAAACATAATACATGTGTGAATACATAGACAAACAGAGTGTCACTAGTATGCCTCTACATGACTAGCTCGTTAATCAAATATGGTTATGTTTCCTAACCATAGACAAAGAGTTGTTATTTGATTAACAAGGTCACATCATTAGTTGAATGATCTGATTGACATGACCCATTCCATTAGCTTAGCACCCGATCGTTTAGTATGTTGCTATTGCTTTCTTCATGACTTATACATGTTCCTATGACTATGAGATTATGCAACTCCCGTTTACCGGAGGAACACTTTGTGTGCTACCAAACGTCACAACGTAACTGGGTGATTATAAAAGAGCTCTACAGGTGTCTCCAAAGGTAGATGTTGGGTTGGCGTATTTCGAGATTAGGATTTGTCACTCCGATTGTCGGAGAGGTATCTCTGGGCCCTCTCGGTAATGCACATCACATAAGCCTTGCAAGCATTGCAACTAATAAGTTAGTTGCGGGATGATGTATTACGGAACGAGTAAAGAGACTTGCCGGTAACGAGATTGAACTAGGTATTTGATACCGACGATCGAATCTCGGGCAAGTAACATACCGATGACAAAGGGAACAACGTATGTTGTTATGCGGTCTGACCGATAAAAGATCTTCGTAGAATATGTAGGAGCCAATATGGGCATCCAGGTCCCGCTATTGGTTATTGACCGGAGACGTGTCTCGGTCATGTATACATTGTTCTCGAACCGTAGGGTCCGCACGCTTAAGGTTTCGATGACAGTTATATTATGAGTTTATGAGTTTTGATGTGCCGAAGGAGTTCGGAGTCCTGGATGAGATCGGGGACATGATGAGGAGTCTCGAAATGGTCGAGATGTAAAGATCGATATATTGGATGACTATATTCGGACATCGGAAAGGTTCCGAGTGATTCGGGTATTTTTCGGAGTACCGGGGAGTTACGGGAATACGGGGGAGAAGTATTGGACCTTATTGGGCCATACGGGAAAGAGAGAGGGGCTGCCTAGGGCAGGCCGCGCGCCCCCCCAAGGCCTAGTCCGAATTGGACTAGGGGGAGGGGCTGCGCCCCCTCCTTCCTTCCCTTCTCTTTTCCTCTTCCTTGTCTCCTACTCCTAATACATGGAAGGGCTCCTAGTTGGACTAGGAAAGGGGGAATCCTACTCCCGGTGGGAGTAGGAATCCCCTAGGGCGCGCCATAGAGAGGGCCGGCCCTCCCCTCCTCCACTCCTTTATATACGGGGGCAGGGGGCACCCCATAGACACACAAGTTGATCATTGAGATCGTTCCTTAGCCGTGTGCGGTGCCTCCTGCCACCAAATTCCACCTCGATCATATCGTTGTAGTGCTTAGGCAAAGCCCTGCGTCGGTAGAACATCAAGATCTTCACCACGCCGTCGTGCTGACGGAACTCCTCCCCGAAGCTTTGCTGGATCGGAGCCCGGGGATCGTCATCGAGCTGTACGTGTGCTAAAAACTCGGAGGTGCCGGAGTAACGTTGCTTGGATCGGTCGGATCGGGAAGAAGACGTACGAATACTTCCTCTATATTGTGTCAACGCTTCCGTTGCGATCTACAAGGGTACGTAGATCATAATCTCCCCATCGTTGCTATGCATCACCATGATCTTGCGTGTGCGTAGGAAATTTTTGAAATTACTACGTTCCCCAACAGTGGCATCCGAGCCTAGGTTTTATGGTTTGATGTTATATGCATGAATAGAACACAAGTGAGTTGTGGGCGATATAAGTCATACTGCCTACCAGCATGTCATACTTTGGTTCGGCGGTATTGTTGGATGAAGCGGCCCGGACCAACATTACGCGTACGCTTACGCGAGACCGGTTCTCCCGACGTGCTTTGCACAAAGGTGGCTTGCGGGTGACTGTTTCTCCAACTTTAGTTGAACCGAGTGTGGCTACGCCCGGTCCTTGCGAAGGTTAAAACGGAGTCTATTTGACCAACTATCGTTGTGGTTTTGATGCGTAGGTGAGATTGGTTCTTACTTAAGCCCGTAGCAGCCACGTAAAACTTGCAACAACAAAGTAGAGGACGTCTAACTTGTTTTTGCAGGGCATGTTGTGATGTGATATGGCCAAGACATGATGCTAAATTTTATTGTATGAGATGATCATGTTTTGTAACCGAGTTATCGGCAACTGGCAGGAGCCATATGGCTGTCGCTTTATTGTATGCAATGCAATCGCGATGTAATGCTTTACTTTATCACTAAGCGGTAGCGATAGTCGTGGAAGCATAAGATTGGCGAGACGACAACGATGCTACGATGGAGATCAAGGTGTCGCGCCGGTGATGATGGTGATCATGACGGTGCTTCGGAGATGTAGATCACAAGCACAAGATGATGATGGCCATATCATATCACTTATATTGATTGCATGTGATGTTTATCTTTTATGCATCTTATCTTGCTTTGATTGACGGTAGCATTATAAGATGATCTCTCACTAAATTATCAAGAAGTGTTCTCCCTGAGTATGCACCATTGCGAAAGTTCTTCGTGCTGAGACACCACGTGATGATCGGGTGTGATAGGCTCTACGTTCAAATACAACGGGTGCAAAACAGTTGCACACGCGGAATACTCAGGTTATACTTGACGAGCCAAGCATATACAAATATGGCCTCGGAACACGGAGACCGAAACGTCGAGCGTGAATCATATAGTAGATATGATCAACATAGTGATGTTCACCATTGAAACTACTACATCTCACGTGATGATCGGACATGGTTTAGTTGATATGGATCACGTGATCACTTAGAGGATTAGAGGGATGTCTATCTAAGTGGGAGTTCTTTAAGTAATTTGATTAATTGAACTTAAATTTATCATGAACTTAGTCCTGGTAGTATTTTGCAAATTATGTTGTAGATCAATAGCTCGCGTTGTTGCTTCCCTGTGTTTATTTTGATATGTTCCTAGAGAAAATTGTGTTGAAAGATATTAGTAGCAATGATGCGGATTGGATCCGTGATCTGAGGTTTATCCTCATTGCTGCACAGAAGAATTATTTCCTTGATGCACCGCTAGGTGACGGACCTATTGCAGGAGCAAATGCAGACGTTATGAACATTTGGCTAGCTCAATATGATGACTACTTGATAGTTTAGTGCACCATGCTTAATGGCTTAGAATCGGGACTTCAAAGACGTTTTGAACATCATGGACCATATGAGATGTTCCAGGAGTTGAAGATAATATTTCAAGCAAATACCCGAGTTGAGAGATATGAAGTCTCCAACAAGTTCTATAGCTAAAAGATGGAGGAGAATCGCTCAACTAGTGAGCATGTGCTCAGATTGTCTGGGTACTACAATCGCTTGAATCAAGTGGGAGTTAATCTTTCATATAAGATAGTGATTGACAGAATTCTCTAGTCACCATCATCAAGTTAGTAGAACTTCGTGATGAACTATAATATGCAAGGGATAACGGAAACAAACCCCAAGCTCTTCGTGATGCTGAAATCAACGAAGGTAGAAATCAAGAAAAACATCAAGTGTTGATGGTTGACAAGACCACTAGTTTTAAGAAAAAGGCAAAGGGAAGAAGGGGAACTTCAAGAAGAACGGCAAGCAAGTTGCTGCTCAAGTGAAGAAGCCCAAGTCTGATCCTAAACCTGAGACTAAGTGCTTCTACTGCAAAGGGACTGGTCACTGGAAGCGGAACTACCCCAAGTGATTGGCAGATAAGAAGGATGGCGAAGTGAACAAAAGTATATTTGATATACATGTTATTGATGTGTACTTTACTAGTGTTTATAGCAACCCCTCGGTATTTGATACTGGATCGGTTGCTAAGAGTAGTAACTAGAAACAGGAGTTGCAGAATAAACAGAGACTAGTTAAGGGTGAAGTGACGATGTGTGTTGGAAGTAGTTCCAAGATTGATATGATCATTATCGCACACTCCCTATAATTTCGGGATTAGTGTTGAACCTAAATAAGTGTTATTTGGTTTTTGCATTGAGCATGAATATGATTTGATCATGTTTATTGCAATACGGTTATTCATTAAAGTCAGAGAATAATTGTTGTTCTGTTTACATGAATAAAACCTTCGATGGTCATACACCCAATGAAACAAGTTCATTGGATCTCGATCGTAGTGATACACATATTCATGATATTGAAACCAAAAGATGCAAAGTTAATAATGATAGTGCAACTTATTTGTGGCACTGCCGTTTAGGTCATATTGGTGTAAAGCGCATGAAGAAACTCTATGCTGATGGGCTTTTTGAATCACTTGATTATGAATCAGTTGATGCTTGTGAACCATGCCTCATGGGCAAGATGACTAAAACTCTGTTCTTCGGAACAATGGAGCGAGCAACAGATTTGTTGGAAATCGTACATACTGATGTATGTGGTCCGATGAATATTGAGGCTCGTGACAAGTATCATTATTTTCTGATCTTCACATATGATTTGAGCAGATATGAGTATATCTACTTGATGAAACATAAGTCTGAAACATTTGAAAAGTTCAAAGAATTTCAGAGTGAAGTGAAAAATCATCGTAACAAGAAAATAAAGTTTCTATGATCTGATCGTAGAGAAGAGTATTTGAGTTACGAGTTTGGCCTTCAGTTAAAAACAATGTGAAATAGTTTCACTACTCACGCCACATGGAACACCATAGTGTAATGGTGTGTCCGAATGTCATAACCGTACTTTATTAGATATAGTGCGATCTATGATGTCTCTTACCGATCTACCACTATCGTTTTGGGGTTATGCATTAGAGACAGTTGCATTCACGTTAAATAGGGCACCATCTAAATCCGTTGAGACGACACCGTGTGAACTATGGTTTGGCAAGAAACCTAAGCTATCGTTTCTTAAAGTTTGGAGTTGCGATGCTTATGTGAAAAAGTTTCATCTCGATAAATCAAATCGGAGAAATATGTCTTCATAGGATACCCAAAGGAGACTGTTGGGTACACCTTCTATCAAAGATCCGAAGGCAAGACATTCGTTGCTAAGAATGGATCCTTTCTAGAGAAGGAGTTTCTCTCGAAAGAAGTGAGTGGGAGGAAAGTAGAAAACTTGATAAGGTAATTGTACCTTCTCCCTTATTGGAAAGTAGTTCATCACAGAAATCTGTTGTTGTGACTACTACACCAATTAGTGAGGAAGCTAATGATGATGATCATGTAACTTCAAATCAAGTTACTACCGAATCTCGTAGGTAAACCAGAGTGAGATCCGCACCAGAGTGGTACGGTAATCCTGTTCCGGAAGTCATGTTACTAGACCATGACGAACTTGCGAACTATGAGGAAGCGATGATGAGCCCAGATTCCGCGGAATGGTTTGAGGCCATGAAATCTGAGATATGATCCATGTATGAGAACAAAGTATGGACTTTGATGGATTTGCCCGATGATCGGCAAGCCATAGAAATAAATGGATCTTCAAGAGGAAGACGGACGTTGATAGTAGTGTTACTATCTACAAAGCTAGAATTGTCGCAAAAGTTTTTCGACAAGTTCAAAGTGTTGACTACGATGAGAGTTTCTCACTCGTATCTATGCTTAAGTCTGTCCGAATCATGTTAGCAATTGCCGCATTTTATGAAATCTGGCAAATGGATAAACAAAACTGCATTCCTTAATGGATTTCTTAAAGAAGAGTTGTATATGATGCAACCAGTAGGTTTTGTCAATCCTAAAGGTGCTAACAAAATATGCAAGCTCCAGCGATTCATCTATGGACTGATGCAAGCATCTCGGAGTTGGAATACACGCTTTGATAAGTTGATCAAAGCATATAGTTTTATACAGACTTGCGGTGAAGCCTGTATTTACAAGAAAGTGAGTGGGAGCACTACAACATTTCTGATAAGTATATGTGAATGACATATTGTTGATCGGAAATAATGTAGAATTATTCTGTAAAGCATAAATGAGCGTTTTAAAGGAGTTTTTCAAAGAAAGACTTCGGTGAAGCTGCTTACATATTGAGCTTCAAGATCTATAGAGATAGATCAAGACGCTTGATAAGTTTTTTCAATGAGTACATACCTTAACAAGATTTTGAAGTAGTTCAAAATGGAGCAGTCAAAGAAAGAGTTCTTGCCTGTATTACAAGGTGTGAAGTTGAGTAAGACTCAAAGCCTGACCACGGCAGAAGATAGAAAGAGAATGAAAGTCATTCCCTATGCCTTGGCCATAGGTTCTATAAAGTATGTCATGCTGTGTACCAGATCTATTGTATACCCTGCACTGATTTGGCAAGGGAGTACAATAGTGATCTAGGAGTAGATCACTGGACAGCGGTCAGTAATATCCTTAGTGAAATAAGGATATGTTTCTCGATTATGGACATGACAAAAGGGTTCATCGTAAAGGGTTACGCCAATGCAAGTTTTGACACTAATCTAGATGACTCTAAGTCTCGGTCTAGATACATATTGAAAGTGGGAGCAATTAGCTAGAGTAGCTCCATGCAAAGCATTGTTGACATAGAAATTTGCAAAATACATGTGGATCTGAATGTGGCAGACCCGTTGACTAAAATTCTCTCACAAGCAAAACATGATCACACCTTAGTACTCTTTGGGTGTTAATCACATAACGATGTGAACTAGATTACCGAATCTAGTAAACCTTTTGGGTGTTGGTCACATGGCGATGTGAACTATGGGTGTTAATCACATGATGATGTAAACTATCGATGTTAATCACATGGAGATGTGATCTAGATTATTAACTCTAGTGCAAGTGGGAGACTGAAGGAAATATGCCCTAGAGGCAATAATAAAGTTATTATTTATTTCCTTATATCATGATAAATGTTTATTATTCATGCTAGAATTGTATTAACCGGAAACATAATACATGTGTGAATACATAGACAAACAGAGTGTCACTAGTATGCCTCTACTTGACTAGCTCGTTAATCAAAGATGGTTATGTTTCCTAACCATAGACAAAGAGTTGTTATTTGATTAACAAGGTCACATCATTAGTTGAATGATCTGATTGACATGACCCATTCCATTAGCTTAGCACCCGATCGTTTAGTATGTTGCTATTGCTTTCTTCATGACTTATACATGTTCCTATGACTATGAGATTATGCAACTCCCGTTTACCGGAGGAACACTTTGTGTGCTACCAAACGTCACAACGTAACTGGGTGATTATAAAGGAGCTCTACAGGTGTCTCCAAAGCTAGATGTTGGGTTGGCGTATTTTGAGATTAGGATTTGTCACTCCGATTGTCGGAGAGGTATCTCTGGGCCCTCTCGGTAATGCACATCACATAAGCCTTGCAAGCATTGCAACTAATAAGTTAGTTGCGGGATGATGTATTACGGAACGAGTAAAGAGACTTGCCGGTAACGAGATTGAACTAGGTATTTGATACCGACGATCGAATCTCGGGCAAGTAACATACCGATGACAAAGGGAACAACGTATGTTGTTATGCGGTCTGACCGATAAAAGATCTTCGTAGAATATGTAGGAGCCAATATGGGCATCCAGGTCCCGCTATTGGTTATTGACCGGAGACGTGTCTCGGTCATGTCTACATTGTTCTCGAACCGTAGGGTCCGCACGCTTAAGGTTTCGATGACAGTTATATTATGAGTTTATGAGTTTTGATGTACCGAAGGAGTTCGGAGTCCCGGATGAGATCGGGGACATGACGAGGAGTCTCGAAATGGTCGAGATGTAAAGATCGGTATATTGGACGACTATATTCGGACATCAGAAAGGTTCCGAGTGATTCGGGTATTTTTCGGAGTACCGGGGAGTTACGGGAATACGGGGGAGAAGTATTGGGCCTTATTGGGCCATACGGGAAAGAGAGAGGGGCTGCCTAGGGCAGGCCGCGCGCGCCCCCAAGGCCTAGTCCGAATTGGACTAGGGGGAGGGGCTGCGCCCCCTCCTTCCTTCCCTTCTCTTTTCCTCTTCCTTGTCTCCTACTCTTAATACATGGAAGGACTCCTAGTTGGACTAGGAAAGGGGGAATCCTACTCCCGATGGGAGTAGGACTCCCCTAGGGCGCGCCATAGAGAGGGCCAGCCCTCCCCTCCTCCACTCCTTTATATACGGGGGCAGGGGGCACCCCATAGACACACAAGTTGATCATTGAGATCGTTCCTTAGCCGTGTGCGGTGCCTCCTGCCACCAAATTCCACCTCGATCATATCGTTGTAGTGCTTAGGCGAAGCCCTGCGTCGGTAGAACATCAAGATCGTCACCACGCCATCGTGTTGACGGAACTCCTCCCCGAAGCTTTGCTGGATCGGAGCCCGGGGATCGTCATCGAGCTGTACGTGTGCTAAGAACTCGGAGGTGCCGGAGTAAGGGTGCTTGGATCGGTCGGATCGGGAAGAAGACGTACGACTACTTCCTCTATGTTGTGTCAACGCTTCCGTTGCGATCTACAAGGGTACGTAGATCATACTCTCCCCCTCGTTGCTATGCATCACCATGATCTTGCGTGTGCGTAGGAAATTTTTGAAATTACTATGTTCCCTAACATTGGGTGCCTTTGGTGCTGGTGCAGCTACCTCTTCTTCTTCCTCCTCATCTTCCATGATGGAAGCTTTGCCAAGCACTCTGGCTACAGCTTTCTTCACCCTTTCTTTCCTCTTCTTTCCTTCAGCAGCAACTGGCTCAATGGGAGTGGGCTTCTCAGTTGAAGCCCTGGCCTTTGACATAGGCTGTCTGCCTGCTGGCCTTTTGATCTTCATTCCTGGTTTTATGCCCTGTGCTAACTCAACTCTCTTGGAAGTTGCTTCCTCTTCTGCCACATAATCCTCATCTTCTGAATCTGAGGTTCTCTTCTTTCTCTGTCTTGTGGCAGCTTTAGGCAGATTGCTAGGGGTGCTCCTGCTGCCATTATATGAGGAACTTGAGGGACTAGTGCCCTCACTCATCTGCACTTGCTGCTCTGACAAGTTCTGGCTATCACTTTGGTCTGATATGATGCAAAATCTGACTGCTGACCCTGTGAATAGGTTATAGATGAGATAGAGTGGATGAGCATCACAAAATGCAGAGATTTTTGCAAAAGAATAATTCAAAAACTTAGTTTTAGTTTCCCACTGAAATCATCTCGGATCTACCGATTTTTAAACTCGGTGATACCGAAGCAGTTTTGGAACCTAAACTTGTGAACTCGGTCAGACCGAGTCACAGTTCGGTGGCACCGAGACTACTAGGGTTTCACTGAGTTCCAAAATCGGTCACACCGATAAGTAATTCTCGGTCAGACCGAGTCTCACTTGTGCAATGGCATAAGCCAAATCGGTGGGACCGAGTTTTTCAACTCGGTGGGTCCGAGATGGTTTTGGCGGAAACCTAACCCTAAAATTTTTGCATTAAACCTAATCTACAAGTTCATTGACTGGATAGAAGTTTATCAAACGTGGCAAGAATCATGATGATCACAATGTGCTAGGAATCGGATTGGAGAATAGCACAAAGATCGAGTCCATACCCTAGTTCGGCGGAGACTCGCTACGGCGGCAACGACGGGGTTGATTCCCGTTGACGGCGACGGAGACCAGCAACTGGAGGTGGCTGGTGGCAAGGAGATGATCCGGAGACCAAGTTGGCAGAGCAGGCTATCGCGCGGGCAAAGGGGTTCGAAGAAATTTCCAAATTTTTGCCCGTGACTATATATAGCCCGACCCTGTCGGTGTGACCGAGTGGAACAACTCGGTGGCACCGAGATGCAAAACTGTATACAGTTGTTGCAACTTGGTGTGACCGAATGGTTCAAATCGGTTGCACCGAGATCGAAAACCTATATCAACTTAATGATCTCGGTAGGACCGAAAGTAGGGAATCGGTCAGACCGAGAATCACAAAGAGGTTTTGGAAGTTTAAGTCTATGACGAATCGGGGACTCCGAGCGCTCCTCACACAGAGTGGTTCGAATCTGACTTGATCAAATTTTGTGATGTAGCATGAATAGAGTTTGAGACGAGAAAAGCATAGATAGCTAGAGGAGGTTCTTAGGCATTCTTGTCCATCCACTTGGCAAAAGGAAATAAAACCAAACAACCAAAACGACAAGTGGATTTCCTCGAATGAGTAAAATATGCAACCAACATGCTCACACAATAAGATGGCAAATGAAATATGTGACAAAGCATGCACAACCAATTCTAGCATCTATCAAGCAATTTGCGATGACTAGGTCATCTATATATGAGTATATTGACTTAGGAGTCAAGTGAGAACACTTGATCATAGGTCATACTCATCGTTTAAGCTCAAGTGGGGTTACCACTTTTACATAAAGCATTGTTGTGTTCACATCTTTAGATTTGCTTTAGCTCAAGTCTTAGAGTAAAGCTCCCCCTAGATGTGATATCCCCCCTAAGAGAGATGAACTAACCTTGGGTTTTGTCGATGATGACTTCATGTAGATGTTGAAGATGTGGATGCTCAATGTTGATGTAGATCACTTGGAGCTATCCATTTGAGTGAATTGCACTTTCAATACCTACATGGGTTAGTCCCACAAGGAACAAACAAGGATATCCATGGACATAGAGTGATGCACACACAAGATGATGTCCATGAAAACTTTTAAGTTACCTTGTCCCTTGTCTTACCAACAAGAGGGTTTGTGACTCCTTGAACTAATGCAAGATGTGGAAGTTGATTGCACTTGTTCTTGCCAAAATGATAAGAGTGAAGTATGTTGGCGGAGTCACCCTCAAGAACTCTCTAGTTCTTCTTCTTTTGGATCCACACCATCTTGATGGGAATCCTTGTAGTTGTAGTCGTACTTGATGAAGTGGAACTTGACGTGGTCTTGGGAATCCACTTGACTAAGGTCTTAGGAGCTTCTTCAAATGCATCAATTTCCTCTTGAAGCTTGTCCTTGCCTTTTTGCTTGTAGTCTTGTGGTGGAAGATCATCTTGAGCTTGTGTCCCCTTGAAGGAAGTATCATACTTCTCTTGTTGAGGAACAAACTTTGTCTTGGGGTATTGATCTTCTTCCCACTCAACTCCATTGGCATTGAACTTTCGTTCAAAACCAACACCTTGATTCTTCCGGTGCATTCCTTGCTTGCGCACAATTTCCTTGAATTGCTTACTCCCGGCAAGGCTTTTGTACACTCCTTTCTCTATAATTCCCTTCAATAAGCTATTTTCTTGCTCAAGTGTAACTTGGCTAAGAGAATCATTAGTGGAATCAAGAGAACTACTAGAAGCAACAATATTGGATTTAGCATGATCATTGTTACTACTAGAGGAAGAATCTTTCTTGTTCTTGTTACTAGACTTGACTTGAGGCATGTAAGTGGATAAGAGTAAACGCTTGGCAATGTAAGAAGAACTTTTCTTGCGGAGATCATCATTGATTGCTTTTAAAAACTCATGCTCTTGCTCAAGATTGAGCTTTTCAAAGCGTAATTTCTCATGAGCTCTTAAAAGTTCTCGATGATCTTTGAAGATAGTTTCATGAGCTAACTTAAGAGTGTTTAGTTCTTTAGTTAGAGCCTCAATCTTCTCCTTATCATTGTCATTCATTTTATCTTGATTAGCATGATTAATTGACGTTTCATCATAGTATTCATCACTAGAGTTGTCAACAAGCAAATCATCATCACCTAGCAAGTCATCTTCATCACTATTAAAATCAACATACTTGGGGTGTGTTACCTTAGGACCTTTGGCCATGAGGCATCTTCCAATTTCTTCATTTGGTGAGTCAAATATGTCGTAGGATTTGGATGACACAAGTGCTAGACCGGCAACACCTTCATCTTGAGTATCTTCGGAGTCGGAGTGATAACTTCTCTCGGAGTGGCTGTCGGAGTCGGAGCCAGATACCCATTCACCAACATGAGCTTGATGTCTTCGTTTTGTGTAGCTCCTTGATGATTTTTCCTTCCTTTCCGAATCCTTGCTTCTCCGTGAGTATCTTTGTTCATAACGATCATCTCTACTCCTTCTCTCTCTTGGTAGTGATTCTTTGCTTCTTCTTTTTGGAGAATCTTCTCTTCTCTTGTAGGGAGCCGTACACTCATTGGAATAGTATCTGGGTCTTCCACAATTGTAGCAGTTTCGCTCTCGACTAGAAGATCTTTTGTCATTGTAGGACCTTGACTTGAAGCTTCTATCTTTGCTTCTACTCTTGTAGAACTTGTTGAAGTTCTTCACCATTAAGCTCAATTCTTCGTTGAAGTTTTGTTTCTCACTTGATGATGTAGGGGCTTCACATGAGGCTTTGTAGGCACCACTTGATTTGTTGTGAAGTTCCTCTTTATCCTTAAGTGACATCTCATGAGCAACAATTCTTCCAATCACTTCCGTTGGCTTGAGATCTTTGTAATTGGGCATCATTTGGATCAATGTGCACATGGTATCATATTTTCCATCCAAGGCTCTTAGAATCTTCTTGATGATGAATATATCGGTCATCTTTTCACTTCCTAAGCCGGCAATCTCATTTGTGATGAGAGCAAGCCTAGAGTACATTTCAGCGACACCTTCACCATCCTTCATTTTGAACTTGTCAAGTTGACTTTGAAGCACATCCAACTTGGATTCCTTGACGGAGTCAGTACCTTCGTGCATATCAATCAAAGTGTCCCAAATTTCCTTTGCATTCTCAAGACGGCTGATTTTGTTGAATTCTTCGGGGCACAATCCGTTGAAGAGAATATCACAAGCTTGAGCATTGTATTGCAACATCTTCAACTCATCCGCGGTAGCTTCACGGTTTGGTTCTCTCCCATCAAAGAAGTCACCTTGCAAACCAACACACACAATAGCCCAAACGGCAGGGTTATGTCCAAGAATATGCATTTTCATTTTATGCTTCCAACTAGCAAAATTAGTACCATCAAAGTAAGTACCTCTACGGTGATAATTTCCCTCGCTAGACGCCATACTCTCCTAGGTTGTGAAACCAACGCTATGACCACCAAAAGCTATGGAGATCAAAGCAAATGGAGACCAAAGCTCTGATACCACTTGTAGGATCGAAAGTATGTCTAGAGGGGGGTGATTAGACTACTTAACCAAATAAAAACTTAACCTTTTCTCAATTTTAGTTCTTGGCAGATTTTAGCTATCTTAGGACAAGTCAAGCAATCATCACACAATTCAAGCAAGCATGCAAAGAGTATATTAGCAGCGGAAAGTAAAGCATACAACTTGCAAGAATGTAAAGGGAAGGGTTTGGAGAATTCAAACGCAATTGGAGACACGGATGTTTTTCCCGTGGTTCGGATAAGTGGTGCTATCCTACATCCACGTTGATGGAGACTTCAACCCACGAAGGGTAACGGTTGCGCGAGTCCACAGAGGGCTCCACCCACGAAGGGTCCACGAAGTAGCAACCTTGTCTATCCCACCATGGCCATCGCCCACGAAGGACTTGCCTCACTAGCGGTAGATCTTCATGAAGTAGGCGATCTCCTTGCCCTTACAAACTCCTTGGTTCAACTCCACAATCTTGTCGGAGGCTCCCAAGTGACACCTAGCCAATCTAGAAGACACCACTCTCCAAGAAGTAACAAATGGTGTGTTGATGATGAACTCCTTGCTCTTGTGCTTCAAATGATAGTCTCCCCAACACTCAACTCTCTCTCATAGGATTTGGATCTGGTGGAAAGAAGATTTGAGTGGAAAGCAACTTGGGAAAGGCTAGAGATCAAGATTCATATGGTAGGAATGGAATGTCTTGGTCTCAACACATGAGTAGGTGGTTCTCTCTCAGAACATATGAATTGGAATTGTGTATGTGTTCTGATGGCTCTCTCTACGAATGAAGAGGAGGTGGAGGGGTATATATAGCCTCCACACAAAATCCAACCGTTACACACAATCTACCAATCTCGGTGGGACCGAATCAACAAATTCGGTCAGACCGAAAAGGTAAACCTAGTGACCGTTAGAGATTTTCGGTGGGACTGACATGCAACTCGGTAGGACCGATTCTGTTAGGGTTTGGGCATAACGTAATCTCAGTGAGACCGATTACACAAACTCGGTGAGACCGATTTTGTTAATTAGCTAACCGGAGAGTTGGTCAGGCAAACTCGGTGGGACCGATTTGCTCTTTTGGTGAGACCGAAAAGTTACAAAAGGGAAACATAGAGTTTACATTGCAATCTCGGTGGGACCGATTTGCTCTTTCGGTGAGACCGAAAAGTTACGAAAGGGAAACAAAGAGTTTGCAATCCCATCGCAGTGAGACCGAGATCCCTATCGGTAGGACCGAATTGCTAGGGTTTGGCAGTGGCTTATGACAAGTGAAACTCGGTGGCGCCGGATAGAAAGAATCGGTATGACCGAGTTTGGCTTAGGGTTTAGGTCATTTGTGGATATGGGAAAGTGGTTGAGGATTTTGGAGCATATCACTAAGCACATGAAGCAAGAGGCTCATTAGGCAACACCTCATCCCTCCTTGATAGTATTGGCTTTTCCTAAAGACTCAATGTGATCTTGGATCACTAAAATATAAAATGAAGAGTCTTGATCTTTTGAGCTTGAGCCAATCCTTTGTCCTTAGCATTTTGAGGGTTCCACTTTCACATCCATGCCATGCCAATCATTGAGCTTTCCTGAAATAATCATCTTGGAATAGCATTAGCTCAATGAGCTATATGTTGTTATGAATTACAAAAATCACCTAGGGATAGTTGCACTTTCACAGGCAACAAGAGAAAGAAGCAGTCAGGGTTATTTTTCAGTCATGACAGCCATACCTCCAGATGAGGAGGCACCTGCATTGGTCGTTGCTGAATCCGATGCCAAATAATCCCTGAAGCTTCTAATGGCAGCATCCAAGACATTTCCCGACGCTTTGAGATAGCCCCGCAGAAGCTAGAAATTCCCCAAAATTACCCATTGGACATGTACAGAGCAAGATGGTACAAATCGGGGTTCTCAAGTCCACTGTTGTGGCATAAACCAAAGCTATACCAGGATTTCAGAAAACCATGGCAGAAGTTCTGTGCACAAGGATAGAATAGATGTGCAAGCTATTTGTTTTCAGTTATTTAGTTCAGACAGTTTGCTTTTGAATCCTAAATTTAGCCATCATATGTGAGAAGAATTCAAAGTGGCGGGAGGGCAGGCGATCATGTCGGGTCGAAAGCATGTACGATAATTGATCAGCAGAGGAATAATCCTCATGGGTGATTCCTACTCTGCTTCCCTGTAACGGTATATACATGAAGCGCTTGGCACACGCAAGAGGGAAATCGTGGTGGATGATTCTTCTGAACTTTTGATTTCCAATTCCATCAATCTCTGAACTCTTAGTCTATTCTGATTCAAGAAAGGGGATATGAATCGACAACAGAAAAATCGTATCAAGATTCAAGGCACTGTCTTTCTTGCGGTGTAACCAATTTCGATTGGTTCTTGTGATGAACTGAATCGGCGGGCTCTACTACACGTCTGCGCACGACCTACCAATCAACCGAAAGAACAAGAAGCGAAAGAAAGATGCACGGAGCGGCGGCAGGGCTACCTGCGGATCGGCGCCGGGGAAGACGGACTGGAGCGCCTCGACGGGGTCGAACTCCATGTTGATGCCGAGGTCGGTGACCATGGCCGCGGCGGCGGATGGCGAGCACCGGCCCCGCTTTGCCTGCAGCACCTCGAAGGGGTCGTCCAGGAAGGCCGCCGCCCCGCGCTTTCGGGTGCCGTCGAACTCCGCCGCCATGGCCCAGCGAGAAAGGGGCCGGGGCTTGGATGGTGACGAGCTTGCCGGGCGCTCCTCTACTAGGTGCCCCTGCCCTCGATGGTTTGCGGTGCGGCGAGGCGAGCTGTGTGGCCGGTGGATGCTGCTACTCCTCTGCGAGGTGCGGCGAGCTGCTGGACGATATCGTGCACCCACCTTCCATCGGGTTGCTGCTGCTCCACCGATGTGGAGGCTCTACGGCGGCTCCCCCGGCCGGATCTGGCACTCTCTCCGTCAGACCGGATTGGGGAGGGAAGCTCCTAGCCTTGGACGAAAGGAGGAGGGCGGCTTGATGGGGGTGCGGAGACGGCTTGATGGGAGGGCGGCGGCGAAAAGATGTAGGTAGCGCAGGGATCGGCGGCGGATCGATGGGAGGGCGGCGGCGAAGGGACAAATGCGAGTTGTGCGTGCGAGAGGTAGTCGCTCGAGGGCACCGTGCGTGCGTGCGTGCGGGTCGTGCCCATTTTTTTCGCTGGTTTTTCTTCGTACATTTTTTTTCGTCTGGTTCTGTTGCTTGCGAGGGGAGCACGTAGAGGCATCGCTGGATGGTTTGCTTCGAGTTTTTTTTTGCCGCTCATCGGTTCCGGGGGGAATCGCTGGGAGGTGGGAGGGAGAATGAAAAAAAACCATGGTAGGTGGCACGAAAACTAACCGTGGAATTGAGACTAGTAGAATGCCCGTGCGTTGCCACGGGCTTTTGAAATATTTTACAGGAGTATTATAAAGATAATGCATGTTAAATTTCACACGTAGAGACAATATAACACATTAATAATTGAAGTCCACTTCACTTGCAATGTAAATTGATAACAAAAGAAAATTAACGACATGTTCGTGTAACAAATTGAGCGATGATCTAACTAAAACTAGTTTACAAATTATTAAGATCTACTTGACGCGTTTAAGAAATTCTCGCACAATATCAGAAAAGTTTTCTTCAACTTCATCTGCATGATGTTTTAGCAAGTATAATAAAAAGTGCTTTCTCAACTCATACCCATACTACACAAGAATTATATATAGTTAGCATGAATATTTCACATCGAAGGTCTTAAAACGTATAACAGACAATATTCACCGCGTAAACCGGCTTGACCAACTCTTTACCATTCCAACAGAGCATAAAATGAAAAACAAAATAGCCAGACACATCCCTGCAATTTTCTAAATTAATAGCATATAAAATATAGTAATAACAAAAGTAAATAATTGTATTATGAATTTATTACCCATCTATGCTCGTTGAAATACCAGTCGGAAATAAATGTTGCCATTTATAGATATATCAGAGTACCAACCGGATTGCTTTATTTCGGGCGCTTCTTTGAATTCCCTTGCTAAACATTTTAATTTCACCACATGCCTCAGATTTTTATCTTCTGACGGCTGTGATGTATGGATAGGGTCCATAATATATACATAACTAGATGATTCCCCTCACGTTGCTGCGGGTACTCTTAGTCATGGATGCACAATTAGTTGAATAACTTTGTTCACAAAGTAGATATATGATTATAAGATGGAAATATTGCAATAGCCAGTGGACACAATAGTTGGAATATGATTATAAAGGTAACAAAATGTGAATTATGTGAGCTAGTTAAATGTTAATGTATATAAAAATGGTAAGAATCGTGATTCCGAAATGGAGACGCTATGAAAGGCGACCAAATGCAAAGGATAATAGGAGAAACGATAACCAAACATGCTAGTGCTCTTGGTTTTCCTTCACTCCGTGGTTTGTTGTGATTAGAGACATCCGAAGCTCCTTTCATTACCAACCTTGGTAAGTTACAGATTGGTGATTGTATAACTCCAGTATAGTTTACATCCTAAAACACAACTTAAGATCATCCAAGTTTAAAATTTTCTAAATGTGTAAGCGGATTAAGCTAATCATTGAAGAGCAAATATATCTTACCTTCCATTTGATCATAGAACCAACCAATTAAAGCTGACTTTCATGAGTAATTGACACCTAAATTGGCTAACAAACTAAGAGTGAAATTACATAAGAAGCAAGGCAAAAAGTTAGAGGCTAACACAATCAAGAAACAGTATAGTAATAACGATGCCAAAAAAATCGTATTAGGTTTTATTCTGTGACGTACAACAAAGCAAACTCACCAGGGAATGAATGAATAATCAGGCATGCATGGATAAACATCACCATTGTTGCTTCACGCTCGGCTGATATCTAAAATAACAATATATGGGCTACAGTGGCTGCCTGGCTGGCACCTTAAGTAAAGTGGCACATAGTGTCCGACCAGTTTGCTTGCTCAAGACATAATGGATTGAAGCAAATAGTGGTATCTTAATTAGCAAATCATCCAAGAAAATTGTAGAGGAGAAGAATCTTTTGCTCCACACAAATATATTGTTCATGTCTAATTGAATTTGTGAGTTCACATCACACATAAGTACACTAAAATAAACTACATGTGAGATCACTTCTTATATGAGAAACATACTGAATAAAGAGCACTTGTGAGTTCACATTTAACAGTAGTAATCTAGCAAATACTACGGACCAAGAGAGGATGCCTAAGGCAAGTTGCGAGGGCGATTCGGGGGGTGGTGTGTGTGATGGCTGCAGACACTGGCGGGCTGGAGGCACGGAGTGTTGGGGAACGTAGTAATTTCAAAAATTTCCTACGCACACGCAAGATCATGGTGATGCATAGCAACGAGAGGGGAGAGTGTTGTCTACGTACCCTCGTAGACCGAAGCGGAAGCGTTGACGCAACGTAAAGGAAGTAGTCGTACGTCTTCCCGGTCCAACCGATCCAAGCACCGTTACTCCGGTACCTCCGAGTTCTTGGCACACGTTCAGCTCGATGACGCTCCCCGGGCTCCGATCCAGCAAAGCTTCGGGGAGGAGTTTCGTCAGCACGACGGCGTGGTGATGATCTTGATGTTCAACCGTCGCAGGGCTTCGCCTAAGCACCGCTACAATATGACCGAGGTGTAATATCGTGGAGGGGGGCACCGCACACGGCTAAGGAACGATCATGAAGATCAACTTATGTGTCTATGGGGTGCCCCCTGCCCCCGTATATAAAGGAGTGGAGGAGGGGAGGGCCGGTCCTCTCAATGGCGCACCCTAGGGGAGTCCTACTCCCACCGGGAGTAGGATTCCCCCTTTCCTAGTCCAACTAGGAGTCCTTCCAAGTATTAGGAGTAGGAGACAAGGAAGGGGAAGAGGGAAGAGAAGGAAGGAGGGGGCGCCGCCCCTCCCCCTAGTCCAATTCGGACTAGTCAATGGGGGGCGCCCGGCCTGCCTCTCCCTCTCCCCTAAAGCCCAATAAGGCCCATATACTTCTTCCCCCATATTCCCGTAACTCCCCGGTACTCCGAAAAATACCCGAACCACTCGGAACCTTTCCGATGTCCGAATATAGTCGTCCAATATATTGATCTTTACGTCTCGACCATTCCGAGACTCCTCGTCATGTCCCCGATCTTATCCGGGACTCCGAACTACTTCGGTACCCCAAAACTCATAAACTCATAATATAACTGTCATCGAAACCTTAAGCGTGCGGACCCTACGGGTTCGAGAACAATGTAGACATGACCGAGACACATCTCCGGTCAATAACCAATAGCGGAACCTGGATGCTCATATTGGCTCCTACATATTCTACGAAGATCTTTATCGGTCAGACCGCATAACAACATACGTTGTTCCCTTTGTCATCGGTATGTTACTTGCCCGAGATTCGATCGTCGGTATCTCAATACCTAGTTCAATCTCGTTACCGGCAAGTCTCTTTACTCGTTCCGTAATACATCATCTCGCAACTAACTCATTAGTTGCAATGCTTGCAAGGCTTAAGTGATGTGCATTACCGAGAGGGCCCAAAGATACCCCTCCGACAATCGGAGTGACAAATCCTAATATCGAAATACGCCAACCCAACAAGTACCTTTGGAGACACCTATAGAGCACCTTTATAATCACCCAGTTACGTTGTGACGTTTGGTAGCACACAAAGTGTTCCTCCGGTAAACGGGAGTTGCATAATCTCATAGTCATAGGAACATGTATAAGTCATGAA
Source organism: Triticum monococcum (assembly GCA_034509565.1). Lineage (NCBI taxonomy): Eukaryota > Viridiplantae > Streptophyta > Magnoliopsida > Poales > Poaceae > Triticum > Triticum monococcum. Next base: position 60,181,361 of record CM067843.1, on the reverse strand, counting down.
GAAAGCAATAGCAACATACTAAACGATCAGGTGCTAAGCTAACGGATTGGGTCATGTCAATCACATCATTCTCCTAATGATATGATCCCGTTAATCAAATGACAACTCATGTCTATGGCTAGGAAACATAACATCTTTGATCAACGAGCTAGTCAAGTAGAGGCATACTAGTGACACTCTGTTTGTCTATGTATTCACACATGTATCATGTTTCCGGTTAATACAATTCTAGCATGAATAATAAACATTTATCATGATATAAGGAAATAAATAATAACTTTATTATTGCCTCTAGGGCATATTTCCTTCAGTCTCCCACTTGCACTAGAGTCAGTAATCTAGTTCACATCGCAATGTGATTTAACACCAATAGTTCACATCATCATGTGACCAACACCCAAAGGGTTTACTAGAGTCAATAATCTAGTTCACATCGCTATGTGATTAACACCCAAAGAGTACTAAGGTGTGATCATGTTTTGCTTGTGAGAGAGGTTTAGTCTATGGGTCTGCCACATTCAGATCTGTATGTATTTTGCAATTTTCTATGTCTACAATGCTCTACACGGAGCTACTTTAGCTAATTACTCCCACTTTCAATATGTATCCAGATGAAGACTTAGAGTTATCTGGATCAGTGCCAAAACTTGTATCGACGTAACCCTTTTACGACGAACCTTTTTGTCACCTCCATAATCGAGAAACATATCCTTATTCCACTAAGGATAATTTGGACCGCTGTCCAGTGATCTACTCCTAGATCACTATTGTACTCCCTTGCCAAACTCAGTGGTAGGGTATGCAATAGATCTGGTACACAGCATGGCATACTTTATAAAACCTATGGCTGAGGTATAGGGAATGACTTTCATTCTCTTTCTATCTTCTGCCGTGGTCGGGCTTTGAGTCTTACTCAATTTCACACCTTGTAACACAGGCAAGAAACTCTTTCTTTGACTATTCCATTTTGAACTACTTCAAAATCTTCTCAAGGTATGCACTCATTGAAGAAAACTTATCAAGCGTCTTGATCTATCTCTATAGATTTTGATGCTCAATATGTAAGGAGCTTCACCGAGGTCCTTCTTCGAAAAACTCCTTTCAAATACTCCTTTATGCTTTGCAGAATAATTCTACATTATTTCTGATCAACAATATACTTATCAGAAATGCTGTAGTGCTCCCACTCACTTTCTTGTAAATACAGGCTTCACCGCAAGTCTGTATAAAACTATATGCTTTGATCAACTTATCAAAGCGTATATTCCAACTCCGAGATGCTTGCACCAGTCCATAGATGGATCACTGGAGCTTGCATATTTTGTTAGCACCTTTAGAATTGACAAAACCTTCTGGTTGCATCATATACAACTCTTCTTTAAATCCATTAAGGAATGTAGTTTTGTTTATCCATTTGCCAGATTTCATAAAAATGCGGCAATTGCTAACATGATTTGGACAGACTTAGCATCGCTACGAGTGAGAAAATTTCATCGTAGTCAACTCCTTGAACTTTGTCAAAAACCTTTTTTCGACAAGTCTAGCTTTGTAGATAGTAACACTACTATCAGCGTCCGTCTTCCTCTTGAAGATCCATTTATTCTCAATTGCTTGCCGATCATCGGGCAAGTCAACCAAAGTCCACACTTTGTTCTCATACATGGATCCCATCTCAGATTTCATGGCCTCAAACCATTTCGCAGAATCTGGGCTTATCATCGCTTCCTCATAGTTCGTAGGTTCGTCATGGTCAAGTAACATGACCTCCAAAATAGGATTACCGTACCACTCTGGTGCGGATCTCACTCTGATTGACCTACGAGGTTCGGTAGTAACTTGATCCGAAGTTACATGATCATCATCATTATATTCCTCACTAATTGGTGTAGTAGTCACAAGAACAGATTTCTGTGATGAACTACTTTCCAATAAGGGAGATGGTACAATTACCTTATCAAGTTTTCTACTTTCCTCCCACTCACTTCTTTCGAGAGAAACTCCTTCTCTGGAAAGGATCCATTCTCAGCAACAAATATCTTGCCTTCGGATCTGTGATAGAAGGTGTACCCAACTTTCTCCTTTGGGTATCCTATGAAGACACATTTCTCCGATTTGGGTTTGAGCTTATCAGGATGAAACTTTTTCATATAAGCATCGCAACCCCAAACTTTAAAAAACGACAACTTTGGTTTCTTGCCAAACCACAGTTCATAAGGCGTCGTCTCAACGGATTTTGATGGTGCCCTATTTAACATGAATGCAGCTGTCTCTAATGCATGACCCCAAAACGATAGTGGTAAATCGGTAAGAAACATTATAGATTGTACTATATCCAATAAAGTACGGTTATGATGTTCGGACACACCATTATGCTGTGGTGTTCCAGGTGGCATGAATTTGTGAAACTATTCCACATTGTTTTAATTGAATACCAACCTCGTAACTCAAATATTTGTCTCCGCTATCAGATCATGGAGACCTTATCTTCTTGTCACGATGATTTTCCACTTCACTCTGAAATTCTTTGAACTGTTCAAATGTTTCAGATTTATGTTTCATCAAGTAGATATACCCATATCTACTTAAATCATCTGTGAAGGTCGGAAAATAACGATACCTGCCGCGAGCCTTAACACTCATCGGATCGCATACATCAGTATGTATTATTTCCAATAAGTCAGTTGCTCGCTCCATTGTTCCGGAGAACGGAGTCTTAGTCATCTTGCCCATGAGGCATGGTTCGCAAGCATCAAGTGATTCATAATCACGTGATTTCAAAAGCCCATCAGCATGGAGTTTCTTCATGCGCTTTACACCAATATGACCTAAACAGCAGTGCCACAAATAAGTTGCTCTATCATTATTAACTTTGCATCTTTTGGTTTCAATATTATGAATATGTGTATCACTATGATGGAGATCCAACGAACCATTTTCATTGGGTGTGTAACCATATAAGGTTTTATTCATGTAAACAGAACAACAATTTATTCTCTTACTTAAATGAATAACCGTATTGCAATAAACATGATCAAATCATATTCATGCTCAACACCAAATAACACTTATTTAGGTTCCACACTAATCCCAAAAGTATAGGGAGTGTGTGATGATGATCATATCAATCTTGGGACCACTTCCAACTCTCATCGTCACTTCACCCTTAACTAGTCTCTGTTTATTCTGCAACTCCCGTTTCGAGTTACTAATCTTAGCAACTGAACTAGTACCAAATACTGAGGGGTTGCTATGAACACTAGTAAAGTACACATCAATAACATGTATATCAAATATACCTTTGTTTACTTTGCCATCCTTTCTTATCCACCAAATACTTGGGGTAGTTCCGCTTCTAGTGACCAATCCCTTTGCAGTAGAAGCACTTAGTCTCAGGCTTAGGACCAGACTTGGGTTTCTTCACTTGAGCAGCAACTTGCTTGCCGTTCTTCTTGAAGTTCCCCTTCTTCCTTTTGCCCTTTTCTTGAAACTAGTGGTCTTTTCTACCATCAATACTTGATGTTTTTCTTGATTTCTACCTTCGTCGATTTTAGCATCACGAAGAGCTTGGGAATCGTTTCCATTATCCTTTGCATATTATAGTTCATCACGAAGTTCTACTAACTTGGTGATGGTGACTGGAGAATTCTGTCAATCACTATTTTATCTGGAAGATTAACTCCCACTTGATTCAAGCGATTGTAGTACCCAGACAATCTGAGCACATGCTCACTAGTTGAGTGATTCTCCTCCATGTTTTAGCTATAGAACTTGTTGGAGACTTCATATCTCTCAACTTGGGTATTTGCTTGAAATATTAACTTCAACTCCTGGAACATCTCATATGGTCCATGATGTTCAAAACGTCTTTAAAGTCCCGATTCTAAGCCATTAAGCATGGTGCACTTAAACTATCAAGTAGTCATCATATTGAGCTAGCCAAACATTCATAACGTCTGCATCTGCTCCTGCAATAGGTCTGTCACCTAGCGGTGCATCAAGGACATAATTCTTCTATGCAGCAATGAGGATAAACCTCAGATCATGGATCCAATCCGCATCATTGCTACTAACATCTTTCAACACAATTTTCTCTAGGAAATATCAAAATAAACATATGAAAGCAACAGCGCGAGCTATTGATCTACAACATAGATATGCTAATACTACCAGGACTAAGTTCATGATAAATTAAAGTTCAATTAATCATATTACTTAAGAACTCCCACTTAGATAGACATCCCTCTAATCATCTAAGTGATCACGTGATCCAAATCAACTAAACCATAACCGATCATCACGTGAAATGGAGTAGTTTTCAATGGTGAACATCACTATGTTGATCATATCTACTATATGATTCACGCTCGACCTTTCAGTCTCCAGTGTTCCGAGGCCATATCTGCATATGCTAGGCTCGTCAAGTTTAACCTGAGTATTCTGCATGTGCAAAACTGGCTTGCACCCGTTGTAGATGGACGTAGAGCTTATCACACCCGATCATCACGTGGTGTCTGGGCACGACGAACTTTGGCAACGGTGCATACTCAGGGAGAACACTTTTATCTTGAAATTTAGTGAGGAATCATCTTATAATGCTACCGTCAATCAAAGCAAGATAAAGATGCATAAAAGATAAACATCACATGCAATCGAAATATGTGACATGATATGGCCATGATCATCTTGCGCCTTTGATCTCCATCTCCAAAGTACCATCATGATTTCTATCGTCACCGGCATCACACCATGATCTCCATCATCTTGATCTATATCAATGTGTCGTCACATGGTCGTCTCGCCAACTATTGCTCTTGCAACTATTGCTATCGCGTAGCGATAAAGTAAAGCAATTTTTGGCGCTTGCATCTTATGGAATAAAGAGACAACCATAAGGCTTCTGCCAGTTGCCGATAACTTTAACAAAACATGATCATCTTATACAACAACTTATATCTCATCACGTCTTGACCATATCACATCACAACATGCCCTCCAAAAACAAGTTGGGCGTCCTCTACTTTGTTGTTGCAAGTTTTACGTGGCTGCTACTGGGCTTAGCAAGAACCGTTCTTACCTACGCATCAAAACCACACCGATAGTTTGTCAAGTTGGTGTTGTTTTAACCTTCGCAAGGACCGGGCGTAGCCACACTCGGTTCAACTGAAGTTGGAGAAACTGACACCCGCTAGTCATCTATGTGCATAGCACGGCGGTAAAACCAGTCTCGCGTAAGCGTACGTGTAATGTCGGTCCGGGCCGCTTCATCCAACAATACCGCCGAACCAAAGTATGACATGCTGGTAAGCAGTATGACTTATATCGCCCACAACTCACTTGTGTTCTACTCGTGCATATAACATCAACACATAAAACCTAGGCTCGGATGCCACTGTTGGGGAACGTAGTAATTTCAAAAATTTCCTACGCACACGCAAGATCATGGTGATGCATAGCAACGAGAGGGGAGAGTGTTGTCTACGTACCCTCGTAGACCGAAGTGGAAGCGTTGACGCAACGTAGAGGAAGTAGTCATACGTCTTCCCGGTCCAACTGATCCAAGCACCGTTACTCCGGTACCTCCGAGTTCTTGGCACACGTTCAGCTCGATGACGCTCCCCGGGCTCCGATCCAGCAAAGCTTCGGGGAGGAGTTCTGTCAGCACGACGGTGTGGTGACGATCTTGATGTTCAACTGTCGCAGGGCTTCGCCTAAGCACCGCTACAATATGACCGAGGTGTAATATCATGGAGGGGGGCACCGCACACGGCTAAGGAACAATCACGAAGATCAACTTATGTGTCTATGGGGTGCCACCTGCCCCCGTATATAAAGGAGTGGAGGAGGGGAGGGCCAGCCCTCTCTATGGCGCGCCCTAGGGGAGTCCTACTCCCACCGGGAGTAGGATTCCCCCTTTCCTAGTCCAACTAGGAGTCCTTCCAAGTATTAGGTGTAGGAGACAAGGAAGGGGAAGAGGGAAGAGAAGGAAGGAGGGGACGCCGCCCCTCCCCCTAGTCCAATTCGGACTAGTCAATGGGGGGCGCGTGGCCTGCCTCTCCCTCTCCCCTAAAGCCCAATAAGGCCCATATACTTCTTCCCCGTATTCCCGTAACTCCCCGGTACTCCGAAAAATACCCGAACCACTCGGAACCTTTCCGATGTCTGAATATAGTCGTCCAATATATTGATCTTTACGTCTCGACCATTCCGAGACTCCTCGTCATGTCCCCGATCTTATCCGGGACTCCAAACTCCTTCGGTACATCAAAACTCATAAACTCATAATATAACTGTCATCGAAACCTTAAGCGTGCGGACCCTACGGGTTCGAGAACAATGTAGACATGACCGAGACACGTCTCCGGTTAATAACCAATAGCGGAACCTGGATGCTCATATTGGCTCCTACATATTCTACGAAGATCTTTATTGGTCAGACCGCATAACAACATACGTTGTTCCCTTTGTCATCGGTATGTTACTTGCCTGAGATTCGATCGTCGGTATCTCAATACCTAGTTCAATCTCTTTACCGGAAAGTCTCTTTACTCGTTCCGTAATACATCATCTTGCAACTAACTCATTAGTTGCAATGCTTGCAAGGCTTAAGTGATGTGCATTACCGAGAGGGCCCAAAGATACCCCTCCAACAATCGGAGTGACAAATCCTAATCTCGAAATACGCCAACCCAACAAGTACCTTTGGAGACACCTGTAGAGAACCTTTATAATCACCCAGTTATGTTGTGACGTTTGGTAGCACACAAAGTGTTCCTCCGGTAAACGGGAGTTGCATAATCTCATAGTCATAGGAACATGTATAAGTCATGAAGAAAGCAATAGCAACATACTAAACGATCAGGTGCTAAGCTAACGGATTGAGTCATGTCAATCACATCATTCTCCTAATGATGTGATCCCGTTAATCAAATGACAACTCATGTCTATGGCTAGGAAACATAACCATCTTTGATCAATGAGCTAGTCAAGTAGAGGCATACTAATGACACTCTGTTTGTCTATGTATTCACACATGTATCATGTTTCCGGTTAATACAATTCTAGCATGAATAATAAACATTTATCATGATATAAGAAATAAATAATAACTTTATTATTGCCTCTAGGGCATATTTCCTTCACGGAGATGCGGACGCAATTAGTGACCATGATCTAGTGGGTAACGACAGCGTATTGTGACCTGGCCACCTGGCAATCGGTGGCGCACACGGTACTGATCACATCAATTCAAGGTTAGTTGCAGAATTACCTGGAGTCCATGGCGCCCGTACTATGCCGTCGACCAAAGCGAGAACTCCGATTTGGCCCAAGATGCTTGTATACGCGGCTGATAGGACCAGTTGTTTGTGGTGGCATCGATTTGGCCAGGTCAACCTGGAGCAGTGACAGAGACAGAAAGAGGAAACATCAACCTGGAGTAGTGACTTGCAGGCTAAGTTTGGCCAATCCTGCCTAGAGGAGATGAAGGGGTTACGGACGTAACATCATAGCATCAAATTAAGCAAATCATAAATCAATTCGAGAGACATGGAGATGGAGAAGAAATGCTCAGGGACCTTGTAGCATAGGAACACGCGACGCTCGTGGATGCCTGCCATCCCGCGAGCTTCTCCTTGCCGAGATCCTCCCACTGGAACCCGAACTCCTTGTCCAGATCAGGGGTCGTGGCGGGGATGGCTGCTTCCGATCGGTCCGAGGCCGCCGGCGCGAGGAGGGATGGGGCAGAGAGGTGACGTGCGCACGAGCTGAGTCGGCTGGGCTACTCAGTGTTCTGGGTGGGCGGCAATGGAACCACGGCCCGTCCGCAAGCCATCGGCCAAAAAGGCGTCCAAGGGGAGTAACACCGGCGAACGTGAGGCGAGCACACCGGTGGTAAGAGAAAGGATGGGCGCCCTCATGCTGAGGTTGTCGTCCAGCCGCCACACCACGAGGATTGGGGAAAAATTTCTACGGCGGTGAAGAAACTGAATTGGAGAAAAAGCAGTGGATTAGTGCGCTTTGATGGGGATCCATCGGAGAAAGGAAGCGGCACGGTCAGACGTAGGCGCAGCGTGGGGAGGAGCAGAGCGGAGGAAGGGCGGGGGTGGGTGGATCTCCATCGGTGAGAAGCTAGGTGAGATCCGGCTGGGTGGGCTCCGATCCTGCGGGAGGGCCGACAGCCGTGCGAGATGCAGGATGAGCGACTTGACCGCATGGAATAAACTGATTGGCTACTTTTGGAAACTGAATAATGATGTGGCACATTGCTGATGTGGATAGTGTGCATGATGAGAGAATAGGGAGTAGTGGGGAGCAACTTCTTAAGAATGGTAGATATGCCTCTTTGTCGATAACGTACAGGATGTATCGGTCGATGGATGCATTTGGAAGATAAATCTATAAGTGGTAGCTATTAGAAACAACATTAGACAAAACACCTTACTTACCATGTTGCATGATGAGATGTTGTTGTGTATCCCAGGCTAGCTATCAAACAATGTTGCCAATGTCTGAGTAGTTTCTTTCTGGCAGAACATTTGACCTCGTGTTGACTCTAGAATCATGGACTCAATAAAAAAAGAACTATTTTCGCAATATGACGAAGGAAAGATCAATAATAACACTGCAAAAATACCTCGTGCGGTACCATTTAAATTATCATTTTTTTGTTTTTTATGAGATATCATTGGTCCATTATATTGTAAATAACTCGATGAATATTCGGCCCCTTTCAGCGGAGTCGGTTCAGAACCTTTGTTGATGGGTTCTTTTTAAACATCTCAAAAATCCATATCCATGTCTCATATATTCTGAAATAATACTAATATATATAAATGCACCTCTTGTATCATGTATAACATATATACAAAGAAGAATTAGCTATATGCATTTTTTATCATGGTGTTTCTGTCTGGTCTGTCATCGTTACATCAGTGTGGATGTCATAATCCAATTTGTACTACATCATGTAACAAAAATTGAAAGATCTAAAATATATATGATATTTTATACCGCATCATATAAGGGAAACGTTTGGGCGCGATGCACCGGCCGAACTTTCGGCCGGCTCGCTCGCCACGCTGGCCCAACGCGCAATACGCAGTGGTCACCGCGCGCCCCGCCTCCATCCCCTACTTCCAGCCCTCACGCACGCATCCCCTCTCCCCTCCTCGGGCTGCGACGGGGGCCACCACGAGCTCCATCGCTGGCGGCTAGGCGCTCCCTCGCGCACCCGCCATGGCTGCCTGCTGCCATGGCCAGATTCATCGGGCTGCGACTGGGCCACCACAGGCTCCATCCTTCTTCACGCGTGCACATCCCCTCCTCCTCACCTATCGGGTTGTGACTGGGCCACCACATGCTCCATCGCCGACGATCAGGCGCTCCCTCGCCGGCCGCCATGGCTGCTTACCACCATGGCTAGATCTACCCCCGTATACAAGTGTTGCAACCGTCACCTAGAAAAGCTTCAACAGCTATTGAAAAAAGCTTCAACCATAGACACATAAGGCTTCAATGGCACTTCATAACAAGGGGAAGCTGCAACCGTAGTTGGATTTTGCTACTATCGGCTAAGCCTTTTGCTACATCCATCAGCGGAGCTGCGACCTCGCGATGACGACAACGACGATTTTTGCTGCAACCGTAGTAGATTTTTGCTACTACTGCTGAAGTTTTTTGCTACATCCATGTAAGACGGAGTTGCGACCTCGCGAAGACGGCGACGGTGTTTGATTTTTGCTGCAACCATAGTTTATTTTTGCTACTACGGGTGAAGTTTTTTGCTACATCCATTCAAAACGGCGTTGATTGACTGACGGCCGCCATCGACATAATTTCCTGCAGCGAGCATCAATGGCGAGGGGCGGCGGCCGAGCTACAACCGCCGCCGTCAAGAGCTGCAACGCAGGTGGAGTTGTTGCATGGGGACCGGCGACGAGGACGGCCGACGACGGCGAGGGCCGACGACGAGGATGGCCGGCAAGGGCGGGGTCCGGCGGCGACGACGAAGACCGGCGAGGGTGGGGACCGACGACCACCGGAGGGGACAGGAGGCGCGGCGCCGCGCTCCCCCGAACAGGACTGCCCGAGGAAGAAGAAAGAGAGTTGGGGGTGATTCGCTTTTTTTGCTTGGATCCAATCAAACGGCTGTGCGCACATGCATCGGGCGGTTGCCGTACGACCGGCCGAAACTTTCGGCCGGCGCACCGGCGCAGAAGGCTGTCCATCATATAAACATAAATAATATATATAATATAGTTAAAAGAAGAGCTAACACAGCTGTTTTAATTTTTTTTTCCCTTTTTCACCTAACCTTATCACTACAGCCAGTTCAGTCCTCTCCGTCTACTCACCTCCCCGCCGCGTCGCCCCCATATCCTCCTCTACCGCGCATCGCCGCCGGCCTCCCCCCTCACCCCCACAGCCACCACAACCGACGACCTCACCTCCCACCACTGCCCCCTCTCATCCCTCCCACGGTTCACCAGAGAAGAAAAGTGGCAGATAGAGCGACCAGATCCGCCTACATCCGGCCCAGTTGCAACAGGCGATGACCGCGGTGAGGGCGAGCGGCACCAACGCGCCGCTCTCGGCCGTGGAGCTGCTCCCGCCGGGCCACCCGGACCCGTCCTTCGCCTGCTCGCCTCCGCCGGCGTCTTCTCCGAACACACAGCCGACGGCGGTACGCGCTTGGGCTGGCGTGGCCGCGGCTCCTCGAGGCCGTGCTTGAGCCCTTTGCGCGCGCCCACGCCGGCGTCCCCGCCTACGCCTACTATGGCCTGGACTGGGAGGCGAACGATGCGATGCTCCGGGCCATGACCGGCGTATCGGAGCCGTCCATGGAGGTGTTGCTGGACGGGTATTGCCCCGGTGGATGGTTTGAGGGCGTGGCCACGCTCGTCGACGTCGGTGGCAGCTCCGGCGCCTGCCTCGCGATAATCATGCGCAGGGTGCCCACCATCCGCCAGGGAGTCAACTTCGACCTGCCGGACTTCGTCGCCGCCGCGCCTCCCATCTCTGGTGAGACCATCGATCCCCCAATCCCCTAGCCTACCTGCCCGTTGTCGTTGTCGTTGCCCTCTCCCCTGCTGTCTTCTCCTCATGACAGAGCTTACCCGTCTGAATTTTTAGTGAAGAAGGTGCAGGCACGTAGCCAGGGGAGCACGGGACGGCTTTATCTAAATGGCAAGCTGAAGTGCAGCATTCGTGTACTGACAGTAATACGCTAGGTACTTAAGTGCAGCGGTTGTGTGCTATTAGTAATCTTGTACATACTATACGGTGGGTACTTAACTGCAGCCGTCGTCACTGACAGTAATCTAGTAAGTTGAAGTAGTGATTGAAAGTTGTAGCAGACTAACTAGCAAACAAATCGGCAGAACATAGCACCACAATTGACTGTGACAATGCCACGACCGATCGTTACCACCACCACACACACAGAAAATCTAAAGAAACAGATGTTGTTTTCGGCATCGACGTCTGCAGCAGACGAGTTTGATAATGAGGTTTCAGAGCATACTTGGGGTCAACTATGCATAATGCACTCTTGCTGATACTGGCTTCAGAAAAATCAACCAGTTCAGAGTTCAGAGTGATGTGCCATCCCTGTACCTACCTAACATGGTAAAGATGAAAGGATAGGCACAATTGTAGCACACTTATGGTAAATATATATGCATTCCTTACCATCTTTGCTTCAGAATGTTTAACCTGTTTAGAGTCCATGGTGTCAACATCAACAGTAGATGAGTTACAAAAAAAAGATGAGTTTGATAATGAGTTTTTTCTAAGACCAATAATGTGGTTCACATGCTAATACTGAAGATATTGTGTACTGAAGTTTTACCATAGCTCCTCGCCTGTGTTTTGGTACTGAAAAAAACAGAATGAAGAAATCTAAGTCATACATGGTATTTCTCTGTAAAATTGAACTGCTGTTGCATGAGCCAGAAGCTGATTATGAGCTGTAATCTACCATTTGTGTTGAGGCTTGAGACACGGTCATATTGTTAATTGCTTGCCCTAAAAACTGACTGTCTACTGCTTGCCCTCAATACTTTTTGTCCACTACTTGCCTAGTTTCAGTTTTCAGTACATATGTACATGTGTGTGGTGAACTGATGCATTCATGACTGAATTTTGCATTGTGCTTACAACTCCTTAGAGTCATATAATGCCAAATAATCTGCTGGGCAGACACAATTGATTTATGTGAAATAGTAGATGAGTATAAAATTAATTTAGCTAGAGTGTTGGCATGATCGCATTCTATTTCATGAATTTGGTTGTTCCATATCTAATAATTATTACACATTTATAGATAAGGGAAATATACACAGATGTTCATACCTAGATCCACTTGCTTTACTTCTTGACTATCCTTGATGCTCGTTCACATGTTGATGTTCCTTAGTTATCTGTGATGGACGAGGGGGGGAGGAGAAGGGATGGCAGAGGAGGTTTACAATATATAGGACGACAAATTACAAATGCAAATGCAAATCATATCGTCAGGCATTGTAGAGAATATAATTGTTTACAAATGCAAATGTCCAAAATATTAAATTACTTAAATCCAGAAGCAGATCATGCACCATAAATTTACTAAATATGTTAGGGAAAAATGATTAATAATGCTGAACCTGATTTACCCCTCGAAGAATCTGTGAGATTGTATGTGGGCCATGATCTTGTTGAACAATCCCTGTTCAAATAAGTAGAAATCCAGATCGTATCGTCAGCCATTGTGGATAACAAATTGTATGTTAAAAAACCATTTCACTGTTGTTACTGAGTTATACCTGGACTCCCTTTGGAGAGTTGATCAATATTAGTGATGTCATGAAGATGCTGACTTTGGTCATTTCTCGCGTCCATCTGCCCAGTTCTCTTGCGCGCTCGTAGTTGTTTAGCAAGATTTACCCGTTCCCATCGGGATCCAATTGGAGTTAAGTTTTCCAAGCTCACTACTTTTGTACTCCCTCCGTCCGGAAATACTTGTCGGAGGAATGGATGTATCTAGTCATATTTTAGTTTTAGATGCATCCATTTTTATTCATTTTTGCGACAAGTATTTCCGGACGGAGGGAGTAGTAAATTTCAGTGCTCAACCAGTTAAACCATATGACCCAATGCGATAAAGCATTCATGATATTTGGGAATTACCTGGCACTGGATACATATGAGAATGATGGTCAACATTAGAGATATCATGTAGAGGAGGTCGGCGCAGATTTGCAGCGTCCATATGTTCAAGTGTCATGGTCTGTAGGCGCCCAAACAATGAGAAAGAATAGATCAGTCAAATCATACTTTATGGCTGAACATTATGCTTGTTATTTTGATATCATGCATAAAGTCTGATATCGAAACAACCTCACTGATTAGAAATAAAGTCTGATGCTAATTACATGTGCATTATGTTTCGACCGTACTTCTAGTGATGCTATTTTAACATATTGGACATTTTCTCATGCATGACTGGACTGTTGTGGCTAATCATGAAATTTAGGTGGATTTGTATTCTGGGTACACTTGTATACTCATTAAGGATATGAGTGTGAGCATGTATGTGACAACCTCACTAATTAGAACAGAGTCGGATTCATGTATGTGATCTATATAGCATTTTATTGTAACCAGATGCAAAATGATAACCAACTATGGTACTTGCAGGTACCTCATAGATGTGCATAAGTGCCTTGGACTATACTCTGAAAATGACCAACATTCTGCTGTTCTACATCTATACTGCAATGGGTTCTTAGCCTATACTGCAATGGTAGTTTCTTCTACATCTATACTGCAATGGTACTTTCATCTACATCTCTGTACTTTTTTTTGCTTCTGCATCTTCTACATCTCTGTACTTTCTTAGTTACAGAAATTACTGAGCTGCAAGTGTTATTGTTCTATCTGCTGTTCCTCTACTATATCCTGTGGACTTTCAGTTCAGTTAAAGTTTTAACATCATTCAAAACTACGGAGCACAGGTGGAAGCAGCCAAAGGTTTATTCCCAGGCATGCTAATCTCCGTGCAATCCAACAATGACAAGGTAAATGTATGGTTTGTGTTTTCTTCTGTGCCATTTTTTGTTGAACAAATTGACCTGTGCCCCAGTGTGCTGCAAAACAGGAATTTATATACAAGTGCAGGATACTCCTTGGTAACAAAAAATTTCTAGTTGCCAACTGTAAACATGTGTACTTGAGTCTATTTTTAACATGAAAAACAACTCTAAACTGTGTAGAACAGAAAACAATATGGCAGTCTTGCAGTGATTTTTGATAAGCTGGTAGGAGCACAAGATTTTGGATGTCTTCAAGTGTTGATTATAGACAATAGGAATCTGGATATCCTGATTACAGAGAATAGGCATCAATCGCATCAGCAGTAAAACGATCATGCCATGGCTGTATGAGATGTGAGATGTATGACATGCGATGGATGTATGAGATGTGAGATGTATGAGATGTGATTGATGTATGACATGTGAGATGTATGAGATGCCATTGATGTATGAGATGGTTTGTATACCTATTTCTCGGATCCAGGACGTGTTCGGGCCGGATACTGGACGTGTTCGATGGAGGCCGGCGGCGAAGCAATATTTCGTACGCGTATCCTCGTCCAGGATCAGCGTGTTTTGCAGCGGATCCTGGATGGCGAGTGAAGCGCGGCGGCGAAGGGATGAAGGGCAGCGAGTGTAGCGCGTCGGCGAAGGGATGAAGGGCGGCGGCGACCTCGTTCAGGATCAGCGCCGGAGCCTCGAGGTGTTCTGCGGCGGATCGTGGACGTGTTCAGTGCGGATGGAGGGCGGCGACGAAGGGAGACCTCGCTCGAGGGCGATAGGTTTTTTTTTGTCGCTGGTTAACCTTCGTAGGTCTTTTTTTGTTGGTTAACCTTCGTAGGTTTATTTTTTTGGTACGTGGATGGGTGCGGGTTGGGGTCTTAGGAGGAGAATTTTTCGGTTTGTGATGGATAAGTCAGAGTTGGGAGGAGGTATAAAAAAACCATGGGAGGTGGGACTAAAACAAACCTGGAAGCGAGACTACCAACTGCTTCATTAGGAGTAGAGGTTTTTTTTTGAAACATCCGCTCTCCGGATTTTATTCATTCAGCGGTAGCAAATCCGAGTGCACAACGCATCACAGAAAGCCAGGGATTACATTAGAGTATGTAGCAACATTCTCTACAACTAAAGCTTCCTTAGCACAAATATGAGCAACAGAGTTCACTAGACGGCTAGCATAACGAAGCTGAAATCCCTGAAAAAACGGCAACTCCTCCTACATCTCTTGGAAGATACGGAATCCCTTTGATTTGCCTCTCAGCCTACCTTCCCATAGCTGAACAACATTGAGGCAATCTGTCTCGACTATCACATTCTGATAGTTCTTCTCCCTCGCAAGCAAAGTAGCATCTCTGCAAGCCAAGATCTCCAGTGTCAGGGGATCAACCACCCCTTGGTAGCCAGTGCACCGCGACACTAGTAGTCTGCCTTCGCTGTTATGAGCAACAACGCCGGTGCCACCTTTTGCACTAGCCGTGTCGACTGCGCCGTCGACATTCATCTTGACAACCCCGGCCGTCAGCGCCTCCCATCGCTGCTGCTCATTTTCAGCAGGTGTATGTGTCTTGGGGGGAAGCTCCAGCGTCCCCACAATTTCAGCAATAATCTCCATGGACCGCTTTGGTTGATATCTTTCTTCATGATGAGTGAACCTGTTCCGGCTGCTCCAAATAGCCCACATCACCGTAATGCCAATAGCTGCATCTTTCTTTGGCACCAAGCTAGCATCGAGTAAGTCAGTAGCCCAAGTGTGTGGATGGAGTCGGGGCATCTTTATAGCAAATACAGTTTCTGCCTCCATCCAGAATAACTTGGCATGATCACATGTTATCAAACTGTGATGGAGACTTTCATCTCCATGTCCGCACATCAGGCAGACCGCATAATCACTAACATGTCGTCGTTGCAGCTCCTGCATGCAGGGTAGCATATTTTTGACCACTCGCCACCAAAAGACCCGGATCTTCGGCAGCACTTGTAGCTTCCAGAGCTCCTTCCACATACTATCAGCCCCTCGAGAGCTGCCCTCCCTGGCCTGCAGGTTCTGTTTTCGATCCATTGTTTCTCGGTAGGCTGATCTTACACTGAAGACGCCGGATTTCTCCCACGCCCACGCCCAAATATCCTCTCCACCCCGTCTAGGTCTCGGCATAGCTAGTATAGCTTCAACATCTGATGGCAGGAATACTTGATGTACTATCTCCTCTTCCCACTTACCAGTATCTAGATCCAATAGATCCCCAACCAACTGAACCGGCTCATCAGTGAGCCTTCCCAATGGGCGCATGGATCTTGTGCCCTCAATCCAGTTGTCATGCCATATCTCCGTTAAGGAGGGAGTAGAGACTACTAACTGGCTTAGAGCATCACCGGGAAGAAACAACTCGGTTAAGGAGGGATCAGCTAGTGGTGCATGCAGCAGCAATAATAGCATGAGCAGTTCCCAGACGAGTGATGCGGCACGAATGCATCATGAGCAGCAAAGAGTGCGAGACACACCTGCGAAGAGAAACCTAAATCCGGAGTTCTCCAGGACTTCTGACACCCGCACTGGCGAGGTGTACAAGCAGAATAAAGGAGAGGTTAATAGCCCAAATAAGGAGAAGAGCATGTATGGGTTACGCAAGGAAGAGGACCTGAGAGATTGTTTGGAGGCTAGACGTGAACATGATTTAAGGAACAAGCTAATGGAACAAAGCCTACAAAGACAAAGGGACGGGGTATGGGAAAGCAAAGGAAAAGACAGGGCAGAGAGCTCCACTTTAGGGCGCCATGCAAATGGAGCGGGCTGGGTTGACCCACTGGGGGAAACCGGTATGCATGGGGGGCATGGAAGGCGAAAGGGCACATATGTGAAAAAGGTCAGGAAGGAGAATGATCACAGGCAGTCGAGGGACTCACATACTAGGCACGACCATGATAGCAGAAAGAGGAGACCTGTGTAGATGTGGGTAGCGAAGGGGGATTCATACAGACAAGTGCCACAAGATGCTTTCATTCGGGACACGAGGCAAAAAACTACCTTGGTGTTTGAGCGCATCTCTGAGAGGAATGATGGAGCGGTGGCCTCTGGAACCCAGGGCCGCCGAGATCAATGAATCTGCTGGCCTGGAACTGTCGTGGTTTGGGGTTGGACCTGGCAGTTGGCGAACTTCGAGACCTGATACGGTCCTACAACCCAGCAGTGGTTTTTCTGTGTGAGACGAAGAAGAAAGCAAGGGCTATGGGTAGATTGAAGTGGAGTCTAGGGTTCAGACAAGGGGTGGCGGTGGACTGTAATGGAAAGAGCGGAGGCCTAGCTTTGTGGTGGAGGGACGAGTTGCAAGTTCGGGTAAGACCATGGGTGTCAATATTTCATCGATGCGGAAATTCTATTTGAGGGCACCAAATTTAGATTCACTAGAATCTACGGGGAGCCAAAGATGGAGCTGAGAAATAAAATGTGGGATGCTATCCGATATCTTAGTACCCAAGACGATTTGTCGTGGCTTTGTGCTGGTGATTTTAATGAAGCGCTTCTCCAAACTGAACAACTTGGGGGTAACCCTCGAAGTTTTGCACAAATGGAGCGGTTCAGGGAATGCCTGGACGACTACGCCCTTGCGGACCTGGGCTTTAGTGGATACCCGTATACATGGGATAATAAGAGAGAGGCTGGAGGGAACGTTCAAGTCAGACTGGACAGGGGTACATGTAATTCGGATTTCTTGCAATTATTTTCTGGAACGACGGTGGTGTGCGATATGCGGAAACGCCTTGTCCTCGGTGCGAGGGGACGTGGTTCGTGTTATAGGCAGGGGCGCAACAACCCTGTAGCGCATACATGCAATCTTACAGGAGACTTGGAGAGGAAGGGATAGAGTAGGTTACAATAGATAGATATCAACTAACTACCTAGCCTATCTCCTGGTGGACTCCTGGTGCGGCGCATGAGAGGTAATGAGAGGTAACGTGACAGGTTGTTTGACACCCTCCCTTAATCACAACTTCATCAAGTTGAGATTATGTTTGAAATCTTCAAAGCTTCTAGTGGGCAAAGGTTTTCTGAACCCATCTGCAATTTGATCTCTGGAATGCACAAAACAAATCTCAAGTTGCTTCTTGGCAACCCTTTCCCTCACAAAGTGAAAGTCTATCTCAATGTTCTTTGCCCTGGCATGAAAAACTGGATTAGCAGAGAGATAGGTAGCACCTAGATTATCACACCATAAATATGGAGGTTGAGTGCCTCTAACACCAAGTTCCCTCAAAATGGATTGTAGCCAGATAATCTCTGCTGTTGCATTTGCCGGTGCCTTATATTCTGCCTCTGTACTGGATCTAGAGACTGTAGCTTGCTTTCTTGCACAACATGATATCAAGTTGGGACAAAAAAATACTGCAAAACCACCAGTAGACCGCCTATCATCCAGGCAACCTGCCCAATCAGAATTTGAAAAGGAACTTACAAGTGTAGATGGTGACTTACTGAAATTGAGACCAACATTAAGAGTGTTCTTGAAATATCGAACAATCCGTTTTGCAGCAGTCAAATGAACTGTGGTGGGTGCATGAAGGAATTGGCAAACTTTGTTCACAGCAAAAGAAATATCAGGCCTAGTAAGTGTTAAATATTGAAGTGCACCTACTAGGATTTTGTACCTTGTACTATCATCTTGACTTAGAGGCTGCCCCTCTGTAAGGGACAATTTTTCTGAACTTGACAAAGGAGTAGGTGAGGGTTTACAACCTTGCAGACCAGCTTTCTTTACCAGATCTGCTGCATAGTTTTCCTGAGAGAGATGAAGTTCGTCCTCATGCTTCTTTACCTCAATCCCTAGGAAATAGTGCAAGTCTCCAAGATCCTTAAGAGCAAACTCAGCACTGAGATCCTTTAACAGTCCTGTAATGGCCTCATCTGATGAACTCGTGACAATAATATCATCAACATATATGAGTACAAATATGTGTGTATTTACTTGTTGTAAATGAATAGTGAGGTGTCAGACTTAGAAGGAGCAAAGCCAAGTGTTTGCATTTTGTGACTGAGGCGTGAGTACCATGCCCTTGGAGTCTGTTTCAACCCATACAGTGACTTGTCAAGTTTGCACACATAAGAAGGTTTATTTTTGTTCACAAACCCAGGAGGTTGCTTCATGTACACTTCCTCTTCCAGAACACCATGGAGGAACGCGTTCTGCACATGTAGCTGTCTCAGACTCCAACCCCTGGAAACAGCAATGGACAAAACAAGACGAATAGTGGCAGCTTTCACAACAGGAGTAAACGTGTCCTCATAGTCTATGTCATACCGTTGTTTAAAGCCCTTTGCAACGAGTCTAGCTTTGTAACGATCAATTGTTCCATCAGATTTTCTCTTAATTCTGAATACCCACTTGCAATCAATAAGATTTTTACCTTGTCTTAGAGGAACCAAATGCCACATTTTATTTTTCTGCAGTGCTACAAATTCTTCGTTCATAGCCTTCTTCCACTTTTCATCTTTTAGTGCTGCTTCAAACGTGTGTGGCTCACCTAGCTCACCTGTAGAACACACCATGCCATATTTTGTTACATGCTTATAATCAATAGGCTGTATTACCCCTTTTTGCAAACGTGTACGGCATGGAGATGATGCAGCAGCAGTTTGTGCCACAGACGATCCCGCAGCAGACCCTGAAATAGCAGCAGCAGCGGGATCTGTGCGAGCTGGATCTTCTGCGGCGGATGGTGAAGACGCAGGCGTTGCAGCGGACGCAAAAGATCCCGCCCCGCGGGGCTCATCATGGGCGCATGATGGCAGGAGCGGGCCATCGACGCGGGATCTCACGCGGTCACGCCTGTCGGAGCAACACCTGTCGGACGGTGCAAGTCACACCTTTTGTAGCAGATCGGCTGAGTCGGGAACCGAGACCCAGCCGCAGGATGCCGCGTGTCAGCGTCTGATTGGCGTGGGGCGGGAGAGGCCGCCTCTCCAGCCGCGGGACACCGCGTGGCTGGCTCGGAGATGTCGCGCGCTGGCCCCCGTCCGACCGCGCCTGGCAAGGCCGTTGGCGCGGATTCTGGTGCAGATCCACCTGGCCAGTCTGGCGCGTCTGGCCGCCCGGATCACGGAGACGATCCGGCTGACATATCTAGCGACGCAGATCCCGAGGGGGATTTGTTCCCCTGGTTGGGGCACATGAAATATGGCTCTGTATTGGGTATTTCCACATCGTTTTGACTTCCGTTTTTTCTGTATAGTCTCCTGCATCCTCACAAGGCTCACACAAGGTATTAGGAGGGTCAGTCAATATTGAATCATCATAGTTATTGCCCCCTTGATCGGACCCGACTAGATGGGAAGGTAAAAGGAGAATCTCTTTGCGAAGGAGTGCACCGGCGTTGGGGTGAAGGTCGGCAAAGGGGAACTTCGTCTCATCAAAGACAACATCAGGAGAAATATAGACCCGTCCAGTAGACACATCAAGACATTTTACACCCTTGTGTTGAGCACTATACCCAAGAAAGACACACTGTTTCGAGCAGAACATGAGTTCGCGATTGTTGTAAGGGCAAAGATTGGGCCAACAGGCGCAACCAAAAACTCGAAGTGACTTGTAATCAGGTTTGGTGTGAAGGAGTCTTTCTATGGGAGTTTCATTGTGAATGACTCGACTAGGAAGCATGTTTATGATGTGTACAACAGTAAGAAAAGCTTCATCCCAGAATTTAAGGGGCATAGATGCGCCAGCTAGGAGAGCTAGACCTACTTCAACAATGTGGCGATGCTTGCGCTCAGCCGAGCCGTTTTGCTGGTGAGCATGTGGGAAAGACACATGGTGAGAAATACCAAGTGTTTGGAAGAAGGAATTTAGTTTTTCATATCCCCCCAGTCTGACTGTATAGCAATAATCTTGCTATTGAACTTTCTTTCAACGAGTGCTTGAAAGTTTTGAAACACTTGAAAAACCTCGGATCATTTCTTGAGAAGATAGATCCACGAGAATTTGCTATAGTCATCAATGAAGCTTACATAATATGTGTGTCTACCAACCGAACTAGGGGCAGGGCCCCAAACATCCGAAAAGATTAATTGTAAATGCTGAGTAGAAACACTAGTAGAAATAGGATACGGTAATTGATGACTTTTTGCTCTTTGGCAGGAATCACAAATGGTTTCAACATGACGCTCACCAATAAACGGGAGCTTATTATTTCTAAGCAAACGTTCTACTAAGGAAAAAGAAGCATGTCCTAGATGATCGTGCCATCGTGTGGAGGAAAGCTTGACAGCACCATGGGCTTGTTTATTGAATCTTCTGAACTCCGGAAGCAATGGGTAGAGCCCTCGAACACATCTACCTCGATATAGGATTTTCCTCGTGGCCTGATCCTTTATCAAGAAGAAAAAAAGGATGAAACTCAATGAAGACATGATTGTCAAGCGCTAGTCGATGAACAGAAAGGAGATTTTTGTTGGCACTAGGGACATGCAAAATTTTCCTAAGGTGGATTTTACGATGAGGGGTATGTATAACTGAATGACCAATATGACGGATCCTCATACCTGCCCCACTCGCGGTGTGAATTTGGTCCTTGCTGGGGTACTTCTCACGGAGGGCTACTTTCTCAAGTTCACCCGTGAGATGGTTGGTTGCGCCGCTGTCAAGGTACCAGTTTGTGTCAACGCTGTAGGCACCATCTGCAGCGGCAACAACCTTTTCCTCATCGTCGGACGAAGCCTCATATTCTTCAAAGCGGTACCAGCAGTCTTTAGCCGAGTGCCCGAGTTTACCACAGATCTAGCAATGCACGGCATCCGGGCGAGACTTGCTGTTCCCGTCGCGGCGACCCCTAGTGTTGTTGGAGGAGGGGCGCCCGCTACGGGAGTTGGAGCCGTTGGTGTTGCTGCCACCGCTACTGCCAGGCCTGCCCTTGGAGTGAGGAGGACCACGGTGGCGAGAAGAGGAGCCGCCACGGCCACGGGTCGCGGCGTTGGCAGAAGATTTGAAGCCGCCCGACCCTTGGTACATGGCCACCTGCTGATCGAAGTTACTCAACATAGAGAAGAGTTCATCGAGGGAGACCGGGGTGGTGCGGACGTCGAGGGCAGAGACCAAGGGCTGGTACTCCATGTCGAGGCCGTGAAGGATGTAGCTGATGAGCTCGTCGTCCTGCAGAGGCTTGCCGGCGGCCGCCAGCTCATCGGCGAGGCCACACATGTGGGCTAAGAAGGTGGCGACCGATTGGGTGCCCTTCTGCGCGCTGAGCAGGGCCGTGCGAATGTTATTGACATGGCTCAGAGACTGCGAGGAGAACATACCTGCGAGCGTCGTCCAGAGCATGCTCGCGCATGGTGATCGTGGTCACCTGTAGCAGGACCTCCTTGGTGAGGGTGTTGAGGAGATCGCCCAGCACCTGCTAGTCCTCCCGGACCCAAAAAGGGTGGAGAGGGTTGGGCTCAGAGGTTTCCTTCCCATCCTTATCTTTGGTGGTGAGGAACTTGGTCGGCTCCGGTGTTGTACCATCGGCGTAGCCGAAGACTCCCGCGCCCCTGAGCTGCGGCGTCACCTGCGCGCGCCAGAGGACATAGTTGGTGCGGGTCAGCTTCTCCGTGACTTGGCCGCTGAGGTTGGTCTGGGAACCGCCGGAGGAAGACATGGCTGGAGATTGGATCGCTAGATGGCTTTGGAGAGGATCGCTCTGATTACCATGTGCGATATGTGGAAACGCCTTGTCCGCGGTGCGAGGGAACGTGGTTCGTGTTATAGGCAGGGGTGCAACAACCCTGTAGCGCATACATGAGATCTTATAGGAGACTAGGATAGGAAGGGATAGAGTAGGTTACAATAGATAGATATCAACTAACTACCTAGCCTATCTCCTGGTGGACTCCTGGTGCGGCGCATGAGAGGTAATGAGAGGTAACATGACAGGTTGTTTGACAGGTGGAACATGTGCTTACGGAGGAGTCAGATCATGCAACACTTGTGATTAGAGCAGTGGACCTCCAGGCAAATGAGATGCAGGGGGGATGAGGCCATTCTGCTACGAGGAGATGTGGACCTGCCATGAGACATATGATGAAATGGTGAAGGATGGATGGCTGGACGTAGTTACAGAAGGCACTGGCCTTGGAGCTACATGCACAAAATTGGCCAAACTCTCTGGTCACATGCAAGAGTAAATTGCATAAAACCACCACATTGAAGGCAAGGTTTGCGAAAACCACTACAATACATTTTTTTCAAAAAACACGGTGTCTTCCGTAATATTTTTGCAGAAAGCACTGATCGGCGGATCAGGGTCAGTTAAGCTTGTTTATGACAGGCGGGGCCCATTTTTTGCGCACGTGGCACCGTCGGCTGTCCCGACAGTCGTTAGACGGCGTTAGACGTCGCCGTATGCCTCTGTTTGATGGAGCGGTCAAAAGACCTGTCGGTGCTGCCCCCACTCCACACTCCCCACTCTGTATCGCTGCTCTCTCGCTCACTCCTCCTCTGTCTTGCTCCTCTGCTTTGCTCGCCGCACCCGCCGCCGCGTCGCCGCGCCCCCGCCGCGTCGCCATGGTGTCCTGGAGCGATGGGTCCGATAGCAACGAGCACACCGTGGAGTACGTCAGCTCTGGTTCTGACGACGACAGAATTAAGGTAAGTTCAGATTTTTAGGGTTAGGGTTTGTGATTTTGGGGATTTCTTGAATGAGCTTGTTTGCTGACATGTGGATCAAATGTCTGGTATTCGTATGCACTACAGATCCCTGCTACCACTGAAGACTCCAATTTCGAGGGACCTGAAACGGAGTTGCTTGTTCTTTGCAATGAACATCAGAAGGCCGCAGAAAGGCGTGTTGCTTTCGAAGGAATCCACACTGGCAGGAGGTTTCTTTGATGTGCTGAGAAGGTATATTGTCATTTGTTTTCTTTGGATCCGCCTTTGTTTGTGCTCTGCCTATGTTTACTCTGGATCTGTACTGTAGAGGCAGGCATTGCAGTTTACTGTTAAGTTTAGTTGTATTGCTAAGTTAGGAAAGTGGATCAGAAACAATTGTTTAGTCTGGCAGCATCTTTTCCCCTTGGTCTGGCTACATTGTTAAGTTAGGTCACTTTGTTTAGTGTAGCATGCTATTAATAATTTAAGACACAATATGCATGGGTTACTGGAGCAAGACAGAGGATGCAACTTGTTTAGTATGACATGTTAGGTCATTTGATTGATTTTGTTTACTTTATAGCAGGACAACATTGTTTAAGTAGCATGAGGACATGTTAAAGTACTCCTCTTTTCAGCTAGCAAGCTCAAGCTCTGAATTTGAGGATAGTAATTAAATAGTGTTGCTTGGAAGCATTCTAATGTATTTGTTTTTGTTAATTCTAATATTGTTCAGGAAGGTAGAAACTATGGATTAGTTGAATGGATTGATCCAGCTTGGCCCCCCACCCTTGAGAATGCATTAACCAAGTTATGGTTTATGTATGAACAAAGTAGGAGAGACAGGACTGAGGAAAATCTTATGCATTCATTTGTTGTTCATGACCTGACACAAGAGAAGAAGAAGCTGCAGGAGAGCTATGAGAAGTTGGTTGAAGATGTGAATGGACTTTTGGATGCTCAGGAAAGGAGGGCAGAGGTAGAAAGGAAAGATCTTGAAACCAACAAGCTTCAGGAGAAGTATGACATGGTTAAGAACCTAGCAGCTGCTCAAGCAAATGTCATTAGGAACATGAAGCTCAAGCTAGCTGAAGAGAGGAAGAACTTGCAGAACCACATTGATGAGCTAAAGAAGACAGTTGAAGAGAGCAATGTGAAGCTGCAGGGGGTGAAGGCCATCATAAATGGATAAGCAGGTGGTTGTGGAAGAGAAGAATGGGCAATATCATTTGGCATTTGCTGACCTTTTGCAGAGTGTGGTTTGGCATTTGCTGTAATGATGGTAGTTTAAATTCTATGAACTATGAGTACTTCTGAACTATGGTGATGTAATGTAGTAATCTTCAACTATGATTATGTATGGATTTGAAGTAATGCAAAATGTGGTGGTATTTGAAGGTGCTGGTTGTGATCTTTAGTAAGATGCTTGCAAATTGATGATTGTGATCTTAAGTATTTTTCTGTGCAACTGGTGTTTTTTTAGCTTAGTAAGCTATTTACAGTTGTTGAATTTGATCTTAAGTGTGTTTATGCTCAAATGATGATTGTGAGCATCAAGTGGGTCAATTAGGGTTTTTGGCTATTTATCGACTCGGAGTCATCAAGTAGGGTTTTTTGGGTTTTTATCGACCCCGAGGCATCAAGTAGGCTCAATTAGGGTTTTTGGCTATTTATCGTCGCCAAGGCATCAAGTAGGCTCAATTAGGGTTTTTGGGTTTTTATCGAGCCCGAGGCATCAAGTAGGCTCACTTAGGACTTTTTGCTTTTTATCGACCCCGAGGCATTAAGTAGCCTCAAGTAGGGTTTTTTGGCTTTTTATCGATGAGGAGGCATCAAGTTGGGTTTTTTTGGTTTTTATTGACCCCGAGGCATCAAGTAGCCTCAATTAGGGTTTTTTGGCTTTTTATCGATGAGGAGGCATCAAGTAGGGTTTTTGGCTTTTTATCGACCCCGAGGCATCAAGTAGGCTCAATTAGGGTTTTTGGGCTTTTATCGACCCCGAGGCATCAAGTAGGCTATTTTGGCTTTTTATCGATGAGGAGGCATCAAGTATGGTTTTTTGGCTATTTATCAACCCGAGGTCATCAAGTAGGGTTTTTTGGCTATTTATCGACCCGGAGTCATCAAGTAGGGTTTTTTGGCTATTTATTGACCCGGAGTCATCAAGTAGGGTTTTTTGGCTATTTATCGACCCGGAGTCATCAAGTAGGGTTTTTTGGCTATTTATCGACCCGGAGTCATCAAGTAGGTTTTTTTGGCTATTTATCGATCCGGAGTCATCAAGTAGGGTTTTTTGGCTATTTATCGACCCGGAGTCATCAAGTAGGGTTTTTATCGACCCCGGGGCATCAAGTAACTAGAGTAGCACAACATTATAACTAGAGTAGCACCATCATCATAACTAGAGTAGCACTACATTAGTTGATCATCACAGTTGATCATCACAGCAGTACTAGATGCCATAGTTTGACAGAAGGATCATAACTGGAGTAGCACTTGATCAACACTTGATCATTACAGTACCAGAACCTAAGTTGGTCATTACAGTACCAGAACATAACTTGATGATCACTTGGTCATCAAAATAGTAGCAGTGTCACAACATGATAAAGCATATTTTGGATCACAACATCAATCCCATGCTGCACCAGAAGCAGTCAGGTAGTCCTTGATCTTCTGGGTTGGCTTTCTGACTCTCTGGGAACCACTGTTTGGTCTTGGAGGCAAGAAAGCTGCCCTTGCTCCCTTTGCAGTAGTTGAAGCCCTAGTGGCTATAGCCTTACCCTTTGCAGCAGTAGCAGATCTTGTTTATGGTGCAGTGGCAGTAGATGGAGTCCTCCTTGCTGGTGCTGGTGCAGTGGAAGAAGATGGAGTTCTTCTTGCTGGTGCTGGTGAAGTGGAAGAAGATGCAGTTCTTCTTGCTGGTGCTGGTGCAGTGGAAGAAGATGCAGTTCTCCTTGCTGGTGCTGGTGCAGTGGTAGTAGATGCAGCCCTTCTTGCTGGTGCTGGTGCAGTGGCAGAAGATGGAGTTCTTCTTGCTGGTTCTGGTGTAGTGGCAGTAGATGCAGCCCTTCTTACTGGTGCAGCAGAGGAGGCAGCAGTAGCAGCATCAGGTGGATAAGAAGAGGTGCTTGGCTGCAAAAAGAACACTAGTAATTCATCATTTTTGTTACATGCATGCATAGAGAACACAAGTAATTTAGAATGTTTTGCATTGTTTGTACCTCATGCCTGTTCTTTCTCATGGCTAATGTAGGCTTCAAAGCAACATGGCAGTTGGTGTACCTATGGCCAACTTTGCTGCAATTAGAACAAGTGATCGAGGCCATCCTTGAAGTGTCTTTTGGAGCTGGCTTCTCATGTCTGCCCTTTCTTCTCTTAGTTTGTGCTCTGCCTTTGTGTTCTTTGAAGACTGGAGGGTCAATGTCCCTACTGTCTGTCTTTGGCCACATGTCAGGGCCAGGTACTGGATAGATTATGGGACTGTATGCAGCCTTGTACATTGGTTTTTTGAAAAAATCATGAACAAAGTCCTCTGGTTGTAGCTTAGCTTTGTGTATGGCAGAGACAGCATGATTGCAAGGCACTGCTGTCATATCCCACTTCCTACACCCACAAGTGTATTTCTGCAGGTTAACCGCATATGTTTTCTCTTCACTTGTCACTTGGTAAAGATGTGGTCCAGCCATCAAGGATTGGCAGTTCCTAGACCACTTTCTTGCTTCTTCTAGTTTCTCTGCATATGTAGGACAAATCTCCCATTTGACAGTATCAGTTTTTGTTCTATTTGCATTGAACTTGACCATCAACTTTGTCCTAATTCCATCAACCATGGTCCTTATTGGCTTAGCCCTAACATCTAGGACCCACCTATTGAAAACCTCACTTAGATTGTTAACAACTAAGTCTGTCTTACAGTTCACATCCATGGCATGTCTGGCCCAAGTGTGTTTGGGTATTTTGCTAAGCCACACCCAAGCTACTTCACACTCTGTCTTTAACTCATCCATTGCAACTTGAAAACCATGTTCAGTATATGAGTAACTTGCTGCATCCATGTATTTTTTTAATTCTGGCCCTCTAAACCCAGCAATTTGAAAGCTCTGGTAGATATGCCTAAGGCAAAACCTTTGTGGGCAATTGGGGAAGACTCTATTTATGGCTTTCAAAAGACCCTGTATGAAACAAGTACAATTAAGTAACTACAATTACATGAAAGTAACTACAACTACATGAAAGTAACTACAACTACATGAAAGTAAATACAACTAAATATATTACCTTTTGCCTATCTGAAATGATTGTGTACTGTCCAAACTTGCCAGATTTCCCACCTATTGCCTCCCTCGGCTGGTATAGAAACCAGGTCCAGGAATTTGTGTCCTCCTTGTCTATAATTCCAAAAGCAATGGGAAAAATGTTGTTGTTCCCATCTCTTCCAGTAGCAGCTAGGATTTGTTGACCAGTAGTGAGATTTATGAAGCATCCATCCAAACCTACAAGTTTAGCACAAATGATTAGTACTTGAAAGAACATACAAGTGGCATAAACAACAATACAAGGCAGTTACCTATGAATGGTCTGCAGCCATTGAGGAACCCTTCTTTGCATCCATTCATGCAGATGAACAGTCCATGAAACCTAGGGTTCTTGCTAGGATGCTCCCTAATATGTTTTGTTGTCACAATACATCTAGAACCTGGATTTGTGTCTAGGACAGCCTGTAAATAATCCCTAATCCTGGTGTATTGGGCCTTTTGATCTCCAAAAACAACATTCTTTGCTGCCTTCCTAGCCCTGTAGGCCATGTGGGTTGAAATATCCACTCCATACTTTCTCTTTGCAGTGTTAATTATTGTTGTTATGGTTGTGTTAGGGTCATTCCTCACTGCCTCCTCACAATGTTTTGCAACCCACTTGGCAGTGACTTTGGTGCTCTCTGACACAGAAGGGCATGTGTGCACCAAATACACCTTTCTAATGCTAAATGTCTTCTCATTTGCAATCTAAGAAGCTGCTATATAAAAAGGGCATTTCTCATCTATGCACTGTGCTATAACCCTGTCACTGCAGTTTCTGTGGTACTCATAGTTCCTGTTCTGTGATATGTGCAGGGTTTGGAGTGCAGTTCTGAACTGGTACACATCAATGAAGCAAAGATGCTTCACAAATTGGTCTTGTGGGTCAGCTCTGTCCTCAGCATACCATAACCTTGGCTTCAACTTCTTTGCTCTGCTCTTTCTCCCATTGGGCAACACATAAGCCATTGCCTCAGCACCATCATCATCTTCCAAACCCAGGTCTAATGGATTTTTGTCCTCATCATCTGATGGTATCCATTCATCCTCAAAAATTTGCTCTACACTTCCATGTGATCTGCTAGTTGGCCCTTTTCTCTCTCTCGTGGCCTTATTCTTCTTCTCAATATGTTGCTCCTCTTCATTGTGTTGCTCCCCTTGCACCACTTCCTCCACTTCCTCCAATTCCTCCAATTCCTCCTCCTCTTGATCATCACCATCCTCTTCTTCACCTGATGGATCATACAGTTCCTCCTCCTCATCTGTAGACCACATCTCCTCAACATCTGTGTCCCCTTCATAATGCAGTAATTGATCATCCCTCTATTTTTTCATTTCCTCAAGCCTAGCAAGGATATCCCCATACTCTGACAAATTATCATCATCACTATCCTCTTCATTGTCCATAACTGAAGCTTTCCTTTTCAAAGGAGTGGCCTTCCCTTTTTCTTTCTCATTCTTCCTAAACATTGCAATTTCCTTTCTCCTTCTCTCCTCCATAACTTTTTCTATTTATAGTTGCTCCTCTGAATTGTTTGTGCTCTGTTGTGTTTGAAACTGTATTAGTCTTGGTTCTTCTACTGGTACTACTGCCGTGTTTGAAAGTGAACTAGGATGTGCATTGAACAACACTCCTTCTTCATCTACCTGATATAGTTGGGGCTCTCCAATTTCCTGCAGAGGGATCTGTTGCTCAATAACATTAGCACTGCAATTTATATGTGCAGGTTTGGGGGAACTGGCCCTAACAACTGTCACATTGAAAATCTTCTGTTTCTGCTGTACTATGTGGTCTAGAATTTCCTCCAGCATGTCATCATCCTCTATTTCTTGCATTCCTTCTATCACTAGGCCAGGATCCTTCACATAGTACATGTAATCCCTCACCCCATATCCTTCGGTCTCTATCAGTGCAACTAGATTGTAAAATGTGATGTCTGACAACATCATAGTTCTCTCAAGATTATCTCTGTCATGAAAATGCATCCTCAATTCCCAAACCTCATCATCCAGACTGCAAATTTATAAAGAAACATAGTGGTGTATAAGTGTTCAATTATAACACTTATGAAAAAGCAGGACATCATCAATACATAACTTGGGGTTGCTTAAATAACCAATGTAGTACAAAGCAAAAAACTGCAATAACCCTAGCTTTGGTTCATTAAGATCTACTGCTTATAAACCATAGCTTATTTCAACTAAATAAGACACACAGAACAGCTAATTTAAACATAATGAGTTAATTTCGGAAAGAAATCATCACAATAACAATCATAGGGCCAACAATAGGCAATGGAGATGGGGAAGGGGATATCACTACACACTAACCCTGGCCCTAGCCCTAGAAACGGATCAGATAAGTTCACAGAAATGGATAAGGGAAGGGGATCTCACTATACACCGCCGAAGGATGAGGCGATGTGGTGGCTTCCATTGGGATTCACCTTCACCGCCGCCGCGAAAGATCTAGCCGCCGCGTATTCAACCGAATACTCCACCTCCGCATCTCGCGTCGCCTTGCTAGGGTTCGAGCTCCCGCAGAGCTCACCGCCTGGGTCGGGATCCGCGTCACCTGCTGTTGGGGAACGTAGTAATTTCAAAAAAATTCCTACGCACACGCAAGATCATGGTGATGCACAGCAACGAGAGGGAAGAGTGTTGTCTACATACCCACGCAGACCGACTACGGAAGCGATCACACAACATAGAGGAAGTAGTCGTACGTCTTCCCGATCCGACCGATCCAAGCACCGTTACTACGGCACCTCCGAGTTCTTAGCACACGTACAGCTCGATGACGATCCTCGGGCTCCGATCCAGCAAAGCGTCGAGGAAGAGTTCCGTCAGCACGATGGCGTGGTGACGATCTTGATGTTCCACTGTCGCAGGGCTTCGCCTAAGCACCGCTGCAATATGATCGATGTGGAATATGGTGGCAGGGGGCACCGCACACGGCTAAGGAACGATCTCAAGGATCAACTTGTGTGTCTAGAGGTGTCCCCTGTCTCAGTATATAAAGGATCCAAGGGGGAGGGGCTGGCCGGCCAGGGAGGGCGCGCCAGGAGAGTCCTACTCCCTCTGGGAGTAGGATCCCCCCCCCCCCCCCCAATCCTAGTTGGAATAGGATTCCTCAAGGGGGGGGGGGGGAAGAGAGAGGGGGGGCCGGCCACCTCTCCTAGTCCTAATAGGACTAGGGGAGGGGGGAGGCGCGCGGCCACCTTGGGCTGCCCCTTTCTCCTTTCCACTAAAGCCCATTAAGGCCCATATGGCTCCCGGGGGGTTCCGGTAACCTCCCGGTACTCCGGTAAAAACCCGATTTCACCCGGAACACTTCCGATATCCAAACATAGGCTTCCAATATATCAATCTTTATGTCTCGACCATTTCGAGAGTCCTCGTCATGTCCGTGATCACATCCGGGACTCCAAACTAACTTTGGTACATCAAAATGCATAAACTCAAAATAACTGTCATCGTAACGTTAAGCGTGCGGACCCTACGGTTCGAGAACAATGTAGACATGACTGAGACACATCTTCGGTCAATAACCAATAGCGGGACCTGGATGCCCATATTGGTTCCTACATATTCTACGAAGATCTTTATCGGTCAGACCGCATAACAACATACGTTGTTCCCTTTGTCATCGGTATGTTACTTGCCCGAGATTCGATCGTTGGTATCCAATACCTAGTTCAATCTCGTTACTGGCAAGTCTCTTTACTCGTTCCGTAATACATCATTCCGCGACTAACTCATTAGTTTCAATGCTTGCAAGGCTTATGTGATGTGCATTACCGAGAGGGCCCAGAGATACCTCTCCGACAATCGGAGTGACAAATCCTAATCTCAAAATACGCCAACCTAACATCTACCATTGGAGACACCTGTAGAGCTCCTTTATAATCACCCAGTTACGTTGTGACGTTTGGTAGCACACAAAGTGTTCCCCCGGCAAACGGGAGTTGCATAATCTCATAGTCATAGGAACATGTATAAGTCATGAAGAAAGCAATAGCAACATACTAAACGATCGGGTGCTAAGCTAATGGAATGGGTCATGTCAATCAGATCATTCAACTAATGATGTGACCTCGTTAATCAAATAACAACTCTTTGTTCATGGTTAGAAAACATGACCATCTTTGATTAACGAGCTAGTCAAGTAGAGGCATACTAGTGCACTCTGTTTGTCTATGTATTCACACATGTATTATGTTTCCGGTTAATACAATTCTAGCATGAATAATAAACATTTATCATGATATAAGGAAATAAATAATAACTTTATTATTGCCTCTAGGGCATATTTCCTTCACCTGCGCCACTGCCGGGAGGACCGCCACCGCCAACACCGCCTGCTTTCGACGGAGTAGCCATCTGCCTACGCGACGAGAGGAGGGGAGAGAGCGGCAGGAGAGTGGGGAAGAAGGCAGACGCGAGGAGGGAAGAGAGCGGCGGCAGGAGAAGAGGGGGAGAAACGAACAAATGGGGGATGGAGGCATACGGTGCCGTCTAACGGCTGTCGGGGCGGCCGACGGTGCCACGTGCGCAAAAAATGGGCCTCGCCTGTCATAAACAAGCTTAACTGACCCCGATCCGCCGATCAGTGCTTTCTGCAAAAATATTACGGAAGACACGGTGTTTTTTGAAAAAAAAATGTATTATAGTGGTTTTCGCAAACCTTGCCTTCAATGTGGTGGTTTTATGCAATTTACTCCACATGCAACGATGGGGGCGCACTGTTTTTGGGTCAGTCCGTCGACAGATTAAGAAGTTGAGGATGCAGTTAGCTGACGCGAAGGAGAGGGCAAATGTATCTGGATCCTCACTGGAGGTCCGAGACGTTGAGGCCCAGCTACATGAGATTTATGCTAGAGAGGAGGTGATGCAACGCCAGCGCTCGAAGGTGGATTGGCTAAAAGCGGGAGACAAGAACACACAATATTTTCAAAACCGAGCCTCCCACCGAAAACGAAAGAATACGGTCAGGGCGCTGCGAAGGCCCGATGGTAGCAGGTGCACTGTTGACGAAGAGATGCGAGAAATAGCAGCGGATTTTTACACGCAACTGTTTACGTCGGAGGGGTCGGACGGCGTTGATCAGCTTCTTCAACATATAAATGAATGAGTCACGGTGGAGATGGGGGAGCGATTGTGTGAGATTTTTACAGATGATGAGATAGAAACGGCTTTGTTCCAGATGGGGCCGACGAAGGCTCCGGGACCGGACGGGCTGCCTGCTATGTTTTACCAGCGCCACTGGGCACCGGTGAAGGACGACGTCTGCAGGCAGTCAGAGATTTTTTGCAAGGGGTGGCAGCACCAAACTCTTTTAATGAAAAGGTGATTGTGATGATCCCGAAGGTTAACTCCCCTGAACTTCTATATCAATTTCGTCCAATAAGCCTTTGCAATGTTTTGTATAAGATTGCGGCAAAGGTGCTTGCAAATAGGTTAAAAGTGGTGCTTTCTATTATGATTTCTGAGGAACAAAGTGCTTTTGTGCCGGGGCGGCTCATTACAGATAACGTCCTGGTTGCATATAAATGCGTGCATGCAATCAGAACGAGAAAGAGGAAGAAGCTACTCTGTGCAGTGAAGCTGGACATGATGAAGGCGTATGACAGGGTAGAATGGAACTTCCTGGAACAAATGATGGCCAAGTTTGGTTTCCCTAAGCAGTGGATCGACATGGTTATGAGGTGTGTTACTTCAGCAAGATTTACTGTCAGGTTAAATGGAGGGTGCTCAAGGAGTTTCTTACCATCGCGGGGGCTGCGGCAGGGTGACCCGTTATCCCCCTACCTTTTTCTCTTTTGTGTTGAAGGTTTCTCGGCCCTACTAAAAAATGCACAGGAGGAAAATAAGCTGAAAGGTGTTTCTTTTGGGTGCACTGGCCCCAATGTCACACACCTTCTTTTCGCGGATGACAGTATTGTGTTCCTCGAGGCCTCTCAGAGCAGCTTTGAAGATCTCAAAAATATCCTAAATTTGTATGAAAAAGCTTCTGGGAAGAAGGTAAATTTAAACAAGTCATCGATCTTCTTTGGAAAGGGCTGCCAGGACAATGCGAAGAAGGCATTGAAGACTGCCATCGGTGTGCAATCTCAGGCTCTGAGCGAACGCTACCTAGGCCTGCCAACGGTGGTGGGAAGAGCAAAAGATGGAGCATTCAAAAATGTGAAGGAAGCATCTAAAGGCAAGGTAACAGGATGGAAGGGGCAAGGGCTTTCAAAGGCTGCTAGAGAGATGCTTGTTAAGTCTGGGCTCCAGTCTACCCCGACGTATCCCATGAGCTGTTTTCAACTCCCAAAGAAAACGTGCCGGAAACTGACTTTGATCTCTTCAAACTTTTGGTGGGGTTCAGCAAGTGGGGATAAAAAGGTTCACTGGATTGCTTGGGATAAGATGTGCACCGCAAAACGTGAAGGTGGTATAGGCTTCCGCAACTATCAAGTTTTTAACCAAGCCTTGCTTGCCAAACAAGCTTGGAGGATTCTGTGGAATCCATCATCGTTGTGTGCGCATGTGTTGAAAGCACGATATTTTAAAGAAGGGTCCATTATGAATGCAACATGCCCAAGCAACGCCTCTTTTACTTTCAGGAGTATAATTCATGGGAGAGATTTGCTTCGAGAGGGAACCATTTGGAGGATAGGTGACGGGAGCAGAATTAATGTTCACCATGACTCCTGGATCCCGAGAATGGGTAGCCTCAAGCCACTGGGCGGGGTATATGTACCTGGTGTTACCAAAGTGAGTGACTTGTTAAATTCACATGGCACCAATTGGGACAGAACGAAGGTATCACAGATGTTCACCCCGGATGATGTACGAGATATCTTGCAGATTCCAATTGGAGGTCCAAACGTGGAGGACTACTTAGCCTGGAACTTCACAAAGAACGGTATTTTTACTGTTAGATCGGCGTACCATCTTGGGATGTCTATCCGAAGAGCTAAGACAAGACAGCCTGGACCTTCATCCTCGGTCATACATCATAAAGCGTGGCTTGCGCTATGGGACACATGTGCGCCGTGCAAAGTTAAGATCCACACATGGAGGCTCATGAGGAATGGTTTGGCACTAGGAGCGGAACTACGCAGACGACAGATAAAAAATGGGGTGGTCTGTGTTGCTTGTGGAAGGGAAGAGGATGTGATGCACAGGTTCTGGAGATGCCCCCACTCGGCTTGTTTTTGGAAGATGATGCGTTCGGAATTGGGTGTCCCGGTGGCGATCCCACCGGTGTCCGTTGACTCCCAGAGCGCGTTACAGAGATGGATGATCGAATGGCTGGCGGAATCCTCATCGAACAGAGACAAGTAATGATCTAGAGCCTGTACGGCTTGTGGCTCGCGAGGAATGATGCACGTGATGGAAAGAAAATAGCTGAGCCTCTAGCTGTCGCAAAAACTGTGATCGCGTATATGCAGGAATGGCAAGCAGTGCAGGTGATCCGGGACAAGCCTGCGGTGCCTCCAACTCCAACGGAGCGATGGCAACCACCGCCGGAAGGATGGCACAAAGCGAACTCAGATGGGGCTACGCTCAAGTCGGGGGAAAAGTGTGGTGGAGGAGTGGTAATTCGTGATCACCACGGTGCCTTCCGCGCTGCTGCATGCCATTGTTTCGCCTCGACGTCGGATCCGGAGCTGGCGGAGATTCTTGCATGCAGACGAGCGGTGCAGCTTGCCGTGGAGCTGAATGTGGAGAAGCTCGAGATGGAACTGGACAACAAGAATGTGGTGAATATGCTAAAAGATCCGAGCAAGAACCTTGCTGCAGCTGGGCCAGTGGTGGAAGAGATCAAAGGCATGCTACAAGTCTTTGTGGACCATAGGATTAGATGGACGAGAAGGTCAGCGAATAGCGCTGCGCATACTCTAGCTAAACTTGGTGTTAGTGATGATCTTTGTAAAGTGTGGCTCCAATCCCTGCCGGACTGCATTCTGCAGGTCGTAGCGGCGGAGATTCCAAACGCTTTTGAATAAATGGAACAGGTTTTACCCCTAAAAAAAACTGAGACATTACGAGTAGAGATAATATTAAAAAAATATTAGGAATTTTCAAAAAAAAAGGAAATTTTGGGATGTTAAACATGGGTACCTGTTGTACACCGGTGTTCAGTTTCGTGCAGAAGGGCTGCCCATGGTAATGTCAGTAAAAAAGGAAAAATCGTATGTATAGAAAAAAAATAGATGTATCTTATCTCGTATTGTAATACCAGCGCCACGGATACCACATTCCACAGGAAAATGAACACGGGTGTACAACAGGCACTCAAGTTTCATATCTCAAAAATTCAGTTTTTTTTTAAATTTTCAGATATTTCTTGGTGCCCCAATGCATTTCCCCACTAGACCTCCGGTATTGTTGATCCAATTCAGTCTTCCTGTTCTATCCTTATGATTAGTATTAAAAATTTCTTTTCAAATTAAAATAATTATACATATGAAAATATATTCCATAAGAATATAGTTGTACAATTTAATACTGTCAATATTGCTCATCCTTCAAGCGGCAAAAGATAGTATACCAGGTTGCACATTAACACCGTTAAAGCAAGCACATAGAAAAACAGGAGTATATTGGATGGAGTCGTTCACCCAACATATAAATCAGCTTGCTAGCGCAGGGATTCCTTCACAATTCCAGGAATCGCAACCAAAGTCACTTATGTAGTTTCCGAACCCGATGACTTGGTCAGCTGGTAACGGTTTTCAGTTTCAACAAATTTCACCCAAAAAACAAAACAGAAGATTCAGATTGCACACAGACACAATGAGCAATGCCATAGATGAGTCAAGCATGTTTTGGCACCAATGCCCCCTTTATTGAAGAAAAACACACACAAAAAAAACTTTCAATAGCAAATACTACTTGCATGTATTCACGTCACAGCCGCATGAGACTTTGTCAACACGACAAGAGCCTTTTGGATGTGCAGGATCATTGCAAGTTATCTCATTGCAGCATATTGTTGCATAATAAGTTGTATCGTTATCATGGCTGCAGTGGCATAGGTCACACTGTCTTGATACGGTTGTCTGAGGAAAATATGTTGCTGGTACAACCCTTCTTGCTGGCTGTACTGGGATGCTGCTTGTACTGATGTTGGCGCCCGCTCCTCCTGTTCATCATATAGCATACATACATAATTATATTTCTTCTGGGTGAAAATTAACCTGATAAACTAAGTGTGCACACTATATCATCTCGCTGACATCTCTTTGTACGTATATATATAGCAGGAGAACGCGAACTTCATTATTTTTTTTCTCAAACACACAGGAGAGCTGCATATTACTCTGACCCAAACACACCACATAAACTCACTCTGACCCAAACACACCACAAAACACAACCCTAAGGAACAAACTAAGAACTCATCAAACAAACTAAGAAATATGTACTATTAAGTCAAAACACCTAAACTGATTGATCAATACGACAGCACCCAATTTGATTATTTATGCAAACAAATCAGTTTATCTATCATAAGATTTATATGAAATGGTAAGATTGGTATGAATATGATAAACATACCATACACTTGATCGCTGGTGCACAGAAGCAGAAGGCACATGAGGGTGACAAACATCTGCGAAGATTTTGCCATCAGTATATCTTATAAGAAAGAAGAAGAATTCACTTTGGGGTTTGTGTATTTTGTGTTGTGAATGGCTAAGGTATACAGAATGGGAATATATACACATACATGATATGGCGCAAGATGGCAGCCAGTTGTTGTTTGCGCCAAAAAAGATATGCATTTATTGAATGGATTAATTTATTTTATTGCCTGCCATTAATCTCCCTCAGGTATCTGTGTCTTGCATGTAAGTTCAATACAGGTTAATGCAATTAAGGAAAGTAAAAAACTACTTAAATTACAGATTTATATTACATGCTAGATGTACTGATTGACCATGCTAACGGTATTGCCTTCTATTTGTTGATGATCGAAAACTTTCCAATTGCTTTTGTTCCCACTGCATGTTGAACCATTCAGGAAAAACAGCTGGACGATGGACAATTCATTTATGAAAACCATATCTTCTATTGTTCTACATATAATAGATAAGAAAAGGCCACTAGAACTACGATCTTGTGTTCATCCAATTCCGTCCTCCTGTTCTATACTTGTAATTTGTACTAAAAATGTTTTTCCATCAAATTATAATAATTAAACATATGAAAGTATATTCCATAAGAATATAGTAGTACAAGTTTAATATTGTCAATATTGCTCATCCTTCAATCGGCACAAGATAGTATATCAGGTTGCACATTAACACCATTTAATCAAGCACATAGAAAAACAGGACGGGATGGAGTGTTCACCCAACATATAAATCAGCTTGCTAGCGCAGGGATTCCTTGACAATTCCAGGAATCGCAACCAAAGTCACTTCTGTAGTTTCCGAAACCGATGACTTGGTCAGCTGGTAACCATTTTCAGTTTCACCAAATTTCACCCAAAAACAAAACAGAAGATTCAGATTGCACACAGACACAATGAGCAATGCCATAGATGAGTCAAGCATGTTTTGGCTCCATGCCCCATTTATTGAAGAAAAACACAGACAAAAAACTTTCAGCAGCATGTACTACTTGCATGTATTCACGTCACAGCCGCATGATTCTCTGTCAAGAACACAAGTTCCTTTCGGCTCCGCTGGATCATTGCAAGTTATCTTATTGCAGCATATTGTTGTATAATAAGTTGTATCATTATCATGGCTGCAGTGGCATAGGTCGCACTGTCTTGATACGGTTGTCTGAGGAAAATATGTTGCTGGTAGCAATGGCGAATCTAGGAACAAAATGAAGGGTAGGCTCAAGTCAACGGCGAGGAAACTAAGCTCTCTTTTGAAGAAAAAAAATAACCATGATGTCCTAATGTTGTTGTCAAAATAAGCTCAAAGTTTTCCAGATTATTACTTAAAACATGTTGTCTTAACTATATTTTTCTAGGATTTTTTAAAAAATATATGAATTTTTGAAGCAAAATTTGAATTTATCTTGAAAAATAGCCACTATGTCCCCATCTTGCTGTCCATATAAGGAGGGATTCCGATCACATTAGCTGTTAAGGGAAGGGTATCTGGGTTCACATTAGTTGGGATAGGTTCAGGGGTTCAGTGCGAGGAGTACATGCATGCACTCATCTTTGTACTCTTCTTTTTTGCAAATAAGTTGCATTAGACACTAAATTAGTTAACTGTACATGAACTAGTAATTACAGTAGATGGAGGCTGGGCATTCATGTGTGGTGCCGGTTCTATGCGTGTGTGGCGTTGTGTGCTTGCTACTCATGGTAGATGTACTATTAAGCTGGTATGAAAGTAGTAGTAGTAGTAGTAGTAAAAAAATATTGGTTTTTGGAGGGTAGGCTTGAGCCTGTTTAAGCCTCCCTAGTAGACTCGCCGCTGCCTGGTAGAACCCTTCTTGCTGGCTGTACTGGGATGTTGTGTGTACTGATGTTGGCGCCCGCTCCTCCTGTTCATCATATAGCACACATACATAATTATATTTCTTCTGGGTGAAGATTAACCTGATAAATTAAGTGTGCACACACACTACAACATCTCACTGACATCTCTTTGTACGTATAGCAGGATAAATCAAAACTCTTTTTTTTCTCAAACACACAGGAGAGCTGCCTATCATTTCAATAAGAAAGAAATATGTACAAGGGTGAGGGCAAGAACTCACTCGACCCAAACACACCACAAGACACAACCCTAAGGAAAAAAACTGAGAAATATGTACTATCAAGTCAAAAACACCTAAACTGATTGATCAATACAACAAGACCCAATTTGATTATTTATGCAAACAAATCAGTTTATCCATAAGATTTATATGGAATGGTAAGATTGGTACGAATATGATAAACATACCATGGACTTGATCGCTACTGCACAGAAGCAGAAGGCACATGAGGGTGACAAACATCTGTGAATATTTTGCCATTAGTATATCTTATAAGAAAGAAGAAGAATTCACTTTGGGGTTTGTATGTTTTGTGTTGTGAATGGCTAAGGTATAGAGAATGGGAATATATACACATACATGATATGGCACAAGATGGCAGCCAGTTGTTATTTGCGCCAAAAAAGATATGCATTTA
The DNA here is from genome assembly GCA_034509565.1 of Triticum monococcum. NCBI lineage: Eukaryota > Viridiplantae > Streptophyta > Magnoliopsida > Poales > Poaceae > Triticum > Triticum monococcum. Next base: position 60,141,232 of record CM067843.1, on the reverse strand, counting down.
TTGAATGGATTAATTTATTTTATTGCCTGCCATAAATACTCCCTCAGGTATCTGTGTCTTGCATGTAAGTTTAATACAGATTAATGCAATTAAGGAACGTAAAAAACTACTTAAATTACAGATTTGTGTTACATGCTGGATGTATTGATTGACCATGCTAACGGTGTTGCCTTCTGCTCTCCACCAAGAGGAGATTTGGTTTAAGCAGCGGTCTCGTGTGCCCTGGCTCAGGGACGGCGACCGCAATACTGCTTATTTTCAAGCGCAAGCATCTCAACGCAAACGAATAAATAAAATACAAGGGCTTCCGTGTGCGCTAATGAAACAAAGGATAAGAGTGAGGTTCAGTCCTTTTACTGGAACTTATATGAATCCCAGGGGTTCACGGACGCAACCAAGGTTCTTCATCATGTTCCAGTCAAAGTCACCAATGACATGAACATGCAACTTACAAAACCCTATTGTGCAGCAGTGGTACGTACAGCTTTATTCCCGATGGCTCCCTCTAAAGCACCGGGGGTAGAAGGATTCACTACGGGTTTCTACCAGCGACACTGGAGTTTGCTAGGTGACGCGGTGATCGCGACAGTTTTGGATTTCTTGAATGGAGGGGAACTACCTACAGGGTCGAACGACACTTCCATCACCTTGATCCCTAAGGTACGGTTTCCCCGGTCCATCTCGCAATACTGTCCTATCGCTCTATGTTTCGGTTTTATACAAGATCACTTCTAAATGTGTGACAAACCGCATGAGAGCTTTTATGGATGAGATCATAAGTGAAGAACAGAGTGCTTTTGTTCCCGGACGCCTGATAATTGATACTGTTTTGGTGGCATATGAAAGTGTGCACACAATGAAAAGACAAAAGAAGGGAATTTTTTTTGCTTGCGCAATTAAACTAGATATGATGAAGGCCTATGACCGAGTTGAATGGCATTTTCTGGAGGCCATCTTGACAAAGCTAGGCTTCAGCATAGTCTTCATTCGGTTGATCATGAGATGTGTATCTTCAGTTCGACTCTTTGTTCGTGTCAACGGAGAGCTACTACCATATTTCACTCTCTCGCGTCTTGAGGCAAGGTGATCCGGCGTCGCCATATCTATTTTTGTTATGTGCGGAGGGTTTCTCTTGTTTGCTAAAGTTTTATAATGCCGGGTTTATTAACAGAGGCATACGAGTCAGTTACAGGTCACCCTGGGTCACCCATTTACTCTTTGCAGATGATGGTTTAATCTTCATTAGTGCAAATACCCAGAGGGTTGTACGACTGAACGATATTTTGAGGATTTATGGGGAAGCTTCAGGACAGTGTGTTAACCGGGGGAAGAGTTCTATTTTTTCAGCTTACAATGAAGTCCATCCCGGCAGCAAGCCAAACTGCGGTGCGCTGCGTACTACGGCCATAAGCGGCCAGCTCATGGCTAACAATGTTCTGAGAACGACTACAATGTATAAAACAAATCTTTCTAGCCTCAAGATTGGCCAACCCGTGGATCTCCTCTATGAGTGCACGATGCAACGATCTGTCCGCCTCGCGTCACGTGATCATGGACACCGCCTCCGCACTATCCATCTCAACCAAAATAGGTAGGGTGGTCCGATGCACCGCCAACACCAACCCTTCTTTGCACGACGCTAACTCCGCCTTCAAAGCATTATCATATCTCGCTAACATCTCTTTGTACGTATATAGCAGGAGAACGCAAACTTCATTTTTTCCCAAACACGTAGGAGAGATGCCTATTATTTCAATAAGAAGAAAGAAATATGTACAAGTGTGAGGGCAAAAACTCACTCTGACCCAAACACATCACAAGACGCAACCCTAAGGAACAAACTAAGAAATACATATTTACAGAGGGAGCTGCGTTTTACACACCTGAAAGTAAGTAGTATTAGCTAGTTCCGCACATCTTTCATTGATTCTAGTTTCATCAATACCATTTATCATGCTTGATTATCAGTTTGATTGAAGTCTATTTCTCGTAAAATGCTTGCGGTAGGAAGGCGGGAATAATTTATGTGGATACTACGATTTGCGAGTTCATCTACAACTCGACCTCTCAATGGGTCTACTCTGACAAACAATATGAAGAACGTAAACAATATTCACAATTTTATTTTATTACCATCAATTATGTTGAGTTTCATTCATATATATGTATTGACCCCCTCCTTTAAATTAGATGTGGCAGATGTGGGATGAACTCCTACCACATGATCGCTTACGAGCAATTCAAGAGGAATTGGCGGGATTCTTTCTCGACCACGTCATACATAAAGACGGACAATACCTTGTGGAAATTGAAACGGATTTTAGATGTTAGGGATCGTAAGAGATATTATATTGTATATATGTAGTAGCGTCGGATAGATATACGAAAACTTATTGTTCGACCAATCTCGGAGAAAGAAACATCACTTCTCTCTGTATACGTTCATGACAATCTTGTGTAATTAATGGTTCCTTCATTTGCTTACTAGGTAGCGTGTCGAGTTCTCTCTATATGTATAGTATCCAACGTCGACCAAGCATGGAGAAAGAGAGGTCACTTCTCTCTATTAGCTAGCTAACACAATATGAAACCCCTAAATTAACCCTCCAAAACCCCTAACCCCCCCCCCCCCCCCCCTCCCCCTTTTCAAAAAATAAAATAAAAACCCAGCATCTGCGAGCTGCTGATGTGTGGCTGCCTTTTGTCCCGGTTGGTGTTACCAACCGGAACTAAAGGTCCTCCTCCATGGGCGCCCCGCAGCGGCCATGTGGAGCCCCTTCTGTCCCGTTTCGTAAGCAAATCAGGACAAAATGTTTTGGGCTTTAGTCCCATTTGTTTTGTCTCGGTTTCGGAATCGGGACTAAAGGCCGTCTCGAACCGAGACTAGTACCCTATTTTCTACTAGTGCACATAGAAAAACAGGACGAGATGGAGTGTTCACCCAACATATAAATCAGCTTGCTAGCGCAGGGATTCCTTGACAGTGACAACAAGTAGATCGAGTGCATTGACAATGCATCCCATTGTGCATCCATAGCATGACTAGGGCCATTCACTACAATCCTAGGCTACGGTGAGGTCACAGATTCCAAGAGGTTGTGGGACTCAAATTGGGTAGCACTCATCAAGACATAAGAATATATGCAAAGAAAAGTAAGAGAGAAGTACATATTACAACCCTGAGAGTGTGTTCGGATCCCGTCCACTCCTTCAGATCCTTGACTCCACTCCCGGCTCCTGGACTGATGGCTCCTTCCACCAAATGGGGAGTTGATAACACATTTGGCAACTGACTTCACTCCAGAGGGGTGAGGGGAACATCGCTATTGTGGGTGGTTCCCGCCGGAATGGTGCAGGGAGCATCACTAGAGGGTTCAATGGCCAGGGAGTCACTGCCAGAGAGAGAGAGAGAGAGAGAGAGAGAGAGATTTGGATCGGGCGGGAGGTCACACGGAGTCGCCCGCGGAGCTAGGAATTAGCCACTCCGCCGGATTAAACTAAATCCAGCTCCCCTCCAGTCCTCCTACTCCGAGGAGCTGCAGCGTTCGGCGCCACTCCGCCCGCTCTAAGGGCAGAGCTGCGGAGCGGAGTGAACCCGAAGATGGCCCAAATTGCCATCAAAGTCTGAGATACAACCCCAGAACTGACTATTTTACAACCTCGAACTTGCAAAACCGGACACGAATCAACTCTAAATTGGTTTCAGCCATGTTTTTGACTAGTTTCCGCCATGATGCTCTTCAGCCATGGAAAAGGGATCCGTCCGAGGTTTTATTTTTCTTCTTTCTTTCTTTTTTGCAGATACATACAGTTTTCCAGAAATTGCGACCAAAGTCATAGCTGTAATTTCTGAAGCTGATGATGTGGTCAGGTGTTAATTGTTTTCAGTTTCCCCAAATTTTACCCAAAAAACAAACAGAAGATTCAGATTGCACACGCACACAATGACCAAGGCCATATAAAAGTCAAGCATGGTTTGTCACCAGTGCTCCCTTTATTGAAAAAAGAAAAGAAAAAACCAATAGACCTGGAAGAGGATTTGTGGCTCTTGGATGACACACGCACCTATATGAATATAGTATTTAAAAAATATTAGGAATTTATAAAAAATGAAATTTTGGGATATTAAATATGGGTGCCTGTTGTACACCCGTTCAGTTTTGTGGGGAAGGGCTGCCTGTGATAATCTCAGTAAAAGAGAAAAATCGTATGTATAGAAAAAAATAGATGTATCTTATGTCGTATCGTAATTCCAGCGCCACGGATACCATAGGCACCCATTCCACGCGAAAATGAACACGGGCGTACAACAGGCACTCAGGTTTCATATCCCGAAGATTCAGATTTTTTTTTTGAAATTTTCAGATATTTCTTATGCCCCAATGCATTTGCCCAGTAGACCTCCGATATTGTGTTGATCCAATTCAGTCTTCCTATTCTATACTTATGATTTGTATTAAAAATTCTTTTTCAAATTAAATTAATTATACATATGAAAATATATAATATATGAGCGTGTTCCGATCCCCTCCACTCCTTCATATCCTTGAATCCACTCTCCGCTCCTGGACTGATGGCTCCTTCCGCCAAATAGGAAGTTGATAACACGTTTGGCAACTGACTCCACTCTAATTTCAGCGAGGAACATCGCTAGTGGGTGGTTCCGGCCGGAAGGGTGCAGGGAGCAGCGCTAGTGGGTTCAATGGCCAGGGAGTCGCTGCGGGAGAGAGAGAAATTTGGATCGGGCGGGAGCTCACAGGGAGTCGCCCGCAGAGCTAGGAATTAGCCACTCCGCCGGATTAAACTAAATCGAGCTCCGCTCCACTCCTCCTACTCCGAGGAGCTGCAGCGTTCGGCGCCACTCCGCCCGCTCCAGGGACGGAGCCGCGAAGCGAAATGAATCCGAACAGGGCCTATTGCCACCAAAGTCTAAGATACAACCCCAAAACTGACTATTTTACAACCTCGAACTTGCAAAACCGGACAAGAATCAACTCGGAACTTGTTTCAACCATGTTCTGACTAGTTTCCGCCATGAGGCTCTTCAGCCATGGAAAAGGGATCGGCCCGAGATTTTATTTTCCTTCTTTCTTTCTTTCTTTTTTGCAGACACGTATAGTTTCCAGAAATTGCAACCAAAGTCATTGCTGTAATTTCTGAAGCTGATGACTTGGTCAGCTGGTAATCGTTTTTAGATTCCCCAAATTTTACCCAAAAAACAAACAGAAGATTCAGATTGCACACGTACACAATGACCAAGGCCATTGAAGAGTCAAGCATGTTTTGTCACCAGTGCTCCCTTTATTAAAAAAGTAAAAGAAAAGAAAAGACCAATGGGCATAACTGCTCGCGTGGGGGGAGGGGGGGGGGGGGGCGGAAACCCAAGCCGCCGCCGCCCCCATCCTCTCCATCTGCTCCCCCGCCGCTGACGGAGGACGCCAGCAAGCAAAGCCTGCTTGGCCGACGGCGGTGGCGGGGATGTCTTCTCGCGCTGAGATCCCTCGCGCGTGGAGCGCTCCGGTCGACACGATGCGGCGGCCCCGGATGAGGCGTCTAGGCGGTGGAGCTTGGGAGCCGGGGCGGCGGTCCCGGGTGCTGGTAGTGGTGCTGCCGAGGTGGCCATGCGGGCGGCGCTGGGGCAGACCTTCGGCGGCGGCAAGTTTCTGCGATGGTGGCGACGGGGCAGATCGATCCCCTAGCTTGCTGCGCGCGTCCCTGACCTCCTCCCCAAGATGGCGTCGTGGTCTGCTGCGGCTGGTGTCGGATGGAGTCGTGGACTAGCAGTGGCCATGGTGGCGGTGGGATGTTTCCCCATGAGCTTCACCCGACGTCTTCCAAGATCCAACCTAGCCGCGGCCAGTCACAAATATGCCTCATGCATGGCGGCCGTCGTCTCTGGCAGCACCCACCTCCCTCGATCTATGGTGGTGGCTCCCGCGTGGCGGTCCTTGAGGCAACGGTGGTCTTGGCATTGCTCCGGCAACGCGGTCTCTGGATTGTTGGGGCTGCGGTGATGTGCTAGATGGTGGAGGTGATTTAGATCCGATTGGCCGGATGGTGGCGAATGTAGATTGTTCTGCAGCGACTTCATACGGATCCACGACAGCATCAAAAAGACTTCGGGAGGTTTTATCTCCTGGTCCGGTGGATGACTTTAGTGGTGGGTTACAAATTATGGACAATGACTTGACGCAGAGGGTTGTTTGTGGAGTAGCGGCTATCCAATTGTAGCTGCTCGGATGGCGGAAAAGCGGACAACACATGTGAGATTTCGATGGTAGTGCTATGTGCACCCAGTCTCGAGCTCCGGGGCGAAAGCCTAGGACAGACCCGAGTGGTTATTCCTGGCAATGGCGATGTTTTTCACATCGTTACCTTGTTGGAGGCATTGCTCGGATATGTTCGGACCGATTCTTCTGGATGAAAACTTTGATACTGGCCTTTGTGGTTGGATCCGGTGACGGCGTTGCTTCCTTCTTGAAGGCGTTGCTGTTGAAGATCCTTGTCATCCATGTGGTGTCAATGGTTAGTGCGGATATTGTCTCAGTTGTAGTTTGTCGATCATTCATCTGATCGCTTTGGGGCTTATTTCTTATTTCTTTTCCGTTTTTCCACACTTGCACATAGCTTTTGGTCTTATGACTTCGCTAGTTGTTGGTGTGTTTCTATGTGTGTGTGTGTGTGTGTGTTGGGTTGGCTGTGTGCATCTTAGTTATGCAGAAGCCGGGTGTGTGTTCAGTGTGATGTATCATCTTGATGCTCCATTTGAGCCAATAAAATTCACCCTTTGTCGGAAAAAAAAGAAAAGACCAATAGACCTGGATGAGGATTTGTGGCTCTCGGACGCCACACACACCTATATGAATATAGTATAAAAAATATTAGGAATTAAAAAAATGAAATTTTGGGATATTAAACATGGGTGCCTGCTGTACATCCATGTTTAGTTTCGTGGGGAAGGGCTGCCCATGGTAATTTTAGTAAAAAAAAGGAAAAATCGTATGTATAAAAAAAATAGATGTATCTTATGTCGTATCGTAATTCCAGCGCCACGGATACCACAGGCACCCATTCCACGCGAAAAGGAACACGGGTGTACAACAGGCACTCAGGTTTCATATCCCAAAAATTCAGTGTTTTTTTTTGCAATTTTCAGATATTTCTTGGTGCCCCAATGCATGTCCACACTAGACCTCCGATATTGTGTTGATCCAATTCAGTCTTCCTGTTCTATACTTATGATTTGTATTAAAATTTCTTTTTCAAATTAAAATAACTAGAAATGTCACCCGCGCATTTGCGCGGCTAGAATAACCCTTCTTGGTTATTCCTTCTGACCACTATATAGCCTCCCAATAAACTACTGTTTGATGTAATTGGCCGCAAAGTATTTATGTCATATAAAATTATTATGGAGAAAACTGAAGACACAATGAAACATCTAGTGCATTATATTCTGAAACAAATTGCGTGATCTGTGAGGTGGGAAGACTGATGCAATATTATATATGGGCTTTGATTCATATCTTCACTTTTCTCCTCTTTGGCCGACTTTTCCTCTTATCTCATTTTGTATCACTTCAGCAATATGTTTTTGAACAACCCCTCACCAATAATTAAATCTAAACATGAATATCGTATATGTAAAGTTATGTTCTCCCACTCAAGTCGATGACTGCTGCATTCTCACATGCCTTTCTCTATTAATGAAATATCCTGCCTACCTACATAGGCGCCCATAGATGCTTATCTAACTATCACCCCATATGGTTGTATATTGATAACTTTTAGATTAAATATTCTCTTGAACTCACTCACTTCAAATCTTATTCATGCTAATCATGTCTGTGATTCTTTGTATAATCTTGTATATTATATGTTTTCGTTAGTTATATGAATCATCGACTATTAATTGTATATATAATTTATTTTGAAGTTTATCTTCTTCTCAACCACAGTTGTAGTCTCTTACTTCTTATTCAAAACCACAATTTCATTCCTAAAGTATGCTAATATTCTACACCTAGTAATGATTCTATGTACTATGGGTCACTAACTATACTTGTATTCTTTATCCTATCAACACGGAATTGTATCTGCTATGGATTTTCATAAACATCTTAGTTGAACTACCGTTCTACAACATTGTAATCTCCACAGCTGTGCAAAATATATTTCATCGTATGTCGTCGAACATAGTGATTTCTTCTCGAATTGTGTTAATATAAACTCTAAATAATCAAAGTCGGCCAGAATTTTTTTTGGATTGAGAGCCACCACGATAGGCGGATATATTTCAACTTAATGTCGTGCCTTCTTTTTTCATACTGATCGCTTTTATAATATAATATTATTGAGTAGTTACCACAAAAAAGAAAATGAATAAACTGATGATTAGATGCATGTATTCGATTATGGCTTTGGCGTGTGTGATGGGTCCTTATGAACATTTTTTTTCTTGCGTGTATACTTTGGCTAAATTATTATTATCTATGCTTTTTTTAACCTGCTTCTTTTTCTTATAGGTTTCTCTCTAGCAATGAGGAAAACCTTGCTCTTTTAGATTTGCTTGTGGGTCAAAAAGATAAGTGGGTTTTATAGCATGCGAGACATAAGCTTTCTTTGATTATCACCCATAAGAAGAACCAAATCATCATATTGTTTCTCAAGGGCATGGTCTTCCAAAGCCCAAGGATTCAGAAAAGATGCTCGAGAGCCATGCTATGACCTCTACACTTTGACCTTGTCATACATCCATAAGTCCTCTACAATCAACCTAGCTAGGCGCCATCAAACCAAATTTTGTATGGAACTGAACTCAAGCATAGAGTCGATTCGTTTGATTAGAAAATAACTGATGCAATCTGCGCTCGCGAGACAGGTGGAGCATGAATGTTATGCTCGTGATGGTGTTTAATAACTTGGGTCATCATCTATTCAAAAAACTTCATGGCCTTCCTACATCGTCGCTCTCGCCAGATCAATCTTGCCGTATTATATTGTACTCGTCGATATCGCCAAGCCAGACTCGTCTTGCAAGAACATGTTACTTCTGTGTCAATGGCAAGAGGACAACCTGGTTGATAAGGATTTGTTTTAGACCTTGCGAGTGACTCGCTAGTATTCTGCCAGCTGGACTCGTTGGAATTCTTGCCGCAGACTCAGGGCGACTTTGTGTGTTCATCAACTTCTTGCCGATGCGAGATCGATCGTGGTTGTCGCTGGAACTCATCTGAGACTACTGTTTTGAGGTATCTATGTTGGCGTTGCGCCATGATGCCAATATCCACTCGATGGGCATTGTTCAAGGCCATTGTTGCTGCACGCATGCTTCTGCAGTTGTTTGGAAGCCACAGCGGTGACCTTATTTATCCCTCATGCACACCATGCAAAACGTGATCGCTGAGATGAGATTGCCACCATGGTTATCATCTGAGCGAACCAACACGACGGCTTTTCTCGAGGTAAAGGTCGATCCGTCGATATCGTGCGATTTTGAGTCGCCGGGCGTTGTATGATTCGGATTCGATGGACCTCCGGACGTGTATTCTTTTGTACGCTTGCCCTCCGGACTTGTATCGTTTGGAGTCTGCATCCTTCTAAACTTCTATGTACGTGTAGTCACCGGAAATCAAGCAATTGTATAGTAACTTTTCCTAATAAGTAAATAGTTTCCATGTCCATGTGCTCCTCTACGCCGTATTGCTTAGGAATTGATCTTCCAATCATTTTTTTCCTTTTGCTAGGATTGTGATCGTTCGTATTTTGCATAGGAATCGATCTTCCAATCAATTTTCTGTTCTTTCGCAAGGATTCTGATTGTTTTTTTTCTCTTTTTTTCTATAGCTCGTGGGTGCTTTCCAAAAGTCTTTTTATTTCTGTACAATGCGTCTGTGCGTAAGTGCGTGACATATCGTGACTTCTCTATTGCCTTTTTTTCGGTGGATTCTGATTGCTTTCAGATCGGTTCTTTTTTTCTCTCTTCTTTTTTATAGCGTGGGTGCGTACGTGCATGACTGCATGACTTCCTCTCCTAGGACATCGGATCCGGATTATATCGTGACTTCTCTGTTGTTGTTTTTTTTCGTTCTCAATATTGACTAATGCATCTTTCCGTTCACGCAGCTTATGCTTATATGCATATAACGTGACAACCTGGAAGTCCAACACTATTGCTACATATATTTTAAGATGTTACATAAAATCTTTAAATCTCAGCCGTTATTATTCTAATCAAACGGTGTAAAAAATATTAGCGTATGTGGATGAACGTGATGGCTTATTTGACTTCTGTTTTATCTATATAATAGATAGATTATAAATATGAAAATATATTCCGTACAATTTAATACAGTCAATATTGCTCATCCTTCAAGCGGCAAAAGATATATACCAGGTTGCACATTAACGCCGTTAAAGCAAGCACATAGAAAAACAGGAGTATATTGGATGGAGTCATTCACCCAACATATAAATCAGCTTGCTAGCGAAGGGATTCTTTGACAATTCCAGGAATCACAACCAAAGTCACTTGTGTAGTTTCCGAAACCGATGACTTGGTCAGCTGGTAACCATTTTCAGTTTCACCAAATTTCACCCAAAAACAAAACAGAAGATTCAGATTGCACACAGACACAATGAGCAATGCCATAGATGAGTCAAGCATGTTTTGGCTCCAATGCCCCATTTATTGAAGAAAAACGCAGACAAAAAACTTTCAGCAGCATGTACTACTTGCATGTATTCACGTCACAGCCGCATGATTCTCTGTCAAGAACACAAGTTCCTTTCGGCTCCGCTGGATCATTGCAAGTTATCTTATTGCAGCATATTGTTGTATAATAAGTTGTATCATTATCATGGCTGCAGTGGCATAGGTCGCACTGTCTTGATACGGTTGTCTGAGGAAAATATGTTGCTGGTAGAACCCTTCTTGCTGGCTGTACTGGGATGTTGTGTGTACTGATGTTGGCGCCCGCTCCTCCTGTTCATCATATAGCACACATACATAATTATATTTCTTCTGGGTGAAGATTAACCTGATAAATTAAGTGTGCACACACACTACAACATCTCACTGACATCTCTTTGTACGTATAGCAGGAGAAATCAAAACTCTTTTTTTTCTCAAACACACAGGAGAGCTGCCTATCATTTCAATAAGAAAGAAATATGTACAAGGGCGAGGGCAAGAACTCACTCGACCCAAACACACCACAAGACACAACCCTAAGGAAAAAAAACTGAGAAATATGTACTATCAAGTCAAAAACACCTAAACTGATTGATCAATACAACAAGACCCAATTTGATTATTTATGCAAACAAATCAGTTTATCCATGAGATTTATATGGAATGGTAAGATTGGTACGAATATGATAAACATACCATGGACTTGATCGCTACTGCACAGAAGCAGAAGGCACATGAGGGTGACAAACATCTGTGAATATTTTGCCATTAGTATATCTTATAAGAAAGAAGAAGAATTCACTTTGGGGTTTGTATGTTTTGTGTTGTGAATGGCTAAGGTATAGAGAATGGGAATATATACACATACATGATATGGCACAAGATGGCAGCCAGTTGTTGTTTGCGCCAAAAAAGATATGCATTTACTGAATAGATTAATTTATTTTATTGCCTGCCATTAATACTCCCTCAGGTATCTGTGTCTTGCATGTAAGTTTAATACAGATTAATGCAATTAAGGAAAGTAAAAACTACTTAAATTACAGATTTGTGTTACATGCTGGATGTACTGTTTGAGCATGCTAACGGTGTTGCCTTCTGCTCTCCACCAAGAGGAGATTTGGTTTAAGCAGCGGTCTCGTGTGCCCTGGCTCAGGGACGGCGACCGCAATACTGCTTATTTTCAAGCGCAAGCAGCTCAACACAAACGAATAAATAAAATACAAGGGCTACGCCGTCAGGATGGCTCCGCGTGCACTAATGAAACAGAGGATAAGAGTGAGGTTCATTCCTTTTATTGGAACTTATACCAGGGGTTCACGGACGCAACCAAGCTTCTTCATCATGTTCCTGACGAAGGCATGTACCTACGGTAGGGGCACGGACCCGTCCTAAGAGCCCTACCATAGGACATCCTTAGAGGAAGTCACCTTTCGATCAACTCGAAAGTATCCCACTCGACGGGTTCAAGACACTCGACCAAGAAGCTATCACTCGACCAACAAGCCAATCACTCGACCGCCAGGAGACCTCAAGTCACTCCGCAGGCAAACGGTCAGCTATTAAGTAGTCTTTATGATCATCATGACGCTTTATTAGGGACGTTATCAGTAACGCCCACCTTAAATGTACCTTAAACCCTGCATTACTGAGGGCAGGAAAGGGCTGGCGAACTCTATATAAGCCACCCCCCTCCTCAGTATGAAGGGTTCGCCCCCTGTCATCTTACTCATGCATAATCCAATCGACCGCCTCCGGGCACCGAGACGTAGGGCTGTTACTTCCTCAGAGAAGGGCCTGAACTCGTAAACCCTGTGTGCTTACAACTTCCCAATAGCTAAGGTCTAGCCTCTTCATACATACCCCCCTACCTCACTGTCAGACTTAGAACCACGACAGTTGGCGCCCACCGTGGGGCAGTAGTCTTAGCGCCTAATTGGAGAAGTTGCGATTTTTTCGATCCACTCGATCATGTTTTCCTGCGGAGCTTTGGCGGAGGGCCGCGAGATCCGTCTCGGCCGACTTGCTTTCATCGCCGACGACTCCGCTTGGCTCCAGGAGGCGCCGCTTGACTTCGACGCGCTCCCCGTCCGCGGTGCGACGCACTTCCGCGCGTGCGTCCGTGGCGTCCTCCTGAGGCAGCCATCGACCCCATATCGGTCGACTCCCGTGCCATCTCCCCGTCCTGTCTCCCGCCAGCGCAAGCGCTCGGGTCGGTCGAGGCTCCAGCGGTGGATGAAGCGCGTCGTGGCCCGCCAGTCGGCGACCCAGCAGGTCGCTGCAATCGAGCCTGACGAATCCCTCTGCGGCCTGTTCGATCTGTCGACTGGCTCCATGGAGTCCGCTTCCGAGTGCGACAGCAGCGACCCCCTGGCGGAGGTCCTGGCGGTCGAGGGGACACGCAGTCCCCCCCGGATTCCCTCGCGCTGACGATGGTGCCGACAGGGGCGATCCGTCGCACCCTCACGACGAATACCTCCCCAAGCCTCTTACGTCGTTGCAACGGGAGGAGCTTCGTCGCCGGAACATGGACGCGCTCTACACACCTATTGTTGGAGAAACCCCCGAGGCCCGGGCCTTGGAGGATGCGCGCTTGGCTAATCTAGCCGAGCGCACTCGACTGGAGAATCTACAGCGGGCTCTCGACGAGCGGGCGCGTCAGTGGGCTCCCGAGTCCAGTCGACGCCAGCGGGCTCCCGAATCCAGTCGACGCCAGCAGGCACCCGAACCCAGTCGACGGAAGCTCTTCCCGACACCGCAGGTGTACCGAACTCCGGTTCAGAACCTGGCTGCCGCGGCCCGCATAGCGGAGTCGATCCAGCCCTCCCAGTCGGAGGCCGGAAGAGGATTGCTGCAGATCAGAGCATTGCTCCGAGCAGCGGGGAATCAGAATTCCGTCGTCTCTCAGTCGCGGGACAGGATCCACAGTCGACCCGTCGCAACGGAGATCGTCCAGTCGGCTCACAGCCCGAGATCGCCCCCGAGGCGTGAGGGGCGTGGAGACCGGCATGATCGGTATAGAGGGAACGAGCAATACGATCACCGGCTCAACCGTGATGATGGGCGTCGGGTGCCGTCCCCTCCTCCACGGAGTGGATCATATGCACCTCAGCATCGAGACGACAGACACCCTCATCACACTGGGCAGAGGTGTGACGCCCCCAATTCAATCGTACACTAATCATACACGCAAACGTGTACGATCAAGATCAGGGACTCACGGGTGGATATCACAACACAACTCTACAAATAAAATAAGTCATACAAGCATTATATTACAAGCATTATATTACAAGCCAGGGGCCTCGAGGGCTCGAATACAAGAGCTCGATCATAGACGAGTCAGCGGAAGCAACAATATCTGAGTACAGACATAAGTTAAACAAGTTTGCCTTAAGAAGGCTAGCACAAACTGGGATACAGATCGAAAGAGGCGCAGGCCTCCTGCCTGGGATCCTCCTAACTACTCCTGGTCGTCGTCAGCGGGCAACACGTAGTAGTAGGCACCTCCGGTGTAGTAGGAGTCGTCATCGACGGTGGCGTCTGGCTCCTGGGCTCCAACATCTGGTTGCGACAACCAGGTAGAAGGAATAGAGGGAAAAGAAAGAGAAGGCAACCGTGAGTACTCATCCAAAGTACTCGCAAGCAAGGAGCTATACTACATATGCATGGGTATCAAATGGAATAAGGGTATCATATGTGGACTGAACTGCAGAATGCCAGAATAAGAGGGGGATAACTAATCCTGTCGAAGACTACGCTTCTGGCAGCCTCCGTCTTGCAGCATGTAGAAGAGAGTAGACTGAAGTCCTCCAAGTAGCATCGCATAGCATAATCCTAACCGATGATCCTCCCCTCGTCGCCCTGTGAGAGAGCGATCACCGGTTGTAACTGGCACTTGGAAGGGTGTGTTTTATTAAGTATCCGGTTCTAGTTGTCATAAGGTCAAGGTACAACTCCGGGTCGTCCTTTTACCGAGGGACACGGCTATTCGAATAGATAAACTTCCCTGCAGGGGTGCACCACATACCCCGACACGCTCGATCCCATTTGGCCGGACACACTTTCCTGGGTCATGCCCGGCCTCGGAAGATCAACACGTCGCAGCCCTACCTAGGCACAACAGAGAGGTCAGCACGCCGGTCTAAATCCTATGGCGCAGGGGTCTGGGCCCATCGCCCTTTGCACACCTGCACGTTGCGAACGCGGCCGGAAGCAGATCTAGCCCCCTTAATACAAGCGCGAGCTTACGATCCAATGCGGCGCGCGCCACTCAGTCGCTGACGTCACGAAGGCTTCGGCTGATACCACGACGCCGGGATACCCATAACTACTCCCGCGTAGATGGTTAGTGCGTATAGACCAAATGGCCAGACTCAGATCAAATACCCAGATCTCGTTAAGCGTGTTAAGTATCCGCGAACGCCGAACAGGGCCAGGCCCACCTCTCTCCTAGGTGGCCGGAACCTGCCCTGTCGCTCCGCCTCAAAGATCCACTCGCGGGTGCTCCTATGAGCCTACCCGTCTTTAGCCACCACATGTATCATGTATAAAGTATATAGTATATACCCGTGATCACCTCCCGAGTGATCACGGCCCGATAGTATAGCATGGCAGACGGACAAGAATGTAGGGCCACTGATGATAAGCTAGCATCCTATACTAAGCATTAGGTTTGCAGGTAAAGGTAACAACAGTAGTAGCAAGGACAGGCTATGCATCAGTATAGGTTTAACGGGAAGCAGTAACATGCTACACTACTCTAATGCAAGCAGTATAGAGAAGAGTAGGCGATATCTGGTGATCAAAGGGGGGGCTTGCCTAGTTGCTCTGGCAAGAGAGAGGGGTCGTCAACACCGTAGACGTACTGGGAAGCAGCGGCGTCGGTCTCGGAGTCTATCGAGAGAAGAGGGGGGAGAAACAATAAATATTTGAACAAGCATATGCATAGTGATGCATGACATGACAAGTAACGGCGTTAGAGGTGCCCTAATGCGGTAGTAGGTGATACCGGTGAAGGGGGATGACATCCGGGAAAGTATCCCCGGTGTTTTGCGTTTTCGGGCAGAGGACCGGAGGGGAAAGTTGCGAGTTCGATAGGTTAGGGAGGTGTGGCGGACGAACGGGTTGCGTATCCAGGTTCGTCTCGTCGTTCTGAGCAACTTTCATGTTGAAAATATTTTAATCCGAGTTACGGATTAAAAGATATGATTTTCTAAAGATTTTATTAATTTCTGGAATTTAATTAATTATTTAAATTAATTCAAAAATAAGTTAATGACATCAGCACGATGTCATGCTGACGTCAGCAGTCAACAGAGTTGACTGGGTCAAACTGACATGTGGGTCCAGTGGGACCCACCTGTCATACACTGTTTAGGTTAATTAGGTCTTAGTTAAACTAATTACTATTTAATTAAACTAACTAGTTAATTAGATTAATTAAACATGATTAATTAACTTAAATAATTAATTATTTAATTTAATTATTAATTAATAAATTAATTATTATTTTTTTATTTTATTTTATTTATTATTTTTTTTAAAATTCTTTTTTTTAATGTTCTAGGGGCTGGGCCCCACATGTCATTGGGCCAAGGGGGCATAGTGGGTTTGGCGTTAGCGGGCGACAGGGGGGAACGACGCTGGGCGACGGTGGCCACAGCGGCGCAGGGGGCCAAGGCTGCGCGTCGGCGGGCCGCGGCAGGGCCGCCGCGGGACGGAAACGGCAGCGGGCAGTGCGTGCGCGCGCGCACACGACGGGGCAGCGACAGGCGGTTGTTGGCGCGTGCGGGAAAAAGGAGGCCGGGGGAGCCGGAGCGCAGGCGAGCAGAGGCGTAGGGCTACGCCGACCGGGGCAGGACGAGGTAGGTGCCGGCGACGAGCAGTAGCGCAACCTCGGCAGGCGAGCAGCGCGAGCAGATGCGATAGCGGGCAACGCAGCAGCAGGCAGCAGACGGGGCAAGCAACAGCGACGGCAAAGGGCGGGGAGGGCGAGCGTGGTCCGGACGTGCGCGAAGCGGTGGCCGGGACGGGGCCAGTGGCCGGCGAGGCGGACGCGACCGCGGGCGCGGTGGTCGGCATAACAGAGGGCAGATGGGGAGTGGGAGGAGGTCCTCACCCCACGTTGTAGGGGAACGGGCGGCGAGGCTCGATGGAGCCTTTGGGGAGGATGACGAGGACGGCCAGCGCAGGGGAGGAGGCGACGACGTAGAGGGCGGCGGGGAGGCAGTCCGGCGAGGTGGCGATCCGAGACGGGGTAGGGGAGGCGACGAGCAACGACGTCGGGGCGGCTCCAGGGCGTGGGGCGCGATGACGGCGAGCTCCGGCGACGGAGACGAGGTGGCGGGGCGCGGTCGTCAGGATCTGGGGGAAACGAGCGCCCCTGATCCAGCGGGTCGTGGGGGCAGGAGCGAGTGGTGGGTGGGGGGATCGATCCCGATCCAAATCGGATCGGGGGGGGGGAAGTGGGGCGACGGGGGGGGGATTAGGGTTCGGGTAGTGGGGGTTATGGAGGACTGGGGTGGGTGTGGACCGGCCTGGGCCAAGTGGGTCGGCCAGCTGGGCCGAGGCCCAGCGTGGGGGGGGGCTTTCTTCCCCTCTCTTTTTTTGTTTGTTTTCTCTTTTGTATTTTCCATTTTCTTTATTTTCTTTTCTGTTTTAATTTAAGTTCCTCTTTGGCTTTAGTTTTATAAACTCTAAAAGTAGTCCCTACTTTAGTGTTAATAAATAGGCTACTACCACATAAGTTTGGGCAACTAAATAAAATAGTTTAATATTTTATTTAATGTAATAGGCACTCAACTAATTGGCTTTGCTACTGTTTAAAACATTCTAGAGTATTTTACACTTTTATGAAAGTGTGGTTTCTCCACCTTAATTACCTATGCATTACTCGGCAATCACCGAACATTTTTGTTTTAATTTTTGAAAACTGTTATTATTTACCAAACTTTGAATTTGAATTTTGGACCATTTTTTGACCTAACGATAGATTAGCAACAGTAACCGAGGTGACGTGGCATGATTAGCGTGGGATTACTGTAGCATGATTATCCGGGCGTCACAATTCTCCTCCACTACAAGAAATCTCGTCCCGAGATTTAAGAGGGTAGTAAGGGGAAAAGTTCTGGTTACTAAATTCTAATGAATCTTCTCGATCATAGTTGCTCTTCTCGAAGAGGTCGATCCATTATATTGATGTCTTCATTTCTCTGCTTTAGGTAATCATGATGAAGTTGTCGTCCTTTCTTCGGGAACTCCATCGTACTTACTAATAGGTAAGGGGCATCTTTACAACAATTGAATGTTATAAGGGAAATTCATTTAGGGGGTATCCCAAGAATGATCATAAGAGTATCTCTCGAGTTGAACAATTAAAACACATCGAGAGCAAAGTAAGAAGGTACCATAAGAAGTTTGAAACAGATAGACAATCTTCGTTGCCTGAAACAAGGCAACGGTATAGGTATTGTGTTTAATACCAGAATCGATGATTTCTCGGAAGGTGGCTCGTGAATCACAAACGAGGCCAAGTGCGAGGAATTAAATTTGGAAACCGGGGGTGTATAGGAGAGTCAGGTTTCGATCCTGTGGAACTGTGGGTTATGGGCCCACCATGTGGGTTAAAAGTAGGAAGGGCGGAGACGTCTTGCGTGATCATGCAAGCAAGGCATTTCAGGGGGTAGCCTGTCGATTATGTCGGCAACAACATCGGTACCAAGGGCGAGGAACGAAGAGAACCATTTTCCTGCCCGTCGAAACGAGGCGGACCAATAGGCAAAGTTCTCGTTCATCGGTGGTTATCGGAATGTCAACAACAATAGTAACAGGGTCTTACTGACAGAGTTGTACGCTGAGGTGCTTATAAAAGCAGTGACGTATTACTGCTTAGATCATATAAACCTCCAGAAGGTTAAACAGAACAATGGAAAGGAAAATATGATTATCAGATTTAACAGAAGAATGGAAAAGAAAATGTGTTTAAACATATATTTCAGGGGTATATCCTTCCCAAGGACAGACAGAGCATGATATCTGTGGCAGGATATCATGTAGAAAACCCTTTAAGTAAGGTGAGAGAAATTTCATGACAGTACCCATACAACGGTGTTTGGATAATGGTTAAAGAAAACTTAGCATTGCGCTTTCAATGCTCTTATTGAAAATCGGAGTACCACAAACATGCTTCGAGATAGCCTGGACATGGTCAACAGGTGAAAATCAGACTTTGGAAATAAAAAGGATCCATTAGGAATAACTTGTAGAATAAGTCTTACAGTTTCCTCATGGAAGAATGGATAACATTGCTAAAAGGAAACTATAACAATAGGGCCTCCGGCCAGGTGGGCTAGGTATGATACCACCTTACTGGGTCATCTAAAGACCAACGTTATAACTCTTGGAAATATGTTCCAACCATCATATCTGACTGAGATTCAGATTTGATTGGTGTCAGGATACCTCAGACTCGGGATGCCTGAGAAGAAAAGGTGCAACACAATTTGTCGAGATGACATTGTGAGATTCTCAGAAGTGATCTATGTAAGTGAGCTCTGAAACAAGAGGCCATCAGTAAACCAAGGAGAGGATGAGGAGGTGGCTGATAGGCTCAGCAACAATTCATCGAGATTTCCAAAGGATTGATTTCCACAATTATGTGAACAAGGAAATACCATTTGTCGGATGTCATAATGATGTATGCTCGAGGGAAACATACACAACTGAACAATGATAGTTGGGTGCACCCAGGAATCTGGACTAGGTAGCACGATCAATGTTTGAATGATGATTCAATAATCAATTGACTTAGAATGAAACTGTAGACCAATAACTTCAAGCAATAGGGTTGCTAGAAGTTTAGAATTTACACATCACAGACCATTTATCGGTATTCCGGTTAGAAACAACACGGAGACCAAGAAATGAACGCAAAAGGCGAGAGATATTACTATATCAAGAATTCTCAAGAGGTGGTAAAATTACCACGACATTCTTGACATAAAAGGTGGTAACATTCCAAGGTAAAGAAGAACAAATGCTGTATAGCAAGGATCCCAAGGTACAACTCAAAACACGAATAAGTTTGTGTTGGAGGGAAGGCAATAAAGTGGCCGATGATAATACAATTCATCGGGGGCAAGGATGGTATTTCTCATCATGAATTCAATTGATATCCAGGAAGACCTCATAAGGTTGATGATCTTCACGGCACATTGGTCGAGAGATTTCAAGATGTAATCAATCAGTGACAACATCAAATCAAAGGAATGATGAAGCGGAAGGTTATTGGAACCATGGGTAGGGCACAAACTTGAAATCAAGCTTGTTGTTCAAGGTGAATTGATATGACGAGGAAGATGGACGTAAGCTTAGCTCATCATCGAAAGTTGTGCTCCGGGATTAAGGACCAGGTAGCACAGTTAAAATTTAGCACGATAATGATATAGCCGATCAGGCTAGGAATGACATGATCGAGTACAAACTCGAACTTAAAGAAGATTATCAAGAGTTGCTGAACCGTAGGGCAGACTCGGTTCAGTTATCGATGTCTTTGAGTGTTTAATAACTCAGAGCCCATGAAAACTGTAATCAGTGAGAATGTAGTACTTGATGAAGAACTCATAAGAAGTTATGCAGTTTCAAGATAATCTCGAGATACCAGGGGGGGTAATACTCGAAGACGGATCAAAGTAGAGGTTGGACCGAGGTATTGATCCACATGAGACAAGTGCTTACACTTGCATCGAAAATGATATTTAACAGAGAACATGGTCGGAACCACGATTGTAAAAGGCCGGATCCCAGATATAAGATGAACTTATACCAAGGGAACTAATATCATTTACAAGAAGCTTCGATGATAAGTTTCACATCGGGTCCATGGGCATGAACGCAAAGGCTCAAGGTCGACTCCCAATTCTTCCATGCATAACCTTTCATTTTACTTCTCGCTTTTGATGAAGCTGTAGTATAGAAATTTTATCTAGCAAAATACCAGAAGAGTATGACTCGTGAAAACTTTCGAGTTCACACAGTTTAGAGAAGGCATATGTTCAACCCATCAGGGCATCTTAGGAGTATATACCACAAATTTCAAGAATAAATAACACCAGCTCGATAGTAGAGCATGTTTGAGAAAGCAGAGGATACAACTTACCAAAGGTATTATGTATCCGAGGAAAGGCTCACAGACTTATTGAATTATGAAGGACGTTGTCGGATAAAATCCCGCAAATGATCTGGTGGTTCTCAAGGGATCTGGTGTGATCATCGGTACTCAACCAGAAGGAGAAACAATGCAAGGAGATCAGACTTTAGAAACAACTGACTAATTCAAAGTTCAAATGCAAAGGAATTATCAATTCCAGGACAAGGGATCAGAAGCAATGCTCTGATCAGGGATGGATAAGTTGAATAGCCTTAAGGGTACAATCAATAGCAATTTGATTGGTCGAGATCCAGCTCATGTTTTAAAATAACGTCTGAGCCAGAAAGATAATTTAAAAGGATCAACTGATGATTGCGTGCATTCGCACTCAAGTTGAATCAATAGGATCAAAAGACGATGCCTAAGGATACTAACGAATATCGCCAGACATATGGAAAGCATCCATAATGCAAGCAGGCAAGTATTGCAGAGCAATAAGCTACTAAGGATTTTTGGAGGATCGAATAGTATTTCGAAGACCATTGTGAAACACATGAACAACTGGGGATGAGTGGATACTCGACAAGTGCGAGGATTTAATTGAAGGGGTATTCGTGTGGCAAGGAACTCCTAGGCAGTAGTCACAAAGTATTCTCGGAACAATAGAGAAGACTCCGGGGTATCTTGTAATAACAAGATCAATGGGGGATGTTCGTATGAATGGCAAGTGTAAGTAGTTATCCATAAGGATTTATCGGTGGTCGGGAATAGCAAAAGTGATGGGCACAAAGTCTCGAGAGGAACAGCAAAGAGTATCTTCGGAATCTTCCGGTGAAGCAGACCATCATCTGGAATAAAGGGGCTCTCCGGGAGAAAGTTTTTACGAGATCCTAGAGTCAGAGTTAGTAAATTCATTTTAACCCGAATAGAAGAGAGATCAGAGTCCCAGAGTAAGGATCGAGGAGTAAAAGATCCTAGTATCACCCGATGGCGACGTGGGCCCGTAAGGCACACAGCCAGGTTAGTAAAAAGTTTTTGCAATGTCTAGCCTCGACTTCGGCCAAGGAGTGTGGAAGGGGGTTTCCTACAGGCAGTCGGCTCTGATACCAACTTGTGACGCCCCCGATTCAATCGTACACTAATCATACACGCAAACGTGTATGATCAAGATCAGGGACTCACGGGTGGATATCACAACACAACTCTACAAATAAAATAAGTCATACAAGAATTATATTACAAGCCAGGGGCCTCGAGGGCTCGAATACAAGAGCTCGATCATAGACGAGTCAGCGGAAGCAACAATATCTGAGTACAGACATAAGTTAAACAAGTTTGCCTTAAGAAGGCTAGCACAAACTGGGATACAGATCGAAAGAGGCGCAGGCCTCCTGCCTGGGATCCTCCTAACTACTCCTGGTCGTCGTCAGCGGGCAACACGTAGTAGTAGGCACCTCCGGTGTAGTAGGAGTCGTCATCGACGGTGGCGTCTGGCTCCTGGGCTCCAACATCTGGTTGCGACAACCAGGTAGAAGGAATAGAGGGAAAAGAAAGAGAAGGCAACCGTGAGTACTCATCCAAAGTACTCGCAAGCAAGGAGCTATACTACATATGCATGGGTATCAAATGGAATAAGGGTATCATATGTGGACTGAACTGCAGAATGCCAGAATAAGAGGGGGATAACTAATCCTGTCGAAGACTACGCTTCTGGCAGCCTCCGTCTTGCAGCATGTAGAAGAGAGTAGACTGAAGTCCTCCAAGTAGCATCGCATAGCATAATCCTAACCGATGATCCTCCCCTCGTCGCCCTGTGAGAGAGCGATCACCGGTTGTAACTGGCACTTGGAAGGGTGTGTTTTATTAAGTATCCGGTTCTAGTTGTCATAAGGTCAAGGTACAACTCCGGGTCGTCCTTTTACCGAGGGACACGGCTATTCGAATAGATAAACTTCCCTGCAGGGGTGCACCACATACCCCGACACGCTCGATCCCATTTGGCCGGACACACTTTCCTGGGTCATGCCCGGCCTCGGAAGATCAACACGTCGCAGCCCTACCTAGGCACAACAGAGAGGTCAGCACGCCGGTCTAAATCCTATGGCGCAGGGGTCTGGGCCCATCGCCCTTTGCACACCTGCACGTTGCGAACGCGGCCGGAAGCAGATCTAGCCCCCTTAATACAAGCGCGAGCTTACGATCCAATGCGGCGCGCGCCACTCAGTCGCTGACGTCACGAAGGCTTCGGCTGATACCACGACGCCGGGATACCCATAACTACTCCCGCGTAGATGGTTAGTGCGTATAGACCAAATGGCCAGACTCAGATCAAATACCCAGATCTCGTTAAGCGTGTTAAGTATCCGCGAACGCCGAACAGGGCCAGGCCCACCTCTCTCCTAGGTGGCCGGAACCTGCCCTGTCGCTCCGCCTCAAAGATCCACTCGCGGGTGCTCCTATGAGCCTACCCGTCTTTAGCCACCACATGTATCATGTATAAAGTATATAGTATATACCCGTGATCACCTCCCGAGTGATCACGGCCCGATAGTATAGCATGGCAGACGGACAAGAATGTAGGGCCACTGATGATAAGCTAGCATCCTATACTAAGCATTAGGTTTGCAGGTAAAGGTAACAACAGTAGTAGCAAGGACAGGCTATGCATCAGTATAGGTTTAACGGGAAGCAGTAACATGCTACACTACTCTAATGCAAGCAGTATAGAGAAGAGTAGGCGATATCTGGTGATCAAAGGGGGGGCTTGCCTAGTTGCTCTGGCAAGAGAGAGGGGTCGTCAACACCGTAGACGTACTGGGAAGCAGCGGCGTCGGTCTCGGAGTCTATCGAGAGAAGAGGGGGGAGAAACAATAAATATTTGAACAAGCATATGCATAGTGATGCATGACATGACAAGTAACGGCGTTAGAGGTGCCCTAATGCGGTAGTAGGTGATACCGGTGAAGGGGGATGACATCCGGGAAAGTATCCCCGGTGTTTTGCGTTTTCGGGCAGGGGACCGGAGGGGAAAGTTGCGAGTTCGATAGGTTAGGGAGGTGTGGCGGACGAACGGGTTGCGTATCCAGGTTCGTCTCGTCGTTCTGAGCAACTTTCATGTTGAAAATATTTTAATCCGAGTTACGGATTAAAAGATATGATTTTCTAAAGATTTTATTAATTTCTGGAATTTAATTAATTATTTAAATTAATTCAAAAATAAATTAATGACATCAGCACGATGTCATGCTGACGTCAGCAGTCAACAGAGTTGACTGGGTCAAACTGACATGTGGGTCCAGTGGGACCCACCTGTCATACACTGTTTAGGTTAATTAGGTCTTAGTTAAACTAATTACTATTTAATTAAACTAACTAGTTAATTAGATTAATTAAACATGATTAATTAACTTAAATAATTAATTAATTAATTTAATTATTAATTAATAAATTAATTATTATTTATTTTATTTTATTTTATTTATTATTTTTTAAAAAATTCTTTTTTTAATGTTCTAGGGGCTGGGCCCCACATGTCATTGGGCCAAGGGGGCATAGTGGGTTTGGCGTTAGCGGGCGACAGGGGGGAACGACGCTGGGCGACGGTGGCCACAGCGGCGCAGGGGGCCAAGGCTGCGCGTCGGCGGGCCGCGGCAGGGCCGCCGCGGGACGGAAACGGCAGCGGGCAGTGCGTGCGCGCGCGCACACGACGGGGCAGCGACAGGCGGTTGTTGGCGCGTGCGGGAAAAAGGAGGCCGGGGAGCCGGAGCGCAGGCGAGCAGAGGCGTAGGGCTACGCCGACCGAGGAAGGACGAGGTAGGCGCCGGCGACGAGCAGTAGCGCAACCTCGGCAGGCGAGCAGCGCGAGCAGATGCGATAGCGGGCAACGCAGCAGCAGGCAGCAGACGGGGCAAGCAACAGCGACGGCAAAGGGCGGGGAGGGCGAGCGTGGTCCGGACGTGCGCGAAGCGGTGGCCGGGACGGGGCCAGTGGCCGGCGAGGCGGACGCGACCGCGGGCGCGGTGGTCGGCATAACAGAGGGCAGATGGGGAGGGGGAGGAGGTCCTCACCCCACGTTGCAGGGGAACGGGCGGCGAGGCTCGATGGAGCCTTTGGGGAGGAGGACGAGGACGGCCGGCGCAGGGGAGGAGGCGACGACGTAGAGGGCGGCGGGGAGGCAGTCCGGCGAGGTGGCGATCCGAGACGGGGTAGGGGAGGCGACGAGCAACGACGTCGGGGCGGCTCCAGGGCGTGGGGCGCGATGACGGCGAGCTCCGGCGACGGAGACGAGGTGGCGGGGCGCGGTCGTCAGGATCTGGGGGAAACGAGCGCCCCTGATCCAGCGGGTCGTGGGGGCAGGAGCGAGTGGTGGGTGGGGGGATCGATCCCGATCCAAATCGGATCGGGAGGGGGGGGAAGTGGGGCGACGGGGGGGATTAGGGTTCGGGTAGTGGGGGTTATGGAGGACTGGGGTGGGTGTGGACCGGCCTGGGCCAAGTGGGTCGGCCAGCTGGGCCGAGGCCCAGCGTGGGGGGGGGGCTTTCTTCCCCTCTCTTTTTTTGTTTGTTTTCTCTTTTGTATTTTCCATTTTCTTTATTTTCTTTTCTGTTTTAATTTAAGTTCCTCTTTGACTTTAGTTTTATAAACTCTAAAAGTAGTCCCTACTTTAGTGTTAATAAATAGGCTACTACCACATAAGTTTGGGCAACTAAATAAAATAGTTTAATATTTTATTTAATGTAATAGGCACTCAACTAATTGGCTTTGCTACTGTTTAAAACATTCTAGAGTATTTTACACTTTTATGAAAGTGTGGTTTCTCCACCTTAATTACCTATGCATTATTCGGCAATCACCGAACATTTTTGTTTTAATTTTTGAAAACTGTTATTATTTACCAAACTTTGAATTTGAATTTTGGACCGGTTTTTGACCTAACGATAGATTAGCAACAGTAACCGAGGTGACGTGGCATGATTAGCGTGGGATTACTGTAGCATGATTATCCGGGCGTCACAAGAGGATACCAGTCGACCCCAGAGACCCAGGCTTTGACGCGAGATCCATCCTCGTTCAAGGTCTGGTGGACAGGAACAGGGCTCATCGAGAGGGCCACAACAGAGATACGCCCACCGGCAGCAGAGCACACGCCTCGGGGCCTGAGTGTTTCAGTCGAGCCATCAGAGCCGCGGTGATCCCACCCAACTTCCGGCTGGCGACTGGAATCAGCAAGTTCACCGGCGAGTCCAAGCCTGACACGTGGCTCGAAGATTACCGAGTGGCTGTGCAGATCGGTGGCGGCAATGACGAGGTGGCCATGAAGCATTTACCCCTCATGTTGGAAGGCTCAGCTAGGGCGTGGCTGAATCAGCTGGCGCCCAGCAGCATTTACACTTGGGAGGATCTCTCCCGAGTGTTTGTTACAACCTTCGAAGGTACATGCAAGCGCCCCGCAGGCCTTACAGAGCTGCGGTCTTGCGTACAGAAGCCGAATGAAACATTGAGGGAATACATCCAGAGGTGGATCACACTGCACCACTCGGTCGAGAACGTGCCTGACCATCAAGCAGTCTGCGCTTTCAAGGAAGGGGTCAAGTACAGGGAGTTGAATCTGAAATTTGGCCGGACCGGAGAGATGTCCCTTAATCGGATGATGGAGATTGCCACCAAGTACGCTAATGGAGAAGACGAGGACCGACTCCGAAGCGGCAAACTTAAGTCAGTCGCCCAAGAAACCGGAGGAAACTCCAGTCGGAAGCAAAAGCGGAAGGCCGAGCCAGCCGCTCCCGGGGAGGCCCTGGCTGTGGCCCAGGGAAACTTCAAGGGGAAACCCAAGGGCACTTGGAAGCCCAAGAAAGTCAAGGATCAGGATGGGAATGATGTTTTGGATTTGCCATGTCACATCCACACCAAGAAAGACGAAGAGGGTAATTTTATTTACCCCAAACATACCACTCGACAATGCCGGCTCCTGATCCAACAGTTTCAGGGCAAGCTGCCCAAGGATAAAGAGAAAGAGCCGGACAGGGTTGAGGACAGGGATGATAGCGACGATGGATACCCCCGGGTCAATTCCACCCTGGTGATTTTTGCCGATGTCGAAAGCAAAAGTCGACTGAAAGTCATAAACCAGGAGGTGAACATGGTTGCCCCTGCAACTCCCAGTTACCTAAAGTGGTCCCAGACGGCCATCACGTTCGACCAATCCGATCATCCAACACACATTGCCACCCCTGGGAGGCAAGCTTTGGTGGTCGACCCAGTTGTCGAAGGCACTCGACTGACCAAAGTCCTGATGGACGGTGGCAGTGGCCTGAACATACTGTACACGGAAACCTTGAAAGGAATGGGCATTCCGATGTCCAGACTCAGCACCAGTAACATGAGCTTCCACGGAGTCATTCCTGGGAAGAAAGCCGAGTCACTCGGCCAGATTGCTCTTGATGTGGTTTTCGGTGATTCAAAGAATTACCGCAAGGAAAAGTTAACGTTTGAAGTTGTGGACTTCCAGAGTGCTTATCACGCCATCTTGGGCAGGCCGGCTTATGCACGCTTCATGGCTCGACCATGCTACGTGTATCTTAAATTAAAGATGCCTGGTCCCAAAGGCGTGATCACTGTTACAGGCAACTGGAAGAAAGCAGAAGAATGTTTCCAGAAGGGGTCAAAGATCGCCGACGCTCAGATGGCAGTAGTCGAGCTGAAAGAGTACCAAAAGACTGCCGACCCGAGTGAATTGCTGCGGGCTAAGAAGCCTGCCTCCGAATCAGCTTTTCAGTCGGCCGGCGAAACAAAGACAGTCCACATTCACCCGACCGACCCCGACGCAGCTCTGACTCACATCTCAACAACGCTCGACTCCAAATAGGAAGAAGCGCTCATCCAGCTCCTCCGTGAGAACTGGGACATCTTCGCATGGAAACCCTCTGACATGCCCGGAGTTCCCAGGGGGCTGGCTGAGCACCGCCTACGAGTCGACTCAAAGTTCAAACCCGTGAAGGAACATCCGCGGCGGTCCGCCGTCCAGAAAAAACAAGCTATCGGCGAAGAAGTGGCTCGGCTCTTAGCAGCCGAGTTCATTCGAGAGATCTACCACTCCGAGTGGCTCGCCAACGTTGTCATGGTCCCCAAGAAGGACAAGTCACTCCACATGTGCATTGATTTCAAGCATATCAATCGGGCCTGCCCGAAAGATCATTTTCCTCTCCCTCGCATTGACCAAATTGTCGACTCAACTGCGGGATGCGAGAGATTGTCTTTTCTAGATGCCTACTCCGGGTACCATCAGATCCGTCTGTATGGGCCCGACGAAATCAAAACAGCTTTCATCACTCCATTCAGATGCTTCTGTTACGTCACCATGCCGTTCGGCCTCAAGAACGCCGGAGCCACATTCATGAGAATGATCCAGAAGTGTTTACTCACTCAAATCAGTCGGAATGTGGAGGCGTACATGGACGATATCGTAGTCAAGTCCCGGAAAGGTTCCGACCTACGGGCTGACCTTACTGAAACCTTCGCCAACCTCAGGAGGTACGACATCAAGCTCAATCCGTCAAAATGCACTTTCGGAGTTCCAGGTGGCAAGCTACTCGGTTTTCTCATTTCCGAACGGGGAATCGACGCCAATCCTGAAAAAATTGGAACCATACTCCGGATGAAGCGTCCGGTACGTGTGCATGATGTCCAAAAACTTACAGGCTGCTTGGCCGCCTTAAGTCGATTCATCTCTCGCCTCGGTGAAAAAGCGTTGCCTCTTTACCGACTGATGAAAAAGTCTGACAAGTTTGAATGGACTCCAGAAGCTGATGCAGCGTTTGCGGAGCTCAAAGCTCTGCTCTCCACCCAGCCGGTGCTAGCTGCTCCAATCAGCAAAGAGCCTCTGCTGATTTATATTGCAGCCACGGGACAAGTTGTCAGTACAGTACTTACGGTCGAGAGAGAAGAGGAAGGGAAGGCCTTCAAAGTTCAATGCCCTGTTTATTATGTGTCTGAAGTTTTGACCCCTTCAAAGCAAATATACCCCCACTACCAGAAGCTTGTATATGGGATTTACATGACCACGAAGAAAGTTGCACATTATTTCTCTGACCACTCCATTACAGTCGTCAGCGATGCCCCATTATCAGAGATCCTGCATAACAGAGATGCAACTGGTCGAGTGGCCAAATGGGCGATTGAACTCCTTCCTTTAGACATCAAATTTGAAGCAAAGAAAGCCATCAAGTCTCAAGCGATCGCGGATTTTATCGCCGAGTGGATTGAACAGCAACTTCCGACTCAAGTTCACTCGGAACACTGGACTATGTTCTTCGATGGATCCAAGATGCTGAATGGTTCGGGCGCGGGGGTAGTTCTGGTCTCCCCCCGAGGGGATAAGCTCAGATACGTTCTCCAGATTCACTTCGATTCCTCCAATAACGAAGCAGAGTATGAAGCACTTTTGTATGGGTTGCGCATGGCCATTTCACTCGGCGTCCGTCGCCTCATGGTCTATGGCGACTCAGATCTGGTGGTTAATCAAGTGATGAAGGAATGGGATGTCAGGAGTCCGGCAATGACTGGATACTGCAATGCAGTACGGAAGCTTGAAAAGAAGTTCGAGGGGTTGGAACTCCACCACATCCCCCGACTGAAAAACCAGGCAGCTGATGACTTGGCAAAGATAGGCTCCAAGAGAGAAGCCATTCCAAGCAACGTGTTCTTAGAACACATTCACTCACCGTCAGTACAAGAAGATCCTTTCACAGAAGAAGCCCCGCGGCCGAAAAGTGCCGCGGACCCGACTGAAGTTGAAGTGCCTGCAGTAGTCGACCTGATCATGGAAGTCTTGGCAGTCACCCCCGACTAGACGATACCATACATTGCATATATCCTAAGGAAAGAACTCCCGGAGGACGAAGAGGAGGCTCGACAGATCGTCCGCCGATCTAAGGCCTTCACAGTCATAAGGGGTCAGCTGTACAGAGAAAGTGTGACCGGAGTCGGCCAGAGATGTATAATGCCAGAAGAAGGTCAAATAATCCTCAACGATATCCACTCGGGGACCTGCGGTCACCATGCGTCCTCTCGGACCATTGTGGCTAAAGCATACCGAGCTGGATTTTATTGGCCAAGGGCAAATGAGATGGCGAAAGAGATAGTCAACAGGTGCGAGGGCTGCCAGTTCTACTCCAACATGTCACACAAGCCCGCGTCAGCCTTGAAAACCATTCCGCTCGTCTGGCCCTTTGCCGTCTGGGGATTGGACATGGTTGGTCCCTTGAGAACGGGCAGGAGTGGTTTCACTCACGTGCTTGTGGCAGTCGACAAGTTTACCAAATGGATCGAAGCTAAGCCCATAAAGAGCCTTGACGCTAGCACCGCTATCAGTTTCATCAGAGGGTTGACATTCAGATATGGAGTCCCACACAGCATCATCACTGATAACGGGTCAAATTTTGATTCAGACGATTTCAGGGCATTTTGCGCTTCTCAAGGCACACGAGTCGACTACGCCTCAGTCGCTCATCCCCAGTCGAATGGACAGGCTGAGAGAGCAAATGGTCTGATTCTCAAAGGGCTAAAACCCCGGCTGATGCGCGATCTCAAGCACGCGGCAGGTGCTTGGGTCGACGAGCTTCCGTCAGTGCTATGGGGATTAAGAACCACCCCTAACCGGTCGACTGGAAGGACCCCGTTCTTCCTGGTTTATGGAGCCGAAGCTGTCCTGCCAAGCGATCTCCTTCATAATGCGCCCCAAGTTGAACTTTACACCGAAGATGAAGCAGAGCAGGCCCGGCAAGACGCAGTCGACCTCCTGGAGGAAGAGAGGGAGATGGCAATGATCAGATCGACCATTTACCAGCAGGACTTGCGTCGATTCCACGCCCGAACTGAAAAGTCGAGCTTTTCAAGAAGGAGATTTGGTCCTCCGAGTGGATCAACAGAAACCTCACAAGCTCGCTCCCACTTGGGAAGGCCCCTTCATCATCACCAGAGTCCTTCACAATGGAGCATATCACCTTTACAATGTTGATCGACAGATCGACGAACCTCGAGCTTGGAACGCGGAGCTTCTCCGCCCCTTTTACACTTAAGGCCGTTCTCAAACCAGATGTAATAAGAAAAGCTCCTAGGGTTCATTTTTATCAGAAATAAGAGTGTTCCAATAATTGTTGTCACTGTTGTATGTATCCGAAATCCCCCAGTGGGTGACTTAGCTGCGAATCCGGTTCGCCTAAGTTTGAAAATTCCTACCGAGTGGAGAGCAATCCTCCCACTCGGGGGCTTAGCTGCAGTTCAGCACTCGCCTAAGTTCTCCACAAAGAGACTTAGCTGCAGTCAGACACTTGCCTAAGTTTGAAAATTCCTACCGAGTGGAGAGCAATCCTCCCACTCGGGGGCTTAGCTGCAGTTCAGCACTCGCCTAAGTTCTCCACAAAGAGACTTAGCTGCAGTCAGACACTCGCCTAAGTTTGAAAAATCCCACTGAGTGGAGAGCAATCCTCCCACTCGGGGGCTTAGCTGCAGTTCAGCACTCGCCTAAGTTCTCCACGAAGAGACTTAGCTGCAGCCAGACACTCGCCTAAGTTTGAAAATTCCTACCGAGTGGAGAGCAATCCTCCCACTCGGGGGCTTAGCTGCAGTTCAGCACTCGCCTAAGTTCTCCACAAAGAGACTTAGCTGCAGTCAGACACTCGCCTAAGTTTGAAAATTCCTACCGAGTGGAGAGCAACCCTCCCACTCGGGGGCTTAGCTGCAGTTCAGCACTCGCCTAAGTTCTCCACAAAGAGACTTAGCTGCAGTCACACACTCGCCTAAGTTTGAAAAATCCCACTGAGTGGAGAGCAATCCTCCCACTCGGGGGCTTAGCTGCAGTTCAGCACTCGCCTAAGTTCTCCACAAAGAGACTTAGCTGCAGTCAGACACTCGCCTAAGTTTGAAAAATCCCACTGAGTGGAGAGCAATCCTCCCACTCGGGGGCTTAGCTGCAGTTCAGCACTCGCCTAAGTTCTCCACAAAGAGACTTAGCTGCAGTCAGACACTCGCCTAAGTTTGAAACATCCCACTGAGTGGAGAGCAATCCTCCCACTCGGGGGCTTAGCTGCAGTTCAGCACTCGCCTGAGTTCTCCACGAAGAGACTTAGCTGCAGTCAGACACTCGCCTAAGTTTGAAAATTCCTTCCGAGTGGAGAGCAATCCTCCCACTCGGGGGCTTAGCTGCAGTTCAGCACTCGCCTAAGTTCTCCACAAAGAGACTTAGCTGCAGTCAGACACTCGCCTAAGTTTGAAAATTCCTACCGAGTGGAGAGCAATCCTCCCACTCGGGGGCTTAGCTGCAGTTCAGCACTCGCCTAAGTTCTCCACAAAGAGACTTAGCTGCAGTCAGACACTCGCCTAAGTTTGAAAAATCCTACCGAGTGGAGAGCTCCGCCACAAATACAATGTACAACAACGGAGTGTGGGTCGACTGCCACCTTCTCCCGAGAGCTCCACCACAAATACAATGTACAACGACAGGGTGGGGGTCGGCCATCAAGCCTCTCACGACAGTTCCAGACCACGGAGACATTCAGCAAAAATAAAGTTCGGATAAAGCTTAAAAGGCCCCGGGCTCCGAATCAAAGTACTCGAGCCCTCAGCTCAGCAGAGTTTAAACGACTACAAATCCACTCGGCATCCCGAGGCTAATTTAAGGAAAGGCATAAAAAGTTTTCTCACTCCTCAAGAGGAGGGCTGGCAGGAGCGACGAACTCATCCAAGTCGATCCCGTCCGCAATACGAGTAGCTGCAGCGATGAAGGTCTCCATGAAGTCCTGGAAGCTGTGCCTCTTGGTATTGGCGACTTGGATGGCGGCCAGCTTTTCTTCTCGCGCCTCCTTGCAATGAACGCGGACTAAGGATAGAGCCACGTCAGCGCCGCACCGGGCAGAGGACTTCTTCCACTCCTGCACTCGATCAGGGATTTTGTCAAGTCGAGCCATAAGAGACTCGAGATCGTTCTGGAGCGCAGATTCTGGCCAAAGTGTCGAGTCGATCCGCGACACGGCAACCTTCAGTCGAGCCAGGTAATCCACGGCGCCGTCTATTCGAGATTCCAGTCGGAGCAAGTTCATGGCAGTGTCGTCTTTCACCGGGGAATTGATTGGGTCAAGACCCGTTTCGATCCGCCCGGTCTCCTCTTCGAAGTTCTGACAGAATTCTGCACACAAGACCTAAAGATAAGCCAACGACCACAGGATCGAGTCGACACAAAAAGTACAAAATAGTCAAAACTAGATGTGCACCTTCAAGTTTGATGTACAGCCTCTTGGCGAGGCTCCTCAGGAAGCTCTCCAAGTCGTCCCTCCTACGGGCGACGCCTTCCATCTCCTCACCCAAGAGGAGGTTCTTCTTCTTCCAACTGGCAGTCAGCTTGTTGGCATCAGTCAGAGCGGCCTGCAACCTAATGTTCTCTTGCTCCAACTGGCCGACCGAAGCCAGCTTCTGTTCGGCCAGAACCATCTTGTCGTCAGCCGCCTTACGGGCAACAGCCAGGTCCTGGTCCTTCCTCGCCAATGCTCTTTCCAATTCTCCTACAAAGAAACGGCGATTGAATCAGAAACAGCAAAGGAATGCCCAAGCCTGAAAACAGAACCAGTCGACAAAGTCGCTTTACCTGCGGCACCCTCCCTGACCTTCTGCAACTCCGTCCTGGCCAGCTCTAAATCAAGGTCCAGCTGAATCTTCTGCTTCTCCAATTCAGCATAACGAGCGACAAGTTCGCAAGATCTCTGCAAAGAAAAAAACCAGCCGACAGGCGTTCGAGATAAGTTGCTCCCGAGTAACTAAGGAACAATGGTGACGTTTCTAAGACCACAGCCGAATCAAAAATATTCGACCGTAGTCTCGGGGACTACACCCAGTGGGTGCACTCAGCGTGCCCCCACTGGTTCGACCAAAAAAAACGACTGCACACAGTCGACAAGACACGGACCACTCAACCTGGCAGACCAAACCGAGTGAAGAAGTACAGATTCACAAACACAATATACAGACTACAGTCGACTGCCAGCAGTCCACCGTAGTCTCGGGGACTACACCCAGTGGGTGCACTCAGCGTGCCCCCACTGGTTCGACCAAAGAGAAAACACACCCAGTGGGTGTACAAGTACTGTACAAGTACAGAAAAAAGATCTTCAAAAAGGAAAAGAAAGAGAGAGAAAGACTCTTCAAAACAAACAAACATCAAGTCAACTGACCTGGACGTTACTCTGAAGCGCCGAACTCGCGTCGTAAGCCGCCTGGCTGGCCTCCCGAGCCCTCTTCACCTGCTCCATCATGACCCCTGCCTGGTGTATGGCCTCCCTCGCAGCGGCCACTTCGTCTTCAGGGGCAGAATACGCGACAAAGAGGGAAGTCGGATCGACAGTCGGCGCCGAGGGCTGCGCACTCGACAGAGGATTGGCAGTCGGATTAGCAGTCCACGCCGAGGGCTGCGCACTCGACCGAAGATTGGCAGTCGGATTGGCAGCCGACGCCGAGGGCTGCGCACTCGACAGGGGATTGGCGAAGGACACAGAGGTCCGAGGGGCATCGCCGCCGTCTCGTGCTGCGGCCTCAGGCGCCGGAGCAGGCTGGGGAGCCCTGTCAGTCGACGTCCTCCTGGTCCTCCCTATCCTCAATGGCTCATTGTCATCGTCATCCGGGAGGTCGATAACTTGAGGAGGAGCTGCAAGAAGAACTTTCAATCGACAAGAATTGCAAGAAACGACCAAGTCAACTCAAAAACAAAACATCGATGATCGTACCAGGGTTGGAGGTTGCAGCGTCCCCCATCTCTTGGTCGTCATCCTTGGCTGAGACCTCGGAGGTAGCAGCACTGCAAATTTCGAAGAATCAACCAGTTCAGCGTAATGAGTCGACTGAGGATCTGTCCTCCAATCGACGAAAGAAGTCAAATCTTGTTACCCGGAGATGACAGGGACAGTTATCTTCATCTTCGGCAGAGTCTTGGGCGGCTTGGACTGCGTCGTGCGCGGTTGCTTGGGAACCTTCCCAGTCGGTGTCGGAGAAGAGGTCCGAGGGCGTTTCGACGATGGCCCGACGGAGGCAGTCACCTGACCACGTCCCTGCGCTGGGTCGTGCACGAGCTTGGATCGTCTCTCGGGGCGGGGAGGTTCGGCTTCTTCCTCCTCCTCCTCGCTGGAGAAGATGTCGTCGCCTTCCTCTCCTTCGCCGTCTGACTCCCACTCGCCCTGGTCGTCCCCGCTCTCACCTCCGCTCCCCTCACCTTCCTCAGTCGACCCCTGCGCCCCGTTGGGCGTCGAATACATCTCAGTGGTCGCCTAAAAGACAGCAGTCAAAATGGAAAGTCAATCAACTCACTCAAAAGAAGACCAGTGTAGAAAGCAAGATTTCAGTCGAAAACGCTAAGACACACCTGGTCGACTTCATAAGAGCTGTCGAGTGGAACGACCCTCCTGGCTCCTCGGGGGTTGTCTTTGTTCCCTGTAATGCTTGACAGCCACCCCTCCAACATCTCGTCGGTGACCTCCTCTGGGTGGACCCGAGTGGAGTCCTCGAGGCCGGAGTACAGCCACATCGGGTGATCCCGAGCCTGGAGGGGTTGGATTCTCCTCCTGAGGAAGACTTCGAGCAGGTCCATCCCCGTCACGCCCTCACGGACAAGTTCGACCACTCGACCCGCCAGTATCTTGACCTGGGCCTTTTCTTCGGGTGTCACCTTCAGAGAAGCCGGCTTTTCAGCTCGGTCGAGGGTGAAGGGTGGGAGTCTAGTCGACTGCCCCGGGGTCACTTGATCCTGGCAGTAGAACCAAGTCGCCTGCCACCCTCGAACCGACTCCGGGAAAGTGATGGAGGGAAAACAACTTTTCCCCCTTGTCTGGATCGCCAAGCCCCCGCACAGCTGGATCGCCTGTGTCCTCTCGTCACTCGACTTAGCCTTCTTCACCGACTGAGAGCGAACGGTGAAGATATGCTTGAAAAGTCCCCAGTGTGGGCGGCACCCCAGGAACGCCTCGCACATAGAAATAAAAGCGGCGAGATAGACTATGGAGTTCGGAGTGAAGTGGTGGAGCTACGCCCCGAAGAAGTTCAGGAAATTGCGAAAAAAGGGGTGGGGCGGCAAGGAGAAACCACGGTCAATGTGAGTCGCCAGGAGGACGCGCTCACCGTCACGTGGCTGGGGCTCGATTTCTCTCCCCGGAAGACGCGCCGCCTTGTGGAGGATGACTCCTCCCTCGACCATGTCGTCGAGGTCCTCCTGGCGAAGCACCGAGGGCATCCAGTCGCCCTGGATCCACCCCTTGGGCAGGGCCGTCCGAGAAGAAGAGCCCCCGCGCGCAGACTTCTTCCCCTTCCCGGCCGCCGCCGCCTTCTTCGCGCGTTCCAGTGCGGTCCTCTTGCCCTTCACCATCGTCGCCGGCAAGGTCTCGGACTGGTTTTTGTGGTGGCGGAGCGAGAGCGAAGGAAGCGGAGGAGACGACGGAGAGACAGAGAGAGGAGCAGAAGAAATGAGCACGCGTACTGAAGAGAGGCTCCGGGCCAACTATTTATAAGGGGCCACTCCCGAGTGGCTGACAGGTAGGCCTGAGCTATCCAGTCAAATCCCGTGGTAGGCGCGCGCACTGTACGTGGCGAAAAAGGTGGTGCGGGGATCGAGGAGCCTTCGCACTGTCGCTCCCGATTACTGCGGCCGCCCCTGTCCCGCGCGCTTCCCAAAAGATCCGGATCCCGCGATCTCCGCCGGATGCAAAACAACTTGGCAAAACGGAAATCCTGCGCACGCCGGCGCTCGATGCCTCGCAAGTAAAAGAATCCATTTGACGAAAAGCCTGGAACGGATCAAGGCGACTGAAAGAGGTTAATGACGTCATCCGTGACAGTCGACCCAGAACGAAGCACCTATAATAACCCGAAGAGTCAGTTGGGAAGGTCCCTAACCCCTTTTCTCACTCCAGCCTCGATCCGTTCGGGGGCTAATGACGAAGGCATGTACCTACGGTAGGGGCACGGACCCGTCCTAAGAGCCCTACCATAGGACATCCTTAGAGGAAGTCACCTTTCGATCAACTCGAAAGTATCCCACTCGACGGGTTCAAGACACTCGACCAAGAAGCTATCACTCGACCAACAAGCCAATCACTCGACCGCCGGGAGACCTCAATTCACTCCGCAGGCAAACGGTCAGCTATTAAGTAGTCTTTATGATCATCATGACGCTTTATTAGGGACGTTATCAGTAACACCCACCTTAAATGTACCTTAAACCCTGCATTACTGAGGGCAGGAGAGGGCTGGCGAACTCTATATAAGCCACCCCCCTCCTCAGTATGAAGGGTTCGCACCCCTGTCATCTTACTCACGCATAATCCAATCGACCGCCTCCGGGCACCGAGACGTAGGGCTGTTACTTCCTCAGAGAAGGGCCTGAACTCGTAAACCTTGTGTGCTTACAACTTCCCAATAGCTAAGGTCTAGCCTCTTCATACATACCCCCCTACCTCACTGTCAGACTTAGAACCACGACAGTTCCAGTCAAAGTCACCAATGACATGAACGTGGAACTTACAAAACCCTATTGTGCAGCAGTGGTACGTACAGCTTTATTCCCGATGGCTCCCTCTAAAGCACCGGGGGTAGAAGGATTCACTACGGGTTTCTACCAGCGACACTGGAGTTTGCTAGGTGACGCGGTGATCGCGGCAGTTTTGGATTTCTTGAATGGAGGGGAACTACCTACAGGGTCGAACGACACTTCCATCACCTTGGTCACTAAGGTACGGTTTCCCAGTCCATCTCGCAATACCGTCCTATCGCTCTATGTTCGGTTTTATACAAGATCACTTCTAAATGTGTGACAAACCACATGAGAGCTTTTATGGATGACATCATAAGTGAAGAGCAGAGTGCTTTTGTTCCCGGACGCCTGATAATTGTTAATGCTTTGGTGGCATATGAAAGTGTGCACACAATGAAAAGACAAAACAATGGAATTTTTTTTGCTTGCGCAATTAAACTAGATATGATGAAGGCCTATGATCGAGTTGAATGGCATTTTCTGGAGGCCATCTTGACAAAGCTAGGCTTCAGCATAGTCTTCATTCGGTTGATCATGAGATGTGTATCTTCAGTTCGACTCTCTGTTCGTGTCAACGGAGAGCTACTACCATATTTCACTCCCTCTCGCGTCTTGAGGCAAGGTGATCCGGCGTCGCCATATCTATTTTTGTTATGTGCGGAGAGTTTCTCTTGTTTGCTGAAGTTTTATAATGCCGGGTTTATTGACAGAGGCATACGAGTCAGTTACAGGTCACCCTGGGTCACCCATTTACTCTTCGCAGATGATGGTTTAATCTTTATTAGTGCTAATACCCAGAGTGTTGTAACGATATTTTGAGGATTTATGGGGAAGCTTCAGGACAGTGTGTTAACCAGGGGAAGAGTTCTATTTTTCAGCTTACAATGAAGTCCATCCCGGCAGCGAGCCAAACTGCGGTGCGCTGCGTACTACGGCCATAAGCGACCAGCTCATGGCTAACAATGTTCCGAGAACGACTACAATGTATAAAACAAATCTTTCTAGCCTAAAGATCGGCCAACCCGTGGATCTCCTCTATAAGTGCACGATGCAATGATCTGTCCGCCTCCCGTTCCGTGATCATGGACACCGCCTCCGCACTATCCATCTCAACCAAAATAGGTAGGGTGGTTCGATGCACCGCCAACGCCAACCCTTCTCTGCACGACGCTAACTCCACCTCCAAAGCATTATCATATCTCGCTGACATCTCTTTGTACGTATATAGCAGGACAACGCAAACTTCATTTTTTTCAAACACACACGAGAGATGCCTATTATTTCAATAAGAAGAAAGAAATATATACAAGTGTGAGGGCAAAAACTCACTCTAACCCAAATACATCACAAGACGCAACCCTAAGGAACAAACTAAGAACTCATCAAACAAACTAAGAAATACAGTATGTACTATTAAGTCAAAAACACCTAGCACTGGTAGAAAACATGGCTTTGGTTGGGGCCTGGCCAGCCCATTAGTCCCAGTTCAGTCACGAACCTGGACCCATGGGGGGCATACGTCCCGGTTCATGCGCCCAGGGGGGCGGCGGGGCCTCGTGGGGCATTTGTCCCGGTTCGTCTGAACCCATTTGTCCCGGTTTCAGGCACGAACCGGGACCAATGGTCCTCGCTCTTGGACCACAACCATTGGTCCCGGTTCGTGGCCGGAACCGGGGTAGAAGGGGGGCCTTTAGTCCCGGTTCCAGCCATGAACCGGGACTAATGAGTTGCCTATATATACCCCCTCGCCGGCGAGCAGAGCACTCCACACTGCTCTGTTTTTTCTGGCCAGCGAGGGGAGAGCTTTGTGGTGCTCTAGCTCACCTCCTATGCACATGAGGTGTTCGATGAAATGCCCGAGCCACACTAGTTAAGCTTTCTCCTCTCGAAACTCGACCTCAAAACTCCATTTTCCTCGAGATTTGTCTAGGTTTTACATAGTTTCAATGTATGGTTTAATTAGATGCTCTTGAGAGCTATATGTTGTTCATACTTTGGTTTTAATGTAATGATGAACTTCTTAATTTGGTCACTTATCTATCCATGGTGTTCTGTAATGGTTTATGACACACTTAATTATATATAATGCACGCAGATGAACCGGCAATGGATGTACGGTGAAAGACACACCTTCGAGTACGTTAAGGGCATGCATAATTTTCTCGAAGTGGATCAGGCAAACAAGAAGAATGGTTTTATGTGCTGCACATGCCCTATATGTGGGAATATGAAGTCTTACTCTGACCGAAAAATCCTTCATAGCCACCTGCTTTATAATGGTTTCATGCCACACTATAATGTTTGGACCAGGCACGGAGAAATAGGGGTTATGATGGAAGACAACAAAGAAGAAGAGGACGATGACAACTATGTGCCCCTGGAATACGGTGATGCTACAACGGGGGAAGCTACTGAAGATCAACAGGAACCAGACGATATTGTGCCCGATGATGATCTTCGTCGGGTCATTGTTGATGCAAAGAGACAGTGCGAAAGTCAAAAGGAGAAGCTAAAGTTCGATCGCATGTTACAGGATCACAAAAAAAGGTTGTACCCCAATTGCGAAGATGGCAACACAAAGCTCGGTACCATACTGAAATTGCTGAAGTGGAAGGCAGAGAATGCTGTGCCTGACAAAGAATCTGAGAAGCTATTGAAAATATTGAATAAGAAGCTTCCAAAGGATAACGAATTGCCC
Source organism: Triticum monococcum (assembly GCA_034509565.1). Classification (NCBI taxonomy): domain Eukaryota; kingdom Viridiplantae; phylum Streptophyta; class Magnoliopsida; order Poales; family Poaceae; genus Triticum; species Triticum monococcum. The sequence continues at coordinate 60,101,130 of CM067843.1, read as the reverse complement.
GACAGTACGTACGCAGCAAAGAAGGTCGTATGACCTCTAGGATTGGAGGTGCAGAAGATACATGCATGGCCTAATGACTGCATCCTCTACGGCGGTGCGTACGAGGATTTGAACACATGCCCGGTATGCAGTGCATTGTGGTATAAGATCAGACGAGATGACCCTGGTGATGTTGAGGGCGAGCCCCCCCCCCCCCCAGGAAGATGGTTCCTGCGAAGGTGATTTGGTATGCTCCTATAATACCATGGTTGAAAGGACTATTCAAAAACAAAGAGTATGCCAAGTTGATGCGATGGCACAGTGAGGACCGTAAGAAAGACGGGAAGTTGAGAGCACCCACTGACAGGTCGCAGTGGAGAAATTCGAGAGAAAGTACCGGGCTGAATTTGCAGGTGACCCAAGGAATGTATGGTTTGGTTTAAGCGCGGATGGCATTAATCCTTTCGGGGAGCAGAGCAGCAATCACAACACCTGGCCCGTGACTCTATGTATGTATAACCTTCCTCCTCGGATGCGCATGAAGCGGAAGTTCATTATGATGTCAGTTCTCATCCAAGGCCCTAAGCAACCCGGCAACGACATTGATGTGTACCTAAGGCCATTAGTTGAAGAACTTTTACAGCTGTGGAATGGAAATGGTGTACGTGTGTGGGATGAGCACAAACAGGAGGAATTTAACCTGCATGCGTTGTTATTTGTAACCATCAATGATTGGCCTACTCTCAGTAACCTTTCAGGACAGACAAACAAGAGATACCACGCGTGCACGCACTGTTTAGCTCACACCGAAAGTATATACCTAGACAAATGCAGGAAGAATGTGTACCTGGAGCATCGTCGATTTCTTCCGACCAACCATCAATGTCGAAAGAAAGGCAAGCATTTCAAAGGTGAGGCAGATCACCGGAAGAAGCCCGCCATGCGTACCGGTGATCACGTACTTGCTATGGTCAATAATTTACACGTAATCTTTGGAAAGGCTCCCGGCGGACTATCTGTTCCAAATGACGCTGGGGGACGCGCACCCATGTGGAAGAAGAAATCTATATTTTTGGACCTACCCTACTAGAAAGACCTAGAGGTCCGCTCTTCAATCGACGTGATGTACGTGACGAAGAACCTTTGCGTGAACCTGCTAGGCTTCTTGGGCGTGTATGGGAAGACAAAAGATACACCGGAGGCATGGGAGGACCTGCAACGTTTGCACGAAAAGACGGTATGCCTCCAAAGCAATATGAGGGTCCTGCCAACTACGCTCTTACCAAAGAAGAGAAGGAAATCTTCTTTGAATGCTTGCTCAGTATGAAGGTCCCGTCTGGCTTCTCGTCGAATATAAAGGGAATAATAAATATGGCAGATAAAAAGTTTCAGAACCTAAAGTCTCATGACTGCCACGTGATTATGACGCAACTGCTTCCGGTTGCATTGAGTGGGCTTCTACCGGAAAACGTTTGATTAACCATTGTGAAGCTATGTGCATTAATCAATGCAATCTCTCAGAAGGTGATCGATCTAGAAATCCTACCAAGGCTAAGGAGTGATGTGATGCAATGTCTTGTCAGTTTCGAGCTGGTGTTCCCACCATCCTTCTTCAATATCATGATGCACGTCCTAGTTCATCTAGTCGACGAGATTGTCATTCTGGGCCCCGTATTTATACACAATATGTTCCCCTTCGAGAGGTTCATGGGAGTCCTAAAGAAATATGCCCGTAACCGCGCTAGGCCAGAAGGAAGCATCTCCTTGGGCCATCAAACAGAGGATGTCATTGGGTTTTATGTTGACTTCATTCCTGGCCTTAAGAATATTGGTCTCCCTCAATCGCCGTATGAGGGGAGAATGACTGGAAAAGGCACGCTTGGAGGAGACTCAATAATATGTAGGGATGGACATTCTTGGTCTCAGGCACACTACACAGTTGTATAGAACTCTACCTTGGTGACCCCGTATGTCGATGAACACAAGAACAGTCTGCGCTCCAAACACCCGGAGTAGTGTGACAACTGGATTACATGCGAATACATTAGGACTTTCGGCAGTTGGTTGGAAACACGTCTCAGAGGTGACAACACTGTTTCTGATGAGCTATACTCGTTGTCCAGGGGACCATCTTCGACTGTATTGACTTACAAAGGATACGAGATAAATGGGAATACATTTTACACGATTGCCCAAGATCAAAAGAGCACCAACCAAAACAGCGGTGTACGCTTTGATGCAGCAACCGATAGGGGAAATGACACATATTATGGTTACATAGTGGACATATGGGAACTTGACTACGGACATGATTTTAAGGTCCCTTTGTTTATGTGCAAATGGGTCAATCTGTCAGGAGGCGGGGTACAGGTAGACCCACAGTACGGAATGACAACAGTGGATCTAAACAATCTTCGGTACACAGACGAACCGTTCGTCCTACACAATGATGTGGCGCAGGTTTTTTATGTGAAGGACATGTCTACCAAACCGAGAAAAAAGAAAAGATAAGGAAGCGAATACATCATACGATGAGCCAAAGCGCCACATAGTTCTTTCAGGAAAAAGAGACATCGTGGGATTGGAGGGAAAGACAGACATGTCTGAAGATTATGAAAAATTTCATGAAATTCCTCCCTTCAAAGTCAAGGCTGACCCAAGCACCCTGTTAAGCGATGAAGAATATCCATGGTTACGGCGCAATAAGCAAAGGAAACAAGCGAAGAAAAAGTGAAGACTTTCTCTCCACAACTATTATGATGATGCCTTTGATCTAGAATATCACTGCGGTTACATGTGAAGAAATGAAATGCCTGTTGTAACAGATGAGTTTCCGTATGAAACCCTGATACCTCGAAATAGATTGTCCGTTTTGTACACGAAGTGCCTCCAGTTTTTGTCGTAACCCTCTCAACTTTTTAGCACATGATATGTGGGTGAAATGATGATACCATGCCAACTTTCAACCTTTTCAGAGTTTATTTGAAATGCTTTTCAATTTCAGGGTCTTATAGCTCAAAAAATCAGTAAATGCATGAAAAATAACAAATGAAGTCAGAAAGGGTTGAAAATTCATGATGTGGCTTTGAATGGTGCATTTTGGAGACACAAGAAGTCTGGAGTTCAAATAAGTTCAAAAAATGAAATCCCTTTGTAACAGATGAGTTTTCGTCTGAAACCCTGATACTTCGAAAGAGGTTGTCCGTTTTGTACACGAAGTGCATCCAGTTTTTGCCGTAACCCTCTCAACTTTTTTGCACTTGCTATGTGGGTGAAATGATGATAACAAGCCAACTTTTAACCTTTTCAGAGTTCATTTGAAATGCTTTTCAATTTCAGGGTCTTATAGCTCAAAAAATCAGTAAATGCATGCAAAATAACAAATGAAGTCAGAAAGGGTTGAAAATTGATGATGTGACTTTAAATGGTGCATTTTGAACACACAAAAAGTCTGGAGTTCAAATAAGAAAAAAATGAAATCCCTTTGTAACAGATGAGTTTCCGTATGAAACCCTAATACTTCGAAAGAGACTGTCTATTTTGTACACGAAGTGCATCCAGTTTTTGCCGTAACCCTCTCTACTTTTTTGCACATGCTATGTGGGTGAAATGATGATACCTTGCCAAGTTTCAACCTTTTCAGATTTTATTTTGCAGTGCTTCTCAATTTCATGGTCATTTAGTTCTCTAAACAAATCAGTAAATGAATGAAAAAATAACAAATCAAGTCAGAAATGATTGAAAGTTGATGGCATGGCTTTGAATGGTGCATACTGAACGCAAAAAGTCTGGAGTTGTAATAATTTATTAAAAATAAAAGAGAGGCACAATGCTCACCTGCATGTTGCTTAGCTTCAGGCCTTGAGGAAATAGTGTAGACTGCACGGAGCTATGTGTAGTTTTCGTCCGAAACCCTGATAGCTTCGTGCAGTCTACACCACTTCCTCAAAGCCTGAAGCTAAGCAACGTGCAGGTGAGCATTGCGCCTCTCCTTCATATCGTCTCTGCGCTCAGGGCTTATAAACCGCTGTGAGTGCCTCTCGCTTGGCGAGGTGGGACTAAAAAACAGCTGCAGAAAAAATCAACTAAAAAACTCTATTACCGGTTCATGCCACGAACCTGTACTAAAGGTGCTCGTGGGGAGCCTTAGAACCGGTACTAAATGAAATGCCTTTGTAACAGTCTTAGAACCAGTACTAAAGGAATCAACAAAAAGCTTTTATAAACCTCTAGTATTATTGAAACTAAAATTATATAAAATTTACGCAACTAAAATTATCAAAGTATTTTCTGTTCAAAACATTAAAAAGCAAAAAGAATTTTCATAAAATAAATAAAATAGCAAAAAATAAAATAAAATAAATAAATGAAAACAAAATAAACTTTAATAAATAAGTAGAAATAAAATAAAATAGATTAAAATAAAATAAACTTTAATAAAATAAATAAGTAGAAACAAAATAAATTAAATTAAAATAAACTTTAATAAAATAAATAAGTAGAAATAAAATGAAACAAACTTTAATAAAATAAAATAAATAAAAATAGCAACAGTAAGTATTTTTTGTAAGTAGAAACAAAATAAAAAATAAAGCGACAAAGAAAACAAAAAAATTGGAATTTTTTTAAAAAGAATGCCACCTACTGGGTCACCACGGCCTGAATACGACTAGAAACCCAGCTAATTGGGCCAGGATTCAGGCCCGCAGAAGGCCCAGTAGGCCCACATGCATAACAGTGTCGTGTTAGGCCCATAGGCTTGCAATAGTGAGGACTTCGAGAGCGAAGAGGCAGCGACGCTTATAAACAGGTGCCGGAGCTCCTCAACTAGCGAGATGGGACTAAACTTCTCACCGCACCGCGCCAATACAAGGCTTTTGGTCCCGACTGGTGGCACGAACCGGGACGAAAGGGGGGCATTGTTCCCGGTTGGTGCCACGAACCAGGACCAATGCTCTGGGTATATAAAGTAGCACTTAGGAATTTTGCAGAGTTCATCACCAGTTGCCCCCGACGACGCCGAGCACATCGACGCTGCCAGGCTGCCCGATGCCGTCCGCCGCCCCCGCAGTCGCCGTCGTCGCTGTCACCGTCGCCCGCGCCCCTGCCCCGGCCCGCCCTCGTCATCGCCGTCACCGCTGCCCTGAGCTCGCGCCCCTGCCCCGCCCCCGTCGTTGCCGTCGCCATCCTCGCCGCCAACCCCATGCCCCTGCCCCGTCGACGCCGCCCCTCGTCCCTGTTCAGTCCGGCCGGCGCCCCCTTTCCTCTCTGTCCCTCATCCCTTTTCTTACTTTTTCATATATATGATGATTTTCTGTTCATATATATATATGATATGTATGTGTATACGATGATATCTATGTGTATATGATGATATGTCCAGATTTTTCAAAAACAAATGTTGATATATATGATGATTTTTTTGTTCATAGATAATCGTATGATATTTTTTTGTTCATACATGACTGTATGATGTTTTTAAATTTTTTGAAATGTGATGTGTTTTTATAAATGTTGAGTTAGTTCATTCAGTGCATTTTTAGGTTAGATGTACTGTTAGTGCCTTTTGGGTGAGTAGATTTTAGGTTAGTGGAGAGGAAAAAGGAAAATAAGGAAAGAGAAGAAAAGAGGAAGAAGCAAGAAGGAAGAAGAAGAAAAAGAAGAGGAGAGGAAAAAGGAAAATAAGAAGAGGAAGAAGGAGAAGAAGAAGGAGAAGAAGAGGAGGAAGAAGAGGAGAACATAATAAGAAGAGGAAAAAGAAGAAAAAAGGAGGAGAACTAGGGTCGTGAACTAGGGTCGAGGGTCGAGGGTCGTCGAGGGGTCAAGGGTTTGAGGGTCAAGGGTTCTAGGATCGAGGGTTCGAGGGTTCGAGGGTCGAGGGTTCGAGGGTCGTCGAGGGGCCAAGGGGTCGAGGGGTCGAGGGTTCGAGGGTTCTAGGGTTCGGTTCGAGGGTTCGAGGATCGACGAGTTGAGGGTTCGAGGGTCGTCGAGGGGCCGAGGGTCGTTGAGGGGTCGAGAGGTTGCCTAGTGTCAAAGTATTCAAGAAATCCATGGCTTCATCATTAGCCGGAAGTGACCGGGGCGTGATGGTACGAAGTTCTGCAAAGTTATTTTGAAACGGAGTCCCTGATAGGATGATTCGCCTTTTGGTACGAATTTCAGCAAAGTCCTTCCAAATAGCGATATTCAGAAGGCATGAGCTGAAATTCGTACCAAAAATCGAATTATCCTATCTGGGACTCAGTTCCAGAACAACTTTGCAGAACTTCGTACCATCATGCGCCTGTTACTTTTGCCTAATGATGAAGACATGGTTTTGTTGAATCCTTTGACACTAGACAAACATGACATGAGGGGGTCGAGGGTCGAGAACTAGGGTAGAGGGTCGTTCAGGGGTCGAGGGTCCAGATTTATTAAGAATGCCCTCATTATGGATGTGCGCAACTTGATCCAATTTTTTCTGATCTTATCTATCTATATATATACATACATATATATACATACATATATATATACATATATATATATATATTCTTGTGTATGTCTCGTTGTCTGTCAAAGTATTGAAAAAATCCATGGCTTCATCATTTGCCGGAAGTAACATGCGTATGATATTACGAAGCTCTTCAAAGTTGTTTTGGAACGGAGTTCCTGATAGAATAATTCGCCTTTTGGTACGAATTTCAGCAAAGGCCTTCCAAATAGCGATATTCGGAAGGCTCTTGCTGAACTTTGTACCAAAACGCGAATTATTCTATCGGGAACTTTGTTCCAAAACAACTTTGAAGGGCTTCGTACTATTATGAGTCTGTCATTTCTGGCTAATGATGAAGTCATGGTTTTCTTGAATTCTTTGACACTAGACAACGTGACATATAGAAGGGTAGATGAGATCAGCAAAAATATGGACCATTTTTTGCACATCCAGAATGGCGCCATTTTGTTAAATCCCTTGTCGGTCCGGACGTCGGACAATCATGAGAGAGGCGGTCCGGCCCAAACCCTAGAAGCGCTGCCGAGGCCACCCAAATTTACCAAGTTAAAATAGCATTGTCTTCGAGGCCACCCTGAACCCTAGAAGTGTTGCCGAGGCCACCCCAAACCCTAGAGAAGCGTCGAGGCCACTAATATGATTCTTTGTTGTGATTAGCTAGCTAGGTCTACGTTTGCCACTAATATATCCATCTGTCATGTTTTGTATAATAATTGCCATGTTGTAATATTTGAAGAAACTATGGAGCACGGCCGAGAGGAGGAAGCAGAACAGGTGTTGGGGGACATAATCGTAGTCGGAGGTGATGTCTTGTCGTATCTCAACGACACCGATGGTCTCGAAGGAGAGGGTGAAGCAGGCTATGGTGATCGAACAATGGAGGAAGGACATGATTATGATGGCTTTGTTGACCGAATGCTGGTGGAAGAAGGACACCGTGATGACGACTCCAATGACCGAACGGAGTCCGGCCAGGTATATATATTAATTAAGCTTGTCCTGACTATTGCTAATTGATGCATTAATTGTTTTGGTATGTACACATATTAACTCTCTTCTTTCTTCTTTTTTCTAGCCCTCCGGATCGAGCACAACTTCGGTAATGAGATGAGGCCCGAAGAAAAAGTTGCGCTCGGATGAAAGGTTCATGATCACAGCAATCGTGCGCGATGGCCAACCGATTGATCCCATCCGGACCAAGGAAGCATTTTCTGCTCAGTGCGGGGTTCTTGTTAGGGATATGATCCCGATCAGCATCCACCAATGGTATAAGCCTAAGAACGAAGACCCTGAGGTGTCTTATGTCAACGATAGGCAGAAAGATGATCTTTGGACCGCGCTGAAGGCAAATTTCATCCTACCGCCAGAGGAGGATCCGGAGAACCAGCTATTATAGAGCCATTGGTCAAGTCTCATGCTCTTAAGAATATGGCAGATCTATTCAGGAGGTGGAAGAATGAGCTGAAAACAAACTTTGTCGACAAACAAAAGACAGCAGAATTCACCGACCGGTTTGAGAAGATCAGAGACCACTGGGACGCATTTGTGGCCCACAAGACATCGGACAAAAGTAAGAAGATGTCAGCGACAAACAAGAAAAATGTTGCGAAGAAGGAGCATCACCATTGAACGGGGTCAGGTGGCTACCTCAAAGCCCAGCCGTTGTGGGACAAGGCTGAGAATGACCTGCTTGATAAAGGGGTCGAACTAGAGACATTGAAGTGGCCAGACCGTTGGACTTGGTTCTTTGGGGTTGGCGGAACCTTGGACCCTGAAACAGGGAAGTGCATTTGGATGAATTAGCAACTGCGAATACCCATCACGAAGCTTCAGGACTATATCGCCGCAGCGCAGGAGGGGACATTCGTTCCCGACAGAGAGAACGACAAGCTCAGAATGGCCCTCGGGAATCCTGAGCACCCTGAACGGACACGAGGCACGCCACGCTCCGTTCCGTGGAGAGCTGGGTTTCCAGACGCAGGTGGTTACAAAGGCTGGGAGAGGAGGAGGAAAGTGGAGCAGGCCCAACTGGAGGCGCTGCACGCAAGGGCACAAGTGCTAGAGGAACGAGAAGCAGTTCACAGCAAGCGACCTGCCGAAGCTACCCCGCCATCTCAGCGGAGAAGTGGTGTGGCTTCCACCGAGCTGCTTCAGGAGCTTGTCTTCACGGCTCCTGCTAGCTACCCCATGGATGCTATCACGGGGTCTCAACATTGCCACTTTATGATGCAATGGCAGCAATTCAAAGTCAAGGCTGCTGTCGGCTCTGTTGCACCTCCTGAACCTGACGCAACTTTTCACTGTCGGCTGATTCCAGAAGGATATGCTAGGGTGATGGTGGATGAAATAACAGAGGGATTTGAGGAGCTCGAGCGTGACCACCCTACCGGTGAAGGGGAGACTTGGCTGGGTTCTGCTCTGAAGACTCCATGCCTATGGCGGAAGGAGTTCATCAACCTTCCTAACTGGACGCCTCCTCCTCCTCCTCCGGTGAGTCAGGGCACTCCGCCTCCTCCTCTGCCTCCTCCTCCGGCGAGTGATCAGGGCACTCCGCCTCCTTCTCCGGCGCGTGGCGGCACTCCGCCTCCTTCTCAGCCTGCGCCGGCGCGTCCGAGCAGCCCGCTTCCTCGTCCACCTCGTCAGCAAGGGCAAAAGAGAGCTGCCGCCGCTCCGGCTGCTCCGGCGCGTTGTAGTCCTTCTCATCCGCCTCGTAAGCAAGGAAAGAAGACAACCATAGCCGCTCCGTCTGCTTCGGCGTCTAGCAGTACAGCCAGAGCCAGGAGGCAATACAGATTCGATCCATCTCTCAAGCCTGTAAAGAAGTTACCAAACAAGAGGACCATGGAGGAAAATGCGAAGATCTGTCAAGCCTATGTGAAGAACTTCTTTGAAACGCAAAGAGCTAAGAAACATCCACCTCCAAAAGAGAAGATAGATCCGGTGAAAAAAAAGCGCACTATCGATGCCCTGAAGAAACCACCACCATCTCCGCTGAAAACCAACTATGAGGGCATTATTGAAAGGTCATATATCGAAGCAGAGCGGTCAGGAACTACTTGAAGTGATCGAAGGTTAGCAGAATGAAGAAGTGGAAAAAATTTCCCAGCTCAGCGAACAAGCGAACCAATCGTGCCCCCCGCTCAAGGTGTCTACCGATATCGTTGCTAATCATCCAGGGATCTTGCCCGGTACCAATCCCGCAGATTACATGCACGACAATGATGCACATTTGGTATAATGGAGGTGGACGAACTCAGATACCGGTATGGGAATCCTCTCGTCAAAGATGGAACTCCTCTAACAACGATGATGCGAAGATTCCATGATTGGTACATGACAACCTGCAGAGAGTCTGGGGGGAAGGATACTTTGACGCTGAGAGTTAAAGAGGAGCACGACCTCGTTGGAATTGATCTGTTGACTGTTCCATTTGAGGAGTTCTTCTAGTTTTTCAATCAAAAGGCCCTCAATAAATTAACGGTCACTTGCTACTGTCTGTAAGTACTACTTGTGTCATTAAGTCTCTATATATAACTCAGCTCTTTCATTGCATGTATATATAATTATCCTCACTATATTATGCAGATTGAAGATCGTCGAATGCAGAAAAACAGAAATCTATGATATTGGGTTCATTAACACAAATCTCATAGATGAATTTACGGTTAGATTTCATGCCAAAGAAACCGAAGCCAACTTGATCAAATCGTTGCTAATAAATCAAAACAAAGATAAAATACTCTTTCCTTACAACTTCAAGTGAGTGCTACTGTCTTGTGCATATTCGGTTTCCCTTATTACTCGAGGTTATAGTAATGTAATTGATGAGTTATGCATGCATGCGCAGGTTCCACTATATTCTTCTATAGATTAAGCTTGAGCAGGGACTAGTAACCGTCTTAGACTCGAGATGAAAAGATCACGAGGACTATGCGCATGACTAGTTAAAATGCTCAAGAAGTAACTTCAATCGATTATTATCGCACCATATCGGCAACTTTGTTCATTTCCTAATATCAAGTAATTGTTTTCTTTGTCTCGCAGGGTTTGGAAAGTATTCACCGCACAAGCTCCGGGACTGCTGAGGAAGCTGTGATTTAAATACCGGAAAGTAAGTACTACTAGCTAGCTAGTTCTGCGCATCTCCCGTTGATTCTAGCTACTTTCATCAATGCTATTTATAATGCTCCATTATCAGTTTGATTGACCTCTATTTCTTGTAAGTGCTTGTGGCAGGAACCCGGGAATAATTACTGTGGATACTACGTTTGCGAGTTCATCTACAATGCGACGGCCAAGAATAAGCGGGGCTACTCTAGAAGACAATATGAAGTGTGTAAGCAATAATATTCACAATTTCATTTTATTACCATCATTTGTGTTGAGTTTCATTCATATATAGTGTAACATCCCAATTTTCCTAAATTAGGATGTTAATAGATCATTCATATGCATATCATATTTTTATTGCATTATTTGCTTTTTCAGAATATTCAAATCATCATGCAACAAAAGGCAATTTATTTGGAGTGGAGATAACATGACTTCTCCCCTATTTTAAAAATGTTCATAATGTGCAGAATATTATTTCCAGTTCATCTGATATGTTCTGGTAATTTTTGCAATCTTCAAAATATTTTATTTGATTGTTTTATTGCTGTTTGAGTGGCCTATTGCATAAAATGAATTTTCAAAAATGGCATTAAGTGAGGAACTAGTGTCCCTGTAGTTTATATTAGTAGCATATATTTTACTGTGTGTGTCTATATATATATATATTGTTTTAGTTTTTACTCTGTTGTTTTATTTTTTTTGTTATTTACTGATGTAGTTTTGTTAAAGAAAAAAAACACAACACGCAGCGCCGCAGCACTGCAGCCAGCCGGCCGGCCCAGTAGAGCGATGTGGCCCAGCACCCCAGCGCCTCACCTCCCCGCGGCCCAGCTGGCCACCCGAAGAGGTACGCGCCGCCAGCCCCGTAGCCCTTCGCCGCCTTCAGCCGCTGACAGCAGGTCCCGCATCGCTGCTCATCTTCTAGCTCCGGTTGGACGAATCAGCGCCGCAACGCACACGCAACCGTGGCCGAGCCCGGATCGATCCGGCGCCCTGTTTGCCGCGTGCACCACTAGGACTCCCTGGACGCGTAAGGGTTTGCCCTGCACCCTCGAAGCCTCTTTTTGATCCTTTTCGTCGTCCGCACGCCTCTGTTGGGTGAATTGGATCTCGCCGAGGACGCCCGCAGTCCGCCGCCTTCACCGGGCGACCTCGTCGCGGTGAGAGCACCTCTAGTCGCTCCGTTTGCTCTTTTCGAACCCCCTCTCACTTCCGCATCTTCGTGACGTGTTATTTTGGCCCACAGATCACGGGAACGAGCCTCCCGAGCAGACCGACTTCGCCGGAGTTTCACGTCGCCGCCGCCTACTGAGGGAGCTTCGCCGCCGTTGAACACCACCACCACCTTCGCCACTCACCGCCGCATCCTCCCGTAGCCTTACCTTCGCCGGAGCACCGCCGGAGAAGCGCCGCCGCCGACGCCCGAGACCGCCGTCGCCGTCCTCTGCTTTTGGTGAGCATGCACGCACAGGAGGTCCTCCAGCCAATCACGTGCTGCCACGTGGCCACCAGCTACAGTACACGCACAAACAATGCAGGAGTTTTCTGTTGTTTTTGTTTTTCTTTCCAGATTTGTTCTCTAACTTCTTTTAGCTATATCTTTTAGTCTATATAATCAATTTAGGCAATTCTTTTTCCTATGCACTCACAAATACCAGTAGCATATCACACTACCAAACGTTCACATGTTTGCAGTGTTTAAATTTGAATTCGTTCAAATTTGAATTAAATCTTCCGGAGGCCGTAGCTTTCAAATCGTTTATCATAATCGAGTGATTCTTTTTGCGTTATGACCTAGTGCATTTAGGTGTTGTTAAGTTTATGTTGTTCGGTTTTAAAAATTGTTTTCTTGCTGTTGGTTTTGTTTTGGTTCTTTTCGTGTTCTGGTGATTGATTTGTTGAATGGTGTGAAACGTGTAGATTGTCCGGAGTGCGACGCGAGCTATTGTCAGGAGTGTGACTTTCTGAACCAGAACCAAGGCAAGTTACATGTTGATCATCCTTTACCTATTGTTTTCCATGCATGTAGTTATATCACACTATGAATATATGCATGTATAGGAATACTATATTATTTTGCTATGCTGTTGAGCTATATTCCCGTCTTTGCAAATCGTGGTAGTTGTAGGTTGCTATGCTTTGTAGATGGGGGTGGTTCATTGAGCTTATGTGAGGATTATATATTTAACAAATTGAGTAGTAACTCAGGATTTAACTCACCTCTGGGCGGAAGTGGTATTGCTTGGTGTTGAGGGAAGGCATCATGGGGTCTTGCACCTTTTCTAAGGCCATGCGCCCACGAGAGTGCACCCTAAGTGGAATGCCGCCCAGGCTCAAAAAGATCAGACAGACTTAGTGACTAGTAGCTTCCATGTGCAGCCACTGGCTATATGGGCTCTGGCTTAGTTGATTAGTTGTTGGAACCCTTGCCCAGACTGTGTCGACAGATGTAGCATATGTAGGTGGGATGTGGCCGTCAGGTGGTTAAGGGAACCTCTTCTGAAAGACTTCGTCTCAATCTTCGGATTGGGTCCAGTGGGTAAAGCGTACTAAACTCTGCAGAGTATTAAAAACTAATCATGATTAGCCGTGCCCCCGGTTATGGGTAAATTTGAGCCACTATGCCATTACAGTTGTTGGATGATCTTGACAGATGTGACACTTAATAAATTTGTTGGGCAACTTAATAAAGGGTAGGTTGGAGTTGATTTTGCCAACTCAACCTTGTGTATTTAATTGTAGTAATAAAGGAACTAAATAAAAATTTGACTACTAGGTAGTTATGAGGATAAAATCAGCTTTCTGCAAAAACAAACCCTCAAGCCTTCCTTTTGTTGTACTATGCATATACATGTAGGTCTGCTATATTATTACTCCTGTGTAACTTGCCAATACATTCCAAGTATTGACCTATATGGCTGCAACGTCTCATGTTGCAGGATATTCAGACGAAGAGTAAGGTACCGTTAGGGTCGCGAGTCTGCACTCAGCATCGCCAGTGGGCTATGATAGGACTCATCGTTATTTTCTGCTACTTTTCCGTTGTTTTATTGAATAAAGCTAGCCAAGTACTATGCAGATTGTTTTATTTTATATACTCTGGATCATACGTTGTAATAAATGATGCACTTGCTATTCTGGTATTCATCTATACTGTGTGTGCTAGCGAGTTCGATCTAGGGACTAGCACGGTAAGCAGAGAGACTCAAATCCTTCGAGGTTTGGTCGTTACAAATATGTATTGATCCCCTTCTTAAAATTAGACGTGGCAGATGCGGGATGAACTCCTACCACAAGATCGCATAAAAGCAATTCAAGAGGAATTGGCGGGATTCTTTCTTGATTACGTCATCAATAAAGCCGGAGAATACCATGTGGAAGTTGAGTACAGATATTAGGGTATTGTAAGAGGTCTTATACTGTATATATGTAGCCAGTAGTAGCGTTGGATAGATATACGAAAACTTGTTGTTCGACAATCTCTCAAAAAAGGAGAGGTTGATATCACTTGTCTCTGTATACATATGTTCATGATGATGTTCTGTACTTAATGGTTTCCTTCATTTGCTTACTAGCTAGCGTGTCGAGTCCTCTCTATACGTATAGTACGTAACGTCGTCCAAGCACGGAGATAAGAGAGGACACTTCTCTCTATTAGCTAGCTAACACAATATGTGAAACACCTGAATTAACCCTACAAAACCCCCCAAAACCCCCAACCCCCCTTCCCTTTCAAAAAAAAACTAAAACCCTAGCCCCTGAACTGCTGATGCGCGGTAGCTTATTGGTCCCGCTTGGTGCTACCAATCGGGACAAAAGGCCCCCCTGCTAGGGCAAGCCGCAGCGGCCCCGTGGAGTCCCATCTGTGTCGGTAGGTATAAGAACCGGGACTAAAGGTGTAGGGCATTAGTACTGACCCTTTAATCCTGGTGCTCAAACCGGAACAAATGGGCCTTATAAACCGGGACAAATAGCCCTTTTTCCATTAGTGTAAACTGATTGATCAATACGACAACACCCAATTTGATTATTTAGGCAAACAAATCAGTTTATCTATCATAAGTTTGAATATGATAAATATACCATGGACTCAAAGGCTGGTGCACAAAAGTAGAAGGCACATGAGGGCGACAAACATCTGTGAAGATTTTGCCGTCAGTATACCTTATAAAAAATAAGTTAGCTTGGGTTTGTGTGTTTTCTGTTATGAGGGGCTAAGGTGGAATGGGAATATATAAACATCCTAAATTCTACATCGTGCAGCTGCACGATTTGGTCGTGCTGAGCGCACGCGCTACACGACAACAAGAACCCGAGCACACACACGAGAGCCGTCTGATGCATGCATGTACGAACACATGTGACTATTTAACACGTAAGATGATATGCCAGTATGAATGGACCGCGTGTGTGTGCATGTGGATAGCCAGTGCATGTGCGCATGCATGTGCTGACGGTGCCTATTTATTCCATTTCATTTTTTTAAAGCTACAACTTTCGAACCGAGTGTCAGAATGAAGAACCGTTTTCACCGTTGGGTTTCTCATGATGAGCTTTTCAAAACTAGATCCCATATGAATATTTTTTAATGATTATTTTTAAAAGCAACTTTGATGCTAGATGAGGCAACTTTAGTACTAAACATGAGCAACTTTGGTGCTAGATGAATTTCATCGTGTGTATAAATCAATTCGCCCAATAGCCTCCTAATTAGCTGTGTGCACCAGTGTAATAGGTGGTTACCATGGTTTCTAAGTTGCATACATCACAAAGTAAGTTTTAAATTGTTTAGTTGTCTATCGTGCTATGAAAGTTGCTCACCGTAGATTGGAAAGTTATCTAACATGGCTTCTAAATTGTCTACCCTAGAAATTAAGTTGCGTACATTGCTACGACGTTGCCTATGAGTGATAATCAATTGCCTATAATACTATGGAAGTTGTCCAGTAGGGGATCTAAGTTGCCTACAATGTCGAAAAGTTGTTGTGGGATCGAAATATTCTATCATGATTGCAATTTTCTTTTTAATTTTTTAATTGATGATTTGAAATTTTGAAACTATGTGTGAGTGGAGGTTATGGGATTTGTTTGCTTTCCTTTTCTAGGGGTCTTCTCATAAATGCTACCAAGTACGTGGGTGTTGACTATCCACGTCACGACAAGCTCTTCAATACTAAACCCTACATGAATATGTTTTGATGATTTTTTTTTCTTTTAAAAAGTAGCTTTCATGCTAGATGAGGCAATTTTAGTGTTAGGAGTGGAGCCGCGGAGTCGGAGAGCTGCCGAACAAGCTCCAAGAAAATCGGATCGGAGTTTCGAAGGCTTACAGTTTTATTTTTTTTAGAATTCGGAGGCTTACAGTTAAGACGTGCTGTTTATTAAGAGGCCTGTGGCGGCCTTCTGGTTTGGGCTTGAAGGAGGGGTGGAATTCGTGCTAGGCCTCCACCTCAGCAACGCTGCGGAAATGAGCTTGATCCGCAAGGATACTGATATTCCACACATATTCAGATTTCTTGAATCTCTAACTGAGTAAGTGATATCTGCATGATATTAAAAGAAAAACAAATGGAAATGGAATGCAGTTTCAGCAAATCACCAGTTCGACATTACCGAGCTTCCATCCTTGTCCACAATAACTGTGGAGAATCGAAAGAATCCCCAACTGAAAACAGCTTCCAAGTCCAGATCCGTTGGAGAATTGAACTGGGGCCGTACCTTGTCCTGAACCGCGGGGAGTAGTACCATCCACGCGCGTGCCGAGGGAGAGAAGCTGCTCGCCACTGCAGAATAGCCAGCCATCGCCGCCGGCGGACTAAGAGAAGTGAGCCGGCCGCCGGCGGCAACCCGGTTTGGTTTTTTTGCCACGCCACACCACGCTGGACAGACAAAGGTCCACTCCCCTCCTATTTTGGGAAACAGAGAGAGAGGGGGGAATGGGCCCAATGTGGTGGGTGCCGCGACCGGACAGGCGAGTGTGGGGTTCGGTCGGCGGCGCGGCGGCCGGCGGAGGCGGCGAGACTGGGGTTCGGTCGGCGGCGAGATTGGGACTCGTCCTCCCTCGGAGGACATCCCCCGCCCCTCTGTCTCTCTCTGCTCCGAGGGAAGTCTCTCTCTGCTCCGAGGGAGGGCCACCCCACCCGACCGGGGGGCGCCAGGAGGGAGTGCCACGCCCGCGCCCGGCGGCTAGCCTCAGCTACTTCCGGCCGATAGGTGACGCTCGCTCTCCTCCTTTTCCCCTCCCTTCTCGCTTAGCCCCCTTCACTCTGGCGCGGCACATTGCATTGCACTGCGTACTGTATTTTTTTGTAACTTCCCCAAAGAGAGGGCATTCTGAACCAAATTCAGAAATATTTGCAGGATTTATTTGATAACTTCTTTAGCGATTTAGCACATTGCATTGCTTCTTATCTTAGGAGAGCAGAAAATTTGTCACACAAAAAAGAGCACAACTGTCCTATAGGCAAAGCAAAAGGGCTTTAGATAAGTAACTTGCCATGTGTGGAGAAACAAAGAATCCACACAGATCCAACTCAATTATGTACTTATTACACACAAAAGGGCTTTATTTTATTTACTAGTGCTTTCTCGCTTCTCGTTTAGGTTCTCACGGTTTTCTGTTGGGTTGCATCTCTAGCCTCTACCCAACTTGCTTGGAACATAAACTAGTACTTGTTATTCAGAAGTTTTATATAACAAGTTAACAACCGAATGACATGTATCAAAGCTGCGCTCAAACTTCAGCATCTGCCTTCTTCTTCCAGCTCAGGAGCATCTGAAGAAATTTTTGCACCTGAATCAAAGTTAAAATATTAGTAGTTATTTTACTGGGTACAACTAACAAGACTACACAATGCAATGCATTTGAGGTTGAATACATTACCTGAGCCGGATCTTCAAGGGAATACGAGGCTTTGGTCCACTTGCGTTTCTTGTTGACAAGGATCCCCAGTCCGCCAACTCGTTTCCGAAGCACCTAATCGCAAAAAAAGTGGAGAGATTATTTAAATAATGATTTAACAAGATTGGGTTTCCGCGTTTAGATGATATTACCTTGAATGCATCTTCATCTGTCTTATCGTCACCGATAAAGATAGCGACCACCTGAGAACTGTCCCAGTTGTTTTTGCGGGCTAGCTGCTCGAGTATATACTTGACTGCAAACCCCTTGTTGAATTCAGCCTTAGGACGAACTTCAACAACCTATATAATTGCATACAAGTGTAAATGTAATGAATATGATCAAAGTTAACCTTCATGCACTAGCCAACGCAACCAAAAGTCCGAACTGGTGGAAAGGGCTAGGCAATCCACATATGCACTTCAACACCACCTCTCGCGTGTGACGCGGGAAGTCAACACGTGAATAGACTTAGAGGCCTATACGTGGACACAGAGTGAGGAAGCAGCAATTTTTAGATAAATTGCGAAAGCCAGGCCTTGCACTCAAGCTTGACATGGTATCAGGGTCTTGAGTTCAAGTCTTCACTTTCGCAGTTTATCCAAAAATTGATGTTGCCCCGCTCTGTGTCCACGTTTAGGCCTCTTGAGCCATACCTCTGAGTCTATTCATGTGTTGACTTCCCGCGTCATACATGAGAGGGGGTACTGAAGTGTACATGTGGATTGCCTAGCCATTTCCATTAGTTATGTCCAACCAAATCTACTTACCTTGTCACCCTTAGTTACTGTGAGCTCAGAGAAACCTTTAATGGTTTGCTTGGCAAGCTTCTTAACCAGTTCCTGTTCCTGCAAAATAAAAAACGAATGTTAGGAAAATTATTTCAATATAGCAAAGAGGTGGAAGAACTCGAAATCCATGCTTATTCATCGTGATCAAGTCCTTTCTTATAGGTGAACTAACTTGGCCATCAAGGCAAAACTAAACTGATTACAATCTGGACTCTTTATCTCTTTACCTAAACTGACTCTGCAATCTTTTAACTAATTTGATTCTGACTCAAACTAAAGGCTTTGGTAAACAGTCTCCCTGCTACTCACGCCTTAAAGGAGATATTAAACATGATGTCTGTGGGCAAAAACCTACTGGAATGATAGAAGCCTATTGGTAAGATATATGAAAAAGCAGCTGCTGCCAAAAGAACTCTAACCACAAATCAATTTAGGCCAAGAGGACAATACAATCAGCCCTTCAATTTTCCCTTGGCTCCTCTTCGACAGCAAGTTCAACAAGATAAAGTGAACAATCCCCTACCAAATGCTAGGGCCTGCCGGTATTGCAGAGAACCTTGGTCCAGACAACATAACTGCAGAATTTGGGAAAACCCTCCATATTCTACAAGAAGTGGAAGATGACAGTGACACTGATACTACCCTGGAAGAAGTGCAGTCACCTGAGCAAACCTTTCATACAGCCCCTAATACCCCTGAACAGGAACAAACAAAACAGGCCATGTATATTTCTTGCCATGCAGCAGAGGGAACTACTGGTCCTAGCACATTTTCCCTTCTGCTAATGATTGATGGCAAACAGGCTGTTGCCCTAGTGGACAGTGGATCATCTGATACTTTCATGAGCAATACATTTGCAGTTAAAAGTAATTGCCACCAGAAAGCTATGTCACCAAAGAAAGTTACAGTAGCTGGAGGTGCTCAACTAATCTCCAACAGTATAGTACCTCACAGAAATTTCTCTATACAGGACAAGTCCTTTTTCTAGTTCCTTCAAGCTACTAGACCTGGGCAGCTATGACATCATCCTAGGAGCAGATTGGATTTACAGCTACAGTCCTATTTGTTTGGATCTGGTGGAAAGAATACTGACTGTCACTAAGAATGGGTCTCCTGTTACATTATTTGATCACACTGTTCCAAAGGAAAAGGAGAAGTGTATTATCTCTGCTCTCAAACTGGACAAGATGCTACAAAAGGGTGTAATGGGATACATTCGACACTGAAACACTACAGACAGCACCAGCAGTTCCTGCTGAACTTGCTCCCTTACTGGAAAAGTGTAAGGCAGTATTTACTGAATCCACAGTCCTTCCTCCTTCAAGAGATTGTGATCATCAAATTCCTCTTAAACCAGGAGCACAACCTCCATACCTGAGACCATACAAAGTCCCTCACCACCAGAAAGCTTTTAATAACTTTGTGAAAACTTTTGCTAAGACTATATGGAGCAAAGCTTTCCAGATCAGAATGGCTACTGATGATATTCCTAAGACAGCTTTTAAAACTCACTTAGGCCACTATGAATACACAGTGATGCCTTTTGGGTTGACAAATGCTCCAGCTACTTTTCAAAACCTCATGAACTGGATATTTGGGAAATACTTGAGGAAATTCATCTTGGTTTTCATTGATGACATTCTGATATTCAGTCAATCAATAGAAGAACACATTGAGCACTTAGACCAAGCTCTGAAAATTCTGCAGGAACACCAGCTCTCTGTTAAACTGTCCAAATGCTCCTTTGCTGTTCCACAAGTCTCTTACTTGGGCCATGTCATTTCTGAGCAAGGAGTTTCTACTGACCCTAGCAAGATCCAAGAGGTGTTAAACTGGAAAGAACCTGACAATGTCACTAAACTCAGGATTTTTGGACCTCACAGGGTATTACAGACGATTTGCTAAAGATTATGGCAAAATCTGCAGACCTCTACATGATGTCCTTAAGATTTTGGATCTGACAAACAGGAAACAGTCTCCCTGCTACTCACTCTCCTATGGTCGTTCCTTTGCTGTACTGTTGTGGGCCCTACGGCTATTAGTCTGACCCCACATAACAAGAGGCAAAAACAATGAAGCTTTAGCTTTAGTTATACCTCCTCCTCAACACACCGGTAGTGCACGGAAATCCCGAATTTCTTATGTTCAATGCTTGCACCCTTTATTTCTTTGATAGCCTCCTCCAAACGCTCTCTTGCCTGTCATGCAAGTAATGCATTAGCATTTCTGGAATGTAATGAAATTGAATAACAGATTGTTATGACCGGCATGTTAGGGGCTTAGCCCAGTGGGTTGTGACCCAAGTTATCTTATCATTATTAGGGGCTTAGCCCAATTATCTTATCATTATTAGGATCGTTTGCTTAGGAGTCAAGTAAACCTCTCTATTTAAGAAGAGGAGATGTATCAATCTAATCAAGCAAGAAGCAATCATTATTTGCTCGGCTTCCCGAATGGAGCCGGGAGACCTAACCCTAGCCGCCTCTTGCGCAGCCGCCGCCTCCTCTCCCTCGCACGACGGCGCCCTGCCGCCGGCGACCGCGAGCAGCACCACGCCCAGCCCCCTCCTTCCCCTACAACCTACGCTCTAGAAAAGGTAGGATCATAGCTCCTACCAATTTGGTATCAGGTAGCTCGGTTCCGATCATGTCTGCACCACCACCCAACCCGTCACTGCCCGTCACGACCGCGCCGCTGCCCGTCACCACCACGTCGCTGCCTCTCTCCACCGTGCCGCTGGCTCTCCCCACCGCGCCGCTGGACTCCGCCGCCGGCGCCTCCACCGGCCAGACACCGCCGCCCTCCACCACGCCGCCCGTCGCCGTCTACTCATCGGCGGAGATGACCGGGATCCTCAACGACCTCGTCATCGCCGTCCAGGGCATACACCTCTACCTGGCCGGGCCCTACAGGCAACCCCCCCCCCCTTGCAGCCGGCCGCCGCGACCGGGCCAGTCGCCCTGCCCTGGTACGCGGCACCACGGCGCCGATCGGGCCTCTACACCACCACTGGCCCGGTCAGCCTCCGCCCGCCGTCGCCCCCCACTGGCCGCAATGGCCGGCTCCGGCGATCGCCGCGCCCCCGACGCCTCCCGGGTCCGGGCAGCCACAGCCCCAGCTGCCGGCCCCACCGCCGCCCGTTGCGGCGCCTCAATGGCCACAGTGGCCGGCCCCGGCCCTCGCGGCGCCCCCCACGCCACCCGGGTCCATGCCGCAGCGGCAGCTGCCGGCCCCACCACCGCCCAGCACGGGGCCCGGGTCACGCTCGCATGGAGGCGTACCGATCCAGCAAGTGCGCTTCCCGCCGTCGCCATCCCCAATACCGGCCTGGCTGACCGGATCATCACCGCCACCCGTCTACACGTCGGCTGGAGACCCGCCGGCACCCACTCTGCAGTGCGGCGATCCCTCCGGCTCGGCGGGGCACTCCACGGACCACGGCCATACTAACCGGGCGCCCCAATCATTGCTGATTTGCACCTCCGAGCCAGCCGGCCACGGCACTCCGACTCAGACACCGCCGCGGTTTGCCAAACTGGACTTCGCCACTTATGACGGCATGGAGGACCCCCTTAACTGGCTCAACCAGTGCGAGGAGTTCTTTCGCGGGCAGTGCACCCTCGCCTCGGAACGTACCTGGCTCGTCTCTTACCACCTCCGCGGCGCGGCACAGACCTGGTACTACGCCCTCGAGCAGGACGAGGGCAGCATGCCCCCTTGGGAGCGCTTCCGCGAGTTCTGCCTCCTTCGTTTTGGGCCACCGATCCGCGTGAGCCGCCTGGCAGAGCTAGGCCGCCTTCCCTTCACCTCCACGGTTCAGGACTTCGCCGACCGTTTCCAGGCCTTGGCATGCCACGCGTCGGGCGTGACGGCACAGCAGCGGGCCGACCTCTTCGTCGGTGGACTTCCGGATCACATCCGCGTGGACGTGAAGCTTCGGGGACCCCAGGATCTCCAGACGGCCATGTACTACGCCCGCGCGTTCGAGCGCCGCGCGGTGGCCATCCAGCAGGCATCACCGTCCCGGGCCGCTGGGCGGTTACCCTGGCCGGATGTTCCCGCGAAGGGCCAGCCTGCTCAGGCTTCCACGGCACCCCTCGCCGCGACCGCGGCGCGCCCGTTCCGCCGGCTCACCTCGCCCGAGCTACTCGAGCGTCGCCGCCAAGGGTTGTGCTTCAACTGCAACGAGCCCTACACGCCCGGCCACGTCTGCCCGCGACTCTTCTACCTGGAGGTTGCAGACTACATTGAGGAGGACGCCGTCGCCGCCGACCTGGCCGCCCCAGCTGTCGCGAAGGTGTTTGACGCTGGTTGATCAACTCTAGGAGTTCAGCAAGCGCTTCCCCACCTTACAGCTCGAGGATGAGCTGTTTGTGCAGGCGGGGAGAAGTGTTATGACCGGCATGTTAGGGGCTTAGCCCAGTGGGTTGTGACCCAAGTTATCTTATCGTTATTAGGTGCTTAGCCCAATTATCTTATCATTATTAGGATCGTTTGCTTAGGAGTCAAGTAAACCTCTCTATTTAAGGAGAGGAGATATATCAATCTAATCAAGCAAGAAGCAAGCATTATTTGCTCGGCTTCCCGAAGGGAGCCGGGAGACCTAACCCTAGCCGCCTCTTGCGCAGCCGCCGCCTCCTCTCCCTCGCACGACGGCGCGTTGCCGCCGGCGACCGCGAGCAGCACCATGCCTAGCCCCCTCCTTCCCCTACAACCTATGCCCTAGACAAGGTAGGATCATAGCTCCTACCACAGATATGCGGATTATTATAGTTCGTTGTATTTTATACCTGATTTATAGCAGGCACGTACTCGCGGGCAGGTTCGTAGGCTTCTGTTTCGTCAATCTGCAGATTAAATATTTAGAGCGCGTCAAAGAGAAAGAATAAACTACATATAGGCATTGCTAATTTAATAATGGCTTACGAGTTTGATTTCTGCTCCGTGGCTCCCTGCATAGTGCAGGTTTTCGATCATTACGAAACGTTCCGCCTGCAGATGAATAGCAAAACAAGTGAGTCTCTAATTACAAATGTATAGAACGTCCAAATTAAGATACCCATTAGTCGGTAATACCTTATCGCGGGCCCTTCCACTGACGACTGAAGTGGCGCACAAGGAGGCAAGTTCTTGAACAACTTCACGCATCTGATTATATGGATCAGGGATAAGAAAGATGTTATGACCAGCGTCACTTATAGCCGGAGAAGGCCCAATGGGCGCGTCTAGTTAGGGGCTTAGCCCAACATTCTCTTATTTTTATTAGCAAGGATTATATAAACAGTTGTAAGGCTACCTTTTGGAACTAAGCAATAAGTCATAAACTATTGCCCGGCTCCCCCTAGGAGCCGGAACTCTAAACCCTAGCCACCTCTCCCTCACCGCCGCCGCCTTCCTCCCGCGCGATCACGGCGTCGACGCGCCCCCGGCTGCGCCAACCTCTCGCCACCCAACCTTCCACCCCTACAACCTGCGGTCCAGGCCTGGTAGGACCCTAGCTCCTATCAATCTGGTATCAGGTAGCTCTGGTTCGATCATGTCTACGCCGCAGCCCACCCCGTCCCTCCCGCTGCCGACCACCTCGTCGCCCTCGGTGACCACCACGGTCGTCGCCCCGCTCCTGCCCGCGCCGGGCTCCTCCGTCGCGCCCGCCCGGCTGTCCTCACACTGGAGGAGGTGACCGAGGCGCCGCGGGATCTCACCCAGGCGGTCCAGGGTATCCGGCTGTTCCTGGCCGGGTCCTACGGGCCGCAACCGGCCGCGCCGCCACCACGCCGTCGTGGCAGCCGCCGCCCCTGGCGGCCTCCGCCGCGTCCGTTGGGCCGCTGCAGGAGCCGCCACCACCACCTACCAGCTCCGGGCCGGCCCTTACTGCGCCGGCGGGGGTCCCGATTCACCAAGTCAGGTTTCCACCCTCGTCGTCCCCGTTACCGGCCTGGTTGGCCGGGTCGTCGCAGCCGGTCTACACGATGGCTTCGGGGCCGCCGCACGTGTAGTCACCGCCGGCGCCACCCCCACAGTACGGCGGGCCCTCCAGCTCCGCCGGCCCTTACGCTGGCCTCGACGGGCCTCCGTTCCACGGGGGGGGGGGGGGGGCATGACCACCGACCCGGCGCCGCCCTCCTTGCTGCTCTGCGCTGACGAGGTGTACCCCCACGGCGGCCATAACCACACGTCGCCGCGCTTCGCCAAGCTCGACTTCGCCACCTATGACGGCATAGAGGGCCCCTTGAGCTGGCTTAATCAATGTGACCAGTTTTTCCGGGGGCAACGCACGCTCGCGTCGGACCGCACCTGGCTCGCTTCGTATCACCTCCGAGGCGCCGCACAGACTTGGTATTACGCTCTCGAGCAGGACGAGGGCGGCATGCCCCCATGGGAGCGTTTCCGCGAGCTCTGCCTCCTACGCTTCAGGCCACCGATACACGGGAGCCGGTTGGCGGAGCTGGGCCGCCTACCCTTCACCTCCACGGTGCAGGACTTCATCGACCGCTTCCAGGCCCTGGCGTGCCACGCGCCCGGTGTGATGGCTCGCCAGCGGGCTGTGCTCTTCGTGGGCGGTCTGCCGGATCATATCCGCGTGGACGTTGAGCTGCGGGGACCTCAGGACCTCCAGACGGCCATGTATTATGCCCGCGCCTTTGAGCGTCGCGTGCAGGCCTTGCAGCAGGCGTCGCCGTCTCGGGGTGCCTGACAGGCCGCCAGACCGCCCCTGACACCACGCGTGCCGAGGCGTCCGCCTCCGGCCTCTGCAGCGACCACCACTCCGGCCGCGACGCGGCCCTTCCACCGGCTCACCCCGGCCGAGCAGCTCGAGCGCCGTCGCCAGGGGTTATGCTATAACTGCGACGAGCCCTACGTGTCGGGCCACGTCTGCCCACGGCTCTTCTACTTGGAGGCGGCCGACTACATCGAGGAGGACACTGCTGCCGACGGGCTCCACGACTTGCCCGCCCCAGTTGCTGCGGAGGTCGCACCGGCGCCCGCTTTGGTGACGGCTCTCATGGTATCCCTCCATGCCCTCCCGGGTATACGAGCAGAGCAGACTATGCTCCTGCCGGTGATGATCCACGGCGAACGCCTCATGGCCCTCCTGGATACAGGCTCCACCCATAACTTCCCGCCCGAGTCGACCATGCGCCGCTTGGCGCTTCAGCGACGGGCGGGGAGCAACTCCGGGTCACCGTGGCTAACGACGACCGCCACCGGTGTCATGGGATTGCGTGGAACGTCCCCGTCACCATCGACGACGAGCACTTCACCATCACGTGCGCCGGCATCGACTTGGGCTACTTCGACTTCATCCTCGGTGTCGACTTCTTGCAGACCCTGGGTCCCATCCTCTGGGACTTCGACGCCATGACGATGACCTTCTGGCGCCTGGGCCACCGCGTCCGGTGGGAGGGCGTGGGTGGCGCCTCACCAGCGACGCCGCATCTGCAGCTGATGGCGACTGCTGCAAGGCCCGAGCACCCCCTGTTGGACCATCTCTTGCAGCAACACCGCGACCTCTTTGACGAGCCATAGGGCCTTCCGCCAGCCAGGGCGTACGACCACCGCATTCACCTACTGCCGGGCACAACCCCTATTGCGGCGCGCCCCTACCGCTACCCCCAGCTGCAGAAGGACGAGCTGGAGCGGCAGTGCGCGGTCATGCTAGCCTTGGGCATCATCCGGATTTCTACCTCGCCATTTTCGGCGCTGGCGGTCCTCTTCCGCAAGGCGGACGGCACGTGGCGTTTCTACATCGACTACCGTGCTCTTAACGCACAGACGCTACTACCGTGATCTTAACGCACAGATGCTCAAGGACAAAATTCCCATTCTAGTCGTCGACGACCTCCTGGACGAGCTACATGGGGCACGCTTCTTCACCAAGCTCGACCTCCGTTCAGGCTACCACCAGGTGCGGATGCACCCGGACAATATCGCGAAGATGGCGTTTCGGACTCATCACGACCACTTCAAGTTCTTGGTGATGCCCTTTGGTCTATCCAACGCACCAGCGACCTTTTAGGCCTTGATGAACGATGTTCTCCACCCCTACTTGTGTCGGTTTGTGCTCGTTTTCTTTGATGACATTCTTATCTACAGTGCCTCGTGGGCGGAGCACCTTTAGCATGTCGCCATCGTCTTCCACGAGCTTCGAGCGCACCATCTTCACCTCAAGTGCTCGAAGTGCTCGTTCGCACGCCTTCGGTCGCCATGGATGCCGACAAGGTGGCGGTTGTTGCGGCCTGGCTGATGCCGCACTCGCCGCGGGCCCTACGAGGCTTCCTGGGCCTCGCGGGGTACTACCGGAAATTCATCGAGGAGTTCGGCCTCATCGCGTCCCCGCTCACGCGACTTTGCGCCGCGATGCCTTCGCCTGGGATGCTGAGGCGACCGAGGCGTTCGAGAGCCTCAAGCAAGCCCTCACTACGGGCCCGGTCCTCCAGATGCCTGACTTCGACAAGCCGTTCATGGTGGGCTGTGATGCCTCGGGCGTTGGGTTTGGCGCCGTCCTTCATCAGGGCGACGGGCCGCTTGCGTTCTTCAGCAGGCCCTTCGTCGCGCGCCATCATAAGCTCGCGGCCTATGAGAGGGAGCTCATTGGCTTGGTGCAGCCGTGCGCCATTGACGGCCGTAACTCTGGCGGAGGCCGTTCCGTATTCGCAGGGATCACTACAGCCTCAAGTTCTTATTGGACAGAGGCTCTCCACCGTGCCGCAGCATCAGTGGATCAGCAAGCTCTTTGGCTTCGACTTCACCATCGAGTATCGTCCGGGCCGCCTCAACACCGTGGCCGATGCCCTGTCGCGCCGCGACGCCGACCCCGACTCGGACGCCATCGACCCCGCAGGTGCGTCGCCCTCATTGACAACATCCGCAGGACCACCGCGGACGCTACGGACGCTCAGCTCCTTCGGCAGCGCCCCGACGCTGGCGACCTGGAGGAGCCATGACGCTTGGCGGATGGCTTGCTCCTGCATGGGCGCCGACTTTTCATGTCGGATCACGGCGACCTCCGTCACCAGGTCCTGCTGCTGGCACACTCAGCCGGCCACGGGGGCGTGCAGAAGACCCTCCACCGACTCCGCGCCGATTTCTACATCCTCGGTGACCAGGCCCTGGTACGAGATTGGGTGCGGTCTTGCCTGACGTGCCAGCGCAACAAGACGGAGACGCTGCGACCGGCCGAGCTGCTACAGCCCCTGGAGGTTCCCTCTCAGGTTTGGGCCGACATCTCCATGGACTTCATCGAGGGCCTTCCCAAGGTGGGCGGCAAGTCTGTCATCCTTACGGTGGTCGACCGCTTCAAGTACGCGCACTTCATCGCGCTCGGCCATCCCTACACTGCCGCCTCCGTGGCGTGTGCCTTCTTCGACGGCATCGTCCGCCTCCACGGGTTCCCCTCTTCGATCGTCAGCGACCGGGACCCGGTGTTCACTGGGCATGTCTGGCGCGATCTCTTTCGGATGGCGGGCGTGAAGCCGTGCCTGAGTACGGCCTTCCATCCCAGACGGACGGTCAATTTGAGGTGGTCAACAAGGTGATTGCCATGTATTTGCGTTGTGTTACAAGTGATCGTCCCCGTGCTTGGGTGGACTGGCTCGCGTGGGCGGAGTACTGCTACAACACTTCATACCACTCTGCCCTGCGCGCCATGCCTTTTGAAGTGGTCTATGGCCGACCGCCCCCGCCCATCCTACCGGTTGACCCCGAGACGGCTAGGACGGAGGCGGCTGGCGACCTTCGCAGCAGGGATGAGATGCTTGCGGAGGTGCGCCAACGACTTCTCCAGGCCCAGCAGCTGTCCAAGCACTACTACGATGCCCACCACCACAAGGTGGAGTTTGCGGTGGGCGACTGGGTGTGGATGCGCCTCCTTCACCGCTCCACCAGTCCTCGACCCGCGCGCGAAGCGCAAGCTGGGTCCTCGCTACGCAGGGCCGTTTTGCGTGCTGGAACACATCGGAAAGGTGGCCTACCGTCTTCAGCTTCTGGCCGATGCCCGCATCAATGACGTCTTCCATGTGGGATTGCTGAAGCCCTTCCGCGGGGAACCGCCGACAACCATGCCGATGCTCCCTCCGACCTCCGACGGGCGCCTTCTTCCAAGACCGGCGAAGGTGTTGCAGGTCCAGCAACGTCGTGGGGTGTGGCACTTGTTGATCCAGTGGCAAGGCCTTCCGGAGGAGGATGCCACTTGGGAGCAGCTTGACGAGTTCCGCCAACACTTTCCAGACTTCCAGCTCGAGGACGAGCTGTTTGCGCATGCGGGGAGAGATGTTATGCCCGGCGTCACTTATAGCCGGAGAAGGCCAATGGGCGTGTCTAGTTAGGGGCTTAGCCCAACTTATCTTATTTTTATTAGCAAGGATTATATAAACAGTTGTAAGGCTACCTTTTGGAATAAGCAATAAGTCATAAACTATTGCCCGACTCCCCTTAGGAGCCGGAACTCTAAACCCTAGCCGCCTCTCCCTCACCGCCGCCGCCTTCCTCCCGCGCGATCACGGCGTCGACGCGTCGCCGGCCGCGCCCAACCTCTCTGTTGGATAAGTCTGTGTACTAGGGTCTTTGTGGGGCTGCAGCACATGGTCCTTGTGGCAGTTAGGATAGAGTTCCTGACCATAAGGACTGGCAGTTAGGATAGCATCTTAGACCAGCATCTTAGACTGGCATCTTAGTAGCATCTCAGCATATGCTTGGCTGGCTAGCAGCCTATAAGTATGTATCCCCAACCCCTCAGGTTGGCATGGCATTGTGTGAGAAATAAACCAACGAAAATTGTCCCAACTCTCCTAGTGTCATCCACAACTATCAATGCTCAGGTTCAAAGGTCTAACAAGATATTGTCCCAACTCTCCTAGTGTCATCCACAACTATCAATGCTCAGGTTCAAAGGTCTAACAAGTGGTATCAGAGCCTCGTTATCTTGTACCCTGAGCATTTCCTGTGAGCAGCCCAAGTCGGTAGCAGCAGCTGCTACGTCTGCCTCTGGTTACTTTCCTCCCTCCGGACTGTCGAGCAGCAGTTCGTCTTCAACAGCCTCCTCTTCACGCAACAGCCCCCCTGCAGCGAGCCATGTCTGCAGGTCGCTCTCAGCACACGGCTACCTCGAGCATGCGGCGCCGGCAGGAGGCCGAGCGCGCCGTGGCAGAGGAGCGTGAGCGAGCAGTGGAGCTGGCAGCAGCCAAAGCGGAGGTAGAAGCAGCCAGGGCGGAGTTAGAAGTAGCAGCAGCAACGGACGCAGCACGTGAGGCTACGGCAGATGCCAAAGCACTCCGCGGCGGCTCCGGCAGCTCCAACAGCTCCGCGCCTGCGGACGACGGCGCTGACGCAGACCGCGCCAAAGTGGCGCAAGAGCGGACGGCGCAGTGGGCAGCCAAGCACGCCCGCGCTCCAGGTGGAGGTGTGCACCGCGACGGCGGCTGCAACGACCAGGACCGCGGCCTCTACGAGGTCTGTGGTCAGGGATGTTGGTCCCAGTGCTGGGTGGCCTACCCTCACTAAAACCAACTACGTCGAGTGGGCCGGGATCATGAAGGTCAGGCTCCAGGTGCGGCGCATGTGGGAGGCAGTCCAGGACAACAACGTCGACCACCAAGAGGACCGACGGGCGCTGGACGCCCTCATCGCCGCAGTCCCGCCCGAGATGCAGTTCTCGCTTTCCAGCAAGCGGACTGCCAAGGAAGCTTGGGACGCCATCGCCGCGGCACGCATCGGCAGCGACCGTGCTCGGAAGTCCACTCTGCAGGCACTTCGTAAGGAGTGGGAGAGCCTGGCTTTCAAGCCAGGTGAGGACGTTGATGACTTTGCTCTCCGTCTCAACACTCTGCTGCAGAAGTTGGTGAAGTTTGGTGATGCCACCTACACCGAGGAGAGAGCTGTCGAGAAGCTCTTTCGGTGCATCCCCGAGAAGTACAAGCAGATGGCTCGGTCGATCGAGTCCTTGCTGGACCTCTCCACGATGACAATCGAGGAGGCGATAGGTCGTCTCAAGGTCGTCGACACCGACGAGCCACAGCCTTCCTCGGGGCCCATCACCGCCGGCGGGAAGCTGCTCCTAACTCGGGAGCCGTGGGATGCCAGCCTTGGTGACAGGAAGAAGGGGGAGCCTTCTTCCACGACGGGCGGCCGCAAGCGTGGCAAGCAGTGTAAGACGCGAAGAGGCCCCCCGGGCAGGGCACAAGGACGTGCCGAAGGGGACGCCCGCGGAGGCGCCAAGGACGGCGCCGCTGGCAAGCCCAAGCCGGCACAAGACAACAGCTGCCACAACTATGGCCGGTTTGGCCATTGGGCCAATGAGTGTCGGCAACCACGACAAGGCCAGGCTCACGTCGCACAGGCGAAGGAGGAGGAGACGGCTCTGTTCATGGCGCATGCAAGCATTGAGCTATCTTCAGCGACACCAGTCGCAAAAGCTCTCATCCACCTCGATGAGCCAAAGGCGCACGCTCTTCTCGGCGATGCCTCCGGGAAGGACAAGACTACGGGGTGGTGCCTCGACACCGGCGCCACCCACCACATGACCGGTCTAAGGGAATTCTTCGGCGATCTCGATTCCGATGTGCGAGGCTCCGTCAAGTTTGGGGATGCCTCCGCTGTGGAAATTAAGGGCGTCGGCTCCGTCATCTTCACCACCAAGACGGGAGAGCACCGGCTGCTCACCAATGTCTACTACATCCCCGCGCTAAGGAACTCCATCATCAGCTTGGGACAGCTGGATGAGAACGGCTCACGCGTGTTGATTGAGCATGGGGTCCTACGCATCTGGGATCGCCAGGGTCGCCTTCTTGCCAAGGTACCCAGAGGTGGAAATCGACTCTACGTCCTTGATGTGCAGGTGGCACAACCGGTTTGTCTCGCTATCCGTCGGGACGACGAGGCGTGGCAATGGCATGAGCGCTTTGGGCATCTTCACTTTGAGGCCCTGAAGCGTCTAAGTGCAAGGAGATGGTACGAGGCCTGCCATGCCTCGACCATGTGGAGCAGTTCTGCGAAATCTGCATACTGATGAAGCAGAGACGACTCCCCTTTCCCCAACAGGCGAGTTTTCGGGCCAAGGAGAAGCTGGAGCTCGTGCACGGAGACTTGTGCGGCCCGGTGACGCCAGCCACACCAGGAGGTCGACGCTACTTCCTGCTGCTCGTCGACGATCTCTCTCGTTACATGTGGGCGATGATTCTCGGCAGCAAGGGAGAAGCGGCGGACGCCATCAGGCGCGCGCAGGCTGGTGTGGAGGCGGAGAGCGGCCGCAAATTGCGCGTGTTGCGCACTGACAACGGTGGCGAATTCACGGTGGCTGAATTCGCGTCGTACTGCGCCAATGAGGGCATCCAGCGCCACTACTCCGCGCCGTACAGCCCGCAGCAAAACGGAGTCGTCGAGCGGCGCAACCAGACGGTTGTGGGGATGGCTCGGGCTCTCCTCAAACAGCGAGGGATGCCGGCCTTTTTTCTGGGGAGAGGCGGTGCTGACGGCCGTCTACATCCTCAACCGCTCGCCTACTAAGGCACTCGACGGCAGGACACCGTATGAGGCCTGGCATGGGCGGAAGCCGGCGGTCTCCCATTTGCGGGTCTTTGGCTGTCTTGCGTTCGCTAAGGAGCTTGGCCACATCGGCAAGCTCGACGACAGGAGCACTCCGGGAGTCTTCATCGGCTACGCGGAGGGCTCAAAGGCCTACCGCATCCTCAACCCAAAGACACAGTGTGTGCGCACGGCGCGAGACGTTGTGTTCAACAAAGGGCGAGGGTGGCAATGGGACAAGGCGGTGGACGACGGCGCGACGCCGACGTATGACGACTTCATTGTCGAGTACGCTCACTTCAAGGAAGTCGGGGGAGCAAGCAGCTCCTCTCCGCCGGGCACGTCTACCCCGGCCCCCAAAACTACATCGACCGCGGTGCCCGCTACGCCGACGGCACCACAACTGGCGACGCCGCATACTCCAGCCCCGGCGGTCGCCACTCCGGGTTTGTCTTCATCAGCACCAGCTCACGCAAAGCACAACCCGATGAAGTTCGCTTCCCCGCTCACTCACGACGAGGAGCGGGTCGACGCGTGGTATGGAGGCGAACAGCTGCGGTATCGCACGATGGATGACCTACTCGGCGACCAGCCGGTGCCGGGACTGATGCCACGTGACCTGGAGGCGCAGCTACAACTCGCGTGTGAGGACGGCGAACCATGGTCCTTTGCAGAGGCCGAGAGAGATGCGGCATGGCGCGCCGCGATGCAGTTGGAGATGGATGCGGTCGAGCAAAACCACACCTGGGAGCTCGCTGACCTCCCCCGTGGTCACCGCGCAATCACCCTTAAGTGGGTGTTCAAGCTGAAGAGGGATGGAGCCGGCGCCATCATCAAGCACAAGGCTCGCCTGGTGGCCCGAGGCTTCTTGCAGCAGGAAGGAGTCGATTTCGACGACGCCTTTGCCCCCGTGGCACGGATGGAGTCCGTGCGACTCCTCCTTGCGCTGGCTGCCCTGGAGGGCTGGCGTGTCCATCACATGGATGTCAAGTCGGCATTCCTCAATGGTGACTTGAAGGAGGAAGTCTACGTGCATCAGCCACCGGGTTTTGCGATTCCCGGCCAGGAGGGCAAGGTACTCCGCCTGCGCAAGGCCCTCTATGGCCTACGGCAGGCACCTAGGGCATGGAACGCCAAGCTGGACTCCACGCTAAAGAAGATGGGCTTCGAGCAAAGCCCGCATGAGGCCGCTGTCTACCGACGGGGCAGTGGAGGAAATGCCCTGCTGGTGGGCGTCTATGTTGACGACTTGGTGATCACCGGCACCAAAGATGCAGAGGTAGCGGCATTCAAGGAAGACATGAAGGCCACCTTCCAGATGAGTGATCTGGGGCTCCTCTCCTTCTATCTAGGGATTGAGGTGCACTAGGATCACTCCGGGATCGCGCTTCGACAGTCCGCCTACGCCAAGCGCATCGTTGAGCTAGCTGGGTTCACCAGTTGCCATCCAGCTCTCACTCCGATGGAGGAGAGGCTGAAACTGAGCCGCGACAGCACGACGGAGGAAGTGGATGCTACCGAGTACCGACGCCTTGTGGGGAGCCTTCGCTACCTCACCCACACACGACCGGACCTAGCATTCTCCGTCGGCTATGTCAGTCGGTTCATGGAGCGACCGACGTCGGAACACCAGCAGGCAGTGAAGAGGATCATCCGCTACATAGCAGGGACCCTCGACCACGGCCTCCACTACCCTAGGTGTCCGGGGGCAGCACACTTCGTCGGGTACAGCGACAGCGACCACGCCGGCGACATCGACACCAGCAAGAGCACGAGCGGGATCCTCCTCTTCCTCAGCAAGTGTCTCGTGAGCTGGCAATCAGTCAAGCAGCAGGTGGTGGCCCTGTCCAGCTGTGAGGCTGAGTACATAGCGGCCTCCACCGCCTGCACTCAGGCACTTTGGCTCGCTCGACTGCTTGGTGATCTTCTCGTTCAAGACACCAGAACGGTGCAGCTCCTGGTGGACAGCAAGTCCGCCCTGGCCCTGGCAAAGAACCCCGTGTTCCATGAACGGAGCAAGCACATCCGGCTGAGGTATCACTTCATCCGCAGCTGTGTGGAAGAAGGCAGCATCGAGGCGAGCTACATCAACACCAAGGATCAGCTCGCAGACCTGCTCACCAAGCCTCTTGGGAGGGTCAAGTTCCTCGAGCTTTGCTCCAGGATCGGGATGATTCAACACTCCCACAAGACGACGTACAAGACTTAGGGGGAGAATGTTGGATAAGTCTGTGTACTAGGGTCTTTGTGGGGCTGCAGCACATGGTCCTTGTGGCAGTTAGGATAGAGTTCCTGACCATACGGACTGGCAGTTAGGATAGCATCTTAGACCAGCATCTTAGACTAGCATCTTAGACTGGCATCTTAGTAGCATCTCAGAATATGCTTGGCTGGCTAGCAGCCTATAAGTATGTATCCCCAACCCCTCAGGTTGGCATGGCATTGTGTGAGAAATAAACCAACGAAAATTGTCCCAACTCTCCTAGTGTCATCCACAACTATCAATGCTCAGGTTCAAAGGTCTAACAAGATATTGTCCCAACTCTCCTAGTGTCATCCACAACTATCAATGCTCAGATTCAAAGGTCTAACACTCTCGCCACCCAACCTTCCACCCCTACAACCTGTGGTCCAGGCCTGGTAGGACCCTAGCTCCTATCAAAAGATCTACAAATATCAAGTAACATGCAAGAATTTTTCTTTTCATTATACTTACCTCGCTGGACATGTATGCCTCGTCAGGATTATCTACTTTTGGCGCCAGGGTTCCGTCGTAGTCCAAGAAGAGGGCTATCGTCTTGCCCTGCCAGTTGGCTGTGATTTTGTTGAAGGAATCTACCGCAGAAGGGCGTTTAGCCTGCAATAAACATACATTAGAAAATGCTTTGCATAAGTCAGTCAAAAAAAAACTAAAAAGTATGATTATGCAAATGTAGACTTTTAGAAGACACATTTTCATTCAAATTCAGAAAATCACAAGTAGGAATGTATGGTAACATGAATAAAAAGTAACAAATTTGAAACACAAGTTTAACAGATAGTATATAACTTATTACACGCTGATGGTTTTTCTAAGAACATCGAGAACCACAAGCGTGTGACTTTCTGAAATTATATGCAGCTACCTGTGTAACTGCATTTTTTTGTAATTATTTGATACACAAATTCATCTCAACTTAAAAAGATGTCTGTTATGACCGGGCAGACTTATGCCCGTAGGAGGCCCACTGGGCAGATTTAGTTAGGGGCTTAGCCCGCAAGTTATCTATTTTATTTTCCATCGTGGTTATATATACTAGTTGTAAGACTCTTCCATGAGGACCCTAACCCTAGCCGCCTCCTGCTCTTTGCGCCGCCGCCTCCTCCCTCGCGCACAACGGCGCCCTGCCACCGGCGACCGCGAGCTCCGCCACATCCAGCACCCTCCTTCCCCTACAACCTCCATCCTAGACCCGGTAGGGTCCTAGCTCCTACCAATTTGGTATCAGGTAGCTTGGGTCCGATCATGTCTGCTCCACCACCCACCCCGCCGCTGCCCACCTCGCCGATGTCCACCACCACGCCACTGGCGCTTCCCATCGCCGCTGCCGACCTCCCTGCTCGGCTCCACCGCGGGAGCCTCCACCGGCCAGTCGCCGCCCCTCACCGCGCCGCCTGCCGCCGTCTACTCCCCGGCGGAAATCACCGGAGTCCTTAATGATCTCATCACCGCCGTCCAGGGCATACGCCTCTACCTGGCCGGGCCCTACGGGCAGCCGCCGGCCGCCACGACCGGGCCAGCCGCCTTGCCCTGGTACTCGGCAACTGCGGCGCCGATCGGGCCTCTACATCACCTCTGGCCGCATCAGCCGCCGCCCGTCGTCGCGCCCCAGTGGTCGCAATGGCCGACCCCGGCCCTCGCCGCCCCCCCCCCCCCACGCCGCCCGGGTCCGGGCAGCCGCAGCTGCCGGCCCCGCCGCCGCTCGCGGTCGCGTCCCAATGGCCGTAGTGGCCGGCCCCGGCCCTCTCCGCGCCCCCCACGCCACCCGGGTCCGTGCCGATGCAGCCGCAGCTGCCGGCCCCGCCACCGTCCAGCACGGGGCCCGGGTCTACCATACAGGGAGGCGTACCGATCCAGCAAGTGCGCTTTCCGCCATCACCGTCCCCAATACTGGCCTGGCTGACCGGATCATCGCCACCCCTCGTCACAGTGGCCGGCCCACTCTGCAGTACGGCGATCCCTCCGACTCGGCGGGGAACTACACGGGCCGCGGCCATGCTAACCGGGCGCCCCAGTCCTCGCTGCTTCGCACCTCCGAGGCAATCGGCCACGGCGCCCCGCCACAGACACCGCCGCAGTTTGCCAAACTGGACTTCGCCACTTATGACGGCACGGAGGACCCCCTCAACTGGCTCAACCAGTGCGAGCAGTTCTTTCGCGGGCAGCGCACCCTTGCCTCGGAGCGTACCTGGCTCGCCTCTTACCACCTCCGCGGCACGGCATAGACCTGGTACTACGCCCTCGAGCAGGACGAGGGCAGTATGTCCCCTTGGGAGCGCTTCCGCGAGCTCTGCCTCCTTCGTTTTAGGCCATCGATCCGCGGGAGCCGCCTGGCAGAGCTAGGCCGCCTTCCCTTCACCTCCACGGTGCAGGACTTCGCCGACCGTTTCCAGGCCTTGGCTTGCCACGCGTCAGGTGTGACGGCGCAGCAGCGGGCCGACCTCTTCGTCGGTGGACTCCCGGATCACATATGCGTGGATGTGGAGCTCCGGGGACCTCAGGATCTCCAGATGGCCATGTATTACGCCCACGCCTTCGAGTGCCGCGTCCAGGCCGTGCAGCAGGCAGCCCCAACTCGAGGAGGCCGACGGGCCGCCCGACAATCCCCGGCACCGGCCCGGCCACCCCCGGCCGCTCCGGTGACTACCACCCCGGCTGCGACGTGGCCTTTCCGTCGCCTCTCTCGGGCGGAGCAGCTGGAGCGTCAGCGCCTGGGGCTTTGCTTTTAACTGCGATGAGCCCTATGCGTCGGGCCATGTCTACCCGTGACTCTTCTACTTGAAGACGGCCGACTACACTGAGGAGGACGCCTCGGGTGAGGGGCTCGACGCCGCAGCTGCCGAGGCCGTGCCCGCAGCCGCCCCAGTGACGGCACTTGTGGTCTCGCTCCATGCGCTTGCCGGCATCCGCGATGAGCGGACCATGCTCTTGCCAGTGATGATACACGGCGGGCGCCTGGTGGCCCTTTTGGATATGGGCTTCACACATAACTTCCTACCCGAGGCTACCATGCGCCGCTTAGCGCTTCAGCTGACGGGCGGGGAGCATCTTCGGGTCACGGTGGCCAACGGCGATCGTCTCCAGTGTCATGGGCTCGCGCGAAACGTACCCATCACCATCGGCGACGAGCACTTCACCATCACATGTGCAGGCATCGACTTGGGCTGCTTCGACTTCATCCTTGGTGTCGACTTCTTGCGGACCCTCGGTCCCATCCTTTGGGATTTCGACGCCTTGACGATGTCCTTCTGGCGTCTCGGCCGCCGCGTCCGGTGGGAGGGCGCCTCACCGACGACGCCCCAACTTCAGCTGGCGACGACCACTACCGAGGCTGAGCACCCACTCTTGGAGCACCTCCTGCAGCAGCACAGCGACCTCTTCGACGAGCTGCGGGGCCTTCCGCCTGCCCGGGTGTACGATCACCGCATTCATCTCCTGCCGGGCTCGGCGCCGGTGGCGGTCCGGCCATACCGCTATCCGCAGCTGCAGAAGGACGAGCTGGAGTGCTAGTGTGCACTCATGTTCGCTGCGGGCATCATCTGGATCTCCACATCGCCGGTACTCCTCGTCCGCAAGTCAGACGGCACGTGGCGCTTCTGCATCGACTACCGCGCCCTCAATGCCCTGACACTTAAGGACAAGTTTCCTATTCCGGTGGTCGATGAGCTCCTGGATGAGCTACATGGGGTGCGCTTCTTCACCAAACTCGATCTCCGGTCGGGTTACCATCAGGTGCGCATGCACCCGGATGATATCGCCAAGACGGCGTTTCGGACTCATCACGGCCACTTCGAGTTCTTGGTCATGCTGTTTGGTCTCTCCAATGCACCCGACGACTTTTCAGGCTCTGATGAACGATGTCCTCCGCCCTTACTTGCACCGGTTTGTGCTCGTTTTCTTTGATGATATTCTTATCTATAGCGCCTGGTGGACGGAGCACCTTCATCACGTCGCCATCGTCTTCAACGAGCTTCGAGCGCATCTTCACCTTAAGCACTCGAAGTGCTCATTCGGTACGCCTACCTCGGCCGCGTCATCTCGGCCGAGGGGGTGGCCATGGACGCCGACAAGGTGGCGGCCGTCGCCGCCTAGCCGAACCCGCATTCACCGCGGGCTCTTCGCGGGTTTCTGGGCCTCGCGGGCTACTACCGGAAGTTTATCCGGGAGTTCGGCCTCATCGCGTCTCCACTCACGCGCTTGCTCCGTCGCGACGCCTTTGCCTGGGATGAGGAGGCGACCGTGGCGTTCAAGGCCCTCAAGGGGGCCCTCACGACAGGGCCCATCCTTCAGATGCCGGACTTAGACCGGCCATTCATTGTGGACTGCGACGCTTCCGGTGCAGGGTTCGGTGTCGTCCTTCATCAGGGCGATGGACCCCTCGCATTCTTCAGCAGGCCCTTCGCCGCGCGCCATCTTAAGCTCGCGGCATATGAGCGAGAGCTCATTGGATTGGTGCAGGCAGTGCGCCATTGGTGGCCCTATCTGTGGGGTCGGTCTTCCCGGATTCGCACGGACCACTACAGCCTCAAGTTCTTGTTGGACCAGAGGGTCTCGACCGTGCCGCATCACCAGTGGATCAGCAAGCTCTTCGGCTTCGACTTCACCGTCGAGTACCGCCCGAGCCGCCTTAACACCGTGGCCGACGCCCTGTCTCGCCGCGACGCCAACCACGACACTACCGGGGGCGACTCCGAAGGGGCGGCACTCTGCATACGCTCGGGGCCTACGTTCGCTCTCTTCACCGACATCCACCGGGTGACAGCCGCCGCGCCAGACGCCCTCCTCCTTCAGCAGCAACTGGCTGCGGGTGAGCTAGAGGAGTCGTGGCGCCTTGCCGACGGATTGCTCCTTCATGGGCGCCGGGTCTTCGTGCCGGCGCACGATGATCTCCATCACCAGGTGCTGCTGCTGGCCCACTCAGCGGGCCATGAGGGTGTGCAGAAAACCCTCCATCGTCTCCGTGCCGACTTCTACATCCCAGGTGACCGGGCCCTGGTCCGTGACTGGGTCCGGTCTTGTGTGACGTGCCAGTGTAACAAGACAGACACTCCTGCCGGCTGATCTGCTCCAGCCCTTGGAGGTGCCGTCTCAGGTCTGGGCGGATATCTCCATGGACTTCATTGAGGGCCTCCCCAAGGTGGGCGGCAAATCGGTCATTCTCACGGTGGTCGACCGCTTCTCCAAGTATGCTCACTTCATCGCGCTCGGTCATCCCTACACTGTTGCATCTGTGGCTCGTGCCTTCTTCGACGGTATCGTCCGCCTCCACGGGGTTCCCTCTTCGATCGTCAGCGATCGAGACCTGGTGTTCACTGGCCATGTTTGGCCGATCTCTTCCAGTTGGCGGGCATGAAGCTCCGCCTGAGCACGGCCTTCCATCCTCAGACGGACGACCAATCTGAGGTTGTCAACAAGGTGATTGCCACGTATTTGCGTTGTGTCACAGGTGATCATCCTCGCGCTTGGGTGGATTGGCTCTCGTGGGCGGAGTACTGCTACAACACCTCCTATCACTCCGCCCTGCGCGCCACTCCATTTGAGGTGGTCTACGGCTGGCCGCCCCCGCCCCTACTGCCGGTTGATCCGGCGACGGCTCGGACAAAGGTGGCCGGTGATTTCATGCGGCGCCATGACGAGATGCTGGCTGAGGTCCGGCAACGCCTCCTTCAGGCCCAGCAGCTGGCCAAGCACTACTACGACGACCACCATCGCGAGGCGGAGTTCGCGGTGGGTGACTGGGTTTGGCTGCGTCTCCTTCATCGCTCTACGCAGTCGCTGGACCCACGCGCGAAGCGCAAGCTGGGCCCTCGCTACGCCGGGCCCTTTGCTGTTTTGGAGCGCATCGGGAAGGTGGCCTACCGTCTTCAGCTTCCAGCGGGTGCCCGCATCCACGACGTCTTCCATGTGGGGCTGCTGAAGCCCTTCCGCGGGGAGCCACCCGCGGCCCCTCCGGCGCTTCCTCCGACCTTCGACGGGCGCCTCCTTCCGGAGCCGGAGAAGGTCTTGAAGGCGCAGCTTCGTCGCGGGGTGTGGTATGTGTTGATTCAGTGGGCTGGCCTCCCAGAGGAGGACGCTACTTGGGAGCAGCGCGACGAGTTCCGCCAACACTACCCCGACTTTCAGCTCCAGGACGAGTTGTTTGCGCAGGCGGGGAGAGATGTTATGGCCGGGCAGCCGTAGGAGGCCCACTGGGCATATTTAGTTAGGGGCTTAGCCCGCAAGTTATCTATTTTATTTTCCATTGTGGTTATATATACTAGTTGTAAGACTCGTTCATGAGGAAGCAATAAGAATAATTCTATTGCCCGGCTCCCAGAGGAGCCGGACCCTAACCCTAGCCGCCTCCTGCTCTTTGCGCCGCCGCCTCCTCCCTCGCGCAGCACGACGGCGCCCTGTCGCCGGCGACCGCGAGCTCCGCCACGTCCAGCACCCTCCTTCCCCTACAACCTCCACCCTAGACCCGGTAGGGTCCTAGCTCCTACCAATATCCATACTCCAAATTTTGGTTTATTTTTATAGATATAGATATATGTTCCAGCATAATCAGTGTTGCAGTTTTCAAAATGAATGGGTTGTAACCAAATGCATTGCTCGAAAAGAATTGGATAGTTAAATATTTCAGTTGTCCTCTAATAGAAAACTTGTTGACTGTCAGCTAACAACACTAGTGCTACTTTTGATGGAAATCTCTGACAGGCCCAAATGGCACAGGCCCGGGAAGGTCCAGGACCATGCATCCACAAAGTGTACCAGCGGGCTGAATTTTGAGGACAGACATTTAAGAAGGGGTTCTTTGCAAACTGCAGAATGTGGTTTGCAGGTAGTTTTCTGCAAAATGACTGGGAGGGGGCTGAGATGACATCAAATTGACCACAACAAAAATTTCCAGATTTTCAGAAGATAGGGTGTTTCCACCTGATACCCCCTGCTATCCTGGTGGTGTATGTTGATGATATAATGGTAACTGATGATGATGTTGAAGAAATTAAATACCTCAAGGAGAGATTGGGGAAAACATTTGAAGTGAAAGATCTTGGGCCACTTCGTACAAGTATATACAAAGAGAAAGAAAGGGGTTGTACAAGGGCCTAGGCCAGAGAGTTGAGCCAGCAGCCAAGAGGAGCAGCAAGCTCAGAGGAGAGCCTAAAAGATAAAGATGTACATTCCTTTCTAAAGAGGAGAAACCAGGGTTAGTATTCTCAAAAATCTTTCTATTCCTTCTGCTTCCAAATGCACCAGACAACCAAGACGAATACCTCCATGAAGAATGGCTTGGCAAAAGCAGCTTTGGCAGCAATGATGGTGTCATGCTGTTTGCTGCTATCTGAAGAAACACTACAGAATATCCCCTGTTTCTGTGTGCCAGATTCATTCTCAGCCATCGATGCATCATCCTGTGGTTCCCTCATCATCGATACACCCAAGATTAAAGTAGTTGTGGCCAGTGGAGGGATCCTATGGAGTGATTTCACAGCCCACAACTGTCCATATACCATACAAGGTCAACAGTTTACAGACACTTTCAGGGTTCTGAATCTTAAGGGTATGACATGATCTTAGGGGTGGATTGGCTGAGGAAACATAGCCCTTTACAAATGGATTTCATCTTAATGGAAATACGGATTACAACACCAAAGAAGACACTAGTGACCTTTGTGGATGAGACTGTACCCTGGGAAAGACCTCCTGAGATTGTAGACACTGCTGATAAGGTCATGGACCAAGCTGTTTGTGGTTTCTTCTTGTTTACTACTGCCTGCTCTGAACCAATTGCAGCAGCCCAGCAAGTACCTCAAGAGCTCCAACCAGTACTCCAGAAATATGAGAAAATCTTCTCTTCCCCTACTGGCTTACCCCCTAGCAGGCCCTGTGATCATAGAATTCCATTGGTTGAAGGAACAAAGGTTGTAAACCAGAGACCTTACAGAGTTCCTCACCACCAAAAAGAGGTACTTGAGAAAATCATCCAGGACCTCCTAAAAGCTGGCCTCGTTAGGCCCAGGTACCAGCCCATTTTCTTCTCCTCTTCTCTTAGTGAAAAAGAAGGATGGTTCATGGAGACTATGCATTGATTATAGGAAGTTGAACTCCATCACAATTAAAAACAAGTACCCAATACCTATGATAGAAGATCTCCTAGATTAGCTAAAGGGAGCTCAGATTTTCTCCAAGATTGATCTCAGAAGTGGCTATCACCAAATTAGAATGGCAGAGG
The DNA here is from genome assembly GCA_034509565.1 of Triticum monococcum. NCBI lineage: Eukaryota > Viridiplantae > Streptophyta > Magnoliopsida > Poales > Poaceae > Triticum > Triticum monococcum. The sequence continues at coordinate 60,058,860 of CM067843.1, read as the reverse complement.
ACGATATCCACAAAACTGCTTTCTCCACACTTCAGGGGCACTTTGAATTTCTAGTACTGTCTTTTGGCCTTTCAAATGGCCCTCCAACATTTCAAGCTCTCATGAACTTGCTGTTTGGTCCTTTCAAATTTGTGGTAGTGTTCTTTGACGACATCCTAGTGTTCAGTCAGACCCTAGAACACAAAGTCCACTTGTCCAAAGTATTTGCTACACTCCAAGAAAACCAACTGTATGCCAAACTGGACAAGTGCTCCTTTGGTCAATCTAAAGTAGAATATCTAGGCCATGTTATCAGCAAGGATGGAGTAGCCACTGACCCTGCAAAGATCACAGCAATTCAAGAATGACCAGCACCCACAAATGTCACTGAGCTCAGAAGCTTCCTTGGACTAAGTGGGTATTACAGAAGGTTTATCCAGGGATATGGCCTTATTTGCAGACCCCTGTTTGACTGCTTGAAGAAGGATGCATTTGTTTGGCAAGAACAACAAGAGCAAGCATTCCTCACACTTAAGGACAAGTTAACAAATGCACCTTTCCTAGCCCTACCTGACTTCACTAAGCCCTTCATTTTGGAGGCAGATGCTTGTGGCTATGGACTAGGAGCTGTCTTAATGCAAGAGGGGAGGCCCGTTTCCTATTTCAGCAGAACTATTGGACCAAAAGCAGCAGCCATGTCTACATATGACAAGGAAGCTTTAGCAATTATTGAAGTAGTAAAGAAGTGGAAGCACTACTTAGCAACTTCTCTAGTGATTAGAACAGACCGAGAGAGCCTCAAATACATTCAGGAGCAAAAGTTGACTGAAGGCATACAACATAAATTACTGCTCAAGCTTTTGGGATACAATTTCACAGTAGAATACAAGAAGGGGAAAGAAAATAAAGCTGCTGATGCTTTATCCAGAGTCAAATACATGGTGTCCATGCTCACTGTGAGTACCAACACTCCTACTTGGATAAAAGAGGTAGTCAAGAGCTACAAGTCTGACACAAGGGTGCAGGAACTCATAGCTGAATGTGCTGTCAGTAAAGACAGCCCAAGCTCTTACTCCTACAAAAATGGCATATTGAGATTCCATAACAAAGTTGTGGTTGGCACATCAACTTCCCTCAGAACAGACATTTTAAAAACCTTTCATGCTTCGGAATTAGGAGCCCATTCTGGTGAAAGAGCCACCTACCAACGGGTCAAACTTGTCTTTCATTGGCAAGGCCTCAAACAAGATGTAATTACCTTTGTCAAGGAATGCCCAGTCTGTCAGCTCAACAAAGCAGAGCACTCCCCTTACCCTGGTCTCCTAAAACCCCTGCCTGTTCCTGATTTCGCATGGGCACACATCAGCATGGACTTTGTGGAAGGATTGCCCCTATCTGAGAACAAAAGGTTCACCAAGTATCCACACTTTATAGCCATGAAACACCCCATCACAGTGCAATCTGTGGCAAGAGCCTTCTCTGATACAGTTTTCAAGTTGCATGGCATGCCCTTGGTCATTGTAACTGACAGGGATAAAATCTTCCCTAGTCACTTGTGGCAGAAATTGTTCAAGTCCCTCAAGATCAAGCTGCACATGAGCACAAGCTACCACCCACAATCGTATGGACAAACGGAAAGAGTAAACCAATGCCTGGAAAATTATCTCAGATGCATGTGTTTTTAACAGCCTAAAAAGTGACATGGGTGGTTATCCTTGGCTGAATGGTGGTACAGCACCAGTTTCCACACTGCATTGCAAATGACACCCTTCCAGGCCTTATATGGATTCCCTCCCCCCATGATTTGCAGAATCAGCCCTCCCTGACACTATCTGTGAGGACAGTGACAATCTTCTTCAGAACAGGGAAGGGGCCCTCGAAGTTATCAAACAAAATCTCCTCAAAGCACAAGCTAGGATGAAACACTATGCTGACAAAAGAAGGAAAGAAAGGGACTTCTCTGTGGGAGATATGGTATATTTGAAGTTACAGCCTTATAGGCATACATCCCTAAGCTTGCACAGGCACCTCAAACTGCACTCCAAGTTTTATGGTCCCCTCAAAATTCTTCAGAAGATTGGCAAGATTGCTTATAAATTGCTCCTACCAGAAGGCTGCCAATTGCACCACACCTTTCATGTGAGCCAGCTCAAGAAGCATATTGGTCCTCTGGTGGTTCCCTCCAAGCACCTGCCCTTGGTAGGATCAGATGGTATGATTCGAATGGAACCTGAAGCAGTTTTGGACAGAAAACTCATCCCCAGACCACAAGGCAACATAAGTACACCAGTAGTCAGATGGCTTGTTAAATGGGTTAACCCGCCCCTTGTAGCTGCTACCTGGGAGGACTCGGCGTTCATTCAAAAGGTGTTCCCATCATTTCAAGCTTGAGGACAAGCTCAGTCTTAATCAGGGGGAATTGTCATGCTGTTTGCTGCTATCTGAAGAAACACTACAGAATATCCCCTGTTTCTGCATGCCAGATTCATTCTCAGCCATCGATGCATCATCCTGTGGCTCGCTCGTCAGGATAATGGTTCGCCAACGGCTGATTGCAGTCGCTCGTCGATCTTCAATCTAACGGCTACGAGTCTCGCTCCTGTCACTGTTTACTTTCCAGAGCGGCATATGCTCTGTTTTATTTCCTTCGCTGCATTCTTGCTGTAATGGCTATAAAGCCAACTCGTTCCTCTCCATTACCGAAAAAGGGTTGCCCCCCGCTCTATACACGCTTTATATTATAACATTGTACATGTACTAAATTGATACCACATTAGTTGGATTACTGAGAATCGGGAAAAACTTACTGGAAGCCACCACCAAAGTAGCAAGGCGATTGCCAGTAGCACTGCGCCTCCCACCACACCCACGACGATCCAAACAGTCTTGTTCTTGTGTCCTGTATGTAGTTGACACATTATTCAAGGAAAGCATATGACCAACGGAAGAAGCATTCAGTTCTGCATCTCATGGTAACTCACCTTTTGTATCCCTGAAGAACTGATAAGGCTCCAAACGGTAACTGCACAACAGGGTAGCCTTTCGCTCACCCATTTGCTCACCACTCAGGCCTGGTGTAGAGGTTAGATCTTCCAAACAGACCTGACACTGAGCAGCTGAAATTCCAGGTAGACAGTCAGCAAGAGTGTATAGTGTGTAGTTGCAGGCACGCTCATCACGACCCTTTTCTCCCGTGGCATATCTTTGAGAAGAATCTGATGCCTTCCTCGCCACATCTGCGATAAGTGTACTGGCATCGTTCTGGAAGGCCTTGCATTGGGTAGGTATAGGGGGACCATCCGCCCTAAGGACTGACTGCGAATCTCCAAGATGAATTTTGATCTCCTTCTCAGCGAACCAGAGGCTGCACGTGTCGTAGTAGATGGAAATACCCTTCCTGAACGTGCAAACAGCCCGGACGTCCTGGAAGGCTTGTGTAAGGCATCTCCTGCAGTCGTCGGCCTCTGTGTCACCGCGGCATCTTGCCAGAGCATATGCTCTATCGTGGCTGGAGCCAACTGCCTGCGTGTGGAACAGAGTGGGGGACGAGGCGACTGCTTCAGGCAGCGTGGCGGAGAGCTGTTCAAGGTTCTGCTGGTACTTGCTGGGCGCACTGTAGTTCCCACCATCACAGACGTAACCCCAGTAGCCAGTTGGGCTTGCTGCAGTGACGGTGGTAAGCAGAACCAGTGCAGCCACGACGGCGTGACCTGAAAGGATAGATGAGCAGCAAGTTAGTGACATGAAAAGTGATGCAGTTCAAGAAGCAAGAACTGAAATTTAGCCTTATTTACATAATCATTTCTCTACGACTCTACACCCTAAGCACAAACATGAACTCAACAAATGTAGCTAGTAATCTTGTAAAAATGAGATTTTCAGTCATTCCCGTATGCCGCTTCTCAGTTTTATTCAAATAGATTCTAAATGAGCTAGTTAAACTGGCAGTTTCCAGAAACAATATTCTTGGCTATTTAAGAGGCAGAAAACAATCCTAAAGAAACACTACTGGGACTTGGATGACCAGAAGACAGATTCTGTAGGAGTTTGGTGTTTTAGCTTGTTCAACTTGCTTATGTACTTGCAGGTTGATTGAGCGAATCATTTTCCCGTAATATGTATTTACGTGATTAATCATTATAATTCACATTAATTGGGTGGAGTGACTGATAAAACAAAGCTTAGATTTGACAGGCAAGCAAGCTTGTGAAAATATATAAATAATTCTTGTATTAAGAGAAATCATGCATGTTAGGAATCAAGGGAAACCTAGTATGCCTTCATAAGTTGCTAGCAACACACAGCACAGTAGAAATCTCTGAAGGTCACACAAAAATCACAGAAAAACGTGGTGAACTATGAGCCTGGCATGCAAGAAATTTCAGTATCCAGATTTAACCCTTTCTTGAAAAACAAAAGATGCAAGAAGTTAACCAGATCTTCTACCCGTTTGATGCGGAGGCAATATGTAACATTAAAATTCCAAGGGAGAATGTGGAGGATTGTCTGGCTTGGAACTATGAAAAAACAGGTATGTTTACTGTTAAGAGCGCCTACAAATTGGCATACTCTCTCAAATCTCAAAGTGGAACTCGTGCTTCTTGTTCGTCTGACGAGCCGTATGACTGAAGTATTTGGGACATTATTTGGAAGTCCAAAGTTCCTGCAAGAGTTTGAGTATTCGGCTGGAGGGTCGCTACAGGCACACTGGCTACAAAGAAATGGGAGCACTGTGGGAGCTCCCAGGTGAAAATATATTCCAGGAGTCGGGAGAGGATTGGCTGCAGAATCTGTTGTCTACATGCAGCACTGAAACCCGGGCAAAAATTCTACTTCCTCTCTGGCGTTGTTGGCGCCTGAGAAATGACTGCATTTTTAAGTCGGGGAAAGAGACAGTAGGCCAATCGGCAGCGTTTCTGGAGCAACATGTTGCTGAACTGGGTGTTGGTGGCCATGGTTCGCTAGCAGGTTCAGGGAAAGAGGCTGTGCAACAGTGGTTCAACACCCCCTGTTTCCCAGATGATCGGCACCAGGAGAACAAGCAATCTCCGTCAATACAGACTGCAAAAGCTTACACACACAATATTACTAGATGGATTCCCCCTGAGGATGGTTGGGTTAAGTTAAATACCGACGCTGGTTACTCGGCTGACTCCGGGGTGAGTACTGCTGGGCCTATTGCAAGAGACCGCAGGGGGCAGCCGTTTTTTCTCATTGGCAAGGCAGGTCAATTCGAGTGTGACACTGGAGGAAGCAGAGGCGCAAGCTATGCTGGAGGTGGAGGTGGAGACATGTATATGGTGGCTGCTGTGCCAGAAGTGATTAGGGATATCCTAATTACTGATTGTAATGTGCCATCTGAGTGATCTGTATCACTCTTTTCCTCAAAAAAAAATTTGAAAAACAAAAGAGAAAAGGTCATTTTGTAGACAGTAGGAATTTCAAGTCTCGTGTGAATAGTGACTTTCTCTATTTCATAGCAGGATATGTATTATTATTATTATTTGGTTTTTTATGGTGTGAGTTGAATCTAACTTTATACATGACAGATGTACCTTCTATCAATATTATCAAATTTTGCCAAAAACAAATTCTGAATTTTGGGGGGTATCGAGAACATGTTTGGATAAGCATTTTACATATTACAGGGTGGTGGTCCTCACCTCTATACATTTGCATGTCCATTTGTGCCCTGCCTCTGTATGCCCCTCCTCCCCTGGTAACCCTTCTTGGGGAAGAATCAGTACCTGCAAAATCATATTAAATTAGTGAACCGGATACTTTGATCTTTAATAGGGAGAGCTAAAGAGAAATAATTTGAGGAGGCCAACTTTCATGCTCATTTGTCTGATATTTATCCTTCCAATGTGTTTTAATGTGCAAACTCACAATAGCAAAATATGTACTCCTATTTGATAAGCAAACTCAGAGATACAAATATGGCCTCTATGAGCAATAGAATCATGTCTGAATGCTACTACAGCATTCATGGCATTGATCCTAACTGTCAAGAAAAAAAAACTGCAAACATGGCCAGTCATTCGCTTAGCAGTATATATAGCTTATATAGTAACTATGTAATGGTACCAGCATTTGAGATAGGGCACTTTTAGGACTTTCACTAGGATAGGAGAAAACTAATTCACTAGACAGCTCATGATTTATTGTCAACTAATTCACTAGACAGCTCATGATTTATGTTGCGCTAACATATTATATATAGACATGCACAATAGAGATAATGAAAAGAGAGGAGGTTGAGCTCACCTGCCCGTACAGTCCTGTGCAGTCCTAGTTCACAAACTCTGCAGAAAAATCAACCTGCAAGTAGATTTAAGCAAGTTGAACAAGCTAAAACACCAAACTCCTCAAGTAACCATTTTGAGCGAGTCATTTTCCAGTAATATGTATTTATGTGATTAATCATTATAATTCAAATTAATTGGGTGGAGTGACTGATAAAACAAAGCTTAGATTTGACAGGCAAACAAGTTTGTGAAAATATATACATAATTCTTGTATTAAGAGAAATCATGCATGTTAGGAATCAAGGGAAAGCTAGTATGCCTTCATAAGTTGCTAGCAACACACAGTACATTAGAAACCTCAGAAGATCACACAAAAATCAACGTGGTGAACTATGAGCCTAGCATGCAAGAAATTTCTGTATCCAGATTTAACCCTTTCTTGACAAACAAAAGAGAAAAGGCCATGTTGTAAACAATAGGAATTTCAAGTTCTCATTTGAATAGTGACTTTCCCTATTATTCATAGCAGGATATGTATTTTTTTTAGGGTGTGAGTAGAATCTAACTTTATACATGGCAGATGTACCTTAAACTATTTGCGTGCCCATTTGTGCCCTGCCTGTGTATGCCCCTCCTCCCCTGATAACCCTTCTTGGAGAAGAATCAGTACCTGCAAAATCATATTAAATTAGTGAACTGGATACTTTGATCTTTAATAGGGAGAGCTAAAGAGCAATAATTTGAGGAGGCCAACTTTCATGCTCATTTGTCTGATATTTATCCTTCCAATGTGTTTTAATGTGCAAACTCACAATAGCAGAATATGTACTCCTATTTGATAAGCAACAAGCTTTCTCAGAGACACAAATATGGCCTCTATGAGCAATAGAATCATGTCTGAATGCTACTACAGCAACCATGCTATTGATCCTAACTGTCAAGAAAAAAAACCGCGATCATGGCCAGTCATTCACTTAGCAGTATATATAGCTTATATAGTAACTATGTAATAGTACCAGCATTTGAGATACTGTTAGGGCACTTTTAGGACTTTCACTGGGATAGGAGAAAAGGCAGTATAATGGAAAAGAAAACTTGCTCGGAAGGCCAGTTTGCCATACTAAAATTTTATACTCAAATATAGGATGCCCTACTTAATTTTTTATAATTCTCCATCACAGTATCATATAGAACACACAAGATCATTTACCTTTACTTAAATATAGGATACCCCTATTTAAGATAATTTTTAAGCTAATGGGCTGGCTTAAATGCGGCCCACTGGCCAATTTAAAGTCAAACAAACTAAAACATCAAACTCTAACTTCAACTAGCCAATTTGATTGAGGGAATCATTTTCGCATAATACATTTTCAGAGGTGGTGGTTCACCCTATAACAGGTGTCACTGATTTGGTCTAGTCATGAACATGGTAGGTATATGATAGCACCAAATTTATTCAATTCAGCAATTTGATCCATGTTTTCATAATTGTAATTATTTCTAAAAGGTGAGGTCTTAGCGCTGTTTTACAGGTATACCCACGAAAACTTTGCTTTATCGTTGACAAGTGTGTGCCTTTTTCATTTTTCGTAATGTTTTTCATTTATTGTTTACAACATTTATTGTCGACTAATTCACTAGACAGCTCATGACTTATGTTGCGCTAACATATTATATATAGACATGCACAATAGAGATAATGAAAAGAGAGGAGGTTGAGCTCACCTGCCCGTACAGTCCTGTGCAGTCCTAGTTCACAAACTCTACAGAAAAATCAACCTGCAAGTACATTTAAGCAAGTTGAACAAGCTAAAACACCAAACTCCTAAAGTAACCATTTTGAGCGAGTCATTTTCCAGTAATATGTATTTACGTGATTAATCATTATAATTCACATTAATTGGGTGGAGTGACTGATAAAACAAAGCTTAGATTTGACAGGCAAACAAGCTTGTGAAATACTCCCTCCGTTCCTAAATATAAGTCTTTTTAGAGATTCCACTATGGACTAGATACGGATCAAAATGAGTGAATCTACACTCTAAAATATGTCTATATACATCCGTATATAGTTTGTAGTGAAATCTCTAAAAAGACTTACATTTAGGAACGGAGTGAGTATATACATAATTCTTGTATTAAGAGAAATCATGCATTTTAGGAATCAAGGGAAAGCTAGTATGCCTTCATAAGTTGCTAGCAACACACAGTACATTAGAAACCTCAGAAGATCACACAAAAATCACGGAACAACGTGGTGAACTATGAGCCTAGCATGCAAGAAATTTCAGTATCCAGATTTAACCCTTTCTTGACAAACAAAAGAGAAAAGGCCATGTTGTAAACAGTAGGAATTTCAAGTTCTCATTTGAATAGTGACTTTCTCTACTATTCATAGCAGGATATGTTTTTTTTAGGGTGTGAGTAGAATCTAACTTTATACATGGCAGATGTACCTTAAACTATTTGCGTGCCCATTTGTGCCCTGCCTCTGTATGCCCCTCCTCCCCTGATAACCCTTCTTGGAGAAGAATAAGTACCTGCAAAATCATATTAAATTAGTGAAGTGGATACTTTGATCTTTAATAGGGAGAGCTAAAGAGCAATAATTTGTGCTCATTTGTCTGATATTTATCCTTCCAATGTGTCTTAATGCGCAAACTCGCAATAGCAGAATATGTACTCCTATTTGATAAGCAAACAGGGCACTTTTAGGACTTTCACTGGGATAGGAGAAAAGGCAGTACAATGGAAAAGAAAACTTGCTCGGAGGACCAGTTTGCCATACTAAAATGTTACACTCGAATATAGGGTGCCCTACCTGATTTTTTATAATTCTCCATCACAGTATCATATAGAACACTCAAGATCGTTTTCCATTACTTAAATATAATAGGATACCCCTATTTAAGATCGTTTTTAAGCTAATGAGCTAGGTTAAATGCGGCCCACTAAATAGATAAGCCTTGTTTTTTTATTTTTACATATGTAGAACTAAAAACTAATTTTGAACAATAAATACAATAATAATTCATATGTTATAAAATATAAAATGTTTGTGTATTTTAGGGAAAATGTTCATGTAACTAATTTTGTGTTTTCTAAAAAATGCTTCGTGTTATTTGAAAAATGTAGGAAAAAGGAAGACGAAAAGAGAAACAAAAATAGAAGCGGAGGAACAAAAAAAATTACATATTACTCTGGCCCACGCCGGATCAAAATACTCCAGTTCGAGGGGGGTTGGAAAAAAGCGGCAACTTGGACGAGTACTACGCATCGTTCGCTATGTGTGATTCATGGCATTTGCGCCAGGCCATGGTCAGTCATGTTGCTCATCAGGCCACGGGGTTTACGCCCATGAGATATAAATAAGATTATTTTTTTCCCTTTTGCATACATTTACCATTAAACAGTTATGGCAAGAGTTGGAGAAAACAAGTAAGTCAAGAGATAACAAAAAGCATAATTCCAGGGGCAAAAGGATGCTAGGATAAGCAAGTGAGATGTATCTGATGAAGCCCTCGTCTAGATGAACCTGACATTAAGAAGGGATCGTGGCTTGGTTTTATGCTTTGCTATTCAAAATATTTTCAGTATTTGATTAAGAAATTTAGATTTACCTAAAAATTATTAGAAAATAATCAAAGATATAGCCTAATTTCCATACATGAGCACAAATTACGACATGCTCTTGCTCCTCTATAAATGACACATATTTTTGAAAGAGAGCAAGAACTAACATGTGTACTTGCTATAATGGTGAGATGGATTTTCTATTTACTTCCTCCGTCCCAAAATTCTTGTCTTAAATTTATATAGATATGGATGTATCTAATACTATTAAAATGTGACTTGATGCATCCGTATTTGGACAAATCTCAGACAAGAATTTTGAAACGGAGGGGTACTTATTTTCAGAAATATTTGAATCGTTGAGAACAGAATCAGCACGCATAAATATGACCAAACAGAATTAAAGAACAAATAAGAGAAGTAAGATACACAGAGCAAAAATCTGTAGGATGAATGAGATTGGCCCTCTTGTCCATTTTGTGTCCGGTTCGACCCATTTCGAGCGCAAATTTGCGTCGGGTTTGGGTCGCGGCGGGCGGCAAACGGACGCGCGCTCATCCGCGTCGGGGCCGTGTAGCAGGCGGCCACCTACCTCCCACCCGCCAACATCAATGCGCACGCGCGGGTGGCCCCATCTGTCATCCGGCCATTAAACGGCCGCCGTCCTTCTTAAATGGGAATCCGTGGACCGGTCGTCGTCCACACTTACCACTCCGGCCCCTCTTTGCCTCCTCGAAAACCGACAACCCCAAACCCTAGCCGCTCCCCGTCCTCGAAGTCGCCGCCGGCCGCAGCCATGGGGCTATGGAACTACGGCCGCAAGGGGAAGCACGACCGCGAGGCTGGCTCCTCTTCGGGCCGCCGCCGCGGCTCCATGAAGAAGGAGGAGCCCGCGTCACCGCCGAGCTCCTCCCGTCGAGCCCCCACGCCGGCCCCCTTCACCATCGCCCCTAGGCCCGCCGGCGAGCACGATCGGCAGTACCTCAGCGCCGACGTGTGACGGCGCTACTGGGAGACGAGGACGCCGGTCCCGTGGAGCGACGTCCACCTCCCCAACAACTGGCACATCAGCGTCGACCGGGTCCCGATCCCGCCGGTGCCGACGAGCAGCCGTGCACGCCGCGATGAGATCGAGCGCCTCCTCCCCGACGACCTCTACTTCGACGATAGGTACGCCCCCGATTCCGGCCTCTGGGACACCTGGCTCCAGGACGAGCACGACACGCGTCGCGCGTCCTACTTCGTCGGCACGATGTCGGGGCCGCGGCAGCCACGTCGGGAGGTGCGCGGGCGTACGCGGGTGCGCGGCCTCACGCCCACGCCGTCGCCTTCCCCGTCTCCGTCACCACCTCCACCGCCTCGCATGACAGCGGAGGAGGAGGCCCGGCTCATGCAGCGTGTCATGGAGGACTCCATGAACACGCATGATGAGCGCCAATGGCCGAGCCTCGAGGAGACGATGGCCCTTTCTGTGGCCGGCGACGTTGCCATCCCCGAGTTGGACATGGTGGCTGCGAAGGAGCCGATGTAGGACGCGCCGGTGGCCGCGTTCCACCCGGATCTGGTGGGCCAGCACTGGAGCTGGTCATGCACGGCTCCGGAGATGGCCGACGCCATGGGGGGCGTGAACTGGTGCCCCACGCCGCCGCGGTCACCGAAGCGGGAGGCCTCGCCACGGGAGGAGGTGGTGCAGGCACCTCCGGCCTTCTAGGCCGCCCCCGTGTACCACGCGCCGCCGGCCTACGTCGACCTCGTCAGCGACGACGACGACACCGGCAGCCACTGAAGACGGCGAGGGCCACGGCATCGACGGGCGCAGCAGAAGAACGCGGGCGGCGTTTTTTATTTTTTTTTATGTCAATTATGGCACTGGGCCGTCAAGTGAACTGCTAAAGTGGGCCGTTTTGTGACCGTGACCCCCTAACTATGTTTTATTTTTTTTTAACTGAGTTTATTTACTTTTTTAGTCATTTTATTTACGTTTTTCTGTTTTTTTTAATCATGTCCAACGCGGACGTGATTTGGGGTGCGGCCGCATGGTGGGCGCACGCACAACCCAACGGACAAGACCGGACACGGGCGAACCCGTCGCCGTCCCAAAGGAACAAAATCCGGCCAAACCGGACGTCCGTTTGGGGTCATGCGGTGGAGTTTGGGGTCGTGCGGTGGAGTTGGCCTCACTGAAACACTCCTGACAATGAAGTGTAGCTGGGTTGTGCGGATACAGGCTGTGCATCGATGCACTTCTCGTCAGCCCTGATGTAACTTCATTCAGCGTTCACGTGCAGTGGCGGAGCTTTGTGTAGACCAACGGGGCAATAGCCCCCCCTTAACTTTTACAACCATTTGAAGAATATGCTCTATTTTAGGCCTAACTAATGTTTAAACTAGAGATTAGCCCCTCCTTCCCTATTAATTTGCCTCCCTTCAGCTAATGGCCCCGTCTTGGATTATGCTCAAACTCCGCCTCTGTTCACGTGCAGCATCTATATATACCTCTAAATGGAGTATAAATAATTACATCTCTTGTTCTTTTGCCAAGAATGGCCAAACATCACCACCAGGCATCAATAAATAAAAAATAAAAAACATACAACATATAGCATCGTGGGCCCCTCCACCTCCATTGGAGCTGCATCTCTTCCTTCTTTTGCCAACAATGAGCACATTGTGGGCTGCTCGACCTCCATTGGAGTTGCATCACTTCTTCCTTTGCCAACATGGATGGAATGGATGTACTCAGCAGCTGTTGTGGTGATGGATGGGCGCATGGGCACCCATCTCAAGCACCTTGCTCTGAAGAGGCGCCCTTTATGGCTGCTGCCTGTCATGGGCTGCACCATGGCAAATGGTGCAGCCGCCCAAGCTTGATGAAGATTGTTGAGGGGACTGATGGATGGGCGCATGGGCACCCATCTCAAACACCTTGCTCTTCTGAAGAGGCGTCCTTTATGGCTGCTGCCTGTCATGGGCTGCACCATGGCAAATGGTGCAGCCGCCCAAGCTTGATGAAGATTGTTGAGGGGACTGATGGATGGGCGCATGGGCACCCATCTCAAACACCTTGCTCTTCTGAAGAGGCGTCCTTTATGGCTGCTGCCTGTCATGGGCTGCACCATGGCAAATGGTGCAGCCGCCCAAGCTTGATGAAGATTGTTGAGGGCACTGATGGATGGGCGCCTGAAGAGGCGCCCTTTATGGCTGCTGCCTGTCATGGGCTGCACCATGGCGGCCCAAGCTTGATGAAGATTGTTGAGGGCACTGATGGATGGGTGCATGGGCACCCATCTCAACCACCTTGCTCTGGAAAGGCACCCTTTGCTGCTGCCTGTCATGGGCTGGGCCATGGCAAAAGGTGCGGCGGCCTAGGACCCATCCATAGTATTGAGTGGCACGTCCCCATTGGACCTTGACAAGTCTTATGGTGGCAAGCTTGTAGCAGCATGAGACAACAAGATGAGTGGAGGCACCACCTTCCTTGTAGATACATTATATTGATGACTTTCCTGCAATTTAGGAAGGCAAAGTTTCCGAACTACTCCCTCTGTCCCAAAATATAAGAACGTTTTTAACACTACACTAGTGTAAAAAACGTTCTTATATTATGGGACGGAGGGAGTAGTAAAAAGAGAGAAAACTAAAACTTGAGATCCAACCTGTGCACCTTACCGGTAGTGCTAGTGATGGTAAAGTTCAACCCATCAGCCCTTCAGAACCCTGTAAGGGCGGTGAGTGTGACAGCCTAGGGCCCATCCAAAATAAGGGCATGACTGAACAATCTTCATCAAGCTCCGCCACTGAGTGGTGGAACATGACTGAACATTAACTGCCCATAAGAAAGCCGCCGTGTTATTTGCAGAAGCAGATCGATGTAAGAACCAGAGCCTCACATGTGCTTGTTGATCTCTAATTTTGGATCTTGGTTTTTAATTCTGCTTGCTTTGTTTGGAACTACAGGAGTTGTGCCCAGGATTGACTCTCGCAAACTTAGACCTGACACTAAAAGATGGATGTGGTAAGATGACATTCAATTTGTTTAGTGATGTACTTTTTCCGCAAAGTTGTTTGTTCTCTTTATTTGTGTCTTCCCCTTGTAGATGTGATCGTTGTTGTGAAGAAGGTGCAAATGGGGGGGGGGGGGGGGGGGGGGGGGGTTGATATCTTTCGGTGTAGCCTAGGAAGTGATAATACTTGCAAGGAATGGGAAACAGACATGTTATGTACATGTTTTAGATTATGAAATAGTTTCATTAAAACTAATCTATGAAACAGTGTTTGGTTCAGGTTGCTTCAAAAAGTTGTAGAGTATCAAACATTACTGGGGTTCTGCATTTCTTGAGGATATTTAAATGTTTGTTGAAGGAAATGGACTGCAAAGGAATATTTTAACTTGTTTCTTTTCTTTTGGTTGACTCTAACTTGTTTTAACATAAGATTCATGCCCATTGTTAAAGGGCATTCTTATAATGCAATGTGAAACTATGTGTCTTCTTGTAAAGCTATCATATGGCCTTTTTAGAGTTCGAATGAAGGGAAATATAATTCATATTAAAATGCAGGTTTTAACAGTTATGACATATAATTAATATATTATTGGCAGAACCGGTGCTTAAATGTAATCAAGAAAAACAAGTGGTCATGGAAATAGGGATGGAGGAGTAACATGCTTTTCCATTGTAAAGGGACAACTCTTCATCCCCAAGAGAATATTATTCTGTTCATAGTACTGGACGGAAACCTTTGCTGAAGGCCATAGGAAGGTAGCTTATTCAACAATAAGGTCGATTGTGGTAGCGAAAAGGGGAGGGCGGAGGGGATGAGGGGGTGTTCTGTTAGGATCCCGATAACGCCCGAACGTTTGGGATTTGACGGTGGCAAATCAAACGTTTTCGATGGCAATTTTAGTGACACGAGGATGTCAATTTTAGTTGGCAAGCATGGCAACTCCGTGCTCAGTGTATTTTTTTGCCAGAAAATTGTCTTGCGTGTCAACTAAACTTGCCATCCTCGCGTCACTAAAACTGCCATCGAAAACGTTCGATTTGCCATGGTAAAATCCTGAACGTTCAGGATTTGTCATTTCCGTTTTGTTAACATGCTGTGTGGAAACATATAACTTATTCTTCGGGACTATCCATACTATATTTTTTTCCTTCATATATTAATTTGGGACTAAAGGTTTATGTTAGGGTTTGCAAACTATTCTAACAAAAGTCATCAGAACTAAAGAGAAAGACCAGGCATATGAAAACAATATCTTGAAGAGGTAGAGAGGAACACACTGCAGAAAGGACGGTGGACACAAGCGAGGTGTTGAACCTCATAGTGGCTGAAGTTGAAGAGTGCATATGGTATGTGAGGACCACAAGAGTGTGTGCTAAGTCATTTGTTCGTGCACAAGCATTTCTTTCTACGAATGTTCCTTTTAGTTCAGCTAGTATAATTTCAAGAGGCAAAACAGTGCCAACTAAGGTATGCAACTATGACAAGGTAAAACATTTTTATTTCCAAGACGATCACTACCAGAATCTGAAATATTTCTGTGGGCTGAAAACAGACAGGAAAAGGGGGGAACCCGACAGGGAAAGTATTTCCTGTCGGTCACCCTTCAGGGAAAGACGACAGGGATAGCTTGATAGGGAAATTCGCTTTTTCCTGTCAGTCGGCCGTATTGAAGAGTAGATGCCAAAGGCATGCTAGCTTATGACAATCCACCCGTATTGAAGAGTAAATGCTTTGGAATCACTCATGCATTCAGGGCATGCTAGCTTGCCATGGGTGCTCCACCCAGCAAACATACCAAAGGCAGGAAAGTCGTGGACTGACCATAGAAATGCCGCTTTCATTGGGAAGTTTACCTTGTGATAAGCATCCCATGTTTCAGCCCCCGCCCACAATTGCATCAGTTCATCAGCTAAAGGTTGCATTAGGACACTCAAATTTTACCAAGATGTTCAGGACCAGGGATAACAAGGCTAAGGAATATATACTCTGGTTTCAAGAGAATACCAGGTGGAAGGTTTAATAGAGCTACAAAAACAGGTCAGCAAGTATATGGAGCAGCATTCAACTAGTATGGTGTAAAACCATCACCAGCTATGACAAGACGGACCATCTTATCACTGTGCGACTGCATATGTAAAAGAAAGAAAGAGCTAAAAGCAACAGCAAAATAATGAAATCGGTCAAATATTAAACGGCATCAAGCATACAGTACTGTCCATTACCTTGACAATCAGCAGTTTAACTCTGTTTTCTTTCTGGTAAATAAGTGAAATAACTTCAGAAGTGTTGTAACCTGGGAGGTGTAAGAAATAGATCTGACTTAGCCTTTATAAAACCATTGTGGCTGTACATAGTACTAGTAAGGGCCAGTTCTTAAACGTGTCATCAAACTCATAAACACGGAGAGATCTCATAAACATACAAATTATATAGTACCAGAGAGATAAACAAGGAGAGAGCATGAGGGAGAAGAGAGGCAGGGGCCGCGGCGCTTAGGGGCCGGCCGGGCGGAGGGAAGAGAGGGCCGGGCAGGCGGGCGGCCGGTCGAGTCCCGCTGCCGGGCGCGTCCTGCTGCACGGCCCTGGAGGAGGTCGGCCCGGGCGGGGAGGAGTCGAGGAGCGGCGGCCCGGCGGGGAGGATTCTAGGAGGAGGGGCAGCCGGGTCGGGGCGCTGTAGCAGGGGGCTCCCGCCGGCGGATCTGACGACGCCGGAGGAGGTTGGGGACGAGGCGAAATGGGTGGACGCGTGTAGGCAAATGGGTGGACCAGGGAGTGTTTTAGATCGAGGAAAGAGTAATATGCATCGGGAAGTTCTAAAACTATCGGAAATGGGTGGATGGGAGTGCTTTAGATTGGGGGAAGAGTAATATGCACTGGAAGTTCTAAAACTATCGGAGGTGTGAGTTTAGTCCTATAATTTTGGTATTATGGTTTTATGTCCTAAAATTATTGGACGTGTGTCATTTTAGTCCTATAACTTCGAAATTGCAGTTTTAAGTCTTAAAACTATTGGAGGTGTGTCAAATTAGTCATATGCATCACTCTTGCCAACCTTTGCGCCAACTTCACGGTTTTCTCGCACTCCTGGCGTTGTCCGGCGACAACAACAATTATCTACCTATCGCCATGATCGTGCCCAAATAACAACTTGCAGAACTAGCTCTACTGCAAGGGTGTCGGGGGAACAACAATGTCATGAGAGAGATCAAGAGGTGGGATGGCATCCTCCATCCCGATTGGCTCGAGGTCTCCCTATTGACCCGATGAGGAAAGGAATGTCGTCCTCCATGTCGACTGCCTTGGGGTCTCCCACGCGGCCGGGCCAAAGCTCTTAGCATGGCTGCATTGCAGCTCATGGCCATGCAGGTGATGGCGTGCAGGTTGCAACGCACACTGCAACATGGAAGCATATGGACCAGTTTTAGGGAAGTAAACACATATAAAGGGATCAATTGAAAAAAATGCACCATAGATGCTGGCCTTACAAGCTTAGGACCTGGGACGAACAAACTTGCATAGTTTTGGGACCAAAAATTGCGGTTTTATAGTTATAGGACTAAATTGACACATCTCCAATAGTTTTGGGACAAAAACTGCAGTTTCAAAGTTATAGGACTAAGCTGACACATCTCCAATGGTTTTAGGTCTTATGATGCATTTTACTCTTAAATCTTTTATGAATACCGATGATTTTCACAAGTTTAGCACTAAATATGAACTTGACTCTGGGATATTAGCCTCTTTTTATGAATCACTTGCTACTCATGTTGATTTCCCTAAGGAGAAGTGGTTTAAATATCATCCCCTTATTAAAGAAGAAATTAAAGAACGGGTTATAGCTAAAGGTAAAACTATCGTTTACAATGTTAATCCAGTTGTGCCTACTTCTTATATTGAAAAATCATCTTTCCCAATTAGGATAAATGAACATGCTAAGGTATCAACCGTGGTTCGCAAAAGTAATATTAAAGCACCTAAAACCTTTGAACAAATCAAAGTAAAACCTAGTGTTGCTATGGTAATAGATCTCTTGGTCGAAAACATTGATGGGCATGTTATTTATTTTTGTGATGAAGCTGCTATTGAACAATTCCAAGTCAATGGTATTAATGTTATTGAAAAATCTCTGACACTAACTATTGAAAGTTTTCAACTACCTCTACCTACTGCCAAAAAGAAATATGACATACTTATTGTTGGGGATGTACATATCCCCGTTGAGGTAACTTAGTGCTTTACGAAAATTCTTTAGTTTCATGCTAATCGAAAATGGTTGTTAATAAGACTTGATCAACCTTGTTAATAAATCATTTTTGAGAGGTATGAAGTTGATGAATTTAGTAGGCACAACCTTCTGCTTCCACCTTTTGTTTTCTGTTTTTCTTGGTTAAATAAAATAAATTGTGATGTTTAGTCAGTTTTCTGAATTTTCCATGCAATAAAAAAGTGGACAAAAATAAAAAGTACTCAGGATGTCCTGAGAATTTAATACGATTTTTTCTGATTATTTCTGAATTTCCGGTACAAATAACATTAGAGGGGGTGCCCCTGGTGACCACAAGACACCAGGGCGCCCTAGTGGGTTGTGGTCCCCACATGGGTCCCCTCACTTATCCCTTTAGCCCATGTCATCTCCTACCTCCAGAAAAAAATCACCATAGCTCTCTCTCTCTCTCTCTCTCGTGTTCTTACTCTCACACCCGCGGATTTCAATCTCTTTGCTCGAAGCTCCGTTTCTGAAACTGTTTTGGGGGATTGCTACTTGGTATGTGACTCCACTATTACTCCACTTAGTTTTTACTTTAGTGGTTTATAGTTTGAATAATTAGCTACTCTTCACTAGTGGAAAAACAACTAGCCACAACTATCATTGGTGGCGCGCCATTTCCCATCAACGCCAGCAGCATTTTTTCTAAATAGTGCTGGCGTAGGACAAATCAACATGCCAGTTGTATATGATTAGTGTTGACATTGCTTTTCTTTGAAATGCCACAAATCTTTTGGCCCGTATATGCACTCACCGTTTGGAATGCACTGGTGGCGTTGCTTTTATTTGTGTTAATTTGTCAGTACTAGCGTCCGTCTGCTTTGTACGCCAAAACAATTTTCCATTTGATCAAGTGTTTTAAGTATTTAATTATTAAACTAGTCACAAAATAATAGAAATTTTATATTATGCCTTTTGTGATAATTAATTTTACTGTTTTATCAATTTAGGAATTTTATTTCTTTACTAGCTACCCGTTCAAATTTATGTAAACAAAGTGTTGGTATTATATCATGATTGTTTTGACAAAAGTGTTGGCATTTGATATATCTTATTATTGCTCTCTAGTTGATTATGCTATTGATATGAGTTAATATAATTTCTAAGAGTTATTGTTAACATGGTTAGTCATAATCTTTGCTGAAAACCTGGGTGCTACTTAAGCTTATTTATGTAAACAAGAACAAAAGAGTTTGTTAAAGTTTTTCTTTATCACTTTCAGTTTGTCAACTGAATTTCTTGAGGACAAGCAAAGGTTTAACCTTGGGGAAATTGATACGTCTCCGTCGTATCTACTTCTCCTAACGCTTTTGCTCTTGTTTTGGACTTTAATTTACATGATTTGAATGAAACTAACCCAGACTGACGCTATTTTTGGCAGAACTACTATGGTGTTGTTTTTTGTGCAGAAATAGAAGTTCTCGGATTTGGATGAAACTTTTTGAAGAATTATTTCAGAATATATAAAAAATAATGGAACTAAGAACCACCGGAGGGGTGCCCTAGCTGGGCAAGATACACCAGGGCGCCCCCCCCCCTTTGGCGCGCCCTGGTGGGTTGTGGTCCCCTCGTGGGCCCCCTGACCCTAATTCCAACTCCATAAATAACTATTTTCAGAGAAAAAAGGAGAGGAAGTTTCATCGCGTTTCATGATACGAAGCCGCCGCCACCTCCTGTTCTTCATCGGGAGGCCAGATCTGGAGCCTGTTCGGGGCTGCGGAGAGGGGAATCTTTGGTCTTGTCATCACCACCCCTCCTTCATCACCAATTCCATGATGCTCCCCACCAGGAGTGAGTAATTCCTTCACAGGCTCGCTGGTCGGTGAGGAGTTGGATGAGATTCATCATGTAATCGAGTTAGTTTTGTTAGGGCTTGATCCCTAGTATCCACTATGTTCTGAGATTTATGTTGTTATTACTTTGCCATGCTTAATGCTTGTCACTAGGGCCCGAGTGCCATGATTTCAGATCTGAACCGTTTATGTTTTCACTATTATATCTATGTTCTAGATCCGATCTTGCAAGTCATATTCACCTATTACGTGTTATGATCCGTAAACCCCGGTGTGACAATAATTGGGATACTTTTTGGTGATGGCCGTAGTTTGAGGAGTTCATGTATTCACTATGTGTTAATGCTTTGTTCCATTTCTCTATTAAAGGGAGGCCTTAATATCCCTTAGTTTCCTTATGGACCCCGCTGCCACGGGAGGGTAGGACAAAAGATGTCATGCAAGTTCTTTTCCATAAGCACGTATGACTATTTACGGAATACATGTGTACATTATATTTATGAACTGGAGCTAGTTTTGTATCGCCCTAGGTTATGACTATTATGTGATGAATATCATCCAACGGATTCACCGATCCAATGGCTATGAGTTTTCCACATATTGTTCTTGCTAAGTTACTATTGCTACGAGTTTTGCTCACATCTCTACAAAACTCGATCAAGGTTGCTTAAGTAGTCATCAAAAGAAGTTCCATACACAGAAAAATCATCCATGAAAACCTCAACAATCTTTTCACAAAAATCGGAGAATATAGCAGTCATGCATCTTTGAAAGGTAGCAGGTGCATTGCATAGACCAAAAGGCATACGTCTATAAGCATAAGTTCCAAAAGGGCAAGTAAAGGTGGTTTTTTCTTGATCGGGTTGTGAAAAAGGTATTTGAGAAAAAACAGAATATCCAACAAGGAAACAAAAGTGTGTGTGCTTAGATAGTCTTTCTAACATTTGATCAATAAAAGGCAAGGGGTAATGATATTTTCTAGTTGCTTTATTTTTTAAAATCAATTGCCATTCTATAGCCAGTAACAATTCTTTGTGGAATGAGTTCATTCTTATCATTAGGAACAACAGTAATGCCTCCCTTCTTAGGGACACAAGGAACGAGACTTACCCATCTACTATCATCTATGGGATAGATTATACATGCTTCCAAAAGCTTTAGTATTTCAGTTCTTACCACTTCTTTCATCTTAGGATTTAAACGTCATTGATGATCAATAACGGGTTTAGCATCAAGTTCCATATTAATCTCATGCTGACAGAGAGTGGGACTAATGCCCTTGAGATGATCAAGAGTATATCCAATAGCAGCTCTGTGTTTCTTTAGAATTTTCAATAATCTCTCTTCTTCATGTTCTGAAAGGTTAGCACTAATAATAACATGATATATCTTTATTTTCATCAAGATAAGCATATTTCAAAGTGTCAGGCAATTGTAATTTGAACACAGGATCACCTTTAGGTAGAGGTGGACCTCCTAGATTTCAATAGGCAAATTGTTTTTAAGCATAGGTCATTGTTCAAAGAAAATCTTATCTATCTCATTTCTTTCATGCATATGCATATCATTTTCATGGTCTAGCAGATATTGTTCTAAAGGATCAGTAGGAGGCACGGCAATAGAAGCAAGACCAATTATTTCATCCTTACTAGACAATTCTTTCTTATGATGTTTTCTACTGAACTTAGAAAAATTAAACTCATGAGATTCATTACAAAAACTAACACCAACGGTTTGTTTCTCACAACCTATTTTAGCATTAACGGTGTTCAAGAAAGGTCTACCAAAGATAATGGGACATAAGTCATCTTGTGGGGAACTAAGGACTAGAAAATCAGCAGGATATTTTATTTTCCCACACAAGACTTCAACATCTCTAACGATCCCAAGTGGTGTGATGGTGTCTCTATTAGCAAGTTTAATAGTAATATCTATGTCTTCTATTTTAGTGGGTGTTATGTCATTCATAATTTCTTGATATAAGGTAAAAGGGATAGCACTCACGCTAGCACCTAAGTCACATAAACCATGATAACAATTATCCCCTATTTTAACTTAGACCACAGGCATGCCAACAACAGGTATATATTTATCTTTCTCATCAGGTTTGGCAATTCTAGTAGCTTCATCATAGAAGTAAATAGGATGCCCATCTATATTTTCTACCAAGAGATCTTTAACCATAGCAACAGTAGGTTCACTTTGATTTTTTCTGATGGTTTAATTTAGCTGCTCTAATATTGCTTTTATTGACCATGGTTGAAACCTTAGCATGTTTCTTTATCCTAACAGGAAAAGGTGGGTTTTCCATATAAGCAGTAGGTATAACGGGATCAACATGATAAATAATACTCCCTCCGTCCCAAAATTCTTGTCTACATGTTCTTTAATTTCATCTTTAATAGGTGGGTGATATTTAAACCACTTCTCCATAGGGAGATCAACATGAGTAGCAAATGATTCACAAAAAGAGGCTACTATCTCAGAGTCAAGTCCATATTTAGTGCTAAACTTTTGAAAAGCATCATTATTCATAAAAGATTTAACACAATCAAACTGTAGCTTAATACCTAACTCTTTACCTTCACCGAGTTCCCAATCTTTAGAGTTGCGTTTAATTCTTTCTAAAAGATCCCACCTGAATTCAATAGTCTTCTTCATAAAAGAACCAGTACAAGAAATATCGAGCATCGATGTCTGCTAGAACTACGTCAGTATTTCCCCAAAGAGGAAGGGATGATGCAGCACAACAACGGTAGGTATTTCCCTCAGTGATGAGACCAAGGTTATCGAACCAGTAGAAGAACCACGCAACACCACGTAAACAACTCCTACACACAAAGAACAAATACTTGCAACCCGACGTCAGAGAGGGGTTGTCAATCCCTCACGGGTAAAAAGATAGATAAAATTGTAGTAGATTGGATAAATAGATCTCACGGGAATACGAGATAAAATAAATAACAATAAATTGCAGCAAGGTATTTTTGGATTTTTGGATTAATAGATCTGAAAATAAAAGCAAATAAAAATAGATCGCAAAGGCAAGTATAATAAAGAAGAGACCCGAGGGTCGTAGATTTCACTAGTGGCTTCTCTCGAGAAAAATAGCAAACAGTGGGTAAACAAATTACTGTTGGGCAATTGATAAAACTTCAAATAATCATGATGATATCCTGGCAATGATCATTATATAGGCATCACGTTCAAGATTAGTAGACCGACTCCTTGATAACCCACAAATATAGGGGATCGCAACAGTTTTCGAGGGTAGAGTATTCAACCCAAATTTATTGATTCGACACAAGGGGAGCCAAAGAATATTCTCAAGTATTAGCAGTTGAGTTGTCAATTCAACCACACCTGGATAACTTAATATCTGCAGCAAAGTGTTTAGTAGCAAAGTAGTATGGAAGTAATGGTAACAGTGATAAAAGTAATAGTGATAGTTTTGTAGTGTTTGTAACAGTGGCAATGGAAAAGTAAATAAGCGAAGAACAATATGTAAAAAGCTCGTAGGCATTGGATCGGTGATGGATAATTATGCCGGATGCGATTATTCATGCAACAGTTATAACATAGGGTGACACAGAACTAGCTCCAATGCATGAATGTAATGTAGGCATGTATTCCGAATATAGTCATACGTGCTTATGGAAAAGAACTTGCATGACATCTTTTGTCCTACCCTTCCGTGGCAGCGGGGTCCTATTGGAAACTAAGGGATATTAAGGCCTCCTTTTAATAGAGTACCGGACCAGAGCATTAACACATAGTGAATACATGAACTCCTCAAACTACGGTCATCACCGGGAGTGGTCCCGATTATTGTCACTTCGGGGTTGCCGGATCATAACACATAGTAGGTGACTATAGACTTGCAAGATAGGATCAAGAACTCACATATATTCATGAAAACATAATAGGTTCAGATCTGAAATCATGGCACTCGGGCCCTAGTGACAAGCATTAAGCATAGCAAAGTCATAGCAACATCAATCTCAGAACATAGTGGATACTAGGGATCAAACCCTAACAAAACTAACTTGGTTACATGATAAATCTCATCCAACCCATCATCGTCCAGCAAGCCTACGATGGAATTACTCACGCACGGCGGTGAGCATCATGAAATTGGTGATGGAGGATGGTTGATGATGACGACGGTGACGGATTCCCCTCTCCGGAGCCCCGAACGGACTCCAGATCAACCCTCCCGAGAGAGATTAGGGCTTGGCGGCGGCTCCGTATCGTAAAACGCGATGAATCCTTCTCTCTGATTTTTTTCTCCCCGAACGTGAATATATAGAGTTGGAGTTGAGGTCGTTGGAGCACCAGGGGGCCCACGAGGCAGGGGGCACGCCGAGGGGGGGGGGGGGGGCAGGCACGCCTCCCCACCCTCGTGGACAGTATGTGGGCCCCCTGGCCTTGATTCTTTTGCCAGTATTTTTTATTATTTCCAAAAATAATCTCCGTGAAGTTTTAGGTCATTCCAAGAACTTTTGTTTCTGCACAAAAATAACACCATGGAAATTCTGCTGAAAACAGCGTCAGTCCGGGTTAGTTCCATTCAAATCATGCAAGTTAGAGTCCAAAACAAGGGCAAAAGTGTTCGGAAAAGTAGATACGACAGAGACGTATCAACTCCCCCAAGATTAAAGATTTGCTTGTCCTCAAGCAATTCAGTTGATAAACTGAAAGTGATAAAGAAAAACTTTTACAAACTCTGTTTGCTCTTGTTGTTGTAAATATGTAAACCCAACATTCAAGTTTTCAGCAAATATTATGACTAACCATATTCACAATAACACTTAGGTCTCATGTTTACTCATGTCAATGGCATAATCAACTAGCGAGCAATAATAATAAATCTCGGATGACAACACTTTCTCAAAACAATCATGATATGATATAACAAGATGGTATCTCGCTAGCCCTTTCTGAGACCGCAAAACATAAATGCAGAGCACCTTTAAAGATCAAGGACTGACTAAACATTGTAATTCATGGTAAAAGAGATCCAGTCATACTCAATTTAAATTAATAGTAATGGATGCAAATGACAGCAGTGCCCCAACTGGTGCTTTCTAATAAGAGGGTGATGACTCAACATAAAAGTAAATGGATAGGCCCTTCGCAGAGGGAAGCAGGGATTTGTAGAGGTGTCAGAGCTCGATTTTGAAATAGAGATAAATAATATTTTGAGTGGTATACTTTCATTGTCAACATAACAACCGAGAGATCTCGATATCTTCCATGCTACACACATTATAGGCGGTTCCCAAATAGAATGGTAAAGTTTATACTCCCCCACCACCAACAAGCACACTCCACGGTTGGTCCGAAACAACGGGTACCATCCAACTAACAACAATCCTAGGGGAGTTTTGTTTGCAATTATTTTGATTTGATTTGCTTAGAGCATGGGACTGGGCATCCCGGTGACCGGCCATTTTCTCGTGAGTGAGGAGCGGAGTCCACCCCTCTTGAGAATAAACCGCCTAGCATGGAAGATACAGACATCCCTAGTTGATACATGAGCTATTCGAGCATACAAAACAGAATTTCATTTGAAGGTTTAGAGTTTGTCACATACAAATTTACTTGGAACGACAGGTAGATACCGCATATAGGAAAGTATAGTGGACTCATATGGAATAAATTTTGGGTTTAAGGGATTGGATGCACAAGCAGTATTCCCGTTTAGTACAAGTGAAGGCTAGAAAAAGACTGGAAAGCGACCAACTAGAGAGCGACAACAGTCATGAACATGCATTAAAATTAATAGACATTGAGTGCAAGCATGAGTAGGATATAATCCACCATGAACATAAATATCGTGAAGGCTATGTTGATTTTGTTTCAAGTACATGTGTGAACATGTGCCAAGTCGAGTCACTCGAATCATTCAAAGGAGGATACCACCCTACTATACCACATCACAATCATTTTAATAGCATGTTGGCATGCAAGATAGACCATTATAAAATCCTAGCTAATTAAGCATGGCATAAGTGTTGGGGAACGTAGTAATTTCAAAAAAAATCCTACGCACACACAGGATCATGGTGATGCATAGCAATGAGAGGGGAGAGTATGTCCATGTACCATCGTAGACCGAAAGCGGAAGCGTTGGCACAACGCGGTTGATGT
Organism: Triticum monococcum; assembly: GCA_034509565.1. Taxonomy (NCBI): domain Eukaryota; kingdom Viridiplantae; phylum Streptophyta; class Magnoliopsida; order Poales; family Poaceae; genus Triticum; species Triticum monococcum. The sequence continues at coordinate 60,032,840 of CM067843.1, read as the reverse complement.
AGTCATACGTCTTCATGATCCGACCGATCCAAGTACCGAACGTACGGCACCTCCGAGTTCAGCACACGTTCAGCTCGATGACGTCCCGCGAACTCCGATCCAGCAGAGCTTCACGATAGAGTTCCGTCAGCACAACGGCGTGATGATGGTGATGATGTTGCTACCGATGCAGGGCTTCGCCTAAGGACCGCTATGATATGATCGAGGTGGAATATGGTGGAGGGGGGCACCGCACACGGCTAAGAGATCAAGAGATCAATTGTTGTGTCTAGAGGTGCCCCCTGCCCCTGTATATAAAGGAGGAAGGGAGAGGCCGGCCCTAGAGGGGGCGAGCCAAGTGTGGGGAGTCCTACTAGGACTCCCAAGTCCTAGTAGGATTCCCCTTTCCTTTCCAGAGTAGGAGAGAAGGAAAGAGGGGGAGAGGGAGAAGGAAAAGGGGGCTGCACCCCTTGTCCAATTCGGACCAGAGGGGGGGCGCCTCCTTCCTTTTGGCCTCTCTCCTCTATTCCCGTATGGCCCAATAAGGCCCAATACTTCTCCCGGTGAATTCCCGTAACTTCTCGGTACTCCGAAAATACCCGAATCACTCGGAACCTTTCCGATATCCGAATATAGTCGTCCAATATATTGATCTTTACGTCTCGACCATTTCGAGACTCATCGTCATGTCCCCAATCTCATTTGGGACTCCGAATTACCTTCGATACATCAAATCACATAAACTCATAATACAATCGTCACTGAAACTTTAAGCGTGCGGACCCTACGGGTTCGAGAACTATGTAGACATGACCGAGACACGTCTCCGGCCAATAACCAATAGCGGAACCTGGATGCTCATATTGGCTCCCACATATTCTATGAAGATCTTTATCGGTCAAACCGCATAACAACATACGTTGTTCCCTTTGTCATCGGTATGTTACTTGCCCGAGATTCGATCGTCGGTATCTCAATACCTAGTTCAATCTCGTTACTGGCAAGTCTCTTTACTCGTTCCGTAATACATCATCCCGTAACTAACTCATTAGTTACAATGCTTGCAAGGCTTATAGTGATGTGCATTACCGAGTGGGCCTAGAGATACCTCTCCGACAATCGGAGTGACAAATCCTAATCTCGAAATACGCCAACCCAACAAGTACCTTCGGAGACACCTGTAGAGCACCTTTATAATCACCCAGTTACGTTGTGACGTTTGGTAGCACACAAAGTGTTCCTCCGGTAAATGGGAGTTGCATAATCTCATAGTCATAGGAACATGTATACACTACAAAAAAATACACTTTCGTGATGATACGTGTTTGTCACAGTAGGTCGCGTTTTTTGTCATGCATGTACATCCATGACAAATTTATGACAGAATCAAGATAGTCATACCCGTGCTGTCGTAGAAGTGTTCCATGACATTACCAAAATTATCATCACGGATTGTCCACTTCCATGACGATAAATCACGCGTCACAGAAGTGCTTTCGTCAAGGGTGACCGAAACGTGGCATCCATCGTAACGGAACACCGTTAAGCTATCAAGTCGGGTTTTGGATCCGATAACCCGTTAAAAGCCCCAACCAATGGGGATTTTCCACGTGTAAAATCATCATTGGCTGGAGGAAACACGTGTCGGCTCATCGTTGGGACAGATGTTAGCCACTCATTGGACAGAAGGCGCCTATGATACGTCGACATGTGGCACGGCCCAACAAAGGCCCATTCCTGTGAAAAGGCCGACCCGTTTGACTTGGTCAAAAGGTGGCGGGCCGGCCCATGTAAAGCTTGTTAACGGCATGTTCGCATATAGCCCATTTACAGCCTGTTAACCCAAGGCCCGTTACGCCCTATCCGAATTAGGCCCAGTAGCGTCATCTAGGCCACCCAATGTGATTCCAGTCCATTTATACTTCTAGCCCATGTATGGCCCATGACGTCTTTCGGCCCATATGAGGCCCTATGTAACTCTTGGCCTATTAACGGACCATGGTGAAACTGGCCCGTAATGAACAGTGTATCACTTTACACCCATTAACGGCCCGTGGTGAAACTGGCTTGTAATGAACAGTGTATCACTTTATACCCATTAGGCCGTTTCCATCCCATGTTATCTTTCAGCCTTCTCAGAGCCCATTTATTCTTGGGCTCATTTCCAGCATTTATTTACTTACGACCCGTTACTGTCATTTTCTGCTTATGGGCCAAATTTAGCCCGTGGTTACAGTCGGCCCGTTTGTGGTCCGTTAATACATTGGGCCATTTTCATAGCGTCATCAAATACGGCCTATTAACGATGGCCCGTTATGGTCAGCCCATGAATGGACGATTCCAACTCTAGCCCATTTACGGCCTGTTATTGGCCCATGTTTGGCCAATCGATCATACTGCCCGTATAAGGCCCATTGATGATACGGCCCGTAGAAGGCCCATTGTTTCTACAGCCCGTAGAAGGCCCATTGTTTCTATGGCCCGTAGAAGGCCCACTGTTTCTACGGCCCGTATAAGGCCCACTGTTTCTACGGCCCGTAGGAGGCCCAGTGTCACTACAGTAAATATTAGCCCATGGTTATTGTGGCCTAGTTTTAAAAAATAGGTTACTGCAGCCACTAGCAAACCGCGGAAAAAGAACTGCAATGACTACAAGCAAACAAATAAACAAGATAACAAGGAAATAAATCAGCAAGCAACTTATGCTAGGCTATCACGGCTATCACACATATTGCATCCACTGGGCATCAAAGTTCGCCACCAGTGCAAATAAACGCGCCGACAAAAGAATGTACAAAACTGAGAGCACTTCAGAAGGCACTAGGCCTGGCTAGGTCAGGCCCCCCAAACAGCTGAAGAAGCTGAGTAGACCTCAGTTGTGTCAACCATAGATGCATCAACACTATATTTAAGGCATGATGGTGCGCACGATAGTCCTCTGACATCTTCATTGCATCTTTGACTTCAAGTCGGAGCTGAGCTGAAGCAAGCCTTTCCGCTTTAAGTTGAGACTGAAGAAGTCGAACGGATTGAGGCAGCGACTGCACAGAGGTTGTCTCACATCTACTGGTGAGTAGCTTCAACTCACTGTCTTCATCAAGACAGGACCTTGGGGTCATCTCGCTGTCCTCAAGATGGTTTGGCTCACTATCTTCCCTAAAGTTCTGCCTGGCGTAAGAGATACGAGTCTGAAAGAGAAACAAGGAGACACGTAACAGGTTTCACAATTATATAAGCAAATAAATGGATCTGTTCTGCATAAGGAACATGTTTTTACAACTACAATTTGAAACTGGTAGTTGTTGCAAACATCCAATCAGATGTAAACAGCAAAGCAAACAACAGTGGAGGAAATGATGCCTATCCAAATCTATACTAGAACAAAGTTTTAAGGCTTGAGAAGGATGAACTTACATTACATGTTAACACGGGCTGGACAAAGCCCTTCTCCATGTTGATGGAAGGATAATTCAATAAATTCCCCAAAGAAAATTCTTTATAAGCGTTGCCATTATTCTACATTTTGCAAAGAGTAAATATAGATCAAATAATATTGGAAGAAACAGAGGATAATGAAGCTCAGGTGCAGACTGATGATACGTAATCAAATAGCAGTTAATTAAGTACAACGTTACATGGCAAAAGGGAGAGAGGTACTGACAAGAGCAATGCAGAGCCCATTATTGTTTTGAGATCGTATGATCCTTTGAGCAAGGAGATTCATCTGAAATTAGTTTTCATACAAGAGAGAAGGTAAGGCACAAGCAGAAATTTAGGAGTTCAAATTTTGAATTGATATCATAGACAGTACCTGACGATGGGATCCCAGCAGTTCTAATAGGGGTTTGGCCACTGGAGTAGGGGTAAAGTGTGGTATAGTTGGGCATGTGTTTTTCTGTGGCTGCTGATCTATCTGATTTAACAGGTATCACTACCTTTTCCAAATACCTAGTTTGTACTCCTTGAGGACCTGCACTCACCCTCTTCCTTTTGGACATCTATTACGAAAGAACAACATTTGACTGGAAAAACATAGTGTGACGCACATGGAATAGGTACAAAAAATGGATAGGTATGGCATATACTCATATATGATGCTTAAACTAAGTAGATGGTGTAACAAAGTAGAAGTAATGCAAGAGGTCAGATGCAAAATATGTGCGACCAATACAACTTTGCAAAGTTAGAGCAAGCACCTTGATGGGTGAATAAGATAGGCCATCCTCCACCATGCCAAGTTTGTTAGCCAGTGGATCGTTCCGCAATATTCCTCTCGTGCGCCCATTCTCATATTCATTTTGATAATGTTCAATATCTGACATGCATGAAAACATAAAAACAAGTGAGATTTTCTATGTAATGCAGAAGTGATTCTAATCCAATACTGCCTCCCTGTAAACCCCTTTGTGCTATCTCTGCAATTCTTTTAAAAGATGCCATGCATGCTGTAATTTGTTGTGTGCATTAATATAATGTGGCCTACTACTCAAAATATGAGAGCTCCAGAAGTGATGACACTTCGCAGATGATAGCTTCAACATATAGTAAAGAAGAACAAGTCGACCTGACCTGACAGATTCAAAATATACTAAGGGAGAACAACTCGACCTGACCAGTCGACCGCAAGAGAAGAGTATCATCTTAAAGAAGAGGAGAAGAGCAAGCAGATTGAAGATATTACAACTCTTTCAATACAATGTCGGTTGGCCACCCATGATGAACCAGAGCGCATAGAGAAATACTATTCTTTCCGGTCTCTCCATATGTGGCTCACATGCATTTCGAAACTAAAGTAGGAACATTTAGCTAACCAATTAAACATCTCTCAGTTTTACTAATATCAGCAATAATATCAGATATGAATTTTTACAACTAAGCTTGTTTAGCTTGATGGGTGGAGCAGTGCTATTACGGCACGAACCACGTAGGCTGATTGTGGTCATCATAAAATGGGGAAAACATAAGCATGATGAGTACAGTGTTGACCGTGGCAGTGGGATGGCAGATCTGAAGCTGCAAACCACGCAAAGGGTAGTTAGCAACTAATGTTTGCTTTGAAATAACAACTAAGACTTGGTATGGACAAGAAAGTACGGTCAACAAGTGACAAAGAAATGCAATTATGCTGTCTCTCTATATGTCGCGACATGCATTTGGAAACTCAAGTGGGACCTTTAGCTAACCAATTAAATGTGTCGGTTAACTAATATCAGTATCATATCACAATCATATTTGAACAACTAAGCTTTCGAATTCTGAGTGTTGTGTTGTTTAGCTTGAAGGGTGGAGTAATGCTAGTACGACAGAAAGCACCTACGTAGATCATAGTATAGTAGATAAAAGGGGAAAACCCTAAGCATCAAGAGAAAAATCAGGAAAGTGGAACTAGCTGGACCAGTGGGTGGCGCACATGCTTTTCGAAACGAATATAGGAACATTAGGTGACCAATTAAAGGTTCTCTGTTTTAGTGATATGAGCATCATATCAGATTCGTATTTCAACACGTAAGCTTTGGGTTGAGGTCTTGAGGAGCAGCGCTAGCACGACACGAAGCACCTACGATGATGGTAGTGAATATAAAGGGGAAACCATAAGCTTTACGAGTATAGTGCCCGTGCCATGGCGGATCTGAAGGTGCAAACCGGACAAAGCTACTTCGCAACCAATGTTTGCTTTCAACTAGCCACTACGATTTGGTACGGAAAAGAAAAGTACAATAAACAAATTACGATCTATTTTCCGGGTGAGATCAATAATTTAAGCACATATGGAAGAGTACCACCTCTCTTGTGACACTGTGTAGGCCTATGCTGATACGTTGAGGGTGCTCCAGGTGCGATGGCTGTCGGCGGTAGGGAAGAAGACTTTAGACGGTAGACGGCCGGGTCGGGGGATATATCCTGTTGCCATGGACGAGGCGGTCATAGGAGCGGAAATGGCAAGGTGGACGACGGCGCCGATGAAGCGAGAGGAGGCGATGAAAGGATCTTGGTCCAGCGCCGTGGATGAGAGACGTCCATCTCTTGCAGTGGATGACGGGGTAGGGGTAGCGGCTCCGGCAAGGTGGAGGGTGGGGTGGCGGACGGAGGAGGCTGGCCGCAGTGCGGAGGTTGTCGTGCCGCCGACGGTGTATGAATGGGGAAATGGAGGGGAGGGGGATCTAAAACTTTGGGACACGCTTCTCTGAATTGGGGGAAAGTTACGGACTTATCCCCCGTTTAAATTTCGGACATCGCGTTGGTTGGGGATAGGACGGTAATCTCGCATCTCCCAAATATTTGCCGGTAACTATTTCGGGCGAGGAGAGGGTGTTTTGCCGCCCACAGTTGGTGCCCACGGTGTATGAACGGGGCTCGCAGGTAGGGTAGTTGTGTCACGTCTGATGGAAGTTACACATCTGCCCCTATTTAAAATATTAGCCTACATCAATTTCGGACGAGGAGAGTTTGTTTTGCCGCCCACCGTGTATGAATGGGGAAATGGAGGAAGAAACACATGTCTTTCGGATGAGCTTGAATCAAATGTGTTTTGCCGCCCACGTTTGGCACCCACCGTGTCCGAATGGGCTCAGAGGCCGTCGTGTCACGTCTGATTGAAGTTACTAGTCTACCCCTATCGACAGCAGTGTAAATCCGGTCGATAAGGATGTCAAGTGTCAGGGGTAGACAATAATTTCCATCTAGGAAACACTTGCTTCGGGCAGCCCACTAATTATAGTGGGTGTTTAGCCGCTTCGTTCAAAACTTGGGAGAATTAGCATTCATGTTTGCCCTGGGACCTGGCAAACTAAATTCAAATCCAATTTGTATTCGATTACGAATATCCACAGATAATTATACATTTTGTTATTTATTTCTTCAAAACCACAACAAAGATTTATTCCACCTTTATATATGGTTATGATTTAGAAATGCCGTGATCTTTGAATTCAGTAGGTTGGATACACTTTGAGTCAAATAGTTATTTCACCCAATACAATATGCTCACACGAAAAACAGTTCACCTTATGTCAATCATACAAGTACTAAGGATTACCTTGCCTAAAAAATTCGGATCATTACAACACATGGACATCATAGGGGGTCTTGCAACATAATCCGTTCAGAGACATGGCACAACATGCAAGTACAAAAATCTAATGACAATTTCAACTGGTATCTAAAGAAGAACCGGGATTACCTTGGGCTTCAGATAGCAGAAACAGCAGGACCTCTTCCATATTCAAATACAACATTCTTACTTCCTCCAATTCTTGGGTTGCTTGCATAATGCGTGCCGCTAATTCGGTAATTTCCAGCCTCAAGATAAAGATTACCTCATTCATGGCAGCCACACCATCACTTTCTGCCTCTAGTAGAGCCTCAAGCACTATAATATCTATGCTCATACTGCTCTCCGGTGGTGTTGCCTCTGAACTGCTACCATCTGGTAACATGGATGGCGCACTGCTTCCACAAATAGATTCTGGGGTTGTACATTTTGTCCTAGTGTGAACGGCATCCTGAAAGGTTTTCGCTGGACATGAGTAAGAGATAGTTATCGTATGATCCAGGCAGTAAGCTTACATGGTAAATGACGGACGAATTATTGTCGAGCATGGCAAACTATATTTAAATGGTTCGAAGCAGCATCAGCCGAAAAGAAATTAAAATGGTAAGATGAAACTAGGGATGTAAGTGGCAAATAAACGACATCTGCCAATCCCATCTAGTTAGTTTTTGCTACCTCCCTAGTTCATTTTCCTCAAAAAACAAAAACTCTTTTGAACTATCATACCACTAGTGGACTTTAATCGGGATTAAACCGGACCCAGTTGACATCCCTAGTTGAAAGGGAGTGTACAACCGCTATATTTAAGTTGCCAAGGCATCTAAGCAGTTGAAATAATCTGAGAAAACACTTAACAGTGTGGCCTCATATAAACTACGAAGACGGTCTTGTGATGAAGTTGAGAGGAAAAGTTAAGGACTCAAATGAAATAGGCATGCATTTCTTTACGATAGTACAGCAGGCACTGCTGACATATTGGCCAACTCACGTATAGCGTAATAATAAATAAGCATTCGAATCAAGCAATGCAGCAAAGCAGACAACTGAACTATTTGTAATTCGGTAGGATTACACGTTGAGGGCACAAGCCAAGAAAGCAGCCCACTCGCATTACATTTCACATGTACTAAAACACACTGGCTTACTATATGTTGATGTGAAGCCTAGCTGCTGTTGCAATGTTCTTTGAAGATATCGTCAGCATCCCGTGGTTGCAAATCTAGTTGTTGTAGTTTATTCTGCACCATCTATTTACGTAAAATTAATTTTAATCGCATGCACTGGTCCGAATTGATCATCAATGGTTCATCTAAACTAATGAAAGAAGGGTGTGTGCATACACGACAGTATATCTGCTTCCCTCTATTTTTATGCTTGTTCGAGGTGCCAGCCCCAAAAGAACAAATATTTTGCTTGATGGGGTTGGCAGCTCCATAATTAATAGAAGCATCAAATTAGTCATGCAACTTGGGAAGATCAAGAACACACAAACAAGTAATGAACAGAGGCTCGGAGCAGTGATGTAATAGCTAGCATCAGAAAATGTAGGGTAAACGAACAAAAAAGCAGCGGAACCACATGCTAGTTTGTGATGTGTAATTAAGCACAGAGAACATTAAGCAGTCTGATGGAACCAACAGGTGGCATCAGAACAAAACTAAAGCATATTAACTATATGTGCACTTGTATGTAATTTAGCACATGCAACATGTTCACTGCCAGAAGTATGGCCCTACAGGTGCAAGCAGAATAACGCGTCTCATGAAAAAATGAATGATGCCCTGAAGAAATTCAAAGGTGTGGTGCTTATGCTAGGAAAGTGAACGTAGGCACCGGCTGTTGGATAATAGTACCTGATTCTTGGCGGCGTATGGGTATCGTTATCATACTTGATAGCTAAGGATCGTCGATGGTGCTCGTGTTGCGGTTGAGTTTGGGCCAGCTGTCGCCGGCGCTGAAGCGGCTCTGGTGCTACGGCTGCGGCGCCTGTCGACATACAAGAAAGCTCATCTGTGGTAAGTGAACAGTTGCACGATAAAGAGAAAAACCGAAGGAGTACAAATCGAATAACCTGATGAGGCTGCGGCGTCGGTAAAGAAGGGCCGGTGGAGTTGAATATGGCGTCCGTGGAGCGGGTCCGGTGCAGTGGACGAAGGCTTTGGCGGGCGCATTGTACAGTGCTTTCGGTGAGGCGGATCTGTTGCGGCGGACGAGGGCTTGTATGAAGGGCCAGCGAAGGGGCGGACGAGGGAGTCAGTGAAGGGCCTACGCTGTGGTGGACGAGGGCGCCGGTTAAGCAGATCCGGTGCGGTGGACCATGATGGCGGTCAAGGAGATCCGGAGCGGTGGACAAGCCAGTCGCTGAAGCGGCTCAGGTGCAAGCGGAGGACTAGATTCGGTGGCTTGCCGTGGTTGGGGGGGGGGGGTCAGGGAGGGGAAGGGGAGGGGCTCTGGGGAAGAATGTTGGGGGCAACGAGGGGAAAACAATGGAGTTACCAAAGCAGCCCTTTTTCGTTCATGTGGCAGGGGTAAAACAGGAATATCACAGGGCTAAACTTTCGGGCACGTGATATTTTGATGTGAGCGGGAAGTTTGAAAGCTTTTGGCGCCTAAAATTATAAGTATTCTGCTCTCGTACGGCCGACTATGATATCATGGCCGACAATTTGTTTGTTTTGCATGAAAAAAATGTGCAAGTTTTGAAAATCAATGTCTCCAACTCGAAACTTAGATTGTCCATTCAATTCAAATATGGATCATTGAGCTACTACAAGCAAATACCATCATACGGTCCAATTCAAATGAAGTTCCAAATGTGTTTATCCTAAATATGATGACAAAATCAAAAATGTGTATGTGTATGAATAAAGTGGATGATTATAAAGTTTGAACATGCCCGTATGTGTATATCTCTAGGTTTGATATATGAATTTGAAATCACGAAATCCCGGCTTAAAAAATGTACCTCTGTTTAAATGAATTACAAAAGCTAATGATGGAGTCGAATTCCAAAATTCCAATCTTAGGTTTGTAATTCTGGTACATCAAGGTATATCACGCATGTTCAAAAGTATCATTATCTCATAGTACAAACTGTGAAACAAATTGATCAACCATGAGTGCACAATATCTCAATTACGCTAAAGTCCCTCAAATATAGACACCTCACTCTTTATCTGAAGTCAACCCCCCCCCCCACCACCACACACACATAGAGAGAAGTCGTTCTCTCCCCCAAACACCAATACACGAGCACATTAACACCCCTCTGTCTTGTAAAGTCCGGACCCCAACATAGGTCTCTCTCACTTTGTCTCTCGGGCATGCACACATCTCTTCCCTCACTTTCTAGGTCTCCCGCTATCTCTCTTACCCAAGAACACGCACTATGTAGAGTGTATATTTCCCATACACACAAAACATCGCCCCCAAACATCTATCTCCCTAGTTATGTGGTTCTCGCGCACTCACCTCACACACCACCCCATTGCAAACAAGCACACTTTGTCTCCTTGTGCACCACTCTCCTCTTTCTATCTCTCCCACATGCGGACCCGCCCCAGCTCCTTCCCTGTATACATATATGTCGTGACTCTTTGCATAGCTCCCTAATGTATAATCGTTCTCGATTTCGCACATTGTTCTCTACACCATCTATTCTAGATCTCTCATGAAGTCCCTATCACACACACGATGACTCGCTTCCCTTGCGTCTCCGTTCATAGGCCAATTTCGGACAACATCAACATTGTATCCCTATCTATACGCCATTTATGGACACAAACGACCCCTCTCGCCCCCTCTCTTCCTCTCTCTCTCTCTCCATCGCTAGCTCTCTCTTTCTCTCGCTCTCACACCCCTCTCCCACACACACACTCGATTTCTCTTCCAAATAGTCTGCTCCCCCCGCCCGCACCCGTGCAATCTCGCTACTACACATGTCACACCATTCCCCCTTCCCTTATACTAGGTTTACATCATCAGTGGTCTCTCTACTCCACATACACTCTCTCCCTCTCACACACAAACACGTGCACAAACACACACAGACACGCACAAACACCCATTTATCTGGATCCTCATCTCTCCTCATGTCCGCATGTGTATCTCACACACTCACTCTCTAATTATGTATATGTGTCTCCACGTTACACAACACAAAAGCCCCATGTACATGTCTCTCTCTATCCTCCACAAACATAGACACAAAGAATATGTTATCATTGCCTCAGTCTCTAACATATCACACACGCACATTGTCTCTCTCTCTCTCGCAAACACGCTCAACAAGGGCTTCCCCGTGAATAACTTACTGTCTATTCATCAACAGTCGTGGCAGTACGGCGAACACGAGACGTGAAAAAGAATAAATCTACACGTTCTTAGACCACCTAGTATGACTACTAGGACTAGAGCAAGCCAAAAAGCGCGCCGCCGTCACCCCCTCCTTGTCGGTGACGGGAAAATCTTTGTTTTACACAGTCGAGAAGTCATTGTGCTAAGGCCCCACATGCCGAGGCATTGAATAGAATGTAGATGCTAGTTTACGGAAGCAAGTATCGATAATACGTTTGTATCTCCATACTTATATTTCTTCTCTTATAAAAAACTGAGTTGGTGATGATGGTACGTGTGCCATCTTGCAATATAGACCGCCTGATCTATATCCGACGGATGGAAATTAAACTAAAAGATACCCGCACCCCTCTCCACATTTGCAGACAAGGCCTTCCCTCGTTCATCCTTATCTCCAACAAACCTCATTGTTGAGCAATTAAGAAAGGAAGCCTCTGGAACAAACTGGCCTGGTGGCTGTTGCCGGCATCGTCAATCCCCATGCCTCCGCTCAGTCCGACCACCAACCACCACCACAGCCCACTCCTCTTCACCTTATCTTATATTTCTCGAGATATCATTAGTTTTTACACATGGGATTACTCCCGCAAGGGTCAATCACAACAAGTGTTTTATAAAAAATTGCATCTTGATGTTCCGTGCAATGCACGGATCTTGCTAGTACTCCTACACAAGACTAAGTTGGTGATGCTGGTGTGTCTGCCATCCGTCATTTCTGACCATTAGATCTACATCTAACGATTGTGAGGTAAGTTGTTGCCTTTTCTCACCAACATCCCACTTGTCTACCAATTTGCAGAAAAACCCATAATTAGTATCTTAAAACCAACCACATCCCTCCCCGACCTCACCAAAACAGCCCAAGGAATATATTCTAATTGAAACATAACTTGTGACATATGTATATCAAAATTATAGTGTTTTGTCCCAAGTTTGTGAATAAGTATTATTCTAATTATGATTCGTTGCAACGGACATGAGCATTGGTAGTATTTCCAACCATGCATTTTTTTCCTAGTATTCCATAGTTTCGAGTTTTCCATCAAGATATTAGTCACTCATGGTTGATATTTACTTTCAATCATGTACACATATGCACTATGTAACTAGCCTTGCTTATTGGCTTCCAAAGCTTAATTTTCACTCCTACTTACAATATGTAGAGTATTTAACAAAAAACTACCACTTTCAACTAGCCCTAGGAAGAATCTATTGTACAAAAAATAGCAAAAACATACCAAAAATTTCTTACTCCACGCCAAAAACTACCTAGTACTCCTACCGATTAGGTTCGTTTAAACCCATTTATGACAGGGTTGGCCCACACGTCCGTGCTGACGAGGCAGCTTAAACCAACACATTTTGTTTGACCGTTGACATGAGGGACCCACATCTGACCTTCTATCCTGTTATTCCCCCTTAAATCATTATTTTTCCTGAACATTACTTCAAACAGTACTGATGCGTGTTCGTCGGTGGCGCCGGTGATGAGAGAGTTGGCCGCCGCTTCGCCGGACGGGCCGGACGCCGCGCTGGCCTCCGCACGGGTTGGCAGGCTGGCCCGAGCGTGACTCACAAGAGAGAAAGCCGTCGCACTGGCCTTCGCTCGATCCAGATGGCTGGCCTTAGCGCGGCGCGCGCGAGCAAGCCGCCGCGCTGCCATGCCAATCTAGCTAGCAAACCTTGCAGACAAGCAGCTGGACAGAGCTATCTTGGCTAGCTAGCGTCCGCGAGCGCCGGACGGAGCTAGCATCCGGGCTGCCGCAACATGGGCTCCGCACCGCCGGCGGTTTTGACCTCGCCTTCTGCCGGCGGCGGTAGCTGCGTCCCATGGCCGAGGATGACTAGGTGGACGTGCCGGAGGTAGGAGGTCACTCGAGGATTTTTGTTGGTAAGAGCATGTACAATGGTTGATAAGGTAGTCTTATCTTAAGTCTGCCACATATGCAAGTGGTAGTAGTTTCTTGGCATTTTAGTGGTTTCTTGCATTATTAGAGCAAGTACAATAGAGCTGAGTCGGCGGGCTATAAGAAATAAACTAGTATATTTCTGCTTAGTTGGAGGAAAGAGAAGAGGATAGAGAAGGTAAGCCGGCTCTTCGTGAAGAGCCAGCTCTAGCACATGCTCCTAGGCACTTTGTGAGAATGAGAAGTGGGCCACATAATAAAAAAGTAATACACTCTTTTGATCTATTATTGTACATGTTGGCTATAAGATGGGGTGTAGATGACATGGCACTGGCTTATAGCCAGCAGCTGGCTATACTATTAACCATGCTCTTAGGGGTTTCTTGTAAGGAACAATGTACATACTACTACCGACAAAAGGCGATTCTAGGTTGCGTTGTACTCCAACGAGTACTACTAGTGGTCGCGGGAGTGTATACCTCGTTTTGTGGGTTCGATCCCGGCCGAACGCACGCACTACAAGAAATATGTCAACTTATGACCTTTTGTCAGTGACCCTGGAAGAATTGGTAATAAATTTATGACCATTTTAGACCAATTGGTCAAAAGCTGTTCGGGGGGCTCCAAACCCTAAACCATTGCGACCATTTTGGTCAGAAAGGTCGTAATTTCCTTACATGAAATGGTCATAAAGCAGACAGCACTAGTCCGCTGCCTTATTTCTAGTTGATCATAACCAATATAGATGTTCATAACCTTGTAAATTGTGGTGGATTGGTATGACTTGGCGCCACCTCATCAGTTTTGCCTATGTGTCATGTCCATGTGTCAACTTTTGCCCTAGGTTGTGAAGCAACCTATATTTCTGTCATTTCGAAAATTCCCAAAAAAATCTCATAAATTCTTTGGGTGATATCTTCTTCAAATATGTAAAAATCCTTCCTTGCCTAGTTCAAAAATAATTCAACAATATTCATTTTCCTATTCTGTTCACAACAGCACTTTATGAAGGAAGTGATATTTATATATTCTTGATTGACCTCGGAATTCTTGGGCACTCTTTCTTATCCAAATCATTGCTGCATGGCAAAATTCAGATCCATTTGCCTAGCAAATCTTCCTCGGCAAATTTCCAAAGTTTTTGTCCACCTAGAAGCATTGTGAAGGAAGTACCTTTTTTATATATCCAAATGACATGGAATTTATACAGTTCCTTCATATGCCCAAATTATCACCCTCCTCCAAATTGCAGCTCTGTCAAATCATCTATGTGAGCCCAGGTTCAATTTATATTTTATGGCAAGATTGGCACGTTGCAAAGAAAGTGTTATCTAGACCCCTCCTATTACCCTCAAACTCTTTGGGCACTCTTCCATACCCAAATCATTGCCACATGATAATATTCAGCTCCATTTTCCTAGTAAATCTTTCTCAGGAAATTTCCAAAGTTTCTACCTCGAGAGAAGCTTTGTGAAGTAAGTACTAGCTAGGCTCACCCAAATTATCTGAAAATCTACCAAGGCATGACCATACATATGTAACTTACCTACACCAAATTTGAGCTCATTTCATTCATCCAATTTCTCTCACTAGTTTTCCCAAGTTTCTGTCTGTAGAAGAGCATTGTGAAGGAAGTACCACTTTGGCATGTCCAAATGGTATCAATTTTCTACGGTGCTTTCCAATGCCCAAATAACCATGCTCCACCAAATTTCAGCTCAATCCATTCATTATTTTGAGCCCAGCTTCAACATTCATATTTCTGTCCAGTGTGGTACTTTGCAAAGCAAGTACCACCTAGGATCCTCCTTTTGATATGAAAATTTGCGAAGACATTCTTCTTAGTAGATGATCATCCTCAGCCAAAACTCACTCCCATTGGCCATGTGCATTTCCCGTACTGCCAATAAACACTTGGCTGCTAATTCATCTTTGAACATAGGCCGGTCTCCTCATGAGATTCTTCTGTTGTAATTTTCTTCCTAGCACCTACCTGGGGAGTTCCCAACCCACTAGACATGCCTAGGCCTCCCAGAACGCATGTCAACGCCAAGGTCACGCGGTGACCACGCACCAGGCATGCGAGTTCACGCGCTTTGGAGTTGGGGCCCTGGGCCACCATCCAAACCTTGACGTATCGCCACCAAACCATGTATTTATGCTTAAATAGATACTTTTGTAACAAGAAATGATTTTTGGAAAAAAAATAAAGAGCAAACAATAAGGTAGTTGCAGTTCAAATTTGACCCGCTTCCAACTAAATCGGCGGAAAATTGTCTTTTTCACCAAAGGTGGATCAAAACTTTTGACACCCAACCATTTTGTCAATTGTGCATTAAATATGGCCTAGTATTTTAGAAAATTAATTTGGTCCAATTTTGCAACAAATATATGGTAGGTCCTTCACAAAAAAACTCATTTCGGGCACTCGGAAAATGGAAAATGAATTTTCTGTGCAAAGAAAATGAAAACTCCCTTAGGCAACATTGTTTGGAATTCCAAGATGCACCCTTGTGCACAATATGAGATCGTTTGAACAAACTATGCCATTAATGTGGCCATAAGATTGATCATTTGGCTTGGAAATCCCGAATCTTCACGCGTGATAGCTCATTTGTGAGAACACTTTTTAAAAATAATTGCCGTATTACAAGTTTATTATTTTTACTGGAAACTTGGTCACATATAATGACACAATACAAAGATTTCCCAATTTTTTTGAATTTTTTATGCCCGTTTCAAAATGCGGTCAAAACGGCGGGCATGACTGTTCCTAGCTAGTGGTTAAATCTTGGAATTTTTTTGGTGTTTATCTGATTAAATAGATACTTATGTACCTAGAAATGATTTTTTTAAAAACTAAATAGCAAACTATGAGGCAGCTCTAGTTCAAATTTGACCCGCTTCCTGCTGAATCGGGAGGAATTTGTCTTTTTCACCAAAGGTGGATCAAAACTTTTGACACCCAACCATTTTGTCAATTGTGAATCAAATATGGCCTAGTATTTTATAAAAATGATTTGGTACAATTTTGCAAAAAATATATGGTAGGTCTTTCACAAAAAGAACTCAATTCGGGCACTCAGAAAATGGAAAATGAATTTTCCGTGCAAAGAAAATGAAAACTCCCTTAGGCAACATTGTTTGGAATTCCAAGATGCACCCTTGTGCACAATATGAGGTCATTTGAATAAACTATGCCATGAATGTGGTCATAAGATTGATCATTTGGCTTGAAAACCCTGAATCTTCACGCGTAATAGCTCATTTCTAAGAATACTTTTTTTAAAATAATTGTCATATTACAAGTTTATTATTTTTCCTACAAACTTGGTCACATATAATGACACAATGCGAAGGTTTCCCAATTTTTTGAATTTTTTATGCCCGTTTCAAAATGCGATCAAAACGGCGGGCTTGACCGTTCCTAGCTAGTTGTTGAATCTTGCAAAAAAATTGATGTTTCTCTGATTAAATAGATACTTATGTACCTGGAAATGATTTTTGGAAAAAATAAAGAGCAAACTATGAGGCAACTCTAGTTCAAATTTGACCCGCTTCCTACTGAATCGGCATGAATTTGTCTTTTTCACCAGAGGTGGATCAAAACTTTTGACACCCAACCATTTTATCAATTGTGAATCAAATATGGCCTAGTATTTTATAAAAATGATCTGGTCCAATTTTGCAACAAATATATGGTAGGTCCTTCACAAAAAGAACTCAATTCAGGCACTCGGAAAATGGAAAATGAATTTTCCGTGCAAAGAAAATGAAAACTCCATTGGGCAACATTGTTTGGAATTCCAAGATGCACCCTTGTGCACAATATGATATCATTTGAACAAACTATGCCATGAATGTGGCCATAAGATTGATCATTTGGCTTGAAAACCCTGAATCTTCACGCGTGATAGCTCATTTCTGAGAACACTTTTTTTTAAATAATTGCCGTATTACAAGTTTATTATTTTTCCTGGAAACTTGGTCACATATAGTGACACAATGCGAAGGTTTCCTAATTTTTTTTTGAATTTTTTATGCCCGTTTCAAAATGCGGTCAAAACGGTGGGCTTGACCGTTCCTACCTAGTGGTTGAATCTTGCAAAACTTTTGATTTTTCTCTAATTAAATAGATACTTATGTACCTAGAAATGATTTTTGGAAAAAATAAAGAGCAAACTATGAGGCAGCTCCAGTTCAAATTTGACCCGATTCCTGCTAAATCGGTGGGAATTTGTCTTTTTCACCAGAGGTGCATCAAAACTTTTGACACCCAACCATTTTGTCAACTGTGAATCAAATATGGCCTAGTATTTTAGAAAAATTATTTGGTCCAATTATGCAACAAATATATGGTAGGTCCTTCACAAAAAGAACTCAATTCGGGCACTCAGAAAATGGAAAATGAATTTTCCGTGCAAAGAAAATGAAAACTCCCTTAGGCAACAATGTTTGGAATTCCATGATGCGCCCTTGTGCATAATATGAGATCATTTGAACAAACTATGCCATTCCAAAATGCACCCTTGTGCAAAAAATGCAAGAGACACAAATAGAAAAAAACACAATAACATAAGCTTGAAAAAGTATTTGATGTGCTCCACATGTGCTATGATTGTGAATTATAAAATTGATGTGCTCCAAATTTGCAACAAATATTTGCTAGGTTCTTTATAAAAACATCATTTTGGACACTCGCAAAAATAATTCTCTTACAAAAAACTCATATCTTAGAACACTTTTTTTAATGATATTAACATTATTCAAAGTTTGTTATTTTTACGAAAAGTAGGTCACACTTGGTGACACAATGCGAAGGTTTTTTTATTTCTATATTTTTATAAATTTCTTAGGTCGTCAAATAGCAGGCATGATTCAAAATCTTATTTTCAATCAATTACGACCAATTTAAATGGTCTTAACATCATCAAAGGGGATACTGTGTTCTGATTGGTCTAAAATGAGCTCACGCGGATCATGGATTAAGCACCGTCGGATGCGCCCGGATCCAACGGCAGCCCACACCCCCTCGCCACTCTCACCCCGTATCCCTCTCAAGCGTGTTTGGTTCAGGGGAATTAGAGATGGGGAATGGGAGTTGAGGGGTAAGGATATTAAAAATCCACTGTTTGATTAGAGGGAATGGGAGTTTAAGTGGGAAGGGGACTGGGAGTTGGGGAAGCCAATTCCCACCAATTTCTTCCTAGGGGGTACCCTGTTAATTCGTGAGGAGAGTTTTATCCCATGCCAATTCCCATCATATGCCAAACAAGGGAATGGGAGTAAAAATCTACTTCCCATGCCTAATCCCTTCATAAACACCCTTGTGCAAACTCCCATTCCCTTGCCCAAGTGTTTACCAAACAGGCTGCTCATCCTCGTCCACCCACGAAACCCTAGCCCCCTTCTCCCAATCGCCTCCGCTGCCTTCTCCCTCCCAGATCCAATCCAAGTCAGAGCCCCCAGCCTCCATCTCCATTCCTGCGTGCATTGGCCACCTCCCTCCGGCGGAGCTCGAGCCCCACCCCCAAGCGCCGCTGCTCCACTCTCTCCCGTGAGGGTCTTGAGTTTACCCCACCCCTCCACTGGCGAGCCTCTCTGCTGCCCGCGTGCGCACAACCTCTGTCCCCTGTTGCTCTCCCTACTGGCCCTCCTCCCTCGCCTTGGCTCCCTGCTCTGCCTCGACCAGCCAGCGCGCCGCCATGACCAGCCAGCCCATGCTCGCGTCGCCCGCTTCGTTTGCCGGATCTGGCCGCCTCTCTCTCTCTCTCTCTTCCCGTACTCTCTATTTGTCATGATTTCTCTATCTGAATCTCTCTCTCTCTCTGCAAGTACCCATGAAGGCAAAGATGGATCCTCACCGGCGATGAGGACGCCTAGACTACTCGGGTGGTAGCAGCCATGGCTTCTTCTTCTCCAAGCATCGGCCCCGGCCATGGCGTCGATGATCCAGTCCATGAAGGCCCGCCAGATCTTCGACAGCCGCGACAACCCCACCGTTGAGGTACGCCCGCATGCGCCCATCCCCCGTCCGTTTCCCATTGAGCCAATTATTGTTCGTGTGCTTATTGGTTCTTCTTCGGTAGGATATGGTCGTCCCTCTGAGCCAATTATTTTGCTTCCTTTTGGTGGTAGTCGGGTAGGAGGATATCTTGTTTTTGGTCATATATATGAGCTGCTGGAAATCCTCGAAACTGTACCTGCCTGATATGTCCTAGCTTCAGCTTCATCAGTTTAGTTTTGAAGCACATCAGTTTTTGTATACTTTGATGTGCTGACCAAATTGAGAGTTGATGTGAACATTGTTAGTGCTGGGTGGTCTATATATTAGTGATGATTTCCTCGTCATGAGATTATGGTGCGTTCAACTCTTGCCAATGCAGATGCCCTGCTATGTATCTTCTTCTGGAATCATAGAATTGCGTCTCCTTATCACCCACAGTCTAGTGGTCAAGTAGAATTGAGTAATAGAGAACTCAAATTAATTTTGCAAAAGACTGTCAATAGATCTAGAAAGAATTGGTCCAAGAAACTTGATGATGCATTATGGGCCTATAGAACTGCATATAAAAATCCTATGGGTATGTCTCCGTATAAAATGGTTTATGGAGAAGCATGTCATTTACCTCTTGAACTAGAACATAAGGCATATTGGGCTATTAAAGAGCTCAACTATGATTTCAAACTTGCCGGTGAGAAGAGGTTATTTGATATTAGCTCACTTGATGAATGGAGAACCCAAGCTTATGAAAATGCCAAGTTGTTTAAAGAAAAGGTTAAAAGATGGCATGACAAAAGGATACAAAGGCATGAGTTTAATGTAGGTGATTATGTATTGCTATACAACTCTCGTTTAAGATTTTTTGCAGGAAAACTTCTCTCTAAATGGGAAGGCCCTTACGTTATCGAGGAGGTCTATCGTTCCGGTGCCATAAAAATCAACAACTTCGAAGGCACAAATCCGAAGGTGGTGAACGGTCAAAGAATCAAACATTATATCTCAGGTAATCCTATAAATGTTGAAACCAATATTATCAAAACCGTAACCCCGGAGGAATACATAAGGGACACTTTCTAGAATGTTTCAGACCTCGAAAAGGAATAGGTATGTGGTACGGTAAGTAAACCGACTCCAAAACAGTTTTTAAGGCAATATTTCTCCGTTTTGGAATATTTAGAAAAATAATAAGCAGTTCGGGAAGGACACGAGGGCTCCACGAGGGTGGAGGGCGTGCCCCCTACCTCGTGGGCACCTTGTGTGCCTTCCGGACTCCGTTTTCTTGCACGATACGTATTTTTGTCAGTAAAAAATCATTATATATTCTCCCGAAAGTTTTGACTCCTGTATCACGCAATTATCCTCTGTTCTTGTTTCGAGCTATTTTTCTGATAGATCTAGATTACCATGATGTCCCCAAGTGCCTCCAAGGACAAGTTCTTCGAGAAGGTCATCAACCCTTACCTCACGGAGGTGCTGCGACACCCTCAAACCATTGAGATGCGTGATGGGCTGCTGCACATCCGCGATGAAGAGGGACCGAAGGGGACCAGAAGCGTGGAGACGAGGCTCGAAGCAATGGAGCAACAAGTTTTCAAGTGCCAGGGGATGGTGGAACGTGGGTCAACTCCAACCACACGATGATCGCGGAGTTCGCCAACAAACACAAGCTAGATGCCGACAACATCGGGGAGGCCATCTTCAAGCTTCACGAGAAGATCGAGCACCTTCAAGCCCAAATCTATGACCTGCAAAACCAAAACTGTGCGTATGAATATAGATTCAAAAGGATGAGTTTGGCTGCAGATTTGAGGATCCCAGAGACTCAATCATCCTTCTATGATGGTGAGCCTATGCCTTGGAAGATGGACGATAAGCCTGCATCAGCAACAACACCTCCACCTTCTTCACCAGCAAAGGAGACATAATCACATGGGTATGGGCACTCCCCTTGGCAACTGCCAATCTTGGGGGAGGTGCCTCGATATCATATCACAATCACACTCCTATCTTTACCGTTTTTCTTAGTTCGATCCTATTAGTAGTATCTTGATCTAGTAGAATAAAGTTTATGGCATGATCTAGTTTTGAGTTTTGCTTTATGATCTCTCTATGTAATCAAGTCCGTGAGCTGCATATAATAAAGATTAGTGTTGAGTCGAGGGCTTGATTTTCTTGCTATGATCTTGAGTGAATAAAAGAAAAGATAAAAGAATAAAAAGAAACAAAGAGTTCATATTGATCTTATTGAGAGTAATGACTTCACATAGAAAGAGTATGATGATTAAAAGTTGTTGGGAGTTGGCAAACATAGCTTTGGTCATCATTGCAATTAATAGGAAGTAATAAGGAAAGAGAGGTTTCACATATAAATATATTATCATTGACATCTTTTATGATTGGGAGCACTCATTAAAATATGACATGCTAAGGAGTTGACGTTGGACAAGGAAGACAATGTAATGGGTTGTGTTTTCTTATATCTAAGATAAAGTATGTTGTCATGGATCATCCAACATGTTGAGCTTGCATTTCCCCCTCATGCTATCCAAATTCTTAGCACCAAGTAGAGATACTACTTGTGCTTCCAAATATCCTTAAACTCAGTTTTGCCATGAGAGTCCACTATACCTACCTATGGATTGAGTAAGATCCTTCAAGTAAGTTGTCATCGGTGCAAAGTAGTAAAAATTGCTCTCTGAATATGTATGACTTATTAGTGAGGGAGAAAATAAGCTTTATACGATCTTGTGATGTGGAAGAAATAAAAGCGACGAACTGCATAATAAAGGTTCATATCACAAGGGGCAATATAAAGTGACGTTCTTTCGCATTAAGATTTTGTGCATCCAACCCTAAAAGCGCATGGCAACCCCTCTTCACTCTGCGAAGGGCCTATCTTTTATTATTATCCTCTACCTTATGCAAGAGTCATGGTGATCTTCACCTGTCCTTTTTACATTTTATCCTTTGGCAAGCACAGTATGTTGGAAGGATCCTGATAGATATATCTAATTGGATGTAGGGGAGCATGAGTTATTATTGTTGACATTACCCTTGAGGTAAAAGGTTGGGAGGCGAAACTATAAGCCCCTATCTTTCTCTGTGTCTGATTAAAACTCCGTAACCACAAGTATCGCGTGAGTGTTAGCAATTATGAAAGACTAAATGATAGTTGAGTATGTGGACTTGCTATTAAGCTCTGACATGGACTCTTTCTGATGTTATGATAAATTGCAATTGCTTCAATGACTGAGATTATAGTTTGTTAGTTCTCAATAAAGTTTATGATTCGCACTATGCATTGTGAATGGATTGTTACTTGAGCATAAGAATTCATATGACAATATCTATATATGTTGCTGTTATGAGATTAATCATGATGCCTTCATGTCCGTATTTTATTTTTATTGACACCTCTACCTCCAAACATGGGGACATATTTATCGTTATCGGCTTCCGCTTGAGGACAAGCGAGGTCTAAGCTTGGGGGAGTTGATACGCCCATTTTGCATCATGCTTTTATATTGATATTTATTGCATTATGGGTTGTTATTACACATTATGTCACAATACTTATGCCTATTCTCTCTTATTTTACAAGGTTTACATAAGGAGGGAGAATGCCGGCAGCTGGAATTCTGGGCTGGAAAAGGAGCAAATATTAGAGACCTATTCTGCACAACTCCAAAAGTGCTGAAACTCCATGAAAGTCAATTTTGGAAATAATAAAAAATATTGAGCGGAAGAAGTTCACCAGAGGGGGACCCACCTGGCCACGAGGGTGGGGGTGCGCCCTACCCCCCAGGGCGCGCCCCCTGCCTCGTGGGCCCCCTGTTGGCTCTCCGATGGCCATCTTCTGCTATATGAGGTCTTTCGTCGAGGAAAAAAATCATAAGCAACCTTTCGGGACGAAACTCCGCCGCCACGAGGCGGAACCTTGGCGGAACCAATCTAGGGCTCCGGCAGAGCTGTTCTGCCGAGGACACTTCCCTCCGGGAGGGGGAAATCATCACCATCGTCATCACCAATGCTCCTCTCATCGGGAGAGGGCAATCTCCATCAACATCTTCACCAGCACCATCTCCTCTCAAAACCCTATTTCATCTCTTGTATCCAATTCTTGTCTCCAAGTCCGGGATTGGTACTAGTAGGTTGCTAGTAGTGTTGATTACTCCTTGTAGTTGATGCTAGTTGGTTTATTTGGTGGAAGATCATATGTTCAGATCCTTTATGCATATTAATACTCCTCTGATTATGAATATGAATATGCTTTGTGAGTAGTTACGTTTGTTCCTGAGGACATGGGAGAAGTCTTGCTATTAGTAGTCATGTGAATTTGGTATTCGTTCGATATTATGATGAGATGTATGTTGTCAAGCCTCTAGTGGTGTTATGTGAACATCGACTACATAACACTTCACCATTATTTGGTCCTAGAGGAAGGCATTGGGAAGTAATAAGTAGATGATGGGCTGCTAGAGTGACAGAATCTTAAACCCTAGTTTATGCGTTGCTTTGTAAGGGGCTGATTTGGATCCATATGTTTCATGCTATGGTTAGGTTTTCCTTAATACTTTTGTTGTAGTTGTGGATGCTTGCAATAGAGGTTAATCATAAGTGGGATCTTTGTTCAAGTAAGAACAGCACCCAAGCACCAGTCCACCCACATATCAAATTATCAAAGTATCGAACGTGAATCATATGAATGTGATGAAAACTAGCTTGACGATATTCCCATGTGTCCTCGGGAGCGCTTTCCTTTATATAAGAGTTCGTCCAGGCTTGTCCTTTGCTACAAAAAGGACTGGGCCATCTTGCTGCACTTTATTTACTTTTGTTACTTGTTGCTCGTTACAAATTATCTTATCACAAAACTATCTGTTACCACTTATTTCAGTACTTGCAGAGAATACCTTGCTGAAAACCGCTTGTGGGTGTACTAAAGTAGGGGTACCTTAGTATCCCGAACTTGTGCACGGGCAGTCGCAGCACCCCGCGGCAAGGCTTGCCGGGTGACCGCCAAGGTCCTCTGTGGTTCCTTTGGAGCCATTCAAGGACAAAGTATCCAAGGCCCCGGCAAGAGGAGCTTGCCGGGAAGGAGACAAGACCCCAGCAAGAGGAGCTTGCCAGGGAAGCCAATCAAGACATATCAAAGAACTCGCCGCAGCACACCACGTGTCCCGGCAAGACCCAGTGAGCGACAAGCTCCTGGGCGCGGCAAAATAATAACCGCGGCAAGGCACTTGCCGCGGCAAGCTTCCGTCCTGTACCCGGTGAGCGACAAGCTCCCGGACGCGACAAGACCCAGTGAGCGACAAGCTCCCGGACGCGGCAAGCTACTACTCCGCAGCCCGCGCTCGAGCTCACCCACCAACGTGTCGCTCTGGGACCGTTCCTGGCGTACGTGGTAGGAGGCTGTGCAGCCAGGGGCATGCGGTGGCAAGAAGGCGCTGACAAGATAGCCATCGTGGCAAACGGTGGCGCCCCTGACGGTCCCTTTCTGCACCGTCTAGGCGACACAGACATGCATTTAATGCCTTTGTCCCCTGCCGTCAGGGTTAGGTATGATACAACTGTAGTAAGCGGTGGCGCCAACCACCACCTCTTTTACCTTTTTACCCTCATCTCTGTTGCCACCTGTCGGTGACCCCTTTGACATATAAAAGGAGGCCCATGCGCAACAGGGAAAGGGGGGGACGATCATTCGGACGCTCGGTCTCGCTAGCCATCCCAGTGTACTGTAGCATTCATCGCTCCCGAGCAAGAACGCAAATACAAACCAAAGCAGGAGTAGGGTTTTACACATCCGTGTGGCCCGAACCTGGGTAAACCGATCGTGTGCTCATGCGTTTCGCCTCGATCTGCTCTTCGTGCTCTCTCCGCCCCCTGCCGAACCGAAAGGGGCCTCGGTCCGCCGTGGTCCCATAGGTGTCTGTGGGATCAGCGGCCCCGACATCTGTGGCGCGGCAGGTAGGGGGTGTGCCGGAGGCTGCGTGAATCTGATCCGGCGTTTGCATGAGCCAAAACTTCGTCATCTTCATCAACATGCCACCGAAGAAGAAGATTTCGGAGGCAGCTGCTCCTTCTGTGCCGAGCCCACCGTCGCCGGAGCGAACGGCTGGTGGAGTAGGCGCCGGCGGAAGAACGGGCGCCGACGAGGAGGCTCATGGTGCTGCCAGGTCCAAGGACAAGGCTGCGCTGCACATCGGCGGCGCGGTCGGCTCCCACAACGACCGAGCGCACTCCAAGACCTCGGCATCCGTACACGCACCGCGCCCGTCCCAGGAGGCGCGGGACCAGCAGCGTCATGGTACCCACGGTACCATACGTCTGCTGGGCCAAGATCAAGCTGGCAGATCCCAGAGTGCTCAAGACCAGCATGCACGCCAACATGCTGGCGCGAGCGTGGCACGGTCGCCTGGACGAGATGTTGCTCCTTCTAACGTAGTTAGAAGTCCGAGCATATCCCACTCCTCGCACCGCTCGCTGCCGCCGCCTGCCACTCCGGCAGAAGCGTTGGCATGGGCCCAACTGCTCCTAGATTACCCTCCAGCGCCAGAAAAGATCGATGACTGGAGGGCCACTATCCAGAGTCTCATCGGCTTCGCCAACGGTGACAACCCATGGCAGTCGAGCGCATCGCTACCGCGGCAAGTCAGCCAGGCGCGAGCCGGTGGCGACAAGACCGGCGAGGGTGCAACCACTATGCACTCTCCGCCCCGAAGGCCAAGATCGCCGACTCGTCGGATCCACCACGACAGCGACTCCACCGCGTCATCAGACCTGCGAGCTCGTCGCGATCAGCGCCAAGTTCTCCACGAGCGACAACAAGAAGACACTCGTACCCGCATCGAGCGGCGAAGAGAAGCGCGGCGTCAGTCAGACCTGCGCGCTGGGCCTTCCGTTGACATGCATGTGCCCGGAGAACCAGGCGACTTGCCGTACGCGGTAGGTTGCCCTGCATTCACCCGTGAGCTGCGGCAAGTCCAGTGGCCCAACCAGAAATATTTCAAGCCAGACGTGCCGGAGAAGTACGACGGCAAGTCGCACCCGTCAGAGTTTCTCAGCATCTACACCATTGCGGTGCAAGCTGCCGGGGGGCGAGACGACAAGGTCCTTGCCAACTACCTCCCGCTCGTGCTCAAGCCCGAAGTCAGATCCTGGCTCATGCACTTGCCGGACAACTCCATATCCTCTTGGGCGGACTTGTGCCATCAGTTTGTCGGCGCCTTTACAGGCGGCCACAAGCCACATGGCTAGGAAAGTGACCTCCACCTGCTTGCCCAGAAGGAAGGAGAGCCCCTGCGCAAGTATATTCAGAGGTTCAGCCGTGTGCAGCGCAACATCCCAGACATCCACCCTGCCGCGGTTATCAGCGCGTTCCATCAGAACGTGCGTAACCGCAGGATGCGGGAGGAGATGGCGATGAGCAGGATCAGAGACGTCGGCGAGCTTTACGCCCTGGCCGACAAGTGTGCATGCGCTGAAGAAGGGAGGAAACTCCCCGGAGAGAATACTGGAGCAGGGGGATCTGACAGTGAAGATGATGCCCCGGCAAAGAAAAACCGGAGGCACAACAGGAAGAAGAAAGGCAAGGAGGTACTAGTCGTTGAGCAGTCTGGCAACGACGGTGGCGCCAAGCAAGCCAAAGTTGGCAGCTCCGGCAACGAGGTTGCTGCATGCACCAATTGCCAAGCTGTGGCGGCCGCCGACAAGCAGGACGGCTCCGACAAGCAGTACTGCAAGATCCACCGCACCAAGGGCCATGATCTCCAAAGCTGCAAGAAGGTCGAGCAGCTTGTCCAGCAACAAAAAGCTGAGTACGAGCGGCGCGACAAGGAGAGAGCCCAAGGAGGCGGTGGAGAAGCCGGCAAGAAGCGCGCTGGCCAGGGAGGACGCCGCGGCAAGGCCAAGCAGTGGCAAGGAGACAGACCTCCCTGCGGTCGCGACAAGGATGAAGACGAAGACGACGACGAAGATATGGATGATGTTGAGAACAGTGAGCAGGAGTTTCAGAAAGCTACGGAAGTCTTGTGTGTTGACGGCGGTGCTTCTCTGCATACTTCCCACCGCCAACTCAAACAGTGGCAGCGGGAAGTTAATGCGGCAGAGCCACCTGTCGAATCACGCAAGCTTCTAAAATGGTCCAGCATGCCTATCATCTTTGACATTGAGGACCACCCTGATCGCACAACTGCGGTCGGGTGCTTGCCGTTGTTGGTTTCGCCAACAATCCGCAACCTCAAAGTCACTAAGATGCTAGTTGACGGCGGGGCCGGCTTAAATCTGATCTCCTCCGCTGTGCTCCAGAAACTCCAGATCCCGGACAGCGAGCTCGAAGAAACCGGTACATTCCAAGGAATTAACCCGGGAAGGAGCAAGCCGAAAGTGAAGGTCACATTGCCGGTGACATTTGGCAGCGAGCTGAATTTCAGAACGGAGAGGGTCACTTTTGACGTTGCCGATCTCCCATTGCCTTACAATGGGATACTTGGCCGTCCAGCGCTCGCCAAGTTCATGGCAGCCTCTCATTATGCATATAACATGCTCAAGATGCCAGGCCCGATAAGCGTCATCTCTGTCCCTGGCGACAAGAAGGATGCCCTTATCTGCGCCGACAAGATTTACCGGGAAGCAGCAGCTGCGACAGATAGCAAGACACTTGCCGCTGAAGCTTCCGGGAGGAAGAAGAAGACCAAGTCCGGCGAGAGCTCTGGTGCCCACTCCGGCAAGCGCACCTCTTCGGAGTGCTGCGCTGCCGTCGAGGACGCACCATCGAGCTCCACCGGCAAGTGTAAGAAGGCTATGGCAGCTCCGCCACTTACCAAGAAGGTGTCTGCCAAGGAGGACGGCACTGGTGGTACCTTCACCATCAGTGCCACGCTTGACCCTAAATAGGAAAGCGCGCTCGCTACTTTCTTGCGGGCGAATGTCGACGTGTTTGCATGGCAACCGTCTGATATCCCCGGTGTTCCCAGGAAAGTAATTGAGCACCATCTTGCCGTTTGTCCTCATGCGCGGCCCGTCAAGCAGAAGGTCAGAAAACAGGCAGTGGAGCGCCAAGAGTTCATAGCAGAAGAGATCAAGAAGTTGGAAGCAGCAGGCCTTGTCAGAGGAGTGCTCCATCCCACGTGGCTGGCCAATCCTATAGTCGTGCGCAAGGCAAATGGAAAATGGAGGCTTTGTATTGACTTCACTGATGTTAATAAAGCTTGTCCCAAAGACCCATTTCCCTTGCCGCGCATTGACCAGATTGTTGACTCCACAGCCGGATGCGATTTGCTTTCATTTCTTGACGCTTATTCAGGATACCATCAGATCTTCATGGCAGAAGAGGATGAGGAGAAAACCGCTTTCATTACTCCATGTGGCACGTACTGTTTCGTACGGATGCCTTTCGGATTAAAGAATGCTGGTTCAACGTTTGCCAGAGTAGTCCATGTTGCTTTGAAGCCACAGATACATAGAAATGTAGAGGCTTACATGGATGATATAGTGGTCAAGAGCAAGGACAGGGCAACTCTGATCCAAGATTTAGGAGAGACTTTTGCAAATCTGCGCAAGATCAACCTCAAGCTCAACCCCGAGAACTGTGTGTTTGGAGTCCCTTCCGGCAAGCTTCTCGGGTTCTTTGTGTCTCAGTGGGGAATCGAAGCCAGTCCCGACAAGATCAAGGCCATCGAGCAGATCGAAGCACCAAAGCGCGTCAAGGATGTACGGAAGCTTGCCGGTTGCGTGGCTGCTCTCAGTAGGTTTATCTCTCGCTCTGTTGAGCGCGCCCTGCCGTTTTTCAAAATTTTGAAAAAGGCAGGTCCAATGAAATGGACTCCGGAAGCGGAGGCTGCGTTGCAGGACTTGAAGAGATACCTGTCCTCCACTCCAACACTTGTCGCGCCTAAACCACAAGAGAAGTTGCTGCTGTACATAGCGGCAACTAATCAAGTGGTTAGTGCTGCGTTAGTAGCGGAGAGGGAGGCAGATGACGAGCCAGCAACCGCGGCAAGCACATCCAGCAACAAGCAGGGGGCTTCCCCGACAAGCTCTGGTCCCGACAAGCAAGAATCAGCGCAGATGCAAGAGGAGATATAGAAGAAGATGGTGCAGCGCCCAGTTTACTTTGTCAGCTCCCTTTTGCAGGGGGCTAGGTCAAGGTACTCTGGTGTGCAGAAGTTGCTTTTCGGCCTTCTTATGGCCTCGAGAAAGCTACGCCATTACTTCCAATCATATGAGATCACAGTTGTCACTCGCTTTCCGCTGAAGAGGATATTGCAAAATCCAGAAGCAACAGGCAGGATTGTCGAGTGGGCACTGAAACTGTCAAGCTTTGGCCTCAAATTTGAGAGTACATCAACAATCCAAAGCAGAGCGTTGGCAGAATTCATAGCAGAGTGGACGCCAACTCCAGATGAAGAGATTCCGGAGACGAGCATCCCCACCAAGGAAACAAACAAAGAATGGCTTATGTACTTTGACGGGGCCTTCTCGCTACAAGGCGCCGGTGCTGGCGTGCTGCTTGTCGCACCCACCGGAGAGCACCTCAAGTACATAGTCCAGATGCACTTTCCCAAGGAGCAAGCGACAAACAATACTGTAGAGTATGAAGGCTTGCTTGCCGGTCTCAGGATCGCGGCAGAACTTGGGATTAAGAAGTTCATAGTCAGGGGTGACTCACAGCTTGTCGTCCGCCAAGTGAATAAGGATTATCAGAGTCCATTGATGGAAGCTTACGTCGACGAAGTGAGAAAGCTAGAAGAGCACTTTGACGGCCTGCAAATGGAGCATGTCCCCAGAGCTCAGAATGACATTGCCGATGGCCTGTCAAAGTGCGTCGCACTTAAATTACCCGTGGAACCAGGGATTTTTGTGCTAAAGCTGACTCAGCCGTCCGTAACACCACTAGCTAGACAAAACAAGAAGAGGAAGTTGGTTTCTGGTGACTGTTTTCCGGCAGAGCTTCCCGAAGCCGCCGCCAAAAAGGTCCCCAAGATCAACACCAAGAATGCTGAGGAGCAACCTGCTCCAGCAAGCCCTAGGGTTTGTTTCGTTGAAGCAGACACTCCCGACAAGTTTTGCTCCGACAAGCTTGCCGGGGAATGTCAAGCTCCGGCAGAGCCGCATGCTCTTGCCGTGGAAGCAGATGTTCCCGCAGCAGCAGAATTGCCTTTAGTCCTTGTTGTCGAGCCACAGGCTCCGACATGGGCGCAACAGATTGTCCGTTTCCTTCAAACAGGAGAACTTCCCGAAGAACCAGAAGAAGCAGAAAGAGTAGCCCGGCAGTCTAGTATGTATCAGTTTGTCGATGACACACTGTGCAGAAGAAGACTCAATGGTGTGAAATTGAAGTGCATTCCCCGGGAAGATGGACAGAAGCTGTTGGCAGAGATACATGGAGGCATGTGTGGTCACCACATTGGCGCAAGAGCCCTTGTCAGAAAAGCATTCCGGCAAGGTTTCTTCTGGCCGACAGCCCTCCAGGATGCAGCTGCACAAGTAACCAAGTGTGAAGCGTGTCAGTTCCATTCCAAGCAGATACACCAGCCAGCTCAAGCTCTCCAGACGATCCCTTTATCCTGGCCATTTTTGGTCTGGGGGCTCGATATCCTCGGCCCTTTTCCCCGAGCTGTCGGGGGCTTTGAGTACTTGTACGTTGCAATCGACAAGTTCACAAAGTGGCCGGAAGTGGAACCAGTGAGGAAGGTGACAGCACAGTCAGCAGTCAAGTTCTTCAGGTCGATTGTTTGCCATTTTGGAATCCCTAACAGGATAATCACCGACAACGGTACGCAATTTACGAACCGCACCTTCATGCAGTACGTCCAAGATCTTGGCGCCAAGGTCTGTTTCGCTTCCGTTGCTCACCCGAGAAGCAACGGTCAAGCGGAGAGGGCAAATGCTGAAGTGCTGCGCAGGCTCAAGACCAGAACTTTCGACAGGCTGCACAAGTGCGGAAGAAACTGGATCGAGGAGCTGCCGGTGGTTCTTTGGTCGATCAGGACGACGCCAAATCGAGCCACTGGCCAGACACCCTTCGCTCTAGTATATGGAGCGGAGGCAGTTCTCCCCACGGAACTCGTATACGGGTCGCCTCGAGTGCTCGCTTACGATGAGCTTGAGCAAGAGCAGCTGCGGCAAGATGACGGGCTGCTCCTTGAGGAAGACCGTCTTCAGGCTGCTGTGCGAGCCGCTTGCTACCAGCAAGCTTTGCGCCGCTACCATAGACGCAAAGTTAAAGCCAGAAGCTTCGAGGAAGGCGACCTTGTTCTTCGGCGCGTTCAGTCCGCCAAGAATTCCAACAAGTTGACGCTGAAGTGGGAAGGCCCTTACCGGGTGAAACGAGTCACTAGGCCTGGTGCTGTCCGCCTTGAGACCGAAGATGGCGTTCCGGTGAGTAACTCCTGGAATATTGAGCATCTTCGTAAGTTTTACCCGTAAGGCGCGGTTGTCGGACCCTGTCCAGCAACCACCCTTTTGTACAAGTCTTGCCGCTGTTGCATGTAATCCTTTGTACAAAGCCAGGCGCAGACCCTGAGCACAAATAAATGAAGCGCTGGCGCCCTGAGTTATAGCATGCATGCTAGATCGAGTCTCGTCCTTGATTAGGGTTGATAGTGCTTAACAGCGGCTAACCCCTAGCTTAGAGGTCGAGTGTGCGTCCCTTTGCCTTTCTTTCGTTTCCCTTGGTTCGCAGGGCTCGCATATCCTTGCCGGACCGCTTGAGGACGAAAAGGAGAAGAAGGACATACCGGCATCTGGACCCCGGCAAGCCAGTGTTGCCAGGGGCTGCAAGTACCAAGATTCACCCACGGCAAGCCAGAGTTACCGGGGGCCGCAATCTCAGATAAGTCTTTCATCCCTCATCATGCATTCTCTTATGGACTGGGGAATACGAAACCTCGTTTCTTCCTGAAAACTACCGTGCTCCCTTAACTCTAGGCCCTGGGGCTCGTTCCTAGGGCCAAGTTTGGTCGTAGTCGCGGCAGCAAAGGGATGAAATGAGGGGGCCGCACCTGCCTCGTCCCTGCCTCCGTCAAAAGCGTGAGAAAGGTCGAGCGACGTGGGAAGACGGCAGGGCCTGTTGCCGGGAGAAGAAGTGTCTGTCTGAAAGATACCAAGGATTTGCTCCTTGACGTGGGTTCTACCCGCGAGACAAATGACCCGGCAAGCATCCCCTTTTCATTAAAAAAAACATTCCACACAGGTACAGTCCATAGAGGATGAAAAACATGAAAGAGAGGATTACAAGTTTTAAATGCAACTAAGGCCCAAAGGCTTACAAATTAAAAAGATAAGATGCCCGTAATCCCTTTCTTGTCCCTCTCTTCAGGAGGTAGATCGAGGAGGCGAAAAGGGCAAAAGGGGCGCCTAGGCGAGCTACGGGTGCCAGAAGACACCAAGAGAACATCCCGGGGGCCGTCCGAAGGCTGGACGGTGATGGCGGCGCCGGAAGCGGGGCTCGAAGACGAGGCGGCGGGACGTCAGCACGCTGTCGAGGGCACCACGCCCTCGTACTCCGACTTGACGGCCTTGCCGCCAGCCCTCTTCCTCCTCTGCAGCCTCCCTACGCCAGCCGCCCAAGGAGACGACCCCGGGGAGTTCAAGGAGCCGGCGACACGGGTGATGGGGTCGCCGGTGC
The DNA here is from genome assembly GCA_034509565.1 of Triticum monococcum. NCBI lineage: Eukaryota > Viridiplantae > Streptophyta > Magnoliopsida > Poales > Poaceae > Triticum > Triticum monococcum. The sequence goes on along the minus strand of CM067843.1, from coordinate 59,999,910 downwards.
CGCACGGAGCGGCGCCCGACACCTAGTCGGACCCGTCACCCTGCCGCCCGCTACCCTCGTTGTCGTTGTCGCTCCCCTTCTCGTCACTCTCGCTCGAGGAGGAGGCTTCGCTATCGGAGGAGCTGTCCACGCAGCACCTTGCCCGAATGCCGAAGCACCCGAAGACCTTGACGGAGAGGAGATCGCCCTCCATCAACTTAAAATGGAGGGTGAGCCCCGCCGTCAAGCTGTGGATACGGGCGAACGTCTTCCACCCTCGACCAAGATACACCACATTAGGGGCTGGGAATTCAACGCGGACTCACGTGCCGCTGGTCCCACAGCCCCTCATGTCCAGTCTCAGTGTCTCGGGCGGGTCCAACTCCATCGCGCTCGCGAACGGAGCTGGGAGTCGGAGGCGGCGACGAGGCGCCCGGCGCAGCCTGACGAAGAACTCGCAAGGGTCGTCCCCACTATGGACCGCCGTGGGAAGAGGAACCGCCGGCGGAGGCGAAGCCGGCGCGCCGCCCTGTCCACCTCTTCCCCGAGCGCCTCGACCTCGTCCACGACCTCGCCCCCTCCCTCTTCCCCTTACAGCTGGCTCTGCCACCATGGGTGCAGGAGAGGGAGGGATGTGCTGTCTGGCGGCGACCCTCGCCGCCACCGATGAAGGACCAGGGTTCCCTTTCTCCATGGCGAATGAGAGAAAGGGGAGCAGAAGCTAAAGGAAGGAGGAGACGAGAGAATGCGGGCTTCCGCCCCCCCCCCCCCCTTCCCGCTCTTTATAAAGGAGCGAGGTGGGGGCTCGGCTGCCCCGCTCAGCGAATCAAGACACGAGAAGAGCAGGGAGCTGGGACCGACCCGCTGCCTCGACCCGCGACGGCCCAGTCTCCCGCCTCCACCGTCCGCGACCCCAAGCGCATGGGAGCCGCGTGGCAGGCGTGCAGAACCGAGGCGACGGATGAGGCGACCTCTCCCCACCCCGTGATCATGGGGAGTGGACGCCTCGAAAACCGCACATCGGCCCCGTCCAGTAAATGAACCATGCCTCCACGCCTCCCTCTGTTTATGGGCGCGAACCGCCCCCTTACCATGATGTGACGCATGCACGCGGGGCTTAGCCCTGCGCACGCCGCCCATGTCACGCATGACGCCGCGTTCGACGCGTGCCGCTCGGGGAGGGCGCGGTGCATGCGGAGTCAGATACGGCGTGACCCAGGCCGCGCGTGCCCGTGCACTGTTTTGGGCCTGGCCCAACAGTGCTCGGCACCGTGTATGGCCCAGGCCCGGGGGCTCCTGTCGGTGTACTAAAGTAGGGGTACCTTAGTATCCCGGACTTGTGCACGGGCAGTCGCAGCACCCCGCGGCAAGGCTTGCCAGGTGACTGCCAAGGTCCTCCGTGGTTCCTTTGGAGCCATTCAAGGACAAAGTATCCAAGGCCCCGGCAAGAGGAGCTTGCCGGGAAGGAGACAAGACCCCGGTAAGAGGAGCTTGCCGGGGAAGCCAATCAAGACATATCAAAGAACTCGCCGCAGCACACCACGTGTCCCGGCAAGACCCAGTGAGCGACAAGCTCCTGGGCGCGGCAAAATAATAACCGCGGCAAGCTTCCGTCCTGTACCCGGTGAGCGACAAGCTCCCGGACGCGACAAGACCCGGTGAGCGACAAGCTCCCGGACGCGACAAGACAACATCCGCGGCAAGGCGCTTGCCGCGGCAAGCTACTACTCCGCAGCCCGCGCTCCAGCTCACCCACCAACGTGTCGCTCTGGGACCGTTCCTGGCGTACGTGGCGGGAGGCTGTGCAGCCAGGGGCATGCGGTGGCAAGCAGGCGCTGACAAGATAGCCATCGTGGCAAACGGCGGCGCCCCTGACGGTCCCTTTCTGCACCGTCTAGGTGACACAGACAGGCATTTAATGCCTTTGTCCCCTGCCGTCAGGGTTAGGTATGATACAACTGTAGTAAGCAGTGGCGCCAACCACCACCTCTTTTACCTTTTTACCCTCATCTCTGTTGCCACCTGTCGGTGACCCCTTTGACATATAAAAGGAGGCCCATGCGCAACAGGGAAAGGGGGGGGCGATCATTCGGACGCTCGGTCTCGCTAGCCATCCCAGTGTACTGTAGCATTCATCGCTCCCGAGCAAGAACGCAAATACAAACCAAAGCAGGAGTAGGGTTTTACGGATCCGTGCGGCCCGAACCTGGGTAAACCGATCGTGTGCTCGTGCGTTTCGCCTTGATCTGCTCTTCATGCTCTCTCCGCCCCCTGCCGAACCGAAAGGGGCCTCGGTCCGCCGTGGTCCCATAGGTGTCCGTGGGATCAGCCGCCCCGACACCGCTTATCATTTCCTTCTGCTCCTCGTTGGGTTTGACACTCTTACTTATTGAAAGAACTACAATAGATCCCCTATATTTGTGGGTCATCAGCCCACCCCGCACCCAAACCAGTCAAGTTTCCCACTCCTCTTCGTCTGCGACTCCACTGCCGCGTCTTCCCCATCTCCGGGTCGTTCCAGTCTGGGGCCTTGCCGTCGTCCACCGCCTCGGTGCGCTTGGCGCGGCATGGTCAACATACGAGAGTCATCGGAAGAGGACTGTACGTGGAGAGCCTGGCGGCTGGGACCCATGAGGTCCATGGTCACACGCAAGGAAAGTTCCTCCTTATTAAGCTGTTTCCTCCCCCTGATCGCTGGGACCCACCGGCTGTATCTTCGCACGGAAGGAAGTGCCTCCTTGTTATGCGAAAAAAATATTCCTCTTGTTGACAGCTGGGACCCGTTAGATTTGGTGGCTGACTTGTGGGCCTACTAAGCGGACGTGTACGCAGGGCTTTGTCAACTTAATCAACAAATGATTCCAGCAGCTGGACCGTTGGATGTTAATCCAACAGCCGTGCTCCTTCTTCAACCTCTGTTCTTGCTCGTTGATACGTCTCCAGCGTATCTATAATTTTTGATTGCTTCATGCTATATTATATTCTGTTTTGGATGATTAATGGGCTTTGTTATATACTTTTATATTATTTTTGGGACTAACCTATTAACCGGAGGCCCAGCCCAAATTGTTGTTTTTTTGCCTATTTCAGAGTTTTGCAGAAAAAGAATATCAAACGGAGTCCAAACGGAATGAAACCTTCGGGAACGTGATTTTCGAAACAAACGTGATCTAGAGGACTTGGACCCTACGTCAAGAAAGCAACCAGGAGAGCACGAGGCAGGGGGCGCGCCTACCCCCCTGGGCGCGCCCTCCACCCTCGTGGGGCCCATGTTGCTCCACCGACGTACTTCTTCCTCCTATATATACCTATGTACCCCCAAACCAACAGAAGCATCCACGAAAACCTAATTCCACCGCCGCAACCTTCTATACCCATGAGATCCCATCTTGGGGCCTTTTCCGTCGTCCTGCCGGAGGGGGCATTGATCATGGAGGGCTTCTACATCAACACCATAGCCTCTCCGATGATGTGTGAGTAGTTTACCTCAGACCTTCGGGTCCATAGTTATTAGCTACATGGCTTCTTCTCTCGCTTTGGATCTCAATACAAAGTTCTCCACGATTCTCGTGGAGATCTATTCGATGTAATCTTGTTTTGCGGTGTGTTTGTTGAGACCGATGAATTGTGGGTTTATGATCAAGTTTATCTATGAACAATATTTGAATCTTCTCTGAATTCTTTTATGTATGATTGGTTATCTTTGCAAGTCTCTTCGAATTATCAGTTTGGTTTGGCCTACTAGATTGATCTTTCTTGCAATGGGAGAAGTGCTTAGCTTTGGGTTCAATCTTGTGGTGTCCTTTCCTAGTGACAGCAGGGGCAGCAAGGCACGTATTGTATTGTTGCCATCCAGGATAACAAGATGGGGTTTATATCATATTGCATGAGTTTATCCCTCTACATCATGTCATCTTGCTTAAAGCGTTACTCTGTTCTTATGAACTTAATACTCTAGATGCATGCTGGATAGCGGTCGATGTGTGGAGTAATAGTAGTAGATGCAGGCAGGAGTCGGTCTACTTTGTCACGGACGTGATGCCTATATACATGATCATACCTAGATATTCTCATAACTATGCTCAATTCTATCAATTGCTCAACAGTAATTTGTTCACCCACCGTAATACTTATGCTCTTGAGAGAAGCCACTAGTGAAACCTATGGCCCCCGGGTCTATTTTCCATCATATTAATCTTCAACACTTAGCTATTTTTATTGCCTTTTATTTTACTTTGCATCTTTATATAAAAATACCAAAAATATTATCTTATCATATCTATCAGATCTCACTTTTGTAAGTGACCGTGAAGGGATTGACAACCCCTTTATTGCGTTGGTTGCGAGGTTTTTATTTGTTTGTGTAGGTGCGAGGGACTTGAGCGTGGCCTCCTACTGGATTGATACCTTGGTTCTCAAAAATTGAGGGAAATACTTACGCTACTTTACTGCATCACTCTTTCCTCTTCAAGGGAAAACCAACGTAGTGCTCAAGAGGTAGCACCCATGTCTCCCGTGGGCGGCACCGCGGCAGTGCTGCCGCGCACCCGAACCAGTCAAGTTTCCCACTCCTCTCCATCTGCGACTCCACTGCCGCGTCTTCCCCATCTCCGGGTCATTCCAGTCTGGGGCCTCGCCGTCGTCCACCGGCCTTGGTGCGCTCGGCACGGTGTGGTCAACGTGGTCAACAACCGAGAGTCATCGGAGTATGACTGTACGTGAGAGGCTGATAGTGGGGATGCACCACGCCCATGGACGCATGCATGCAACTACATCCTTTTTACCCTGAAAAATAATGTTTTCTCCCCCTGAATGCTGGGACCCACCAGCTACATCTTCACACGCAAGGAAGTGCATCCGAGCAAAAAACGATTCGCCCCCCTGACTGCTGGGACCCACCAGCTACATCTTCGCATGGAAGGAAGTGCCTGACAGTCGAGACCCACCTGGACGAAGCGTATGTAGCATTGTCATTCTGGTCGCGAACGTGTACGTACATACTGGTCGATGTAGAGGCGCGCACGTGTCATAGTAGAGGCGCGCACGTAGCATGTACATATACGTACAACGGCCAGTGTGCAAGAAAGAAAATACGGCCACGTACGTACATACGGGCTAGGTCTCGAATGCCTACTCGCGCATACGTACGACCAGGACTCGTGTACATGGCTGGGTCAGAACGGAGAAACCGCATCGTCGTCGTGTTCATGGGGAGCCAATCGGCTGGGTCGGAATGGAATGCGTCGTCGTGTTCATTGGGAGGGCTTGGACGGAACAACCGATGGAAATGAGGCCTGGCGTATCGCAGAACGGAGGAAACGGCCTTGTGTTCGACCGGCACTATTCAAGATATCTTCCGATATTCCGATAAATCGGCTGATTTATCGCTTACCGTTGTCTGGCCGATAAGATAAATCGGCCGATAAATCAACCGATATGGTGATAAATCGGCCGATATGCCGATAAACTGGCTGATTTACCCCTTATCATGGGTCGACCGATAAGTTCCCGATAAGCGATATCGCCAACATTGTCGACCGGCCACATTCAAAACGGGATCATGTTCATCGGGAGGGGTCTGGCGTACCACAAAATGGAGGAAACGGACCTCCTATGGTCGAAACGGGGGTCCTGTTGATCGGGAGGGGTCTAGCGTACCGCAAAATGGAGGAAACGGACTTGTGTTGGAGCGCTACGGTCAAAACGGGGTCCTATTCATCGGGAAGGCTGTGGCGTACCGCAAAACGGGACTCCATGGGATACTGTGCATCTCCACCATCGACCCCCTCCAGCCTCCACGGGCTACTGTTCATCCACCGTCGACCTCCTCCAGCCTCCACCTGCGACTGTTCATCCACGGGCTCCTGTTCATCCAGCCTCCACCGCGCGCTACTCCACCGGCTACTGTTCAACCAGCCCTCTCCACGGGCTCCTGTTCAACCACCCCTCCACGGGCTACTGTTCATCCAGCCCTACAACGTCTACTGTTCATCCAGCCCTCCACGGGGTGGTCCTGTTCATCCAACCCTCCACAGGGTCCTGTTCATCCAGCCACAACCAGCTCGATCGATCGGGGTCCTATTCATCTAGAGGCAACACCACGGGGTCCTGTTCATCCACCCCCATCGGGAACTGTTCATCCAAACCCCCCCCCCCCCAGCAATGCTCACTATTCATCCAGATGCAGCATCGATCGGCTTCACTTAGCAGCAGTAGCGAAGCAATCGCTCGATCGGGTTCAGTTAACAGCCATCGATCGATCGATTGGGTTCAGTAACGCGTAGCTTGCAGTGCAATCGCTCGGTGTAACATCCCCAGCATCACACTACAGTAATATCCCCCTAATAAAGGTCATGTCATCATGATCAGCATGCCAAAATGCCACTTGTCCAAAATCTGCTTCAAATTCAACTTGCATGTCAAATATTTGCTTCTTCTTTCATGCAATCAAAATAGTTCACAATATGACAAATATTCTCCAAGTATTTTTCATGTTAAAACAAAAATCTTTGGAGTTCCCAAATTGCCCCTAGAAATCAATTAGTGTTCCAGCAGCATTTCAATATGCCATTCCCAATCTCCAAAATTCCTAGTCAATTCCTCTTGCCTCCAAACTATTTGTGGCAATACCTAAAAATGTGGAGGAATTAATGGGCCAAGTCCCATATTTTTCCTAAATCCTTTGGATGCTCAAACAAATCTTTTCCCCTCTCTATTTTTATTTTAAAGAAAAATAAAAGGGAAAAACAAAAAAAACAAAAAAAAGAAACTGACCCTTTTCACTGGGCCAAATGGCCTAGCTGGCCATCGGCCCACCCCAGTCGGCCCACTCCCCCTTCCCGGTCGCCTTGCCCCTTCTCCTGTTCGACCGACCCGCGCCCGTGGTCATCGTCAAACCTGCTCGTCGCCTCGTGCCTCACCGACGAGGGGATAAGGATCCCTTCCCTCCGCGTCGCCTCGGGCTCCCTCCGCACTCGCCCACTTGCCCCCTCTCTCCCTCGTCGCTCTCTCTCCCGCACCCTAGATCCCCTCCCCATCGCATCCGAACGCCACGGTCGCCATGGCCGCCGTCGCCCTCGCGGGCACCGTCCTCCATGTGCCCTTCCAAGATGCCTGTTCGCTCCGCCGCCGTCCCCTGCACCGCTTGCCACATCAAGTTGGAGCTCGGAGCCCCTTCAATGACGGCAGCGACTTCATCTTCCTCCTCGGCCACCTCGGATCGCCGCCGCCGTTCGTCGTCATCGAGCCTTCCCCGCGCCCGCTAAGCACATCTACAGGACCCCTGTGAGCATCTCTCTCCTTCCCATCACTCCACGCGCTCGATTTTGAGCTCTAGCAATCGATTCGCTATCGGCCGAAAGCTTGATCTGCCGCTCACCTCGCCGTCGCGGCCACAGCTCACGCCGCTGGCGTCTGAGCACATCGTCGTGCTCGACGTCTTCGTAGGAGGCCGTAGCACCCACCAGCTCTTCCCCTTGTGCCCCCATGCGTCTTTCCCATCGGTGTCGTGCTCCGCTCGCCACTGCCGTCGACGCAGCACTCACCTCCGGCCACCCCCGGCTGCTCCCACCACCCCAGTTAGATGCGGCTCGCTCTGCTCGTTCAGGCGAGCCCAAGCACGCCTGAAACCGTCGCTTGTGGCCCGTTTCCGGCGCAGTCCGCACGCCTCCATCGTGTTTTTGGTCGTCGGCGGTGAACCACCGCCGCTTGCCGACGTGGCACACATGGGCCCCACCCTTGGGTCACTGCCAGTGGGCCATGGGGGCCCTGTTGACTGGGTTGACCTAGTCAACATGCTGACTGGGTAGCCCAGTGGCACTGACATGCAGGCCCCACCATGTAATTAAGCTAATTAAAACATTTTATAAATAAAAGTAATTAGTTTAACCTAAAACACTCCCTGACACCCAGGGCCCACACCCCTAATTGATCCTGCTAGATTAGTTAATCCATTGTTAAGCCAACGGAGGCTGACATGTGGGTCCCAGTGGCCCCACTGGTCAGTTTGACCTGGTCAGCCGTTCTGTTGACTATTGACGTCATCAGCACATCATGTTGACGTCATTTTATCTTTTCTGTTTATATAAATAAATCCAGAATATGGTTTAATCTTTGAAAATTCATAGAAAATAAACCGTAACTCCGATGAAAATGTTTTCTACATGAAAGTTGCTCAGAAAAACGAGACGAACCCGAATACACTACCCACATACCTGTCAGATGCCTCTAACTATCTGAACATGGAACTTTCCCCTCTCTTTCATCTGTCCGGAAAATTCCTAACACCAGGAAAACCCCTCTAGATGTTTTACCTCTCCGTCTTCAACGTGTAGTACCGCGTTAGTTCACCTCTAACACCGCGTATTGCCATGTTATGCTTTGTTTGTTGTATATTTATTGTTTCTTCCCGCTCTTTTCTCCGGTAGACCCCGAGACCGTTGTTGATGTTCCTGTGATCGTCTACGTCACCGACGACCCCTCCTTCTTGTTTGAGCAACCAGGCAAGCCCCCCCCTTTGATCATTCCGATATCGCCCATTCCATTCTCTCATGCTTGCATTAGATTTTGCTACTGTTATTGTTTGCTCCTATTCTGATGCATAGCCTGCTTTTGTAACATGCTTATTGTTCCCTTACCTGCTTATCCTAAACTGCTTAGTATAGGTTGGTTAGTGATCCATCAGTGACCCCACCTTGTCCTTGTTGCCCCTACTTCATCATTGAGGACCCAATCAATGAGATCGAAGACCAGGCCCCGGCATCGCACATCAATTTCCCCTTAGTTGTTCGACACTACTGGGTTACTATCGAGTGCTGATGGTGAGACCTCTACAACACTTCTGATGTTAACCCTGTAGTGTAGCTATTCGGTCGTGGTCGTCGAGGGTGATTCCGCCTTAACCACTTCCGATACGACTCTGTCGTGCAACCCCTCAAGTGTGAACCTCGGGGGTGATTCCTCTTACGTTCACCTTGATGATTACATCAAGTGGAATTCACCGGGGGTGATTCCTCGGGTTTTTCCCCTTGATGTTTGGACACACAGTTACTTTGGTTACTATGGCTTTACATTGAACCATGTTACTAAAGACGGGTCGACCTTGAGGGGTACCCGTGCGAGCTTAATTGCGAGTCATGTGGAGACGGGTTGACCTGCAGGGTGCCCGCGAGATAATTACGAGGCGTGGCCGGGCATTCCTAGCCCTTGCCGCAAGTCCTCGAGACGGGGCAACAGGGTCACATCTTTCGTGAGTCTCTGCTTATTACCGTGTGTTCCTAATCCACTACGATTTGGATATTTGATCCGAGGGGCCTCTGGCCTGATAGCACTAACCATCACGTGGGCATAGTATGGGCGTTCTGCGTCGTATACATCAGCCGAAGCTTAATAGACGTCAACGACTGAGTGGCGCGCGCCGGGTTGGACTGCGTAAGCGCCTGCCTTGTTGAAGGAGGTAGCTAGGTCTGCTCGTCGGCCGCCTTCGCAACGTGCAGGAGTTCCCGGGGAGATGGCCCATGACCCCTGGGGGCATAGGTTTAGTTCGGCATGCTGGCCTCTCTATTAAGCCTAGGTCGGATTGTGGCGTATTGTTTGGCCGAGGCCGGGCATGACCCAGGAAAGTGTGTGCGGCCGGAGTTAATCGAGCGTGGTGGGTAAGTTGGTGCACCCCTACAGGGAAGAAAACATCTATCGATAGCCTATCCTACGGTAACGGACACTTGGAGTTGTATCCCGATCGATACAACTAGAACTGGATACTTGTGATGAGAATTGGATTGTGATGAGAATTGGATTATGATTGGAACCGGATAGTATGGCTCTAGGATTGCTTTCTCGCAGGGAGTCGAGAAAGGATCTCTGGCCGAGGTTGATAACACTACTACTACTAGTACTACTACTTTACTTTATGCTACTCTACTCCCTCCTGTTTGCTGCAAGATGGTGGTTTTCAGAAGATGTTGCTTCTCTCTATTCTGGCATTTCTTCAGCACAGTCTAGATATACAGCCTTCCTTTGATAATGTTGCATATGTAGTGTAGATCCTTGCTTGCGAGTACTTTGGATGAGTACTCATGGTTGCTTTGCTCCCCCTTTTCCCCCTTCTTCTTCTTCTTTCCGGTTGATGCAACCAGATGTCGGAGCCCAGGAGCCAGATGCCACCGTCGATGCCTACTACTACGTGGAGACCGACGACGACCAGGAGTAGTTAGGAGGCTCCTAGGCAGGAGGCCTTGGCTTTTCGATCGTAGATGCTTTTGGGCTAGCCTTCTTAAGGAAAACTTGTCTAACTGATGTCTGTACTCAGATATTGTTGCTTCCGCTGGCTCTTGTGTTTTCGAGCCCTCGAGGCCCCTGGCTTGTAATATAAAGCTTGTATTATTTTAATTTGTGTCTAGAGTTGTGTTGTGATATCTTCCCGTGAGTCCTTGATCTTGATCGTACACATTTGCATGTATGATTAGTGTACGATTGAATCGAGGGTGTCACAAGTTGGTATTAGAGCTGACTACCTGTAGGTAGCCCCCCTTCCAACTCCTTGGCCGAAGTCTAGTCTAGTCATTACAAAAACTTTTACTAACTTGGCTGTGAGTCTTACGGACCCACGTCGCCATTGGGTGGTACTAGGATCTTTTACTCCTCGTCTATACTCTGGGACTCTGATCTCTCTTCTATTCGGCTTAAATGATTTTAGTAACGCCGACTCTAGGTTCCCGTAACTACTTCCACCTGAAGAGCCCCATACTCCAGATGATTACTTGGTGCACCGAAGGATTTCAAAGTTACTCTCCGAGGTTATCTTGAGACTTTGTGCCTGTTGCTTTTTGAATTCCCTATCATCGAAATACCCCTATGGATAACTATAGACACTTGCCATTCTTACATTCGTCCCTAGTTGCTCCTGTTATTACAAGATACCACTAGTACTCTCCGTTGTTCCGAGAATCCTTTGTGCCTTCTGCTTTGCAGCTTCTTTTCGAACTGCGGATAATTCACTTAACCGGGGTTCGTTCATCCCTAGTTGTTCATTTGCTTTCCAAAATACCTGAAAAGGCTATTTGATCTTTCAAATTCCTCTGCAACATATTGCTCTTGATTCTCCTTGCCTGCTTGCATTAGGATTAATTCCATATGTCTAGCAACATTCTTTAGAATTCTGTATGATTGTCATTCTGTTCCTATGGATTCAGCGTGTGCGTGAATACTCGCAATCATCAATTAATCTTTGGAAATTTTCTTTCCGGCTCGGACATCCTTCTAGATATGAGCTGGTTCTTACCCAGTCCAGATTTGATCGGGTACACCTCTAAGTCTATTCAACTTACTCATCTTTTGACCAGAGCCTCTGCTTCCGATCCCGCGTCTTGAAATCATAATTTCCTTTGTACCCAAGCATCGGATCATTCAGACATTTCTATAAGCCGATGCATTTGCATCCCCTTCTTCATCTGATTGATTACCGATACTCACATCAACTCTGTCGTGAATCACCAGATCCATTGTTGGGTTGTTATCTGACAATGTCCTTCACATTCAAAGTCTTGTGAGTTTTCTCCTGATACATAATACCTTCGGTAAATTGTATCATCTGCTTTGACTCCGATACTCTGCTTTTGAACTCGTATCTTTTGCTTGGTTGATGGTTGTATAGATTCGTAAAAATGCCCCGATGGGTTGAACTTATGCCTTCCATAATCCGAGTGAACCCAAGAGTTCTCACAAGTCTTACTCTTCTGGTACTTCGCCAGATAAATCCCCTGCACTACAATTTCTTCGAAAAACGAGGAGTGAATGAAAGGTTATGCATTAAAGAAGTGGGAGTCGACCTTGAACCCTTGTGTTCATGCCCATGGACCCGATGTAGAACTTATCGTGGAAGCTGCTCGTAAAAATGATTACCCCTTGTTATAAGTTCATCTTGTATCGGTGGTTTGATCATTGATAACCGTGGTTCCGACCATAGTTTCTCCTTAACTCCATTTCCCAGACAAGTTAAAATACTTGTCTTCTGCAGATCATTTCATCTGTCTAACCTCTATTTTTGATCTACCTCAAGTATTGCCCCTTGTTATCTCGAGGATATTGTGTCATTGCACTACCACTTCTGAATTCTCATTGGAATGATACTCCATCACATCATTCCTAGCTTGATCGGTTATATCATTATGATGCTAAATTTTAACTGTGCTACTAGGTCCTTTTCGGAGCACAATTTTCGACGATGAGCTAAGCTTATGTTGATCTTCCTCGTCATACCATTTTGCCATGAATAGCAAGCTTGCTTTCGAGTTTGTGTCATACTCGTGGTTCCAATAACCTTTCGCTTCATCATTCCATTGACTTGATGTCCTCGCCGATCGATTACATCTTCCTGAAATCTCTCGGCAAATGTGTCGTTATCATCATCAACTTTCTGAGCTCTTCCAGGATATCAATTGAATTCATTATGAGAAATACAATCCTTGCCCCTCGATGATTTGTGTTATCATGGACAACATTCTTGCCTTCCCCGACACAAACTTGTTCTTATAATTTTGAAAATACATTCTTTTTGACATGTCGATGGGTTGTTGTTGAGCCCGTCGGCCACATCCTCATCTATTCCTTGCTGAAATTGTATGACTTATTTTCTAAGTTGTTTCCGATGGATCCTTTGTGTATCCAAAGTCTGACCTTTGCTTGAAAACCATGTCAATGTTATCCCGAAGCATGACTGTGGTACTCAAACATCAACAAGAACATTGGAAGCATAATGCTAAATGTTTCTTGATCAATTATCCAAACACTGTTGTATGGGTAATATCATGAATTCCCTCGCCCCTTTACCTAATTGGTTATCTACTTGTTGTCTTGTCATGGATGGGAAAGATATACTCCTGATACTAGGGTATAATCACATTTTCCTTTCCATTGTTTTGTTTAACCTGTCTTGTGATCTATGATATAAGCAGTAATATATACTTGCTTATGTAAACACCTCGGTGTACAACTCTGTCAGTAAAACCCTGTTATTATTGGTGATGACATTCCGGTAACCACCAATGGACGAGAACTTTGCCTATTGGTCCGTGAGGGAGTCCTGGATTAGGGGGTGTTCGGATAGCCGGACTATACCTTCAGCCGGACTCCTGGACTATGAAGATACAAGATCGAAGACTTCGTCCCGTGTCCGGATGGGACTTTCCTTGGCGTGGAAGGCAAGCTTGGCGATGCAGATATTCAAGATCTCATACCATTGTAACTGACTCTATGTAACCCTAACCGTATCCGGTGTCTATATAAACCGGAGGGTTCTAGTCCGTAGGACAGAATCAACTCCATACACAACAATCATACCATAGGCTAGCTTCTAGGGTTTAGCCTCCTTGATCTCGTGGTAGATCTACTCTTGTACTACCCATATCATCAATATTAATCAAGCAGGAGTAGGGTTTTACCTCCATCGAGAGGGCCCGAACCTGGGTAAAACAAAGTGTCCCCTGTCTCCTGTTACCATCTGGCCTAGACGCACAGTTCGGGACCCCCTACCCGAGATCTGCCGGTTCTGACACCGACATTGGTGCTTTCATTGAGAGTTCCTCTGTGCCGTCGCCTTTAGGCCCGATGGCTCCTTCGATCATTAACAACGATACGGTCTAGGGTGAGACTTTTCTCCCCGGACAGATCTTCGTCTTCGGCGGCTTCGCACTGCGGGCCAATTCACTTGGCCACCTTGAGCAGATCGAAAGCTACGCCCCTGGCCATCAGGTCAGGTTTGGAAGCCTAAACTACACGGTGACATCCGCGGGGACTTGATCTTTGACGGATTCGAGCCACAGCCAAGCGTGCCACACTGTCTCGATGGGCATGATATAGCTCTGCCGCCGAGCAGCGCCTTGGAGGCCGCACACACATCGGTTTCGACCATTGATTCGGAACCTACTGCGCCGATTGAGGATCAGCGGTTGGACGCTGCCTCAGGGGCTGCTATCTCAGAGGCGATCAAGCCGAACTCCAGCCCCGCACTCCGCGTGGCCTGAGACTCCGAGGAGCCGGATTCCTCTCCGAACTCCGAGCCCCCCGCACCCCTGCCAATCGAATCCGATTGGGCGCCGGTAATGGAGTTCACCGCCGCGGACATCTTTCAGCATTCGCCTTTTGGCGACATCCTGAATTCCCTTAAGTCTCTCTCTTTAGCAGGAGAGCCCTGGCCGAACTACGGTCAGCAAGGGTGGGATACGGACGGTGAGGAAATTCAAAACCCACGCACCACCCACTTTGTAGCCACTTTCGACGATTTAACTGACATACTGGACTTCGGCTCCAAAGACATCGACGGCATGGACGACGATATAGGAGACGAACAGGAACCAGCACCTGTAGGGCGCTGGAACGCCACCTCGTCATATGACATATACATGGTGGATACTCCAAAAGACGGAGATGGTGATGGAACAATGGGGGATGACGCCCCCAAGAAACAGCCGAAGCGCCAGCGTCAGCGGCACCGCTCTAAATCCCGCCAAAGCAAAAACGGTGATTCCGGCACGGGAGATAATACTACCCCGGATAGCGCCGAAGAACACCCACCCCAGCAAGATTCGGCACAGGAAGATGGAGAAGCCAGCCCTCATGAGAGAGCGGCAGACCGAGAGGTCGAGATGATAACTATATGCCTCCCTCCAAAGACGAGGCAAGCCTCGATGATGACGAATTCGTCATACCATCAGACCCCGCCGAACAAGAGCATTTTAGACGGAGGCTTTTAGCCACGGCAACCAGCCTCAAGAAAAAGCAGCAACAGCTTAAAGCTGCCCAAGATTTGCTAGCTGACAGATGGACTGAAGTCCTTGCTGCCGAAGAGTATGAACTCGAACGCCCCTCCAAGAGTTACCCGAAGCGCAGGCCGCTACCCCGATCAGAGGAGGAAGCACCTACATCACCTGTGCATGACATGGCAGACCGGCCACCTCGTGGCCACGACAGAGAGGCCTCTCAGCCCTCCACCCAAGCCATGCCCCGACGCCGCACAACTAAAGCACGGGAAAATGCGCCCGACCTGCGAGACATACTGGAGGACAAGGCAAGACATACACGATCGATCTACGGATCACGCGGGCGCCCTACGGCATGTGACAATGATCTTCATGCCGGATACAACAAATCCGGCCGGGCCGAACACAACAGACATAGTTCTTCCGAGCTGCGTCGTGATATAGCCCAGTACAGGGGCGCCGCACACCCATTATGCTTCACGAATGAAGTAATGGATCATAAAATCCCAGAGGGCTTTAAACCCGTAAACATCGAATCATACGATGGCACCACAGACCCGGCGGTATGGATTGAGGATTATCTCCTTCACATCCACATGGCGCGCGGCGATGATCCACACGCCATTAAGTACCTCCCGCTCAAACTTAAAGGACCAGCCCGGCATTGGCTTAACAGCTTGCCAGCAGACTCAATCAGTTCTTGGGAGGACCTGGAAGCCGCATTCCTCGACAACTTCCAGGGCACTTATGTGCGACCACCGGATGCCGACGGCTTAAGCCACATAATTCAGCAGCCAGAAGAATCGGCCAGACAATTCTGGACATGGTTCCTAACAAAGAAAAACCAGATAGTCGACTGTCCGGACGCAGAGGCCCTAGCAGCCTTCAAGCATAACATCCGCGATGAGTGGCTGGCCCGGCACCTAGGACAGGAAAAGCCGAAATCCATGGCAGCCCTCACGACACTCATGACCCGCTTTTGCGCGGGTGAAGACAGCTGGCTAGCTCGCAGTAAAAACTTATCAAAGAACCCTGGTAATTCGGATACCAAGGACAAAAGTGGTAGGACACGTCGGAACAAACAAAAATGCCGCGTTAACAGCAACGGCAATGAAGACACAGTGGTCAATGCCGGATTCAGAGGCTATAAATCCGGTCAGCGGAAAAAGCCATTCAAAAAGAATACTCAGGGCCCGTCCAGTTTGGACTGAATACTCGATCGCTTGTGCCAGATACATGGCACCCCCGAAAAGCCAGCCAATCACACTAACAGGGATTGTTGGGTGTTCAAGCAGGCAGGCAAGTTAAGAGCCGAAAACAGAGACAAGGGGCTGCACAGCGACGACGAGGAGCCCAAGCTGCCAAACAACAATGGACAGAAGGGCTTTCCCCCACAAGTGCGAACGGTGAACATGATATACGCAACCCACATCCCCAAGCGGGAGCGGAAGCGTGCGCTACGGGACGTATACGCGATGGAGCCAGTCGGCCCAAAGTTCAACCCATGGTCCTCCTGCCCGATCACTTTTGATCGAAGAGACCATCCCACTAGCATCTGTCATGGCGGCTTCGCCGCATTGGTTCTTGACCCAATCATCGACGGATTTCACCTCACAAGAGTCCTCATGGACGGTGGCAGTAGCCTGAACCTGCTTTATCATGACACAGTGCGGAAAATGGGCATAGATCCCTCAAGGATCAAACCCACAAGAACGACCTTTAAAGGCGTCATACCAGGTGTAGAAGCCAACTGTACAGGCTCAGTAACACTTGACGTGGTCTTCGGATCCCCGGATAATTTCCGAAGCGAAGAGTTAATCTTCGATATAGTACCGTTTTGCAGTGGCTATCACGCCCTGCTCGGACGAACCGCATTCGCAAAATTCAACGCGGTGCCGCACTACGCATATCTCAAACTCAAGATGCCAGGCCCTCGAGGAGTAATCACGGTCAACGGAAACACCGAATGCTCCCTCCGTACGGAGGAGCATATGGCGGCTCTCGCAGCGGAGGTACAAAGTAGCCTTCTTAGGCAATTCTCCAGTCCGGCCATTAAAAAGCCAGACACTGCCAAGCGCGCCCGGAGTGACCTACAGCAGGACCACCTGGCACACTCTGAGCAAGCGTAGCAATGCGGCCCCAACCCCAGCTTTTGCGACCTAGCGAAACCAGTACCTCGAGTACATAACTACGCCCTCGAAATACCATGGGCACAGGGGAAAGGGCACAATAACGGCACGCCCAAAATACGGCTTAAAACGTACCAGGGGCTGCCGGATTCTTTTTTTAATTTTTTTCTTACTTTCAGGACTCCATACTTCGGACGACCTGTTCGGCAATTCGATTGCCGCACAAACAATGCAAGATCCAGGGGGGCAGATAAGCAATGCCGCATTATGGAACTCCCAGGTGGTCTCTGTTACGAGTGGTATACCTACTTTATATATAATTCCGCGGCCTGCCCCTGGTCAGGACATACTGAATAGTCCAATATCTTTTGCTTACCGCACCATTTGTATCGTTCGGCTTTGATAAATAGCCTCTCCATAAATAATGCTTAGCTTTTTGTCTATTTTTTGCATTACTCTTTTCATATATATGTTCATTGATGACATGTTGCATCGTACACTATGGCACAGCAAAGTACGCCAGGGGCTTCAGTACCCTTTAATATGGTGTGAGAAGTCCGTACACTTTCACAAGTCCGGCACCCCGAACTTATAGCACTATATGCATCGGCTCCGAATCATGATTTGGGTCAATAGTTGGGTTTGCCCGGCTCCTTATGCATCGGCTAAGGTAGCACTAGGAGAACCACTGCGATTGTGCCCCGGTTGAGCTGGGTTAAGCACCTCAGTGGAGAAAGCTAAAACTGACTGTCATGATGAGGTGAGAGACCGGTCGCTGTTCGAGAGGTTTTTCGAGTCCCTAAAGACTTATGCCGCTTCAAGCGAGGAGCTGGATAACCCCAGCCAAGGCGTGGATAGCGCCCCGAACTCGGTCTTCCGAACTAGGGGCTTCGCCGAAATTTAAAATTATAAAGTTCTATGGCTAAGTGGGAGTGTTCAAGCATTATAGTCCGATTGCCTGGTTCGTCGTGCTGAGCGCCTCCCTCGAAGGACCCAACCATGGGAAAAAGAGCGCCCAGGTTTATCACCGAACACCCCAGCACTAGTGGCATGGGGGCAGAAGCCGACGACTGACCATCTCTCAATTTTTGATAAACGGCCGCACAGAAAATAATATTTTAAATTCAATAAGCATTTCTTAGCGCATACGAACAAGTTTTCAACGCACAAGATAAACACGAGCTAATTCATTCAAAAATTACATCCTTGGTGCACTCATCCGCCACAAGGCGGGCACCCGCAAGAACATCCTTATAGTAGTTCTCCGGCTTGCGATGCTCCTTCCCCGGCGGCGGCCCGTCCGTCACAAGCTTCTCACCGTCCAGCTTACCCCAGTGCACCTTTACACGGGCAAGGGCCCTACGGGCACCTTCGATGCAGACGGAGTGCTTGATGACCTCGAGCCTTGGACAGGCCTCCACCAGCCGCCGCACCAGCCCGAAGTAGCTCCCAGGCAAGGCCTCTCCGGGCCACAGCCGAACTATGAAGCCCTTCATGGCCTGTTCGGCCGCCTTGTGGAGTTCGACCAGCTGTTTCAGCTGGTCGCTCAAGGGCACAGGGTGTCCGGCCTCAGCATACTGAGACCAGAACACCTTCTCCGTCGAGCTGCCCTCTTCAGCTCGGTAGAATGCGGCGGCATCGGATACGCTGTGGGGAAGATCTGCAAAGGCCCCTGGAGAACTCCTGATTCGGGTAAGTAACAAGTAGTTTACTTTTATGTTTCTGCTTTGCATAAAGAATGCCTTACCCGCTGCTATCTTCTTCATAACCTCCAACTCTCAGAGAGCCTTTTGGGCTTCGGCCTTGGCAGACTTGGCAGTCTCAAGGGCCATCGCGAGCTCGGATGCTTGGGTCTTTGACTCAAGCTCCAAACTCTCATGTTTTTTCATGAGAGCCTGAAGCTCTTGCTGCACCTCGCCGACCTGAGACCCAAGTTTCTATCGCTCGGTGTGCTCCGCGGCCGTTTTCTTTTCGGCCTCGGACAGCGCCTGCTTGAGGGTCGCCACCTCAGTCGTGGCCCCTACAATAAGCAGTACAATCATGTTATTTTTTGCAATCACGCCTCTCTATAGGCACCTTTTTATAAGGTATTTCTTACCTTCTTTCTCCTCGAGCTGCTGCTTGGCACGGCCGAGCTCTTGCTCGGACCGCTCGAGTCCCTGTTTCAGGGCATCCACCTCCGCAGGCAGTGCGGCGGTGGCTAACAGCGAAGCCTGCATACGCGTATTGACTCTTCATTATTAGACTCCTGCAAAATTTCATAGATCCTCTATTCGGCTTTTCTTTCCGAACGCCAAACAGAGCATCAGGGGCTACTATCTATGCGGTAATATTTTTACATATTTTTACTTACCTCGAAGCCTGTTAGGAGGCTAGCGCAAGCTTCACTCAGCCCTCTCTTGGCGGACTGAACCTTCTGGATCACCGTACTCATAATAGTACGGTGCTCCTCGTCGATGGAGGCGCCTTCAAGCACCTCTAGCAGATTGTCCGGCACCTCCAGTTGGACGGAGGCTGCCGGCTCAGAAGGCTTGCTCCTCTTGGAAGGAGTTCGCCTGCCGCGGTCCGGAACTGTTGAAGATTCCGGCACGGTGTCCGGCTTAAAGCCGGACTTGGAGCCCTGAGGGGTCTTGTCCCCTTCACTCCTGGGGTCCGGGAGGTCGCCTTGTGGCTCCTCCAGGACCACTTCCTCCTACCCCGGAGCTTGTTGCGATGCCACTTCGGCGTCATCCGCAGTGCGGGGGGAGACAGCGGGTGGAACGGAGTTCACGTCCGATGAATCCAGGGAGCCGCTCGACGACTCGTTGAGTGCGGCCCGGGGCGGGCTGCATGATTACATTCGACATTAGGGAAAGCTGCGCAATAAAGGAACATCATGAGTTACTCTGATACCCGAACTTACGATTTCGCCGGACGCTTGGCCCTATCCGGCCACTCCTCTTCGCCCTCTTCGGCATCAGGGGCGTAGTCCGGCGGAGGGGTCTTCCTTTTCCTAGACCCCTCGGCCTCTCCCGTTGGGGCGGCCTTCCTCTTCTCTCCTCCCTCCACTGGAGAGGGAGAGTTTTCTTCTTCCTCCTCCTCGTTCTCACGGGAGGAGGGCGCCTCGGACTCGTCAGATGACGAGTCCGACACCACCATGTTGCGGGCACTCTTTCGAGTCCCCGTGGTCTTCTTCTTCTTGGCCTTCTTCTCCGGCACCACATAAGGCGCCGGGGCCAGCAGCTTCACCAGTAAAGCTGGGGCTGGATCTTCGGGCAGCGGAGCCGGACAGTTAATCGGCTCGGCTATCGCCCGCCAAGCCTGTCAAAGGAAAGGGAGCTCAGATCCCGCATAGTGTCAAACTATGAAAAAAGGCTTAACATCCTGTGAAGGGTGTAGATGGCATACCTTGCTAGCGTGACGCTGCGAGCTGTATCCGCGGTCCTCGGAAGCGGATGCGGGAGCCTCGGCGCCCTTGAATAGCACCTTCCAGGCGTCTTCATACGTCATGTCGAAGAGCTTGTTGAGGGTTTGGTGTTGCGCCGGGTCGAACTCCCATAGATTAAAATCCCGTTGTTGGCACGGGAGGATCCGGCGAACGAGCATAACCTGGATTATATTAACAAGCCGTACTGGCTTGTTCACCAGGGACTGGATGCATGTTTGCAATCCGGTCACCTCTTTTTCGTCACCCCATGACAGGCCCGTCTCTTTCCAGGACATAAGCCGCGTGGGGGGTCCGGATCGGAACTCAGGGGCTGCGATCCATTCCGGATCGCGTGGCTCGGTGATATAAAACCACCGGCTTGCCATCCCTTCAGGGTCTCCGCAAAAGAGCCCTCGAACCATAGGACGTTGGCCATCTTGCCCGCCATAGCGCCTCCGCACTCCGCCTGGCTGCCGCGCACCACCTTGGGCTTGACGTTGAAGGTCTTGAGCCAGAGGCCGAAATGGGGGCGGACGCAGAGAAAGGCCTCGTACACGATGATAAACGCCGAGATGTTGAGGATGAAGTTCGGAGCCAGATCATGGAAATCTAGGCCGTAGTAGAACATGAGCCCCCGGACAAATGGGTGGAGTGGAAAACTCAGTCCGCGGAGGAAGTGGGGGAGAAACACGACCCTCTCATGGGGCCTTGGGGTGGGGATAAGCTGCCCCTCTTCGGGAAGCCGGTGAGCGATGTCCTTGGACAGGTATCTGACCTTCCTTAGCTTTTTTACTTTACCCTCCGTGATGGAGGAGACCATCCATTTACCTCCCGCTCCGGACATTGCTGGAGAAGGTTGAGGTGGGAAGTGAGGGCTTGGGGCGCTGGAGCTCGGGTGCGCGAGAGATGGATAGGCAAGGGAGGAAGAAGGCATAGGTAAAAAGGTGGATCATTATCCCCTTATATAGGCGGATGCGGTTATGCGTCCCCACCTACCTAATAAAACTCGCTTGCCTCCCGAGCGCCGTGATAAATGGCGCGGTTGGGTTACCCACGTCCATATTGATGAGAATCCCGTAAAAAGGGTACATGATCTCTACTTTGACAAGACGTGCCAAGGAAACCGCCTCGCAAAACATGCTGAGGTGGAAAAGTAAAAACGATTCGAATAAAGGGCTTGGCTGTAGTGTGTTGGCGCACTGTGGAATACGTCAGCAGATTTGATTTGTGTTAATATTATTCTCTCTATGGCAATATGTGGAAGCTTATTTTGCAGAGCCGGACACTACTCTTGGTGATTACAATCTTCTATGAAGGACTTGGAGGAGGAACCCACCTTGCAATGCCGAAGACAATTTTGCGCGCCGGACTCGTCGTCATTGAAGCCTGGTTCAGGGGCTACTGAGGGAGTCCTGGATTAGGGGGTGTTCGGATAGCCGGACTATACCTTCAGCCGGACTCCTGGACTATGAAGATACAAGATTGAAGACTTCGTCCCATGTCCGGATGGGACTTTCCTTGGCGTGGCAGGCAAGCTTGGCGATGCGGATATTCAAGATCTCCTACCATTGTAACCGACTCTATGTAACCCTAACCCTATCCGGTGTCTATATAAACCGGAGGGTTGTAGTCCGTAGGACAGAATCAACTCCATACACAACAATCATACCATAGGCTAGCTTCTAGGGTTTAGCCTCCTTGATCCCGTGGTAGATCTACTCTTGTACTACCCATATCATCAATATTAATCAAGCAAGAGTAGGGTTTTACCTCCATCGAGAGGGCCCGAACCTGGGTAAAACAAAGTGTCCCCTGTCTCCTGTTACCATCCGGCCTAGACGCACAGTTCGGGACCCCCTACCCGAGATCTGCCGGTTTTGACACCGACAGTCTGCCTCGTTCAATGAGCAGGAAAATGGTTCTCTTCGTCCCTCGCCCTTGGTACTAGCGTTGTTGCCAACATAACTGACAGGCTATACTCTGACCTGCCTTCCTATCATGATCGTGCAAATTGATTAGTGCCTTCCTGCTGTTAACCCACATGGTGGGCCCATAACCCACAGTTCCACAGGATCGAAACCTGACTCTCCTGTATATCCTTTATTCCGAAGTGTCATTTGCTCTTGACTTTGTGTGTTGTCACGAGGCACCGTCCGAGAGATGATCTATTCCTGATGCTCTGAACCCCCCTTCTCACACTCTGTTCAGGTATCGATTGTTTGTCCATTCGCTTGAAAATTCCTGTTGTACCTTCATACTTTGCTCTCGATGTTTATTAAGTTTCAACTCGAGAGATACTTCTGCCTCATTCCCTAAATTGTTCACCAGATAATAAACCCTATAAGGGTCAGTTCTCCCGAAGTTACTCTTTACTTCCCCACTTAAATCTCGGGACGAGATTTCTTGTAGTGGAGGAGACTTGTAACATCCCCAGCATCACACTACAGTAATCTCCCCCTAATAAAGGTCATGTCATCATGATCATCATGCCAAAATGCCACTTGTCCAAAATCTGCTTCAAATTAAACTTGCATGTCAAATATTTGCTTCTTCTTTCATGCAATCAAAATAGTTCACAATATGACAAATATTCTCCAAGTTTTTTTCATGTTAAAACCAAAATCTTTGGAGTTCCCAAATTGCCCGTGGAAATCAATTAGTGTTCCAGCAACATTTAAATATGCCATTCCCAATCTCCAAAATTCCTAGTCAATTCCTCTTGCCTCCCAACTATTTGTGGCAATACCTAAAAATGTGGAGGAATTAATGGGCCAAGTCCCATATTTTTCCTAAATCATTTGGATGCTCAAATAAATCTTTTCCTCTCTCTATTTTTATTTTAAAAAGAAAAAGAAAAGGGAAAAAATAAAAAAAAAGAAACTGACCCTTTTCACGGGGCCAAATGGCCTAGCTGGCCGTCGGCCCACCCCAGTCGGCCCACTCCCCCTCCCCGGTCGCATTCCCCCTTCTCCTGTTCGACCGACCCACGCCCGTGGTCGCCGTCGAACCCGCTCGTCGCCTCGCGCCTCGCCGACGAGGGGATAAGGATCCCTTCCCTCCGCGTCACCTCGGGCTCCCTCCCCACTCGCCCACTTGCCCCCTCTCTCCCTCGTCGCTCTCTCCCTTGCACCCTAAATCCCCTCCCCATCGCATTCGAACGCCACGGCCGCCATGGCCGCCGTTGCCCTCGCGGCCACCGTCCTCCACGCGCCCTTCCAACATGCATGTTCGCTCCGCCGCCGTCCCCTACACCGCTTGCCACATCAAGTTGGAGCTCGAAGCCCCTGCAATGACGTCGACGACTTCATCTTCCTCCTCGGCCACCTCAGATCGTCGCCGCCGTTCGTCGTCATCGAGCCTTCCCCGCGCCCGCTAAGCACATCTGCAGGACCCCTGTGAGCATCTCTTTCCTTCCCCTCACTCCACGCGCTCGATTTTGAGCTCTAGCAATCGATTCGCTATCGGCCGAAAACTTGCTTCGCCGCTCACCTCACTGTCGCGGCCACAGCTCACGCCGCTGGCGTCTGAGCACATCGTCGTGCTCGACGTCTTCGTAGGAGGCCGTAGCACCCACCAGCTCTTCCCCTCGTGCCCTCACGCGTCTTTCCCATCGGTGCCGTGCTCCGGTCGCCACTACCGTCGACGCGGCACTCACCTCTGGCCACCCCTGGCTGCTCCCACCACCCCAGTTAGATGTGGCTCGCTCCGCTCGTTCAGGCGAGCCCAAGCACACCCGAAACCGTCGCCTGTGGCCCATTTCCGGCGCGGTCCATGCGCCTTCGTCGTGTTTTTGGTCGTCGGCGGTGAACCACCACCGCCCGCCGACGTGGCACACCTGGGCCCCACCCTTGGATCACTGCCAGTGGGCCATGGGGGCCCTGTTGACTGGGTTGACCCAGTCAACATACTGACTGGGCAGCGCAGTGGCACTGACATGCGGGCCCCACCATGTAATTAAGCTAATTAAAACGTTTTATAAATAAAAGTAATTAGTTTAACCTAAAACACTCCCTGATACCCGAGGCCCACACCCCTAATTGATCCTGCTAGATTAGTTAATCCATTGTTAAGCCAACGGAGACTCACATGTGGGTCCTAGTGTTCCCACTGGTCAGTTTGACCTGGTCAGCCGTTCTGTTGACTGCTGATGTCATCAGCACGTCATGCTGACGTCATTTTATCTTTTCTGTTTATATAAATAAATCCAGAATATGGTTTAATCTTTGAAAATTCATAGAAAATAAACCGTAACTCCGATGAAAATGTTTTCTACATGAAAGTTGCTCAGAAAAATGAGACGAACCCGAATACGCTACCCACATACCTGACAGATGCCTCTAACTATCTGAACATGGAACTTTCCCCTCTCTTTCATCTGTCCGGAAAATGCCTAACACCAGGAAAACCCCTCCGGATGTTTTACCTCTCTGTCTTTAATGTGTAGTACCGCGTTAGTTCACCTCTAACACCGCGTACTGCCATGTTATGCTTTATGATGCTTTGTTTGTTGTATATTTATTGTTTCTTCCCGCTCTTCTCTCTGGTAGACCCCGAGACCGTTGTTGATGTCCCTGTGATCGTCTATGTCACCGACGACCCCTCTTCTTGTCAACCAGGCAAGCCCCCCCCCTTTGATCATTCCGATATCGCCCATTCCATTCTCTCGTGCTTGCATTAGATTTTGCTACTGTTATTATTTGCTCCTATTCTGATGCATAGCCTGCTTTTGTAACATGCTTATTGTTCCCTTACCTACTTATCCTAAACTACTTAGTATAGGTTGGTTAGTGATCCATCATTGACCCCACCTTGTCCTTGTTGCCCCTACTTCATCATTGAAGACCCGATCAACGGGATCGAAGACCAGGCCCCGCCACCGCACATCACTTTCCCCTTAGTTGTTCGACACTACTGGGTTACTATCGAGTGCCGATGGTGAGACCTCTACAGCACTTCTGATGTTAACCCTGTACTGTAGCTATTCAATCATGGTCATCGAGGGTGATTCCGCCTTAACCACTTCCGATACGACTCTGTCGTGCAACCCCTCAAGTGTGAACCTCGGGGGTGATTCCTCTTACGTTCACCTTGATGATTACATCGAGTGGAATTCACCGGGGGTGATTCCTCGGGTTTTTCCCCTTGATGTTTGGACACACAGTTACTTTGGTTACTATGGCTTTACATTGAACCATGTTACTAAATACGGGTCGGCCTTGAGGGGTACCCGCGCGAGCTTAATTGCGAGTGATGTGGAGATGGGTTGACCTGCAGGGTGCCTGCGAGATAATTACGAGGCGTGACCGGGCATTCCTAGCCCTTGCCGCAAGTCCTCGAGATGCCGCAAGTCCTCAAGGCCGGGCATGACCCAGGAAAGTGTGTGCGGCCGGAGTTAATCGAGCGTGGTGGGTAAGTTGGTGCACCCCTACAGGGAAGAAAACATCTATCGATAGCCTATCCTACGGTAACGGACACTTGGAGTTGTATCCCGATCGATACAACTAGAACTGGATACTTGTGATGAGAATTGGATTGTGATGAGAATTGGATTATGATTGGAACCGGATAGTATGGCTCTAGGATTGCTTTCTCGCAGGGAGTCGAGAAAGGATCTCTGGCCGAGGTTGATAACACTACTACTACTAGTACTACTACTTTACTTTATGCTACTCTACTCCCTCCTGTTTGCTGCAAGATGGTGGTTTTCAGAAGATGTTGCTTCTCTCTATTCTGGCATTTCTTCAGCACAGTCTAGATATACAGCCTTCCTTTGATAATGTTGCATATGTAGTGTAGATCCTTGCTTGCGAGTACTTTGGATGAGTACTCATGGTTGCTTTGCTCCCCCTTTTCCCCCTTCTTCTTCTTCTTTCCGGTTGATGCAACCAGATGTCGGAGCCCAGGAGCCAGATGCCACCGTCGATGCCTACTACTACGTGGAGACCGACGACGACCAGGAGTAGTTAGGAGGCTCCCAGGTAGGAGGCCTTGCCTTTTCGATCGTAGATGCTTTTGGGCTAGCCTTCTTAAGGAAAACTTGTCTAACTGATGTCTGTACTCAGATATTGTTGCTTCCGCTGACTCTTGTGTTTTCGAGCTTATGTATTCGTGCCCTCGAGGCCCTTGGCTTGTAATATAAAGCTTCTATTATTTTAATTTGTGTCTAGATTTGTGTTGTGATATCTTCCCGTGAGTCCTTGATCTTGATCGTACACATTTGCGTGTATGATTAGTGTACGATTGAATCGAGGGCGTCACACTCGGGTTCAGTTAGAGCCCAACGCCTCGCACCCACGCGCGTGCGTGTACAAGAGAAACGCACATCGCTCGGCCCCGACCACCCACCTTAACCGGGGAACACCCCGATATTTTCCTCGCCCTTGCTTCTACCACGGTTTTTTCCGTCATGGACGGCCCAAAGAATGTCATGCAGTTGCGTCTCCGGCCCGCCCAAGATGAAAAGCCCATTTTCTATCATGATTTTTTGTCATAGAAGTAGGAGCCCACCACATCTATGATGATACCGGGTTTTGTCACAATTATCGTCATAGAAGTGTCATAAGTATGACAGGAAAAAAAATCGTTCGGCCCAAAATGTCACAGATGTGTCTTTTTTTGTAGTGTGATTAGGGTTTCTGGCAGTGGCTATGTCAAATGAACTCGGTGGCGCCGGATGGATCAAATCGGTGGGGCCGAGTTTGACTTTAGGTTTGGGACATATGTGGAAATGAGAAAGTGGATGAGGGCTTTGGAGCATATCACTAAGCACTTTGAGCAAGCAAGCCATTAAGCAACACCTCATCCCTTTTTAAATAGTATTGGCTTTCCTATGGACTCAATGTGATCTTGGATCACTAAAATGAAAATGTAGAGTCTTGAGCTTTTGAGCTTTTGCCAATCTTCTGTCCCTATCAACTTGAAGGGGTTCCACATCCTCTTGTCCACGCCACTCCAATGTTGAACTTATCTGAAATATACTAGATGAAAGTATTAGTCCAACAAGAGATATGTTGTCATTAATTATCAAAATCACCCAGGGAGCACTTGTGCTTTCAAGATGCCCATTAATAGATATCAATGTGAGTGAGTAGGGATTGCCATGCAACGGATGCACTAGAGCTATAAGTTTATGAAAGCTCAAAAGGAAAACTAAGTGGGTGTGCATCCAACTCGCTTGCTCACGAAGACCTAGGGCACTTTGAGGAAGCCCATCATTGATGATAGTTCTATAATGAAAATTCCCACTAGTATAATGAAAAACCCACTTCCTATTGAAGATAGTTTTCTTGATGAGTAGTTAGCTGCAATAAATGTTTCTCATAACACTCCTCGGTATGTTGACTATGCTAATTATATTGTTGCTAAATATTTACCATCTAGTTTCACATACCAACAAAAGAAAAAATTCTTCTATGACTTAAGACATTACTTTTGGGATGACCCACATCTTTATAAAGAAGGAGTAGATGGTATTATTAGAGGTTGTGTACCTGGGCATGAACAGGGACAAATCCTACGGAAATGTCACTCTGAAGCTTATGGAGGGCATCATGTGGGAGACAGAACTGCTCACAAGGTATTGCAATCTGAGTTTTATTGGCCTACTCTCTTCAAGGATGCTCGTAAGTTTGTCTTATCTTGTGATGAATGTCAAAGAATAGGCAATATCGGTAAGCGTCAAGAAATGCCTATGAATTATTCACTTGCTATTGAACCATTTGATGTTTGGGGATTTGATTACATGGGACCCTTTCCTTCCTCTAATGGGTATACTCATATTTTGGTTGTTGTTGATTATGTTACTAAGTGGGCAGAAGTTATTCCAACTAGTAGTGCTGATCACAACACCTCTATTAAAATGCTCAAAGAAGTTATTTCCCCCAGGTTTGGAGTCCCTAGATATTTAATTACTGATGGTGGTTCACATTTTATTCATGGTGCTTTCCGTAAAATGCTTGCCAAGTATGATGTTAACCATAGAATTGCATCACCCTATCATCCTCAGTCTAGCGGTCAAGATGAACTTAGTAATAGAGAAATAAAATTAATTTTACAAAAGACTGTCAATAGGTCCCGGAAGAATTGGCCTAATAAATTAGATGATGCACTTCGGGCTTATAGAACAACATATAAAAATCCTATGGGTGTGTCTCCCTATAAAATGGTTTATGGAAAAGCTTGTCATTTGCCTCTTGAGTTAGAACATAAAGCTTATTAGGCAATTAAAGAACTCAACTATGATTTCAAACTTGCTGGTGAAAAGAGGTTATTTGATATTAGCTCTTTAGACGAATGGAGAACCCAAGCTTATGAAAATGCCAAGTTATTTAAAGAAAAGGTTAAAAGATGGCATGATAAAAGAATCCAAAAGCGTGAGTTCAAAGTTGGAGAATATGTTATTTTGTAAAACTCCTGTTTCAGATTCTTTGCAGGAAAACTCCTCTCCAAATGGGAAGGACCCTATGTTATCGAGGAGGTTTATCGATCTGCAGCTATCAAAATAAATAATGGCGAAGGTACTAACCTGAAGGTTGTTAATGGGCAACGAATAAAACATTATATCTCAAGTACGCCCATTAACGTTGAAAGCAATATTATCCAAACTATGACACCGGAAGAACACATAAAAGAAACCTTCCGGAACACTCTAGAATCATGAAAAAAGGAGGTACATGATACGGTAAGTAAACGGACTCCGAAAAATCTGCAAAAATATTTTCTGTCCATTTTGGAATATAATTTTTTTTAGGAAAATAATAAACAACCAGGAAGACACCCCCGGTGGGCACAAGACACCAGGGCGCGCCTGCCATGCGCGCCCAGGTGGGTTATGCCCACCTCGGGTACCTTCAGGACTCCATTTTTCTTCTGTTTGCTTGTTTCCCAAGATAAAAAATCTTTATATACCCCCGAACCTATTGACCTCCGTATCGTGGAGAAATCTTCTGTTTTTTCCTTACTGTTTTCTGACAAATCTAATCCACCATGGCCGCTTCACGCTCCTCCAAGGACAAGTTCTTCGAGAACGTCGTCAACCCATATTTGCGGGAGGTGATGCAGCACCCACAGGTCATCCAGATGCATGAGGGGGTGCTTCACATCCGCGACATGCAAGGTCCCAAAGGGACGGGAACCGTGGAGGCCAGGCTTGAAGCTATGGAGCAGGATGTCTTCCGGTGTAAGGGGATGGTGGAATGTGGACTCAATGCCAATCACCTCATGATCGCGGACTACACTCGTGATCTCAAGGTGGATGGCAAGTCCATGAAGGACATCGTCTTCACCTTCAACGAGCAAATCAACTTCCTTGAAAGTCAAATCTACGATCTCCAAAACCAAGTCTTCGAATATGAGGTGAGGTTTAAAGGTATGAGTTTGGCTGCCAGTTGCAGGACCCGTGAGACTCACTCCTACTCTTATAATGGTGAGCCTCTGCCATGGAAACCCGAGGACAAGATTGCTACCACCTCATCACCGCCACCTCCTTCTTCATCACCAAAAGAAAATTGAGTATCGGGTATGGGCACTCCCCTTGGCTTTTGCCAAGCTTGGGGGAGGTGCTCCGGTATCGTATCACCTCCACTATCTTTTGCCTTTACTTATCTTAGTTCGATCCATAGTTATATTTTGCTTTAGATCAATAAAAGTTTAGTTCGACCCTTTCTTTTCGAGTGTTTGCTTAGTGATCTATCCTTGAATCATGTGTGAGATATATAATAAAGTTTAGTTTGAGTTTTGTTTTCTTTACTTTCATGATCAATAAAAGGAAAGGAAATAAATGAAAAAGATCATATGCTAATCTTATGGTAAGTAATGACATCACATAAGGAAAAGTATAAGTAGAAAATTTTATTGGAGATTGACAAACATAGCATTGGTCAATGATGCAATTCATGAAAGAATAAATAAGGGAAGAGAAGATTCACATGCAAATACACTATCTTGGAAATCTTTTGTGATTGTGAGCCCCCATCAAAATATTATATGCCAAAATTATTGACGTTGGACAAGGAAGACAACGTAATGATTTATGTGTGTTCATATTCACATAGAAGTTATATTGTCATAGATCCTTCGACATGTGGTGCTTGCCCCCCATCTATGCTAGCCAAAAATTCCGCACCAAGTAGAGATACTACTTGTGCATCCAAAAACCCTTAAACCCAAATCTTATTTTCAAGAGTCCACCATACCTACCTAAGGATTGAGTAAGATCCTTCAAGTAAGTTGTCATCGATGCAATAAGGCAGTAAAAATTGCTTCTAAAAGTGTTAGATCATTTAGTGTAAGAGAAAATTGAGCGTTGTATGAACTTGTGATGGCAAAGAATAAAAGCGATAGACTGCATAATAAAGATTGCTATCATAAGGGGCAATATAACGTGACGTTCTTTTGCACTAAGGGATTGAGCATACAAACAAAAAGCGCATGGCAACCTCTGCTTCCCTCTGTGAAGGGCCTATCTTTTACTTTTATGTATTTACTTTCATGCAAAGAGTCAAAGTTTTTCCCTCTATTCCTTTTTATTTTTCTCTTTTGGCAAGCATAATGTGGTGAGGAAAGATCTAGGCACATATATCCAGTTGGATGTGGGTAGCATGAGTTATTATTGTTGACATCACCCTTGAGGTGAATACGTTGGGAGACGAAACTATAAGCCCCTATCTTTCTATGTGTCCGGTTGAAACATTTTGCTCATGTGTATGCGGTGAGTGTTAGCAATCATAGAAGACTATATGATGGTTGAGTATGTGGACTTGCCTAAAGGCCTCGATATGTGACCCTTCCTGGAAAGATGATGAATTGCAGTTGCAAAGTTGACTGAGAACATAGTTTTTTGGTTTCCAATAGAGTTTATGCTTTATACTTAGATGTTGTGATGAATTGCTACTTATTCATGAGAAGTCTATGATAAAAGTTGTATGTTAAAATTTGTTGTTGTTATAATAATTTACATGATGCTTCTATGTCTGTATTTTGTTTTTATCGACACCTCTCTCTCTCTCTAAGCATGTGGGCATGTTTTTTGATTTTGGTTTTCGCTTGAGGACAAGCGAGGTCTAAGCTTGGGGGAGTTGATACGTCCATTTTGCATCATGTTTACCTACTGTTATTTATAATGTTTTTATGCATAATAATGCTTTTTGGAGTAAGTCTAATGCCTTTTCTCTCATAACATGCAAGGTTCACACAAAAAGGTAGAATTCCGGCAGCTGGAATTCTGGACCTGAAAAAGCTACATCGGGCTACCTATTCTGCACAACTCCAAATGAGCTGAAACTTCATGAGGATTTTTTATGGAATAAATAAGAAATACTGGAGCAAATAACTACCGGAGGGGGGCCACCTGGTGAGCACAAGACACCTGGGCGCGCCCTGGTGGGTTGTGCTCAGCCCAACCCGACTCCGGTGCCCATCTTCTGGTATATAAGTCATTTTGACATAGAAAAAATAAGGAGAGGACTTTCGGGACAGAGCGACTCCGTCTCGAGGCGAAACTTGGGTAGGAGCACTTTTGCCCACCAGTGGAGCGATTCCGCCGGGGGAACTTCTCTCCCGGAGGGGGAAAATCACCGTCATCATCATCACCAACCACTCTCCCATCTTGGGGAGGGCAATCTCCATCAACATCTTCAGCAACACCATCTCCTCTCAAACCCTAGTTCATCTCTTGTGTTCAATCTTTGTACCGGAACCTCGGATTGGTACTTGTGGGTGACTAGTAGTGTTGATTACATCTTGTAGTTGATTACTATATGGTTTATTTGGTGGAAGATTATATGTTCAGATCCATT
This sequence comes from Triticum monococcum, assembly GCA_034509565.1. Taxonomy (NCBI): domain Eukaryota; kingdom Viridiplantae; phylum Streptophyta; class Magnoliopsida; order Poales; family Poaceae; genus Triticum; species Triticum monococcum. The sequence continues at coordinate 59,967,848 of CM067843.1, read as the reverse complement.
ATGCTATTTAATACCCCTATGATCTTGAGCATGATTATCATTTGTGAGTAGTTACTTTTGTTCTTGAGTTCACGGGAGAAATCGTGTTGCAAGTAATCATGTGAACTTGATATGTGTATGATATTTTGATAGTATGTATGTTGTGATTCCCTTAGTGGTGTCATGTGAACGTCGACTACATGACACTTCACCATATTTGGGCCTAAGGGAATGCATTATGGAGTAGTTATTAGATGATGGGTTGCAAGAGTGACAGAAGTTTAAACCCTAGTTTATGCGTTATTCCGTAAGGGGCCGATTGGATCCAAAAGTTTAATGCTATGGCTAGAATTTATTCTTAATACTTTTCTCGTAGTTGCGGATGCTTGCGAGGGGGTTAATCATAAGTAGGAGGTTTGTTCAAGTAAGCACCGGTCCACCCACATATCAAATTATCAAAGTAGCGAACACTAATCGAACCAACATGATGAAAGTGACTAGATGAAATTCCCGTGTACCCTCAAGAATGCTTTGCTTATCATAAGAGACCGTTTTGGCCTGTCCTTTGCCTCAAAAGGTTGGGCTACCTTGCTGCACTTTTGTTACTAATACCGTTACTTGCTCGTTACAAATTATCTTGCTATCAAACTACTCTGTTACGTACAATTTCAGCGCTTGCAGACATTACCTTGCTGAAAACCACTTGTCATTTCCTTCTGCTCCTCATTGGGTTCGACACTCTTACTTATTGAAAGGACTACGATTGATCCCATATACTTGTGGGTCATCATCTTCCACGAAATAAACCATATAGTAATCAATTACAAGATATAATCAACACTACTAGTCACCCACAAGTACCAATCTAAGGTTCCGGTACAAAGATTGAACACAAGAGATGAACTAGGGTTTGAGAGGAGATGGTCCTGTTGAAGATGTTGATGGAGATTGCCCTCCCCAAGATGGAAGCGTTGTTGGTGATGATCATGACGACGATTTCCCCCTCCAGGAGGGAAGTTCCCCTGACGGAATCACTCCGCTGGAGGGCAAAAGTGCTCCTGCCCAAGTTCCGCCTCGAGACGGCAACTCTTCGTCTCAAAAGTCCCCTCCCATTTTTTCTAGGTCAAAATGACCTATATGCGAGAAGATGGGCACCAGAGGTGGGCCGAGGAGGGCACAACCCACCAGGGCGCGCCTGGGGGGCCTGGTGCGCCTGGGGGCCCTGGCGCGCCTAGGTGGGTTGTGCCCACCTGGTGGGCACCCTCTAGTAGTTATTTGCTCCAATAATTCTTAAATATTCCATAAAAAATCTCCGTGAAGTTTCGACTCATTTGGAGATGTGCAGAATAGGTAACTCTGACGTAGCCTTTTCAGATCCAGAATTCCAACTGCTGGTATTCTCCCTCCTTGTGTAAATCTTGCATATTATGAGAGAAAAGGCACTAGAGTTACTCCATAAAGCATTATTATTCATAACAGCATTATAAATAACAGTAAGAAAACATGATGCAAAATGGACGTATCAACTCCCCAAGTTTAGACCTTGCTTGTCCTCAAGCGGAAACCGAAATCGAAAAACATGTCCACATTCTTAGAGAGATAGGTGTCGATAAAAACACAATACGGACATAGAAGCATCATGTATATTATTATAACAGCAACAAAACTTTATTATAGAACTTTTAACATGAAACTTTATCAAACAACTTTTATCATATAACTTCTCATGAACAAGTAACAATTCATCACAACATCGAAATATAAAGCATAAACTCTATTGAAAACCAACAAACTATGTTCTCAGTCAACTTTGCAACTACAATTCATCATCTTTTCAGGAAGGGTCACGTATCGGAGCCTTTTGGCAAGTCCACACACTCAACCATCATATAGTATTGTATGATTGCTAACACTCACCGCATACACATGAGCAAAAAGTTCCAACCGGACACATAGAAAGATAGGGGCTTACGCCTCCCAACGTATTCACCTCAAGGGTGATGTCAGCAATAATAACTCATGCCCACTCATATCCAACTGGATATATGTGCCTAGATCTTTCCTCACCACATGGTGCTTGCAAAAGAGAAAATAAAAAGGAATAGGGAAGAATACTTTGACTCTTGCATAAAAGTAAATACAGAAAAGTAAAATATATGCCCTTCGCAGAGGGAAGCATAGGTTGACACGCGCTTTTTGTTAGTATGCTCGATCTCTTAGCGCAAAAGAACGTCACGTTATATTGCCCCTTGTGATAGCAACATTTATTATGCAGTCTGTCACTTTTATTATTTTGCCATCACAAGTTCGTACAACGCTTAATTTTCTCTTACACTAAATGATCTAACACATTTAGAAGCAATTTTTATTGCCTTATTCCACCGATGATAACTTACTTGAAGGATCTTACTTAATCCATAGGTAGGTATGGGGTTTAAGGGTTTCGGATGCACAATTAGTATCTCTACTCAGTGCGGAATTTTGGCCAAAGATATTAAGCAAGCACCACATGTTAAAGGATCTATGACAATATAACTCCTATGTGAATATGAACAAACATAAATCATTACGTTGTCTTCCTTGTCCAACGTCAATATTTTTGGCATATAATATTTTGATGGGGGCTCACAATCATAAAAGATGTCCAAGATAGTGTATTTGCATGTGAATCTCTCTTTCCTTATTAATTTTTTCATGAGTCGCATCATTGACCAATGCTATGTTTGTCAATCTCCAATAAATTTTACCACTTATACTTTTCCTTGTGTGATATCATTACTCACCATAATATTAGCATATGATCTTTTCCATTTATTTCCCTTTTTTATTGAAATTTAAAAGTAAAGAAAGCAAAACATAAACTAAACTTTATTATATATCTCGAACACGATTACATAGATAGATCACTAAGCAAACACTTGAAGGATTGAACTAAGCTTTTATTCAACTAAGTCAAAAGATAACTGAAGATCAAACTAAAATAGATAAAGGCAAGGATAGTGGTGGTGATACGATACCGGGACACCTCCCCCAAGCTTGGCACAAGCCAAGGGGAATGTCCATACCATGAACTCAAGTCTCCTTCGGTGATGAAGAAGGTGGTGGTGGTGATGATGTAATAGGCTTATCCTTTTTCCAGCTTGCGTCGGAGGGTAAAATTATCTATCCTCAGCTCCTCATTCTCCATCTCAAGCTTTATTATCTTCTTGCATAATGCCTCCTTGCTTTCTTGCTTGAAACGAGGGCGGGACTGGTTCATCTTCATCTTCCTCATCGGTGAACCATATGTAGGGGTAGGTGTCTTTGAAGATATTCTTATCCAAAGGCTGATAAGAAACTGGGCAATCCTCTTCCGAACCTTGGGATGACATATTATAGATCTACCATGAAAACGGCAAGAAAGAAGAACAAAAGATTTCTCTGCAATACGGTGGTCATGTTTGGGGGGTATATAAATTTTTTTATCTTGGGAAACCAGCAAACGGGAGAAAAATGGAGTCCGGAAGGTTCTCGAGGTGGGCACAACCCACCTGGGCGCGCCTCGGGAGATGGAGAGGTGCTCGAGCATGTGATTTCGAACCAGACAAATGACACACGTTTATGGCTTTTTAAATCCATGAATAAGCAAGATCTAGCAAGAGTTAATCACCATGTGGGCTATTTGGTGGGCGAGAAGACGTGTAGTTCATGATAGTGAATTTTAGAGTCCTCTATCCACCACGTGCTTTGTTAGTAGATACATGAAAGATCCGAAAACTTATTGCCTGTTTCGAGCAACTTTTCGGCTCCACTGTGCCAAAAGGGTCCATATTTGGATTGCACCAGATGGAGTTGTCGCTAAAATAGATGTGGATAGTGGACGCTCTCGTTAAGGCAATATGGGTGTACGGCAGCCGTTTGCAGGGACAAGGAAGGGCAAAGAGCCTCAGTTCCATCTCAAGACTTCAACCTCGGACATATGATCACGTCTGATTGCATAGAAGTTATCTCAAACATCAACAAGGGTGCTGCGACTTCCTATGATTTGGTTTTGAACTAGAAAAGATCTTGTGATTGTTAGTCTTCGTTGTGAGTGTTGGGGAACGTAGCAGAAATTCAAAATTTTCTACGCATCACCAAGATCAATCTATGGAGTAATCTAGCAACGAGGGAAGGAGAGTGCATCTACATACCCTTGTAGATCGCTAAGAGGAAGCGTTCAAGTGAACGGGGTTGATGGAGTCGTACTCGTCGTGATCCAAATCACCGATGATCCTAGTGCCGAACGGACGGCACCTCCGTGTTCAACACACGTACAGCCCGGTGACGTCTCCTACGCCTTGATCCAGCAAGGGGAGAAGGAGAGGTTGGGGAAGACTCCATCCAGCAGCAGCACGATGGCGTGGTGGTGGTGGAGGAGCGCGGGACTCCAGCAGGGCTTCGCCAAGCACTACGAGAGACGAGGAGGGAGAGGGGTAGGGCTGCGCCAACAGGGAGAGCAAATCGTGTGTTGGGCAGCCCCCATACCTCAAGTATATATAGGGGGAGGGGAGGGGCTGTGACCCCACCTAGGGTTCCCTCCCTAGGGGTGGCGGCAGCCCCCAGATCCCATCTGGGTGGCGGCAGCCCCCAGATCCCATCTGGGTGGCGGCCACAAGGGGAGAGGGGGAGGCGCACCTGGGGTGGGCCTTAGGGCCCATCTGCCCTAGGGTTTGCCCCCTTCCCCTATTGGAGGCGCCTTGGGCCTTGGTGGGAGGCGCCCCAGCCCACCTAGGGGCTGGTCCCTTCCCACTATTGGCCCATGTAGGCCTCCGGGGCTGGTGGCCCCACCTGGTGGACCCCCGGACCCCTCCGGTGGTCCCGGTACACTGCCGGTGATGCCCGGAACACTTTCGGTGGCCAAAACCATACTTCCTATATATCAATATTTACCACTGGACCATTTCGGAATTCCTCGTGACGTCCAGGATCTCATCCGGGACTCCGAACAACATTCGATAACCGCGTACATACTTTCCCTATAACCCTAGCGTCATCGAACCTTAAGTGTGTAGACCCTACGGGTTCGGGAGACATGCAGACATGACTGAGATGACTCTCCGGTCAATAACCAACAGCGGGATCTGGATACCCATGCTGGCTCCCACATGCTCCACGATGATCTCATCGGATGAACCACGATGTCAAGGACTTAATCAATCCCGTATACAATTCCCTTTGTCTAGCGATACGATACTTGCCCGAGATTTGATCGTCGGTATCCCGATACCTTGTTCGATCTCGTTACCGGCAAGTCTCTTTACTCGTTCCGTAACACATCATCCCGTGATCAACTCCTTGATCACATTGTGCACATTATGATGATGTCCTACCGAGTGGGCCCAGAGATACCTCTCCGTTTACGGGGAGTGACAAATCCCAGTCTCGATTCGTGCCAACCCAACAGACACTTTTGGAGATACCTGTAGTGTACCTTTATAGCCACCCAGTTACGTTGTGACGTTTGGCACACCCAAAGCACTCCTACGGTATCCGGGAGTTGCACAATCTCATGGTCTAAGGAAATGATACTTGACATTAGAAAAGCTTTAGCATACGAACTACATGATCTTGTGCTAGGCTTAGGATTGGGTCTTGTCCATCACATCATTCTCCTAATGATGTGATCCCGTTATCAACGACATCCAATGTCCATGGTCAGGAAACCATAACCATCTATTGATCAACGAGCTAGTCAACTAGAGGCTTACTAGGGACATGGTGTTGTCTATGTACCCACACATGTATCTGAGTTTCCTATCAATACAATTCTAGCATGGATAATAAACAATTATCATGAACAAGGAAATATAATAATAACCAATTTATTATTGCCTCTAGGGCATATTTCCAACAGTCTCCCACTTGCACTAGAGTCAATAATCCAGTTCACATCGATATGTGATTAACACTCAAGGTCACATCCCCATGTGACTAACACCCAAAGAGTTCTGGGTTTGATCATGTTATGCTTGTGAGAGAGGTTTCAGTCAACGGGTCTGCAGCATTCAGATCCGTATGTACTTCGCAAATTTCTATGTCATCTTGCAGATGCAACTACTACGCTACATTTGGTGCCATTTCAAATAACTGTTCTACTTGGAGCTATTCTAAATTGTTGCTCCATTATACGTATCCGGTATCTCTACTCAGAGCTATCCGGATAGGTGTTAAGCTTGCATCGACGTAACTCTTTACGTCGAACTCTTTATGACCTCCATAACCGAGAAACATATCCTTATTCCTCTAAGGATAATTTAGACCGCTATCTGGTGATCTACTCCTAGATTACCTTTGTACCCTCTTGCCAGATATGTGGCAAGGCACACATTAGGTGCGGTACTCAGCATGGCATACCGTATAGAGCCTATGACAAAAGCATAGGGGACGACCTTCGTCCTTCCTCTTTCTTCTGCCGTGGTCGAGCTTTAAGTCTTAACTTCATACCTTACAACTCAGGCAAGAACTCCTTCTTTGACTGATCCATCTTGAACACCTTCAAGATCATGTCAAGGTATGTGCTCATTTGAAAGTACCATTAAGCGTTTTGATCTATCCTTATAGATCTTGATGCTCAATGTTCAAGTAGCTTAATCCAGGCTTTCCATTGAAAAACACTTTCCAAATAACCCTATATGCTTTCCAGAAATTCTATGTCATTTCTGATCAACAATATGTCAACAACATATATTCATCAGAAATTCTATAGTGCTCCCACTCACTTCTTTGGAAATACAAGTTTCTCATAAAATTTGTATACACCCAAAATCTTTGATCATCTCATCAAAGCATACATTCCAACTCTGAGATGCTTACTCCAGTCCTTAGAAGGATTGCTGGAGCTTTGCATACTTATTAGCATCTTTCAGGATTGACAAAACCTTCCGGTTGTATCACATACAACCTTTCCTCAAAAAATCGTCGAGGAAACAATGTTTTTGACATCCTATCTGCAAGATTTCATAAATAATGCAGTAATCGCTAATATAATTCCAACAGACTCTTAGCATCGCTACGAGTGAGAAAGTCTCATCGTAGTCAACTCCTTGAACTTGTCGGAAAACATCTTAACGACAAGTCAAGCTTTCTTAATGGTGATACTTACCATCATTGTCCGTCTTCCTTAAAAATCCATATGTACCTAACAGCCTTACGACCATCAAGTAGTTCTTCCAAAGTCTACACTTTGTTTTCATATATGGATCCTCTCTCGGATTATATGGCCTCGAGCCATTTTGGAATCCAAGCCCACCATCGCTTCTCCATAGCTCGTAGGTTCATTGTTGTCTAGCAACATGACTTCCAAGACAGGATTACGTACCACTCTGAAGTAGTACGCATCCTTGTCATCCCACGAGGTTTGGTAGTGACTTGATCTGAAGTTTCATGATCACTATCATAAGCTTCGACTTCAATTGGTGTAGGTGCCACAGGAACAACTCCCTGTGCCCTGCCACACACTAGTTGAAGAGACGGTTCAATAAACTCATCAAGTCTCCACCATCCTCCCACTCAATTCTTTCGAGAGAAACTTTTCTTCGAGAAAGGACCTGATTTCAGAAACAATCCCTATTGCTTTCGGATCTGAGACAGGAGGTATACCCAACTGTTTTGGGTGTCCTATGAAGATGCATTTATCCGCTTTGGGTTCAATCTTATTAGCCTGAAACTTTTTCACATAAGCGTTGCAGCCCCAAACTTTTAAGAAATGACAGCTTAGGTTTCTCTAAACCATAGTTCATACGGTGTCATCTCATCGGAATTACGTGGTGCCCTATTTAAAGTGAATGTGGTTGTCTCTAATGCCTAACCCATAAACTATCGTGGTAATTCGATAAGAGACATCATGGTATGCATCATATCCAATAGGGTGCAGTTATGATGTTCGGACACACCATCACACTATGGTGTTCCAGGATGTATTAGTTGTGAAACAACTTCCACAATGTCTTAATTCTGTGCCAAACTCATAATTCAGATATTCATCTCTATGATCATATCATAGACATTTTATCCTCTTGTCACGACGATGTTCAACTTCACTCTGAAATTACTTGAACCTTTCAATAATTCAGACTTATGTTTCATCAAGTAAATATACTCAGTATCTACTCAAATCATCTGTGAAGTAAGAACATAACGATATCCACTACATGCCTTAGCACTCATTGGACTGCGCACATCAAGATGTATTACTTCCAACAAGTTGCTTTCTTGTTCCATCTTACTAAAAACGAGGCTTTTCAGTCATCTTGCCCATGTGGTATGATTTGCATGTCTCAAGTGATTCAAAATCAAGTGAGTCCAAACGATCCATCTGTATAGAGTTTCTTCATGCATATCTACCAACAAACATGGTTCGCATGTCTCAATCCTTTCAAAATGAGTGAGTCCAAAGATCCATCAACATGGAGCTTCTTCATGCGTTTTATACCAATATGACTCAAATTGCAGTGCCACGTTTGTGTGGTACTATCATTACTATCTTATACCTTTGGCATGAAAATGTGTATCACTACGATCGGGATGGTATTATTCAAATAAACAGAGTAACCATTATTCTCCTTAAATGAATAACCGTATCGCGATAGACATAATCCAATCATGTCTATGCTCAACGCAAACACCAAATAACAATTATTTAGGTTTTAATACCAATCTCGATGGTAGAGGGAGCGTACGATATTTGATCAACCTTGGAAATACTTCCAACACATATCGTCATCTCACCTTTTAGCTAGTCTCCGTTTATTCCGTAGCCTTTTGTTTCGAGTTACTAACACTTAGCAACCGAACCGGTATCTAATACCCTGGTGCTACTAGGAGTACTAGTAAAGTACACATTATAATGCATATCCAATACACTTCTGTCGACCTTGCCAGCCTTCTCATCTACCAAGTATCTAGGGTAATTCTGCTCCAGTGGCTGTTCCCCTTATTACAGAAGCACTTAGTCTCGGGTTTGGGTTCAACCTTGGGTTTCTTCACTAGAGCAGCAGCTGATTTGTCGTTTCACGAAGTATCCCTTCTTGCCCTTGCCCTTCTTGAAACTAGTGGCTTCACCAACCATCAACAATTGATGCTCCTTCTTGATTTCTACTTTTGTGGTGTCAAACATCGTGAATATCTCAAGGATCATCATATATGTCCCTGATATATTATAGTTCATCACGAAGCTCTAGCAGCTTGGTGGTAATGACTTCGGAGAAACATCACTATCTCATCTGGAAGATCAACTCCCACTCGATTCAAATGATTGTTGTACTCAGACAATCTGAGCACAAGCTCAACAATTGAGCTTTTCTCCCTTAGTTTGCAGGCTAAGAAAATCGTCGGAGGTCTTATACCTCTTGACGTGGGCACGAGCCTGAAATCCCAATTTCAGCCCTTGAAACATCTCATATGTTTCGTGACGTTTCAAAATGTCTTCGGTACCTCAACTCTAAACCATTTAACTGAACTATCACGTAGTTATCAAAATGTGTATGTCAGATGTTCGCAACATCCACAGACGACGTTCGAGGTTCAGCACACTGAGCGGTGCATTAAGGACATAAGCCTTCTATGAAGCAATGAGGACAATCCTCAGTTTACGGACCTAGTCCGCATAATTGCTACTACCATCTTTCAACTAAATTTTCTCTAGGAACATATCTAAACAGTAGAACTGAAGCGCGAGCTACGACATAATTTGCGAAGACCTTTTGACTATGTTCAGGATAATTAAGTTCATCTTATGAACTCCCACTCAGATAGACATCCCTCTAGTCATCTAAGTGATTACATGATCCGAGTCAACTAGGCCGTGTCCGATCATCACGTGAGACGGACTAGTCATCATCGGTGAACATCTTCATGTTGATCGCATCTACCATACGACTCATGCTCGACCTTTCGGTCTCTTGTGTTCCGAGGCCATGTCTTTACATGCTAGGCTCGTCAAGTCAACCTAAGTGTTTCGCGTGTGTAAATCTGGCTTACACCCGTTGTATGTGAACGTAAGAATCTATCACACCCGATCATCACGTGGTGCTTCGAAACGACGAACTTTTGCAACGGTGCACAGTTAGGGGGAACACTTTCTTGAAATTTTAATGAGGGATCATCTTATTTACTACTGTCGTTCTAAGCAAATAAGATGTATAAACATGATAAACATCACATGCAATCAAATAGTGACCTGATATGGCCAATATCATATTGCTCCTTTTGATCTCCATCTTCGGGGCTCCATGATCATCATTGTCGTCGGCATGACACCATGATCTCCATCATCATGATCCCCATCATTGTGTCTCCATGAAGTTGTCTCGCCAACTTATTACTTCTACTACTATGGCTACCGGTTAGCAATAAAGTAAAGTGATTACATGGCGTTGTACAATGACACGCAGGTCATACAATAAATAAAGACAACTCCTATGGCTCCTGCCGGTTGTCATACTCATCGACATGCAAGTCGTGATTCCTATTACAAGAACATGATCAATCTCATACATCACATATCATTCATCACATTCTTCTTGGCCATATCACATCACATAGCATACCCTGCAAAAACAAGTTAGACGTCCTCTAATTGTTGTTTGCATGTTTTACGTGGCTGCTATGGGTTTCTAGCAAGAACGTTTCTTACCTACGCAAAAACCACAACATGATATACCAATTGCTATTTACCCTTCATAAGGACCCTTTTCATCGAATCCGATCCGACTAAAGTGGGAGAGACAGACACCCGCCAGCCACCTTATGCAACTAGTGCATGTCAGTCGGTGGAACCGGTCTCACGTAAGCGTACGTGTAAGGTTGGTCCGGGCCGCTTCATCCCACAATGCCGTCGAATCAAGATTGGACTAGTAACGGTAAGCATATTGAACAAAATCAACGCCCACAACTACTTTGTGTTCTACTCGTGCATAGAAAGTACGCATAGACCTAGCTCATGATGCCACTGTTGGGGAACGTAGCAGAAATTCAAAATTTTCTACGCATCACCAAGATCAATCTATGGAGTAATCTAGCAACGAGGGAAGGAGAGTGCATCTACATACCCTTGTAGATCGCTAAGCGGAAGCGTTCAAGTGAACGGGGTTGATGGAGTCGTACTCGTCGTGATCCAAATCACAGATGATCCTAGTGCCGAACGGACGGCACCTCCGTGTTCAACACACGTACAGCCCGGTGACGTCTCCTACGCCTTGATCCAGCAAGGGGAGAAGGAGAGGTTGGGGAAGACTCCATCCAGCAGCAACACGATGGCGTGGTGGTGGTGGAGGAGCGCGGGACTCCAGCAGGGCTTCGCCAAGCACTACGAGAGACGAGGAGGGAGAGGGGTAGGGCTGCGCCAACAGGGAGAGCAAATCGTGTGTTGGGCAGCCCCCACACCTCAAGTATATATAGGGGGAGGGGAGGGGCTGCGCCCCCACCTAGGGTTCCCTCCCTAGGGGTGGCGACAGCCCCCAGATCCCATCTCGGTGGCGGCCACAAGGGGAGAGGGGGAGGCGCACCTGGGGTGGGCCTTAGGGCCCATCTGCCCTAGGGTTTGCCCCCTTCCCTTATTGGAGGCGCCTTGGGCCTTGGTGGGAGGCGCCCCAGCCCACCTAGGGGCTGATCCCTTCCCACTATTGGCCCATGTAGGCCTCCGGGGCTGGTGGCCCCACCTGGTGGACCCCCGGACCCCTTCGGTGGTCCCGGTACACTGCCGGTGATGCCCGGAACACTTCCGGTGGCCAAAACCATACTTCCTATATATCAATATTTACCTCTGGACCATTTCGGAACTCCTCGTGACGTCCGGGATCTCATCCGGGACTCCGAACAAACTTCGGTAACCGCGTACATACTTTCCCTATAACCCTAGCGTCATCGAACCTTAAGTGTGTAGACCCTACGGGTTTGGGAGACATGCAGACATGACTGAGATGACTCTCCGGTCAATAACCAACAGCGGGATCTGGATACCCATGCTGGCTCCCACATGCTCCACGATGATCTCATCGGATGAACCACGATGTCAAGGACTTAATCAATTCCGTATACAATTCCCTTTGTCTAGCGATACGATACTTGCCCGAGATTTGATCGTCGGTATCCCGATACCTTGTTCAATCTCGTTACCGGCAAGTCTCTTTACTCGTTCCGTAACACATCATCCCGTGATCAACTCCTTGATCACATTGTGCACATTATGATGATGTCCTACCGAGTGGGCCCAGAGATACCTCTCCGTTTACAGAGAGTGACAAATCCCAGTCTCGATTCGTGCCAACCCAACAGACACTTTCGGAGATACATGTAGTATACCTTTATAGCCACCCAGTTACGTTGTGACGTTTGGCACACCCAAAGCACTCCTACGGTATCCGGGAGTTGCACAATCTCATGGTCTAAGGAAATGATACTTGACATTAGAAAAGCTTTAGCATACGAACTACATGATCTTGTGCTAGGCTTAGGATTGGGTCTTGTCCATCACATCATTCTCCTAATGATGTGATCCCGTTATCAACGACATCCAATGTCCATGGTCAGGAAACCATAACCATCTATTGATCAACGAGCTAGTCAACTAAAGGCTTACTAGGGACATGGTGTTGTCTATGTATCCACACATGTATCTGAGTTTCCTATCAATACAATTCTAGCATGGATAATAAACGATTATCATGAACAAGGAAATATAATAATAACCAATTTATTATTGCCTCTAGGGCATATTTCCAACAGTGAGAATCGGGAGGCCAACTTTGAAGCACATGCAACATCAAAAGCATCTTCGACTCTCCCTATAGGTCGCTACATGTGGCTAGGGATTATACCAGATATCACTTTGTACTCCTTCTGTATTGAACGTTGAATAAAATCCCTAGTTCACATAAAACAAATATCAGATGTATAACCTTTTTTAAATGTGCAAGTTTATGTAGATGCTACACGAGTTCCCCTGAAAACAAGAGGCAACGTGAATAAATAGCATCATGACCCCTTAAAATATGATTAATATGTTTGCCCAAAAATGCTACTTTTAAAATTCATGTGAATTTTGGTGTCATGTTTTTTTTCGAAACAATTTTGGTGTCATTCTCACTACTCATGTACACATGTAGTGTGAAATTAAGGTGGTTGTATTTTCCTTTATTTCTTTATTATTTATTAGAGAATTTTCTTTTCCTTTGCTAGTGGAAAATTAGGGTGCTGGGTTTGGATGCTGTTTTTTTTTTTGGATACTGATTTGGGCCGAAAAGAAAAACATGTACACCAGTGGGTTCAGCGAAGTCCCCGCAGGAAAAAAGGAGCGGGTTCAGCGAATCGGATCTCCACCGTCCGTCTGGCCGATGCGCGAGCGCCCCGCCACCGTCAGATCAGAAACCCTAGCTCCCCAGCTGTATAAAATTGGATCCCCTCGCCCCCATCCCCGCCCCGCGCGCCGATTCCACTAGGTTTTCCAACTCTCCTGCACCCGCCGCCGCCACCTCCCCCACCACACCCTCAGCCATGGCGGTCGCGGAGCCGGTGCCCGGGGGCGACGTGAAGCTCTTCAACCGCTGGACCTTCGAGGATGTTCAGGTGAGAACGCCCTCGCAACCCCTCCGCCCTTTCCCGCCGGACGCCGCTCCGGCGGCGGCCGGGTGAGGCGCAGATCTGGCCGGTGGCTAACCGTGTTTTCGCAGGTGACCGACATCTCGCTGAACGACTACCTCGCGGTGACGTCGATGAAGCACTACACGTTCCTGCCGCACTCGGCCGGCCGCTACTCGGCCAAGCGCTTCCGCAAGGCGCAGTGCCCCATCATCGAGCGCCTCACCAACTCCCTCATGATGCACGGGCGCAACAACGGGAAGAAGATCATGGCCGTCCGCATCATCAAGCACACCATGGAGATCATCCACCTCCTCACCGACGCCAACCCCATCCAGATCATCGTTGATGCCATCATCAACAGGTACCGGTCTCCATCTGTTTCTCCTCTCTGCAGTCTTGTCTCTAGGTGATGGTAGTTTGCCGGCAGTGACTAGTGTTAAATCCAGTTGAGTGAGTGGTGTTGGTAGTCGAATATCATTGTCAGGTTAATTTGTTTAATGATATGTCTAGTACATAGTAGAATATTAACAGGTTCATCTCTTCGTTGAAATCTTGTACTGTGATTCGGATGATAGCCATGTGGTAGTCCGCTAAACGGTATTGGCAAATTCCTGCTTCATATTAGGCTCTACCAGTTTTACTGTTTTCTTCTAGATGTTTGAGTAATGGATGTCAGTATTAGGTTTAGCAGACCTGTATATCTGATAAATATTGTATACTAGTTTGCTAGCAGCACCTAAAATTTCTTGCCTCAAAATGCTCTATTCTGATAGCAGTGCTGAGGAAATTCTAGTGAGTGACAGTGTCCATTCCCTAGATACATGCTTTTTTACTGAGTGCCTTATTTGTAATTGTGAATTTGTGTTGTATCTGGGCTCTTGATTTCTGTATGAACTTTGCTTGATGTGCTATTACCCTGTTGCAGTGGTCCACGTGAGGATGCTACCCGTATTGGGTCTGCTGGTGTTGTGAGGAGACAGGCTGTGGATATCTCTCCCCTCAGGAGGGTGAACCAGGCCATCTACCTTCTGACTACTGGTGCCAGGGAGAGCGCCTTCAGGAACGTCAAGACCATTGCTGAGTGCCTCGCTGATGAGCTGATCAATGCTGCCAAGGGCTCATCCAACAGGTATACCATAAACCCCACCTCTCTTTACCTTGTCTGTTGATTTGAATTGAAGATAATGTGTGCTCATGGATGCCTTTAACTTGGTTGCAGCTATGCCATAAAGAAGAAGGACGAGATTGAGCGTGTTGCCAAGGCTAACCGTTAAGATGGATGTGCATCTGAGGGTCTCGTGCTTTTGGCTGGAGATTTTGGGATGAATGTGTTTTACATGATATCTAGAACTGTTTTAGCTATGCTTTAAGTTTGTGATGAAAGAACATTTCGATGTAGCGGCAAGGACTTGCCTGATGCTTGTCTTTATGAAACCAATTCCTGTTCAGACAAATTTGGAGATGTTGAATGTGTCGTTCTGTTCTGTCATTATATGTCTTATCTATTAATGCTTATTTCACTTTGCAATAGGGTAATGCATGTTACTATTGCATTCTTGTGCTCTATCTTAGTTGTCATTACCACAGCTTGGTCGACTGCCTATACCTCTGTTTTAATTTGCACCGCATATTAGCTTTGTCATCGTTTCTGATTGTGTTTTTCCTTTGGTTGCCTTTTGTTTTGAAATACACCATGAAATCAATGCCATTAGTCCCTTTTGTGATTGTGTTTTTCTTTTGGTTGCCTGTTTGTTATACTTGTCTTGTTCTCCCTGGAATTACTTGTCCCTCAGAACTTCCTAAATATAAGGTGTCTGTGCGTGACCAACTTAATAGCAAAATATATAAAGATTTACAATTCAAAATATATAAAATATCAAAGTATATTTCATGATGAATGTAGTTGAAATAGTGATACACTTATATTTAGGAATAGAATTGTTATTTGTGCCGCATGCAACAAATAGCCAACGGTTTTGAAGAAAATAAATTGACCTGTTCCATTTGTATGGTGGGCTACAAGGAGTAAGGAAATAACTGAATTTGAGTATAATCGGGTTGTACTCAAATTATAGTGTTTATTTTTTGAACTGAAAGAGGTTTCCCCCGCCTCAACTTTTTATTAAAGCCAGGCAAAACCAAAGCAAAGACAGCGCTCGACGGCACTACTGCCACAGACGGGGACCACAAGTATTTTAAGAAACTACCCTATTACAACAGAGTTTTTAAGAGGTTCTAGGGGAGATACAAAGCCAGCCATGCTCTAGAGTTTAGCATCAGCCGATCCTAAGCAATTCCCCTATTCGGTGGTCCAACAGTCTTAAGTACAGGAGAAGAAGCGCATCCTAAGCCTCTGAACATAGGATTTTATATTGCCTAATTGTTGCGTCCAACAGATCCAAAGCACACATATACTTCGCCATCTTCGCCTATGGAAAACAAAGTTATTTCGTAAACGCCATAAGCTCCCACACTTATCTAGCAACAATACAGTCAAAAAAGAGATGCTGGATTGTTTCTGGTTCATTACAAAAGACACAGGTCTTATTCTCTACATGTCTACGCTTGCTAGATTATCTCTGGTCAAGCTTTTGTTGTAGTAAATCAACCACGGAAAAACATGTATATTGGGAGGGATCTTAATTGTCCATATATCATCTTTAATCCCAGCATGTATCCTTCAAAGTTGATCATTTTGTAAAAAGACTTGACAGAATACTTGCTGGAAGAATCCAGCGTCCACATAGATTGGTCTGGGGAGTCAGACATCATAACCTGTTTAACTAAATTAGTTAGCTCATCCCATCTAACCAGAGCCCCTTCACCCACACATCTCCTAAAAGTGAGCTGGAGTTCACCTCCCACCCAGACCTGCGCAAGAGTGGCCTCTTGCTGTTGACAAATGTCAAACAAGTCCCAAAATGCAGTTTTTAGGGAGCAGTCCCCAATCCAAATGTCATGCCAGAAGGCAATACTCTTCCCATCTCTAGGGATCCACCTATAAAAGTTTTTAGATGCTGCAAGTGCCCAGGATAGACTTTTCATAAATGGGGACCCCAAATTAGTCCTAGTGTTGAAGAAGTTGGGATTGTTAGTATTATATTTGTAGGCCATAATCTTTTTCCAATCACCATCTCTATCATCATAAAATCTTTTCCCCCAAGAAGCCAAAAGGGCCATATTGAACTCTCTAAGGTTGGGAACCCCATACCACCAAATTCTTTCTTCCTGGAAATCACCCCCCAGCTAGCAAGATGGTATTTGTGGTTTTCACCCACATTACCCCAAAAGAAGTGAAACATTTGAGATGTAATCATATCAATAGCCCATTTGGGAAATTTAACAATAGACATTAAGTAGGCAGGAATACTGGCAATAAAAGTAGTGAGAAGGATCAATTTGCCCCTGTAGGAGAGAAATCTCCCCAGCCAACCAGCTATATTCTTAATACTCCTGTCTATAATGCATTGAAGATCTTTCCTTCTAAGTTTTTTAAAATGCAAAGGCACCCCTAAATATTTAAAGGGAAAATCCCCAAGTTGACAACAGAAAACTTGAGCAAAGTCTTTTTGATCAGAAACATTAATAGTATGCAAATCACTCTTGTGAAAATTAATCTTCAAACCAGAAAGTTTCTCAAAGCAAGCTAGAATCCGTTTCAAATTTTTAGCACAAGCTAGCGAATTATCTAGGAAAAGAATAGTGTCATCACCATATTGTAGGCTGACCAACCCTCCAGGAATGGCATGGGGTAGCAGTCCACAAATCAAGTTTCTATTGACAGCTTTCTGGAGCATCTTAGAAAAGACATCAGCCACCAAATTAAACAACACAAGTGAGTGAGGATCACCTTGCTTCAAGCCTCCCCCCCCCCAGCAAAGTGGGGGCCATTTGTGTCATTAATTCTAACCTGGAAAGTCCCCTGGTGGATAGTGGACATAACCCAACCAACCCATTTACTGTCAAAACCTCTAGAAAGAAGCATTTCCTTCAAGAAATCCCAACTCACTCTATCATAGGCTTTCTCATAATCAAGTTTAAGAATCAATCCACTAGAGCCAGACCTGTGTATATCATGAATAACCTCATGGGCCATAACCACACTTTCTAAAATGACCCCCCCTTAATAAAGGTAGTCTGATTATTAGAAATAAGCTTGTCACACAACGGAGACACCCTACTGGTCATAGCTTTAGAGAAAATCTTGACAGCACAATTACTCAAACCGATAGGTCTAAAAAATTTCATGTCTCTAGCCATAGGCACTTTAGGTATGAGGGTAATAATGGCATAATTCAATTTATACATGTCTAAATCACCATTCTCAAAATCTTTAACCATCCACATAAAATCCTTTTTGATCAACTCCCAGAAGGTTTGGTAAAACAAAAAGGGGAGGCCATCAGGGCCCGGAGCACCACTAGAATAAGAACTCATAATAGCTTGCTTAATTTCCTCTTCAGAAAAAGGTATCTCTAGAAGTTCTCTCTCCTCATCACTAACCATCTCCTCAATGGACCAAAAATCAGCATCCAAGTGGATGTCAGGTTTGGGTTCAAAAGCAAATAGTTCCTTATAGAAGGAAGTAGCTACCTCAAGCATATCCTTGGTAGAAGTAACCACCCCATCGGGGCCATTTAACTCAGTAAGATGATTCTTTCTATGTCTATGATTGGCAAGGGCCCGGAAGTAAGCATTGTTCCTATCTCCCTCCAAAATTTTCCTATCCCTAGATCTCTGCCGTAAGGCAGTTTCCTCTTTTTTTCCAAATCTCATCAAGTTCCTTTTTAATATTCTTCATCCTATCAAAATTAGTAGCAGAGAGCTGTTAAGATTCAGATAGGACATCAAGGTTATCAAACTCCACAAGGAGTGCCTTTTTTTCTTTTTCAAAGCTGCTTCTCTGTTAATACTTCAACCTTTTGTTTTCTTCCTAAGGACCCTAGTTTTAGTCATCCAGTTATCAACTGAAGAGTTAGAAGAGGACACATAATCCCAAGCTTCTGTAACCATTTGGTGGAACCCAGGTTGGGATAGCCACCATTTTTCAAACCTAAATGGTTTAGGGTTAGATGGGGCTCCAGCTCCAGTGTCCAGTGTTGGGGAACATAGTAATTTCAAAAAAATTCCTATGCACACGCAAGATCATGATGATGCATACCAACGAGAGGGGAGAGTGTCATCCAAGTACCCTCGTAGACCGTAAGCGGAAGCGTTATGACAACACGGTTGATTTAGTCGTACGTCTTCACGATCGACCGATCCTAGTACCGAACGTACGACACCTCCGTGATCTGCACACGTTCAGCTCGGTGACGTCCCACGAACTCACGATCTAGTAGAGCTTCGAGGGAGAGTTCCATTAGCACAATGGCGTGATGACGGTGTTGACGAAGCTACCGATGCAGGGCTTCGCCTAAGCACCGCTACGATATGGCCGAGGTGGATTATGATGGAGGGGGCACCGCACACGGCTAAAAGATCAATGATCAACTTATGTGTCCATGGGGTGCCCCTGCCCCCGTATATAAAGGAGCAAGGGGAGGCCGGACGGCCCTAGGAGGGCGCGCCAAGAGGAGGACTCCTTCTCCTAGTGGGAGTAGGACTCCCCTTTCCTAGTCCCACTAGGAGGGGGAAGGAAGGAGTGGGAGAGGGGAAAGGCAAGGCCCCCCTTCCTTGTCCTATTCGGACTCAAGGGGAGGGGGCGCGCGGCCTGCCCCTCTCTCTCTCCACTAGGGCCCATCAAGGCCCATTAGTCCCCGGGAGGTTCCGCTAACCCCTCCGGCACTCCGGTTTTCTCCGAGATCACCTGAAACCCTTCCGGTGTCCGAATATAGCCATCCAATATATCAATCTTTATGTCTCGACCATTTCGAGACTCATCGTCATGTCCGTGATCACATCTGGGACTCCGAACTACCTTCGGTACATCAAAACACATAAACTCATAATACCGATCGTCACCAAACGTTAAGCGTGTGGACCCTATGGGTTCGAGAGCTATGTAGACATGACCGAGACTCATCTCCGGTCAATAACAAATAGCGGAACCTGGATGCTCATATTGGTTCCTGCATATTCTACGAAGATCTATATTGGTCAAAACCGCATAACAAAATACATTGTTCCCTTTGTCATCGGTATGTTACTTGCCCGAGATTCGATCGTCGGTATCTCAATACCTAGTTCAATCTCATTGCCGGCAAGTCTCTTTACTCGTTCCGTAATACATCATCCTGCAACTAACTCATTAGTTGCATTGCTTGCAAGGCTTATAGTGATGTGCATTACCGAGAGGGGCCAGAGATACCTCTTCGACAATCGGAGTGACAAATCCTAATCTCGATCTATGCCAACTCAACAAGTACCATTGGAGACACCTGTAGAGCACCTTTATAATCACCCAGTTATGTTGTGACGTTTGGTAGCATACAAAGTGTTCCTCCGGTATTTGGGAGTTGCATAATCTCATAGTCATAGGAACATGTATAAGTCATGAAGAAAGCAATAACAATATACTAAACGATCAAATGCTAAGCTAACGGAATGGGTCAAGTCAATCACATCATTCTCTAATGATGTGACCCCGTTAATCAAATGACAACTCATGTCTATGGTTAGGAAACTTAACCATCTTTGATTCAATGAGCTAGTCAAGTAGAGGCATACTAGTGACACTTTGTTTGTCTATGTATTCACACATGTACTAAGTTTCCGGTTAATACAATTCTAGCATGAATAATAAACATTTATCATGATATAAGGAAATATAAATAACAACTTTATTATTGCCTCTAGGGTATATTTCCTTCATCCAGGACCAAAGGAGTGTGGTCACTCCCCACCCTAGGGAGTGCTGACAAAGTTGAAAAAGGGAAATGGGCATCCCAGTCCACAGAAGCGAACACTCTGTCAAGAACAACAAAGATAGGGGAACTCTGGTTGTTAGACCAGGTAAATACTCTGTTAGAGATAGAAATGGAAGTGGGCATCCCAGTCCACAGAAGTGAACACTCTGTCAAGAACAACAAAGATAGGGGAACTCTGGTTGTTACACC
This sequence comes from Triticum monococcum, assembly GCA_034509565.1. Taxonomy (NCBI): domain Eukaryota; kingdom Viridiplantae; phylum Streptophyta; class Magnoliopsida; order Poales; family Poaceae; genus Triticum; species Triticum monococcum. The sequence goes on along the minus strand of CM067843.1, from coordinate 59,947,212 downwards.
AGGTAAATACTCTATTAGAGATAGAAATCTCCATCAGGGCCCATCTGTTGATCCAGTCATTCAAGAGAAGTGCAGTCTGATGATTAATCTGACCACTACTCTTCTCAGCTTCATTCCTAATCAAGTTAAAGTCCCCACAGATCAAGATAGGATAAGATGCACTAGTCATAGTATCATGTAGTTCAGCAATAAACTCCATTTTAAATTCAAGGTATGCAGAACCATATACCAACACCATTTGCCAAACAAAACCATCATTCTTGTTTTTAACAGTAGCCACAATGGAAAATCCTTGGTTAAAAAAACCAATAACCTCAAAGATAATCTTCTTAAAACCCAATAGGATCCCCTAGCAGTATTAACAGCAAGCAAGAAGTGCCAAACAAAATAATTAAACCTATTGCTACGTCTTGAGCTTGCGTTGGTTTTCCCCGAAGAGGAAGGGATGATGCAACAGAGTAGCGTAAGTATTTCCCTCAGTTTTTGAGAACCAAGGTATCAATTCAGTAGGAGGCCACGCTCAAGTCCCTTGTACCCGCACAAAGTGATAGCTACTCGCAACCAACGCGATTAGGGGTTGTCAATCCCTTCACGGTCACTTACGAGAGTGAGATCTGATAGATATAATATTTTGGATATTTTTGGTATAAAGATGCAAAGTAAAAAGTAAAAGCAAAGTAAAAAAGCAAAGCAAGATTAAAGTGATGGAGATTGATATGATGAGAATAGACCCGGGGGCCATAGGTTTCACTAGTGGCTTCTCTCAAGAGCATAAGTATTCTACGGTAGGTGAACAAACTACTGTTGAGCAATTGACAGAATTGAGCATAGTTATGAGAATATCTAGGCATGATCATGTATATAGGCATCACGTCCGTGACAAGTAGATCGCAATGATTCTGCATCTACTACTATTACTCCACTCACCGACCGCTATCCAGCATGCATCTAGAGTATTAAGTTAAAAACAGAGTAACACCTTAAGCAAGATGACATGATGTAGAGAGATAAATTCATGCAATGTGAAATAAACCCCATCTTGTTATCCTCGATGGCAACGATACAATACGTGCCTTGCTGCCCCTTCTGTCACTGGGTAAGGACACACAAGATCGAACCCAAAGCTAGGCACTTCTCCCATGGCAAGTGTGACGCCCCCGATTTAATCGTACACTAATCATACACGCAAACGTGTACGATCAAGATCAGGGACTCACGGGAAGATATCACAACACAACTCTACAAATAAAATAAGTCATACAAGCATCATATTACAAGCCAGGGGCCTCGAGGGCTCGAATACAAGAGCTCGATCATAGACGAGTCAGCGGAAGAAACAATATCTGAGTACAGACATAAGTTAAACAAGTTGCCATAAGATGGCTAGCACAAACTGGGATACAGATCGAAAGAGGCGCAGGCCTCCTGCCTGGGATCCTCCTAAACTACTCCTAGTCGTCGTCAGCGGGCAGCACGTAGTAGTAGGCACCTCCGGTGTAGTAGGAGTCGTCGTCGACGATGGCGTCTGGATCCTGGGCTCCAACATCTGGTTGCGACAACCAGGTAGAAGGGATAGGGGGAAAGGAGGGAGAAAGCAACCGTGAGTACTCATCCAAAGTACTCGCAAGCAAGGAGCTACACTACATATGCATGGGTACCAAATGGAATAAGGGTATCATATGTGGACTGAACTGCAGAATGCCAGAATAAGAGGGGGATAACTAATCCTGTCAAAGACTACGCTTCTGGCAGCCTCCGGCTTGCAGCATGTAGAAGAGAGTAGACTGAAGTCCTCCAAGTAGCATCGTATAGTATAATCCTAACCGATGATCCTCCCCTCGTCGCCCTGTGAGAGAGCGATCACCGATTGTATCTGGCACTTGGAAGGGTGTGTTTTATTAAGTATCCGGTTCTAGTTGTCATAAGGTCAAAGTACAACTCCGGGTCGTCCTTTTACCGAGGGACACGGCTATTCGAATAGATAAACTTCCCTGCAGGGGTGCACCACATACCCCAACACGCTCGATCCCATTTGGCCGGACACACTTTCCTGGGTCATGCCCGGCCTCGGAAGATCAACACGTCGCAACCCTAACTAGGCACAACAGAGAGGTCAGCACGCCGGTCTAAATCCTATGGCGCAGGGGTCTGGGCCCATCGCCCTTTGCACACCTGCATGTTGCGTACGCGGCCGGAAGCAGACCTAGCCTAGTGGCTTTCCAGTCCAATCCGGCGCGCGCCACTCAGTCGCTGACGTCACGAAGGCTTCAGCTAATACCACGACGCCGGGATACCCATAACTGCTCCCACGTAGATGGTTAGTGCGTATAGACCAAATGGCCAGACTCAGATCAAATACCCAGATCTCGTTAAGCGTGTTAAGTATCCGCGAACACCGACCAGGGCCAGGCCCACCTCTCTCCTAGGTGGGCGGAACCTGCCCTGTCGCTCCGCCTCAAAGATCCACTCACGGGTGCTCCTACGAGCCTACCCGTCTTTTAGTCACCACATGTATCATGTATAAAGTATATAGTATATACCCGTGATCACCTCTCGAGTGATCACGGCCCGATAGTATAGCATGGCAGACGGACAAGAGTGTAGGGCCACTGATGATAAGCTAGCATCCTATACTAAGCATTAGGTTTGCAGGTAAAGGTAACAACAGTAGTAGCAAGGACAGGCTATGCATCAGTATAGGATTAACGGGAAGCAGTAACATGCTACACTACTCTAATGCAAGCAGTATAGAGAAGAGTAGGCGATATCTGGTGATCAAAGGGGGGGCTTGTCTGGTTGCTCTGGCAAGAGAGAGGGGTCGTCAACTCCGTAGTCGTACTGGGTAGCAGCGGCGTCGGTCTCGGTGACTATCGAGAGAAGAGGGGGGAGAAACAATAAATATTTAAGCAAGCATATGCATAGTGATGCATGACATGACAAGTAACGACGTTAGAGGTGCCCTAACGCGGTAATAGGTGATACCGGTGAAGGGGGATGACAACCGGGAAAATATCCCCGATGTTTTGCGTTTTCGAGCAGAGGAGCCGGAGGGGGAAAGTTGCGAGTTTGCTATGCTAGGGTTGCGTGACGGACGAACGGGCTGCGTATCCGGGTTCGTCTCGTCGTTCTGAGCAACTTTCATGTACAAAGTTTTTTCATCCGAGCTACGGTTTATTTTATATTAATTTTAAAAGATTTAAATCATATTTAGGATTTATTTAATTAATTTAATCAACATTATCCAGAATAGTGTCTGCTGACGTCATCATGACGTCAGTAGTTGACTTGGTCAACCTGACAGGTGGGTCCCGTTCGTCATACTCTGTTTTAATTAACTACCAGTTAATTAGTGATTAGGTTAATCTAATTATAATTAATTAACTTAATTAATTCCTTAATTAATTATTTTTATTATTATATATATTTTTTTAATTCTTTTTTTAATTAAAACGTTCTGGGGCGGTGGGGCCCCTTGTCAATGGCCCATAGGCCTATCGGGTCGGGCGTGCAGGTGACGGGCGCCACCCGAATGGGCACAAGCCCATGGGCGGGCCGATCCGGCGCAACGCCGGAGCAGGGGGAGGCCGGTGGCCACGGCCTCGGCCAGGGAAAGCGCGGGCCTGGCGTGGGGAGCGGCACAGCAGCGGGAGAGGCCATGGCGAGCAGCACCAGCAGTGCGGCTCGGAGGGGGAATGGGAGTAGGGCGACGCGCGGGCGGCGCAGCGCGAGCAAGCAGCGCCGCGGCAAAGCGAGGCGGGGCTCGGGTGCGCATGCGCGGGGGCACGCGCGAGCGGTGCGGCGGGCGAGCAGGGAGGCGCGGGCGCGCGCCTGGGCGCAGGGGGACGTCGGCGCGAGGCAGACGGCGGCGGGAGGGCGGGGGGGGGGGGGCAGCGGGGAGCGCGGTCGCGGCGAGCACGCATGTGCGGTGGCTAGGCGCGAGCAGAGGGGGTCGCGCGGGTGCCGGCGAAGAAAAGGGCAGGAGGGAGGCGGCCAGGGTCGGGCGGGCACGGAGTCGGGCGCGCAGCCGTGTCGCGCTCGGCGAACGGCGTCGGGCAAGGAGGAGAAAAGGGGAAGGACGGCGGCTCACCGGGCCCTGCAGATGTGCGTAAGCGGGCTCGGGGAGGAGGACGAGGACGAGCGAGGTCGAGGCGGCGGTGCTCCGGGGAGGTGGTCCGGCGAGGAGGAGGATGGGGACGACGTGGTTCGATCCGGGCGGCGGCGAGGGTCGTCGAGGAAGAGGGAGATGGGAGCGTGAGGTGGCGGGGGACGGAGCCGACGAGGGCGGCGACGTGCGCGTCGGGCGCGGCGACGGGACCAAGCCTGTGCGCAGCCGGAGCGCGGTGGTCGTGGCGTGGCCCGATCCAGATCCGGATTCGGGGGAGGAGAGGAGCGAAACGGGGGAGGGGGCGAGGGAGAGTGGGGGGTGTCGGTGGGAAGTGGGGTTTGACCAGGGGGGTTCGGGTGACCTAATGGAGCGCCGGGGTGGGCCGGCCTGATGGCCTGGGGAGGTGCGGGGTGGGCCGGCTGAGCCGACTGGGCCAAGGGGTCCAGTGGGGGGGGGGGCTTGTGGCCTGCTGGGCCGAAGCCCAGGGGGCAAGGGGGGTTTCTCCTTTTCTTTTTTTTGTCTGTTTTCTTTTGTTTATTTTTCCTTTTCTGTTTTATTTTACTTTTAATTTCTTTAGTTTTGTAAAATATGACAATAGCTCCTAAATTAATGTCTCTGAATAACCCACGGCCTTAAAAAGTTTGGTGACTACATAAACTAGTTTAACAATTGTATATTAATTTAAAGGCATTCACATAATTGTTTTGCTACTGTTTTATTTAGTTAAGTGCATTTAAACTTTTTATAAAGACTTGGTTTATCCACCAATATTATCCATGATTTATTTGTCACATTAAGAACATTTTAGTTTTGACCTTTGAAAACTTTAATTGTTTGACTTGATTTTAAATTTGAATTCGAACCGTTTTTGAACCATCGCGAGATTAATAACAGTAATCGAGGTGACGTGGCATCATTAGTGTGGAGTTACTGTAGCCTAATTATCCGGGTGTCACAGCAAGAACTATCAATCTAGTTGGCCAAACCAAACGGATAATTCGAAGAGACTTGCAAAGATAACCAATCATACATAAAAGAATTCAGAGAAGATTCAAATATTATTCATAGATAGACTTGATCATAAACCCACAATTCATCGGTCTCAACAAACACACCGCAAAAAGAAGATTACATCAAATAGATCTCCACAAGAGAGGGGGAGAACTTTGTATTGAGATTCAAAGAGAGAGAAGAAGCCATCTAGCTACTAACTATAGACCCGAAGGTCTGAGGTAAACTACTCACACTTCATCGGAGAGGCTAGGACGATGTAGAAGCCCTCCGTGATGATGGCCCTCTTCCGGCGGAGCTCCAGAACAGGCCCGAAGATGGGATCTCGTGGATACAGAAAGTTGCGGCGGTGGAATTAGGTTTTTGGCTCCTGTTCTGATCGTTTGGGGGTACGTGTGTATATATAGGATGAAGAAGTACGCCGGAGGAGCACCGAGGGGTCCAAGAGGCAAGGGGCGCGCCCTAGGGGGGGGGCGCCCCCACCCTCGTGACCGCCTCTTTTGTTCCTTGGAGCACGGTCCAAGTCTCCTGGATCATGTTCGGTGAGAAAATCACGTTCCCGAAGATTTTATTCCATTTGGACTCCGTTTGATATTCCGTTTCTTCGAAACACTGAAATAGGCAAAAAACAGCAATTCTGGACTGGGCCTCCGGTTAATAGGTTAGTCCCCAAAATAATATAAAAGTGGAAAATAAAGCCCAATATAATCCAAAACAGAAGATAATATAGCATGGAGCAATAAAAAATTATAGATACGTTGGAGACGTATTAGGCATCCCCAAGCTTAATTCCTGCTCGTCCTCGAGTAGGTAAATGATAAAAAGAGAACTTTTGATGCGGAGTGCTACTTGGCATAATTTCAATGCAAATCTTCTTAATTGTGGTATGAATATTCAGATTAGAAAGATTCAAGACAAAAGTTTATATTGACATAAAAATAATAATACTTCAAGCATACTAATAAAGCAATTATGTCTTCTCAAAATAACATGGCCAAAGAAAGTTATCCCTACAAAATCATATAGTCTGGCTATGCTCTATCTTCACCACACAAAGTATTTAAATCATGCACAACCCTGATGACAAGCCAAGCAATTGTTTCATACTCTAACTCTTTCAAAACTTTTTCAATCTTCACACAATACATGAGCGTGAGCCATGGATATAGCACTATAGGTGGAATAGAATGGTGGTTGCGGAGAAGACAAAAAGGAGAAGATAGTCTCACATCAACTAGGCGTATCAACGGGCTATGGAGATGCCCATCAATAGATATCAATGTGAGTGAGTAGGGATTGGCATGCAACGGATGCACTAGAGCTATAAGTATATGAAAGCTCAAAAAGAAACTAAGTGGGTGTGCATCCAACTTGCTTGATCATGAAGACCTAGGGCAATTTGAGGAAGCCCATCATTGGAATATACAAGCCAAGTTCTATAATGTAAAATTACCACTAGTATATGAAAGTGATAACATGAGAGACTCTCTACTATGAAAATCATGGTGTGTAGGATCGAAAGTATGTCTAGAGGGGGGTGATTAGACTACTTGACGAACTAAAAACTCAGCCTTTTCCCAATTTTAGTTTTGGCAGATTTTAGCTATCTTAGAGCAAGTCAAGCAATCATCACACAATTCAAGCAAGCATGCAAAGAGTTTATTGGCAGCGGAAAGTAAAGCATGCAACTTGCAAGAATGTAAAGGGAAGGGTTTGGAGGATTCAAACGCAATTGGAGACACGGATGTTTTCCCGTGGTTCGGATAGGTGGTGCTATCCTACATCCACGTTGATGGAGACTTCAACCCACGGAGGGTAACGGTTGCGCGAGTCCACGGAGGGCTCCACCCACGAAGGGTCCACGAAGAAGCAACCTTGTCTATTCCACCATGGCCATCGCCCACGAAGGACTTGCCTCACTAGCGGTAGATCTTCACGAAGTAGGCGATCTCCTTGCCCTTACAAACTCCTTGGTTCAACTCCACAATCTTGTCGGAGGCTCCCAAGTAACACCTAGCCAATCTAGGAGACACCACTCTCCAAGAAGTAACAAATGGTGTGTTGATGATGAACTCCTTGCTCTTGTGCTTCAAATGATAGTCTCCCCAACACTCAACTCTCTCTCATAGGATTTGGATCTGATGGAAAGAAGATTTGAGTGGAAAGCAACTTGGGGAAGGCTAGAGATCAAGATTCATATGGTAGGAATGGAATATCTTGGTCTCAACACATGAGTAGGTGGTTCTTTCTCAGAACATATGAGTAGGAATGGTGTATGTGTACTGATGGCTCTCTCCACGAATGAAGAGGAGGTGGAGGGGTATTTATAGCCTCCACACAAAATCCAACCGTTACACACAATCTACCAATCTCGGTGGGACCGAATCAGAAAACTCGGTCTGACCGAAATAGTAAACCTAGTGACCGTTAGGAATTTCGGTGGGACTGAGATGCAACTCGGTAGGACCGATTCGGTTAGGGTTTGGGCATAACGTAATCTCGGTGAGACCGATCGCACAAACTCGGTGAGACCGAGTTCGGCAATTAGCTAACCAGAGAGTTGGTCAGGCAAACTCGGTGGGACCGACTTGCTCTTTCGGTGAGACCGGAAAGTTACAAGAAGGAAACAGAGAGTTTGCATTGCATTCTCGGTGGGACCAATTCGCTCTTTCGGTGAAACCAAAAAGTTACGAAAGGGAAACAGAGAGTTTGCAACCCCATCTCGGTGTGACCGAGATCCTTATCGGTAGGACCGAATTGCTAGGGTTTGGCAGTGGCAAATGACAAGTGAAACTCGGTGGCGCCGGATTGACAGAATCGGTATGACCGAGTTTGGCTTAGGGTTTAGGTCATTTGTGGATATGGAAAGGTGGTTGAGGATTTTGGAGCATATCACTAAGCACATAAAGCAAGAGGCTCATTAAGCAACACCTCATCCCTCCTTGATAGTATTGGCTTTTCCTAAAGACTCAATGTGATCTTGGATCACTAAAATATAAAATGAAGAGTCTTGAACTTTTGAGCTTGAGCCAATTCTTTGTCCTTAGCATTTTGAGGGTTCCACTTTCACATCCATGCCATGCCAATCATTGAGCTTTCCTGAAATAATCATCTTGGAATAGCATTAGCTCAATGAGCTATATGTTGTTATGAATTACCAAAACCACCTAGGGATAGTTGCACTTTCAATCTCCCCCTTTTTGGTAATTGATGACAACATATAGATCAAAGCTTCGACAAATAATAATAATCATGAAATACATCGTCGCTTTGAGAAGTATGTGATAAGTAAGAGCTCCCCCTAAATTTGTGCATATTTTAAAATTTGCTTTGGACTACAAATGCACAAGGAGTTAGAATCATGGGTTACTCTTCCATGTCACATACATCTTGGTGGAGCGCTAAAAAAAATGATATGATTGAAATACATGCACTCATCACCAAGAATAGTGAATGATCACAGACAATAGATAGAATGATAACATTTAGCAAGCATTAAGCAACCATTAAGTGTAGCTTATGATCAAACAATTGATCATCGATGTCTCACGAATAATGACATAGTATCGCACACGCAAGCAAACAAAGTTCGAAAAACCACTAAATAAAAACAAGAGAGAATAAAAGCAACACTCTCTCTCGAAGCCTATGATCTATACATTTTCTCCCCCTTTGGCAACAAGTTACCAAAAAGTTCCTAGAGAATGCATAGTGCTAAGTCGTCGCTCAGGCTTGATCTTCAGGTGGTGGTGGAGTCCGGAGCACGCCAAGGACGAAGCCTTCAGTAGATGTGGTAGGAGTTGAGGCTGTGGTGGATGCTGGAGCTGGTGGAACGGAGGCTGTAGCTGGTGCAGACGTTGTTGCTCTAGTGTCAGCAACTGGCAGTGCAGATGACCTCGAACCTCGTGGCACCCTGGCAAAAACATCAGTTGTGGTTCTGCCTCTTCTCTCGTTCATGTCGTCCTGGAGCTGCTCCACGGCAGTCTGTATCTCAGTCACTTTGATGTCCAGGTCATAGAACCTCTGTTCCATGATCCTCTCTAGGCTCGCCTGGTTCTGAGTCAGGGTAGCTATACTCTGCTCAATCCGCAGGGTGGACGCTATCAGGTAACCGAGCTGCTCTTGTTTGGTCTTCAAGAAGTAATCAGATGCCTCCTCTTGAGTAGGCATCCTGGTAGCTTTCTCCTTCTTCGCCTTCTCCTTCTGAGCTTGTGCATGGGCAGATGAGGGTTCATTCTCAGTCATAACCACTTGGTTATCCTCAAAATCTAGACGGATGGGCATGTGTTCCTTATCCAATAAATACACGCCCGTGCCCATCTTGGAGTTGATGAGCTCCTGAATCTGTGGGGCATACCCACAACTCCTCTTCTGGTCTGTAGCTGTCCTCTTGATTGTTTCCACAATGAGACTCATGACCTTGAATTTCTGAGGCACGTCAAAGACATGAAGCAAGTTGATCGCGTGACCTCTGATCATCTTGTGATCTCCAGATTTGGGCAGAAGGGTGTGCCTAAGGATCCAGTTGATCGTAGGCAATCCTGAGAGCAGATAGTGCACTGAGCCAAACTTGAACGTGTCGAGCGCTTCATTCGGGATCTCCTTGTACATGTTGGACATGGAGTTGTGATCCATCTTTTTTTTGGCATAAATGTCCAAGTCATCAGCTTGCTCCTCTGGGGTATTGATCAACTTCGCCCATTCTTCAACAGTGGATTGGTACCTTGTACCCTCTGACATCTATGTGATCCTGCCATCCGGATAAAAGTGTGTTGTGGAGTAGAATTGCATGATCAGCTCCTCGTTCCACTTTGTGAGCTTCTTCCCAACAAAGTCTGCAACTCCACACGCACTAAAGCTGTCAAATACACCGGGGTAGTACTCTTCATTGTCCTTGATGTAGGTCCAGTCGACCCATCTCATGTCACAAACGATTGGCTTCTTATCAAGCAAAACAGTCTCATAGAAATCTTGCTACTCCTTGGTATGAAATCTGTAATCCACGGCAGTCCTTCTCCTAGAAGCATACGGATCTGCTTCTCTCCATTTCCTCAGCCCTGAATCTCTCCTGAGCTTCATATCCTCAGCCACAGGATGAGCATCTTGTGGTCTGGGATCTTGGGCTTGAGCTTCCTAAGGACACTCTCTTCCTCTTCTTCGATAGCTTTAGGCACTGGGGCCTTGTTCTTTTCCGCAGCTGGGATGCTTCGTGTGTTTCTCTTTGGTGCACTCTTAGGCTTAGATGCAGCCTTAGGTGCTTCCTTGGGCTTGGATGCAGCTGTTCCTGACCTTATAGCATCTCCCATGAGTTTGGCTGCCTTGGGTGCTGGTGCAGCAACCTCTTCTTCTTCTTCCTCCTCATCTACCATGATGGAGGCCTTCCCAAGCACTCTGGCTACAGTCTTCTTCACCCTCTCTTTCCTCTTCTTGCCTTGGCCACCTGCTTCCTCTTCAGATTCCAGGGCAAGCTTCATGGTTTCTTCAGTTGCAGCCTTCCTAGGTTTGGAAGTGGGAACTCTTGCCTTAGACATGGGCTGCCTGCCTGCCGGCCTTTTGATTTTCAGCCCTGGCTTTGTGCCTTGAGCTGGTTCAGCTCTCTTTGATGTGGTCTCTTCCTCTGCCACATAGTCTTCATCCTCAGAATCAGACGTTCTCTTCTTCCTTTGACGTGTGGCAGCCTTAGGGAGATTGCTGGGGGTGCTCCTGCTGCCATCATCAGAAGAACTTGAGGGGCTAGTGCCCTCACTCATCACAACTTGCTGCTTAGACACATTCTGGCTGTCACTTTGATCAGACATGTTGCAAACTGACTGCTGACCCTGTGAATAGATTATGGATAAGATAGAGTGGATGAGCATCACAAAAAGCAGATATTTTTGCAAAAGATTAATTCAAAAACTTAGTTTTAGTTTTCCACAGAAAGCATCTCGGATCTACCGATTTTCAAACTCGGTGACACCGAAGCAGTTTTGGCACCAGAACTGGTGAACTCGGTCAGACCGAGTCACAGTTCGGTGGCACCAAGACTGCTAGGGTTTCACAGAATTCCAAAATCGGTCACACCAATAAGTTATTCTCGGTCAGACTGAGTTTCACTTATGCAATGTCAAAAGCCAGATCAGTGGGACCGAGTTTTTCAACTCGGTGGGTCCGAGATGGTTTCGGCGGAAACCTAACCCTAAAATTTTCGAATTAAACCTAATCTACGAGTTCATTGACTGGATAGGAGTGTTTCAATCGTGGCAAGAATCATGATGATCACAATGTGCTAGGAATCGGAGTGGAGAATAGCACAAAGATCGAGTCCATACCCTAGTTTGGCGGAGACTCGCTACGGCGGCAACGGCGGGGCAGAATTCCGTTGACGGCGGCGGAGACCAGCGACTGGAGGCTGCTGGCGGCGAGAAGACGATCCGGAGACCACGAAGGCAGAGCAGGCTATCGCGCGGGCGAAGAGGTTTCGGAGAAATTGCCAAAATTTTGCCCGTCACTATATATAGCCCGACCCTGTCGGTGTGACGGAGTGGAACAACTCGGTGGCACCGAGATGCAAAACTGTGTGCAGTTATTGCAACTCGGTGTGACCGAAAAGTTCAAATCGGTTGCACCGAGATCGAAAACCTAGATCAACTTAATGAACTCGGTAGGACCGAAAATGGAGTATCGGTCAGACCGAGATTCATAAAGAGGTTTTGGAAGTTTAAGTCTATGACGAATCGGGGACTCCGAGCGCTCCTCACATAGAGTGGTTCGAATCTGACTTGATCAAGTTTTGTGATGCAGCATGAATAGAGTTTGAGACGAGAAAAGCATAGATAGCTAGAGGAGGTTCTTAGGCATTCTTGTCCATCCACTTGGCAAAAGAAGAAAGCCAAACAATCAAAACAACAAGTGGATGTCCTCGAATGAGTAAAATATGCAACAAACATGCTCACACAATAAGATGGCAAATGAAATATGTGGCAAAGCACGCACAACCAATTCTAGCATCTATCAAGAAATTTGCGATGACTAGGTCATCTATATATGAGTATATTGACTTAGGAGTCAAGTGAGAACACTTGATCATAGGTCATAATCATCGTTTAAGCTCAAGTGGGGTTACCACTTTTACATAAAGCATTGTTGTATTCACATCTTTAGAGTTGCTTTAGCTCAAGTCTTAGAGTAAAGCTCCCCCTAGATGTGATATCCCCCCTAAGAGGGATGAACTAACCTTGGGTTTTGTCGATGATGACTTCATGTAGATGTTGAAGATGTGGATGCTCAATGTTGATGTAGATCACTTGGAGCTATCCATTTGACTGAATTGCACTTTCAATACCTACATGGGTTAGTACCACAAGGAACAAACAAGGATATCCATAGACATAGAGTGATGCACACACAAGATGATGTCCATGAAAACTTTAGGTTACCTTGTCCCTTGTCTTACCAACAAGAGGGTTTGTGACTCCTTGAACTAGTGCAAGATGTGGAAGTTGATTGCACTTGTTCTTGCCAAAATGATAAGAGTGAAGTATGTTGGCGGAGTCACCCTCAAGAACTCTCTAGTTCTTCTTCTTTTGGATCCACACCATCTTGATGGGAATCCTTGGAGTTGTAGTCGTACTTGATGTAGTGGAACTTGAAGTAGTCTTGGGAATCCACTTGACCAAGGTCTTAGGAGCTTCTTCAAATGCATCAATCTCCTCTTGAAGCTTGTCCTTGCCTTTTTGCTTGTAGTCTTGTGGTGAAAGATCATCTTGAGCTTGTGTTCCCTTGAAGGAAGTATCATACTTCTCTTGTTGAGGAATAAACTTTGTCTTGGGGTATTGATCTTCTTCCCATTCAACTCCATTGGCATTGAACTTTCGTTCAAAACCAACACCTTGATTCTTCCGGTGCATTCCTTGCTTGCGCACAATTTCCTCGAATTGCTTACTTCCGGCAAGGCTCTTGTAAACACCTTTCTCTATAATTCCCTTAGGACCTTTGGCCATGAGGCATCTTCCAATTCCTTCATTTGGTGAGTCAAATATGGCGTAGGAGTTGGTTGACACAAGTGCTAGACCGGCAACACCTTCATCTTGAGTATCTTCGGAGTCGGAGTGATAACTTCTCTCGGAGTGGCTGTCGGAGTCGGAGCCGGATACCCATTCACCAACATGAGCTTGATGTCTTCGTTTTGCATAGCTCCTTGATGATTTTTCCTTCCTTTCCGAATCCTTGCTTCTCCATGAGTATCTTCGTTCATAACGATCATCTCTACTCCTTCTCTCTCTTGGTGGAGATTCTTTGCTTCTTCTTTTTGGAGAATCTTCTCTTCTCTTGTAGGGAGCCGTACACTCATTGGAATAGTGTCCGGGTCTTCCACAATTATAGCAGTTTCGCTCTCGACTAGAAGATCTTTTGTCATTGTAGGACCTTGACTTGAAGCTTCTATCTTTGTTTCTACTCTTGTAGAACTTGTTGAAGTTCTTCACCATTAAGCTCAATTCTTCATTGAAGTTTTGTTTCTCACTTGATGATGTGGGGACTTCACATGACGCTTTGTAGGCACCACTTGATTTATTGTGAAGTTCCTCTTTATCCTTGAGTGACATCTCATGAGCAACAATCCTTCCAATTACTTCCGTTGGCTTGAGATCTTTGTAGTTGGGCATCATTTGGATTAATGTGCACACGGTATCATATTTCCCATCCAAGGCTCTTAGGATCTTCTTGATGATGAATCTATCGGTCATCTCTTCACTTCCTAAGCCGGCAATCTCATTTGTGATGAGAGCAAGCCTAGAGTACATTTCAGCGACACCTTCACCATCCTTCATCTTGAACTTGTCAAGTTGACTTTGGAGCACATCCAACTTGGATTCCTTGACGGAGTCGGTACCTTCATGCATATCAATCAAAGTATCCCAAATTTCCTTTGCATTCTCAAGGCGGCTGATTTTGTTGAATTCTTCAGGGCACAATCCGTTGAAGAGAATATCACAAGCTTGAGCATTGTATTGCAACATCTTCAACTCATCCGCGGTAGCTTCACGGTTTGGTTCTCTCCCATCAAAGAACTCACCTTGCAAACCAACACAAACAATAGCCCATACAGCGGGGTTATGTCCAAGAATATGCATTTTCATTTTATGCTTCCAACTAGCAAAATTAGTGCCATCAAAGTAAGGACCTCTATGGTGATAATTTCCCTCGCTAGACGCCATACTCTCCTAGGTTGTGAAACCAAGGCTATGACCACCAAAAGCTATGTAGATCAAGGCAAATGGAGACCAAAGCTCTGATACCACTTGTAGGATCGAAAGTATGTCTAGAGGGGGGTGATTAGACTACTTGACCAACTAAAAACTCAGCCTTTTCCCAATTTTAGTTCTTGGCAGATTTTAGCTATCTTAGAGCAAGTCAAGCAATCATCACACAATTCAAGCAAGCATGCAAAGAGTTTATTGGCAGCGGAAAGTAAAGCATGCAACTTGCAAGAATGTAAAGGGAAGGGTTTGGAGGATTCAAACGCAATTGGAGACACGGATGTTTTCCCGTGGTTCGGATAGGTGGTGCTATCCTACATCCACGTTGATGGAGACTTCAACCCACGGAGGGTAACGGTTGCGCGAGTCCACGGAGGGCTCCACCCACGAAGGGTCCACGAAGAAGCAACCTTGTCTATTCCACCATGGCCATCGCCCACGAAGGACTTGCCTCACTAGCGGTAGATCTTCACGAAGTAGGCGATCTCCTTGCCCTTACAAACTCCTTGGTTCAACTCCACAATCTTGTCGGAGGCTCCCAAGTAACACCTAGCCAATCTAGGAGACACCACTCTCCAAGAAGTAACAAATGGTGTGTTGATGATGAACTCCTTGCTCTTGTGCTTCAAATGATAGTCTCCCCAACACTCAACTCTCTCTCATAGGATTTGGATCTGACGGAAAGAAGATTTGAGTGGAAAGCAACTTGGGGAAGGCTAGAGATCAAGATTCATATGGTAGGAATGGAATATCTTGGTCTCAACACATGAGTAGGTGGTTCTTTCTCAGAACATATGAGTAGGAATGGTGTATGTGTACTGATGGCTCTCTCCATGAATGAAGAGGAGGTGGAGGGGTATTTATAGCCTCCACACAAAATCCAACCGTTACACACAATCTACCAATCTCGGTGGGACCGAATCAGAAAACTCGGTCTGACCGAAATAGTAAACCTAGTGAACGTTAGGAATTTCGGTGGGACTGAGATGCAACTCGGTAGGACCGATTCGGTTAGGGTTTGGGCATAACGTAATCTCGGTGAGACCGATCGCACAAACTCGGTGAGACCGAGTTCGGCAATTAGCTAACCAGAGAGTTGGTCAGGCAAACTCAGTGGGACCGACTTGCTCTTTCGGTGAGACCGAAAAGTTACAAGAAGGAAACAGAGAGTTTGCATTGCATTCTCGGTGGGTCCGATTCGCTCTTTCGGTGAGACCGAAAAGTTACGAAAGGGAAACAGAGAGTTTGCAACCCCATCTCGGTGTGACCGAGATCCTTATCGGTAGGACCGAATTGCTAGGGTTTGGCAGTGGCAAATGACAAGTGAAACTCGGTGGCGCCGGATTGACAGAATCGGTATGACCGAGTTTGGCTTAGGGTTTAGGTCATTTGTGGATATGGAAAGGTGGTTGAGGATTTTGGAGCATATCACTAAGCACATAAAGCAAGAGGCTCATTAAGCAACACCTCATCCCTCCTTGATAGTATTGGCTTTTCCTAAAGACTCAATGTGATCTTGGATCACTAAAATATAAAATGAAGAGTCTTGAACTTTTGAGCTTGAGCCAATTCTTTGTCCTTAGCATTTTGAGGGTTCCACTTTCACATCCATGCCATGCCAATCATTGAGCTTTCCTGAAATAATCATCTTGGAATAGCATTAGCTCAATGAGCTATATGTTGTTATGAATTACCAAAACCACCTAGGGATAGTTGCACTTTCATGGTGCTACTTTGAAGCACAAGTGTGGTAAAAGGATAGTAACATTGTCCGTTCTCTCTTTTTCTCTCATTTTTTTATTTGGGCATTTTCTCTTTTTTTATGGCCTCTTTTTATTTGGGCTTCTTTGGCCTCTTTTATTTATTTTTCGTCCAGAGTCTCATCCCGACTTATGGGGGAATCATAGTCTCCATCATCCTTTCCTCACTTGGGGCAATGCTCTAATAATGATGATCATCACACTTTTATTTTTCTTACAACTCAACAATTACAACTCGATACTTAGAACAAAATATGACTATGTGAATGCATCCGGCGGTGTACCGGGATATGCAATATGACAATGATGGAGTGTGTCATGATGAACTAGATGGTGGAAAGTTGCATGACAATATATCTCGGAATGGCTATGGAAATGCCATAATAGGTAGGTATGGTGGCTGTTTTGAGGAAGGTATATGGTAGGTGTATGATACCGGCGAAAGGTGCGCGGTATTAGAAAGGCTAGCAAAGGTGGAAGGGTGAGAGTGCGTATGATCCATGGACTCAACATTAGTCATAAAGAACACATATACTTATTGCAAAAATCTAGAAGTTATTGTAGGATCGAAAGTATGTCTAGAGGGGGGGGGTGATTAGACTACTTGACCAAATAAAAACTTAACCTTTTCCCAATTTTAGTTCTTGGCAGTTTTTAGCTATCTTAGGACAAGTCAAGCAATCAATACATAATTCAAGCAAGCATACAAAGAGTGTATTGGCAGCGGAAAGTAAAGCATGCAACTTGCAAGAATATAAAGGGAAGGGTTTGGAGAATTCAAACGCTATTGGAGACACGGATGTTTTTCCCGTGGTTCGGATAGGTGGTGCTATGCTACATCCACGTTGATGGAGACTTCAACCCATGAAGGGTAACGGTTGCGCGAGTCCACGGAGGGCTCCACCCACGAAGGGTCCACGAAGAAGCAACCTTGTCTATCCCACCATGGCCATCGCCCATGAAGGACTTGCCTCACTAGCGGTAGATCTTCACGAAGTAGGCGATCTCCTTGCCCTTACAAACTCCTTGGTTCAACTCCACAATCTTGTCGGAGGCTCCCAAGTGACACCTAGCCAATCTAGGAGACACCACTCTCCAAGAAGTAACAAATGGTGTGTTGATGATGAACTCCTTGCTCTTGTGCTTCAAATGATAGTCTACCCAACACTCAACTCTCTTTCATATGATTTGGATCTGGTGGAAAGAAGGTTTGAGTGGAAAGCAACTTGGGGAAGGCTAGAGATCAAGATTCATATGGTTTGAATGGAATATCTTGGTCTCAACACATGAGTAGGTGGTTCTCTCTCAGAACATATGAGTTGGAATGATGCATGTGTTCTGATGGCTCTCTCCTTAAGTGAAGAGGAGGTGGAGGGGTATTTATAGCCTCCACACAAAATCCAACCGTTACACACAATTTACCAATCTCGGTGGGACCGAATCAGAAAACTCGGTTGGACCGAAATGGTAAACCTAGTGACCGTTAGGAATTTCGGTGGGACTGACATGCAACTCGGTAGGACCGATTCGGTTAGGGTTTGGGCATAACGTAATCTCGGTGAGACCAATTGCACAAACTCGATGAGACCGAGTTTGGCAATAAGCTAACCAGAGAGTTGGTCAGGCAAACTCGATGGGACCGACTTGCTCTTTCGGTGAGACCGAAAAGTTACAAGAAGGAAACATAGAGTTTACCTTGCATTCTCGGTGGGACCGATTCGCTCTTTTGGTGAGACCGAAAAGTTACGAAAGGGAAACAGAGAGTTTGCAAGCCCATCTCGGTGAGACCGAGATCCTTATCGGTAGGACCAAATTGCTAGGGTTTGGCAGTGGCAAATGACAAGTGAAACTCGGTGGCGCCGGAATGAAGGAATCGGTATGACCGAGTTTGGCTTAGGGTTTAGGTCATTTCTGGATATGGGAAAGTAGCTGAGGATTTTGGAGCATATCATTAAGCACATAAAGCAAGAGGCTCATTAAGCAACACCTCATCCCTCCTTGATAGTATTGGCTTTTCCTAAAGACTCAATGTGATCTTGGATCACTAAAACATAAAATGAAGAGTCTTGAACTTTTGAGCCTGAGCCAATTCTTTGTCCTTAGCATTTTGAGGGTTCCACTTTCACATCGAAGCCATGCCAATCATTGAGCTTTCCTGAAATAATCATCTTGAAATAGCATTAGCTCAATGAGCTATATGTTGTTATGAATTACCAAAACCACCTAGGGATAGTTGCACTTTCAATCTCCCCCTTTTTGGTAATTGATGACAACATATAGATCAAAGCTTCGACACATGATAATAAGCATGAAATATATCGTCGCTTTGAGAAGTATGTGACAAATAAGAGCTCCCCCTAAATCTGTGCATATTTAAAATTTGCTTTGGACTGCAAATGCACAAGGAGTTAGAATTATGGGTTACTCTTCCATGTCACATACATCTTGGTGGAGCGCTCAAAAATGATAAGATTGAAATACATGCACTCATCACCAAGAATAGTGAATGATCACAAACGATAGATAGAATGATAATATTTAAGCAAGCATTAAGCAAACATTAAGTGTAGCTTATGATCAAACACATGATCATCGATGTCTCACAAACATAAGGGCATTGTATCTCACACACAAGCAAACAAAGTTCGAAAAACCACCAAATAAACAAGAGAGAATAAAAGCAACACTCTCTCTCGAAGCCTATGATCTATACATTTTCTCCCCCTCCGGCAACAAGTTACCAAAAAGTTCCTAGAAAATGCATAGTGCTAAGTCGATGCTCAGGCTTGATCTTCAGGTGGTGGTGGAGTCCGGAGCACTCCAAGGACGAAGCCTTCGGTAGACGTGGTCGGAGTCGAGGCTGAAGTGGATGCTGGAGCTGGTGGAACTGAGGCTATGGCTGGCGCAGACGTTGTGGCTCTGGTGTCAGCAACTGGCAGTGCAGACGACCTCGGACCTCGTGGCACCCTCGCAAAAGCATCAGTCGTGGTCCTGCCTCTCCTCTCATTCATGTCCTCCTAAAGCTGCTCCATGGCGGTCTGTATCTCTGTCACTTTGATGTCCATGTCATAGAACCTTTGTTCCATGATCCTCTCTAGGCTTGCCTGGTTCTGAGTCAGGATGGCAAGTCCTTGCTCAATACGCAGGGTGGACGCAATCAGGTAACCAAGCTGCTCTTGTTTGGTTTTCAGGAAGTAATCAGATGCCTCCGCTTGAGTAGGCATCCTGGCAGCTTTCTCCTTCTTCGCCTTCTCCTTCTGAGCTTGTGCATGGACAGATGATGGCTCATTCTCAGTCATGACCACTTGGTTATCCTCGAAATCTGGACGGATGGGCAGATGTTCCTTATCCAAGAGGTATATGCCCGTGCCCATCTTGGAGTTGATGAGCTCCTGAATCTGTGGGGCATATCCACAGCTCCTCTTCTGGTCTGCTGCTGTCCTCTTGATTGTTTCCACTATGAGACTCATGACTTTGAATTTTTGAGGCACGTCAAAAACATGAAGCAAATTGATCGCGTGACCTCTGATCATCTTGTGATCTCCAGACTTGGGCAGAAGAGTGTGCCTAAGGATCCAGTTGATCGTAGGCAATCCTGAAAGAAGATAGTGCACTGAGCCAAACTTGAACGTGTCAAGTGCTTCATTCGGAATCTCCTTGTACATGTTGAACATGGTGTTGTGGTCCATCTTCTTCTTGGCATAAATGTCCAAGTCATCTGCTTGCTCCTCTGGGGCATTGATCAACCTCGCCCATTCCTCAACAGTGGATTGGTACCTTGTACCCTCTGACATCCAAGTGATCCTGCCATCCAGATAAAAGTGTGCTGTGGAGTAGAATTGCATGATTAGCTCCTCGTTCCACTTTGTGAGCTTCTGCCCAACAAAGTCTGCCACTCCACACGCACTGAAACTGTCATGTACTCCAGGGTAGTGTTCCTCATTCTCCTTTATGTAGGTCCAGTCGACCCATCTCATGTCACACGCAATTGGCTTCTTGTCAAGCAAAACAGTCTCATAGAAATCCTGCTGCTCCTTGGTATGAAATCGGTAGTCCACTACAGTCCTTCTCCTAGAAGCATACGGATCTGCTTCTCTCCACTTCCTCAGCCCTGAATCTCTCCTGAGCTTCATGTCCTCAGCCACAGGATGAGCATCGTTGTGGTCTGGGATCTTGGGCTTGAGCTTCCTAAGGACATGCTCTTCTTCTTCTTCCTCTGCAACTTCAGGCACTGGGGCCTTGTTCTTCTCAGTGGCTGGGATGCTTCTGGTGTTTCTCTTTGGTGCACTCTTAGGCTTAGATGTAGCCTTGGGCTTGGATGCAGCTGTCCCTGACCTTATGGCATCTCCCATAAGTTTGGCTGCCTTGGGTGCTGGTGCAGCAAGCTCTTCTTCTTCCTCCTCCTCATCTACCATCATGGAGGCCTTCCCAAGCACTCTGGCCACAGTCTTCTTCACTCGTTCTTTCCTCTTTTTGCCCTCAGCAGCAATGGGCTCAATGGGAGCAGGCTTCACAGTTGAAGCCCTAGCCTTTGACATGGGCTGCCTGCCTGCTGGCCTTTTGATTTTCAGGCCTGGCTTTGTGCCTGCTGCTGGCTCAGCTCTCTTTGATGTGGCCTCTTCCTCTGCCACATAGTCCTCATCTTCAGAATCTGAGGTTCTCTTCTTCCTTTGACGTGTAGCAGCTTTAGGCAGGTTGCTGGGTGTGCTCCTGCTGCCATCATCTGAGGAGCTTGAGGGGCTAGTGCCCTCACTCAACTATACTTGCTGCTCTGACAAGTTCTGGCTGTCACTCTGGTCTGACATGATGCAGACTGACTGCTGACCCTGTGAATAGATTATAGATGAGATAGAGTGGATGAGCATCACAAAATGCAGAGATTTTTGCAAAAGAATAATTCAAAAACTTAGTTTTAGTTTCCCACTGAGATCATCTCGGATCTACCGATTTTCAAACTCGGTGACACCGAAGCAGTGTTGGTACCAGAACTAGTGAACTCGGTCAGACCGAGTCACAGTTCGATGGCACCGAGACTGCTAGGGTTTCACAGAGTTCCAAAACCGGTCACACCGATAAGTAATTCTCGGTCAGACCGAGTTTTACTTTTGCAATGGCATAAGCCAAATCGGTGGGACCGAGTTTTTCAACTCGATGGGTCCGAGATGGTTTCGGCGGAAACCTAACCCTAAAATTTTCGAATTAAACCTAATCTACGAGTTCATTGACTGGATATGAGTTTATCAAACGTGGCAAGAATCATGATGATCACGATGTGCTAGGAATCGGATTGAAGAATAGCACAAAGATCGAGTCCATACCCTAGTTCGGCGGAGACTCGCTACGGCGGCAACGGCGGGGCAGAAATTCCGTTGACGGCGATGGAGACCAGCGACTTGAGGCAGATGGCGGCGAGGAGGACGATCCGGAGACCCAGGAGGCAGAGCGAGCTATGCGCGGGCGAAGAGGTTTCGGAGAAATTTCCAAAATTCTGCCCGTCACTATATATAGCCCGACCCTGTCGGTGTGACCGAGTGGAACAACTCGGTGGCACCAAGATGCAAAACTGTATACAGTTATTGCAACTCGGTGTGACCGAGTGGTTCAAATCGGTTGCACCGAGATCGAAAACCTAGATCAACTTAATGATCTCCGTAGGACCGAAAGTATGGTATCGGTCAGACCGAGAATCACAAAGAGGTGTTGGAAGTTTAAGTCTATGACGAATCGGGGACTCCGAGCGCTCCTCACACAGAGTGGTTCGAATCTGACTTGATCAAGTTTTGTAATGCAGCATGAATAGAGTTTGAGATGAGAAAAGCATAGATAGCTAGAGGAGGTTCTTAGGCATTCTTGTCCATCCACTTGGCAAAAGAAGATAAAGCCAAACAATCAAAACAACAAGTGGATGTCCTCGAATGAGTAAAATATGCACCAACATGCTCACACAATAAGATAGCAAATGAAATATGTGGCAAAGCATGCACAAACAATTCTAGCATCTATCAAGCAATTTGCGATGACTGGGTCATCTATATACGAGTATATTGACTTAGGAGTCAAGTGAGAACACTTGATCGTAGGTCATACTCATCGTTTAAGCTCAAGTGGGGTTACCACTTTTACATAAAGCATTGTTGTATTCACATCTTTAGAGTTGCTTTAGCTCAAGTCTTAGAGTAAAGCTCCCCCTAGATGTGATATCCCCCCTAAGAGGGATGAACTAACCTTGGGTTTTGTCGATGATGACTTCATGTAGATGTTGAAGATGTGGATGCTCAATGTTGATGTAGATCACTTGGAGCTATCCATTTGAGTGAATTGCTCTTTCAATACCTACATGGGTTAGTCCCACAAGGAACAAACAAGGATATCCATAGACATAGAGTGATGCATACACAAGATGATGTCCATGAAAACTTTAGGTTACCTTGTCCCTTATCTTACCAACAAGAGGGTTTGTGACTCCTTGAACTAGTGCATGATGTGGAAGTTGATTGCACTTGTTCTTGCCAAAATGATGAGAATGAAATATGTTGGCGGAGTCACCCTCAAGAACTCTCTAGTTCTTCTTCTTTTGGATCCACACCATCTTGATGGGAATCCTTGGAGTTGTAGTCGTACTTGATGAAGTGGAACTTGACGTGGTCTTGGGAATCCACTTGACTAAGGTCTTAGGAGCTTCTTCAAATGCATCAATCTCCTCTTGAAGCTTGTCCTTGCCTTTTGCTTGTAGTCTTGTGGTGGAAGATCATCTTGAGCTTGTGTCCCCTTGAAACAAGTGTCATACTTCTCTTGTTGAGGAACAAACTTTGTCTTGGGGTATTGATCTTCTTCCCATTCAACTCCATTGGCATTGAACTTTCATTCAAAACCAACACCTTGATTCTTCCGGTGCATTCCTTGCTTGCGCACAATTTCCTCGAATTGCTTACTCCCGGCAAGGCTCTTGTACACTCCTTTCTCTATGATTCCCTTCAATAAGCTATTTTCTTGCTCAAGTGTGACTTGGCTAAGAGGATCATTAGTGGAATCAAGAGAACTACTAGAAGCAACAATATTGGATTTAGCATGATCATTGTTACTACTAGAGGAAGAATCTTTCTTGTTCTTGTTACTAGACTTGACTTGAGGCATGTAAGTGGATAATAGTAAACGCTTGGCAATGTAAGAAGAACTTTTCTTGCGGAGATCATCATTGATTGCCTTTAAGAACTCATGCTCTTGCTCAAGATTGAGCTTTTCAAAGCGTAATTTCTCATAAGCTCTTAAAAGTTCTCGATGATCTTCGAAGATAGTTTCATGAGATAACTTAAGAGTGTTTAGTTCTTTAGTTAGAGCCTCAATCTTCTCCTTATCATTGTCATTCGTTTTAGCATGATTAATTGATGTTTCATCATTGTACTCATCACTAGAGTTGTCAACAAGCAAGTCATCATCACCTAACAAGTCATCTTCATCACTATTAAACTCAACGTACTCGGGGTGTGTTACCTTAGGTCCTTTGACCATGAAGCATCTTCCAATTCCTTCATTTGGTGAGTCAAATATGTCGTAGGAGTTGGTTGACACAAGTGCTAGACCGGCAACACCTTCATCTTGAGTATCTTCGGAGTCGGAGTGATAACTTCTCTCGGAGTGGCTGTCGGAGTCGGAGCCGGATACCCATTCACCAACATGAGCTTGATGTCTTCATTTTGTGTAGCTCCTTGATGATTTTTCCTTCCTTTCCGAATCCTTGCTTCTCCGTGAGTATTTCCGTTCATAACGATCATCTCTACTCCTTCTCTCTCTTGGTGGTGATTCTTTGCTTCTTCTTTTTGGAGAATATTCTCTTCTCTTGTAGGGAGCCGTACACTCATTTGAATAGTGTCCGGGTCTTCCACAATTGTAGCAGTTTTGCTTTCGACTAGAAGATCTTTTGTCATTGTAGGACCTTGACTTGAAGCTTCTATCTTTGCTTCTACTCTTGTAGAACTTGTTGAAGTTCTTCACCATTAAGCTCAATTCTTCATTGAAGGTTTGCTTTTCACTTGATGATGTGGGGACTTCACATGAGGCTTTGTAGGCACCACTTGATTTGTTGTGAAGTTCCTCTTTATCCTTGAGTGACATCTCATGAGCAACAATCCTTCCAATCACTTCCGTTGGCTTGAGATCTTTGTAATTGGGCATCATTTGAATCAATGTGCACACGGTGTCATATTTCCCATCCAAGGCTCTTAGGATCTTCTTGATGATGAATCTATCGGTCATCTCTTCACTTCCTAAGCCGGCAATCTCATTTGTGATGAGAGCAAGCCTAGAGTACATTTCGGCGACACCTTCACCATCCTTCATCTTGAACTTGTCAAGTTGACTTTGGAGCACATCCAACTTGGATTCCTTGACGGAGCCGGTACCTTCGTGCATATCAATCAAAGTGTCCCAAATTTCCTTTGCATTCTCAAGGCGGCTGATTTTGTTGAATTCTTCGGGGCACAATCCATTGAAGAGAATATCACAAGCTTGAGCATTGTATTGCAACATCTTCAACTCATCCGCGGTAGCTTCACGGTTTGGTTCCCTCCCATCAAAGAACTCACCTTGCAAACCAACACAAACAATAGCCCATACGGCGGGGTTATGTCCAAGGATATGCATTTTCATTTTATGCTTCCAACTAGCAAAATTAGTACCATCAAAGTAAGGACCTCTACGGTGATAGTTTCCCTCGCTAGACGCCATACTCTCCTAGGTTGTGAAACCAAGGCTATGACCACCAAAAGCTATGGAGATCAAGGCAAATGGAGACCAAAGCTCTGATACCACTTGTAGGATCGAAAGTATGTCTAGAGGGGGGTGATTAGACTACTTGACCAAATAAAAACTTAACCTTTTCCCAATTTTAGTTCTTGGCAGTTTTTAGCTATCTTAGGACAAGTCAAGCAATCAATACATAATTCAAGCAAGCATGCAAAGAGTGTATTGGCAGCGGAAAGTAAAGCATGCAACTTGCAAGAATATAAAGGGAAGGGTTTGGAGAATTCAAACGCTATTGGAGACACGGATGTTTTTCCCATGGTTCGGATAGGTGGTGCTATCCTACATCCACGTTGATGGAGACTTCAACCCACGAAGGGTAACGGTTGCGCGAGTCCACGGAGGGCTCCACCCACGAAGGGTCCACGAAGAAGCAACCTTGTCTATCCCACCATGGCCATTGCCCACGAAGGACTTGCCTCACTAGCGGTAGATCTTCATGAAGTAGGCGATCTCCTTGCCCTTACAAACTCCTTGGTTCAACTCCACAATCTTGTCGGAGGCTCCCAAGTGACACCTAGCCAATCTAGGAGACACCACTCTCCAAGAAGTAACAAATGGTGTGTTGATGATGAACTCCTTGCTCTTGTGCTTCAAATGATAGTCTCCCCAACACTCAACCCTCTTTCATATGATTTGGATCTGGTGGAAAGAAGATTTGAGTGGAAAGCAACTTGGGGAAGGCTAGAGATCAAGATTCATATGGTTTGAATGGAATATCTTGGTCTCAACACATGAGTAGGTGCATCTCTCTCAGAACATATGAGTTGGAATGATGTATGTGTTCTGATGGCTCTCTCCTTAAGTGAAGAGGAGGTGGAGGGGTATTTATAGCCTCCACACAAAATCCAACCGTTACACACAATTTACCAATCTCGGTGGGACTGAATCAAAAAACTCGGTTGGACCGAAATGGTAAACCTAGTGACCGTTAGGAATTTCGGTGGGACTGACATGCAACTCGGTAGGACCGATTCGGTTAGGGTTTGGGCATAACGTAATCTCGGTGAGACCGATTGCACAAACTCGGTGAGACCGAGTTTGGCAATAAGCTAACCAGAGAGTTGGTCAGGCAAACTCGGTGGGACCGACTTGCTCTTTCGGTGAGACCGAAAAGTTACAAGAAGGAAACATAGAGTTTACCTTGCATTCTCGGTGGGACCGATTCACTCTTTCGGTGAGACCGAAAAGTTACGAAAGGGAAACAGAGAGTTTGCAAGCCCATCTCGGTGAGACCGAGATCCTTATCGGTAGGACCGAATTGCTAGGGTTTGGCAGTGGCAAATGACAAGTGAAACTCGGTGGCGCCGGAATGAAGGAATCGGTATGACCGAGTTTGGCTTAGGGTTTAGGTCATTTCTGGATATGGGAAAGTAGCTGAGGATTTTGGAGCATATCATTAAGCACATAAAGCAAGAGGCTCATTAAGCAACACCTCATCCCTCCTTGATAGTATTGGCTTTTCCTAAAGACTCAATGTGATCTTGGATCACTAAAACATAAAATGAAGAGTCTTGAACTTTTGAGCCTGAGCCAATTCTTTGTCCTTAGCATTTTGAGGGTTCCACTTTCACATCCAAGCCATGCCAATCATTGAGCTTTCCTGAAATAATCATCTTGAAATAGCATTAGCTCAATGAGCTATATGTTGTTATGAATTACCAAAACCACCTAGAGATAGTTGCACTTTCAGTTATCAAAGCAAAGTATTACGCGCATGCTCCTAGGGGGATAGATTGGTAGGAAAAGACCATCGCTCGTCCCCGACCGCCACTCATAAGGAAGACAATCGATAAATAAATCATGCTCCGACTTCATCACATAACGGTTCACCATACGTGCATGCTACGGGAATCACAAACTTTAACACAAGTATTCTTTAAATTCACAACTACTCAACTAGCATGACTTTAATATTATCACCTCCATATCTCAAAACAATTATCATGCTTCAATCTTTTCTTAGTATTCAACACACTCAAAAGAAAGTTTCACAAATCTTGAACACCAAGCATATTATTATTAAGCAAATTACCATGCTATTAAGAGACTCTCAAAATAATTTAAGTTAAGCATGAGAGATCAATAGTTTCTTTAAAACAAATCCACCATCGTGCTCTAAAAGATCTAAGTGAAGCACATAGAGCAAAATTATAACACTCAAAAGATATAAGTGAAGCACATAGAGCAAAACTACTTAGCTCAAAAGATATAAGTGAACCACATAGAGTATTCTATCAAATTTTAATTCATGTATGGCTCTCTCAAAAGGTGTGTACAGCAAGGATGATTGTGGCATACTAAGACACAAAGACACAAATAATACAAGACGCTCCAAGCAAAACACATATCATGTTGGTGAATAAAAATATAGCTCCAAGTAAATTACCGATGGAAGTGGACGAAAGAGGGGATGCCTTCCGGGGCATCCCCAAGCTTTGAATTTTTGGTGTCCTTGGATTATCTTGGGGGTGCCATGGGAATCCCCAAGCTTAGGCTCTTGCCACTCCTTATTCCCTGATCCATCAAAAGAATTCATCCAAAACTTGAAAACTTCACAACACAAAACTCAAAATAGAAAACTTGTGAGCTCCGTTAGCGAAAGAAAACAAAAGACCACTTCAAGGTACTGCAATGAACTCATTATTTATTTATATTGGTGTTAAACCTACTGTATTCCAACTTCTCTATGGATTATAAACTATTTTATTAGCCATAGATTCATCAAAATAAGCAAACAACACACGAAAAACAGAATCTGTCAAAAACAGAACAGTCTGTAGTAATATGTAGCTAGCGCAAGATCTGGAACCCCAAAAATTCTAAAATAAATCGCTGGACGTGAGGAATTTATCTATTAATCATCTGAAAAATAATTAACTAAATAGCACTCTCCAAATAAAAATGACAGCAGTTCTCGTGAGCGCTAAAGTTTCTGTTTTTTTCCAGCAAGTTCAACAAGACTTTCCCCAAGTCTTCCCAACGGTTCTACTTGGCACAAACACTAATTAAACACAAAAAACACAACCAAAACAGAGGATAAATAATTTATTTATTACTAAGCAGGAGCAAAAAGCAAGGAATAAAAATAAAATTGGGTTGCCTCCCAACAAGCGCTATCGTTTAACGCCCCTAGCTAGGCATAAAAGCGAGGATAGATCTAGGTATTGCCATCTTTGGTAGGCAATCCATAAGTGGCTCTCATGATAGTTCCATATGGTAATTTTATTTTCTTTCTAGGAAAGTGCTCCATGCCCTTTTTTAATGGGAATTGAAATCTAATATTCCCTTCCTTCATATCAATAATCGCACCAAACGTTCTAAGGAAAGGTCTACCAAGAATAATAGGGCAAGAAGGATTGCAATCTATATCAAGAACGATAAAAACTACGGGCACATAATTCCTATTTGCAACAATAAGAACATCATTAATCCTTCCCATAGGTTTCTTAATAGTGGAATCCGCAAGATGCAAGTTTAGAGAGCAATCATCAAAATTACGGAAATCTAGTAAATCACACAAAGTCTTAGGAATAGTAGAGACACTAGCACCCAAATCACACAAATCATAAAACTCATGATCTTTAATTTTAATTTTAATAGTTTGTTCCCACTCATCATAGAGTTTTCTAGGGATAGAAACTTTCAACTCAAGTTTTTCTTCATAAGATTGCATCAAGGCATCAACAATATGCTCGGTAAAGGCTTTATTTTGACTATAAGCATGTGGAGAATTTAGCACGGATTGCAACAAGGAAATACAATCAATTAAAGAGAAACTTTCATAATTAAATTCCTTGAAATCCAATATAGTGGGTTCAGCAACATCTAGATTTTTATTTCTTTCAATCCCACTTTCATCAATTTCATCATTAAGATCTAAATACTCCGAATTTTTAGAACGCCTTCTAGGTAAAGGAAGATCATATTCAGTTTCATCAAGATTCATATTGCAAAATAAAGATTTAATAGGGGACACATCAATAACTTTTAGATCCTCATCTTGATTTTCATAGGAATTGGAAGAACACGCTTTAATAAAGGTATCTTTGGAAGCATGCATCCTAGTGGTTCTTTCCTTGCACTCATCAATGGAAATTCTCATGGCTTTGAGAGACTCATTGATATCATGTTTAGGAGGAATAGATCTAAGCTTTAAAGAATCAACCTCAAGAGAAATTCTATCAACGTTTCTAGCCAAATCATCAACTTTAAGAAATTTCTCCTCAAGCAAAGCATTAAAATTCTTTTGTGAATTCATAAATTCTTTAACACTATTCTCAAATTCAGAGGGCATCTTATTATAATTTCCATAAGAGTCGTTGTAGGAATTCCCATAATTATTAGAAGGATTACCAGGATATGGCCTAGGATTAAAATTCCCTCTATAAGCGTTGTTACCAAAATTATTCCTACCAACAAAATTCACATCCATAGATTCATTGTTATTCTCAATCAAAGTAGACAAAGGAATATCATTAGGATCAGAAGAAACACTCTTAGTAGCAAATAATTTCATAAGTTCATCCATCTTTCCACTCAAAACATTGATTTCTTCTATCGCATGCACTTTTTTATTAGAAGATCTTTCAGTATGCCATTGAGAATAATTAACCATAATATTATCTAGGAGTTTAGTAGCATCTCCTAAAGTGATTTCCATAAAAGTGCCTCCCGCGGCCGAATCTAAAAGATTTCTAGAAGCAAAATTCAATCCGGCATAATTTTTTTTGTATAATCATCCACAAATTCAAACCATGAGTAGGGCAATTACGTATCATTAATTTCATTCTCTCCCAAGCTTGTGCAACATGTTCATGATCAAGTTGTTTAAAGTTCACAATATCGTTTCTAAGAGAGATGATCTTAGCGGGAGGAAAATACTTAGAGATAAAAGCATCTTTGCACCTGTTCCATGGATCAATACTATTCTTAGGCAAAGACGAAAACCAAGCTTTAGCACGATCTCTAAGCAAAAAAGGAAATAGCTTCAATTTAGCGACATCATTATCGACATCTTTTTTCTTTTGCATATCACATAAATCAACGAAGCTATTCAGATGAGTAGCGGCATCTTCACTAGGAAGGCCGGCGAATTGATCTTTCATAACAAGATTCAACAAAGCAGTATTAATTTCACAAGATTCAGCATCGGTAAGAGGAGCAATCGGAGTGCTAAGGAAATCATTATTGTTGGTATTGGTGAAGTCACACAATTTGGTATTATCTTGAGCCATCGCAACAAACAAGCAATCTAACACACGAGCAAACAAAAAGGCAAGCGGGCAAAAAGAGACAAATAGAGAGGGAGGATAGAGAGAGAGGGCGAATAAAATGGCAAGGGTGAATTGGGGGGAGAGGAAAACGAGAGGCAAATGGCAAATAATGTAATGCGAGAGATAGGGATTGTGATGGGTACTTGGTATGTTGACTTTTTGCGTAGACTCCCCGGCAACAGTGCGAGAAATCCTTCTTGCTACGTCTTGAGCTTGCGTTGGTTTTCCCCGAAGAGGAAGGGATGATGCAGCAGAGTAGCATAAGTATTTCCCTCAGTTTTTGAGAACCAAGGTATCAATCCAGTAGGAGGCCACGCTCAAGTCCCTCATACCTGCACAAAGCGATAGCTACTCGCAACCAACGCGATTAGGGGTTGTCAATCCCTTCACGGTCACTTACGAGAGTGAGATCTGATAGATATAATATTTTTGGTATAAAGATGCAAAGTAAAAAGTAAAAGCAAAGTAAAAAGCAAAGCAAGATTAAAGTGATGGAGATTGATATGATGAGAATAGACCCGGGGGCCATAGGTTTCACTAGTGGCTTCTCTCAAGAGCATAAGTATTCTACGATAGGTGAACAAATTACTGTTGAGCAATTGACAAAATTGAGCATAATTATGAGAATATGTAGGCATGATCATGTATATAGGCATCACGTCCATGACAAGTAGATCGAAACGATTCTGCATCTACTACTATTACTCCACTCATCGACCGCTATCCAGCATGCATCTAGAGTATTAAGTTAAAAACAGAGTAACACCTTAAGCAAGATGACATGATGTAGAGAGATAAATTCATGCAATATGAAATAAACCCCATCTTGTTATCCTCGATGGCAATGATACAATACGTGCCTTGCTGCCCCTTCTGTCACTGGGTAAGGACACCGCAAGATCGAACCCAAAGCTAAGCACTTCTCCCATGGCAAGAACTACCAATCTAGTTGGCCAAACCAAACGGATAATTCGAAGAGACTTGCAAAGATAACCAATCATACATAAAATAATTCAGAGAAGATTCAAATATTATTCATAGATAGACTTGATCATAAACCCACAATTCATCGGTCTCAACAAACACACCGCAAAAAGAAGATTACATCGAATAGATCTCCACAAGAGAGGGGGAGAACTTTGTATTGAGATTCAAAGAGAGAGAAGAAGCCATCTAGCTACTAACTATGGACCCGAAGGTCTGAGGTAAACTACTCACACTTCATCAGAGAGGCTAGGATGATGTAGAAGCCCTCCGTGATGACGGCCCTCTTCCGGCGGAGCTCCGGAACAGGCCCCAAGATGGGATCTCGTGGATATAGAAAGTTGTGGCGGTGGAATTAGGTTTTTGGCTCCTGTTCTGATCGTTTGGGGGTAAGTGTGTATATATAGGAGGAAGAAGTACGCCGGAGGAGCACCGAGGGGCCCACGAGGCAGGGGGTGCGCCCTAGGGGGGCCCCACCCTCGTGACCGCCTCTTTTGTTCCTTGGAGGACGGTCCAAGTCTCCTGAATCACGTTCGGTGAGAAAATCACGTTCCCGAAGATTTTATTCCGTTTGGACTCCGTTTGATATTCCGTTTCTTCGAACCACTAAAATAGGCAAAAACAGCAATTCTGGACTGGGCCTCCGGTTAATAGGTTAGTCCCAAAAATAATATAAAAGTGGAAAATAAAGCCCAATATAGTCCAAAACAGAAGATAATATAGCATGGAGCAATCAAAAATTATAGATACGTTGGAGACGTATCAAGCATCCCCAAGCTTAATTCCTGCTCGTCCTCGAGTAGGTAAATGATAAAAAGAGAATTTTTGATGCGGAGTGCTACTTGGCATAATTTCAATGCAGATCTTCTTAATTGTGGTATGAATATTCATATTAGAAAGATTCAAGACAAAAGTTTATATTTACATAAAAATAATAATACTTCAAGCATACTAATAAAGCAATTATGTCTTCTCAAAATAACATGGCCAAAGAAAGTTATCCCTACAAAATCATATAGTCTGGCTATGCTCTATCTTCACCACACAAAGTATCTAAATCGTGCACAACCCTGATGACAAGCCAAGCAATTGTTTCATACTCTAACTTTTTCAAAACTTTTTCAATCTTCACGCAATACATGAGCGTGAGCCATGGATATAGCACTATAGGTGGAATAGAATGGTGGTTGTGGAGAAGACAAAAAGGAGAAGATAGTCTCACATCAACTAGGTGTATCAACGGGCTATGGAGATGCCCATCAATAGATATCAATGTGAGTGAGTAGGGATTTCCATGCAACGGATGCACTAGAGCTATAAGTATATGAAAGCTCAAAAAGAAACTAAGTGGGTGTGCATCCAACTTGCTTGATCATGAAGACCTAGGGCAATTTGAGGAAGCCCATCATTGGAATATACAAGCCAAGTTCTATAATGTAAAATTCCCACTAGTATATGAAAGTGATAACATGAGAGACTCTCTACTATGAAAATCATGGTGCTACTTTGAAGCACAAGTGTGGTAAAAGGATAGTAACATTGTCCCTTCTCTCTTTTTCTCTCATTTTTTTATTTGGGCCTTTCTCTTTTTTTATGGCCTCTTTTTATTTGGGCTTCTTTGGCCTCTTTTATTTATTTTTCGTTCGGAGTCTCATCCCGACTTATGGGGGAATCATAGTCTCCATCATTCTTTCCTCACTTGGGACAATGCTCTAATAATGATGATCATCACACTTTTATTTTTCTTACAACTCAACAATTACAACTCGATACTTAGAATAAAATATGACTATGTGAATGCATCCAGCGGTGTACCGGGATATGCAATATGACAATGATGGAGTGTGTCATGATGAACTAGATGGTGGAAAGTTGCATGGCAATATATCTCGGAATGGCTATAGAAATGCCATAATAGGTAGGTATGGTGGCTGTTTTGAGGAAGGTATATGGTAGGTGTATGATACCGGCGAAAGGTGCGCGGTATTAGAGAGGCTGGCAAAGGTGGAAGGGTGAGAGTGTGTATGATCCATGGACTCAACATTAGTCATAAAGAACTCATATACTTATTGCAAAAATCTAGAAGTTATCAAAGCAAAGTATTACGCGCATGCTCCTAGGGGGATAGATTGGTAGGAAAAGACCATCGCTCGTCCCCGACCGCCACTCATAAGGAAGACAATCAATAAATAAATCATGCTCTGACTTCATCACATAACGGTTCACCATACGTGCATGCTACGGGAATCACAAACTTTAACACAAGTATTCTTTAAATTCACAACTACTCAACTAGCATGACTTTAATATTATCACCTCCATATCTCAAAACAATTATCATGCTTCAATCTTTTCTTAGTATTCAACACACTCAAAAGAAAGTTTCACAAATCTTGAACACCAAGCATATTATTATTAAGCAAATTACCATGCTATTAAGAGACTCTCAAAATAATTTAAGTGAAGCATGAGAGATCAATAGTTTCTTTAAAACAAATCCATCACCGTGCTCTAAAAGATCTAAGTGAAGCACATAGAGCAAAATTATAACACTCAAAAGATATAAGTGGGCTGGGCCTCCGGTTATAGGTTAGTCCCAAAAATAATATAAAAGTGGAAAATAAAGGCCAATATAGTCCAAAACAGTAGATAATATAGCATGGAGCAATCAAAAATTATAGATACATTGGAGACGTATCACCTATCCACAGCTTTGAGGAAACCCTCAGAAATAATTTCTCTCTTAGTCTCTTGAAAACCAATAAAATCAGGATTAGTTTTGGCAATAGTATCACATAGGCACTGAATTTTTCCAGGTTGTCCAAGACCCCTAATATTCCAAATAAGACCTATCATAGTTAATTTTTTTAGAAGGATGTGATAAGCCACAAGGCTTGGCTTTAGTTAGAACAGTGGGGGTTTTCCTAGTAGCAACAGCAGTGCCAACTGGCTCAAAGGAAAATTCACTCATAGGTGTACTAACTACATCATTGATATCAATATCTAGGTTATCAGGGAGAACAATTTCAGGGTTCTTGCTGGCAAAAACCAGACATCTCTCTTTTTCCTCAGCCACCATCTCCTCAATGGTGTCTTTCTTTTGAAGTTCATCCCCTCCAATTATTAGATTTATTTGTTCCATTTGATCAACAAGAATAGATTTATCAATAGTGGAAAACGATTTACCTTTAATGTTTTTGGGACTTCTAGATTCTTCTTCCTCTTATATGCAACAACTTTCTCCATGATGTTGACATTTCCATGACCTCTGGTAGCAGGCTTTTGAGTTAAAATAGGCCCCCATTTAGTTTTCTTCTCAAGAATGGTTCCATATTTTGAGCTTGGTTGATTGATTCCAGTAGGGACCTCTTCAGGGTCTCACTTTGTAAGATATGTATGGCCTCGGGAGGGAGAACCCCCAACTCCTCTTCTTTAGATTCCTCATTTTCAGACTCAGATAAGTCCACAGACCTGAGAAGGCCCTTACAATAATCCATACTCCTAGATCTCTCCCCAAGTAAGGTCATATCATTTTTTCCAGAAGGATCATGAGTTTTTTGAATCAGGCTCTCTCCAATCATTAATTCACCCTCTCTCTCACATCTATCAAACTCTTGATCAAATCCTAGTAGATTATCTTTGTGTTCAACCCTCATCACGTTTCCATCAGAAGATGGAGCACCTTGATCAGCTTCAACCATTGCACATTCCAAGATAAAGTTCTCCTGATCAGAATCAGGGAGCATTTCCATAGGTGACATCACCATACTCTGAGATACATGCTTGCCAGACCCATTTTGGCTGGGAAGTTAGCTTTATCTAGATCTCAATGGCCAGACCCCCATCCCCAGACCCATTAGATGCATGTTCTCCATGAGTCCCACTGCCCTCTGCTACTTGATCTTCCTCAGCTCCTTCTTCTTCCTCATCACCATCCTCATCATCCTCCACATCAATGACAGAGTCTACTCCCCCACCCGTTCAAAGCCCTCAACAGTAAAACCTAGCAGGAAAAGTTTCTTCTTCATCTCAACCAGTCTCTCAAAAGGTATCTTGGTGGGATCTCTACAAGCAATTTTTATCTTGACATTCTCAAAAAAGGTTCTGAACATACCATTCCAATCTACATCAGTAACTACCCCAAAGAGAGAAGCAATTTGAGCAAATACTTTCCAAGTACACCATTTAGGAGGAATGCCATCAATCAGAACCCAAGCTTCAATCAATTCCCCAAAAGGGTCACATCCACCTTTCCATTCAATCAAAGTAACATTCACATCCTGGGGCAGAGAAAATCCAGGCAGCTCAATGAGGTCCTCAACTTTCTTCCAAGGGGGAAATCTAACCAAGAAGGTCTTGCTAGATAAACCTCTGATCTGCCATGGCCATTGTCTAGTCTTGCAAAATGTTGCAGTCAGGAGTTCCATCAACTTAGAGCCGCCCACTTCTCCTTTCAGAATGTTCACCACAACATAGTTATGAAAATCCAGCCATTTTGATTCATTGGCTACAGGGACATCCACATGGTAGAAACCAAGCCCTCGCGCCCACTGCCAAAGAAAGGAGCAGTGGATTCAACTTTGGACCACGCTGCACAGTTGTTGACATTGTGATTCTGCTGGCATATAAAACATGCTTTTGGCTTCACACAATTTCCCACATAGTGACCAGGGCCCCCACAATTGAAGCATATCGTGTCTTTATATCTAAGATCAAGGACCTGTTCAACTTCCAGTTCACCAGATTGAGAAGACTATACATGGGCCGAGCCCGCAGTCGAGGCCGTGGATCTGGTAGGTTTGGGAGCAGGGGCATATTCTTTCGCAGGCGGAGCAGATGGCTGCTTGCGTCCAACAAATGAGGCAGCCTTCTGTCCTGTAGCCTTGGATTGGCCAGCAGCAAGATTGTCGCCCCCTCCTACACGGCGATCGGCCATCTTTGATCCCCACTTCACTACCTCTGCAAAGGAAAGCGTGCCAGGGCCAATCCCCTCTCGCGAGATTTTGATGTTTTTCGGTGGTGGATCGAAAGTTCGAATTGAGGTAGGAAAACAATCAGCAGCTGCAAAGGAATTGCTCTCAACTAGGTCTTTCTGAATCCAACTGAGGAATCCGGATTTAGGGTTATTTTGAGGCTACGGGGTGTGAGTTTTGTAGTTGCGGCGGCGGGGAGGGGAAGGAATAAGCCAGAGCTGGCCAAAGTGTTCCTCCACACTTTCTAGGGTTTCTGCTTTACGTAATCGACTCACCCTACCCGCTTTCTCACCCAGGACACGGATTTTGAAATTGGGACCAGTCAACACTGGGTTTGGGGGGGGGGGGGAGAAGTGGCAAAGTGCCCCCGCCCCCGCCAAAGTATTCCTGCCAGGGTTTTGCCTGAGCCCCTCGCCGGAATCCAGCTCCGACGAGGTCTCGCCAGCTGTATAAACAACATCTTGCTTCTCAACGCACACAGTCTCGTGAGGAAGAACCCCCGAATCCATAACCAAACCCTCACCATGATTACAAACACCCAAAACATTTTGGTTTGCAACCCTTTGCCGGCGCAATCGAAAATCCCGCAACCGAGCTCTCAGAGGTAAATCAGCATGAATGCAGTGCATACCTAACTCACCAGGCCAAGGCGGGGGCTCGATGGGTCGTCGCTGAGCTCGAACCAGTTGGGGTAGACGATCTATTGGCGGCATTGGGGCCAAACAATCCCCGACGGAAGGAACTCCGGTGGGATGTTGGCGATGCCCTCCCACGAAGGCGGTCGGATGTTGAGCCTGGACGGGTTCGCCGTCCTGAAGTTCTCCCACCGCGCAGCTTGACGCGGATCCGGCGATTCGGCCTCCTGGATGGCCCAGAAGAGAAGCTCCAGATCCTCGCAGCCGTCGTCTCCGATAAGCGCGCGCGCTCGACGAAGTTCGCGTGGCGGAGGATGTGGAGATGGATCTCCCCCACTCGTCCCGATCGGGGAAGCGCTCCAGCACCACCCGACGCATCTCGCGGCGAGCCTCCGGCGAGTGTGGATCGATTTCGGGCAGCAGTGCCGCTGCCGGAGGCGGAAGAGCCCGCGGCTCCGCTACCCTTGCCACCGGTGCAAGCTGGCGCACCCGCACGCCGCGATGACGCGCTCCAGCCATGCGAGATCTCCGATGTGGAACTGGGGCGGGGAGGACTCGATGAGATGCGGGGGTGGGTGGGAAGCTGAGGATAAGCTAGCTTTAATGGCGCCTCGGTCGCTTCTCCCGAGGGGGAGGGGAGGGGAGGGGAGGGAGGGGAGGGAGCGGTCATCCCGGGGGGAGCATGATCCTTTTTGGGTCTCACCATATTCCCATGACGGCAACATCTCTTTCCATGATTATTTCAGGAAGCAAGACGATAACATCTCTGTCCCTGATTAATTCAGGGATCATATTCAACGGGATTGAGCGCTCACAACGAGCACAAGAGCCGGCAAAGCGGGTCCTCATACCTAAGTGAATCACTCCGAAAAATAAAGGACCTCGTTAATAGGTGAACGTTCCACGGGATGGCACATGCGAACGATTCAGTAACAATTTTTAGTTGTGGTGAATTAGTGAGGGGTGGCATTTTCTATAGAAGACATGACAATTGTTCCAGAAGGCAATTTCGTTTAAAAATTGTCATAGTTTTATCTCTTCTCGAAACTAAAACTGCCATCAAAGAGGGTTCGCTTGCCACCCCCTTCCCAGTGAACATCAGCTGGGTAACATTACTGAAAATAAATAGGCCATATTTGATTATCATGGAGAATATTCTTTTTACATGGCACACCAAAAACATGATGACAAGTTGTCACTGGATGAAATACCTACACGGCTGCACCACAAAACCAATACACACGAAGGACTCGTCTGCATTCACTTTCACTCCCGTCTTGCCCGAAGAACACCATTTTGGTCACACCTTGTTGCGCCCATCCATAGTGTCATTCTAGAGTTGTATCTTGCGAATAAGAGACCACATGCTTGCCCTCGGCAATGCCACCATCGGGATGCTGTTGAATGGGGATGAGTGAGTTGAGTATTTGAAATAAAACCACGTCAAGTATTTTGAAACGGACGGAGTAGCTCGCAAGGAATCTTCTTGATCCTTCAACTGATGGGGGTGGGCTTCTCAGGTGTAAGTTCACTATGCACATGTGCACCTGCCATATACCACTATTCAATTCATGCTAGGCGTGGAGAATCCATTCCCACACATTTAGCATGAAGAAGCTCAAGTGTTCGGGAGATCCCAAACTTCACATAGCCAGCCAAAGTGTGCGGGCATGAGGCATCCAACGAAAGCATGAAATAAGGTGTTCTTGCTCTCAAGACCACATAGATCACGCGAGTTAGATTAGTATCCATCCCGCGCATGCACAGATTCTATTGTGTGTCGGGGACACTTGAAGCAACTTTCCATTTAATTTGAACTTTAGGCCTTGTACAATGGGAAATGTTTGAAAGAGGTGTTTAGAGAAATAAACTGGGTGTTTCTTAAGCACCGGTGCTTATTTATACAGGATAGACGCTTAACTAAGCGTCATTTCTGTAGAAATAGGCACCGGTGCTTTAGAAAAACCCGGTTTATTTTTCTAAACATCTCTCTAAGCATCTCCCATTGTACAAGGCCTTAGACGGAGTCGGGCATTGCCATATGAGATTCGAGCCTGGTTGCGGGTTGTTGGAGCGCCGCCTCGGGGCGGCAACACCTTGCTGCACATCCATATATATAATCTAGGTAGGAGTTTCTTTCGACAGTAACACTTGCTAGGATTTTATTTCATGGATTAAAAGTGAATAAATCAGACCAGAATAGCAGTACTGTATATGTATAGGTTTGTTTTTATAAAAAAAAAAGCAAAGAAGGGGAAGTGATGTTCTGCTTTCCGGTGCATATTCACCCGTGTGAAGAGTACATTTTTTAAAAAGAGAAGCCTAATAAAAAAAATTTGTGAGAAACATTGTTGAATGTTTCACCACGTGCAAATATTAGTGATGAGAAAACATTCATGGAGGTCCGGCCAATTGTTTTTTGATGTTTCCCGAATGCCTAAAAAAACGCCCTTTTGGATTTTTTAGCCCCGACCTTGACAAATTTTTTTTTCATATCCCGGTGAACATGGACAGTGGTATCCCCAACCCACCAGGGTTCAAATCCTGGTGCTCGCATTATTCCTGAATTTATTTCAGGATTTCCGGCGATGCGCTTTCAGTGGGAGGAGAAGTTCCCGCCGACGACGAGGCGTCTATGGTGACTTCGTAAATCTCAAGATGATATGTCGGCTCAGTCTCTCGGAGGTGCTCATAGGGATAGGGTGTGCGTATGTGCGTTCATAGGGATGAGTGTATGCGCGTGTATATGAGCGCTTGTGTCTGCACTGATACTAAAAAAACATTTATCGCAAAAGATATCAATTTTTTTAAATTTAGTTTCTCATTTTTTCTTCTGATTTTACTGTTCACCTGGTGCATACGCACCCCGAGCGCACAAACTCCATGCTGGCAAAAGTGTAATAATCGGTCAACGATTTTTTTTTGAGGGCACGAATTTTATTTTATCTGGGCCCATCCGTCCATTCGATCCAATATGTAGTGGCCCATCCTTTTCTCCCCCAGGCCCGGCCCTGCCCTGCCCCGGCCCGCGCGAGCGCGTCGTCTGCCCTCGCAGCATCTCCACCCCTCTTCTCCCCTTGCGAAAGAAAGAAAGAAAGACAAGAACAAAACCCAAAACAAAAACAAAAAATAAAAAATAAAACGAGAGAGAGAGAGAGGGAGGGCGGAAGGCGCAGTGGAGCGACCCGAATAACCCTAGCTTCTTCCTGGTCCTCGTCGTCGCCGTGGCCCTCCCACCAGCCAGCCACCCGGCCGGCGCCTCGATCCCGCCGCCATGGTGCTCGGCAAGATCGCCATCGTCATCGGCTCAGGTCACCCCCCCGTCCCCCCCTCCACCCCCCGCCATCGATTGTTTCCCCTTCCCCGTCCCGCCTGCCGAGCCGCATCGATTTTGCCTCCCCCCCGCGGATCCCCGCCCCCTCCCTCCCAGTGGCGCCCCGCGAGCTGATTGCCTCGTGCCGATTCCGCCCGCTCGCGACCCCGCGCGCTCCCCGTGTTGCTAAGCTAGGCAGGCAGCTGACGGAGTGGTGTCTGCTTGTATGTATGCCTGCAGGGATCATCGGAACCATGGTCACCGGCGGCGACGGCAGCAAGCTTCCGGACCTCAGGGACGTGCTCTCCTTCTCCTTCAAGGTGCCGTAATCGTATCCATCCATGGCCGCTGCCCGCCCGTGTCGATTGGAGGAGGATCCCCCGTTCCGTTATGTTATGTTATGTTATGTTATATTCACCTTCACCATCTCACCCCCTCCCCTCTTTGTGCCATCCAGTTCATGAAGCAGGACAAGAAGGAAGGCTCGTCCAACGCCTCGCCGCAGAACGACCTCTTGTTGTCTCAGGTCTTCTTCACCCGCCTCTTTATCATAATATCCCCAAATATGCTTGCTTGCTGTATGCAGCACAGACGCTAACCCGACCGGTCGATCGACCTCGCGTTTCAGGTCAACTATCTCAGGGATCAGCTCCAAGCATTGTCCCGTGAGGCTCAATGCCCGCAGATTATCAACGTCAATGGCGGACCAGGTTTGCTGCCTGCTTCCTCTCTTTCATACCCAAATCATGTGTGCCCATAGCTCAAGTAACCATGTCTTCTTCGCCTTCTATGCGATGTGCCCTGTTGCATCAACCTATGCGAATCCGGTTATCAGAGAATATGCTCATTATGCGCTGTTTGTTACTTTAATTTAACTTGCTAGGAACTGAATTGAATTGGTATCATATGTTTTTGTATATCGGCTGAAGCAAAATCATTCTCTTGCAGGTGCTGGTGCTTATGGTTTAACTTTTATTGCTGTTGGAGCCATTGGCTATTTATACATAAGATGGAAGGTAAACTATTTTCTCCCTGTCAACTTGGTGCAAGGATAATATATGTTAACAAATTAGAAAATAAAGTTATGTTACACTGTCCTACAGGTGGCTACTTTTCTTTCTTGTCATTTTAGATTCTTAGTGTAGTGGTCCGAGATTGCAACCTGAGCTCATCCTGTTCCTACTCTGATGTTTGAAGTTCACTGTTGGCACTTCCCTTGAAGCTAACTCGCTAATTTACAGGGATGGAAAATTTCTGATATGATGTTTGTCACCAAGCGTGGCTTGGCTGATGCCTGCAACGTAGTTGGCAAACAATTGGATCAGGTTTCAGATAGTGTTCATGTAAGTTTCTTCGTCCTATATTCACTGGAATGTTGTTATCAAACTGCGTGACATTTCCAGTTGACGGGTGCAAGGATGCCATAGTGCTGTCACTACAAAATGTATTATAGACTTATAGTAAAGTTGCATTATAAGATTCATCTAAGAAATTAATCATCCCAGTCGGTGACATATTGATGAAGCTTATGTCTTAAACTATGCCAATTTCTATTAGAACTAGTACATTAAACTTTGAAATATAGCATGTCAGAAATTGCTCAGTTAAAACAGCTAAACACATTGTACATCCAATATTTTTATTAAATGGCAAAACATTTTTCTTGCATTGTTGTTTATCTGTTTTTCTTATGCCACATGATGTAGACGTACATTTCCGGTTTACATGTCTGCACCTAGAAAATTTGCATAATTCTACT
This sequence comes from Triticum monococcum, assembly GCA_034509565.1. Classification (NCBI taxonomy): domain Eukaryota; kingdom Viridiplantae; phylum Streptophyta; class Magnoliopsida; order Poales; family Poaceae; genus Triticum; species Triticum monococcum. The sequence continues at coordinate 59,905,358 of CM067843.1, read as the reverse complement.
TTGTGCTTGTATGCATTCAGAAGAGGAAAAGGCACACAAACAGAAATGATGTTTGGATAGGTCTCACATATTTCTAACATTGTGTTATATGTTAGCTTTATTCGCGCTGACTCTCATTTGTTTTAACGAAAACTATATTTATTTTCATTCTGCTGATATCAGGCTTCAAAAAAGCATTTGGCTGGAAGGATCGACCGAGTCGATTGTAGTCTAGATGAATGCCACGAAATTATTGAAGCCACAGGGAAAGAGGTTTGAGAAACTTGCCCGCATATTTGTTGTTTCCAGGCTTTAGTGTATTTTAAAAGATGCTGATGCAAAAATAATACATATTTCACAGGTTACAGTAATACATGGAGATCTAAGTGCCTTTCAGGAGGAAATACAATCAGTTCACCATGTTGTCCGCACTCTGGTAAGTAGTGGAGTAGTACCTTTCAGGCGTGCACTGTACATGCTTGTATACTTCGATATAATCTCTTCCCCTTAGAGTAGGACTTCTAGTAGTAAGTGCAAACTAAATCTCTTGCCCTTTTGCAGGAGACAAAGCTTGGACGCCTTGCATATACTCAAGTAAGTAGAAATTCCTAGCCCACATTTGTTTTTCTGTAGAGGTTATGTGCCGCTAACCTTTTGACTGAAATATCTCAGGATCACACAACACGAGGAATACATGAGTTATGTGAGTTCACTAAAAGATTGGAGCGGAGTCCGAAAGCCGATACTCTTAAGGTAAGTCCCGGGAATATATCTCGTACCTTATTCCCTATAGTGTACTTATTTTATTGTGCCAATTTTCATGATGCGTCTATGGCATGAGGCCTGTTGGTTCGAATGTCGTGTTCTTTGTGAATACTAATCTCGTAAACAAAATCAATTTTCAGGTCACAGCATCAACTCCTCTCCCTGCAATCGAGTCTTCAGAAGGAATTACTAGGGTAACTTCATTCACCATTTTTCCAGTTTCAATATAGTTTTGATGTTCACAGGCTGACTCTTTTCTCTTTCTTACTACAGACTGCTTCGTTGCCGTCAGGTTCAGAACCCGTGTCTCCTGTAGCTCAATCACCTAGAGCAGATCCACCTAAGGTCAGTTTCAATTAAATATATTTTTACAACACATTTTGGCCTGGTCTATTGCATCTAATATTTTAATATTGTATAGGTTCTGCGTTCGTCTACAGCCATATCAGCATCAGGACTGAGTATGCTAGCTGGAACTACAGCAATACCTAAAAGGGTAAGAGCATCTCTTTGCATTTTGTTCATTAGGGCTTCTTATGGTCTGTTGACACTTTTCACTTGAAGAAGATTGTGCGATCTGCCTAATGATTGTTGTACACAGTGATTTGACATGCTGCCTGAAAGTACTTGTCGTGAATATTGGATATCTGTAGCATTACATTTTGAACCTAATTTTGGTCTGTGAACTCTAGTTTGCTCTTCCATGTTAATCAGAATGTGATGAAATTTTTAATAAAGAACATGGCTTGTATGGCTGTAGAAAAGAATAACTTTAAGAAAAATGTACTCCCTCCGTTTTTATTTACTCCGCATATTAGAGTTGACTGAAGTCAAACTTTATAAAGTTTGACCGAGTTTATAGAAAAGAATATAAATATTTACCATAACAAATCTATATGATGCGAAAGTCAATAATGAATCTAATGGTATTGACTTGTTATTGTACATGTTAATATTTTTTTCTATAAACTTTGTCAAAGTTTACAAAGCTTGACTTTGACCAAAGCTAATACGCGGAGTAAATAAAAACAGAGGGAGTACTTTGTGGATGTATTATATGTTGTGGAACCCCGGCACCGCCATCTTTTTGACATGGTTGCTTGGACTATCTATTTGTAGATAGAATATGTTGTACGATTCTAGCAGCTGTTATTAGTAATTACAGTACAGAGTACCTTGGTTAAATCCAAACCAAATGCAACTGAAGCTCTTCCTTGCTGTTTAATCTCTAGGCTGTGATCAACCGGGCAACTTCGATGAAGGAAGGAGTGCCGACCCCCGAGGCGCCAAAGGACACTTCAAGCACAGCAGCAACACTCAAGAGACCTGTTTCGAGTTCGAGCCGGTTCGGTTTCCTACGGGGTTTCGCCAGCTGAGGGACAGGCGAACGAAGATGATATACTACATATGGCACTGCCTTGCTGTGGTTTGTGCCAAAAGACAGCACGACATCCCAGTAACCTTTTTTATTACTTGTAACATTTATCTATCTATCCATCTAGCTAGATATGCAGGGCAGGTAAGTTAGTAGAAAAACATGGCAGCCGGCAAAGGAAGGGGAATTTGCTTTGCCAGACAAATTTTTGTAGAAAGCAAAATATGTATGGCGGAGATACGAGGGGCGGTGATATGATGGCAAGAGATGCGTTAAGTACACTGTCATTGTACACTGTCATTTACTCGCATGGTTAATTTTGGTGAAGCAAGGATGATGTATACGAGGTTTCTGATCTCGATATCACTGGATATTACATGTAGCTGCATCTGGAAGATGCAGATGAAAACAGTATTTTGTTCGAGTCTAGCGAGTCATGTAGCAGGGGACTGCTACTGTAGTAAGCATGGGCGAACAAGAATGTGTCTGATCAGAGAAAGAGTCCTGGTGGCGCTGCTCTACCACCATTCCATTGCTGATGCTTTGCACCATGAATAAAATCAGACTGCTTTAGCATGCCAACATTTGTGCACCTGATGTATTGCTGATGGTACTGTTTTACTTTTATTTGTGTGTGCACGCATGCAAGAAGCTTCTCTTCCTGGATTTTTTTTTAAAACTATCATGTTTTTTGTAGCAATTTCGGAAACTATAGTGTAGAATGAAAAAACGCAAAACTGTGACCCTGTCGGCCAGGAGTGGGCCGAAAAGGCAGTTTTCGGCCAGGCCATGGCCAAAGTAGGCTTTTTGGCCGCGTTTGGGCCGAAGACCTGCGTACCTGGGCCGAAAAATCGATGTTGGCTGGGGCCAGGCCGAAAATAGTAGCTTCGGCTACTGGGCGGCCGAAGTGGGCCGTTTTTGGCCAACCGGCGACCGAAGCTGGCCTTTTCGGCCAGGCTTCGACCGAAGCCGTTTTCGGCCAGAGAACGACCGAAAAGGTGCGGATAAGCACCGTTCGCCCCGTGCGCTGTTCGCCTCTGTTCTTCGTTTCCCTTTCTCTCTCTCTCAGTTCTTCTCTGTACCTCGCCCCCCGCGCCGATCTCCTCCATTTGCCACACATTTGCAAATCCAACCCACAGAATCGGTAGATCATAGCAATCCCCACCGGTCTACGGTGTTATTTTTTGCTATGGGATAGTTTTTGATGTGTTTGAGGAGGAGCAGCCATGGTGGGGAGGAGGAGCCATGGTGGAGAGGAGGACGGGTAGTAGGTGGTGGTGACTAGTAGCAGCAGCTGCAGAGGAGGAGGTGGTTAGGAGGAGGAGCAGGTTGGGGGCTGACCGGAGTTGAACCTCCGGTCGTCGGGGGCGGCGTTGTTGTTCTCCGGTGGTGCAAGTACTTCGCGAGGTGGCCGGTGCTGCTGAGTCAAAGAGAGAAGCAAGAAGCGGACACACACTTCGAAGGTATAATCACGCCGTCACAAATTTTATCTAAATTGTATAGTTTAGTTAGTGTATATAAGTCATATTGTGAATTTTAGTGTTAATATATTTTTAGAGGCATTTTAGCGCATAGTTCGTGTAGCGGATAATATTAGTGTTCGTTGTGAATTTCAGTGTTAATATATTTTTGGAGGCATTTTAGCGCATAGTTCGTTGTGATTAATGAGAAGATGGCAATGTATGACAGGTGAAAATGTCTGAATCAGTAAATCTGACTGTTTACTATGGCGCTGGTAATGTTCGATATAATGAGTTGGGGGTTGATCTTAACGAGTTTAAAAATGGCGTCATGACACTAGCTGACCCGGATAGACTGTACATTAGACAGTTGAAGTACTGGTTGACAACTAGTTTCGGTCTGGATCCTGAAGTATGTTCCGTCAGTATTCATGCATTGTGGACCAAATCCTGTAAAAATGTCAAGTGGGAGTTGATGCCGGTAGATAGGAGCCAGCATTGGTTGTCCCTGTTAAGACGCTGTCGAGACCGAAGAATCCACCCATATGCACTTGTGCAACCTGTGCTGAAGGAGGAGAATACCGTACAACTCCACAGGGGGTATGAACCCGGCCAAGGCAGTGAAGTGGCTAACGAGATTGTTTTATCCGGGTCACAGTCACAAGATATGGATGCTAGCCAACCGGAGAAAGAGTCAGACTACATGCCACACAATGTTTGTGGTCCTGATACTGGGCAGAGTAGCCAGTCGATAATATTAGCTGTTTCTGATTTTGCTGATGGGGATGAGGAAGGGGATGAAATGCAGAGGGTGATGGAGGAAGAGGACGAGGATGGATTGGTGGAGGAACTGGATTCTAAAAATTCTAAGGATGAAGTTGAGGTACCGATTCCTTCTGCATGGGAGCAGGACATATCCACCGGCCTTACGGTGAACGATGGCCATGAGACTCCATGGCAGTATAATCTGAACCAAGTACAAATAGGGGCTATGTTTGATACAAAGAAAAAATTGAAGTATGCGGTGATAAAGTGGGCTATGTCTACGCAGAGGGTTTTCAAGACACACATATCAAGTCCAACAAACTATACCGTGAAATGTGTTGTAACAGGTTGTCCTGGGAAGGTGCACGGTCACGTGCCGAAGTATGACATCCACTGGGTTGTCACCATTGTCGTCCCACATAATTGTGTGAGGACGAACCTGGTGGTCAAGCATTCGAACCTGACTTCAAGTCTCATTGCGCAACTCATGTATACTGAGATAGTAGAGAAGAAAGATATGGAAGCAAAACACATCCAGACAGCAGTGAAGGTCAGATGGAATTATGTCATTCCTTATGGGAAGGCTTGGATGGCTAAGCAGAAGGCTATGGAGGAAAGGTTTGGGACGTTCTTCGACTCATATGATAATGTTGTCCGTCTCCTAGGCATACTAAAGGAGAGGAATCCCGACACTTATGTGAACGTACAACACATGAGGTTGCTGAGTATACCAGATTTCAAGGTGTTGAAACGAGTGTTCTTCTCTTTTGCTATGTGCATCAAAGCTTTCCGGCATTGTCCTCCTGTTATGTTTGTGGATGGTACATTCCTGACCGGTCAGTATAGAGGGCAAATCCTGACTGCTATTGGTGTGGACGGGAACAATCAAATCATCCCACTTGCCATGGCATTTGTGGAGGGTGAGAACTTTCTCAGCTGGGTATGGTTCTTCCGCCAAGTGAAAATTGCCATCGTGAAGGACCGACCAAACGTGTGTGTCATTCATGACAGACATGCTGGTATATTGAAGGCCGTGAAGACACTTCGTAATCCAGCAGATGACGAACCAACACCTTGGAGGGACTTGCAGAGCCGGTGGTGCATGCGCCATCTTGGGGCTAATTTTTTCTCATAGTTCAAGAACAAGCGGTTGATGAACTTGTTCAAAAAATTATGCAAGCAAAGCCAGCAGCGGAAATATGAATTTATTTGGTCAAAACTAGATGAGTTTACTAAGAAGTAGGTCCGTGCAAGGAAGAAAATGGAAGAAGATCAGGTTAAATTAGCAGCACTCATCGCGGAGCTAGAGGAGCCAGTTGGTCTTTGTGACTTGCCAGCAATTGACCCTCCTACTACTAAGAGAAAGAAGGGAAGGGCAATAAAGAATTTTTCTGAGTGGATAGAGAAAGAGCCTCCAATGAATTGGTCTTTGCTGCATGACACACATGGAGCTAGGTATGGCCACATGACAACCAATCTTGCAGAGGTGTATAACTTTGTGCTGAGAGGGAATAGAGCATTGCCACTCACAGCTATTGTGGAGGCTGTATTCCATGGCACTTTGAGATATTTCAGAGAAAGGCACGAGTTAGCAAAGAAGCATATTGAAGATAATCAGAACACACCTTATTGTAGCCGTGTCATGGAATACATGGCAAAGAAGATAGAGAAAGCAAAGAAGCACAGTGTCAGACTCATAGGGAATCAAGAAAGGAGGTATGAGGTTCAGCTTCCTACCAATGGTTTTGGTTCTGGAAATGAGGTGAAGACACATGAGGTAAAAATTGGAACGGAATTTTATCCAACGTGTGAGTGTACATGCAACAAACCGAAGTTGTTGCACCTACCTTGCTCTCATGTGTTGGCTGCCTGTGGCCAGATTCAGTTGGATGCTATATCCTTCGTGTCCCCATACTATTTAAAAGAGGCAGTGCTCAACACTTGGACAGGCGAGATGACAGGGTTTAGAGTCGACGGCAATTTCAACAAGGTAAACGACGGTGAGAGAGTATACATTCCGCATCCAGACCGGTCCCTAGAGGCATATATTCTTTGGCTATTCGGCAAGACAATGTTTACGGAGAACTACGTGACCACTGTCGATGCACGAATCATCGGTATTGCACAAGAGATAGCTGACACACGTTGCCCTGCGGATATTCTACAGAGGAGTTTTGGTTCTGCTGTGTTAGCGGCTACGTACAGAGGCCTGTGCAAAGCTTGCTTGTTGAAGTCTAGAAAATCTAGTCTTGTTGGATGTCCATTATTGTTGCAGCTTTGGTCATACGAGAGGTTCCCTATTGGACGACCCTATGTCTACGTTGATAAACCTTTTGGTTTGGAGGACTTAGCTGGGACTTATGTGCCTGCTATCGGCGACTTACCTACTATGGGATCTGTTTGAACACGGCGAGAGGTACTTTTATATTAAGTAACAATTAATTCAATTATTTCTTGCCATTCAATAGTATTACTAATGCTTATTTGTTGTCATGCACAGAGACAGTTTGCGCATACTCAGGTTAGGGGATGCTACCCGTCCTTCATGGCGCAGTTTGATAGTTTGCACGAGGATCAAGTTATTTGTGAGCCATACTCGCCTTAGGCTATATCATCGAGGTACCCAGTTGGGATTTCTGGATTGTGCACTAGAGATCGGCACTTTTGGATGACCAAGGCCAAGTTGGTGTTCGACGTGACGGTTGAGGAGATGTCTCTTCATAGGGTGATGAGACAGTTCGGTCTATATCAACAGCCTGAGATTCCAGATATTCCACACTTGCCAGACCACGTGCACAAGTAAGTACTAATACTATTTTAGTTGGCAGCTCTGCATTCATAATATACCTAATCATGTATCGCGCATGTCAATCTCAGGGACAGTCGCCTAGGAGGAAACAAGTCCATGGCTTATTGGCTTCAGAGCATTACCCCTCACGTCGACGAATGGACTACCGCTGCGACAAATATCTGGGGTGAGGTTCGGCCCTTTAACTGGGAAATGTTCGGGTTGTATCTGCAGCGTTACCGGCATACAATGAGGATCTACTTGGTTCCATCAGCTGCTCCTGATCAGATCGAAGCCCCTCTCACCAGCGATATGTACCCAACTGCCTCTGTTGTGGGAACCAGACACCACGCGGTAAATGCCTTGGTTCTCATATGTTAAGTCTTTTGTTAATCTGGACATATTCGCTTGGTTGTCTATTCATGGTGTCTATCATACAACGAGCATATAATTGGTTCACTCTTTGTGTACAGGGTGACTTGACACTACAGGCGCGAGAGGAGGTTTCCGCTTTAATGCGGCGCTTTCAGAGGGGAGAAACTATCCCACCGCGAGAGGGCGTCTCATGGTTGAGGCGTCTTGATGACAAGCTACGCGGGATTTACGCAGCTGTTACGTGTAGACGGACTTCGGATGTTGCACTTCCTTCTCCAGCACATCGTCCGCCACGTCCTTCTGTACAACATTCAGAACCACGACCCTCTGTGCACCGTTCAGAACTACGACCCTCTGTGCAGCGTGCAGAACCTCATCCTTCACAGCCAGGGAGATCTTCCTGGCATGAGCCACCTCCTTCACAGCCAGGGAGATCTTCCTGGCATGAGCCACCTCCTTCACAGCCAGGGAGCTCTTCCTGGCATGAGCCACCTACTTCACAGTCAGGGAGCTCTTCCTGGCATGAGCCACCTCCTTCACAGCCAGGGAGCTCTTCCTGTCATGAGCCACCTCCTTCACAGCTAGGGAGCGCTTACTGGCATCAACAGATGAATCTAGGTAACACTATTCACTACATTCTTTTGAACAGTGTAGTAATCGTTCTTGCATTCTCAGCAGTCACTGATGCTTACTGGTGGTGCTTCGTTCATGCATTTGTATCAATTTTACTTTACCGCAGGCGGCAACCAGTCGCAACCGTTCATGCATTCAGAGCAGTCACCGATCCTTAGTGGTGGTGCTTCGTACTTTGAGGGCGACCGCGAGGATGATGACCAAGCTACAAACATTTATGGCTTCTCGCAGACAGTGTTTCACACTCCACCACCACCACCGACGCAGGAGACACAAACCGTGACAGACGAGGTTAACTATGGTCGTGGTTATCGCGAGCCTCGTCCACCGCCTCAGCGCTTATCGCCTTCGGGTCCTCGCCCGAGGAAGACCCAGACTCGTCGTCGTCCCCCGCAGTGATATGCTTATCTATCTATGTATGACTCAGTATCTATGTTAGTTTCAGACTATTCGCAGCTGTGTGTCAGTATTTATGTATGAGACATGCTTCATGTATGTGTTACTATCGCACTTGCTTCTATGTGATTAGGAGACATATATTGTTTTATGTATGCGAGAGACCTATTACTATTAATTCGCATTCTTATTTCAGTTACATTTCCAAATAGACTACAACCGATAATTAAGATACAAATACATCTGAATTAAACGGTGCGGCTGAACTTGTGCAATACATCTTACATACTACAAAATGAAATTCAGATAGAACATAATGCCCTACAATAATACAATACAAACTAATAATGCAAATACATCTGAATGAAACGGTACAACTGGAATACATCTTACATACTACATGAAGTCATCATCGTCATCCTCCGTTGATGCAGCCCTCTTGCCCTTCGACGATGCGCTCCTCTTGCCCTTCGTCGATGCAAAACTCTTGCCCTTGGTCGATACAGAACTCTTGCCCTTCGCGGATGCAGAACTCTTTCCTTTGGACGATGCAGAACTCTTGCCCTTCGACGATGCAGAACCCGGAAGCGGCGGCATGAAGATATCATCGTCGCCCTCGCTCTCCTCAGTCCATAAAAATGGATGCTTTTCTGCAGTCCTTCTGAAAGTTTCACTCTTCGGCTCCACCACCTTCTTCCACCTTTCATGCAACCTAAGAAGTTCTTGACGTACCTCCTCATAGGTCCTTTCAGGCCACCCAGACCTACGTAGTTGGTGAGCCAACTCATTCATTATGGTGTCACTACCGGTGAGTTCGTCCCATGGAACTATCCTATTGTCCATCCTGAAATCGGTAGCTAGACTCAGCAGAGTGCTGCTCATCTCGGGGTGAAAACTACGATCGAATGGATAATGGGACATCTCGACTACACTACACTGGAATGCTTATCCACCTCCGCCTGAAGGGGGTTTTATAGATACAGAGGAGAAAATGGCGGGAAAGAATAACTGCGGTATGGCGGGAAAAGGTTGGCGGGAAGGGATTGGCGGGCAAATAAGGCGGGAAGGGATTGGCGGGAAAATAAGGCGGGAACGGATTGGCGGGAAAATAAGGCGGGAAGGGATTGGCGGGGAGGGGTTGGCGAGAAACGGGTGGCGGAAACATATGGCGGGAAGGGGTTGGCGGGAAACGGGTGGCGGGAAGGGGTGGGCGGGAAACGGGTGGCGACAAAATACATTTCAGCATGAGCCATGCAACTTCGGCTTAGGATTGACCAAAAAGTGACTTTTCGGCCTAGACTTGACCAAAAAGTCTATTTCGGCCTAGAGTTGACCAAAAAGTGTCTTTTCGGCCAGGGGATGGCCGAAAACTACACTTCGGTCTAAGTATGGCCGAAAAGTACTACTTCAGCCTAGCTGTGGCCGAAAAGTACTACTTCAGCCAAAGAATGGCCGACGGGCTACTAGTTTTGGTTTTTTTGTATTACGTCCTATAGTTTCCGAAATTGCTACAAAAAATAACATAGTTTTGAAAAAAAATCCTCTTCCTGTACAAGGTAGCGGTGAAAGAAGACGACTATTGCCTGATCATCTCAACTTCATCTAGCAGAGCAGGGCGTTTGATTCCTATGCTTGCCCAGATCATCATCGATTGATCTCATTGCTTTGTGATGTGTGTAGTTATTACTACACATGAATGGACGCGGTACGTGTAGCAGCAGCTAGAAGCCTAGAAGAGAGACAAATAATAATAATAATATTTGGTTGGAAGGAGCACTAGTTTAGTGATGGAATTAGGTCGTGTTATCAAGATACGCTGGTCCATATCCATATATTGTAGCTACAATGTACTATTATCTGGAAACGAAAAGTGAGACCTGAGGCGCACTGAAACTAGCTGGGCGTGCTATAAATAGACCTCCCTCGTTGGATATTATGTATGCTTCATCGATCGATCGATAGAAAGATAGATCATTTTAGCGGGAGTAAGAAAGAGTGAGCATGGGGAAGAAGGGGGTTGTCCTGGTGGCGCTGCTGCTGGTGGTGGTCAGCATGGTGGTCGTGATGACTGCCGACGGCCAGGGTGCCGGCAGCGAGTTCGGCAAAGCGGCCGAAGGAGCCGGGACGGGCGCGGCCACCGCTGCTGAGGGAGTCGGCGGCCCAGGGAGCAGGCCAGGCAGCTAGTGGCGCCGGCGAAGGTGCTGGTAAATCTTACTCCGGCGGCGGCCGTCGTTGAGCCTGCCGTGTACCGCGGGATCGTCGCCGCCGTGGCCGAGGAATGATACCCAACCATGCCACTGCGAATAATAAAAATCAAGCTGCGAATAATAGCACGCTGCCAACTGAAACCATGTCAACATGCCGCTCGATGTATGCCACGCTTAACGCCAACGGAATGTTGTACTTGTACGTGGTGGTGTCACTGTTTGTGCGCGCCCCTCTCGTGCCTTCGGGGGAAGACATCACATGACACCATATTTCAAAAATCAATTCTAAGCGTTTTGTGAATGGTCACGATCATACGGGCCATTCGGCGGATTTGGACTCCTTTTCCTATATATCCACTCATGCGAGCTATAGAGAAAGTTCAGGGGGGCAAATGGTAAAACATGAGGACTTAAGGGACGAACTCGTCTTCTCTCTTTTTAGCACTTTGTTGCATACATTTTCGACAAAGGCTTATACACATTGTACCTTTGAGCACTTTATTGCATATGTTGTCCCCTAGATATTTGAACATATATGAATCTAGTTGTGAAATGCAATGCAATTATGAGATGAATGTGTTTGTACATTATGAAAAATACTAAAATGTAATAAAAAAGAAAAAAAAGTGAGGTGCAGTCAATCTTGTTAAGAAAACAACATGTAGTGTTATAGGAGTCTCACAGTTTCAATGAAACATTCGCCTTTGGACATCCTAGCATTGGAAGCGGTTTGTTTACAGAAACTGCTTGCGATGGCATATCATTGCAGGTGGTTTCGAAACGGCCTCCGCTATGCCAAGAATCAGCGACACATGCTTGGAGACGGAACGGGGAGCCGCCAGAGGTCCGTGTACCAAAACTGCCTCCAAAGCACAATTTTGTACTAGTGCTTTCTAGTCCCCATCTTCGGATGGCCGAGGCGGCACATCTTATCGCTTCTTGGCTGGAGAGGATTTATGACCTTGCGTAATGGCTTTGTCTATTTAGATGCGGCCATCTCCGATCGTGCTCACGACAACTATATTGCTCCTAGTGATGCGGCCCCAACCTGCTAATTGAATCTAACATGGTGCACGGTTGGCGAGTTTTAGCCTCTGGGCGTGCTCCTGTATTTGGTCGTCCCCTGCTCTGTGTAGTGGGTGGAGTTTCACATAGCCCTCGAAGCTTTCTGCAATGGGATATCCAACGACTCTACTTTCACTCGATGCATAATATTTTGGCTCGTGTCCGCAATGCCCCACGCGATTTGCCTTATATTAGCTCTACATGGGCGGGCAAGATTCTTGGGGTCATGGGACCAGTGCTCCATATCCGTATGCTACATTTGTGTATGATATAAGGCCCCCTGCTACGACAAAGCAATATGTATGATATAAGAAATAGAGCACGACTTCGACTAGGTGGGGCGCTTTGAGTAGGGTCTCGAGTTTGAGGGTTAAAAGTCTAGGTTCAACCTTCATCCGCTGAACCTAGGAATTACAACGTTCACGCAACATTCTTTTATTGAAGATATTGTGTGATGATTGCTCAAACTTCTCTTCCAGGTGAAAATCCATGATCCAAGCTGAGTGGCTGGATCCAGCGATGACGACACTCGTACGTCATACTCTTCTTGATAGTGTCGTTGCTGGAGAACCTCCCACGTTTCTAAGGTTGCCATCTTTGATGGCTGATGTTTACCGCAACTGTTTGCCTTTACCTTTTTCTTTTGGACTGTGATATTTGGCACATGTGTGCCATATAAGCAAAACTGTCACACCTTTATTTTTTTCACTTTAAAGTACCACACGATCTCTTTTCCTTCGACCTCGCCTTTTCCCGAACGACCTTGCAGGCTCGCCCGAGAAACCTGCTTGTCCCGCACATCTCGCGCGCCTACCTCTGAGAAAACTGCCACTTCTTCACGTCTACCACATGATAAAAAAATATTGCACATGTGGGATTCGAACCCACACCTCCTTAGCACCAAAGCGTGCCACCACAACAACCCCATCCTTAGGTATTTGTCGCTCAAACTAAAGAAACTAATCGTTTTGATCCATTTTTTTACAACTGTGTTACTACAAAAAAAGTACAAAAAATTACCACGATTTTTCCTTAGGACAAAGTTATCATGGTATTCGCATGCAAGTTATCAGGTCTGTGTTGCGTAAGTTGCCGTGCTATTAACATAGAACTTACCAGGTACTATGTTTCAACAACTACGCCCCTTTCAAAGTTACCACTGTGTTATATGGTCTTCGATGTGTAAAATACTATGGTACTTACACATAAGTTATCAAGGTATGTGTACATCAACCTCGTCCTTGGTCAAAGTTACCATGGGGGATTGTACAAGAGTTACCAGGTCTACAGTTCGTATATTATCATGGTATTTACACCTAAAAACCTGGGTGTGTTTCGGTAACTTTTTCCATAGGTCAAAAATTACCACGATGTTTTTGCGTAACTTATCACGCCTATAGCGGGTCAAAGTGGGCCATTTTTCTGGGCCAACCCACGAGCACACGTGCCTCCTCATGACAATAAACATTATGTGGCTTTTCTGTGGCACATCATGTGTTGTGTGTTCACCTAAGAGGCTCCGCGAAGCGAGTGTATGTTTTTAACAACTTGTTTTCCTTTGGTAAAAAGTTACCATCATGTTTATATTGTAAGTTATCGGTTATGTGGTGCTTATATTATCATGTTATTCACGTAAAAATTATCGGCGATGTTTTGAACAACTTTTCCCCGGGACAAAAGGTTATCATGGTGATTCTAGGTAACCTATCAAGCCCGGAGTGCTTAAAATATCATGCTATTTACACAAAATTTATCAGGGGTATGTTTCAGCAAATTTTCTCCCCATGGGTCAAAAATTTATCATGGTGTTTAGTTATCGCGGTGCATATGTTTTCATGCTATTTACACATAAAAATACCAGGGGAGGGAGGTATAGTACCGTGTTATTTACACCGAAGATACCGGAGTATCTTAAAAAAAATCTTCCCTATGGTCAAAGTTACCATGGTGTTTCTATCTCAGTTATCAGATGTGCGCTGCGTATATTATCATCTATTTACACATAAATTATCTGGTATCTTTTCACATTTTTCTTCCCCAATGGTTAAAGTTACCATAATGTTTGTATCTAGATTATCAGGTCTATGGCGTGAATGTTATCGTGCTATTTACAGAAATTACCGGGGACCGGGGTTCAACAAATTTCTTTCCAATGATCAAAGTTACCACAATGCTTTCACCAAAGTTATCACGCCTTCAATGCTTATGACCATGCTACTTACACATAATGTATTGCGTGGTATTACAGAAATTATCATGTTGGTGGTGCGTCATTTATCGTGGTGGTGATGGAGAATTTACCACGGGAAAAGTTTATGTGCCAGGTTTGATATGTGAAACAAAAGTTTTTCAGTGCTAAAATATTAAAGGTAAAACATGTCAAAAACAGTATTTTTCTTAGCTTGTTCAACAATGAGTGTCATAGGTGAGATGGTTAGCTCCCTTCGTTGATTACCTGCAGACCAGGGATCAAATCCCAATTCAAGCATTATTTTATCGTGCTATTTACAGAAATTACCGGGGACCGGGGTTCAACAAATTTCTTTCCAATATCAAAGTTACCACAATGCTTTCACCAAAGTTATCACGCCTTCAATGCTTATGACCATGCTACTTACACATAATGTATTGCGTGGTATACAGAAATTATCATGTTGGTGGTGCGTCATTTATCGTGGTGGTGATGAAGAATTTACCATGGGAAAAGTTTATGTGCCAGGTTTGATAGGTGAAACAAAAGTTTTTCAGTGTTAAAATATTAAAGGCAAAACATGTCAAAAACAGTATTTTTTTTAGCTTGTTCAACAATGACTGTCATAGGTGAGATGGTTAGCTCCCTTCATTGATTACCTGCAGACCAGGGATCAAATCCCAATTCAAGCATTATTTTTGCCCAAAAATCTGAAAGGCGCATGGGGCCTTAACTGGTGATTGAAAGGAAGGAAATTAGGAGGGCGGGAAAGGAAGGAGATCGGGAGGAAGCGTACGAAAAAGAAAGAGATCGCGATGACGCAACAATGACTGTCATAGGTGAGATGGTTAGCTCCCTTCATTGATTACCTGCAGACCAGGGATCAAATCCCAATTCAAGCATTATTTTTGCCCAAAAATCTGAAAGGCGCATGGGGCCTTAACTGGTGATTGAAAGGAAAGAAATTAGGAGGGCGGGAAAGGAAGGAGATCGGGAGGAAGCGTACGAGAAAGAAAGAGATCGCGATGACGTGCGGGAAAGGAAAGAGATCGGGATGGCGATGCGTGTGGCAGTTTTGCAATCTGTCACACGGTTACCACTTACATATTCCGTTTTCTTTTTGCTATGTGCATTCTTGCGTTGTCTCGACTAACTCTTGATATAGCGTTATTATAGAGGCTGGATGTAATCGGTATCCTCTCGACGCTAATTTATTTCCCTTATATTGAAATAATAAAAGTTTCCCTGCATTCTACCCGCACACTGGAACGGAGCACTTCTTTTCAAAGAGTAAATTACAACAAAACATAAATCTAGAGCAGTAGTGACACAAAACCATAACCATGGGAGACTTTTACTGATACATGGACTCGAATCGATAAAAGGAGAAGTAGTACTGTTACCGCAAGATCCGATGAATGGGGCCCACGGGAACAATGGCAAGAGACGAATCAACACACACACCGTCATTTACTCGCGTGGTTAATTTTGTGAAGGATGATGTATACCCCCTCTATCCGGATATACACGGCATAGTACATACTCCGATACTTACGTTGATCCCCGTTAAGATGAATAATATGGGAGATGTACGCCATAAAACTCATACCATCGGAAACTCCTTTCACTACTAACACACACATCATATATAATTGGTCCGAGTATCGGTCAAAATAAATATCGGAATATGCATTATTAGACCTTATATATTCCAACGAAGGGAGTAGGAGGTTTGTGACCCTGGATATCACACGCGGTTTGTGGTTGATTTAGTGTAAAAATGAATGGCCTTGACTCCGGTGTCATCTTTTGAAAGTTGCATCACATTTGTAAGTAGGTAAGCAACCATACCTTTCTGATGTTTATTGTACTATCATAATTGAATATGGATAAATTGATAATTTTTCGAAAAAAAGCAACGCATACTTTTGTTGACCCGGGGAGAGAGAGAGATGGAGAGAGAGACGTGGCGGTGGCGCCTCTCTCTCTCTGTCGGGTCTTCCGTCCGTCCCCGGCCAGCCCGAGACAAAAACAGAGCACCCATCCGTCCATAGATAGAAGAAGAGTGGAGCCAATCCCGAGTGCTGATGCAGCAGTATCAGCCGCCAGCACCACAAACAGGAGGCTTCTAGAAGACTAGACCAGAGGACGAAGCTTGCCCGCCTCAGGAAGCAACGCAAAATCAAAGCTTCCAGAAATCGACGGCATTGATTGCCCTCGCAGGCCACAGCACGGATCGCTTGACCATACATGGCACGCAGCAATAAGCACAAGGATTATGTAAAGTTTTCATTGCATAAAAGCTGGATTATCATACACTCTTCCCCTGTTTATATACGCTGACACGGCGACCCGAGATCATCATCTTCCTCAATCTCAGTCCAGAGTCTCGGAAGGTCAGCTCCTCGGGCCATCGTCGTCGTCGTCCCTCCTCTTTGCCTCCCCCTTTCCTCTTGGCTGGCTAGTAGTAGTGCCAGTATACTAGTGGTGGTAGTATATAACAATTCAATCGCGTCCACCAACCACACCAAGAACCGCGAGCGAGCGAGCTCGGGATCCGGCTTGAAATTGCCATGGAGGCGGCCGCCGAGCTGGCGCAGCGCCTGCGGGCCGCGGCCAACGAGCGGCTCGCGGGGCAGGAGCCGCTCCTCCTCGTCGCCGCGCCGCTGCTCGCGCTCCTCGCCGCGCGCGCCGTCCACGCCGCCGCCGCCGACGTCGCCGACCGCGGCCTCCGCACCGTCCTCATCACCCTCGCCATGGCCGCCGTCAAGTACGTATCTCTTCTCGCCCATCTTTCCCATCTTCATCCTATTCAACGCTGCTCAACTAGCTACTGTACTTCAGTTCATCTATTCAATCCAATCTAATCTGCTCCGCTCCGCCGCGCGCGCGCCCGCAGGTTGGTGCCGGGGGTCAGCGGGTACATCGCCGCCGAGAAGAGCAAGGTAACCAATCAACCACCACCACCGATTAACCATCCGCCCATTCCATCCCATCCCATCCCAACCAGCAGCAATCGAACAAGCAATCTTGGGTGGATAATAAGCAAGAAAATATCTCGACATAATTCAGAAAGAATCTTGGATAAGCAAGCCAATAGTATCTTCTTGCACTGTTGGAAACAGTCAGACAGTACACGCATCTCACAGTCAGCTGCTGCCGTGCACGCCACATCCATCCATGCTGACATTGGCGACTTAACTGATTGTGCCACTCGTGCTGCAGGTTGTTGAGAAGTTGCAGTCAGGAAGTGCGTCCAGCAAGAAGAACCTGCGAACCGAGCTGCCCGCCGTCGGGATCCCCGACGGGGTCATAGGCGACCTCCAGGCCCTCAAAGACAAGGATGTGAGATGGCAGGGGAAATGCTCCGGCACAGTGTACGTGCACCTCAACGACACGATGAACTCAAACTGCTTTGTGCTCTTACAATTTCAAATCCTACTCTACTGTTTTCACATTTTCTTCTTCATGTCAAATAAGCGTGCCTAACTCTACTCTCTGTTTCTTGCAGTTATATCGCTGGGAGCGAGTCTGAAGGCCATTTTTCACTGATAAACAAGGCCTACTCTATGTAAGGCCTTTGATTTTAATATATCCTGGCTTCTCCTGATATGAACTGTATTTATACACGACCTGTTCATGACATTATCACTTCCCACCTCACATAGAAAATATAGCCAATAATAGGCGATGATGCTTTTTTTAAGATATTGATAGGCGAGGACTCTAGCTTATGTAAAAATGTGCCATATTCGTTTTTAGATCACTACTTTAGTGATCTAAAAGATCTTATATTAGTTTACCGAGGGAGTACACGCTAACTGTATGAAGCAAGATCAGTAAAGAAGCTCCAAATAATATGACTATAGACTATCTGAAAGATTAGTCAGTGAAGTATCTACTTCCATGATCAATAATAGGGATAGCGGATTTGGGATTTTCTTCTTCATAATTAAATGTTTTAAGTTGGAGTGTGAATAGGCCTTGCATTATTCTAACCTTTAGAGTCATACTGCATTCTCTAATGACGGCTTCCAAATGAATTATGCATGAACTTTTCTTGATGTTTTCAGGTTTTCACACACAAATCCATTGCATCAGGATGTATTCAAGAGTGTGGCACAGTTAGAGGCTGAAGTAGTTGCAATGACAGCTGCTTTGCTTGGCAGCAAAGAAAAGGCGTCTGGTGGACAAATTTGTGGCAATATGACGTCAGGCGGAACTGAAAGCATATTATTGGCCGTCAAAACAACACGTGATTATATGCAGTCAAAGAAGGGAATGACAAAGCCCGAAATGTGAGATAGTGGTGCATTTTATTTGGTTTCTCAACCAATACCTTTTTTGCTTTGGAACGCATAGCAATTTCCTTGTCTCCATGGTAAAAATGTTTATTATACAGGATCATTGCTGAATCAGCTCATTCCGCCTATGACAAAGCTGCTCAATATTTTAATATTAAAGTGCGGCGTGTACCTGTGAATAAGGAGTTTCTTGCAGATGTAAAAGGATTCAAACGGTGCATAAATGGAAACACCATAATGGTAAGCATCCATTCACTTGAGATTCGAGAGACTAGTATGTATCTTACTGTCTTGCCTGCGGCTCAAATGTTTGTTATTTGTCTGTATATGTTAATACCTTTTAACAAACTTATATTGCCCAGATGGTTGGATCTGCACCAGGATTTCCCCATGGTTTGATTGATCCCATTGAGGTAAAAAATATCACTACTCTTACTTCTGCTGTTGCATCAGCAAGTTTGGTGTGTGCTTAATAAATCATAACATTTCAGGAACTTGGGGAGTTGGCTTCACAATATGGTATTTGCTTGCATGTTGATCTATGCCTTGGTGGCTTCGTATTGCCTTTCGCCCGTAAGCTTGGGTACTTACTCTTCTCATATAATAATAAATATTGTTCCAGTTATCTAATGTTCTCTAATTGTGCCCTGACTCCTTGTCAGCAGTACTAATACATGTGCCAACTTTGAAGAAATTCATTAGAACATTTCATGATACATACTTTTAGTATTTTGTATTCTGTGAACTATTGTGCTACAACTTTCAATGGATGTGCTATCCACTATTTTGAATCTTGCTGTCAGCATTAAATGTTATACCTACTTGTCCTTTGCAAAATGCAGGTACCCTATTCCTCCTTTTGATTTTTCTGTCAAAGGTGTTACGTCCATCTCAACGGATGTTCATAAGTATGGGCTAGCTCCAAAAGGCACCAGTACTGTCCTATACAGGAATCATGAAATTAGAAAGGTAGAAATAAGCATGGAATATTTATCTTCACTTTGCTCTGCAAATTTCTAACATTTTCTCTCTCTTTCTTTTGTGATTGGTGCCGTCATCTTCAATACTTGCATCAAATTCAGCACCAATTTGTTGCTGGTAAGTCTCCATCTTCTTTGAATTATATAACACAATCGGATCCTGACTTCAACATTTACTCAACTGGACACCGTAATTTCCCTTGTGAAATCAGTAAAAAAAACAATTACATTTTGTAACATTCCAGTCAATTGTTGGAACATAGTGAAGAAGATTTTGTTATTGGCACTCCCTTTCTCTAAGATATCGACCTGGGCTGCATCGTAGTTGCCTCTGGTAATGGTGGCACACAGCTGTATACTACTCATGCATGTAATTGTTCACGTGTCTGCTAATGTTTGCTTATGTTTACATAGCCCAGTTAACAAATGTTAGTACAAAACTAATATAGTGTGTTACTTTTCCTTGTTTGCTCAGTGACTGAATGGACTGGTGGGCTCTATATTTCCCCTACTATGGCTGGAAGCAGGCCAGGTGGACTAGTCGCAGGAGCTTGGGCTGCGATGATGTCTCTTGGATTGAATGGTAACAACTTTATTTAAATATATCAGAGTGGTGGTAGTTCTGTATTAGAACAGCATTCCTGATGTATCCTGGGCCTGGTGCTTGTTTTCCAGGTTATTTGGAAAGTACTGGTAAAATCATGGAAGTCTCAAAGAAGATACAAAAAGGGTAAAGAAAACTGTTTGACTATCGTGCTTGAAAGCCTACTATAAAGTATAAACAGATCTGTATAGAGACTGACAGCACTAGTGTTTTGCAAAAAATAAAATAAAAAATCTAGCATTTTCGCAATAAAAGTTGTGATCTAATGGTCGTTTGGAGATTAATATATTCTGACTGACCATACATAAAATATGTATGTTGTATCATTCGCACCTGTTCTGAACTAATAGTCAAATGTCAAATTAATGTTTGTATACCAGATATCCTCGTAAATGTGGAATGACAATGTCTGATTCCTTGTAGTAATTCTCTAATCTTGTAGCTAGACTAACAGTGTAATTGTTTGTGCAGAATTGATGATATCTCGGGTTTATTTGTGATTGGGAAGCCAGACATGACCGTCGTGGCCTTTGGGTCGGACGCGGTCGACATATTTGAGGTGAATGACATAATGTCATCAAAAGGATGGCACCTCAATGCTCTTCAGAGACCCAACAGGTAAATCCAAACTAACCCGATTTCATCCAACAAACCAGCTGTGTTTTCCACGTACCAGTGCCAATCCTGACAGTGCTACTTGGTTCTTCAGTCTGCACATCTGCGTGACGCTTCAACACACGGCTATCTATGAGGAATTCCTCAAGGACCTCGAGGATTCCGTGAACACAGTGAGTGATCAATATGACCTTTTGCTGGTTCCTAGAGAAAGCGAAAACATTGACTATATTGGTGTTGGTTGCAGGTGAAAGCGAATCCAGGGCCTATCAGTGGGGGGATGGCTCCCATCTATGGCGCGGCTGGGAAGATGCCGGACAGAGGCACGGTCAAGGAGTTGCTTGTGGAGTTCATGGACAGCTCTTGCTAACCATTGACTATACCCCATTGGTTATCTCTCTGTAACATGTATGACTGTTGTGTGATCTTCTATATTTGGTTTGGCTGCAAAACAGAAGGCACACAATGCCTCCAATACAGACATGTATCTATGTATCAGTTACATTGGTTGCAATAAAGTTACATTTTCAGCCTATTGCTCCTATATACTTCCTTGCTCTCTCTGACAATCACAATTATGACCAAGTTTCGGTGTTATATTTACCAGCCCTTTCCAGTTTCCTGAGCCATCCTGCATCGCCGCCCTTTTTGCGGACAACTTCTTCCAGCGCAGCTCTAACATCAGCAGGCATTTTGGTAGACGACCCGTGACGTATACTGCGGCACCAGAGCATAACATGTTCAGCACCCTTGCGCTCTGCTCCCTTATCTTGTGTTGCACATACACCTTCTCAGGCTGATCCCTAGAGAAGGCGGCAAAGAAACCGCCACCCTCTTTTGGGGACAGAAATCTGTTGTCCTGGGCATGGTGTGACCAAAAGTCCCTGTGTAGAAAATCATCGTCTTCGTTTCTACAGCCGAAGAAGAATAGGATCTGAGCTGTGGGTTGCCTCGCCCTCTGCGCAGCCCTCTCCTCCACGAATGCTCGGAATGGCGCACATCCTGTTCCTGGTCCAATAAGAACAAGAGGAGTCGACGAATCTGGAGGAGGCAGGGATCCTCGGTGTATCCAGCATGGTACACGAGTTTCTGCATGTAAGCGCGACGACGGTTTATGGTTTTTCTTTGGCGAGGTGATCAAGTTAAAAGCAAGAGTATACATTTGTTACAGCAGCAGCAGCAGCAGCAGAGTAACTGTAAGAAACAATGCATACCTTCATTTGGATTGAGTCCTGCCAGCCATGTGGAGCAGAGACCATACTTTCTCCTGAAAGGAGTAGCAAGCCATGATACAACACTAACAGTCAAGTGTATCTGGTTTGGATGTGCCAATGGGGACGATGATATCGAAAATGCTCTTTTCTTCAACGGCGGCGTCAATTGCACCAACCATTCAAAAGGCATGTGCACCCAGGGAAAGTCCTCCAATACCTTACAAAGCATATCTCACTGTTCATCCATGATAAATAAATTCCAAAGACAATACCCTATTACCATATAACTTTCACATCCTAAGTTTTTCTTACTGCAAGAAAGTTGTAAAGGAGATCTTCAGTAAAGACATCACTTACTTCTAGAACAGTTCGACCCTCCTTGTGATTGTACTGGTAAAGGATATCTCTTCCTTCAGGAGAAGCAAACTCCTCAAGCCTTTCTTTCTGAAGCCTTTTCTTCTGAAGCCTCTCCTTTTCATCTTCAGTTGTTGCAAAACAATGAAGCCTTTCCTTTTCATGTTGAACTGTTGCAAAATAGCTCATGATCTACAAATGAATATCGGAATTTTGTGAGCATTGAGATAGTATATTAGACATCTGCATCAGGATATCAGTGGCGCCGATAAGATGTCAAACAACTAGAAAAGAGGTGTATGAGATGAAGCATTCAGGGTAACTGCTCTTGCCTCATAGAAATACCGCCCAGGGGAAGCTGATGCAACATCCATTGTCAAAGCAACAAAGGTCTTTAACTTGATACAATCCATCAAGCCATTCACAGGTGAACCTTTGGAAACTTCATCCCCACCCTTTGCTCGTATCTGGGCACAAAAAAAATAGTCTCTGTTTTAGTCAAGTCAATAACTGCAACTAGATGGTTGATTGAGAAGGTATAAGAAAGCATAGCTTCCTCTAGCTTCCCCCTTTTTATGGGTAAACTCAAGAACCACATGTTCAAAAAAGGAAAAAGAGAGGATATATTGTTCAAACCATCTCTAGTAGCTCACTACCAAAGCGGCCTGGTCAAGGCGCAGTTGTATTTATTTTTGCAACAAACAATGTGCAGATAGGCAATGTGGAAAGGAAAAGTGTTGAGAAACCAAGGGAGAAGAAAACACAAAGGTGCAAGAAGCTACATCAATAAGATATAATAAAACAAAGCCACATACCGTTATGTAGCAATCTGGATCCAAGTTACAGCGTTTGATGAAAGCATTAACAGCTGATGGATTCTGACTTGGTAGAATTTCTAAAGCGTCACCAACTTGATAACGGACCGCCTAATATGAAAAAATTAGAATCTCCATGTGTTAACAAGATGACCGCAAGCTAACATCATCATATGGAACAAAGAACATACAGAAGATGGGTCTTCCAATTCAAAATGGCGCACATCTCTCTCAGAATCCTTCTTAGTCAAGCGCTCATTTGTTACCTAAAAAAGGTTAGCAGCATCAGAAGCTACATGAACTAAGCAAATAAAGATGGATGTACTAAATTGCGACACAATAGCTACATCATCAATCTAGTCATAAAACAGGAGCAACCCCTAGAAAGAACCAGTACAATTCCTATATGTTGCTATTATTCGTTAGTTAATTAAGGTTAGACTTTCTGCGAGCATGGTAAATATCTGGCCATGCTAATTGAACCTACAGAGCAAGGTCGTATCACATGCATGGCACATGACTGCAAGATGTGCTTGGTCATGCATAGTTAGTGGCAAACTTCTCAGAACAAGTCACCAGGCAACCTTAAAACTACTCAGGCATATCCGTAAACAAATTTAGTGTCAGGTCAGCTCAAAATAGCCAATCAAATTACAGGTTACAAAGTCGACTTACACAAATAAGTTCAAACCATTTAAATAGTGTTATTCTGGGTGATTGCAGTATGCAGGGCTTTTTGGGGACATAAACCTTTAAGGCAACTAATCATGAATTTCTTGAGTACTCTCAGATGGAAATTTCTCAGGAGCAAATTCTACATTCAGTAACCTAATACACAACATAGAGTAATATTTTATATGTAATTAGCAAAGATTCCCTAGAGATAAATGTACATTCATATTTAGAACTGCTGTATCATGTGAACCAGATATAACCAAACTATAAATGAGTGATACGAATAAAATGAGAAGATGATTGAAAGTATTAAACACTTGAACAGGATACATAATGTACCATCTTTAACATGTATTGTGGCTCTCCATCATTATGGAACTTCAGAGCAGGGTGCATTGAGCGCGCTCTCCCGATTGATTTCTTGGAGTCTGGTGAATAGATGACAGACATGATCTTTAGAAGAGATATTACACAACAGCTTACATGTTTACTGCTAAAATTAGCACCATTGAGACCTCATACCTGAAACAGTGGAGTCTTGTGGAGTATCATCGGAAGAGTAATATATGACTTCGACCTTTGCATCCCCCAAATTATTCAGATTAGGATTAATTATGTCGGGTATTCTTGGTAAAAGTGACGGATTTGTTCGATTCAGTGATTTCCACAAAGACAGCAGCCAAGGACCTAGAGCTTTTTCATATCTGGTATACAGCAAAAAGAAAAGGAACCGCTTGGTAGCTGTGAGGAATTTCTTTCCAACAAGAAGAAAAATAATCCTTGGAATTTCGACAGGCATGACAAATATGAATTTTGACTTCTCAAAAACATGCAAATGAACAACAACGATAGCAAATACAAACGACAGATGCTAACAGCATAACCTGAAGAGGCTTGTTCATCTCCCAAGCCTATCCCTATGATTGATTTCGCACCAAGCTGTGAAAGCCTTTTACGGAGCTTCATTGCAGCAACCTGCAGAGCATGCACGACAAATCAATGAGCATCATTGTATCAACAAAACACACCACACAGCGCAGCAGCAAGCTAAGAAATAAATCATGGTCAGAAGACCAACATTGTACGTCTGCAGGTATCCTGAATCGCCGAGCCCAAACACGGCGTAACGGAGCCCTTGCAGCCACCGGGCATCAAGGTTCTTCTTCAGAAGGTACCTCCAGAACCCCTGTCACCAGCAAAACCACCCAAAGGAACAAAATCTCAATTAGCAGACGAGAATCAAAAGAACCTTGCGAGCAGAGGAACTGCATCTCGACAATGTCACTCTAGCTACCACCTTCATGGAGTCCGGGGGGTCGCCCTGCCCGGCGGTGGACACGACAAAGACCACAAACCTTTCTCCCGGCAAGCTGCTCTGCACAACAATTATTGAGCGGAAGGAGTTCGAATGAGAGATCGGTCGCGGATGGAAGTGGAAGGGAAGCGTTCTGTAGGGCTCGGAGCTTGCTTGCTTACAGGATCGAAGCTGTCCGTGGAGAGGACGTGGACGGCCGGGCAGCCGCCGCGCTCGGCCTCGCGTCCCACGCGCCCGGCGGCTTCCTCGGCGTGGCCGGTCTGCGACGCGTAGAGCACGAGGAGACGGCCGCCGCTCGCCGGCGGCGGGTGCTGCGGCGACGGCGCCATGACAGGGGTGCTTTCGTCCGTGGGGCTGGGTCGTCGATTGTTTCTCTTTGGGCCTGGGCCCTGGCCCTCTCGCACTGGTCTCGATTGATATTGGGCCCTGGCTCTCTCACACTGGTGGTCTCGATTTATATTGGGCCCTGGCCCTCTCGCACTAGTCGATTACAACAACTACCCCCACCTGTCTCAAAAAAAAAAAACCTACCCCCACCGCCGGAGAGTGGGTTTTCTAGCCGTCCGCGTTTCTACCAGGTAACGAGGTGAACTGTGTGTTTTTCTAGCGGTGTGAGTTACATCACACGATATTGGTTTAAGATTCGTGCAGTATCTGCCTGGTCAACGAAGTGAACTGTGTATTTGGTTGGGCAGCACACAACCTCAATCGATGGTTTCCTTTTTTTTAGGAGAAGTACCATGTGTTCATTCATAAAAGCAGGAACATACAATATATATGGCTTCTCTCTAAAACAATCCAGAGAGACAGCACACAAGGAAATCTACAGGAAAATCCATAAAAAAAATGAGACAAGACTTGCCTGCTCTCTTCCCATACTTTCATCTGTACTCCCGCATATATGACTTAATTTGATTGGAACAAAATAAAGCCCGGCCCCACTCTTTTAAAATCAGGGAAGGGAGATGATTAGATTAAAAAAATAAATAGCCGTAAGATGAAGTGGGAACACGGATGGGAGTATAGACAGGGAGCAGACAAGCCGGATTCAAAAGAATGTTGAAAACTAATCTTTTGGATTCCTGCATTCACCATCATCATGGCCAAAGAATCCAGCCGCCGTCGTCGCCATCTCAAGGCAGAACTCTGGCCAACTAGTTCCACTCCTTTCACCATGACCCTCCATCGAATTTTTTGTCCAGCCCTTTCCTTTTGACCAGCCACGTCATATTTGACTGCACCTTCCATGTCCCTCCATCGAATGTATGGATTTCTGTTTAATTAACTTACTTTTGGCATCAATTTCATAAATAACACGATTTACTTATCTTACGCATCAATTTGATAATTTACAATGCATCCTACATCCTTTATTATATTGGTAAGTTTAGATTATTACCTGGACGCATTTGATTGTCTGTCGGCTCACACGTGCTGGATTAAGAGATCATGACTGAATCAAATAGAATGTCTGAGTTTTGGAAACTTTGGATTTTCTAAAAACGCGATTCATATATCTACTTCTCTCTCTGACTAGTTGACGAAAACAAGCTGCAAACACTGATGTGTATTTTTCATGTACTATTATTTGTTAAAAATTATTTGGCTCCATAGCAATGCATATACATTACCTAGTCAAATCAAAAACAAGAAAGGCAAGAGAGCCACTGGGGCTGGGGCGGGGCGTCTCACGGCGAGGGGGAGCGCGTCCGCGCCGCAAGACACCTGTTCGACGAAATGCCTCCGCGGCAAGACGGCACACCTACACCGACCACCTCGCAACCATCGAGCCACAGCGACACGACCTCCGCTTCCAAGGGCGCGGGCACGACTCCCCCACCCTCGTCTCCGCACCCAGCCTTCGAGGGCTCATCCGCTCCGGATGGCACCGACACCGGCGATGAGGCTGCTGCTACTCCGCCTCATCTCCGCGCTATGACGAAAGCCCCCATCACCTCGACATCCCCAGCATCGGTCTCTTGCCCCGCCTCTCCACGGGTTCACTGCGGCGGAAGCACCCCCACTGCCTTGCCATCCCTGGCATCAGCTTCCTGCACCACCTCTTCAGGGGTTCGCGACCTCGTTCTAGAGCTGGTGGCGACTGGCCGCGTCAAGCCTGCGACGGGCGTGCACGAGGAGGGAGGGGAGGTGGAGTCGGTGATGGAAGACCCCTATCAAGACTCTAGTGCTCCCTGAGTTGGTTCCTGCTTCTGGATGAGTTTTTGGTGTCTTTGGGCGCCTGATGTTTTTTTTAAATTAGGGGTATTTATACCTCAGTACACGGCGGTTTATAAAAGGGGTGGTTGCCAAAAGGACAACCGACATAGCATTGATTAATTACATGATTACTACATATTAATTATTCCTAATACACCCCCTAATCAATTCTTGATCCTGTAAATAGCCGTCTTCTTGATAAGGATTTCTTTAGAAATGGCTTCATCCTTGAGAATGTTCATCATCCTATCTTGAAAAAGACTCCTCCAAAAATTCCGTGGGAAAAATATAAGGATGATAGTAGTTGATATGTTGTTAAAACTCCTTTAAACCCGGTGGAAGAAAAGGAGAACATGATACAACATATGATGATTATTGTCTCTTGATAACTCTATGAGAGAAACCTCGAGAAGGAAAAACTCATTTGTGCATTAAGAGAACAATAGATATGCATTGTATACTTTGCTTTAAAAACCCTAACGAGGAAAAACTTGAAAGTATCGCATATGATGTTGAAAAGATATTGCCTCATTACAAACATTTATGAGAAACTTTGAGAAAAACTCATAAGGAAAATAGTGCAGCCTGATTTGCCATTGAAAACTCCTTTAGAACCCAGTGGAAAAATATAAGGAGAAAATGATATGGCATATATGAACACTTTTGTTTGAGCATCAGTACAGACGCAAGCGCTCATACATACGCACATACGCTCACCCCTATGAATGCACACACGCACATCCTACACCTATGAGCACCTCCGAGATACTGAGCCGGCATGTCATCTTGAAATTTACGAAGTCACCATAGGCGCCTCGTTGTCGACGGCTCCTCCCACTGAAAGCGCATCGCCGTAAGTCCTGAAATAAATCCAGGAATAATACGAGTACCGGGATTTGAACCCTGGCTAGCTGAGGATACCACTATCCCTCTAGCCATCCAACCACAGGTTGGTTCGCGGCATATATGAACACTTGTGTTTATATTGTCTCACTAAAAACCTTTTGTGAGAAATCATTAGGGAAAAACTCATACAAGGAAAAAAAGAGTACAATATATGCAATATGAGGATTGTTAACAAGTTATAGTTTGGGAGATTACTCCCCCTGAACTTTGCAAATCTAGAGGATGTCTCATATCAATCCCATCAACATGATCATGACATTTTGAATAATCTATTGAATTTTCCAATATTTTGTTTGCAAATTGTTTCCTCACTTTTTATAATTCATGAGGATAAGTGATTTTCGAGCAATGTGCTTTATGATATTGCTCTTCATATAACCTGTAGGTATTAAGTAACATAAGTGTCAGAATCTTGATAAAATCAAGTTATGCGATTCTGATGAATCTCAACCACATGATTTTGTATGTGGTTAATCATTTTACCGAGCCATGCATATTATGCATTGTTTTAGATAAAGCAATTATGTGAGAATGATAAGTGAAAATAGTCGTTGAAGTCTATTTAGACGACTTACATGAGAAGACTAACATTGATAGGATCAGATCATTACATCATATTATGGTCATACCAAAACCAAGCCGATACTAGTACACAAGAGCTCCAACAATCTGTATTACCACGTGACAGCTTCCTATACGCGAGAAAACATGCCACGCAAACGACCACACCCATTCCCTGCACAACGCATCGTGACCCAAAATCAACGTGACCGTGATGGCGTGATGAGCACAGGGCTTCTCAAATCAAAAATGAAAAACAGAAAAAACAAGAGAGCCGCTGGGGGCAGGGCGTCTCGCGGCGAGGCGGAGCACGTCCCCGCTGCACGACGCCTGTTCAACGAAATGCCTTCACAGCAAGACGGCGTGGTGACGCCGACCACCTAGCCACCGGCGAGCCCCGGCAGCACGCCCTTCGCTTCCAAGGGCACGGGTGCGGCCCCACCACCCTCGTCTCCGCACCCCACCTCCGAGGGCTCATCCGCTCTGGGTGGCACCGGCACCAGCGATGCGGCCGCTACTCCTTCAGCCTCATCTTCGTGTTGCGGTGGAAGCCCCCCCTTTGCCTCGAGATTCCAACCATTAGTCTCGTGACCCACCTCTCCACGGGTTCACTATGGCGGAAGCCCCCCACGGCCTCGCCATCCCCAGCATCAGCTTCTTGCAACACCTCTCTAGGGGTTTGCGTCTCCCTTCTAGAGCTGGTGGCGACTGAGCACGGCAAGCCTGCGGCGGGCGCGCACGAGGAGGAGTCGGTGATGGAAGAATAGACCACCGGTTCTGACCCCGTCAAGACGCTCGTGCTCTATAACTTGGAGGAGCAACTCTCATCTTCTCTGGCTGGTACCGGCACTGGCGCCGTCGCCGCTGCTGCTCCACACCCTCATCTCTGTGCTGCCGCGGAATCCCCTCCACCCCCTCGACACCCCCTGCATCTCCCGCTCTACCTCTCCACGGGTTCACTGTGGTGGAAGCACCCCCATGACCACCAGTTCTGCGTAAACGAGAATAATTCTTATTGCATGGTAAATTAAACGTGGGACTACAAGTGTGTTACTGCACAATACATTAGTTACTCTATGCTTTGTTGGGCATTTGCAGACTATGTAAATTTCATCATTTATTTGCAATTTGCATGTATTTTCATAAATAAATATAAATAAAACTACTAAAATACATTATGAATAGTCAATTTCTTTGTAATTGCAGTTTATTTGGGTTTCATACCTTAATAATTTCTCTGCATACAATTTTGGGTGTATATTGCTTATTTTTTAAGTCACCAATTTCAGTTGCACATATCACCTGCTTCTCGATATATACATATTTATACTAAAATTTTATACTAAGTACACTCCCATGTAAGGATTATAATTTTTCATTACTTATTCGGCATACTTAACAACATAACATACTTTAATATTATTTTTTCATTACTTATTTGGCATACCATTGAAAATACTCATACTTTGCACTAAATTCAATCGGTATTTTGTAACAAAAAAATTTTAAAATTAGTTTTTCATACTTATGTAAATTATATAGTTTATACATATCAATGTTAGATATCTCTAAGACATATGATTTAACAAATATCATACTAGTGGTTGTACTCTTTGATTAGGAAAGCATATCTATAGAAAACTCTAGAGTACAAATTTGACCATATGTGAGGAATTGTTTTACATATACTCATTTTTTGGAGCACCCATATATAAATCCATATCTATACCTACTAATAAAGGAAATACATATTCTTGGTCCGTCATGCTATTTGCAGAAACCCAGTGATGTTTCTGGTAATCAACTCACAGTCTAGTTTTAAGTCAGATTTTTATTTTTGCAAAAAAATCCCGATGTTTCTGGTAATCAATCCGTAGACCAATTTTAAATCAGATTTTTGATTTTATAGGAAACCCACTGATATCTTGGTTAATCAACCCGCAGTAGATATCAAATGCTTTAAAAAATATATCCATATCTTTTAAATCACAACTCCAAATTTAACTTGTAAATATGGAATTTGATTAGAAAGATGTGTAGAATTTAATATGATGTAAGTTTCCCTGTTAAACATTAAAAAAAATTCTATTTAAGGTGCAACCTTAATCAATAACGCATGATCCATCTTTCTTTCATGCCCGTGTCGATCCGGATTGAAAATGGACAGCTCAAGAAAACAAGGATCGTAGATGAAAGAAACTATCCATAACCACACATGTAAGCTTTGCCAAAATCTCACAGGAAAAAGTAGATTTCCCATCTTATGCCAAGAGAGAGAGAGAACTTAGGATTGACAAAATTTAAAGCGTTGAGATTGTGTGAGCACTGATGCTAACGTTGACGAGGGTAGGAAAGAGGGTAAGTGGCAATACAGATGGGATGCCATGTGTTGAAATAAAGGACATGGACCTATTGGGTCTTGAGTTATGGTTATTGAGTTAGCGGGTGTGGTGCTTTTTCCCGTCGCAACGCATGAGCTCTTTTACTAGTTTAATCATATATATATTCCTCTATACAAGGGTTATTATTATTTGGTTTTACTTTTCTTCCAATAGCAATTGTATTCCGTACATCAACTTAATTTACATTTATCATGTGGATTAGTTAATGCCATCTGCTTTTGCGTTCCTAGTTTCTCTTGCTGCTAATCTGGATTATAGAACACATGAGTTTTTTCTCATACCTTTGATAAATTTACCCTATCTGGCAGGTGAAAATGGGACTTCGTGTTCTTACAAGGTCGAATGAGAACTTGGAGAGAGGAGTTTATATTCAACCATTCATGAAATACTGAAAGTTGCAGTTGCTAAATACAATGGCAGTCATCTTACAACAGAGCAAGAGGTATGATTCACCCTATGCATTGCGTAGGCATGCTTGTATATATTAATGACAGAATATATTACTTGTGGATGCCAATTGTTTGCTCGCTTCCCCTTTAATTTCAAGTTGTGTGAGGTTGGAGATTAGAAAGATACTGATAGACTAGGCACATAATTTTGGAATTGCCATTGATGATGTCTCTATTATAGGCCTAAGCTTTGAAAAGGTGTACTCAGGACATTGATCAGAAAGAGGTGACTACACAAGAAACTGAGCAAGATAACATGAATGCAATGATCAAGTCACATGTAAGAGATCTTGAATATGTCTTGTATAATCTTGACACCATGTTATATTCAGAAGGATGAAATGAACATAATAGGAAGACACTATGGCCTACTATTGCTTGTGCTAGTAACAGGTAGTCCCTCCGATCCATATTAATTGTCGCAGATTTAGTACAAAGTTGATCGGAGGGAGTACAATTTTATCCGATTTCATTTACCTGTTCTTGAATTCAGATATTTTATTGAAGGAATTACTAGATATTTTGCTTCAAATTGAGGGTTCTTTCCTTAATAAATAACACTGAAGTACTCAATCACTTGCACTGATTTGTAGAAATTCACTATTTGACTCTTATCAGAAGATTAACATGATTGAATCTAGTCTTTCCTAAGGCTAGGGACTTATGTTGATAAAATGGATTGTATTCATGGAGTAGATATACTGATATTATATACACCTTCTCAGGAGGATGGCCAAATATGGACCAAGAGGCAGATTGGTTACATTTTTTATCTAGGTACTACGCTGGGCATTATATTTTGGATTCGACCCTAGTTGCCTAGTCACTATGGCGGTTGGATATTGGCTGCATTTGCTGCCGCTTGGGGGGGGGGGGCAGCGTGGGGTTGCCCATTGGAATGTTTGGCACCTCAAGGCTTGAATTTTTTTTGTAGTCGGCATGTAGGGCGATTCATCTCTCTTTCCTTCTCACTTCTCGTCATCTATGCAATCTACATCCTGACACTAAATGTTGCCGGCACTCCACCCACTCCATCTGTGCCGTCATTTGGAATCACCGACGATGATGGTGATGGTGATGCTGACGGGTGGACGGCTGTTGGCTTCATTGTGATTGCGGCTCTAGTGTCCTTTGTGAAGGAAATATGCCCTAGAGGCAATAATAAAGTTGTTATGTTATATTTCCTTATATCATGATAAATGTTTATTATTCATGCTAGAATTGTATTAACCGGTAACTTGATACATGTGTGGATACATAGACAAAACACCGTGTCCCTAGTAAGCCTCTACTAGACTAGCTCGTTAATCAAAGGTGATTAAGTTTCCTAACCATAGACATGTGTTGTCATTTGATGAACGTGATCACATCATTAGGAGAATGATGTGATGGACACGACCCATCCATTAGCTTATCATAATGATCGTTAAGTTTTATTGCTATTGTTTTCTTCATGACATATACATATTTCTTTGACTATGAGATTATGCAACTCCCGGATACCGGAGGAATACCTTGTGTACTATCAAACGTCACAATGTAACTAGGTGATTATAAAGATGCTCTACAGGTATCTCCGAAGGTGTTTGTTGGGTTGGCATAGATCGAGATTAGGATTTGTCACCCCGAGTATCAAAGAGGTATCTCTGGTCCCTCTCGGTAATGCACATCATAATAAGCCTTGCAAGCAATGTGATTAATGATTTATTTGTGGGATGATGAATTACATAACGAGTAAAGAGACTTGCCGGTAACGAGATTGAACTAGGTATGAAGATACCGACGATCGAATCTCGGGCAAGTAACATACCAATGACAAAGGGAATAACGTATGTTGTCATTATGGTTTGACTGATAAAGATCTTCGTAGAATATGTAGGAACCAATATGAGCATCCGGTTCCGCTGTTGGTTATTGACCGAAGAGGTGTCTCGGTCATGTTTACATAGTTCTCGAACCCGTAGGTGATACGTCCATTTTGCATCATGTTTTCTTACTGTTATTTATAATGTTTTTATCCATAATAATGCCTTTTGGAGTAATTCTAATGCCTTTTCTCTCACAATTTGCAAGGAACACACCAAGAGGGAGAATTCCGGCAGCTGAAAATCTGGATCTAGAAAAGCTACGTCAGGCTACCTATTCTGGACAACTCCAAATAAGCTGAAACTTCACGAGGATTTTTTTATGGAATATATAAGAATTATTCGAGCCAATAAGTACCAGAGGGGGCCCACCAGGTGGGCACAACCCACCTAGGCGCGCCAGGGAGCCCAGGCGTGCCCTGGTGGGTTGTGCTCCCCTCGGCCCACCTCCGGTGCCCATATTTTGGTATATAAGTCATTTTGACCTAGAAAAAAAATAAGGGGAGGACTTTCGGGATGAAGCGTCGCCGCCTTGAGGCGGAACTTGGGCAGGAGCCCTCTGGCGGAGCGATTCCGCCGGGGGAACTTCCCTCCCGGAGGGGGAAATGATCGTCATCATCATCACCAACAACTCTCCCATCTTGGGGAGGGCAATCTCCATTAACATCTTCAACAGCACCATCTCCTCTCAAACCCTAGTTCATCTCTTGTGTTCAATCTTGTTACCGGAACTATAGATTGGTACTTGTGGGTGACTAGTAGTGTTGATTACATCTTGTAGTTGATTACTATATGGTTTATTTGGTGGAAAATTATATGTTCAGATCTAATATGCTATTTAATACTCCTCTGATCATGAGCATGTTTATCATTTATGAGTAGTTACCTTTGTTCTTGAGGTCACGGGAGAAATCATGTTGCAAGTAATCATGTGAATTTGATATGTGTTCGATATTTTGATAGTATGTATGTTGTGATTCCCTTAGTGGTGTCATGTGAACGTTTACTACATGACACTTCACCATATTTTGGGCCTAAGGGAATGCATTGTGGAGTAGCAATTAGATGATGGGTTGCCAGAGTGACAGAAACTTAAACCCCAGTTTATGCGCTATTCCGTAAGGGACCGATTGGATCCAAAAGTTTAATGCTATGGTTAGAATTTATTATTAATACTTTTCTCGTAGTTGCGGATGCTTGCGGGAGGGTTAATCATAAGTAGGAGGTTTGTTCAAGTAAGAACAGCACCTAAGCACCGGTCCATCCACATAACAAATTATCAAAGTACCGAACATAAATTAAACCAACTGAAGGAAATATGCCCTAGAGGCAATAATAAAGTTATTATTTATTTCCTCATTTCATGATAAATGTTTATTATTCATGCTAGAATTGTATTAACCGGAAACATAATACATGTGTGAATACATAGACAAACAGAGTGTCACTAGTATGCCTCTACTTGACTAGCTCGTTGAATCAAAGATGGTTAAGTTTCCTAGCCATAGACATGAGTTGTCATTTGATTAACGGGGTCACATCATTAGAGAATGATGTGATTGACTTGACCCATTCCGTTAGCATAGCACTTGATCGTTTAGTTTGTTGCTATTGCTTTCTTCATGACTTATACATGTTCCTTTGACTCCCGTTTACCGGAGGAACACTTTGTGTGCTACCAAACGTCACAACGTAACTGGGTGATTATAAAGGTGCTCTACAGGTGTCTCCGAAGGTATTTGTTGGGTTGGCGTATTTCGAGATTAGGATTTGTCACTCCGATTGTCGGAGAGGTATCTCTAGGCCCTCTCGGTAATGCACATCACTCAAGCCTTGCAAGCATTGCAACTAAATAAGTTAGTTGCGGGATGATGTATTACGGAACGAGTAAAGAGACTTGCCGGTAACGAGATTGAACTAGGTATTGAGATACAGACGATCGAATATCGGGCAAGTAACATACCGATGACAAAGGGAACAACGTATATTGTTATGCGGTCTGACCGATAAAGATCTTCGTAGAATATGTAGGAGCCAATATGAGCATCCAGGTTCCTCTATTGGTTATTGACCAGAGACGTGTCTCGGTCATGTCTACATAGATCTCGAACCCGTAGGGTCCGCACGCTTAAAGTTCGGTGACAATCGTAATTAGGGTTTTTGTGTTTTGATTTACCGAAGGTTGTTCGGTGTCCCGGATGTGATCATGGACATGACTAGCAGTCTCGAAATGGTCGATACATAAAGATTGATATATTGGAAGCCTATATTTGGATATCGGAAACATTCCGGGTGAAATCGGGATTTTACCGGAGTACCGGGGGGTTACCGGATCCCCCCGGGGGTTATTGGGCCTACATGGGCCCTAAGGGAGAAGAGGAGGGCTGGCTAGGGCAGGCCGCGCGCCCCCTCCCCCCTAGTCCGAAGAGGACACGGAAGGGGGGGGGGGGGCGCCCCCCTTTCCTCTTTCTCCCCCCCTTCCTTTTCCAACAAGGCAAGAGGGGGGAGTCCTACTCCCGGTGGGAGTAGGACTCCTCGAGGTGCACCCCTTAGGCCGGCCGCACCTCCCCCTCTCCCTCCTTTATATACGGGGGCAAGGGGGCACCCCATGACACACAAGTTGATCTTTGTGATCGTTCCTTAGCCGTGTGCGGTGCCCCCTTCCACCATATTCCACCTCGGTCATATCGTAGCGGTGCTTAGGCGAAGCCCTGCGTCGGTAGAACATCATCACCGTCATCACGCCGTCGTGCTGACGAAACTCTCCCTCAACACTTTGCTGGATCGGAGCTCGAGGAACGTCACCGAGTTGAACGTGTCCAGAACTCGGAGGTGCCGTACGTTCGGTACTTGGATCGGTCGGATCGGGAAGACGTACGACTACTTCCTCTGTGTTGTGTCAACGCTTCCGTTGCCTGTCTATGAGGGTACGTAGACAACACTCTCCCCTCTCGTTGCTATGCATCACCATGATCTTGCATGTGCGTAGGATTTTTTTTGAAATTACTACGTTCCCCAACAGTGGCATCCGAGCCTAGGTTTTATGCGTTGATGTTATGCACGAGTAGAACACAAGTGAGTTGTGGGCGATATAAGTCATACTGCTTACCAGCATGTCATACTTTGGTTCGGCGGTATTGTTGGGTGAAGCGGCCCGGACCGACATTACGCGTACGCTTACGCGAGACTGGTTCTACCGACGTGCTTTGCACACAGGTGGCTGGCGGGTGTCAGTTTCTCCAACTTTAGTTGAACCGAGTGTGGCTACGCCCGGTCCTTGAGAAGGTTAAAACAGCACTAACTTGACAAACTATCGTTGTGGTTTTGATGCGTAGGTAAGAACAGTTCTTGCTCAGCCCGTAGCAGCCATGTAAAACTTGCAACAACAAAGTAGAGGACGTCTAACTTATTTTTGCAGGGCATGTTTTGATGTGATATGGTCAAGACATGATGAGATATAATTTGTTGTATAAGATGATCATGTTTTGTTGAAGTTATCGACAACTGGCAAAAGCCTTATGGTTATCTCTCTATTGCATAAGATGCAAGCGCCAAATAATTGCTTTACTTTATCGCTATGCGATAGCAATAGTTGCAAGAGCAATTGTTGGTGAGACAACCATGTGACGACACATTGATATATATCAAGATGATGGAGATCATGGTGTCATGCCGGTGACGATGGAGATCATGACGATGCTTTGGAGATGGAGATCAAAGGCACAAGATGATGATAGCCATATCATGTAACATATTATGATTGCATGTTATGTTTATCTTTTATACATCTTATTTTGCTTAGTTCGGCGGTAGCTTTATAAGATAATCTCTCACTAAATTATCAAGGTACAAGTGTTCTCCCTGAGTATGCACCGTTGCAAAAGTTCTTCGTGCTGAGACACCACGTGATGATCGGGTGTGATAGGCTCTACGTTCAAATACAACGGGTGCAAAATAGTTGCACACGCGGAATACTCAGGTTAAACTTGACGAGCCTAGCATATAACCTATATGGCCTCGGAACACGGAGACCGAAAGGTCGAGCGTGAAACATATAGTAGATATGATCAACATAGTGATGTTCACCATTGAAACTACTCCATCTCACGTGATGATCGGACATGGTTTAGTTGATATGGATCACGTAATCACTTAGAAGATTAGAGGGATGTCTGTCTAAGTTTGAGTTCTTAAGTAATATGATTAATTGAACTTTAATTTATCATGAACTTAGTCCTGGTAGTATTAGCATATCTATGTTGTAGATCAATAGCTCGCGATGTTGCTACCAGTTTATTGTGTTCCTAGAGAAAAATTATGTTGAAAAATGTTAGTAGCAATGATGCGGATTGGATCCGTGATCTGAGGATTATCCTCATTGCTGCATAGAAGTATTATGTCCTTGATGCACCACTAGGTTACTGACCTATTGCAGGAGCAGATGCAGACGTTATGAACATTTGGCTAGCTCAATATGATGACTACTTTATAGTTTAGTGCACCATGCTTAACAACTTAGAATCGGGATTTCAAAGACGTTTTGAACGTCATGGACCATATGAGATGTTCCAGGAGTTGAAATTAATATTTCAAGCAAATACCCGAGTTGAGAGATATGAAGTCTCCAACAAGTTCTATAGCTAAAAGATGGAGGAGAATAGCTCAAGCAGTAAGCATGTGCTCAGATTGTCTGGGTACTACAATCACTTGAATCAAGTGGGAGTTAATCTTCCAGATAAAATAGTGATTGATAGAATTCTCTAGTCACAATCACCAAGTTAGTAGAACTTAGTGATGAACTATAATATGCAAGGGATGACGAAAACAATTCGCAAGCTCTTCGCGATGTAAAAATCGGCGAAGGTAGAAATCAAGAAAAACATCAAGTGTTGATGGTTGACAAGACCACTAGTTTCAAGAGAAAGGACAAAGGGAAGAAGGGGAACTTCAAGAAGAACGGCAAACAAGTTGCTGCTCAAGTGAAGAAATCCAAGTCTGGACCTAAGCCTGAGACTAAGTGCTTCTACTGCAAAGGGACTGGTCACTAGAAGCGGAACTACCCCAAGTATTTGGTGGATAAGAAGGATGGCAAAGTGAACAAAGCAATATTTGATATACATGTTATTGATGTGTACTTTACTAGTGTTTATAGCAACCCCTCGGTATTTGATACTGGTTCAGTTGCTAAGAGTGGTAACTCGAAATGGGAGTTGCAAAATAAACATAGAGTACTTAAGGGTGAAGTGATGATGTGTAACGCCCCGAGACCGATGTGCCAGGTGTCGTGCAGTTATTCGCTGTTGTTGCCATGTCATTCGCTTGCGTGTTGCATTTCATCATGTGCATTGCATATCATGTCATCATGTGCATTTCATTTGTATACGTGTTCATCTCATGCATTCGAGCATTTTCCCCGTTGTCCGTTTTGCATTCCGGCGTTCCGTTCTCCTCCGGTGGTCATTTCTACCTTCCTCTTGTGTGTGGGGGTTAAACATTTCCGGATTGGACCGAGACTTGCCAAGCGGCCTTGGTTTACTACCGGTAGACCGCCTGTCAAGTTTCGTATCATTTGGACTTCGTTTGATACTCCAACGGTTAACCGAGGGACCAAGAAGGCCTCGTGTGTGTTGCAGCCCAACACCCTTCCAAAGTGGCCCAAAACCCACCTAACTCTGTTCCATCGTCTCGGTCGTTCGATTACGATCGTGTGGCCGCAAACCACACCTCATTTGGACTCTCCTAGCTCCCTCTACCTATAAATATAGCCTCCTCCCCGAAATCCCGGATCAAACCCTAAATCTCTCCCTCTCCTCGCGCGCCGGACACCTCCACACCGGCCGGACATGTCCACTCCGTCCAGCCACCTCACCCCAGCCAATCAGAGCTTGCCACGTCACCCGTGCCGCCTCCTGCACCAATCAGACGCCGCCACATGCCCTCCCCGCGCCCCACTTCGTCGGGGCCCGGAGGAGCCCGGATCCGGCCCTCCCCGGCCCGGGATCTGCCGCCGCCTGAGGCTCCCACCTCCCCGCGCCTGCTTCGCCACGTCACCCGCGCCAGAACACAGCGCCGCCGCCTCTCCGATCCTCATCGCCGGCGCCGACCATCGCCGCCAAGCCCGCACGCCACCGCGGCTCCTGCTCGGGATCCGCCCCGCGTTGCCGGAGCTCACCCACCGGAGCAGCCGCGCCCGCGGCCATCTTCCTCTGCCACGCCCGGATCCGCACGTCCCCTGCCGCCTCGCCGGACCTCGCTCTCCCCGCCGGGATCTTCCAGCGCCGCCGCCGCCATGGATCGGGAGGAGCCCGATCCAGCCGCTGCCTCCCCGGCTCCGTTGACCTGCCGCGTGGGCCGCGCCCGAGTCCGGCCCAGCGAGCGCCTCCGCCTCCTTCCACGCGGGCCACCTCCTCCGCCCCGCGGCCCAGCTTCCCCGGCCCAACGCAACCGCCTGCCGGCCTGCGTCCCCTCCTTCCACCCGAACCGGGCCAGGCCCAGGGTGAGCTGCCCCTCCAGCGCCCCTCCGTGTTTTTTTTCTTGGTTGGGCCAGCAGATTTCGGCCCGTGTCATTTTTTTCAGCGTCTGGACGATTTAGCTAATTTTCCAGAGATGGCAGTTTTGCAGAATAGCCCCTGTTCTTCATGCATTTAATAACTCACAAACCGTGCACCGGATTAAAATGATTTATATATGAAACTTGCTCAGAATTTTGCGTAGATTAATAATATCCAACTTTCATGCCTGTTTGAAATATTTAAAATGCTGTTTGCATATATTTGCCCCTATGCCATGCTAAAATGATTTAATTCATAACTAAATAACCGTAGCTCCGATTTAAATAAACTTTATATGTAAATGGGGTAGAATTTTGCCTAGTTTAACGTGGTGGCCTCATCTTGCATGTTTAACAACTCTAAAATTGTGTTTAGGACAGATCAGGACCAAACCTTAAATTATGCTATGGGGATTTTCCGGACTTGTTGTTTTGTTGTTCCGGCCTCATTTAAACCTGCCTAGATTAGATAGTTTCATCATGTTTCACCTCTTGCCATGTTAATCAACATTTAATATTGTTGGGTACATAAACGAGAGAGAACTAAATAATTGATGTGGTGTTTCTTCAATATGTAACTCATTGCATATTGTGCTCCACTTAATTTGTAGAATTGTTTGTGCATTTTGCCATGCCATGCCCTCTTTAAACCAGACATGCATCATACTCGATTGTGCATCATGCCATGTTGATGTGTTGGTTGTTTACTATGTTGTGTGCTTCTTTTCCGGTGATTGCTTCCTCGGGTTGATTCCGGTAACGTCATGTTGTGAGGATCCGTTCGTCTTCGTCCGTTTATCTCCTTCATGGACTCGTTCTTCTTCCTTGCGGGATCTCAGGCAAGATGATCATACCCTCGAAATCACTACTATCTTTGCTATGCTAGTTTGCTCGCTCTTTTGCTATGCCATTGCTACGATGCCTACCATTTGCTTGTCAGCCTCCCAATTGCCATGTCAAACCTCTAACCCACCATTGTCCTAGCAAACCGTTGATTGGCTATGTTACCGCTTTGCTCAGCCCCTCTTATAGCGTTGTTAGTTGCAGGTGAAGATTGAAGTTTGTTCCTTGTTGGAACATGGAGATACCGTTCCTTGTTGGAACATTTATTTACTTGTTGGGATATCACTATATATCGTATTTAATTAATGCATCTATATACTTGGTAAATGGTGGAAGGCTCGGCCTTATGCCTGGTGTTTTGTTCCACTCTTGCCGCCCTAGTTTCCGTCATATCGGTGTTATGTTCTCGGATTTTTGCGTCCCTTACGCGGTTGGGCTATAATGGGAACCCCTTGACAGTTCGCCTTTAGTAAATCTTCTCCAGCAATGCCCAACATTGGTTTTACCATTTGCCACCTAGCCTTTTCTTTCCCTTGGGTTCTGCAGACTCAAGGGTCATCATTATTTTACCCCCCGGGCCAGTGCTCCTCTGAGTGTTGGTCCACCTGTCAGCTGCCGGTGGCCACCAGGGGCAACTCTGGGCTGGCTTGCCCGTACCTAGGACAATCTGAGTGTGCCCTGAGAAAGAGATATGTGCAGCTCCTATCAGGATTTGTCGGCACATTCGGGCGGTGTTGCTGGTTTAGTTTTACCCTGTCGAAATGTCTTGTTGTACTGGGATACCGAGTCTGATCGGAATGTCTCGGGTGGAGGTCTATTCCTTCGTTGACCGTGAGAGCTTGTCATGGGCTAAGTTGGGACACCCCTGCAGGGATTTGAACTTTCGAAAGCCGTGCCCGCGGTTATGGGCAGATGGGAATTTGTTAACGTCCGGTTGTAGAAAACCTGAAGTCGACCCTAATTAAAATGAATCAACAGCGTGTGTAACCGTGATGGTTTCTTTCCGGCGGAGTCCGGGAAGTGAACACGGTTGTTGGAGTTATGCTTGACGTAGGTAGTCCAGGATCACTTCTTGATCATATTTTATCGATCGTGCTTTGCCTTCTCTTCTCGCTCTCATTTGCGTATGTTAGCCACCATATATGCTAGTCGCTTGCTGCAGCTCCACCTCATACCTTTTACCTTACCCATAAGCTTAAATAGTCTTGATCGCGAGGGTGCGAGATTGCTGAGTCCCCCTGGCTCACAGATACTTCCAAAATCAGCTTGCAGGTGCCGTTGAGTCCATGCAGACGACGCAACCCAGCTCAGGAGGAGCTTGATGAAGATCTTGTCTTTTGTGTTGTTTCGTTCTAGTAGATCAGTAGTGGAGCCCAGTTGGGGTCGATCGGGGACCGTTGTCGCATTTGGGGTTCTTCTTTTATTTTGGTTCCGTAGTCGGACCATGAGTGTATTTGATTGATGTAATGTTTATTCATGTAATTGTGTGAAGTGGCGATTGTAAGCCAACTATCTAACTTTCTCCCCTATTGTATTACATGGGTTGTGTGAAGATTACCTCACTTGCGACATATGCCTTCAATGCAATTATGCCTCTAAGTCGTGCCTCGACACGTGGGAGATATAGTCGCATCGAGGGTGTTACAAGTTGGTAATCAGAGCCTTCCCCGACCTTAGGAGCCCCCATTGCTTGATCATTTTTAGCAGCCGAGTTGTGTTTAAAAAAATGTTTTGAGTCCTTAGGAATTATATATCGGAGAGCTTAGGAATTCTTTTTACTTCCCAGTCTCCTCATCGCTCTGGTAAGGCATCCTGACGTAGAGTTTTGACTCTTCTCTTCTCAAATTTCACTAAATTTTTTTTAGGATCACACGAGTATCTTGGATTTGTTCCGATGGCTTATGATGAGAATACTGTCTTGGTGCCTCCTGTCAGGGGTTTAGTGGAAGTGTCCCGGAGAGTTGAGCTCTGAGGTGTTGTCATCATAATTCTATCGTTTCAATTCTGGTATACTTGAGATATGTGCGCGACATCGAAAATCTCCTTTATGCAGTTCATTGGTGAGATAACCTCGACGCCACCCAGTACTGGGGCGGGAGTTCGGGAGTATCGCCATAACTTGTATAACGGATGCTTTTCGAAGGTTGAGATAGATGGTTTCCGAAGGTTTCTTGGTTATGTGTTGAAGGATGGATACAGCTGGATGTAGGATTTGCTAGTTTGGGTGAGATATTATGCTTCCCCTGTATCCCCAACACCTGATTGCATAACCGGAAAGTTTCGGGAGTTTCATAGGTGGGAATTCAAGTAGCTCTTAGGATATCTTTCCGACAGATGTATGATATGAAATTGGGGTTCGACGTCTAGTGGTTCGCCTATTCACGGTCGGTTTTACAGTGGTCTCGTTGTGTCTTAAAGAGTCCTTGGCTATGCTGACTCGGGGACGCTTCGTATGTCATGTGCACTGCCTTGTACATGATGGTGCTGTACGATCGAGCCCGTGTAGGTCCCACCACG
This sequence comes from Triticum monococcum, assembly GCA_034509565.1. NCBI lineage: Eukaryota > Viridiplantae > Streptophyta > Magnoliopsida > Poales > Poaceae > Triticum > Triticum monococcum. The sequence goes on along the minus strand of CM067843.1, from coordinate 59,862,173 downwards.
AAAACTTCGGACGAAATCTCTATCATATGTGTGTTCCAGCTTATTTTGCAAGCCAACCCTTTGTTTTTGTTTTGAGTTGTGGTATTCGAGTTGCTTCAATGTCAAATGTTGATTCATCCCTTGTCTAAATGGTGTTCTCATACTCCGATGTGAATACCAATCCTTCTTGATCATCAAGATTGTTTTTGTTAATTCTTTTCAACCGGTGTGTCTCTCCTCAAGTGGATCCGTTCACTTCAACTTTTACAAGATCAATTATCAGTTCTTCTCTACGGTGTTTGTTCCATCCATTCCAAATTGTCTTTGTTTTTCCCACCCTCCCTCCCTTTGTTTTTCTTCAAGGAATCTGATGTCTTATTCAAGTATCCATCTTATTGATGTGAAGTCTCTCCATTCTTTTCCATCAATATTGTTATCCGGTTATTCTCATGAAGATTCTAACGGAGCTTCAAGTTCATCATCTTTCATTCTTTTCTTCTCTGGTGGAACCAATTCAAGCCTTCGGTGTTGATCATATCCTTTCCTCGTTTCAATGCTTTCTCATGCCGGTGCAATTCTTTATCATTCTACTTCTCGCTATTTATTATTTCGGAGTGCTCAAGATATTTCGAAGATTTGTGTTTTCACTTTGCACCCATTCAAGCTATTTCGAGGTCCTATCTTATTCAAGTCATTTAATTCAACCGGTGAAATCTCTCTTTTAATCATTCTAACGGTGTTTCTTTGAGTGGGCCCTAACCCACAGGTCTATTCCCAGGATCTTACCTGACTCTTCTTATTTTCTAGAGCTATCAAAATTCTTTTCGAAGTTTGATGTAAGAATGATTTATCGTCAGTCAAATGTTTTCTCCAAGATCTTTCAAATTCTTTTCATCGTTGGCTCAACCTTTCCATTCTTCATTCCGGTGTGCCTCAATAATTCTTGGTGGTGTTTCCCATCGTAATTCTCAGATTTTGGAGACCGAAGAAGATTTTTCTCTCAATCTTGCTCCATTCTCTTCAAGTTTCGCGATTCTGTCTTGTTTCCATCCTCTCATAATTATTTGCAATTGTGAGATATTCTTTTCAACCATCCGGAGTAATTCAGGAGCCTTTTTTCAGTTTGTTCATCCGGAGCCCATCATCTAAGATTTATTAATTCTCAGCTTTCAGTTATCATTCTCCAATCCTACCGGTGCTTCATTCAAGTGAATTTTAATCGGCTCCTGTTCTCTTCGTTTCTCATGTATATAAATTCCCTCAAGTATCTTCTTTTCTTCTCTAATTCTTTCCGATGTTTCTTTATCTTTACTTTGTTCATTTCCAATTCTTACGGTGGTTCGTTCAAGATTTCTATTCCTTCATCATCTTATCAATGTATTCGTTGGTTAAATCTTACCGGTGGTCCATTGAGTTTATGTTATATCTCTCTTAATCTTTTCTACGAGAATAAGTAATATGCCAAATCCGTTGATTGTCATCAATTTAAATTGGTGAAGGATAAGCATAATGTAATTCTTATTTTTGTTCATCCAAGTGATTAATTCTTTATTCCGGAGCCTCATAAAAAATTCTTGGTTTCAAGTGCTCGTCTTTCTTTCCCGGAGTTCCAAGCTCTAATTATCACGGAGTTCCATCTAAATCATTACAAGGTTTCACCTTGTAGTTTCAACTTCTCTTTCCTTTTGTTTTGGTCATCCTTTTGTTACCGGAGTTCTTCTTCAAGGTTCTACTTGTGGGTTCATCAAAGATTTAATTCCTTCTTGAAGTGTTCTTTGAGATTCTTTTCAGAGGAACTCAAGCTTTCTTCATATTGTAATCCGGAGTGCATTTCTTTCTACCATATTATCGGAGGTGGTATTATGTCATTCTTGATAATTTGAGTTCATGTTCCATGATTCACATGTTGTTAAGAATGAGATATTTCAAATCCATCAATCTCGTCTTTGGAGTTATCTTGGGTTATATTTCACCTTAAGCCCTCCCTAAGGATGGTTGTTATTATGGTGCTTATAAATGACCCAAGTTCTTCATTTATCCTCCCGGTGATATAGTTTCTCGTCTCCTTGTTCATATCAATCCAATTCTTTTTCCCGTGAGTGGTAGGTTTTCATCTCTTAATTTGAGATGTACTCCACAAGTCCATATCAAGCCTATCTTTTTCGTTGTTGGGTTTCCAACAACTCCGTTCAACCCCTCTCCTAAAGATGCCTTTCCAAACTCTTTTGTGGTAGAAATTGGCATTTTATTCTCAATTCTCTTATTTCAATTATCTATCTTCTATTCTTTTGTTCCGGAGGCTTTGTGATGTTGCTATTTTCAACCCATCTTCTTGTTTTATCAGGATCGTGTTCTTGTCGTGCTTATCCATTTAACCGGAGTGTTGTGTCCTCTTTTCAAGTATCCTCTCATCTTGTCTCGTTCAATTCCTTTTCTTTCCAACCGGGGTGCTGTCCGAGATATTTCTTACCCCTTGTTCCATTCATTCAATAGTTCCGGTGGCAGTGTGTTGTGATTTCATCAAGTATCTTCTCATCTTATCAAGACCTTATTCAATTCTTTTCGTTTCAACCGGAGTGCTGCCCGAATTTGGGTTTTCCTTGATCCCCTTCCTTAACCGGAGTGTTTTTCTATATATATCTTCACTTCAACCTCAAGGTTTCGCAATGCTCTTTGTCCCTCGTTCCTAACGGAGTGTTTTCGACCTAGTTCACCTTCGTGGTATTCTTTTCTCGAATTTGTTCAACCTCGCAAGGTTCTTTGGTTTCACTCGTTGTCAAAGAAGCAAATTTGTTTTACCTCTTCTCTTTCTCTTCCTTTTTCCCTCCGGTGCCATTCTAGATCTCGGGACGAGATCCTCTCGTAGTGGTGGAGTGTTGTAACGCCCCGAGACCGATGTGCCAGGTGTCGTGCAGTTATTCGTGTTGTTGCCATGTCATTCGCTTGTGTGTTGCATTTCATCATGTCATCATGTGCATTGCATATCATGTCATCATGTGCATTTCATTTGTATACGTGTTCATCTCATGCATTCGAGCATTTTCCCCGTTGTCCGTTTTGCATTCCGGCGTTCCGTTCTCCTCCGGTGGTCATTTCTACCTTCCTCTTGTGTGTGGGGGTTAAACATTTCCGGATTGGACCGAGACTTGCCAAGTGGCCTTGGTTTACTACCGGTAGACCGCCTGTCAAGTTTCGTATCATTTGGACTTCGTTTGATACTCCAACGGTTAACCGAGGGACCGAGAAGGCCTCGTGTGTGTTGCAGCCCAACACCCTTCCAAAGTGGCCCAAAACCCACCTAACTCTGTTCCATCGTCTCGGTCGTTCGATCACGATCGTGTGGCCGCAAACCGCACCTCATTTGGACTCTCCTAGCTCCCTCTACCTATAAATATAGCCTCCTCCCCGAAATCCCGGATCAAACCCTAGATCTCTCCCTCTCCTCGCGCGCCGGACACCTCCACACCGGCCGGACATGTCCACTCCGTCCAGCCACCTCACCCCAGCCAATCAGAGCTTGCCATGTCACCCGCGCCGCCTCCTGCACCAATCAGACGCCGCCACATGCCCTCCCCGCGCCCCACTTCGTCGGGGCCCGGAGGAGCCCGGATCCGGCCCTCCCCGGCCCGGGATCTGCCGCCGCCTGAGGCTCCCGCCTCCCCGCGCCTTCTTCGCCACTTCACCCGCGCCGGAACACAGCGCCGCCGCCTCTCCGATCCTCATCGCCGGCGCCGACCATCGCCGCCGAGCCCGCACGCCACCGCGGCTCCTGCTCGGGATCCGCCCCGTGCTGCCGGAGCTCACCCACCAGAGCAGCCGCGCCCGCGGCCATCTTCCTCCGCCACGCCCGGATCCGCACGTCCCCTGCCGCCTCGCCGGACCTCGCTCTCCCCGCCGGGATCTTCCAGCGTCGCCGCCGCCATGGATCGGGAGGAGCCCGATCCAGCCGCTGCCTCCCCGGCTCCATTGACCTGCCGCGTGGGCCGCGCCCGAGTCTGGCCCAGCGAGCGCCTCCGCCTCCTTCCACGCGGGCCACCTCCTCCGCCCCGTGGCCCAGCTTCCCCAGCCCAACGCAACCGCCTGCCGGCCTGCGTCCCCTCCTTCCACCCGAACCGGGCCAGGCCCAGGGTGAGCTGCCCCTCCAGTGCCCCTCCGTGTTTTTTTTCTCGGTTGGGCCAGCAGATTTCGGCCCGTGTCGTTTTTTTCAGCGTCTGGACGATTTAGCTAATTTTCCAGAGATGGAAGTTTTGCAGAATAGCCCCTGTTCTTCATGCATTTAATAACTCACAAACCGTGCACCGGATTAAAATGATTTATATATGAAACTTGCTCAGAATTTTGCGTAGATTAATAATATCCAACTTTCATGCCTGTTTGAAATATTTAAAATGCTGTTTGCATATATTTGCCCCTATGCCATGCTAAAATGATTTAATTCATAACTAAATAACCGTAGCTCCGATTTAAATAAACTTTATATGTAAATGGGGTAGAATTTTGCCTAGTTTAACGTGGTGGCCTCATCTTGCATGTTTAACAACTCTAAAATTGTGTTTAGGACAGATCAGGACCAAACCTTAAATTATGCTATGGGGATTTTCCGGACTTGTTGTTTTGTTGTTCCGGCCTCATTTAAACCTGCCTAGATTAGATAGTTTCATCATGTTTCACCTCTTGCCATGTTAATCAACATTTAATATTGTTGGGTACATAAACGAGAGAGAACTAAATAATTGATGTGGTGTTTCGTCAATATGTAACTCGTTGCATATTGTGCTCCACTTAATTTGTAGAATTGTTTGTGCATTTTGCCATGCCATGCCCTCTTTAAACCGGACATGCATCATACTCGATTGTGCATCATGCCATGTTGATGTGTTGGTTGTTTACTATGTTGTGTGCTTCTTTTTCGGTGATTGCTTCCTCGGGTTGATTCCGGTAACGTCGTGTTGTGAGGATCCGTTCGTCTTCGTCCGTTTATCTCCTTTATGGACTCGTTCTTCTTCCTTGCGGGATCTCAGGCAAGATGATCATACCCTCGAAATCACTACTATCTTTGCTATGCTAGTTTGCTCGCTCTTTTGCTATGCCATTGCTACGATGCCTACCATTTGCTTGTCAGCCTCCCAATTGCCATGTCAAACCTCTAACCCACCATTGTCCTAGCAAACCGTTGATTGGCTATGTTACCGCTTTGCTCAGCCCCTCTTATAGCGTTGTTAGTTGCAGGTGAAGATTGAAGTTTGTTCCTTGTTGGAACATGGAGATACCGTTCCTTGTTGGAACATTTATTTACTTGTTGGGATATCACTATATATCGTATTTAATTAATGCATCTATATACTTGGTAAATGGTGGAAGGCTCGGCCTTATGCCTGGTGTTTTGTTCCACTCTTGCCGCCCTAGTTTCCGTCATATCGGTGTTATGTTCTCGGATTTTTGCGTCCCTTACGCGGTTGGGCTATAATGGGAACCCCTTGACAGTTCGCCTTTAGTAAATCTTCTCCAGCAATGCCCAACATTGGTTTTACCATTTGCCACCTAGCCTTTTCTTTCCCTTGGGTTCTGCAGACTCAAGAGTCATCATTATTTTACCCCCCGGGCCAGTGCTCCTCTGAGTGTTGGTCCACCTGTCAGCTGCCGGTGGCCACCAGGGGCAACTCTGGGCTGGCTTGCCCGTACCTAGGACAATCTGAGTGTGCCCTGAGAAAGAGATATGTGCATCTCCTATCGGGATTTGTCGGCACATTCGGGCGGTGTTGCTGGTTTAGTTTTACCCTGTCGAAATGTCTTGTTGTACTGGGATACTGAGTCTGATCGGAATGTCTCGGGTGGAGGTCTATTCCTTTGTTGACCGTGAGAGCTTGTCATGGGCTAAGTTGGGACACCCCTGCAGGGATTTGAACTTTTGAAAGCCGTGCCCGCGGTTATGGGCAGATGGGAATTTGTTAATGTCCGGTTGTAGAAAACCTGAAGTCGACCCTAATTAAAATGAATCAACAGCGTGTGTAACCGTGATGGTCTCTTTCCGGCGGAGTCCGGGAAGTGAACACGGTTGTTGGAGTTATGCTTGACATAGGTAGTCCAGGATCACTTCTTGATCATATTTTATCGACCGTGCTTTGCCTTCTCTTCTCGCTCTCATTTGCGTATGTTAGCCACCATATATGCTAGTCGCTTGCTGCAGCTCCACCTCATACCTTTTACCTTACCCATAAGCTTAAATTGTCTTGATCGCGAGGGTGCGAGATTGCTGAGTCCCCGTGGCTCACAGATATTTCCAAAACCAGCTTGCAGGTGCCGTTGAGTCCGTGCAGATGACGCAACCCAGCTCAGGAGGAGCTCGATGAAGATCTTGTCTTTTGTGTTGTTTCGTTCTAGTAGATCAGTAGTGGAGCCCAGTTGGGGTCGATCGGGGACCGTTGTCGCATTTGGGGTTCTTCTTTTATTTTGGTTTCGTAGTCGGACCATGAGTGTATTTGATTGATGTAATGTTTATTCATGGAATTGTGTGAAGTGGCGATTGTAAGCCAACTATGTAACTTTCTCCCCTATTGTATTACATGGGTTGTGTGAAGATTACCTCACTTGCGACATATGCCTTCAATGCGATTATGCCTCTAAGTCGTGCCTCGACACGTGGGAGATATAGTCGCATCGAGGGTGTTACATGATGTGTGTTGGAAGTGGTTCCAAGATTGATATGATCATCATCGCACACTCCCTATACTTTTGGGATTAGTGTTGAACCTAAATAAGTGTTATTTGGTGTTTGCGTTGAGTATGAATATGATTTGATCATGTTTATTGCAATACGGTTATTCATTTAAGTAAGAGAATAAATTGTTGTTCTGTTTACATGAATAAAACCTTATATGGTTATACACCCAATGAAAATGGTTTGTTGGATCTCGATCATGGTGATACACATTTTCATAATATTGAAGCCAAAAGATGCAAAGTTAATAATGATAGTGCAACTTATTTGTGGCACTGCCGTTTAGGTCATATTGGTGTAAAGCGCATGAAGAAACTCCATGCTGATGGACTTTTGGAATCAATTGATTATGAATCACTTGATGCTTGCGAACCATGCCTCATGGGCAAGATGACTAAGACTCTGTTCTCCGAAACAATGGAGCGAGCAGCTGACTTATTGGAAATAATACATACTGATGTATGCGGTCCGATGAGTGTTAAGGCTCACGGCAAGTATCATTATTTTCTGACCTTCACAGATGATTTGAGCAGATATGGGTATATCTACTTAATGAAACACAAGTCCGAAACATTTGAAAAGTTCAAAGAGTTTCAGAGGGAAGTGGAGAATCATCGTAACAAAAATAAAAGTTTCTACGATATGATCGCAGAAGTAAAATATTTGAGTTACGAGTTTGGCCGTTAGTTAAAACAATGTGAAATACTTTCACTACTCACGCCACCTAGAACACCACAGTGTAATGGTGTGTCCGAACGTCGTAACCGTGCTTTATTAGATATGGTGCGATCTATGACGTCTCTTACTGATTTACCGCTATCGTTTTGGGGTTATGCATTAGAGACAGCTACATTCACGTTAAATAGGGCACCATCTAAATCCGTTGAGACGACACCGTATGAACTATGGTGTGGCAAGAAACCTAAGCTGTCGTTTCTTAAAGTTTGAGGTTGCAATGCTTATGTGAAAAATTTTCAACCTGATAAGCTCAAACCCAAATTGGAGAAGTGTGTCTTCATAGGATACCCAAAAGAAAATGTTGGGTACACCTTCTATCACAGATCCGAAGGCAAGATATTCGTTGCTGAGAATGGATCCTTTCTAGAGAAGGAGTTTCTCTCGAAAGAAGTGAGTGGGAGGAAAGTAGAACTTGATGAGGTAACTGTACCTGCTCCCTTATTGGAAAGTAGTTCATCACAGAAATCTGTTCCTGTGACTACTACACCAATTAGTGAGGAAGCTAATGATGATGATCATATAACTTCAGACCAAGTTACTACCGAACATCGTAGGTAAACCAGAGTAAGATCCGCACAAGAGTGGTACGGTAATCCTGTTCTGGATGTCATGTTACTTGACCATGACGAGCCTACGAACTATGAGGAAGCGATGATGAGCCCAAATTCCACAAAATGGCTTGAGGCCATGAAATCTGAGATGAGATCCATGTATGAGAACAAAGTGTGGACTTTGATTGACTTGCCCATTGATCAGTGAGCCATTGAGATTAAATGGATCTTCAAGAGGAAGACGGACGCTGATAGTAGTGTTACTATCTACAAAGCTAGAATTGTCGCAAAAAGGTTTTCGACAAGTTGAAGGTGTTGACTACGATGAGAGTTTCTCACTCGTATCTATGCTTAAGTCTGTCCGAATCATGTTAGCAATTGCCACATTTTATGAAATCTGGCAAATGGATAAACAAAACTGGATTCCTTAATGGATTTATTAAAGAAGAGTTTTATATGATGCAACCAGAAGGTTTTGTCAATCCTAAAGGTGCTAACAAAATATGCAAGCTCCAGCGATCCATCTATGGACTGGTGCAAGCATCTCGGAGTTGGAATATACGCTTTGATAAATTGATCAAAGCATATAGTTTTATACAGACTTGCGGTGAAGCCTGTATTTACAAGAAAGTGAGTGGGAGCACGACAACATTTCTGATAAGTATATGTGAATGACATATTATTGATCGGAGATAATGTAGAATTATTCTGCAAAGCATAAAGGAATGTTTGAAAGGAGTTTTTTCAAACAAAGACCTCGGTGAAGCTGCTTACATATTGAGCATCAAGATCTATAGAGATAGATCAAGACGCTTGATAAGTTTTTCAATGAGTACATACCTTGACAAGATTTTGAAGTAGTTCAAAATGGAATAGTCAAAGAAGGAGTTCTTGCCTGTGTTACAAAGGTGTGAAGTTGAGTAAGACTCAAAACCCGACCACGGCAGAAGACAGAGAGAGAATGAAAGCCATTCCCTATGCCTCAACCATAGGTTCTATAAATTATGCCATGCTGTGTACCAGACCTATTGTATACCCTGCCCTGAGTTTGGCAAGGGAGTACGATAGTGACCTAGGAGTATATCACTGGACATTGGTCAAAATTATCCTTAGAGGAATAAGGATATGTTTCTCGATTATGGAGGTGACAAAAGGTTCGTCGTAAAAGGTTACGTCAATGCAAGTTTTGACACTGATCCAGATGACTCAAAGTCTCAATCTGGATACATATTGAAAGTGGGAGCAATTAGCTAGAATAGCTTAGTGCAGAGCATTGTTGACATAGAAATTTGCAAAATACTTACGGATCGGAATGTGGCAGACCCGTTGACTAAACTTCTCTCACAAGCAAAACATGATCACACCTTAGTACTCTTTGGGCGTTAATCACATAGCGACGTGAACTAGATTATTGAATCTAGTAAACCCTTTGGGTGTTAGTCACATGACGATGTGAACTATGGGTGTTAATCACATGGTGATGTGAACTATTGATGTTAAATCACATGGCGATGTGAACTAGATTATTGACTCTATGCAAGTGGGAGACTGAAGGAAATATGCCCTAGAGGCAATAATAAAGTTATTATTTATTTCCTTATTTCATGATAAATGTTTATTATTCATGCTAGAATTGTATTAACCGGAAACATAATACATGTGTGAATACATAGACAAACAGAGTGTCACTAGTATGCCTCTACTTGACTAGCTCGTTGAATCAAAGATGGTTAAGTTTCCTAGCCATAGACATGAGTTGTCATTTGATTAATGGGGTCACATCATTAGAGAATGATGTGATTGACTTGACCCTTTCTGTTAGCATAGCACTTGATCGTTTAGTTTGTTGCTATTGCTTTCTTCATGACTTATACATGTTCCTATGACTATGAGATTATGCAACTCCCGTTTACCGGAGGAACACTTTGTGTGCTACCAAATGTCACAACGTAACTGGGTGATTATAAAGGTGCTCTACAGGTGTCTCCGAAGGTACTTGTTGGGTTGGCGTATTTCGAGATTAGGATTTGTCACTCCGATTGTCGGAGAGGTATCTCTGGGCCCTCTCGGTAATGCACATCACTCAAGCCTTGTAAGCATTGCAACTAAATAAGTTAGTTGCGGGATAATGTATTACGGAACGAGTAAAGAGACTTGCCGGTAACGAGATTGAACTAGGTATTGAGATACCGATGATCGAATCTTGGGCAAGTAACATACCGATGACAAAGGGAACAACGTATATTGTTATGCGGTCTGACCGATAAAGATCTTCGTTGAATATATAGTGTTGGGGAACGTAGTAATTTCAAAAAAATTCCTACGCCCACGCAAGATCATGGTGATGCATAGCAACGAGAGGGGAGAGTGTTGTCTATGTACCCTCATAGACCGAAAGCGGAAGCATTAGCATAACGTGGTTGATGTAGTCGTACGTCTTCACGATCTGACCGATCAAGTACCGAACGCACGGCACCTCCGAGTTCTGCACACGTTCAACTCGATGACGTCCCTCGAACTCCGATCCAGCCGAGCTTTGAGGGAGAGTTCGTCAGCACGACGGCGTGGTGACGATGATGATGTTCTACCGACGCAGGGCTTCACCTAAGCACCGCTACAATATGACCGAGGTGGATTATGGTGGAGAGGGGTACCGCACACGGCTAAGAGATCAAGAGATCAATCGTTGTGTCTTTGGGGTGCCCTGCCCCTGTATATAAAGGAGTGGAGGAGGGGGAGGGTCGGCCCTCTCTATGGCGCGCCCTAGGGGAGTCCTACTCCCACCGGGAGTAGGATTCCCCCTTTCCTAGTAGAACTAGGAGCCCTTCCAAGTAGTAGGAGTAGGAGGGAAGGAAAGGGAAGGGAAAAGGAGAAGGAAGGAAGGCCCCCCCCCCCTAGTCCAATTCGGACCAGCCCATGGGGAGGGGTGCGGCCACCCTTTGAAGCCTTTCTCTTCTTTCCCGTATGCCCATTAAGGCCCAATACGAATTCCCGTAACTCCCCAGTACTTCCGAAAATACCCGAATCACTCGAAAGCTTTCCGATGTCCGAATATAGTCGTCCAATATATCGATTTTTACGTCTCGACCATTTCGAGACTCCTCGTCATGTCCCTGATCTCATCCGGGACTCCGAACTTCTTCGGTACATCAAAACACATAAACTCATAATATAACCGTCATCGAACTTTAAGCGTGCGGACCCTATGGGTTCAAGAACTATGTAGACATGACCGAGACACGTCTCCGGTCAATAACCAATAGCGGAACCTGGATGCTCATATTGGCTCCTACATATTCTACGAAGATCTTTATCGGTCAAACCGCATAACAACATATGTTGTTCCCTTTGTCATCGGTATGTTACTTGCCCGAGATTCGATCATCGGTATCTCAATACCTAGTTCAATCTCGTTACCGGCAAGTCTCTTTACTCGTTTCGTAACACATCATCCCGCAACTAACTCATTAGTTGCAATGCTTGCAAGGCTTATAGTGATGTGCATTACCGAGTGGGCCCAAAGATACCTCTCCGACAATCAGAGTGACAAATCCTAATCTCGAAATACGCCAACCCAACAAGTACCTTCGGAGATACCTATAGAGCACCTTTATAATCACCCAGTTACGTTGTGACGTTTGGTGGCACACAAAGTGTTCCTCCGGTAAACGGGAGTTGCATAATCTCATAGTCATAGGAACATGTATAAGTCATGAAGAAAGCAATAGCAACAAACTAAACGATCAAGTGCTAAGCTAACAGAATGGGTCAAGTCAATCACATCATTCTCCTAATGATGTGATCCCGTTAATCAAATAACAACTCATGTCTATGGTTAGGAAACATAACCATCTTTGATCAATGAGCTAGTCAAGTAGAGGCATACTAGTGACACTCTGTTTGTCTATGTATTCACACATGTATTATGTCTCCGGTTAATACAATTCTAGCATGAATAATAAACATTTATCATGATATAAGGAAATAAATAATAACTTTATTATTGCCTCTAGGGCATATTTCCTTCATGTAGGAGCCAATATGAGCATCCAGGTTCCGCTATTGGTTATTGATCGGAGACGTGTCTCGGTCATGTCTACATAGTTCTCGAACCCATAGGGTCCGCACGATTAAAGTTTGGTGATGATCGTAATTTGGGTTTTTGTGTTTTGATGTACCGAAGGTTGTTTGGTGTCTCGGATGTGATCACGGACATGATGAGGAGTCTCTAAATGGTCGAGACATAAAGATTGATATATTGGAAGCCTATATTTGGATATCGGAAACGTTCCGGGTGAAATCGGGATTTTACCGGAGTACCGGGGCGGGGGGGGGGGGGGGGGGGGGTTACCGGAACCCCCCGGGGGTTATTGGGCCTACATGGGCCCTAAGGGAGAAGAGGAGGGCCGGCCAGGGCAGGCCGCGCGCCCCCTCCCCCCTAGTCCGAATAGGACAAGAAAGGGGGGGGGGGGGCGCCCCCCTTTCCTCTTTGTCCCTTCCCCCTTCCTTTTCCAACCATGCAAGAGGGGGGAGTCCTACTCCTGGTGGGAGTAGGACTCCTCCAGGCGCACCCCTTGGGCCGACCGCACCTTATTCGAAAGTAGTCCATAGATGGATCGCTGGAGCTTGCATATTTTGTTAGCACCTATAGGATTGACAAAAACTTTCTTGTTGCATCATATACAACTCTTCTTTAATAAATCCATTAAGGAATGTAGTTTTGTTTATCCATTTGCCATATTTCATAAAATGTGGCAATTGATAACATGATTCAGACAGACTTAAGCATAGATATGAGTGAGAAACTCTCATCGTAGTCAACATCTTGAACTTGTCAAAAACCTTTTGCGACAATTCTAGCTTTGTAGATAGTAACACTACTATCAGCGTCCGTCTTCCTCTTGAAGATCCATTTAATCTCAATGGCTCGCCGATCAATGGGCAAGTCAATCAAAGTCCATACTTTGTTCTCATACATGGATCTCATCTCAGATTTCATGGCCTCAAGCCATTTCGTGGAATCTGGGCTCATCATCGCTTCCTCATAGTTCGTAGGCTCGTTATGGTCAAGTAACATGACCTCCAGAACAGGATTACCGTACCACTCTGGTGCGGATCTCACTCTGGTTTACCTACGAGGTTCGGTAGTAACTTGATCTGAAGTTACATGATCATCATCATTAGCTTCCTCACTAATTGGTGTAGTGGTCACAAGAACAGATTTCTGTGATGGACTACTTTCCAATTAGGGAGCAGGTACAGTTACCTCATCAAGTTCTACTTTCCTCCCACTCACTTCTTTCGAGAGAAGCTCCTTCTCTAGAAAGGATCCATTCTCAGCAATGAATAACTTGCCTTCGGATCTGTGATAGAAGGTGTACCCAACATTTTCTTTTGGGTATCCTATGAAGATGCACTTCTCCGATTTGGGTTTGAGCTTATCAGGTTGAAACTTTTTCACATAAGCATTGCAACCTCAAATTTTAAGAATCGACAACTTAGGTTTCTTGCCAAACCATAGTTCATACGGTGTCGTCTCAATGGATTTAGATGGTGCCCTATTTAACATGAATGTAGCTGTCTCTAATGCATAACCCGAAAATGATAGTGGAAAATTGGTAAGAGACATCATAGATCGCACCATATCTAATAAAGTACGATTACGATGTTCGGACACACCATTACACTGTGGTGTTCCAGGTGGCGTGAGTAGTGAAACTATTTCACATTGTTTTAACTGAAGGCCAAACTCGTAACTCAAATATTTTACTTCTATGATCATATCGTAGAAACTTTTATTTTTGTTACAATGACTCTCCACTTCACTCTGAAATTCTTTGAACTTTTCAAATGTTTCATACTTGTGTTTCATTAAGTAGATACACCCATATCTTCTCAAATCATCTGTGAAGGTCAGAAAATAACGATACCCGCCGCGAGCTTCAACATTCATCGGACTGCATACATCAGTATGTATTATTTCCAATAAGTCAGTTACTTGCTCCATTGTTCCGGAGAACGGAGTCTTAGTCATCTTGCCCATGAGGCATGGTTCGCAAGCATCAACTGATTCATAATCAAGTGATTCCAAAAGCCCATCAGCATGGATTTTCTTCATGCGCTTTACACCAATATGACCTAAACGGCAGTGCCACAAATAAGTTGCACTATCATTATTAACTTTGCATCTTTTGGCTTCAATATTATGAGAATATGTATCACCACAATCGAGATCCAACAAACCATTTTCATTGTGTGTATGACCATAGAAGGTTTTATTCATGTAAACAGAACAACAATTTATTCTCTTACTTAAATTAATAACCGTATTGCAATAAACATGATCAAATCATATTCATGCTCAACGCAAACACCAAATAACACTTATTTAGGTTCAACACTAATCCCGAAAGTATAGGGAGTGTGCGATGATGATCATATCAATCTTGGAATGACTGCCAACACACATCGTCACTTCACCCTTAACTAGTCTCTGTTCATTCTGCAACTCCCGTTTCGAGTTACTACTCTTAGCAACTGAACTAGCATCAAATACCGAGGGGTTGCTACGAACACTAGTAAAATACACACCAATAATCTGTATATCAAATATGTTGGGGAACGTTGCAGAAAACAAAAAATTTCCTACGGTTTTACCAAGATCCATCTATGAGTTCATCTAGCAACGAGTGATTGGATGCATCTACGTACCTTGTAGATCGCGAGCGGAAGCGTTCAAAGAATGGGGATGAGGGAGTCGTACTCGACATGATCCGAATCATCGGAGATCCTAGCGCCGAACGGACGGCACCTTCGCGTTCAACACACGTACGGTCAGCGTAACGTCTCCTCCTTGTTGATCCAGCAAGGAGGAAGGAGAGGTTGAGGAAGATGGCTCCAGCAGCAGCACGACGACGTGGTGGTGATGGAGCTGCAGTACTCCGGCAGGGCTTCGCCAAGCTCTATGGAGGAGGAGGAGGTGTTGGAGAGGGAGAGGGAGGCGCCAGGGGGAAGGGTGCGGCAGCCCTCCCTCCCCCCATCTATATATAGGGAGCCTAAGGGGGGGGCGCCGGCCCTAGGAGATGCAATCTCCTACGGGGGCGGCGGCCAAGGGGTGGGGGGCTTGCCCCCCAAGCAAGGGGGCGCCCCCCCCTTTAGGGTTTCCCCACCCTAGGCGCATGGGCCCTAGGGGGAAGTGGCGCCCTAGCCAACTTTGGGCTGGATCCCTTCCCACTTCAGCCCATGGGGCCCTCCGGGATAGGTGGCCCCACCCGGTGGACCCCCGGGACCCTTCCAGTGGTCCCGGCACAATACCGGTGACCCCGAAACTTGTTCCGATGGCCGAAATAGCACTTCCTATATATAATTCTTTACCTCCGGACCATTCCGGAACTCCTCGTGATGTCCGGGATCTCATCCGGGACTCCGAAAAACATTCAGGTTACTGCATATACACATCCCTACAACCCTAGCGTCACCGGACCTTAAGTGTGTAGACCCTACGGGTTCGGGAGACATGTAGACATGACCGAGACGGCTCTCCGGTCAATAACCAACAGCAGGATCTGGATACCCATGTTGGCTCCCACATGCTCCTCGATGATCTCATCGGATGAACCACGATGTCGAGGATTCAAGCAACCCCGTATACAATTCCCTTCGTCAATCGGTATGTTACTTGCCCGAGATTCGATCGTCGGTATCCCAATACCTCGTTCAATCTCGTTACCGGCAAGTCACTTTACTCGTACCGTAATGCATGATCCCGTGACCAGACACTTGGTCACTTTGAGCTCATAATGATGATGCATTACCGAGTGGGCCCAGTGATACCTCTCCGTCATGCGGAGTGACAAATCCCAGTCTTGATCCGTGTCAACCCAACAGACACTTTCGGAGATACCCGTAGTATACCTTTATAGTCACCCAGTTACGTTGTGATGTTTGGTATACCCAAAGCACTCCTACAGTATCCGGGAGTTACACGATCTCATGGTCTAAGGAAAAGATACTTGACATTGGAAAACTCTAGCAAACGAACTATACGATCTTGTGCTATGTTTAGGATTGGGTCTTGTCCATCACATCATTCTCCTAATGATGTGATCTCGTTATCAATGACATCTAATGTCCATAGTCAGGAAACCATGACTATCTGTTGATCAACGAGCTAGTCAACTAGAGGCTTACTAGGGACATGTTGGTGTCTATTATTCACACATGTATTACGATTTCCGGATAACACAATTATAGCATGAATAAAAGACAATTATCATGACCATGGAAATATAATAATAATGCTTTTATTATTGCCTCTAGGGCATATTTCCAACAGTCTCCCACTTGCACTAGAGTCAATAATCTAGTTACATTGTGATGAATCGAACACCCATGGAATTCTGGTGTTGATCATGTTTTGCTCTAGGGAGAGGTTTAGTCAACGGATCTGCTACATTCAGGTCCGTATGTACTTTACAAATATCTATGTCTCTGTCGGTGTACTAAAGTAGGGGTACCTTAGTACCCCGAACTTGTGCACGGGCAGTCGCAGCGACCCGCGGCAAGGCTTGCCGGGCGACCGCCAAGACCCTCCATGTTTCCTCTGGAGCCATTCAAGAACAAAGTATCCAAGAGCAAAACAAGGCCCCGGCAAGAGGAGCTTGCCGGGAAGGGAACAAGGCCCCGGCAAGAGGAGCTTGCCAGGAAGGAGACGAGACCCCGGCAAGAGGAGCTTGCCGGGAAGACAACCAAAGCATCTCAAGAGACTCGCTGCGGCGCACCACATGCCCCGACAAGACCCGGTGAGCGGCAAGCTCCCGGGCGCGACAAGACAACACCCGCGGCAAGGCACTTGCTGCGGCAAGCCACTACCCCGCAGCCCGCGCTCCAGCTCACCCACCAATGTGTCGCCCTGGGACCATTCCTGGCGTATGTGGCGGGAGGCTGTGCAGCCGGGGGCATGCGGTGGCAAGCAGACGCTGACAAGGAACCATCGTGGCAAACGGTGGCGTTCCTAGCGGTCCCTCTCTGGGCCGTCAAGGTGACATAGACGGGCATTCAATGCCCTTGTCCCCTGCCATCAGAATTAGGTAGGATGCGACATGTAGGCGGTGGAGCCACTACCACCCCTTTTACATTTTTACCCTTACCTCTGTTGCCATGTGTCGGTGACCCCTTAGACATATAAAAGGAGGCCCGTGCGCAACAGAGAGGGGAGGACAGCCATTCTCACGCTCGGTCTCGCCAGCTGCTTGAGTGTACTGTAGCACTCGCCGCTCCCGAGCCAAAACTCAATACAACCACCAAAGCAGGAGTAGGGTTTTACACATCCGTGCGGCCCGAACCTGGGTAAATCGATCGTCTCGCTCGTGTGTATCGCCTCGATCTGCTCTTTGTGCATCCACCGCCCCCTGCCGAACCAAAAGGGGCTCGGTCCGCCAGTCCCCATAGGTGTGCGAGGGATCAGACACCCCCGACATCTTTGGCGTGCCAGGTAGAGGGCGCATCGAGGTTGTGCGAACCTGATCCGGCGTTCGCGCGAGCAAAATGTTCATCGTCTTCATCAACATGCCACTGAAGAAGAGGGCTTCGGAGGTAGCCGCTCCGTCTGCGCCGAGCCCGCCGTCGCCGGAGCGGATGGTTGGTGGAGCAGGCGCCGGCGGAAGAGCGGGCGCCAACGGGGAGACTCGTGGCACTGCCAGGTCCAAGGACCAGGCTGCGCCACACGTCGGCAGCGCGGTCGCCTCCCACGATGACCGCGCCCACTCCAAGACCTCGGCGTCCGTACACGCACCGCGCCCGTCCCGGGAGGCGCGGGAACCGCAGCGTCATGGTACCCACGGTACCATACGCCTGCTGGGCCAAGATCAAGCTGGCGGATCCCGAAGTGCTCAGGATCAGCACGCACGCCAACATGCTGGCGCGAACGCGGCGCGGTCGCTTGGACGGGATGTTGCTCCTTCTAACGTGGTTAGGAGTCCGAGCATATCTCGCTCCTCGCACCGTTCGCTGCCGCCGCCCACCACTCCGGCGGAAGCGTTGGGGCGTGCCCAGCTGCTCCTAGACTACCCTCCAGCACCAGAGAAGATCGATGACTGGAGGGCCACTATTCAAAGCCTCATCGGCTTCGCTAATGGCGACGACCACGGCAGCCGAGCGCATCGCTGCCGCGGCAAGTCAGCCAGGCGCGAGCCGGTGGCGACAAGACCAACGAGGGTGCAACCACTGTGCACTCCCCGCCCCGAAGGCCGAGATCGCCGACTCACCGGACCCACCTCGACGGCTACTCCACTGCGTCGTCAGATCCGAGAGCTCGCCGCGATCAACGCCAAGTTCTTCATGAGAGACAGCAAGAAGACGCTCGAACACGCATCGAGCGCCGAAGGGAAGCGCGGCGTCAATCTGACCTGCGCGCTAGGCCCTCTGTTGACGTGCATGCACCCGGAGAGCCAGGTAACTTGCCGTACGCGGCAGGTTGTCCTGCGTTCACCCGTGAGCTGCGGCAAGTCCAGTGGCCCAACCAGAAGCATTTCAAGCCAGACGTGCCGGAGAAGTACGACGGCAAGTCGCACCCGTCGGAGTTCCTCAGCATCTACACCATTGCGGTGCAAGCTGCCGGGGGGCAAGACGACAAGGTCCTTGCCAACTACTTCCCGCTCGTGCTCAAGCCCGAAGTCAGATCCTGGCTCATGCACTTGCCGGACAACTCCATATCCTCTTGGGCGGACTTGTGCCATCAGTTTGTCGGTGCCTTTACAGGCGGCCACAAACCACATGGCCAAGAGAGCGACCTCCACCTGCTTGCCCAGAAGGAAGGAGAACCCCTGCGCAAGTATATCCAGAGGTTCAGCCGCGTGCAGCGCAACATCCCAGACATCCACCCCGCCGCGGTTATCAGCGCGTTCCATCAGAACGTGCGTAATTGCAGGATGCGGGAGGAGATGGCGATGAGCAGGATCAGGGACGTCAGCGAGCTGTACGCCCTAGCTGACAAGTGCGCGCACGCTGAAGAAGGGAGGAAACTCCCCGGAGAAGACGCTGGAGCAGGGGGATCTGACAGCGAGGATGCCGCCTCGGCAAGGAAGAACCAGAGGCGCAACAGGAAGAAGAGCGGCAATGAGATACTAGTCGTTGAGCAGTCCGGCGATGACGGCCCCGCCAAGCAAGCCAAAGTTGGCAGCTCCGGCAAGGAGGTTGCCGCGTGCACCAACTGCCAGGCTGTGGAGGCCGCCGACAAGCAGGGCAGCTCCGACAAGTAGTACTGCAAGATCCACCGCACCAAGGGCCATGATCTCCAGAACTGCAAGAGGGTCGAGCAGCTTGTCCAGCAACAAAGAGCTGAGTACGAGCGGCGCGACAAGGAGAGAGCCCAAGGAGGCGGTGGAGAAGCCGGTAAGAAGCGCGCTGGCCCGGAAGGAAGCCGCGGCAAGGCCAAGCAGCGGCAAGGAGACAGACCTCCCCGTGTCCGCGACAAGGATGAAGACGACGACGACGACGAAGACATGGATGATGTTGAGAACAGCGAGCAGGAGTTTCAGAAGGCTACAGAAGTCTTGTGTGTTGACGGTGGCGCTTCTCTGCATACTTCCCACCGCCAACTCAAACAGTGGCTCCGGGAAGTCAACGCGGCAGAGCCACCTGTTGAATCACGCAAGCTTCTGAAGTGGTCCAGCACGCCTATCATCTTTGACATTGAGGACCATCCTGATCGCACAACTGCGGTCGGGTGCTTGCCGTTGTTGGTTTCCCCAACAATCCGCAACCTCAAGGTCACCAAGATGCTAGTTGACGGCGGGGCCGGCCTGAATCTGAACTCCTCCGCTGTGCTCCAGAAACTCCAGATCCCGGACAGCGAGCTCGAAGAAACCGGTACATTCCAAGGAATTAACCCGGGAAGGAGCAAGCCGAAGGGAAAAGTCGCGCTGCCGGTAACATTCAGCAGCGAGATGAATTTCAGAACTGAGAGGGTCACCTTCGACGTTGCCGATATCCCATTGCCCTACAATGGGATACTTGGCCGTCCTGCACTCGCCAAGTTCATGGCGGCCTCTCACTATGCCTACAACATGCTCAAGATGCCAGGCCCGATAAGCGTCATCTCTGTCCCTGGCGACAAGAAGGACGCCCTTATCTGCGCCGACAAGATCTACCGGGAAGCTGCCGCCGCGACAGACCGCGAGACACTTGCCGCTGAAGCTCCCGGGGGGAAGAAGACCAAGTCCGGCAAGAGCTCTGGTACCCACTCCGGCAAGCGCGCCTCTTCGGAGTGCTGCGCTGCCGTCGAGGACGCACCATCGAGCTCCACCGGCAAGAAGAAGACCAAACCCGGCGAGTGCTCTGATGCCTACTCCGGCAAGCGCACCTCTTTGGAGTGCTGCGCTGCCGTCGAGGACGCACCATCGAGCTCCACCGGCAAGAACAAGAAGACGATGGCCGCTCCACCACTTACCAAGAAGGTGCCCACCAAGGAGGACGGCACTGGTGGTACCTTCACCATCAGTGCCACGCTTGACCCTAAATAGGAAAGCGCGCTCGTTACTTTCCTACGGGTGAATGTCGACGTGTTTGCATGGCAACCGTCTCACATCCCCGGTGTTCCCAGGAAGGTAATTGAGCACCACCTTGCCGTTTGTCCCCATGCACGGCCCATCAAGCAGAAGGTCAGGAAACAGGCGGTGGAGCGCCAAGAATTCATAGCGGAAGAAATCAAGAAGTTGGAAGCAGCAGGCCTTGTCAGAGGAGTGCTCCATCCAACGTGGTTGGCCAATCCGGTTGTAGTGCGCAAGGCAAACGGGAAGTGGAGGCTTTGTATTGAGTTCACTGATGTTAATAAAGCTTGTCCCAAAGATCCATTTCCCTTGCCGCGCATTGACCAGATTGTTGACTCCACAGCCGGATGTGAGTTGCTTTCATTTCTTGACGCATACTCAGGATATCATCAGATCTTCATGGCGGAAGAGGATGAGGAGAAAACCGCATTCATTACTCCATGTGGCACGTACTGTTTTGTACGGATGCCTTTCGGATTAAAGAATGCTAGTTCAACATTTGCCAGAGTAGTCCATATTGCTTTGAAGCCACAGATACACAGAAATGTAGAAGCTTACATGGATGATATAGTGGTCAAAAGCAAAGACAGGGCAACTCTGATCCAAGACTTAGAAGAGACTTTTGCAAATCTGCGCAAGATCAACCTCAAGCTCAACCCCGAGAAGCGTGTGTTTGGAGTCCCTTCCGGCAAGCTTCTCGGGTTCTTTGTGTCTCAGCGGGGAATCGAAGCCAACCCCGACAAGATCAGGGCCATTGAGCAGATTGAAGCACCAAAGCGCGTCAAGGATGTACGGAAGCTTGCCGGCTGCGTAGCTGCTCTTAGCAGGTTTATCTCTCGGTCTGCTAAGCGCGCCCTGCCCTTTTTCAAAATTTTGAAAAAGGCAGGTCCAATGAGATGGACTCCGGAAGCGGAGGCTGTGCTGCAAGACTTGAAGAGATACCTGTCCTCCACCCCAACACTTGTCGCGCCTAAACCACAAGAGAAGTTGCTGCTGTACATAGCGGCAACCAATCAAGTGGTTAGTGCCGCGTTAGTAGCGGAAAGGGAGGCCGACGACGAGCCAGCGGCCGCGGCAAGCACATCCAGCGACAAGCAGGGGGCTTCCCCGACAAGCTCTGGTCCCGACAAGCAAGGATCTGCGTCGCTGATACAAGAGGAGATACAGAAGAAAATGGTGCAGCGCCCAGTCTACTTTGTCAGCTCCCTTTTATAGGGGGCTAGGTCAAGGTACTCTGGTGTGCAGAAACTGCTTTTCGGCCTCCTCATGGCCTCGAGAAAGCTGCGCCATTACTTCCAAGCACACGAGATCACAGTTGTCACTCGCTTTCCGCTGAAAAGGATATTGCAAAATCCAGAAGCAATAGGCAGGATTGTCGAGTGGGCACTGGAACTGTCAAGCTTTGGCCTCAAGTTTGAGAGTACATCAACAATCCAGAGCAGAGCATTGGCAGAGTTCATAGCAGAGTGGACACCAACTCCAGACGAAGAAATTCCGGAGACAAGCATCCCCGCCAAGGAAGCAAGCAAAGAGTGGCTTATGTACTTTGACGGTGCCTTCTCGCTGCAAGGCGCCGGTGCTGGTGTACTGCTTGTCGCACCCACCGGAGAGCATCTCAAGTACATAGTCCAGATGCACTTTCCCAAGGAGCAAGCGACAAACAATACTGCAGAGTATGAAGGCTTGCTTGCCGGTCTCAGGATCGCGGCAGAACTTGGGATTAAGAAGCTCATTGTCAGGGGTGACTCGCAGCTTGTCGTCCGCCAAGTGAACAAGGATTACCAGAGTCCGTTGATGGAAGCTTACGTCGATGAAGTGAGGAAGCTGGAAGAGCGCTTTGACGGCTTGCAAATGGAACATGTTCCAAGAGCTGAGAACGACATTGCCGATGGCCTGTCAAAGTGTGCAGCACTTAAGTTACCTGTGGAACCAGGGACCTTTGTGCTCCAGCTGACTCAGCCATCCGTAACACCATCAATTGGACAGAGCAAGAAGAGGAAGTTGATCTCTGGTGACTATCTCCCGGCAGAGCTCCCTGAAGCCGCCGCCAAGAAGGTCCCCAAGATCGACGCCAAGAGCGCTGAGGAGCAATCTACTCCGGCAAGCCCCAGGGTTTGTTCCGTCGAGGCGGATTCTCCCGGCAAGCCCTGCTCCGGCAAGCTTGTCGGGGAACGTCAAGCTCCGGCAGAGTTGCAGGCTCTTGCCGTAGAAGCGGACGTTCTCGCAGCAGCAGATGTGCCTTTAGTCCTTGTTGTCGAGCCACAGGCTCGAACATGGGCGCAGCAGATTGTCCGTTTCCTTCAGACAGGAGAACTTCCCGAAGAGCCAGAAGAAGCGGAAAGAGTAGCCCGGCAGTCTAGTATGTACCAGTTTGTCGACGACACACTGTACAGAAGAAGACTCAACGGTGTGAAATTGAAATGTATCCCCTGGGAAGACGGACATAAGCTGTTGGCAGAGATACACGGAGGCATATGTGGTCACCACATTGGCGCGAGAGCTCTTGTCGGAAAAGCATTCCGGCAAGGCTTCTTCTGGCCGACAGCCCTCCAGGATGCAACTGCACAAGTAACCAAGTGTGAAGCGTGCCAGTTCCATTCCAAGCAGATACACCAGCCAGCTCAAGCTCTCCAGATGATCCCTTTATCCTGGCCATTTTCGGTCTGGGGGCTCGATATCCTCGGCCCCTTCCCCCGAGCTGTCGGGGGCTTTGAGTACTTGTACGTTGCAATCGACAAGTTCACAAAGTGGCCGGAAGTGGAACCAGTGAGAAAGGTGACCGCACAGTCCGCGATCAAATTCTTCAGGTCAATTGTTTGCCGTTTCGGGATCCCTAGCAGGATAATTACCGACAACGGTACACAATTTACGAGCCGCGCCTTCATGCAGTACGTCCAAGATCTCGACGCCAAGGTCTGCTTTGCTTCTGTCGCTCACCCGAGAAGCAACGACCAAGCTGAGAGGGCAAATGCTGAAGTGCTGCGCGGGCTCAAGACCAGAAGTTTTGACAGGCTGCACAAGCGCGGAGGCAACTGGATCGAGGAGCTGCCGGTGGTTCTTTGGTCGATCAGGACGACGCCAAATCGAGCCACCGGGCAGACACCCTTTGCTCCAGTCTATGGAGCGGAGGCAGTTATCCCCACGAAACTCGTATACGGGTCACCTCGAGTGCTCGCTTATGATGAGCTTGAGGAAGATCGTCTCCAGGCTGCTGTGCGAGCCGCTCGCTACCAGCAAGCTTTGCGCCGCTATCATAGCCGCAAAGTTAATGCCAGGAGCCTTGAGGAAGGCGACCTTGTTCTTCGGCGCGTTCAGTCCGCCAAGAATTCCAACAAGTTGACGCCGAAGTGGGAAGGCCCTTACCGGGTGAAACGAGTCACCAGGCCTGGCGCTGTCCGCCTGGAGACCGAAGATGGTGTACCAGTGAGCAACTCCTGGAATATCGAGCTTCTTCGTAAGTTTTACCCGTAAGGCGCGGTTGTCGGACCCTGTCCGGCAACCACCCTTTTGTACAAGTCTTGCCGCTGTTGCATGTAATCCTTTGTACAAAGCCAGGCGCAGACCCTGAGCACAAGATAATGAAGCGCTGGCGCCCAGAGTTATAGCATGCATGCTAGGTCGAGTCGAGTCCTCGGTTAGGGTTGATAGTGCCTAACAGCAGCTAACCCCTAACTTAGAGGTCGAGTGTGCGTCCCTTTGTTGTTCTTTCGCTTCCTTTAGTTTGCAGGGCTTGCATATCCTTGCCGGACCGCATGGGGACGAAAAGGAGAAGAAGGACGTGCCAGCATCTGGACCCCGGCAAGCCAGTGTTGCTGGGGGCTGCAAGTACTAAGGTTCACCCCACGGCAAGCCAGAGTTGCCGGGGGCTGCAATCTCAGATAAGTTTTTCATCCCTCTTCATGCATTCTCTTTTGGACTGGGAATGTGAAGCCTCGTTTCTTCCCGAAAGCCACCGTGCTCCCTTAGCTCTGGTCCCTGGGGCCCCAGGGCCAAGTTTTGGTCGTAGTCGCGACAGGAAAGGGATGAGACGAGGGGCCGCACCCGCCTCGTTCCTGCCTCTGCCAAGAGCGTGAGAAAGATCGAGCGGCGTGGGAAGACGGCAGGGCATGTTGCCGGGGAAGGAGTGTCTATCTGAAAGATACCAAGGATTTGCTCCTTGGCGTGGGTTCTACCCGCGAGACAAATGACCCGGCAAACATCCCCTTTTCATTAAAAGCATTCCACGCAGGTATAGTCCATAGAGAATGAAAAACATGAAAGAGAGGATTGCAAGTTTTTAGATGCAACTAAGGCCCGAGGGCTTACAAATTAAAAAGATAAGATGCCCGCAATCTCTTTCCTGCCCCTCTTTTCAGGAGGTAGGTCAAGGAGGCGAGAAAGGCAAAAGGAGCGCCTAGGCGAACTACGGGTGCCAGAAGACACCAAGAGAACATCCCGGGGGCCGTCAAGGCTGGACGGTGATGGCAGCGCTGGAAGCAGGGCTCGAATACGAGGCGGCAGGACGTCAGCACGCTGTCGAGGGCACCACGCCATCGTACTCCGACCTGACGGCCTTGCCGCTTGCCCTCTTGCTCTTCCGTAGCCTCCCTACGCCAGCCGCCCAAGGAGACGCCCCCGGGGAGTTCAAGGAGCCGGCGACCCGGATGATGGGGTTGCCGGTGCCGCACGGAGCGGTGCCCGATACCTAGTCGGACCCGCCATCCTGCCGCCCGCTCCCCTCGTCGCTGCTGTCGCTCCCCTCCTCGTCACTCTCGCTCGAGGAGGAGCCTTCGCTGTCGGAGGAGCTTTCCACGCACCACCGGGCCCGGACGCCGAAGCACCCGAAGACCTTGACGGAGAGGAGATCGCCCTCCACCAACTTGAAGTGGAGGGTGAGCCCCGGCGTCAAGCTGTGGATGCGGGCGAACGTCTTCCACCCTCGGCCAAGATACATTACGCCGGGGGCTGGGAATTTGGCATGGACCCGCGTGGCGCTGATCCCACAGCCCCTCATCTGCAGCCTCAGCGTCTCGGGCGGGTCCAACTCCACCACTTCCGCGAACGGATCTGGGAGTCGGAGGCGACGGCGAGGCGCCCGGCGCAGCCTGACGAAGAACTTGCAAGGGTCGTCCCCGGCATGGACCACCGCGGGAGGAAGAGCCGCCGGCGGAGGCGAAGCCGACGCGCCGCCCCGTCCACCTCTTCCCCGAGTGCCGCGGCCTCGTCCTCGACCGTGTCCACGACCTCGCCCCCTCCCTCTTCCCCTTACGGCTGGCTCCGCCACCACGGGTGCGGGAGAGGGAGGGATGCGCTGCCTGGCGGCAACCCTTGCCGCCACTGACGAAGGACCAGGGTTCCCTCTCTCCATGGCGAATGGGGGGGGGAGGGGAGCAGAAGCTGAAGGAAGGAGAAGATGGGAGGATGCGGGCTCCCGTCCTCCCCTCCCGCTCTTTATAAAGGAGCAAGGTGGGGGCTCGGCCGCCCCACTCAGCGAATCAAGACGCGGGGAGCTAGGGCCGACCCGCTCCCTCGACCCATGACGGCCCCGTTTCCCGCCTCCGCCGCCCGCGACCCCAAGTGCATGAGGACCGCGTGGCAGGCGTGCAGAACCGAGGCGACGGATGGGGCGGCCTCTCCCCACCCCGTGATCGTGGGGAGTGGGCACCTCGAAAACCGCCCATGATCTCTCCCACGATGCCGCGTTTGACGTGTGCCATTTGGGGAGAGCGCGGTGGATGCGGAATCAGTTGTGGCGTACCCCAGGCCGCGCGTGCCCGTGCACTGTTTTGGGCCTGGCCCAACAGCGCTCGGCACCGTGTATGGCCCAGGCCCGGGGGCTCCTGTCGGTGTACTAAAGTAGGGGTACCTTAGTATCCCGAACTTGTGCACGGGCAGTCGCAGCGACCCGCGGCAAGGCTTACCGGGCGACCGCCAAGACCCTCCATGTTTCCTCTGGAGCCATTCAAGAACAAAGTATCCAAGAGCAAAACAAGGCCCCGGCAAGAGGAGCTTGCCGGGAAGGGAACAAGGCCCCGGCAAGAGGAGCTTGCCGGGAAGGAGACGAGACCCCGACAAGAGGAGCTTGCCGGGAAGACAACCAAAGCATCTCAAGAGACTCGCTGCGGCGCACCACGCACCCTGACAAGACCTGGTGAGCGGCAAGCTCCCGGGCGTGACAAGACAACACCCGCGGCAAGGCACTTGCCGCGGCAAGCCACTACCCCGCAGCCCGCGCTCCAGCTCACCCACCAACGTGTCGCCCTGGGACCATTCCTGGCGTACGTGGCGGGAGGCTGTGCAGCCAGGGGCATGCGGTGGCAAGCAGACGCTGACAAGGAACCATCGTGGCAAACAGTGGCGTTCCTAGCGGTCCCTCTCTGGGCCGTCAAGGTGACACAGACGGGCATTCAATGCCCTTGTCCCCTGCCGTCAGAATTAGGTAGGATGCGACATGTAGGCAGTGGAGCCAACTACCACCCCTTTTACATTTTTACCCTTAACTCTGTTGCCATGTGTCGGTGACCCCTTAGACATATAAAAGGAGGCCCATGCGCAACAGAGAGGGGAGGACATCCATTCTCACGCTCGGTCTCGCCAGCTGCTTGAGTGTACTGTAGCACTCGCCGCTCCCGAGCCAAAACTCAATACAACCACCAAAGCAGGAGTAGGGTTTTACGCATCCGTGCGGCCCGAACCTGGGTAAATCGATTGTCTCGCTCGTGTGTATCGCCTCGATCTACTCTTTGTGCATCCACCGCCCCCTGCCGAACCAAAAGGGGCTCGGTCCGCCGGTCCCCATAGGTGTGCGAGGGATCAGACACCCCCGACAGTCTCCATCTTGAACATTTTCACGAATGGAGTTGAAGCGACGCTTGATGTGCCTGGTCTTCTTGTGAAACCTGGGCTCCTTGGCAAGTGAATAGCTCCAGTGTTGTCACAGAAGAGTTTGATTGGCCCCGACGCATTGGGTATGACTCCTAGGTCGGTGATGAACTCCTTCATCCATATTGCTTCATGTGCTGCCTCCGAGGCTGCCATGTACTCCGCTTCACATGTAGATCCCGCCATGACGCTCTTCTTGCAACTGCACCAGCTTACTGCCCCACCATTCAAAATATACACGTATCCGGTTTGTGACTTAGAGTCATCTAGATTTGTGTCGAAGCTAGTGTCGACGTAACCCTTTACGACGAGCTCTTCGTCACCTCCATAAACGAGAAACATTTCCTTAGTCCTTTTCAGGTACTTCAGGATATTCTTGACCGCTGTCCAGTGTTCCTTGCCGGGATTACTTTGGTACCTTCCTACCAAACTTACGGCAAGGTTTACATCAGGTCTGGTACACAGCATGGCATACATAATAGATCCTATGGCTGAGGCATAGGGGATGACACTCATCACTTCTATATCTTCTGCCGTGGTCGGACATTGAGCTGAGCTCAATTTCACACCTTGCAGCACAGGCAAGAACCCCTTCTTAGACTGATCCATATTGAACTTCTTCAATATCTTATCAAGGTATGTGCTTTGTGAAAGACCTATGAGGCGTCTTGATCTATCTCTATAGATCTTGATGCCTAATATATATGCAGCTTCTCCAAGGTCCTTCATTGAAAAACTCTTATTCAAGTAGGCCTTAATGCTGTCTAAGAGTTCTATATCATTTCCCATGAAAAGTATGTCATCTACATATAATATGACTATATGAGAAATGCTACAGAGCTCCCACTCACTTTCTTGTAAACGCAGGCTTCTCCATAAGTCTGTGTAAACCCAAACGCTTTGATCCTCTCATCAAAGCGAATGTTCCAACTCCGAGATGCTTGCACCAGCCCATAAATCGAGCGTTGGAGCTTGCACACCTTGTCAGCATTCTTAGGATCGACAAAACCTTCCGGCTGCATCATATACAATTCTTCCTTAAGGAAACCATTAAGGAATGATGTTTTGACGTCCATTTGCCATATCTCATAATCATAGAATGCGGCAATTGCTAACATGATTCGGACGGACTTTAGCTTCGCTACCGGTGAGAAAGTCTCATCGTAGTCAACCCCTTGAACTTGTCGATAACCCTTAGCGACAAGCCGAGCTTTATAGATGGTCACATTTCCATCCGCGTCTGTCTTCTTCTTAAAGATCCATTTATTTTCTATGGCTCACCGCTCAGCGGGCAAGTCAGTCAAAGTCCATACTTTGTTTTCATACAAGGATCCTATCTCGGATTTCACGGCTTCTAGCCATTTG
Source organism: Triticum monococcum (assembly GCA_034509565.1). Lineage (NCBI taxonomy): Eukaryota > Viridiplantae > Streptophyta > Magnoliopsida > Poales > Poaceae > Triticum > Triticum monococcum. The sequence continues at coordinate 59,833,413 of CM067843.1, read as the reverse complement.
TCGGAATCCGGGCCCGCCATAGCTTCTTCATAGTTCGAAGGTTCACCGTTGTCTAACAACATGATTTCCAAGACAGGGTTGCCATACCACTCTGGTGCGGAACACGTCCTTGTGGACCTACGAAGTTCAGTAGCAACTTGATCTGAAGTTTCATGATCATCGTCATTAACTTCTTCTCTAGTCGGTGCAGGCACCTCTGGAACATTTTCTTGAGTTGCGCCATTTTCCGGTTCAAGAGGTAATACTTCATCAAGTTCTACTTTCCTCCCACTTACTTCTTTCGAGAGAAACTCTTTCTCTAGAAAGGACCCATTCTTGGCAACAAAGATCTTGCCTTCGGATCTGAGGTAGAAGGTATACCCAATAGTTTCTTTAGGGTATCCTATGAAGACGCATTTTTCCGACTTGGGTTCGAGCTTTTCAGGTTGAAGTTTCTTGACATAAGCATCGCATCCCCAAACTTTTAGAAATGACAGCTTAAGTTTCTTCCCAAACCATAATTCATACGGTGTCGTCTCAACGGATTTTGACGGAGCCCTATTTAAAGTGAATGCGGCAGTCTCTAAAGCATAGCCCCAAAATGATAGCGGTAAATCGGTAAGAGACATCATAGATTGCACCATATCTAATAGAGTGCGATTACAATGTTCGGACACACCATTATGCTGAGGTGTTCCAGGCGGCGTCAGTTGTGAAACTATTCCACATTTTCTTAAGTGTGTGCCAAATTCGTGACTCAAGTATTCTCCTCCATGATCTGATCGCAAGAACTTGATTTTCCTGTCACGTTGATTGTCAACCTCACTCTGAAATTCCTTGAACTTTTCAAAGGTCTCAGACTTGTGTTTTATTAAATAGATATACCCATACCTACTCAAGTCATCAGTGAGGGTGAGGACATAACGATAGCCACCGCGAGCCTCAACACTCATGGACCGCACACATCAGTATGTATGATTTCCAATAAGTTGGTTGCTCGCTCCATTGTTCCTGAGAACGGAGTCTTGGTCATTTTACCCATGAGGCATGGTTCGCACGTGTCAAATGATTCGTAATCAAGAGACTCTAAAAGTCCATCTGCATGGAGCTTCTTCATGCGTTTGACACCTATGTGACCAAGGCGGCAGTGCCACAAGTATGTGGGACTATCATTATCAATCTTACATCTTTTGGTACTCACACTATGAATATGTGTAGCATTACGCTCGAGATTCATTAAGAATAAACCATTCACCATCGGAGCATGACCATAAAACATATCTCTCATATAGATAGAACAACCATTATTCTCGGATTTAAATGACTAGCCATCTCGTATTAAACGAGATCCTGATACAATGTTCATGCTCAAACTTGGCACTAAATAACAGTTATTGAGGTTCAAAACTAATCCCGTAGGTAAATGTAGAGGTAGCATGCCGACGGCGATCACATCGACCTTGGAACCATTTCCGACGCGCATCGTCACCTCGTCCTTTGCCAGTCTCCGCTTATTCCACAGCTCCTGCTTTGAGTTACAAATGTGAGCAACTGCACCGGTATCAAATACCCAAGAGCTACTACGAGTACTGGTAAGGTACACATCAATTACATGTATATCACATATACCTTTCGTGATGCCGGCCTTCTTGTTCGCTAAGTATTTGGGGCAGTTCCGCTTCCAGTGACCACTTCCCTTGCAATAAAAGCACTCAGTCTCAGGCTTGGGTCCATTCTTTGGCTTCTTCCCGGCAGCTTGCTTGCCGGGCGCGACAACTCCCTTGCCATCCTTCTTGAAGGTTTTCTTACCCTTGCCTTTCTTGAACTTAGTGGTTTTATTTACCATCAACACTTGATGTTCCTTTTTGACTTCTACCTCTGCTGATTTCAGCATTGCAAATACTTCAGGAATGGTCTTTTCCATCCCCTGCATATTGAAGTTCATCACAAAGCTCTTGTAGCTCGGTGGAAGTGACTGAAGGATTCTGTCAATGACCGCGTCATCCGGGAGATTAACTCCCAACTGAGTCAAGCGGTTATGCAACCTAGACATAGTGAGTATGTGCTCACTGACAGAACTGTTTTCCTCCATCTTACAGCTGAAGAACTTGTCGGAGACTTGATATCTCTCGACTCGGGCATTAGCTTGGAAAACCATTTTCAGCTCTTCGAACATCTCATATGCTACGTGTCTCTCAAAACCTTTTTGGAGCCCCGGCTCTAAGCTGTAAAGCATGCCGCACTGAACGAGGGAGTAGTCATCGATACGTGCCTGCCAAGCGTTCATAACGTCTTGTTCTGCAGGGAGAACAAGTGCGTCACCTAGCAGTGCTTGTAGGACATAATCTTTCTTGGCAGCTATGAGGATGATCCTCAGGTTCCGGACCCAGTCCGTGTAGTTGCTGCCATCGTCTTTCAGCTTGGTTTTCTCTAGGAACGCGTTGAAGTTGAGGACTACGTTGGCCATTTGATCTAAAAGACATATTGTAAATATTTTAGACTAAGTTCATGATAATTAAGTTCATCTAATCAAAATATTTAATGAACTCCCACTTAGATAGACATCCCTCTAGTCATCTAAGTATAACATGATCCGAGTTAACTAGGCCGTGTCCGATCATCACGTGAGACGGACTAGTCAACATCGGTGAACATCTTCATGTTGATCGTATCTTCTATACGACTCATGCTCGACCTTTTGGTCTTCTGTGTTCCGAGGCCATGTCTGTACATGCTAGGCTCGTCAAGTCAACCTAAGTGTTTGCATGTGTAAATCTGTCTTACACCCGTTGTATGTGAACGTTAGAATCTATCACACCCGATCATCATGTGGTGCTTCGAAACAACGAACTGTCGCAATGGTGCACAGTTAGGGGGAACACTTTCTTGAAATTATTATGAGGGATCATCTTATTTACTACCGTCATTCTAAGTAAACAAGATGCAAAAACATGATAAACATCACATGCAATCAAATAATAAAAGTGACATGATATGGCCAATATCACATAGCTCCTTTGATCTCCATCTTGGGGCTCCATGATCATCTTGTCACCGGCATGACACCATGATCTCCATCATCATGATCTCCATCATCGTGTCTCCATGAAGTTGCTCGCCAACTATTACTTCTACTACTATGGCTAACGCGTTTAGCAATAAAGTAAAGTAATTTACATGGCATTTCTCAATGACACACAGGTCATACAAAAAATAAAGACAACTCCTATGGCTCCTGCCGGTTGTCATACTCATCGACATGCAAGTCGTGATTCCTATTACAATAGCATGAACATCTCATACATCACATATATATCATTCATCATTCATCACAACTTTGGCCATATCACATCACAAAACACTTGCTGCAAAAACAAGTTAGACGTCCTCTAATTGTTGTTGCATGTTTTACGTGGCTGCAATAGGGTTCTAGCAAGAACGTTTTCTTACCTACGTGAAAGCCACAATGTGATTTGTCAACTTCTATTTACCCTTCATAAGGACCCTTTTCATCGAATCTGCTCCAACTAAAGTGGGAGAGACAGACACCCGCCAGCCACCTTATGCAACTAGTGCATGTCAGTCGGTGGAACCAGTCTCACGTAAGCGTACGTGTAAGGTTGGTCTGGGCCGCTTCATCCCACAATACCGTTGAAGCAAGATAAGACTAGTAGCAGCAAGAAAGTTGACAACATCAACGCCCACAACAAATTGTGTTCTACTCGTGCATAGAGAACTACGCATAGACCTAGCTCATGATGCCACTGTTGGGGAACGTTGCAGAAAACAAAAAATTTCCTACGGTTTTACCAAGATCCATCTATGAGTTCATCTAGCAACGAGTGATTGGATGCATCTACATACCTTGTAGATCGCGAGCGGAAGCGTTCAAAGAACGGGGATGAGGGAGTCGTACTCGACGTGATCCGAATCACCGGAGATCCTAGCGCCGAACGGACGGCACCTCCACGTTCAACACATGTACGGTCAGCGTAACGTCTCCTCCTTCTTGATCCAGCAAGGAGGAAGGAGAGGTTGAGGAAGATGGCTCCAGCAGCAGCACGACAGCGTGGTGGTGATGGAGCTGTAGTACTCCGACAGGGCTTCGCCAAGCTCTATGGAGGAGGAGGAGGTGTTGGAGAGGGAGAGGGAGGCGCCAGGGGGAAGGGTGCGGCTGCCCTCCCTCCCCACATCTATATATAGGGAGCCTAAGGGGGGGCACCGGCCCTAGGAGATGCAATCTCCTAGGGGGGCGGCGGCCAAGGGGTGGGGGGCTTGCCCCCCAAGCAAGGGGGCGCCCCCCCCCCTTTAGGGTTTCCCCACCCTAGGCGCATGGGCCCTAGGGGGAAGTGGCGCCCCAGCCCATTTTGGGCTGGATCCCTTCCCACTTCAGCCCATGGGGCCCTCCGGGATAGGTGGCCCCACCCGATGGACCCCCGGGACCCTTCCGGTGGTCCCGGCACAATACCGGTGACCCCAAAACTTGTCCCGATGGCCGAAATAGCACTTCCTATATATAATTCTTTACCTCCGGACCATTCCGGAACTCCTCGTGATGTCCGGGATCGCATCCGGGACTCCGAACAACATTCAGGTTACTGCATATACATATCCCTACAACCCTAGCGTCACCGGACCTTAAGTGTGTAGACCCTACGGGTTCGGGAGACATGTAGACATGACCGAGACGGCTCTCCGGTCAATAACCAACAACGGGATCTGGATACCCATGTTGGCTCCCACATGCTCCTCGATGATCTCATCGGATGAACCACGATGTCGAGGATTCAAGCAACCCCGTATACAATTCCCTTCGTCAATCGGCATGTTACTTGCCCGAGATTCGATCGTCGGTATCCCAATACCTCGTTCAACCTCGTTACCAGCATGATCCCGTGACCAGACACTTGGTCACTTTGAGCTCATAATGATGATGCATTACCGAGTGGGCCCAGTGATACCTCTCCGTCATGCTGAGTGACAAATCCCAGTCTTGATTCGTGTCAACCCAACAGACACTTTCGGAGATACCCGTAGTATACCTTTATAGTCACCCAGTTACGTTGTGACGTTTGGTATACCCAAAGCACTCCTACAGTATCCGGGAGTTACACGATCTCATGGTCTAAGGAAAAGATACTTGACATTGGAAAACTCTAGCAAACAAACTATACGATCTTGTGCTATGTTTAGGATTGGGTCTTGTCCATCACATCATTCTCCTAATGATGTGATCTCGTTATCAATGACATCTAATGTCCATAGTCAGGAAACCATGACTATTTGTTGATCAACGATCTAGTCAACTAGAGGCTTACTAGGGACATGTTGGTGTCTATTATTCACACATGTATTACTATTTCCGGATAACACAATTATAGCATGAATAAAAGACAATTATCATGAACATGGAAATATAATAATAATGCTTTTATTATTGTCTCTAGGGCATATTTCCAACAAAATATACCTTTGTTCACTTTGCCATCCTTCTTATCCGCCAAATACATGGGGCAGCTCCGCTTCCAGTGACCAGTCCCTTTGCAGTAGAAGCACTTAGTCTCAGGCTTAGGACCAGACTTGGGCTTCTTCACTTGAGCAGCAACTTGCTTGCCGTTCTTCTTGAAGTTCCCTTTCTTTCCCTTTGCCCTTTTCTTGAAACTAGTGGTCTTGTTAATCATCAACACTTGATGCTCTTTCTTGATTTCCACCTTCATCGATTTCATCATCATGAAAAGCTCGGGAATCGTTTTTCATCATCCCTTGCATACTATAGTTCATCACGAAGTTCTAGTAACTTGGTGATGGTGAATAGAGAATTCTGTCAATCACTATTTTATCTGGAAGATTAACTCCCACTTGATTCAAGCGATTGTATTACCCAGACAATCTGAACACATGCTCACTGCTTGAGCTATTCTCCTCCATATTTTAGCTATAGAACTTGTTGGAGACTTCATATCTCTCAACTCGGGTATTTGCTTGAAATATTAACTTCAACTCCTGGAACATCCATATGATCCATGACGTTCAAAACGTCTTTGAAGCCCCGATTCTAAGCCGTTAAGCATGGTGCACTAAACTATCAAGTAGTCATCATATTGAGCTAGAAAAACGTTCAGAACGTTTGCATCTGCTCCTGTAATAGGTCTGTCACCTAGCGGTGCATCAAGGACATAATTCTTCTGTGCAGCAATGAGGATAATCCTCAGATCACGGATCCAATCCGCATCATTGCTACTAACATTTTTCAACTTAGTTTTCTCTAGGAACATATAAAAAATAAATGGGGAGCAAGATCGCGAGCTATTGATCTACAACATAGATATGCTAATACTACCAGGACTAAGTTCATGATAAATAAAAGTTCAATTAATCATATTACTTAAGAACTCCCACTTAGATAGACATCCCTCTAATCATCTAAGTGATCATGTGATCCAAATCAACTAAACCATAACCGATCATCACGTGAAATGGAGTAGTTTTCAATGGTGAACATCACTATGTTGATTATATCGACTATATGATTCACACTCGACCTTTCGGTCTTAGTGTTCTGAGGCCATATCTGCATATGCTAGGCTCGTCAAGTTTAACCTGAGTATTCTGCGGGTGCAAAACTGGCTTGCACCCGTTGTAGATGGACGTAGAGCTTATCACACCCGATCATCACATGGTGTCTGGGCACGACGAACTTTGGCAACGGTGCATACTAAGGGAGAACACTTTTATCTTGAAATTTAGTGAGAGATCATCTTATAATGCTACCGCCGAACTAAGCAAAATAAGATGTATAAAAGATAAACATCACATGCAATCATAATATGTGACATGATATGGCCATCATCATCTTGTGCCTTTGATCTCCATCTCCAAAGCATCGTCATGATCTCCATCGTCACCGGCATGACACCATGATCTCCATCATCTTGATCTATATCAATGTGTCGTCACATGGTCGTCTCGCCAACTATTGCTCTTGCAACTATTGCTATCGCATAGCGATAAAGTAAAGCAATTATTTGGTGCTTGCATCTTATGCAATAGAGAGACAACCATAAGGCTTTTGCCAGTTGCCGATAACTTCAAGAAAACATGATCATCTCATACAACAACTTATATCTCATCACGTCTTGACCATATCATATCACAACATGCCCTGCAAAAACAAGTTAGACGTCCTCTACTTTGTTGTTGCAAGTTTTACGTGGCTGCTACGGGCTTAGGAAGAACCGTTCTTACCTACGCATCAAAACCACAACGATAGTTTGTCAAGTTGGTGCTGTTTTAACCTTCGCAAGGACCGGGCGTAGCCACACTCGGTTCAACTAAAGTTGGAGAAACTGACACCCGCTAGTCACCTATGTGCATAGCACGGCGGTAAAACTAGTCTCGCGTAAGCGTACGCGTAATGTCGGTCCGGGCCGCTTCATCCAACAATACCGCCAAACCAAAATGTAACATGCTGGTAAGCAGTATGACTTATATCGCCCACAACTCATTTGTGTTCTACTCGTGCATATTACATCAATGCATAAAACCTGGCTCGGATGCCACTGTTGGGGAACGTAGTAATTTCAAAAAATTTCCTACGCACACGCAAGATCATGGTGATGCACAGCAACGAGAGGGGAGAGTGTTGTCTACGTACCCTCGTAGACCGAAAGCGGAAGCGTTAGCACAACGCGGTTGATGTAGTCGTACGTATTCACGATCTGACCGACCAAGTACCGAACGCACGACACCTCCGAGTTCTGCACATGTTCAACTCGATGACGTCCCTCGAACTCCGATCCAGCCGAGCTTTGAGGGAAAGTTCCGTCAACACGACGGCGTGGTGACGATGATGATGTTCTACTGACGCAGGGCTTCACCTAAGCACCGCTACAATATGACTGAGGTGGATTATGGTGGAGAGGGGCACCGCACACGGCTAAGAGATCAAGAGATCGATCGTTGTGTCTTTGGGGTGCCCCCTGCCCCCATATATAAAGGAGTGGAGGAGGGGGAGGGCCGGCCCTCTCTATGGCGCGCCCTAGGGGAGTCCTACTCCCACCGAGAGTAGGATTCCCCCTTTCCTAGTAGAACTAGGAGCCCTTCCAAGTAGTAGGAGTAGGAGGGAAGGAAAGGGAAGGGAAAAGGAGAAGGAAGGAAGGGGGCGCCCCCCTCCCTAGTCCAATTTGGACCAGCCCATGGGGAGGGGTGTGGCCACCATTTGAGGCCTTTCTCTTCTTTCCTGTATGGCCCATTAAGGCCCAATACGAATTCCCGTAACTCCCCGGTACTCCCGAAAATACCCGAATCACCCGGAACCTTTCCGATGTCCGAATATAGTCATCCAATATATCGATCTTTATGTCTCAACCATTTTGAGACTCCTTGTCATGTCCCTGATCTCATCCGGGACTCCGTACTTCTTCGGTACATCAAAACACATAAATTCATAATATAACCGCCATAGAACTTTAAGCGTGCAGACCCTACGGGTTCGAGAACTATATAGACATGACCGAGACACGTCTCCGGTCAATAACCAATAGCGGAACCTGGATGCTCATATTGGCTCCTACATATTCTACGAAGATCTTTATCGGTCAAACCGCATAACAACATACGTTGTTCCCTTTGTCATCGGTATGTTACTTGCCCGATATTCGATCGTCGGTATCTCAATACCTAGTTCAATCTCGTTACCGGCAAGTCTCTTTACTCGTTCCGTAACATATCATCCCGCAACTAACTCATTAGTTGCAATGCTTGCAAGGCTTATAGTGATGTGCATTGCCGAGTGGGCCCAGAGATACCTCTCCGACAATCGGAGTGACAAATCCTAATCTCAAAATACGCCAACCCAACAAGTACCTTCGGAGACACCTGTAGAGCACCTTTATAATCACCCAGTTACGTTGTGACGTTTGGTGGCACACAAAGTGTTCCTCGGGTAAACGGGAGTTGCATAATCTCATAGTCATAGGAACATGTATAAGTCATGAAGAAAGCAATAGGAACAAACTAAACGATCAAGTGCTAAGCTAACGGAATGGGTCAAGTCAATCACATCATTCTCCTAGTGATGTGATCCCGTTAATCAAATGACAACTCATGTCTATGGTTAGGAAACATAACCATCTTTGATCAACGAGCTAGTCAAGTAGAGGCATACTAGTGACACTCTGTTTGTCTATGTATTCACACATGTATTATGTTTCCGGTTAATACAATTCTAGCATGAATAATAAACATTTATCATGATATAAGGAAATAAATAATAACTTTATTATTGCCTCTAGGGCATATTTCCTTCATGTAGGAGCCAATATGAGCATCCAGGTTCTGCTATTGGTTATTGACCGAAGACGTGTCTCGGTCATGTCTACATAGTTCTCGAACCCGTAGGGTCCGCACGCTTAAAGTTCGGTGATGATCGTAATTAGGGTTTTTGTGTTTTGATGTACCGAAGGTTGTTCGGTGTCCCGGATGTGATCACGGACATGACGAGGAGTCTTGAAATGGTCGAGACATAAAGATTGATATATTGGAAGCCTATATTTGGATATCGGAAACGTTCCGAGTGAAATCGGGATTTTACCGGAGTACCGGAGGGTTACCGGAACCCCCCGGGGTTATTGGGCCTACATGGGCCCTAAGGGAGAAGAGGAGGGCCGGCCAGGGCAGGCCGCGCGCCCCCTCCCCCCTAGTCCGAATAGGACAAGAAAGGGGGGGGGGGGCGGCGCCCCCCTTTCCTCTTTCTCCCTTCCCCCTTCCTTTTCCAACAAGGCAAGAGGGGGGAGTCCTACTCCCGGTGGGAGTAGGACTCCTCCAGGCGCACCCCTTGGGCCGGCCGCACCTCCCCCTCTCCCTCCTTTATATACGGGGGCAAGGGGGCACCTCATGACACACAAGTTATCTTCGTGATCGTTCCTTAGCCGTGTGCGGTGCCCCCTTCCACCATATTCCACCTCGGTCATATCGTAGCGGTGCTTAGGCGAAGCCCTGCGTCGGTAGAACATCATCACCATCATCACGCCGTCATGCTGATGAAACTCTCCCTCAACACTTTGCTGGATCGGAGCTCGAGGGACGTCACCGAGTTGAACGTGTGCAGAGCTCGGAGGTGCCGTACATTCGGTACTTGGATCGGTCGGATCGGGAAGACGTACGACTACTTCCTCTATGTTGTGTCAACGCTTCCGTTGCCGGTCTACGAGGGTATGTAGACAACACTCTCCCCTCTCGTTGCTATGCATCACCATGATCTTGCGTGTGTGTAGGAATGTTTTTGAAATTACTACGTTCCCCAACACCGACATGATGAAAGTGACTAGATGAAATTCCCGTGTACCCTGAAGAACGCTTTTCTTATCATAATACACCGTTTTGGCATGTCCTTTGCCTCAAAAGGATTGGGCTACCTTTCTGCACTTTTGTTACTACTATCGTTACTTGCTCGTTACAAATTATCTTGCTATCAAACTACTCCGCTACTTAGAATTTCAGCACTTGCACACATTAACTTACTGAAAACTACTTGTCATTTCCTTCTACTACTTGTTGGGTTCGACACTCTTACTTATCGAAAAGAGCTATAATTGACCCCCTATACTTGTGGGTCATCAAGGCTATTTTCTGGCACCGTTGCCGGGGAGCGAAGTGCCTTTGGTGAGGAAACATTTATATAGTATGCTGAAATTTATTGTCACTTGTTACTATGGAAAACAATCCTTTGAGGGTTTTGTTCGGGGTATCTTCACCTTGTCCGGAACCACAATTAATTACCCCTCAACCTATTGCAACTACTAAAAATATTGAATATGAAATTCCTTCGGGTATGATAGAACAACTGCTAGCTAATCCTTATGCAGGAGATGGAATCGAACATCCTGATATGCACTTGATATGGTGGTGTCCTCCAAAACCGGGTTATCATTCCCTCCAATGACCCGGAGTTCTCGAGTCATGTCATTATAGCCCCCGAGTATTAAGATTACTCGAGGAGTTGGCTTGAGACTCTCCATATTTGACCGTGATATAAACCGGTATGCGTCATTCAACATCTCAGTGACATAACTTGTCCTGCATTGGAGAACGCGGAGTTGATGATCACCATGGTGAAGCTGAAATCAATCACGGCCGAGTCGGCCGCGGGAGCAGACAGATGAGTCAACTACGGTGTTGTAAGCCGGTGCGGACGAGCAAGTTGTCCTCAAACAGGCGTGGACGCATGAACCGGCCGCGAGGATGGACGGGCGAGTCATCCGTGGCGTTGTAAGGCGGCGCGGATGGGCAAGTCGGCCGACGTGTTGATGCAAAATGGACCGCAACACACATGTCCGTGAAGCTGTGCGCACAGCCGAATGTGCATCCGTGGTATAATGGCATAAACAATTGTCCTGCGTAAAATGTTACATGGCAGAGTAATTGTTCTTTGACAAAAAAACAATAAGTGTTTAATAAGATAAGTTCAGATAGGTATCACCTGATGTTTGTGAATGACAGATGATCTGTATGCCGCATCAGAGGCGGCTCAATATAATCCCGGTGGCTCAACACAGCAGAGGCGGCTCAATGTAGCCTCAGCGGCTCAATAAACGCTAGTCCAAAGGTGATGTTGGCACGTGCGTTATGCGGCACTTTTGTAATGAATAATGGTCCTGTGAAAAAATATCACAAACCAACATAATTGTTCTCAAAAGAAAAAATTTGATACGTGCTATTTAAAATAGTCTGGACATATATCACCGGATGTATTTGGACCTTATGGTCCTCAATGGTATCCGTTAGTCAACCCGGCACGTTGAATAGGCCGGACCTTAGGGCGGTCAGTAAAACGGCCGCAACATCAAATGCGGCACAGACAGATGAGTCAGCCGCAGTGTTGTAAGCCGGCGCAGACGAGCAAGTTGTCCTTCATGTTGTAAACCGGTGCAGACGCGTGAACCGGCCGCGAGAGCGGACGGGCGAGTCGTCCGTGGCGTTGTAAGCCGGTGCGGTCGCGAGAGATGACCACAGTGTTGGAAACGGTCCGGACACGGGTGAGACAAACGTGGACGCGGATGATGAGTTAGTCACGCGTGCGGATGTAGCGGGGGCAGTGACTTGCGCACGTATCTGATTTGTGCAGTCGACGGATGATCTGTAATTAGCATCCGTAGATAACTTGTGAGCACAGTTTTTGAATCCCGTTTTGTCTTTATATGCATCCAAAGGTCTTTGCATTGATCCCCTTGGGGACCTTGCCAGATGCTGTCGCAGCTCCTAACCTCCATATCTTGCTGAGCCTTGACATATCCTTTAGCCAAATGACCTCATGCCTTAATACTGGTTTTTATCTCCTAATGTCAGTGCTTCACAAGTTGAAATATCAAACGCCGTGGCAGGACACCAATGCACGCGTTCGTTCAATGTTTGCAAGCAAACAATCAGCTAGGTTGATTTGACCAACAGTAACCACAATCCACAGCAAAGTCACTCCACGACGATAGCGGGGCAACAGAGGGGCACCGTGCGGAGCTGCAGGGTGCAGCATGGGAGGCGGCCGCGAGCAGCGACCTGGCCCGGGCGCGCGAGCGACTTGGCGACTTGAAGCAGAAACAGCAGGAGGCCGACACACCGGCAGCTTTCCCGGCCGGCTCAAGGCACGGCGGCAGTGACCGCAGGGCGGCTCAGGGTCGCAGTAGCGCGGCGGCTCATGGTAGCAGCTCGGAGGCGGCGTGCAGCGAAGGAGGCTCATGGTGGTGTGGCGGTGGAAACAAAGCACAGCGCACGAGATCGGGCGGCTCGAAGCAGAGGCAAAGGTAGAAGATTAGGCCAGCGACTTCTGAAATAGCACATGGCCAAGCGGCGGCGCGAGGCCCTCAATTAGTATACTCATGTAATCCACTGTGTCTTCTATTCTTGTTTGGCCAAGTAGTATTTTTTGTCTCACGTGATTCTGAGCTTTGGAGGCCGTGCTTCTGTCCATGAATATGGCCGGTGTAGGCGGCATCTTTGATCAATTATTTGCCAAGTCTCCTTCCGGTACTCGTGCATGTACTACTTCAAGGATTGGTAATACTACTACAGAACGACCTGGCTGATTGACCAATCGCTCCGCCTCAAGATTTTCTTCATGGTCTTGCTTTATCCTGACACAGCGTACAGCGGTTCAGGGCGAATTTGGCGCCGTAGAATCTTCTGAGTCCGTGTGCACGCCAGGATCCTTCTCCAGGTCGTGGCCGGCTTGAAAAAACTGTCCGAGTCAAGTTGGCAGCGTGGCTTCCCGATGAATAGTAGTACTACTTAGCGACCACATAGCAGACCGTCTCAGATTCCCTCATGTAAATAGTAACAACAATGATCTATCAAATCCCCTGGTGAGTCGCTGTGTTGTCTTAGCCAGTGATGTAACCGGACAGATCTCAAACTTCCGTGTTGTGGGAGAAGCAGTAATTTTCGGTCGACCCGGACAGATTTCCCAATCATGTGCGGAAACAACAACAGAAAGTTGAATTCAACGGATCATCTAGCGATGCGTGCGGCGGCGCTCGCAGCCCTAATCTCTTCAATCTTCAAATCTGTATACCGGGTTATCCTGCATGCTTTCCGTGCTGGCGCTTTTTCATCTAACATATCACAAGCTTCTCAATCCCTGAAAAGATCCCTTTAAGAACCCAACACTATCGTGCGCAGCCCCACGGTGGACGCCAACTGTCGTGGAATTGTCACGGCAGATGTCCAAGTGTGAGGACTTAGTCGTGGGGGTTAAACAAAATCGAGAGACACATCACACAAGACAAAGATTTAGACAACTTCGGGCCCGGAAAACATCATCCAGTAATAGCCCTACATGCTGTTTGTAGCTAGACCTCATTATGCTCATGAGAGAGCCGCCGCATAAGCCGGCTCCCCCTTTGTGTCTAGCCCTAGAGATCGTTTGTTGCTTGTCCCTCTTTAGGGAGCCCTACCCCTTCTTATATAAGTTGAAGGGACGTCTTACATGTAGAGTCTTAGTAGGATTAGAACTAACTTATTCTCTTACTACAAGTCGGATACAAGTACGGGTCTTGCTTCCTCGTAAAAGAAATATTCCTCATGCCTTCCGTCTTAAGCCGGCCCACTATAACATGAGCCGGCCTACTGGGCCTTGGGCCCTTGTCATTCGTCTGACCCGCCGTCGGGGTCATCATTAAGTCGCCAGGCTCGTGGGTCGTCACACCATTGAACTGCCAGACTCGTGAGTCGCCAATTCTCCGGCGGGCCATGATGAAGCGCCAAGTCCAGCCGGGTCATACTTCCGGCCGGGTCATACCGCGGGGTATATCCCCGACACGATGGCTCCACGACTAAGTCCTCACACTAGGACATCTGCCGTGACAATTTCACGAAACATAGTGTCCAGATAACCAATGTTGCCCAGTTTTTTTAGCATCAGTGACATCCTTTTTTGTGCACTATGTTCGTGTTGCATGCTTTGGATAGCATCACTTATAGAGGAAGGTCTCATCACAACTACTGGCTAAAATGGAGCTTCTTAAAAATGTTCTATTGGTGAACCAAAGTTAGGCAATCAGAGATAGATGAACCATGATCCATTATTGTAGCTCGGAATCACTTGGGACAGATTTTTGTATCTGTTTGGAGATGGGCTAATCAACTTATGAAGGAGGGGGGGGGGGGGGGGGGGGGGAGAGAATTCTATGAGACTCATTTTTGACAACTTGTTTAGTAAACACTTGGGCATGGGAATGGGAGTTTGTATAAAGATGTTTATGTAGGGATTAGTCATGGGAAATAGATTTTTATTCCCATTCCTTTGTTTGGTATATGGTGGGTATTTGCGTGGGATAAAACTCTGCTCATGAATTAACAAGGTACCCCGTGGGAAGAAATAGGTGGGAATTGGCTTTCTCAACTCCCATTCCCCTTCCCACTTAAATTCCCATTCCCTCTAATCAAACAGTGGACTTTTAATCTCCTCACCTCTCAACTCCCATTCTCCATCTCGAATTCACCCGAACCAAACACGCTGTGATAAATGACACGTGACATGTGTCATCCATCAGGACGGATCTCATCTGCTAATCGTAAGACCTGGTCTCATATAATTTTTTTCTAGGGATTCAAAGAGTGGGATACGGATCTCATAGACCAAATCTTTCATCCTTTTGGTGCTTCGATTGGATTGGGTTGGGTTAGATTGGTTAAGCGCCTCGCCTCCGTTGCCAGCGGCATCGACCACGACCAATGGGCCCTCACTCCTCACTCCCACGAGTCCTCCGGTTCACCCCCGTCTTTCTTCAGGCTAATATTTCTTTTTTCTTTCTCGGTTACCAGGATTTTTACCTACAGATCGACTGTATACATCTCGCTTTCCACCAGCAAATTAATCCATCCTTTTCTACAGTCTGCAGAGTCGCACATGAAGAATTGCTCAGTTCAGCCAAAGGTGAGCGAGGCATCCTAATCCACATCAAGTAACCTCGTTTTGCCTTGTATATATGGCATATGCTGCCTTGATCTGCACTGCCAAGAATTCTCATAATCAGTTTGCTCTCACAGATGCGTAAATAAATTAATTAAAGAGAGGCACGGCTAACATCTGCGTGCCGTAACATTATTGATTAGAACAGAGTAGATGAAGCTGCAGGTAAAATATATCCTCATCATCGTTACAGTTCCAAACTGCAGTTCATTACTGTAGTGGCCTAGAGAGCTGCTTCTGTTCAGTCACTTGTAGAGAAATCAATTACTTCCTCCGTAAATTAATATAAGAGCGTTTAGAATATTAAAATCGTTATTATATTAATTTACAGAGGGAGTACTAGTTAACATACTTTCCCAGCACAAAAAGGGAAATTCACTGCACGTGATCAATTTCCTTTGTCGATTGCTGGCTTGATTTGTGTTAGCGTAACAGATCTGAACCCAGTCCCCGGAGCAGAGCATCCCGGCGTGAAGTGTTAATCCACCAGACCCCATGTGACAACAGTTGGAGTACTACTTTATTGGTTGGTGTTCATGTAACAATGACGAGTACGACAAGTCTAATCCTTACTAAATTTGGTTGGTGATGGCACGTAGCTTTGGGCATTATTCGATCGGCATTGCGTTCAGATCGGCTCATGCCAACTTGATTCAAAGTACACTACAGTACAAATATGTGAGTAGTGGGTACTGGTGTTCACCGGTTGTTTAAGCCGGCCGACCAGCATGTAGGATACTTATTTTGTTGGTTTTTCTTTTTGCGGGAAACTTAATTTGTTGGTTAATGGCACATACATACATGTAGTTTGCATTGAAATCTTTAAAAAAACTTATATTTAGAAACAGAAGGAGTACGTATCTATCCTCATGCATGCATACGCCCGGCCTCTCCATATGCAACATGTACCACATTCAATTAACACCGTTGCTTACTCCGTTTCTACATATGTAAACTCTCAAAACATCGTATATTTAGAAACAGATGGAGTAGTAAACACAGAAGAAAATAGCAATTAGTGTGACATCTTGGAAAAAACTCCTGCGTCCCCCCGCGGGCGGCCAGGAGGGAACCCTAGCCGCCGCCGCCGTCGGGGCTCCCCCTCCTCTTCTCCACCCTTCCTCGCCGCCGCCAGGGGGCGCAGCCGGGCGAAGCGCGGCTGGCGGTGGCGGTGGCGGGGAGACTTCGTCCTCTCGTGCGGGGCCCTAACGCGGGACGGGGCGGATGGGCTGGGGTGCGGCCCTGGCAGCGGGTGCTGCGGCGTGGCGGGGAGCTAGAGTTGTGCAGCGACGGGAACCTGTTGACTGCGTGACGGGCGTCGTGGTGGCGGAGCATGCTGGACGGTCGGCGGCGGCGGATGGTGCGGGGCAGCGCGACTCCGCCAGATCTGGCCACGCGGCGATGCGGGCTGCGGACGGCGCCGTGGGGTGCGGCGGTGGTCGTCCGTGGCAGCGGTGAGGCCTCGACTGGTGTCCGAGGCCGTGGTGCGTGCTTGGCGGTGGCGGCCCCGTCCAGCGCCATTCTGGCCTGGCGGACGTGTGGGCGTTGGGCTACGCGGGGGCGAGCTGTGAACTGGTAGGGTCGTGGCCATGACCGTAGACCACGATGGCGCGCTAGCTGCTGCTGCTGGCAGCGGTGGTTGCCGGCCAGATCGGCTCGGATCTGGCCCATGGCCGCCGCGGGCGGCTCAGTGTTGGCCTTCGGGGTCCTGGTGTGGATGTGGGCTGCCACGGCGTGGTGGTGGCTCACGGCGGTGGTTCGGGCCGTTCCACGGCGGCGGCTGGTCTTATCCGGCGTCGGCCTGTTGGTGGGCGGCTCACGAGGTGGCAGGTTGGTTGCGGCGACGGTTGGCTTGTTCCGGCGTCTGCTCGCTCGCAGGCGGCCTGTGTCGGCCTTCGATTCCTCTCCTCGTCGTTCGGCCTCTACTTTCATCGAAGGGCTGTCCTTCTCCCAGCCGCGGTCCATCGCTCGTCTCGCGACGGTGTGGCAGGACTGATCTTGTCTCGCGCATGGTGTAGCAGGACCAAGCTCGTCTCGCGCACGGTGTAGCAGGACCAACCTCATCTCGCACACAATGCCGCTGGAGCGAGCTTGTCTCGCGCCCGGTGCAGCAGGACAGGTCGATGGAGGCTAGTTTTGGCCGGCATATTGGGTCTCGGCGCTGGGGGCTGCCCAGGGGTGTGAAAGGCGGGACCTTTCCGCTCATCTTTTTGGTTGGGGCAGCGGCGAATCTCGAGTGAGGTGGTGTCAAGGTCTTGGATGCTAAGGCGGCGACCTTGGTGGTGGTAGCACGGTGCTCATGGGCAGAGCTCGTGGCTTGGTGTTGCCCGGAGGCCTTGGCCGTAGTGCGCGACATGGTTGCTGGGGTGTGGCGTTCAATGGCGGTGAATGTTGACCGGGGTGAAAACCTGCTTTATCTTCAGACGGACCGGCGACCACGAAACTCGCTCCCTTCTTGAAGGCGTCGCCGCGGCTCTCACTACCCGTCGTGCGGCTCCAGGGAAAACTCTGATTCTCGGATCGGGCGATGGTGACGCTTCGGTGTCATATCCTTCCTGAAGGCGCCGTTTTGGAGCCCACGGTTCATCATATGCGGTTTCGTCTCTTTGCGGTGGCGTGGTCCCGTTGAAACCCTGGTTGCTCTTGTAGGGCTAGGGTGGTGTTGTTGCGATCAGCGTCTATGTATCTTGCTTTGGATGCGTGCGTGTGGTGTAACGGTGTGCGTCTGTATCAGGTTGCCGTGGGTTTTTGGTTTATATATAAAGCGGCGCGAAAGCCATTTTGCCTCAACTTTTGCTTAATTTCCTGACACCGCTTGCAAAGAGCGTCCGTCGTTGTGCAGATTACAATTCTCAGGCTTAAACAAAGGGTGTAATAGCCACACGGTAGGTAGGCGATTAGTGGGCTAATCGTGGGCAGCCAAATATATGCTGTATTAGTCTGTTAGGACTGGCTCGTTTGTCTAATCAAGCAGCTGGCAAAGGTCCTGCTTGAATTAATAGAATGTGATAGTCATGTACAAAGAGACATGGTGCGCATGCCGTGGTGCCACCTCTTACTCTTATATTAAAAGGAGGGGGGGGGGGGGGGGGGGGGGGGTAACCCCTAAGTAATCTTACTCTAGGTTCTGAGCATTACTAGTAGAACTCTTAAACCCTCAAACCATCACTAGCGTTTTAAGGGTTCAAAAATGATCTTTTTGTGCACTTTTACGGGTTGAAAAACAGAGACAAAGATTAGAACCCTCAAACCCAACCCTTATAACGGAATATTCCCCATGAACGACGTTGTCGTTGCACACGGGAGGTCGACGGGGGCGACTAGCAGCGGCGGTCGCGGGCGTGGGCGCGGGAGTTGGGAGGATTTTCCCTCCCGCGCGAGTATAACCGCCAAATGAGGGTTGGGATAGATTTTGCTCCCAACCCTTACTTTTGAGGATTGGGAGAGGGTTTGAAGGTTGGACCTTTAAAAAAAATTGAGGATTTGAGAGTTAAGGAGTTCTAGTCTATGGCTTTTTTTCGACAAAAACTGTAAAAAAACAGTTATTTTTAGAGGTTTGAGGGTTTGATGGCTCTACTAGTAATGCTCTAAGGGTTGTCTGACTACATACGATGCTTACCTAAACCTGGCTCCCCATCAACCGCTTTATAATTCCTTGTCCATCCGCTTCACAAACCGAGGCTAAGCATTATGAGCATCAACCACTAAACACACACACACACACACACACACACACACACACACACACACACACACAAGCAAGCAAGAAGAGAGCAATGGCGGAGAGGTTCGCGATTGGGCTAGCCAAGACGGCGGTGGAGGGGACGCTGGTCGCTGTGAGGACGGCCATCGCGGAAGAGCTGAGGCTCAAGGTGCAAGTTCAGCAAGACCTGGTGTTCATCACGGGCGAGTTCCAAATGATGCGGTCGTTCCTCAAGGAGGCGAACATAGAGCGTGCCAAGAATGAAGTGGTGCGGACATGGGTGAGGCAGCTCCGTGAGCTTGCCTTCGACGTGGAGGACTGCGCCGAGCTCATCATCAGCCTCAGCGCAACCAAGCCGTGTGCTTGTATATGGAGCTGGCGCTTGGGCCGGCATTATTTCCCCATGCTACGGCTACTTCCCTTGGATGAGGCAATAGCCAATATACAGGAGCTCAAAGCCAGGGTGGTGGATGTAAGCCAAAGATGCACCCGCTACAACCTCCTCAGCAACTTCGACGACGCCCCTGGCTCCAAGCTGGAGGCCACCACCCCCTATACATTGGCAGCAGCGGCAACATTCCAAGACCTAATGGAGGTGTGGAAGACCATGGGAAAGTTTGGCGATCACATCACCGACGATCTGAAAAGGTTGATTGATTGCCAAGGCAGTGAGCTCCAAGTGATCTCACTTTGGCCAAGTCCTCAAGCTGATATTGTTGGGGAACATGGGTGCATGAGTATTCTGAAGAAGGCGTATGATGACCCAGAAATCTACCAAGAATTCAAGAACCGTGCCTGGGTAAAGTTGAGTACACATCATCCTTTCAACCCGGTAAAGTTTCTCAACGACTTGTTGACTCAGTTTAGTACATCTCACCATCACCACCACCATGAGGACATATCCGAGCTCATGCTGCAAGTCAATAAGCACAGGTATCTCATCGTCCTAGAGGAAGAGTTATCCAGTGTTGCAGACTGGAATGCCATCAGAAAGTGTCTCCCGGACGGCAAAAAGGGCAGCCGGATTGTTGTCTCCACCAAGCATTTGAAAATTGCAATTGTCTGCACGCGGGTCCCCTACCAAGTTTCCCAACTTATACACTTGTCTCACGACCGAGGTCTTTATGCCTTTTTCCCAAAGGTACATATAAACTGCAGATACACAATTTATGTGTAATTTTTTATTGGTTATGTAGAGCAATTAGTCACCACTAGCTATATGATTGCTCTACTAATGTGCAGTTAATTTTGTGATACGGAATCATAATCTTAATTTGAGGAAGAATCTAGCTAATAACAACTTTAGTTCGATGGACACTGAGAAATATTAGTACATTAATTTTTTATTACTTTCCACTTTCACTGTTCAATGTATTTGCATACCCATCCAACTTACATCATTACTTTCCCCAGCTTTTATGCAGTTAATTAAGATGTTTTTTTAGAATTTAGTATTTAATCATGGAAAACATATGTCTACTCTATGAGAGGAACTTTAAGGTATCAGGCGCCCCATTCCAAATGTTCATTTTAATCCAAGAGCTGGTACCTAGTTATAGATTGAGCATTACTTGTGACCTAGGATTTAATATGCCACCCATAATAATTATTAAATATGTATTATTAGCTTATATATTTAGACACTTGGTGCTGAAGGAACGACATGATATACTACTAACAATATAAAACTGTATCTACTTGTGACCGCAAATATATCTGAGAAAAAATGGCACTGTGGTCCGACCAACATTTGCTCAAACTTTCAAGTTTGTTCAAATTTTAAGAATATACTTAAAAGTAGGCCTCAGAATACCCTTTAGTTTTCATGGTTGTACAGAAGGCAGTCTTTCTTATAACAATTGCCAGAAAACTACGCGCCTGTAAGTCACATACTCATTGCATGGTAGGGCTGCAATAGGAAACGATGATGTTAGTAGATTTCCAGCGTAGGCGGAGATACGTTATGGCCTGTAGAGCCCATGGCCCCGCAGCCTTGATAAAAAGAGGATGCATTACTTAAGCGCTGCTTACATCCCCCCCCCCCCCCCCCCCCCCCCCCCCCCAAACTCCTACTACATAAACATCAATATAACTCCAGGTTAACGTTATGATGCACAAAAGGCCGGAGGTCCAGCGCGTACTCTGATCTTCCCTAGGCTAAAGCTCAATTATCAATGGAAGGAAAAAAAATCTGAAAGCATCTGTGATATATAGCATTTGAAGTTTCTAATGATATTTTTTTAATATATCACTCATAATACGTTGGTCACCCACTCTCAGATACGCGAAAAAAAGATCCCTGAGCCCCCGCGCCGCTCCCTCCCCGGGGCGACACGGGCGGCGACCCCCGCTCCTCCCGCAACCTCCCCTCACCAGCTCCTCTCCTCCTCGCCGTCGCCGGTGACCTCCGGCAGGCAAAGCCTGCGCGGAGCCGGCGGCGGTGGGGTGCTCTCTGGCCACTGCTCACTCGGGAGGAAGGGATCTCGCGTGCGGGTGGCGGTTGTCCGGCGTTCGGCTCCGGGGCAGCGTCCTTGCTCGCGGCGGAGGCGGTCTTCGGCGTGCGTCGCAGCGTCTGGTCGCGGCGATGGGCGCACCGTCGCGATGCGCGAGGTCGCAGTCATCGGGCCTGTTCGGTCCCGATCCGATCTGGGTTCCGCAGGTGGCGGCTGGCGCGGGCGGTGGAGGGAGGCTCGGCTCCTCTGGTGCGCGTCCTGGAGGCCTCCTACAGCGTCTTCTCCGGCTAGGTGCCGTGGTGGTTTAGGCTGGGGCTTCTGTCGGTCGGCTGCCGATCTGGTAGCTTGTCCGGCGAGTTGGGGTGGGGTGGCGGCCCTCCCTCCCTGCTCGGGGCTCTTCTGTGGCGCTGCAGCAGCAGTGGGTTGCTGGATCCGGCCTGTTTTGGCCGTGTTCGACTCGTCGGCGTCTGGCCGGCGGCAAGGATTGTGGTGACTTCTGCTTGGTCATGGCGCGATGGCTTCGTGGGAGGTGTGCGGGTCAGCGGAGGTGCTATGCGTGGGGGTGTGGGTGTGGGTGTTGCTCCGGGCGAAAGCTTGCCGCGCTCTTGCCGGCCGACGGCGTCGGCGTCTGTGGACGTCGTTTCACCTTCTTGGAGGCGCCGCCGTGGAGTCCACCCTTCACGCACCCTTGGATCCAGTTCTTCGGGCGAAAGCCTAAGACCCAGTCAGGTCGGGCGACGGCGTCGGCATCGTCGCTTCCCTTTTTGGGGCATCGCCTGGAAGAACTTTGGGTCCCGTTTGCACGCTCCATGGGTTGGTCATGGTGGTGCGGCCTACTCAGGACCGAGGGTGGTGTGTTCTTTCTTCAGGTGTTTCTCTTCGGCTGTCCTACGTGTGGTCTCTAGCCTGCTCTATGCATGCTCATGCCCCTGCTCTGTTGAGGCGAGCCTCGGGCTCTTGGTCTCGTCTTGGTTCATCTTTGCTTAATGACGACGCAATGACGCCTCCCCGACTTGCTAATCGTCTTGAACTTCCGTGGCGGAGCGCTCAGTCAAGGTTCGTGTTAAGCTTTGGCACAAGGTTCGTGTTAAGCTTTGGCACTCGTGGATTGTGGGTGCTCCTCCGTGTGCTGTGGGGTTTGATACGCATGCCGGTGCGGTGCGTTAGGCTGTTTGTAGAGTCTTGGTATTGTGATCCCTGGACGCACCCCTCGTCTACCTGGTCATGTTAGTATGCTAGTTAGGTCTTGCCTTATGTTGGGCGTCCTGTTCCTCTCCTTTTCTTGTAACACTCGTTACTTGTCTGGTTTTCAGCTCGGTTTTTCTCATAAACGGGGTCAATTTGTTAAGGTTTTCAATCCGGTTTTCCTTATAAACTGGATCACTCTCTTGGCATTATGGCCACTTTGAGCAATATATTCAGATGGAGGGACTCCTCCCCCGGTGATTCTCAAAAAAATAATACATTGGTCAATTTATCAATCTAGGGATATGTGTGAGCCTTACAAACCGAAAAGGAGGTAGTAATTGGTTAAGCAAGTATATATACAAGTACTAGTTTATTGGTTTGGCAATAGCTTTGTTTAAAAAACTGTTTTGGGCTCGACTATGTGCTAGGTTTGCTTTTAGTTTACAACAAAGGGTTATTTAATTTATTCCACCATCTCGCCCTTATTAAGTAGGATACTTAATGACACGTTAATTAAATAGGCGATCAATTTGCATCAGTTTAATAAAACTATTTCATTGCTGCAGGACTGTTGGCATCGACATGGCTTGGGCGAATTAATTTGGCGATTAAGAAGACATGGTGGTGTTATCTCATTGTTAGAACAGGATTTGTATTTCGATGACAGAAGCCAGTTCATGAGTCAATTGGCCAACGACACCCTGAATAAGTTGAGAGTACTCAATGGAGTGAAATTTGAATACAGCTACTGGAATATCCATACACACAGATTCGCCGGTCAGCAAAATACGCAGGTTGATGCCTTGGCCATGGACATACTTTTGGAATCTAGGCCAAAAGATGACCAAGGTAATGCATTTGTAGAGCTCATGCAGATGAAACCCGAGGCTATAACAAAAGAATGTCTAAAGTTTCTGACTGAAAATGATCACCTCCTCTTTATTGATGAGATGGAGTCCACCGCAGAATGGGACTCGATTAAAAAACACCTGTTATGTGAGTCTACTAGAGCTTATATCGTTGTTCTTACAAGAAGTAAAAATGTGGCCACATATTGTCTAGATCATAAAGAATATCAGCTGCTCAACCTCAGAGATCTGATGATCAAGGTATGCACGTATCATACTACTATGTGTAATTACAATAATAATTAATTAATGCTTCTATGTGATTCTACGAGAAGCCAATTAATTATGTATCCTCTCTGTACATGCATGCATACTTGCAGGGTTCTGACCGTTGTGGATGTTCAGATGGAGGAGACAACAGAAAGGAAGATGGTGAATTTGAACTTGATAACTTTGTTGGGCGTAGTGATGAGATGGACTTTTTTTATCGCCGTAGTCCTGACGTGAAGTTGTTGTGTGTGTGGGGGATTGCTGGTGTTGGGAAATCAGCTATCGTCAGAGAGAGTTTCCACGGCAAAGTGATAACAGGCGGACACTACATAATGCACAGCTGGGTGGATGTACCCCATCCTTTCGATTTGACGGACTTATGCCGGAGATTGCTTTTGAATTTTTATCCGGATAATCTTGAGGCAAAGGAAACTGCATTAATTAGTATGATGGAAGGAAAAGACCCAATTCAAGGGTGCTGTAAAATCCTCCGTCAAAACAATTGTCTCGTTGTTATTGATGGTCTGCAGTCGAAGCATGACTGGGACTTGATAAAA
The DNA here is from genome assembly GCA_034509565.1 of Triticum monococcum. NCBI lineage: Eukaryota > Viridiplantae > Streptophyta > Magnoliopsida > Poales > Poaceae > Triticum > Triticum monococcum. Next base: position 59,808,952 of record CM067843.1, on the reverse strand, counting down.
AAAGCTTTGTTTTCCCAGCCTGTTAGAGGAAGAACCGTTGTCATTACACGTGAAGAAAGCATCGCCACATATTGTACTAATAAAAAGGATGAAATTCTCAATGTCAAAGGTCTAAAAGATGATTTGGCCCTTAATCTCTTCAAGAAGGTAGGCAACTCGAGTGCATGCATATTCCTCTCCTCCCTCCCTGCACACTGATTAAGCTGACATATTCTATCCAAACTGCAGATTAATCTCAAAGCCGAGAAACTGTCTCAATCTTTCCCTGAGGTAGTAGAACCAATTTTAAAGCATATCATGTCCAAGTGTGGTGGGCTTCCAGAAGTAATAGTTGCTGCAGGAAAAATTGCCATCCCATACTCAGAGAGAATTAGTTCCTTGGAGCTTTTCAATGCTGAATTGATGGAAATATTGGAGAACTCGTTAAGCTTTCCTAGATTAAAGGGTATCTTTTGTTGGATGCAATCCTATTTTGATGCCTGCTCAGATGAACTCAAGCCATGTATCTTCTATATGTCAGTATTCCCTATGGACCAAAGCATTAGGCAAAGGCGTTTGCTCAGGCGGTGGATTGCAGAGGGTTACTCCTCTGGTGGTGGTGGTGGTACTGCAGAGGAGAAGGGAGAAAAGCTCTTCTCCGAACTCATGAAATTGAGCATATTATACCTGGATCAGCGGACATCATCAACGACAAGAAGCTGGATGGTCAATGGCTTCTTCCGTGAATACATCAAGTCACGGCCAATGGAAGATAATCTTGTGTTTGCACTAGAGGGGAGTTGCAGCCCCAGCTCGCGACTCACGGGACAACACCTCACCATAAGCAGCTGTTGGGACAGGGATGAGATTGTGTTCAATAGCATGGACTTGTCACGGCTACGGTCTTTGACAGTGTTTGGGAAGTGGGTGCCATTCCTCGTCTCGGACAAGATGAAGGTGCTTCGGGTGCTTGATCTAGAGGGTACTAGTAGGACATCAGATGGTACTGCTAGTGTAACAGATGATGTTCTGGAGAAGATCGTGAAGCAGTTTCGTCGCCTCAAGTTCATGTCCCTGCGTGGATGCATGGAAGTCACTCGTCTCCCTGATTCATTGGGTGCCATGACTCAGCTGGAGACTTTGGATGCCAGGCACACCTCCATAGTCGAGCTGCCACCTGCTATCATCACCAAGCTACACAAGCTTCAGTACATTCGTGCTGGCACCACCAAAGCAAGACGACTACAAGCAGCAACAAGAGCAGCAGCAGCAATGCCACCACCACCACCACCACCACCAACAACAACAACAACAACAACAACACAAGAAGAAGACATCCATAGTGGAAGGAGCTCCTTTGTAGGAGTCAAAGCAGCAGCAGCATTAGGTGTGGTCCAACGAGCATCATCTAGAATTACTGGAGCATTGAAGAATAGGGTGCATGCTTTGGTGGAATCCAGCAGCAGCAGTAGCTGGTGGGAGTCGAAGAAACAGCGCAGGCGTCGCGTTCGTGTTGCTGCAAATGGCGACGGTGTTGAGATTGTTCGTGCCGCTGCCGAGGGGATTGGGAAGCTGACGGAGTTGCATACACTCGGTGTTGTGAATATTGCAGGTGGGAAAGACAGTCTCCTACTCCTCAAGGAGCTCGAGAATCTTACCCAGCTGCGCAAGCTCGGGTTGACCGGCATCAACAGTAAAAACTGGAAGGAGTTGTGCGATGCCATCTCCGGTCACCTCCCTCATCTCGAGTCCTTGTCACTGCAACTGCTGGTGCTGCAGGAGAATGCCGGCAGCTATGAGTTTGCTTGTTTTGACCGCATCTCCGTGCTGCCCAAGACCCTGAAGCGCCTTAAGGTACTGTACACTAGTAGTCGTAACAGTGTTGCATGCATAAGGCAAACATGGACCAGGCTTCCCGATCCCGTATGTTTCCAACATGAGTGGAGGGTATCAACTGGAGAGGACATAGGCATGTTATTTAGCCGGGATATGTTACGAAGCTCTGACCGCCCTCATGTCCAGCCGGTAGAGGAGCTTCTCACATTTGGTCATGTGCCTACACCTGATGGTTCTGAGTGGAGGCCTGTCGAGCACCTCAGGTTTGACTGCCACGGCATCCGCTCAAGGGTAACTTTTGGACGGGCAACTTTTTTCTCGGTTGAGACGCTCAACATTAACTGCTGCAGATCTTGTGGTGGATCGTCGTGCTTGTGGATTGACGGGCTAAGGTACCTACATGGACTCAAGGAAGTCTGTGTAACGGGAGAGTACAGCAGCAGCTTCGCGCAAGACTTGCGCAGGCAACTTGACAAACATGCAAACCATCCTGAACTGAAGATGTTAAACTCCTCGTAGACATCAGTAGTAGCAGAGTGATGTATGTTTGTTTGTTACTATACTTGTGTATGTCGCAATAAATTAGCTACAGTACTGTTTGTTGCAAATTCTTTTTTTATAGTGATGGTTTTCCGTTTCACAAATCCACAAAAAGCATTGGGTGTGTGCTTCTCCTGTGGTTACTTGCTTTCCCACCCACCGTCGCACCTATATGGCCCAGTTCTTTTTAGCTTTTGATTCTCCAGAATCAGCTTTTGGGAAACTTCCCACAGAATCAGCTTCCCATAGAATCAGGCAGAATCAGCCATCGAGTTCTATAACTGCAACCAGATGGTTGATTGAGAAGATATAAGAAAGCATAGCTTCCTCTAGCCTCCCCCCTTTTTATGCCTAAACTCAAGAATCATAGGTTCGAGAAAGGAAAAAAAAAGGATGTATTGTTCAAACCATGATGAATAGCTCACTACTAAAGCGGCCTGGTCAAGGCGCAGTTGTATTTAGTTTTGCAACAAACAATGTGCAGACAGCCAATGTGGAAAAGAAAAGTGTTGAGATACTATGGAAGTTGCGTCAATGGCGGAGAAAAACACAAAGGTAAAACAAAGCCACGTACCCATATGTAGCAATCTGGATCCAAGTTACAACGTTTGATGAAAGCATTAACACCTGATGGATTCTGACTTGGTAGAATTTCTAAAGCATCACCGACTTGATAACGGACCGCCTAACATGACAAAATTAGAATCTTTCAATCTATTCATGTGTTAACAAGATGACTGCAAGCTAACATCATCGCATTGAACAAAGAAAATACATAAGATGGGTATTCCAATTCAAAATGGCGCACATCTCTCTCAGGATCCTTCTTAGTCAAGCGCTGATTTGTTACCTAAAAAGGTAAGCAGTGTCAGCAGGTACATGAACTAAGCATTTAAAGATGAATCTAATAAATTGCGACATAATGGCTACATTATCAATCTAGTCACAAAACAGGAGCAGTCCCTAGAAAGAATCATTACAATACAGCCCATAGCCCAGCTATTTTTTTTGAACGGTCACTGGGGGGAGAGCTTCCCTACCTGAATATATTACCACTCAAAGAGTCACTGGTGGAAAAAGGGCCTTTGGTCGCGGTTCGCAACTGCCATTAGTCGCGGTTGCGCAACCGCGACCAAATAGGCGCGACTAAAGGACCCCCACTTTAGTCACGGTTGCTTAAGAACCGCGACTAAAGGCCCGTCCACGTGGGCGCCAGGCGGCCGTCGAGGCGGAGGACCTTTAGTCGCGGTTCTTCTGGCCAACCGCGACTAAAGGCCGCCACAGGTTTAGGGTTTTAGCCCCCCCCCCCCCCCTAAACCTGTTTTCTGTTTAATTTGTATTGTTTTATTTCTTTTGTGCTTTATTTTAATTTTGAAGGAGTTTCACATATTCTACGGTACTACATACATGCATATGAATGTACAATTTCAAACAAATTTGAAATTAGAACCAAAAAGAATTCAAGAGGAATATACAATATATATTCAATATCATCGGATGACCATATACAATTTTGAACAAGTTTCCATACATAATTTAATGCATATAAAGTTCTACGTCCTCGTAATGGTGTTCTCCTTTAGAATGGAGGACTTCCCTGCTGAACCATCCAGCTAGTTCCTCTTGAAGTGGTCGGAAGCGAGCTTCTGGACTAAGCATCATCCGGAGGTTATTCCTCTGAGCATTGGTATCACTCGGAACCCGCTCAGAGGTGTATCTCCGGATCATCTCACAGACATAGTATCCACATAGATTGGTCCCCGCTGGCTGAATATCCCCAGCATTCTTAGCCTTTGACCTTTTGGACTTTAAGCTGGTAGTGAAGGCGTCAAGCTGCACACGGTCCTGCCGCCGCACCAAGGATCTTCAAAGCTGTAATAAAGTCACCACTTTATAAATAAGGTCAGTCGGGTGCTTGAAAACATGTCCCTCAATATCAGCCTTGTTTCGTGATGTCCAAAGTGCCCAAGATAGCGTGGCAATCACTGCCCATGCAATTCTATTGTCCGTTCCTGGGATCGTTCGAGAAGCCTAAAGACAAACTAGCGGAGTTCCAAGAGCAACCTGAGCCTTCTTGCAATGTGCTGCACGCGAACCATCACAATACATCTAAACAAGAAATGATTATAATCCTCCTCAACCCCGCACCAAGCGCAGAAGCCATCCCTAGGGCTGTGACGCTTATGCACTTGATCCCTGCTAGGTATACGATTTCGTGCCACATGACATAAGATTTTTTTTACCTTGGCCGGGATTTTAGCTTTTCAAATGCCGCATAAATAAAACTCTTGGCGCCGCTTTAAAGTTTGCCTTATAAGGATCACAAGGAAAATTTCCCAGAGGGTTCGAGTTTTCAAAGTGATCTCATCTTTCCCCTTAGATAAATAGTTAATTAGTTTAATTAAACTTGATTAGTTAATTTAAACAGAATTAATTAGGTTAATTATTTAGTTAATTAATTGTTTAATATTTAATTTTATTTATTTATTTTCATTTTTTAAACCGTTCCAAGGGCGTGGGCCCCGTTTGACATAGGTAAGGGGGGCCATTGGAGGCCACTAGTCAGCGACCCAGCGGGTGGCCCCGGGGGAATGCCACGTAGGCGGGTGCCGGAGAGAGCTCCGGTGAGCCTCTCCCGTGGCGGCACTTCACCGGAGAAGGCCGGAAACGCGCAGCAGAGGGGCGGGCGGGCCGGCGGCGTTGAGGGCGGGCGAGCGAGGACGGCGGTGTGCAAACATACGGCGGACGGGGCGGCGGGCGACGGCGGGCGGCGTGGCGGGCGACGGCGGGCGGCGTCGAGGGCGATGGCGACGGCGGGCGGCGTCGAGGGCGAGGGCGACGGGCGGAGAAGATGAGAAATGGAGGCGAAGGCGACGGCCCTTGTATTCATAGCCCCCCCCTTTAGTCGCGGTTGGGGAGGCGACCCGCGACTAAAGGGTAACCTTTAGTCGCGGTTGGCCAGACCAACCGCGACTAAAGGTATTTTTGGCGGGTTTTTGCGTTCCCGCGCGCAACGACTTTTAGTCGCGGTTGGCCAGGCCAACCGCGACTAAAGGTATTTTTCAAAATACTTTTTCTTTTTCAAAATCTTAAAAATACAAATAATATATCAAAAAATTCAGAAAAATAAAACTAATTCAATTCAATATGTTAAAAACACAAATATTATATCAAAAAATTAAGAAAAATAAAACTAATTCAATTCAATATGTTAAAAATACAAATAATATATCAAAAAATTAAGAAAAATAAAACTAATTCAATTCAAAATGTTAAAAATACAAATAATATATCAAAAAATTCAGAAAAATAAAACTAATTCAATTCAAAATCTTAAAAATACAAATAATATATCAAAAAATTAAGAAAAATAAAACTAATTCAATTCAAAATGTTAAAAATACAAATAATATATCAAAAAATTCAGAAAAATAAAACTAATTCAATTCAAAATCTTAAAAATACAAATAATATATCAAAAAATTAAGAAAAATAAAACTAATTCAATTCAATATGTTAAAAATACAAATAATATATCAAAAAATTCAGAAAAATAGAACTAATTCATTTCAAAATTCTAAAAATACAAATAATATATCAAAAAATTCAGAGAAGTTCTTCCCGGCCGCCTCTGTCTTCTCACAAGTTCTTCCCGGCCAGTCTTCCCGCCAGTTCTTTCCCGCCTATGTCTTCCCGCCATTTCTTCACGCCTCTATCTTCCCGCGTATCGATGCTCCTTTTATAGGCACGGCGCCGCTTCTGCTTTGTCTTGTTCCTCCGACAGGGCGTCGTGCGCTACCCACGCGTCCTTATCCTGCCGACAGCTTTAGTCACGGTTGCACCCTCCAGCCAGGACTAAAGCTTACCCAAACGTCCTTATCCCACCGACAGTTTTCTTAGATGACACAAAAACCACATTTAGTCCCGGTTGCACCAACCAGCCGGGACTAAAGGTTAGATGACCAGCTCTGGATTCCTCTTCTTCCCACCATTTCTTCCCTGTCTTCCCGCCTCTTTCTTCCCGCCACTTTCTTCCCGCCTCCTGTCTTCCCGCTCCCATTTTCATGTATCATCAGTGGTATCTCGAATCATTCGAAAATGGACACCAAACACATCACGGGTAATATAATTCACATGATCCATTCAACAAAGTTTGGTACAATAAATTATTACACATCATTTCTTCCCTTGTGTCCCTGCTTGCTTACGATTGTGCCGTATCCATGGAGCATCCTCATCATTTAACTTAATGCTTGGGTCGGTGTTCACTTTGAAGGGCGGAATTTCAGCAAACATATTATAATCTTCTGACATGTCTGTCTTGTCCTCCACTCCCACGATGTTTCTTTTCCCTGAAAGAACAATGTGGCGCTTTGGATCATCGCATGATGTACTGATCGTTTTCTTATCTTTCCGTTTCCTCGGTTTGCTACTCATGTCCTTCACATAGAAAACCTGAGCGACATCTTTCGCTAGGACGAATGGTTCGTCAAGGTAACCAAGATTGTTGAAATCCACCATTGTCATTCCGTATTGCTGGTCCACCTTTACCCCACCTCCTGTTAGCTTGAACCATTTGCACCAGAACAAAGGGACCTTAAAGGAGGGTCCATAGTCAAGTTCCCATATCTCCTCTATGTAACCATAATATGTGACCTTTTGCCCATTCTCGGTTGCTGCATCAAAGCGGACACCACTGTTTTGGTTGGTGCTCTTTTTATCTTGGGCGATCATGTAAAATGTATTCCCATTTATCTCGTACCCTTGGAAAGTCGTTATAGTCGAAGATGGTGTCTTGGCCAACATGTACAGCTGATCTACAACATCATTGTCATTCATTAAATGTTTTCTCAACCAACTGCCGAAAGTCTCCATGTGGGCCTTCCTAATCCAGGATTCAGGCTTCCCCGGGTTGTCCGAGCGTAAAATATTCTTGTGTTTCTCAAAGTACGGAGCCACCAAGCTGGAATTGGTCAGTACAGTGTGGTGTGCTTCAGTCAGAGAATGGCCGTCCATACATATTGTTGATTTCCTTCCGATCGTGCCTTTTCCACTTAGTCTCCCCTCGTGCCGCGATCGAGGAAGACCAATCGGCTTAAGGTCAGGAACAAAGTCAACACAAAACTCAATTACCTCCTCATTTCCATAGCCCTTGGCGATGCTTCCTTCTGGCCTAGCACGGTTACGAACATATTTCTTTAATACTCCCATGAACCTCTCGAAGGGGAACATATTGTGTAGAAATACAGGACCGAGAATGAAAATCTCTTCGACTAGGTGAACCAGGAGGTGCGTCATAATATTGAAGAAGGATGGCGGGAACACCAACTCGAAACTGACAAGACATTGGATCACATCGTTCTGTAACCGTGGTAGAACTTCTGGATTGATTACCTTCTGAGAGATTGCATTGAGGAATGCACATAGCTTCACAATGGCTACTCGAACATTTTCCGGCAGGAGCCCCCTCAAAGCAATCGGAAGCAATTGCGTCATAATCACGTGGCAGTCGTGAGACTTCAGGTTTTGGAACTTTTTCTCCGTCATGTTTATTATTCCCTTTATATTGGACGAGAATCCAGACGGGACCTTCATACTGCTCAGGCATTCAAAAAAGATGACCTTCTCTTCTTTGGTCAGAGCGTAGCTGGCACGACCTTGAAACCATTCCGGATGCCGGTCATCAGGGTCTTTCAAACATTGCTGGTCCTGCCGTGCTTCCTTTGTATCATTTGTCTTCCCATACACGCCCAAGAAGCTTAGGAGGTTCACGCAAATATTCTTCGTAACGTGCATCACGTCGATTGCAGAGCGGACTTCTAGGACTTTCCAATATTCTAGCTCCCAGAATATAGATTTCTTCTTCCACATGGCTGCGTGCCCGTCAGCTCCCTTCGGAACTGATTGTCCGCCAGGACCCTTTCCAAAGATGACTTTCAAATCCTTGACCATATCAAATACCTCAGCACCAGTGCGTTCCGCAGGCTTCGGCCGGTGATCTGCCTTGCCGTTGTAATGCTTGCCTTTCTTTCTTACTGGATGAATTTTCGGAAGAAATCGACGATGCCCAAGGTACACGTTCTTCTTACAATTGGCAAATGTACACTTTCAGTCTCATGTAAGCAGTGCGTGCATGCATTGTATCTCTTATTTGACAGTCCCGAAAGGTTACTAAGAGCAGGCCAATCGTTCATGGTTATGAAAAGCAACGCTCGTAGGTCAAATTCCTCTTCTTTGTGCTCATCCCACACACGGACACCAGGTCTGCCCCACAGCTGTAAAAGTTCATCAACTAATGGCCTTAGGTACACATCGATGTCGTTGCCGGGTTGCTTCGGACCTTGGATGAGCACTGGCATCATAATGAACTTTCGCTTCATGCACAACCAAGGAGGAAGGTTGTAGATGCATAGAGTCACGGGCCAGGTGCTATGGCTGGAGCTCTGCTCGCCAAAAGGATTCATGCCATCTGTACTTAGACCAAATCTTATGTTCCTTGCATCAGCTGCAAAATCTTTGAACTCTCTGTCGATCTTTCTCCATTGCGTTCCATCTGCGGTGTGTCTCAACTCCCCGTCCGACTTACGGTCCTCTTTGTGCCATCGCAACAACTTGGCATGCTCTTTGTTCCTGAACAGACGTTTCAACCATGGTATTATAGGAGCATACCACATCACCTTGGCGGGAACCCTCTTCCTGGGTTTCTCGCCCTCAACATCGTCACCAGGGTCATCGCCTCTGATCTTATAACGCAATGCAGTGCATACCGGGCATTCATTCAAATTCTCGTATTCACCGCGGTAGAGGATGCAGTCGTTGATGCATGCATGTATCTTCAGAACCTCTAAACCTAGAGGGCAGACAACCTTCTTTGCTTCGTACGTACTGGCGGGCAACTCGTTATTCTTTGGAAACATATTCTTCAACATTTTCAGCAAGTTTTCAAATGCCGAGTCAGCTACACCTGCCTGTGCCTTCCATTTCAGCAAATCCAGTGTGCAGCCCAGCTTTTTCAGACCATCATCGCATCCGGGGTACAACGACTTTCTGTGATCCTCTAACATGCGATCCAAATTCTCCCTCTCCTTTTCAGTTTCGCAGTGTCTCCGTGCATCAGCAATGGTCCGACCAAGATCATCAACGGTCTCATCACGTGCCTCTTCTTCACCTTCATCTTCCCCTTCACCTTCAGCATCCTCCATGAAAGTATCACCGAAATGAGCAAGATAGCTTTCATCGATGAAATCATCCCCTTCTTCATCTTCTTCCATTATAACACCTCTTTCTCCATGCTTGGTCCAACAATTATAGCTTGGCATGAAACCGTGCCGAAGCAGGTGCAGGTGAACTTCTCTTGAGGAAGAGTAACCCTTCTGATTCTTACAGTCAACACATGGACAGATAACAAAACCCTTCTGCTTGTTCGCATTAGCCACTACGAGGAAATCTTTCAAACCCGTAGTGAACTCGCGGGAGAGTCGGTTACCGTACATCCATTGCCGATTCATTTGCATTATTATAATATAAAATATATAATTAACCATCATGCATTTGTTAAACTAACTAGCTATAAACAATAGAAATTAAACAATGAACAACACACATGCATATTTTATCAATGACACACATGCATGAAAGGTTCAAGTTGCTAACCGCGATCGAGGAGGAAAAAATAAATGAGGAACCTCAAGTGTGGCTCCAACACTTCATATCATGTTTGTTTCACGCTCTTGGGGCATTTCATCAAACACCTTGTGTGCATAAGAGGAACCAAAAGCAAACCTACACCCCCTTGTGAAGCTTGCGAAGAGAAGTGGCACCAAATGGCTAAGTGAGTGTGCTGAACTGGTATATATAGGGGAGGAGCTTTAGTCGCGGTTGGCCTGGCCAACCGCGACTAAAGGCCTTTCGGCACCTTTAGTCGCGGTTGGCCTGGCCAACCGCGACTAAAGCCCCTCACGTGCACCAGCTGGCCACCGAGCGCCCTGGGCCCAGGCCTTTGGTCGCGGTTCGTCTGCCGAACCGCGACTAAAGACTTCATTAGTCGCGGTTCCTACAGTTTCGCGACTAATGGGGCTGGACGGAAGCCTCTTTTTCTACCAGTGAGTTCAAAGGAATACAGGCAAGTTATTGTTACAAGTTCAGCTAGAAGGGATTGCAGAGGAGAGAAAATTTAGCCACTGTCTAGCCGAGTTGCTGTCATCAGTTTTTTTGAACCGGAAAACCCAGAGAGAGAGAAGTCAGCTACAATATTTCTTAGCGTTATTCTGTGAGAGTGATCATCGTTCCTAAAGACGAGAGCATTTCTTGAGTCCCATAGCTTCCAAGTTATGGTCAAGGCCACCGATGGCCAGATGTTGGGGTTGAGGCCGAGAATCGGTGGGTGTTGGTGAAGAGCAGTGAGGAGGTCGGAGCAGACAGGCCCAAGCTGGACCAAACTTGTGTAGCAAAGGAGCAGGTGGAGATGAGATGAAGAGCATCCTCATACGAGTCTTGACATCGAGGGCAAGCTGCGGATTGAGCCACATTTTTGTGGAACATGTTGGCCTTCGTATTTAGCCGATCGCGGAGGAGAAGCCAAGCGAAAATCTTGACTTTGATCAGAACCTTAGAGCCCCAAACTGTTGGGGAACGTAGTAATTTCAAAAAATTTCCTACGCACACGCAAGATCATGGTGATGCATAGCAACGAGAGGGGATAGTGTTGTCCACATACCCTCGTAGACCGAAAGCGAAAGCGTTAGCACAACGCGGTTGATGTAGTCATACGTCTTCACGATCCGTCCGATCAAGTACCGAACGTACAACACCTCCGAGTTCAGCACACGTTCAGCTCGATGACGTCCCTCGAACTCCGATCCAGCCGAGTGTTGAGGGAGAGTTTCGTCAGCACGACGGCGTGGTGACGATGATGATGTTCTACCGACGCAGGGCTTCGCCTACGCACCGCTACAATATTATCGAGGTGGACTATGATGGAGGGGGGCACCGCACACGGCTAAAAGATCAAACGATCAATTGTTGTGTCTATGGGGTGCCCCCTGCCCCCGTATATAAAGGAGCAAGGGGAGGAGGCGGCCGGCCAGGGAGAGGCGCGCCAAGGGGGAGTCCTACTCCCACTAGGATTAGGACTCCTCCTATTCCTAGTAGGAGTAGGAGAGGGGGAAGGAAAGGGAGAGGGGGAGAAGTAAAGAGGGGGCCGGCCCCCCTTGCCCTAAACCAATTCGGTTTGGGCCTTGGGGGGGGGGCGCCCCACACTCCCTTTACTGCCCTCTATTTCCACTAAGGCCCATGTAGGCCCATTAAGACCCCCCCCCCCCCCGGGGGGGGGGGGGTTCCGGTAACCTCCCAGTACTCTAGTAAAATCCTGATTTCACCTGGAACACTTCTGATATCCAAACATAGGCTTCCAATATATCAATCTTCATGTCTCGACCATTTCGAGACTCCTCGTAATGTTCGGGATCACATCCGGGACTTCGAACAACCTTCGGTACATCAAAACATATAAACTCATAATATAACCGTCATCGAAACGTTAAGCGTGCGGACCCTACGGATTCGAGAACTATGTAGACATGACCGAGACATGTCTCCGGTCAATAACCAATAGCGGAACCTGGATGTTCATATTGGCTCCCACATATTCTACGAAGATCTTTATCGGTCAAACCGCATAACAACATACGTTGTTCCCTTTGTCATCGGTATGTTACTTTCCCGAGATTCGATCGTCGGTATCTCAATACCTAGTTCAATCTCGTTACGGGCAAGTCTCTTTACTCGTTCTGTAATACATCATCCCGCAACTAACTCATTAGTTGCAATGCTTGCAAGGCTTAAGTGATGTGCATTACCGAGAGGGCCCAGAGATACCTCTCCGACAATCGGAGTGACAAATCCTAATCTCGAAATATGCCAACCCAACAAGTACCTTCGGAGACACCTGTAGAGCACCTTTATAATCACCCAGTTACGTTGTGACGTTTGGTAGCACACAAAGTGTTCCTCCGGTAAACGGGAGTTGCATAATCTCATAGTCATAGGAACATGTATAAGTCATGAAGAAAGCAATAGCAGAATACTAAACGATCGTGTGCTAAGCTAACGGAAACTTAACCATCTCTGATCAATGAGCTAGTCAAGTAGAGGCATACTAGTGACACACTGTTTGTCTATGTATTCACACATGTATTATGTTTCCTGTTAATACAATTCTAGCATGAATAATAAACATTTATCATGATATAAGGAAATAAATAATAACTTTATTATTGCCTCTAGGGCATATTTCCTTCAGTCTCCCACTTGCACTAGAGTCAATAATCTAGATTACACAGTAATGATTCTAACACCCATGGAGCCTTGGTGCTGATCATGTTTTGCTCGTGGAAGAGGCTTAGTCAATGGGTCTGCAACATTCAGATCCGTATGTATCTTGCAAATTTCTATGTCTCCCACCTGGACTAAATCCCGGATGGAATTGAAGCGCCTCTTGATGTGCTTGGTTCTCTTGTGAAATCTGGATTCCTTTGCCAAGGCAATTGCACCAGTATTTTCACAAAAGATTTTCATTTGACCCGATGCACTAGGTATGACACCTAGATCGGATATGAACTCCTTCATCCAGACTCCTTCATTTGCTGCTTCCGAAGCAGCTATGTACTCCGCTTCACACGTAGATCCCGCCACAACGCTTTGTTTAGAACTGCACCAACTGACAGCTCCACCGTTCAATGTAAACACGTATCCAGTTTGCGATTTAGAATCGTCCGGATCAGTGTCAAAGCTTGCATCAACTTAACCGTTTACGATGAGTTCTTTGTCACCTCCATAAACGAGAAACATATCCTTAGTCCTTTTCAGGTATTTCAGGATGTTCTTGACCGCTGTCCAGTGATCCACTCCTGGATTACTTTGGTACCTCCCTGCTAGACTTATAGCAAGGCACACATCAGGTCTGGTACACAACATTGCATACATGATAGAGCCTATGGCTGAAGCATATGGAACATCTTTCATTTTCTCTCTATCTTCTGCAGTGGTCGGGTATTGAGTCTTACTCAACTTCACACCTTGTAACATAGGAAAGAACCCTTTCTTTGCTTGATCCATTTTGAACTTCTTCAAAACTTTGTCAAGGTATGTGCTTTGTGAAAGCCCAATTAAGCGTCTTGATCTATCTCTATAGATCTTGATGCCCAATATATAAGCAGCTTCACCGAGGTCTTTCATTGAAAAACTCTGATTCAAATATCCTTTTATGCTATCCAGAAATTCTATATCATTTCCAATCAACAATATGTCATCCACATATAATATTAGAAATGCTACAGAGCTCCCACTCATTTTCTTGTAAATACATGCTTCTTCAAAAGTCTGTATAAAACCAAATGCTTTGATCACACTATCAAAGCGTTTATTCCAACTCCGAGAGGCTTGCACCAGTCCATAAATGGATCGCTGGAGCTTGCACACTTTGTTAGCTCCCTTTGGATCGACAAAACCTTCTTGTTGCATCATATACAACTCTTCTTCCAGAAATCCATTCAGGAATGCAGTTTTGACATCCATTTGCCAAATTTCATAATCATAAAATGCGTCAATTGCTAACATGATTCAGATAGACTTAAGCATCGCTACGGGTGAGAAGGTCTCATCGTAGTCAATCCCTTGAACTTGTCGAAAACCTTTCGCAACAAGTCGAGCTTTAGAGACAGTAATATTACCGTCAGCGTCAGTCTTCTTCTTGAAGATCCATTTATTCTCAATTTCTTGCCGATCAATGGGCAAGTCAACCAAAGTCCACACTTTGTTTTCATACATGGATCCCATCTCAGATTTCATGGCCTCAAGCCATTTCGCGGAATCTGGGCTCACCATCGCTTCTTCATAGTTCGTAGGTTTGTCATGGTCTAGTAACATAACTTACAGAACAGGATTACCGTACCACTCTGGTGCGGATCTTACTCTGGTTGACCTAAGAGGTTCAGCAACAACTTGATCTGAAGTTTCATGATCATCATCATTAACTTCCTCAGTAATTGGTGTAGGTGTCGCAGAAAGCGGGTTTTGTGATGAACTACTTTCCAATAAGGGAGCAGGTACAGTTACCTCATCAAGTTCTACTTTCCTCCCACTCACTTCTTTCGAGATAAACTCCTCTAGAAAAACACTGAATTTAGCAACAAAGTCTTCCCTTCGGATCTGTGATAGAAGGTGTACCCAACAGTCTCCTTTGGGTATACTATGAAGACACATTTCTCCGATTTGGGTTCGAGCTTATCAGGTTGAAGCTTTTTCACATAAGCATCGCAGCCCCAAACTTTTTCAGAAACGACAACTTTGGTTTCTTACCAAACCACAGTTCATAAGGCGTCGTCTCAACGGATTTCGATGGTGCCCTATTTAAGGTGAATGCGGCCGTCTCTAAAGCATAACCCCAAAACGATAGCGGTAAATTAGTAAGAGACATCATAGATCACACCATATCTAGTAAAGTACGATTACAACGTTCGGACACACCATTACACTGTGGTTTTCCGGGTGGCGTGAGTTGCGAAACTATTCGGCATTGTTTCAAATGAAGACCAAACTCATAACTCAAATATTCTCCTCCATGATCAGATCGTAGAAACTTTATTTTCTTCTTACAATGATTTTCAGCTTCACTCTAAAATTCTTTGAACTTTTCAAATGTTTCAGACTTATGTTTCATTAAGTAGATATACCCATATCTGCTTAAATCATCTGTGAAGGTGAGAAAATAATGATATCCGCCACGAGCCTCAACATTCATCGGACCACATACATCTGTATGTATGATCTCCAACAAATCTATTGCTCTCTCCATAGTTCCGGAGAACGGCGTTTTAGTCATCTTGCCCATGAGGCACGGTTCGCAAGTACCAAGTGATTCATAATCAAGTGGTTCCAAAAGTCCATCAGTATGGAGTTTCTTCATGTGCTTTACTCCGATATGACCTAAACGGCAGTGCCACAAATAAGTTGTACTATCATTATCAACTCTGCATCTTTTGGCTTCAATATTATGAATAGGGACAATTCCATTTCTCCCCCTAACTTGAGCCACCACGTGGCATTTGCCCCTAATTTTCAGCTATGCTCAAATTTACCCCTCTGTCGTTAGGTGGTGTTATAAAATACCGTTCCGCTCCGTTACCGTCTGGTCCAAGGCCTTTGACTGTGACCGAGGCATTCCACGGACATTTTTGCCCTTCTTGACAAGTCGATCCATGCAAGAAATAAAGAGAAAGGAATATTTTTTTGGAAACACACACACACACACTCTGTCCTGCTAGCACAACCCCACCATTCCCAATCCCCTTCTTCCTCCTCCCATCCCCGTTCATCTTCTCCGGCAACAAACACCGCTGGGCGCGCGACCACGCACGGCGGAGAGCACGGGGTGCACGGGAGGGAGATTGCTGGGCGCGGGGGCAGTGGACCATTCCCAACACGGAAGATGGGGAAGCCGGAGTAAGGTATTCGACCACGTTGGTGACCGGCGGAGCTTGGCTTCGTGGGAAGGATGCATCGAGGTCGTGGGACTCGGGGGGGGGGGGTGTCCAGGAGCTTCGCATTCACGTTCGGTTGCCGAGTAACACGAGGAGGGAAACCAGAGCTCGCTGGAGTGGGAGATCGGGGCGCGAATGTGGCCGCCCGGAGGCGAAGAAGACAACCATGGCGTGGCCGAACGGAGGCTCCCCGCTTCAATTCATTCCATTGGGAGGGAAAGGAGATAATGGCGGAGCTCCCGCACATGCGGGATGGTCACGAGGAGGTCGTTGGCCTCGCGGAGACGAAGGAAGCGGCGACGGAGCTTTTTTTTGTGCGGCGCGGGAGGCAATCTAGAGCAGCACCTCGTCCCCATCTCAGTGAAGCCCTTGCGAAGCTTCCTCCGATGTGTCTAATCTGTGCCTCATCCCGGAGTTGCTTCCCCATGTCAACTTGCTCCAGCCGCTGGCTGAGAAACGTGTCACTGGCGAGCTTCCCGGCCGCCCCATGCGTGCTCACCACTCCTGGACGGTGCCAACCCACACCAGCAAGCCCTGTGTCCCGCACAACTGTCTGCCTCTGCTCGTCACCGGCGTTCCAAGTCAGGGCCATGCGTTTGCTCATCACCGGCATTTAAATCGCCGATGAGACATGTGGGGCCTGTCATTAGCCCTAATCCTTTTTAGTGCATAGCTGACTAGTGGGCCCTTCTTGGCCAATAGATCTAACTATAGTGCTAAAAACATAGCTAATTATTACAGGAAATAACTAATGAGTCACTAACATGCGGGCCAAGTCCTCTCTTGACCTAGTCAATGTTGACTACTTTGACTTGGGATAGTTTTTAAAATTTTATTTGGATGGGTCCCACCTGTAAGTGGCATGCACGAAGAGGGGCAAAATTGTCCAAAAAATGTACCATCGACGGTCAAAGGCCTTTGACTGGACGGTAACGGAGCAGAAGGGTATTTTTGTAACACCGCCTAACGGCACAAGGGTAAATTTGAGCATACCTGAAAATTAGGGGCAAATGCGAGGTGGTGGCTCAAGTTAGGGGGAGAAATGGATTTGTCCCTTATAAATATGTGTATCACCACTATCAAGATTTAGCAAAAATAGACCACTTTTCAAGGGTGCATGACCATAAAAGATATTACTCATATAAATAGAACAACCATTATTCTTTGATTTAAATGAATAACCGTCTCGCATTAAACAAGATCCAGATATAATGTTCATGCTCAACGTTGGCACCAAATAACAATTATTTAGGTCTAATACTAACCCCGAAGGTAGATGTAGAGGTAGCGTGCCGACCGCGATCACATCGACTTTGGAACCATTTCCCACGCGCATCGTCACCTCGTCCTTAGCCAATCTTCGCTTAATCTGTAGCCCCAGTTTCGAGTTGCAAATATTAGCAACAGAACTAGTATCAAATACCCAGGTGCTACTGCGAGCATTAGTAAGGTACACATCAATAACATGTATATCACATATACCTTTGTTCACCTTGCCATCCTTCTTATCCACCAAATACTTGGGGCAGTTCCGTTTCCAGTGACCAGTCTACTTGCAGTAGAAGCACTCAGTCTCAGGCTTAGATCCAGACTTGGGTTTCTTCTCCTGATCAGCAACTTGCTTGTTGTTCTTCTTGAAGTTCCCCTTCTTCTTCCCTTTTCCCTTTTTTCTTGAAACTGGTGGTCTTATTGACCATCAACACTTGATGCTCCTTCTTGATTTCTACCTCCGCTGCCTTTAGCATTGCGAAGAGCTCGGGAATTGTCTTCTCCATCCCTTTCATATTATAGTTCATCACGAAGCTCTTGTAACTTGGTGGCAGTGATTGGAGAACTCTGTCAATGACACTATCAACCGGAAGATTAACTCCCAGCTGAGTCAAGTGATTATGGTACCCAGACATTCTGAGTATATGTTCACTGACAGAACTATTCTCCTCCACCTTGCAGCTGTAGAACTTATTGGAGACTTCATATCTCTCAATCCGGGCATTTGCTTGAAATATTAACTTCAACTCCTGGAACATCTCATATGCTCCATGACATTCAAAACGTCGTTGAAGTCCCGGTTCTAAGCCGTAAAGCATGGCACACTAAACTATCGAGTAGTCATCAGCTTTGCTCTGCCAGACGTTCTTAACGTCGTCAGTTGCATCAGCAGCAGGCCTGGCACTCAGCGATGCTTCCAGGACGTAATTCTTCTAAACAGCAATGAGGATAATCCTCAAGTTACGGACCCCGTCCGTATAATTGCTACCATCATCTTTCAACTTTGCTTTCTCAAGGAACGCATTAAAATTCAACGGAACAACAGCACGGGCCATCTATCTACAATCAACATAGACAAGCAAGATACTATCAGGTACTAAGTTCATGATAAATTTAAGTTCAATTAATCATATTATTTAAGAACTCCCACTTAGATAGACATCCCTCTAATCCTCTAAGTGATCACGTGATCCATATCAACTAAACCATGTCCGATCATCACTTGAGATGGGGTAGTTTCAACGGTGAACATCACTATGTTGATCATATCTACTATATGATTACCGCTCGACCTTTCGGTCTCCATGTTCCGAGGCCATATCTGTTATATGCTAGGCTCGTCAAGTTTAACCTAAGTATTCCGCGTGTGCAACTGTTTTACACCCATTGTATTTGAACGTAGAGCCTATCACACCCGATCATCACGTGGTGTCTCAGCACGAAGAACTTTCGCAACGGTGCATACTCAGGGAGAACACTTATACTTTGATAATTTAGTGAGGGGTCATCTTATAATGCTACCGTTAATCAAAGCAAGATAAGATGCATAAAAGATAAACATCACATGCAATCAATATAAGTGATATGATATGGCCATCATCCTCTTGTGCTTGTGATCTCCATCTCCAAAGCACCGTCATGATCACCATTGTCACTCGCGCGACACCTTGATCTCCATCGTAGCATCGTTGTCGTCTCGCCAATCTTATGCTTCCATGACTATCGCTACCGTTTAGTGATAAAGTAAAGCATTACAGGGCGATTGCATTGCATACAATAAAGCGACAACCATATGGCTCCCGCCAGTTGCTGATAACTCGGTTACAAAACATGATCATCTCATACAATAAAATTTAGCATCATGTCTTGACCATATCACATCACAACATGCCCTGCAAAAACAAGTTAGACGTCCTCTACTTTGTTGTTGCAAATTTTACGTGGCTGCTACGGGCTTTAGCAAGAACCGTTCTTACCTACGCATCAAAACCACAACGATAGTTTGTCAAGTTGGTGTTGTTTTAACCTTCTCAAGGACCGGGCATAGCCACACTCGGTTCAACTAAAGTTGGAGAAACTGACACCCGCCAGCCATCTGTGCGCAAAGCATGTCGGTAGAATCAGTCTCGCGTAAGCCTACGCGTAATGTCGGTCCGGGCCGCTTCATCCAACAATACCGCCGAACCAAAGTATGACATGCTGGTAAGCAGTATGACTTATATCGCCCACAACTCACTTGTTTTATACCCGTGCATATGACATCTACGCATAAAACCTGGCTGTGATACCACTGTTGGGGAAAGTAGTAATTTCAAAAAAATTCCTACGCACACGCAAGATCATGGTGATGCATAGCAACGAGAGGGGATAGTGTTGTCCACGTACCCTTGTAAACCGAAAGCGGAAGCGTTAGCACAACGCGGTTGATGTAGTCGTACGTCTTCACGATCTGACCGATCAAGTACCGAACATATGGCACCTCCTGTTGGGGAACGTAGCAGAGATTTAAAATTTTCCTACATGTCACCAAGATCTATCTATGGAGAAACCAGCAACGAGGTGAAGGAGAGTGCATCTACATACCCTTGTAGATCGCTAAGCAGAAGCGTTCAAGAGAGCAGGGTTGATGGAGTCGTACTCATCGTGATCCAAATCACCTAAGATCCTAGTACCGAACGGATGGCACCTCCGTGTTCAACACACGTACAGCCCGACGACGTCTCCCATGCCTTGATCCAGCAAGGAGAGAGGGAGAGGTTGAGGAAGACTCCATCCAGCAGCAGCACAACGGCGTGGTGGTGATGGAGGAGCGTGGTGATCTTGCAGGGCTTCACCAAGCACCACAGGAGAGGAGGAGGGAGAGAAGCAGGGCTGCGCTATGGAGAGGTCAGAACTTCTGTGTTGGCAGCCCCAAAACCCTCAAGTATATATAGGGGAGAGGGAGGGGGTGCGCCCCCTTTAGGGTTTCCACCCCAAGGGGTGCGGCAGCCCCAAACCCATCTATGGGTGGCGGCTACAAGGGGAGAAGGGGGAGGCGCACCTGGGGTGGGCCTTAGGGCCCATCTGCCCTAGGGTTTGCCCCCCTTCCCTCTTGGAGGCGCCTTGGGCCCTTGTGGGGGGGGGGGGGGCGCACCAGCCCACCTGGGGCTGGTCCCCTCCCACACTTGGCCCATGTAGCCCTCCAGGGCTTGTGGCCCCACTTGGTGGACCCCCGGGACCCTCCCGGTGGTCCCGGTACGTTACCGATAAAACCCGAAACTTTTCCGGTGGCCAAAACAGGACTTCCCATATATAAATCTTTACCTCTGGACCATTCCGGAACTCCTCGTGACATCCGGGATCTCATCCGGGACTCCAAACAACATTCGGTAACCACATACAAACTTCCTTTACAACCCTAGCGTCACCGAACCTTAAGTGTGTAGACCCTACGGGTTCGGGAACCATGCAGACATGACCGAGACGTTCTCCGGTCAATAACCAACAGCGGGATCTGGATACCCATGTTGGCTCCCACATGCTCCACGATGATCTTATCGGATGAACCACGATGTCAAGGACTTAATCAATCCCGTATGCAACTCCCTTTGTCTATCGGTACGATACTTGCCCGAGATTCGATCATCGGTATCCCGATACCTTGTTCAATCTCGTTACCGGCAAGTCTCTTTACTCGTTCCGTAACACATCATCCCATGATCTACTCCTTGATCACATTGTGCACATTATGATGATGTCTTACCGAGTGGGCCCAGAGATACCTCTCCGTCACAAGGAGTGACAAATCCCAGTCTCGATTCGTGCCAACCCAACAGACACTTTTGGAGATACCTGTAGTGTACCTTTATAGCCACCCAGTTACGTTGTGACGTTTGGCACACCCAAAGCACTCCTACGGTATCCGGGAGTTGCACAATCTCATGGTCTAAGGAAATGATACTTGACATTAGAAAAGCTTTAGCAAACGAACTACACGATCTTGTGCTAGGCTTAGGATTGGGTCTTGTCCATCACATCATTCTCCTAATGATGTGATCCCGTTATCAATGACATCCAATGTCCATGGTCAGGAAACCGTAACCATCTATTGATCAACGAGCTAGTCAACTAGAGGCTTACTAGGGACATGGTGTTGTCTATGTATCCACACATGTATCTGAGTTTCCTATCAATACAATTCTAGCATGGATAATAAACGATTATCATGAACAAGGAAATATAATAATAATCAATTTATTATTGCCTCTAGGGCATATTTCCAACAGTCTCCCACTTGCACTAGAGTCAATAATCCAGTTCACATCGATATGTGATTAACACTCAAGGTCACATCCCCATGTGACTAACACCCAAAGAGTTCTGGGTTTGATCATGTTATTCTTGTGAGAGAGGTTTCAGTCAACGGGTCTGCAACATTCAGATCCGTATGTACTTCGCAAATTTCTATGTCATCTTGTAGATGCAACTACTACGCTACATTTGGAGCTATTCCAAATAACTGTTCTTGAAGGAAATATGCCCTAGAGGCAATAATAAAGTTATTATTTATTTCCTTATATCATGATAAATGTTTATTATTCATGCTAGAATTGTATTAACCGGAAACATAATACATGTGTGAATACATAGACAAACTTAGTGTCACTAGTATGCCTCTACTTGACTAGCTCGTTAATCAAAGATGGTTATGTTTCCTAACCATGAACAAGGTGTTGTTATTTGATTAACGAGGTCACATCATTAGTTGAATGATCTGATTGACATGACCCATTTCATTAGCTTAGCACCCGATCGTTTAGTATGTTGCTATTGCTTTCTTCATGACTTATACATGTTCCTATGTCTACGAGATTATGCAACTCCCGTTTCCCGGAGGAACACTTTGTGTGCTACCAAACGTCACAACATAACTAGGTGATTATAAAGGAGCTCTACAGGTGTCTCCAAAGGTAGATGCTGGGTTGGCGTATTTCGAGATTAGGATTTGTCACTCCGATTGTCGGAGAGGTATCTCTGGGCCCTCTCGGTAATGCACATCACATAAGCCTTGCAAGCATTGCAACTAATGAGTTAGTTGCAGGATGATGTATTACAGAACGAGTAAAGAGACTTGCCGGTAACGAGATTGAACTAGGTATTGGATACCGACGATCGAATCTCGGGCCAGTAACATACCGATGACAAAGGGAACAACGTAGGTTGTTATGCGGTCTGACCGATAAAGATCTTCGTAGAATATGTAGGAGCCAATATGGGCATCCAGGTCTCGCTATTGGTTATTGACCGGAGATGTGTCTCAGTCATGTCTGCATTATTCTCGAACCGTAGGGTCCGCACGCTTAACGTTACGATGACAGTTATTATGAGTTTATGCATTTTGATGTACCGAAGTTACTTCGGAGTCCCGGATGTGATCACGGACATGATGAGGAGTCTCGAAATGGTTGAGACATAAAGATTGATATATTGGAAGCCTATATTTGGACATCGGAAGTGTTCCGGGTGAAATCGGGATTTTACCGGAGTACCGGGAGGTTACCGGAACCCCCCTGGAGCCATATGGGCCTTAATGGGCTTTAGTGGAAAGGAGAAAGGGGCAGCCCAAGGTGGCCGCGCGCTTCCCCCCTCCCCTAGTCCTATTAGGACAAGGAGAGGTGGTCGGCCCCCCTCTCTCTCTTCCCCCCTCGGGGAATCCTATTCCAACTAGGATTGGGGGGGGGGAGTCCTACTCCCGGTAGGAGTAGGACGCCTCCTGCGCCCTACTCCTGGCCGGCCGGCCCCCCCTTGGCTCCTTTATATACGGAGGAAGGGGGGCACCCTAGACACACAAGTTGATCATTGAGATTGTTCCTTAGCCGTGTGCGGTGCCCCCTGCCACCATATTCCACCTCGATCGTATTGTAGTAGTGCTTAGGTGAAGCCCTACGAAGGTAGAACATCAAGATCGTCACCACGCCGTCGTGCTGACGGAACTCCTCCCTGACGCTTTGCTGGATCAGAGCCCGGGGATCGTCATCGAGCTGTACGTGTGCTAAGAACTCGGAGGTGCCGGAGTAACGGTGCTTGGATCGGTCGGATCGGGAAGACGTACAACTACTTCCTCTACGTTGCGTCAATGCTTCCGCTGTTGATCTACAAGGGTATGTAGATTACACTCTCCCCTCTCGTTGCTATGCATCACCATGATCTTGCGTGTGCGTAGGATTTTTTTTTAAATTACTACGTTTCCCAATGGTTCTACTATATGAATCCAGTTTACTACTCAGAATAATCTGGATTAGTGTCAAAGTTTGTATCGGCGTAACCCTTTACGACGAACTCTTTTACCACCTCCATAATCGAGAAAATTTCTTAGTCCACTAGTTACTAAGGATAACTTTGACCGCTGTCCTGTGATCCATTCTTGGATCACTCTTGTACCCCTTGACTGACTCATGGCAAGGCACACTTCAGGTGCGGTACACGGCATAGCATACTGTAGAGCCTACGTCTAAAGCATAGGGGACAACCTTCGTCCTTTCTCTCTATTCTGCCGCGGTCAGGTTTCGAGTCTTACTCAATGTTCACACCTTATAACACAGCCAAGAACTCCTTCTTTGACTGATCCATCTTGAACACCTTCAAGATCATGTCAAGTTATGTGCTCATTTGAAAGTACCATTAAGCGTTTTGATCTATCATTATAGATCTTGATGCTCAATGTTCAAGTAGCTTAATCCAGGCTTTCCATTGAAAACACTTTTCAAATAACTCTGCATGCTTTCCAGGCATTCTACATCATTTCCGATCAGCAACATGTTAACAACATATACTCATCGGAAATTCTATAGTGCTCCCACTCACTTCTTTGGAAATACAAGTTTCTCATAGACTTTGTATAAACCCAAAATCTTTGATCATCATCAAAGCATACATTCCAACTCCGAGATGCTCACTCCAGTCCTTAGAAGGATTGCTGGAGCTTTGCATACTTATTAGCATCTTTCAGGATTGACAAAACCTTCCGGTTGTATCACATACAACCTTTCCTAAAGAAAATCGTCGAGGAAACAATGTTTTGACATCCTATCTGCAAGATTTCATAAATAATGCAGTAATCGCTAATATAATTCCAACAGACTCTTAGCATCGCTACGAGTGAGAAAGTCTCATCATAGTCAACCCCTTGAACTTGTCGGAAACCATCTTAACGACAAGTCGAGCTTCCTTAATGGTGATTACCATCATTGTCCGTCTTCCTTTTAAAATCCATATGTACCTAACGGCCTTACAACCATCAAGTAGTTCTTCCAAAGTCTACACTTTGTTTTCATATATGGATCCTCTCTCGGATTATATGGCCTCGAGCCATTTTGGAATCTAGGCCCACCATCGCTTCTCCATTGCTCGTAGGTTCATTGTTGTCTAGCAACATGACTTCCAAGACAGGATTACGTACCACTCTGAAGTAGTACGCATCCTTGTCATCCCACGAGGTTTGGTAGTGACTTGATCTGAAGTTTCATGATCACTATCATAAGCTTCCACTTCAATTGGTGTAGGTGTCACAGGAACAACTCCCTGTGCCCTGCCACACACTAGTTGAAGAGACGGTTCAATAACCTCATCAAGTCTCCACCATCCTCCCACTCAATTTTTTTGAGAGAAACTTTTCCTCGAGAAAGGACCCGATTCTAGAAACAATCCCTTTTTTGCTTTCGGATCTGATACAGGAGGTATACCCAACTATTTTGGGTGTCCTATGAAGATGCATTTATCCGCTTTGGGTTCAAGCTTATCAGCCTGAAACTTTTTCACATAAGCGTCGCAGCCCCAAACTTTTAAGAAATGACAGCTTAGGTTTCTCTAAACCTTAGTTCATACGGTGTCATCTCATCGGAATTACGTGGTGCCCTATTTAAAGTGAATGTGGTTGTCTCTAATGCCTAACCCATAAACTATCGTGGTAATTCGATAAGAGACATCATGGTGTGCATCATATCCAATAGGGTGCAGTTATGATGTTCGGACACACCATCACACTATGGTGTTCTAGGATGTATTAGTTGTGAAACAATTTCCTCAATGTCTTAATTCTGTGCCAAACTCGTAATTCAGATATTCATCTCTATGATCATATTATAGATATTTTATCCTCTTGTCACGACGATCTTTCAACTTCACCCTGAAATTACTTGAACCTTTCAATAATTCAGACTCGTGATTCATCAAGTAAATATACTCAACATCTACTCAAATCATCTGTGAAGTAAGAACATAACGATATCCACTACACGCCTCAGCACTCATTGGACTGCACACATCAAAATGTATTACTTCCAACAAGTTGCTTTCTAGTTCCATTTTACTGAAAACTAGGCTTTCAGTCATCTTGCCCATGTGGTATGATTTGCATGTCTCAAGCGATTCAAAATCAAGTGAGTCCAAACGGCCCATTTGCATGGAGTTTCTTCATGCATATACACCAATAGACATGGTTCGCATGTCTCAAACTTTTCAAAACGAGTGAGCCCAAAGATCCATCAACATGGAGCTTCTTCATGCGTTTTATACCGATATGACTTACGTGGCAGTGCCGCAAGTAGGTGGTACTATCATTACTATCTTATATCTTTTGGCGTGAACATGTGTATCACTACGATCGAGATTCAATAAACCATTCATTTTAGGTGCAAGACCATTGAAGGTATTATTCAAATAAACAGAGTAACCATTATTCTCCTTAAATGAATAACCGTATTGCGATAGACATAATCCAATCATGTCTATGCTCAACGCAAACACTAATCTCGATGGTAGAGGGAGCGTGCGATGCTTGATCACATCAAGCTTGGAAAAACTTCCAACACATATCGCCATCTCACCTTTAGCTAGTCTCCGTTTACTCCGCAGCCTTTTATTTCGAGTTTACTAACACTTAGCAATCGAACCGGTATCTAATACCATGGTGCTACTAGGAGTACTAGTAAAGTACACATTAACACAATGTATATCTAATATACTTCTATCGACCTTGCCAGCCTTCTCATCTACCAAGTATCTAGGGTAATTCTGCTCCAGTGGCTGTTCCTCTTATTACAGAAGCACTTAGTCTCGGGTTTGGGTTCAACTTTGGGTTTCTTCACTAGAGCAGCAGCTGAATTGCCGTTTCATGAAGTATCCCTTCTTGCCCTTGCCCTTCTTGAAACTAGTGGTTTCACCAACCATCAACAATTGACACTCCTTCTTGAAACTACTTTTGTGGTGTCAAACATCGCGAATATCTCAAGGATCATCATATATGTCCCTGATATATTATAGTTCATCACGAAGCTCTAGCAGCTTGGTGGTAATGACTTCAGAGAAACATCACTATCTCATCTGGAAGATCAACTCCCACTCGATTCAAATGATTGTTGTACTCAGACAATCTGAGCACAAGCTCAACAATTGAGCTTTTCTCCCTTAGTCTGTAGGCTAAGAAAATCGTCGAAGGTCTTATACCTCTTGACGTGGGCACGAGCCTGAAATCCCAATTTCAGCCCTCGAAACATCTCATATGTTTCGCGACGTTTCAAAACGTCTTCGGTGCCTCAACTCTAAACCGTTTAACTGAACTATCACGTAATTATCAAAATTTGTATGTCAGATGTTCCCAACATCTACAGACGATGTTCGAGGTTCAGCACACTGAGCGGTGCATTAAGGACATAAGCCTTCTATGAAGCAATGAGGACAATCCTCAGTTTACGGACCTAGTCCGCATAATTGCTACTATCAACTTTCAACTAAATTTTCTCTAGGAACATAACTAAACAGTAGAACTGAAGCGCGAGCTATGACATAATTTGCGAAGACCTTTTGACTATGTTCAGGATAATTAAGTTCATCTTATGAACTCCCACTCAGATAGACATCCCTCTAGTCATTTAAGTGATTACATGATCCGAGTCAACTAGGCCGTGTCCGATCATCACGTGAGACGGACTAGTCAACATTGGTGAACATCTTCATGTTGATCGTATCTTCTATACGAATCATGCTCGACCTTTCGGTCTCTTGTGTTCCAAGGCCATGTCTGTACATGCTAGGCTCGTCAAGTCAACCTAAGTGTTTGCATGTGTTCCGAGGCCATGTCTGTACATGCTAGGTTCGTCAACACCCGCTGTATTGGACCGTAAGAATCTATCACACCCGATCATCACGTGGTGCTTCAAAACTACGAACTTTCGCAACGGTGCATAGTTAGGGGGAACACTTTCTTGAAATTTTAATAAGGTATCATCTTATTTACTACCTTCGTTCTAAGCAAATAAGATGCATAAACATGATAAACATCACATGCAATCAAATAGTGACATGATATGGCCATCATCACTTTGCTCCTTTTGATCTCCATCTTCGGGGCTCCATGATCATCATTGTCACCGGCATGACACCATGATCTCCATCATCGTGTCTTCATGAATTTGTCTCGCCAACTATTACTTCTACTACTACAGCTAACGGTTAGCAATAAAGTAAAGTAATTACATGACGTTTATGTTGACATGCAGGTCATAAATAAATTAAAGACAACTCCTATGGCTCCTGACGGTTGTCATACTCATCGACATGCAAGTCGTGATTCCTATTACAAGAACATGATCAATCTCATACATCACATATATCATTCATCACATCCTTTTGGCCATATCACATCACATAGCATACCCTGCAAAAACAAGTTAGACGTCCTCTAATTGTTGTTTGCATGTTTTACGTGGCTGCTATGGGTTTCTAGCAAGAACGTTTCTTACCTACGCAAAAGCCACAACGTGATATGCCAATTGCTATTTACCCTTCATAAGGACCCTTTTCATCGAATCCGATCCGACTAAAGTGGGAGAGACTGGCACCCGCTAGCCACCTTATGCAACAAGTGCATGTCAGTCGGTGGAACCTGTCTCACGTAAGAGTACGTGTAAGGTCGGTCCGGGCCGCTTCATCCCACAATGCCGCCGAATCAAGATTGGACTAGTAACAGTAAGCATATTGAACAAAATCAACGCCCACAACTACTTTGTGTTCTACTCGTGCATAGAATCTACGCAATAGACCTAGCTCATGATGCCACTGTTGGGGAACGTTGCAGAGATTTAAAATTTTCCTACGTGTCACCAAGATCTATCTATGGAGAAACCAGCAACGAGGGGAAGGAGAGTGCATCTACATACCTTTGTAGATCGCTAAGCGGAAGCGTTCAAGAGAACGGGGTTGATGGAGTCGTACTCGTCGTGATCCAAATCACCGAAGATCCTAGTACCGAACGGACGGCACCTCCGTGTTCAACACACGTACAGCCCGATGACGTCTCCCATGCCTTGATCCAGCAAGGAGAGAGGGAGAGGTTGAGGAAGACTCCATCCAGCAGCAGCACAATGGCGTGGTGGTGATGGAGGAGCGTGGTGATCCTGCAGGGCTTCGCCAAGCACCGCGGGAGAGGAGGAGGGAGAGAAGCAGGGCTGCGCCATGGAGAGGTCAGAACTTCTGTGTTGGCAGCCCCAAAACCCTCAAGTATATATAGGGGAGAGGGAGGGGGGTGCGCCCCCTTTAGGGTTTCCACCCCAACGGGTGCGGCAGCCCCAAACCCATCTATGGGTGGCGGCCACAAGGGGAGAAGGGGGAGGCGCACCTGGGGTGGGCCTTAGGGCCCATCTGCCCTAGGGTTTGCCCCCCTTCCCTCTTGGAGGCGCCTTGGGCCCTTGTGTGGGGGGGGGGGGGGGCGCACCAGCCCACCTGGGGCTGGTCCCCTCCCACACTTGGCCCATGTAGCCCTCCGGGGCTTGTGGCCCCACTTGGTGGACCCCCGGGACCCTCCCGGTGGTCCCGGTACGTTACCGATAAAACCCGAAACTTTTCCGGTGACCAAAACAGGACTTCCCATATATAAATCTTTACCTCCGGACCATTCCGTAACTCCTTGTGACGTCCGGGATCTCATCCGGGACTCCGAACAACATTTGATATCCACATACAAACTTCCTTTATAACCCTAGCGTCATCGAACCTTAAGTGTGTAGACCCTACGGGTTCGGGAACCATGCAGACATGACCGAGATGTTCTCCGGTCAATAACCAACAGCAGGATCTGGATACCCATGTTGGCTCCCACATGCTCCATGATGATCTTATCGGATGAACCACGATGTCAAGGACTTAATCAATCCCGTATGCAATTCCCTTTGTCTATCGGTACGATACTTGCCCGAGATTCGATCGTCGGTATCCCGATACCTTGTTCAATCTCGTTACCGGCAAGTCTCTTTACTCGTTCCGTAACACATCATCCCGTGATCAACTCCTTGATCACATTGTGCACATTATGATGATGTCCTACCGAGTGGGCCCAGAGATACCTCTCCGTCACACGGAGTGACAAATCCCAGCCTCGATTCGTGCCAACCCAACAGACACTTTTGGAGATACCTGTAGTGTACCTTTATAGCCACCCAGTTACGTTGTGACGTCTGGCACACCCAAAGCACTCCTACAGTATCCGGGAGTTGCACAATCTCATGGTCTAAGGAAATGATACTTGACATTAGAAAAGCTTTAGCAAACGAACTACACGATCTTGTGCTAGGCTTAGGATTGGGTCTTGTCCATCACATCATTCTCCTAATGATGTGATCCCGTTATCAATGACATCCAATGTCCATGGTCAGGAAACCGTAACCATCTATTGATCAACGAGCTAGTCAACTAGAGGCTTACTAGGGACATGGTGTTGTCTATGTATCCACACATGTATCTGAGTTTCCTATCAATACAATTCTAGCATGGATAATAAACGATTATCATGAACAAGGAAATATAATAATAATCAATTTATTATTGCCTCTAGGGCATATTTCCTACACCTCCGAGTTCAGCACACGTTCAGCCCGATGACGTCCCTCAAACTCCGATCCAGCCGAGTGTTGAGGGAGAGTTTCGTCAGCACGACGGCGTGGTGATGATGATGATGTTCTACCTACGCAGGGCTTCGCCTAAGCACCGCTACAGTATTATCGAGGTGGACTATGGTGGAGGGGGGCACCGCACATGGCTAAAAGATCAAACGATCAATTGTTGTGTCTATGGGGTGCCCCCTGCCCCCGTATATAAAGGAGCAAGGGGAGGAGGCGGCTGGCCAGGGAGAGGCGTGCCAAGGGGGAGTCCTACTACCACTAGGAGTAGACTCCTCCTATCACTAGTAGAAAACAGGGCTTTGGTCCATGGCAGTTTTCACATTAGTCCCGGTTCAGTCAAGAACCGGGACTAATGTGAGCATTTATCCCGGTTCGTGCGGCTAAGGCATTAGTCCTGGTTCACGTGGGCCCTTTAGTCCCGGTTCGTGCCACGAACCGGGACTAAAGGGTGCGATGCCCATTAGTCCCGGTTGGTGGCACCAACCGGGACTAATGGGTTTTGAGGCATTAGTACCGGTACTAAAGGTCCCATTTTCAACCCCCCCCCCCCCCCCCCCGTGGACCGCCTTTTCAGTTTTAGAAAAAACAAAAGAAAATGATGGAAATGTCAAAAAAATAAAATAAAATAAGTTTCCCATGTGATATGTGGTCTACTTGTTGGGAAAATTTACAAATATGAATTTCGACTTTATTTGCAAAATCTCTCTGGAACTTGTAAAATGGGCATAACTTTTGCATACGAACTCGGATTAAAAAGTTTTTTATATGAAAAATCATCTACTTGAAAAGTTACATCCAAATTTAACTGGGGGAACCCTGTTAAACATTTTCAAAATCCTCAAAACCTAACGAAAAAAAGTTACGGAGCTTTTAAGATCTAGAGTGGAAAAAATTGAAAAAATTACTAGTCAAATCTGGTCAAACTGTCGTCAAACAATGGTCAAACTAATTATTCTAGAATATTAGTGTTACTAAATAATTATTTCAGTTATTTTGAATTTTGGTCAAATCTGGTCAAACTGTGGTCAAACAATGGTCAAACTAATTATTCAAGAAATATTAGTGTTACTAAATAATTATTGTTTTTTAAAACAATAGTTTCAAACTCAAACAGTGAAATGTGTCACTTCATGCTCAAGCAAAATTCATGAAGGTTAATAGGATTGACATCTTACTATTGTCAGGAAAACAACAAGTGCAGACTTGGAAACGAGAGAGAATAGAACCCGGAAGTTAAGCGTGCTCAGGCTGGGGGAGTGGGAGGATGGGGTGACCGTTCGGGAAGTTAGATGATTTGGAATGATGAGGGGTGATTAGAGGATAAATTAAGCAGTGATGAGGGGTGGTGATTACACACTAGAGGTTAAAATAATTCAGAAATTTGAAAATAAAAAAATTCAAAAAAAATCATAAAATTCCCTTTAGTCCTGGTTGGTGTTACCAACCGGGACTAAAGGTTGAACCGGGACTAAAGGGGACAGGCGAGAGGGGGAAGGAAAGGGAGAGGGGGAGAAGGAAAGAGGGGGCCGGCCCCCTTGCCCTAAACCAATTCGGTTTGGGCCTTGGGGGGGCGCCCCACACTCCCCTTGCTGCCCTCTATTTCCACTAAGGCCCATCTAGGCCCATTAAGCCCCCAGGGGGTTCCGGTAACCTCCCGGTACTCCGGTAAAATACCGATTTCACCCGGAACACTTCCGATATCCAAACATAGGCTTCCAATATATCAATCTTCATGTCTCGACCATTTCGAGACTCCTCGTCATGTCCGGGATCACATCCGGGACTTCGAACAACCTTCGGTACATCAAAACATATAACCTCATAATATAACCGTCATCAAAACGTTAAGCGTGCGGACCCTACGGGTTCGAGAACTATGTAGACATGACCGAGGCATGTCTCCGGTCAATAACCAATAGCGGAACCTGGATGTTCATATTGGCTCCCACATATTCTACGAAGATCTTCATCGGTCAAACCGCATAACAATATACGTTGTTCCCTTTGTCATCGGTATGTTACTTGCCCGAGATTCGATCGTCGGTATCTCAATACCTAGTTCAATCTCGTTACCGGCAAGTCTCTTTACTCGTCCTATAATACATCATCCCGCAACTAACTCATTAGTTGCAATGCTTGCAAGGCTTAATTGATGTGCATTACCGAGAGGGCCCAGAGATACCTCTCCGGCAATCGGAGTGACAAATCCTAATATCGAAATATGCCAACCCAACAAGTACCTTCGGAGACACCTGTAGAGCACCTTTATAATCACCCAGTTACATTGTGACATTTGGTAGCACACAAAGTGTTCCTCCGGTAAATGGGAGTTGCATAATCTCATAGTCATAGGAACATGTATAAGTCATGAAGAAAGCAATAGCAGAATACTAAACGATCGTGTGCTAAGCTAACGGAATGGGTCAAGTCAATCACATCATTCTCCTAATGATGTGATCTCATTAATCAAATGACAACACCTTGTCTATGGTTAGGAAACTTAACCATCTCTGATCAATGAGCTAGTCAAGTAGAGGCATACTAGTGACATACTGTTTGTTTATGTATTCACACATGTATTATGTTTTCTGTTAATACAATTCTAGCATGAATAATAAATATTTATTATGATATAAGGAAATAAATAATAACTTTATTATTGTCTCTAGGGCATATTTCCTTCACAAACAAAATCATGGTGTGGATCGAAGGAGTCATCAGCAACAATGAAAGAGTAAGCATTCTTGGCAGAGAAAGCAAGCCCATGTGTGAGGGACCGCTCTTCTGGTCGGTCCACCTGCTGGAAATCCTGCAACAACAACAACACGCAGTCCAACTCGCGAGCAGCAGCATTAGTAAGACGGTTCCGCAGGTTCGATAATAAGCTGGTTTGCCAAACAGTAGCCACTAGGACCTTGTCATCTATGAAGTGGGACTATAGGTGAGGGAAAACTTTTTGAAGAGGTGATTCGAGAAGCCATTTATCTAGCCAAAAGAAGGTGGAGAGGCCGTTGTATGTGATCATGAAGGAGTGCTCAATTAGGAGAGGTAGGTTTTTGTTTATAATCTTCCAAAGGAAAGAGGGCCTAGGAGTTTTTGTTGCAATCCCAAATGGAAACTGGTGATGATACCACTGTGTCCATGGGATATTTGGGTGTTGCAAAATTTTGAAAGAAAATTTCATAAGCAGGCAGCGGTTCTGAATACCAAGATTCTTAACGCCTAGACCACCAAGTTCTTTAGGCTTGCAAACGTTTTTCCACGCGACCAGACACTTCGCACCCGTGCAAGTTTCCTCGTTTGACCAGAAGAAAGCTCTCCGGATGGCGTCAGCTTCTAACACAACAAGAGGTATGATTCTCCCTATGCATTGTGTAGGCATGCTTGTATATATTTGGCAGAATATACTTGTGGGTGCTCATTGTTTGCTCCTTTCCCCTTTAATTTCAGCGCGTGAGGTGGGAGATTAGAAAGATGCTGACAGATCAGGCACAAAACTTTGGAATTGCCATTGATGGTGTCTCCATTGTAAGCCTGAGCTTTGAAAAGGTGTTTACTCAGGACATTCAAGAGAAAGAGGTGACTACACAAGAAGATGAGCAAGGTAACAAGACTACACAAGAAGCTGGGCAAGATAACATGAGTGCAATGATCAGGTCACAGGTAAGAGATCTTGAATATGTCTTGTATAAGCTTGACACCATGTTATCTGCAAAAGGATGAAGCAAAAATAATAGGATGAAACTAGTTATGGATGTTCCCTACATTACAATGGCTTACTATTGCTTGTGCTAGTAAAACAGGTAGCCCCTCCGATCCATATTAACTGTCGCTGAATCAGCGACAATTAATATGGATCGGAGGGAGTGCTAGTTTTATCCGATTCCATTTACCTGTTCTTGAATTCAGGTACTAGATAATTTGCTTCGAATTGAGGGTTCTTTCCTTAATAACTGACACTGAAGTACTGAATCACTTGCACTGATTTGCAGAAATCCACTCTTTGACTCTTTTTGAAACTTAAATGCAAGTGACAGAACCACTACTTTCAACTAACAGTTTGACTTCTTCGGGGTTTTGAAAATGATTGAATCTAGTCTTCCCTAAGGCTAGGGACTTATCTTGACAAACTGGATTGTATTCATGGAGTAGACATACTACTGATATTCTATACACCTTCTCAGGACGATGACCAGATCTGGAACAAGAGGCAGATTGGTTATATTTTTGATCTAGGTACTGCGCTGGGCATCATATTTTTGATTCGACCCTGGTTGCCTAGTGGCTATGACCGCTGGATATTGGCTGCATTTGCTGCCGTTTGGGGGATGGGCAGCGTGTGCTTGCCCATCGGAATGTTTGGTACCTCCAGGTTTGAAAAAAAATGCAGTCCGCATGTAGGGCGATTCATCTCTCTTTCCTTCTCACTGCTGGTCCTCTGCCATCTACATCCTCACACTAAATGTCGCCGGCACTCCACCAACCTCATCTGTGTCGTCATTTGGAATCACCAACGGTGATGGTGATGGTGATGGTGATGCTAACTGGTGGACAACTGCTGGCTTCATTGTGATTGCGGCTCTAGTGGCATTTGGACACCTATGTTCCTGGATAAGAGTATGATATAATCCCAACCTTCATCTCTAATCCCTTGTCTATTTCAGTTTTTTGTTTATCTCTTGGGTTGAGGTAACAATCTCAATTTTGATGCAGGGGTGTTGTACAGGTGGTGACAGGGACATGTTGCCTTAGAATGTTGACAACAGTCTGGTGTAATCCTGGCCATGTCAGCTCTCTTTTTCCGAGCCCTGAGACGGGAAAGCAAGAAGTGTTTGTCTCGTCTACGGTATTGAGATGCTCGCTGGTCGCTGTGATGATCAATGTAGATTTTTGCCTTTGCTGCTGTTTGGCTGGTACAGGAATACGGATATGCCAAGTTGCTGACACAAGCGCTCCAGGTCGTTTTGGGCCTTTGTATATGCGGTGCTTGTGCTGTTGAAGTGTTGATACTCGTAGAATAGAATGGAATAGAATAGAATGTTTTTTTGGAAAGAGTAGAAGGGTTTCTGTGCAGTGTTGGAATGCGTGATGGGAGGTCGTTGGTGTGTTGTTTTGGATCTCGGCCACTCACTGTGATGTTGGGAGTATGATTTTCACCATATGTTGCGTGAAATTGGTTTTGCATTTTAATCCCCTGTATCCTCCGTATATGTCTGCAATCGCAAGTGTTTTTCTGTTCTTTTTTGATGGAGCCTCCTTTCTTTTCTTCCTTGTACGTGCAGGCGTTCGGCAACACGGCCTGTATACTATTTATAGTCTTCATCTTGGCCTTCATGGTCCCACGCAGCAGGGACAAGAACCACCTCCGCCTGTTCGTCAACTGCGCCATCCCTGTGCTCCTCTCGCTTGGCTTCCCTGCCGTGGCGTATATCCTCACGATGGACGTTGATGATCAACCCCAACCTCAAGGCGCATGCAATGCGTGATGCATGGCTTACTTGTATTCCGAGCCTTGCAAGCAAGCCCTCTTGGATGCTTAGTGAAGGTGATCGTGCTGCCATTAGCACATACGTAGAAGTAATCCTAGAAACATATAACTGACAAAGCCTATTGTTAGAAGGGAGAGAGGGAGATTGCTGGAATAGTTGATTGTATTGTTTGAGCCCCGTCGGCATATATATATAGGAGTGCAGAGTAAATAGCATAAAACTACTACTTTACAGGCTAGGGTTCCAAAAAACTACTGGTTTTTTAATTTTTCTCAGATAACTATCAAATCAGGGGTTGACTGTTTAAAAAAACCCTAAATACTTGTCGCTAGCGATTTAAACCATTTTATGACAGGTCGGGCCCACTCCTAAACAATCCGTTTGTTTGACCGTTAACTTACATGTGGGACCCACGTGTAAGTTGCCTCTTCTTCCTCTTATCTTCTCTTCTCTCTTCCTGTCTCTTTCTTCTTCCTTTACCCCTCCCGGCAATCACCACCCACCGGCGGCCACCTCCACCATTCGCCGCACGCCAAGACAAGCTCGACCGCGGGAACGAACGCCCCGAGGAGGAGGAGCCGCAGCGCAAGAGCACGGGCCGCGCCATTGCCAGGGGCTCAGGACGTCGCGAGCTGCACGCCATGGCCAAGAGCGCACCGAGATGCAAGGGCCGCCACCAGCCGCGCCATGGCCAGGGGCTCGGGCCGCGCCAAGCCGCGCGCCATGGCCAGGAGCGCGCCAAGGAGTAAGGCCGCCGCCAACCGCACCATGGCCAGGAGCGCGCCAAGGAGCAAGGCCGCCGCCAGCCGCGCCATGGCCAGGAGCTCGGGCCCCCGCCAGCCGCGCCATGGCCAAGGGCTCGAGCCGCCACCAGCCGCGCGCCATGGCCAGGAGCGCGCCGAGGAGCAAGGCCGCCGCCAGCCGCGCCATGGCCAGGAGCTCGGCCCCCCGCCAGCCGCGCCATGGCCATGAGCTCCTCCACCTAGCCCGTCGCCCGACTAGAGAACACCCCCCCCCCCTTAGCGACGAGGAACGCGGCGGCCGAGCCGCCGCCTTTCTCTTGGCCGGCGACCTGGCCGCCGGCGAGCTGCGTGCCGTTCCTGATTGCTTTTTTCCATAAACATCAGGGACCCGATTGCTTTTTAAAGAAAACATCAAGGACCCGATTGCTTTTTTAAAAAAGTTACAAGGACCTGATTGCTTTTAAAAAAACTTACATAGATACTGACATGTGGGCCCTACCTGTAAGGTAACAGTCAAACAAACGGTCAAACAGACGATTCTCTTACGTGCGGGTCCCAACTGTCATAACCACGATCAATTTTAAAGCACTCCATGATTAGGGTTTTTTGAAACAGCCAACCCCTGATTTGGTAGTTATCTGAGAAAAAATAAAAACCGGTGGTTTTTTGGAACCCTAGCCTGTAAAGTAGTAGTTTTATGCTATTTACTCAGGAGTGCAAAGACCAACTTGGAGTACAACTGTACAAGACAAGACAGGATCAAATCCTAGTCTATTCTATACTTCCTAATAATCATTATACTCAACATCCCTCCGCAGTCACAACGGTAGCGACGTAGACGGTGAAACTGGAGAAGAATCCCAAGGTAAGCCGATGGACCCCCCCCCCCCCCCACACACACACAGTTGTAATGGTCGATGCATCGCGGTAGTCGTGACTGGAGTGAAAATCGACAATGTTGCTCAAGCAAGGCGGTAGCCCTTTGTGCCGTTTGTCGAGGTAGCCAAGAGCGGAGGGTGGTGTAGCCGTGGTCGAGGTACCCGTGCGAAGAATGCCGTGGTCGATGTCGAGTCGGGATAGCCGGTGTCGAGGAAGTCGTCGTGGAGCCGTGGACGCAAAGAGACACCGAGTTAGTCATGGGCGCAGTGGTGTCGAAGTAGTGGTGCCCCAGGAAGAAGACGTTGTTGACGTCGCGTCACACCGGGTGTGCCAAGCCCGGGGACACATCGTGGATGCAGACACGCATCGGTGTTGCCAGCACCGAGCATGCGTAGATGGACAAAGCCGAAGTTGACGAAGCGCCGACCAGGCTTGCCAGGCCCGGGGACATGTCGTTGATGAAGGCACGCATCGGTGTTGTCAGCACCAGGCATGCGTAGACGAGGGACCTGCATGAGTTGTCCGCCATGTCGAGGAGTCAGAGGGCCAACATAGAAGAAGATTCGACGACGGTGGTGGCGCCAATTGGTATGGGGGCCGATGTCATCAACAGTGGTCGGAGTAGACAAAGTGGTCGGGGAAGATGGCGGTGACGCTGGCGACGGGCTGGTGCTGGACGAAGACGAAGGGGGGGGGTGGACGGGTGGCGGTGGCGGCCGAAGAAGAGCGGCAGCGGCGGCCTGACGGCAGCCGTGACGGCTAGGTTAGGAGCGTGGCGTCGGTGCTCGAAGTAGGCGAGGAACCCGACAACATGACGAAAACCGGCGCGGACGGTGGCGTTCCCGCACCGAGGGAGGCGGCGCAGTGCATACCACGAGAAGTCGGCGGGCAAGGACGACGGAGTGGACCACGGGCCGCGGCACTACGGCCCGAAGGGGCGACGCAGCGACATCAAGCGGGTTGGGGCGACGACGGGAAGACCTCGGGGCAACAGCCAGTCCCATGGGTCGTGGTGCTATAGCTCGAAGGGGCAGCGCAGTGGTGGAGCACGGGTCGGTGCAACTGCAGGGTCGACCTCAGGGAGGCAGCGGAGACTGCGTATCATGGCACTACGGCCCGAAGGGGTGACATAGCGGCGATGCGTGAGTCGATGCAGCCGCGAGGAGAACCACTCGGATGACACAAAGGCGATGCGCGAGTCGATGCAGCCATGAGGAGAACCACGGGGCGGCGGCGCTGCGGCCCGACGGGGCGACGCAGCGGCAGCCCGTTGCTCGATCGGTGGAGAGGCACGCTGTACTTGGGACGATCGTCACGGGACCTAGGGAGGCACGCGCAACCGACGGGCCAGGTCGGTCGCACGGCGTATATGAGGCGGATCGCGGCGGCGAGCGGGTGACGATCGCGCGCGAGGTCGGAGACGCCGCTTGGTGGAGGCGGCATGGCGACGGAGTCCGAGATGAAGCCGACGACGACGGACGGCATGGGACGATGTGCGGACGAGCGCATCAGCATCAGCACCTGGGCTGCCAAAGCACTGCCGGCGCCCGGGCAGCGAGGCCCGAGCGACCAACGGAGCAGCGGTGCCCGAACTCGAACTCGAGGCAGCTGACGAGCCTGATGGAGCCAGCCTGACGCAACTAGGGACAAGGCCGATGTAGATGGACGGGCGTGCCGGCGCGCGCGGGGCGGCTGTGTGATGGGCCGCCGCAT
Organism: Triticum monococcum; assembly: GCA_034509565.1. Classification (NCBI taxonomy): domain Eukaryota; kingdom Viridiplantae; phylum Streptophyta; class Magnoliopsida; order Poales; family Poaceae; genus Triticum; species Triticum monococcum. Next base: position 59,770,034 of record CM067843.1, on the reverse strand, counting down.
GGCGCGAGGACGCCGGGTCGGGGCGATGCAGTCTCGGTCGGAGCAGAGCGGTGACGACCGGCGCAGGGCGACGGGCGGGCCCACGCGTGGACGGCGGCTGGCCCTGACGGGCCGCCCCGACACACATGGCCGCTGGGTCGAAGGAGAGTCCGGTTGGTTGTGCTAGGGTCGAAGTAGATGCGCGTGGGGTCGACGGCGGCAGTGGGCGACGCAAGCTGATCTTAGAGCGGAAAACCAAAAAGAAATGCCGATCAAAGCGATCGGTGAGAGAGAAAAAATCCGGATCAAGAGGTCGGGAAAAAGACTCTCTAGGGCAGCTGGTCAACACGACCGGCAGTCGAACCCTAGGTATGGGCGGCGCGGCCCCTGGTGACGGTCATGGAGGCTGACCCCCTTGAGACGGCGCGGAGCGGAAGCGGTGGACGGCGGCTAGGGTTGGATCGGTTAGACTGATACCATGTTAGAAGAGAGAGAGGGAGATTGGTGGAATAGTCAATTATATTGTTTGAACCTCGTGAGCATATATATAGAAATGCAAAGACCAACCTAAAGTACAAGATAAGGCAGGATCAAATCCTAGCCTATCTTATACTTCTTAATAATTATTATACTCAACACTTATTGTTCCTTATCAGAGGCTTTGTATGATGTGCTCGTATTTTGTGTTCCAAATTAAGCATCTCACAATACATACGTGTGAAAATGACAACTATGGAAATTTGTTGATAAGAGGAAATAAGCATATATAGCTTGGACTTGGATGGCTCGCACTAGACCCAAATTTTCGGAGATCAAAACTTTTGCCGAGGATGGAAAGCAGACAAGACAAAATCGGTTCCCATTTTTCATTTTCCAACATACTGACAATCTTCTTGTAAACTGAAATCCTATTACAAAGTTATTAACCAAATTAAGTAGCATGCCAATTTCTCAAACTTGAAGAGTAGTAAATTGTTGTGGTTCTAATAGGCATGAGGCATAAAGTTACTGCAGACAAAATGCATACCAAGTATCAGTATCAAACCATAAATCATGGATAGGGAAACTAGCAGCTAGCTACACGCAGATGAAGGTTACCAGCTGACAGAGCACTCACAAATTAATGTGTCTCTACAATTTAAACTAGTTTACTCCAGTCTCACATAAGCTGCTCGACCAACTGACAATCAATGGACCGGGCAAAATTTGGTGTCTTGTTAAGCATACAAAATTTTCTCCGACATGTTGGGCATCCTACAAATCATACATATTTCTGGCCTGGAGAAGCTTAGTAACACTTGGAAGAGCTCTTTAGCTTTGTTTTTAGTGACCGAGTAATGGAAATTTACTGTCATCCTTTTTAGCATCGGTGCCCAACTGAATAGACGGTTCACAGCACTGATTTCATGTTCACTTCCTTTCAAGTCAAAGATTTCTACTTCTTCGAGGCAATTCAACACGAGATCCCTGATTTTCCAGCTTGGTGGCTGATCACACATACAACCTGATGGGCACATAGTTTCTTCCTGAAACAAGGGGCGCGTTGGCTTAATAAGACCAACCCATTTGGTTTGGTGGACATAAAATTATAGCAGATAGATGACAACAAACTGAGAATACTCCTAGACAGATAAACAAATTGAGAATATCATACCTCGTGTTCAGGTGCGACAATAAGACCAAGATTCAGCCTTCTTATTGCAGTACACATCCGCAGAACATGAAATAAGCTGGCTCCAAAGGAATGTCCACACGCTGCTATGCCCAATCCCAATAATTTAACATCAGGAACCCTTGTTATATCTTCCATCAAGTATTTCTTGTTAGCTATGTCCTGTCGGTTCGTATGAGAGGTCACAGACAAAAGGATTATACATATATAGTAGTTCAACAATGACATAGATTGTACATAGCATGTTCAACAATGAGATAGATTATACATAGTATGAACTCACCGGGGGGCAATGAAGAGTGATAACAAGACTGTGTAGGCATTCAAAGCGCCGCAAAAGAAGCGCACAATTACGGTTGTGCGAAGCAATAATGTAGTCCTTTCCATATACGATAAATTGTTGGAGGTCAAGCCGTTGTAGGTGTGCCATCTCGCCAAGCTTTACGGAGTTTTGATCATAATCATCTATCCATGCGAGCTGCAGCAGGTGTGGGGCTGAGATGCTGGCAACCGGTTGCCGCGCAACCGGAGCAAAGCAATCCTGCACTTTTAGCTGCTGGAGTGATGGCACCACGATGGTGAGCTGCTGCAAGTCGGGCAGATTATATAGCTCAATTTGTCCAAGAGATTCCGAGTGGATTGCGAGGCCGCCCACACCCCGGACGTCATCGACGACGAGTCTACCCAAGCATGGGCACCGCAGCGAGGAGACAATGGCACCGAGCTCACACATACCGTGCAGCCGGAGCTGAAAGAGGTGAAGAAGACTGAGTCGGGCGAACACACCGGAAGGCGGCAGCGTAAGGCGGAGGAACCCTAACCGCATAGAGATCCCGGTGGCGCTCTCGAAGCATGGCAGCTTCAAGGCAGCTCTTCTCCTAGCCCTGACCCTCTGCGACAGATAGTGGCAAAACAGTAAGCCGGAGAGGCGGCGCGCGGCGATGGGGAGCCACGCCCCTGTGGGCCCGAAAGAGGCGTCCTGCTGGACGACGACGAGCTCCTGGAGCGCCGGGGCCTCGTGGGCGGCGAGGGCGGAGCGTATGCGGCGGGGGTCTGTCGCGTTGTAGAAGTGCAGCTTCGGGAGGAGGGCCCAAAGGTGGCGCCAACGGCGGCAGAGGACGCTGGTCCGGGCGGCTGTAGCGAGGCAACGGAGCTTGAGGAGGATCTGGATGAGGGCGTCGTCGTGCAATGCACTGAGACGGTCCTCGCCGCCTCCGGGGTCAGAAAGCTTCGGCCGCCGCTCCTCCGGCATGCTCTCCATGGATGCAGCCGCCTTCAGAGTTCAGATCAAATATGGTAGGTCGCCTCTAGCAGGGATAGGGATGCGCGGAGGAGCTCGCTGGGCTTTTTGGATGGGGGCATGACCGGCGGCGCACTTGGGAATTCCAACCCATACCATGGTTATGTAGATGCAAGAAACTAGGGTTTTCCGAGCTTAGAGCATATCCGCCGTCCGATTGATTTGCCGACGCACTAGGGCCACTCAGAGCTTGGACCATATCGTCCGCCCGATCGATTTGCCGATGCGGTCGTGGGCGTCTATCTCTGGGTCCAGATCATTTCAGTCGTTTGATATATATTTTTTTATGCGAGCTCGGCCGTTGGATATTTTCCAAAATTTGGGTGGGGGTAGTTTTGGGATTTCGCATGGTGGCTTAGGGTTTGATAGGAGAGGGCTTGGCCTCTTCTTTTTTGCGAAAAGGACCCTGGCATTAAAAGAAACACCAGATAGTACAAAGCACCTCAACAAAAACGAAAATTACAATGGACTCCTTGAGATGCCCTTCGTCTTCAACCTCCAGACCATGTCGACGATGCGCCGCCATTGCCGCTCCTCCATGAGCCGGCCTGACTTAGTTGGATGCGGACGGGAAGTCGCCGAACGGGTCAAGAAGACCACATCCATCCCGGAGATGACGAAGGAGGAAGAACCGCCGATGAAGCTCCTTGACGATCCACGGATCTCCACAACTAGAAGAAGTCCTCAAGAGCCACACCACTCCCACACGCTTCCAGACGTCGTCGCCGAGATGGGGCTGAAGTCGGGGAGACTTTATTGGAGAAGACACCACCACCACCATCTAAGTGTCGTCCCACCAAACATTTACCCTAAAACCAGGAAAACAGAGCCCTCTCGAGGCGGGGGCCGAGATCCACCCTGCCTCCATGGCCCGAAGGCCACATAAGCGAGGTAGATCAATGGCGGCTCCGACGGGAGGTGAGGGAACCCTAATCGCCTGTGCACTCTCTCTTTCTCTCTGATGTGGCCTCTAAGAGGATGAAAACCCTAGCCGCCACTCCTCATCGTGCCCTTTTGCTCCTTGCAATGCCGCCGCGCTTCCGTCTCCTTCTCTTCCCCTTTCCTCTATAAGAAAATGTTCATGTTCTTATGTTTCTAGCCTCCATAAAAGTTTGATCTACCTTGTTTTGACATATTTTTGTTCTACCTTGGTATGCATTGTATCATACAATTGTGTTAAACTATTACATAAATAGCATGCGTGTGCTCAAACCATTTGAGCTTAAGTCACATGTATAGATGTCATCTTTCTTCTCACGTATCCAAAAGTGCACTAGCTAGAATTGACTTGTTTCTCACATACATATGAACAAAAAGTCATATGTGTTTATATCATGCCCCTTTTCACTAACAATATTTTGCTACGATGTTCTTCTTATTTTTCAATAGTCATTGGCATTTAGATACCCTTATGATTGAGCAAGAGTTCTGGACTTCAATTGCGCCATTGAAAGTTTTGATATTTTCCAAGTTTCTTGCATTTTATTTATAACACAACTCTTGTATCTTATGTGAAATGAAGAATATTGTTCTACATATACGTATTCATTAAGACCAGATGACCAATCATGCACACACAGATAGTTTCATTTTTTCATTCGGTGTTTTCATATTATATGGTTTGTGATGTTTCACAACATTAATTTGATTTGTTCCACCAAAAAACTTATTCAATTTCATGATTGAATAATGTCTTTTTGTATCTTGAGATTCAGCAGGCATTAAGCTGAACATGCCATGGGGGAGGCATGGACAATTGCTATTGTTGTGTGAAAGGAAGGATTATATACCAAATACAGATATACATAGTGGCCAGATAACCAATGTTGCCCAGTTTTTTTAGCATCAGTGACATCCTTTTTTGTTCACTATCTTCCTGTTCTATGCTTTGGAAGCATCACCTACAGAGGAAGGTCTCATCACCACTACTGGCTAAAAATGGAGCTTCTTCAAAAATTTCTATTGGTGAACCAAAGGTAGGAAACCAGAGATAGATGAACCATATAATCCAGTATTGTAGCTCAGAATCACTTGGGACAGGTTTTCATATCTGTTTGCAGATAGGCCAATCAACTTATGAAGGAGGGGTCCAAAGAGTGGGATACAGAGCTCGTAAACCAAATCTTTCATCCTTTTGATGCCGAGGAAATATACAAAATCCGTACCCCAACCAGTACGACCGAGGGTTGCATTTGTGTGGCACTATGAAAAGTCAAGTGATTTTCACGCTCAAGAGTGCAAACAACCTAGACCGAACTCATGGGATTTTTGCCGCCTTGAGTTCGTCTGGAAAGGCATATGTTCACAGCATTTGGGATGTGATATGAAAATCCAATGCGTCAGATTTTTTTTTCAAATTGTTGGGTTGGAGGGTAGCAACTAATACTTTAGCTACCTAACAAAATAAACAGAAAAGAACTTTAAAACTTGATGATGTTTGGACTATTTGTGGAAATGCTTCAGAAGATGAATATCACATGCAGTTGTGGCATGCACTAAAAGTAGAGCCTTGTGATATGCTATGCATCAAGAACGTCCAATCTCGGATGAAAAGTCATTCTGCTATTCTGGTAGTGATTGGCTTCAACACTTGATGAGTACGTGTTCTTAGGATACTAGAGTGAATGTGCTCTTAATTCTACGAAGGATTGGAGGTCATGGCATTTGAGAGGTGATTGTTGCACAAGAGTGGGAAGAAATCGATCCAAAGCTCAGCCTTCTTAAAAAGATACTCCCTTCGTTCGAAAATATTTGTCGGAGAAATGAATGTATTATGTATGATATGTATGATGAAGAAGAGTTGAACTTGTGCACATGCGGCGAACCCCCATACGCTTGGGCCTGGGCCTGGGCCGGGCCTTAATGCTCCCTCCCGTTCTACGGCAAACCCCCCATACGCCGCCCGCAATGCGCCTCCCGTTCAGACCCACCGTGGCCGTAGCCAATGCCGACGCCGTCCTCCCCCGCGCCGGCCCCGTCGCCGGCTTCGGCGCCGCCACGCCGCCGGACGCCCGCATGGTCAAGACGGGCTTCGACCCGGCCGCCTACCGCCTCAACCTCCACCTCCAGTCCCTCATCTCCTCCGGCCGCCTCGCGCAGGCCCGCGCCCTGTTCGACCAAATGCCCCACACCAAGAACGCCTTCTCCCTCAACCGCATGCTCTTCGGCTACTCCAGGTCGGGCCAGCTCGCCGCGGCGCACCAGCTCTTCCTCTCCTCCCCGCCCCGCCTCCGCGAGGCCGTCACCTGGACCATCATGATGGCCGCCTTTGCCGCCGCCCCCGGCCGCGCCGCCGACGCCCTGGCCCTCTTCCGCGACATGCTCAGGGAGGGCGTCACCCCGGACCGCGTCACCGTGTCCACCGTGCTCAACGTGCCTGCCTCTGGCGCCGTGACCGCGTCGCTCCACCCTTTCGCCGTCAAGCTCGGCCTCCTCCACTCCAGCGTCGTCGTCTGCAACACGCTGCTCGACGCCTACTGCAAGCACGGCCTCCTCGCTGCTGGTATGAGAGTGTTCCAGGAGATGCCGCACAGGGACTCCGTCACCTACAATGCCATGATGATGGGGTGCTCCAAGGAGGGGCTGCACAGGGAAGCGCTGGGCCTATTTACTGATATGCGTCGTGAGGGTCTTGACGCCAGCCAGTTCACCTTCTCCAGCATGCTCACTGTCGCCACGGGCATGGGTGATCTCCAACTTGGGCGCCAGGTCCACGGCCTTGTGGCCAGAGCCACCTCGGCGCACAACGTGTTTGTCAAGAACTCGTTGCTGGATTTCTACTCCAAATGTGACTGCCTTGCTGAGATGGAGAAGCTGTTCGACGAGATGCCGGAGCGCGACAATGTCTCATATAATGTCATGATCTCAGGCTATGCTTGGAACCGGTGCGCTAGCAGAGCGCTGCGGCTGTTCAGAGAGATGCAGATACTCTGTTTCGACAGGCAGGCCTTACCTTATGCTAGTTTGCTGAGTGTTGCTGGCTCACTGCCTCACATTGGGATTGGGAAGCAAATACATGCTCAGCTGGTCCTTCTTGGCCTTTCTTCGGAGGATCTTGTGGGCAACGCCCTGATTGACATGTACTCAAAATGTGGGATGCTGGATGCTGCAAAGACCAATTTTCTCAACAAGAATGACAAGACAGGCGTTTCATGGACAGCAATGATAACCGGGTATGTCCAGAATGGGCAGCTGGAGGAAGCGCTGCGGTTATTCTGTGACATGAGAAGAGCTGGTCTGAGCCCGGACAGGGCGACATTTTCAAGCATCATTAAGGCTTCCTCAAGCCTGGCAATGATCGGGTTAGGGAGGCAGTTGCATTCTTACACCATCAGATCAGGCCACATCTCCAGTGTGTTCTCAGGAAGTGCCCTTCTTGACATGTACGCAAAGTGTGGCTGTTTGGATGAGGCACTCCAAACATTTGATGAGATGCCCGAGAGGAATTCTATCTCGTGGAATGCTGTTATTTCAGCCTACGCGCACTACGGGCAGGCAAAGAACGCCATCAAGATGTTTGAAGGTATGCTTCATTATGGGTTCAAACCAGATTCAGTCACCTTCTTGAGTGTACTGTCAGCCTGCAGTCACAACGGTCTTGCAGAAGAATGTATGAAATACTTTGAATTGATGGAACATGAATATGGCATATCCCCCTGGAAGGGACACTATGCTTGTGTTATCGATACATTAGGTCGGGTGGGACGTTTTGATAAAGTTCAGAAAATGTTGAGCATGATGCCGTTTGAAGATGACCCAATCATTTGGAGCTCCATTCTTCACTCGTGCAGGATCCATGGAAACCAGGATTTAGCTAGAGTGGCAGCTGAAAAGTTGTTCAGTATGGGATCCACCGATGCGACACCTTACGTTATACTATCCAACATATATGCAAAGGCGGGTAAATGGGAAGACGTTGCCCATGTTAAAAAGATCATGAGAAATAGAGGACTTAGGAAAGAGTCAGGTTACAGTTGGGTTGAAATCAAACAGAAAATCTACAGCTTTTCTTCAAATGACCAAACCAACCCGATGATATCCGAGATGAAAGAAGAGCTAGAGAGGCTGTACAAAGAGATGGATAAACAAGGATATAAGCCCGACACTAGCTGTGCCTTGCATCAAGTGGACGATGACTTGAAGTTGGAGTCATTGAAATACCACAGCGAGAGATTGGCCATTGCATTTGCTCTGATTAACACCCCACCAGGGACGCCAATTAGAGTTATGAAGAATCTATCTGCTTGCCTAGATTGCCATGCTGCAATCAAGATGATGTCAAAGATTGTGAACAGAGACATAATTGTAAGAGATTCAAGCAGGTTTCACCATTTCAAGGATGGAGTTTGTTCTTGTGGAGACTATTGGTAGGGACTAGGCTTTCTTGTGCAAATGAAGGATGCACACTGAACATGCTGACAAACAACTAAGGATTGTAAGAGCACATCTATCAGGTAACTTAAACATTTTTGGTATTTTTTGTTACCATGTTCCTAATAACTAGTTTACGAAATGCTTCATTAGGTGTATTTTTCTTTCATGTACATAGCTGGAAGTAGTTTGGAACCATGCTAACAAGTGATATTATTTTATTTTACACAGAGTTGACGACATCGATTATGCGCTACTCATCACTGAAACTTGATATTCGTTTCATTGTCAACCCAATCGATAAATCTCCAAGAAGCTTGTGCGGCTGAAATTGCTGCACATGGATGGTATACATTTGCTGCCCACTCATCCATTGCTTTTGGTCACTGGTGGTGGTCACCCCTCACTCACCAGCAGACAGACAGGTGTAACCAAAGATAAGGTCTGGGACAGACATGGCATGGCCACTGCTCCAGCTCCTGCTCATCGCCGCCGCCACCGCGGCGGGGGCGTCCTCAGCGACGACGCCCGACGGGCCGGCGCCGTGGCCGGAGCAGTTCCACGCGGTGCTGTTCACAAACCTGACCAACGTCTCGATTGCTTCATCGGGCCCGCCGCTCCGCCTGCACGACCTGTACTACGACTGGCCGCGGCGGCGCAACCTGAACCTGATCCGGCACCAACTCTCAGGCGACCCGCTGTACGATGTGGAGTGGAACAACGGCACCACCTTCTACTTCGACTCGGCCACGTGCCGCACGGAGCAGTTCCCCGTCGGCGTGCTCCGCCCTGGGTGGCTCGCCGACGGCAGTGCTATCTACCTCGGCCGCGAGACCACAGGCGGGTTCGACTGCCACGTCTGGGGCAAGGCCGGCTTCATCGTCTACTACGAGGACGCGCTCACGCGCCGCCCCGTCCGCTGGAACTTCATTGATGGTATATCCCCATTGCTACTACTACTCCACGTGATGTCTGAACTTTACCGGATTTGATGGAGCTTTGCATGGTTGCAGTGACGGGGATAGAGCAGTTTGTGATGAGCTTCGAGGTGGGCGTGGTGCTGGAAGACGATTCCCAGTGGCAGGCGCCGGCGCACTGCTTCCTCGATGAAGCAGCCAACAAGACCAACGAGGATGGCGATCATGTCGCCGTTTCGAATGGCGTCATGGACGCGGCCAGGCTATTCAGGAAGTTTGCTGGAGCTGCCGCCGCCTACTGATAATGTCTGAATATGAATACTTGGTGTGTGTTTTCACACCTTGCTACTGGGGACATGGTTCATCCAACCATTGCTACTGGGGATGGCACTCTGAAAAAACTCACGCTGTTCAATTTAATTTCCTTTGTAGCAAAGCTTACCTGTTTTCTCTCCCCTGCACAAGTACTGATCACCAAGCAACTATTGAATGTGTGACTTGGCTTACTTAAAGATAACACCCTTCTGCCTACATCCATCAATATTTTGAAATTTCTTTTGGAAGCCTACATACGGAGTTGAAACATGTTTATGCAAAGTAATAGTATGTAGTTTCTGATGCATAAGTACCTCTGTAATTGTATTTCCTAGACCTCTAATCTCCCTAAGTTCATGTCATATTGTGCTTAATCATTCTTGTAAACCCATGTTTCGTTGTGCTTGCAACCTTAGTTTCACAACTCAGACTGGGTAAGAGAACCGTCGAGTGTCCTGTTTGCCGGTTCACCCAATCATTGAAAGCATGGCTCACTAACGAGTACTCCCTTCGTAAAGAAATATAAAAACGTTTAGATCACTTTATAGAGACAGTATTTTGTAGTTATGTTCATGTACTAAGCATCAAAGGATAACAGTCCCTCAGTAGGGTCCATAGTTGCACAGGTCTTGCTGGCAGAAACGAATATTCGGTGTTTGGCATTCTGCGCATCCCTGGCTCGTGTTTTAAGAAGGGCAAAAGGTTATTGTATTTTGTGTAGTTGCAAACTGAAAAATATGGCGAGCTGAACTCTGTTGACGAATCGATTTAAGTGTAAATTTACAAGGATATGTCGATGTATTTTTTTTTGAGCATCAGTACAGACACAAGCGCTCATATACACGCGCATACACTCACCCCTATGAACGCACACACGCACACCCTACTCCTATGAGCATCTCCGAGAGACTGAGCCGGCATATAATCTTGAGATTTACGAAGTCACTGTAGGCGTCTCGTCGTCGACGGGAACGTCTCTTCCCACTGAAAGTGCATCGTCGGAAATCCTGAAATAAATCCAGGAATAATGCGAGCACCAGGATTTGAACCCTGGTGGGTTGGGGATACCACTGTCCACCTAACCAACTCAACCACAGATTGATTCGCATGTCGATATATTTTGTTAGTACACTCGAGGGGAAGTGGCAGGAGGGAAGCTCCAGCTTCCTTCACCCCATGGTTTAACGGCGCAGACCATGCCGCCCGTACGGTACGTGGAAGCCCGACTCCGCTTGCATCACCGCTCCTCGCGCCTTCTCGTATCTTCTTCCCTCTTTTTCTTGTTGGTGCGCATCATCCTCATCTCGGCGGCGCTTACAGTTACACACATGATCCTCATCAGTGGCGAAGCCAGAAAAACTTAATAGGGGGGCCAACTGATGTTAAATCATGTTAGAGAGGGTCAAAGCCAGCAAAATCATCATAATACACAAATATTAACAGCAGATAATCCCTCATGTAGTGGCAAAATCTGCATGTTGACCTGGGCCGGGCCCCCTGCTAGCACCCCCGGCCTCTGCCACTGATCCCCATGACTACGCCAGCTCAAGTTCTAGAGATATAATAAGGATCAATGGTTAGAGTTTGCACACGTCAACTCAAAGTATCCGATATTTTCGTCTCTAGAAACGCTCCCAAGGCGTGACTAGCCATGAGTACTAGTGGTTGGGGCTTGTCATTGCGGGTCGTTTGAGAAAAAGCTATATGCACTTCATCATCATGGTAATTTTTTTAAAATATTCACGCGTCACGTGGACATCATAACCATCTTTAGAAAAAGCCTAGAAAAACTTTTCACGAAAAAAGTCTCTCTATTGTAACGTGATTAACCAGCATACGTCACATGGAGTAGCTGGTTGGCCACCATTCGAGCGCCTCTTAATGAGTTTAATTAGATTTAGCTTGTAGCCCTAAAGAAAACGAGTTTTGGCTTATCGGCATCAATTATCTGGTCTTGATGTAGGTAGGGTTACAATCCACAAACAGTAAACATCTCGGATTTTCCAAAAGTTTTCTGTGGTTAGTTTCGTCTCACTCTCACCAGACTTTGATGTTCATTCGTCGGCGTCATTGTGCAGTTAACTGGAAAACGGCACGCCGTACGTCTCACCAGACCGATCTGCTAATGATCGCCCTCGACACGTGTGTTGAAAAGGAGAAAACGGACACACCTCCTCGCTAAATGACGAGAACAGTATGGCCTCCTCAATCCACACACTCGGCGCAGTCGAGCACCATACGTGATCCAGCGCCGTCTCACGGCCATGGACTCACCGCTGCTGCTGGCCGCGCTCTCGTCGGTGCTCCTCCTCCTCCTAGCCCTGTACTTGCTCGGCGGCCAGAGGCGGCGCCGGAGCTACCCGCCAGTGGCCGGCACCATGCTCCAGCAGCTGCTCAACTGGGGCCGGCTGCCGGAGTACATGACGGAGCTCTCCCGCAGGTATGTCACCTTCCGCATGCTCACCCTGACCTACAGCGGCAACTGGGTGTACACCGTGGACCCGGCCAACGTGGAGCACATCCTCCGGACCAACTTCGCCAACTACGGCAAGGGGCCGATGACCCACGGCGTGCTGGAGGACCTCCTCGGCGACGGGATCTTCAACGTGGACGGCGCCAAGTGGCGGCACCAGCGGAAGGTCGCCAGCCTCGAGTTCACCACCCGGGCGCTCCGCGAGTACAGCAGCGGCGTGTTCCGCGACGTGGCCGCCGAGCTCGCGGGCATCGTGGAGGCGGCCGCGGACGCCGGGGAGAGGGTGGACATGGAGAATCTGTTCATGCGGTCGACGCTGGACTCGATTTTCACGGTCGGGTTCGGGGTCAGCCTGGGCGCGCTCTCCGGATCGAACAAGGAGGGCGCGGCGTTCGCCAGGGCGTTCGACGACGCCAGCGAGCAGGTGCTGTACCGGTTCTTGGACCCGCTCTGGAAGGCCAAGAGGCTCCTCGGCGTCTTGTCGGAGGCGGCCATGAAGCGGTCGGTGCGCACCATCAATGACTTTGTGTACGCCGTCATCGACAAGAAGATCGAGCAGATGGGCAGAGATGGACACGAATTCGTACGTAAGCAGCGTACTGTCGAGTGTCGAGGTTCCTGCTGGGGAGGGAGAAAAACTGTGACATTTCTTGATTTTGGCAGGCCAAGAAAGGGGACATACTGTCGAGGTTCCTGCTGGAGAGGGAGAAAGACCCCGGCTGCTTCGGCAACAAGTACCTGCGGGACATCATCCTCAACTTCGTGATCGCCGGCCGTGACACGACGGCGGGGACGCTCTCGTGGTTCCTCCACGTGCTCTGCAGAGACCAGCGCGTCCAGGACAAGATCGCGCGGGAGGTGCGGGAGGCCACCAGTACCGGCGACCGCCAGGACGCGGGCGGCGTGGAAGAGTTCACGGCGCGCCTGACCGAAGACGCCATCGGCAGCATGCACTACCTCCACGCCGCGCTCACGGAGACCCTCCGGCTGTACCCGGCGGTGCCCGTCGTGAGTCGGCCTGGCTGGATCATCCGCATGGAGCATTTTCACGACCAGGGAAATGATCGAGTACACCATTGATTTGGGGGTTGTTGCATTTGCAGGACGTCAAGTGCTGCTTCTCGGATGACACGCTGCCGGACGGGCACGCCGTGAGGAGAGGGGACATGGTCAACTACCAGCCCTTCGCCATGGGCCGGATGAAGTTCCTATGGGGCGACGACGCCGAGGAGTTCAGGCCGGAGAGGTGGCTCGACGATGACGGCGTGTTCGTCCCGGAGAGCCCCTACAAGTTCACCGCTTTCCAGGTGAGTGAGCGAAACACATACTCCCTCTGTTTCATAATGTAACGCATATATATTTTCTACAAAGTCAAACATTATAAAGTTTGATCAAGTTTATAGAGAAAACTATTTATATCTACAATACCAAATGCATATAATATGAAAGTATGTCTTGTGATGTATCTAAGCATATGTATTTGATATTCTAGATGTATATGATTTTTTCTACAAACTTGATCAAAGTTTATAAAGTTTGACTTTAAAAAAAAAATTATATGCGCTACATTGTGGAACGGAGGGAGTATCTCATAAATCATCGCACCTAAGTAGAGGAGTATATCCATTCATGTGACGTGTGTGTACGTTTGTCCTCTTGTTGAACATAGGCGGGGCCTCGGATCTGCTTGGGAAAGGAGTTCGCCTACAGGCAGATGAAGATATTTGCAGCCACTCTTCTCTACCTCTTCAGGTTTGAGATGTGGGACCGCGGCTCGACGGTGGGCTACCGTCCGATGCTCACGCTCAAAATGGACGGCCCGCTCTATGTTCGTGCGTCGCCCCGTCGATCTATCGGGAACTAGCATGTGGATGTTCCCCTTCTCGGTTGTGCTGAGCTTTGATAATATGAATAGTGAGGACAATAACAAGAATTCTAGGAGAGTTGCAATATGGTTCCGTCCTCTATGACAACCGTTGATATGAAGGCTAGCAGGACAAAAAAGCACTCTGGCAAAATCGCTATATTCTCATCCACTCCATATTCTCCAGAGAATGACGATTTATTCCATCCCCATCTTTTCCTTCAGGGTTAAAACCCTAAAACTTCGCCAATTTACCAAAAAGCCATTGTAAACCCTAATAATTTTGTCATGGCCTCGTGTTCATCATGTGGGCCCTCCCAAAAATTATGATGGATTAAAAGGATTTAATTTGGATTAAACCCTAACTTAAAATGTAAATTATTTTTATCTATTTAAAATGAGGGATTTTTGCTTGGTTAAATCTCTTGAAGACCTATATTTATCCTTCCAATATTATTATGAAGCTACAATAATTTTTGGAACAATATATCAAACGCTTACAATTCAACCCAAAAATTCACTTAAATGGATTTATTACTGCATATAATATAAATATAATTCATGGGTCCATGTCATGGACCAGAGCGGCTTCACCTAAAATTTTAGCCAATTTGGAGCTCATGATCGCTCATCTAAATTACAAACAGTGGCTAAACATTTATTAAAAACAAATAATAAAAGCAATGCCTTGTTCATATTGGGCCAGCCCACTAGTGCAGATAATTATACTGCACCCAATTGGCGCAACATAGCAATCCATGGCGAATATCACTGTTTTGACCTTGTAAAACATTAGCATGATCTGAACCCTTCCAATTTTTTTAGCACGATCTGTCCTTTTTCGAAATGGATGGCCCACTCTATGTTTGTTTGTCGACCCGGCGATCAACAAGGAACTAGCGTGCTTGCTACTAAAGGCTCTCCATTCTCAAAAGGGTGCATGTTCTGATGTTTTCCGTTGTGTTGAGCTATGATAATATGAGTAGTGTTGGCACTAACAAAAACTCTAGCAGAGTTGCCATATGGTTTCGTCCTTTATAACAACCGTTGATATGAAGGCTAGGGACGATGCTTCGGTGCCTTAAGGCACCTACCCTTCTGTCTATGACATGTGGGCTCAACAGGTGACTGGCCCACATGTCAGTGACCCAAAGGCAGGTGCCTTTAAGGCACCGAAGCTGCGTCCGAAGGCCAGAGGGACAAATATGCACTCTCTGGCAAAATCGCTATCATCTCATGCACTCCATATCTCCAGAGAGCGCTCTAAAAATAAGTGTTCAACCTCTGTACTACAGTTATGAGCATCATATGACATTTACTTAATTTGGAATGAGGAATTATTCCACCCTCATCTTTTCCTTAAGGGTTAAAACCCTAAAACTTTGTCAATTGTCCAAAAAAGCATCTTAAACCATAATAATTTTGCCATTGTCTCATGTTCATCGTGTATGCCCGCCCAAAATTTATGAAGGATTTAATTTGGATTAAACCCTAAAACCTTTATATAAAATGCAAGTTAGTAAAATGCATAGATTTTTATCTGTTTAAAATAAGGGATTTCACTTGGTTAAATCTCTTTAAAACCTCTATTTAGCCTTCCAATATTATTAGGAAGCTACAATAGTTCTTCCTTAATTTTGGAACAATATATCACACACTTACAATTCATCCCAGAAATTCATGTAAATGGATTTATTCCTGAATATACTATATATATAATTCGTGGGTCCTTGTCATGGACTAGAGGGGCTTCACCTAAAATTTCAGCCAATTTGGAGCTCATTTGGTCCTTCAATTAAATTACAAACAGTGGCTACACATTTATTGAAAACAAAATGACAAAATCAATGTACTGTTCATATTGGGTCGGCCCATTGAGCGCAGATAATTATACTACACCCAATTGACATAGCATAGCAATATGTGACCAAAATCATTGTTTTGACCTTTGTCAAAAAACTTTAGCATGATCTGAACCCTTTCAGATATTTTAGCACAATCTGACCCTTTTGTCAAACGTCAAGCCTTGTGGTGTTTTTGCCTCACCTACACACACCAAAGTTGCCGGTGTTTCTGACCTGGCCACGACCTGGCACGTAGGTGTTGACCTCCTACGTGGTAGGGCAGAAATGCCGAACTGAGACACATTACTGGAAACGCCTCAGGCCCTGGCGTTTCTGCCCCATGAAGAAACTCCCGGGCTTGGGGTGTTTGCAGTAACACATGCCCCGCGGCCACGTATTTATTCATTGGAGAAATGCAGGCTACTTTGACCTGTTTGTGTGCAGTAGAAATGGCACATGACTTGGCGTTACCAAAAAGGCCAGATCGTGCCAAAATTTGGCAAAAGGGAAACGGCAGTGATTTTGGCTGCAATCCGTCGCCCAACCCTAAGAAGAAAAAGCAATATGTCGCCCAGACGACTCAGAACCACCCGACCCATACCACATCCTATATAGACATTTGGCCCAATCTGTTCCGCCCTAGACCCATATATGATGCTGTTGCGCCCCATGGTGGACAATGTGCTAGTCTAGACGACACGGTTCAGCGGGGCTGCCTCTCTCTGTCGCGTTAGTCGCGCCACCGGCGCTTCCGCTTCCCGTGGCAGCAAGGAGGCTCATGAAGGACAATGTGCTAGTCCAGACGACACAGGTCGGCGGGGCTACCTCTCTCTGCCGTGTTAAGTAAGCTAAGTCACATATTTAATATTTATTTTGTGGAGACATATTTAATAGTTGCTTGGTGTGCAAGTGCCATTTCCCACTAGCAAGATGTGAAAGCACACATCAAAGGGGAGTACCCTAGGCTCTGCATTATGAGATGCACACAGCCTTTTTATTAAGCGTGAAGCAAGTTCCAATCACGAGTAACAGACAACAGGGAAGATAACACGACCATAATTGGTCTAACCCGAGATTACATAGCTCACCCATGTAATGTTCGAGTGGCTCGCCAGCGAAACACACACCATATAGTATTTATATTCAGATTCAGACATGTTCAGTACGCGGCAGCAGCTCCAGCAAACTTGCTGAACAGCCTGCCCGCGTCTATGATGCCATTATTAGAAACAGTTACATGGTTGACAAAATAGCAAACTTTGTCTATTTGGTTAAGTTGTGAGTTTGAAACTTGTTATAATGCTTTTGCTAGTATATTTTATAATTGTCCACTATTTTTCTTTGATGTGATTGCAACCAATTTCTTTTGAAATTTAATTTTTTATTCAAGATTAATGTAGCTTTTCTATCATGTGGAGGCAACATGCATGGGCGACACTGGTCAGACTGATTTGGGATGGTCCAAGGATGGTATTTCATCTGTTTTGAGTATGCATAAAATGCAGCAATGTGTTGTTTTAAACATATTAAAAAAGACGCCAACTTTTTGAAATACTAACATTGCCTCTAATTTTCAACTTAGATCCACTTCCATATCATGGATAATTCATGATGATTAGTACAAAGTACAAACATAAAAAAAGTAATTGTAATGAATATGAACTAGAAGATGTTGGTAAAAAGACAAAAGTTTTGTCACAATTATCAGATGGAACGTTCCCTACTCTCCTGGAGGAGAGCCGCGTCGTATATATTGAGCGAGGACAGGAAGAGCCCCTGTCGTGGCTTATACAATTTCCTCCGATCGCTAGGATGCAGAGTTTACAGGAGATACCACACACACACACACACAGGAGAGAGAGAGAGAGAGAGAGAGAGAGAGAGAGAGAGAGAGAGAGAGAGAGAGAGAGAGAGAGAGAGAGAGAGACTTGCGAGGGAGGATATTGAGATTACATATATCTATATGTTTAAACTACCTATATCTAACACCCTCTCTTAATCTCAATTATCCTAAATTAAGATTTCTTTTGAACTCCTTGAATGACTTGACTGGTAAAGCTTTAGCGAAGCCGTCTGCAACTTGATCTTTGGATGGAATGAACCGTATGTCCATTTCTTCTCTGCAACTCTTTCTCGCACAAAGTGAAAATCGATTTCAATATGCTTAGTTCTTCCATGGAAGACTAGATTAGCCGAGAGATATGTAGCTCCTAAGTTGTCACACCAAAGACATGAAACACGATGTTGCTTAATTCCCAATTCATTTAGCAATGATTCCAACCAAATGATTTATATTGTTCCATTAGCTAATAACTTATACTCAGCTTCAATACTTGATCTTGACATTGTGGCTTGTTTCCTGGCACTCCATGAAATAAGATTAGAGCCAAAGAATACCGCAAATCCTCCAGTGGACCTTCTGTCATCACAACATCCTGCCCAATCAGTATCAGAAAAAGGCACTAACAAGAGTAGAGTTAGACTATCTGAGCTGGAGGTCTAAACTCACGGTGTGCTTTATGTATCTTACAATTCTATTAACAACTGTCCAGTGTGCATTAGTAGGTGCATGTAGATACTAACAAACCTTGTTAATAGCAAATGATATATCTGGCCTTGTCAGTGTTAAGTATTGTAAAGCTCCTACAACACTTCTGTACTTTGTGCTTTCTTCTTCCTTAAGTACTCCCTCTGTCCGGAAATACTTGTCACCAAAATAAATAAAAGGGGATGTATCTAGATGCATTTTAGTTCTAGATACATCTATTTTTATCCATTTTGATGACAAGTATTTTCGGACGGAGGGAGTAGCTCACCTTCAGATGCTGAAAGTTTTTCTGAGAAAGACAATGGTGTAGGTGAAGGCTTACAGTCTTTCATCGCCATGCGATCTAGAAGTTCAGTGACATATTTCTCTTGACTCGGTACTATGACATCTTGAATCTTCTTTACTTCAATGCCTAGGAAGAAGTGTAGATCACCAAGATCCTTTAGTGCAAACTCTGAGCTTAGATCATGAAGAAGAGCATTAGTAGCACTTTGTGAGGAACTTGCAACTATGATGTCAACAACATATATTAGCAAAAATATAACCTTGTTTGCCTTTTTGTAAATGAAAAGCGCACGAACCGGCTGAGGCAGATTCCGCGGCGTCGGCTGCTTCTTATCGACGAGCCGAGTCGCACCCTGTGGGCGGCGGAGGCGGACGGTGGACGCTCGGTGGGCAGGTTGGCACATACGCTATAGTACCCAATCGAGATCATGGTGCTAGGTGAGCCCGTTCTGGTGGATGGTGATGAGCCTCAGGCGAGGTTTCCGCCGCCTCCCTCGCCGCCGTCGGAGGAGGACTCGGGGCCTGGGCGTGGGCGTTCGCGGGCTCTGGCTCGGCAAGGCGGTCTGGGTTCGGAGGCACTGACTGTGCGGGGGCGGGCGATACTGGCTCCTCCGCGCCGGCGGCGGCGCCGCCGGCGGTCAGGCAAACCCAGTTTCAAACTGGGGTTGGAGAGGCGACACCCTTGCATGCGCTGACACAGGTCCGGGCCACCCCTAACGTCGCTGCTTCTGACATGGCGGAGGATCCTATCGTGGAGCGACAGGTGGAAAGTGCAGTTGGTGAGGCAGTCGAGGAGGATATGCTCTACCACGATGGACTGGCATCCAGGACGGTGGAGGTGCGGTCGCCCCAAGCTCCTGCGCAACTTTTCAGACCTGGGGCCACGACGGTGTCTCGGGATTCGCAACAGCTATTGCTGGACCGGTCGCTCGCTTCGGTCTGCCTGGCCTGCTGGGCAGGATCCGAGGCAACGGCTCGCGATGACGGCGCTCATCCATTGGGTGCTGGCGGAGATTGGGGGAGTGGGTCGCTCCTCATTGGCTCGGTGGAGATTCTGTCGGGGACCCCGGTTGTCTTGGCCAGGAGTGGCCGGTCGCTTTCTGAAGGAGGCTTTTTGACCCCGCGGTCCCTTTC
Source organism: Triticum monococcum (assembly GCA_034509565.1). NCBI lineage: Eukaryota > Viridiplantae > Streptophyta > Magnoliopsida > Poales > Poaceae > Triticum > Triticum monococcum. The sequence continues at coordinate 59,750,333 of CM067843.1, read as the reverse complement.
TTTGACCCCATGGTCAGCTTTCTCGCCTTTCGAGGCAGGCGTGCCGCAGAGACAGGGGGTGGGATCGGATCAATCCTCTGGGGATTGGTTCTTGGTCAGTCTGTCGCCAGAACCGGATGAGGGCCCGCGTGTGCTGGCCAGCCCCATGCCGGGCCCGCTCCCATGCAGTTCCCCACATGCGGTCCTGGGGCCGGAACAAGGTGGAGCCCAGCTGGTAGAGAGGGAGAGGAGCCCTCTGGCTCATGCACCAGGTGCAAGCGGCGGCACTGTTGAGGCCCGTGGGGGTTCGCCGAGCAGTGTTGTCTTGCATGCGCATGCGGATGGGGCCCGGTCGTCTACCCCTCTCCCTGTGTCGCTCAGGGCAGCGGTGCATGCCTTTTGTGAGGAGATTTAGAGGCATATTTCTCCCATCCTGGCCGCGCCTGAGGCCCCCAAGTCACGCCGGCCGTGGAAGCGCAACGTCCAGGCAGGTTCCCCACGGCGAAGCGCCAGAATTGCTACGAGCAAAAGGTCCTCAGTGGCCTCCAAGCAGCAACAAGTTCTCATTCGCAAATTCTGCCTGGCTAATGAAGGAGAGGTGATCGGGGAGGAGGCGTTGAAGATGTACGTCGACTTGTTCAACAGGCCTTTGGCGGACGCCCACATTGATGCCATCTTGGCACTGTTTGGTTGGGAGCCTTCGGTGCTGCCAATGGCGGAGTTACCGGCGCTAGAGGAGGCAGTGGCTTGAGCTGTGGCGGCAAGTGGGGTGCGGTGTAGGCCTTTCCCATGGCTACACACCCCATCAAGGTGCTGGTGTGGAACGCTTGCGGTCTTAATGACCTGGCTAGGAGAGGCGCGATTTACCAGGTGGTCACGGCGGCCAACCCTAGCATAGTGTGTTTTCAGGAGATGAAGATGGAAGCTGTATCTCAGGGCGTGGTGGCGCACTGTTTGGGCAATAAACTAGCGATTTTTTATTATCTCCCGGCCTCTGGTACTCGTGGTGGGATTCTTTTGGCCTGGGACCCACTTGTGGTCCAACTCTCCAATCCGCACTACACGGAGAACGCGGTCACCGCACTCGTCACGCCGGTCGGGACATCCTCGCATTGGTGGATCTCTGGGGTGTATGTCCCTACTCTGGATGCGCAAAAGGTTGAGTTCTTGCAAGAGCTGGCTGACATTCGCGAGCTCATTGCCGGGCCGTGGGCGGTTTTGGGAGACTTCAACCTCATTACGAACCCGGAGGACAAAAGCAATGATCACATTAAGAACCGCATGATGGCGCGGTTCCGGTCTAAGCTCAACTCCCTTGAGCTGAAGGAGGTGTACCTCAATGGTCGGAGGTATACGTGGTCGAATGAGCATGGGCAGGCCACCCTTGAGAAGCTAGATCATATCTTCACCACCGTGGACTGGGAGGAGCTGCACCCGTCTTGTTTCCTCTCAACTTTGGGTTCGGCTGTCTCGAATCACTGTCCTCTTCTGTTGGACCTGCATGCTGATTTTAAGGTGGGCAAGCGCTTTTGCTTCAAGCCTTTTGGCCAAAGGCCGAGGGGTTTCGCAATGTGGTGCAAACGGCGTGGAATTCAGTGCCCTCTGTGGGCAACCCCTATGTGGTTCTCGATCGCAAGCTCAGAGCAACTGCGAAGGCTTTGCAAAGCTGGAGTGATAGGTGGATTGGAAGCGTTAAGCTACAGATTGCGTTGGCTCTTGAGGTTATCCTCCGGTTGGATGTGGCGATGGAGACGAGGTCACTCTCGGAAGGGGAAATTGCCCTTAGACGGACCATGAAGAGAAAGCTCCTCTGCTTGTGCTCTCTGGAGAGGTCCATCACGCGCCACCGCTCCAGGTTGGCGTGGCTTCGTGATGGAGATGCTAGTTCGATGTTTTTCAAACAGCACGCCAACCACATGAGGCGTTGCAATACCATTATGAGTCTCAAGTGCAATGGCAATTTCTTTTCGGGCCAGGAGGAAATTGCGGAGGTGGTAGATGGTTACTATGAGGAGATCCTTGGCCTGGCCCCGCAGCGTGCTCATGGGCTCAACCTCGACCTTCTGGGCCTCCCACATTTAGAGCTCGCACACCTTGAGCTGCCATTTCTTGAAGATGAGGTTGCGAAGATAATAAAATCTATGCCAAGGGACAAGGCGCCGGGGCCGGATGGTTTCACAGGACGGTTTTATGCTAGCTGTTGGGACATCATCAAAGGAGATTTTGTGCGAGCTTTGGATAGCTTCCATAGAGGGGACATGCGTGGGCTGGCGGCCATCAATAGGGCATACGTCACGCTCATCCCAAAGAAGGATGGCGCAGAAGAGATCAAGGATTTTCGCCCTGTTAGCTTGGTGCATGGCGCTGCAAAGATCTTTGATAAGATCCTATCGGTCCGGCTTACAGACGATCTGCCCAAGCTCGTGGGATGTCACCAAAGTGCTTTTGTCCGTGGGCGCTCGATTCCCGATAACTTCATGATGGTTCAAGGGACCATAAGGAATCTGCACACTCTCAAGAATGCCTCTGTCATGGTCAAGCTCGATTTCCAAAGCCTTTGACACGGTGCAGTGGCCCTTTGCTATTGAGGTGCTCTCCTCTCTGGGTTTTGGACGTAGGTGGATTGATTGGATCATTGGTCTGCTCTCTACCTCCTCCACGCGGGTGCTTGTGAATGGGGTGCCGAGCATGCAGATTTGCAATATAAGAGGTTTCAGACAGGGTGGGCCTCTCTCTCCCATGCTATTCATCCTGGTGATGGAGCCGCTGCAATGGCTATTCTCTCGTGCCGCTGAAAAAGGCTTGCTCGCCCCCCTTGCACGATACGGACTGCACCAGAGAATGTCAATCTTTGCGGACGACGTCATTCTTTTCCTCAAGCCGGCGGAGAACGAGATGCGGCTCTGTGTAGATCTGTTGGACGCCTTTGGACAGGCGTCGGGCCTTCAACTGAATCTGGCCAAGACCTCGGCCGTGCCAATTAGATGCTCAGAGGATGATTCACAACTCATTGCAGCTTCTTTGGGATGCAAGATGGGGGCCTTCCCATGCAAGTACTTGGGTCTTCCACTGAGCATCCGGAAGTTGTCAGCCTCACAGCTACTTGATTTGGTCCACCAGGTGGCACGCATGCTGCCCCACTGGAAGGGGGCGATGCTGCCCATAAGTAGCCGGCTTACGCTCATCAAGTCTGTCCTTTGTGCCATCCCGATTCATGAGATGCTGGCACTCAACATACTGTGGAAGACGATAAAGGCCATTTCCAAGATTTGCCGGGGCTTTCTTTGGTGCGGGAAAGCAGAGGCTAATGGTGGTCAATGCAAGGTTGCGTGGAATTCAGTTTGTGCGCCCAAGTGGGCGGGAGGGCTTGGCATTCCGGACCTCTCATGGCTCAACTATGCCCTCCAAGCACGCTGGCCATGGCTTCAGCGCACTGACGACTCACGACCATGGGCGGAGTTTGACATCGAGGTTTCCTCTGAGGCCCGCCAGATCTTTCAGGCCGCGACGATCACGAGAGTTGGCAATGGCAACAATGCGTTGTTCTGGGAAGACAGGTGGATCCAGGGCATGAGGGTGCAGGATCTCACGCCAGGCCTGTACAAGCGGGTGCGCAAGAAGGTCCGTGCTACTCGCACCGTCTCTGAAGCTATGAGCAATGGGGCATGGGCCCAGGATATTGGGCCAGACTTAGACCCTGCGCTGCTCGCTGAGGTGTTTGAGCTTTAGGAGAGAGTCACGGAGGTGGAGCTCCGGCTTGCCTTAGATGATTCGATTGCATGGGCCTGGGAGGCGAGCGGCACATACTCTTCCCGATCGGCATATGAGGCCAAGTTTTGGGGAATGGAAACTGCTTCGTTTGCGGAGATGGTATGGAGCTCGAAAGCGCCGAGGTAGTGCCGATTTTTTGCCTGGCTGGCGGGAAGAAATAGATGCTGGACCTCCGACCATCTAGCTCGCCATGGCCTGCCCCACCAAGCTGCTTGCCCCCTGTGCGACCAAGAGCCGGAAACTTTGAACCATGTGCTTGTATAGTGCGTTTTCACTAGAGTTGTGTGGCATTGGGTGTTTGTCGCGCTTGGCACACCAGAGCTCACTCCGGAGGCTGGCGATACGATGGTGGAGTGGTGCAATGCCTGCGCCTAGAGAACCCCCTCCAGGAAGGAAGCGAAGGATATGCGGACCATGGCGTCGCTAGTTTTCTGGGAGCTCTGGAAGCATCGGAATGCGATCGTCTTTGAAGGGGTGACCCCTTCTGCCGTGGTGGCGATTGCTAGGATCGAGTGTGAGGCCAGGGCTTGGAGTGCGGCTGGTTTGCTAAAAGGCGACCTCTCCTCCTTCCTTGGGTCCCTAGCTAGGTGGGTAGCGGGCGAATAGTTGGTTAGCTTGTGGGTGGAAGAGGAGTCGGCATGTATTATAATGACGTGTAAGGCTCTGGCGGATGGGGCTCTTTACCCCTTTTCCGCTCTATAATATATGATACACACGCTTGTGTGTATCCTCAAAAAAAAGTGACATGTCAGCTTTGGATGCAACAAAACCAAGGCACCTTAACTAAGAGCTCAACCTTGAATACCACGCTCTTGGTGCTTGCTTTAAGCCATAGAGCACCTTGTCAAGCCTGCACACATAATGTGGTGTTTTCTTGTCTGCATACCCAGGTGGTTGTCTCATGTAAACCCCCTCTTCCAGAACACCATGCAAAAATGCGTTCTGAACATCTAGTTGTCTCAAGCTCCATCCCCTGGACACAACAATAGCTAGCACAAGTCTAATAGTTGCAGCTTTGACAACGGGACTAAAAGTATCTTCATAATCTAGCCCATGGCGATGCTTAAATCCTTTTGCAACTAGACGTGCCTTATACCTGTCAACCGAGCCATCTGCCTTTTTCTTGATTTTGTAAACCCACTTACAGTCAATAATATTTTTACTTCTTTGCTCAGGTACAAGATGCCATGTCCTGTTTCTTATAAGCGCATCCATTGCACTTTTCCATCTAGGATCTCCTATAGCATCTTCCAGTTTTGTTGGCTCCCCTGCAATGTACAACATGCCATACGGTACAGTACCATGCATCTATTTGAAATTTTGGATTTCTTATACCTTTTTGTAGTCGAGTCATAACTCGAAAGGTCGCAACTGGTTGTGGTTGAACATGGTGTGTGTGTGTTGATGCACATGATATGATGCAGGAGATCCAGCGTCTCATCCTTAACTCACCATTTGAAGCCTTGAAGAATCGATACCGATAACCGTATATAGCTGAGGGGGCTATTGCCCCCCCCCTAGCCCAACACGAATTCCCGCAGTATATGTCACATCAGCGAGCAGTTCACTAGTAGCCTTGTCGAATGCTTTGCACTGGGCAGGGACCTAGGGACCATCCATGCTAACGGCTGTTTGTAAATCTCCATAATGAAATATGATGTTCCTCTCAGCAAACCCAAGAATGCACACGTCATAGTAGATAGAAAACACGCTTCCTAAATGTGCACACAACTCGGGCATCCTAGAAGGCCCGAGTGAGACATCTCTTTCATAGGCCTCTATGTCACCATGACATCTTGCTAGAGCATATGTTCTGTCCTGGCTGGAACCAACTATCTGCCTGTAGAACAAAGAGGAGGAGGAGGCGTCTGCCTCAAGTAGCATGGCGGGCAGCTATTCAAGGTTTTGCTAGTACTTGCTAGGCACAGTTTAGTTTCCACCGACAGAGCGGTAAGCTCAGTAACTCAGACTATGACTGTGGTAATAAGGAGATTCAGTGCAGCCATGACATGCGATGTTGTCTTGATGACTGTGATGGCGTGGCTTGAAAAGAGTAGATGAGTGCCAACTTAGTGCCATATGAAAAGTTATGGCAGCCTGGCGGTGCTTGGGTCAATCGAATGAGGCAAAATGACAAGGAGGTCGAGGGTTATTTATAGGTGCAGTGGCCGGAGAGCACGTGAACGCGGGGAACATGGGCGCAGGCGTGCTTGGGGTCGTGCGCAAGGTGGGCGGTTGCGAGAGAAAGGTGGGGGACGGACCTGACATGCGGGCCCCACATGTCAGTGGCTCGCGGGGGGGGGGGGGGGGGGGGTGAGGCTGACTGGTCCAGTGGGGCTTTTCTTTTTATTTTTCTTTTCTGTTTCCATTTTTCTTCTTTCTTCTTTTTCTGTCTTCTTTGTAAATTGAATTTTTTTAAACAAAGAACATTTTCTAAATTCCAAATGGAATATTTGTGAATGTTTGATTTTTTTGTTTGGGCATTTTGGACATATAATTTATGCACTTATATTTTCCTTTTGAATTTGAATTGGTTTCAAAACCAAATATGTTTCAAATTCATTTTAGAAAAGTAGGTAGAAGTTCAACATGTCATTTGGACTTATGGAAATAATTTTTCCTGCCAATAAAATACAGACCATTTTTTGAATAATTCCCTTTGATTTGAATTGATTACAAAAATAAATCCAACTCAAATCTTTTGGGAAAAATTTAATAGGGCTTTGAATATTACTCGGGACTTATTAGGGATAGCCTTATGCCTAAATAATGGTATTTAAAATGGTTTGGTTCCTGCCAGGGACTAGCTAGGTTTCAACTAACTGCATTGGGATTTTATCCCGTCTAGGCAAACAATCAAACAATCAAAGTTAATAAAGCTAGCCATGAAGGCCTTCCCATCAAAAAAAGAGAAGAGTTTGGAAATACATAGACGGTCGTCAAAGGACGACCCCCAAAAATGAGCCTACTCTTGTGGCATTAAAGAACATAGACGCTTAGCCCCCGCCAACCCCAATAACTCAGCATTGGTCTTAATCTTAAATGTGATTACAGTTGGCAAGGATGACACATTTCTAAACACCTGCGTGTTTTGCTTGTTCCAAATCTCCCAAGAGACCAACATGACGAGGATTGCAAGGCCCTTTCTCACATTGGCATTGACGCCCTCCATGTGGTGTCACCACTCCATCATCGTGTGGAAGTTTCTCCAGATAGTGATATCCAGATTGGTCAATTTCATCCAATTTTTTATCTTCGTCCAAATGTGCATCGTGTATCAGCACTGGAAGATGATTTGCGCTACCACCTCTGGTTCCGCGCTGTCGTCTCCGGTTCCTTTTTTCAAAGTTGAGAGAGACCACAGTTTGGCCATCCTCTCCGTTAAAGTCTATCCGCCGTCCAAACCCGATCTTGAATGATAAGCCAAGAAAAGAATTTGTGCTTTTTGTAAGAGAAGTGGAAACTATTTGCCATTGGCAGATGGTATTAATCATAAGTCGCCACATGTACACCTTTTGTATTGGTTCACAGTTCATCGGGTGAAGCAAACACATTTTCACAAGAGATGTTTACTTTCAATAACATATATATTAATGTTAGCTTGAGTTTCAAGTAGCATACTTAGTATATACTTCAAACTTCTCTGCATTAGTTGATACGTGCATTACCACACACATTTACTTTTATTTATTTATGTTGCCAACATAAAATGAACAAAGCTAATCACATCGCATTGAAAAGCCAGTGACTTCCATTGACTTAAGGTTCACACTTCATTTGTCAACATGAAATCAACAAAGTCAATGTCCCCATCCAGCGAAGCCCTCATGACCCTACTGCATGCCCTGTTCTACGAAAGAAACTCTCAAGATGGAGACCTTGGTCACCATTCCTGTCGACCTTCAGGTGAAGGAGAATTTACAACATTGAGATATCATATAATTGTTCAAATATAAAATTGTGTTAAAACCTTAATTGTTCTACAAATGTGATGCAAAAGCTTGTGCTTGAATCAAGTACTATTGGTGGATGGATCATATTGCCGACCAATTTGAAATGAAGAATGCAGGTCATGACTTTGTTCACTTTCATCACTTATCTATGTCACTTAATAATCTATTTGTTTCATTTACCTGCATTATGGCCCGTAGCAATGTATGGGCATTTTACTAGTATCATAAAGATTAAAGTACAGGTCACATAAAGACCGACATGACAAAACTGAAAAGACAACAGAATGTCTCTGAGCTTGACACTAACACCCGTCCCTTACGGTGGCGGTTGGCGTAATCACAGTGTGGCGATTGGGAGGCGATCCTGTCTGTTGACAAACGAACACGTCACGTGTACCCTCGACGCCGGGGGTGATGCACCGCAGCTCACGTCAAAGGAGACCCGACCGACAGCGCGATACGCAAGATAGTCGACGGGCGCTTTTGCAGACCCGAAAACCCCACACCCCTAGGAGGGACCCCGTCAGCGAGTGCGGCGGCTATGGGCTGCCCTAGGTCGATTCGCTCGCCCCTAGAGCCTCGGGATTCGCAGCTCTCAAACATGAAGAACAGCGAAGAACGAGAGAGAAAAACGGTGGAGAGATAAAATGTAGATGAAAAAATAGTATATTGATTTGTTCGATTGTGTGTTGTTCAATTGGCCGTCACCCCCAACATATATAAGAGGCGGCTGGACTTCCCGTACAAGTAAAGGATTCATCTAGGCTTTTCTTACAAGAAAAATTACATCAATTCACGTCCTAGAGTCCTAATTCTATTCCAACTCGGATTCAGTCTGAATCTGGCCCAAACTCTGTCTTCCTTCTTGCGCGGGTCGCCGGGCTTGCATATGATGTCTGATCGAGACGGCCCAAATATCAAACGTGTGCGCCTCGACGATACGAACAACTCTCATGTTGATCATTTTTTTTCAAATAAGGCCATCTTGAATACTTTTTGAGGTCATCTTTATCTTCCAGTCGGACTCGGTTTTGCAGTAGACTGGATTATCCGAGTCTCATAGTGAATTTGTAGGCTATATATTATCTCTGATGATGATGACTCCAAAATCAAAATTTACCGTCTTGATGATACACACAACTTCTTTATTGAACACTTCTTCATCCAAGGTCATTTTGATAAACTTTCGAGCACATGTTCAATTTCACTCGGACTTGAGCTCATCCACTCGGATATTAGATACTTTCACTCGGATCGTCCGATTGGACTTTTTCACTCGGAAGACAATCTTTCACTCGGATGACTATATTTCCACTCGGATGACTATATTTCCACTCGGAAGGCACTATCTTATTCACTCGGATGACTATATTTCCACTCGGAAGGCACTATCTTATTCAATCGGCAAGTTTTCGTCCCGATGGTAATCTTTTCACTCGGAATATTTTCACCTGGACGACAATTTCACTCGGATGATCATATTTTCACTCGGATGACTATATTTTCACTTGGATAATAATAAGTTCATCCGGTCAGCAGACTTTCACTCGACCGTAAAATTTCACTCGGATGGTAAACTTTTCACTCGGATTTCCGATTGAAAACATAGCCCGATCTTGATTTGTCTCTCCAGGCCTCATATGATCTCGGATTGAGACGAATTATATATGAAAATCGATCGGCTCGACGAGGCGAAACTTTTCCATGTTGAAGGTTTTTTGATTCAAGGCCGTATTGATGGCCGAATTACTCGCGCAACCTATGAGACAAGTGTCTGGCACCTCGCGCCATATTTCCGTTGAGGTTCAGTCTGCAGTATATTGCCTCTAACTTTTGCATATGAACTCGGATTGAGATGATTTATATATCAAAATCGATTGCCTCGACGAGATGAAGACAATTCCTTAAGAGTGCTCCTTCATCCGAGGTCATTTTGAAGACATGATTGGCCAAAAACCACTCGGAACATTGAACTATGCCACTCGGAGTATAGTTTCGGTCCGTAAGATAAAGTCGAATAAATATAACTGAAACATCAAAGTGGTTCCACTCGGTGACGTGAATATTTTTATGCTGAAAACTCATTCACTCGAGACCATCTTCATTGCAATCTGTATCTTGCCAAAATCAGGTGTCAACACATGCCCCCCTGTTTTTCGGCAAAGCTTGCACGCCGAAAAATAATATGCATAGTGTTTTTTCTAAGGACGATATCAACACTCCATCGGCCATTTATTTTTCTCAGGGCGATAATTATGTATCGGCCATGTTTGTGCTAAGGGCGATAATCGTATATCGGTCATTGCCCACTTAGGCTTCCTGCCACACACTCGGGTGGTACTTCTTCAAATATTTGCCATTGAGAGCTCGAGGTAACAATGCCCCTTGTATTGATTCCACCAAATATGAATTTCCGGGAACAACTCTTGTAATTCTAAAAGGACCTTCCCAACTTGGAGACCACTTCCCGAATTTTCTATCTCTTGAACCAATCGGCAGAATCACTTTCCAAACGAGATCACCAACTTGAAAATTCTTCAACTTGACTTTCTTATTGTAAGCCCTTGCCACCCTCAACTTATCTCTCTCTATGGCATTCAAAGCAGCCAAACGTTTATCAGCAACCTCATCAATGTTGTCCATCATCAAGTTGTAGAAGTCTATTGCCGATAAATCATTTTGTTTGGCTATTCTCAAAGCATTCAAATTTACTTCCACCAGTAAAACAGCCTCCTGACCATATACTAGCTCATATGGAGTCACTTTCGTAGCACCATGCCTTGAGATTCTATGTGCCCATAATGCCTCAGACAACAAGTCATGCCATCTCCTTGGATTATCCTCAATCTTCTTCTTGATGAGCTTGATTAAAATTTTATTGCTAGACTCAGCTTGTCTATTAGCTTGGGCATAATATGGAGAGGAATTGAGCAACTTTATGTTATAAGATTCGGCAAACTCTCTGACTTGGTGTGACATGAAAGATGAACCTTGATCTGTAGTTAACTTTTGAGGAATACCGAATCTATGAATAATGTGCTCGGTTATGAATTGAATTACCTCCGTATGCGTCATGTTCTTGAGAGGTACTGCTTCAGACCATTTAGTGAAATAATCAGTTGCCACCAATACGAACCGATGCCCTTTTGAGGAAGACGGATGGATTTGTCCAATGAAATCTAAACCCCAACCTCTGAAAGGCCACGGTTTGATAATAGGATGTAACATAGCAGCAGGAGCCAATTGAATATCACCAAACTTTTGACAAGCTTCACACCCCTTATAATATCTGAAGCAATCATTAATCATAGTTGGCCAATAAAACCCAGCACGTCGCAATAACCATTTCATCTTGGGAGCCGACTGGTGAGTGCCACAAATATCTTCATGTACTTCTCCCATAGCAACTCTTGCCTGGTCCTCGTCCAAACACTTTAGAAGAACATCATCGACGGTTCGGCGATAAAGACCATCATCTCTTATTGTATACTTGAAAGCCATACGCCGAACAACCCTGTCCACCCTTTCACTCGGATTGCACAAGTAATCAAGAATGGGCTTCCTCCAGTCGGGATTGTCACCTACACTAGACTTTTTGTTAATGGCCGAATCAGTGGGTTCAGGTTCGGCCTCTCCCATATTGGCAAGAAAAGACATCGGTCTTTGAGAGATATGAAACATGCCATGATCAACATGATATCCGGATGCTTGTTGTGCCAATTCATTTGCTTTCCAATTGTCATGTCTAGATATATGAGCAATGCTAAAGGAATCCAAAGTAGAAATTATATCTAGACATCTATCAAGATAAACATTAAGTGATTCGTTCAAACACTGAAAGACTTTGGATATTTGCTGCACCACTAGTAACGAATCACCATAAGCCTCAATATGTGTAGCACCTATAGCAAGTAACATCTCTAGGCCGAATAACAATGCTTCATATTCGGCTTGATTGTTTGTGCAAAAATATTCTAAGCGGCATGAGGCTTCAAAAACAGCACCATGAGGAGATATATAAACAATACCAACACCTTGGCCATTGCTACAAACTGAACCATCAAAGTATAATCTCCATGGTACTAATGAAACAATGTTCATATCAACATCATGCTTGTTATTAACCCGATGTTCAACAATGAAATTAGCAACAATTTGGCCTTTCATGGATTTTAGAGATTCATAAGCCAAATCATATTCAATCAAAGCATAAGCCCACTTGCCAATTCTACCACTAAGAATTGGCCTATGCAACATGTATTTAATGACATCGGTTTGACAAGCTACTACACAAACACTCGGCACTAAATAATGTCTCAGTTTTGTGCAAGCATAATATAAGCATAGACATAATTTCTCAATAAATGTATACCTTGTCTCTGCGTCCAATAAGCGGCGGCTCAAATAAGTGATGGCATGCTCTTTTCCTTCGGTCTCTTGAGTTAGAATAGCACCAATAACTCCTTCCTCTGCTGCAATGTAAAGTCTGAAGGGTTCCCTATTCTTGGGTGCTCTCATCACCGGAGGAATGCACAAATAATTCTTGATCATATCAAATGCTTCTTGCTGTTTTGCCCCCCAAGTGAAATCAGCATCATTCTTTAACCGAAGGATAGGAGTAAATGCATCAACTTTCCCTGATAGATTAGCTATGAACCTTCTCAAATAATTGACCTTGCCAAGGAACTTTTGCATATCTCTCTTGCATGTTGGAGCCTCCACTTTCTGTATAGCCTCTATCTTTTTGGGATCAATCTCTATACCATCTTCATGAATAATGAAACCCAAAAACTTGCCAGCTGACACGCCGAAAGCACACTTCAAAGGATTCATTTTCAGTCCATACTTTTTCATTCTCTCAAAAGCTAAACGCAAATCGGCCAAGTGAGATTCAAAGGCATCCGATTTGACAACAATATCATCAATATAAACTTCAAGTATGACACCAAGTAAATCATGAAAAATCAAATTCATAGCCCTTTGATATGTGGCGCCAGCATTTTTTAATCCGAATGTCATCACTGTCCACTCGAATGAACCAAGGAAACCAGGGCATCGAAAAGCTGTCTTGTACATATCCTCTTCGGCCATAAAAATTTGGTTTTATCTGGCATTACCATCTAGAAAGCTAATAACCTTATGTCCAGAAGCATCATTAATAAGCATATAGGCTATTGGCATAGGATACTCATCTTTGGGTGTAGCCCTATTCAAATCTCTGAAGTCAATGCACACCCTCAACTTACCGGACCCTTTATTCTCCACTGGGACAATGTTAGAAATCCACTCGGCATACCTGCAAGGTCGAATGAAATTAGCATCAAGCAGTAGACCGATCTCTTCCTTGATCCGGTCATATGTTTTCGGATTAAATTTTCTGGCCGACTGTTTATAAGGTCTAAAACTGACCTTTATAGGCAACCGATGTTTCACTAGCTCTTGGCTTAATCCTGGCATCTCATGATATTCCCATGCAAAGCAACAAACATATTCTTTCAATAGCTCGATTAACTTAGTCTTACAATCGGCTTTCAAATTTTTGTTTATAAATGTCGGTCGAGTGACTGAACCATCTCCAATATCTACCTCTTCTAATGGATCGGCTGATGTAAAACCTTGTCCAAGTTTATCCATGTCATCCAACTCCTCTATAGACTCATACATATCGTTCTCATTGGACCAATACTTTACAAGACGTTTTTGTAATCACTCAGAATTAGGATCCATTTAAACATATCATACCTTGGAGCCGATTGCATTCACTCGACTTTAAAGAGACGAGCACAAACCATTCTTGGTTGCGCTAAGAAAATCAAATTCTGATAAGTCACGTCCCGTCAAGCAAGTAGCATTGGGATGTTGCCAATCCACCGATGCATCGGCCAAAGCAACACAGGCCGAGTTATCCGCGTGAATAACTTCGACTTCATCATCAACCCACTGAATCAAAAACTGGCGCATAGTGGATGGCACGCAATGGTTTGCATGAACCCAATCGCGGACTAGTATGACGTTGTAGTTACCTTGCACCTCAGTGACAAAGAATGCAGTAGCCAAAGTTTTGCTTCCGACTGTAAGCTCCACATACATCACACCTTTGGCTTCAGTTTTCTCTTTGCCTTCAAATCCATTGAGCACCATATTGGTCTTGATCAATTCTTCATCGGGCAAACCCAATCTCTTGAAGACCAAATAGGGCATAAGATTTACCACAGCACCACCATCAACAAGCATCCGAGTGAGCGGCGACCCATTGATATGACCTCTGAGATATAATGGTTTAAGATGCGTTACTGGTTCTTTTGGCTTCTCAAATATTGCGTTTTTAGGGCCAAAATCCAGCTGAGCCACCTCCCCTTCTTCATCTACAGCACGAAACTCAGCAGGTAAGTAGTACACCATATTGATATCCATACCTTCATGAACCGGCGTAGACTCATAGTCCAACATATCAGCCTCCTCCTCGAGTGCATCCACCGATTCTGAAATTTGTCCGAGTGAAGGATAAGTAAGAAGTGTCGCAGACGATGTCATATCTGTTGCATCGTCCTCCTTTGGTGATGTAGGTATTGCTATGATAGATGTAGAAGCTGCTGTATCTTGTATTTGTTTAGGCCTCCACACTTGTTTTGGTGGAACCATGGGTCGAGTGTCATTGAACAACTTATCCCTTTGTTTCTCGGCCTCCTGTTCTGCCATCTCTCGACTCCTTAACCTCTGTAGTTTCCTCTTTTGTGTCTTTGTTAGCCCTGGAGGACACCACTTTGGCTGAGTGTATTTAGGATCTCTCGTTTTTACTCGGCTGGTGCTTGCTTCATGGTCATTAGCCGAGTGCTTCGGCGCGATAGCAAGTATCGGCTCAGTCGGATTGCTATGCACAATCGGCTGCTGTATGGCGAATGTTTTGGTGCCCAAGATAAGTGAGTCGACATCCATTTTCTCCTTGCCTTTTCCCGACTCAAGTGCTGCAACACTTGGTGATTTAACACGCCATTCTTTTCGACTTTCCAGATGCATGAAATTTCCACTCGGGCGCACCTTTTTACTCTGATGGAATCCACTCGGATGAATATCACTCGGATGGAATCTACTCGGCCACATTTTTTCACTCGGATAGCTTCCACCTGGGTGCATTCTTACACTCGGATAATTTCCATCCGATCGCATGTTTTGACCAGCCGACCGATAGTTACCGATGTTCAGTCGGCCTCTATATGAATAGTCAAGTCGATCCCAAACAGATTGCGTATGCTTTTCTGGAAACGACACCCTTGGTCCACTCGGTTTTATATACTAACTGAACATATCAACTGATGGTGACCTTGGTCGCTTCAGGTATGATGGCCGGTTAGAGCTGAGACCAGCCGACTGATTAGCATATTTGGATACCAACATATCAAAAGTTGGCTTGATCCGCTTGCATTGCACTTTAGCTTCATTCCTCTTCCACTTGCCAACTTCTGGACTCTTGGGTTTGACAAATTTAACTCGCGTATTTTCTTGCACTTGCGGTTTCCCCCCGAGTGTAGGATTCTTGATGGTGATTTTGATTACTTCCTTGCCATCGGGTTGCTTACCAAGCACAACCTGTCTCCCCAAGACCTTCTTGTCCTCCTTGTCTTTCCTGGGCTCACCAACAACGACATTAGCTTTATTAGCAGATTCGGCTACCTCCGGCCGAATGAGTAGCTTCTTCCCCTCCAAATCCATGGTATTCATTGGAAAAGGCTGTTTATCAACTTGCATCTCAGAAAAGTTCAATCGTCCATCCTTAATGGCCGATTGTATCCGTCGTCGAAAAACATTGCAATCATTAGTAGCATGAGAAAAAGAATTATGATACTTGCAATAAGCACGCCGTTTTAGCTCTTCAAACGGCGGTAAAGTATGAGATATTCTAATAATCTTAGCCTGCAGCAAAGCATCAAATATTCTATCACACTTAGCAATGTTAAAAGTAAACTTCATCTCTTCATCACGATTCTTATGAATCGGTTTCAGATCATTGCAAGTAAAGGGTTTGGCCTTAGATGGCCAAACAAATTCAGTAGCAAAAACATCACCCTCATCGTCCGAGTGATCACTATCATATTCCACCATATTCATCTTTGGACGATCGGCTTTGTATCTATGCACTTCTTTGAGATCTTTTCTTCGGCTTTCCTGAGCCAAAGCCCTTTGTAAGACTTGGTTGATATTTAAGAACTCATAACCTTCCAGCTTTTCTCTAATGGGAGTTCTCAAACCACTCAGCACTAGGTCTGCCAAGTCTCTCTCGGTTATCACCAAACTAAAACACTGGTTTTTTGTTTCTCTGAATCTCTTGACGTAATCGGAGACCGATTCATCATGCTTCTGTTTAACCGATGTTAGAGGTGATAACTTGAGTTCATTGTCGCCGCTATAAAAGTGATCATGAAATTTCTGCTCTAGCTGCGACCAAACCCGAATGGAACCATGTGGTAAAGAAGAAAACCATGAAAATGCAGTACCAGTTAAAGATAAAGGAAACAAACGCACTTTCAACTCATTTAGTGAGCCTGCTTCACCTAGTTGTGCTAAGTATTGACTAACATGCTCCCATGTGGTTTTTGTTCCCTCTCCATTGAACTTAACAAAATCTGGAATCTTATATCCTGGAGGGCACTGGATGGCATCAAAGTACTCGGGGTATGGCTATTGGTAAATCCGATTCCGAGGTAACTCAACTCCAAAATTTTCTCGAAGCATCTTAGCCATCTCCTCTCTAAGATTAGCTAGACCATCATCCATAGTGGACAATGCAGCTTGTGGCAGTGGCATAGAAGGAGTAGGGTTGCTAGTTGTGGGTAGGAATTGTGGCATGTATGTCGACCCATAATTTGGTAGTGGTCGAGTGGTTGTAGCTGTAGGTAGAGTTTGGTTCGGCGTTGCCACCGAACCTGTCATGCTCATAATAGGATTAATGGGTGTAGCCACAATCTGATTTGTTTGCATAGGATAATAAGTCATCGGCACGGGAGGCGCCGATGCAATAGGTAAAGCCAGATTAGGGTTTGGCACACTAGCAGCTACACCATTATTACCACTAGACGATTGAGATATATTCTTCTGAGCATTACTATTTTCTATAAAAGTTTGATAGACTAGATTGTTACCATCAGCAATACGACTTTCAATCTCAACCCACTGCTCAGGAGAAAAGGCAGTACTTACAGAGGGTTTAACCTGCTCGGCTTGAAGAGGAGGGAACTTGATTTCTTCAATCGGAGTGATGTTGCCTTGGCGATCCTTCTTGAACTTTGCAAGGAACTCCTGCAAGTCCTTCTCCTCGCGCGCCTTTTATACTCCTCATAAACTTGGCGATGATCGGCCGATATCTCATCAAGACTGGGCTTAATGATGTTATCGGCGTCTACCTCATATGGCTTGGGAATATCAGACATGGTGGATGATGACGATTGATCTTCGTTCCCCAGTGGAGTCGCCAAAAAGTGTGTTGACACACGAACACATCACGTGTACCCTCGACGCCGGGGGTGATGCACCGCAGCTCACGTCGAAGGAGACCCGACCGACAACACGATACGCAAGACAGTCGACGGGCGCTTTTGCAGGCCCGAAAACCCCACACCCCCGGGAGGGACCCCGTCAGGGAGTGTGGCAGCTATGGGCTGCCCTAGGTCGATTCGCTCGCCCCTAGAGCCTCGGGATTCGCAGCTCTCAAACACGAAGAACAGCGAAGAACGAGAGAGAAAAACGGTGGAGAGATAAAATGTAGATGAAAAAGTAGTATATTGATTTGTTCGATTGTGTGTTGTTCAATCGGCCGTCACCCCCAACATATATAAGAGGCGGCTGGACTTCCCGTACAAGTAAAGGATTCATCTAGGCTTTCCTTACAAGAAAAATTACATCAATTCACGTCCTAGAGTCCTAATTCTATTCCAACTCGGATTCAGTCTGAATCTGGCCCAAACTCTGTCTTTCTTCTTGCGCGGGCCGCCGGGCTTGCATATGATGTCCGATCGAGATGACCCAAATATCAAACTTGTGCGCCTCAACGATACGAACAACTCTCATGTTGATCATTTTTTCAAATAAGGCCATCTTGAATACTTTTCGAGGTCATCTTTATCTTTTAGTCGGACTCGGTTTTGTAGTAGACTGGATTATCCGAGTCTCATAGTGAATTTGTAGGCTATATATTATCTCTGATGATGATGACTCCAAAATCAAAATTTACTGTCTTGATGATACACACAACTTCTGTATTGAACACTTCTTCATCCAAGGTCATTTTGATAAACTTTCAAGCACATGTTCAATTTCACTCGGACTTGAGGTCATCCACTCGGATATTAGATACTTTCACTCGGATCGTCCGATTGGACTTTTTCACTCGGAAGACAATCTTTCACTCGGATGACTATATTTCCACTCGGATGACTATATTTCCACTTGGAAGGCACTATCTTATTCACTCGGATGACTATATTTCCACTCGGAAGGCACTATCTTATTCAATCGGCAAGTTTTCGTCCCGATGGTAATCTTTTCACTCGGAATATTTTCACCTGGACGACAATTTCACTCGGATGATCATATTTTCACTCGGATGACTACATTTTCACTTGGATAATAATAAGTTCATCCGGTCAGCAGACTTTCACTCGACCGTAAAATTTCACTCGGATGGTAAACTTTTCACTCGGATTTCCGACTGAAAACATAGCCCGATCTTGATTTGTCTCTCCAGGCCTCATATGATCTCGGATTGAGACGAATTATATATGATAATCGATCGGCTCGACGAGGCGAAACTTTTCCATGTTGAAGGTTTTTCGATTCAAGGCCGTATTGATGGCCGAATTACTCGCGCAACCTATCAGACAAGTGTCTGGCACCTCGCGCCATATTTCCGTTGAGGTTCAGTCTGCAATATATTGCCTCTAACTTTTGCATATGAACTCGGATTGAGATGATTTATACATAAAAATCGATTGCCTCGACGAGACGAAGACAATTGCTTCAGAGTGCTCCTTCATCTGAGGTCATCTTGAAGACGTGATTGGGCAAAAACCACTCGGAACATTGAACTATGCCACTCGGAGTATAGTTTCGGTCCGTAAGATAAAGTCGAATGAATATAACCGAAACATAAAAGTGGTTCCACTCGGTGACGTGAATATTTTTATACTGAAAACTCATTCACTCGAGACCATCTTCATTGCAATCTGTATCTTGCCAAAATCAGGTGTTAACACCGTACTCGCTAGGGTTCCCAGGAACTCGTGCGCGTCGGTCCCTGATCGATGCCATCACGCCCAGATCGTAGTCCTCAAACACCAATCCGTCCGATCCACCATAAGCCTCCCGTAGTTCATCAGTTCTACTGTTAGGTTTCCTGTAGGTCAGCGCATAGGGGAGTAGGAGGAGATGGAGGATGTAGAGGGGCTCATGAAGGGTTTGAAGTTGTCGGCGGCGGAGAGGAGAGGTCTGAAGTTCGGTTCGTCGGAGAAGGGGAAGGAAAGTGAATGGGCACCGGATTATCCACAGGCAGTGGGAAAATTGCTATCGGAGAAGCCGGCTCCTGCAGGTGTGGTGGGACAAACGTTGGGGATAATCTGGTGCCCTATCAAGGGGCTTGATTGTAAGGAGTTGGAGACCAATGTGTTCCTCTTCACGTTCCGCCAAGCATCGGGATGGAGGAGGGCCCTGGAGGATGGACCGTGGTGGTTCAATAAGGAGCTACTTGTTATGGAAGAGTTTGATCCAGAGAAGACGGTGGATGAGTACGAGTTCAATCTGACCCCCATGTGTATTCGTGTGTTTGGTCTGCCTCTCGGATACATGAACAGGGCGATAGGAGAGCGTATTGGAGCTGATTTTCATGATCTGGTTGAAGTGGATGTAGGACATGATGGTAGGGCCGTGGGAAAGTATTTGCGTGTGAAGGTTAAGCTGGATATAAAGGAACCATTGTTGAGAGGTTTTGTGCTTGACAGAGGGGAAAAGAAAGGGAAGAACAACACGGAGGAGATGGAGGTAATAGGAGAGACCAAGAAGAAGAAGAAGAAAGAGCTACTGTGGTGTCGATTTGAGTATGAATATATGCCAGATTTCTTCTATACATGTGGTGTGATTGGGCATAGTGAGAAGGACTGCGGTATGAAACCTATCAAAGGCGAGGCACCCCAGTTTGGCACGTGGATGAGAGCTGAGGATAGCAAATCGGGAGAGGTAGGCTGGCAGGGGAAGGGTCATGAGATGCGTGCAGGTAGTTGTAGTAGGAGTTGGAGTGGAGGTAGTGGAGGCACTCGCTACCAATCCATGGGGAGTAGGGGGCAACATGCTTGGGGTAGAGGGTCAGGAAGCTCGGGTAGTGATGGCCCATCCTGGAGGAAGGAAGATCTAGTGTCCAGGAGCGTTGACAAGATCTTGGGGGGTGAGGAGCAGGAGGCGACGAGTCCTGATAACCCACAAGTATAGGGGATCACAACAGTTTTCGAGGGTAGAGTATTCAACCCAAATTTATTGATTCGACACAAGGGGAGCCAAAGAATATTCTCAAGTATTAGCAGCTGAGTTGTCAATTCAACCACACCTGGAAACTTAATATCTGCAGCAAAGTGTTTAGTAGCAAAGTAATATGATAGTGATGGTAACGGTAACAAAAGAGTAACGAAAGCAAAGTAATGTTTTTGGTATTTTGTAGTGATTGTAACAATAGCAACAGGAAAGTAAATAAGCATAAACCAGTATATGGAAAGCTCGTAGGCATTAGATCAATGATGGATAATTATGCCAGATGCGGTTCATCATGTAACAGTCATAACCTAGGGTGACACAGAACTAGCTCCAGTTCATCAATGTAATGTAGGCATGTATTCCAAATATAGTCATACGTGCTTATGGAAAAGAACTTGCATGACATCTTTTGTACTACCCTCCCGTGGCAGCGGGGTCCTAATGGAAACTAAGGGATATTAAGGCCTTCTTTTAATAGAGAACCGGAACAAAGCATTAGCACATAGTGAATACATGAACTCCTCAAACTACGGTCATCACCGGTAAGTATCCCGATTATTGTCACTTCGGGGTTAACGTATCATAACACATAATAGGTGACTATAGACTTGCAAGATAGGATCAAGAACTCTCATATATTGATGAAAACATAATAGGTTCAGATCTGAAATCATGGCACTCGGGCCCTAGTGACAAGCATTAAGCATAGCAAAGTCATAGCAACATCAATCTCAGAACATAGTGGATACTAGGGATCAAACCCTAACAAAACTAACTCGATTACATGATAAATCTCATCCAATCCATCACCGTCCAGCAAGCCTACGATGGAATTACTCACGCACGGCGGTGAGCATCATGAAATTGGTGATGGAGGATGGTTGATGATGATGATGGCGACGAATCCCCCTCTCCAGAGCCCTGAACGGACTCCAGATCAGCCCTCCCGAGGGGTTTTAGGGCTTGGCGGCGGCTCCGTATCGTAAAACGTGATGAAATCTTCTCTCTTATTTTCTACCCAAAACTCAATATATGGAGGTGCAGTTGGAGTCGGAGACGCAACAGGGGGCCCATGAGGTAGGGGGGCGCCCTGGGGGGGGTGGCACCCTCGTGAGAAGGGTGTGGGCCCCCTGGTCTTCATCTTTGGCGAGGATTTTTTATTATTTATTGTAAGGTATTCCGTGGAGTTTCAGGTCATTCCGAGAACTTTTGTTTTCTGCACATAAAACAACATCATGGCAATTCTGCTGAATACATCGTCAGTCCGGGTTAGTTCCATTCAAATCATACAAATTAGAGTCCAAAACAAGGGCAAAAGTGTTTGGAAAAGTAGATACGACGGAGACGTATCAACTCCCCCAAGCTTAAACCCTTGCTTGTCCTCAAGCAATTCAGTTGACAAACTGAAAGAGATAAAGGAAAAATTTTACAGACTCTATTTGCTCTGGTTGTTGTAAATATGTAAAGCCAGCATTCAAGTTTTCAGCAAAGATTATAAACTAACCATATTCACAATAACGCTTTGGTCTCATGTTTACTCATATCAATGGCATAATCAACTAGCGAGCACTAATAATGAATCTCGGATGACAACACTTTCTCAAAACAATCATAATATGATATAATAAGATGGTATCTCGCTAGCCCTTTCTGAGACCGCAAAACATAAATGCAGAGCACCTTTAAAGATCAAGGACTGACTAGACATTGTAATTCATGGTAACAAATCCAATCATAGTCATACCCAATATAAATTAACAGTAATGAATGCAAATGACAGCTGCGCTCTCCAGCTAGTGCTTTTAATAAGAAGGTGATGACTCAACATAAAAGTAAATGGATAGGCCCTTCACAGAGGGAAGCAGAGATTCGTAGAGGTGCCAGAGCTCGGTTTTAAAATAGAGATAATTAATATTTTGAGCGGTATACTTTCATTGTCAACATAACAACCAAGAGATGTCGATATCTTCCATGCTACACACATTATAGGCGGTTCCCAAACAGAATGGTAAAGTTTATACCCCCCCCCTCCACCAACAAACATCAATCCATGGCTTGCTCGAAACAACGAGTGCCTCCAACATACAACAAGTCCCAGGGGGAGTTTTCTTTGCAATTATTTTGATTTAGTTTGCATAAAGCATGGGACTGGGCATCCCGGTGACCAGCCATTTATCTCGTGAGTGAGGAGCGGAGTCCACTCCTCTTGAGAATAACCCGCCTAACATGAAAGATACAGACAACCCTAGTTGATACATGAGCTATTCGAGCATACAAAACAGGATATTTATTTGAAGGTTTAGAGTTTGGCACATACAAATTTACTTGGAACGGCAGGTAGATACTGCATATAGGAAGGTATAGTGGACTCATCTGGAATAACTTTGGGGTTGAAGGGATTGGATGCACAAGCAGTATTCCCGCTTAGTATAGGTGAAGGCAAGCAAAAGTCTGGGAAGCGACCAACTAGAGAGCGACAACAGCCATGTACATGCATTAAAATTAATAAACATTGGATGCAAGCATGAGTAGGATATAATCCACCATGAACATAAATATCGTGAAGGCTATGTTGATTTGTTTCAATTACATGCGTGAACATGCGCCAAGTCAAGTCACTTAAATCATTCAAAAGAGGATACCACCCTATCATACCACATCATAACCATTTTAATAGCATGTTGGCACACAAGGTAAACCATTATAACTCATAGCTAATCAAGCATGGCACAAGCAACTATGATCTCTAATTGTCATTGCAAACATGTTTATTCATAACAAGCTGAATCAAGAACGATGAACTCATCATATTTACAAAAACAAAAGAGGTCGAGTTCATACCAGCTTTTCTCATCTCAGTCAGTCCATCATATATCATCACAATTGCCTTTCACTTGCACGACCGAACGATGTGAATAATAATAAGAGTGCACGTGCATTGGACTAAGCTGGAATCTGCGAGCATTCAATAAACAGGAGAAGACAAAGCAATATGGGCTATTTTGTCAAATCAACAATAATGCATATATGAGCCACTTCAACAATTTAATTATGATCTTCTCCTATCGACCCCCAAAGAAAAGAAAAGAAATAAAACTATTTACACGGGAAAGCTCCCAACAAGCAAAAGAAGAACGGGAAATATTTTTGGGTTTTCTTTTTAATTACTACTACAAGCATGGAAAGTAGATTACTACTAATTTTTTGTTTTTTCTTAAGGTTTATTAAACACACAAGAAGAAATCATAAAAAGGAAAATAAACTAGCATGGATGATACAATGAAAAAGTATGAGCACCGACTTCTAGCAATGAGTGTGTGTGAACATAAATGTAATGTCGGTGAGAAATACGTACCCCCCCCCCCAAGCTTAGGCTTTTGTCCTAAGTTGGTCTATGGTCACGACAGGCCGGGCGGATATCCATAATAATAGTTGTTGGGGTTGTACTGTGATGAGGAAGAAGAAGCCTCCAATTGCCACTGGCTGGCAATCATCTCTGGATCCCACTGATAGTTAGACTGTCGTGAAGGATCAAATTGTGGTTCCGGTTCTGGCTCCTCGGCTGGTGCAGGGTTCTAGTAGGCGTGGATCGCCGTCAATGGAACAAGGTACGTACCTACAGTCAAATCAAACAAAGAAGGAGCAGGCAAGGTAATAGTCTCAGGATGTTGTTTATTAAAGAACAATTGATATTTAAGCTCTCCTGCCCTATTCTTAATAATAAAATCATGTGCCACCATACTTTTATGATCTAGATAAACACGAGGCATCACTTTTTCTTCCTTCTCAGCATGCCTAATAGGTATGTTAAAATGTGCGGCTAGGCGTGTAGCATAGATGCCTCCAAAGACGGGACCCTTAGTACGCTTCATACTTAACCGTCTAGCAATAATGCCGCCTATATTAAAAGTGTTATCACTGTATAAACCATGGAGCAGAATGATTACATCAGGGATACTAAGGTTTCCACAGTTTCCGCATCCAATTAAGCAACGACTAGCAAATAATGCAAAGTAACGTAAAACAGGAAAATGTATGCTAGTGATTCGTGCATCGGAAACCTTCCTAGCTTCTCCTACAGTGATAGTATCAATAAACCCCTCCACATCATCATGATGTGGTTCTTCTGTATTGCCCTCAAAAGGGACTAAACAAATCCGACAAAAATCATAAAGTGACATCTCCTTATGCTCATCATATAAATGAAACTCCACCGTAGGCGGTGAGTTCCTAGAATGAAAATGAAAGTTTTGCACAAAGGTATTTGTGAGTAAGAGATACTGATCGCATTGGCCGTGGAGGAAAGCGGTGAGGCATGCATTATGAGCCAATTCATGAAAATCTTCATAGATACCGGCTGCTCTCAAGAAATCATCAGAAGGCCATTCACACGCCCGAATCTCTGCGGTGCGCGGCAAATTATACTTAGGCTTCGGTGCCTTTTCCTTCGAGCTTTGGCTCGAAGAGCCCCTCAATAATCTCCTCATCATATTCTGAAAAATTCTGAAATTTTTAGTAACTTCAAAATAAAAGTAAACCGAACTCAATAATTTTGATAGCAACTACTCCTACAAGTGCCTAGAGCCTATATCATGCATCAAAACTACTTTTGACCATATAAATTTGACATGCAAGCTCAAGAACAGGGTCACCTAGGCAGCAAAAATTTGCAATGAATAAAGCACTAGAACAAAAACTAATTGGACCAATGGAGGAGTCACATACCAAGGAACAATCTCCCCAAGCAGTTTTGTGAGAGGTGCTTTGAGCAAGGAGATCGAAAATGGCAGTAAAGAGGGCTGGAACCCGTGCTTGAGTTGATTTTTCGTGTTTGTGGGAGGAAGAAGAAGAGGATGGGTGCAGGAATAAGTGGAGGAGGGCCACCGTGGGCCCACGAGGCAGGGAGGTGCGCCCTAGGGGGGGTGGGCGCGCCCTCCACCCTCGTGGCAAGGTGGTTGGCCCCCCTGGTGAGTTCTTTGTTCCATAAATCCTCAAATATTCTAGAAAAAATCATATTTAATCTTTAGGGCATTTGGAGAACTTTTATTTTCGAGGTATTTTTATATTGCACGGATAATCAGATAACAGACATAAAATTATTTATTTTTACTTTATTTCAACTAAATAAAAGAAAGTATAGAGAGGGTACAGAAGGTTGTGCTTCTAGTTTCATCCATCTCATGGTCATCAAAAGGAATCCACTAACAAGGTTGATCAAGTCTTGTTAACAAACTCATTCCGATTAACATGAAACAGGAGAAATTTCGAATAACACTAGGTTACCTCAACGGGGATATGCACATCCCCAATAATAATGTGACGCCCCAAGACCGGAGCTTCACATGCCTTCCATGTTTTCCGAGTTTTGTCGGGTGATTTTGTTTTGTCTATTGCATCCATCTTTGCATCATGTGCATTGCATCATGTCATCATGCCATCATGTCATTAATCTTTGCAACTCTTATAAATAAACCGTATGGATCTTCGGTCCATTTAAATTGAGGAAACTCACATGGTGGTTTCTCTTTAAAACATACCCTCCCGATATTTAGGGAGATATTATAAAATATTCCATTTATTTGGAATTCACCTTAACACACTTGCATATTAAATCCCTTGGCCTTTTCTTCTTCAAGTGTTGACTCTCTAACCATGCCATTTATTCATTCGTCATTTTCCGGAGCTCCACCAAAAATCCGAATATTTTTGGACTCTTCATTACCTTGAACTTATTCAAACCATTTGAATTAAATTCAAATGGATTTGAAGTTAGATCTCTCAATCATGGCCTTTTCTATTTTCCCGGAACAAGCACATTTTTGTGAGTCCGGGAAAATTAACTGCGTGTCCAACTTCTTCCCCTAACCCCTCTTTCTTTTCTTTCTTAATCTCTGTTTTTTCCTTTTCTTTTAGTAGTGAGAGAGAGCCCAGCAAGCCGGCCTTTAAGGCCCATCCCTAAACCCTCACTTAACCTAGCCACGCTGCTCCGTCCCTCCTCTCCCGATCGATCCCCATCTCTCCCTGTGCGCCGCCACACACAGAGCCAGCGCCAGGAGGCGCTTGATCCCCTAGCGCTCCCTCGCAGCACCCTTCTCTCCCTCGACCCACTCTTCCTCCTCGCGATGTGCCCCCTCTTCCTCGTCCCGATCAGGAGGACCTCTCGATCCGCCGTCATCCTCCTTGCGGGAGGCCGCCGCCGCGTTGTCTCGCCCACCTGCACCTCCAGGAGAGGCCGCCTGCACCGCCCTTGCCCGGTCCCGGTCGGACACCGCCGTCAGGGCCTCGTTCCCACCTCCGGCGCGCCAAGACCGTTGCCTTGCGGCCGCCGCAGGCCAGCGCCACCTCCGGCCTCCCCTTCATCGGCATCGTCCCCTGCTCCTCGCCTCGAGCAATAGCGCTTCAAGGCCGGCCTCCTGCAGCTCGTCGGTTGCCGGGGCTACCACCACCAGCAATCAGCCGCTTCGCCGCCGTTTTGCAGGAGCTCCGCCTCCCTGCTTTGCCTCCGCCTCTCGCTGCTCAAGCCCTTGTCTGTCATGGCCTTCCTCATGCCCGTTCGTTTCTTTTCGTTCCCTGCACCGATGCGTCTTCGGAGAAGCACCTGCTCCTCTTGCAGTCGATGTGCCCTGCCTTGGCCTCCTGTTCACGATGACCGGAAGACCGCAGGAGACTTCTCTGCCGCCTCCATGCACCTCCAGTGACCTCCCGAGGCAGGGCCTTGGCAAGTCCCTCGATGCCCCTTCAGATTCATCAAGACCGGCAAGTTCGACTTCGGCACCAAGTTCGTCTTCAAATCTGTACGACTACACCCGACGTGGATTTCGGCGAGTACCTGGAGGCCACAATGACGCCAAGTACCATGACACCCATGTTCGTCTACAGAATGTGTACCACTACGCCGTCAAGACCGGACCGACAAGTACCCCAACGTCATGTGAACAATGACCGCCATCGAATGACCCAGGTAGCAAAACGTCAAGTACCTATGACCGAAGAACGCCATGTACCTCTCTGAAAAACGAACATGTACCACTACGTCCGGAGACCTCGAACCCGTCAAGTCCGACAATGTTTGTGTACAACTACCGACGACGTGCATGTTGCCAAGTACCCTCTCCGGACCGTCATGGTCGACTACCGATAAACATGTACCACTACCGTCGCCGAGATCGCGAGAACCTCTACCGTCGACCCTAGAGCATGAGAGAACGACTACTTCCACTACGAAGGTCCCGAGAACAACTACTTCCCCTTCTCTGCTTCGAACTTGATCCGTTCCGATAATGCACGCTCCGAAAGGTATAACCGCCGACACGACCGCCCGAGAACTAATGCATGTGTGATGTTTGAGATGCTCATGTTTGCACCGTGTCCATTTTGGCACTCGCTTCCTTGTCGCCAACTCGTGGGACACCCGGTATCCGGGAGCACCCCACCATCTTTTGCACGCATACGCACACTTCTCCTTTGCATCGGTATCTCAATCGAGTTACCGGAACCAGAACGGTGCCGTGGCACCGTTTTCGTTGTCGTTGCCGTGGCACCCCTTTCCTTTCCACCATGGCGACAAATGCTTCATAATGCTCTTGTCAACTTGTAATATAAATTGCATAAACTTGTTCATGTCATCCACATCATGATAACAATAATTAAAAATGTTTAGATTGTTGTTGCAAAAAATTACTAAGGCATATGGGGATTTACCGGATTAGTTATTTGTTATATCCGGCCCCATTTAAATTGTTAGATGGTATAGTTTTGTTATGCTTCACCTCTTGCCATGTTAACCAACATTTAATATTGTTGAGTACCTAAACGAGAGAGAACTAAAAAATTGATGTGGTGTTCTGTCAATATGCAACTCGTGCATATTGAGCTCCACTTAACTTGTAGTTTTGTTTGTGCCCCTTGACATGTCATGCATATTTAAACCGGACATGCATCATACTTGGTTGTGCATCATGCCATGCTTATGTGATGATTGTTTACCACGTTGTTTGCTTTCTTTCCGGTGTTGCTTCTTCGAGTTAGTTCCGATAACGTCGCGTTTTTTAGGATCCGTTTGACTACGCCCGTTTGTCTTCTTCATGGACTCGTTTCTTCTTCCTTGCGGGATCTCAGGCAAGATGACCATACCCTCAAAATCACTTCTATCTTTGCTTGCTAGTTGCTCGCTCTTTTTTCTATGCCTATGCTGCGATACCTACCACTTGCTATATCATGCATCCCATATTGTTAAGCCAAGCCTCTAACCCACCTTGTCCTAGCAAACCGTTGTTTGGCTATGTTACCGCTTTGCTCAGCCCCTCTTATAGCGTTGTTAGTTGCAGGTGAAGTTTGAAGTTTGTTCCTTGTTGGAACATGGATATTTGTTGGGATATCACAATATCTCTTATTTAATTAATGCATCTATATACTTGGTAAAGGGTGGAAGGCTCGGCCTTATGCCTGGTGTTTTGTTCCACTCTTGCCGCCCTAGTTTCCGTCATACCGGTGTTATGTTCCTTGATTTTGCGTCCTTATGTGGTTGGGTTATAATGGGAACCCCTTGACAATTCGCCTTGAATAAAACTCCTCCAGCAAGGCCCAACATTGGTTTCACCATTTGCCACCTAGCCTCTTTTTCCCTTGGGTCGGCCAACCCAAGGGTCATCTTTATTTAAACCCCCGGGCCAGTGCTTCTCTAAGTGTTGGTCCAACCCAGAGCACCGTGCGGGGCCGTCCCTTGGCAACTTGGGTTATGTTGGCTCCCGTACGCTTAGCTTATCTGGTGTGCCCTGAGAACGAGAGATGTGCAGCTCCTATCGCGATTTGTCGGCACAACGGGTGGTCTTGTTGGTCTTGTTTTACCATTGTCGAAATGTGTTGTAACCAGGATTCCGAGCCTGATCGGGTCTTCCTTGGAGAAGGAATATCCTTCGTCGACCGTGAGAGCTTGTGATGGGCTAAGTTGGGTCACCCCTGCAGGGATTTGAACTTTCGAAAGCCATGCCCGCGGTTATGGGCAGATGGGAATTTGTTAATGTCCGGTTGTAGATAACCTGAAACGTACCTTAATTAAAATACATCAACCGCGTGTGTAGCCGTGATGGTCTCTTTCCGGCGGAGTCCGGGAAGTGAACACGGTGTTGGAGTTATGCTTGACGTAGGTTGTTCTAGGATCACTTCTTGATCATAGTTGTTCGACCGTGCTTTTGCCTTCTCTTCTCTCTCTCTTTTGCGAACAGGTTAGCCACCATATATGCTAGTCGCTTGCTGCAGCTCCACATCATACCTTTACCCTTCCTATAAGCTTAAATAGTCTTGATCGCGAGGGTGTGAGATTGCTGAGTCCCCGTGACTCTCAGATACTTCCAAAACTCGTTTCAGGTGCCGACGATGATACCGTGCAGGTGACGCAACTGAGCTTAGGAGGAGCTCGATGAAGATCTTGTCCATTGTGTTGTTTTGTTTCAGTCGATCAGTAGTGGAGCCCAGTTGGGACGATCGGGGATCTGTGTAGCATTTGGGGTAGTCTTCTTTTATTTTGGGTTCCGTAGTCGGACCTTGATTGTATCTGGATGATGTAATGCTTTATTCATGTAATTGTGTGAAGTGGCGATTGTAAGCCAACTATGTTTCTTTCCCTTATTGTATGACATGGGTTGTTTGCGAAGATTACCTCACTTGCAACATTGCTTTCAATGCGGTTATACCTCTAAGTCGTGCTTCGACGCGTGGGAGATATAGCCGCATCGAGGGCGTTACAAGTTGGTATCGGAGCCTTCCCCGACTTAGGAGCCCCCTGCTTGATCGAATCATTGGCGTTGTTGAGTCTAGAAAAAAATGTTTTGAGTCATTTAGGATTATATATATCGGAGAGTAGGATTCTTTTTACTCCTCAGTCCCTTCGCCGCTCTGGTGAGGCATCCTGACGTAGAGTTTTGACTCTTCTCTTCTCAAATTTCACAATTTTTTTAGGATCACGCGGGTATCTTGGAATCGTTCCGATGGATTTGTGACGAGAACATTGTTGTTGGTGCCTCCTGACATTTAGGGTTTGTGGCAGTGTCCCGGGGAGTTGAGCTCCGAGGTGTTGTCGTCACAATTGTATCGTTGCAGTTCTAGAATACCTGAGTTTCGCCGACATCGAAAATCTCTTTTATGCAGTTGTTGGTGAGATAACCTCGAAGCCACCCAGTACTGGGGCGGGAATTCGGAAGTATTGCCATAACTCGTATAACGGATGCTTTTCGAAGGTTGAGGTAAACGATTTTCGAAGGTTTCTTGGTTATGTGTTGAAGGATGGATATAGCTGGATGTAGGATTTGCTAGTTTTGGGTGAGATATTATGCTTCCCCTGTATCCCCAACACCTGATTGCATAACCGGGAGAATTTCGGGAATTTATAAGTGGGAATTCAAGTAGATCCTAGGATATCTTTCTGACAGATGTATGATATGAAATTGGGGTTCGACGTCTAGTGGTCCGCCTATCCACGGTTGGTTTTACAGTGGTCTCGTTGTGTCTTAAAGATTCCTTGGCTATGCTGACTCGGGGACGCTTCGTATGTCATGTGCACTGCCTTGTACATGATGGTGTTGTACGATCGAGCCCGTGTAGGCCCCACCACGAAAACTTCGGACGAAATCTCTATCGTATGTTTGTTCTGGCTTATTCTGCAAGCCAATCCTTTGTTTTGTTTTGAGTTGTGGTATTCGAGTTGCTTCAAAGTCAAGTGTTGATTCCATTCCTTTCCTAAACGGTGTTCTCATACTCCGATGTGAATACTAATACTTCTCGATCATCGAGTCTGTCATGTCAATCCTTTTCAACCGGCGTGTTTTCTCTTCAAGTGGATCCGATCATTTCAACACTTGCAAGAGCCAATCTCAGTCTTCGTCAACGGTGTTTGTTTCATCCGTCTCCAAATTGTCTTTGTTTTCCCACCCACCCGCCCATTTTTTCTTCAAAGATTCAGATTTCTTAATCAAGTATCCATTTTATTCTTGTGAAGTCTCTCCATTATTTTTCCGTCAATGTTCTTATCCGGTGATTCTCAGGAAGTTACTATCGAAACTTCGAGTTTATTATTCTTCATTCTATTTCTTCTTCGGTGGGTTCAATTCAAGCTTTGTTTATCATATCCTTTCCTCGTTTCAAATACCTTCTCATGCCAGTGCACCACATATTCATTCATTTCTCGCTATTCAATTGTTCCGGAGTGTTGAAGATATCTCAGAAGATGCTAGAGTTTATTCTCATTCTTTCAAGATATTTCAGGAATGCTATCTCATTCTAGCCATTTAAATCTTACCGGTGTTTTCTCTCTTTAAATCGTTCTACGGTGTATCTTTGAGTGGACCCTAACCCACAGGTCTTTTCCCAGGATCTTACCTGACTCTTCTTATATTCCCGGAGCTATTCTCAAATTCTTTTCCAAGTTTGACGTAAGACTGAGTTATCATCAGTCAATTGCCTTTCTCCAAGATCTTAAAATTCTTTTCATTGTTGATTCAACCCTTATATTCTTCTTTATTCCGGAGTTCCTCTACAATTATTGGTGGTGTTTCTCGTCGTCATTCTCTACATTTGAAGACCGAAGAAGAGTTTTACCTCCATATCTTATCCGTTCTCTCAGAGATTCGTCATTCTAGTTTGTTGCCATCCTATCATAATTGCTTTAATTGAGAGAATTCTTTCCACCCATCCGAAGAAATTCAAGAGTCTTCTCAGCTTGATTATCCGGAGTCCATCATTTCAGGTTTATTCATTCCAGCTTTCTGCTATCATTCTCCAACCTACTGGTGCTTCTTTCAAATATCCTCTTCTCAGTTCGGGATCTTTTCGTTCATTTCACAATTCTTACCCGGTGAATTATGCCTTTGCTATGTTCTTTTTCAATTCTTACGGTGGTTCGTTCAAGTTTTCTCTTCCTTGGTTATCATATCAATTCATTCGTTGTTTCCAAATCCTACCGGTGGTTCGTCGAAGACCTTCTCAGGTTCGTGCTATATCTCTCTCTAATTCTTGTCAACAAGAATAAGTAGTATGCCAAATCCATTGTTTATCATCAATTTAATTGATGAAGGACAAGCAAAACATAATTCTTATTCTTGTTCATCCAAGTGATTAATTCCTTATTCCGGAGGTTCATAAAAAAATCTTGATTTCAGTTCTTCTTCTTTCTTTTCCCGGAGTTCCAAGCTCTCTCATTTATCTCGTCGCGAGGATCCATCTAAATCATCGCAAGACTTCACCTTGTGTTTCAACTTCTCTTTCTTTTCGTTTGATCAGTCTTTTGTTACCGAAGTTCTTCATGAAGGTTCTACATGATGGTTCATCAAGGATTAAATTCCTACTCGGAGTGTTCATCAACATTTTTTTCAGAGGAGCTCAAGTATTCTTCATCTTGCAATCCGGAGTGCAATTCTTTCTACCGTATCATTAGAGGTGGTATTATGTCATTCTTGATAATTTGAGTTCATGTTCCATGATTCACATGTTGTTAACAATGAGATATTTCAAATCCATCAACCTCTTCGTTGGAGTTATCTTGGGTCATATTTCACCCAAAGCCTTCCCTAAGGATTGTTGCTATTTATGGTGCTCATAAATGACCCAAGTTCTTCATCTTTCCTTCCGGTGAAATAGTTTCTCGTCTCCTTGTCATATAAATCCAAACAAATCTTTTCGGTGAGTGGCAAGTTGTCTCCTCATAATGTTGAGATGCCTTCTATAAGCCCACTTCAAGTTTGTCCTTCCGTTGTTGGTGTTCTAACAACTCCGTTCGACCCTTCTCCTAAGTATGCCTTTTCAAGCTCTTTTGTGGCAGAAGCTGGCATTTTCTTCTCCATTCTTTTCTTTCAATTATCTATCTTCTATTTCTTTCTTCCGGAGGCCTTGTGATGTTGCTCTTTTCAATCATCATCTCGATTTGTGAAGATCATGTTCTTTTCGTGCTTATCCATTTAACCGGAGTGTGTGCCCGCTGCTCAAGTTCTTTCATTTTATCAAGTCTTTCATCTCTTTTCAACAGAAGTGCTACCCGAATCGGTTCTTTCTTTTCCTCTTTCTTAACGGAGTGCTTTCAACTTCGTTCATATCCGTTGCATTCTTTCCTTAAATTTGTTCAACCTCTCAAGGTTCTTTGGTCTCACTCGTTTGTCAAAGAAGCAGCTTAGTTTTACCTCTTCTCTTTCTCTTCCGTTTCTCTCTGGTGCCATCCTAGATCTCGGGACGAGATCCTCTCGTAGTGGTGGAGTGTTGTGACGTCCCAAGACCGAAGCTTCACATGCCTTCCATGTTTTCCGAGTTTCGTCGGGTGATTTTGTTTTGTTTGTTGCATCCATCTTTGCATCATGTGCATTGCATCATGTCATCATGCCATCATGTCATTAATCTTTGCAACTCTTATAAATAAACCATATGGATCTTCGGTCCATTTAAATTGAGGGAACTCACATGGTGGTTTCTCTTTAAAACATACCCTCCCGATATTTAGGGAGATATTATAAAATATTCCATTTATTTGGAATTCACCTTAACACACTTGCATATTAAATCCCTTGGCCTTTTCTTCTTCAAGTGTTGACTCTCTAACCATGCCATTTATTCATTCGTCATTTTCCGGAGCTCCACCAAAAATCCGAATATTTTTGGACTCTTCATTACCTTGAACTTATTCAAACAATTTGAATTAAATTCAAATGAATTTGAAGTTAGATCTCTCAATCATGGCCTTTTCTATTTTCCCAGAACAAGCACATTTTTGTGAGTCCGGGAAAATTATCTGCGTGTCCAACTTCTTCCCCTAACCCCTCTTTCTTTTCTTTCTTAATCTCTATTTTTTCTTTTCTTTTAGTAGTGAAAGAGAGCCCAGCAGGCCGGCCTTTAAGGCCCATCCCTAAACCCTCACTTAACCTAGCCACGCTGCTCCATCCGGGAGCTCCTATTGGACGCGCTTTGCGTCAAAATGTCGTCGCCGCGCACAGGGGCGCAGCCTGACTGGGCCGGCCCATAATGCTGTACCAGTGGTAAGAAAAGAAAGCAAAAGGGGGGAAGTGAAACGCGATGGAAATTCGAACCTGCGACCTACAGATTCGAAGCGCATGCCCCCAGCCACTCCACCTGACTAGCATTCCTTGTACTAGCATACAAACGCGCACTTATAATAACTTAGTACAACCGTACAACCAGAATTACACACTGTAGTGAACATCTTAAAAGAAATTCTAGATTTTTTTTCTGAAAGTGTATATTTTGAAAAAGTGCGACCATTTTTTTCACTTCTAAACATACTTTGTACACAGGAACATATTCTGTACAAAAAAAGTGTATATTTTTTGTACACAATGTTCTGAATCTTGAAGACAAATTTGAAGCACAAACATTTTTTGAATCTTCAGAACAAATTTAAATGGAGAACAAATTTGGAAGCGCGAACAATTTTTAAAGCACGAACATTTTTTGAATCTTGAGAACAAATTTTGAAAACTCCCGAACAAATTTGGAAGCGCGAACAATTTTTTAAAGCACAAACATTTTTTTAAACTCGAGAATTTTTTTTGAAATAGAGAACAATTTTGAAAAATCCTGAACAAATTTGGAAGCATGAATTTTTTTTAGAAAATGTGAACAAAATTGGAAGTCCGAACAATTTTTTAAAGCACGAACATTTTTTGAATCTTGAAAACTTTTTTTGAAACGGAGAGAAATATTTAAAAATCCCGAACAAATTTGGAAGCGTGGACATTTTTTTAATATGTGAACAAAAAATTGAAATTCAGTACATTTTCTGAATTTTAGAAGTTTTGTACTTTTTTGTGTAACGAGAACAAATTTTGAATTTTGAGAACATTTTTTCAAAAACTGAACATTTTTTGGAAACACGAACAAAATTTAAATTTTTTATTTTTTTAAAGGAAGAGAAGAAAAGGAAAGGAAATAAAAAAGAAAATCATAAACATTTTGTAAAACCAAGAACATATTCTGAAAAAAAGTAAACTTGAAAAAGAAAGTGAAACAAGAAACAAAAAACGAAAAAATGAAAAAGAAACAGAAATGAAAAAAAGAGAAGTAAAAAAACAATAGAAAGCCGAAAAAGAACTAGATAAAAACGATAGAGGAAAAAAACCCGGTTCAGGGAACCTTCTGGAAGGTTCCCAAAACCGGTTTGGACGCATTATGTGTGGGCCGGCCCATTTCTGTCGCTCGCTCCGCTGCCCCTGTGCGACCGCTCGACAGTTTGCCGCAGCGAGCGGCGAATAGGATTTTCCTCTCCATCCCTCCTCTCCCGATCGATCCCCATCTCTCCCTGTGCGCCGCCACACACAGAGCCAGCGCCAGGAGGCGCTCGATCCCCTAGCGCTCCCTCGCAGCACCCTTCTCTCCCTCGACCCACTCTTCCTCCTCGCGATGTGCCCCCTCCAACTCGTCCTGATCAGGAGGACCTCTCGATCCGCCGTCATCCTCCTTGCGCGAGGCCGCCGCCGCGTTGTCTCGCCCACCTGCACCTCCAGGAGAGGCCGCCCGCGCCGCCCTTGCCCGGTCCCGGCCGGACACCGCTGTCAGGGCCCCGTTCCCACCTCCGGCGCGCCAAGACCGTTGCCTTGCGGCCGCCGCAGGCCAGCGCCACCTCCGGCCTCCCCTTCATCGGCATCGTCCCCTGCTCCTCGCCTCGAGCAAGGGCGCTTCAAGGCCGGCCTCCTGTAGCTCGTCGTTGCCGGGGCTACCACCACCAGCAATCAGCCGCTCCGCCGCCGTTTTGCAGGAGCTCTGCCTCCCTGCTTCGCCTCCGCCTCTCCTCTTGCTGCTGCTCAAGCCCTCGTCTGTCATGGCCTTCCTCCTACTTGTGCATTTCTTTTCGTTCCCTGCACCGATGCATCACCGGAGAGGCACCTGCTCCTGTTGCAGTCGATGTGCCCTACCTTGGTCTCTTGTTCACGATGACCGAAAGACCGCAGGAGACTTCTCTGCCGCCTCCATGCACCTCCGGTGACCTCCCGAGGCAGGGCCTTGGTAAGTCCCTCCATGCCCCTTCAGATTCATCAAGACCGGCAAGTTTGACTTTGGCACCAAGTTCGTCTTCAAATCTGTACGACTACACCCGACGTGGATTTCGGCGAGTACCTGGAGGCCACAACAATGCCAAGTACCACGACACCCATGTTCGTCTACAGAATGTGTACCACTACGCCGTCAAGACCGGACCGACAAGTACCCCAACATCATGTGAACAACGACCGTCGTCGAATGACCTGGGTAGCAAAACGTCAAGTACCTATGGCTGAAGAACGCCATGTACCTCTCCGAAAAACGAACATGTACCACTACGTCCGGAGACCTCGAACCCATCAAGTCCGACAACGTTTGTGTACAACTACCGACGACGTGCATGTTGCCAAGTACCCTCTCCGGGTCGTCATGTTCGACTACCGATAAACATGTACCACTACCTTCGCCGAGATCGCAAGAACCTCTACCGTCGACCCTAGAGCATGAGGGAACGACTACTTCCACTACGAAGGTCCCGAGAACGTCTACTTCCCCTTCTTCGCTCCGAACTTGATCCGTTCCGATAATGCACGCTCCGAAAGGTATAACCGCCGACATGACCGCCCGTGAACTAATGCATGTGTGATGTTTGAGATGCTCGTGTTTGCAGCGTGTCCATTTTGGCACTCGCTTCCTTGTCGCCAACTCGTGGGACACCCGGTATCCGGGAGCGCCCCACCATCTTTTGCACGCATCCGCACACTTCTCCTTTGCATCGGTATGTCAATCGAGTTAACGGAACCAGAACGCCGTCGTGGTACCGTTTTCGTTATCGTTGCCGAGGCACCCCTTTCCTTTCCACCAGGGTGACAAATGCTTCATAATGCTCTTGTCAACTTGTAATATAAATTGCATAAACTTGTTCATGTCATTTGCATCATGATAACAACAATTAAAAATGTTTAGATTGTTGTTGCAATAAATTACTAAGGCATATGGGGATTTACCGGATTCGTTATTTGTTATATCCGGCCCCATTTAAATTGTTAGGTGGTATAGTTTTGTTATGCTTCACCTCTTGCCATGTTAACCAACATTTAATATTGTTGAGTACCTAAACGAGAGAGAACTAAAAAAATGATGTGGTGTTCCGTCAATATGAAACTCGTTGCATATTGAGCTCCACTTAACTTGTAGTTTTGTTTGTGCCCCTTGCCATGTCATGCATATTTAAACCGGACATGCATCAT
Organism: Triticum monococcum; assembly: GCA_034509565.1. Lineage (NCBI taxonomy): Eukaryota > Viridiplantae > Streptophyta > Magnoliopsida > Poales > Poaceae > Triticum > Triticum monococcum. Next base: position 59,712,898 of record CM067843.1, on the reverse strand, counting down.
ACTAGGTTGTGCATCATGCCATGCTTATGTGATGATTGTTTACCATGTTGTTTGCTTTCTTTCCGGTGTTTCTTCTTCAGGTTAGTTCCGATAACATCGCGTTTGTGAGGATCCGTTTGACTACGCCCGTTTGTCTTCTTCATGGACTCGTTTCTTCTTCCTTGCGGGATCTCAGGCAAGATGACCATACCCTCGAAATCACTTCTATCTTTGCTTCCTAGTTGCTCGCTCTTTTTTCTATGCCTATGTTGCGAAACCTACCACTTGCTATATCATGCCTCCCATATTGTTAAGCCAAGCCTCTAACCCATCTTGTCCTAGCAAACCGTTGTTTGGCTTTGTTACCACTTTGCTCAGCCCCTCTTATAGCGTTGTTAGTTGCAGGTGAAGTCTGAAGTTTGTTCCTTGTTGGAACATGAATATTTGTTGGGATATCACAATATCTCTTATTTAATTAATGCATCTATATACTTGGTGAAGGGTGGAAGGCTCGGCATTATGATTGGTGTTTTGTTCCACTCTTGCTGCCCTAGTTTCTGTCATACCGGTGTTATGTTCCTTGATTTTGCGTTCCTTACGCGGTTGGGTTATAATGGGAACCCCTTGACAATTCGCCTTGAATAAAACTACTCCCGCAAGGCCCAACATTGGTTTTACCATTTGCCACCTAGCCTCTTTTTCCCTTGGGTTGGCCAGCCCAATGGTCATCTTTATTTAAACCCTCGGGCCAGTGCTTCTCTAAGTGTTGGTCCAACCCAGAGCACCGTGCGGGGCCGTCCCTTGGCAACTTGGGTTACGTTGGCTCCCGTATGCTTAGCTTATCCGGTGTGCCCTGAGAACGAGAGATGTGCAGCTCCTATCGGGATTTGTCGGCACAACGGGTGGTCTTGCTGGTCTTGTTTTACCATTGTCGAAATGTCTTGTAACCGGGATTCCGAGCCTGATCGGGTTTTCCTGGGAGAAGGAATATCCTTCGTTGACCGTGAGAGCTTGCGATGGGCTAAGTTGGGACACCCCTGCAGGGATTTGAACTTTCGAAAGCCGTGCCCGCGGTTATGGGCAGATGGGAATTTGTTAATGTCCGGTTGTAGATAACCTGAAACGTACCTTAATTAAAATACATCAACCGTGTGTGTAGCCGTGATGGTCTCTTTCCGGCGGAGTCCGGGAAGTGAACACGGTGTTGGAGTTATGCTTGACGTAGGTTGTTCTAGGATCACTTCTTGAGCATAGTTGTTCGACCGTGCTTTTGCCTTCTCTTCTCGCTCTCTTTTGCGAACAGGTTAGCCACCATATATGTTAGTCGCTTGCTGCAGCTCCACATCATACCTTTACCCTTCCTATAAGCTTAAATAGTCTTGATCGCGAGGGTGTGAGATTGCTGAGTCCCCGTGACTCACTGATACTTCCAAAACCAGTTTCAGGTGCCGACGATGATACCGTGCAGGTGACACAACTGAGCTCAGGAGGAGCTCGATGAAGATCTTGTCCATTGTGTTGTTTCGTTTCAGTCGATCAGTAGTGGAGCCCAGTTGGGACGATCGGGGATCTGTGTAGCATTTGAGGTAGTCTTCTTTTATTTTGGGTTCCGTAGTCGGACCTTGATTGTATCTGGATGATGTAAATTCATGTAATTGTGTGAAGTGGCGATTGTAAGCCAACTATGTTTCTTTCCCTTATTGTATTACATGGGTTGTTTGCGAAGATTACCTCACTTGCGACATTGCTTTCAATGCGGTTATGCCTCTAAGTCGTGCTTCGACACGTGGGAGATATAGCCGCATCGAGGGCGTTACAAATAAGTATATCATATTTCTTCTTGACAGTAGGAAGAGGAAATTCAAAACCTCCAAAACCGATAGAATTGATACTATGAACTTGAGGTTGTTTCCTCAGAAAGTGTACCGTATGGTCATTACCATTAACATGAAAAGTGACATTGCCTTTGTTGCAATCAATAACAGCCCCTGCAGTATTAACAAAAGGTCTTCCAAGAATAATAGACATACTATCGTCCTCGGGAATATCAAGAATAACAAAGTCCGTTAAAATAGTAACGTTTGCAACCACAACAGGCACATCCTCACAAATACCGACATGTATAGCAGTTGATTTATCAGCCATTTGCAAAGATATTTCAGTAGGTGTCAACTTATTCAAATCAAGTCTACGATATAAAGAGAGAGGGATAACACTAACACCGGCTCCAAGATCACATAAAGTAGTTTTAACATAGTTTCTTTTAATGGAGCATGGTATAGTGGGTACTCTGGGATCTCCAAGTTTCTTTGGTATTCCACCTTTAAAAGTATAATTAGCAAGCATGGTGGAAATTTCAGCTTCCGGTATCTTTCTTTTATTAGTAATAATATCTTTAATGTACTCAGCATAAGGATTCATTTTGAGCATATCAGTCAATCGCATACGCAAAAAGATAGGTCTAATCATTTCAGCAAAGCGCTCAAAATCCTCATCATCCTTTTTCCTGGATGGTTTGGGAGGAAAAGGCATGGGTTTCTGAACCCAAGGTTCTCTTTCTTTACCATGTTTCCTAGCAACAAAGTCTTTCTTATCATAACGTTGATTCTTTGATTGTGGGTTATCAAGATCAACAACAGGTTCAATTTGTACATCATTATCATTACTAGGTTGAGCATCATTATGAACATTATCACTAGGTTCATGTTTATTACCAGGTTGTGTTTCAGCATCAGAAATAGAAATATTATTTGGATTATCAGGTGGTTCAGCAATAGGTCACTAGAAGTTTGCACAGTTCTATCATTTTTCTTTTTCTTCCTCTCAGAAGAACTAGGTGCATCAATATTATTTCTTTGAGAATATTGCTCAATTCTCTTAGGGTGGCGTTTAGGATATAGAGGTTCCTGAGTCATTCTACCAGTTCTAGTAGCCACTTTAACAGCATAATTATTTTCCTTACTATTCATCTCATTGAGCAATTCCTTTTGAGCTTTAAGTACTTGTTCTACTTGAGTGGTAACCGTACAAGCATTTTTACTAATAAGTTTAAGTTCACCTTTAACATTAGCCATATAGTCACCCAAGTGTCCAAGCATATTTGAATTGTATTTTAATTGTCTACCAAAATAAGCATTAAAGTCTTCTTGCTTAGCCATAAATTTGTCAAACTCATCTAAGCATGGGCTAGCAATTTTAGTAAATGGGATTACAGCTTTATCATATCTATAGAGAGAATTTACCTTTACTACCTCTGTCGGGTTATTGAGGTCTGGAGGTTCTTCAATAAATAAAGGATTAAGATCATATGTTTCTTCGACAGGCGGTAAATTAAGACCATGTATTTCTTCAATAGGAGGTAAATTCTTAACATCTTCAGCTTTAATACATTTTTCTTTCATAGATTTCTTTGCCTCTTGCATATCTTCGGGACTGAGAAATAGATCACCTCTATTTTTCGGAGTTGGTTTAGGAATAGGCTCATTAATTGGAGCAGGAGCTGGCTCAGGAACTGGCTTAGGAGGTGCCCAATTATTTTCATTTGTCAACATATTATTCAATAAGATTTCAGCTTCATCCGGTGTTCTTTCCCTGAAAAGAGAACCAGCACAACTATCCAGGTAATCTCTAGAAGCATCGGTTAGTCCATTATAAAAGATATCAAGTATTTCATTTTTCGTAAGAGGATGATCAGGCAAAGCATTAAGTAACTTGAGAAGCCTCCCCCAAGCTTGTGGGAGACTCTCTTCTTTAATTTGCACAAAGTTGTATATTTCCTTTAAAGCAGCTTGTTTCTTATGAGCAGGGAAATATTTAGCAGAGAAGTAGTAAATCATATCCTGGGGACTACGCACACAACCAGGATCAAGAGAATTAAACCATATCTTAGCATCACCCTTTAGTGAGAACGGAAATATTTTAAGGATATAAAAGTAGCGAGTTCTCTCATCTTTAGTGAATAGGGTGGCTATATCATTTAATTTAGTAAGATGTACCACAACAGTTTCAGATTCATAACCATGAAAAGGATCAGATTCAACCAAAGTAATTATATCAGGATCAACAAAGAATTCATAATCCTTATCAGTAACACAAATAGGTGAAGTAGCAAAAGCAGGGTTAGGTCTCATCCTAGCATTTAGAGATTGCTTATTCCATTTAGCTAATAATTTTTTATGTTCAGTTCTATTTCTGCAAGCTAAAATAGCAAAAGAAGCTTCTTGATCAAATAAATAACCTCAAGAATAACAAGTGATTCTTCATCATCACTTTCATCAGTATCATCAGATTCCATATTTTCAATTTCTCTAGCCCTAGCAAGTTGTTCATCGAGAAAATCACTAAGTGGCATAGTAGTATCAGGCATAGAGGTAGTTTCATCATAAGTATCATGCATAGTAGAAGTGGCATCATCAATAACATGTGACATATCAGAACGAATAGCAGAAGCAGGTGTAGGTGTCTCAAATTTACTCATAACAGAAGGTGAATCAAGTGCAGAGCTAGATGGCAGTTCCTTACCTCCCCTCGTAGTTGAGGGATAGATCTTGGTTTTTGGATCTCTCAAGTTCTTCATAGTGTCCAGCAGATATAAATCCCAAGTGACTCAAAGAATAGAGCTATGCTCCCTGGCAACAGCGCCAGAAATTAGTCTTGATAACCCACAAGTATAGGGGATCGCAATAGCTTTCGAGGGTAGAGTATTCAACCCAAATTTATTGATTCGACACAAGGGGAGCCAAAGAATATTCTCAAGTATTAGCAGCTGAGTTGTCAATTCAACCACACATGGAAACTTAATATCTACAGCAAAGTGTTTAGTAGTAAAGTAATATGATAGTGATGGTAACGGTAACAAAAGAGTAACGAAAGCAAAGTAATGTTTTTGGTATTTTGTAGTGATTGTAACAATAGCAACCGGAAAGTAAATAAGCGTAAACCAGTATATGGAAAGCTCATAGGCATCGGATCAATGATGGATAATTATGCCGGATGCGGTTCATCATGTAACAGTCATAACCTAGGGTGACACAGAACTAGCTCCAGTTCATCAATGTAATGTAGGCATGTATTCCGAATATAGTCATACGTGCTTATGGGAAAGAACTTGCATGACATCTTTTGTCACCCTCCCGTGGCAGCGGGTCCTAGTGGAAACTAAGGGATATTAAGGCCTCCTTTTAATAGAGAACCGGAACAAAGCATTAGCACATAGTGAATAAATGAACTCCTCAAACTATGTTCATCACCGGTAAGTATCCCGATTATTGTCACTTCGGGGTTAACGGATCATAACACATAATAGGTGACTATAGACTTGCAAGATAGGATCAAGAACTCTCATATATTGATGAAAACATAATAGGTTCAGATCTGAAATCATGGCACTCGGGCCCTAGTGACAAGCATTAAGCATAGCAAAGTCATAGCAACATCAATCTCAGAACATAGTGGATACCAGGGATCAAACCCTAACAAAACTAGCTCGATTACATGATAAATCTCATCCAACCCATCACCGTCCAGCAAGCCAACGATGGAATTACTCACGCACGATGGTGAGCATCATGAAATTGGTGATGGAGGATGGTTGATGATGATGACAACGACGAATCCCCCTCTCCGGAGCCCCGAATGGACTCCAGATCAACCCTCCCGAGAGGTTTTAGGGCTTGGCGGCGGCTCCGTATCGTAAAACGCGATGAAATCTTCTCTCTTATTTTTTTCTCCCCGAAACTCAATATATGGAGGTGGAGTTGGAGTCGGAGATGCAACAGGGGGCCCACAAGGTAGGGGGGCGCGCCCTAGGGGGGGGGGCGGCGCCCCCACTCTCGTGAGAAGGGTGTGGGCCCCCTGGTCTTCATCTTTGGCGAGGATTTTTTATTATTTATTGTAAGGTATTCCGTGGAGTTTCAGGTCATTCCGAGAACTTTTGTTTTCTGCACATAAAACAAATTCATGGCAATTCTACTGAAAACAACGTCAGTCTGGGTTAGTTCCATTCAAATCATACAAGTTAGAGTCCAAAACAAGGGCAAAAGTGTTTGGAAAAGTAGATACGACGAAGACGTATCAAGTCCCTTAAAGATCATGGAGAAGGAAGATAAAGCAAGGAATAGTACAGCTGCAAAGTCTCTTCAATTTGCTCCAGCCACTGATAATAGTACAGCAAGTCTGGAAGGACAGGTGGGTGGAAGTAGAAGTGAGGAGGGACTAACAACTGGCAGCGCCAATGGTGGCGGGGGAGACGACATAGCAGGGGGTGGAAAGCTGGGCAATATTATCAAGGAGACGGACGATGAGAGGGTGGGAAGGAAGGGGGTACCAGCGGGTGTAAATGGAGGTCATCAGGGGGGCAAGAAGTTTCGGAGGAAGCACCGTGAGCCAGGCCTAGAGCAAGTGGGGTTAGATGTCAAATTGGGAAAGAGGAGCGGAGACGATATGGACATCGATGCCACCAATGATGTAAAGAAAATTCGAACTATAAATGAAATGGGCAAAGGTGAAGAGCAGCGTGAAGGAGTTTCATATACAGATAACATGGGAAGGTTCAAGACAACAGATATATCGGCCGGGTTGCCAGAGCAGCCCCGCCAGGCACAATGAAAATCATCAGCTGGAATTGCCGGGGACTCGGGATTGGCCTGGCAGTTCGAAGTCTCCTCAAAATGGGGAGGGTGGAGGATCCTGATGTGTTGTTTTTAGCGGAGACAAGACTTACAGAGAGGGAGCTGGATAGTCTAAGGTGGTCACTGGGGCTTGTTCATTTGCTTGCTTGGGACCCGGAGGGCAGAAGTAGAGGCATTGCGCTGTTTTGGAGGAGGGGAGTGGAGTTGGATCTTAGATCTTATGGGAGGAGGCATGTAGATGTTGACATCACGGAGGAGGGAGGATTAGTGTGGTGGTTCACCGGGGTGTATGGAGAATCGGTATGGGAAAGGAAGAAGGAGACATGGCGCACACTCAAACTACTAGGTCAACAACATCAAGATGGGAGACCATGGTTGTGTGTCGGGGATTTCAATGAAATACTAACATGTGATGAAAAGGTGGGCGGGGTGCCAAAATCACAATCCTACATGGATGGCTTTCGGGAAGCCCTGGTTAGTTGTGACCTCAGTGATGTTGGATCTGATGGAGATAAATTCACGTGGAGGAACCACAGTACAAATCTAGAGGACTACATTTGCGAGCGTCTGGACCGGGCAACTGCGAATGCTACCTGGTGTGAAGTTTTTCCAGATTTCTCAGTCCTCAATGGAAACCCACACCATTCCGATCATAGACCGGTGATTGTGTGTACTCAAGGAGATGCGAGGAACAGGCCAGAGAGGGACCGAAGTTTTAAGTTTGAAGCTTGGTGGCTCAAAGAAGATGGGTGCAGCGAAGTAATCTAGCAGGCGTGGGAGGAAAGTTGGGTAGCAGGAGAGGAAGGAGTAGCAGGTGCTATGGGCAAGGTGGCGGGTAGAGTGAAGAGGTGGCATAAAAAAAGTTGCAGGAGAGTTGGAGGGGCGGCTCAAAAAGGCTCGATCTGACCTTGAAAGGTGTATGAAGGATCAAGTCTCTGAACATAAAGTTCGGGAGGAAGCAAGACTGCGGGGAGTGGTGCACGACTTGGAGGATAAGAAGAACATCAAGGCGAAGCAACGTACCCTCATAACCTGGCTCAAGGACAGGAATAGGAGTACTCGATATTTTATGGCCTATGCATCAGCGAGGAAGAAGGCTAATAGAGTGAAGGAGTTGAAGAGGGAGGATGGATCTGTGGTGAAGGAAGGAGAGGGTTTATCTGACTATGTCTGCTCTTTTTTTTAGGAACTCTTCACCTCACATAGTGGTTCCAATTTGGCTGACCTTATTGAGAAAGTGGAGCCAAGGGTCACTACCGCCATGCAGGATATGCTTAATGCTGTATTTTCCCGAGAAGAAATCAAGGCCGCTCTTGATCATATCAGCGATCTCATGGCCCCGGGACCGGACGGGATGCCGTCCATTGTCTATAAGAAGCACTGACACTTTATGGGGGACAAGATTGTGAACGAGGTCCTCGCCGTGCTGAATGGTGGTGAGACCCCGTCAGGTTGGAATAATACAGTAGTTGTGCTCATACCAAAGGTTAAGAACCCAAACAGGATTAAAGACCTGCGGCCAATCTCATTGTGTAATGTCCTGTATAAGTTGATATCTAAAGTGATTGCCAACCGCCTGAAGATCATCATGCCTTCACTCATCTCTGAAAACCAGAGTGCAGTCATCCCGGGGCGGCTCATCACCGATAATGTTTTGTTGGCTTACGAGCTGACGCACTTTCTCATGAACAAGAAAAGGGAAAGGAGGGATAAATTGTAGTCAAGGCGTACATGAGCAAAGCCTACGATCGCGTTGAATGGAGCTTTTTGCAAGCAATGCTCCAAAAATTGGGCTTCAGCACACAGTGGGTGAACCTCATCATGAAGTGTGTGACAACTGTCCGATACCAAATTAAGGTAGATGGTCAGCTGACGGAGCAGTTTTTCCCATCAAGGGGCCTACGGCAAGGAGATCCGGCATCCCCGTATTTATTTGCAATATGTGCTGAAGGGCTATCAGCTTTGCTCCATGCGGCAGAAAGAGAGGGCAGAATAAGTGGTGTTAAGATATGCCCAGCAGCGTCGGTGGTGTCACACCTGTTCTTTGCGGATGACTCAGTAATTCTGATGAAATCAAACCAATAGGAAGCCGCTGCTCTAAAAGAGATCCTCGACATTTATGAGCAGTGCTCTGGACAATGCATCAACATGGAAAATTCTGCTTTTATGTTTAGCCCCAACGCTATCACGGAGGCCAGGGATGCAGTTAAGGATGCATTGTAGATTAGGAGTGAGGATTGTAAGGAGAAGTACCTTGGGTTGCCGGTCCATGTCGGGTGGTCTAGAAATAGAACGTTCGCTTTCATCAAAGGGGCTTTAGCGGGGCGCATCTATGGGTGGAAGGAGAAGCTCATTGCCAAGGAGGGCAAAGAAACTCTAGTGACGGCGATGGCGCAGGCCATACCCACTTTTGCTATGTCATGCTTCGACTTAACCAAGAGCTTCTTCCATGAACTGAGCGCCCTAATTGGGAACTACTGGTGGAGCCAACAAGATAAGGAGAACACAGTTCACTGGATTGGATGGGAGAAACTAGTTAAGCCAAAGGCGCAAGGGGGTTTAGGCTTTCGCGACATGCATAGTTTTAACATGGCAATGCTCTCGAGACAGGCATGGAGGCTCATTCAAAATCCAGACACGCTACATGCTCGTGTTCTCAAAGCCTGCTATTTCCTGAACTGTCATGTTCTTCAGGCTGAGGCGCGAGACGGTATCTCATATGCGTGGAGGAGTTTACTTAAAGGGCTTGACCTAATCCGCGAAGGCTACATCTGGTGCATTGGCGATGGTGATAGTGTTAACATATGGGAAGACCCTTGGATTCCACGGCCATGGTCATGGAAAGTCGTAACCCCAAGAGGAAATAATCTGATGCAGAATGTTAGTGAACTGATGGACCCTACCATAGGGCAATGGGGCGAACGCCTTGTGCGGGATACCTTCATGGCATGGCAATTTGATAGCAAGGGTATTCATTCTGTAAAAAGTTCCTACAAACTACATATGGAGCTAAAGTCAATAAGGAGGAATGGTGGAACGGGAATGAGTGTTGCGAAAGTGGGCTATCTGAATACATGTACGGACGATTCTTGGAGAAGGATATGGAAGTTACTGTTGGGGAACGTAGTAATTTCAAAATTTTCCTACGCACACGCAAGATCATGGTGATGCACAGCAACGAGAGGGGAGAGTGTTGTCTACGTACCCACGCAGACCAACTGCGGAAGCGTTGACACAACATAGAGGAAGTAGTCATACGTCTTCCCGATCCGACCGATCCAAGCACCGTTACTCCGGCACCTCCGAGTTCTTAGCACACGTACAGCTCGATGACGCTCCCCGGGCTCCGATCCAGCAAAGCTTTGGGGATGAGTTCCGTCAGCACAACGGTGTGGTGACGATGATGATGTTCTACCGACGCAGGGCTTCGCCTAAGCACTACAACGATATGATCGAGGTGGACTATGGTGGCAGGGGGCACTGCACACGGCTAAGGAACGATCACGTGGATCAACTTGTGTGTCTAGAGGTGCCCCCCTGCCCCCGTATATAAAGGAGCAAGGGGAGGAGGCCGGCCGGCCAGGTGTGGCGCGCCAAGGAGGAGTCCTCCTCCTAGTAGGAGTAGGACTCCTACTAGGAGGGGGAAAGAGGTGGAGTGGGAGAAGGAAGGGGGGGGGTGTCGTGGTTCTAAGTCTGACAGTGAGGTAGGGGGGTGTGTATGAAGAGGCTAGACCTTAGCTATTGGGAAGTTGTAAGCACGCAAGGTTTATGAGTTCAGGCCCTTCTCGGAGGAAGTAATAGCCCTACGTCTCGGTGCCCGGAGGCGGTCGACTGGATTATGCGTGTGTAAAAATGACAAAGGTGCGAACCCCTGATACTGAGGAGGGGGCTGGCTTATATAGAGTTCGCCAGCCCTCTCCTGTCCTCAGTAATGCAGGGTTTAAGGTACATTTAAGGTGGGCGTTACTGATAACGTCCCTAATAAAGTGTCATAATAATCATAAAGACTACTTAATAGCAGACCGTTTGCCTGCGGAGTGACTTGAGGTCTTCTGGCAGTCGAGTGGTTGGCTTCTTGGTCGAGTGACAGCTTCTTGGTCGAGTGACAGCTTCTTGGTCGAGTGTCTTCAACCCATCGAGTGGGATACCTTCAAGTTGATTGAAAGGTGACTTCTTCTAGGGATGTCCTATGGTAGGGCTCTTTAGGACGGGTCCGTGTCCCTACCGTAGGTACATGACTTCATCATTAGCCCCCGAACGGATTGAGGCTAGAGTGTGAAAAGGGGTTAGGGACCTTTCCGACCGATCTTTCGGGTTATTATGGGTGCTTCGTTCTGGGTCGACTGTCACGGATGACGTCATTAACCTCTTTCAGTCGCCTTGATCCATTCCAGGCCTTTCGTCGAATGGATTTCTTTACTTGAGAGGCATCGAGCGCCGGTGTGCGCGGGTTTTCCGTTTCGTCAAGTTGTTCTGCAGCCAGCGGAGATCGCGGGATTCAGATTTTTTGGGAAGCACGCGGAATGGGGATGGCCGCAGTAATCGGGAGCGACAGTGCGAAGGCTCCTCGATCCCCGCGCCGCCTTTTTCGCCACGTACTGCGCGCGCGCCTGCCACGGGATTTGACTGGATAGCTCGGGCCCACTTGTCGGCCACTCGGAAGTGGCCCCTTATAAGTAGCTGGCTCGGAGCCCTCCAACCATGCGCGTGCTCATCTCTTCCCCTTCTTTCTCTGTTTCTCCGTCGTCTCCCCCGCTTCCTTCGCTCTCGCCCAGCCACCACAAACCAGCTCGAGACCTCGCCGACGACGATGGTGAAGGGCAAGACGACCGCTCTGGAGCGTGCGAAGAAGGCGGCGGCGGGGAAGGGGAAGAAGTCTGCGCGCGGCGGATCTTCCTCCCGGACGGCCCTGCCCAAAGGGTGGATCCAGGGCGACTGGATGCCCTCGGTGCTCCGTCAGGAGGACCTCGACGACCTGGTCGAGGGAGGAGCCATTCCCCACAAGGCTGCGCGTCTTCCGGGGGGAGAAATCGAGCCCCAACCACGCGACGGTGAGTGCGTGCTCCTGGCAACTCATATTGACCGAGGGTTTTCTCTGCCGCCCCACTCTTTCTTCCGCAACTTCTTGAACTTCTTCGCAGCGCAGCTCCATCACTTTACTCCGAACTCCATAGTCTATCTCGCCGCCTTTATTTCTATGTGTGAGGCGTTCCTGGGGTGCCGCCCACACTCGGGGCTTTTCAAGCACATCTTCACCTATCGCTCTCAGTCGGTTAAGAAGGCCAAGTCGAGTGACGAGAGGACACAGGTGATCCAGCTGTGTGGGGGCTTGGTGATCCAGACGAGGGGGAAAAGCTGTTTTCCCTCCATGACCTTCCCGGAGTCAGTTCGAGGCTGGCAGGCGACTTGGTTCTACTGCCAGGATCAGGTGACTCCAGGGCAGTCGACTGGACTCCCACCCTTCACCCTCGACCGAGCCGAAAAGCCTGCTTCTCTGAAGGTGACGCCCGAAGAAAAGGCCCAGGTCAAGATACTGACGGGTCGAGTGGTTGAACTTGTCCGCGAGGGCGTGACGGGGATGGATCTACTGGAAGTCTTCGTCAAGAGGCGAATCCAACCACTCCAGGCTCAGGACCACCCGATGTGGCTGTACTCTGGCCTCGAGGACACCACTCGGATCCACCCGGAGGAGGTCACCGACGAGATGTTGGAGGGGTGGCTGTCAAGCATCACGGGGAACAAGGACAACCCCCGAGGAGCTAGGAGGGTCATTCCACTCGACAGCTTGTATGAGGTCGACCAGGTGCGTTTTTATGTTTCCGACTGAAATCTTCGTTTTCTGCATTGGTCTTCTTTCGAGCGGTTCGACTGACTTTCCGTTTTGTCTGCTGTCTTTCAGGCGACCACTGAGATGTATTCGACGCCCAATGGGGCACAGGGGTCGACTTAGGAAGGAGAAGGGAGCGGAGGTGAGAGCGGGGACGACCAGGGCGAGTGGGAGTCAGACGGCGAAGGAGAGGGAGGCGATGACGTCTTCTCCAGCGAAGAGGAGGAGGAGGAGACCGAACCTCCCCACTCGGAAAGGCGATCCAAGCTTGCACACGACCCGGTGCAGGGACGTGGCCAGGCGACTGCCTCCGTCGGGCCATCGTCGAAACGCCCTCGGACTTCTTCTCCAACACCGACTGGGAAGGTCCCCAAGCAACCACGCACAACGCTATCCAAGCCGCCCAAGACTCTGCCCAAGATGAAGATAACTGTCCCTGTTATTTCCGGGTAACAAATCTTGTCTTCCTTCGTCGATTGGAGGACGGATCCTCGGTCGACTCGTTATGCTTAACTGGCTGATTCTTCGAAATTTGCAGTGCTGCTACCTTCGAGGTCTCTGCCAAAGACGACGATCAAGAGATGGGGGACGCTGCTACCTCCAACCCTGGTACGATTATTGACGTTCTGTTTTTTGAGTTGACTTGGTCGTTTCTTGCAATTCTGGTCGATTGAAAGTTCTTCCTGCAGCCCCTCCTCATGTTATCGACCTCCCGGATGACGACGACAACGAGCCGCTGAGGATAGGGAGGACCAAGAGGCCGTCGACTGACAGGACTCCCCAGCCTGCTCCGGCGCCTGAGGCCGTGGCTTGGGATGGCGGCGATGCCCCTCGGGCTTCTGTGACCTTTGCCAATCCCCTGTCGAGTGCGCAGCCCTCGGCGTCGACTGCCAATCCGACTTCGCTCTTTGTCGCGTACTCTGTCCCTGAAGACGAAGTGGCCGCTGCGAAGGAGGCCATACACCAGGCGGGGGTCATGATGGAACAGGTGAAGAAGGCTCGGGAGGCCAGCCAGGCAGCTTACGACGCAAGTTCAGCGCTTCAGAGCAACGTCCAGGTCAGTCGACTTGATACTTGATTGTTTGAAGAGTCTTTCTCCCTCTTTATTTTTTTTAAGATCTTTGTATCTGTATCTGTACACCCACTGGGTGTGTTTTCTCTTTCTTGGACTAGTGGGGGCACACTGAGTGCACCCACTGGGTGTAGTCCCCGAGACTACGGTGGACTGCTGGCAGTCGACTGTAGTCTTTATATTGCATTTCTGAATCTGTATTTCTTCACTCGGTTTGGTATGGCCAGGTCGAGTGGGACCGTGTCCTGTCGACTGCGGGCAGTTGATTTTTTTTGGTCGAACCAGTGGGGGCACGCTGAGTGCACCCACTGGGTGTAGTCCCCGAGACTACTGTCGAATGTTTTTGATTCGGCTGTGGTCTTAGAAACGTCACCATTGCTCCTTAGTTACTCGGAAGCAACTTATCTCGAACGTCTGTCGACTGGTTTTTCTTTTTGCAGAAATCCTGCGAACTTGCCGCTCGCTATGCTGAATTGGAGAAACAGAAGATTCAACTAGACCTTGATCTAGAGCTGGCCAGGACGGAGCTGCAGAAGGTCAGGGAGGGCGCCGCAGGTAAAGCGACTTTGTCGACTGATTTTGTTTTTAGGCTTGAGCATTCCTCTGCTGTTTCCGATTCGATCACCATTTCTTTGTAGGAGAATTGGAAAAAGCTTTGGCGAGGAAGGACCAGGACCTGGCTGCCGCCCGCAAGGAGGCTGATGACAAGACAGCTCTGGCCGAACAGAAGCTGGCTTCGGTCGACCAGTTAGAAAAAGAGAACACCAGGTTGTAGACCGCTCTGACTGAAGCCAACAGGCTGACTGCAAATTGGAAGAAGAAGAACCTCCTCTTGGGCGAGGAGATGGAAGGCATCGCTCATAGGAGGGACGACCTGGAGAGCTACTTGAGGAGCCTCGCCAAGAGGCTGTACATCAAACTTGAAGGTGCACATCCAGTTTCGACTGTTTTTTACTTTTGTGTTGACTCAATTTTGCGATCGTTGGCTTATCTTTAGGTCTTGTATGCAGAATTCTGTCAGAACTTCGAAGAGGAGACCGGGCGGATCGAAACGGGTCTGGACCCAATCAATTCTCCGGTGAAAGATGATACTGCCATGAACCTGCTCCGGCTGGAATCTCGAATCGACGGCACCGTGGATTACTTGGCTCGACTGAAGGTTGCCATGTCGCGGATCGACTCGACACTTTGGCCAGAGTCCACGCTCCAGAACGATCTCGAGTCTCTTATGGCTCGACTTGACAAAATCCCCGATCGAGTGCAGGAGTGGAAGAAGTCTTCTGCCCGGTGCGGCGCTGATGTGGTTCTATCTTTAGTCCGCGTCCACTGCAAGGAGGCGCGAGAAGAAAAGTTGGCCGCCATCCAAGTCGCCAATACCAAGAGGCACAACTTCCAAGACTTCATGGAGACCTTCATTGCTGCTGCCACTCGCATTGCGGATGGAATTGACCTGGATGAGTTCGTCGCTCCCGCCAGTCCTCCTCTTGAGGAATGAGAAAACTTTTATGCCTTTCCTTAAATTTGCCTCGGAATGCCGAGTGGACTTGTAATCGTTTAAACTCTGCCGAGCTAAGGGCTCGAGTACTTTGATTCGGGGCCCAGGGCCTTTTAAGCTTTATCCGAACTTAATTTTTTGCTGAATGTCTTCGTGGTTTTGAACTGTCGTGTGGGGCTTGATGGCCGACCCACACCCTGTTGATGTAGAGTGGGGTGGAGCGCACATTGTATTTGTGGCGGAGCTCTCCAGGAAAAGGTGGCAGTCGACCCACGCCTTGTTACTGTAGAGTGGGACGAAGCTCACATTGTATTTGTGGCGGAGCTCTCCAGGAAAAGGTGGCAGTCGACCCACGCCCTGTTACTGTAGAGTGGGACGAAGCTCACATTGTATTTGTGGCGGAGCTCTTCAGGAGAAGGTGGGTTTCATACTTAAGCGAGCACTGAACTGTACCTAAGCCCCCGAGTGGGAGGTTTGCTCTCCATTCGGTAGGATTTTTCAAACTTAGGCGAGTGTCTGACCGCAGCTAAGTCTCTTCGTGGAGAACTTAGGCGAGTGCCGAACTGCAGCTAAGCCCCCGAGTGGGAGGTTTGCTCTCCACTCGGTAGGATTTTTTTAACTTAGGCGAGTGTCTGACTTCAGCTAAGTCTCTTCGTGGAGAACTTAGGCGAGTGCTGAACCGCAGCTAAGCCCCCGAGTGGGAGTTTTGCTCTCCACTCGGTAGGATTTTTCAAACTTAGGCGAGTGTCTGACTGCGGCTAAGTCTCTTCGTGGAGAACTTAGGCGAGTGCTGAACTGCAGCTAAGACTCCGAGTGGGAGGTTTGCTCTCCACTCAGTAGGATTTTTTTTAACTTAGGCGAGTGTCTGACTGCAGCTAAGTCTCTTCGTGGAGAACTTAGGCGAGTGCTGAACCGCAGCTAAGCCCTCAAGTGGGAG
This sequence comes from Triticum monococcum, assembly GCA_034509565.1. Taxonomy (NCBI): domain Eukaryota; kingdom Viridiplantae; phylum Streptophyta; class Magnoliopsida; order Poales; family Poaceae; genus Triticum; species Triticum monococcum. The sequence continues at coordinate 59,696,959 of CM067843.1, read as the reverse complement.
TTTTGCTCTCCACTCGGTAGGAATTTTCAAACTTAGGCGAGTGTCTGACTGCAGCTAAGTCTCTTCGTGGAGAACTTAGGTGAGTGCTGAACTGCAGCTAAGCCTCCGAGTGGGAGGTTTGCTCTCCATTCGGTAGGATTTTTTTAACTTAGGCGAGTGTCTGACTGCAGCTAAGTCTCTTCGTGGAGAACTTAGGCGAGTACTGAACCGCAGCTAAGCCCCCGAGTGGGAGTTTTGCTCTCCACTCGGTAGGATTTTTCAAACTTAGGCGAGTGCCTGACTGCGGCTAAGTCTCTTCATGGAGAACTTAGGCGAGTGCTGAACTGCAGCTATGCCTCCGAGTGGGAGGTTTGCTCTCCACTCGGTAGGATTTTTTTTTAACTTAGGCGAGTGTCTGACTGCAGCTAAGTCTCTTCGTGGAGAACTTAGGCGAGTGCTGAACCGCAGCTAAGCCCCCGAGTGGGAGTTTTGCTCTCCACTCGGTAGGAATTTTCAAACTTAGGCGAGTGTCTGACTGCAGCTAAGTCTCTTCGTGGAGAACTTAGGCGAGTGCTGAACTGCAGCTAAGCCTCCGAGTGGGAGGTTTGCTCTCCATTCGGTAGGATTTTTTTAACTTAGGCGAGTGTCTGACTGCAGCTAAGTCTCTTCATGCAGAACTTAGGCGAGTGCTGAACCGCAGCTAAGCCCCCGAGTGGGAGTTTTGCTCTCCACTCGGTAGGATTTTTCAAACTTAGGCGAGTGTCTGACTGCGGCTAAGTCTCTTCGTGGAGAACTTAGGCTGGTGCTGAACTGCAGCTAAGCCTCCGAGTGGGAGGTTTGCTCTCCACTCGGTAGGATTTTTCAAACTTAGGCGAGTGTCTGACTGCAGCTAAGTCTCTTCGTGGAGAACTTAGGCGAGTGCTGAACTGCAGCTAAGCCCCCGAGTGGGAGGTTTGCTCTTCACTCGGTAGGATTTTTCAAACTTAGGCGAGTGTCTGACTGCAGCTAAGTCTCTTCGTGGAGAACTTAGGCGAGTGCTGAACTGCAGCTAAGCCCCCGAGTGGGAGGTTTGCTCTTCACTTGGTAGGATTTTTCAAACTTAGGCGAGTGTCTGACTGCAGCTAAGTCTCTTCGTGGAGAACTTAGGCGAGTGCTGAACCATAGCTAAGCCCCCGAGTGGGAGGTTTGCTCTCCACTCGGTAGGATTTTTCAAACTTAGGCGAATTGTATTCGCAGCTAAGTCATCCACTGGGGGATTTCGGATACAAACAAAAGTGACAGGAATTATTGGAACACTCTTATTTCTGACAAAAATGAACTTCAGGAGTTTTTCTTATTACATCTGGTTTGAGGGCGGACTCAAGTGTAAAAGGGGCGGAGAAGCTCCGCGTTCCAAGCTCGAGGTTCGTCGATCTGTTGATCAACATTGTAAAGGTGATATGCTCTGTTGTGGAGGACTCTGGTGATGATGAAGGGGCCTTCCTAAGTGGGAGCGAGCTTGTGAGGTTTCTGTTGATCCACTCGGAGGACCAGATCTCCTTCTTGAAAGGCTCGACTCTTCACATTCCGGGCGTGGAATCGACGTAAGTCCTGCTGATAAATGGTCGATCTGATCATCGCCATCTCCCTCTCTTCCTCCAAGAGGTCGACTGCGTCTTGCCGGGCCTGCTCCGCTTCATCTTCGGTGTAAAGTTCGACTCGGGGCGCATTATGAAGAAGATCGCTTGGCAGGACAGCTTCGGCTCCATAAACCAGAAAGAATGGGGTCCTTCCAGTCGACCGGTTAGGGGTGGTCCTTAATCCCCACAGAACTGACGGAAGCTCGTCGACCCAAGCGCCTGCCGCGTGCTTGAGATCGCGCATCAGCCGAGGTTTTATCCCTTTGAGAATCAGACCATTTGCTCTCTCAGCCTGTCCATTCGACTGGGGATGAGCGACTGAGGCGTAGTCGACTCGTGTGCCTTGAGAAGCGCAAAATGCTCTGAACTCGTCCGAATCAAAGTTTGACCCGTTATCAGTGATGATGCTGTGCGGGACTCCATATCTGAATGTCAACCCTCTGATGGAACTGATAGCGGTGCCAGCATCGAGGCTCTTTATGGGCTTAGCTTCGATCCATTTGGTAAACTTGTCGACTGCCACAAGTACATGAGTGAATCCACTCCTGCCCGTTCTTAGGGGGCCAACCATGTCCAATCCCCAGACGGCAAAGGGCCAGACGAGCGGAATGGTTTTCAGGACTGACGCGGGCTTGTGTGACATGTTGGAGTAGAACTGGCATCCCTCGCACTTGTCGACTATCTCTTTCGCCATCTCGTTTGCCCTTGGCCAGTAAAATCCAGCTCGGTATGCTTTAGCCACAATAGTCCGAGAGGACGCATGGTGACCGCAGGTTCCCGAGTGGATATCGTTAAGGATTATTTGACCCTCTTCTGGCGTTATGCATTTCTGGCCGACTCCGGTCGCACTCTCTCTGTATAGCTGTCCCCTTATGACTGTGAAGGCCTTAGATTGGCGGACGATCTGTCGAGCCTCCTCCTCGTCCTCCAGAAGTTCTTTCCTTAGGATATATGCAATGTACGGTATTGTCCAGTCAGGGGTGATTGCCAAGACTTCCATGATTAGGTCGACTACTGCAGGCACTTCAACTTCAGTCGGATCTGTGGCACTTTTCGGCTGCGGGGCTTCTTCTGTGAAAGGATCCTCTTGGACTGACGATGAGTGAATGTGTTCCAAGAACACGTTGCTTGGAATGGCTTCTCTCTTGGAGCCTATCTTTGCCAAATCGGCAGCTGCCTGGTTTTTCAGTCGGGGGATGTGGTGGAGTTCCAACCCCTCGAACTTCTTCTCTAGCTTCCGCACTGCATTGCAGTATCCAGTCATTGCCGGACTCCTGACGTCCCACTCCTTCATCACTTGATTAACCACCAAATCTGAGTCGCCATAGACCATGAGGCGACAGACGCCGAGTGAAATGACCATGCGCAACCCATACAAGAGTGCTTCATACTCTGCTTCGTTATTGGAGGAATCGAAGTGAATCTGGAGAACATATCTGAGCTTATCTCCTCGGGGGGAGACCAAAACTACCCCCGCGCCCGAACCATTCAGCATCTTGGATCCATCGAACAACATAGTCCAGTGCTCCGAGTGAACTTGAGTCAGAAGTTGCTGTTCAATCCACTCGGCGATGAAATCCGCGATTGCTTGGGACTTGATGGCTTTCTTTGCTTCAAACTTGATATCTAAAGGAAGGAGTTCAATCGCCCACTTGGCCACTCGACCAGTTGCATCTCTATTATGCAGGATCTCCGATAACGGGGCATCGCTGACGACTGTAATGGAGTGGTCAGAGAAATAATGTGCAACTTTCTTCGTGGTCATATAAATCCCATATACAAGCTTCTGGTAGTGGGGGTATCTTTGTTTTGAAGGGGTCAAAACTTCAGACACATAATATACAGGGCGTTGAACTTTGAAGGCCTTCCCTTCCTCTTCCTGCTCGACCGTAAGTACTGTACTGACAACTTGTCCCGTGGCTGCAATGTAAAGTAGCACAGGCTCTTTGCTGATTGGGGCAGCTAGCACCGGCTGGGTGGAGAGCAGAGCTTTGAGCTCTGCAAACGCTGCATCAGCTTTTGGAGTCCACTCGAACTTGTCAGACTTCTTCATCAGTCGGTAAAGAGGCAACGCTTTTTCACCGAGTCGAGAAATGAATCGACTTAAGGCGGCCAAGCAGTCTGTAAGCTTTTGGACATCATGCACACGTACAGGACGCTTCATCCAGAGTATGGTGCCAATTTTTTCAGGATTGGCGTCGATTCCCCGTTCGGAAACGAGAAAACCGAGTAGCTTGCCACCTGGAACTCCGAAAGTGCACTTTGACGGATTGAGCTTGATATCGTACCTCCTGAGGTTGGCGAAGGTTTCAGCAAGGTCAGCCCGCAGGTCGGAACCTTTCCGGGACTTGACTACGATATCGTCCATGTACGCCTCCACATTCCGACTGATTTGAGTGAGCAAACACTTCTGGATCATTCTCATGAATGTGGCTCCGGCGTTCTTGAGGCCGAATGGCATGGTGACGTAACAGAAGCACCCGAATGGAGTGATGAAAGCTGTTTTGATTTCGTCGGGCCCATACAGACGGATCTGATGGTATCCAGAGTAGGCATCTAGAAAAGACAATCTCTCGCATCCCGCAGTCGAGTCGACAATCTGGTCGATGCGAGGGAGAGGAAAATGATCTTTCGGGCAGGCCCGATTGATATGCTTGAAATCAATGCACATACGGAGTGACTTGTCCTTCTTGGGGACCATGACGACATTGGCGAGCCACTCGGAGTGGTAGATCTCTCGGATGAACTCAGCTGCTAAGAGCCGAGCCACTTCCTCGCCAATGGCTTATTTTTTCTGGACGGCGGACCGTCGAAGATGTTCCTTCATGGGCTTGAACTTTGAGTCGACTCGCAGGCGGTGCTCAGCCAGCCCCCTGGGAACTCCAGGCATGTCAGAGGGTTTCCATGCAAAGATGTCCCAGTTCTCACGGAGGAGCTGGATGAGCGCTTCTTCCTATTTGGAGTCGAGCGTCATCGAGATGTGAGTCGGAGCAGCGTCAGAATCGGTCGGGTGAATGTGGACTGTCTTCGTTTCGCCAGCCGACTGAAAAGTTGACTCGGAGGCAGGCTTCTTAGCTTGCAGCAATTCACTCGGGTCGGGAGCCTTTTGGTACTCTTTCAGCTCGACCACTGCCATCTGAGCGTCGGCGATCTTTGATCCCTTCTGGAAACATTCTTCTGCTTTTTTTCGGTTGCCCGTAACAGTGATCACACCTTTGGGGCCAGGCATCTTTAATTTAAGATACACGTAACATGGTCGAGCCATGAAGCGTGCGTAAGCTGGCCTGCCCAAGATGGTGTGATAAGCACTCTGGAAGTCCACAACTTCAAACGTCAACTTTTCCTTGCGGTAATTCTTTGAATCACCAAAAACCACATCAAGAGCAATATGGCCGAGTGACTCGGCTTTCTTCCCAGGAATGACTCCGTGGAAGCTCATGTTACTAGTGCTGAGTCTGGACATCGGAATGCCCATTCCTTTCAAGGTTTCAGCGTACAGTATGTTCAGGCCACTACCGCCGTCCATCAGGACTTTGGTCAGTCAAGTGCCTTCGACAACTGGGTCGACCACCAAAGCTTGCCTCCCAGGGGTGGCAATGTGCGTCGGGTGATCGGATTGGTCGAATGTGATGGCAGTCTGAGACCACTTCAGGTAACTGGGAGTCACCGGGGCAACCATGTTCAACTCACGGTTAATGACTTTCAGTCGACTTTTGCTTTCGACATCAGCAAAAATCATCAAGGTGAATTGACTTGGGCGTATCCGTCCTCACTATCCTCCTTGTCCTCAACTCTGTCCGGCTCTTTTTCCTTATCCTTGGGCTGCTTGCCCTGGAACTGCTGAATCAGAAGCCGACACTGTCGAGTGGTATGCTTTGGGAAAATAAAATTTCCTTCTTCATCTTTGTTGATATGGATGTGACATGGCAGGTCCAGAACATCATTCCCATCCTGATCTTTAACCTTCTTGGGCTTCCATGTGCCCTTGGGCTTTCCCTTGAAATTTCCCTGGGCCACAGCCAGGGCCTCCCCAGGGGCGGCTAGCTCGGCCTTCCGCTTCTGCTTCCGACTGGAGTTTCCTCCGGTTTCTTGGGCGACTGACTTGAGTTTGCCACTTCGGAGTCGGTCCTCGTCTTCTCCATTAGCGTACTTGGTGGCAATCTCCATCATCCGATTAAGGGACATCTCTCCGGTCCGGCCAAACTTCAGATTCAACTCCCTGTACTTGACGCCTTTCTTGAAAGCGCAAACTGCTTGATGGTCTGGCACGTTCTCGACCGAGTGGTGCAGTGTGATCCACCTCTGGATGTATTCTCTCAGAGTTTCATTTGGCTTCTGCACGCAAGACCACAGCTCCATAAGGCCTGCAGGGCGCTTGCATGTCCCTTCGAAGATTGTGATAAACACTCGGGAGAGATCCTCCCAAGTGTAAATGCTGCTGGGCGCCAACTGATTCAGCCACGCCCTAGCTGAGCCTTCCAACATGAGGGGTAAATGCTTCATGGCCACCTCATCATTGCCGCCGCCAATCTGCACAGCCACTCGGTAATCCTCGAGCCACGTGTCAGGCTTGGACTCACCGGTGAACTTGCTGATTCCAGTCGCCAGCCTGAAGTTGGGAGGGATCACCGCAGCCCTGATGGCTCGACTGAAACATTCAGGCCCCGAGGCGTGTGTCCTGCTGCCGGTGGGCGTATTTCTGTTGTGGCCCTCTCGATGAGCCCTGTTCCTATCCACCAGACCTTGAACGAGGATGGATCTCGTGTCAAAGCCTGTCGTCTCGATGTCGAGGTGCATATGATCCACTCCTCGGGGGAGGGGACGGCACCCGACGTCCATCATCACGGTCGGGTCGGTGATCATATTGTTCATTTCTCCTATATTGATCGTGCCGGTCTCCACGTCCCTCACGCCTCGGGGGCGATCTCGGGCTGTGAGCCGACTGGACGGTTTCCGTCGCAACGGATCGACTGTGGATCCTGTCCCGCGACTGAGAGACGGCGGAATTCTGATTTCCCGCCGCTCGGAGCAATGCTCTGATCTACAGCAATCCTCTGCCAGCCTCTGACTGAGAGGGCTGGATTGACTCTGCTATGCGGGCCGCGGCAGCCAGGTTCTGAACCGGAGTTCGGTACACCTGCGGCGGTGGGAAGAGCTGACGTCGACTGGATTCGGGAGCTTGCTGGCGTCGACTGGACTCGGGAGCCTGCTGGCGTCGACTGGACTCGGGAGCCTGCTGACGCGCCCGCTCGTCGAGAGTTCGCTGTAGATTCTCCAGTCAAGTGCGCTCGGCTAGATTAGCCAAGCGCGCGTCCTCCAAGGCCCGGGCCTCGGGGGTTTCTCCAACAATAGGGGTGTAGAGCGCGTCCATGTTCCGGTGATGAAGCTCCTCCCGCTGTAATGACGTAAGAGGTTCGGGGAGGTATTCGTCGTGGGGGTGCGACGGATCGCCTCTATCGGCACCATCATCGGCGCGATGGAATCCAGGAGGACTGTGTGTCCCCTCGACCGCCAGAACCTCTGCCAAAGGGTCGCCGCTATCGCACTCGGATGCGGTCTCCGTGGAGCCAGTCGACAGATCGAACAGGCCACAGAGGGATTCGTCGGGCTCGATTGCCGCGACTTGCGGGGTCGCCGACTAGCGGGCCGCGGCGTGCTTCATCCACCGCTGGAGCCTCGACTGACCCGAGCGCTTGCGCTGGCGAGAGACAGGACGGGGAGATGACACGAGAGTCGACCGATATGGGGTCGACGGCTGCCGCAGGAGGACGCCACGGACGCACGCGCGGAAGTGCGTCGCACCGCAGACGGGGAGCGCGTCGACGTCAAGCGGCGCCTCCTGGAGCCAGGAGGAGTCGTCGGCGATGAAAGTGAGTCCGCCGAGACGGATCTCGCGGCCCTCCGCCAAAGCTCCGCAGGAAAACATGATCAAGTGGATCGGAAAAATCGCAACTTCTCCAATTAGGCGCTAAGACTAAGGCCCCACGGTGGGCGCCAACTGTCGTGGTTCTAAGTCTGACAGTGAGGTAGGGGGTGTGTATGAAGAGGCTAGACCTTAGCTATTGGGAAGTTGTAAGCACGCAAGGTTTACGAGTTCAGGCCCTTCTCGGAGGAATTAACAGCCCTACGTCTCGGTGCCCGGAGGCGGTCGACTGGATTATGCGTGTGTAAAAATGACAGAGGTGCGAACCCCTAATACTGAGGAGGGGGCTGGCTTATATAGAGTTCGCCAGCCCTCTCCTGTCCTCAGTAATGTAGGGTTTAAGGTACATTTAAGGTGGGCATTACTGATAACATCCCTAATAAAGTGTCATAATAATCATAAAGACTACTTAATAGCCGACCGTTTGCCTGCGGAGTGACTTGAGGTCTTCTGGCAGTCGAGTGGTTGGCTTCTTGGTCGAGTGACAACTTCTTGGTTGAGTGACAGCTTCTTGGTCGAGTGTCTTCAACCCGTCGAGTGGGATACCTTCAAGTTGATTGAAAGGTGACTTCTTCTAGGGATGTCCTATGGTAGGGCTCTTTAGGACGGGTCCGTGTCCCTACCGTAGGTACATGACTTCATCAGGGGGCGCCGCCCCCCTCTCCTAGTCCAATTCGGACCAGGGAGGAGGTGGCGCGTGGCCCACCTCTTGCTACCCCTCTGTCTCTCCACTAAGGCCCATATGGCCCAATACTTCTCCCGGTAGGGTTCCGGCAACCCTCCGGCTCTCCGGTTTTCTCCGAAATTAACCGAAACACTTCCGGTGTCCAAATATAGCCGTCCAATATATCAATCTTTATGTCTCGACCATTTCGAGACTCCTCTTCATGTACGTGATCACATCCGGGACTCCAAACTAACTTCGGTACATATAATGCATAAACTCATAATAACTGTCATTGTAACGTTAAGCGTGCGGACCCTACGGTTCGAGAGCAATGTAGACATGACTGAGATAGATCTCCGGTCAATAACCAATAGCGGGACCTGGATGCCCATATTGCCTCCTACATATTCTATGAAGATCTTTATCGGTCAGACCGCATAACAACATACGTTGTTCCCTTTGTCATCGGTATGTTACTTGCCCGAGATTCGATCGTCGGTATCCAATACCTAGTTCAATCTCGTTACCGGCAAGTCTCTTTACTCGTTCCGTGATACATCATCCCGCAACTAACTCATTAGTTGCAATGCTTGCAAGGCTTATGTGATGTGCATTACCGAGAGGGCCCAGAGATACCTCTCCGACAATCGGAGTGACAAATCCTAATCTCGAAATACGCCAACCCAACATCTACCTTTGGAGACACCTATAGAGCTCCTTTATAATCACCCAGTTACGTTGTGACGTTTGGTAGCACACAAAGTGTTCCTCCGGTAAACGGGAGTTGCATAATCTCATAGTCATAGGAACATGTATAAGTCATGAAGAAAGCAATAGCAACAAACTAAACGATCGGGTGCTAAGCTAATGGAATGGGTCATGTCAATCAGATCATTCTACTAATGATGTGACCTCGTTAATCAAATAACAACACTTTGTTCATGGTTAGGAAACATAACCATCTTTGATTAATGAGCTAGTCAAGTAGAGGCATACTAGTGACACTAAGTTTGTCTATGTATTCACACATGTATTATGTTTCCGGTTAATACAATTCTAGCATGAATAATAAACATTTATCATGATATAAGGAAATAAATGATAACTTTATTATTGCCTCTAGGGCATATTTCCTTCAGTCTCCCACTTGCACTAGAGTCAATAATCTAGATTACATAGTAATGATTCTAACACCCATGGAGCCTTGGTGCTGATCATGTTTTGCTCGTGGAAGAGGCTTAGTCAACGGGTCTACAACATTCAGATCCGTATGTATCTTGCAAATCTCTATGTCTCCCACCTGGACTAGATCCCGGATGGAATTGAAGCGTCTCTTGATGTGCTTGGTTCTCTTGTGAAATCTGGATTCCTTTGCCAAGGCAATTGCACCAGTATTGTCACAAAAAAATTTCATTGGACCCGATGCACTAGGTATGACACCTAGATCGGATATGAACTCCTTCATCCAGACTCCTTCGTTCGCTGCTTCCGAAGCAGCTATGTACTCCGCCTCACATGTAGATCCCGCTACGACGCTTTGTTTAGAACTGCACCAACTTACAGCTCCACCGTTTAATGTAAACACGTATCCGGTTTGCGATTTAGAATCCTCCGGATCAGTGTCAAAGCTTGCATCAACGTAACCTCTTACGGTGAGCTCTTTGTCACCTCCATATACGAGAAACATATCCTTAGTCCTTTTCAGGTATTTCAGGATGTTCTTGACCACTGTCCAGTGATCCACTCCTGGATTACTTTGGTACCTCCCTGCTAATCTTATAGCAAGGCACACATCAGGTCTGGTACACAGCATTGCATACATGATAGAGCCTATGGCTGAAGCATAGGGAACATCTTTCATTTTCTCTCTATCTTCTGCAGTGGTCGGGCATTGAGTCTGACTCAACTTCACACCTTGTAACACAGGCAAGAACCCTTTCTTTGCTTGATCCATTTTGAACTTCTTAAAAATCTTGTCAAGGTATGTGCTTTGTGAAAGTCCAATTAAGCGTCTTGATCTATCTCTATAGATCTTTATGCCTAATATGTAAGCAGCTTCACCGAGGTCTTTCATTGAAAAACTCTTATTCAAGTATCCCTTTATGCTATCCAAAAATTCTATATCATTTCCAGTCAGTAATATGTCATCCACATATAATATCAGAAATGCTACAGAGCTCCCACTCACTTTCTTGTAATTATAGGCTTCTCCGAAAGTCTGTATAAAACCAAATGCTTTGATCACACTATCAAAGCGTTTATTCCAACTCCGAGAGGCTTGCACCAGTCCATAAATAGATCGCTGGAGCTTGCACACTTTGTTAGCTCCCTTTGGATCGACAAAACCTTCTCGTTGCATCATATACAACTCTTCTTCCAGAAATCCATTCAGGAATGCAGTTTTGACATCCATCTGCGAAATTTCATAATCATAAAATGCGCCAATTGCTAACATGATTCTGACAGACTTAAGCATCGCTACGGGTGAGAAGGTCTCATCGTAGTCAACCCCTTGAACTTGTCGAAAACCTTTTGCGACAAGTCGAGCTTTGTAGACAGTAACATTACCGTCAGCGTCAGTCTTCTTCTTGAAGATCCATTTATTCTCAATTGCTTGCCGATCATCGGGCAAGTCAACCAAAGTCCATACTTTGTTCTCATACATGGATCCCATCTCAGATTTCATGGCTTCAAGCCATTTTGCGGAATCTGGGCTCACCATCGCTTCTTCATAGTTCGTAGGTTCATCATGATCTAGTAGCACGACTTCCAGAACTGGATTACCGTACCACTCTGGCGCGGATCTCACTCTGGTTGATCTACGAGGTTCAGTAGTATCTTGTTCCGAAGTTTCATGATCATTATCATTAACTTCCTCACTTATTGGTGTAGGTGTCGCAGAAACAGTTTTCTGTGATGTACTACCTTGCAATAAGCGAGTAGGTACAGTTACCTCGTCAAGTTCTACTTTCCTCCCACTCACTTCTTTCGAAAGAAATTCCTTCTCTAGAAAGTTTCTGAATTTAGCAACAAAAGTCTTGCCTTCGGATCTGTGATAGAAGGTGTATCCAATAGTTTCCTTTGGATATCCTATGAAGACACATTTCTCCGATTTGGGTTCGAGCTTATAAGGTTGAAGCTTTTTCACATAAGCATCGCAGCCCCAAACTTTCAGAAACGACAACTTTGGTTTCTTGCCAAACCACAGTTCATAAGGCGTCGTCTTAACGGATTTTGATGGTGCCCTATTTAACGTGAATGCGGCCGTCTCTAGAGCGTATCCCCAAAACGATAGCGGTAAATCAGTAAGAGACATCATAGATCGCACCATATCTAGTAAAGTATGATTACGACGTTCGGACACACCATTACGCTGTGGTGTTCCGGGTGGCGTGAGTTGCAAAACTATTCCACAATTTTTCAAATGTACACCAAACTCGTAACTCAAATATTCTCCTCCACGATCAGATCGTAGAAACTTTATTTTCTTGTTACGATGATTTTCAACTTCACTCTGAAATTCTTTGAACTTTTCAAATGTTTCAGACTTATGTTTCATTAAGTAGATATACCCATATCTGCTTAAGTCATCTGTGAAGGTGAGAAAATAATGATATCCGCCACGAGCCTCAATATTCATCGGACCACATACATCTGTATGTATGATTTCCAACAAATCTATTGCTCTCTCCATAGTACCGGAGAACGGTGTTTTAGTCATCTTGCCCATGAGGCACGGTTCGCAAGTACCAAGTGATTCATAATCAAGTGGTTCCAAAAGTCCATCGGTATGGAGTTTCTTCATGCGCTTTACACCGATATGACCTAAACGGCAGTGCCACAAATAAGTTGCACTATCATTATCAACTCTGCATCTTTTGGCTTCTACATTATGAATATGTGTATCACTACTATCGAGATTCAATAAGAATAGACCACTTTTCAAGGGTGCATGACCATAAAAGATATTACTCATATAAATAGAACAACCATTATTCTCTGATTTAAATGAATAACCGTCTCGCATTAAACAAGATCCAGATATAATGTTCATGCTCAACGCTGGCACCAAATAACAATTATTTAGGTCTAATACTAATCCCGAAGGTAGATGTAGAGGTAGCGTGCCGACCGCGATCACATCAACTTTGGAACCGTTTCCCACGCACATCGTCACCTCGTCCTTAGCCAATCTTCGCTTAATCCGTAGTCCCTGTTTCGAGTTGCAAATATTAGCAACAGAACCAGTATCAAATACCCAGGTGCTACTGCGAGCATTAGTAAGGTACACATCAATAACATGTATATCACATATACCTTTGTTCACCTTGCCATACTTCTTATCCGCCAAATACTTAGGGCAGTTCCGCTTCCAGTGACCAGTCTGCTTGCAGTAGAAGCACTCAGTTTCAGGCTTAGGTCCAGACTTGGGTTTCTTCTCTTGAGTAGCAACTTGCTTGCCGTTCTTCTTGAAGTTCCCCTTCTTCTTCCCTTTGCCCTTTTTCTTGAAACTAGTGGTCTTGTTAACCATCAACACTTGATGCTCCTTTTTGATTTCTACCTCCGCAGCTTTCAGCATTGCGAAGAGCTCGGGAATAGTCTTGTTCATCCCTTGCATATTATAGTTCATCACGAAGCTCTTGTAGCTTGGTGGCAGTGATTGGAGAATTCTGTCAATGACGCAATCATTTGGAAGATTAACTCCCATCTGAATCAAGTGATTATTATACCCACATTTTGAGTATATGCTCACTGATAGAACTGTTCTCCTCCATCTTGCAGCTATAGAACTTATTGGAGACTTCATATCTCTCAATCCAGACATTTGCTTGAAATATTAACTTCAACTCCTGAAACATCTCATATGCTCCATGACGTTCAAAACGTCGTTGAAGTCCCGATTCTAAGCCGTAAATCATGGCACACTGAACTATCGAGTAGTCATCAGCTTTGCTCTGCCAGACGTTCATAACATCTGGTGTTGCTCCAGTAGCAGGCCTGGCACCCAGCGGTGCTTCCAGGACGTAATTCTTCTGTGCAGCAATGAGGATAATCCTCAAGTTACGGACCCAGTCCGTGTAATTGCTACCATCATCTTTCAACTTTGCTTTCTCAAGGAACGCATTAAAATTCAACGGAACAACAGCACGAGCCATCTATCTACAATCTAACATAAACAAGCAAGATACTATCAGGTACTAAGTTCATGATAAGTTTAAGTTCAATTAATCAAATTACTTAAGAACTCCCACTTAGATAGACATCCCTCTAATCCTCTAAGTGATCACGTGATCCAAATCAACTAAACCATGTCCGATCATCACGTGAGATGGAGTAATTTCTTTGGTGAACATCACTATGTTGATCATATCTACTATATGATTCACGCTCGACCTTTCGGTCTCCGTGTTCCGAGGCCATATCTGTATATGCTTGGCTCGTCAAGTATAACCTGAGTATTCCGCGTGTGCAACTGTTTTGCACCCGTTGTATTTGAACGTAGAGCCTATCACACCCGATCATCACGTGGTGTCTCAGCACGAAGAACTTTCGCAACGGTGCATACTCAGGGAGAACACTTCTTGATAATTTAGTGAGAGATCATCTTATAATGCTACCGTCAATCAAAGCAAGATAAGATGCATAAAAAGATAAACATCACATGCAATCAATATAAGTGATATGATATGGCCATCATCATCTTGTGCTTGTGATCTCCATCTCCGAAGCACCGTCATGATCACCATCGTCACCGGCGCGACACCTTGATCTCCATCGTAGCATCGTTGTCGTCTTGCCAATCTTATGCTTCCACGACTATCGCCACCGCTTAGTGATAAAGTAAAGCATTACATTGCGATTGCATTGCATACAATAAAGCGACAACCATATGGCTGCTGCCAGTTGCCGATAACTCGGTTACAAAACATGATCATCTCATACAATAAAATTCATCATCATGCCTTGACCATATCACATCACAACATGCCCTGCAAAAACAAGTTAGACGTCCTCTACTTTGTTGTTGCAAGTTTTACGTGGCTGCTATGAGCTTAAGCAAGAACCAATCTCACCTACACATCAAAACCACAACGATAGTTTGTCAAATAGACTCTGTTTTAACCTTCGCAAGGACCGGGCGTAGCCACACTCGGTTCAACTAAAGTTGGAGAGACAGTCGCCCGCAAGCCACCTATGTGCAAAGCACGTCGGGGGAACCGGTCTCGCGTAAGCGTACGCGTAATGTTGGTCCAGGTCGTCTCGTCCAACAATACCGCCGAACCAAAGTATCACATGCTGGTAGGCAGTATGACTTATATCGCCCACAACTCACTTGTGTTCTACTCGTGCATATAACATCAAACCATAAAACCTAGGCTCGGATGCCACTTTTGGGGAACGTAGTAATTTCAAAATTTTCCTACGCACACGCAAGATCATGGTGATGCACAACAACGAGAGGGGAGAGTGTTGTCTACGTACCCACGCAGACCGACTGCGGAAGCGTTGACACAACGTAGAGGAAGTAGTCGTACGTCTTCCCGATCCGACCAATCCAAGCACCGTTACTCCGGCACCTCCGAGTTCTTAGCACACGTACAGCTCGATGACGCTCCCCGGGCTCCGATCCAGCAAAGCTTCGGGGATGAGTTCCGTCAGCACAACGGTGTGGTGACGATGATGATGTTCTACCGACGCAGGGCTTCGCCTAAGCACTACAACGATATGATCGAGGTGGAATATGGTGGCAGGGGGCACCGCACACGGCTAAGGAACGATCACGTGGATCAACTTGTGTGTCTAGAGGTGCCCCCTGCCCCCGTATATAAAGGAGCAAGGGGAGGAGGCCGGCCGGCCAGGTGTGGCGCGCCAAGGAGGAGTCCTCCTCCTAGTAGGAGTAGGACTCCTACTAGGAGGGGGAAAGAGGTGGAGTGGGAGAAGGAAAGGGGGGGCGCCCCCCTCTCCTAGTCCAATTCGGACCAGGGAGGAGGTGGCATGCGGCCCACCTCTTGCTGCCCCACTCTCTCTCCACTAAGGCCCATATGGCCCAATACTTCTCCCGGTAGGGTTCCGGTAACCCTCCGGCTCTCCGGTTTTCTCCGAAATCACCCGAAACACTTCCGGTATCCGAATGTAGCCGTCCAATATATCAATCTTTATGTCTCGACCATTTCGAGACTCCTCATCATGTCCGTGATCACATCCGGGACTCCGAACTAACTTCGGTACATCAAAATGCATAAACTCATAATAACTGTCATCGTAACGTTAAGCGTGCGGACCCTACGGTTCGAGAACAATGTAGACATGACTGAGACAGATCTCCGGTCAATAACCAATAGCGGGACCTGGATGCCCATATTGGCTCCTACATATTCTACGAAGATCTTTATCGGTCAGACCGCATAACAACATACGTTGTTCCCATTGTCATCGGTATGTTACTTGCCCGAGATTCGATCGTCGGTATCCAATACCTAGTTCAATCTCGTTACCGGCAAGTCTCTTTACTCGTTCCGTGATACATCATCCCGCAACTAACTCATTAGTTGCAATGCTTGCAAGGCTTATGTGATGTGCATTACCGAGAGGGCCCAGAGATACCTCTCCGACAATCGGAGTGACAAATCCTAATCTAGAAATACGCCAACCCAACATCTACCTTTGGAGACACCTGTAGAGCTCCTTTATAATCACCCAGTTACATTGTGACGTTTGGTAGCACACAAAGTGTTCCTCCGGTAAACGGGAGTTGCATAATCTCATAGTCATAGGAACATGTATAAGTCATGAAGAAAGCAATAGCAACATACTAAACGATCGGGTGCTAAGCTAATGGAATGGGTCATGTCAATCAGATCATTCTACTAATGATGTGACCTCGTTAATCAAATAACAACACTTTGTTCATGGTTAGGAAACATAACCATCTTTGATTAACGAGCTAGTCAAGTAGAGGCATACTAGTGACACTAAGTTTGTCTATGTATTCACACATGTATTATGTTTCCGGTTAATACAATTCTAGCATGAATAATAAACATTTATTGTGATATAAGGAAATAAATAATAACTTTATTATTGCCTCTAGGGCATATTTCCTTCAGTTACCTGATAACCCACAAGTATAGGGGATCACAACAGTTTTCGAGGGTAGAGTATTCAACCCAAATTATTGATTCGACACAAGGGGAGCCAAAGAATATTCTCAAGTATTAGCAGCTGAGTTTTCAATTCAACCACACCTGGAAACTTAATATCTGCACCAAAGTATTTAGTAGCAAAGTAATATGATAGTAGTGGTAACGGTAGCAAAAGGTAACGATAATAGAAGTAATGTTTTTGGTATTTTGTAGCGATTATAACAATAGCAACGGAAAAGTAAATAAGCGAAGAACAATATATGGAGAGCTTGTAGGCAATGGATCTGTGATAGAGAATTATGCCGGATGCGGTTCATCATGTAACAGTCATAACCTAGGGTGACACAGAACTAGCTCCAATTCATCAATGTAATGTAGGCATGTATTCCGAATATAGTCATACGTGCTTATGGAAAAGAGCTTGCATGCCATTTTTGTCCTACCCTCCTGTGGCATCGGGGTCCTAGTGGAATCTAAGGGATATTAAGGCCTCCTTTTAATAGAGTACCGGACCAAAGCATTAACACATAGTGAATACATGAACTCCTCAAACTACAGTCATCACCGGGGAGTGGTCCCGATTATTGTCACTTCGGGGTTGCCGGATCATAACACATAATAGGTGACTATAGACTTGCAAGATAGGATCAAGAACTCTCATATATTGATGACAACATAATAGGTTCAGATCTGAAATCATGGCACTCGGGCCCTAGTGACAAGCATTAAGCATAGCAAAGTCATAGCAACATCAAACTCAGAACATAGTGGATACTAGGGATCAAACCCTAACAAAACTAACTCGATTACATGATAAATCTCATCCAACCCATCACCGTACAGCAAGCCTATGATGGAATTACTCACGCACGGCGGTGAGCATCATGAAATTGGTGATGGAGGATGGTTGATGATGACGATGGCGACGGATTCCCCTCTCCGGAGCCCCGAACGAACTCCAGATCAGCCCTCCCAAGAGGTTTTAGGGCTTGGCGGCGGCTCCGTATCGTAAAATGCGATACATCCCACTCCTTTTTTCTCCCCGAAAGTGAATATATAGAGTTGGGGTTGAGGTCGGAGGAGCTGCAGGGGGTCCACGAGGTAGGGGCGCACGCCTAGGGGGGCAGACGCGCCCCCACCCTCGTGGCTAGGGTGTGGGCCCCCTGGCCTTGATCTTTTGCTAGTATTTTTTATTATTTCCAAAAATACGCTCCGTGAAGTTTCAGGTCATTCCAAGAACTTTTGTTTCTGCACATAAATAACACCATGGCAATTCTGCTGAAAACAACGTCAGTCCGGGTTAGTTCCATTCAAATCATGCAAGTTAGAGTCCAAAACAAGGGCAAAAGTGTTTGGAAAAGTAGATACGACGGAGACGTATCAACTCCCCAAGCTTAAACCTTTGCTTGTCCTCAAGCAATTCAGTTGACAAAGTGAAAGTGATAAAGAAAAACTTTTACAAACTCTGTTTGCTCTTGTTGTTGTAAATATGTAAAGCTAGCATTCAAGTTTTCAGCAAAGATTATAAACTAAACATATTCACAATAACGCTTAGATCTCATGGTTACTCATATCAATGGCATAATCAACTAGCAAGCACTAATAATGAATCTCGGATGACAACACTTTATCAAAACAATCATAATATGATATAACAAGATGGTATCTCGCTAGCCCTTTCTGAGACCGCAAAACATAAATGCAGAGCACCTTTAAAGATCAAGGACTGACTAGACATTGTAATTCATGGTAAAAGAGATCCAGTCAAGTCATACTCAATGTAAACTAACAGTAATGAATGCAAATGACAGCGGTGCTCTCCAACTAGTGCTTTTTAATAAGAGGGTGATGACTCAACATAAAAGTAAATAGACAGGCCCTTCGCAGAGGGAAGCAGGGATTTGTAGAGGTGCCAGAGCTCGGTTTTGAAATAGAGATGAATAATATTTTGAGCAGTATACTTTCATTGTCAACATAACAACCAAGAGATGGTGATATTTTCCATACTACACACATTATAGGCGGTCCCCAAACAGAATGGTAAAGTTTATACTCCCCCTCCACCAACAAGCATCAATCCATGGCTTGCTCGAAACAACGAGTGCCTCCAACTAACAAGAATCCCAGCGGGAGTTTTGTTTGCAATTATTTTGATTTGATTTGCATAAAGCATGGGACTGGGCATCCTGGTGACCAGCCATTTTCTCGTGAGTGAGGAGCGGACTCAACTCCTCTTGAGAATAACCTGCCTAACATGGAAGATACATACAGCCCTAGTTGATACATGAGCTATTCGAGCATACAAAACAGAATGTTTATTTGAAGGTTTAGAGTTTAGCACATACAAATTTACTTGGAACGGCAGGTAGATACTCTATATAGGTAGGTATGGTGGACTCATATGGAATAACTTTGGGGTTTATGAGATTGGATGCACAAGCAGTATTCCCGCTTAGTACATGTGAAGGCTAGAAAAAGACTGGGAAGCGACCAGCTAGAGAGCGACAACAGTCATGAACATGCATTAAAATTAATCAACACCGAATGCAAGCATGAGTAGGATATAATCCACCATGAACATAAATATCATAGAGGCTATGTTGATTCTGTTTTAACTACATGCGTGAACATGTGCCAAGTCAAGCCACTCGAATCATTCAAAAGAGGATACCACCCTATCATACCACATCACAACCATTTTAATAACATGTTGACACGCAAGGTAAACCATTATAAGCTCCTAGCTAATTAAGCATGACATAAGAAACTATGATCTCTAATTGTCATTGCAAACATGTTTATTCATAATAGAATGAATCAGGAACGGTTAACTAATCATATTTACAAAAACAAGTGAGGTCGAGTTCATACCAGCTTTTCTCATCTCAATCAGTCCATCATATATAGTCATAATTGCCTTCCACTTGCATGACCGAACGATGTGGATAATAATAATAGTGCACGTGCATTGGACTAAGCTGGAATCTGCAAGCATTCAATAAACAGGAGAAGACAAGGCAATATGGGCTCTTTTGTCAGGTCAACAATAATGCATATAAGAGCCACTTCAACAATTTAATTATGGTCTTCTCCTATCGACCCCAAAGAAAAGAA
Source organism: Triticum monococcum (assembly GCA_034509565.1). Classification (NCBI taxonomy): domain Eukaryota; kingdom Viridiplantae; phylum Streptophyta; class Magnoliopsida; order Poales; family Poaceae; genus Triticum; species Triticum monococcum. The sequence continues at coordinate 59,677,513 of CM067843.1, read as the reverse complement.
AAGAAATAAAACTATTTACACGGGAAAGCTCCCAACAAGCAAAAGAAGAACATGAAATCTTTTTGGGTTTTGTTTTTAATTACTACTACAAGCATGGAAATTAAAACTAGATAAAAGCTACAACTAATTTTTTTGGTTTTTCTTAAGGTTTATTAAGCACACAAAAAGAAAGCATAAAAAGGGAAAATAAACTAACATGGATATTATAATGAAAAAGTATGAGCACCAACATCTAGCAATGAGTGTGTGAACATGAATGTAATTTCGGTGAGAAATACGTACTCCCCCAAGGTTAGGCTTTTGGCCTAAGTTGGTCTATGGCCACGGATGGCCTGGCGAATATCCAAAGTTGTAGTTGGGGTCGTACTGAGATGCAGCAGTCATTGCATCGTGGGCTGCAGCCTGGAGGCGAGCTATCTCAGCTCTCCTCTTATAATCTTCCGTCTCCTCTCTAATTATAGAATATGTCCCTTTTGCCTGAAAGTCAAAGAAAGTAGAAGCAGGGAGAGCGACGTGATAGGTGCGTCGTCTGTCAAAGATTAGTCGGTACTGGAGGAACTGATCGTTCCTCTCAACAAACTGATGACGAACCATAGCCTCATAATCCAAATAAGCAGGAGGCAACTCAATATCATCCTCACGTATGGTTATACCAAGAAAATTAGCTATGCGGGTTGCATAAATTCCACCAAAGAAATCTGCATTAAATCTATTAAGATGCAACATTCGTGCAACAATGGCTCCCAAATTATAAGATTTATCTCCTAACATAGCACTCCTAAGAATACTAAGGTCAGGGACACACATGTGACATGCTTCATCTTTACCATTAATGCATCTACCTATGAAGAGAGCAAAATAACATATAGCAGGAAAATGAATGCTCCCTATGGTAGCTTGTGCTATATCTCTAGATTCCCCCACAGTTATACTAGCAAGAAAATCTCTAAATTCAGATTTGCGAGGTTCACTAGTACTACCCCATTGTGGAAGTTTGCAAGCAGTGGTAAAGTCCTCTAAGTCCATAGTGTAAGAATTTTCATAAAGATCAAACAAGACAGTTTGAGAATTACGTGAAGATGAAAATTCAAACCTCCTCACAAAGGAGCTAGTGAGATAGTGGTACTGACGACATTTTTCTTCCTCGAAGCTCAATAGATCAGGGTTACACAAATATGCGTTAAATTCTTCCTTAATTCCTGCTCGATCCATGAAGTCCTCTAAAGGCCATTCACAAGGCTGCACTGGGGCGTCCCTTGGTGGCTCATCGTCAGCATCACGCGTTTCAATCTTGAGTCCTTGCTTCCTTGAAGGACCACCTTGGTACATTTTCCTAAACATATTTCTTCCTCTGAAAAATTTCTGAAATTTTAGTAACTTCAAAATAAAAGTGAACCAAACTCAACAATATTGATAGCAACTACTCATATAAGTGCCTAGAGGCAATATCATGCATCAAAACTACTTTTGACCACATAAATTTGACATGCAAGCTCAAGAACAGGGTCACCTAAGCAGCAAAAATATGCAATGAATAAAGCACTAGAACAAAAACTAATTGGACCAATGGAGGAGTCACATACCAAGGAACAATCCCCCCAAGCAATTTTGTGAGAGGTGCTTTGAGCAAGGAGATCGAAAATGGCAGCAAAATGAGCTTGGACTTGGGTTTGAACTGGATAATGGTGTTTGTGGGAGGAAGAAGGAGTGTGTGGGTGCAGGAATAAGTGGAGGAGGGCCACTGTGGGCCCAGGGGGTAGGGCGCGCCCTCCACCCTCATGGCCAGGTGGATGCCCCCCTGCTGTGTTCTCAGTGCCAAATATTCTCAAATATTTTAGAAAAAATCATATTTAAATTTCAGGGCATTTGGAGAACTTTTATTTTCGGGGTATTTTTATATTGCACGGAAATTCAGATAACAGATATAAAATACTATTTTTATATTATTTAATATAAATAACAGAAAGTAAAAGGAGGGTGCAGAGAGTTGTGTTTTCTAAATTCATCCATCTCATGATCATCAAAAGGAATCCATTAACAAGGTTGATCAAGTCTTGTTAACAAACTCATTCCGAATAACATGGAACCGGAGAATTTTCGAATAACACTAGGTTACCTCAACGGGGATATGCACATCCCCAACAATAAGAATATCATATTTCTTCTTGACAGTAGGAAGAGGAATTCAAAACCTCCAAAAATAATTGATGGAATTTTTTCAATAGAATTGATACTGTGGACTTGAGGTTGTTTCCTCGAAAAGTGTACCGTATGCTCATTACCATTAATATGAAAAGTGACATTGCCTTTGTTGCAATCAATAACAGCCCCTGCAGTATTCAAAAAGGGTCTTCCAAGAATAATAGACATACTATCGTCCTCGGGAATATCAAGAATAACAAAGTCCGTTAAAATAGTAACGTTTGCAATCACAACAGGCACATCCTCACAAATACCGACAGGTATAGCAGTTGATTTATCAGCCATTTGCAAAGGTATTTCAGTAGGTGCCAACTTATTCAAATCAAGTCTACGATATAAAGAAGGAGGCATAACACTAACACCGGCTCCAAGATCACATAAAGCAGTTTTAACATAGTTTCTTTTAATGGAGCATGGTATAGTGGGTACTCCTGGATCTCCGAGTTTCTTCGGTATTCCACCTTTAAAAGTATAATTAGCAAGCATGGTGGAAATTTCAGCTTCTGGTATCTTTCTTTTATTAGTAACAATTTCTTTCATGTACTTAGCATAAGGATTCATTTTAAGCATATCAGTTAATCGCATACGCAAAAAGATAGGTCTAATCATTTCAGCAAAGCGCTCAAAATCCTCATCATCCTTTTTCTTGGATGGTTTGGGAGGAAAAGGCATGGGTTTCTGAACCCATGGTTCTCTTTCTTTACCATGTTTCCTAGCAACAAAGTCTCTCTTATCATAACGTTGATTCTTTGATTGTGGGTTATCAAGATCAACAACATGTTCAATTTCTATATCATTATCATTGCTAGGTTGAGCCTCAACATGAACATTATCATTAACATTATCACTAGTTTCAGGTTCATTACCAGATTGTGTTTCAGCATCAGAAGTAGAAATATCATTTGGATTCTCAGGTGTATCATTAACAGGTTCACTAGAAGCATGCAAAGTCCTATCATTTTTCGTTTTCTTCCTTTTGGAAGGACTAGGTGCATCTATATTATTCCTCGAAGAATCTTGCTCAATTCTCTTAGGGTGGCCTTCAGGATACAAAGGTTCCTGAGTCATTTTACCACCTCTAGTCATAACTCTAACATCATTATCATTATTCTTACTATTCAATTCATTGAGCAAATCATTTTGAGCTTTAAGTACTTGTTCTACTTGAGTGGTAACCATAGAAGCATGTTTACTAATAAGTTTAAGTTCACCTTTGACATTAGCCATATAATCACCCAAGTGCTCAAGCATATCAGCACTACGTTTTAATTCTCTACCAAAATAAGCATTGAAGTCTTCTTGCTTAACCATAAATTTATCAAACTCATCTAACCATGGGCTAGCAAACTTAGTAAATGGGGTTTCAGCTTTATCATATCTATAGAGAGAATTTACCTTTACTACCTGTGTCGGGTTATCAAGACCATGTATTTCTTCAATATGAGATGGATTAAAATTATGCATTTCTTCGACAGGCGGTAAATTGAGACCATGTATTTCTTCAATAGGAGGTAAATTCTTAACATCTTCACCTTTAATACCCTTTTCTTTCATGGATTTCTTTGCCTCTTGCATATCTACAGGACTAAGAAATAGAACACCTCTCTTCTTCGGAGTTGGTTTAGGAATAGGCTCAGGAAGTGTCCAATTATTTTCATTAGTCAACATATTATTTAATAGAATTTCAGCTTCATCTAGTGTTCTTTTCTTGAAAACAGAACCAACACAACTATCCAGGTAATCTCTGAAAGCATCGGTTAGTCCATTATAAAAGATATCAAGTATTTTATTTTTCTTAAGAGGATGATCAGGAAAAGCATTAAGTAATTGGAGAAGCCTCCCCCAAGCTTGTGGGAGACTCTCTTCTTCAAGTTGCACAAAATTATATATATCCCTTAAAGCAGCTTGTTTCTTATGAGCAGGGAAATATTTAGCGGAGAAGTAATAAATCATATCCTGGGGACTACGCACACAACCAGGATCAAGAGAATTAAACCATATCTTAGCATCACCCTTTAATGAGAATGGAAATATTTTAAGGATATAAAAGTAGCGAGTTCTCTCATCATTAGTGAATAGGGTGGCTATATCATTTAATTTAGTAAGATGTGCCACAACAGTTCCAGATTCATAGCCATAAAAAGGATCAGATTCAACCAAAGTAATTATATCAGAATCAATAGAGAATTCACAATCCTTATTAGTAACACAGATAGGTGAAGTAGCAAAAGCAGGGTCAGGTTTCATTCTAGCATTAAGGGATTGCTGCTTCCATTTAGCTAATAACCTCTTTAGATCATATCTATCATTGCAAGCAAGAATAGCTCTAGCAGATTCTTCATCCAAAACATAACCCTCAGGCACAACAGGTAATTCATATTTATTAAGGGGAGAGTCTTCATCATCACTTTCATCAATATTATAAGTTTCAATAATTTCATTCTCTCTAATCCTAGCAAGTTGGTCATCAAGAAATTCACCAAGTGGCATAGTAGTATCAAGCATAGAAGTAGTTTCATCATAAGTATCATGCATAGCAGAAGTGGCATCATCAATAACATGCGACGTATCAGAATCAATAGCAGAAGCAGGTTTAGGTGTCGCAAGCTTACTCAAAACAGAAGGTGAATCAAGTGCAGAGCTAGATGACAGTTCCTTACCTACCCTCGTAGTTGTGGGATAAATCTTGGTTCTTGGATCTTTCAAGTTCTTCATAATGATAAGCAGATATAAATCCCAAGTGACTCAAAGAATAGAGCTATGCTCCCCGGCAACGGCGCCAGAAAATAGTCTTGATAACCCACAAGTATAGGGGATCACAACAGTTTTCGGGGGTAGAGTATTCAACCCAAATTTATTGATTTGACACAAGGGGAGCCAAAGAATATTCTCAAGTATTAGCAGCTGAGTTGTCAATTCAACCACACCTGAAAACTTAATATCTGCAGCAAAGTATTTAGTAGCAAAGTAATATGATAGTAGTGGTAACGGTAGCAAAAGGTAACGATAACAGAAGTAATGTTTTTGGTATTTTGTAGCGATTATAGCAATAGCAACGGAAAAGTAAATAAGCGAAGAACAATATATGAAAAGCTCGTAGGCAATGGATCGGTGATAGAGAATTATGCCGGATGCGGTTCACCATGTAATAGTCATAACCTAGGGTGACACAGAACTAGCTCCAATTCATCAATGTAATGTAGGCATGTATTCTGAATATAGTCATACATGCTTATGGAAAAGAGCTTGCATGACATCTTTTGTCCTACCCTCCCGTGGCAGCGGGCTCCTAGTGGAAACTAAGGGATATTAAGGCCTTCTTTTAATAGAGTACTGGACCAAAGCATTAACACATAGTGAATACATGAACTCCTCAAACTACGGTCATCACCGGGAGTGGTCCCGATTATTGTCACTTCGGGGTTGCCGGATCATAACACATAGTAGGTGACTATAGACTTGCAAGATAGGATCAAGAACTCTCATATATTGATGAAAACATAATAGGTTCAGATCTGAAATCATGGCACTCGGGCCCTAGTGACAAGCATTAAGCATAGCAAAGTCATAGCAACATCAATCTCAGAACATAGTGGATACTAGGGATCAAACCCTAATAAACTAACTCGATTACATGATAAATCTCATCCAACCCATCACCGTCCAGCAAGCCTACGATGGAATTACTCACGCACGGCGATGAGCATCATGAAATTGGTGATGGAGGATGGTTGATGATGACGATGGCGACGGATTCCTCTCTCCGGAGCCCCGAACGAACTCCAGATCAGCCCTCCCGAGAGGTTTTAGGGCTTGGCGGCGGCTCTGTATCGTAAAACGCAATGAATCCTTCTCTTTTTTCTCTCCCCGAAAGTGAATATATAGAGTTGGGGTTGAGGTCGGAGGAGCTCCAGGGGGCCCACGAGGTAGGGGGCGTGCCCAGGGGGGCAGGCGTGCCCCCACCCTCGTGGCTAGGGTGTGGCCCCCCTGGCCTTGATCTTTTGCTAGTATTTTTTATTATTTCCAAAAAGACGTTCCGTGGAGTTTCAGGCATTCCAAGAACTTGTGTTTCTGCACATAAATAACACCATGGCAATTCTGCTGAAAGCAGCGTCAGTCCGGTTAGTTGCATTCAAATCATGCAAGTTAGAGTCCAAAACAAGGGCAAAAGTGTTTGGAAAAGTAGATACGACGGAGACGTATCATTACCATGCCCGAGAACGGTCCAGATGTTTACATGGAGACTAAGGCATGAATTTCTAGCCTTGCTAACGAATATGCAGAGGCGAGGCCTTGCGGTCGAGGGCACGAAATGCTTCTTTTGTGGACGAGCTGATGAAGATGGAGGATACTTGTTCATCAAGTGCAAAGCGGTTAAGGAGGTGTGGAGAGATCTAGCCTTAGAGAATGAAAGAAGGGAGCTGGAAGCAATCTCATCTGTGCATGCAATGTTGGACTATTCATGGAGGGTAGATACCTTAAAGCGCATGCAGATCCTGACTTTTTGGTGGATGTGGTGGAGTGCCAGGAATAAATTGAGAAAGGGGGAACTTGGGGTGTTGGCAACTGACATTGCGAGACGAACACGCAGTTGTACACTTGAGTATATGCAGGTACATATCCAGGTACCTAAGCCACAGTGCATTGAAATATGGCGGCCCCCCGCGGAATACATGGTGAAATTCAATGTTGATGGATCCTTCGTCCCAGAAGAAAACCATGCAGGGTGGGGAGCAGTGGCTAGGACAAGCGATGGCGTCGTGGTGGGTGCGCGGGCTGGAAGATTGGAGCTCATCCAAGATGCGTTTGCGGCTGAAGTAATGGCTCTTTCAAACGCAGTCTCCTTTGCAGCCGATTTGGGGATCATCCGAGTAGAGTTCGAGACGGATTCACAGCTATTGGCAGAAGCAATGGACGTGCGCAAAGTCGATTCTTCGGCGTATGTTGCCGTGATTGAGGATACAAAATACCAGCTCAAACTGTAGTTCTCTAAGTATGTAATAAAATGGTGTAGGCATAGTGCTAACTCCGCGGCTCACGAACTAGCAGGTCTTGGTCATCTGTGTCCTGCAAACTCGGCTGTCGAATGGGAGTCCGATGTACCCACCCAAGTGGCTGTATGTGTTGCAGGTGATTTATCCGGACACCGTTAAGTTACAAAGCTTTGCTTTGCCTTAAAAAAACACCCGTCACCTACCTCCGACATTATCATAACAGCCATTGAAATAAAAAAAATGACGAATCACCATATCATTTAGCTAATCTGACTTCCCATAAAATACATCTAATCCCGTTGCCCACGTAGGCACATACACGGAAATGAATCTCCCATATCTCTCTCTCCGTGAATAACGTGATTGATGCTTGGGTGAACTTGAATACGTGATCACCTCGAATAATCGGAGACTGATCTCCTCCTCATCTCCTCGTCTCATCTCGTCTCCTCAGCCATCGTTAGTAGCCGCCGCCAGCGCCTCAGCCGCTCGGACGCCATGGACCTTGGGAATTTGGATCACAGCTCGCGCGAGAACGAGGACCGGGAGAAGAAGATGCAGCTCCTGCTCACTCGGACTGAGCCACATGGCGGCGACGACCACGGCAAGTAGCATGGCACGACTACCCCGATCCCAAGCTAGCCTAACCCTGGATGGTGCCATCCGTCTCCGCCAGCCAGGAAAGGTCCAAGTCCTCGGCCGACAACGTCAAGCCGTCCGCCTCGCCCCAGCCTGCTTCGCAATGGTCGATCCTCTGCTGCCACGACGCACAAGAACAAGAGCAAGGATATTTCGACTGGTGAGTTTCAATTTTGTGTTTGATTTTATGAATATAAGCATTGATCTTATAATTTTTTTGTATATAGATGGTATGATGTATTTGTGCATAGATTGATTGCTGCTGAAGTCGATGTGGGGTATTTTTACCCGTGAGCACCCATTTCACCTGTCGGGTGATTGGAGGAAAATTGTACCGGTTCACGGGTATGGGTACTGATGATGTACCCTTTCACATGTATGGATACGGGTGATGGGTAAGTTCGAGAGGGATGGATAAGGGTATGAGGTAACTCCATCTATACCAAACCCGGCGTGTGCCATCCCTACTCCTTTGGTTTCAAAAAGCTTGTCCTAGATTTGTCAGGATTTAGAACCCTTTCTATTCTTATACAAAATCAAAAGCTACCGACCTTATTACCATCTAACATATTCCTACAGAAAATATATTAATGAACATATGTTTTCTCCATCAGTAGTGAACCTGCTCGGGTCAAAAATAAACAGGCACAAATGTACAAAACCATCAGATGAATATCAGGTGCCAAAACATAGGTAAAAGGACATGTTTCATGGGTGTGATAATTATATTGCATAATAAAAATATTATTCTTGCATATGAATTCATCATCACTAATATCATAATATCAAAATAAACGTGCGTAGCAACACACGTCTCTGATGATCTAGTATTATCAAAGCTCCGCACAACAGTACAAGGGAACATGCGCACATTTTGAGACTAGACTTCTTATAGCAGCACAATCCTGCTAGTCTCCGGTTGATCGCCGGGACGACGCACGAACACAGAGCGGGCCGTCCATTTTAAGCGTGAGCATTGGGCGATACCCCACCGTCGAGTCGCACTCCCACATCTCAAACCTGAAGAGGTAGAGAAGAGTTGCTGAAAATATCTTCATTTGCCTATACGCGAACTCCTTTCCTAAGCAGATCCGAGGCCCCGCCTAGGTTGAACAAGAGGACAAACATACATACACGTGAATTCTGGATCATGTCGTAGTTTATTGGTCCTTGAAAATAGATGATTTAATTACCTGGAAAGCGGTGAACTTGTAGGGGCTCTCCGGGACGAACACACCGTCGTCGTCGAGCCACCTCTCCGGCCTGAATTCCTCAGCGTCGTCGCCCCACAGGAACTTCATCCGGCCCATCGCGTACGGCAGGTAGTTCACCATGTCCCCTCTCCTCACGGTGTGCCCGTCCGGCAACGTGTCATCTGAGAAGCAACATTTGACATCCTGCGATGCAACAACCAATAATCACTTCCCCAGTCGTGAGACAAATGGAAACACAAATGCGGATGATCAGGGTCAACTCACGGTGGGCACCGCCGGGTACAGCCGGAGGGTCTCCGTGAGCGCGGCGTGGAGGTAGTGCATGCTGCCGATGGCATCTTCGGTCAGGCACGCCGTGAACTCTTGCACGCCGCCCACGTTCTGGTGGTCGCCGGTGGTGGCCTCCCGCACCTCCCTCGCGATCTTGTCCTGGATGCGCTGGTCTCTGCACAGGACGTAGAGGAACCACGACAGAGTGCCCGCCGTGGTGTCGCGGCCGGCGATCATGAAGTTGAGTATGATGTCCCGCAGGTACTTGTTGTCGAAGCAGCCGGGGTCTTTCTCCCTCTCCAGCAGGAATCTCGACAGTATGTCCTGTTTCTTGGCCTGCCAAAATCAAGAAATGTCACCACTAATTTGCCGCCACCGGGAAAATGTTGTAAGGGGAATCGAAGCTCGCTTACGAATTCTTGTCCATCTCTGTCCATCTGCTCGATCTTCTTGTCGATGACGGTGTACACGAAGTCATCGATGGTGCCCACCGACCGCTTCATGGCCGCCTCCGACACGATGTTGAGGAGCCTCTTGGCCTTCCACAGCGGGTCCAAGAACCGGTACAGCACCTGCTCGCTGGCGTTGTCGAACGCCCTGGCGAACGCCGCACCCTCCTCGTTGGATCCGGAGAGCGCGCCCAGGTTGACCCCGAACCCAATCTTGAAAATCGAGTCCAGCGTCGACCGCATGAACAGATCCTCCATGCTCAACCTCTCCCCGGCAGCCGCGGCGGCGGCCACGATGCCCGCGAGCTGGGCAGCCATGTCGCGGAACACGCCACTGCTGTAGTCCCGGAGCATTCGGGTGCTGAACTCGAAGCTGGCGACCTTCCGCTGGTGACGCCACTTGGTGCCGTCGACGTTGAAGATCCCGTCGCCGAGGAGGTCCTCCATCGTGTTATGGGTCATCGTCCCCTTGCCGTAGTTGGCGAAGTTGGTCCGGAGAATGTACTCGACGTTGGCCGGGTCGACGGTGTGGACGGAACTGCAGGTCAGAGTGAGCATGCGGAAGGTGCGGTACCTGCGGGAGAGCTCCGTCATGTACTCCGGCAGGCGGCCCCAGTTGAGCAGCTGGTGGAGCATGGTGCCGGCGACGGGTGGGTAGCTCCGGCGCCTCTTGCCGAGCAGGCCGAGGCGCGTCATGTACAGGCCGGCTAGGATAAGGAGCAGCGACGACAGCGCGACGAGGAACGGCAGCGGTGAATCCATGGCCTGTGAAACGGCGCTGGGTCACGTACGTAGTATGGTGCTAGAGTGCGCCGTGTGTGTGTGGATTGAGGAAGGCATATTGTTGTTCTCGTCATTTATAATAGTAGAAATTTTAAGATGGCCAGAACTATTATGGACCGTCCATTACTTTTCCAAAAGTCTAGATTGAATGACGTAATAGGTCATCTATGAGGTCACCCGCACTCATATTTGGTAACTGTCTATTATTTACGATCCAAGGGTCTGGCTTGAACGACGTAATATGTCATCTATGAGGTCACCCGCACTCATATTTGGTAACTGCACATTATTTAGGATCCAATGGTCTGGATTGAACGAGGTAATAGGTCATCTATGAGGTCACCCGCACTTATATTGGCAACTCTTCATTATTTTCGATCCAAGGGTATAGATTGAACGAGGTAATAGGTCATCTATGAAGTCATCTGAACTCATATTTGGTAACGGTTAGAAAAATAGGAAACACCAGAATTGGAAAGTAGGAATTTATAATATATTCCTACCATATAGAGATTGCTCGAGTAAAAGGAAAACAATTGTATTCTTCTATAAAAATATTGTCATGAGTGCTAACGCCTATGGATCTCATTTTAATTCTTAATTAAGATGATTCATGTCATTAAATTTCATGATTTATATTAAGATATCATGAGGTCACATAACATTAGTAGAAAAAGACCCATTTGTCCCGGTTCATAAGGCCCATTTGTCCCGGTTCGGCAACCGGGACTAAAGGGTCGGTACTAAAGCCCAATACTTTTAGTCCCGGTTCTTATACCAACCAGAACAGATGGGCCTCCACGTGGCCGCTACGGCTTGCCCAGACAGGGTAGCACCAACCGGGACCAATAAGCGTCCACGCGTCAGCAGTCCAAGGGCTAGGGTTTTTGCTTCTGTTCTGAAGGGGGTGGGGGGGGGTTTGGGGGTTTTGGGGGATTTTGTAGGATTAATTTAGGGGTTTCATATATTGTGTTAGCTAGCTAATAATAGAGAGAAGTGCCCTCTCTTATCCGTCGACGCTACGTACTATACGTATAGAGAGGACTCGGCACGCTAGCTAGTAAGCAAATGAAGGAAACCATTAAGTACAAAAGATCGTCATGAACACATACAAAGAGAAGTGATCGACCTCTTCTTCTCCGAGAGATTGGTCGAACAACAAGTTTTCGTATATCTATCCGACGCTTTTGGCTACGTATATATATAGACACACACACACACACACACACACACACACACACACACATATACACACACACACAATGTAAGATCTCTTATAATCCCCTAGCATCTGAATTTAAGTTCCACATGGTATTCTCCGGTTTTATTGATGACGTGGTCAAGAAAGAATCCCGCCACTTCCTCTTGAATTGCTTTCATGCGATCCTGTGGTAGGAGTTCATCCCGCATCTGCCACATCTAATTTGAAGGAGGGGCTCAATACATATATATGAATGGAACTCAACACAAATGATGGTAATAAAATGAAATTGTGAATATTATTGCTTACGCACTTCAAATTGTCTTTCAGAGTAGCCCCGTTTTTTTGCAAGTCGCGTTGTTGATGAACTCTTAAACGTAGTATCCACAGTAATTATTTTTGGGTTCCTGTCACAAGCACTTTACGAGAAATAGAGGTCAATCAAACTGATAATGAAGTATTATAAATGACATTGATGAAAGTAGCTAGAATCAACGGGAGATGCGTGGAACTAGCTAGCTAGTACTACTTAGTTTCGGGTATGTCCATCATAGCTCCCCCGGCAGTCCCGGAGCTTGTGCGGTGAATACTTTCCAAACCCTGCGAGACAAAGAAAACAATTACTTGATATCAGGAAATGAACAAAGTTGCCGATATGGTGCGATAATGATCGATTGAACTTACTTCTCGAGCATTTTAGTCATGCCCACATAGTCCTCGGGAGATTTTCGTCTCGAGTCTAAGATGGTTACTAGTCCCTGCTCAAGCTTAATCTCTAGGAGAATATAGTGGAACCTGCGCACACATGCATAACTCATCAATTACATTACTATAACCTCGCGTAATAAGGGAAACCAAATATGCACAAGACAGTAACACTCACTTGAAGTTGTAAGGAAAGAGTATTTTATCTTTGTTTTGATTTATTACCAACGATCGTAGCATGTTGGCCTCGGTTTCTTTAGCATGCAATGTAACCGTGTATTCATCTGTGAGATTTGTGTTAATGAACCCGATATCATAGATTTGTGCTTTTCTGCATTCAACGATCTTCAATCTGCATAATATAGTGAGGATAATTATATATACATGCAATGGAAGAGCTGAGCTATATATAGAGACTTAATGACAGAAGTAGTACTTACAGACAGTAGCAAGTGACCGTTAATTTATCGAGGGCCTTTTGATTGAAAACTGAAAGAACTCCTCAAATGGAACAGACAACAGATCAATTCCAACAAGGTCGTGCTCCTCTTTAACTCTCAACGTCAAAGTATCCTTCCCAGACTCTCTGCAGGTTTTCATGTACCAATCATGGAATCTTCCCATCATCGTTGTTAGAGGAGGACTTCCATCTTTGACGAGAGGCTTCCTATACTGGTATCTGAATTCGTCCACCTCCATTATATCATAATGTGCATCGTTGTCGTGCATGTAATCTGCAAGATTGGTACCGGGCAAGATCCCCGGATGATTAGTGACGATATCGCTAGACACCTTGAGCGGGGGGCATGATTGGTTCGCTTGTTCGCCGAGCTGGAGAATTTTTTCCCACATCTTCCTTGTGCTTGTTGGGGAACGTAGTAATTTCAAAAAAAATCCTACGCACATGCAAGATCATGAGAGGGGAGAGTGTTGTCTATGTACCCTCGTAGACCGTAAGCGGAAGCGTTATGACAACGCGGTTGATGTAGTCGTACGTCTTCACGATCGACCGATCCCAGTACCGAAAGTACGGCACCTCCGCGATCTGCACACGTTCGGTTCAATGACGTCCCACGAACTCACGATCCAGCAGAGTGTCGAGGGGGAGCTTCGTCAGCACGACGGCATGATGACGGTGATGATGATGCTACCGAAACAGGGCTTCGCCTAAGCACCGCTATGATATGACCGGGGTGGGTTATGGTGGAGGGGGGCACCGCACACGACTGGAAACAATCAACTTGTGTGTTCTAGGGTGCCCCCTGCCCCCGTATATAAAGGAGCAAGGGGGGAGGCCGGCCGGCCCTAGTGGCACGCCAAGGGAGGAGGAATCCTCCTCCTTGTAGGAGTAGGATTCCTCCTTTCCTAGTCCTACTAGGAGGAGAGGGGGAAGGAAGCAAGGGAGAGGAAGAGGAGAAGGAAAAGGGGGGCGCGCCCCCCTCCCTAGTCCAATTCGGACTCGCTATAGGGTGGGGGTGCCTTCCCTCTTCCCTATGGCCCATGAAGGCCCAACTTTCCTGGGGGGGGGGGGGTCTGGTAACCCTTTCGACACTCCGGTATTCCCCGAAATCACCCGGAACACTTCCGGTGTTCGAATATAGCCATCCAATATATCAATCTTTATGTCTCGACCATTTCGGGACTCCTCGTCATGTCCGTGATCAAATCTGGGACTCCAAACTACCTTCGGTGCATCAAAACACATAAACTCATAATACCGATCATCGCCGAACGTTAAGCGTACGGACCCTACGGGTTTGAGAACTATGTAGACATGACCGAGACACGTCTCCGGTCAGTAACCAATAGCGGAACCTGGATGTTCATATTGGCTCCCACATATTCTATGAAGATCTTTATCGGTCAAACCGCATAACGATATACATTGTTCCCTTTGTCATCGGTATGTTACTTGCCCGAGATTCAATCGTCGGTATCTCAATACCTAGTTCAATCTCATTACCGGCAAGTCTCTTTACTCGTTCCGTAATGCATCATCCCGCAACTAACTCATTAGTCACATTGCTTGCAAGGCCTATAGTGATGTGCATTACCGAGAGGGCCCAGAGATACCTCTCCGATACTCAGAGCGATAAATCCTAATCTCGATCTATGCCAACTCAACAAACACCATCGGAGACACCTGTAGAGCATCTTTATAGTCACCCAGTTACGTTGTGACATTTGATAGCACACAAAGTGTTCCTCCAGTATTCGGAATTTGCATGATCTCATAGTCATAGGAACATGTATAAGTTCTGGAGAAAGCAATAGCAACAAACTAAACAATCATCTTGCTAAGCTAACAGATGGGTCAAGTCAATCACATCATTCTCTAATGATATGATCCCGTTAATCAAATGACAACTCATGTCTATGGTTAGGAAACATAACCATCATTGATTCAACGAGCTAGTCAAGTAGATGAATACTAGTGACATTTTGTTTGTTTATGTATTCACACATTTACTAAGTTTCCGGTTAATACGATTCTAGCAAGAAAAATAAACAACTTTATTATTGCCTCTAGGGCATATTTCCTTCAGTGCTAACCTTCGATTACTGCAAGTACTTCCCGACCGCTCCGCTTTGATATATGACCTTTCAATAATGCACTCATAGTTGGTTTTCGGCGGAGATGGTGGTGGTTTCTTGAGGGCATCGATAGTGAGCTTTGCTTTCACTGGATCTATCTTCTCCTCCGGAGGTGGATATTTCTTAGCTCTTTGCGTTTCAAAGAACTCCCTCACTTGGGCTTGACAGATCTTCGCGTTTTCCTTCTCAGTCATCTCGTATGGTAACTTCTCTAGAGGCTTTAGAGATGGACCGAATCTGCATTGCCTCCCGCCTCTGGCTATGCTGCTAGACACCGGAGCAGACGGAGCAGCTGCGGCTGTCTTCTTTCCTTGCTTACAAGGCGGAGAAGGACTGCGATGCATCGGAGCAGTCGGAGCAGCAGCGGCTCTCTTCCGCCCTTGCTGACGAGGCGGACAAGGAGGCGGGCTGCTCAGGCGCGTAGGCGGAGAAGGAGGCGGAGTGCTGCCATGCGCCGAAGAAGGAGGCGGAGGGCCCTGATCACTCGCTGGAGGAGGCGGAGTGCCCTGACTCGCCGGAGGAGGAGGAGGCGGAGGCGTCCAGTTCGGAAGGTTGATGAGCTCCTTCCGCCATAGACATTGAGTTTTCAGAGCACAACCCAACCGAGTCTCCCCTTCACCGATAGGGTGGTCAAGCTCGAGCTCCTCAAATCCCTCCATTATTTCATCCACCATCACAGCAGCATATCCTTCTGGAATTGGACGATAGTGAAAAGTTGCGCCAGGTTTAGGAGGTGCAACAGAGCCGAGAGCCGCCTTGACTTGGAAGTTCTGTCATTGCGTCATAAGGTGGCAATGTTGAGACTCCATGATAGCATCCACGGGGTAGCTAGCAGGATCCATGAAGACGGGATCCTGAAGCAGCTCGGTGGAAGCCACGCTACTTCTCTGCTGAGATGGCAGGGTAGCTTCGGCAGGTCGCTTGCTATGAACTGCTTCTCATTCCTCTAGCGCTTGTACCCTTGCGTGCAGCTTCTGCAGTTTGGTCTGCTCCACTTTCCTCTTCCTCTCCCGGCCTTTGTAACCGTCTACCTCGGGAAACCCAGCCTTCCACGAAACGGAGCCTGGCGTGCCTCGTGTCCGTCGAGGGTGCTCAGGATTCCTGATGGCCAGTGTGAGCTCATCGTTCTCTCTGTCAGGAACGAACGTCCCTTGCCGCGTTGCGGCGATATACTCCTGAAGCTTCGTGATGGGTATATTCAGTTCCTGGTTTGTCCAACGGCACTTCCCTGTTTTAGGGTCCAAGGTTCCCGCAACCCCCAAGAACCAAGTCCTTGAACAGTCTGGCCAGTGCAATGTTTCTGGTTCGACCCCTTTATCAAGAAGGCCATTCTCAGCCTTGTCCCACAACGACCAGGCTTTGAGGTAGCCACCTGACCCCGTGCGATGGTGAAGGTCCTTCTTTGCAGCATTTTTCTTGTTTGTCGCTGACATCTTCTTGCTCTTATCCGATGTCTTATGGGCCACAAATGCGTCCTAGTGATCTCTTATCTTCTCAAATCAGCCAGTGAATTCTGGAGTCTTTTCTTTGTCGACAAACGTTGTTTTCAACTCATTCTTCCACCTCCTGAATAGATCTGCCATCTTCTTAAGAGCATGAGCCTTGACCAATGGCTCTATAGCTGGCTTCTCCGGATCCTCCTCTGGCGGTAGGGTGAAATTTGCCTTCAGCGTGGTCCAAAGATCATCTTTCTGCCTATCGTTCACATAAGACACCTCAGGATCTTCATTCTTAGGCTTATACCATTGGTGGATGCTGATCAGGAACCCTCGACCCTCGAACCCTCGACCCTCTACCCTAGTTCCCAACCCTCGAACCCTCGGCGACCCCCCTCATGTCGAAGTTATCGAGGAGGGGGTATATCGCCCCCCCCCCCCCTCATGTGGAAGTTATCGGGGAGGGGGTATATCGACAACGACATACCTGATAAAAAATAAGAAGAGGAAGAAGAAGAAAAAAAGAGGAGAAGGAGAAAGGAACACAGGAGAAGATTGAAGAAAAAAAATAAAAAGAAGAGAAGAAAGGAATAGAGGAGAAGAAGAAAGGAATAGAGGAGAAGAACTATTTTTTCTTTTTCTCCTCTTTTTTCTTCTTTTTTCCTCTTCTTATTTATTTCTCCTCTTCTTCCTCTCTTCTTCCTCTCTTCTTCCTCTCCTCTTCTTCTCCTTCTTCCTCTTCTTATTTTCCTTTTTCCTCTCCTTCGTTTTCTTCTTCTTCTTCCTTCTTCCTAGATAAAACTTTTCTAAAAATGTAACTTCTGCATATATAAAGATTTTCCTCTTCTTCTTCCTTCTTCCTTCTTCCTAGCTAGATATATAAAACTTTTCTAAAAATGTAACTTTTGCATATATTTTTTTCTTCTTCTAACTTTTGCATACATAATAAAACTTTTCTAAGAATCTAACTTTTGCATATATGAACATATATACATAGAGAACATACATACATATATACATTTTTATAAAAATGCAAAAAACATAAATAAAATACATTTATACACATACACACACATATACACATATATACACATACACACACATATACACAAAAAATACATTTATAAAAAAATGTAGGGCAGGGGCGGTGGGGCGGCGCGCGGCGCCAGCGCAGGGCAGGGGCAGCGGCAGCGCGCGGCGGCGGTGACCAGTACAGGGAGGAGGAGGGGATCGGGGCGGCGCTAACAACGAGGAGGTGTCGACGACGAGGAGCGGGCTCAGGGGCGGCGGACGGCGATGACGCGCTCGGGGGCGGGGGCAGGGGTGCTGATACGTCTCCAACGTATCTATAATTTTTGATTATTCCATGCTATTATATTATCTGTTTTGGATGTTTAATGGACTTTATTATACACTTTTATATTATTTTTGGGACTAACCTACTAACCCAAGGCCTAGTGCAAATTGTTGTTTTTTTTTGCCTATTTTCGTGTTTCGCAGAAAAGGAATATCAAACTGAATCCAAACAAAATGAAACCTTCGGGAGAGTTATTTTTGGAACAAACATGATCCAGGGGACTTGGAGTAGACGTCAAGAAAGGAGCGAGCAGGCCACAAGGCAGCACTAGTAGAAAAAGGGTCAAACATGAAGCACATTAGTGCCGGTTTGAATTTGAGCCGGCACTAATGTGTGCATTAGTGTCGGTTCCAACGGCTAGCTGGCCGCTCTCATTAGTACCGGTTCGTGGCGAACCTTTAGCACCGGTTCGTGCCACGAACGGGTACTAAAGTGAGTGGTGGCAGGATGTTGTCAGTCCGGGGCCCCTCCAGCACCTTTACTACCAGGTCGTATCACGAACTGGTACTAAAGGTCGTCCTACATAGACCCTTCGTCTACCCGAGCTCGCTCTGTTCTTCCCCTTTCCCCTCTCCTCTCTGTTCTTTTCCCGCTTCCTCTCAAGCTCATCACACATTTTGCCCAAAATTTGTCAAGATTTGAAGGCCCCCATCCATTCAAATAATCACAAAGGTTAGCAACTTTGTCCTTTCATCTCTCATTGCTAGATTAGCTCGTGCAATGAGGAATTATATATATGTGCTAGTATTTGATTTATATGCAATTTGAGGTCAAAAATAACACTTAGTTTGCATATGTAGGTGTGGTTTACTTAGTACCTTCTAAATCTCCGTCGTAACCATTGTCGATCGCTCACAACGTCCCGTCGCCGGCACCACCTTGTGGTGAGCCTCTTGTTCATAAAGTTTTATATAAAAAATTGATGTTTGTGTGATTTGGATATATAGTTACTCGTATAATTATCTTACCCATACGTTGTTTGTTATACATAGTGCCATGGTTTTGATATCCGTCCCCGTCGGCCCTCGTCCGGGTTATGATTCGGATCTGGTATATTCTCTTTTAAAACTATTCATTGCATTCCGTGTTTATGACAAATTATGCCCATCAAGTTGACATAGATATTTGTATGTAGGAGGTAGTTAAACCGGATATTCCAACAGACTCTATTGTCGAGAGGTTAAATTTAGTTGAAAGAGAAAACGAGGATTTGAAGGAAAAATTGAAAAAAAATTGAGGGGGAGAAGATGGAATTGGAGTTGCATGTTGCCGATGTCGTCGATGATCATAAGATTAAGATGGAGAAAATGCGCTTGAAGATTAGAAAGATTAGAAAATATGCCATTCATAGTGAGGCTTGGTATCATTATGTTGTTGGATCAATTGTTACCTTAGTTGCGATCTTGATCGCATTTGTTGTTGCATTTAAATTCTTTAGCTAGAGAGTTATTTGTTTGTTGCATTTAAGTGTTGTATGATCTTTATGTATGAACTTTATGTATTGTATTAATTTGGTGTTTTCGGTGTTGTGTATTGAAGATGAGCCGGCAATGGATGTACGATGACCGATGCTGTCCCGAGTTCATTAATGGCATGCGTACTTTTCTGCTTGCGGCTGAGGCAAACAAGCGGGCGGATGGTTTTATGCCTTGTCCATGTGCTGGCTGTAAGAATGGGCACAATTACTCTACGTCAAGAACCATTCACGTCCACCTGTTTGAGTCCGGTTTCATGCCCCACTATAATGTTTGGGTCAAGCATGGAGAAAGAGGGGTTATGATGGAAGACAATGAAGAAGAAGAGGACGACGACAGCTATCCTGGCCATGGGTTCCCTGAATACGATGATACAATAATGAGGGAAGAAGCTGAGCCGGTAATGCGGGAAGAAGCTGAGCCGGCAATGCGGGAAGAAGCTGAAGAAGAGGCATCGGATGAGCCCGTTGATGATCTAGGTCGGGCCATTGCTGATGCAAAGAGAAACTGCGCAAGTGATTTGGCGAAGAAGAAGTTGCAGCGCATGTTAGAGGATCACAAAAAATTGTTGTACCTGAATTGCGTAGGTGACAAGAAAAAGCTGGGCACCACACTGGAATTGCTACAATGGAAGGCATAGAATGGTGTATCTGACAAGGGATTTGGAAAGTTGCTGGTAATGATAAAGAATATGCTTCCAAAGGACAACGAATTGCCCGAGAGTACGTACGAAGCAAAGAAGGATGTCTGCCTTCTAGGGTTAGAGGTGCAGAAGATACATGCATGCCCTAATGATTGCATCCTCTACCGCGGTGAGTACGAGGATTTGAACGCTTGCCCAGTATGCGGTGCATTGCGCTATAAGATCAGCCGCGATGACCCTGGTGATGTCGAGGGCGAGCGCCCCAGGAAGAAGATTCCTGCCAAGGTGATGTGGTATGCTCCTATAATACCACGGTTGAAACGTTCGTTCCAAAACAAAGAGCATGCCAAGGCGATGCGATGGCACAGAGAAGACCGTAAGAAAGACGGAAAGTTGAGAGTACCCTCTGACGGGTCGCAGTGGAGAAAAATCGAAAGAAAGTACGGGAAGGAGTTTGCAGATGACGTAAGGAACGTATGGTTTGGTCTAAGCGCAGATGGCATTAATCCTTTTGGGGAGCAGAGCAGCAACCATAGCACCTGGCCTGTGACTCTATGTTTGTATAACCTTCCTCCTTGGTTGTGCATGAAGCGGAAGTTCATTATGATGCCAGTGCTCATCCAAGGCCCTAAGCAACCCGGCAATGACATTGATGTGTACCTAAGACCATTAGTTGAAGAACTCTTACAACTGTGGAATGGAACAGGTGTACGTGCGTGGGATGAGCACATGGGGGAAGAATTTGACCTAAAGGCATTGCCGTTCGTGACCATCAATGATTGGCCTGCTCTCAGTAACCTTTCAGGACAGACAAACAAGGGATACCGCACATGCACGCACTGTTTGGACGATACCGACAATATATATTTGGCTAATTGTAAGAAGAATGTGTACCTGGGACATCGTCGATTTCTTCTGAGCAGGCATCCCGTAAGAAAGAAAGGCAAGCATTTCAGAGGTGAGGCGGATCACCGGACGAAGCCTCACCACCGTACTAGTGCTGATGTACATGATATGGTCAAGGATTTGAAGGTGGTCTTTGGAAAGGGTCCTGGTGGACAAGAAATCTATATTTGGGACCTGCCCTATTGGAAAGACCTAGAGGTCCGCTCCGCAATCGACGTGATGCACGTGACGAAGAATCTTTGTGTGACCCTGCTTGGCTTCTTGGACGTGTATGGGAAGACAAAAGATACACCTGAGGCACGAGAGGACCAGCAACGTATGCACGGAAAAGACGGCATACATCAGGGTCATGCAAGCTACGCTCTTACCAAAGAAGAGAAGGAAATCTTCTTTGAATGCCTGCTCAGTATTAAGGTACCGTCTGGCTCCTCGTCGAATATAAAGGGAATAATAAACATGGCAGAGAAAAAGTTCTAGAACCTAAAGTCTCATGACTGCCACGTGATTATGACGCAACTGCTTCCGGTTGCATTGAGGGGGCTTCTACCGGAAAACGTTCGATTAGCCATTGTGAAGCTATGTGCATTCCTCAATGCAATCTCTTAGAAGGTAATCGATCCAGAAATCATACCAAGGTTAGAGAATGATTTGGTTCAATGTCTTGTCAGTTTCGAGTTGGTGTTCCCACCATCCTTCTTCAACATCATGACGCACGTCCTAGTTCACCTATGTGAAGAGATTAATGTTTTGGGTCCTGTATTTCTACACAATATGTTCCCCTTTGAGGGGTTCATGGGAGTCTTAAAGAAATATGTTCATAACCGTGCTAGGCTAGAAGGAAGCATCTCCAAGGGCCATGAAAATGAGGAGGTCATTGAGTTTTGTATTGACTTTATTCCTGACCTTAAGCCGATTGGTGTTCCTGAATCGTGGCATAAGGGCGGACTAGATGGAAAAGGCACGCTAGGAGGGGAACAAATAATATGTATGGACGGACATTATCTCACTGAAGCACACTACACAGTTCTACAGAATTCCTCCTTGGTGGCTCCGTATATGGATGAACACAAGAATTTGCTACGCTCCAAACACCCGGAGCGGTCCAATGACTGGATTACACATGAACAAACCAGGATTTTCACTAGCTGGTTGCAGACATGTACCATGCATGACGCCTCTATTGAAGATGACCTATACTTGCTGTCCTAGTTACCATCTTCGAATATAATGACTTTCAAAGGGTACGAGATAAATGGTAATACATTTTACACGATCGCCCAAGATAAGAAGAGCACCAACCAGTGTTATCGAGATCGTGTATTACATTGATGGAAGACCCGCAGTACGGAATGAGAACAGTGGATCTCAACAATCTTGCATATGCATACGAACCATTCATCCTAGCCGATGATGTCGCATAGGTTTTCTATGTGAAGGACATGTCTACCAAGCCGAGAAAAAGAAAAGATAAGGAAGCGAATGCATCGTACGATGAGCCAAAGCGGCACATAGTTCTTTCTAGGAAGAGAAACATCGTGGGAGTGGATGACAAGACAGACATGTCAGGAGATTATGAAAAGTTTGATGAAATTGCTCCATTCACAGTGAATATTGACCCGAGCATCCAGTTAAATGATGAAGATTTTCCATGGCTACGGCGCAAAGGGACACACGCGAAGAAAAAGTTTCACACCCAAAGATCTGGGATGTGATCGGCTTCACTATCATCACTTTCTTCTGTTTTTCACACCCAGGAGGGAATCTCTGTAATATTTAGGGTAGCTAGTTATGTGTTTTGGCATTTGAAACACGAAGAAATTTTATGTGCCAGCAAATTCTTTCATGCATTTACTGATTTTTCAGCTAAATGACCCTGAAATTGAAAAGAATTTCAAATGAACTCAGAAAAGGTTGAAAGTTGGCATGGTATAATAATTTCACCCACATACCATGTGCAAAAAAGTAGAGAGGGTTACCGCAAAAACTGGATGCACTTCATGTACAAAATGGACAATCTCTTTCGAAGTATCAGGGTTTCGGACGAAAACTCATCCGTTACAAAGGCATTTCATTTTTTAAATAACCTAAGCATTACCAAATTGAATATAATGATAAAACACACTAATATTAAACATAAGAAAAAAGAATCACTGAAAATTCTATTTTCAAAGTTAAGTTATTCACAAACTAGTGATTCACACAAATTTCAAATAATTCAAAATTTAAACTATTCAAATTTGTAAACTACCGGTACTAACAGAAAGTTTATAATTTTTAGTACCTAAAGCAAAAATATTCACAAAGAAACTCTAAATACAGCAAAAAACAACTCAAAAATAAATAAAACAAAAATAAATAAAACAAAAAAATAAGAAAAAAAGCCCACCTACTGGGCCACAGCGGCCTGCATACGACTAGAAACCCAAATTCTAGTTGGGCCAGGATGCAGGCCCGCTAGCCCAGTAGGCCCAACAGGGCATCGCAGCAGAGGTAGGCCCAGAAGGCCTGCTTAAGAGAGGAGCTCGAGACAGCAGCGCGGGCGGGGCTTATAAGCAGGTGCAAGTGCCCCTCGGCTAGCGAGGTGGGACTAAACTTTTGCGCCCCTCGCCTGGCAGCGCACACCCTTTAGTACCGGGTCATGGCTCCAACCGGTACTAAAGGGGGGGCCTTTAGTACCGGTTGGCGCCACGGCCCGGTGCTAAAGGTCTGTTTTGGTCAGGCGAAGTGGCGGGACTAAAGGGGGTGCGGTTCCCGCCGCTTCGCCTGACCAAAACAGACCTTTAGTACCGGTTGGTGGCTCCAACCGGAACTAAAGGTGGGTTCTATATAAGAAAACACTTCAAAAATGGTCAGTTTCTCATCTCTCCCTGCTTCTTTCTCCTCTGCCCCGTCGCTGCCGCCCCTCGTCGCCGCCCCCGTCACCGTCTGTCGCCGTCCCCGTCGCCGTCGCCGTCCGCGTCCCTGTCGCCGCGCCCCGTCCTCCCATCGTCCCCACCCGGCCCGTCCCCGTCCCCGTCGTCGCCGCCCCATCCCCGTCGTCGCCGACCCGTCCCTGTCGCCGTCGCCGTCCCCGTCACCGCCCACCGTCGTCGCGCTTCGCCGGTGAGCTCCTGCCCCGGCCGCCAACCACACACACACACACACACACATTGTTATAGAATTGTTAGCAATCTTTATGTTTTTAGTTATAGAATTATTAGAAATGTTAGTTTTAGTTATAGAAATGTTAGTTATATAGAAATATTAGAAATGTTAGTTATATAGAAATTTTAGTTATATTACAAATGTTAGTTATATAGAAATGTTAGTTATATATAAAAATGTTTTTTAGTTATAGAAATATTAGAAATGTTAGTTTTAGTTATAGAAATATTAGAAATGTTAGTTTTAGTTATAAAATGTAGAATTTGCATATATGAAATCACAATCCATCATTTAAAAAATGTTACTTTACTTATGCGGCATACAGTATTTGTTGTCGACGATGCCCGGCCCGCATCCTCGCCGTCGACCCGTTCGCGACGACGTCCTGCTTCAGAGGACCCATGTCCGGGACTGGGCTCCGCCGGGCTGGCACTGGGAGGTGCTACCTTCAGGGGCGCGACGCTTGGTGAGGAACCCGGCCCCGGGTCCTGTCGTCGACCCTCATCTCCTTTGGTGGCGTTCGCGTGGGCCACTTTCGGTGCGGAGGGAGCCGACCCGCCGGAGGTGGTACGTCGCCGTGTCAGGGAGGAGGACAAGCACGTCCATCACTACATGGCTGCTATGGACGTCAGGTTCTCCAATACCTGGCAGGTTCTTTTGGGAGATCACCCGAGCAATAATCCAGTGGATGGTTCCTTCTCTTTGGGTGTCCACCGCCCGCACCTCAGGAACCGCGAGTGGCCTAGATTACTCTGTAGTATTCGATCCTTATTAGCTTGCTAGCTAGCTAGCTAGTGATGTATTCGATATTATATTTATTATTCAAGACGATGTATTCGAGATTATATCTATTATTCGAGACGATGTATTCGAGATTATATCTATTATTCGCGACGACGTATTCGAGATTATATTCGATGATGCTTATTATGTACTATGATTGATTCAGTTTTTCCTTATTAATTGATCACATCCATGCATTGTAATTTGAATATATTTCTTTTGGATTAGTTAAACAAAACCTATGGCGGACAATACCGGCAGAGAGGGAGAAGAGGCCCTGTTCAATATCATACGCAATCCTCGCGAGCCAGATGATGATCAAAATGAAGAAGAATATGACGGCTCCGAATATCTAAACAACACCGGGGAGGGTGATATGATATTCGATCGCGACGACCGAATTGATGAAGTCATGAACTATGAACATGACGAAGAAAATGTTGATCTTGAAATAACAAAGACCGGCGAGGTATATATATTTATATAAGCAGGCATCTAGTGATCATCACATGTTTTAAATGACTTGAAGATATATTAACGAATCGATCTTTCTTCTTTCATCCATCCGGATCGAGAAAATCTTCAGGCAACAGGAAATGTGGCCCAAACAAAAAGTTGAAGGAGGGCGTAAATTGCAATATCGAGGCCATCAGACCTAATGGTGAACCATTAGCGCCTAAGAAGATTGCAGACAAGTTCATTCGTTAGTGCAGAGTTCTTGTGAAGGACCAACTCCTGATCTCCCTTCAAGAATGGAGAGAGCCAGTAAAGCCACGTCCAGGAGTTACTTTTGTCGACGATAGACAAAAACTTCTGCTTTGGGAAACGCTCATGGAACATTTCACCCTACCAGATCATTTCACAGATGCAGATGTGGAGAAAGTCAAGGACGCTGCTCTTAGGAAGATGGCGGTTGCATTCAAGAACCACAAGATTCGTGAATGGGCCAAGTACGTCAACGGAGGAAGGAAGACTCCAGTATTCGAGGGAACACTAGAGAAGCAAAGTGCTCACTGGGACGATTTCGTGAAATTCAAGGATTCAGAATTATCTAAGGAACGGTCGAGAATAAACAAGTCCAATGCTGCAAAAAAGGATAAGTTCCATAAGCTGGGGCCAGGTGGCTATGCGGTGGGAATGCCTAAGTGGTATAAGTCTGAGAAAGAGATGCTGGATGCAGGTGTCACTCCAGAAACATTGAGCTGCCCCCCAGGTGCAGGACTTGGTTCTATGCGCATGGGGGGAGTTGGACTCGAAGACAGGCAAAGTTTCGAAGAAGGCATGTCTGGACGGAGCCGAAGATAAGCTACTTGTTGCAATAGAAGAGGCTCGATCGGGGTTGTTCGAGCCCAACAGAGAGAACAACGAGCTTACGCGTGCCTTGGGAAATCCTGAACACCCGGGAAGAACATGAGGCATGGGCGCTATTCCGTGGTATGAGGGGTTTTCAGACTGGAACGCCGACTACAGAACCCGTGCGAGAAAGAAGATTGCGGAGGAGAAGAAGAGGAATATGGAGGAGGAGCAGAGGAAGCTAGACTATGAATGCCTTCAAGGCCTAGAATCAGCGCACACGGACTTGGCAGTCAAATTCCAGCGGCAGCAGGAGCAGATCGACTCACTTAGCTAGCAAAGGGGGTCTCAGCAGCTAGCGGATGATCCACCATTGGATAGCACCGTCCCATCCATGCCGAGAAGCAGCGTGGGTTCCGCCCCGGGCGACGCATTGCTGGATAGCTACCAAGTGGATGACATCATGGAGAACACTAACTGCGAGCTACACTTCAAAATGAAGAACATATCCATGAAGGTGGCGGACGCCCTTACTTTTACAAATCCCCCCGAGGCAACCTTCCATTGCAACCCAATTCCAGCGGGCTATGCTCGTGTCTTGGTTGATGAGGTGGTGGACCAATATTCGGGGCTACAGCTTGAGATTCCTGGAGGTTGATGAGGCCTTGGGTTAGTAGGTTTATGATCAAGTTTATCTATGAACAATATTTGATTCTTCTCTGAAATATTTTATGTATGATTTGTTATCTTTGCAAGTCTCTTCGAATTATCAGTTTGGTTTGGCCTACTAGATTGATCTTTCTTGCAATGGGAGAAGTGCTTAGCTTTGGGTTCAATCTTGTGGTGTCCTTTCCCAGTGACAGCAGGGGTAGCAAGGCACGTATTGTATTGTTGCCATCGAGGATAAAAAGATGGGGTTCATATCATATTGCTTGAGTTTATCCCTCTACAGCATGTCATCTTGCCTAATGCGTTACTCTGTTCTTATGAACTTAATACTCTAGATGCATGCTGGATAGCGGTCAATGTGTGGAGTAATAGTAGTAGATGCGGAATCGTTTTGGTCTACTTGTCACGAACGTGATGCCTATATACATGATCATGCCTGGATATTCTCATAATTATGCACTTTTCTATCAATTGCTTGACGGTATTTTGTTTACCCACCGTAATACTTATGCTATCTTGAGAGAAGCCACTAGTGAAACCTATGGCCCCGGGTCTATATTTTATCATATAAGTTTCCAATATATTTTATTTTTCAATCTTTATTTTCCAATCTATATCATAAAAATACTAAAAATATTTATCTTATTATCTCTATCAGATCTCACTCTCATAAGTGACCGTGAAGGGATTAACAACCCCTTTATCGCGTTGGTTGCGAGGTTCTTATTTGTTTGTGTAGGTATAAGGAACTTGCATGTAGTCTTCTACTGGATTGATACCTTGGTTCTCAAAAACCGAGGAAAATACTTATGCTATTTGCTGCATCGCCCTTTCCTCTTCAAGGGAAAACCAACGCAGTGCTCAAGAGGTAGCAGGCGCGCGGGCTCGGGGACGACGTCGGCGACGGCGACGACGAGGCACGAGCGACGATGGACGGCGACGACACGATCGGGGCGACGACAGGGGTGGCAGACGACATCGGAGGAGCCTGACAGCATCGAGGAGGTCGGCGTCGTCGGGGGCAACTGGCGATGAAAACCAAAATTTTCACAAGTGTTTCTTATATAGCAAACCCTTTGGTCCCGGTTCGTGGCACCAACCGGGACCAATGCCCCCTTTCAGTCCTGGTTGGTGCCACCAACCGGGACCAAAGGCCTTGTGCTGCCAGCGTGAAAAGTTTAGTCCCACCTCGGTAGCTGAGAGAGCTCGAGAGTGGTTTATAAGCGCTGCTGCGCGCACCCTCTCGAGCTCCTCTCAACTGTAGGCTTTTGGGCCTAATCTGTTGATGTGTGCCTATGGGCCTACAGGGCCTGTTGCGGGCTTGAATCCTAGCTCATGTTTGAGTTTCTAGTCGTATTCATGCCGTGGTGACACAATAGATGGCATTTTTTGTTTTCTTTGTTGCTTTATTTATTTTATTTTGTTTCTACTTACAACAAAATACTTATTGTTGCTATTTTTATTTATTTTATTAAAGTTTATTTATTTTTCATTATTAAAGTTTATTTTGTTTCTACTTATTTATTTTATTTTATTTTACTTCTACTTATTTAATTTATTAAAGTTTATTTTATTTTGTTTCCACTTATCTATTTTATTAATTTATTTTATTTTATTTTGTTTCTACTTATTTATAAAAGTTTATTTTGTTTCTACTTATTTATTTTATTTTGTTTCTACTTATTTATAAAAGTTTATTTTGTTTCTACTTATTTATTTTATTTTATTTCTACTTATTTGTAAAAGTTTATTTTGTTTCTACTTATTTATTTTATTTTGTTTCTACTTATTTCTTTTATTTTGTTTCTACTTATTTATTTTATTTTCTTTTTTCTTATAATGTTTTGAACACAAAATACTTTGATAATTTTAGTTGCATAAATTTTATATAATTTTAGTTTCAATAATACTAGAGGTTTATAAAAGCTTTTTAGTTGATTCCTTTTGCTATTAGGGTTTCATTAAAGTTTTCCAGTTCATTCTTTTTTCTATTAGAGTTTCATTAAAGTTTTCTTGATGAGGACACCACAACCATCGACAAGTTTCCAACAATTATAGGTCCAATCACAAGAAGTCGCGCCAAACAAATAAGTGACCAGGTGAACGCTAACATAAGTTTATCTTGCAACCTTGATGACACAACTATGCTTTCATCTCCATTGTTGTTGGTTGAACTTAGGTATAACATGGAAGCAATCCAACAACTTATGAGCTCTTGAAGCAACCGCTTTGGAGGAACAAGTTTGGAGAAAACAAGTTGCAAGTGAAGCTGATGCTGTCAGTTTTTACCTATGATGTTTTCGTGTGGCACACCCATGTGATGGAGATACGGTGCCATAGGGGTACATCAACAGAAGCTACATCAAATTATCTTTCCAATGCAAAAAACCTCACATCATTTGGAGTTGTGAGTCAAAAGTTCTAGTCATTCTCGTCAAAGGTGTCCAGGCTGTCAAGACTTCGCGAATTTCTGAGGAGCTCTGCAACAACTCTCAAAGTTGGCTGCTTATTCACTCCAGGCAAACCTGCTTACTTTTGAAACCATTTTCACACCTAGCTAAGGGGGGTTGTCCCTGCTATAAAACCCCATCTCCCCCATCCTCTAGACAACCTTTGTCAAACCATTCAGCTACAAGCTTATGCAGTAAGACTGCTAGAGAGATCTGAGAAATCTTGCTACCTTTGCTCTTGTGAGTTCATTCATATTCGCGAGGAGCCTCTGGTTCCCCCTAGTTCGTGCTCTACGGTTCCAGCTGTTTTGTGTGGATTAGTATCGGTTTGTGGTTCTGCGATTGTTCGGACAGCGGGTTGGAGTTCTTGTAGCTTCGGTCAGCCAGTACCAACGTACGGGTTGCATCCAACCTTGGCAGGTATAAAGCTAGTTATCCCGGCTGCTTGCAGCTAGTTATCCCTCTCGATTCGATCCTACGACATGAAGATCGGGCCACCCTCGGGCGTGAACTCGTTCATCGGTTTCCCACCTATCATCTGGCATCAGAGCTTTCGTTGACACGGTAGGATCTGTTATCAAACTTTATCTTGCTATCATCCCTTTAGATCGAGTGTTTTTCATGCTATATTTTCTGTCCTAGAAGTCCAAAGCCCCACCAAAAATAAATCCAAGCCTTGTTGGTGCTGAGATCTTGTTGTTGCATACCTTGCATGTTCTTCATCTTTTAGATCTGCACCAAGTTCATCTTCATAATTGCTTTTAGATTTGGTTGTTGTGCTTTGGAAAAAGAGAGAAAAAAAGAGTGGAAAAAAATCAAAGAGAGAAAAAAATAGTGGAAAAAAGTCAAGAGAGAGAAAGAAAGTCTTGTGTAAGATCCAAAAGTTTCAGCTTGATAGAAAAAAATTCAGAAGCTTGTGTGTTGTGTTTTTCAATCTTGGTGCAAAGGTGCAGCAAATCCATCCACATATTTTTCTTGGTTTGCATCAACTTGATTTGAGCACAAGCCCCTTTTTGTTTACCCCACCGAGCTCCACCAAAAACCGAAGCTAGTTCTTTGATCCATGTCTTTCAATCGCTTTAACACATCCGGGAGAAGCACAATCTCATGTGAACTCATAAGAACTTTGGTGAGTAAGAGGTGAGGTTGTGTGATTCCACAAAATTATCATATTCCACTTTTGGCCTTACTAACATGGCAGGATCTAGACCGAGTGTTCATGGAGAAAACCATGGGGAAGAAGATGCCCCGGTCACACGTGCTGATTTTCAGGAATTACAGAACATGGTTCGAGACCTTGGAAAGATGTTTCACGAATGACCTCCAACAGGTGGCGATAGGGTTCGACACCGACAACACCATATTGACCCACTTGAGGAAGTTGGGAATGAAAATTCCGTGCATGCTGATGTGGATGGTGACTTGGAGGATGATAACAATAGCCATGGTGGACATGTGGCTGCTGCTCGTGGGCGTGGTGTTGCTGCTCATGGAGGGCAGCGAGGAGGACAACTTCGAGGGCGAGGGCATGGTCCTCGTGGGCACTACTATGACCCTCATGAGCGTGTTGCTCGTGGTCTTGGAGATGATTTTGATGATTATGATGGTGTCCCATATCGTCGTGCTGCTAAAGATGGGTGTTGTGCAGAACGTCGTGATCGAGATGGTCGAGATGACATAGCAAGAATCAAGTTGCATATCCCCAAGTTCACAAGAAAGGAAGACCCCGATGCATATTTTGATTGGGAAGAGCAGTGTGATCAGATTTTTCGTATCCATAACCTTGCAGATCCGAAGAGAGTAAACCTTGCTTGTGTTGAGTTTTCTGGTTATGCACTCACTTGGTGGAATCAACTACAAGAAAATTAACTGCTGCTAGGCCGTGATCACATTGACACTTGGGAAGATATGAAACAAGCCATGAGGTGAAGGTTTGTTCCTTCACAATATCAAAGAGATCTCCGAAACAGTTTGCAGTGTCTCAGCCAAGGTACGCGCACGGTGGATGAGTACTATAAAGAGATGGAATTGTTGTTGGTTCGTGCTCGTATTCATGAAGATGAGGAGTCAAAGATGGCAAGATTTTTGCATGGTCTCGACAATGAAATTTCTGATTTTGTGGAGATGTTTCCCTATAACACTCTACAAGATATTTTGGAGCAAGCAAAGCGCACGGAGAGGAAGGTGCAGCGGAGTGGTCATGGACGGATATCTCATAACCGCACCACCACACCATGGCAAAGGTTGCAGCCAAGTGCCTCTCATGGTGGTTTTCAGTTTTAGCATACTTCACACCCTACTGCCACCCGACGAACAGCGGCTTCATCGGCATCATCACCAGCCCCTAGGAATGTGGACAAGTGTGCTCCTTCTGCTGCTGGAAGTACCTCTAACCCCACGGCTGTACCATCATCTCGAAGCCGAGATATTGAGTGTTGGAAGTGCAAAGGGCATGGTCACATTTCTTCTGAATGTCGAAACAAGAGAGTTCTCTTTGTGAATGAACAAGGTGAATGGGAATCTGAGAGTGAGCATGGAGATAATGGAGCATCGGGTGATCATGAGGATGACGAGGGCGAGAAGAGTGGTTGTGATATTCAGGCCGACATAGGAGATTGCTTTGTTTCTCGTCGTGTGCTTAGTGTTAATGCAGCTAGAGAAGAGAAAGGGAGTGACATAATATTTTTCACACCCATGGCACAATCAAGGACAAGGTTTGCAGAATTATTGTTGACAATGGCAGTTGCAACAACATTGCAAGTTCAGATTTGGTAGAGAAGTTGGGACTGAAACAAAGAAGGCACCCAAGTCCATATCTTTGCTCCCTTTGACACCCAAAGAAATATTGATGGATGATCTGAAAAAGAAAGAGAGAGTGAGCGAGAAACAATTGAGTGACATCACCAACATAGTGAGCGAGAGAATCCAAAGCCAAATAAAACCCCACAGCTTAAATTGACCAAGACATGGGAAAAACAGGGATTAGTTGTGATGGCTAGGAAAAGGGACATGAGAGAGTTGAGAGAACCCAATTCCGTGTTCTTTGTACTTTTGTACAAGGACAATTTGCTTTCTACTAATGAATTAACCTCCACCACTCCTAGTGTTGTTGTTGAAATTTTGCAGGGGTATGAAGATGTGTTCCCCGAGGAGATACCACCAGGGCTGCCACCACAAAGAGGCATTGAACACCAAATTGATTTGGTTCCAAGAGCCCCATTGCCGAATCGACCACCATACCGCAAAAATCTGGAGGAAACCAAGGAGATTCAGCGACAAGTTGAAGGCCTACTAAACAAAGGTTATGTAAGGGAAAGTCTCTCTCCTTGTGCTGTACCCGTTCTTTTAGTGCCAAAAAAAGATGGATCTTCCCGAATGTGTTGTGATTGTAGGCCTATTAACAACATCACTGTGAGGTATAGGCACCCCATACCTAGGCTTGATGATATGCTTGATGAACTTAGTGGCGCCACCATCTTTTCTAAAATTGAGTTGCGAAGTGGCTACCATCAAATTAGAATGAGAGAGGGTGATGAATGGAAAACTGCTTTCAAAACAAAATCTGGTTTGTATGAGTGGTTAGTTATGCCATTTGGATTGACAAATGCACCTAGTACTTTCATGAGATCAATGAATCATGTGCTTAGAATGTTCATTGGAAAGTTTGTGGTTGTTTACTTTGATGACATCCTGATTTATAGCAAAACTTTGGATGAACATGTTGAACACATTCAGTGTGTGCTTGTTGTCCTAAGAGAGGAGAAATTATATGCTAACAAGGAAAAGTGCACATTTTGCATAGAAAAAGTTGTGTTTCTTGGCTTTGTTGTTTCAGGTCAAGGTGTGGAGGTAGATAAGGAGAAGGTCAAGGCCATCCGTGAGTGGATGCCTCCACAAAATGTAAGCCAAGTACGAAGCTTTCTTGGCCTTGCTGGTTTCTACCGTCGGTTTGTGAAGGACTTCAGCACCATTGCTGCCCCAATGAATGAGCTAACCAAGAAATATGTTCCCTTCAAGTGGGCAAATGCACAAGAGAAGGCCTTCCAAGAGCTGAAAGAAAAATTGACATCTGCACCATTGCTTGCACTACCCAACTTTGGTAAGACTTTTGAAATTGAATGTGATGCAAGTGGTGTTGGTATTGGAGGCGTACTAATGCAAGAAGGCAGGCCTATTGCATATTTTAGTGAGAAGCTAAGTGGCCCAACTCTAAATTATTCAGTTTATGACAAAGAATTATATGCACTTGTGAGATCTTTGGAAACATGGTAACATTATTTGTGGCCTAAAGAATTTGTGATACATTCCGACCATGAATCTTTAAAGCACCTTAGGGGTCAACAAAAAATGAACCATAGACATGTAAAATGGAGTGAATTCATAGAATATTTTCCCTATATTGTCAAGTACAAGAAAGGAAAAGAAAATGTTGTTGCTAATGCTTTGTCTAGACGCCATATTTTACTCTCACAACTTGATACTAAAATTCTTGGGCTGCAAAGCATCAAAGAATTGTATGCCAATGACCCATATTTTGCTAAACCACACTCAAAGTGTAGTGAGGGGAAAGGTTGGGAAAAGTTTCACTTGCATGATGGATTCTTGTTTTGAGCTAACAAATTGTGCATCCCAGATTGCTCTGTTCGTTTGTTGCTTTTGCAGGAGGCTCATGCTGGTGGTCTCATGGGACATTTTGGAGCAAAGAAAACTGAGAGTGTGCTGACTGACCATTTCTTTTGGCCGAGGATGAGGCATGATGTTGAGCCTACATACTACGTTGTGAGATTTGCCGCAAAGCTAAGTCACGTTTAAACCCTCATGGACTTTATACGCCCTTATCCATTCCTAGTACACCTTGGGAAGATATTTCTATGGATTTTGTTCTTGGATTACCACGCACTAAGAGGGGGAGCGATTCAGTTTTTGTGGTGGTTGATAGGTTTAGCAAGATGGCTCGTTTTATCTCGTGTCATAAGAGCGATGATGCTTCACACATTGCTGATTTGTTTTTCAGGGAAATCGTGCGGCTACATGGAGTACCACGGACTATTGTTTCAGATGGTGACACCAAGTTTCTGAGCTATTTTTGGAAAACGTTGTGGGAAAAGCTAGGGACAAAGCTTCTCTTTTCTACTACATGCCACCCACAAACGGATGGGCAAACTGAACTTGTCAATCGCACGCTATCCATGATGCTGAGAGCAGTTTTAAAGAAAAAAATTGAAGATGTGGGAAGAATGTCTCCCCCACGTGGAGTTTGCATACAAGAGGGCAGTACATTTGACCACTAAATTTTGTCCTTTTGAAATTGTTTATGGTTTCAAACCTGCTGCTCCCATAGATCTTTTGCCTTTACCATTGCAGGAGTGAACCAGTCTTGATGCAAGTAAGCGTGCTGACATCATGAAGAAAATTCATGAGAAGACCAAGGAAAATATTGAGAAGATGACTGAACAATATGCAAAACGAGCAAACAAGGGAAGAAAGAAGGTGTTGTTTGAAGAAGGTGTCTTGTGTGGGTACACCTACGGAAGGATCGTTTCCCAGATCAACGCAAATGCAAGTTGCAGCCACGTGGAGATGGTCCATTCAAAGTTCTTGCAAAGATCAATGACAATGCCTACAAGATTGACCTTCTGATGGATTATGGTGTTAGTCCAACTTTCAATGTGTCCGACCTCTCTCCATACTTTGTACCATCAGAGTCGAGGAAGACTCCTCTTCAATAGGGGGAGGATGATGAGGGCACCACAACCATCGACAAGTCTCCAACAATTATATGTCCAATCACAAGAAGTCGCGCTAAACAAATAAGTGACCAGGTGAACGCTAACATAAGTTTACCTTGTAACCTTGATGACACAACTATGCTTTCATCTCCATTGTTGTTGGTTGAACTTAGGTATAACATGGAAGAAATCCAACAACCTATAAGCTCTTGAAGCAACCGCTTTGGAGGAACAAGTTTGGAGAAAACAAGTTGCAAGTGAAGCTGATGCTGTCAGTTTTTACCTCTGATGTTTTGGTGTGGCACACCCATGTGATGGAGATACGGGGCCATAGGGGTACATCAACAGAAGCTACATCGAATTATCTTTCCAATTCAAAAAACCTCACATTATTTGGAGTTGTGAGTCAAAAGTTCTAGTCATTCTCGTGGAAGGTGTCCAGGCTGTCAATACTTCGCGAATTTCCGAGGAGCTCTGGAACAACTCCCAAAGTTGACTGCTTATTCACCCAAGAACGCCAGGAAAACCTGCTTATGTTGAAACCATTTTCACACCTAGCTAAGGGGGGTTGTCCCTGCTATAAAACCCCATCTCCCGCATCCTCTAGACAACCCAAGCTTATGCAGCAAGACTGCTAGAGAGATCCGAGAGATCTTGCCACCTTTGCTCTTGTGAGTTCATTCGGATTCGCGAGAAGGAGCCTTTGGTCCCCCCTAGTTCGTGCTCTATGGTTCCAGCCGTTTTGTGTGGATTAGTCCCGGTTTGTGGTTCTGCGATTGTTCGGACAGCGGGTTGGAGTTATTGTAGCTTCGGTCAGCCATCCCCAACATACGGGTTGCATCCAACCTTGGCAGGTATAAAGCTAGTTATCCCGGCTGCTTGCAGCTAGTTATCCCTCCCGATTCGATCCTACGACATGAAGATCGGGCCACCCTCGGGCGTGAACTTGTTCATCGGGTTCCCACCTATCATTTCTAGTCCATTCTTTTAGTTTATTATTTTTGCTATTAGAGTTTCATAAAAGTTTTCCATTCTTTTTTATATTAGTTCATTCTTTGAGCTAAATGACCCTGAAATTGAAAAGCACTTCAGATGAACTCTGAAGAGGTTGAAAATTGGCATGATATCATCATTTCACCCACATAGCATGTGCTAAAAAGTTGAGAGGGTTACGACAAAAACTCGATGCACTTCGTGTACAAAACGGACAATCTCTTTCGAAGTATCAGGGTTTGGGACGAAAACTCATCTATTACAAAGGGATTTCATTTTTTGAACTTATTTGAAGTCCAGACTTTTTGTGTGTTCAAAATGCACCATTCAAAGCCACATCATCAATTTTCAACCCCTTTGTGACTTCATTTTTTATTTTTTTCATGCATTTAGTGATTTTTTGAGCTATATGACCCTGAAAATGAAAAGCACTAGAAATGAACTCTGAAAAGGATGAAAGTTGGCATGGTATCATCATTTCGCCAAAATAGCATGTGCTAAAAAGTTGAGAGGGTTACGGCAAAAACTGGATGCACTTCATGTACAAAACGGACAATCTCTTTCGAAGTATCAGGGTTTCGAACGAAAACTCATCTGTTACAAAGGGATTTCGGTTTTTGAACTTATTTGAACTCCAAACTTCTTGTGTTTTCAAAATGCACCATTCAAAGCCACATCATCAATTTTCAACCCTTTCTGACTTCATTTGTTATTTTTCATGCATTTACTGATTTTTTAGCTATATGACCTTGAAAATGAAAAGCACCACAAATGAACTCTGAAAAGGTTTAAAGTTGGCATGGTATCATCATTTCACCCAAATAGCATGTGCTAAAAAGTTGAGAGGGTTACGACCAAAAATGGATGCACTTCATGTACAAAACGGACAATCTCTTTCGAAGTATCAGGGTTTCATACAGAAACTCGTCTGTTACATGGATATTCTATATCAAAGGCATCATCATAATAGTTGTGGAGAGAAAGTATTCACTTTTTGTTCGCTTGTGTCCTTTGCTAATTGCGCCGTAACCATGGATAATCTTCGTCATTTAACAGGTTGCTTGGGTCAGCCTTGACTTTGAAGGGAGGAATTTCATGAAACTTTTCATATTCTTCGGGCATGTCTGTCTTGCCCTCCACTCCCACAATGTCTCTTTTTCCTGAAAAAACTATGTGGCACTTTGGCTCATCATATGAGGTGTTCGGTTCCTTATCTTTTCTTTTTCTCCGTTTGGTAGACATGTCCTTCACATAGAAAACCTGCGCCACATCATTGGCTAGGACGAATGGTTCTTCTGTGTACCCAAGATTGTTTAGATCCACTGTTGTCATTCCGTACTGTGGGTTTACCTATATCCCGCCTCCTGATAGATTGACCCATTTGCAATTAAATAAAGGGACCTTAAAATCATGTCCGTAGTCAAGTTCCCATATGTCCACTTGATACGTCTCCAACGTATCTACGTTTCCAAACATGTTTGCCCTTGTTTTGGACTCTAAATTGCTTGATTTGAATGGAACTAACCCGGACTGACGCTGTTTTCAGCAGAATTGCCATGGTGTTATTTTTGTGCAGAAATAAAAGTTCTCGGAATGACTTGAAAATCAACGGAGATTATTTTTGGAATATATAAAAAATACTGGCGAAAGAATCAACGTCAGGGGCCCCAGACCCTGTACACGAGGGTGGGGGCGCGCCTACCCCCCTGGGCGTGCCCCCTGCCTCGTGGGCCCCCTGACGCTCCACCAACCTCAACTCCAACTTCATATATTCATGTTTGAGGAGAAAATCAAGGAGAAGGATTCATCGTGTTTTATGATACGGAGCCGCCGCCTAGCCCTAATCTCTCTCGGGAGGGCTGATTTGGAGTCCGTTTGGAGCTCCGGAGAGGGGAATTCATCGCCATCGTTATCATCAACCTTCCTCCATCACCAATTTCATGATGCTCACTATCGTGCGTGAGTAATTCCATTGTAGGCTTGCTGGACGGTGATGGGTTGGATGAAATTTATCATGTAATCGAGTTAGTTTTGTTAGGGTTTGATCCCTGGTATCCACTATGTTCTGAGATTGATGTTGCTATGACTTTGCTATGCTTAATGCTTGTCACTAGGGCCCGAGTGCCATGATTTCATATCTGAACCTATTATGTTTTCATGAATATATGTGAGTTCTTGATCCTATATGGCAAGTCTATAGTCACCTATTATATGTTATGATCCGCTAACCCCGAAGTGACAATAATCGGGATACTTACCGGTGATGACCGTAGTTTGAGGAGTTCATGTATTCACTAAGTGTTAATGCTTTGGTCTAGTACTCTATTAAAAGGAGGCCTTAATATCCCTTAGTTTCCAATAGGACCCAGCTGCCACGGGAGGGTAGGACAAACGATGTCATGCAAGTTCTTTTCCATAAGCACGTATGACTATATTCGGAATACATGCCTACATTACATTGATGAACTGGAGCTAGTTCTGTGTCACCCTATGTTATAACTATTGCATGAGGAATCGCATCCGACATAATTATCCATCACTAATCCATTGCCTACGAGCTTTTCACATATTGTTCTTTTCTTATTTACTTTTCCTTTGCTACTGTTACAATCACTATAAAACCAAAACTATTACTTTTGCTACCGTTACCGATATTATCATATTACTTTGCTACTAAATGCTTTGCTGCAGATATTAAGTTTCCAGGTGTGGTTGAATTGACAACTCAGCTGCTAATACTTGAGAATATTCTATGGCTCCCCTTGTGTCGAATCAATAAATTTGGGTTGAATACTCTACCCTCGAAAACTTTTGGGATCCCCTATACTTGTGGGTTATCAAGACTATTTTCTGGCGCCGTTGCTGGGAAGCATAGCTCTATTATTTGAGTCACTTGGGATTTATATCTGCTGATCACTATGAAGAACTTGAAAGATAAAAGAACCAAGATTTTTCCCTCAACTACGAGGGGAGGTAAGGAACTGCCATCTAGCTCTGCACTTGATTCACCTTCTGTTTTGAGTAAACTTGCGAGACCTACTCCTGCTATTCATTCTGATATGTCGCATGTTATTGATGATGCCACTTCTGCTTTGCATGATACTTATGATGAAACTACTTCTATGCTTGATAATACTGTGCCACTAGGTGAATTTCTTGATGAAGAACTTGCTAGGGTTAGAGAGAATGGAATTATTGAAACTGATAATATTGATGAAAGTGATGATCAAGATTCTCCCCCTATATATGAATTACCTGTTGTGCCTGAGGGTTATATTATGGATGAAGAAACCGCTAGAGACTTCTTAGCTTGCAATGATAGATCTAATCTTAAGAAATTATTAGCTAAGCTTAAAGAAAAATCCTTGAATGCTATAATGAAACATGACCCTACTTTTGCTAGTTCACCTATCTTTATTTCCGATAAGGATTATGATTTCTCTGTCGATCCTGAGTTAATTACTTTGGTTGAATCTGATCCTTTTTATGGCTATGAATCTGAAACTGTTGTGACACATCTTACTAAATTAAATGATATAGCCACCCTGTTCACTAATGATGAGAAAACTCGATACTATTATATCCTTAAGTTGTTTCCGTTCTCATTAAAGGGTGATGCTAAAATATGGTTTAATTCTATTGATCCAGGGTTGTGTGCGTAGTCCCCGGGATATGATTTATTACTTCTCTGCGAAATATTTCCCCGCTCGTAAGAAACAAGCTGCCTTAAAGGAAATATATAATTTTGTGCAAATTGAAGAAGAGAGTCTCCCACAAGCTTGTGGGAGGATTCTCCAATTACTTAATGCTTTGCCTGATCATCCTCTCCAATTATAATGGACTATGATAACCCATAAGTATAGAGGATCGCAACAGTTTTCGATAAGTAAGAGTGTCGAACCCAACGAGGAGCTAAAGGCAGAACAAATATTCCCTCAAGTTCTGTCGACCACCGATACAACTCTACGCACGCTTGATGTTCGCTTTACCTAGAACAAGTATGAAACTAGAAGTACTTTGTACGTATTGTTGGATAGGTTTGCAAGATAATAAAGATTACGTAAATAAAAAGTAGGGGCTGTTTAGATAAAGAAACAATAAAGTAAATATAGCAAGTGTGGAAAAGTGGTGGTAGGAGTTGCGAAATTGTCCCTAAGCAATTGACTACTTTACTAGACCGATAGCAAGTATTATGTGGAAGAAGCCACTGCTAGCATGTCATCCCTGACTTGGAATTCTATGCACTTATGATTGGAACTATTAGCAAGCATCCGCAACTACTAACGTTCATTAAGGTAAAACCCAACCATAGCATGAAGATATATTGGTCCCCCTTCAATCCTGTATGCATCAATTTCTATGCTATGTTGAAGCTTCTGTCACTCTTGCCCTTCAATACATAGTCCTATCAACATACAACTAACCCTAGGGTGTGATCCACGCACGCGCTCATATGATGGGCACCAAAGGACAGCAACATAACCACAAGCAAATTAAATCAATCATAGCAATTCGTCAACCACCGATAGGACAACGAAAATGTACTCAGACATCATAGGATGGCAACACATCATTGGATAATAATATGAAGCATAAAGCACCATGTTCAAGTAGAGGGTACAGCGGGTTGCGGGAGAGTGGACCGCTATAGATAGAGGGGAGAAGGTGATGGAGATGTTGGTGAAGATGGCGGAGGTGTTGGTGTAGATCGCGGTGATGATGATGGCCCCCGATGGCACTCCAGTGCCACCGGAAGCGAGGGGGAGAGAGCCCCCCTCCTTCTTATTCTTCCTTGACCTCCTCCCTAGATGGGAGAAGGGTTTCCCCTCTGGTCCATGGCCTCCATGG
The DNA here is from genome assembly GCA_034509565.1 of Triticum monococcum. NCBI lineage: Eukaryota > Viridiplantae > Streptophyta > Magnoliopsida > Poales > Poaceae > Triticum > Triticum monococcum. The sequence goes on along the minus strand of CM067843.1, from coordinate 59,636,735 downwards.
AACGGGAGGGGCGAGATCCCCTCCGAGATTGGATCTGTCTCTCTGTCTCTCTCTGTTTATGCGTTCTCAGATTCTTCCCTTTCACCGTTTCCTATATTCTCGGAGATCCGTAACTCCGATTGGACTGAAATTTTGACACGATCTCTATCCAGAAATTTGCTTTCTTGCGGTGAAAGAAGGGCATCAACCGCCTTACGGGGTGGCCACGAGGGTCAGGGGCGCGCCCCCCTACCTCGTTGGCCCCTCGAGCATCGTCTCGCGTGGATTTTTCTTCCCAAAAATCATATATATTCCAAAAAAATCTCCGTCAGTTTTTATTCCGTTTGGACTCCGTTTGATATGGATATTCTGCGAAACAAAAAACATGCAACAAACAGGAACTGGCACTGGGCACTGGATCAATATGTTAGTCCCAAAAATAGTATAAAAAGTTGCCAAAAGTATATGAAAGTTGTAGAATATTGGCATGGAACAATCAAAAATTATAGATACGACGGAGACGTATCAGCATCCCCAAGCTTAATTCCTGCTCGTCCTCGAGTAGGTAAATGATAAAAAGGATAATTTTTGATGTGGAATGCTACCTAGCATAATCTTGATCATATGTCTAATCTTGGCATGAATATTAAGATACGAGTGATTCAAAGCAATAGTCTATCAGTTGACATAAAAACAATAATACTTCAAGCCTATTAATAAAGAAATCATGTCTTTTCAAAATAACAAGGCCAAAGGAAGTTATCCCTACAAAATCATATAGTCTGGCTATGCTCCATCTTCACCACACAAAATACTCACATCATGCACAACCCCGATGACAAGCCAAGCAATTGTTTCATACTTTTGACGTTCTCAAACCTTTTCAACTTTCACGCAATACATGAGCGTGAGCCATGGACATAGCACTATAGGTGGAATAGAATGGTGGTTGTGGAGAAGACAAAAAGGAGAAGATAGTCTCACATCAACTAGGCGTATCAACGGGTGATGGAGATGCCCATCAATAGATATCAATGTGAGTGAGTAGGGATTGCCATGCAACGGATGCACTAGAGCTATAAGTATATGAAAGCTCTAACTGAAACTAAGTGGGTGTGCATCCAACTTGCTTGCTCATGAAGACCTAGGGCATTTGAGGAAGCCCATCGTTGGAATATACAAGCCAAGTTCTAAAATGAAAATTCCCACTAGTATATGAAAGTGATAACTCAAGGGACTCTCTATATGAAGAACATGGTGCTACTTTGAAGCACAAGTGTGGAAAAAGGATAGTAACATTGCCCCTTCTCTCTTTTTCTCTCATTTTTTCTTTTTTTCTTTCTTTTTCTTTTTAGGCTTCTTTGGCCTCACTCGTTTTTTGTGGGGCTTCTTTGGCCACTTTTATTTTGATAACCTCACATGGGACAGTGTTCTAATAATGATGATCATCACACTTTTATTTACTTACAACTCAATATTACAACTCGATATCTAGAACAAGCATATGACTCTATATGCCTCCGGCGGTGTACCGGGATGTGCAATGATCTAGCGTAGCAATGACATCAAAAAACAGACAAGCCATGAAAACACCATGCTAGCTATCTTACGATCATGCAAAGCAATATGACAATGAATGCTCAAGTCATGTATATGATGATGATGGAAGTTGCATGGCAATATATCTCGGAATGGCTATGGAAATGCCATGATAGGTAGGTATGGTGGCTGTTTTGAGGAAGGTATAAGGAGGGTTTATGGTACCGGCGAAAGTTGCGCGATACTAGAGAGGCTAGCAATGATGGAAGGGTGAGAGTGCGTATAATCCATGGACTCAACATTAGTCATAAAGAACTCACATACTTATTGCAAAAATCTATTAGTTATCGAAACAAAGTACTATGCGCATGTGTAGGACCTTGAAGTAGATGTGTCTAGAGGGGGGTGATTAGACACTTAATGCCAAAGTTGCAATTTTTAAGCTTTTCGGTTTAAGTGGAGTTTAGGCACAATTTCAACATTCACAATACATATCAAGCAAGCATGCAAAGAGTATATAGGCAGCGGAAAGTAAAGCATGCAACTTGCAAGAATGTAAAGGGAAGGGTTTGGATAATTCAAACGCAATTGGAGACACGGATGTTTTTCCCGTGGTTCGGATAGGTGGTGCTATCCTACATCCACGTTGATGGAGACTTCAACCCATGAAGGGTAACGGTTGCGCGAGTCCACGGAAGGCTCCACCCACGAAGGGTCCACGAAGAAGCAACCTTGTCTATCCCACCATGGCCATCGCCCACGAAGGACTTGCCTCACTAGCGGTAGATCTTCACGAAGTAGGCGATCTCCTTGCCCTTACAAACTCCTTGGTTCAACTCCACAATCTTGTCGGAGGCTCCCAAGTGACACCTAGCCAATCTAGGAGACACCACTCTCCAAGAAGTAACAAATGGTGTGTTGATGATGAACTCCTTGCTCTTGTGCTTCAAATGATAGTCTCCCCAACACTCAACTCTCTCTCACAGGATTTGGATTTGGTGGAAAGAAGATTTGAGTGGAAAGCAACTTGGGGAAGGCTAGAGATCAAGATTCATGTGGTAGGAATGGAATATCTTGGCCTCAACACATGAGTAGGTGGTTCTCTCTCAGAACATATGAGTTGGAAGTGTAGATGTGTTCTGATGGCTCTCTCCACGAATGAAGAGGTGGAGGGGTATATATAGCCTCCACACAAAATCCAACCGTTACACACAATTTACCAATCTCGGTGGGACCGAATCAACAAACTCGGTCGGACCGAAATAGTAAACCTAGTGACCATTAGAGATTTTCGGTGGAACCGACTGGATCAACTCGGTGGGACCGATGTGCTAGGGTTAGGGTAAATCCAAAACTCGGTTTGACCGATTACTCAAACTCGGTGGGACCGATTTGGGTAATAAGTGAAACAGAGAGTTGCCCAAGCAAATTCGGTGGGGCCAATTGCATATCTCGGTGGGACCGAAAATATTGCAGTAGGTAACAGAGAGTTTGCAAGCCCATCTCGGTGAGACCGAGATCCCATCGGTGAGACCGAATTGATTAGAGTTTTGGCAGTGCCTATGACAAGTGAAACTCGGTGGCGCCGGATAGAAATAATCGGTAGGTCCGAGTTTGGCTTAGGTTTAGGTCATATGTGGAAGTGGGAAAGTAGCTGAGGATTTTGGAGCATATCATTAAGCACATGAAGCAAGAGGCTCATTAAGCAACACCTCATCCCTCCTTGATAGTATTGGCTTTTCCTATGGACTCAATGTGATCTTGGATCACTAAAATGTAAAATGAAGAGTCTTGAGCTTTAAGCTTTAGCCAATCCTTTGTCCTTAGCATCTTGGAGAATTTCCCACAACCTTTAGTCCATGCCACTCCATTGTTGAACTTATCTGAAACATACTAGATAGAAACGTTAGTCCAACAAGAGATATATTGTCATTAATTACCAAAACCACCTAGGGAGCACTTGTGCTTTCAATCTCCCCCTTTTTGGTAATTGATGGCAACATACATCAAAGCTTTAGATAAAGATATAAAGAACAACAAGTAAAGCTTTGGAAGGACATGTAACAAGCATAGGTTCCCCCTACATGTATGCACTCATGTAAATGTGAAACATAGAGGCATGTGAGAGCATAACCATGACAGAGTAGGCAATGCGTTACATGTATCTTGGCCATATGCATTAGAGCAAAAGATTATCAAGTAAAATACCTTCATGCTCATGAGTCCTTCTTGAAAACAGTATGTACATAAGCAAGAATTCCTCATACTCATGATTTTGATGCATACACTTACCTTGTAGTCTTTAGCTGGCTTAGGATGGAATGAACCTGCACAAACAAGGTTAGATAACACAGGTACCTCCACTAGCCAGAGCAGACCAAAGAAGCCACAAGAGTACCAAGACTGGGATGACATGTAGAGAGTGAGTAGAAGGTACCACATTGGATTCAACATGTCCCCGAGAGTAAAGATATGCAATGAATTTGACTGATTTCTTTCCCTTAGGTGTCTTGCTCCCCCTGAATCTTACATGGGATATTGGGAGAAGATAGGGAACATCAAATCAGAGCTGAAAGATACAAATGGATAGAACTTAATGCAAATAAGCACATATGAACATGTCTTTCCCCCAAAAAGACATGTGACATCTCTCCTCTTGAATATCAAGCATCTGGGATCCTTGAGTATTCTCTCCCCCTGGAAATCTCTTTCTCCCCCTTAATACTTTCTCCCTTGTAGGTGATAAGCTTTGATGTGATCTCTCTCTCCCCCTTTGACATCAATTTCCAAGAAGGGCTTTCTAGAATCCGTCGTATAGGTTTGGTCCTTGAGACTCAGCACAAAGCAATGGATAAAACTGTGATGCTTGTAGAGGACAAGATTCATTGAGTAGAGCTGGATCAGAAGAAATATAGAACAAGTGGCAAACTGTTTTTCCTGTTGTGAAGTCGGTGGCACCGAGTGGCATGTTTCGGTGGGGCCGAAAAGATTCGGTTGGACCGAAAACTAAGTCGGTGAAACCGAGTTCAACACAGAGAAAAACACTTGTCACCTCAGCTCACTAAACATGTAGGATCTCACAAAGATTTGCAATGAATTATCTGAAGGATTTGCAAGGAATTGAGTGCAGAAAATTCAGAACAAAAACAAAAAGAAAAGAGAAGAAACTGAAAGATCTAGATGAAGTTTTTTTTTGAAAAAGAGAAAGAAAATAAATATGCATGAGACAAATGCAATAACACAGAAAAGAACACAAGAGAACTTCATCTAGAGTTGGGCGGTGACATAGTCACCTATGTTAGAGTATATTGACTTAGGAGCCAAGTGAGAACACTTGATCATAGGTCATACTCATCGTTTAAGCTCAAAATGGGGTTACCATTTTTCGTTTAAGCATCTTGATGTATTCACATCTTGTTGAGTTGCTTTGACTCATGTCTTGGAGTAAAGCTTCTCTAAGATGGAATAACATACCTTGGGTGGTGGTGTGGTTCTTGCTCATGTAGTTGAACTTGTGTGGGTGCTCAAGGTTGATGTAGCTCATCAAGAGTTGGGAGCACCACTTGGAGTTTGAGTTCATCTACCTACATGGGTTAGTTCTTGCAAGGAAGAGCACTTGTGTATCCAAAAATGACAATCATGAAGCTCAACATAGAATTTGTCAAAGGATATGTTTGAATGGTTTTGTGCTTCCTTGTCTTCAACCACCATTGTGTAGAGACTTGGTGATGTAGAGATTGCTCAAGATGTGAGTGAGTCGCAAACTCATGGAATTAGATTCAACCAAGCACCTACATGGGTTAGACAACATGCAAGGTACAAATATATCCAAGACATAAGATAGTCATCATAAGAGATATATCATGGATTAGTCATAAGCTCATGTCTTGCATGTATCCAATGGAGTTCCTACTCCAAGTTTGAAGCATCAATAATGTTCAATTCACCTCTCAACCTGCAAAATACTTTCTCATCAAGAGGTTTAGTAAATATATCCGCTAATTGCTTATCGGTGCGAACATGCTTAAGATCAATGTCACCCTTAGCAACATGGTCTCGAATGAAATGATGACGAACTTCAATATGCTTAGTTCGAGAATGTTGTACAGGATTATGACCAATTTTGATAGCACTTTCATTGTCACAAAGCAGTGGAATAGGTTTCACATAGATCCCATAATCTTTAAGAGTTTGGGTCATCCAAAGTAATTGAGCACAACATGAACCAGCGGCAATGTATTCTGCTTTGGCGGTGGATAAGGATACCAAGTTTTGTTTCTTGGAAGACCAAGACACAAGAGATCTACCAAGAAATTGACAAGTACCCGAAGTGGACTTTCTATCAACCTTGTCTCCGGCATAATCCGAGTCGGAATAGCCAACAAGATCAAAAGAAGACCTCTTAGGATACCAAATGCCAAAGTTTGGTGTATGAATTAAGTATCTCACTATCCTTTTCACGGCCTTAAGATGACATTCTTTAGGAGCAGCTTGATAACATGCACACATGCACACACTTAGCATAATGTCGGGACGTGAAGCACATAGGTATAACAAAGAACCAATCATAGAGCGATAAACCTTTTGATCAACCGGTTCACCATCTTTGGTCAAATCAAGATGTCCACTAGTAGGCATGGGTGTAGGCATACCTTTGCATTCTTGCATATTGAACTTCTTGAATAAGTCCTTGGTGTACTTCGTTTGAGAGACAAATGTACCTTCCTTAGTTTTCTTGATTTGCAAACCGAGAAAGAATTTGAGTTCACTCATCATAGACATCTCAAACTTCTCTGACATTAGCTTTCCAAACTTTTCACTAAAGAGAGGGTTAGTTGAACCAAATATGATATCATCAACATAAATTTGGCATACAAATAGTTATCCATTAACCCTTTTAGTAAAAAGAGTAGAATCAATTTTACCAATTTCAAAACCACTTGCAATAAGGAACTTGGTCAAGCATTTGTACCATGCTCTAGTAGCTTGTTTAAGACCATAAAGAGCTTTGTGAAGTTTGTAAACATGATTTGGTTTCTTAGGATTGATAAAGCCGGGAGGTTGTTTGACATAAACTTCCTCCTCTATTTCACCATTTAGAAAAGCACTTTTAATGTCCATTTGGTACAGGGTGATATTATGGTGATTAGCATAGGCAAGTAAGATGCGAATGGACTCAAGTCTAGCAACGGGAGCATATGTCTCACCATAGTCCATACCTTCGACTTGTGTGTACCCTTGGGCGACGAGACGTGCTTTGTTGTGAACCACTTGTCCATCTTCATCTTGCTTGTTGCGAAACACCCATTTGGTACCAATGATGTTGTGGTTGTTGTCGGGCTTCTCAACCAATGTCCAAACTTGGTTTCTCTCAAAGTTGTGTAGCTCTTCATGCATAGCGTTTATCCAATCCGGATCTTCCAATGCTTCTTCAACCTTCATAGGTTCAATGCTAGAGATGAATGAATAGTTTTCACAAAAGTTAGCTAAACGAGTTTTTGAGCGAGTGATTCTCCCGGTTTGAATATCATTGTATATTTGCTCGACGGGATGATCTTTGGCAATTCTTGCTCGAACTCGTGAGAGCTTTTGCTTGGGTCTTCGTTGAACATCTTCTTCATCTTGTTCTTCTTCTTGGTCTTCTTCATTGTTGACGTTGTCGTTCTCTTGTCGTGGTGGAGAAGGAGGTTGTTGATGTTTGTCTTGATGCATTTCCTCGTCTTCTTCATCTTGGTGTGTCCCACTTGTGGATGCTTCCGTATCAATTCTTGGTTCACCTTGTCATGAAGTAGAAGCTTCCACTTGGACGAACGAGGTACTCTCCTTCACCTCCGTTGGACGAATTTTGCCAATAGACAAGTCTTGGATTGCTTCTGAAGGGTCTTTGTCTCCTACATCGATTGGCAATTGCTCTACTTGCGAGCCATTAGATTCATCAAACTTTACATCTACCGTCTCTTCAACCTTTGGGGTGAAATTGTTGTAGACACTGTAAGTGTGAGAGTTTGAGCCATAACCAAGTAGAAAACCTTCATGAGATTTAGGAGCAAACTTTGAACGACGATGCTTGTCAAGAATGTAGCACTTTGAGCCGAATACTCGAAAGTATCCAACTTGGGGTTTGTTACCGGTGAGGAGCTCGTATGCCATCTTGCCGAGTAGCTTGTGAAGATACAAGTGATTTGTTGTATGACAAGCTATCTCAACCGCTTCTACCCAAAAGTGCTTCGGCGTCTTGTACTCATCAAGCATCGTTCTCGCCATTTCGATGAGCATCCGGTTCTTCCTCTCAACAAATCCATTTTGTTGAGGTGTGTACGTAGCCGAGAACTCGTGTGAAATCCCTTCTTCGTCAAGAAAGGTGTCCACATTTGCGTTCTTGAACTCCGTTCCGTTGTCACTCCGAACCTTCTTAATCTTCACGTCAAACTGATTTTGGGCCTTCCTAGCAAAGTTTTTGAAGATCTTCTGGACCTGCGACTTGTCATCAAGAAAGAACACCCACGTAAATCTTGAAAAATCATCAACTATAACTAGACCAAAAGAATTTCCACCAAGACTCTTGTAAGCGTTGGGACCAAAAAGATTCATATGAAGTAGCTTGAGTGGCCTCCTTGTGGTCATGATGTTCTTCATGGGATGCCTTCCTCCAACCTATTTACCTGCTTGACAAGCACTACAAAGTCTATCCTTATCAAATATGACATCGTTAACTCCAAGGATATGATTTCCTTTAATAAGCTTGTCAAGGTTTCTCATGCCAACGTGACCTAGTCGTCTATGCCACAACCAACCTTTTGAGGATTTAGCAATAAAGCAAGTTTTAGGTTGTGCCTTTTTAGAGAAATCGACAATGTAAAGATCACCTCTACGTATACCGGTAAAGACCATTTTATGATTGTCTCGACGAAACACTTGGCAATCTACCTCAGTAAATAGGACATTCAAACTGAAATCAGCAAGTCTAGATACTGAAAGTAAGTTGTAGCCGAGAGATTCAACGAGCATGACATTTTGAATGGAACTATCATGTGAGATGGCCACCTTACCAAGGCCAACCACTTTACCCTTTGAATTATCACCAAAGGTGACATAGTTTCGAGGGCCGTCATTTTCAGCAAGCTCATGAAACATCTCTTCATCTCCGGTCATATGATCAGTACATCCACTATCAAGAACCCATTCCTTTCCTCCTGACACATATCCCCGAAGATTTGCCATAAGACCAAAATGTCTCATTGCATCATCACGATCGAAGTCACTATCATCATCATCATTATAGTATCCATGTTCACCATGATCTTGTGACTCATCATTTCCTAGAGAGGGTAATTCATTAGATAAATGATCATCAAAGTGGTCACCTTTATGAATTCTTATAGCTTCGGATATAATGATTCCAACATCTTCTTTAGCACGCTTGAGATTGGTAAGCTCAAATAGACAATCACCAAAACTAGGATCACTAGAGTTCATCTTACTCAAGGCAATAGATTTATGGAGAATTTCATCCAAATTGTTCAAGGAATAATCGGGAAATTGTTCCTCAAGAAATTTCCATATAGTATAGGCACAATTAAGAGTAGGCAAACTAGCAATCAAATTTTTGGGCAATCCTCTAATGATAAGCTCAATAGTTCTAAGATTGCGAATTATGTCAATATCTTCATCTAGGGTAGGATGCAAAGGATCAATATGAGGTGCACAAGGGCTAGCAATATACTTGTTCAAATGATATTGATTGAAAATTACAAGCATCTCATTTTTCCACTCATGAAAATACTCTCCATCAAGAATAGGCACTCTATGTCTAAGACTCCCTAAAGTAGACACATCCATCTTCCTCCAATGGTGATTAAACCAAGGCAATGGAAACCAAAGCTCTGATACCACTTGTAGGACCTTGAAGTAGATGTGTCTAGAGGGGGGGGGGTGATTAGACACTTAATGCCAAAGTTGCAATTTTTAAGATTTTTCGGTTTAAGTGGAGTTTAGGCACAATTTAAACATTCATAATACATATCAAGCAAGCATGCAAAGAGTATATAGGCAGCGGAAAGTAAAGCATGCAACTTGCAAGAATGTAAAGGGAAGGGTTTGGAGAATTCAAACGCAATTGGAGACACGGATGTTTTTCCCGTGGTTCGGATAGGTGGTGCTATCCTACATCCACGTTGATAGAGACTTCAACCCACGAAGGGTAACGGTTGCGCGAGTCCATGGAGGGCTCCACCCACGAAGGGTCCACGAAGAAGCAACCTTGTCTATCCCACCATGGCCATCGCCCACGAAGGACTTGCCTCACTAGCGGTAGATCTTCATGAAGTAGGCGATCTCCTTGCCCTTACAAACTCCTTGGTTCAACTCCACAATCTTGTCGGAGGCTCCCAAGTGACACCTAGCCAATCTAGGAGACACCACTCTCCAAGAAGTAACAAATGGTGTGTTGATGATGAACTCCTTGCTCTTGTGCTCCAAATGATAGTCTCCCCAACACTCAACTCTCTCTCACAGGATTTGGATTTGGTGGAAAGAAGATTTGAGTGGAAAGCAACTTGGGGAAGGCTAGAGATCAAGATTCATGTGGTAGGAATGGAATATCTTGGCCTCAACACATTAGTAGGTGGTTCTCTCTCAGAACATATGAGTTGGAAGTGTAGATGTGTTCTGATGGCTCTCTCCACGAATGAAGAGGAGGTGGAGGGGTATATATAGCCTCCACACAAAATCCAACCATTACACACAATTTACCAATCTCGGTGGGACCGAATCAACAAACTCGGTCGGACCGAAATAGTAAACCTAGTGACCGTTAGAGATTTTCGGTGGGACCGACTGGATCAACTCGGTGGGCCGATGTGCTAGGGTTAGGGTAAATCCAAAACTCGGTTTGACCGATTACTCAAACTCGGTGGGACCGATTTGGGTAATAAGTGAAACAGAGAGTTGCCCAAGCAAATTCGGTGGGGCCAATTGCATATCTCGGTGGGACCGAAAATATTGCAGTAGGTAACAGAGAGTTTGCAATCCATCTCGGTGAGACCGAGATCCCATCGGTGAGACCGAATTGATTAGAGTTTTGGCAGTGGCTATGACAAGTGAAAATCGGTGGCGCCGGATAGAAATAATCGGTAGGTCCGAGTTTGGCTTAGGTTTAGGTCATATGTGGAAGTGGGAAAGTAGCTGAGGATTTTGGAGCATATCATTAAGCACATGAAGCAAGAGGCTCATTAAGCAACACCTCATCCCTCCTTGATAGTATTGGCTTTTCCTATGGACTCAATGTGATCTTGGATCACTAAAATGTAAAATGAAGAGTCTTGAGCTTTAAGCTTTAGCCAATCCCTTGTCCTTAGCATCTTGGAGAATTTCCCACAACCTTTAGTCCATGCCACTCCATTGTTGAACTTATCTGAAACATACTAGATAGAAACGTTAGTCCAACAAGAGATATGTTGTCATTAATTACCAAAACCACCTAGGGAGCACTTGTGCTTTCAGCATGCTCCTAGGGGGATAAATTGGTAGGAAAAGACCATCGCTCGTCCCCGACCGCCACTCATAAGGAAGACAATCAATAAATACCTCATGCTCCAACTTCGTTACATAACGGTTCACCATACGTGCATGCTACGGGAATCACAAACCTCAACACAAGTATTTCTACAATCCACAACTACCCACTAGCATGACTCTAATATCACCATCTTTATATCGCAAAACTATTGCAAGGAATCAAACATATCATATTCAGTGATCTACAAGTTTTATGTAGGATTTTATAACTAACCATGTGAATGACCAATTCATGTCATCTCTCTAAATAGATATAAGTGAAGCAAGAGAGTTTAATTCTTTCTACAAAAGATATGCCCACGCTCTAACAAATATAAGTGAAGCAAAAGAGCATTGTACAAATGGTAGTTGTCTATGTAAAGAGAAACAGTCAATCCAAACTTCAAATGATATAAGTGAAGCACATGAAGCATTCTATAAAGCCATACTCAAAAGATATAAGTGAAGTGCATAGAGCATTCTATAAATCAACCAAGGACTATCTCATACCAGCATGGTGCATAAAAGAAAAATGAAAACTAGATGCAAAAGACGCTCCAAGATTGCACATATCGCATGAACGAAACGAATCCGAAAACATACCGATACTTGTTGAAGAAAGAGGGGATGCCTTCCGGGGCACCCCCAAGCTTAGACGCTTGAGTATCCTTGAATATTTACTTGGGGTGCCTCGGGCATCCCCAAGCTTGAGCTCTTGCCCCTCTTCCTTCTTCTCACATCGAGACCTTCTCGATCATCGAACACTTCATCCACACAAAACTTCAACAGAAAACTCGGTAAGATCCGTTAGTATAATAAAGCAAATCACTACTCTAAGTACTGTTGCAAACAAATTCATATTTTATTTTTTCATTGTGTCTACTGTAATATAACTTTTTCATGGCTTAATCCACTAATATAAATTGATAGTTTCATCAAAACAAGCAAACTATGCTTCAAAAACAGAATCTGTCTAAAACAGAACAGTCTGTAATAATCTGAACATTCACCATACTTCTGATACTTGAAAAATTCTACCAAAATTATGAAAACTAAAACATTTGTATAGGAAGACAGTGCAAAAAGAATCAGAGCCATTTGACGTTCCATCTAAAAGTGTAAAATCTCGCACTGCAGCCAAAGTTTCTGTCCTGCACCGTACAAACCATCAAGCAAATGTAAACATCCTAAAGGCAAACCTTGGCACATTATTTTTATTCTTAAACTTTATAAAAGCACACAACAGAAATAAATGACTCTCTAAAACTTCCGGGTTGTCTCCCTGGCAGCGCTTTCTTTAAAGCCATTAAGCTAGGCATATAGTGCTCAAGTAATGAATCCACCCGAATCCCAAGGTATATCAAAGCCAATTTTAATTAGCAATGATTTGTAATTTAGTAGTGAGCACAAAGTAACATATATCATGCAATGACAAAGTCTAACTCTCTTCCTATGCATCGGCATGTCATAAAAGAACAATTCATGCACACATAGTAAAGGCCAATGCATAGTATAAATAGTTTCTTGCAATTTTATCGTATTGGAAACATAAAGAGGCGGAGATGTTGTTCCTATCTCATAATAATTGCAAGTAGGAGCAGCAAGCACATGCATATTATATTCATAAAAATCATCATGTGCAACGATAAAAAGGCAACCCATCAATATAATCCTTAATAAGGGCAAACTTCTCCGATATAGTGTAGTTGGGAGAATTCAAAAATATAATAGGACTATCATATGTGGGTGCAGTAGCAACAATTTCATGTTTAACATAAGGAACTATAGCAAGTTCATCTCCATAAGCATAATTCATATTGGCATCTTGGCCACAAGCATAGCAAGCATCATCAAAAAGGGATATTTCAAAAGAATCAACGGGATCATAACAATCATCATAGCAATCATCCTTCGGTAAGCACGAAGGGGAATTAAACAATGTATGAGTTGAAGAGTTACTCTCATTAGAAGGTGGGCACGGGTAGCTAATCCGCTCTTCCTCCGTTTGTTCTTCGCTCTCCTCCTCATCTTTTCCATCCAATGAGCTCACGGTTTCATCAACTTCTTCTTCCATAGATTCCTGCAAAATATTAGTCTCTTCTTGGACAGTGGAGACTTTCTTAATAAGCGCATTAATTTCATAATTGTATTCATAATTCTCATAACAATATTTCAGGATAGCTAAATTTTCAGGTCTATAAACAGCATCATCAAAATCTTCAAACTCTTTAAACATAGATTCAATTTCATAAGCAGCCTTAAAAGCAACAAATTCTTCTATTTGTTCCACATCATAGTAATCATATATACCATTAGCATAAGAAGCTAAGGTTTCATTATCATTAAATTCACATGAAAAGGGAAGGTGTGGAGCCTTCACCTTAGAGCAACAAGTATAATCATATCTCAAGCATAGTTGCCTAGCATACCAATTCAATATATGAATTTGATCCCATAATAGTTTCCCTTTTTGTGTCAAGCGGTAATCCCTAAAGTATTCACGTTGATACAATGTTACTCCCATTACATAATTGAATGGGGTTTCTCAGGATTATTAAAGTAGTACGTAATATTTTTCACATAACCAGCATCGAGGGTTTTAGGAGGTTCCCCATCTCCATGAGTAGCAAGTACACCTAATTTTTTTGGTATTTCGTGTTCCATATCCATAACTAAAGAGAGAGAACAACTAAGAACAACAAATAAAAATTACTTACTGATAAAGCAAACAAGCACACACGAGAATATTCACCCCACGCTATTGCTCCCCGGCAACAGTGCCAGAAAAAGCTCTTGATAACCCACAAGTATAGGGGATCGCAACAGTTTTCGATAAGTAAGAGTGTCGAACCCAACGAGGAGCTAAAGGCAGAACAAATGTTCCCTCAAGTTCTATCGACCACCAATACAACTCTACGCACGCTTGATGTTCGCTTTACCTAGAACAAGTATGAAACTAGAAGTAATTTGTAGGTGTTGTCGGATAGGTTTGCGAGATAATAAAGATTACGTAAATAAAAAGTAGGGGTTGTTTTAGATAAAGAAACAATAAAGTAAATATAGCGAGTGTAGAAAAGTGGTGGTAGGAGTTGCAAAATTGCCCCTAAGCAATTGGCTACTTTACTAGACCGATAGCAAGTATTATGTGGGAGAGGCCACTGCTAGCGTGTCATCCCTGACTTGGAATTCTTTGCACTTATGATTGGAACTATTAGCAAGCATCCGCAACTACTAATGTTCATTAAGGTAAAACCCAACCATAGCATTAAGATATATTGGTCCCCCTTCAATCCCGTATGCATCAATTTCTATGCTATGTTGAAGCTTATGTCACTCTTGCCCTCCAATACATAGTCCTATCAACATACAACTAACCCTAGGGTGTGATCCACGCGCGCGCTCATATGATGGGCACCAAAGGATAACAACATAACCACAAGCAAATTAAATCAATCATAGCAATTCATCAACCACCGATAGGACAACGAAAATCTACTCAGACATCATAGGATGGCAACACATCATTGGATAATAATATGAAGTATAAAGCACCATGTTCAAGTAGAGGGTACAGCGGGTTTCGGGAGAGTGGACCACTGTAGATAGAGGGGAGAAGGTGATGGAGATGTTGGTGAAGATGGCGGAGGTGTTGGTGTAGATCGCGGTGATAATGATGGCCCCCCGGTGGCACTCCGGTGCCACCGGAAGCGAGGGGGGAGAGCCCCCTTCTTCTTCTTCTTCTTCCTTGACCTCCTCCCTAGATGGGAGAAGGGTTTCCCCTCTGGTCTATGGCCTCCATGGCACGGGAGGGGCAAGAGCCCCTCCGAGATTGGATCTGTCTCTCTCTGTTTCTGCGTTCTCAGATTCTTCCCTTTCACCGTTTCTTATATTCCCGGAGATCCGTGACTCCGATTGGGCTGAAATTTTGACACGGTCTCTATCCAGAAATTAGCTTTCTTCCGGCGAAAAAAGGGCATCAACCGCCTTACGGGGTGGCCACGAGGATCAGGGGCATGCCTTCCTCCCTGGGGCGCGCCCCTACCTCGCGGGCCCCTCGAGCATCGTCTCGCATGGATTTTACTTCCCAAAAATCATATATATTCCAAAAAAATCTCCGTCAGTATTTATTCCGTTTGGACTCTATTTGATATGGATATTCTGCAAAAAAAACATGCAACAAACAGGAACTGGCACTGGGCACTGGATCAATATGTTAGTCCCAAAAATAGTATAAAAAGTTCCCAAAAGTATATGAAAGTTGTAGAATATTGGCATGGAACATTCAAAAATTATAGATACGACGGAGACGTATCAGACTAACTGATGCTTCCAGAGACCACCTGGATAGTTATGTTGATTGTGTTTTCAGGGAAAAAACTGTTGATCAAGCTGAATTGCTATTTAATAATATGTTGAGTAATGAAAATGATTGGACACTTCCTAAAACAACTCCTAAGCCAACTCCGAAGAAAAGGGGTATTCTATTTCTCAGTCCCGAAGATATGCAAGAGGCAAAGAAATCTATGAAAGAAAAAGGTATTAAAGCTGAAGATGTTAAGAACTTACCACCTATTGAAGAAATACATGGTCTTGATAACCCGACACAGGTAGTAAAGGTAAATTCTCTTTATAGATTTGATAAATGTGAAATCCCATCTACTAAGTTTGCTAGCCAATGCTTGGATGAGTTTGATGACTTTATGGTTAAGCAAGAAGACTTCAATGCTTATGCTGGTAGACAATTGAAACATAATGCTTATATGATTGAACACTTGAGTGATTATATGTCTAGAGTTAAAGGTAAACTTAAACTTATTAGTAAACATGCTTCTATGGTTACCACTCAAGTAGAACAAGTACTTAAAGCTCAAAATGATTTTCCCAATGAATTAAATAATAAGAAAAATGATAATTCTATTAGAGTTATGACTAGAGGGGGTAAAATGACTCAGGAACCTTTGTATCCTGAGGGCCACCCTAAGAGAATTGAGCAAGATTCTCAGAGAACTAATGTTGATGCACCTAGTTCTTGTAAGAAGAAGAAGAAGAAAAATGATAGGACTTTGCATGCTTCTAGTGAACCTGTTGTTGACACACTTGAGGATCCCAATGATATTTCTATTTCTGATGCTAAAACACAATCTGGTAATAAAAATGAACCTAGTGATAAAGTTAATGATGATGTTCATGTTGATGCTCAACCTAGCAATGATAATGATGTAGAGATTGAACCTGATGTTGATCTTGATAACCCACAATCAAAGAATCAACATTATGATAAGAGAGACTTCATTGCTAGGAAGCACGGTAAAGAAAGAGAACCATGGGTTCAGAAACCCATGCCTTTTCCTCCTAAATCATCCAAGAAAAAGGATGATGAGGATTTTGAGCGCTTTGCTGGAATGATTAGACCTATCTTTTTGCGTATGCGTTTGACTGATATGCTTAAAATGAACCCTTATGCTAAGTACATGAAGGATATTGTTACTAATAAAATAAAGATACCGGAAGCTAAAATTTCCACCATGCTTGCTAATTACACTTTTAAGGGTGGAATACCAAAGAAACTTGAAGATCCAGGAGTACCAACTATACCATGCTCCATTAAAAGAAACTATGTTAAAACTGCTTTATGTGATCTTGGAGCCGGTGTTAGTGTTATGCCTTTCTCTTTATATCGTAGACTTAATTTTAATAAGCTGGCACCTACTGAAATATTTTTGCAAATGGCTGATAAATCAACTGCTATACCTGTCGGTATTTGTGAGGATATGCTTGTTGTGGTTGCAAATGCTACTGTTTTAACGGACTTTGTTATTCTTGATATTCCTGAGGACGATAGTATGTCGATTATCCTTGGTAGACCCTTTTTGAATACTGCAGGGGCTGTTATTGATTGCAACAAAGGCAATGTCACTTTTCATGTTAATGATAATGAGCATACGGTGCACTTTCCGAGGAAACAACCTCAAGTCCATAGTATCAATTCTATTGGAAAAATTCCAACAATCACTATTGGAGGATTTGAATTTCCTCTTCCTACTGTCAAGAAGAAATATGATACTCTTATTGTTGGGGATGTGCATATCGCCGTTGAGGTAACCTACTGTTATTCAAAATTTCTCCGGTTTCATGCGATTCAAAATGAGTTTGTTAACAAGACTTGATCAACCTTATTAGTGGATTCCTTTTGATGAGCATGAGATGGATGAAGTTAGAAAGCACAACCTTCTGTACCCTCTTTTTACTTTCTATTATTTATATTAATTAAAGTAAAAAAATAGTATTTTCTGTCTGTTTTCCGAATTATCCTTGCAATAAAAAATACCCCCAAAATAAAAGTTCTCCAAATGCCCTGAAAATAAAATATGATTTTTTTCGAGAATATTTAAGAATTATTGGCATTAAGAACACATCAGGGGGAGCCACTGTGTGCCCACGAGGGTGGAGGGCGCTCCCTACCCCTGGGCGCGCCCCCTTCCTCGTGGACCCCATGTGGGTCCCCTCCACTTATTTTTGCACCCATACACTTCGTCTTCCTCCAGAAAAAATCTTCCACCGGCTCAAACCCGTGTTCTAGCTCATCTTGTTGCCATTCTCGATCTCCTTGCTCAAATCTCCATTCAGAAAACTGCTTTGGGGATTATTCTTTGGTATGTGACTCCTCCATTGGTCCAATTAGTTTTTGTTCTAGTGCTTTATTTATTGCAAATTTTTGCTGCTTAGGTGACCCTGTTCTTGAGCTTGCATGTCAAATTTATGTGGTCAAAAGTAGTTTGAATGCATTATATAGCCTCTAGGCACTTGTAGGAGTAGTTGCTATCAATTTTGTTGAGTTTGGTTCACTTTTATTTTGAGTCACTAAAAAATTCAGAAATTTTTCAGAGGAAGAAATATGTTTAGGAAAATGTACCAAGGTGGTTCTTCAAAGAAGCAAGGCCCAAGGCCCGCAATACGTGAGCCGGACAATGAACTACCAAGCGAGGCTCAAATGCGGCCTTGTGAATGGCCGTCAGAGGATTTCATGGTCCAGACATGCATCAAGGAAGAATTTGAAGCATATGTGCGTAACGCTAATCTTGAGAGCTTTGTGTCAGATAAGTGCCGGAAATACCTCTATTTAACTGATTTATTTGTGAGAAGGTTTAAATTTACATCCTAGCGCAATTCTCACAATGTCTTATTTGATCTTTATGATAAATCTTATATCATGGACTTAGAAGATTATAATACTGCTTGTAAACTCCTGCAGTGGGGCAGTGCCAGTGAACCTCGCAAATCTGAATTTAAATAATTTCTTGCTAGTATCACTGTGGGGAATCTAGAGAAATAACACAAGCTACCATATGGACCATTCATTTTCCTACCATACATTAATTTTCTCTCTTCGTGGGTAGAAGCATTAACGGTAAGGATGAGGCATGTCACATGTGTGTTCCCGATCTTAGTGTTCTCAAGAGTGTTGTAGTAGGAGATAAACAATAAAACTTGGGGGCTATGGTTCGTCATTAGTTTGTTGAGAGGAACGATCAGTTCCTCCAGTACCGACTAATCTTTTGACAAACGGTGCACCGTCCATGTTGCTCTCCCTGCTCCTGCTTTCTTTGACTTTTAGACAAAAGGGAGATGTGTTATGACCAGGGAGGAGGCGAACGAGTACGAGAGGAGGATGGAGGCAGCTCGCCTCCAGGCTGCAGCTCTTCAGGCAATAGCTGCTGCATCTCAATACGACCCCAGCTTCAACTTTGGATATCCAACATGCCATCCATGGGAATAGACCAACTTAGGCCAAAAGCCTAAACTTGCGGGAGTACCCTCACCGACATTACATTCATATTCACACACTCATGCCAGTTGTCGGTGCTCATACTTTTTCATTGCATTATCCATGCTAGTTTATTTTCCTTTTAAGCCCTTTTCTTGTGTGTTTGAAAACCCTTAATAAATAAAAACCAAAAAAATTAGTTGTAGCTTTTAGCTAATTTACTTTCCATGTCTGTAGTAGTAATAATTAAAAAGAAAACCCAAAAAGATTTCTCGTTCTTCTTTTGCTTGTTGGGACCTTTCCCGTGTAAATAGTTTTATTTCCTTTCTTTTCTTTGGGGGTCGAGAGGAGAAGACCATAATGAAAATGTAGAGTGGTTCTCATATGCATTATTGTTGATCTAACAAAGAGCCCATATTACCTTGTCTTTTCCCTTGAATTGAATGCTTACAGATTCCGGCTTAGTCCAATGCACGTGCATTATTATTATTATCCACACTATTCGGTTGTGCAAGTGAAAGGCAATAATGACGATATATGATGGACTGATTGAGATGAGAGAAGCCGGTATGAACGCTGGTGTTTTTGCGAAAGAGCCCCTATGTTACTTTGAAATGAACCCGCAGTCCTGTTTAAGTGGATATGATAAAACCGTTTTGACAAAAAACACCCTGCCGCATTTGCCTGTGTCCGCCGCTGCCGACCGCAACCAGCGCCTCCACGTGCGGGCGGCTCGCGCCCGTGCCTCCCTGCCGCCCCGCGCCGCCGCCCACCGTAGCTCCGCTGCCGGACCAACGCGCTGCCATGCCCTCCTCTCCTTCCTTCCCCTCCCTCTTGTTCTATTTCTCACATCCCCCTCTCTCTCTCTCTCCTTCGCAGGAAGCGGAAGCCATGGCCCTGGACCTCCATGCCAGACCGCCGCCCCGCGCTGGCTGGCCATCAGAGCGTCGCCGCCGGACCAACGCGCCGCCCTGCCCTCCTCTCCTTCTTCCCTCCCTTCTTCTGGTTCTATTTCTCACATCCCTCTCTCCCTCTCCCCCTTCACAGGAAGCGGAAGCCATGGTCGTTGGATCTCCATGCCGGACCGCCACCCCACGCCGGCCGGCCACCGGAGCGCCGCCTCCGGAGCAACGCGGGTTGCCGCGCTGGACCGCAAGCGGATGCACTGGTTGTGCTCGACGGAGATGGGCCCTGTGTGCAAGCCCCCGCAGCCTGGACGAAACTCCGGCGAGGCCATGAGCTCCCGAGCCCCAACCCGGGAGTAGGAGCGTACGGGAGCGCCGTCGTGGATCCTGCGCGTCCTAGGTCCGCCGAGGCCACGGGCTCCCAAGCCGGGCATAGGTGCGTACTGGAGCAACGCCCGCCTGGGCGAGGTCCTCCTGCTTCTGGAGGAGGCGAACAAGCCGAGCCAAGCCATGAGGCGCCCGTGGCCAACACAGTGTATCCTTCAATTGAACTATCTGATGTTTTTTCTACGTATCTGTGTCATTGACCCATTGTCTAGAGTGTGATTTCACACGTTTGATTTCAGCCAATCATCTATGAAGTGCGACCTTTCATGCTTGAATTCTACAATATCCACTGATGAATTTCATGCTTTTAGTGAACCTCAACAAATTCATGGAAAACGTATTTAGTTTTGCTCATCTGATTCGCTTTGCTGCATTATTAGTATGCCTGCCAGACTCCAAATTCAAACCTATAGCCTATAATAAACCCTAGTTTTTTTAATCAAGTTTAAACATTTCAGTTCCGTTTTTGGGTTGGAATTTATCAGTGGCCATGTAAGACTGGAAATTGCTCACCATGTGTTCCTTAATATATATTGTGCCAATAGCTATTAAACCTTCGATATGCTAGAGGGTGATGAGGTGACATGGAGCTAAACATAGATTGAAGATTCTGTCATGGGTTCCTCAGAGAAGATAGAACAAATGTGTCTGGAGATCCAGCTGTTGAAGACGCCGAGGGACAAGAACATTCAGGAGTTGTTCGCCTAATGGGTTGGTGAGAACAAGAATACAGTTAACATCATCACAGAGCCCTGCACATCTCGCATGCGAGGCAGTATGTCCCTTTTTCTTTAGCACAACTCATATGTCTCTTCCTACCAGGGAGCGTTCGTAATACTTTGCCTGATTCTATTATGGATTACCCATTTTGTTTACAAGTTGACGTACTTATTAATTTGGTGTCGTATTAACTACACCGGAGTCTGTTCTTGTGCAAAGGAAATTTGATTGGGATTGGCCGCACATCTTAAATGCATCTAGAAAATTAACCACAGAGAGATTTCACTCTTATCGCTCTTCTATTCAATACATTTTGATTGCTGAAATTTGAAACAATGACCAGGTTCTGTAGGAAGCACAAGAAAGTGGGTATGAAAGCTATGAGACGATGGCCAATGCAGATATTGACAGGGCTGGAATATCATTAGAGTCCGGCGCCAACGAATATACATAGCGACTTAAAGTGTGACAATATATTCATAAATAGTCCTGATGGAACAGTGAAGATCGGCAACTATATGGTCTGGCGACATTATTGCATCAATGGAAAAAGCAAAGTGTCAAAGGTGTGTGACATTGTGTTTTTCTGACAGCTACGGATCTGTGAAAATATACCTATTCTATTTACTGTGGATATACTCTCAGGTTACTTTGTTTAAAAATTTATTTTAGTCGTGTACTAACAACCATTGTGTTAAAATGCAGGCGCATTAGACTTTACGGCACCAGAACGCTTCACTGGCAATACAATGAGTTGCTTGGGTATTCCAATCCCCTTGCTGAACCCTGTGCTATTCGCAGCCTCTTCTGTCAATCCAGCAGCACACCGATGCCCTTCGCATCCTCCCTGCATCACTGCAACTGGGCCGTGCTCACATCGTCTGCGGTCACATGCGCAATCTCTGCGCTCGACGCTGCCTCCACCGAGATTCATTGCAAGGTCTGTTCATAGCCACGGTTCTTCCTCCATACCATTGTTGATGCTCCTGTTAATGGATAAGTGTCCAACAAAATTACCTGCAGGGTGCCTGAAACGCCCACTGCTGGGTACATGCATACAACAATTATGCCATGTCTTCCCTATTCGATCGGTCGCACAGGTAAGTTTCTTTTCCTTCTTTGTTTAGTTTTAAAGAAAAGATTAATTTCTGAACTCACCATATTTTTATACTATATATAAGCATGGATGACTAGAATAGTTGATTGTCAGTTCACTTATATTTCTGCTATGGAAAGGAGCATCAGTTTTACACATGCTTCCCGGGTCCTTGGTGAGAGGCCTCTGTGATGTTATTCTTTTAGGTAAGCTTTACTCAGGTTGCTACTCATGTCACAGTGTCTGTAATTTAGCCAGAGTCAGGTTCAGAGTTATTGACTGAATTTTTCGGGCACAACCATCAAGCAACCTGAGTAAAGCTTACCTAAGCCAATGATTTTGTTCTTTTAGCTAGAGCCAGGTTCAGAGTTGTTCACTCTGGATTTTTTGGGCACAACCATCAAGCAAGCTAGCACGTATTGTTTAACTGAAGCAAAGGGCAGCTAAGCTATGAATGCTTCATTCTTTGTTCTACACAAATGCAGCTACTATTTGTATTTGATCTGAGCAAAGGCGCAACCAATTGAAGTTATTTTGAAGAACCTGCACCTGAGTATATATGTTCTGATTTTATAGCCTGCAGAGTTTGTAGAGTAAAGTTTGTACATTTTGTGAATCGCTTTGTTCCGGTTTCCCTTGGTGTATAGTCTATACTGTATCAGGTTATTTACTATGTGCAGATTTGTTTGTGCCATTGTCGATCATGTACTTCTTTCTGTGCTTGGAAGCATAGTCTCATCGTATCCCCTAGATCTGTATAAGTATATTTAGCTCACATACACTTGGCATTTGTTCTTCAAAAGGCGATGTCCTCGATGCTGGACTCCTGGTAACAGTTTATTACATGTTATTTCTTTTTTTTGGTGAGTCTTTTCTTGAGATTTAGGATTATGGAGTTAACGGGTGTTACTTTTGACCTGCTAATACAGCTGCGTTAAACTTTTTGCTCTTCGAAAGCAACTATGTAAGTCTGAGGCTAACATAATGTTTACTGCTAAAATACTTCAGTAGGTATAACTTAGAGTCAGGAACACAAGTAGAATTTCATAGAAATCTGTCTAGCTCCTGTAGATGAAAGACTTCCTGCAAGTGAGCTCTTGAATAACTCTTACCTCCAGGAAGATGAGGTCTATTCCAGCGCCTTCAATTTCAGTCTCTCTGGTCTCAAGTGTGATTGAAGATGGGTGGCAATCTGCAAGTTTCATGCTTTGGAAGGGTGAATTCTTACTGAAAAACCATATGTATCTTACCGACCATATTAATTTATTGCTAAGGTTTCCTCATACCACTGGTAAATATAGCACTGAAGAAACTTTTAAATCAAACTTTACTTCAGTCTTTAATGACACTACGAATTATTTTAGGCTGTTTAAAGAATGCTGAGTTGTCAAGCGAGGTGCTGCAGTGGCTGGCATTGCCGGGCAAGGGACGACGTCTCTAGGCTCCTGCCTGAGGCAAGCCTCTCCAGCCTCCTCGGATGCCCTCTAGGAACTGGCACTGCGTATGATGGTCTCCTCACCTAGCACCTAGGTTGACCTAGCCACCGCCATCGAAGCGGAGAGTTGACAACATATGTATGATTGTTGGACGTGTCAGTCCTGCCATTGACATGTTCAAAACTATGAATTGAGTGATTACAAATATGCTTTGATCAATGAAATGAAAGGATGTTCTATTACATCTTGTTGTGCAGATATAGGTTTGAATTATTTTCGGTCGTATCATCTTGGCCCTATAATAAAAAAGCAAGTGTGGGAGTGCGCGACCAGTTGCTACCAGTATCAAGGTGCACTTGATGTGTAGTTATCAGTCAATGAGAACCATAGAAAAATGGAGGCACAGACTCTAGGAGTATATATCCGCTCCCCAAAAAAGGGTGTGCTATATATTGAATGGTTCAATATAGGTCAGTGAGTTTGAGGCAGCAAAAAGCTTTAGAGCTAAAATCAATAGGAAAGGGTATTTGTTTCTTAAGATGTTTTTTTGATAAATGTAAAAAAAATGAATTAGTTAGTAATAAGAGAGAAAAGGAGACCATGACTTGATTGTCTATTTATCCTTGCTCCATATTCGAAGTTTCTGCCAGCTGCTGTCGTCAACCTACCCTTGCATGCCATCTACTTCCAATTCACTTTTGCGAGAGGTGCATGCCCGACCGTCGACATTGATGCATCCTCTCACTCAACATCGTGTCTCCGCGGGATGGAGCTTAGATCGGTGAACCGCATAATGGTCAACAAAGAGGCAAAAAGTAGATGATTTTGACGCTTTCGATGGTGCATGCGGAGGTATTTTTCACCTTTTGCCTATAGCAACACACAGGTCTTCTGCTAGATGAGACTGGGGCGAAGCCCACCGTCATTATAAATTTTCATAATTACAAGTCGGTGTAGGAAGGGGCTCATGAAAGTCGCGTGCTAGAGTGTGATGACCAATCCCCGGTTCGGCCGTTCGCACCCATCAACAATGCACAACGGATCAGACTTTGAGTGACCCTCCACAACCCAGGTCCTTGATCCCGCTCACGGTAGTGAAGCACTGCGATGGCCGCCAATGACACCCTACTCAGGGTGCTACTTTCCTCGACGGCCTCCATGTTATCACTGTAGCGGGATGCGTGAGACCAAGTGTAGGGAATAGCTTGCGGAGAGCGATCCTCATGTCCAGCTCGACAAGATTAGTTTTTAATGTTTTAAACATTCTATTGTGATTGCACGTTAATGACATGTGTGTCATGCAGTGGTTGGGATTGACGAAGTCCAGACATGTTGTGATTAGAGGACACTGCGGTAATCGCCGGTGGTGAGAGACTAAGATAAGTGGTGACACGGTGTCGGTGATGGACTAAGACAAGTGGTGACACGGGTGGGACACCGTGTTGAAATAGAAGACGTTGAATTGTGGGGGTCTTGAGCCGTATTTATCGGGCCCGTTGCAACGCACAGGCATGTTTACTAGTATGATTAGTTCATCGTTCGTGATTCAGCCTATTATGAATGAAACATGTTTGCAATGAAAATTATAGATTATAGTTTCTCATGACATGCTTAATTAGCTATGAGTTTATAATGGTTTACCTTGCGTGCCAACATGCTATTAAAATGGTTGTGATGTGGTATGATAGGGTGGTATCATCCTTTAAACGATTCGAGTGGCTTGGCTTGGCACATGTTCATGCATGTAGTTGAAACAAAATCAACATAGCCTCCATGATATTTATGTTCATGGTGAATTATATCCTACTCATGCTTGCGTTCAGTGTTGATTAATTTTAATGCATATTCATGATTGTTGTCACACTCTAGTTGGTCGCTTCCCAGTCTTTTTCTAGCCTTCACCTGTACTAAGCTGGAATACTTCTTGTGCATCAAATTCCATAAACCCCAAAAGTTGTTCCATATGAGTACACCATACCTTCCTATATGCGGTATCTACCTGCCGTTCTAAGTAAATTTGTATGTTCCAAACTCTAAACCTTTAAATAAAAATTATGTTTTGTATGCTCGAATAGCTCATGCATCAACTAGGGCTGTCTATATCTTCCATGCTAGGCGGGTTATTCTCAAGAGGAGTGACCCCGCTCCTCACTCATGAGAAAATGGCTGGTCTCCGAGATGCCCAGTCCCATGCTCAAATCAAATCGAAATAATTGCAAACAAAACTCCCACAGGATTGTTGTTAGTTGGAGGCGCCCGTTGTTTCGAGCAAGCCATGGATTGATGCTTGTTGGTGGTGGGGGAGTATAAACTTTACCATTCTGCTTGGGAACCACCTATAATGTGTGTAGCATGGAATATATCGAGATCTCTCGGTTGTTATGTTGACAATGAAAGTAGCTCAAAATATTATTCATCTCTATTTCAAAATCGAGCTCTGGCACCTCTACAAATCCCTGCTTCCCTCTGAGAAGGGCCTATCTATTTACTTTTATGTTGAGTCATCATCCTCTTATTAAAACGCACTAGTTGGAGAGCACCACTGTCATTTGCATGCATTAGTATTAGTTTATATTGAGTATGACTGTGACTGGATCTTTTTTACCATGAATTACAATTTCTAGTCAGCCCTTGATCTTCAGGGGTGCTCTGCATTTATGTTTTGGGGTCTCAGAAAGGGCTAGCGAGATACCTTCTTGTTATATCATATTATGATTGTTTTGAGAAAGTGTTGTCATCCGAGATTTATTATTATTGCTCGCTAGTTGATTATGCCATTGATATGAGTAAACATGAGACCTAAATGTTATTGTGAATATGGTTAGTTCATAATCTTTGCTGAAAACTTGAATGCTGGCTTTACATATTTACAACAACAAGAGCAAATAGAGTTTGTAAAAGTTTTTCTTTGTCACTTTCAGTTTGTCAACTGAATTGCTTGAGGACAAGCAAAGGTTTAAGCTTGGGGGAGTTGATACGTCTCCAACGTATCTACTTTTTCCAAACACTATTGCCCTTGTTTTGGATTCTAACTTGCATGATTTGAATGGAACTAATCTGGACTGACGCTGTTTTCAGCAGAATTGCCATGGTGGTATTTTTGTGCAGAAATAAAAGTTCTTGGAATGACCTAAAAATCAACGGAGAATATTTTTGGAATATATAAAAAATATTGGCAAAAGAATCAATGTTAGGGGGCTCACACCCTGTCCATGAGGGTGGGGGCGCGCCTACCCCCTGGGCATGCCCCCCCTGCCTTGTGGGCCCCCTGACTCTCCATCGACCTCAACTCCAACTCCATATATTCACGTTCGGGGAGAAAAAAAATCAAGGAGAAGGATTCAACGCGTTTTACGATACGGAGCCGCTGCCAAGCCCTAATCTCTCTCGGGAGGGCTGATTTGGAGTCTGTTCGGAGCTCCGGAGAGGGGAATCCGTCGCCATCGTCATCATCAACCTTCCTCCATCACCAATTTCATGATGCTCACCGCCGTGCGTGAGTAATTCCATCGTAGGCTTGCTGGACGGTGATGGGTTGGATGAGATTTATCATGTAATCGTGGTAGTTTTATTAGGGTTTGATCCCTAGTATCCACTATGTTCTGAGATTGATGTTGCTATGACTTTGCTATGCTTAATGCTTGTCACTAGGGCCCGAGTGCCATGATTTCAAATCTGAATCTATTATGTTTTCATGAATATATGTGAGTTCATGATCCTATCTTGCAAGTCTATAGTCACCTATTATGTGTTATGATCCGCTAACCCCAAAGTGATAATAATTGGGATACTTACCAGTGATGACCATAGTTTGAGGAGTTCATGTATTCACTAAGTGTTAATGCTTTGGTCTGATACTCTATTAAAAGGAGGCCTTAATATCTCTTAGTTTCTAATAGGACCCCGCTGCCACGGGAGGGTAGGACAAAAGATGTCATGCAAGTTCTTTTCCATAAGCACGTATGACTATATCCGGAATACATGCCTATATTACATTGATGAACTGGAGCTAGATCTGTGTCACCCTATGTTATAACTATTGCATGAGGAATCGCATCCAACATAATTATCCATCACTGATCCATTGCCTACGAGCTTTTCACATATTTTTCTTCGCTTATTTACTTTTCCGTTGCTACTCTTACAATCACTATAAAATCAAAACTATTACTTTTGCTACCGTTACCGCTATTATCATATTACTTTGCTACTAAATACTTTGCTGCAGATATTAAGTTTCCAGGTGTGGTTGAATTGACAATTCAGCTGCTAATACTTGAAAATATTCTTTGGCTCCCCTTGTGTCGAATCAATAAATTTGGGTTTGATACGTCCATTTTGCATCATGCTTTTATATCGATATTTATTGCATTATGGGCTGTTATTACACATTATGTCACAATACTTATGCCTATTCTCTCTTATTTTACAAGGTTTCCATAAAGATGGAGAATGCCGGCAGTTGGGTTTCTGGGCTGGAAAAGGAGCAAATATTAGAGACCTATTCTGCACAGCTCCAAAAGTCCCGAAACTTCATGGAAGACGTTTTTAGAATATATAAAAAATACTCAGCGGAAGAAGTTCACCAGGGGGGCCACACCCTGCCCACGAGGGTGGGGGTGCGCCCCCCTACCTCGTGGGCCCCCTGGTGGCCCTCCGATGACCATCTTCTGCTATATGAGGTCTTTCGATGAGAAAAAAAAATCAGAAGCCATCTTTGTCGTGGTTCTAACTCTGACAGTGATGTAGGGGGTATGTATGGAGAGGCTAGATCTTAGCTATGGAGGAGTTGTAAGCACACGAGGATTACGAGTTCGGGCCCTTCTCGGAGGAAGTAACAGCCCTACGTCTCGGTGCCCGGAGGCGGAAGACTGAATTATGTGTGTATGAATAACAGGGGTGCGAACCCTTGATACTGAGGAGGGAGGTGTCTTATATAGAGTTCGCTAGGCCCCTCCAGCCCTCAGTAATGCAGGGTTTAAAGTACATTAAGACTGGGGGTTACTGGTAACGCCCCTAATAAAGTGCTATGATGACCATAAAAGCTACTTAATGACCGACCGTTTGCGTGCAGGGTGACTTTAGATCTCCCGGTAGTCGAGTGGTTGGATCTTGGTCGAGTGATTGCTTCGTGGTCGAGTGTCTTGAATCCGTCGAGTGGGATACCTCCAAGTCGATTGAAAGGTGACTTCTTCTAGGGATGTCCTTGGGTAGGGTACTTAGGACAGGTCCATGCCCCTACCCTAGGTACATAGCTTCATCATTAGCCCCCGAATGGATCGAGGTTCGAGTGGGGAAGGAGTTGGGGATCTTTCTGACTGGTTCTTCATGTTATATGAACGTCTTGTTTTGGATCAATTGTCACGGAGGACGTCATCAACTTCTTTCAGTCGCCTTGATCCATTCTTGGCCTCTTGTCGAGTGAATTTCTTTACTTGTGAAGTTTCGAGTGACGGTGTGAAAGGGATCTTCTGTTTGACGAGTTGTTCTGCGGCCCTCGGATTTTGCGGGATTTGAATTTTGGGAAGCGCGAGGGGCGGGGGCGGCCGCAGTAATCGGATGGGATAGGACGGAAGCTCCTCGATCCCCGTGCCACCTTTTTCGCCACGTACCGCGCGCGCGCCTGTTGCGGGATTTGACGGGATTGCCTGGGCCTACCAGTCAGCCACTCGGAAGCGACCTCTTATAAGCTGCCGGCTCGGGACCCCCGAACAGTGTGCCTTCACTTTTTCCCCTTCCTTCACAAGATCCTCCGCCACCTCCGCTCTCACCTTGGTGCCGTAGGTCTGTTCGAGCTTCGCCGGCGACGATGGTGAAGGAGAAGGCGTCGGCTCTGGAGCGCACGAAGAAGGCGGCGGTGCAGGGGAAGGGGAAGAAGTCTGCTCGGGGCGGATCTTCCTCGAGGACTGCTCTGCCCAAGGATTGGATCCAGGGCGACTGGATGCCGTCGGCGATTCGGCAGGATGATCTCGATGATCTGGTCGAGGGGGGATTCATTCCCCACGAATCTGCGCGTCTCCCGGGGAAAGAAGTCGAACCCCAGCCTCTTGATGGTGAGTGCATCCTCCTCACCACCCATATCGATCGCGGATTCTCTCTGCCTCCTCATCCTTTTTTCCGGAGCTTCTTGAACTTCTTCGGAGCACAGCTCCATCATTTTACTCCCAATTCTATTGTGTATCTTGCTGCTTTCGTTTCCTTGTGTGAAAACTTCTTGGGTTGCCGCCCCCACTGGGGACTCTTCAAGCATATCTTCACTTGCCGCTCTCAGTCGGTCAAGAAGGCCAAGTCGAGTGACGAACGGACGCAGGTGATCCAGCTGTGCGGGGGCCTGGCGATCCAGATGAGGGGAAAAAGTTCCTTTCCGTCTATCACTTTTCCCGAGTCAGTCCGCGGGTGGCAGTCGACTTGGTTTTACTGTAAAGACCAGGTGACCCCAGGACAGTCGACTGGGCTTCCCCCTTTTTCTCTGAATCGAGCGCAAAAACCTGCCTCTCTGAAAGTGACGCCGGAGGAAAAGGCGCAAGTCAAGGTGCTGGTCGGTCGAGTGGTTCAGCTTGTCCACGAGGGTGTGACTGGCATGGACTTGTTGGAAGTCTTCCTTCGGAGGCGCATCCAACCGCTTCAGGCTCGTGACCACCCGATGTGGCTGTACTCGGGTCTAGAAGACACCACTCGGATTCACCCAGAGGAGGTCACTGACGAGATGTTGGAAGGGTGCCTGTCGAGTATCATAGGGAACAAGAACAACCCCCGAGGAGCCAGGAGGATTCCTCCACTCGACCAAACATACGAAGTGGACAAGGTCTGACCTCGCGTTTCCGACTGTGATCTTGCTTTCTTTATTTGTTCTCTTTGGATCAGTCGATTGACTTTTGTCTTGTTTGCTGTCCTCTAGGCCATTACTGAGATGTACCCGACACCCAATGGCGCACAGGAGCAGGCCGAGGAAGGAGAGGCGAGCGGAGGCGAAAGTGGAGACGAGAGAGAAGAGTGGGAATCTGACAGCGAAGGAGAGGGGGATGACGACGACGACTCCAGTGAAGAGGAGGAGGAAGAAGTCGAACCTCCCTGCTCGGAACGGCGATCCAAGCTTACACACGACCCTGCGCGGGAACGTGGTAAGGCGACTGTCCCTGTTGGGCAGTCGTCGAAGCGCCCTCGGACCTCATCTCCAGCGTCGACAGAAAAAGCTCCCAAGCACCCGCGCGCGACGCCGTCCAAGGCGCCCAAGGCTCTGCCCAAGATGAAGATGACTGTCCCCACCATTTCTGGGTAATAGTAGAATTTGTTTTCCTTTGTTGAACGTGACGGACTCTTGGTCGACTCATTGAATAAGCTGATTAACTTTCGAAATTTGCAGTGCTGCCACCTCGGAGATCTCCGCCAAGGACGATGATCAAGAGATGGAAGACACTGTTACCTCCAACCCCGGTACGATTACTGATGCTCTGCTTTTAGTCGACTGAAGATTTCTTATAATTCTGGTCGATTGGATTTTTCTTGTATCTCCTCCTCATGTCATTGACCTCCCTGATGATGACGACGAAGTGCCACTGAGGGCGCGAAGGAACAGGAGGGCGCCGGCTGGCAAGACCCCACAAACTACTCCGGCGCCTGAGGCCGTAGTCCGGGAGGGTGGTGATACCACTCGGGCTCCTGTGACCTTCGTTGTACCTCTGACGAGTGTCCGGCCTTCGACGTCGACTGCAAATCCGCCTTCGCTTTTTGCCACACACCACGTCCCTGAGGACCAAGTGGGTGCCGCTAAAGAGGCTATACGCCAGGCGGGGATCATGATGGAGCAAGTGAAGGTGGTTCGGGAAGCCAGCCAAGCAGCTTATGACGCGAGTTCAGCTCTTCAGAGCAACATCCAGGTCAGTCGATTCACCGCTTGTTCTGTTAGGGTATGCTATCTGAAGAATCTCTTTTCCGAAGATCTTTATATCTGTACACCCACTGGGTGTGTCTATTAATCTTTTTGACGAGTGGGGGCACGCTAAGTGCACCCACTGGGTGTAGTCCCCGAGACTACGGTGGACTGCTGGTAGTCGACTGTAGTCTTTATATTGTGTTGCTTTAGTTGAACTTCTTCACTCGGTCTAGTCAGGCCATGTCGAATGGAACTGTACACGGTCGACTGCGGGCAGTCGATTTTTTTGGTCGAACCAGTGGGGGCACGCGGAGTGCACCCACTGGGTGTAGTCCCCGAGACTACTATCGAATGTTTTTGATTCGGCTGTAGTCTTAGAAACGCCATCATTGTCTCTTTGTTACTCGGAAGCAACTTATCTTGGATGTCTGTCGACTGATTTTTTTTTTTGCAGAAATCCTGCGAACTTGTGGCTCGCTACACTGACTTGGAGAACAAATAGATGCAGCTGAACCTTGACTTGAAGCTTGCTTAGGAGAACTTGCAGAAGGCGAGGGACGAAGCAAAAGGTATGGCTGGTGAGCTTTTGTCGACTGTCCTTTCTTTCTGGCCATCCTCGATGTTGATCTCACTTGCTGTTTCGCAGACAAAATGGAGGAGGCTCTGAAGAAGAAGGATCAAGACCTTGCCGAAGCGCAGAAGGAGGCCCTGAACAAAACGAAGCTTGCTGAAGAAAAACTAGCTTCAGTCGGTACTCTTGAAAAGGAAAACTCTAGGCTGAAAACTGCTCTCGACGCGGCTAATCAAGAGGTCAGCCGTCTGAAGAATGGCAATATAGCTTTGAATGACAAGGCAAGTGAACTGGCGGGGAAGAGGAACGATCTGGAGGCTTATCTCGGTGGACTCGCCAAGAAGCTGTTCGTCATCCTCAAGGGTAATTACTCCGGCCCGACTGACTTGCAGTTACCAAACCTGCGTAGAACCACTGACTTATCCTTGAATTGTGTTTACAGAATTCTGCCAGAACTTCGAAGAGGAGACCAGTCGAGTGGAGACAGACTTGGACCCCATCAATTCTCCAGTGAAGGATGAGGCTGCTATGAACGTGCTCCGACTTGAATCTCGTGTTGCCGGCGTTGTTGACTATCTTGCTCGGTTGAAGGTTGCGATGTCGCGGATCGACACGTTGCTCTGGTCTAGGACGACGCTTCAGAATGACCTCGAGTCCCTGATGACTCGACTGAATGAAGTCCCAAGTCGAGTGGCGGAATGGAAGAAATCTTCTGCTAGATGTGGCGCTGACGTCGCTCTGTCTCTGGTCCGCGTCCACTGCAAGGAGGCGCGAGAAGAAAAGTTGGCCGCCATCCAAGTTGCCAATACCAGGAAGCACAACTTTCAAGACTTCATGGAGACTTTCATTGCTGCTGCCACTCGCATTGCAGACGGGATCGATTTGGACGAGTTCGTCGCCCCTTCCAGTCCTCCGCCTGAGGAATAAAAACTTTTATGCTTCACTTTAAATTTGGCTCGGAATGCCGAGTGGATTTTGTAACCGTTAAACTCTGTCGAGCTGGAGGCTCGAGTACTTTGATCTGCGGTCTAGGACCTTTGGATCTTATCTGAACTTGATTTATTGTTGAATACCTTCATGAATTATCTGTCGAGTGGAACTTGTTCTTCACTCGAAATAACTTTGTATTTGTGGTGCAGCTCCGAAGGAGAAGGTAGCAGGCGATTTGCACCTCGTCGTCCTTGCAGATTGGGATGTGTTCCGTACTTAGGCGAGCACTGGGCTGCAGCTAAGCCCTCGAGTGGAAGGTCTGCTCTCCACTCGATAGGATTTTAAAAACTTAGGCGAGTACTAGACTGCAGCTAAGCCCCCGAGTGGGAGGTCTGCTCTCCACTCGGTAGGATTTTTTCAAACTTAGGCGAGTACTGGACTGCAGCTAAGCCCCCGAGTGGGAGGTCTGCTCTCCACTCGGTAGGATTTTTTCAAACTTAGGCGAGTACTGGACTGTAGCTAAGCCCCCGAGTGGGAGGTCTGCTCTCCACTCGGTAGGATTTTTTCAGACTTAGGCGAGTACTGGACTGCAGCTAAGCCTCCGAGTGGGAAGTTTGCTCTCCACTCGGTAGGATTTTTAAACACTTAGGCGAGCACTGGGCTGCAGCTAAGCCTCCGAGTGGGAGTCTGGCTCACCACTCGGTAGGATTTTTAAATACTTAGGCGAGTACTGGTCTGCAGCTAAGCCTTCGAGTGGGAGGTTTGCTCTCCACTCGGTAGGATTTTTAAACACTTAGGCGAGCACTGGGTTGCAGCTAAGCCTCCGAGTGGGAGTCTGGCTCACCACTCGGTAGGATTTTTAAATACTTAGCCGAGTACTGGGCTGCAACTAAGCCTCCGAGTGGGAGGTTTGCTCTCCACTCGGTAGGATTTTTAAACACTTAGGCGAGTACTGAGCTGCAGCTAAGCCTCCAAGTGGGAGGTTTGCTCTCCACGCGGTAGGATTTTTAAACACTTAGGCGAGCACTGGGCTGCAGCTAAGTCTCCGAGTGGGAGTCTGGCTCACCACTCGGTAGGATTTTTAAATACTTAGGCGAGTACTGGGCTGCAGCTAAGCCTCTGAGTGGGAGGTTTGCTCTCCACTCGGTAGGATTTTTAAACACTTAGGCGAGCACTGGGCTTCAGCTAAGCCTCCGAGTGGGAGTCTGGCTCACCACTCGGTAGGATTTTTAAATACTTAGGCAAGTACTGGGCTGTAGCTAAGCCTCCGAGTGGGAGGTTTGCTCTCCACTCAGTAGGATTTTTAAAAACTTAGGCGAGCACTGGGCTGCAGCTAAGCCTCCGAGTGGGAGTCTGGCTCACCACTCGGTAGAATTTTTAAATACTTAGGCGAGCACTGGGCTGCAGCTAAGCCTCCGAGTGGTAGTCTGGCTCACCACTCGGTAGGATTTTTAAACACTTAGGCGAGCACTGGGCTGCAGCTAAGCCTCCGAGTGGGAGTCTGGCTCACCACTCGGTAGGATTTTTAAATACTTAGGCGAGCACTGGGCTGCAGCTAAGCCTCCGAGTGGGAGTCTCGCTCACCACTCGGTAGGATTTTTAAACACTTAGGCGAGAACTGGGCTGCGGCTAAGCCTCCGAGTGGGAGTCTGGCTCACCACTCGGTAGGATTTTTTTTACAAACTTAGGCGAAATGGATTCGCAGCTAAGCCTCTGAGTGGGAGTCTGGCTCACCACTCGGTAGGATTCTTTTTTACAAACTTAGGCGAAACGGATTCGCAGCTAGGCCACCCACTGGGGGATTTCACACGCAAACAAAGGCGACAACAATTATAGGAAAAATTGTAACACTCTTGTCTTTGATAGATAGACTACAGAAGTTTTTCTTATTACATCTCATCTGAGTGAGAATTCAAGTGTAAAAGGGGCGGAGCAGTTCCGCATTCCAAGCTCATGGCTCATCAATCTGGCGATCGACATTGTAAAGGTGATACACTCCATTGTGGAGGACTCTGGTGACGATGAGGGGACCTTCCCAAGTAGGAGAGAGCTTGTGTGGTTTCTGTTGATCCATTCGGAGGACCAAATCTCCATCTTGGAAGGCTCGACTCTTCACATTTCTGGCATGGAATCGACGCAAGTCTTGCTGATAAATGGTCGATCGGATCATAGCCATTTCTCTTTCTTCTTCCAGGAGGTCGACTGCGTCTTGCCGGGCTTGTTCTGCTTCATCTTCGGTATAAAGCTCGACTCGGGGTGCATTGTGAAGTAGATCACTCGGCAGGACTGCTTCCGCTCCGTAAACCGGAAAGAACAGAGTTCTTCCAGTCGACCGATTCGGGGTGGTCCTCAATCCCCACAGAACTGACGGAAGCTTGTCGACCCAAGCGCCTGCTGCGTGCTTGAGATCATGCATCAGCTGAGGCTTTAGTCCTTTGAGAATCAAACCATTTGCCCTTTTTGCTTGTCCATTCGACTGGGGGTGGGCGACCGATGCATAGTCGACTCATGTGCCTTGAGAGGCGCAAAAAGCTCTGAACTTGTCTGAATCAAAGTTTGACCCATTGTCGGTGATGATGCTATGCGGGACTCCATATCTGAATGTTAACTCCCTGACGAAACTGATAGCAGTGCAGGCATCAAGATTCTTGATAGGCTTAGCTTCAATCCATTTGGTAAACTTGTCGACTGCCACAAGCACATGTGTGAAACTGCTCCTGCCTGTTCTCAATGGGCCAACCATGTCCAGTCCCCAAACAGCAAAGGGCCAGACGAGTGGAATGGTCTTCAGAGCTGATGCAGGCTTGTGCGACATGTTGGAGTAGAACTGGCACCCTTCACACTTGTCGACTATCTCTTTTGCCATTTCATTCGCTCTTGGCCAGTAAAATCCCGCTCGGTATGCTTTAGCCACAATGGTCCGAGAGGACGCATGATGACCACAGGTCCCCGAGTGGATATCATCAAGGATTATCTGACCTTCTTCTGGTGTTATACACTTCTGACCGACTCCAGTCGCGCTTTCTCTATACAACTGTCCCTTTATGACTGTAAAGGCCTTGGATCGACGGACGATCTATCGAGCCTCTTCTTCGTCCTCCGGGAGTTCCTTTCTCAGGATATACGCGATGTATGGTATCGTCCAGTCGGGGGTGATTGCCAAAACTTCCATGATTAGGTCGACCACTGCCGGAATTTCAACTTCAGTCAGATCTGTGGCACTCTTTGGCTGCGGGGCTTCATCTGTAAAAGGATCTTCTTGGACTGATGGCGAGTGGATGTGTTCCAAAAACACATTGTTGGGGATGGCTTCTCTCTTGGAGCCTATCTTTGCCAAATCATCAACCGCTTGATTTTTCAGTCGGGGGATGTGATGAAGCTCTAACCCCTCGAATTTCTTCTCTAACTTTCTCACTGCATTGCAATAACCAATCATAGCTGGACTTCTGACGTCCCACTCCTTCATCACCTGATTAACCACCAAATCTGAGTCGCCATAGACCATGAGGCGACGGACGCCGAGTGAAATGGCCATGGGCAACCCATACAAAAGTGCTTCATATTCTGCTTCATTATTGGAGGAATCAAAGTGAATCTGGAGAACATATCTGAGCTTATCTCCTCGGGGGGAAACCAATACTACCCCCGCACCGGAACCATTCGGCATCTTAGATCCATCGAAGAACATGGTCCAGTGCTCCGAGTGAACTTGAGTCGGAAGTTGCTGTTCGATCCACTCGGCGATGAAATCTGCAATTGCTTGGGACTTGATAGCTTTCTTTGCCTCAAACTTGATATCTAGGGGAAGAAGTTCAATCGCCGCCACTCGACTAGTTGCATCTCTGTTGTGCAAAATCTCTGATAGTGGAGCGTCGCTGATGACTGTAATGGAATGATCAGAGAAGTAATGTGCAACCTTCTTCGTGGTCATATAAATCCCATATACAAGCTTCTAGTAATGAGGATATATTTGCTTTGAAGGAGTCAAAACTTCAGAAACATAATATACTGGGCGCTGAACTTTGAAGGCCTTTCCTTCTTCTTCCCGCTCGACCGTAAGTACTGTACTGACAACTTGTCCTGTGGCTGCCATGTAAAGCAGCAAAGGTTCCTTGCTGATTGGGGCAGCAAGCACCGGCTGGGTGAAGAGCAGAGCTTTGAGCTCTGTAAACGCTGCATCAGCTTCTGGAGTCCACTCGAACTTGTCGGACTTCTTCATCAGTCGGTAAAGAGGCAATGCCTTTTCACCGAGGCGAGAGATGAATCGACTTAAAGCGGCCAAGCATCCTGTAAGCTTCTGGACGTCATGCACATGCACAGGACGTTTCATCCAGAGTATAGTACCATTTTTTTCAGGATTGGCGTCGATTCCCCGTTCGGAAACGAGAAAACCGAGTAACTTCCC
Source organism: Triticum monococcum (assembly GCA_034509565.1). Classification (NCBI taxonomy): domain Eukaryota; kingdom Viridiplantae; phylum Streptophyta; class Magnoliopsida; order Poales; family Poaceae; genus Triticum; species Triticum monococcum. The sequence goes on along the minus strand of CM067843.1, from coordinate 59,599,574 downwards.
ACCTGGAACTCCGAATGTGCACTTTGACGGATTGAGCTTGATATCATACCTCATGAGGTTGGCAAAGGTTTCAGCAAGGTCAGTCAGCAGGTCAGAACCCTTCCGTGACTTAACCACAATATCATCCATGTATGCCTCCACATTCCGACTGATTTGAGTGAGCAAACACTTCTGAATCATCCTCATGAACGTGGCCCCGGCATTCTTGAGGCCGAACGGCATGGTGACATAACAGAAGCACCCGAATGGAGTGATGAAAGCTGTTTTGATCTCGTCGGGCCCGTACAGACGGATCTGATGGTACCCGGAATAGGCGTCTAGAAAAGACAAACGCTCACATCCCGCAGTCGAGTCGACTATCTGGTCGATGCGGGGGAGAGGAAAATGATCTTTCGGGCAGGCCCGATTGATATGCTTGAAATCAATGCACATGCGAAGTGACTTGTCCTTCTTGGGGACCATGACAACATTGGCGAGCCACTCGGAGTGGTAAATTTCTTGGATGAACTCCGATGCTAAGAGCCGAGCCACCTCCTCGCCAATGGCCTTCCTCTTCTGGACGGCGGACCGTCGAAGATGTTCTTTCACAGGTTTAAATTTTGGGTCGACTCGTAGACGGTGCTCAGCCAGCCCCCTGGGAACTCCAGGCATGTCAGCAGGCTTCCATGCGAAGATGTCCCAGTTCTCACGGAGGAACTGGACGAGCGCTTCTTCCTATTTGGAGTCCAGCGTCATTTAGATGTGAGTCGGAGCAGCATTTGGATCGGTCGGGTGAATGTGAACTGCCTTCGTTTCACCGGACGACTGAAAAGCTGATTCTGAAGCAGGCTTCTTAGCTCGTAGCAACTCACTCGGATCTGCAGTCTTCTGATACTCTTGCAGCTCGACCACTGCCATCTGAGCGTCAGCAATCTTTGAGCCTTTCTGAAAACACTCTTCTGGTTTCTTCCGATTGCCTGTAACAGTGATCACACCTTTGGGACCAGGCATCTTCAATTTGAGATACACATAACATGGTCGAGCCATGAAGCATGCATAAGCTGACCTGCCAAAAATAGCGTGATAAGCACTTTGGAAATCCACAACTTCGAATGTCAACTTTTCCTTGCGGTAATTCTTGGAATCACCGAAAATCACATCAAGAGCAATTTGGCCGAGTGACTCGGCTTTCTTCCCAGGAATGACTCCATGGAAACTCATGTTACTGCTACTGAGCCTGGACATTGGAATGCCCATCCCTTTCAATGTTTCTCCATACGTAGCATGACCAAAAGTGAACCAACCCCTTGGACTGCTGCGAAAAACACCATCAGATTTCAAAGTAGCCCGGTCTAATTCAAAAATTTCCCCTAATTGAGAACGCCTCGCATATTTTTTTACAGTAGCAGGATCAGAATAACTATGTTCAAACCGCTGCCTCCATCCATCAGGACTTTGGTCAGTCGAGTGCCTTCGACAACTGGGTCGACCACCAGAGCTTGCCTCCCAGGGGTGGCAATGTGCGTAGGGTGATCAGACTGGTCGAATGTGATGGCAGTCTGGGACCACTTCAGATAATTGGGTGTTGCCGGAGCAACCATATTTACCTCATGGTTAATAACCTTCAGTTGACTTTTGCTCTCAACATCAACAAAAATCATCAGGGTGGAATTGACCTGGGGTACCCATCGTCACTATCTTCCTTGTCCTCAACTTTGTCTGACTCCTTTTCCTTATCTTTGGACGGCTTGCCCTGAAACTGCTGGATCAGAAGCCGACACTGTCAAGTGGTATGCTTTGGGTAAATGAGTTTACCCTCTTCATCTTTCTTGGTGTGGATGTGACATGGTAGATCCAAAACATCATTTCCATCTTGGTCTTTAACTTACTTGGGGTTCCAAGGTCCTTTGGGTTTTCCCTTAAATTTTCCCTGGGTTACGGCCAGGGCCTCCCCAGGAGCGGCTGGCTCGGCTTTCCGCTTCTGTTTTCGACTGGAATTTCCTCCGGTTTCCTGGGCGACTGCTTTGTGCTTGCCACTCCGGAGTCGATCCTCATCTTCACCATTAGCGTATTTGGTGGCAATCTCCATCATCCGATTCAGAGACATCTCTCTGGTTCGACCGAACTTCAGATTCAATTCTCTATACTTAACGCCTTCTTTAAAGGCACAAACTGCTTGATGATCTGGTACATTTTCAACTGTGTGATGCAATATGATCCACCTCTGGATGTAATCCCTCAGAGTTTCATTCGGTTTCTGCATGCAAGACCGCAATTCCGTAAGGCCTGCAGGTCGCTTGCATGTTCCCTCAAATGTGGTGACAAACACTCGGGAGAGATCCTCCTAAGTGTAAATGCTGCTGGGTGCTAACTGATTCAGCCACGCTCTGGCCGAGCCTTCTAACATGAGAGGCAAGTGCTTCATGGCTACCTCATCATTCCCACCGCCAATCTGGACAGCCACGCGGTAATCTTCGAGCCAAGTATTGGGCTTTGACTCACCGGTGAACTTACTAACTCCAGTCGCCAACCTGAAGTTGGGAGGAATTACAGCGGCTCGGATGGCTCGACTGAAACACTCCAGCCCTGAAACATATACTCTGCTACTGGTAGGCGCATCTCTGTCGTGGCCTTCTCGGTGAGCTCTATTCCTATCGACCAAACCTTGAACGAGAATGGATCTCGCATCAAAGCCTGGTTCCCTGGGGTCGACTGGAATTCTCCGCCCAACACTATGAGGGCGTCTGTCATCCTGCTGTCGAGGCACATATGATCCACTCCTCGGGGGAGGGGTTGGCACTCGACGTCGATCATCACGATCGAATCGGTGATCATACTGCTCATTCCTTCTGTACTGATCACGTCGGTCTCCACGTCCTTCACGCCTTGGAGGCGATCTTGGGCTGTGAGCCGACTGGACTGTATCCGCTGCAACGGATCGACTGTGGATCCTGTTCCGCGACTGAGAAACAGCAGAATTCTGGTCTCCCGCTGCCCGGAGCAACGCTCTGATTTGCAACAAGCCTCTGCCAGCCTCTGACTGGGAGGGATGAATCGACTTTGCTATACGGGCCGCAGCCGCCAAATTCTGAATCGGAGTACGATATACCTGCGAGGGCGGAAAGAGTTAACGTCGACTGGATTCTGGAGCCCGTTGACGCGCTCGCTCGTCGAGTATTCGCTGGAGATTCTCCAGTCGAGTGCGCTCGGCCAAGTTAGCCAAGCGCGCGTCCTCCAAGGCTTGGGCCTCAGGGGTTTCTCCAACGATAGGAGTGTGGAGTGCATCCATGTTCCGGCGGCGAAGCTCCTCCCGCTGCAACAATGTGAGAGGCTTGGGGAGATACTCCTCGTGAGGACGCGACGGGTCGCCCCCATCCGCGCCTCCGTCAGCGCGGGGGAAACCGGGAGGACTGCGTGGCCCATCGATTACCAGACCCTCTGCAGCTGGGTCACTGCTGTCGCATTCGGATGCGGTCTCTGCGGAGCCAGTCGAACAGGCCGTAGAGGGATTCGTCGGGCTCGATTGTCGCGACTTGTGGGGTGGCCGACTGGCGGGCCACCGCATGTCTCACCCACCTCTGAAGCCTCGATCGATCGGAGCGCTTGCACCGGCGAGAAACAGGGTGGGGAGATGCCACAGGAGCCGACCGATATTGGGTCGACGGCTGCCGCAGGAGGACACCACGGACGCATGCGCGAAAGTGCGTCGCCTCGCGGACGGGGAGCGCGTCGACGTCGAGTGGAGCCTCCTGAAGCCAAGCGGAGTCGTCGGCGATGAACGTGAGCGCGCCGAGACGGATCTCGCGGCCCTCCACCAAAGCTCCGCCCGAAACCATGATCAAAGAGATCGGAAAAAATCGCAACTTCTCAAACTAGGCGCTAAGACTCTTGGCCCCATGGTGGGCGCCAACTGTCGTGGTTCTAACTCTGAAAGTGATGTAGGGGGTATGTATGGAGAGGCTAGATCTTAGCTATGAGGAGTTGTAAGCACACGAGGATTACGAGTTCAGGCCCTTCTCGGAGGAAGTAACAGCCCTACGTCTCGGTGCCCGGAGGCGGTCGACTGAATTATGTGTGTATGAATAACAGGGGTGCGAACCCTTGATACTGAGGAGGGAGGTGTCTTATATAGAGTTCGCCAGGCCCCTCCAGCCCTTAGTAATGCAGGGTTTAAAGTACATTAAGAATGGGGGTTACTGGTAACGCCCCTAATAAAGTGCTATGATGACCATAAAAGCTACTTAATGACCGACCGTTTGCGTGCAAGGTGACTTTAGATCTCTCGGCAGTCGAGTGGTTGGATCTTGGTCGAGTGATTGCTTCGTGGTCGAGTGTCTTGAATCCGTCGAGTGGGATACCTCCAAGTCGATTGAAAGGTGACTTCTTCTAGGGATGTCCTTGGGTAGGGTACTTAGGACAGGTCCATGCCCCTACCCTAGGTACATAGCTTCATCAATCTTCTCGAACGAAACTACGTCGCCATGAGGCGGAACCTTGGCGGAACTAATCTAGGGCTCTGGCGGAGCAGTTCTGCCGGGGAAACTTCCCTCTGGGAGGGGGAAATCATCGCCATTGTCATCACCAACGCTCCTCTCATCAGGAGAGGGCAATCTCCATCAACATCTTCACCAACACCATCTCCTCTCAAAACCCTAGTTTATCTCTTGTATCCAATTCTTGTCTCCAAGTCCGGGATTGGTACCTGTGGGTTGCTAGTAGTGTTAATTACTCCTTGTAGTTGATGCTAGTTGGTTTATTTGGTGGAAGATCATATGTTCAGATCCTATATGCATATTAATACCCCTCTGATTATGAACATGAATATGCTTTGTGAGTAGTTACGTTTGTTCCTGAGAACATGGGAGAAGTCTTGCTATTAGTAGTCATGTGAATTTGGTCTTCGTTTGATATTTTGATGAGATGTATGTTGTCATCCCTCTAGTAGTGTCATGTGAACGTCGACTACATGACACTTCACCATTGTTTGGGCCTAGAGGAAGGCATTGGGGAGTAATAAGTAGATGATGGGTTGCTAGAGTGATAGAAGCTTAAACCCTAGTTTATGCGTTGCTTCGTAAGGGGATGATTTGGATCCATATGTTTCATGCTATGGTTAGGTTTACCTTAATACTTTTGTTGTAGTTGCGGATGCTTGCAATAGAGGTTAATCATGAGTGGGATGCTTGTCTAAGTAAGGACAGTACCCAAGCACCAGTCCACCCACATATTGGATTATCAAAGTACCGAACGCGAATCATATGAGCGTGATGAAAACTAGCTTGATGATATTCCCATGTGTCCTCGGGAGCGTTTTTCTCTATATAAGAGTTTGTCCAGGCTTGTCCTTTGCTACAAAAAGGATTGGGCCACCTTGCTTCACTTTATTTACTTTTGTTACTTGTTGCTCGTTGATACGTCTCCATCGTATCTATAATTTTTGATTGTTCCATGCCAATATTCTACAACTTTCATATACTTTTGGCAATTTTTTATACTATTTTTGGGACTAACATGTTGATCTAGTGCCCAGTGCCAGTTCCTGTTTGTTGCATGTTTATTGTTTCGCAAAATATCCATATCAAACGGAGTCCAAACGGGATAAAAACTGACGGAGATTTTTTTTGGAATATATATGATTTTTGGGAAGAAAAATCCACGCGAGACGCAGCCCGAGGTGGCCACGAGGCAGGGGGCGCGCCTGCCCCCTGGGCACGCCTGCCCCCTGGGCGCGCCCCTGACCCTCATGGGCCACCCGTAAGGTGGTTGATGCCCTTCTTTCGCTGCAAGAAAGCTAATATCCAGATAGAGATCGTGTTAAAATTTCATCCCAATCGGAGTTACGGACCTCAGGGAATATAAGAAGCGGTGAAAGGGAAGAATCTGGGAACGCAGAAACAAAGAGAGACAGAGAGACAGATCCAATCTCGGAGGAGCTCTCACTCCTCCCGTGCCATGGAGGCCATGGACAAGAGGGGAAACCCTTCTCCCATCTAGGGAGGAGGTCAAGGAAGAAGAAGGAGGGGGGCTCTCCCCCCTCGCTTCCGATGGCACCGGAGTGCCACCGGGGGCCATCATCATCACCGCGATCAACACCAACACCTCCGCCATGTTCACCAACATCTGCATCACCTTCCCCCTCTATCTACAACGGTCCACTCTCCCGCAACCCGCTGTACCCTCTACTTGAACATGGTTCTTTATGCTTCATATTATTATCCAATGATGTGTTGTCATCCTATGATGTCTGAGTAGATTTTCGTTGTCCTATCAGTGGTTGATGAATTGCTATGATTGATTTAATTTGCTTGTGGTTATGTTGCTGTCCTTTGGTGCCCATCATATGATTGTCCGCGTGGATCACACCCTAGGGTTAGTTGTATGTTGATAGGACTATGTATTGGAGGGCAAGAGTGACAGAAGCTTCAACCTAGCATAGAAATTGATGCATACGGGATTGAAGGGGGACCAATATACCTTAATGCTATGGTTGGGTTTTACCTTAATGAAGATTAGTAGTTGCGGATGCTTGCTAATAGTTCCAATCATAAGTGCATATAATTCCAAGTCAGGGATGACATGCTAGCAGTGGCCTCTCCCACATAATACTTGCTATCGGTCTAGTAAAGTAGTCAATTGCTTAGGGGAAATTTCGCAACTCCTACCACCACTTTTTCACACTCGCTATATTTACTTTATTGTTTCTTTATCTAAACAAACCCTACTTTTTTATTTATGTACTCTTTATTATCTTGCAAACCTATCCAACAACACCTACAAAGTACTTCTAGTTTCATACTTGTTCAAGGTAAAGCGAACGTCAAGCGTGCGTAGAGTTGTATCGGTGGTCGATAGAACTTGAGGGAATATTTGTTCTACCTTTAGCTCCTCGTTGGATTCGACACTCTTACTGATCGAAAACTGTTGCGATCCCCTATACTTGTGGGTCATCAAGACCTTTTTCTGGCACCGTTGCGAGGGAGCCATAGCGTGGGGTGAATATTCTCGCGTGTGCTTGTTTGCTTTATCACTAAGTAGTTTTTATTCTGTGCTCTTGTTTTGTATCTTTAGTTATGGGTAGGAAACGCAAAATACCAAAAAAATTAGTTGTACCTACTAAACCAATGGTTGAAGAACCACTCAAAATCTATCAGACTCCTGAAGCTTATTACTTGGATCATCTTCGATCCCTATGTGCTCGTGCTGAAACCCCAATTAGCTTAGTTGAGGGCAAATCTTTAGATGAGCATGCTTGTTATGTGTGACACCGAATATCTGAAAAGGGAAAATTTTACTGGGTCAAATTCATCGTTTGCAATGCTATGCTTGGAATTTATGTCAAATATATGATTTTACTTGTTGTTCTGAAAACCCGAAGAAACACCTTCCCTATCAATGTGAGTTTAGTGATAATGGAATCGTATCTTCGTATGCTAAGGGTGTTTATAATTACTATGATGTTCAACAAATTGAAGAATTTGTTGCTTTTAAGGGTGCTTACGAAATTGCTTCTTTGATTGAAAAGTATGATGCTACTCTTTACAAATATGAAAAATTTTCCATACTTAAATATTGCTATGATAATTATGCTTCTAATGCCTATGTTGAACAATATATTGAGGACTACCCCGCTGTCCAAGAAGATACTAACATTTTGCAGGAGTCTATGGAAGAAGAAATTGATGAAACTGTGAGCTCATTTGGATGAAAAAGATGAGGAGGAGAGCGAAGAACAAAAGGAGGAAGAGAGGATTAGCTACCCGTGCCCACCTTCTAATGAGAGTAACTCTTCAACTCATACATTGTTTAATTTCCCTTCGTGCTTACCGAAGGATGATTGCTATTATGATTGTTATGATCCTGTTGATTCTCTTGAAATATCCCTTTTTGATGATGCTTGCTATGCTTGTGGCCAAGATGCCAATATGAATTATGCTTATGGAGATGAACTTGCTATAGTTCCTTATGTTAAACATGAAATTGTTGCTACTGCACCCACATATGATAGTCCTATTATATTTTTGAATTCTCCCAACTACACTATATCAGAGAAGTTTGCACTTATTAAGGATTATATTGATGGGTTGCCTTATACTGTTGCACATGATGATTTTGATGAATATAATATGCATGTGCTTGCTGCTCCTACTTGCAATTATTATGAGAGAGGAACTATATCTCCACCTCTCTATGTTTCCAATATGATAAAATTGCAAGAAACTGTTTATACTATGCATTGGCCTTTACTTTGTGTGCATGAATTGTTCTTTTATGACATGCCGATGCATAGGAAGAGAGTTAGACTTAGTCATTACATGATATATGTTACCTTGTGCTCACCACTAAATTACAAATCATTGTTAAGTAAAATTGGCTTTGATATACCTTGGGATCCGGGTGGATCCATTACTTGAGCACTATATGCCTAGCTTAATGGCTTTAAAGAAAGCGCTTCCAGGGAGACAACCCGGAAGTTTTAGAGAGTCATTTATTTCTGCTGAGTGCTTTTATATAGTTTAAAAACAACAGAAATAAAGAGGGGAACCCAAAACTTTTTCAAAAAGGAAAGCGGAAGTGAGAAAGACAAGCATTGTTGAAGTGGGAGCTAGCCTTGAACTTTGTTCGTGCTCACGGAAACTTTGTGAATCTTGATTACAGAAACTTTTCAATAAAAATAATTATCCCCTTCTACAATTCCATTGTATTATAAAAATAATTTTCCAAGGTTTGCCTTTAGGATGTTTACATTTGCTTGATGGTTTGTACAGTGCAGGACAGAAACTTTGGCTGTAGTGCGCGATTTTACATTTCTTGCTGGAACGTCAAATGGTTCTGATTATTTTTGCACTGTATTCCTATACAAATTTTTTATTTTTCCTAATTTTGGTAGAATTTTTCAAGTAGCAGAAGTATGGTGAATGTTCATATTATTACAGACTGTTCTGTTTTAGACAGATTCTGTTTTTTATGCATTGTTTGCTTGTTTTGATGAAACTATCGATTCATATCAGTGGATTAAGCCATGAAAAAGTTATATTACAGTAGACACAATGAAAAAACAAAATATGAATTGGTTTTCAACAGTACTTAGAGTAGTGATTTGCTTCATTATACTAACGGATCTTACCGAGTTTTCTGTTGAAGTTTTGTGTGGATGAAGTGTTCGATGATCGAGAAGGTCTTGATGTGAGAAGAAGGAAGAGAGGCAAGGGCTCAAGCTTGGGGATGCCCGAGGCACCCCAAGTAAATATTCAAGGACACTCAAGCATCTAAGCTTGGGGATGCCCCGGAAGGCATCCCATGTTTCTTCAACAAGTATCGGTATGTTTTCGGATTCGTTTCGTTCATGCGATATGTGCAACCTTGGAGCGTCTTTTGCATTTAGTTTTCATTTTTCTTTTATGCACCATGCTGGTATGAGATAGTCCTTGGTTGATTTATAGAATGCTCATTGCACTTCACTTATATCTTTTGAGTATTGCTTTATAGAATGCTTCACGTGCTTCACTTATATCATTTGAAGTTTGGATTGCCTGTTTCTCTTTACATATACAACCGCCATTTGTAGAATGCTCTTTTGCTTCACTTATATTTGTTAGAGCATGGGCATATCTTTTGTAGAAAGAATTGAACTCTCTTGCTTCACTTATATCTATTTAGAGAGATGACAGGAACTAGTCATTCACATGGTTAGTCATAAAATCCTACATAAACTTGTAGATCGATGAATATGATATGTTTGATTCCTTGCAATAGTTTTGCGATATAAAGATGGTGATATTAGAGCCATGCTAGTGGGTAGTTGTGGATTGTAGAAATACTTGTGTTTAGGTTTGTGATTCCCGTAGCATGCACGTATGGTGAACCGTTATGTAACGAAGTCGGAGCATGATTTATTCATTGATTGTCTTCCTTATGAGTGGCGGTCGGGGACGAGCGATGGTCTTTTCCTACCAATCTATCCCCGTAGGAGCATGCGCGTAGTACTTTGTTTTGATGACTAATATATTTTTGCAATAAGTATGTGAGTTCTTTATGACTAATGTTGAGTCCATGGATTATACGCACTCTCACCCTTCCACCATTGCTAGCCTCTCTAGTATCGCGTAACTTTTGCCGGTACCTTAAACCCAACATATATCTTCCTCAAAACAGCCACCATACCTACCTATCATGGCATTTCCATAGCCATTCCGAGATATATTGCCATGCAACTTCCATCATCATCATATACATGACTTGAGCATTCATTGTCATATTGCTTTGCATGATCGTAAGATAGCTAGCATGATGTTTTCATGACTTGTCCGTTTTTGATGTCATTGCTATGCTAGATCATTGCACATCCCGGTACACCGCCGAAGGCATCCATATAGAGTCATACTTTGTTCTAGACATTGAGTTGTAATATTGAGTTGTAAGTAAATAAAAGTGTGATGATCATCATTATTAGAGCATTGCCCCAGTGAGGAAAGGATGATGGAGACTATGATTCCCCCATAAGTTGGGATGAGACTCCGGACTTTACAAAAAATAAAAGAGGCCAAAGAAGCCCAAATAAAAAAGAGAGGCCAAAGAAGCCCACCAAAAAAACAAAAAAATGAGAGAAAATGAGAGAAGGGGCAGTGCTACTATCCTTTTTCCACACTTGTGCTTCGAAGTAGCACCATGTTCTTCATATAGAGAGTCTCTTGAGTTATCACTTTCATATACTAGTGGGAATTTTCATTATAGAACTTGGCTTGTATATTCCGATGATGGGCTTCCTCAAATGCCCAAGGTCTTCATGAGCAAGCAATTGGATGCACACCCACTTAGTTTTAGTTGGAGCTTTCATACACTTATAGCTCTAGTGCATCCGTTGCATGGCAAGCCCTACTCACTCAAATTGATATCTATTAATGGGCATCTCCATAGCCCGTTGATGCGCCTAATTGATGTGAGACTATCTTCTCCTTTTTGTCTTCTCCACCATCATACTCTATTCCACCTATAGTGCTATGTCCATGGCTCACGCTCATGTATTGCGTGAAAGTTGAAAAGGTTTGAGAATGTCAAAAGTATGAAACAATTGCTTGGCTTGTCATCGGGGTTGTGCATGATGTGAATATTTTGTGTGGTGAAGATGGAGCATAGCCAGACTATATGATTTCGTAGGGATAACTTTCTTCGGCCATGTTATTTTGAAAAGACATGATTGCTTTATTAGTAGGCTTGAAGTATTATTGTGTTTATGTCAAATGATAGACTATTGCTTTGAATCACTCGTATCTTAATATTCATGCCATGATTAGATATGTGATCAAGATTATGCTAGGTAGCATTCCACATCAAAAATTATCTTTTTTTATCATTTACCTACTCGAGGACGAGCAGGAATTAAGCTTGGGGATGCTAATACATCTCCGTCGTATCTATAATCTTTGATTGTTCCATGCCAATATTCTACAACTTTCATATACTTTTGGCAACTTTTTATACTATTTTTCGGACTAACATATTGATCCAGTGCCCAGTGCCAGTTCCTGTTTGTTGCATGTTTTTTGTTTCGCAGAATATCCATATCAAATGGAGTCCAAACGGGATAAAAACTGACGAAGATTTTTTTGGAATATATATGATTTGGGGGAAGAAAATTCCACGCGAGACGGTGCCCGAGGTGGCCACGAGGCAGGGGCGCGCCTGCCCCCCTGGGCGCGCCCCTGACCCTCGTGGGCCACCCGTAAGGCGGTTGATGCCCTTCTTTCGCCGCAAGAAAGCTAATATCCGGATAGAGATTGTGTTAAAATTTTAGCCCAATCGGAGTTACGGATCTCGGGGAATATAAGAAACAGTGAAAGGGAAGAATCTGGGAACGCAGAAATAGAGAGAGACAGAGAGACAGATCCAATCTCAGAGGGGCTCTCGCCCGTCCCGTGCCATGGAGGCCATGGACCAGAGGGGAAACCCTTCTCCCATCTAGGGAGGAGGTCAAGGAAGAATAAGAAGGAGGGGGGAGCTCTCCCCCTCGCTTCTGGTGGCACCGGAGTGCCACCGGGGGCCATCATCATCACCACGATCTACACCAACACCTCCGCCATCTTCACCAACACCTCCATCACCTTCCCCCTCTATCTACAGCGGTCCACTCTCCCGCAACCAGCTGTACCATCTACTTGAACATGGTGCTTTATGCTTCATATTATTATCCAATGATGTGTTGCCATCCTATGATGTATGAGTAGATTTTCGTTGTCCTATCGGTGGTTGATGAATTGCTATGATTGATTTAATTTGCTTGTGGTTATGTTGCTGTCCTTTGGTGCCCATCATATGATTGTGCGCGTGGATCACACCCTAGGGTTAGTTGTATGTTGATAGGACTATGTATTGGAGGGCAAGAGTGACAGAAGCTTCAACCTAGCATAGAAATTGATGCATACGGGATTGAAGGGGGACCAATATACCTTAATGCTATGGTTGGGTTTTACCTTAATGAACATTAGTAGTTGCGGATGCTTGCTAAAAGTTCCAATCATAAGTGCATAGAATTCCAAGTCAGGGATGACATGCTAGCAGTGGCCTCTCCCACATAATACTTGCTATCGGTCTAGTAAAGTAGTCAATTGCTTAGGGGCAATTTCGCAACTCCTACCACCACTTTTCCACACTCGCTATATTTACTTTATTGTTTCTTTATCTAAACAAACCCTACTTTTTTATTTACGTACTCTTTATTATCTTGCAAACCTATCCAACAACACCTACAAAGTACTTCTAGTTTCATACTTGTTCTAGGTAAAGCGAATGTCAAGCGTGCGTAGAGTTGTATCGGTGGTCGATAGAACTTGAGGGAATATTTGTTCTACCTTTAGCTCCTCGTTGGGTTCGGCACTCTTACTGATCGAAAACTGTTGCGATCCCCTATACTTGTGGGTCATCACTCGTTACAAATTATCCTATCACAAAACTATCTGTTACCACTAATTTCAGTACGTGCAGAGAATACCTTGCTGTAAACCGCTTATCATTTCCTTTTGCTCCTTGTTGGGTTCGACGCTCTTACTTATCAAAAGGACTACGATAGATCCCCTATACTTGTGGGTCATCAAGACTCTTTTCTGGCGCTGTTGCCGGGGAGTGAAGCGCCTTTGGTAGGTGGAATTTGGTAAGGAAAAATTTATATAGTGTGCTGAAATTTACTGTCACTTGTTACTATGGAAAGTAATCCTCTGAGGGGCTTGTTCGGGGTATCTTCACCCCGACCAGTAGAGCAAAGAGTTGCTCCTCAACCAACTGAACCTACTGAAAATGAAAATGAAAATGTCTGCTTTGAATTTCCTTTGGCTATGTTAGAAAAACTGCTAGCTAATCCTTTTGCAGGAGATGGAACAATGCATCCTGATGAGCACCTAATATATGTTGATAAAGTTTGTGGATTATTTAAGCTTGCAGGTGTACCCGGAGATGTTGTTAAGAAGAAGGTCTTCCCTTTATCTTTGAAGGAAGACGCATTGACATGGTATCGGCTATGTGATGATACGGGGTCATGGAACTACAAACGATTGAAATAGGGATTTCATCAGAAGTTTTATCCTATGCATCTTGTTCATCGTGATCGCAATTATATATATAATTTTTGGCCTCGCGAAGGAGAAAGCATCGCTCAAGCTTGGGGGAGGCTTAAATCAATTTTATATTCATGCCCCAATCATGAGCTCTCAAGAGAGATGATTATTCAAAATTTATATGCTCGGCTTTCTGATAACAATCGCACAATGCTCGATACTTCTTGTGCTGGCTCTTTTATGATGAAGACTATTGAATTCAAATGGGATTTATTGGAAAGAATTAAACGCAACTCTGAAGATTGGGACCTCGATGAAGGTAAGGAGTCATGTATGACACCTAAGTTTGATTGTGTTAAATCTTTTATGGATATCGATGTTTTGCGTAAATTTAGCACTAAATATGGACTTGACTCTGAGATAGTAACTTCTTTCTATGAATCTTTTGCTACTTATGTTGATCTCCCCAAGGAGAAGTGGTTTAAATATCATCCTCCCATAGAAGTAAATTAGCTGCACCTATTAAAGTTGAAGAAAAGACTATCACTTATAATGATCCTATTGTTCCTACTTCTTATGTTGAGAAACCACCTTTCCCTGTTAGGATAAAGGATCATGCTAAAGCTTCAACTGTGGTTCATAAAAGCAATATTAAAACTTATACACCTCCTGAGAAAATTAAAGTTGAACCTGATATTGCTATTGTTAAAGATCTCTTGTCTGATAATATTGATGGGCATGTTATTCATTTCCTAGATGAGACTGCTAGAATTGCTAAACCTTGTGCTAAAGATAAAAACAGACATGTGGTAGGCATGCCTGTTATTTCTGTTAAAATAGGAGATCATTGTTATCATGGCTTATGTGATATGGGAGCTAGTGCTAGTGCAATACCTTACAGCTTATACAAAGAAATTATGCATGACATTGCACCTGCTGAGATAGAAGATATTGATGTCACAATTAAACTTGCCAATAGAGATACTATATCACCAATGGGAATTGTTAGAGATGTTGAAGTCTTGTGTGGGAAAACTAAATATCCTGCTGATTTTCTTGTTCTTGGTTCCCCACAAGATAGCTTTTGTCCCATTATATTTGGTAGACCCTTCTTAAACACTGTTAATGCTAAGATAGATTGCAAAACGGATGTTGTTACTATCGGTTTAGATGATATGTCTCATGAATTTAATTTCTCTAAATTTAGTAGACAACACCGTGAAGAAGAATTACCTAGTAAGGACGAAATTATTCGTCTTGCTTCTATTGTCATACCTCCTAGTGATCCTTTAGAACAATATTTGCTAGACCATGAAAATGATATGTTTATGAATGAAAGAAGGGAAATAGATGAAGTATTCTTTAAACAGGAACCTATTCTGAAAAACAATTTACATGTTGAAATCCTAGGGGATCCTCCTCCACCCAAGGGTGATCCTGTGTTTGAGCTCAAACCGTTGCCTAACACTCTTAAATATGCTTATCTTGATGAGAAAAAGATATATCTTGTTATTATTAGTGCTAGCCTTTCAGAGCATGAGGAAGAGAGATTATTGAAAACTCTGAAGAAGAACCGTGTTGCTATTGGGTATACTCTTGATGATCTTAAGGGCATTAGTCCCACTGTATGTCAACATAAAATAAATTTAGAAGAAGATGCTAAACCAGTTCGTGATCATCAACGACGGCTGAATCCTAAAATGAAAGAAGTGGTAAGAAAGGAAATACTAAAGCTCCTTGAGGCAGGTATAATCTATCCTGTTGCTGATAGTCAATGGGTAAGTCCTGTTCATTGTGTCCCTAAGAAGGGAGGTATTACTGTTGTTCCTAATGATAAAGATGAATTGATTCCTCAAAGAATTATTATAGGTTATAGGATGGTAATTGATTTCCGCAAATTAAATAAGGCCACTAAAAAGGATCATTACCCCTTACCTTTTATCGATCAAATGCTAGAAAGGTTATCCAAACATACACATTTTTTCTTTCTAGATGGTTATTTTGGTTTCTCTCAAATACCTATGTCAGCCAAGGATCAATCAAAGACTACATTTACTTGCCCTTTTGGTACTTTTGCTTATAACGTATGCCTTTTGGTTTATGTAATGCACCTGCTACCTTTCAAAGATGCATGATGGCTATATTCTCTGACTTTTGTGAAAAGATTTGTGAGGTTTTCATGGACGATTTCTCTGTCTATGGATCTTCTTTTGATGATTGCTTGAGCAACCTTGATCGAGTTTTGCAGAGATGTGAAGAAACTAATCTTGTCTTGAACTGGGAAAAGTACCACTTTATGGTTAATGAAGGTATTGTCTTGGGGCATAAAGTTTCTGAAAGAGGTATTGAGGTTGATAAAGCCAAGGTTGATGCCATTGAAAAGATGCCATGTCCCAAGGACATCAAAGGTATAAGAAGTTTCCTTGGTCATGCCGGATTTTATGGGAGGTTCATTAAGGAATTCTCAAAAATTTCTCGGCCTCTGACTAATTTATTACAAAAAGATATACCATTTGTTTTTGATGATGATTGTGTAGAAGCATTTGAAATACTTAAGAAAGCATTGATCTCTGCACCTATTGTTCAGCCACCTGATTGGAATTTACCCTTTGAAATTATGTGTGATGCTAGTGATTATGCTGTAGGTGTTGTTCTAGGGCAAAGAGTTGATAAGAAATTAAATGTTATTCAATATGCTAGTAATACCCTAGACAATGCTCAAAGAAATTATGCTACTACTGAAAAAGAATTCTTAGCAGTTGTATTTGCTTGTGATAAGTTCAGACCTTATATTGTTGATTCTAAAATAACTATTCACACTGATCATGCTGCTATTAAATATCTTATGGAAAATAAAGATGCTAAACCTAGACTTATTAGATGGGTTCTCTTGCTACAAGAATTTGATTTACATATTGTTGATAGAAAGGGAGCTGAGAACCCCGTTGCAGACAACTTGTCTAGGTTAGAAAATGTGCTTGATGACCCACTACCTATTGATGATAGCTTTCCTGATGAGCAACTAAATGTCATAAATGCCTCTCATACTGCTCCATGGTATGTTGATTATTCTAATTACATGGTTGCCAAATTCACACCACCTAGTTTCACATACCAGCAAAAGAAAAAGTTCTTCTATGATTTGAGGCATTACTTTTGGGATGAACCACATCTTTATAAAGAAGGAGTAGATGGTGTTATTAGATGTTGTGTATCTGAGCATGAACAGGAACAGATCCTACGCAAGTGTCACTCCGAAGCTTATGGAGGACACCATGCTGAGATAGAACTGCACATAAGGTATTGCAATCTGGTTTTTATTGGCCTACTCTCTTCAAAGATGCCCGTAAGTTTGTCTTATCTTGTGATGAATGTCAAAGAATTGGTAATATTAGTAGATGTCAAGAAATTCCTATGAACTATTCACTCATTATTGAACCATTTGATGTTTGGGGTATTGACTATATGGGACCTTTTCCTTCCTCTAATGGATATACACATATTTTAGTTGTTGTTGATTACGTTACTAAGTGGGTAGAAGCTATTCCAACTAGTAGTGCTGATCATAACACTTCTATTAAAATGCTTAAAGAAGTTATTTTTCCAAGATTTGGAGTCCCTAGATATTTAATGACTGATGGTGGTTCACACTTTATTCATGGTGCTTTCCGTAAAATGCTTGCTAAGTATGATGTTAATCATAGAATTGCATCCCCTTATCACCCTCAGTCTAGTGGTCAAGTAGAATTGAGTAATAGAGAGCTCAAATTAATTTTGCAAAAGACTATTAATAGGTCTAGAAAGAATTGGTCCAAGAAACTTGATGATGCATTATGGGCCTATAGAACTGCATATAAAAATCCTATGGGTATGTCTCCATATAAAATGGTTTATGGAAAAGCATGTCACTTACCTCTCAAACTGGAACATAAGGCTTGGGCTATTAAAGAGCTCAATTATGATTTTAAACTTGCCGGTGAGAAGAGGTTATTTGATATTAGCTCACTCGATGAATGGAGAACCCAAGCCTATGAAAATGCAAAGTTGTTTAAAAAAAATTTAAAAGATGGCATGACAAAAGAATACAAAAGCGTGAGTTTAATGTAGGTGATTATGTATTGCTATACAACTCTCGTTTAAGACTTTTTGCAGGAAAACTTCTCTCTAAATGGGAAGGTCCTTACGTTATCGAGGAGGTCTATTGTTCTGGTGCCATAAAAATCAACAACTTCGAAGGGACAAATCCGAAGGTGGTGAACGGTCAAAGAGTCAAACATTATACCTCAGGTAATCCCATAAATGTTGAAACCAATGTTATTGACACCGTAACCCCGGAGTAATACATAAGGGACACTTTCCGGAACGTTTCAGACTCCGAAAAGGAATATGTATGTGGTACGGTAAGTAAACCGACTCTAAAGCAGTTTTTAATGCAATATTTCTCCGTTTTGGAATATTTAGAAAAATAGAAAAATAAGTAGCAGTCCGGGAAGGACACGAGGCCTCCACGAGGGTGGAGGGCATGCCCTACCCTACTGGGTGCGCCCCCTACCTCGTGGGCACCTCGTGCGCTTTCCGGACTCCGTTTTCTTACACGACACGTATTTTGGTCGGTAAAAATTCATTATATAATCTCCCGGGGGTTTTGACTCCTGTATCACGCAAATATCTCCTGTCTTTGTTTTCAGCTGTCCTGCTGCAGATTTGAGCAACATGTCGTCCCAGGATTCGGAAGGAGAGAGCTATGTGGCTGATTACCTTGCAGATCCTAAAGTCTATGGGGATGTGGAGCATTGTGGTTGGACTACGGAAGAAGAAGAGGACTATGAACCTAAGGGAAAGGAAGAGACGAGCTTAGATGAAGATGAAGTCCCACTACCTCAACCTGGGGACATGCATGTGGAGTTCAAAAAGTCAAGCCTCCCTGATAGAGTAAAGAAACCTAAGATCAAGTTTATCCCTTTTCGCCTCTTGCAGGAAAACAAACAGGAACTATGCAAAAAGATACTGAGCCTGGAACAGGAGATCGAGGACCTAAGGGACCAAAATTCTGTCCTCAAGCGCAAATTAAGGAAGAAGCCTACACCATCAACAAAACCATCACCTTCTCCACCAACAAAGAAGAATTGAGTATCTGGTATGGGCACTCCCCTTGGCAACTGCCAAGCTTGGGGGAGTGCCCTGGTATCGTATCACCATCACTTTTATCTTTACTATTTTACTTAGTTCGATCCTTTTGGTAATATCTTGATCTAGTAGAATAAAAGTTCTTAGTATGATCTAGTTGTGAGTTTTGCTTTATGATCCTTCTATGTAATCGAGTCTGTGAGCTATATATATAATGAAGATTAGTGTTGAGTCAAGGGCTTGATTAGTTTGCCATGATCCTAAGTGAATAAAAGAAAAGAGAAATAAATAAAAAGAAACAAAGGGATCATATGGATCTTTATGGAGAGTAATGAGCTCACCTAGAAAAGGGTATGATGAATAAAAGTTGTTGAGAGTTGACAAACATAGTTTTGGTCGTCATTGCAATTAATAGGAAGTAATAAAGGAAGAGAGGTCTTCACATATAGATATACTATCTTGGACATCTTTTATGATTGTAAGCACTCATTAAAATATGACATGCTAAAGAGTTGACGTTGGACATGGAAGACAACGTAATGGGTTATGTTTTCTTACATCTGACATAAATTATATTGTCATGGATTATCCTACATGGTTGAGCTTGCCTTTCCCTTAGGGATGGCAATTTTATCCATGGATCTAGATACCCATGGATACCTGACCCGGTTGGGCAAGGGTATGGAGCACATTTCTGCCCATGGGTCCGTGGATATGGATACCCACGAACAGATGGGTTGGGCATGGTTATAGTTTGTGCACCATGGATATCCAATGGATACCCATATGACATGTGGGGCCAAATGCCAGTGACAGTAGAAAGAGCGAACCAATGGGAGATGGCAGGAAATATGCAACTTGTGCCATGAGCTATATGCTACAGAATCAACCTCTAGTATGTAACACTTAAGGCTCATCGTATTACTTGTTACCTACTTATGCATGTAACTTATGTTGTCATTTGTGAGTGAATGATGATGAGTTGATTTGATCTTTGGGAAGGCTCCATGCTGACTTTTCTATGCCCATGGAGCTCCATGGGTATGTGGGTATCCAGCGGGTTTGGGCATGGGCACAAGTTGTGCCCGTGGATAATTTGGTGGATGGGCAGAGGGTAGGAAGATGGGTCATGGGTTGGATTTGGACCAGCTCCACCCGCCTCACACCCGACCCATTGCCATCCCTACTTTCCCTCTCATGATAGCCAAATTCATAGCACCAAGTAGAGATACTACTTGTGCTTCCAAATACCCTTAAACCAGTTGATACGTCTCCGTCGTATCTACTTTTCCAAACACTTTTTATCTTGTTTTGGACTCTAACTTGCATGATTTGAATGGAACTAACCCGGCTGACTCTGTTTTCAGTAGAATTACCATGGTGTTATTTATGTGCAGAAACAAACGTTCTCAGAATGACCTGAAACTTCACGGAGCAACTTTTTGGAAAATATAAAAAATACTTGCAAAAGATGAAGGCCAGGGAGCCCACCACCTGTCCACGAGGGTGGGGGCGCGCCTGCCCCCCTAGGGCGCACCCCCTACCTTGTGGGCCCCCTGGAGCCCCTCCGACTCCAACTCCAACTCTATATATTGTGTTTCGGGGAGAGAAAAATTAGAGAGAAGAATTCATCGCGTTTTACGATACAGACCCGCCGCCAAGCCCTAAAACCTCTCAAGAGGGCTGATCTGGAGTCTGTTCGGGGCTCCGGAGAGGGGAATCCGTCGCTATCGTCATCATCAACCATCCTCCATCACCAATTTCATGATGCTCACCGTCGTGCGTTAGTAATTCCATCATAGGCTTGCTGGACGGTGATGGGTTGGATGGGATCTATCATGTAATCGAGTTAGTTTTGTTAGGGTTTGATCCCTAGTATCCACTATGTTCTGAGATTGATGTTGCTATGACTTTGCTATGCTTAATGCTTGTCACTAGGGCCCGAGTGCCATGATTTCAGATCTGAACCTATTATGTTTTTATCAATATATGAGAGTTCTTGATCCTATCTTGCAAGTCTATAGTCACCTATTATGTGTTATGATCCGTTAACCCCGAAGTGACAATAATCGGGATACTTACCGGTGATGACCGTAGTTTGAGGAGTTCATGTATTCACTATGTGTTAATGCTTTGTTCTGGTACTCTATTAAAAGGAGGCCTTAATATCCCTTAGTTTCCATTAGGACCCCGCTGCCATCGGAGGGTAGGACAAAAGATGTCATGCAAGTTCTTTTCCATAAGCACATATGACTATACTCGGAATACATGCCTACATTATATTAATGAACTGGAGCTAGTTCTGTGTCACCCTAGGTTATGATTGTTACATGATGAACCGCATCCGGCATAATTCTCCATCACTGATCCATTGCCTACGAGCTTTCCATATATTGTTCTTCGCTTATTTACTTTTCCGTTGCTATTGCTATCATCACTACAAAATACCAAAAACATTACTTTTGCTACTGTTACCTTTTGCTACCGTTATCACTACTATCATATTACTTGCTACTAAACACTTTGTTGTAGATACTAAGTTTCCAGGTGTGGTTGAATTGACAACACCACTGCTAATACTTGAGAGTATTCTTTGGCTCCCCTTGTGTCGAATCAATAAATTTGGGTTGAATACTCTACCCTCGAAAACTGTTGCGATCCCCTATACTTGTGGGTTATCAAGACTATTTTTTGGCGTCGTTGCCGGGGAGCATAGCTCTATTCTTTGAGTCACTTGGGATTTATATCTGCTTATCATTATGAAGAACTTGAGAGATCCAAAAACCAAGATTTATCCCTCAACTACGAGGGGAGGTAAGGAACTGCCATCTAGCTCTGCACTTGATTCACCTTCTGTTATGAGTAAGCTTGCGACATTTATCCCTCAACTACGAGGGGAGGTAAGGAACTGCCATCTAGCTCTGCACTTGATTCACCTTCTGTTATGAGTAAGCTTGAGACACCTAAACCTGCTTCTGCTATTCATTCTCATATGTCGCATGTTATTGATGATGCCACTTCTGCTATGCATGATACTTATGATGAAATTACTTCTATGCTTGATACTACTGTGCCACTTGGTGAATTTCTAGATGAACAACTTGCTAGGGCTAGAGAGAATGAAAATATTGAATCTGATAATACTGATGAAATATATGATGAAGACTTGCCTGTTATTCCTGAGGGTTATGTTTTTGATAAAGAAGCTTCTTTAGCTATTTTAGCTTGCAAAGATAGATACGAACTCAAGAGGTTATTAGCTAAATGGAATCAGCAATCTCTAAATGCTAGAATGAAACCTGACCCTGCTTTTGCTACTTCACCTATCTGTGTTACCGATAAGGATAGTGAATTCTCTGTTGATCCTGATATAATTACTTTGGTTGAATCTGATCCTTTTCATGGCTATGAATCTGAAACTGTTATGGCACATCTTACTAAATTAAATGATATAGCTACCCTATTCACTAATGATGAGAGAACTCGTTACTTTTGTATCCTTAAAATATTTCCGTTCTCATTAAAGGGTGATGCTAAGATATGGTTTAAGTCTCTTGATCCTGGTTGTGTGCGTAGTCCCCAGGATATGATTTAGTACTTCTCTGCTAAATATTTCCCTGCTCATAAGAAACAAGCTGCTTTAAGGGATATATATAATTTTGTGCAACTTGAAGAAGAGAGTCTCCCACAAGCTCGGGGGAGGCTTCTGAAATTAGTTAATGCTTTACCCGATCATCCTCTTAAGAAAAATGAAATACTTGATATCTTTTATAATGGACTAACCGATGCCTCCAAAGATTACCTGGATAGTTGTGTTGGTTCTGTTTTCAGGGAAAGAACGCCGGATGAAGCTGAAATTCTATTGAATAATATGCTGACAAATGAAAATAATTGGACACCTCCTGAGCCAGTTCCTGAGCCTATTCCTAAACCAACTCCGAAGAAGAGAGGTATTCTATTTCTCAGTCCTGAAGATATGCAAGAGGCAAAGAAATCTATGAAAGAAAAAGGTATTAAAGCTGAAGATGTTAAGAATTTACCTCCTATTGAAGAAATACATGGTCTTAATTTACCACCTGTTGAAGAAACTCATGGTCTTGATAAACCTACACAGGTAGTAAAGGTAAATTCTCTCTGTAGATATGATAAAGCTGAAATCCCATTTACTAAATTTGCTAGCCCATGCTTAGATGAATTTGATAAATTTATGGCTAAGCAAGAAGATTTTAATGCTTATTTTGGTAGACAATGAAATACAATTCAAATATGCTTGAACACTTGGGTGATTATATGGCTAATGTCAAAGGTGAACTTAAACTTATTAGCAAACATGCTTCTATGGTTACCACTCAAGTAGAACAAGTACTTAAAGGTCAAAATGATTTGCTCAATGAATTGAATAGTAAGAATAATGATAATATTGTTAGAGTGGCTACTAGAACTGGTAAAATGACTCAGGAACCTTTGTATCCTGAAGTCCACCCTAAGAGAATTGAGCAAGATTCTCAGAGAAATAATGTAGATGCACCTAGTCCTTCTAAAAGGAAGAAAAAGAAAAATGATAAGACTTTGCATGCTTCTAGTGAACCTATTACTGAAACACTTGAGAATCCAAATGATATTTCTATTTCTGATGCTGAAACACAATCTGGTAATGAACCTGAAACTAGTGATAATGTTAATAATAATATTCATGATGATGGTCAACCTAGTAATGATAATGATGTAGAAATTGAACCTGTTGTTGATCTTGATAACCCACAATCAAAGAATCAACGTTATGATAAGAAAGACTTTGTTGCTAGGAAACACGGTAAATAAAGAGAACCATGGGTTCAGAAACCCATGCCTTTTCCTCCCAAACCATCCAAGAAAAAGGATGATGAGGATTTTGAGCGCTTTGCCAAAATGATTAGACCTATCTTTTTGCGTATGCGATTAACTGATATGCTTAAAATGAATCCTTATGCCAAGTATATGAAAGATAT
This sequence comes from Triticum monococcum, assembly GCA_034509565.1. Taxonomy (NCBI): domain Eukaryota; kingdom Viridiplantae; phylum Streptophyta; class Magnoliopsida; order Poales; family Poaceae; genus Triticum; species Triticum monococcum. The sequence continues at coordinate 59,575,936 of CM067843.1, read as the reverse complement.
TGTTACTAATAAAAGAAAGATACCGGAAGCTGAAATTTCCACCATGCTTGCTAATTATACTTTTAAGGGTGGAATACCAAAGAAACTAGGAGATCCCAGTGTACCAACTATACCATGCTCCATTAAAAGAAACTATGTTAAAACTGCTTTATGTGATCTTGGAGCCGGTGTTAGTGTTATGCCTCTCTCTTTATATCGTAGACTTGATTTGAATAAGTTGACACCTACTGAAATATCTTTGCAAATGGCTGATAAATCAACTGCTATACCTGTCGGTATTTGTGAGGATGTGCCTGTTGTAGTTGCAAACGTTACTATTTTAACGGACTTTGTTATTCTTGATATTCCCGAGGACGATATTATGTCTATTATTCTTGGAAGACCCTTCTTGAACACTGTAGGGGCTATTATTGATTGCACTAAAGGCAATGTCACTTTTCATGTTAATGGTAATGAGCATACGGTACACTTTCCGAGGAAACAACCTCAAGTTCATAGTATCAACTCTATTGGAAAAATTCCATCGATTATATTTGGAAGTTTTGAATTTCCTCTTCCTACTGTCAAGAAGAAATATGATATTCTTGTTATTGGGGATGTGCATATCCCTGTTGAGGTAACATAGTGTTATTTGAAATTTCTCCGGTTCCATGTTATTCGAAATGAGTTCGTTAACAAGACCCGATCAACCTTGTTAGTGGATTCCTTTTGATGAGCATGAGATGGATGAAACTAGAAGGCATAACCTTCTGTATCCCACTTTTACTTTCTATTATTTATATTAAATAAAATAAAAATAAGTATTTTTCTATCTGTTATCTGATTATCCATGCAATATAAAAATACCCCAAAAATAAAAGTTCTCCAAATGCCCTGAAATTTAAATATGATTTTTTTCTAGAATATTTGGCACTCAGAACACAGCAGGGGGGTCATCCACCTGGCCACGAGGGTGGAGGGCACGCCCTACCCCCTGGGCACGCCCCCTGCCTCGTGGGCCCACGGTGGCCCTCCTCCACTTATCCTTTCACCCACACACTCCTTCTTCCTCCCACAAACACGAACAACCAGCTCAAACCCGAGTCCAAGCTCGTTTTGCTGCCATTTTCGATCTCCTTGCTCAAAGCACCTCTCACAAAACTGCTTGGGGAGATTGTTCCTTGGTATGTGACTCCTCCATTGGTCCAATTAGTTTTTGTTCTAGTGTTTTATTCATTGCAAATTTGTGCTGCCTAGGTGACCATGTTCTTGATCTTGCATGTCAAATTTATATGGTTCCAAGTAGTTTTGATACATGATATAGGCTCTAGGCACTTGTAGGAGTAGTTGCTATCAATATTACTGAGTTTGGTTTACTTTTATTTTGAAGTTACTAAATAATTTCAGAATTTTTCAGAGGAAGAAATATGCTTAGGAAAATGTTCCAAGGTGGTTCTTCAAGAAAGCAAGGACCCAGGCTTGCAATGCGTGATGCTGATGAAGAGCCACCAAGAGACGCTCAAGTGCGTCCTTGTGAATGGCCTTCTAAGAACTTTATGGATCAAGCAGGAATTAAGGAAAAACTTAATGCATATTTGCGTAACACTGATCTTGTGAGCTTCGAGGAAGAGAAGTGCAGCCAGTATCACCATCTCACTAGTTCCTTTGTGAGGAGGTTCGAATTTTCATCTTCACGTAATTCCCCAACTATCCTATTTGATCTTTATGAAAATTCTTATACCATGGACTTAGAGGATTTTACCACTCCTTGCAAACTTCCACAATGGGGTAGTATCAGGGAACCTCGCAAATTTGAATTTAGAGATTTTCTTGCTAATATAACTGTGGGGGAATCTAGAGATATAACATAAGCTACCATAGGGAGCATTCACTTTCCTGCTATACATTATTTTGCTCTCTTCATAGGTAGATGCATAAATGGTAAAGATGAAGCATGTCATATGTGTGTTCCTGATCTCAGTATTCTTAGGAGTGCTGAGTTAGGAGACAAATCTTATAATTTGGGAACCATTGTTGCACGTAGGTTGCATCTTAATGGATTTAATGGAGATTTATTTGGTGGAGTTTATGCAACCCGCATAGCTAATTTTCTTGGTATAGCCATACGCGAAGATGATATTGAATTACCTCATGCTTACCTAGACTTTAATGCTATAGTTCACCACTAGTTTGTTGAGAGGAATGAATCACCTCTCAAGTATCAAATAATCTTTGACAGACGTCGTGCTGTCCATATTACTCTCCCTGCTCCTGCCTTCTTTGATCATCAGGCAAAAGGAAGATATGTTATTACCATAGAGGAGGCAGATAAGTACGAGAGGAGAGCGGAGGCCGCTCATCACCAAGATGCAGCGCAGGAGGCGATAGCCTCTACATCTCAGTACGACCCCAACTACTATTATGGATATCCATCAGGCCAGACGTGGCCATAGACCAACTTAGGCCAAAAGCCTAAGCTTGGGGGAGTACATATTTCCCACCGACATTACATTTATGTTCACACACTCATTGCTAGATGTCGGTGCTCATACTTTTTCATTGTATCATCCATGCTAGCTTATTTCCCTCTTTATGCTTTCTTCTTGTGTTTTAATAAACCTTAAGAAAAACCAAAAAAATTAGTTGGAGCTTTTAATTAGTTTACTTTTCATGCTTGTAGTAGTAACTAAAAAGAAAACCCAAAAAGATTTCATGTTCTTCTTTTGCTTGTTGGGAGCTTTCCCGTGTAAATAGTTTTATTTCTTTTCTTTGGGGGTCGATAGGAGAAGACCATGATTAAATTTGTTGAAGTGGCTCTTATATGCATAAATGTTGATCTCACAAAAGAGCCCATATTGCCTTGTCTTCTCCTGTTTATTGAATGCTTGCATATTCCAGCTTAGTCCAATGCACATGCACAACTATTATTATTCACATTGTTCGGTCATGCAAGTGAAAGGCAATTATGACGATATATGATGGACTGACTGAGATGAGAAAGGCTGGTATGAACTCGACCTCTTTTGTTTTTGTAAATATGATTAGTTCATCATTCCCGATTCAGCCTATTATGAATAAACATGTTTGCAATGACAACTAGAGATCATAGTTCTTGTGCCATGCTTGATTAGCTATGAGTTATAATGGTTTACCTTGCATGCCAACATGCTATTGAAATGGTTATGATGTGGTATGATAGGTTGGTATCCTCCTCTGAATGATTTAAGTGACTTGACTTGGCACATGTTCACGCATGTAGTTGAAACAAAATCAACTATCCTTCACGATATATATGTTCATGGTGGATTATATCCTACTCATGCTTGCATTCGGTGTTGATTACTTTTAATGCATGTTCATGACTGTTGTCGCTCTCTAGATGGTTGCTTGCCAGTCTTTTGCTAGCCTTCACCTGTACTAAGCGGGAATACTGCTTGTGCATCCAACTCCATAAACCCCAAAGTTATTCCATATGAGTCCACCATACCTACCTATATATGGTATCTACCTGCCGTTCCAAGTAAATTTGTATGTGCCAAACTCTAAACCTGAAAATAAATATCCTGTTTTGTATGCTCGAATAGCTCATGTATCAACTAGGGCTGTCTGTATCTTCCATGTTAGGCGGGTTATTCTCAAGAGGAGTGGACTCCGCTCCTCACTCACGAGAAAATGGCTGGTCACCGGGATGCCTAGTCCCATGCTTTATGCAAACTAAATCAAAATAATTGCAAACAAAACTCCCCCTGGGACTCTTGTTAGTTGGAGGCACTCGTTGTTTTGAGCAAGCCATGGATTGATGCTTGTTGGTGGAAGGGGGAGTATAAACTTTACCATTCTATTTGGGAACCGACTATAATGTGTGTAGCATGGAAGATATCGCCATCTCTTGGTTGTTATGTTGACAATGAAAGTATACCGCTCAAAATATTATTCATCTCTATTTCAAAACTGAGCTCTGGCACCTCTACAAATCCCTGCTTCCCTCTGCGAAGGGCTTATCTATTTACTTTTATGCTGAGTCATCATCCTCTTATTAAAAAGCACCAGTTGGAGAGCACCGCTGTCATTTGCATTCATTACTATTAGTTTACATTGGGTATGACTTGACTGGATCTCTTTTACCATGAATTACAATGTCTAGTCAGTCCTTGATCTTTAAAGGTGCTCTACATTTATGTTTTGCAGTCTCAGAAAGGGCTAGCGAGATACCATATTGTTATATCATATTATGATTGTTTTGAGAAAGTGTTGTCATCCGAGATTTATTATTATTGCTCGCTAGTTCATTATGCCATTGATATGAGTAAACTTGAGACCTAAGCGTTATTGCGAATGTGGTTAGTTATAATCTTTGCTGAAAATTTGAATGCTGGCTTTACATATTTACAACAAGAGCAAACAGAGTTTGTAAAAGTTTTTCTTTATCACTTTCAGTTTGTCAACTGAATTACTTGAGGACAAGCAAAGGTTTAAGCTTGGGCGAGTTGATACGTCTCTATTGTATCTACTTTTCCAAACACTTTTGCCCTTGTTTTGGACTCTAACTTGCATGATTTGACTGGAACTAACCCGGACTGACGCTGTTTTTAGCAGAATTACCATGGTGTTATTTATGTTGAGAAACAAACGTTCTCGGAATGACCTGAAACTTCACGGAGCAACTTTTTGGAAAATATAAAAAATACCTGCAAAAGATGAAGGCCAGGGGACCCACCACCTATCCACGAGGGTGGGGGCGCGTCTGCCCCCCTAGGGCGCGCCCCTACCTCGTGGGCCCCCTGGAGCCCCTCCGACTCCAACTCTATATATTGTGTTCTAGGGAGAAAAAAATCAGAGAGAAGAATTCATCGCGTTTTACGATACGGAGCCGCCGCCAAGCCCTAAAACCTCCAGGGAGGGCTGATCTGGAGTCTGTTCGGTGCTTCGGAGAGGGGAATCCGTTGCCATTGTCATCATCAACCATCCTCCATCACCAATTTCATGATGCTCACCGTCGTGCGTTAGTAATTCCATCATAGGCTTGCTGGACGGTGATGGGTTGGATGGGATCTATCATGTAATCGAGTTAGTTTTGTTAGGGTTTGGTCCCCAGTATCCACTATGTTCTGAGATTGATGTTGCTATGACTTTGCTATGCTTAATGCTTGTCACTAGGGCCCGAGTGCCATGATTTCAGATCTGAACCTATTATGTTTTCATCAATATATGAGAGTTCTTGATCCTATCTTGCAAGTCTATAGTCACCTATTATGTGTTATGATCCGTTAACCCCGGAGTGACAATAATCGGGATACTTACCGGTGATGACCGTAGTTTGAGGAGTTCATGTATTCACTATGTGTCACTACAAAAAAAAGACACATTCGTGACATTTTGGGCCGAACGATTTTTTTTCTGTCATACATATGACACTTCTATGACAATAATTGTGACAAAACCCGGTATCATCATAGATGTGGTGGGCTCCTACTTCTATGACAAAAAATCATGACAGAAAATGGGCTTTTCGTACTGGGCGGGTCGGAGACGCAGGTGCATGACATTCTTCGGGCCGTCCATGACGGAAAAAACCATGGTAGAAGCGAGGGCGGGGAAAATTTCGGGGAGTTCCCGGTTACGGTGGGAGGTCGGGGGCCGAGCGATGCACGTTTCTCTCGTACACGTACGCGCGTGTGTGCGAGGCGTTGGCTCTAACTGAACCCGAGCGAGGCGTTGGGCTCTAACTGAACCCAAGCAATTGCACTGCAGGCTACGCGTTACTGAACCCGAGCGATCGATCGATGGCTGTTAACTGGACCCAATCGAGAAATTCCTTCGCTATTGCTGCTAACTGAAGCGGATCGATTGGATGAACAGTGAGCGTTGCAGTGGGGTTGGATGAACAGTGAGCGGTGGCGTTGCCTCTGGATGAACAGGACCCCGTGGTGTGGAGGGGTGGATGAATAGTAGACGGTGGAGGGGTGCCCATGGTGGGGTGGTTGAACAGGACCCCGTGGTGTGGAGGGCTGGATGAACAGTAGACGGTGGAGGGGTGGTTGAACAGTAGCCGGTGGAGTAGCGCGCGGTGGAGGCTGGATGAACAGGAGCCCGTGGAGGCTGGAGGAGGTCGACGGTGGAGATGAACAGTATCCCGTGGAGTCCTATTTTGCTGTACGCCATACCCCTCCCGATGAACAGGACCCCCGTTTCGACCGTAGGAGGTCCGTTTCGTCCGTTTTGTGGTACGCCACACCCCTCCCGATCAACAGGACCCCCGTTTCGACCATAGGAGGTCCGTTTCCTCCGTTTTGCGGTACGCCACACCCCTCCTGATCAACAGGGCCCCCGTTTCGACCGTAGGAGGTCCATTTCCTCCGTTCTACGATACACCAGGCCTCGTTTCCATCGCATGTTCCGTCCAAGCCCTCCTGATGAACACGACCACGCATTCCGTTCCGACCCAGCCGGTTGGCTCCCACGCATTCTGTTGCCTCCCGATGAACACGACGCATTCCGTTGCCTCCCGATGAACACGACGCATTCCGTTGCCTCCCCATGAACACGACGCATTCCGTTGCCTCCCCATGAACACGACGACGATGCTGTTTCTCCGTTCCGACCCAGCCATGTACATGAGCCCTGGCCGTACGTATGCGCGAGTAGGCGTTCGAGACCCTGCCCGTATGTACACATACGTGGCCGTATTTTCTTTCTTGCACCCTAGCCGTTGTACGTACGTGTACATGCTACATGCGCGCCTCTACTACGACACGTGTGCGCCTCTACTACGACCCGTGCGTGCCTCTACATCGACCAGTATGTGCGTACACGTTTGCGACCAGAATGACAATGCTACGCACGCTTCGACGAGGTGGGTCCCGACTGTCAGGCACTTCCTTGCCTACGAAGATGTAGCTGGTGTGTCCCAGCAGTCAGGGGGGCGAATAATTTTGTTTTTTTGCCCAGACACACTTCCTTGCGTGCGAAGGTGTAGCTGCTGGGTCCCAGTAGTTAGGGGGCGAATCATTTTTTTTGCCCGGACGCACTTCCTTGCGTGCGAAGGTGTAGCTGGTGGGTCCCAGCAGTCGGGGGGCGAATCATTTTTTTTCGAACGCACTTCCTTGCGTGCGAAGATGTAGCTGGTGGGTCCCAGCAGTCAGGGGGCGGATCATTTTTTTTCGGACGCACTTCCTTGCGTGTGAAGATGTAACTCGTGGGTCCCAGCAGTCAGGGGGCGAATCATTTTTTTGTGAAATACGGTGGCCCATCCGGTGGGTCCCCGCTGTCAGGTGGAGGAATAATTATTTTGCGCGTAATAAGGAGGCACTTCCTTGTGGCTCCCGTGGACCCAGCTGTCAGCCTCTCCACGTACAGTCCACATCCGATGGAAGTCGTCCCATGACCACGTTGACCACGCTGCGCCGAGAGCACCAGGGCGGTGGACGACGGCGAGGCCTAGGAAGGGGACGACGCGGAGCCGGGGAAGACGCGGCAGTGGATGCACACGCGGAGAGGAGTACAAGGGTTCACTGGTTCGGCTGCGCTACCGTCGCCGCAAAATAACAGGGGGTGTGGGTGAGTGGAGGGATGGCCTAGCCAGCGGTGGGAGTAGTAGGGGCGGTGGGGCCTCCGCGGCAGCACAGCCGGCCACGGGACGCAAGAGCAGGCGGCACGACTAGCGCTGCTTTGGGCGGCTGGAGCAAGAAGACCAGAGGTTGAAGAAGCACGACGGCCGTTGGATGGACATTGTACGGTCACTGCAGCTAGAATCGTTTATATTGACTAAGTTGACAAAGCCCTTGGTACGTCAACTTAGTAGGCCCACAGGTCAGCTTCTGGAATGGTGCACCCCAGATGTCAGGGGGAGGAATCATTTTTTGGGCGGGTGAAGCTAGAATATCCGAGATTGAAGAAGAAGCACGGCATCTGTTGGATGGACATCCAACGGCCACTGCTGCTAGAACCGTGTGTTGACTATAAGTTGACAAAGCCTTGCATACGCATCAACTCTGTTTTTTTAGGGGACGCGTCAACTTAGTAAGGCCAGAAGTGTGTGGCCGAGAACTTATATCCCATTTGAGATTTGTAAGAATGTGTAGCCCATTTTTGAATTCTAATAGAATTTACTACAGCCCATTTACAGTTTGTTAAAAGTACAACCCATTTCACCCAACCGTTCAAAACATAATTCACTAAAATTTCCCACATTTTGATGGGATCCGGAATATTTTTATCCCGAAATTTCTAGTCAGATTAAATACAATTCAATATAAATTTATGTTACGTAAAAATCCAATGAAACATTGCGCTCGCAAAAATTAATGAAATTAAAATTTTCAATATCCAAAAATAATATTTTGTAAAGTAATCATGTCTTTGGTGCATTTTTTTTAGTTACTGCCCAGTTTTTATAATTACATCCCATTTATTATTTCTTAAAGCCCATTTTCTTGTTAAGCCTAATGCATCCCTCCTAGGAAAGATTTGCAGCCCAGCGGGGTGGAGAATAACAACTTGACCTTGCCTAGGTATTCCTAAAAAAAGTATAGCTGGGCTAGCCATTTTCAGCTTGAAAAGAATTAATATCTGGACTGGATATCTGGCCTGGGCTAGACGGGCCACAGCCCGCCCAGTTAATACCTGCAGCGATGTTTTCGTTGTTGTTCAGAAGAGAAAAATTAATATCTGGGCTAAACATCGAAAAACTCTGCAGTGCTCACACCTCGAAAACACAAATACTGATCGAGCTGTTTGGTCCTAGCTGTCGGCCGCTTCTTGTGCAATTCTCTCATTTATTGACTACTCCTACTACATAGGTTGACAATGGTGTGGGACCGTGATGTTAGAAAACCAGGAGGAAGCAAAATAAATTTTAGTTATATATATATATATATATATATATATATATATATATAAGGAGGCACTTGCGTACGTGAGGCTATGGACCTAGTGCTTACCCATTGTCATCCTCTCCAAGTAAAGTCATCTCCTCGCCCGCGCGCGCTTTCCGCCCGAAACAGTCAGCGCCGCCCTCCCCGCTTCCCGGTGCAGGCGATTGCTCCGCCTTCAAAGGACACAAGTGCCGTCCGTCCATCCATCTGCCGCCCACATTAATGATACGCGGTTGCCGAGGCGGCTACTCCGGCGCCACACGTCCGTCCCTCCGCCCGCCCACCATTGCTATATAAACTGTTGCGCCGGCCATAGCCGCAGTCATCCGCATTCGTTCCCTTTCTCCTGTCGACACCACTACTTCCCACCATGGTTTCCTCACGCTCCAGCGCTCTTCGGGACGGGCGGGCGACGAACCACAAGGAGATGGCAGCCATTGCTGCGGACCGGCTGGCCGGCAGGCAGCCGGAGGACGACGACGTCCCAATGGAGAACATGGTAGTCGATGATCCGGCGCCAACCCCCTCCTCCGCGCCATCCTCGCCGGTGCATTGCACCATGACCATCGGCGAGGCCCGTGCCCAATATATGGACAGGGTGAGGCAGATGCGTGAGGAGCAATTCCGGGAGGCGCAGGCCGACGCCGCGTACAACCACCATCTCCTCGAGGCGCCGTTTGGCGAGACCAAGGACGAGGCAGAGGACAATGCCGGCTCCAATGAGTCCCCGCTCCGCTGGCGTCGGCGAGGCCCTGCTTCGCCGAGGCCCCGCGGCGCCAACAACGATGCAGAGGACACCGCCGGCTCCGCCGAGGCCCCGCCTCGCCAACAACGAGGCAGAGGACACCGTCGGCTCCGCCGAGGCCCCGCCTCGCCAACAACGAGGCAGAGGACACCGCCGGCTCCACCGAGGCCCCTCCCCGCCAACAACGAGGCAGAGGACATCACCGGCTCCGCCGAGGCCCCGCCCCGCTGCCAACGAGGCGGCGCCACACAGAAAACGAGGAAGAGTAGAACACGGTAGGTCGCTGCCGCTCGGGTCCAAGTAAGGCCACCGCTGCTACCCTCCGGTTGAAGCCAAGCTAGGCGGGTTGACCATTGACGACCGGTTAGCTTCTTGGCGGCAACGTGGAGTCAGAGAGCTGCGCTGGAGAAGAACGCTGCTTCTACTTAACTGCTGGTGCAGTTGGCTGACTGACACATGGTCCCAATAGGCCACATGTCAGTTACACAACTGCACCTGCAGTTAAGTCAGTGAAGCTTCTGTTCGGCTTAGTGGGACACAGGTGGGTAGCTTCGGTTAATTAATTATACCTCCAGCGCACCCCTTTTTAGTTGAAGAATGTATGAAATGTAATGAAATCCGGCATGTTTATATGAAATCCGACCGTGTATGAATGAATTTATTTCGATTAGTTCGAATTCCTGTATCACTGGCATTGGATGAACATGCAAAACAATACGTACTAGCATCATTCCCAGGGTGATCACCTCGTTTGCAGCAGTTTCACATGTACTCCCTCCGGTCCTTTCTAGTATGCATACAAGTTTTGTCTGCAGTCAAAGTATCTCTACTTTGACCAATCTTATACAAAAAAGTATGCACTTTCACAATGTGCGAAGTAAAAAAGGAACAGAAGGAGTACAAAGAGTTTGAACAGCTTTTTAGTGTTTCTGTACATTGCAATCAAACACACAGGCCTGGCAATTCATAGAGAACATTCAAAACAATCGATGATTATGCATCTCAGCGACTCACATGTCAGAGGCAATATTTACTTCACAACTAAAGAATAAAGAAAAAATTGATCGACGTTGCTGACAGCAAAGGGCGCCCCATTCGAAAATATCAAACGCATGTCTTGCTAAAATCAATGAGCAAAATTTGACAAGGTTGTCCCGTTCCAAAATATCAAATGCCTATGATTGTGGAATGGGCAGGGTTTGCCATCAGTTCGGACATTGACATGGCACCTCATGCTAAATAAACCAGCTATTCTTTTTGTGCAGTTCCACCAAAATCAACCAAATTCGCGCGTAGCTTGTATGATTTCGCCCTTATATGTTGCAACACCTTGAACTTATCGGCACCTCCTTTCTTGTGGTGGAAATGAATGATTCGATGTATTCATGAACATTTTGTGCAGTTCCCATTGAAATCAACCTGAGCACCCCTATTTGCACAAATGCAAAAAAGTGATTAGCATAAAGCAAACTGTACGATGAATTGAAAGTTTCAACAGGCACACACATGGTCCATGTAGAGCACACTTTTAGAAAAATGGAACTCACTAGAAAGAATCCTAGAACAACATTGTACTCGCGCATCACAGCAAAAAGATGGAGATTTGTCAGTCCTTCTGAGCTGAAGTTAGTTTGGTCTTGTGGGGAGTAATGTAACCATCCTTCAACTGCTCCTTCTGATGATAAGATAGACAGGGCTTCTTCATCCTGGCATAATCGGAACTAGTCACTTCACGTACTCCATATTCTTCTTCAGAGGAAGATGATCATGTTGTGCAAAGACAAGAGGACTACTAAATGCTAGCATCCCTGTTTGCTCGAAAAAAAGGAAAGGAAATATTTAAAACAGCACAGATGAAGCACTTCTCAAGGACAATACCACTTGTTCATGACTGTATCTAAACAGTAGCACAACAACAATAGAGATGACAAAGCTCAATCATATGGATGAAATCAGCGGGCAAGTACCAACCTTTGTCAGGAGGCTTATTGTGTGGAGCATACAGATGAAGCACTTCTCCGGAACCATTTGTTGCTATCTACGGTGGTGGCCATGCTTACTATATACTCCTCAATTAGTTTAATGTTTCCAACATCTTCTTGTGCAGTTCCACTAAAATATATGGTATCTTCAAAGAAGATCCCTGTTTGCACAAGTTGAGATAATTACATATTAAATTAAGAGTGGCATCAAATCAGTGGCAAAACAATTGCTCGTTCCAGCCATAGCAATAAATTAAGATGCAAAACTATATCATTACTTGTGTCATCACAGTTCCAGTGCTTCATTACAGCACCGAGAGTTGATTTTTGTTTTTCTTCCGCTTGTTCTTCCCCTTCATCACTTGGTTCAATAACAGACAAGCTTCGCCTTCAATGTAAGATTTGGCATGTCAATTAGGGAGCACAAATATAGTACTAAACTTAATTTTCTGATGAAAGTGGCAAAATACAAGCCAGTAGTTGTGAAATATCCTTATCTTACCTCAATGGGATATTACGGTGCGCATACAGATTGGAAGTCCTGTCTCCATTTGTGCAGTTCACTAAAATCAAGCAACATTATCGTACAAGTAGCACAACATATGAAAGCACACTGCAGAATCATGTGAAAGAAGGCTAGTACTAACCTCTCATGATGCGGAATTCAAACAACTCACAAGAAGAAGATGTAAACCAAATTCGCCTTAACGGATAGGAAGTAAGATCTCCTCTTGTGCAGTTCCACTAAGATCAAGCAATCAAGCAACGTTGTCGGTGTGACATTTTGGTTGAACTGCACAAAACGCTCTTAAAACAAAAGTGTTTTGTGCAGTGCCACAAAAGGTCACAATGGTAACAAGGTGAAGTAGATAACCCTGTTTACACAGAGGTGCAAAGGAAACAATTAGTGGTCAATAACGGTGGATGACACAGAAGCCAACAAAAAGAAGCATCTACCTTATCTAAATGGGGAAGAAAGCAAGACAGTAGCATTTCTCAAACGGTGGCATTGATTAATATTAACATAGAGATTATATTAACAATAAAATTCGTTAAACATGTAATTTGCTTTTAACTGTGGCATTGTATCAATTTTCCAGCGGCATTATTAGAGGGTGTTTGTTTATAGGGACATTTTGTTGTAGGGACTAAAAAACCTCTGTGTCAGTCCCATCTAAACCAAATAGGAGGGACTTTTAGGGACTAAAAGTGGGCATTTGGGACTAAAGAAAGAAGACCCCAAGGGAGTCTTTTTGGGACTTTTTCCAACAGTTGCCCCTGCCGCGCATCGCACCTTGTCTCTATTAGTTCATTACTAGGGGTAACATGGTCTTTTAGCATGTCATTTAATAACCTCTAGTCCATGTTTAGTCCCTGGAACCAAGCAGGTAGGGACTAGGGAGTTTTAACCAAACAGGGCCTTAGATTAACAACAGCTAATGAGTTGCATGGGACAGTGGACGCACCAGCACCATGTGCATCTACCGATGTATTGTGGTCATGCACAGTCTGTTGCAACAAAGAACAAACAACCAAGGAGCATATTTGTGTTGGTCCCAATTTTGTTATCTTTAGACACCTTTCCCTATGTGAGCGCAGCAAATCTAGTCCTGCTCAAACTCTACAGCCTTGTCCCTTCCTTTCCTTTTTGAACTAGTACTTTCGCCCCTTCCTTTCCTCTTTGAACCATGTCCTAGATTTATGCGATACAACTTTCCCCACTACTTTCCCCCATTCCTTTCCTCTTTGAACCACGTCCTAGATTCATGCTATACAACTTTCCCCCTTCATTTCCTCTTTGAACCACGTCCTAGATTCATGCTATATACAACTTTTCCCACTACTTTCCCCCACTCCTTTCCTCTTTGAACCACGTCCTAGATTCATGGTATACATGCAGCTAGAGCAATGCATGTGGAGTAAGTAAATTATACCTTAAGGTTCTTGGAGCGTGGTTCGGTGGGCGACGGGACGGCGGCGGCGAAGAAGGGGTCGGAGGCCCTTCCGCGTCGCCGCTGGGTGGAAAGTGAACAGTTGCGCCGGTAGTCCCTCGCCGACGGCGACAGCGTTAAGCCTCCTTCCCTTCTCGGCGGACGGATCCTGCCGGCTCTTTGAGCAGCAGTGAGGGGAGAGAGAGGCCAATGAAGTCTTGTTTGGATATAGAGAGGCGAGAGAGTGTGAAGCGAGCAACTACTCCCTCCATTCCAAATTACTAGTCGAAGAAATGGATGTATCTAGAACTAAAATACATCTAGATACATCCATACTTGCGACAAGTAATTCAGAACGGAGGGAGTACAAGCGTTGAGGCTCCAGCGGGAGAGGGCGAGAGAGTGTGAAGAGAGCAACTACAAGCGTTGAGGCTCCGGCGTGTATATATATACTGGAGAGAGAGTGAAGCGTGCAAACCCTAGAAAACATTTTGACCAGTCAAAGAATCCTCCTGGGACAAATTATGCTCAGGTGTAGTTATCGAACCCGAGACCTCAAGTTAGAAGGTGCAGCGGGACCAAGGTGCGTGCGTGTGTGCGTGCGTGTGTGTGTGTGTGTGTGTGTTTTAACATCATGTGTGTGTTAGAGAGAGCGACAGATCGACCTACTCCTACAGAGAGATGTTGTGTAGTGTACGATTTTAGCCGCAAGAGTCGGTGCATCCTCTCATTTCCGGGCGTGTCCGGTAGGGACATGCAGACAGCTGCCACGCCCGCTCCTGACCAGCCTAGCCCACCCAAAGCCCCTCCATCGTCCGCGGCCGCTTCCCGCCTGAAATGGTTAGCGCCGCTCCAAAGAATCGGTGCCGCATTCATGCCCGGGCAGAGCGGACGCGACCTCTCACTGGCACAAGAGTGATGGTTACTGCTGGGTCTATGTGATTTGACGGCTCATTAGTCTTTATTACTGAGGTGGTAGGACTGCTGGATGTCCCATGCTTTTGGCGAAATGAGGTACTACTACTAGATTACAATTTTCTCCATTCTTACAGCGGAGGCGTGCAAGAGCAGTGAAAACACGCAGGCTCAGTGATTACATGGCCCACCTCACACTATCACCGTGCGACACCTAACTCTTTTCATAGTACTCCCTCCATTCCTAAATATTACTAGATGAGTCCCCGCGCGTTGCCGCGAAACAGCGGTATATCTCTCTGTGCAAAATTATCGATTTCATAGAACTAAAAAAACTCTATAACCGCATGACAAATGTGGTAGCCAAACTAAATAAACTCCCATCATCATTTAGGTCATCCCATGTAAGGAAAAAAGATCAGCCAACTCCTACTGCATAATGGGATTATATTTTTCTTTTTGACATGTTAATGGGACTTAAAAGCTCACTTACATGCATGCTACCGGTGCATGCTTGCATGCAGACATGTTGATGTGATTTAAAACCCACTCACATGCATGTGCCACGGTATTTCTGCATGCTTGCATGTGGCTTAGTGCGGAGCCTCTCAATGTCTAGATCAGACAGCTATTATGGACTGATTTACTTCATCTAATGGCTACATCAATTTTGATGATGTGGCTCAAGGAGAGGATAGAGAGAATTCCTAGTAGTGGGGGCTAGCTATTACTAGTAGATAAGTCTTTGTAGAGATTCCACTACATACGGAACAAAATGAATGAATCTACACTTAAAATGCATCTATATACATCCGCATGTGGTTCATGGTGAAATATCTACAAAGACTTATATTTAGGAATGGGGGAAACGACGTACTAAGCAAGCTTCTCCTCGTTCTGCGAGTTGATGGGACACATCAAAAGTACTCCATTGTATAGAGCCTTGCCTCTAAGGTAGGCCCCACATGGTTTGCCTCTTTTTTTAACATAACACGTCAAGTCACAATTTGTTTGTTCACCCGTGGTAGACGATCCTCGCTCCACCAAGTGGACAACCAGTACACGTGCCAAATTACCACGTGGGCTGCCTTTTTCATACAGAAATGAGCTCCATTGTGTACCCGCGCAGGTGTGGTTGGGAAAGACACGGGAGTACGTGCACCGTGCATGCACCTCTTCTCTTCGTGCACGTCCCCCACCTACGTGGGTGTGTGTGAGAGATACAAACCGCGTTCATGTGTGTTTTTGTTTTGGGGTGGGGGTGGGGAGGGGGGTTGATTTCGTGAATTATTTGTGGGAATATGTGTCGATGACATCTCAAACAAAATTTTGCATGCAATGTGTGTGAAATGGAGGCCTATCCATATCATACATAGAGGGTCGGGCAATCCACGAGAAGAGAGGGAGGGGTCATAGCTATCAATAGAGTCGAAGAGAGGATCAAGTGGGTGGGTGCGAGATCGATGAAGAGAGCCATCGAAATTGTGTGTGTGCAAGTCAAAGATATAGGGCGACTGGCCTACCGGAACGTTAGAGGGCACATGTCAAGTTTGTGTGTGGCAGGGAGACATGACTAGAGCACTCGATGTATCGGTGTGTGTGGGGGGGAGGGGGTAGGCAGAGGCCTAATTATAGAGGTAGAACGACTCATATATGTGTTGAGAAGGAGATACCCAGCTATGTCTTGAGGGCGATCGGTCGACATCCATACATAACTGAAGGACGGGAAATATGATGGGTGTCGGTGTCAAAACCGGCGGATCTCGGGTAGGGGGTCCCGAACTGTGCGTCTAAGGCGGATGGTAACAGGAGGCAGGGGACACGATGTTTTACCCAGGTTCGGGCCCTCTTGATGGAGGTAAAACCCTACGTCCTGCTTAATTTATTCTTGATGATATGCGTATTACAAGAGTTGATCTACCACGAGATTGGAGAGGCTAAACCCGAGAAGCTAGCCTATGGTATGATTGTCTGTTGTCCTACGGACTAAAACCCTCCGGTTTATATAGACACCGGAGGGGGTTAGGGTTACACAAGGTCGGTTACAAAGGAGGAGATATCCATATCCGTACTGCCTAGCTTGCCTTCCACACCAAGTAGAGTCCCATCCGAATACGAGATGAAGTCTTCAATCTTGTATCTTCATAGTACAACAGTCGGGTCAAAGGATATAGTCCGGCCGTCCGGAGACCCCCTAATCCAGGACTCCCTCAGTAGCCCCTGAACCAGGCTTCAATCACGATGAGTCCGGCGCGCAGTGTTGTCTTCGGCATTGCAAGGCGGGTTCCTCCTCTGGATACACCACAGAAGAGTTTGAATGAAAGGATAGTGTCTGACCCTGTAAAATAAGTTCCACATACCACCGTAGAGAGAATAATATTTCCACAAATCTAATCTGCTGACACGTTTTGGCAACATGACATCATGCCACGGCTCAGCGATTATTCGAACCGTTTTTCTTTAACTAGCCCCGCACATAATGCGAGGCGGTTTCTTGACACGTCTTGTCAAAGCAGAGATCGTGTCCCCCTTATTACGGGATTCTCATCAATACGGGCATGGGTAACCCAAGCATGCCATCAATTACGGCGCTTGGAGGATGAGCGAGTTTTACCAGGCTAGTGGGGGCGCATAGTTTCGTCTGCCCTTATAAAGGGATAAGGTTTATCCTTTTTCTACCCATGCCTTCTTCCTCCTTGCTCATCCATTCTCGCGCACTCGAGCTCCAACGCCCAAGTCCACATCCTTCTCCTCAACCTTCTCCAAACATGTTCGGAGCGGGAGGCAAGTGGATGGCTTCCTCCGTCACGGAGGGACATATCAAAAAACTGCGCGGGCGCATCGGCTGCCCGCTGCGGGGCAGATCGTCCCTACCCTGGAACCTTACGAGAGGGTAGTCTTCCTCCACCACTTCCTCCACGGACTGGGGTTTCCCCTCCATCCATTCGTCTGTGGTCTTATGTTCTACTATGAGATGGACTTTCATGATCTAGCCCCGAACTTCATCCTCAACATTTCGGCGACATCATCGTGTGTGAGGCTTTCCTCCGCATCCGGCCCCACTTCGGCCTATGGCTGAAGACCTTCAATATCAAACCGAAGGTGGTGGGAGGCCAACAAGCAGAATGCGGCGGAGCCATGGTGGGCAAGATGCCCAATGTTATATGGCTTGAAGGCTCCTTCGTGGAGACCGTAAAGGGGTGGCAATCAGCGTGGTTCTACATCACCGAGCCGCGCGACACCAACTGGGTGGCGGCCCCCGAGTTTCGATACGGAATCACCACGCGGCTCACCTCCTGGAAAGAGAAGGGCCTATCCTGGGGTTCATCGGTGGAGCTGGACGGACTCCAGAAATGTATCCGGAATATGGCAAGCAAGAAGCTCAAGCTTGTCAACATAATCCATGTCATGCTCTTCTGTCGAATCCTCCCGTGTCAACAACGGGATTTTAACTTATGGGAGTTTGACCCGGTCCGGCACCAGACTCTAAGCGAGCTCTTCGATACGACACACAAGGACGTCTGGAGGGTGTTGTTCAAGGGCGCCGAGGTTCCTCCTTCTCTTACCGAGGATCACGGGCTAAGCGCGAAGCGCCTAGCGCATTAGGTGAGTTCTATACATCTGGTAGGATATTTATTTCCCCTAGCTTAAACATGTGCGGATATGAGCTCCATGCCTTTGACAGGACTGGATGGAGACGTCGGGGCAGATTAACTGTCCAGCCCCTCTGCCCGAAGACACTACGGACGCTCTCCTGACGGAGATGCTGACTTCGGCTCCTTCCAAGGTCCCGGAGAAGACCAAGAAGGCCAAGGGAACCCGAAAGAGTTCCCGGTGCCAGGTGGTATCGGAATCATTGTCCGATGACTTCGCGACGCACTCCTCCCCAGAAGACGAGGAGGAATATGAAGATGCTCCCCCTCCAGTCGGGGGAGACAAGAAAAGGAAGGCCGCCCCCACTGGGGGGCCGAAGGGTCCAAGAAGGGAAGGACTCTCCTTCTGGACTACTCCACCACCACCGCCGAAGGCGAAGACGAGTGGCTGCTCAGGGCCAAGCCCCTGGCGAAGTCGTAAGTATTCGGATACCAGAGTAACTCATAGCATACCTTTGTCGCACTGCTTCTCCTAACACCGAATTATGATTATGCAGACCGCCCCGAGCCCGTATCGACGCATCCTCGTTGGACAGCTCCCTGGACTCGTTGGATATGGATAGCAATCCACTTCTGACCGCCACCTCCCCTTGCCCTACGGACAATGCCGAGGTATTGTCTTAAGAGGCACCGGGTCGAGGGGAGACAGTCCCGGAGGCGCCTCAAGGCAACCTTCCGGACTCCGGGAGCAGAGGGAGCAAGGCTCCCGAGGGATCCGAGTTCGGCCCTCAGCCGAACACCGTGCCGGAACCTCCAGTGGTTCCGGACTCTGGCAGGCGGCCTCCTTCCAAAAGGGGCAAGACGCCTATGCCGGTGACCTCTGTCCATCCAGAGGCACCGGACAATCTGCTGGGAGCGCTTCGCAGCGCTTCCATCGACGAAGAGCACCGCACTATTATGAGTGCAGTGATCCAGAAGGTTCAGTCCGCCAAGAGTGGACTGACCGAAGCCTATGCCAGCCTTCTAACAGGCTTTGAGGTGAGTATTAGAATTATAGGAAAAATATTACCGCATAGACAGTAGCCCCTAATGCTCTGTTTGGTGTTCAAAAAGAAAAGCCAAATAGAGGATCAACTAATATCTGCAGGAGTCTAATATAAGTATGTCTATATGCGTATGTAGGCTTCACTGCTGACCTCTGCCGCACTGACTGCGGAGGTCGCCGTACTGAAGCAGGACCTCGAAGGGTCCAAGAAAGAGCTCGGCCTTGCTAAAAGGCAGCTCGAGGAGAACAAAGGTAAGTAGTACCTAGTCTATGGATATATATAAAAAGAACGCGATTGCAAAATGACAGGATCATCGTAAATTTGCCAGGGGCCACGACCGAGGTGGCGACCCTGAAGCCAGTGTTATCCAAGGCCAAAAACAAAGCGGCCAAGGAGCGCACCGAGCGGGAAAAACAAGAGGCACGGGTGGGCGAGGTGCAGCAAGAGCTCCATGCTCTCGTGACGAAGCACGAGGCGTTGGAGCTTGACTTGAAGACGCGAGAGTCTGAGCTTACCGCGGCCCTTGAGAGTGCAAAGAGTGCCAAGTCTGAATCCCAAAAGGCCCTCTAGGAGATTGATGCGATGAAGAAGATAGCGGCAGGTAAGGCATTCAATATGCAAAGCAAGTATGTGAAAGTAAATTACTTGTTACTTACCCGAGTCCGGAGCTCTCCAGGAGCATTCGCAGATTTGCCCCGCAGCGTGTCGGATGCCGCACAGTTTTACCAGGCCGAGGAGGGAAGCTCAACGGAGAAGCTGTTCTGGTCTCAGTATGCCAGGACCGAACACCCGATGCCTCTGAGCGACCAGCTGAAGCAACTGGTCGAGCTGCACAAGGCGGCCGAACAGGCCATGAAGGGCTTTATAGTCCGGATGTTGCCTGGCGACGCCCTTCCCAACAGCTACTTCAGCTTGGTGAGGCGGCTTGTGGATGCCTGCCCACGGCTGGAAGTCATCAAGCGGTCCATCTGCATCGAAGGTGCACGCCGGTCTTTCGCCCGTGCGAAGGTGCACTGGGCTAAGATGGACGCCGTGAAGCTGGTGAAGGAGGGGCCACCGCAGGGCAAGGAGCATCGCCACCCCGAGATGTACTATGAGGGTGTCCTGAAGGGTGCCCGTCTTATAGCCGACGAGTGCTCAAAAGATGTAATATTTGAATGAACATGCTCAGGTGATCTTGTATGATGAAAACTTGTTCATATGCGCTATGCAATGCTTGTTTGAATTTAAAATATTACCTTCTGTTCGGCTGTTTATCAAATCTGAGAGATGGATAGTCCTCGGCTTCTGTCCCCATGCCACGAGTGCTGGGGTGTTCAGGATAAACCTGAGCACTCTTGTTCCCATTTTTGGGTCCTTCGAGGGAGGTGCTCAGCACAACGAACAAGGCAATCAGACTATAATGCATTATCACTCTCACTTAGCCATAGAATTCTATAATTTTAAATTTTGGCGAAGCCCCTAGTATTCAGAAAGCCGAATTCGGAGCGCTACACACGCCTTAAGCCAGACAGAGACGACTCCTCGCTCTAAGCGGCATAAGTCTTTAGGGACTCAAAACCTCTCGGACAGCGACTAGGCTCTCGCCTTATCATGACAGTCAGTTTTAGCTTTCTCTACTGAGGTGCTTAGCCCAGCAGAACCGGGGCACAATCGCAGTAGTTCTCCCAGTGCTACCTTAGCCGATATAGCGAAACATAAGGTACCAAAACATGGGAGCCGGGCAAACCCAACTATTAACCCAAGACATGATTCGGAGCTGATGCATATAATGCTATAAGTTCGGGGTGCCGCACTGTCGAAAGTGTTCGGACTTCTCACACCGTATTATGGGGTATGCTTAAGCCCCTAGCGTATTAGCCGTACCAAAGTGTACGGGTGCTAGATGTCATGAATGAACATATATATATAAACGAAGAATGCAATAATAGTCTTAATGCTATGCATTATTTATTCAAAAAGGTGTGTTAAAACAGAATGATACAAGTAGTGCGATAAGCAAAAAGTAGGACTGTTTGACATGTCCCTTCCAAGGGCAGGCTGAGGAATAGTATTGAAGCAAGTATTTCACTCATTATCGTAATCCACCTGGGAGTTCCGTGGTGTGACGTAGCTTTCTGCCTCCTTGGTTGCTGCATCATGTTGTCAGCAATCATGCTAGCGAACAGGGTTTCCAGAGATTAAAGTCTTGAAAGAGAAAAATAACAAAGCGGGAAGCCCCTAGTGGGGTTTAAGCCGTGTGTTGGAGCGTGCCGTAGTCGTGCCCCCCTCCCCACCTGTGCCCATGGTATTTTTAATGCGTAATTATGTACGCGTGGCACAGATTTTGCCGTTTGGCTGGGACCGGGGTGGGGGCCGCATTGCTATGCGAGCTCGGAACGTGCCAGGCGGTCCTGTTGCCGATTACCCCGGGCGCGCTTGAAGGTGTCCGGGTCCTTACTCGCCGAACTAGTGGATTGCCTTAAGAGGCTGCTTTGTGCTTCTGCTGCGAGGGCCGCAGTGTGCTCCTCCGTGCGGAGAGAGTGCTCTGTGTTTCCATTGACTGTGATGACCCCCCGAGGTCCTGGCATCGTGAGATTGAGGTATGCATAATGCGGTACCGCACTGAATCTCGCAAATGCGGTTCGCCTGAGCAGTGCATGGTAGCCACTGCGGAACGGGACTATGTCGAAGATTAACTCTTCGCTTTGGAAGTTATCCGGAGATCCAAAGACCACTTCCAGTGTTACTGAGCCTGTGCAATGGGCCTCTACACCTGGTATGACGCCTTTAAAGGTCATTTTTGTGGGTTTGATCCTTGAGGGGTCTATACCCATTTTGCGCACTGTGTCCTGATAAAGCAGGTTCAGGCTGCTGCCACCATCCATAAGGACTCGAGTGAGGTGAAATCCTTCAATGATTGGGTCTAGGACCAATGCGGCGAATCCGGCATGATGGATACTAGTGGGGTGGTCCCTGCGATCGAAGGTGATCGGACAGGAAGACCATGGGTTGAACTTTGGGGCGACTGGCTCCAACGCATATACGTCCCTGAGCGCACGCTTCCGCTCCCTCTTGGGGATGTGGGTTGCGTATATCATGTTCACCATCCGCACTTGAGGGGCAAACCTCTTCTGTCCTCCGGTGTTCGGCTGCCAGGGCTCCTCCTCGTCATCGCTATGTGACCCCTTATCTTTATTTTCGGTATTTAACTTGTCGGCCTGCTTGAACACCCAACAATCCCTGTTGGTGTGGTTAGCTGGCTTGTCGGGGGTGCCGTGTATTTGACACGAGCGATCGAGTATACGGTCCAAACTGGACGGGCCCGGAGTGCTTCTTTTGAATGGCTTTTTCTGCTGACCGGGTTTAGAGCCTTTGAATCCGGCATTGACTGTTGTATCCTCGGTATTGTCGCTGTTAATGCGGCGCTTATGTTTGTTGCGACGTGACCTGCCGTTGCCGTCCTTGGTATCCGAAGTACCATGGTTCTTTGATATGTTATTGCTGTGAGCCAACCAGCTGTCCTCTCCCACACAGAAGCAGGTCATGAGTGTCATGAGGGCTGCCATAGATTTCGGCTTTTCCTGGACAAGGTACCGGGCGAGCCATTTGTTGCAGATGTTGTGCTTAAAAGCGGCTAGGGCCTCTGCATCTGGACAGTCGACGATTTGATTTTTCTTTGTTAGGAACTGTGTCCAGAATTGCCTCGCCGATTCCTCTGGCTGCTGAATTATGTGGCTCAAGTCATCGGCATCTGGTGGTCACACATAAGTGCCCTGGAAGTTGTCGAGGAATGCAGCTTCTAGATCTTCCCAATAGCCAATGGACTCTGCTGGCAAGATGTTGAGCCAATGTCGAGCTGGTCCTTTGAGTTTGAGTGGGAGGTATTTGATGGCGTGTAGGTCATCACCGCGGGCCATGTGGATGTGCAGGAGGAAATCCTCGATCCATACCGCAAGATCTGTTGTGCCATCATATGATTCTATATTTACGGGTTTGAAACCCTCTGGGATTTGATGATCCATTACTTCATCTGTGAAGCATAAGGGGTGTGCGGCGCCTCTGTACTGGGCTATATCGCGACGCAGCTCAAATGAGTCTTGCCCGCTGTGTTCGGCCCGATCGGACTTACTTTTACTGTATCGGCGTGACGATTATCGTCTCATATAGTGGCGTGCCCTCGTGATCCGTAGATCGATCTTGCATGTTTTGCTTTGTCCTCCAATACGTCTCGCAGGTCTGGCGTATTTCCCCATGCCTTTTTATTTGAATGGTGTCGGGGTGCGGGCTGAGCTTTTGGCTGGAATGCTTCTCTGTCGCGGCCACGAGGTGGCCGATCAGCCGCGTCATACGCCGGGGATGTAGGTTTCAGTGCTTCCTCCTCCAGTCGGGGTAGCAACCTGCACTTTGGGTAACTCTTGGAGGGACGTTCGAGTTTAGATTCCTCGGCCACCAGGACTTCAGTCCATTTGTCAGCTAGCAAATCTTGATCAGCTTGAAGCTGCTGCTGCTTTTTCTTAAGGCTATTTGTCGTGGCTATAAGCCCGCGCCTGAAGCGCTCTTGTTTGACGGGATCCTCAGGCACGACGAATTCGTCATCGTTGAGGCTTGCCTCGTCTTCGGAGGGAGGCATGTAATTATCATCCTCCGCCTCTCCGTCCGCCGCTCTCTCTGGAGGGCTGGCTTCTCCATCCTCCTGCCCTAAATCTTGCTAGAGGGGATTGTTGCCGTCTTCGGCACTGTCCGAAGTGCTATTATCTCATGTGCCGATATCACCACTTTTGCCTTGGCGGGACTTAGAGCGGCGCCGCTGACGCCAGCGCTTGGGTTGCTTCTTGGAGGGGTCATCCTCCGTTGTCTCGTCGCCATTGCCTTCTTTGGGTGTGTCCACCATGTATATATCGTATGATGAGGTGGCTGTCCAGTGCCCTGTGGGCAGTGGTTCCTCTTCATCTCCCGCATCGTCGTCCATACCGTCGATGTCTTCGGAGTCAAAGTCGAGCATATTGGTTAAGTCATCGACAGTGGCTACTAAGTGGGTGGTGGGTGGGCGGCGAATTTCTTCGTCATCCGCATCCCAATGCCGGGCATAGTTTGGCCAGGATCTTCCTGACAAGGAGAGAGACCTTAATGAGTTCAGTATGTCGCCGAAGGGCGAGTGCTGAAAAATATCCGCGGAGGTAAACTCCGTGATCGGCGCCCAATCGGATTCGACAGGAACAGGCGCAGGCGATTCGGAGTCCGTGGCCGGAGAAAGATCCGGCAGTTTGGCAACACGACTCTCGTGAAGGGTAAGGTCGATATTTGGCTTGATCGCCACTGAGGATGCGGCCTCTGTGATGGGGTCTATCCACCCATCCATGGATGGTGCAACTGGCTCCGAATTGAGGCTCGGAGCGGCTGCCGGTGCGATCTCCTGAACACTGTCCGATTGTAGAGCTAAATCGTACTCATTGTGACAGCGTGGCGCACAAGGCAGGGGCTCGAATCCGTCGAAGATAAAGTCTCCGTAGATATCGACCATGTAGTTTAAGCTTCCAAACCTGACCTGGTGGCCAGGGGCATAACTTTCGACATGCTCCAGATGGCCAAGCAAGTTGGCCCGCAGTGCGAAGCCGCCGAACACAAAGATCTGTCCGGGGAGAAAAGTCTCACCCTGGACTGCATCGCTATCGATGATAGTAGGAGCCATCAAGCCTAACAGCGACGACACAGAGGAACTCTCAATGAAAGCACCAATGTCGTTGTCAAAACCGGCGGATCTCGGGTAGGGGGTCCCGAACTGTGTGTCTAAGGCGGATGGTAACAGGAGGCAGGGGACACGTTGTTTTACCCAGGTTCGAGCCCTCTTGATGGAGGTAAAACCCTACGTCCTTCTCGATTTATTCTTGATGATATGGGTATTACAAGAGTTGATCTACCACAAGATCGGAGAGGCTAAACCCTAGAAGCTAGTCTATGGTATGATTGTATGTTGTCCTATGGACTAAAACCCTCCAGTTTATATAGACACCGGAGGGGGTTAGGGTTACACAAGGCCGGTTACAAAGGAGGAGATATCCATATCCGTATTGTCTAGCTTGCCTTCCACGCCAAGTAGAGTCCCATCCGGACACGAGACGAAGTCTTCAATCCTGTATCTTCATAGTCCAACAATCCGGTCAGAGGATATAGTCCGGCCATCCGGAGACCCCCTAATCCAGGACTCCCTCAATGGGACGGAGAGAGAGGAGAGAGAGAGGGAGGGAGAGGGAGGGAGAGGGGTAGAGTGTTGGATGGGTGATGGAGTTGCTTCTCGAAGATGGTGGGAGTGGCCTACTAGACAAACTGAGGGTGGAACTGCAATGTTATCAATAAGAGTGGGGATGTGTTTTTGTGTGTGCCTGTGCGTGATAGATCTGTCGGGACGCATCCATGGATGATGAAGGGGAACCATGTGTTTGGTAAGCAAACCTAACTAGATCGGTAGATCAATTGTTGTTTGTCGGAGGAAGGGAGAGACACAACTAATGAGGTAGATCGATTGACGTGTGGGTAAAAATGAGTTATAAGGACCTAGCTAGCTATATGTATAGCGAGAGATCGGTCGGTGTACGTCCATTTGTTAGAGGCAAATAAGGCCCAGCGAGACAGATAGACAGAGAGAATGGAGCTAGGAGGTGGTGTGAGAGGCCCAACTACTAGCTAGATACGGGGAGGAGTGTGCGATTGTGAGATCGATGAAAAGAGGGGCGATAGTTTACATGTGTGTCTGACCGTATGAGAGACACGAGGCAAGGACACATAAAGGAGGAGATTGAAGGTGTGTGTGTATGTTGTAGGAAGGCATCGCTGGAGAGGTTTATCGATCGGTGTGTGTCGTAAAGGAGTTGTGGAGACTCTGGGAGAACGACCTAAAGAAAAAAATGAATGTTCCCGGTGTATAGAATGCCGAGGGAGGGGGAGGGCGAAGAGGGCGTGTGCATGCACGAGAGAAAGTTAGTGGTAGCTACAAAGGTTAGATGATTGTGTGGGTGTAAGAGACTAACAAAGATCATAATTTGAAATGAAAGCGGATTCATATATTTGGATAGGAGATCATAGTGTTTTAAACATTGCATGCATGAATATAGCGGTGATACACGTGTTGTGCACATACTATACCATAATGTGATAATGCATGGCGTTTGCAACTCACAGCTAAATGCCGAACAATCTAAACCATACTATACATCAAACAATCTCACATTTTATTTGAATTTGTGATAATGTGTGGCGTTTGCAGCTTACAACTAAATATCGAACAATCTAAACAATACTATATATCGAACATTCTCACATTTTATTTGAATTTGTGGTAATGTGTGGTGTTTGCAACTCACATCTAAGCACTTGTAGGCGTAGGGGGGGCACCATACATAATGTGATAAACACATTATACATATGAGACATGGTTTAGATTATGAAGATCTAGCTAGAGCTAGAAATGTAATGTAACTTGAAATCAAAATAAAGTGGATTCAAAAAATCTAGTTCGAGTTCATATAGTACACATAGTTCATAGGTAACTCGAGACTAATCATGTGGTGTGCTGTGAAGATAATACACAAATGATGGTTTAACTTGACAATAATGATGATTGTAGATCTTATTAAAATAGAGAAACGAATTCAAATGCTTTGACTTCACAACAATCATTACTGTAGATCTTATTCAAATAGAGAAACGAATTCAAATTTAGTTCATATTGAAGTGGTAGTATATACGTTTGGATTGCACTAACGTTCATTTGAGTAGTAGGTTGCATGCATTATACACATAGCGAAATATTTTAATTGAACATAACATGAATTCAAAGTTTTGAATGAAATTTGTAGTGCGCATTGATTTGGTACAGTACACATTAGGCTTGTCCGGAAATTTCAACCCGTGCCTTGTTAGCCCGAAATGTTTAAGATATATCTTTGTCTCGTTGTGCTCTGACAACTCCCTCCATCTCAACCCGCGCCTTGCTGTTCCGAAATTACAACGCGCGCGAAAACTCCCACCTCCTATGAAATCCCGACACGCAAAATGCTCGTGGTACCCCTGAACCGAAAGAACCGCCTCAAATTGGTGGGGGTACTTTCGTAACTTACCTCACATTTCGGACAAGCGCGTCTCTAAGCCATGGTTCCCCACTGCCATCCCATCCGCCCACCCATTCGTACACCGAGGCCGCGAAAACCCACGACGAAACCCCACACCCTGCTCCGTCCGCCACCCAGCTGGAGCCTCTTCCCCGACGACGTCGTCCACAGCAACACCTCGACGTCCCTCATCCACCGTACTGGATGAGGATCCGTCGTTGATCTCATCGTCCCGCCGGTTCAGCCACCCCATCCTCCACCTCCAAGGAGCTGCCCCGACGTTCCCCTCGTCTTTCACGCCACCTCCATTCCCACACCACCGTCTTCACCTGCACCATCGGAAGAGCATCATCATCATCGTTTCCTCGGATGAAGCTGTGGCCTAATCGGCGTCACCAAAGAGGTTGTACACTAATCGCCGCATTTTCTTCTTGATTCGATCTCACGGTGCTGCCGGCGCTCGGTCCCGAGCCGACACGACGCGGCTCCATCCACGGAGGCGTCGCCGACCACTGCCTCCACGGCATCGCTCCCTCGGGGGCGACGTCCACATCAGTAGGAGTTGCCGTTGCTTTAGCTCTCGCTCGTGCTGCTGCTCTGCTCTTACTCTCGGTCCCCTGCCTGGTCTGCTCTTGCTATTGCTCTTGCTCGCGCTGCTGGTCTCGCTCTTGCTCTTGCTTGTGATGCTACTCCGATTTAGCTACACTTCAGTCGACTGAATCGACTTTTGGGTCAGTCGGTTTTTAGGGGGTGGTGGGGCTCGCCGGGGTGAAGGAAGAACCAGCCGCACGGGGAGGGGGGCTCATTGGAGAGGTACCCTACTGTCTATCTTAGGGTTCAGGATGAGGGCGGTGGTCACCGGCGGTGGCGGGGCGTTGGCGGGGCGGTGGCGTGGGGATCGCCGGAGAAAAAGCTCGGCACGGGGGGCCTAGAGGGATTGCCGGGGCGGCGGCGGACCGGCGGTGGGGAGTGTTTTCGGGGCTGGCGGGGCGGCGCACCGCCGGCCACGGGCGACAGGGGGCTGCTGTTTGACCGGTGGTGGCTGGCGGCTCAGGGGGGTGGAGGTTGAAGGTGAACTGCAGGCCCTTGATTTCATATCTAACGGCTGCAAAATCGACTGACCAGAGATGAAAAAGTCAGTCAACCGACGTGTAGCCTCACCTTGCTAGTGCGTTCAGTTTCAACAGCAAACGGTTTTGACAGCAAAATTCAGTTTCGACAGTTAAGTTCAGTTTCGACAGTTAAGTTCAGAGATGAGCGGTTGATGTATTTTACATCTAGCACTTTGTGGTTATGTATTTTACATCATGTATTGGAGATGCTATTAGAATTCCACTCAGGTTAACGTTGTTCATTGTCTCTCTTGTCCTGCTTCAGCCTCGGCGTCGTACAACTCACCGGAGCTGCTCCAATGACGAAACCCTCCATCATAGCGGAGCAGTACCTCGGGCTCCATCTCCAGACGCCTAAGATCTTCTTCCCCTCCTCCGACAGCAAAGTCAGCTAAAGCATCCTCACCGGCCAACCCAATCACGCTGAGATCGACATGGCTTTGCCAAAGAGGTTGTACACTTGTTGCATCTCTTTTTTACTCTACATTTTATATATATTGTCCACTGAGCACACAGATTTGTTCCTTTAGTGTCTCCTTGAAAGAAAAACATAGGAATTTTAATTTTCACTTGTCCTCCTTTTCAAATTCCTATTCATGAGGCACAAGACTAAGAGATAGTAGCATAATAGCATTATAACCGTACATTTTCTTATGGTTTGACTTAACCTCACCATGCTTCTTTGCATCCTGTGATCTTCCAATTGTTGTGAATCAAACACCCAGATTGGCAGAAATCCTATGTTTTTAAATTCTCTGTTTTGCACGTGCATTCCTATCATATTCTTGTCTATTTCCTATCCCTGCATTGTTGGAATCCTCCAATTCAAACGAGCCCTTATAGAATTACTTCTCTTACACATAGTTGTCAAAGAAAACCTTGCGTGGTTTGTCCCACTCCTGTTGCGCCGTCGTCCACCCCAGCTCAGCTGCTCCAACGACAGAAGGGTCCAGCACAACAGGGATCCGGCCTCCAGACTGTCTTTCGCCGCCTCAGATCTTCTTCCCCGCCACTGGCAGCCATGAAAACTGCATTACCATCATCAACCGAGTAGATGACCTCGAGGACTACACGGGTCCGCAAGAGAGGTCGCACTCTTTCGTGTCTGCTTACGTTATGCATCGCTTAATATTACATGCTACTTTATTGTCCTGTTCACTGATTAGACTCTGAGTCAGCTCCAAACTAATGGTCAAACTTGAGTTTTTAAATGGTTGTGGGGTACATATCGGGGCCGCTATCAATAGTATCTATTATCTGGTTAATCTTCGGTGTCTACTATGAGTTTCATGTTGGGTGGGAAACAAACAGTAAAGAAGCCATTATCTGTATTTTTTAACTGAAGCCATTATCTACCTGCTATTATTGGTTTTGGGTCTATCCACAGGTTGCTACCATCACTCTGGATTTCTGCATGCACTCCTTACATAATCTCACTATGTTTTATTCCTATGCATGACAGTTATTGTAAACAATGGAACTGAACATGTAGAGCAAAAGAGACGAGCCTTGCGTGGCAATAAAATTCCATGCAGACGTTGCTCCATGGTAGGCGCAAAGGCAGCCCCCCTCCACGCATTTCGGATTGTAATCGAGAGGACGATATCTGTTCTGAGGGGAATTCAGAAGGAGAAGACAACTCCTATTTACCCCCTGAGGTCTTTGCTCTAACTTGGCATGCTGATGTTGGTTATATCATGCATATGGTGTCTTGCATTGCTTACTTTATACATCAAATATGTCATCTTCTTAGTTTAGACATCCTTTGTGTGAATGCCATCTATTTAGTTTATTCATCGTTTATGTGAATTATGCAACGCCATCTTGTTTAGCCAGGCATCATATATGTGAATTTTGCAATGCCATCCTGCTTAGCCAGTCATCTTATGTGTAAATTATATCAGGCCATCCTTTTTTTCGTTACATATTACATTTTTCAACAATGTTAGTACATTCAACTGCTCTTCGTGTGCATCAGTCATTTGACACGGTGATGGCAAATTCTGGAGTGAAAACAAGGTCTTCAGAGCAAACTATGCTATCTGACGAAGCGCATATCTCGCTGATTATGGATAGCTCCTCAGAGGAGGATTCAGAGACAGATGACTGCTACCTCTTGAGCACTGCGTTGGATTTCCCCGAAGAGGAGAGGATGATGCAGCAAAGTAGCGTAAGTATTTCCCTCAGTTTTTGAGAACCAAGGTATCAATCCAGTAGGAGGCTACGTGCGAGTCCCTCGTACCTACACAAAAACAATAGCTCAACGCAACCAACGCGCTTAGGGGTTGTCAATCCCTTCACGGTCACTTACAAAAGTGAGATCTGATAGAGATGATAAATAATATTTTTGGTATTTTTGGTATAGAGATGCAAAGTAAAAAGTAAAAGCAAAGTAAAAGCAAAGCAATAATAAAGTGATGGAGATTGATATGATGAGAAAGAGACCCGGGGGCCATAAGTTTCACCAGTGGCTTCTCTCAAGAGCATAAGTATTCTACGGCGGGTGAACAAATTACTGTTAAGCAATTGACAGAATTGAGCATAGTTATGAGAATATCTAGGTATGATCATGTATATAGGCATCACGTCTGAGACAAGTAGACCGACTCCTGCCTACATCTACTACTATTACTCCATTCATCGGCCGCTATCCAGCATGCATCTAGAGTATTAACTTAAAAATAGAGTAACGCCTTAAGCAAGATGACATGATGTAGAGGGATAGTTTCATGCAATATGATAAAAAAACCATCTTGTTATCCTCTATGGCAACAATACAATACGTGCATTGCTGCCCCTTCTGTCACTTGGAAAGGACACCGCAAGATCAAACCCAAAGCTAAGCACTTCTCCCATGGCAAGAACAACCAATCTAGTAGGCCAAACCAAACTGATAATTCGAAGAGACTTGCAAAGATAACCAATCATACATAAAAGAATTTAGAGAAAATTCAAATATTATTCATAGATAGACTTGATCATAAACCCACAATTCATCGGTCTCAACAAACACACCGCAAAAAGAAGATTACATCAAATAGATCTCCACAAGAGAGGGGGAGAACATTGTATTGAGATCCAAAAAGAGAGAAGAAGCCATCTAGCTACTAACTATGGACCCCGTAGGTCTGAAGTAAACTACTCACACTTCATCGGAGGGGCTTGGATGATGATGTAGAAGCCCTCCGTGATCGATGCCCCCTCCGGCGGAGCTCCGGAACAGGCCCCAAGATGGGATCTTGTGGATACAGAAAGTTGTGGTGGTGGAATTAGGTTTTTGGCTCCCCCTGATCGTTTGGGGGTACGTGGGTATATATAGGAGGAAGAAGTACGTCGGTGGAGCAACGGGGGGGCCCATGAAGGTGGAGCGCGTGCCTGGGGGGCAGGCGCCCCCCTACCTCATGGCCTCCTGTTAATTGGCTTGACGTAGGGTCCAAGTCTCCTGAGTTGTATTCGGTGAGAAAATCACGTTCCTGAAGGTTTCATTCTGTTTGGACTCCGTTTGATATTCCTCTTCTTCGAAACCCTAAAACAGGCAAAAACATCAATTCTGGGTTGGGCCTCTGGTTAATAGGTTAGTCCCAAAAATAATATAAAAGTGGATAATAAAGCCCAATAATGTCCAAAACAGTAGATAATATAGCATGGAGAAATCAAAAATTATAGATATGTTGGAGACATATCAAGCATCCCCAAGCTTAATTCCTGGTCGTCCTCGAGTAGGTAAATGATAAAAATAGAATTTTTGATGCGGAGTGCTACTTGGCATAATTTTAATGTAATTCTTCTTAATTGTGGTATGAATATTCAGATCCGAAAGATTCAAGAGAAAAGTTCATATTGACATAAAAATGATAATACTTCAAGCATACTAACTAAGCAATTATGTCTTCTCAAAATAACATGGCCAAAGAAAGTTCATCCCTACAAAATTATATAGTTTAGTCATGTTTCATTTTCGTCACACAAGAATGCTCTCATCATGCACAACCCCGATGACAAGCCAAGCAATTGTTTCATACTTTAGTAATCTCAAACCTATAAACTTTCACGCAATATATGAGCGCGAGCCAAGGACATAGCACTATAGGTGGAATAGAATATAATGAGGGGGTTATGTGGAGAAGACAAAAAAGGAGAAAGTCTCACATCAACAAGGCTAATCAATGGGCTATGGAGATGGCCACCGATTGATGTTAATGCAAGGAGTAGGGGTTGCCATGCAACGGATGCACTAGAGTTATAAATGTATGAAAGCTCAACAAAAGAAACTAGTGGGTGTGCATCCAACTTGCTTGCTCACGAAGACCTAGGGCACTTGAGGAGGCCCATTGTTGGAATATACAAGCCAAGTTCTATAATGAAAAATTCCCACTAGTATATGAAAGTGATAACATGAGAGACTCTCTACTATGAAGATCATGGTGCTACTTTAAAGCACAAGTGTGGTAAAAGGATAGTAACATTGTCCCTTCTCTCTTTTTCTCTCATTTTTTGGGCCTTTTCCCTTTTTTATGGCCTTCCTCTTTTTTGGGGGCCTTCTCTCTTTTTTTATGGCCTTTCTCTTTTTTTCTTTTTCTTTTTTATTCCTCACTTGGGACAATGCTCTAATAATGATGATCATCACACTTCTATTCATTTACAACTCAATGATTACAACTCAATACTAGAACAAAGATGACTCTATATGAATGCCTCCGGCGGTGTACCGGGATATGCAATGAACCAAGAGTGACATGTATGAACGAATTATGAACGGTGGCTTTGCCACAAATACTATGTCAACTATATGATCATGTTGAGCAATATGACAATGATGAATGTGTCATGGTGAACGGAATGATGGAAAGTTGCATGGCAATATATCTCGGAATGGCTATGGAAATGCCATAATAGGTAGGTATGGTGGCTGTTTTGAGGAAGATATAAGGAGGTTTATGTGTGATAGAGCGTATCATATCACGGGGTTTGGATGCACCGGCGAAGTTTGCGCCAACTCTCAATGTGAGAAAGGGCAATGCACGGTACCGAAGAGGCTAGCAAGGATGGAATGGTGAGAGTGCATATAATCCATGGACTCAACATTAGTCATAAAGAACTCACATACTTATTGCAAAAATCTACAAGTCATAAAAAACCTCGGTACTACGCTCGTCCCTGACCTCCACTCATAAGGAGGACAATCAAATAACACCTCATGTTTCAAATTTGTTGCATAACGTTTACCATACGTGCATGCTACGGGACTTGCAAACTTCAACACAAGTATTTCTCAATTTCACAACTACTCAACTAGCATGACTTTGATATTATTACCTCCATATCTCAAAACAATCATCAAGCATCAAACTTTTCTTAGTATTCAACACACTCATAAGAAAGTTTTATTATTAATCTTGCATACCAAGCATATTAGGATTTTAAGCAAATTACCATGCTATTAAGACTCAAAATAATCTAAGTGAAGCATGAGAGATCAATAGTTTCTATAAAACAAATCCACCACCATGCTCTAAAAGATATAAGTGAAGCACTAGAGCAAAACTATAAAGCTCAAAAGATATAAATGAAGCACATAGAGCAAAACTATAAAGCTCAAAAGATATAAGTGAAGCACATAGAGTATTCTATCAAATTCCAAATCATGTATGGCTCTCTCAAAAGGTGTGTACAACAAGGATGATTGTGGTAGACTAACAAGCAGAGACTCAAATCATAAAAGACGCTCCAAGCAAAACACATATCATGTGGTGAATAAAAATATAGCTCCAAGTAAAGTTACCGATAGAAGTAGACGAAAGAGGGGATGCCTTCCGGGGCATCCCCAAGCTTTGGCTTTTAGGTGTCCTTAGATTATCTTGGGGGTGCCATGGGCATCCCCAAGCTTAGGCTCTTGCCACTCCTTGTTCCATAATCCATCAAATCTTTACCCAAAACTTGAAAACTTCACAACACAAAACTTAAAGTAGAAAATATCGTGAGCTCCGTTAGCGAAAGAAAACAAAAGACCACTTCAAGGTACTGTAATGAACTCATTCTTTATTTATATTGGTGTTAAACCTACTGTATTCCAACTTCTCTATGGATTATAAACTATTTTACTAGCCATAAATTCATCAAAATAAACAAACAACACACGAAAAACACAATAGCTCAACGCAACCAACGCGCTTAGGGGTTGTCAATCCCTTCACGGTCACTTACGAAAGTGAGATCTAATAGAGATGATAAATAATATTTTTGGTACTTTTGGTATAGATATGCAAAGTAAAAAGTAAAAGCAAAGAAATAATAAAGTGATGGAGATTGATATGATGAGAAATAGACCCGGGGGCCATAGGTTTCACTAATGGCTTCTCTCAAGAGCATAAGTATTCTACGGTGGGTGAACAAATTACTGTTGAGCAATTGACAGAATTGAGCATAGTTATGAGAATATCTAGGTATGATCATGTATATAGGCATCACGTCCGAGACAAGTATACTGACTCCTGCCTGCATATACTACTATTACTCCACTCATCGACCGCTATCCAGCATGCATCTAGAGTATTAAGTTAAAAACAGAGTAATGCCTTAAGCAAGATGACATGATGTAGAGGGATAGTTTCATGCAATATCATAAAAAAACCATCTTGTTATCCTCTATGGCAACAATACAATACATGCCTTGCTGCCCCTTCTGTCACTGGGAAAGGACATCGCAAGATCGAACCCAAAGCTAAGCACTTCTCCCATGGCAAGAACAACCAATCTAGTAGGCCAAACCAAACTGATAATTCAAAGAGACTTGCAAAGATAACCAATCATACATAAAAGAATTCAGAGAAGATTCAAATATTATTCATAGATAGACTTGATCATAAACCCACAATTCATTAGTCCCAATAAACACATCGCAAAAAGAAGATTACATCGAATAGATCTCCACAAGAGAGGGGAGAACATTGTATTGAGATCCAAAAAGAGAGAAGAAGCCATCTAGCTACTAACTATGGACCCCGTAGGTCTGAAGTAAACTACTCACACTTCATCGGAGGGGCTTGGATGATGATGTAGAAGCCCTCCGTGATCGATGCCCCCTCCGGCGGAGCTCCGGAACAGGCCCCAAGATGGGATCTCGTGGATACAGAAAGTTGCGGCGGTGGAATTAGGTTTTTGGCTCCCCCCTAATCATTTGGGGGTACGTGGGTATATATAGGAGGAAGAAGTACGGCGGTGGAGCAACAGGGGGCCCACGAGGGTGGAGGGCGCACCTGGGGGCAGGAGCGCCCCCCTACCTCGTGGCCTCCTGTTAATTGGCTTGACGTACGGTCCAAGTCTCCTGAGTTGTATTCGGTGAGAAAATTACGTTCCCGAAGGTTTCATTCCATTTGGACTCCATTTGATATTCCTTTTCTTCGAAACCCTAAAACCGACAAAAAACAGCAATTCTGGGCTGGGCCTCCGGTTAATAGGTTAGTCCCAAAAATAATATTAAAGCCCAATAATGTCCAAAATAGTAGATAATATAGCATGGAGCAATCAAAAATTATAGATACGTTGGAGACGTATCAATGACCAGTCCTATCCCCCCCCCCCCCGAGGTGTATGCTCTAACTTGGCAGGGTTATGTTGCTCATATCGTGCGTATGGTGTCTCGCATTACTATGCCATTTGATTAGTTTAGACATGCTTTGTGTGAATGCCACCTTTTCAGTGTCTAATTACCATATATGTGAATTATGCATTGCCATCTTGTTGCAAGACATTATATATGTGAATTATACAATGCTATCTTGTTGCAAAGGCATTATATATGTGAATTATGCAATGCCATGCTGTTTAGCCAATCATCATGTATGTGAATTATATCATGCTATCATTTTTTTGTATTACATGTTCCATTTGTCGATAATGTTTGTATATTCAACTACTCTTCCTGTGCATCAGCCATTTGAAGCGGCGATGGAAGTATCTAGAGTGAAAACAAGGTATTTAGAGCAGACAATGCTACCTGCTGAAGCAGACATCTTGCTGGTTACAGAGAGCTCCTCAGAGGAGGATTCAGAGACTGATGACCAGTCCTATTTCCCCCCTGAGGTCTATGCTCAAACTTGGGAGGGCTATATTACCCATGTCATGCATGTTGTCTTGCATTGCTTAGTTTTTACATCATATATGGATTTCCATCTGCTTACTTGCTTACTATATAAATCATATATTTGAATTATATCATGCCATCATGTTTACATAGTACATACACATCATCTATCTGAATTATGGCATGGCAACCCATTTAATAAAGACATCATATAGTTATATCATCTCATCTTGTTTAGTGTTTACAGTCATCATATTTTGAATTATGGCATTCTATCCGTGAATGTATGTGAATTATGGCATGCCAACCTATTTAATAAACACATTATATAGTTATGTCATGTCATCCTGTTTACATAGTCTCGTATTTTGAACTATGTCTTTCCATCTTTTTTAGTTAGCCATCATAATGTGAAATTGTGTCATGCTATCCTGTTTAGTTAGCCATCATATATGTGAGATTGTGTCATGCTATCCTGTTTGGTTAGACAACATAAATATGAATTATTTCATGCCCTCTTTTATTCCCCACTATCCATTGCACCTGTCTATCATACAATGTCTATACTTTCAATTACTTTTCTTATTTATCAGCCATTTGAATTGGAGAGCGTGATGGCAGTATCTAAGGGAGTAACAACACGGTCTTCAGAAAAGATAGTGCTACCTGTTGATGCAGATAGAACCATGGTTGTACTTGCCCAAGGACCAGATCCACCACACATAACCCAGACTCTCGGAGATTGTACCCCTACCCAGTTGGACAGAGAACCAGCTACACCCCTTCTAACCCCAACCCCGGCAGATAGTAACCCAGTTCCAGTTGACACAGCACCGTCTCCACCATAGAGCACCCAAACACGAGCAGTTAGTAAGGGAACTACAGTGCCCAAAGCACGAGGACCACCACTCCAAATCCCAACTCAACGCTTAAAGGAGAATAAGATTTGTTCTCAGGTCAAGTTCTGTAGTTATGGTTCATACTCCTTTGCTCTTGCATTACTATATTTACTCATACCAACTATTTTCAAATTTGAAGGATGGAATTGAAACTCCAATGGCGCAACAGGTATGTTTTAAACCTGTTTCTTTAACTGGTTTGCTGTTGTAACCTGCTCTATGTTGATTTCAGTTTCAATTGAATAAATAGTTATGTTCTCATGTCATGCACATTACAAGTGTTGTTATTCCTCTATAGTTACCCACACTTATATTCTGTCTATTCTGCTTTGTCTTGAACAAATATTATTTGAACTGTGTCTCTATCTTGATTTGGCAACAAAAACTAGAATGATATAGACCATAAAGTGACCATGGTACATAGATATATGTTTGTTTCATATTGTTATCCTGTCCACTTTACTATTGAACTCATTTACCAAAAAGAGTTTCATATACAACATGGTAAACATGTGATGTGTCTGCTTGTTTCTCTTTTAGAATGCGGACAAAATATTGGAGAATAGTACCGCGTTATCCAATGGTAAAGGAAGTAATGCAGATAAGGTTCAAGATAGTGAGACATCCCTGTTGGTCTCCAAGAAAGCTGATAAAAACTATCTTGACGACAGTGAGGGAACCCAAGAGTCCTGTCTTGATGTAGTGTTCGAGTTACTGGCCACTACTGCTGGCACAAGCTCTTCGAACTCGCTGCCTGAATCAGTTCGTCTTCTTGAGTCTCAACTTCAAGTTGAAAGACATTGATCAGATGTGTTGCGACAGGAAGCTGAACGACTGAGGAAGTCCCTGCAGAATTCAGATGCATATTTTCTAGTGCAACAGCAAGCGCTGGAGGATTTAAGCGCCAAACAAGAGAAAGTTAATAAGCTTGCTAAGCATCTTGCTAGCATTATGGGTACCCAGGATATTGTTTCTTGAGATCTTCTGAAGTGGTTTCAGTTCTAGATTTGTTTTGCTACGGCGTTTATTTGCGCTGGTCGCCAACTTTGACAACCAGTGTATATGATATGCTACTTTGTTCCCTATATTTGCACTGGTGGCGAACTTTGATGCCTGGTGGATGTAATATGTGTAATAGCCGTGATAGCCTAGCGTTAGTTGCTTGCTTATTTATTTCCTTGTTGTCTTGTTTATTTGTTTGCTTGTAGTCATTGCAGTTCTTTTTCCGCGGTTAGCTAATGGCTGCAATAACCTATTTTTTAAAACTAGGCCACAATAACCATGGGCTAATATTTACTGTAGTGACACTGGGCCTCCTACTGGCCGTAGAAACAGTGGGCCTTCTACGGGCCGTAGAAACAATGGGCCTTCTATGGGCCGTAAAAACAATGGGCCTTCTGCGGGCCATATCATCAATGGGCCTTATACGGGCCGTATGATCGATTGGCCAAACATGGGCCAAACAGACCACATTATGGCCGTAAACGGGCTAGAGTTGGAATCGTCCGTTCATGGGCCAACCATAACGGGTCATCGTTAACAGGGCGTATTTGATGACGCTATGAAAACAGCCCAACGTATTAACGGACCACAAATGGGCCGACTGTAACCACGAGCTGAATTTGGCCCACAAGCAGAAAATGACAGTAACGGGTCGTAAGTAAATGAATGCTAGAAATGAGCCCAAAAATAAATGGGCTCTGAGAAGGCCGAAAGATAACATGGGCTGGAAACGGCCCAACGGAATAACGGGCCGTTAATGGGTATAAAGTGATACACTGTTCATTACGGGCCAGTTTCACCACGGGCCGTTAATGGGTGTAAAGTGATACACTGTTCACGTCCATTTTGCATCATGCTTTTATATCGATATTTATCATTATGGGCTGTTATTACACAGTATGTCACAATACTTATGCCTATTCACTCTTATTTTACAAAGTTTCCATAAAGAGGGAGAATGCCGGCAGCTAGGATTCTGTGCTGGAAAAGGAGAAAATATTAGAAACCTATTTTGCACAGCTCCAAAAGTCCTGAAACTTCACGGAAGACGTTTTCAGAATATATAAAAAATACTCAGCGGAAGAAGTTCACCAGGGGGGCACACCCTGCCCACGTGGGTGGGGGCACGCCCCCCTACCTCGTGGGCCCCCTGGTGGACCTCTGATGACCATCTTCTGCTATATGAGGTCTTTCGATGAGAAACAAAATCAGAAGCCATCTTCTCGGATGGAACTCCGCCGCCACGAGGTGGAACCAATCTAGGGCTCTGGCAGAGCTGTTCTGCCGGGAACTTCCCTCCGGGAGGGGGAAATCATCTCCATCGTCATCACCAACGCTCCTCTCATTGGGAGAGGGCAATCTCCATCAACATCTTCACCAGCACCGTCTCCTCTCAAAACCCTAGTTCATCTCTTGTATCCAATTCTTGTCTCCAAGTCCGGGATTGGTACCCGTGTGTTGCTAGTAGTGTTAATTACTCCTTGTAGTTGATGCTAGTTGGTTTATTTGGTGGAATATCATATGTTCAGATCCTATATGCATATTAATACCCCTCTGATTATGAACATGAATATGCTTTGTGAGTAGTTACGTTTGTTCCTGAGAACATGGGAGAAGTCTTGCTATTAGTAGTCATGTGAATTTGGTCTTCGTTCAATATTTTGATGAGATGTATGTTGTCATCCCTCTAGTGGTGTCATGTGAACATCGACTACATGACACTTCACCGTTGTTTGGGCCTAGAGGAAGGCATTGGGGAGTAATAAGTAGATGATGGGTTGCTAGAGTGACAGAAGCTTAAGCCCTAGTTTATGCGTTGCTTCGTAAGGGGCTGATTTGGATCCATATGGTTCATGCTATGGTTAGGTTTACCTTAATACTTTTGTTGTAGTTGCGGATGCTTGCAATAGAGGTTAATCATAAGTGGGATGCTTGTCCAAGTAAGGACAGTACCCAAGCACCGATCCACCCACATATCAGATTATCAAAGTACCGAACGCGAATCATATGAGCATGATGAAAACTAGCTTGATGATATTCCCATGTGTCCTCGGGAGCGCTTTTCTCTATATAAGAGTTTGTCCAGGCTTGTCCTTTGCTACAAAAAGGATTGGGCCACCTTGCTGCACTTTATTTACTTTTGTTACTTGTTGCTCGTTACAAATTATCCTATCACAAAACTATCTGTTACCACTTATTTCAGTACTTGCAGAGAATACCTTGCTGGAAACCGCTTATCATTTCCTTCTGCTCCTCGTTGGGTTCGACACTCTTACTTACTGAAAGGACTATGATAGATCCCCTATACTTGTGGGTCATCAGGGTTGAATACTCTACCCTCGAAAACTGTTGCGATCCCCTATACTTGTGTGTTATCACCACTATGTAACCATAATATATGTCCGTCCCCCTCTTGGTTGCTGCCTCAAAGCGGACACCGCTGTTTTGGTCGGTGCTCTTTTGATCTTGGGCGATTGTGTAAAATTTATTCCCATTTATCCCGTATCCTTTGTAAGTCAATACAGTCGAAGATGGTCCCCTGGACAGCGAGTACAGCTCATCAGAAACAGTGTTGTCACCTCTGAGACGTGTTTCCAAACAACTGCCGAGACTCCTGATGTGTTCACATGTAATCCAATCGTCATACTTCTCCGGGTGTTTTGAGCGCAGACTGTTCTTGTATTCATCGACATACGGGGTCACCAAGGTAGAGTTCTGTAGAACTGTGTAGTGTGATTAAGACCAAGAATGCCCGTCCCTGCATATTATTGAGTCCCCTCCTAGCGTGCCTTTTCCAGTCAGTCTCCCCTCATACCGCGATTTAGGGAGACCAATCTTCTTAAGGCCAGGAATGAAGTCAACACAAAACCCAATGACATCCTCTGTTTGATGGCCCATGGAGATGCTTCCTTCTGGCCTAGCACGGTTACAGACATATTTCTTTAGGACTCCTGTGAACCTCTCAAAGGGGGACATATTGTGTAGAAATACAGGGCCCAGAACGACAATCTCGTCGACTAGATGAACTAGGACATGCGTCATGATATTGAAGAAGGATGGTGGGAACACCAGCTCGAAACTGACAAGACATTGCGCCACATCACTCCTTAGCCTTGGTATGATTTCTGGATCGATCACCTTCTGAGAGATTGCATTGAGGAATGCACATAGATTCACAATGGCTAATCGGACATTTTCCGGTAAAGCCCCCTCAATGCAACCGGAAGCAGTTGCGTCGTAATCACGTAGCAGTCATGAGACTTTAGGTTCTGAAACTTTTTCTCGGCCATATTTATTATTCCCTTTATATTCGACGAGAAGCCAGACACGACCTTCATACTGAGCAGGCATTCAAAGAAGATTTCCTTCTCTTCTTTGGTAAGAGCGTAGCTGGCAGGACCTTCATACTGCTTTGGAGGCATGTCGTCTTTTTCGTGCAAACGTTGCAGGTCCTCCCGTGCCTTCGGTGTATCTTTTGTCTTCCCATACATGCCCAAGAAGCCTAGCAGGTTCACACAAAGGTTCTTCGTCACGTGCATTACGTCGATTGAAGAGCGGACCTCTAGGTATTTCCAGTAGGGTAGGTCCCACAATATAGATTTCTTCTTCCACATGGGTGCGCGTCCCTCAGCGTCATTCAGAACAGATAGTCTGCCGGGACCCTTTCCAAAGATTACGTGTAAATCATTGACCATAGCAAGTACGTGATCACCAGTACGCATGGCGGGCTTCTTCCGGTGATCTGCCTCACCTTTGAAATGCTTCCCTTTCTTTCAACATTGATGGTTGGTCGGAAGAAATCGACGATGGCCCAAGTACACATTCTTCCTGCATTTGTCCAGGTATATACTTTTGGTGTCAGCTAAACAGTGCATGCATGCGTGGTATCCCTTGTTTGTCTGTCCTGAAAGGTTACTGAGAGCGTACCAATCAATGATGGTTACAAACAGCAATGCGTGCAGGTTAAATTCCTCCTGTTTGTGCTCATCCCACACACGTACACTGTTTCCATTCCATAGCTATAAAAGTTCTTCAACTAATGGCCTTAGGTACACATCAATGTCATTGCCGGATTGCTTAGGGCCTTGGATGAGAACTGGCATCATAATGAACTTCCACTTCATGCACATCCAAGGAGGAAGGCTATACATACATAGAGTCACGGGTCAGGTGTTGTGATTTCTGCTCTGCTCCCCGAAAGGATTAATGCCATCCGTGCTTAAACCAAACCATACGTTCCTTGGGTCACCTGCAAACTCAGCCCGATGCTTTCTCTCGATTTTTCTCCACTGCGACCCATCAGTGGGTGCTCTCAACTTCCCGTCTTTCTTACGGCCCTCTCTGTGCCATCGCATCAACTTGGCATGCTCTTTGTTTTTGAACAAACGTTTCAACCGTGGTATTATAGGAGCATACCACATCACCTTGGCAGGAACCCTCTTCCTGGGGGGCTTGCCGTCAACATCACCAGGGTCATCTCGTTTGATCTTATACCGCAATGCACCTCATACCGGGCATGCGTTCAAATCCTCGTACGCACAGCGGTAGAGGATGCAGTCATTAGGGCATGCACGTATCTTCAGCACCTCCAATCCTAGAGGGCATACGACCTTCTTTGTTGCGTACATACTGTTGGGCAATTCATTATCCTTTGGAAGCTTCTTCTTCAATATTTTCAGTACCTTCTCAAATCCTTTGTCAGTCACAACATTCTC
The DNA here is from genome assembly GCA_034509565.1 of Triticum monococcum. NCBI lineage: Eukaryota > Viridiplantae > Streptophyta > Magnoliopsida > Poales > Poaceae > Triticum > Triticum monococcum. The sequence goes on along the minus strand of CM067843.1, from coordinate 59,532,974 downwards.
TGCCTTCCATTGCAGCAATTCTAGTACGGTACCGAGCTTTGTGTTGCCATCTTCGCAATTGGGGTACAAGCCTTTTTTGTGATCCTCGATCGAACTTCAGCTTCTCCTTTTGACTTTCGCACTATCTCCATGCATCAACAATAACCCGGCGGAGATCATCATCGGGCACATCGTCTGGTTCCTCTTGATCTTCAGCAGCTTCCCCCGTTGTAGCATCACCGTATTCAGGGGGCACATAGTTGTCATCGTCCTCTTCTTCTTCGTCGTCTTCCATCATAACCCTTATTTCTCCGTGCTTGGTCCAAACATTATAGTGTGGCATGAAACCCTTATAAAGCAGGTGGGTGTGAAGGATTTTCCGGTCAGAGTAAGACTTTGTATTCCCACATATAGGGCATGGACAACACATAAAACCATTCTGCTTGTTTGCCTCAACCACTTCAAGAAAATTATGCACGCCCTTAATGTACTCGGAGGTGTGTCTGTCACCGTACATCCATTGTCGGTCCATCTGCGTGCATTATATGTAATTAAGTGTGTCAAAAACCATTACAGATTCACATGGATAGATAAGTGACCAAATTAATAGAAGTTCATCATCACATTAAAACCAAAGTACATACATAGTTCTCATTGAACAACAGAATGCTCTCCAGAGCATCTAATTAAACCATACATTGAAACTATGTAAAACCTTTCAATGCAACAACAAATGCGATCATAATCGCAACCAAGGTAACAATTGATCCAACGGCATAATGATATCAGCCTCGGTATGAATGGCATATTTTCTAATCTTTCTAATCTTCAACCGCATTACATCCATCTTGATCTTGTGATCATCGACGACATCCGCAACATGCAACTCCAATATCATCTTCTCCTCCACATTATTTTTTATTTTTTCCTTCAAGTAATTGTTTTCTTCTTCAACTAAATTTAACCTCTCGACAATAGGGTCAGTTGGAATTTCCGGTTCACATACCTCCTAGATAAATAAAATCTATGTCACGTTGGTCGGCATAATTGTCATAAACAATAAATGAACCAAATAGTTATAAAAGATAATATATACGACATCTAAATCATAGACAGGACGAGGGACGACGGGGGCGGATACCAAAACCATCGCACTATATAATAACAAACAATAATAAAAGTAAGAAAATTAGACAAGTATCTATCTAATCATACAAGTAAGAATTTTTTTATTTTAGAAAGAAGATAAGAACAAGAGGCTCACCACGGTGGTGTCGGCGACGAGATCGGCGCGGGCGATCGACGATGATGAAGACGGAGACGGGACTTGACGGACCGCTAAACCTAGACAAATCTCAAAGAAATGGAGCTTGGAGGTCGAGCTTCGAGATGAGAAAGCTTAACTAGCGTGGCTCGTGCATTTCATCGAACACCTCATGCGCATAGGAGGTGAGCTAGAGCACCACAAAGTTCTCCCCTCATCGGCCAAAAAACAGAGCACTGGAGTGTTCTGCTCGTGGGCGAGGGGGTATATATAGCCACCTCATTGGTCCCGGTTCGTGGCAGGAACCGGGACTAAAGGCCCCACTATGTCCCGGTTCCAGCCACGAACCGGGACCAATGGATGTGGGCCACGAGCGAGGACCATTGGTCCCGGTTCGTGCCTGGAACCGGGACAAATGGGTCCAGACGAACCGGGACCAATGCCCCACGAGTCCTGACTGGCCCCCGGGCTCATGAACCGGGACGTATGCCTCCATTGGTCCCGGTTCGTGGCTGAACCGGGACTAATGGGCTGGCCAGGCCTCAACCAAAGCCCTGTTTTCTACTAGTGTAAGTGACACTACATAAAATAAGAACGCATTTATTCTTTCCAAAATATATTAATGGGTGCAAAAAATTGCACATATATGGTCGAGTATAGCAACAAATTTCAAAAGATAAAGAAATTATGGTGTCATGCTGGGTAGCAAACTTTGTCTATCTCTACTTCTAAAGGGGGACTTTAGCCTCCCCTTCATTTTTTTGTCTGGTTTTATTTGAAAGTGCGTTATATCGACTAGAGGGGGGTGAATAGGCGAATTTCATGAATTCTTCACTAAGGAATTTCAGGGTGAGGAAATTCCTAAGTGAAAACTACTTGCAGCGGAATAAGTACTGAGAAGTAAACATAACAGTGCATGAGCATGATCTTCATGTTGAAATGAGAACAAGCACAGAGTATGGAAAGCGTAAACATAAGATAACACGGGATAAGACAAACAGACTGAAGAAATTGAACTGAGGAACTTGAGAAAGTCTTCAATCAAAGTCTTCAAACAGATATGAACAAGCTCACTACACAGAAATGAGGAAATGGAAGGGTTGAGGAAATGGAACCAGGTAGCTTGGTGAAGACAATGATTTGGTAGACCAGTTCCAACTGCTTGACAGTTGTACGTCTGGTTAGGGTGGCTGGGTATTTAAACCTGAGGACACACAGTCCCGGCCCAGTCCTGAACACGCAGCTCAGGACACTTAGTCCTCACCGTATTCCCCTTGAGCTAAGGTCACACAGACCTCGCCCAATCACTCATGGTAAGTCTTCAGGTAACTTCCAAACCTTCACAGACTTGGTCACTCGGCAATCCACAATTTCCTCTTGGATACTCTAGACCATGACGCCTAACCGTCTGGAAGATGCACAATCTTCAAAGGTAACAAGCGTCGGATCCACGCAGGATCAATCTCTTCAGTGATGCTCAATCACTTTGGGTTTGTAGGTGTTTGGGTTTTGGTTTTCCTCACTTGATGATTTTCACTCAAAGTCCTTGGAGGATGGGATGCTCTCAAATGATAAGTGTCGGTTTCTCTCGGAGGAGCCAACCAGCTAGTGGTTTAGGGGATGGCTACTTATAGCCTAGGGAGCAGCCCGACATGATAAGACATAAATGCCCTTCAATGATATGACCGTTATGTGGGTAGATATTTTGGGACAGCTGGCGCATAGCACAGCAACAGTCGGAATTTTGGGTAGCAAAATCCTCTGGGCTATCATGTTCCTCACTGTGTAGGCAATCCGCACTGGCGAATTTCTAACTCCTTAGTCAGAACAAATTCCTCAGAGAACAGAAGAACTTCGTCTCTGTCACTGAAGAATATGACTGAACTGTATGAGATTTTCAATGGCTTCACTCGAAGGATTGGTAGGAAGGATTTGAGTTGAGCACCACTTGGGATTTTTTTTCTTAGTATTTCCTCGACCCCCTTTAACAGTACGATGTTTCCTATGACTCAAAAAAGAGAAAATGAAACTACGAAAACAGAAGTCTTCACTCTTCATGTTCCTTAAACGAATACCAAGTCTTCAGGATTACACCAATTTCTTCACTTTCAAAGTCTTCAAAAAGTCTTCAGAAATCCAAAGTCTTCAGTCGAAAAACTTCATTTTTAGGGGTCGACTTTCTCTGTAAATATCAAACTCCTCATAGACTTATAGACCTATGTACACTCACAAACGTATTAGTTCCTTAACCTATAAGTCTTTAATACACCAAAATCACTAAGGGGCACTAGATGCACTTACATTATTTCAGTTGGTTTTATTTTGTCTCACCTTCCACCACCATCCCTTCATGGTGGGTTTTTAACCTTCCAATAAAAAAAATTCTAACATTTTTAAACTTCCCTAACTAGCTACGTTACAAACAGGCAGGAACCTATAGCACATTACCAAACAATAAAATCCAATTTGGTGACAATCAATTTCAAATCCTAATTTTCCTAACGTGATCCCTGCCTTTCTTAACAATCAAATCTTTATCTTCTCAATCTATGTCTACTACCTAAAAATACATTCATGCCGCGCACCGCGTTCCGCCCCTGTTTCGGCAACCTCCCTTTGTCGACCCGCTCCCGCATACAACATGAAATCTCCTTAATCTCTTGATCCCTTTCCCGTCAATCCTCACGGGGTGTCTTCCCTGCTTCCATCTACCCCTCGTCTCCCCTCCCACCTCTGCCAAATCCCAGCATCAAGACAGACTCAGAGTCTCAGATCCGACATTTAGGTCGCGTTAAGAAAGGTCTTGCAAGCCCGGATCTATCATGTCAAATGAAGTGCACAAGTCTTATTAGCTTATCCATGCTCTACCATGATGGAAATATGCCCTAAAGACAATAATAAAATGATTTTTATTATATACATAAGGATGTAGTGGAATGCATGATGAAATCGTAGTTGAGATTAAGTTAATAGCTGGAGAGTTCAATTGTATTTTTTGTTTTGAGGGTCGGGCATCAAATAGTGAAGCACATTTATTTGCCAGGTTTTCTCATTATTTATATCGTTGTCGTCATGTCTGGTTGGGACAGCCCCATGATCCCATTTGTATCTCAAAAATTGTGAACTTTAAGTAGTAAAGCTTGCATTTCCAAAAAAAAATAGAGTAGTAAACCCTCCTGAACCGTTCACTCCTCGCACGACCCTTCCCCCTGACCTAGCCATCACCCTGACCCTCGCATGTCCTATTTGACGCATAGGTCGCCAAATAGCAACCTAGCATGTACCTCCCAACCCCATTACGTACGCCTTGGGCCAACCCACCCAGATCCGTACTTGTTTGGGGAAGGTTCTAGTTCCTTCCCACACCTTTTAATATATTTCTGTGTGTCTTCTCTTTCAGGTTTTTCTGCTTTTTTCATTTTCATTCTTTCCTTCCATTTTCCATTTTTCATTTATTTTTATTTACCTTTTTCATGTTCGTTTTCCTTTCCTTTTCATTTCTCATTTTTCCTTTTCCTTTTTGTTTTAATTTTGCGAATATCTTTCAAATACGTGAATATTTTTTGAAATCATCAACATTTTTCAAATCTGCTCCCTCGTCCTAATCTGTCCCTCATCCACTATGTAGTCGCGCGTTGCCGCCCCGTCGCCACGCGTCGTTCCACGTGTCCTAAACGATATTTGTGCAAAACTACTAGTTAAGGAGTATCCGTTGCAAAGATCACTCCAACTCCCCAAGTTGCGACAAGTGGCGCGCCGCCATTTGTCGCAACCTGGGAGTTTTCCCATTTTTCGTAGATTCATTTATTCAAAATGTTATATCTCTCAAACCGTGTGTCCAAATCGAATCGCTTTCACCGTTAGATTCCTCGCGCCGAGATCTTCAAAATTAAATCCCATATTGATAGGTTATGACGAACTTTTATTTCACAAAAAAATCAGACAAAAAACTGAACCGGGAGCACGGGTTTTTCCCCTTTCCGAAAGAGGCACGCCCGTGCCTCTCACGAAATCACAAACCGCGCCTCTCATGAAAGCAAAACAGTGACTCTCGCGAAAGGAAAAAAATAAGAGAAAACATGTTTTTTTCGTTTCCGAGGAGGCACGCCCGTGACTCTCGGGAAAGTACAACCGTGCCTCTCGCGGAAGCAAAAGCGTGACTCTCGCGAAAACACAACCGTGTTTCTCGCGGAAGCACAACCGTGTTTCTCGCGGAAGGAAAAAAATAGAAAACATGTTTTTTTTCGTTTCTAAGAGTCACGGCCACGACTCTCGCTAATGCACAACCGTGCCTCTCGCGGAAGCAAAACCGTGACTCTCGCAAAAAAAAAGAAAAACACAATTTTTTTTTGTTTTCGAGAGGCACAACCGTGACTCTCGCGAAAGCACACCCGTGCCTCTCGCGGAAGCAAAACCGTGACTCGCATTTTTTTTGTTTCCGAGAGGCACGGCCGTGACTCTAGCGAAAGCAAAACCGTGACTCTCGCGAAAGAAAAGAAAAGAAAAGAAAATGCATTTTTTCGTGAATTTTTTATATCGAAAAGCTAAGGAAGACCGGTGAAAAACCAAAACGTCGAAAACCCCCGTAAAAAACTGTTTAAAAGGCCGAAAATGCGTGGGGAGAAAGGAAAAAATTCAAAGGGAGCATCCAAAGCATGACACGTGGCGAATGGCTGAGAGCGCGCCACGTGGCGCTGATAGTTGCGAGGCTCCCGAAGGAGTGGTCGTTATTGCTCTCATATTTTTTTTAGAAAAATATTGCTCTCATATTTGTGCCTTCGTGGATCGACCCAGCCCAGGCCTAGTAGCAGCCCAAACGAACGAACAGCCCAATGCGGGGGGCATGAGCTTGGGCTCGGCCCAGCACGTCTCACTCCTCGCGCCGTCCCCTCCCACGCCCTCCCCTGTCCCCTCCCCGCCCCGCCCTCGTCGTGGCCGCCGGCAGCGCTCCCTCGTCGCGCTCGCTGCCCCCGTCCACCATTCGCCTCCCGCGCAGGCCCTTTCTCTCCTTTAACCGCCGCCGCCCACTCCCGCCCGCCCCCGTGCACCATCCGCCCCCGAAGTCGTCTGCAGGCTGCAGCTCCGCCGCCAGAGCTCCGCTCCCTCCCGTACGTCCTGATGCCGTACCTCGCCGTCCACATCCTGCTGCCATCGGCTGTTGACCTTTCCTTGTCCCGCAACCTGAACGGAAACAAGTGAAGCTCTGTAAGTTGTGCCATCCGATCCTTAGTTATCGAGGCTGCCGGATTCTTAACTAATTATGCGTGTTAAATTAGCTACATAATCTATCTATTTTGTTGTTCTGGAACCTAGCCCAAGATATACAATGTATGACTGGGGAAGGATTGACGCGCAGATACATTTCTTACCTGTGCTTCAACTTGATACTGTACTGCTGATGATAATTCTTAATTGGCAAGTTCATGATAATCACAATGCTACATTAGTGAGCAAGCTATACTTGTTTAACTATTTCAAGTGTTCCGTGTCTGATGCTTTGTACTTCTGATGGAAAGTTTGGAATCAATCTGTGTGCTCACACTTGCCTGAGGGCGTATCTCCATGTGATGCACACGCCTATTTCCATCCAAAGTGTGAAGAAGTTCATGTTCATACGGCTGTTCAACTCGAAAATTCTATGAAAATAAGTAAACTTGGTTAGGTGTTAATTAGCTACAATATGGTCATGTATATAGCTAAACCAACATTTAGTGAGATCCTTATTGTTAAACAGCATGTAAATATTCCCTCCTGTTTTTAGGCGCATCCAGACGTTTACACTCACAGCCACAGTTTAGACAGCTTTTTGCCAGATGGCTTTACAACTTTCTTACAGCTCACGGCTTCTCTCCTACAGGTACTTTCCCAAAGCTGCTTCCTGTCAAGCCACAGCTGAACCAAATACAGCCTCAATCGATTGGGTTCGTTCAGGAGGTTCGGTGACGATGGTCCGGGTGAATCCGGCGCTGGCGGTTCTTGATTCGTTCAAGCACATCAAGCGCTCAGCCGGTGGCCGGCCGGACCAGTTTGACCTCGCGGCGGTCCTGTCAGCGTGCGCAAGGCTGGACGTCCTCGCCTGCGGCACACAGGTCCACTGTGACGCGGTGAAGAGCGGCTTCTTCTCGGGCACCTTCTGTGCAACGGCGCTGGTGAACCTGTACGCCAGGTGCGGCTGCGTGGGAGATGCCCGCAGGGTGTTCGGCGGAATCGCATGCCCAGACACCGTGTGCTGGACGAGCATGATCTCTGGGTACCACCGAGCTGGAAGATACGGGGAAGCATTGTCTTTGTTCTCGAGAATGTTGAAGATGGGATCTTCTCCGGACCAAGTGACTTGTGTCACCGTCATTTCCATTCTTGCAAGCATGGGCAGGCTGGATGATGCTAGGGCCTTGCTGAAGAGGATGCCGGCGCCGAGCACGGTTGCTTGGAACGCTGTCATCTCCAGTTATGCGCAACAGAGTGGGATCGAGCATGAGGTCTTTGGATTGTATAAGGACATGAAGGGGCAGGGATTATGGCCCAATAGATCAACTTTCGCCAGCATGCTAAGCGCAGCAGCCAATATGAAGGCGTCTGTTGAAGGTCAACAGTTCCACGCGTCCTCGGTAAGGCATGGCTTGGATGCAAATATTTTCGTGGGTAGTTCTCTGATCAACCTTTATGCGAAATGTGGTTGCATTAGTGAGGCGAGGTCTGTGTTTGATTTCTCCTGTGAGAGGAACATTGTCATGTGGAATGCGATGCTCAATGGGCTTGTTCGAAATGAGCTACAAGAAGAGGCCATCCAAATGTTCTGGTATATGACGAGGCTTGGTCTTGAGGCTGATGAGTTCACGTTCGTCAGTGTTCTTGGTGCATGTGCCTACTTGGATTCACATTGCCTGGGAAGACAAGTGCAGTGTGTGACAATCAAGAATGGCATGGCTGCAAGCTTGCTGGTTGCTAATGCAACATTAGATATGCACTCCAAATTTGGAGCTATAGATGATGCGAAAACATTATTCAATCTGATTCCTTACAAGGACAGTGTATCCTGGAATGCCCTTATAGTTGGACTTGCACATAATGGAGAAGAGGAAGAAGCAATTGGTATGCTTGGATTGATGAATGCGGATGGTATAACACCAGACGAGGTGTCTTTTGCTACTGTAGTTAATGCATGTTCCAATATTCGAGCTACTGAGACTGGAAAGCAAATCCACTGCCTAGCAATGAAGTATAATATCTGCTCAAATCATGCTGTGGGTAGCTCTCTGATTGATTTATATTCTAAGCATGGAGATGTGGAATCTTGTAGGAAGGTTTTGGCACAGGTAGATGCAAGTAGTATAGTCCCAATAAATGCTCTGATTGCAGGTCTTGTGCAGAACAATAGAGATGATGAAGCTATACAGTTGTTTCAGCAGGTTCTTAGAGATGGTTTAAAGCCCTCCAGCTTTACATTTTCAAGCATTCTTTCTGGTTGTACTGGACTTCTCAGTTCAATTGTTGGCAAACAAGCTCATTGTTACACAATGAAGTCTGGTCTTCTGAATGATGATTCTTCCCTTGGTGTTTTACTGATCCGGATATATTTGAAGTCCAAAATGCCCGAGGATGCCGACAAACTGTTGACAGAGATGCCAGATCACAAAAACCTGCTTGAGTGGACAGCTATCATTTCAGGGTATGCTCAAAATGGGTACAGTTCTCAATCATTGCTGTCATTTTGGAGAATGCGCAGTTATGATGTTCACTCAGATGAGGCGACATTCGCTAGTATTCTCAAAGCTTGTTCAGAGATGACAGCTCTTAACGATGGGAAAGAGATACATGGGCTCATCATTAAATCTGGATTTAATTCTTATGAAACTTCGACTAGTGCCCTCATAGACATGTACTCCAAGTGTGGGGATATCACCTCATCCTTTGAAGCCTTCAAACAATTGGAAAACAAGCAAGGCATCACGTTATGGAACTCCATGATTGTTGGATTTGCAAAGAATGGTTATGCTGACGAGGCACTTATGCTTTTTCAGAAAATGCAGGAGTCACAACTAAAGCCTGATGAAGTTACATTCCTTGGTGTCCTAATCGCTTGTGCTCATGCTGGCTTAATTTCTGTGGGTCGGCATTACTTTGATTCTATGAACAAAGTCTATGGATTAAAGCCTAGAGTAGATCATTATGCGTGTTTTATTGATCTCCTTGGACGAGGTGGTCATCTTGAAGAGGCTGAAGAAGTTATTAACCAGTTGCCCTTCAGACCTGATGGTGTGATCTGGGCGACATACCTTGCAGCATGCAGAATGCACAATGATGAAGAAAGGGGGAAAGTTGCAGCAAAAGAACTTGCTGAGTTGGAACCAGAAAACTCGTCTACATATGTGTTGGTTTCAGGCTTACATGCTGCAGCTGGTAACTGGGGTGAAGCTAAGATAGCCAGGGAAGCAATGCGGGAAAATGGAGTAACAAAATTTCCGGGATGTAGTTGGGTCACAGTAGGGAACAAGACAAGCTTATTTCTTGTACAAGACAAGAAACACCCTGACTCTCTTAGCATCTATGAAAAGCTTGATGATCTTACTGGAATGATGAAGAAAGATGATGACATTGAGGAGTATGATATGCTTATTTCAGCTGAAATGTTTACTTGATGACTCAAAACCCTTTTGAACTAAAATGCTCTGCTTAAGAATGAGGTGCTGATGTCATCTTCTGGCCAATCCAGGACTTGCGTAGATGCTTGGTTACCGAGGTAAAGAATTTGATATGCTTGGTCATATTTATTTGCGATTCTGATTCTGACCACTTTATTTTCTGCAATTGTAACATCACTGCATCAGCACAGCTTTAAGGACTATTGGCTTCACCCTGCATTCTGGCTCAAGGGAGCCTAATTACCTGTGATCAAAACACTTTGTTCAGGTTCGTTTCTAGTTTATTTATTTCAGAGAAGTAAATTTTACTATGGTTGTAAGCTTCTGAGGGCTCGCAAAATTTTATATCTAGTAGTTGATACCAAGATGGCTTGTGAAGTTACCACAAGGTCAGTCTTGATGTGGGACGCGGTGGCAGTGAAGATTCAGGAGTCAACTAGAACTCATATATGCTCAGGTGCTTCAGCTTTTGCATTCATTTTAACACATTTATATTCTGTGAGTTTTAGTTCTGATTATACAAATTTATTTTATCCGTTCTAATCTTGATTTCCTGTCTAAAAATTGGCAGATGTTGCTTATTTGACGAATTTGATGTGGTGCCACAACTAGGTGGCACAGCTGCAGTTTTCCGATCTCTTATTTATGCATTCAGCTGGTCAGTTTTTTTTTTCTGTTTCCTTTCCATGCCATCCATCATAAGCCATATACATCACCCAAGCAATAAGTAGACTAGTTGCTAGCGCAGTTTTGCAGGACATTGCCGATTCATGAATTTAGTTGATTGCACTGCTGATGTGTTCGCACAAGGTTGGACCAAGTTTCTGCCAGAACTTGCATCGAGATACAATCACTTTTTATTTTTGTACTGAAATCATGCTTTCTTGCTGAGTTTTTATTTTGTACTGTGGTAAAATTGAATGTTCTAGAGGTTCATACAACGATGGCATAGATCTTTCTTTCAGTCAGTTAGTTACGTGTTTCACCATATCCACACTGATATTCCACATGTCTCGGAATTTTTGTATGAAGCTTGATGTTTGTGTTACTTTGGCAACTTTTGTGCTTTGGAACTTGGTGAATGGTATCATCGCACGAGGCACAGTGAGCTACGAACTTGATTGAGCTTTATTCATGAGGAGTATTTCACTCATGATTGCAAGTCATATAGTTAGTGGATAAGCAGGTCCCTTTAAAAAGAATGTTGGGTTTTCTTATTAGTTTTTGGCAGTTTTGCAATGAGAATGGTTTCACAGCGGCATACTGTTCAGGTTTATAAGGCCATTGTATCCGTAAGGAAATTTGTTATTCTTATTTTATTTCTGGATATATCTCTTGCCGTTCATTGTACGTTATAGAGCACCTCATATTGGTGTAGCTTAGATGCATTTTTTAAATCTTGGATTTCATGAACTAAATGCTTCAGTTAATTTAGATTTTGACTGTTGTCGTTAAGCTGCAACGTTGGTCATCTGAAATTTAATGAATGGGATCATTTACCTTCTGGCCCCAGGGACGAGAAGGACGAGCAGCGGCAGCTCGAGTTCACCGCTCGCGGGTCCATGGAGGACGAGCAACGGCCGGAGGGTGCGGATAAATAAGTTCTCTAGATATGCAACTAGGCGAGAACAACCTATATGACAACCAAACTAGTCCCTTTATATTTGTGGTAGCTATTCATGCACACAGAAGCTATTTTTTATTCGGAAAAGAAAAGGAAGAAAAAAAAAGATTGACCCGGTTAGACTCAAAGTAATTTCTGAACTCGGGTTTGAATCAATCTTGCGCAGTGTTCACTAAAATGGGCATAACTTCGAGTGCGAATTTTCAGCCCCTGGCTCCTTGGAGCCCTTTATTTTAGAAATTTAGAAAACAGTATCTAAAAGTGAAAAAGAATGTGAAAAGTTATAGCACATGTTCACTACAGATTTATAATTTTTTGTTCAAAAACATTGTGAGTTGTATTTTGTTTTGAGGGATCCCATACTTTATTATTTTGGAACAATATTCAAAGGAAACCAAATCCCGGCCCAACAAAACCAGGGGTCCATTTTTATGCATGTATTTCTCTCTTTTTTGTACGCCACGTACGAAATATGTTATGAAAGTTTGCGTGTATTTGGTAGTGTAGTATATATGCATTTCATGCAGAAAAAGAAAATCAATGTTTTTGTGATGTAGAAATGCGGTATTTGAACAGCAACCTCCCTGCCCCCCTACCAGGCGCTCCATTAGGCATTTCCGGCGCAACTTCCTCATACGTACTCTGTTTTGGTAGAATGAGCTCTTTGTTGGCTGTGGCAGGTAAAGTAGAAGTGGGTGAGGCTGTAACAACTATCAAGATCAATGGTGTTGCTTGCCCATGGAGGCATCATGGTCTGTGAGCTCCTTTGGTTAGACAGACACAGGGAGGAGGAGTAGCTTGTCTTGTCGCCCCCCAACCCAATCCCTTTATATCTGTGGTAGCTAGTCCATGATGCCACAAGCAAGCGTGGCCATACATTCAGAGGTTTTTTCTTTTCTCTTTTGGAAGAAATAAATTTAGAGGTTGAGAGAACATTTGGGCCAGAAATTTCATGACAGGAAAGCGGTGTGAGACGGGACACGTCTGTGGAGCAGCCGACAGCGACGTGGAGGAGGAAGAAGATGAACAAGACAGCCGTACAAATGACCGCCTCTTTTCTTTTCTTACCACTTCCAATTGCAGCTCCATCGTTTTACTGCCTGTTACTGCTACCTCCGTTCCGTGGTGGTCATGGCGGCTTGCCTCTCCCCCACGCTCCCTCGCCAGTCCGTCCACCGCCGCCGCTGCTGGACCCCAAAGCCTCCCTCCTCCCCCTCCACGGCCACCTGCAACCAGCGCCACCACCATCATAAGGTCATCGGAACGCGCTCCGGCGCCATCTACGCACGCGCCTCCCCCGCGGCCGCTGTCGCCCAGGGCCTCGACGCCGACGATTTCCGCCACCCGCTCGACAAGCAGGTCAGTTCCTAGTTCATACTATTACTCTTCTTTTCTGCGCGTGTTGTTTGATTTTGGTGTTCTTCTCATATGGGTATGCCCCTAATCATCTTCTTGTTTTTGCAGAACACTTTGCTGCTCAAAGCAATTCCAGGGCTCAATGATATAGGCAAGGCTTTGCTAGGTACTCCAATTCTCTGTTTTCCACCTATCATTTCATAACCCAAGATGATCTGCTTCCAGAGTATAACACTACTTTGCTGATGCAGGGCCGGTTTCTGAGCAAGTTATGGTTCTTCAAAACATCGGATCGTCCGTTCTCGTCTCTGAAAACCAGGTCCCTCTGTCAGATCTTAGAACTTACAGTACCATTTCTAAAAATCACCATGTTTTAGTGCACCCGGACTGAATCCACAACCTGTTGTTTGTCTCTCAGTTGCCTGAACTTCACCAGCTCATGACCGAAGCTGCGAAAATCCTGAACACGGAAGCACCCGACTTCTACATACGGCAAAACCCTGTCCCTAACGCTTACACCTTAGCGATAAATGGGAAAAGGCCGTTCGTCGTCGTCCACACGAGCCTCGTGGAGCTGCTCACTAGAAAGGAATTGCAGGTGAGAAGGATCATCCAAATAGGCTGATGAATCACTAACACATAACTAGCGACCGCTAGCTAAATGCTGAATGTATGCGAATTACTCATGTGGAGTTGTATGGTTAATCAGGCTGTTTTGGCACATGAGCTGGGTCACCTCAAGTGCGATCATGGCGTCTGGCTTACCTTTGCCAACATACTAACAATGGGGGCATACACTGTCCCTGGTAGGCCCTCTATCTTTCTTATTCCACACAATGTCATGTAATTGTCAGGCTGCTATGCGATTCATCTGATGGTAACTGCATGTGTTCACTCCCTTCAGGTTTGGGTATGGTTGCCGGGTTCCTTGAAGAACAGCTGTTCAGGTGGCTGCGAGCCGCGGAGCTGACCTGCGACAGGGCGGCTCTTCTCGTAGTACAGGACCCCAAGGTACCTTTTTTTAGCAAACTAGTTCTTTTCTTCTTCTATAATTGACGATAATCTCTGATGAATGTAGCTGTTTTAGCATCATGCAATCTGAATCTGATAGGCCGGTGTTTACTTTACTGTCAAGAGGTTGTCATCTCGGTCCTGATGAAGCTCGCGGGAGGATGCCCGTCCCTGTCGGACCAGCTGAACGTGGACGCCTTCCTGGAGCAAGCCCGGTCCTACGACAAGGCCTCGTCGAACCCGGTCGGGTGGTACATCCGGTTAGTGTTCTTCCGCACGACCCTGCGGACTGTGAAGCTATACATGGTGAGATTGTTGTGAAGATGAACATAATTGTTTTTGTTTCGGTTTTGCGCTTGTGTGTTGCAGGAACGCTCAGACGAGGGAGCTGTCGCACCCTCTGCCCGTGATGCGAGCCCGCGAGATGGACGAGTGGTCGCGGAGCCAGGAGTACAGGACCCTGTTGCAAAAAATGTTTCGGTAGCCAGTCAATCTGTGTATGAAATGGATTGAAATACAGTAGAAGCTAGCTTTGGAGTGGTGGTGGTACAAAACTAAGGAAGCAGTAGAGTTGAGTAGGGTGTATATATACATCAATACATGCAACTGGAATTAGGTTGGGTGCAGTAAATGTTTTAAACCTTTGAATAACCATTTATACGTTGCAGTCTATCCACTCTTGTATTACACACGAGCTGTGCGCTGATTTCTTTCATCTTTTTCGGAAGCTGTGCTTTTGATGAATCCTGGTACAGGATGTCAAGAGTGAGTCTGTGAGTACTATTATTTTTACCGGAGATTCGTATGAGCATCATGATGGTGCTTAATTAATAATAAAATAATAGTGTTAAGCTAGTTTGGTTGGTTTTGGCTTACATAATCGTGGTAGGATTGGCGAAAACATCTCAGGACAAGCAGTACTGTCTAGAAGAGAAAAAAAGGACCGGAAAAGGAAACAAAAGACAGTGACCAAGAAAATTTCTCCACATCCAATCCATCCAGACCCAAGCAAAGAGTTAGGGGATAACGACGCAGTGCCAACCAGAACCAGCAGCGGCGGCGAGATGCTTCTTCCTCTTGTTGCCTCCTCCTCCTCTGCATCCACAGCCTCTGCCGGCTTCTTCTCCGGCTCCGGCCGCTCCTTCCTCCGAGATGCTTCTCTCGCTCCACATCGCCACGCCCACCACACCTCCAGCTCCGGCTGCAGGGTAGGTAAGATGTACTTATATTCCAGTGATCTCTCCTCTTGCCTAGCCTGTTGAACTGAACCAATCAACCTTGGCAATTCAGAGCTTAATTCAGGGCGTGAGCAAGGTGGGGTTGCGGTATGGATCGAGTCCCCTCCTCGTACGCTCGTCGTCGGCCCCTCCTCCGTCGCATCATTGCTTCCGACGAGCACCCGCCGGCGGCAGAACGGTCGTCGTTGCAGCAGCAGCTGCTGACAGCAACTACTGCCTAACAGCAAAAGATATAGTGCGTGCCCCCTCCCTCCCTACCACTCTGTTCCTTCAGGGACGGCCTACCTAAGCTATCACCAAATTAACTGACTCCATTGTACCACGTGTAGCTGAGTTAATGGTGAGTGTATGTCTGTTCGCCTGCCTCTTCGTGCAGCGATGCGTGGTGATGGACATCGAGGGCACCACCACCCCCATCTCCTTCGTCGCCGACGTGCTCTTCCCCTACGCGCGCGCCAACGCCCGCGCCCACCTCGCCGCCACATACCACACCCAGCAGACCCGGGAAGATGTCGCCCTACTCCGCGCACAAATCGACGAGGATCTGGCAGAGGGGGTCACCGGCGCCGTCGCACTCCCACCGCCCGACGACATCGACCAGGACAAGACCATCGATGGCCTGGTGGCCAACGTGCAGGCCATGATCGACGCGGACCGGAAGCTCACGGCGCTCAAGCAGCTGCAGGGCCGCGTGTGGCGGCGGGGCTTCGAGAGTGGCGAGATCAAGGGGGAAGTCTACGACGACGTCGTCCAAGCTCTCGCGGAGTGGGACGCGAATGGCATCAAGAGCTACATCTACTCCAGTGGCAGCAGGGAGGCGCAGCGGCTCATCTTCGGCAACACCGCCGCCCACGGTGACCTCCGGCGATACCTCTCTGCCTTCTTCGACACCAACGTCGGGTACGCACACGGTAGCAATGTAACATCATCGTACATTCCACTTCATCTGCATTTGAACCCTGATGCCATGGATGCTGAGGTTGCAGTGGCAAGAAAGAGTCTCGCAGTTACTACGAGATCTGGCAGACTCTCGGCGTCGACAGCCCGTCCCAGATACTCTTCCTGACCGATGTCTACCAAGAAGCCACCGCCGCAAGGGATGCAGGTCAGCAGAAATCACACTGATCACACCATTCCATCCCTTGTTTTAATTTCACTCACCAATTCTCAAACAGCATTTTATATATAACCGAATAGAACACGGCATTTCGTTCAAAAAACCTCCACACTCACGCTATCAAAAGCAGCCAGTAATATATGTTTGAGACTCGGGATAAACAAGCAGCGCTTCATAAAATAAGCTGCGTTCGTAGATCCATAGTGCTTGTCTTTCACATACTCACAGGTGGCTTCATTCATCTACTGGTTTTGCAGGTCTTGAGGTGTTAATATCGATCAGGCCTGGAAACGCGCCGCTTCCTGAGGATCACGGCTTCCAGACCATCACGTCGTTTGCTCAAATCGCCACCTGAATGCCACAGAGAGCTCACCCCTGCCATATGTGCACAAGAGTATCATTTATAAAGGGAAACCATCTGATCTCAAAGCTCTCTTTTTTTTTTACCGTGTACACTAGAGCAGTTGCAACTCATTAAGTTGCAACCACAAGAGTCGGTACAATTGTCTCAAGCCCTTGTGTAAAACCATGACTCGCTATCAGCAGGTTTCCTAAAAGCAAACACATGTGGGTATTTTATCAAAACCCTGGTACTGAAATTCGTCCATGAAATATAAGGTATTGAGTGATTTTACAAGTGTCTGGTTCAACACCACGCATTAATAAGAGAGTGAGACGAACCTTGTTCTCGTTTTGCATCTACTTCAACATAACATGGTATCCAGTCAAACGCAAAAACTGGCACATGTATTTCCTCAGCCTTGAATGACTGCCATTACAAATGTACAAAAAGGTAAACACACATAAATTGCAGAAAAAGGGCAACTAATCAGCAGCACAAGAATCCACCGTGTGGCAAAAACATGAGATAGCAATCCATGCTCCCTCACCTCAACCTTGCATTTCAATATCTGTGGATTCAATCTCCATACTGTTTGATTGAACAGAAGCTACCAGATCCTCAATTCTCAGAGGAGCATGCCTGGCAGCATACTGGAACAAAACCTGAAACACACAAAATCAACAAGTTAGCTGCATGTGGTGGGTACAGGAACATTGATTGAAACAGTGCATGGTCATGTCGTCACTTACTTTGGAGTGGCTGTCAGCAAAAGTACGAGAGCGGTTCAACTTTCCGGCAAGTTGCAGCTCACCAATCTCCATCTTTCCATCCACAAGTTTCACACTTTCATCTCTTACACTGAAGCGAAGAAGGTTCCCTGGCCGCAGGTTTGACTGCACAAAAAGCACGATCACATTAGTATGTTTGTGCTTAAAACATATTCAGAAGTGGGATACAGACAGGCATCACTGTACAGGAAGGCATGTAAAATGAGAAAGAGGATGTGACGGCCAAAAAATCAATCTATCAAACCTAAGTGTGTCACCACAGAATTAAGGAACGAGCATGGACATGAACCAGATGATAATAATCAGCTATAAGATGATGCTCTAAGGCTGTACATGGTAGGCCATGTGGCGACACATTTGAAGAATTGAAGTTTATTTGCACCTAACAGGGAGGGAAACACCACGACTCAAATCCTGCATGCTAATTTACTCATATTTTGTGGAAATAAGCTGCATTTTGAAATCGTACCTTCTGGATAAATTCGTTGTCCAAGCTACCAAATGCAATTGGAGGATCATCAGAAGTAACTAGCTTTCCATCCTCTTGCAGCTCCAACACAACCTGATAGCACAGGACAAAGGAAGGTCAGTAAAACTATTAAGGGATGAAGTGAAGCGGTAGCAGGCACAAAAATTACCAAAAAAAATCATATTTTTAACAAAAGAGTAATCTATAGTCGCTACAACATGAATCAAATAATAGAGAAAAAAACTTACGTGTTGCTCAGTTGGAACTTGTCCCTCGCTATCTGTATCAAGAAGGTATTGGCTGCAGGTATTGTCTTTCCATACTAATGTAAGGGGTGTGATTCCAGCTTGATAATGTGCATGCCTGATAAGAGAACAAAATCACCTAGATCGGTCAATTCAATGCTCTAAATTATAAAACGGAGTGAACATCTTACAGTAAAGGTATGGAAACAGAAGTTACCTGTTATAGAACAGCAAGCCATCTTTAACATAAGGTGTGCTTCCCGAATATGCTGTTTGAAGGCCATCAAGCGTGGACTCATACATAGGGACAACACTGAATCTATACCGATGGTATGCCGATGGAGGATCACCAGCAGAAGTCTCCGTAAGCTTGGAGTTCACCCAGAAAAATCTGAACTCGGCAGTGCAGTCATACAGCGAATAGCCTCGCCAACAAATCATATCAACGATGTAGTACGTCTCATCAGGCTGCAGCACAACAACACAAGATGCGCCACAAAGATTAGAAACAGGCCCGAAAGCAAGCAAGTAAATTAATCCAGCAACCAGTGGCATCAAATAAAAATTGTTCGCTTGGTACCTCATGGAATATGCAGTCGAGGATAGAGTAGGAGCTTGCAGGGCCAGAGAGCCCTTTCTTTGACCCGTTGGGCAAGGCGGAGGGGAACCGGTGAAGAATCGTTCCGTTACGGAGCCTGCTAATCGTGATGCCGTTCGACGACACGACCATGCATCGTTTGCCAGCAGGTCTGGCAGAAACATGCCTGCATATACAGAAAAATTGTTGAAACAATGTCAATCCTTCTTCATCTGTAATAACATGACTTGTCAGTCTAATGCTAGTGCTATTTCACAACAGTCGGCTAAAGTAAGGTGTATTAATTGTAAGCTAGCTAGAAGATGCACAAATATTGGCATATTGCTACAGTAGGGTGAGGATGAACTAGCAAGGGTATGTGTGTTGCTATCCGTAATCAAAGAGTCATCTTTGGAGGGGACTAGAGCCGAATCGAATGAAATCGAGACGAGGGGGGAGATGGGGAATTACCAGTCGCGGGCGAGGTGGGGAGGGGCGTCGACCATCCACTCGGGGAGCATGATCTGGCGGGCGAACCAGCGGCGCTGGTCGGGGCCGCGGAGCTTGGCTGCGGCCGACGCGACGTCGGCGACGGTGGGATCATGGCCGCGTTCGTCGCGGGCCTCGGGGGAGGGCGGGGGCTGGTCGGCGGCGGCGGGGGAGGAGGGTTGGGGAGAGAGCAGGGAGTTGGCGAGGCTGCGCGCGCGCGCCTGGGCGTCGGCGCGGCGCGCTGACTGGGTCTGGAGGGCGGAGTCGCGGCGGCGCTGCTGGTCGGAGATGGCGGGGCGCTTGTAGGGGCGGCGGGGGTCGTGCTGCGGCGGCGCCATGGCTGACTTCGAAGGAGGAGGACGGCTTCGGGTTCGGGGGCCTTTTTATGACGATGACTTTTGATTCGAGGCCAGACCGAAGCGGGCTGGGTTATCCAATTTCACCTTTTCTTTCCCCCGAATTTGGTTGGAAGCGGGGCACGATCAGATGCGGATTCGGAAGAGTTGAGGTAGGAAAACCTAAATCCAAAAACTTTCGGAAATGATAAGCACCTGAGGTGCGATCACATGGCAAATCAAACGTTTTTCACGGCAATTTTAATGATGCAAGAATGGCAAGTTAGTTGACGCACACGGTAATTTTCTGTTAGAAAATAAACTGAAGCACAGAGTTACCATACTTGTCAACTAAAATTACCATTCTTACGTCACTAAATTTGCCATCGAAAATGTTCGATTTGTCATGTACTCGCACCTAACGCTCGGGCACTATCAGATTCCAAAAAAATCAGAATCTCTCCCACAGAAACACACTAGCAACTCCCCTGACCATATTTGGCAGGAGCCAACTTTCTGAATATTCACCGGACGACGCTTGAGTTCAGCAGCCGCCTGACAACCGAAACGCCGCCAGAGATCGTCGGGTCACCGCACCACCTTCCCATCCCGCCTCGTAGCTGGCTACCGTTGCCGCCAGGCCCGCCACTCCGGTTCCCCTGCCCTCGGTGTTGGGGAACGTAGTAATTTCAAAAAAATTCCTACGCACACGCAAGATCATGGTGATGCATAGTAACGAGAGGGGAGAGTGTTGTCTACGTACCCTCGTAGACCGAAGCGGAAGCATTGACGCAACGTAGAGGAAGTAGTCGTACGTCTTCCCGATCCGACCGATCCAAGCACCGTTACTCCGGCACCTCCGAGTTCTTAGCACACGTACAGCTCGATGACGCTCCCCGGGCTTCGATCCAGCAAAGCTTCGGGGATGAGTTCCGTCAGCACAACGGCGTGGTGACGATGATGATGTACTACTGACGCAGGGCTTCGCCTAAGCACTACAACGATATGACCGAGGTGGAATATGGTGGAAGGGGGCACCGCACACGGCTAAGGAACAATCACGTTGATCAATTGTGTGTCCTAGGGTGCCCCCTGCCCCCGTATATAAAGGAGCAAGGGGGAGGCCGGCCGGCCCTATGGGGCGCGCCAAGGGGAGGGGGAGTCCTCCTCCTAGTGGGAGTAGGACTCCCCTTTCCTAGTCCAACTAGGAGACTTGAGGGGGAAGGAAAGAGAGGGAAAGGGGGGCCGCGCCCCCCCTCCTAGTCCAATTCGGACTCCCCATGAGAGGGGCGCACCACCTATTGGGCTGCTGCCCTCTCTCTCCCCTCAGGCCCAATAAGGCCCATTACTTCCCCGAGGGGTTCGGTAACCCCTCCGGCACTCCGGTTTTATCCGAAATCACCTGGAACACTTCCGGTGTCCGAATATAGCCGTCCAATATATCAATCTTTATGTCTCGGCCATTTCGAGACTCCTCGTCATGTCCGTGATCACATCCGGGACTCCGAACTAACTTCGGTACATCAAAATGCATAAACTCATAATAATTGTCATCGTAACGTTAAGCGTGCGGACCCTACGGTTCGAGAACAATGTAGACATGACTGAGACAAATCTCCGGTCAATAACCAACAGCGGGACCTGGATGCCCATATTGGCTCCTACATATTCTACGAAGATCTTTATCGGTCAGACCGCATAACAACATACGTTGTTCCCTTTGTCATCGGTATGTTACTTGCCCGAGATTCGATCGTCGGTATCCAATACCTAGTTCAATCTCGTTACCGACAAGTCTCTTTACTCGTTCCGTAATACATCATCTCGCAACTAACTCATTAGTTATAATGCTTGCAAGGCTTATGTGATGTGCATTACCGAGAGGGCCCAGAGATACCTTTCCGACAATCGGAGTGACAAATCCTAATCTCGAAATACGCCAACCCAACATCTACCTTTGGAGACACCTGTAGAGCACCTTTATAATCACCCATCTACGTTGTGACGTTTGGTAGCACACAAAGTGTTCCTCCGGCAAACGGGAGTTGCATAATCTCATAGTCATAGGAACATGTATAAGTCATGAAGAAAGCAATAGCAACATACTAAACGATCGGGTGCTAAGCTAATGGAATGGGTCATGTCAATCAGATCATTCAACTAATGATGTGACCTCGTTAATCAAATAACAACTCTTTGTTCATGGTTAGGAAACATAACCATGTTTGATTAACGAGCTAGTTAAGTAGAGGCATACTAGTGACACTCTGTTTGTCTATGTATTCACACATGTATTATGTTTCCGGTTAATACAATTCTAGCATGAATAATAAACATATATCATGAAATAAGGAAATAAATAATAACTTTATTATTGCCTCTAGGGCATATTTCCTTCAGTCTCCCACTTGCACTAGAGTCAATAATCTAGTTCACATCGTCATGTGATTTAACAGCAATAGTTCACATCGCCATGTGACCAACACCCAAAGGGTTTACTGGATTCAGTAATCTAGTTCACATCGCTATGTGATTAACACCCAAAGAGTACTAAGGTGTGATCATGTTTTGCTTGTGAGAGAATCTTAGTCAACGGGTCTGCCACATTCAGATCCGCATGTATTTTGCAAATTTCTATGTCAACAATGCTCTGCATGGAGCTACTCTAGCTAATTGCTCCCACTTTCAATATGTATCTAGACCGAGACTTAGAGTCATCTAGATTAGTGTCAAAACTTGCATCGGCGTAACCCTTTACGACGAACCTTTTTTTTCACTTTCATAATCGAGAAATATATCCTTATTCCACTAAGGATAATTGTGACCGTTGTCCAGTGATCTACTCCTAGATCACTATTGTACTCCCTTGCCAAACTCAGTGGTAGGGTATACAATAGATCTGGTACACAGCATGGCATACTTTATAGAACCTATGACCAAGGCATAGGGAATAACATTCATTCTCTTTCTATCTTCTGCCGTGGTCGGGCTTTGAGTCTTACTCAATTTCACACCTTGTAACATAGGCAAGAAACTCTTTCTTTGACTGTTCCATTTTGAACTACTTCAAAATCTTGTCAAGGTATGTATTTATTAAAAAACTTATCAAGCGTCTTGATCTATCTCTATAGATCTTGATGCTCAATATGTAAGCAGCTTCACCGAAGTCTTTCTTTGAAAAACTCCTTTCAAACACTCCTTTATGCTTTACAGAATAATTCTACATTATTTCCGATCAACAATATGTCATTCACATATACTTATCAGAAATGTTGTAGTGCTCCCACTCACTTTCTTGTAAATACAGGCTTCACCGCAAGTCTGTATAAAACTATATGCTTTGATCAACTTATCAAAGCGTGTATTCCAACTCTGAGATGCTTGCACCAGTCCATAGATGAATCGCTGGAGCTTGCATATTTTGTTAGCACCTTTAGGATTGACAAAACCTACTGGTTGCATCATATACAACTCTTCTTTAAGAAATCCATTAAGGAATGCAGTTTTGTTTATCCATTTGCCAGATTTCATAAAATGCGGCAATTGCTAACATCATTCGGACAGACTTATAGATACGAGTGAGAAACTCTCATCGTAGTCAACACTTTGAACTTGTCGAAAATCTTTTGCGACAATTCTAGCTTTGTAGATAGTAACACTACTATCAACGTCCGTCTTCCTCTTGAAGATCCATTTATTTTCTATGGCTTGCCGATCATCGGGCAAGTCAACCAAAGTCCATACTTTTTTTTCATACATGAATCTCATCTCAGATTTCATGGCCTCAAGCCATTTTGCGGAATCTGGGCTCATCATCGCTTCCTCATAGTTCGCAAGTTCGTCATGGTCTAGTAACATGACTTCCAGAACAGGATTACTGTACCACTCTGGTTTACCTACGAGATTCGGTAGTAACTTGATCTGAAGTTTTATGATCATCATCATTAGCTTCCTCACTAATTGGTGTAGTAGTCACAGGAACAGATTTCTGTGATGAACTACTTTCCAATAAGGGAGAAGATACAATTACCTTATCAAGTTTTACTTTCCTCCCACTCACTTTTTTCGAGAGAAACTCCTTCTCTAGAAAGGATCCATTATAAGCAACGAATGTCTTGCCTTAGGATCTGTGATAGAAGGTGTACCCAACAGTCTCCTTTTGGGTATCCTATGAAGACATATTTCTCCGATTTGGTTTTGAGCTTATCAGGATGAAACTTTTTCACATAAGCATCACAACCCCAAACTTTAAGAAACGACAACTTTGGTTTCTTGCTAAACCATAGTTCAGATTGTGTCGTCTCAACGGACTTAGATGGTGCCCCTTTTTTAACGTGAATGCAGCTGTCTTTAATGCATAACCTCAAAAACGATAGTGGTAAATCGGTAAGAAACATCATAGATTTGCACTATATCTAATAAAGTACGGCTATGACGTTCGGACACACGATTATGCTGTGGTGTTCCGGGTGGCATGAATTTGTGAAACTATTCCACATTGTTTTAATTGAAGACCAAACTCGTAACTCAAATATTTGTCTCCGCAATCAGATCGTAGAAGCCTTATTTTGTTGTTACGATGATTCTCCACTTCACTCTGAAATTCTTTGAACTTTTCAAATGTTTCAGACTTATGTTTCATCAAGTAGATATACTCATATCTGCTCAAATCATCTGTGAAGATCAGAAAATAATGATACCTATCGCGAACCTTAATATTCATCGGACCACATACATCAGTATGTATGATTTCCAACAAATTTGTTGCTCGCTCCATTGTTCCGAAGAACAGAGTCTTAGTCATCTTGCCCATGAGGCATGGTTCGCAAGCATCAACTGATTCATAATCAAGTGATTCCAAAAGCCCATCAGCATGGAGTTTCTTCATGCGCTTTACACCAATATGACCTAAATGGCAGTGCTACAAATAAGTTGCACTATCATTATTAATTTTGCATCTTTTGGTTTCAATATTATGATTATGTGTATCACTATGATCGAGATCCAACGAACTATTTTCATTGGGTGTGTTACCATATAAGGTTTTATTCATGTAAACAGAACAACAATTTATTCTCTTACTTAAATGAATAACCGTATTACAATAAACATGATCAAATCATTTTCATGCTCAAAGTAAACACCAAATAACACTTATTTAGGTTCAACACTAATCCCGAATTTATAGGGAGTGTGCGATGATGATCATATCAATCTTGGAACCACTTCCAACACACATCGTCACTTCATCCTTAACTAGTCTCTGTTTATTCTGCAACTCCCGTTTCGAGTTACTAATCTTAGCAACTGAACTAGTATCAAATACTGAGGGGTTGCTATAAACAGTAGTAAAGTACACATCAATAACATGTATATCAAATATATTTATGTTCACTTTGCCATCCTTCTTATCTGCCAATCACTTGGGGTAGTTCCGCTTCCAGTGACCAGTCCCTTTGTAGTAGAAGCACTCAGTCTCAGGCTTAGGTCCAGACTTGGGCTTCTTCACTTGAGCAGCAACTTGCTTGCTGTTCTTTTTGAAGTTCCCCTTCTTCCCTCTGCCCTTTTCTTGAAACTAGTGGTCTTGTCTACCATCAACACTTGATGTTTTTCTTGATTTCTACCTTCATCAATTTCATCATCATGAAAAGTTCGGGAGTCGTTTTCGTCATCCCTTGCATACTATAGTTCATCACGACGTTCTACTAACTTGTTCATGGTGACTAGAGAATTCTGTCAATCACTATCTTATCTGGAAGATTAACTCCCACTTGATTCAAGCGATTGTAGTACCCAGACAATCTGAGCACATGCTCACTAGTTGAGCGATTCTCCTCCATCTTTTAGCTATAGAACTTGTTGGAGACTTCATATCTCTCAACTCGGGTATTTGCTTGAAATATTAACTTCAACTCCTGGAACATCTCATATGGTCCATGATGTTCAAAATGTCTTTGAAGTCCCGATTCTAAGCTGTTAAGCATGGTGCACTAAACTATCAAGTAGTCATCATATTGAACTAGCCAAACGTTCATAACGTCTGCATCTGCTCCTACAATAGGTCTGTAACCTAGCGGTGCATCAAGGACATAATTCTTCTGTGCAGCAATGAGGATAAACCTCATATCACGGATCCAATCCGCATCATTGCTACTAACATCTTTCAACATAGTTTTTCTCTAGGAACATATCAAAATAAACACAGGGAAGCAACAACGCGAGCTATTGATCTACAACATGATTTGCAAAATACTACCAGGACTAAGTTCATGATAAATTCAAGTTCAATTAATCATATTACTTAAGGACTCCCACTTAGATAGACATCCCTCTAATCCTCTAAGTGATCACGTGATCCAAATCAACTAAACCATAACCGATCATCACGTGAAATGGAGTAGTTTTCAATGGTGAACATCATTATGTTGATCATATCTACTATATGATTCACGTGCGACCTTTCGGTCTCCGTGTTCCGAGGCCATATCTGCATATGCTAGGCTCGTCAAGTTTAACCTGAGTATTCTGCGTGTGCAAAACTGGCTTGCACCCGTTGTAGATGGACATAGAGCTTATCACACCCGATCATCACGTGGTGTCTGGGCACGACGAACTTTGGCAACGGTGCATACTCAGGGAGAACACTTCTTGATAATTTAGTGAGAGATCATCTTATAATGCTACCGTCAATCAATGCAAGATAAGATGCATAAAAGATAAACATCACATGCGATCAATATAAGTGATATGATATGGCCATCATCATCTTGTGCTTGTGATCTCCATCTCCGAAGCACCGTCATGATCACCATCGTCACCGGCGCGACACCTTGATCTCCATCGTAGCATCATTGTCGTCTCGCCAATCTTATGCTTCCACGACTATCGCTACCGCTTAGTGATAAAGTAAAGCATTACATCGCGATTGCATTGCATACAATAAAGCGACAACCATATGGCTCCTGCCAGTTGCCGATAACTCGGTTACAAAACATGATCATCTCATACAATAAAATTTAGCATCATGTCTTGACCATATCACATCACAACATGCCCTGCAAAAACAAGTTAGACGTCCTCTACTTTGTTGTTGCAAGTTTTACGTGGCTGCTACGGGCTTAAGCAAGAACCAATCTTACCTACGCATCAAAACCACAACGATAGTTTGTCAAGTTGATGCCGTTTTAACCTTCTCAAGGACCGGGCGTAGCCACACTCGGTTCAACTAAAGTTGGAGAAACAGTCACCCGCAAGCCACCTATGTGCAAAGCACGTCGGGAGAACCGGTCCCGCATAAGCGTACACGTAATATCGGTCCGGGCCGCTTCATCCAACAATACCGCCGAACCAAAGTATGACATGCTGGTAGGCAGTATGACTTATATCGCCCACAAATCACTTGTGTTCTACTCGTGCATATAACATCAAACCATAAAACCTAGGCTCGGATGCCACTGTTGGGGAACGTAGTAATTTCAAAAAAATTCCTACGCACACGCAAGATCATGGTGATGCATAGCAACGAGAGGGGAGAGTGTTGTCTACGTACCCTCATAGACCGAAGCGGAAGCGTTGACGCAACGTAGAGGAAGTAGTCATACGTCTTCCCGATCCGACCGATCCAAGCACCGTTACTCCGGCACCTCCGAGTTCTTAGCACACGTACAGCTCGATGACGCTCCCCGGGCTCCGATCCAGCAAAGCTTCGGGGATGAGTTCCGTCAGCACAACGGCGTGGTGACGATGATGATGTACTACTGACGCAGGGCTTCGCCTAAGCACTAGGCCGATATGACCGAGGAGGAATATGGTGGAAGGGGGCACCGCACACGGCTAAGGAACAATCACGTTGATCAATTGTGTGTCCTAGGGTGCCCCCCTGCCCCCGTATATAAAGGAGCAAGGGGGAGGCCGGCCGGCCCTATGGGGCGCGCCAAGGGGAGGGGGAGTCCTCCTCCTAGTGGGAGTAGGACTCCCCTTTCCTAGTCCAACTAGGAGACTTGAGGGGGAAGGAAAGAGAGGGAGAGGGAGAGGGAAAGGGTAAGGGGGGCCGCGCCCCCCCCTCCTAGTCCAATTCGGACTCCCCATGAGGGGGGGGGGCCACCTCTTGGGCTGCTGCCCTCTCTCTCCCCTCAGGCCCAATAAGGCCCATTACTTCCCCGGGGGGTTCCGGTAACCCCCCCGGCACTCCGGTTTTATCCGAAATCACCTGGAACACTTCCGGTGTCCGAATATAGCCGTCCAATATATCAATCTTTATGCCTCGACCATTTCGAGACTCCTCGTCATGTCCGTGATCACATCCGGGACTCCGAACTAACTTCGGTACATCAAAATGCATAAACTCATAATAACTGTCATTGTAACGTTAAGCGTGCGGACCCTACGGTTCGAGAACAATGTAGACATGACTGAGACAAATCTCCGGTCAATAACCAACAGCGGGACCTGGATGCCCATAGTGGCTCCTACATATTCTACGAAGATCTTTATCGGCCAGACCGCATAACAACATACGTTGTTCCCTTTGTCATCGGTATGTTACTTGCCCGAGATTCGATCGTCGGTATCCAATACCTAGTTCAATCTCGTTACCGGCAAGTCTCTTTACTCGTTCCGTAATACATCATCTCGCAACTAACTCATTAGTTGTAATGCTTGCAAGGCTTATGTGATGTGCATTACCGAGAGGGCCCAGAGATACCTCTTCGACAATCGGAGTGACAAATCCTAATCTCGAAATACGCCAACCCAACATCTACCTTTGGAGACACCTGTAGAGCACCTTTATAATCACCCATTTACGTTGTGACGTTTGGTAGCACACAAAGTGTTCCTCCGGCAAATGGGAGTTGCATAATCTCATAGTCATAGGAACATGTATAAGTCATGAAGAAAGCAATAGCAACATACTAAACGATCGGGTGCTAAGCTAATGGAATGGGTCATGTCAATCAGATCATTCAACTAATGATGTGACCTTGTTAATCAAATAACAACTCTTTGTTCATGGTTAGGAAACATAACCATCTTTGATTAACGAGCTAGTCAAGTAGAGGCATACTAGTGACACTCTGTTTGTCTATGTATTCACACATGTATTATGTTTCCGGTTAATACAATTCTAGCATGAATAATAAACATTTATCATGAAATAAGGAAATAAATAATAACTTTATTATTGCCTCTAGGGCATATTTCCTTCACTCGGGCACGCAACAAGGGCTGCAGCCCGAGCCAACCATGGTGTCGTCGGCCCTCGCTGCTACCTCTGCCCTCTGCACCTCGCTGACTCCTGGCACCATCGGAAGGGGTGGATGTAGGTGAGAGAGAGGGGGATGACCCATTGCTACTCGCATAGGATTTGTTGGATTTCCCGAAGAGGAAATGTGATGTAGCACGACAACAGAAAGTATTTATCTCAGTTAAGAAATAAGGTTTATTCGAACCAGTAGAAGGCACCAAGCTAACAACGTTGACAGTGTTTGCACACAAACAAATAAAATTGCTTGCACCCGACAATGGAAAGGAGGTTGTTAATGCCCTTATTCTTGCTAGTTACAAGATTAAAAGCAAATATATAGTGATAGAGAAAACATTAAGAAAGTAAAAGCGCAAATTGTAGGAGCTTTTGTATTAATGGAGAATAGACCCAGGGGACATAGGTTCACTAGTGGCATCTCTCTCGAAAGCAGGTAACGGCATGATAACAAATTACTGTTGGGCAATTGACAGAATATGGACATCTATAACTATGATCATTCATGGTATAATCTCACATAGGCATTATGTCTGTGATAAGCAAATCGTTAAACTTACTGACGTCTACTAATATTACTCCACACAGATGCCCACTATCCAGCATGCATCTCGAGTTATTAAGTTTACAAGAAACAGAGTAATACGATAAGCAAGATGACATAATGTAGATAGAAACCTAACAATAATATTAATCCCTATAGTTTTATCCTTAGTAGCAACAATACAATATATGTCTTTATCCTTTTTGTCACTAGACATGATCACTGCAAGATTTAACCCACTACTGTGCATCACTCCTGATACGTCTCCATCGTATCTATAATTTTTTATTGTTCCATGCTATTATTATTTTGGATGTTTTATATGCATTAAAATGCTATTTTATATTATTTTTGGGACTAACTTATTAACCTAGAGCCCAGTGCCACTTTCTATTTTTTCCTTGTTTTTTAGCTTCGCGGAGAAGGAATACCAAACGGAGTCCAAACGGAATAAAATCTTCACGATGATTTTTCTTGGACCAGAAGACACCCAGGAGACTTGGAGGTCAAGTCAGAAGAGCCACGAGGCGGCCACAAGGGTGGAGGGCGCGCCCCCTACCTTGTGCCCCCCCGGTGACTCCCCTGACCTACTTCTTCCTCCTATATATTCACATATATTCCAGAAGCAACCATGAAAACACTCCCCCCCCCGCAACCTTCTGTTCCCATGAGATCCCATGTTGGGGCCTTTTCTGGCACCCTGCTGGAGGGGGATTCGATCACGGAGGGCATCTACATCAACTCTATTGCCCTTCCAATGAAGCATGAGTAGTTTACCTCAGACCTACGGGTCCATAGCTAGTAGTTAGATGGCTTCTTCTCTCTCTTTGATTCGCAATACCATGTTCTTCTCGATGTTCTTGGAGATCTATCTGATGTAATCTTCTTTTGCGGTGTGTTTGTCGAGATCCAATGAATTGTGGATTTATGATCAGAATATCTATGAATATTATTTGAATCTCCTTTGAATTCTTATATGCATGATTTGTTATCTTTGTAATTCTCTTCGAACTATCGGTTTAGTTTGGCCAACTAGATTGGTTTTTCTTGCAATGGGAGAAGTGCTTAGCTTTGGGTTCAATCTTGCAGTGTCCTCACCCAGTGACAAAGTAGGGGTAGCGAGGCACGTATTGTATTATTGCCATCGAGAATAAAAAGATGGGATTTACATCATATTGCTTGAGTTTATTCATCTACATCATGTCATCTTACTTAAAGTGTTACTCTGTTCTTCATGAACTTAATACTCTATATGCAGGCAGGAGTCGGTCGATGTGTGGAGTAATAGTAGTAGATGCAGACAGGAGTCGGTCTACTTGACACGGACGTGATGCCTATATTACATAATCATTGCCTTGGATATCGTCATAACTTTGCGCTTTTCTATCAATTGCTCGATAGTAATTTGTTCACCCACCGTATTATTTGCCTTCATGAGAGAAGCCTCTAGTGAAACCTATGGCCCCCGGGTCTATTTTTCATCATATTAGTTTTCGATCTACTATTTTGCAATCTTTTACTTTCCAATCTATACAACAAAAAACCCAAAAATATTTTATCTTTTGTTTAGTTTTATTTATCTATCTCTATCAGATCTCACTTTTGCAAGTGACCGTGAAGGGATTGACAACCCCTTTATCACGTTGGGTGCAAGTGTTTGATTGTTTGTGCAGGTATTGGTGATTTGTGCGTTCTTCTCTTACCGGATTGATACCTTGGTTCTCAAACTAAGGGAAATACTTATCTCTACTTTGCTGCATCACCCTTTCCTCTTCAAGAGAAAAACCAACGCAAGCTCAAGAGGTAGCAGGAAGGATTTTGGCGCCGTTGCCAGGGAGATCTATGCCAAGTCAAGACATACCAAGTACCCATCATAAAATCTCATCTCTCGCATTACATTATTCGCCATTTGCCTCTCATTTTCCTCTCCGCCACTTCTAAAACGATTTTCGAACAGATTTTCCTTTTCTTGGCCCTTCTTCCGTTCGTCTTTTCGTTTGTGTTTTGCTTGATCGTGTGTTGGATTGCTTGCTTTGTCACAATGGCTCAAGAGAATACCAAATTGTGTGACTTTTCCAACACTAATAATAATGATTTTATTAGTACTCCGATTGCTCCCGCCACTAGTGCGGAATCTTATGAAATTGATGCTGCTTTGCTGAATCTTGTTATGAAAGATCAATTTTCCGGCCTTCCTAATGAAGATGTCGCATCCCATCTGAATAATTTCGTTGAGTTGTGTGATATGCAAAAGAATAAAAATGTGGATAATGATATTGTTAAATTGAAGCTATTTCCGTTCTCACTTCGTATCGCCCTAAAACTTGGTTTTCATCTTTGCCTAAAAATAGTATTGATTCATGGAATAAGTGTAAAGATGCTTTTATTTCCAAGTATTTTTCTCCCACTAAGATCATCTCCCTTAGGAACGATATTATGAATTTTAAGCAACTTGATCATGAACATGTTGCACAATCTTGGGAGAGGATGAAATTGATGATACGTATTTGCCCTACTCATGGTTTGAATTTGTGGATGATTATACAAAAAAATTATGCCGGATTGAATTTTGCTTCTAGAGATCTTTTAGATTCGGCCGCGGGAGGTACTTTTATGGAAATTACTTTAGGAGAAGCTACTAAACTCCTAGATAGTATTATGGTTAATTATTCTCGATGGCATACCGAAAGATCTTCTACTAGTAAAAAAAGTGCATGCGATTGAAGAGATTAATGTTTTGAGTGGAAAGATGGATGAGCTTATGAAATTATTTGCTAGCAAGAGTGCTCCTATTGATCCTAATGATATTCCTTTGTCTACTTTGATTGAAAATAATAATGAATCTATGGGTGTGAATATTTTTGGTAGGAACAATTTTGGTAAGAACGCGTATAGAGGTAATTTTAATCCTAGGTCGTTTCCTAGTAATTCCTCCAATAATTATGGTAATTCCTACAACAGTCCTTATGGAAATTATAATAAGATGCCCTCTGATTTTGAGAATAGTGTTAAAGAATTTATGATTTCACAAAAGAGTTTCAATGCTTTGGTTGAAGAAAAATTGCTTAAGATTTATGATTTGGCTAGGAGTGTGGATAGAATTTCTCTTGAGATTGATTCTTCAAAACTTAGACCTATTCCACCCAAGCATGATATTAATGAGTCTATTAAAGCTATTAGAATTTCCACTGATGAGTGTAAAGAAAGAACCGCTAAGATGCGTGCTAACTGCTAAGCGAGATTGGTTTGTAAAAGCATGTTCTTCTAGTTTTCGTGAAAATAATGATGAAGATCTTAAAGTGATTGATGTGACTCCTATTGAATCTTTATTTTACAATATAAATCTTGATAAAGATGGGACTGGAGATGAGTCAGCTTTAGTTAGAATGTGTCCCAATGGTTCAGAGTTTTTAGATCTTGATGCAAAATTGATAAAAGTGGGATTAGGTCAAGACTTTAAGCAGCAATGAACCCACTCTTTTGGATTTCAAGGATTTTAATTATGATAATTGTTCTTTTATAGATTGTATTTCCTTGTTGAAATCCATGTTGAGTTCTCCTCATGCTTATAATGAAAATAAAGCTTTTACTAAACATATCGTTGATGCTATAATGCAATCTTTTGAAGAAAAGCTTGAATTAGAAGTTTCTATTCCTAGAAAACTTTATGATGAGTGCGAACCTACTATTAAGATTAAGATTAAAGATTATGAGTGCCATGCTTTCTGTTATTTGGGTGCTAGCGTTTCCACGATTCCAAAAACATTATGTGATGTGTTACATTTCTGTGAATTTGATGATTGTTCTTTAAATTTGCATCTTGCGGATTCCACTATTAAGAAACCTATGTGAAGGATTAATGATGTTCTTATTGTTGCAAATAGTAATTATGTGCCCATAGATTTCATTGTTCTTATAGATTGCAATCCTACATGTCCTATTATTCTTGGTAGACCTTTCCTTAGAACGATTGGTGCAATTATTGATATGAAAGAAGGAAATATTAGATTTCAATTTCCGTTAAGCAAGGGCATGGAACACTTTCCTAGAAAGAAAATGAAGTTGCCATATGAATCTATTATGATAGCTACTTATGGATTGCATACCAAAGATGACAATACGTAGATCTTTGTTGTCATCCCTAGCTATGGGCGTTAAACAATAGCGCTTGTTGGGAGGCAACCCAATTTTATTTTTGTGTTTTTTGTTTTGCTATTGTTCTTGAATAAAATACACATTATTACCTTAGTAGTAATTGTGTTTTGGTGTTTTAATTAGTGTTTGTGCCAAGTAAGACCTTTGGGATAGCTTACGGTGATAGTTGAATTGATCTTGCTGAAAACAGAAACTTTTGCGCTCAGGAAAACAATTGTCATTTTATCAGAAGCTTGATAAAATACTGACTCTTTTTGCAGAAGATTAAGATACATATTTCCTCGGTTGTCCTAATTTTTTAGAATTTTTTGAGTTACAGAAGTATCCGAGAGTTACAGATTGCTATGGACTATTTTGTTTTTGACAGATTATGTTTTCTTTGTGTTGTTTGCTTATTTTGATGAATCTATGGGTAGTATTGAGGCGGTATGAACCATGGAGAAGTTGGAATACAGTAGATATTACACCAACATAAATAAAGAATGAGTTCACAACAGTACCATAAGTGGTGATTTATTTTCTTATACTAACGGATCTCGTGAGATTTTCTGTTGAGTTTTGTGTTGTGAAGTTTTCAAGTTTTGGGTAAGGATTTGATGGACTATGGAATAAGGAGTGGCAAGAGCCTAAGCTTGGGGATGCCCAAGGCACCCCAAGGTAATATTCAAGGACAACCAAGAGCCTAAGCTTGGGGATGCCCCAGAAGGCATCCCCTCTTTCGTCTTCGTCTACCGGTAACTTTACTTGAGGCTATATTTTTATTCACCACATGATATGTGTTTAGCTTGGAGTGTCTTGTATGATATGAGTCTTTGCTTTTTAGTTTTCCATAATCATCCTTGCTGTACACACCTTTTGAGAGGGACACGCATGAATCATGATTTATTAGAATACTTGCTACATCTTGAGTTTGCGTTGGTTTTTCCCTTAAACAGGAAAGGGTGATGCAGCAAAGTAGAGTAAGTATTTCCCTCAGCTTTTGAGAACCAAGGTATCAATGCAGTAGGAGACAACAAAACAAGCCACCTAATGCTTGCACAAACAAACACCAACTTGCACCCAACGCGACAAAGGTGTTGTCAATCCATTCACGGTTATTTGCAAAGTGAGATCTGATATAGATGGATAAATGGTAAAGTAATATTTTTGGTATTTTTGGTTTATGGAACGGAAAGTAAAAGACTGCAAAGAAAGTAAATAGGAAACTAAAATTGTAGATCGGAAACTTATATGATGGAAAGTAGACCCGGGGGCATAGGTTTCACTAGAGGCTTCTCTCAAGATAGAAAATATTACGGTGGGTGAACAAATTACTGCCGAGCAATTGATAGAAAAGCGCAAAGTTATGACGATATCTAAGACAATGATCATGAATATAGGCATCACGTCTGTATCAAGTAGACCGAAACGATTCTGCATCTACTACTATTACTCCACACATCGACCGACTCCTGCCTGCATCTAGAGTATTAAGTTCATAAGAACAGAGTAACGCATTAGGCAAGATGACATGATGCAGAGGGATAAACTCAAGCAATATGATATAAACCCCATCATTTTATCCTCGATGGAAACAATACAATACGTGCCGTGCTGCCCCTACTGTCACTGGGAAAGGACACCGAAGATTGAACCCAAAGCTAAGCATTCTCCCATTGCAAGAAAGATCAATCTAGTAGGCCAAACCAAACTGATAATTCGAAGAGACTTGCAAAGATATTTAAATCATGCATAAAAGATTTCAGAGAAGAATCAAATATTGTTCATAGATAATCTTGATCATAAACCCACAATTCATCGGATCTCGACAAACACACCGCAAAAACAATTACATCGAATAGATCCCCAAGAAGATCGAGGAGAACTTTGTATTGAGATCCAAAGAGAGAGAAGAAGCCATCTTGTTATCCTCGATGGCAACAATACAATACGTGTCGGTTCCCCTTCTGTCACTAGGATCGAGCACCGCAAGATTGAACCCAAAGCTAAGCACTTCTCCCATTGTAAGAAAAACCAATCTAGTTGGTCAAACCAAATCGATAGTTCGAAGGGACTTGCAAAGATATCAAATCATGCCTATAAGAATTCAGAGGAGATTCAAATAATATTCATAGATAAGCTGGTCATAAATCCACAATTCATCGAATCTCGGCAAACACACCGCAAAAAAATATTACATTGAATAGATCTCCAAGAACATTGAGGAGAACATGGTATTGAGAATCAAAGTGAGAGAAGAAGCCATCTAGCTACTAGCTATGGACCCGTAGGTCTGTGGTAAACTACTCACGCTTAATGTGATCTTTCGGTGCAACCGAAGCACACAACTCGGAGTCACC
This sequence comes from Triticum monococcum, assembly GCA_034509565.1. Lineage (NCBI taxonomy): Eukaryota > Viridiplantae > Streptophyta > Magnoliopsida > Poales > Poaceae > Triticum > Triticum monococcum. The sequence goes on along the minus strand of CM067843.1, from coordinate 59,497,200 downwards.
GATTCCACCACAGGAAAACCAACTTGCCACTTATTCCTGATTTCTGTTTGCTCCAGCTCCACTCAATGATTCTTGTCCTCTACCAGCATCATATTAGACATGCTGCTTTGCTCTGTGACTCGAGGACCAACCCACTTGTATCACATGTCCAGAAGAGCCCTTCTTGGAAATTGATGTCAAAGGGGGGGAGAGAGATCACATCAAAGCTTAATCCTTCCCATAGGGGGAGAAAGAGAGAATACTTAGGGGGAGAGAGTTTCTCAACTAGGAGAAAGTAATATCATCAAAGACCCCAGATGCTTGGTGTTCAAGAGGAGAGATGTCACATGTCTTTAAGAGAGGAAAGACATGTTTGGTTGCTTGCTTTAGCTCAAGCTATGTTGTTTCTTTTTTTGTTGCTCTGATACCAATTGAAAGGATCGAGAAGAGGTGTCTAGAGGGGGGTGATTAGACACTAAGTGCCAAAAGTTGCACTTTTTAATATTCTTAAGTTTAAGTGGAGTTTAAGCACAAGTTTAACAAACACAATACATATCAAGCAAGCATGCAATGAGTATATGAGCAGCGGAAAGTAAAGCATGCAACTTGCAAGAATGTAAAGAGAAGGGTTTGGAGCATTCAAACGCAATTGGAGACACGGATATTTTTGTCGTGGTTCCGATAGGTGGTGCTATCGTACATCCACGTTGATGGAGACTTCAACCCACGAAGGGTAACGATTGCGCGAGTCCACGGAGGGCTCCACCCACGAAGGGTCCACGAAGAAGCAACCTTGTCTATTCCATCACGACCGTCGCCCACGTAGGACTTGCCTCACTAGCGGTAGATCTTCATGAAGTAGGCGATCTCCTTACCCTTACAAACTCGTTGGTTCAACTCCACAATCTTGTCGGAGGCTCCCAAGTGACACCTAGCCAATCTAGGAGACACCACTCTCCAAGAAGTAACAAATGGTGTGTTGATGGTGAACCCCTTGCTCTTGTGCTTCAAATGATAGTCTCCCCAACACTCAACTCTCTCTCACATGATTTGGATTTGGTGGAAAGAAGATTTGAGTGGAAAGCAACTTGGGGAAGGCTAGAGATCAAGATTCATATGGTTGTAATGGAATATCTTGACCTCAACACAAGTGTAGGTGGTTCTTTCTCAGAAAATGTGTATTGGAAGTGTAGGTACGTTCTGATGGCTCTCTCCACAAATAAAGAGTAGGTGGAGGGGTATATATAGCCTCCACACAAAATCTAACCGTTACACACAATTTGCCAAACTCGGTGGGACCGAATGGTTAAACTCGGTCGGACCGATTCAGCAAACCTAGTGACCGTTAGGATTTTCGGTGGGACTAAGATGCAACTCGGTAGGACCGATATGGTTAGGGTTAGGGCATAACATAATCTCGGTGTGACCGATTACACAAACTCGGTAGGACCGATTTTGGTAATAAGCTAACCAGAGAGTTGGTCAGGCAAACTCGGTGAGACCGATTACACAAACTCGGTGAGACCGATTTTGGTAATAAGCTAACCAGAGGGTTTGCATTGTAATCTCGGTAGTACCGATTGCTCAAACTCGGTGAGACCGATTTTGGTAATGGACATACACAGAGAGATTACAATCCCATCTCGGTGAGACCGAGATCCCTATCGGTGAAACCGATTTGCTAGGGTTTGTAGCAGTGGCTATGACATCTGAAACTCGGTGGCGCCGGATAGATAGAATCGGTGGGGCCGAGTTTGACTTTTGGTTTAGGTCATATGTGGATGTGGGAAGGTAGTTGAGGGTTTTGGAGCATATCACTAAGCACTTTGAGCAAGCAAGCCATTAAGCAACACATCATCCCCTCTTGATAGTATTGGCTTTTCCTATAGACTCAATGTGATCTTGGATCACTAAAATAGAAAATGTAGAGTCTTGATCTTGAAGCTTGGGCCAATCCTTTGTCCTTAGCATCTTGAAAGGGTTCGACATCCTCTAGTCCATGCCACTCCATTGTTGAACTTATCTGAAACATACTAAGTAAAAGTGTTAGTCCAACAAGAGATATGTTGACATTAATTACCAAAACCACCCAAGGAGCACTTGTGCTTCAATTTGAAAGTGCAACAATCCCTGGGTGGTTTTGGTAATTCCTAAAAACATATAGCTCATTGAGCTAACATTATTCCAAGATTAACATTTCAGGAAAAGCTCAATGAATGGCATGGCATGGATGAGGAAAGTGGATCCCTCAAAATTCGAAGGACAAAAAGTTTGGCTCAAGCTTGAAGCTCAAGACTCTACATTTTATATTTTAGTGATCCAAGATCACATTGAGTCTGTAGGAAAAGCCAATACTATCAAGGAGGGATGAGGTGTTGCTTAATGGCTTGCTTGCTCAAAGTGCTTAGTGATATGCTCCAAAATCCTCAACTACCTTTCCACATCCACATATGACCTAAACCAAAAGTCAAACTCGGCCCCACCGATTCTTTCTATCCGGCGCCACCGAGTTTGAAATGTCATAGCCACTGCCACAAACCCTAGGCAAATCGGTCTCACCGAGATGGGATTGTAATCTCTCTGTTTCCCTTCGTAACGTTTCGGTCTTACCGAGATGAGCGATTGGTCCCACCGAGATTGCAATGTAAACTCTCTGTTTCCCTTTTGTAACATTTCGGTCTCACCGAGATGAGCGAATCGGTCCCACCGAGTTTACCTGACCAACCCTCTGGTTAGCTTATTACCAAAATCGGTCCCACCGAGTTTGTGTAATCGGTTACACCAAGATTACGTTATGCCGTAACCCTAACCATATCGGTCCTATCGAGTTGCATCTCAGTCCCACCGAAAATCCTAACGGTCACTAGGTTTGCTGAATCGGTCCGACTGAGTTTAACCATTCGGTCCCACCGAGTTTGGCAAATTGTGTGTAACGGTTAGATTTTGTGTGGAGGCTATATATACCCCTCCACCCACTCTTCATTCGTGGAAAGAGCCATCAGAACATACCTACACTTCCAATACACATTTTCTGAGAGAGAACCACCTACACTTGTGTTGAGGTCAAGATATTCCATTCCAACCATATGAATATTGATCTCTAGCCTTCCCCAAGTTGCTTTCCACTCAAATCTTCTTTTCACCAAATCCAAATCCTGTGAGAGAGAGAGTTGAGTGTTGGGGAGACTATCATTTGAAGCACAAGAGCAAGGAGTTCATCATCAACACACCATTTGTTACTTCTTGGAGAGTGGTGTCTCCTAGATTGGCTAGGTGTCACTTGGGAGCCTCCGACAAGATTGTGGAGTTGAACCAAGGAGTTTGTAAGGGTAAGGAGATCGCCTACTTCGTGAAGATCTACCGCTAGTGAGGCAAGTCCTTCGTGGGCGACGACCGTGATGGAATAGACAAGGTTGCTTCTTCATGGATCCTTCGTGGGTGGAGCCCTCCGTGGACTCACGCAACCATTACCCTCCGTGGGTTGAAGTGTCCAGCAACGTGGATGTACAATAGCACCACCTATCGGAACCACGACAAAAACATCCGTGTCTCCAATTGCGTTTGAATCCTCCAAACCCTTCCCTTTACATTCTTGCAAGTTGCATGCTTTACTTTCCGCTACTCATATACTCTTTTGCATGCTTGCTTGAATTGTGTGGAGATTGCTTGACTTGTGCTAAAGATAGCTAAAATCTGCCAAGAACTAAAATTGGGAAAAGGCTAGATTTTTATTTGGTCAAGTAGTCTAATCACCCCCCTCTAGACATACTTTCGATCCTACAAGTGGTATCAGAGCTTTGGTCTCCATTTGCTTTGATTTCCATAGCTTTTGGTGATCATAGCCTTGGTTTCACAACCTAGGAGAGTATGGCGTCTAGCGAGGGAAATTATCACCGTAGAGGTCCTTACTTTGATGGCACTAATTTTGCTAGTTGGAAGCATAAGATGAAAATGCATATTCTTGGACATAACCCCGCCGTTTGGGCTATTGTGTGTATTGGCTTGCAAGGTGAATTCTTTGATGGGAAAGAACCGAACCATGAAGCCACCGCGGAAGAGTTGAAAATGCTGCAATACAACGCTCAAGCTTGTGATATCCTCTTCAACAGATTGTGCCCCGAAGAATTCAACAAAATCATCCGTCTTGAGAATGCAAAGGAAATTTGGGATACTTCGATTGATATGCACGAAGGTACCGACTCCGTCAAGGAATCCAAATTGGATGTGCTTCAAAGTCAACTTGATAAGTTCAAAATGAAGGATGGTGAAGGTGTTGCTGAAATGTACTCTAGGCTTGCTCTTATCACAAATGAGATTGCCGGCTTAGGGAGTGAAGAGATGACCGATAGATTCATCATCAAGAAGATCCTAAGAGCCTTGAATGGAAAATATGATACCGTGTGCACATTGATCCAAATGATGCCAAATTACAAATATCTCAAGCCAACGGAAGTCATCGGAAGAATTGTTGCTCATGAGATGTCACTCAAGGATAAAGAGGAACTTCACAACAAATCAAGTGGTGCTTACAAAGCCTCATGTGAAGCCCCCACATCATCGAGTGAGAAACAAACCTTCAATGAAGAATTGAGCTTAATGGTGAAGAACTTCAACAAGTTCTATAAGAGTAGAAGCAAAGAGAGAAGCTCCAAGTCAAGGTCCTACAATGATAAAAGATCTTCTAGTCGAGAGCGAAACTGCTACAATTGTGGAAGGCCCGGACACTATTCAAATGAGTGTATGCCCCCCTACAAGAGAAGAGAAGATTCTCCCAAGAGAAGAAGTAGAAGAGAAGAATCACCATCTAGAGAAAGAAGGAGTAGAGATGATCGTTATGAACGAAGACCCTCACGGAGAAGCAAGGATTCAGGAAGAAAGGACAAGTCATCAAGGAGCTACACAAAACGAAGACATCAAGCTCATGTTGGTGAATGGGTATCCGGCTCTGACTCTGACAACCACTCCGAGAGAAGCTATCACTCCGACTCCGAATATACTCAAGATGAAGGTGTTGCCGGTCTAGCACTTGTGACAACCAACTCCTATGACATATTTGACTCACCAAATGAAGGAGTTGGAACATGCTTCATGGCTAAAGGCCCAAAGGTATCACACCCCGAGTATGTTGATTTCAATAGTGATGAAGATGACTTGTTAGGTGATGATGATTTAATTGTTGACAACTCTAGTGATGAATACTATGATGAAACGTTAATTAATCATGCTAATCAAGATAAAACGAATGACAATGATAAGGAGGAGATTGAGTCTCTAACTAAAGAACTAAACACTCTTAAGTTAGCTCATGAAACTATCTTAGGAGATCATCGAGAACTTTTAAGGACTCATGAGAAATTGCGCTTTGAAAAGCTCAACCTTGAGCAAGAGCATGAGTTCTTAAAAGCAATCAATGATGATCTTCGTAAGAAAAGTTCTTCTTACATTGCCAAGCATTTACTCTTATCCACTTACATGCCTCAAGTCAAGTCTAGTAACAAGAACAAGAAAGATTCTTCCTCTAGTAGTAACAATAATCATGCTAAATCCAATATTGTTGCTTCTAGTAGTTCTCTTGATTACACTAATGATTCTCTTAGCCAAGTTACACTTGAGCAAGAAAATAGCTTATTGAAGGGAATTATAGAGAAAGGTGTTTACAAGAGCCTTGCCGGAAGTAAGCAATTCGAGGAAATTGTACGCAAGCAAGGAAGGCACTGGAAGAATCAAGGTGTTGGTTTTGAACGAAAGTTCAATGCCAATGGAGTTGAGTGGGAAGAAGATCAATACCCCAAGACGAAGTTTGTTCCTCAACAAGAGAAGTATGATCCTACTTCTCTCAAAGGGACACAAGCTCAAGATGATCTTCCACCACAAGACCACAAGCAAAAAGGCAAGGACAAGCTTCAAGAGGAAATTGATGCATTTGAAGAAGCTCCTAAGGCCTTGGTCAAGTGGGTTCCCAAGACTACTTCAAGTTCCACTTCATCAAGTACAACTACAACACCGAGGATTCCCATCAAGATGGTGTGGATCCCGAAGAAGAAGAACTAGAGAGTTCTTGAGGGTGACTCCGCCAACATATACTTCACTCTTATCATCTTGGCAAGAACAAGTGCAATCAACTTCCACATCTTGCACTAGTTCAAGGAGTCACAAACCCTCTTGTTGGTAAGACAAGGGACAAGGTAACCTAAAAGCTTTCATAGACATCATCTTGTGTGTGCATCACTTTATGTCTATGGATATCCTTGTTCGTTCCTTGTGGGACTAACCCGTGTAGGTATTGAAAGTGCAACTCACTCCAATGGATAGCTCCAAATGATCTACATCAACATTGAGCATCCACATCTTCAACATATACATGAAGTCATCATCGACAAAACCCAAGGTTAGTTCATCCCTCTTAGGGGGGATCTCACATCTAGGGGGATCTTTACTCTAAGAATTGAGCTAAAGCAACTCTAATGGTGTGAACACAACAAATGCTTTATGTAAAAGTGGTAACCCCACTTGTGCTTAAACGATGAGTATGACCTATGATCAAATGTTCTCATTTGACTCCTAAGTCAATATACTCATATATAGATGACCTAGTCATCGCCAATTGTTTGATAGATGCTAGAATTGGTTGTGCATGCTTTGCCACATATTTCAATTGACATTTTATTGTGTGAGCATGTTGATTGCATATTTCACTCATTCGAGGACATCCACTTGTTGTTTTGATTGATTGTTTTTCTTTTCTTTTGCCAAGTGGATGGACAAGAATGCCTAAGAACCCTCTCTAGCTATCTATGCTTTTCTCGTCTCAAATTCATGTTGCATCACAAAATTTGATCAAGTCAGATTCGAACCACTCTGTGTGAGGAGCACTCGGAGTCCCCGATTCGTCATAGACTTAAACTTCCAAAACTTCTTTGTGCTTTTCGGTCGGACTGATTCCTCCATTTCGGTCATACCGAGATCACTAAGTCGATCTAGGTTTTCAATCTCGGTGCAACTGATTTGAACCTTTCGGTCACACCGAGTTTCAGTAACTGCTTGCAGTTATGAATCTCGGTGCCACCGAGTTGTTCCACTCGGTCACACCGACAGGGTTGGGCTATATATACCCACGGGCAAAATTTTGGAAATTTCTCCAAAACCCCTTCGCCCGCGCATAGCTCGCTCTGCCTCCTGGGTCTCCGGATCGTCCTCCTCGTCGCCAGCCGCCTCCTGCTGCTGGTCTCCGCCGCCGTCAACGGAATTCTTCCCCGCCGTTGCCGCCGTAGCGAGTTCATCGCCGAACTAGGGTATTGACTCGATCACAGTGCTATCCCCGTCCGATTCCTAGCACATTGTGTTCATTATGATTCTTACCACGATTGAAATGCTTCTATCTAGTCAAAACACTCCGTAGATTAGAGTTGAATTGAAAATTTAGGGTTAGGTTTCTGCCGAAACCATCTCGGACCCACCGAGTTGTGGAACTCGGTACCACCGATTCGGCTCAGGCCATTGCACATGTAATTTTCGGTCTGACCGAGAATTGCAAATCAGTGTGACCGAGTTCAGGACTTTGTGAAACCCTAGCAGTCTCGGTGCCACCGAACTTTGACTCGGTCTGACCGAGTTCACTAGTTTAGGTTCCAACAGCTGCTTCGGTATCACCGAGTTTACAAATTGGTTGATCCAAAATGCTTTCCGTGGAAAACTAAAACTAAGTTTTTGACTCATTCTCTTTCAAAAACTTCTGCATTTTGTGATGCTCATCCACTCTATCTCATCTATATCTATTCACAGGGTCAGCTGTCAGTGTTTGCAATATGTCTGATCAGAGTGACAGCCAGAACAGGTCAGAGGAGCAGGTTCACCTGAGTGAGGCACTAGTCCCTCTAGCAGTTCAGATGATGGTAGCAGGAGCACTCCCAGCAACTTGCTCAAAGCTGCCACCAGAACAAGGAAGAAGAAAACTTCAAAGTCTGAGGATGAAGACTATGTGGCAGTTGAGGATGAGGCCACTTCCAAGAAGAAAGTGGTTAAGAAGGAATATAGCACTGCTGCTGCCACCAGGCCAGGCATGAAGCAAAAGGTTCCTGCAAAGAGAATTCCAATGTCTAAGGCCAGAGCATCTACTCAAGTCCCTTTGGGATCTGAACCCAAAGAGGCTGCTGCAGAAGGGAAGAAGAGGAAGGAGAGGATCAAAAAGACTACTGCTAGAGTGCTTGGGAGATCCTCAATCATGAGAGATTTCGAAGAGGAAGAGGAAGAGGAAGAAGAGGTTTCTGCACCAGCACCTAAGGCCCAGAAGCTCATGGGTGATGCTATCAGGACAGGGGATGCTTCATCAAAGCCCAAAGAAGCACCCAAAGCAGCCTCCAAGACCAAGAGTGCACCTAAGAGGAATACCAGGAGTATACTAGCTGCTGAGAAGAACAAGGCCCCAGCGCCTGAAGTTGCTGCTGATGAAGATGATGAAGGACAAGTCCTGCGAAAGCTCAAACCCAAGATTCCAGACCACAATGATGCTCATCCTGTGGCTGAGAACATGAAGATCAGGAGAGACTCAGGACTGAGGAAATGGAGAGAGACAGATCCATATGCTACCAGGAGAAGGACTGCTGTTGATTACAGGTTCCACACAAAGGAACAACAAGATTTCTATGAGACAATCTTGTTGGACAAGAAGCCTATAGTGTGTGAAATGAGGTGGGTCGACTGGAAGTATATCAAGGAAAATGAGGAACACTATCCTGGTGTGTTTGACAGCTTCCGTGCTTGTGGAGTTGCAGACTTTGTTGAGCAGAAGCTCACAAAGTGGAATGAGGAGCTCATAATGCCCAAGTCTGGTGATCACAGAATAGTATGGATGTCTGAAGGTACAAGGTACCACTCAACTATTGAGGAATGGGAAAATCTGATCAATGCTCCTAAGGAAGAAGAAGATGACTTGGATGTCTATGCCAAGAAGAAGATGGATCACAACTCTATGGCAAACATGTACAAGGAGATTCCTGAAGATGATCTTGAGACTCACCAGTTTGGGTCAGTAAAACACTTGCTGTCAGGGCTGCCTACAATCAATTGGATCCTTAGGCACACTCTCTTGCCCAAGTCTGGTGATCACAGAATGATCAGAGGCCATGCAATTAACTTGCTACATATATTTGATGTGCCACAGAAGTTCAAGGTCATGAGCCTTATAGTTGAGACTATCAAGAGGACTGCAGCTGAACAGAAAAGAAGTTGTGGATATGCCCCACAGATCCAGGAGTTGAAAAACTCAAAGATGGGCACATGCACATACCTGTTGGATAAGGAACACTTGCCTATCTATCCTGACTTTGAGGACAATCAAATTGTGATGAATGAGAATGAACCATCATCAGTACAAGCTCAAGAGAAGAAGGAGAAAGCAAAGAAAGAGAAGGCTGCCAAGATGCCAACTCAAGAGGAGGCATCTGAGTACTTTTTGAAAAGCAAGCAGGACCAGCTTGGTTATTTGATAGCATCAACTCTGAGGATTGATAAGGGGTTGGCCACCCTGACTCAAAACCAGGAGAGCTTGGAAAGAATCGTGGAGCAAAAATTCTATGATTTAGATGTCAAAGTAACTGAGATTCAGTCAGTTGTGGAGCAGCTACAAGATGATATGCAGGAGAGGAAGGGCAGAACAACCACTGATGCATTTGACAAAGTGCCTCGAGCTCAGAGATCAACTGAAGTGCCAGTAACAACACTAGAGCCACTTCATCTGCACCAGCTACAGCTTCAGTGCCACCAGCTCCAGCACCTACCCCAGCAGCTCCATCTACTTCGACTGAAGCCTTCGTCCTTCGAGTTCTCCGGACACCACCACCTGAAGACCAAGCTTGAGAGACGTTCTAGTGCTATGCATTTTCTATGAACTTTTTGGTAACTTGTTGCCAAAGGGGGAGAAAAATGTATAGATCACAGGCTTCGAGAGAGAGCGTTGCTTTTTATTCTCTCTTGCTTTGGTGGTTGAACTTTGTTTGTCTTTTGATTGCTTGAGATACTATGGTATTATCTGTGAGACATTGATGATCATGTGGTTGATCATAAGCTACACTTATGCTTGTTAGATGATATTATCTTACTTATCCTTATATGATCATTCACTTTGCTTGGTGATGAGTGCATATATTTAACTCTTATCATTTTGAGCGCTCCACCAAGATGTATGTGACATGGAAGAGTAACCCATGATCCTAACTCATTGTGCATTTGCAGTCCAAAGCAAATCTTAAGATATGCACAAATTTAGGGGGAGCTCTTGCTTTTCACATACTTCTCAAAGCGACAATATCTTTCACTCTTATTATCATTTGTCGAAGCTTTGATCTATATGTTGTCATCAATTACCAAAAAGGGGGAGATCGAAAGTGCAACTATCCCTGGGGTTTTTTGGTAATTCCTAACAACATATAGCTCATTGAGCTAACATTATTCCAAGATTAATATTTCAGGAAAAGCTCAATGAATGGCATGGCATGGATGAGGAAAGTGGATCCCTCAAAATTCTAAGGACAAAAAGTTTGGCTCAAGCTTGAAGCTCAAGACTCTACATTTTATATTTTAGTGATCCAAGATCACATTGAGTCTATAGGAAAAGCCAATACTATGAAGGAGGGATGAGGTGTTGCTTAATGGCTTGCTTGCTCAAAGTGCTTAGTGATATGCTCCAAAATCCTCAACTACCTTCCCACATCCACATATGACCTAAACCAAAAGTCAAACTCGGCCCCACCGATTCTTTCTATCCGGCGCCACCAAGTTCCAAATGTCATAGCCACTGCCACAAACCCTAGGCAAATCGGTCTCACCGATAGGGATCTCGGTCTCACCGAGATGGGATTGTAATCTCTCTATTTCCCTTCGTAACGTTTCGGTCTTACCGAGATGAGCGATCGGTCCCACCGAGATTGCAATGTAAACTCTCTGTTTCCCTTTTGTAACATTTCGGTCTCACCGAGATGAGCGAATCGGTCCCATCGAGTTTACCCAACCAACTCTCTGGTTAGCTTATTACCAAAATTGGTCCCATCGAGTTTGTGTAATTGGTCACACTGAGATTACGTTATGCCCTAACCCTAACCATATCGGTCCTACCGAGTTGCATCTCAGTCCCACCGAAAATCCTAACAGTCACTAGGTTTGCTGAATCGGTCCGACCGAGTTTAACCATTCGGTCCCACCGAGTTTGGCAAATTGTGTGTAACGGTTAGATTTTGTGTGGAGGCTATATATACCCCTCCACCCACTCTTCATTCGTGGAGAGAGCCATCAGAACATACCTACACTTCCAATACACATTTTTTGAGAGAGAACCACCTACACTTGTGTTGAGGTTAAGATATTCCATTCCAACCATATGAATCTTGATCTCTAGCCTTCCCCAAGTTGCTTTCCACTCAAATCTTCTTTCCACCAAATCCAAATCCTGTGAGAGAGAGTTGAGTGTTGGGGAGACTATCATTTGAAGCACAAGAGCAAGGAGTTCATCATCAACACACCATTTGTTACTTCTTGGAGAGTGGTGTCTCCTAGATTGGCTAGGTGTCACTTGGGAGCCTCCGACAAGATTGTGGAGTTGAACCAAGGAGTTTGTAAGGGCAAGGAGATCGCCTACTTCGTGAAGATCTATCGCTAGTGAGGCAAGTCCTTCATGGGCGACAACCGTGATCGAATAGACAAGGTTGCTTCTTCGTGGACCCTTCATGGATGGAGCCCTCCGTGGACTCGCGCAACCGTTACCCTCAGTGGGTTGAAGTCTCCATCAACGTGGATGTACGATAGCACCACCTATCGGAACCACGACAAAAACATCCGTGTCTCCAATTGTGTTTGAATCCTCCAAACCCTTCCCTTTACATTATTGCAAGTTGCATGCTTTACTTTCCGCTGCTCATATACTCTTTTGCATGCTTGCTTGAATTGTGTGGAGATTGCTTGACTTGTGCTAAAGATAGCTAAAATCTGCCAAGAACTAAAATTGGGAAAAGGCTAGATTTTTATTTGGTCAAGTAGTCTAATCACCCCCCCTCTAGACATACTTTCGATCCTACACTCTCTATCATGAAGATCATGGTGCTACTTTGAAGCACAAGTGTGGCAAAAGGATAGTAACATTGTCCCTTCTCTCTTTTTCTCTCATTTTTTGGGCCTTCTGTTTTTTTATTTCCTCACATGAGTCAATGCTCTAATAATGAAGGTCATCACACTTTTATTTACTTACAACTCGATACTAGAACAAAATATGACTCTATGTGAATGCCTCCGGCGGTGTACCGAGATGTGCAATGAATCAAGAGCGACATGTATAAAAAATATGCTGAACATTGGCTTTGCCACAAATACGATGTCAACTACGTGATCATGCATAGCAATATGACAATGATGGAGCGTGTCATAATAAACAAAACGGTGGAAAGTTGCATGGCAATATATCTCGGAATGGCTATGGAAATGCCATGATATGTAGGTATGGTGTCTGTTTTGGGGAAGGTATATGGTGGGTGTATGGTACCGGCGAAGGTTGCGCGGTACTAGAGAGGCTAGCAATGGGGGAAAGGTGAGAGTGCGTATAATCCATGGACTCAACATTAGTCATAAAGAACTCACATACTTATTGCAAACATCTTATTAGTTATCAAAACAAAGTACTACGCGCATGCTCCTAGGAGGATAGATTGGTAGGAAAAGACCATCGCTCGTCCCCGACCGCCACTCATAAGGAAGACAATCAAAAATGCCAAAAGATGAGAGAAAAAGAGAGAAGGGACAATGTTACTATCCTTTTGCCACACTTGTGCTTCAAAGTAGCACCATGCTACCTCTTGAGCATGCGTTGGTTTTCCCTTGAAGAGGAAATGGTGATGCAACAAAGTAGCATAAGTATTTCCCTCAGTTTTGAGAACCAAGGTATCAATCCAATAGGAGACAACGCACAAGTCACCTAGTACCTGCACAAACAATCAAAAAACCTTGCAACCAACGCGATAAAGGGGTTGTCAATCCCTTCATGATCACTCTCAAAAGTGAGATCTAATAGAGATAGTGAAGTAAATATTTTTGGTATTTTTGTTGTATAGATTGGAAAGTAAAGATTGCAAAATAGTAAACGAGATGCGATGTAAATAAAAGAGATGTGACATAATAGGAAAGAGACCCGGGGGCCATAGGTTTCACTAGTGGCTTCTCTCATGATATCATGTATTACGGTGGCTAAACAAATTACTGCCGAGCAATTGATAGAAAAGCGTATAATTATGAAGATATCTAAGGCAATGATCATGAATATAGGCATCACGTCCGTGTCAAGTAGACCGAAACGATTCTGCATCTACTACTATTACTCCACACATCGACCGCTATCCAGCATGCATCTAGAGTATTAAGTTCATAAGAACGGAGTAACGCATTAAGCAAGATGACATGATGTAGAGGGATAAACTCAAGCATTATGATATAAACCTCGTCTTTTTATCCTCAATGGCAACAATACAATACGTGCCTTGCTGCCCCTACTGTCACTGGGAAAGGACACCACAAGATTGAAGCCAAAGCTAAGCACTTCTCCCATTGCAAGAAATATCAATCTAGTAAGCCAAACTAAACCGATAATTCGAAGAGACTTGCAAAGATATCAAATCTTGCATATAAGAATTCAGAGAAGAACCAAATAATATTCATAGATAATATTGTTCATAAATCCACAATTCATCAGATCTCGACAAACACACCGCAAAAGAGTATTACATCGAATAGATCTCCAAGAACATCGAGGAGAACTTTGTATTGAGAATTAAAGAGAGAGATGAAGCCATCTAGCTAATAACTATGGACCCGAAGGTCTGTGGTAAACTACTCACGCTTCATCAGAGAGGCAATGGTGTTGATGTAGAAGCCCTCCGTGATCGATTCCCCCTCCTACAGATTGCCGGAAAAGTCCCCAAGATGGGATCTCACGGGTACAGAAGGTTGCGGCAGTGGAAAAGTGGTTTCATGGCTCCTCCTTATGTTTCTAGGGTATAACAGTATATATAGGCGAAAGAAATACGTCGATGGAGCTACGAGGGGCCCATGAGGGTGGGGGCGCGCCTACCCCCTGGGCGCGCCCTCCTACCTCGTGGCTTCCTCCTGGAGTTCCAGACTTAGACTCCAAGTCTCCTGGATTTCTTTCGGTCCAAGAAAGATCATCGCGAAGGTTTCATTCCGTTTGGACTCCGCTTGGTATTCCTTTTCTGCAAAACTCTAAAATAGGCAAAAAACAAAAACTGGCACTGGGCGTCCGGTTAATAGGTTAGTCCCAAAAATAATATAAAAGAGCATATTAAAGCCCATTAAACATCCAAAACAGATAATATAATAGCATGGAACAATAAAAAATTATAGATACGTTGGAGACGTATCAATCATCCTCAAGCTTAATTCCTGCTCGTCCTGGAGTAGGTAAATGATAAAAACAGAATTTTCGATGTGGAATGCTACCTAACATAATTATCAATGTATCTTTCTTTATTATGGCATGAATGTTCAGATTCAAAAGATTCAAGACAAAAGTTTAATATTGACATAAAAACAATAATACTTCAAGCATACTAACAAAGCAATCATGTCTTCTTAAAATAACATGGCCAAAGAAAGCTATCCCTACAAAATCGTATAGTATGTCTATGCTCTATCTTCATGACACAAAATATTTAATCATGCACAACCCCGATAACAAGCCAAGCAATTGTTTCATACTTTTGATGTTCTCAAACTTTTTCAATCTTCACGCAATACATGAGCGTGAGCCATGGACATAGCACTATAGGTGGAATAGAATGGTGGTTGTGGAGAAGACAAAAAGGAGAAGATAGTCTCACATCAACTAGGCGTATCAACGGGCTATGGAGATGCCCATCAAAAGATATCAATGTGAGTGAGTAGGGATTGCCATGCAACGGATGCATTAGAGCTATAAGTGTATGAAAGCTCAAAAAAACTAAGTGGGTGTGCATCCAACTTGCTTGCTCATGAAGACCTAGGGCAATTTGAGGAAGCCCATCATTGGAATATACAAGACAAGTTCTATAACGAAAATTCCCACTAGTATATGAAAGTGAAAAAATAAGAGACTCTCTATCATGAAGATCATGGTGCTACTTTGAAGCACAAGTGTGGAAAAAGGATAGTAGCATTGTCCCTTCTCTCTTTTTCTCTCATTTTTTTGTTTTCTTTTTTTCGGACCTTCATTTTTTTGGCCTCATTTTTTTTATTTTTCGTCCGGAGTCTCATCCTGACTTATGGGGGAATCATAGTCTCCATCATCCTTTCCTCACATGGGACAATACTCTAACAATGATGATCATCACACTTTTATTTACTTACAACTTAAGAATTACAACTCAATACTTAGAACAAAATATGACTCTATATGAATGCCTCCGGCGGTGTACCGGGATGTGCAATGAATCAAGAGTGACATGTATGAAAGAATTATGAATGGTGGCTTTGCCACAAATACGATGTCAACTACATGATCATGCAAGGCAATATGACAATGATGGAGCGTGTCATAATAGACGGAAGGGTGGAAAGTTGCATGGCAATATATCTCGGAATGGCTATGGAAATACCATAATAGGTATGTATGTTGGGGAACGTAGTAATTTCAAAAATTTTCCTACGCACACACAAGATCATGGTGATGCATAGCAATGAGAGGGGAGAGTGTTGTCTACGTACCAACGCAGACCGACTGCGGAAGCGATCACACAACGTAGAGGAAGTAGTCGTACGTCTTCCCGATCCGACCGATCCAAGCACCGTTACTCCGGCACCTCCGAGTTCTTAGCACACGTTCAGCTCGATGACGATCCTCGGGCTCCGATCCAGCAAAGCGTCGAGGAAGAGTTCCGTCAGCACGACGGCGTGGTGACGATCTTGATGTACTACCGACGCAGGGCTTCGCCTAAGCACTACAACGGTATGATCGAGGTGGAATTTGGTGGCAGGGGGCACCGCACACGGCTAAGGATCGATCTCAAGGATCAACTTGTGTGTCTAGAGGTGCCCCCTGCCCCCGTATATAAAGGATCCAAGGGGAGGGGCTGGCCGGCCAAGGAGGGAGGCGCAAGAGGAGTCCTACTCCTACCGGGAGTAGGACTCCCCCTTCCAATCCTCTTCCAACTAGGACTCCAAGGGGGAAAGAGAGAGAGAGAGAGAGAGAGGTGGCCGGCCACCTCTCCTAGTCCTAATAGGACTAGGGGAGGGGGGGAGGCATGCAGCCCTCCATGGCAGCCCCTTTCACCTTTCCACTAAGGCCCATGTAGGCCCATTTGGCTCCCGGGGGTTCCGGTAACCCTCCCGGTATTCCGGTAAAATTCCGATTTCACCCGAAACACTTCCGGTGTCCAAACATAGGCTTCCAATATATCAATCTTTATGTCTCGACCATTTCGAGACTCCTCGTCATGTCCGTGATCACATCCGGGACTCCGAACAACCTTCGGTACATAAAAATGCATAAACTCATAATAACTGTCATCGTAACGTTAAGCGTGCGGACCCTACGGTTCGAGAACAATGTAGACATGACCGAGACACGTCTCCGGTCAATAACCAATAGCGGGACCTGGATGCCCATATTGGCTCCTACATATTCTACGAAGATCTTTATCGGTCAGGCCGCATAACAACATACGTTGTTCCCTTTGTCATCGGTATGTTACTTGCCCGAGATTCGATCATCGGTATCCAATACCTAGTTCAATCTCGTTACTGGCAAGTCTCTTTACTCGTTCCGTAATACATCATCTCACAACTAACATCTTAGTTATAATGCTTGCAAGGCTTATGTGATGTGTATTACCGAGAGGGCCCAGAGATACCTCTCCGACAATCGGAGTGACAAATTCTAATCTCGAAATACGCCAACCCAACATCTACCATTGGAGACACCTGTAGTACTCCTTTATAATCACCCAGTTACGTTGTGACGTTTGGTAGTACCCAAAGTGTTCCTCCGGCAAACGGGAGTTGCATAATCTCATAGTCATAGGAACATGTATAAGTCATGAAGAAAGCAATAGCAACATACTAAACGATCGGGTGCTAAGCTAATGAAATGGGTCATGTCAATCAGATCATTCAACTAATGATATGACCTCGTTAATCAAATAACAACTCTTTGTTCATGGTTAGGAAACATAACCATCTTTGATTAACGAGCTAGTCAAGTAGAGGCTGTTGGGGAACGTAGTAATTTCGAAAATTTTCCTACGCACACGCAAGATCATGGTGATGCATAGCAACGAGGGGGAGAGTATTGTCTACGTACCAACGCAGACCGACTACGGAAGCGATCTCACAACATAGAGGAAGTAGTCGTACGTCTTCTTCCCGATCTGACCGATCCAAGCACCGTTACTCCGGCACCTCCGAGTTCTTAGCACACGTTCTGCTCAATGACGATCCTCGGGCTCCGATCCAGCAAAGCGTCGAGGAAGAGTTCCGTCAGCACAACGGCATGGTGACGATCTTGATGTACTACCGACGCAGGGCTTCGCCTAAGCTCTACAACGATATGACCGAGGTGGAATTTGGTGGCAGGGGGCACCGCACACGGCTAAGGAACGATCAACAATGATCAACTTGTGTGTCTATGGGGTGCCCCCTGCCCCCGTATATAAAGGAGCAGGGGGAGGGGTTCGGCCGGCCAGGGAGAGAGGCGCAGGGGGAGTCCCACTCCTACCGGGAGTAGGACTCCCCCCCCAATCCTATTCCTAATAGGACTCTTCAAAGAGAAGAGAGAAGAGAGGGGGGGCGGCCCCTTCTCCTAGTCCTAATAGGACTAGGGAAGGGGGGAGGCGCGCAGCCCTTGTGGGCAGCCCCTTTTCACTTTTCCACTAAGGCCCAATAGGCTCATTTGCCTCCCGAGGGGTTCCGGTAACCCTCCCGGTATTCCGGTAAAATCCCGATTTCACCCGGAACACTTCCGGTGTCCAAACATAGGCTTCCAATATATCAATCTTTACGTCTCGACCATTTAGAGACTCCTCGTCATGTCCGTGATCACATCCGGGACTCCAAACAACCTTCGGTACATCAAAATGCATAAACTCATAATAACTGTCATCGTAACGTTAAGCGTGCGGACCCTACGGTTCGAGAACAATGTAGACATGACTGAGACACGTCTCCGGTCAATAACCAATAGCGGGACCTGGATGACCATATTGGCTCCCACATATTCTACGAAGATCTTTATCGGTCAGACCGCATAACAACATACGTTGTTCCCTTTGTCATCGGTATGTTACTTGCCTGAGATTCGATCGTCGGTATCCAATACCTAGTTCAATCTCGTTACTGGCAAGTCTCTTTACTCGTTCCGTAATACATCATCTCATAACTAACATCTTAGTTATTATGCTTGCAAGGCTTATGTGATGTGTATTACCGAGAGGGCCCAGAGATACCTCTCCGACAATCGGAGTGACAAACCCTAATCTCGAAATACGCCAACCCAACATCTACCATTGGAGACACCTGTAGTACTCCTTTATAATCACCCAGTTACATTGTGATGTTTGGTAGTACCCAAAGTGTTCCTCCGGTAAACGGGAGTTGCATAATCTCATAGTTATAGGAACATGTATAAGTCATGAAGAAAGCAATAGCAACATACTAAACGATCGGGTGCTAAGCTAATGGAATGGGTCATGTCAATCAGATCATTCAACTAATGATGTGACCTCGTTAATCAAATAACAACTCTTTGTTCATGGTTAGGAAACATAACCATCTTTGATCAACGAGCTAGTCAAGTAGAGGCATACTAGTGACACTCTGTTGGTCTATGTATTCACACATGTATTATGTTTCCGGTTAATACAATTCTAGCATGAATAATAAACATTTATCATGATTAAGGAAATAAATAATAATATTATTATTGCCTCTAGGGCATATTTCCTTCAGTCTCCCACTTGCACTAGAGTCAATAATCTAGATTACACAGTAATGATTCTAACACCCATGGAGCCTTGGTGCTAATCATGTTTTGCTCGTGGAAGAGGCTTAGTCAACGGGTCTGCAACATTCAGATCCGTATGTATCTTGCAAATCTCTATGTCTCCCACCTGGACTAAATCCCGGATGGAGTTGAAGCGTCTCTTGATGTGTTTGGTTCTTTTGTGAAATCTGGATTCCTTTGCCAAGGCAATTGCACCAGTATTGTCACAGAAGATTTTCATTGGACCCGATGCACTAGGTATGACACCTAGATCGGATATGAACTCCTTCATCCAGACTCCTTCGTTCGCTGCTTCCGAAGCAGATATGTACTCCGCTTCACATGTAGATCCCGCTACGACGCTTTGTTTAGAACTGCACCAACTGACAGCTCCACCGTTTAAAGTAAACACGTATCCAGTTTGCGATTTAGAATCGTCCGGACCAGTGTCAAAGCTTGCATCAACGTAACCTCTTACGGTGAGCTCTTTGTCACCTCCATATACGAGAAACATATCCTTAGTCCTTTTCAGGTATTTCAGGATGTTCTTGACCGCTGTCCAGTGATCCACTCCTGGATTACTTTGGTACCTCCCTGCTAAACTTATAGCAAGGCACACATCAGGTCTGGTACACAGCATTGCATACATGATAGAGCCTATGGCTGAAGCATAGGGAACATCTTTCATTTTCTCTCTATCTTCTGCGGTGGTCGGGCATTGAGTCTGACTCAACTTCACACCTTGTAACACAGGCAAGAACCCTTTCTTTGCTTGATCCATTTTGAACTTCTTCAAAATCTTGTCAAGGTATGTGCTTTATGAAAGTCCAATTAAGCGTTTTGATCTATCTCTATAGATCTTTATGCCTAATATGTAAGCAGCTTCCTCGAGGTCTTTCATCGAAAAACCTTTATTCAAGTATCCCTTTATGCTATCCAGAAATTCTATATCATTTCCAATCAGCAATATGTCATCCACATATAATATCAGAAATGCTACAGAGCTCCCACTCACTTTCTTGTAAATACAGGCTTCTCCAAAAGTCTGTATAAAGCCAAATGCTTTGATCACACTATCAAAGCGTTTATTCCAACTCCGAGATGCTTGCACCAGTCCATAAATGGATCGCTGGAGTTTGCACACTTTGTTAGCTCCCTTCGGATCGACAAAACCTTCTGGTTGCATCATATACAACTCTTCTTCCAGAAATCCATTCAGGAATGCAGTTTTGACATGCATTTGCCATATTTCATAATCATAAAACGCAGCAATTGCTAACATAATTCTGACGGACTTAAGCATCGCTACGGGTGAGAAGGTCTCATCGTAGTCAACCCCTTGAACTTGTAGAAAACCTTTTGCGACAAGTCGAGCTTTATAGACAGTAATATTGCCGTCAACGTCAGTCTTTTTCTTGAAGATCCATTTATTCTCAATTGCTTGCCGATCATCGGGCAAGTCAACCAAAGTCCATACTTTGTTCTCATACATGGATCCCATCTCAGATTTCATGGCCTCAAGCCACTTTGCGGAATCTGGGCTCACCATCGCTTCTTCATAGTTCGTAGGTTCATCATGATCTAGTAGCATGACTTCCAGAACTGGATTACCGTACCACTCTGGTGCGGATCTCACTCTGGTTGATCTACGTGGTTCAGTAGTATCTTGCCCTGAAGTTTCATGATCATCATCATTAGCTTCCTCACTAATTGGTATAGGTGTCGCAGAAACAGTTTTCTGTGATGTACTATTTTCCAATAAGGGAGCAGGTACAGTTACCTCGTCAAGTTCTACTTTCCTCCCACTCACTTCTTTCGAGAGAAACTCCTTCTCTAGAAATCATCCATTCTTAGCAACGAATGTCTTGCCTTCGGATCTGTGATAGAAGGTATACCCAACAGTTTCCTTTGGGTATCCTATGAAGACACATTTCTCCGCTTTGGGTTCGAGCTTATCAGGTTGAAGCTTTTTCACATAAGCATCGCAGCCCCAAACTTTAAGAAACGACAACTTTGGTTTCTTGGCAAACCACAGTTCATAAGGCGTCGTCTCAACGGATTTTGATGGTGCCCTATTTAACGTGAATGTGACCGTCTCTAAAGCATAACCCCAAAACGATAGCGGTAAATCAGTAAGAGACATCATAGATCGCACCATATCTAGTAAAGTACGATTATGACGTTCGGACACACCATTACGCTGTGGTGTTCCGGGTGGCGTGAGTTGCGAAACTATTCCACAATTTTTCAAATGTATACCAAACTCGTAACTCAAATATTCTCCTCCACGATCAGATCGTAGAAACTTTATTTTCTTGTTACGATGATTTTCAACTTCACTCTAAAACTCCTTGAACTTTTCAAATGTTTCAGACTTATGTTTCATTAAGTAGATATACCCATATCTGCTTAAATCATCTGTGAAGGTGAGAAAATAACGATATCCGCCACGAGCCTCAATATTCATCGGACCACATACATCGGTATGTATGATTTCCAATAAATCTGTTGCTCTCTCCATAGTACCGGAGAACGGTGTTTTAGTCATCTTGCCTATGAGGCACGGTTCGCAAGTACCAAGTGATTCATAATCAAGTGGTTCCAAAAGCCCATCAGTATGGAGTTTCTTCATGCGCTTTACACCGATATGACCTAAACGGCAGTGCCACAAATAAGTTGCACTATCATTATCAACTCTGCATCTTTTGGCTTCTACATTATGAATATGTGTATCACTACTATCGAGATTCAATAAGAATAGACCACTCTTCAAGGGTGCATGACCATAAAATATATTACTCATATAAATAGAACAACCATTATTCTCTGATTTAAATGAATAACCGTCTCGCATCAAAGAAGATCCAGATATAATGTTCATGCTCAACGCTGGCACCAAATAACAATTATTTAGGTCTAATATTAATCCCGAAGGTAGATGTAGAGGTAGTGTGCCGACCGCGATCACATCGACTTTGGAACCATTTCCCACGCGCATCGTCACCTCGTCCTTTGCTAGCGTCCGCTTATTCCGTAGTCCCTGTTTCGAGTTGCAAATATTAGCAACAGAACCAGTATCAAATACCCAGGTGCTACTGCGAGCTCTAGTAAGGTACACATCAATAACATGTATATCACATATACCTTTGTTCACCTTGCCATCCTTCTTATCCGCCAAATACTTGGGGCAGTTCCGCTTCCAGTGACCAGTCTGCTTGCAGTAGAAGCACTCAGTTTCAGGCTTAGGTCCAGACTTGGGTTTCTTCTCCTGAGCAGCAACTTGCTTGCTGTTCTTCTTGAAGTTCCCCTTTTTCTTCCGTTTGCCCTTTTTCTTGAAACCAGTGGTTTTGTTAACCATCAACACTTAATGCTCCTTCTTGATTTCTACCTCCGCAGCTTTCAGCATTGCGAAGAGCTCGGGAATAGTCTTGTTCATCCCTTGCATATTATAGTTCATCACGAAGCTCTTGTAGCTTGGTGGCAGTGATTGGAGAATTCTGTCAATGACGCAATCATCTGGAAGATTAACTCCCATCTGAATCAAGTGATTATTATACCCAGACATTTTGAGTATATGCTCACTGACAGAACTGTTCTCCTCCATCTTGCAGCTATAGAACTTATTGGAGACTTCATATCTCTCAATTCGGGCATTTGCTTGAAATATTAACTTCAACTCCTAGAACATCTCATATGCTCCATGATGTTCAAAACGTCGTTGAAGTCCCGATTCTAAGCCGTAAAGCATGGCACACTGAACTATCGAGTAGTCATCAGCTTTGCTCTGCCAGACGTTCATAACATCTGGCGTTGCTCCAGCAGCAGGCCTGGCACCCAGCGGTGCTTCCAGGACGTAATTCTTCTGTGCAGCAATGAGGATAATCCTCAGGTTACGGACCCAGTCCGTGTAATTTCTACCATCATCTTTCAACTTTGCTTTCTCAAGGAACGCATTAAAATTCAATGGAACAACAGCACGAGCCATCTATCTACAATCAACATAAACAAGCAAGATACTATCAGGTACTAAGTTCATGATAAGTTTAAGTTCAGTTAATCAAATTACTTAGGAACTCCCACTTAGATAGACATCCCTCTAATCCTCTAAGTGATCACGTGATCCAAATCAACTAAACCATAACCGATCATCACGTGAGATGGAGTAGTTTTCAATGGTGAACATCGTCATGTTGATCATATCTACTATATGATTCACGCTCGACCTTTCTGTCTCTGTGTTCCGAGGCCATATCTGCATATGCTAGGCTCGTCAAGTTTAACCTGAGTATTCTGCGTGTGCAAAACTGGCTTGCACCCGTTGTAGATGGACGTAGAGCTTATCACACCCGATCATCACGTGGTGTCTGGGCACGACGAACTTTGGCAACGGTGCATACTCAGGGAGAACACTTCTTCATAATTTAGTGAGAGATCATCTTATAATGCTACCGTCAATCAAAGCAAGATAAGATGCATAAAAGGATAAACATCACATGCAATCAATATAAGTGATATGATATGGCCATCATCATCTTGTGCTTGTGATCTCCATCTCCGAAGCACCGTCATGATCACCATCGTCATCGGCGCGACACCTTGATCTCCATCGTAGCATCGTTGTCGTCTCGCCAATCTTATGCTTCCATGACTATCACTACCGCTTAGTAATAAAGTAAAGCATTACATCGCGATTGCATTGCATACAATAAAGCGACAACCATATGGCTCCTGCCAGTTGCCGATAACTCGGTTACAAAACATGATCATCTCATACAATAAAATCAGCATCATGCCTTGACCATATCACATCACAACATGCCCTGCAAAAACAAGTTAGACGTCCTCTACTTTGTTGAAAGTTTTACGTGGCTGCTACGGGCTTAAGTAACAACTCATCTCACCTACGCATCAAAACCACAACGATAGTTCGTCAAATAGACTCCGTTTTAACCTTCTCAAGGACCGGGCGTAGTCACACTTGGTTCAACTAAAGTTGGAGAGACAGTCTTCCGCAAGCCATCTATGTGCAAAGCACGTCGAGGGAACCGGTCTCGCGTAAGAGTACGCGTAAGGTTGGTCCGGATCGTCTCGTCCAACAATACCGCCGAACCAAAGTATGACATGCTGGTAGGCAGTATGACTTGTATCGCCCACAACTCACTTGTGTTCTACTCGTGCAAATAACATCAAACCATAAAACCTAGGCTCGGATGCCACTGTTGGGGAACGTAGTAATTTCGAAAATTTTCCTATGCACACGCAAGATCATGGTGATGCATAGCAACGAGGGGGAGAGTATTGTCTACGTACCAATGCAGACCGGCTGCGGAAGCGATCTCACAACGTAGAGGAAGTAGTCGTACGTCTTCTTCCCGATCCGACCGATCCAAGCACCGTTACTCCGGCACCTCCGAGTTCTTAGCACACGTTCTGCTCGATGACGATCCTCAGGCTCCGATCCAGCAAAGCGTCAAGGAAGAGTTCCGTCAGCACAACGGCGTGGTGACGATCTTGATGTACTACCGACGCAGGGTTCGCCTAAGCTCTACAATGATATGACCGAGGTGGAATTTGGTGGCAGGGGGCACCGCACACGGCTAAGGAACGATCAACAATGATCAACTTGTGTGTCTATGGGGTGCCCCCTGCCCCCGTATATAAAGGAGCAGGGGGAGGGGTTCGGCCGGCCAGGGAGAGAGGCGCAGGGGGAGTCCCACTCCTACCGGGAGTAGGACTCCCCCCCAATCCTATTCCTAATAGGACTCTTCAAAGAGAAGAGAGAAGAGAGGGGGGCCGGCCCCTTCTCCTAGTCCTAATAGGACTAGGGAAGGGCGGAGGCGCGCAGCCCTTGTGGGCAGCCCCTTTTCACTTTTCCACTAAGGCCCAATAGGCTCATTTGCCTCCCGAGGGGTTCCGGTAACCCTCCCGGTATTCCGGTAAAATCCCGATTTCACCCGGAACACTTCCGGTGTCCAAACATAGGCTTCCAATATATCAATCTTTACGTCTCGACCATTTCGAGACTCCTCGTCATGTCCGTGATCACATCCGGGACTCCAAACAACCTTCGGTACATCAAAATGCATAAACTCATAATAACTGTCATCGTAACGTTAAGCGTGCGGACCCTACGGTTTGAGAACAATGTAGACATGACCGAGACACGTCTCCGGTCAATAACCAATAGCGGGACCTGGATGACCATATTGGCTCCCACATATTCTACGAAGATCTTTATCGGTCAGACCGCATAACAACATACGTTGTTCCCTTTGTCATCGGTATGTTACTTGCCTGAGATTCGATCGTCGGTATCCAATACCTAGTTCAATCTCGTTACTGGCAAGTCTCTTTACTCGTTCCGTAATACATCATCTCATAACTAACATCTTAGTTATTATGCTTGCAAGGCTTATGTGATGTGTATTACCGAGAGGGCCCAGAGATACCTCTCCGACAATCGGAGTGACAAACCCTAATCTCGAAATACGCCAACCCAACATCTACCATTGGAGACACCTGTAGTACTCCTTTATAATCACCCAGTTAAATTGTGATGTTTGGTAGTACCCAAAGTGTTCCTCCGGTAAACGGGAGTTGCATAATCTCATAGTTATAGGAACATGTATAAGTCATGAAGAAAGCAATAGCAACATACTAAACGATCGGGTGCTAAGCTAATGGAATGGGTCATGTCAATCAGATCATTCAACTAATGATGTGACCTCGTTAATCAAATAACAACTCTTTGTTCATGGTTAGGAAACATAACCATCTTTGATCAACGAGCTAGTCAAGTAGAGGCATACTAGTGACACTCTGTTGGTCTATGTATTCACACATGTATTATGTTTCCGGTTAATACAATTCTAGCATGAATAATAAACATTTATCATGATATAAGGAAATAAATAATAATATTATTATTGCCTCTAGGGCATATTTCCTTCAGAGGCATACTAGTGACACTCTGTTTGTCTATGTATTCACACATGTATTATGTTTCCGGTTAATACAATTCTAGCATGAATAATAAACATTTATCATGATATAAGGAAATAAATAATAACTTTATTATTGCCTCTAGGGCATATTTCCTTCAGTCTCCCACTTGCACTAGAGTCAATAATCTAGATTACACAGTAATGATTCTAACACCCATGGAGCCTTGGTGCTGATCATGTTTTGCTCGTGGAAGAGGCTTAGTCAACGGGTCTGCAACATTCAGATCCGTATGTATCTTGCAAATCTCTATGTCTCCCACCTGGACTAGATCCCGGATGGAGTTGAAGCGTCTCTTGATGTGTTTGGTCCTTTTGTGAAATCTGGATTCCTTTGCCAAAGCAATTGCACCAGTATTGTCACAAAAGATTTTCATTGGACCCGATGCACTAGGTATGACACCTAGATCGGATATGAACTCCTTCATCCAGACTCCTTCGTTCGCTGCTTCCGAAGCAGCTATGTACTCCGCTTCACATGTAGATCCCGCTACGACGCTTTGTTTAGAACTGCACCAACTGACAGCTCCACCGTTTAAAGTAAACACGTATCCGGTTTGCGATTTAGAATCGTCCGGATTAGTGTCAAAGCTTGCATCAACGTAACCTCTTACGATGAGCTCTTTGTCACCTCATATACGAGAAACATATCCTTAGTCCTTTTCAGATATTTTAGGATGTTCTTGACCGCTGTCCAGTGATCCACTCCTGGATTACTTTGGTACCTCCCTGCTAAACTTATAGCAAGGCACACATCAGGTCTGGTACACAGCATTGCATACATGATAGAGCCTATGGCTGAAGCATAGGGAACATCTTTCATTTTCTCTCTATCTTCTGCGGTGGTCGGGCATTGAGTCTGACTCAACTTCACACCTTGTAACACAGGCAAGAACCCTTTCTTTGCTTGATCCATTTTGAACTTCTTCAAAATCTTGTCAAGGTATGTGCTTTGTGAAAGTCCAATTAAGCGTCTTGATCTATCTCTATAGATCTTTATGCCTAATATGTAAGCAGCTTCCCCGAGGTCTTTCATCGAAAAACTTTTATTCAAGTATCCCTTTATGCTATCCAGAAATTCTATATCATTTCCAATCAGCAATATGTCATCCACATATAATATCAGAAATGCTATAGAGCTCCCACTCACTTTCTTGTAAATACAGGCTTCTCCAAAAGTCTGTATAAAGCCAAATGCTTTGATCACACTATCAAAGCGTTTATTCCAACTCCGAGATGCTTGCACCAGTCCATAAATGGATCGCTGGAGTTTGCACACTTTGTTAGCTCCCTTTGGATCGACAAAACCTTCTGGTTGCATCATATACAACTCTTCTTCCAGAAATCCATTCAGGAATGCAGTTTTGACATCCATCTGCCATATTTCATAATCATAAAATGCGGCAATTGATAACATGATTCTGACGGACTTAAGCATCGCTACGGGTGAGAAGGTCTCATCGTAGTCAACCCCTTGAACTTGTCGAAAACCTTTTGCGACAAGTCGAGCTTTATAGACAGTAATATTACCGTCAGTGTCAGTCTTTTTCTTGAAGATCCATTTATTCTCAATTCCTTGCCGATCATCGGGCAAGTCAACCAAAGTCCATACTTTGTTCTCATACATGGATCCCATCTCAGATTTCATGGCCTCAAGCCACTTTGCGGAATCTGGGCTCACCATCGCTTCTTCATAGTTCGTAGGTTCATCATGATCTAGTAGCATGACTTCCAGAATTGGATTATCGTACCACTCTGGTGCGGATCTCACTCTGGTTGATCTACGTGGTTCAGTAGTATCTTGTCCTGAAGTTTCATGATCATCATCATTAGTTTCCTCACTAATTGGTATAGGTGTCGCAGAAACAGTTTTCTGTGATGTACTATTTTCCAATAAGGGAGCAGGTACAGTTACCTCGTCAAGTTCTACTTTCCTCCCACTCACTTCTTTCGAGAGAAACTCCTTCTCTAGAAATGATCCATTCTTAGCAACGAATGTCTTGCCTTCGGATTTGTGATAGAAGGTGTACCCAACAGTCTCCTTTGGGTATCCTATGAAGACACATTTCTCCGCTTTGGGTTCGAGCTTATCAGGTTGAAGCTTTTTCACATAAGCATCGCAGCCCCAAACTTTAAGAAACGACAACTTTAGTTTCTTGCCAAACCATAGTTCATAAGGCGTCGTCTCAACGGATTTTGATGGTGCCCTATTTAACGTGAATGCGGCCATCTCTAAAGCATAACCCCAAAACAATAGCGGTAAATCAGTAAGAGACATCATAGATCGCACCATATCTAGTAAAGTACGATTACGACGTTCGGACACACCATTACGCTGTGGTGTTCCGGGTGGCATGAGTTGCGAAACTATTCCACAATTTTTCAAATGTACACCAAACTCGTAACTCAAATATTCTCCTCCACGATCAGATCGTAGAAACTTTATTTTCTTGTTACGATGATTTTCAACTTCACTCTGAAAACCTTTGAACTTTTCAAATGTTTCAGACTTATGTTTCATTAAGTAGATATACCCATATCTGCTTAAATCATCTGTGAAGGTGAGAAAATAACGATATCCGCCACGAGCCTCAATATTCATCGGACCACATACATCGGTATGTATGATTTCCAATAAATCTGTTGCTCTCTCCATAGTACCGGAGAACGGTGTTTTAGTCATCTTGCCTATGAGGCATGGTTCGCAAGTACCAAGTGATTCATAATCAAGTGGTTCCAAAAGCCCATCAGTATGGAGTTTCTTCATGCGCTTTACACCGATATGACCTAAACGGCAGTGCCACAAATAAGTTGCACTATCATTATCAACTCTGCATCTTTTGGCTTCTACATTATGAATATGTGTATCACTACTATCGAGATTTAACAAGAATAGACCACTCTTCAAAGGTGCATGACCATAAAAGATATTACTCATATAAATAGAACAACCATTATTCTCTGATTTAAATGAATAACCGTCTCGCATTAAACAAGATCCAGATATAATGTTCATGCTCAACGCTGGCACCAAATAACAATTATTTAGGTCTAATATTAATCCCGAAGGTAGATGTAGAGGTAGCGTGCCGACCGCGATCACATCGACTTTGGAACCGTTTCCCACGCGCATCGTCACCTCGTCCTTTGCTAGTGTCCGCTTATTCCGTAGTCCCTGTTTCGAGTTGCAAATATTAGCAACAGAACCAGTATCAAATACCCAGGTGCTACTGCGAGCTCTAGTAAGGTACACATCAATAACATGTATATCACATATACCTTTGTTCACCTTGCCATCCTTCTTATCCGCCAAATACTTGGGGCAGTTCCGCTTCCAGTGACCAGTCTGCTTGCAGTAGAAGCACTCAGTTTCAGGCTTAGGTCCAGACTTGGGTTTCTTCTCCTGAGCAGCAACTTGCTTGCTGTTCTTCTTGAAGTTCCCCTTCTTCTTCCCTTTGCCCTTTTTCTTGAAACTAGTGGTCTTGTTGACCATCAACACTTGATGCTCCTTCTTGATTTCTACCTCCGCAGCTTTCAGCATTGCGAAGAGCTCGGGAATAGTCTTGTTCATCCCTTGCATATTATAGTTCATCACGAAGCTCTTGTAGCTTGGTGGCAGTGATTGGAGAATTCTGTCAATGACGCAATCATCTGGAAGATTAACTCCCATCTGAATCAAGTGATTATTATACCCAGACATTTTGAGTATATGCTCACTGACAGAACTGTTCTCCTCCATCTTGCAGCTATAGAACTTATTGGAGACTTCATATCTCTCAATTCGTGCATTTGCTTGAAATATTAACTTCAACTCCTGGAACATCTCATATGCTCCATGACGTTCGAAATGTCGTTGAAGTCCCGATTCTAAGCCGTAAAGCATGGCACACTGAACTATCGAGTAGTCATCAGCTTTGCTCTGCCAGACGTTCATAACATCTGGTGTTGCTCCAGCAGCAGGCCTGGCACCCAGCGGTGCTTCCAGGACGTAATTCTTCTGTGCAGCAATGAGGATAATCCTCAGGTTACGGACCCAGTCCGTGTAATTGCTACCATCATCTTTCAACTTTGCTTTCTCAAGGAACGCATTAAAATTCAACGGAACAACAGCACGAGCCATCTATCTACAATCAACATAAACAAGCAAGGTACTATCAGGTACTAAGGTCATGATAAGTTTAAGTTTAGTTAATCAAATTACTTAGGAACTCCCACTTAGATAGACATCCCTCTAATCCTCTAAGTGATCACGTGATCCAAATCAACTAAACCATAACCGATCATCACGTGAGATGGAGTAGTTTTCAATGGTGAACATCGTCATGTTGATCATATCTACTATATGATTCATGCTCGACCTTTCGGTCCCTGTGTTCCGAGGCCATATCTGGATATGCTAGGCTCGTCAAGTTTAACCTAAGTATTCTGCGTGTGCAAAACTAGCTTGCACCCGTTGTAGATGGACGTAGAGCTTATCACACCCGATCATCACATGGTGTCTGGGCACGACGAACTTTGGCAACGGTGCATACTCAGGGAGAACACTTCTTGATAATTTAGTGAGAGATCATCTTATAATGCTACCGTCAATCAAAGCAAGATAAGATGCATAAAAGATAAACATCACATGCAATCAATATAAGTGATATGATATGGCCATCATCATCTTGTGCTTGTGATCTCCATCTCCAAAGCACCGTCATGATCACCATCGTCACCGGTGCGACACCTTGATCTCCATCGTAGCATCGTTGTCGTCTCGCCAATCTTATGCTTCCACGACTATCACTACCGCTTAGCAATAAAGTAAAGCATTACATCGCGATTGCATTGCATACAATAAAGCGACAACCATATGGCTCCTGCCAGTTGCCGATAACTTGGTTACAAAACATGATCATCTCATACAATAAAATCAGCATCATGCCTTAACCATATCACATCACAACATGCCCTGCAAAAACAAGTTAGACGTCCTCTACTTTGTTGTTGCAAGTTTTACGTGGCTGCTACGGGTTTAAGCAAGAACTCATCTCTCCTACGCATCAAAACCACAACGATAGTTTGTCAAATAGACTCCGTTTTAACCTTCTCAAGGACCGGGCGTAGCCACACTCGGTTCAAATAAAGTTGGAGAGACAGTCGCCCGCAAGCCATCTATGTGCAAAGCACGTCGAGGGAACCGGTCTCGCGTAAGCGTACGCGTAAGGTTGGTCCGGGTCGTCTCGTCCAACAATACTGCCGAACCAAAGTATGACATGCTGGTAGGCAGTATGACTTGTATCGCCCACAACTCACTTGTGTTCTACTCGTGCAAATAACATCAAACCATAAAACCTAGGCTCGGATGCCACTGTTGGGGAACGTAGTAATTTCAAAAAATTTCCTACGCACACGCAAGATCATGGTGATGCATAGAAACGGGAGGGGAGAGTATTGTCTACGTACCAACGCAGACCGACCGCGGAAGCGATCACACAACGTAGAGGAAGTAGTCGTACGTCTTCCCGATCCGACCGATCCAAGCACCGTTACTCCGGCACCTCCGAGTTCTTAGAACACGTTCAGCTCGATGACGATCCTCGGGCTCCGATCCAGCAAAGCGTCGAGGAAGAGTTCCGTCAGCACGACGGCGTGGTGATGATTTCGATGTACTACCGACGCAGGGCTTCGCCTAAGCACTACAATGGTATGATCGAGGTGGATTTTGGTGGAAGGGGGCACCGCACACGGCTAAGGATCGATCTCAAGGATCAACTTGTGTGTCTAGAGGTGCCCTCTGCCCCCGTATATAAAGGATCCAAGGGGAGGGGCTGGCCGGCCAAGGAGGGAGGCGCAGGAGGAGTCCTACTCCTACCGAGAGTAGGACTTCCCCTTCCAATCCTATTCCAACTAGGACTCCAAGGGGGAAAGAGAGAGAGAGGTGGCCGGCCACCTCTCCTAGTCCTAATAGGACTAGGGGAGGGGGGGAGGCACGCAGCCCTCCATGGCATCCCCTTTCACCTTTCCACTAAGGCCCATGTAGGCCCATTTGGCTCCGGGGGGTTCCGGTAACCCTCCCGGTATTCTGGTAAAATTCCGATTTCACCCGGAACACTTCCGGTGTCCAAACATTGGCTTCCAATATATCAATATTTATGTCTCGACCATTTCGAGACTCCTCGTCATGTCCGTGATCACATCCAGGACTCCGAACAACCTTCAGTACATCAAAATGCATAAACTCATAATAACTGTCATCATAACGTTAAGCGTGCGGACCCTACGGTTCGAGAACAATGTAGACATGACCGAGACACGTCTTCGGTCAATAACCAATAGCGGGACCTGGATGCCCATATTGGCTCCTACATATTCTACAAAAATCTTTATCGGTCAGACCGCATAACAACATACGTTGTTCCCTTTGTCATCGGTATGTTACTTGCCCGAGATTCGATCGTCGGTATCCAATACCTAGTTCAATCTCGTTACTGGCAAGTCTCTTTACTCGTTCCGTAATACATCATCTCACAACTAACATCTTAGTTATAATGCTTGCAAGGCTTATGTGATGTGTATTATCGAGAGGGCCCAGAGATACCTCTCCGACAATCGGAGTGACAAATTCTAATCTCGAAATACGCCAACCCAACATCTACCATTGGAGACACCTGTAGTACTCCTTTATAATCACCCAGTTACATTGTGACGTTTGGTTGTACCCAAAGTGTTCCTCCAGCAAACGGGAGTTGCATAATCTCATAGTCATAGGAACATGTATAAGTCATGAAGAAAGCAATAGCAACATACTAAACGATCGGGTGCTAAGCTAATGAAATGGGTCATGTCAATCAGATCATTCAACTAATGATGTGACATCGTTAATCAAATAACAACTCTTTGTTCATGGTTAGGAAACATAACCATCTTTGATTAATGAGCTAGTCAAGTAGAGGCATACTAGTGACACTCTGTTTGTCTATGTATTCACACATGTATTATGTTTCCGGTTAATACAATTCTAGCATGAATAATAAACATTTATCATGATATAAGGAAATAAATAATAACTTTATTATTGCCTCTAGGGCATATTTCCTTCAAGGTATGGTGGCTGTTTGATACGTCTCCAACGTATCTACTTTCCAAACACTTTTGCACTTGTTTTGGACTCTAACTTGCATGATTTGAATGGAACTAACCCGGACTGACGCTGTTTTCAGCAGAACTGCCATGGTGTTATTTTTGTGCAGAAATAAAAGTACTCGGAATGACCTGAAAATCCACAGAGACACATTTCGGAATTAATGAAAAATACTGGCGAAAAATCGGCATCAAGGGGCCCACACCCTGTCCACGAGGGTGCAGGGCGCGCCCCTGCCTCGTGGGCCCCCTGGGACTCCACCGACCTCAACCCCAACTCCATATATTCACTTTCGGGGAGGAAAAATCAAAGAGAAGGATTCATCGTGTTTTACGATACGGAGCCACCGCCAGGCCCTAATCTTCCCCGGGAGGGCTGATCTAGAGTCCGCTCGGGGCTCCGGAGAGGGGAATCCGTCGCCATCGCCACCTTCATCATCAACCATCCTCCATCAGCAATTTCATGATGCTCACCGCCGTGCATGAGTAATCTCATCGTAGGCTTGCTGGACAGTGATGGGTTGGATGAGATTTACCATGTAATCGAGTTAGTTTTGTTAGGGTTTGATCCCTAGTATCCATTATGTTCTAACATTGATGTTACTATGACTTTGCTATGCTTAATGCTTGTCACTAGGGCCCGAGTGCCATGATTTCATTTCTGAACCTATTATGTTTTCATGAATATATGTGAGTTATTGATCCTATCTTGCAAGTGAATAGTCACCTACTATGTGTTATGATCCGGCAACCCCGAAGTGACAATAATCGGGACCACTCCTGGTGATGACCGCAGTTTGAGGAGTTCATGTATTCGCTAAGTGTTAATGCTTTGGTCTGGTACTCTATTAAAAGGAGGCATTAATATCCCTTAGTTTCCAATAGGACCCCGCTGCCACGGGAGGGTAGGACAAAAGATGTCATGCAAGTTCTTTTCCATAAGCACGTATGACTATATTCGGAATACATGCCTACATTACATTGATGAACTGGAGCTAGTTCTGTGTCACCCTATGTTATAACTGTTGCATGAGAAATCACATCCGACATAATTATCCATCATTGATACATTGCCTACGAGCTTTTCATATATTGATCTTTGCTTAGTTACTTATCCGCTGCAAGTGTCACGATTCCTACAAAAACTGCTACTGTTACTTTTGCCACCATTACCGTTACTTCCATAGTACTTTGCTACTAAATACTTTGCTGCATATATTAAGTCTTTTAGGTGTGGTTGAATTGACAACTCAACTGCTAATACTTGATAATATTCTTTGGCTCCCCTTGTGTCAAATCAATAAATTTGGGTTGAATACTCTACCCTCGAAAACTGTTGCGATCCCCTATACTTGTGGGTTATCAAGACTATTTTCTGGCGCCGTTGCCGGGGAGCATGACTCTATTCTTTGAGTCACTTGGGATTTATATCTGTTGATCATTATGAGGAGCTTGAAAGATGAAAGAACCAAGATTTTTCCCTCAACTACGAGGGGAGGTAAGGAACTGCCATCTAGCTCTGCACTTGATTCACCTTCTGTTATGAGTAAATTTGCGGCACCTACACCTGTTATTGATTCTGATATGTCGCATGTTATTGATGATGCCACTTCTGCTTTGCATGATGCTTATGATGAAACTACTTCTATGCTTGACAATACTGTGCCATTAGGTGAATTTCTTGATGAACAACTTGCTAGGGTTAGAGAGAATGAAATTATTGAAACAGATAATATTGATGAAAGTGATGATGAAGATTCTCCCCTAGATATGAATTTCCTAATGTCCCCGAGGGTTATGTTATGGATGAAGAAACTGCTAGAGACCTTTTTGCTTGCAAAGATAGATATGATCTTAAGAAACTGTTAGCTAAGCTGAAAGAAAAGTCTTTGAATGCTAGAATGAAATATGACCCTGGTTTTGCTACTTCACCTATCTCTATTTCTGATAAGGATTGTGATTTCTCTGTTGATCCTGAGTTAATTACTTTGGTTGAGACCGACACTTTTTATGGCTATGAATCTAAAACCGTTGTGGAACATCTTACTAAATTGAATGATATAGCCACGCTATTCACTCATGAGGAGAAAATTTGTTACTACTACATCCTTAAGTTATTTCCGTTCTCATTAAAGGGTGATGCTAAAACATGGTTTAATTCTCTTGCTCTTGGTTGTGTGCGTAGTCCCCATGATATGATTTATTACTTCTCTGCTAAATATTTTCCCGCTCATAAGAAACAAGTTGCCTTAAGGGGAATATATAATTTTGTGCAAATTGAAGAAGAGAGTCTCCCACAAGCTTGGGGGTGAAGGAAATATGCCCTAGAGGCAATAATAAAGTTATTATTTATTTCCTTATATCATGATAAAATGTTTATTATTCATGCTAGAATTGTATTAACCGGAAACATAATACTTGTGTGAATACATAAAAAAACAAAGTGTCACTAGTATGCCTCTACTTGACTAGCTCGTTAATCGAAGATGGTTATGTTTCCTAACCATAGACATGAGTTGTCATTTGATTAACAAGATCACATCATTAGGAGAATGATGTGATTGACATGACCCATTCCATTAGCTTAGCACCCGATCGTTTAGTATGTTGCTATTGCTTTCTTCATGACTTATACATGTTCCTATGACTATGAGATTATGCAACTCCCGTTTACCGGAGGAACACTTTGTGTGCTACCAAACGTCACAACGTAATTGGGTGATTATAAAGGTGCTCTACAGGTTTCTCCAAAGGTACATGTTGGGTTGGCGTATTTCGAGATTAGGATTTGTTACTCCGATTGTCGGAGAGGTATCTCTGGGCCCTCTCGGTAATGCACATCACTTAAGCCTTGCAAGCAATGCAACTAATAAGTTAGTTGCAAGATGATGTATTATAGAACGAGTAAAGAGACTTGCCGGTAATGAGATTGAACTAGGTATTGAGATACCGATGATCGAATCTCGGGCAAGTAACATACCGATGACAAAGGGAACAAAAGTATGTTGTTATGCGGTCTGACCGATAAAGATCTTCGTAGAATATGTAGGAGCACTAGTAGAAAAGGGGGCTTTGGTCCAGGCCGGGTAACCCCATTAGTCCCGGTTCAGTCCAGAACCAGGACCAATGGGTGCATTTATCCCGGTTCGTGCGGCTAAGGCATTAGTCCCGGTTCACCTGGGCCCTTTAGTCCCGGTTCATGCCACGAACCGGGACTAAAGGGTGCGAAGGCCATTAGTCCCGGTTGGTGGCACCAACCGGGACTAATGGCCTTTGAGGCATTAGTACCGGTTCATGGCACGAACCTGTACTAAAGGTCCCATTTTCAAACTCTACCCCCCCCCCCCCCCCCGTGGACCGCCTTTTCAGTTTTAGAAAAAACAAAAGAAAATGATGGAAATGTCAAAAAAATAAAATAAAATAAGTTCCCCATGTGATATGTGGTCTAGTTGTTGGGAAAATTTACAAATATGAATTTCGACTTTATTTACAAATATGAATTTCGACTTTATTTGTAAAATGGGCATAACTTTTGCATACGAACTCGGATTAAAAAGTTTTTTATATGAAAAATCATCTACTCGAAAAGTTACGTCCGATGGAGACCACCTACGGCCTGTTTGCAAATTTGTAGAATCCTCAAATTCCAAAAGAACAAAAAGTTATGCTCAAATTTCAGTTTTTTAAATTTTCATTAAATCTGGCCAAACTACTTATTCAAGAAGTATTAGTGTTACTAAATAATTATTCAAGAATATTAGTGTTATTAAATAATTATTTTAGTTTTTTTGAATTTTGGTCAAACCTGGTCAAACTATGGTCAAACTATGGTCAAACAATGGTCAAACTACTTATTCAAGAAATATTAGTGTTACTAAAAAATTATTGTTTTTTAGAACAATAGTTTCAAACTCAAACAGTGAAATGTGTGACTTCATGCTCAAGCTAAACTCCTGAGGGTTAATAGGATTGACATCTTACTATTGTCAGGAAAACAACGAGTGCAGACTTGGAAACGAGGGAGAATAGAACCCGGAAGTTAAGCGTGCTCAGGCTGGGGGAGTGGGAGGATGGGTGACCGTCCGGGAAGTTAGATGATTTGGAATGATGAGGGGTGATTAGAGATTAAATTGAGCAGTGATGAGGGGTGATTAGAGATTAGAGGTTAAAATAATTCAGAAATTTGAAAATAAAAAAATTCAAAAAAAATCAGAAAATTACCTTTAGTACCGGTTGGTGTTACCAACTGGGACTAAAGGTGGACCGGCCACGTGGAGGGCCTTTAGTCCCGGTTCTGGTTTGAACCGGGACTAAAGGGTCAGGGCATTAGTACCGACCCTTTAGTCCCGGTTCAGGAACCGGGACTAAAGGCCCTTATGAACCGGGACAACAGGCCCTTTTTCTACCAGTGGAGCCAATATGAGCATCTAGGTTCCGCTATTGGTTATTGACCGGAGACGTGTCTCGGTCATGTCTGCATTGTTCTCGAACCCGTAGGGTCCGCACGCTTAACGTTACGATGACAGTTTCATTATGAGTTTATATATTTTGATGTACCGAAGGTTGTTCGGAGTCCCGGATGTGATCACGGACTTGACGAGGAGTCTCGAAATGGTCGAGACATAAAGATCGATATATTGGATGACTATATTTGGACACCGGAAAGGTTCCGGGTGAGATTGGGACAATACCGGATCACCGGGAGGTTATCGGAACCCCCCGGGAGGTATATGGGCCTTATTGGGCCTTAGTGGAAAGGAGGGGAAAGGAGCAAGGGAGGGGGCGCCCCCCCCAAGCCCAATCCGAATTGGGAGGGGGGCCGCCCCCTTTTCCTTCCTCCCTCCTTCCTCTTCCTTCCCTCTCCTACTCCTAATAGGAAAAAGGGGAGTCCTACTCCCTATGGGAGTTGGACTCCCCCTTAGGGCGCGCCACCCTCCTTGGCCGGCCCCCTCCTCCACTCCTTTATATACGGGGGCAGGGGGGCACCCCATAGACACAACGATTGATCATTGATCTCTTAGCCGTGTGCGGTGCCCCCCTCCACCATAATCCTCGATAATATTGTAGCGGTGCTTAGGCGAAGCCCTGCGACGGTAGAACATCAAGATCGTCACCACGCCGTCGTGCTGACGGAACTCATCCCCGACACTTTGTTGGATCGGAGTCCGGGGATTGTCATCGAGCTGAACATGTGCTAGAACTCGGAGGTGCCGTAGTTTCGGTGCTTGATCGGTCGGGCCATGAAGACGTACGACTACATCAAACGCGTTGTGCTAACGCTTCCACTTCCAGTCTACGAGGGTACGTAGACAACACTCTTCCCTCTCGTTGCTATGCATCACCATGATCTTGCGTGTGCGTAGGAATTTTTTTGAAATTACTATGTTTCCCATCAGTGGCATCCGAGCCTAGGTTTTATGTGTTGATGTTATGCACGAGTAGAACACAAGTGAGTTGTGGGCGATATAAGTCATACTGCTTACCAGCATGTCATACTTTGGTTCGGCGGTATTGTTGGATGAAGCGGCCCGGACCGACATTACGCGTACGCTTACGCGAGACTGGTTCTACCGACGTGCTTTGCACACAGGTGGCTGGCGGGTGTCAGTTTCTCCAACTTTAGTTGAACCGAGTGTGGCTACGCCCGATCCTTGCGAAGGTTAAAACAACACCAACTTGACAAACTATCGTTGTGGTTTTGATGCGTAGGTAAGAACGGTTCTTGCTAAGCCCGTAGCAGCCACGTAAAACTTGCAACATCA
Organism: Triticum monococcum; assembly: GCA_034509565.1. Lineage (NCBI taxonomy): Eukaryota > Viridiplantae > Streptophyta > Magnoliopsida > Poales > Poaceae > Triticum > Triticum monococcum. The sequence continues at coordinate 59,458,330 of CM067843.1, read as the reverse complement.
AATTAGAGGACGTCTAACTTGTTTTTGCAGGGCATGTTGTGATGTGATATGGTCAAGACATGACGCTAAATTTTATTGTATGAGATGATCATGTTTTGTAACCGAGTTATCGGCAACTGGGAGGAGCCATATGGTTGTTGCTTTATTGTATGCAATGCAACCGCGCTGTAATGCTTTACTTTATCACTAAGCGGTAGCAATAGTCGTGGAAGCATAAGATTGGCGAGACGACAACGATGCTACGATGGAGATCAAGGTGTCGCGCCAATGACGATGGTGATCATGACGGTGCTTCGGAGATGGAGATCACAAGCACAAGATGATGATGGCCATATCATATCACTTATATTGATTGCATGTGATGTTTATCTTATATGCATCTTATCTTGCTTTGATTGACAGTAGCATTATAAGATGATCTCTCTCTAAATTTCAAGATAAAAGTGTTCCCCCTAAGTATGCACCATTGCCAAAGTTCGTCGTGCCCAGACACCACGTGATGATCGGGTGTGATAAGCTCTACGTCCATCTACAACGGGTGCAAGCCAGTTTTGCACACGCAGAATACTCAGGTTAAACTTGACGAGCCTAGCATATGCAGATATGGCCTCGGAACACTAAGACCGAAAGGTCGAGCGTGAATCATATAGTAGATATGATCAACATAGTGATGTTCACCATTGAAAACTACTCCATTTCACGTGATGATCGGTTATGGTTTAGTTGATTTGGATCACGTGATCACTTAGAAGATTAGAGGGATGTCTTTCTAAGTGGGAGTTCTTAAGTAATATGATTAACTGAACTTAATTTTATCATGAACTTAGTACCTAATAGTATCTTGCTTGTTTATGTTTGATTGTAGATAGATGGCCCGTGCTGTTGTTCCGTTGAATTTTAATGCGTTCCTTGAGAAAGCAAAGTTGAAAGATGATGGTAGCAATTATACGGACTCGGTCCATAACTTGAGGATTATCCTCATTGCTGCACAGAAGAATTATGTCCTGGAAGCACCGCTGGGTGCCAGGCCTGCTGCTGGAGCAACACCAGATGTTATGAATGTCTGGCAGAGCAAAGCTGATGACTACTCAATAGTTCAGTGTGCCATGCTTTACGGCTTAGAATCGGGACTTCAACGATGTTTTGAACGTCATGGAGCATATGAGATGTTCCAGGAGTTGAAGTTAATATTTCAAGCAAATGCTCGGACTGAGAGATATGAAGTCTCCAATAAGTTCTATAGCTGCAAGATGGAGGAGAATAGTTCTGTCAGTGAGGATATGCTCAAAATGTCTGGGTATAATAATCACTTAATTCAACTGGAGTTAATCTTCCAGATGATTGCGTCATTGACAGAATTCTCCAATCACTTCCACCTAGCTACAAGAGCTTCGTGATGAACTATAATATGCAAGGGATGAACAAGACAATTCCCGAGCTCTTCGCAATGCTAAAAGCTGCGGAGGTAGAAATCAAGAAGGAGCATCAAGTGTTGATGTTCAACAAGACCACTAGTTTCAAGAAAAAGGGCAAGGGGAAGAAGAAGGGGAACTTCAAGAAGAATAGCGGACTACTATGGCTCAAGGAGCACTAGACTACATTTCCCCATAAGAGAGGCTGCCAAGGATAAACAACTTGATTGTCGGATCCCACACATACCAAGCATTTCAATCATACACACAATATGCTCGATATGTGTAAATACAACATGGCATCACAACAAAACTCTACAACTCAAGTACTTTATTTAAAGGCTCCGGAGAGCCATACATAACATGTTCATACAGGTAGGGGTCACATGACCCGACACTCAAGTCATACAAGCATACAAGCACATGCGGAAGCAAATAAGTCTGAGTACATACACTAGAAAGAAAGAAGGCTTGACGAAGCCTGTCTATCTACATAGGGCCCTCCATGGCCAGAATCACCACCTGGGTGGCAAGTTACTCATCGACGTCGAGGTCTACGTAAAACCCATCAGAGGGGGCGTTAGCTAAACCGAAGGACATACAGTGTACTCGTATTGGCCATAACGAGTAACAAGGGCCGTTTTGGGAATGTCCCCGTTTCTGATTTTGATTTGATGGTAGCCCAACCACAAATCCATCTTGGAAAAGACTGAGGATCCAGCGAGCTGATCATACAGACCATTGATCTTGGGAAGCGGATACTTGTTCTTGATAGTGACCAAGTTGACAGGTCGGTAATCTACAACCATCCGATCCGTTCCATCCTTCTTCTTGACGAAGAGGATGGGGCAAGCCCAAGGAGAGGAACTAGGACAGATGAAACCCCTTTTCAAGGACTCATCAAGTTGGTTCTTAAGCTCGGCTAGTTCTAAGGGTGCCATCTTATAGGGTCTTCTAGAAATCGGGACGGTTCCTGGAACAAGGTCTATCACAAACTCGACATCCCTGTCAGGTGGAACACCTGGCAGTTCTTCTGGAAAGACATTCGGGAATTCTCGGACTACCAGAATATCTTCAAGGTCTGTAAGGGGGTTGGCATTTAGGGAGTAAAGCTGGCGTTTGGCCACTCGAGTTAAGACATTGACTGTCTTGCTCGATGGGTGAGTAAGTTGAACAGTTATAGTAGAGAAATCAATCTTAGCATAATGGGCTGACATCCAGTCCATACCCAAGATGATGTTTATGCCCGAGGACTTGAGAGCTATTAAGGATGCAAGGAAGACAAGTCTATCAACAAGAATTTCATTCCCATGGCTTACTTTGGAGGTTTGCCATCTAGAGCCAGGGGTTTGAATTTCCATGGTAGTGGGCATGTCACAGAATGTCGTGTTATGCAATCGAGCATAGCTCTCAGATATGAATGAATGAGATGCTCCAGTATCGAAAAGAACAGATGCCGGATGGCAATTAACAAGGAGCGTACCAAGGACGACGTTAGGATCATCATGAGCCTCCTCAGCTGAGACATAGTTGACATGGCCACGTGTAGTGGTGGCTGTCTTAGCGTAGAATGTCTTTCCCGCTGGCTTACCATGGCCAACAGACTTTCCAGACTGGTTGGGGTTGTTGTTCTGGGGACACTCTCGACTGTAGTGACCCGGCTCTCCACACTCGAAACATGTCACAACATTGGGGCGTGGAGCAGCATTAGCAGCGGGGCCACCATAGGGCTTAGGCAGTGCAAACTGCTGGTTGGGGCGAGGCACCTCAAAGGATGGCCTCGGAATGAACCTGGGTGGCAGCGCTGTACTTGGAATCCACACCCAGCGCTTCCGAGATCCAGAGCCGGATGAAGAACCAAAATCACGAGAGTGCTTGCGTGAAGCGTCATAGTCAGTCTGGCCTGTCTCAGCACTGATGGATTTATTGACCAACTTCTGGAAGGAGGTGCACTCGTACAGACGAAGGTCACGATGAAGCTCGGGGCTAAGTCCCTTGCAGAACCTTGCCTGCTTCTTAGCGTCGGTGGATACCTCTTCGGGAGCATAACGTGCCAGATTCCCAAACTCACGGCTATAAGCATCCACAGTCAGTCTGCCTTGGGTGAAATTGCAGAACTCTTCCCTCTTATGATCCATGAGACCTTTCGGGATGTGATGCTCACGGAAAGCCTCACTGAATTCAGCCCAAGTAGTGATTTGGCCGACCGGGCGCATAGCCTCAAAGTTTTCCCACCAAAGGCTAGCAGGGCCTTCGAGGTGATAGGCAACATAGGTAACCTTATTAGCTTCGGCTATGTTGGCAGAACATAGCTTGTGGGTGATGCTGCGAAGCCAGTCATCCGCGCCGAGGGGCTCGACAGAATGATTAAAATTTGGTGGGTACAACTTGATAAAGTCATTGATTGACACCAAGTCGTTTCGCTGATGACGTGTAGTGTTCTGCTCAATCCGCTCCAGCAAGTGGTTAGTCTCACGCTTGTTTCTTTCTGCCTCCAGCATAACTTTGGCCAGAGAAGGCGGGTAAGGCAGATTTTCACCCCTAGCTGCACTGGCTTCCCCCTGCTCCGGGGCAGCAGGGTTGTTGTGGGTGTTGACCATCCTAGGAAAAACAAGACAATGGTTTAGACAAGGATGGCACAATCTTGGCAAGGAAGTGCAGAATGTAATGGATAACATGGAATGCTGAGATGTTCATTGCACGACATGGTAATATAGAAACTGCCATATATATAGCATTGGTCATAGACACCGTACATAGTTTAGTACAAGCCCAGGCTAGAGTACAACTACGGTGAAAGACATTACATCTCATCGGAGGCATTCCAAGCTCCTATACATTATCTTTCTACACCTCCGGAGCGTGATACACCCCAAGTCGTATCCCACGGTCACGCAAGACTGTGGAGAATACAACTATTACAGTACTAGTGAAACTACTACTAGCTCAGACGGCTCCGTAGTAATCCTCATAAAAGTCACCACCAAAACCTAGAAGCGGAACATGATCATCTGGGAATAGACGGTCCTGTGGAGGTTGCAGACCATAGGGACTCGGATGTGGCCTTGGTCCCATAGACGGTGGCAGACGGGGACCACGAGGAGGGGTGATGCCTCCTACATCACGCCACTCCATACAATCTGGCAATCCAGACCGCACAGGGTACAGGTCCCTCAGGTCCATGTATCCTGCCTGCACAGCAGGTGCAAACCGAGTCAAAGTGGCCCAGTGATCAGCACGAAAGTTGAAAAGCTCCATACGCAAGGCCCTATTTTCACGGTCCTTATCTTCGAGCATCTCGGCAGTGGTGCGGAGTAGTGACTCCTCATGTGTAGAGTCATAGTACAAAGCCTGATAGTACCCATGTGCTCCAGGGAGTGAGGCTGGCATGTAGCAGAAATCGGTGTTCTGAAGCAAGGCAGTCCTGGCTCGAATGATAGTCATCATTGAGAAAGCTGCATCCTGCACAGACATCTCAATAGTAACCCCAAGCCCATAAGAGCAGTGGAGGGGTTCAGTGGCTCCAGGATAAGAGGGATATATCCTGACGGTACAAAGGTACTGGCTCTGGTTGAAGTCTCGGAACTGCTCCTCGATGGTATATTCTGGATGCCATTGATAGCCTGTCTCGACCATCACTCGAACCAACATGGCCGTGTGACCAGGTACATCGAGGCACCGGGTCAGATGAACCACTTGGTTCTGGGAATGGTTGGCCATCTGAAAGCACAGAATAATGCAAAGGCATTAGAATTTCATAGGAGAAATCGGACAGCATAATGACTGTAAATGCTCAGAAAAGATTTGAGACATTCACAACAGTTTGCAAAACCACTCAACAACATCGTATCAAGGTTCTAGTTCAACTATCAACATACTAAAAGTAGTAGAAACTGTACTGAGGCTTGTAACAACAATCCTATAAGCTACTACAGATTAGTAACACATGAACCTGATAGAGAGAAGAGAGACTAGTCCTTAACCCACGTAGAATGAGAAGAGAAAGACTTAGATCAGAGGGCATAAGGTAAAGGAGTAAAAGAGCCTTACGTTCCCTCCCACAATCAATTCCCCTACATATAACTAAAGCATTTCTAGACTCGACATCGACCAGTTTGGCTCAACGAACCTACATGCAGTCCGACTCTGATACCAACACTGCCAGGACCCCGATTCCAAGTCACATCGATCTAGCCGGTAACACATCATATCACTTTGCGTCCTCACGCACGGTATTCCCACGGGTATCGCCTTACCAAGGCCCGAGACCGTTTGCGCCTTTTGGCTCACGTATATGATAGTGTCGCTAGCATCCATATGACAGAGAACCCGGGCCGACATGGCTAGTCGTGAACCCAAAGCGGCATAGACCTATGGGGACAGGCATACATGAATCCCCTCTCACCATTCATCCCGGTAGTACTAAAATGTGTCAAGACCTACGCCAGAGGTTTTGGTGAACTAGGATGAAGAGAGAAATTGCTCAATACATCGCTAGTTGCGACGTTTGTCGTCGTGTTAAAGTAGAGCATCAACAGCCTGCTGGCACCCTTCAACCTTTGGCTATTCCTGAATGGAAACGGGATAAAATCAGTATGGATTTCATTACTGGGTTTCCCAGGACCAAGAGAGGGAATAATGCCATCTTCGTCGTGATCGATTGTCTTTCCAAAGTAGCCCACCTTCTACCTGTTCGTGAGAGTATCACCGCTAGCCAGCTAGCTGACCTATACATCTCCCGAATAGTGTCTCTTCATGGTGTCCCATTGGAAATTAACTCAGACCATGGGAGTCTCTTCACCTCTCGATTTTGGGAAAGTTTCCAAAATGCGATGGGAACTCGTCTCTCTTTTAGCACCGCCTTCCACCCCCAATCAAGTGGTCAAGTAGAGCGAGTAAATCAAATCCTGGAGGATATGCTCCGAGCTTCGGTTATCTCGTTCGGAATGGACTGGGAGAAATGCTTTCCATTCGCGGAGTTCGCTTATAACAATAGTTACCAAGCTAGCTTGGGCAAAGCTCCTTTCAAAGTTCTCTATGGACGAAAATGTCGAACGCCTCTTAACTGGTCAGAAACCGGGGAAAGACAACTCTTTGGCCCGGATATGATTCAGGAAGCAGAAGAGCAGGTTCATGTTATTCATGAGAAACTGAAAACAGCACAATCTCGTCAAAAGTGGCAACATGACCGTAAACATAAGCTCATGACTTATGAAGTCGGCGAGAAGGCTTACCTTCGGGTTACTCCGTTAAAGGGAACCCATCGTTTCGGTATCAAAGGCAAATTGGCTCCTCGTTACATTGGACCCTTTCGCATTCTTGCCAAACGAGGATAAGTTGCCTACCAATTGGAACTACCTCCGCATCTTTCCAGAGTTCATGATGTCTTCCATGTTTCTCAACTCAGGCGTTGCTTCGTGGATCCTATCCATGGAGTGGACCACGAAACGCTTGATCTACAAGATAATCTCACATATCGGGAATATCCCGTTCGTATCCTTGATCAAGCCGAGTGTACCACTCGACGCCATAACATCAAGTTTCTCAAGGTTCAATGGTCACACCACTCTGAAAAAGAAGCCACTTGGGAAAGGGAGGATCGTCTTCGACTCGAGTACCCCACCTTCGTCCCAACGGATCCTAAATCTCGGGACGAGATTCTTTTGAATGGGGGTGAGTTGTCACACCCTAGTTAGTTCATGCATTAGAGTGTTGCATCATGTTTATCTTCCCAGAAAACTAAAATGGGGATGACAGAACCCCCAGCCCCCCTCTAGAACAACTAGGGTTTACTAAAAAAACTTTTTCAATGAACCTGAAATGCCCTTCTAAAAAGTTCACCCTTTTTGTTTTGGGTTAAAACCTTTGAAAAAAATGGTGCACACTTTTCTAGGACATCATAAGGTCAGGATTAACTCATTACTAATTGCATTTTGGCAATTTAAATCCTATAAATATTTTAAAATGCCCAAATAATTCTGAAAGTAATTTTAGGCTGTTGAGAATATTTTCAAAGGTGCCTCTGAATATTTTCGGGGTTTTCCTAAATGAAATAGTATTTTTACTATTTCAAAACACAAAACATAATAAATAGAAAACAAAAAAAAGAGAGAGAAAGGAAACTAACCTGGCAAGGCCACCAGCTGGCCCACCTGGCGGCACAGCACTGTGCTGGCCCGTGCCAGCTAGCTGCTTTGTCCCTGCCAGGCAGGCAGGGAGGTGACGCCGACGCGCGAGAGCCCACCACCGCGCCACCTGCTTGCCGCTCGCGCCCGTGGGACCTTGGGCGAGCCCCACCTCGTCGCCCCGACCGCCTGGACACACCCATTCTCCCCCTGCCTCTCTCCCTTGCCCTCTCCCACCATGGCCGAACGCCCCTGCCGCCGCACCGTCGACGTAGCCGCGCCCTCCGTCGTCCTCGCGCCGTGCCACCGTGTCCACGAGCTCCTCCATCATCGACTACGTCGAGTAGGCCGAGCCCCGAGCGCTTGCCCGCTCTAGAGTCGCCCCGACCCCGTTTTCCCCAACTCCGGCCACCGGAGATCCCCTTCGCCTTCACCACAGCACCAGCTCGTCCCCGACCTCGCCGTCTGCCTCGACATGACCCCCGTGAGCTCAGCCACCTCCCCATCCTCTCCGTTTGCCTTCTCGAGCACCGCAGCAACCGCACCAAGATCGACCGCACCCACCGCCGCCACCGCACGTCACTGTCGTGGCCACAACCATGTTGGCTCGCAACCGAGCACGTCATCACCTTCACCGCACTCGCAGGAGCCCGTAGCACCCCCGCACGCTCCTAGCCGTGCCTCCTAGCGGCTAGTTCGACCTTGCCCGAACTCCGAAAGCCGCAACGCTCGTCGCCGGGGTCGTTTCCGGTGACCCCGAGCCCAACCTTTGCCACCACTCGATGCGGCTTGCTCCCAGCTATGCGTAGGAGGTCTCCGCCGTCCATTTGGTCGTCAGAGTGCAAAACCCGCACCACCCCGCCACGTCTGGCCTCGCCGGTGGCTAAACGCCGGTGAGTTTGACTCCGCTGACCCAATTTGACCCCCCAGGGTCACTAACATGTGGGCCATGCCCCTGTTTAGTTTAGTGTTAGAGTAGTTAACGCTAATTACTTTAGTCCACTAAGAAATGTGATATTCTTATTGTTGGGGACATGCATATCCCCGTTGAGGTAACCTAGTGTTATTCGAAAATTCTCCGGTTTATTGTTATTCGGAAACAGTTTTTTAAACAAGACTTGATCAACCTTGTTAGTGGATTCCTTTTGATGAGCATGAGATGGATGAAGTTAGAAAGCACAACTCTCTGTACCCTCCTTTTACTTTCTGTTATTTAGATTAAATAAAGCAAAATTAGTATTTTTTGTATGTTTTCTGAATTATACTTGCAATAAAAATACCCCAAAAATGAAAGTTCTCCAAACGTCCTGAAAATGTAATATGATTTTTGTAGAATATTTAAGAATTTCTAGCACTGAGAACACACCAGGGGGCCCACCATTTGGCCACGAGGGCACAGAGTGCGCCCACCCCCTGGTGCATGCCCCCTGCCTCGTGGGCCCCATGTGGACCCCCTCCACCTATTCCGGCACCCACTCACTTCCTCTTCCTTGAGAAAAAAATCCTCCCATAGCTCAAACCCATCTTCTAGCTCATCTTGCTGCCATTTTCGATGTCTTTGCTCAAAGCTCCATACACAAAACTATTTTGGGGGATTGTTCTTCGGTATATGACTCATCCAATGGTCCAATTAGTTTTTGATCTAGTGCTTTATTTATTGCAAAATTTTGCTGCTAAGGTGACCCTGTTCTTGAGCTTGCATGTCAAATTTATATGGTCAAAAGTAGTTTTAATGCATGATATAGCCTCTAGGCACTTATGGGAGTAGTTGCTATCAATCTTGTTGAGTTTGGTTCACTTTTATTTTGAGTCACTAAAATTTTTGAAATTTTTCAGAGAAAGAAAAATGCATAGAAAAATGTACCAAGGTGGTTCCTCAAGGAAGCAAGGACCAAGGCTTGCGATATGTGAGCCGGACGATGAACCATCAAGGGAAGCTCAAGTGCGGCCTTGTGAATGGCCATCAGAGGAGTTTATGGTCCATGCAGGCATCAAGGATGAATTTGATGCGTTTGTGCGTAATGCTGATCTGGAGGACTTCGTGTCAGATAAGTGCCTACAATACCACTACCTAACTAATTCCCTTGTGAGGAGGTTTAAATTTACATCATCGCGCAATTCTCACACTGTTTTATTTGATCTTTACGATAAATCATATACCATGGACCTAGAAGATTTTAATACCGCTTGTAAACTCCCGCAGTGGGGCAATGTTAGTGAACCTCGCAAATCTGATTATAAAGACTTTCTTGCTAGTATCACTGTGGGGGAATCTAGGGAAATCACACAAGCTACCATAGGGAGAATTCATTTCCCTTCCATACATTATTTTGCTCTCTTTATAGGTAGATGTAGGAGATATGCCCTAAAGGCAGTAATAATAGTTATTTTGTATCTCCTGGTTTGTAATGAAGGCTTATGTTCCATGCTATAACTGCAATGATTCTCGAGTCTGCAAATAAAATGAGGCTTGGAGGGAAACTCATGTGCACGTGTGGGATAATAAACGGTAAAATGTATTCCTAGTCAAGCCTCTATGACTTGCTCAAGTATTGCATGATGATCCTGTTTTCCTGATCATGGGCATGACTATGCCGGCAATTTTGAGGGCACAATTGTTAGTAGAACACATGTGTTGAATCGACCCAATATGATGTTATGTTATGAGATACTTTCATCACAATTTAATGGTTAATAACACAGGGAAGTTAATGTTTGCATAATTCCTTAGACCATGAGAGTATCGAGTTTCTTCGTACTTGCTTCCTGAACTTTGGAGTTTGTTAAACGTCATCCGTAACTGGGTGGCTATTACGGCGGCTTATGGGTTCACAGAAAAGTATGGCAAGTAACGAGATAGCTCAAGATTGGGATTTGCTCCTCCGACGATGGAGAGATATACTCGGGCCCTCTCGGTGTAATGGTATCCATCATCGTCTGGCCAGACACCTTGTGATTTGATCACTGGGATGCCGGAACACGGAAACGAGAAAAGAGAACAAAAACGGTAACGAGGTAACTTTCATGGTGGACAAAGTGTTGGCCTACGGGAATGCAATAAATCTCACCTCGGATATTTGTGACATATCGCGAAGCAACAGGAATAGCTCACAGCAACTGGAGGTTCACTCGAATATTTCATTCGTGTGGGTATAGGGGTCAATATGGGTGTCCACGGCTCCGACGTTGATCATTGATTGGAAGGGGTTCCAGGTCATGTCTATACTTCCCCGAACCTATACCGAATTTTTTTGTTTTCTGTCGCGTTCCCCTACAGTGGCATCAAGAGCCGTGCTATGCATAGATGCAGGTTACGATCTAGAATACATGGAGATGTATGGGTATTGCATAATATAATTTTGGAGTAGATGAGATCTATTGCTGAAAATTATTTATGCGGGTGACAGATGAAATCTGTTACCCGACGTTCTTGTTACTTCCCTAGAATTTGCGTTTTCTCAATCGCGAGACAGCATGGTGCAATTTGACAAAGTTCTGGCAATCCATCGTCCTAATTGATCATGGAAGTGCTATTAGTTCTTTGGGTTCTGCCATAGTCAAAAGAAAGATGAAATTCGCAGATGAAAGGGCATTGCAGATATGATCTGCATGGGGGTCATGCGTATGATGAAGTTTAGTATGGGGCTCGAGATTTAATTATCTCGTGTTTCATACACCCCGAGATGTTAATCTAGCAACTTGAATAATCATACTTGATGATAAAACGTTGGTATCTGCAGTTTAAGTCAAAACCTTAGAAGCCACGTAAAATAAAATTTTGCATAAACCAATTAGAGGCGTCTAACTTGGTTTCGCAGGATGTGCATTTGATGTTCTATAGCAATGCTCATATTCAATTTGATTATGTATGAGATGACTATATGATGTAATTAACATGACTTGCATGTCATGATTCGGCATGATGGCTGGAGCCATATGATTGCACTTTAATGACCTGCGTGTCAACCTTAAGTAATGCATTTATTTTATCCGCTATGGAGATAGTAATATTATCTGGTGCATCGACAAGGTGGTGGAAATCTTCGCAAAGGTGAACACCGACACGAATGCCGGAGACGAAGAAATACTTGACTTCTCCGTCAGAAGAGGCTATACCATATCATGCCATTATGAATTGCCTTAGATGTTTATCCCTATTGATGCACCCTTCTTGATTGCGCAGTAGTCGCTTTTATTAGGGTGATCTCTCACTTAAAATATCAAGTAGTTAGTGTTCTCCCAAGTGCAGCACCGTCACAACATCTATCCTTTCGGGGTGCGCCATGGATGCATGGGTACGAACGATTGGAGAAATGTAAGGCGGGTGAGGTCAGACCTCGTAGCAAGATCACTTGGTTGTCTTAACGTTTGTTGCAGAATCGTCCTGAGCTCGGAACACACGCATCGAAAGATGAACAAGAGTCACATAGAGATGTGATCAGCAAGTTGGCCTACCAATTGAAATCCTCGTCATGAGATGATGATTCTATGACGTTGAATTGATATTTGGATCTTGTATCACTCAAAATCAATTTTGAGATATATTGATTTGAGTGGGAGAACACTTTAGAATAAAAATGTTTATTCACTAGTGCAAATTTCATTATAAACAAAGTCTAAGTGAAACTTGTGTTTTCCATTGTAGATCAAATGGCTCGCAACACCGCGTTCAACTTAGGCCCGATGTTAGAGAAAGAGAAGTTAGCTACGATTGGAAACAACTATGCGGACTGGGTCCGTAACCTGAGGATTGTCCTTAGGAGCGCTAAGAAAATGTACGTGCTTGAAACTGCTCTTCCAGCTAAACCGGCGGTAGAGGCCCCGGAAGATGAACAAAATGTCTGGGCCAGTAAGGATGATGAGCACAACTTAGTGCAGTGCCTCATGCTAGCTTGCATGAGTCCAGGGGTGCAAAAACGTTTTGAATTCCATAAACCCCGTGATTTGATCCGGGAATTGGATGCTCTGTACAAGGAAACTAAAAAGTCTGAACGATTTGATATCATGAAGGCTTTGATGGAATGCAAGATGGCTGAGGGTAGTTCAGTTGGCGAACACGTGGTCAAAATGATCGGCTATTCTGAAAGGCTTAAAGCCCTAGAATTTCCACTTCCACCTGGCCATATGATGGACATGTTGCTTTCTTCACTCCCCCGTCTTACGACGGTTTTGTCAGGAATTACAACATGACAGGGATGGAGAAGACACCGGAAGAGGTGCTCGCCATGCTGAAAAATACAGAAGGAGGACTGCGGAAAAATCGCAAGCAAGTGTTGCTTGTGAATAAAACCGCCAGTTTCAAAAAGAAAGGCAAGCCAAAGAAGGGCAAGGGCACCGGTAAGACCGGCTCCCAAAGCAACTCTAAGGGCGGAGCCAAGAATGAAACTGAGTGCTTCTACTGCAAGGGCATAGGACACTGGAAGAGAAATTGCAAGAAGTATCTGGAAGATAAGAAGACCGGGAAAACCGGAAAAGGTATAATTGTTATACATGTTAATGTCATTGACGTTTTGCTTGCTAGCGAAAATTCTAAGTGCTGGGTATTTGATACCGGATCGTTGCTCACATTTGCAACTCGATACAGGGGCTTCAAAAGGTTCGCAAGCTGGCAAAGAATGAAGTCATAATGCGCGTTGAGAACGGCACTGGGATCGCCGCTCAAGCCGCTGGCATTATGCCTCTACGTCTCCCTTAAGGATTTATCTTAGAACTAAGTAACTGTTATTTTGTTCCACTATCGTGTAGAAACATTATCTCTGGATCATGTTTAGTACGCGATGGGTATTCGTACAAGTCTGAGAACAATGTTTGTTCACTTTATTGTAAGGATATGTTTTATGGATTTGCACCCATTGTTGGGGGCCTTTTCATACTAAATCTTGAATGTGAAAATGATGTCTTTAATGTGAATGCCAAACGCCTTAAGAAGGCTGATACCACCACCACTTACTTGTGGCACTGTCGGCTTGGCCACATCAGAAAGAAACGCATGCAAAGACTCCAGAGAGATGGAGTTTTACCGTCCTTTGATTTTGAATCATTTGACACATGTGAAGCTTGTCTGATGGGGAAAATGACCAAGACGTTGTTCATGGGTCATCCTCAACAGGCGGGTGAATTATTGGAAATAGTACATAGTGATGCATGTGGTCCATTGAGTACAGCCGCACGGGGTGGGTATTTCTACTTCATGACTTTTACTGATGATTTAAGTCGGTATGGCTATATCTACTTAATGAAGCATACGTCGGAAACCTTTGAAAAGTTCAAAGAATTTCAGAATGAGGTAGAAAATAATTGTAACAAAAGGATTAAGTTTCTGCGGTCTGATCGCGGAGGCGAATATCTTAGTCATGAGTTTGGCCAACATCTGAGTGACCGTGGAATCGTTTCACAACTTACGCCTCCCGGAACTCCACAGAGAAACGGAATATCGGAAAGACGTAACCGAACCCTGTTGGACATGGTAAGGTCGATGATGTCTCTTACAGATCTGCCGATATCTTTTTGGGGTCATGCGCTAGAAACTGCCGCTCACACACTAAACAGAGCACCGTCTAAGTCTGTTAAGACGACACCACATGAGATGTGGAATGGGAAGAAACCCAGTTTGTCGCATCTTAACATTTGGGGATGTGAGGTACATGTAAAACGTTTACAACCTACCAAACTCGATCCTAGATCAGACAAGTGTAACTTTGTAGGTTATCCAAAAGAAACAATTGGGTATTCCTTCTACCTACCCTCTGAGCACAAAGTGTTTGTCGCTAAAAGCGGAGTCTTTCTTGAGAAAGAATTTCTCGCCAAAGAATTAAGTGGGAGGACAGTACAACTTGATGAGATTAGTGAATCTTCAACAACTGTTGATATGGCTATGGAACCGGAAGAAATTCCGCTAATTATCCCTGCAACTGAGCCGGAAGTTATAGGACATGATGCGGAGACTTCAGACAATGTTGTAACTGAACCACACAGATCAGGTAGGGCTATGCAGCCACCTAAGTGGTTTCATAACGAAATCTTCATTCTTGAAGACAATGAACCTGCGCACTACAAGGAAGTGATGGCAGGGCCCAGCTCAAAAGAATGGCACAAGGCCATGAGATCCGAAATGGAATCCATGTACGAAAACCAAGTTTGGAACTTGGAAGAACTTCCAGAAGGCGTAAAGCCAATTGGTTGTAAATGGATTTTCAAAAGAAAGACGGACACAGATGGTAACATTACTATCCACAAAGCTAGACTTGTCGCGAAAGGGTTCACGCAAGTTCCAGGAGTGGACTACGACGAGACTTTCTTGCCCGTAGCTATGCTTAGGTCTGTTCGGATATTGCTAGCAATTGCTGCTTATTTCAACTATGAAATATGGCAGATGGATGTCAAAACGGCTTTCCTAAATGGAAACCTCAAAGAGGATGTATACATGATACAACCAGAAGGTCTTGTCATTCATGAGGATGCTGGAAAGGTATGCAAACTTCAGAAAGCCATTTATGGTCTGAAGCAAGCATCAAGGAGCTGGAACATTCGTTTTGATGAAGTGGTCAAAGAGTTTGGCTTCATCAGGAATGACGAAGAATCTTGTGTTTACAAGAAGTTTAGTGGGAGCGCAAAAGCATTTCTAATCTTGTATGTGGATGACATATTGTTGATTGGAAATGATGTGAATTTTCTTAGCGAAATAAAAGACTCATTAAAAAAGAGGTTTTCAATGAAATACTTAGGTGAAGCGGCATATGTATTGGGCATCAGTGTCTATAGAGATAGATCAAAACGCCTGATAGCGCTTAGCCAAAGCACGTACATTGACAAGGTGTTGAAAAGGTTCAACATGGAGAACTCCAAGAAAGGCCTACTCCCCATGTCACCTAGCACAGTGCTTTGCAAGAATCAGAGTCCTCGGACTTTGGATGAGCGAGTACAAATGAATGATGTTCCATATGCCTCGGTAGTTGGTTCTATTATGTATGCCATGCTATGTACAAGACCAGATGTTTCCTATGCGCTAAGTGTTAGCAGCTGGTACCAAAGTGATCCAAGGTTGGAACACTGGGCCGCAGTCAAGGGTATTCTTAAGTACCTCAGAAGGACCAAGGATTTACTCCTTGTGTACGGAGGTGATGAAGAGCTCATTGTAAGTGGTTACACTGATGCAAGCTTCATGACTGACGCAGATGACTTCAAATCTCAACCAGGCTATGTTTTCATATTGAATGGTGGCCCAGTTGATTGGAAAATTTCCAAACAAAAGACTGTGGAGGATTCTATGACGGAGGCGGAGTATGTTGCCGCTTTAGAAGCCTCCAAGGAGGTGGTATGGATCAAGCAATTTCTTGAAGACCTTGGTGTGGTTCCAAGTGCTCCGGACCCGGTGGAGATCTATTGTGATAATAGTGGCGTCGTGGCTCAGGCAAGGGAGCCAAGTTCGCACCATACGACAAGACATATCCAAAGCAAATATAAACTCATTCGACATCATGTCGAAGAGGGTTTAGGGAAAGTACGCAAGGTTCACACAGATCTGAATGTGTCAGACCCGATGACGAAGCCTCTACCCCGAGCAAAGCATGAGCAACACCGAATAGCCATCGGTGTTAGGGAAGCCATGTAACTGGATTATGACTCTAGTGCAAGTGGGAGTCTGTAGGAGATATGCCCTAGAGGCAGTAATACCAATTATTTTGTATCTCCTGGTTTGTAATGAAGGTTTATGTTCCATGCTATAACTGCAATGATTCTCAAGTCTGCAAATAAAACGAGGCTTGGAGGGAAACTCATGTGCACATGTGGGATAATAAACGGTAAAATGTATTCCTAGTCAAGCCTCTATGACTGGCTCAAGTATTGCATGATGATCCTGTTTTCCTGATCATGGGCATGACTATGCCGGCAATTTTGAGGGCACAATTGTTAGTAGAACACATGTGTTGAATAGACCCAATATGATGTTATGCTATGAGATACTTTCATCACAAGTTAATTGTTAATAACATAGGGAAGTTAATGTTTGCATAATTCCTTAGACCATGAGAGTATCGAGTTTCTTCGTACTTGCTTCATGAACTTTGGGGTTTGTTAAACGTCATCCGTAACTGGGTGGCTATTACAGCGGCTTATGGGTTCACGGAAAAGTATGGCAAGTAACGAGATAGCTCAAGATTGGGATTTGCTCCTCCGACGATGGAGAGATATACTCGTGACCTCTCGATGTAATGGTATCCATTATCGTCTGGCCAAACACCTTGTGATTTGATCACTTGGATGCCGGAATACGGAAACGAGAAAAGAGAACAAAAACGGTAACGAGGTAACTTTCATGGTGGACAAAGTGTTGGCCCACGGGAATGCAATAAATCACACCTCGGGTATTTGTGACATATCGCGAAGCAACATGAATAGCTCACAGCAACTGGAGGTACACTCGAATATTTCATTCGTGTGGGTATAGGGGTCAATATGGGTGTCCACGACTCCGATGTTGATCATTGATCGGAAGGGGTTCCAGGTCATGTCTATACTTCACCGAACCTATAGGGTCACACGCTTAAGGGCCATCTCTCTGCTGAATACTAGACAGGGAGTCTGAGAGAAAGTCACCGGAAAAGTTTCGAAGACAACGGAAGAGTTTCAGAGAGAGAACACCGAAAGAGTTTTGGTAAAACCGAAAAGTTGTTTCGTAATATATTATTAGGTCAAAATGGTTTCGGCACTCACCTGGAAATTCTTAGAGGGCCCCAGAATTGGTCTCGGAACTTTTGGGAATTTTCGGAGAGAAAAACCAAAAATGTCCCGGAGCTGCCATAACCGCCGTTGTTGCTTTTTGCTGATAAAAATCACCACACCGGAAATGTTTCGGATCATGCCCAGAATAATTTTAGAGGGTGCCGGAAATGTTCTGGGACCTTCCGGAATTTTTCAGAAAAAATGTTTCGCGGAGAACATCTTGTCTCAGCACGAGGGGACAAGATCCCATGAATCGGGGGTTACATGTTTGGTGGCTTTTTGTCTAGGGAGCACCATGTTTCTAGGAGACATGTTGGTGGCTTGTTGGCCCCCTCATGGGAGGGGGTAAGGTTGTGGCTGGCCAAGGGGGTGCCTCCATGGTGTCCCCTTGGTGCCCCACTTGAGTTACCATTTCACCCTTCATGTGGGACATGTAGCATGGGTGTTTTGGTATTTCCTCCACCACCCCACCCCTTGCCTTGGCCTATAAAAGGAGGAGAAGGGGCTGCCATTCTCCTCATCCCTTGCTCTCATACACATGCCATGCATTATCTGGCTTCTTCTCTCCCTCCCATGAAAAGAGTTTCGTAGAGCCGTAAGGCTGTCTGGGTTCCGGCAGGAACTAGTTCTGGACGACGAAGCCCTGCCGGATAGCTGACACCGTTTGTGTGCAACCCCGTAGAGAGGTCGTAGTTTCAGTCTTTTGCCCAAGGGGCTATTCGAATGTCCTCCCGAAGGGCTGTCCGAGTCTCCGTTCGAGTTTCGAGGTTCCTCCCAAAGGGCTGTCCGCGACATCGTCCGGGGGATTATCCAACCGCCTCCCGAAGGGCTGTCCGGCAAGGGAGTACATCCTCGCGTCTGGGAGGTTGTAAATCCTAGCTGCGGGGATCTGCACCAACGATCTCCACCGACTCTTCTTTCGCTGCGCTTCGAGTCAGTACGGAACAGATCAAACCTTGTATGCAGTCTCCATAGTGGTCCTGGGCGTGCTCGCTATACCGAATTTTTTTCTGCCGCGTTCCCCTATATTAGATGCATTAATGGTAAAGATGAGGCTTGTCACATGTGCGTTCCAGATCTTAGTGTCCTCAAAAGTGGGGTGTTAGGTGATAAACAATATAACTTAGGGGCCATTGTTGCACGAAGGTTGCATCTTAACGGTACAAGTGAAGATTTGTTTGGTGGAATTTATGCAACTCGTGTAGCTAATTATCTTGGTCTACCCATACATGGAAATGATATGGAGTTGCCTCCTGCTTATCTAGATTATAGTGCTATGGTTCGCCATCAGTTTCTTGAGAGGAATGAACAGTTCCTTCAGTACCGACTAATCTTTCACAGGCAGCGCACTGTCCATGTTGCCCTCCCTGCTCCTACTTTCTTTAACTTTCAGGCAAAAAGGAGATATGTTATAACCAGGGAGGAGGAAAACGAGTATGAGAGGAGGATGGAGGCAGCTCGCCTCAAAGATGCAGCTCTTCAGGCAGTAGCTGCTGCATCTTAGTACAACCCCAGCTACAACTTTGGATATCCGCCAGGCCAGCAGTGGCCATAGACCAAGTTAAGCCAAAATCCTAAGCTTGGGGGAGTACGTATTTCTCACCGACATTACATTCATGTTCACACACTCATTCTAGTTGTCCGTGCTCATACTTTTTCATTGTACTATCCATGCTAGTTTATTTTCTTTTCAAAGCCTTCTTCTTGTGTGTCTGAAAAACCATAAGAAAAACAAAAAAATAGTTGTAGCTTTTAGCTAGTTTACTTTCCATGTCTGTAGTAGTAGTAATTAAAAGAAAACCCAAAAAGATTTCTCATTCTTCTTTTGTTGTTGGGAGCTTTCCCGTTGTCGGTGTCAAAACCGGCAGATCTCGAGTAGGGGGTCCCGAACTGTGTGTCTAGGCCAGATGGTAACAGGAGGCAAGGGACATGAAGTTTTACCCAGGTTCGGGCCCTCTTGATGGAGGTAAAACCCTACGTCCTGCTTGATTAATATTGATGATATGGGTAGTACAAGAGTAGATCTACCACGAGATCAAAGAGGATAAACCCTAGAAGCTAGCCTATGGTATGATTGTTGTTCTATATGTTGTCCTACGGACTAAAACCCTCCGGTTTATATAGACATCGGAGAGGGTTAGGGTTACACAAAGTCGGTTACAATGGTAGGAGATCCACATATCCGTATCGCCAAGCTTGCCTTCCACGCCAAGGAAAGTCCCTTCCGGACACGGGACAAAGTCTTCAATCTTGTATCTTCATAGTCTAGGAGTCCGGCTGAAGGTATAGTCCGGCCATACGGACACCCCCTAATCCAGGACTCCCTTAGTAGCCCCTGAACCAGGCTTCAATGACAACGAGTCCGGCGCACAGATTGTCTTCGGCATTGCAAGGCGGGTGCCTCCTCCAAGTACTTCATAGAAGATTTTGAACAAAAGGATAGTGTCCAGCTCTGCAAAATAAGTTTCCGCATATTGCCATAGAGAGAATAATATTTACACAAATCTAATCTACTGACGTATTCCGTAGTGTGACATCGCACCACGGCCAAGCCATTATTCGAATCGTTTTATTGTCCCACCTCAGCGTGTCATGCGAGGCGGTTTCCTTGGCACGTCTCGTCGAAGCAGAGATCGTGTCCCCTTATTCCAAGATTCTCATCAATACGGGCGTGGGTAACCCAACTGCGCCATTGATTACGGCGCTTGGAGATAAGCGAGTTTTACCAGGCTGGTGGGGACACGTAGTTGCGTCCACCCATATAAGGGGATAAGGATCCACCTTTTCACCTACGCCTTCTTCCTCCTTTGCCTATCCATTTTTGCGCACTCGAGCTCTAGCGCCCAAGTCCGCACTCCCCACCTCAACCTTCTCCAGCCATGTCCGGAGCGGGAGGCAAGTGGATGGTCTCCTCCGTCACGGAGGGACACATCAAAAAACTGAGGAAGGCCGGATACTTGTCTAACGACATCGCATACCGGCTTCCCGAAGAGGGGCAGCTCCTCCCCACCCCAAGGCCCCATGAGAGGGTAGTGTTCCTTCCCCACTTCCTCCGCGGACTGGGCTTTCCTATCCACCCATTCATCTGGGGACTCATGTTCTACTACGGCCTGGATTTCCATGATCTGGCCCCGAACTTCATCCTCAACATCTCGGCGTTTATCGTCGTGTGCGAGGCTTTCCTCCGCATCCGCCCCCATTTCGGCCTATGGCTCAAGACTTTCAATGTCAAGCCGAAGGTGGTGCGCGGCAACCAGGTGGAGCGCGGAGGCGCCATGGTGGGCAAGATGCCCAACGTCTTATGGCTCGAGGGCTCCTTTGTAGAGAACCTGAAGGGGTGGCAATCGGGGTGGTTTTACATCACCGAGCCGCGCGACCCTGAGTGGGTCACATCCCCCGAGTTCCGGTCCGGACCCCCAACGCGGCTCTCGTCCTGGAAAGAGACGGACCTGTTGTGGGGCAGCAAAGGAGAGGTGACCGGACTGCAAACATGCATCCAAACCCTGGTGAACAAGCAGCTCAAGCTTGTCAACATAGTCCAGGTTATGCTCATCCGTTGGATCCTCCCGTGTCAACAACGGGCCTTCAATCTGTGGGAGTTCAACCTGGCGCAGCACCGAACTCTGAGCAGGCTCTTTGACACAACGTACGAAGATGCCTGGAAGGTGCTTTTCAAGGGCGCCGAGGCTCCCGCATCCGCTACCGAGGATCGCGGATTCAGCGCGCAGCGTCACGCTATGGCGGTAAGTTGTTTGTACCTTTTACAGGGTATTAGTTTTTCATAGTTTAACTCTATGCGGGATCTAAGCTCCCTTACCTTTGACAGGATTGGCAGGCGAAGTCCGGACAGATCGACTGTCCGGCTCCTTTACCCGAAGACCCAGCTGATGCCCGCTTGGCGAAGCTGCTGGTTCCGGCACCCTATGTGGTGCCGGAGAAGAAGGCCATGAAGAAGGCCACGGGGACTCGAAAAAGTGCCCGGCGCCAGGAGGTGTCGGGTTCATCATCCGACGGCTCCAAGGCGCATTCCTCCCGTGAAGACGAGGAGGAGGAAGAAGAGACCTCTCCCCCTCCAGCGGGGGAGAGAAGAAAAGGAAGGCCGCCCTCACTGGGGAGGCCGAAAGGTCCAAGAAGGGGAAAACCCTTCCTCCAGACTACTCCGCCAACGCCGACGACGGCGGAGAGGAGTGGCCGCTCAGGGCCAAGCCCCTGGCGAAATCATAAGTATCCGGATACCAGAGTAATTCATAGTATTCACTTATTGCACAACTTTCCCTTATGTCGAATATGTTTATGCAGCCCACCCAAAGACCGGCTCGACGCGTCGTTGAGCGGTTCACTAGACTCGTCGGATGTGAATTCGCTTCCGACGGCTACCTCCCCCCGCCCTACGGACGACGCCGAAGTGTTGTCCCAACAGGTTCCAAGCCAGGAGGAGGTGGTCCTGGAGGCGCCGCAAGGCGACCTCCCAGACTCCAGGAGTAAAGGGGATAAAACTCCCCAGGGCTCCAAGTCCGGCTCTAGGCCGGACACTGCTCTGGAACCTTCAAAGGTTACAGAGTCCGGCAGGCGACCTCCTTCCAAGAGGAGCAAGCCCACTGTGCCGGTGACCCCCGTCCAACCGGAGGCGCCGGACAATCTGTTGGAGGTGCTCAAAGGCACCTCCATCGACAAGGAGCACTGCCCCATTATGAGTGCGGTGGTCCAGAAGGTTCAGTCCGC
Source organism: Triticum monococcum (assembly GCA_034509565.1). Classification (NCBI taxonomy): domain Eukaryota; kingdom Viridiplantae; phylum Streptophyta; class Magnoliopsida; order Poales; family Poaceae; genus Triticum; species Triticum monococcum. The sequence goes on along the minus strand of CM067843.1, from coordinate 59,436,348 downwards.
CAAGAGCGGACTGACTGAAGCTTGTGCTAGCCTTTTAACAGGCTTTGTGGTAAGTAAAGAATGTGTAAATAATAGTACCGCATAGACAGTAGCCCCTGATGCTCTTTTTGGCGTTCGGGAAGAAAAGCCGAATAGAGGATGAAATAAAATTCGCAGGAGTCTAACAAAAATGAGTCAATATGCGTATGCAGGCTTCTCTGCTGGCATCCGCCGCACTGACTGCGGAAGTGGACACGCTAAAGCAGAACCTCGAGCAGTCCGAGCAAGAGCTCGGGCGTGCCAAGAAGCAGCTCGAGGACAAGGAAGGTAAGAAATACATTGTTTAAATATATAAAAAAAGTGCAATTGCAAAAAATGACAGGATTATCGTGGCTATTGTAGGGGCCACGTCTGAGGTGGCGACCCTTAAGCAAGCGCTGCTCGAGGCCGAGAAGAGGGCGGCCACGGAGCGCACCGAGCGGGAGAAGTATGAGGCCCAGGTTGGCAAGGTGCGGCAAGAGCTCCAGGCTCTCATGAAAAAACTTGAGAGTTTGGAGCTTGACTCAAAGACGCGAGCGTCCGAGCTCGCGGTGGCTATTGAAAATGCCAAGTCTGCCAAGGCTGAATCCCAGAAGACCCTCCAGGAGTTGGATGCGGTGAAAAAGATAGCGGCGGGTAAGGAATTCTTTATGCAAAGCAAACACATAAACGCGAGTTACTTGTTACTTACCCAAATCCGGAGCTCTCCAGGAGCATTCGCAGATCTTCCCCGTAGCGTGTCCGATGCCGCCGCATTCTATCGAGCCGAGGAGGGCAGCTCGACAGAGAAGGTGTTCTGGTCTCAGTATGCTGAGGCCGGACACCCAGTGCCCCTGAGCGACTAGCTGAAGCAACTGGTCGAGCTCCACAAGGTGGCCGAACAGGCCATGAAGGGCCTCATAGTTCGGCTATGGCTTGGAGAGGCTCTGCCTGGGAGCTATTTCGGGCTGGTGCGGTGGCTGGTGGGGGAATGTCCAAGGCTCGAGGTCATCAAGCGCAACGTCTGCATTGAAGGTGCCCGTAGGGCCCTTGCCCGTGCTAAGGTGCACTGGGGCAAGCTGGATGCTAAGAAGCTTGTGAAGGACGGCCACCGCCGGGGAAAGAGCATCGCAAGCCCGAGAATTATAAGGATGTTTTGAAGGGTGCCCGCCTTATGGCAGATGAATGTTCCAGGGAAGTAATTTTTGAGTAAAACTCGCTCGTTTTGTCCCGTGCGCTGAAAACTTATTCATATGCGCTAAGCCATGCTTTTAGAATTTAAAATATTACCTTCTGTGCGGCTGTTTATCAATTCTGAGAGATGGCGAGTCACCGGCTTCTGCACCCGTGCCGCTAGTGCTGGGGTGTTCGGGGATAAACCTGAGCGCTCTTTTCCCCATGTTTGGGTCCTTCGAGGGAGACACTCAGCACAACGAACAAGGCAATCGGACTATAATGCTGAACACTCTCACTTAGCCATAGAATTCTATAATTTTAAATTTTGGCGAAGCCCCTGGTATTTGGAAGACCGAGTTCAGGGCGCTATCCACGCCTTGGCTGGAAAGAGCCGACTCCTCGCTCTAAGCGGCATAAGTCTTTAGGGACTCGAAAAACCTCTCGAACAGCGACCAGCTCTCGCTTCAACATGACAGTCAATTTTAGCTTTCTCTACTGAGGTGCTCGACCTAGCTCAACTGGGGCACAATCGCAGTAGTTCTCCTAGTGCTACCTTAGCCGACATAGTGGAACGTAAGGCACCAAAACATAGGAGCCGGGCAAACCCAACTCTTGACCCAAGACATGATTCGGAGCCGATGCATATAATGCTATAAGTTCGGGGTGCCGCACTTGTTAAACTGTTCGGACTTTTCACACCAAATTGAGGGGTACTAAAGCCCCTGGCGTATTTTGGCCGTACCAAAGTGTACGGGTGCAACATGTCGTTAAGGAACATATATTTGTAAAAAAAAGAGTAATGCAAAAGAGACAAAAGCTATGCATTGTTTATTAAAAAGGGCTGCGATCAAAGCAGAACGATACAAATAATGCGATAAGCAAAAGGTTGGACTATGTCCGTTCCAGGGGCAGGCTGCGGAATGGTATGCGAAACATGTATACTTCTCATGATAGAGACCACCTGGGAGTTCCGTAATGCGGCATGGCTTGTTTGCTTCCCTGGTTCTTGCATTGTTCGTGCGGGAATTGAACTACCAAACAGGCCTTCCGAAGAATGGAGTCCTGAAAGTAAGAGAAAATTAAAAAATCGGCAGTCCCTGGTGCGGTTTAAGCCGTGTTTCGGGCGTGCCGTGATGGTGCCCCTCCCCCTGTACCCATGGTATTTCTAGAGCATAGTTATGTACACGAAGCACTGGTGTCGCATTTTTGCGAGGGCTGGGGTTGGGCCGCATTGCTATGCCTGCTCGGAACGTGCCAGGCGGTCTTGTTGTAGGTTACTCCGGGCGCGCTTGACGGTGTCCAGACGTTTAATGGTCGGACTGGAGAACTGCCTGGAGAGGCTGCTTTGTACTTCCGCTGCAAGGGCCGCCGTGTGCTCCTCCGTTCGGAGGGAGCGTTCGGTGTTTCCATTGACCGTAATTACTCCTCGAGGGCCTGGCATCTTGAGCTTAAGGTATGCGTAGTGCGGTACCGCATTGAACTTGGCGAATGCGGTTCGCCCGAGTAGTGCGTGATAGCCACTACGGAATGGTACTATGTCGAAGATTAACTCCTCGCTTCGGAAATTATCCGGAGATCCGAAGACCACTTCAAGTGTGACTGAGCCTGTACAATTGGCCTCTACACCTGGTATTACGCCTTTAAAGGTCATTTTGGTGGGCTTAATCCTTGAGGGATCTATGCCCATTTTCCGCACTGTATCCTGGTAAAGCAGGTTCAGGCTGCTGCCGCCGTCCATAAGGACTCTAGTGAGATGAAATCCGTCAATAATTGGGTCTAGAACCAATGCAGCAAATCCGCCATGACGGGTGCTAGTGGGATGGTCCCTTCGATCAAAGGTGATCGGGCAGGAGGACCATGGGTTGAACTTTGGGGCGACTGGCTCTACCGCGTATACGTCCCTCAACGCGTGCTTCCGCTCCCTCTTGGGGATGTGGGTTGCGTATATCATGTTCACCGTCCGCACTTGTGGGGGAAAACCCTCCTGTCCATTGTTGTTTGGTGGCCGGGGCTCTTCATCGTCATCGCTATGCAGCCCCTTGTCTTTATTTTTGGCATTTAACTTGCCTGCCTGCTTGAACACCCAACAATCCCTGTTGGTGTGATTGGCCGGCTTTTCGGGGGTGCCATGTATCTGACACAAGCAGTCGAGTATTCGGTCCAAACTGGACGGGCCCCTAGGATTTCTTTTGAATGGCTTTTTCCGCTGACCGGATTTATAGCCTCTGAATCCGGCATTAACTGCCGTATCCTCAGCATTGTCGCCGTTAATGCGGCGCTTCTGCTTGTTGCGATGCGACCTACCACTACTGTCCCTGGTATCCGAATTACCAGGGTTCTTGGTCATATTGTTGCTATGAGCAAGCCAGCTGTCTTCTCCCGCGCAAAAGCGGGTCATGAGTGTCGTGAGTGCTGCCATAGATTTCGGCTTTTCCTGTCCAAGGTGCCGGGCAAGCCACTCGTCACGGATATTGTGCTTGAAGGCTACTAGGGCCTCTACGTCCGGACAGTCGACTATTTGATTTTTCTTTGTTAGGAACCGTGTCGAGAATTGCCTAGCCAGTTCCTCTGGCTTCTGAATTACGTGGCTTAGGTTATCGGCGTCTGGTGGTCGCACATAAGTGCCCTGGAAATTGTCGAGGAATGCGGCTTCCAGGTCCTCCCAACAACTAATTGATCCTGCTGGCAAGCTGTTAAGCCAATGCCGAGCTGGTCCTTTAAGCTTGAGTGTGAGGTATTTGATGGCGTGGAGATCATCGCCGCGGGCCATGTGGATATGAAGGAGATAATCCTTGATCCATACCGCAGGATCTGTTGTGCCATCATATGATTCGATGTTTACGGGTTAGAAACCCTCGGGGATTTGATGATCCATTACTTCGTCTGTGAAGCATAGTGGGTGTGCGGCGCCTCTGTACTGGGCTATATCACGACGTAGCTCCAATGAGCTTTGTCTACTGTGTTCGGCCCTACCGGATTTGTGTCCGGCGTGACGGTTATCGTCTCGAGTTGTGGGGCGCCCATGCGATCCGTAGATCAATCTTGTTTGCCTTGCCTTGTCCTCCAACATATCTCGAAGGTCTGGCGCATGTTCCTGTGCCTTGGTACAGGGTGCGGCTTGAGTGGAGGGCCGAGAGGCCTCTCTGTCGCAGCCACGAGGTGGCCGGTCGGCCGTATCAAGTGTTGTTGATGTAGGTTTAAGTGCTTCCTCCTCTAATCGAGGTAGAAACCTGCGCTTTGGGTAGCTCTTGGAGGGGCGTTCGAGTTTATGCTCTTCGGCCGCAAGGACTTTAGTCCATCTGTCGACTAGCAAATCTTGATCAGCTCTAAGCTGTTGCTGTTTTTTCTTGAGGCTTCTTGCCGTGGCCATAAGCCTGCGTTGAAAACGCTCTTGCTCGACGGGATCCTCTGGCACGACGAATTCGTCGTCATTGAGGCTTGCCTCGTCTTCGGAGGGAGGCATATAATTATCGTCCTCGACCTCTCTGTCTGCCGCTCTCTCATGAGGGCTGGCTTCTCCATCCTCCTGTGCTGAATCTTGCTGGAGGGGGTTTTCTTCGTCACTCTCCGGAGTATTATTATCTCCCGTGCTGGAATCACCGTATTTGCTTTGGCAGGATTTTGAGCGGCGCCACTGACGCCGGCGCTTAGGCTGTTTCTTGGAGGGGTCATCTTCCGCTGTTCCATCACCATCTCCTTCTTTTGGGGTGTCCACCATGTATATGTCATATGACGAGGTGGCTTTCCAGGGCCCAATAGGCGCTGGTTCTTCATCGTCTCCTGCATCGGCGTCCATACCGTCGATGTCTTCGGAATCGAAGTTGAGCATGTCAGTTAAATCGTCAATAGTGGCTACAAAGTGGGTGGTGGGTGGGCTTTGAATTTCTTCATCTTCCGTATCCCAACCTTGCTGAGCGTAGTCCGGCCAGGGCTCTCCTGATAAAGAGAGAGACTTTAGTGTCTTCAGAATATCGCCGAAAGGTGAGTGCTGAAAGATGTCCACGGTAGTAAACTCCTTGATCGGCGCCCAATCGGATTCGATCGGCAGGGGCGCGGAGGATTCGGAGTCCGGAGAGGAGTCTGGCTCCTTGGAGTCACGAGTCTCGCGGAGTGCGGGGCTGGTGTTCGGCTCGATCGCCGTTAGGATCGCAGCCCCCGAGGCGGCGTCCAACCACCGATCCTCGATCGGCGCAGTTGGCTCCGAATTAAGGGTCGAAGCCGATGCGGCCTCCAGGGCACTGTTCGGCGGCAGAGCTAGATCATGCTCGTCGTGACAGTGCGGCGCGCTCGGCAGTGGCTCGAATCCGTCAAAGATCAAGTCCCCGCGGATGTCAGCCGTGTAGTTTAAACTTCCAAATCTGACCTGACGGCCAAGGGCATAGCTTTCGATCTGATCCAGATGGCCAAGTGAATTGGCCCGCAGCGCGAAGCCGCCGAAGACGAAGATCTATCCAGGGAGGAAGGTCTCACCCTGGACTGCATCGCTATTGATGATCGTAGGAGCCATCAAGCCTAACGGCGACGACACAGAGGAACTCTCAATGAAAGCACCAATGTCGGTGTCAAAACTGGCGGATCTCGGGTAGGGGGTCTCGAACTGTGCGTCTAGGCCGGATGGTAACAGGAGGCAAGGAACACGAAGTTTTACCCAGGTTCGGGCCCTCTTGATGGAGGTAAAACCCTACGTCCTGCTTGATTAATATTGATGATATGGGTAGTACAAGAGTAGATCTACCACGAGATCGGAGAGGCTAAACCCTAGAAGCTAGCCTATGGTATGATTGTTGTTCTATATGTTGTCCTACGGACTAAAACCCTCCGGTTTATATAGACACCGGAGAGGGTTAGGGTTACACAAAGTCGGTTACAATGGTAGGAGATCCACAATCCGTATCGCCAAGCTTGCCTTCCACGCCAAGGAAAGTCCCTTCTGGACACGGGACGAAGTCTTCAATCTTGTATCTTCATAGTCCAGGAGTCCGGCTGAAGGTATAGTCCGTCCATCTGGACACCCCCTAATCTAGGACTCCCTCACCCGTGTAAATAGTTTTAAATTTTTTTCTTATTCTTTGGGGGTCAAGAGTAGAAGACCATGATGAAAATGTTGAGTGGCTCTCATATGCATTATTATTTATTTAACCAAGAGCCCATATTACCTTGTCTTCTCCCTTGTATTAAATGCTTGCAAATTCCAACTTAGTCCAATGCACATGCACTATTATTATTATCCACCCCGTTTGGTCGTGCGAGTGAAAGACAATAATAACGATATATGATGGACTAAATGAGATGAGAGAAGCTGGTATGAACTCGGCCTATCTTGTTTTTGTAAATATGATTAGTTCATCATTACTGATTCAACCTATTATGAATGAAACATGTTTGCAATGACAAGTATAGATTATAGTTTCCCATGCCATGCTTAATTAGCTGAGAGTTTATAATGGTTTACCTTATGTGCCAACATGCTATTAAAATGGTTGTGATGTGGTATGATAGGGTGGTATCCTTCTTTGAACGATTCGAGTGGCTTGACTTGGCACATGTTCACGCATGTAGTTGAAACAAAATCAACATAGACTCCATGATATTTATCTTCACGGTGATTTATATCCTACTCATGCTTGCACTCATTGTTGATTAATCTTAATGCATGTTCATTACTGTTGTCGCTTCCCAGTATCTTTTTAGCCTTCACTTGTACTAAGCGGGAATACTGCTTGTGCATCCACTTCCATAAACCCCAAAGTTATTCCATATGAGTCCACCATACCTTCCTATATGCGGTATTTACCTGCCGTTCCAAGTAAATTTGTATGTGCCAAATTCTAAACCTTCAATGAAATTCCGCTTTGTATGCTCGAATAGCTCATGTATCAACTAGGGTTGTCTACATCTTCCATGCTAGGTGGGTTATTCTCACGATGAGTGGACTCCACTCATTATTCACGAGAAAATTGCCGGTAACCGGGATGCCCAGTTCCATGCTCAAATCAAATCAAAATAATTGCAAACAAAACTCCCCCAGGATTGTTGTTAGTTGGACGACACTCATTGTTTCGGACAAGCCATGGATTGATGTTTGTTGGTGGTGGGGGAGTACAAACTTTACCATTCTGTTTGGGAACCGCCTATAATGTGTGTAGCATGGAAGATATCGAGATCTCTTGGTTGTTATGTTGACAATGAAAGTATGCCACTCAAAATGTTATTTATCTCTATTTCAAAACTCGAGCTCTGGCACCTCTGCAAATCCCTGCTTCCCTCTGCGAAAGGCCTATCTATTTACTTTTATGTTGAGTCATCATCCTCTTATTAAAAAGCACTAGTCGGAGAGCATCGCTGTCATTTGCATGTATTGCTATTAATTTACATTGAGTATGACTGTGACTAGATCTCTTTTACCATGAATTACAATGTCTAGTCAGTCCTTGATCTTCAGGGGTGCTCTACACTTATGTTTTGCAGTCTCAGAAAGGGCTAGCGAGATACCATCTTGTTATATCATTTTATGATTGTTTTGAGAAAGTGTTGTCATCCAAGATTTATTATTATTTCTCGCTAGTTGATTATGCCATTGATATGAGTAAAAATGAGGCCTAAATGTTATTGTGAATATGGTTAGTTCATAATCTTTGCTGAAAACTTGAATGCTGGCTTTACATATTTGCAACAACAAGATCAAACACAGTTTGTAAAAGTTTTTCTTTATCACTTTCAGTTTTTCAACTGAATTGCTTGAGCACAAGCAAAGGTTTAAGCTTGGGGGAGTTGATACGTCTCCAACGCATCTACTTTTCCAAACACTTTTGCCCTTGTTTTGGACTCTAACTTGCATGATTTGAATGGAACTAACCCGGACTGACGCTATTTTCAGCAGAACTGCCATGGTGTTATTTTTGTGCAGAAATAAAAGTTCTTGGAATGACCTGAAAATCCACGGAGACACGTTTTGGAATTAATGAAAAATACTGGCGAAAAAATCAGCATCAGGGGGGCCACACTCTATCCACGAGGGTGCAGGGCGCCCCCCTAGGGCGTGCTCCGTGCCTCGTGGCCCCCCTCGGACTCCACCGACCTCAACCCCAACTCCATATATTCACTTTCGGGGAGGAAAAAATCAGAGAGAAGGATTCATCGCGTTTTACGATACGGAGCCGCCACCAAGCCCTAATCTTCCTCGGGAGGGCTGATCTGGAGTCTGTTCGGGGCTCCGAAGAGGGGAATCCATCGCCATTGTCATCATCAACCATCCTCCATGACCAATTTCATGATGCTCACCGCCGTGCGTGAGTAATCTCATCATAGGCTTGCTGGACGGTGATGGGTTGGATGAGATTTACCATGTGATCGAGTTAGTTTTGTTAGGGTTTGATCCCTAGTATCAATTATGTTCTAAGATTGATGTTACTATGACTTCGCTATGCTTAATGGTTGTCACTAGGGCCCGAGTGCCATGATTTCAGATCTGAACCTATTATGTTTTCATGAATATATGTGAGTTATTGATCCTATCTTGCAAGTCAATAGTCACCTACTATGTGTTATGATCCGGCAACCCCGAAGTGACAATAATCGGGACCACTCCCAGTGATGACCGTAGTTTGAGGAGTTCATGTATTCACTAAGTGTTAATGCTTTGGTCCGGTACTCTATTAAAAGGAGGCCTTAATATCCCTTAGTTTCCAATAGGACCCTGCTGCCACGGGAGGGTAGGATAAAAGATGTCATACAAGTTCTTTTCCATAAGCACGTATGACTATATTCGGAATACATGCCTACATTACATTGATGAACTGGAGCTAGTTCTGTGTCACCCTATTTTATAACTGTTGCATGAGGAATCACACCCGACATAATTATCCATCATTGATCCATTGCCTATGAGCTTTTCATATATTGATCTTTGCTTAGTTACTTATCAGCTGCCAGTGTTATGATTGCTACAAAAACTGCTACTGTTACTTTTGCCACCGTTACCATTACTTCCATACTACTTTGCTACTAAATACTTTGCTGCAGATATTAAGTCTTTTAGGTGTGGTTGAATTGACAACTCAACTGCTAATACTTGAGAATATTCTTTGGCTCCCCTTGTGTCGAATCAATAAATTTGGGTTGAATACTCTACCCTCGAAAACTATTGCGATCCCGTAATATCACCATCTTCATATCTCAAAAGAATCATAAAGAATCAAACTTCTCATAGTATTCAACGCACTTTATATGAAAGTTTTTATTATACCCATCTTGGATGCCCATCATATTAGGACTAGTTTTATAGCCAAAGCAAATTACCATGCTGTTCTAAAAGACACTCAAAATAATATAAGTGAAGCATCAAAGATCAATAATTTCTATAAAACAAAACCACCACCGTGCTCTAAAAAGATATAAGTGAAGCACTAGAGCAAAATTATCTAGCTCAAAAGATATAAGTGAAGCACATAGATTATTCTAATAAATTCCGATTCATGCGTGTCTCTCCCAAAAGGTGTGTACAACAAGGATGATTGTGGTAAACTAAAAAGAAAAGACTCAAATCATACAAGACGCTCCAAGCAAAACACATATCATGTGGTGAATAAAAATAGAGCCTCAAGTAAATTTACCGATAGACGAAGCTGAAAGAGGGGATGCTTTCCGGGGCATCCCCAAGCTTAGGCTTTTGGTTGTCCTTGAATTTTACCTTGGGCATCCCCAAGCTTAGGCTCTTGCCACTCCTTATTCCAAAATCCATCAAATCTTTACCCAAAAACTTGAAAACTTCACAACACAAAACTTCAACAGAAAACCTCATGAGCTCCATTAGTATAAGAAAATAAACCACCATGATACGTCCATTTTGCATCATGCTTTTATATCAATATTTATTGCATTATGGGCTGTTATTACACATTATGTCACAATACTTATGCCTATTCTCTCTTATTTTACAAGGTTTAAATAAAGAGGGAGAATGCCGGCAACTAGGATTCTGGGCTGGAAAAGGAGCAAATATTAGAGACCTATTCTGCACAGCTCCAAAAGTCCTGAAACTCCACGGAAGACGTTTTCCAAATATATAAAAAATACTGAGAGCAAGAACTTCACCAGGGGGCCCACACCATGCTCACGAGGGTGGGGGGCACGCCCCCTACCTCGTGGGCCCTCTGGTGGCCCTCCGGTGACCATCTTCTTATATATGGAGTATTTCGATGGGAAAAAAATCATAAGCCATCTTCTCGGACGGAACTCCGCCGCCACGAGGCGGAACCAATCTAGGGCTCTAGCGGAGCTGTTCTGCCGGGGAAACTTCCCTCCGGGAGGGGGAAATCATCGCCATCGTCATCACCAACGCTCCTCTCATCGGGAGAGAGCAATCTCCATCAACATCTTAATCATCACCATCTCACCTCAAAACCCTAGTTCATCTCTTGTATCCAATTCTTGTCTCCAAGTCCGGGATTGGTGCTAGTAGGTTGCTTGTAGTGTTAATTACTCTTTGTAGTTGATGCTAGTTGGTTCAATTGGTGGAAGATCATATGTTCAGATCCTATATGCATATTAATACCCCTCTGATTATGAACATGTTTATGCTTTGTGAGTAGTTACTTTTGTTCCTGAGGACATGTGAGAAGTCTTGATATTAGTAGTCATGTGAATTTGGTATTCGTTTGACATTTTAATGAGATAGTATGTTGTCTCTCCTCTAGTGGTGTTATGTGAACGTCGACTACATGACACTTCACCATTGTTTGGGCCTAGAGGAAGGCATTGGGAAGTAATAAGTAGATGGTGGGTTGCTAGAGTGACAGAAGCTTAAACCCTAGTTTATGCGTTGCTTCGTAAGGGGCTGATTTGGATCCATATGTTTCATGCTATGGTTAGGTTTACCTTAATACTTTTGTTGTAGTTGCGGATGCTTGCAATAGAGGTTAATCATTAGTGGGATGCTTGTCCAAGTAAGGGCAGTACCCAAGCACCAGTCCACCCACATACCAAATTATCAAAGTACCGAACGCGAATCATATGAACGTGATGAAAACTAGCTTGACGATATTCCCATGTGTCCTCAGGAGCGCTTTACATCATATAAGAGTTTGTCTAGGCTTGTCCTTTGCTACAAAAGGGATTGGGCCACCTTGCTGCACCTTATTTACTTTTGTTACTTGTTGCTCGTTACAAATTATCTTATCACAAAACTATCTGTTACCACTTATTTTAGTACTTGCATAGAATACCTTGCTGGAAATCGCTTATCATTTCCTTCTGCTCCTTGTTGGGTTCAACACTATTACTTATCGAAAGGACTATGATAGATCCCCTATACTTGTGGGTCATCAAGATTCTTTTCTGGCGCCGTTGCCGGGGAGTGAAGCGCCTTTGGTAGGTGGAATTTGGTAAGGAAAGATTTATATAGTGTGCTGAAATTTACTGTCACTTGTTACCATGGAAAGTAATCCTCCGAGGGGCTTCTTCAGGGTATCTTCACCCCGACCAGTAGAGCAAAGAGTTGCTCCTAAACCTACTGAACCTATTGAAAATGAAAATGAAAGTGCTTGCTTTGAAGTTCCTTCGGGTATGATAGAAAAACTGCTAGCTAATCTTTTTTTAGGAGATGGAACAAAACATCCCGATGAACATTTGATATATGTGGATGAAGTTTGTGGATTATTTAAGCTTGTAGGTGTACCCGGAGATGTTGTTAAGAAGAAGGTCTTCCCTTTATCTTTGAGGGGAGATGCATCGACATGGTACATGCTATGTGGTGATATGGGGTCTTGGAATTACAAATGATTGAAATTGGAATTTCATCAGAAGTTTTACCCTACGCATATTGTTCATCATGATCGCAATTATATATATAATTTTTGGCCTCGCGAAGGAGAAAGCATCGCTCAAGCTTGGGGGAGGCTTAAATCAATGTTATATTCATGCCCCAATCATCAGCTCTCAAGAGAAATGATTATTCAAAATTTTTATGCTCGGCTTTCTGGTAACAATCGCACCATGCTTGATGCTTCTTGTGCTGGCTCTTTTATGATGAAGACTATTGAATTCAAATGGGATTTATTGGAAAGAATTAAACGCAACTCTGAAGATTGGGACCTCGACAATGGTAAGGAGTCAGGTATGACACCTAGTTTTGATTGTGTTAAATCTTTGATGGATACCGATATTTTTCATAAATTTAGCACTAAATATGGACTTGACTATGAGATAGTAGCTTCTTACTGTGAATCTTTTGCTGCCTATGTTGATCTCCCCAAGGAGAAGTGGTTTACATATCATCGTCCCATAGAAGTAAAAGTAGCTGCACCTATTAAAGTTGAAGAAAAGACTATCACTTATAATGATCCTATTGTTCATACTTCTTATGTTGAGAAACCACCTTTCCCTGTTAGGATAAAGGATCATGCTAAAGCTTCAACTGTGGTTCGTAAAAACAATATTAAAACATATACATCTCCTGAGCAAGTTAAAGTTGAACCTAACATTGCTATCATTAAAGATCTCTTGTCTGATAATATTGATGGGCATGGTATTTATTTCTATGATGAAACTGCTAGAATTGCTAAACCCCGTGATAAAGATAAACCTAGATCTATGGTAGGCATGCCTGTTATTTCTGTTACAATGGGAGATCATTGTTATCATGGCTTATGTGATATGGGTGCTAGTACTAGTGCAATACCTTATTCCTTATACAAAGAAGTTATGCATGATATTGCACCTGCTGAGATGGAAGATATTGATGTCACAATTAAACTTGCCAATAGAGATACTATTTCACCAATGGGAATTGTTAGAGATGTTGAAGTCTTGTGTGGGAAAACTAAATATTCTGCTGATTTTCTTATTCTTGGTTCCCCACAAGACAACTTTTGTCCCATTATATTTGGTACACCCTTCTTAAATACTGTTAATGCTACCGCAAATTGCAAAAGAGATGTTGTTACTATCGGTTTAGATGATATGACTCATGAATTTAATTTTTCTAAATTTAGTAGACAACACCGTGAAGAAGGATTACCTAGTAAGGATGAAATTATTGGTCTTGCTTCTATTGCCATACCTCCTAGTGATCCTTTAGAACAATACTTGCTAGACCATGAAAATGATATGTTTATGAATGAAAGAAGGGAATTAGATGAAGTATTCTTTAAACAGGAACCTATTCTGAAAAACAATTTACCTGTTGAAATCCTAGGGGATCCTCCTCCACCCAAGGGTGATCCCGTGTTTGAGCTTAAACCATTACCTGATACTCTTAAATATGCTTATCTTGATGAGAAAAAGATATATCATGTTATTATTAGTGCTAACCTTTCAGAGCATGAGGAAGAGAGATTATTGAAAACTCTAAACAAGCCCCGCGCTGCTATTGGGTATACTCTTGATGATCTTAAGGGCATTAGTCCCACTCTATGTCAACATAAAATTAATTTGGAAAAGATGCTAAACCAGTTCGAGATCATCAACGCCGGCTGAATCCTAAAATGAAAGAAGTGGTAAGAAAGGAGATACTAAAGCTCCTTGAGGCAGGTATAATCTATCCCGTTGCTGATAGTCAATGGATAAGCCCTGTCCATTGTGTCCCTAAGAAGGGAGGTATTACTGTTGTTCCTAATGATAAAGATGAATTGATTCCTCAAAGAATTATTACAGGTTATAGGATGGTAATTGATTTCCGCAAATTAGATAAGGCTACTAAAAAGGATCATTACCCCTTACCTTTTATTGATCAAATGCTAGAAAGATTGTCCAAACATACACATTTTTGCTTTCTAGATGGTTATTCTGGTTTCTCTCAAATACCTGTGTCAACCAAAGATCAATCAACGACTACTTTTACATGCCCTTTTGGTACTTTTGCTTATAGACGTATGCCTTTTGGTTTATGTAATGCACCTGCTACCTTTCAAAGATGCATGATGGCTATATTCTCTGACTTTTGTGAAAAGATTTGTGAGGTTTTCATCGACGAATTTTCCGTCTATGGATCTTCTTTTGATGATTTATTGAGCAACCTTGATCGAGTTTTGCAGAGATGTGAAGAAACTAATCTTGTCTTGAATTGGGAAAAGTGCCACTTTATGGTTAATGAAGGTATTGTCTTGGGGCATAAAGTTTCTGAAAAAGGTATTGAAGTTGATAAAGCCAAGGTTGATGCTATTGAAAAGATGCCATGTCCCAAGGACATCAAAGGTATAAGAAGTTTCCTTGGTCATGCCGGTTTTTATAGGAGGTTCATTAAGGACTTCTCAAAAATCTCTCGGCCTCTGACTAATTTATTGCACCTATTGATCTCTGCACCTATTGTTCAGCCACCTAATTGGAGTTAACCCTTTGAAATTATGTGTGATGCTAGTGATTATGATGTAGGTGTTGTTCTAGGACAAAGAGTTGATAAGAAACTAAATGTTATTCAATATGCTAGTAAAACTCTAGACAATGCTCAAATAAATTATGCTACTACTAAAAAAGAATTCTTAGCAGTTGTATTTGCTTGTGATAAGTTCAGACCTTATATAGTTGATTCTAAAGTAACTATTCACACTGATCATGCTGCTATTAAATATCTTATGGAAAAGAAAGATGCTAAACCTATACTTATTAGATGGGTTCTCTTGCTACAAGAATTTGATTTGTATATTGTTGATAGAAAAGGAGCTGAGAACCCCATTGCAGACAACTTGTCTAGGTTAGAAAATGTGCTTGATGTCCCACTACCTAATGATGATAGCTTTCCTGATGAGCAATTAAATGTCATAAATGCTTCTCATACTGCTCCATGGTATGCTGATTATGCGAATTACATTGTTGCTAAGTTTATACCACCTAGTTTCACATACCAGCAAAAGAAAAAGTTCTTCTATGATTTGAGGCATTACTTTTGGGATGACCCACATCTTTATAAAGAAGGAGTAGATGCTGTTATTAGACGTTGTGTACCTGAGCATGAACAGGAACAGATCCTACGCAAGTGTCACTCCGAAGCTTATGGAGGACACCATGCTGGAGATAGAACTGCACATAAGGTGACGAGGACATGTATTAGGGGTAGGGTAAAAGGTCTGACCTAAAGGCCCTACCCATGGACACCGTATACTTTGTACTGGGCCCCTGGGCCAGATCGCCGTCCAGATGTACCGCAACTTGAAAGTCACTCGGACGGCGACAACCACTCGAAGCACGACACTTCACTCGACGAGCTCATTCCACTCGACCGTGTAACTCACTTGGATATGCAAAGACCAATAGTCAGCATGACGGTTTTATAGTGGGCAGGCATTATAGCATTGATGCTCCACCGTGTAACATAATGGGTGAGGGGGGGCACTCTATATAAGCCACCCCCACCACCACACTAGGGGGCTCTTTTCTTCCACCTCTCTCTCTTTGTAACCGTTAGTCTGAGGAGATAGCTCAGGCATGGAGATCCGCTCTCCCCTCTCTCTCTCTCTCTCTCAAACACACATTGTAATCTCCGGATACATACTGAGATAAAGCAAAGCCTCTCTGGAGCACGAGACGTAGGGTTGTTATCTCCACCGTGAGAGGTTCGAACTCGCTAAAACCACCGTGTCACCCATTTGCATCTCGATAGATCATGCTCCTTTATCCTACCCCTCTCTTATTGTCAGAATCGTTTCCACGACAGTTGACGCCCACCGTGGGGCATGGCGTCTATCGAGCCATGATGCAGATGGTTTTTTATTTATTCATCTATGTCCAGTTTCCTGTTCTTACAGTTCATATTGTTTGTCTCTGCAGCGAGTAATTGAAGCATCACAAAAAGGAAGGGAAAAGATACATCTTCACCCGACGGATCACTAACGGATGGATCATAAGTCTTCTCTCTTCTGAGTTCTATCCGTTTACGATCTAACGATCAATCGATGACCTGCTGATTGGTTTCTATTTCTTTTGCATGTCCACACGTTCATGCACTCATGCCGATCGATTCAAGCGTGTACAAGAATCAAAAAGGCAACAGATGCCGGTTCACGTAGTCACCTCACGCGGACAGGTTCTTCTCGGCAGCATCCGCAACGATGACGTTCAGTCGGCCTCTCCGTGTCATGGAAGACGACCATTCCACAGTAGCCCAGCGCAGCCCGTTGTAGCTGCGTCATCCAAAATGGATCGGCTTGCCGAGTGATGAGGCATCAGCTGCACGGCGGCGGCGCAGACACACCACGGCCCCATCCTCCGACATCTCCCTCCACAGTCGATTGCTCAGCGCGGCGCACCGGCACGGACACGCGGTGGCCGCTACCTCCCATGTCGACTGCTCGACACATTGCGGGCAGAGGCATCCCCCTCCACCATCAACTGCCCGACACAACACATAGGCGGCTCGACGACGGCACTAGCAGAGGCCGTCGGTGCTGGTGCTGTTGTGGAGTCCATGCTAAAGGTCGTTGCCTCGGCAACAGGGTCGAGAACTCATACCATTGAGCCTGGACCTACAGCCGCCTCCACGGCGGCAAGGTTACTCCGATGGCGGCCGGCCGCACCCACCTCCGCTCGGGCAGTTTCTTTCTCCGGCAAAATCAATCGGCACCTCCTTCTCTCTCCTCGATTATTAACTGCATGGAGCCTCCTCAATTATTAACCGCATGCACCATGCAGGAAAGGAAACGGAAGCACGGCTCCCACGAATAGGCAACCCTGCTGGCTCCGCTTTGTCCAAGTATAATCGCCTCATTAAGTGGCCAATTGGCGAGGATTTACAACATCATTTACCGTTAATTAGTGCGGCCATAAGTGTGTTACTTCAGCGCTGGTTAATTAGTGCATGCATGCATGCCGTTAACTCGGTGGCTATGCTGGCTATACTTGCTAATGTGCAGGAAAATGCTGGTGCATCAAACAAATATTCGTAGCTATACTTGTTACTAACTTGCAGGGTCACTTGTCCTGTCATCGTCCATCGACAACAGTTCACTCGAGTGGACATTTCGTTCAAGCGAATAACACGATGACACACAGACCGTCGCTCAACTGGTCGCGCCAACATCACTTGGTCACGCGCGTCGTCACTCAACATCCCGCGTGTCGCCGCGCCGCGGGATGCGTCTACATCACTCGAAACGACATGTACATCGTCACTCCGTGGAACGTATCTACATCACTTGGCCGCCCCATCCGTCGCCGCGCCGCGGGATGCGTCAACACCACTCAGACACCCCGTGCGTCGCCACTCCACGAAAAGCATCTATTTCTTTCGGATGCCCCGCACGTCGCCACTCCGCGGGCCGGGTCTACTTCACTCGGATACCCCGCGCGTCGCTACTCTGTGGAGCGCGTCTACATCACCCGGACGCCGTGCTCACCGCCACTCCACGCGACGCGTCTTAATCAATCGGACGCCCCGCGCCTCGCCACTCCGCGGGACGCGTCTACTTCACTCGGATTCCCCGCGCATCGCCACTCCGCGGGCTGGGTCTACTTCACTCGGACACCCCGCGCATCGCTACTCCGCGGGAAACACCTTAATCACCCGAACGCCACGCTCGCCACCACTCCGCGGGACGCGTCTACTTCACTCGGACGCTCTGCTCATCGTCACTCCGCGGCACGCGTCTACATCACCGGACGCTCCGCGCATCGTCACTCCACGGGACGCGTCTAAGTCACTAGGACGCCCTGCTCGCCGTCACTCCGCGGCACGCGTCTACATCACCGGACGCTCCGTGCATCGTCACTTCACGGGACGCGTCTAAGTCACTCGGACGTCCCGCTCGCCGTCACTCCGCGGCACGCGTGTACATCACCGGATGCTCCGCACATCGTCACTCCACGGGACGCGTCTAAGTCACTTGGACGCCCCTCTCTCCGCCACTCCGCGGCACGTGTCTACATCACCGGACGCTCTGCGCATCGTCACTCCGTGGCACACGTCTACATCACCGGACGCTCCGTGCAACATCACTCCGCGGTACGCGTCTACATCACCGGACGCTCCGTGCATCATCACTCCGCGGCACGCGTCTACATCACCGGACGCTCTCGCTCGCCGTCACTCTGCGGCACGCGTCTACATCACCGGACGCTCTGCGCATCGTCACTCCGCGGCACGCGTCTACATCACCGGACGCTCCGCGCATCGTCAATCCACGGGACGCGTCTATATCACCGGACGCTCTCGCTCACCGTCACTCCGCAGCACGTGTCGACATCACCGGACACTCTGCGCATCGTCACTCCACGGCACGCGTCTACATCACCGGACGCTCCGCGCATCGTCACTTCACGGGACGCGTCTAAGTCACTAGGACGTCCCGCTCGCCGTCACTCCGCAGCACGCGTCTACATCACCGGACGCTCCGCGCATCATCACTCCACGGGACGCGTCTAAGTCACTCGGACGCCCCTCTCACCGCCACTCCGCGGCACGTGTCTACATCACCGGACGCTCCGCGCATCATCGCATTCGGTTGGTCACCTCATAACCACTCGGCCATCCCGTGCGTCGCCATCGGTTGGTCACCTTATCACCACTCGGCCGTCCCGCGCGTCGCCAATCGGTTGGTCACCTCATCACCACTCGGCCGCCCTGTGCGTCGCCATCGGTTGGTCACCTCATCACCACTCAGTCGCTCCGCACGCTGCCATCGGTTGGTCACCTCATAACCACTCGGCCGCCCCGCGTGTTGCCATAGGTTGGTCACCTCATAACCACTCGGCCGCCCCGTGGGTCGCCATAGGTTGGTCACCTCATAACCACTCGGCCGCCCCACTGTAACATCCCAAATATTCAATTTGGAATGTTATACACATAGATCATCATGCATATCATATTTTCTTGCATTTTGCCGATCCTAGAAATTTCACGCAACTCAAGGACCCTCGGAGAGAGTTGGAGATTTCGTCTTTTTCATATTTGAGTTTACTCAAATTTTGAAGAGAGGATCATTGGTTTTGTCGGAGTTTCATTTGCCTTTTATTTGGATAGGGAAAAATGCGCGTTTTCAAAAATTGCATTTTAGGCCCGGAGAAAAGTTCATTTTGTTCGACTCATTTTTAGGAGTCGGGGAAAATGTACTTTAGAAGTTTTGGAGTTCGTTTAGACCTCTTTTCTGTTTTTTTCTGCGCGCGAAACCAATTTAAAAAAAAAGATCCGCAGCGCCCTTGGGCCAAAGGCCCAGCCGGCCGGCTCCCAAGCCGCGCGCCGCGCGCCAGCGCAGGAGGCGCCCAAGGCCGCCGCCGCCTAGGAGTCCATCTAGGACTCCGATTGCCTTTTTTTTTCCAATCTCCCTCTCCTATTCCTTTTCCTACTCTATTTTCTTGCCCCCTACCCCAAGTAACCTCTCCCCTCACCTATATAAATACCCAAGACCCCCTCTAAATCCCACACCAAGCCCCAAGCCCTCACCGCGCCGCCCTAGTGCCCCGCCGCCGCCCGCGCCTTGCATCACCACCGCCGCCGCCCTTGCTCACCGCCGCCGCCGCCTACACCACCGCCGCCGCCGCCCTCGCCGCCGTTCGCCGGAGACCTCGCCGGAGGTACCGCGCCACGTCTCTTTTCTTTTCCTCGGATCGTTTTTCTTCTAAATCGTTCCGATTCTTTTCTTCTCTTCCGATTCGTTTTCTTCTCTAAACCGTTCTGGTTTTCTAGATCGGTTTTTCGTCGGTTTTCTTTTCCGAAACCCTAGATCGGATTCGTTTTCTTTTCCGATTTAGTTGCCTCGAGACCGTTCGCTGGACCGTTCGTCCTAACGAACGTGATCACCGGATTCTTAAAGGTTAACGAACGTCCGTTCGTTTAACCATTCTTCTTTCTTTTCGCCGGATTTATTCCGCGATCGCGATCTCAGATCCGGTCTTCGTTCTAGTTTATCTTCTCGCTTGTTTATTCGAATCAGGTGATTCAAGCGCCTGGAGTTTCGTTTCAAAACCGCCGTCTGACTAATCAACTTTAACTAAGTTTTTGCTAGAGTAAAATTTGACCTAGTTTCAACTTGCTAGAACCGAGTTGTTTTCCGCCGTTTGTTTTCGGTTTCTTTGATCGGTTCTTTCTTAATTTCTTTGCAAGCGGAGTTCTTAAGTTGAACTTTCTGGTTCGATCTCTTGTTCGAGTTTTACCTGTGCATTAGATGAGTACTTATTGTATGCTTGTTGTTTGTCTGCGATAGATTACCCGGATTGCGCCGCCTGTTACTTCGAATCTCTAGGACTCGCGGATCATCAGCAAGGCAAGTAACACTTTGATCATACCTTTTCTACAACCCAGTTTTATTGCATTAGATCCATCCTCACACATTGCATGATTAGGATCTAATTAAATTGTGGGATGGGAAGTAGATGAGGTAGTACCTATTACCTGTTTATTATGAAACCTTTGGGAGTTACTTCTACGTTTTCTTATTATGCCATGCTATGCTAGTAGACGTGGATTGGGTGAGTGATATCCATGACATATGTGAGATTGATAATTTTAATGGTTTATCTAAGGTGGCAACTTAAACACACATCTAGGTGGATTGAGGCACCTGATGTCTATCAGGACTTGCCTGTTTTATTTTGGACCGCCACCCAGGCTCAAAGGGATCATAAGATCTTTCATGCTAAATACTTACGTGTGCAGCCACAAGCCAATATGGGCTCTGGCATAGTTGACTAATCGTGCGAACTCTTATAGGGGTAGACTAGCAGATGTAGGGGATGTAGGTGGTATGGTCTACTCCATCATAAGGTGCTAGCGCTTCTGAAAGACTATGTCTCGGTCATCTGTTTCTCAAACACCATGTAGTGCGAGAAATCCAACGGAGGCAATCGAGTCTTGTGGGGAAAAGTGCGCAAACCTCTGCAGAGTGTAACAAACTAATCATGATTAGCCGTGTCCCCGGTTATGGACAATCTTGAGTATCTAGTACTTGAATATCATGTGAATCTCATCATGTTACTTCTAATTAATACTGTTGGGTTTTTAATGACTACTTTTAATTGGGATTGAGAATGCTGTCAACCATTCTCAATGTTTAACAACCACCATGATAGTTAAATAAATTTATTCCTTTGTAGTAGGGAAAAAATGGCTTTACGCAAAACAATAACCATAGAGCTTTCCACCAGCCAAATATGCATATAGTATAGCTGTTTCATTCCATTACTCTCTATGTGTTACCTTGCCAACATATTCCATGTGCTGACCCGTTTCGGGCTGCAACGTTAATGTTGCAGACTTTTTAGACAACGATTAAGGTGCTTTTAGGTCGTGGTTCTATACTCAGTGATGCCGTTGGAGTTGATGGACCCATTTACCTTCCAAGTCTTCCGCTGTTATCGATATTAGATGGCCTTAAGCCAGATTATTGTAATAAGTTCTCTTTTGAGACATCGTTGTAATAAGTGTGTGATTGCCACTCTGCTATAAATCCTTCGAAGTACTGTGTGGTGTCAGCATTACTGATCCAGGGATGACACCGGAGCACAGTAGACTTGATCCATCCGGGTCGGATCGCTACACCCACGTGTCGCCATCGGTTGGTCACCTCATAACCACTCGGCCACCCCGCGCGTCGCCATAGGTTGGTCACCTCATAACCACTCGGCCGCCCCGCGCGTCGCCATAGGTTGATCACCTCATAACCACTCGGCCGCCCCGCGCGTGGCCATCGGTTGGTCACCTCATCACCACTCGGCCGCCCCATGCGTCGCCATCGGATGCAACCAAGCAGGAGAAGTTTCTGGAAGGATTGAATGATGAGTTAAGCATGCAGTTGATGGTAGCAAGTTTCAACAACTACCAGGAGTTGGTAGATCGTGCCATCATGATTGAAGGGAAGCAACAGTAGATCGAGAACCGCAAGAGGAAATATGGACAGGGGAAGTATAACTCTGGAGCCCAGCAGAAGCCCCGTTTTACCCCTAAATCGGGATTTCAGTTTCAGCATACCCATGGAGGAGGTAGTTTGCACAACCACAATGGCCACAAGAATGGTAATGGGAATGGAGGAAGCAACGGCCAGAACCGGACCACCCCATCAACCCCATCCAAGAGAGACCTGAGCCAAGTCACCTGTTTCAAGTGTTCCAAGACCGGACATTATGCCAATGAATGTCCCGAAGGCCAGAATGGAAATGGCAATGGAAGCTCTGGGAAGAAGCCGAACCCTTTCAATAGGGGACACATGAACCACGTTAGCATGGAGGAGGTTGAAGATCAGCCTGATGCAGTGATCGGTAAGTTTTTGGTTAAGTCATTTACCGCACTCGTTCTTTTCGATACTGGTGCATCGCATTCATACATATCAAGGGGATTTGTGGATAAATATAACCTGCCAACCCAAGCCCTTAGGTCACCCTTGTTAGTAAGCTCACCAGGAGCGGAGTTTATGGCTAGACAATGGTGTGATCGGGTACCATTAAGGATTGGTAACTATGTTTTTCCCTCAGACCTAATAGTATTGGAATCTCAAGGATTGGATGTAATCCTCGGTATGGATTGGTTGTCGATGTATGGAGGAAACATCGATTGTGCTAGTAAGTCAATTTTGCTTACAACGCCAGAAGGAAGAAGGATCAAGTATGTATCCCGGCATGTGCCAAATAGGACACAAGTAAATTGCCTGACAGGAGTAGTGCAGGAGGAAGTACCAGTGGTAAAGGATTTTCCTAATGTATTTCCAGAAGAGTTGCCAGGCATGCCACCGGATAGAGACATTGAGTTTTTTGATTGAGTTATTGCCAGGTACAGGCCCAATATCAAAGAGACCGTACCGGATGCCTGCAAAAGATTTGGTAGAAATTAAGAATCAGATTAAGGAGTTACTGGAGAAGGGTTACATTCGCCCAAGTTCTTCGCCTTGGGGATCTCCCGTACTTCTAGTGGAGAAGAAGGATGGATCATTAAGGATGGTTGTTGATTACCGTGGATTGAATGAAGTAACCATCAAGAACAAGTACCCACTGCCAATGATAAATGATCTGTTTGATCGTTTGCAAGGAGCTAAAGTGTTTTCCAAGATCGATTTGCGATCAGGGTACCACCAGTTGAAGATCCGAGAGCAGGACATTCCTAAGATAGCTTTTACCACAAGATATGGATTGTATGAGTATACCGCTATGTCATTTGGATTGACTAACACACCTGCCTATTTTATGAACCTGATGAACAAAGTGTTTATGGAGTTTTTGGATAAGTTCGTCGTAGTGTTCATTGATGATATCCTGGTTTATTCGAAGAATGAAGAAGAGCATAAGGAACATTTGCGTTTGGTTTTGGAGAAACTAAGGGAACATCAGTTATATGCCAAATTTAGCAAATGTGAGTTTTGGTTGAAGGAAGTAGGATTCCCTGGACACGTTATATCCGGAGAAGGGATAGCAGTTGACCCCGCAAAGGTTGAGACCGTAACCAAATGGGAGGCACCAACGACAGTTGGAGAAATCCGGAGTTTTCTTGGACTCGCAGGATACTACCGGAGATTCATTGTGAACTTTTCAAAGATTACGAAGCCTATGACGGAATTGTTGAAGAAGGATACTAAGTTCAAATGGACTGAGGAGTGTGAGGCTAGTTTCCAGGAGTAGAAGAAATGTTTAGTTACCTCACCAGTGTTGATTTTGCCAGATCAGACCAAGGATTATGAGGTATACTGCGACGCTTCACGTCGAGGACTTGGAGCAGTGCTTATGCAGGAAGGGAGAGTTGTTTCGTATGCTTCATGACAACTAAAGCCTCATGAGATTGGAGCTCATCAAGGATTATGATATGAGATTGCATTACCACACCGGAAAAGCTAATGTAGTAGCTGATGCATTGAGCCGGAAGAGCCATGTAAATACGTTGATGACGGGAGAAATACCCAAGGAGTTAGCAGAAAACCTTCGTGAACTAAGTTTGGAGATAGTTCCGAAAGGTTATGTAGCAGCATTGGAGATTCAGTCAACATTGATGGATAAAATAAGAGAGGCTCAGAAATCTGACAAGGAGATTGATGCTATAAAGGAGAAACTAAGCAAAGGAAAAGCAAAGGGATTTCGTGAGGATGAGCACGATACCCTATGGTTTGAGGACCGTGTTTATGTGCCGAATGACCCAAAGATCAGGAAATTGATTTTGCAAGAGGCACATGATTCACCATATTCGATTCACCCAGGAAATACCAAGATGTATTTGGATTTGAAGGAGACATTCTGGTGGACCGGAATGAAGAAGGATATTGCAGCCTATGTAGCAGTTTGTGACGTATGTCATAGAGTGAAGGCAGAACATCAGAAGCCAGCCAGATTGTTACAGCCATTGCCGATACCCGAATGGAAGTGGGATAAGATAGGCATGGATTTTATCACAGGACTACCCAGGACGAAAGCAGTATATGACTCGATATGGGTAGTAGTTGATCGTTTGACGAAGGTAGCACATTTCATTCCAGTTAAGACCACTTACACCAGTGCTAAGTTGGCAAAGATATACATGACTAGGATCATTTGTTTGCATGGAGTTCCAAGGAGTATTGTATCAGACAGAGGAACCCAATTTACCTCAAAGTTTTGGAATCAGTTGCATGAAACTTTGGAAACCAGGCAAGAGTTCAGCACCGCTTTTCATCCGCAGACAGATGGACAAACCGAGAGAGTCAATCAGATTTTGGAAGATATGCTGAGAGCTTGTGCACTAGATTATGGATCTAGTTGGGACGATAATTTGCCGTATGCGGAGTTTTCTTGTAACAACAGTTACCAAACCAGTATGAAGATGGCACCTTTCGAAGCTTTATACGGAAGGAGGTGCAGGACACCGTTGTCATGGGAGAAAGTTGGAGACCATCAGTTCTTTGGACCAGATTTGATTAAGGAGTCTGAACAGAAGGTGAAGTTGATTCGTGATAGACTCAAGGTAGCCCAGTCCAGGCAGAAGAGCTACGCAGATTCTAAACGCAAGGAGATAGTTTACGAAACCGGAGACAGAGTATATCTCCGAGTATCCCCACTTCGAGGAATTAAGCGATTTGGAGTTAAGGGGAAATTAGCACCGCGTTTCGTTGGACCGTATAAGATCTTGCAACGTATGGGAGAAGTCGCGTACAAGTTGGAATTACCAGTGGGACTGTCAGGAGTTCATCATGTATTCCATGTTTCTCAGCTGAAGAAATGTCACGCCGAGATGTCAGAGATACCGCTAAGAGATACAGTACCGCTAGAAGCGATTCTGTTGAAGGACGACTTGACGTATGAAGAGAAACCAGTCAAGATTCTCGATTATGTCAGCAGAGTTACCCGCAGCAAGGTTATCAAGTTTTGCAAAGTTCAGTGGAACCACCACTCAGAAGATGAAGCCACCTGGGAGAGAGAAGAAGATTTTCTCAAGGACCACCCTCACCTATTTTCTAGCCAACCCGAATCCCGTGGGCGAGATTCATCTTAAGGGGGGTAGGTTTGTAACATCCCAAATTTTCAATTTGGAATGTTATACACATAGATCATCATGTGTCGGTGTAATGGGACACGGATACCCCGAAGACGGCAAGATGATATTTCAAGACATCGGGGCTAGCAAAGCCCCTCAGTCCGACTGCTCGGCCGCTCCTGCCGGCTCCCCGTCCGACTGCACTACCCGGCCGGCTACCGACTGCCGGCCGCCGACTACGCCAACCAGTCGGCTGCTGACTACAGCCCGACCCGACATCGACGAGACAACCGTACCGTGATGCCATCATCTACAGTGTACCGTGTCCCCTGGGTACTGATTTATAAAGTATCCCAGGGGACAAGCATGACATGTGCCATGCCACTATACCATGCCTACATGGCTTGGCATGTAAGCTACCCAAGGTAGCTTACATCCAACGCCACCACCAAGCTTACATGCTAAGCTACCTCACACTATATATACACTACACATCCATCCATCCAGGAGGATGGACACTCACGCATGCACACAAGCACTAGCTAGCAAGCTAGCTAGCTATCCATCCACCCATCCACTTGAGCACACACACTCATGGCCATGAGCATAGCCGGCCACTAGCGTGCCTCGCATAGGCATTTACCAGATCAGATGCCTAGGGCACTGACTCTAGATACAGCTCCAGGAGCACTTTGTACTGCCCGATGTACACCCCAGATATATACTCAGACATGCAGGAGTAGGGGTATTATCTCTCCGGAGAGCCCCGAACCTGGGTAAACCACCGCGTGCTACTCGCATACTCGCTCCCGCTCCTATCAGCAGCAGTCCTACCCACACACTAAGCCCTTGAGGCATCTGTCGACTCGCAAGCCCCCCGTGAGAAGTACCACGACAGTTGGCGCCCACCGTGGGGCGGTACTATGCTACCGCACTGCTACTGGTTTCGCTGTCCAGGCGGGACCATCCTCGTCATCTCCGCCGCGGCGTCGCGCCGTCTCTCCGGTAGCGCTCGGGGGCTCGACTTCGACCCGCCCTCGGAGCGGCCGTGTGGGACGGCGCGTCCTCGCCGTCGGCTTCGCCATCTTCGTCTTCACCAACTCAGCACCGTCCGTCCGTGCGCGCGTGCGCCGCGCGCGATGCTTCGTCTTGGTTGGCCGCGTCCATCCACGCGCTGCTCACGTCTGCTTCCCTCCGTGTTGCGCCTTGCTCCGGCAGAAACACTCGTTTGTTCCCCCACATGCCATCTTTGCGAGCTAGCTAGATGCCAGTCAACGGTGGTCAAAACATTAGCCAAACACACTACCCAGACTATGGCCATGCAAAAGCCAGATAATCCCCGTATAAATTTCCATACGCTGCTCATATGCTATCCAAACAGCATCTCGACCGCTACCCAGCGCGCTGCTCGGCCGGCGGCCGCACAACCGACCGCCGCATCTCCAGCTCCTCTCCCGTGCGTCGTTCGCCGCGCTGCTGCCTTGCTTTTTCTTGCGCACGCCCGCAGCTCACCCGAGCCACTGGCTCGGCTGCACGCATCGCCTCACTGCCTCCCCGAGGCCGTCCTCCTCGCCAAGCCAAGCCTGCTGCTCGGCTGCTCCGCGCGCCGTCTCCACCGCATCGCTCGCTGCGTCTGGCTGCCTCCATGGCTCCGGCCCGACTGCGGGCGCCCGCCTGCTCAGCTGCGCTCCAGCCGGCCCCGCGCCCCTGCGCCGACTCCACCCGCGGCGCCGGGTTCGTCTCCTCCTGCACCGAGCGGGGTGCGGGTCCGGCTTCCCTCCTCCGACTCGGCCGCGCTCGCTTGCCGGCTTCGTGCGACCGGCCCGTCCGGCGACCCCCGACCCGGCAACGCAGTCTCGCGCCCACATCCCGGCGCGCTGCTCCAACCCTGCGCCGCCTCCTGCTGCTACTCCCGCGCTTGGCCGCCTCCTGCGATGACCGGCCCCTGCTCCGCGCGCCCTGTTCCATCTGGCCGCCTCAGCGCCCGCCGGCTCGCTACCCCAGCTGCCTGCCGGCTCCGGCCGCACGGCGTCCGCCTCCTCCGCGAGGCCGGCCAGGGCGGGCTCCCCGTCTGCTGCCTCCCGCCCCTGCGTCCGCACGCGGCCGGCGTGCTCCGCCTCCGTCGTGGGCTCCCCGCGGCCGGCTTCCCCCGCCTCCGAGTCGACCCCGCCCATCTCCGCGCGCCCCGGCCAGCGCTCGCGGCCTGGCCCCGCTGTCTCCGCCCGCCCCCACGGCCGGCCCCCGCCGCCGCGCCGGGTCCCTACTCCCCGGCCGGCTCCCTTCGACCATCCTCCGCTCCGGCTCTCCGCCTGCTCCACACACATCCGCCGACCGCACCGGCTGCTCGGTCGGGTGCCCAAGCATCCGCCCAGCCTCGGAACGCTCCCGGCGCTTGGGACGGCTCCCCGACGCTGGCCCCGCCCTATGCCAGTTCCTCCTCGTGCCGGCTTCCCCGTGCGCTGCCGCCTCGAGCGGGAGGCCCGTCTGCCTCGTCGCTGTGGCCGGCCACCGCCGCCCTGGCCGACTGCGGCTCCTGTGCCTGTCGGCCTCGCCTGCTCGCTCGCCTCCGTCCGCGACGCAGCTCCCTTGCTCCGCACTCGCGTGCCCGCCTGCTCCCGCGCCAGCTGCGGCGGGCCCCACTAGCTCCGGCCTCCCCCTCCGCCTGGTCGCGCTCGGGTTCGCCTATCGCGCATGCAGGCCCCGTTCGGCCTGTGCCCGCATCACCGCCAGTCGGCCGGGCCGCATCCCTCCATCGTCCGGCGCCCCGCGCCTGGCCGGGCCCGGCTGGCTCCCGCGCCGGCTGCTGCGCGGCCGCCTGCTCCCGCGCCGGCTACGGCGGGCCCGGCCGGCTCCCGCCCACCCCGTGGCCGGATCGCCACCAGCCGGCCGCGCCGCCTCGCGCGGCTCCTCCCACGCCCGCTGGGATGCCGCCCCGCGCTGGCCCCGCGCCGCCTCCCCGGGACCTCCGCGCCGGCTCCGCCTTCTCGCCTAGCCGGCCCCGTGCCCGGTCTCCTCGCGGCTGCGGCTGCGCCCAAACTTCGGCCTCCAGCCTCGAGCGCCGCTTCCGGCCGGCTCCCGCCCGCTCCGGCCGGCTCCCGCCCGCTCCGGCCGGCTCCGGCGTCCACCATCGCCGCTGGCCGACTTCGCCTCCGACCCTGCCACGGCCGCGCTGCCCCGTCCGCGCGCCTCCGCCCATGCCCGCACTACGCCGCCTCCCGTCGCGCCTCCCGCCGGCTTCGCCCGGGCCGGCTCCAGCTTCGCCCAGGCCGGCTCCGGCTCCTCCACTCGGCCCGCCTCGCCGCCACCCGGCCTGACCGGATACGGTTCCCGCCGGGAGAGCCATGGCCGGCTGTGCCCTGCTGGGTCCCGTCACGGCCGCCTGCTGAGAAAGAAGAAAAGTCAAGCCGGCTTGGCAAAAAAAAAGTTTGTGTGCATCTGGCTGCCCAGAGCCGGGTAAAGAAAAGGCCGGGTGCCCACAACCGGCTTGGCAAAAAAAAGAGTGAGATGCTGGCTAGAGAAAAAGTCAGGCCGGCTTGCTCCAAAGAAAAGAGGAAAAAAAAATGCGTCCGACTGCCAGATATGCGTCCGACCGTCGGCTTCCTTGCCGGCTACAAAGAGCCCGACTGCCACATCGGGGTCCAACCTTCAGCCGTCTGAAGAAAAAAGAGAAGAAGACAAAGTAGTTGCCGGAAGATCCGGCCCGACTGCTCAGCAGTCGGCCCGAATCTCGGGGGCTACACCCAGCGGGTGCGCTGACGCGCCCCCGCGAGAGAAGAAGACAAAGTAGTTGCCGGAAGATCCGGCCCGACCGCTCAGCAGTCGGCCCGAATCTCGGGGGCTACACCCAGCGGGTGCGCTGACGCGTCCCCGCGAGAAAGAAGACAAAGTAGTTGCCGGAAGATCCGGCCCGACTGCTCAGCAGTCGGCCCGAATCTCGGGGGCTACACCCAGCGGGTGCGCTGACGCGCCCCCGCGAGAAAGTAGACAAAATAGCTGCCGGAAGATCCGGCTCGACTGCTCAGCAGTCGGCCCTACACCCAGCGGGTGCGCCGGCGCACTCCGCGAGCGCCGAGTCGCGCCGGCTATCTTCGACGACCGCGACTACACGAAAATCAATGTGAGCTCCTCACCCGCATATTTTTGCACTACGCAAGCACGGATAACCCCGAGCGTTGCTCGGGGGCTGCCTCCGCATTTTATTACAGTAGCATCACTGTTCGCCCCGGCGCCAGCCAGAGTTGGCCCGGGGGCTGGCCGCTTGGCCTGAGACGTTAGTTCCCGCTGACGGCTTAGTACCATGCATGGTACCAAAGGCCCACTCTTAGTCACAGACCGCAGAGCGCCTGTCCGACTAGCAAGAGTGAACGCTGGAGGCCACCCACACGAAAAACGCCCGGTAAGAAAAATGTTCGGGCGACCCGGCCATTTTCCTTTACAAGTATCTACTCGGTTGAATCTACTCCCAGACTCTGAGTACTGTACACTCCACTTCGCGGGCCACTCTCAGCCACAGACCGCAGAGCGGCTATCCGGCAAGCAAAAGCCCGGGCCAAAGAGTGGAGGGAACATGAAAAAGATTGAAGGGGGCTCGGACGAAACCGAGTCGGCACCCTCCGCATAAAACTTGCAATGATAAAAGCAAACATTCGATATATTTGCATGGACTAACTTTGTCCTTTTTTATGATCATTTTCATGAACATTTGCCACAAAACCTCCGCCCAACTTTGCCAAGTTGCCCGGAGGCTTGGGGGCTACTGTCGGTGTAATGGGACACGGATACCCCGAAGACGGCAAGATGATATTTCAAGACATCGGGGCTAGCAAAGCCCCTTATTCCGACTGCTCGGCCACTCCTGCCGGCTCCCCGTCCGACTGCACTACTCGGCCGGCTACCGACTGCCGGCCGCCGACTACGCCAACCAGTCGGCTGCTGACTGTAGCCCGACCCGACATCGACGAGACAACAGTACCGATGCCATCATCTACAGTGTACCGTGTCCCCTGGGTACTGATTTATAAAGTATCCCAGGGGATAAGCATGACATGTGGCATGCCACTATACCATGCCTACATGGCTTGGCATGTAAGCTACCCAAGGTAGCTTACATCCAACGCCACCACCAAGCTTACATGCTAAGCTACCTCACACTATATATACACTACACATCCATCCATCCAGGAGGATGGACACTCACGCATGCACACAAGCACTAGCTAGCAAGCTAGCTAGCTATCCATCCACCCATCCACTTGAGCACACACACTCATGGCCATGAGCATAGCCGGCCACTAGCGTGCCTCGCATAGGCATTTACCAGATCAGATGCCTAGGGCACTGGCTCCAGATACAGCTCCAGGAGCACTTTGTACTGCCCGATGTACACCCCAGATATATACTCAGACATGCAGGAGTAGGGGTATTATCTCTCCGGAGAGCCCCGAACCTGGGTAAACCACCGCGTGCTACTCGCATACTTGCTCCCGGTCCTATCAGCAGCAGTCCTACCCACACACTAAGCCCTTGAGGCATCTGTCGACTCGCAAGCCCCCGGTGAGAAATACCACGACATCATGCATATCATATTTTCTTGCATTTTGCCGATCCTAGAAATTTCACGCAACTCAAGGACCCTCGGAAAGAGTTGGAGATTTCGTCTTTTTCATATTTGAGTTTACTCAAATTTTGAAGAGAGGATCATTGGTTTTGTCGGAGTTTCATTTGCCTTTTATTTGGATAGGGAAAAATGTGCGTTTTCAAAAATTGCATTTTAGGCCCGGAGAAAAGTTCATTTTGTTCGACTCATTTTTAGGAGTCGGGGAAAATTTACTTTAGAAGTTTTGGAGTTCGTTTAGACCTCTTTTCCGTTTTTTTCTGCGCGCCAAACCAATTAAAAAAAAGATCCGCAGCGCCCCTGGGCCAAAGGCCCAGCCGGCCGGCTCCCAAGCCGCGCCGTGCGCCAGCGCAGGAGGCGCCCAAGGCCGCCGCCGCCTAGGAGTCCATCTAGGCCTCCGATTGCCTTTTTTTTCCAATCTCCCTCTCCTATTCCTTTTCCTACTCTATTTTCTTGCCCCTACCCCAAGTAACCTCTCCCCTCACCTATATAAATACCCAAGACCCCCCCTCTAAATCCCCCACCAAGCCCCAAGCCCTCACCGCGCCGCCCTAGTGCCCCACCGCCGCCCGCGCCCTGCATCACCGCCGCCGCCGCCCTTGCTTACCGCCGCCGCCTACACCACCGCCGCCGCCGCCCTCGCCGCCGTTCGCCGGAGACCTCGCCGGAGGTACCGCGCCACGTCTCTTTTCTTTTCCTCGGATCGTTTTTCTTCTAAATCGTTCCGATTCTTTTCTTCTCTTCCGATTCGTTTTCTTCTCTAAACCGTTCTGGTTTTCTAGATCGGTTTTTCGTTGGTTTTCTTTTCTGAAACCCTTGTTTTCTTTTCCGATTTAGTTGCCTCGAGACCGTTCGCCGGACCGTTCGTCCTAACGAACGTGATCACCAGATTCTTCTAGGTTAATGAACGTCCATTCGTTTAACCGTTCTTCTTTCTTTTTGCCGGATTTATTCCGCGATCGCGATCTCAGATCCGATCTTCGTTCTAGTTTATCTTCTCGATCGTTTATCGGAATCAGGTGATTCAAGCGCCTAGAGTTTCGTTTCGAAACCACCGTTCCGACTAATCAACTTTAACTAAGTTTTTGCTACGGTAAAATTTGACCTAGTTTCAACTTGCTAGAACCGAGTTGTTTTCCGCCGTTTGTTTTTGGTTTCTTTGATCGGTTCTTTCTTTCTTTCTTTGCAACCGTAGTTCTTAAGTTGAACTTTCTGGTTCGATCTCTTGTTCGAGTTTTACCTATGCATTAGATGAGTACTTATTGTATGCCTGTTGTTTGTCTGCAATAGATTACCCGGATTGCGCCGCCTGTTACTTCGAATCTCTAGGACTCGCGGATCATCAGCAAGGCAAGTAACACTTTGATCATACCTTTTCTACAACCCAGTTTTATTGCATTAGATCCATCCTCACACATTGCATGATTAGGATCTAATTAAATTGTGGGATGGGAAGTAGATGAGGTAGTACCTATTACCTGTTTATTATGAAACCTTTGGGAGTTACTTCTACGTTTTCTTATTATGCCATGCTATGCTAGTAGACGTGGATTGGGTGAGTGATATCCATGACAGATGTGAGATTGATAATTTTAATGGTTTATCTAAGGTGGCAACTTAAACACACGTCTAGGTGGATTGAGGCACCTGATGTCTATCAGGACTTGCCTGTTTTATTTTGGACCGCCACCCAGGCTCAAAGGGATCATAAGATCTTTCATGCTAAATACTTACGTGTGCAGCCACAAGCCAATATGGGCTCTGGCAAAGTTGACTAAGTCGTGCGAACTCTTATAGGGGTAGACTAGTAGATGTAGGGGATGTAGGTGGTACGGTCTACTCCATCGTAAGGTGCTAGCGCTTCTGAAAGACTATGTCTCGGTCATCCGTTTCTCAAACACCATGTAGTGCGAGAAATCCAACGGAGGCGATCCAGTCTTGTGGGGAAAAGTGCGCAAACCTCTGCAGAGTGTAACAAACTAATCATGATTAGCCGTGTCCCCGGTTATGGACAATTTGAGTATCTAGTACTTGAATATCACGTGAATCTCATCATGTTACTTCTAATTAATACTGTTGGGTTTTTAATGACTACTTTTAATTGGGATTGAGAATGCTGTCAACCATTCTCAATGTTTAACAACCACCATGATAGTTCAATAAATTTATTCCTTTGCAGTAGGGAAAAATTGGCTTTACGCAAAACAATAACCATAGAGCTTTCCACCAGCCAAATATGCATATAGTATAGCTGTTTCATTCCATTACTCTCTATGTGTTACCTTGCCAGCATATTCCATGTGCTGACCCGTTTCGGGCTGCAACGTTAATGTTGCAGACTTTTCAGATGACGATTAAGGTGCTTTTAGGTCGTGGTTCTATACTCAGTGATGCCGTTGGAGTTGATGGACCCATTTACCTTCCAAGTCTTCCGTTGTTATCGATATTAGATGGCCTTAAGCCAGATTATTGTAATAAGTTCTCTTTTGAGACATCGTTGTAATAAGTGTGTGATTGCCACTCTGCTATAAATCCTTCGAAGTACTGTGTGGTGTCAGCATTGCTGACCCAGGGATGACACCGGAGCACAGTAGACTTGATCCATTCGGGTCGGGTCGCCATAGAGATGGTATCAGAGCACACGCTGACTGTAGAACATGACCACTAAGTTAAAGCCATAGATCACTATTCTCTCCTCATTTTCTAACTCCTCATCTTTTCTACTCTTTAGGATGAAGGACGCGAAGATTAAGTACGCTCAACCGGATGAAGGCACACCTTTTGGATTTCACTTGAAGGAAGTCACCAAGTACCTAAACATTAGATTACCAAGTTTCACGGGAACCTTCAATGCCACTTTGCCTGAAGAGGAGCGCTGGAAGATTCAAGCACACGTTCCGGGAAGGACATTCGCGCCAATCACGAAGCCCATAGATAGTGTTTTCAATGCACCAACTTGGAGTCTAGGAAGGAGCATGGCAGCCCATATCACCATAGGATGCATTGGAGAAGTTTATCAAGAAGACCTGAAGGACACTATCTACCAGATTTGCGGACGCCGAGATGAGCAATGGGATTTAGTCACCACCAAGAAGGATAGATCCCTTTAGCATTCATCCAGGAGTTAAACCAGCACATTCGACGCCACGAGAACCAGATGTGCAATGACATGATAGAGTTGAAGAATGCGAAGACAAGGATCATCGAGCTAGAAGGAGAACTGAAGGCTACACGCAAGGACTACATGGACGAGATCGTAGCTCTAGCAAGACACAACGTCGATCTTAAGCAGGAGATTGAAGAACTCAAGAGGAAGTTAGCATCCAAGGAGGAAGACGAGTACGTCGCATGCCCAGATAATTACATCATCATCAACGACACCGATTCAGATCCAAGTGAACCCGAATTTGGAGACGAAGCTGGAGCGGATATCATGGAGTCTTCCACCGGTTCAAATTTCTAGATGACCACCAAATATTAGTAGTATTTTCCCCCATGTAAACACTATAGTTCAAGCACTTTTGCGATAGTTAGATCGATTGTAAGCCCTTGTTTGATTGAATGAAATGATTTTGTGTGAATTTGCTCATGTGCATTGGGTTAGTGTTTTCTCTTTAGACCTCATTCTATTCCTATATCTCTTCTTTTCTAAAACCCTCAGATGCCTCCGAGACGTGACAATGGATTTCCACCGGAGCTCACTCAATTGATCCAGCAGCAGAATCAATTGATGCAGATGTTAGTTTAGAATCAGCAGAACAACAACAACAACAACCCACCACCACCACCACCCCCTGTTGACCACTTAGCCCGTTTCCTTAGGCTAAATCCGCCGGTGTTTTCAAGTAGCACCGAGCCGATAGTAGCAGACGATTGGCTCCGCAAGATAGGAAGGGAGTTGACCACTACAGGATGCACGGATGGTGAGAAAGTGAAGTTTGCCGCACATCAGTTAGAAGGACCCGCGGCAGCATGGTGGGAGAATTTCACAGTCACTTTCCCAGTTGACACTGTCACATGGGATCAGTTCCAGCAAGCTTTCCGCACTGCCCATGTTTCAGCAGGAGCTATGGCCATGAAGAAGCGTGAGTTTCGCAACTTACGCCAAGGAGGAAGGACAGTTGGCCAGTACATTGACGACTTTAGCAAGTTAGCACGTTATGCTCTAGATGACGTTGCTATGGATGCAACCAAGCAGGAGAAGTTTCTGGAAGGATTGAATGATGAGTTAAGCATGCAGTTGATGGTAGCAAGTTTCAACAACTACCAGGAGTTGGTAGATCGTGCCATCATGATTGAAGGGAAGCAACAGCAGATTGAGAACCACAAGAGGAAGTATGGACAGGGGAAGTATAACTCTGGAGCCCAGCAGAAGCCCCGTTTTACCCCTAAATCGGGATTTCAGTTTCAGCATACCCATGGAGGAGGTAGTTCGCACAACCACAATGGCCACAAGAATGGTAATGGGAATGGAGGAAGCAACGGCCAGAACCGGACCACCCCATCAACCCCATCCAAGAGAGACCTGAGCCAAGTCACCTGTTTCAAGTGTTCCAAGACCGGACATTATGCCAATGAATGTCCTGAAGGCCAGAATGGAAATGGCAATGGAAGCTCTGGGAAGAAGCCGAACCCTTTCAATAGGAGACAGGTGAACCACGTTAGCGTGGAGGAGGTTGAAGATCAGCCTGATGCAGTGATCGGTAAGTTTTTGGTTAAGTCATTTACCGCACTCGTTCTTTTCGATACTGGTGCATCGCATTCATACATATCAAGGGGATTTGTGGATAAATATAACCTGCCAACCCAAGCCCTTAGGTCACCCATGTTAGTAAGCTCACCAGGAGCGGAGTTTATGGCTAGACAATGGTGTGATCGGTTACCATTAAGGATTGGTAACTATGTTTTTCCCTCAGACCTAATAGTATTGGAATCTCAAGGATTGGATGTAATCCTCGGTATGGATTGGTTGTCGATGTATGGAGGAAACATCGATTGTGCTAGTAAGTCAATTTTGCTTACAACGCCAGAAGGAAGAAGGATCAAGTATGTATCCCGGCATGTGCCATATAGGACACAAGTAAATTGCCTGATAGGAGTAGTGCAGGAGGAAGTACCAGTGGTAAAGGATTTTCCTAATGTATTTCCAGAAGAGTTGCCAGGCATGCCACCGGATAGAGACATTGAGTTTTTTGATTGAGTTATTGCCAGGTACAGGCCCAATATCAAAGAGACCGTACCGGATGCCTGCAAAAGATTTTGTAGAAATTAAGAATCAGATTAAGGAGTTACTGGAGAAGGGTTACATTCGCCCAAGTTCTTTACCTTGGGGATCACCCATACTTCTAGTGGAGAAGAAGGATGGATCATTAAGGATGGTTGTTGATTACCGTGGATTGAACGAAGTAACCATCAAGAACAAGTACCCACTGCCAATGATAAATGATCTGTTTGATCGTTTGCAAGGAGCTAAAGTGTTTTCCAAGATCGATTTGCGATCAGGGTACCACCAGTTGAAGATCCGAGAGCAGGACATTCCTAAGATAGCTTTTACCACAAGATATGGATTGTAGGAGTATACCGTTATGTCATTTGGATTGACTAACGCACCTGCCTATTTTATGAACCTGATGAACAAAGTGTTTATGGAGTTTTTGGATAAGTTCGTCGTAGTGTTCATTGATGATATCCTGGTTTATTCGAAGAATGAAGAAGAGCATAAGGAACATTTGCGTTTGGTTTTGGAGAAACTAAGGGAACATCAGTTATATGCCAAATTTAGCAAATGTGAGTTTTGTTTGAAGGAAGTAGGATTCCTCGGACACGTTATATCCGAAGAAGGGATAGCAGTTGACCCCGCAAAGGTTGAGACCGTAACCAAATGGGAGGCACCAACGACAGTTGGAGAGATCCGGAGTTTTCTTGGACTCACAGGATACTACCGGAGATTCATTGTGAACTTTTCAAAGATTGCGAAGCCTATGACGAAATTGTTGAACAAGGATACTAAGTTCAAATGGACTGAGGAGTGTGAGGCTAGTTTCCAGGAGTTGAAGAAACGTTTAGTTACCTCACCACTGTTGATTTTGCCAGATCAGACCATGGATTATGAGGTATACTGCGACGCTTCACGTCGAGGACTTGGAGCAATGCTTATGCAGGAAGGGAGAGTTGTTTCGTATGCTTCATGACAACTGAAGCCTCATGAGTTGAATTATGCCACGCATGATTTGGAGTTAGCAGCCGTAGTGCATGCATTGAAGACGTGGAGACATTTCCTCATTGGAAATCATTGTGAGGTGTACACGGATCACAAGAGTTTGAAGTACATTTCACGCAGAAGGACTTGAATCTCAGACAAAGGAGATGGTTGGAGCTCATCAAGGATTATGATATGAGATTGCATTACCACCCTGGAAAAGCTAATGTAGTAGCTGACGCATTGAGCTGTAAGAGCCATGTAAATACGTTGATGATGGGAGAAATACCCAAGGAGTTAGCAGAAAACCTTCATGAAGTAAGTTTGGAGATAGTTCCGAAAGGTTATGTAGCAGCATTGGACATTCAGTCAACATTGATGGATAAAATCAGAGAGGCTCAGAAATCTGACAAGGAGATTGCTGCTATAAAGGAGAAACTAAGCAAAGGAAAAGCAAAGGGATTTGATGAGGATGAGCATGATACCCTATGGTTTGAGGACCGTGTTTATGTGCCGAATAACCCAGAGATCAGGAAATTGATTTTGCAAGAGGCACATGATTCACCATATTCGATTCACCCAGGAAATACCAAGATGTATTTGGATTTGAAGGAGACATTCTGGTGGACCGGAATGAAGAAGGATATTGCAGCCTATGTAGCAGTTTGTGACGTATGTCATAGAGTGAAGGCAGAACATCAGAAGCCAGCCAGATTGTTACAGCCATTGCCGATACCCGAATGGAAGTGGGATAAGATAGGCATGGATTTTATCACAGGACTACCCAGGACGAAAGCAGGATATGACTCGATATGGGTAGTAGTTGATCGTTTGACGAAGGTAGCACATTTCATTCCAGTTAAGACCACTTACACCAGTGCTAAGTTGGCAAAGATATACATGACTAGGATCATTTGTTTGCATGGAGTTCCAAGGAGTATTGTATCAGACAGAGGAACCCAATTTACCTAAAAGTTTTGGAATCAGTTGCATGAAACTTTGGGAACCAGGCTAGAGTTCAGCACCGCTTTTCATCCGCAGACAGATGGACAAACCGAGAGAGTCAATCAGATTTTGGAAGATATGCTGAGAGCTTGTGCACTAGATTATGGATCTAGTTGGGACGATAATTTGCCGTATGCGGAGTTTTCTTATAACAACAGTTACCAAACCAGTTTGAAGATGGCACCTTTCGAAGCTTTATATGGAAGGAGGTGCAGGACACCGTTGTCATGGGACGAAGTTGGAGACCGTCAGTTCTTTGGACCAGATTTGATTAAGGAGTTTGAATAGAAGGTGAAGTTGATTCGCGATAGACTCAAGGTAGCCCAGTCAGCCAGAAGAGCTACGCAGATTCTAAACGCAAGGAGACAGTTTACGAAACCGGAGACAGAGTATATCTCCGAGTATCCCCACTTCGAGGAATTAAGCGATTTGGAGTTAAGGAAAAATTAGCACCGCGTTTCGTTGGACCGTATAAGATCTTGCAACGTATGGGAGAAGTCGCGTACAAGTTGGAATTACCAGAGGGACTGTCAGGAGTTCATGATGTATTCCATGTTTCTCAGCTGAAGAAATGTCACGCCGAGATGGCAGAGATACCGCTAAGAGATACAGTACCGCTAGAAGCGATTCAGTTGAAGGACGACTTGACGTATGAAGAGAAACCAGTCAAGATTCTCGATTATGCCAGCAGAGTTACCCGCAGCAAGGTTATCAAGTTTTGGAAAGTTCAGTGGAACCACCACTCAGAAGATGAAGCCACCTGGGAGAGAGAAGAAGATTTGCTCAAGGACCACCCTCACCTATTTTCTAGCCAACCCGAATCTCGAGGGCGAGATTCATCTTAAGGGGGGTAGGTTTGTAACATCCCAAATTTTCAATTTGGAATGTTATAAACATAGATCATCATGCATATCATATTTTCTTGCATTTTGCCGATCCTAGAAATTTCATGCAACTCAAGGACCCTCGGAGAGAGTTGGAGATTTCGTCTTTTTCATATTTGAGTTTACTCAAATTTTGAAGAGAGGATCATTGGTTTTGTCGGAGTTTCATTTGCCTTTTATTTGGATAGGGAAAAATGTGCGTTTTCAAAAATTTGCATTTTAGGCCCGGAGAAAAGTTCATTTTGTTCGACTAATTTTTAGGAGTCGGGGAAAATTTGCGTTTTGGAGTTCGTTTAGACCTCTTTTCTGTTTTTTTCTGCGCGCCAAACCAATTAAAAAAATATCCGCAGCGCCCCTGGGCCAAAGGCCCAGCCGGCCGGCTCCCAAGCCGCGCGCCTCGCGCTAGCGCAGGAGGCGCCCAAGGCCGCCGCCGCCTAGGAGTCCATCTAGGACTCCGATTGCCTTTTTTTCAATCTCCCTCTCCTATTCCTTTTCCTACTCTATTTTCTTGCCCCCTACCCCAAGTAACCTCTCCCCTCACCTATATAAATACCCAAGACCCCCACTCTAAATCCCACACCAAGCCCCAAGCCCTCACCGCGCCGCCCTAGTGCCCCGCCGCCGCTCGCGCCCTGCATCACCACCGCCGCCGCCCTTGCTTACCGCCGCCGCCTACACCACCGCCGCCGTTCGCCGGAGACCTCGCCAGAGGTACCGCGCCACGTCTCTTTTCTTTTCCTCGGATCGTTTTTCTTCTAAATCGTTCCGATTCTTTTCTTCTCTTCTGATTCGTTTTCTTCTCTAAACCATTCTGGTTTTCTAGATCGGTTTTTCGTCGGTTTTCTTTTCCGAAACCCTAGATCGGATTCGTTTTCTTTTCTGATTTAGTTGCCTCGAGACCGTTCGCCGGACCGTTCGTCCTAACGAACGTGATCACCGGATTCTTCTAGGTTAAGGAACGTCCGTTCGTTTAACCGTTCTTCTTTCTTTTCGCCGGATTTATTCCGCGATCGCGATCTCAGATCCGATCTTCGTTCTAGTTTATCTTCTCGCTCGTTTATCGGAATCAGGTGATTCAAGCGCCTGGAGTTTCGTTTCGAAACCGCCGTTCCGACTAATCAACTTTAACTAAGTTTTTTCTACGGTAAAATTTGACCTAGTTTCAACTTGCTAGAACTGAGTTGTTTTCCGCCGTTTGTTTTCGGTTTCTTTGATCGGTTCTTTCCTTCTTTCTTTGCAACCGGAGTTCTTAAGTTGAACTTTCTGGTTCGATCTCTTGTTCGAGTTTTACCTGTGCATTAGATGAGTACTTACTGTATGCTTGTTGTGTCGGGACCCCGATCCTAGGTCACACCGATCTAGCATGTAACACATCATATCACTTTGTGGCCTCACGCACGGTATTCCCACGGGTGCCACCTTACCTGGCCCGGGACCGTTTGCGCCTTTTGGCTCACGTATATGATAGTGTCGCTAGCATCCATATGACAAAGAACCCGGGCCGACATGGCTAGTCGTGAACCCAAAGCGGCACTAACCCATGGGGACAGGCATACATGAATCAACCTCGAGCATGTCGGTCAACCGCGTGTGAATCCGGGCTGTAGCACTAGGCTAACAGGACTCCGGTAACCCGGGCTGTAGCAGGCTAGGCAGGACTCCGGTCGTCACCGCGTGACATTTCCCCGAAGGGACAGACACAGGAACGAAGTGAAACACATGCCGGCCAATCAGGTATTCCGAGCAGTAGTGCTGGGCTAGCAGGACTCCGGTGGACCGGGCTGTAGCGGACTACTATCGCTCAGAAAACACTAGACTACATTTCCCCATATGATAGGCTGCCAAGGATAAACAACCAGATTGTCGGATCCCACACATAGCAATACACGCTACACGTACGCATAACATGCAGGTATGTGCTGTACAACATGGCATCACAACATAACGCAAACTCATATAGATAAAGGCTCAGAAGAGCCACATAGCATAAATACAAGCAGGGGTCACATGACCCAACATTCAGAGCATACAAGCAACGGAAGCATTACATGTCTGAGTACAGACAACTACAAAAGAAAGAGCTGGAAAGCCTGACTATCTACAAGACCCTCCCAAGGGTACAAGATCATAGCTGAGGTAACAAGCTACTCGTCGAAGTCCAAACGGAACTACTAGTAAGACAGATGTCTCATCTGCAAAACATAAATAAAGCAAACATGAGTACAAAGGTACTCAGCAAGACTTACATCAGATCCTATCATATATGCATTAGTATCAAGAAGGTAATGTGGGGTTTAGTTGCAGCAAGCCAGCTTTGACTCAGTGGCTATCCTGTTCTACGACAACGAGAAACTTCTTTGAGATGAGGCAGCGCACACGAGTCCACTAATCACCACATCAATACACCACTAAGGATTCATCCTCGTCTCCCTACGAGGAGGCCATCCATATCACTCACACTTGTCTTGAGCATTTTAGAGTACCCACTTTAAGTTGTCTATGTACCACGTAAGCATCCAAGAAGTCCATAACCGAGGACACGGCTATTCGAATAGATCATGATAACCCTGCAGGGGTCTACTTCTTCACACACGCTCTCGCCACTTACCGCCATGTACACGTCATGTACCTCGGCAACCTTCAAGCGGAAGCCTGGCGAGGGTGTCGGCCACGACCTGACTAACCACGCAAGACCCTAGTCCAGGTTTATCGCCTATTCGGGTTCCATCCGCAAGGAGATCCGGCCGAGGTTTCGCTCACGGCCCCAAACGATGTGTACAGGGTTCCCGAGCCCACCATCCGGGTGCCACTCGGTACACCGGGCCACGTGTGCCTAGTCTGTCCCAAGTCCACCCTGCCGGGTGCCACTCGGTAGAAAAATAGCACTACCTACAAACACCAGAAACTATTTGCAACTCCTGGACAGAGCTCAAGGCGGTTAATAAGTCGAGAGAGCTTGGAGCGCC
Source organism: Triticum monococcum (assembly GCA_034509565.1). Lineage (NCBI taxonomy): Eukaryota > Viridiplantae > Streptophyta > Magnoliopsida > Poales > Poaceae > Triticum > Triticum monococcum. The sequence goes on along the minus strand of CM067843.1, from coordinate 59,394,161 downwards.
CGGAGCCCAATGTGTTGTAGTAGCTAGTCATTGGACAACTTACACAGAACTCAGTTCTTAAGGACGGTCCCAATGAGACAACCCACCATGTACTCCTACATGGCCTCTCACCGCTACCTTTACCAAAATGTGTTCACACGTTTAACTCTCAGCACCAGAACATATCATAACACTCCAATTCATTCCCGATGAATCAGACCTGACACAACTCTAAGCAATAGCAGGCATGGCATGGTAAGAACACAACATGGCTCAATCAACCCCTACACATGCTAGTGGGTTTCAACTATTTACTGTGGCAATGACAGGTCATGCAGAGGAATGGGTTCAACTACCGCAGCATAAAGTAGCAGTTGAATCGTGGTTGTCCTAATGCAATAAAAGAGAGCAGGAGCGAGAGAGTGGGATTGTATCGGAATGAACAAGGGGGGGTTGCTTGCCTGGTAGAACAACAAGGAAGGCACTGCTCCTCAGACAGGTACTCTGGAACGGTCTCCGGAGCAGGACCTATCGAGAAGGAACGGTGTCGGCAATCAAACACAAGCATATGCAACATTATGATGCATGAACATGGCATGAAGATGTGATGCTGTTTGGGCTAATGCAACTAGTATTCATTTGCATGAAGTCCATTGAACCAAAGATTCAAATGCATCTCCAAATAAGCTCTTTATATATGCCATAAGTGTGTTTTCACATATACAGCATGTATAGGTTGGTTTGTCATGCATGAAAATGGTACAGATGGATAGATTGAATTTTTCTGATAATTTTTCACATATAAATTATTTCAATCTGAGCTACGGTTAAATTTCTATGAATTTTTTAAGTTTTGAATATATTCTGGAATTTCCTGATTTATTATAATTCCAGAAAATGAGATATTGCGTCAGCATGACATCAGCGTTGCGTCAGCGGTCAACGGAGCTGTCTGAGTCAAACCTGACGTGTGGGGTCCACACGTCAGTGACTGGTTAGTTGACAGGGGTTATTAAACTAATCTAATTAAAGGATTAGGATGCCAGGGCCCACTGTCAGCGTCAGGGATTAGTTAAACAGGGATTAGCCTTAAGCTAATCACCTGCCAGGCCGGGCCCGCACGTCAGGCCGGCGAGGTCAAAGGGTCAAACCCCACCGGCGTGAAGCCGCCGGCGAGGCCCGAGACGGTGGAGCGCCGCGGAAATCGTCCACAGGGCTCCGTTCGAGGCGTGGTTAGGCTCTTCGAAGAGCTGGCGATGCGGCGCGTCGAGCAGTGCCCTCGGCCGGAGCTAGGGTGGCCGAGAACGACGTCGGCGACCACGTTGGCGGCCGCCGGAGTTCGGCTGTGTTCGGGGACGCGGCTGCAGCGTGCAAACGCGCCAACTAAAGCACTAGCGGGGCCCTACGAGGTGCGGCGAGAGCGCTAGGTGCACTGGCGTGGCCAAAGGGTCGCCGCAAGCAACGCCGGCGACAAGCTCGAGCGGAGGCGAGCTTCGGCCATGCCGGAGCTGAGGCCTAGACGGCGCAAACGCGAGGAGGAGGAAAGGGGTTCGGCGCGGAAGCTCACAGCGGAGGCGACGGGATGGTCAGCGGGCTCGGGGAGGACCAGTCGGCGGCGAATTTAGCGGCGGCGATCCGCGGCTCCGACGAAGGGGATGATGGCGATGGCGATGCTGCTGTGCTCCTGGCATCGTCCAGCTCGACGAGGAGGCGTAGTCGAGGGCGGCGGTGCTCCTGGACAGTAGCAAGGGACGAGGGGGAGGCAGTGGCCACGGCAATGGCAAACGGCGGTGACAACAGCGCTCGGCCGCGTGAGGGGGAGGGCGAGTGAGAGAGACAGAGGAAAGGGGAGGGCACGGGGAGAGAGTGAAGGAGTCGGGGTGGTGCGTGGCGCTCGCAGCGGCCTCCAGCGACGATCGACGAAGCAGGAGGTGGCCGGTGCGTGCTCGCGCGCGGCGAGCACACGCGCGCCGTCCTCCTGGCAGGAGGTTGGCGATGACCTGGCCTGGGCCAACAGTGTTGGGCCGGCACAGGAGCTGGGCCGCCAGCTGGGCTGCCAGGCAGGTAAGCGCCAGGTAGGTTTTTCCATTTTTGTTTTTCTTTTCTATTTTTCTGACATTTGTTTTGATTTAATAGAAATACTAAATCAATTAATTTATTTATGCCAATTTTTGCAGGAGCTAGTGGTATTGTTCCAGAGCTCCTCAACAACTAACATAATTTTTGGACATATATTATATATATATAACAAATATATATCCAAAGAAAATAATTATTCATTAAATCCAAATGCCCAAAATAAATATCTATGAGCTCCTGAAAATATTGGTTTGAATTTTACCTCTCACCAATATTTTCAGAGAGAGACATGAACATTTTCTTGGACCCTTTTGGAGCACTTTTTATCTGGGTCATTTTCAATAATGATTTCTGAGGGTTCACAACTCCCCATTTCAAATTTAAATGGAGTTTAAACATGATGCAAGCATGAAGGGCTAGCCTAGGTCATACCAGAACTAGGGATGTGACAACTCGCCCCCACTCGAAGAAATCTCGTCCCGAGATTCAGGAGTTGGCGGAAAGAAAGCGGGGTACTCAAGTCGAAGACGATCTTCACGCTCCCAAGTGGCTTCTCTCTCAGAATGATGAGACCACTGAACCTTGAGGAACTTGATGTTATGACGTCTGGTGACACGCTCTGCTTGATCAAGGATGCATACAGGGTACTCTCGATAGGTGAGGTTATCTTGGAGATCAAGCGTTTCGTGGTCCACTTCGCGAATGGGATCCGAGAAGCAACGCCTGAGTTGAGAGACGTGGAAGACATCATGAACTCGAGAAAGATGTTGTGGTAGTTCCAACTGGTAGCCAACCTCTCCTCGTTTAGCGAGAATGAGAAAGGGACCAATGTAACGAGGAGCCAACTTGCCCTTGATACCGAATCGATGGGTACCCTTTAGAGGAGTAACCCGAAGATAAGCCTTATCGCCAACTTCATAAGCCACTTCCTTATGACTACAGTCATACTGGCTCTTTTGACGAGATTGGGCTGTTTTCAAATTCTCACGAATGATGCGAACTTGCTCTTCTGCCTCCTGGATCATATCCGGTCCAAAGAATTGCCGTTCACCGGTTTCTGACCAGTTCAAAGGTGTTCGACACCTTCGTCCATACAGAACCTCAAAAGGAGCTTTCTTGAGGCTGGATTGATAGCTATTGTTATAAGCAAACTCGGCAAAAGGAAGACACTTCTCCCAATCCATACCGAATGAGATAACACAAGCTCTAAGCATGTCTTCAAGAATCTGGTTGACCCTTTCCACCTGGCCACTTGATTGAGGGTGGAAAGCGGTACTGAAAGAAAGATGGGTACCCATGGCAGTTTGGAAACTCTCCCAGAAATGAGAAGTGAAAAGACTACCACGGTCTGAATTGATCTCTAGTGGAACACCATGAAGTGACACTATTCGAGAAATATATAAGTCAGCGAGCTGACTAGCAGTGATACTCTCTCGTACAGGTAGGAAGTGAGCCACTTTGGAAAGACGATCAATGACTACGAAGATAGCGTTATTCCCTTTCTTGGTCCTGGGAAAACCGGTGATGAAGTCCATGCCAACTTTATCCCATTTCCATTCAGGAATAGCTAAGGGCTAAAGAGTGCCAGCAGGTCTTTGATGCTCTGCCTTAACGCGACGACAACGTCACAGCTAGCAATAAACTAAGCAATTTCTCTCTTCATCCTAGTCCACCAGAACCTCTGGCGTAGGTCCTGATACATCTTAGTACTACCGGGATGAATTGTGAGAGGGGATTCATGTGCCTCCTTAAGGATTAATTGTCGAAGATGTTGATTCTTGGGAACCACCAAGCGATTCTCAAAGAAAACAACACCGCGACCATCTATAGAAAAACTACCACCAACTCCCTTGTTAATGTTTCTCTTGATCCGGGAAATTCCCGTATCCTACTTCTGAGCAGAGATAATCTGATCCACAAGAGTAGGTTTCGCCACCAAGGTAGAAAGGAATCCGTGAGGAGCAATGTGAAGGTTAAGCTTACATAATTCCTCATGGAGAAGTGGTTGGCCCTGCTGCAACATGAGATTGTTGCAATAGGACTTACGACTTAGCGCATCAGCCATGACATTCCCCTTGCCTGGGGTGTAGGTAATCCCTAAGTCGTAATCTGAGATCAACTCCAACCAACGTCTTTGCCTAAGGTTCAAATCTGGTTGGGTGAAGATATACTTGAGACTCTGGGGATCGGTGTAAATCTCGCAACGTTTACCAAGAAGGTAATGTCGCCGGGTCTTAAGTGCATAGACTACGGCTGCAAGCTCTAGATCATGGGTAGGATAATTCTCCTCATGTGGATGCAACTGTCGAGATGCATAGGCAATCACATGGCGATCTTGCATAAGAATGCAACCTAGTCCCTATCGTGAGGCGTCGCAGTAGATAACAAAGTCTTTAGTGAAGTCCGGTGGCACAAGTATGGGAGCAGAGGTAAGACGTCTTTTCAGTTCCTGGAAACTGTATTCACACTGTGGGGACCACTCAAACTTTTTATCTTTCTTGAGAAGTTCCGTGAGAGGTTTGGCCACTTTGGAGAAGTTCTCAACGAAGCGGCGACAATAACTGGCTAGACCAAGGAAACTCCTAACTTGCTTAACTGTTTCAGGCGGAGTCCAATCAAGAACGGCCTGAACCCTTTCGGGATTGACAGCAATGCCCTTACCAGAGATTACGTGGCCGAGATAGGTCACTTCTGGTAACCAAAATTCGCACTTGGAGAACTTGGCGTAAAGGCGGTGTGCTCTGAGTTTTTCTAGCACAAGTCTAAGATGGTCGGCATGCTCTTCCTCGTTCTTCGAGTAAATAAGGATATCATCGAGGTAAACCACGACAAACTTGTCTAGGTACTCCATGAAGATCGAGTTCATCAAGCGAGAGAAAGTAGCCGGAGCGTTGGTTAGACCAAAGGACATGACGGTGTACTCGTACTGACCATAACGAGTGACAAAAGCCGTCTTAGGAATGTCCCCATTTCTGATCTTGATTTGGTGGTAGCCTAACCTCAAATCCATCTTGGAAAAGACTGAGGATCCAGCGAGCTGATCATACAGGTCGTTGATCCTGGGGAGCGGATACTTGTTCTTTATCGTGACCAAATTAATGGGACGATAATCTACAACCATCCGGTCCGTACCATCCTTCTTCTTGACGAAGAGAACGGGGCAAGCCCAGGGAGAAGAACTGGGACGGATGAAACCCTTTTGCAAGGATTCATCGAGTTGTTTCTTAAGCTCAGCTAGTTCTAAAGGTGCCATCTTGTAAGGTCTCCTAGAGATTGGAGCGGTTCCTGGGATAAGATCTATGACAAATTCTACATCTCTATCAGGTGGAATACCTGGCAGTTCCTCTAGAAAGACATCCGGAAAGTCACGGACTACCGGGATATCTTCAAGGTCTGGAAGAGGGTTGGCATTAAGAGAATAGAGTTGACGCTTTGCAACTCTAGTGGAGACGGTGACTATCTTGCCAGATGGGTGTGTAAGCTAAACAAACCTTGTGTAACAATCAATCTTGGCATGATGGGCTTTCATCCAGTCCATACCCAAGATGATGTTAATATCTGTAGACCTGAGGGCTATAAGTGATGCAAGGAATACAAGTCTGTCAACAAGGATTTCATTACCATGGCTTATTCGGGTAGTTTGCCATCTAGACCCTGGAGTTTGGATTTCAAGTGGAGTTGGCATATCACAAAATGACATGTCGTGCAAATGAGCATAGCCTTCAGAGATGAATGAGTGAGATGCTCCGGTATCGAACAAAACCGAAGCTGGATGGCAATTGACAAGGAGGGTACCAAGAACGACATCTGGATCATCACGAGTATCTTTAGCTGAGACTTGATGCACACATCCACGTTCAGGGGGAGCTGACTTGACACTACTCAGCTTGCGTGATGGCTTATCACGGCCAACAGACTTCTCAGGCTGGGGTGGGGCATAGCTGGTTTGAGAGCAGTCACGTGCATAGTGTCCTGGCTCTCCGCATGTGAAGCAAGTCCCTGAAGTAGGACGTGGGCCCGCCTCGACAAGCGGTCTACCAATAGGCCTGGGTGGAGCATGTAACTGAACTGGGTGAGGTGCCACATGAGGGGGCCTCGGTGAGTAACCGGGTGGAAGAGCGGAGTTCGGAACCCAAAACCGGCGCTTCTGCAAGGTAGAGCCGGAGGAAGAAACCAAATCACGGGTGTGCTTACGAGACTCCTCGTAAGTGAGCTGAGCTGTCTCCGCATTAATGGCCTTGTTCACAAGAGCCTGGAATGTATTGCAATGGTGCAGGTGGAGATCACGGCGCAACTTGGGGTTGAGACCCTTCCGGAATCTAGCCTGCTTCTTGGCGTCTGTGGACACTTCTTCTGTAGCATAGCGGGCGAGGTTCTCAAACTCTCTACTGTAAGCATCTACAGCCATCTTACTCTGGGTGAAACTACAAAACTCTTCTCTCTTGCGATCAACGATAGCCTGAGGAATGTGATGCTCACGGAAAGCCTCGGTGAAATCTCTCCAGGTGATTATCTGGCCAGCTGGAAGCATAGCCTCGTAGTTCTGCCACCAAATACTGGCAGGACCTTCCAGGTGATAAGTAGCATAGGTGACCCTGTCACTTTCAGCTACGTTCGCAGAACACATCTTGTGTGTAATACTACGGAGCCAGTCATCTGCATCGAGTGGCTTGATGGAATGATGGAAGGTGGGTGGTTTCAGACCAATGAAGTCATGGATGGACACAAACTCTTTGTGCTGGCGGGAGGTGTTCTCCTCAATACGTGCTAACAAGTGGTTTGACTCTCGCTTGTTCTTCTCCATTTCTAACATGAACTCTGCCAATGAAGACTGGTCAGGAGGATCCTCATCCCTACCATCTCCGTGGTTCCGAATATGAGCAACAGAACTTCGGTTAACCGGCAACATCCTGAGAGCCAACCAAGGAAACAAGGATAGATTCAGCATCATGATAAGGATGTAGATTATAGTACGAGAAAAAAAATACTATCTCTTGAACTCCTAGGACAAATCCGGCAGCATAACGGCAGCAAACTGCTCAAAATGAGACATTCTGCAAAAGATGGGGTAGCACCATGCTCAACATCATTACTCTGGGTTCTGAGATATTACTAAACAGGCTACACCAGAGGTACTCAACTGGGATATGACTCTGATCAACCCATCCTAAGAGACTACAGAGTAGTAACACGTGATCCTGATAGACAGAAGAAGAAGCCTAGTTCCTTAACCCCGTAGGAAAGATAGGATGACTCAGATCAGAAGGCATGAGGTATAAGGAGTAAAAAGAGCCTTACGTTCCCTTCCACAATCAATTCCCTTACATAACTAAAGAATTTCTAGACACAACTTCGACCAGGTTGGCTTGGAAATCCTACAGGCAGTCAGGCTCTGATACCAAGGCTGTCGGGACCCCGATCCTAGGTCACACCGATCTAGCATGTAACACATCATATCACTTTGTGGCCTCACGCACGGTATTCCCACGGGTGCCACCTTACCCGGCCCGGGACCGTTTGCGCCTTTTGGCTCACATATATGATAGCGTCGCTAGCATCCATATGACAAAGAACCTGGGCCGACATGGCTAGTCGTGAACCCAAAGCGGCACTAACCCATGGGGACAGGCATACATGAATCAACCTCGAGCATGTCGGTCAACCGCGTGTGAATCCGGGCTGTAACACTAGGCTAACAGGACTCCGGTAACCCGGGCTGTAGCAGGCTAGGCAGGACTCCGGTCGTCACCGCGTGACATTTCCCCGAAGGGACAGACACAGGAACGAAGTGAAACACATGCCGGCCAGTCAGGTGTTCCGAGCAGTAGTGCTGGGCTAGCAGGACTCCGGTGGACCGGGCTGTAGCGGACTACTATCGCTCAGAAAACACTAGACTACATTTCCCCATATGATATGCTGCCAAGGATAAACAACCAGATTGTCGGATCCCACACATAGCAATACACGCTACACGTACGCATAACATGCAGGTATGTGCTGTACAACATGGCATCACAACATAACGCAAACTCATATAGATAAAGGCTCAGAAGATCCACATAGCATAAATACAAGCAGGGGTCACATGACCCAACATTCAGAGCATACAAGCAACGGAAGCATTACATGTCTGAGTATAGACAACTACAAAAGAAAGAGCTGGAAAGCCTGACTATCTACAAGACCCTCCCAAGGGTACAAGATCATAGCTGAGGTAACAAGCTACTCGTCGAAGTCCAAACGGAACTACTAGTAAGACAGATGTCTCATCTGCAAAACATAAATAAAGCAAACGTGAGTACAAAGGTACTCAGCAAGACTTACATCAGATCCTATCATATATGCATTAGTATCAAGAAGGTAATGTGGGGTTTAGTTGCAGCAAACCAGCTTTGACTCAGTGGCTATCCTGTTCTACGACAACGAGAAACTTCTTTGAGATGAGGCAGTGCACACGAGTCCACTAATCACCACATCAATACACCACTAAGGATTCATCCTCGTCTCCCTACGAGGAGGCCATCCATAGCACTCACACTTGTCTTGAGCATTTTAGAGTACCCACTTTAAGTTGTCTATGTACCACGTAAGCATCCAAGAAGTCCATAACCGAGGACACGGCTATTCGAATAGATCATGATAACCCTGCAGGGGTGTACTTCTTCACACACGCTCTCGCCACTTACCGCCATGTACACGTCATGTACCTCGGCAACCTTCAAGAGGAAGCCTGGCGAGGGTGTCGGCCACGACCTGACTAACCACGCAAGACCCTAGTCCAGGTTTATCGCCTATTCGGGTTCCATCCGCAAGGAGATCCGGCCGAGGTTTCGCTCACGGCCCCAAACGATGTGTACAGGGTTCCCGAGCCCACCATCTGGGTGCCACTCGGTACACCGGGCCACGTGTGCCTAGTCTGTCCCAAGTCCACCCTGCCGGGTGCCACTCGGTAGAAAAATAGCACTACCTACAAACACCAGAAACTATTTGCAACTCCTGGACAGAGCTCAAGGCGGTTAATAAGTCGAGAGAGCTTGGAGCGCCCGGAGCCCAATGTGTGGTAGTAGCTAGTCATTGGACAACTTACACAGAACTCAGTTCTTAAGGACGGTCCCAATGAGACAACCCACCATGTACTCCTACATGGCCTCTCACCGCTACCTTTACCAAAACGTGTTCACACGTTTAACTCTCAGCACCAGAACATATCATAACACTCCAATTCATTCCCGATGAATCAGACCTGACACAACTCTAAGCAATAGCAGGCATGGCATGGTAAGAACACAACATGGCTCAATCAACCCCTACACATGCTAGTGGGTTTCAACTATTTACTGTGGCAATGACAGGTCATGCAGAGGAATGGGTTCAACTACCGCAGCATAAAGTAGCAGTTGAATCGTGGTTGTCCTAATGCAATAAAAGAGAGCAGGAGCGAGAGAGTGGGATTGTATCGGAATGAACAAGGGGGGGGGTTGCTTGCCTGGTAGAACAACAAGGAAGGCACTGCTCCTCAGACAGGTACTCTGGAACGGTCTCCGGAGCAGGACCTATCGAGAAGGAACGGTGTCGGCAATCAAACACAAGCATATGCAACATTATGATGCATGAACATGGCATGAAGATGTGATGCTGTTTCGGCTAATGCAACTAGTATTCATTTGCATGAAGTCCATTGAACCAAAGATTCAAATGCATCTCCAAATAAGCTCTTTATATATGCCATAAGTGTGTTTTCACATATACAGCATGTATAGGTTGGTTTGTCATGCATGAAAATGGTACAGATGGATAGATTGAATTTTTCTGATAATTTTTCACATATAAATTATTTCAATCTGAGCTACGGTTAAATTTCTATGAATTTTTTAAGTTTTGAATATATTCTGGAATTTCCTGATTTATTATAATTCCAGAAAATGAGATATTGCGTCAGCATGACATCAGCGTTGCGTCAGCGGTCAACGGAGCTGTCCGAGTCAAACCTGAGTCCACACGTCAGTGACTGGTTAGTTGACAGGGGTTATTAAACTAATCTAGTTAAAGGATTAGGATGCCAGGGCCCACTGTCAGCGTCAGGGATTAGTTAAACAGGGATTAGCCTTAAGCTAATCACCTGCCAGGCCGGGCCCGCACGTCACGCCGGCGAGGTCAAAGGGTCAAACCCCACCGGCGTGAAGCCGCCGGCGAGGCCCGAGACGGCGGAGCACCGCGGAAATCATCCACAGGGCTCCGTTCGAGGCGTGGTTAGGCTCTTCGAAGAGCTGGCGATGCGGCGCGTCGAGCAGTGCCCTCGGCCGGAGCTAGGGTGGCCGAGAACGACGTCGGCGACCACGTTGGCGGCCGCCGGAGTTCGGCTGTGTTCGGGGACGCGGCTGCAGCATGCAAACGCGCCAACTAAAGCACTAGCGGGGCACTACGAGGTGCGGCGAGAGCGCTAGGTGCACTGGCGTGGCCAAAGGGTCGCCGCAAGCAACGCCGGCGACAAGCTCGAGCGGAGGCGAGCTTCGGCCATGCCGAAGCTGAGGCCTAGACAGCGCAAACGCGAGGAGGAGGAGAGGGGTTCAGCGCGGAAGCTCACAGCGGAGGCGACGGGATGGCCAGCGGGCTCGGGGAGGACCAGTCGGCGGCGAATTTAGCGGCGGCGATCCGCGGCTCCGACGAAGGGGATGATGGCGATGGCGATGCTGCTGTGCTCCTGGCGTCGTCCAGCTCGACGAGGAGGCGTAGTCGAGGGCGGCGGTGCTCCTGGACAGTAGCAAGGGACGAGGGGGAGGCAGTGGCCGCGGCAATGGCAAACGGTGGCGACAACAGCGCTCGGCCGCGTGAGGGGGAGGGCGAGTGAGAGAGACAGAGGAAAGGGAAGGGCACGGGGAGAGAGTGAAGGAGTCGGGGTGGTGCGTGGCGCTCGCAGCGGCCTCCAGCGATGATAGACAAAGCAGGAGGTGGCCGGTGCGTGCTCGCGCGCGGTGAGCACACGCGCGCCGTCCTCCTGGCAGGAGGTTGGCGATGACCTGGCCTGGGCCAACAGTGTTGGGCCGGCACAGGAGCTGGGCCGCCAGCTGGGCTGCCAGGCAGGTAAGCGCCAGGTAGGGTTTTCCATTTTTGTTTTTCTTTTCTATTTTTCTGGCATTTGTTTTGATTTAATAGAAATACTAAATCAATTAATTTATTTATGCCAATTTTTGCAGGAGCTAGTGGTATTGTTCCAGAGCTCCTCAACAACTAACATAATTTTTGGACATATATTATATATATAACAAATATATATCCAAAGAAAATAATTATTCATTAAATCCAAATGCCCAAAATAAATATCTATGAGCTCCTGAAAATATTGGTTTGAATTTTACCTCTCACCAATATTTTCAGAGAGAGACATGAACATTTTCTTGGACCCTTTTGGAGCACTTTTTATCTGGGTCATTTTCAATAATGATTTCTGAGGGTTCACAACTCCCCATTTCAAATTTAAATGGAGTTTAAACATGATGCAAGCATGAAGGGCTAGCCTAGGTCATACCAGAACTAGGGATGTGACATGTTGTTTGTCTGCGATAGATTACCCGGATTGCGCCGCCTGTTACTTCGAATCTCTAGGACTCGCGGATCATCAGCAAGACAAGTAACACTTTGATCATACCTTTTCTACAACCCAGTTTTATTGCATTAGATCCATCCTCACGCATTGCATGATTAGGATCTAATTAAATTGTGGGATGGGAAGTAGATGAGGTAGTACCTATTACCTGTTTATTATGAAACCTTTGGGAGTTACTTCTACGTTTTCTTATTATGCCATGCTATGCTAGTAGACGTGGATTGGGTGAGTGATATCCATGACAGATGTGAGATTGATAATTTTAATGGTTTATCTAAGGCGACAACTTAAACACACATCTAGGTGGATTGAGGCACCTGATGTCTATCAGGACTTGCCTGTTTTATTTTGGACCGCCACCCAGGCTCAAAGGGATCATAAGATCTTTCATGCTAAATACTTACGTGTGCAGCCACAAGCCAATATGGGCTCTGGCATAGTTGACTAAGTCGTGCGAACTCTTATAGGGGTAGACTAGCAGATGTTGGGGATGTAGGTGGTACGGTCTACTCCATCGTAAGGTGCTAGGGCTTCTGAAAGACTATGTCTCGGTCATCCGTTTCTCAAACACCATGTAGTGCGAGAAATCCAACGAAGGCGATCGAGTCTTGTGGGGAAAAGTGCGCAAACCTCTGCAGAGTGTAACAAACTAATCATGATTAGCCGTGTCCCCGGTTATGGACAATTTGAGTATCTAGTACTTGAATATCACGTGAATCTCATCATGTTACTTCTAATTAATACTGTTGGGTTTTTAATGACTACTTTTAATTGGGATTGAGAATGCTGTCAACCATTCTCAATGTTTAACAACCACCATGATAGTTCAATAAATTTATTCCTTTGCAGTAGGGAAAAATTGGCTTTACGCAAAACAATAACCATAGAGCTTTCCACCAGCCAAATATGCATATAGTATAGCTGTTTCATTCCATTACTCTCTATGTGTTACCTTGCCAGCATATTCCATGTGCTGACCCGTTTCGGGCTGCAACGTTAATGTTGCAGACTTTTCAGATGACGATTAAGGTGCTTTTAGGTCGTGGTTCTATACTCAGTGATGCCGTTGGAGTTGATGGACCCATTTACCTTCCAAGTATTCCGCTGTTATCGATATTAGATGGCCTTAAGCCAGATTATTGTAATAAGTTCTCTTCTGAGACATCGTTGTAATAAGTGTGTGATTGCCACTCTGCTATAAATCCTTCGAAGTACTGTGTGGTGTCAGCATTGCTGACCCAGGGATGACACCGGAGCACAGTAGACTTGATCCATTCGGGTCGGGTCGCTACACCCACGCGTCGCCATCGGTTGGTCACCTCATAACCACTCGGCCACCCCGCGCGTCGCCATAAGTTGGTGACCTCATAACCACTCGGCCGCCCCGCGCGTCGCCATAAGTTGATCACCTCATAACCACTCAGCCGCCCCGCGCGTGGCCATCGGTTGGTCACCTCATCACCACTCGGCCGCCCCGTGCGTCGCCATCGGTTGGTCACCTCATCACCACTCGGCCGCCCTGCGCGTCGCCATCGGTTGGTCACCTCATCACCACTCGGCCACCCCGCGCGTCGCCACTCGGTTGGTCACCTCATCACCACTCGGCCGCCCCGCGCGTCGTCATAGGTTGGTCACCTCATCACCACTCGGCCGCCCCGCGCGTCGCCATCGGTTGGTCACCTCATCACCACACAGATTTTAAAAGTTTTTTCTGAAATAATTGTTGTTGCTTATACTTGTAACCAAAATCCCCCAGTGGGTGACTTAGTTGCGAATTTGTTTCGCCCAAGTTCAAGAAATCCTACCGAGTGATGAGTCAGCCTCTCACTCGGGGGCTTAGCTGCGAATCTGTTTCGCCTAAGTTCGAAAAATCCTACCGAGTGATGAGCCAGCCTCTCACTCGTGGGCTTAGCTGCAGTCCAGTACTCGCCTAAGTTTGAAAAAATCCTACTGAGTGCAGAGCAAACCTCCCACTCGGGGGCTTAGCTGCAGTCCAGTACACGCCTAAGTTTGAAAAAAATCCTACCGAGTGAAGAGCAAACCTCTTACTCGGGGGCTCAGCTGTAGTCCAGTACTCGCCTAAGTTTGAAAAAATCCTACCGAGTGGAGAGCAAACCTCCCACTCGGGGGCTTAGCTGCAGTCCAGTACTCGCCTAAGTTTGAAAAAAATCCTACCGAGTCGAGAGCAAACCTCCCACTCGGGGGCTTAGCTGCAGTCCAGTACTTGCCTAAGTTTGAAAAAATCCTACCGAGTGAAGAGCAAACCTCCCACTTGGCGGCTTAGCTGCAGTCCAGTACTCGCCTAAGTTTGAAAAAAATCCTACCGAGTGAAGAGCAAACCTCCCACTCGGGGGCTTAGCTGCAGTCCAGTGCTCGCCTAAGTGTTTGAAATCCTACCAAGTGGAGAGCAAGCCTCCCACTCAGAGGCTTAGCTGCAGTCCAAGGACTCGCCTAAGTAGCCAAAATCCAACTGAGACAAGAACAACCCTCTAACTCAAGGAGCTGCATCACAAGTATAATGTGCGCTCCATCCCTATCCGCAAGGACACCAAGACGAAGGTCGACTGTCACCATCGCCTCGTCATCACTCGGCCACTCGCGCGCCTTCAGATAGCTAAGTCATTTTACATCCTGTTATTTCCGTCTTCTCGAGTGTCCCGTAATTAACACATCACGTTCACTCGGAGGCCACGCCACCGAGTGTACCTCTACGCTCGGCTGCTTATTTTCACATACTTGCTTAGTACTGGTTATGTGACTCAGGAGTCCAGCTTCCATTTTTTCACATACATCATTCACGAACACCATGTGTCGTTCTTCATTTCGAGTTTGCATCGCTCCTCCGGGGTTGCCACTCAGTTGAAACACTACACTTCCATTTTATTTGAGCCAGTATTCCAATGAGTTCAGTCGGATCCGTCACTTCGACAAGTTCGAACGGATCCTTCGCTCTTTCAGACTCTTGCTGGTCAACCAGCAAGCCCCTTGCACTCCCAACGGGTGTCTATGGGTGTTATTCACACAAACCATTTCAGCACACATCAAATTTCCTCGAGAAATTATTTCGTTGGCTTGTGCCATTTTTACACAAGTTACGCGATCACTCGACGGCCCTATGCACCAACTTCATCGCTGCTCAGACTCGGTCACCGTACCGGTCCTAGCGCACCACAACACCGGCCTTGTCGCTCTGTTGACTTCAAACACATCCAGCCAAACCCTCTGTGGAATCCTATTCATCGTATCAATGATATAGACCCCGCCAGGCATGAGACAGATAACTCCCTTTTACAATTAAACTTCACACTTCACTCCTTTGCGAGTTTGCCTCTTTTGAGCATCACTCGGAAGCTTCTCCTCATCTCTACCCGAGTCTGACTCGATGAATTACAAATTATCCATTCAACACTATATTTCTCGTATTTCGACATGTCCGTTGTCGAAGCCTGTAGTACACTCGGGGGCTACACCACACTCGGGGGCTGCATCTCATTTGGAATGGCACTCTCCTGAGTGGTCGAGTACTTCATCACCAGTCAGATCCTTCACTTCAACAAGTGCATTCGATCCGCCACTTTGACAAGCCTTATAATCACCCAGACGCTGTGTGCGCCATCTTCATTCCTACTCAAACTCAGTTGTCACGCCGGTCTTATTGCGTCGCAACCACACTACATCAACCTCATCGCTACATTAGCTTCGAAAGCATCTGGCTAATTCCTTTGAAGACCATTTCAGCCACTTGGCTGGACACGTAGTCCTTCACTCGACCACCTCGCGCATCCTCACTCGGCCATCCCGCACGTCGCCACTCGGTTGTGCACGTATTCACCACTTGGCCGCTCCGCGCGTCGCCTCTCAGTTGTGCATGCCTTCACCACATGGCCGCCCCGCCCGTCACCACTTGGCTGGACACGTAGTCCTTCACTCGACCACCTCGCGCATTCTCACTCGGCCATCCCGCAAGTCACCACTCAGTTGTGCACGTCTTCACCACATGGCCACTCCGTGCATCGCCTCTCGGTTGTGCATGCCTTCACCACATGGCCGCCCCGCGCGTCACAACTTGGCTGGACACGTAGTCCTTCACTCGGCCACCTCGCGCATCCTCACTCGACCGCCCCGCGCGTCGCCACTTGGTCGTGCACGTCTTCACCATTCGGCCGCCCCGCGTGTTGCCACTCACTTGTGCACGTCTAAATCATTCGACCACCTCGCACATCATGACTCGGCTGCTCCACACATCGCCACTCGGTTGTGCACGTCTTCACCAATCGACCGCCCCACGCGTCGTCTCTCGGTTGTACACATCATTGCCCCTCGGACACCTCGCGCATCGCCACTTGGTCGTGCACGTCTTCACCACTCGGCCGCCCCGCATGTTACCACTCAGTTGTGCACGTCTTCATCATTCAACCACCTCGCACATCATGACTCGGCCGCTCCACGCGTCGCCACTCGGTTGTGCATGTCTTCACCAATCGACCGCCCCACGCGTCATCTCTTGGTTGTACACATCATTGCCCCTCGGACACCTCGTGCGTCTCCATCATTTGGACATGTCTTTACCTCTACACCCCAGCACAGGAACGACTAAGTTACTCATACGATCAAACCTCATATCACACTCTGTAGCAAGCTTACCTCTTTCGAGCACCACTCAGGGGCTACGCACAGCCGTTGGCCATGCTGCCCTCAGGGGTTATGCCCATTCGATCAACCCATTGATCGCATCAGGAATATCTTTCTGATCATACATGCTCATTCCGCCGAAAATCTATAAGGGTAGTACTGTGCACTCGGACAATCGCCCAAATCATATCTTGAAGTCATCTTCAGACTGCAAAAGGGTGAAAACGACGCTCCTCTACAGATACACTTGGACATTATCCTAGACTCCAAGGCGTCAGTTTCACAAACTTGGACTCAGAGATGGCATGTGCCGGTGTTCCCCCAGGATAATGAGTGGCATCTCTCCGGAGAGTCAGCCCACACACTAGCCTCGTCACTCGGGTTTCATGGGACGTCCATGTCAGACCACTAGTCTATCTCCTCCGGGAGACATACGAGTGCCGCCAAGTTTTTCCTTACAGTCATCATACCCCGATCAGTCGGGAAGCACGTCCACTCGGACAAATACCCCTTTCATGCAAAAGGGTGAAAATGAAGCTCCTCTGCAGATACAGTGTACTCTTACAAATACCCCTTTCACGCAAAATCTAACGGTAGAAGTACTAATGGAAAGATTACTCCCTGGAGTGTCCAGCTTTTTTCTACAGTCGGCAGTTTCAAAGCCGAATTCATTCACCGTGCCGAGAGCGCGAAGATTCACCTGCTTGACCGACTTCCAGGCTGAATTTATTCCGTGCCGAGTGCACGAAGATCATTCCGACTGACTCAGCTCCAGGCTGAGCTTATTTACCATGTCAATCACCTGAAGATGCATCCGATTGACTCAATTTCAGACTAAAAGATATTTACCGTGTCGACTGCGTGGAGGTTTACTAGGAGACTTAAACCCTCTGCCCGACTCATCTAGTCCGACAGAGGCTCGGGGACTACACCCAGCGGGTGCACTCAGCGTGCCCCCACTGGAAGAGAACTTGGAAAGAAACATTTTGCGCGATCCAAAACCAGCTCCAGAATTACTCGACCTCCGAGTCAGAGAAGAACAAGTTCGATCAGTACCATCTAAGAAGAGTTTTAGTTCTCTCAGACCCCCGCCGACTGCCCGCAGTCGACGGCGATCTCGGGGACTACACCCAGTGGGTGCACATAGCGTGCCCCCACTGGAGTAATCTCCACTCGGTACGGCCTGACCAATCCGAGTGATGAACAACAACAAAAAAGACAGGCTCTAAGACTCCCGCCGACTATTGGTATCCACTTGGAACGGTCCGCCCGGTCCGAATGATGGCCAAACAACAACAAAAAAACAAGCTCTAAGACTCCCGCCGACTGCCCACAGTCGACGGCAGTCTCTGGGACTACACCCAGTGGGTGCACTCAGTGTACCCCCACTGGAATGGTATCCACTCGGAACGGTCCGCCCGGTCCGAGTGACGGCCAAACAACAAAACAAAGACACGTTCCAGGCGTGAAGAAATTCCGAGTAATCAGTTACTCAATGCAGGACCAGCTCCAAATCACTCCAAAAAATTGCTATAGGGTGAGTTTAACGCTCCTCCGCGGACCCGTTTGAGCTCATTTCACTCGGACACCATACAGTCTGGAATCCGTCAAGGCAACATGCAGAGATAAGATCATCGGGTGACCAGAGGGAGTTCATAAGTGCCTCCGCAGCACTCGACTCATCTGGGAATTCACCTCGACTCGACCCGCTCAACCTCGACCGATTCGGAGGCTAATGACGAGGACATGTATTAGAGGTAGGGTAACAGGCCTGACCTAAAGGCCCTACCCATGGACACCGTATACTTTGTACTGGGCCCCTGGGCCAGATCGCCGTCCAGATGTACCGCAACTTGAAAGTCACTCGGACGGCGACAACCACTCGAAGCACGGCACTTCACTCGACGAGCTCATTCCACTCGACCGTGTAACTCATTCGGATATGCAAAGACCAATAGTCAGCATGACGGTTTTGTAGTGGGCAGGCATTATGGCATTGATGCTCCACCGTGTAACATAATGGGTGAGGGGTGGCGTACTCTATATAAGCCACCCCACCACCACACTAGGGGGCTCTTTTCTTCTACCTCTCTCTCTTTCTAACCGTTAGTCTGAGGAGAGAGCTCAGGCATGGAGATCCGCTCTCCTCTCTCTCTCTCTCGCAAACACACATTGTAATCTCCGGATACATACTGAGATAAAGCAAAGCCTCTCTGGAGCACGAGACGTAGGGTTGTTATCTCCACCGTGAGAGGCCCGAACTCGCTAAAACCACCGTGTCACCCATTTGCATCTCGATAGATCATGCTCCTTTATCCTACCCCTCTCTTATTGTCAGAATCATTATCACGACATAAGGTACTGCAATCTGGTTTTTATTGGCCTACTCTCTTTAAGGATGCCCGTAAGTTTGTCTTATCTTGTGATGAATGTCAAAGAATTGGTAATGTTAGTAGACGTCAAGAAATGCCTATGAATTATTCACTTGTTATTGAACCATTTGATGTTTGGGGCTTTGACTATATGGGACCTTTTCCTTCCTCTAATGGTTATACACATATTTTAGTTGTTGTTGATTACGTTACTAAGTGGGTAGAAGCTATTCCAACTAGTAGTGCTGATCATAACACTTATATTAAAATGCTTAAAGAAGTTATTTTTCCAAGATTTGGAGTCCCTAGATATTTAATGACTGATGGTGGTTCACATTTTATTCATGGCGCTTTCTGTAAAATGCTTGCTAAATATGATGTTAATCATAGAATTGCATCTCCTTATCTCCCTCAGTATAGTGGTCAAGTAGAATTGAGTAATAGAGAACTCAAATTAATTTTGCAAAAGACTGTTAATAGGTCTAGAAAGAATTGGTCCAAGAAACTTGATGATGCATTATGGGCCTATAGAACTGCATATAAAAATCCTATGGGTATGTCTCCGTATAAAATGGTATATGGAAAAGCATGTCACTTGCCTCTCGAACTAGAACACGAGGCTTATTGGGCTATTAAAGAACTTAATTATGATTTTAAACTTGCCGGTGAGAAGTGGTTATTTGATATTAGCTCACTTGATGAATGGAGAACCCAAGCCTACGAAAATGCCAAGTTGTTTAAAGAAAAAGTTAAAAGATGGCATGACAAAAGGATACAAAAGCGTGAGTTTAATGTAGGTGATTATGTATTGCTATACAACTCTCGTTTAAGATTTTTTGCAGGAAAACTTCTCCCTAAATGGGAAGGTCCTTCCGTTATCGAGGAGGTCTACCATTATGGTGCCATAAAAAATTAACAACTTCGAAGGCACAAATCTGAAGGTGGTGAACGGTCAAAGAATCAAACACTATATCTCAAGTAATCCCATAAATGTTCAAATCAATGTTATTGAAACCGTAACCCCGGAGAAATACATAAGGGACACTTTCCGGAACATTTCAGACACCGAAAAGGAATAGGTATGTGGTGCGGTAAGTAAACCGACTCCAAAACAGTTTTTAAGGCAATATTTCTCCGTTTTGGAATATTTAGAAAAATAGAAAAATAGGCAGCAGTCCGGGAAGGACACGAGGGCTCCACGAGGGTGGAGGGTGCGCCCTACCCCCCTGGGCGCGCCCCCTACCTCGTGGGCACCTCATGTGCTCTCCAGACTCCGTTTTGATACACAACACGTATTTGGGTCGGTAAAAATTCATTATATAATCTCCCGGGGGTTTTGACTCCCGTATCACGCAAAAATCTCCTGTGTTTGTTTTGAGCTGTTTTCTGCCAGGGTTGTCAAGGCCAGGCACTATGTCATCTCCCTCCTCCTCCAACTATGAGGGCAATGATGCTTGGCTAATGAAGATAGAGCTGAATAGAGAAGAACCCATGGAGATCAACAAGGATGAAGGGATCAAGAAGGCCATGGAGGACCAAGTTCCGGCAACAGAAGACACCCTTCAACTGGATCACAATCTCCTTACCCCAACATAAATCAAAGCTTTCAAGATGATTGAGTTAGCTCATATACAAAATAAGTATCTCACACGTGAAAATATTTTTTTGAAGGAGCATATCATCGCACTCAAGGGCATTATCCGCAAGTTAGAAGACCTCCTACGCTCAATGTGCGACTATCCATCATCGATATCCCCACCTTCTTCACCAACAAAGGAGACATAATCACATGGGTATGGGCACTCCACTTGGCAACTGCCAAGCTTGGGGGAGTTCCCCGGTATCGTATCACCATCACTTTTATCTTTACCGTGTTTCTTAGTTCGATCCTTTTGGTAATATCTTGATCTAGTAGAATAAAAGTTCTTAGTATGATCTAGTTGTGAGTTTTGCTTTATTATCCTTCTATGTAATCGAGTCTGTGAGCTATATAATAAAGATTAGTGTTGAGTCAAGGGCTTGATTATTTTTCCATGATCCTAAGTGAATAAAAGAAAAGATAAAGAAATAAAAAGAAACAAAGAGATCATGTGAGTCTTATGGAGAGTAATGAGCTCACATAGAAAAGTATGATGAATAAAAGTTGTTGAGGGTTGAAAAACATAGTTTTGGTCATCGTTGCAATTAATTGGAAGTAATAAAGAAAGAGAGGTCTTCACATATAAATATACTATCTTGGACATCTTTTATGATTGTGAGCACTTATTAAAATATGACATGCTAAAAGAGTTGACATTCGACAAGGAAGACAATGTAATGGGTTATGTTTTCTTACATCTGAGAAGAATTATATTGTCTTGGATCTTCCAACATGATGAGCTTGCCTTTCCCCCTCATGCTAGCCAAATTCATTGCACGAAGTAGAGATACTACCTGTGCTTCCAAATACCCTTAAACCAGTCTTGCCATAAGAGTCCACCATATCTACCTATGAATTGAGTAAGATCCATCAAGTAAGTTGTCATCGGTGCAAGCAATAAAAATTGCTCTTTAAATATGTATGATTGATTGGTGTGGAGGAAATAAGCTTTATACGATCGTGTGATATGGAAGTAATAAAAGCGACAGACTACATAATAAAGGTCCATATCACAAGTGGCAATATAAAGTGACATTCTTTCGCATTAAGATTTGTGCATCCAACTATAAAAGCGCATGACAACCTCTGCTTCCCTCAGCGAAGGGCCTATATTTTACTTTTATCTCCTACATTGCATAAGAGTCATGGTGATTTTCACCCTTCCTTTTTACACTTTATGTTTTGGCAAGGACAATATGTTGGAAAGATCCTGGTATATATGGCTAATTGGATGTGAGTTTTCATGAACTATTACTGTTTACATTATCGTTGAGGTAAAATGTTGGGAGGCAAAAATTATAAGCCCCTATCGTTCTCTGTGTCCAAATAAAACTCCATACTCATAAGTATTGCGTGAGTGTCAGCAATTGTGAAAGATTATATGATAGTTGAGTATGTGGACTTGCTCAAAAGCTCTTATACATTGATTCTTTCCTATGTTATGATAAATTGCAATTGCTTCAATGACTGAGATTATAGTTTGTTAGTTTTCAATGAAGTTTAAGATTCATACTTGATATTGTGATTGAATTATTACTCTAGCATTAGAGATTATATGACAAGAATTATATAAGTTGCTGTTCTAAGAATGATCATGATGCCCTCATGTCCGTATTTTATTTTTATCGACACCTCTATCTCTAAACATGTGGACATATTTTTTGATTTCGGCTTTTCGCTTGAGGAAAAGCGAGGACTAAGCTTGGGGGAGTTGATACGTCCATTTTGCATCAAGCTTTTATATCAATATTTATTGCATTATGGGCTGTTGTTACACATTATGTCACAATACTTATGCATATTCTCTCTTATTTTACAAGGTTTACATAAAGAGGGAGAATGTCGGCAGCTGGGATTCTGGGATGGAAAAGGAGCAAATATTAGAGACCTATTCTACACAGCTCCAAAAGTCCTGAAACTCCACGGAAGACGTTTTCCAAATATATAAAAAATACTGAGGACAAGAACTTCACTAGGGGGGCCACACCCCGCCCATGAGGGTGGGGGGCGCGCCCTACCCCTTGGGCGCGCCCCTACCTCGTGGGCCCCCTGGTGGCCCTCCGGTGAGCATCTTCTGCTACATGGAGTCTTTCGATGGGGAAAAAATCATAAGCCATCTTTTTTGACGAAACTCCGCCGCCACGAGGCGGAACTTTGACGGAACCAATCTAGGGCTCTGGCGGAGCTGTTCTGCCAGGGAAACTTCCCTCCCGGAGGGGGAAATCATCGCCATCGTCATCACCAACGCTCCTCTCATCGGGAGAGGGCAATCTCCATCAACATCTTCATCAGCACCATCTCATCTCAAAACCCTAGTTCATCTCTTGCATCCAATTCTTGTCTCCAAGTCCGGGATTGGTGCTAGTAGGTTGCTAGTAGTGTTAATTACTCTTTGTAGTTGATGCTAGTTGGTTCAATTGGTGGAAGATCATATGTCCAGATCCTATATGCATATTAATACCCCTCTGATTATGAACATGTTTATGCTTTGTGAGTAGTTACTTTTGTTCCTGAGGACATGGGAGAAGTCTTGCTATTAGTAGTCATGTGAATTTGGTATTCGTTTGATATTTTGATGAGATGTATATGGTCTCTCCTCTAGTGGTGTTATGTGAACGTCAACTACATGACACTTCACCATTGTTTGGGCCTAGAGGAAGGCATTGGGAAGTAATAAGTAGATGATGGGTTGCTAGAGTGATAGAAGCTTAAACCCTAGTTTATGCGTTGCTTCGTAAGGGGCTGATTTGGATCCATATGTTTCTTGCTATGGTTAGGTTTACCTTAATACTTTTGTTGTAGTTGCGGATGCTTGCAATAGAGGTTAATCATAAGTGGGATGCTTGTCCAAGTAAGGGCAGTACCCAAGCACCGGTCCACCCACATACCAAATTATCAAAGTACCGAACACGAATCATATGAACGTGATGAAAACTAGCTTGACGATATTCCCATGTGTCCTCGGGAGGGCTTTACATCATATAAGAGTTTGTCCAGGCTTGTCCTTTGCTTTAAAAGGGATTGGGCCACCTTGCTGCACCTTATTTACTTTTGTTACTTGTTGCTCGTTACAAATTATCTTATCACAAAACTATCTGTTACCACTTATTTTAGTACTTGCAGAGAATACCTTGCTGGAAACCGCTTATCATTTCCTTCTGCTCCTCGTTGGGTTCGACACTCTTACTTATCGAAAGGACTACGATAGATCCCCTATACTTGTGGGTCATCACACCACTTTAAGGTACTGTAATGAACTCATTCTTTACTTATATTGGTGTTAAAACTAATGTATTCCAACTTCTCTATGGTTCATACCCCCCGATACAACTCATAGATTCATCAAAATAAGCAAACAACACACGAAAAATAGAATCTGTTAAAAAGAGAACAGTCTGTAGCAATCTGTAACTTTCGAATACTTCTGTAACTTCAAAAATTCTGAAATATTAGGACAGCCTGAGAAATTTGTATATTGATCTACTGCAAGTGAAGCAGGTATTTTATCGCTCTCTGATAAAGAATGAAAATTAATTTCGTAAGCGTAAAAGTTTCTGTTTTTTCAGCAAGATCAAACAACTATCACCCAAGAAGATCCTAAAGGCATTACTTGGCACAAACACTAATTAAAATTTAAAACTCACAATCATAATAGAAGTTGAGAATTATTTAATACTAAACAAGAGCAAAAGGCAAAGAACAAAAAATAAAATTGGGTTGCCTCCCAACAAGCGCTATCGTTTAACGCCCCAAGCTAGGCATAAAAATAAGAATAGATCTAGGTATTGCCATCTTTGGTATGCAATCCATTAGTGGCCCTAATAATAGATTCATAAGGCAATTTAAGTTTCTTCCTAGGATAGTGTTCCATGCCTTTCCTTAACAGAAATTGGAATCTAATATTTCCTTCTGTCATGTCAATAATTGCACCAATCATTCTAAAGAAAGGCCTACCAAGAATAATGGGACATGTAGGATTGCAATCTATATCAAGAACAATGAAATCTATGGGCACATAATTCCTATTTGCAACAATAAGAACATCATTAATTCTTTCCACAGGTTTCTTAATAGTGGAATCCGCGAGGTGCAAATTTAAAGAACAATCATCAAATTCACGGAAACCTAACACATCACACAAAGTTTTTGGAATCATGGAAACACTAGCACCCAAATCACACAAAGCATAGCATTCATAATCTTTAATCTTAATTTTAATAGTAGGTTCCCACTCATCATAAAGTTTTCTAGTTCAAGTTTTTCTTCATAGGATTGCATTAAAGCATCAACGATATGTTTAGTAAAAGCTTTATTTTGATTATAAGCATGAGGAGAATTTAACACGGATTGCAACAATGAAATACAATCTATCAAAGAGCAACTATCATAATTAAATTCCTTGAAATCCAAAATAGTGGGTACATTGCTATGTAAAGTTTTGACCTCTTCAATCCCACTTTTATTATTTTTTGCATCAAGATCTAAAAACTCTGAATCATTGGGACGCCTTTTAGCTAAAGTTGACTCATCTCCAATCCCATCTTTATCAAGATTCATATTGGAAAATAAAGATTTAATAGGAGTCACATCAATCACTTTTAGATCTTCATCATTATTATCATGAAAACTAGAAGAACACGCTTTCACAAAGCAATCTTTTTTTGCACGCATCCTAGAGGTTCTTTCTTTGCACTCATGAATGGAAATTCTCATGGTTTTGAGAGACTCATTGATGTCATGCTTAGGTGGAATAGATCTAAGTTTCAAAGAATCAACATCAAGACAAATTCTATCCACGTTCCTAGCCAACTCATCAATCTTAAGCAATTTTTCCTCAACCAAAGCATTGAAATTCTTTTGCGAACTCATAAATTCTTTAACACTAGTCTCAAAATAAGAGGGCATCTTATTAAAATTTCCATAAGAGTTGTTCTAGGAATTACCATAATTATTAGAGGAATTACTAGGAAACAACCTAGAGTTAAAGTTTCCAATATACGCGTTGTTACCAAAATTGTTCCTACCAACAAAATTCACATACATAGATTCATTATTATTATCAATTAAAGTGGACAAAGGCGTATCATTAGGATCAGAAGAAACACTTTTATTAGCAAACAATTTCATAAGTTTATCCACCTTTCCACTCAAAACATTAATCTCTTCAACCGCATGAACTTTTTTACTAGTGGATCTTTCGGTGTGCCATTGAGAATAATTAACCATAATATTGTCTAGAAGTTTTGTAGCTTCTACTAAAGTGATTTCCATAAAAGTGCCTCCCGCGACCGAATCTAAAAGATTTCTAGAAGCAAAATTCAGTCCGGCATAAAAGTTTT
Organism: Triticum monococcum; assembly: GCA_034509565.1. Lineage (NCBI taxonomy): Eukaryota > Viridiplantae > Streptophyta > Magnoliopsida > Poales > Poaceae > Triticum > Triticum monococcum. The sequence goes on along the minus strand of CM067843.1, from coordinate 59,368,517 downwards.
GTATAATCATCCACAAATTCAAACCATGTGTAGGGCAATTATGTAGTATTAATTTCATCCTCTCCCAAGCTTGTGCAACATGCTCATGATCAAGTTGCTTAAAATTCATAAGATTGTTCCTAAGAGAGATGATCTTAGCGAGAGGAAAAAACTTAGAGATAAAATCATCCTTGCACTTATTCCATGAATCAGTACTATTTTTAGGCAAAGAAGAGAACCAAGTTTTAGCACGGTCTCTAAGTGAAAACGGAAATTGCTTCAATTTAACAATATCATTATCCACATCTTTCTTCTTTTGCATATCACACAAATCAACAAAGTTGTTTAGATGGGTAGTGGCATCTTCACTAGGAAGGCCAGAAAATTGATCTTTCATAACAAGATTCAACAAAGTGGTATTAATTTCACAAGATTCAGCATCGGTAGTAGGAACAATTGGAGTGCTAATAAAGTCATTGTTGTTGGTATTGGAAAAGTCACACAATTTAGTATTATCTTGAGCGATCATGAAAAACAGTCAATCCAACACACAAGTACAAAAGAAGAAAGCGAAAAGAGACGAACGGAAGAGGGGCGAAGAAAAGGCAAAGGTTTTCGAAAATCGTTTTAGAAGTGGGAGAGATGAAAACAAGAGGCGAATGGCAAATAATGTAATGCGAGGGAGCAGAGTTTATGGTGGGTACTTGGTATGTCTTGACTTGGCGTAGATCTCCCCGACAACAGTGCCAAAAATCCTTCTTGCACCGGTGCGTGTTGGTCCTAAGCAAATGGTTTTTAACCCCTTTCCGCGACGGCATTTGGAACCGTCGCCAAGTGAGTGTGGGCGATAGGGGGGTCCTTCCCACACGACCCAGAAACCATCGGGGATATGCCCTCCTGGCACGCACACTCGGCAAAATGAGAACGTGTGCGACCGACGAGCGCTCAAATATGGAAACACGTACAGTAGAGCTAAAAAATACAATTATACGGCGAAATTGTTTCCGGTTGCAAGTACATCCCACATAGTCAGTCTGCGCTAAACGTTTCCATTCGTATGTACATCCCACACAGTCGCTCCAAGGAAAACGTTTCCGTTCACAGGTACATATCACACACAATTTTTCCCGTTAAATCATTTGCGTTATTGAATGTATCACACATGGTCCGTAGAAGAAACTGTGTGGCAAAGGTTGTCCATCACACACAGTTTTTATGTGGTAAACATTTGCGCAAGGTGACCTAACACAAATAGTTTTCAAGAGAAAGTTATGTGTGATTGTTCATTGATCCAACACGGTTTATTCCTAGAAATTGTGTGTGTTGCCTGAGGTCATCGCCCACGGTATTTTTTCAACAACCGTTTGGAATAGCAAAACCCAATTAGCAGGCTTATTCACCATTAGCAGGCTAATTATCCGATTATTCATAGTCCATTTATTAATCTAATTGACATTTCATATTAAGCACACAATATATTTCATTTCCATATTAAGGAAGCAGAATTTCATATTTGAAATACATCAGAGTACAACATGATATAGCTTCAGCACTCAGCTACCCCATTACACAACTGCACCAGCAGCAAGTTCCACATGCAACATGTAGAACCTTTCGAAATTAGCATCATATACGGTATATAGACAGATGCATCTCATCTGGAAAACTGCTGAAGCGGAAGGCGAAAATTGAGCCTTCATTCATGTTGAAGGTCTTTGCAACTTTAGGCTAGTGCCTATGGATGATTGACCGTACGTCCTTCGTCCTCTTCAGGAACACTTCAATATTGAACCATGGGTGTTGTATGAATACCTTCCTCGCCTCCTGACCATAGAGGTGGTTTGAGAGGTAATCATTAGTGAACTGCTTTGGAAAGGCCTGAAAATAAGGATGTGCATAAATATCTTATCTATATTGGAAATGGGGCAAAGGAATAAAAAAGGCAAGGTATAATAGTTAGTACCATCTTGTAGTGAACTGATGTCTTCTTCATTGTGCAGACAAAGATCTTGTTGTATTCTGTCGCTAATTTCTTTATCCTAACAATCTTTCCGAGTTTCTTGATTTGATTGATATTCATGGACAACTCATTTCCCCATATGCGAAAACGGTCGAACAGTGGGTCAAAACCTCTGATAGCAGGACCTATATGTGCAAGACCAAATTGTTAAAAACCAAAATATTAGAATGGTTCCCGCAATTGCACAATAATGTGATATTAGAGAATGGACCATGCACGTGCTAACCTCGATTGTAAACGCCAGTGATTCCCATTGTTTCCCTGCAACACATATAAGGTAGTTAGTCATCAGGTTAATTAAGGGTTCACATGCTATCGGTAAAATATGTTGATGAAAAATAAGCACATTGCAGATTCATTAGATTAATTCAAGCCACACAGAAAACCCATTTACGCAAACCAAGCATGATTGAGAACTAAGAAATATAGCACTTGTATATGTTTCTCATGTATTAAGTGCAACCAAATTCGATTTATTTCTCACATGCACAACAATACATAATTCTCGTAACGCCCCGAGAATCAAGCTACAGTAACCTCACCCTAATGATGCCATGTCACCACCAATTTACTAAGCCAATTGTCACTTGATTAAAATCAAAGTCAAATTCAAATTTAAAATACAAGTCAAATTATTATTTATTCAACTGGTAAATAAAAAAATGTTATTAGGTTGAAAATATTCACCACATAATTGTCTTGCATTAACAAACAATTTTGGAGATGTTTAAAATGCCCTTGGGAATTATAACAGTGGACCAACAACCAATTAGTTAACCTTCTCAATTTCTAAAAATAGTTAAACAATCCCAAACAGTTTGAAATCTTTTGTGCGGCCCCAGGGTGTTTCCCCGTATTTGTGTGACAAGTTTCATATTAAACAAAAATCAATTTCCATCTAAACTAAATAGGAAACAATAGCAGTTTTTGTTACAGAAATGTAAAATAGGCAAATGGCACTATGCACTTAGGCCTACCCATGCACAGACCTTGACCCAGCCCAACAACCCCCTTTGTATCTCCTTCCTACTGCTCACAGGAGCACATTGGACGCCTGTGCGCCGTCCATGGTGCGGCTAGTGCGCGCGTCCGTCATCCGGTGACCCTCCTCGTGGGTTAAGAGCATCCCCGGACCCCTAGACGAACCCTAGATGCTCTCCCCCTCTTCCTCTCGCGCCGCTTCTCCCTCACAGCACGAACCCGAGCGAAGCCATCGCCGTGTCGTCGTGGTCTTCATGGCCATGGTCATCCCCGAGCGATGACAAGATGTCTAGAGGCACCGGCGTCTTCTTCTCTGTCGAGTTCAACCACCAGACCAAGCTAGGAGGCTCTCGTGCGTCCCCATCGAGCTCATCTCTGCTTCTGCATCTCGACAACCGCCGTTGTCAATTCGGCCGATCTGGTGCAACCCCGAGCCCGCTGACCCTCACTACCGCACCAATGTGAGCTCCTCCCCTGTTTCCCCCTCACCACGGTCTCGATCCATCATCGGAGCGTGTCTCCTGCCCGTAGCCGTAGCCATCGTCCGTCAAGGCCAGCGCCCGCATGACTCGCGTCCGCCCCACTCCCGTGCCGTGACCACCCCGTGCCCGCACCTCGCCTCACCTCCCTGCCACGCTAGGCCGTGCCCGGGCCTCGTTCGCCCCTGCGCCTGGCAAGCCCGTTGCCGTCCGACGCTTCTCCTTGCCGTGCCCCTGCACCTGACACCGCGGCCGCCGGTACCGCCCATTGCTGGCCGTGCTCGAAGCTGCGGCCGCCCACGGCCGCTGCCCTTTGCGCATACGCGCCGCCACTGCCGCCTACCTACTGCTGCTACTTCTTGCTTGCCGTTGCTACTTCCTCCTGATGCGGCTACTTAGAGCATCTCCAACGGCCGAACAAAAATTTGGCGCCCAATAAAAGTTATAGCGCGCCACTTTAATACTTTTAGTGCGCCGAGACCAACATCGCTTTTGCAGATGCCCAAAAACGTGCGCACAAAAAGCACACAGTGCAAATTGTGAAGCGCGCGCAATCCGGAGCCCAAAATATGCTGTGCACGATAGCATTTTTCAGCGCGCGCCCAAAAACTTTTAGCACTACAGCATCTGCTGGAGCTGTGCGGCGCCCAAAAAAACAAAATTTTAGTGCGTGGAGCTCTCTTTGGGCGCCTGTTGGAGATGCTCTTAGCTTCTACTCTTTTCGCTGCTCTGCTGCTTGGGTGCTTTGTCCTACTGATGCTTTGTACTGCTGCTAGCTACTGCTCCATAAATTGCATATAGCAATAAATAAATCAGCAAAATTCTTTCTAATATTTTAGATAAAAAGAAATGTTTCTTCTATCTAAAATATTAGAAAGAATGCACCCTTCTATCCAAATCCAATTTGCATCGATAAAATAAATCCAAATTCCAGTAGTAGATGAATAATTGCAAATTTGTGTGTGTACGAGATTAGACTAACTTCAAAATAACTGACATAATTTTGTATTTTTCATGATCAGAAAATACATGAAAAAGAAAGGAGGTAGATTTTTTTTTGGGATTTATGGTTAAAGAAGAAAAATAAGAACTGCTATCGCTTCTTGGGCATGGCCGCCAAGGCCCCGGTACATGGCTGTGTGACTAGGTGCTGCTATGTGTATGGATGGCCAGGCAAGTGCATGTATGTGTTGTGGCACATGGAGCCAATCCAATTAATTAGTGCTAATAGCCAATGACATATGAGTCCTGTCGCTATATAAACCTGTTTAGCACTTTAGTTAAGTTATCACTCAATGATAAGTAGGCCCAACTTTACTATTCACACTTTGACCAACTGATTGGATGTTGACTTTGACACTGGCCCCACTTTCATACACATGGGCAAGGTAGCACTAGGTAACAAAAGTATTTTACTGTTTTATTCTCGAATTAAAATAAATTTAGAACATGATTAGAACTTTGGAAAATCATATAAAATAAACCGTAGCTTAGATCGAAATAATTTATATATGAAAGTTGCTCAGAAAATATGAAGAATCTGAATATGCCATTTGTTCGTCTGTCAGGTGCCTCTAGCATAGTGAACATGGATCCGTCCCCTTCGATTCATCTGTCCAAAAAATGCCAAACATTGGCAAAACATTTCTGGATGTTTTCCCTTTTCGCCAGTATCACCTAGTACGGCGTTAGGTCACCCCTAGCACCGCGTATTGCCATGTTATGCTTCGTGATGCTTTGATTGCTCTGTTATTTATTGTATTCCCCTCCGTTACTTCTTTCTGGTAGACCTCGAGACTGCTGTCGATACCCCCGTGATCGACTATATCGACGACTCCTCCTCCTTCTTGCCAGAGCAACCAGGCAAGCCCCCCCTCCCTTGATCAACCCGATACCGCCTATTCTTCTCTCTACTTCTTGCATTAGAGCAGTGTAGCATGTTACTGCTTTCGGTTAATCCTATTCTGCTGCATAGCCTATCATTGTTGCTACAATTGTTGATACCTTTACCTGCAATCCTAAATGCTTAGTATAGGATGCTAGTTTATCATCAGTGACCTTACACTCTTGTCTGTCCGCCATGCTATACTACTGGGCCGTGATTACTTCGGGAGGTGATCACGGGTACATATACTATATACTTTTACATACTTATGTTACTGTTCGGAGATGGGGGCTGAAGGGGCAGGTGGTTCCATCCAGGTAGTGATGGGCCTGCGTTCCCGACAGCCCCCTGATGGTTACTTTGTGGCGGAGTGACATGGCAGGTTGCGACCACCTAGGAGACAGGTGGGCCTGGTCCTTGATCGGCGTCTGTGGTTACTTCAAAATAACACGCTTAACGAGATCTTGGTATTTGATCTGAGTCTAGCCACTGGCCTATACACACTAACCAACTACGTGGGAAAAGTTATGGGCACTCGACGTCGTGGTATCAGCCGAAGCCTTCTTGACGTCGCCGACTGAGCGGCGCGTGCCGGGTTGGACCGCGTAACGCAACTTCCTTTGTAATGGAGGTTGCTAGGTCTACTCACCGGCCACCCACGCAACATGGAGGTGTGCAATGGGCGATGGGCCCAGACCCCTGCGCCATAGGATTTAGACTGGCGTGTTGACCTCTCTATTGTGCCTAGGTAGGGCTGCAACGTGTTGATCTTCCGAGGCCGGGCATGACCCAGGAAAGTGTGTCCGGCCAAAAGGGATCAAGCATGTTGCACTACTAAGGAAAAGCTTATACACAGGATCTTACCAGCAGCGAGTTTTAAAATAAGGCGCTGCTGCAATGTAGTAGTAGCGCGCTCCGGCAGTACTCGCTACTGAAATAAAAGTAGCAGTAGCGCGCCTCCTCTAAGCCGCGCTACTGCTATAATTCCCACGACCCCGCCGCGAAGCTAGTTCTAGCAGCAGCGTGTTAATTCGGACCGCGCTACTGCTATGTAGTTTAGCAGTAGCGTCTTTGCCTTTAGAGCGCTACTGCTAAAACTAGCTATCTCCCACCCCCCACGCTCCCCTCTATCTGATCCACACTCACACTCACACTCACTCCCCCTCAACCCCCCAGCGCGCCGGTCCTCCCCTGCCGGCCGCCGTCGCCCCCACTAGCCGTCGTCGCATACCCCTCTTCCCTCTGTCCTGCCGTCAACTCCTCCTCCCCGCTGGACTCGGTACCGCCCTCCTCCTCCATCCTCCCTCGACTCACCGCCGGCCGGCCCCTCCTTGCTTCGCCTTCCTCCTCCGTCCTACTCTCTTCTCCCTCCTCGAGTCGCCCCTCCTTCTCCCTCCTCCCTCCTCCCTGCTACATTTTGATTTAGTAGGCTAGTTCATATGCTACATTTTGATTAAGTTGATATGATTTAGTTGATTTAGTAGGCTAGTTGATTTAGTTGATTTAGAACGTTTTGATTTAGTTGATTTAGTAGGCTAGTTGATTTAGTTGATTTAGAACATTTTGATTTAGTAGATTTAGTAGGCTAGTTGATTTAGTTGATTTAGAACATTTTGATTTAGTTGATTTAGTATGCTAGTGGATTTAGTAGGCTAGTTAATTTAGTTGATTTAGTATGCACCATTTTATTGTTATTTTTTCTGTACATGGATAGGTAGATGCTTTTGTTTTTTTGTAATAAGTTAGTTTTTGGCAAAATGTAGGTGCCAATTTAGTTAAATTTGTCACTTGTTTTTTTAATCAATTATCTTAGGCAATAGGGGCCAAATTAGATGAAATGTCTTGGTACGTGGTACCCCTATTTGGTAGATATTTGTGAAAAGTTTTTTCGGCAATAGGTGGCATCGAAATGCTTTGGTAGGTGGTACCTTGGCATCTAATATGTTACTAGATCTTAGGACTATAATTGTCCATAAAATTGCTTCTCGCGGAAGAACCAAAAATATCACATGCTATTGTTTTTCTTTCCTGTGAAGTGGATCGTTAATCCTTTGCTCATATTGCTTTAGGAAAATGGAGCCACCTCCAGCACTATGTCGACTGTGCAAGTCAAGGTGCGCCAGCAGCCTTGCAATTGGCAAGCTGTTCGGCATCTACTTCCAGCCGAGTTTTCATCATGCGGCGGTAAGAAATTAGATGAAATGTAACAACTAGTTTTATTTTTAGTGTTGGCATTACTGCATTGTGTCATTTTGCTTTTTTTACACAGATCGTCCCATGCAATGTGAGTTTGAAATTCAACAAACTGACAGGAGCCACTGTGACATTTGAGGCTCCTGGGGGGCCGTACACTATGGAGGTCGAGAAAGGATGTAATATGTCGCAGATTGGAGGAGATGGATGGGCTCGTTTCCTCGCCCACATGCGTCTTACAGGCGGTGAGTTGATCAGCTTCTCCTTCAGAGCGGAAAGACCGAAGCTGGCTATCATTTATCTCAACCTGGTGGAAGATGATGAAGATGACGAAGATGATGAAGATGACGAAGATGATGAAGATAATGAGGACCCACTCGATGAAGATGATGAGAACCCACTTCATGAAGCCATCATAACTCAAAGAATGAGGCTGAGCGAGGAGGAGGTGTGCCCCCTATGGGACATAATTCCGCCACGTGATGACTTTGTCGGGGTGCCATTCATGACCCGCCTGACAAGTACCATGGTCGATCGGCATGAAATGGTATGTTATACTGACTGTAGTAATTTGATGATATATACATATATATGTGCTTTATTGTTATACTTACAAATGCAAATTATCCGATGATATGCTTAGTGAATCTGATGATATGCTTAGTGTAGAGTCCAATGATTTGCTTTGTGGAATCTAGTCGATGATACGCTTTAGTGTAGAGTCTGATCACATGCTTATTAGTGTAGAATCCAAGGAACTATTCATAGTGTAGATAATCCATATATACTTATTAGTAGAATTCATGATTAATTAGTACGAATGCGTACTACTATGTCTTTTGATAGTGTAGAAATCTAGACTTAATAGAAATATATTTGCAAGAGTATGTGCGAGGCTATTTATTAATTAATATGTTTTTCTTATTCAGAAATTGCCAAAGAACCTATCTGTGAGTTGTGGTATCGAGCCTGATGAAGAAGGCTCAGCTGGACTACGCCTTACCACAACGGGCTCCATCACCACCTGTACTTACCGGATGGACACATACGGTCGCACACACTTAAACTCGGTTGGGTGGAAGAGATTCCTCATTGGCAAGAATCTTCGTGTTGGACAGGCCATCCTAATTACTATCAGGACACCCACCGCCCAGGCTTGAGGATGATGATCGTCGTCGATATCATCTAGAACTACATATGTGTGTGTGTGTGGCTATATCATCTAGAACTACATATGATGATTGTCGTCGATATCATGTAGAACTACATATGATGATCGTCGTCGATATCACCTAGTACTACTTGAGGATGCATGTTGAGTATATATGAAATTCTTATCTAGTACTCCCTCTGTTCCAAATTACTCGTCGTGGTTTTAGTTCAAATTTGAACTAAAACCACGACGAGTAATTTGGAACCGAGGGAATACTACCTAGTACCTATAATGCTTTATGAAATTGATATCTAGTAGTACCTAGTATCTGGAAATTGCAGTTTATTGAAGCTGAAACAGGGTGGAAATGTTGGAAGATATAGCAGTAGCGTGGGGCTAGGATATCGCTACAGCTAACTAATAGTAGCATTTTCTGAAAAAGCGCTACTAATATAGTCAATAGTAGTAGCGCGGGTACAGACAGCGCTACTACTAACAGTTAGCTGTAGCGCCTTATTGGTAGTGCGGCTGCCCGCGCTGCCGATAGCCTCAAAACCCGCGCTACTACTAGGGTTTTCCCTAGTAGTGTTGGGCTATGTGGTGCACCCATGCAGGGAGGTTTATTTATTCGAATAGTCGTGTCCCTCGGTAAAAGGACGACCCAGAGTTGTACCTTGACCTTATGACAACTAGAACCGGATACTTAATAAAACACACCCTTTCAAGTGCCAGATACAACCCGGTGATCTCTCTCTAACAGGGCGAAGAGGTGAGGATCGTCGGGTAGGATTATGATATGCGATGATACTTGGTTAACTTACCATCTACTCTCTTCTACTGCTTCAAGATGGAGGCTGCCAGAAGCGTAGTCTTCGATAGGACTAGCTATCCCCCACTTATCCTGGCATTTTGCAGTTCAGTCCACAGATACTACCCATTTCATTGATACCGATGCATATGTAGTATAGGTCCTTGCTTGCGAGTACTTTGGATGAGTACTCATTGTTGCTTTGCTACTTCTTTTTCCCCTTTTCCCGGTTATTGCGATCATATGATGGAGTCCAGGAGCCAGAGGATCCCGAGGATGATTCTACGTGGAGTTTGACTTCGAGGAGTAGTTAGGACGTCCCAGGCAGGAGGCATGCGCCTCTTTCAATCTGTATCCCAGTTTGTGCTAGCCTTCTTATGGCAACTTGTTTAACTTATGTCTGTACTCAGATATTGTTGTTTCCGCTGACTCGTCTATGATCGAGCTCTTGTATTCGAGCCCTCGAGGCCCCTGGCTTATAATATAAAGTCTGTATTATTTTAATTTGTGCCTAGAGTTGTGTTGTGATATCTTCCCGTGAGTCCTTGATCTTGATCGTACACATTTGCGTGTATGATTAGTGTACGGTCAAATCAGGGGCGTCACAATTCTACCCACGACAATTGGACATCGCATTGCATAATTGAACCAAGCAGTTGACTAAACACCACAACAAATGAACCAAACATTAACTGAGCACAACATTGCACAATATAACATACTCTTAATGGAAGATCAGACATTTAACCAAACAGTTAACTACAACCAATTGTAGCAATTGTATTTGTTTCTCATGTATTTACTACAGCCAAATTCAATTTATTCCTCACATGGTATACATAACAGAATGCACCCACAACTATTGAACATTGCATTGCAGAATTGAACCAAGTAGTTAACTAAACACCACTACACAAATGAACCAAACGTTAACAGAGCACCACATTGCACAATGTATAACCAAACCAAGCATGCTTGACAACTTGGAAATATAGCAATTGTATTCGTTTCTCATGTATTTTGTAAAGATAAATTTGATTTATTTCTCGCATGGAAGACAATACAAAATTGCAGCCTACAGAATTGAACATCACATTTGCAGAATTGAACCAAACAGTTAACTGAAGACGACAACTAATTAACAAAATAGTTAATAAATGAGCACCACACTGTACGACATATAGAACATATACAATAGAGCAACAGATTGCATGGTAAAATTAGATAGCACAATTCATTAGAATTTGTGACGAAAATGCAGGAGCAGCACACGCAACGACTAAACCGAGCATTCTTAACCGGCGTAGCTAGCAAATGGCAAGGTGCTCCTCCAAGATCTGGGGGTCGGCACGAATGGCAGCCATCACGACCTCATCCGCGCGTGCGGCCGCGATTTGCTTCTCCACTGCCAAATGCTCCTTGAGATCCTGGCTATACTGCGTGCACCATGGCTTAGGGGGCACTTATTTGGTGGAGGGGTCGGTGATTTGGGTGGAAGGTATCGCGCTCGCGCCGGCGGTCGGGGCATGTGGGATGTGGAAGGAGGAGGAGGATGGGGGTCGGGTGTGGATTACCTGCCTGGATAGACGAGGCCGAGCAGCGTGAAGGAGGGTCGCCGACGAGGAGGCGGCGCTGCAAGCAAGGAGTGAAGATTTCAACTTGGAAAGGAAGGCAGAAAGAGGGAAAATGTGGCTTTTGGTTAGGGGGAGGGGGCGGGGAGGTAGATATTTCCACGGAAGCCGAAAATTTGGAATCGCTTCAGCCAAAAAACTGGTGCGCAAAGTGTCATTAGACACGGTCCCTTATTCAGAACTGTGTACGATATGTGGACATCACAAATGATTCAGATAGCTTCACCCGTGTGTGATGAGTTTGAACGTCAAAAGTGTTGGTTCGAATTTCCATGATTATAGTGGTCATCCATGTCATTGCATAATTTGGGTACACAAAGGAGACTACATCACACCTACACTTCTTAATCGAGCAAGTTCAGCAATTAAATAGAGCTAGCTGACCTAAACATTACTCTAACAAATTAAAGACCGGTGCTCTTAATTAAACAAAACAAAGAGTAATACTACGGCTAGTGCTCATCGATCTCCGCCGCCGCCTCCATGTCCAGCTCGCGCCCGACGGTCTCATGGGGAAGGGGCTCCATGGCATCCATCGCACCATACTCGGCAAGCATCTCGCCATCCATGTCCACCATCTCTTTGGAAAAGGCCGCCACGAGCTGGGCGTGGGCGGAAGCGATCTGGGCTTGGACGGGCTCCGTCGTCGCAAGGTATGCGGCAGAGGAACAGACGGTCGCTCGAACGGTCTTGGTGATTGCCAGCTATTCGGCCGTGGGTTGCCGACCGTTGTCGGAGAAGCTTCATTCGATTTGTGCGGTGACCACCAGGCGCTGGGTGTGGGCGGCCTCGACATGGTTGTGGGCGACCTCCATCAGGGCTAAGGCCCCCGCTGCAAAAACTGCCATGCAGACGCGTGGAGAATCCACGCCGCCCGACCCTCTTTTTTTCCTGCGGCCATTTACCTTCATCTCTCTTCTCACACGACACAATAAGCACACCCACGAGGACACATACAGAGAGGACATCCAGCAGTTCCAATGGTGCTCCTCGTGGCTCCAATGGCGCTCCCAGCGGCCGACGACGACAACGGCGGGCAGTTCACCACGCATCACGTAGTGGACACCCACGTGAGGGGGAAGGCCCTCTCGGTGGTGTACACGAATGATCCGGTCTTGGTGGAGAGCTCCATCCAAACTATGGAGCAGTTCCTTGCCGAGGACAAGTACCAAGTGGTCAGCTTCGACCTCGAGTACACCATTGGTCGTGTCGGGCACAATCAGAAGGTTGTCCTCGCCCAGTTGTGCGTGTGACATGACATCCTCGTCTACCACTACCACCTTGCCACAAGGCCTTTCAAGCGTTTCTCCAGGTTTATCAACAGCTCCGACTACAGTTTCGCTACGGTGGACACCACCAATGATTTAAAAACGCTCAAGGTTTTGGACTTGAAATGCCCGAATCTTGTCAACATCCAAAGCCACTACAAGGTCTGGGGCAGCGACAAAAACAAACTGAACACCCTGGTTGACCTCGCCTTGGCCATCATCGACCCCTACTACATGAAGATGAAGAATTAGAGCAATAAGGACAGGAACACCTGGCACAGTGTGTGGCATAAGAGACTGGATGAACAACATGTCAAGTACGTGGCCATGGACGCGTACACAAGCTATGAGATGTACAGGTGGATTGTGGACACGAGGAACTGTCTTCTTCCTGACCCAGACGAGGGATTGAGCCACATAGTAGTGGTGGGAGCATCACAAGAAGTAGATGACGATACGATCGTTTCTCCTACTTTAGAATGCACACAATTGTTTATTGAGGTGTGCGCGAATGATCTGTATAGTCACTTATGTAATTGGATGTTTATTTTAGCTATATATATACATACATGTTATTCTACTGTAGGCAGAGCAAATCACACGGCTTACTAGCAATCATCTCTGTTCTTATTGGTTGATATGTCTCCGTCGTATCTACTTTTCCAAACACTTTTGCCCTTGTTTTGGACTCTAACTTGCATGATTTGAATGGAACTAACCCGGACTGACGCTGTTTTCACCAGAATTGCCATGGTGTTATTTATGTGCAGAAACAAAAGTTCTTGGAATGACCTGAAACTTCACGGAACGTCTATTTGGAAATAATAAAAAATCCTTGCAAAAGATGAAGACCAGGGGGCCCACACCCTAGCCACGAGGGTGGGGGGCGCGCCTGCCCCCCCCAGGGAGCGCCCACTACCTCATGGGCCCCCTGGAGCTCCTCTGACCTCAACTCCAACTCTATATATTTGCTTTCGGGGATAAAAAAATAAGAAGAAGGATTCATTGCGTTTTACAATACGGAGCTTCCGCCAAGCCCTAAAACCTCTCGGGAGGGCTGATCTGGAGTCTGTTCAGGGCTCCGAAGAGGGGAATCCGTCGCCATCATCATCATCAACCTTCCTCCATCACCAATTTCATGATTCTCACCGCCGTGCGTGAGTAATTCCATCGTAGGCTTGCTGGACGGTGATGGGTTGGATGACATTTATCATGTAATCGAGTTAGTTTTGTTAGGGTTTGATCTCTAGTATAAACTATGTTCTGAGATTGATGTTGCCATGACTTTGCTATGCTTAATGCTTGTCACTAGGACCCAAGTGCCATGATTTCAGATCTGAACCTATTATGTTTTCATCAATATATGAGAGTTCTTGATCCTATCTTGCAAGTCTATAGTCACCTATTATGTGTTATGATCCGTTAACCCCGAAGTGACAATAATCGGGATACTTACCGGTGATGACCGTAGTTTGAGGAGTTCATGTATTCACTATGTGTTAATGCTTTGGTCCGGTACTCTATTAAAAGGAGGCCTTAATATCCCTTAGTTTCCATTAGGACCCCGCTGCCACGGGAGGGTAGGACAAATGATGTCATGCAAGTTCTTTTCCATAAGCACGTATGACTATATTCGGAATACATGCCTACATTACATTGATGAATTGGAGCTAGTTCCGTGTCACCCTAGTTTATGACTGTTACATGATGAACCACATCCAGCATAATTCTCTATCACCGATCCATTGCCTACGAGCTTTCCATATATTGTTCTTTGCTTATTTACTTTTTCTGTTGCTATTGTTACAATCACTAAAAAATACCAAAAACACTACTTTTGTTACCGTTACCTTTTGCTACCGTTACCACTACTATCATATTACTTTGCTACTAAACACTTTGCTGCAGATATTAAGTTTCCATGTGTGGTTGAATTGACAACTCAGCTGCTAATACTTGAGAATATTCTTTGGCTCCCCTGGTGTCGAATCAATAAATTTGGGTTTAATACTCTACCCTCGAAAACTGTTGTGATCCCCTATACTTGTGGGTTATCAAGACTATTTTCTGGCGCCATTACCGGGGAGCATAGCTCTATTCTTTGAGTCACTTGGGATTTATATATTCTTATCATTATGAAGAACTTGAGAGATCCAAAAACCAAGATTTATCCCTGAACTACGAGGGGAGGTAAGGAACTGCCATCTAGCTCTGCACTTGATTCACCTTCTGTTTTGAGTAAGATTGCGACACCTAAACCTGCTTCTGCTATTCGTTCTGATATGTCGCATGTTATTGCTGATGCTACTTCTGCTATGCATCATACTTATGATGAAACTACTTCTATGCTTGATACTACTGTGCCACTTGGTGAACTTCTTGATGAACAACTTGCTAGGGTTAGAGAGAGTGAAAATATTGAATCTGATAATATTGATGAAAGTGATGATGAAGACTCTTCCCCTAATAAATATGAATCGCCTGTTATTCCTGAGGGTTATGTTTTTGAAAAAGAAGCTGTTTTAGCTATTTTAGCTTGCAAAGATAGATACGAGCTCAAGAGGTTATTAGCTAAATGGAAGCAGCAATCTCTTAATGCTAGAATGAAACCTGACCCTGCATTTGGTACTTCACCGATCTGTGTTACCGATAAGGATTATGAATTCTCTGTTGATCCCGATATAATTACTTTGGTTGAATCTGATCCTTTTCATGGCTATGAATCTGAAACTGTTGTGCCACTTCTTACTAAATTAAATGATATAGCCACCCTATTCACTAATGATGAGAGAACTCGTTACTTTTATATCCTTAAAATATTTCCATTCTCATTAAAGGGCGATGATAACATATGGTTTAATTCTCTTGATCCTGGTTGTGTGCGTAGTCCCCAGGATATGATTTATTACTTCTCTGCTAAATATTTCCCTGCTCATAAGAAACAAGCTGCTTTAAGGGATATATACAACTTTGTGCAAATTGAAGAAGAGAGTCTTCCACAAGCTTGGGGGAGGCTTCTCAAGTTACTTAATGCTTTGCCTGATCATCCTCTCAAGAAAAATGAAATACTTGATATCTTTTATAATGAACTAACCGATGCTTCCAGAGATTACCTGGATAGTTGTGTTGGTTCTGTTTTCAGGGAGAGAACACCAGATGAAGTTGAAATTCTATTGAATAATATGTTGACAAATGAAAATAATTGGACACTTCCTGAGCCTATTCCTAAACCAACTCCGAAGAAAAGAGGTGTTCTATTTCTCAGTCCTGAAGATATGCAAGAGGCAAAGAAATCTATGAAAGAAAAGGGTATAAAAGCTGAAGATGTTAAGAATTTACCTCCTAGTGAAGAAATACACGGTCTTAATTTACCGCCTGTTGAAGAAACATATGATCTTAATCCATTACCTATTGAAGAAATACATGGTCTTGATAACCCAACACAGGTAGTAAAGGTAAATTCTCTCTATCGATATGATAAAGCTGAAATCCCGTTTACTAAGTTTGCTAGCCCATGCTTAGATGAGTTTGATAAATCTATGGTTAGGCAAGAAGACTTTAATGCTTATTTTGGTAGACAATTGAAATATAATTCAAATATGCTTGAACACTTGGGTGATTATATGGCTAATGTCAACGGTGAACTTAAACTTATTAGTAAACATGCTTCTATGGTTACCACTCAAGTAGACCAAGTACTTAAAGCTCAAAATGATTTGCTCAATGAAATGAATAGTAAGAATAATGATAATGTTGTTAGAGTTATGACTAGAGGTGGTAAAATGACTCAGGAACCTCTGTATCCTGAAGGCCACCCTAAGAGAATTGAGCAAGATTCTCAGAGAAATAATATAGATGCACCTAGTCCTTCTAAAAGGAAGAAAAAGAAAAATGATAGGACTTTGCATGCTTCTAGTGAACCTATTGCTGAAACACCTGAGAATTCAAACGATATTTCTATTTCTGATGTTGAAACATAAATCTGTTAATGAACCTGAAACTAGTGATAATGTTAATGATAATTTTCATGATGATGCTCAACCAAGTAACGATAATGATATAGAAATTGAACCTGCTGTTGATCCCGATAACCCACAACCAAAGAATCAACAAGAAAGACTTTGTTGCTAGGAAACATGGTAAAGAAAGAGAACCATGGGTTCAGAAACCCATGCTTTTTCCTCCCAAACCATCCAAGAAAAAGGATGATGAGGATTTTGAGCGCTTTGCTGAAATGATTAGACCTATCTTTTTGCGTATGCGATTAACTGATATGCTTAAAATGAACCCTTATGCTAAGTACATGAAAGAAATTGTTACTAACAAAAGAAAGATACTAGAAGCTGAAATTTCCACCATGCTTGCTAATTATACTTTTAAGGGTGGAATACTAAAGAAACTTGGAGATCCAGGAGTACCACTATACCATGCTCCATTAAAAGAAACTATGTTAAAACTACTTTATGTGATCTTGGAGCCGGTGTTAGTGTTATGCCTCTCTCTTTATATCATAGACTTGATTTGAATAAGTTGACACCTACTAAAATATCTTTGCAAATGGCTGATAAATCAACTGCTATACATGTCGGTATTTGTGAGGATATGCCTGTTGTAGTTGCAAACGTTACTATTTTAACGGACTTTGTTATTCTTGATATTCCCGAGGACGAGAGTATGTCTATTATTCTTGGAAGACCCTTTTTGAATACTGCAGGAGCTGTTATTGATTGCACTAAAGGCAATGTCACTTTTCATGTTAATGGTAATGAGCATACGGTACACTTTCCGAGGAAACAACCTCAAGTTCATAGTATCAGCTCTATTGGAAAAATTCCATCGATTATATTTGGAGGTTTTGAATTTCCTCTTCCTGCTGTCAAGAAGAAATATGATATTCTTATTATTGGGGATGTGCATATCCCTGTTGAGGTAACATAGTGTTATTCGAAATTTCTCCGGTTCCATGTTATTCGGAATGAGTTTGTTATAAAGACCTGATCAACCATGCTAGTGGATTCCTTTTGATGAGCATGAGATGGATGAAACTAGAAGGCACAACCTTCTATACCCTCTTTCTACTTTCTGTTAATTATACTAAATAAAATAAAAATAAGTATTTTCCGTCTGTTATCTGAATTATCCATGCAATATAAAAATACCTCAAAAATAAAAGTTCTCCAAATGCCCTGAAATTTAAATATGATTTTTTCTGGAATATTTAAGAATATCTGGCACTGAGAACACAATAGGAGGGGCAAGCACGTGGCCATGAGGGTGGAGGGCGCGCCCCCTGCCTCGTGGGCCCACGGTGGCCCTCCTCCACTTATTCCTGCACCCACACACTCCTTCTTCCTCCCACAAACACGAATATCCATCTCAAGCACGAGTTCTAGCTCATTTTGCTGCGATTTTCGATCTCCTTGCTCAAAGCATCTCTCAAAAAATTGCTTGGGGGATTGTTCCTTGGTATGTGACTCCTCCATTGGTCCAATTAGTTTTTGTTCTAGTGCTTTATTCATTGAAAATTTTTGCTGCTTAGGTGACTCTGTTCTTGAGCTTGCACGTCAAATTTATATGGTCAAAAGTAGTTTTGATGCATGATATAGGCTCTAGGCACTTGTAGGAGTAGTTGCTATCAATATTGTTGAGTTTGGTTCTTTTTTGTTGAAGTTACTAAAAATTTCAGATTTTTTCAGAAAATAATGAAGAGATTTTTGAGGGGCTCATCGAGCCGAAGCTGGAAGGAAAAGCAAAATGAATAAGCAAAGAAGCCCAAATATAATCTGCCTCACACCGCGGAGGCCTCACCGACTTCCTCCGTAACCAATGCGAACAGCCAGTACCTCGTCTCGGCGGAGGACATTCACGCTTACTGGAACCCTACATCAGCCATAGAGCCAAAGTCCGAACCACAAATTGATCCTCCACGACAGTCTAATTACAAGTGGGATCTGGAGATGATTGCCAACCAGTGGCAATCAGAGTCTTCTTCATCGCAGTACGACCCGAACTATTACTATGGATATCCACCAGGCCAACCGTGGCCATAGACCAACTTAGGCCAAAAGCCTAAGCTTGGGGGAGTACGTATTTCCCACCGACATTACATTTATGTTCACACACTCATTGCTAGATGTCGGTGCTCATACTTTTTCATTGTATCATCCATGCTAGTTTATTTCCCTTTTTATTCTTTATTCTTGTGTGTTTAATAACCTGAAGAAAAACCAAAAAAAATTAGTTGTAGCTTTTAATTAGTTTACTTTCCATGCTTGTAGTAGTAATTAAAAAGAAAATCCAAAAAGAATTCATGTTCTTCTTTTTCTTGTTGGGAGCTTTCCCGTGTAAATAGTTTTATTTCTTTTCTTTGGGGGTCGATAGGAGAAGACCATGATTAAATGGTTGAAGTGGCTCCTATATGCATTATTGTTGATCTGACAAAGAGCCCATATTGCCTTGTCTTCTCCTGTTTATTGAATGCTTGCAGATTCCAGCTTAGTCCAATGCACGTGCACTATTATTATTATCCAGATCGTTCGGTCGTGCAAGTGAAAGGCAATTATGATGATATATGATGGACTGACTGAGATGAGAAAAGCTGGTATGAACTCGACCTCTCTTGTTTTTGTAAATATGATTAGTTCATCGTTCCTGATAAACATGTTTGCAATGACAACTAGAGATCATAGTTTCTTGTGCCATGCTTGATTAGCTAGGAGCTTATAATGGTTTACCTTGCGTGGCAACATGCTATTAAAATGGTTGTGATGTGGTATGATAAGGTGGTATCCTCCTCTGAATGATTTAAGTGACTTGACTTGGCACATGTTCACGCATGTAGTTGAAACAAAATCAACATAGCCTTCACGATATTTATGTTCATGGTGGATTATATCCTACTCATGCTTGCATTCGGTGTTGATTAATTTTAATGCATGTTCATGACTGTTGTCGCTCTCTAGCTGGTCGCTTCCCAGTCTTTTTCTAGCCTTCACCTGTACTAAGCGGGAATACTGCTTGTGCATCCAACTCCATAAACCCCAAAATTATTCCATATGAGTCCACCATACCTACCTATATACGGTATCTACCTGCCGTTCCAAGTAAATTTGTATGTGCCAAACTCTAAACCTTCAAATAAATATCCTGTTTTGTATGCTCGAATAGCTCATGTATCAACTAGGGCTGTCTATATCTTCCATGTTAGGCAGGTTATTCTCAAGAGGAGTGGACTCCGCTCCTCACTCACGAGAAAATGGCTGGTCACCGGGATGCCCAGTCCCATGATTTATGCAAACTAAATCAAAATAATTGCAAACAAAACTCCCCCTGGGACTCTTCTTAGTTGGAGGCACTCATTGTTTCGAGCAAGCCATGGATTGATGCTTGTTGGTGGAGGGGGAGTATAAACTTTACCATTCTGTTTGGGAACCGCCTATAATGTGTGTAGCATGGAAGATATCGCCATCTCTTGGTTGTTATGTTGACAATGAAAGTATACCGCTCAAAATATTATTCACCTCGGCACCTCTACAAATCCCTGCTTCCCTCTGCGAAGGGCCTATCTATTTACTTTCATGTTGAGTCATCATCCTCTTATTAAAAAGCACCAGTTGGAGAGCACCGCTGTCATTTGCATTCATTACTGTTAGTTTACATAGAGTATGGCTTGACTGGATCTCTTTTACCATGAATTACAATGTCTAGTCAGTCCTTGATCTTTCAAGGTGCTCTGCATTTATGTTTTGTGGTATCAGAAAGGGCTAGCGAGATACCATCTTGTTATATCATATTATGATTGTTTTGAGAAAGTGTTGTCATCCGAGATTTATTATTACTGCTCGCTAGTTGATTATGCCATTGATATGAGTAAACATGAGACCTATGTGTTATTGTGAATATGGTTAGTTCATAATCTTTGCTGAAAACTTGAATGCTGGTTTTACATATTTACAACAACAAGAGCAAACCGAGTTTGTAAAAGTTCTTCTTTATCACTTTCAGTTTATCAACTGAATTGCTTGAGGACAAGCAAAGGTTTAAGCTTGGGGGAGTTGATACATCTCCGTCGTATCTAGTTTTCCAAACACTTTTGCCCTTGTTTTGGACTCTAACTTGCATGATTTGAATGGAACTAACCCGGACTGACGCTGTTTTCAGTAGAATTGCCATGGTGTTATTTATGTGCAGAAACAAAAGTTCTCGGAATGACCTGAAACTTCACAGAACATCTATTTGGAAATGATAAAAAAATCCTTGCAAAAGATGAAGACCAGGGGGCCCACACCCTAGTCACGAGGGTGGGGGGCACGCCTGCCCCCCCAGGGAGCGCCCCCTACCTCATGGGCCCCCTGGAGCTCCTCCGACCTCAACTCCAACTCTATATATTTGCTTTCGGGGAGAAAAAAATAAGAAGAAGGATTCATCGCGTTTTACGATATGGAGCCGCCGCCAAGCCCTAAAACCTCTCTGGAGGGCTGATCTGGAGTCCGTTCGGGGCTCCAGAGAGGGGAATCCGTCGCCATCGTCATCATCAACCTTCCTCCATCACCAATTTCATGATGCTCACTGCCGTGCGTGAGTAATTCCATCATAGGCTTGCTGGACGGTGATGGGTTGGATGAGATTTATATGTAATCGAGTTAGTTTTGTTAGGGTTTGATCCCTAGTATCCACTATGTTCTGAGATTGATGTTGCTATTACTTTGCTATGCTTAATGCTTGTCACTAGGGCCCGAGTGCCATGATTTCAGATCTGAACCTATTATGTTTTCATCAATATATGAGAGTTCTTGATCCTATCTTGCAAGTCTATAGTCACCTATTATGTGTTATGATCCGTTAACCCCGAAGTGACAATAATCGGGATACTTACCGGTGATGACCGTAGTTTGAGGAGTTCATGTATTCACTATGTGTTAATGCTTTGGTCCGGTACTCTATTAAAAGGAGGCCTTAATATCCCTTAGTTTCCATTAGGACCCCGCTGCCACGGGAGGGCAGGACAAAAGATGTCATGCAAGTTCTTTTCCATAAGCATGTATGACTATATTCGGAATACATGCCTACATTACATTGATGAATTGGAGCTAGTTCTGTGTCACCCTAGGTTATGGCTATTACATGATGAACCACATCCGGCATAATTCTCTATCATCGATCCATTGCCTACGAGCTTTCCATATATTGTTCTTCGCTTATTTACTTTTTCTGTTGCTATTGTTACAGTCACTACAAAATACCAAAAACACTACTTTTGTTACCGTTACCTCTTGCTACCGTTACCACTACAATCATATTACTTTGCAACTAAACACTTTGCTGCAATATTAAGTTTCCAGGTGTGGTCGAATTGACAACTCAGCTGCTAATACTTGAGAATATTCTTTGGCTCCCCTTGTGTTGAATCAATAAATTTGGGTTGAATACTCTAACATCAAAAACTGTTGCGATCCCCTATACTTGTGGGTTATCATTGTCTTCGCACACATTTCTGATTACGGACCTGTTTGCCGCGTATCACACACACCTTGATCTAGCTGATTGTTTCTTTTGTGTTGCCTAATCACAAGCAGTTCATCCGAGTGAACCGTATGCTTTATATCACACACGCCTTCATTAGGCTGCCCATTTCTTTTGTTCCGCCTCATCGCAAACAGTTCATTGAGCTCAACCGTATGCCCTGCATCGCACACGCAACTAAAATCTGAACCATGTTTGATAGCTCCGCCATCGCAAACATTTTGCACCTTTTTTGATGGTTTCGTCGAAGGGTCTCCAATTGTAGTGTCGGGTTTGGACCATCCTGCAGTAGTGTTGCTACCTCTTGAGCATGTGTTGGTTTTCCCTTGAAGTGGAAAGGGTGATGCAGCAAAGTAGCGTGAGTATTTCCCTCAGTTTTGAGAACCAAGGTATCAATCCAGTAGGAGACAACGCACAAGTCACCAAGTACCTGCACAAACAATTAAGAACCCTGCAACCAACACGATAAAGGGGTTGTCAATCCCTTCAGGGTCACTCGCAAAACTGAGATCTAATAGAGATAGTAAAGTAAATATTTTTGGTATTTTTGTTGTATAGATTGGAAAGTAAATATTGCAAAATAGTAAATGAGATGCGATGTAAATAAAAGAGATTTAATATAATAGGAAAGAGACCCGGGGGCCATAGGTTTCACTAGTAGCTTCTCTCAAGATACCATGTATTACGGTGCGTGAACAAATTACTGCCGAGCAATTGACAGAAAAGCGTATAATTATGAAGATATCTAAGGCAATGATCATGAATATAGGCATCACGTCTGTGTCAAGTAGACCAAAACGATTCTGCATCTACTACTATTACTCCACACATCGACCGCTATCCAACATGCATCTAGAGTATTAAGTTCATAAGAACGGAGTAACGCATTAAGCAAGATGACATGATGTAGAGGGATAAACTCAAGCAATATGATATAAACCCCATCTTTTTATCCTCGATGGCAACAATACAATACGTGCCTTGCTGCCCCTACTATCACTGGGAAAGGACGCCGCAAGATTGAACCCAACGCTAAGCACTTCTCCCATTGCAAGAAAGATCAATCTAGTAGGCCAAACTAAACCGATAATTTGAAGAGACTTGCAAAGATATCAAATCATGCATATAAGAATTCAGAGAAGAACCAAATAATATTCATAGATAATCTTGTTCATAAATCCATAATTCATCGGATCTCGATAAACACACCGCAAAAGAGTCTTACATCGAATAGACCGCCAAGAACATTGAGGAGAAATTAGTATTGAGAATCAAAGAGAGAGAAGAAGCCATCTAGCTAATAACTATGGACCCGAAGGTCTGTGGTAAACTACTCACTCTTCATCGGAGAGGCAATGGTGTTGATGTAGAAGCCCTCCATGATCGATTCCCCCTCTGGCAGATCGCCGAAAAGGCCCCAAGATGGGATCTCATGGGTATAGAAGGTTGCGGCGGTGGAAAAGTGGTTTCGTGCCCCCCTGATGTTTCTAGGGTATAAGAGTATATATAGGCAAAAGAAGTACGTCGGTGGAGCTACGAGGGGCCCACGAGGGTGGGGGGCGCCTACCCCTCGGGAGCACCCTCCTGCCTCGTGGCTTCCTCATGGAGTTCCAGACTTCGACTCCAAGTCTTCTGGATTGCTTTCGGTCCAAGAAAGATCATCACGAAGGTTTCATTCTGTTTGAACACCGTTTGGTATTCTTTTTCTGCAAAACTGTAAAATGGGCAAAAAAATAGAAACTGGCACCGGGCCTCCTGTTAATAGGTTAGTCCCCAAATTAATATAAAAGAGCATATTAAAGCCCATTAAACATCCAAAACAGATAATATAATAGCATGGAACAATAAAAAATTATAGATACATTGGAGACGTATCACACCATGATCTTCATGATAGAGAGTCTCCTATATTATCAGTTTCATATACTTGTGGGAATTTTTCATTATAGAACTTGGCTTGTATATGCCAACGACGGGCTTCCGCAAAATGCTCTAGGTCTTCATTAGCAAGCAAGTTGGGTGCACACCCACTTACTTTTCTTTTTTGAGCTTTCTTCTTTGGCCTCTTTTATTTTTTTTTGTAAAGTTCGGAGACTCCTTCCCACTTGTGTGGGAATCATAGCTTCCATCATCCTTTCCTCGCATGGGACAATGCTCTAATAATGATGATCATCACACTTTAATTTACTTACAACTCGATACTTAGAACAAAATATGACTCTATATGAATGTCTCCGATGGTGTACCGGGATGTGCAATGAATCAAGAGCGACATGTATAAAAAATGAGATATTTTTTGATTGTCTTCCTTATGAGTGGCGGTCGGGGACGAGCGATGGTCTTTTCCTACCAATCTATCCCCCTAGGAGCATGTGTGTAGTACTTTGTTTTGATGACTAATAGATTTTTGCAACATAAGTATGTGAGTTCTTCATGACTAATGTTGAGTCCATGGATTATACGCACTCTCACCCTTCCACCATTGCTAGCCTCTCTAGTGCTGCGCAACTTTCGCTGGTGCATTAAACCCACCATATACTTTCCTCAAAACAGCCACCATACCTACCTATTATGGCATTTCCATAGCCATTCCGAGATATATTGCCATGCAACTTTCCACCGTCCCGTTTATTATGACATGTTTCATCATTGTCATATTGTTTTGCATGATCATGTAGTTGACATCGTATTTGATGCAAAGCCACCTTCATAATTTTTTATACATGTCGCTCTTGATTCAATGCACATCCTGGTACACCGCCGGAGACATTCATATAGAGTCATATTTTGTTCTATGTATCGAGTTGTAAGTAAATTAAAGTGTGATGATCGTCATTTTTAGAGCATTGTCCCATGTGAGGAAATGATGATGGAAGCTATGATTCCCCCGCAATTCGGGATGAGTCTCCAGACTTTACAAAAGAAAAATAGGCCAAAGAAGCCCACCAAAAAAGAAAAAAAAAAGAGAAAAGAGACAAGGGGCAATGTTACTATCCTTTTTCCATACTTGTGCTTCAAAGTAGCACCATGATCTTCATGGCAGAGAGTCTCCTATGTTGTCACTTTCATATACTAGTGGAAATTTTTCATTATAGAACTTGGCTTGTTTATTCCAATGATGGGCTTCCTCAAATTTCCCTAGGTCTTCATGAGCAAGCGAGTTGGATGCACACCCACTTAGTTTCTTTTTGAGCTTTCATAAACTTATAGCTCTAGTGCAGCCGTTGCATGGAAATCCCCACTCACTCACATTGGTACCTATTGATGGGCATCTCCATAACCCATTGATACGCCTAGTTGATGTGAGACTATCTCCTTCTTTTTGTCTTCTCCACAACCACCATATTCTATTCCACCTATAGTGCTATGTCCATGGCTCACGCTCATGTATTGCATGACAGTTGAAAAGGTTTGAGAACATAAAAGGTATGAAACAATTTCTTGGCTTGTCATCGGGGTTGTGCATGATTTGAATATTTTGTGTGATGAAGATGGAGCATAGCCAAACTATATGATTTTGAAGGGATAACTTTCTTTCGCCATGTTATTTTGAGAAGACATAATTTCTTGTTAGTATGCTTGAAGTATTATTGTTTTTATGTGATATTAAACTTTTGTTTTGAATCTTATGGATCTGAACATTCATGCCACAATAAATAGAACTACATGGATAAATATGTTAGGTAGCATTCCACATCAAAAAAATCTGTTTTTATCATTTACCTACTCAAGGAGAGCAGGAATTAAGCTTGGGGATGCTTGATACGTCTCCAACGTATCCATAATTTTTTATTGTTCCATGTTATTATATTATCTGTTTTGGATGTTTTATATGCATTAATATGCTATTTTATATTATTTTGGGACTAACCTATTAATCTAGAGCCCAGTGCCAGTTTCTGTTTTTTCCTTGTTTTTTAGCTTCGCGGAGAAGGAATATCAAACGGAGTCCAAACGGAATAAAACCTTCGCGATGATTTTTCTTGGACCAGAAGACACCCAGGAGACTTGGAGACCAAGTCAGAAGAGCCACAAGGGCGGAGGGCGCGCACCCTACCTTGTGCCCCCCCCCCCCCCCCCCCCCCGTGACTCCCCTGACCTACTTCTTCCACCCATATATTCACATATATTCCCGAACCTCCAGAAGCAACCACGAAAACACTTTTCCAGTGCCGCAACCTTCTGTTCCCGTGAGATCCCATCTTGGGGCCTTTTCCGGCACCCTGCCAGAGGGAGATTCAATCACAGAGGGCATCTACATCAACTCTATTGCCCTTTCGATGAAGCATGAGTAGTTTACCTTAGACTTACGGGTCCATAGCTAGTAGCTAGATGGCTTCTTCTCTCTCTCTTTGATTCTCAATATAATGTTCTCCTCGATGTTCTTGGAGATCTATCCGATGTAATCTTCTTTTGCGGTGTGTTTGTCGAGACCCTATGAATTGTGGATTTAGGATTAGATTATCTATGTATGTTATTTGAATCTCCTCTGAATTCTTATATGCATGATTTGATACCTTTGTAATTATCTTCGAACTATCGGTTTAGTTTGGCCAACTAGATTGGTTTTTCTTGCAATGGGAGAAGTGCTTAGCTTTGGGTTCAATCTTGCGGTGTCCTCACCCAGTGACAAAGTAGGGGTAGTGAGGCACGTTATGTATTGTTGCCATCGAGGATAAAAAGTGGGGTTCACATCATATTACTTGATTTCATTCCTCTACATCATGTCATCTTACTTAAAGCGTTACTTTGTTATTCATGAACTTCATACTCTATATGGAGGCATGAGTCGGTCGATGTGTGGAGTAATAGTAGTAGATGCAGGCAGGAGTCGGTCTACTTAACACGGACGTGATGCCTATATTACATAATCATTGCCTTGGATATCATCATAACTTTGTGCTTTTCTATAAATTGCTCGACAGTAATTTGTTCACCCACCGTATTATTTGCCTTCATGAGAAAAGCCTCTAGTGAAACCTATGGCCCCTGGGTCTATTTTCCATCATATTAGTTTCTGATCTACTATTTTGCAATCTTTTACTTTCCGGTCTATACAACAAAAAACCCAAAAATATTTTATCTTTTGTTTAGTTTTATTTATCTATCTCTATCAGATCTCACTTTTGCAAGTGACTATGAAGGGATTGACAACCCCTTTATCGCATTGGGTGCAAGTGTTTGTTTGTTTGTGCAGGTATTCGTGATTTGTGCGTTCTTCTCCTACTGGATTGATACCTTGGTTCTCAAACTGAGGGAAATACTTATCTCTACTTTACTGCATCACCCTTTCCTCTTCAAGGGAAAAAACAACGCAAGCTCAAGAGGTAGCAACTCTCTCTAAAAGAAATACTTGTCTATTTTGGCCAGAGAAGACAAGATCGAAAAGAAAAACCAATCATGATACGTCTCCAACGTATCTATAATTTTTTATTGTTCCATGTTGTTATATTATCATTCTTGGATGTTTTATATTCATTTTATAGCAACTTTATATCATTTTTTGGGACTAACCAATTGACATAGTGCCCAGTGCCAGTTGCTGTTTTTTGCTTGTGTTTTACTTCATAGAATATCCATATCAAATGGAGTCCAAACGCAACGAAACTTTTTAGAGATTTTTTTGCCCAGAAGACAACTTGGGAGCCAAGGAAGTGCCAAAGGGGAGGGCCATGGGGACCACTACCCACCTGGGCATGCGGGAGGCCCCTGGCGTGCCCTAATGGGTAGTGGGGCCCATGGAGGTCCTTTCCACCGCCTCTTAGCTCTATAAATACCCAAATATTCTAGAAACCCTAGGGGAGTTGATGAAACACAATTCCAGCCGCCACAAGTTCCAGAACCACGAGATTCAATCTAGAGCCCTATTCCGGCACCTTGTCAGAGGGGGAACACGACCACGGAGGGGTTCATCATCCTCATTGGCGGTCCTCCGATGATGTGTGAGTAGTTTACCACAGACCTAGGGGTCCGTAGGCAGTAGCTAGATGGCTTCTTCCCTCTTTTTGATTCTCAATACAATGTTCTTGGAGATCTATTTGATGTAATGAACTTTTGCGGTGTGTTTGTTGGGATCCGATGAATTGCGAGTTTATCATCAATTTTATCTATGAATATTATTTTGAGTCCTCTTTGATCTCTTATATGCATGATTATTATAGCCTCGTATTTCTTCTCCGAAACTTTGGTTTGGTTTGGCCAACTAGATTGATTTTTCTTGCAATGGGAAGAGGTGCTTTGTGATGGATTCGATCTTGCGGTGCTCAATCTCAGTGACAGAGGGAGAAGTGACACACATGTATCGTTGCCATTAAGGATAAAAAGATAGGCTCTATTCCTACATGAATAGATCTTGTCTACATCATGTCATCGTTCTTATTGCATTACTCGGTTTCTCCATGAACTTAATACACTAGATGCATGCTGGATAGCGGTCGATGTGTGGAGTAATAGTAGTAGATGCAGAATCATTTTGGTCTACTAATCTTGGACGTGATGCCTATATACATGATCATTGCCTTGGATATCGTCATAATTATTTGATCTTCTATCAATTGCCTAACAGTAACTTGTTTACCCACCGTATGCTATTTTCTCGGAAGAAGTCACTAGTGAAATCTATGGCCTCCGGGTCTATCTTTTATCATATTGTTTTCAGATCTATTATTCCAAAAACCCAAAAATACCTTGCTGCACTTTTCTTTCTTTATTTTATTTTCTGTTTGTGTTAGATCTATTTATCAAATCTCATCCAATTTAATCTATCTCAATACCGAGGAGGGATTGACAATCCCTCCTACGCGTTGGGTTGCAAGTATTAGTTATTTGTGTGTAGGTACTGTTTACATAGTGTTGCTTGGTTCTCCTACTGGATTGATAATCTTGGTTTCATAACTGAGGAAAATACTTACCATTGTTGTGCTGCATCATCCTCTCCTCTTCGGGGAAATACCAATGCAGATACAAGCAATCATGGCATGGTCACTAGGCCATGTGGCCGCCTGGTGGATCCTCTCAATTTCTCTCAAAGCCTCTAGGGTCTCTTATTG
The DNA here is from genome assembly GCA_034509565.1 of Triticum monococcum. Taxonomy (NCBI): domain Eukaryota; kingdom Viridiplantae; phylum Streptophyta; class Magnoliopsida; order Poales; family Poaceae; genus Triticum; species Triticum monococcum. The sequence goes on along the minus strand of CM067843.1, from coordinate 59,339,549 downwards.
TCCACAAAAAATCATCAATTTTTTTTGTCGTGTTTGGACTTCTGTGAGTATGATTTTCCTACAAAATAAAAACAAGCAAAGACAGGAACTGGCACTAGGCATTAAGTTAATAGGTTAGTTCAGTAAAAGAATATATAGAGCATAGAAAATGATAACATAATAGCGTTTAACAATCAAAATTTATAGATGTGTTGGAGACGTATCACCCATTGATAGGTGTGGCACATTTTTCAAGTTGTGTATAGAAGTTGTATTGAGGATCTGCTAGAGCACACCACTTGTGAAATCCAATACATTTATTTTGAGAGCCCCTACAACCCGGCCTTGGAGGGATTTACTACGTAGCAGCTGGAGATGATCTTGAAACATCTACAGCTAGGTCTCTCGCACTTATAAAAATGTTCCAAATGTTTGAGGGAAAGATCTTTCACTGCTCGGACCGAAAAACGCCACCCAATCGGACCCTTCAAAGCCAGCCCAAACATTTGGTTTGTTCGGCACCCTTGTATGAGTCGTCGCCATCCTCCACCCTTCCTCCCTCCACATCGCCATCCGTTTTCATTCAGTGAGCTCAAAATCCCATGATGAAGTTGAAGAAAAATGTTGGCTCAAGTTCCTAACAATCTATTAGACTGGGTGTCGACGATGAACAAAGTGGAGGGACAGATGGACGAGTGGCCATGTCAAAGAGGAACCGACAAGTGGTGGGAAACAAGTGAGAGAAGGAGAGGGTTGCGCATGACGATGCGGCAAGAAAAATGACCGTCACATGGATGGGCATTTATTTTGCCAAGGAGGGAAAGGAGGAGGGGAGGTACAATCTCTTCTTGAATGTGCAAAGGGAGAGAATGGAGTTCGGTTAGGAGAGGATAAAAGAGAAGTTGAACATTGAGAGGGAAAAGGTAGACTTGGAGAATCAAGAGAAAAATGCAAAATAGGAGCTTAAAATGGCGTCTACAATGCAAGGAATTGAGCTTGAGAAAGAGATGTTGAGACTTGCAAGAGAAACAGACGAGTTGAGAATCATGTTGCATGACACTAACCTCTTGGATGAGGAAGGCAAGAAGTGGTTGATCAACATGAAGAAGAGGATCAACAAGCGCAACAATGAAGATGTTTGATTCATTCATGTATCATCTATCTATGTATGAATTGTTCAATTTATTTTTGCATGTGTTAAATTATTGAATTGTATTTTTTTTGTTTTCTTGAATTGTTGAACAATGATGAATTTGTGCTATATGATGGACGTTGTGACTTTTCATAAAATATGAAGGTTTGGATATGAGGGGTGTGGTTGTCTGGGAGGACAAATGAGGGTCCGGCCGGAGCCGTCCGCGGACGCGTTTAGACGCATCCAACTACGTTTAGAGTGTGAATTTGTCCATTTTCGGTTCTAGATGATCTTACATTTTATATAGAGAGTTCAGACATTATGCGGCAGAGCCGGTCCAGATCAGTCGATTTTCTATGTGTGTCAAGTAGAGTTGACGTTCAAGGCAACATAAGAGGAGAAGGCGGTGTGTGGTATGCCATTTTGTTAATAGTTTTGTCAAAATCTTGTGTATATGTCAAATGAAGTGTCCAAAACCAAATGACGATGCTAATATATCAAGACACTACGTGGGAAACACTGAATGGCTCCTTCGAGCTCGGTTGAAAATCAGGGGGGAAATGCATGTTAAAGTTTCAGAAAAATTGAAAATGTAGAAGTACTTAATAACTTTAAACTTTATTAGGGTATCTCCAAGGCGGACCCGTAAATCTTCTGCAACCGTCCGGACCATGCTGTTCTTACCACGGAAGCCATCCAATGCCAACCTGTGTCGGTCCGGGGAGCGGTCCAGACGTGATTTCTCCCGCAAACCGGAGACAAACGTGGAGAGGTTTGCGGGAGTCCGGACACGCGGATCGTCGCTCTCCGCCCCTGGACCACCCAAGGCCGAGCCCCACGCTTTTGTAGCATCCTGCATTATTTCCACGCCAAAATCACCCACTCTTTTCTTCCACTCCCCGCCGCTCTCCACCCAATTCCCGGTCTTTTCTGCCACCCTCTCCTTCCCTTTGCCAACGACACATGAAATCTTCGGAACCTGTCGGAGATGGAGGTGCTGGAGGTGCCGGAGGATCCGAGCATCACACTTGCCCAGAAGATCAGCTTGGAGATGCGGCGAAATCCCCGCGTCAAAGGTAAGGCCGCAAAGGAGGAGCAGATGAAGAAGCATCTAGCCCTCGGTGGGCCTGGTGGTGGCGATGGACGTGGTGGACGGGACGAACAGGGAGGTCGGCGAGGCCGTGGCGGATGCCGCCAGACGGGCGCGCCCATAATACAGACGACGCCGTGGTCGGAGACTTACAAGCCTCCGTACTACTACGCCGCCAAGAAGGTCGCAAACTCCGCCGATACAGTTCCTTACATCATCGATGTTACCGTGGCACCGCTCTTCTCCGAGTATTCTTCATCGTCGCTCATTCAGGAGAGGACGACGGGAGGAGAGTGTTGGGAATGTAGTAATTTAAAATAATTTCCTACGCACACGTAAGATCATGGTGATGCATAGCAACGAGAGGAGAGAGTGTTGTCCATGTACCCTCGTAGACTGAAAGCGGAAGCATTATAACAACGCGGTTGATGTAGTCGTACGTCTTCACGGCCCGACCGATCAAGCACCGAAACTACGGCACCTCCGAGTTCTAGCACACGTTCAGCTCGATGACGATCCCCGGACTCCGATCCAGCAGAATGACGGGGAAGAGTTCCGTCAGCACGACGGCGTGGTGACGATCTTGATGTTCTACCGTCGTAGGGCTTCGCCTAAGCACTGCTACAATATTATCGAGGATTATGGTGGAGGGGGGCACCGCACACGGCTAAGAGATCAATGATCAATTGTTGTGTCTGTGGGGTGCCCCCTGCCCCCGTATATAAAGGGGCAAGGGGGAGGAGGTGCGGCCAGGCAAGGGGCGCGCCAGGAGGAGTCCTACTCCTACCAGGAGTAGGACTCCCCCCTTTTCCATGTTGGACTAGGACTTGGGGGGGAGGAGACAGAGAGGGGAAAGGTAAGGGGGCGCCGCCCCCCTCCTTGTGCAATTCGGACTTGGGGGGAGGGGCGTGCGGCTGCCCCTTGGCCTCCTCTCCTCTTCCTCTACTAGGCCCATTAGGTTACCGGGGGGTTCCGGTAACCTCCCAGTACTCCGGTAAAATGCCAATTTCACCCGGAACACTTCCGATGTCCAAACATAGGCTTCCAATATATTAATCTTCATGTCTCGACCATTTCGAGACTCCTCGTCATGTCCGTGATCACATCCGGGATTCCGAACAACCTTCGGTACATCAAAACATATAAACTCATAATGAAACTGTCATCGTAACGTTAAGCGTGCGGACCCTACGGGTTCGAGAACAATGTAGACATGACCGAGACACGTATCTGGTCAATAACCAATAGCGGAACCTGGATGCTCATATTGGCTCCTACATATTCTACGAAGATCTTTATTGGTCAGACCGCATAACAACATACATTGTTCCCTTTGTCATCGGTATGTTACTTGCCCGAGATTCAATCGTCGGTATCTTAATACCTAGTTCAATCTCTTTACCGCATGTCTCTTTACTCGTTCTGTAATACATCATTCCGCAACTAACTCATTAGTTGCAATGCTTGCAAGGATTAAGTGATGTGCATTACCGAGAGGGCCCAGAGATAACTCTCCGACAATCGGAGTGACAAATCCTAATCTTGAAATACGCCAACCCAACATGTACCTTTGGAGACACCTGTAGAGCACCTTTATAATCACCCAGTTACGTTGTGACGTTTGGTAGCACACAAAGTGTTCCTCCGGTAAACGGGACTTGCATAATCTCATAGTCATAGGAACATGCATAAGTCATGAAGAAAGCAATAGCAACATACTAACAATCAAGTGCCAAGCTAACGGAATGGGTCAAGTCAATCACATCATTCTCCTAATGATGTGATCCCGTTAATCAAATGACAACTCATGTCTATGGCTAGGAAACATAACCATCTTTGATCAACGAGCTAGTCAAGTAGAGGCATACTAGTGACACTCTGTTTGTCTATGTATTCACACAAGTATTATGTTTCCGGTTAATACAATTCTTGCATGAATAATAAACATTTATCATGATATAAGGAAATAAATAATAACTTTATTATTGCCTCGAGGGCATATTTCCTTCAGTCTCCCACTTGCACTAGAGTCAATAATCTAGATTACACAGTAATGATTATAACACCCATGGAGCCTTGGTGCTGATGATGTTTTGCTCGTGGAAGAGGCTTAGCCAGCGGGTCTGCAACATTCAGATCCGTATGTATCTTGCAAATTTCTATGTCTCCCACTTGGACTAAATCCCGAATTTAATTGAAGTGTCTCTTGATGAGCTTGGTTCTCTTGTGAAATCTGGATTCCTTTGCCAAGGCAATTGCACCAGTATTGTCACAAAAGATTTTCATTGGACCCGATGCACTAGGTATGACACCTAGATCGGATATGAACTCCTTCATCCAGACTCCTTCATTTGCTGCTTCCGAAGCAGCTATGTACTCCTCTTCACATGTAGATCCCGCCACGACGCTTTGTTTAGAACTGCACCAACTGACAGCTCCACCGTTCAATGTAAACACGTATCCGGTTTGCGATTTAGAATCGTCCGGATTAGTGTCAAAGCTTGCATCAACGTAACCATTTACGATGAGCTCTTTGTCACCTCCATATATGAGAAACATATCCTTAGTCCTTTTCAGGTACTTCAGGATGTTCTTGACCGCTGTCCAGTGATCCACTCCTGGATTACTTTGGTACCTCCCTGCTAGACTTATAGCAAGGCACACATCAGGTCTGGTACACAGCATTGCATATATGATAGAGCCTATGGCTGAAGCATAGGGAACATCTTTCATTTTATCTCTATCTTCTGCGGTGGTCGGATATTGAGTCTTACTCAACTTCACACCTTGTAACACAGGCAAGAACCCTTTCTTTGCTAGATCCATTTTGTAGTTCTTCAAAACTTTGTCAAGGTATGTGCTTTGTGAAAGTCCAATTAAGCGTCTTGATCTATCTCTATAGATCTTAATGCCCAATATGTAAGCAGCTTCACCGAGGTCTTTCATTGAAAAACTCTTATTCAAATATCCCTTTATGCTATCCAGAAATTCTATATCATTTCCAATCAGTAATATGTCATCCACATATAATATCAGAAATGCTACAGAGCTCCCACTCACTTTCTTGTAAATACAGGCTTCTCCAAAAGTCTGTACAAAACCAAATGCTTTGATCAAACTACCAAAGCATTTATTCCAACTCCGAGAGGCTTGCACCAGTCCCTAAATGGATCGCTGGATCTTGCACACTTTGTTAGCTCCCTTTGGATCGACAAAACCCTCCGGTTGTATCATATACAACTCTTCTTCCAGAAATCCATTCAGGAATGTAGTTTTGACATCCATCTGCCAAATTTCATAATCATAAAATGCGGCAATTGCTAACATGATTCGGACCGACTTAAGCATCGCTACGGGTGAGAAGGTCTCGCCGTAGTCAATCCCTTGAACTTGTCGAAAACCTTTCGCAACAAGTCGAGCTTTGTAGACAGTAACATTACCGTCAATGTCAGTCTTCTTTTTGAAGATCCATTTATTCTCAATTGCTTGCCAATCATCGGGCAAGTCAACCAAAGTCCACACTTTTTTCTCATACATGGATCCCATCTCAGATTTCATGGCTTCTAGCCATTTTGCGGAATCTGGGCTCACCATCGCTTCTTCATAGTTCGTAGGTTCATCATGATCTAGTAGCATGACTTCCAGAACAGGATTACCATACCACTCTGGTGCGGATCTTACTCTGGTTGATCTACGAGGTTCGGTAGTAACTTGATCTGAAGTTTCATGATCATTATCATTAGCTTCCTCACTAATTGGTGTAGGTCTCACAGAAACCGGTTTCTGTGATGTACTACTTTCCAATAAGGGAACAGGTACAGTTACCTCATCAAGTTCTACTTTCCTCCCACTCACTTCTTTCGAGAGAAACTCCTTCTCTAGAAAGGATCCATTCTTAGCAATGAATGTCTTGCCTTCGGATTTGTGATAGAAGGTGTACCCAACAGTCTCCTTTGGGTATCCTATGAAGACACATTTCTTCGATTTGGGTTCGAGCTTATCAGATTGAAGCTTTTTCACATAAGCATCGCAGCCCCAATCTTTCAGAAATGACAACTTTGGTTTCTTGCCAAACCACAGTTCATAAGGCGTCGTCTCAACGGATTTTGATGGTGCCCTATTTAACCTGAATGTGGCCGTCTCTAAAGCATAACCCCAAAACGATAGCGGTAAATATGTAAGAGACATCATAGATCACACCATATCTAGTAAAGTACGATTACGACGTTCGGACACACCATTACGCTGTGGTGTTCCGGGTGGCATGAGTTGCGAAACTATTCCGCATTGTTTCAAATGTAGACCAAACTCGTAACTCAAATATTCTCCTCCACGATCAGATCATAGAAACTTTATTTTCTTGTTACGATGATTTTCAGCTTCACTCTGAAATTCTTTGAACTTTTCAAATGTTTCAGACTTATGCTTCATTAACTAGATTACCCATATCTGCTTAAATCATCTGTGAAGGTGAGAAAATAACGATATCCGCCACGAGCCTCAACATTCATTGGACTGTATGTATGATTTCCAACAAATCTGTTGCTCTCTCCATAGTACCGGAGAACGGCATTTTAGTCATCTTGCCCATGAGGCACGGTTCGCAAGTACCAAGTGATTCATAATCAAGTGGTTCCAAAAGTCCATCAGTATGGAGTTTCTTCATGCGTTTTACTCCGATAAGACCTAAACGGCAGTGCCACAAATAAGTTGCACTATCATTATCAACTTTGCATCTTTTGGCTTCAATATTATGAATATGTGTATCACCACTATCGAGATTTAGCAAAAATAGACCACTCTTCAAGGGTGCATGACCATAAAAGATATTACTCATATAAATAGAACAACCATTATTCTCTGATTTAAATGAATAACCGTCTCGCATCAAACAAGATCCAGATATAATATTCATGCTCAACGCTGGCACCAAATAAAAATTATTTAGGTCTAATACTAATCTCGAAGGTAGATGTAGAGGTAGCATGCCGACCGCGATCACATCGACTTTGGAACCATTTCCCACGCGCATCGTCACCTCGTCCTTGGCCAGTGTTCGCTTAATCCGTAGTCCCTGTTTCGAGTTGCAAATATTAGCAACGGAACCAGTATCAAATACCCTGGTGCTACTGCGAGCTCTAGTAAGGTACACATCAATAACATGTATATCACATATACCTTTGTTCACCTTGCCATCCTTCTTATGCGCCAAATACTTGGGGCAGTTCCGCTTCCAGTGACCAGTCTGCTTGCAGTAGAAGCACTCAGTTTCAGGCTTAGGTCCAGATTTGGGTTTCTTTTCCTGAGCAGCAACTTGCTTGTTGTTCTTCTTGAAGTTCCCCTTCTTCTTCCTTTTGCCTTTTTCTTGAAACTAGTGGTCTTGTTGACCATCAACACTTGGTGCTCCTTCTTGATTTCTACCTCCGCAGCCTTTAGCATTGCGAAGAGCTCAGGAATTGTCTAGTCCATCCCTTGCATATTATAGTTCATCACGAAGCTCTTGTAGCTTGGTGGCAGTAATTGGAGAATTCTGTCAATGACGCTATCATCCGGAAGATTAACTCCCAGTTGAATCAAGTGATTATTATACCCAGACATTTTGAGTATATGCTCACTGACACAACTGTTCTCCTCCATCTTACAGCTATAGAACTTATTGGAGACTTCATATCTCTCAATCCGGGCATTTTCTTGAAATATTAACTTCAACTCCTGGAACATCTCATATGCTCCATGACGTTCAAAACGTCGTTGAAGACCCGGTTCTAAGCCATAAAGCATGGCACACTAAACTATCAAGTAGTCACCAGCTTTGCTCTGCTAGACGTTCATAACATCTGGTGTTGCTCCAGCAGTAGGCCTGGCACCGAGCGGTGCTTCCATGACGTAATTCTTCTATGCAGCAATGAGGATAATCCTCAAGTTACGGACCTAGTCCGTGTAATTGCTACCATCATCTTTCAACTTTGCTTTGTCAGGGAACGCATTAAAATTCAATGGAATAACAGCACGGGCCATCTATCTACAATCAAACATAAACAAGCAAGATACTATCAGGTACTAAGTTCATGATAAATTTAAGTTCAATTAATCATATTACTTAAGAACTCCCACTTAGAAAGACATCCCTCTAATCCTCTAAGTGATCACGTGATCCAAATCAACTAAACCATAACCGATCACCACGTGAAATGGAGTAGTTTTCAATGGTGAACATCACTATGTTGATCATATCTACTATATGATTCACGCTCGACCTTTTCGGTCTCAGTGTTCCGAGGCCATATCTGCATATGCTAGGCTCGTCAAGTTTAACCTGAGTATTCTGCGTGTGCAAAACTGGCTTGCACCCGTTGTAGATGGACATAGAGCTTATCACACCCGATCATCACGTGGTGTCTGGGCACGACGAACTTTGGCAACGGTGCATACTCAGGGAGAACACTTTTTTCTTGAAATTTAGTGAGAGATCATCTTATAATGCTACCTTCAATCAAAGCAAGATAAGATGCATAAAAGATAAACATCACATGCAATCAATATAAGTGATATGATATGGCCATCATCATCTTGTGCTTGTGATCTCCATCTCCGAAGCACCGTTATGATCACCATCGTCACCGGCGCGACACCTTGATCTCCATCGTAGCATCGTTGTCGTCTCGCCAATCTTATGCTTCTACGACTATCGCTACTGCTTAGTGATAAAGTAAAGCATTACAGGGCGATTGCATTGCATACAATAAAGCGACAACCATATGGCTCCTGCCAGTTGCCGATAACTCGGTTACAAAACAAGATCATCTCATACAATAAAATTTAGCATCATGTCTTGACCATATCACGTCACAACATGCCCTGCAAAAACAAGTTAGACGTCCTCTACTTTGTTGTTGCAAGTTTTACGTGGCTGCTACGGGCTTAGCAAGAACCGTTCTTACCTACGCATCAAAACCACAATGGTAGTTTGTCAAGTTGATGCTATTTTAACCTTCGCAAGGACTGGGCATAGCCACACTCGGTTCAACTAAAGTTGGAGAAACTGACATCCGCCAGCCACCTGTGTGCAAAGCACGTCGGTAAAACCAGTCTCGCATAAGCGTACGCGTAATGTCGGTCCGGGCCGCTTCATCCAACAATACCGCCGAACCAAAGTGTGGCATGCTAGTAAGCAGTATGACTTATATCGCCCACAACTCACTTGTGTTCTACTCGTGCATATAACATCAACGCATAAAACCTGGCTCGGGTGCCACTATTGGGGAACATAGTAATTTCAAAAAAATTCCTATGCACACGTAAGATCATGGTGATGCATAGCAATGAGAGGGGAGAGTGTTGTCCACTTACCCTCGTAGACCAAAAGCGGAAGCGTTATAACAACGCGGTTGATGTAGTCGTACGTCTTCACGGCCTGACGGATCAAGCACCGAAACTACGGCACCTCCGAGTTCTAGCACACGTTCAGCTCGATGACGATCCCTCGTCTCCGATCCAGCAGAATGATGGGGAAGAGTTCCGTCAGCACAACGGCGAGGTGACGATCTTGATGTTCTACCATCGCAGGGCTTCGCCTAAGCACTGCTACAATATTATTGAGGATTATGGTGGAGGGGGGCACCGCACACGGCTAAGAGATCAATGATCAATTGTTGTGTCTATGGGGTGCCCCCTGCCCCCGTATATAAAGGAGCAAGGGGGAGGAGGTGCGGCCAGGAAAGGGGCGCGCCAGGAGGAGTCCTACTCCTACCGGGAGTAGGACTCCCCCCCTTTTCCATGTTGCACTAGGACTTGGGAGGGAAGGAGAGAGAGAGGGGAAAGGAAAGGGGGGGCGCCACCCCCCTCCTTGTCCAATTCGGACTTGGGGGGGAGGGGCGCGCGGCTGCCCCATGGCCTCCTCTCCTCTTCCTCCACTAGGCCTATTAAGGCCCATTAGGTTACCGGGGGGTCCCGGTAACCTCCCGGTACTCCGGTAAAATGCCGAATTCACCGGGAACACTTCTGATGTCCAAACATAGGCTTCCAATATATCAATCTTCATGTCTCGACCATTTCGAGACTCCTCGTCATGTACGTGATCACATCCGGGACTCCGAACAACCTTCGGTACATCAAAACATATAAACTCATAATGAAACTATCATCGTAACGTTAAGCGTGCGGACCCTACGGGTTCGAGAACAATGTAGACATGACCGAGACACGTATCCAATCAATAGCCAATAGCGGAACCTGGATGCCCATATTGGCTCCTACATATTCTAAGAAGATCTTTATCGGTCAGACCGCATAACAACATACGTTGTTCCCTTTGTCATCGGTATGTTACTTGCCCGAGATTCGATCGTCGGTATCTTAATACCTAGTTCAATCTCGTTACCGGCAAGTCTCTTTACTCATTCTGTAATACATCATCCCGCAACTAAATAATTAGTTGCAATGCTTGCAAGGCTTAAGTGATGTGCATTACCGAGAGGGCCCAGAGATACCTCTCCGACAATCGGAGTGACAAATCCTAATCTCGAAATACGCCAACCCAACATGTACCTTTATAATCACCCAGTTACGTTGTGACGTTTGGTAGCACATAAAGTGTTCCTCCGGTAAACGGGAGTTGCATAATCTCATAGTCATAGGAACATGTATAAGTCATGAAGAAAGCAATAGCAACATACTAAACGATCAAGTGCTAAGCTACCGGAATGGGTCAAGTCAATCACATCATTCTCCTAATGATGTGATCCCATTAATCAAATGACAACTCATGTCTATGGCTAGGAAACATAACCTTCTTTGATCAACGAGCTAGTCAAGTAGAGGCATACTAGTGACACTCTGTTTGTCTATGTATTCACACAAGCATTATGTTTCCGGTTAATTCAATTCTAGCATGAATAATAAACATTTATCATGATATAAGGAAATAAATAATAACTTTATTATTGCCTCTAGGGCATATTTCCTTCCGAGAGTAGATGGGTGCCCGCGCGCTGTTTGCTGCAATGCCGAGAGTGAGGGAGCCAGCATACGACACAGACAGGGAGATGCTCGATATCATGCACGATGGAGGAGAGGGAGGAGGAGGGGGCTATGAGGACGGGCAGGTGGAAGACTCGGATCCCACCCAGTCCGGCAACTACCAGCAACAGTAGTCCTACACCCAGACGGCCACGCAGCAGTCCTACGCCTAGACCGGCGATGTCATACAACAACAACAAAAACAACAACAACAACAACAACAACAACAACAACAACAACAACAACAACAACAACAACAACAACAACAACAACAACAACAACAACAACAACAACAACAACAACAACAACAACAACAACAACAACAACAACAACAACAAGATTGGGCCGTGGAGAGCAGCATCCCGAGGAGGGGAGGAGGAGGAGAACGGCTACGACGTTGGTCCGGATGATACAACCGGCGATCCGAAGCAGAAGGGTAGAGGAGAAAGCTTCAACATGCGGGGGGGGGGGATCTATTGTGCGACGCATGGTTGGCCACCAGCATCGATCATGTCCATGGCATGGAGCAAAAGGGCACAATATTTTGGAGGAACATTCACATATGGTTCCTTGAGCACAAGCATTTCGCGCCCTACTACGACGCGTTGATCCGTAACCGTGAGTGGAAGTCCCTCAGCCATCGATGGTACACCATCCAAGAGGTCGTCTCCAAGTATTGTGGGCACTTGAAGCATCTCATCGCACGGTGGCCTAGCAGTGCACAAATCACCGAGCAAGTAAGTTGATCGCTAGCCGAATATGCTTTAGTTTTGTTGATCACTAGCCGTATGTGCTTTAGTTTTGTTTATCACTAGCCGGATGTGCTTTAGTTTTGTTTATCACTAGCCAGATATGCTTTAGTTTTGTTGATCACTAGCCGAACATGTATTATTTTGTTGCTCACTAGACGAATATGCATTGTTTCACTTTTGTAGCCTACTCGTGCTGGTGTAGTGTGCAAGAAGTTGGAGAAGAAGTCCTTCACCGTCATGCATTGTTGGTTGGAGTTGAATGGGCAGCCGAAGTGAAACCTTTTCATTGCCAAGACCTCCACCCAAGCCAACAAGGAAGAAACCGGTGACCCTACCGATCCAGCCCAAGAACCGCCGAAGAAGGTTAGAAAAAATATGCGGGGTAAGAAGTGGTAGGAGGAGAGGGAGAAGCGAGAAGGTGTGGCGATCAAGCTGACGGCGAGGTTCGAGGAGATCTTGGTGAAGAAGGAAGAGGCGTGAGGCGCTCGGGCATCAAGGAGGAGCGGAAGGCGGAGAGGTTCAAGTTGTTGATGGAAGCAACGGAGGAGAAAATCAAGCCCGAAAAGAGGAGGACCATGATCGAAGAGAGGAAGGCAGCGCTTGAGGAGAAGAATGCCACACTCGAGGAAAAGAGGGTGAAGATTGCCGCCAATGTGGAGGCCGCCAAGATGTTGACCTTGAATATCGACTCTTTGGATGCTGATGCTATAACGATCATGCAATCTGTCTGCTACCAGATGCTGGAGTAGTAGAAAGATGAGTTGGCGGCGGCAGCAGACGAGGACGCGGTGGAGGCGGAGGTGGACGCGGATGCGGAGGCTGCCTACGGGGCGGCGATGACACCTCCTTGATCTGTAAGCATCTTGGTGGGATGGCCGGTTTAAGCAGGGCATAAATGCACGGACTGCCAAACTGATGTTTTTTTGGATTCGGACATGTAAAAACTAAGCATATTTGCCTCCTTTTGGTTGTGATCATCGATGCGATCCGGTGCGTTATGCGGATCAACATAGATTTGAATTTGAATTTGCTGGCAGGCAGAATGCGGCTACGGTTCGATGCCGTCCTTCCGCATCCGTGTCCGCGAACTTAGAAGATTGGTATATATATATATATACGTTACACTATTTTTATTGTATGTCAGTTACACTGAATACCAATGCATGCATAATGTTTGCTAGTAAACAAATTATTTTTAATCAAATGGTGCATATATGTAGTGGACGTTCACATGTAAAAAAAATGTTACTAGTATTTTTTTCCAAATTCAAATATAAAGGAGGATTTTCATCTTTTTTTTTTTTTTTGGCTATTTGAAGTGTGCAGCAAAATGTTTGCACTTGATATGGCCTTAATGCTTTTTATGAATGACAAAATATTAAACAGACGTGTAGAAAAGTTTGATTCTTATCACAAATATTTCATCAGTATCTTTTGCTGCGTTAATAACACCCCACATCATATTTTACTTGCGCCTAATTAAATTGTTATAAAATGGATAGCTTCCAATCGATCATAACTTATTTATATGCAATATAAATTATAGGGAGAATATTATTGACGTTTATAAAACGCAGATACTCCGTCTATTCACTTTTGTAAGACGTTTCAGACAGCTAAAATTGAACTGTTTTGGATGTTGTCTTAAATGTCTAAAACTTCTTACAAAAGTGAATGGAGGGAGTACTTAATTTCTTTTATATCAAGTTTGGTATGCCTTTCATGGTAAATACAATTTTTAGATCTTTTCATAGGGGTTCATTTGCACCACTCTTCATAGAAACATTTCCAAAAACCCGGGACTTGCAAATGATCCTAAGTTTCAGTCCCATAAGATCCCAGATGCAATGAAACCACAATCTTATGTTTTTTCTTTTCCACCGTTTTAGAATATATGGAGAATAAAAGATGCTCACGTACACATACCAAGCTGACTTCCCAAGCTGGGTGTATCTGGCCAGAGGGGCCAGGGCCCAGTCCAGTACAGCCCAGCCAAAAATTAGAATGGGCTAGGTCCATTCCTAGGTCCAGAGGGGCCAGGCACGGCCGCACGTGTACCCGTGAATCAAATCGATCACTTTCGCTTCGGCTGTTCGGCTTCAACCATCGCTTAGCGCCTCGGTCGCTGGGGATTCCGCATCAGGGATGCCTTGTTCTTTTTTTTTTCTTTGAACATGGATGCCTTGTTTTTTTTTGCGGGCAATTCAGAGAGCTTTATTCAAACGAAGGCATTTCTTGGACAATCAGCCAATAGACTGGTCACAAGGAAGCTAGGTGTGTCCTCTAGCCAGCAATCCGTTACATTCAATGTGCAAGCATGTTTAGCACAGAGATGTGCAGGAAGATTTGCCGACCGGTTTACATGTTGAACATCAAATAAAGTAAACCTAATGCTAAGCTCTCCAATTTCTACTAAAATAGGGGCCACAACTGAACGGGAATTGTGGCGGGTTTTCCAGAGCATCACCAGCTCCAGGCAATCCACTTCCATGATCACATGCGAGAGTCCCCTTAGTGCAGCAAATAGAACACCATCTCGTAGTGAAAAAGCTTCGATGATAAGAGGATCCGAAACCCCCGTATAAGGCTTGCACCAGGAGCCTAGTAGAGCCACGGCCGAGCGAGCAACCCCTCCTGCCACGGCCGAGCGAGCATTCCCTGAGGTCCCGGTAGCCGACCCTTCCTCTCGAGCAGAACACTCGTTTTGAGTCATAAGAGCTCGGTACGCCGTCTTCACAGTGTAGTTACCAGCTTTTTCGAAAGCCCAAGCAAAGGAGTCATCACCACCTCCCCGCCGGATGGGAATATTAAGAATGGCATCCGCATCGGGGGCAATGAAGGTTTCCCTAATGACATCTTGTCTCCAGGTCCAATTATCTGAATCAATAAGGTCAGAGACTCGCTAGATGTTGGTGTGAGCAGGTCTCGAGATCGGGACCATGGAGATAGTGCCCGGTATCCATTTTTGGTTCCACATAGAAATATTGGTGCCATCTCCCACCCGTGCGATCAAACCCGCACTTAGAGCATGTCTTCCCGCAATGATCGCCCTCCAAGTTGCCGAAGCTGACTTTGGAACAGAAGCTTGCATGAAATCTGCATCCGGGAAGTAACGCCCTTTCAAAACTCTTGCACATAAAGAATTGGGAGCAGTCATGAACCGCCATCCATGTTTGCCTAACATTGCAAGATTGAACAAGTGAAGGTCCCTGAAACCCATTCCGCCCATGCACTTTGGTTTTGTCATCTCCTTCCATGACAACCAATGCATCGATTTTTTGTCAAGAGAGCTGCTCCAAAAATACTTCGCCATTGAAGAGGTCAGACTCTTGTTTACCTTTTTTGTGAAAAAGAACGTGCTCATCGGATAGGTTGGAATGGCTTGAGCTGTTGACTTAATAAGAGTTTCACGTCCAGCGCATGCAAGTAGCTTTTCCGACCATCCTTGCATGTGACCACGAGATCTTTCGCTGATATGATCGAAAGTGCCACTCGTGATGCGACCCACAGCCGTTGGTAGTCCCAAATATTTCTCATTGAACGCTTCCACTTGGATATTCAACGCTGTTTTCATATCTTGCTTCACTTGGTCAGGAGTATTTGTACTAAAAAAGATGGAGCTCTTGTCCCGATTAACTCGCTGTCCCAAAGCATCTCCATAGATCCTTAAGATCTCATTAAGTCTGAGGGCACTCTGATGTTTTGCATCAATAAAGATGAGACTGTCATCTGCAAATGGCAAATGGGAGACCCACGGTGATCTGTAGCTTACCCTCAGACCTCTATCCATAGTTCCTCCATTGTAAAATTTCAACAAGGAGGAAAAACCTTCCGCACATAAAAGAAACAAATATGGCGACGCTGGGTCACCTTGACGAAGACCTCTCGAAGGGGTAAAGAACGGCAAGAGTTCGCCATTAACTCGAACTGAAAAACGGACAGAAGATACACATTTCATGATCAACCTGATGAAGACAATGCTGAACCCCAACTTGGACAGAATTGCTTCGAGATAGTGCCACTCGACCCGGTCATAAGCTTTCATCATATCTAGCTTTACCGTGCAAGAAAAATTGTTCCCTTTTTTCCTCCTCCGCATTGTGTGTACGCTCTCGTATGCCACAAGCACATTATCAGTAATCAGGCGCCCCGGTACAAAGGCGCTTTGTTCCTCACTGATGACCTCATCCATTAAGCATCTCAGACGGTTTGTAATTGCTTTACTCGCAATCTTGTACAAAACAGGACATAATGCAATTGGACGGTACTGAGAAATGGACTGGGGATGTTTTACCTTTGAGATTATAGTAATGGAAGTATCATTCAGACCCGGTGCTAACTTCCCACCATTTAAAAACTCCAGAACTGCATTAGTGATATCTCCACCAAGAAGATCCCAATGCCGCTGATAAAACCCCGCCGTGAACCCATCTACACCAGGAGCTTTCGAAGGAGCCATCTGGAACAACGCAGCTTTGACCTCCTCTGCGATGTAGGGTTTAGTGAGCTCCGAGTTCATAGCTTCTGATATTTTTGCTGGGACATGAGCTAGTAACTCGCCTGGATCGTGGAACCCTTCGGACTGGTACAAGTTTTTATAGAACTTTTGCACTTCCTCCTTGTCCTCGTTTTCATCCATACATACCGTTCCATCAGAATGTCCGAGTCCTTGAATTCTATTCATCCTCTCACGCTGCCTGGCATGGGCCTGAAAATAACTTGTGTTTCGGTCTCCCTCCCTTAGCCATGGCACACGTGATTGCTGGCGGTACCACACTTCTTCCAAGTGCAGAGCCTCCTTTATCTTTTTAACCGTGCTTTGTTCTTCTTCTGATGGGCCACGATCAATTGACAAGGAACGAAGCCGATCAAGTTTCTTTTGGAGTTGTCTGACACGTCTTGTTAAACACCCAAACTCTCTGGATCCCCAAGGTTCTAGAGTTGCTTGCAAATCACCTAGTGCAGAGACAATACCTTGTAGCCCTGGGCCATGTTGGATTCCTCGCCAAGTATCACAAACGAGTCGATCATAGTCTGAATGAGTTTGCCAGATATTTTCGTACCTGAACTGTTTCTTGGCCCTCGATCGCGCCTCGAGCTTTTCTTTTATTTATGCAACCATAAAACGGTGATCGGACTCCACTGAGGACAGATGCCGATCCCTGATATACTGGAACTGTTGCCGAAAATTTTCGTTAGCAAGAGCTTGGTCCAGCCTTGCTTTTACATTGTCCACTCCATACTGCCTATTATCCCATGTGTATGCTGTGCCTGACCAACCTAGATCCTGGAGGGAGATATCATCAATCACCTCTCTGAAAGCTCGCATTTGTCGCTCCGGACGAGCAGCCCGGCTAAAGTGTTCGGAAGAGTATAAAGTCTCGTTAAAATCCCCCATGCATAGCCATGCATCATGAGGAATAGAATGCAGCAAACGTAGGAACCTCCAACTATGATGTCGCTCCTCCGTTCGCGGTGCTCCATAAAACCCCGTGAACCTCCAAGGTGGAGAGTTCAGTAGTTTGTAAGTAACCATCACATCAATGTGTCGTTGACTGTAATTCTTTAGTTCAACCAACACATCACGGGACCAAAACAGACCAATGCCGCCGCTAAGACCTGCACTGTCTACAGCAAAACTTCCAGCAAAACCCAAACCGTTCTGCAAGTCTTCTACTCTTTTAGCTCTATTTTTTGTTTCCATGACAAAAAGAAGAGCGGGCCCTTCCAACTTCACAATGCTGCGAAGTTCTCGAACTGCCTCGGGGTTCCCAAGCCCCCGGCAGTTCCAGCTGATGCAACTCATTGGGGCTGGCAGGACCGCGGCGCGGTCTCTGCCGAATTTTGAGGTGTAGGTTTCTTTTTCTTTATCTCCCTAACAAAATCCTCTCCCTCTTCCCGGCTTGTTGATGTTGCATCAGTACCAACCATAGTATTACCATCAACACCCGAATATGCACCTCCATCGGTGAGCAGCAGTGTGTTTTTGGCCACCGGCCTGTAGACTTGATTAGGCGCACCCTTTCGCTTTTGCTGTTGCCTGTTCTTAACGGGGGAATTCACCTCCTCCCCCTTATCTTTCTTGTTGCTAGAGTTCCTTGTCTCTTGCTTGCTGTTGGCTCCGGTATGGTCTCTTGAAGAGTTTTCAGAAGACGCCTGCTTGCGATAGTCCTCTGGTGCCCGCAGCTTAGATCCAAAAGGGAGCTCGCCCTTCTCATCTCGCGATCCCGGAGTTGGGCAGTACGGGTCCGAGTGTCCCAGCCTGCCACATGAGAAGCAAAATTATGGGATTTGCTCGTATTGTATATCGTACATATCAACTTGCTTCCTCCTGGCAGAATCAATAAGGATCCATCTCCTCAAAGGCTTTGCGACGTCGATGGTAATTCAAGATTGTAGGAAACCCCCAACGTGATCAAAACTAATTGACTGGGCGTGTTTATCCATCTGTTTTGCAATCGGCGCCCACCACGAATCATCCCTTAGATTGTAGGGAAGGTTCACAACCCTAGCCCAGACTTGGAGCTTGTCGAACTTGATCTCATCCGGTCTCATATGTTCCTCAAAATCAGCGAGTACCACAACATGCTTATTGATATGCCATGGCGATCCGCCCCACACGCGATCCCGATCACGTTGGGTTTCAAATTCAGCCACAAAAGTGTTAAAGCCCAACGATCTGAACTTCAGTCCCCTTGGGTTCCCCCAGGCCGGCCTCAGTGCGTTGGTGATGGTTTGTATGTGGAACATGTTGCGGTGGAGAATCTTGCCTGCCACCAACCATCTTGCCGGAGCTCCATCGACGCGATCATCGATAACCAAGGGAGTAGCCTCTTCTTCTGAGATATCGAATTTTCCTAGGGCTTCCTCCAGCTTCTTCCGTGCCGCGCGCGCCTCCTGGGCCACGCCCCCCATCCCCCCGCTCGCATCAGCGCCGGGAGCAGCCATCATGCAGCGGACAGGAACTCACCACCGTCGACTAGTCTCCGGGCGAGGACGAGTTCCACGGTCAAAACCTTAATCGCCGCCAGCGCCGCCAGAGGGTTTTAGGGTTTCGGGGAAAAACTTTTAGTACTAATTAGGCTAGCTATGGATGCCTTGTTCTTTGTCGGCCGTGCCCGCATGAGGGCGACCTAGCCATCCGGTATCCGGCGACAAGTACGTATTCATCCCTGATCCATCCCTCAATTTCAGTGTACATGATTAGGGTTTTTGATGTATAAACTTCTAAAGGCATCTCCAACAGGTTGTATGTTAGTTTTATTGGTAAAATGTTCATGTCATCAACCAACAAGCTATTATACAACTATTCCAATGGGTTGTATCTAAGTTATTCAATAGATTGTGGGGAAATAAATATGGTTGCTCTTTATTTCACCTTAGAGTTGTGCAAAGGTTGTTGGTTAATCTACATACAACTTTGCTCTTTCTTCACATTTATTACATGCCACATCATCACTATGTCCTACTCCCTCCGTCCACGAATAAGTATCCATCTAGCTTTTGTGTTAAGTCCAAATTTTAAAATTTAGACCAACTTTATAGAAAAAAAATATTAGCATATATGACATCAAATTGGTACATTATGAAACTACATTTCAAAACAAATCTAGTGATATTAATTTAGTGCCATACATGCGGCTACTTTTCCATATAAAGTTGGTCAAAGTTTTAAACTTTGACTTAGGACAAAATCTAGATGTACACTTATTCGTGGACGGAGGAAGTAGGTGGCAAATTTACCAACACCTATCTTAGACTAGTCACAGTGGTTAGTAACTTAGAATACTAACATGTATATGTTACTAGTCTATGTTACTACCTCCACAGTGGGTAGTAACATATGTATTATGACATGCATCACTTTATTTATTACGTTGTAGACTCATCTTTCTTGATATGTGTGATGTTACGGTAACTAGATATGTTATCTCATGTCTTTTTTTCTTCATTATTAATTATATGCCACATCATTTATTTTACCTAAATAAGTATGATGTTACCACCTATATTGCTGCCACTGTAGGTAGTCTTACAACGGTTGAAGATGCTTTAACTTAGTCTTTCACAAGTATGATCCATGATTGGTTGCTACAGTGTAGGTGCCCATATCATCGAGTTTATCCTAGGGCCTTCAGAGCCGGCCCTGTTCCCAAGCAGATCGATCGATTCGGATAGATGGGCTAGTACGTTGCGTACAAGTAACAGAGATATATTTCTTACCTACAGTGTCGGCCTGTAGACGACAACGATGCAAGCTGGCTTGATTCCTTTCAGTCCGGCAAGATGCACACGTAGAAAGCCGGCCCGATTGACTCGAATTAATATATGCACGTGCATAATCTTCTGAACATGCACATGATCAAGCTTTGTGGCTGGACACGCAATTGCAAGCGAACACGCAATGTGTTTAGCGAAAGGAACTCATCATTAGTGCGGTTTTTTTTAGCTTGGAGGGGGCTGGTGTCAGCTTTCATTTTTTTTAACACAGTACAGACGCAAGCGCTCATATATATACGCGCATACATTCATCCCTAGAAACACACACATGCACACCCTATCCTTATAAGGATCTTCGAGAGATTGAGTCGGCATATTATTTTGAAATTTTACAAAGTCACTATACACGTCTCATAGTCGACGGGAACGTCTTCTCCCACTGAACGAGCATCGCCGGAAATCCAGAAATAAATCAAGAATAAACGCGAGTATCAAGACTTAAATTCTGATGGGCTGGAGATACCACTGTCCTTCTAATCATCCAACCACAAGACTTAAATCCTAATGAGGTGGAAATACCACTCTCCTCCTAATCATACAATCATAAATTGGTTCACCCCACCTTTTTACTGGTTGGGAAAGAGATGAAGCAAAGGAGGATGCGCTAGGCGGCACTGACTCACGCCTATGTCCCGTTTGGATGGAATTTGGCAGCCACGTGATATGGATACATGATCAAGTGAGATATGTTCTTGCGAGAAGGATGAGAGATGTCGAGGAGAGACTGATAATTTGATGAGACCAATTGAGCGAGTAACGTGGGATATGAATTTTTTATTGGTATGATTATTATTATTTTGTAACGTGATATGAATGAACACGAAGATGAGAATTATATTTGACTATAATTTGATATCAATTTTCATCCGCGTTCAAGATGAAATCTCAGCTGTTATAACTCTGCTCACCAAATAAATGGCTGAGAAATTTTCTTGTTCGTCATGGAAATTTTAAAGATGTGATCTCTCTCGAAACAGACTTTCGCCTCGTTTTATATATAAAGCAACAATCAAACAAAGTACGTGGTCGAACGATACAAGGTGATGAGGTAGCCCTCCTACAAGACCGATCCTAGAATAACCGGATCATGCAGTGTGACTAGGTGACCGAAGGAGAACACAGGAATACAACACCACACTACACCCTAAACACCTAAGTCCACGACAATGCCCTCAGGAGAGAGAACGACGCTAGACGTCGCCGTTGCCTAGTCCATAACGAACAAGGGTCTTCACCTGGAACCTTGACATGGAGAGGAGCATCTCGACAACGTCTTCAAGAAGAGAATAGCCCACACGAGCGTTACCGTCGTTGGTGACAAAGCATGGAGCTTTCGCTCGGCAACTCCCTCATGCCACTATGAGGTTTTCAGCATTAGTGCGACAAGATTCGATCCCTAGACCCAGATCGGGGCGACATCACTGCCAATGACAGAGAGCACGCTCGGGTTACCCATCGTTATACCTCAAAAAGCCACCACCGTCGTCACGGTACTCGCCAAAGAGCCAACCATTGACATCCCCTTTTTATTGATCCGGTATTGGAACATAAAAGAGTATCCCACACCTATTTCCTCAGAGGTGACCCTCGGTTATCGAACCCACGAGAGGGAGATTCCCTTGAAGCGATTGTCTCTAGCAAACTTTTGTCGAAGTGTAAAATCCAGCTTTTGACCGGATTAGCAAGCAAATGGTGATTCAAACACTTATAATAAAAAGAGGTATGGCATGAGGTCTTATGCTTACAACCTGGTATTTGTGATTGGATCAAATAAGATACTAGTTTTTGCGCTAGAAGTGAGCCGTCGAGATGTGATTGTTACAGATCGAAGTGGGGGATGTGTCCAAATAACATCTTGACCTACACGACTCCTGCATCAAGCATCAGTTGTCCTACCGTAGGCCCTACCGTCATGCGGGGTTACCTCGATAATTAAGATAATAAATTCAGACAAGAGCTTTGGGCGTTTAATGACTACACATCATTTCTCCTAAGGATTGGATCCATGTTACCCTACTAAACCTTACTGTCATCAGTGTCCGGTATAACACTTCACGTCTCCCTACTCCTAGCCTCATCGGTGATCGATTTCCCTGATCCTGGGTACCTGTAGGGATGAAGATCGCGGACAAGACAAGAGACATCTTCATGGAACAATTTTAGTTCACACATACGGGACATTATATCAAAGTCTTCCATTGATCCCCTCAACAAAAAGCACGGGTTGCAAGGCTTATGCCTCAACCCGTACCTTACCGAACTACTTACACATAGAGATTAGATTGCGGGAAGAAAACATTGAAGAACACATCTTAAGATTGATAGATTGCAATATGTTTTACAATGGATGCCTTGTGCGATGCATGATTACAAGTATGAATGAGATGGTGTTGGGGAACGTAGTAATTTCGAAAATTTTCCTACGCACACGTAAGATCATGGTGATGCATAGCAACGAGGGGGAGAGTCTGATCTACGTACCCTTGTAGATCGCAACGGAAGCGTTGACACAACGTAGAGGAAGTAGTCGTACGTCTTCTTCCTGATCCGACCGATCCAAGCACCGTTACTCCGGCACCTCCGAGTTCTTAGCACACGTTCAGCTCGATGACGATCCTCGGGCTCCGATCCAGCAAAGCGTCGAGGAAGAGTTTCGTCAGCACGACGGCGTGGTGACGATCTTGATGTACTACCGACGCAGGGCTTCGCCTAAGCTCTACAACGATATGACCGAGGTGGAATTTGGTGGCAGGGGGCACCGCACAAGGCTAAGGAACGATCAACAATGATCAACTTTTGTGTCTTGGGGTGTCCCCTGCCCCTGTATATAAAGGGGCAAAGGGGGAGAGGTGCGGCCGGCCCCTTGGTGCGCCAGGAGGAGTCCTACTCCTACCGGGAGTAGGACTCCCCCCCTCCAATCCTATTCCAACTAGGATTCTCCAAAGAGAAGAGAGAAAGAGTGGGCCGGCCCCTTCTCCTAGTCCTAATAGGACTAGGGAAGGGGGAGAGGTGCGCAGCCCTTGTGGGCAGCCCTCTCACCTTTCCACTAAGGCCCATGTAGGCCCATTTGGCTCCCGGGGGGTTCCGGTAACCCTCCTGGTAATCCGGTAAAATCCCGATTTTACCCGGAACACTTCCGATGTCCAAACATAGGCTTCCAATATATCAATCTTTACGTCTCGACCATTTCGAGACTCCTCGTCATGTCCGTGATCACATCCGGGACTCCGAACAACCTTTGGTACATCAAAATGCATAAACTCATAATAACTGTCATCGTAACATTAAGCGTGCGGACCCTACGGTTCGAGAACAATGTAGACATGACCGAGACATGTCTCCGGTCAATAACCAATAGCGGGACCTGGATGCCCATATTGGCTCCTACATATTCTACGAAGATCTTTATCAGTCAGACCGCATAACAACATACCTTGTTCCCTTTGTCATCAGTATGTTGCTTGCCCGAGATTCGATCATCGGTATCCAATACCTAGTTCAATCTCGTTACTGGCAAGTCTCTTTACTCGTTCCGCAATACATCATCTCATAACTAACATCTTTAGTTATTATGCTTGCAAGGCTTATGTGATGTGTATTACCGAGAGGGCCCAGAGATACCTCTCCGACAATCGGAGTGACAAACCCTAATCTCGAAATATGCCAACCCAACATTTACCATTGGAGACACCTGTAGTACTCCTTTATAATCACCCAGTTACGTTGTGACGTTTGGTAGTACCCGAAGTGTTCCTCCGGTAAACGGGAGTTGCATAATCTCATAGTTATAGGAACATGTATAAGTCATGAAGAAAGCAATAGCAACATACTAAACGATCGGGTGCTAAGCTAATGGAATGGGTCATGTCAATCAGATCATTCAACTAATGATGTGACCTCGTTAATCAAATAACAACTCTTTGTTCATGGTTAGGAAACATAACCATCTTTGATTAACGAGCTAGTCAAGTAGAGGCATACTAGTGACACTCTGTTGGTCTATGTATTCACACATGTATTATGTTTCCGGTTAATACAATTCTAACATGAATAATAAACATTTATCATGATATAAGGAAATAAATAATAACTTTATTATTGCCTCTAGGGCATATTTCCTTCAGTCTCCCACTTGCACTAGAGTCAATAATCTAGATTACACAGTAATGATTCTAACACCCATGGAGCCTTGGTGCTGATCATGTTTTGCTCGTGGAAGAGGCTTAGTCAACGGGTCTGCAACATTCAGATCCGTATGTATCTTGGAAATCTCTATGTCTCCCACCTGGACTAAATCCCGGATGGAGTTGAAGCGTCTCTTGATGTGTTTGGTCCTTTTGTGAAATCTGGATTCCTTTGCCAAAGCAATTGCACCAGTATTGTCACAAAAGATTTTCATTGGACCCGATGCACTAGGTATGACACCTAGATCGGATATGAACTCCTTCATCTAGACTCCTTCGTTTGCTACTTCCGAAGCAGCTATGTACTCCGCTTCACATGTAGATCCCGCTACGACGCTTTGTTTAGAACTGCACCAACTGACAGCTCCACCGTTTAAAGTAAACACGTATCCGGTTTGCGATTTAGAATCGTCCGGATCAGTGTCAAAGCTTGCATCAACGTAACCTCTTACGGTGAGCTCTTTGTCACCTCCATATACGAGAAACATATCCCTAGTCCTTTTCAGGTATTTCAGGATGTTCTTGACCGCTGTCCAGTGATCCACTCCTGGATTACTTTGGTACCTCCCTGCTAAACTTATAGCAAGGCACACATCAGGTCTGGTACACAGCATTGCATACATGATAGAGCCTATGGCTGAAGCATAGGGAACACCTTTCATTTTCTCTCTATCTTCTGCAGTGGTCGGGCATTGAGTCTGACTCAACTTCACACCTTGTAACACAGGAAAGAACCCTTTCTTTGCTTGATCCATTTTGAACTTCTTCAAAATCTTGTCAAGGTATGTGCTTTGTGAAAGTCCAATTAAGCGTCTTGATCTATCTCTATAGATCTTTATGCCTAATATGTAAGCAGCTTCCCCGAGGTCTTTCATCGAAAAACTTTTATTCAAGTATCCCTTTATGCTATCCAGAAATTCTATATCATTTCCAATCAGCAATATGTCATCCACATATAATATCAGAAATGCTACAGAGCTCCCACTCACTTTCTTGTAAATACAGGCTTCTCCAAAAGTCTGTATAAAGCCAAATGCTTTGATCACACTATCAAAGCGTTTATTCCAACTCCGAGATGCTTGCACCAGTCCATAAATGGATCGCTGGAGTTTGCATACTTTGTTAGCTCCCTTTGGGTCGACAAAACCTTCTGGTTGCATCATATACAACTCTTCTTCCAGAAATCCATTCAGGAATGCAGTTTTGATATCCATCTGCCATATTTCATAATCATAAAATGCGGCAATTGCTAACATGATCCTGACGGATTTAAGCATCGCTACGGGTGAGAAGGTCTCATCGTAGTCAACCCCTTGAACTTGTCGAAAACCTTTTGCGACAAGTCGAGCTTTATAGACAGTAACATTACCGTCAGCGTCAGTCTTTTTCTTGAAGATCCATTTATTCTCAATTGCTTGCCGATCATCGGGCAAGTCAACCAAAGTCCATAGTTTGTTCTCATACATGGATCCCATCTCAGATTTCATGGCCTCAAGCCACTTTGCGGAATCTGGGCTCACCATCGCTTCTTCATAGTTCGTAGGTTCATCATGATCTAGTAGCATGACTTCCAGAACTGGATTACCGTACCACTCTGGTGCGGATCTCACTCTGGTTGATCTACGTGGTTCAGTAGTATCTTGTCCTGAAGTTTCATGATCATCATCATTAGCTTCCTCACTAATTGGTATAGG
Source organism: Triticum monococcum (assembly GCA_034509565.1). NCBI lineage: Eukaryota > Viridiplantae > Streptophyta > Magnoliopsida > Poales > Poaceae > Triticum > Triticum monococcum. The sequence goes on along the minus strand of CM067843.1, from coordinate 59,313,417 downwards.
TGTTGCAGAAACAGTTTTCTGTGATGTACTATTTTCCAATAAGGGAGCAGGTACAGTTACCTCGTCAAGTTCCACTTTCCTCCCACTCACTTCTTTCGAGAGAAACTCCTTCTCTAGAAATGATCCGTTCTTAGCAACGAATGTCTTGCCTTCGGATCTGTGATAGAAGGTATACCCAACAGTTTCCTTTGGGTATCCTATGAAGACACATTTCTCCGCTTTGGGTTCGAGCTTATCAGGTTGAAGCTTTTTCACATAAGCATCGCAGCCCCAAACTTTAAGAAACGACAACTTTGGTTTCTTGCCAAACCGTAGTTCATAAGGCGTCGTCTCAACGGATTTTGATGGTGCCCTATTTAACGTGAATGCGTCCGTCTCTAAAGCATAACCCCAAAACGATAGCGGTAAATCAGTAAGAGACATCATAGATCGCACCATATCTAGTAAAGTACGATTACGACGTTTGGACACACCATTACGCTGTGGTGTTCCGGGTGGCGTGAGTTGCGAAACTATTCCACAGTTTTTCAAATGTACACCAAACTCGTAACTCAAATATTCTCCTCCACGATCAGATCGTAGAAACTTTATTTTCTTGTTACAATGATTTTCAACTTCACTCTGAAATTCCTTGAACTTTTCAAATGTTTCAGACTTATGTTTCATTAAGTAGATATACCCATATCTGCTTAAATCATCTATGAAGGTGAGAAAATAACGATATCCGCCACGAGCCTCAATATTCATCGGACCAGATACATCGGTATGTATGATTTCCAATAAATCTGTTGCTCTCTCCATAGTACCGGAGAACGGTGTTTTAGTCATCTTGCCTATGAGGCACGGTTCGCAACTACCAAGTGATTCATAATCAAGTGGTTCCAAAAGCCCATCAGTATGGAGTTTCTTCATGCGCTTTACACCGATATGACCTAAACGGCAGTGCCACAAATAAGTTGCACTATCATTATCAACTCTGCATCTTTTGGCTTCTACATTATGAATATGTGTATCACTACTATCGAGATTCAACAAGAATAGACCACTCTTCAAAGGTGCATGACCATAAAAGATATTACTCATATAAATAGAACAACCATTATTCTCTGATTTAAATGAATAACCGTCTCGCATTAAACAAGATCCAGATATAATGTTCATGCTCAACGCTGGCACCAAATAACAATTATTTAGGTCTAATATTAATCCCGAAGGTAGATGTAGAGGTAGCGTGCCGACCGCGATCACATCGACTTTGGAACCGTTTCCCACGCGCATCGTCACCTCGTCCTTTGCTAGCGTCCGCTTATTCCGTAGTCCCTGTTTCGAGTTGCAAATATTAGCAACAGAACCAGTATCAAATACCCAGGTGCTACTGCGAGCTCTAGTAAGGTACACATCAATAACATGTATATCACATATACCTTTGTTCACCTTGCCATCCTTCTTATCCGCCAAATACTTGGGGCAGTTCCGCTTCCAGTGACCAGTCTGCTTGCAGTAGAAGCACTCAATTTCAGGCTTAGGTCCAGACTTGGGTTTCTTCTCCTGAGCAGCAACTTGCTTGCTGTTCTTCTTGAAGTTCCCCTTCCCTTTGCCCTTTTTCTTGAAACTAGTGGTTTTGTTAACCATCAACACTTGATGCTCCTTCTTGATTTCTACCTCCGCAGCTTTCAGCATTGCGAAGAGCTCGGGAATAGTCTTGTTCATCCCTTGCATATTATAGTTCATCACGAAGCTCTTGTAGCTTGGTGGCAGTGATTGGAGAATTCTGTCAATGACGCAATCATCTGGAAGATTAACTCCCATCTAAATCAAGTGATTATTATACCCAGACATTTTGAGTATATGCTCACTGACAGAACTGTTCTCCTCCATCTTGCAGCTATAGAACTTATTGGAGACTTCATATCTCTCAATTCGGGCATTTGCTTGAAATATTAACTTCAACTCCTGGAACATCTCATATGCTCCATGACGTTCAAAACGTCATTGAAGTCCCGATTCTAAGCCGTAAAGCATGGCACACTGAACTATCGAGTAGTCCTCAGCTTTGCTCTGCCAGACGTTCATAACATCTGGTGTTGCTCCAGCAGCAGGCCTGGCACCTAGCGGTGCTTCCAGGACGTAATTCTTCTGTGCAGCAATGAGGATACTCCTCAGGTTACGGACCCAGTCCGTGTAATTGCTACCATCATCTTTCAACTTTGCTTTCTCAAGGAACGCATTAAAATTCAACGAAACAACAGCACGAGCCATCTATCTACAATCAACATAAACAAGCAAGATACTATCAGGTACTAAGTTCATGATAAGTTTAAGTTCAGTTAATCAAATTACTTAGGAACTCCCACTTAGATAGACATCCCTCTAATCCTCTAAGTGATCACGTGATCCAAATCAACTAAACCATAACCGATCATCACGTGAGATGGAGTAGTTTTCAATGGTGAACATCGTCATGTTGATCATATCTACTATATGATTCACGCTCGACCTTTCGGTCTCTGTGTTCCGAGGCCATATCTGCATATGCTAGGCTCGTCAAGTTTAACCTGAGTATTCTGCGTGTGCAAAACTGGCTTGCACCCGTTGTAGATGGACGTAGAGCTTATCACACCCGATCATCACGTGGTGTCTGGGCACGACGAACTTTGGCTACGGTGCATACTCAGGGAGAACACTTCTTGATAATTTAGTGAGAGATCATCTTATAATGCTACCGTCAATCAAAGCAAGATAAGATGCATAAAAGGATAAACATCACATGCAATCAATATAAGTGATATGATATGGCCATCATCATCTTGTGCTTGTGATCTCCATCTCCGAAGCACCGTCATGATCACCATCGTCACCGGCGCGACACCTTGATCTCCATCGTAGCATCGTTGTCGTCTCGCCAATCTTATGCCTCCATGACTATCACTACCACTTAGTAATAAAGTAAAGCATTACATCGCGATTGCATTGCATACAATAAAGCGACAACCATATGGCTCCTGCCAGTTGCCGATAACTTGGTTACAAAACATGATCATCTCATACAATAAAATCAGCATCATGCCTTGACCATATCACATCACAACATGCCCTGCAAAAACAAGTTAGACGTCCTCTACTTTGTTGTTGCAAGTTTTACGTGGCTGCTACGGGCTTAAGTAAGAACTCATCTCACCTACGCATCAAAACCACAACGATAGTTTGTCAAATAGACTCCGTTTTAACCTTCTCAAGGACCGGGCGTAGCCACACTTGGTTCAACTAAAGTTGGAGAGACAGTCTTCCGCAAGCCATCTATGTGCAAAGCACGTCGAGGGAACCGGTCTCGCGTAAGAGTACGCGTAAGGTTGGTCTGGATCGTCTCGTCCAACAATACCGCCGAACCAAAGTATGACATGCTGGTAGGCAGTATGACTTGTATCGCCCACAACTTGCTTGTGTTCTACTCGTGCAAATAACATCAAACCATAAATCCTAGGCTCGGATGCCACTGTTGGGGAACGTAGTAATTTCGAAAAATTTCCTACGCACACGTAAGATCATGGTGATGCATAGCAACGAGGGGGAGAGTCTGATCTACATACCCTTGTAGATCGCAACGGAAGCGTTGACACAACGTAGAGGAAGTAGTCGTACGTCTTCTTCCTGATCCGACCGATCCAAGCACCGTTACTCCGGCACCTCCGAGTTCTTAGCACACGTTCAGCTCGATGACGATCCTCGGGCTCCGATCCAGCAAAGCGTCGAGGAAGAGTTTCGTCAGCACGACGGCGTGGTGACGATCTTGATGTACTACCGACGCAGGGCTTCGCCTAAGCTCTACAACGATATGACCGAGGTGGAATTTGGTGGCAGGGGGCACCGCACACGGCTAAGGAACGATCAACAATGATCAACTTTTGTGTCTTGGGGTGTCCCCTGCCCCCGTATATAAAGGGGCAAAGGGGGAGAGGTGCGGCCGGCCCCTTGGTGCGCCAGGAGGAGTCCTACTCCTGCCGGGAGTAGGACTCCCCCCCTCCAATCCTATTCCAACTAGGATTCTCCAAAGAGAAGAGAGAAAGAGGGGGCCGGCCCCTTCTCCTAGTCCTAATAGGACTAGGGAAGGGGGAGAGGTGCGCAGCCCTTGTGGGCAGCCCTCTCACCTTTCCACTAAGGCCCATGTAGGCCCATTTGGCTCCCGGGGGGTTCCGGTAACCCTCCCGGTAATCCGGTAAAATCCCGATTTTACCCGGAACACTTCCGATGTCCAAACATAGGCTTCCAATATATCAATCTTTACGTCTCGACCATTTCGAGACTCCTCGTCATGTCCGTGATCACATCCGGGACTCCGAACAATCTTCGGTACATCAAAATGCATAAACTCATAATAACTGTCATCGTAACGTTAAGCGTGCGGACCCTACGGTTCAAGAACAATGTAGACATGACCGAGACATGTCTCCGGTCAATAACCAATAGCGGGACCTGGATGCCCATATTGGCTCCTACATATTCTACAAAGATCTTTATCGGTCAGACCGCATAACAACATACGTTGTTCGCTTTGTCATCGGTATGTTGCTTGCCCGAGATTCGATCGTCGGTATCCAATACCTAGTTCAATCTCGTTACTGGCAAGTCTCTTTACTCGTTCCGTAATACATCATCTCATAACTAACATCTTTAGTTATTATGCTTGCAAGGCTTATGTGATGTGTATTACCGAGAGGGCCCAGAGATACCTCTCCGACAATCGGAGTGACAAAAACCCTAATCTCGAAATACGCCAACCCAACATCTACCATTGGAGACACCTGTAGTACTCCTTTATAATCACCCAGTTATGTTGTGACGTTTGGTAGTACCCGAAGTGTTCCTTCGGTAAACGGGAGTTGCATAATCTCATAGTTATAGGAACATGTATAAGTCATGAAGAAAGCAATAGCAACATACTAAACGATCGGGTGCTAAGCTAATGGAATGGGTCATGTCAATCAGATCATTCAACTAATGATGTGACCTCGTTAATCAAATAACAACTCTTTGATCATGGTTAGTAAACATAACCATCTTTGATTAACGAGCTAGTCAAGTAGAGGCATACTAGTGACACTCTGTTGGTCTATGTATTCACACATGTATTATGTTTCCAGTTAATACAATTCTAGCATGAATAATAAACATTTATCATGATATAAGGAAATAAATAATAACTTTATTATTGCCTCTAGGGCATATTTCCTTCAGATGGATGAGCACTATGGTGGTGGTGCAGATGGCTATGGAGATGGCGGCGGCTAGGGTTTGTGGATGATGATGAAGAAGGTTATGGGTGTTGTGTTCTACTCTGTGCTCGCTCGTCTGTTCACATTAATTTCAACGAGGCCTCTTTAATGAAAGTTGTTCAGGTGGACGTGCTTCCTCGAAATCCATGACATACGGGCGCTCATACGGATGGTCGCGCTCGTATGGAATGTCGTCTTTGCTATTGTCTCTGCGCAGACGCCTCATGTTGATCCTCTCCTCCTCCGTTCTTCTTCCATTCCTTTTCCACATGTGTTTTACTTTCTTTTTAGCTCATTTCCTATGGAAACACATCGAAGATAGGATTTGTGGAATCCTTTACATTCATTAGTCATTAGTACCAATATCAGAGCGAATATCTCTTATTAATTGAAATATCACGGTTTAAACAAAGGTGAAATGAGTGTAAAAATATCACTCATCGAAACTCCCAAGCTTAAACTTGATCGTCCTCAAGAAACATAAAGAGAAATCCGGATCATAAGAAAATCAGTTGTTTAAACTGAAATAATGAGAAGGTTTTGGTTCACTTACAATCGGCACGCCTAGATAACCTTCCGCTTCTTGACATGAAAACTTAGAATAGTTTTAGCGATGTCATGGTTATGTTGCAAATGTTAGTGAAGCAAAGATAATCAACACAAAGTTGTTTATCTACTAGATAATACAACTTTGCAACACTCTATTCTATTTATTCTAGACAACACTTGCTTGCCGGGAATGCATGGAAGAGTTTTTCTTTAGATAGTGCCAATAATACATAGGTTAGGGAGTGAAAGCATGTAATAAAATATGATGATCTACTCTTAAGCACACTCACAATCATTTTCTTCTCAAGGCTCTTAAGCACTTTATTTCAATCATTGTGTGTGGGAACTTTAATTGTCACGTGAAGGGATTATGCCAACTAAGTGATCATGCATAGGTTTTCGCTGTGGCTTAATGTTTAGGAACTTTGGGCCTATGGTATATGTCTCTTGTGAGCTCTTTTGATCAGTTCCCTTTATTTACCACATACACACCATTTCAAGAGAAACCCGAATAATATGCGTTTGTAGTGTTGCCACTACGTACGGTAGCAAACTCATAGACGAACTCTGCCAGCACTGAAATTATCGGTAACAGATAGTTTTGTGATAAGGTAATTCGTAACGGGTAACAAGTAACAAAAGTAAACAAGGTGCAGCAAGGTGGCCCAATCCTTTTTGTAGCAAAGGACAAGCCTGGACAAACTCTTATATAAAGGAAAGTGCTCCCGAGGACACATGGGAATTATGATCAAGCTAGTTTTCATCATGCTCATATGATTCGCGTTCGTTACTTTGATAATTCGATATGTGGGTGGACCGGTGCTTGGGTACTTCCCTTTCTTGGACAAGCATCCCACTTATGATTAACCCCCCTCGCAAGCATCTGCAACTATGAAAGAAGAATTAAGGTAAACCTAACCATAGCATGACACATATGGATTCAAATTAGCCCCTTACGAAGCAACGCATAAAGTAGGGTTTAAGCTTCTGTCACTCTAGCAACCCATCATCTACTTATTACTTCCCAATGCCTTCCCCTAGGCCCAAATAATGGTGAAGTTTCATGTAGTCGACGTTCACATAACACCACTAGAGGAAAGACAACATACATCTCATCAAAATATCGAACAAATACCAAATTCACATGACTACTTATAGCAAGACTTCTCCCATGTCCTCAGGAACAAACGTAACTACTCACAAATCATATTCATGTTCATAATCAGAGGGGTATTAATATGCATAAAGGATCTGAACATATAATGTTCCACCGAATAAACCAACTAGCATCAACTACAAGGAGTAATCAACACTACTAGCAACCCACAGGTATCAATCTGAGGTTTTGAGAAAAAAGTCGGATACAAGAGATGAACTAGGGTTTGAGAGGAGATGGTGCTGGTGAAGATGTTGATGGAGATTGACTCCCTCCCGTTGAGAGGATCGATGGTGACGATTTCCCCCTCCCGGAGGGATGTTTCCCCGGCAGAACAGCTCCGTGGGAGTCCTAGATTGGTTCCGCCAAGGTTCCGCCTCAAGAGGGTGACACTTCATCCCGAAAACTTTCTTCTAATTTTTTCCAGGGCAAAAGACACCTTGAGGGAGTCCTGGATTAGGGGGTCTCCGGACAGCCGGACTATATCCTTTGGCCGGACTATTGGACTATGAAGATACAAGATTGAAGACTTCGTCCCGTGTCCGGATGGGACTCTCCTTGGCGTGGAAGGCAAGCTTGGCGATACGGATGTGTAGATCTCCTTCCTTGTAACCGACTTTGTGTAACCCTAGCCCCCTCCAGTGTCTATATAAACCGGAGGGTTTAGTCCGTAGGACAACATACAATCATACCATAGGCTAGCTTCTAGGGTTTAGCCTCTATGATCTCGTGGTAGATCAACTCTTGTAATACTCATATCATCAAGATCAATCACGCAGGACGTAGGGTATTACCTGTTGGGGAACGTAGTAATTTCAAAAAAAAATCCTACGCACACGCAAGATCATGGTGATGCATAGCAACGAGAGGGAGAGTCTGATCTACGTACCCTTGTAGATCGCAACGGGAGCGTTGACACAACGTAGAGGAAGTAGTCGTACGTCTTCTTCCCGATCCAAGCACCGTTACTTCGGCACCTCCGAGTTCTTAGCACACGTACAGCTCGATGACGATCCCCGGGCTCCGATCTAGCAAAGCTTCGGGGAGGAGTTCCGTCAGCACGACGGCGTGATGACGATCTTGATGTTCTACCGACGCAGGGCTTCGCCTAAGCACTACAACGATATGATCGAGGTGGAATATGGTGGCAGGGGGCACCGCACACGGCTAAGGAACGATCTCAATGATCAACTTGTGTGTCTTCGGGTGCCCCCTGCCCCCGTATATAAAGGAGCAAGGGGAGGAGGCCGGCCGGCCAGGTGTGGCGCGCCAAGGAGGAGTCCTCCTCCTAGTAGGAGTAGGACTCCTACTAGGAGGGGGAAAGAGGTGGAGTGGGAGAAGGAAAAGGGGGGGTGCCGCCCCCTCCCCTAGTCCAATTCGGACCAGGGAGGAGGTGGCGCGCGGCCCACCTCTGGCAGCCCTTCTCTCTCTCCACTAAAGCCCATATGGCCCATTACTTCTCCCGGTAGGGTTCCGGTAACCCTCCGGCTCTCCGGTTTTCTCCGAAATCACCCAGGACACTTCCGGTGTCCGAATATAGTCATCCAATATATCAATCTTTATGTCTCGACCATTTCGAGACTCCTCGTCATGTCCGTGATCACATCCGGGACTTCGAACTAACTTCGGTACATCAAAATGCATAAACTCATAATAACTGTCATCGTAACGTTAAGCGTGTGGACCCTACGGTTCGAGAACAATGTAGACATGACTGAGACACATCTCCGGTCAATAACCAATAGCGGAACCTGGATGCCCGTATTGGCTCCTACATATTCTACGAAGATCTTTATTGGTCAGACCGCATAACAACATACGTTGTTCCCTTTGTCATCGGTATGTTACTTGCCCGAGATTCAATCGTCGGTATCCAATACCTAGTTCAATCTCGTTACCGGCAAGTCTCTTTACTCGTTCCGTAATACATCATCTCGCAACTAACTCATTAGTCACAATGCTTGCAAGGCTTATGTGATGTGCATTACCGAGAGGGCCCAGAGATACCTCTCCGACAATCGGAGTGACAAATCCTAATCTCGAAATACGCCAACCCAACATCTACCTTTGGAGACACCTGTAGAGCTCCTTTATAATCACCCAGTTACGTTGTGACGTTTGGTAGCACACAAAGTGTTCCTCCGGTAAATGGGAGTTGCATAATCTCATAGTCATAGGAACATGTATAAGTCATGAAGAAAGCAATAGCAACATACTAAACGATCGGGTGCTAAGCTAATGAAATGGGTCATGTCAATCAGATCATTCAACTAATGATGTGACCTCGTTAATCAAATAACAACACATTGTTCATGGTTAGGAAACATAACCATCTTTGATTAACGAGCTAGTCAAGTAGAGGCATACTAGTGACACTAAGTTTGTCTATGTATTCACACATGTATTATGTCTCCGGTTAATACAATTCTAGCATGAATAATAAACATTTATCATGATATAAGGAAATAAATAATAACTTTATTATTGCCTCTAGGGCATATTTCCTTCATTACCTCCATCAAGAGGGCCCGAACCTGGGTAAACATCGTGTCCCCTGCCTCCTGTTACCATCCGCCTTAGACGCACAGTTCGGGACCCCCTACCCGAGATCCGCCAGTTTTGACACCGATATTGGTGCTTTCATTGAGACTTCCACCGTGCCGTCACCATAAGGCTCGATGGCCCCTTCGATCATCGGTAACGATGCGGTCCAGGGTGAGGTTTTCCTCCCCGGACAGATCTTCGTATTCGGCGGCTTCGCACTGCGGGCCAATTCGCTTGGCCATCTGGAGCAGATCGAGAGCTACGCCCCTGGCCATCAGGTCAGGTTTGGAAACTTAAACTACAATGCTGACATCCGCGGAGACTTGATCTTCGACGTATTCGAGCCCATGTCAGGTGCGCCGCACAATCACGACGAGCATGACGTAACTCTGCTGTCGGACAGTGTTAGGGAGATCGCATCTGCAACTACTTTGGCCTTCAATCCGGAGCAAATTGCGCCATCCGAGGACGGAGGGATAGACCCCGCCATGGAGGCCGCACTCTCAGTGGTGATGGATCCGTATACTGACTTCACCCCTTACGAGAGCCGTGTTGCCGAACCACTGGATTCGTCTCCGGCCATGGACTCCGAGCCGCCTGCATCCGTGCCTATCGAATCTGATTGGACGCCGATCATGGAGTTCACCTCCGCAGATATCTTTCAGCACTCGCCTTTCGGCGATGTGCTAAAATCATTAAGGTCTCTCTCCTTGTCAGGAGAACCTTGGCCGAACTATGTCCGGCGAGAATGGGATGCAGATGACGAAGAAATTCGTTGCCCACCCACTACCCACTTAGTAGCCACTGTCGACGATTTAATCGACATGCTTGATTTCGACTCTGAAGACATCGACGGTATGGACGACGATGCAGGAGACGAACAGGAACCATTGCCCACAGGGCGCTGGACCACCACCTCATCATATGATATACACATGGTGGCCACCCCCAAAGAAGGCAATGGCGACGAGACAGCGGAGGATGACCCCTCCAAGAAGCAACCCAAGCGCCGACGTCAGCGGCGCCGCTCTAAGTCCCTGAAGGAAATATAACCTAGAGGCAATAATAAAGTTATTATTTATTTCCTTATATCATGATAAATGTTTATTATTCATGCTAGAATTGTATTAACCGGAAACATAATACATGTGTGCATACATAGACAAACAGAGTGTCACCAGTATGCCTCTACTTGACTAGCTCGTTGATCAAAGATGGTTATGTTTCCTAACCATAGACATGAGTTGTCATTTGACTAACGGGATCACATCATTAGGAGAATGATCTGATTGACTTGACCCATTCCATTAGCTTAGCACTTGATCGTTTAATTTGTTGCTATTGCTTTCTTCATGACTTATACATGTTCCTATGACTATAAGATTATGCAACTCCCGTTTACCGGAGGAACACTTTGTGTGCCACCAAACGTCACAACGTAACTGGGTGATTATAAATGTGCTCTACAGGTGTCTCCGAAGGTACTTGTTGGGTTGGCGTATTTCGAGATTAGGATTTGTCACTTTGATTGTCGGAGAGGTATCTCTGGGCCCACTCGGTAATGCACATCACTATAAGCCTTGCAAGCATTGCAACTAATGAGTTAGTTGCGGGATGATGTATTACGGAACGAGTAAAGGGACTTGCCGGTAACGAGATTGAACTAGGTATTGAGATACCGACAATCGAATCTTGGGCAAGTAACATACCGATGAGAAAGGGAACAACGTATGTTGTTATGCAGTCTGACCGATAAAGGTCTTCGTAGAATATGTGGGAGCCAATATGAGCATCCAGGTTCCACTATTGGTTATTGACTGGAGACATGTCTTTGTCATGTCTACATAGTTCTTGAACCCGTAGGGTCCACACGCTTAACGTTTTGATGATAGTTATATTATGAGTTTATATGTTTTGATGTAACGAAGGTTGTTTGCAGTCCCGGATGTGATCACGGACATGACGAGGAGTCTCGAAATGGTCAAGACATGAAGATTGATATATTGGAAGCCTATGTTTGGATATCGGAAGTGTTCCGGGTGAAATCGGGATTTTACCAGAGTACTGGGAGGTTATCGGAACCCCCCCCCCCCGGGAGCTTAATGGGCCATAGTGGGCCTTAGTGGAAGAGAGGAGAGGCGGCCAGGGCAAGGGCCGCGCGCCCCTCCCCCTAGTCCGAATAGGACAAGGAGAGGGGGCCCCCCTTTCCTTCTTCTCCTCCACCTCTTTCCCCACCAAGTCCTAATCCAACTAGGAAAAGGGAAGGACTCCTACTCCCGATGGGATTATGACTCCTCCTGGCGCGCCCTCTCTCCTGGCCGGCCGCACCCCCCTTGCTCCTTTATATACAGGGGCAGGGGGCACCCTAGAGACACAACAATTGATCGTTTGATCTTTTAGCCGTGTGCGGTGTCCCCTCCACCATAGTCCACCTTGATAATACTGTAGCGGTGCTTAGGCGAAGCCCTGCATCGATAGAACATCATCATCGTCACCACGCCGTCGTGCTGACGAAACTCTCCCTCAACACTCGGCTGGATCGGAGTTCGAGGGACGTCATCAGGCTGAACGTGTGCTGAACTCGGAGGTGCCATGCGTTCGGTACTTGATCGGTCGGATTGTGAAGACGTATGACTACATCAACCGCGTTGTGCTAACGCTTCCGCTTTCAGTCTACGAGGGTACGTGGACAACACTCTCCCCTCTTGTTGTTATGCATCACCATGATCTTGCGTGTGTGTAGGAATTTTTTTGAAATTACTATGTTCCCCATCAGTGGTATCAGAGCCAGGTCTTATGCGTTGATGTAATATGCACGAGTAGAACACAAGTGAGTTGTGGGCGATATAAGTCATACTGCTTACCAGCATGTCACACTTTGGTTCGGTGGTATTGTTGGATGAAGCGGCCCAGACCGACATTACGCGTACGCTTACACGAGACTGGTTCTACCGACGTGCTTTGCACATAGGTGGCTGGCGGGTGTCAGTTTCTCCAACTTTAGTTGAACCGAGTGTGGCTATGCCCGGTCCTTGCGAAGGTTAAAACAGCACCAACTTGACAAACTATCGTTGTGGTTTTGATGCGTAGGTAAGAACAGTTCTTGCTAAGCCCGTAGCAGCCACGTAAAATTTGCAACAACAAAGTAGAGAACGTCTAACTTGTTTTTGCAGGGCATGTTGTGATGTGATATGGTCAAGACATGATACTAAATTTTATTGTATGAGATGATCATGTTTTGTAACCGAGTTATCGGCAACTGGCAGGAGCCATATGGTTTTCGCTTTATTGTATGCAATGCAATCGCCCTGTAATGCTTTACTTTATCACTAAGCGGTAGCGATAGTCATAGAAGCATAAGATTGGCGAGATGACAACGATGCTACGATGGAGATCAAGGTATCGCGCCGGTGACGATGGTGATCATGACGGTGCTTCGGAGATGGAGATCACAAGCACAAGATGACGATGGCCATATCATATCACATATATTGATTGCATGTGATGTTTATCTTTTAAGCATCTTATCTTGCTTTGATTGACGGTAGCATTATAAGATGATCCCTCACTAAATTATCAAAGTATAAGTGTTCTCCCTGAGTATGCACCCTTGTGAAAGTTCTTCGTGCTGAGACACCACGTGATGATCGGGTGTGATAGGCTCTACGTTCAAGTACAACGGGTGCAAAACAGTTGCACACGCGGAATACTCAGGTTAAACTTGACGAGCCTAGCATATAACAGATATGGCCTCGGAACATGGAGACCAAAAGGTCGAATGTGAATCATATAGTAGATATGATCAACATAGTGATGTTCATCATTGAAACTACTCCATCTCACGTGATGATGGGACATGGTTTAGTTGATTTGGATCACGTGATCACTTAGAGGATTAGAGGGATGTCTATCTAAGTGGGAGTTCTTACGTAATATGATTAATTGAACTTAAATTTATCATGAACTTAGTACTGGTAGTATTAGCATATCTATGTTGTAGATCAATAGCTCGCATTTAGCTCCCCTATTTTATTTTTGATATGTTCCTAGAGAAAACTAAGTTGAAAGATGTTAGTAGCAATGATGCAGATTGGATCCGTGATCTAAGATTTATCCTCATTGCGGCATAGAAGAATTATGTCCTTGATGCACCGCTAGGTGAAAAACCTATAGCAGGAGCAGATGTAGATGTTATGAACGTTTGGCTAGCTCAATATGATGACTACTTGATAGTTTAGTGCACCATGCTTAAACGGCTTAGAATCGAGACTTCAAAGACGTTTTGAACGTCATGGACCATATGAGATGTTCCAGGAGTTGAAGTTAATATTTCAAGCAAATACCCGATTTGAGAGATATGAAGTCTCCAACAAGTTCTATAGCTAAAAGATGGAGGAGAATAGCTCAAGCAGTGAGCATGTGCTCAGATTGTCTGGGTACTACAATCGCTTGAATCAAGTGGGAGTTAATCTTCAGATAAAATAGTGATTGACATAATTCTCTAGTCACCATCACCAAGTTAGTAGAACTTCGTGATGAACTATAATATGCAAGGGATAACAGAAACGATTCCCAAGCTCTTCGTGATGCTGAAATCGACGAAGGTAGAAATTAAGAAAAGCATCAAGTGTTGATGGTAAACAAAACCACTAGTTTCAAGTAAAGGGACAAAGGAAAGAAAGGGGAACTTCAAGAAGAACAGCAAGCAAGTTGTTGCTCAAGTGAAAAAACCCAAGTCTGGACCTAAGCCTGAAACTGAGTGCTTCTACTGCAAAGGGACTGGTCACTGGAAGCGGAACTACCCCAAGTAATTGGCGGATAATAAGGATGGCAAAGTGAACGTAGGTATATTTGATATACATGTTATTGATGTGTACTTTACTAGTGTTTATAGCAACCCCTCAGTATTTGATACTAGTTCAGTTGCTAAGAATAGTAACTCGAAACTGGAGTTGCAAAATGAACAGAGACTAGTTAAGGGTGAAGTGACGATGTGTATTGGAAATGGTTCCAAGTTTGATATGATCATCATCGCACACTCCCTATACTTTCAGGATTAGTGTTAAACCTAAAATAAATGTTATTTAGTGTTTGCGTTGAGCATGAATATGATTGGATCATGTTTATTGCAATACGGTTATTCCTGTAAGTTAGAGAATAATTGTTGTTCTATTTACATGAATAAAACCTTCTATGGTCATACACCCAATGAAAATGGTTTGTTGGATCTCGATCATGGTGATACACATTTTCATAATATTGAAGCCAAAAGATGCAAAGTTAATAATGATAGTGCAACTTATTTGTGGCACTGCCGTTTAGGTCATATTGGTGTAAAGCGCATGAAGAAAATCCATGCTGATGGGCTTTTGGAATCACTTGATTATGAATCAGTTGATGCTTGCGAACCATGCCTCATGGGCAAGATGACTAAGACTCCGTTCTTCGGAACAATGGAGCGAGCAACAAATTTTTTGGAAATCATACATACTGATGTATGTGGTCTGATGAATATTGAGGCTCGCGGCAGGTATCATTATTTTCTGATCTTCACAGATGTTTTGAGCAGATATGAGTATATCTACTTGATGAAACACAAGTATGAAACATTTGAAAAGTTCAAAGAATTTTAGAGTGAAGTGGAGAATCATCATAACAAAAATAAAAGTTTCTACGATATGATCGCAGAAGTAAAATATTTGAGTTACGAGTTTGGCCTTTAGTTAAAACAATGTGGAATAGTTTCACAAAACTCATGCCACATGGAACACCATAGCGTAATGGTGTGTAGGAACGTCGTAACCGTACTTTATTAGGTATGGTGCGATCTATGATGTCTCTTACCAATTTACTACTATCATTTTGGGGTTATGCATTAGAGACAACTACATTCACGTTAAATAGGGCACCATCTAAATCCGTTTAGACGACACCATATGAACTATGGTTTTGCAAGAAACCTAAGCTGTCCTTTCTTAAAGTTTGAGGTTGCAATGCTTATGTGAAAAAGTTTCAACCTGATAAGCTCAAACCCAAATCGGAGAAGTGTATCTTCATAGGATACCCAAAAGATAATGTTGGGTACACCTTCTATCACAGATCCGAAGGAAAGATATTCATTGTTGAGAATGGATCCTTTCTAGAGAAGGAGTTTCTCTCAAAAAGAAGTGAGTGGGAGGAAAGTAGAACTTTATGAGGTAGCTGTACCTGCTCCCTTATTGGAAAGTAGTTCATCACAGAAATCTGTTCCTGTGACTACTACACCCATTAGTGAGGAAGCTAATGATGACGATCATGTTACTTCAGATCAAGTTACTACCGAACCTCGTAGGTAAACCAGAGTGAGATCCGCACCAGAGTGGTACGGTAATCCTGTTCTGGAGGTCATGTTACTTGACCATGACGAACCTACGAACTATGAGGAAGCGATGATGAGCCCAGATTCCGCGAAATGGCTTGAGGCCATGAAATCTGAGATGAGATCCATGTATGAGAACAAAGTATGGACTTTGATTGACTTACCCAATGATCGGCGAGCCATTGAGATTAAATGGATCTTCAAGAGGAAGACGGACGCTGATAGTAGTGTTACTATCTACAAAGCTAGAATTGTCGCAAAAGGTTTTCGACAAGTTCAAGGTATTGACTACGATGAGAGTTTCTCACTCGTATCTATGCTTAAGTATGTTCGAATCATGTTATCAATTGCCGCATTTTATGAAATCTGGCAAATGGATAAACAAAACTGCATTCCTTAATAGATTTATTAAAGAAGAGTTGTATATGATGCAACCAGAAGGTTTTGTCAATCTAAAAGGTGCTAACAAAATAAGCAAGCTCCAGCGATCCATCTATGGACTGGTGCAAGCATCTCAGAGTTGGAATATACGCTTTGATAAGTTGATCAAAGCATATAGTTTTATACAGACTTGCGGTGAAACATGTATTTACAAGAAAGTGAGTGGGAGCACTACAACATTTCTGATAAGTATATGTGAATGACATATTGTTGATCAGAGATAATGTAGAATTATTCCGCGACGCATAAAGGAGTGTTAGAAAGGGTTTTTTCAAAGAAAAACCTCGGTGAAGCTGCTTACATATTGAGCATCAAGATCTATAGAGATAAATCAATATGCTTGATAAGTTTTTCAATGAGTACATACCTTGACAAGATTTTGAAGTAGTTCAAAATGGAACAGTCAAAGAAAGAGTTCTTGCCTGTGTTACAAGGTGTGAAACTGAGTAAGACTCAAAGCCCGACCACGGCAAAAGATAGAAAGAGAATGAAAGTCATTCCCTATGCCTTGGCCATAGGTTCTATAAAATATGCCATGCTGTGTACCAGATCTATTGTATATCCTAAACTGTTTTTGGCAAGGGAGTACAATAGTGATGTAGGATTAGATCACTGGACAACGGTCAAAATTATCCTTAGTGGAATAAGGATATGTTTCTCGATTATGGAGGTGACAAAAAGGTCCGTTGTAAAGGGTTACGTCGATGCAAATTTTGACACTGATCCAGATGACTCTAAATCTCAATCTGGATACATATTGAAAGTGCGAGCAATTAGCTAGAGTATCTCCGTGCAGAGCATTGTTGGCATAGAAATTTGCAAAGTACTTACGGATCTGAATGTGGCAGACCCGTTGACTAAACTTCTCTCACAAGCAAAACATGATCACACCTTAGTACTCTTTGAGTGTTAATCACATAGCGATGTGAACTACATTATAATTCTAGTAAACCCTTTGGGTGTTGGTCAGATGACGATGTGATCTATGGGTGTTAATCACATGGTGATGTGAACTATTGGTATTAAATCACATGGTGATGTGAACTAGATTATTGACTTTAGTGCAAGTGGGAGACTGAAGGAAATATGCCCTAGAAGCAATAATAAAGTTATTATTTATTTCCTTATATCATGAATGTTTATTATTCATGCTAGAATTGTATTAACCGGAAACATAATACATGTGTGAATACATAGACAAACAAAGTGTCACTAGTATGCCTCTACTTGACTAGCTCGTTGATCAAAGATGGTTATGTTTCCTAACCATAGACATGAGTTGTCATTTGATTAACGGTATCACATCATTAGGAGAATGATGTGATTGACTTGACCCATTCCGTTAGCTTAGCACTTGATCGTTTAGTTTGTTGCTATTGCTTTCTTAATGACTTATACCTGTTCCTATGACTATAAGATTATGAAACTCCCGTTTACCAGAGGAACACTTTGTGTGCCACCAAACGTCACAACGTAACTGGGTGATTATAATTGTGCTCTACAGGTGTCTCCGAAGGTACTTGTTGGGTTGGCGTATTTCGAGATTAGGATTTGTCACTCCGATTGTCGAAGAGGTATCTTTGGGCCCACTCGGTAATGCACATCACTATAAGCCTTGCAAGCATTGCAACTAATGAGTTAGTTGCGGCATGATGTATTATGGAATGAGTAAAGAGACTTGCCGGTAACGAGATTGAACTAGGTATTGAGATACCGACGATCGAATCTCGGGCAAGTAACATACCGATGACAAAGGGAACAACATATGTTGTTATGCGGTCTGACCGATAAAGATCTTCGTAGAATATGTGGGAGCCAATATGAGCATCCAGGTTCCGCTATTGGTTATTGACCGGAGACGTGTCTCGGTCATGTCTACATAGTTCTCGAACACAAAGGGTCCGCACGCTTAACGTTTCGATGATAGTTATATGATGAGTTTATATGTTTTGATGTATCGAAGGTTGTTTGGAGTCCCGGATGTGATCACGGACATGACGAGGAGTCTCGAAATGGTCGAGACATGAATATTGGTATATTGGAAGCCTATGTTTGGATATTGGAAGTGTTCCGGGTGAAATCGGGATTTTACCAGAGTGCCGGGAGGTTACCGGAACCCCCCCCCCCCCCGGGAGCTTAATGGGCCATAGTTGGCCTTAGTGGAAGCGAGGAGAGGCGGCCAGGGCAAGGGTCGCACGCCCCTCCCCCTAGTCTGAATAGGACAAGGAGAGGGGGCGATGCCCCCCTTTCCTTCTTCTCCTCCACCTCTTTCCCCCCAAGCCCTAATCCAACTAGGAAAAGGGAGGGAGTCCTACTCCCGGTGGGAGTAGGACTCCTCCTGGCGCGCCCCTCTCTCCTGGCCGGCCGCACCCCCCCTTGCTCCTTTATATACAGGGGCAGGGGGCACCCTAGAGACACAACAATTGATCGTTTGATCTTTTACCCATGTGCGGTGCCCCCCTCCACCATAGCCCACCTCGATAATACTGTAGCGGTGCTTAGGCGAAGCCCTACGTCGATAGAACATCATCATCGTCACCACACCGTCGTGCTGACAAAACTCTCCCTCGACACTCGACTGGATCGGAGTTTGAGGGATTTCATCGGGCTGAACGTGTGCTGAACTCGAAGGTGCCGTGCGTTCGGTACTTGATCGGTCGGATCATGAAGATGTATGACTACATCAACCGCATTGTGCTAATGCTTCCGCTTTCGGTCTATGAGGGTACGTGGAAAACACTCTCCCCTCTCGTTGCTATGCATCACCATGATCTTGTGTGTGCGTAGGAATTTTTTTGAAATTACTACGTTCCCCATCAGTCCCGCCATAGCAAAAATAGTGATACCGGCACAAGAGACAATAACACTCTGGATAGTGTCGAAGACAACAACAATCCCCTCCAGCACGATGTAGAGCAGGAGGGTGAACAAGCTAGCCCTCTAGAGCAGGCAGCAGATGGAGAATCGGACGAGGAAAATTATATGCCTCTCTCCGAAGACGAGGTGAGCCTCGGCGACGAAGAATTTATCGTGCCTAAGGATCCCGTCGAGCAGGAGCGCTTCCAGCGCCGGCTTATGGCCACAGAAAATAGCCTGAAGAAAAAGCAACAATAGCTTCAAGCTAATCAAGACTTGCTAACACACAGATGGACTGAAGTCCTTGCGGCCGAGGAATACGAACTCGAGCGCCCCTCCAAGAGTTACCCAAAGTGCAAGTTGCTACCTCACCTCGAGGAGGAAGCATTGAAACCTCCATCACCAGTGAACGATGCGGTTGACCGGCTACCGCGTGGCCGAGCCAGAGAGGCGTTTCAGCCTGAAGTTCAGCCTGCACCCTGCCGCCACTCAAACAAAAATACCAAGGCCCGGGGCAACACACGGGACCTGCGAGACGTATTGGACAGCAGGGCAAAACATGCAAGGTCAATATACGGGTCACGGGGGCGCGCGCCAACGCGAGACGATGACCGTCGCGCCGGATACACTAAAGGTAAATCCTGCCAGGCCGAATACAGCAGACAATACTCGTATGAACTGCGCCGGGATATAGCCTGGCACAGAGGCGCCGCACACCCCCTATGCTTCACTGATGAAGTTATGGATCACGAATTCCCAAAGGGTTTTTAACCCGTAAATATCGAATCGTATGATGGTACAACAGATCCCGCTGTATGGATTGAGGATTTCCTCCTTCACATCCACATGGCTTGCGATGATGATCTGCATGCCATCAAGTACCTCCCACTAAAACTCAAAGGACCAGCTCAGCATTGGCTGAATAGCTTGCCAGCAAACTCCGTCGGCAGTTGAGAGGATTTGGAAGACACATTCCTTGACAACTTCCAGGGCACTTATGTGCGACCACCGGATGTTGATGACTTGAGACATATAACTCAGCAGCCAGGGGAATTGGCCAGGCAATTCTGGACACGGTTCCTAACTAAGAAAAACCAAATTGTCGACTGTCCGGATGCAGAGGCCTTAGCGGCATTCAAGCATAACACGCGTGATGAGTGGCTTGCCCAACACCTTGGCCAGGAGAAGCTGAAGTCTATGGCAGCCCTCATGACACTCATGACCCGCTTTTGTGCGGGCGAGGATAGCTGGCTGGCTCGCAGCAACAACACATCAAGGAATCCGGGCACTTTGGATACCAAAGATGCCAACGGTAGACCATGTCGTAACAGACAAAAGCGCCGCAACAACGGCGATAACACCGATGATATTGCAGTCAATGCCAGATTCAGAGGCTCTAGATCCGGTCAGCGGAAAAAGCCATTGAAAAGAACTACTCCGGGCCGTCCAGTTTGGATCGCATACTTGACCGCTCGTGTCAAATCCACGGCACCCCCGATAAGCCAGCCAATCACACCAACAGAGAATGCTGGGTGTTCAAGCAGGCCGACAAGTTAAATGCCGAAAACAAGGACAAGGGGCTGCATAGTGATGACGAGGAGGAGCCCCGGCTGCCGAACACGAGAAGACAGAAGAGGTCCCGCCCACAAGTGAAGACGGTGAACATGATATACGCAACCCACATTCCCAAGATGGAACGGAAGCATGCACTAAGGGACATCTATGCGATGGAGCCCGTCGCCCCAAAGTTCAACCCATGGTCCGCTTGTCCGATCACCTTCGATCGCAGGGACCACCCCACTAGTATCCGTCATGGCGGATCTGCCGCACTGGTCCTAGACCCCATAATCGATGGATGTCACCTCACTCGAGTCTTTATGGACGGTGACAGCAGAATGAACCTGCTCTATCAGGATACAATGCGCAAAATGGGTAATAGATCCCTCGAGGATCAAACCCACCAAAACCACCTTTAAGGGCGTCATCCCAGGTGTAGAGGCCCATTGCACGGGCTCAATCACACTGGAAGTGGTCTTCGGATCTCTAGACAACTTCCGAAGGGAGGAGTTAATCTTCGATATCGTCCCTTTCCGCAGTGGCTATCACGCACTGCTCGGGCGAACCACATTTGCAAAATTCAATGCGGTACCGCATTACACATACCTCAAGCTCAAGATTCCAGGACCTAGGGGGGTCATAACAGTCAATGGAAACACATAACGCTCGCTCCGCACGGAAGAGCACACTGCGGCCCTCGCAGCAGAAGCACAAAGCAACCTTTTAAGGCAAACCACCAATTCGGCGATACAGCCCCCGGACACCGTCAAGCGAGTCCGGAGTAAACTGCAACAGGATCGCCTGGCACGTTCAGAGCTCACCTAGCAATTCGGCCCCCATTCCAGTCCCAGTCAAGCGACGAAATCCGTGTCACGCGTACATAATTATGCACTGAAAATACCATGGGTATAGGCGGGGGCACGATCAAGGCACGTCCCGCAATGCGGCTTAACCGCCCTAGGGGCTACATACCTTTATCATTTTTCTCTTTCAGGACCTAACTCTCTGGAAGCCCTTTCCAGCAGTACGATTGCCGGACACATTACGGGAAGGAACAACCAAGGAGGCAAGAAGCTAAGATGTACAAGGGAACCCCCAGGTGGTCTCTAATAATAATCGATATACCCGCTTTCTACTACCCACACGCAGCTTGCCCTTGGATAGGACATGTCAAATAGTCCTATTTTCTGCTTATTGCACTACTTGTATCAGTATGCTTCGACGTATTATTTAAATAACAATGCATAGAATTAGTCTATTATTGCATTATTCATCCTTTTTTCTTATATGTTCATTTACGACAACTTGCACCCATACATTCTGGTACGGTCAGTACGCCAGGGGCTTTCGTTTACCCCATAATACGGCGTGAGAAGTCCGAACACTTTTGACAGTGCGGCACCCCGAACTTATAGCATTATATGCATCAGCTCCGAATCATGTCTTGGGTCAATAGTTGGGTTTGCCCGGCTCCCATGTTTTGGTACCTTACGTTCTGCTATATCGGCTAAGGTAGCACTGGGAAAACTACTGCGATTGTGTCCCAATTCTTCCGGACGAGCACCTCAGTAGAGAAAGCCAAAAACTGACTGTCATGATAAGGCGAGAGCTGGTCATTGTTCGAGAGGTCTCAAGTCCTTAAAAGACTTTTTCCGCTTCGGGCGAGGAGTCGGCCTTGTCCGACTTAGGCGTATATAGCGCCCCCAATTCGGCTTCTGAATACTAGGGGCTTCGCCAAAATTTAAAATTGTAGACTTCTATGGCTAAGTGAGAGTGATAAAGCCTTATAGTCCGATTGCCTGGTTCGTTGTGCTGAACGCCTCCCTCAAAGGACCCAAAATTGGGATAAAGAGTGCTCAGGTTTATCCCGAACACCCCAGTACTAGTTACATGGGGGCAGAAGCCGACGACTAGCCAACTCTCAAATTTTATAAATGACCGCACAGAAGGTAACATTTTAAATTCAAAAAGCGTTGCATAGAGCACATGAACTCGTTTCATATTACAGGATCACATGAGCATGTTCATTCAAAAATTACATCTCTCGCACATTCCTCCGCCACAAGGCGGGAACCCTTCAGGACACTGTCATAATACATTTCGAGGCAGCGATGCTCCTTGCCCTACGGCGGCCCCTCCTTCACCAGCTTTACGGCGTCCAACTTCGCCCGGTGCACCTTCGCCCAGGCAAAAGCCCTGCGCGCACCCTCGATGTAGACGGACCGCTTTATAATTTCAAGCCATGGGCAGGCATCCACGAGCCACCTCACCAGACCGAAGTAGCTGGGCAGGGTATCGCCAGGCCACATCCGGACTATAAGACCCTCCATGGCCTGTTCGGCCGCCTTGTGAAGCTCGACCAGTTGCTTCATCTGGTCGCTCAAGGGAATTGGGTGTTCGGTCCCAGTATACTGAGACCAGAACAACTTTTCCATCGAGCTCCCCTCCTCAGCTCGGTAAAACTCCGCGCCATCCAGTACACTGCGGGGAAGATCTGCGAACGCTCCTGGAGAGCTCCGAACTCGGGTAAGTAAAAGGAAAGTTTCCTTCACATGCTTGCTTTGCATAATGAATGCCTTACCCGCTGCTATCTTCTTCACCGCATCCATCTCCTGGAGGGTCTTGTGGGCTTCAGCCTTGGCGCTCTGTGCGCTTTCGAGCTCCTTCGCAAGCTCGGACTCTCGCGTATTAGAGTCAAGCTCCAAGGACTTGTGTTTTTTGGCGAGAGCCTCGAGCTCTTGCTGCACCTCGCCTACCCGGGCTTCTTGCTTTTCCCGCTCAATGCGCTCCTTGGCCACTTTGTCTTCGGCCTCGGACAGCACCTTCTTCAGGGTCGCCACCTCGGTTGTGGCCCCTGACAAATTCATAATGATCCTATTACTTACAACCGAATTTATTTTTAATATATAGACAAGTTATTGCTTCCCTTTGCTCTCCCCGAGCTGCCTCTTGGTAAGGCCGAGCTCGTCTTCGGACGGTCCTGCTTCAGTGCAGCAACCTCCGCAGTACGTGCGGCAACGGCCAGCAGTTAAGCCTGCATATGCACATAGACATATTCTGATTAGACTCCTAAGTCATTATTTGATACTCTATTCGGCCTTTCTTCGCAAACGCCAAACAAAGCATCAGGGGCTACTGTCTATGCAGTAATATTTTCCTATATTTTGATTGCTTACCACAAAGCCTGTTAAGAGGCTGGAACAAGCTTCGGTCAGTCTGTTTTTTGGCGGACTGAACTTTCTCGATCACAAGTTGTCTTCTTCGATGGAAGCGCCGTGAAGCGCTTCCAGCTTCGGTGCTCTTCGTCGATGGAAGCGCCGTGAAGCGCTTCCAGCAAGTTGTCTGGTGCCTCTGGATGGACAGAGGCCACCGGCACGGGGGGCTTGCCCCTTTTAACGGGGGATCGCCTGCTGGAGTCCGGAACCATCGAAGGTTCCGACGAAGTGTTCGGCTGAGGGCCGAACTTGGAGCCCGCGGGAGTCTTGCTCCCTTTGCGCCCAGGGTCCAGAAGGTCGCCTCGAGGCGCCCCCAGGACTACCTCCCCTTGGCTCGGTGCCTTTTTAGACAACACCTTGACGTTGTCCATAGGGCAAGGGGTGGAGGCGGTCGGAAGTGAATCCTATTCATATCCGACGAGTCCAAAGAACCATCTGACGAAGATACGTCAAGACGGGCTCGGGATGGACTGCATAATCATATTCGGCGTAAGAAGAAGCAGTGCAATAAAACATACCATGAATTACTATGGTATCCGGATACTCACGACTTCGCCAGGGGCTTCTCCCTGGGTAACCACTCGTCGTCGTTGTAGGCGGCCGTCATGGAGCAGTCCGGAAGGAGGGTCCTTCCCTTCTTGGACCCTTCGGCCTCCCCGGGTACCAATCTGAGGTTTTGAGACAAAGATCGGATACAAGAGATGAACTAGGGTTTGAGAGGAGATGGTGCTGGTGAAGATGTTGATGGAGATTGACCCCCTCCCGATGAGAGGGTCGATGGTGATGATTTCCCCCTCTTGGAGGGATGTTTCCCCGGCAGAACAGCTCCGCCGGAGCCCTAGATTGGTTCCAACAAGGTTCCTCCTCGAGACGGCGGCGCTTCGTCCCGGAAACTTTCTTCTGATTTTTTTCTAGGGCAAAAGACACCTTATACCAGAAGATGCGCATCGGGGGGCTTCCAAGTGGCCCACGAGGCAGGGGGCGCGCCCTCCACCCCATTGACAGTGGCTGGCCCCCCTCCGGTGCTTCCTTCGCCCAATATTTTTTATATATTCCAAAACTGACTTTCGTGGAGTTTCAGGACTTTTGGAGTTGTGCAGAATAGGTCTCTAATATTTGCTCCTTTTCCAGCCTAGAATTCCTGCTGTTGGCATTCTCCCTCTTCATGTAGACCTTGTAAAATAAGAGAGAAAAGGCATAAGTATTGTGACATAATGTGTAATAACAGCCCATAATGTAATAAATATCGATATAAAAGCATGATGCAAAATGGACGTATCACACAGATACTACTACTACATCTACTCTAAGCATTTCAAGTGCAACAGACGGGGGTCGTCGGACATACCTTCATGTTGCGAATTTATACAATTCTCTTCCTTACTCTTGCATTCCTTGTTGTCCAACGTTGATCAACTTCTTCGAAAACAAAATGCAAACGGACTTGAAAGGGCAAGATAAAGAACATGAGCAAAGCGAAGCTTATTCTATTTCTCTGGTTTTTGCTTTTTTGAAAACTAACTTTAAAAAGGGAAGCCCCATGCACGTAGTTCCTGCTTACGTAGGATCCAGGGAAGGATCCTACCACTTTGGGCCTATAGTACGCAACCTTTCCCTACATTTGTGCAAGCGGTTGTTTCTAGGACTCGAACCCGTGACCTCATGGTCACAAGGGAATAGCTTTACCGCTGCGCCAAGAACTTGCAAACGAAAAATTGCAAAGGCAAAAGAAAAATAAAAGCAAAAGGCAAAAAATAAAAAAGGCAAAGTATTGGAGCAAACCAAGACGAGTGTTTTTAAGCTCCTCGAGCTTAAGTACAACCTCATTACAGTTTATTAAAATACCACCACATCTTAATGTAGATGTGGTGATAACCTCCTCCAAGCTTAAGCTTTTGCAAGCCCAACCTGGCGAGATCATTGTGGCGGTTGGTCAGGAGCCCACCCTTGGCTCCAATTAGAGAAGTTCATCTTCATGTAGGCAGATGTGCCTCGGAGAGATTCGGCGAGGTTGCTCGTGTCTTGGATAGGGTCTTGGAGGATGTAGAGGTCTGCATAGGTGGTGTAGGCTCCTTGTTGTGACTGATCCTCTTCTTCATCGGGGGTGAGTTCTTCTTTATCTAGTTGTTCTGGTTCTGGCCCTTCTTGGTCAAAAGTTGCATATCCTTCCTGTGCAACATAATGCAATTATCCATGCTTGATGGAAAAATGGTTAGGCATAGGAGTGGGCAACAAGTGTGCCACTCCAGGAATTCTGATGTAATGACGGCCATTACGAACTACTACCATTCCAGTGCTAGTAAGAACATGAATATTAACAAGGGTGTTACCGACAATGGAGCAAAGGTGATTCTAGTTGAGACCAAGGGTGTTGGCCGACATGGTGATCACTCTCATACGTCTCAATGTATCTATAATGTTTTATTGTTCCATGCTATTATATTATCTGATTTGGATGTTTAATGAGCTTTAAATTACCTTTTTATATTATTTTTGGGCCTAACCTACTAACCAAAGGCCTAGTGCAAAGTGGTGTTTTTTTTGCCTATTTCAGTGTTTCGCAAAAAAGGAATATCAAACGGAATGAAACCTTTGGGAGAGTTATTTTTGGAACAAACGTGATCCAGGAGACTTGGAGTGGCCATCAAGAAAGAAGCGAGGAGGCCACGAGGCAGGGGGCGCGCCCAGGGGGGTTGGCGCCCCCACCCTCATGGGCCCCTCGCAGCTCCACCAACGTACTCCTTCCTCCTATATATACCCATATACCCCAAAAACATCCGAGAGCACCACGAAACCCTATTTCCACCGCTGCAACCTTCTGTACCCAAGAGATCCAATCTTGGGGCCTTTTTCGGAGCTCCGACGGAGGGGGAATCGATTACGGAGGGCTTCCACATCAACACCATAGCCTCTCCGATGATGTGTGCATAGTTTACCACACACCTTCGGGGCCATAGTTATTAGCTAGATGGCTTCTTCTCTCTCTTTGGATCTCAATACAAAGTTCTCCTCGATCTTCTTGGAGATCTATTCGATGTAATTCTTTTTGCGGTGTGTTTGTCGAGATCCAATGAATTGTGGGTTTATGATCAAGATTATCTATGAACAATATTTGATTCTTCTCTAAAATCTTTTATGCATGATTTGAATATCTTTTCAAGTCTCTTCGAATTATCAGTTTGGTTTGGCCTACTAGATTGATCTTTCTTGCAATGGGAGAAGTGCTTAGCTTTGGGTTCAATCTTGCGGTGTCCTTTCCCGGTGACAACAGGAGCAGCAAGGCACGTATTGTATTGTTGCCATCGAGGATAAAAAGATGGGGTTTATATCATATTGCTTGAGTTTATCCCTCTACATCATGTCATGTTGCCTAATGCGTTACTTTGTTCTTATGAACTTAATACTCTGGATGCATGCTGGATAGCGGTCGATGTGTGGAGTAATAGTAGTAGATGCAGAATCATTTCGGTCTACTTGTCGCGGACGTGATGCCTATATACATGATCATGCCTAGGTATTCTCATAATTATGCACTTTTCTATCAATTGATCGACAATAATTTGTTTACCCATCGTAATACTTATGCTATCTTGAGAGAAGCCACTAGTGAAACATATGGCCCCCGGGTCTATCTTCCATCATATAAGTTTCCAATTTATTTTATTTTGAAATCTTTATTTTGCAATCTACACCACGAAAATACCAAAAATATTTATCTTATTATCTCTATCAGATCTCACTTTCGTAAGTGACCGTGAAGGGTTTGACAACCCCTTTATCGCGTTGGTTGCGAGGTTCTTGTTTGTTTGTGCAGGTACGAGGGACTTGCGTGTAATCTCCTACTGGATTGATACCTTGGTTCTCAAAAACCGAGGGAAATACTTATGCTACTTTGTTGCATCACCCTTCCCTCTTCAAGGGAAAAACAATGTAATGCTCAAGAGGTAGCAAGAAGGATTTCTGGCGCCGTTGCCGGGGAGGTTGCACCAAGTCAAGTCAAGATTTGATCTCCCGTCAACAAGCCATTTCTGGTGCCGTTGCCGGGGAGATCTACGCACAAGTCAAGACAACCAAGTACCCATCACAAACTCTTATCCCTCGCGTTACATTATTTGCCATTTGCCTCTCGTTTTCCTCTCCCCCACTTCACCTTTGCCTTTGCCTTTTCTTATCCCTCTTCCCGTATGTCTTTTTGTTTGTGTTTCCACGTGCCTTCTATTTGCTTGCATCTTTGCTCGCTAAAAATCTATTGATATGGATCCACTTAAAGTGTTCTACTTGGATCATCTTCGGTCCGTATGCGCTCGTGCTGAAACCCCAACTAGCCTAGTTGATAGGAAATCTTTAGATGAGCATGCTCATTTTGTGTGTCACCGTTTGTCTGAAAAAGGGAAACTCCTATGGGATTAAATAAACAGATTGTTGTGTTATGCTTGGAATCTTTGTGAAATTCGTGATTTTACTTGTTGCTCTAAGAACCCAAAAAACACCTTCCCTACCTATGTGAGTTTAATGAAAATGAAATCTTATCTTCTTATGCAAAGGGTGTTTATAGTTACTACAATATCGAACAAATTGAAGAATTTGTTGCTTTTTAGGGTGCCTATGAAGTTGCTTCTTTGATTGAAAAGTATGATATTACTCTCTATGAATCTGAAAATCTTGACATACTTAAATATTGCTATGAAAACTATGCTCATAATGTCTATGTCAAAGAATTTATTGAAAGAATGACCGCTGCTTTGGAAGAAAATAATGATATGCATGAATCTATAGATAATTATGATTCCGATGATTTCATTGAAATATCCCTTGATGAACATGATGCTTTCTATTCTTGTGGCCATGATGCCAATATTTATGAAGATGAATTTGCTATAGTTCCTTATGTTAAACATGAGATCGTTGCTATTGCACCCATAGTTGATAGTCCCTTCGATGAAAAGCATGATTGCAATGATGTTATTATAAATTCTATTAATGTCAATTGTGCTAATAATATGCAAAACCCTAAGCTTGGGGATTCTAGTTTTGCTATGTCCTCTACTTGTTGCAATGATCATGATTGGGGTGATTCTTCTTATGATCTTTAAAATTTATTTAAGCCCCATGATGAATATGACATTGATAATAGTGTTTGCAATATTATTGAAAGTGGGTTTGGAAGAGTGTCAACTTTAGATCCCACATATTTGGAGAATGTTCAATCTTATGAATTTTTTGATAAAAGTGGGTCTAGAGAGGTCATGACTTTAGTTAATGTTAATCCCACTATTTTAGAAGAGTGTCAACTTTGCATGCATGTGGATCATGTTGAAAATATTTTATGTGATAGCTATTTTGTTGAATTTGCTTATGAACCCACATGTAATTATCATGAGACAGGAAAATAAGATTGTAGAAATTTTCATGTTACTAAATTACCTCTCGTTATGTTGAGATTGCTATTGTTTCTTTCTGCTTCCTTGCATATGCTAGTTTTTTGCTTGCTATGATAATTTGTTTGCCTATAAGATGCCTATGCATAGGAAGTATGTTAGACTTAGATGTGTTTGTCACGTGTTTTATGATGCTCTCTTTTGTGCTTCAATTCTTGTCTTTCATGTGAGCATCATTGAAATTATCAATGCCTAGCTAGGGGCGTTAAACGATAGCACTTGTTGGGAGGCAACCCAATTTTATTTGTGTTTCTTGTTTTTTGTTCCTGTTTAGTAATGAATAATTCATCTATCTTATGTTTAGATTTTCTTTTATGCTTTTAATTAGTGTTTGTGCCAAGTAGAACCTTTGGGAAGACTTGGGGAGAGTTTTTGCGATCTTGCGGTAAAAAATAGAAACTTTAGCGCTCACGAGATTTTCTGCCATTTTTTACTGGAGAGTGCGATTAGGTTGATTCTTTTTGCAGATGATTAATAGACAAAGTACTCACGTCCACCAATTTATTTCAGAATTTTTGGGGTTACAGAAGTTTTCAAAACCTACAGATTACTACATACTGTTCTGTTTTTGACAGATTCTGTTTTTCGTGTGTTGTTTGCTTATTTTGATGAATCTATGGGTAGTATTGGAGGGTATGAACCATAGAGAAGTTGGAATACAGTAGGTTTAACACCAATATAAATAAAGAATGAGTTAATTACAGTACCGTAAGTTGTGGTTTGTTTTCCTATACTAACGGAGCTCATGAGATTTTCTATTGAGTTTTGTGTTGTGAAGTTTTCAAGTTTTGGGTAAAGATTTGATGGATTATGGAATAAGGAGTGTCAAGAGCCTAAGCTTGGGGATGCCCAAGGTACCCCAAGGTAAAACTCAAGGACAACCAAAAACCTAAGCTTGGGGATGCCCCGGAAGGCATCCCCTCTTTCGTCTTCGTCCATCGGTAACTTTACTTGATGCTATATTTTTATTCACCACATGATATGTGTTCTGCTTGGAGCGTCTGGTTTGATTTGAGTCTTTGCTTTTAGTTTACCACAATCTTCCTTGCTGTACACACCTTTTGGAGAGACACACATGAATCGGAATTTATTAGAATACTCTTTGTGCTTCACTTATATCATTTGAGCTAGACAATCTTGCTCTAGTGCTTCACTTATATCTTTTTAGAGCACGGTGGTGGTTTTATTTTATAGAAATTATTGATCTCTCATGCTTCACTTATATCATTTTGAGAGTCCTCTAGAACAGCATGGTAATTTTCTTTGGCTATAAAATTAGTCCTAATATGATAGGCATCCAAGATGGGTATAATAAAAACTATCATAAAAAGTGCATTGAATACTATGAGAAGTTTGATACTTGATGATTGTTTTGAGATATGAAGATGATGATACAAGAGTCATGCTAGTTGAGTAGTTGTGAATTTGAGAAATACTTGTGTTAAAGTTTGTGATTCCCGTAGCATGCATGTATGGTGAACCGTTATGCGATGAAGTCAGAGCATGATTTATTTATTGATTGTCTTCCTTATGAGTGGCGGTCAGGGACGAGCGATGGTCTTTTCCTACCAATCTATCCCCCTAGGAGCATGCATGTAGTACTTTGTTTCGATAACTAATAGATTTTTGCAATAAGTATGTGAGTTCTTTATGACTAATGTTGAGTCCATGGATTATACGCACTCTCACCATTCCACCATTGCTAGCCTCTCTAGTACCGAGCAACTTTCGCCGGTGCCATAAACCCACCATATACTTTCGTCAAAACAGCCACCATACCTACCTATTATGGCATTCCCATAGCCATTCCGAGATATATTGCGACGCAACTTACCACCGTTCTGTTTATTATGACATGCTTCATCATTGTCATATTGCTTTGCATGATCATGTAGTTGACATCGTATTTGTGGCAAAGCCACCTTCATAATTTTTTTCATACATGTCACTCATGAGTCATTGCACATCCTGGTACACCGCCGGAGGCATTCACGTAGAGTCATATTTTGTTCTAAGTATCGAGTTGTAATTTTTCGAGTTGTAAGTAAATAAAAGTGTGATGATCATCATTATTAGAGCATTGTACCATGTGAGCAAAGGATGCTGGAGACTATAATTCCCCCACAAGTCCGTCGGGATGAGACTCCGGACGAAAAAAAAGTGAAAGTCCATAAAAAAGAGAAGGCCCAAAAAAAGAGATGAGAGAAAAAGAGAGAAGGGACAATGTTACTATCCTCTTGCCACACTTATGCTTCAAAGTAGCACCATGATCTTCATGATAGAGAGTCTCTTATGTTGTCACTTTCATATACTAGTGGGAATTTTACAATATAGAACTTGGCTTGTATATTCCAATGATGGGCTTCCTCAAAATGCCGCAGGTCTTCGTGAGCAAGCGAGTTGGATGCACACCCACTTAGTCTCTTTTGGTGCATCCGTTGCATGGAAATCCCTACTCACTCACATTGATATCTATTGATGGGCATCTCCATAGCCAGTTGATACGCCTAGTTGATGTGAGACTATCTTCTCCTTTTTGTCTTCTCCACAATCACCATTCTATTCCACCTATAGTGCTATGTCCATGGCTCACGCTCATGTATTGCGTGAAGATTGAAAAGGTTTGAGAACATCAATAGTATGAAAAATTTGCTTGGCTTGTCATCGGGGTTGTGCAGGATTTAAATATTTTGTGTGGTAAAGGTGGAGCATAGCCAGACTATATGATTTTGTAGGGATAACTCTCTTTGGCCATGTTATTTTAAGAAGACATGATTGTTTTGTCAGTATGCTTGAAGTATTATTATTTTTATGTCAATATTAAACTTTTGTCTTGAATCTTTCGGATCTGAACATTCATGCCACAATAAAGAAAATTACATTGAGAATTATGCTAGGTAGCATCCACATCAACAATTCTGTTTTTATCATTTACCTACTCACTACTAGAAAAAGGGCTATAGATGGGATTGACACTAATGGCGCACCAGACAAGCGGTGCGCCATTAGTATATACTAATGGCACACCACCTTCTGATACGCCATTAGAGTTGAAACTACTAATGGCGCACCTGGCCCAGGGTGCGCCATTAGTATCAAAAAAAAATTTTGAACTAGTGCGCCTGTCCAAACATACTAATGGCGCATCCAGACACAGTGCGCCATTACTAGTTGTAACTAGTAATGGCGCACCTGTCGGAAAGTGCGCCACTAATGTTGTTTTTTTATTATATTTTTTATTCCTTTTTTACAAAACTACTAATGGCGCACTGTTCCACCGTGCGCCATTACTAGTTTAAACTAGTAATGGCGCACTTTGGGACAGTGCGCCATTAGTATGTTTTTTTTGCAAAACTACTAATGGCGCACCACCAGAAGGTGCGCCATTAGTAACCTGGATTACTAATGGCGCATTTAGAGTTGGTGCGCCATTAGTAATCCCTCCCCTGCCTCGTCTCACCCGCGCCTGACCACCACCGCCCACCACTTCCCCGGCCATGCTCGCTTCCCCCGCCGCACCCGACCACCTCCCTCACCATCCCCCCTCCGCCCGCGCCCTCGCCGTCCCCCTTCCCCCGCGGCCCCGCCTGCGACAACCTTCCTCCCGAGCGCGATAGCTAGGGTTCCTAGCCGCCGCCACCGCTGCCGGCGCCCCCGCGCCCCCACAGCCCCCACCACCGCAGCTCCTCCATCGCCGACGCCTCCGCGACCTCGCCGTGGCCGCCGGCCTCCCCACGACCAACCGAGGCATCCCTTCGACGCCGCCGCCGCCGCCGACCCCAACACCAACCCCAACCCCGACCCCTCCGGCGACCGGCCACGCCCTCCCAGGTACCTCTCCTCCTTCCTCCTTCCTCCCTTTCCACCCTTCCTCCTCCTTGTCGCCTCCAAAATTGGCCATGACCCAGTGCACTTTAATTTGTTAGAAAGATAAATATTTTGTTGGACAAAGTAGTTCAACATATGCTACACATGACATTTTTACAAATCTACATTAGAGAAAACACACAACAATTTCCATCTATTCAAACCCCTAATTATCTAAGACATGGCAGTTGCCATCTATTCAAACTCCATTGATAGAAATAACTAGAATTAATGCCACACTTTTTTAGTCAAATACCACACTGCTTCTTGGCTTGACAGAGTTATACTTGATAGATGAAGTATGTGTGTATTCAGATGCTTTGTGTAATTGTACCTGTTATATCTGACCACCGTTTATTGTGGTTTTGATTTTGTTACAGTGTTCTCAAGTATAACAACATAGTGGGATCATTTGTCAACATAGTGGGATCATTTTGCAGATTCCAGCAAACAACATAGTGGGATCATTTGTCAACATAGTGGGATCATTTTGCAGATTCCAGCAAACAACATAGTGGGATCATTTGTCAACATAGTGGGATCATTTTGCAGATTCCAGCAAACAACATAGTGGGATCATTTGTCAAGGCCAGCATCAGAGTGCTAATTTACATGTATAAATAGATAAAAGATTCAGAGAGTAGCTCTTTTCTTACCAGCATCATGGCCAAGCTGCTAGTTCAACTACTGGCCAACTAGTGGCCCTTGTTATCAAAGTAGTCTTGCCACATGTTCATAGTAATCTGCAATCATATTAGCAGTACTGAATCAAACTTGTCTTGTTTTATGGGAATGGTTGATTACCTTGATTATACTTACTGGATGTTGACTCTATAAATCATATTGATACTGGTGTTAAAGGTATTTCTAGCAAAACCTGAAATGCTAGATGGATTGATTTCTCTGAGCTGTTTGTGCTCTCCCTGCATCTTTCAGCTCTCATTTTCAGTGGAGTTGTTGAATTATATGCTCTCATTGGACATGTTTTACATGTTAGTTTGCTGGGTTTTGTCTCCGACCATCGTGTCGTGATGAATTTGCAGGTACCCCGAGAGGCCCTTGAGTTTGCCGGAATGTCAATTAACTTCCGTTCCGGCAAATTCGGGTACTCCATATGTCCTATTTTCAGCAAAGGTCATGCTGAAATTTTCCGTGAATTTTAGCATGACTTTGCTAAAAATCGGACATATGAGGCACTTGCTACTAATGCATGGGCCGGGGTATCTTAGTACTTAATTAAGTAGGATCAACTGCCACTTTATTCCTGCTGTATTAAACCATAGGTGGCAATAGAGCCAAGTGATTAGTGCCAAGTGATTAGGCCCAACCTAGGGTGCCTTGGCATCGATAAACCCTACATGATGAAAACTTAACTTAGCATTTAGGGTGCCTCGGCATCGATAAACCCTAAATGATGAAAACTTAACTTGGCTGCCCCGGATGCCTCGGTGTCGATGAGAACCTAAATGATGTACGCTTAGGCTTTTAGGGTGCCTTGGCGTCGAAACCCTAAATGATGAAAGCTTAGGCTTTTAGGGTGCCTCGGTGTCGACAAACCCTAAATGATGAGACCATGATCTTGTTCCTTGATAATATCCAACTTTTTGACCAAACTTTTTTCCTATTTAGAGCGAAACATGGCCCACAACGATGAGGCCGGTGGTTCGGGCGGCAAGCAATTCTGGGAGCTGTCCCAGGATATGTCGTCATCATCATCAAACGACGAAAGTCTCCCGGCAGAGTGCGACTGGTGCCACGGCAATCGAGGTCTGTGCGACATGCCTCACCTGGACGATGATCGGCGCTTCAGCATTAAGCTCAAGGAGACCTTCGAAGTCGAAACGGTACACAACGACGACAAGTGTTATTTTCATAATTAAGCATTACTTCAACTATTTCAACGTGTAATTTTCATCTTTTCGATTCGAGTATAGCTTATCCCATGCCATGCAAGACGCTATGTCTTGGAGAGGATGGATTTTTAAGACCATGAAATTTCTGAAACAAAGAAAATTCACCTAAGGACTCATCATGATGTGGACTTTGAAGTAAATCTATATAATTCTGAGAGCGTAACCCATTTTGGTTGCAAAAATTGGGAAGCATTTTGCAAGATGTATGGTTTTGATGAGGGTATGCTTATCACCACGGATCTTGGTAATCCTGACATCAACCAAGACAATATGGACATTTGGGTCCTTGTTGATACGCCTCCAGTTCTACCGCTATGTGAGTTTCTCAAACATAGTTATTAGCTAATTTATATTGTTTATTTCAAAATAGTTGACAGCTTATTTTTATTGTTCAAAGAATGTGCGGGAGATGGTAGACAAAACCCACTACACCGATGGCTCCGAATTAACAACTTACAAGGAGAAAAATCATCTGGTCGGATTTTGTACTGACATTGAAAATTACATTATCCACAAACAAATTCCTCAACATTATGGTAAATACGTGCCACTAGTGCATGTGTTCAACTACGGTAACTACCATGGAGATACCCTGGTAAGATTTTTACTATTACGACATCCGTGCATCTTTTGCATACTTCTAAAACTAGTACATCATTGCTAACTATGAAGTTATTACTATGTTTTTCAACAGATAATCCCGGAGAATTGTGTGCCTCATATGATGTATCTGAAAGGTAGTGTTAATGTTTTGAACATACAGCCAGGTCATCCTACGAATCTCAACTGTCCATACCAGATTTCTAAAAGAAGTGGAGACATGAAAATCAAAGGATGGAAAAAATGTATGGACAGTCGTAAGGAGCTTCTTGGAAGCAAAAGGAAGCGAAGCGCAAGAATTGGAGACAGGATGTTCTCCATTCTCCATAATGGAGAGTCGGGGTCTATATTGTTTTATGCTAGTTTAGCTTAAATAGGGTATTTAGGTCCTGAAGAAGAAGAAGAAGAAGAAGAAGAAGAAGAAGAAGAAGAAGAAGAAGAAGAAGAAGAAGAAGAAGAAGAAGAAGAAGAAGAAGAAGAAGAAGAAGAAGAAGAAGAAGAAGAAGAAGAAGAAGAAGAAGAAGAAGAAGAAGAAGAAGAAGAAGAAGAAGAAGAAGAAGAAGCAGCAGCAGAAGAAGAAGAAGCAGAAGCAGAAGAAGAAGAAGAAGAAGAAGAAGAAGAAGAGAAGAAGAAGAAGAAGAAGAAGAAGAAGAAGAAGAAGAAGAAGAAGAAGAAGAAGAAGAAGAAGAAGAAGAAGAAGAAGAAGAAGAAGAAGAAGAAGAAGAAGAAGAAGAAGAAGAAGACGAAGAAGAAGAAGAAGAAGAAGAAGAAGAAGAAGAAGAGAAGAAGAAGAAGAAGAAGAAGAAGAAGAAGAAGAAGAAGAAGAAGAAGAAGAAGAAGAAGAAGAAGAAGAAGAAGAAGAAGAAGAAGAAGAAGAAGAAGAAGAAGAAGAAGAAGAAGAAGAAGAAGAAGGCGGAGGAGGAGAAGAAGAAGGAGAAGAAGGAGAAGAAGAAGGAGGAGAAGGAGAAGAAGAAGAAGAAGAAGAAGAAGAAGAAGAAGAAGAAGAAGAAGAAGAAGAAGAAGAAGAAGAAGAAGAAGAAGAAGAAGAAGAAGAAGAAGAAGAAGAAAAAGAAGAAGAAGAAGGGAAGAAGAAGAAGAACCCGTTTGGAACACCGTTAAACGCGCTAGAGTTTCTTCGTTTTTTGCAAAAGATTTAAACGGCCGCTTAAACAGGCAGGTGCGCCCATTTGAAACACCGTCTTTCCGTCTGTCCTTTCTGGCTGTTTTGCGTTAGAACCTCCAGTAGGTCATGCGACCACTTGCGGTCGTTTAAAACATCGTCTTTCCATTTGTTTCTTGTAGAACTTTTCTTTTCATTAGGTCTCCTGCGGGGTTAGTTCCAAATCAATACATAGTCATATTTCCAGGCGTCCATACATCGATTCAACACATAATTCAATTTGCACATAGAAAAGCCTTCATTAGAACCACTCTTACAGACTCACTTCTTCATATAAAATATCGATCACTCTTTTTATTGAAACAAAAAATAAAAACTTACTTTTCTACTTTATTCGCGTGGGTTGCCTCCCACGAAGGCTTCTTTCGGTCGGTTAGCTCGACCGTAGTGATGATCAAGGTGGTGCAAACACACCGAGACCGTAGCTTCTGGCACTCACAATGATGCCTTCTCATGAGTAGGTCTTGGTCCTCTTTTTCCTGGGGAAATGTCTCACCAAAGGATCTTTAGCGGGTAAATCAAATCTAACATTTTCCTTAGACACATTTTATCACAACTTTGATAGTCCTTAGAAAAGGTCTAACAGGAATTATAGGAGCAATAGGGTCTTCATGCATATCTACTATAACAAGATCAATCATAAAAGGGAAATCATTAATTTCAACTATAACACCATGCTTAATGCCTATTGCTTGAGTAAAAGTAGAGTTACCCATATTCAAAAAAATCTCGGTATTAGAATAAGGACCGAGATTAATACTATCAGAAACTAACTTGGGGATTGTGGAAACACTTGCCCCAAGATCAATAAAGCATTAAGCTTATTCAATCCTACCTCAATTTCTGTGCTAGGCTCAAAAGCATCCTCTTCTTAGCTGGTAACTTGCTGTAGAGCTTCTTCCTTTCATCATCATGTTCATGTACCTTGGCCACAACCTGTTCAGCAAAAACATTATATGCTTCATTGTTAGTTACCTCTGGCACTGGATACTTCATGGATATCATCTTCACAAAATCTGCAATGGTATAATTGTACTCTAGCACATGACTTGTTAAGTACTTCAGCTTTCTCTTCATTGCTTCTTACCGTTTTAACTTCTTCAAGTGGAGTAGGCTCTGGTTTACCTGTAAACTTAGCCAAAATTAGTATTTGGCTCTATGCTATTTTAGCCACTTTTGCTTCCATATTCTTTGATCTTCCTTCAAGAAGTTGGACATCATTTTTTTAGTCCAACAACCTTACTAGTTAATTCACCAAGTAAGTTATCATGGTTCTTCAAGGTATTCTTGAATCTTTCATTCTGCTCAGTCTGACTAGCAATACAACTTTTAAGAGTTTCTTCAAGAGTATTTCTATTGCTAGCATTAACCCCATTAAAATTATTGCATGCTCATCCATTTCTAGGATAAGGGAGTCTAGGAGCATATCCATTATTTTTCCAATTAGGATTGTAGCTATTACGAGCGATAAAATTCACAGCACTAGTTTCTTCACTAGTGATAGCATTAATGTTTACCACTTCTTTACCTTTTATTACGGAAATAAGTTCATCAAGCTTGGTTGTTAATTCCGTGCTATTTTCCTCCATGGAATTCACCCTCTTAGTGGTGGTTCTTTCAACATGCCATTGGGCATGGTTCTCTTGCATATCGTCCAGTATTTTTTTGACATCTTCTATGGGCTTTTCCATGATCGTTCCTCCTGCAGATGTATCAAGCACAGTTTTAATTTTTCATATGATTAAACCATTATAAAACATATGAAGGGTTAACCATTCCTCCATTTCATGACTGGGACGGTTTCTAATTGCTTCCTTCATTCTATCCCGCGCAAGCGCTAGTGGCTCACGTTCCTCTTGCTTGAAACCTATATTGTGAGAACGTAATTGCATAATCCTTTTTCCAGGTGGACAATACTTAGATAAAAAATTACTGCAACAATCAGCCCGAGAAGTAATACTACCCTTAGGTAGTGTGAGAAGCCATTACTTAGCTTTTCCTCTTAAGGAGAAAGGAAATAGACACAATTTTGAGTGCGTCGGGATCATAATCCTTTATGCGTGTCATGTTGCATAATTCACTGAAATTGCGTAGGTGCATACCGGCATCCTCAGAAGCAGAGCCTTCAAATTGGTCATGTTGAACCATGGAAACTAAGTTCGAATCTCATACTCAGCTGCTGCTACCTCAAGTTGTGCTATAGGTTCACTCATGAAGTTGTTACTGGGAGTAGCAAAACTCCCAAGATTACGAGCCATAGTAATCTTTTGGTTTTTCAACTCACAAGACTTGCAACTAAAAGTAAAACTTAAACTAAAAAGAGAAAAGTAAACACAAAACAGAAAATTAACCTTAACAAAAACTCTAAACACAAAGACTAGGAATACTAAACTCCTCCCCGACAACGGCGTCGGAAAAAGGGCTTGATATCTCCTTTTTATTGATTGGGTATTGGAACATAAAAGAGTATCCCACACCTATTTCCCCAGAGGTGACCTTGGGTTATCGAACCCACGAGAGGAAGATTCCCCTAGAAGCGATGGTCTCTAGCAAGCTTTTGTCAAAGTATAAAATCCAGCTTTTGACCGGATCAACAAGCAAATAGTGATTCAAATACTTGTAATAAAAAGAGGTACGAGCATGAGGTATTATGCTTACAACCTGGTATTTTTTATTGGATCAAATAAGTTATTAGTTTCTGTGTTAGAAGTCACCCGTCAAGATGTGCTTATTACGGATCAAAGTAGGGGATGTGTCCAAATAACATCTTGACCGACATGACTGCTACATGAAGAATCAGTTTTCCTACTACAGGCCCTATCTGTTGTGCGGAGTTACCTTGATAATTAAGATAATAAAATCAGACAAGAGCTTTCGGCATTTAATGACTACACCTCATTTCCCCCCAAGTATTGGATCCATGTTACCTTACTAAACCTTACTGTTACCGGTGTTCGGTAGAAGACTTCATAGTCTCCCTGCTCCTAGCTTCACCGGTGCTTGATCTCCATGATCCAGGGTACATGCAGCC
Organism: Triticum monococcum; assembly: GCA_034509565.1. Classification (NCBI taxonomy): domain Eukaryota; kingdom Viridiplantae; phylum Streptophyta; class Magnoliopsida; order Poales; family Poaceae; genus Triticum; species Triticum monococcum. Next base: position 59,273,442 of record CM067843.1, on the reverse strand, counting down.
TGCAGGGATGAAGATCACGTACAAGACAAGAGGCATCTTCACGGAACAATTTTATTTCACACATACGAGACGCTATATCAAAGTCTTCCATTGATTCCCTCAACAAATACCTCTAGTTGCAAGGCTCATGCCTCAACCCATACCCTCCCAAACTACTCACACATGGAGATCAGATCGCGGGAAGAAAACACTGAAGAACACATCTTGAGATTGGTAGATTGCAATATGTCTTACAATAATGGATGCCTTGTGCGATGCATGATTACAAATATGAATGGGATGCATGAGAACTATGGTGGTGGTGGAGATGGCTATGGAGATGGAGGTGGCTAGGGTTTGTGGATGATGATGAAGAGGGTTGTGGTTGTTGTGTTGTGCTCTGTGCTCACTAGTCTGTTCACATTTTGATGGGGCCTCTTTAACAAAAGTTGTTCATGTGGACGTGTTGCCTCGAAATCCATGCCATACGGGGTGGTCGCGTCCATATGGAACGCCGTCTTTGTTGTTGTTTTCGCGCATACGCCTCCTGTTGATCCTCTCCTCCATTCTTCTCCATTCCATTTCCACACAATGATTTACTTCCTTTTAGCCCATTTCCTATGGAAACACATCAAAGATAGTATTTTTGGAATCCTTTGCATTCATTAGTCATTAGTATCAATATCGGAGCAAATATCTTTTATCAATTGAAATATCACGGTTTAAACAAAGGTGAAATGGGTGTATAAATATCACTCATCAACCATGCAGACCTCCATCCGGGCCGCCACCCCGGCATCCATGTCCGAACCCACCAACCTCCCATAGTAGAAGTAGAAGGCGTCTCCTTTTACTCCTAGCTCGGCATTAGCCACGGAGTTTGGGTCGATGCCTCCATGACAGGAGGCGTGCACGCGTGTGTCCCTGTCAGTCCTGGTGGACCTAGGGAGACACCACACCGTGATTACCGACGGTCGTTGCCGAGCAAGCTCGCACGACGCCATGCCTGCGACCATCGACACTAATCTGTCCAATAGACACGTGGAGTCCGACAGCCACCGTGAACCAATGTACGTGTGTGGAGACAAACCTCATCGCCCAGGGGCACCCCTCGACCGAGCCCGCCATTGCCTACCCGGAGCGAGTGCTCCGACCCACCTCGGGCCCCAACTGATCCGCCCAAGCATGAGCCCAAGTCCTCACGCCGCCTCCGCCGCGCAAGCAACTCGTGCGGCCAGTCTAGACCTGGGAGAAGGGAGCAACCACCACCAACATGCATTGTCTGCCAGATCAGGGCTACCAGATCCACGTCGCTGCGACCACATCAGACCTGCACTATACCTCTGGTCACTGGCCACCAGGGCAGAGGCGACGACCAGCAGCAGAGCCACCATTGGCCACTAGTGGCGTGCCGCCTGAGTACCCTGGCCACCATTACCAGCCCACGCACGCAGCTAGTGGCATCACGCAGCAGACTGAGCCGTACCCAGACCCAACCACATCAGCCTCCACGAGCATCACTAGTAGAAAAAGGGTCAAATGTGAAGCACATTAGTACCGGTTTGATTTAGGCCCGGTACTAATGGTACCATTAGTGCCGGTTCGAACGGATTTGCATTAATGCCGGTTGGTGTTGAACCTTTAGTACCGGTTCGTGGCACGAACCGGTACTAAAGGGGTGGTGGCAGGCTGGCGTCAGGCCGGGGCCCCACGATCACCTTTAGTACCGGTTCGTGGCACGAACCGGTACTAAAGGGATCTGACCTATAGTACCGGTTTGTGATACAAACCGGCACTATAGGGCAATTTTCAAACTCTACCCCCCCCCCCCCCCCCCCCCCGCGTGTGTCGCCATTTCAGTTCTGAAAAAATCAAAAGAAAATGATAAAAACTTCAAAAAATAAAATCCTTCGAGAGGTAGTTATATTACTACATCTACTAGTTAGGAAAATTTGAAAACTACAATTTGGACATGTTTTGCAAAAAGTGTAGGGAAAATGTAAAACGCTATAACTTTTGCATATGATGTCGGAAAAAACGTATAATATATCAAAAAATTCAGCACGAAAATCCGCATCCGATGGAGACCGGCTATGGCCTGTTTGGAATTTTTTAGAATCCTCAAATTCCAAATGGAAAAAAAGATATGGTCAAATTTTAGTTTTTTTAAAAAAATTTGGTTAAATCTGGTCAAACTACTTATTCAAGAAGTATTAATGTTACTACATAATTATTCAAGAATATTAGTGTTACTAAATAATTATTTCATTTTTTTGAATTTTGGTCAAATCTGGTCAAACTATGGTCAAACTTATTCAAGAAATATTAGCGTTACTAAACAATTTCTGTTTTTTTAGAATAATAGTTTCAAACTCAAACGGTGAAATGTGTGACTTCATGCTCAAGCTAAACTCCTGAGGGTTAATAGGATTAACATCTTACTATTGTCAGAAAAACAATAAGTGCAGACTTGGAAACGAAGGAGAATAGAACCCGAAAGTTAAGCGTGCTCAGGTTGGAGTAGTGAGAGGGATGGGTGACCGGTCGGGAAGTTAGTTGATTTGGAATGAGTGATCCCCACTTGAGCAGTTACGAGGGGTGATTAGAGACTAAATCATCAAATAATTTAGAAAAATTAAATTTGGAATGAGTGATCCACACTTGAGCAGTTAAGAGAGGTGATTAGAGACTAAATCATCAAATAATTCAGAAAAATTAAAAATAAAAAAAATTCCAAATTTTTTTAAAAAAATCAAATTGTTTTTCCAAAATTTTCAAAAAAAAACCTATAGTACCGGTTGGGGGCGTGAGCTCACACCACGTGGTGGCACTTTAGCGCCGGTTGGTGCCGAACCGGTACTAAAGGGGGGGGCTTTAGTGCCGAAACTTTAGTGCCGGTTCCATAACCGGCACTAAAGGCCCTTACAAACCGGTTTTAAAGCTCCGTTTTCTACTAGTGCATGCGCCCGTGCCCGGGCGGACCTCCATGCCTAGGTCAGGCATGCGCAAACCCACCGTAGCCATCTGCCAACGCGCCGACCCACGCCTCGCGAGCGCAGCATCGCCACCCAGTTCGAGCTGCCTGCGCCCACACCACCGAGCGGAAGGAGAGAAAGCCCCGTTGTCACTGATGTCGGCAGGCTTTGCACGGCGGCGTGCCCGACAGCGGCGAGGACAGGGAGGGTAGGGGAGGAGGCCTCTGCCAATGGCTAGGGTTGGCCCTCCCTTGTCGCCCCTCATGGGCGACGCTGGTGCGGGTCCAAAGATGTAATCTACACCGTTATGACTCGTTCCCACGAGATAAATGACGATTTTTTCTTATTCATCATGATAATTTTTACGGAGAGGAGTTAATCTACACCGTTATGACTCAATCCCACGATAGTATTTGATGTTTACCATAGAAATTTCTAGCAAGTTTCTAATTAGTAGTAGTAGTAGTAGTAATAATAATAATAATAATAATAATAATAATAATAATAATAATAATAATAATAATAATAATAATAATAATAATAATAGAGACAAAGGAAAGGAGAGGCAGCGCTAGCAATCTCAACAACGACGATGTTTGTGTTTAGTTAATTTTGGTGACAATATAATTAAGTTTTCCATGTTCGCGTTCCCTGCATGTTTAGATGACAAGAACTTTCATGTCACATTGTCTTTCAACAATTTTTCGAAACTCTTGAAATTTCTGAAAAATCTCAAATATCCTCCCCTCGATGCACAATTGGCTGAGGACGGGGAAGAGGAATTTTTGTGTAGGGTGTGGTTAGATATCAGTCGACTGAGATTTAACCAAGGTTCAGTCAAATAATATAACATAAAAAAGTAAAAAATATGCACAGATCTTTACTTAAAATCTACGAATATAACATCGACTAGGACTTCGACTAAGATTTAGCAATCCAATCTTGTGTAAGAGTAGCCGCAAGCCACCCCTTGCTTGGCCACGTGATGTGTATTAATATGTTTGGCTACCATCGGGACTGGCTACAGAAGATTTTCTTTTTCTTTGCGGGGTGGCTACAGAAGATTTTATTTGATTACAATATATACAAGACTTGATTCTCAGGCTAAACTTGTATAATCGAAAGGATGTATCACAACACGCTAATGGAAGTCCACTTACGTTGATATTGACACGCTAACAGTCTGGACTAGCGAACTAATCGTAGCTCAAATGATATAGATTCTTTGTGGTGAAACCAGTCCTTTCAGGTTCAAACACCGATGCTTGCATTTTTCTGAATTTATTTCAGACTTTTCGACGATATTCGTTCGGTGGGGGAGACTTTCCCATCGACTACAAGTAGTCTTTGATGACTTCATCGATCTCAAAATATGATGCGGGCTCAGTATTTTAAATGTACTCATTCTGAGTGCGTACGTTCATAGGAAATAAGTGTATGTGTATGTAACAGTCTAGGTTTAGAGGATATATGCATGCAAATTGTTAGAGTTGAGAGGAGGACACGAGCACCAAGGAGGTAGCTGGTTTGCTTATTTAAACACGAGGTCCTCCCCCCTAATTCGCATCAAACCATTGATTCAAACTTGAAACATTCCCTCCCACCGCCCCCACACTGTAGCTCGGTAGCCATGGGGTCCCTCGTCGGCCATGTTGCGCCGGGAGCCGGTTTCCTCCTCATCGGCCTGTGGCATCTCTTCAACCACATCCGTCTGCTGGCGCTGCGTCCCAGCTCCTACGTCGCGCCGGTCTGGTTCCCGTTCCCGGCGCGGGGCCTCCGGCACCTCGAGCTCATCCTCATCATCGTCGGGTCGTCGGCGTCCATCTTCATGGAGCTCTTCGGCAGCCCCAGGAAGCACCAACCGTTCGACGACGACGGCACCATCCCCTCCGTGCACCTCCACAACCTGGAGCACGCGTCCATCTCGCTCGCGCTGCTCCTCTTCGCCGCGGCCACCCTCCACATGGACAGGGTCCGGGCGCCCATGCGGGACGCCGTCTCGCAGCTGGTCGCCGCCGCGGCGCTCGCGCAGGAGCTGCTCATGTTCCACCTCCACTCCACGGACCACATGGGCGTGGAGGGGCAGTTCCACTGGCTGCTGCAGGCCGTCATCGCGGTCACGCTCGCCGCCACGCTGCTGTGGTTCGCCTGCCCTGGGAGCTTCGCCGTGAGCCTGGTGCGGTCCGCGAGCATCGTGTTGCAGGGCGTCTGGTTCATCGTCATGGGCGTCATGCTCTGGACGCCGGGGCTCATCTCCAAGGGATGCTTCATCAACCTCGAGGAAGGCCACAACGTTGTCCGCTGCCGCACCGACGAGGCGCTCCACCGCGCAAAGTCCCTCGTCAACCTGCAGTTCAGCTGGTACCTCACCGCCACCGTGCTGTTCGTCGTCGTGTTCTACCTCCAGCTCACCAAGCTGTACCACGAGGAGCCGCGCTACCTTCCGCTGGTGAAGACAAGCCACGCCGACGGCAGGTTCGGATCTGTCGAGGACGATGACGGCGACGATGACGACGACCACGTCGAGGCCGCAAAGCGTACCTTCGGTCACGGTCACGTGGTCAGCGGCACACATTAAGCCCATGCATGCATGGAGACCGAGAAATAATTTAAGCTGTACGTGAGATGGGGCAACGGGTCTTGAGTCACAGGATGGCTCCGTGGATTGGTGTAACTCTGTAAAGTGTGGAACGTCGTTCAGTGTTCGGATTGGTGCGGTGGTGGATGACCCAAGACCTCTATGTGTAGATATAATGCATGGGAAGTTCGTGCTTGGCTACCCGCAAAGAAAATGTTTATTTATGAGCGGCGAGCTCTTGGTTATTCGAGCGTCTCTGTCTTTTTTAACCGGGTAAGCTCTCTATCTGCATTGAAGTACAGGAAAATCACGCGTTGTCCTGTATAACCGCGTACACCGAGTGAAAAACACGAGTTCTCCGATTACATCCGAGTGAACAGAGCAAGATCATCTCTAACCCCGACCCGCGAACCTTCCATTTGGACCTGTTGTCCGCATCTTGGAAGCCATTCAACGTGGCCGTGTATTGGCCCACGGCATGGTTTGAATAAATTTTCTCTCATAAAACAAAGACAAATATGGAGCTTTGCGGGAATCCGGATCACTATCATGTCTACTTCGGACCACCCTTCCTACCAAATATCCCCAACCCGCCCTCGCGCGCTTTCCTTCTGATGCACGCGCCGCTTACGGACCGCATTCATGCCGGTCCAGAGCACGCTGTGGCCGGCATTGATGCCGCGATTGATTCGAGTGAGGGAGGACGGCGCTTGATCGACACGTCATCTCGGGAGCCGCCGCTTCAATGCGGACGCAACTTCCCGAGGAACATACTCCGGCTGCTGCGTCACATTGAAGTGGCTGACCAGCCCTTCGCATGGCCTGGCCGCGGCTATATAAGCAGCGCTACAGCGCCATCCACATCGCAGTCTATCCTACTCCCCTCTCTCCGCCCATCTCCCTCCACATCTCCGGTGATGGGCAAGTCCGGGGCGTCGGCATCAGCAGGCGGCGATCTAGGGCGGACTCTGGCGAATCGTGGCGACGCCGCCCTCAAATTTGGGGCCGTCGTCTTAATCGGCGGGCGGATCCTCGACGAAGGCGGAGATCACCATCTCCTCCAGCAATGAGGAGGACCACCCGCCGCAGCAATCCGCGCCGGCGGTGGCCGGCAGGTGTACGCCGCCACCGACATGGAGTACAAGGAGCAAATGGAGCTAGTACTCCGTCGCTCAGTGCTCCGCCTCAACGGCCTGGCTTTGCCACCGGAGATGCTCCTCCCCGTCAAGCCGGAGCCGGCATCCCCTCAGCGCTCTCCACCGTGCAACCATGGTGTCCAAATCGGATGCTGCATGAACAACGCCTCTCATCGCCGGCAATGCGCATCAAGGAGGAGCGGCTCTCTTCGTCGCCCCAGCGTGTCAAGGAGGAGTGACTCTCTCCGCCCCGGCGCGTCAAGGAGGAGCACCGCTGGTTGTGCCCATTGCGATTGCGAAAACACGTGGTCGCCTACGGCACAATCTCAACGGCGGCGGCGGCGGCTCTTCATCGTCTGGGAACGCCCTAACGGCGCATGAGTATGCCGACAGGGAGCGGCGCCGGCTGGACAGACGCAACGCGGCGCGTCGGTCGGAGTTCACTGGCTCCGACGTCCCGCCACCATACATCATGGCGGACACGAAGATGGCATACACCTGGGCTCTGGACCGCTCTGCAATGACGGCGGAGACGAGCAAGCGCTGTCTCCACCGCCTCGATGGGGAGATGGCGGAGTACGACAAGGAGTGGTCTCTCATCGAGATCACCACCACCAATGCCGCTTCCTCCCAGGCCTGTCACCCTCTCCCCGCCCATGTCATCGATGGCCGTGGCCACACTGCGCACGACTAGTAGGAGGAAGTGGAGAGGATCATTCGAAAGGGTCAGGCGGCTGCCGGGAAGCCCTGCCGCGATGCCACCACCTTCCGCCGCCCAAATCTCGACGACTCCGACTCAGACGATGGAACGGGCGACGATGATGGAGGAGGAGCCGCCGGCCAGCTCAGCAAAGCGTACAAGGTCACCGTCAAGTATATGGTAGTTTAGGATTTTATTTTAAGGCTTTTAGTTCACCAGGCGACATATCATCCGGTTTTATGTATAAATTATTATATTTCAAATGAAATCCCCGGTGTTTATATCAAAAGTCGTTCAGTTTGCATGAATTTTGTCTGGTTAGTTCAAATTGTTGTCAAAATATATGCGGCTATGGTTAGATGGCGGCCTCCTTATCCGTGTCTGCAGACTGAACTGTTTTGTCTGCAAACGGACGCGGGAGGAAATTTGCGGGTTGCGTTGGAGATGTCCTAAGCAACGAGAAACTCATGTCACAAACAAGATACTAAACTTATTGAAGGAAATATGCCCTAGAGGCAATAATAAAGTTATTATTTATTTCCTTATTTCATGATAAATGTTGATTATTCATGCTAGAATTGTATTAACCGAAAACATAATACATGTGTGAATACATAGACAAACAGAGTGTCACTAGTATGCCTCTACTTGACTAGCTCGTTGCTCAAAGATGGTTAAGTTTCCTAACCATAGACATGAGTTGTCATTTGATTAACGGGATCACATCATTAGGAGAATGATGTGATTGACTTGACCCATTCCGTTAGCTTAGCACTTGATCGTTTAGTTTGTTGCTATTGCTTTCTTCATGACTTATACATGTTCCTATGACTATGAGATTATGCAACTCCCGTTTACCGGAGGAACACTTTGTGTGCCACCAAATGTCACAACGTAACTGGGTGATTATAAAGGTGCTCTACAGGTGTCTCCAAAGATACTTGTTGGGTTGGCGTATTTTGAGATTAGGATTTGTCACTCCGATTGTCGGAGAGGTATCTCTGGGCCCACTCGGTAATGCACATCATTATAAGTCTTGCAAGCATTGCAACTAATGAGTTAGTTGCTGGATGATGTATCACGGAATGAGTAAAGAGACTTGCCGGTAACGAGATAGAACTATGTATTGAGATACCGACGATCGAATCTCGGACAAGTAACATACCGATGACAAAGGGAACAACGTATGTTGTTATGCGGTCTGACCGATAAAGATCTTCGTAGAATATGTAGGAGCCAATATGGGCATCCAGGTCCCGCTATAGGTTATTGACCAGAGAGGTGTCTCGGTCATGTCTACATAGTTCTCGAACCCGTAGGGTCCGCACGCTTAACGTTCGTTGACGATATAGTACTATATGAGTTATGTATGTTGATGACCGAATGTTGTTCGGAGTCCGGGATGAGATCACGGACATGACGAGGAACTCCGGAATGGTCCGGAGATAAAGTTTGATATATGGGATAATAGTGTTTGGTCACCGGAAGGGGTTCCGAATGTTTCCCAAAATGTTTGGGTATGAGAACACTTTATTTGGGCCAAAGGGGAAAGCCCACAACGTTTTTGGAAAGCACAAAAGGAAGTTTTGCGGAGTCCAGGAGCCAGACGCCGGGAACCGTGGCGTGTGGCCCTGGAGTCCGAGAAGGACTCTTGCCTTTCGGGTGAAACCGACTTTGTGGAGGCTTTTACTCCAAGTTTCGACCCCAAGACTCAACATATAAATAGAGGGGTAGGGCTAGCACCCAAGACACATCAAGAAACACCAAGCCGTGTGCCGGCAACCCCGTCCCCTCTAGTTTATCCTCCGTCATAGTTTTCGTAGTGCTTAGGCGAAGCCCTGCGGAGATTGTTCTTCACCAGCACCGTTACCACGCTGTCGTGCTGTCGAAACTCATCTACTACTTCGCCCCTCTTGCTGGATCGAGAAGGCGAGGACGTCACCGAGCTGAACATGTGCAGAACTTGGAGGTGTCGTGCTTTCGGTACTTGGATCGGTCGGACGTGAAGACGTACGACTACATCAACCGCGTTGATATAACGCTTCCGCGAATGGTCTACGAGGGTACGTAGACAACACTCTCCCCTCTCGTTGCTATGCATCACCATGATCTTGCGTGTGCGTAGGAATTTTTTTGAAATTACTACGTTCCCCAACAGTGGCATCAGAGCCAGGTTTTATGCGTTGATGTTATATGCATGAGTAGAACACAAGTGAGTTGTGGGCGATATAAGTCATACTGCTTACCATCATGTCATACTTTGGTCCAGCGGTATTGTTGGATGAAGCGGCTCGGACCGAGATTACGCGTACGCTTACGCGAGACTGGTTCTACCAACGTGCTTTGCACACATGTGGCTGGCGGGTGTCAGTTTCTCCAAGTTTAGTTGAACCAAGTGTGGCTACGCCCGTTCCTTGCGAAGGTTAAAACAATACCAACTTGACAAACTATCGTTGTGGTTTTGATGCGTAGGTAGGAACGGTTCTTGCTAAGCCCGTAGCAGCCATGTAAAACTTGCAACAACAAAGTAGAGGACGTCTAACTTGTTTTTGCAGGGCATGTTGTGATGTGATATGGTCAAGACATGATGCTAAATTTTATTGTATGATATGATCATGTTTTGTAACCGAGTTATCGGCAACTGGCAGGAGCCATATGGTTGTCGCTTTATTGTATGCAATGCAATCACGCTGTAATGCTTTACTTTATCACTAAGCGATAGCGATAGTCGTGGAAGCATAAGATTGGCGAGACGACAACGATGCTACGATGGAGATCAAGGTGTTGCGCCGGTGACGATGGTGATCATGACGGTACTTCGGAGATGGATATCACAAGTACAAGAAGATGATGGCCATATCATATCACTTATATTGATTGCATGTGATGTTTATCTTTTATGCATCTTATATTGCTTTGATTGATGGTAGCATTATAAGATGATCTCTCACTAAATTTCAAGATAAAAGTGTTCTCCCTGAGCATGCACCGTTGCCAAAGTTCGTCGTGCCTAGACACCACGTGATGATCGGGTGTGATAAGCTCTACGTCCATCTACAACGGGTGCAAGCCAGTTTTTGCACACGTAGAATACTCAGGTTAAACTTGACGACCCTAGCATATGCAGATATGGCCTCGGAACACTGAGACCGAAAGGTCGAGCGTGAATCATATAGTAGATATGATCAACATATTGATGTTCACCATTGAAAGCTACTCCATTTCACGTGATGATCGGTTATGGTTTAGTTGATTTGGATCACGTGATCACTTAGAAGATTAGAGGGCTGTCTTTCTAAGTGGGAGTTCTTATGTAATATGATTAATTGAACTTAAATTTATCATGAACTTAGTACCTGATAGTATTTTGCTTGTCTATGTTGATTATAGATAGATGGCCCGTGCTGTTGTTCCGTTGAATTTTAATGCGTTCCTTGAGAAAGCAAAGTTGAAAGATGATGGTAGCAATTACATGGACTGGGTCCGTAACTTGAGGATTATCCTCATTACTGCACAGAAGAATTACGTCCTGGAAGCACCGCTAAGTGTCAAGCCTGCTGCAGGAGCAACACCAGATGTTATGAACGTCTGGCAGAGCAAAGCTGATGACTACTCGATAGTTTAGTGTGCCATGCTTTACGGCTTAGAACTGGGTCTTCAACGACGTTTTGAACGTCATGGAGCATATGAGATGTTCTAGGAGTAGAAGTTAATATTTCAAGCAAATGCCCTGATTGAGAGATATGAAGTCTCCAATAAGTTCTATAGCTGCAAGATGGAGGGGAATAGTTCTTTCAGTGAACATATACTCAAAATGTCTGGGTATCATAATCACTTGACTCAACTGGGAGTTAATCTTCCTATTGATAGTGTCATTGACAGAGTTCCTCAATCACTGCCACCAAGCTACAAGAGCTTCGTGATGAACTATAACATGCAAGGGATGGATAAGACGATTCCCGAGCTCTTCGCAATGCTAAATGCTGCGGAGGTAGAAATCAAGAAAGAGCATCAAGTGTTGATGGTCAATATGACCGCCAGTTTCAAGAAAAAGGGCAAAGGGAAGAAGAAGGGGAACTTCAAGAAGAACAACAAACAAGTTGCTGCTCAGGAGAAGAAACCCAAGTCTGGACCTAAGCCTGAAACTGAGTGCTTCTACTGCAAGCAGACTGGACACTGGAAGCGGAACTGCCCCAAGTATTTGGCGGATAAGAAGGATGACAAGGTGAACAAAGGTATATGTGATATATGAAGGAAATATGCCCTAGAGGCAATAATAAAGTTATTATTTATTTCCTTATATCATGATAAATGTTTATTATTCATGCTAGAATTGTATTAACCGGAAACATAATACATGTGTGAATACATAGACCAACAGAGTGTCACTAGTATGCCTCTACTTGACTAGCTCGTTAATCAAAGATGGTTATGTTTCCTAACCATGAACAAAGAGTTGTTATTTGATTAACGAGGTCACATCATTAGTTGAATGATCTGATTGACATGACCCATTCCATTAGCTTAGCACCCGATCGTTTAGTATGTTGCTATTGCTTTCTTCATGACTTATACATGTTCCTATAACTATGAGATTATGCAACTCCCGTTTACCGGAGGAACACTTTGGGTACTACCAAACGTCACAACGTAACTGGGTGATTATAAAGGAGTACTACAGGTGTCTCCAATGGTAGATGTTGGGTTGGCGTATTTCGAGATTAGGGTTTGTCACTCCGATTGTCGGAGAGGTATCTCTGGGCCCTCTCGGTAATGCACATCACATAAGCCTTGCAAGCACTGCAACTAATATGTTAGTTGTGAGATGATGTATTACGGAACGAGTAAAGAGACTTGCCAGTAACGAGATTGAACTAGGTATTGGATACCGACGATCGAATCTCGGGCAAGTAACATACCGATGACAAAGGGAACAACGTATGTTGTTATGCGGTCTGACCGATAAAGATCTTCGTAGAATATGTAGGAGCCAATATGGGCATCCAGGTCCCGCTATTGGTTATTGACCGGAGACGTGTCTCGGTCATGTCTACATTGTTCTCGAACCGTAGGGTCCGCACGCTTAACGTTACGATGACAGTTATTATGAGTTTATGCATTTTGATGTACCGAAGGTTGTTCGGAGTCCCGGATGAGATCACGGACATGACGAGGAGTCTCGAAATGGTCGAGATGTAAAGATTGATATATTGGAAGCCTATGTTTGGACATAGGAAGTGTTCCGGGTGAAATCGGGAATTTACCGGAATACCGGGAGGGTTACCGGAACCCCCCGGGAGACTAATGGGCCTATTGGGCCTTAGTGGAAAAAGAGAAAAGGGGCAGCCCATAAGCTTGCCGGCGCCCCCCCTTTCCCCAAGTCCTAGTAGGACTAGGAGAAGGGGCCGGCCCCCCCTCTTTCTCCTTTCCCCCGAGAGTCCTAATTGGAATAGGATTGGAGGGAGGAGTCCTACTCCCGGTGGGAGTAGGACTCCCCTGCGCCTCCCTCTCCCTGGCCGGCCGGCCCCCCTTCCTCCAACCTTTATATACGGGGGCAGGGGACACCCCAAGACACACAAGTTGATCCTTGAGATCGTTCCTTAGCCGTGTGCAGTGCCCCCTGCCACCAAATTCCACCTCGATCGTACCGTTACAGTGCTTAGGCGAAGCCCTGCGTCGGTAGTACATCAAGATCGTCACCACGCCGTCGTGCTGACGGAACTCTTCCTCGACGCTTTGCTGGATCGGAGCCCGAGGAACGTCATCAAGCTGAACGTGTGCTAAGAACTCGGAGGTGCCGGAGTAACGGTGCTTGGATCGGTCGGATCGGGAAGAAGACGTACGACTACTTCCTCTACGTTGTGTGATCGCTTCCGCAGTCGGTCTGCGTTGGTACGTAGACAACACTCTCCCCTCTCGTTGCTATGCATCACCATGATCTTGCGTGTGCGTAGGAAAATTTTCGAAATTACTACGTTCCCAACAGTGGCATCCGGGCCTAGGTTTTATGGTTTGATGTTATTTGCACGAGTAGAACACAAGTGAGTTGTGGGCGATACAAGTCATACTGCCTACCAGCATGTCATACTTTGGTTCGGCGGTATTGTTGGGTGAGACGATCCGGACCAACCTTACGCGTACTCTTACGCGAGACCGGTTCCCTCGACGTGCTTTGCACATAGATGGCTTGCGGAAGACTGTCTGTCCAACTTTAGTTGAACCAAGTGTGACTACGCCCGGTCCTTGAGAAGGTTAAAACGGAGTCTATTTGACGAACTATCGTTGTGGTTTTGATGCGTAGGTGAGATGAGTTCTTACTTAAGCCCGTAGCAGCCACGTAAAACTTGCAACAACAAAGTAGAGGACGTCTAACTTGTTTTTGCAGGGTATGTTGTGATGTGATATGGTCAAGGCATGATCCTGATTTTATTGTATGAGATGATCATGTTTTGTAACCGAGTTATCGGCAACTGGCAGGAGCCATATGGTTGTCGCTTTATTGTATGCAATGCAATCGCGATGTAATGCTTTACTTTATTACTAAACGGTAGTGATAGTCGTGGAAGCATAAGATTGGCGAGACGACAACGATGCTACGATGGAGATCAAGGTGTCGCGCCGGTGACGATGGTGATCATGACGGTGCTTCGGAGATGGAGATCACAAGCACAAGATGATGATGGCCATATCATATCACTTATATTGATTGCATGTGATGTTTATCCCTTTTATGCATCTTATCTTGCTTTGATTGACGGTAGCATTATAAGATGATCTCTCACTAAAAATTATCAAGAAGTGTTCTCCCTGAGTATGCACCGTTGCCAAAGTTCGTCGTGCCCAGACACCACGTGATGATCGGGTGTGATAAGCTCTACGTCCAAATACAACGGGTGCAAAACAGTTGCACACGCAGAATACTCAGGTTATACTTGACGAGCCAAGCATATACAGATATGGCCTCGGAACACGGAGACCGAAAGGTCGAGCGTGAATCATATAGTAGATATGATCAACATAACGATGTTCACCATTGAAAACTAGTCCATCTCACGTGATGATCGGTTATGGTTTATTTGATTTGGATCACGTGATCACTTAGAAGATTAGAGGGATGTCTATCTAAGTGGGAGTTCCTAAGTAATTTGATTAACTGAACTTAAACTTATCATGAACTTAGTACCTGATAGTATCTTGCTTGTTTATGTTGATTGTAGATAGATGGCTCGTGCTATTGTTCCGTTGAATTTTAATGCGTTCCTTGAGAAAGCAAAGTTGAAAGATGATGGTAGCAATTACACGGACTGGGTCCGTAACCTCAGGATTATCCTCATTGCTGCACAGAAGAATTACGTCCTGGAAGCACCGCTGGGTGACAGGCCTGCTGCTGGAGCAACGCCAGATGTTGTGAACGTCTGGCAGAGCAAAGCTGATGACTACTCGATAGTTCAGTGTGCCATGCTTTACGGCTTAGAATCGGGACTTCAACGACGTTTTGAACGTCATGGAGCATATGAGATGTTCCAGGAGTTGAAGTTAATATTTCAAGCAAATGCCCGAATTGAGAGATATGAAGTCTCCAATAAGTTCTATAGCTGCAAGATGGAGAACAGTTCTGTCAGTGAGCATATACTCAAAATGTCTGGGTATAATAATCACTTGATTCAGATGGGAGTTAATCTTCCAGATGACTGCGTCATTGACAGAATTCTCCAATCACTGCCACCAAGCTACAAGAGCTTCGTGATGAACTATAATATGCAAGGGATGAACAAGACTATTCCCGAGCTCTTCGCAATGCTGAAAGCTGCGGAGGTAGAAATCAAGAAGGAGCATCAAGTGTTGATGGTTAGCAAAACCACTAGTTTCAAGAAAAAGGGCAAAGGGAAGAAGAAGGGAAACTTCAAGAAGAACAGCAAACAAGTTGCTGCTCAGGAGAAGAAACCCAAGTCTGGACCTAAGCCTGAAACTGAGTGCTTCTACTGCAAGCAGACTGGTCACTGGAAGCGGAACTGCCCCAAGTATTTGGCGGATAAGAAGGATGGCAAAGTGAGCAAAGGTATATGTGATATACATGTTATTGATGTGTACCTTACTAGAGCTCGCAGTAGCACCTGGGTATTTGATACTGGTTCTGTTGCTAATATTTGCAACTCGAAACAGGGACTACGGAATAAGCGGACACTAGCAAAGGACGAGGTGACGATGCGTGTGGGAAACGGTTCCAAAGTCGATGTGATCGCGGTCGGCACGCTACCTCTACATCTACCTTCGGGATTAATATTAGACCTAAATAATTGTTATTTGGTGCCAGCGTTGAGCATGAACATTATATCTGGATCTTGTTTAATGTGAGACGGTTATTCATTTAAATCAGAGAATAATGGTTGTTCTATTTATATGAATAATATCTTTTATGGTCATGCACCTTTGAAGAGTGGTCTATTCTTGTTGAATCTCGAAGATAGTGATACACATATTCATAATGTAGAAGCCAAAAGATGCAAAGTTAATAATGATAGTGCAACTTATTTGTGGCACTGCCGTTTAGGTCATATCGGTGTAAAGCGCATGAAGAAACTCCATACTGATGGGCTTTTGGAACCACTTGATTATGAATCACTTGGTACTTGCGAACCGTGCCTCATAGGCAAGATGACTAAAACACCGTTCTCCGGTACTATGGAGAGAGCAACAGATTTATTGGAAATCATACATACCGATGTATGTGGTCCGATGAATATTGAGGCTCGTGGCGGATATCGTTATTTTCTCACCTTCACGGATGATTTAAGCAGATATGGGTATATCTACTTAATGAAACATAAGTCTGAAACATTTGAAAAGTTCAAAGAATTTCAGAGTGAGGTTGAAAATCATCGTAACAAGAAAATAAAGTTTCTACGATCTGATCGTGGAGGAGAATATTTGAGTTACGAGTTTGGTGTACATTTGAAAAATTGTGGAATAGTTTCGCAACTCACGCCACCCGGAACACCACAACGTAATGGTGTGTCCGAACGTCGTAATCGTACTTTACTAGATATGGTGCGATCTATGATGTCTCTTACTGATTTACCGCTATCGTTTTGGGGTTATGCTTTAGAGACGGCCGCATTCACGTTAAACAGGGCACCATCAAAATCCGTTGAGACGACACCTTATGAACTATGGTTTGGCAAGAAACCAAAGTTGTCGTTTCTTAAAGTTTGGGGCTGCGATGCTTATGTGAAAAAGCTTCAACCTGATAAGCTCGAACCCAAATCGGAGAAATGTGTCTTCATAGGATATCCAAAGGAAACTATTGGATACACCTTCTATCACAGATCCGAAGGCAAGACTTTTGTTGCTAAATTCGGAAACTTTCTAGAGAAGGAGTTTCTCTCGAAAGAAGTGAGTGGGAGGAAAGTAGAACTTGACGAGGTAACTGTACCTGCTCCCTTATTGGAAAATAGTACATCACAGAAAACTGTTTCTGCAACACCTATACCAATCAGTGAGGAAGCTAATGATGATGATCATGAAGCTTCAGAACAAGATACTACTGAACCACGTAGATCAACCAGAGTGAGATCCGCACCAGAGTGGTACGGTAATCCAGTTCTGGAAGTCATGATGCTAGATCATGATGAACCTACGAACTATGAAGAAGCGATGGTGAGCCCAGATTCCGCAAAGTGGCTTGAGGCCATGAAATCTGAGATGGGATCCATGTATGAAAACAAAGTATGGACTTTGGTTGACTTGCCCGATGATCGGCAAGCAATTGAGAATAAATGGATCTTCAAGAAAAAGACTGACGCTGACGGTAATATTACTGTCTATAAAGCTCGACTTGTCGCGAAAGGTTTTCGACAAGTTCAAGGAGTTGACTACGATGAGACCTTCTCACCCGTAGCGATGCTTAAGTCCGTCAGAATTATGTTAGCAATTGCCGCATTTTATGATTATGAAATATGGCAGATGGATGTCAAAACTGCATTCCTGAATGGATTTCTGGAAGAAGAGTTGTATATGATACAACCAGAAGGTTTTGTCGATCCAAAAGGAGCTAACAAAGTATGCAAACTCCAGCGATCCATTTATGGACTGGTGCAAGCATCTCGGAGTTGGAATAAACGCTTTGATAGTGTGATCAAAGCATTTGGCTTTATACAGACTTTTGGAGAAGCCTGTATTTACAAGAAAGTGAGTGGGAGCTCTGTAGCATTTCTAATATTATATGTGGATGACATATTGCTGATTGGAAATGATATAGAATTTCTGGATAGCATAAAGGGATACTTGAATAAAAGTTTTTCGATGAAAGACCTCGGGGAAGCTGCTTACATATTAGGCATAAAGATCTATAGAGATAGATCAAAACGCTTAATTGGACTTTCACAAAGCACATACCTTGACAAGATTTTGAAGAAGTTCAAAATGGATCAAGCAAAGAAAGGGTTCTTGCCTGTGTTACAAGGTATGAAGTTGAGTCAGACTCAATGCCCGACCACTGCAGAAGATAGAGAGAAAATGAAAGATGTTCCCTATGCTTCAGCCATAGGCTCTATCATGTATGCAATGCTGTGTACCGGACCTGATGTGTGCCTTGCTATAAGTTTAGCAGGGAGGTACCAAAGTAATCCAGGAATGGATCACTGGACAGCGGTCAAGAACATCCTGAAATACCTGAAAAGGACTAAGGATATGTTTCTCGTATATGGAGGTGACAAAGAGCTCACTGTAAGAGGTTACGTTGATGCAAGCTTTGACACTGATCCGGACGATTCTAAATCGCAAACCGGATACGTGTTTACTTTAAACGGTGGAGCTGTCAGTTGGTGCAGTTCTAAACAAAGCGTCGTAGCGGGATCTACATGTGAAGCGGAGTACATAGCTGCTTCGGAAGCAGCAAATGAAGGAGTCTGGATGAAGGAGTTCATATCCGATCTAGGTGTCATACCTAGTGCATCGGGTCCAATGAAAATCTTCTGTGACAATACTGGTGCAATTGCCTTGGCAAAGGAATCCAGATTTCACAAGAGGACCAAACACATCAAGAGACGCTTCAACTCCATCTGGGATTTAGTCCAGGTGGGAGACATAGAGATTTGCAAGATACAAACGGATCTGAATGTTGCAGACCCGTTGACTAAGCCTCTTCCACGAGCAAAACATGATCAGCACCAAGGCTCCATGGGTGTTAGAATCATTATAGTGTAATCTAGATTATTGACTCTAGTGCAAGTGGGAGACTAAAGGAAATATGCCCTAGAGGCAATAATAAAGTTATTATTTATTTCCTTATATCATGATAAATGTTTATTATTCATGCTAGAATTGTATTAACCGGAAACATAATACATGTGTGAATACATAGACCAACAGAGTGTCACTAGTATGCCTCTACTTGACTAGCTCGTTAATCAAAGATGGTTATGTTTCCTAACCATGAACAAAGAGTTGTTATTTGATTAACGAGGTCACATCATTAGTTGAATGATCTGATTGACATGACCCATTCCATTAGCTTAGCACCCGATCGTTTAGTATGTTGCTATTGCTTTCTTCATGACTTATACATGTTCCTATAACTATGAGATTATGCAACTCCCGTTTACCGGAGGAACACTTTGGGTACTACCAAACATCACAACGTAACTGGGTGATTATAAAGGAGTACTACAGGTGTCTCCAATGGTAGATGTTGGGTTGGCGTATTTCGAGATTAGGGTTTGTCACTCCGATTGTCGGAGAGGTATCTCTGGGCCCTCTCGGTAATGCACATCACATAAGCCTTGCAAGCACTGCAACTAATATGTTAGTTGTGAGATGATGTATTACGGAACGAGTAAAGAGACTTGCCAGTAACGAGATTGAACTAGGTATTGGATACCGACGATCGAATCTCGGGCAAGTAACATACCGATGACAAAGGGAACAACGTATGTTGTTATGCGGTCTGACCGATAAAGATCTTCGTAGAATATGTAGGAGCCAATATGGGCATCCAGGTCCCGCTATTGGTTATTGACCGGAGACGTGTCTCGGTCATGTCTACATTGTTCTCGAACCGTAGGGTCCGCACGCTTAACGTTACGATGACAGTTATTATGAGTTTATGCATTTTGATGTACCGAAGGTTGTTCGGAGTCCCGGATGAGATCACGGACATGACGAGGAGTCTCGAAATGGTCGAGACGTAAAGATTGATATATTGGAAGCCTATGTTTGGACATAGGAAGTGTTCCGGGTGAAATCGGGAATTTACCGGAATACCGGGAGGGTTACCGGAACCCCCCGGGAGACTAATGGGCCTATTGGGCCTTAGTGGAAAAAGAGAAAAGGGGCAGCCCATAAGCTGGCCGGCGCCCCCCCTTTCCCCAAGTCCTAGTAGGACTAGGAGAAGGGGCATGCCCCCCCTCTTTCTCCTTTCCCCCCGAGAGTCCTAATTGGAATAGGATTGGAGGGAGGAGTCCTACTCCCGGTGGGAGTAGGACTCCCCTGCGCCTCCCTCTCCCTGGCCGGCCGGCCCCCCTTCCTCCAACCTTTATATACGGGGGCAGGGGACACCCCAAGACACACAAGTTGATCCTTGAGATCGTTCCTTAGCCGTGTGCGGTGCCCCCTGCCACCAAATTCCACATCGATCGTACCGTTACAGTGCTTAGGCGAAGCCCTGCGTCGGTAGTACATCAAGATCGTCACCACGCCGTCGTGCTGACGGAACTCTTCCTCGACGCTTTGCTGGATCGGAGCCCGAGGAACGTCATCGAGCTGAACGTGTGCTAAGAACTCGGAGGTGCCGGAGTAACGGTGCTTGGATCGGTCGGATCGGGAAGAAGACGTACGACTACTTCCTCTATGTTGTGTGATCGCTTCCGCAGTCGGTCTGCGTTGGTACGTAGACAACACTCTCCCCTCTCGTTGCTATGCATCACCATGATCTTGCGTGTGCGTCGGAAAATTTTCGAAATTACTACGTTCCCCAACAATATACACGTTATTGATGTGTACCTTACTAGAGCTCGCAGTAGCACCTGGGTATTTGATACTGGTTCTCTTGCTAATATTTGCAACTCGAAACAGGGACTACGGATTAAGCGAACACTGGCCAAGGACGAGGTGACGATGCGCGTGGGAAATGGTTCCAAAGTCGATGTGATCGCGGTCGGCACGCTACCTCTACATCTATCTTCGGGGTTAGTTTTAGACCTAAATAATTGTTATTTGGTGCCAACGTTGAGCATGAACATTATATCTGGATCTTGTTTGATGCGAGACGGTTATTTATTTAAATCAAAGAAATGGTTGTTCTATTTATATGAGTAATATCTTTTATGGTCATGCACCCTTGAAGAGTGGTCTATTTTTGATGAATCTCGATAGTTGTGATACACATATTCATAATATTGAAGCCAAAAGATGCAGAGTTGATAATGATAGTGCAACTTATTTGTGGCACTGCCGTTTAGGTCATATCGGTGTAAAGCGCATGAAGAAACTCCATACTGATGGACTTTTGGAACCACTTGATTATGAATCACTTGGTACTTGCGAACCGTGCCTCATGGGCAAGATGACTAAAACGCCGTTCTCCGGTACTATGGAGAGAGCAACAGATTTGTTGGAAATCATACATATAGATGTATGTGGTCCGATGAATGTTGAGGCTCGTGGCGGATATCGTTATTTTCTCACCTTCACAGATGATTTAGGCAGACATGGGTATATCTACTTAATGAAACATAAATCTGAGAAATTTGAAAAGTTCAAAGAATTTCAGAGTGAAGTTGAAAATCATCGTAACAAGAAAATAAAATTTCTACGATCTGATCGTGGAGGAGAATATTTGAGTTACGAGTTTGGTCTACATTTGAAACAAAGCGGAATAGTTTCGCAACTCACGCCACCCGGAACACCACAGCATAATGGTGTGTCCGAATGTCGTAATCGTACCTTACCAGATATGGTGCGATCTATGATGTCTCTTACTGATTTACTGCTATCGTTCTGTGGTTATGCTTTAGAGACGACCGCATTCACGCTAAATAGGGCACCATCGAAATCCGTTGAGACGACGCCTTATGAACTGTGGTTTGGCAAGAAACCAAAGTTGTCATTTCTTAAAGTTTGGGGCTGCGATGCTTATGTGAAAAAGCTTCAACTTGATAAGCTCGAACCCAAATCGGAGAAATGTGTCTTCATAGGATACCCAAAGGAGACTATTGGGTACACCTTCTATCACAGATCCGAAGGCAAGACATTCATTGCTAAGAATGGATCCTTTCTAGAGAAGGAGTTTCTCTCGAAAGAAGTGAGTGGGAGGAAAGTAGAACTTGATGAGGTAACTGTACCCGCTCCCTTATTGGAAAGTAGTTCATCACAGAAACCGGTTTCTGTGACACCTACACCAATTAGTGAGGAAGTTAATGATGATGATCATGGAACTTCAGATCAAGTTATTACTGAACTTCGTAGATCAACCAGAGTAAGATCCGCACCAGAGTGGTATGGTAATCCTATTCTGGGGGTCATGCTATTAGATCATGATGAACCTACGAACTATGAAGAAGCGATGGTGAGCCCAGATTCCGCAAAATGGCTAGAAGCCATGAAATCTGAGATGGGATCCATGTATGAGAACAAAGTGTGGACTTTGGTTGACTTGCCCGTTGATCGGCAAGCAATTGAGAATAAATGGATCTTCAAGAAGAAGGCTGACGGTAGTGTTACTGTCTACAAAGCTCGACTTGTTGCAAAAGGTTTTCAACAAGTTCAAGGGATTGACTATGATGAGACCTTCTCACCCATAGCGATGCTTAAGTCTGTCCGAATCATGTTAGTAATTGCCGCATTTTATGATTATGAAGAGTTGTATATGATGCAACCGGAAGGTTTTGTCGATCCAAAGGGAGCTAACAAAGTGTGCAAGCTCCAGTGACCCATTTATGGACTGGTGCAAGCCTCTCGGAGTTGGAATAAACGCTTTGATAGTGTGATCAAAGCATTTGGTTTTGTACAGACTTTTGGAGAAGCCTGTATTTACAAGAAAGTGAGTGGGAGCTCTGTAGTATTTCTGATATAATATGCGGATGACATATTGCTAATTGGAAATGACATAGAAATTCTGGATAGCATAAAGGGATACTTGAATAAAAGTTTTTCTATGAAAGACCTTGGTGAAGCTACTTACATATTGGGCATCAAGATCTATAGAGATAGATCAAGACGGCTAATTGGACTTTCACAAAGCACATACCTTGACAAAGTTTTGAAAAAGTTCAAAATGGATCAAGCAAAGAAAGGGTTCTTGCCTGTGTTACAATGTGTGAAGTTGAGTAATACTCAATGCCCAACCACTGCAGAAGATAGAGAGAAGATGAAAGATGTTCCCTATGCTTCAGCCATAGGCTCTATCATGTATGCAATGCTGTGTACCAGACCTGATGTGTGCCTTGCTATAAGTCTAGCAGGGAGGTACCAAAGTAATCCAGGAGTGGATCACTGGACAGCGGTCAAGAACATCCTGAAATACCTGAGAAGGACTAAGGATATGTTTCTCGTTTATGGAGGTGACAAAGAGCTCATTATAAATGGTTACGTTGACGCAAGCTTTGACACTGATCCGGACGATTCTAAATCGCAAACCGGATACGTATTTATATCAAACGGTGGAGCTGTCAGTTGGTGCAGTTCTAAACAAAGCGTCGTGGCGGGATCTACGTGTGAAGCGGGGTACATAGCTGCTTCAGAAGCAGCAAATAAAGGAGTCTGGATGAAGGAGTTCATATCCGATCTAGGTGCCATACCTAGTGCATCAGGTCCAATGAAAATCTTTTGTGACAATACTGGTGCAATTGCCTTGGCAAAGGAATCCAGATTTCACAAGAGAACCAAGCACATCAAGAGATGCTTCAATTCCATCCGGGATTTAGTCTAGGTGGGAGACATAGAAATTTGCAAGATACATACGGATCTGAATGTTGCAGACCCGTTGACTAAGCCTCTTCCACGAGCAAAACATGATCAGCACCAAGGCTCCATGGGTGTTAGAATCATTACTGTGTAATCTAGATTATTGACTCAAGTGCAAGTGGGAGACTGAAGGAAATATGCCCTAGAGGCAATAATAAAGTCATTATTTATTTCCTTATTTCATGATAAATGTTTATTATTCATGCTAGAATTGTATTAACCAGAAACATAATACATGTGTGAATACATAGACAAACAGACTGTCACTAGTATGCTTCTACTTGACTAGCTCGTTGATCAAAGATGGTTAAGTTTCCTAACCATAGACATGAGTTGTCATTTGATTAACGGGATCACATCATTAGGAGAATGATGGGATTGACTTGACCCATTCCGTTAGCTTAGCAATTGATCGTTTAGTTTGTTGCTATTGCTTTCTTCATGACTTATACATGTTCCTATGACTATGAGATTATGCAACTCCCGTTTATCGGAGGAACATTTTGTGTGCCACCAAACGTCACAACGTAACTGGGTGATTATAAAGGTGCTCTACAGGTGTCTCCAAAGGTACTTGTTGGGTTGGCGTATTTCGAGATTAGGATTTGTCACTCCGATTGTCGGAGAGGTATCTCTGGGCCCACTCGATAATGCACATCACTATAAGCCTTGCAAGCATTGCAACTAATGAGTTAGTTGCAGGATGATGTATCATGGAACGAGTAAAGAGACTAGCCGGTAACGAGATTGAACTAGGTATTGAGATACCGGCGATCAAATCTCGGGCAAGTAACATACCGATGACAAAGGGAACAACGTATGTTGTTATGCGGTCTGACCGATAAAGATCTTCGTAGAATATGTAGGAGCCAATATGGGAATCCAGGTCCCGCTATTGGTTATTGACAAGAGAGGTGTCTCGGTCATGTCTACATAGTTCTCGAACCCGTAGGGTCCGCACGCTTAACGTTCGTTGACGATATAGTACTATATGAGTTATGTATGTTGATGACCGAATGTTGTTCGGAGTCCAGGATGAGATCACGGACATGACGAGGAACTCCGGAATGGTCCGGAGATAAAGTTTGATATATGGGATAATAGTGTTTGGTCACCGGAAGGGTTCTGGAAATCACCGGAAGGGGTTCCGGATGTTTCTCGAAATGTTTGGGTACGCGAACACTTTATTCGGGCCAAAGGGGAAAGCCCACAAGGTTTTTGGAAAGCGCAAAAGGAAGTTTTGCGGAGTCCAGGGGCCAGACGCCGGGGTCCCTGGCGTCTGGCCCTGGAGTCCGAGAAGGACTCTTGCCTTTCGGGTGAAACCGACTTTGTGGAGGCTTTTACTCCAAGTTTCGACCCCAAGGCTCAACATATAAATAGAGGGGTAGGGCTAGCACCCAAGACACATCAAGAAACACCAAGCCGCGTGCCGGCAACCCCGTCCCCTCTAGTTTATCCTCCGTCATAGTTTTTGTAGTGCTTAGGCAAAGCCCTGCGGAGATTGTTCTTCACCAACACCGTCACCACACCATCGTGCTCTCGGAACTCATCTACTACTTTGCCCCTCTTGCTGGATCGAGAAGGAGAGGATCTCACCGAGCTGAACGTGTGCAGAACTCGGAGGTGCCGTGCTTTCGGTACTTGGATCGGTCGGACGTGAAGATGTACGACTACATCAACCGTGTTAATATAACGCTTCCGTGAACGGTCTACGAGGGTACGTAGACAACACTCTCCCCTCTTGTTGCTATGCATCACCAGGATCTTGCGTGTGCGTAGGATTTTTTTTGAAATTACTATGTTCCCCAACACTTATGACTAAGTGACTCAAGTGGGTCCACAAAAAGTGTTTGGACCATTTTTGTCATCCAACGGGGACATGTATATATCCACTTAGTAGCTGGACATACAGATTCTGGTATCCAAGAGATAAACATGGGGGGCTTTGCTCAAACATGCATTTGACCAACCACATGCATGGTCTATCTCTTCCCTCTGTCCTCCCATCCGCACATGCATGGTTGTAACGCCCCGAGGCCGATGCGTTAGGTGTCTTGCAGTTATTCGCTGTTGTTGCCTCGTCAGTTGTTTGCGTGTCATGCATTTCATATCATGTCATCATGTGCATCACATTTGCATACATGTTCGTCTCATGCATCCGAGCATTTTCCCCGTTGTCCGTTTTACGATCCGACACTCCTATGTCCTCTAGCGTCCCCTTTTGTCTTTTTTCGTGTGCGGGTGTTAAACATTCTCAGATTGGACCGAGATTTGCCAAGCGGCCTTGGTTCACCACCGGTAGACCGCCGGTCAAGTTTCGTGCCATTTGGACTTCGTTTGATACTCCAACGGTTAACTGAGGAACCGTAAGGGCCTCGTATGTGTTGCAGCCCAACACCTCTCCAAAGTGGCCCAAAGCCCAGGTAAACCCCCTCCATCCTCTCGGTCGTTCGATCACGATCGCGTGGCCGAAAACCATGCTCAATTTGGAGCCTCCTAGCTCCCTCTACCTATAAATATAGACCCCTCCGAAAATCTCACAGTCAAACCCTAACTTTCGTCCTCCTTGCGCCGCCGGACACTTCTCCACTGGCCGGACGTGTCCGATTCCCCCGCGCCGCCGCGCCCAGCCAACCGCGAGCCGCCACGTGGCCCGCCACCGCCTCCCACCTCGCCAGCCCCCGCGGCCCGGGGCAGGCCCCCGCGGCCTGAGCCGCCCGCCGCCCGCGCTCGCGCCCCGCGCCGCCCGCCTCCGCCGCCAGCGCTCGCCGCTCCGCCGCGCCGTTCGCCGCCTCCTCGCTGCCCCTCGCCAACTCCTCGCCGCCCGCGCACGCCAGACCTCGCCGGCGGCCGCCTCCGCCGCCCGCGCTCGCCGCTCCGCCGCGCCGTTCGCCGCCTCCGCTCCGCCACCGGTCGCCACCGCCACCGGGCCTCGCCGCCTCGTCCTCCCTCAGCTCCGGCCACGGTGCCCCGCCGTCTACAACAACTCCGGTGAGCTCCTGCGAGCTCCGGCCGCCGCCCTGCACTGTTTCGGCCAACCTCGGGAAGTGTGCCCAGATCCACATCCAGATCCAGATCCGAAATTAGGGTTGACCTCGTTTTTGCCCTAAGTTTTTAGTATTTTTAGCATACTTCATCGCATCATATCTTTGCATCCGTGGCTTCATTTTGGGCGTGTAATATATCAAATTGTTCGTCTGGATGAGCACTTCATTTCATTCCATTGCACCATGTTCATTTGAGTTCATCTTGATGCCCTAAATGCTGTTGCAAGAGTGCTATGTAATGTTAGTTTCAGATTCTTATCAGATATTGGACATTTGTCATTTTTGCCATGTTTAATGTGTGCCTCCTATGAACTTGAGCCCTACATGTGGTTTATTATATGCCATGCCATCTTTACAGGGGTGTATGCCATGTATTTTTGTGATCAATGTGGTGACTAGCACAAGCATGCAAAGTAGCTCTCGTGATGTTGCTGATTTCAGGGACTTAGAATTCTTCCAAGTCATTTTCCTGATGATATTTGTATGCCATGTATTCATGTTGCTACAGAGTGATCCATGCCTCTTTTGAGCATGTTCAGTAAGGATGATTTTGAGATATTGTTATGCTCTATCCATCCATGTCTTTGTTTGCAATTATGGAGTGCCCTAGCATGACTCAAT
Source organism: Triticum monococcum (assembly GCA_034509565.1). NCBI lineage: Eukaryota > Viridiplantae > Streptophyta > Magnoliopsida > Poales > Poaceae > Triticum > Triticum monococcum. Next base: position 59,246,446 of record CM067843.1, on the reverse strand, counting down.
CTTGCTCTACTTTTGCTATAAAATGTGCCTGGCAGATTGTTTATGTGTTAATCAATTTTGCCGAGGTTGTTGTAGTTGATCCATGCATGCTATGGGACTGCTCTTGCCATGATTAGCTTATTTATTATGTCTTCTTGCTGGGTGTATGCTTAGTTTGTCATGCAATGCCTTGTGGTGAGTGCATCGAGCTCGCAAACATGCCTATGTAACTCTGTTTATGCCATGTCCAGTTTTCTGCTAATTTTGAATCTGTTAACGAAACTTGCTATGTTCACATGGCTGCCATCATATCTTCTGATCCTTTTTGGCTTATGGTCAGTAAGGGACTTTTGTTATATGCTTTGAGTAGTTTCATGCCATGTCTTGCTTTGCCATGATATGTTCCTGTAGCATGTTGTTATCTTGCTCTAAACATTGCTTCCTGATGTTAAATCCTGACATGCTGTCATTTTCTCTAAGTCTGTGAACCTGATATCTTTTGCACTTTTGCCATGCTTGTTTGAGCCTGCTATTGTGTGATTTAGCCGTAGCTCAGTGTTCATCTTTTGTCAAGCATCTTGAGTGGATCACTGCCATGTGCTTTGTTGCTATGTTAGAGTGCAGTAGCTTATTGTTCTTGATGCATTTAGATGGCATCGTGATGTTAATCGCAGATTGATGCCATTATTGTTTTGCTTGCCATTTGTAAATCGTGCATCAAATTCCGGTGATCTTTATATCGATTTCGATCGAAATCATCTCATCTTTCCAGTGGCTCTCTTGGTTTGCCAAGTTGAGGCCTGGTTCAATATTTTCCTTCCGGAGCATGCATATGCATTGCATATCACATCCCGCATATCATTCCATGTTTTGCATCATGTTGCTTGCGCATTGCACCGTGGTTGATCGTGGTTCCCTTTGCTTGTGTTCTTGCTTTGGGTAGAGTCGGGAGACGAGTACGTGATCGAGGAACCTGTTGAGTACGCTTACGAGGATCAAGCTTTCGTCAACTCGGAGAACCTTGCAGGCAAGATGACCATACCCTCAAAATCACTTCTATCTTTGCTTGCTAGTTGCTCGCTCTTTTGCTATGCCTATGCTATGATAACTACCACATGCTTTACCATGCCTCCCATATTGCCATGTCAAACCTCTAACCCACCTTGTCCTAGCAAACAGTTGTATGGCTATGTTACCGCTTTGCTCAGCCCCTCTTATAGCATTGTTAGTTGCAGGTGAAGATTGGAGTTTGTTCTTGTTAGAACATGTTTATTGTTGGGATATCATTATTATATCTTATTTACCTTAATGCATGTATATACTTGGTAAAGGGTGGAAGGCTCGGCCTTAGGCCTGGTGTTTTGTTCCACTCTTGCCGCCCTAGTTTCCGTCATACTGGTGTTATGTTCCTTGAATTTGCGTTCCTTACACGGTTGGGTTATAATGGGAAGCCCTTGATAGTTCGCCTTGAATAAAACTCCTCCAGCAAGGCCCAACCTTGGTTTTACCATTTGCCACCTAGCCTTTTTCCCTTGGGTTTCGTGGACTCAAGGGTCATCTTTATTCTAACCCCCCCCCCCCCGGGGCCAGTGCTTCTCTAAGTGCTGGTCCAACCTGAACGATATCCGGCGCCCCCTGGGCAACCAGGGTTTATGCCAACCCGACGTCTGGCTCATCTGGTGTGCCCTGAGAACGAGATATGTGCAGCTCCTATCGGGATTTGTCGGCACATTCGGGCGGCTTTGCTGGTTTAGTTTTACCATTGTCGAGATGTCTTCTAACCGGGATTCCGAGTCTGATCGGGTCGTCTTGGGAGGAGGAATATCCTTCGTTGACCGTGAGAGCTTGTGATGGGCTAAGTTAGGACACCCCTGGAGGGTTTTGAACTTTCGAAAGCCGTGCCCGCAGTTATGGGCAGATGGGAATTTGTTAATATCCGATTGTAGAAACCTTGACACTTAACTTAATTAAAATGCATCAACCGCGTGTGTAGCCGTGATGGTCTCTTCTCGACGGGGTCCAGGAATTGAACACGGTGTTGGAGTTATGCTTGAACGTAAGTAGTTTCAGGATCACTTCTTGATCACTTCTAGTTCACGACCGTGCTTTGCCTTCTCTTCTCGCTCTCATTTGCGTAAGTTAGCCACCATATATGCTAGTGCTTGCTGCAGCTCCACCTCATACCTTTTCCCTACCCTTAAGCTTAAATAGTCTTGATCGCGAGGGTGTGATATTGCTGAGTCCCCGTGACTCACAGTTTACTTCCAAAACCAGTTGTAGGTGCCGATGACACCAGTGCAGGTGATGCAACTGAGCTCAAGTGGGAGCTCGATGAAGATCTTAATCGTAGTATTGTTTCGTTTCCAGTTGATCAGTAGTGGAGCCCAGTCGGGGCGATCAGGGATCTATCATTAGGGGTGGTCTTCTTTTATTTTGGTTCCGTAGTCGGACCTTGTTTGTATTTTGGATGTTGTAATGCTATATTAATGTATTGTGTGAAGTGGCGATTGTAAGCCAACTCTGTACCTCTTTCTTATTCAGTACATGGGATGTGTAAAGATTACCCATCTTGCGACATGCCTACAATGCGGTTATGCCTCTAAGTCGTGCTCCGACACATGGGAGATATAGCCGCATCGTGGGTGTTACAAGTTGGTATCAGAGCCTTCCCCGACTTAGGAGCCCCCTGCTTGATCGAATCGCTAGCGTTGTTGAGTCTAGAAAAATGTTTTGAGTCTTTTAGGATTATATATATATATCGGAGAGTAGGATTCTTTTTAATCCTCAGTCCCTTCTTCGCTCTGGTGAGGCATCCTGACATAGAGTTTTGACTCTTCTCTTCTCAAAATTTCACTAATATTTTTTAGGATCACGCTGGTATCTTAGAATCGTTCCGATGGTTTTGTGACGAGAACATTGTTCTTGGTGCCTCCTGACATTTAGGGGTTGTGGCAGTGTCCCGGGGAGTTGAGCTCCGAGGTGTTGTCGTCACAATTTTATCGTTGCAGTTCTGCAATACCTGAGTTTCGCCGACATCGAAAATCTCTTTTATGCAGTTGTTGGTGAGATAACCTCGACGCCACCCAGTATTGGGGTGGGAGTTCGGGAGTATTGACATAACCCGTATAACGGATGCTTTTCAAAGGTTGAGGTAAATGATTTCCAAAGATTTCTTGATTATGTGTTGAAGGATGGATATAGCTGGATGTATGATTTGCTAGTTTTGGGTGAGATATTATGCTTCCCCTGTATCCCCAACACCTTATTGCATAACCGGAAAGTTTCGGGAGTTTATAAGTGGGAATTCAAGTAGCTCCTAGGAAATCTTTCCGACAGATGTATGATATGAAATTGGGGTTCGACGTCTAGTGGTCCGCCTATCCACGGTTGGTTTTACAGTGGTCTAATTGTGTCTTAAAGAGTCCTTGGCTATGCTGACTCGGGGATGCTTCGTATGTCATGTGCACTGCCTTGTACATGATGGTGCTGTACGATCGAGCCCGTGTGGGCCCCACCACAAAAACTTCGGACGAAATCTCTATCATATGTTTGTTCCGGCTTTTTCTGCAAGCCAATCCTTTGTTTTGTTTTGGTTTGTGGTATTCGAGTTGCTTCGATGTCAAGTGTTGATTCCATACTTTCCTAAGTGGCGTTCTCATATTTCTATGTGAATACCAATCCTTCTTGATAATCGAGATTGTCATGTCAATCCTTCTCAACCGGCGTATTTCTCTTCAAGTGGATCCGATCATTTTCAACATCCACAAGATCAACTCAAGTCTTCTCAACGTTGTTTGTTTCATCCATCCCAACCTGTCTTTGTTTTTCCCGCCCTCCCACACTTTTTCTTCGAGGACTAAGATTTCTTAATCAAGTATCCTTTTATTGATGTGAAGTCTCTTCGTTCTTCTCAGTCAATCTTCTTACTCGGTGGTTCTCATGAAGATGCTCCACAAGCTTATCATTCTTGCTCTCTTTTCTCCTCCGGTGGATTCAATTCAAGCTTTGGTGTTGATCATATCCTTTTCCCTCGTTTCAAATACCTTCTCATGCCGGTGCACCTCTTAATCATCTACTTGCTATTCATTTGTTCCGGAGTACTGAAGATATCTCGAAAGATTCGCGCTGCCATTCTCAATCGTTCAAGATACCTCGAGGTTGTTATCTCAATCAAGCCATTTAACTCAACCGGTGCAATCTCTCTTCAAATCATTTCAACGGTGTTTCTTTTGAGTGGGCCCTAACCCACAGGTCTTTTCCCAGGATCTTACCTGACTCTTCTTATTTTCCCGGAGCTATCCTCAAATTTCTTTTCGAAGTTTGACGTAAGAATGAATTATCATCAGTCATATGTCTTTCCCCAAGATATTTCATATTCTTTTCACCGTTGGCTCAACCTTTATATTCATCATCCCGGAGTGTCTAAACAATTCTTGGTGGTGTTTCTCGTCGTCATTCTCGGATTTGAAGACCGAAGTAGAGTTTTCCTACAATTCTTATCTGTTCTCTCAAAGATTCATGATTCTAGCTTGATGTCGTCCTCTCATAATTGTTTTCGACTGTGAGAATTCTTTTCATCCATCTGGAGCATTTCAGGAGTCTTTTCAGTTTGATTCTCCGAAGGCCATCATTTTGGGATTATTCATTCCAGCTTCCAGCTCTCGTTTCTCCAAATATTACCAGTGATTCATCCCTTTTACTTCATTCATTTCTAATTCTTATGGAGGTCCGTTCAAAGATTACTTTCCTTTTGTCATCATATCAAGTCATTCGTTGTTTTCCAAATCCTACCGCTGGTTTCTTGAAGACCTCCTCAAGTTTGCGCTATATCTATCTTAATCCTTTCTACGAGAATAGGTTGTATGCAATCCATTGCTTGTCATCAATTTAAATTGGTGAAGGATAAGCATAATGTAATTCTTATTCTTGTTTCATCGAGTAAATTAAATTCCTGCTTTCCGGAGTGGTTCATCATATCACATTCTCGGTTCGAGATGCTTTACCTTTTCTTTCGATGTTCCAAGTTTCCAATTTATCTCGTCGTGAAGCTTCATCTAATCATTGCAAGGCTTCAACCTTATTCTTTTCATCCTTCATCTCATTTGATCATTCTTTTATTACCGGAGTTCTTCATGGAGGCACTACATGATAGTTCATCAAGGATTAAATTCCTTCTCGAAGTGTTCATCAAGATTCTTTTCAGAGGAGCTCAAGCATTCTTCATCTTGCAATCCAGAGTGCAATTCTTTCTAGCGTATCATTGGAGGTGGTATTATGTCATTCTTGATAATTTGAGTTCATGTTTCATGATCTCACATGTTGTTAAGAAGGAGGTATTTTAAATCCATCAACCTCTTCATTGGAGTTATCTTGTGTCATGTTTCACCTAAAGCCTTCCCTAAGGATTGTTGCTATTTATGGTGCTCATAAATGACCCAAGTTCTTCATCTATCCTCCCGGCGAAATAAGTTTCCCGTCTTCTTGTTTATATCAATCCAATCTATTGTTTCCATTAGTGGCAGAATTTCACCTCATAATTTCGAGATGTTTTCTATAAGCCCACAACAAGCTTACTCTTTTCGCTGTTGGTTTTCCAACAATTCCGTTCGACCCTTCTCCTAAAGATGCTATTCAAGCTCATATGAGGTAGAAGATGTGGTTTTCTTCTCCGTTCTTTTGTTCCGACGATCCAACTTCTACTCTTTCATTCCGGAGCCATTGTGATGTTGCTCTCGTCAACCCATCTTCTTGTTTTTTTCTCTCAGGATCGTGTTCTTTTCTTGCTTATCAATTTAACCGGAGTGTTTTTTCCTCTGCGCAAGATCTTTTCGCCTTATCAAGTCTTGCATCTCTTTTCAACCGGAGTGCTGTCCGAATTTGTTCTTCCTTGTTCCTCGTTACTAATGGAGTGTTTTTCAACTTCGATCACCTCCGTGGTATTATTCCTTTCAAGTTGGTCAACTTTTCAAGGTTCTTTGGTTTCACTCGTTTGTCAAAGAAGCAACTTAGTTTTACCTCTTCTCTTCCTCTTCCTTTTCCCTCCAGTGCCATCCTAGATCTCGGGACGAGATCCTCTCGTAGTGGTGGAGTGTTGTAACGCCCCGAGGCTGATGCGCCAGGTGTCTTCCAGTTATTCGTTGTTGTTGCCTCGGCAGTTGTTTGCGTGTCATGCATTTCATATCATGTCATCATCTACATCGCATTTGCACACATGTTCGTCTCATGCATCCGAGAATTTTCCCCGTTGTCCGTTTTGCGATCTGACACTCTTATGTCCTCCGGCGTCCCCTTTTGTCTCTTTTCGTGTGCAGGTGTTAAACGTTCTCGGATTGGACCGAGATTTACCAAGCGGCCTTGGTTCACCACCGGTAGACTGCCCATCAAGTTTCGTGCCATTTGGACTTCGTTTGATACTCCAACGGTTAACCGAGGAACTGTAAGGGCCTCATGTGTGTGTTGCAGCCCAACACCTCTCTAAAGTGGCCCAAAGCCCAGCTAAACCTCCTCCATCCTCTCGGTCGTTCGATCACGACCGTGTGGCCGAAAACCGTGTTCAATTTGGAGCCTCCTAGCTCCCTCTACCTATAAATATAGACCCCCTCCAAAAATCTCGTAGTAAAACCCTAACTTTCGGCCTCCTCGCGCCGCCGGACACTTCTCCACCGGCCGGACGTGTCCGATTTGCCCGTGCCGCCGCGCCCAGCCAACCGCAAGCCGCCACGTGGCCCGCTGCCGCCTCCCACCTCGCCGGCCCGCGCGGCCCGGGGCAGGCCCCCGCGCCCCGAGCCGCCCGCCGCCAGCGCTCGCGCCTCGCGCCGCCCGCCTCCGTCGCCAGCGCTCGCCGCTCCGCCGCGCCGTTCGCCGCCTCCTCGCCGCCCCTCGCCGCACACGCGCGCCGGACCTCCCCGCCGGCTGCCTCCGCTCCGCCACCCAACCTCGCCGCCTCGTCCTCCCTCAGCTCCGGCCACGGTGCCCCGCCGTCTACAACAACTCCGGCGAGCTCCTTCGAGCTCCGGCCGCCGCCCCGCATTGTTCCGGCCAACCTCGGGAAGGGTGCCCAGATCCAGATCCAGATCCGAAATTAGGGTTGTCCTCGTTTTTGCCCTAGTATTTCTAGCATACTTCATCGCATCATATCTTAGCATCCGTGGCTCCGTTTTGGGCATGTAGCATATCAAATTGTTCGTCTAGATGAGCACTTCATTTCATTCCATTGCACCATGTTCATTTGAGTTCATTTTGATGCCCTAAATGCTGTTGCAAGAGTTCTATGTAATATTAGTTTCAGATTCTTATCAGATATTGGACATTTGTCATTTTTGCCATGTTTAATGTGTGCCTCCTATGAACTTGAGCCCTACATGTGTTTTGTTATATGCCATGCCATCTTTACAGGGGTGTATGCCATGTATTTTTGTGATCAATGTGGTGAATAGCACAAGCATGCAAAGTAGCTCTCGTGATGTTGCTGATTTCAGGGACTTAGAATTCTTCCAAGTCATTTTCCTGATGATATTTGTATGCCATGTATTCATGTTGCTACAGAGTGATCCATGCCTCTTTTGAGCATGTTCAGTAAGGATGATTTTGAGATATTGTTATGCTCTATCCATCTATGTATTTGTTTGCAATTATGGAGTGCCCTAGCATGACTCAATCTTGCTCTACTTTTGCTATAAAATGTTCCTGGCAGATTGTTTACGTGTTAATCAATTTTTTCGAGGTTGTTGTAGTTGATCCATGCATGCTATGAGAGTGCTCTTGCCATGATTAGCTTATTTATCATGTCTTCTTTCTGGGTGTATGCTTAGTTTGTCATGCAATGCCTTGTGGTGAGTGCATTGAGCTCGCAAACATGCCTATGTAACTCTGTTTATGCCATGTCCAGTTTGCTGCTAAGTCTGAATCTGTTAACGAAACTTGCTATGTTCACATGGGTGCCATCATATCTTCTGATCCTTTTTGGCTTATGGTCAGTAAGGGACTTTTGTTATATGCTTTGAGTAGTTTCATGCCATGTCTTGCTTTGCCATGATATGTTCCTATAGCATGCTGTTATATTGGTCTAAACATTGCTTCCTGATGTTAAATCCTGACATGCTGTTATTTTCTCTAAGTCTGTGAACCTGATATCTTTTGCACTTTTGCCATGCTTGTTTGAGTCTGCTATTGTGTGATTTAGCCGTAGCTCAGTGTTCATCTTCTGTCAAGCATCTTGAGTGGATCACTACCATGTGCTTTGTTGCTATGTTAGAGTGCAGTAGCTTATTGTTCTTGATGCATTTAGATGGCATCGTGTTGTTAATCGCAGATTGGTGCCATTATTGTTTTTCTTGCCATTTGTAAACCGTGCATCCGATTCCGGTGATCTTTATATCGATTTCGATCAAAATAATCTCATCTTTCCAGCGGCGCTCTTGGTTTGCCAAGTTGAGGCCTGGTTCAATCTTTTCCTTCCGGAGCATGCATATGCATTGCATATCACATCCCGCATATCATGCCATGTTTTGCATCATGTTGCTTGCGCATTGCACCGTAGTTGATCGTGGTTCCCTTTGCTTGTGTTCTTGCTTTGGGTAGAGCCGGGAATGAGTACGTGATCAAGGAACCCGTTGTGTACGCTTACGAGGATCAAGCTTTTGTCAACTCGGAGAACTTTGCAGGCAAGATGACCATACTCTCGAAATCACTTCTATCTTTGCTTGCTAGTTGCTCGCTCTTTTGCTATGCCTATGCTACGATACCTACCACATGCTTTACCATGCCCCCCATATTTCCATGTCAAACCTCTAACCCACCTTGTCCTAGCAAACCGTTGTTTGGCTATGTTACCGCTTTGCTCAACCCCTCTTATAGCGTTGTTAGTTGCAGGTGAAGATTGGAGTTTGTTCCTTGTTGGAACATGTTTATTGTTGGGATATCATTATTATATCTTGTTTACCTTAATGCATCTATATACTTGGTAAAGGGTGGAAGGCTCGGCCTTATGCTTGGTGTTTTGTTCCACTCTTGCCGCCCTAGTTTCCGTCATACCGGTGTTATGTTCCTTGATTTTGCGTTCCTTACACGATTAGGTTATAATGGGAACCCCTTGACAGTTCGCCTTGAATAAAACTCCTCCGGCAAGGCCCAACCTTGGTTTTACCATTTGCCACCTAGATTTTTCCCTTGGGATTCGCGGACTCAAGGGTCATCTTTATTTTAACCCCCCGGGCCAGTGCTTCTCTAAGTGTTGGTCCAACCTGAGCGATGTGCGGCGCCCCCTCGGCAACCAGGGTTTATGCCAACCCGACGTCTGGCTCATCCGGTGTGCCCTGAGAATGAGATATGTGCAGCTCCTATCGGGATTTGTCGGCACATTCGGGCGGCTTTGCTGGTTTAGTTTTACCATTGTCGAGATGTCTTGTAACCGGGATTCCGAGTCTGATCGGGTTATCCTGGGAGGAGGAATATCCTTCGTTGACCGTGAGAGCTTGTGATGGGCTAAGTCGGGACACCCCTGCAGGGTTTTGAACTTTCAAAAGTCGTGCCCGCGGTTATGGGCAGATGGGAATTTGTTAATATCCGGTTGTAGAAAACTTGACACTTAACTTAATTAAAATGCATCAACCGCGTGTGTAGCCGTGATGGTCTCTTCTTGGCGGGGTCCGGGAAGTGAACACGGTGTTGGAGTTATGCTTGAACATAAGTAGTTTCAGGATCACTTTTTGATCACTTCTAGTCCACGACCATGCTTTGCCTTCTCTTCTCGCTCTCATTTGCGTAAGTTAGCCACCATATATGCTAGTGCTTGCTGCAGCTCCACCTCATACCTTTTCCCTACCCTTAAGCTTAAATAGTCTTGATCGCGAGGGTGTGAGATTGCTGAGTCCCCGTGACTCACAGTTTACTTCCAAAACCAGTTGCAGGTGCCGATGACACCAGTGCAGGTGACGCAACTGAGCTCAAGTGGGAGCTCGATGAAGATCTTAATCGTAGTCTTGTTTTGTTTCCAGTTGATCAATAGTGGAGCCCAGTCAGGGCGATCGGGGACCGTAGTCAGACCTTGTTTGTATTCTAGATGTTGTAATGCTATATTTATGTATTGTGTGAAGTGTCCATTGTAAGCCAACTCTGTACCTCTTTCTTATTCAGTACATGGGATGTGTAAAGATTACCCCTCTTACGACATGCCTACAATGCGGTTATGCCTCTAAGTCGTGCTCCGACACGTGGGAGATATAGCCGCATCGTGGGTGTTACAATGGTCCCCATCTTCTCTATCTCCTCTCAACCGGACACTAAACCACAAATATCCCACCACATGTATGGTCCCCGCATACTTTTTCTTCTCCCAATCGGATACTTGTAATTAGCATTGGTTGGCTCCCCCCCCCCCCCCCCGCATCATGTCTGCGGACTATGTCCGTATGGCAAAACAGACATGTACCCGAGGAATTTGTGGGTCAACATTGGAGATGCCCTAAGGAACAGTCTAGTGGAAGATTCAAGACTTAGAGTGTTGGTCCCCCACTTTGAGCTGATGGGAGGGAATCTTATGAATACATGCTCTTAAACTTGGTTTGGTATGTTACCATGACCTACCCTAAAACAAACCCAGAGGAATTCACCATGGTCAACCCCCTCACCGCCGGTCCACACTCTAGACCGCATGAGGAGGGTCAGAACACCATCCGGCATGCATGTGGCCCAAATATATGTATGAAAGGGTGATGTGATGTTTAAATACCCAATGCACAACTTTGATGTGGCACCTGCATCATAAATCAGACAGTCTGACATGAAGGTTCAGGACTTAGAGTGTTGGTCCCCCCACTTTGTACCGGTGGGACGGAATATTATGAATGCATGAGGTCAAACTTGATCTGGTATGCCAACATGACCTACCGTAATACTCCCTCCGTTCCGAATTACTTGTCTTGTATTTGTCTACATACGGATGTATCTAGACTCATTTTAGTGCTAGATACCTCCGTATCTAGACAAATACAAGACAAGTAATTTGGAACAGAGGGAGTACAAACCAAGAGGAATTCATCATGGTCACCCCCCCCCGGTGCGCTCTCTTTCTCCGCTCTCTTTAATTTCTGCACTACTCTGAAAGCACAGTGGTACAGTTCTCTGTGTTGAAACCGCAGCCCTCTAGCTACCTCTCCTCTCACTCGAACGGAGGTGGAAGAAGAAGAACAATGGACACAAGATTTTCTGGCCGGCGACGAACGCCGCCACGGGCGCTCAAATGCCCCAATCTTTCTTCTTTACAATGGCTACATGGCTTACACTCGGCTCTTCTGGCTCTACCACCTACATTTGTTTAAGTAGCACATGTGCACACACGCTACCGGAGCAACAGCCTGCCCGGTTCCTATGCCACTCACGCACAAGACTAAGCCAACATGCATACACAGACGCACCACGCTAGCTAACAACCTCTAAACGCATGCACTTGACTTGGCTACACATCAACTAACCAAGTACTGACTCTACGATCTACACGACGCAGCCGGCTATGCCACTAACTAACCTATTGATGACCCACAAGTATAGGGGATCTATCGTAGTCCTTTCGATAAGTAAGAGTGTCGAACCCAACAAGGAGCAGAAGGAAATGATAAGCGGTTTTCAGCAAGGTATTCTATGCAAATACTGAAATAAGTGGTAACAGATAGTTTTGTGATAGTATAAATTGTAACGAGCAACAAGTAACAAAAGTAAATAAAGTGCAGCAAGATGGCCCAATCCTTTTGTAGCAAAGGACAAGCCGGAACAAACTCTTATAATAGGAAAAGTGCTCCCGAGGAAACATGGGAATATCGTCAAGCTAGTTTTCATCACGTTCATATGATTCGCGTTAGATACTTTGATAATTTGATATGTGGGTGGACCGGTGCTTGGGTGCTATTCTTACTTGAACAAGCATCCCACTTATGATTAACCTCTATTGCAATAATCCGCAACTACAACAAAAGTATTAAGGTAAACTTAACCATAGCATGAAACATGTGGATCCAAATCAGCCCCTTACGAAGCAACACATAAACTAGGGTTTAAGCTTATGTCACTCTAGCAACCCATCATCTACTTATTACTTCCCAATGCCTTCCTCTAGGCCCAAATAATGGTGAAGTGTTATGTAGTCGACATTCACATAATACCACTAGAGGCTAGACAACATACATATTATCAAAATATCAAATGAATACCAAATTCACATGACTACTCATAGCAAGACTTCTCCCTTGTCCTCGGGAACAAACGTAATTGCTCACAAAGCATATTCATGTTCATAATCAGAGGGGTAATAATATGCATATAGGATCTGAACATATGATCTTCCACCAAATAAACCAATTAGCATCAACTACAAGGAGTAATCAACACTACTAGCAACCTACTGGCACCAATCCCGGACTTTGAGACAAGAATTGGATACAAGAGATGAACTAGGGTTTGGAGATGAGATGGTGCTGGTGAAGATGTTGATGGAGATTGCCCTCTCCCGATGAGAGGAGCGTTGGTGATGACGATGGTGATGATTTCCCCCTCCCGGAGGGAAGTATCCCCGGCAGAACAGCTCTGCCGAAGCTCTAGATTGGATCCGCCAAGGTTCCGCCTCGTGGCGGCGAAGTCTCGTCCCGAAAAGTTCCTTCCTATTTTTTTCTCATCGAAAGACTTCATATAGGAGAAGATGGACGTTGGAGAGCCACCAGGGGGCCCACGAGGTAGGGGGCGCGCCCCCCACCCTCGTGAGCAGGTTGTGGGCCCCCTGGCCTTCATCTTTGGCGAGGATTTTTCTTTATTTATTTTAAGATGTTCTGTGGAGTTTCAGGACTTTTGGAGTTGTGCAGAATAGGTCTCTAATATTTGCTCCTTTTCCAGCCCAGAATTCTAGCTGCCGGCATTCTCCCTCCTTATGTAAACCTTGTAAAATAAGAGAGAATAGCCATAATTATTGTGACATAAAGTGAAATAGCAGTCCATAATGCGATAAATATCGATATAAAATCATGATGCAAAATGGACGTATCAACTCCCCCAAGCTTAGACCTCACTTGTCCTCAAGCGAAAAGCCGATAACAATAAATATGTCCTCATGTTTAGAGGTAGAGGCGTCGATAAAAAATAAAATACGGACATGAAGGCATCATGATTATTCTCATAACAGCAACATATGTAGATTTTTTTCATATGATTACTTATGTTCAAGTGATGATATATTCACAATGCAAAAGTATAAATCATAAACCTTATTGGGCTCCGACAAACTATAATCTCAGTCATTGAAGCAATTGCAATTTATCATAACATCGGAAAGAGTCTATGTCAGAGCTAAAAAGCAAGTCCACATACTCAAGTATCATTTAGTCCTCCATAATTGCTAACACTCACGCAATACTTGTGGTTACAGAGTTTTAATCGGACACAGAGAAAGATAGGGGCTTATAGTTTTGCCCCACAACCTTTTAGCTCAAGGGTAATGTCAACAATAATGGTTCATGCTCCCCTACATCCAATTATATATATATATATATATATATATATATCATGTTCTTTCCAACATGCTGAGCTTGCCAAAGAATAAAATGAAAAAGGAAAGGTGAAGATCACCATGACTCTTGCATAAGGTAGATAATAATAATAAAGGATAAGCCCTTCGCAGAGGGAAGCAGAGGTTGCCATGCGCTTTTATGGTTGGATGCATAAAATCTCAATGCGAAAGAACGTCACTTTATATTGCCCCTTGTGATATGAACCTTTATTATGCAGTCCGTCGCTTTTATTACTTCCACATCACAAGATCGTATAAAGCTTATTTTCCCACACCAATCAATCATACATATTTAGAGCAATTTTTATTGCTTTGCACCGATGACAACTTACTTGAAGAATCTCACTCAATCCATAGGTAGGTATGGTGGACTCTCATGGCAAAACTAGTTTAAGGGTATTTGGAAGCACAAGTAGTATTTCTACTTGGTGCTGAGAATTTGGCTAGCATGAGGGGGAAAGGCAAGCTCAACAAGTTAGAGGATCCATGACAACATACTTTATCTCAGATATAAGAAAGACATAACTCATTACGTTGTCTTCCTTGTCCAAGATCAACTCTTTAGCATGTCATATTTTAATGAGTGCTCCCAATCATAAAAGAAGTCAACGATAATATATCTATATGTGAAAACCTCTCTTTCCTTATTACTTCCTATTAATTGCAACAATGACCAAAGCTATGTCTGCCAACTCCCAACAACTTTTAATCATCATACTCTTTCTATGTGAAGTCATTACTCTCCATAAGATCAATATGAACTTTTTGTTTCTTTTTATTCTTTTTCTCTTTTCTTTTATTCGCCCAAGATCATGGCAAAATAATCAAGCCCTTGACTCAACACTAATCTTTATTATATATAGCTCACGGACTCGATTACATAGAGAGATCATAAAGCAAACTCAAAACTAGATCATGCCATAAACTTTATTCTACTAGATCAAGATACTACTAATAGGATTGAACTAAGAAAAATGGTAAAGATAGGAGTTGTGATTGTGATACGATACCGGGGCACCTCCCCCAAGCTTGGCAGTTGCCAAGGGGAGTGCCCATACCCATGTGATTATATCTCCTTTGTCGGTGAAGAAGGTTGAGGTGTTGTTGATGATGCAGGCTTGTCATCCATCTTCCAAGGCATAGGTTCACCATCATAGAAGGATGATCGAGTCTCCGGAATCCTCGAATCTGCAGCCAAACTCATTCTTTTGAATCTATATTCATACTCACAGTTTTGGTTTTGCAGGTCATAGATTTGGGCTTGGAGGTGCTCGATCTTCTCATATAGCTTGAAGATGGCCTCCGCGGTGTTCTTGGCATCCGGCTTGTAGTTGTTAGTGAACTCCGCGAGCATCATGTGGCTAGCGTTGATTCCACGCTCCACCATCCCTTGGCACTTGAAACTTTGTTGCTCCATTGCTTCGAGCCTCGTCTCCATGCTTCCGGTTCCCTTTAGTCCCTCAAGAGCGCGGATGTGCAACAACCCATCACGCATCTCAATGGTTTGAGGGTGTCGCAGCACCTCCGCGAGGTAAGGGTTGATAACCTTCTCAAAGAACTTGTCCTTGGAAGCACTTGGGGGCGTCATGATAATCTAGATCTGTCAGAAAAACAGCTCGAAACAAGAACAGAGAATAATTTCATGATACGGGAGTCAAAACCTTCGGGAGAATATATAATGAATTTTTACCAACCAAAATACGTAACGTGCAAGAAAACGGAGTCCGGAAGGCACACGAGGTGCTCACGAGGTAGGGGGCGCGCCTAGGGGGGTAGGGCGCGCCCACCACCCTCGTGGGGCCCTCGTGTCCTTCCCAGACTGCTACTTATTTTTTCTATTTTTCTAAATATTCCAAAACGGAGAAATATTGCCTTAAAAATTGTATTGGAGTCGGTTTACTTACCGTACCACATACCTATTCCTTTTCGGAGTCTAAAACGTTCCGGAAAGTGTCCCTTATTTATTCCTCCGGGGTTACGGTTTCAATAATATTGGTTTCAACATTTATGGGATTACCTAAGATATAATGTTTGATCCTTTGACCGTTTACCACCTTCGGATTTGTGCCTTCAAAGTTGTTGATTTTTATGGCACCGGAACGATAGACCTCCTCGATAACATAGGGGCCTTCCCATTTAGAGAGAAGTTTTCCTACAAAAAATCTTAAACGAGAGTTGTATAGCAATACATAATCACCTATATTAAACTCACGCTTTTGTATCCTTTTTGCATGCCATCTTTTAACTTTTTCTTTAAACAACTTGGCATTTTCATAAGCTTGGGTTCTCCATTCATCAAGTGAGCTAATATCAAATAACCTATTCTCACCGGCAAGTTTAAAATCATAGTTGAGCTCTTTAATAGCCCAATATGCCTTATGTTCTAGTTCGAGAGGTAAGTGACATGCTTTTCCATAAACCATTTTATACGGAGACATACCCATAGGATTTTTATATGCAGTTCTATAAGCCCACAATGCATCATCAAGTTTTTTGGACCAATTCTTTCTAGACCTATTAACAGTCTTTTGCCAAATTAATTTGAGCTCTCTAATTGCTCAACTCTACTTGACAACTAGACTGAGGGTGATAAGGAGATGCAATTCTATGATTAACATCATATTTAGCAAGCATTTTACGGAAAGCACCATGAATAAAGTGTGAACCACCATCAGTCATTAAATATCTAGGAACTCCAAACCTCGGGAAAATAACTTCCTTAAGCATTTTAATAGAAGTGTTATGATCAGCACTACTAGTTGGAATAGCTTCTACCCACTTAGTAGTGTAATCAATAGCAACTAGAATATGTGTGTATCCATTAGAGGCAGGAAAAGGTCCCATATAATCAAAGCCCCAAACATCAAATGGTTCAATAACAAGTGAATAATTCATAGGCATTTCTTGACGTCTACTAATATTACCAATTCTTTGACATTCATCACAAGACAAGACAAACTTACGGGCATCCTTGAAGAGAGTAGGCCAATAAAAACCAGATTCCAATACCTTATGTGCAGTTCTATCTCCAGCGTGGTGTCCTCCATAAGCCTCGGAATAACACTTGCGTAGGATCTGTTCCTGTTCATGCTCAGGTACACAACGTCTAATAACACCATCTACTCCTTGTTTATAAAGATGTGGGTCATCCCAAAAGTAATGTCTTAAATCATAGAAAAACTTTTTTCTTTTGCTGGTATGTGAAGCTAGGTGGTATAAATTTAGCAACAATATAATTAGCATAATCAGCATACCATGGAGTACTGCGAGAAGTACTTATAACATTTAATTGTTCATCAGGAAAGCTATCATTAATAGGTAGTGGGTCATCAAGAATATTTTCTAACCTAGACAAGTTGTCTGCAACGGGGTTCTCAGCTCCCTTTCGATCAACAATATGCAAATCAAATTCTTGTAGCAAGAGAACCCATCTAATAAGTCTAGGTTTAGCATCTTTCTTTTCCATAAGGTATTTAATAGCAGCATGATCAGTTTGAATAGTTACTTTACAATCAACAATATAAGATCTGAACTTATCACAAGCAAATACAACAACTAAGAGCTCTTTTTCAGTAGTAGCATAATTTCTTTGAGCATTGTCTAGAGTCTTACTAGCATAATGAATAACATTTAATTTCTTATCAACTCTTTGCCCTAGAACAACACCTACAGCATAATCACTAGCATCACACATAATTTCAAAGGGTAAATTCCAATCAGGTGGCTGAACAACAGGTGCAGAGACTAATGCTTTCTTAAGTATTTCAAATGCTTCTACACAATCATCATCAAAGACAAATGGTATATCTTTTTGCAATAAATTAGTCAGAGGCCGAGAAATTTTTGAGAAGTCCTTAATGAACCTCCTGTAAAATCCGGCGTGACCAAGGAAACTTCTTATACCTTTGATGTCCTTGGGACATGGCATCTTTTCAATAGCATCAACCTTGGATTTATCAACTTCAATACCTCTTTCAGAAACTTTATGCCCCAAGACAATACCTTCATTAACCATAAAGTGGCACTTTTCCCAATTTAAGACAAGATTAGTTTCTTCACATCTCTGCAAAACTCGATCAAGATTGCTCAAGCAATCATCAAAAGAGGGACCATAGACGGAAAAGTCGTCCATGAAAACCTCACAAATCTTTTCACAAAAGTCAGAGAATATAGCCATCATGCATCTTTGAAAGGTAGCAGGTGCATTACATAAACCAAAAGGCATACGCCTATAAGAAAAAGTACCAAAAGGGCATGTAAAAGTAGTCTTTGATTGATCTCTAGCCGACACAGGTAATTGAGAGAAACCAGAATAACCATCTAGAAAGCAATAGTGTGTATGTTTGCATAATCTTTCTAGAATTTGATAAATAAAAGGTAAGGGGTAATGATCTTTTTTAGTAGCTTTATTTAATTTGCGGAAATCAATTACCATCCTATAACCTGTGATAATTCTTTATGGAATCAATTCATCTTTATCATTAGGAACAACAGTAATACCTCCCTTCTTAGGGACACAATGGACAGGACTTACCCACTCACTATCAGCAACGGGATAGATTATACCTGCCTCCAGAAGCTTTAGTATTTCTTTTCTTACCACTTCTTTCATTTTAGGATTCAGACGTCGTTGAGGATCACGAACTGGTTTGGCATCTGCTTCCAAATTTATTTTATGTTGACATAGAGTGGGACTAATGCCCTCAAGATCATCAAGAGTATATCCAATAGCAGCACGATGCTTCTTCAGAGTTTTCAATAATCTTTCTTCTTCATGCTCTGAAAGGTTAGCACTAATAATAACAGGATATATCTTCTTTTCATCAAGATAAGCATATTTAAGATTATCAGGCAAAGGTTTAAGCTCAAACACGGGATCACCCTTGGGTGGAGGAGGATCCCCTAAAATTTCAACAGGCAAATTATGTTGCAGAATAGGTTCCTGTTTAAAGAATACTTCATCTATTTCCCTTCTTTCATTCATGAACATATCATTTTCATGGTCTAGCAAATAATGTTCTAAAGGATCACTAGGACGTACGGCAATAGAAGCAAGACCAATAATTTCATCCTTACTAGGTAATTCTTCCTCATGATGTTGTTTACTAAATTTAGAGAAATTAAACTTATGAACCATATCATCCAAGCCAATAGTAACAACATTCTTTGTGCAATCTATGGTAGCATTAACAGTATTTAAGAAGGGTCTACCAAATATAATGGGACAAAAACTATCTTGCGGAGAAGTAAGAACAAGAAAATCAGTAGGATATTTAGTTTTCCCACATAAGACTTCAACATCTTTAACAATTCCAATTGGTGAAATAGTATCTCTATTGGCAAGTTTAATTGTGACATCAATACCTTCTAACTCAGCAGGTGCAATTTCATTCTTAATTTCTTCGTATAAAGTATGCGGTTGACACTAGCACTCGCACCCATATCACATAAGCCATGATAACAATGATCTCTTATTTTAACAGAAATAACAGGCACGCCTACCACAGGTCTATGTTTATCTTTAGCACAAGGTTTAGCAATTCTAGCAGTTTCACCTTCGAATTGAATAACATGCCCATCAATATTATCAGACAAGAGATCTTTAACAATAGCAATATTAGGTTCTACCTTAACTTTCTCAGGAGGTGTATAAGTTCTAATATTGCTTTTACAAACAACAGTTGAAGCTTTAGCATGATCCTTTATTCTAACAGGGAAAGGTGGTTTCTCAATATAAGAAGTAGGAACAATAGGATCATTATAAGTGACAGTCTTTTCTTCAACTTTAATAGGTGCAGCTACTTTTACTTCTATGGGAGGATGATATTTAAACCACTTCTCCTTAGGGATATCAACATAAGTAGCAAAATATTCACAAAAAGAAGCTACTATCTCAGAGTAAGTCCATATTTAGTGCTAAACTTATGGAAAATATCGGTATCCATAAAAGATTTAACACAATCAAACTTAGGTGTCATACCTGACTCCTTACCTTCGTCGAGGTCCCAATCTTCAGAGTTGCGTCTAATTCTATCCAATAAATTCCATCTGAATTCAGTAGTCTTCATCATAAAAGAGCCAGCACAAGAAGTATCGAGCATGGTGCGATTGTTATCAGAAAGCCGAGCATATAAATTTTGAGTAATCATTTCTCTTGAGAGCTCATGATTGGGGCATGAATATAACATTGATTTAAGCCTCCCCCAAGCTTGAGCGATGCTTTCTCCTTTGCGAGGCCAGAAATTATATATATATAATTGCTATCACGATGAACAAGATGCATAGGGTAATACTTTTGATGAAATTCCAGCTTCAATATTTTATAGTCCCATGATCTCATATCATCACATAGCCTATACCATATCAATGCGTCTCCCTTCAAAGATAAAGGGAAGACCTTCTTAGAAACATCATCGGGTATACCTGCAAGCTTAAATAATCCACAAACTTCATCCACATATATTAAGTGTTCATCAGGATGCTTTGTTCCATCTCCTGTAAAAGGGTTAGCTAACAGTTTTTCCATCATACCCGAAGGAAATTCAAAAGAAGTTTCATTTTTAATAGGTTCAGTAGGTTGAGGAGCAACTCTTTGCTCTACTGGACGGGGTGAAGATACCCCGAACAAGCCCCTCAAAGAATTACTTTCCATAGTAACAAGTAACAGTAAATTTAAGCACGCTATATAAATTTTTCCATACCAAATTCCACCTACCAAAGGCACTACACTCCCCGGCAACAGCGCCAGAAAAGAGTCTTGATGACCCACAAGTATAGGGGATCTATCGTAGTCCTTTCGATAAGTAAGAGTGTCGAACCCAACAAGGAGCAGAAGGAAATGATAAACGGTTTTCAGCAAGGTATTCTCTGCAAGTACTGAAATAAGTGGTAACAGATAGTTTTGTCATAGGATAAATTGTAACGAGCAACAAGTAACAAAAGTAAATAAAGTGCAGCAAGATGGACCAATCCTTTTGTAGCAAAGGACAAGCCGGAACAAACTCTTATAATAGGAAAAGCGCTCCCAAGGACACATGGGAATATCGTCAAGCTAGTTTTCATCACGCTCATATGATTCGCGTTCGATACTTTGATAATTTGATATGTGGGCGGACCGGTGCTTGGGTGCTGTTCTTACTTGAACAAGCATCCCACTTATGATTAACCTCTATTGCAAGCATCCGCAACTACAACAAAAGTATTAAGGTAAACCTAACCATAGCTTGAAACATGTGGATCCAAATCAGCCCCTTACGAAGCAACGCATAAACTAGGGTTTAAGCTTCTGTCACTCTAGCAACCCATCATCTACTTATTACTTCCCAATGCCTTCCTCTAGGCCCAAATAATGGTGAAGTGTTATGTAGTCGACGTTCACATAACACCACTAGAGGCTACACAACATACATCTTATCAAAATATCAAACGAATACCAAATTCACATGACTACTCATAGCAAGACTTCTCCCTTGTCCTCAGGAACAAACGTAATTACTCACAAAGCATATTCATGTTCATAATCAGAGGGGTAATAATGTGCATATAGGATCTGAACATATGATATTCCACCAAATAAACCAATTACCATCAACTACAAGGAGTAATCAACACTACTAGCAACCTACTAGCACCAATCCCGGACTTTGAGACAAGAATTGAATACAAGAGATGAACTAGGGTTTGGAGATGAGATGGTGCTGGTGAAGATGTTGATGGAGATTTCCCTCTCCCGATGAGAGGAGCGTTGGTGATGACGATGGTGATGATTTCCCCCTCCCGGAGGGAAGTATCCCCGGCAGAACAGCTATGCCGGAGCTCTAGATTGGATCCGCCAAGATTCCGCCTCGTGGCGGCGGAGTCTCGTCCCGAAAAGTTATTTCCTATTTTTTCTCATCGAAAGACTTCATATAGGAGAAGATGGACGTCGGAGAGCCACCAGGGGGCCCATGAGGTAGGGGGCGCGCCCTAGGAGGAGGCGCGCCCCCCACCCTCGTGAGCAGGGTGTGGGCCCCCTGGCCTTCATCTTTGGCGAGGATTTTTCTTTATTTATTTTAAGATGTTTCGTGGAGTTTCAGGACTTTTGGAGTTGCGTAGAATAGGTCTCTAATATTTGCTCCTTTTCCAGCCTATAATTCCAGCTGCCGGCATTCTTTCTCCTTATGTAAACCTTGTAAAATAAGAGAGAATAGCCATAAGTATTGTGACATAAAGTGGAATAACAATCCATAATGCGATAAATATCGATATAAAAGCATGATGCAAAATGGACGTATCACCTATGCATGTCAAGATTAATGCTATCAATTTCCTTCCTAATCTTGACATGCCTTGCAGTCGACCGTCGTCTTGAATGCCTTCGCTCGACATCATCACGCGCCTTCGCGCCCGCTGCGACGTGTCGTGTGCCTGCCGTTGCCGGAGTTGATGCAGCTCGCCTCGTTGTCATCGTCACAGCCGTGAGCCAGCCCGTGGACCCGACCTAGCGCACCGAAGTCGGTCGCACCGTACTCCGTCACGACTCCGGCGACACACGCCGAGCTTCGTCTCCGCCGATGAAACACGCTTGGCGTCCCTCTGCGCCTTGCACGTCCCACGCGCACCCGACGCGTCTGATGAGCCAGACCGCACCAGTGCGTCCCGCACATCCCGCGCGCACCCAACACGCCTGACGAGCCCGACCACACCACACGTCGTGGACTCACCGCGCGCCGCCTCTGCGTCCACCATGGCAGCCGCAGCGCTGCACACCTCCACAGGCCGACACACGGCCCGGAGCTTCATCGCGCTGCTGCCGGCGAACGCCGCCACTGCCGACACACCTCCGGCAAGGGGACGACACCCAAGATGAACCAGCTCATGATACCAATTGTTGAAACCGCAGCCCTCTAGCTACCTCTTCTCTCACTCGAACGGAGGTGGAAGAAGAAGAACAGTGGACACAAGATTTTCTGGCCGGCGACGAACACCGCCACGGGCGCTCAAACGCCCCAATCTTTTCTTCTTTACAATGGCTACATGGCTTACACTCGACTCTTCTGGCTCTACCACCTACATCTGTTTAAGTAGCACACGTGCACACACGCTACCGGAGCAACAGCCTGCCCGGTTCCTATGCCACTCACGCACAAGACTAGGCCAACATGCATACGCAGACGCACCACGCTAGCTAACAACCTCTAAACGCATGCACTTGACTCGGCTACACATCAACTAACCAAGTACTGACTCTACGATCTACACGACGCGGCCGGCTATGCCACTAAGTAACCTATGCATGTCAAGATTAATGCTATCACTCTGTTCAGATCTAAAAAAGTTTCCCGCCCCCAGCTCCGCACTTCTCTGGCCGTGGCTGCAACACCTGCTATCGTCTTCCTCAGCTCTCAACGACAACCGCCGCCTCTAGGTTGTTCTTCTCATGTTGGTATATCGAGTCATAATCACTTGTATTTTGCCGCACCCTTCTTGAGAAAAGGCGAGCTAGAGCCTCGGGCCGAGTCTTGTGAGTCTTAATTGTCGAGGCCAAGGGGAACTTCAGGGTGCATAATTTGGATTACAATGATATACACAACTTGTAAGTCTTGGAATCAAGTGGTTTCGTAAAATGCTCATCGAAGATGAGATGTGGCAAAAACGCTTGGAGTACCTACAATCGATAACACTCTCCCGGGAGCAAGCCGAGTTACTCCCCTGTATTAAAGTTTTTGGTGAAAGTTAAAGCACGAACTTCAGTGGTGGTAGTCATTCGGGAAAAAAAAGGTGGTACATTTGGGGTCAATAGTTGTACTACCAAAGGTCCAAAACCTAGTTATAGGAAAATGTAAGGTGAAGTATCAAATATAACCCTGAATACTCGTTATAGTACCAAAATTTGGCATAGTATTGCCTATTGCCTCATCTGGGCTGTCCAACCATAAAAATAAATTACCCAAATTGACTTGATGTACTATAAAAGAACTCTAAAATAATAGGCAGTAATTCACAATAAATTAATGGTAATACGACAAATATAGCAAAATGTTATTGCCAATAAACTAGTGTGGCAATTTTCTTAAAAATATCAAAAAATACATAACATCAATTTATTGTATGCCAAAAGTGCAATGTTTGAGAATAATCCAATTATAGCAAGAAACATTCTTCAAGATATGTATTATTTTCTAGTGCGTGGCTATTAAATGTCTTCTAATGTTCAACAATTTGCTTTTTGCCTAATATTTTTATAATAATTACTACTATATTTTGACAAGTCAATTACTACTATTTTTAGTCGATTAAAAAATTGAATAGCCCCTAATTTGTACAAACATGAGTGTGCCACATCTAGCTTATATAAGTGCTATGGTCTAATGTGTTGAGGCGGTGTGAGACGAGCTCTTGGTTAAGCAGGAAGCACACACGTAGATAGCTCTCTTGTCCAATGCAGCTAGCAATGGCTTCCAGTTTGCAGCCATGGGTTCTCTTCCTCACCCTCCCCCTCCTCTCTTTGGTGCTTAGCCCGGCAGCGCTTGCGGCAGTGTTCAACGATAACTTCGTGGCAGTAGGAGGTACAGATGGTAATCACCTAGTTGATCAGGGGACAGCAGTTCGCATCATCTTGGATAAGAGCTCCGGTACATATAGATCATCTTTTTTCCCCCACTACACAGTATGATACTTGACCCGATTTGACCCAAAAATTTGTCTCCTTGTTCCGTCCTGGGCAATGCAGGGGCTGGATTTAGTTCCAAGGAGGCGTATGGTTCAGGGTTCTTCCACATGAGGATCAAAACACCGCCCGGGTACAGTGCCGGAGTCGTCACGGCCTTCTATGTGAGTGTTGCAACATGTGGTTTCTACATGTTGCATATGTTATATGCTAGCCACTTCCTTTAGTTTGATGATGAATACTAGAAGTCAGATATAAATGTATCTTGTACGTCTAGCTCACGACGGAACCCGAGCAAGGTGACCACGATGAGGTGGATTTGGAGTTCCTGGGCAACGTGGACGGCAAGCCGATCATTCTCCAGACCAACATCTTCCTAAACGGCAAAGGCGACAGGGAGCAGAGGACCGAGCTTTGGTTCGACCCGGGAGCCGATTTCCATGACTACAAGATACTCTGGAACACCTACCAGCTCGTGTAAGCCCATCAATCATCCCCTAGCTAGTCCCTAACTTTGCCATGTGCTGAGTGGATCAATGATATATCACGTGTACCCCAATTGATCATAGGGTGTTCGTCGATGACACACCGATACGGGTGCTGAAGAACCTCGCGCCTAGCCAGTTCCCGGTGAGGCCGTTCAAGATCCGGGCGAGCATCTGGGACGGCTCCGACTGGGCGACGGACAATGGCAAATACAGGGTCGACTATAACCGTGCGCCGTTCAGCACTGTGTTTCAGGATTTCGACGTCGATGGCTGCCCCGCCACCGGAGGCGCGCAGTGTGGCTCGCCGGGTCTGTCGTGGAACGCGATCCAGAGCCTGACGCCCGCGCAGTGGGAGGCCTACAAGGACGCCAAGAGAAAGCACATGACCTACGACTACTGTACCAACAAGGACAAGGCGTACGCCCAGCTGCCGGGAGAGTGCAACAACTAATTAGCCTTTGTTCTTGTTTCAGATTAGATACACTAGTCATCGACCCGTGCTACAGCACGGGCTAGCAATTTCAATAATTACATGATCTTTTTTCTTGTAAGAAACTGATAATTAGGTATACTGGAGACCTCAAGGCCCTCTTCGGAATGAATAAAAGTTTTTATATGTAAAATGGTGGATGCAATAGGAAATTTCTTTTCGCCAAAGGAACATCACATCCTACAAATTGTTTTCTCTAAGACCGTGGATATTATTTATATCTTCCTCTCTTCTCTCTTTCTCCAGGCCGCACAAACTTTTGAAGTTCATGAGTTTTCTCATGCAAAATTTAAGCATTTCTCCCTCGCAATTTTTTTAAGCATTTCTTTGAAAGCACGTGTTTATTATTCTTGTAGTGTTGGACATATACAAATATATATATTTGGAAAATATATACATTCAGAAAATTATTTTAGTTGTCATCTACAAATTTACAAGCTATGGAATTTTTGGCATGCCATTCAACATGAAACCTACCATAATTTGCTAGTAATCGTTTAATTTCTCCACTACTTACTTTCATGCTCATATATAAAATAGCTATCTCAAATTTAATATTGTTATGTTTTGTACAGAAGCAATCATAATAAATGGCATGAAAATATACCAACCAATGTTTCTTTCATACATGTTGGCATATTGACATAATTTTTCTCATAATGGTTGTGTGAATACCTTCTCTATGGCTGTAGAAATGAGGTTAACTTTTCTATGTTATCCGCTAATCAACTCATATTTATGTGAGAAAATTTCCGCATATGTGGTTGCATGTACTATATTGGTGCTATAGTATCACATGGTGACGCTTTTTTTTCTAGGTGGTGGAAGAGTGCACGGGGTTGATATGTTTTTATAGGTCAGTTGCTGCTGATTGACTTGAAAAATCACTGGCCTCCCCCCTCCCGGCTCTCGCGTCGCCCCTCGCGGGCGACTCGGGAGCGACCCCAAACCCTAGCCGCCGCCACCTCTCCTCCCTCCTCCTCCCGCCCCGCCACCACCCGAGGATCCCGCCGGCTGCTGCGCGTCTTCCGGTGAAGGTGGCGGCGAGGATCTTCTGCCTCATGCCGCTGTGAGGGGCTCTGGAAGCCAAGGCGGCGGCCCTGGGTGGAGATGGCGGCGCCGATCTCTCCGGTGGATGGCGCGCGCAGGTGCTGATCGTCCCCTCCGGCCGCGTGGGTGGCGTGAGGGCGGCGAGGTCTTGCTGCAGCGGCGGGCGGCTCTTCTTCCTCTCGGCCCCTTCCCCTCGCAGTGGCCTCCTCTCCCGATTTGGTGGCTGGCCCGTCAGATCTGGCCGAGGATGGGGTGGTGGAGTCTTGGAACGGGGGAAACCCCTGGTCGATTTCGCGTCGACCTCGACGCCGGCACTGCTCCAGTGCCGTTCCCCTCTTGAGGGCGGATCGGGCTTCCAGATCCGTCCCCTCTTCCCCCTTCCTGCTCCGGGCGAAAGTCTTGGCCTTTTGGCCGGACGGCGGAGGCGTTCTGGCGTCTCAGTCCTTCCTTGAGGCGCCGTTCAAGGGGTGGTTGGAGGTTGGGCGTGCGGCTTGGTGGTGGGTGGCGGCAGCTTTGCTTGGATCCCCTGGTTGCTGGCGTTGTTGGTGGCGTTTGGGTTCTTCCGCATCTTTCAGTGGCTCCCCGCCTTGTCTGCTGGTTGGCTGCCGGCCGGTGGTGGGCGTCCAGCACGGTCTGGATGAAGGGGAGATAGTGGTCTCCCCTCCGGCAATGGGCGGCGGAGTCGATGGTTTCCTTCAAGCGGTCTGGGCCTTCATGTTCACGGCAATTGTCGGTGCAGGGTGGATTCGGCCCTGCTGTTCTGTCTGCTCAAGATCTCCGGCGGCTTGATCATAGTTTCTCTTGATGCTCTGTTCGCTGCTGCTTCGGGTCGTAGTGAATTTGGCATGTATTTTTTAGTTTTTGGTCAAGTCTTTGCCTTTGTAATTCAGCACCATTGTATCCTAGCCGGTTGATGGCTTCATTAATTTGAAGTTGGGCCTTCGTGCCTTTTCTCTAAAAAAATCACTAGCCCGATAAAAATCATAAACCATAAATCCAAAATTGAATACCTCAAATGAATGAAAGAGCTTCAAAATTAGGGAACATGTGATTAAAATAATTAAATGAGAGAGCTTCTTGAGAAATTGTTGATCTAGCCAAAATCGGATGACCTAGTTCTAAATCGAAGACCTTAATTAATAGTGAGACCTTAAAAATTAGGAAGCATAGTGTATAGTATAAAATAATTAAATGAGAGAGCTTTAAGAAATTGTTGACTCAGTCAAAATCGGGTGAACCAATTACAATTGGAGACCTCAATTGATTGTGAGGCCTTAAAAACTAAGGAGCTTAGTTGTATAGAGGATAACTCATATATAAGATATAAGAAGGAAATTATCAACTCTCTGTTATCACTGATAGAACAGATGACCCAATTTTATTTTATGCTCCTAGCAAGGAAGAAGAAAACATCTCCGAGTGATCCAAATCTAAATCTAAACTATAAACTATAAAAGTACGAGAGGGGGATCCAAAAAATCTTACCTGTCCAGATGTTATTATCCTGTCAGTTCGATGTTTAGCACTAAATGTGTTTTGCGCTAAACACATTTCTAAGTCAAAAGTAGCATATATAAAATAGCACAAAGGGCGGAGACAGAACTATCTTGGCTTCCCATGATCCGCGTCGCTTCTGCAACATTGAGCATTAAACACATTTAGCGCTAATCCTCATCGCCCAATAATTTCATCTAACGACCAACCTTCGCCCAATATTTAGTGGTACCAGAAATTACACATGTGTCCCATTGCTTGGCGACGCGATCTCGCCCCAAACTTAGTCCCCCCCCCCCCCCCCCCCCCCCCCCTCTCTCTCTCTTTCTTGGATTTCTACACTTCTCCGAACGCACAGTGCTATGGTACGCTGCCCACATCTACAAAAAGTGTCCCTACTGCTAGCTCCGCACATCTCTGGCCGTGGCCAGAACACCCAGAACACCCGGTGTCGTATTCCTCGGCCCTTGATGACGCCCGCCGCATCCAGGTTATTCGTCTCATGTTGGTATATCAAGTCATAATCACCTAGATTTTATTGCATATTTTGCTATGTCAGCCTGGCTCGGGCCTACTCATGTCAGTCTTAGTTGTCAAGACCAAGGGGACCTTTGGCATGATTTGGATAGCAATGATATACACAACTTATAAGTCTTGGGAGCAAGTGGTTTTCTAAAATGCTCACCGAAGATGAGATCACTAGTAGAAAAATGGCCTATTGTCCCAGTTCGTAAGGCTCATTTGTCCTGGTTCTTGAACCGGGACTAAAGGGTCGTTACTAAAACCCAAGGCCTTTAGTCTCGGTTCTTACACGAACCGGGGCCGATGGGCCTCCACATGGCCGGTGCTGCGAGACCAGGTAGGAGGGCCTTTGGTCCCGGTTGGTGGCACCAACCGGGACCAAAAGGCATCCACGCGTCAACTTTTTAAGGGCTAGGGTTTTTTTTTCTGAAAGGGGGAGAATTTGGGGGTTTTGTATGGTTAATTAAGGTGTTTTATATATTATGTTAGATACCTAATTAATTAATAAAGAGAAGTGTCCTCTCTTATCTCCGTGCTTGATCGACGCTAAGTACTATATGTATAGAGAGGCCCTCGACACGCTAGCTAGTAAGAAAATGAAGGAAACCATTAAGTACAAAAGTTCGTCATGCATACCGAGAGAAGTGATCGACCTCTCCTTCTTCGAGAGATTGGTCGAACAATAAGTTTTCGTATTATCTATCCGACGCTACTGGCTACATACATATACAATATGTAAGATCTCTTACAATCCCCTAGCATCTGAAATCAAGTTTCACATGGTTTCTCCGGCTTTATTGATGACGTGGTCAAGAAAAAATCCCGCCAATTCCTCTTGAATTGCTTTCATGTGATCTTCTGGTAGGAGTTCATTCCGCATCTCCCACGTCTAATTTGAAGAAGGGGGTTAATACATATATATGAATGAAACTCAACAGAAATGATGGTGTAATAAAATGAAATTGTGAATATTATTGCTTACGCACATCAAATTGTCTTTTAGAGTAGCCCCGCTTATCTTTGCAAGTCGCATTGTAGATGAACTCGCACACGTAGTATTCACAGTAATCATTCCCTTGTTCCTGCCACAAGCACTTTACGAGAAATAGAGGTCAATCAAACTGATAGTGAAGCATTATAAATGTCATTGATGAAAGTAGCTAGAATCAATGGGAGATGCGCGGAACTAGCTAGCTAGTAGTACTTACTTTCGGGTATGTATATCGCAGCTTCTTCGGCAGTCCCGGAGCTTCTTTGGTGAACTTTTTCCAAATCCTGCAAGACAAAGAACATAATTATTACTTGAGATATCAGGAAATGAACAAAAAGTTACCAATATGGTGCGATAATGTTTTTATCTAGGGTTTAGGTGTCCTCGAGAATTTTGGTCGAGCTTTTTCTCCCCCTTTTTCTATTCTTATTTATTTCTCCTCTTCTTCCTCTCCTCTTCTTCGCCTTTTTCTTTTCCTTCTTCCTAAACTAAACATAAACTAAAATAGTCCTAAAACTAAACAAAGTTATCGGGATGGGGTATATCGACAATGACATACCCGATAAAAAATAAGAAGACGAAGAAGAAATAAAAAGAGGAGAAGAAGAAAGGAGTAGAGGAGAAGATCGAGAAAAAAAAGAAAAAAGGAGAAGAAGAAAGGAATAGAGGAGAAGAACAGAAAATAGAAAAATATTCTATTTTTTTCTTCTTCGTCTCCTCTTTTTTTTTCCTTTTTTCCTCTTCTTATTTATTTCTCCTCTTCTTCCTCTCCTCTTCTTCTCCTTTTTCTTTTCCTTCTTCCTAAACTAAACATAAACTAAAATAATCCTAAAACTAAACGAAGTTATCGGGACGGGGTATATTGACAACAAAGAAAAAAAAGAGGAGAAGAAAAAAGAAATAGAGGAGAAGAAGAGAAAATAGAAAAGACTTTTCTAAAAATATAAATTTTACATATATGAACATATATACACAGATAACATACATACATATATACATTTTTATATATGAAAATAGAGAAGAAGAGAAAATGGAGGAATAAAGGAATATAGGACGGGGTATATTCTATTTTCTCTTCTTCTCCTTTATTCCTTTCTTCTTCTCGTCTTCTTTTTCTTCTTTTTTTCTCTTCTTATGTATTTCTCCTCTTCTTCCTCTCCTCTTCTTCTCCTTTCTTCCTCTTCTTATTTTTCTTTTTCCTCTCATTCTTTTTCTTCTTCTTTCCTTTCCTAGCTAGATATATAAAACTTTTCTAAAAATGTAACTTTTGCATATATAAAACTTTTTCTTCTTCTTCTTCCTTCTTCCTTCTTCCTAAATATATAAAACTTTTCTAAAAATGAAACTAACCTAAAATTAATGTACTAAATCAGAGAACATATATAGATAAAAGTTTTCTAAAAATATAACTTTTACATATATGAACATATATACACAGATAACATACATACATATATACATTTTTATAAAAAAAATCTATATATGAACATAAAAACATTTTTGACATCTAAATTTCTTTTATGAACAACTAAAAACATTTGAAAACATCTAAACAAATAGCATATATATATATATAACAAAAAAATATAAAGGAAAGCTAGCTCTAGGGGCCGGCCGGGCAGGGCATGGCGGTGCCGGCGGGGCAGGGCAGGGGCGCAGGTGCGCGAGGAGTGGCGCCGGCGTCGGGGCGGGCGCTCGCAAGGGCACGTGGAGCGGCAGGTGTGCTCACAGGGGTGGCAGGGCACGGCGGCCAGCATAGGGGCAGTTGGCGTCGAGGGCGTCGGCGGCGGCGAAGTTGGGCGGCGTCGGCGTGGAGGACGGGCGTCGGGGCAGGGTGCGGCGTCGGCGACGGCGACGAGAGGAGCAGCCTGGCGGCGTCGGGGGAGAATGGGAGCAGTTGGGCAAATTTTTGTAAGTGTTGGCTTATATAGTCACACCTTTCGTCCCGGTTCGTAGCACCAACTGCGACCAATGCCCCCCTTCGGTACCGGTTGGTGCCATCGACCGGGACCAAAGGTCTCTTTTCAGCAGCCCAAAGGACGGGAAGCGGCGGCCTTTGGTACCGGTTGGTGCCACAAACCGAGACCAAAGGCCTCGTGCTCCCTGTGGCCAAAACTTTAGTCCCACCTCGCTTGTTGAGAGGGTCGCGGAGTGGTTTATAAGCCCCACTGCCGCACCCCTCTCGAGCTCCTCTCGATTGCACGCTTACGGGCCTAATTGTCACTGCTATGTCTGATGGGCCTACTGGGCCTTCTGCGTGCCTGAATCCTTGCCCATGGTAGGGTTTCTAGTCGTATTCAGGCCACGGTGGCCCAGTAGTTGGCACTTTCTAATTTTTTTTGTTGTTTATTTATTTTATTTTGTTTATAATTACAACAAAAAACTTATTGTTGCTATTTTTATTTATTTTATTAAAGTTTACTTATTTTATTAAAGTTTATTTATTTTACTTTTATAAAGTTTATTTTCTTTCTACTTCTTTATTTTATAAAAGTTTTATTTTATTTTATTTTGTTTCTACTTATTTATTATATTAAATTTTAATTTGTTTTATTTTGTTTCTACTTATTTATTTTATTAAATTTTATTATTTTGTTTCTACTTATTTATTGTATTACATTTTAATTTATTTAATTTTGTTTCTACTTGTTTATTATAGTTTATTTTGTTTCTTTCTACTTTTCATGTTTTGAACAGAAAATACTATGATAATTTTAGTGTCATGAATTTTATATAATTTTAGTTTAAAAAATACTAGAGGTTTATAAAAACTTTTTAGTTCATTCCTTTTGCTATTAGAGTTTTATAAAAAAAAATTAGTTAATTTCTTTTTGCATGGTATCATCATTTCATCCACATAGCATGTGCAAGAAAGTAGAGAGGGTTACGGCAAAAACTAGATGCGCTTCGTGTACAAAACGGACAATCTCTTTCGAAGTATGAGGGTTTCATACGGAAACTCGTCTGTTACAAAGGGATTTCATTTTTTTGAACTTATTTGAACTCCAGACTTTTTCTGTGTTCAAAATGCACCATTCAAAGCCACATCATCAAAATTCAACCATTTCTGACTTCATTTGTTATTTTTCATTCATTTACTGATTATTTTGAGCTATAAGACCCTGAAATTGAAAAACATTTCAACTGAACTCTGAAAAGGTTGAAAGTTGGCATGGTATCATCATTTCGTCCACGTAGCATGTGCAAAAAGTAGAGAGATTTATGGCAAAAACTTGATGCACTTCGTGTATAAAAAACGGACAATCTCTTTCAATGTATGAGGGTTTCATACGGAAGCTCGTCTGTTACAAAGGGATTTTATTTTTTTTTAACTTATTTGAACTCCAGACTTTTTCTGTGTTCAAAATGCACCATTCAAATCCCATCATCAATTTAGTACATATAGCTCTCATGAATAGATAAGTGACCAAATTAATAGAAATTCATCATCATATTAAAAACAAAGTACATACATAGTACTCATTGAACAACATATAGCTCTCCAGAGCATCTAGTTAAACCATACATTGAAATTATGTAAAACCTTTCAATGCAACAACAAATGCGATCATAATCAGAACCAAGGTAAAAATTGATCCAACGGCATAATGATACCAAGCCTCGGTATGAATGACATATTTTCTAATCTTTCTAATCTTCAACCGCATTGCATCCATCTTGATCTTATGATCATCGACGACATCCGCAACATGCAACTCCAATATCATCTTCTCCTCCTCAATTTTTTTTATTTTTTCCTTCAAGTAATTGTTTTCTTCTTCAACTAAATTTAACCTCTCGACAATAGGGTCGGTTGGAATTTCCGGTTTAACTACCTCCTACATAAATAAAATCTATGTCAACTTGATGGGCGTAATTGTCATAAACAATAAATGAACCAAATAGTTATAAAAGATTATATATATACCACATCCGAATCATAGCCAGGACGAGGGCCGACGGGGGCGGATGCCAAAACCATCGCACTATATAATAACAAGCAATAATGAAAATAAGAAAATTAGACAAGTATCTATCTAAAGTAAGAATTTTTTTTCTTTCAAAAGAAGATAAGAACAAGAGGCTCACCACGGTGATGCAGGCGGCGAGATCGGTACGGGCGATCGACAGCGGTGAAAACGGGGACGGGACGTGACGGACCGCTAAACCTAGAAAAATCTCGGGGAAAATGGAGTTTGGAGGTCGAGCTTCGAGAGGAGAAAGCTTAACTAGCGTGGCTCGGGCATTTCATCGAACACCTCATGTGCATAGGAGGTGAGCTAGAGCACCCAAATGCTCTGTCCTTGCCGGCCAGAAAAAACAGAGCAGTGTGGAGTGCTCTGCTGCGGCGACGGGTTATATATAGGCAACTCATTTGTCCCGGTTCGTGGCTGGAACCGGGACTAAAGCCCAGCCTTCTGTCCCGAATCGAGCTAAGAATCAGGACCAATGTTTGTGGGCCAGGAACGAGGCCCATTGGTCCCGGTTCGTGCCTAGAACCGGGACAAATGGGTCCATACGAAACGGGACCAATGCCCACGAGGCCCCGGCCGGCCCCCTGGGTTAAAGAACCAGGACGAATGCCCCCATGGGTCCCGGTTCATGACTAAACCGGGACTAATGGGCTTGCCCTGCCTGAACCAAAGCCCTGTTTTCTACTAGTGGATGTGGTAAAAGCTAAGTGCTTGGAGAGTGGAGTACCTACATTCGAAAACACTCTTCCGGATGGAGAGCAAGCCGGGTTACTCTCCTGTTTAAAAGTTTTTGGCGAAAGCTAAAGCGCGAACTTCAGTGGTGGTACATTTAGGGTCATTTAAAAAAATAGATGGTACATTTGGGGTAAATAGTTGTATACCAAAAGGTCCAAAACCCAGTTATAGGAGAATGTATGGCTAGGTGTCACACAACTAAGGCCATGCACAGTGCAAGGTGCCTAGAGAGGTGTTTGAAAAAATTACAAGCATACAATGCTAGGTGTCACACCTCCGACCCTTGAACATTGACTTCAGGACCGTGCTGATTGGCGCCAAACTACTCGAATGGAACAATCTCCAAGCTAGGTCAGCTAGCCGACCTCAACTTTAACGAAAACATGGATGTGTTCCAGTGGAGCCTGCAAATATTTGGTCGGTGTATGACCGGGTCCCTGAGTGCAACTACCATCCACTCATGCTCATAACAGAGGCACCTGTACACATGTCTCATTTTTTCCTGTTCGGTACCAACGAAGGGGTATGCATTGTTGTTTTTCTTTTTTGAGAGAAAGCCGTCATGTCGACTTTTTTGAGGGTTCATCGTTTACCTGGCAAAGTATTGTATCAAGTATACAAACGTTTAAGAAAGGATGTATTTGATGTGTGGGTACGGGCTCACAAATCAACATCTGGAATGATCTTTGGATTCCTTCTAGTGAAACAAGGAAGATTATAACCCAAGGGGAGTAACTATGTTGAGCAAGGTTGAGGAATTAATTGACCCATATACTGATCAGTGGGATGAGAGCTTAATCCGGGCTGTTTTCTGGCCAGTTGATGTTCATATAGGATCCTACAAATCCCTCTCCGGGTGCAGGTGATGGAAGACTTTGTATATGGCATCACAACCGATCCAGAGTTTTTACTGTACGGTCGGCCTATCATGTACAATTCCAACACCAGTTTGGCCGTATAGAAAATCAAAGTGCAGCACAAGGGAGTCGGCCGAATGATACACGGAAGCGTGTATGGGAACTTCGAATTCCTAGGAAGTTAAGCACTTTGTGTGGAAGGTAATCAGAGGAGTCCTTCCTTGTTATGGTACCCTAGCAAGTCGCCATATACCTGTCAGGGGACAATGCCCGATATGCCATACAGGTTTTGAAGATGTACAACATTGTTTATTTACACGTGAAAGAGCGATGGATATCTGGAAGGAGCTGGGACTTAAGGAAGACGTTCAGAAAGCTGTAGCGGAGGACCGGTCGGGCTCATTCACAATGGCTGCTCTTGTAGAGTGACATTATACTAAAAACACATTGTCTGTGGCTGAGTTAACCACGGTGAGAAGCTGGTACATCTGGTGGCAGGGACGACAAATTGTCAAAAGGTGAGATAGTCCGACAGCCGAACCAAACTGCAGTATCAATACGAGTTCTAGCGACAAACTTTATTCGTTCACTAACACCTACCAGCCGGTGGTAAAGCGTGATCATATGTGGCACAAGCCCAGGAGAGGAGTGGTTAAGATTAATGTTGATACATCCTTTAGCACAGAAAATATGTCTGCAGGTACAGGAGCAGTGGCACGAGATGAACATGGCGAGTTTATAGCTGCTGCAGCCTGGTTCATACCGCATGTGGTGTCAGTGGATGCGGCAGAGATGATTGCTATTCGGAATGGTTTCTATCTAGCAGTCAAGATTGGTTGTAACAGCCTACAAATTGAGTCAGATAGCTCAAATGCAGTTGATGCTCACAATTCTGAAACCTTTCTTGGGCACGAATCGGCTATCCTTCTAGAAAGTAAAGAGATGGGTCTGGACTATGCAAATTATGCAGTAAATAAGTGCCCTCGCGAAGCAAACTGTGTAGCTGATTGTATAGCAAAATCATCTCTCACTAGTAAATCTTCTGATGTTTGGGAAGATGCTATCCCGGACTTAATTTCTCATCTTATTGTAAACGATCTCGTCATTATTTGAGAAAAAAACTATGTTGAATCAAATAATAGTTAAATCGCCCACGAGACTACTGAGGATAAAATCAAGAGGTTCCTCAATCCATAGATAGGAAAGAAAGGGTGATGACCGATTGTGATTGATTCCTTCTTGTGAATTGTGTTACCAACTAATTATCGATTGTGATTGATTCCTTAGCGTGAATTTATTCTGTTAACAAATATTTATTGCCAAAGAAAAAAAGATTAATTGCCGACTGTGAATTTACCGCATTACCAAATATTGATCTGATTTGACCGGTCAGATAAAAACTGTTACGAAATAAAATCAGGAGGGATGGAAAACGAAGGGAGGGTGGACAAAGGATCGATGGACGGAAAAAAAATACATTAGATGGAACCTTACATCTTTTTTTAGGGGTACGTCTATTTTAGATTTTAGATTAGATAATATATAATAATAGAAAAGGTAGAGAAGGCGCTATGGTTTTGTGATGGAACCTTACGTCATTTTTTAGATTTTCAAAAATTGACGTAAAATGGAACCTTACATCATTTTTAGATAATAATATATGTAAAGAAATAGAGAAGGCACTATGGTTTTGAGATGAACAGAGAAGTTCTATATTTCCCATTTTATAATTCAATTCCAACTTCATACAAGCGCAAGGGATGGTCCAAATATTAAACTATAGGCAACAATTCATAATAAATCAACGATAATAATATGCCAAATATAGCAAATAAATCTTATTGTGAATTTACAAGTGCATGGCAAAATAACTGTGAAACTATTAAACAATACATATCATTAGTTTATTGTGTGCCAAAAATGCAATGTTTGAGGATATGTTAATTTTAGCAAAAAAGGATTATATAAGATACGTATATACTTTCTAGTGTGTGGCAATTAACCGTTTTAAATGCCCAGTAATTTTCATTTTCGCCAACTATTTATTTACTGCCATTTTTAGTCGATCAATTTTCAAAATAGCGTACAAACATGCATGCATGCATGCCGTGAATGTGTGGCACATCTATACCCTTATATAAGGGTCATGGCGTGAGTGAAGCATTGTGGGAACGAGCTCAGAACCTGGTTAAGCAGGAAGCACGCGTAGGTAGATCAATCTCTTGGCCAACGCAGCTAACAATGGCTTCCAGTTTGCAGCCATGGCTTCTCCTCCTCATCCTCCCCCTCCTCTCTTTGCTCCTCAGCACGGCAGCGCCTGCGGCGGTGTTCAACGACAACTTCGTGGCAGTAGGGGGTACAGATGCTAATCACCTAGTTAATCAGGGGACATCAGTTCGCCTCGTCCTGGATAGGAGCTCCGGTACGTATCATCTTTTTCTCCTACACATCGACGATCAGGAGAAATTGCTAATCATGTGGTTTTATATAAGTAGACTAAATTAAGTTGGCCCTAATTGTGATGCACGGAAAAGCTGACGTAGTTTGATTGAATTTGACCCAAAATTTGTTTGTTTGCGTTGGATGCAGGGGCTGGATTTAGTTCCAAGCTGGCGTATGGTTCAGGGTTGATCCAAATGAGGATCAAGATACCTGCCGGGTACACTGCCGGGGTTGTAACGGCCTTCTATGTGAGTGTTGCCACATTTTGTAGTCATTTCATTCCGTTTGATGAAAACTAGAACTGAGATGTACTTTATGTATTCTTGTAGCTCAC
Organism: Triticum monococcum; assembly: GCA_034509565.1. Taxonomy (NCBI): domain Eukaryota; kingdom Viridiplantae; phylum Streptophyta; class Magnoliopsida; order Poales; family Poaceae; genus Triticum; species Triticum monococcum. Next base: position 59,208,893 of record CM067843.1, on the reverse strand, counting down.
GTCGGAGCCCGAGTACGGTGACCACGACGAGGTGGATTTCGAGTTCTTGGGCAACGTGGAGGGCAAGCCGGTCGCTCTCCAGACCAACATCTTCCTGAACGGCAAAGGCGAGAGGGAGCAGAAGTTCGACCTTTGGTTCGACCCGAGTGCCGATTTCCATGACTACAAGATACTCTGGAACCCCTACCAGCTCGTGTAAGCCCATCCATCATCCATAATCCTTCTCCAATCTGCTCTAACGGATCAATGTATATATATGTATATCACGTGCACCTTGATCGACCACAGGATGTTCGTCGACAACACCCCCATACGGGTGCTGAAGAACCTCACGCCCGGCCAGTTCCTGGTGAGGCCGATGAAGATCCGGGGGAGCCTTTGGGACGGCTCCGACTGGGCAACGGACAATGGCAAATACAGGGTCGACTATAACCGTGCGCCGTTCACCGCCGTGTTACAGGGTTTCGACGTCTACGGCTGCCCCGCCACCGGAGGCGCGCCGTGTGACTCGCTGAGCCTGTCGTGGAACGCGATCCGGAGCCTGACGCCCGCGCAGGAGGCGGCGTACAAGAACGCCAAGAGCAAGTCCATGACCTACGACTATTGTACCGATAAGTCTAGGCCCAACTTCCATCTACCGGGGGAGTGCAACAATAACTAATTACTTTTCTGGCTTAGGGTTATTACATAAACAAGGAAGCTATCAACTCTCTGTTATTACGATAAGAAGGTCTGAATTCATAAGAAAGAGAATTTCTTTTTGTGGGAAAGAGGAAAACATTTGGTAGTGATCCCAAACTTTATATACTAATTACAAAGAACGTAAGGTTTCATCTTATTTGTTTGTTCTCCCACGTACGACCAGCTTACCATGCGTATGCTATGCACACACACAGATTGATTTGCGCCATCCTTCCCAGTAGTATATTTAAACCAGTTCTTATATGGGCTGCCAAATCAGACCAATCTTATGTATATTTGGTAATACAATAATAGATTTATGGAAGGAAATGATCACAGCCGGAAATCAACCTCTAATCATCATCAAATCAATCTTACGTATATTTGGTAACACAATTACAAATTTATGGGAAAGAATCGATCACGGTCACAAATTAATCTCTAATCATCATGGTAACACAATAATAAATTTATGAAAAGGAATCAATCAATCTCTAATAACACAATAATTTATGGGAAGAGATCAGATCAATTTCTAATCAATATCTAAGATAATATTCACATGAATTGTTCATCACAATAAGATAATATGTCTTGTTCAGCTTACCTGCAGAGCTATTCTTAGTGTTCGTTTGACAGCCTTTTCTGAAATTTCTTATAGAGGTTATTAAAAATTTCATTCATTATGAAAAAAATTGTACCTACAAATATAATCTATAACTATCTAAATACGCATTGCACTCTGTTATGACTTACTCGCGTGGCCTAATACCTCAATTTTCATTTTACTCCACCCATATTGTTTTGAGGGATTTACTTCACCAGATCCCCGTGCTCTCACCTAGATCAAATAGATCGATCAACCTTGTTGCTAGCGCTAGCAAGTCGCCTACGTGCTGGCTCTACCCTTGATCTTGTCGTTGAAATCATGTTGGTTACATGGGTGATCACGCATGCGACTCAGCTAACACAGAAGGCAGTGACTGTTGCATCTATACCACTTGTCAATCATTGGTGGCAAGGATTCCGGAAGGACAATCGAGATAGTCCCAATTTGGTGGGAGGCTGACTTGTGGGCCTATTAAGTTGACGGGGATGGAGTGCTTTGTCAACTTAGTCAATATGAACGATTCTATCTCCAGTGACCGTACGATGTCCATCCAACGGCTGTAGTGCTTCTTCAACCTCTGGTCTTCTTGCTCCAGCCACCCAAAGCAGCGCCGGTTGTGCCGCATGCTCCTGCCTTCCGTGGACGGCTGTGCTGCAGCGGAGACCTCACCACCCCCTACTATTCCCACCGCTGGCCAGGCCCTGCAGCGACGGCAGCCTCACACCACCGCCGAACCAGTGAACCCGCGTACTCCTCTTCGCGCGGGCTTCCACTGCCGCTTCTTCCCCGGCTCCACGTCGTCCCCTTCCTAGGCCTCGCTGTCGTCCACCGCCCTAGTGCTCTCGGCGCGGCGTGGTCAACGTGGTCAAGGAACGGCTTCCATCGGACGTGGACTGTACGTGGAGAGGCTGGCAGTTGGGTCCACGGCCGCAGCAAGGAAGTGCCTCCTTATTACGCGTAAAATAATTATTCCTCCACCAGACAATGGGGACCCACCGGACGGGCCACCGTATTTCCCGAAAAAAGAATCCCCCCTGACTGCTGGGACCCACCAGCTACATCTTCGCACGCAAGGAAGTGCGTCCGGACAAAAAAACAATTTGTCCCCCTGACTGTTGGGACCCACTAGTTACATCTTCACACGCAAGGAAGTGCCTGACAGTCGAGACCCACCTGGTCGAAGCGTACGTAGCGTTGTCATTCTGGTCGCGAACGTGTACGTACATACTGGTCGATGTAGAGGCGCGCATGTGTCGTAGTAGAGGCGCACACGTAGCATGTACACGTACATACATCGGCCAGTGTGCAAGAAAGAAAATACGGCCACGTACGTACATACGGGCAGGGTCTCGAACGCCTACTCGCGCATACGTACGGCCAGGGCTCGTGTACATGGCTGGGTCAGAATGGAGAAACAATATCGTCGTCGTGTTCATGGGGAGCCAACCGGCTGGGTCGAAACGGAATGCATCGCCGTGTTCATCGGGAGGGCTTGGACAGAACAGCCGATGGAAACGAGGCCTGGCGTACCGCAGAACGGAGGAAATGGCCTTGTGTTCGACCGACCACGTTCGAAATAGGATCATGTTCATCGGGGGGGTCCGGCGTACCGCAAAACAGAGGAAACGGACATTCTATGGTCGAAACGGGGGTCCTGTTGATCGGAAGGGGTGTGGCGTATCGCAAAACGGAGGAAACGGACTTGTATTGGAGCGCTACGGTCGAAACGGGGGTCCTGTTGATCGGGAGGGGTGTGGCGTACCGCAAAATGGGACTCCACGAGATACTGTTCATCTCCACCGTCGACCCCCTCCAGCCTCCACGGGCTACTATTCATCCACCGTCGACCTCCTCTAGCCTCCATCTGCGACTGTTCATCCACGGGCTCCTGTTCATCTAGCCTCCACCGCGCGCTACTCAATCAGCTACTGTTCAACCAGCCCTCTCCACGCGCTCCTGTTCAGCCCCCCTCCACGGGCTACTATTCATCCAGCCCTCCACCATCTACTGTTCATCCTGCCCTCCACGGGGTGGTCCTGTTCATCCAGCCCTCCACGGGGTCTTGTTCATCCAGCCCCAACCGGCTCGATCGATTGGGGTCCTGTTCATTCAGAGATAACACAACGGGGTCCTGTTCATCCACCCCCACCGGGAACTGTTCATCCAGAGGCAGCATCGGTCGGCTTCAGTTAGCAGCAGTAGCGAAGGAATCGCTTGATCGGGTTCAGTTAACAGCCATCGATCGATCGCTCGGGTTCAGTAACGCGTAGCCTGCAGTGCAATCGCTCGAGTTCAGTTAGAGCCCAACGCCTCGCACCCACGCGTGTGTGTGTATGAGAGAAACACGCATCGCTCGGCCCCGACCACCCATCGTAACCGGGAACACCCCGATATTTTCCTCGCCCTCGCTTCTACCATGGTTTTTTCCATCATGGACGACCCAAAGAATGTCATGCAGCCGCGTCTCCGACCCGCCCAGGACGAAAAGCCTAATTTCTATTATGATTTTTTGTCATAAAAGTAGGACCCCACCACATCTATGATAATACCGTGTTTTGTCACAATTATTGTCATAGAAGTGTCATAAGTATGACAAATTTTTTTCGTTCAGCCCAAAATGTCACGGATGTGTCTTTTTTGTAGTGTTTACCATTCTTGTGTTTAATGACACAAGGGAAAGTCTCAATGAATTCAACCCATTTAGCATGTCTACGATTCAGTTTAGCTTGACTTTTAATATGTTTCAACGATTCATGATCAGAATGTATAACAAATTCTTTGGGCCATAAATAATGTTGTCATGTTTCTAAAGTCCGAACAAGAACATATAATTCTTTATCATAAGTAGAATAATTCAGACTAGGCCCACTTAATTTTTCAGAAAAGTATGCAACAGGTTTGCCATCTTGTAATAACACACCTCCTAATCCAATTCCATCAGCATCACATTCAAGCTCAAAAGTCTTATTAAAATCAGGAAGTTGGAGTAAAGGAGCATGTGTCAACTTATCTTTCAATACCGTGAAGGCTTCTTCCTGTGCGGTACCCCAAACAAAAGGTACATCCTTCTTTGTAAGCTCATTGAGAGGTGCAACAATTGTGCTGAAATCTCTCACAAACGCCTATAGAATCCAGCGAGGCCAAGAAAACTCCTCACTTGTGTGACCGTTTTGGATTGCGGCCAACTCTCAATAGTTTCAATCTTGGTTTTATCAACTTTAATTCCTTGTGGAGTAACAACATAGCCAAGAAAAGATACTCGGTCGGTGCAGAAGGTGCACTTCCCAAGGTTACCAAACAAACGTGCATCACGTAGAGCAATAAAAACAACATGTAAATGTTCCAAATGTTCCTCTAAAGATCTGCTATAAATTAGTATATCATCAAAATAGACTACCATAAATCGTCCAATGAAAACACGTAAAACTTCATTCATTAATCTTATGAAAGTACTAGGTGCATTAGTTAACCCAAAAGGCATGACTAATCACTCATATAATCCAAACTTAGTTTTAAATATTGTCGTCCATTCATCTCCCAATTTCATACGAATTTGATGGTATCCACTACGCAAATCAACTTTGGAGAATATTGTAGAGCCACTTAATTCATCAAGCATGTCATCTAGCCTAGGAATAGGATGATGATAATGAATAGTAATATTATTAATGCCTCTACAATCAACACACATACGCGACGTACCATCTTTTTTGGCATTAGTATAATAGGAAGATCACAAGGACTACGAGATTCGCGTATATAACCTTTGTCGAGCAGCTCCTGTACTTGACGCATAATCTCCTTCGTCTCCTCTGGATTGGTACGGTATGGCGCACAGTTAGGCAGCAAAGCACTAGGAATTAAGTCAATCTGCTGCTCAATCCCTCGAATAGGTGGTAACCCCAGTGGCACGTCTTGTGGAAAGACGTCAGCAATCTCCTGCAAAATGTTAATGACAGCAGGACGCAAAGAGGAAGGTACATCTTCGAAAGAAAATAACGTATCTTTGCACACAAAAGTATAGCAAACAGATCTGCTGAAATCTAGAGCAGCAATATCAGATTTGGTGGCAAGTAAACATGCACTTTTCAGTTTAATTTCAGAAGCAACACTAGATGGTTTATTATTAGGCATCATTTGTTGCTCAAATTCTTTTGTCACAATCTGATTTTCACTCTTATGATTCTCATGTTTTGCTTTATTAGCTTTATTAATATCATCTTTCAAAATGGAATCAGGAGTCATAGGAAGCAAAGTAATATTTTTGTCCTTATGAACAAGAGTATACTAATTATTTCTATCATGGTGTACAATTTTTTTATCAAATTGCCATGATCTACCAAGTAATAAGGAACATGCTTGCACAGGTACCACATCACAATCAATATAATCAGCATATGTAGAGATACTAAAATGCACACGAACAGTATGTGTTACCTTAACATTGCCGCTATTGTTGAACCATTGGATGTAGTAAGGATGTGGATGTGGTCTTATGGTGAGAGATAACTTCTCCACCATCTCCATGCTAGCCAAGTTATTGCAGCTCCCTCCATCTATGATGACGCGAACAGAATGTTCCTTCACAACTCCCTTTGTATGGAACAAATTATGCCTCTGAAACCTACTCAGGCAAGGAAACACGAATCGGAAATTAGATGAATCTCGAAAACAAACCTAATATGAAAGGAACTCGGATTGGTGGTGGATATTTGGTGGTAGGATATGGCAACAATGGTGGTATATGGATACGGATCGGTGGTGGTATATGGATACGAATTGGTGGTGGTATATGGATACAAATTCAGTGAGGTGGCGGATAAGCGGTGGAGGTAGATGGCAGGGGCGATGATGATGGTGCGGTGGCGGCGTGACAACTTATGACCAGAACTCGAAACTCTAAAAGACTAGACGCTAAGACCAGCAACTAGACACGACGATGCAACCGCAAATTCAACAAAGCAAAAAACCCTAAAAAGATTATGCAAAAGCTCAGATTGGTTCGGATATGATGAACTAACCCTAATTTTTTTGTGGCTTTTTCATGGACTGTAGGTATGAAGAACATACTCGATCTAAACTACGAAAAACTGTAAAATCTCACTGAGCAACCTGAAAATCGGATACCACTTGATAGGGGCAAAGGTGTCCTGTATTTCGATGAGATGGTGGCTATCGTTTTGGAGGAAGTCAACTTTGACGATCCGACTACGAACGTGCGAGGACGTCGCGCCTTAGCAATCGTTAAACCAACTTCGAGAGGTTATTGACCATGCCGGAGCACGATCAACCTGACCACGAAGGTCTGTTTCCTGCAGGCAAGCGAAGAACAAGTAAGAAACTAAGATTGCAATCTAGATATTGCGGATATAAGAGAAAATCTTTATTGATCAAGGTGAGGTTCTGTGACGCCTTTGTCTGATGGTTGAACACAAACGAAGTACGCGAAATTGCGGCTATGCCGAACTTTAATCTAAACAAAACCCAAAGTCTAAACGATGCCCTAAGGGCTGTATATATGGAGGAGAGAGGGGGAAATTTCATGGCCCTTGGAGGAGGGGTCCGAAACCCACCCTAACTCTTGTTTCCCCACACATACGGACTCTAATAACAGCCTATAATCAAGTATTTTGAAATTACATGGGCCTGGCCCAAAAATAAGGTGACGCATCACCTAGAATAGCCTCTGGACGAAATTTATGAAGTGCCATCTTGTATATTTCGTCCAAGGCTTCATGCACTCATTATGGTGGCTTCAAAGTCCTGGAATCGTCACTTGTAACTCCGTTCTTGTTCCCCTTGCGCACGCCATCATCTCCATGCTTGAACTTGCTGCAAGGTTCATCTTTCTTGTCCAAGCTAGGCCCTTCATTTGTAAGCAAAACAAATGTATCCAATTTAGGCAGCATCATATTCTCATGAACATTAGAATTGTTACCAAGAAACGAAAGTACCTGATAATTTAATTGGCGTGCGCAAGCTCTAGTAATTGGTCCAGTATGTATAACAGCATGGGCTATGGGTGTAACAATGATATTGATGTCCTCATCATATGATCTCAATTAGTATTTACAATTGCATTTTTGCAACACTGAACATAGTTTCGGGTACTCATATATTGTGTTTTGAGAGATGTAAATGGATAGGACGTACTCCTGCTCGATATGAACCCACAAGCAAGGGCTTGTGCTTCTCGCGCGAAAGAAAGCAAAATATACAGATTGAGGTAATACCGGCCTTGAATCATCACTTCACTTTTCAGGATCATGTCTAGATTTATTTGGTTATCTAATCTTGGTTGGCCCTAATCAGAAGATAGGTTATGATACAATATTAATTTGTCACTTGGATAGTCAAAACCATCACACTATTGGAATTGATGCCTATTTATTCAGTTCAACTCTTCTCCCTTCACACGATGATCCAGTCTACGCGAAAATGATGTAGGGAACTATTCCTGATTGTGATTATATTCCTAATTGTCATTTAACTTTTCTATTAGGGAACTTGAAACTACTAGAGGAACTATTGCTAATAAACATGTTAACACTATTTATGTTGAAACATATTTGCATGATGCTAATTATAATGCGGATAAAAATACGAATAAACTTAAATTAGATTGATATCGAGGAATACAAAGGCCAGTACAATGGATAAACAACTGAACATAGAACAATCAGTAAAAAAAATTACATTAAAAGGTATACTAGCCTTCTTCTTCCTCTGATTGTAAGCTGCCTGTCGGAGGATTGTAGGGCTCGGTTTGGCTCAAAACAAAACACACCTTCAGTTTGTGGTCGCTCAATCACACACAAGCGAGATTTATAAAAGATTTTTTGGGCATCATGAAAATAAATGTTAAACGAACTATAGGAAATGGCCAATGTAAGCCTAAGAAGGTGCAAGGAAAAGCCCATGTAGGCCCGAGAAGGCATGACAGTATCTATCAAACCTGGCCAGATGGGCCGGCACGACACAAACACGACCCGGCCTGGGTTATACAGGCGCGGATAAGCACGCGAACTACATGGGCCGTGCGGGGCCGGCACGTGTGCTGCCTTACCAGGCCCAGGCCCATTTAATATCAGTGTATTGATGGCTAAACGTGTCAATACACCTATTATTTAGCCTATAAAAAAATAAAAAATAATTAAAAAACTAAATGGGCCATGCCGGGCCGGCACGCATGCCCAGCCTATAGGCCCAGGCATATTGGGCTACCTATTAGCCTATAAAAATAATTTAAAATAAATAAATCCGGCACGCGTGCCCAACCTCTAGGCCCAGGCACGGCCCTATGCAGGCCACAGGCCGGGCACAACCCGATTAACCACGTGCCGGGCCGGCCCGTCACGGGCTAGGCACGCGTGCTAACGGGCCGGCCTGCCAGGCACGGCCCAACTGGCCAGGTTTTTGGGCAGTATCACCGTCGTCCTCTGATTCCTTTCCCATTCATGATAAAAAAAAACAAAAATATTCCTCTCCTAATCTATCCCGGCATCCCATCTGATCCTCGTCTTCTCCTCTCCGCGAAGCCAAGCCAAAGCCAAACCCTAGAAAGCTTACCCTAGCTCTGCCGTCGCCGAGATCTCGCATCTCGCTCCCATGGCGGCGCCCAAGCCCATCTGGGTCCGCCAGGCCGAGGAGGCCAAGCTCAAGTCCGAGGCCGACACCGCCGCCGCCGCCAAGGCCGCCTTCGACGCCACCTTCAAGGCCCTCTCCGCGACCGCCCACGCCGACCAGTCCCCCCAGGACGCCGACCCGGAGCGCCACGACCGGCCCTCCTCCCCCGCCGAGCCCGCCTTCCGCCCCGACCCCGAATCCGACTCCGACGACGACGACCGCCCCCGCGCCCCTCCCGGCCCCGTCGACCCCTCCAAGTCCTCCGCCGCGGGCCCCGGCATCGCCGGCGGCTCCGCGGGCGCGCCGGCCACCTTCACCGTCGTCGGGAAGGACCGCGACGGGCGCAGGGTCTCCGTAGGCGGCGCCCGCGTCCGCGTCCGCATCTGCCCCGCGGCTGGCGTCGGCGGCGACGACCTAGATGGCGGCGTCAGGGACAACGGCGACGGATCCTACGCCGTCACCTACGCAGTCCCCAAGCGCGGCAACTACATGGTCCACATCGACCTCGACTGCTCGCCCATCATGGGGAGCCCCTTCCCGGTCTTCTTCAGCGCGGCCACGGCCGCCTCTGCCGCCGCAGCCTTCCCCACCACCTCGTCCGCCTACCCTGCCGCCTCGTCCGGTTACCCCAATATGCTCAACCAGACCATGCCCAACATGCCAAACTACGCTGGCTCCATGCCTGGTTCCTTCCCGGGCTTGCTCGGCCTCATCCCTGGTGCCTCCTCTGGCGCTTCTGGTGGTGTCGTCCTGCCAGGCGTTGGTTCCACGTTGGGTGAGATATGCCGGGAGCACATCAATGGGAAGTGCACCAAGGGAACGGACTGCAAGTTCAGCCACCCGCCACAGCAGCTGCTCATGTCTGTCATGGCTGCCACTACGTCCATGGGTGCGCTCAGCCATGCTCCCATGGCACCCTCCGCGGCAGCCATGGCAGCCGCTCAGGCTATCATGGCTGCTCAGGCGCTTCAGGCACATGCTGCTAAGATGCAAGCTGACTCCAAAGCTGCAGAGCAGGCTTCATCAGGTAATACTTGCCAATTCTTAAGGAATTCTCATAACATGTGCGCTCTATTGTTGAACTAGTAGGATTAATTAAAATTTGCCTGATGGTCCTGTGTTCTTCCTCAGTATGCTGAATCAATAATACAGACATGTTAGGTCGCAAGCCTACAATGCTATCTCTATAATATAAGGTTCTTAAATTACACTCCACGCCTACGTAGCAAGTCCAGTTACAAAATCTTGATGCTATTTTGTACTCCCTCTGTATCAAAATATAAGATGTTTCTTTAGGCTAGTTTAGCCTACAAAAACGAACGTCTTATATTTTGATACAGAGGTAGTATTATTTAGCATGACTACACCTTAAGGTTTACTGTATACCATGTGTTCTTATGAGTTATTTCATGCACTTTATTTTTTTAGTCATGTCGCTGACCTGCATGTTGAGTCCCTGTAGGTATGACGGAAGCCGAGAAAGCTGAGGCTCTGAAGAAAATTGTTCAGATTAGCAACCTGAGCCCAATTCTTACGGTGGAGACCATTAAGCAGCTATTTGGGTACTGTGGCAAAGTTGTTGATTGTACTATCACAGACTCGAAACATATTGCTTATGTTGAGTATGCCAAACCAGAAGAAGCAACCGCGGCATTGGCCCTCAGTAACGTGGATGTTGGCGGTCGCCCCTTGAATGTTGAGATGGCTAAATCTCTTCCTCAAAAAACTAGTATTGCAAATAGCAATTTACCTATGATGATGCAGCAAGCTGTTCAGATGCAACAGATGCAATTCCAGCAGTCACTGATGATGCAGACGTCAATAGCCGCTCAGCAGGCCGCTGTACGTGCAGCCACCATGAAAAATGCCACTGATGCAGCAGCTGCACGGGCTGCTGAGATAAGCAGGAAGTTGAAAGCAGAGGGCTTTGGTGGGGAAAGTGCAGAAGAAAAGGATGCCAAAGAGAAGTCAAGGTAATGTTTGACTAGTTGGATTATACATGAATCATTGTCGTCTTTTCCAGTATTATGGTAACAGATAGTTCTTGTTCCTGATTTTGCTCTACTTATACATTACAACGTGAGATTAGAAGCAGACCGTCTTTACTCAGACAGTTCTTTAGTTATTGGTTGTGTGAAAGCGATTTTTTATATATATTTTTATTGTACATGCCTTAATTTTTTAGGATATAGAAACACATGTTTGTTTTTGAGAGATAGCTTCCTTTTTGATGATGTTCTATTTATTTGGCATACATTTCATCATTTACGTTTACGCATCTATGGTTTTATGGAACATGTGAAGTAGAATGAGATATCTCAGAGTAGGACTATCAACTGCATAATTTCTTTTGGTTTTAAGCTGCAGAAGGAACCCTGACCAGTTTATTATTTGCTTTACAGATCGCCATCGCCCCCTTCTCGTAGATCCAAGTCTCGGTCAAGATCACCTATGAAGTACCGTCGGAGTAGGCGGGATCGCTCTTACTCTCCGCCAGTTAGACGCTCCCGGGATCACCGATCACGATCTCCGTCGAGATCTCACCACTCAAAGTATGGCAGTGACCGATCATATAGGGATGATAGGGACAAATATAGCAGGTCTGGGAGAAGAGAGAGTGACAGGTCTCGTGATCATTACTCATCTAGTTCAAGGAGGAACAGGAGCAGAAGTATAAGCCCGAGGTCTAAGAAGCCATCAAGAGCTGATTCTCGGTCACCGAAGCGGCAAAGGGAAGAAAGTTTAAGCCCATCAAAATCAAGAAGGTCAGCTCGTGCTGGTTCAAGGTCACCACGACATCATAAAGGGAGCAAGTCATCACCAACACGTGATCAGCGCTCTTCTCGTCATAGCAGGCATTCAAGATCCAGATCTCAAGAGAGAAAGCATCGTAACAGTGATAAGAAGGATGTCAAAAAATCTGAGGTGCAGGATGACAAAAAAAGGTCTGATAGAGGTAGTACTAGAGGTGGCAAAGATGAAAGGTCTGTGAAGGACGCAGTGGATAAGAATGCAGATAGTTCAGTTGTTCCTCATAAGAGGAGTTCATCTGTATCTGAAGATGAATTACTGGATATTGACAATGGCAATCACAAGAAATCTAGACATGATGCTGCTGGTGCCGTGGAGTATGACAAGAGGAAGAATGAAGACAGTATTGAGGATGTTGATTCTCCAAGGTCAAAATCTGAGAAGAGAAGCTTGGGAGAGGATGGTGATAATATTCAGAAACATGACACAACTAGGAGTACCAAGACGAAGACAGATGGCAAGAAGTATGACAAAGACGATTCTTCTCGCAAGGACAGAAAATACAGAGAAGATGAATCAAGACATTCCAGAGATAAAAGTTCGCGTCATTCATCTTCACGGTCCCATAGAAGTTCAAGGCATTCCGGGGATAAATATCATAGGGATGGTACTGACCAGCATGAGTCGAAGAAATCAGAAGAGGGCACTCGACCTAGGAAATACAATTCCCTTGATGATCCCTTGTCTTCAGATAAAAAGAACCTTCATAAAGGGAGGTCTCCTGATAGGATGGTTAATCAGTCGGAAGCTGGTTCAGACTCTGATGGCTTGAAGCATGACACTGAAGTTAGGCTGCGAAATGCTTCATTAGAAGGAGCAGATCTGGTCATCCAGGAAGACCAGCAATTTGCTGATGAAACTGGTACAGATAAATGCTCAGCAGATGCTCTATTGCCTGCATCAAAGCAGAAAGCCGAGGAAGATATGTGCTCTACTGTGTCCGACATTAATGGGCAACATGGACTTGAAGGAGATGGCGCTTTAGGGGGCACCGAAGAGTCTGCCATGTGATATTAACCACAGTGTTTACCTGCCACATCGTTCAGTTGGCTGATTGCAGAGTCTACTCATACAATGGATGCATTGCTGAACTGGTGTTTGTTATCTCCTCTCTGATTTAGGAGTTTTATTTGCAGGATATGAAGATCTTTTGGAGAGCTTCAGTGCCGACCAGAGTGTTCATCTGATCTATAAAAATGTATTCCTCGTTAACTTAATTGATGGAGATTTGCTCCTTGGAGTAAACTTCTAAATGTAACACTGGAGATTGTAAGGTGATTTAGCACAGTGAGGTCAAAACCAACCATATATATTTGTCGTTGCAGGCTTGTGAAGAGTCGGAGCTGATTCTGCGGTGTGAATTGAAGATTCAAGGGAGTGCGCACTTATCCATACTCAAGTAAAGTCCATTATGAAAGATTAAACAACTTGTCTCTAGGCTATGCTACATTTCAGTTGGCATGCTTGGCTGGTGCAATGGTCTGAGATGTTTATCTACATACTGTGAACATATTTTGATTGAGTTTGCATTATGTGCTGTGTCTTTGCGTATGATTCTCTCATGTGCATCTTTTATCAGTAATGATCTGATGATTCAAAAAGTTCAGCAGCTTAATTGATCCGTATGTTAAGTTCAGTAGTTGTTTACTCCTTTGGATGAATATAGACAATTTTGCTGTAGAATTTATTTGTTATTTTGTGTGCTTCTCAATTCTCACCCTGCCTAAAATAAATGTCTTGAGTTTGTGCCATGGCATTCATGATTTTTCCTTTTTTTTCCTTTCCTTTTCCTTTTTCCTTTTCCCCCTTTCCTGAGTGACAGGGGCTCGCTTGAGAAGGCAGTGTCTGACTGATGTGAGGCAATTGTTGATAAAGTCGGAACATTTACTCCAGGGTGTTCCCTTGATAGTTCCAGAGATAAGCAGCATGCCTTCAAATATTATCATTCCTTGTCTTCTTTTTGCTCTTGCACATGTTTGTTCATTTCGGAAGCACCTGTCCTCTGCAAAGAGTAACTTTGCTAGTTACTCCTCACCTGCTGTGACTGGTGCTGTGGTTGGAAAAACATGTGCAGGTTTCTTGAAAGCTGGTTGCCGTTGGAACTTGGAACATATTTGGGAGGGGACAGGCCATGCTAACTTTAAAAGCTGCTTTGTGTGTAGAAGAGGTAAGGATTTATGCTGTGGACTTGGTTAGAGTGAACACCAGAAATACTTATCCATGTCCACAAAGCAGTGTTGATAGATAGCGAGATATGTTTTTGTGCCATATAGCCTATTCCATTGTCCATTGGACTGGATTCTTGATAGGAACTTTGTACACTGTTCAACAAGTTACAATAGTATGCAACCATGTCAGTTTAGTAGTTATAAACTTGATTCCTTTTCTGCCTTTTTTATTTGCTTGTGTTTAATAGGATGGCTACAGTACAATGGACATAGCAAGTTTGTTCGAGGGATCCGGATCTTTCTAAGTACTGTCGGTGCTAGATCGTTTTTCTAGTCTCGCCCTGTCGCTGATTGAGTAGCGTGTAGCAGTTGACGGACTGAGCCAACTAAACAGTATTGGCGAGTCACTGATTATGCGGTTGCTTGGATCTATCGAATGAAATCTCTTGACATTTGGTATTGGGTTGATGTATGAATTATATGGGAGGCTTAATTCTAAGATATACAAGTGTTAACTGTCTAGGGAGAAGTAGGTGACAAGGCTTGCACCTACAAATTGCTGAATATTTGTTTCAAGAGATGTAGTGTAGCAATAACACCAGAAGTAATTATTCAGGTCCAGAAATCCAGCCTTTAATGTGTTATATGTTCTTCTGCTTCAACCCATTATTGGTTCGTGATGTTAAATTCGGCGTTTGTTTTTACATTCTTGAACGAGTTATAGGCGTGCTAGCATTACAGAGTTGTATCTGAATAAGTCTTAGTAACCGTTTTCCATTTTCTTCCTGTGCTTGTATTGTCTTCGTTCCAACAAAGATGAATAAATGGACATAGCGAGTTTGTCCTGCCAGATCATAGTTTAGTTTTGATTGTATTTTAGCAGATGACAAGATGAGCAAATTAAATCTTATCAGCGAGTTAAGATGATTTGGCTGTTTGGATTCTGGGTTGATGTATGAATTATTTGTGAGACAGTTGGTTATAGATATATCCGATGAATTAACACTAGGGATATGTAGGTGCAAGTATCAGGTACCACACTGACATCAGCCAAGCAATCAGCAACGCGCAATGGCTCGTGTGCTTTGCTGACCTCCGCACACTGTTAAAAGGGTACTAGGGCCATTTGGTATTGTTTTGATTGATCAAAGTCGTGGTCGGTTCCTGTGTCCAAGCAAAAAGCCGCGTTGTTAATCCCTCTCCAGTTACACGAGGGCGTTGTTTTGTTTACTGTTTAGAAGGCGGCTAAAGAGAGCCCTGACCTAACAATGTAGACGAATGTTGTTGCATATCGGATCCCGTTGATGTGCATGTAATAAACCATATTAAAAAAAACCTGGCATGATGAACGTCGAGGATCAAGATGTGTATGCCAACACGTCGCCGTCTTATCTCTGTTGTCAAATTATATTTCTGCACTTTGCGACTCTTTTGCCGTGTACGCAGGTAGGTAGCCCGTGGTTACCAACGGTTTGTTGACACGGTCCAAATATGCGTGTATGCATATGATGCGTGCTTTTGTTTCGCGTCTGGCTGTACGTCACTCACATGGTCTAAAATTTTGGCATTTGATTAACAACGAGGATCAAGATTAACGCGTCGACGTCTTATCGTCGTTTGCTTGCGTGTGTAGTAATTTTGTTGTGATTTGTGCGTCCCTTGCCGTGCGCACGAGTTGCTTGTTGACACGGTCTAGGTATGCACGAGTGTTTTTTTTTTTTGTATTTCGTATTTCGTTTCATGTGTGGTTGGATGTCTCGAGAGGCAGGTTTGTGCTTCAAGTATGAATAGACGAGGAGGAAGGGCAAGATGGAGCTAATGTAAATAATACCATCATATTAGACCTCATCAAAAGTCAGTCGGAACACGATAAGAATAGGGAGCTCTTTGTCTGGTCCATTTGGAAGGGACATGGACTTGGGATGCAAGTGGACGCGCTGCGAAAACGAAAATAAGCTAATCACTGTTGCTTTAGTGACCTTGTTGTCTTGATGCAAAAAAGATCAATGCGGGTGTTTGCAGACTTCGCGGACGTGCTCACCTGCATCCCTACTTCACGAGGACCAGACAAGTCGAAATTGTCAATGTGTATCATATATTTCACAATCCCCGCGGAACAAAATTAATCTTATCTTACAAGTGAAATGGAGAAAAACATGCAACCACTTGTGCATGAATCCTTGAAGGCATCTAGCATCCAACATGGGTGTGTGTATATATGCATGCAAATATGTTTCTTATGGAAATAGCATGGAATAAGGTTTGATCCTATTCATGAGATTCCGTAAATATCCCATTTTAAAAATCAAAACAATCGGGACTTTTCGAAGATTGGATGCAGTTACTAATTCATGATCTGGCATGTACAGAATGAAAACTTCATTCTCGATTCTATGAAATTTTTTATAAAAGCGTTTCATTTGCTTCACTTCAATAAAAGTTCTATTTTCCCAGAATGGACCGAATGTGATGCGTGCAACAGTGGTAATCCCTCTGCAACGTTCGGTGATATGGAATGCATGCCTGTTTTTGTATCGTTTTCATGTACTCCCTCCGTTCCAATGGTTGGATGCGTCGTTAGGGTTCGTTGGGCAGCAGCTTGACTAGGCGAGGAACAAATGCAAGATGGCTCCAACTCAAGTCATAATAACACCGTCCAAGTTGGTCAGAGGTGACAAGACGGGGCAGAGTGGACGCATCCTTGTGCGGGACAAAATGGTCCAGACGTGTGGAAAGAGTCCTCCACGTATAATCTCCTCTCCTCTCTTTTCTGAAGTGAAAAACGGAGAAAAATTTACAGCCACTTATGCATGGATTCTGGAAACTACTGCTGGACATGGATGTGTGCACAACATCCAACACGGAACCCGGAGCACGTAAAATTGGCTTTGTTTTCAGTTGCAAAACAGTAATAATCCTTCACAATTTTGCTGGTCCTAGGCCAACGCCGCGAGCCAAGCCAACGCATCAACAAGAGGGGTAAAGGCGAATCAACCTGTGATTGAGTTGGTTAGGTGGATAGTGATATCTCTAATTCATCAGGATTTAAATTCTGGTGCTCGCATTATTCCTGAATTTATTTTAGGATTTTCGGCGATGCGTTTTCAGTGGGAGGAGACGTTCCCGTCGACGACGAGGCGCCTACGGTGACTTCGTAAATCTCAAGATGATATGCCAGCTCAGTCTTTCGGCTATGAGGTGCTCATAGGGGTAAGGGATGCGTGTGTGCGTTTATAGAGATGAGTGTATGCGCGTGTATATGAGCACTTGTGTCTGTACTGATGTAAAAAAAACAAGAAGGGTACATAAGCGGACAATGGCCGGACAGCGACTCCACACATGTCTTGGAGAAATCTCTCTCTATATCTTCTCCACGCCCCCCTCGCTCCCAATTAAAAATCGCAGCAGCACCACCACTCTCTGCTCCCACGGCTAAGCAAAGCAAGCGCGCACGCTAAGCAGATCAGATCAGGTCAGGTCAGGTGGACGACACATGCCCCAGCTCGCCGCCTCCCCCGCGCCCGCCGCCTTCGCCGTCGCCGGCGGCGGGGGCCGCGCCGGGTTCCGGCCCCCGCCCCGCGCGGCGACGCGGGCGCGGGCGTCTGCCACGGCCGGAGGAGCCGCGAGCGCGTACACGGCGGTGCCGGCGCAGCAGCAGCAGCCGACGTTCTACGACCTGCTGGGGATCTCGGCGGAGGGGAGCAGCTTCGAGGACGTGCGGGCGGCGTACCGGCGGATGGCGCGCAAGTACCACCCGGACGTGTCCCCGCCGGACGCCGCCAAGGAGCACACGCGCCGCTTCATCCAGGTGCAGGAGGCCTACGAGACGCTCTCCGACCCCAGCCGCCGCACCACCTACGACCGCGCCCTCGCCCGCGGCGTCTGCCGCCTCGCCTTCTCCCCCGCCGCGCGGCGCCACGACGCATCCGCCTTCTACCACCAGGTGCGTACATACATACGTCATCTCCGCCATTTCCTCTCCTCCAGCTCGATATCCTCGTTACTCCCCTTTTCGATAATACTGGATGGAAATTGTCCGCATCGTGATCTGCCCCTCAGATTGAAATTGTCCGCAAATGAATCCACCGGTGGTTTTAATTCAATTTATGATCTTAGTTAATCCTGCAAACTGCACTCTATGCAAACTTGTTGGATTCAGAACGTTTTACAAATGAGCTTCACATTTTGATGCTCTGCTTCTGCATACAGGCTTTGGCTTGTGTTAATACCTGATAGTAACATTTTGGGCTGATCCTCAATATATTTAGCAAGATTCCTCAACAGAATATCTCAACAGCTCTGTGCTAGCCTATTTATTCAGTTAAGACACCTGTAAACTCATAGGTTAGCATATCATTCATGTGGGATCCAGCCTGGCTTGAGATGGCTGGCTGGTTAATCCAGGAGTATTCTAGGACTGGGGAAAAAATACTAGATTGGAGATCTTCTAGTTTGGATCCCAATATTTGGCGCTTGACGACTAACCACTCCATAGTCCATATGCTTGATGTATCACCTTTCATTCACAAACAGACAGAATAAGAAATACAGAAACTCCCCCTTATGTGCGATGTCATATACGAATATGAATGAATTCAGGGGATGTAAAATATATGCACATGTGGCATGATGATGGGTGGTGTCTGTTCAGATGGATTTAGAGAAGTCATTTTCATGCTAATAATTTGCAGAAGAAAAAGAAAGAATCGCATGGGTGAGATTTGTTAATTTGGCGTTGTCAGATTTGACAAGAAATCTAAAAAGGATTGATAATTTGGAAAGTGGTGGCCTACGTGTATGGATGAAAATTGCAGGAGTGAGCTTATCTTTCGTGATGTCCCTTTTCATATCACTATTGATGATGTTGAATTAACAATGTCCATGGCAATTGTCAACGATTGGTTGTTATATTCCTTGCGAAGTTCCAACTTTCTGTAGAGCTTTCTCTTTCTCCACGCTAACTTCCCGCCTTTGTGAACCATACCACAGGAACAGGAAGAGAAGTCTGGCTGGAGGACATCGTGGGAAGGCCAAATATCCGAGCTGAAGAAGCGGAGCACGGTGAAGGATGCAGAAGAGAACCTATCCTGGGGAGCTCAGATGCGAAGAAGAAGGGCCGAACAATTGTGACAGTGCTCCTCTTACACTCTTATGTCCACTAGCCATCCGTAGCATCTAAACTGTCGATATCTTTGTGTAGCAAAAGTTAGAAAGGTTATGCTTAAGAAGCATGGTTAGGATCGGAGTACAGCCATGGCGCTGCTTGAGTCTTGCCTGGTGTATGTTCAACCATACTACCATACATGGTTCACAGCAAACATATAGTTCGACTAGGTGCCAGGATGTATGTTGAACCCAACGGTGTCGCTCCTCCTTGAATCTCTACCTGATGAAATGTAAATATAATGAGACAGAAGTAATCAAAGCTAGTTGTATTTTGAGTTTATGATTTTTGACTCTGGAATTTTCTTGAGGTGATGTGTTGTGTTTTTTAGTGGTTGGAGTTACGAAGAAAGAAAGCCATACGCATGGATATTCTTTCAGTGGTTTCAGAGTGGTGTGGACTGCCGACTGTGGAGTGACTGATGGTGTTGATTTTTTGTTTGCAGTGTATTATTATTGGCCACCTGTTAGGCAGAGCCATGTTGGTGATGGCTGATGGATATCCTTCTGGATGTGGCTGCGGCTGACGAGTCACTGAACTTATCTATGGATGGAGTGAAGATGCAGTATCCTTTGTATGGTTTAACTGTTCCTGGCAGTCTGACTTTTTATCTGCGCACAGTTTTTTCAGTCTCTAGAGTATTTTTTATGCAATGTATGTCTCTTGAGCATCAAGAAATAGGCCGACCTCTCCACCGTGGAGGAAAAGAAATGGACAACTACTTCAGCTAGCTAGCACAAAATACATTTTATTCAACGAAAAAGTGGTTCATTTATGCTATTTTTATTTCCTTCATGAGCATTTTTTATTATTATCTTGTATCGCTTTTTCGCTAACGTCTTCTTATATGCATATGTACGCAATATATGTGTTGAAAAAATGTATTCAGACTAACGCGTCGACGTCTTATCGTCGTGTATATGTACTAACATATTTGTTCGACGAATGTGATGTGTGCAATGGTTAATTCCTTGCTGTGCACACGAGTTGCTTGTGGGTTATCAATGTTCGTTGACATGGTCTAGCTAAGCTAGGTATGCATGCCTGATTTTGTATTGTTTCATAGTACTATATGGTTGGATATGCCATGGGGGTTCTTTCAAAAGCAGCTTGACTAGACGAGGAAGAAAATCAGCTGGACGATACTGTCTTCACGGGAACGCGTCGGCTGTTTTGTGCGGTATTGAACACGGCCTCGAAAAGAGTGCATACATTTTGGCTACCGAAAAGCTGGATCTTTTGTCAAGGAAACCGGGGAAGCAGGAACCAGTATGATTCTCAGAGATTCAAAGGATCGGTAATTTTTGCAGTTTGTAGATACTTATTCAATTGTAATGATGCAGTGGAGGTGGAGATCAAGGCAATCATAGAGGGTCCGATCTGTCCATATAGCAGTCCAAAGCCCCCATCGTGATCCGGTCTGACAATGCTGATGCCATTGTTGCTCCTGCTTTGACAAATGACTCTCGAGATCGCTCTGCGTATGGACATTGGATAACCAAAATCATGCTTCTCCTGGCCACAAGAGAGTTTATTCCTATGAAGCTAGGTCGTAATCAAAATAGAGTAGTTGATAGTCTTTCTAATATCGGTCGGTCTGAAGGTAACACCGCTTGTTAGTTGTGCCGGGCCCTAAACAGTGTTCCAAAGTTTGTATTAGCAGACAGTAACTCTATTATCTTGGAATGAATATTTTTTATAGCCTCGACCCTCGAAAAGAAAAAGTCAGTCGGACGATGATAAGACCGACAAGAGTGGACCCAAGTTTGTGCAGCTCCATTTGAAAGGACAAGGACCAGACGTGTGGAAAGAGTCCATGCATATCAATTTTTTCCGAGTGAAATGGAGGAAAATGTACAGCCACCGATGCATGAATTCTGGAAGGTACTGCCGACCTGGATGTAGCACAACTCATATAGCATAAAAAAAAAATGCTTGCTTGGTTTTAGTCCTATAGTACTGCAAATGAGAGCCGTGATTTGGTGACCAGGTGCATCTGCATCTGGACGTGAACAGTAAATTCAAATAATATAGTAAAAAGGTTTTTTTTTTGAATTTTTTGCCATCCAAGATGCTCGAATACGTGTAAAAACTATTTTGTTTGAACAATCAAGGAGGTCAACGGAAAAACATAAATTTTTATTGAAAGAAACTTTGAAAAAGAAAACTGTTTGAACTTGAATTGTGTTCCTAAAGCTTTTCGAATGTCCAAACACCACAAATATTTGCACTCGCCTTGTACATCCAATAAAGAAGAGAATCCATGCTCACATAGATATCCTTTCAGTGTTGATTTTTGTTTGCAGTGTACTATGGGCCACCCGTTAGGCGAGTCATGTTGGTGATGGCTGATGGACATACTCCTGGATGTGGCTGTGGTTGACGACTCACTGGACTTAGCTATGGGTGGAGTGAAGATGCTGTATCCTTTGTATGGTTTAACTGTTTCTGGCGGTTTGACTTTTATCTCCACACAAAGTTTTTTCCGTTTGCAGAGTCTTTTTTACGCAATATATGTCTTTTGAGCATCAAGAAATGGGCCGGCCTCTCCACCGTATGAAAATAAATGCACAAATACTGTGAGAGAAATAGGCCAATCTCTCCACCGTGGGAGAAAATAAATGGATAACAACTTCTGCTAGCTAGCTAGCTACCACAAAAAACATGTTTGTTCGACAGAAAGTTGTTCTTTTAGGCTTGTGTTTATTTCTTCTACGAGCGATTTATGATCTTGTTGCTCTTTCGCCAACAGTTTTCATTCATATTTCATGCATTGTGCAGTGAGCAATTCGGTTTTCGTACAGCCAGGTTTTTATTGGGGCTCATAGCCGCGTATATGGAGATTCTGATATTCTCGAAATACAAGGGTAGCTGCCCTGCCTGACGGTGCAGCCCTCAACGGCAACCAAGTGCTTCACGCTGCTCCTGAAAAAAGTATGCGTGTATGTATGAGGTTTGTGTCTATACTGTATTAAAAAAAGTGTCGAAACAGGGAGCGCCTTCAAATCCAAAGGTCACGAGTCATGACACGTGAAATGTCATCAAGTATTGACACTCTGCAGGAGCAGTGTGAAGCACGTGAAATGCCATCAAGTATCCTTGAGTGAGGACTTTGAGCCTGCGACCGTCCACCCTAACCGAAGAATGTTGTGGCTCAAGGACTCGAGGATAGAGAGATGAGCAAGATACGTGGCACAAATCAAGAGATCCTTGCTGATGTTGCACTTGATGATACTCCTAACTCCTGTGCAAATTTGGGTGGCCTTGATGAGATCTCCGTCGTAAGGGCCAAGAACGCGGCACCAAGATATGCGTGGGAACGTTTTTTTTTTGGTTTTCTGTTAATTAATTGGACAACTTTTTTCTTAATTAATGGAGGCACGAAGGGCTTCAGTTTTTTTAAATCAATCGGACAATAGATGTATCAGCTGCAGAAAACATTGCAGTGCCGTCCAATTTGACGAGGTTGAAAATTCCATAAAGATGAAGTAGACAAGCTTTGTGCTTGATTCTTTTGACAGAGCTTTGTGCTTGATGGCATGGCTCCACAACTTCTCACATGTGCGTGCATGCTTGCGTTGCACACCCATGTGTGAGAGAGGGCTAGGCCACGCCATCACCATCAACTTGAGATACAATTCATCTTCGAGTTGTCATGAGACCAATCTCCATGGTTGTTGTTCTATTTTTAAACATTAAGTACAACATACATATATGTGCCAATTTAGCAATATGTAAATTGCTACTTCTTGAGCTTGAGTTGTTTTTTCTCTTGAAAAAAAAAGGGTGATGCAGCAAAGTAGAGATAAGTATTTCCCTTAGTTAGAGAATCAAGGTATTAATATAGTAGGAGGTACAAGCAAGTCCCCAATCTATGCACATGCACAAACAATCAAACACTTGCATCCAACATGATAAAGGAGTTGTCCATCCCTTCACGATCAATCGCAAAGGTGAGATCTGATAAAGATAAATAAAACTAAAAGGTAACTAAATATTTTTGGATTTTTGGTTTATAGATCAAAAAAATAAAAGATTGCAAAATAGTAGATCGGAAAGCAAATATGATGGAAAATAGACCCGGGGCTATAGGTTTCACTAGAGATTTCTCTCATTAAGGCAAATAATACAGTGGGTGAACAAATTATTGTTGAACAATTGATAGAAAAGCGCAAAGTTATGACGATATCCAAGGCAATGATTATGCATATAGGGATCACGTCTGTGTCAAGTAGACCAAAACGATTCCGCATCTACTACTATTACTCCACACATCGACCGCTATCCAGCATGCATCTAGAGTATTAAGTTCATAAAGAACGGAGTAACGCCTTAAGTAAGATGACATGACATAGAGGGATAAACTCAAGCAATATGATGAAAACCCCATCTTTTTATCCTCGATGGCAACAATGCAATATGTGCCTTGCTACCCCTACTTTGTCACTGGGTGAGAACACCGCAAGATTGAACTCAAAACTAAGCACTTCTCCCATTGCAAGAAATACCAATCTAGTTGGCCAAACCAAACCAGTAATTCAAAGAGAAATACAAAGATATGAAATCATGCATATAAGAATTCAGAGAAAATTTAAATAATATTCATAGATAATCTGATCATAAATCCACAATTCATCGGATCTCGACAAACACACCGTAAAAGAAGATTACATCGGAAAGATCTCCAAGAACATCGAGGAGACACATGGTATTGAGAATCAAAGAGAGAGAAGAAGCTATCTAATTACTAGCTATGGACCTGTAGGTCTAAGGTAAACTACTCATGCTTCATCGGAAGGGCAATAGGGTTGATGTAGTGATGAGGACACCATAACCATCGACAAGTCTCCAACAATAGGGTTGATGTAGTGATGGAGAGACGGGGCTATAGGGGTACATCAACAGAAGCTACATCAAATTATCTTTCCAATGCAAAAAACCTCACATCATTTGGAATTGTGAGTCAAAAGTTCTAGTCATTCTCGTGGAAGGTGTCCAGGCTGTTAAGACTTCGCGAATTTCCGAGGAGCTCTGCAACAACTCCCAAAGTTGACTGCTTATTCACCCCAGGAAGCCATGCAAACCTGCTTACTTTTGAAACCATTTTCACACCTAGCTAAGGGGGGTTGTCCCTGCTATAAAACCATCTCCCCCATCCTCTAGAGAACCTTTTGTCAAACCA
The DNA here is from genome assembly GCA_034509565.1 of Triticum monococcum. NCBI lineage: Eukaryota > Viridiplantae > Streptophyta > Magnoliopsida > Poales > Poaceae > Triticum > Triticum monococcum. The sequence goes on along the minus strand of CM067843.1, from coordinate 59,184,651 downwards.
TTCAACTACAAGCTTATGCAGCAAGACTACTAGAGAGATCCGAGAGATCTTGCTACCTTTGCTCTTGTGAGTTCATTCAGATTCACGAGAAGGAGCCTCTGGTTCCCCCTAGTTCGTGCTCTACGGTTCCAGCCGTTTTGTGTGGATTAGTCCCAGTTTGTGGTTCTGCGATTGTTTGGACAGCGAGTTGGAGTTCTTGTAGCTTCGGTCAGCCATCCCCAACGTACGGGTTGCATCCAACCTTGGCAAGTATAAAGCTAGTTATCCCGGCTGCTTGCAGCTAGTTATCCCTCTCGATTCGATCCTACGACGTGAAGATCGGGCCATCCTCGGGCGTGAACTCGTTCATCAGGTTCCCACCTATCATGTAGAAGCCCTCCGTGATTGAATCCCCCTCCGATAGAGTACCAGAAAAGGCCTCCAGATAGGATCTCACGAGGTCACAGACCTACGACGGTGGAAAAGTATTTTCGTGGCTTCCTTTGAGGGTTTTGGAATATATGTGAATTTATAGGCCAAGGAGGGAGGCCAGGAGGTCTCCGAGGGGGCCACAAGCCCTAGGCCCCCCTGGCTTGTCTTGTCCTCCAGGGTCTTCTGACTTGGACTCCAAGTCTCATAGGTGTCTTCTAGTCCAAGAAAAATCATTGCGAAAGTTTTAGTCCGTTTGGACTCCATTTGGTATTCCTTTTCTACGGAACTCAAAAACAAGGAAAAACATAAACTGGCATTGGTTAATAGGTTAGTCCAAAAAATAATATAAAATAGCATATTAATGCATATAAAACATTCAAAATAGATAATATAGTAGCATGGAACAATAAAAAATTATAGATACATTGGAGACGTATCATAAATCATATTGTTTCGTGACTTTTGATTATGTGCCAGTTTAGCAGTAGGGTGATTGTTGACTTTATAGCAAATGTCATAGTAAACTTGACGAAAGTGACACAATGTTTCTCTAAATTGTGTTCAATCCCTATAAACGCATTATCGCGAAGCGTCACCTCAATGAGGCGTTGTAGTCCTATGTTAGAAGGGCTTTGGGTAGGATGGACTGTCATAGGCTCAGATGAAGGAAATATGCCCTAGAGGCAATAATAAAGTTATTATTTATTTCCTTATATCATGATAAATGTTTATTATTCATGCTAGAATTATATTAACCGGAAACATAATACATGTGTGAATACATAGACAAACTTAGTGTCACTGGTATGCCTCTACTTGACTAGCTCGTTAATCAAAGATGGTTATGTTTCCTAACCATGAACAAAGCGTTGTTATTTGATTAATGAGGTCACATCATTAGTTGAATGATCTGATTGACATGACCCATTCCATTAGCTTAGCACCTGATCGTTTAGTATGTTGCTATTGCTTTCTTCATGACTTATACATGTTCCTATGACTATGAGATTATGCAACTCCCGTTTACCGGAGGAACACTTTGTGTGCTACCAAACGCCACAACGTAACTGGGTGATTATAAAGGAGCTCTACAGGTGTCTCCAAAGGTAGATGTTGGGTTGGCGTATTTCGAGATTAGGATTTGTCACTCCGATTGTCGAAGAGGTATCTCTGGGCCCTCTCGGTAATGCACATCACATAAGCCTTGCAAGCATTGCAACTAATGAGTTAGTTGCGGGATGATGTATTACAGAACGAGTAAAGAGACTTGCCGGTAACGAGATTGAACTAGGTATTGGATACCGACGATCGAATCTCGGGCAAGTAACATACCAATGACAAAGGGAACAACGTATGTTGTTATGCGGTCTGACCGATAAAGATCTTCATAGAATATGTAGGAGCCAATATGGGCATCCAGGTCCCGCTATTGGTTATTGACCGGAGATTTGTCTCAGTCATGTCTACATTGTTCTCGAACCGTAGGGTCTGCACGCTTAACGTTACGATGACAGTTATTATGAGTTTATGCATTTTGATGTACCGAAGTTAGTTCGGAGTCCCGGATGTGATCACGGACATGACGAGGAGTCTCGAAATGGTCGAGACATAAAGATTGATATATTGGATGACTATATTCGGACACCGGAAGGGTTCCGGAGAAGTATCGGATAAAACCGGAGCACCGGGGGGTTACCGGAACCCCCCGGGGGGTTAATGGGCCTCATGGGCCTAATGTGGAGAAGAGGAAGGGGATGCCAGGGCAGGCCGCGCGCCCCCTCTCCCCCTAGTCCGAATTGGACAAGGAGGGAGGGGCGGCGCCTCCCCTTTCCTATTCTCCCTCCACCTCTCCTAGTTGGACAAGGATTGGGGGGGGGGAGTCCTACTCCCGGTAGGAGTAGGACTCCTCCTGCGCGCCACCATAGGGCCGGCCGCACCCCCCTTGGATCCTTTATATACGGGGGCAGGGGGCACCTCTAGACACACAAGTTGATCCACGTGATCGTTCCTTAGCCGTGTGCGGTGCCCCCTGCCACCATATTCCACCTCGATCATATCGTTGTAGTGCTTAGGCGAAGCCCTGCGTCGGTAGAACATCATCATCGTCACCACGCCGTTGTGCTGACGAAATTCATCCCCGAAGCTTTGCTGGATCGAAGCCCGGGGAGCGTCATCGAGCTGTACGTGTGCTAAGAACTCGGAGGTGCCGGAGTAACGGTCCTTGGATCGGTCAGATCGGGAAGACGTACGACTACTTCCTCTATGTTGCGTCAACGCTTCCGTTGCGGTCTACGAAGGGTACGTAGACAACACTCTCCCCTCTCGATGCTATGCATCACCATGATCTTGCGTGTGCGTAGGAAATTTTTTGAAATTACTGCGTTACCCAACAGTGGCATCCGAGCCTAGGTTTTATGGTTTGATGTTATGTGCACGAGTAGAACACAAGTGAGTTGTGGGCGATATAAGTCATGCTGCCTACCAGCATGTCATACTTTGGTTCAGCAGTATTATTGGATGAAGCGGCCCGGACCGACATTACGCGTACGCTTACGCGAGACCGGTTCTCCCGACGTGCTTTGCACAAAGGTGGCTTGCGGGTGACTGTTTCTCCAACTTTAGTTGAACCAAGTATGGCTACGCCCGGTCCTTGCGAAGGTTAAAACAGAGTCAAATTGACAAACTATCGTTGTGGTTTTGATGCGTAGGTAAGATTGGTTCTTGCTTAAGCCCGTAGCAGCCACGTAAAACTTGCAACAACAAAGTAGAGGACGTCTAACTTGTTTTTGCAGGGCATGTTGTGATGTGATATGGTCAAGACATGATGCTAAATTTTATTGTATGAGATGATCATGTTTTGTAACCGAGTTATCGGCAACTGGCAGGAGCCATATGGTTGTCGCTTTATTGTATGCAATGCAATCGCGATGTAATGCTTTACTTTATCACTAAGCGGTAGCGATAGTCGTGGAAGCATAAGATTGGCGAGACGACAACGATGCTACGATGGAGATCAAGGTGTCGCGCCGGTGACGATGGTGATCATGACGGTGCTTCGAAGATGGAGATCACAAGCACAAGATGATGGTGGCCATATCATATCACTTATATTGATTGCATGTGATGTTTATCTTTTATGCATCTTATCTTGCTTTGATTGACGGTAGCATTATAAGATGATCTCTCACTAAATTATCAACTGTTCTCCCTGAGTATGCACTGTTGCGAAAGTTCTTCGTGCTGAGACACCACGTGATGATCGGGTGTGATAGGCTCTACGTTCAAATACAACGGGTGCAAAACAGTTGCACACGCGGAATACTCAGGTTATACTTGACGAGCCAAGCATATGCAGATATGGCCTCGGAACACGGAGACCGAAAGGTCGAGCGTGAATCATATAGTAGATATGATCAACATAATGATGTTCACCATTGAAAACTAATCCATTTCACGTGATGATCAGTTATGGTTTAGTTGATTTGGATCACGTGATCACTTAGAGGATTAGAGGGATGTCTATCTAAGTGGGAGTTCTTAAGTAATATGATTAATTGAACTTGAATTTATCATGAACTTAGTCCTGGTAGTATTTTGCAAATCATGTTATAGATCAATAGCTCGCGTTGTTGCTTCCCTGTGTTTATTTTAATATGTTCCTAGAGAAAAACTATGTTGAAAGATGTTAGTAGCAATGATGCGGATTGGATCCGTGATATGAGGTTTATCCTCATTGCTGCACAGAAAAATTATGTCCTTGATGCACCGCTAGGTGACAGACCTATTGCAGGAGCAGATGCAGACGTTATGAACGTTTGGCTAGCTCAATATGATGACTACTTGATAGTTTAGTGCACCATGCTTAACGGCTTAGAATCGGGACTTCAAAAGACGTTTTGAACGTCATGGACCATATGAGATGTTCCAGGAGTTGAAGTTAATATTTCAAGCAAATACCCGAGTTGAGAGATATGAAGTCTCCAACAAGTTCTATAGCTAAAAGATGGAGGAGAATCGCTCAACTAGTGAGCATGTGCTCAGATTGTCTGGGTACTACAATCGCTTGAATCAAGTGGGAGTTAATCTTCCAGATAAGATATTGATTGACAGAATTCTCTAGTCACCATGACCAAGTTAGTAGAACTTCGTGATGAACTATAGTATACAAGGGATGACGAAAACGACTCCCGAGCTTTTCATGATGATGGAATCGATGAAGGTAGAAATCAAGAAAAACATCAAGTGTTGATGGTAGACAAGACCACTAGTTTCAAGAAAAGGGCAGAGGGAAGAAGGGGAACTTCAAAAAGAACAGCAAGCAAGTTGCTGCTCAAGTGAAGAAGCCCAAGTCTAGACCTAAGCCGGAGACTGAGTGCTTCTACTGCAAAGGGACTGGTCACTGGAAGCGGAACTACCCCAAGTGATTGGCAGATAAGAAGGATGGCAAGGTGAACATAAGTATATTTGATATACATGTTATTGATGTGTACTTTACTAGTGTTTATAGCAACCCCTCAGTATTTGATACTAGTTCAGTTGCTAAGATTAGTAACTCGAAACGGGAGTTGCAGAATAAACAGAGACTAGTTAAGGGTGAAGTGACGATGTGTGTTGGAAGTGGTTCCAAGATTGATATGATCATCATCGCACACTCCCTATAAATTCAGGATTAGTGTTGAACCTAAATAAGTGTTATTTGGTGTTTACGTTGAGCATGAATATGATTTGATTATGTTTATTGTAATACGGTTATTCATTTAAGTAAGAGAATAAATTGTTGTTCTGTTTACATGAATAAAACCTTATATGGTTACACACCCAATGAAAATAGTTCGTTGGATCTCGATCATAGTGATACACATAATCATAATATTGAAACCAAAAGATGCAAAGTTAATAATGATAGTGCAACTTATTTGTAGCACTGCCGTTTAGGTCATATTGGTGTAAAGCGCATGAAGAAACTCCATGCTGATGGGCTTTTGGAATCACTTGATTATGAATCAGTTGATGCTTGCGAACCATGCCTCATGGGCAAGATGACTAAGACTCTGTTCTTCGGAACAATGGAGCGAGCAACAGATTTGTTGGAAATCATACATACTGATGTATGTGGTCTGATGAATATTGAGGCTTGCGATAGGTATCATTATTTTCTGAGCTTCACAAATGATTTGAGCAGATATGAGTATATCTACTTGATGAAACATAAGTCTGAAACATTTGAAAAGTTCAAAGAATTTCAGAGTGAAGTGGAGAATCATCATAACAAGAAAATAAGGCTTCTACGATCTGATCGCGGAGACAAATATTTGAGTTACGAGTTTGGTCTTCAATTAAAACAATGTGGAATAGTTTCACAAATTCGTGCCACCCGGAACACCACAGCATAATGGTGTGTCCGAACGTCATAGCCGTACTTTATTAGATATAGTGCAAATCTATGCTGTTTCTTACCAATTTACCACTATCGTTTTTGAGGTTATGCATTAAAGACAGCTGCATTCACGTTAAAAAGGGGCACCATCTAAGTCCATTGAGACGACACAATCTGAACTGTGGTTTAGCAAGAAACCAAAGTTGTCGTTTCTTAAAGTTTGGGGTTGTGATGCTTATGTGAAAAAGTTTCATCCTGATAAGCTCAAAACCAAATCGGAGAAATATGTCTTCATAGGATACCCAAAAGGAGACTGTTGGGTACACCTTCTATCACAGATCCTAAGGCAAGACATTCGTCGCTTATAATGGATCCTTTCTAGAGAAGGAGTTTCTCTCGAAAGAAGTGAGTGGGAGGAAAGTAGAACTCGATAAGGTAATAGTACCTTCTCCCTTATTGGAAAGTAGTTCATCACAAAAATCTGTTCCTGTGACTACTACACCAATTAGTAAGGAAGCTAATGATGATGATCATAAAACTTCAGATCAAGTTACTACCGAATCTCGTAGGTAAACCAGAGTGAGATCCGCACCAGTGTGGTACAGTAATCCTGTTCTAGAAGTCATGTTACTAGACCATGACGAACTTGCGAACTATGAGGAAGCGATGATGAGCCCAGATTTCGCAAAATGGCTTGAGGCCATGAAATCTGAGATGGGATTCATGTATGAGAACAAAATATGGACTTTGGTTGACTTGCCCGATGATCGGCAAGCCATAGAAAATAAATGGATCTTCAAGAGGAAGACAGACGTTGATAGTAGTGTTACTATCTACAAAGCTAGAATTGTCGCAAAAGGTTTTCGACAAGTTCAAAGTGTTGACTACGATGAGAGTTTCTCACTCGTATCTATGCTTAAGTCTGTCCGAATCATGTTAGCAATTGCCGCATTTTATGAAATCTGGCAAATGGATAAACAAAACTGCATTCCTTAATGGATTTCTTAAAGAAGAGTTGTATATGATGCAACCAGTAGGTTTTGTCAATCCTAAAGGTGCTAACAAAATATGCAAGCTCCAGCGATTCATCTATGGACTAGTGCAAGCATCTCGGAGTTGGAATACACACTTTGATAAGTTAATCAAAGCACATAGTTTTATACAGACTTGCGGTGAAGCCTGTATTTACAAGAAAGTGAGTGGGAGCACTACATCATTTCTGATAAGTATATGTGAATGACATACTGTTAATCGAAAATAATGTAGAATTATTTTGTAAAGCATAAAGGAGTGTTTGAAAGGAGTTTTTCAAAGAAAGACTTCGGTGAAGCTGCTTACATATTGAGCATTAAGATCTATAGAGATAGATCAAGACGCTTGATAAGTTTTTTCAATAAATACATACCTTGACAAGATTTTGAAGTAGTTCAAAATGGAACAGTCAAAAAAGAGTTTCTTGCCTATGTTACAAGGTGTGAAATTGAGTAAGACTCAAAGCCCGACCACGGCAGAAGATAGAAAGAGAATGAATGTTATTCCCTATGCCTTGGTCATAGGTTCTATAAAGTATGCCGTGCTGTGTACCAGATCTATTGTATACCCTACCACTGAGTTTGGCAAGGGAGTACAATAGTGAGCTAGGAGTAGATCACTGGACAGCGGTCAAAATTATCCTTAGTGGAATAAGGATATGTTTCTCGATTATGGAAGTGAAAAAAAGGTTCGTCGTAAAGGGTTACGCCGATGCAAGTTTTGACACTAATCTAGATGACTCTAAGTCTCGGTCTAGATACATATTGAAAGCGGGAGCAATTAGCTAGAGTAGCTCCATGCAGAGCATTGTTGACATAGAAATTTGCAAAATACATGCGGATCTGAATGTGGCAGACCCGTTGGCTAAGATTCTCTCACAAGCAAAACATGATCACACCTTAGTACTCTTTGGGTGTTAATCACATAGCGATGTGAACTAGATTACTGAATCCAGTAAACCCTTTAGGTGTTGGTCACATGGCGATGTGAACTATGGGTGTTAATCACATGGTGATGTGAACTATTGCTGTTAAATCACATGACGATGTGAACTAGATTATTGACTCTAGTGCAAGTGGGAGACTGAAGGAAATATGCCCTAGAGGCAATAATAAAGTTATTATTTATTTCCTTATATCATGATAAATGTTTATTATTCATGCTAGAATTGTATTAACCGGAAACATAATACATGTGTGAATACATAGACAAACTTAGTGTCACTAGTATGCCTCTACTTGACTAGCTCGTTAATCAAAGATGGTTATGTTTCCTAACCATGAACAAAGTGTTGTTATTTGATTAACGAGGTCACATCATTAGTTGAATGATCTGATTGATATGACCCATTCCATTAGCTTAGCACCCGATCATTTAGTATGTTGCTATTGCTTTCTTCATGACTTATACATGTTCCTATGACTATGAGATTATGCAACTCCCGTTTACCGGAGGAACACTTTGTGTGCTACCAAACGTCACAACGTAACTGGGTGATTATAAAGGAGCTCTACAGGTGTCTCCAAAGGTATGTTGGAAATATGCCCTAGAGGCAATAATAAAAGCATTATTATTATATTTCCTTGTTCATGGTAATTGTCTTTATTCATGCTATAATTGTGTTATCCGGAAATCGTAATACATGTGTGAATAACAGACACCAACATGTCCCTAGTAAGCCTCTAGTTGACTAGCTCGTTAATCAACAGATAGTCATGGTTTCCTGGCTATGGACATAAGATGTCATTGATAACGAGATCACATCATTAGGAGAATGATGTGATGGACAAGACCCAATCCTAAACATAGCATAAAGATCGTATAGTTCGTTTGCTAGAGTTTTGCAATGTCAAGTATCTTTTCCTTAGACCATGAGATCGTGTAACTCCCGGATACCGTAGGAGTGCTTTGGGTGTACCAAACGTGACTATAAAGGTATACTACGGGTATCTCCGAAAGTGTCTGTTGGGTTGACACGGATCAAGACTGGGATTTGTCACTCCGTATGACGGAGAGGTATCACTGGGCCCACTCGGTAATGCATCATCACAATGAGCTCAAAGTGACCAAGTGTCTGGTCACGGGATCATGCATTACGGTACGAGTAAAGTGACTTGCCGGTAACGAGATTGAACGAGGTATTGGGATACCGACGATCGAATCTCGGGCAAGTAATATATCGATTGACAAAGGGAATTGCATACAGGGTTGATTGAATCCTCGACATCGTGGTTCATCCGATGAGATCATCGTGGAGCATGTGGGAGCCAACATGGGTATCCAGATCCCGCTGTTGGTTATTGACCGGAGAGTCGTCTCGGTCATGTCTGCTTGTCTCCCGAACCCGTAGGGTCTACACACTTAAGGTTCGGTGACGCTAGGGTTGTGAAGATAAGTATATGCAGTAACCCGAATGTTGTTCGGGGTCCCGGATGAGATCCAGGACGTCACGAGGAGTTCCGGAATGGTCCGGAGGTAAAGAATTATATATAGGATGTGCAGTTTCGGCCATCGGGACAAGTTTCGGGGTACCCGGTATTGTACTGGGACCACCGGAAGGGTCCCGGGGGTCCACTGGGTGGGGCCACCTATCCCGGAGGGCCCCATGGGCTGAAATAGGAGGGAACCCAGCCCATAGTGGGCTGGGGCGCCAGCCCCTAGGGGGCCCATGCGGCTAGGGCTAAGGGGAAACCCTAGAGGGGGCGCCCCCCTTGCCTTGGGGAGCAAGCCCCACCCTAGGCCGCAGCCCCTCCTAGTAGATTCCATCTACTAGGGCCGGCGCCCCCCCATGGCACCCCTATATATAGTGGGGGAGAGGAGGGACTTGATACACCAGCCCCTGGCGCCTCCCTCTCTCCCCGTTACGTCTCTCTTCCTCGTAGTATAGGCGAAGCCCTGCTACTGCAACGCCCTGCATCCACCACCACGCCGTCGTGCTGCTGGATCTTCGTCAACCTCTCCTTCCCCCTTGCTGGATCAAGAAGGAGGAGACGTCTCCCGTCCCGTACGTGTGTTGAACGCGGAGGTGCCGTCCGTTCGGCGCTGGTCATCGGTGATTTGGATCACGTTGTGTACGACTACATCATCCCCGTTCGTTGAACGCTTCAGCACGCGATCTACAAAGGTATGTAGATGCATCTCGTGACTCGTTTCTAGATGAACTCCTAGATGATCTTGGTGAAACGAGTAGGAAATTTTTTGTTTTCTGCAACGTTCTCCAACAGTGGCATCATGAGCTAGGTCTATGCGTAGTTCTTCTTGCGCGAGTAGAACACAATTTGTTGTGGGCGTGGATTTGTCAACTTTCTTGCCGCTACTAGTCTTTTCTTGCTTCAGCAGTATTGTGGGATGAAGCGGCCCGGACCAACCTTACACGTACGCTTACGTGAGACCGGTTCCACCGACTAACATGCACTAGTTGCATAAGGTGGCTGGCGGGTGTCTGTCTCTCCCACTTTAGTTGGAGCAGATTCGATGAACAGGGTCCTTATGAAGGGTAAATAGAAGTTGACAAATCACGTTGTGGCTTTCACGTAGGTAAGAAAACGTTCTTGCTAGAACCCTAATTCAGCCACGTAAAAACTTGCAACAACAATTAGAGGACGTCTAACTTGTTTTTGCAGCAAGTGGTTTGTGATATGATATGGCCAAAGTTGTGATGAATGATGAATGATCTATATGTGATGTATGAGATGTTCATGCTATTGTAATAGGAATCACGACTTGCATGTCGATGAGTATGACAACCGGCAGGAGCCATAGGAGTTGTCTTTATTATTTTATATGACCTGCGTGTCATTGAGAAACGCCATGTAAATTACTTTACTTTATTGCTAAACGCGTTAGCCATAGTAGTAGAAGTAATAGTTGGCGAGCAACTTCATGGAGACACGATGATGGAGATCATGATGATGGAGATCATGGTGTCAAGCCGGTGACAAGACGATCATGGAGCCCCAAGATGGAGATCAAAGGAGCTATGTGATAATGGCCATATCATGTCACGTTTATTATTTGATTGCATGTGATGTTTATCATGTTTTGCATCTTGTTTACTTAGAACGACGGTAGTAAATAAGATGATCCCTCATAACAATTTCAAGAAGTGTTCTCCCCTAACTGTGCACCGTTGCTAAAGTTCGTCGTTTCGAAGCACCACGTGATGATCGGGTGTGATAGATTCTTACGTTCACATACAACGGGTGTAAGACAGTTTTACACATGCAAAACACTTAGGGTTAACTTGACGAGCCTAGCATGTGCATAGACATGGCCTCGGAACACAGAAGACCGAAAGGTCGAGCATGAGTCGTATAGAAGATGCGATCAACATGAAGATGTTCACTGACGTTGACTAGTCCGTCTCACGTGATGATCGGACACGGCCTAGTTAACTAGGATCATGTAATACTTAGATGACTAGAGGGATGTCTAATCTAAGTGGGAGTTCATTATAATTTGATTGGATGAACTTTATTATCATGAACATTAGTCTAAAATATTTTACAATATGTCTTGTAGATCAAATGGCCCACGTAGTCCTCAACTTCAACGCGTTCCTAGAGAAAACCAAGCTGAAAGATGATGGCAGCAACTATACGGACTGGGTCCGGAACCTGAGGATCATCCTCATAGCTGCCAAGAAAGATTATGTCCTACAAGCACCGCTGGGTGACGCACCTGTCCTCCCTGCTGAACAAGACGTTATGAACGCTTGGCAGGCACGTACCGATGACTACTCCCTCGTTCAGTGCGGCATGCTTTACAGTTTAGAACCGGGGCTCCAAAAGCGTTTTGAGAGACATGGAGCATATGAGATGTTCGAAGAGCTGAAAATGGTTTTCCAAGCTCATGCCCGGGTCGAGAGATATGAGGTCTCCGACAAGTTCTTCAGCTGTAAGATGGAGGAAAACAGTTCTGTCAGTGAGCACATACTCACGATGTCTGGATTACATAACCGCTTAACTCAGCTGGGAGTTAATCTCCCGGATGATGCGGTCATTGACAGAATCCTCCAGTCGCTTCCACCGAGCTACAAGAGCTTTGTGATGAACTTCAATATGCAGGGGATGGAAAAGACCATTCCTGAAGTATTTGCTATGCTGAAATCAGCAGAGGTAGAAGTCAAGAAGGAACATCAAGTGTTGATGGTCAATAAAACCACTAAGTTCAAGAAGGGCAAGGGTAAGAAAGCCTTCAAGAAGGACGGCAAGGAGGTTGCCGCGCCCGGCAAGCAAGCTGCCGGGAAGAAGCCAAAGAATGGACCCAAGCCCGAGACTGAGTGTTTTTATTGCAAGGGAAGCGGTCACTGGAAGCGGAATTGCCCCAAGTACTTAGCAGACAAGAAGGCCGGCAAAACAAAAGGTATATGTGATATACATGTAATTGATGTGTACCTTACCAGTAATCATAGTAGCTCTTAGGTATTTGATACCGGTGCAGTTGCTCACATTTGTAACTCATAGCAGGAACTACGGAATAGGCGAAGACTGGCAAAGGACGAGGTGACGATGCGCGTCGGGAATGGTTCCAAAGTCGATGTGATCGCCGTCGGCACGCTGCCTCTTCATTTACCTACGGGATTAGTTTTAAACCTCAATAATTGTTATTTAGTACCAGCTTTGAGCATGAACATTGTATCGGGATCTCGTTTAATTCGAGATGGCTACTCATTTAAATCCGAGAATAATGGTTGTTCTATTTATATGAGAGATATGTTTTATGGTCATGCTCCTATGGTGAATGGTTTATTCTTTATGAATCTCGAACGTAATGCTACACATGTTCATAGTGTGAGTACCAAAAGATATAAGGTTGATAATGATAGTCCCACATACTTGTGGCACTGCCGCCTTGGTCACATAGGTGTCAAACGCATGAAGAAGCTCCATGCAGATGGACTTTTAGAGTCTCTTGATTATGAATCATTTGACACGTGCGAACCATGCCTTATGGGTAAAATGACCAAGACTCCGTTCTCAGGAACAATGGAGCGAGCAACCAACTTATTGGAAATCATACATACTGATGTGTGCGGTCCAATGAGTGTTGAGGCTCGCGGCGGCTATCGTTATGTTCTCACTCTCACTGATGATTTGAGTAGATATGGATATATTTACTTAATGAAACACAAGTCTGAAACCTTTGAAAAGTTCAAGGAATTTCAGAGTGAGGTTGAGAATCAACGTGACAGGAAAATCAAGTTTCTACGATCAGATCGTGGAGGAGAATACTTGAGTCACGAATTTGGCACACACTTAAGAAAATGTGGAATAGTTTCACAGCTCACGCCGCCTGGAACACCTCAGCGTAACGGTGTGTCCGAACGTCGTAATCGCACTCTATTAGATATGGTGCGGTCTATGATGTCTCTTACCGATTTACCGCTATCTTTTTGGGGCTATGCTTTAGAGACTGCCGCATTCACTTTAAATAGGGCTCCGTCGAAATCCGTTGAGACGACACCGTATGAATTATGGTTTGGAAAGAAACCTAAGCTGTCGTTTCTAAAAGTTTGGGGATGCGATGCTTATGTCAAGAAACTTCAACCTGAAAAGCTCGAACCCAAGTCGGAAAAATGCGTCTTCATAGGATACCCAAAAGAAACTATTGGGTATACCTTCTACCTCAGATCCGAAGGCAAGATCTTTGTTGCCAGGAATGGATCCTTTCTAGAGAAAGAGTTTCTCTCGAAAGAAGTAAGTGGGAGGAAAATAGAACTTGATGAAGTATTACCTCTTGAACCGGAAAATGGCGCAACTCAAGAAAATGTTCCTGAGGTGCCAGCACCGACTAGAGAGGAAGTCAATGATAATGATCATGAAACTTCTGATCAAGTTACTACTGAAATTCGAAGGTCCACAAGGACACGTTCCGCACCAGAGTGGTACGGCAACCCTGTCTTGGAAATCATGTTGTTAGACAACGGTGAACCTTCGAACTATGAAGAAGCGATGGCGGGCTCGGATTCCGACAAATGGCTAGAAGCCATGAAATCCGAGATAGGATCCATGTATGAAAACGAAGTATGGACTTTGACTGACTTGCCCATTGAATGGCGAGCCATAGAGAATAAATGGATCTTTAAGAAGAAGACAGACGCGGATGGTAATGTGACCATCTATAAAGCTCGGCTTGTCGCTAAAGGTTATCGACAAGTTCAAGGGGTTGACTACGATGAGACTTTCTCACCGGTAGCGAAGCTGAAGTCCGTCCGAATCATGTTAGCAATTGCCGCATTTTATGATTATGAAATATGGCAAATGGACGTCAAAACGGCATTCCTTAATGGTTTCCTTAAGGAAGAATTGTATATGATGCAGCCGGAAGGTTTTGTCGATCCTAAGAATGCTGACAAAGTGTGCAAGCTCCAACGCTCGATTTATGGGCTGGTGCAAGCATCTCGGAGTTGGAACATTCACTTTGATGAGATGATCAAAGCGTTTGGGTTTACGCAGACTTATGGAGAAGCCTGTGTTTACAAGAAAGTGAGTGGGAGCTCTGTAGCATTTCTCATATTATATGTAGATGACATACTTTTGATGGGAAATGATATAGAACTTTTGGACAGCATCAAGGCCTACTTGAATAAGAGTTTTTCAATGAAGGACCTTGGAGAAGCTGCTTATATATTAGGCATCAAGATCTATAGAGATAGATCGAGACGCCTCATAGGTCTTTCACAAAGCACATACCTTGATAAGATATTGAAGAAGTTCAATATGAATCAATCTAAGAAGGGGTTCTTGCCTGTGTTACAAGGTATGAAATTGAGCTCGGCTCAAAGTCCGACCACGGCAGAAGAAATAGAAGAGATGAGTGTCATCCCCTATGCCTCAGCCATAGGTTCTATTATGTATGCCATGCTGTGTACCAGACCTGATGTAAACCTTGCCGTAAGTTTGGTAGGAAGGTACCAAAGTAATCCCGGCAAGGAACACTGGACAGCGGTCAAGAATATCCTGAAGTACCTGAAAAGGACTAAGGAGATGTTTCTCGTTTATGGAGGTGACGAAGAGCTCGTCGTAAAGGGTTACGTCGACGCTAGCTTCGACACAGATCTGGATGACTCAAAGTCACAAACCGGATACGTGTATATTTTGAATGGTGGGGCAGTAAGCTGGTGCAGTTGCAAGCAGAGCGTCGTGGCGGGATCTACATGTGAAGCGGAGTACATGGCAGCCTCGGAGGCAGCACATGAAGCAATCTGGGTGAAGGAGTTCATCACCGACCTCGGAGTCATACCCAATGCGTCGGGGCCGATCAAGCTCTTCTGTGACAACACTGGAGCTATTGCACTTGCCAAGGAGCCCAGGTTTCACAAGAAGACAAGGCACATCAAGCGTCGCTTCAACTCCATTCGTGAAAATGTTCAAGATGGAGACATAGAAATTTGTAAAGTACATACGGACCTGAATGTAGCAGATCCGTTGACTAAACCTCTCCCTAGGGAAAAACATGATCAACACCAGAATTCCATGGGTGTTCGATTCATCACAATGTAACTAGATTATTGACTCTAGTGCAAGTGGGAGACTGTTGGAAATATGCCCTAGAGGCAATAATAAAAGCATTATTATTATATTTCCTTGTTCATGGTAATTGTCTTTATTCATGCTATAATTGTGTTATCCGGAAATCATAATACATGTGTGAATAACAGACACCAACATGTCCCTAGTAAGCCTCTAGTTGACTAGCTCGTTAATCAACAGATAGTCATGGTTTCCTGGCTATGGACATAAGATGTCATTGATAACGAGATCACATCATTAGGAGAATGATGTGATGGACAAGACCCAATCCTAAACATAGCATAAAGATCGTATAGTTTGTTTGCTAGAGTTTTGCAATGTCAAGTATCTTTTCCTTAGACCATGAGATCGTGTAACTCCCGGATACCGTAGGAGTGCTTTGGGTGTACCAAACGTCACAACGTAACTGGGTGACTATAAAGGTATACTACGGGTATCTCCGAAAGTGTCTGTTGGGTTGACACGGATCAAGACTGGGATTTGTCACTCCGTATGACGGAGAGGTATCACTGGGCCCACTCGGTAATGCATCATCATAATGAGCTCAAAGTGACCAAGTGTCTGGTCACGGGATCATGCATTACGGTACGAGTAAAGTGACTTGCCGGTAACGAGATTGAACGAGGTATTGGGATACCGACGATCGAATCTCGGGCAAGTAATATATCGATTGACAAAGGGAATTGCATACGGGGTTGATTGAATCCTCGACATCGTGGTTCATCCGATGAGATCATCGTGGAGCATGTGGGAGCCAACATGGGTATCCAGATCCCGCTGTTGGTTATTGACCGGAGAGTCGTCTCGGTCATGTCTGCTTGTCTCCCGAACCCGTAGGGTCTACACACTTAAGGTTCGGTGACGCTAGGGTTGTGAAGATAAGTATATGCAGTAACCCGAATGTTGTTCGGGGTCCCGGATGAGATCCAGGACGTCACGAGGAGTTCCGGAATGGTCCGGAGGTAAAGAATTATATATAGGATGTGCAGTTTCGGCCATCGGGACAAGTTTCGGGGTACCCGGTATTGTACCGGGACCACCGGAAGGGTCCCGGGGGTCCACTGGGTGGGGCCACCTATCCCGGAGGGCCCCATGGGCTGAAATAGGAGGGAACCCAGCCCATAGTGGGCTGGGGCGCCAGCCCCTAGGGGGCCCATGCGGCTAGGGCTAAGGGGAAACCCTAGAGGGGGCGCCCCCCTTGCCTTGGGGAGCAAGCCCCACCCTAGGCCGCCGCCCCCCTAGTAGATTCCATCTACTAGGGCCGGCGCCCCCCCATGGCACCCCTATATATAGTGGGGGAGAGGAGGGACTTGATACACCAGCCCCTGGCGCCTCCCTCTCTCCCCGTTACGTCTCTCTTCCTCGTAGTATAGGCGAAGCCCTGCTACTGCGATGCCCTGCATCCACCACCACGCTGTCGTGCTGCTGGATCTTCGTCAACCTCTCCTTCCCCCTTGCTGGATCAAGAAGGAGGAGACGTCTCCCGTCCCGTACGTGTGTTGAACGCAGAGGTGCCGTCCGTTCGGCGCTGGTCATCGGTGATTTGGATCACGTTGTGTACGACTACATCATCCCCGTTCGTTGAACGCTTCCGCACGCGATCTACAAAGGTATGTAGATGCATCTCGTGACTCGTTGCTAGATGAACTCCTAGATGATCTTGGTGAAACGAGTAGGAAATTTTTTGTTTTCTGCAACGTTCCCCAACAAGGTAGATGTTGGGTTGGCGTATTTCGAGATTAGGATTTGTCACTCCGATTGTCGGAGAGGTATCTCTGGGCCCTCTCGGTAATGCACATCACATAAGCCTTGCAAGCATTGCAACTAATGAGTTAGTTGCGTGATGATGTATTACAGAACGAGTAAAGAGACTTGCCGGTAACGAGATTGAACTAGGTATTGGATACCGACGATCGAATCTCGGGCAAGTAACATACCGATGACAAAGGGAACAACGTATGTTGTTATGCGGTCTGACCGATAAAGATCTTCGTAGAATATGTAGGAGCCAATATGGGCATCCAGGTCCCGCTATTGGTTATTGACCGGAGATTTGTCT
This sequence comes from Triticum monococcum, assembly GCA_034509565.1. NCBI lineage: Eukaryota > Viridiplantae > Streptophyta > Magnoliopsida > Poales > Poaceae > Triticum > Triticum monococcum. The sequence goes on along the minus strand of CM067843.1, from coordinate 59,167,238 downwards.
CAGTCATGTCTACATTGTTCTCAAACCGTAGGGTCCGCACGCTTAACGTTACGATGGCATTTATTATGAGTTTATGCATTTTGATGTACCGAAGTTAGTTCGGAGTCCCGGATGTGATCACGGACATGACGAGGAGTCTCGAAATGGTCGAGACATAAAGATTGATATATTGGATGACTATATTCGGACACCGGAAGGGTTCCGGAGAAGTATCGGATAAAACCGGAGCACCGGGGGGTTACCGGAACCCCCCGGGGGGTTAATGGGCCTCATGGGCCTAATGTGGAGAAGAGGAAGGGGCTGCCAGGGCAGGCCGCGCGCCCCCTCTCCCCCTAGTCCGAATTGGACAAGGAGGAAGGGGCGGCGCCCCCCCTTTCCTATTCTCCCTCCACCTCTCCTAGTTGGACAAGGATTGGGAGGGGGGGAGTCCTACTCCCGGTAGGAGTAGGACTCCTCCTGCGCGCCACCATAGGGCCGGCCGCACCCCCCCCCCTTGGATCCTTTATATACGGGGGCAGGGGGCACCTCTAGACACACAAGTTGATCCACGTGATCGTTCCTTAGCCGTGTGCGGTGCCCCCTGCCACCATATTCCACCTCGATCATATCGTTGTAGTGCTTAGGTGAAGCCCTGCGTCGGTAGAACATCATCATCGTCACCACGCCGTTGTGCTGACGAAACTCATCCCCGAAGCTTTGCTGGATCGGAGCTCGGGGAGCGTCATCGAGCTGTACGTGTGCTAAGAACTCGGAGGTGCCGGAGTAACGGTGCTTGGATCGGTCGGATCGAGAAGACGTACGACTACTTCCTCTACGTTGCGTCAACGCTTCCGTTGCGGTCTACGAAGGTACGTAGACAACACTCTCCCCTCTCGTTGCTATGCATCACCATGATCTTGCGTGTGCGTAGGAATTTTTTTGAAATTACTGCGTTACCCAACATCAGAGTCATGACACGACTCCTTGAAACCCTCTCCCTAATTCTCGACCGAGGTCGATCCGAGCGTCGATACGGCTCCAAGGACTCGGCCCTGCAGCGTCTTGAGGGTAGGCTCCTAGATCTCTAGCATCGATCCGAGTCGCAATGCGGCTCCTCGGACCCGATCCTAGAGCGTTTTGGGAGCAAAACTCCAAGATCTCTAGTGCCCTCCCCTTAGTTTATCGAGGTGAGTGAACCTGTTACATGCCCATAGAGGCCTTATATAGGGGGCGTGCCTCGACAAATGATTTAATGCCGCCCATGGTGGTGATATGTAGGAGGTGTAGTATGATAAAACTAGGCCCATGAGTCCATTAAAATTAGCCAAAGTTGAAGGTGTCCATAGTTAGCTTCATCCATGCATGAATGGGCCTTTTATTTTGCATTCTCTTGTGACTTATTGACAACGGCAACTTACTTGGATTTTTGTCGTTTGTCTTGGGCTTGGGTTGATTTCCCTGATCTTTCTTGACTTATGTTCACCACTTTGGGCCTTGTTGACTAGACACAACCTATCTTTTAATATATATTTTTATGTTTTACATTTCTACCTTTTGTTTTATTTTTGTACTCTTGTTTATAATTTAAATAATTTTAAATATATACTATAAAATATTTGGAAAATATTGAACAAGTATTTGAAAAATGTTAATCAAGCATTTGGAAATGTTGAATGTGTATAGAAAAACTGTTGATCATGTATTAAATAATGATGAATTCTTTGATCATGTATATAAAAATGTTAATAAATTGAAAAATGAACAGGTAATTAACAAAAAAATCAAAATGTGTATAAAAAATGTTGACCATGAACAAAAAAACGATTAAAAAAGTTTATCATGTATATAAAAATGTTAAGAAAGTATTTAAAAAAATGTTGAACAAGTTTTTGAATAATGTTAAGCAAGTGTTTGGAAAATGTTAAATGTTTATAGAAAAAAATGTGACCATGTATTAAAAAAATGTTAACCTTTTTATTTTAAAACAGTTAATCAAGCATTTTTTAAAATATATAGAAAAAAGTTGACCATGTATTAAAAAATGTTAATCTTGTATATGAAAAATGTAAATCAAGCATTTAAAAATGTGTATAGAATTTTTTTGAACATATATTTAAAAATATTTTAAATTTGTATTGGCAAAAAAGTTAAATGTGAATTAGAAATTTTTTATTAACATATACAGAAAATGTAGAATGAAAACCAAAAGAAACAAAGAAAACCAAAAAAGAAACAAAATCGACGAAAGACAAAAGAAAATGAAAATAAAACCTAAGAAACAAATGCAAAAAGAGTGAACAAATAATAAAAAACCGGAGAAGAAAAAAAAAGAAACAGAAAAAAACTGCGTAGGGAGTGCTGATGGGCTGGCCCAGTTTCTTTCGCGTGAAGCGATTCCCTTTAGCAAGAACAGCTTCCGTCTCGCTTAATGCGAGACATAGCTCTCGCGGTTCTATCGGGCAAACTCACAAGGGTAAGCGCTATGGACTATAGTATAAAATTGAGTCATCTATTTTAAAACGGAGGAAATAGAAAGTAAAAAATTCAAGAGGAGAAAAACATGTCTCTATTGCTATAGTAGTGGGTTGTCCCAATCGTTGTTGTATAATTTGCTCAACAGCTCATCGCAGCGAGCGACGCAGTAGGCTTTTACACGATGACATGAAACACGCAATGCTCAAGCTACCACCGAAATATGGATCTTCATGGCGGAGCCTGTTCATGTGTCATTGCTCCTCCCAAGAAAACATACATGAAAAATAGCCACGCATCACACTCTGTAAGCTAAGCATAGAAGATCGAATTATCGTGTTCTGTAGTATAAAAAATAGAAGGAGAAAGAAGGCAAAGAGAAAGCCACCAAACTCGTGCAGTGTCACACACGAAGACAATAGATGCACGCATGACATCATGCCTGGTGCGTGGCATCATCATCAGGGACCAAAGAGCAGGTGAGTCGAGGCGTGGGCACGACGCAGAGCCTGGTGGCTCGTGGAACAGTGAGGCCGAAGACATCACGCATGTCGAGCTTCGATGGCACCATGCCGTCGGGAAGTGCCCAGTTGAACCCATGAGCGAGCTGTGCGACAACGAGCTCCAACGAGTACAGGCCAAGCGCCATGCCAGGGCACGAGCGGCGGCCGGACCCAAATGGCAGGAACTCAAAGCACCCGCCCTTGAAGTCGACCCCGGCGGCCTCCCCTTCCCCGGCCATGAACCGTGAAGGTCGGAATGCTTCGGCGTCCTTCCACGCGTTGATGTCGCGGCCGATGGCAAAGACGTTGATCATGACGCGGGAGCCCCGGGGCACGGAGTAGCCGCCGATGACACAGTCCTCGGCATTCTCGTGATTGAGCAGTGGGATGGGTGGGTGCAACCGGAGCGTCTCCTTGATGACGCACTTGAGGAAGGGGAGCTTGTCGAGGTCCGACTCGTCCACGTTCCGATCAAGACCCATTGTGTCGGTGAGCTCCTGTTGTAGACGTCGGAGGTTGTCAGGACAGTGCATCATCTCCGCCATTGCCCACTCGATCGCCGACGCCACCGTCTCTGTCCCGCCAAACATCACGTCCTGTCGTACATACATACATATATACAAGCACATTTTAGTTTAAAAACATAGTACGTGCAACAAACTCATTTTAGTTTAAGGAACATAGTAGTAACAAATTCATCTTAATTTCCCTTATGTCATTATTAAAGATAAAAAAAATATTATGTCACTTTTGAATGGTAGATCAACCTTATAATGAGCATTTTAAAGTTTTAAATGCACTCGGTCCATTCCTATGTCATCAATAAATAACTGACGGAAGTTTGGATCTACCACGTACCATGATCATGGCCTTGATGTTGTCACGGGTGAGGCGGAGCGTGTTCTGGAGGTCGTCCCCGCCGTCGCCGGCGGCCTTCTTGGTTCTCGCCTCAGGAAGGAAATCGAGCATGGCATCCACCATGTCGGCGTCGACGTCGTCGGGGCTCCTGCCCCTCTTCATGTGCTCGTCGATGATCTTGTCGATGAACTGGTCGAGCGCGGCGCGCGCGGCGCGGAGGCGCACGCTGATGCCCTGCGGGTCCGCCCAGCTGAGCCACGGGATGAAATCGCCGATGCAGAACTCGACGAAGAGCTTGGAGAACTCCTGGAGGATGTCGACGAACTCTTCCTGTCTCCCGCCGTCGCCGGCGGCTCCAGCGCCGAACGCGGCGCGGAAGGTGACGTTCTTGGCGAGGTTGAAGATGAGCTCGCCAAGGTTCACGGTCTCGCCGCGCCGCCGGGCCACGGCGCGGACGAGCGCCGCGGACTCGTCGCGCACGGCGAGCCACGTCTCCGGACGGCGCCGGCTGAAGAGCTTCATCACGCACAGCTTGCGCATCTGGCGCCAGAAGGGCCCGTGGTGCGCGAACGCCATGTCGGAGCGGTCGTAGGTGAGGTAGGTGGCGGCGAGGGTAGCCGGCCGGTTGGAGAAGGCAGCGTCCTGCACCTGCAGCACCTCCTGAGCGTACTCCGGCGTCGACACGGCAAAGGCGTGGACCTTGCCGAGGCGGAGGTGGAGAAAGCCGCCGTACTGCTTCGCCAGCGCCGTGAGGCCCCGGTGCGTCAGCTGGTCCATCATTGACATGTTGCCGACGATCGGCAGCGGGTTCGGCCCTGGAGGCAGCGGCGGCGCCCTGCCCCGCCGCCGCCGCTGCAGCAGCGTCACGAAGACCACCGAGGCAACGAACAGCCAGCTGAGCGGATCTTGGAGCCATTCCATGGCGATCTTGGTCAAGCCCACCATTGCTGGTACTCGAACTAGAAGCTCTAGTTCTTGTTGTTTTCTTCTTGGGGTATTCTACTGTGTGGGTTTTAGACTGGAGTAACGCTTTTCGAGTAGAGACGAGGAGAAAAGTTGAGGGTGCCGTCCTGCCGGATTTATATAACTTTTTTTCTTTGGGATGGAGGGTTTATATATTGTCGGGCACTAGGTGAGACGAGTGAGATCTGAGAGCACCTATACCCAGACTTGCAAATCCGACCCCTGTAAGTCCGCAGACACGCTTGGACACGCCCGCAACCGCATTCAGACGGGTTTTCATATTTCGCACCTGGCATTCACATATCTTAAATTCGGGCTCTTAAATTCGTGCATGTTGATCATACAAGTCAATGTCGCATGCAAATAATAAATGTTGGCATTTACATAAAATTTATTTTAAGTGCACAACTCAAATATTAGCTCCCTGGTTTCCATTGTGGTTTCATATGTGCTTCACAAGATCATTGAGTAGTTGTGTGTGCACCTGATAATCTCGAATATTCTGATGCATCTGCAGAAAATTCATAAACTGCACTGCATCTTGATCTTTCGGGATTTCAACCTGTTCTCCAGGTGCTTCAAAATCATTGGTTTGGTTTACACCATCACCCTCACCGTCGATAATCATATTGTGCAAAATAACATGGCTGTCATCAGCTGCCACAAAGTTTCTGATTCCCATATTATTGCAGCGCTACGCACAATTCCCCAACGAGTTTGAAGCACACCAAATGCCCTCTCCACATCCTTCCTAGCCGCCTCCTGCATTGTTGCAAAGTGATTTTGTTTATTGCCATGTGGTTCAGATATGGTCTTTGGTTCTTCACAAACGCCGCCCACTGAGGATAGATGCCATCGGCCAGATAGTATCCCATGTTATACTCTCGACCGTTGACAGTGTAGTTGCACGGTGATGATTCCCCATTGCAAAGCCTCCTAAACACCGGAGATTGTTGAAGCACGTTGATGTCATTGTGAGAACCCGGCATTCCGAAGACAGCATGCCAAATCTATAAGTCATGTGATGTCACCGCTTCTAGTATAATGGTGGACTCTTTGGTGTGACCTTGATACATTCCCCGCAAACCTTTGGGGCTGTTTTTTCATTGCCAGTGCATGCAGTCAATTGATCCGAGCATTCTTGGAAACCCCCTTGCCTCACCAATAGCCAACAACTCCTCTGTGTCCTGCGCATTTGGTTCTCTGAGATACTCAGTTCCAAACACCTCCACCATGCGCGAGCAAACTTGGCAGTAGTCTTCAGGCACGTGCTCTCCCCCATCCTGACCATCTCACCAACGACATCTGCAGCAGTACCCAGTGCAAGCATCCTCAGAGTAGCCATGCACTTCTACTTGGCAGAGAAAGAGAGTTGTCCGCAACAATCCCATGTGAGCTTGAAGTAGTCGTCGTGTGCCTCCAACCCTCCGCAATGGGCCAAAACAATGATTTCCGCATGCGAAAACGACGGCGAAATCATGGATCATCCAAGAAAGTAGGCTTGGGAGCAAAGTAGTCCCTGTGCAGTAGCTTTGCTCCGGACACCCTATCCCAGTTGATCACTCTTCTCCCTTTGATTGAGCCCTTGCAGTTGAGAATATGCTCTAGTTGTTGGTCAATTTTCTCTTGCATCCTCAGGAGCATGAGCATGTCCACTTCTTCGTCCGAATCCGACGAATCAAAAAACTCATATTGAATCATTTGATCAAGCTCCATCGGTCCATACTCCTCGTCCGACGAAGCATGGGGATCCATCATTTACCCTAATAAAATCACAAAAATCCTATCAGACAATGTGGTGAACACATCAAGCGGAAGGCGGAATCAGAGAGTTGTTGGATGTACTGCAGTGACGTCTGGGCTGGCGACGACGTCCCACACGGCGGAGGACGGGACAGAGGACTGCTCTGCCGGAGTCGTCAACGCAGAGGTTAGGAATGGCTGCGGAGCACGTGCGACGGCGGAGTTGCGAGACGAACGACGCGGAGGAGGAAGAAGAGAGGAGATAAAAATGGATCTGGTAGGTCCGGGGGTGGATTTGGTGTAATTTGTGATGGGATCGGGCTGTCGGGTCCGACGTGGTGGGCGTGCACTCTGGTTCACATGGGTGGGCAACAGACATTGTATAGAAAGACTTGTAATATCTTCAATCTTCTTGCTCTTCTGCTCTTCTTTAACATGATCATCTTCTCTTCTCTAATAAGTATGTTTCTTGTTGGGAAGAGTAGCAGAGACATTTGCGGTCGACTGGTCAGGTCGAGTTGTTCTCCCTTAGTATATTCTGAATCTGACAGGTCAAGTCGACTTGTTCTTCTTTACTATATGTTGAAGTTATTATCTGCGAAGTATCATCACTTCTGGAGCTCTCGTATTTTGAGTAGTAGGCCACATTATATTAATGCACACACCAAATTACAACATGCATGGCATCTCTCAGAAGAATTGTAGAGATAGCACAAAGGTGAAGGAAATATGCCCTAAAGGCAATAATAAAGTTATTATTTATTTCCTTATATCATGATAAATGTTTATTATTCATGCTAAGAATTGTATTAACCGGAAACATAATACATGTGTGAATACATAGACAAACAGAGTGTCACTAGTATGCCTCTACTAGACTAGCTCGTTAATCAAAGATGGTTATGTTTCCTAACCATAAGCAAAGAGTTGTTATTTGATTAACGAGGTCACATCATTAGTTGAATGATCTGATTGACATGACCCATTCCATTAGCTTAGCACCCGATCGTTTAGTATGTTGCTATTGCTTTCTTCATGACTTATACATGTTCCTATAACTATGAGATTATGCAACTCCCGTTTGCCGAAGGAACACTTTGGGTGCTACCAAACGTCACAACGTAACTGGGTGATTATAAAGGAGTACTACAGGTGTCTCCAATGGTAGATGTTGGGTTGGCGTATTTCGAGAATAGGATTTGTCACTCCGATTGTCGGAGAGGTATCTCTGGGCCCTCTCGGTAATGCACATCACTTAAGCCTTGCAAGCATTGCAACTAATGAGTTAGTTGCGGGATGATGTATTACGGAACGAGTAAAGAGACTTGCCGGTAACGAGATTGAACTAGGTATTGGATACCGACGATTGAATCTCGGGCAAGTAACATACCGATGACAAAGGGAACAACGTATGTTGTTATGCGGTCTGACCGATAAAGATCTTCGTAGAATATGTAGGAACCGATATGGGCATCCAGGTCCCGCTATTGGTTATTGACCAGAGATGTGTCTCAGTCATGTCTACATTGTTCTCGAACCGTAGGGTCCGCATGCTTAACGTTACGATGACAGTTATTATGAGTTTATGCATTTTGATGTACCGAAGGTTGTTCGGAGTCCCGGATGTGATCACGGACATGACGAGGAGTCTCGAAATGGTCGAGACATAAAGATTGATATATTGGAAGCCTATGTTTGGACATCGGAAGTGTTCCGGGTGAAATCGGGATTTTACCGGAGTACCGGGAGGTTACCGGAACCCCCCGGGAATCATATGGGCCATAGTGGGCCTTAGTGGAAAGGAGAAGGGGGCAGCCCAAGGTGGCCGCGCGCCTCCCCCCTCCCCTAGTCCTATTAGGACTAGGAGAGGTGGCCGGCCCCCCTCTCTCTCTTCCCCCCTTGAGGATTCCTATTCCAACTAGGATTGGGGGGGGGGAGTCCTACTCCCGGTAGGAGTAGGACTCCTCCTGGCGCGCCCCAAGTCTGGCCGCACCTCTCCTCCCTTGCTCCATTATATACAGGGGCAGGGGGCACCTCTAGACACACAAGTTGATCATTGTGATCGTTCCTTAGCCATGTGCGGTGCCCCCTGCCACCATATTCCACCTCGATCATATCGTTGTAGTGCTTAGGCAACGCCCTGCATCGGTAGAACATCAAGATCGTCACCACGCCGTCGTGCTGACGGAACGCCTCCCCAAAGCTTTGCTGGATCGGAGCCCGGGGATCGTCATCGAGCTGTACGTGTGCTAAGAACTCGGAGGTGCCGGAGTAGCGGTGCTTGGATCGGTCGGATCGGGAAGAAGACGAACGACTACTTCCTCTACGTTGTGTCAACGCTTCCGTTGTGATCTACAAAGGTACGTAGATCAGACTCTCCCCCTCGTTGCTATGCATCACCATGATCTTGCGTGTGCGTAGGAATTTTTTTGAAATTACTACGTTCCCCAACAGTGGCATCCGAGCCTAGGTTTTATGGTTTGATGTTATTTGCACGAGTAGAACACAAGTGAGTTGTGGGCGATACAAGTCATACTGCCTACCAGCATGTCATACTTTGGTTCAGCGGTATTGTTGGACGAGACGACCCGGACCAACATTACGCGTACGCTTACGCGAGACCGGTTCCCTCGACGTGCTTTGCACATAAATGGCTTGCGGGAGACTATCTCTCCAACTTTAGTTGAACCGAGTGTGGCTATGCCCGGTCCTTGAGAAGGTTAAAACGGAGTCTATTTGACAAACTATCGTTGTGGTTTTGATGCGTAGGTGAGATTGGTTCTTGCTTAAAGCCCGTAGCAGCCACGTAAAACTTGCAACAACAAAGTAAAGGACGTCTAACTTGTTTTTGCAGGGCATGTTGTGATGTGATATGGTCAAGGCATGATGCTAAATTTTATTGTATGAGATGATCATGTTTTGTACCCGAGTTATCGGCAACTGGCAGGAGCCATATGGTTGTCGCTTTATTGTATGCAATGCAATCACGATGTAATGCTTTACTTTATTACTAAGCTGTAGTGATAGTCGTGGAAGCATAAGATTGGCGAGACGACAACGATGCTACGATGGAGATCAAGGTGTCGCGCCGGTGACGATGGTGATCATGACGGTGCTTCGGAGATGGAGATCACAAGCACAAGATGATGATGGCCATATCATATCACTTATATTGATTGCATGTGATGTTTATTTTTTTATGCATCTTATCTTGCTTTGATTGACGGTAGCATTATAAGATGATCTCTCACTAAATTATCAAGAAGTGTTCTCCCTGAGTATGCACCGTTGCCAAAGTTCATCGTGCCCAGACACCACGTGATGATCGGGTGTGATAAGCTCTACGTCCATCTACAACGGATGCAAGCCAGTTTTGCACATGCAGAATACTCAGGTTAAACTTGACGAGCCTAGCATATGCAGATATGGCCTCGGAACATGGAGACCGAAAGGTCGAGCGTGAATCATATAGTAGATATGATCAACATAACGATGTTCACCATTGAAAACTACTCCATCTCACGTGATGATCGATTATGGTTTTGTTGATTTGCATCACGTAATCACTTAGAGGATTAGAGGGATGTCTATCTAAGTGGGAGTTCTTAAGTAATTTGATTAATTGAACTTAAACTTATCATGAACTTAGTACCTGATAATATCTTGCTTGTTTATGTTGATTGTAGATAGATGGCTCGTGCTGTTGTTCCGTTGAATTTTAATGCGTTCCTTGAGAAAGCAAAGTTGAGAGATGATGGTAGCAATTACACAGACTGGGTCCGTAACTTGAGGATTATCCTCATTGCTGCTCAGAAGAATTACGTCCTGGAAGCACCGCTGGGTGCCAGGCCTGCTGCTGGAGCAACACCAGATGTTATGAACGTCTGGCAGAGCAAAGCTGATGACTACTCGATAGTTCAGTGTGCCATGCTTTACGGCTTAGAATCAGGACTTCAACGACGTTTTGAACGTCATGGAGCATATGAGATGTTCCAGGAGTTGAAGTTAATATTTCAAGCAAATGCCCGGATTGAGAGATATGAAGTCTCCAATAAGTTCTATAGCTGCAAGATGGAGGAGAACAGTTCTGTCAGTGAGCATATACTCAAAATGTCTGGGTATAACAATCACTTGATTCAGATGGGAGTTAATCTTCCAGATGATTGCGTCATTGACAAAATTCTCCAATCACTGCCACCAAGCTACAAGAGCTTCGTGATGAACTATAATATGCAAGGGATAAACAGGACTATTCCCGAGCTCTTCGCAATGCTGAAAGCTGCGGAGGTAGAAATCAAAAAGGAGCATCAAGTGTTGATGGTTAACAAGACCACTAGTTTCAAGAAAAAGGGCAAAGGGAAGAAGAAGGGGAACTTCAAGAAGAACGGCAAGCAAGTTGCTGCTCAGGAGAAGAAACCCAAGTCTGGACCTAAGCCTGAAACTGAGTGCTTCTACTGCAAGCAGACTGGTCACTGGAAGCGGAACTGCCCCAAGTATTTGGCAGATAAGAAGGATGGCAAGGTGAACAAAGGTATATGTGATATACATGTTATTGATGTGTACCTTACTAGAGCTCGCAGTAGCACCTGGGTATTTGATACTGGTTCTGTTGCTAATATTTGCAACTCAAAACAGGGACTACGGATTAAGCGAACACTGGCGAAGGACGAGGTGACGATGCGCGTGGGAAACGGTTCCAAAGTCGATGTGATCGCGGTCGGCACGCTACCTCTACATCTACCTTCGGGATTAATATTAGACCTAAATAATTGTTATTTGGTGCCAGCATTAAGCATGAACATTATATCTGGATCTTGTTGGATGCGAGACGGTTATTCATTTAAATCAGAGAATAATGGTTGTTCTATTTATATGAGTAATATCTTTTATGGTCATGCACCTTTGAAGAGTGGTCTATTTTTGATGAATCCCGATAGTAGTAACACACATATTCATAATATTGAAGCCATAAGATGCAGAGTTTATAATGATAGTGCAACTTATTTGTGGCATTGCCGTTTAGGTCATATCGGTGTAAAGCGCATGAAGAAACTTCATACTGATGGGCTTTTGGAACCTCTTGATTATGAATCACTTGGTACTTGCGAACCGTGCCTCATGGGCAAGATGACTAAAACACCGTTCTCCGGTACTATGGAGAGAGCAACAAATTTGTTGGAAATCATACATACCGATGTATGTGGTCCGATGAATATTGAGGCTCGTGGCGGATATCGTTATTTTCTCACCTTCACAGATGATTTAAGCAAATATGGGTATATCTACTTAATGAAACACAAGTCTGAAACATTTGAAAAGTTCAAAGAATTTCAGAGTGAAGTTGAAAATCATCGTAACAAGAAAATAAAGTTTCTACGATCTGATCGTGGAGGAGAATATTTGAGTTACGAGTTTGGTGTACATTTGAAAAATTGTGGAATAGTTTCGCAACTCACGCCACCCGAAACACCACAGCGCAATGGTGTGTCCGAACGTCGTAATCGTACTTTACTAGATATGGTGCGATCTATGATGTCTCTTACTGATTTACCGCTATCATTTTGGGGATACGCTCTAGAGACGGCCGCATTCACGTTAAATAGGGCACCATCAAAATCCGTTGAGACGACGCCTTATGAACTGTGGTTTGGCAAGAAACCAAAGTTGTCGTTTCTTAAAGTTTGGGGCTGCGATGCTTATGTGAAAAAACTTCAACCTGATAAGCTCGAACCCAAATCGGAGAAATGTGTCTTCGTAGGATACCCAAAGGAGACTGTTGGGTACACCTTCTATCACAGATCCGAAGGCAAGACATTCGTTGCTAAGAATGGATCCTTTCTTGAGAAGGAGTTTCTCTCGAAAGAAGTGAGTGGGAGGAAAGTAGAACTTGACGAGGTAACTGTACCTGCTCCCTTGTTGGAAAGTAGTACATCACAGAAAACTGTTTCCGCGACACCTACACCAATAAGTGAGGAAGTTAATGATCCTGATCATGAAACTTCAGAACAAGATGCTACTGAACCTCGTAGATCAACCAGAGTGAGATCCGCACCAGAGTGGTACGGTAATCCAGTTCTGGAAATCATGCTACTAGATCATGATGAACCTACGAACTATGAAGAAGTGATGGTGAGCCTAGATTCCGCAAAGTGGCTAGAAGCCATGAAATCTGAGATGGGATCCATGTATGAGAACAAAGTATGGACTTTGGTTGACTTGCCCAATGATCGGCAAGCAATTGATAATAAATGGATCTTCAAGAAAAAGACTGACACTGATGGTAATGTTACTGTCTACAAAGCTCGACTTGTCGCAAAAGGTTTTCGACAAGTTCAAGGAGTTGACTACGATGAGACCTTCTCACCCGTAGCGATGCTTAAGTCTGTCAGAATCATGTTCGCATTTTATGATTATGAAATTTGGCAGATGGATGTCAAAACTGCATTCCTGAATGAATTTCTGGAAGAAGAGTTGTATATGATGCAACCGGAAGGTTTTGTCGATCCAAAGGGAGCTAACAAAGTGTGCAAGCTCCAGCGATCCATTTATGGACTGGTGCAAGCCTCTCGGAGTTGGAATAAACGCTTTGATAGTGTGATCAAAGCATTTGGTTTTATACAGACTTTCGGAGAAGCCTGTATTTACAAGAAAGTGAGTGGGAGCTCTATAGCATTTCTTATATTATATGTGGATGACATATTACTGATTGGAAATGATATAGAATTTCTGGATAGCATAAAGGGATACTTGAATAAAAGTTTTTCAATGAAAGACCTCGGTGAAGCTGCTTACATATTAGGCATAAAGATCTATAGAGATAGATCAAGACGCTTAATTGAACTTTCACAAAGCACATACCTTGACAAGATTTTGAAGAAGTTCAAAATGGATCAAGCAAAGAAAGGGTTCTTGCCTGTATTACAAGGTGTGAAGTTGAGTCAGACTCAATGCCCGACCACTGCAGAAGATAGAGAGAAAATGAAAGATGTTCCCTATGCTTCAGCCATAGGCTCTATCATGTATGCAATGCTGTGTACCAGACCTGATGTGTGCCTTGCTATAAGTTTAGCAGGGAGGTACCAAAGTAATCTAGGAGTGGATCACTGGACAGCGGTCAAGAACATCCTGAAATACCTGAAAAGGACTAAGGATATGTTTCTCGTATATGGAGGTGACAAAGAGCTCACCATAAGAGGTTACGTTGATGCAAGCTTTGACACTGATCCGGACGATTCTAAATCGCAAACCGGATACGTGTTTACATTAAACGGTCGAGCTGTCAGTTGGTGCAGTTCTAAACAAAGCGTCGTAGCGGGATCTACATGTGAAGCGGAGTACATAGCTGCTTCGGAAGCAGCGAACGAAGGACTCTGGATGAAGGAGTTCATATCCGATCTAGGTGTCATACCTAGTGCATCGGGTCCAATGAAAATCTTTTGTGACAATACTGGTGCAATTGCCTTGGCAAAGGAATCCAGATTTCACAAAAGGACCAAGCACATCAAGAGACGCTTCAATTCCATCCGGGATCTAGTCCAGGTGGGAGACATAGAGATTTGCAAGATACATACGGATCTGAATATTCTAGACCCGTTGACTAAGCCTCTTCCACGAGCAAAACATGATCAACACCAAGGCTCCATGGGTGTCAGAATCATTACTGTGTAATCTAGATTATTGACTCTAGTGCAAGTGGGAGACTGAAGGAAATATGCCCTAGAGGCAATAATAAAGTTATTATTTATTTCCTTATATCATGATAAATGTTTATTAGTCATGCTAAGAATTATATTAACCGGAAACATAATACATGTGTGAATACATAGACAAACAGAGTGTCACTAGTATGCCTCTACTAGACTAGCTCGTTAATCAAAGATGGTTATGTTTCCTAACCATAAGCAAAGAGTTGTTATTTGATTAACGAGGTCACACCATTAGTTGAATGATCTGATTGACATGACCCATTCCATTAGCTTAGCACCCAATCGTTTAGTATGTTGCTATTGCTTTCTTCATGACTTATACATGTTCCTATAACTATGAGATTATGCAACTCCCGTTTGCCGGAGGAACACTTTGGGTGCTACCAAACGTCACAACGTAACTGGGTGATTATAAAGGAGTACTACAGGTGTCTCCAATGGTAGATGTTGGGTTGGCGTATTTCGAGAATAGGATTTGTCACTCCGATTGTCGGAGAGGTATCTCTGGGCCCTCTCGGTAATGCACATCACTTAAGCCTTGCAAGCATTGCAACTAATGAGTTAGTTGCGGGATGATGTATTACGGAACGAGTAAAGAGACTTGCCGGTAACGAGATTGAACTAGGTATTGGATACCGACGATCGAATCTCGGGCAAGTAACATACCGATGACAAAGGGAACAACGTATGTTGTTATGCGGTCTGACCGATAAAGATCTTCGTAGAATATGTAGAAACCAATATGGGCATCCAGGTCCCGCTATTGGTTATTGACCGGAGATGTGTCTCAGTCATGTCTACATTGTTCTCGAACCGTAGGGTCCGCACGCTTAACGTTACGATGACAGTTATTATGAGTTTATGCATTTTGATGTACCGAAGGTTGTTCGGAGTCCCGGATGTGATCACGGACATGACGAGGAGTCTCGAAATGGTCGAGACATAAAGATTGATATATTGGAAGCCTATGTTTGGACATCGGAAGTGTGCCGGGTGAAATCGGGATTTTACCGGAGTACCGGGAGGTTACCGGAACCCCCCGGGAATCATATGGGCCATAGTGGGCCTTAGTGGAAAGGAGAAGGGGGCAGCCCAAGGTGGCCGCGCGCCTCCCCCTCCCCTAGTCCTATTAGGACTAGGAGAAGTGGCCGGCCCCCCTCTCTCTCTTTCCCCCTTGAGGATTCCTATTCCAACTAGGATTGGGGGGGGGGGAGTCCTACTCCCGGTAGGAGTAGGACTCCTCCTGGCGCGCCCCAAGGCTGGCCGCACCTCTCCCCCCTTGCTCCTTTATATACAGGGGCAGGGGGCACCTCTAGACACACAAGTTGATCATTGTGATCGTTCCTTAGTCGTGTGCGGTGCCCCCTGCCACCATATTCCACCTCGATCATATCGTTGTAGAGCTTAGGCGAAGCCCTGCGTCGGTAGAACATCAAGATCGTCACCACGCCGTCGTGCTGACGGAATTCCTTCCCAAAGCTTTGCTGGATCGGAGCCCGGGGATCGTCATCGAGCTGTACGTGTGCTAAGAACTCGGAGGTGCCGGAGTAACGGTGCTTGGATCGGTCGGATCGGGAAGAAGACGAACGACTACTTCCTCTACGTTGTGTCAACGCTTCCGTTGCGATCTACAAGGGTACGTAGATCAGACTCTCCCCCTCGTTGGTATGCATCACCATGATCTTGCGTGTGCGTAGGATTTTTTTTGAAATTACTACGTTCCCCAACAAAAGGGAGGTAGTATTGGAATAGAATCACTTCTGCATTACAAAAATAATCTCACTTATTTTCATGTTTTCATGCATGTCAGGTAATGAACAGGATCAAAATGAATATGAGAATGGGCGCACGAGAGGAATATTGCGGAACAATCCACTGGCTAACAAAACTTGGCATGGTGGGGGATGGCCTATCTTATTCACCCATCAAGGTGCTTACTCTAACTTGGCAAGGTTGTATTGGTCGCTGATGTCTGCTACACAACTTTATTCTTGTAGACACGTGTTGGGCCTCCAAGCGCAGAGTTTTGTAGGACAGTAGCAATTTCTCCTCAAGTGGATGACCTAAGGTTTATCAATCCATGAGAGGTGTAGGATGAAGGTGGTTTCTCTCAAACGACCCTACAACCAAATACAAGAAATCTCTTATGTCCCAAACAGACCCAATACAATGGCAAATTGTATAGGTGCACTAGTTCGGCGAAGAGATGGTAATAAAAGTGTAATATGGATGGTAGAAATATATTTTTATAATCTGAATAAATAAAAACAGCAAGGTAGAAAATAGTAAACGGGCACAAAAACGGTGTTGCAATGCTTAGAAACAAGGCATAGGGTTCGTACTTTCGCTAGTGCAACCTCTCAACAATGCTAACATAGTTGGATCATATGATTGTCCAGTGTAACGAAGAATCACTCCCGAGTTCCTATTAGCGGAGAACAAAAGATAGGAATTGTTTGCAGGGTACTAAACCACCTCAAAGCTATTCTTTCCGTTCGATCTATTCAAGAGTTTGTACTAAAATAATGCAAAGCTATTTTTTCCGTTCGGTTTGTCCTAGAGTTCATACTAGAATAACACCAAAGCATATTCATATTCATAATACTCAATCCACACAAATAACTACAAAGAGTGCCCCAAGATTTCTATCAGAGAAACAAGGATAAGAACGTTCATCAACCCCTATGCATAGATTACCCCAATGTCACTGCGGGAATCCACAAGTTGAGTGCCAAAACATATATCGAGTGAATCAATATGATACCCCATTTTCACCACGAGTATTCAATTGCAAGACATATATCAAGTGTTCTCAAATCCATAAAAGTATTCAATCCGATAACCACGAAATCTGAAAGGGAAAAACTCAATTCATCACAACAAGATAGAGAGGGGAAAACACCATATGATCCGACTATATTAACAAAGCCTGCGATACATCAAGATCGTGACATGTCAAGAACACGAGAGAGAGAGAGAGAGAGATTAAACACACAACTACTGGTACAAACCCCCATCCCCGAGGGTGGACTACTCCCTCCTCATCGTGGTGGTCGCCGGGATGATGAAGATGGCCACCGGAGATGATTCCTCCCCCCTCCAGCAGGGTGCCGGAATGGGTCAGATTGGTTTTTGGTGGCTACGGAGCCCTGCAGCGGCGGAACTTCTAATCTAGGTTAACCCCCAAGGGTTTCAGAATATTTGGGAATTTATAGTGCCAAGAAGGGGTACGGGAGGCCACCGAGGTGGGCACAACCCGCCTGAGCCTGGCGCGCCCTTGTGGGTTGTGCCCCCCTCAGGGCACCCCCAGGTGTAGCTCTAGCCCATTGGGTTCCTTCTGGTCCAAAAAAAATCTCCAACAAGTTTCGCGGTGTTTGGACTCCGTTTGATATTGATTTCCTGTGATGTAAAAAACAAGCAAAAACAACAACTGGCACTTGGCACTGGGTCAATAGGTTAGTCCCAAAAAATGATATAAAGTTGCTATAAAATGATTGTAAAACACCCAAGAATGATAAAATAACAGCATGAATACTTCATAAATTATAGATACGTTGGAGACGTATCAGCATCCCCAAGCTTAATTCCTACTCGTCCTCGAGTAGGTAAATGATAAAAGAAATAATTTATGAAGTGTGAATGCTAGTAAAGTGCATAAGTTTGATGATAATTTCAATCACTTTTCCTAGCATCATAACAACAATTCTTTCTTATGAAACTTCTCATGTTATAGTGGCAACCAATTCACATGTTAAGGTTCAAACAATGAATTCTCTTGAAACCCAACAGCCTATGTTCTTAGTCACCAAGCAATTGCAATTCAACTTATTCAGCAGAGTTTAAGTAAGAGCTCCACATACTCAACCATCAAATGGTCTTCTATGATTGCTAACACTCACCTTGTACACATGAGCAAAACGTTTCAACCGGACACATAGAAAGATAGGATAGGAGCTTATTGTTTTGCCTCCCAACGTATTCACCTCAAGGGTGATGTCAACAATAATAACTCATGCCACCCATATTCAACTGGACATATGTGCCTAGATCTTTCCTCACCACATGATGCTTGCCAAAAGAGAAAAATAAAAAGGAATAGAGAGAAGAACTTTGACTCTTTGCATAAAAGTAAATACATAAAACTAAAAGATAGGCCATTCGCAGAGGGAAGTAGGGATTTGTAGAGGTGCCAGAGCTCAAAGCAAAAATTGAGATATAAAAACATTTTGAGAGGCATACTTTTCCCACCAACGAAAACAACTTAGAGCTCCCAACACTTTCCATGCTAGATATATCATAGGCAGTTCCCAAACAGAAAATAAAGTTTATTCCTTTTTCCACCATAGTTTCACTTTCCATGGCTAACCATATCCATGGGTGCCCTCCATACCAACACTTTCCAAGGAATTTATTATTTGACAACATAAAGTAAATTCAATTTTCATTTCGGGACTGTGCATCCCTAATACCTTTGCCTTACTCTCTTGCAATGAGAAGTGAATAAACACTCATCATGAGAATAACACATCTAGCATGGAAAATATTGGCCACCCCTCACTGCCTCGCGAGCGGTACGAGCACACAAAAGAGAAATTTATTTTGAAAATTAGAGATGGCACATACAAATTTGCTTAGAACGAAAAAAGAATACTGCATATAGGTAGGTATGGTGGACTCTTGAAAATGAGATTTGGGTTTAAGGGTTTTTGGATGCACAAATAGTATCTCTACTTGGTGCGTAATTTTTGGCTAGCAAAGATGCGGGGGGGGGGGGCAAGCACCACATGTTGAAGGATCTATGACAATATAACTTCTATGTGAATATGAACAAACATAAGCCATTTGATACGTCTCCAACGTATCTATAATTTTTGATTGCTCTATGCTATATTATCTACTATTTTGGACTATATTGGGCTTTATTTTCCACTTTTATATTATTTTTGGGACTAACCTATTAACCGGAGGCCCAGCCCAGAATTGTTTTTTTTGCCTATTTCAGTATTTCGGAGAAACAGAATATCAAACGGAGTCCAAACGGAATAAAACCTTCGGGAACGTGATTTTCTCACCGAACGTGATCCATGAGACTTGGACCCTACTCCAAGGAGTCAAAGAGGCGGTCACGAGGGTCAGAGCGCGCCCCCTACCTCGTGGGCCCCTTGGTGCTCCACTGACGTACTCCTCCCTCATATATATACCTACGTACCCCCAAACGATCAGAACAGGAGCCAAAAACCTAATTCCACTGCCGCAACTTTCTGTATCCACGAGATCCCATCTTGGGCCTATTCCGGAGCTGCGCCGGAGAGGGCCATCATCACGGAGGGCTTCTACATCATCATAGCCTCTCCGATGAAGTGTGAGTAGTTTACCTTAGACCTTCGGGTCCATAGTTAGTAGCTAGATGGCTTCTTCTCTCTTTTTGGATCTCAATACAAAGTTCTCCCCCTCTCTCGTGGAGATCTATTCGATGTAATCTTCTTCTTTTTGCGGTGTGTTTGTTGAGACCGATGAATTGTGGGTTTATGATCAAGTCTATCTATGAATAATATTTGAATCTTCTCTGAATTCTTTTATGTATGATTGGTTATCTTTGCAAGTCTCTTCGAATTATCCGTTTGGTTTGGCCAACTAGATTGGTAGTTCTTGCCATGGGAGAAGTGCTTAGCTTTGGGTTCGATCTTGCGGTGTCCTTTCCCAATGACAGAAGGGGCAGCAAGGCATGTATGTATCATTGCCATCGAGGATAACAAGATGGGGTTTATTTCATATTGCATGAATTTATCTCTCTACATCATGTCATCTTGCTTAAAGCGTTACTCTGTTTTTAACTTAATACTCTAGATGCATGCTGGATAGCGGTCGGTGAGTGGAGTAATAGTAGTAGATGCAGAATCGTTTCGGTCTACTTGTCACGGACGTGATGCCTATATACATGATCATGCCTATATATTCTCATAACTATGCTCAATTCTGTCAATTGCTCAACAGTAATTTGTTCACCCACTGTAGAATACTTATGCTCTTGAGAGAAGCCACTAGTGAAACCTATGGCCCCCGGGTCTATTCTCATCATATCAATCTCCATCACTTTAGTCTTGCTTTGCTTTTTTACTTTGCCTTTACTTTTTACTTTGCATCTCTATACCAAAAATATTATATCTATCATATCTCACTCTCGTAAGTGACCGTGAAGGGATTGACAACCCCTAATCGCGTTGGTTGCGAGTAGCTATCGTTTTGTGCAGGTACGAGGGACTTGAGCGTGGCCTCCTACTGGATTGATACCTTGGTTCTCAAAAACTGAGGGAAATACTTACGCTACTCTGCTGCATCATCCCTTCCTCTTCGGGGAAATCCAACGCAAGCTCAAGAGGTAGCAAGAAGGATTTCTGGCGCCATTGCCGGTAAGTCTATGCAAAAAGTCAACATACCAAGTACCCATGACAATCCCTATCTCTCGCATTACATTATTTGCCATTTGCCTATCGTTTTCCTCTCCCCCACTTCACCCTTGCCGTTTTATTCGCCCTCTCTTTCCCAATCTCCTCCCTCTCTATTTGCCTCTTTTTGCCCGCTTGCTTTTTGTTTGCTCGTATGGTTGGAATAGTCGTTTATTTATTACTAAACAGGGAATCTAAGATCTATGGATCCTCATCTGCTTGCTAATCTTTTTAAGAGATCAAGTTATGTTGAACCAATTGCTAGTGAGTTTTGTGCACTAGATTATCTTTATGAGTTTTTGCTTGAAATTCGTGAATCTGAAAAGTTTGATGAAGTACTTTATGAAGTGATTCACGATAGATCTTTGAATAAAAAGCATGATTGAAATGATGATAGTATAAATTCTATTAATGTAAATTGTGCTAATAATATGCAAAACCCTAAGCTTGAGGATGCTAGTTTTGCTATGTCCTCTACTTGTTGCAATGATCATGATTGGGGTGTTTCTTCTTATGATCTTGAAAATTTATTTAAGCCCCATGATGAATATGAGATTGATAATAATGTTTTTTTAATAATATTTAAAGTGGGTTTGGAAGAATGTCAACTTTAGATCCCACATATTTGGAGAATGTTCAATCTTATGGAGTTTTTGATAAAAGTGCGTTTGGAAAGGTCATGACTTTAGTTAATGTTAATCCCACTATTTTGGAAGAGTGTCAACTTGACATGCATGTGGATCGTGTTGAAAATACTCTATGTGATAGCTATTTTGTTGAATTTTCTTATGACACCACATGTAATTATTATGAGAGAGGAAAATATGGTTGTAGAAATTTTCATGTTACTAAATTACTTCTTGTTATGTTGAGATTGCTATTGTTTCTTTCCTCTTCCTTGCATATGCTAGTTTTTGCTTGCCTTGATAATTTGTTCGCCTATAAGATGCCTATGCATAGGAAGTATGTTAGACTTAGATGTGATTGTCACGTGTTTTATGATGCTCTCTTTGTGCTTCAATTCTTGTCTTTCTTGTGAGCATCGTTAAAATCGTATGCCTAGCTTTAAGGCTTTAAAGAAAATCGCTTGTTGGGAGACAACCCAATATTTTTCCTTACTGTTATTTAATAAATAAATTATTTAGCCTTTGTTTTGGTTGTGTTTTTTTGTGTTTAATTAGTGTTTGTGCCAAGTAGAACCGTTGGGAAGACTTGGGGAAAGTCTTGTTGAACTTGCTGTAAAAAACAGACACTTTAGCGCTCACGAGAACTGCTGTCATTTTTATTTGAAGAGTGCTATTTAGTTAATTATTTTTGCAGATGATTAATAGATAAATTCCTCACGTCCCGAATTTTATTTTAGAATTTTTGGGGTTCCATATATTGCGCTAGATACAGATTACTACAGACTGTTCTGTTTTTCACAGATTCTGTTTTTCGTGTGTTGTTTGCTTATTTTGATGAATCTATAGTTAGTAAAATAGTTTATAATCCATAGAGAAGTTGGAATACAGTAGGTTTAACACCAATATAAATAAATAATGAGTTCATTACAGTACCTTGAAGTGGTTTTTTGTTTTCTTTCGCTAACGGAGCTCACGAGTTTTCTACTTTAAGTTTTCTGTTGTGAAGTTTTCAAGTTTTGGGTGAATTCTTTTGATGGATTATGGAACAAGGAGTGGCAAGAGCCTAAGCTTGGGGATGCCCATGGCACCCCCAAGATAATCCAAGGACACCAAAAAGTCAAAGCTTGGGGATGCCCCGGAAGGCATCCCCTCTTTCGTCCACTTCCATCGGTAATTTACTTGCAGCTATATTTTTATTCACCAACATGATATGTGTTTTTCTTGGAGCGTCTTGTATTACTTGTGTCTTTGTGTTTTAGTATGCCACAATCATCCTTGCTGTAAACACCTTTTGAGAGAGCCATACATGAATTAAAATTTGATAGAATACTCTATGTGCTTCACTTATATCTTTTGAGCTATGTAGTTTTGCTCTATGTGCTTCACTTCTATCTTTTGAGCGTTATAATTTTGCTCTATGTGCTTCATTTAGATCTTTTACAGCACGGTGGTGGATTTTTTTAAAGAAACTATTGATCTCTCATGCTTCACTTAAATTATTTTGAGAGTCTCTTAATAGCATGGTAATTTTCTTAATAATAATATGCTTGGTATTCAAGATTTGTGAAACTTTCTTTTGAGTGTGTTGAATACTAAGAAAAGATTGAAGCATGATAATTGTTTTGAGATATGGAGGTGATAATATTAGAGTCATGCTAGTTGAGTAGTTGTGAATTTAAAGAATACTTGTGTTAAAGTTTGTGATTCCTGTAGCATGCACGTATGGTGAACCGTTATGTGATGAAGTCGAAGCATGATTTATTTATTTATTGTCTTTCTTATGAGTGGCGGTTGGGGACGAGCGATGGTCTTTTCCTACCAATCTATCCCCCTAGGAGCATGCGCGTAATACTTTGCTTTGATAACTTCTAGATTTTTGCAATAAGTATATGAGTTCTTTATGACTAATGTTGAGTCCATGGATTATACGCACTCTCACCCTTCCACCTTTGCTAGCCTCTCTAATACCGCGCACCCTTCGCCGGTATCATACACCCACCATATACCTTCCTCAAAACAGCCACCATAACTACCTATTATGGCATTTCCATAGCCATTCCGAGATATATTTCCATGCAACTTTCCACCGTTCCGTTTATCATGACACATTCATCATTGTCATATTGCATATCCCGGTACACCGTCGGATGCATTCATATAGAGTCATATTTTGTTCTAAGTATCGAGTTGTAATTGTTGAGTTGTAAGAAAAATAAAAGTGTGATGATCATCATTTTTAGAGCATTGTCCCAAGTGAGGAAAGAATGATGGAGACTATGATTCCCCCATAAGTCGGGATGAGACTCTGGACGAAAAATAAATAAAAGAGGCCAAAGAAGCCCAAATAAAAAGAGGCCTTAAAAAAAGAAGATAAATGGCCCAAACAAAAAAATGAGAGAAAAATAGAGAAGGGACAATGTTACTATCCTTTTACCACACTTGTGCTTCAAAGTAGCACCATGATCTTCATAATAGAGAGTCTCTCATGTTATCACTTTCATATACTAGTGGGAATATTTCATTATAGAACTTGGCTTGTATATTCCAATGATGGGCTTCCTCAAATTGCCCTAGGTCTTCGTGAGCAAGTAAGTTGGATGCACACCCACTTAGTTTCTTTTGATGAGCTTTCATATACTTATAGCTCTAGTGCATCCGTTGCATGGAAATCCCTACTCACTCACATTGATATCTATTGATGGGCATCTCCATAGCCCGTTGATACGCCTAGTTGATGTGAGACTATCTTCTCCTTTTTTGTCTTCTCCACAACCACCATTCTATTCCACCTATAGTGCTATATCCATGGCTCACGCTCATGTATTACGTGAAGATTGAAAAAGTTTTGAAAAAGTTAGAGTATGAAACAATTGCTTGGCTTGTCATCGGGGTTGTGCATGATTTAAATACTTTGTGTGGTGAAGATAGAGCATAGCCAGACTATATGATTTTGTAGGGATAACTTTCTTTGGCCATGATATTTTGAGAAGACATAATTACTTTGTTAGTATGCTTGAAGTATTATTATTTTTATGTCAATATAAACTTTTGTCTTGAATCTTTCGAATCTGAATATTCATATCACAATTAAGAAGATTTGCATTGAAATTATGCCAAGTAGCACTCCGCACCAAAAATTCTCTTTTTATCATTTACCTACTCGAGGACGGGCAGGAATTAAGCTTGGGGATGCCTGATACGTCTCCAACGTATCTATAATTTTTGATTGCTCCATGCTATATTATCTACTGTTTTGGACTATATTGGGCTTTATTTTCCTCCTTTATATTATTTTTGGGACTAACCTATTAACCGGAGGCCCAGCCCAGAATTGCTGTTTTTTGCCTATTTCAGTATTTTGGAGAAACAGAATATCAAACAGAGTCCAAACGGAATAAAACCTTCGGGAATGTGATTTTCTCACCGAACGTGATCCAGGAGACTTGGACCCTACTCCAAGGAGTCAAAGAGGCGGTCACAAGGGTGGGGGGCACGCCCCCCCGCCTCGTGGGCGCCTCGGTGCTCCACCGACATACTCCTCCCTCCTATATATACCTACGTACCCCCAAACAATCAGAACAGGAGCCAAAAACCTAATTCCACCACCGCAACTTTCTGTATCCACGAGATCCCATCTTGGGGCCTGTTCCGGAGCTCCGCCGGAGAGGGCCGTCATCACGAAGGGCTTCTACATCATCATAGCCTCTCCGATGAAGTGTGAGTAGTTTACCTCAGACCCTCGGGTCCATAGTTAGTAGCTAGATGGCTTCTTCTCTCTTTTTGGATCTCAATACAAAGTTCTCCCCCTCTCTCGCGGAGATCTATTCGATGTAATCTTCTTCTTTTTGCGGTGTGTTTGTTGAGACCGATGAATTGTGGGTTTGTGATCAAGTCTATCTATGAATAATATTTGAATCTTCTCTGAATTCTTTTATGTATGATTGGTTATCTTTGCAAGTCTCTTCGAATTATCCGTTTGGTTTGGCCAACTAGATTGGTAGTTCTTGCCATGGGAGAAGTGCTTAGCTTTGGGTTCGATCTTGCGGTGTCCTTTCCCAATGACAGAAGGGGCAGCAAGGCACGTATGTATCATTGCCATCGAGGATAACAAGATGGGGTTTATTTCATATTGCATGAATTTATCTCTCTACATCATGGCATCTTGCTTAAAGCGTTACTCTATTTTTAACTTAATACTCTAGATGCATGCTGGATAGCGGTCGGTGAGTGGAGTAATAGTAGTAGATGCAGAATCGTTTCGGTCTACTTGTCACGGACGTGATGCCTATATACATGATCATGCCTAGATATTCTCATAATTATGCTCAATTCTATCAATTGCTCAACAGTAATTTGTTCACCCACCGTAGAATACTTATGCTCTTGAGAGAAGCCACTAGTGAAACCTATGGCCCCTAGGTCTATTCTCATCATATCAATCTCCATCACTTTAATCTTGCTTTGCTTTTTTACTTTGCCTTTACTTTTTACTTTGCATCTCTATACCAAAAATACCAAAAATATTATATCTATCAGATCTCACTCTCGTAAGTGACCGTGAAGGGATTGACAACCCCTAATCGCGTTGATTGCGAGTAGCTATCGTTTTGTGTAGGTACGAGGGACTTGAGCGTGGCCTCCTACTGGATTGATACCTTGGTTCTCAAAAACTGAGGGAAATACTTACGCTACTCTGCTGCATCATCCCTTCCTCTTTGGGGAAATCCAACGCAAGCTCAAGAGGTAGCACCATTACGTTGTCTTCCTTGTCCAACGTCAACAATTTTGGCATATAATATTTTGATGGGGGCTCACAATCACAAAATATTTCCATGATAGTGTATTTATATGTGAAAGTTCTCTTCCTTATACTAATTATTCATGAATTGCTTGTATGACCAATATTGTGATTGTCAAGCCTTAAAAGATTTCACTTTCTAAACCCAATGTGAAGCTACCACTAGGCATGATATAATTTCAACTTCATGATAATCAATTTATTCAACAATTTACTCATAGGATATAAGTGAAGCACAAGAGTAAATGACATATAAAAGAGCTTCGTTGACGGGATGCGAATGCCACTTACTTAGCCTCCCTGGCAACTATTTGAGGACTCTATTTTATTTAAAAACTTTCAGATCTAACAACTTTATTAAAATAGAAAGCAAAACAAAATAAAATGACAATCCAAGGATAGCACGCATCATGTGAAGAAGCAAAAACCTAGGCTCAACCGATACTAACCGATAATTGTTGAAGAAGAAAGGTGGGATGCCTACCTGGGCATCCCCAAGCTTAGATGCTTGAGACTTCTTGAAATATTATCTTGGGATGCCTAGGACATCCCCAAGATTGAGCTTTTGTGTCTCCTTAATTCCTCTCATATCACAGTTTTCCTAAATCTCAAAAGTAATGCAAAAATCTTATCATTCTATATTGTAGAAAATCACTAAAATTATTATTCAACATTTCATACTAAATGACTCTGCATATTTAATACCCCTATCCGCAAATAGAATCATTAAACAAGCAAACATATGCAAACAATGCAAACATAACAGCAATCTGCCAAAACAGTACAGTCTGTAAAGAATGCAAGAGTATCAATACTTACTCAACTCAAAACATTATGAAAATTTACCACACTGTAGAAAAATTATCAGAGGTCATTTTTCAAAAAGTTTCAACATTTTATCACATTCTGACTTTTCTAAGGAATTTTTGCAACAGCGGTAAACTTTCTGTTTTCAAACAGCAACATGTATACTTGCAAAATAAGCATGGCAAAGGCTATCATTGCCAATTTTATTGAAATAAATGATGCAAAACATTATTCTAAATAACATCAAGAAAATCCTAACGAAATAAAATGATGCTCCAAGCAAAACACATATCATGTGACAAATGAAAACATAGCTCTAAGTAAGGTTACCGATAATGTTGGAGACGAAAGAGGGGGTGCCTTGCGGGGTATCCCCAAGCTTAGTTGCTTGGATCTTCCTTGAATATTTCCTTGGGGTGCCTTGGGCATCCCCAAGCTTAGGTTCTTGTCACTCCTTATTCTCCTCATATCGATATCTCACCCAAAACTTGAAAACTTCAATCACACAAAATTTAACAGAACTTTGTGAGATAGGTTAGTATGATAAAGAGCAAACCACTTCACTTTGGTAATGTCAAAGACAAGATTCATAATTGTTTCCACACAATGCCTACTGTAGCATATCATTTACGCAATTTATATTGAGCAATATAAGCCATAGAAACTAGAAAACAAGCAAACTATGCATTGAAAATAGAATCTGTCAAAAACAGAACAATCAGTAGTAATCTGTACTCAAACCATACTTCTGCTACACCAAAAATTCTGAAAAAATAGGAAAACCTAAAAAAAGTGTCTATTAATCTTCTTCAAAAAGAATCAGCATTTTATCACGCTTCTGTTAAAAATGAGAATGGTTTTCCTAAGCGCAGAAGTTTCTGTTTTTCAGCAAGATCAAATCAACTATCACCGTAAGCCATCCCAAAGGTCTTACTTGGCACTTTATTGAAACAAAAGCAATACAACATGATTACTACAGTATCCTAATCATGTGAACACACAAAAACAGTAGGTAAAAGTGTTGGGTTGTCTCCCAACAAGCGCTTTTCTTTAATGCCTTTTAGCTAGGCATGATGATTTCAATGATGCTCACATAAAAGATAAGAATTGAAACATAAAGAGAGCATCATGAATCACATGGCAAACACATTTAAGTCTAACCCACTTCCTATGCATAGGGATTTTGTGAGCAAACAATTTATGGGAGCAAGAATCAACTAGCATAGGAAGGCAAAACAAGTACAACTTCAAAACTTCCAACATAAAGAGAGGAAACTTGATATTATTGAGATGTGTAGAAGCATAAGTTCCTCTCTCATAGTAATTTTCAGTAGCATCATGAATGAATTTAAAAATATAACTATCACATAAAGCATTATTTTCATGATCTACAAGCATCGAAAATTTATTACACTCCACATAGGCAAAATTATTCTCATGAATAGTAGTGGGAGCAAACTCAACAAAGTAACTATCATGGGATTGAAAATAAGAATCATGATGAGAAGTTTCATGCTTTAATTATTCTCTATAACATATATGTCATCACCATAATCATAATAGATATCAACTTTGTTATCATATTCAATTGAAGCCTCATCCAAAATGGTGGATTCATCACTAAATAAAGTCATGACCTCTCCAAATCCATTTTCATCATTATAATCATCATAAATAGGAGGTATGCAATCGTTATAACTAATTTGCACATCAAATCTTGGGGGACTAAAAATATCATCTTCATCAAATATAGCATCCCCAAGCTTATGGCTTTGCATATCATTAGCATCACGGATATTCAAAGAATTCATACTAACAACATTGCAATCATGCTCATCATTCAAATATTTTGTGCCAAACATTTTATTGACTTCTTCTTCTAACAATTGAGTACAATTTTCCGAACCATCATTTTCAAGAAAGATATTATAAAGATGATCAATAATATGATGCAACCTCAATTCCATATTTTTTTAGTTTTCTTTTTACAAACCAAACTAGTGATAAAAAAGAAACTAAAAGATTCAGTTGCAAGATCTAAAGATATACCTTCATGCACTCACCTTCATGCACTCACCTCCCCGGCAACGGCGCCAGAAAAGAGCTTGATGTCTACTACGCAACTTTATTCTTGTAGACACATGTTGGGCCTCCAAGCGCAGAGTTTTGTAGGACAGTAACAATTTTCCCTCAAGTGGATGATCTAAGGTTTATCAATCCGTGAGAGGTGTAGGATGAAGGTGGTCTCTCTCAGACGACCCTGCAACCAAATACAAGAAATCTCTTGTGTCCCCAACACACCCAATACCATGGCAAATTGTATAGGTGCACTAGTTCGGCGAAGAGATGGTAATAAAAGTGTAATATGGATGGTAGAATATATTTTTATAATCTGAATAAATAAAAACAGTAAGGTAGCAAATAGTAAACGGGCACAAAAACGGTGTTGCAATGCTTAAAAACAAGGCCTAGGGTCCGTACTTTCGCTAGTGCAATCTCTCAACAATGCTAACATAGTTGGATCATATGATTATCCCTCAAAGTGTAATGAAGAATCACTCCCGAGTTCCTATTAGCGGAGAACAAAAGATAGGAATTGTTTGTAGGGTACTAGACCACCTCAAAGCTATTCTTTCTGTTCGATCTATTCAAGAGTTCGTACTAAAATAATGCAAAGCTATTTTTTCCGTTCGATCTATCCTAGAGTTCGTACTAGAATAACCCCAAAGCATATTCATATTCATAATACTCAATCCACACAAAGAACTACAAAGAGTGCCCCAATATTTCTACAGGAGAAATGAGGACAAGAACGTGCATCAACCCCTCTGCATAGATTACCCCAATGTCACTGCGGGAATCCGCAAGTTGAGTGCAAAAACATATATCAAGTGAATCAATACGATACCCCATTGTCACCACGAGTATTCAATTGCAAGACATATATCAAGTGTTCTCAAATCCATAAAAGTATTCAATCCCATAACCACGAAATCTCAAAGGGAAAAACTCAATTCATCACAACAAGATAGACAGGGGAAAACACCATATGATCCGACTATATTAACAAAGCCCACGATACATCAAGATTGTGACATCTCAAGAACATGAGAGAGAGAGAGAGAGAGAGATTAAACACATACCTACTGGTACAAACCCTCAGCCCCGAGGGTGGACTACTCCCTCCTCATCGTGGTGGTCGTCGGGATGATGAAGATGGCTACCGGAGATGATCCCCCCTTCGGTAGGGTGCCGGAACGGGTCTTGATTGGTTTTCGATGGCTACGGAGCCCTGCGGTGGCGGAACTTCTGATCAATGTTAACCCCCAAGGGATTTCGAATATTTGGGAATTTATAGTGCAAAGAAGGGGTACGGGAGGCCACCAAGGTGAACACAACCCACCTGGGCACGCCAGGGGGGCCTGGTGTGCCGTGGTGGGTTGTGCCCCCCCCTCGGGGCACCCCTAGGTGCAGCTCTGGCCCATTGGGTTCGTTCTGGGCCAAAAAAAATCTCCAAAATGTTTTGCGGTGTTTGGACTCCGTTTGATATTGATTTCCTGCGATGTAAAAAACAAGCAAAAACAACAACTGGCACTTGGCACTCGGTCAATAGGTTAGTCCCAAAAAATGATATAAAGTTGCTATAAAATGATTGTAAAACACACAAGAATGATAAAATAATAGCATGAATACTTCATAAATTATAGATACGTTGGATATCAGTCGCACATATTTTGCATATGACCTCTTGCATTACTTCTACTTTGTTACACCACCATCTGCCTAGTTTAAGCATCATATATGAGTATATGCCATACCTATCCATTTTCTATACCTATTACATGTGTCATCATACTATGTTTTTTCAGTCAAATGTTGTTCTTTCGTCACAGATGTCCAAAAGTAAGAGGGTGAGTGCAAATCCTCAAGGAGTACAAACTAGGTATTTGGAAAAGGTAGTGATACCTGTTAAATCAGATAGATCAGCAGCCACAGAAAACACATGCCCAACTGTACCACACTTTACCCCTACTCCACTGGCCAAACCCCTATTAGAACTGCAGAGAGCCCAGTGTCAGGTACTGTGTATGATATCAATTCAAATTTTGAACTCCTAAATTTTTGCATGTGCCTTACCTTCTCTCTTGTATGAAAACTAATTTCAGATGAATCTCCTTTCTCAAAGGATCATAGGATCTCACAACAATACTGGGCACTGCATTTCTCTTGTCAGTACCTCTTGCCATTTGTCAGCATACGTACACTCATTGTTGTTTGATTATGTAGCATCACTGTAAATGTTTGCTTCCTTATCCTCCCTTTGCTCGAAATTAAGATCTATATTTACTCTTAGATAAATGTAGAATTAACACAATGGCTATGAAGTTTTGGATTGCTCATGTAAGTAACTGTTGTCATGTACTCCCTCTGTATCAAATTAATTGTCGCTCAATTTCATGTATTTAGAACTTAATACTGCTAGATACATCCATTTGAGCGACAAGTAATAACGAGCGGTGGTAGTATTACTATACTTGCATTACGAGATAGTTGATTGTCTAGCATTACTCTGCATCTTATCTGCCTTGCCCGCCACTTTTTCCAAATTATCAGATCTACATTTACTCTTACCGAAATGTTGAATAAAGCCAATGCCACGGCACACATTGATGTCTGCATTCCTCTTGTAAGTACCTTTTGCCTTGTAACACTATACTTAATTAATTGCTATTTGATTATGTATCATCACTCTGCATCTGAGCTTCATTGTCCTCTATTTCTTCCAATATTATTTGATCTATATTTACTCTTTACAAAATGTAGAATAAAGGCAATGCTTATAAAGAAGTTTCTTTGGGGAATTTATTGAATTATCCTTCCATCGACATGGAGAAGGGCTTTGTCCAGCCCGTGTTAACATGTAATGCAAGTTCATCCTTCTCAAGCCTTCAAACTTTGTTATAGTATAGACTTGGATAGGCATCATTTCCTCCACTAATGTTTAGTTTAGTGTTTACATCTGATTGGATGTTACAACAACTACCAGTTTTAAATTGTAGTTATAAAAACAGGTTCCTTATGCAGAACAGATCCATTTATTTGCTTATATATTTGTGAAACCTGTTATGTGTCTCCTTGTTTGTCTTTCAGAGTCGTATCTCTTATGCCAGGCAGAACTTTAGGGAAGATAGTGAGCCAAACCATCTTGAAGAGAGCGAGATGACCCCAATGCCATGTCTTGATGAAGATAGTGAGTTGAAGCTACTCACTAGCAGCTGTGAGACAACCTCTGTGTAGTTGCTGCCTCAATCAGTTTAACTTCTTCAGTCTCAACTCAAAGTGGAAAGGCTTGCTTTAGCTCAACTCCGACTTGATGTCAATGATGTAAAGAAGGCCTCAGAGGACACCCATGCGTGCTTTGTTGCTATGCAACCACGGTTACAGGATCTATCTTGACACAACTGAGGTCTTATCAGCTTGTTCTGCTGCTTTTGGTGCACGGCCAGGGCGGGCCTAATGCCTTCTGAAGTGCTCTCAGTTTTGTATATTCTTTTACGGACGCGTTTATATGCACTGGTGGCGACCTTTGATGCCCAGTGTATGTAATCTACGGTCTTGTTGCGCTTTATTATCACCGGTAGCGAACTTTGATGCCCAGTGGATGTAATATGTCGTAATTTCTTTATTGTATAGTCTAGGTTTATTCTTGGTCGGTATGCTGTAATTTAGGTCGAAAGCTTCAACGGATCTCAATGTTGTCGACCTTCAGGCTGGCCCGTAACTCGCTATATACGGGCCAAAACATGGGCCTATAATCATCTTGGGCCATTAGCAGGTCTAGTAGTTTTCCGCCTTTAACAGGTCGAGTAAAGTTCTGGCGAGCTGGGCCAGAGAATACCATGCGCTTTTAACAGGATAAAAACTTGATTGGGCTAGCATTGAGCCGGAAAATTCACGAGCCAACACAGGCTGAAACTTCCGTAGGCCCATGTTTGGCCCAAATAGAACGAGTCATTAACATGCCATAATATATCTCGGGCCCTGTTTGGCCTAATAAAATTATGGGCTTTAAGCAGGCCGGTATCAACGCGGGCTGTGATACGTCTCCAATGTATCTATAATTTTTGATTGTTCCATGATATTATATTATCAACCTTGGATGTTTTATATGCATTTATATGCTATTTTATATGATTTTTGGGACTAACCTATTAACCCAGAGCCCAGTGCCAGTTTCTGTTTTTTCCTTGTTTTAGAATATCGCAGAAAAGGAAAATCAAACGGAGTCCAATTGACCTGAAACTTCACGGAACTTATTTTTGGATCAGAAGAAGCCCAGAAGACTTGGAGTCCACGTAAGGGAAGCTTCGAGGAGGCCACGAGGTAGGGGACGCGCCCACCCCCCTGGGCGCGCCCTCCACCCTCGTGGGCCCCTCGTGGCTCCCCTGATGTACTTCTTCCACCTATATATCTCCATATACTCTAAAAACATCCGAGAGCACAATAGATCGGGAGTTCCACCGCCAAAAGCCTCCATAGCCACCGAAAGCCAATCTAGACCCGTTCCGGCACCCTGCCGGAGGGGGAATCCCCCTCCGGTGGCCATCTTCATCATCCCGGTAATCTCCATGACGAGGAGGGAGTAGTTCTCCCTCGGGGCTGAGGGTATATACCAGTAGCTATGTGTTTGATCTCTCTCTCTCTCTCTCTCTCTCGTGTTCTTGAGGTGATACGATCTTGATGTATCGCGAGCTTTGCTATTATATTTGGATCCTATGATGTTTCTCCCCCCTCTACTCTCTTGTAATGGATCGAGTTTCCCCTTTGAAGTTATCTTATCGAATTGAGTCTTTAAAGATTTGAGAACACTTGATGTATGTCTTGCCGTGCATATCTGTGGTGACAATGGGATATCACATGATTCACTTGATGTATGTTTTGGTGATCAACTTGCGGGTTCCGCCCATGAACCTATGCATAGGGGTTGGCACATGTTTTCGTCGTGATTCTCTGGTAGAAACTTTGGGGCACTCTTTGAGGTTCTATGTGTTGGTTGAATAGATGAATCTGAGATTGTGTGATGCATATCGTATAATCATACCCACGGATACTTGAGGAGACATTGGAGTATCTAGGTGACATTAGGGTTTTGGTTGATTTGTGTCTTAAGGTGTTATTCTATTATGAACTCTAGGGCTGTTTGTGACACTTATAGGAATAGCCCAACGGATTGATTGGAAAGAATAACTTTGAGGTGGTTTTGTACCCTACCATAATCTCTTCGTTCGTTCTCCGCTATTAGTGACCTTGGAGTGACTGCTTGTTGCATGTTGAGGGATAGTTATGTGATCCAATTATGTTAGTATTGTTGAGGGAACTTGCACTAGCGAAAGTATGAACCCTAGGCCTTGTTTCAACGCATTACAATACCGTTTACGCTCACTTTTATCATTAGTTACCTTGCTGTTTTTATATTTTCAGATTACAAAAACCTTTATCTACTATCCATATACCACTTGTATCACCATCTCTTCGCCGAACTAGTGCACCTATACAATTTACCATTGTATTGGGTGTGTTGGGGACACAAGAGACTCTTTGTTATTAGGTGACATTAGGGTTTTGGTTGATTTGTGTCTTAAGGTGTTATTCTAGTATGAACTCTAGGGCTGTTTGTGACACTTATAGGAATAGCCCAACGGATTGATTGGAAAGAATAACTTGGAGGTGGTTTCGTACCCTACCATAATCTCTTCGTTCGTTCTCCGCTATTAGTGACTTTGGAGTGACTGTTTGTTGCATGTTGAGGGATAGTTATGTGATCCAATTATGTTAGTATTGTTGAGGGAACTTGCACTAGCGAAAGTATGGACCCTAGGCCTTGTTTCAACGCATTACAATACTGTTTACGCTCACTTTTATCATTCGTTACCTTGCTGTTTTTATATTTTCAGATTACAAAAACCTTTATCTACTATCCATATACCACTTGTATCACCATCTCTTCGCCGAACTAGTGCACCTATACAATTTACATTGTATTGGGTGTGTTGGGGACACAAGAGACTCTTTGTTATTTGGTTGCAGGGTTGCTTGAGAGAGACCATCTTCATCCTACGCCTCCTACGGATTGATAAACCTTAGGTCATCCACTTGATGGAAATTTGGTACTATCCTACAAACCTCTGCACTTGGAGGCCCAACAACGTCTACAAGAAGAAGGTTGTGTAGTAGACATCAAGCTCTTTTCTGGCGCCGTTGCCGGGGAGGAGAGTGCTTGAAGGTATATCTTTAGATCTTGCAATCGAGTCTTTTAGCTTCTTGTTTTATCACTAGTTTAGTTTATAAAAGAAAACTACAAAAAATGGAATTGAGTTTGTCTCATACGCTTCACCTTTTTAATATCTTTCGTGAGTATGATGGAAAGGATAATTGTGCTCAAGTGCTAGAAGAAGAAATCTAGAAAATGTTTGGCACTAAATATTTGAATGATGAGCATGATTGCAATGTTGTTAGTATGAATTCCTTGAATATCCATGATGCTAATGATATGCAAAGCCACAAGCTTGGGGAAGCTATGTTTGATGAAGATGATATTTTTTGTCCCCCAAGTTTTGATGAGCAAATTTATTATGATGAAAGCATGCCTCCTATATCTGATGATTATTGTGATGACATGTATGCTTTAAATAATAATAATAACAATGAAACTTGTCATCTTGATTTCAATTTTCAATCCCATGATAGTTACTCCATTGAGTTTGCTCCCACTACTATTAATGAGAAGAATTTTGCTTATGTGGAGAGTAATAAAAATTATATGCTTGTAGATCATGAAAAGAATGCTTTAGGTGCTTGTTATATTGTTGAATTAATTCATGATGCTACTGAAAATTATTATGAGGGAGGAACATATGCTTGTAGGAATTGCAATAATATCAAGCTTCCTCTCTATGTGCTTAAAGTTTCAAAGTTATGCTCGTTTTGCCTTCCTATGCTAGTTGATTATTGTCCCCATAAGTTTTTTGCTCACAAAATCCCTATGCATAGTAAGTGGGTTAGACTTAAATGTGTTATTCATATTCTTCATGATGCTCTCTTTATGTTTCAATTCTTATCCTTTATGTGAGCATCATTGAAATCATCATGCCTAGCTGGGGGCGTTAAACTATAGCGCTTGTTGGGAGGCAACCCAACTTTATTTTTGTTCCTTGCTTTTTGTTCCTGTTTAGTACTAAATAATTCATCTAGCCTCTGTTTAGATGTGGTTTTATGCTTTTAATTAGTGTTTGTGCCAAGTAGAACCTTTGGGAAGACTTGGGGAAAGTCTTGTTGATCATGCTGTAAAAAACAGAAACTTTAGCGCTCACGAGAATTGCTGCCATTTTTATTTGGGGAGTGATATTTAGTTAATTCTTTTTGAAGAGGATTAATAGATAAATTACTCATGTCCATCAATTTATTTGAGAATTTTATGAGTTCCATAAGTGTAAGTTTGATCCAGATTACTACAGACTGTTCTGTTTTTCACAGATTCTGTTTTTCATGTGTTGTTTACTTATTTTGATGAATCTATGGCTAGTAAAAGAGTTTATAAACCATAGAGAAGTTGAAATACAGTAGGTTTAACACCAATATAAATAAATAATGAGTTCATTACAGTACCTTGAAGTGCTGATTTATTTTCTTATACTAACGGAGCTTACGAGTTTTCTGTTAAGTTTTGTGTTGTGAAGTTTTCAAGTTTTGGGTAAGGATTCGATGGACTATGGAATAAGGAGTGGAAAGAGCCTAAGATTGGGGATGCCCATGGCAGTCCAAGGTAATATTCAAGGATAGCCAAGAGCCTAAGCTTGGGGATGTCCCGTAAGGCATCCCCTCTTTCGTCTTCGTTCATCGGTAACTTTACTTGGAGCTATATTTTTATTCACCACATGATATGTGTTTTGCTTGGAGCGTCAATTTATTTTGTTAAGATTTTATTGCTGTTATTTAGAACAATGTTTTGCATCTTTTATTTCAATAAAAGTGGCATTGATAGCCTTTACTATGCCTATGTTACAAGTCCACATGTTGCTGTTTGAAAACAGAAAGTTTACCGCTGTTGCAATAATTCCCTAGAAAAGTAAGAATGTGATAAAATGTTGAAACCTTTTGAATATTAAGCTCTCATAAGTTTACTACTGTGGGAATTTTCTTTCATAATTTTTGGAGTTAGGGAAGTATGGATGTTGCTGCATTCTTTACAGACTGTCCTGTTTAGGCAGATTGCTGTTATGTTTGCATTGTTCGCATATGTTTGCTTCTTTAATGATTCTATTTGAGGATAGGACTATTAAATATGCAGAGAAATTTAG
Organism: Triticum monococcum; assembly: GCA_034509565.1. Taxonomy (NCBI): domain Eukaryota; kingdom Viridiplantae; phylum Streptophyta; class Magnoliopsida; order Poales; family Poaceae; genus Triticum; species Triticum monococcum. The sequence continues at coordinate 59,129,979 of CM067843.1, read as the reverse complement.
TATGCAATGTTGAATAATAATTTTAGTGACTTGATACAGTAGAGTATGATAAGATTTTGGCAATGGTTTATACTAACTTATCTCACGAGTCCTTGTTGAGTTTTGTGTGGATGAAGCTTTTGATATTTAGGGAGACCGTGATATGAGAGGAATTAAGGAGACACAAAAGCTCAAGCTTGGGGATGCCAAAGGCATCCCAAGATAATATTTAAAGAAGTCTCAAGCGTCTAAGCTTGGGGATGCCCCGGTTGGCATCCCACCTTTCTTCTTCAACAACTATCGGTTAGTATCGATTGATCCTAAGTTTTTGCTTCTTACATGATGTTTGCTATTCTTAGAATGTCATTTTCTTTTGCTTTGCTTGCTGTTTGAATAAAATACCAATATCTGAAATTCTTAAATGTTAGAGAGTCTTCACATAGTTGCATAATTATTCGACTACTCATTGATCTTCACTTATATCTTTCGGAGTAGTTTGTTATTTGCTCTAGTACTTCACTTATATCTTTTAGAGCATGGTGGTAGTTTTATTTTGAAGAAATATATGAACTCTCGTGCTTCACTTATATTATTTTGAGAGTCTTTAGAACAGCATGGTAGTTTGCTTTGGTTATGAATCTAGTCCTAATATGATAGGCATCCAAGATGGGTATAATAAAAACTTCCATATAAGTGCATTGAATACTAAGAGAAGTTTGATGCTTGATGATTGTTTTGAGATATGAAGATGGCGATATTAGAGTCATGCTAGTTGAGTAGTGGTGAATTTGAGAAATACTTGTGTTGAAGTTTGTGATTCCCGTAGCATGCACGTATGGTGAACCGTTATGTAATGAAGTCGGATTATGATTTATTTATTGACTGTCTTCCTTATGAGTGGCGGTCGGGGACGAGCGATGGTCTTTTCCTACCAATCTATCGCCCTAGGAGCATGCGCGTAATACTTTGCTTTGATAAATTGTAGATTTTTGCAATAAGTATATGAGTTCTTTATGACTAATGTTGAGTCCATGGATTATACGCACTCTCACCCTTCCACCATTGCTAGTCTCTATAGTACCGCGCAACTTTCGCTGGTACCATAAACCCACCATATACCTTCCTCAAAACAGCCACCATACCTACCTATCATGGCATTTCCATAGCCATTCCGAGATATATTGCCATGCAACTTTCCACCGTTCCATTATTATGACATGCTTCATCATTGTCATATTGCTTTGCATGATCATGTAGTTGACATTGTATTTGTGGCAAAGCCACCGTTCATAATTCTTTCATACATGTCACTCATGAGTCATTGCACATCCCGGTACACCGCCGGAGGCATTCATATAGAGTCATATCTTGTTCTAAGTATCGAGTTGTAATTCTTGAGTTGTAAGTAAATAAAAGTGTGACGATCATCATTATTAGAGCATTGTCCCAGTGAGGAAAGGATGATGGAGACTATGATTCCCCCATAAGTCGGGATGAGACTCCGGATGAAAAAAAGAGGCCAAAGAAGCCAAAAAAATGAGGCCATAAAAAAAAGAGAAGGCCCAAATAAAATAAAAAATAAAAATAAAAAAATGAGAGAAAAAGAGAGAAGGGGCAATGCTACTATCCTTTTACCACACTTGTGCTTCAAAGTAGCACCATGATCTTCATGATAGAGAGTCTCCTATGTTGTCACTTTCATATACTAGTGGGAATCTTTCATTATAGAACTTGGCTTGTATATTCCAATGATGGGCTTCCTCAAAATGCCCTAGGTCTTTGTGAGCAAGCGAGTTGGATGCACACCCACTAGTTTCTTTTGTTGAGCTTTCATACATTTATAGCTCTAGTGCATCCGTTGCATGGCAATCCCTACTCACTCACATTGATATCTATTGATGGGCATCTCCATAGTCCGTTGATACGCCTAGTTGATGTGAGACTATCTTCTCCTTGTCTTCTCCACAACCACCATTCTATTCCACCTATAGTGCTATGTCCATGGCTCACGCTCATATATTGCGTGAAGATTGAAAAAGTTTGAGAACATCAAAAGTATGAAACAATTGCTTGGCTTGTCATCGGGGTTGTGCATGATTTAAATACGTTGTGTGGTGAAGATGAAGCATAGCCAGACTATATGATTTTGTAGGGATAGCTTTCTTTGGCCATGTTATTTTGAGAAGACATGATTGCTTAGTTAGTATGCTTGAAGTATTATTATTTTCATGTTAATATTAAACTTTTGTCTTGAATCTTACGGATTTGAACATTTATGCCAAAATAAAGAAGAATTACTCAGATAAATATATTAGGTAGCATTCCACATCAAAAATTCTGTTTTTATCATTTACCTATTCGAGGACGGGCAGGAATTAAGCTTGGGGATGCTGATACGTCTCCAACGTATCTATAATTTTTGATTGTTCCATGCTATTATATTATCAACCTTGGATGTTTTATATGCATTTATATGCTATTTTATATGATTTTTGGGACTAACCTATTAACCCAGAGCCCAGTGCCAGTGTCAGTTTCTGTTTTTTTCCTTGTTTTAGATTATCGCCAAAAAGGAAAATCAAACAGAGTCCAATTGACCTGAAACTTCATGGAACTTATTTTTGGATCAGAAGAAGCCCAGAAGACTTGGAGTCCACGTAAGGGAAGCTTCGAGGAGGCCATGAGGTAGGGGGGCGCGCCCTCCACCCTCGTGGGCCCCTTGTGGCTCCCCTGACGTACTTCTTCTACCTATATATCTCCATATACCCTAAAAACATCCGAGAGCACAATAGATCGGGAGTTCCGCCGCCAGAAGCCTCCGTAGCCACCGAAAGCCAATCTAGACCCGTTCCGGCACCCTGCCTGAGGGGGAATCCCTCTCCGGTGGCCATCTTCATCATTCCGATGCTCTCCATGACGAGGAGGGAGTAGTTCTCCCTCGGGGCTGAGGGTATATACCAGTAGCTATGTGTTTGATCTCTCTCTCTCTGTCTCTCTCTCGTGTTCTTGAGGTGATACGATCTTGATGTATCGCGAGCTTTGCTATTATATTTGGATCCTATGATGTTTCTTCCCCCCTCTACTCTCTTGTAATGGATCGAGTTCCCCCTTTTAAGTTATCTTATCGGATTGAGTCTTTAAAGATTTGAGAACACTTGATGTACGTCTTGCCATGCATATCTATGGTGACAATGGGATATCTTGTGATTCACTTGATGTATGTTTTGGTGATCAACTTGCGGGTTCCGCCCATGAACCTATGCATAGGGGTTGGCACACATTTTCGTTGTGATTCTCCGGTAGAAACTTTGGGGCACTCTTTGAGGTTCTATGTGTTGGTTGAATAGATGAATCTGAGATTGTGTGATGCATATCGTATAATCATACCCATGGATACTTGAGGTGACATTGGAGTATCTAGGTGACATTAGGGTTTTGGTTGATTTATGTCTTAAGGTGTTATTCTAGTACGAACTCTAGGGCTGTTTGTGACACTTATAGGAATAGCCCAACAGATTGATTGTAAAGAATAACTTTGAGGTGGTCTCGTACCCTACCATAATCTCTTCGTTCGTTCTCCGCTATTAGTGACTTTGGAGTGAGTATTTGTTGCATGCTAAGGGATAGTTATGTGATCCAATTATGTTAGTATTGTTGAGGGAACTTGCCGTAGCGAAAGTATGAACCCTAGGCCTTGTTTCAACGCATTGCAATACCGTTTACGCTCACTTTTATCATTAGTTACCTTGCTGTTTTTATATTTTCAGATTACAAAAACCTTTATCTGCTATCCATATACCACTTGTATCACCATCTCTTTGCTGAACTAGTGCACCTATACAATTTACCATTGTATTGGGTGTGTTGGGGACACAATAGACTCTTTGTTATTTGGTTACATGGTTGCTTGAGAGAGACCATCTTCATCCTACGCCTCCTACGGATTGATAAACCTTAGGTCATCCACTTGAGGGAAATTTGCTACTGTCCTACAAACCTCTGCACTTGGAGGCCCAACAACGTCTTCAAGAAGAAGGTTGTGTAGTAGACATCAGGCTGTAGGCCCAATAGTGTCACGGGCCATTAACAGATGGGCTATAAGCAGGGCGGATTCAACGTGGGTTGTAATTAGGCCCAACTATTACATGGACCATTAACATGCCGATTAGGCCAGTTGGGCTGAAATTTATCCACGAAGACTACATGCCGTTAAGAGGCCTAAAGCTACTTCGGACAAGAAATAGCCCAGATTCAGCATGGGCCGTTAAATGGCCTAAAGTGAATCCGGGACGCAAACGTCCCAGATGTACCACGGGTCGCTAACAGGCCGAAACTATTATCGGACCGAACTGGTAAACGCGCATTTAACAGGCTAAAATACAAACTCCGACTTAGAATGGGTCCAAAAGAACAGTGGCCTGTTAACATGCCTGATCTGATATGGGCCGTAATTTAGCCCAAAACACGACAGGCTGTGAACAAGCCTGATCTGATATGGGCCTTAATTTGACCCAAAACATGGCAGGTTGTTAACGGGCCAGCCCACTAGTGTTTGGAAAAATATGGTGGGCCTTTAGCTGGGCCGACCTTTTTACCTTAAATGGACCACAGTTGGGCTGTGCCACGTGTCGAGATATCATAGGCGTCTTCCATCCATTGCAGGGATGACATCTGTCCCAACGATGAGCTCACACGTGGATCATCCACTGGTACACGTCGGTGCTATACAAACGGTTTTTAACCCCTTTCCGCGATGACATTTGGAACCGTCACCAAGTGAGTGTGGGCGATAGGGGGGGGGGGGGTCCTTCCCACACAAACCAGAAACCGTCGGGGATAGGGAGCCTTGATGCATACAATTGTCCCTATATAACCGTTTCCGATATCTCGAATATCCCAAACGCTTCATCCTTGCTACTCGTTTGTGCTCGCATTGCCATCGCAGTCGGAGTTTTGTGGTTTTACCTAAGACCGGGCAGATTCCAGGCACGGGAGCTTTCCAGGCAGATTCCAGGCATGGGAGTTTTACGATGCCTGGAACATCACAAACAGTTCATGATTATAAACCGTGTATGATAGGTAGACAATCACACACATTTAGTTTTCCCGCACCGTATGTGATAGTGTCTGACAAGTGACAACACACACGCTTTGCAAACGGCAACTGTGTGCATTAATACGTCTCCAACGTATCTATAATTTTTGATTGTTCCATGCTATTATATTATCTATTTTGGATGTTTATGGGCTTTATTATACACTTTTATATTATTTTTGGGACTAACCTATTAACCGAAGGCCCAGCCCAAATTGATGTTTTCTTGCCTATTTTAGTGTTTCGAAGAAAAGGAATATCAAGCAGAGTCCAAACGGAATGAAATCTTTGGGAGAGTTATTTTTGGAACGGAAGCAATCCGGGAGACTTGGAGTAGACGTCAGGGAAGCTTCGAGGTGGCCACGAGGCAGGGAGGCACGCTTGCCCCCTGGGCGTACCACCCACCCTCGTGGCTCCCCTGACCGACTTCTTTCACCTATATATGTCCATATACCCTAAAAACATCGAGGAGAAGAATAGATCGGGAGTTTCGCCGCCAGAATCCTCCGTAGCCACTGAAAACCAATCTAGACCCGTTCTGGCACCCTACCAGAGGGGGGGGGGGATCCCTCTCTGGTGGCCATCTTCATCATCTCGGCGCTCTCCATGATGAGGAGGGAGTAGTTCACCCTCGGGGCTGAGGGTATGTACCAGTAGCTATGTGTTTGATCTCTCTCTCTCTCTCTCTCTCGTGTTCTTGAGGTGGTACGATCTTGATGTATCGCGAGCTTTGCTATTATAGTTGGATCTTATGATGTTTCTCCCTCTCCACTCTCTTGTAATGGATTGAGTTTTCTCTTTGAAGTTATCTTATCGGATTGAGTCTTTAAGGATTTGAGAACACTTGATGTATGTCTTGCATGTGCTTATCTGTGCTGACAATGGGATATCACGTGATCCACTTGATGTATGTTTTGGTGATCAACTTGCGAGTTCCGTGACCTCGTGAACTTATGCATAGGGGTTGGCACACGTTTTCTTCTTGACTCTCCGGTAGAAACTTCGGGGCACTCTTTGAAGTTCTTTTGTGTTGGTTGAATAGATGAATCTGAGATTGTGTGATGCATATCGTATAATCATACCCACGGATACTTGAGGTGACATTGGAGTATCTAGGTGACATTAGGGTTTTGGTTGATTTGTGTCTTAAGGTGTTATTCCAGTACGAACTCTATGATAGATTGAACAGAAAGAATAGCTTCATGTTATTTTACTACGGGCTCTTGAATAGATCGATTAGAAAGGATAACTTTGAGGTGGTTTCGTACCCTACCATAATCTCTTCATTTCTTCTTCGCTATTAGTTACTTTGGAGTGACTCTTTGTTGCATGTTGAGGGATAGTTATATGGTCCAATTATGTTATTATTGTTGAGAGAACTTGCACTAGTGAAAGTATGAACCCTAGGCCTTGTTTCCAAGCATTGCAATACCGTTTGTGCTCACTTTTACCACTTGCTACCTTGCTGTTTTTATATTTTCAGATTACAAAAACCTGCATCTACCATCCATATTGCACTTGTATCACCATCTCTTCGCCGAACTAGTGCACCTATACAATTTACCATTGTATTGGGTGTGTTGGGGACACAAGAGACTCTTTGTTATTTGGTTACAGGGTTGCTTGAGAGAGACCATCTTCATCCTATGCCTCCCACAGATTGATAAACCTTAGGTCATCCACTTGAGGGAAATTTGCTACTGTCCTACAAACCTCTGCACTTGGAGGCCCAACAACGTCTACAAGAAGAAGGTTGTGTAGTAGACATCATGCATGCTTTCACACGTTTCCTCTCTGTGAACCGTCTCGGATTGTGGTGTATATCACGAACGTTTGTGTTTTACCAACCGTGTGTGCCGTAATGCCCCGCAGAACGTAATTTTGCCCTAATTTAATTGTTGCTATTTAAAATTGTACCTAATTTAAACTTGAAAGTAGGTATAGCTTTATTCATATCCATCAGGTTGAAACAACCAATGCATTATTCAATTCATAGGTACATATGTTTAAGAATTACATAAGCACCAAATAAAGAATGATGAACCAGGGTTCTATACTTGTACTATTACAGATGGTAAAGAAAGAGGCAACAGACGTTCTGGTTGCTGAACAAGGTGAAGCGGAATGACTCTATTGTGCTCTTGAAAGGATCGATATAGTTAACTAGAGGGGGGGTGAATAGGCAACTAACAATTTTTAGCTTTTCTTTACCAATTTAAACTTTGCATCAAAGTAGGTTGTCTAGATATGCAACTAGGTGAGCAACCTATATGATGCAACAACAATAAGTACACAAGCAAGCAAGGGATGTAACACAAGATAAGCTTGCACGATTAAAGGGATGAGATAACCAAGAGTGGAGCCGGTGAAGACGAGGATGTGTTACCGAAGTTCCTTCCCTTTGAGAGGAAGTACTTCTCCTTTGGAGCGGTGTGGAAGCACAATACTCCCCAAGAATCCACTAGGGCCACCGTATTCTCCTCACGCCCTCACACAATGCGAGATGCAGTAATTCCACTATTGGTGCCTAAGGGAGTCCTGGATTAGGGGGTGTCCGGATGGCCGGACTATACCTTCAGCCGGACTCCTGGACTATGAAGATACAGGATTGAAGACTTCGTCCCGTGTCCGGAAGCGACTTTCCTTGGCGTGGAAGGCAAGCTTGGCGATATGGATATGTAGATCTCCTACCATTGTAACCGACTTTGTGTAACCCTAACCCTCTCAGGTGTCTATATAAACCGGAGGGTTTTAGTCCGTAGGACAACATACAGAACAACAATCATACCATAGGCTAGCTTCTAGGGTTTAGCCTCTCTGATCTCATGGTAGATCTACTCTTGTACTACCCATATCATCAATATTAATCAAGCAGGACGTAGGGTTTTACCTCCATCGAGAGGGCCCGAACCTGGGTAAAACTTCGTGTCCCCTACCTCCTGTTACCATCCGGCCTAGACGCACAGTTCGGGACCCCCTACCCGAGATCCGCTGGTTTTGACACCGATATTGGTGCTTTCATTGAGAGTTCCTATTGTCGTCGCCATTAGGCTTGATGGCTCCTACGATCATCAATAGCGATGCAGTCTAGGGTGAGACATTCCTCCCCGGACAGATCTTCGTCTTCGGCCGCTTCGCACTGCGGGCCAATTCACTTGGCCATCTAGAGCAGATCGAAAGCTATGCCCCTGGCCGTCAGGTCAGATTTGGAAGTTTAAACTACACAGCTGACATCCGCGGGGACTTGATCTTCGATGGATTCGAGCCACTGCCGAGCGCGCCGCACTGTCACGACGAGCATGATATAGCTCTGCCGCCGAACAGTGCCCTGGAGGCCGCACTCGCATCGGCTTCGACCCTTAATTTGGAGCCAACTGCACCGATCGAGGATGGGTGGTTGGACGCCGCCTCGGGGGCTGCAATCCCAACGGCGATCGAGCCGAACACCAGCCCCGCACTCCGCGAGACTTGTGACTCCAAGGAGCCGGACTCCTCTCCGGGCTCCGAACCCTCCGCGCCCCTGCCGATCGAATCCTATTGGGCGCCGATCATGGAGTTCACTGCTGCGGACATCTTTCAGCACTCACCCTCCGGCGATATTCCGAAGACACTAAAGTCTCTCTCTTTATCAGGAGAGACCTGGCCGGACTACGGTCAGCAAGGTTGGGATATGGACGATGAAGAAATTCAAAACCCACCCACCACCCACTTCGTAGCCACTGTCGACGATTTAACTGACATGCTCGACTTCGACTCCGAAGACATCGACGGTATGGACGCCGATGCAGGAGACGATGAAGAACCAGCGCCTATTGGGCCCTGGAAAGCCACCTCGTCATATGACATATACATGGTGGACACCCCAAAAGAAGGAGATGGCGATGGAACAGCGGAGGATGACCCCTCCAAGAAACAGCCTAAGCGCCGGCGTCAGCGCCGCCGCTCAAAATCCCGCCAAAAAAATACGGTGATTCCAGCACGGGAGATAATAATACTCCGGAAAGTGCCAAAGAAAACCCCCTCCAGCAAGATTCAACACATGAGGATGGAGAAGCCAGCCCTCATGAGAGAGCGGCAGACAGAGAGGTCGAGGACGATAATTGTATATCTCCCTCCGAAGACGAGGCAAGCCTCGACGACGACGAATTCGTCGTGCTAGAGGATCCCGTCAAACAAGAGCGCTTTCAACGCAGGCTTATGGCCATGGCAAGAAGCCTCAAGAAAAAACAGCAACATCTTAGAGCTGATCAAGATTTGCTAGTCGACAGATGGACTGAAGTCCTTGCGGCCGAAGAGCATAAACTCGAACGTCCCTCCAAGAGCTACCCAAAGCGCAGGTTGCTACCCCGATTAGAGGAGGAGGCACTTGATACGGCCGACCGGCCACCTCATGGCCGCGACAGAGAGGCCTCTCGGCCCTCCACTCAAGCCGCACCCCGTACCAAGGCACGGGAAAATGAGCCTGACCTGCGAGATATGTTGGAGGACAAGGCAAGGCAAATAAGATCAATCTACAGATCACGTGGGCGCCCCACGACTCGAGACGGTAACTGTCACACCGGACACAAATCCGGTAGGGCCGAACATAGTAGACAAAGCTCATTGGAGCTACGTCGTGATATAGCCCAGTACAGAGGCACCGCACACCCACTATGCTTCACAGACGAAGTAATGGATCATCAAATCCCCGAGGGTTTCAAATCCGTAAACATCGAATCATATGATGGCACAACAGATCCTGCGGTATGGATCGAGGATTATCTCCTTCATATCCACATGGCCCGCGGCGATGATTTCCACGCCATCAAATACCTCCCACTCAAGCTTAAAGGACCGGCTAGGCATTGGCTTAACAGCTTGCCAACAGGATCAATCAGTTGTTGGGAGGACCTGGAAGCCGCATTCCTCGACAATTTCCAGGGCACTTATGTGCGACCACCAGACGCCGATGACCTAAGCCACGTAATTCAACAGCCAGAAGAATCAGCCAGGCAATTCTGGACACGGTTCCTAACAAAGAAAAACCAAATAGTCGATTGTCCGAACACAGAGGCCCTAGCAGCCTTCAAGCACAATATCCGTGACGAGTGGCTTGCCCGGCACCTTGGACAGGAAAAGCCGAAATCTATGGCAGCACTCACGACACTCATGACCCGCTTTTGCATGGGAGAAGACAACTGGCTTGCTCACAGCAATAATACGACCAAGAACCCCGGTAATTCGGATACCAGGGACAGTAGTGCCAGGTCGCGTCACAACAAGCAGAGGCGCCGCATTAACGGTGACAATGCTGAGGATACAACAGTTAATGCCGGATTCAGAGGCTATAAATCCGGTCAGCGCCGTTCAAAAGAAATCCTAGGGGCCCGTCCAGTTTGGACCGAATACTCGACCGCTTGTGCCAAATACATGGCACCCCCGAAAAGCCGGCCAATCACACCAACAGGGATTGTTGGGTGTTCAAGCAGGCAGGCAAGTTAGATGCTGAAAATAAAGACAAGGGGCTGCATAGCAATGACGACGAAGAGCCCCGGCCACCGAACAACAATGGACAAAAGGGTTTTCCCCCACAAGTGTGGACGGTGAACATGATATACGCAACCCACATCCCCAAGAGGGAGCGGAAGCGCGCGTTAAGGGACGTATACGCGGTAGAGCCAGTCGCCCCAAAGTTCAACCCATGGTCCTCCTGCCCGATCACCTTTGATTGAAGGGACCATCCCACTAGTACCCGTCATGGCGGATTCGCCGCATTGGTTCTAGACCCAATTATTGACGGATTTCATCTCACTAGAGTCCTTATGGACGGCGGCAGCAGCCTGAACCTGCTTTACCAGGATACAGTGCGGAAAATGGGCATAGATCCCTCGAGGATTAAGCCCACCAAAACGACCTTCAAAGGCGTAATACCAGGTGTAGAGGCCAACTGTACAGGCTCAGTCACACTTGAAGTGGTCTTCGGATCTCCGGATAATTTCCGAAGCGAGGAGTTAATCTTCGACATAGTCCCATTCCGTAGTGGCTATCACGCACTGCTCGGGCGGATCGCATTCGCCAAGTTCAATGCGGTACCGCATTACGCATACCTTAAGCTCAAGATGCCAGGCCCTCGAGGAGTAATTATGGTCAATGGAAGCATCGAACGCTCCCTCCGAATGGAGGAGCACACGGCGACCCTTGCAGGGGAAGTTCAAAGCAGCCTCTCCAGGCAGTTCTCCAGTCCGGACATTAAACGTCGGGACACCGTCAAGCGTGCCCGGAGTAACCTACAACAAGACTGCCTGGCACGTTCCGAGCAGGCGTAGCAATGCGGCCCCAACCCTCGCAAAAATGCGACGCCAGTGCTTCGCGTACATAACTACGCTCTAGAAATACCATGGGTACAGGGGGAGGGGCACCATCACAGCTCGCCCGAAACACGGCTTAAACCGCACCAGGGGTGCCGATTTTTTAATTTTCTCTTACTTTCAGGACTCCATTCTTCGGAAGGCCTGTTCGGTAGTTCAATTGCCGCACAAACGATGCAAGAACCAGGGAAGCAGACAAGACATGCCGCATTACGGAACTCCCAGGTGGTCTCTATCACGAGCAGTATACCTGTTTCGCATACCATTCCGCAGCCTGCCCCTGGAACGGACATGTTAATAGTCCAACCTTTTACTTATCGCATTATTTGTATCGTTCTGCTTTGATCGCAGCCCTTTTTAATAAACAATGCATAGCTTTTGTCTATTTTTGCATTACTTTTTTTACAAATATATGTTCCCTAACGACATGTTGCACCCGTACACTTTGGTACGGCCAAAATACGCCAAGGGGCTTTAGTACCCCTCAATATGGTGTGAGAAGTCCGAACACTTTAACAAGTGCGGCACCCCGAACTTATAGCATTATATGCATCGGCTCCGAATCATGTCTTGGGTCAATAGTTGGGTTTGCCCGGCTCCTATGTTTTGGTGCCTTACGTTCCGCTATATCGGCTAAGGTAGCACTAGGAGAACTACTGTGATTGTGCCTCAGTTGAGCTGGGTGGAGCACCTCAGTAGAGAAAGCTAAAACTGACTGTCATGATGAAGCGAGAGCTGGTCGCTGTTTGAGAGGTTTTTCGAGTCCCTAAAGACTTATGCCGCTTCGAGCGAGGAGTCGGCTCTGTCCGGCCAAGGCGTGGATAGCGCCCTAAACTCGGTCTTCCGAATACCAGGGGCTTCGCCGAAATTTAAAATTATAGAATTCTATGGCTAAGTGAGAGTGTTCATGCATTATAGTCCGATTGCCTTGTTCGTTGTGCTGAGCGCCTCCCTCAAAGGACCCAAACATGGGAAAAAGAGCGCTCAGGTTTATCCCCGAACACCCTAGCACTAGCGGCACGGGGGCAGAAGCCGACGACTCGCCATCTCTCAGAATTGATAAACAGCCGCACAGAAGGTAATATTTTAAATTCCAACAGCATTGCTTAGCGCATATGAACAAGTTTTCAGCGCACAGGATAAAATGAGCAAGTTTTACTCAAAAATTACATCCCTGGAACATTCATCCGCCACAAGGCGGGCACCCTTCAGAACATCCATATAATAATTCTCGGGCTTGCGATGCTCTTTCCCCGGCGGTGGCCCGTCCTTCACAAGCTTCTCAGCATCCAGCTTGCCCAAGTGCACCTTAGCACGGGCAAGGGCCCTACGGGCACCTTCAATGCAGACGGAGCGCTTGATGACTTCGAGCCTTGGACAGGCCCCCACCAGCCGCCGCACCAGCTCGAAATAGCTCCCAGGCAGAGCCTCCCCAGGCCACAGCCGAACTATGAGGCCCTTCATGGCCTGTTCGGCCGCCTTGTGAGCTCGACCAGTTGCTTCAGCTAGTCGCTCAGGGGCATGGGGTGTCCGGCCTCAGCATACTGAGACCAGAACACCTTCTCTGTCGAGCTGTCCTCCTCGGCTCGATAGAATGCGGCGGCATCAGACACGCTACGGGGAAGATCTGCGAATGCTCCGGGAGAGCTCCAGATTCGGGTCAGTAACAAGTAACTCACGTTTATATGTTTGCTTTGCATAAAGAATGCCTTACCCGCCGCTATCTTTTTCACCGCATCCAACTCCTGGAGGATCTTCTGGGATTCGGCCTTGGTAGACTTGGCATCTTTAATAGCCACCGCGAGCTCGGACGCTCGCGTCTTTGAGTCAAGCTCCAAACTCTCATGTTTTTTCATGAGAGCCTGGAGCTCTTGCTGCACCTTGCCAACCTAGGCCTCATACTTCTCCCGCTCGGTGCGCTCCGTGGCCGCCCTCTTCTCGGCCTTGAGCAGCGCTTGCTTAAGGGTTGCCACCTCAGACGTGGCCCCTACAATAGCCATGATAATCCTGTCATTTTTTGCAAATGCACCTTTTTATATATATTTAAACAAGGTATTTCTTACCTTCCGTATCCTCGAGCTGCTTTTTGGCACGCCCGAGCTCTTGCTCGGACTGCTCGAGTTTCTGCTTTAACGTGTCCACTTCCGTAGTCAGTACGGCGGACGCCAGCAGAGAAGCCTGCATACGCATATTGACTCCTTTTTGTTAGACTCCTGCGAATTTTATTTGATCCTCTATTCGACTTTTCTTCCCGAACGCCAAACAGAGCATCAGGGGCTACTATCTATGCGGTAACATTATTTACACATTCTTTACTTACCTCAAAGCCTGTTAAAAGGCTAGCACAAGCTTTAGTCAGTCCGCTCTTGGTGGACTGAACCTTCTGGACCACCACACTCATAACGGTGCGGTGCTCCTCGTCGATGGAGGCGCCTTTGAGCACCTCCAACAGATTGTCCGGCGCCTCCGGTTGGACAGGGGTCACCGACACGGTAGGCTTGCTCCTCTTGGAAGGAGGTCGCCCGCCGGACTCTGGAACCTTTGAAGGTTCCGGAGCGGCGTCCGGCCTAGAGCCGGACTTGGAACCCTGGGGGGTTTTATCCCCTTTACTCCTGGAGTCCGGGAGGTCGTCTTGCGGCGCCTCCAGGACCACCTCCTCCTGGCTTGGAACCTGTCGGGACAACACTTCGGCGTCGTCCGTAGGGCGGGGGAGGAAGCCATCGGAAGCGAATTCACATCCGACGAGTCCAGTGAACCGCTCGACGACGCGTCGAGCCGGTCTTTGGGTGGGCTACATAATCATATTCGACATAAGGGAAAGCTGTGCAATAAAAGGAATACTATGAATTACTCTGGTATCCGGATACTTACGATTTCGCCAGGGGCTTGGCCCTGAGCGGCCACTCCTCTCCACCATCGGCGTCAGTGGAGTAGTTCGGAGGAAGGGTTTTCCCCTTCTTGGACCCTTCGGCCTCCCCAGTAAGGGCGGCCTTCCTTTTCTTCTCTCCCCCCGCTGGAGGGGGAGAGGTCTCTTCTTCCTCCTCCTCGTTTTCGCGGGAGGAATGCACCTTGGAGCCGTCAGATTATGAACCCGACACCTCCTGGCGCCAGGCACTTTTTCGAGTCCCCATGGCCTTCTTCGTGGCCTTCTTCTCCGGCACCACATGGGGTGCCGGAACCAGCAGCTTCGCCAAGCGGGCATCGGCTGGGTATTCGGGCAAAGGAGCCGGACAGTTGATCTGTCCGGACTTCGCCTGCCAAGCCTGTCAAAGGTAAGGGAGCTTAGACCCCACATAGAGTCAAACTATGAAAAACTAATACCCTGTAAAAGGTACAAACAACTTACCACGCTGGCATGACGCTGCGCGCTGAAACTGCGATCCTCGGTAGCGGATGCGGGAGCCTCGACGCCCTTGAAGAGCACCTTCCAGGCATCTTCGTACGTCGTGTCGAAGAGCCTGCTCAGAGTTCGGTGCTGCGCCGGGTTGAACTCCCACAGATTGAAGGCCCGTTGTTGACACGGGAGGATCCAGCGGATGAGCATAACCTGGACTACGTTGACAAGCTTGAGCTGCTTGTCCACCAGGGATTGGAGGCATGTTTGCAGTCTAGTCACCTCTTCTTTGCTTCCCCACGACAGGCCCGTCTCTTTCCAGGACGTGAGCCGCGTTGGGGGTCCGGACCGGAACTCGGGGGCTGCGACCCACTCAGGGTCGCGCGGCTCGGTGATGTAAAACCACCCCGATTGCCACCCCTTCAGGGTCTCCACAAAGGAGCCCTCGAGCCATAAGACATTGGGCATCTTGCCCACCATGGCGCCTCCGCACTCCGCATGGTTGCCGCGCACCACCTTCGGCTTGACATCGAAAGTCTTGAGCCATAGGCCGAAATGGGGGCGGATGCAGAGGAAAGCCTCGCACACGACGATAAATGCCGAGATGTTGAGGATGAAGTTCGGGGCCAGATCATGGAAATCCATGCCGTAGTAGAACATGAGTCCCTGGACGAATGGGTGGATAGGAAAGCCCAGTCCGCGGAGGAAGTGGGGAAGGAACACTACCCTCTCATGGGGCCTTGGTGTGGGGAGGAGCTGCCCCTCTTCGGGAAGCCGGTACGCGATGTCGTTAGACAAGTATCCGGCCTTCCTCAGTTTTTTGACGTGTCCCTCTATGATGGAGGAGACCATCCACTTGCCTCCCACTCCGGACATGGCTGGAGAAGGTTGAGGTGGGAAGTGCGGACTTGGGCGCTGGAGCTCGAGTGCGCAAAAATGGATAGGCAAAGGAGGAAGAAGGCATAGGTGAAAAGGTGGATCCTTATCCCCTTATATGGGTGGACGCAACTACGTGTCCCCACCAGCCTGGTAAAACTCGCTTATCTCCAAGCGCCGTAATCAATGGCGCGGTTGGGTTACCCACGCCGGTATTGATGAGAATCCCAGAATAAGGGGACACGATCTCTGCTTCGACGAGACGTGCCAAGAAAACCGCCTCGCATGGCACGCTGAGGTGGGACAATAAAACGATTCGAATAAAGGCTTGGCCGTGGTGCTGCGTCACACTACGAAATACATTAGTAGATTGGATTTGTGTAAATATTATTCTCTCTATGGCACTATGTGGAAACTTATTTTGCAGAGCCGGACACTATCTTGGTGTTCAAAAACTTCTATGAAGTACTTGGAGGAGGAACCCGCCTTGCAATGCCGAAGACAATCTGCGTGCCGAACTCGTTGTCATTGAAGCATGGTTCAGGGGCTACTGAGGGAGTCCTGGATTAGGGGGTGTCCGGATGGCCGGACTATACCTTCAGCCGGACTCTTGGACTATGAAGATACAAGATTGAAGACTTCGTCCCGTGTCCGGAACGGACTTTCCTTGGCGTGGAAGGCAAGCTTGGCGATACGGATATGTAGATCTCCTACCATTGTAACCGACTTTGTGTAACCCTAACCCTCTCCAGTGTCTATATAAACCGGAGTGTTTTAGTCCATAAGACAACATATAGAACAACAATCATACCATAGGCTAGCTTCTAGGGTTTAGCCTCTCCGATCTCGTGGTAGATCTACTCTTGTACTACCCATATCATCAATATTAATCAAGCAGGACATAGGGTTTTACCTCCATCGAGAGGGCCCAAACCTGGGTAAAACTTTGTGTCCCCTGCCTCCTGTTACCATCCGGCCTAGACGCACAATTCGGGACCCCCTACCCGAGATCCGCCGGTTTTGACACTGACAGTGCCCTTGAAGGCGGCGACCGAATCTTTACAAACAAGGTTGGGGCATTCTCCACAACTTAATTGGAGGCTCCCAACAACACCACGAAGCTTCACCACAATGGAGTATGGCTCCGTGATTACCTCAACCGTCTAGGGTGCTCAAACACCCAAGAGTAACAAGATCCGCGAGGGATTAGTGGGGGGAATCAAATTTCTCTTGGTGGATGTGTAGATCGAGGCCTTCTCAACCAATCCCTAGGAGATCAACAAGTTTGACTGGCTAGGGAGAGAGATTGGGAGAAAATGGAGCTTAGAGCAACAATGGAGCTTGGGGGTTGAAGAGGTAAGTCAACTCGGAGAAGAAGACTCCCCTTTTATAGTGGAAAAACAAATCCAACCGTTATCCACCAACTCAGCCAACGACGCACCGTACTACCGCGCCGGAGACGCGGTACTACCGCCAGGGCCCGTGGTACTACCGCAAGGCACTACAGTACTACCGCTCACGCAGCAGTATCCAAAATAGCCCTGATGCGATGAAGCAGAGGGCGGTAGAACCGCTGGCGCGGTACTACCGCTCCCCCTTGTGGTACTACCGCAAGGCAGGGATAGTCTAGATTTGGGAAGGCACAGACATATAAAAATACATCTGTGGCAACTTCCGCTGAGTTTAGATCTATGCAAAAATCCAACATGGTAGTACCGCAAGCCAAGAGCGGTACTACCGCGTAGGGCGCGGATGTAAAAGAATACATCCGCCCCTACTTCCGCTTGTGCCGCTGAGCAAGACCTGAGGCCACGGTACTACCGCTTCAGAGAAGAGGTACTACCGTGAGCACCTGCGGTACTACCGCGCCCATGGCCGGTACTACCGCAGGGGCCTACGTTACTACCGCTCTGAGGAGCAGTACTACCGCATGCCCCAGTTCAGCATCACTAGAAGTCTTTCCTTTTGCAGAGATTTGGAGAAACGGAGGATGCTTCGAAGAGCCAAAGGAAAGGTGGTGCAAAAGGAACAAAGGAAAGGTGTACATGTTGATTCCACCCAAACCTTTCCAACGCGGACCCCCTCTTAATAGTACGGCTTTCCTACGACTCAAACCACCAAAAAGAAACATTGTCTTCAATAGTCTTCGAGGGGCACCAAATCGTCTTGTGCCTAGACATGATATATCTGAAATGCTCAATGCACACGATTAGTCCGCAAAAGTATTGTCATCAATCACCAAAACTACTAAGGGATAAATATGCCCTTACAATCTCCCCCTTTTTGGTGGATTGATGACAATACAGGATTTGCACATGGGAATATAAATAAAGCATAGGCAAACCCAACATACATAAAATATAGACGGGATCCCCCTAGATGTGTGCACTCTGGAGATGTGCTTTGGACTACACGGCACACATACTAGGATCAACACTCCCCCTATATTTTATAGACGAGGCAAATCTTGCAAAGGAGTAACTAATACTAACAGAGAGGCAAGATAATACATATGAGCATAAATTAACTAGCACAAGATAGCATAAGCTCACGGGCTACTAAGAAGGAAAGACTATAAGATACGATAGAGTGCATATGTCTTACACCATATGATAAGGGAACATGACTAACACGACTCACGACAAACCAAACCAAAGCGAACGAGGTCCAACAGAACGAAAGCAAACACGACACACGACTCGCAAATCCCTACAATCTCTCTCCCTTTGGCATCAAGACACCAAAAAGGTAGAGAGGACACCTACGACATAGGTGGTAGCTCAAGCTGGAGTAATCACTCGTCACGGTCCTTGTCGGTCTCGGTAGCGGGGATGGTCTCCTCCTCAGACTCGGTCCACTAGTAAGCCCGCTTTGCCATCCATTCTCCCTCTGGAGTGATGTGCTTCTCGGACCCACTGGATATCTCCTCGCCAAACATCCTCAAGATCCTCTTGTCGCGGTGGCGACTCTCCTTGAAAGCAACATGGGTCCTGTACTGCCCCTTGGTTTGCATACAGAACAAAGTCTTCATCTTGGCCTTCAGCTTCTTAGCCCATGTGGGCTCAAAAGAGGGAGGAGCGTACCCAGCAGAGTTGTCCTCATCCGCTTCCTCCTCCTCAATCTCATCCTCACCTACGTCCATTTGAGCAGCCGCTGCCTCAGCACGGTAGTGGTGTTAGACCACTTAGGCTTGACGCGGAGCTCGATGGGCTCGTGACGGGTCCAGTCGGGGTCCTCAAACTCAACATTGGGATAGAGCTTCTCCCAAGTCTTCGAGATCAGGTGAAACAGGTAAGGACCATGGATGGGTACCTTACGGGTTAACACCGCAAACCGTATCTCACACCACATGATATGTGAGACATCAAGTGGTTGCGTTTGAAACACGTCGCGCCTCCTCACATATGAGCATCATATCCACGAGATAGGCATGTACCTTATCCTTGTCACCAATAAGTGGGAAGAGGGTGTTGCGGAAGATCCGATACATGATGTCAAGGAATGGGTTTAGCACCCACGCCTTCTTGCCACTAGGAAGCTGCTTCTCAACATAGTATGGTTGGAGCTTGTCCTTGTTGGTGGACTCGGAGTTGGCATGAGGGCGAACATCAACGGGCTTGTTGAGCCCCTCATCACGAACCTGTAGCAGATCCATGAAGTCCTTCCACTTGGTGGTCAGTTGTTGTCCATTTGTCATCCACGTCAAGGTTCGTTCCTCGTCAGTATGGAAGTGGACTGAGGCAAAGAATTGAGCCACAATCTCAGGGTCAAAGTCCAAGTGGAACGTGATCAAGTCCTCAATGCCAAACTGCTCCACTAGGTCCAAGGCCTCACCAAAATAGGCGCGGTGCTTATCCTGCCTCATATGATGCATGTCAATCCAGTGCACGTCCATGTAGATGTTCTGCTTGGCCTTGATCACATCCAGATAGATAAGATTCTGGTGCTTGGTCCAGAACAACTCATTCCCTCTGAAGTTTGCACGTGGATTCACATAGGGGTTGATCTTCCTTCGAGTGACAAACTCAGTTAGTGGCATCTCATCCATGCCCATTGTTGGCTCCTTGGTCTTGGTTGCGGTTGACTTGGTTCTGCGTTGGGGGGCATTGGAGCCCTCTGGAGCTTCATCTTGGTTGCACAGATGCTTCGAGCCCTGTGTCGCGAATGGGGTTCGAACAACGTACATTGGAACCGGAGCCACCACCTATGACACACAACACAAGAACACGCAAGAAAAGCGAGAATGATCAATGCAAATACCACAACAAAACAAATGAAACAAGTAGAAATAACATTGGGTGGTTGCTATAGGGAAGGTTCAGACTCAACGGTAGTACCGCACAAGTGTGTGGAACTAAAATTTTACTGCCGCTCTAGCCGCGGTATTACCGCGCCAGGATGGCACGGTAGTACGGCGCCTGGAGCGGTAGTAAAATTTTACTTCCGCGCCTCGCGCGGTAGTACCGCTCCTAAGGAGCGGTAGTACCGTATGAGGTGAACACGGCTGGAGCGATAGTACCGCTCGGTTTCAAATCCGAAACGAAAAACTAATCTGAGAACATCCGTGCCCAAGGAGCGGTACTACGGTTGATCAAACCTACCAAGTAGCAACATACCAAATAGCATCTCTACGCATCACTACTCTTCTCCATCCTACTCTTGCAAAGATTTGGCCTAAAATCTCAAGAACAAAATGCATCTCCCCAAAAACCTAGAGACAAAACAACAAGACAAGGAGAGAGGGATTTGGGGAGAAACCTTATTCCATGGCAAGAGGACGTGGTGGGGAACGATCCCACCAAACGGAATGCGAGGAGAGTGGCCGGAGACGGAGATCCGACGAGGTTCTCCGGCGTCGTTCTTGAGAAGGAGAGAGAGAGAGAGAGACTACGTGGGGAAGATGAGTTGAATGGGTATGGGGGAGTTGGAACTCCCCCTGCCTCCTCTTAACCCCCATGCGCTTGCGACTGTGCAGTAGTACCGCGGGTCATCGCGGTAGTACCGCCTGGGCAGAAGTACCGCACGTGGGGCGGTAGTACCGCTCTTCCAGCTACAGTAAAAAAATTACTGTCATGCTGGTTGCGGTAGTACCGTGCACAGCTCCTGCGGTAGTACTGTGGCAAGCCACAGTAGTACCGTGAACCCAAGAAAATGCACGTTTCACAAACAAGAGAGGAAAACAGCCTTTGCAATGCAACCTTCAAGCGAACGGACACACCAACGAGCTAACACACGAGGCAACTCAAACACAAGCTTCGCATGAAGAAGGGAAGGCAAAAGACAACAAGCACCAATCACGAGACACAACCTCTCCAAAGAGAGGGCGGTGGCCGGAGCCACCTATGTTTGAGTTAATTGGTATGGCACCACGAAGAATTATCCTTGGGCCCATGACCAAAACTCGTCTTTGAAGCACAAGTACCATCAAGAATGGCGAATGTGAAAGAGTTGATCAATTTATGCATAATTGGGGGAGGGAGAGTTCATTGAGAGAACAACACTCCCCCTATGTCCATGCCTACACCTAAACAAGATAACAAGTTGAGTATGGTGCGGTGAGCAAGGGTTCAAGCAACATTGCTCAAATCAATGATATTTAGCTCATGCCTTAACTCACGAAATCTTGCTTCATCCAACGGCTTCGTGAAGATATCTGCAAGGTTATCATGAGTGTTGATATAATTGAGCTCGATCTCCCCTCGCCTAATATGATCGCGGATGAAGTGATACTGAATCTCAATATGCTTCGTCTTGAAGTGTTGCACCGGGTTGAGAGAAATCTTGATGGCACTTTCATTGTCAGACCAAAGAGTCACTTTGTCACAAATGACACCGTAATCATTTAAAGTTTGCCTCATCCATAGAAGTTGTGCACAACAACTACCGGCGGCCACATACTCCGCTTTGGTGGACGAGAGAGACACACAACTTTGCTTCTTGGAAGACCAACTCAGCAAAGAGCAACCAAGGAATTGGTACCATCCGAAAGTTGACTTCATATCCACTTTGTCTCCCGCCCAATCAGAGTCCGAATAGCCTACAAGGTTGAAGTTTGCTCCTCTTGGGTACCATAAGCCAAAGTTTGGGGAGCCAAATATCAAAAGATTCGCTTGACCGCCACAAAGTGACTTTCCTTAGGTGCGGCTTGAAACCATGCACAAATTCCCACACTCAACATGATATTCAGTCTAGATGCACAAAGGTAAAGCAAGGGGCCAATAATGGAGCGATATACCTTTTGATCCACTGCTTTACCATTGGGGTCTATGTCAAGTTGGGATTTGACGGGCATTGGAGTGGAAGCCGGCTTGACTTCACTTATCTTGAATCTCTTGAGCATGTCTTGAGTGTATTTGTCTTGGTTGATGAAGGTTCCTTCTCTTTGTTGCTTGATTTCGAACCCGAGAAAGAACTTCAACTCTCCCATCATGGACATCTTGAACTTTGAGGTCATGAGAGCGGCAAATTCCTCATTGAAAGCTTTGTTAGGAGAACCAAATATAATGTCATCAACATATAGTTGGCACACAAACAACTCCCCTTTGACCTTCTTAGTAAAAAGAGTGGGGTCGATTTTCCCAATGTCAAACCCACGATCTTGCAACAACTCGGTAAGGTGGTCATACCACGCATGTGGGGCTTGTTTAAGGCCGTAGAGTGCCTTATCGAGTTGGTACACATGATCCGGAAAATAGGGATCCTCGAACCCGGGGGGTTGTTTGACATACACCAACTCATTAATAGGACCATTAAGAAAAGCACTCTTCACATCCATTTGTTGCAACTTGAAGTTATGATGAGAAGCATAAGCAATCAACAAACGAATAGATTCAAGGTGAGCAACGGGAGCGAAGGTTTCACCGTAGTCGATACCCTCGACTTGGGAGTAGCCTTGTGCTACCAAGCGAGCCTTGTTATGGACAATAATCCCATAAGCATCTTGCTTGTTCTTGAATATCCACTTGGTTCCAATGACATTATGTTTCCCCGTTGGCCTTGGCACCAATCTCCACACCTTGTTGTGCTCGAAGTTGTTGAGTTCTTCATGCATTGCGTTAAGCCAATCCGGATCTTTGAGCGCCTCATAGACCTTTTGGGGTTCAACACAAGAGACAAACGCGTGATGTTCACAATAGTTTTCCAATTGTCTTCGAGTGCTTACCCCCTTTCATATGCTTTCAAGCACATTTGTCATGAGATGACCCTTGGTAGAGAGCTTGGATGCAATATTGGCGGCACGACGCTCCAATTCCTCCTCAGGAGTGAGTTGAGGAGCGGTTACTTGATCATCTTGAGCGTCGTCTTGAGCTTGTTCTTGATATTGAGCTTGCTCTTGACCTTGAACTTGCTCGGAGGAGAGAACTTGACCTTGGGCATCACTTGGTGGTTCTACACCAGCTTGAGGTTGATCTTGCCCTTGGTCTTGTTCATGAGGTCGAGGGCCTTCACTTTGTTCTTCGGAAGAGTGTGGGACTTGGGTTGGTGATGGTTCCACTTAAGTGGAATATTGTCCTTCTCCTTCGGCCACAAGGGTTTCCTCAATGGGTAGTATAAAACCAACACCCATTCTTCTTATGGCTTGGGGAGGAATTTCATCACCTACATCACAAGTGCCACTTTGCTCCACTTGGGAGCCATTATTCTCATCAAACTCCACATTACACATCTCCTCAACAAGTCACGTGGACTTATTGAGGACACGGTAAGCACGAGAGTTTGTAGCATAACCAACAAATATGCCCTCATAAGCGCTAGCCTCGAATTTAGACAAGCGAACACCTTTCTTGAGGATGAAACACTTACACCGAACACCCGAAAGTACTTGAGGTTGGGCTTGTTATCGGTGAGTATCTCATATGGGTTCTTGTTCAAGCCTTTGCGGAGATAGAGCCAATTGGATGCATGACACACAGTGTTGATGGCTTCGCCCCAAAAGTTGTATGGAGACTTGAACTCTGCCATCATGGTCCTTGCCGCATCCATCAACGTCCAGTTCTTCCTCTCCGCTACACCATTTTGTTGAGGGGTGTAAGGTACGGAATATTGATGTTTGCTTCCCTCATCACTAAGAAACTCATCCAAGGTGTAGTTCTTGAACTCGGTGCCGTTGTCACTTCTTATTGTCAAGATCTTTGAATTGTGTTAATGATACGTCTCCGACGTATCTAATTTTCCAAACACGTTTGCCCTTGTTTTGGACTCTAACTTGCATGATTTGAATGGAACTAACCCGGACTGACGTTGTTTTTAGAAGAATTGCCATGGTGTTATTTTTTTGCAGAAATAAATGTTCTCAGAATGACCTGGAAATCGACGGAGATTATTTTTGGAATATATAAAAAATACTAGAAGAAAGATACATGTCAGGGGGCCCACACCCTGTCCACGAGGGTGGGGGCGCGCCCCCTGCCTCGTGGGCCCCCTGATGCTCCACCGA
Source organism: Triticum monococcum (assembly GCA_034509565.1). Classification (NCBI taxonomy): domain Eukaryota; kingdom Viridiplantae; phylum Streptophyta; class Magnoliopsida; order Poales; family Poaceae; genus Triticum; species Triticum monococcum. The sequence continues at coordinate 59,105,911 of CM067843.1, read as the reverse complement.
CGTCCACCTTGACTCCATATATTCACTTTCGGGGAGAAAAAAAATCAGAGATAAGGGTTCATCACATTTTACGATACGGAGCCGCCGCCAAGCCCTAAACTCTCTCAGGAGGGCTGATCTGGAGTCCGTTCGGGGCTCCAGAGTGGGGAATCCGTCGCCATCGTCATCATCAACCTTCCTCCATCACCAATTTCATGATGCTCACCGCCGTGCGTGAGTAATTCCATCGTAGGCTTGCTGGACGGTGATGGGTTGGCTGAGATTTATCATGTAATCGAGTTAGTTTTGTTAGGGTTTGATCCCTACTATCTACTATGTTCTGAGATTGATGTTGCTATGACTTTGCTATGCTTAATGCTTGTCACTAGGGCCCGAGTGCCATGATTTCAGATCTGAACCTATTATGTTTTCATCAATACATGAGAGTTCTTGATCCTATCTTGCAAGTCTATAGTCACCTATTATGTGTTATGATCCGTTAACCCCGAAGTGACAATAATCGGGATACTTACCGGTGATGACCGTAGTTTGAGGAATTCATGTATTCACTATGTGTTAATGCTTTGGTCCGGTACTCTATTAAAAGGAGGCCTTAATATCCCTTAGTTTCCAATAGGACCCCGCTGCCACGGGAGGGTAGGACAAAAGATGTCATGCAAGTTCTTTTCCATAAGCAGGTATGACTATATTCGGAATACATGCCTACAGTACATTGATGAACTGGAGCTAGTTCTGTGTCACCCTATGTTATGATTGTTACATGATCGATCGTATCCGGAATAATTCTCCATCACAGATCCAATGCCTATGAGCTTTTCATATATTGTTCTTCGCTTATTTACTTTTCCGCTGCTACTATTACAATCACTACAAAACCCAAAAATATTTATTTTGCCACTATTACCATTACTATCATAATACTTTGCTAATAATACCTTGCTATAGATATTAAGTTTCCAGGTGTGGTTGAATTGACAACTCAGCTGCAAATACTTGAGAATATTCTTTGGCTCCCCTTGTGTCGAATCAATAAATTTGGGTTGAATACTCTACCCTCGAAAACTGTTGCGATCCCCTATACTTGTGGGTTATCAGTTGACGTTGAGCTTCATTTGCAAAGTTAATGACGGTTTGTTGGGTCTCACTCTTCCTCTTGAAGAAGTACACCCAAGTGTATCTTGAATAGTCATCCACAATCACCAAGCAATACTTTCTACCCCCAAGGCTATAAAAGGATGGAGGCCCAAAGAGATCCAAGTGAAGGAGCTCCAAAGGCCTCTTTGAGTAAATGATAGGCGTGGGAGGGTGAGCCTTCTCATGTATCTTTCCTTCAATGCAAGCACTGCAAGCACGATCTTTGGCAAAACTAACATTCGTTAGTCCACGGGCATGGTCCCCCTTGAGAAGACTTTGCAAAGATCTCATATTGACATGGGCTAAAGGGCGATGCCAAAGCCATCCCACGTCAACTTTAGCCATTAGGCATGTCGTGGTCTTAGTGGGTCGCTCCAAAAAGTTAATCACATAGAGACCATTCTCGACATGCCCAACAAAGGATACTTTAAGAGTCTTGCTCCACAAGAGGGCCACGGTATCAATATCAAAGAAAGTGGCAAAGCCCATGATTGCAAGTTGACGAACAGAAAGTAAATTGTATGCGGGGGACTCAACAAGCATTACCTTCTCGATCGTGATATCATGAGAAATGACAACCTTGCCAAGCCCCAATACCTTAGAGGATGAGGCATCACCCCACACTCGACATTGGTGGGCATAGATGGAATCTTTTGCACGTCCACCACCAAGTCCTTGCTTTCGGTCATATGATTAGTGGCTCCACTATCGAGCAACCACGATCCCCCACCGGAAGCAAACACCTACAAGAGATCAATGCTTGGTTTTAGGTACCCATTTTGTAATGGGCCCTTTGATGTTAGTGACAACGGTATTAGGAACCCAAATAGACCATTCAATGTACTCATAAGGAGAACCAACAAATTTAGCATAAACATGTCCATCACTAGCATGGCATATCACATAGGAAGGGTTAAAGTCGCCGGCTTTGTTGGAAGTGGTGGCATTGCCCTTCTTGACACCACCACCCTTCACATTGTTCTTCTTCTCCTTAGAGGCACCCTCTCCCTCTTTGACAAAAGTTTGCATGAGAGGAGGAGGTCATTTTGCCTTGTCATTCTTCTTCTTGTTCTTGGACTTGGGTGCGAACCCAATCCCTTCCTTGGCCACAACTTCGTTTTGATTGCTCAAAATATTGTTGAGGTTCTTCTCACCTTGTATGCACGACACAAGGCCTTTCTCAAGTTGCTCCTTCAACTTTGCATTCTCCTCAACAAGATGCACATGCTCACAACAAGGGTTAGTAGCATTTGCATTATCAATTAAAACCATATGAGGAAAAGTGGCTTTCTCCTTGGTTAGCCTCACTTGGAGTTGATCATGAGACTCTTTAAGATTAGCATGAGTACTATTCAAGTCCTTGTGAGCCTTGTCAAGTATATCAAACTCCTCCTTGAGTCTAGCAAGATCAACACCAAGTTTGGCCTTCTAGGAATTTAGCACTCGAGACACAACAAGAGCATGATCAAGATCTTTCTTTAATTTATCATGGTCATCATTGTGTGACTCCTCAAGAGCCAAGCGATGACCACACTCTTCCTTAAGAGCATTAGAGAGATCCGATATCTCATCGGCATAGTCACAACTATGCCCCTCCATCTTAGAGATGGTGTCTTCGTGAGCCTCGATCATGTCATTGGCTTCACCAAGTTGTTCCAAGAGAGCAACGAAGTGCTTCTTGGATTTACCCTAAAGCTTACTCATGAAATACTCAAACTCATTTTCCTCCATGTTGGACCCCCCACTTTCATCCATGCAATCCGTCAAAGAAGGATGAGTAATGATGGTAGTTTTGATGTTGGGGGTTACCTTGTTGGTGGCTTTAGCCATGAGGCACTTGGCGGTGATGTTCTCATTGGGTGAGTCGAAGAGGGACACCCGTGGGGTTGTCGCAATGGCCACAGAGGCCATGACAACTGATGTCTACTACACAACCTTCTTCTTGTAGACGTTGTTGGGCCTCCAAGTGCAGAGGTTTGTAGGACAGTAGCAAATTTCCCTCAAGTGGATGACCTAAGGTTTATCAATCCGTGGGAGGCGTAGGATGAAGATGGTCTCTCTCAAACAACCCTGCAACCAAATAATAAAGAGTCTCTTGTGTCCCCAACACACCCAATACAATGGTAAATTGTATAGGTGCACAAGTTTGGCGAAGAGATGGTGATACAAGTGCAATATGGATAGTAGATAATGGTTTTTGTAATTTGAAAATATAAAAACAGCAAGGTAACTAATGATAAAAGTGAGCACAAACGATATTGCAATGCGTTGAAACAAGGCCTAGGGTTCATACTTTCACTAGTGCAAGTTCTCTCAACAATAATAACATAATTGGATCACATAACTATCCCTCAACATGCAACAAAGAGTCACTCCAAAGTCACTAATAGTGGAGAACAAACGAATAGATTATTGCAGGGTACGAAACCACCTCAAAGTTATCCTTTCTGATCGATCTATTCAAGAGTCCATAGTAAAATAACATGAAGCTATTCTTTCCGTTCAATCTATCATAGAGTTCGTACCAGAATAACACCTTAAGTCACAAATCAACCAAAACTCTAATGTCACTTAGATACTCCAATGTCACCTCAAGTATCCGTGGGTATGATTATACGATATGCATCACACAATCTTAGATTCATCTATTCAACCAACACAAAGTACTTCAAAGAGTGCCCCAAAGTTTCTACCGAAGAGTCAAGACGAAAACGTGTGCCGACCCCTATGCATAGGTTCATGGGCGGAACCCGCAAGTTGATCACCAAAAGATACATCAAGTGGATCACGTGACATCCCATTGTCACCACAGATAAGCACGACAAGACATACATCAAGTGTTCTCAAATCCTCAAAGACTCAATCTGATAAGATAACTTCAAAGGAAAAACTGAATCCAATACAAGAGAGTAGAGGGGGAGAAACATCATAAGATCCAACTATAATAGCAAAGCTCGCGATACATCAAGATCGTACCACCTCAAGAACACGAGAGAGAGAGAGAGATCAAACACATAGCTACTGGTACATACCCTCGGCCCCAAGGGTGAACTACTCCCTCCTCGTCATGGACAGAGCCGGGATGATGAAGACGACCATCGGAGAGGGATTCCCCCTTTGGCAGGGTGCCGGAACGGGTCTAGATTGGTTTTTGGTTGCTACGGAGGCTTCTGGCGGCGGAACTCCCGATCTATTCTGCTCCCCGAAGTTTTTAGGGTATATGGGTGAAGGAAATATGCCCTAGAGGCAATAATAAAGTTATTATTTATTTCCTTATATCATGATAAATGTTTATTATTCATGCTAGAATTGTATTAACCGGAAACATAATAAATGTGTGAATACATAGACAAACAGAGTGTCACTAGTATGCCTCTACTTGACTAGCTCGTTAATCAAAGATGGTTATGTTTCCTAACCATGGACAAAGAGTTGTTATTTGATTAATGGGATCACATCATTAGATGAATGATCTGATTGACATGACCCATTCCATTAGCTTAGCACCCGATCGTTTAGTATGTTGCTATTGCTTTCTTCATGACTTATACATGTTCCTATGACTATGAGATTATGTAACTCCCGTGTGCCGGAGGAACACTTTGTGTGCTACCAAACGTCACAACGTAACTGGGTGATTATAAAGGTACTCTACAGGTGTCTCCAAAGGTACATGTTGGGTTGACGTATTTCGAGATTAGGATTTGTCACTCCGATTGTCGGAGAGGTATCTCTGGGCCCTCTCGGTAATGCACATCACTTAAGCCTTGCAAGCAATGCAACTAATGAGTTAGTTGCCTGATGATGTATTACAGAACGAGTAAAGAGACTTGCCGGTAACGAGATTGAACTAGGTATTGGATACCGACGATCGAATCTCGGGCAAGTAACATACCGATGACAAAGGGAACAACGTATGTTGTTTTGCGGTCTGACCGATAAAGATCTTCGTAGAATATGTAGAAGCCAATATGGGAATCCAGGTCCCGCTATTGGTTATTGACCGGAGATGTGTCTCAGTCATGTCTGCATTATTCTCAAACCGTAGGGTCCGCACGCTTAAGGTTACGATGACAGTTATTATGAGTTTATGCATTTTGATGTACCGAAGTTAGTTCAGAGTCCCGGATGTGATCACGGACAGAACGAGGAGTCTCAAAATGGTCGAGACATAAAGATTGATATATTGGAAGCCTATATTTGGACATTGGAAGTGTTCCGGGTGAAATCGGGATTTTACCGGAGTACCGGGAGGTTACCGAACCCCCGGGAACCATATGGGCCTTAGTGGGCTTTAGTGGAAAGGAGAAAGGGGCAGCCCAAGGTGGGCCGCGCGCCTCCCCCCTCCCCTAGTCCTATTAGGACAAGGAGAGGTGGCCGGCCTCCCTCTCTCTCTCTTTCTCCCTCGGGGAATCCTATTCCAACTAGGATTGGGGGGGGGGGAGTCCAACTCCCGGTAGGAGTAGGACTCCTCCTGCGCCCTCCTCCTGGCCGGCCGCCCCCTCCCCCTTGGCTCCTTTATATACGGAGGCAGGGGGCACCCTAAACACACAAGTTGATCATTGAGATCGTTCCTTAGCCGTGTGCGGTGCCCCCTGCCACCATATTCCACCTCGATTATATTGTAGCAGTGCTTAGGCGAAGCCCTGCGACAGTAGTACATCAAGATCGTCACCACGCCGTCGTGCTGACGGAACTCTTCTCCGACACTTTGCTGGATCGGAGTCCGGGGATCGTCATCGAGCTGTACGTGTGCTAAGAACTCGGAAGTGCCGGAGTAACGGTGCTTGGATCGGTCGGATCGGGAAGACGTACGACTACTTCCTCTACGTTGTGTCAACGCTTCCGCAGTCGGTCTGCGTGGGTACGTAGACAACACTCTCCCCTCTTGTTGCTGTGCATCACCATGATCTTGCGTGTGCGTAGGATTTTTTTTTGAAATTACTACGTTCCCCAACAGTGGCATCCGAGCCTAGGTTTTATGGTTTGATGTTATATGCACGAGCAGAACACAAGTGAGTTGTGGGCGATATAAGTCATACTACCTACCAGCATGTCATACTCTGGTTCGGCGGTATTGTTGGATGAAGCGGTCCGGACCGACATTACGTGTACGCTTACGCGAGACCGGTTCTCCCGACGTGCTTTGCACAAAGGTGGCTTGCGGGTGACTGTTTCTCCAACTTTAGTTGAACCGAGTGTGGCTACGCCCGGTCCTTGCGAAGGTTAAAACGGAGTCTATTTGACAAACTATCGTTGTGGTTTTGATGCGTAGGTGAGATTGGTTCTTGCTTAAGCCCGTAGCAGCCACGTAAAACTTGCAACAACAAAGTAGAGGACGTCTAACTTGTTTTTGCAGGGCATGTTGTGATGTGATATGGTCAAGACATGATGCTAAATTTTATTGTATGAGATGATCATGTTTTGTAACCGAGTTATCGGCAATTGGCAGGAGCCATATGGTTGTCGCTTTATTGTATGCAATGCAATCACGATGTAATGCTTTACTTTATCACTAAGCGGTAGCGATAGTCGTGGAAGCATAAGATTGGGGAGATGACAACGATGCTACGATGGAGATCAAGGTGTCGCGCCGGTGACGATGGTGATCATGACGGTGCTTCGGAGATGGAGATCACAAGCACAAGATGATGATGGCCATATCATATCACTTATATTGATTGCATGTGATGTTTATCTTTTTATGCATCTTATCTTGCTTTGATTGACGGTAGCATTATAAGATGATCTCTCACTAAATTATCAAGAAGTGTTCTCCCTGAGTATGCACCGTTGCCAAAGTTCGTCGTGCCCAGACACCACGTGATGATCGGGTGTGATAAGCTCTACGTCCATCTACAACGGGTGCAAGCCAGTTCTGCACATGCAGAATACTCAGGTTAAACTTGACGAGCCTAGCATATGGAGATATGGCCTCGGAACACGGAGACCGAAAGGTCGAGCGTGAATCATATAGTAGATATGATCAATATAGCGACGTTCACCATTGAAAACTACTCCATCTCACGTGATGATCGGTTATGGTTTAGTTGATTTGGATCACGTGATCACTTAGAGGATTAGAGGGATGTCTATCTAAGTGGGGTTCTTAAGTAATATGATTAATTGAACTTGAATTTATCATGAACTTAGTCCTGGTAGTATTTTGCAAATCATGTTGTAGATCAATAGCTCGCGTTGTTGCTTCCCTGTGTTTATTTTGATATGTTCCTAGAGAAAAACTATGTTGAAAGATGTTAGTAGCAATGATGCGGATTGGATCCGTGATATGAGGTTTATCCTCATTGCTGCACAGAAAAATTATGTCCTTGATGCACCGCTAGGTGACAGACCTATTGCAGGAGCAGATGCAGACGTTATGAACGTTTGGCTAGCTCAATATGATGACTACTTGATAGTTTAGTGCACCATGCTTAACGGCTTAGAATCGGGACTTCAAAGACGTTTTGAACGTCATGGACCATATGAGATGTTCCAGGAGTTGAAGTTAATATTTCAAGTAAATACCCGAGTTGAGAGATATGAAGTCTCCAACAAGTTCTATAGCTAAAAGATGGAAGAGAATCGCTCAACTAGTGAGCATGTGCTCAGATTGTCTGGGTACTACAATCGCTTGAATCAAGTGGGAGTTAATCTTCCAGATAAGATAGTGATTGACAGAATTCTCTAGTCACCATGACCAAGTTAGTAGAACTTCATGATGAACTATAGTATGCAAGGGATGACGAAAACGACTCCCGAGCTTTTCATGATGATGAAATCGATGAAGGTAGAAATCAAGAAAAACATCAAGTGTTGATGGTAGACAAGACCACTAGTTTCAAGAAAAAGGAAGAGGGAAGAAGGGGAACTTCAAAAAGAACAGCAAGCAAGTAGCTGCTCAAGTGAAGAAGCCCAAGTCTGGACCTAAGCCGGAGACTGAGTGCTTCTACTGCAAAGGGACTGGTCACTGGAAGCGGAACTACCCCAAGTGATTAGCAGATAAGAAGGATGGCAAGGTGAACATAAGTATATTTGATATACATGTTATTGATGTGTACTTTACTAGTGTTTATAGCAACCCCTCAGTATTTGATACTAGTTCAGTTGCTAAGATTAGTAACTCGAAACGGGAATTGCAGAATAAACAGAGACTAGTTAAGGGTGAAGTGACGATGTGTGTTGGAAGTGGTTCCAAGTTTGATATGATCATCATTGCACACTCCCTATAAATTCGGGATTAGTGTTGAACCTAAATAAGTGTTATTTGGTGTTTACGTTGAGCATGAATATGATTTGATCATGTTTATTGTAATACGGTTATTCATTTAAGTAAGAGAATAAATTGTTGTTCTGTTTACATGAATAAAACTTATATGGTTACACACCCAATGAAAATAGTTTGTTGGATCTCGATAATAGTGATACACATAATCATAATATTGAAACCAAAAGATGCAAAGTTAATAATGATAGTGCAACTTAATTGTAGCACTGCCGTTTAGGTCATATTGGTGTAAAGCGCATGAAGAAACTCCATGCTGATGGGCTTTTGGAATCACTTGATTATGAATCAGTTGATGCTTGTGAACCATACCTCATGGGCAAGATGACTAAAACGCCGTTCTCTGGAACAATGAAGCAAGCAACAGATTTGTTGGAAATCATACATACTGATGTATGTGGTCCGATGAATATTAAGGCTTGCAGATGGTATCATTATTTTCTGACCTTCGCAGATGAGTTGAGCAGATATGGGGATATCTACTTGATGAAACATAAGTCTGAAACATTTGAAAAGTTCAAAGAATTTCAGAGTGAAGTGGAGAATCATCGTAACAAGAAAATAAGGCTTCTACGATCTGATCACGAAGACAATTATTTGAGTTACGAGTTTGGTCTTCAATTAAAACAATGTGAAATAGTTTCACTACTCACGCCACCGGAACACCACAGCGTAATGGTGTGTCCGAACGTCATAACCGTACTTTATTAGATATAGTGCGATCTATGATGTCTCTTACCGATCTACCACTATCGTTTTGGGGTTATGCATTAGAGACAGCTGCATTCACGTTAAATAGGGCACCATCTAAGTCCGTTGAGACGACACAATCTGAACTGTGGTTTAGCAAGAAACCAAAGTTGTCGTTTCTTAAAGTTTGGGGTTGTGATGCTTATGTGAAAAAGTGTCATCCTGATAAGCTCAAAACCAAATCGGAGAAATATGTCTTCATAGGATACCCAAAAGGAGACTGTTGGGTACACCTTCTATCACAGATCCTAAGGCAAGACATTCGTTGCTTATAATGGATCCTTTCTAGAGAAGGAGCTTCTCTCGAAAGAAGTGAGTGGGAGGAAAGTAGAAAACTTGATAAGGTAATTGTACCTTCTCCCTTATTGGAAAGTAGTTCATCACAAAAATCTGTTTTTGTGACTACTACACCAATTAGTGAGGAAGCTAATGATGATGATCATGTAACTTCAGATCAAGTTACTACCGAATCTCGTAGGTAAACCAGAGTGAGATCCGCACCAGAGTGGTACGGTAATCCTGTTCTAGAAGTCATGTTACTAGACCATGACGAACTTGCGAACTATGAGGAAGCGATGATGAGCCCAGATTCCGCAAAATGGCTTGAGGCCATGAAATCTGAGATGGGATTCATGTATGAAAACAAAGTATGGACTTTGGTTGACTTGCCCGATGATCGGCAAGCCATAGAAAATAAATGGATCTTCAAGAGGAAGATGGACGTTGATAGTAGTATCTACAAAGCTAGAATTGCCGCAAAAGGTTTTCGACAAGTTCAAAGTGTTGACTATGATGAGAGTTTCCCACTCGTATCTATGCTTAAGTCTATCCGAATCATGTTAGGAATTGCCGCATTTTATGAAATCTGGCAAATGGATAAACAAAACTGCATTCCTTCATGGATTTCTTAAAGAAGAGTTGTATATGATGCAACCAGTAGGTTTTGTCAATCCTAAAGGTGCTAACAAAATATGCAAGCTCCAGCGATTCATCTATGGACTGGTGCAAGCATCTCAGAGTTGGAATACACGCTTTGATAAGTTGATCAAAGCATATAGTTTTATACAGACTTGCGGTGAAGCCTGTATTTACAAGAAAGTGAGTGGGAGCACTACAACATTTCTGATAAGTATATGTGAATGACATATTGTTAATCGGAAATAATGTAGAATTATTCTGTAAAGCATAAAGGAGTGCTTGAAAGGAGTTTTTCAAAGAAAGACTTCGGTGAAGCTGCTTACATATTGAGCATCAAGATCTATAGAGATAGATCAAGACACTTGATAAGTTTTTTCAATAAATACATACCTTGACAAGATTTTGAAGTAGTTCAAAATGGAACAGTCAAAGAAAGAGTTTCTTGCCTATGTTACAAGGTGTGAAATTGAGTAAGACTCAAAGCCCGACCACGGCAGAAGATAGAAAGAGAATGCATATCATTCCCTATGCCTTGGTCATAGGTTCTATAAAGTATGTCATGCTGTATACCAGATCTATTGTATACCCTGCACTGATTTGGCAAGGGAGTGCAATAGTGATCTAGGAGTAGATCATTGGACAGCGGTCAGAATTATCCTTTGTGAAATAAGGATATGTACCTCGATTATGGACGTGACAAAAGGTTCATCGTAAAGGGTTACGCCGATGCAAGTTTTGACACTAATCTAGATGAATCTAAGTCTCGGTCCAGATACATATTGAAAGTAGTCGTACGTCTTCCCGATCCGACCGATCCAAGCACCGTTACTCCGGCACCTCCGAGTTCTTAGCACACGTACAGCTCGATGATGATCCCTGGGCTCCGATCCAGCAAAGCTTCGGGGAGGAGTTTCATCAGCACGACAGCGTGGTGACGATCTTGATGTTCTACCGACGCAGAGCTTCGCCTAAGCACTACAACGATATGATCGAGGTGGAATATGGTGGCAGGGGGCACCGCACATGGCTAAGGAACGATCACAATGATCAACTTGTGTGTCTAGAGGTGCCCCCTACCCCTGTATATAAAGGAGCAAGGGGGGAGAGGTGCGGCCAGCCTTGGGGCGCGCCAGGAGGAGTCCTACTCCTACCGGGAGTAGGACCCCCCCCCCCAATCCTAGTTGGAATAGGAATCCTCAAGGGGGAAAGAGAGAGGGGGGGCCGGCCACCTCTCCTAGTCCTAATAGGACTAGGGGAGGGGGGAGGCGCGTGGCCACCTTGGGCTGCCCCCTTCTCCTTTCCACTAAGGCCCACTATGGCCCATATGATTCCCGGGGGGTTCCGGTAACCTCCCGGTACTCCGGTAAAATCCCGATTTCACCCGGAACACTTCCGATGTCCAAACATAGGCTTCCAATATATAAATATTTATGTCTCGACCATTTTGAGACTCCTCGTCATGTCCGTGATCACATCCGGGACTCCGAACAACCTTCGGTACATCAAAATGCATAAACTCATAATAACTGCCATCGTAACGTTAAGCGTGCGGACCCTACGGTTTGAGAACAATGTAGACATGACTGAGACACATCTCCGGTCAATAACCAAAAGCGGGACCTGGATGCCCATATTGGTTCCTACATATTCTACGAAGATCTTTATCGGTCAGACCGCAAAACAACATACGTTGTTCCCTTTGTCATCGGTATGTTACTTGCCCGAGATTCGATCGTCGGTATCCAATACCTAGTTCAATCTCGTTACTGGCAAGTCTCTTTACTCGTTCCGTAATACATCATCCCGCAACTAACTCATTAGTTGCAATGCTTGCAAGGCTTAAGTGATGTGCATTACCGAGAGGGCCCAGAGATACCTCTCCGACAATCGGAGTGACAAATCCTATTCTCGAAATACGCCAACCCAACATCTACCATTGGAGACACCTGTAGTACTCCTTTATAATCACCCAGTTACGTTGTGATGTTTGGTAGCACCCAAAGTGTTCCTCCGGCAAACGGGAGTTGCATAATCTCATAGTTATAGGAACATGTATAAGTCATGAAGAAAGCAATAGCAACATACTAAACGATCGGGTGCTAAGCTAATGGAATGGGTCATGTCAATCAGATCATTCAACTAATGATGTGACCTCGTTAATCAAATAATAACTCTTTGCTCATGGTTAGGAAACATAACCATCTTTGATTAACGAGCTAGTCTAGTAGAGGTATACTAGTGACACTCTGTTTGTCTATGTATTCACACATGTATTATGTTTCCGGTTAATACAATTCTTAGCATGAATAATAAACATTTATCATGATATAAGGAAATAAATAATAACTTTATTATTGCCTCTAGGGCATATTTCCTTCAGTCTCCCACTTGCACTAGAGTCAATAATCTAGATTACACAGTAATGATTCTGACACCCATGGAGCCTTGGTGCTGACCATGTTTTGCTCGTGGAAGAGGCTTAGTCAACGGGTCTGCAATATTCAGATCCGTATGTATCTTGAAAATCTCTATGTCTCCCACCTGGACTAGATCCCGGAAGGAATTGAAGCGTCTCTTGATGTGCTTGGTCCTTTTGTGAAATCTGGATTCCTTTGCCAAGTCAATTGCACCAGTATTGTCACAAAAGATTTTCATTGGACCCGATGCACTAGGTATGACACCTAGATCGGATATGAACTCCTTCATCCAGACTCCTTCGTTCGCTGCTTCCGAAGCAGCTATGTACTCCTCTTCACATGTAGATCCCGCTACGACGCTTTGTTTAGAACTGCACCAACTGACAGCTCCACCGTTTAATGTAAACACGTATCCGGTTTGCGATTTAGAATCGTCCAGATCAGTGTCAAAGCTTGCATCAACGTAACCTCTTATGGTGAGCTCTTTGTCACCTCCATATACGAGAAACATATCCTTAGTCCTTTTCAGGTATTTCAGGATGTTCTTGACCGCTGTCCAGTGATCCACTCCTGGATTACTTTGTTACCTCCCTGCTAAACTTATAGCAAGGCACACATCAGGTCTGGTACATAGCATTGCATACATGATAGAGCCTATGGCTGAAGCATAGGGAACATCTTTCATTTTCTCTCTATCTTCTGCAGTGGTCGGGCATTGAGTCTGACTCAACTTCACACCTTGTAATACAGGCAAGAACCCTTTCTTTGCTTGATCCATTTTGAACTTCTTCAAAATCTTGTCAAGGTATGTGCTTTGTGAAAGTCCAATTAAGCGTCTTGATCTATCTCTATAGATCTTTATGCCTAATATGTAAGAAGCTTCACCGAGGTCTTTCATTGAAAAACTCTTATTCAAGTATCCCTTTATGCTATCCAGAAATTCTATATCATTTCCAATTAGTAATATGTCATCCACATATAATATCAGAAATGCTATAGAGCTCCCACTCACTTACATAATGTTTACCATACGTGCATGCTACGGGACTTGAAAACTTCAACACAAGTATTTCTCAATTTCACAACTACTCAACTAGCACAACTTTAATATCACTACCTCCATATCTCAAAACAATCATCAAAGTTCTCTTAGTATTCAGCACACTCATAAGAAAGTTTTTTTACTAGTCTCGAATACTTAGAATATTAGGATTAATTTCCCAATTTAAGCAAATTACCATGTTGTTTAAGACTCTCAAAATAATATAAGTGAAGCATGAGAGAATAATAGTTTCTATAAAAAAAATCCGCCACTGTGCTCTAAAAGATATAAGTGAAGCACTAGAGCAAAAACTATATAGCTCAAAAGATATAAGTGAAGCGCATAGAGTATTCTAATAAATTCTGAATCATGTGTGTTTCTCTCAAAAGTTGTGTACAACAAAGACGATTGTGGTAAACTAACAAATAAAGACTCAAATAATACAAGACGCTCCAAGCAAAACACATATCATGTGGTGAGTAAAAATATAGCTCCAAGTAAAGTTGCCGATGGAAATAGACGAAAGAGGGGATGCCTTCCGAGGCATCCCCAAGCTTAGGCTTTTGGGTGTCCTTCAATTTTACCTTGGGGTGCCATGGGCATGCCCAAGCTTAGGCTTTTGGGTGTCCTTCAATTTTACCTTGGGGTGCCATGGGCATCCCCAAGCTTAGGCTCTTTCCACTCCTTGTTCCATAATCCATCAAAACTTAACCAAAAACTTGAAAACTTCACAACACAAAACTCAAAATAGAAAATCTCGTGAGCTCCGTTAGCGAAACAAAACAAAACACCACTTCAAGGTACTGTAATGAAATCATTATTTATTTATATTGGTGTTAAACCTACTGTATTCCAACTTCTCTATGGTTTATAAACTATTTTACTAGCCATAGATTCATCAAAATAAGCAAACAACACACGAAAAACAGAATCTGTCAAAAACAGAACAGTCTGTATTAATCTGTAGCTAACGCAAGTTCTGGAACCCCAAAAATTCTAATCTTAACTTCTAGACGTTAGGAATTTATGTATTATTCGTCTTCAAAAAGAATTCACTAAATAGCACTTTCCAAATAAAAATGGCAGCAATTCTCGTGAGCGCTAAAGTTTCTGTTTTTTACAGCAAGATTAAAAAAACTTTCCCCAAGTCTTCCCAATGGTTCTTCTTGGCACAAATACTAATTAAAAGCATAAAACCACATCTAAACAGAGGCTAGATGAATTATTTATTACTAAACAGGAGCAAAAAGGAAGGAACAAGAATAAAATTGGGTTGCCTACCAACAAGCGCTAACGTTTAACGCCCCTAGCTAGGCATGATGATTTCAACGATGCTCACATAAAAGATAAGAATTGTAACATAAAGAGAGCATCATGAAGAATATGACTAGCACATTTAAGTCTAACCCACTTCCTATGCATAGGGATTTTGTGAGCAAACAACTTGCATAGGAAAGCAAAACAAGCATAACTTCAAGATTTTAAGCACATAGAGAGGAAACTTGATATTATTGCAACTCCTACAAGCATATATTCCTCCCTCATAACAATTTTCAGTAGCATCATGAATGGATTCAACAATATAACTATCACATAAAGCATTCTTTTCATGATCTACAAGCATAGAAACTTTACTCCTCTCCACATAAGCAAAATTCTTCTCATGAATAGTAGTGGGAGGAAACTCAACAAAATAACTATCATGTGAGGCATAATCCAATTGAAAATTAAAATCATGATGACAAATTTCATGGTTATCATTGTTCTTTATAGCATATGTGTCATCACAATAATCATCATATATAGGAGGGATGCTTTCATCATAATAAATTTGCTCATCAAAACTTGGGGGATAAAAAATATCATCTTCATCAAACATGGCATCCCCAAGCTTGTGGCTTTGCATATCATTAGCATCATGGGTATTCAAAGAATTTATACTAACAACATTGCAATCATGCTCATCATCCAAAGATTTAGTGCCAAACATTTTAATACATTCTTCTTCTAACACTTTCGCACAATTATCGGAATCTTTATTTTCATGAAAGACATTAAAGAGATGAAGCATATGAGGCAACCTTAATTCCATTTTTTGTAGTTTTATTTTATAGGCTAAACTAGTGATAAAACAAGAAACAAAAAGATTCGATTGCAAGATCTAAAGGTATACCTTCAAGCGCTAACCTCCCCGGCAACGGCGACAGAAAAGAGCTTGATGTCTACTACACAACCTTCTTCTTGTAGACGTTGTTGGGCCTCCAAGTGCAGAGGTTTGTAGGACAGTAGCAAATTTCCCTCAAGTGGATGACCTAAGGTCTATCAATCCGTGGGAGGCATAGGATAAAGATGGTCTCTCTCAAACAACCCTGCAACCAAATAATAAAGAGTCTCTTGTGTCCCCAACACACCCAATACAATGGTAAATTGTGTAGGTGCACTAGTTTGGCGAAGAGATGGTGATACAAGTGCAATATGGATAGTAGATAATGGTTTTTGTAATTTGAAAATATAAAAATAGCAAGGTAACTAATGATAAAAGTGAGCACAAACGGTATTGCAATGCGTTGAAACAAGGCCTAGGGTTCATACTTTCACTAGTGCAAGTTCTCTCAACAATAATAACATAATTGGATCACATAACTATCCCTCAATATGCAACAAAGAGTCACTCCAAAGTCACTAATAGCGGAGAACAAACAAAGAGATTATTGTAGGGTACGAAACCACCTCAAAGTTATCCTTTCTGATCGGTCTATTTAAGAGTCCGTAGTAAAATAACATGAAGCTATTCTTTCTGTTCTATCTATCATAGAGTTCGTACTAGAATAACACCTTAAGACAAAAATCAACCAAAACCCTAATGTCACCTAGATACTCAAATGTCACCTGAAGTATCCGTGGGTATGATTATACGATATGCATCACACAATCTCAGATTCATCTATTCAACCAACACAAAGTACTTCAAAGAATCTCCCAAAGTTTCCACCGGAGAGTCAAGATGAAAATGTGTGCCAACCCCTATGCATAGGTTCATGGGCGGAACCCACAAGTTGATCACCAAAACATACATCAAGTGGATCATGTGATATCCCATTGTCACCATAGATAAGCACGACAAGACATACATCAAGTGTTCTCAAATCCTCAAAAACTCAATCCGATAAGATAACTTCAAAGGGAAAACTCAATCCAATACACGAGAGTAGAGGGGGAGAAACATCATAAGATCCAACTATAATAGCAAAGCTCGCGATACATCAAGATCGTACCACCTCAAGAACACGAGAGAGGGAGAGAGAGAGAGATCAAACACATAGCTACTGGTACATACCCTCGGCCCCGAGGGTGAACTACTCCCTCCTCGTCATGGAGAGTGCCGGGATGATGAAGATGGCCCCTGGAGAGGGATTCCCCCTCCGGCAGGGTGTCGGAACGGGTCTAGATTGGTTTTTGATGGCTACGGAACTCCCGATCTATTCTGCTCCCCGAAGTTTTTAGGGTATATGGGTATGTATAGGAGGAAGAAGTACGTCGGTGGTTCTCCGGGCTGTCCACGAGGCAGGGGGCACATCCCCACCCTCGTGGGCAGCCGGGGACTCTTCTGGTCCATCTTCGATACTCCATGGGCTTCTTCTGGTCCAAAAATAAGTTTCAGGTCAACTGGACTCCGTTTGATTTTCCTTTTCTGTGATACTCTAAAACAAGGAAAAATAGAAACTGGCACTGGGCTCTAAGTTAATAGGTTAGTCCCAAAAATCATATAAAATAGCATATAAATGCATATAAAACATCCAAGGTTGATAATATAATAGCATGGAACAATCAAAAATTATAGATATGTTGGAGACGTATCAGCAACCGTCTCACCGTCTTCATCATCATCATACTCATTGTACTCTTCTTGTGCCACCAATCCCTTGGGAGGAGCCTTCTTGGTGAAGTGGTTCTTGTTGGGGAAAGACTTGGCCTTGTCCTTCCGGATGAGCTTGCCACCATTGTCTTCCCTCTTCTCATAGGGGCACTCCGCAACAAAGTGGCTCACATTGCCACAATTGTAGCAATTCCTCACACGTTGCTTGCCCTCGGCGCCACTTGAGTTGCTCTTGTTGAAGTTGAGCCTTCAGTTCTTCTTGCTCCAAAATTGCCTTGAAGCGAGAGCCATGTGCTCATGATAATCATATTTTGTATCCTCAGGGTTGCTCTCCTCTTCTTCCACACTAGCCGTGGCTTTCAAGGCAAGGTTGGGCTTCTTTGCTCTTTGAGAATGCAATACTGCATTGTCGGTGGTCTTGTCCAAGATACTCATTGCCACAAACTCATCCAACACTTCACTTGAGGACAAGGTGTGGAAGTCCAGCCTTTGACAAATGACGGAGGACATGGCCTTACGGTAAGGCATCATGGCTTTGAGAAATTTCCGCTTGATCCAATTGTCATTTGTATCCTTGCTCCCATGATCTCGGAGTGAGACCGCGAGGGTGGTTAGTCTCCGGTAGATCTCACAAGGTTCTTCACCTTCATTCATAGCAAATTCATCGTATTCATCTTGCACCACTTCATAGTTGGAGCGTTGAATGCTTGCGCTTCCCTTGTAAAGGGAAACAACATGGTGCCATGATTCCTTTGCCACGGTGAATGGTCGGAGATGCGCAATATCTTCGGGAGGGATTGCATCTTGGATGATGAAGAGAGCATTCTCGTTGAATTGATGATCCGCGGCTTATCTTGGGGTGAAGTTGCGTGGGTCATGCGTATAGAAACCTTGCTCAATGATTCTCCAAAGGTTAGTATTAACATGATTTTAATGACATTTAAAGCGATAGACCCAAGCGTTGAAATCCTCATTTTCACAATCTTAGGAGGAGAACCGGCATGATTTAAATGAGTGGAGGGAATTGGTCCTCCATAGGTATGTGGAGGTCCACATGGGCAAAGATGTCATTACCACTTTTACCACTAGACAAAGGAACTTTATCACTAGAAGCTTCCCCCTTGTCGGAGTTAGCATCCGTCACCTTGTTAGTGGGATCGACCACTTCCAACGGTGCGGTGGACAATTTAAGACCATTAAGAAAGTTTTTAAGCATGCCTTTGACCTTGGCCGTCATGGAGGTTTTAAATATGTCCAAGGCGACATTGAGCTCCTCATGTGAGACCGAGGTTCCCCCATCGGCCGTAGACAAGGACGGAATCACACCGGGGTGCTCCTCCTCATCGTCTACGGTGTCAACCATACTCTTTGGACGACAAAGTCCTTAATAAAGAGACGAGACTCTGATACCAATTGAAAGGATCAGTATAGTTCACTAGAAGGGGGTGAATAGGCAACTAACAATTTTCAGCTTTTCTTTACCAATTTAAACTTTGCATCAAAGTAGGTTGTCTAGATATGCAATTAGGTGAGCAACCTATATGATGCAACAACATAAGTACACAAGCAAGCAAGGTATGTAAAACAAGATAAGCTTGCATGAGTAAAGGGATGATATAACCAATAGTGGAGCCAGTGAAGACGAGGATGTGTTACCGAAGTTCCTTCCCTTTGAGAGGAAGTATGTCTCCGTTGGAGCGGTGTGGAGGCACAATGCTCCCCAAGAAGCCACTAGGGCCACCGCATAACATTTAAAAACAAGCAAATATTCATTCAAACTGGTATTGTGCAGGTCTACAGTACACTAGTTATTGTTAAAAACACGAAAAGGCATGTTAACTGCAATATCCTTAACAACAACCAAATATCGTAATTCATAGTGGTATTGTTGAAACTGTTATTGATGAAATTGAACTGCACGACAAATAGTTGCACATATAGAGCATCACATTGTGAAGAACTGAAATAAACAAGACATAAGGACATCTCTAGGTGATCCTTAAAAAGTTAAAGAACTAAAACCCTTAGTGGATATATATATATATATATATATATATATATATATATATATATAGTGTTACTATTTATCACCCAGGGTGCAAAATAAGTTATTCTTCACCCGAGGTAATCTTACGGTCGCTTTCTAAATAAATTACGTTTAGAATATAAATAGTTACATGCATATTGATTCAATATGTAAGATTTTGTATAAAAACACAAAAATGTAGGTTATAAGACCATAAAAATCACATTTTATGTATGTTTTACACTATGGTTTTATATTCGTAATTTTACGTAACATAAAATATTTTTTACGACGAGTGCATATTTTCTTACGTTCTCTTTTTATGTATGAAATAAGACATAATTTACGAAACGTAAAAATACGGTGCATTGATGTCAAAATAGAGAGGGGGTGAAGAATAACTATTCCTCAACTAGGGTGACGAATAGCGTATATATATATATATATATATATATATCCGGCAATTTTTGGCCTTTTCTAATTGATCCCCTAAACTTAAGGTTGTAAACTTCAATTTGATCAAGTTCAAAGCAGGTAGTTTTGCATAATTGAACATAAACATAGATAGTTTTGCATAATTGAACATAAAACATAAACATAGATAGTTTTGCATAATTGAACATAAAACATAAATTTAAACTAAGCTAAACTACTTTCGGTCGAAGTAGAGGTCGAGCCAATCCTTCCTCGTCATGTACGGTGTGCCGCGAGCCGGGTCCGGGCCGGTACCATCGTCGGGGATGTTGGGGAAGGCACTCCTCCACTCGTCGATGTCGATCTCCTCGTCCTCGGGGCCCACCTCGACGCCCTCCGCACCGCCGCCTTCGACCTTGCCATCGGAGGAGAGCGCGATAACCTCGCCACCCTCCGCGTTGCCGTCCTCACTGCCTTCGACCTCGTCATCGGAGGAGAGCGCGATAACCTCACCGCCCTCTGCACCGGCAAAGATCACCCGCTCCGCCTCCACGAGCTCCGGGTCCTGCCGGCCTCGTTGGCGGCCTCGGCCTCAAGGCGCTCCGACATGTCGTGGTCCTCCCGCGCCATAGCCGACCTCACCACCCCTGGCTCCGGTGGAACGAGGTTGACCGGACGTGTGTTGAAGGGTAAATTGAGCCTAGCCGCCGCGCCGTGGTAGCGGACCTGCCAGCGGTCGTACTCCATGGCCGCGAGCTCGGCCGTGTGGAAGCTATCGAGCCACCGGCAGGTGTGGGTCTCCCAATATGTAATATCAGCGACCCACGTCCCCCACCGCCGCTGCCGGACCCCGAGGTAGGACCTCATCGGCTGTCGGGTCCGAGGGAGGATGGGGAAGTCCTCGAACCGGCGTAGGGGCGCGACGGCGGGTGGATCGGGGGATCGTCGACGATGGATCGAGCCCGCGGAGGACGACGGGGACACATCAGCGACCACCTCACCGGCGTCGGGCGAAAAGGCCGCGATAAACCTCTTTTCGGCCATTTTCTGCTCGAGCTCCCCAGCACACAAGCAGAGGTTGAGGATGGAAGCACCGGTGATGGCGGCGACGTACCAATGGTTTCGAGGGTTGTGTGTGTCTGTGTGAGCGGAGGTTTTGGCGTGTGTGTGTGTGGAGGGGGCGGAGGGGGGGGGGCAAGGTGGTGTTTGAGTTAATACTGCGGCAACTGAAAATTTTACTAGGTGGGAGTAACAAGGCGGAGGTACTGAAATTTTGGATCAAGGCTGAGTAGATATTTTTGAGATTACGAGGGACGCAGAGGCGGGAGTAAAATGTCAGGGCTACTGAAAATTTGAATCAAGGGACTGAAGCAGAGCGGGAGTAACAGACATCGCACATGGCCCGCACATACTAATCGTGTGCTATCAAACATTAAAACCTTCCGGCCGGTAGATATTTTAGAAATTACGAGGCAGTAATATTTTTGAGATTGCGAGGGATACAGAGGTAGGAGTATTTGGGGAGTGAGCTAGTGTGCTTGACACGCCGGCTGTGGACTGTAGTCGACACACCTTCTCGCATAAGCCATAGGCGTACTATACACCAACAGTGCTCCAAGATATTTTGTACTACATCTCACACGGTTGGTGATAATAAACTGTGTGGGATCTACTTGATTTGAATTACATAATGGGGTCACAGCGGCAATGGACGCTGTCCGTGTCAAAACCGGTGGATCTCGGGTAGGGGGTCCCGAACTGTGCGTCTAAGGCAGATGGTAACAGGAGGCAGGGGACACAATGTTTTACCCAGGTTCGGGCCCTCTTCATGGAGGTAAAACCCTATGTCCTTCTTGATTATTCTTGATAATATGAGTAGTACAAGAGTTGATCTACCACGAGATCGCAGAGGCTAAACCCTAGAAGCTAGCCTATGGTATGATTGTGTGTTGTCCTACGGACTAAAACCCTCCGCTTTATATAGACACCGGAGGAGGCTAGGGTTACACAAGGTCGGTTACAAAGGAGGAGATATACATATCCGTATCGCCTAGCTTGCCTTCCACGCCAAGTAGAGTCCCATCCGGACACAGGACGAAGTCTTCAATCTCGTATCTTCATAGTCCAACAGTCCGGCCAAAGGATATAGTCCAGCTGTCCGGAGACCCCCTAATCCAGGACTCCCTCAGTAGCCCCTGAACCAGGCTTCAATGATGATGAGTCCGGCGTGTAGTGTTGTCTTCGGCATTGCAAGGCGGGTTCCTCCTCCGAATACACCACAGAAGAGTTTTGAATACAAGGATAGTGTCTGACCCTGCAAAATAAGTTCCACATACCACCATAGAGAGAATAATATTTCCACAAATCTAATCCGCTGACACGTTTTGGTAGCATGACATCACGCCGCGGCCTGGTAATTATTTGAACCGTTTTTCTCTAACCAGCCCCACACATAACGCGAGGCGGTTTCTTGACACGTCTTGTGAAAGCAGAGACCATGTTCCCTTTATTATGGGATTCTCATCAATACGGACGTGGGTAACCCAACCGTGCCTAGGACTCCTAGATCTTAGGCAAGTCCCAAATGGCCACGAGGAGGACGCTTGATATTCACCCTCTTTATAAAGGGACAAGGCTTTTACTTTTTTCCCTTCCGTGCTTAATCGACTCCTTCCCCCACCTCGAGTTCTAACACCCAAAGCCCAGGTCAGGTGCTTTGGACCTTCAATCATGTCCGGATCCAGCCTTCAAGGTCGGTGGATGCCTTCCTCCATCATGGAGGAGGACATCAAGAAGTTGAGGGAGGCCAGATACTTGACCACCGAAATTTCGCATAGGCTGCCCACCCAAGGGCAGGTCATCCCTACCCCCGAACCCAACAAGAGCTTTGTGTTCGTCTCCCACTTCCTCCGAGGACTAGGCCTCGCTCTGGATCCCTTCGTTAGGGGTCTTATGTTCTATTACGGGCTGGATTTTCACGACCTGGCCCCGGATTCCCTCCTTCACATCTCGTCATTTATTGTCGTTTGTGAGGCCTTCTTCCGCATTACCCCTCACTTGGGCCTGTGGCTCAAGACCTTTGATGTGAAGCCGAAGATGGTCGAGGGGCAGTACGCAGCGTGCGGAGGTGCTCTAATAAGAAAAATTGCTGACGTTCCATGGCCGAAGGTTTCCTTTCCAGAGGTGTCCGGATTGTGGCAACGGGAGTGGTTTTACGTCACAGCTCCCCGAAGTGCCAAGTGGGTAGCTGCCCCCACCTTTCGCTCGGGCCCTCCACCACAACTGATGTCATGGATCAGCAGGGGGCTGAGCTGGGGTCCAGCCAAGGACGTGCCCATACTGCAGAGCCGTATCCGAGATCTCTTCGAGGGAGATTTCAGTCTGGTTATGGTAATGCAAGTTATGCTGGCTCATCGAGTCTAGCCTTGCAAATGCTGGCCCCTCCGCATTTGGGAATTCAACCCAGAAGGACCGCGCACTATTCAGAATTTCCTCGGTCTGACGCACGAGGAGATGTACAAATCATTCTTCGGACCCCAAATAGAGTGTCCGGACACTACCGAGGACGTGGGCCTGAGCAGCAACCGCACCGCTACCCAAGTAAGTAATCCTTTGGCCGAACACACTGTCCTTTTATTTATCGTGACATCATTCTAAAGAATCGCTCTTTGACCAGGAATGGATAACAAAGGCGAAGATGATCCGGTGTTCGGCCCCCCTTCTTGAAGGCTTGGACAATCCGGTGCTTGAAAAGGTGCTCGAGCCAGCACCTTGTCTAGTGCCCTCAAAGGAAGATGGAGGGGGAATAAAGAGGGCGAAAGCGGGCCTCCATCGCTACCTATTCCGATCGAGGGAATGAGCGCCTCCGCGAGGGAGGATAACCAAGGGGAAGAATCTGACATTCTCTCTCCCCGGGGAAGGAAGAGGACTACCTCTGAAGACCCGGAAACCAAGGTTTCCAAACGGGAGAAGAAATCTCCGCCAGAGGGTCCTGCCTTGGAGGGTACTCTTGCCGCACAATATCCGTGCGGGGATCAGCCCTCTACCGAGTTGTAAGTAATAAAAAAGTACTTCATAGTGAAGATATCCTACCTTACTTCCGAAGACAATAACTGATGCTTGTAAATTGTAGTCCGGATTGCAGCCCTTCTCGACAGAGTTCATCTTTGGGGGATCTTCTTCCGGAGATGATGGAGAGCGAAACGCCTCCCCCGGACTCCCTAGCTCAAGAAGCAGGCGACCTTGAAGTGTCGTCGCGAAGGGTATCTCCGGATCCAATATCGCCAAAGGATAACCCTTTGGCTGTCCGGCATCCCCAGTATCTGGCTCTTGAGGAGAGCGACAGCAAGGGTCCGTACTGTGTGCGGTCGGACGCGCTAAAGGATCTTCTGGGGAAAGCTGTCATCTTGGAAGCACATCGTACCCTAATGGGTATGGTAATTGAAAGGATTTCATCCGCCGAGAGCGGTTTGCACGAAGCTTTTATGAGTCTGCTGAAAGGCTTTGAGATACGTAAAATAATGTATACCTTTAATAGTACCGCATACGCTAGGTATGCCCATGCAGATAGTAGCCCCTGAGACTCTGGTTGTCGTCGAGAATGGCGGCAAACAGAGGATCATAGTCCCAGGTAATAACCAGACCGCCTGTATGCGCAGGTGGTTGAAGCTCCGGTGGCTAGCCGGACTGATGGGTTTGCCGAACTAAAGCGGCAGCTAGATGCGGCAGATGCCGGCATCGTGCTTGTTAACAAGCGGCTTGACGAGGCACAGGGTAGGTGATTTTTCTGGTGAATGTCACATATTAAGAGCAGCATGATGCCAGTATCTTTAATATGTTGTGATTGCAGATGGAGCTGCCACCGTGGAGACCCTTCGGGCGGAGCTTGCCCGAGCCACGGAGCAAGCAAGGAGTAGTAATGCAGCCGCTTTAAAGGCGGCCGGAGAGTTAAGGGCCGAACGGGCCGCACATTGCGGGAGTAAAGAAAAAGTTGCCAAGATGGCCGTGGAGTTAAAAGATGCTGCTCACCGTTACCGGCTTCTTGAAGAAGAAAACCGGGTGAAGGCGACGGACCTGGAGAAGGCCCGGGTGGCTGCCAAGGAAGCCCGCTCCAAAATTAGAGCGACGAAGGAGGAGATGAATCAAGCTGCGGATAACGTCTCTGGGAAGATCTTCTTGTCGCGGACTAAGTTCGAATATCTGAAATATGCTCCTCTGGACCGACTATGGAGTTCTGCGGCTGAGTACATGGATTTTTGGCTGCAAGTGCTGTGGATGCAACCGAGTACTTCAAGGATCAGAAAGGTCCTGAAGTGGAGAAGCTGTTCTGGTCACAATTTCATTCTCCAGTCCGTCCGCTGTTGCTGAATGAGCGATTGACCGGTTGTACTACTAGATTTTCCATTATAGCCGAGGGTACATTTCAGTCGGTTATCTATGTTCACCATCGGATACCCTAATAACTGACGGTTCACCGTCGGCTATCTCCCATCGGCTATGCTTCGTCGGCCATTACACTAATAGTCGACGGTACCGTAGGATACTATTTTTGCCAACGGTAATAAGCCGACGGTGAGCCGTCGGACATAATTTTATCACGAGTAGTTAAACGATGCTTATAGCCGACGGTTCGCCATCGGGTATTTATTTTCCAACGGTTATTGCCCCCCGTTGGTTTTCTCAATAGTCCACGGTATATTTGACTGTCAAGGTTATTTCTAACCGAGAGGAGAGCCAAACTGCCAGTTAGTATGATTACCGACGGTACGTAGACCCCTTCAGGAATTCAATTAGTTGATAGTTGGCCAACACCATCAGTTTTGAAATGAACTAACGTTCCAAATCCCCCGTTAACATATCCCTCATACCGCGATTTAGGGAGACCTATCTTCTTAAGGCCAGGAATGAAGTCAACACAAAACCCGATAACATCCTCTGTTTGATGGCCCATGGAGACGCTTCCTTCTGGCCTAGTGCGGTTACAGACATATTTCTTTAGGACTCCCATGAACCTCTCAAAGGGGAACATATTGTGTAGAAATACGGGCCCTAGGATGACAATCTCGTCGACTAGATGAACTAGGATGTGCGTCATGATATTGAAGAAGGATGGTGGGAACACCAGCTCGAAACTGACAAGACATTGCGCCACATCACTCCTTAGCCTTGGTACGATTTCTGGATCGATCACCTTTTGAGAGATTGCATTGAGGAATGCACATAGCTTCACAATGGATAATCAGACGTTTTCCGGTAGAAACCCCCTCAATGCAACCAGAAGCAGTTGCGTCATAATCACGTGGCAGTCATGAGACTTTAGGTTCTGAAACTTTTTATCTGGCATATTTATTATTCCCTTTATATTCATCGAGAAGCCAGTCGTGACCTTCATACTGAGCAGGCATTCAAAGAATATTTCTTTCTCTTCTTTCATAAGAGCGTAGCTGGCAGGACCTTTATACTGCTTCGGAGGCATGCCGTCTTTTTCGTGCAAACATTGCAGGTCCTCCAGTAACTCAGGTGTATCTTTTGTCTTCCCATACACGCCCAAGAAGCCTATAAGGTTCACGCAAAGGTTCTTCGTCACGTGCATCACGTCAATTGAGGAGCGGACCTCTAGGTCTTTCCAGTAGGGTAGGTCCCAAAATATAGATTTCTTCTTCCACATGGGTGTGTGTCCCTCAGTGTCTGTAAGTGCATCTAGTGCCACCCCTAGTTGGTTTTGGAGTATTGACGACAAACCTAGTTGAGGGACTAATGTGTTTGTGAGAATTGCAGGATAACACAGGTAGAAGTCCCTCATTGATTCGGTTTAGCTACCAGAGATGACCCCCAAAAATGTACGAAGACATTGAAGACAATGGTGGTTCATGAAGACATTCACGTCGAAGACAATGACATATGAAGACTCCCCATGAAGCCTTTGGAACTCGAAGACTTAGATCCTTCGTAGTTTTACTTTATTCATGTTGTGTCATAGGAACCACCGTACTGTTAAGTGGGGTCCAAGAGAACCAGTCAGGATGACTGAAGTGATGCCTAATTCAAATCCTATGTCTTCGAGTGAAGACAATGAGAGAAAATCTTGTCCAGAGTCAGACAAGTCAGCTTTACTTGCAGCCCAAGTAAAGTTGCCGTGAGAGTTCGAAATCCGACCGTTAGTACACGTGTCAGTTCCTTAGTGACCCAGGGTCATTTCGGACAAATCAGGTCGGGTTGCCAAGTGGCTATAAATAGTCCACCCCCACAACCACAAACGGTTGGCTGCTCAGATTTCAGTGCACGGCTTTTGTCGTTTGAGAGCAACCCACCTCGAAGCCTTTGAGAGAAAATCCTTAGTGAGGAGAAAAGCCCTAACCACCCAGAGCCAGAGTAATTGGGCATCACTTAAGTCTTCTTGTCTGAGTGATCTGAAGACTTATTACACTTGAGGACTGTGCATCCTCCAGACGGTTAGGCGTCGCGTTCTGAGCATCCAAGAGGAATTGTGGATTGCCGGTGAACGAAGTCCGTGAAGGTTTGGGAGTCTACCTTGAAGACTTACCAGAGTGATTGGGCGGGGTCTGTGTGACCTTAGCTCAAGGAGAAAACGGTGAGGACTGGGTGTCCTGAGCTGCGTGTTCAGGACTGGGTGTCTGGGACTGTGTGTCCTTTGGTTTAAATACCTAGCCGCTCCAACCAGACGTACAGTTGTCACAGCAACTGGAACTGGTCCAACATATCATTGTCTTCAACGTGTCACTGGTTTCATCTTCACCTCCCTTTACTTACCAGTACACAATATGAAGCTATTGCATGCTTGCTTTATCTTCTGTCTTCACAACCTGACTGTATGATCTGTTTGGCTTCATAACTTCTTCCAACCTGATCCTCATTACACTGAAGCTATTTGTCTCTGTGCTTTCACTGTACTGTATATTTGACTATGGCTTGCGTTGTGTAATCTACCTTCCGCTGCATAGTGATAGGCTTGTTCACTCTGTTTGTCTTCATAACTTCCACGTTTTGAAGACTTTCATAAAAATCGCCTATTCACCCCCCCTCTAGTCGATATAACACACTTTCAATTGGTATCAGAGCAAGGTGCTCCCTTGTTCTGTGTGATTCGGTTTAACCACCTGGAGTTTTAGCTATGTCGACTGCAGGGATAATTGAAGTCTCCGCTGCGTGTCCCGTCTTCGATGGAACTGAATATCCCTACTAGAAGAATAAGATGCGCATGCATCTTGAAGCCATTGACGTCGACCTATGGTATGTCGTCGAAAACGGCGTTCCCAAGGCTGGAGAAGGTGTCACTACGGCTGATGTCAAGAAGTTCACTCAACTGGACTCCACTGCCAAGAATATTATCTGTGGTCATCTGACCAAGGGACAGTACGGCCGTGTGAGTGCCTTGAAGACTTCCAAGCTGGTCTGGGACTGGCTCTCCAAGGTCAATGAAGGCATCTCAACCCAGAGAGATCAGAGAATCAGTGTTCTTCGCAATCTCTTCAACCGCTTCAAGCGAAATGACAATGAGAATGTCCAGCACACATTTGACCGGCTCACTGACATCACAAATGAGCTTCAAGCCCTCGGCGCCACTGAGATCACCAAACATGAAATCGTCAAGACGCTGCTAAGATCACTTGACAGTTCATTTGACATCCTAGCCCTGATGATTCAAGAACGTCCAGACTTCAAGACACTTGATCCGTCTGACATACTAGAGAGGCTCAACACACATGAGTTTCAGCTTTTTGAGAAAAGAGATATCTACGGTCCAAACTATGGGCGAACTCATGCCTTGAAGGCAAAAGCTGTGTCATCATCTGAAGAGGAATCTGATAGCAGTTCTGATGATCCTGAAGACATTGGAAGGGAACTTGCAATGCTAGTGAAGAAGTTCCAGAAATTCACCAAGAAGAAAGGCTTCAGAAAGTCTTCACGATCAAGCTCAAGGAATGATGAAGCTTCTGCGCATGACTACAAGAGGAAAACTTGTCACAAGTGCAAGAAAACTGGACACTTCATCTCTGAATGCCCACAGTGGGACAATGAGAACAGAAAGAAGAAGAAGAGCAAGGAATATGACTCTGACGATAAGAAGACAAAGAAATACTCAAAGTCTTCGTCCAAGTCTTCCTCAAAGTCTTCATCACACAAGAAGAGTTCATCTGACAAGGCTCGTGCGTTTGTTGGCAAGGAAATGGATTCAGAGGAGGAGTCCGCTTCTGAGGAGGCAGAGGTGGAGTCTGAGGAGGAGTCTGATTCAGGCATTGCAAGTTTGGCTACAGCCTATGTCGCCAAGTCCATCTTCAACACTGAAGACAATGACTCCATCACCATCACCGATGCAAATGACAAGGACGACTCTACTCCCACCTACTGCTTCATGGCACGTGGTGCCAAGGTAAACACACGCACTACTCACTATCGAACATCTAGTGACGATGACTCTGATTGTGATTCAAAACCCAGTTACAAAACACTTGCTAAAATTGCAACTGAACAACAAAAGGCCATGGAACATATTCAAAAACTGCTAGACAGAAGCGATGATCTGTTGGGTGCTGAAATGACTCGTTCTGAATCCTTAATTGAAGACATAAAAAATCTTCATGTTAAGTATCAGGAACTCGAAGATCGTCTTGAGACTCTCTCAACTACTCATGAAAAGCTCTCCTATGATTATCTTCAGAAGAAGCAAGATCTTGAGAAGTTGAGAGCGGATCATGAAGATCTTCAAAAGGAAAATGAGTCACTTCGAGCCGAACAGATCAGTTCTGCTCAGGAAGGATTTGAACCACCATGCCTTAAATGCATTGAGCGTGATAATGCTATTTCTGTTGCTGAATGTTCCACTGCTACTGCTGTTGCAATATCTTCAACTGTTGAAGTGGTAACTAACCCCTCTGCTGAGGATACCACTGCTATTGCTGATGAAAATGCTAGGTTGAAGACATTGCTTGAAACAGGGATGTACAAAAGTCTCAAAGGACATCAGACACTATGTGATGTCCTCAAGAAGCAGATTCTGAACCGAAACCCTAGCAAAGAGGGTGTTGGGTTCGTGAGGAAAATTAATGCAGATGGCTCTTACTGGAAACCTGAGCAGTACCCCAAAACCACATGGGTTGCTGCAAAGGAATCCTCATCAGATCCATCCAATCTATCTGGCTTCACTTGTGCTAATCCAATTATCATTGATGAATCCTTTGATGCAAACTATAAACTGTTTAGGAATCAGAATGGTGAAGTATTTGCCAAGTACATTGGTACTAACTGCAGGAATGGACCGCCTATGAAGAAGATCTGGGTTCCAAAAACGTGTCTTGAGAATCTTCCTGTGAATGTCCCCATGACACCTCACATGAAGAAGACAAACCTCAGACCAAAGACTTCATATGGTCCAAAGGCTTCATACAGGCAGAGGACTCATCTGAGCCGCACTAACGCAAATGTTTTGCAGGGAAACCATGCTCAGGCTTATGAGAGCGGTTCTTCAAATCGTCATTCTCATATGACCAAAAATTATTCTGCCTATTCTTATGAGTACTATTGCCCACCTGCTAGACTGTTTGCTAGGGCTCCAAAGCCAAAATTCTCAGATGCTGCACTTAGACTTATTGCTTCTAAGCCACCCTTGAAGATGTGGGTGGTTAAGAAAGCTTAACTTTCTTTTGCAGGGAAAGGTCTCCAGCACAAAACCAAAATCTTCTGATGCTATTGCTGGGGACCTTAAAAAACTTGTGGGGCGCAAGATCAAATGCCCGAATGGCATCACTATGTATTTCATATCTGAATCGCATGCTACTCTCCCTGCTTGTCCTAACCTGGATCTCAGTTTTCATAATCCACTGGTTCGTCAAATGTTTTTGCTTCACAACACTCTTGGTGAAGCCGATCCCCCTAACTGCACTGTAGGGTACGACACCAGTGACTTCAGAGTCTTCAGAATGGATTATTGACAGTGGGTGTACAAATCACATGACTGGCAAGAAAAGTCTCTTTATGGACTGAACCTTACGTCCATCTGACAAGAGCCACATCACATTCGCTGACACTGGTAAAAGTAAGGTACTGGGTCTAGGTAGAGTTGCAATCTCAAAGGATCAACACATGGATAAAGTCATGTTTGTTGAATCCCTTGGCTTCAACTTAATGTCTGTCTCAATGCTTTGCGATTTAAACATGATTGTAATCTTTGGAAAATATCGTTGTCTGGTACTAATGGAATCTGACAAGTCTCTAGTGTTTGAAGGGTATCGAAAAGATGATTTGTATGTGGTAGATTTCTCAGCAGGGCCACAGCTTGCAGTTTGTCTTCTCGCAAAGGCTTCAGAATGCTGGCTTTGGCATCGAAGACTTGGGCATGCTGGCATGAGGAACCTCCACACCCTTGCAAAGAAGAAGCATGTCATAGGCATCGAGGGCGTCAAGTTCAAGAAAGATCACTTATGCGGTGCCTGTGAAGCTGGGAAGATGACAAGGGCAAAACATCCTTCGAATACAATCATGACCACTACTCAACCCTTCGAACTGCTTCACATGGATCTCTTCGGTCCTACCCACTACTCAACCTTCTCCACTACTGCTTGCCTCTATGGCTTCGTCATTGTTGATGATTACTCTAGATATACTTGGGTGCACATAATCCTTTACAAGACTGAAGTGCAGGATGTCTTCAGACGCTTCGCAAATCGGGCAATGAACAATTATGACGCCAAGATAAAGCACATCAGAAGTGACAATGGCACAGAATTCAAGAACACCGGCCTTGACACATATCTTGATACACTGGGCATCACTCATGAATTCTCAGCTCCATACACGCCACAACAGAATGGCATCGTCGAACGCAAGAACAGAACACTCATTGAGATGGCCAGAACAATGTTAGATGAGTACAAGACACCAAGAAAATTCTGGACTGAAGCCATTGACACTGCATGCCATACTATCAACCGTGTATATCTTCACAAGCTGCTGAACAAGACATCTTATGAACTTCTGACTGGCAAGAAGCCAAATGTAAGTTACTTCAGAGTATTTGGATCAAGATGCTGGATCAAGGACCCTCACCACACCTCAAAATTTGCTCCAAAAGCACATGAGGGCTTCATGCTTGGATATGTAAAGGATTCGCACTCCTACAGAGTCTTCAATCTCTTTCACTACAAAGTGGTTGAAACAGTGGATGTGTGGTTTGATGAGACCAATGGGTCACAAAGAGAGCAACTACCAGATGTACTAGATGAAGTTCCAGCCAGTGAATCAATCAAGCTAATGGGAACTGGAGAAATTATACCTTCTAAAGCTCGTCCTGAAGAAGAACTTATCATCTCAGCACCTGATCCACATGAAGACAATGCTCAGCCTGAAGACATTCCTCCCCATGACAACATAGATCAGCAAGAGCAAAGTCTTCGACCCCTACATCCTCGTGTTGCCAATGAAGTGCAAATTGACAGAATAATTGATAGCATCAATGCACCTGGTCCACTGACTCCTTCAAAGGCAACTCAACTGGCAAACTATTGCGGACACTTCGCATTTGTTTCAATTACAGAACCCAAGAAAATTGATGAAGCCTTTATGGAACCTGAATGGATTCAAGCTATGCAAGAAGAGCTTCAACAATTTGAGCTGAACAATGTATGGGAGTTGGTTAAGCGTCCTGATCCACGGAAGCATAACATAATAGGCACCAAATGGATATACCGCAACAAGCAAGATGAGCATGGCCAAGTCGTCAGAAACAAGGCTCGTCTCGTTGCTCAAGGATATACTCAAGTGGAAGGCATTGACTTCGATGAAACATTTGCTCCTGTTGCCAGACTTGAAGCCATCCGTATATTGCTGGCCTATGCAAATCATCACAACATAATCCTGTATCAAATGGATGTAAAAAGTGCCTTTCTCAATGGCAAAATTGAAGAAGAAGTGTATGTTGCACAACCACCTGGGTTTGAAGATCCAAAACATCCTGACATGGTGTACAAGCTCAAAAAGGCACTTTATGGCCTCAAACAAGCCCCTCGGGCCTGGTATGATACGCTCAAATACTTCTTGAAGAGCAAAGGCTTCATACCTGGTTCCCTGGATCCCACTCTCTTCACGAAGACATGTGATGGTGAACTGTTTGTGCGCCAAATATACGTGGATGACATTATCTTCGGCTGCACCAATCAGAAGTACAGTGAGGAGTTCGGATATATGATGCAAGAGCAATATCAGATGTCTATGATGGGGGAGCTGAAATTCTTCCTTGGTCTTCAGATACGGCAACAACGCAATGGCATCTTTATATCTCAAGAGAAATATCTCAAAGACTGCCTGAAGAAGTTTGGTATGCAAGACTGCAAAGGCTTCACAACACCAATGCCAGCCAAACATCATCTGGGTCCTGACGACAATGGTAAAGAGTTCGATCAAAAGGTATACCGCTCCATGATTGGTTCTTTGCTTTATTTATGTGCATCTAGGCCAGATATTATGCTTAGTGTTTGCATGTGTGCTCGGTTTCAAGCGGCACCAAAGGAGTCGCATCACTTAGCAGTGAAGCGAATTCTTCGATATTTGGCTCACACACCAACTCTAGGGTTATGGTATCCAAAGGGCTCAGAGTTTGATCTGGTTGGATTTTCGGATGCTGATTACGCTGGTGACAAGGTTGATCGGAAGTCCACATCAGGCACATGTCACTTTCTGGGCCGATCACTTGTCTGTTGGTCTTCAAAGAAGCAGAACTGTGTATCTCTCTCCACTGCTGAATCTGAATACATTGCTGCTGGATCCTGCTGCGCTCAGCTTCTATGGATGAAGCAAACCCTCAAGGATTATGGCATTCATCTGAAGCAAGTGCCACTTTACTGCAACAACGAAAGCGCCATCAAGATCGCCAACAACCCAGTTCAGCACTCGAAGACAAAGCACATTGAAATTCGTCATCATTTTCTCAGAGATCATGTTACAAAGGAAGACATTGATATCATACACGTCAACACTGAAGAGCAATTGGCAGATATCTTCACCAAGCCCTTGGATGAGAAGAGATTTTGCAAGTTACGGTGTGAGCTAAATATCTTGGAATCCTCAAATGTCCTGTGATCAGGCACACATCCTAACCCTTATGCATGATGATGACTTAGATGTGCAACACACAAAGTAACGTATATCTTCAATCAATGAAGACATACATTCTAAGTGTGAATACATTAACGTGGAATTTGACCTCGGAGCGCCACGATAATTGTGCGCCGTGTCTGGGTCCAATACTTCCTATACGGTGGGTAGCGCCACCACCAAAATTTTTCTGCTTGAAGTGTTTCACTCATGGCATTACATTTGCTATGTCTTCACATTTGGTTTGGCTTCAATCTCAACATGTCTTCATGATTATCTTCACTATGTTGATTATATATGTACTGGTGTTCTGTCCTCTACAACATTCACTTATAGCTATGTCTTCTTGTTTGAATCTTTTGAACTAAGTGAATGTGATCGGACCCTAACCTCTCCATGCTTCCTACCTCAAACTCTATCTCTCCAAGTCATATGCACTCTATTGAAACTGTCGAATGTCTTCCCTGCATCCTTGTCAGAAGAAGACACAGAGACAAACTTTAAAACAGCTTTCAACGTTTTTCCATCAACTAGAATTCCGGAGAAGTAGGAACGACTCCCGACAAACCAGGCGTGCGTGGGGTGAAACTGCCCCCACAATTCCGCATGCTGGCCACGTACTGATCAGATGCGAATCGCCAGGGGCACCTGAGTAATAGCGCAGTGCCGCCCATATCCCTATAAATACACGTTTCACTGCGGTCACTATCTCTTCTTCCTCCCTCGCACAAACCCTAGCGCCACCGCTAACTCTCAACGATGCCGGCGACGAAGTGCTTCACTGCCGCGACCTCTCCGACGCCGTTCTCACGCCGACAGCGGACATCAGTCTCTCCGCCGTCGCCCTAGGTGTCTTCCGTCGCCAAGTTAGGGCACGGAGGATCGAACTGCTCGGCCTCACCTCTCATCTCGTCTAGCAGTTCCAAGTCTGGTAAATAACAAGCCTTTTTACAGCCTCTTTTGATCCTATTGCTTCATCACTTTCTGCCAAAAGAGGTTTCCATTCACTCAAGTTTCATTCCTCTTGTCTGAATCTCATAACTTGCCTAGTATATTCACTTGTTCTTCATGAAGTAGTTAGATTCCTCACTTGTACTGATCTATGGATTCGTACAAATCTGGAACCAACTTCTTTTCTATAAAGTGAATGTCTTCGCATGATGAGGTCAATATCTTCTAAACTGATTTATCTTCAAAATCTTCTGAGAATGCATATGACCTCTTCCCCTTCCCTCGCACCTTAATGCTGTCACAGGTACATGTCCGTGGGAGAATCTTTTGGTTCTCATAGTCTGCATTCATTTGCAGAGTTCCTACAGCGTCACATCAATTCACCCGAAGCAAGTTCCTGTTGGTCAAGCAAAAGGAAGCCTTTGAAGCCTTTGAATCCTTTGAAGCCTCTGAATCTCTTGAAGCCTTCCAAGTTAAGCTTCATGGAAACCGAAAAGCAATCAAGGAAGGGAGGCAGACAGAGACGTGGTGACACATCTAAAGATCTGCCTGAAGATTTGGCAGAAATGTACCAAACAGATCCTGAAGAAAGCTATGGTCAGCGCAAGACACGAATCCAATGGATTCGAAGATATTGGGTAGAGCAGTGGTTCCAATACCGCTTCGTCACCAAGGAATATGCAGAGAAGTGCGCCATCAAGAGGCCATGGGGAGATGCCTTGTACAAGAATCTCGTACCCCGAACCAGAGACGAAGCCATTGCTCAAGGCTTCTTTCCATGCATGGTCAGGGGACAACAGCCAGCTGACGCACATCCGTCATCCCTTCTCTGGTGTCGCGATGACACTCTGTTCAAGCGCAACTTCCAATTTGCCCATAACTCTGTGAAGCAAAACAAGAAGGAGTTTGGGTTGGACTTCAACCCTGGTCCCTCCAAACCAAGGGCAGATGGCACACGCGGCGCTAATCCCAATGTCATCGGGCCATTTGCCAATCTCGAAGGCCTCATCACTCACATTATAGTCCAAGGGACTGCCGTGAACGACCCTCCAGCAGACACTGAGTCTGATGATGCTCCTGCTGCCCCGGAGCCGAAGCAGATGAAGAAGAAGCCAAAAGCTTCCAAGCCAACCGCTTCTCCCAAGATCTCCAGAGTGAAGCCATTGGCCACTGCACCTCCTGAAGCAAGTGTGCAGTCTGAAGACTTGTCACGAGTCTCTAAGCCTCAAGAAGCCAAGAAGCCACAGCCACACACTAGCAAAGAACTCACTGCCGCTGCCGTTCTGCGCTGCGAAGCCATTGATCTGTCGAGTGACGACGATCTTGCAGATGACGCTCTTGAGCAGCTAATCAAGAGCAAGGAGGAAGCTGAAATCTTCAACAATCTGCCTCTGTTCGATGCAACAATCATCCACAACTTCATAGATGAGTGGTTTGACACACCCAACATCAGCTTCAATGATCTGCAGCTGCCCATTGGCCTCAGCGTTGCCTTTCAAGGAGCTATTGCTTCAGAACTCGCAATTGCCCAGCGCATCGTGGAACTGAAGCAAAAGATAGATTTTGAAAAGGCTCAGTTCAAGCAGAACATGGCCACGCTCAGCGTCCAAGAAGTCAAAGACTTCAAAGTCATGTTGCATGAGTTGAAGGAAAACTTTATGCAGAAACGTGCAGAGGCTCAGGGTTCACGCGAGCGCATGAAGAATTTGGCTGATCTCTGCGTGCAGGCCTATAATGAGGCCGAGAAGCGAAAGGCACTTGGGCGTCCCGGCATCGACCCCAGGATGGCCGCCAAGAAAAAGAAGAAGCCCACTGTGGCTGAAGAAGAGGCCCCACAACAAGAAGCTGATCCAATTGTCTTCCCCACCGCCAAGCCTAGCTCGAAGCCAAAGCGCTCAACCGCTTCAGAGCTTAAGAAGACAAGGATAGCCGAAGCTAAAGCAAGGAAGAGGAAACACCCTGAAGCCTCTCCTTCAGACCCCACCACCAAGAAGCACAAGACCAAGAAGTCTCGGGCTGCTCCCATAGAGCCCTTGATAGTCGAACCCCTTTCCGTTTGCTTTCCCAATGAAGATCGTCAGATGACCGTGCATGAGCCTGCTCTCACAGAGGCTCCGCATGCTGAAGACATTCCAGCAGCCGACCCCACCGCTGCTGAAGACATTGGTCTCCAAGACAATGTACACAGTGATGCAGTCCTTCCTCAGCTCGAAACGAGCGAAATGATCAGCATTGGTCGTCCTTTGACGCCAATCACACAAGATGCATCGTGGGCAGATCGCCCACAGGAGGAAGAGGATGAGCCCCAGCCCACTGCAACTCCACCGGCGTCGCCTGCATTCCGTAGGCTTCGCAAAGGACCAAGGGCTCAGACTGCTGACGACATTCCGGCTGCATCAGCCGAAGAACATGCAGAATAGCATGAAGAACCTCAAGCTCCATCTCCCCCACACCAGCAAGAAGAAGTTCTCAAGGAGGCTGACACCACTGCGGCTGCCACACATAATACTGAAGCATTTGTGGAGCCCGACCAACCAACAGCTTCAAGAGATACTAAAGCCACAGCCTCTGACCCTTCTGTGCCTGTGTCTGCTGCCGGACCATAGTTCAACTATCATGTTGCGCACAAGCCCCAGGTACAGAAGCCAATCCCACGACTGCCAAGGTTCCCAGGTCCAGCCACTGCTCCTGGCTCCTTCAATGTCAATAGCTTCAGGGCAGATAACACCTTCTTCAACCGCTCCAAGAACCCTTACTCAAGGGAAAAGATTGTGTCAGATAGGTTCTGGAGCTACCCACAGCGCAGCTACTACTCCTGCGTCCTCTACAACCAGAGCCGTATCTTTCCACATCAGCGCCTCGAAGTTGAAGCTTTTGCTGGTCTGCCTGGTCTGGAAGAAGCCCTGGACTGCTTCAAGCAAGTTGGCCTGCTGCCGTTTGTCACGGATGAAGAGCACTGGAACGAAGAGCTTCTGCTTCAGTTCTATGCCACATTGCACATCAAGGGCTACAACAGAGATCCGAAGACTTGGGTCCTGGAGTGGATGACCGGCAACGTCCATCATGAAGCCAATGCATTTGATATCATTGAGCTCACCGGCCTACCCACTCCAGGCGAACTCTTCGAAGAAGGCTGCCAACTCCATGCTGAAGCAGTTGAGAGCATATTCCAGCGACCTGAGCCAAATATGAATCAGATGCTCTCAATGATGAAGCCATTGCCTTCTGACGCACCTTACCCAACGGAGTTCTTCGTTGAAGACTTAGAGTACCTGCCTAGAACTATCTATCACATCATCAGGCGGACTCTATGGCCCATTAAGGGGCACTCTCGATATGCCAAGGTTGAAGGTGCCATGAAGACTCTCATCTTCTGCATCCTGCACGGCAAATGCTTCAATGCCCAGGATCTCTTCATACGTCAACTTGCTGCGTCTGGCTCAGATCTCTTTGGTCTGAAGATTTATGCTCCATGGGTTATGAGGCTAATCAAGCTCCACTCTGCAATATCATATCAACCCTCAGCCCGCAACCACAGAATCTTCTTACCTGATGTGGACACCTCTGCTGAAGCTATTTATCCTGAGCCTGCCAAACAGCCACTAAGTCTTCAGAATGCAGA
The DNA here is from genome assembly GCA_034509565.1 of Triticum monococcum. Lineage (NCBI taxonomy): Eukaryota > Viridiplantae > Streptophyta > Magnoliopsida > Poales > Poaceae > Triticum > Triticum monococcum. The sequence goes on along the minus strand of CM067843.1, from coordinate 59,067,369 downwards.
ACACCAAAGCTTCACTCAACATGATGAAGGTGTTGAAGCCATTTCCAGAGTCTATCCAATGGCTGGCACCACACGTGCCCCTGCATCCACTGAAGCCACTGACAGCGAAGCTGCTCAGAGACCCAAGAAACGCGCTCGTACACTCACTGATCGTGAACTTCTTGTGGCTCTGCATCAAAAGCAAGATAGGCATCACGACTGGCTCAAGAGGCAGATGCGCAGTATCATGCAAGGCGTCAATCACATCAGGAATCTGGCCACCAAGAACGCCTTCGTCGCACATGAAACCTGTCGCCGCACTTGGAAAGGCCTCACAATGATGTGCACTGAAGCTGAATTGCAAGAGGATGGCTTCAAGGAGCGATTCAAGTTTGACTCCACCCCCCCCAGAAGAGCTGTGTTGCGTGGGACTCCGTCGCTTGAAGAATCCGAGTTCTCTTCCTCTGCTGCCACCGTGACGGGAAAAATCATTGAGGAAGAAGACGATGCTACATCACCACCAATGTCTTCAGCGCGCGTCGTCACTGCACCAAGCTCGCCTGCACCACCAAACGCCTCCACCGACCCTGCTGCGCCTGGGAACGCATAGAAAACTCTATGTCTTCAAACCTTTTTGGTCATCACTGACAAAAGGGGGAGAAGCATATGATGTTGATAGTCTTCAAGCGGGTCAATAATATGGGCGGGTGCTTTATATTTTGCATTTTACTTCGTGCTTACAACTCTCGTTTTGCTACATTTGGTTCTTTGAGTTGTAACACTTAAACTTGATGGTCGTCTGCTACTATGTTTGCCACTGTGTTTTTGCGAAGATAAATTCCGCATGTACGACGATAATTTCCACACTCTTATCATTTCGCAGACGTCCATTTTTCATTATGCATATCATTATCTTCATATATCTTTACGTGCATGATGGATTGTCATCATAAGTTGAAGTGGATTCCCACAAATACAACCTGCTATGTGCATTTGCATTCCAGAAGCAAATCACTTATATGCACATCTACAGGGGGAGCCCTTGCAGCTTATGAAGACAATTCCTTTACAATTTCACAAATTATATTCCCCGTTGAAAACTTCAACTAGTTTGTCATCAATCACCAAAAAGGGGGAGATTGTAAGTGCATCTAGTGCCACCCCTAGTTGGTTTTGGAGTATTGACGACAAACCTAGTTGAGGGACTAATGTGTTTGTGAGAATTGCAGGATAACACAGGTAGAAGTCCCTCATTGATTTGGTTTAGCTACCAGAGATGACCCCCAAAAATGTACGAAGACATTGAAGACAATGGTGGTTCATGAAGACATTCATGTCGAAGACAATGACATATGAAGACTCCCCATGAAGCCTTTGGAACTCGAAGACTTAGATCCTTCGTAGTTTTACTTTATTCATGTTGTGTCATAGGAACCACCGTACTGTTAAGTGGGGTCCAAGAGAACCAGTCAGGATGACTGAAGTGATGCCTAATTCAAATCCTATGTCTTCGAGTGAAGACAATGAGAGAAAATCTTGTCCAGAGTCAGACAAGTCAGCTTTACTTGCAGCCCAAGTAAAGTTGCCGTGAGAGTTCGAAATCCGACCGTTAGTACACGTGTCAGTTCCTTAGTGACCCAGGGTCATTTCGGACAAATCAGGTCGGGTTGCCAAGTGGCTATAAATAGTCCACCCCCACAACCATAAACGGTTGGCTGCTCAGATGTCAGTGCACGGCTTTTGTCGTTTGAGAGCAACCCACCTCGAAGCCTTTGAGAGAAAATCCTTAGTGAGGAGAAAAGACCTAACCACCCAGAGCCAGAGTAATTGGGCATCACTTAAGTCTTCTTGTCTGAGTGATCTGAAGACTTATTACACTTGAGGACTGTGCATCCTCCAGACGGTTAGGCGTCGCATTCTGAGCATCCAAGAGGAATTGTGGATTGCCGGTGAACGAAGTCTATGAAGGTTTGGGAGTCTACCTTGAAGACTTACCAGAGTGATTGGGCGGGGTCTGTGTGACCTTAGCTCAAGGAGAAAACGGTGAGGACTGGGTGTCCTGAGCTGCGTGTTCAGGACTGGGTGTCCGGGACTGTGTGTCCTTTGGTTTAAATACCTAGCCGCTCCAACCAGACGTACAGTTGTCACAGCAACTGGAACTGGTCCAACATATCATTGTCTTCAACGTGTCACTGGTTTCATCTTCACCTCCCTTTACTTACCAGTACACATTGTGAAGCTATTGCATGCTTGCTTTATCTTCTGTCTTCACAACCTGACTGTATGATCTGTTTGGTTTCATAACTTCTTCCAACCTGATCCTCATTACACTGAAGCTATTTGTCTCTGTGCTTTCACTGTACTGTATATTTGACTATGGCTTGCGTTGTGTAATCTACCTTCCGCTGCATAGTGATAGGCTTGTTCACTCTGTTTGTCTTCATAACTTCCACGTTTTGAAGACTTTCATAAAAATCGCCTATTCACCCCCCCTCTAGTCGATATAACGCACTTTCAGTGTCATTCGGAACAGCTAGTCCACCGGGACCCTTTCCAAAGATTACATAGTGTAAATCATTGACCATAGCAAGCACGTGATCACCGGTGCGCATGGCGGGCTTCTTCCGATGATCTGCCTCGCCTTTGAAATGCTTGCCTTTCTTTCGACATTGATGGTTGGTTGGAAGAAATCGACGATGGCCCAGGTACACATTCTTCCTACATTTGTCCGGGTATATACTTTCAGTGTCATCTAAACAGTGCGTGCATGCGTGGTATCCTTTGTTTGTCTGTCCTGAAAGGTTACTGAGAGCGGGCCAATCATTGATGGTCACGAACAGCAACGCCTTAAGGTTAAATTCCTCCTGTCTGTGCTCATCCCACGTACGTACACCGTTTCCATTCCACAACTGTAAAAGTTCTTCAACTAATGGCCTTAGGCACACATCAATTTCGTTGCCGGGTTGCTTAGGGCCTTGGATGAGAACTGGCATCATAATGAACTTCCGCTTCATGCACGTCCAAGGAGGAAGGTTATACATACATAGAGTCACGGGCCAGGTGCTATGATTGCTGCTCTGCTCCCCGAAAGGATTAATGCCATCCGCGCTTAAAGCAAACCATACATTCCTTGGGTCCTTTGCAAACTCATCCCAGTACTTTCTCTCGATTTTTCTCCACTGTGACCCATCAGCGGGTGCTCTCAACTTCCCATCTTTCTTTCGGTTCTCACTGTGCCATCGCATCAACTTGGCATGCTCTTAGTTTCTGAACAGACGTTTCAACCGTGGTATTATAGGAGCATACCACATCACCTTCGTAGGAACCCTCTTCCTGGGGGGCTCGTCGTCAACATCACCAGGGTCATCTCGTCTGATCTTATACCGCAATGCACCGCATACCGGGCATGCATTCAGATCCTTGTATGCACCGCGGTAGAGGATGCAGTCATTAGGGCATGCATGTATCTTCTCCACCTCCAATCCTAGAGGGCATACGACCTTCTTTGCTGCGTATGTACTGTCGGGCAATTCGTTATCCTTTGCAAGCTTCTTCTTCAATATTTTCAGTAGCTTCTCAAATCCTTTGTCAGGCACAGCATTCTCTGCCTTCCACTGCAGCAATTCCAGTATGGTACCGAGCTTTGTGTTGCCATCTTCGCAATTGGGGTATAACCCTTTTTTGTGATCCTCTAACATGCGATCGAACTTCAGCTTCTCCTTTTGACTTTCACATTGCGTCCTTGCATCGATAATGACCCGGCGGAGATCATCATCATCGGGCACATCGTCTGGTTCCTCTTGATCTTCAGCAGCTTCACCCGTTGCAGCATCATTGGGCACATCGTCTGGTTCCTCTTGATCTTCACCAGCTCCCCCCGTTGCAGCATCACCGTATTCAGGGGGCACATAGTTATCATAGTACTCTTCTTCTTCGCCGTCTTCCATCATAACCCCTATTTCTCCGTGCCTCGTCCAAACATTATAGTGTGGCATGAAACCCTTGTAAAGCAGGTGGGGGTGAAGGATTTTTCGGTTAGAGTAAGACCTCGTATTCCCACATTCAGTGCATGGACAACACATAAAACCATTCTGCTTGTTTGCCTCAGCCGCATTGAGAAACTCATGCACGCCCTTAATGTACTCGCGGGTGTGTGTGTCACCGTACATCCATTGCCGGTTCATCTGCGTGCATTATATATAATTAAGTGTCCAAATTAATAGAAGTTCATCATCACATTAAAACCAAAGTGCATACATAGTTCTCATCTAACAACATATAGCTCTCCAAAGCATCTAATTAATTAAACCATACATTGAAACTATGTAAAACATTTCAATGTGAAAACAAATGCGATCATAATCGCAACCAAGGTAACAATTGATCCAATGGCATAATGATACCAAGCCTCGGTATGAATGGCATATTTTCTAATCTTTCTAATCTTCAAGCGCATTGCATCCATCTTGATCTTGTGATCATCGACGACATCCGCAACATGCAAGTCCAATATCATCTTCTCCTCCTCAATTTTTTTATTTTTTGCTTCAACAAATTTTTTTATTCTTCAACTAAATTTAACCTCTCGACAATAGGGTCGGTTGGCATTTCCGATTCACATACATCCTACATAAATAAAATCTATGTCACGTTGGTCGGCATAATTTTCATAAACAATAAATGAAGCAATAGTTATAAAGATAATATATATACCACATCCGAATCATAGACAGGACGAGGGCCGACGGGGGTGGATACCAAAACCATCGCACTATATAAGATGCAATAATAAAAGTAAGAAAATAATACAAGTATCTAGCTATGTAAACATACAAGTAAGAATATTTTTCCTTTCAAAAAGAAGAAAAGAACAAGAGGCTCACCACGGTGGTGCCGGCGATGAGCTCGGCGCGGGTGATCGACGGCGGTGAAGACGGGGACGGGGCGTGACGGACCGCTAAACCTAGACAAATATTATGGAAAATGGAGCTTGGAGGTCGAGCTTGGAGAGGAGAAAGCTTAAGTTGTGTGGCTCGGGCATTCCATCGAACACCTTGTGTGCATAGGAGGTGAGCTAGAGCACCACCAAGCCCTCTCCCCCTCGGCCAGAGAAAAACAGAGCACTGGGGTGCTCTGCTCACGAGCGAGGGGTATATATAGGCACCTCATTGGTCCCGGTTGGTGACATGAGCCGGGACTAAAGGGGAGCCTTTGGTCCCGGTTCAGGCCACCAACTAGGACCAATGGTGGTGGGCCAGGAGCGAGGCCCATTGGTCCCGGTTCATCCCACCAACCGGGACCAAAAGGTCCAGATGAACTGGGACCAATGGCCCACGTGGCCCGTCTGGCCCCCTGGGCTCACGAACCGGGACCAATGCCCACATTGGTCCTGGTTCTGGACTGAACCGGGACTAATGGGCTGACCCGGCCTGGACCAAAGCCCTGTTTTCTACTAGTGCAAGCCACCGGCTTTTACTTTGTTGAGTCTACCTTCCTTGGCAGGGACAAGGATATGCCAAACATACTTTTATTCTTGAAAGCATTAAATAAATGATGGACTATCTATCTTTTTACATATCATTAATGAATTAGGAATATGTTTATAGTTGTTCTACTATACCACCAATAGTCTCGGTCAGTTTTGGCTAGGTTCCATTATCAACTGGTCAATATCCCGTTTTACTGTGTAGTCATTGATGATGCTACGTCTCTATTGTCAACTTATTTTGGTTGGCTCCAGCTTCATCACATGGACAAGTATTCATGTGAAACACATTTTCATGTTTATTGTCTATGTACTATAACACAAAACATTGTTGCACTTAGTCGAAGTTTCATCTTTCATACAAATTAATGAATTTAAAATAATAATTAGCCTCCTCACGATAGAATTGATTTAGGTCCATGATGAACTAGGTCAAGCGATAATATGTACATGCTATAAAGATCGCCTTCTCATGTGTGTCTAGACGTACAAGTCTGTCTCCCTCGAAATGTTGAAAAACACATACATATATTAGTCTCCGAAAGTATGAGGAAACTATCTTATTTACTCGGCACATTAACCCATGGTTTAACTCATTTAAAACCACTAGGCATGCATGTGTTACAATCTATCGTCAGAAATTTATTTACATTACAATAATTTGGGTAAAACCACTGGCCATTGCGTATGTTATCCCCATCATCCATTGAAGCATAAAATCATGGAGAGTCAATGTCAACTGTTAGATATTGCTTTTGCTCAAACACGTATTTTCTCATATATCCGAGTGTAGCAAATGTCGCGTCGTCCATCTTCACAAATAACCGAGAGTTTTGCTTGGACTATCAGTTATTACATTTCACCGTCGGGTGTTAAATGTAATTCCCATCAGTGTAGCCAAAACCTTCGGGTATTAGAAAGAACCATCGGGTATTAGAAAGAACCGTTGGGTATTAGAAAGAACCATCGGGTATTAGAAAGAACCGTTGGGTATTAGAAAGAACCGTCGGGCATTACATTGGATGGCCGAGAGTTTTCCTTGGACCGTCGGTTATTACATTTCACCGTCGAGTATTACATGTAATCCCCATCAGTGTATCCAAAACTGTCAGGTATTACTAAAAACCGTCGGGCATTTAATTGGATGGCCGAGAGTTGGAATTTCACCGTTGGCTTTTTTTACTATACTGTCGATTATAGCTAGTTATACCTGTGAGTTGACGATAACTGTCGACCATTAGTGCTCCCGTCAGTTATATCTATAATAGCCGACGGCCCCTCGGCTATTAAATTTCACCGTCGGAAATATGGTAATTTCTAGTAGTGTTGGGCCGAGCTCCATAGATTATCCAGACTGGTCATGATGTCCGTTGTGGATCATTTGTGGCTAGGAGGGCCAAGGCCGAATAGCTACTTTAGCTTAGTGCAAGAATTCCTTGGTGTTGTGCCACACATCAATGCTGTAAAGAGGTCGGCGTGCATAGAAGGCTCGCGGATGGCCCTTGCACGTGTCAAAACATACTAGGCGGAGATGGATGCCACCACTGTTGCGGCACAGGGTTCGTCCATAGGCCGAGTGGCTGCCGAGCACTACTTTGAAGAAGTTCTTGAAGGCGCTCGTTCGATAGAGGTTCAATGCTCGAAGAATATTATGTTTGAGTGACATGTATTCCCATTGTAAAAACAATGTTTATTGAATTTATCAAGGCTGTATTTATACTTTTCCCCGAAAGTACTATGATGCCTCCTGTGCGGCCGTTTATGTATTATGTATATAACCTAAAAGATGGCAGTCGTCGGCATCAACCCCCACGCATATAATGCAGGGGTGTTCGCAGAAGACGCATATTCACACTTGATCCAATGTCTTGGTCCATTAAGGAGGTGATAGCGCAGCGAACTAGGCAACCAGACTATAATGCTTTAACACTTTCACTTAGCCAGAGGAGTTTGACAGTGGGGCTACTATATAGCCCCTGGTGGCTCCGCGCTCATCCGGATTCGGGGTGCGTACATGCCTGGCCGGGAAACGGCCCTTCGTTAAGGCGGAGGAATCCCGAAGATTCCGCTAGGTCATCGAGTGGTTGACCAGTCTCACGCTATATCATGACAGTCAGTTTTCGGCTTTCTCTACTGAGGTGCTCGTCCGGATGAACCAGGGCACAATCGCAGTAGTTCTCCTGGTGCCGCCTTAGCCGATAGAGCGGAACGTAAGGCAGCAAAACACAGGAGCCGGGCAAACCCAACATTTGACCAAATACATGATTCGGAGCTGATGCATATAAGGCCAAACTCACGACGCCGAACACTCCCCAAGGTATTCGGTCTTTATGATGTAAACCGGGCCTAAACAGTGCCCTTTGTAATAAGCCCCTGGTGTCCAGGTACGTGCAATATTCTGACGTGGCCGCATGCCAATATGTCAGCAGCCTTCTCAATTGTACTGAGAATCCGAGGGATGTGTATCAATAAGAGACAGTAAAAAAAGGTTTACGCAGGGTCTTAATCTAAAAGGAATCCTTGGAACGGGTCCCTGCTGCACGTCTGCGCATGTGTCTCCGTTGTGCCGTGTCCTGGACGGTTGTAGCACGATGGTCATCTATAAAAGAGAGGAACTTAGTTGAAAAGTTGTCGTGCAAAAAGGTAGGTTATACTAAATAAACTATATACAGTTCAAGATGAGTAAAGTTGAGCCTAATTGCCACTTGATTGTGTGCGTTGAGCCCCTTGTATTGTAATTGGGGTATAGCCATCAGACCTATATCAAGTAGATATAGCTGCGCCAGACTCGTCTAACCGCGTCCGTGGTCTTAACGACCTGGCAGATGCATTAGTTGGTGAGGTCGTTTAGTGTGCAGCTGCCAAGGCAGCCACACGGTCTTCCACGCGTAAGGAGCGCTCGATATTTCCATTTACTGTAATGATGCCACGTGGACCGGACATCTGAAGCATGAGAGAAGCGTAATGTGGTATTGCGTTAAAGCGAGCGAAAGCTTCGTGTCCGAGTAGTGCTTGATAACCACTTTGGAACGGAGCGATGTGGAATGTTAAATTTTCGCTGCGGAAGTTATCAGGAAAGCCAAATATAACCTCTAGTAGCAGGGAGCCCGTGCAATGGGCCTCTGGGCCTGGTGTTACTCCTTTAAAGGTAGTATTGCTGCAGCTAATTTTTGTTGGGTTTATCCCCATTTTGCGGACTGTGTCCTGATATATCAGGTTTAAACTGTTGTCGCTGTCCATCAGAACTCATGTGAAGCGGTATCCGTCAATTATTGGATCTAATACCAAGGCAGCCCATCCTGCATGCCGGATACTTGCCGAGTAATCCCGATGGTCGAAGGTGATCAGTTTTGACGACCAGTGGCAGAACTCCGCGGTAATAGGCCCTGGGGCATGTGTCTCTAGGAGTGCCGCTTTGTTTCTCCCCTTTGTCACGTGTAACACGTTTACTATTTTGACTTCTGGTGGGAATTTCTTCTATTCACCAGTGCTTTGATTGCGAGGCTCGTCCTCGTCTTCTCTTGGTGTATCCTGCCCCTCATGTTTGGCATTGAGCTTGCCGGACTGCTTGAAGACCTAACATTCTCTATGGGTATGGTTTGCAGGTTTATCGGGGGTGCTATGGATCTGACATATTTGGTCCAGAATCTTGTTTAGGCTGGACAGTTCGTCTCCGTTGCCTTTGGGGGCGGCTTTTGCTGACCTGGCCGAGAGCTTTTGAATCCGGCATTTACCGCCGTGCTCTTCGGGCAGTCTTCTTTATTCTGGCACTTGTTTTTGCTGCGTCGTGATTTCCCGTTTCCGTCCCTGACTTCAGATGTACTTGGGTCGCTGGTGCTGCATCGGTCTAGCCAACTGTCCTCGCCCGCGCAAAAGCGGGTCATGAGGCTTGTTAATGCTGCCATTGTTCTCGGCTTTTCTTGGCCGAGGTGTCTGGCAAGCCATTCGTCTCGAAAGCTGTGCTTGAAAGCTGCTAAGGCTTCTGCGTCCGGACAGTCGACTATTTCGTTTTTTTAGTGAGGAACCTGTTCCAAAGCTTTTGGGCTGACTCTCCGGGCTGTTGAGTTATATGAATCGAATCGTCTGCATCCGGTGGTCGGACATAAGTCCCTTGAAAATTTGCCCGAAAAGCGTCTTCGAGCTCTTCCCAGCTTCCAACGGAGTTTTCGGGGAGGCTTTTAAGCCAGTGCCGAGCTAGCCCTTTGAGCTTGAGGGTAAGTACTTGATGGCGTGGAGATCGTCTCCTCGAGCCATATGGATATGGAGGATGTAGTCCTCCATCCAGACCCCAGGGTCTGTCGTTCCGTCGTACGCCTCTATGTTTACAGGTTTGAATCCCTCTGGAAATTCGTGGTCCAGCACCTCATCGGTGAAACATAGGGGGTGTGTGGCACCCCTGTATTTGGGTGTACCGTGGTGTTGGGATGTTTGTTGTGTTGCATTGCATGCTGGAGCGCGCTTGCGTGCCCCGTAGATGGATCTGGTTGCGCCGTCCTTTCGATGCGAGCCTTCACGCGGATCGCGTACTAGCTTATGTGCAGCGTCGTTTGCCGCTCTATGTTGGCCACGAGGTCGTCTATCCGACCGGATGGCCATTTTGATTTTTGGTTGCGGGGGATCTAAGGCCTCCTCATCGAATTCAGGTAGCAACTTTCTCTTTGGGTAGCTCTTGGTGTGGCGATTACCATCGTACTTTGCTACAGTGTTGAGTACTTCACTCCATCTGATTTTGAGTGTGTCTTGTGCAGCCCTGAGCCTTTGCTTCTACTTTTTCAAACACCTCGCAGTGGCAACCAGCCTTTGATGGGCATTCTGTTGCTCCGGGTTCCTGTCCGGTGTGATGTCGTCCGGACTGTTATCTTCGATGGGGTCGGGTTGTTCGGTTTGATTCTCCGTGTTGCCGTGGTCGGGCGATGGTTCACCTTGCTCTATCGATGGGTCTGTATGATCGCTGTTTCTGCCGAGGCGGGATTTGGAGCGGCGCTTATGTTGCCGCTTTGACTGCTTCTCGAGGGAACAACCCTTCGATGCGTCCTTCCGTTCCTCATCGTCGTTTTCTTTGGGTGTGTCCACCATGTATACATCATATGATGAAGTTGAAGGAAATATGCCCTAGAGGCAATAATAAAGTTATTATTTATTTCCTTATGTCATGATAAATGTTTATTATTCATGCTAGAATTGTATTAACCAGAAACATAATACATGTGTGAATACATAGACAAACAGAGTGTCACTAGTATGCCTCTACTTGACTAGCTCGTTAATCAAAGATGGTTATGTTTCCTAACCATGGACAAAGAGTTGTTATTTGATTAACAGGATCACATCATTAGTTGAATGATCTGATTGACATGACCCATTCCATTAGCTTAGCACCCGATCGTTTAGTATGTTGCTATTGCTTTCTTCATGACTTATACATGTTCCTATGACTATGAGATTATGCAACTCCCGTTTGCCGGAGGAACACTTTGTGTGCTACCAAACGTCACAACGTAACTGGGCGATTATAAAGGAGCTCTACAGGTGTCTCCAAAGGTACATGTTGGGTTGGCGTATTTCGAGATTAGGATTTGTCACTCCGAATGTTGGAGAGGTATCTCTGGGCCCTCTCGGTAATGCACATCACATAAGCCTTGCAAGCATTACAACTAATGAGTTAGTTGCGAGATGATGTATTACAGAACGAGTAAAGAGACTTGCCAGTAACGAGATTGAACTAGGTATTGGATACCGACGATCGAATCTCGGGCAAGTAACATACCGATGACAAAGGGAACAACGTATGTTGTTATGCGGTCTGACCGATAAAGATCTTCGTAGAATATGTAGGAGTCAATATGGGCATCCAGGTCCTACTATTGGTTATTGACCGGAGACGTGTCTCGGTCATGTCTACATTGTTCTCGAACCGTAGGGTCCGCACGCTTAAGGTTTCGATGACAGTTATACTATGAGTTTATGAGTTTTGATGTACCGAAGGAGTTCGAAGTCCCGGATGAGATCGGGGACATGACGAGGAGTCTCGAAATGGTCGACACGTAAAGGTTGATATATTTGACGACTATATTCGGACTTCGGAAAGGTTCCGAGTGATTCGGGTATTTTTCGGAGTACCGGAGAGTTACGGGAATTCGCCGGGAGAAGTATTGGGCCTTATTGGGCCATACGGGAAAGAGAGAGGGGCTGCCTAGGGCAGGCCGCGCGCCCCCCAAGGCCTAGTCCGAATTGGACTAGGGGGAGGGGCTGCACCCCTTCCTTGTTTCGTACTCCTACTACATGGAAGGACTCCTACTTGGACTAGGAAAGGGGGGGGGAGTCCTACTCCCGGTAGGAGTGGGACTCCTCCTGCGCCTCCATAGGGCCGGCCGAACGCCTCCCCCTTGGATCCTTTATATACGGGGGCAGGGGGGCACCCTAGGACACACAAGTTGATCCACGTGATCGTTCCTTAGCCTTGTGCGGTGCCCCCTGCCACCATATTCCACCTCGATCATATCGTTGTAGTGCTTAGGCGAAGCCCTGCGTCGGTAGAACATCATCATCGTCACCACGCCGTTGTGCTGACGGAACTCATCCCCGAAGCTTTGCTGGATCGGAGCCCGGGGAGCGTCATCGAGTTGTACGTGTGCTAAGAACTCGGAGGTGCCGGAGTAATGGTGCTTGGATCGGTCGTATCGGGAAGACGTACGACTACTTCCTCTACGTTGTGTCAACGCTTCCGCAGTCGGTCTGCGTGGGTACGTAGACAACACTCTCCCCTCTCGTTGTTGTGCATCACCATGATCTTGCGTGTGCGTAGGAATTTTTTTGAAATTACTACGTTCCCCAACAGTGGCATCCGAGCCAGGTTTTTTATGGTTTGATGTTATATGCACGAGTAGAACACAAGTGAGTTGTGGGCGATATAAGTCATACTGCCTACCAGCATGTCGTACTTTGGTTCGGCGGTATTGTTGGATGAAGCGGCCCGGACCGACATTACGCGTACGCTTACGTGAGACCGGTTCTCCCGACGTGCTTTGCACAAAGGTGGCTTGCGGGTGACTATTTCTCCAACTTTAGTTGAACCAAGTGTGGCTACGCCCGGTCCATGTGAAGGTTAAAACGGAGTCTATTTGACAAACTATCGTTGTGGTTTTGATGCGTAGGTAAGATTGGTTCTTGCTTAAGCCCGTAGCAGCCACGTAAAACTTGCAACAAACAAAGTAGAGGACGTCTAACTTGTTTTTGCAGGGCATGTTGTGATGTGATATGGTCAAGACATGATGCTAAATTTTATTGTATGAGATGATCATGTTTTGTAACTAAGTTATCGGCAACTGGCAGGAGCCATATGGTTGTCGCTTTATTGTATGCAATGCAATCGCCCTGTAATGCTTTACTTTATCACTAAGCGGTAGCGATAGTCGTAGAAGCATAAGATTGGCGAGACGACAACGATGCTACGATGGAGATCAAGGTGTCGCGCCGATGACGATGGTGATCATGACGGTGCTTCGGAGATGGAGATCACAAGCACAAGATGATGATGGCCATATCATATCACTTATATTGATTGCATGTGATGTTTATCTTTTATGCATCTTATCTTGCTTTGATTGACGGTAGCATTATAAGATGATCTCTCACTAAATTATCAAGAAGTGTTCTCCCTGAGTATGCACCGTTGCCAAAGTTCGTTGTGCCCAGACACCACGTGATGATTGGGTGTGATAAGCTCTACGTCCATCTACAACGGGTGCAAGCCAGTTTTGCACACGCAGAATACTCAGGTTAAACTTGACGAGCCTAGCATATGCAGATATGGCCTCGGAACACGGAGACCGAAAGGTCGAGCGTGAATCATATAGTAGATATGATCAACATAATGACGTTCACCATTGAAAACTAATCCATTTCACGTGATGATCGGTTATGGTTTAGTTGATTTGGATCACGTGATCACTTAGAGGATTAGAGGGATGTCTATCTAAGTGGGAGTTCTTAAGTAATATGATTAATTGAACTTTAATTTATCATGAACTTAGTCCTGGTAGTATTAGCATATATATGTTGTAGATCAATAGCTCGCGTTGTTGCTTTCATATGTTTATTTTGATATGTTCCTAGAGAAAAATGTTTTGAAAGATGTTAGTAGCAATGATGCGGATTGGATCCGTGATATGAGGTTTATCCTCATTGCTGCACAGAAAAATTATGTCCTTGATGCACCGCTAGGTGACAGACCTATTGCAGGAGCAGATGCAGACGTTATGAACGTTTGGCTAGCTCAATATGATGACTACTTGATAGTTTAAGTGCACCATGCTTAACGGCTTAGAATCGGGACTTCAAAGACGTTTTGAACGTCATGGACCATATGAGATGTTCCAGGAGTTGAAGTTAATATTTCAAGCAAATACCCGAGTTGAGAGATATGAAGTCTCTAACAAGCTCTATAGCTAAAAGATGGAGGAGAATCGCTCAACTAGTGAGCATGTGCTCAGATTGTCTGGGTACTACAATCGCTTGAATCAAGTGGGAGTTAATCTTCCAGATAAGATAGTGATTGACAGAATTATCTAGTCACCATCACCAAGTTAGTAGAACTTCGTGATGAACTATAATATGCAAGGGATAACGGAAACAACTCCCAAGCTCTTCGTGATGCTGAAATCAACAAAGGTAGAAATCAAGAAAAACATCAAGTGTTGATGGTTGACAAGACCACTAGTTTCAAGAAAAGGGCAGAGGGAAGAAGGGGAACTTCAAGAAGAACAGCAAGCAAGTTTTTGCTCAAGTGAAGAAGCCCAAGTCTGGTCCTGAGACTAAGTGCTTCTACTGCAAAGGGACTAGTCACTGGAAGCGGAACTACCCCAAGTGATTGGCAGATAAGAAGGATGGCAAGGTGAACATAAGTATATTTGATATACATGTTATTGATATGTACTTTACTAGTGTTTATAGCAACCCCTCAGTATTTGATACTAGTTTAGTTGCTAAGATTAGTAACTCGAAACGGGAGTTGCAGAATAAACAGAGATTAGTTAAGGGTGAAGTGACAATGTGTGTTGGAAGTGGTTCCAAGATTGATATGATCATCATCGCACACTCCCTATAAATTCGAGATTAGTGTTGAACCTAAATAAGTGTTATTTGGTGTTTACGTTGAGCATGGATATGATTTGATCATGTTTATTGTAATACGGTTATTCATTTAAGTAAGAGAATAAATTGTTGTTCTGTTCACATGAATAAAACCTTATATGGTTACACACCCAACGAAAATAGTTCGTTGGATCTCAATCATAGTGATACACATAATCATAATATTGAAACCAAAAGATGGAAAGTTAATACTGATAGTGCAACTTATTTGTAGCACTGCCGTTTAGGTCATATTGGTGTAAAGCGCATGAAGAAACTCCATGCTGATGGACTTTTGGAATCACTTGATTATGAATGAGTTGATGCTTGCAAACCATGCCTCATGGGCAAGATGACTAAGACTCTGTTCTTCGGAACAATGGAGCGAGCAACAGATTTGTTGGAAATCATACATACTGATGTATGTGGTCCGGTGAATATTGAGGTTCGCGATAGGTATCATTATTTTCTGATCTTCACAGATGATTTGAGCAGATATGAGTATATCTACTTGATGAAACATAAGTCTGAAACATTTGAAAAGTTCAAAGAATTTCAGAGTGAAGTGGAGAATCATCATAACAAGAAAATAAGGCTTCTACGATCTGATCACGGAGACAAGTATTTGTGTTACGAGTTTGGTCTTCAACTAAAACAATGTGGAATAGTTTCACAAATTCGTGCCACCCGGAACACCACAGCATAATGGTGTGTCCGAACGTCATAGCCGTACTTTATTAGATATAGTGCAAATCTATGATGTTTCTTACCGATTTACCACTATCGCTTTTGAGGTTATGCATTAAAGACAGCTGCATTCACGTTAAAAAAGGGGCACCATCTAAGTCCGTTGAGACGACACAATCTGAACTGTGGTTTAGCAAGAAACCAAAGTTGTCGTTTCTTAAAGTTTGGGGTTGTGATGCTTATGTGAAAAAGTTTCATCCTGATAAGCTCAAAACCAAATCGGAGAAATATGTCTTCATATGATACCCAAAAGGATACTGTTGGGTACACCTTCTATCACAGATCCTAAGGCAAGACATTCGTTGCATATAATGGATCCTTTCTAGAGAAGGAGTTTCTCTCGAAAGAAGTGAGTGGGAGGAAAGTAGAACTTGATAAGGTAATTGTACCTTCTCCCTTATTGGAAAGTAGTTCATCACAGAAATCTGTTCCTGTGACTACTACACCAATTAGTGAGGAAGCTAATGATGATGATCATAAAACTTCAAATCAAGTTACTACCGAATCTCGTAGGTAAACCAGAGTGAGATCTGCACCAGAGTGGTACAGTAAGCCTGTTCTGGAAGTCATGTTACTAGACCATGACGAACTTGCGAACTATGAGGAAGCGATGATGAGCCCAGATTCCGCAAAATGGCTTGAGGCCATGAAATCTGAGATGGGATTCATGTATGAAAACAAAGTATGGACTTTGGTTGACTTTCCCGATGATCGGCAAGCCATAGAAAATAAATGGATCTTCAAGAGGAAGACGGACGTTGATAGTAGTGTTACTATCTACAAAGCTAGAATTGTCGCAAAAGGTTTTCGACAAGTTCAAAGTGTTGACTACGACGAGAGTTTCTCACTCGTATATATGCTTAAGTCTGTCCGAATCATGTTAGCAATTGCCGCATTTTATGAAATCTGGCAAATGGATAAACAAAACTGCATTCCTTAATGGATTTCTTAAAGAAGAGTTGTATATGATGCAACCAGTAGGTTTTGTCAATCCTAAAGGTGCTAACAAAATATGCAAGCTCCAGCGATTCATCTATGGACTGGTGCAAGCATCTCAGAGTTGGAATACACACTTTGATAAGTTGATCAAAGCATATAGTTTTATACAGACTTGCGATGAAGCCTGTATTTACAAGAAAGTGAGTGGGAGCACTACAGCATTTCTGATAAGTATATGTGAATGACATATTGTTGATCGGAAATAATGTAGAATTATTCTGTAAAGCATAAAGGAGTGTTTGAAAGGAGTTTTTCAAAGAAAGACTTCGGTGAAGCTGCTTACATATTGAGCATCAAGATCTATAGAGATAGATCAAGACGCTTGATAAGTTTTTTCAATAAATACATACGTTGACAAGATTTTGAAGTAGTTCAAGATGGAACAGTCAAAGAAAGAGTTTCTTGCCTATGTTACAAGGTGTGAAATTGAGTAAGACTCAAAGTCTGACCACGGCAGAAGATAGAAAGAGAATGAATATCATTCCCTATGCCTTGGTCATAGGTTCTATAAAGTATGCCATGCTGTGTACCAGATCTATTGTATACCCTACCACTGAGTTTGGCAAGGGAGTACAATAGTGATCTAGGAGTAGATCACCGGACAGCGGTCAAAATTATCCTTAGTGGAATAAGGATATGTTTCTCGATTATGGAAGTGGAAAAAGGTTCGTCGTAAAGGGTTACGCCGATGCAAGTTTTGACACCAATCTAGATGACTCTAAGTCTCGGTCTAGATACATATTGAAAGTGGGAGCAATTAGCTAGATGCAGAGCATTGTTGACATAGAAATTTGCAAAATACATGCGGATCTGAATGTGGCAGACCCGTTGACTAAGATTCTCTCACAAGCAAAACATGATCACACCTTAGTACTCTTTGGGTGTTAATCACATAGCGATGTGAACTAGATTACTGAATCCAGTAAACCCTTTGGGTGTTGGTCACATGGCGATGTGAACTATGGGTGTTAATCACATGGTGATGTGAACTATTGCTGTTAAATCACATGACGATGTGAACTAGATTATTGACTCTAGAGCAAGTGGGAGACTGAAGGAAATATGCCCTAGAGGCAATAATAAAGTTATTATTTATTTCCTTATATCATGATAAATGTTTATTATTCATGCTAGAATTGTATTAACCAGAAACATAATACATGTGTGAATACATAGACAAACAGAGTGTCACTAGTATGCCTCTACTTGACTAGCTGGTTAATCAAAGATGGTTATGTTTCCTAACCATGGACAAAGAGTTGTTATTTGATTAACGGGATCACATCATTAGTTGAATGATCTGATTGACATGACCCATTCCATTAGCTTAGCACCCGATCGTTTAGTATGTTGCTATTGCTTTCTTCATGACTTATACATGTTCCTATGACTATGAGATTATGCAACTCCCGTTTGCCGGAGGAACACTTTGTGTACTACCAAATGTCACAACGTAACTGGGTGATTATAAAGGAGCTCTACAGGTGTCTCCAAAGGTACATGTTGGGTTGGCGTATTTCGAGATTAGGATTTGTCACTCCGAATGTCGGAGAGGTATCTCTGGGCCCTCTCGGTAATGCACATCACATAAGCCTTGCAAGCATTACAACTAATGAGTTAGTTGCGAGATGATGTTGGAACGAGTAAAGAGACTTGCCGGTAACGAGATTGAACTAGGTGTTGGATACCGACGATCGAATCTCGGGCAAGTAACATACCGATGACAAAGGGAACAACGTATGTTGTTATGCTGTCTGACCGATAAAGATCTTCGTAGAATATGTAGGAGCCAATATGGGCATCCAGGTCCCGCTATTGGTTATTGACCGGAGACGTGTCTCGGTCATGTCTACATTGTTCTCGAACCGTAAGGTCTGCACGCTTAAGGTTTCGATGACAGTTACATTATGAGTTTATGAGTTTTGATCTACCGAAGGAGTTCGGAGCCCCGGATGAGATCAGGGACATGACGAGGAGTCTCGAAATGGTTGAGACATAAAGATCGATATATTGGACGACTATATTCGGACTTCGGAAAGGTTCCGAGTGATTCGGGTATTTTTCCGAGTACCGGAGAGTTACGGGAATTCGCCGGGAGAAGTATTGGGCCTTATTGGGCCATACGGGAAAGTGAGAGGGGCTGCCTAGGGCAGGCTGCGCGCCCCCCCAAGGCCTAGTCCGAATTGGACTAGGGGGAGGGGCTGCACCCCTTCCTTGTTTCCTACTCCTACTATATGGAAGGACTCCTACTTGGACTAGGAAAAGGGGGGGAGTCCTACTCCCGGTAGGAGTAGGACTCCTCCTGTGCCTCCATAGGGCCGGCCGAACCCCTCCCCCTTGGATCCTTTATATACGGGGGCAGGGGGGCACCCTAGGACACACAAGTTGATCCACGTGATCGTTCCTTAGCCGTGTGCGGTGCCCCCTGCCACCATATTCCACCTCGATCATATCGTTGTAGCGCTTAGGCGAAGCCCTGCGTCGGTAGAACATCATCATCGTCACCATGCCGTTGTGCTGACGGAACTCATCCCCGAAGCTTTGCTGGATCGGAGCCCGGGGAGCGTCATCGAGCTGTACGTGTGCTAAGAACTCGGAGGTGCCGGAGTAACAGTGCTTGGATCGGTCGGATCGGGAAGACGTACGACTACTTCCTCTACGTTGTGTCAACGCTTCCGCAGTCGGTCTGCGTGGGTACGTAGACAACACTCTCCCCTCTCGTTGCTGTGCATCACCATGATCTTGCGTGTGCATAGGATTTTTTTTGAAATTACTACGTTCCCCAACAGAAGTGGGCGTCTAGTGCCCTGTGGGCAGTGGTTCCTGTTCGTCTCCTGCATCATCGTCCATACCGTCGATGTCTTTGGAGTCGAAGTCGAGCATGTCGGTCAGATCGTTGACAGTGGCTACTAAGTGGGTGGTGGGTGGGCGGTGAATTTCTTTGTCATCCGCATCCCCATCCTGCCGAACATAGTTCGGCCAGGACTCTCCTGATAGGGAGAGAGACCTTAATGAGTTCAGTATGTCGCCGAAAGGCGAGTGCTGAAAAATATCCATGGAGGTGAACTCCATGATCATCGCCCAGTCGATTTTGACAGGCATGGGCGCAGGCGGTTCGGAGTCCGTGACCGGGGAAGAATCCGGTAGTTCGGCATCACGGCTCCCGTGAAGGGTAAGGTCGATCCTCGGCTCCATCGCCGCTGAGAATACGGCCTCCGTGGCGGGGTCTATCCACCCGTCCATGGATGGTGCAATTGGCTCCGAATTAAGGGTCGGAGCGGTCGCCGGTGCGATCTCCTGAACACTGTCCGATGGTAGAGCTAAATCATGCTCATCGTGACCGTGTGGCGCACTCGACAGGGGCTTGAATCCGTCAAAGATCAAGTCTCCGCGGATATCGGCCATGTAGTTTAAGCTTCCAAACATGACCTGGTGGCCAGGGGCGTAACTCTCGATCTGCTCCAGACGGCCAAGCGAGTTGGCCCGCAGTGTGAAGCCGCCGGACACAAAGATCTGTCCGGGGAGAAAAGTCTCACCCTGGACTGCATCGCTATCGATGATCGAAGGAGCCATCAAGCCTAACGGTGACGACACAGAGGAACTCTCAATGAAAGCACCAATGTCGGTGTCAAAACCGGCTTATCTCGGGTAGGGGGTCCCGAACTGTGCGTCTAAGGCGGATGGTAACAGGAGGCAGGGGACACGATGTTTTACCCAGGTTCGGGCCCTCTTGATGGAGGTAAAACCCTACATCCCGCTTGATTATTCTTGATAATATGAGTAGTACAAGAGTTGATCTACCACGAGATCGGAGAGGCTAAACCCTAGAAGCTAGCCTATGGTATGACTGTGTGTTGTCCTACGAACTAAAACCCTCCGGTTTATATAGACACTGGAGGAGGCTAGGATTACACAAGGTCGGTTACAAAGGAGGAGATATACATATCCGTATTGCCTAGCTTGACTTCCACGCCAAGTAGAGTCCCATCCGGACACGGGACGAAGTCTTCAATCTCGTATCTTCATAGTCCAACTGTCCGGCCAAAGGATATAGTCCGGCTGTCCGGAGACCCCCTAATCCAGGACTCCCTCAAACGCTATTTGAATTGCTAGACCTTTTATCTGCAGTGAACATGGAACTATATTTGTGTCGTAAAAGAATTGGAATTATCCAGGGTTCGTTTGGACATTTTATACACTAAACTGGTTTTCTAGCCATTTCAGGTGCACAATTCAAAATTAAACTACATGTACATGCTCCAGTGCATATAAATTGGTTGAAAAATCAAATTTGTTTCCATGAGTGCATGCTTAGGTCCCATGCAAGAAATGAGAATGAATTTCAAACACCAAGGCACTGTTGATTGCCGGCAAAACGTTGAGATACCTGGTTTTTAAATTATAGTAAATCCAAAACTCGTCCGAAATTCATGAAACTTGGCATGGTATCATGGAGCGTCATCAACATGCCGTGGTAAATTTTTTGTCCCATTTGGGGACAGGTTTGGGTATAAGCTTCTCACAACAAGCGTGATGATTTCGGTACGGAACGTGCCACCTTTGGAGAGGAGATGATATCCGTTGCCTCTTCTTGCTTTCAAAAAAATTTCTAGTGCCAACAGAGAACAATAGGAGTGTTGTGTTAAGTTTTGGAATTTTTCGGGGTTCATTTGGACATTTTTATACATTAACTAGGTTTTCTAGGTATTTGATGTCCATAATTCAAATTTGAAATACATGCGCATGCTCCAGTGCATACAAATTGGTTGAAAAATCAAATATTTGTCCTTGGCGCATGCTTAGGTCCCATGCAAGAAATGGGAATGAATTTCAAACACTAGGGCACTGTTGATTGCCGGCAAAAAGTTGAGATACCTCGTTTTTAAATTCTAGTAAATCCAAAACTCGTCTGAAATTCATGAATCTTAGCGTGCTATCATGGCGCGGCATCAACATGCCATGGTAATTTTTTTTGTCCCATTTGGGGCAGGTTTGAGTATAAGCTTATCGGTGTCAAAACCGGAGGATCTCGGGTAGGGGGTCCTGAACTGTGCGTCTAAGGCGGATGGTAACAGGAGGTAGGGGACACGATGTTTTACCCAGGTTCAGGCCCTCTTGATGGAGGTAAAACCCTACGTCCTGCTTGATTTATTCTTGATGATATGGGTATTACAAGAGTTGATCTACCATGAGATCGGAGAGGCTAAACCCTAGAAGCTAGCCTATGGTATGATTGTATGTTGTTGTTGTTGTTGTGTCCTACGGACTAAAACCCTCCGGTTTATATAGACACCGGAGAGGGTTAGGGTTACACAAGGTCGGTTACAAAGGACGAGATATCCTCAACCGTACTGCCTAGCTTGCGTTCCACGCCAAGTAGAGTCCCATCCGGACACGAGATGAAGTCTTCAATCTTATATCTTCATAGTCTAATAGTCCGGCTAAAGGATATAGTCCGGCTGTCCGGAGACCCCCTAATCCAGGACTCCCTCAGTAGCCCCTGAACCAGGCTTCAATGACGATGAGTCTGGCGCGCAGTGTTGTCTTCGGCATTGCAAGGCGGGTTCCTCCTCCGAATACACCACGGAAGAATTTGAATACAAGGATAGTGTCTGACCTTGCAAAATAAGTTCCACATACCATCGTAGAGAGAATAATATTTCCACAAATCTAATTTGCTAACTTGTTTTGGCGATACGACATTATGCCATGGCCCGGTGATTATCCGAACCGTTTCCTTTAACTGGCCCCGCACATAACGCGAGGCAGTTTTTTGACACGTCTTGTCAAAGCGAAGATCGTGTCCCCCTTATCACGGGATTCTCATCAATACGGGCGTCGGTAACCCAACCACGCCATCGATTACGGGGCTTGGGGGATAAGCGAGTTTTACCAGGCTAGTGGGGGCGCATAGTTTTGGCCGCCCATATAAAGAGATAAGGATTCACCTTTTCATCCACGCCTTATTCCTCCTTTGCTCATCCATTTTCGCACACTCGAGCTCCAACGCCCAAGTCCACATCTTTCTCCTCGACCTTCTCCAAACATGTCCGAAGCGGGAGGCAAGTGGATGGCTTCCTGCGTTACAGAGGGACATATCAAAAGGCTGCGCGGGGCTGGATACCTAGCCGCGAATATCGTGCATTGGCTTCCCGCTGCGGGGCATATCGTCCCTACCCCGGAACCTCATGAGAGGGTAGTTTTCCTCCACCACTTCCTCCGCGGCTAGGGTTTCCCCTCCATCCATTCGTCCGTGGTCTCATGTTCTACTACGGGCTGGACTTCCATGATCTGGCCCCGAACTTCGTCCTCAACATTTCGGCGTTTATCGTCGTTTGTGAGGCTTTCCTCCACATCCGACCCCACTTCGGCCTGTGGTTAAAGACCTTCAATATCAAGCCGAAGGTGGTGGGCGACCAACAAGCAGAATGTGGTGGAGCCATGGTGGGCAAGATGCCCAACATTATATGGCTTGAAGGCTCCTTCGTGGAGACCATAAAGGGGTGGAAATTGGCATGGTTCTACATAACCGAGCCGCGCGACACCAAATGGGTGGCTGCCCCCAAGTTTCGATCTGGATTCCCCACACGGCTCACTTCCTGGAAAGAGAGGGGCTTGTCATGGGTTCATTGGTGGAGCTGGACGGACTCCAGAAATGTATCCTGAACATGGCAAGCAAGAAGCTCAAGCTTGTCAACATAGTCCAGGTCATGCTCGTCCGCCGGATCCTCCCGTGCCAACAACGGGACTTCAACTTGTGGGAGTTCGACCCGGCCCAGCACTAGACTCTGAGCGAGCTCTTCGACATGACACACAAGGACGTCTGGAAGGTGCTGTTCAAGGGCGCAGAGGTCCCTCCCTCTCTCACAGAGGACCGCGAGCTAAGCACGAAGTGCCGAGCGCATTCGGTGAGATCTATACATCCGGTAGGATATTTTATTTCCCCTAGCTTGATCATGCGCGGGGTCTGATGTCCATGCCTTTGACAGGACTGGGTGGAGACGTTGGGGCAAATTAACTGTCCGGCCCCTCTGCCCGAAGACACTACGGATGCTCTCCTTACAGAGATGCTGACTCCGGCCCCTTATAAGGTGACGGAGAAGACCAAGAAGGCCAAGGGAACCCGAAATAGTTCCCGATGCCAGGCGTCATCGGACTTATCGTTCGATAACTCCGCGACACACTCCTCCCCGAAGACGAGGAGGAAGATGAAATGCTCGCCGTCTAGTCGGGGGAGACAATAAAAGGAAGGGTGCCCCTACTTGGGGGGGGGGGGGCGAAGGGTCCAAGAAGGGAAGGACTCTCGTTCCGGATTACTCCACCACCGCCGCCGAAGGCGAAGACGAGTGGCTGCTCAGGGCCAAGCCCCCGGCGAAGTCGTAAGTATTCGGATATCAAAGTAACTCGTAGCATTCCTTTGTCGCACTGCTTCCCTTAACGCAGAATATGATTATGCAGGCCGCCACGAGCCCGAATCGATGTATCATCGGACGACTCCCTGGACTCGTCGGATATGGATAGCGATCCATTTCCGACCGCCATCTCCCCTTGCCCTGCGGACGACACCGAGGTATTGTCTCAAGAGGCACCGGGTCAAGGGGAGACAGTCCTAGAAGCGCCTCAAGGCGACCTTCCGGACTCTGGGAGCAAGGGGAACAAGGCCCCCGAGGGCTTCGAGTTCGGCCCTCAGCCGAACACCACGCCGGAACCTCCAGTGGTTCCGGACTCGGGTAGGCAGCCTCCTTCCAAGAGGGGCAAGACGCCTATGCCGGTGACCTCTGTCCATCCAGAGGCACTGGACAATCTGTTGGGAGCGCTTCGCAGTGCTTCCATCGACGAGGAGCACCGTACTATTATGAGTGCGGTGGTCCAGAAAGTTCAGTCCGCCAAGAGCGGATTGACTGAAGCCTGTGCCAGCCTTCTAACAGGCTTTGAGGTAAGTGTTTAAAATATAGGAAAATATTACCGCATAGACAGTAGCCCCTGATGCTCTGTTCGGTGTTCACAAAGAAAAGCCGAACAGAGGATCAAACAATATTGCAGGAGTCTAATATAAGTATGTCAATATGCGTAAGCAGGCTTCGCTGCTGGCATCTGCCACACTGACTGCGGAGGTCGCCGCTCTGAAGTAGGACCTTGAAGGGTCGAAGGACGAGCTCGGCCTTGCCAAGAGGCAGCTCGAGGAGAACAAAGGTAAGTAGTACCTAGTCTATGGATATGTATAAAAAGAATGTGATTGCAAAATTACAGGATCATCATGAATTTGCCAGAGGCCACGCCGAAGTGGTGACCCTAAAGCAAGCATTGTCGGAGGCCAAAGATAAAGCGGCCAAGGAGCGCACCGAGCGGGAAAGGCAAGAGGCTCGGGTGGGCGAGGTGCAGCAAGAGCTCCAGGCTCTCGTTACGAAGCACGAGGCATTGGAGCTTGACTCGAAGACGCGAGAGTCTGAGCTTGCCGCGACCCTCGAGAGCGCAAAGAGTGCCAAGGCTGAAGACCAAAAGGCCCTCTAGGAGATTGACGCGATGAAGAAAATAGCGGCGGGTAAGGCATTATATATGCAAAGCAAGCATGTGAGAGTAAATTACCTATTACTTACCCGAATCCGGAGCTCTCCAGGAGCATTCGCAGATTTGCCCCGCAGCGTGTCAGATGCCGCACAGTTTTACCAGGCCGAGGAGGGAAGCTCAATGGAGAAGCTGTTCTGGTCTCAGTATACTGGGACTGAACACCCGATGCCTCTGAGCGACCAGCTAAAGCAGCTGGTCGAGCTACACAAGGCGTCCGAACAGGCCATGAAGGGCTTTATAGTCCGGCTATGGCCTAGCGACGCCCTTCCGAACAGCTACTTCGGCCTGGTGAGGCGGCTTGTGGATGCCTGCCCACGGCTGGAAGTCGTCAAGTGGTCCGTCTGCATCGAAGGTGCACGCCGGGCTTTCGCCCGTGTGAAGGTGCATTGGGCCAAGCTAGACGCCGTGAAGCTGATCAAGGAAGGACCGCCGCAGGGCAAGGAGCATCGCACCCCCGAAATTTATTATGAGGGTGTCCTGAAGGGTGCCCGTCTTGTAGCGGACGAATGTCCAAATGATGTAATATTTGAGTAAACTTGCTCGTGTGATCCTGTATGATGAAAACTTGTTTCATATGCGCTATGCAATGCTTGTTTGAATTTAAAATATTACCTTTTGTTTGGCTGTTTATCCAATCTGAGAGATGGCTAGTCCTCGGCTTCTGCCCCATGCCGCGAGTGCTGGGGTGTTCGGGATAAACCTGAGCAATCTTGTTCCCATTTTTGGGTCCTTCGAGGGAGGTGCTCAGCACAGCGAACAAGGCAACCAGACTAATAATGCTTTATCACTCTCACTTAGCCATAGAATTCTATAATTTTAAATTTTGGCGAAGCCCCTGGTATTCGGAAGGCCGAATTCGGGGCGCGATACACGCCTTTAAGCCGGACAGGACCGGCTCCTCGCTCTAAGCGGCATAAGTCTTTAGGGACTCGAAACCTCGCCGAACAGCGACCAGTCTCTCGCCTTATCATGACAGTCAGTATTAGCTTTCTCTACTGAGGTGCTTAGCCTAGCAGAACCGGGGCACAATCGCAGTAGTTCTCCTAGTGCTGCCTTAGCCGATAGAGCGGAACGTAAGGTACCAAAACATAGGAGCCGGGCAAACCCAACATTTGACAAAAGACATGATTCGGAGCTGATGCATATAATGCTATAAGTTCGGGGTGCCGCACTTGTGAAAGTGTTCAGACTTCTCATACCATAATGTGGGGTACTTAAGCCCCTGGTGTATTGGCCATACCAAAGTGTACGGTTGCAAGGCGTCATTAATGAACACATATATATAACAAGAATGCAATGATAGTCATAATGTTGTGCATTGTTTATTCAAAAAGGTGTGTTAAAGCAAAATGATACAGATAGTGCGATAAGCAAAAAGTAGGACTATGTCCCTTCCAAGGGCAAGCTGAGGAATAGTATTAAAGCAAATATTTCACTCGTTATCGTAATCCACCTGGGGGTTCTGTGGTGTGACGTAGCTTTCTGCCTCCATGGTTGCTGCATCATGTGTTCGGCAATCATGCTGACGGACAGGGTTTCCAGAGATTAAAGTCCTGAAAGAGAAAAAA
Source organism: Triticum monococcum (assembly GCA_034509565.1). Lineage (NCBI taxonomy): Eukaryota > Viridiplantae > Streptophyta > Magnoliopsida > Poales > Poaceae > Triticum > Triticum monococcum. The sequence continues at coordinate 59,040,891 of CM067843.1, read as the reverse complement.
AATAACAAAGCGGGAAGCCCCTAGTGCGGTTTAAGCCACGTATTGGGGCATGCCGTAGTTGTGCCCCCTCCCCGCCTGTGCCCATGGTATTTTTAATGCATAATTATGTATGCGTGGCACGAATTTCGCTGTTTGGCTTGGGCCGGGGTGGGGGCCGCGTTGCTACGCGAGCTCAGATCATGCCGGGCGGTCTAGCTGCCGATTACTCCGAGCACACTTGAAGGTGTCCGGGTCTTGAAACACCAAACTGGTGGATTGCCTTGAGAGGCTGCTTTGCGCTTTTGCTGCGAGGGCCGCAGTGTGCTCCTCCGTTCGGAGAGAGCGCTCTGTATTTCCATTAACTATAATGACCCCCTGAGGTCCTGGAATCTTGAGCTTGAGGTATGCATAATGCGGTACCACATTGAATCTCGCAAATGTGGTTCGCCCGAGCAGTGCATGACAACCACTGCGGAACGAGACTATATCGAAGATTAACTCTTCGCTTCGGAAATTATCCGGGGATCCGAAGACCACTTCCAGTGTGACTGAGCCTGTGCAATGGGCCTCTACACCTGGAATGACGCCTTTAAAGGTCGTTTTGGTGGGTTTGATCCTTGAGGGGTCTATACCCATTTTGCACACTGTGTCCTGGTAAAGCAGGTTCAGGCTGCTGCCGCCATCCATAAGGACTCGAGTGAGGTGAAATCCGTCGATGATTGGGTCTAGGACCAGTGTGGCGAATCCGCCATGACAGATACTAGTGGGATGGTCCCTACGATCGAAGGTGATCGGACAGGAGGACCATGGGTTGAACTTTGGGGCGACTGGCTCCAACGCATATACGTCCCTGAACGCACGCTTCCTCTCCCTCTTGGGGATGTGGGTTGCGTATATCATGTTCACCGTCCGCACTTGTGGGGGGGACCTCTTCTGTCCTCCGGTATTCGGCTGCCGGGGCTCCTCCTCATCATCGCTATGTGGCCCCTTATCTTTGTTTTCGGCAATTAACTTGCCGGCCTGCTTGAACACCCAACAATCCCTGTTGGTGTGGTTGGCTGGCTTGTCGGGGGTGCCGTGTATTTGACACGAGCGATCGAGTATACGGTCCAAACTGGACGGGCCCGGAGTGCTTCTTTTGAATGGCTTTTTCCGCTGACCGGGTTTAGAGCCTTTGAATCTGGCATTGACTGTCGTATCCTCGGTATTGTCGCTGTTAATGCGGCACTTATGTTTGTTGCGACGTGACCTGCTATTATCATCCTTGGTAACCAAAGTACCATGGTTCTTTGATATGTTATTACTGCGAGCCAGCCAGCTGTCTTCTCCCGGACAAAAGCGGGTCATGAGTGTCGTGAGGGTTGCCATAGATTTCGGATTTTCCTGACCAAGGTGCCGGGCTAGCCACTCATCGCGGATGTTGTGCTTGAAAGCCGCTAGGGCCTCCGTATCCGGACAATCGACGATTTGATTTCTCTTTGTTAGGAACCGTGTCCAGAATTGCCTGGCCGATTCCTCTGGCTGCTGAATTATATGGCTTAGGTCATCGACGTCTGGTGGTCGCACGTAAGTGCCCTGAAAGTTGTCGAGGAATGCGGCTTCTAGATCTTCCCAACAGCTAATGGATTTTGCTGGCAAGCTGTTAAGCCAATGCCGCACTGGTCCTTTGAGCTTTAGTGGGAGGTATTTGATGGCGTGTAAGTCATCACTGCGGGCCATGTGGATGGGCAGGAGGAAATCCTCGATCCATACCGCAGGATCTGTCGTGTCGTCGTATGATTCTATATTTATGGGTTTGAAACCCTCTGGGATTTGATGATCCATTACTTCGTCTATGAAGCCTAGGTGGTGTGCGGCGCCTCTGTACTGGGCTATGTTGCGACGCAGCTCGAATGAGTCTTGCTCGCTGTGTTCGGCCCGGCCGGTCTTACTTTTACTGTATCCGGTGTGACGATTGTCGTCTCGCATAGTGGTGCGCCCTCGTGATCCGTAGATCGATCTTGCATGTTTTGCTTTGTCCTCCAATACGTCTCGCAGGTCTGGCGTATTTCCCCATGCCTTTTTATTTGAATGGCGTCTGGGTGGAGGCTGAGCTTTTGGCTGGAATGCCTCTCTATCGCGGCCACGAGGTGGCCGATTAGCCGCGCCATACACTTCTTCCTCCAGTCGAGATAGCAACCTGCATTTTGGGTAACTCTTGGAGGGGCGTTCAAGTTTGTATTCCTCAGCCGCAAGGACTTCAGTCCATTTGTCAGCTAGCAGATCTTGATCAGCTTGAAGCTTCTGCTGCTTTTTCTTAAGGCTATTTGTCGTGGCTATAAGCCGGTGCTTGAAGCGCTCTTGTTCGACGAGATCCTCTGGCACGACGAATTCGGCATCGTAGAGGCTTGCCTCATCTTCGGAGGGGGGCATGTAATTATTGTCCTCCGCCTCTCCATCTGCCGCTCTCTCTGGAGGGCTGGCCTTTCCATCCTCATGTCCTAGATCGTGTTGGAGGGGATTGTTGCCATCTTCGGCACTATCCGGAGTGTTATTATCTCCTGTGCCGGTATCACCACTTTTGCTTTGGCGGGAGTTAGAGCGGCGCCGCTGACGTCGGCGCTTGGGTTGCTTTTTGGGGGGGGGGGGTCATCCTCCGATGTCTCGTCACCGTTACCTTCTTTGGGTGTGTCCACCATGTATATATCGTATGATGAGGTGGTTGTCCAATGCCCTGTGGGCTGTGGTTCCTCTTTGTCTCCCGCATCGTCGTCCATACTGTCGATGTCTTCGGAGTCGAAGTTGAGCATGTCGGTTAAGTCGTCGACAGTGGCTACTAAGTGGGTGGTGGGTGGGCAGCAAATTTCTTCGTCATCCGCATCCCAATCCTGCCGGACATAGTTCGGCCAGGATCCTCCTGACAAGGAGAGAGACCTTAATGAGTTCATTATGTCGCCAAAGGGCGAGTGCTGAAAATATCCATGGAGGTAAACTCCATGATCGGCACCCAATCTCTAGGAACAGGCGCAGGCGGTTCGGAGTCCGTGGCCGGAGAAGGATCCGGCAGTCTGACAACACGGCTCTCGTGTAGGGTAAGGTCGATGTTCGGCTCGATCGCCACTGAGGGTAAGGCCTCCGTGGCAGGGTCTATCCACCCGTCCATGGACGACACAACTGGCTCCGAATTGAGGGTCGGAGCCGCTACCGATGTGATCTCCCGGACGTTGTCGGATGGTATAGCTAAATCGTACTCATCGTGACCGCGTGACGCACAAGGCAGAGGCTCGAATCCATCGAAGATCAAGTCTCCGCGGATATCGGCCGTGTAGTTAAGCTTCCAAACCTGACCTGGTGGCCAGGGGCGTAACTTTCGATCTGCTTATGATGGCCAAGCGAGTTAGCCCGCAGTGCGAAGCCGCCAAATACAAAAATCTGTCCGGGGAGAATAGTCTCACCCTGGACCGCATCGCTAACAATGACCAAAGAAGCCATCAAGCCTAATGGCGACGACATAGAGGAACTCTCAATGAAAGCACCAATGTCGGTGTCAAAACCGACGGATCTCGGGTAGGGGGTCCCGAACTGTGCGTCTAAGGCGGATGGTAACAGGAGGTAGGGGACAGGATGTTTTACCCAGGTTCGGGCCCTCTTGATGGAGGTAAAACCCTATGTCCTGCTTGATTTATTCTTGATGATATGGGTATTACAAGAGTTTATCTACCACGAGATCAGAGAGGCTAAACCCTAGAAGCTAACCTACGGTATGATTGTATGTTGTTGTTGTTGTGTCCTACGGACTAAAACCCTCCGATTTATATAGACACCAGAGAGGTTTAGGGTTACACAAGGTCGGTTACAAAGGTGGAGATATCCATATCCGTACTGCCTAGCTTGCCTTCCACGCCAAGTAGAGTCCCATCCGGACACGAGACGAAGTCTTCAATCTTGTATCTTCATAGTCTAACAGTCCGGCCAAAGGATATAGTCCGGCTGTCCGGAGACCCCCTAATCCAAGACTCCCTCAAAGCTTCTCACAAACCAGAGCTTCTCACAACAAGCGTGATGGTTTCGGTAGGGAACGTGCCACCTTTGGGGACGGAACAATAACCGTTGCCTCATATTGCTTTCAAAAAATTTCTAGTGTCAACATAGAACAACAGGAGTGTTGTGTTTAATCTTGGAATTTTTCGGTTTTTTAGCCTTTTTATACATTAACTGGGTTTTCTAGGCATTTTATGTGCATAATTCAAATTTGAACTACAAGCACATGCTCCAGTGCACCAAAGTTGATTGAAAAATCATATGTGTGTCTTTGGGTGCATGCTTAGGTCCCATGCGAGAAATGGGAATGAATTTCAAACACCAGGGCACTATTGATTGTCGGCAAAACGTTGAGATACCTGGTTTTTAAATTCTAGTAAATCCAAAACTCATCTGAAATTCATGAAACTTGGCATGCTATCATGGAGCAGCATCAACATGAAATGGTAAAAAATTTGTCCCATTTGGGGCAGGTTTGGGTATAAGCTTCTCACAAACCAGAGCTTCTAACAACAAGCGTGATGGTTTCGGTAGGCAACGTGCCACCTTTGGGGACGGAGTGATATCCGTTGCCTCTTATTGCTTTCAAAAAAATTCTAGTGTCAACATAGAACAACAGGAGTGTTGTGTTTAATCTTGGATTTTTTCGGGGTTCGTTTGGCCTTTTTTATACATTAACTGGGTTTTCTAGGCATTTTATGTGCACAATTCAAATTTGAACTACAAGCACATGCTCTGGTGCACCAAAGTTGGTTGAAAAATCACATGTGTGTCCTTGGGTGAATTTCTAGGTCCCATGCAAGAGATGGGAATGAAATTCAAACACCAGGGCATTGTTGATTGCCGGCAAAATGTTGAGATGCCGGGTTTTTAAATTCTAGTAAATCCAAAACTCGTCTGAAATTCATGAAACTTGGCATGCTATCATGAACGGCATCAATATGCCGTGGTAAAAAATTGTCCCATTTGGGGCAGGTTTGGGTATAAGCTTCTCACAACCCAGAGCTTCTCACAACAAGCGTGATGGTTTCGGTAGGGAACGTGCCACCTTTGGGGATGAAACGATATCCGTTGCCTCTTATTGCTTTCAAAAAATTTCTAGTGTCAACATAGAACAACAGGAGTGTTGTGTTTACTCTTGGAATTTTTCGGGGTTCGTTTTGCCTTTTTTATACATTAACTGGGTTTTCTAGGAATTTTATGTGCATAATTCAAATTTGAACTACAAGCACATGCTCTGGTTCACCAAAGTTGGTTGAAAAATCACATGTGTGTCCTTGGGTGAATTTCTAGGTCCCATGCAAGAAATGGGAATGAAATTCAAACACCAGGGCACTGTTGATTGCTGGGAAAACGTTAAGATGCCTGGTTTTTAAATTCTAGTAAATCCAAAACTCGTCTGAAATTCATGAAACTTGGCATGCTATCATTGAGTGGCATCAACATGCCGTGGTAAATTTTTTTGTCCCATTGGGAGCAGGTTTGGGTATAAGCTTCTCACAAAGCAGAGCTTCTCACAACAAGCGTGATGGTTTCGGTAGGGAACATGCCACCTTTGGGGACGGAACGATATCCGTTGCCTCTTATTGCTTTCAAAAAAATCTAGTGTCAACATAGTACAACAGGAGTGTTGTGTTTAATCTTGGAATTTTTCGGGGTTCGTTAGGCCTTTTTATACATTAATTTGGTTTCTGGGCATTTTATGCGCGTAATTCAAATTTGAACTACAAGCACATGCTCCAGTGCACCAAAGTTGGTTGAAAAATCACATGTGTGTCCTTGGGTGAATTTCTAGGTCCCATGCAAGAAATGGGAATGAAATTCAAACACCAGGGCACTGTTTATTGCCGGCAAAACATGGAGATGCCTGGTTTTTAATTTCTAGTAAATCCAAAACTCGTCTGAAATTCATGAAACTTGGCATGCTATCATGGAGCGGCATCAACATGCCATGGTAAGAAATCTGTCCCATTTGGGGCAGGTTTGGGTATAAGCTTCTCACAACAAGCGTGATGGTTTCGGTAGAGAACGTGCCACCTTTGGGGACGGAACGATATCCGTTGCCTCTTATTGCTTTCAAAAAATTTCTAGTGCCAACATAGAACAACAGGAGTGTTGTGTTAAGTTTTGCAATTTTTTGGGGTTCTTTTGGGCATTTTTATACATTAACTGGGTTTTCTAGGCATTTTATGTGCATAATTCAAATTTGAAATACATGCACATGCTCCAGTGCATATAAATTGGTTGAAAAATAAATTCTATGTCCTTTGGTGCATGCTTAGGTCCCATGCAAGAAATGGGAATGAATTTCAAACACCAGGGCACCGTTGATTGCCGGCTAAACGTTGAGATACTTTGTTTTTAAATTCTAGTAAATCTAAAACTCATCTGAAGTTCATGAAACTTGGCATGCTATCATGGAATGGCACCCGACATGTTGTGGTATTTTTGTGTCCATTTTGAGAGAATGCGCACTCGAATAATGACAGCCAACAAAGGCATTTTGAAAAAATAGTTGCCACTCTAATATCTAACGTTTGTATAATTCAAATCGTGTGCGTTCTGTTAACCATTCACGTGACGCCTGCTACCTCTTGAGAATGCGTTGGTTTTCCCTTGAAGAGGAACGGGCGATGCAGCAAAGTAGCATAAGTATTTTCCTCAGTTTTTGAGCACCAAGGTATCAATCCAGTAGGAGACAACGGACAAGTCACCTAGTACCTACACAAACAATCAAGAACCTCGCAACCAACGCGATAAAGGGGTTGTCAATCCCTTCACGGCCACTCGCAAAAGTGAGATCTGATAGAGATAGTAAAATAAATATTTTTGGTATTTTTGTTATATAGATTGGAAAGTAAAGATTGCAAAATAGTAAACGAGATGCGATATAAATAAAAGAGACACAGGGGCCATAGGTTTCACTAGTGGCTTCTCTCAAGATAGCATGTATTACGGTAGGTGAACAAATTAGTGTCGAGCAATTGATAGAAAAGCGCATAGTTATGAAGATATCTAAGGCAATGGTCACGAATATAGGCATCACGTCCGTGTCAAATAGATCGAAACAATTCTGCATCTACTACTATTACTCCACACATCGACCGCTATCCAGCAGGCATCTAGAGTATTAAGTTCATAAGAATAGAGTAACGCTTTAAGCAAGATGACATGATGTAGAGGGATAAACTCAAGCAATATGATATAAACCCCATCTTTTTATCCTCGATGGCAACAATGCAATACGTGCCTGGCTGCCCCTACTGTCACTGGGAAAGGACACCGCAAGAATGAACCCAAAGCTAAGCATTTCTCCCGTTGCAAGAAAGATCAATCTAGTCGGCCAAACTAAACCGATAATTCGAAGAGACTTGCAAAGAGATAAAATCGTGCATATAAGAATTCCAAGAAGAACCAAATAATATTCATAGATAATCTTGTTCATAAACCCACAATTCATCGGATCTCGGCAAACACACCGCAAAAGAGTATTACATCGAATAGATCTCCAAGAACATCGACGAGAACTTTGTATTGAGAATCAAAGAGAGAGAAGAAGCCATCTAGCTAATAACTATGGACCTGAAGGTCTGTGGTAAACTACTCACGATTCATCCGAGAGGCTATGGTGTTGATGTAGAAGCCCTCCGTGATCGATTCCCCCTCCGGCAGATCGCCCGAAAAGACCCCCAGATGGGATCTCACGGGTACAGAAGGTTGCGGTGGTGGAAAAGTGGTTCTGTGGCTCTCTGCGATCGATCTAGGGTATAAGTGTATATATATAGGCGAAAGAAGTACGTCGGTGGAGCTACGAGGGGCCCACATGGGTGGGGGGCGCGCCTACCCCACTTGGGCGCTCCCTCCTGCCTCATGGCTGTCTCGTGGCATTCCAGACTTCAACTCCAAGTCTTTTTCTTTGCTTTCGGTCCAAGAAAGATCATCGCAAAGGTTCCATTCCGTTTGGACTCCGTTTGGTATTCCTTTTTTGCGAAACTCTAAAATAGGCAAAAAAACAAAAACTGGCACTGGGCCTCCGGTTAATAGGTTAGTCCCAAAAATAATATAAAAGAGCATATTAAAGCCCATTAAACATCCAAAACAGATAATATAATAGCATGGAACAATCAAAAATTATAGATACGTTGGAGACGTATCAAGCATCCCCAAGCTTAATTCCTGCTCGTCCTTGAGTAGGTAAATGATAAAAATGAAATTTTTGATGTGGAATGCTACCTATCATAATTATCAATGTAATTTTCTTTATTGTGGCATGAATGTTCAGATCCGAAAGATTCAAGACAAAACTTTAATATTGACATAAAAAAATACTTCAAGCATACTAACAAAGTAATCATGTCTTCTCAAAATAACATGGCCAAAGAAAGCTATCCCTACAAAATCATATAGTCTGGCTATGCTCTATCTTCATCACACAAAATATTTAATCATGCACAACCCCGATGACAAGCCAAGCAATTGTTTCATACTTTTGATGTTCTCAAACTTTTTCAATCTTCGCGCAATACATGAGCGTGAGCCATGGACATAGCACTATAGGTGGAATAGAATGGTGGTTGTGGAGAAGACAAAATGGAGAAGATAGTCTCACATCAACTAGGCGTATCAACGGGCTATGGAGATGCCCATCAATGTAAGTGAGTAGGGATTGCCATGCAACGGATGCACTAGGGCTATAAGTGTATTAAAGCTCAAAAAGAAACTAAGTGGGTGTGCATCCAACTCGCTTTCTCATGAAGACCTAGGGCATTTTGAGGAAGCCCATCATTGGAATATACAAGCCAAGTTCTATAATGAAAAATTCCCACTAGTATATGAAAGTGACAACATAGGAGACTCTCTATCATTAAGATCATGGTGCTACTTTGAAGCACAAGTGTGGAAAAAGGATAGTAGCATTGTCCCTTCTCTCTTTTTCTCTCATTTTTTATTTGGGCCTTTCCTCTTTTTGTGGCCTCTTTTTTCTTTTTCGTCCGGAGTCTCATCCCGACTTGTGGGGGAATCATAGTCTCCATCATCCTTTCCTCACATGGGACAATGCTCTAATAATGATGATCATCACACTTTTATTTACTTACAACTCAAGAATTACAACTCGATACTTAGAACAAAATATGACTATGTGAATGCCTCCGACGGTGTACCGGGATGTGCAATGAATCAAGAGTGACATGTTTGAAAGAATTATGAAGGTGGCTTTGCCACAAATACGATGTCAACTACATTATCATGCAAAGCAATATGACAATGATAACGCGTGTCATAATAAACGGAACGGTGGAAAGTTGCATGGCAATATATCTCAGAATGGCTATAATGCCATAATAGGTAAGTATGGTGGCTGTTTTGAGGAAGGTAAATGGTGGGTTTATGGTATCGGAGAAAGTTGCGTGGTACTAGAGAGGCTAGCAACGGTGGAAGGGTGAGAGTGCGTATAATCCATTGACTCAACATTAGTCATAAAGAACTCACATACTTGTTGCAAAAATCTATTAGTTATTGAAACGAAGTACTACGTGCATGCTCCTAGGGGGATAGATTGGTAGGAAAAGACCATCGCTCGTCCCCGACCGCCACTCATAAGGAAGACAATCAAAAAATAAATTATGCTTCGACTTCATCACATAACGGTTCACCATACGTGCATGCTAAGAGAATCACAAACTTTAACACAAGTATCTCTCAAATTCACAACTACTCAACTAGCATGACTCTAATATCACTATCTTCATATCGCAAAACAATCATAAGGAATCAAACTTATCATAGTATTCAAAGCACTTTATATGAAAGTTTTTATTATACCCATCTTGGATGCCCATCATATTAGGACTAATTTTATAGCCAAAGCAAATTACCATGCTATTCTAAAAGACTCTCAAAATAATATAAGTGAAGCATGAGAGATCAATAATTTCTATAAAATAAAACCACCACCGTGCTCTAAAAAGATATAAGTGAAGCACTAGAGCAAAATTATCTAGCTCAAAAGATATAACACAACAAAAAAATACACTTCCATGATGATACGTGTTTGTCATAGTAGGTCGCTTTTTTGTCATGCATGTACATCCATGACAAATTTATGACAGAATTAAGATAGTCATACATGTGCTGTCGTAGAAGTGTTCCATGACATTACCAAAATTATCATCACGGAAGTGTCCACTTCCATGACGATAAATCGCGCGTCACAGAAGTGCTTTCGTCAAGGGTGACCGACACGTGGCATCCACCATAACGGAACGTCGTTAAGCTATCGGGTCGGGTTTTGCATCCGATAACCCGTTAACAGCCCCGACCAATGGGGATTTTCCACGTGTAAAATCATCATTGGCTAGAGGAAACATGTGTCGGCTCATCGTCAGGACAGATGTCATTCACTCACTGGACAGAAGGCGCCTATGATACGTCGACACGTGGCATGGCCCAACAAGTTTAAATGGGCCGGCCCAACTAAAGGCCCACAAGATTTTGCGGACCATAATGGGCCGGCCCAGCTAAAGGCCCACGAGATTTTGTGGACCATAATGGGCTGGCCCAGCTAAAGGCCCACAAGATTTCGCGGGCCATAATGGGTCGCCCCAAGTACAGGCCCACAAGATTTTTGTGTGCCATAATAGGCCGGCCCAGGTAAAGGCCCACAAAATTCTTGTGGATCATAATGGGCCGGCCCAGCTAAAGGCCCACGAGATTTCGCCGACATTAATGGGCCAGCCCAGCTGTAGGCCCACAAGATTTTGAGGACCCTAGTAGGCCGGCCCGTTAACTAGCTGCCATGTTTTGGGCCAAATGTCGGTCCATATTTGATACGGTCTATTAATGGCCGACCACACTCCGGGCCTAATAGTGGCCCATATGAGATCCGGCCCGTTAAAAGCCTACCACGTTCTGGGCCAAATTACGGCCCAGATCAGGTCTGGCCCTTTAAGAGGTTTTGGGCCTAATTATGGCCCATATCAGATTCGGCCCGTCAACTGGACACTATGCTTTTGGGCCCACTTGCTAAAGGCCCACTTAGTAATTCAGCCTGATATTAGTTTTGACCTATTAAGGGCCCGTTTAACATTTCGGCCCTATATTAATTTCAGCCTGTTAAAAGCTCGTCATATAGTTGGGCCTAACTACGGCCCGGTTTGCATCCGGCCTGCTCGCAACCGATATCTGATTAGGCCAAACAAGGACCGTGTTACGCCCTCGATGCGGCTATGTCTCCCACGTGTCGAGGCACGACTTAGAGACATAGGCGCATTGAAAGCAATGTCGCAAGTCGGGAATCATTACACAACCCATGTACATATATAATATAAAGGGGAATAATAACATAGTTGGCTTACACTCGCCACGTCACATCAAAGTACATAAATAACATCCATCATACAATCACTCATGGCCCGACTACGGCGCCAAAATAGAAAAGACCCCCAACAAGCGACTAGGCCCTGAATCTAACCCCGAATAGGCACCACTACTGATCATCAGGAAAAGACACATAGTATCGCTGAGAGTCCTCGTCGTACTCCCACTTCAGCTCGAGCGCGCCATCCGGAGAAGTATCATCGGTCCCTGCATTTGGTGTAATAGTAATCTGTGAGCCACAAAGGACTCAGCAATCTCGCACCCTCGCGATCAAGACTATTTAAGCTTAATAGGTAGGAAAGGGGGGTAATGTAAGTGGAGCTGCGGCAAGCGACTAGCATCTATGGTGGCTAACTTATTCGCAAAGGAGAGCGAGAAGAGAAGGAAAAGCACGAGCGGAAACTAATAGAGCAGCCTACGCAAACATAACTTCAACACCGTGTCCACTTCCCGGACTCCGCCGAGAAGAGGCCATCACGGCAACCACTCAGTTGATTCATTTTAATTATTTAAGTTCAAGTTATCTACAACCGGACATTAACAAATCCCCATCTGCCCATAACCGCGGGCATGGCTTTCGAAAGATCAATCCCTGTAGGGGGGTCCCAACTTAGCCCATAACAAGCTCTCACGGTCAACGAAGGAATAGACCTCCACCCAGGACCCACCGATCAGACTCGGTATCCCGGTACAACAAGATGATTCGACAGGTCAAAACTAGTCCAGCAACACCGCCCGAATGCGCCGACAAATCCCGATAGGAGGTGCACATATCTCGTTCTCAGGGCACACTCAGATGAGACATCCTACGAGTAAAACCAACCCTCAAGTTGCCCCGAGGTGGCCCTGCAGTCTACTCGGTCGGACCAACACTCAGAGGAGCACTGGCCCGTGGGGGGGGGCTAAGATAAAGATGACCCTCGGGCTCCGGAAACCCAAGGGAAAAAGAGGCTAGGTGGAAAATGGTAAAACCAATGTTGGGCATTGCTGGAAAAGCTTTAATCAAGGCGAACTATCAAGGGGTTCCCATATAGCCCAACCACGTAAGGGACGCAACAATCCGGGAACATAACACCGATATGACGGAAACTAGGGCGGCAAGAGTGGAACAAAACACTAGGCGAGAGGCCGAGCCTTCCACCCTTTACCAAGTATATATATGAGTAAAGATAACATAGCAATATAATGATATCCCAACAAGTAAATAAAGGTTCCAACAAGGAACGGCTCCAATCTTCACCTGCAACTAGCAACGCTATAAGAAGGGGCTTGAGCAAAGCGGTAACATAGCCAATCAATGGTTTGCTAGGACAAAGGTGGGTTAGAGGCTCAATCATGGCAATTGGGAGGCTGACAAGCAAGTGGTAGGCATCGTAGCATTGGCAAAGCAAAAGAGCGAGCAAACTAGCATAGCAAAGATAGTAGTGATTTCAAGGGTGTGATCATCTTGCCTGCACAGTTGTCAGAATTGACTGGATCCTCAAAAGCAAACTCAACGGGCTCCTCGTTAGTGAACTCGTCTCCCGGCTCTACCCAACAACACAAACAAGCAACAAGGATACAATCAACCACGTGCAAGGGCAACCGATAATATGCAAAGATGATATGCTATGCGGGATGCAATGCGGGATACAAAATGCATGATGTAACAGGAAATGCATGAACCTGGCCTCAACTTGAAAATCCAAGTGTGCCACTGGATAGGGGGGAAGAAATCCCCTGAAAACGATATAAAGATCATGGCAATCGGAGCTACGGTTTGGAAATGGCAAGCGATTTACTAAACGAACCGATCTGCGATTTACAGCAAGTAGGCTCCTAAATGCAACAAAATGAACATGCTACAGCCACCCAACATGAAAACAAATTGCATGGCAGTGATGTACTCAAGAAACTTAACAAATCACCAGGACTGAGGCATAGGCAAATTCATCCATTAAGGGCTTCAAACAAGCATGGCAAAACTGAATAAGCAAAACAGATTTCAGACTTAGCGAAATTAACGCTAGTCTGGAATTTCAGACCACGATGCTCTCTTCGGAGCAGCAAAACAACATGATGCAAAACCTGAACATGGCAAGTAAGAGCATGGCATGGAGCTACTCAACAAGCTTAACAAAACACCCAAAATGACCTGGGGCCAAAAGGGTTCACAAAATACTCTACCGAGCACACGAACATCGATGAAACACAATCAGTTTTCAGACTTAGTGAAAACTGGGACATGCTGAAATAATAACTCACGGAGGCATGTAAACAAGCTCGATGCTCTCACTACGGTGCAAGTCATGGCAAGGCAAGCATATATCCATTAATAAGGCACAAAATTCTAGCTACACATGGCAAGAACAACGGCATAGCATGCATGGATCACTAGCAATCACTCCGGCAAAATCGCAAAATAGTTCACGATCTACCCAAAACAACAACTATGCAAAAGTTGAGCTCGATTGAGTCAACCTAGGGTGCTCCAACATAACAAGTAAAGACATGGATGGATTAAGCACAACAAGCATAACAAATCACTCTTATTGATTATCCTCAAAAGAGGCACGGATCACTAGCAAACAAGCTGGACATATAGCATCGTGAACTAAAACATCCCAGACTTAGTGATTTTCACTAAGTCCCTGAAATCAGTAAACTCAGGTAGCCCTCTTCGCAAGCTTGCACAAGACAACACACACGTCCTAAAAATGCATGGGAGGCACCTCTGGAAAGAAGACAACATGCTTAACAATTCATCCCAAAGGGGCACAGGCATATCATGCACGGATTAAATATGGCAAAAATGACAAAAGTGCATGTTGAACTAACGGATCTGCAATTTAACTCATGATGCCTCCTTCCAACAGCATTTTGGCAACAAGATGACCTCAAATGCAAATGATGCGATGGAATGAAATGATGTACTCGTCGAGACGAATATTTCGACATATCACATGCCCAAATCAGAGCCACGGATGCAAAGATATCACTGGTCAAAGATGGCATAAAAGATTAAGAGGGAGAGCGAAAAGTCAACCGTCTCAAAATATCCCAGATCTAGGGTTTCGGGTACTGTAGCAGCTCGGGTCGCCGGAGTCGCCGGAAATGGTCACGGAGGTGGCTGGAGCTCGCCGGACTTGGCGCGTGAAGGAGCTCGCCGGCCGGATCCGGGCAGCGAGGTGGAGCGGCGGCGTGGGGGCGGCGGAGGACGAGGAGGCGGCGACCGGGGAGAGGAGGCGGCGGCGAGGAGCTCCGGTGGAGGTGGCCGGCGAGGTCGCCGGAGCCAGGAGCCGCCGCGGCTGGCGGTTGTGGGCTCCCTGAGCCGGGGAAGACGGCGGCGAGAGGAGAGGCTGGGAGGCGCAGGGGATCGGGCCCCGCGGGCCGGACGCGGGCCCCGCGGGCCTGGCGCGGCGGCGAAGTGGTCCGGCGGCGGTGGCGAATCGTGGCGTGCCACGTGGCGGCGGGGCGCGAAGTCGGACACGTCCGTCAGTGGGCGAATTGTCCGGCGGCGCGCGGGATCCGATGCCCTTTTTTTTTGGAACTAGGGTTTCGAGGTTGAAGACGGGATCCGAAAATGGAGGGGGTATAAATAGGCATAAGTGGAGTTAGGAGAGTCCAAATGAGGTGCGGTTTTCGCCCACACGATCGTGATCGAACGACCGAGACGTTGGAGCAGAGTTTGGTGGGTTTTGCGCCAAAATGGAGGGGTGTTGGGCTGCACACACACGAGGCCTTTTCGGTCCCTCGGTTAACCGTTGGAGTATCAAACGAAGTCCAAATGACCCAAAACTTGACAGGCGGTCTACCGGTAGTAAACCAAGGCCGCATGGCAAGTCTCAGCCCAATCCGGAAATGTTTAATCCCCACAAACGAAAGAAAGCTTGAAATGGCCACCGGAGGAGAACGAAGCGACGGAATGCAAAACGGACAACGGGGAAAATGCTCGAATGCATGAGATGAACATGTATGCAAATGTTATGCACGTGACGACATGATATGAGATGCACGAAAACAAAAACAACACACGGAGACAAAGACCCGAACCCGAGAATTAAATATAACTTAATGCCGGAAACGGCAAGAGTTGGAGTACAATTCGGGAAGGTTACATACGGGGCGTTACAACACTCCACCACTACGAAAAGATCTCGTCCCAAGATCTAGGACTGAAAGAACTCCGGGTACTCAGAATGGAGGTGATCCTCGCGTTCCCAGGTAGCTTCACGGTCGGAATGGTGTGACCACTTGACTTTGAAAAACTTGATTGACTTGTTGCGAGTTTTGCGTTCAGTCTCTTCAAGGATTGCAATTGGGTGCTCACGGTAGGAGAGATCTTCTTGGAGCTCAATGTCCTCGAAGTTGACGGTGCGCTCAGGCGTCTTGAAGCACTTACGGAGTTGCGAGACATGGAACACATCATGAACATTGGCAAAGGTTGCAGGAAGCTCGAGTTGATAGGCGAGGTCGCCTCTCTTGCTGACGATCTTGAAAGGCCCGACGTATCTTGGGGCAAGCTTCCCTTTGATACCGAAGCAACGAGTCCCTTTCATAGGAGAGACTCGGAGGTAGACATGATCTCCGATCTCGAAAGCCAAGTCACGGTGCTTGCTGTCATAGTAGCTCTTCTGACGAGATTGGGCTGCTTTGAGGTTATCACGAATGACCTTGCACATTTCTTCTGCCTCTGTGATCAGGTCATTACCCAGCAGCTGACGTTCACCGGTTTCAGACCAGTTGAGAGGTGTACGGCACTTCCTACCATACAGAATTTCAAACGGGGCCTTGCCGGAACTTGCTTGGAAACTGTTGTTGTACGAGAATTCAGCATAAGGAAGACAATCCTCCCACTTCATGCCGAAGGAGATAACACAAGCTCTGAGCATATCTTAAAGAATCTGGTTGACACGCTCGACTTGACCGCTTGTTTGAGGATGGAAAGCAGCGCTGAAGCGAATGTTGGTGCCCATGGCCTTCTGAAAAGAATCCCAAAACTTGGAGGTAAAGATGCTACCACGGTCTGAAGATATCACTTGAGGAATACCGTGTAGAGAGACAATTCGAGAGGTGTAGAGCTTCGCCAATTGAGCTGCAGTGATTGACTCTTTGATAGGCAGGAAATGAGCCACTTTGGTGAGCTTGTCGATGACAACGAATATAGCATCATTGCCATGCTTGGACTTAGGAAACCCAGTCACGAAGTCCATTTCAATGTGGTCAAACTTCCATTCTGGAATGGCGAGATGTCGGAGGAGACCTGCTGGCCTCTGGTGTTCTGCTTTCACTCTTCTGCAGACATCACATTCATTCACGAATTGAGCGATCTCGCGCTTCATTCGAGTCCACCAATAAGTTTGCTTCAGATCTTGATACATCTTCGTGCTCCCCGGGTGGATGGAGAGAAGAGAGTTGTGAGCCTCATTCATGATCACTTTACGAAGTTCACCTTTGGGCACAACAATTCGATCCTCGAAGAAGAGAGTGTCCTTGTCATCAAGTCGGTAGCACTTGCACTTGGACTGACTCTTTGCAATACCAATCTTCACCTTTTTCACCATAGCATCAAGAAGCTGGGCGTGGCGAATCTGGTCTTCCAAGGTAGGAGAAACTTGAAGGTTGGCGAGGAAACCTTGAGGAACAACTTGCAGATTAAGTTTGCGGAAAGCTTCACAAAGCTCGGGTTGATAAGGCTTGAGAATCAGACTGTTGCAATATGCTTTTCTGCTCAAAGCGTCAGCAATCACATTAGCCTTGCCTGGAGTATACTCGATACTCGGATTGTACTCTTGAATCATTTCGACCCATTGAGTCTGCCTGAGGTTGAGATTAGGCTGAGTGAAGATGTACTTGAGACTCTTGTGATCAGTGGAGATGTCCACTTTCCTTCCCAAGAGAAGATGTCTCCAAGTCAACAATGCGTGCACAACTGCCGCCAACTCGAGATCATGAGTGGGGTAGTTCTTCTCATTAGGCTTCAACTGGCGAGAGGTATAAGCAACAACTTTCTTCTCTTGCATCAGTACTGCACCGAGACCTTGGAGAGAGGCGTCACAAAAGACCTCGTACGGCTTGGTTTCATCAGGCGAAATTAGAACTGGAGCAGTGATCAATTTCTCTTTCAAAGCGTTGAAAGCAACATCACACTCCGGAGACCAAACTTACTTGACGTGCTTCTGAAGAAGATTAGAGAGAGGCTTCGCGATCTTGGAAAAATTTTCAACGAATCTTCGGCAATAACTTGCAAGACCGAGGAAGCTACGGAGTTGCTTCACATTCCGAGGAGGTTCCCAATTAACTATTGCAGACACCTTCTCAGGATCCACGGAAATGCCCTTGGCAGAGATAATATGGCCAAGATAAAGAACCTCATCGAGCCAAAACTCACACTTAGAGAACTTGGCGTAGAATTGATGTTCCCTGAGCTTGTCAAGAACCAAACGTAAGTGTTTGGCATGATCTTCCTTGTTCTTCGAGAAAACCAGGATGTCATCGAGATAGACCAAAACAAAGTCGTTGGTGTAGGGGTTGAAGATGAAGTTCAACATGCGTGAGAACGTCGGAGGAGCATTGGCGAGGCCAAAAGACATAACTGTGTATTCATATGACCCATAGCTTGTTCTGAACGCCGTCTTTGGAATATCTTGCTCACGAATGCGAATTTGATGATAACCCATACGGAGATCAAGCTTGGAGAATACTTGGGCACCCTTGAGTTGTTCGAACAGCTCATTAATGTTGGGAAGTGGGTATTTGTTCTTGATGGTCTTCTTGTTCAATGGACGATAATCAACACAAAGTCGGTCCGTTCCATCCTTCTTCTTCACAAAAAGAACACCACAACCCCACGGAGAAGTACTAGGCCGAATGAGACCCATTCTTTCTTGAACATCGAGTTGTAGTCATAGACCGACAAAGAGCCTTGCTTCAGATTGCGGAATTCTTCACGTTTGCTTTCAGTCACACTTTGAGGAATGTGATGAGCGCGGAAATCACGACGGAAATCATCCCAAGTGATCAAACGTCCACCTCTGGAATCCCGGTACTGCTGAAACCACTCTGCGGCCTGATCCTTGAGCTGGAAAGACGCGAACTTGACGAAATCTTCTGGTCTGATGTTGCTACATTCAAAATGCTTGCCCAGATCGACTAACCAATCATGAGCATCGGTAGCCTCAACGCAGTTGCTGAACGTCTTTGGACCATTTGCGAGGAACTGATTCAGAGTTGCAAATTGGTTCTGGTTGTTGCCTTGATTCCCTTGACTGCTTTGATTCCGCTCTTGGATGATTTGCATGATCAGCTGAGTATTTGCATTAGTAGCAGCCATCATAGCCTGCCATGCTTCCGGAGGAGGCGGAGGTGGCGGAGGATCTTGATTCTGGTTCTGACTGGTGCTCTTAGCGGGAGCCATCCTGAAGAGGTTGACCACCGTTAGCACACAAATAGAGAAATATTGAAGGTGAAACCAACGGAATGAAAATTGCAACATAAAGTCTTCACATCCGAACAAAATGAACGAATGCACTTCTCTTGAAGTGGTCACATATTCCTAAATTGCGAAGCCACGAAGAATCAGGTAGAAGAGGTACATCAACGAGGGATGGAATCAACATATGACGTCGAAGCAGAACGAATACCACAACTCGAAATAAAACCAAGGGTTGACTTGCGGAATAAGCCAGAACAAACACATGATAGAAATTTCGTCCGAAGTGTTCGCGGTAGGACCTACACGGGCTCGACCGTACAACACCATCATGTACAAGGCAGTGCACATGACATACGAAGCGTCCCGGAGTCAGCATAGCCAAGGACTCTTTAAGACACAACGAGACCACTGTAAAATCGACCGTGAATAGGCGAACCACTAGACGTCGAACCCCAA
This sequence comes from Triticum monococcum, assembly GCA_034509565.1. Lineage (NCBI taxonomy): Eukaryota > Viridiplantae > Streptophyta > Magnoliopsida > Poales > Poaceae > Triticum > Triticum monococcum. The sequence continues at coordinate 59,021,645 of CM067843.1, read as the reverse complement.
TTTCATATCACACATCTGTTGGAGAGATATCCTAAGGCTACTTGAATTCCCACCTATGAAATTCCCGAAACTTTCCGGTTATGCAATCAGGTGTTGGGGATACAGGGGAAGCATAATATCTCACCCAAGCTAGCAAATCCTACATCCAGTTGCATCCATCCTTCAACACATAACCAAGAAACCTTCGGAAACCATCTATCTCAACCTTCGAAAAACATCCGTTATACAAGTTATGGCGATACTCCCGAACTCTTGCCCCAGTACTGGGTGGCGTCGAGGTTATCTCACCAACGAACTGCATAAAGGAGATTTTCGATGTCGCGCACATATCTCAAGTATACCAGAATTGCAACGATAGAATTATGATGACAACACCTCAGAGCTCAACTCCCCGGGACACTTCCAGTAAACCCCTGAAAGGAGGCACCAAGACAGTATTCTCATCATAAGCCATCGTAACAAAACTAAGATACTCGCGTGATCCTAAAAATTTTTTTAGTGAAATTTGAGAAGAGAAGAGTCAAAACTCTACGTCAGGATGCCTTACCAGAGCGATGAGGAGATTGGGAAGTAAAAAGAATTCCTAAGCTCTCCGATATATAATTCCTAAGGACTCAAAACATTTTTCTAAACACAACTCGGATGCTAAAAACGATCAAGCAATGGGGCTCCTAAGGTCGGGGAAGGCTCTGATTACCAACTTGTTACGCCCTCGATGCGGCTATGTCTCCCACGTGTCGAGGCACGACTTAGAGACATAGGCGCATTGAAAGCAATGTCGCAAGTCGGGAATCATTACACGACCCATGTACATATATAATATAAAGGGGAATAATAACATAGTTGGCTTACACTCGCCACGTCACATCAAAGTACATAAATAACATCCATCATACAATCACTCATGGCCCGACTATGGCGCCAAAATAGAAAAGACCCCCAACAAGCGACTAGGCCCTGAATCTAACCCCGAATACGCACCACTACTGATCATCAGGAAAAGACACATAGTATCGCTGAGAGTCCTCGTCGTACTCCCACTTCAGCTCGAGCACGCCATCCGGAGAAGTATCATCGGTCCCTGCATCTGGTGTAATAGTAATCTGTGAGCCACAAAGGACTCAGCAATCTCGCACCCTCGAGATCAAGACTATTTAAGCTTAATAGGTAGGAAAGGGGGGTAATGTAAGTGGAGCTGCGGCAAGCGACTAGCATCTATGGTGGCTAACTTATTCGCAAAGGAGAGCAAGAAGAGAAGGCAAAGCACGAGCGGAAACTAATAGAGCAGCCTACGCAAACATAACTCCAACGCCGTGTCCACTTCCCGGACTCCGCCGAGAAGAGGCCATCACGGCAACCACTCAGTTGATTCATTTTAATTATTTAAGTTCAAGTTATCTACAACCGGACATTAACAAATCCCCATCTGCCCATAACCGCGGGCACGGCTTTCGAAAGATCAATCCCTGCAGGGGGGTCCCAACTTAGCCCATAACAAGCTCTCACGGTCAACGAAGGAATAGACCTCCACCCAGGACCCACCGATCAGACTCGGTATCCCGGTACAACAAGATGATTCGACAGGTCAAAACTAGTCCAGCAACACCGCCCGAATGCGCCGACAAATCCCGATAGGAGCTGCACATATCTCGTTCTCAGGGCACACTCAGATGAGACATCCTACGAGTAAAACCAACCCTCAAGTTGCCCCGAGGTGGCCCCGCAGTCTACTCGGTCGGACCAACACTCAGAGGAGCACTGGCCCGTGGGGGGGCTAAGATAAAGATGACCCTCGGGCTCCGGAAACCCAAGGGAAAAAGAGGCTAGGTGGCAAATGGTAAAACCAATGTTGGGCATTGCTGTAAAAGCTTTAATCAAGGCGAACTATCAAGGGGTTCCCATATAGCCCAACCACGTAAGGGACGCAACAATCCGGGAACATAACACCGATATGACGGAGACTAGGGCGGCAAGAGTGGAACAAAACACTAGGCGAGAGGCCGAGCCTTCCACCCTTTACCAAGTATATATATGAGTAAAGATAACATAGCAATATAATGATATCCCAACAAGTAAATAAAGGTTCCAACAAGGAACGACTCCAATCTTCACCTGCAACTAGCAACGCTATAAGAAGGGGCTTGAGCAAAGCGGTAACATAGCCAATCAATGGTTTGCTAGGACAAAGGTGGGTTAGAGGCTCAATCATGGCAATTGGGAGGCTGACAAGCAAGTGGTAGGCATCGTAGCATTGGCAAAGCAAAAGAGCGAGCAAACTAGCATAGCAAAGATAGTAGTGATTTCAAGGGTGTGATCATCTTGCCTGCACAGTTGTCAGAATTGACTGGATCCTCAAAAGCAAACTCAACGGGCTCCTCGTTAGTGAACTAGTCTCCCGGCTCTACCCAACAACACAAACAAGCAACAAGGATACAATCAACCACGTGCAAGGGCAACCGATAATATGCAAAGATGATATGCTATGCGGGATGCAATGCGGGATGCAAAATGCATGATGTAACAGGAAATGCATGTACCTGGCCCCAACATGGAAATCCAAGTGTGCCACTGGATAGGGGGGAAGAAATCCCCTGAAAACGATATAAAGATCATGGCAATCGGAGCTACGGTTTGGAAATGGCAAGCGATTTACTAAACGAACCGATCTGCGATTTACAGCAAGTAGGCTCCTAAATGCAACAAAATGAACATGCTACAGCCACCCAACATGAAAACAAATTGCATGGCAGTGATGTACTCAAGAAACTTAACAAATCACCAGGATTGAGGCATAGGCAAATTCATCCATTAAGGGCTTCAAACAAGCATGGCAAAACTGAATAAGCAAAACAGATTTCAGAGTTAGCGAAATTAACGCTAATCTGGAATTTTAGACCACGATGCTCTTTTCGGAGCAGCAAAACAACATGACGCAAATCCTGAACATGGCAAGTAAGAGCATGGCATGGAGCTACTCAACAAGCTTAACAAAACACCCAAAATGACCTGGGGCCAAAAGGGTTCACAAAATACTCTACCGAGCACACGAACATCGATGAAACACAATCAGTTTTCAGACAGTGAAAACTGGGACATGCTGAAATAATAACTCACGGAGGCATGTAAACGAGCTCGATGCTCTCACTACGGTGCAAGTCATGCCAAGGCAAACATATATCCATTAAGAAGGCACAAAATGCTAGCTATACATGGCAAGAACAAAGGCATAGCATGCATGGATCACTAGCAATCACTCCGGCAAAATCGCAAAATAGTTCACGATCTGCCCAAAACAACAACTATGCAAAAGTTGAGCTCGATTGAGTCAACCTAGGGTGCTCCAACATAACAAGTAAAGACATGGATGGATTAAGCACAACAAGCATAACCAATCACTCTTACTGATCATCCTCAAAAGAGGCACGGATCACTAGCAAACAAGCTGGACATATAGCATCATGAACTAAAACATCCCAGACTTAATGATTTTCACTAAGTCCCTGAAATCAGTAAACTCAGGTAGCCCTCTTCGCAAGCTTGCACAAGACAACACACACGTCCTAAAAATGCATGGGTGGCACCTCTGGAAAGAAGACAACATGCTTAACAATTCATCCCAAAGGGGCACAGGCATATCATGCATGGATTAAATATGGCAAAAATGACAAAAGTGCATGTTGAACTAACGGATCTGCAATTTAACTCATGATGCCTCCTTTCAACAGCATTTTGGGCAACAAGATGACCTTAAATGCAAATGATGCAATGGAATGAAATGATGTACTCGTCGAGACAAATATTTTGACATATCATATGCCCAAATCGGAGCCACGGATGCAAAGATATCACTGGTCAAAAATGGCATAAAAGATTAAGAGGGAGAGCGAAAAGTCAACCGTCTCAAAATATCCCAGATCTAGGGTTTCGGGTACTGTAGCAGCTCGGGTCGCCGGAGTCGCCGGAAATGGTCACGGAGGTGGCCGGAGCTCATCGGACTTGGCGCGTGAAGGAGCTCGCCGGCCGGATCCGGGCAGCGAGGTGGAGCGGCGGCGTGGGGGCGGCGGAGGACGAGGAGGCGGCGACCGGGGAGAGGAGGCGGCGGCGAGGAGCTCCGGTGGAGGTGGCCGGCGAGGTCGCCGGAGCCAGGAGCCACGGCGGCTGGCGGTTGCGGGCTCCCTGAGCCGGGGAAGACGGCGGCGAGAGGAGAGGCCGGGAGGCGCAGAGGATCGGGCCCCCGCGGGCCGGACGCGGGCCCCGCGGGCCTGGCGCGGCGGCGAAGTGGTCCGGCGGCGGCGGCGAATCATGGCGTGCCACGTGGCGGCGGGGCGCGAAGTCGGACACGTCCGTCGGTGGGCGAATTGTCCGGCGGCGCGCGGGATCCGATGCCCTTTTTTTTGGAACTAGGGTTTCGAGGTGGAAGACGGGATCCGAAAATGGAGGGGGTACAAATAGGCATAAGTGGAGCTAGGAGAGTCCAAATGAGGTGCGGTTTTCGCCCACACGATCGTGATCGAATGACCGAGACGTTGGAGTAGAGTTTGGTGGGTTTTGGGCCAAAATGGAGGGGTGTTGGGCTGCACACACACGAGGCCTTTTCGGTCCCTCGGTTAACCGTTGGAGTATCAAACGAAGTCCAAATGACCCGAAACTTGACAGGCGGTCTACCGGTAGTAAACCAAGGCCGCATGGCAAGTCTCGGCCCAATCCGGAAATGTTTAATCCCCACACACGAATGAAAGCTTGAAATGGCCACCGGAGGAGAACGAAGCGCCGGAATGCAAAACGGACAACGGGGAAAATGCTCGAATGCATGAGATGAACATGTATGCAAATGCAATGCACGTGACGACATGATATGAGATGCACGAAAACAAAAACAACACACAGAGACAAAGACCCGAACCCGAGAATTAAATATAACTTAATGCCGGAAACGGCAAGAGTTGGAGTACAATTCGGGAAGGTTACATACGGGGTGTTATAGACCGAGACAATTTTTCTGCCTGTTAAAAGCCCGTGATTTGATTCGCACAATCATGGGCCGGGGTTCATTTCGGGCTGCTGCCGGCCCGTGAGCTGATCGGCACGTTTCAGGCCCAACGTACATCATGATTGCATGACGGCCCAATTATGTACCGTAATTTTACGGTTTGGCCGGTTTACTACGAAGACATGATATATATACAGTAAAATAACTGCAGCATCGTGAATAAGAAAAAACCTGTACTATACAATAAAGAAATTATGGCATATTACATCCACTGGGCATCAAAGTTCGCCACTATGATAATAAAGCACAAGCAGACAGCAGATTACATACACTGGGCATCAAAGATCGCCACCAATGCAAATAAACATGCTGACAAAATAATATACAAAACCGACAGCACTTCAATAGAGTTCAAGAAAGGTTAGGCCTGCTGGGGAGCTGCAGCGCAAGCAGCTGAGCAAGATGATGAGACTGCGCTTGTTCAACACTTATATCTTCCTCACTCTGAAAGATAAACAAGCAAGCAGATGACAGGTTTTCCACATAAAAGTATCAGTGCTGACAATTCATCACATTTCTTACTGACGAATAAAGTGACAAAGTTTAAATTTGCATTAACACAATATGGTATTGTTCAGGTCAAGACATGGCAGGAAATGACATTGTGAAGGAGTTGGCAGCTTCACGACACCACTGGATTACAGATCAAGAACTCGTAAGTATCAATGGTTAGTGTGCTATCAATTTATACCATTTTACATTGGCAAATAAAGAGACGGTTTAAATAATAGTAGAATGATATGACATTTTTCATAGTTAAGACATTGCAGAATATGACATTGTGCTGTAGTGGGTAGGTTCACCACACCACTAGATTACAGATGAAGAACAGAAGCATACATGCAGTGCAAAAGAAGATCACTTGCTCTGTATAGATTAATTTACATGGTATGAAGAAGGAACTTGGTTGTACAACTGAAAACTTAAATTGAGAAAGGACGAACTTTTGTTTACGAACTACATATAATAAACTTTAAACAAGCAATTTGATGCAAACACCAAAAATAAACAGCTGTTGCAGTCATGCCTAACCAAATATATACAACAAAGTTTGAAGGCTTGAGATGGACAAACTTACATTATTGGTGAAGACAGGCTCTATAAGGCCTTGTCCATACTGATGGGGGGGGGGCAATTCAAGAAGTTTACCACGGAATCTTCTTCAAAAGCATTTCCTTTATTCTACATTTTGTTAAGAGTAAATATAGATGTGATAATATATGAAAAAATGGAGAATATTTAAGATAAGATGAAGAGTGATGCTACATAACCAAGTAGCTATAAATGTAAGTGCAGCGATACAGGCAAAAGGTACAGCCAAGAGCAATGCACAGCTAAACTTCTTCAGTACCAACCTTATGGTAAGAATAAATATTGATCTGATGTGTAGAAAATTAAGGGCAAAGGAAAATAGGATGTAGAGTGATGGTACATGAACAACTACCTGTCATTATAAGTACACTGATAAAGGACAACATGTACTTACAAGAACAATGCAGAGCTAAAAAAACATTGGCATTGGATATATTCTACACTAATGTAACCATTCATACAGATCAGATAATTTGGGGCGAACAATTGATAAGCAAGCTATCATGCATACTGCTGTCACATAATGAACCAGGTATGTATGCAAGTACAGTGATACAGGACAACAGTTACTAACAAGATCAAAACAGCTGCAACATATTTGAGATATCCTGTCGTTCTTGTCAAACCGGAATTCTTCTTCGAGCAGATTTCCTACAAAAAAGATCCGTAAGGCACATGTGGAAAAGTAGAAGTTTAAATTGTCATGTGATTTCATAGACAGTACCTCATCCTGGGAACGAGACCAGTGCATAACAAGGTTTTTCCATTCAATGTCTTCTGAATTTAGCATAGGAGACTTCACTAGAAATTCGTTTATAGACTTGCCATCAAAGTGTGATTTCCTCAGGTAACACCGATACTGCTGCAATGCTTCCTTGAAAAGCACAAGCAAGCTTTGCTCGTCATGATTATCCAGATTGACCCTCGCCTAGTTACAACAATGTAATGTAAATCATTGATGTGTTCAATCAGCAGAAAACAGGAAAAAAATAGCCATGAATAATAGCACTTACACGTAAGTTGGACAGGAAGATGTGAAAATGGTGTTTGTCTTCACAATAATCTTCCCATGATGGGAATATATGCATGTAGTCCCTAACAACATTGAAAGAATTGTCTTTTAAACTGGGAATAAATGGAATGGGGTTCCAATTTGCAGGAATTGGCCGTCTCTGCAGTTGGGATAGGTCTTCGGCCGGTGGACTTGCTGTACTTTTTGCTGGAGTGGGATTTTTCTGTGGTACAGCTGGCGCTATGGCAAATGAAATCGGTATACCTTTTGCTGGAGTGCAGGTCCTGTGTGGTGGGGCTAGTGGTGTGGCCAGTGAAGTATGGGTACAGTCTGCTGGAGTCGGTCCTACGTTTTGTGTCACTGGTTGTACAACCAATATAAGTGGGGTGTTGTCTAATTTCTCCGTCACCACCACGTTTTTCAAGGACTTTGCTGGTGCTCCTTCAGGTTCGGCAATCACCCTCTTCCTTTTTGATGTCTGATGCACAAGAACAACATTTGAGTGAAAAACATGGTATGATGACAGATGGAATATGTATTGATAATGGATGGGCATGACATCTTGACATATATGATGAGTAAACTAAGCAAATGGCGGTGCAACAAAGTAGAAGAAATGCAAGACAACATATGCAAGATACCCGCAATCAATAAAACATTGCCAAATTAGAACAGGCACCTTGATGGGTGAACAGGACATGCCATCTGCCTTTGACTCCTCGAGGTTAGAATAGTCATTAGGATCATATTCTGAACAAGAATCAACAGGTGGGGAGCGTATGAGTTTCATTGCATCCAGAATGGCACTCAATGCCTTGGTGCCAATTTTGTAAGTCATTGCAGTGTTTAGCTTCAAGAGTGGACTGCTGCTAGTGCGACACAAAGCAGCTACACTGATCATAGTGTAGATATAACGGGAAAACCTTAAGCATCAGAGTAAAATTAGCAAAGTGGAACTTGCTGGAATATATGTGCTAGTATTGCTGGTACGGCTAGAAAGGCTTCAGATACCAGCTCTCTTCAAGTGAAGGTGCGGTACTATTAATATCAATGTAACTCTCAAAGGCGACACAGCTCCCCGCATTTCCTTGCTATTCTTATAGGATTCAAGTGGGCAGGCCACTACAAATCCTATTCCTATGTTTACAAGATCCTACGAATCAAAGAGGCTCAAAGTGTCCATCACAACCGACCGTATAGACCTCTACACTGCAAATGTCCCTGCTCATCTTCGGTACAAGGAACATACTGTACTACTATCATACTCCCTCCGTTCCAAAATATAAGTCTTGGTAGAGATTTCCACTATGGATCACATACAGATGTATCCAGGTACATTTTAGAGTGTAGATTCACTCGTTTTGCTCCATATGTTGTCCATGGTGGAATCTATACAAAGACTTGTATTTAGGAATGGAGAGAGTACATATTAGAGAAGAACGGAAGAGGAACATGGTAAAGAAGAGCAAGAAGATTTTGGATAACAAAATGTTGGTTGCGCAGTGCCCACACATGATGAACTAGAGCGCATTAAGAATGAAACTCCTAGCTGTCTCTCAACCATTTCAGGCAGTTGGATGAAGATCCTACGTCTCCTAACCCTTCTTCTTCCTCATCTCTGATTCTTCCCATACAGAACACCGCACGGGCTGCCGGCCGGACCACCGGCCCCCACCGCATGTGTTCCTCCGCCACCCCCACCCCACCCCAACCCCCACCAGCGTCGAGTTTTCTTCGTTCGACGAGGCCCCACAACCACCCGAGCCCCTTCGATCACACTGGCGAACTCCGGCGAGCTCTGAAAAATCGACTGACCCAATTTTGAAATTTAGTCTATTGTGATTTAACTAGTGTGGAATATAAAAGGGGAAAACCATAAGCATTGCGAGTATGGTGTTGAGCGTGCCATGGCGGATCTGAAGGTGCAAACCGAACAAAGGCAACTTCGCAACCAAGACAAGAAATTAGAGTAAAGCAGTGGCGATCTATTTTCTTGCTGTGATAAATAAGTTGAGCAGATACGAAAGAGTACCGCCTTTGGTGCGGCACCGTGTACGCATCTGCTGAGAATTTGACGGTGTTATGGTAGCGATGGCTGTCGGCGGCATGGAAGCAGATCTAGGAGGGTAGACGGTGGCGGCGGGGCGCGGTGTACGAGACGGTCGTAGGAGCGGCGCCGGCAAGGTGGTCGACGGCGGGGATGAAGGGAGATGACAGGATGCAAGGATCCCGGTCCGAAGCCGTAGATGAGAGAGGTCGATCTCTTGTAATGGATGGCAGCGTCGGGGTATCAGCTACGGCATGGTGGAGTAGGATGGCGGTGGATGGGGTGGCGGACGGCGGCGGACGGAGGAGGGTGGGGTAGAAAGGGTGTTTTGGCGCCCACGGAGTACGAATGGGGAAAAGGGAGGTAGAGAGGAAGGGGGGAACCATGTACTCAGGGCGCGCTTGTCTCAAATGCGAGGAAATTTACAAATTTAGCCCCCATTTCAAATTTCTACTACATCACAGCAACACTAGTCGGTTGGGGATAGGACGGTAATCTCGCATACACCGAATATTTGCCGACGAGAGTTTGTTTTTGGCGCCCACCGTGTATGAATATGAATCGGGGAGGAAGTCGATTTCGGCCGAGGACACACTGTGTTTTGGCGCCCACCGTGTATGAATCCGGGTGAGAGGCGGTTACGTCACGTTTGGGTGAAATTATAAACCTACCCCTATCGAAACCTATAGAAATCCAGCATATAGGCTTTGCGTGGCAGGGATAGGCAGTAGTGATTTCCATCTCGCAGATTTTAGTTTCGGGCGGTTACTACGACTTTCCCCCTTCGTTCAAATTTTGCACAGTGCACGTTTACCGTGCCAACTCAATTCGAATCCCGTTTGTATTCTATTTTTTTCCGGGCGGGATCCATTTTCAATTGGAATTACATTCTATATACATCATTTTTTATATATACTTTCAAAAGCACAACAAAGAATTCTGCTCCTTTATATGTATAATATGATTTACAAATACAACGATCTCGAAATCTTAAGGTTGAATTCGAAAAAATTTAACCAAATTATGTTCTACTAAAATGTATGGATCAGTAATATCTACATATTAAATAACATAGATGTGCGTGAATTCATATGAGTATGCATGTTTGATAGATCAATTTTGGTTCGAGTATGGATTACATGTATCATCATCTCGAATTCAAATATGTGAATCCCTTTTTTGTTCACTCCTTTCACGCCCATCTCTCTCGCATGCATGCTCCTTCAGGTAGCTATCACTCTCTTTTGTCCAGCTCACCCGCACACTCACTTCATGTTGCTCCTATCCTCGCAAACATGGTCTTTCGACGTCTCCCTTGAGTAGTGTCACACTCTCCCTATCATTATAAATTACACGGTTTTCATTATCTCTCACGTCTCTACTGTTCTCTGGTATCACTCGGTACCTAAGCTTTCTTTTTCACCGCCAAACACACAGTCTCCACTCGTCTTTCACTTTGTCTTTCTCTCTATGGGATTCTCTCACACACCCTATATGTCTCTACATATGACTCATACCACTAAAATTACTCTCTCTATCTCTCCTGTAGACACAACATTTGTTGCGGCCTCCTTTTCGTCTCCATCCCAGACCGACATTATTCATTTGTTTACCGATCAGACAACCCCGACTACCGTCTCCTCTCTCTCTCACACAGACACACACGCACAACTCCTACCACTAAAATGTGAATGGAAAACGAGATTTTGTTATACCCAAACAAAAAAGGACTCGAGGGAGTGATTGCTCTGACACGGACACGACCTCTCATAGTGCAGGCATTGAGCCGGCACGCCGGCCAAGAGGGCAGCACTCGCTGCAGGCCCGGTTGAGCACGCCTCCTCGCCGCGTGCAACCAGCTTAAGAATGCCCCGCCTGCCTTCATTGAATCCGCGCGTGTGCCGGCAACACATCCTTCCGCGAGCCGGCAGGCATTTTAGAACAGAAAAAATGACTATAGTATAATTAATTTACGCATGGTCTTGACTTGTTGTGCTCGCACTGGTAGCAGGAACTAGTAGAGGATTTTCTTTATTTATAACTCTCCTCACATTTTTTTGGCTTTGAAGTGAATCATGGTTGTGGACATTATGTATGAATGTGCAGATATCTGTGAACATGAGTTTGATGTGGATGTTGAACTTGGAATGTCAGGCTTGTGCGTGAACTATACCATGTCCAATGCTTTGTCTGTTATTGTTTGGAATGTAATTGCTGTTATTACATGACCTGAAAAAAAACATTTTGTGCCACATCAGTAGATGCACGGACATCAAAACAGGCATGCTGACTAGATAAACATTTGAACCTAGCTATTATGAAGGAAATTTTGTATTGACGACAGTTTTAGATAGCAGGGGACGCCTAGCCTGCTCGGCCTCTGCTAGCTTATTTCTAGCTTCTTCCATCTCTTCTTTGGCTTGGGTGAAGAGAGCATCTAATTTCTCCTTTCGCTTCTTCAGGAACTCAGCTACATTCTCAAGGGTTGTTGCACGCTTTCTTTCAGCCTTTACTAATGCCACGAGGACACGAACAGCTGACGACTCCACCTGGCTTGTGTGTAATCCAGCATCATCTGGGAATTTGCACCTTGTTTCTAATCCAGCATCATTAGGGAACTGGCACCTTGTGTGTAATCCGGCCTCATTTTGGAAACATGATCTCGAGGTTGACCATACTTCCCTCCTCGCAGGAACTGCATCCTGACATGAAGTTACTTCTTTTTTAGATCAATACTTAGAGCAACCTAGATCCATTTAGTAGAAGCCAGATAAACAGAACTCGGAGAAGTGAATTCAAAAGGAATAAATAAATAAAAACAGACTACAAGGTGAGAACACCCACTTCCTACATCAAGCTAAAAATGAAAGCATTAGGATGATTAAGACTCTTCTTATTACACATCGAAGAACACCACGCTTAAGAGAAACAGAAACTACAACATATACACATCGAAGAACCCGAGGCTACACGAAAGTAATTGAAAGGGTGTTACTTACCAAAGCTCGTTTTACAGGTTCGGTGCAGCTCCTCTTTAACTTTCCATGCTCCTTGAAGATGTCCCGAATATCCCGTGTTTGATCTTCATTGCTCCTCTGCATGTTCGCACTCGTGGTTTTAAAATCTCAACATGGCAAGAAAAATATACTACTAGTAATACTCGCGCATCTTGTGGGCAACATTAAAGCACTCGTCTGCCATGTTAGAGCATCTCCAACAAGATAAACTACTCATACAAATGCATCTTGATGCGTGCAACGCATGGGCATTTTGCTAGTTCTAAAAATCATTCCATCATTTGCCACACTACTGGTCGCAGATGAAAAACCTACCCAAGCACAGCGTGATACAGGAGCGATGCACAATTAAAACCTGATATTCTGTTGGACAATGGAAGCTATAACCAATTACTTTTACGGGAACAATAGCACCCAGGAAATTTGAAGGGTAGGTATGAACAAAATTGGAACTGCACATGTACTGCTAAGTGATTCAATACACACATTACCAATCGAGGAGGAGAACAATGGTCGCAGCGGCCTCTGTGAGTCATGGTTGGCAACGGGAGTCAGTTCATTGTCCGCGACGGTGGTACTTCTGCGCTTGGTGTCGGCTTCCGGGAAGCAGATATGAGACCATGGAAGACGATGCCGGGGAACAGGCTCCGTGTACGATGACGATGGTGGACCGGCTCCAGTGCGGCATACGAGGTCGTCGATTAGGCAGATGCGCTGCGGTGGACGAGTGCGCCGATGTAAAGGGGAGGAGCACGAGGGCTGCGGTGCCGTGGAGAAGTCTATTTTGCGGTGGGGATAGAAATTTGGGTGTATTCAGGTGTACTACTCTGGGTGCCGGGGTGGGGTTGGCTGGGTAGGGTGCACCTGAAGTTACAAAAGCAGCCCCCTACCAAGCATCATCCGTAGGCCTGTTCCGAAGGCTATGATGGTAACTTCCCACTGCTCGAGTCAGGGTCGCGGGAGATTTTCCCGCTGACCTCAAAATTTTGTGACACTGGACTCTCCGTGTGGCGTGTTGAGTGATTCAGCTAAGCAACTAGCGAGTAGTAGTAGTAGTAAACTGCATATTAGGTTTGACCGAAGTCAAACTTCCTAAAGTTTGACCAAGTTTATAGAAAAATATAAGCATTTACCATAACAAATATGTATGATGTGAAAGTACATTCAATAATGAATCTAATGGTATTTATTTGTTATTGTATATGTTAATATTTTTTGTTATAAGCTTTCTGAGAGTTTACAAAACTTGACTTTGACCAATGCTAATACGCGGACTTAAATAAAAATGGAGGGAGTACACATTTGTTTTCTTAGTTTGTAGTGAACTAATCATTTGTTGAAATTGTGAAATAAATATATTAGGCTATTGACTTCGAATGTAATGGTCTATACAATTCAATAGTTACAATCATTGTCGAATCCCAAGATGTATACAAGGTCTATAGTACTTCACAACATGCTCAAACTCACATAATCCCAGTCAAATGAGAATCTAAATGCATTTCATAGTTATTACTTTGTAGGATGCAACAAGAACAACCATAACTCTACATCAGCCATTATAGAAGCAACATTTTGACATATCCCAATGTGTGAATGAAACGTGCAGAGAGAGCTTTTGAAGATGGAGCAGATAGGGCGGGAAAGATTGTATGTATGTGGACGAGAGAGTAGGAGACAAACCTAAAGAGACAGAGAGAGATAGAGAGAGAAAGGGAGAGGAAGAAGTTAGGTCTGTGAGAAAGATGCATACATGTAATATACATGAGATGCGTGTGCATCTAGATTCTGTATACGTGGAAGGAGAAGAGACACCATGTTTGATGAGAGAACAGGAAAAACATGGACGAGAGGGGAAGGATCTCGTGGGTTGAGGGATTGACAATTTTGTGCGGGGGAGAGAGGGATTGGTAATTTTGTGCAAGAGAGAGAGAGAGGGTGGGGGGAGGAGTCAGTCAGCCATCATCACATCACCCTGCTTCCAAATGACCCCGCATTCTCTAGCGCGGTGTGGTCGCCGTCTTCGATGTGCTCGTTGCCCTCTTTGAAGATTGATGTGTTGTGCATGTTGGGGTGCAAATAAGCACAAGCGAGAGTGGTGATCGTATAACCTTGGATGGGGATGAATTGTGTGCTCGGGGGAGTGTGTGTGTGTGTGTGTTGTGCTGCATGTGTCTCTATGTGTGTGTGTGCGTGTGTGTGTGTCAGATATTGAGAGAAAACAAACCTAAGGAGAGAAATGGGTATTCACGAAGAGATTGTGCGGGCCTTGAGGTGGGCAGGGGCCGGGTGAGGGTGTGAAAATGTGCACGTTGATGCATGTGTTGCATGCGACCGTGCGAGGGATGGACGAATCGAGAGAGATGGTTGTTGTGTTACGGATGCTCCTTTCACTGTATCTCTCTCTCCCTCTCTCTCTCTCACACACACAAGTAAACTAGAAGACCGTTCTCTCTTGTATACACAACATATCGGCATCTGTCAATGTCTCACTCATGCACGATCATTTGCACATTCACACCTCTCTATGTCTGTATCACACGCACACTGTCTCCACATTGCCCTTCCGCCACAACACACATATGGACACATACACACGTTCTCTCCCAGTCACACACACAAAATCAGTATTAAAAAAACTAGCGCGCACCTAAAACGTCCAAATCCAAATAAACACGAACTAGAGCTAAATTCAAATATATGGAAATATTGCAGCGTCAAGAACTTTCACAGGAAAAAAAAGTTGAGTAATATTCGAGGATTGTTTTCACACACACAAAAAGGTTCGGTGGATGTCCTTCGAGCACGACACGGTGATGCACCGTTCGATCGACCACGCGGCCGCGGTTCACGCGCTTGCACAGGATTTCGTATCGTGGCTGTGGTACTAAGGTTGGTTACAATGGGCAAGAACATAAGCTAGTAACTAATAAAAGCGCTGCCTAAGTCTAATGTTTACGTGTACTAGTACAGTTTTAAGTTTTACCAACCTTATATATAAAACTAAAGTAAGCTCCCACACGTGCACTCATCAATATGCCGTCGCCGCCGTTGCACATGCCGGCGCCCGCCTGCTCCGGCCAACAATTTCTCGCCCATCACCGCGGTGTCGCCGCCATCCCTGTGCCATGAAGCCGAAGGTTCGCCCACTCACGTCGTCTGCAGTCCCTCCTCGCGATGCCGCCACGCTGCCAAGCATGCGAGCAGCTGGTAGAGCCGCGTCTATTCGCGCAGCATACAAAGAGGAGGACGAGCGCGTGCTCCAGCACGCCGGTGAGGAGGAACTAGCGTGTCATTGTCGTCTCCACCCGCGTGGAGGAGGCGTGCATGGTGGCTGTCGCGGCGGAAGCCGATCGCGCGCGCGTCGAGCCCGCAAACTGGGTGCGGACGCGGAATCTACCTTCGAGACCTTGAATGCCACGTGGATCCTGCAATCTGAAGGAGCAATTTGGGTCAGTCGACTCATGTGAGCCGTTTGATGCAACATGGATGGCTAGAAGGGCTTCTTCCACCTCTTCTGTCGTCTTCTTCCTTCACTCCATCGAACTTCTTTCACAAATCGACTGACCCAAATTATACTACTAGTACGAACGTATTAAGTACAGTAGGAACACGAAGATACGAGCAGTAGTACCAACTGCAAGAAGAACAGTAGTAAGACCCCAAAGAGTTCTTGAGAACTATGTGGGACCCACTAGATGTCATGTCTACTAGACCCATATCGTAGGCCTGACGGTATATCTTCTGCTTGTTCGCACGCCATGCCGGCGCGTGGATGTAACTTCACTTAATTCCGTCAAATGTTGCGCCTCCCACGACCTTCGCCTCCCTCGCGCGGTCGCGCCCTTTGAGACTTCGACCGGCTATAAATGAGCAATTTTTTTGCCTTTTTTTAGACAAGGAATATTTTTTGCCTACTCCGCATGCATGATACTCCCTCTGGTCCTTTTTACTCCCGTCAACCGTTTGCAAAGTGTTTGACCAAATTTATACTTTTTTTAACACCACCTTATATTAATTAACCAGACACACCAGTACACTCATTCGATACAATATTCACCACACAAGGTGGTACGTTATTTACAAGAATACCATCTAATCTATTGTCAAAGCTATACTTAGCGATTAAGTGTGCCACCTTATTGGCCGAACGGCTAATCTTTGACAATTGAAGATTGTTGATCAACTTCGAGATGCTCAACGCTTTCATCTTCAGGTCACGCATAGCAGACCTGTCAACGCTTTGACAGGCATCAATGAAATCCCACGACCAAATTTATACTAAAAATATCAATATCCACAATACTCCCAAAACACTTAGGCGCGGTGCATTAACTTCTACCTCATTTCTTGTTTCTTGACATATCAACCAATAGGAGATGTGGGTGTGCATGCTTTTAATGACTTGAGACTACCAAACATGACATGCAGTGGTTAGTTCATTGCATGCAATGCTATTAATTAGCAAATAAACATTAAGATCTCTCGTTTTCCCCTCCTCCTTGGTCACAGTGCACAATCTAAGATGACTTGCTCACCTAGACGGAGGGAGTACTGATTATAATGAGTACTCCCTCCTTCCATCTATATAGGGCCTAATGCGCTTTTCAAGACCGCCTTTGACTATTGATAAAATTAATACTACATGACATGCATAATGTGAAAATTATATCATTGAAAGCTCCTTTCACATATGAATTTGATGATGTGCTTTGTGTAAGTTGCATGTCATATATTATTGCTCTAACATTTGGTCAAAGTTAGCCTCGAAAAATGCATTAGGCCCTATATAGATGGAAGGAGGGAGTATAAGAACTACGTTTTATAATGAGTGTAAAAATATTGAATTGACATTGTGAATGTTAACACATTGTGGAATAGTTTTTGAAGTCTGCAAAAGTACTCAACTAGTGCTGTCGTTCTCCACAAAAAATGTGTTTACCAATGCATGCATGAACTCTAGTTACTCTAACCCCCCTCTCTTCTTTAATTCTTTGCCACATCAGCATGTTTGCTATTCCCGTGTGCATGATACCAGCTAAGATACCACCATTATGGTCAGCCTTAATCATCGCATGCAATAATTTAGTGCACCTTGAAATATGAACATGTGTGGGGCGTGTTTGTTTTTAATGACTCGAGACTATACCTAGCACGGCATGCAAGATGACTTATTATGCACCGTTCCCCATACCTGCAGGAAGCTCGTTCGTCTCCAAATTTTTTCCTCTCCATGTGTGGAAACAATATGCCTGCCAAACTCTCCTTCTCCCTCTGGCGGTCCCACCACTCCACCCCGTGTGAAAAAATCTGCATGCATGACTCTCCTCCTCCCACGCTCGTCCAATCCGTTGTGACCAGCAATATTTCCACCCCTTCGCGCCCCCGTAATTTACTCCAACAAATATGCCCACGTAGTTGTTACTTAACTGCAGGTGCATTCTGTCACTGACATATGGGCCCAACAGGGGTCTGGCCCACATGTCAGTGACGCAACTGGACCGGCAGTTAAGTCAGTGCAGCTCAGTCCATATCTTATGTAGGTGTGACATTGCTCGCTATAAATACTGCGCCTCCCACGACATCGCTATCTCCTCCCCCTCATGTTCATGTTCATCGCTATCTCCTCCCCCTCCCTCTCACGTCGACCACCATGGCATCGCCCCTCCCAAGCCCTAGGAGCCCCTCGCTGCACCACGCGGACAGTCACGCGTCACCGTTCCGTTCCTCGCCGCCACTAGTCGAGGAGGACGCGCCGGTGTTCCGCTCCTCGCCGCTACATGATGCGTCGCCGTTCCGTTCCTCGCCGCCACTAGTCGAGGAGGACGCGTCGGTGTTCCGCTCCTCGCCGCGACGCGTCGAGGTGGACGCGTCGGCGTTCCCAATCTCGCCAGCTCGCACGCCGGAGGACGCGTCGGCTCCCCGCTACGAGGAGAACGCTGCGCCGCTCGCTGAGCCCCCCAGCCTTGAGGAGCTTTGGAAAGAAATAGATGTCGCCTTGTGGGAGGATTTGCCTCCAGCAGAGCGCGCCAAAATAGAGGCGGAGAAGAAGGCCAAGGAAGAGAAGCGCACCGTGGAACAAGCTGCCTGGGAGGCCTATGTCGCGTCCGAGAGAGCCAGGCAATTGGCTCTTTAGCAGAAGGCTCGTGCGAGGGCCGTGAGGGTGGCAGAGGAAGCCCGTGCCGACGCCCTGAGTGCAGTCGGGCCCAAGAGCCTCATCTACGCTTGGCGGTACGTGGACCGGGTGTCAGGACCCCGATTCCAAGCCACATCGATCTAGCCGGTAACACCTCATATCACTTTGCGGCCTCACGCACGGTATCCCACGGGTGTCGCCTTACCATCGCCCAGGACCGTTTGCGCCTTTTGGCTCACGTATATGATAGTGTCGCTAGCATCCATATGACAGAGAACCCGAGCCGACATGGCTAGTCGTGAACCTAAAGCAGCACAGACCTATGGAGACAGGCATACATGAATCACATCGAACATGTCGGTCATCAACGAGTGATTCCGGGCTGTAGCACTGGGCTAACAGGACTCCGGGGATCCCGGGCTGTAGCAGGCTAGGAAGGACTCCGGAAGTCACCGCGTGACATTTCCCCGAAGGGACAGACATAGTGACGAAGTGAAACACATGTCGGCCAGTCAAGTGTCCTGAACAGTAGTGCTGGGCTAGCAGGACTCCGGTGAACCGGGCTGTAGCGGACTACTATGGCTCAAGGAACACTAGACTACATTTCTCCATAAGAAAGGCTGCCAAGGATAATCAACTAGATTGTCGGATCCCACTCATAAAAAGCATTTCAGTCATACACACAATATGCCCGATATGAGTACATACAACATGGCATCACAACAAAACTCTACAACTCAAGTACTTTATTTAAAGGCTCCAGAGAGCCATACATAACATGTCATACAGATAGGGGTCACACGACCCGACACTCAAGTCATACAATCATACAAGCACGTGCGGAAGCAACTAGTCTGAGTACAGACTCTAAAAAGAAAGAAGGCTTCTCGAAGCCTGTCTATCTACATAGGGCCCTCCATGGCCGGGATCACCACCTGGGTGGCTAGTCACTTGTCGACGTCAAGGTCTACATAAAACCCATCGGAGGGGGCAGTGTTGTCGTCTGAAAACAATAAATAAGCAAACATGAGTACAAAGGTAATCAGCAAGTCTTACATCAGAACCTACTATACATGCTCATTCTCAAGAAGGTGGTGGGGTTTATGCAGCAAGCCAGCTTTGACTCTTGGCTAAGCTATCCTACGGAACCTCTCTAGTAAAATAGTTTTCGCACATGAGTCCACTACTCACCAACACAATACTCCACCGAGAATCCTCCCTCATCATCCTACGAGAGGGCCATCCTCGGTACTCACACTTATCTTGAGTCTTTTAGTAGTATCCATTAACTTTTCTATGAACTGTATAGGCAACCAAGTAGTCCTTCACCGCGGATGCGGCTATTCGAATAGTTTTATACCCTGCAGGGGTGTACTTCGTCAGACATGTTTCCACCACTTAGTGTCTGCACACGATATGTGCTCGGCAGACTTCAAGCGAAAACCGACATGGGTGTAGACCACGACCTAACTAACCTCACAAGTCTCTAGTCCAGGTTTATCGCCTATTCAGGTTCCATCCGCAAGGAAATCCGGCCGGGGTGTCCTCAACGGCCCCAAACGATGTGAACGGGGTTCCCGAGACACCAAACGGGTGACTCGGTACACCGTGCCACGGTGTATCTACCGCAACATAGCCCACCCCTAGGGTCAGCGCTACGCACGGCCGCCAACACATGTCCTACAAACACCAGAAACTAGTTGCAACTCCTGGACAGAGGCGAGAGGGGTCAGTAAGTCGAGCGGGGTCATATTTCAGGGCCCAATGTGTGGTAGTAGCTGAATCTTAAATCACGCATACAGATCTCAGTTCTTAGGGACAGTCTCAATGAAACAACCCACCATGTACTCCTACATGGCCTCTCATCGATACCTTTACCAAAACATGTTCATCACATCCCTCATATTACCAACATAAGCATTTCACTCTAGCCCATCACCCAGACCTGACACGACTCTAAGCATAGCAGGCATAGCAAGGTAGGAATCACATACATGGCTCAATCAACTCCTACACATGCTAGTGGGTTTCATCTAGTTACTGTGGCAATGACAGGTCATGCAGAGGATAAGGGTTCAACTACCGTAGCACACAGCAGTTTGAATCGCGTTGTCTTAATGCAGTAAACAAGATCAGAGGCGATAACATGGGTTTGTATCGGAATGATCAATGGTTGCTTGCCTGATGGAGTGGTAGCGGGATACTGCCCTTTAGTTCGATACTCGTGAATATCCTCGGAGGCAGAACCTACCACGAAGAACACATCGGAACACAATCAACACATGACGATATGCAACAATATGATGCATGCTATGACATGGCAATATGATTGTGTCTTGGGCTAATGCAAGCTAGAATAGAAGGGGATAAACTCATTTGAATCAAAGATTCAAATATTAGCTCATTAAACATGGCATTTATAGTGCATTACCTTATTCTGTTTAAACAGCAAGATAAACTTGTTTTGTCATGCATGAAACCATTACAGATGGATAGATTGAATTTTTCTGATAATTTTTCATATATAATTTATCTCATTTGGAGCTATGGTTGAATTTCTATGAATTTTTGAAGTTTGAACTATTTTCTAGAATTTCCTGAATAAGAATAAATCCAGAAAATCAATTACTGCGTCAGCAACGCATCAGGGTGACGTCAGCAGGTCAAAGGCGCCAGCCAGGTCAAACCTGACTGGTGGGGCCCACTGGTCAGTGCCTCTGTGCACTAACTACGTTTAGTTAGCCTAAGTAACTAGCAGGGCCCACTAGTCAGTGACTATACTAATTAAACTAACCTATTTAGTTAGCACTAACAGGGTAATTAGTCAGGCGGGGCCCACATGTCGGTGAGAGAGAGGGGGAGGTCAACCCACGTCAGCAGATCAACCTCGCCGGTCAACGGGTCAAAACCTGCCGGCATTTAGGCGCCGGCAAGGCCAGACGCGGTGGCGCGCTGAGGAAATCGCCCACAGGGCACCAAATGATGCGCGGAAAGCAGCTACGGGTAGCTGGGGACGAACCGCGGCATTTGGTGGTGGTGGTTGGGCTCGGGGTGGCCAGAAACGACGCCGGCGACGACCTTGGCGGTCGCCAGAGTTCGAGCGTGGTTGAATCCGACGCTACGGGGCACGGCGAGGCGCGGGGAGTGGTGCGTTAGGCTCCTGGGACTGCGCTGAGCACGGTGGTGTGCCCGGCTTCAAGCCACGGTGGCCCTGGCCACGACGGCGACGAGGCACGGCACCGGCGAGCTTCGGCCGCGGTGGAAATCGGAGCTACAGGGCGCAAACGAGCAAGGGGAAGGTGGGGATCGAAGGAGAGGCTCACGGGGAGTGCAGCGGTGGTCTCAGCGGGCTCGGGGACGGGCTGGAGAAGAAGTGAGGTCACCGGTGATCTCGGATGCCCGAGGTTGAAGACGAGGGCGAAGGCGGCGTTGCAGGGCTTCCGGCGAAGCGTGGCTCGGTGGGGAGGATGAGGGAGTCGAGGCGAAGCTAATGGACTCGTTGGAGGAGCGAGGGGAGGTCTCCAGCGGCGACTATGGCGATCGGCGGCGAGGGGCACCCCCGGCCATCGCGGGAGAGGATGAGGGAGACAAGGGGGAGAGTGAGAGAGGACGAGAGAGGATCGAGGGGGTCCCGTGGCGTCTCTGGGCGCCTCCCAGCGTCGGCACAAGCAGGAGGTGGCCGGCGCATGGCCGGCGCGCGGCGAGCACGCGCCCCTGCCTCCTGGCGCGAGGTAGGGGTGACTGGCGCTGGCCAGTCAGCTGGGCCGAGCCAGGTAAGGCCCAAGTGGCTTCTTTCTCCCTTTTGATTTTTGTTTTCCTTTTATATTTTCCTGTAGCTTTAGGGCTTTATTTAAAATACCTAGGCACTTTCTAAAATCCTGAAAATAATTGTGGGCTCTGTTGGAATTATTCCTAACAGCAAACATTTATTTCCAGAATTGTTTGAGCATTTGAATTATTTTATAGCAATTAAATGCCCAAATTCAAATATTTATGATTTAAATCAATGACCTTCTGTTGACCTAGAAAAATGTGCACCTATTTTCCTAGAGGTTCTAACCCAAGGCAAAGAGGGTGAACATTTTAGAAGGGCATTTCAGGTTCATTGAAATTATTTTTAGTAAACCCTAGTTGATTTCAGGGGGGGTGCTGGGGGTTCTGCCTTCCCCATTTCAAGTTTCTGATGAAAGTAAACATGATGCACCCTCTAATGCATGGACTAGCTAGGGTGTGACACCGGGTGCACGCTTCCAGCGAGGAGGAGTACCTGTTGGCGCCGGATCACCACACCGGTGATATTGCGCTCGCCCGCCGGCAAGCCGCCAATCAGCACCTCGCGAATTGCGAAGCTGAGGAAGAGGCGGTGTGTCGGCGCGCTGGGAAAGGGCCGCGCACCAGGGCACTCGTGGCGCGCCGCAAGCGCTCCTGCAAGCGTCGTGGCTTTTAGGAGGAGTATAATTTTTGTTTCGTAAGGCGATCTCATTAGTTTTGGGACGCAAATGATAAATCCCGAACGTTCAGGAATTTTTAGCGTCCTTAGTTAAGTATCTAAAAGGGAAAGTTTGGAAACCTTGTGTATTCGTACGCATTTTCAAGTACGTGCATATAGCACAAACTTTACTATATACTATCGCATGAAAAGAATTCTATGAGACTAGGTCTCACGCGAGACCCATCCTGATGGATGACACGTGGCATTCACAGATCACAAAGCATCCCCCACCCCCACTTAAAAGCCACGTGTCATCCATCAGGACGGGTCTCACCTGCTAACCGTGAGACCTGCTCTCATATACGAGTAACTTTTTTCCACTATCGCACTACACGTCTCTCTCGATATACGAGTAACTTTTTTGCAGACTATGCTACTCCCTCCGTCCAGGTCAATAAGTCATCTTAGGTTGTGCACCGTGACCAAGAAGGAGGGAAGACTTATACACATAGACGGAGGGAGTACTACTATTACTTATGTACGTGCAAATGCACGTTTTAACATTACGATGCGGTTTTTGTAAAAGTAGAAAAACAGCACTAGTCAAGCTTGTGAAACGATTCAATGCAAAACAAATGCAAAAATGCTTGTTTGATTGTTTACTTTTAGCTTCCTTCTCTGTGGTTATTTCTCTGTCGTACTTTGTATGGAGTATCTCACTGGTTGGAAAGGCATGCAAATTCCCAAACCGCTTCCTACACCCTGTATCTCACTGGTTGCCGGCGTTGACGTTGTCGTCCATGTCGTCGAGGATGAGGTTGTCGAGGTCCGGGAAGAAGTCGTCGTTCGCAACTAATCATGTGGACTAGCATAGTAGTAGGATATAGAGTAGAAACATGAATTTTAGCACGATTTCGAACAGAAAGGACAGAAACACATACGGTGCAACGGGAGCAGCACCATTGGCGTTGAGGTTGTCGCCCATGTCCAGACACCACGTAGACACGGTCTTTGAGCATGGTTCGTAGTCGTTCCCCGCTCGGGCATTGAAGTTTGTAACTATTTTAGATTAGAATATACTACTCCTCTAGTGCTAGTAGTAGAGCAGAGTCCTACTCTACTACTCTACTCAAGCAAGTTAGGGCATAGCATTGTCGGGAGTACCAGTACTGTGATCACTCAAGCAAGTTGTCTGGCATCGACATGACCCTACGCTGCTGGTATGTGTCTCGTAAGTCAGGCGGCGTGCTGTAGTCATCATCACATGTCCACTTCCCGCAGCACATATTCGCTTCTCCATCTTTGTCCGCACATAATTTCGTCCAATCTTCCATCCCCACTAAGGCGCCTCCCCCCCTCGTCCGAAACCCAAGCACTAACAATGGCAGAACCGAGAAGCGTCCGCCGAAAGAGTGGCTGGAATTCGCTCCCCACAGAGGTAATCAAGCTCATTGTTTCGCATGTGGACAGTCTCAGTACCATGCCGCTCGCCGTGTGCTCGTCGGGGCTGTACCATTTACTCAAAGCCCTCAGGCCGGAGCTTTTTAAGCCAGCTCCTTGCTTGCTGATGCCGCCTGATCTTTAGAAATGGTGTGTCATGCAGCATAACGATCGTAGGGTGGCGAGCATCAACCCCCTTAACTGCGATCCGATCCCCGTCAGCCTCAACTACATTAACGGTATGTACTGGGTCGGCATGAACACGTCTTGGATGGTGCTCGTCGACGGTCGCGGCAGCTGGATGCTCGTGGAGGTCTACACCCGGCGATTGATCCCCCCTTCCTTCGATTAACACTTCACTGCTTTGGCACCGCGGCCCAGAATACTCGGAATCTTACAGTAGCCAACATGATACCAAGTTTGATTTTCTCAAGGTTGTAATCTGCCAAGTGCCCATAAGATCTGCAAATTATAAAGACTTCAGGCTAATTGCATTCTTCAACCACGGTCTCGCCTATCTGACAGGTCACTTTGGTAAGTGGATAAATCTGCACATCCATCGCAGGATCATACATCCTCCATGGTTCTCTGATGCCATTGAACACAAGGGCTTCATTTACGCTGTCGACTCCTTCTATGGCTGGACGTATTGCTGGCCTACTCCAGTCATCGCTACAAACGGCTATTACAGCAGTATGTTACTTTCCTATGATATCATGATGGCTTGCTTATATTACTGTCAACATTTGCTGAAAAAATATTCATGCTCATAACATGTTGTTCTTCAGATTGACTAAACCAAGAGCCCTTTTTATTTGACTCCAACTTGATATGATGTTGTAGGCCGCCTGGTGTCCCTACCCTTCCTAATCCCAGAACCTTTCAAAGAAAAGCGGCATGGCAGTTGCAGGTGGTTCCTGGCTTGATCAGACGATGGCGAAAGATGATTGATGATCGTTCGCACGTACCAGACGTGTTGTTTCGCGAAATACAATCACAGTCACTTCAAGGTCTTTGAGCAGGATCCTAGCTTCTCTAGGCCTTCAGGAATTTTTGACTGGAGGCTGGTAAGTAGCCTTGGTACACGCTCTCTGTTTATCGGACTGAATTATCCGATTAACCAGGAGATAACTGACGGCAAGGATCATGATGGCAGCGCGGTTTCGTTCATCAGGCAAAACGGTGTGTACACAACGTACCATGCGTCTCTGCATGCACCATACCCTGATATGTGCCGCCACGCTCTGCGGCCCAAAGTAGGAGAGAGGGTCGCAAGTATGAGACTTTGACCTAATGGCTGGAGTTTCCCCCGTCAGGCACCCATCTGGTTCAAGCCGTCAGCCAATCTCCACAGCTTAATAAATAGTAACGTCTAACTGAGCCAGTTAGTTAGATGTGTACACTTGGTGTAGTAGGATCTTTATTTAGTTTGATGCATACACTTGTTCTTTTTTGGTAGCGCTTTTGTAATGATGGCTGATGTTTGGTTTGGAAGAGAGAGCTACATCTTCACTCTTCTGGCCTGCTTACTACTTCTGTTGCACCCCCAACCCTGGTTGTTGTTGCTGCTATTTTCAATGTACAATCAGTAGTATATTTCGTCTGTTGGTTGAATAAATGTGTTGTTAGAATGACAAACACAATGTTTTGGAAGTCGTTGCACGGTTCGATCGTTTAGTGCCCCGTACCGTATGTAGCGCATACTATTTATCGTACGGAACACATTTTTTTTAAACTCCGAACACATTTTCCACTTTTTGATAACATGCAGCCCACTGATGAAGGCCCAATAGAGAAGCCCATAATTAACATGAATCCAGCCCAGGTACATGCTCATGGTCCCCTAAACATAAATAAGTAAATAAATAAATAAAGCTAAATGCTCATGCACCAGTTCTTTGGGAAAATAGGTAGCCAGTATTTCTTTTTAAAGAATACACAAGCTAGGCCTATTTGTTTTCTCCGAATTACTGGGCTGCAAATCTTTCAAGACGAGGAGGGATGCATTCCGGCCTGGCTTAAGAGTATGGTCAATGTCTGTTAAAAGAAATATCAAAAGGGGTTGAAAATTCCAAAAAAACAAATGGGATATAAGTTTTTTTTGTTTTTGTTCTTCACTGATATCTTATACGTATTTCATTGGATTTAACATGACATAGTACTAACTTATTTTTAAATTTGTTTTAGTATGGCTATTAATTTTTGGATTAAAAATATTTCGTTCCCCAGCAAAAATTTGCGAATTTTCAAAATTTCCCATATATTTAGTTAATTTTTTTACCCTGGTACTGACCAGAAAATGGCCAACAATTCTAAAAATGGAAAACAGGATGCAATAAATTCCATATGAATTAGAAAATGAGTAAAAATTATAAAAATAATAGCAAATGGGTTGTACACGCCACAGATTTCGAGGCTGACTTGTTTATGCAAGGCTTTGTTAGTGAACACACGATTCTAGCAGCAGTTAGTGTTGCATGTCCATCCAACGGCCGACGTGCTTCTTCAATCTCTGACCTTCCTGCTCCAGCCGCCTAAACTAGCGCCGGCGGGACTGCCTACTCCCTCCTGTGGCCCGCTGTGATGCCGCGCAGGCTTCCTCGGCCCACCCTACTCCCTCCGCTGGCCTAGCCGCATGCAATCAACTGCCTCCTTATTACGCGAAAAAAATGATTCTTCCCACTGACATCTGGTGCGCACCGGTTGGGAGGCTGACCTGTGGGCCTACTAAGTTGACGCGTACGCAGGGCTTGTCAACTTAGTCAACAAACGATTCTAGCAGTGGTAACCATTGGATTTGAATCAAACGGTCCTGCGGCTTCTTCAATCGTTGCTCTTCTTGCACTAGCCGCCCAAACCAGCGCCGGGGGGACCGCCTGCTCCTGCCTCCAGTGGCCGGCTATGCTACCGATGAGGCCTCATCGCCCCCTACTACTCCCACCGCTAGCTAGGCCCTGCGGCGACGGCAGCCTCACACCGCAGTTGAACCAGTGAACCCTCGTACTCCTCTCCGCGTGGGCATCCACTGCCGCGTCTTCCCCGGCTCCGCGTCGTCCCATTCCTAGGCCTCGCCGTTGTCCACCGCCTTGGTGCTCTCGGCGCGGCATGGTCAACGATATTCCATCAGAAGAGTATTGTACATGGAGAGGCTGACAGCTGGGTCCATGGCCACAGCCTAGTTTTTTTGTGACTTGCCAAGTAAGTCGCTTTGTCAGGCCTGTTGGGCTGCAAATCTTTCAAGACGAGGAGAGCTTTCATTCGGCTGGCCGAGAAAATGGCCCATCAGTAATGAGAAATGGGTTGTACATTTTTGAAAATCAAACCGGCAATTAGTTTAAAATATCTTTTCTTCATTACGAGATTTGAAATTACATTAATTTTTATGCGTGGAGAATTTTTTGGATTTTATATTGGTATACATTTATTTTTAAAATCAGTTTGAATGTGAGTTGAAATTTCGGGATTAAAAACAGTTTGGACCGCACCTAAATATGCAAAATTTCGTATAATTTTTTAACAGTGGCCACAATATGGGTTGTAATGCTAACAAAAAGAATATGGGCTGCAAAAAAACCTTAATAATTAGCAAATGGGCTGTAAATTATTAGAAACAATGGCAGATGGGTTGTATGCTGTTTTTCACAGATTTGAGGCTTTCCTAAAAAAAGGTTGACGCATAAGCAGTGATTGTTGGATGGCCATCCAACGGCCTTCGTGCTTCTTCAATCTCTGCTCTTCCTGCTCCAGCCGCTCAAACAGGTGCCAGTGGGACTGCCTGCTCCCTCCTCCCCACGGCCGCTCTGTTGCCGCGCAGGCCTCACCGCCCCACCGTACTCCCATCGCCGGCCTAGCCATCCCTCTACTCACCCACACCTGCTGTTATTCTCTGGCGACGGCAGAAGAACCAGTAAACCCTCGTACAATCGTACTCCCCTCCGCGTGGGAAACAACTGCCGAGTCTTCCCTGCCTCCGTGTTGTTACCTTCCTAGGCCTCCTCGTCGTCCACCGCCCTAGTGCTCTCAGCACGGCCTGGTCAACGTGGTCAACGACCGAGATGCATCTGAAGTGGACTGTACGTGGAGAGGCCGACAGCTGGGTCCACGGCTGCACGCAAGGAAATGCCTCCTTATTACGCGCAAAATAATGATTCCTCCACCTGACATCAGGGACCCACCGAAAGGGCCTCTATATTTGACGAAAAAAAACATTACCGCCGCTGACAGCTCGGACCCACCAGCTATATCTTCGCAAGCAAGGAAGTGCCTCCTTATTACGCTCAAAAAAATGAATACCCCCCCTGCTAGATGGGACCCACCTTGGTCGGAGGCTGACTTGTGGGCCTACTAAGTTGACGGGGATGGAGGGCTTTGTCAACTTAGTCAATATGCACGATTCTAGCTCCAGTGACCGTACGATGTCCATCCAACGGCCGTAGTGCTTCTTCAACCTCTGGTCTTCTTGCTCCAGCCGCCCAAACCAGCGCCGGTCGTGCCTCGTGCTCCTGCCTCCCGTGGTCGGCTACGATGCGGCGGAGGCCTCACCGCCCCCTACTACTCCCACCGCTGGCCAGGCCATCCCTCTACTCACCCACACCCCCTGTTATTCTGCGGCGACGACAGCCTCACACCACAGTGAACCAGTGAACTCTCGTACTCCTCTACGCGTGGGCATCCACTTCCGTGTCTTCCCCGGCTCTGCGTCATCCCCTTCCTAGGTCTCGTCGTCGTCCACCGCCCTGGTGCTCTCGGCGCGGCGTGGTCAACATGGTCAAGGAACGGCTTCCATCGGACGTGGACTGTATGTGGAGAGGCTGACAGCTGGGTCCACGGCCGCAGCAAGGAAGTGCCTCCTTATTACGTGCAAAATAATTATTCCTCCACCTGATAGCGGGACCCATCGGACGGGCCACCGTATTTCACGAAAAAAACATTTCCCCCTGACTGCTGGGACCCACCAGCTACATCTTCGCACGCAAGGAAGTGCGTCCGGGCAAAAATAACGATTCGCCCCTGACTGCTGGGACCCACCAGCTACATCTTCACAGGCAAGGAAGTGCCTGGCAGTCAGGACCCACCTGGTCAAAGCGTACGTAGCATTGTCATTCTGGTCGTGAACGTGTACGTACATACTGGTCGATGTAGAGGCGCGCACGTGTCATAGTAGAGGCGCGCACGTGTCGTAGTAGAGGCGCGCACGTGTCGTAGTAGAGGCGCGCATGTAGCATGTACACGTACGTACAGCGGCCATGGTGCAAGAAAGAAAATACGGCCATGTATGCGTACATACGTGCGGGGTCTCGAACGCCTACTTGCGCATACGTACAGCCAGGGCTCGTGTACATGGCTGGGTCGGAACGGACAAACAGTCGGCGTGTTCATGGGGAGGCAACGGAATGCGTCGGTTTCATGGGGAGGCAACGGAATGCGTCGTGTTCATTGGGAGGGCTTGGACGGAATAGGCAATGGAAACGAGGCCTGGCGTACCGCAGAACGGAGGAAACGGCCTTGTGTTCGACCGGACACGTTCAAAATGGGATCATGTTCATCGGGAGGGGTCTGGCGTACCGCAAAACGGAGGAAACGGACCTCCTACGGTCGAAATGGGGGTCCTGTTGATCGAGAGGGGTGTGGCGTACCGCAAAACGAAGGAAACGG
Source organism: Triticum monococcum (assembly GCA_034509565.1). Taxonomy (NCBI): domain Eukaryota; kingdom Viridiplantae; phylum Streptophyta; class Magnoliopsida; order Poales; family Poaceae; genus Triticum; species Triticum monococcum. Next base: position 58,991,764 of record CM067843.1, on the reverse strand, counting down.
ACTTGTGTTGGAGCGCTATGGTCGAAACGGGGGTCCTGTTCATCGGGAGGGGTGTGGCGTACCGCAAAACGGGACTCCACGGGATACTGTTCATCTCTACCGTCGACCTCCTCCAGCCTCCACGGGCTCCTGTTCATCCAGCCTCCACGTGCTCCTGTTCATCCAGCCTCCACCGCGCGCTACTCCATCGGCTACTGTTCAACCACCCCTCCATCGTCTACTGTTCATCCAGCCCTCCACACCACGGGGTCTTATTCAACCACCCCTCCACGGGCACCCCTCCACCGTCTACTGTTCATCCAGCCCTCCACACCACGGGGTCCTGTTCAACCACCCCTCCACCGTCTATTGTTCATCCAGCCCTCCACACCACGGGGTCCTGTTCATCCACCCCTCCACGGGCACCCCTCCATCGTCTACTGTTCATCCAGCCCTCCACCACACCACGGGATCCTGTTCATCGAGAGGCAACGCCACCGCTCACTGTTCATCCAAACCCCCCCACAACGCTCACTGTTCATCCCATCGATCGGCTTCAGTTAGCAGCAGTAGCGAAGGAATCGCTCGATCAGGTTCAGTTAACAACCATCGATCGATCGCTCGGGTTCAGTAACGCGTAGCCTGCAGTGCAATCGCTCGGGTTCAGTTAGAGCCCAATGCCTCGCTCGGGTTCAGTTAGAGCCAACGCCTCGCACACATGCGCGTACGTGTACGAGAGAAACGCGCATCGCTCAGCCCCCGACCTCCCACCGTAACCAGGAACTACCCGAAATTTTCCTCCCCCTCGCTTCTACCACGGTTTTTTCCATTATGGACGGCCCAAAGAATGTCATGCAGCTGCGTCTCCGGCCCGCCCAGGACGAAAAGCCCATTTTCTGTCATGATTTTTTGTCCTAGAAGTAGGAGCCCACCACATCTATGATGATACCGGGTTTTGTCACAATTATCGTCATAGAAGTGTCATATGTATGACACAAAAAAATTTCGTTCGGCCCAAAATGTCATGGATGTTTCTTTTTTTGTAGTGTAAGTGAAGCACATAGAGTATTCTAATAAATTCCGATTCATGCGTGTCTCTCCCAAAAGGTGTGTACAGCAAGGATGATTGTGGTAAACTAAAAAGCATAGACTCAAATCTTACAAGACGCTCCAAGCAAAACACATATCATGTGGTGAATAAAAATATAGCCTCAAGTAAAGTTATCGATAGACGAAGACGAAAGAGGGGATGCCTTCCGGGGCATCCCCAAGCTTAGGATTTTGGTTGTCCTTGAATTTTACCTTGGGGTGCCTTGGGCATCCCCAAGCTTAGGCTCTTGCATTCCAAAATCCATCAAATCTTTACCCGAAAACTTGAAAACTTCACAACACAAAACTCAACAGAAAATCGCATGAGCTCTGTTAGTATAAGAAAATAAACCACCAATTTAAGGTACTGTAATGAACTAATTATTTATTTATATTGGTGTTAAACCTACTGTATTCCAACTTCTCTATGGTTCATACCCCCGATACTAGCCATAGATGCATCAAAATAAGCAAACAACACGCGAAAAACAGAATCTGTCAAAAGCAGAACAATATGTAGCAATTTGGAGGTTTCGAATACTTCTGTAACTCCAAAAAATTCTGAAAACTTAGGAAGTACTAGATACATTGTTTATTAATCCTATGAAAAAGGAATCAATATTTTATCGCGCTTCTGCTAAAAATTAAAACTAATCTCCTGGGCGCAAAAGTTTCTGTTTTTCAGCAGGATCAAATCAACTATCACCGTAAACTATCCCAAAGGTCTTACTTGGCACAAACACTAATTAAAACACAAAAAAACACATATAACTAGAGGATAGATGATTTATTCAAAGCAAAACATGACCTAAAAAGCAAGAACAAAAATAAAATTGGGTTGCCTCCCAACAAGCGCTATTCTTTAAATCCATTAAGCTTGGCATCTATAATTTTAATGATGCTCACATGAAAGATAGCAATTCAAACACGAAGATAGCATCATGTAGTATATGTGAATCACATCTAAGTCTAACATACTTCCTATGCATAGGCATTTTATAGGAAAACAAATTAGCAAGACAAGCTAGATCTAGCATATGCAAGGAAGAAGAAAGAAACAATAGCACTCTCAACATAACGAGAGGAAATTTAGCAACATGAAAAATTCTACAACCATATTTTCCTCTCTCATAATAATTACATGTAGGATCATAATCAAATTCAACAATATAGCTATCACAGAAAATATTCTCAACACGATCCACATGCATGCAAAGTTGACACTCTTCCAAAATAGTGGGATTAACATTAACTAAAGTCATGACCTCTCCAAACCCACTTTTATCAAAAATTTCATAAGATTGAACATTCTCCAAATATGTGGGATCTAAATTTGACACTCTTCCAAACCCACTTTTAATATTATTGCAAAAACTATTATCAATCTCATATTCATCATTCGGCTTAAATAAATTTTCAAGATCATAAGAAGAGTCACCCCAATCATGATTATTGCAACAAGTAGTGGACATAGCAAAACTAGCATCCCCAAGCTTAGGGTTTTGCATATTATTAGAACAATTGACATCAATAGGATTTATAATAAAATCATTGCAATCATTCTTTTTATTCAAGGAGCTATCATGAATCACTTCATAATTTTCTTCATCACAATTTTCAGATTCACGAATTTCAAGCAAAACTTCATAAAGATAATCTAGTGCACAAAACTCACTAGCAATTGGTTCATCATAATTGGATCCTTTAAAAAGATTAGCAATTGGATGGGGATCCATAAACTTTAGATATTTAGCAAGCGAAGATGCAAGCTAATAGAAGGCACATGGTAACATGAGCAAACAGAAGGACGAACGGAAGAAGGGCCAAGGAAAAGGCAAATCTTGTGAAGTGGGGGAGAGGAAAACGAGAGGTGAATGGAAAATAATGTAATGCGAGGGAGAAGATTTTATGATGGGTACTTGGTATGTCTTGACTTGGCGTAGATCTCCCCGACAACGGCGCTAGAAATCCTTCTTGCTACCTCTTCAGCATGCGTTGGTTTTCCCTTGAAGAGGAAAGGGTGATGCAGTAAAGTAGCATAAGTATTTCACTCAGTTTTTGAGAACCAAGGTATCAATCCAGTAGGAGACAACGCACAAGTCACCTAGTACCTGCACAAACAATCAAGAACCTCGCAACCAACACGATAAAGGGGTTGTCAATCCCTTCACGGTCACTCGCAAAAGTGAGATCTGATAGAGATAGTAAAATTAATATTTTTGTTATTTTTGTTATATAGATTGGAAAGTAAAGATTGCAAAATAGTAAACGAGATGCGATGTAAATAAAAGAGATGCAATATAATAAGAAAGAGACCCGAGGTCCATAGGTTTCACTAGTGGCTTCTCTCAAGATAGCATGTATTACGGTGGGTAAACAAATTACTGCCGAGCAATTGATAGAAAAGCGCATAGTTATGAAGATATCTAAGGTAATGATCATGAATATAGGAATCATGTCCATGTCAAGTAGATCAAAACGATTCTGCATCTACTACTATTACTCCACACATCGACCGCTATCTGGCATGCATCTAGAGTATTAAGTTCATAAGAATAGAGTAACGCTTTAAGCAAGATGACATGATGTAGAGGGATAAACTCAAGCAATATGATATAAACCCCATCTTTTTACCCTCGATGGCAACAATACAATATGTGCCTTTCTGCCCCTACTGCCACTGGGAAAGGACATTGCAAGAATGAACCCAAAACTAAGCACTTCTCCCATTGCAAGAAAGATCAATCTAGTAGGACAAACTAAACCGATAATTTGAAGAGACTTGCAAAGATATCAAATCATGCGTATAAGAATTCAGAGAAGAACCAAATAATATTCATAGATAATCTTGCTCATAAACCCACAATTCATCGAATCTCGGCAAACACACACCAAAAGAGTATTACATCGAATAGATCTCCAGGAACATCGAGGAGAACTTTGTATTAAGAATCAAAGAGAGAGGAGAAGCCATATAGCTAATAACTATGGACCCAAAGGTCTGTGGTAAACTACTCACGCTTCATCAGAGAGGCTATGGTGTTGATGTAGAAGCCCTCTATGATCGATTCCCCCTCCGGCAGATCGCCGGAAAAGACCCCCAGATGGGACCTCACGGGTACAGAAGGTTGTGGCGGTGGAAAAGTGGTTCCGTGGCTCTCTACGATCGATCTAGGGTATAAGAGTATATATAGGTGAAATAAGTACGTCGGTGGAGCTATGAGGGGCCCATGAGGAGGAAAATACTTAGAGATAAAAGCATCTTTGCACTTATTCCATGAATCAATACTATTTTTAGGCAAAGACGAAAACCAAGTTTTAGCACGATCTCCAAGGGAAAACGGGAATAACTTCAGTTTAACAATATCATTATCCACATCTTTCTTCTTTTGCATATCACATAAATCAATAAAGTTTTTTAGATGGGTAGCGGCATCTTCACTAAGAAGGCCGGAAAATGGATCTTTCATGACAAGATTTAGCAAAGCAACATTAACACAAGATTCAGCATCGGTAAGAGGAGCAATCGGAGTGCTAATAAAATCACTAGTGTTGGTATTGGAAAAGTCACACAACTTAGTATTATCTTGAGCCATCGTGACGGGCAAGCAATCCAACACACAAGAAAACAAGAGACAAGCAAAAGAGGCAAACTGGAAGGGGAACGGCAAAAGAGGGCAAATAAAACGGCAAGGGTGAAGTGGGGAGAGGAAAACGAGAGGCAAATGGCAAATAATGTAATGCGAGGGATAAGATTTTGTGATGGTACTTGGTATGTCTTGACTTGTGCGTAGACTCCCCAGCAACGGCACCAGAAATCTTTCTTGCTACCTCTTGAGCACTGCGTTGGTTTTCCCTTGAAGAGGAAAGGGTGATGCAGCAAAGTAGCATAAGTATTTCCCTCAGTTTTTGAGAACCAAGGTATCAAGCCAGTAGGAGGCCACGCCCAAGTCCCTCGTAGCTCACAAACAAATAAGAAACTCGCAACCAACACGATAAAGGGGTTGTCAATCCCTTCACGATCACTTACGAGAGTGAGATCTGATAGAGATAATAATGATAAGATAAACATTTTTGTAATTTTTATGATATAGGTTGAAAGTAAAGATTGCAATATAAAATAGATTGGAAACTTATATGATGGAGAATAGACCCGGGGGCCATAGGTTTCACTAGTGGCTTCTCTCAAGATAGCATAAGTATTACGGTGGGTGAACGAATTACTGTCAAGCAATTGATAGAAAAGCTAATAATTATGAGAATATCTAGGCATGATCATGTATATAGGCATCATGTCCCTGACAAGTAGACCGACTCCTGCCTGCATCTACTACTATTACTCAACACATCGACCGCTATCCAGCATGCATCTAGAGTATTAAGTTCATAAGAACAGAGTAACGCCTTAGGTAAGATGACATGATGTAGAGGGATAAACTCAAGCAATATGATATAAACCCCATCTTTTTATCCTCGATGGCAACAATACAATACGTGTCATTTCCCTTTCTGTCACTGGGATCGAGCACCGCTAGATTGAACCCAAAGCTAAGCACTTCCCCCATTGCAAGAAAGATCAATCTAGTAGGCCAAACCAAACTGATAATTCAAAGAGACTTGCAAAGATAACCAAACATGCATAATAGATTTCAGAGAAGAATCAAATATTGTTCATAGATAGACTTGATCATAAACCCACAATTCATCGGATCTTGACAAACACACCGCAAAAAGAGTTACATCGAATAGATCTCGAAGAAGATCGAGGAAAACTTTGTATTGAGATCCAAAGAGAGAGAAGAAGCCATCTAGCTACTAGCTATGGACCCGAAGGTCTGAAGTAAACTACTCACACATCATCGGAGGGGCCATGGAGTTTATGTAGAGGCCCTCCGTGATCAATGCCCCCTCCGGCGGAGCTCCGGAAAAGGCCCCAAGATGGGATCTCTTGGGTACAGAAGGTTGTGGCGGTGGAAATAGGGTTTCGTGGTGCTCCTGGATGTTTTCGGGTATATAGGAGGAAGAAGTAGGTCAGTTGAGCCACGAGGGGAGGGTGCGCCTAGGGGGTAGGCACGCCCCCTACCTCGTGGACATCTCGTTGGTTGCTTGATGTCCACTCCAAGTCCTCTGGATCACGTTTGTTCCAAAAATCACGCTCCCGAAGGTTTCATTCCGTTTGGACTCTGTTTGATATTTCTTTTCTGCGAAACACTAAAATAGCAAAAAAAAACAACAATTTGCACTGGGCCTTGGGTTAATAGGTTAGTCCCAAAAATAATATAAAAGTGTAAAATAAAGCCCATTAACATCCAAAACGGATAATATAATAGCATGGAACAATCAAGAATTATAGATACGTTGGAGACATATCATCGTCGTCCGCATCCCAAAGGATGACATGGAGCGCCTGCTTCGCGGCTGTATTGCACTCGAGCTCCTTCATCTTCAGGCGATGAATTGGTCAAGTACCTTGCACATCACCGCCAGGACTCTCCAGACTATTTATATGTGTTGTTGGTGCTGCAACAAGAGATCACAAAAGGTGGAACACAATATGGTCATTGAGGACACACCTTCACTTGAGAGATTACTTGTAGTTGATCAACAAGGTCCAACAAGAATCAATGTCATTTCTGTGCCAAAATTGAAAGTGGTGTGCTACTCGTCTTTCAAATACTACAACTTTCAGGTACAACAGTCGCCTTATACCTCTCTTTCTTGATATCAACGTTATTTCTAGTTTTGAAGATGTATGTTCGTCTATCATCCAGCGAAGCTTCACCTAGACTCTGGGCATAGTGAAGGTCTTGGCACTAGAATCTATCGGCCCCAACCTGGACCAAGTTGTCAGATGCCTGAGATGCTTTCCGTGCCTGAAGAAGTTGTATATCGAGGTGATGTTCCTTTCCTGTTAAATGTTAACCATAAGGGAGTTCAATTTTTTGCACCTTTTCCCAAGTTTACAATGACAATGTACTATGATTTTTGAAGGAATTTTGGAGGATTTTAGGACATACACCCCCACCCCATATTGGTTGCTTCATTCATATGGTTACAATCGTCCATAAGCATTTCTCCTTTGGATTCATCTGTACTAGTTTTCTTAGGGAATTTTCCATCCAATCCAACCTCTTGTGAAGAAGGCTACATGTTTCTAGATTGTAATCAAATGCCCATGTTAATCATGTCAGATCGAAGATGGCATGTTGGTGCACTTTACAAATCCTGCAAACCAAATGGGCATGTAGCAGTGTTCCAAACTGCATGTAGGTACTAACACGTTCTCTTCTTTTGCAGATAATAATAGGCACAAAGGTGGATAATGTTTATAACGACAATCACATCGAATGCCTGGATATGCATCTCTCAAATATTACTTTGAACTCCTGCCAAGGGACCTTACTGGAGATTACACTCGCCAGGTTCTTTCTTGCCAGAGCAAAGGTGCTGAGGGTGCTGAGGTTGAACATGCATTTAATTAGGAAAGATGAATGGTGTGATTATCAGAGCCGACGGGTACTACGGAATGGAAGAGCCTCCAAAAATGCTAAACTTCTTATTGGAAGAGCATATGCCGGAGCAATTGGAAGTCACTGTGTCAAACCCAAACATGACTTGTCAGCGGATGGTCCCTTTGCAGAAATGACGACACTTGTAATCTTTGAATTTGAACCTTGCAATATTTATGGCATTTGTTATATTGAACCGTTTCTGTTCTCTTCTCTCAACGCAAACAGTTCATCCGAGTGAACCGCATGTCGTATATCGCACACACCTTGATCTGACTGACTGTTTCTTTTGTGTTACCTAATCACAAACAGTTCATCTGAGTGAACCGCATGCCGTATATCACACACACCTTGATCTGGCTGACTGTTTCTTTTGTGTTACCTAATCACAAACAGTTCATCCGAGTGAACCATATGTTGTACATCGCACACACCTTCATCTGGTTGCCTGTTTCTTTTGTTCCTCCTCATCGCAAACAGTTAATTGAGCTGAACCGTATGCCATGCATCGCACACACAACTAAAATCTGAACCATGTTTGATGCATCCTCCATCACCAATGTTTTGCACCTTTTTTGACGGGTTTTTTACACCACCGTTTGCGATTATGGTATCTGTTGGGGGTTGCTGATCCCACGTACACCTATGGGGATCGGCGGACCGAGACCCTTTCGGTTCGGCAGGGGGCGGTGGATGCACAAAGAGTAGATCAAGGCGGACGCACGAGCGACGCGGTCGGTTTACCCAGGTTCGGGCCGCACGGATGCGTAAAACCCTACTCCTGCTTTGGTGGTTGTATTGAGTTCTTGCTCGGGAGCGACGAGTGCTACAGTACGCTCAAGCAGCTGGCGAGACCGAGCGTGAGAATGGTCGTCCTCCCCCCCTCTCTGTTGCGCATGGGCCTCCTTTTATATGTCTAAGGGGTCACCGACAGGTGGCAACAGAGGTGGGGGTAAAAATGTAAAAGAGGTGGTAGTTGGCTCCACCGCCTACAACAGTCGTATCATACCTAACCCTGACGGCAGGGGACAAGGGCATTAAATGCATGTCGGTGTCACCTAGATGGCACAGAGAGGGACCGCTAGGAACACCACCGTTTGCCACAATGGCTATCCTGTCAGCGCTTGCTTGCCACCGCATGCCCCCGGCTGCCTAGCCTCCCGCCACGTACGCCAGGAGCGGTCCTAGAGCGACACGTTGGTGGGTGAGCTGGAGCGCGGGCTGCGGAGTAGTAGCTTGCCGCGGCAAGCGCCTTGCCGCGGATGTCGCCTTGTCGCGTCCGGGAGCTTGTCGCTCACCGGGTCTTGTCGGGACGCGCAGTGCGCCGCAGCGAGCTTCTTGAGATGCTTTGGTTGTCTTCCCGGCAAGCTCCTCTTGCCGGGGTCTCGTCTCCTTCCCGGCAAGCTCCTCTTGCCGGGGTCTTGTCTCCTTCCCGGCAAGCTCCTCTTGCCGGGGCTTTGTTTTGCTCTTGGATACTTTGTTCTTGAATGGTCCCAAAGGAACCACGGATGGTATTGGCGGTCGCCCGGCAAGCCTTGCCGCGGGTCGCTGCGACTGCCCGTGCACAAGTTCGGGATACTAAGGTACCCCTACTTTAGTACACCGACAGGAGCCCCCGGGCCTGGGCCATACACGGTGCCGAGCGCTGTTGGGCCAGGCCCAAAACAGTGCACGGGCACGCGCGGCCTAGGTCACGCCATAACTCACTCCGCATCCACCGCGCCCTCCCCGCACGGCACGCGTCAAACGCGGCATCATGGGAGAGATCGTGGGCGGTTTTCGAGGTGCCCACTCCCCACGATCATGGGGTGGGGAGAGGCCGCCCCATCCGTCGCCTCGATTCTGCACGCCTGCCACGCGGCTCCCATGCACTTGGGGTCGCGGATGGCGGAGGCGGGAAACGGGGCCGTCGTGGGTCGAGGCAGCAGGTCGGCCCCTAGCTCCCTGCCTTCCCGCGTCTTGATTCGCTGAGTGGGGCAGCTGAGCCCCCACCTCGCTCCTTTATAAAGAGCGGGAGGGGAGGACGGAAGCCCGCATTCTATCATCTTCTCCTTCCTTCAGTTCCTGCTCCCCTTTCTCTCATTCGCCATGGAGAAAGGGAACCCTGGTCCTTCATCAGTGGCGGTGAGGGTCACCGCCATACAGCGCATCCCTCCCTCTCCCGCACCCGTAGTGGCGGAGCCAGCCGTAAGGGGAAGAGGGAGGGGGCGAGGTCGTGGACGAGGTCGAGGACGAGGCCGCGGTGCTCGGGGAAGAGGTGGACGGGGCGGCGCGCCAGCTTCGCCTCCGCCGGCGGCTCCTCTTCCCACGGGGGTCCATCTTGGGGACGACCCCTGCGAGTTCTTCATCAGGCTGCGCCGGGTGCCTCGTCGTCGACTTCGACTCCCAGCTCCGTTTGCGAGTGCGATGGAGTTGGACCCGCCCGAGACACTGAGACTGCACATGAGAGGCTGTGGGATCAGCGGCACGCGAGTCCGCGTTGAAGTACCAGCCCCCGGTGTGATGTATCTTGGTCGAGGGTGGAAGACGTTCGCCCGTATCCACAGCTTGACGGCGGGGCTCACCCTCCATTTTGAGTTGATGGAGGGCGATCTCCTCTCCGTCAAGGTCTTTGGGTGCTTCGGCACTCGGGCGAAGTGCTGCGCGGACAGCTCCTCCGATACCGAAGACTCCTCCTCGAGCGAGAGTGACGAGGAGGAGAGCGGCAGCGACGACGAGGGTGGCGGGCGGCAGGACGACGGGTCCGACTAGGTGTCGGACGCTGCTCTGCACGACACCGGCGACCCCATCATCCATGTCGCCGGCTCCTTGAACTCCTCGGGGTCGTCTCCTTGGGCAGCTGGCGTGGGGAGGCTGCGGAAGAGGAAGAGGGCTGGCGGCAAGGCCGTCAGGTTGGAGTACGAGGGCGTGGTGCCCTCGACAGCGTGCTGACGTCCTGCCGCCTCGTCTTCGAGCCCCGCTTCCGGCGCCGCCATCACCGTCCAGCCTTGACGGCCCCCGGGATGTTCTCTTGGTGTCTTCTGGTTCTCGTAGCTCGCCTAGGCGCCCCTTTTGCCCTTCTCGCCTCCTTGCGCTACCTCCTGAAGAGAGGGACAAGAAAAGTATTACGGGCATCTTATCTTTTTAATTTGTAAGCCTTCGGGCCTTAGTTGCATTTAAAACTTGTAATCCTCTCTTTCATGTTTTTCATCCTCTATGGACTGTACCTGCATGGAATGTTTTTTTAATGAAAAGGGGATGTTTGCCGGGTCATTTGTCTCGCGGGTAGAACCCACGTCAAGGAGCAAATCCTTGGTATCTTTCAGATAGACAATCCTTCCCCGGCAACAGGCCCTGCCGTCTTCCCACGTCGCTCGACCTTTCTCATGCTTTTGACGGAGGCAGGGACGAGGCGGGTGCGGCCCCTCGTTTCATCCCTTTCCTGACGCGACTACGACCAAAACTTGGCCCCAGGAATGAGCCCCAGGGCCTAGAGCTAAGGGAGCACGGTAGTTTTCGGGAAGAAACGAGGTTTCGTATTCCCCAGTCCATAAGAGAATGCATGAAGAGGGATGAAAGACTTATCTGAGGTTGCAGCCCCCCGGCAACTCTGGCTTGCTATGGGTGAACCTTGGTACTTGCAGCCCCCGGCAACACTGGCTTGCCGGGGTCCAGATGCCGGCACGTCCTTCTTCTCCTTTTCGTCCCAGGCGGTCCGGCAAGGATATGCGAGCCCTGCGAACGAAAGGAAACGAAAGAAGGGCAAAGGGACGCACACTCGACCTCTAAGTTAGGGGTTAGCTGCTGTTAAGCACTATCAACCCTAACCAAGGACCCGACTCGACCTAGCATGCATGCTATAACTCTGGGCGCCAGTGCTTCATTTACTTGTGCTCAGGGTCTGCGCCTGGCTTTGTACAAAGGATTACATGCAACAGCGGCAAGACTTGTACAAAAGGGTGGTTGCCGGACAGGGTCCGACAACCACGCCTTACGGGTAAAACTTACAAAGATGCTCGATATTCCAGGAGTTGCTCACTGGTACGCCATCTTCGGTCTCCAGGCGGACAGCGCCAGGCCTGGTGACTCGTTTCACCCGGTAAGGGCCTTCCCACTTCGGCGTCAACTTGTTGGAATCCTTGGCAGACTGAACGCGCCGAAGAACAAGGTCGCCTTCCTCGAGACTTCTGGCGTTAACTTTGCGGCTATGATAGCGGCGCAACGCTTGCTGGTAGCGAGCGGCTCGCGCAGCAGCCTGAAGACGATCTTCCTCAAGGAGCAGCGCGTCATCTTGCCGCAGCTGCTCTTGCTCAAGCTCATCATAAGCGAGCACTCGAGGTGACCCGTATACGAGTTCCATGGGGATAACTGCCTCCACTCCATAGACTAGAGCGAAGGGTGTTTGGCCGGTGGCTCGATTTGGCGTCATTCTGATCGACCAAAGAGCCACCGGCAGCTCCGCGCCAAAGCCTCTACCGGAGAGGCGGGCGGCGGCAGCGAACGGTGCGAGGTACGAGATATGCTTGGACTCCTAACTACGTTAGAAGGAGCAACATCTCGTCCAAGCGACTGCGCCACGCTCGCGCCAGCATGTTGGCGTGTACGCTGGTCCTAAGCACTCCGGGATCCGCCAGCTTGATCTTGGCCCAGCAGACGTACGGTACCGTGGGTACCATGATGCGGCTGGTCCCGCGCCTCCTGGGACGGGCGTGGTGCGTGTACGGACGCCGAGGTCTTGGAGTGCACGCGGTCGTTGTGGGAGGCGACCGCGCCGCCGACGTACGGCGCAGCCTTGTCCTTGGACCCGGCAGCACCATGATTCCCCCCGTCGTCGCCCGCTCTTCCGCCGGCGCCTACCCCACCAGCCGTACGCTCTGGCGATGGCAGGATCGGCACAGACGGAGCGGCTACCTCCGAAGCCTTCTTCTTCGGCGGCATGTTGATGAAGAGGATGAAGATTTGGCTCGTGCGAACGCCGGATCAGGTTCGCACAACCTCGATGCACCCCCTACCTGGCGCGCCAAAGATGTCGGGGGTTGCTGATCCCACGTACACCTATGGGGATCGGCGGACCGAGCCCCTTTCGGTTCGGCAGGGGGCGGTGGATGCACAAAGAGCAGATCGAGGCGGACGCACGAGCGACGCGGTCAGTTTACCCAGGTTCGGGCCACACGGATGCGTAAAACCCTACTCCTGCTTTGGTGGTTGTATTGAGTTCTTGCTCGGGAGCGACGAGTGCTACAGTACGCTCAAGCAGCTGGCGAGACCGAGCGTGAGAATGGTCGTCCTCCCCCCTCTCTGTTGCGCATGGGCCTCCTTTTATATGTCTAAGGGGTCACCGACAGGTGGTAACAGAGGTGGGGGTAAAAATGTAAAAGAGGTGGTAGTTGGCTCCACCGCCTACAACAATCGTATCATACCTAACCCTGCGGCAGGGGACAAGGGCATTAAATGCCTGTCTGTGTCACCTAGACGGCACAGAGAGGGACCGCTAGGAACGCCACCGTTTGCCACGATGGCTATCCTGTCAGCGCTTGCTTGCCACCGCATGCCCCCGGCTGCCTAGCCTCCCGCCACGTACGCCAGGAGCGGTCCCAGAGCGACATGTTGGTGGGTGAGCTGGAGCGCGGGCTGCGGAGTAGTAGCTTGCCGCGGCAAGCGCCTTGCCGCGGATATCGCCTTGTCGCGTCCGGGAGCTTGTCGCTCACCGGGTCTTGTCAGGACGCGCAGTGCGCCGCAGCGAGCTTCTTGAGATGCTTTGGTTGTCTTCCCAGCAAGCTCCTCTTGCCGGGGTCTCGTCTCCTTCCCAGCAAGCTCCTCTTGTCGGGGTCTTGTCTCCTTCCCGGCAAGCTCCTCTTGCCGGGGCCTTGTTTTGCTCTTGGATACTTTGTTCTTGAATGGTCCCAAAGGAACCACGGAGGGTCTTGGCGGTCACCCGGCAAGCCTTGCCGCGGGGTGCTGCGACTGCCCGTGCACAAGTTCGGGATACTAAGGTACCCCTACTTTAGTACAACGACAGTATCGCACACAGTTTCATCAAAGGGTCTCTGATCGTAGTGTCGCGTTAGCAGCATCCTGCAGTAGTGATCTGGCAAATGAGAATTTTACACATGGAAAATCCCCACTGCTTGGGATTGTTAATGGGTTATCCGATCCAAACCAGAACCTGATAGCTTAATGGCGACCCGTTACGGTGGATGCCATGTGTCGGTTACCCTTGACGAAAACACTTCCATGATGCGCCATTTATCGTCATGGAAGTGGACACTTCCATGATGGTAATTCTGGTATTGTCATGAAACACTTCTACGACATCACAAGTATGACTATCTTGATTCCGTCATAATATCGTCATGGATGTACTTGCATGACAGAAAACGTGACCTACTGTGACAAACACATATCATCACAGAAGTGTATTTTTTTTTCTAGTGACTGGATTGATACCTTGGTTTCATAACTAAGGGAAATACCTACCATAGCAGTGCTGCATCATCCGTTCCTCTTTGGGAAAATACCAACGTAGTTCAAGCGACATCATAGATCACTTGGAGCAATCCATTGGAGTGTTGCACTTTCAATACCTACATGGGTTAGTCCGACAAGGAACATACAAGGATATCCATAGGCATAGACTGAATTGCACATATAATGATTTCCATTAAAGCATTAGGTTGCCTTGTCCCTTGTCTTACCAACAAGAGGGTTTGTGACTCCATGAACTAGTGTAAGACATGAAAGTTGGTTACACAAGTCCTTGCCAATATGAATATGAGTGAAGTATGTTGGCAGAGTCACCCTCAAGAACTCTCTAGTTCTTCTTCTTTGGGATCCACATCAACTTGACGGGAATCCTTGGAGTTGTAGTCGTACTTGATGAAGTAGAACTTGATGTAGTCTTGGGAACTCACTTGACCATGGCCTTGGGAGCTTCTTCAAATGAGTCAATCTCTTCTTGAAGCTTGTCCTTGCCTTTTAGCTTGTGGTCTTGTGGTGGAAGATCATCTTGTGCTTGTGTTCCCTCGAAATAAATGGGGTCATATTTCTCTTGTTGAGGAACAAACTTCGTCTTGGGGTATTGATCTTCATCCCACTCAACTCCATTGGCATTGAACTTTCGTTCAAAACCAACACCTTGATTCTTCCGGTGCCTTCCTTGCTTGCGAACAATTCCCTCAAATTGCTTACTCCCGGCAAGGCTCTTGTTAACACCTTTCTCTATAATTCCCTTCAATATGATATTTTCTTGCTCAAGTGTAACTTGACTAAGAGAATCATTAGTGGAATCAAGAGAACTACTAGAAGCAACAATATTGGATTTAGCATGGTTATTGTTACTACTAGAGGAAACTCTTTCTTGCCCTTATTACTAGATTTTACTTGTGGCATATAAGTAGACAAGAGTAAATGCTTGGCAATGTAATAAGAACTCTTCTTTCGAAGATCATCATCTATAGCTATTAGAAACCCATGCTCTTGCTCTAAATTTAGCTTCTCGAAGTGCAGCTTCTCATGAGTTCTTAGGAGCTCTCTATGATCCTCTAGACTTGTTTCATGAGCTAAATTAAGAGTGTTTAGTTATTTAGTTAGACGCTCAATATCCTTCTTATCATTATCATTCATTTCATCTTGATTAGCATGATTACTAGCAAGTTCATCATAGTTTTCATCACTAGTTTTGTCAACAAGTAAATCATCATCACCTAGCAAATCATCTTCATCACTATTGATATCAACATACTTGTGGTGTGATACCTTGGGGCCTTTAGCCATGAAGCATCTTCCAATTCCTTCATTTGGTGAGTCAAATATGTCGTAGGAGTTAGTTGACACTAGTGCAAGACAGACAACACCTTCATCTTGAGTATATTCGGAGTCGGAGTGATAGCTTCTCTCGAAGTAGTTGTCGGAGTCAGAACCGGAAACCCATTCACCAACATGAGCTTGATGTCTTCAGCTTGTGTAGCTCTTTGATGACTTGTACTTCCTTTCGTAATCCTTACTTCTGGGAGAGGGTCTCCGTTCATAACGATCATCTCTACTCCTCTCTCTTGGAGGTGATTCATCTCTTCTACTACTTCTTTTAGGTGAGTCTTCCCTTTTCTTGTAGGGAGCCGTACACTCGTTGGAATAGTGTCTGGGTCTTCCACAATTGTAGCAATTACGATCACAACTAGAAGACCTTTTGTCATTGTAGGACCTTGACTTGGATCTTCTATCTTTGCTTCTATTCTTGTAGAATATGTTGAAGTTCTTCACCATTAAGCTCAATTCTTCATTGGAGACTAGCTTGTCACTTGATGTTGTAGGAGGATCACTTGAAGCTTTGTAAGCACCACTTGACTTGTTGTGGAGCTCATCCTTATCACTGAGTGACATCTCATGACCAACAATTCTACCAATGACTTTCTTTGGCTTGAGATCTTTGTAATTGGGCATCATCTGGATCAAAGGGCACACGGTACGGTATCATACTTTCCATCCAAGGCTCCAAGGATCTCTTGATGATGAATTTGCCGGTCATCTCGTCACTTCCTAAGCCGGCAATCTCATTTGTGATGAGAGCAAGCCTAGAATACATTTCGGCGACTCCTTCACCATCTTTCATCTTGAACTTGCCAAGTTGACTTTGAAGCACGTCCAACTTGGATTCCTTGACGGACTTGGTGCCTTCATGCATATCAACTAAAGTATCCCAAATTTCCTTTGCAATCTCAAGGCGACTGATTTTGTTGAATTCTTCAGGGCATAATCCATTGAAGAGAATATCACAAGCTTGAGCATTGTATTGCAACATCTTCAATTCATCTGCGGTGGCTTCACGATTCGGTTCTCTACCATCCTGAAAGTATTCACCTTGCAAGCCAATATGAACAACAGCCCAAACGCGCAGCAGATGGCTCCCTCCCACCCACCCACCCCTCCCACCCACGACCTAGGTTTTCCGGCGACCTCCACCTCTAGCCTATGAATTGTGGATCCTCTCCGCTCATCTTCTCCGGCGGGCTTGGATCTACATGGCTGTACCCATCTTCGATGGGTTCCTCTGGTGGATCAACCTTGGGTTTGGATTTCTCTCCGGGCTCCATCTTTGCAGATAAGGTCTTCACTTCTTGCGGGCGATCTGTTCATCCTTCGGACAACATGAGCCATTTCATTATGGTAGTGTCCTTTAGCCGACATGTTTTCCGTCTTAATGAGGATTCTGTGGCGGCTGCACTGGAATCTTCAATTGGTGGATCGGCCATTGATTTGTCGGTCCAACTCATCAAGGGCAAGGTATTTTCATTTAATGTCTCCTGCAAGCAGGTTGGCCTTTGTATCCCCAAGTTGAGATCATATGCATGCTCGCATTTCAAATGTTATTTTCATCTCTGGGGAAATGGTGGTCCAAATTGGAGGCGTGAATTATCCCTCTGGAGAAAGGAATGTGACGCGGAGTGGATTTTGGTTAGTCCATCAAAAAAGCGTGCAACTTTGGGATTAATTGCTATGCATAAACCCCCATCTAAGTCTTCTTTCCGATCAGGTTCTTCGGCAAGGAAGAAACTCTCCTTTGCTATGTTTCATCGGTACCATGTTTGTAAGGGCTATAGATACCCAGCTGATCAGATCTTGGTTGACACAATGGTTGAGGCTGGCTATGATGTCAACCCTTCCGAGAAAGTGATCTTGCCGTCTCCGCCGGCGAGCAATCTTCAGTGGACGGTGGCGACGCCACCCATCTCTTTCGGAACGATCAACGTCCCTGCCAAGACTTCTGCCGTCATTACGGGAACAGTTCCAATTGGCACCGACAATCTATTGCATGAAACACAAACTGTTCAAGTTCCATGCATGCAGGATGCCACGTTAGCTGTTGTCGTTGCACCGGAATCTCAAGCCCATCATGGATCTCCGGCTCAGCAGGAGGACCTGCCTCCCTGCATGCCTTCTAGGTCCCAAGTGGTGACCCGATCATCAGAGCCGCTTTCAGATAAGGAAATTTCTTCGCCTGGAAATTATTCGCAATTGACTATGGACCCGGCTGGAGATTCTACTAGGGTCAATAATCTTATCGATGATATGGTGTTTAATGTTTGGAAGTGCCAGAACTGTTTATCTATGTTACACCACACCACTTCATGCACCAACCGGGTTAGATGCCATCAGTGCTTTCGATCCGGACACAGAGCCAAAGGTTGCACCGGCTCTGCACCTTCCCCAGCTTATAGGTGGGTCCCTAGAGCCAATTCGGTTTCTCTGGAACGGTCAGCAGAGATATACTCGCCCGCCGCCTTGGTTTCCACCCTGGGGTCTATGCCCAGTCCCATCTCGCCTGCCACCCCAACGCTCCCACCATTGCCCACAGAGCCACCGCCCACCACGCCTCCGCCACCTACCTCTATGCCGCCGCCCATCGTACCGCCATCCCCACCATCGTCACCGCCTGGATTGCCACCGTCTTCCTAGGCCATCTCTGGGCCATCGGAGCTTGCTCAGGATACAGCAATGGCCAACTTCGAGCTCGACCCCACGCCGTTCGTTCCGCATGGGTTCGAGATCATCGACGGCGGCTCGCGGCGTCTCCCGCGCACCTTCTATTCCCCGGCTATGGCTCCGGATCGCCAGCACGAAGATTACGCCATCGCTATTGTAGAGCCAGCTCCTCTTCCTGAGGAAACCCTTTTCTTCAGAAACATGGTCAGTAATTTTGTTGTTCACAATCTTGGGCGTGCTGTACTGGATGCTCAGCCATGGATTCAAGGAGTAGGGCTCTTTCGCTTCAATAGCCCTTTTGCTAGGCAAGCACTTGTCGATCATCCACCTTTTGATCTCGGCAACGACAGATTTGTTCGATTTGTGCCACATGATGAGGGTATCAACTATAGAGCTATCCAGGGTTTTAGAAGGGGCTGGGTCATGATTGTTGGAATCCCTCTAGATTATAGGCGCGCGCAGTTTATTTCAGATGCTATCAGTACTTTTGGCCGTTTCCATCATTGGCACCAGGATGATCCTCTGCTTGTACGCACTCTGGCTTATGTATCTTTTCCTGCAACTACACTGGTGCCTCGAGATGTTGTGTATCGGGAGTTTGCTGACTTTGGTGGAACCCGCATCTCTTGGTCTGCTCTGATCTACATCTTCTCTGCATATTTTGCTGATATTCTGCCACCGGATGAGGACCCCATGCCCTTTGATGGAAACCCGCATCCGCTCCCTGGACATCTTCAGTTCCACAATCACAATTGGGTTATGCCAGATTTTCCGAAAATTGGCTGGGATGAATTACCTCCGCAAGAACATGGCCAGCAGCCACATCATCAAGATGATCCTTATGACGTGCCGCACAATGTTCAGCAGGAGATAGTGCAGGAAAATCAAGTTGTGGAACAGTCGCAAGAATCCATGGTCCTGCGGGTTTCAAATGATTCAGTCAACATGCCTGTGGATGATTTTGTCATTGTCCAGCAACCTGGGGCCCCCTTGTAGCCTCCCCTGCACATTGGACAGGTGCTCACAGTGTTTGGGCCTGTCTTGCCACCAGATATGTTGTATCAGCGCTCTTTCCAGAAGATGATGCCCTCGCTCTGTTTTTCTGCAATCCCAAAGTTCAGTTTCATGTCTAGATTTGGCTCTCTTTTGCTCTCTAGCATGTTTTGGGAGGTATCCTTTAATGGATACGATCTTAGTGATGGCCTACCGCCGGTGCCTGCCTCTTCGCATGTCAGTTCTTGCCAGATCACTCCAGCAAAGAGGCCAGTTGCGAGGGCCCTATGATTCGATGATATTTCTGAACCTATAAATGAGACCTTTGAGTTCATGACTGCTGCACCAAGGGCCACCCTGAAACGTGAGCGCAAGAAGAAATCTGTAAGCCTGGTGGAAACGGAGGTCCGTCGTAGTGCGCGTCTCAGTGCTTTACGGGATGGATTCCGTGGCACTAAATCCCCTGGTCTGAACAGATCTCCGCACACTCTAAAGAAACGCAAGACAAAGTCAGCTAGGGCTGAAGAAGATTCCTCTGTGCCTCCACCAACTGCAATTGCTGACCTTCAGCACATTGGGGATCGCCTGCGCATTGCTCCAGAGAAGATTACTGCGGATAAGCTTGTTGCTAATCCGACTTAGTCTGCAAGCACCAACAGTTCTGATGATTGAGTTCATATGCCTGCTTCTTGGCCTATGGCGTGCCACATTAAAACGCCATCTATCTTTATTTCTGTCTTTATGTTATGAACTGTGTCGCTTTGCTTTGTTTAGCTGGTCTACGTGGATCATTGTGTGGTCTACTTTTGCTGAAACACCTTATGGTTTGTAATGAATCAGACTGGGTTTAAAGATTGGAAGGTTATGTGCTGGAATGTGCGGGGCCTTAATTCAGAAACGCGACAGCTTGCTGTAAAGCAGAAAATTGATGAAAGCGGTTGTTCAGTGGTTTGTCTTCAGGAAACTAAGTGCATGCACATTGATCATAGATTCATTAGAAAGTTCTGCCCTCGGCGCTTTGACAAT
This sequence comes from Triticum monococcum, assembly GCA_034509565.1. NCBI lineage: Eukaryota > Viridiplantae > Streptophyta > Magnoliopsida > Poales > Poaceae > Triticum > Triticum monococcum. The sequence continues at coordinate 58,971,710 of CM067843.1, read as the reverse complement.
TTTGCTTATGTACCTTCGGCTGGTGCTTCGGCCGGTATGGTGGTTATTTGGAATTCTTCTTTTTTCGAAGGAAAATTAATTGTGGCTAAACCTTTTGGAATTATTGTGGAGTTCCTTTCCAAACATACATCTGAAGTTTGGAAACTAGTGACTGTTTATGGCCCTTGTGAAAGTCCTGCACGTGATGAGTTTGTGTAGTGGTTATATAACCTGGACATTAATTGTGATGACAAATGACTTCTTTTGGGAGATTTCAACTTTATGAGGTCACTTCAAAACCACAACTTGCCTGGTGGCGACGTCAATGACATTTTTTTTGTTCAATGAAATCATAGGTCATTTGGGGCTTATTGAGCTGCCAATTAAGGGTAGGCAATTCACTTGGTCCAATATGCAGTCTCAGCCCCTTCTTGAGCAACTTGACTGGTTCTTCACTTTAGTTGCTTGGACCACTGACCACCCAAACAGCTTAGTTTTGCCTCTTGCGCGATCGACATCAGATCATGTTCCTTGTGTTGTCACAATTGCCACGGCCATCCCTAAAGCTAGAGTCTTTCGTTTTGAAAACTACTGGGTTAATTTACCTGGCTTTCATGAGTGTGTTGCGCAGGTTTGGAACAACACGACACCAAAGTCTTCTGCTGCTTTAACAATATCTGCTAAGTTTAAAGCGCTCAGACATGCTTTAAAACAATGGCATTTGAAGCTCTCCACAGTTAAAGAATTAATTGCGGATTGTAGCAAAGTTATTCTTTACTTTGATGAACTGGAGGAGATTCGGCCTTTAAGTTGGCCTGAATTCAATTTCCGGAGAATAGTTAAGGTACATCTGCAGGATATTTTGCACTGGCAATATGTTTATTGGAAGCAGCGCTGCACGATCCGGAGCATCAAGGTTGGAGAGGAAAATTCAAAGTATTTTCACGCCATGGCCACCGAAAGATATCGAAGAAATACTATTTCTTCAATCAAGAATGCAGCGGGGGAGGTGGTTTCTGAGCACCAAATGTTGGCGGGCATGTTTTGGTCTGATTTCAATAATCGCATGGGCCATGCAAAAGGAATACAAATGGGTTTTGATCTGACCAATTTAATACAGCAAGTTGATGGTCTGGAAGATCTGTCTTTGCCGTTCACGGATTCTGAGGTTGAGGCTGTAATTAAACACATGCCTTGTGACCGTGCGCCGGGCCCATATGGCTTCACTGGTCTCTTCTTAAAGAAGTGTTGGTCTATTCTCAAGGGGGACTTTATGCAACTTATCAATGAATTTTATGAGGGGAGATGTAATTTGGAATGTCTCAATAATTCCTTAATCACCCTAGTCCCCAAGAAACTAAGTCCAGAAGTTGTTGGGGATTTTAGGCCCATTTCTCTAACCAACATGTGTTTAAAATTCCTGACGAAGTTGCTGGCCAATCGTCTGCAAAGGGTGATTCTACGATGCATACACCGCAACCAATATGGTTTTCTCCGTTGCAGATCTATTCAGGACTGCCTAGCCTGGTATTTCGAATATATCCATCAATGCAAAGCATCTAAACGACCCATCCTCCTCCTCAAGCTTGATTTCACTAAGGCCTTTGATACTATCGAGCATGAGGCCATCCTCCAAATTCTACGATGCAAGGGTTTTGATTCTCGTTGGACTGGCTGGGTCAATAGTATTCTGTCCACGGGTTCCTCTTCTGTCCTTTTAAATGGTGTGCCAGGTAAACACTTTGTATGCAGATCTGGGGTTCGTCAAGGAGATCCGCTATCTCCGCTATTATTCGTCATTGCAGTGGATTTGCTCCAATCTATAGTCAATGAGATGTGCTCTAGAGGAATTCTTTCTTTACCAATTCCAACAAACTCCCGGGACTATCCGATTGTTCAATACGCGGATGACACGCTTATTGTCTTGCCTGCGATTGATGATCAGTTGATCGCTTTTAAGGAGATGCTCATAACGTTTGCAGCATCAATTGGCTTGCATGTCAACTTCAGTAAGTCATCCCTTATTCCTCTCAATATGACGGATGAAGAGAGCGCTCGGGTTGCCAGCCTACTAGGTTGTGATATAGGATCTATGCCCTTCACATACCTAGGTCTACCTATGGGCACTTCTCGGCCCACGATCTATGATTTGCTGCCACTTGTGGATCGTATTGAGCGAAGGCTGTCTGCTTCCTCATGTTTACTGAATCAAGGTAGTCGGCTCCAATTGCTTCAGTCAGTGCTTTGTTCGGTGCCAATCTACTTCATGTGCACACTATCTCTCCCTAAAGGGATCTTGCAATAGATTGAGAGAATCATGCGGCAGTGTCTGTGGAGAGGCAACACTGATAATTCGAGACAATCCTTAGCTGCTTGGGATCGAGTCTGTAGACCTAAGAAGTATGGTGGTCTGGGAGTACTAAACTTGGGTCTCCAAAATGAAGCCTTGTTACTTAAGCACATGTTCAAGTTCTTTAACAAAATGGACGTGCCTTGGGTCACATTAATTTGGGAAACTTATTATGCTGCTTCGCCGCCGCAGGTTACTCAAAGTTGTGGCTCCTTTTGGTGGAGGGATATCATGAAATTATACACCAACTTCTGCAAGTTAGCCGTCCCTGAAGTGCATTCTGGCAACACGGTGATATTTTGGCTTGATCGATGGCAGTTAGGAAATAATGTGGTCCTTTTACGCGACCGTTTCCCTAGGCTCCATTCTTTTGTCATCAGTGACACAATCACTGCCAGGGAGTTTTTGGAGCTACCACAGATCTCCGACCACTTTCATTTGCCGCTATCGTAGGAAGCATATAATGAGTTACTTCAACTTCAAGAATTACTTGCCTTAGTCAACTTGAATGATGATGGCAAGGGCATATGGAAGTGGCCGTCCAAAACTGGAGAGTTCAAATCAAAGATATATTATGAGTCTTGCTTCTCACATTTGGTGGTAGATCCCATATTCAAATAGATTTGGAAGTGTGCTTGCACGTTAAAGTTTAAAGTGTTTGGATGGCTTCTTTTATTAGACCGTTTAAACACCAGGGACATGATGCAACGCAGGAGCTGGATCATTCATGATGATACGTGTGTTCTTTGCCTCTCTGCCACACATGAGGATCGTGAACACCTTTTCTTTGCATGCAATTTCAGCCAGAGGGTTTGGAATTACCTTGGGATTTCCTGGAACGCTCAGCACAACCAGAGTACATATGACATGGCTCTTGCTGCTAGGAGGGACTTTGGTTATCCTTTCTTCACTGAGGTCGTTTTTACTGCTACTTGGAACATCTGGATTCAACGGAATGGGAAGATCTTTAGAAATGAGAGACCCACCTTCATCTCTTGGAGGAGGAATTTCATCCATGATATTTCCTTACTGGCTCATAGAATCAAATGTAAATATAGGGATAGTCTAACTTCCTGGATAGCCTCTCTATCGTAGGCCCATTGTAAGTAGTTCTTTCTTAGCTCCTAGCTTCTCTGTAATTATGTAAACTTTTATTCTCTTAACTAATAAAACACTGTGAGGCTGTTGCCTTGCAGTACATAGTCAAAAAACAGCCCAAATGCGCAGGGTTATGACCAAGAATATGCATTTTCATCTTATGCTTCCAACTAGCAAAATTAGTACCATCAAAGTAAGGACCTCTACGGTGGTAATTTCCCTCGCTAGATGCCATACTCTCCTAGGTTGTGAAACCAAGACTATGATCACCAAAGCTATGGAAATCAAGGCTAATGGAGATGAAAGCTCTGATACCACTTGTAGGATCGAAAGTATGTCTAGAGGGGCGTGATTAGACTACCTGACCAAATAAAAATCTATCTTTCCCCAATTTTAGTTGTGGGCAGATTTTAGCAACTAGCACAGGTCAAGCAACCAACATACACATGCAATTCTAAGAATATAGCAGCGGAAAGTAAAACATTGCATATGAAGGTAAAGCGTAGGGTTTGGAGAAAGAAAACGCAATGGAGACAGGGAGATTGTTGGCATGGTTACGATAGGTGGTGCCATCGTACGTCCATGTTGATGGAGACCTCAACCCACGAAGTGTAAACGGCTACGCGCGTCCACGGAGGGGTTCACCCACAAAGAAGCAACCTTGTCTATCCCACCATGGCCATCACCCACAAAGGACTTGCCTCACTCGGGTAGATCTTCACGAAGTAGGCGATCTCCTTGCCCTTACAAACTTCTTGGTTCAATGCCACCACTTGACGGAGGCTCCCAAGTGACACCTAACCAGTCTAGGAGACACCATTCTCCAAAAGGTAATAGATGGTGTGTTGATGATGAACTCCTTGCTTTTGTACTTCAAATGATAGTATCCCCAACATTCAACTCTCTCACACACACAAATTTGGATATGGCGGAAAGAAGATTTGAGTGGAAAGCAACTTGGGGAAGGCTGGAAATCAAGAATCTTGTGGTAGGAATGGAATGTATTGATCTCAACACATGAGTAGGTGGTTCTCTCTCAGAAAATGAGTAGTGGAAGTGTAGGCACATTTTGTGGCTCTCTCACAAATGGAGAAGGGGTGGAGGGGTATATATAGCCTCCACACAAAATCCAACCATTACACACATTTGACTCAACTCGGTGAGACCGAATGGTTAAACTCGGTGGCACCGATCAGTTCAAAAATGTGAATGTTAGGAATCTCGGTGGGACCGACTGGAACAACTCGGTGGGACCTAGGGGTGGGCATAAAACCGATGAACCGAAGCCGAAACTGAATAAACCAAATTTTCAGTTTTTTCTATTGTCATAGAAAAATCCGCTCTAGGCTCTGCTAATTCTTGGCTAAGTTGTCCAGGCTTTGCTCAATCCTCATAGTTGCTTCTAGCAGATATGTCATTCGATCTTGCTTGGTCTTGAGATTTGCTATAGATGCATTTGGAGCACTTGCTGCCTTTGCTACCTTTGCTACTCTTGTTGCCTCTGCCTTCTCTTGAGGCTCAACAAAAGTTGTATGTAAAGCATCCATCACCACTTCATTATCTTCAAATTCTGGCTGAAGAGGAAGGTGTTCTTTGTCAAGAAGATATGTGTCTGTACCAACCTTTGAGTTGATAAGCATCTGAATGTGGGGTGCATATCCACATGACCTCTTTTGATCTGTAGCAGTTCTCTTGATTGTCTCTACAATCAGGCTCATGACTTTGAACTTCTGTGGATTATCAAACAAATGCAACAGGTTGATGGAGTGACCACAAATCATTTTGTGATCTCCAGACTTAGGAAATAGGGTATGCCTTAGTATGGTGTTTGTGGTAGTCAATCCAGCAAGCAGATAATATATGGAGCCAAACTTGTGGGTATCCAATGCTTCATCAGGAATGGTCTTGTACATGTGAGCCATAGTGTTGTGATCCATCCTGGGTTTGCCATATACATAAACATCATTTTCTTCTTCTGGGACATTGATAAGAGCATACCACTCAGAGATTGATGACTGGTATCTAGTGCCCTCAGTCATCCACACAATCTTTCCATCTGGGTAAAAACGGGCAGTGGGATAAAACTGCATTACCATCTCATCATTCCATTTGGTGAGCTTTTGTCCAACAAAAGCATCAACACTTGTCAGCCCGAAGCTCTCATGAATGTGGAGGAAGTAGTCTTCATTGTTATATATGTACTTCCAATCCTCCCACTTCATGTCACACACAATGGGCTTCTTATCGAGCAGAATTGTCTCATAAAAGTCTTGATGTTCTCTGGTATGGAAACGATAGTCAAAAGCAGTTCTTCTCCTCACTGAGTAAGGATCATTCTTCCTCCAATCTCTCATACCGTTGTCCTTACTTAGTTCCCTGTTCTCAGCCACTGGATGTCCATCATCATGATCTAGAATCTTTGGCTTCAGCTTTCTGAGCACTTGGGACTCATCATCATCTTGAACTTCAGGCACTGGGGCCTTGTTCTTCTTAGCAGTTGGGATGTTTCTTGTGGATCTCTTGGGAGCAGCAGCCTTAGGTGCAGATTTGGTCTTGGACTAAGAGGGATTTGCAGATTTCATGGCATCTTCCATCAGCTTCTGAGTCTTTGCAGGGGGTGCAGCAGCTTGCTCTTCCTCCTCCTCTTCTTCTTCCTGTTTTTCTCATCTCGTGGAAGGTTTACCAAGAACTTTTGCAGTTGTTGTTCTAGCTCTCTTCTTCATCTTTCCTCCAGCAGCCTCATCATCATCAGACTGTTCAAGTGTGAATTTCATTGTTTCTTGAGTAGATTTTCTTACTTTAGACATTGGAACTTTCCTGGTAGGGGCTTTCTTTTGGAGACTTAGCTTTGTAGCAGCAGCATACTCTTTCCTTAGCACTCTTTTTCTTGAGGTGGCCTCATCAGCAACAAAATCTTCATCCTCATTGTCTGAGGTTTTCTTCTTCTTTGTCCTTGTGGCAGCCTTGGGAGGATTGCTAGGAGTTCTTCTGCCGCCCTCATCATAGCTACCACTAGGGCTAGTGCCTTCAATGAGATTAACCTCTTCCTCTGACATGTTCTCGCTGTCACTTGCTGTAGACATCTTGAAAACAGACCCTCTGAATGGATAGGTATAGGCAGAGTGGATGAGCATCACAAAAATCACCTGTTTTTTTAAAAAAATTGAGTCAAAACCTTAGTTTTAGTTTTCTACAGAAAGCATTTCGGAGCTACCGATATGAAAATCTCAGTGACACCGAAGCACTAAATAGAGCCTAAACACACAACATCGGTCAGACCGAGTTGCAGTTCGGTGACTCTGAGATGCCAGAGTTTCACTAAGAATTTTCTTTCTGTCTCACTGATCAGTACACTTCGGTCAGACCGAGTTGTACTTAGTGCAATGGCCAAGGCCAATCGATGGACTGAAAACTTCATTTTGGTCGGTCCGAGATGAGCTCGGCGGAAACCTAACCTAAGATTTTTCATCAAATCTAATATAAAGGAGTTTTGGCTAGACAAGATGATTTCATATTCGGAAAGGAAGCGAGCAAAAACTTTGTGCATTGAATCGGAAAGGGGAATTGGCACAAAGTGGTCGAAATGTACCCTAACTTGGTGACGATTCGCTATGGCCGCAACGGCGATGGAGAATCCCGTTGACAGTGACGGAGACCTGGGGCAGATGCACACAGGCGGAGACGGCGATGATCCGGAGACCAAGGGGGCAGATCCGGTGACTCCGAGTGCTCCTCACCCGGAGGGTCCGAAAAAGACTTGTTCAATTTTTGTGATGTAGCATGAATAGAGTTTGAGACAAGAAGAGCATAGATAGCTAGAGAAGGTTCTTAGGCATTCTTGTCCATCCATTTGGCCTACAAAAACCAAATAATCAAAACAACAAATGGATGTCCTCGAATGGAGAAATTATGCAACCAATATGCTCACACAATAAAATAGCAAATGAAACATTTGTCAAAGCATGCACAAAAAATTCTAGCATCTATCAAGCAATTGGCGATGACTAGGTCATCTATATATGAGTATATTGATTTAGGAGTCAAATGAGAACATTTGATCATAGGTCATACTCATCGTTTAAGCACAAGTGGGGTTACCACTTTTACATAAAACATTAATGTGTTCGCACCATTAGAGTTGTTTTAGCTCAATTCTTAGAGCAAAGCTCCCCCTAGATGTCATATCCCCCCTAAGAGGGATGAACTAACCTTGGGTTTTGTCGATGATGACTTCATGTAGATAGTGATGATGTGGATGCTCAATGTTGATGTAGATCACTTGGAGCAATCCATTGGAGCGTTGCACTTTCAATACCTACATGGGTTAATCACACAAGGAACATACAAGGATATCCATAGACTTAGAGTGAATTGCACATATAATGATGTCCATGAAAGCATTAGGTTACCTTGTCCCTTGTCTTACCAACAAGAGGGTTTGTGACTCCATGAACTACTGCAAGATATGAAAGTTGGTTGCACAAGTCCTTGCCAGTATGAATATGATTGAAGTATGTTGGCGGAGTCACCCTCATGAACTCTCTAGTTCTTCTTCTTTGGGATCCACATCAAGTTGATGGGAATCCTTGGAGTTGTAGTCATACTTGATGAAGTAGAACTTGATGTCGTCTTGGGAACCCACTTGACCATGGCCTTGGGAGCTTCTTTAAATGAGTCAATCTCTTCTTGAAGTTTTTCCTTGCCTCTTAGCTTGTGGTCTTGTGGTGGATGGCCATCTTGTGCTTGTGTTCCTTCGAAAGAAATGGGGTCATATTTCTCTTGTTGAGGAACAAACTTCACATTGGGGTATTGATCTTCATCCCACTCCACTCCATTGGCATTGAACTTTCATTCAAAACCAACACCTTGATTCTTCCGGTGCCTTCCTTGCTTGCGAACAATTTCCTCAAATTGCTTACTCCCGGCAAGGCTCTTGTAAACACCTTTCTCTATAATTCCCTTCAATAAGCTATTTTCTTGCTCAAGTGTAACTTGGCAAAGAGAATCATTAGTGGAATCAAGAGAACTACTAGAAGCAACAATATTGGATTTAGCATGTTATTGATACTACTAGAGGAAAATATTTCTTGCTCTTATTGCTTGATTTTACTTGTGGCATATAAGTATACAAGAGTAAATGCTTGGCAATGTTAGAAGAACTCTTCTTTTGAAGATCATCATTGATAGCTTTTAAAAACCCATGCTCTTGCTCTAAATTTAGCTTCTCGAAGCGTAGCCTCTCATGAGTTCTTAGGAGCTCTCTATGATCCTCTAGAGTTGTTTCATGAGCTAAGTTAAGAGTGTTTAGTTCTTTAGTTAGACGCTCAATCTCCTTCTTATCATTGTCATTCGTTTCATCTTGATTAGCATGATTACTATCAAGTTCATCATAGTTTTCATCACTAGTTTTGTCAACAAGTAAATCATCACCACCTCGCAAATCATCTTCATCACTATTGATATCAACATACTCGGGGTGTGATACCTTGGGGCCTTTAGCCATGAAGCATCTTCCAATTCCTTCATTTGGCGAGTCACATTTGTCGTAGGAGTTAGTTGACACTAGTGCAAGACCCGCAACACCTTCATCTTGAGTATATTCGGAGTCAGAGTGGTAGCTTCTCTCAGAGTAGTTGTCGGAGTCAGAACCAAAAACCCATTCACCAACATGAGCTTGATGCCTTCATCTTATGTAGCTCTTTGATGACTTGTCCTTCTTTTCCGAATCCTTGCTTCCATGAGAGGGTCTTCATTGATAACGATCATCTCTACTCCTTCTCTCTCTTCGGTGTGATTCATCTCTTCCACTCCTTATTTTAGGTGAGTCTTCCCTTTTCTTGTAGGGAGCCGTACACTCATTGGGGTAGTGTCCGGGTCTTCCACAATTGTGGCAATTATGATCACGACTAGAAGATCTTTTGTCATTGTAGGACATTGACTTGGAGCTTCTCTCTTTGCTTATATTCTTGTAGAATTTTTTGAAGTTCTTTAGCATTAAGCTCAATTCTTCATTGGAGACTAGCTTGTCACTTGATGTTGTAGGAGCATCACTTGAAGCTTTGTAAGCACCACTTGACTTGTTGTGGAGCTCATCCTTATCCTTGAGTGACATCTCAAGAGCAACAATTCTACAAATGACTTCCATTGGCTTGAGATCTTTGTAATTGGGCATCATTTGGATCAAAGTGCACTCGGTATCATATTTCCATCCAAGGATCTAAGGATCTTCTTGATGATGAATTTGTCGGTCATCTCTTCACTTCCTAAGACGACAATCTCATTTGTGTTGAGAGCAAGCCTAGAATAAATTTTGGTGAATCCTTCACCATCTTTCATCTTGAACTTGTCAAGTTAACTTTGAAGCACATCCAACTTGGATTCCTTAATGGGCTCTGTACCTTCGTGCATATCAACTAAAGTATCCCAAATTTCCTTTGCATTCTCAAGGCGACTGATTTTGTTAAATTCTCCGAGGCATAATCCATTGAAGAGGATATCACAAGCTTGAGCATTGTATTGCAACATCTTCATTTCATCCACGGTGGTTTCACGACCCGGTTCTCTGCCATCTTCAAAGCATTCACCTTTCAAGCCAAATACGAACAATAGCCCAAATGACAGGGTTATGACCATGAATATGCATTTCCATCTTATGCTTCCAACTAGCAAAATTAGTACCATGAAAGAAGGACCTCTACCATGGTAATTTCCCTCGCTAGACACCATACTCTCCTAGGTTGTGAACCAACACTACAAAAAAAGACACATCCGTGACATTTTGAGTCGAATGAATTTTTTTCCTGTCGTACTTATGACACTTCTATGATGATAATTGTGACAAAACCCGGTATCATCATAGATGTGGTGGGCTCCTACTTCTATGACAAAAAATCATGACAGAAAATGGGCTTTTCGTCCTGGGCGGGCCGGAGATGCAGCTGCATGACATTCTTTGGGCCGTCCATGACGGAAAAAACCGTGGTAGAAGCGAGGGCGAGGAAAATATCGGGGTGTTCCCGGTTACGGTGGGTGGTTGGGGCCGAGCGATGCGCGTTTCTCTCGTACACACACAGGCGTGGGTGCGAGGCGTTGGGCTCTAACTAAACCGGAGCGAGGCGTTGGGCTCTAACTGAACCCGAGCAATTGAAGTGCAGGCTATGCGTTACTGAACCCGAGCGATCGATCGATGGCTGTTAGCTGAACCCGATCGAGCGATTCCTTCGCTACTGCTGCTAACTGAAGCCGATCGATGTTGCCTCTGGATGAACAGTGAGCGTTGCTAGGGGGTTTGGATGAACAGTTCCCTGCGGGGGTGGATGAACAGGCCCCCGTGGTGTTGCCTCTGGATGAATAGGACCCCGATCGATCGAGCCGGTTGGGACTGGATGAACAGGACCCCGTGAAGGGCTGGATGAATAGGACCACCCTGTGGAGGGCTGGATGAACAGTAGATGGTGGAGGGCTGGATGAACAGTAGCCTGTGGAGAGGGCTGGTTGAACAGTAGCCGGTGGAGTAGCACGCGGTGGAGGCTGGATGAACAGGAGCCCGTGGATGAACTGTCGCAAGTGGAGGCTGGAGGAGGTCGACGGTGGATGAACAGTAGCTCGTGGAGGCCGGAGGGGGTCGACGGTGGAGATGAACAGTATCCCGTGGAGTCCCGTTTTGCGGTACGCCACACCCCTGCCGATGAACAGGACCCCCATTTCGACCGTAGCGCTCCAACACAAGCCCGTTTCCTCCGTTTTGCGGTATGCCACACCCCTCCCGATGAACAGGACCCCCGTTTCGACCGTAGGAGGTCCATTTCCTCCATTTTGCGGTACGCCAGACCCCTCCCGATGAACAGGATCCTGTTTCGAACGTGGCCGGTCGAACACAAGGCTGTTTCCTCCGTTGTGCGGTATGCCAGGCCTCGTTTCCATCGGATGTTCCATCCAAGCCCTCCCGATGAACACGACGACGCATTCTGTTCCAACCCAGCTGGTTGGCTCCCCACGAACACGATGATGATGCAGTTTCTCCATTCCGACCCAGCCATGTACACGAGCTTTGGCCGTATGTATGCGCGAGTAGGCGTTCGAGACCCGCCCGTATGTACGTACATGGCCGTATTTTCTTTCTTGCACACTAGCCATTGTACGTACGTGTACATGCTACGTGTGCGCCTCTACTATGACACGTGCGCGCCTCTGCATTGACCAGTATGTACGTACACGTTCGCGACCAAAATGACAACGCTATGTACGCTTCGAGCAGGTGGGTCCCGACTGTCAGGCACTTCCTTGCGTGCGAAGATGTAGCTGGTGGGTCCCAGCAGTCAGGGGGCGAATCATTTTTTTGCCCGGACGCACTTCCTTGCGTGCGAAGATGTAGCTGGTAGGTCCCAGCTGTCAGGGGGGAAACGTTTTTTCACGAAATATGGTTGCCCGTCCAGTGGGTCCCTGCTGTCAGGTGGAGGAATCATTATTTTCCGCGTAATAAGGAGGCACTTCCGTGCTGCGGCTGTGGACCCAGCTGTCAGCCTCTCCACGTATAGTCCACGTCCGATGGAAGCTGTTCCTTGACCACGTTGACCACGCCGTGCCGAGAGCACCAGGGCGGTGGACGATGGCGAGGCCTAGGAAGGGGACGACGCGGAGCCGGGGAAGACGCGACAGTGGAAGCCCGCGCGGAGAGGAGTACGAGGGTTCACTGGTTCGACTGCGGTGTGAGGTTGTCGTCGCCGCAGAATAACAGGGGGTGTGGGTGAGTGGAGGGATGGCCTGGCCAGCGGTGGGAGTAGTAGGGGGCGGTGAGGCCTCCGCGGCAGCACAGCCGGCCACAAGAGGCAGGAGCAGGCGGCACGACCGGCGCTGCTTTGGGCGGCTGGAGCAAGAAGACTAGAGGTTGAAGAAGCACTACGGCCGTTGGATGGACATCGTACGGTCACTGCAGCTAGAATCATTTATATTGACTAAGTTGACAGAACCCTTGGTACTCGTGAACTTAGTAGGCCCACAGGTCAGCCTCCGAAACGGTGCGCCCTAGATGTCAGGGGGAAATCATTTTTTGGGCGGCGGAAGCTAGAATATACGAGATTGAAGAAGAAGCACGACATCCGTTGGATAGACATCCAACGGCCACTGCTGCTAGAACCGTGTGTTGACTATATAAGTTGACAAAGCCTTGCATACGCATCAACTTCTTTTTTTAGGGGACGTGTCAACTTAGTAGGCGCATAAGTGTGCGGCAGAGAACTTATAGCCCATTTGCGATTTGTTAGAATGTACAACCCATTTTTGAATTCTAATGGAATTTACTATAGCCCGTTTACAGTTTGTTAAAAGTACAGCCCATTTTCTAGCTAGGACAACGATTAATAATTTCAACCAGCCATTCAAGATTAACTCAAAAAAACCAACCGTTCAAGATAGAATTCAATAAAATTTCCCACATTTTGATGGGATCCGAAATATTTTTATCCCGAAATTTCTAGTCAGATTAAATATAAATTTGTATTACGTAAAAATCCAACGAAACATTGCGCGCAACAATTAAAAATTAAGATTTTCAAAATCCATAAATAATATTTTATAAACTAATTTCGTGTTTGGTGTATTTTTTATAGTTACTGCCCAGTTTTTATAATTACATCCCATTTACTATTTTTAAAGCTCATTTTCCTGTTAAGCCTAATGCATCCCTCCTAAGAAAGATTTGCAGCCCAGCGGGGCGGAGAATAACAAGTTGACCTTGCCTGGGTATTCCTCAAAAAATGTATAGCTGGGCTAGCAATTTTCATCTTGAAAAAATTAATATCTGGGCTGGATATCTGTCCTGGGCTAGACGGTCCATAGCCCGCCCAGTTAATAACCTGCTCTCCTCTGAACAACAGCGAAAACATCGCCAAGAAAAACTCTACTGCTTGAGCTGCTTGGTCCCAGCTGTCGGCCACACCTTGTGCAATTCTCTCGTTTATATTGACTACATAGGTTGACAATGGTGTGAGACCGTGATGTCAAGAAACTAGGAGGAAGCAAAAAAATATAGTTGTACATAATAAGGATGCACTTGCGTACGTACAGCTATGGCCCTAGTGGGTCCCTATTGTCATCCAGTCAAAATACAGTCATCTCCTGAATCCTCATGTTCATTGACCATGTTAACAATGCTCGGCACCATGGCGAGCGCAACAACTCGAAGGACGACGGAGAGGGCCTCACGGGCCCTACGGATGGTCTGATACGGCGCCCACTGCTTATTCAGGAAGCTAGGATCATCGGACACATATGAGAACCTTCGAAAGACTGAGACGACATGAAACGGTAAGGCCGCGCTTGGGAGCTCTGGTTTATTTCACACCTGTATTAAGATACAAGTGTAATTTACTCGTCATCGGAAACAACGTGCAAAATACAGGCGTAATGAAACCGAGGGCCCGAGGTCTGTAAGTAAAACCGGCGGGTTACGTGTGTAATTTGAGAGACCAGTGTATATTTTACTAGTCGAAATCGACCAACCAAGCACTTTGCCTGAGACCATCTGCTTTTATTTACAAGCGTCAGTTTTACAAGCGGTTTTGGTTGGAAAACAACGGTCCAATCACGGCCTAAGATGATGAGTTGGTCGGAAGATCATATGGTTTCACATCTAACCTACCCGACTTGTCGTATAGGCTATGAATGAAACATAAGACGATGAACTTCTTAAGCACGGAAATAACAGAAGAGGATGATCTTCCTAACAAGCAAATCACTGGCATTAGATCGACATGCAAAACAATACGGCGCATTATTCTCAGGAGGCACGGTGAACAGCTCGTGATGCCGCATGCCACAACATTCCAAGCTCAACTTTGCAATCAAACACAAGGCCTGGCATTACATAGACAATATTCAGAAGAAACTCTTAAAATATCTTACATAAGTCAACATTCATGTGACTATGCATCTCAACAGAGTAAATATTTACTGCTGAACTGAAGACAGGAATAGGAAAAAACGATCGACGTTGCTCACAGCAAAGGGCGTCCGGACATTTTGTGCAGTTCCACTAAAATCAAGCTGAGCATCCTTGTGGATATCGTATTTATATGCTGCAAGAAAACAAAGACACAGCAGCACACACATGAATATTGGCCCAAGTGTCAACCCACCAATCGGTGGACTAACAAACTGAAAGTACGATAAACAGGTTACCATACCCAGATGCCCCATCATTGTTGCTTAGAATGACATTGACAGATTTGGAGTCCTGTCCTGGCTTCCTGTACTTGTTTGGGCACTTTTTGCCCAGTGCACTCCATGTGTTGTAGAGTTTCCTATGCTCTGCAGACTAGTCATGTCACCAGCGTCTACTAATACTCTGTAAAGCTTCTCGATCATTCCTTGTGTATTGTAGCACAAACAGTGGCTGCTTCTTTCTGCAAAGTGGTAAGACCAACTGGACCCACTAATGCAGCAGTTTGCCTTAGACACATTGGCTCCTTTTGTGCAGTTCAACTAAAATCAAAGTCGGAATAAAACCGAGCTTTAATTTTGATATCCCTGTAAGCAAAAATAGGTATAAGGGAAACAATTACTGAGAAATAACGGTTGATGACTTGTACTCCCAGAAGAAAAACATCTACTGATCTACCTTATCTTAATGGGAAACAAAGCAGGAGAGTAGCAATTCTCAATCAGTGTGATTCATTCATATTAACTGAGACATTATCTTAACAATGCCTTGTTTCAACATGTATAAAGAACGACAAAGCAGAAAAATATCATTCCTAAAACAATGCGATTGATTCATTTTAATAAAGACATTATCTTAACAATACCTTAGTTAAACATGTAGAAAGAACTACAAAGCAGGATAGTACCATTTGTAAAACACTGTAACTAATATATAATAACAAAGACATTATCTGAACAATACATTTCTTAAACATGTACTCTGGCCGATCTGTAACATCCCAATTTTCCCAATTTGGATGTTAATAGATCATTCATATGCATATCATATTTTTCCATGCATTCTTTGCTATTCTGGAATATTCTCTTCATTATGCAACTAAAGGCAATTTATTGGAGTGGAGATAACATGACTTCTCCCCTGTTTAAAAATGTTCATAATGTGCAGAATATTGTTTCCAGTTCATCTGATATGTTCTGGTAATTTTTGCAATCTTCAAAGTATTTTATTTGTGGTTTTTATTGCTGTTTGAGTGACCTATTGCATCAAAAGGATTTTACAAAATTGCATTAGTATTGGAACTAGTGTTCCTGTAGTTTATGTTAGTAGTATACATTTTTCTATGTGTCTATGTATTTTTATTTAGTTTTTTTATTGTGGTTTTATTTTTTAGTTATTTTTACTGTTGTAGTTTTTGTTTAAAGAAAAGAAAAAAACACAGCATGCAACACCGCAGTGCAGCGCACTACGCAGCCCAACGCCCACGGCCCAGCACCACACCGCTGCAGCCCACATCCACTGCAGCCCACGTGAAGCGGTACGCACCTGATCCGACCCGCACCAGCGCCCGACCCATTGTCTCTCTCTCTGCCAGCAGACCCCGCCACGCACTCGTCCCCTACCCCAAGCCGGACACTGCAGACGCCGCACGCATGCACGCACGCCGAGGCCGAGCCGGTTCGTCCCGCGCCCCTGGTCAACCCCGTGCAACCTAGGGACACCGTACGCGAGCCCAACTGCTCGAGAGACCCCGTGCCCCCTCCTCGATCTTCCTCGTTACCGCACGTGGGAGCTAAGGCGAAACGGATCTCGCCAGAGTCCACGCCGACCGTCACCGTTCGCCGGTCGTTGTCGTCGCCATAAGAACTCGCAGAGCTCAGCCGCCTGCTTCCTCGTTTTCCCCGCTCGGTTGCCCGCGTTTTGACTCGCTTCTGTGGACCAGAACACACCGGAGCGACCACCCGCCGCCGAGCCGATGCACCGGAGAAGCCACCGTTCACATCCTCGCCGCTATCAGTAGAGGACGCCCCGCCGTCGTTGAACACCACCACCACCTCCGCTACTCACAACCGCACCCATCCGTCGCTTCACCTTCACCGGAGAAGCTCCACCACCGACGCCCGACCCGCCGCCACCGCGTCCCCTGTTCTCTGGTGAGCACGCGCGCGCAACACACCTTGGCCAATTGGGCGATGCCACATGGAAAAATCTACAGCGCCTGCTACAGTAACCGCACGTGCACTGTTCATGAGTTTTATATTGCTGTTTTTTCAGTTTTTCACTCAAAACTTCAATTAGCTATATCTTCTATTCTGTATATCCAAACTAGGTGATTCTTTTTCCTATGATCTCACAAAAATCAGCACAATATCATAGTACCAACTTTGCGCATGTTTGCACTGTTCAAATTTGAATTCATTTGAATTTGAATCAAACCTTCCGGCCATAACTTTCAAACCATTCATCGGAATCGAGTGATTCTTTTTGCTTTGTGACCATAGTGCTATTTAGGTGTTGTTATGCTGCTGTTGTTGAGTTTCAAAAATGGTTTTCTTGTTGTTGGTTTTGTTTTGGTTCTTTTCGTGTTCCGGTGATTGATTTGTTGAATTGTGTGAAACGTGTAGATTGTCCGGAGTGCGACGCGAGCTATTGTCAGGAGTGTGACTTTCTGAACCAGAACCAAGGCAAGTTACATGTTGATCATCCTTTACCTATTGTTTTCTATGCATGTAGTTATATCACACTATGAATATATGCATGTATAGGAATACTATATATTTTGGTTATGTTGTTGAGCTAGCTCCCGTCATTGCAGATCGTGGTAGTTGTAGTTTTGCTATGCTTTGTAGACGGGGTTGGTTCGTGTATTCATTGAGCTTATGTGAGGATTATATATATAATAATTTGAGTAGTAACTCAGGATTTAATTCACCTCTGCGCAGAAGTGGTATTGCTAGGGTGGTTTCAAGAACATCATGGTTTATACCCTCTGAATGTAAGTGGACGGCCGCCCAAGCTCAAAAAGATCAGACAGACTTAGTGACTAGTAGCTTCCATGTGCGACCACTGGCTAAATGGGCTCTGACTTAGTTGATCGGTTGTGGGACCCTTACCCGGATGTGCCAGTAGATGTAGATATAATAGTTGGGATGGGCCTCCTGTTGGGACTAGGGGACTGCTTCTGAAATACTTAGTCTCAATCTTCGGGTTGGGTCCAGTGGGTAAAGCATACTAAACTATGCGGAGTATTAAAACTAATCATGATTAGCCGTGCCCCGGTTATGGGTAAATTTGAGCGACTATGCCATTAT
The DNA here is from genome assembly GCA_034509565.1 of Triticum monococcum. NCBI lineage: Eukaryota > Viridiplantae > Streptophyta > Magnoliopsida > Poales > Poaceae > Triticum > Triticum monococcum. Next base: position 58,954,033 of record CM067843.1, on the reverse strand, counting down.
AGTTGTTGGATGATCTTGACAGATGTGACACTTAATAATATTTGCGGGCAACTTAATAAAAGGGTAGGTTGGAGTTGATTTTTGCCAACTCAACCTTCTGTGTTTAATTGTAGTAATAAAAGAACTAAATAAAAATTTGACTATTAGGTAGTTATGAGGACAAAATCAGCTTTCTGCAAAAACAAACCCTCAAGCCTTCCTTTTGATATACTATGCATATACATGTAGGTCTGCTTTATTATTAGGGACAATTACATTTCTGCCCCTAACTGGAACCCACTACTCAAATTTGCCCCTAATTTCAATGTGTGCTCAAATTTGCCCCTCTGTCGTTAGTTGCCCTTATAGAAATGCCCTTCTGCGCCGTTACCGTCCGGTCAAACAACTTTGACCATCTCGAAAAAAATAGTAAAAAATCAAAAAAAATCTAAAATTTTGTGGGATTGAAGCTACTCATGTGCGCAAGGTGCGTGCAAATTTTCGTGCTATTTAGACATACCAGGAGATCATGGCAAAGGAAAACAATAAATCTATACATCTTTGAATAGTAAATTCAAAAAAATAGCAAGAAAATTCAAAAACATATGAATTTTTTTGGCATCAAAGATGCTCGGGGGCACAAGGCGTGTGCAAAATTTTGTTATCAAATGACATGCGAGGAGCTCTCGCAAAAAAAAAACAAAAATAGTGTATTTTTTACAAGTTTTTTCTGAGACAAATTTTGTTTTTTTCTCCACGAGCTCCTACAATGTCCAAACACAAAAACAAAATTTGCACACACCTTCCACACCTAAGCATCTTGGATGCCAAAAGAATTCATATTTTTTTTGAATTTTTTGCTATTTTTTTGAATTTACGGTTCACACGCGTACATATTTACTGTTTTTCCTTCGCCACGAGCTCCTAGAATGTCCAAACAACATGAAAATTTGCACGCACCTTGCGAACCTGAGTACCTTCGATCCCACAAAAGTTCAGATATTTTTGACTTTTTTTGCTATTTTTTCGAGATGGTCAAAGCTGTTTGACCAGACGGTAATGGCGCAGAAGGGCATTTCTATAAGGGCAACTAACGGCAGAGGGGCAAATTTGAGCACACATTGAAATTAGGGGCAAATTTGAGTAGTGGGTTCCAGTTAGGGGCAGAAATGGAATTGTCCCTTATTATTACTCCTGTGTAACTTGCCAATACATTCCAAGTATTGACCTATATGGCTGCAACGTCTCATGTTGTAGGATATTCTGACGAAGAGTAAGGTATCGTTAGGGTCGCGAGTCTGCACTCAGCATCGCCAGTGGGCTATGATGGGACTCATCGTTATTTTTTTGCTACATTCCGCTGTTTGGTTGAATAAAGCTAGCCAAGTGCTATGTAGATTGTTTTATTTTATATATTCTGGATCATACGATGTAATAAATGATGCACTTGCTATTCTGGTATTCATCTATACTGTGTGTGCTAGCGAGCTCGATCCAGGGACTAGCACAGTAAGCACAGAGACTCAAATCCTTCGAGGTTTGGTCGTTACAGATGGTATCAGAGCAGCGTGTTGACTGTAGGACGTGACCCTAGAAAATGGATTAGAAAAGCCATAGGAGTGAAAATTATTTTATCAGCTAGTTATACTTCTTGCTGTTTATTAGTTAACTCCCTCAAGTATCTTGAACAGTTAAGTAGGAACTAGTGCTGAGACCACCATTCATGTTTGTTTTATATTGCAACGTTATCGTGTTAGTGTATCTGATTATGCCCACTTTTGTGGTATGAAGATACTAGATTGTTTGCTTGATTAATAGTGGTTTGTTAAATTGCTTAGTGTCGAAATTATTCGACTATATATATAATATTATCATATTGTTTGTTGTTTGTTGTTTGCTTGTTTGTTGGTGTTATCCGTTGTTGTATTTTGTTGGCTTGATCATATTATGCATATGGGTAGAATATATTTATATATACATAGTCTTTGGCCCTATTATATCTATAACTCTTCTATGCTTGCCCACCAGATGCCGCCGAGGCGTGATACTAGACACAATACTGCAGGAGGAGACAACAATGACAATGGAGTACCACCATACATACAACAGGTTATTAAGGGATAGGCCCAGTTGATCCATTTGATTACTCAGAACCAGAACAACAACAATCCGTCGCCACCGCCACCTGTGGATATGCTTACCAGGTTCTTGAGGTTGAATCCTTAGAGGTTCTCCAGTTCCCCTGAACCTATTGTGGCTAATGACTGGCTCCGTGCAGTCAATAGGAACCTGGAGACGGTTGGATGCACTGATGCAGAGAGGGTGAGGTTTGCCTCACATTTGTAGGAGGGTCCTGCTGCAGCTTGGTGGGACAACTACTTGGTCACTTATCCCATTGCTACTATCACATGGCCTCAGTTTCAGGATGCCTTCCGTGCTGCACATGTGTCTGCTGGTGCTATGAGTCTGAAAAAGAAGGAGTTTCGCAGTTTGCGCCAGGGAGGTCGCACAATTAATGCGTATGTGGAGGAATTTAATAATCTTGCATGTTATGCTCCTAATGATGTTAACACTGGTGCAGCTAGGCAGGAGAAATTCTTGGAGGGCCTAAATGATGACTTGAGCCTTCAGTTGACAGTGGCCACTTTTAGGAATTGCCAGGATTTGATTGATAAGGCTATTGTGCTGGAGGGAAAGCAACAGGCCATAGAGAATCGCAAGAGGAAGTACAACAACAATAATAAGTATAATTCAGGACCACAACAGAAGCCACGCACTTCATATCATGGTAATGGAGGTAATGGGCATAATCATCATGGAGGTAATGGACATAATCATCATGGAGGGAATGGCCACAACCATAATGGCCACCATCATCACAATGGGCACAAGAGTAACAATGGCAATGGCAGAGGTAATGGTAATGGTAATGGACGGAATAATAACCAGAGCGACCAGAGTATGCCTGTGCAGAGGGATATTAGCCAGGTTCAATGCTATAAGTGTAGGCAGATGGGCCACTACTCCAATGCTTGTCCAGGGAACAAGAACGGTAATGGGGATTCAGGAGTCAGCAAGCCAAACACCTTCCAAAAGGGTCATGTCAACCATGTTAATGTTGAGGAGGTCTATAATGAACCTGATGCAGTGATTGGTAAGTTCTTGATTAACTCAGTACTCGCGCTGGTTCTTTTTGATACTGGTGCATCGCATTCATTTATTTCGAGGGTATTTCTTGATAAACATGGATTGCCAACCAAAACACTTAGTATGCCTATTAGAGTGAGTTCCCCGGGAGCTCAGATGATAGCAGGTGTTGGTTGTCATCAGTTGACTTTGTCTATTGGAAAGCATGATTTTCCTATGGATTTGATTATATTGAAGTCACAAGGTCTGGATATTATTTTGGGTATGGATTGGTTGCAGTTCTATAAATGTCATATTGATTGTGCCAGTCGATCTATTACTCTCAGTGCACCAGGAGGGAAGAGGATCAGATATGTGTGTAAGTATAAGCGTAATCAGGTGCAGGTGAACTCTCTTAAGGGGGATAGCCTGGAGGAGGTGCCAGTTGTGAGATATTATCCAGATGTGTTTCCAGAGGAGTTGCCAGGTATGCCACCAGATAGAGATATTGAGTTTCTTATTGATTTAATACCGGGCACTGGACCTATTGCAAAGAGACTATATAGAATGCCTCCTCAAGAGTTGGAAGAATTGAAGAAGCAGATAAGAGAATTGCAGGCACAAGGATTTATTCGCCAAAGTTCATCACCTTGGGGAGCTCCAGTTTTGTTTGTGGAGAAGAAGGATGGGACCTTGAGGATGTGTGTTGATTATCGTTCTCTGAATGAGGTAACCATTAAGAATAAGTATCATTTGCCTATGATAAATGATGTATTTGACTAGTTGGAGGGAGCTACTGTGTTTTCTAAGATTGATCTTCGTTCTGGTTATCATCAATTAAAGATTCTTGAGCAAGATATTCCAAAGACTGCTTTTACTACGAGGTATGGGTTGTATGAATATACTGTTATGTCATTTGGATTGACTAATGCCCCTGCATACTTCATGAATATGATGAACAAGGTGTTTATGGAGTTCTTGGATAAATTTATGGTTGTTTTCATTGATGATATATTGGTGTTCTCCAAAAATAAGCAAGAGCATGAGGTGCATTTGCGTTTGGTATTGGAGAAATTGAGGGAACATCAGTTGTATGCCAAGTTCAGCAAATGTGAGTTTTGGCTGGATGAGGTAGCATTCCTTGGACATGTTGTGTCAGGTAATGGAGTTGCAGTTGATCCATCGAAGGTTGCTGCAGTTACAGAGTGGGAGACACCCACATCAGTTGGAGAGATTCGTAGCTTTTTGGGCCTTGCAGGTTATTACAGGAGGCTTATTGAGAACTTTTCCAAAATTGCAAAGCCTATGACTGGATTGTTGAAGAAGGAGAAGAAGTTTGTTTGGACTGACGAATGTGAAGCCAGTTTTCAGGAGTTGAAGCAGCGCTTGGTTACAGCACCAGTCTTGACTCTGCCGGATATACATAAGGACTTCTAGGTATATTGTGATGCTTCTCGTCAAGGACTTGGGAGTGTTTTGATGCAGGAAGGTAAAGTTATTTCTTATGCTTCACGCCAGCTTAAGAATCATGAGCATAATTATCATACACATGATTTGGAGTTAGCCTCAGTTGTGCATGCATTGAAAACTTGGAGGCCATATCTTGTTGGTAATCATTGTGATATATTTACTGATCATAAGAGCTTGAAGTATATTTTTACTCAGAAGGATTTGAACCTCACGCAGAGGACATGGTTGGAGCTTATTAAGGATAATGATTTAAATGTGCAGTATCATCCTGGTAAGGCTAATGTTGTTGCTGATGCATTGAGTCGTAGGAGCCATGCTAATGCAATTAATATTGATAATATGCCGCCCGAGTTATGTGAACAGTTCAGGAATCTCAGGTTGGAGATGGTTCCTAAGGGATATTTAGCAACACTTGAGGTAAAGCCTACTTTGCTTGATAGGATCAGAGAAGCTCAAAAGAATGATAAGGAGATTGCTGAGATAAAGGAGAATATGGTTAAAGGTAAGGCAGAAGGCTTCCATGAGGATGAACATGGGGCCATATGGTTTGAGAAGCGTATTTGTGTACCTCAGGATGCAGATATCAGGAAGTTGATTCTTCAGGAGGCGCATGATTCACCTTATTCTATTCACCCAGGTAATACTAAGATGTATTTGGATTTGAGAGAAAGATTTTGGTGGCCTAGCCTGAAGAGGGAAATTGCTGGATATATTGCAACATGTGATGTGTGCCAGAGAGTTAAAACAGAACATCAGAGACCAGCAGGTTTGCTACAGCCATTGCCTATACCTGATTGGAAGTGGGATGAGATTGGTATGGACTTCATTACAGGTTTACCCAGGACTCGTTCAGGGTATGATTCTATTTGGGTAGTTGTTGATCGTTTGACTAAAGTTGCTCACTTCATCCCGGTAAAGACTACTTATACCAGTGCTCAGCTAGCAAAAATTTATATGTCTAAAATTGTTTGTCTGCATGGAGTTCCAAGGAAGGTAGTGTCTGATAGAGGTACTCAGTTCACATCCAAATTTTGGCGTCAGTTGCATGAATCCTAGGGCACCAGGCTGGAGTTCAGTACTGCTTTCCATCCACAGACAGATGGGCAGACAGAGAGCTTGTGCTTTGGACTATGGGTCCAGTTGGGATGATAATTTACCTTATGCAGAGTTCTCATATAATAACAGTTACCATGCTAGTCTGAAGATGGCACCATTTGAGGTATTGTATGGTAGGAAGTGCAAAACACCATTGATGTGCGATGAGGTTGGAGAGCATCAATTCTTTGGACCAGACTTGATCAGAGATGCTGAGGAGAAGGTCAAGTTGATTCGTGATAGGCTCAAGATAGCACAGTCCAGACAGAAGAGTTATGCAGATGCAAAACGTAAGGAGGTGACATATGAGGTAGGAGACCGTGCATACCTTAGAGTTTCACCACTTCATGGAATTAAGAGGTTTGTGTCGGCGTTCTGGGAATGGGGGTCCACAGACTTGCCTGCCTGTGGCCTACGGCGTGGCTCAAAGGGGGCCCAGCACGGCCCATCTTCATCAACACAAGACCCAAGACCCTCGCGAGGGGCCAAGCCTCGCGGGGCGGACGACGTGGAGCTTCTTCAGGCACGGTGTAACGCCCCACATGTAACCTTCCCCTAATGTACTCCGACTCATGCCATTTCCGGCATTAAGTTATATTTAATTCTCGGGTTCGGGTCTTTGCCTCCGTGTGTTGTTTTGTTTTTCGTGCATCTCATATCATGTCATCACGTGCATTGCATTCGCATACATGTTCATCTCACGCATCCGAGCATTTTCCCCGTTGTCCGTTTTGCATTCCGGCGCTTCGTTCTCCTCCGGTGGCCATTTCTAGCTTTCTTTCGTGTGTGGGGATTAAACATTTCCGGATTGGGCCGAGACTTGCCATGCGGCCTTGGTTTACTACCGGTAGACCGCCTGTCAAGTTTCGGGTCATTTGGACTTCGTTCGATACTCCTACGGTTAACCGAGGGACCGAAAAGGCCTCGTGTGTGTGCAGCCCAACACCCCTCCATTTTGGCCCAAAACCCACCAAACTCAGCTCCATCATCTCGGTCGTTCGATCACGATCGTGTGGGCGAAAACCGCGCCTCATTTGGACTCTCCTAGCTCCCTCTATGCCTATTTATACCCCCTCCATTTTCGGATCTCGTCTTCCCCGTCCAAACCCTACCCTGGGAAAAAAAAACCTTCCGCGCCGACGGACACGTCCGCCCCGGCCGGACGCGTCCGCCCGATCCGCCCGAGCCAGTCCCGCGCCGCCACGTGTCCCCGAGGGGACCGCTTCGCCGCACCGGCAGCCGGCCCGCTCGGCCCGCGGGAGGGCCCCCGCAGCCCATCCGGCCACCGCGCCCCACGCCGAGCCCCGCCGCCTTCTTCTCCATCGACGGCCGCCGCTGCCGCGCGCCATAGCCGGCCGGCCACCACCTCGCCAACTCCGGCCGCCCTACGCCGCCTCCGCGCCGCCCCGGACCGGCGCCACCCCGCCCGCGGCCGCCGCCTCCTCCACCGGCGCCGCCCGCGACCTCCCCGGCCTTCTCCTTCCTCGGCAACGACGAGCTCCGGCGAGAGCTCCAACTCCGGCCGACGAACCTCGGTTTCCGCGTCGGTGAACAGTGCCCCGTCGGATCCAGATCCAGATCGCGATGCTACAGTAAACCCTAGGGGGCTATTTTTTTTCTAAGTCCCAGGATTTTTACTCCATATGCTCATGTTTGACCTGCCATAACTTTGCATCCGTAGCTCCGATTTGGGTGTATGATATGTCAAAATCTTCGTCTCGACGAGTACATCATTTCATTCCATTGCATCATTTGCATTTGAGGTCATCCTGTTGCCCAAAATGCTGTTGGAAGCAGGCATCTTGAGTTAAATTGCAGATCCGTTAATCCAACATGCACTTTTGTCATTTTTGCCATATTTAATCCGTGCATGATATGCCTGTGCCCCTTTGGGATGAATTGTTAAGCATGTTGTCTTCTTTCCAGGGGTGCCTTCCATGTATTTTTAGGATGTGTGTGTTGTCTTGTGCAAGCTTGCGAAGAGGGCTACCTGAGATTTCAGATTTCAGGGACTTAGTGATTTTCACTAAGTCTGAGCCGTTTTAGTTCACGATGCTATATGTCCGGCTTGTTTCCTAGTGATCCGTGCCTCTTTGGAGGATGATCAGTAAGAGTGATTTGTTATGCTTGTTGTGTTTAATCCATCCATGTCTTTACTTGTTATGTTGGAGCACCCTAGGTTGACTCAATCGAGCTCAACTTTTGGATAGTTGCTGTTTTGGGCAGATCGTTAACTCTTTTGCGATTTTGCCGGAGTGATTGCTAGTGATCCATGCATGCTATGCCATTGTTCTTGCCATGTATAGCTAGCATTTGGTGCCTTCTTAATGGATATATGCTTACCTTGCCATGACTTGCACCTTAGTGAGAGCATCGAGATCGTTTATATGCCTCCGTGAGTTATTATTTCAGCATGTCCCAGTTTTCACTAAGTCTGAAAACTGATTGTGTTTCATCAATGTTCGTGTGCTCGGTAGAGTATTTTGTGAACCCTTTTGGCCCCAGGTCATGTTGGGTGTTTTGTTAAGCTTGTTGAGTAGCTCCATGCCATGCTCTTACTTGCCATGTTCAGGTTTTCCTTCATGTTGTTTTGCTGCTCCGAAGAGGGCATCATGGTCTGAAATTTCAGACTAGCGTTAATTTCGCTAAGTCTGAAATCTGTTTTGCTTATTCAGTTTTGCCATGCTTGTTTGAAGCCCTTAATGGATGAATTTGCCTATGCCTCAGTCATGATGATTTGTTAAGCTTGATGAGTACATCACTTCCATGCAATTTGTTTTCACGTTGGGTGGCTGTAGCATGTTCATTTTGTTGCGTTCAGGAGGCATGTTGCTGTTAATCGCAGATCGGTTCGTTTAGTAAAACGCTTGCCATTTCTTAACCGTAGCTCCGATTGCCATGATCTTTATATCGTTTTCAGGGGATTTCTTCCCCTCTAACCAGTGGCACACTTGGATTTCCAAGTTGAGGCCAGGTTCATGCATTTCCTGTTACATGTTGCATTCTTGCATCCCGCATCGCATCCCGCATAGCATATCATCTTTGCATCTTATTGGTTGCCCTTGCACGTGGTTGATTGTATCCTTGTTGCTTGTTTGTGTTGTTGGGTAGAGCCGGGAGACGAGTTCGCTAACGAGGAGCCCGTTGAGTTTGCTTTTGAGGATCCAGTCAATTCTGACAACTGTGCAGGCAAGATGATCACACCCTTGAAATCACTACTATCTTTGCTGTGCTAGTTTGCTCGCTCTTTTGCTTTGCCAATGCTACGATGCCTACCACTTGCTTGTCAGCCTCCCAATTGCCATGATTGAGCCTCTAACCCACCTTTGTCCTAGCAAACCATTGATTGGCTATGTTACCGCTTTGCTCAGCCCTTCTTATAGCGTTGTTAGTTGCAGGTGAAGATTGGAACCGTTCCTTGTTGGAACATTTATTTACTTGTTGGGATATCACTATATTGCTATGTTATCTTTACTCATCTATATACTTGGTAAAGGGTGGAAGGCTCGGCCTCTCGCCTAGTGTTTTGTTCCACTCTTGCCGCCCTAGTTTCCGTCATATCGGTGTTATGTTCCCGGTTTGTTGCGTCCCTTACGCGGTTGGGCTATAATGGGAACCCCTTGATAGTTCGCCTTGATTAAAGCTTTTCCAGCAATGCCCAACATTGGTTTTACCATTTTCCACCTACCCCTTTTCTTTCCCTTGGGTTTCCGGAGCCCGAGGGTCATCTTTATTTTAGCCCCCCACGGGCCAGTGCTCCTGTGAGTGTTGGTCCGGAACGTCAGCCGCCGGTGGCCACCAGGGGCAACTCTGGGCTGGCCTTCCAGAAGTTTAGACAATCTGAGTGTGCCCTGAGAAAGAGATATGTGCAGCTCCTATCGGGATTTGTCGGCGCATTCGGGCGGTGTTGCTGGACTAGTTTTGACCTGTCGAATCATCTTGTTGTACCGGGATACCGAGTCTGATCGGTGGGTCCTGGGTGGAGGTCTATTCCTTCGTTGACCGTGAGAGCTTGTTATGGGCTAAGTTGGGACCCCCCTGCAGGGATTGATCTTTCGAAAGCCGTGCACGCGGTTATGGGCAGATGGGAATTTGTTAATGTCCGGTTGTAGATAACTTGAACTCAATTAATTAAAATGAATCAACTGCGTGTGTTGCCGTGATGGCCTCTTCTCGGCGGAGTCCGGGAAGTGGACACGGCGTTGGAGTTATGTTTGCGTAGTCTGCTCTATTTAGTTACTGCTCGTGCTTTGCCTTCTCTTCTCGCTCTCGTTTGCGAATAAGTTAGCCACCATATATGCTAGTCGCTTGCTGCAGCTCCACTCACATTACCCCTTCCTTACCTTTTAAGCTTAAATAGTCTTGATCGCGAGGGTGCGAGATTGCTGAGTCCTTGTGGCTCACAGATTACTATATCACCAGATGCAGGGACCGATGATACTCCTCCGGATGGCGCGTTCGAGCTGAAGTGGGAGTACGACGAGGACTCTCAGCGATACTATGTTTCTTTTCCTGATGATCAGTAGTGGTGCCTGCTCGGGGTTCGATTCAGGGTTTAGTCGCATGTTGGGGAGTCTTTTCTATTTTGGCGCCGTAGTCGGGCCATGAGTGTTTGTATGATGAATGCTATTTATGTACCTTGATATGACGTGGCGAGTGTAAGCCGACTATTATTATTATTCCCCCTTTATAATTATATGTACATGGGTTGTGTGAAGATTGCCTCACTTGCGACATATGCCTTCAATGCAATTATGCCTCTAAGTCGTGCCTCGACACGTAGGAGATATAGTCGCATCGAGGGTGTTACAAGTTGGTAATCAGAGCCTTCCCCGACCTTAGGAGCCCCATTGCTTGATCGTTTCTAGCAGCCGAGTTGTGTCTAGAAAAAAATGTTTTGAGTCCTTAGGAATTATATATCGGAGAGCTTAGGAATTCTTTTTACTTCCCAGTCTCCTCATCGCTCTGGTAAGGCATCCTGACGTAGAGTTTTGACTCTTCTCTTCTCAAATTTCACTAAAAAAATTTTAGGATCACACGAGTATCTTAGTTTTGTTCCGATGGCTTATGATGAGAATATTGTCTTGGTGCCTCCTGTCAGGGGTTTAGTGGAAGTGTCCCGGGGAGTTGAGCTCTGAGGTGTTGTCATCATAATTCTATCGTTGCAATTCTGGTATACTTGAGATATGTGCGCGACATCGAAAATCTCCTTTATGCAGTTCGTTGGTGAGATAACCTCGACGCCACCCAGTACTGGAGCGGGAGTTCGGGAGTATCGCCATAACTTGTATAACGGATGCTTTTCGAAGGTTGAGATAGATGGTTTCCGAAGGTTTCTTGGTTATGTGTTGAAGGATGGATGCAGCTGGATGTAGGATTTGCTAGCTTGGGTGAGATATTATGCTTCCCCTGTATCCTCAACACCTGATTGCATAACCGGAAAGTTTCGGGAGTTCCATAGGTGGGAATTCAAGTAGCCTTAGGATATCTTTCCAACAGATGTGTGATATGAAATTGGGGTTCGACGTCTAGTGGTTCGCCTATTCACGGTCGATTTTACAGTGGCCTCGTTGTGTCTTAAAGAGTCCTTGGCTATGCTGACTCGGGGACGCTTCGTATGTCATGTGCACTACCTTGTACATGATGGTGCTGTACGGTCGAGCCCGTGTAGGTCCTACCACGAACACTTCGGACGAAATTTCTATCATGTGTTTGTTCCGGCTTATTCCGCAAGCCAACCCTTGGTTTTATTTCGAGTTGTGGTATTCGTTCTTCTTCGATGTCATATGTTGATTCCATCCCTCGTTGATGTACCTCTTCTACCTGATGCTCCTCCGACATTCTCTCGCATGATGAACTTCATCTTCAACCCCTACACCAATGACTTTGTTTTGGTATATCTCGATGATATCCTGGTTTTCTCGAAGAACAAGGAAGATCATGCCAAACACTTGCGTTTGGTTCTTGACAAGCTAAGGGAACATCAATTCTATGCCAAGTTCTCCAAGTGTGAGTTTTGGCTCGATGAGGTTCTTTATCTTGGTCATATTATCTCTGCCAAGGGCATTTCCGTGGATCCTGAGAAGGTGTCTGCAATTGTTAATTGGAAACCTCCTCAGAATGTGAAGCAACTCCGTAGCTTCCTCGGTCTTGCAAGTTATTGTCGAAGATTCGTTGAAAACTTCTCCAAGATCGCGAAGCCTCTCTCAAATCTTCTTCAGAAGCACGTCAAGTACGTTTGGTCTCCGGAGTGTGATGTTGCTTTCAACGCTTTGAAAGAGAAATTGATCACTGCTCCAGTTCTAACTCCGCCTGATGAAACCAAGCCGTACGAGGTCTTTTGTGATGCCTCTCTCCAAGGTCTGGGTGCAGTACTGATGCAGGAGAAGAAAGTTGTTGCTTATACCTCTCGCCAATTGAAGCCAAATGAGAAGAACTACCCCACTCATGATCTCGAGTTGGCGGCAGTTGTGCACGCATTGTTGACTTGGAGACATCTTCTCTTGGGAAGGAAAGTGGACATTTTCACCGATCACAAAAGTCTCAAGTACATCTTCACTCAGCCTAATCTCAACCTCAGGCACACTCGATGGGTCGAAATGATTCAAGAGTACAATCCGAGTATCGAGTATACTCCAGGCAAGGCTAATGTGATTGCTGACGCTTTGAGCAGAAAAGCATATTGCAACAGTCTGATTCTCAAGCCTTATCAACCCGAGCTGTGTGAAGCTTTCCGCAAACTTAATCTGCAAGTTGTTCCTCAAGGTTTCCTTGCCAACCTTCAAGTTTCTCCTACCTTGGAAGACCAGATTCGCCAAGCCCAACTTCTTGATGCTATGGTGAAAAAGGTGAAGATCGGTATTGCAAAGAGTCAGTCCAAGTACAAGTGCTACCGGCTTGATGACAAGGACACTCTCTTCTTCGAGGATCGAATTGTTGTGCCCAAAGGAGAACTTCGTAAAGTGATCATGAATGAGGCTCACAACTCTCTCCTCTCCATCCACCCTGGGAGCACGAAGATGTATCAAGACCTGAAGCAAACTTATTGGTGGACTCGAATGAAGCGCGAGATCGCTCAATTCGTGAATGAATGTGATGTCTGCAGAAGAGTGAAAGCAGAACACCAAAGGCCAGCAGGTCTCCTCCAACCTCTCGCCATTCCAGAATGGAAGTTTGACCACATTGAAATGGACTTCGTGACCGGGTTTCCTAAGTCCAAGCGTGGCAATGATGCTATATTCGTTGTCATCGACAAGCTGACCAAAGTGGCTCATTTCTTGCCTATCAAAGAGTCAATCACGGCAGCTCAATTGGCGGAGCTCTACACCTCTCGCATTGTCTCTCTGCACGGTATTCCTCAAGTGATATCTTCAGACCGTGGCAGCATCTTTACCTCCAAGTTTTGGGATTCTTTTCAGAAGGCCATGGGCACCAGCATTCGTTTCAGCACTGCTTTCCACCCTCAAACAAGCGGTCAAGTCGAGCGTGTCAACCAGATTCTTGAAGATATGCTCAGGGCTTGTGTTATCTCCTTCAGCATGAAGTGGGAGGATTGCCTTCCTTATGCGGAATTCTCGTACAATAACAGTTTCCAAGCAAGTTCCGGCAAGGCCCCGTTTGAAATTCTGTATGGTAGGAAGTGTCGTACACCTCTCAACTGGTCTGAAACCGGTGAACGTCAGCTGCTGGGTAATGACCTGATCACAGAGGCAGAAGAAATGTGCAAGGTCATTCGTGATAACCTCAAAGCAGCCCGGTCTCGTCAGAAGAGCTACTACGACAGCAAGCACCGTGATTTGGATTTCGAGATCGGAGACCATGTCTACCTCCGTGTCTCTCCAATGAAAGGGACTCGTCGCTTCGGTATCAAAGGGAAGCTTGCCCCAAGATACGTCGGGCCTTTCAAGATCGTCAGCAAGAGAGGCGACCTCGCCTATCAACTCGAGCTTCCTGCAACCTTTGCCAATGTTCATGATGTGTTCCATGTCTCGCAACTCCGTAAGTGCTTCAAGACGCCTGAGCGCACCGTCAACTTCGAGGACATTGAGCTCCAAGAAGATCTCTCCTACCGTGAGCACCCAGTCGCAATCCTTGAAGAGACTGAACGCAAAACTCGCAACAAGTCAATCAAGTTTCTCAAAGTCAAGTGGTCACACCATTCCGACCGTGAAGCTACCTGGGAACGCGAGGATCACCTCCGTTCTGAGTACCCGGAGTTCTTTCAGTCCTAGATCTCGGGACGAGATCTTTTCATAGTGGTGGAGTGTTGTAACGCCCCACATGTAACCTTCCCCTAATGTACTCCGACTCATGCCGTTTCCGGCATTAAGTTATATTTAATTCTCGGGTTCGGGTCTTTGCCTCCGTGTGTTGTTTTGTTTTTCGTGCATCTCATATCATGTCATCACGTGCATTGCATTCGCATACATGTTCATCTCACGCATCCGAGCATTTTCCCCGTTGTCCGTTTTGCATTCCGGCGCTTCGTTCTCCTCCGGTGGCCATTTCTAGCTTTCTTTCGTGTGTGGGCATTAAACATTTCCGGATTGGGCCGAGACTTGCCATGCGGCCTTGGTTTACTACCGGTAGACCGCCTGTCAAGTTTCGGGTCATTTGGACTTCGTTCGATACTCCTACGGTTAACCGAGGGACCGAAAAGGCCTCGTGTGTGTGCAGCCCAACACCCCTCCATTTTGGCCCAAAACCCACCAAACTCAGCTCCATCATCTCGGCCGTTCGATCACGATCGTGTGGGCGAAAACCGCACCTCATTTGGACTCTCCTAGCTCCCTCTATGCCTATTTATACCCCCTCCATTTTCGGATCTCGTCTTCCCCGTCCAAACCCTACCCTGGGAAAAAAAACCTTCCGCGCCGACGGACACGTCCGCCCCGGCCGGACGCGTCCGCCCGATCCGCCCGAGCCAGTCCCGCGCCGCCACGTGTCCCCGAGGGGACCGCTTCGCCGCACCGGCAGCCGGCCCGCTCGGCCCGCGGGAGGGCCCCCGCGGCCCATCCGGCCACCACGCCCCACGCCGAGCCCGCCGCCTTCTTCTCCATCGACGGCCGCCGCCGCCGTGCGCCATAGCCGGCCGGCCACCACCTCGCCAACTCCGGCCGCCCTACGCCGCCTCCGCGCCGCCCCGGACCGGCGCCACCCCGCCCGCGGCCGCCGCCTCCTCCACCGGCGCCGCCCGCGACCTCCCCGGCCTTCTCCTTCCTCGGCAACGACGAGCTCCGGCGAGAGCTCCAACTCCGGTCGACGAACCTCGGTTTCCGCGTCGGTGAACAGTGCCCCGTCGGATCCAGATCCAGATCGCGATGCTACAGTAAACCCTAGGGGGCTATTTTTTTCTAAGTCCCAGGATTTTTACTCCATATGCTCATGTTTGACCTGCCATAACTTTGCATCCGTAGCTCCGATTTGGGCGTATGATATGTCAAAATCTTCTTCTCGACGAGTACATCATTTCATTCCATTGCATCATTTGCATTTGAGGTCATCCTGTTGCCCAAAATGCTGTTGGAAGCAGGCATCTTGAGTTAAATTGCAGATCCGTTAATCCAACATGCACTTTTGTCATTTTTGCCATATTTAATCCGTGCATGATATGCCTGTACCCCTTTGGGATGAATTGTTAAGCATGTTGTCTTCTTTCCAGGGGTGCCTTCCATGTATTTTTAGGATGTGTGTGTTGTCTTGTGCAAGCTTGCGAAGAGGGCTACCTGAGATTTCAGATTTCAGGGACTTAGTGATTTTCACTAAGTCTGAGCCGTTTTAGTTCACGATGCTATATGTCCGGCTTGTTTCCTAGTGATCCGTGCCTCTTTGGAGGATGATCAGTAAGAGTGATTTGTTATGCTTGTTGTGTTTAATCCATCCATGTCTTTACTTGTTATGTTGGAGCACCCTAGGTTGACTCAATCGAGCTCAACTTTTGGATAGTTGCTGTTTTGGGCAGATCGTTAACTCTTTTGCGATTTTGCCGGAGTGATTGCTAGTGATCCATGCATGCTATGCCATTGTTCTTGCCATGTCTAGCTAGCATTTTGTGCCTTCTTAATGGATATATGCTTACCTTGCCATGACTTGCACCTTAGTGAGAGCATCGAGATCGTTTATATGCCTCCGTGAGTTATTATTTCAGCATGTCCCAGTTTTCACTAAGTCTGAAAACTGATTGTGTTTCATCAATGTTCGTGTGCTCGGTAGAGTATTTTGTGAACCCTTTTGGCCCCAGGTCATGTTGGGTGTTTTGTTAAGCTTGTTGAGTAGCTCCATGCCATGCTCTTACTTGCCATGTTCAGGTTTTCCTTCATGTTGTTTTGCTGCTCCGAAGAGGGCATCATGGTCTGAAATTTCAGACTAGCGTTAATTTCGCTAAGTCTGAAATCTGTTTTGCTTATTCAGTTTTGCCATGCTTGTTTGAAGCCCTTAATGGATGAATTTGCCTATGCCTCAGTCATGATGATTTGTTAAGCTTGATGAGTAAATCACTGCCATGCAATTTGTTTTCATGTTGGGTGGCTGTAGCATGTTCATTTTGTTGCGTTCAGGAGGCATGTTGCTGTTAATCGCAGATCGGTTCGTTTAGTAAAACGCTTGCCATTTCTTAACCGTAGCTCCGATTGCCATGATCTTTATATCGTTTTCAGGGGATTTCTTCCCCTCTAACCAGTGGCACACTTGGATTTCCAAGTTGAGGCCAGGTTCATGCATTTCCTGTTACATGTTGCATTCTTGCATCCCGCATCGCATCCCGCATAGCATATCATCTTTGCATCTTATTGGTTGCCCTTGCACGTGGTTGATTGTATCCTTGTTGCTTGTTTGTGTTGTTGGGTAGAGCCGGGAGACGAGTTCGCTAACGAGGAGCCCGTTGAGTTTGCTTTTGAGGATCCAGTCAATTCTGACAACTGTGCAGGCAAGATGATCACACCCTTGAAATCACTACTATCTTTGCTGTGCTAGTTTGCTCGCTCTTTTGCTTTGCCAATGCTATGATGCCTACCACTTGCTTGTCAGCCTCCCAATTGCCATGATTGAGCCTCTAACCCACCTTTGTCCTAGCAAACCATTGATTGGCTATGTTACCGCTTTGCTCAGCCCTTCTTATAGCGTTGTTAGTTGCAGGTGAAGATTGGAGCCGTTCCTTGTTGGAACATTTATTTACTTGTTGGGATATCACTATATTGCTATGTTATCTTTACTCATCTATATACTTGGTAAAGGGTGGAAGGCTCGGCCTCTCGCCTAGTGTTTTGTTCCACTCTTGCCGCCCTAGTTTCCGTCATATCGGTGTTATGTTCCCGGTTTGTTGCGTCCCTTACGCGGTTGGGCTATAATGGGAACCCCTTGATAGTTCGCCTTGATTAAAGCTTTTCCAGCAATGCCCAACATTGGTTTTACCATTTGCCACCTATCCCTTTTCTTTCCCTTGGGTTTCCGGAGCCCGAGGGTCATCTTTATTTTAGCCCCCCACGGGCCAGTGCTCCTCTGAGTGTTGGTCCGGAACGTCAGCCGCCGGTGGCCACCAGGGGCAACTCTGGGCTGGCCTACCGGAAGTTTAGACAATCTGAGTGTGCCCTGAGAAAGAGATATGTGCAGCTCCTATCGGGATTTGTCGGCGCATTCGGGCGGTGTTGCTGGACTAGTTTTGACCTGTCGAATCATCTTGTTGTACCGGGATACCGAGTCTGATCGGTGGGTCCTGGGTGGAGGTCTATTCCTTCGTTGACCGTGAGAGCTTGTTATGGGCTAAGTTGGGACCCCCCTGCAGGGATTGATCTTTCGAAAGCCGTGCCCGCGGTTATGGGCAGATGGGAATTTGTTAATGTCCGGTTGTAGATAACTTGAACTCAATTAATTAAAATGAATCAACTGCGTGTGTTGCCGTGATGGCCTCTTCTCGGCGGAGTCCGGGAAGTGGACACGGCGTTGGAGTTATGTTTGCGTAGTCTGCTCTATTTAGTTACCGCTCGTGCTTTGCCTTCTCTTCTCGCTCTCGTTTGCGAATAAGTTAGCCACCATATATGCTAGTCGCTTGCTGCAGCTCCACTCACATTACCCCTTCCTTACCTTTTAAGCTTAAATAGTCTTGATCGCGAGGGTGCGAGATTGCTGAGTCCTTGTGGCTCACAGATTACTATATCACCAGATGCAGGGACCGATGATACTCCTCCGGATGGCGCGTTCGAGCTGAAGTGGGAGTACGATGAGGACTCTCAGCGATACTATGTTTCTTTTCCTGATGATCAGTAGTGGTGCCTGCTCGGGGTTCGATTCAGGGTTTAGTCGCATGTTGGGGAGTCTTTTCTATTTTGGCGCCGTAGTCGGGCCATGAGTGTTTGTATGATGAATGCTATTTATGTACCTTGATGTGACGTGGCGAGTGTAAGCCGACTATTATTATTATTCCCCCTTTATAATTATATGTACATGGGTTGTGTGAAGATTGCCTCACTTGCGACATATGCCTTCAATGCGATTACGCCTCTAAGTCGTGCCTCGACACGTAGGAGATATAGTCGCATCGAGGGTGTTACACACGGCCTCATCAGGCTGGCTCGCGAGGAGGCGGAGAGATCGAGGCGGGGTACCTCACGAGGTGCCCGTGACGCAAGCCATGACGACCAAAGGCGCCAGGCGGGTGCCAGCCCGCGCAGCGTCCTCCTTTCCTCTTTGGTGCAAAGGGGGCAAGCGCAGGCGAGAGGACCAAGCAAAGGCATCCATTTCGGTGCAACGAGACCAAGACCAGTCCAACGGTGGGAAGGAGGTCATCGTGGAGCCCAGGACGGCGTCACCGCAGAGCCTTTGGCAGGCGAGGACCAACTTTAGTCAGGACAAGTGTACCGGATGTTCCCCTTCAAAATGGCCAATTGTTGGCGCCCTTCCTGCTCAATATTTGGGAAGAGGCCCAAGGCCCTTGCCTATAAATAGGACTAGCCACCCCCAGGGTAGGGAGATGAGGATGGTGGGAGAAGGATCATCATCATCAGAGAGAGAGAGAGAAGGGCGGCTGAACTCCTCCTAGCAGTTCATTGCCCCAGCCAAGAGCAGACCCTCGCGAGGCTGTTCTTCCTTGTATTATTCATCATCATCAGCCCCAAGAGGCAATCCACCCACCACACACTGGAGTAGGGTATTACACCACAACGGTGGCCCGAACCAGTATAAACCTTGTGTCTCTTGTGCTGTTCTTTCAGTAGTCTAGATCTTTGCGAGACGGAGAGGTAGAGGGCGTAATCTCCGCGCACACCCCAGAGTTCGAACCTCAAGGGTCTGCCGGAACCCGAAATCCGACATTTGGCGCGCCAGGTAGGGGTGCGCCGGAATTCGTCTTCCACCTCTCCGTTCTCCTCCGACCGTCGCGTCCATGTCCGATGCTCGCCGGGCCCGCGCCGAGCGCCGGGCCGCCATCGCTTCCCGTGTCGCCCAGACGGCACCCATCGGCGGGCGTCCCCGTCGTTCCCCGTCACCCGCCATCAACGCCGCCGCCGGCCCAGTGGGGAATGAGCAGCAAGCGTCGTCTCAGCATCCGTCCGTGCGACAAGATGGTCGCGCCGCTACACCAACACCCCCGGTCATCGTGGCTCTCCTGGGCGGCTCGTAGGCGCCGCCTACAAGTCGCCATGTTAAGCCATTTATCCGCCGAGTCAGCGCCGTTTCTGTGCGGCAGGGGGCTCCCCCGGACCGGGCAGTGCACGAGGCCGGTCTGACCTTCAGCTCGGAGGATCACCCCTCCAACTCGGCTAGCTCGGGCGCGCTCCCCATGTTGTGCACCCCCACCATCTGCCAGGTGGCCGTCACCAGAACTCTCATTGATGGTGGCGCGGGCCTCAGTGTGCTTTCGGTTGAGGCCTTCAATCTCCTCCGCATACCCCTGGAACGGCTGCAACCTAGACGGCCCTTCTCAGGCGTTGGGGGCGGACCATCCAGCTCCTTGGGACAGATCTGGCTCCCGGTAACCTTCGGCACCTACGACAACTTCTGCACGGAGATGGTCGACTTCGACATCGCCCCCATCGTCCTCCCCTACAACGCCATCCTCGGCTACCCAGCGCTGGCCCGGTTCATGGCCGCCACGCACCCGGCGTGCAACCTTATGAAGATGCCCGGGAGCAGCGGTGTCCTCACCGTGCACGGGGACACCGGGGACGCGCTGCGAGTGCTTGAGCTCGCCTTCAAGACGGCGGCGTCGGCATAGCCCGCTGACTCAGGGACCCCCGAGCCCAAGGGGGTTGCGCCCGCCAAGAAGAGGCAGCTGTTCACCCAGGACAAAGCAGAAACCAAGCAGATACCTGTCGACGAGGACGGGTCCTCCAGTGCCACTTTCACCATAGGCTCCATCCTCGAGCCTGAGCAGGAGGAGGCCCTAATCAGGTTCCTGCGCGCAAACAAGAAGGTATTCGCTTGGGAACCTGATCAGTTGGCAGGGATCCCCAGGAGCGTAATTGAGCATCACCTCAACATGTGCCCAAACGTGCGCCCCGTGAAGCAGAAGGCAAGGCGGCAGTCCACAGAGAAGCAGGCCTTCATCGTCCAAGAAACCCGCAAGCTAGAAGCCGCTAGGGTCATTCGCGAGGTTCGATATCCAGATTGGTTGGCCAACCCTGTCGTTGTGCCCAAGAAGGGAGGGCATGTGTGTCGACTTCACCAACCTCAACAAGGCGTGCCCACAAGATCCGTTCCCGCTCCCCCGCATCGACCAGATCGTCGATTCCACCGCAGAGTGCGACCTATTGTGCTTCCTGGATGCCTTCTCTAGGTATCACCAGATCAAGATGGCGGTAGAAGACGTCGAGAAGACCGCCTTCCTAACTCCCTGCGGATTGTACTGCTATACATGCATGCCATTTGGGCTGCGTAACGCAGGGGCAACCTTTCGGCGGCTGATGCACATCACCTTGGGCCCGCAGCTCGGGAAGAATGTCGAAGCTTATGTTGACGACATTGTGGTGAAGTCTCGGGAGGCCAAGACCCTAATACAAGACCTGGAAGAAACCCTCGCGAGCCTCGACGCAGTGAACCTGCGGCTCAACCCAGAGAAGTGTGTGTTTGGGGTCCCTTCAGGCAAGCTCTTGGGTTTCCTCGTGTCCCACCGAGGCATCGAGGCTAACCCGGAAAAGGTCAAGGCGGTCGAGGACCTGAGCCCGCCGAAGACCCTCAGAGAAATGCAGAAGCTCACCGGACGTGTGACCGCTCTAGCGCGCTTCATCTCCAGGCTGGGGGAACGAGTGCTGCCTTTCTTCCAGCTAACGAAGAAAAAGGGGCCCTTTGAATGGACTGAAGAGGCAGACAAAGCATTAAGATCTCAAGAAATACCTGACCAGTCCCCCGGTCATGGTGGCCCCGCGTCCTCAAGAGCCCCTGGTGCTCTACCTCGCCGCCACTCCTTACTCCGCCAGCGCAGCCCTGGTGGCGGTTAGGGAGGAGCGCCAAATCAGAACCACAGCAGCAGCTCGAGACAAGGCAAAACAGGAACAAGGAAGGCCCACAGAAGCCACAACCGTGGTTGAGGAAGATCAGCCGCCGAAGAGTGCGCCGGGAGCGGGAGAGGCCACTCACCTGGATGGCCCGCCTCCAGAGGCCTCGTCGCCCGTGAGGCGCCCTTGCCTCCGGAGGGCGCCGCGAGCACCAATGCACTCAGCCTTGTTGAGCACCCAGTATACTTCGTCAGTATGGTGTTACGGGACGCGAGGGCACGGTATCCCATGCCTCAGAAGCTCCTCCTCGCGCTACTGGTGGCCTCGCATAAGCTGCGTCACTATTTCTAGGGTCACCCCATCAAGGTCGTCTCGTCATACCCCTTGGAGAGAGTGCTCAGGAGCCCTAACTCAGCCGGAAGGGTCGCTGAATGGAGCGTAGAACTGCAGGCGTTTCAGCTCGAGTTTAGCATGACCAGGGTCATCAAGGGAGCAGCATTAGCAGATTTCATGGCAGAATGGACGGAGGCACCAGGCCTCAGGGACGACGAGGATCGGTCCCTCTCCCCAGGGAGCGAGGCACCGGAAGGCTGGGTCATGTACTTCGATGGGGCATTCTCCAGGCACGGCGCCGGGGCTGGTGCGGTGCTGATATCACCCACTCAGGACAAGCTCTACTACGATGTACAGCTCTATTTCCAGCAAGGTGAAAAGGTCTCCAACAACATAGCGGAGTATGAAGGTCTAATAGCGGGCTTGAAGGCCGCCGCCGCCCTGGGGGTGAAGCGCCTCACTGTCAAGGGCGATTCGCAGCTTCTTGTCAACTTCTCCAACAAGGTGTATGAGCCAAAGGATGAGCACATGGAAGCCTATCTAGCGGAGGTCCGCGGGATGGAGAAGCAGTTCTGGGGGTTGGAGTTGAAGCATGTGCCCCGTGGCACCAATCAGGAGGCCGATGACATCGCCGGATGGGCATCCAGGCGGTTACCTCAGGAACCTGGCGTCCTTGAAGAGCGGCTCTTCAAGCCCTCAGTCCAGCCGTCATTGTCAAACACTGCTCAGCCTCGGGAGGAACTCTCCCAGCTACCTGTCTCAGGAGCCCCGGTCTGGGGCCCGACCTCAGGAGCACGCCTGCTCCTGACAATGGAACCCCAGGAGGAGTGCTGGATCACGGAACTCCGGAGTTATTTAACACAAGGGACCCTGCCGGAGAAGGAGGAGGAAGTGGAGCGTGTGGCATGACAGGCCACAGCATACTGCATCAGGGATGGAGAGCTCTACCGGAAGCGACCAAACGATGTATCACTGTGCTGCATCTCCAGGGAGCAAGGAAAGGAACTGCTGGAGGACATACACGGCGGGGACTGTGGGCATCATTCGTCATCACGGACCCTCGTTGGCAAGGCATTCCGAAGTGGTTTCTATTGGCCCACCGCACTCAACAACGCTGTCGAACTGGTGAAGCCTTGTGAAGCCTGCCAGTTTCACGCCAAGAAGATCCATCAGCCGGCGGGAGGCCTGCAGACTATCCCCCTTTCGTGGCCACTCGCGGTATGGGGGCTGGACATTCTGGGCCCGTTCCCTCGGGCGCCAGGGGGCTACCGCTACCTCTACGTCGCCATTGACAAGTTCACCAAGTGGGCAGAAGTAGAGGCTGTCCGCACCATCCCCGCGGGTTCCACGGTCAAGTTCATCAGGGGCATCGTGAGCCGGTTCGGGGTGCCGAACCGCATCATCACAGACAACGGTTCGCAGTTCACCAGTAACCTTTTCAGAACATACTGTGCTAACCTTGGAAGCAGATATGCTACGCTTCGGTGGCGCACCCACGAAGCAACGGCCAGGCCGAACGAGCCAATGCGGAGGTCCTGAGGGGCCTCAAGACCAGGACGTTCAAGAAGAAGCTGGAGGCCTGCAGCAGAGGTTGGTATGATGAGCTCCAGTCCGTGTTGTGGTCCATCCGCACAACCGCAACCAAGCCAACTGGAGAGACCCCGTTCTTCCTGGTCTATGGAGCCGAGGCAGTCCTCCCTCACGAGGTCATACGTCACTCCGCGCGGGTCCTGGCATTCGACGAGGCGCAGCAGGATGCCATGCAGGGGATGGACCTCGTGCTGGGGAGGAACATTGCCGAGAAGCCGCGTTACGAGTGGCGAGGTACCAACAGATGCTACGACAATATCACTGCCGCAACATCTGCTCCAGGACTCTCGAGGTAGGAGATCTCGTGCTCAGGCGGGTTCTCTCCAGGGAGGGGCTGCACAAGCTCTCTCCCATGTGGGAGGGCCCATTTAAGGTTGTTCATGTTTCCAGGCCTGGCTCCGCGCACTTGGAGACTCGGGAGGGGGAGCCGATCCAGAACGCATGGAACATCCAGCACCTTCGGAGGTTCTACCCCTAAAAGGCCCAGAGCCTATGAAGAAGGCGAATGCCTGTGAAGATCATCCTTTTTGGAAAAGGCCCAGAGCATGTGAAGAAGGCGAACGCCTGTGAAGATCATCCTTTTTGGAAAAGGCCCAGAGCCTGTGAAGAAGGCGAACGCCTGTGAAGATCATCCTTTTTGGAAAAGGCCCGGAGCCTATGAAGAAGGCGAATGCCTGTGAAGATCATCCTTTTTGGAAAAGGCCCAGAGCCTGTGAAGAAGGCGAACGCCTGTGAAGATCATCCTTTTTGGAAAAGGCCCAAAGCCTGTGAAGAAGGCGAACGCCTGTGAAGATCATCCTTTTTGGAAAAGGCCCAGAGCCTGTGAAGAAGGCAAACGCCTATGAAGATCATCCTTTCTGGAAAAGGCCCGGAGCCTGTGAAGAAGGCGAATGCCTGTGAAGCTCGTTTCCCCTAAGAAGAAAGGCCCGGAGCCTGTGAAGAAGGCCAACGCCTGTGAAGCTCGCCGCCCGTGACACTCTCACGTAATAATGAGTGGGGCTGTACATGCCCCGGAGTCTCAGGAGCGCCGGCCTCAGGCCCTGGGGCTCCCTCCCACGCCCAGTGGCAGCACTTAGCTCCGTGTTGGTGAGAAGACGTCGAAGACTAGATTAGGTGTCGGACGCGGCTTTTCCATTTGCTTTTCGAAGTTGGCTTGTCTGTTCGCATTTGAAGTCTTATCGAAATTATTGCCGTCGTTGGTTTGTGGTTCGTTGATTTTTACTCCCTCGCTTTGATTTCTCTTATGAAAGGCCTCGTGATGAAGGATAGCCGACCGCCCTCGCGAGTGTTCTTATTCTAGTCGTTCGAAGGTTTCACGACCTGGGCCCGTTACGGGAGCACCCCTCCAGTCCGTGCCCCTCGGGCACCGCGACACGCACATAGGGCCTGGGTCGGTCGCCCCCCATGGCTGGGGCCAGGAACTATCTACGCGCAGACACATAGCCAAAAGGTACGAAAATGGAATCAAGGTAATGGTTAACAGCAATAACCCCGAACATGCCCCCGCGGGGCTCCACGCAGCTGTTTTCTTTTACGCAGGAAACAAAAGGAAAGAAAGGACAAGCCCAGCGCGGCTCGCCTCACACCGGCCTGTGAAGGAGACTCGGGCTGCCTCCGGGGATCAAGCAGACTCCCTCTCGCGCTTCACCAGGGCGCGACGGCGGGCGGACGTACTGCCGCCTCCCAAGCAGGCGCGACGGCGTGGGGGCTGACTGCGGCCACCGCTGGAAGAGTCGCTTGAAGAAGAGTCGATGAAGCTTGGGGAGCCTGGAGCGCTGCCAACCACGCGGGCGTTGTCTCCTCCATCGTCATCGGGGTTGGGTCCCCGGCCGCAGTCGTCGTCCTCAGGGCAACACCCTGCACGGCGACCATCTTCCCCAAACACCCTCACATAGAGGGTGGCATCACCGTCAAACTTAAAGTGCAAGGTGCACCGGCGCCCCAAGCCGCGAGCACGGGCAAACACCTGCCAACCACGGGTCAAGGCCAAGCTCCCAGTGGCGGAGACCTCCAGTGCAGCCCATGAGGCCCGGCCGCAGCAGCCGTCCGCCTGAAGCCAGAGGCCGCCCGGGGCGCCGGCCGGGAGCTCACCAAGGAGGAAGCGAGGGAGTTGGAGCCGGGCACTAGTCGGCTCCGCTGACCATATGACGAACTCCGGCAGCACCTCCGCAACGTGAAAGCATGGCCTGGGGGAGCACGCAACCAAGGCGCGTCCCCCGGCCGCAGCAGCTCGCCCGTCACCACATCAGGAACCATCTCCACGACCGCGGGAAGCTGCCGTGGCAGCCGCGCGATGCTTCCGGGGGCGCCCTCGACCGCGCTTGGGCGGGGGAGAGCTAGGCTCAACCTGGCGGGCCTTCCCCTTCTCTGCAGCCGAGAACCTCCTCGACGGAGCCATGGAGAAGAAGGAAAAGCAAGGAGGGATGGACTGGAAGGGCATGCACAGTTCCGTACTTATACCCGGCGAAAGCCAACCGTCGGCCTCCATGATTGCAGGTAATCATGACACGATTTGCATGCAGGGACTTGTCCAACCCGCGCGATCACCAAGACGTCGTGGGGAAGCGGAGACGCCCACGTCCCATCAACCGCCATGCGGCGCCCAAGGCCGTAGGCTGTTAGGGCCTGCGGCGCTTCGCCCTTGCCCTTTTGCCTCTCAGCACGGCCAAGTCCGGGCGCGCCTTGGGCCCGGGGGCTACTATCGACGTTCTGGGAATGGGGGTCCCCAAACTTGCCTGCCTGCAGCCTGCGGCGTGGCTCAAAGGGGGCCCAGCACAGCCCATCTTCATCAACACAAGACCCAAGACCCTCGCGAGGGGCCAAGCATCGCGAGACGGACGACGCGGAGCTTCTTCAGGCACGGCCTCATCAGGCTGGCTCGTGAGGAGTTGGAGAGATCGAGGCGGGGTACCTCACGAGGTGCCCGTGACGCAAGCCATGGCGACCAAAGGCGCCAGGCGGGTGCCAGCCAGCGCAGCGTCCTCGTTTCCTCTTTGGTGCAAAGGGGGCAAGCGCAGGCGAGAGGACCAGGCAAAGGCATCCATTTCAGTGCAACAAGACCAAGACCAGTCCAATGGTGGGAAGGAGGTCATCGTGGAGCCCAGGACGGCGTCATCGCAGAGCCTTTGGCAGGCGAGGACCAACTTTAGTCAGGATAAGTGTACCAGATGTTCCCCTTCAAAATGGCCAATCGTTGGCGCCCTTCCCACTCAATATTTGGGAAGAGGCCCAAGGCCCTTGCCTATAAATAGGACTAGCCACCCCCAGGGTAGGGAGATGAGGATGGTGGGAGAAGGATCATCATCATCAGAGAGAGAGAGAAGGGCGGCTGAACTCCTCCTAGCAGTTCATCGCCCTAGCCAAGAGCAGACCCTCGCGAGGTTGTTCTTCCTTGTATTGTTCATCATCATCAGCCCCAAGAGGCAATCCACCCACCACACACTGGAGTAGGGTATTACACCACAGCGGTGGCCCGAACCAGTATAAACCTTGTGTCTCTTGTGCTGTTCTTTCAGTAGTCTAGATCTTTGCGAGACGGAGAGGTAGAGGGCGTAATCTCCGCGCGCACCCCAGAGTTCGAACCTCAAGGGTCTGCCGGAACCCGAAATCCAACAGTTTGGAATCAAGGGTAAGTTAGCACCATGTTTTGTGGGGCCTTACAAGATCTTGGAGCATAGAGGAGAGGTATCTTATCAGCTGGAGTTGCCAGAATCCTTGTCAGGAGTTCATAATGTGTTTCATGTATCTCAGTTGAAGAAGTGCCATGCAGAGATGATGGATGCTCCATTGAGGGACACAGTGCCACTTGAGGCAATTCAGTTGGAGAGTGATTTGACATATGAGGAGAAGCATGTTAAGATTCTGGAGATAGCACAGAGAGTTACTCACACCAATACAATCAAGTTATGCAAGGTTTAGTGGGATCATCACACAGAGGAGGAAGCTACCTGGGAACGAGAAGAGGATCTCAGGCAGGATCACCCACACCTATTTGCTAGCCAGCCCGAATCTCGAGGGCGAGATTCATCTTAAGGGGGGTAGGTTTGTAACATCCCAATTTTCCCAATTTGGATGTTAATAGATCATTCATATGCATATCATATTTTTCCATGCATTCTTTGCTATTCTGGAATATTCTCTTCATTATGCAACTAAAGGCAATTTATTGGAGTGGAGATAACATGACTTCTCCCCTGTTTAAAAATGTTCATAATGTGCAGAATATTGTTTCCAGTTCATCTGATATGTTCTGGTAATTTTTGCAATCTTCAAAGTATTTTATTTGTGGTTTTTATTGCTGTTTGAGTGACCTATTGCATCAAAAGGATTTTACAAAATTGCATTAGTATTGGAACTAGTGTTCCTGTAGTTTATGTTAGTAGTATACATTTTTCTGTGTCTCTACGTATTTTTATTTAGTTTTTATATTGTGGTTTTATTTTTTAGGTATTTTTACTGTTGTAGTTTTTGTTTAAAGAAAAGGAAAAAAACACAGCACGCAACACCGCAGCGCAGCGCACTACGCAGCCCAACGCCCGCGGCCCAGCACCACACCGCTGCAGCCCACAGCCACCGCAGCCCACGCGAAGCGGTACGCACCCGATCCGACCCGCACCAGCGCCCGACCCGCTGTCTCTCTCTCCCTGCCAGCGGACCCCGCCACGCACCCGTCCCCTACCCCGAGCCGGACACTGCAGCCGTCGCACGCTTGCACGCACGCCGAGGCTGAGCCGGTTCGTCCCGCGCCCCTGGTCAACCCCGTGCAACCTAGGGACACCGTACGCGAGCCCAACTGCTCGAGAGACCCCGCACCCCCTCCTTGATCTTCCTCATTGCCGCACGCGGGAGCTAGGGCGAAACGGATCTCGCCAGAGTCCACGCGACCGTCGCCGTTCGCCGGTCGTTGTCGTCGCCGTAAGAACTCGCAGAGCTCAGCCGCCTGCTTCCTCGTTTTCCCCGCTCGGTTGCCCGCGTTTTGACTCGCTTCTGTGGACCAGAACACACCGGAGCGACCACCCACCGACGAGCCGACGCACCGGAGCAGCCGCTGTTCACATCCTCGCCGCCGTTGAACACCACCTCCACCTCCGCTACTCACCGCCGTACCCATCCGTCGCTTCACCTTCGCCAGAGACCCGCCGGAGAAGCTCCACCACCGACGCCCGACCCGCCGCTGCCGCGTCCCCTGTTCTCTGGTGAGCACGCGTGCGCAACACACCTCGGCCAATCGGGCGATGCCACATGGCAAAATCTACAGCGCCTGCTACAGTAACCGCACATGCACTGCTCATGAGTTTTATATTGTTGTTTTGTTTTTTCAGTTTTTCACTCAAAATTTCAGTTAGCTATATCTTCTATTCTGTATATCCAAACTAGGTGATTCTTTTTCCTATGATCTCACAAAAATCAGCACAATATCACAGTACCAACTTTGCGCATGTTTGCACTGTTCAAATTTGAATTTGTTTGAATTTGAATCAAACCTTCCGGAGGCCGTAACTTTCAAACCGTCATCGGAATCGAGTGATTCTTTTTGCTTTGTGACCGTAGTGCTATTTAGGTGCTGTTATGCTGCTGTTGTTGAGTTTCAAAGATGGTTTTCTTGTTGTTGGTTTTGTTTTGGTTCTTTTCGTGTTCCGGTGATTGATTTGTTGAATTGTGTGAAACATGTAGATTGTCCGGAGTGCGACGCGAGCTATTGTCAGGAGTGTGACTTTCTGAACCAGAACCAAGGCAAGTTATATGTTGATCATCCTTTGCCTATTGTTTTCTATGCACATAGTTATATCACACTATAACTATATGCATGTATAGAAATACTATATATTTTGGTTATGCTGTTGAGCTATCTCCCGTCATTGCAGATCGTGGTAGTTGTAGTTTTGCTATGCTTTGTAGACGGGGTTGGTTCGTGTATTCATTGAGCTTATGTGAGGATTATATATATAATAATTTCAATAGTAACTCAGGATTTAATTCACCTCTGGGTGGAAGTGGTATTGCTAGGGTGGTTTCAAGAACATCATCGTTTATACCCTATGAATGTAAGTGGATGGCCGCCCAGGCTCAAAAAGATCAGACAGACTTAGTGACTAGTAGCTTCCATGTGCGACCACTGGCTAAATGGGCTCTGGCTTAGTTGATCAGTTGTGGGACCCTTACCCGGATGTGGCAGCAGATGTAGATATGATAGTTGGGATGGGCCTCCTGTTGGGACTAGGGGACTGCTTCTGAAAGACTTCGTCTCAATCTTCGGGTTGGGTCCAGTGGGTAAAGCGTACTAAACTCTGCAGAGTATTAAAACTAATCATGATTAGCCATGCCCCCGGTTATGGGTAAATTTGAGCGACTATGCCATTACAGTTGTTGGATGATCTTGACAGATGTGACACTTAATAATATTTGCGGGCAACTTAATAAAAGGGTAGGTTGGAGTTGATTTTTGCCAACTCAACCTTGTGTATTTAATTGTAGTAATAAAAGAACTAAATAAAAATTTGGCTATTAGGTAGTTATGAGGACAAAATCAGCTTTCTGCAAAAACAAACCCTCAAGCCTTCCTTTTGATATACTATGCATATACATGTAGGTTTGCTTTATTATTACTCCTGTGTAACTTGCCAATACATTCCAAGTATTGACTTATATGGCCGCAACGTCTCATGTTGCAGGATATTCTGACGAAGAGTAAGGTATCATTAGGGTCGCGAGTCTGCACTCAGCATCGCCAGTGGTCTATGATGGGACTCATCGTTATTTTTTTTTGCTACTTTCTGCTGTTTGGTTGAATAAAGCTAGCCAAGTGCTATGCAGATTGTTTTATTTTATATATTCTGGATCATACGATGTAATAAATGATGCACTTGCTATTCTGGTATTCATCTATACTGTGTGTGCTAGCGAGCTCGATCCAGGGACTAGCACGGTAACCACAGAGACTCAAATCCTTCGAGGTTTGGTCGTTACACGATCCCTAACAGAAATGGTACTCCCGCCGATCCCTAACACCATGTGCTTCCATCTACTTATAAAGGGGGTGATGCAGAGTTTGTTGTAACAAAGCAACAAGCATCATGTTTGGGTTGGTACCATTTTTGTTCACTACTTAATGGGAAAAGAGAGCAACACTATAGCTTCAATTCAACATTTATTTAAAACAGTACCAATACAAGTAGCACAACATCTCAAAACACACTACACGATCATGTGGATGGGACATGGGACATGCCAGCACCATGTGCGTCCACACGTATAAATGGGTGATGCAGAGTATGTAGCCAAGAAGCATATCTGCGTTGGTACCATATTTGTTCTCTTTGAAACTTTTTCCTATGTGAGGGCAGCAAATCTAGTCCTGCACAAACTACCCGTACCCCCAGTTTCTTTCCCTTTTCAACAAAGAGTTCAGTTCCTTACAGATGTGTGTACTGGGTTTCCCCCTTTTCGACCAACAAAGCGGCTGGATAGCTAGTCTATACTACTTTCCCTCCCTCCTTTCCTCATTGAACCATGTCCTAGATTCATGATCCACCCTACCGCACCCTTCTGTCCTCTTTGAACCAAGACCTAGATTCGACTACAGAATCGAAAAAGATCTGCATGCAGCTAGACCAATGACGGTTTCAAAGAAACTTATACCTTAGGGTCATCGGGATGTGGCAAGGCGTGCAACGGGAGGTCGGATATGCCCACACTACGTACGGCAGCGAGGAAGAAGGGGTCAGTGGCCCTCCCACACAGGAGCTGGGTGAAAGAGAAAAGCGCAGCCGACAGTGGATTGCCTCCCTCGCCGAAGGCGATAGAGTGAATGTTGCACCTCCTCCCCTTCCCGGTGCGACGGGATCCGGACGCCTCCTTCGCCAGCTATGAGGGGGGTGAGAGAGACAGAGGCCACAATGTAGTCTTGTTTAGATCTGGTGAAGAGGGTAAGAGACTGTCAATATAGCAAACCCTAGCAAAGGAACGTTGAGCCTCCAGCGTGTATATATGTAGTGCGGCGAGAGTGTGGAGAGTGCAAACCCTAGCGAACAAGCGTTGAGGCTCCAGCATATATATATATATATATACTGTAGTATGGACTGAGCTCTGGTGCCTTAATTGCACCTGCTTTTGGCTGTATGACAGGTGGGCCAGCCACATTTTGGGCCCACCTGTTATAAACCCAAAAGCAGGTGCACTAAAGTCAATGAAGCCGCGTCCATATAGTACTCGTGTATACGACTAATATATAGTGGAGTGGTTTTCTTATTCTCTCCATAACAATCGTTTTAAATTGTGTAAGTATGAAACGAAACTCTTTATTTAACATACCAGTGAAGAAAACTACTACTCCCTTTGTTCCTAAATATTTGTCTTTCTAGAGATTTCAACAAATGACTACGTACGGAGCAAAATGAGTGAATCTACACTGTAAAAAATGTCTATATACATCCGTATGTGGTAGTCCATTTCAAACCACTTGAAAGACAAATATTTAGGAACGGAGGGAGTACTTCTGATGAACTAACGATCCACGCGTCCTGGTCGCACTTCCTGTCCTTCACATGCGGTACACTGCCCTCCCTTAAGTGAACAGCCACACATGCGCCAAATTATCGGAAACGTGTGAGAGTGTGTACAAATAAAGAATTTTAATTTCAATTATCATAAAGGTTTGAGAGTATGTATAGTTTGCCCTCTCTAATAATTATGGTTTGTTGTGTTCGGCCTAAACTTGGTCAAACTTTACAAAGTTTGACTTTAGTCAAATCTAATATGCGGAGTAAATAAAAATGGAGGGCTACTACGTCCATTCGGGTTTTTAGTCCACACCATTTTTATAATCAAAGTTAATAGCTGGACAAATAAAATTACAGGGGAGCTGGAGACAAAGTTGTGAGAAGGCTTAGAAATCAATACAAAACTTATGCTCTTAGTACCAATGTCGATCCTTCTTCGAGGAAACATTTGGTTCATAGCCAATTGTGTGATAAAATTGCACCAACGTGAAAGATGACTGCGTCTCCAACGCAACCAAGGTGAACTGACGAGGGATATTATCTTTGTGGGTAACAAGCAAAGAGCGCTGATGGAAGACAGCTTGTTTTTCATTGAAAATCGATCAGCTTCACCAGCCGACGCAACCATGAGCATCGATAGGTCATCATGGTGATGCATCATCCATTTGGCATCAAGTTTGGGTGAGGCACCTATGAAGTTCGACAAATCCTCACTGTGGTCTATTTCTTCTCAGTAATCAAGCTCAAGGAGGAAGGAAGAACCACGTGGCAAAGGACAATGAGGCGGAACAACAATGGTCATCCAATTTTCTGCAGTTCCACTAAAATTGAGGAAGACATGCCCGGGTATGGAGATACGCATCGTTGTTTCCAAAAATATAAAAAAGGGATATAGTGTTGTTACTTTGTTTTACAAGATTAACAACGACATCTCAATTGTCAATAAGAATTATGAAAAGTACACCAACAAACAGAAGCATCATGATTATCTTGATGGGAACTAAACCAGGATACCCAAGAAAAAAAGCATTTCTTCATTTAACCAGTGATAGTATTAGATTAGCAGCAGCAATAGGAGCATATGGACAATGACCGCACAACCACCATGTACTTTTCGTCAAAACAACATGTATGCCTCCACTGAGGCATAAATCAGGACAACTTTTCGAGTGGCATTTCCTCTATAATAGTAGGTGATGTTGGACCAGCCGACGAACCCTAGCTACTATACATGGGGAGCTGGGGAGTAGTCGCATAGAAGAAAACCCGCATGCAGCGACCTGGGGAGCTGGACCAGTACAAGAAGTTATACCTTAGGTGTGCGAGATGTCACTTAGGCAGGCGGGCGGGATCTGCCCACACGACGGGAGCGAACAAGGGCGCGGAGGACCTTCGTCCGTGCTAGCGCCGGCTCTGAGAGGACGGTGTGCATCGGCTTCCTCCATCGCCGACGGCGACAACGTCAACGTTGCACCTCCTCACCTCCCGTAGCGGACGGGATTCGGCCAGATCTGTGACCACCGGCGAGGAGAGAGATAGTGTGGACACTGTCATCTTGTTTTGATATGGAGAGGGTGAGAGAGCGAGACGCGAGAAACTCTATCAAACAAGAGGCTATAATGGAGTAAAAAATCTCTCCATAGCAGTGGTTTTAAATAGAATACACGCGTTCCCGGAAAAAAGAAACAAAAACCGGCGGACAATTGTTTAACGTACCAAGAAAGAAAACTCGATCAAAAACACGCCCCCGCTTCTAGGTCGCGAGAGTCGTCGCGCACACACACATAGACATAGACATGCATATCCCTATTTACGTAAAATTCCATTTCCATCTCCATCTCCAATCATATTTGTCCAACTGGCACAGTATTTACGTTGTTAATTATATACGCGGCAATATTAATGTATAGCATCTCTTGTTTGCGGGTGTCCGGACCGCTAGCACGGCCGCTCCTGACCAACCCGAACCCTCTTCATCACACACGTGCGCTTCCCGCTCGAAATGGTCAGTGCCGCATTCATGCCCGGCCAAAGAGAACTCGACCTCTCACTGGCGCCGACATTGAAGCGGCACGCCGACCGAGAGAGCGTCGCCCGCGCCGCTTCCTGGTGCATGCAACTGCTCTGCGTTCAAAGGTCACAATAGCCGGCCACAACATGCATGTAGAAAGTTCTTGGGAGTCCGTGCTACAGCTAGCTGTCCTCCCCCAACTCGTCAATATCTTCCAGTAGTACTAGTACTCCATGGAGCGATCCATCGACAAGCAGGCGGGAATGTTATCGTATACTCGGTTTGCGGTGAGTGGCATGCCGAGCGACCGTGTGGGGTCAAGCTGTGGAGGAGGGTGAGACACGAACGCGACAGACGTGATTTAAAGAGCAATGCTACACGCACGGATAAGTTTTTATGGGATTCACGGGGTGGTTTCGCTGCTAGGTTTTCAATGGATAGAAATAAGGTAAGGGGCCCACTCCCACCTAAAATCAGGGGGGAGAGAAGATTAGTTGTGAATGACCCCATAAAAGATCCCTATAAAAGCGCGTGAGTTTAGAATTTTCGGGATTTAAATGTTCGTTTTGCTCGATGACGCGATCCAACGAAACGAAACGTTGGTTTCTCTCCGTTTCCATTTTTTCTCCGGAAAAACGGAAACTTTCCACTCCACTTTCATTCCTACTCCAAGGTTGCCCCGTTACAACATTCCATCAAATACAAAGGAAAACTAACACACATGCTGATGCATCTCAATGATTCACAGATCATAGCCAATATTTACTTCACAACTAAAGACAAAAGTTGTGAGAGCGTCTAT
Source organism: Triticum monococcum (assembly GCA_034509565.1). Lineage (NCBI taxonomy): Eukaryota > Viridiplantae > Streptophyta > Magnoliopsida > Poales > Poaceae > Triticum > Triticum monococcum. The sequence continues at coordinate 58,919,704 of CM067843.1, read as the reverse complement.
GAAAGAAAAACTACTGATGGGGTCACTACGACTTAAACCCTAAACCCTAAACAGGATTTAATTTCCTGGCCAGGTAGAACCTGTCGAAGGAAAGACGGCTGGCACCCACGGATCATACGATGCTTTTGTGCAATTCCACTAAAATCGAGCTGAGCATCCCTGATGGCAAAGATATTGAAGAAGGGTGATTAGAATAATAGTACTGGCACTAGTTCATGAGACATAAACTCATCACAAGTAGAAGCCGGTAGAAGTGGAGAAAGATCGACATGGAGTCGAGCTACATGGGGAGCTGCGGCAGTGGAGCAAGCCGGCTCCAAAAGGAAGATGGACTACCTGGGATGTCGGGCTATAGCTAGAAGGGCGGTTGGGACGCGGCATCGGCCCATACCGCAGTGACCCCCAATTGGGATGCGCCGACTATGAATTTTCTCCCTCGCCGATGTCGACCGCGTCTACGCAGAACATTGCTCCCTTCCCCCAGCTGCGGGATTGATAAGTCTCCAACGTATCTATAATTTTTGATTGCTCCATGCTATATTATCTACTGTTTTGGACTACATTGGGCTTTATTTTCCACTTTTATATTATTTTTGGGACTAACCTATTAACCGGAGGCCCAGCCCAGAATTGATGTTTTTTTGCCTATTGCAGTGTTTCGGATAAACAGAATATCAAACGGAGTCCAAACAGAATAAAATCTTCGGAAACGTGATTTTCTCACCGAACGTGATCCAGGAGACTTGGACCCTACTGCAAGGGATCAAAGAGGTGGTCATGAGGGTGGGGGCGCCCCCCCCCCCCCCAGGGCGCGCCCCCTGCCTCATGGGCCCCTCGGTGCTCCAACGACGTACTCCTTCCTCCTATATATACACATGTACCCCCAAACGATCAGAACAGGAGCCAAAAACCTAATTCCACCGCCACAACTTTCTATATCCATGAGATCCCATCTTGGGGCCTGTTCCGGAGCTCCGCCGGAAGAGGGCCGTCATCACGGAGGGCTTCTACATCATCCTTGCCCGTCCGATGAAGTGTGAGTAGTTTACCTCAGACCTTCGGGTCCATAGTTAGTAGCTAGATGGCTTCTTCTCTCTCTTTGAATCTCAATACAAAGTTCTCCCCCTCTCTTGTGAAGATCTATTTGATGTAATCTTCTTTTTGCGGTGTGTTTGTTGAGACTGATGAATTGTGGGTTTATGATCAAGTCTATCTATGAATAATATTTGAATCTTCTCTGAATTCTTTTATGCATGATTGGTTATCTTTGCAAGTCTCTTCAAATTATCCGTTTGGTTTGGCCAACTAGATTGGTAGTTCTTGCCATGGGAGAAGTGCTTAGCTTTGGGTTCGATCTTGCGGCGTCCTTACCCAGTGACAGAAGGGGCAGCAAGGCACGTATTGTATCGTTGCCATCGAGGATAACAAGATGGGGTTTATTTCATATTGCATGAATTTATCTCTCTACATCATGTCATCTTGCTTAAGGCGTTACTCTGTTTTTAACTTAATACTCTAGATGCATGCTGGATAGCGGTCAATGAGTGTAGTAATAGTAGTAGATGCAGAATAGTTCCGATCTACTTGTCACGGACGTGATGCCTATATACATGATCATGCCTAGATATTCTCATAATTATGCACAATTCTATCAATTGCTCAACAGTAATTTGTTCACCCACCGTAGAATACTTATGCTCTTGAGAGAAGCCACTAGTGAAACCTATGGCCCCCAGGTCTATTCTCATCATATCAATCTCCATTACTTTTATATTGTTTTGCTATTTACTTTGCTTTACTTTTTACTTTGCATCTTTATATCAAAAATACCAAAAATATTCTATCTATCAGATCTCACTCTCGTAAGTGACCGTGAAGGGCTTGACAACCCCTAATCGCGTTGGTTGCGAGTAGCTATCGCTTTGTGCAGGTACAAGGGACTTGAGCGTGGGCTCCTACTGGATTGATACCTTGGTTCTCAAAAACTGAGGGAAATACTTATGCTACTCTGCTGCATCATCCCTTCCTCTTCGGGGAAAACCAACACAAGCTCAAGACGTAGCAAGAAGGATTTATGGCGCCGTTGCCGGGGAGTCTACGCAAAAAGTCAATATACCAAGTACCCATCACAATCCCTATCTCTCTCATTACATTATTTGCCATTTGCCTCTTGTTTTCCTCTCCCCCCAATTCACCCTTGCCGTTTTATTCGCCCTCTCTCTCTCTCTGTCCTCCATCTCTATTTGCCTTTTTGTTTGCTCGTGTGATAGTTTGGTTGCTTGTCGTTATGTCTCAAATTGGGGAGGTTATCGCCAATATAGGTGATAACAATATCATGGAAAATTCTGATGCTCCTGCTAAAGAACCTACCATCTTTCATACAAAAGAATTCCGTGTTGGTAGTGGTAATATTATTGGAAAAGGAGTTATTCAAGATTTCTTTACTTGTGTCGGTGCTTTACCTTCTATGGGTAGTTCTATCCTTCACAGAACTAGTAGTCTTGCGGACGCTATTGCCATGCTTGTAGTTGAACTTGAAAGACAATTCATGCACATGCATCCTTCTATACAAAGGATTTTTCTGGAATTTTCTAATAGTGAGCATTCTTTTGTTAAGCGTGCTGCTACTATCTTTTTGGCTCATGAGTTTAGATTCATAATAAGAGAAGCCAAAGAAATATTTGCACATTATAGGGTGGATGCTTGCCGTCCTCCCATAGAGGCTATCCTCTTTGATCAAGAAGAAATAATGTGTTTCCAATCTCTAGATTATGTTGCTTTTAATGAAAATCTTAGAAGAAGGGTCCCTACCAATGTTTTAGTTCATAGGATTTCTGAACTTAATGATGATTTGGCTATTCGAAATAATGAACTAGGATATTCTCTTGAATATAGGCTTACAAAGTTCTGTCAAAAGAATGCTTATAATGATGAATTGGGTGTGCATTATGAAGGACCGAAGGAGGAACCTATACCTCCCAAGGTTGATCTTGGGGACTTTTGTCCCGTTAAATTTAGTCCTTTTGATTACTTTTGCTTGCCTCAAAGAAAACTTGCTGGGAACGTAGATAATATGAAATGAGTTTCACCAATCTATCTTATTACTATGGCAATACCTAGATCTATTCTTGCTCGTTATGCCTAGCTAGGGGCGTTAAACGATAGCGCTTGTTGGGAGGCAACCCAATTTTATTTTTATTCCTTGCTTTTTACCCCTGTTTTAATAAATAAATTATTTAGCCTCTGTTTTGGTTGTGTTTTTTGTGTTTAATTAGTGTTTGTGCCAAGTAGAACCGTTGGGAAGACTTGGGGAAAGTCTTGTTGAACTTGCTGTAAAAAACAGAAACTTTAGCGCTCACGAGAACTGCTGTCATTTTTATTTTAAGAGTGATATTTAGTTAATTCTTTTTGCAGATGATTAATGGATAAATTCCTCACGTACAGAAATTTATTTTAGAATTTTTGGGGTTCCAGATCTTGCGATAGCTACAGATTACTACAGACTGTTCTGTTTTCGACAGATTCTGTTTTTCGTGTGTTGTTTGCTTATTTTGATGAATCTATGGCTAGTAAAATAGTTTATAATCCATAGATAAGTTGGAATACAGTAGGTTTCACACCAATATAAATAAATAATGAGTTCATTACAGTACCTTGAAGTGGTCTTTTGTTTTCTTTCGCTAACGGAGCTCACGAGTTTTCTATTTTGAGTTTTGTGTTGTGAAGTTTTCAAGTTTTCGGTGAATTCTTTTGATGGATAATGGAACAAGGAGTGGAAAGATCCTAATCTTGGGGATGCCCATGGCACCCCCAACATAATCCAAGGACACCAAAAAGTCAAATCTTGGGGATGCCCCGGAAGGCATCCCCTCTTTCGTCCACTTCCATCGGTAATTTACTTGGAGCTATATTTTTATTCACCAACATGATATGTGTTTTGCTTGGAGCGTCTTGTGTTATTTGTGTCTTTGTTTTTTAGTATGCCACAATCATCCTTGCTGTACACACCTTTTGAGAGAGCCATACATGAATTAAAATTTGATAGAATACTCTATGTGCTTCACTTATATCTTTTGAGCTAGATAATTTTGCTCTATGTGCTTCACTTATATCTTTTGAGCTAGATAATTTTGCTCTATGTGCTTCACTTATATCTTTTGGGCTAGATAATTTTGCTCTATGTGCTTCACTTAGATCTTTTTAGAGCACGGTGGTGGATTCGTTTTAAAGAAACTATTGAACTCTCATGCTTCACTTAAATTATTTTGAGAGTCTCTTAATAGCATGGTAATTTGCCTAATAATAATATGCTTGGTATTCAAGATTTGTGAAACTTTCTTTTGAGTGTGTTGAATACTAAGAAAAGATTGAAGCATGATAATTGTTTTGAGATATGGAGGTGATAATATTAAAGTCATGCTAGTTGAGTAGTTGTGAATTTAAAGAATACTTGTGTTGAAGTTTGAAATTCCCGTAGCATGCACGTATGGTGAACCGTTATGTGTTGAAGTCGGGGCATGATTTATTTATTGATTGTCTTCCTTATGAGTGGCGGTCGGGGACAAGCGATGGTATTTTCCTACCAATCTATCCCCCTAGGAGCATGCGCGTAATACTTTTCTTTGATAACTTCTAAATTTTTGCAATAAGTATATGAGTTCTTTATGACTTATGTTGATTCCATGGATTATACGCACTCCCACCCTTCCACCCTTGCTAGCCTCTCTAATACCGCGCAACTTTCGCCGGTATCATACACCTGCCATATACCTTCCTCAAAACAGCCACCATACCTGCCTATTATGGCATTTCCATAGCCATTATGAGATATATTGCGATGCAACTTTCCACCATCTAGTTCATCTTGACATATCCATCATTGTTATATTGCTTAGCATGATCATGTAGTTGACATAGTATTTGTGGCAAAGCCACCATTCATAATTCTTTCATACTTGTCACTCGTGATCCATTGCATATCCTGGTACACCGCCGGAGGCATTCATATAGAGCCATACTTTGTTTCAGTATCGAGTTGTAATCATTGAGTTGTAAATAAATAGAAGTGTGATGATCATCATTCAATAGAGCATTGTCCCAAAAAAGGGAAAGGCCAAAGAAAAAAAGAAGGCCCAAAAAAAGGGGGTAATGCTACTATCCTTTTTTCCACACTTGTGCTTCAAAGTAGCACCATGATATAGCAAGTCTCATATGGTGTGCTTCAAAGTAGCACCATGTTCTTCATATAGAGAGTCTCATATGTTGTCACTTTCATATACTAGTGGGAATTTTACGTTATAGAACTTGGCTTGTATATTCCAATGATGGGCTTCCTCAAATTGCCCTAGGTCTTCGTGAGCAAGCAAGTTGGATGCACACCCACTAGTTTCTTTTGTTGAGCTTTCATACATTTATAGCTCTAGTGCATCCGTTGCATGGCAATCCCTACTCACTCACATTGATATCTATTGATGGGCATCTCCATAGCCCGTTGATACGCCTAGTTGATGTGAGACTATCTTCTCCTTTTTGTCTTCTCCACAACCACCATTCTATTCCACCTATAGTGCTATATCCATTGCTCACGCTCATGTATTGCGTGAAGATTGAAAAAGTTTTGAAAAAGTTAGAGTACGAAACAATTGTTTGGCTTGTCATCGGGGTTGTGCATGATTTACATACTTTGTGTGGGGAAGATGGAGCATAGCCAGACTATATGATTTTGTGGGGATAACTTTCTTTGGCCTTGTTATTTTGAGAAGACATAATTGCTTTGTTAGTATGCTTGAAGTATTATTATTTTCTATGACAATATAAACTTTTGTCCTGAATCTTTCTAATCTGAATATTCATACCACAATTAAGAATATTTGCATTGAAATTATGCCAAGTAGCACTCCGCATCAAAAATTCTCTTTTTATCATTTACCTACTCGAGGACGAGCAGGAATTAAGCTTGGGGATGCCTGATACGTCTCCAACGTATCTATAATTTTTGATTGCTCCATGCTATATTATCTACTGTTTTGGACTATATTGGGCTTTATTTTCCACTTCTATATTATTTTTGGGACTAACCTATTAACCGGAGGCCCACCCCGGAATTGTTGTTTTTTTTGCCTATTTCAGTGTTTCAAATAAACAGAATATCAAACGGAGTACAAACGGAATAAAATCTTCTGAAACGTGATTTTCTCACTGAACGTGATCCAGGAGACTTGGACCCTACTGCAAGGGATCAAAGAGGTGGTCATGAGGGTGGGGGCGCCCCCCCTAGGGCGCGCCCCCTGCCTCGTGGGCCCCTCGGTGCTCCACTCACGTACTCCTTCCTCCTATATATACACACGTACCCCCAAACGATCGGAACAGGAGCCAAAAACCTAATTCCACCGCCGCAACTTTCTGTATCCACGAGATCCCATCTTGGGGCCTGTTCCGGGGCCCCGCCGGAAGAGGGCCGTCATCACGGAGGGCTTCTACATCATCCTAGCCCCTCCGATGAAGTGTGAGTAGTTTACCTCAGACCATCGGGTCCATAGTTAGTAGCTAGATGGCTTATTCTCTCTCTTTGAATCTCAATACAAAGTTCTCCCCCTCTCTTGTGGAGATCTTTTCGATGTAATCTTCTTTTTGCGGTGTGTTTGTTGAGATAGATGAATTGTGGGTTTATGATCAAGTCTATCTATGTATAATATTTGAATCTTCTCTGAATTCTTTTATGCATGATTGGTTATCTTTGCAAGTCTCTTCGAATTATCCGTTTGGTTTGGCCAACTAGATTGGTAGTCCTTGCCATGGGAGAAGTGCTTAGCTTTGGGTTCGATCTTGCGGTGTCCTTACCCAGTGACAGAAGGGGCAGCAAGGCACGTATTGTATCATTGCCATCGAGGATAACAAGATGGGGTTTATTTCATATTGCATGAATTTATCTCTCTACATCATGTCATCTTGCTTAAGGCGTTACTCTATTTTTAACTTAATACTCTAGATGCATGATGGATAGCGGTTGATGAGTGGAGTAATAGTAGTAGATGCAGAATCGTTTCGATCTACTTGTCACGGACGTGATGCCTATATACATGGCATGCCTAGATATTCTCATAATTATGCACAATTCTATCAATTGCTCAACAGTAATTTGTTCACCCACCGTAGAATACTTATGCTCTTGAGAGAAGCCACTAGTGAAACCTATGGCCCCCGGGTCTATTCTCATCATATCAATCTCCATTACTTTTATATTGTTTTGCTATTTACTTTGCTTTACTTTTTACTTTGCATCTTTATATCAAAAATACCAAAAATATTCTATCTATCAGATCTCACTCTCGTAAGTGACCGTGAAGGGCTTGACAACCCCTAATCGCGTTGGTTGCGAGTAGCTATCGCTTTGTGCAGGTATGAGGGACTTGAGCATGGGCTCCTACTGGATTGATACCTTGGTTCCCAAAAACTGAGGGACATACTTACGCTACTCTGCTGCATCATCCCTTCCTCTTCGGGGAAAACCAACGCAAGCTCAAGACGTAGGAGGGATCAGGCCGGATATGTGACTAGCGGTGTGGCCACCGTCGTTCTATGCTTGTGAAGAGAGCAACCCAAGCAAGCAGGCTTGTAGCTTAGGCTCCTGCTAGTGTATGTATAGTGGTTTTCTTTTTCTCTTCATATCAACCATTGTATATTGTGTACGTGTCATTGAAGAGTGAAATAATGGTTGCTTCTTGCGACTAACTTACTGTGTGATTTGACTGCTCCTTTAGTGGCCCCTACACGTACTCCCCCTACGTGTATGCAACAGTCACACATACACATGGACGCAAAAACGTGTGTGACGCCCTAATGCATGCATGTCCGAGCACACGACAGAACACACACGGTGACGCTCAAGTGCTCAACCTACACATGCATGCACACACATACTCAGCCAGGGTGAGCTAGTGACCGTATAAACACCGGAAAATGTATATATTGAGCGCAATGAGCGTATTATGAAGTCCACTGACCGTATTTTTACAAATATACAGTGAGAGATAGTGTATTTATCTCGTTTGAAATTAAGCCATATTAACCGGAGAGGAGGCAGTATGGACTAGCATTACTTTGCTATGTCCCATCAACTTGCCGAACAAGGAGAAGCTTGCAGGACGGGAGAAGCTTGTGCGCGGTGGCTCATAGGACAATGAGAAACTTTTGACTAATGCAAGCTCTCCCTCGCTCAAGCGGTGGACGTGCAACAGTTAATTCGGTGTCAGATTGCCAGAAGCATACACTATACTAGTACTATTATTGTTCGACTTCCCGAAGAGGCGAATAGCCAAGCGCAAAGTTTACTAGTACTAGTACTACCTCTATAGTCTATAGAGGTATGTACTATACTAGTACTAGGAACCGGATGGAGGAGCGTCTACACTCTTATTATATTTTTAAAATGTGATAAAGCAATCTTCAACACATTTGGTTCTCTTCGAGGGTTCTCGCATGTGATAATGGAAGTTGATTTCATGGAACACTCACCACAATTCTCGCTTAATTCTAGCTCATATCCTGTTACAAATAGGAGTGCTCGGTAATATTTCCTCTTTTTTTGTTATTCAACATGTAAACATGTCAGCAAACCTTGCGGCGCATCTTTGTGCGAACCGTGCTTGCTGCACTTTGAATGTGGCCGAGAGCTAGCTTGATGAAACACCTCGCTTCCTACTTCTTTTTTTGCGGGGTACCTTGCTTCCTAGTGACCAGTGTCTTGTCTAATCGTCCTAAGAATGCTTATATATGAATAAAGCTCTCTCATTTACCCGCAACAAAGATTAAGCCATATTAACCGGAAAGGAGGGAGTATGGACTAGCACTACTTTTTGGTGTGTCCCGTCAACTCGCAGAACGAAGAGAAGCTTGCAGGACAAGGTGATGCCCGCTTACGCCTTTTGACTAATGCAACCTACCCTCACCCTGGCGGTGGACATGCATCAGTTCATTCGGTGTCAGATTGCCAGAGGCATACACTGTAGTACCGAACATGCGGAGTACCATCATTGTTCGACTTCACGAAGAGGCGAAGAGCCAAGCGCAAGGTTTAGTAGTACAAGTAGTACTACTACTAGAACCGCATGGTGGAGCGTCTGTACTCTTACTTTTTTAATCTCTGATAAAGTACGCATTTATTCCGGAGAAGGACGGAAAACGGCAGCCCAAGATGTAATGATGATATCGATCAACCATGCTCGAATATATCTTGGCCTCCGTGCAAGCCCGTCTGTGTGTTCTCGCTCCTCGTCTCTCTCAAGGAACGGCGGGTTGGCCATTTTGCCGTCAATTGAGATCGATTTGCTCACACTCCGGTCCCACATGTCAGTGATATGCCAAGAGGAGGTGCGTCGACCGACTGGCCATATGCGTACTTGGTTTTGCACCTTCATACTACTCCTCCCTCCGTCACAGTTTACAGGGCGTGCTTCATTATGATGCATTTCTCTCAATGCATTTCCACCACCAGAGAGACTTTAGACGCGTTTGGTTTAATGCTCAATTAATTAGGGCATGGTAACCGCAATCAAGTCCACAATTTTCTCTCGATGTACTACAGAGTGGAGTAAGTGCATACATGTGTGTACCCGGGGTGGAAGCACTGCATGCATGTGTGTACACATTATTTCCTCTAGTAATAGACGTCGTGTTATAACTACCAATGCTATTTTTCAGGCCGATCGCTAGTCGCCTTGGTCCCAGAGATTTTTTTTTCTTTTTTTGAAGCGCGTTCTATAAACAGTGACAGATGGAGTAGTATGAGCAGATTCAAAGAAGAGCATATTGATGGTTGCTTCTTCCGAGCAACTTATAGTGGGAAAGGTGGGGCTTATGATTTGAATGCTCATTACTCACTATTAATGCGGCGCAACGAACGGGCTGAGTCTCCCATGCGGCTGTGCACTACCCCCTCGGTTCTTAAATATACTCCAGAGTATTTGTATTTTTAGAGATTTCAACGAGTGACTACTCAAATATTTGCCTTTTTAGAGATTCAAATGGACTACTACATACAGATGTATATAGACATATTTTAGAGTGTAGATTCACTCATTTTACTCCGTATGTAGTCACTTGCTGAAATCTCTAGAAAGACAAATATTTAGGAACGGAGGGAGTACACATATGAAGCAAAATGAGTGAATCTACACTCTAAAATATGCGTATTTGAAATTTGTAAAAAGACAAATATTTAGGAACCAAGGAGTATAATTTTGTGCATGGCACGTGGACCCGGATGCCGAAGAGGCTTCTGGCAATGCTATCAAGCTTCCAGCATTTGTTTACATAATTGACATACTATACAAATAATTTTCCAGCGACATGAAATTGTACAATGGTGTGAGATTTCAGCTTTTGTTTCGTGTGCCTTGCCATCGATGCTCTTTCAGAAACAATAAAAAACTAACTTCCTTGCTAATGCATCTCAATTATTAGCAGATCATAGCTAATATTTACATCACAACTGAAGACAAAGTTGTGAGAAGGTGTTAAATTAAAATTGATCCATGCTTTCATTGGTAGCAACGTCCCCCCAACTCTGTCTAAATCAACAAGGCATGTTGGGGAAAAAGTAGATGTCTGGAGCATGCAACATTCCGATCATTTTGTGCAGTTCCACTAAAATAGAGCTGAGCGTCCCTGTTCCAAAGATATTAAGTGTGATTACGATAATAGAGGACTGCTGATGAAACAATAAACACACAAATAGAAGCCGATCACCTTTGCAGTCTCTCTTAAGACTAACTAGTAGGAGAAGATTAGGCTCGAAGTTGGATGAGGAGGATAGGTCAAAACCAATCTCCCTTTGTGCAGTCGCACTGAAATGTACAGACATTGCCCGTGTGACATTTTAGTCCAACTGCACAAAACATTCTTAAGAAAAAAGTGATTTGTGCAGTTCACCAAAAGGTCGCAATAGCAACAAGGTGAAATGGATAGCCTTGTTTGCAAAAAAGAGGTAGAAAGGAAACAATTACTGGCCAATAACAGTTGATGACACATGCGACAACAAAAAATAAGCATATTCCTTGTCCTAAGGGAAGATAACAACACGGTTGTGTTTGTCTAAAACGGTGTGAGGACGAGATTGCAATATGGAAAGTACGCCGGACGAGCTACGCTTTGGGAAATGAACTATGGAAGATCCACATGCAGCGACGTGGGAAGACGGGCAGTGGAGCAAGGCCGGAGGGGATACCTGGAGGTCGTCGGGATGTAACTAGGTGAGCGGCGGCGGGCGGAATCTACCCATATTGCGGTAGGGAGTAGGTGGCGTAGGCCCTACCGCGTCGGAGCTTGGTCAGAGAGAACGGCGTGTACCGCAGATCGGGACGTGCTGCCTCGGCACCGTCAACAGAGAAACGATGCATGTCCTCCCTTTCCGCCGGCGGACGGGATGCGGTCGGATCAGTGACCAACGGTGAGAGAGAGAGAGAGAGGCCACCGTAGCCTTGTGTGAGATACTCTGAAGAGAAACAAACCAGGAAGGCAGGCTCCATTGTATATAGTGGAGCGGACTACCTTTTTCTCCATAAAAATCGTTTTATATTATGTGTACGTGCCATTGAGCGATATAACTTTATTTAAAAATAGCGCGCCAACGCATCAAGTCGAACTTTGTTTCATGCACGCGTGGTACATGACCTCCGTAGGTAAACAACCGCTACACGCGTTCAAATTAGCACGTGGGCTGCCATTTCATACAAAAATGAGCTCCACCGTGTACCCGCGCGGGTGTGGCTGGGCACGAAGCGTGAGTACATGCACGATGCACCTATTCTCTTCTTGTATACGTACACCACCTATGTGGGGTTGTGTGAGAGAGATACAAACATAGAGAGAGATAGTGTGTGGGTTCATGAGAGTTTTGGGGGGGTCAATCAAAAAATGTAACATATGCAATGTGTGTGAAATAGAGTCCTGGATATATCATATATATAGAGGGGGCGATCCACAAGAAGAGAGTGGAGGTATCATCGGCTTGAGGTGTCCATAGAATCGAAGAGAGGGATGATGTGTGTGTGTGTGTGTGCGCGCGTGATTGATAAAGAGTGCCATCGAATTTGTGTGTGCACACGCCAGAGATATAGAGTGGATGGCCTACTGGAACATGAGAGGGGACAGGTGCAGTTTGTCTCTGTGGCATGGATACCTACCTATAGCACTCGACTATCGGTGTGTGGTGGGGGGAGGGAGGCCTAATTAACTATAGAGGTACAATGGCTGGTATATGTGTGGACGAGGAGAGAGGCCTACCTCATGTATTAAGGGAGATTGATCTACCTCATGTATTAAGGGAGAGCGATCGGCATCCATGCATATGTGTAGGAGAGGAATAAGGTTGGGAGAGAGACAGAGCTAGAGTGTTGGAGGGGGTGGTAGTGGAGTTGCTTCTAACAAATGGTGGTATAGGCTTGCTAGATAACTGGAGGGCACGCCTGCAATATCAATAAGAGAGGGGATGGCTGCCTGTCTGTGCACGTGCGTATGAGAGACGGGTCAGGCGGCATGCACAAATGATGAGCGGGGACGATATTGTAACGCCCTCGATGCGGCTATATCTCCCACGTGTCAAAGCACGACTTAGAGGCATAACCGCATTGAAAGCAATGTCGCAAGTGAGGTAATCTTCACACAACCCATGTAATACATAAGGGAAAAGATACATAGTTGGCTTACAATCGCCACTTCACACAATTACATGAATAAAGCATTACATCATCCAAATACACACAAGGTCCGACTACGGAACCAAAATAAAAGAAGACTACCCCAAATGCTACACAGATCCCCGATCGACCCCAACTGGGCTCCACTACTGATCAACTAGAACGAAACAACACAAGGACAAGATCTTCATCGAGCTCCTCCTGAGCTTGGTTGCGTCATCTGCACGGACTCATCGGCACCTGCAAGCTGGTTTTGGAAGTATCTGTGAGTCATGGGGACTCAGCAATCTCGCACCCTCACGATCAAGACTATTTAAGCTTATAGGAAGGGTAAACGGTATGAGGTGGAGCTGCAGCAAGCGACTAGCATATATGGTGGCTAACATACGCAAATGAGAGCGAGAAGAGAAGTCAAGGCACGATCGAGAAACTATTATCAAGAAGTGATCCTAGAACAACCTACGTTAAGCATAACTCCAACACCGTGTTCACTTCCCGGACTCCGCCGGAAAGATACCATCACGGTTACGCACGCGGTTGATGTATTTTAATTAAGGTCAACGTCAGGTTTTCTACAACCGAACATTAACAAATTCCCATCTGCCCATAACCGCGGGACGGCTTTCGAAAGTTCAAATCCCTGCAGGGGTGTCCCAACTTAGCCCATCACAAGCTCTCACGGTCAACGAAGGATATTCCTTCTAGCGGGAAGACCCGATCAGACTCGGAATCCCGGTTACAAGACATTTCGACAAGGTAAAACAAATCCAGCAACACCGCCCGAATGTGCCGACAAATCCCGATAGGAGCTGCACATATCTCATTCTCAGGGCACACTCAGATGAGACATCCTACGAGTAAAACCAAACCTCAAGTTGCCCCGAGGTGGCCCCGCAGTCTACTCGGTCGGATCAACACTCAGAGGAGCACTGGCCCGGGGGGGTTAAAATAATGATGACCCTTGGGCGCGCGACCCCCAAGGGAAAAGAAAAGGCTAGGTGGCGAATGGTAAAACCAATGTTGGGCATTGCTGGAAGAGTTTTATTCAAGGCGAAATGTCAAGGGGTTGCCATTATTACCCAACCGCGTAAGGAACGCAAAATCCAGGAACATAACACCGATATGACGGAAACTAGGGCGGCAAGAGTGGAACAAAACACCAGGCATAAGGCCGAGCCTTCCACCCTTTACCAAGTATATAGATGCATTAATTAAATAAGATATATTGTGATATCCCAACACGTAAACATGTTCCACCAAGGAACAACATCTCCATGTTCCAACAAGGAACAAACTTCAATCTTCACCTGCAAGTAACAACGCTATAAGAGGGGCTGAGCAAAGCGGTAACATAACCAAACAACGGTTTGCTAGGACAAGGTGGGTTAGAGGCTTGGTTCAACAATATAGGAGGCATGATAAGCAAGTGGTAGGTATCGCAGCATAGGCATAGCAAAAGAGCGAGCTACTAGCAAGCAAAGATAGAAGTGATTTCGAGGGTATGGTCATCTTGCCTGAAATCCCGCAAGGAAGAAGAACGAGTCCATGAAGAAGACAAATGAACGTAGTCGAATGGGTCCTCACAATCACGACGTTATCGGAATACCGAGAAGAAGCAACACCGGAAAGAAGCAAGCAACATAGTAAACAACCACCACAAAAACATGACATGATGCACAACCAAGTATGATGCATGTCCGGTTTAATGAAGCCTGGCATGGCAAAATGCACAAGCAATCTTACAAACACCACGTGACTTATTTAGATCGATCTTGTTTATGTACTCAACAATATTAAATGTTGTTAAACATGGCAAGAGGGTGAAGCAAAGTAAAACTACCTATCTAGTCAAGTTTAAATGAGGCCGGAAGCAACGAACAACAAATTCCAGTAAATCCCCATATGCATATTTTAGATTTTATGCTGTTCTGCCCTAAACACAATTGTATAGTTGTTAAACATGCAAAGTAAGGCCACCGTGTTAAACTAGGCATTTTTCTACCCCATTTACATATAAAGATTGTTAGGTTTGGAGCTACGGTTATTAAGTTATGAATATAATCATTTTAACATGGCATAGGGACAAATTTAAACAAACATCATTTTAAACATCTTAAACATGGGTGAAAGTTGCATATTATTAAACTAGACAAAATTCTAGCCATTTTACATATAAAGTTTATTTAATTCCGATGCACGGTTCATGAGTAATTATATGCATGAAGGCTAGGGACTTTTCTGTAAAACTGGCAGCCTCTGGATAATGGACAAATTCGCAGCGGGGAAAAAAGCACCTCGGGCCGAATCTGCAGGCTGGCCCAATGGAGAAAAAAAGGGGGGCGCTGGGGTCAGCTCACCAAGTGAGCCTGGCCCAATCGGAGGGAGGCAGGGCTAGCAGGCCTCTGGACTGGCTGGATCGACGAGGAGGTGGAAGGGGGCGCAGTCAATGCGAGCGGTTGCCTCGCTCGTTCTCGTCTGGACGCAGGGGAGGCAGAGGAGGTCGCAGGCGGGCGACGCAGCAGAGAGACTTGGCGGGGCGGCGGAGAGGCACAGGGCTTGATGCACGACGGTGGCGCGGGGACTAGCTTGGTGGCTGGAGACGCGGATCCGGGCCAGTTCGGGTCGGTGAGGCGAGGTAGCAGGCTGGTGTGGAAGAACTCAGGAGATGTAGGCGCGGCGGCGACAGTCCTTGGCGAAGACACAGGCAGCGCGGTCGCTGGAGATGGGCCAACTCGAGCAGCAGCCCTCGGGTGGTGTGGCTCGAGTCCACGCGGGGTGGGTGTGTTTGTTCATGGTACAACAGGGGCAGAGCTACGGCATCATCAGGACTTCACCGCGTCGGTGGCAGGGACTTGAGGCGATGGCGGCGGTGGGCTTGAACGAAGACGACGAGAGGCGAGGAGGAGGTCCTGGGCGGCAGGGACTTGGCGTCACGGACGGAGCTCGGGACGGTGCTGCATCTTCGATTGGTGGCGATCTCCTGGTAAATGTAAGAGAGAGAGTTGAGAGACGAGGACGACAGGAGAAGGAAAAGAGCTGTGTGATGCTCATCTGTGGCGGGAATGGAGAGGACGGAGCTGATCTTGCAGGTGAGGATGGATCGAGGCGCAGAGGGCATCGGGCTCCTGCAGGATTTGAGCGTTGCCGCTCGTTGATGGATTTGGCTGCGCGTGGTTGGCTGGATCAGATCTGGGAAGATCCCGAGAGGGGATTAGATGGAGTGGCGGCAGCGATGGGACAAACCCCCTAGATTTTAGGGTTGCTGCCTAGGTCTATATATAAAGCACTGGATTTTTTGTTAGGGGCTATTAGGACCCTCCGATCGCAATCAGACGATCGTGAATAAAATAGTTAGGGAGTCCAAATAAGAAAACGGTGATGCTTTGTAGATGTTTGGGGATGTTCCGGACACAGCGGTAGCGACAGCCCGGGTCGGGTCCGGGACAACTTTCGGACGCGCGTGCGAGGTCTGTTGGAACTTGTGACTTGTGCAGAAGGGCTCGAGCTGAGAGAAGAGAAGAGAGGGAGGCCCGACGGCTGTTTCCGGAGACCAAAAACGTCCGACGTTAGACCGGCTATACTGCCGCTATAGATATCCGTTGGGGCATCAAACGATCTCCGAAAGCGATGAAACTTGACATGCGGTCTATCTACACTACAATAAGACCACACGTCAACTCTCACCCCATTCCAAGAACATCTTCCGGCCACTTATAAAATACTATTTCGGACATGCCGCGGGCGCGTGCAAGTGTTGTTGGGCTCAGAACGGACAACGGAAAGAATGAGGAGACTGGGACGGATGCAAGTTTTGAAAAACATGATGATGCAATGCACATGATGACATGATATGCAATGCATGACACGCAAGCAAAGACAAGGCAACAACAGCGAATAACTGGAGGACACCTGGCACATCGGTCTCGGGGCGTTACAACACTCCGCCACTACGAGAGGATCTCGTCCCGAGATCTAGAATGGCACCGGAGGGAAACGGAAAAGGAAGAGAAGAGGTAAAAACTAAGTTGCTCCTTTGACAAACGAGTGAAACCAAAGAACCTTGAAAAGGTTAAGCCAAATTGAAAGAAAGAATACAACTAAGATGAATAAAGTTGAAAACCTCCATTAGAAAAAGAGAAACAAGGAACAATACTAGAACCTTGTAGGTTGAAAGACATAAGAAAAAGGTTGCAATGAACAAGAAGTACATGCAAGCACTCCGGTTGAAACGAGAAGCAGAAGGAATGATAAAGATCAATTACGACAACACTTCGGTTGGAAAAGGAAGGAATTGAACATGATCTTGACAAGATGAGAGGATACTTGTAAAGTGGGCATGACACTCGGGTTAAGGATAAGCATGAAAAGAACACGATCCTGACAACACAAGAAGAAGGGTTGAAGAGAGCAACATCACAATGCCTCCGGATGGAAGAAATAGAAGATAGATAATTGAAATAAAAGAATGGAGAAGAAAATGCCAACTTCTGCCACAAAAGAGTTTGAAAAGGCATCTTTAGGAGAAGGGTCGAACGGAGTTGTTGGAAAAGCAACAACGAAAAGGATAAGCTTGATATGGTCTTATGGAATACATCTCAAATTATAAGGTGACAACCTGCCACTCACGGGAAAAAGAATTGGATTGGTATGAACAAGGAGACAGGAAAACTTATCACCGGGAGGATAAATGAAGAACTTGGATCAATGATAAATACCATAAGAGCGACAATCCTTAAAGGAAAACTTTATGTGAAATATAGCCCAAGATAACTCCAAAGAAGAGATTGATGGATTTAAAATATCTCATACTTGATAACTTGTGAATCATGAAACACGAAGGAAAATTATCAAGAATGACATAACACCACCTCCGATGATACGGTAGAAAGGATTGCACTTCGGAATGCAAGAAGAGGAATACTTGAACTCCTCTGAAAAGAATGTTGATGAAAACTTCGAGAAGGAATTAAATCCTTGATGAACCATCATGTAGAACCTTCATGAAGAATTCCGGTAATAAAAGAATGATCCAAAATAATTGACTGATGAAAATAATAAGATTGAAGCCTCGCAATGATTTAGATAGAGATCCTCGTGATAATATAATTGAAAGAGGTTGGAACTCCGGGAAAAAGAGAAGATGAAACAATTGAAGCCGGGAATTTGATGAGCCTCCGGAATAAGGAATTGAATATACTCGATTAAACAAGAATAAGAATTACATTATGCTTATCCTTCACCAATTAAATTGATGACAATCAACGTATTTGGCATACTACTTATTCTCGTAGAAAGGATTATGATAGATATAGCGCAAACTTGAGAAGGTCTTCAACAAACCACCGTTAGAGTTTGGGACAACGAATACATAGATATGATAAACGAAGGAAGAAGAAACTCTTGAACGAACCACCGTAAGAATTGAAAATGAATGAAGTAAAGGAAGAATTACCGGTAAGAATTTGCAAATGAACGGAGATACACAAGAGATTTTAGATACAAGTGAACGAAGGGATCATGAACTGATTAGAGGATATTTGCACGAAACACAGGTAAGATTTTAGAGAAAAAGAGCTGAAAGCTGAGAATGAATAATCCCAAAATGATGGCCTCCATAGAATCAAACTGAAAAGACTCTTGAATAGCTCCTGATGGTTGAAAAGGATTCTCACAATCGAAACAATTAAGAGAGGATGGCCTCGAACTAGAACCACGAATCTCTAAGAGAACGGATAAGATATGGAGGTAAAACTCTTATTCGGTCTTCAAATGACGACGAGAAACACCACCAAGAATTATTGAGGCACACCGGAATGAAGAATGGAAAAGTTGAGCCAACGATGAAAAGAATTTGAAAAATCTTGGAGAAAAACATATGACTGACGATGAATCATTCTTACGTCAAAACTTCGAAAAGAATTTGAGGATAGCTCCAGGAAAATAAGAAGAGTTAGGTAAGATCCTGGGAAAAGACCTGTGGGTTAGGGCCCACTCAAAAGAACACCGTTGAAAAGATTTAAAGTGAGAGATTGCGCCGGTTGAAATAAATGACTTGAATGAGGTAACATCCTCGCAAAAGCTGGAACGAAAGCAGAGTGGAAACACGAATCTCCGAGATATCTTGGGTACTCCAGAACAATTGAATAGCGAGAAGTGGATGATAATGAGGTGCACCGGCATGAAGTGGTATTTGAAACGAGGAAAGAATATGATCAACAAAGCTTGAATTGGTTCCACCGGAGAAAAAAAAGAATGAGGAAAGACGAACTAGAAGCTCCGTTAGAATCTTCATGAGAATCACCGGATAAGAATATTGACGGAAAAGAATGGAGAGGCTTCACATCCATAAGATGGATACTCGATTAAGAAATCTAAGTCCTTGAAGAAAAAGGGTGGGTGGGTGGGAAAAACAAAGACGACTTGGGATGGATGAAACGAACAACGTTGAGAAAGCTGAGATTGAATCTTGCGGATGTTGAAAATGAACGGATCCGCTTGAAGAGAAAAACACACCGATTGAAAAGGATTGGCAAGACAATCTCGATGATCAAGAATGATTAGTATTCACATAGAAATATGAGAACACCATTTGGGGAAGGTATGGAATCAACATTTGACTTCGAAGCAACTCGAATACCACAACTGAAAACAAAAACAAATGATTGGCTTGCGGAATAAGCCAGAACAAACATATGATGGAGATTCCGTCCGAAGTTTTCATGGTGGGGCCTACACGGGCTCGATCGTACAGCACCATCATGTACAAGGCAGTGCACATGACATACGAAGCGTCCCCGAGTCGGCATAGCCAAGGACTCTTCAAGACACAACGAGACCACTGTAAAACCAACCGTGGATAGGCGGACCACTAGACGTCGAACCCCAATTTCATATCATACATCTGTCGGAAAGATATCCTACGAGCTACTTGAATTCCCACTTATAAACTCCTGAAATTTTCCCAATTATGCAATCAGGTGTTGGGGATACAGGGGAAGCATAATATCTCACCCAAAACTAGCAAATCCTACATCCAGCTGTATCCATCCTTCAACACATAACCAAGAAACCTTCGGAAATCATCTACCTCAACCTTCGAAAAGCATCCGTTATACAAGTTATGGCAATACTCCCGAACTCCCGCCCCAGTACTAGGTGGCGTCGAGGTTATCTCACCAATGAACTGTAAAAAAGAGATTTTCAATGTCGGCGTACTAAACTCGGGTATTCCAGAACTGCAATGATAAATTTGTGACGACAACACCTCGGAGCTCAACTCCCCGGGACACTGCCACAACCCCTAAATGACAGGAGGCACCAAGAACAATGTTCTCGTCACAAAACCATCGGAACGATTCCAAGATACCCGCGTGATCCTAAAAAAAATTAGTGAAATTTGAGAAGAGAAGAGTCAAAACTCTACATCAGGATGCCTCACCAGAGCGATGAAGGGACTGGGGAGTAAAAAGAATTCCTAAACTCTCCGATATATAATTCCTAAATGACTCAAAACATTTTTCTAGACTCAACTCGTCCGCTAATTCGATCAAGCAGTGGGGGCTCCTAACGTCGGGGAAGGCTCTGATACCAACTTGAAATGCCCTCGATGCGGCTATATCTCCCACGTGTCGAAGCACGACTTAGAGGCATAACCGCATTGAAAGCAATGTCGCAAGTGAGGTAATCTTCACACAACCCATGTAATACATAAGGGAAAAGATACATAGTTGGCTTACAATCGCCACTTCACACAATTACAAGAATAAAGCATTACATCATCCAAATACACACAAGGTCCGACTACGGAACCAAAATAAAAGAACACTACCCCAAATGCTACACAGATCCCCGATCGACCCCAACTGGGCTCCACTACTGATCAACTAGAACGAAACAACACAAGGACAAGATCTTCATCGAGCTCCTCCTGAGCTTGGTTGCGTCATCTGCACGGACTCATCGGCACCTGCAAGCTAGTTTTGGAAGTATCTGTGAGTCACGGGAACTCAGCAATCTCGCACCCTCGCGATCAAGACTATTTAAGCTTATAGGAAGGGTAAACGGTATGAGGTGGAGCTGCAGCAAGCGACTAGCATATATGGTGGCTAACATACGCAAATGAGAGCGAGAAGAGAAGGCAAGGCACGATCGAGAAACTATGATCAAGAAGTGATCCTAGAACAACCTACGTCAAGCATAACTCCAACACCGTGTTCACTTCCCGGACTCCGCTGGAAAGAGACCATCACGGTTACGCACGCGGTTGATGTATTTTAATTAAGGTCAACTTCAGGTTTTCTACAACCGGACATTAACAAATTCCCATCTGCCCATAACCGCGGGGACGGCTTTCGAAAGTTCAAATCCCTGCAGGGGTATCCCAACTTAGCCCATCACAAGCTCTCACGGTCAACGAAGGATATTCCTTCTAGCGGGAAGACCCGATCAGACTCGGAATCCCGGTTACAAGACATTTCGACAAGGTAAACAAATCCAGCAACACCGCCCGAATGTGCCGACAAATCCCGATAGGAGCTGCACATATCTCGTTCTCAGGGCACACTCAGATGAGACATCCTACGAGTAAAACCAAACCTCAAGTTGCCCCGAGGTGGCCCCGCAGTCTACTCGGTCGGACCAACACTCAGAGGAGCACTGGCCCGGGGGGTTAAAATAATGATGACCCTTGGGCGCGCGACCCCCAAGGGAAAAGAAAAGGCTAGGTGGCGAATGGTAAAACCAATGTTGGGCATTGCTGGAAGAGTTTTATTCAAGGCGAAATGTCAAGGGGTTCCCATTATTACCCAACCGCGCAAGGAACGCAAAATCCGGGAACATAACACTGATATGACGAAAACTAGGGCGGCAAGAGTGGAACAAAACACCAGGCGTAAGGTCGAGCCTTCCACCCTTTACCAAGTATATAGATGCATTAATTAAATAAGATATATTGTGATATCCCAACACGTAAACATGTTCCAACAAGGAAGAACATCTCCATGTTCCAACAAGGAACAAACTTCAATCTTCACCTGCAAGTAACAACGCTATAAGAGGGGCTGAGCAAAGCGGTAACATAGCCAAACAATGGTTTGCTAGGACAAGGTGGGTTAGAGGCTTGGTTCAACAATATAGGAGGCATGATAAGCAAGTGGTAGGTATCGTAGCATAGGCATAGCAAAAGAGCGAGCTACTAGCAAGCAAAGATAGAAGTGATTTCGAGGGTATGGTCATCTTGCCTGAAATCCCGCAAGGAAGAAGAACGAGTACATGAAGAAGACAAACGGACGTAGTCGAACGGGTCCTCACAATCACGACGTTACCGGAATACCGAGAAGAAGCAACACCGGAAAGAAGCAAGCAACATAGTAAACAACCACCGCATAAACATGACATGATGCACAACCAAGTATGATGCATGTCCGGTTTAATGAAGCCTGGCATGGCAAAATGCACAAGCAATCCTACAAACACCACGTGACTTATTTAGATCGATCTTGTTTATGTACCCAACAATATTAAATGTTGTTAAACATGGCAAGAGGGTGAAGCAAAGTAAAACTACCTATCTAGTCAAGTTTAAATGAGGCCGGAAGCAACGAACAACAAATTCCGGTAAATCCCCATATGCATACTTTAGATTTGGTGCTGTTCTGCCCTAAACACAATTTTATAGTTGTTAAACATGCAAAGTAAGGCCATCGTGTTAAACTAGGCATTTTTCTACCCCATTTACATATAAAGATTGTTAGGTTTGGAGCTATGGTTATTAAGTTATGAATATAATCATTTTAACATGGCATAGGGACAAATTTAAACAAACATCATTTTAAACATCTTAAACATGGGTGAAAGTTGCATATTATTAAACTAGACAAAATTCTAGCCATTTTACATATAAAGTTTATTTAATTCTGATGCACGGTTCATGAGTAATTATATGCATGAAGGCTAGGGACTTTTCTGTAAAACTGGCAGCCTCTGGATAATGGACAAATTCGCAGCGGGGAAAAAACACCTTGGGCCGAATCTGCGGGCTGGCCCAATGGAGAAAAAAAAGAAAAGGGGGGCGCTGGGGTCAGCTCACCCAGTGGGCCTGGCCCAATCGGAGGGAGGCAGGGCTAGCAGGCCTCTGGACTGGCTGGATCGACAAGGAGGTGGAAGGGGGCGCAGTCAACGCGAGCGATTGCCTCGCTCGTTCTCGTCTGGACGCAGGGGAGGCAGAGGAGGTCGCAGGCGGGCGACGCAGCAGAGAGACTTGGCGGGGCGGCGGAGAGGCGCAGGGCTTGATGCACGACGGCGGCGCGGGGACTAGCTTGGTGGCTAGAGACGAGGATCCGGGCCGGTTCGGGTCGGTGAGGCGAGGTAGCAGGCCGGCGTGGAACAACTCAGGTGATGTAGGTGCGGCGGCGATAGTCCTTGGCGAAGACGCAGGTAGCGTGGTCGCTAGAGATGGGCCAACTCGAGCAGCAGCCCTCGGGTGGTGTGGCTCGAGTCCACGCGGGGTGGGTGTGTTTGTTCATCGTATGACAGGCAGAGCTGCGGCATCATCAGGACTTCACCGCGCCGGTGGCAGGGACTTGAGGCGACGGCGGCGGTGGGCTTGAACAGAGACGATGGGCGGTGAGGAGGAGGTCCTGGGCGGCAGGGACTTGGCATCACGGACGGAGCTCGGGACGGTGCTGCATCTTCGATTGGTGGCGATCTCCTGGTGAAGATAAGAGAGAGAGATGAGAGAGAGTTGAGAGACGAGGACGACAGGAGAAGGAAAAGAGATGTGTGATGCTCATCAGTGGCGGGAATGGAGAGGACGGAGCTGATCTTGCAGGTGAGGATGGATCGAGGCGCAGAGGGCATCGGGCTCTTGCAGGACTTGAGCGTTGGCGCTCGTTGATGGATTTGGCTGCGCGTGGTTGGCTGGATCAGATCTGGGAAGATCCCGAGAGGGGATTAGATGGAGTGGCGGCGGCGATGGGACAAACCCCCTAGATTTTAGGGTTGCTGCCTAGGTCTATATATAAAGCACTGGATTTTTGGTTAGGGGCTATTAGGACCCTCCGATCGCAATCAAACGATCGTGGATAAAATAGTTAGGGAGTCCAAATAAGAAAACGGTGATGCTTTGTAGATGTTTGGGGATGTTCTGGACACAACGGTAGCGACAGCCCAGGTCGGGTCCGGGACAACTTTCGGACGCGTGCGCGAGGTCTGTTGGAACTTGTAAGTTGTGCAGAAGGGCTCGAGCTGAGAGAAGAGAAGAGAGAGAGGCCCGACGACTATTTCCGGAGACCAAAAATGTCCGACGTTAGACCGGCTATACTGCCGCTATATCAAACGATCTCCGAAAGCGATGAAACTTGACAGGCGGTCTATCTACAATATAATAAGACCACACGTCAACTCTCGTCCCATTCCGAGAACATCTTCCGGCCACTTATAAAATACTATTTAGGACATGCGGCGGGCGCGTGCAAGTGTGGTTGGGCTTAGAACGGACAACGGAAAGAACGAGGAGACCGGGACGGATGCAAGTTTTGAAAAACATGATGATGCAATGCACATGATGACATGATATGCAATGCATGACACGCAAGCAAAGACAAGGCAACAACAGCGAATAACTGGAGGACACCTGGCACATCGGTCTCGGGGCGTTACAGATATGGCTGTGGTAAGCAGACATAACTACATAGGAAGATCAATCGTCCTTTGTCAGAGAAAGGAGAGACTTGTGAGGTACGTCAATCGATGGGGGGAATAGTTAAAGTCGACCTAGGTATACGTTGGGAGATCGATCGGTATACATGCATGTGTGTGTTAGAAGCAAATGAGGCACGAGGAGAAGGATAGAGAGAGAGGGATGCATCTAGGAGGTGGTGCGAGAGTCATACTATATCGAGGGGAAGGAGTGTGCGAGTACGAGATCGATGAAAAGAGTGGTGGGAGTGAGGCATGGACGGTGATAAGAGAAGAGGGGAAGCTTGTGTTTGTGCTAGGCACACCTGGCTAGAGAGGCATATCGATCGATGTGTGCTGTAAAGAAGGAGTTGGGCCTACACACACCGTGGGTGAATGACCTAAAGTGAAAAGACGAATTTGTGCGATGGAGCTAGAGAATGCTGGGGGATGAAAGTGCAACTATCCCTAGGTGGTTTTGGTAATTCATAACAACATATAGCTCATTGAGCTAATGCTATTTCAAGATGATTATTTCAGGAAAGCTCAATGATTGGCATGGCATGGATGTGAAAGTGGAACCCTCAAAATGCTAAGGACAAAGAATTGGCTCAAGCTCAAAAGTTCAAGACTCTTCATTTTATATTTTAGTGATCCAAGATCACATTGAGTCTTTAGGAAAAGCCAATACTATCAAGGAGGGATGAGGTGTTGCTTAATGAGCCTCTTGCTTTATGTGCTTGATGATATGCTCCAAAATCCTCAACCACTTTTCCATAGCCACAAATGACCTAAACCCTAAGCCAAACTCGGTCAGACCGATTCTTTCAATCCGGCGCCACCGAGTTTCACTTGTCATTTGCCACTGCCAAACCCTAGCAATTCGGTCCTACCGATAAGGATCTCGATCTCACCGAGATGGGATTGCAAACTCTCTGTTTCCCTTTCGTAACTTTTCGGTCTCACCGAAAGAGCGAATCGGTCCCACCGAGATTGCAATGTAAACTCTTTGTTTCCTTCTTGTAACTTTTCGGTCTCACCGAAAGAGCGAGTCGGTCCCACCGAGTTTGCCTGACCAACTCTCTGGTTAGCTTATTGCCAAACTCGGTCTCACCGAGTTTGTGCAATCGGTCTCACCGAGATTACGTTATGCCCAAACCCTAACCGAATCGGTCCTACCGAGTTGCATGTCAGTCCCACCGAAATTCCTAACGGTCACTAGGTTTACTATTTCGGTCCGACCGAGTTTGTTTATTCGGTCCCACCGAGATTGGTAAATTGTGTGTAACGGTTGGATTTTGTGTGGAGGCTATATATACCCCTCCACCTCCTCTTCATTCGTGGAGAGAGCCATTAGAACACATACACCATTCCAACTCATATGTTCTGAGAGAGAACCACCTACTCCTGTGTTGAGACCAAGATATTCCATTCCAACCATATGAATCTTGATCTCTAGCCTTCCCCAAGTTGCTTTCCACTCAAATCCTCTTTCCACCAGATCCAAATCCTATGAGAGAGAGTTGAGTGTTAGGGAGACTATCATTCGAAGCACAAGAGCAAGGAGTTCATCATCAACACACCATTTGTTACTTCTTGGAGAGTGGTGTCTCCTAGATTGGCTAGGTGTCACTTGGGAGCCTTCGACAAGATTGTGGAGTTGAACCAAGGAGTTTGTAAGGGCAAGGAGATCGCCTACTTCGTGAAGATCTACCGCTAGTGAGGCAAGTCCTTCGTGGGCGATGGCCATGGTGGGATAGACAAGGTTGCTTCTTCATGGACCCTTCGTGGGTGGAGCCCTCCGTGGACTCGCGCAACCGTTACCCTTCGTGGGTTGAAGTCTCCATCAACGTGGATGTAGGATAGCACCACCTATCCGAACCACGGGAAAAACATCCGTGTCTCCAATTGCGTTTGAATCCTCAAAACCCTTCCCTTTATATTCTTGCAAGTTGCATGCTTTACTTTCCGCTGCCAATATACTCTTTGCATGCTTGCTTGAATTGTGTGATGATTGCTTGACTTGTCCTAAGATAGGTAAAATCTGCCAAGAACTAAAATTGGGAAAAGGTTAAGTTTTTATTTGGTCAAGTAGTCTAATCACCCCACCCCCCCTCTAGACATACTTTCGATCCTACAAGTGGTATCTGAGCTTTTGTCTCCATTTGCCTTGATCTCCATAGCTTTTGGTGGTCATAGCCTTGGTTTCACAACCTAGGAGAGTATGGCGTCTAGCGAGGGAAATTATCACTGTAGAGGTCCTTACTTTGATGGCACTAATTTTGCTAGTTGGAAGCATAAAATGAAAATGCATATTCTTGGACATAACCCTGTCGTATGGGCTATTGTTTGTGCTGGTTTGCAAGGTGAGTTCTTTGATGGGAGAGAACCAAACCGTGAAGCTACCGCGGATGAGTTGAAGATGTTGCAACACAATGCTCAAGCTTGTGATATTCTCTTCAACGGATTGTGCCCCGAAGAATTCAACAAAATCAACCGTCTTGAGAATGCAAAGGAAATTTGGGACACTTTGATTGATATGCACGAAGGTACCAACTCCGTCAAGGAATCCAAGTTGGATGTGCTCCAAAGTTAACTTGACAAGTTCAAGATGAAGGATGGTGAAGGTGTCGCCGAAATGTACTCTAGGCTTGCTCTCATCACAAATGAGATTGCCGGTTTAGGAAGTGAAGAGATGACCGATAGATTCATCATCAAGAAGATCCTAAGAGCCTTGGATGGGAAATATGATACCGTGTGCACATTGATTCAAATGATTCCCAATTACAAAGATCTCAAACCAACGGAAGTGATTGGAAGGATTGTTGCTCATGAGATGTCACTCAAGGATAAAGAGGAACTTCACAACAAATCAAGTGGTGCCTACAAAGCCTCATCTGAAGTCCCCACATCATCAAGCGAGAAACAAAACTTTAATGAAGAATTGAGCTTAATGGTGAAGAACTTCAACAAGTTCTACAAGAGTAGAAGCAAAGATAGAAGCTTCAAGTCAAGGTCCTACAATGACAAAAGATCTTCTAGTCGAGAGCGAAACTGCTATAATTGTGGAAGACCCAGATACTATTCCAATGAGTGTACGGCTCCCTACAAGAGAAGAGAAGATTCTCCAAAAGGAAGAAGCAAAGAATCACCACCAAGAGAGAGAAGGAGTAGAGATGATCGTTATGAACGGAGATACTCACGGAGAAGCAAGGATTTGGAAAGGAAGGAAAAATCATCAAGGAGCTACACAAAACGAAGACATCAAGCTCATGTTGGTGAATGGGTATCCGGCTCCGACTCTGATAGCCACTCCGAGAGAAGTTATCACTCCGACTCCGAAGATACTCAAGATGAAGGTGTTGCCGGTCTAGCACTTGTGTCAACCAACTCCTACGACATATTTGACTCACCAAATGAAGGAATTGGAAGATGCTTCATGGCCAAAGGTCCTAAGGTAACACACCCCAAGTATGTTGATTTTAATAGTGATGAAGATGACTTGTTAGGTGATGATGACTTTCTTGTTGACAATTCTAGTGATGAGTACTATGATGAAACATCAATTAATCATGCTAATCAAGATAAAACGAATGACACTGATAAGGAGAAGATTGAGGCTCTAACTAAAGAACTAAACACTCTTAAGTTAGCTCATGAAACTATCTTCGAAGATCATCGAGAACTTTTAAGAGCTCATGAGAAATTACGCTTTGAAAAGCTCAATATTGAGCAAGAGCATGAGTTCTTAAAAGCAATCAATGATGATATCCGTAAGAAAAGTTCTTCTTACATTGCCAAGCGCTTACTATTATCCACTTACATGCCTCAAGTCAAGTCTAGTAACAAGAACAAGAAAGATTCTTCCTCTAGTAGTAACAATGATCATGCTAAATCCAATATTGTTGCTTCTAGTAGTTCTCTTGATTCCACTAATGATTCTCTTAGCCAAGTTACACTTGAGCAAGAAAATAGCTTATTGAAGGGGATTATAGAGAAAGGAGTGTACAAAAGCCTTGCCGGGAGTAAGCAATTCGAGGAAATTGTGCGCAAGCAAGGAATGCACCGGAAGAATCAAGGTGTTGGTTTTGAACAAAAGTTCAATGCCAATGGAGTTGAGTGGGAAGAAGATCAATACCCCAAGACAAAGTTTGTTCCTCAACAAGAGAAGTATGACACTTCTTTCAAGGGGACACAAGCTCAAGATGATCTTCCACCACAAGACTACAAGCAAAAAGGCAAGGACAAGCTTCAAGAGGAGATTGATGCATTTGAAGAAGCTCCTAAGACCTTAGTCAAGTGGATTCCCAAGACCACGTCAAGTTCCACTTCATCAAGTACGACTACAACTCCAAGGATTCCCATCAAGATGGTGTGGATCCAAAAGAATAAGAACTAGAGAGCTCTTGAGGGTGACTCCGCCAACATATTTCACTCTCATCATTTTGGCAAGAACTAGTGCAATCAACTTCCACATCATGCACTAGTTCAAGGAGTCACAAACCCTCTTGTTGGTAAGACAAGGGACAAGGTAACCTAAAGTTTTCATGGACATCATCTTGTGTATGCATCACTCTATGTCTATGGATATCCTTGTTTGTTCCTTGTGGGACTAACCCATGTAGGTATTGAAAGTGCAATTCACTCAAATGGATAGCTCCAAGTGATCTACATCAACATTGAGCATCCACATCTTCAACATCTACATGAAGTCATCATCGACAAAACCCAAGGTTAGTTCATCCCTCTTAGGGGGGATATCACATCTAGGGGGAGCTTTACTCTAAAACTTGAGCTAAAGCAACTCTAAAGATGTGAATACAACAATGCTTTATGTAAAAGTGGTAACCCCACTTGAGCTTAAACGATGAGTATGACCTACGATCAAGTGTTCTCACTTGACTCCTAAGTCAATATACTCATATATAGATGACCTAGTCATCGCAAATTGCTTGATAGATGATAGAATTGGTTGTGCATACTTTGCCACAAATTTCATTTGCCATCTTATTGCGTGAGCATGTTGGCTGCATATTTTACTCATTTGAGGACATCCACTTGTTGTTTTGATTGTTTGGCTTTATCTTCTTTTGCCAAGTGGATGGACAAGAATGCCTAAGAACCTCCTCTAGCTATCTATGCTTTTCTCGTCTCAAACTCTATTCATGCTGCATCACAAAATTTGATCAAGTTAGATTCGAACCACTCTGTGTGAGGAGCGCTCGGAGTCCCCGATTCGTCATAGACTTAAACTTCCAAAACCTCTTTGTGATTCTCGGTCTGACCGATACCATACTTTCGGTCCTACCGAGATCATTAAGTTGATCTAGGTTTTCGATCTCGGTGCAACCGACTTGAACCACTCGGTCACACCGAGTTGCAATAACTGTATACAGTTTTGCATCTCGGTGCCACCGAGTTGTTCCACTCGGTCACACCGATAGGGTCGGGCTATATATAGTGACGGGCAAAATTTTGGAAATTTCTCCGAAACCTCTTCGCCCGCGCATAGCTCGCTCTGCCTCCTGGGTCTCCGGATCGTCCTCCTTGCCGCCAGCCGCCTCCAGTCACTGGTCTCCGTCACCGTCAACGGGAATTCTGCCCCGCCGTTGCCGCCGTAGCGAGTCTCCGCCGAACTAGGGTATGGACTCGATCTTTGTGCTATTCTCCAATCCGATTCCTGGCACATTGTGATCATCATGATTCTTGCCACGTTTGATAAACTCCTATCCATTCAATGAACTTGTAGATTAGGTTTAATTCGAAAAATTTAGGGTTAGGTTTCCGCCGAAACCATCTCGGACCCACCGAGTTGAAAAACTCGGTCCCACCGATTTGGCTTATGCCATTGCACAAGTAAAACTCGGTCTGACCGAGAATTACTTATCGGTGTGACCGATTTTGGAACTCTGTGAAACCCTAGCAGTCTCGGTGCCACCGGACTGTGACTCAGTCTGACCGAGTTCACTAGTTCTGGTGCCAAAACTGCTTTGGTGTCACCGAGTTTGAAAATCGGTAGATCCGAGATGATCTCAGTGGGAAACTAAAACTAAGTTTTTGAATTACTCTTTTGCAAAATCTCTGCACTTTGTGATGCTCATCCACTCTATCTCATCTATAATCTATTCACAGGGTCAGCAGTCAGAGTTTGCATCATGTCAGACCAGAGTGACAGCCAGAACTTGTCAGAGCAGCAAGTGCAGTTGAGTGAGGGCACTAGCCCCTGAAGTTCCTCAGATGATGGCAGCAGGAGCACTCCCAGCAATCTGCCTAAAGCTGCCACTAGACAAAGGAAGAAGAGAACATCTGATTTTGAAGATGAGGATTATGTGGCAGAGGAGGAAGCCACCTCTAAGAGAGTTGAGCCAGCAGCAGTTACAAAGCCAGGGCTGACAATCAAAAGGCCAGCAGGCAGGCAGCCCATGTCTAAGGTTAGAGCTTCAACTGTGAAGCCCGCACCCACAGAGCCAGTTGCTGCTGAGGGCAAAAAGAGGAAGGAAAAGGTCAAGAAGACTGTAGCCAGAGTGCTTGGCAAGGCCTCCATCATGGAAGATGAGGAGGAAGAAGAAGAGGTTGCTGCACCAGCACCCAAGGCACCCAAACTTATGGGAGATGCCATAAGGTCAGGGGCAACTGCATCCAAGCCCAAGGAAGCACCCAAGGCTGCATCTAAGCCAAAGAGTGCACCAAAGAGAAACACAAGAAGCATCCCAGTCACTGAAAAGAACAAGGCCCCAATGCCTGAAGCTGCAGAGGAAGAGGAAGAGAATGTCCTTAGAAAGCTCAAGCCCAAGATCCCAGACCACAACGATGCTCATCCTGTGGCTGAGGATATGAAGCTCAGGAGAGATTCGGGGCTGAGGAAGTGGAGAGAAGCAGATCCGTATGCTTCTAGGAGAAGGACTGCAGTGGACAACAGGTTTCACACCAAGGAGCAGCAGGATTTCTATGAGACAGTTTTGCTTGACAAGAAACCAATAGTATGTGACATGAGATGGGTCGACTGGACCTACATGAAGGAAAATGAGGAACACTATCCTGGAGTGTATGACAGCTTTAGTGCATGTGGAGTTGCAGACTTTGTTGGGCAGAAGCTCACAAAGTGGAACGAGGAGCTAATCATGCAATTCTACTCCACAGCACATTTCTATCCAGATGGCAGGATTGTATGGATGTCAGAGGGTACGAGGTACCAGTCCACAGTTGCTGAATGGGCTCAGCTGATCAACGCCCCAGAAGAGCAGGATGATGACTTGGACATTTATGCCAAGAAAAAGATGGACCACAACTCTATGTCCAACATGTACAAGGAGATTCCGAATGAAGCACTTGACACGTTCAAATTTGGCTCGGTGCATTATCTTCTATCAGGACTGCCCACTATCAATTGGATACTGAGGCACACCCTATTGCCCAAGTCTGGAGATCACAAGATGATCAGAGGTCACGTGATCAATTTGCTTCATGTCTTTGACGTGCCTCAAAAATTCAAAGTCATGAGTCTCATAGTGGAAACAATCAAAAGGACTGCATCAGATCAGAAGAGGAGTTGTGGGTATGCCCCACAGATTCAGGAGCTCATCAACTCCAAGATGGGCACGGGCATATACCTCTTGGACAAGGAACACCTGCCCATCCGTCCAGACTTTGAAGATAATCAAGTGGTCATGACTGAGAATGAGCCATCATTTGCCCAAGCACAAGCCAAGAAGGAGAAGGCGAAGAAGGAGAAAGCTGCCAGGATGCCTACTCAAGAGGAGGCATCTGAATATTTTCTGAAAACCAAACAAGAGCAGCTTGGTTACCTGATTGCGTCCACCCTGCGGATTGAGAAAGGACTAGCCACCCTAACTCAGAACCAGGCAAGCTTAGAGAGGATCATGGAACAGAGGTTCTATGATTTGGACATCAAGGTGACAGAGATACAGACTGCCGTGGAGCAGCTCCAGGGTGACATGAATGAGAGGAGAGGCAGGACTACGACTGATGCTTTTGCCAGGGTGCCACGAGGTCCGAGATAGTCTGCAATGCCAGTTGCTAACACCAGAGCTACCACATCTGCGCCAGCCACAGCCTCACTTCCACCAGCTCCAGCGTCCACTTCAGCCTCAACTCCGACCACGTCTACCAAAGGCTTCGTCCTTGGAGTGCTCCGGACTCCACCACCACCTGAAGATCAATCCTGAGCGTCGACTTAGCACTATGCATTTTCTAGGAACTTTTTGGTAACTTGTTGCCAAAGGGGGAGAAAATGTATAGATCATAGGCTTCGAGAGAGAGTGTTGCTTTTATTCTCTCTTATTTTATTTGGTGGTTTTTCGAACTTTATTTGCTTGTGTGTGAGATACTACGTCCTTATCTGTGAGACATCGATGATCATGTGTTTGATCATAAGCTACACTTAATGTTTGCTTAATGCTATTATTATTCTATCTATCTTATGTGATCACTCACTATTCTTGGTGATGAGTGCATGTATTTCAATCTTATCATTTTTTAGCGCTCCACCAAGATGTATGTGACATGGAAGAGTAACCCATGACTCTAACTCCTTGTGCATTTGCAGTCCAAAGCAAATTTTAAATATGCACAAATTTAGGGGGAGCTCTTATTTGTCACATACTTCTCAAAGCGACGATATATTTCATGCTTATTATCATTTATCGAAGCTTTGATCTATATGTTGTCATCAATTACCAAAAAGGGGGAGATTGAAAGTGCAACTATCCCTAGGTGGTTTTGGTAATTCATAACAACATATAGCTCATTGAGCTAATGCTATTTCAAGATGATTATTTCAGGAAAGCTCAATGATTGGCATGGCATGGATGTGAAAGTGGAACCCTCAAAATGCTAAGGACAAAGAATTGGCTCAAGCTCAAAAGTTCAAGACTCTTCATTTTATATTTTAGTGATCCAAGATCACATTGAGTCTTTAGGAAAAGCCAATACTATCAAGGAGGGATGAGGTGTTGCTTAATGAGCCTCTTGCTTTATGTGCTTGATGATATGCTCCAAAATCCTCAACCACTTTTCCATAGCCACAAATGACCTAAACCCTAAGCCAAACTCGGTCATACCGATTCTTTCAATCCGGCGCCACCGAGTTTCACTTGTCATTTGCCACTGCCAAACCCTAGCAATTCGGTCCTACCGATAAGGATCTCGGTCTCACCGAGATGGGATTGCAAACTCTCTGTTTCCCTTTCGTAACTTTTCGGTCTCACCGAAAGAGCGAATCGGTCCCATCGAGATTGCAATGTAAACTCTTTGTTTCCTTCTTGTAACTTTTCGGTCTCACCGAAAGAGCGAGTCGGTCCCACCGAGTTTGCCTGACCAACTCTCTGGTTAGCTTATTGCCAAACTCGGTCTCACCGAGTTTGTGCAATCGGTCTCACCGAGATTACGTTATGCCCAAACCCTAACCGAATCGGTCCTACCGAGTTGCATGTCAGTCCCACCGAAATTCCTAACGGTCACTAGGTTTACTATTTCGGTCCGACCGAGTTTGTTTATTCGGTCCCACCGAGATTGGTAAATTGTGTGTAACGGTTGGATTTTGTGTGGGGGCTATATATACCCCTCCACCTCCTCTTCATTCGTGGAGAGAGCCATTAGAACACATACACCATTCCAACTCATATGTTCTGAGAGAGAACCACCTACTCCTGTGTTGAGACCAAGATATTCCATTCCAACCATATGAATCTTGATCTCTAGCCTTCCCCAAGTTGCTTTCCACTCAAATCCTCTTTCCACCAGATCCAAATCCTATGAGAGAGAGTTGAGTGTTAGGGAGACTATCATTCGAAGCACAAGAGCAAGGAGTTCATCATCAACACACCATTTGTTACTTCTTGGAGAGTGGTGTCTCCTAGATTGGCTAGGTGTCACTTGGGAGCCTTCGACAAGATTGTGGAGTTGAACCAAGGAGTTTGTAAGGGCAAGGAGATCGCCTACTTCGTGAAGATCTACCGCTAGTGAGGCAAGTCCTTCGTGGGCGATGGCCATGGTGGGATAGACAAGGTTGCTTCTTCATGGACCCTTCGTGGGTGGAGCCCTCCGTGGACTCGCGCAACCGTTACCCTTCGTGGGTTGAAGTCTCCATCAACGTGGATGTAGGATAGCACCACCTATCCGAACCACGGGAAAAACATCCGTGTCTCCAATTGCGTTTGAATCCTCAAAACCCTTCCCTTTATATTCTTGCAAGTTGCATGCTTTACTTTCCGCTGCCAATATACTCTTTGCATGCTTGCTTGAATTGTGTGATGATTGCTTGACTTGTCCTAAGATAGGTAAAATCTGCCAAGAACTAAAATTGGGAAAAGGTTAAGTTTTTATTTGGTCAAGTAGTCTAATCACCCCCCCTCTAGACATACTTTCGATCCTACAGGGGAGGGTGAGAGGGATGCGAGCGTGTGCATGCACGAGAGAAAGTTAGCGCTAGCTACAAAGATAATAGGATTGTGTGGGTGTAAAAGACGAATAGAGATCATACTTCATTATAAAAAGAGAATTGAGATATTTGAAGAATTTATCATAGTGTTTTAAACCGACGCATGTGTGAATATATATATAACAGTGACACACATGGTGTGGTTATGAACATGTTATACTACATATAATATATTTTATCTCTACTCGGAGTTGTTGATGATGGTGTGCCTGCCATCCTACAATATAGGTTGTCCGATTTATATCTGACGGATAGGAAAGAAACTATGGCAATTTTGAAAAAAGATACCCACACCCCTCTCCATATTTGCAAATTAGGCCTCCCCTTGATCATGTTGATGTTATGTGGAACGCATGGGCACCTTGCTAGTACTACATATAATATATAGAACATTGATCATAATTTGGGCTAATGTGTGGCTTTTGCAGCTCAGGTCTAAATACTTGTCATAATGTAGGGGGCGATGCACTATACTATGTGTGATAAACACGGTGTACATATGGAACATGGTTTAGATTATGAATATATAGTTAGTACATCAGATGTACTATTATTTGGAATCAACATCAAGTGTATTCAAAAAATAGAATTCGAGTTCATGTAGTACACATAGTTCATATCTATCTCTATAGTAATCATGTGGTGTGTTATTAAGGTAATACACGAATGATGGTTGAAGTTGGCAACAATCATGATTGTAGGTTCTTATTGAAATAGAGAAACGAATTCAAATTCAGTTCGAATTGCATCGATAGTATAGACATTTGGAATGCACTAAAATGTTGGTATGAGTAGGTTACATGCATCATACAGCAAGCGAAAAAATTTAATTGGACATAACATGGATTCATACTCCCTCCTTCTTCCATCTATATAGGGCGTAATGCGTTTTTAAGACCGCTTTTGACTATTGACAAGATTAATAGTACGTGACATGCACAATGTGAAAATTATATCATTGAAAGAACCTTTCACAGACGAATTTAATGGTGTGCTTTGTGTTAGTTGCATGTCATATATTATTGCTCTAATATTTGGTCAAAGTTAGCATCGAAAAACGCATTAGGCCCTATATAGATGGAAGGAGGGAGTAGCTTTGAATAGCATTTTTATAGTAAAACGGGGCAAGACTCTCTCTTTGTGTGGTGTGAATAGTTTTTTTTTCATTTTCTTTTTGGTTGAGGGAAGTGCGGATTGATTTGGTACGTACAAGTACAATATTACATGTTAGGCTTGTCCCTAAAATTCAACCCGCGCCTTGTTATATCCCAAAAATTCAGATATCGTGCTGATACATCTCCAACATATCTATAATTTTTTATTGTTCCATGCTATTATATTATATATTTTGGATGTTAATGGGCTTAATTTTACACTTTTATACTATTTTTGGGACAAACCTATTAACCGGAGGCCCGGCCCAAATTGTTGTTTTCTTGCCTATTTTAGAGTATCGCCGAAAAGGAATATCAAACGGAGTCCAAACGGAATGAAACCTTCGGGAGCATTATTTTGGGAACAAACATGATCCAGGAGACTTGGAGTGGATGTCAAGCAATCAATGAGGCGGCCACGAGGCAGGGGCGCGCCCACCCCCTGGGCACGCCCTCCACCCTCGTGGGCCCCTCGTTGCTCCACCGACGTACTTCTTCCTCCTATATATATCCATATACCACGAGAACATCCAAGAGCACCACGAAACCCTATTTTCACCGCCGCAACCTTCTGTACCCAAGAGATCCCATCTTGGGGCCTTTTTTGGAGCTCCGCCGGAGGGGCATTGATCACAGAGGGCATCTACATCAGCTCCATGGCCTCTCCGATGATGTGTGAGTAGTTTACTTCAGACCTTCGGGTCCATAGCTAGTAGCTAGATGGCTTCTTCTCTCTCTTTGGATCTCAATACAAAGTTCTGCTCGGTTCTCTTGGAGATCTATTCGATGTAACTCTTCTTTTTGCGGTGTGTTTGTCGAGATCCAACGAATTGTGGGTTTATGATCAAGTTATCTATGAACAATATTTGAATCTTCTCTGAATTCTTTTAGGTATGATTGGTTTATCTTTGCAAGTCTCTTCGAATTATCAGCTTGGTTTGGCCTACTAGATTGATCTTTCTTGCAATGGGAGAAGTGCTTAGCTTTGGGTTTAATCTTGCGGTGCTCGATCCCAGTGACAAAAAGGGAACTGACACGTATCGTATTGTTGCCATCGAGGATAAAAAGATGGGGTTTATATCGTATTGCATGAGTTTATCCCTCTACATCATGTCATCTTGCTTAAGGCGTTACTCTGTTCTTATGAACTTAGTACTCTAGATGCATGTTGGATAGCGGTTGATGTGTGGAGTAATAGTAGTAGATGCATAATCGTTTCAGTCTACTTGTCACGGACGTGATGCCTATATACATGATCATGCCTAGATATTCTTATAATTATTCGCTTTTCTATCAATTGCTCGACAGTAATTTGTTCACCCACTGTAATACTTATGCTATCTTGAGAGAAGCCACTAGTGAAACCTATGGCCCCCGGGCCTATTTTCCATCATACAAGTTTCCAATCTATTTTATTTTGCAATCTTTACTTTCAATCTATATCATAAAAATACCAAAAATACTTATCTTATTATGATCATCTCTATAAGATCTCACTCTTGCAAGTGGCCGTGAAGGGATTTACAACCCCTTTATCGTGTTGGTTGCAAGGTTCTTATTTGTTTGTGTAGGTACGAGGTGACTCACGCGTGGTCTCCTACTGGATTGATACCTTGGTTCTCAAAAACTAAGGGAAATACTTACGCTGCTTTACTGCACCACCCTTTCCTCTTCAAGGGAAAACCAACGCAGTGCTCAAGAGGTAGCACGTGCTCCCAAAACTGGCGCCTTCACAACCCGCGCCTTGCTATCCCGAAATTACAACACGCGTGAAAACTCCCTCCAGCTACCAAATCCCGACACGCGAAATCCTCCTTCTAACACTGAGCCAAAAGGGCCGCTAGTTCAAATCGGTGGGGGTACTTTTGTAACACACCCTACATTTTGGACAAGTGCCTCCCTAAGTCATGGTTCACCCCCTCCCATCGCCTCCTTTTTGCCATTCGAAATCCCAGGCCGCCATAACCTCTCCGCTCCAGCCGCGAAACCCTACCCTCCTTCGTCCGCCACCTCACCGCTGCCCAGCCGGATCCTCTTCCCCGACGATGTCGTCCACCGCAACAGCTCGACGTCCTTCGTCCACCTCCCTGGATGAGGATCCTTCGTCCATCTCGTTGTCCCGTCGGTTCAGCC
The DNA here is from genome assembly GCA_034509565.1 of Triticum monococcum. Taxonomy (NCBI): domain Eukaryota; kingdom Viridiplantae; phylum Streptophyta; class Magnoliopsida; order Poales; family Poaceae; genus Triticum; species Triticum monococcum. Next base: position 58,881,587 of record CM067843.1, on the reverse strand, counting down.
GCCCCGTCCTCCACCTCCAAGGAGCTGCTCCGACGATCGCCTCATCTATCGCGGCTGCTCCATCCCCCCAGCGCCGCCTTAACCTACTCCACCGGAACCGCAGCATCCTCACCGACTCATCGGACGAAGCCGAGGCCTACTCGGCGCCACCAAAGAGGTTGTACACTCATCGCATTGCACCTTCTCCTTAACTCGACCTCCCGGCCCCGACAGTGCTCCATCCCGCACCCCCATCGAGCGGCTACCTTGAAGCCGGCGCCGCGGGCGACATCTCCACGGCGGCTCTCACCCAGTGCGAGGCCCCTTCGATGGCGACGTCCATACCAGCCAGATCTGCTGCTGCTGCTCCGGCTCTCGCTCGATCGCTCGCTTGCCCAGCTGTTGCTGCTCCAGCTCTCGCTCGCTCGCGCTGCTCCTGCTGCTCTCCCCTCGCTCGTGCTGCTGCTCTGCTCCGATTTAGCTACACTTCATTCGACTGAATCGACTTTTGGGTCAGTCGATTTTCAGGGGGTGGGGGGCTCACCGGAGTTAAGGAAGAACCACCCGCAGCGGGGACGAGGGCTCACCGAAGAGGTACCCCACTATCTATCTTAGGGTTCAGGGTGGGGGCGGGGGGCCTAGAGGGCTGGCCGAGGCGGCGGTGGACCAGTGATACGTCTACAACGTATCTATAATTTTTTATTGTTCCATGCTATTATATTAGAAACCTTGGATGTTTTATATGCATTAATATGCTATTTTATATGATTTTGGGACTAACCTATTAACCTAGAGCCCAGTGCCAGTTTCTGTTTTTTCCTTGTTTTAGAGTATCGCAGAAAAGGAAAATCAAACGGAGTCCAATTGACCTGAAACTCCACGGAACTTATTTTTGGAAGGAAAGAAACCCAGGAGACTTGGAGTGCATGTCAGGAAAGCAACGAGGGAGCCACGAGGTAGGGGCCCCCCCTGGGCGCGCCCTCCACCCTCGTGGGCCCCTTGTGGCCCCCCTGACGTATTTCTTCCGCCTATATATATATCCATATACCCTAAAATGATCGGGGAGCACAATAGATCTGGAGTTCCGCCGCCAGAAGCCTCCGTAGCCACCGAAAGCCAATCTAGACCCGTTCCGGCACCCTGTCGGAGGGGGAATCCCTCTCCGGTGGCTATCTTCATCATCCCGGTGCTCTCCATGACAAAGAGGGAGTAGTTCTCCCTCGGGGTTGAGGGTATGTAACAGTAGTTATGTGTTTGATCTCTCTCTCATGTTCTTGATTTGGCATACATATTGAGCATCAAGATCTATAGAGATAGATCAAGACGCTTGATAAGTTTTTTCAATGAGTACATACCTTGACAAGATTTTGAAGTAGTTCAACATGGAACAGTCAAAGAAAGAGTTCTTGCCTGTGTTACAAGGTGTGAAATTGAGTAAGACTCAAAACACGACCACGACAGAAGAGAGAAAGAGAATGAAAGTCATTCCCTATGCCTTGGCCATAGGTTCTATAAAGTATGCCATGCTGTGTACCAGATCTATTGTATACCATACACTGTGATAAGAGAGGGAGTACAATAGTGATCTAGGAGTAGATCAATGGACAGCGGTCAAAATTATCCTTACTGGAATAAGGATATGTTTCTCGATTACGGAGGTGACAAAAGGTTCGTCGTAAAGGGTTACGTCGATGCAAGTTTTGACACTGATCCAGATGACTCTAAGTCTCAATCTGGATACATATTGAAAGTGGGAGCAATTAGCTAGAGTAGCTCCATGCAGAGCATTGTTGACATAGAAATTTGCAAAATACATGCGGATCTGAATGTGGCAGACCCGTTGACTAAACTTCTCTCACAAGCAAAACATGATCACTTTTTGGGTCTTAATCACATAGCGATGTGAACTAGATTATTGAATCTAGTAAACCCTTTGGGTGTTAGTCACATGGAGATGTGAACCAATCACATAAAGATGTGAACTATTGATGTTAAATGACATGGCGATGTGATCTAGATTATTGACTCTAGTGCAAGTGGGAGACTGAAGGAAATATGCCCTAGAGGCAATAATAAAGTTATTATTTATTTCCTTATATCATGATAAATGTTTATTATTCATGCTAGAATTGTATTAACCGGAAACATAATACATGTGTGAATACATAGACAAACAGAGTGTCACTAGTATGCCTCTACTTGACTAGCTCATTAATCAAAGATGGTTATGTTTCCTAACCATGAACAAAGAGCTGTTATTTGATTAACAGGATCACATCATTAGTTGAATGATCTGATTGACATGACCCATTCCATTAGCTTAGCACCCGATCGTTTAGTAAGTTGCTATTGCTTTCTTCATGACTTATACATGTTCCTATGACTATGAGATTATGCAACTCCCGTTTGCCAGAGGAACACTTTGTGTGCTACCAAACGTCACAACGTAACTGGGTGATTATAAAGGAGCTCTACAGGTGTCTCCAAAGGTAGATGTTGGGTTGGCGTATTTCGAGATTAGGATTTGTCACTCCGATTGTCGGAGAGGTATCTCTGGGCCCTCTCGATAATGCACATCACATGAGCCTTGCAAGCATTACAACTAATGAGTTAGTTGTGAGATGATGTATTACGGAACGAGTAAAGAGACTTGCCGCTAACGAGATTGAACTAAGTATTGGATACCGACGATCGAATCTCGGGCAAGTAACATACTAATGACAAAGGGAACAACGTATGTTGTTATGCGGTCTGACCGATAAAAGATCTTCGTAGATATGTAGGAACCAATATGAGCATCCAGGTTCCGCTATTGGTTATTGATCGGAGACGTGTCTCGGTCATGTCTACATTGTTCTCGAACCCGTAGGGTCCGCACGCTTAAGGTTTCGATGACAGTTATATTATGAGTTTATGAGTTTTGATGTACCGAAGGAGTTCGGAGTCCCAGATGAGATCGGGGACATGACGAGGAGTCTCGAAATGGTCGAGATGTAAAAATTGATATATTGGACGACTATATTCGGACATCGGAAAGGTTCCGAGTGATTCGAGTATTTTTCGGAGTACCGGAGAGTTACGAGAATTCGCCGGGAGAAGTATTGGGCCTTATTGGGCCATACGGGAAAGAGGGAGGGGCTGCGCCCCTTCCTTGTTTCCTACTCCTACTACATGGAAGGACTCCTAGTTGGACTAGGAAAGGGGGAATCCTACTCCCGGTGGGAGTAGGACTCCCCTAGGGCGCGCCATAGAGAGGGCCGACCCTCCCCTCCTCCACTCCTTTATATACGGGGGCAGGGGGCACCCCATAGACACACAAGTTGATCATCGTGATCGTTCTGTAGCCGTGTGCGGTGCCCCCTTCCACCATATTCCACCTCGGTCATATTGTAGCAGCGCTTAGGCGAAGCCCTGCGACGGTAGAACATCAAGATCGTCACCACTCCGTCGTGCTGACGGAACTCATCCCCGAAGCTTTGCTGGATCGGAGTCTGGGGAGCGTCATCGAGCTGTACGTGTGCTAAGAACTCGGAGGTGCCGGAGTAACGGTGCTTGGATCGGTCGGATCGGGAAGACGTACGACTACTTCCTCTATGCTGCGTCAACGCTTCCGCATCGGTCTACGAGGGTACGTAGACAACACTCTCCCCTCTCATTGCTATGCATCACCATGATCTTGCGTGTGCGAAGGAAATTTTTTGAAATTACTACGTTCCCCAACAGTGGCATCCGGGCGTAGGTTTTATGTGTTGACGTTATATGCACGAGTAGAACTCAAGTGAGTTGTGGGCGATATAAGTCATACTGCTTACCAGCATGTCATACTTTGGTTTGGCAGTATTGTTGGACGAAGCGGCCCGGACCGACATTACGCGTACGCTTACGCGAGACCGGTTCTCCCGACGTGCTTTGCACATAGGTGGCTTGCGGGTGACAGTTTCTCCAACTTTAGTTGAACCGAGTGTGGCTATGCCCGGTCCTTGCGAAGGTTAAAACAGCACCAACTTGACAAACTATCGTTGTGGTTTTGATGTGTAGGTAAGATTGGTTCTTGCTTAAGCCCATAGCAGCCACGTAAAACTTGCAACAACAAAGTAGAGGACGTCTAACTTGTTTTTGCAGGGCATGTTGTGATGTGATATGGTCAAGACATGATGCTAAATTTTATTGTATGAGATGATCATGTTTTGTAACCGAGTTATCGGCAACTAGCAGGGGCCATATGGTTGTCGCTTTATTGTATGCAATGCAATCGCGCTGTAATGCTTTACTTTATCACTAAGCGGTAGCGATAGTCGTGGAAGCATAAGATTGGCGAGACGACAACAATGCTACGATGGAGATCAAGGTGTCGTGCCGGTGACGATGGTGATCACGACGGTGCTTCGGAGATGGAGATCACAAGCACGAGATGATGATGGTCATATCATATCACTTATATTGATTGCATGTGATGTTTATCTTTTATGCATCTTATCTTGCTTTGATTGACGGTAGCATTTTAAGATGATCTCTCACTAATTATCAAGAAGTGTTCTCCCTGAGTATGCACCGTTGCGAAAGTTCTTCGTGCTAAGACACCACGTGATGATCGGGTGTGATAGGCTCTACGTTCAAATACAACGGGTGCAAAACAGTTGCACACGCGGAATACTCAGTGAAAGATCGTGGATGTCGCCTAGAGGGGGGGTGAATAGGCGTTTTAAAATAATTACGGTTTAGGCTTGAACAAATGCGGAATAAACCTAGCGGTTAATTTGTCAAGCACAAAACCTAAAACAACTAGGCTCACCTATGTGCACCAACAACTTATGCTAAGCAAGATAAGCAACTATGTGATAGCAAGATATATGACAAGAAACAATAAGGCTATCACAAAGTAAAGTGCATAAGTAAAGGGGCTCGGGTAAGAGATAACCGAGGCACGCGGAGACGATGATGTATCCCGAAGTTCACACCCTTGCGGATGCTAATCTCCGTTTGGAGCGGTGTGGAGGCACAATGCTCCCCAAGAAGCCACTAGGGCCACCGTAATCTCCTCACGCCCTCGCACAATGCAAGATGTCGTGATTCCACTAAGGGACCCTTGAGGGCGGTCACCGAACCCGTACAAATGGCAACCCTTGGGGGCGGTCACCGAACCCGTACACTTTGGCAACCCTTGGGGGCGGTCACCGGTACCCGTCAAATTGCTCGGGGCTATCTCCACAACCTAATTGGAGACCCCGACGCTTGCCCGGAGCTTTGCACCACAATGATTGAGCTCCGAACACCAACAACCGTCTAGGGCGCCCAAGCACCCAAGAGGAACAAGCTCAAGGGTACCAAACACCCAAGAGTAATAAGCTTCTCAACTTGTAACTTCCACGTATCATGTGGAGAACTCAAACCGATGCACCAAATGCAATGGCAAGGGCACACGGAGTACCCAAGTCCTTCTCTCTCAAATCCCACCGAAGCAACTAATGCTAGGGAGGAAAATGAGAGGAAGAACAAGAAAGAGAACACCAAGAACTCCAAGATCTAGATCTCCTCTCTCTTTTCCCTCAAAAACTAGCAAGAATCTATGGAGGGATTGAGAGTTAGCAAGCTCGAAGAAGGTCAACAATGGGGGAAGAACACGAGCTCAAAAGATTGGGGTTCAACGGGGAAGAAGACCCCCTTTTATAAGAGGGGGAAAATCCAACCGTTAACCCCCACTCAGCCCCGCAGAGAGCGGTACTACCGCGGAGGCAGGGCGGTACTACCGCTCGTAAGCGGTACTACCGCTCCCCCTCAGCGGTACTGCCGCGCCAGAAGAAAAGGGTTGGGGCTGGGACCCAGAGCGGTACTACCGCGGAGGTAGGGCGGTACTACCGCTCACAAGCAGCACTACCGCCACTACTACCGCAGCAAGTACCGCAAAACCCGACACGAGAAAATGCGCACTCGAATCGAAGCGGAAGGAGCACGAAGCCACAGCGGTACTGCGGCTGAGCCCAGCAAGCGGTACTACCGCTCCGAGGAGCGGTACTACCGCTTAGTGGACTGCAGCCGTACTACCGCTCCAACCACTGTGTCGAGGCGGTAGGAGCACGGATCCGCAGAGGCACTGCTGCTGAGGCCACCAAGCGGTACTACCGCTCCGAGGAGCGGTACTGCCGCTTAGTGAGCCTCAGCGGTACTACCGCTGTGGCCCGCGGTACTACCGCTGGGTCCAGGAGAAAAACCACACTCCAGAAAACCAGAACTGCCATAACTTCTGCATATGAACTCCGAATTGAGCAAACTCAAGCTTGTTGAAAACAAGACGACGAGTAGCATCAAAACAGCGACTGGTTATAGTAAGAAGAGGCAGGGGAGGTATGCCAACAAATAGAGGAGTGAAACCTCCAACCGAGAAGAACCGGCAAAACCTCCAACATCGAAAACATCATAGAAGATGCATGCGAACTCCGTTTTCGATGAACTCAAGCTTGTCATCAAGATGACCATAAGCTCTAAGACTCACAAAGAGAACCAAACAAGAACCAAGAAAGATGATGCAAGGATGCAAAGGTTTGAGCTCTCAACGAACGATACGATCAAGCTACTCATCGAGGGGCCCCCTTGATAGTACGGCAATCGATCCTATAACCCGGTCTCCCAACTACCATCATGAGACCGGTAAAATAGAAAACCTATCAAGGGCAAACCTTTGCCTTGCACATGGTCCACTTGAGCTAGATGATGACGATCTTGATTCCCTCAAGTTGGACCACCTTTCCTGATTGGGTTGACTTGATGAAGACTAGTTGATTGCTCCCCCATACTCCACTATGGGTGAGCCACTCTTCCGCACATCTTCACAAGTCCATTGTCACCACAAAGGACGGCAAGCTTCAAGCATTTGATCTCTTCGTGATACTCCACTTGAACTTGCACACCGCAACCTAACCCCACAAAGAACTCTCACGAAGACCATGGGTTAGTACATAAGGCGTAATTGACAATGCTTACCATACCATGGGATCACTTGATCCCTCTCGGTACATCTTCTACGCTTTGTGGGTTGATCAACTTGATTCACTCTTTAACTTAGTCTTGATCAACCTCTCACAAGACCAATCTTTAGGTAATTCCTTGAATAGCACCTTGGTCGACACAAACTCTCCTTGAAACCAACACATGTACTCCAAGAAAAGCCTATGGACAAAACCTTCAAATATAACTCAAGGCAACCATTAGTCCATAGAGATTGTCATCAATTACCAAAACCAAACATGGGGACACCGCATGTTCTTTCAATCTCCCCCATTTTGGTAATTGATGACAATCACTTTCAAGAGAGTTTAATACAAGGAATTATGCATCACCATGCAATGCAACAACCAATAATGCATGCGTACGAGATGCAAATGCTTAGGAACAAAACCAAAGCAAGGAGAAAACTCTAAAGACTTCTCCACAAAGCTCTCCGAAACCTCCACAAAACTCTCTGAAACTCCCCCATTGGCATCGATTGCCAAAATGGGCGAAAAGCTTAGAAGGCCAATATAGATTGAGTTCCTCCATAAGTTGTGTATTTCTCAACAAGAGAGTGGAATGCAATACACATATCCAACGGTAAATACTTGGAGGAAGACAAACTATATTAAGGCCCAAAGATTGCTAAAGGAAGATATGCCACAAAGACATAATCGACAGAGACACAAGCAATCAAGCGATCAAAAGATACCAATTGAAGCAAGCTATCAAAAGATACCAATTGAACCAACTAGGCCAAAGATCCTACAAGCCACAAGAAAGAAAGATATTATGATATGAGCAGAGGAGTGTTCTAAAGAAACTAGAGAAGCTCCACATGATTTGTGCACACATAAGAATATTTGTATTTGGATACAAAGTGCACACAATAGGATCATAGCTCCCCCAAAATCAATAGAAACTAATCAACAAGTTCAAGTGAGCATATAGGAAACTAAGCCTAGTACTTGCAACTAACACATGGTTGAGCAACAAGTGAAAGAGGCAACTTAAGAGTGGGCTCAACCAAAATGATGTGTGTGAGTCAAGGCAATGCACTTGAGAAGACTAATGTACAAAAGAGCATTAATCATCAATAAAGTCTTGAAAGAATGAGGCACACGGTGCAAGGCCTATCATTCCCACAAGGCCTATCATTCCCACACACAACTAGTAAATGGGTTCACAAGCTTACTAATAAGCATATAAAGAACCTATGCTTGTGACAACCCGTGGTGAAGATAGAAGATGAAAGCCTCATCAAGACGAGGGATGCCAATTAAGATGGCAAAGGCCTCGTAAAGATAAGCATGATGAAAATAATCTTCACCACACAAGAATGCATCAAGATGCAACGAGATAAGACACGCACTCAAAGCAAAAGCTTTCACGGAGCCACCAAAGAAATAACATAAGAAAGACAAGGTGGACGTGAAAGAAAGGATATCATCTAGAGATGTAATTTCTCTCAAGTGTATAAGTTTCTAGGTAGACGAAATCATGATGATATATATCTTCAAAGAAGGATGTACACCCGAAATAGTTACAACATGAAGGAACAAGATATCCAAAAGGAAGTCATACATATACCAATAAGATATCTGCTTGAGAGCACGACACAAGGCTAGAAATAGTCTTATTGTATACAAATGAATTCCTACTACACAACTATCAAAGACATCACAACTAGCAACATGAGATCATCGTTGAGATGCTTTGAGAAAGGAAACAAGTATCACAAGATGGAATGGATAACATGCCATGATACAACCTACACAAGGTTGATGCAAGAAATGTGTGCATGAAGTATATGAAGATACTTGTTACCGAGATAACATTGGAAGGATATAGTAGATACCAATTGAAGGTACAAAGTAGTTCGTTGATCATCCTAGCTTGACTCCAATAAGCACATGGTGACAACATCTTCCTTGTGAGTGAGCCGAGCATCCAATGCATCTCCACTTGTTCCTAGAACAACACCACAAACAAAATGGTACCCAAACTCATTGGGACCAAAGAGTTAGAGAACCAACAATACATAGGACAAACTCCACATAAATATGTGCACATAGATACGAAAATGAATTTCATGCACATCTCATCCAATTTGAGACTTGGTGGAGTTTCCCCTATATATTGGGTCAAAGAAAGAAAGCATGCCAAAGATACTACACAAAGTTAATATGCATGCTCAAGACTTTCAAGAACCAATACCAAAAGACAAAGAAAAAACAAGGAAAGAAAAGATACCAAATGAATAAATCATCACTTGGAACAAGGAATGAGATATCCATTGGTATACGCAAAGAAGAGACATCAAACTCCCAAAAGAGAGGATGGTTCCAAACAAACCAAGCTCTCTACAAAGTTTCATGATGGCACAAAGTACCAAAACGAAAACGGCTTGCTTTCCACCAACACACACTTGATAAGGATCGCAAGATGAGTGTTTTATAGAAAATAGGATAGCTCCCCCAAGACTAGTGCATTAGAGAGAATTTGCATTGAATACAAAATGCACAAGGTGGGATCACCACTTTCACTATATCTAGAAAACACTAGACAAGATCAAGAAATACACAAGATCCACAAGTGGTATGGAAGACAAAGGGAGTTGATACAAACCTTGGCAAGAGAAAGGGAAAAAAACAAAAGCCAATGTAAAGATGATCAATAAAATCCACCACAAAAGTGAGTACCAATTGTCAAAAGACAAGAAGTAAACGGAAATAATTCCCGGTGGTAGATAGCAAGGATATCCGACATCATCTTCACACCAACAAAAAGCAAATTGCAACTTGTAGAGCTAGCATGCCACCTAGGAACAAGATAATTTACAATATCAACTCTAGATGACGATATCTAAAATGTACACATTTTCTAGGCTAGTAATATACATGTAGCATATTACTCCCCCATAATGTGATACCAATTAAAGACTTAACAAGAGGCAATTAAAGGATCCAAAAAAGAGATAATTAATGGACTATTTAGAATTTGAATTTCTCATGAGAAGACATACCACATAGCGACTAGATAATCTTGTATATCAATACTAAATGGTATTCCTCATGTACACACATTTATAGGATTGTGGGGTGCACAAAGCACATCACTCCCCCATAATGGGATATTCCATTAATCTCTCACAAGAGCCAACTAAGATACAAGAAGAAGCACAAAGGCTCTACGCATGACACACTCATACATGATGTGCAAACCAACACACAAGTTGGAAGCACAACATATACAAACACATGTAAGGAACAAAGCCAAACATGCAAAGGGGCAAGTAACTTTCAATGTAAACAATTTAAGCACGAGTTACCGCAAGGAGGAACATTGGATATAAGATAGAAACTTGATAATACGAATGACTTGGCTTGAGACAATAAGAATGATGAAGTCCCCTTAACTCTTCATGATATAACCAAGTCTCCAATGACCTCCAACATCACCTATTGATCAAGTTTTAGCTTGTTGGTCCCCAACCAAGTTGGGTCCTAAGAGGTTAGTCACAATAGGAAGCGGAACTGCCCCAAGTATTTGGCGGATAAGAAGATGGCAAAGTGAACAAAGGTATATTTGATATACAGATTATTAATGCCAATAAGAAGTTGGGTCCCTTTGCAGTAGAAGCACTTAGTCTCAGGCTTAGGACTAGACTTGGGTTTCTTCACTTGAGCAGCAACTTGCTTGCCATTCTTCTTGAAGTTCCCCTTCTTCCCTTTGCCCTTTTATTGAAACTAGTGGTCTTGTCTACCATCAACACTTGATGTTTTTCTTGATTTCTACCTTCATTGATTTCAGCATCATGAAGAGCTTGGGAGTTGTTTCCGTTATCCCTTGCATATCATAGTTCATCACGAAGTTCTACTAACTTGGTAATGGTGACTAGAGAATTCTGTCAATCACTATCTTTATATCAAAGTGAACAAAGGTATATTTGATATACAGATTATTAATGTGTATTTTACTAGTGTTCGTAGCAACCCCTCGGTATTTGATACTGGTTCAGTGGCTAAGAGTAGTAACTCAAAACGGGAGTTGCAGAATAAACAGAAACTAGTTAAGGGTGAAGTGACGATGTGTGTTGGAAGTAGTTCCAAGATTGATATGATCATCATCGCACACTCCCTATACTTTCGGGATTAGTGTTGAACCTAAATAAGTGTTATTTGGTGTTTGCATTGAGCATGAATATGATTTGATCATGTTTATTGCAATACGGCTATTCATTTAAGTTAGAGAATAATTGTTGTTCTGTTTACATGAATAAAACCTTATATGGTTACACACCCAATGAAGATGGTTCATTGGATCTCGATCGTAGTGATACACATATTCATAATATTGAAGACAAAAGATGCAAAGTTAATAATGATAGTGCAACTTATTTGTGGCACTGCCGTTTAGGTCATATTGGTGTAAAGCGCATGAAGAAACTCCATGCTGATGGGATTTTAGAATCACTTGATTATGAATCACTTGATGCTTGCGAACCATGCCTTATGGGCAAAATGAATAAGACTCCGTTCTCCGGAATAATAGAGCGAGCAACTAACTTATTGGAAATAATACATACTGATGTATGCGATCTGATGAGTGTTAAGGCTCGCGGCGGGTATCGTTATTTTCTGACCTTCACAGATGATTTGAGCAGATATGGGTATATCTACTTGATGAAACATAAGTCTGAAACATTTGAAAAGCTCAAAGAATTTCAGAGTGAAGTGGAAAATCATCGTAACAAGAAAATAAAGTTTCTACGATCTGATCGCGGAGACAAATATTTGAGTTACGAGTTTGGTCTTCAATTAAAACAATGTGGAATAGTTTCACAAATTCGTGCCACCTGGAACACCACAGCATAATGGTGTGTCCGAACGTCATAACCGTACTTTATTGGATATAGTACAATCTATGATGTTTCTTACCGATTTACCACTATAGTTTTTGGGGTTATGCATTAAAGACAGCTGCATTCACGTTAAAAAGGGGCACCATCTAAGTCCGTTGAGACGACATAATCTGAATTGTGGTTTGGCAAGAAACCAAAGTTGTCGTTTCTTAAAGTTTGGAGTTGCGATGCTTATATGAAAAAGTTTCATCCTGATAAGCTCAAACCCAAATCGGAGAAATATGTCTTCATAGGATACCCAAAGGAGACTGTTGGGTACACCTTCTATCACAGATCCGAAGGCAAGACATTCGTTGCTAAGAATGGATCCTTTCTAGAGAAGGAGTTTCTCTCGAAAGAAGTGAGTGGGAGGAAAGTAGAACTTGATAAGGTAATTGTACCTTCTCCCTTATTGGAAAGTAGTTCATCACAGAAATCTGTTCCTGTGACTACTACACCAATTAGTGAGGAAGCTAATGATGATGATCATAAAATTTCAGATCAAGTTACTACCGAATCTCGTAGGTAAACCAGAGTGAGATCCGCACCAGAGTGGTACAGTAATCCTGTTCTGGAAGTCATGTTACTAGACCATGACTAACCTGCGAACTATGAGGAAGCGATGATGAGCCCAGATTCCGCAAAATGGCTTGAGGCCATGAAATCTGAGATGGGATTCATGTATGAGAACAAAGTATGGACTTTGGTTGACTTGCCTGATGATCGGCAAGCCATAGAAAATAAATGGATCTTCAAGAGGAAGACGGACGTTGATAGTAGTGTTACTATCTACAAAGCTAGAATTGTCGCAAAAGGTTTTCGACAAGTTCAAAGTGTTGACTACGATGAGAGTTTCTCACTCGTAACTATGCTTAAGTCTGTCCGAATCATGTTAGCAATTGCCGCATTTTATGAAATCTGGCAAATGGATAAACAAAACTGCATTCCTTAATGGATTTCTTAAAGAAGAGTTGTATATGATGCAACCAGTAGGTTTTGTCAATCCTAAAGGTGCTAACAAAATATGCAAGCTCCAGCGATTCATCTATGGACTGGTGCAAGCATCTCGGAGTTGGAATACATGCTTTGATAAGTTGATTAAAGCATATAGTTTTATACAGACTTGCGGTGAATCCTGTATTTACAAGAAAGTGAGTGGGAGCACTACAACATTTCTGATAAGTATATGTGAATGACATATTGTTGATCGGAAATAATGTAGAATTATTCTGTAAAGCATAAAGGAGTGTTTGAAAGGAGTTTTTCAAAGAAAGACTTCGGTGAAGCTGCTTACATATTGAGCATCAAGATCTATAGAGATAGATCAAGACGCTTGATAAGTTTTTTCAATGAGTACATACCTTGACAAGATTTTGAAGTAGTCCAAAATGGAACAGTCAAAGAAAGAGTTCTTGCCTGTGTTACAAGGTGTGAAATTGAGTAAGACTCAAAACACGACCACGACAGAAGATAGAAAGAGAATGAAAGTCATTCCCTATGCCTTGGCCATAGGTTCTATAAAGTATGCCATGCTGTGTACCAGATCTATTGTATACCATACACTGTGATAAGAGAGGGAGTACAATAGTGATCTAGGAGTAGATCAATGGACAGCGGTCAAAATTATCCTTACTGGAATAAGGATATGTTTCTCGATTACGGAGGTGACAAAAGGTTCGTCGTAAAGGGTTACGTCGATGCAAGTTTTGACACTGATCCAGATGACTCTAAGTCTCAATCTGGATACATATTGAAAGTGGGAGCAATTAGCTAGAGTAGCTCCATGCAGAGCATTGTTGACATAGAAATTTGCAAAATACATGCGGATCTGAATGTGGCAGACCCGTTGACTAAACTTCTATCACAAGCAAAACATGATCACTTTTTGGGTCTTAATCACATAGCGATGTGAACTAGATTATTGAATCTAGTAAACCCTTTGGGTGTTAGTCACATGGAGATGTGAACCAATCACATAAAGATGTGAACTATTGATGTTAAATGACATGGCGATGTGATCTAGATTATTGACTCTAGTGCAAGTGGGAGACTGAAGGAAATATGCCCTAGAGGCAATAATAAAGTTATTATTTATTTCCTTATATCATGATAAATGTTTATTATTCATACTAGAATTGTATTAACCGGAAACATAATACATGTGTGAATACATAGACAAACAGAGTGCTACTAGTATGCCTCTACTTGACTAGCTCATTAATCAAAGATGGTTATGTTTCCTAACCATGAACAAAGAGCTATTATTTGATTAACGGGATCACATCATTAGTTGAATGATCTGATTGACATGACCCATTCCATTAGCTTAGCACCCGATCGTTTAGTAAGTTGCTATTGCTTTCTTCATGACTTATACATGTTCCTATGACTATGAGATTATGCAACTCCCGTTTGCCAGAGGAACACTTTGTGTGCTACCAAACGTCACAACATAACTGGGTGATTATAAAGGAGCTCTACAGGTGTCTCCAAAGGTAGATGTTGGGTTGGCGTATTTCGAGATTAGGATTTGTCACTCCGATTGTCGGAGAGGTATCTCTGGGCCCTCTCGGTAATGCACATCACATGAGCCTTGCAAGCATTACAACTAATGAGTTAGTTGCGAGATGATGTATTACGGAACGAGTAAAGAGACTTGCCGGTAACGAGATTGAACTAAGTATTGGATACCGACGATCGAATCTCGGGCAAGTAACATACCAATGACAAAGGGAACAACGTATGTTGTTATGCGGTCTGACCGATAAAAGATTTTCGTAGAATATGTAGGAACCAATATGAGCATCCAGGTTCTGCTATTGGTTATTGACCGGAGATGTGTCTCGGTCATGTCTACATTGTTCTCGAACCCGTAGGGTCCGCACGCTTAAGGTTTCAATGACAGTTATATTATGAGTTTATGAGTTTATGAGTTTTGATGTACCGAAGGAGTTCGGAGTCCCGGATGAGATCGGGGACATGACGAGGAGTCTCGAAATGGTCGAGACGTAAAAATCGATATATTGGACGACTATATTCGGACATCGGAAAGGTTCCGAGTGATTCGAGTATTTTTCGGAGTACCGGAGAGTTACGGGAATTCGCCGGGAGAAGTATTGGGCCTTATTGGGCCATACGGGAAAGAGGGAGGGGCTGCGCCCCTTCCTTGTTTCCTACTCCTACTACATGGAAGGACTCCTAGTTGGACTAGGAAAGGGGGAATCCTACTCCCGGTGGGAGTAGGACTCCCCTAGGGCGCGCCATAGAGAGGGCCGACCCTCCCCTCCTCCACTCCTTTATATACGGGGGCAGGGGGCACCCCATAGACACACAAGTTGATCATCGTGATCGTTCCGTAGCCGTGTGCGGTGCCCCCTTCCACCATATTCCACCTCGGTCATATTGTAGCAGCGCTTAGGCGAAGCCCTGCGACGGTAGAACATCAAGATCGTCACCACGCCGTCGTGCTGACGGAACTCATCCCCGAAGCTTTGCTGGATCGGAGTCCGGGGAGCGTCATCGAGCTGTACGTGTGCTAAGAACTCGGAGGTGCCGGAGTAACGGTGCTTGGATCGGTCGGATCGAGAAGACGTACGACTACTTCCTCTATGTTGCGTCAACGCTTCCGCTTCGGTCTACGAGGGTACGTAGACAACACTCTCCCCTCTCGTTGCTATGCATCACCATGATCTTGCGTGTGCGTAGGAAATTTTTTGAAATTACTACGTTCCCCAACATGTCTTGCCATGCGTATCTGTGGTGACAATGGGATATCACATGAATCACTTGATGTATGTTTTGGTGATCAACTTGCGGGTTCGGCCCATGAACATATGCATAGGGGTTGGCACACATTTTTGTCTTGACTCTCTGGTAGAAACTTTGGGGCACTCTTTGAGGTTCTATGTGTTGGTTGAATAGATAAATCTGAGATTGTGTGATGCATATCGTATAATCATACCCACGGATACTTGAGGTGACATTGGAGTATCTAGGTGACATTAGGGTTTTGGTTGATTTGTGTCTTAAGGTGTTATTCTAGTACGAGCTCTAGGGCTGTTTTTGACACTTATAGGAATAGCCCAATGGATTGATTGGAAAGAATAACTTTGAGGTGGTTTCGTACCCTACCATAATCTCTTCGTTTGTTCTCCACTAGTAGTGACTTCGGAGTGACTCTTTGTTGCATGTTGAGGGATAGTTATGTGATCCAATTATGTTATTATTGTTGAGAGAACTTGCACTAGTGAAAGTATGAACCCTAGTGTAAGTGCATCTAGTGCCCCTTAGTGATTTTGGTGTATTGAAGACTTATAGGTTAAGGGACTAATGCGTTTGTGAGTGTACACAGGTCTATAAGTCTATGAGGAGTTTGATATTTACAGAGAAAGTCGACCCCTAAAAATGAAGTTCTTCGACTGAAGACTCTAGTATTCTGAAGACTTTCTGAAGACTTTGAAAGTGAAGAAATTGGTGTGACCTTGAAGACTTGGTATTCATTCGAGGAACATGAAGCGTGAAGACTTTTGTTTTCTTAGTTTCATTTTCTCTTTCTTGAGTCATAGGAAACACCGTACTGTTAAAGGGGGTCGAGGAAATACTAAGGAAAAATTTCCATGTGATGCTCAACTCAAAATCCTACACCCACCAATCCCTTCGAGTGAAGCCATTGGAAAACTCATACAGTTCAGTCAATTTCTTCAGTGATAGAGACGAAGTTCTTCTGGTCTCTGAGGAATTTGTTCTGACTGAGGAGTTAGGAATTCACCAGTGCGGATTTCCTACACAGTGAGGAACATGATAGCCCTGAGGATTTTGCCACTCAAAATTCCGACCGTTGCTGTGCTATGCGCCAGCTGTCCCAAAATATCTATCCACCTAACGGTCATATCATTGAAGGGCATTTATGTCTTATCATGTTGGGCTGCTCCCTAGGCTATAAATAGCCGCCCCCTACAACCACTAGCTGGTTGGCTGCTCTGAGAGAAACTGACACTTGTCATTTGAGAGCAACCCATCATTTGAGGACTTTGAGCGAAAATCATCAAGTGAGGAAAAACCCAAAACCCAAACACCTACAAATCCCAAGTGATTGAGCATCACTGAAGAGATTGATCCTGCGTGGATCTGACGCTTGTTACCTTTGAAGACTGTGCTTCTTCCAGACGGTTAGGCGTCATGGTCTAGAGCATCCAAGAGGAATTGTGGATCGCCGAGTGACCAAGTTTGTGAAGGTTTGGAAGTCGCCTGAATACTTACCACGAGTGATTGGACGAGGTCTGTGTGACCTTAGTTCAAGGAGAATACGGTGAGGACTGGGTGTTCTGAACTGCGTGTTCAGGACTGGGTGTCCTCAAGTTTAAATACTCAGCCGCTCCAACCAGACGTACAACTGAGATAGCAGTTGGAACTGGTCTACCAAATCATTGTCTTCACCAAGCTTACTGGTTCCATTTCCTCAACTCTTTCATTTCCTCATAACTGTGTTGTGTGCTTGTTCATATCTATGCTTGAAGACTTTGACTGAAGACTTTCTCAATTTCCTCAGTTTAATTTCTTCAGTCTGATTGTCTTCATCCTGTGTTATCCTGTGCTTACGCTTCCTGTACTCTGTGCCTGTCTTCATTTCATCATGATGACTATGCTTGTATTCTGTTATGTTTACGTTTGAGTACTTATTCCGCTGCTAGTAGTTCTTCGCTAAGGAATTTCCTCGCCGGCAAATTCCTGAGTGAAGAATTTCATAAAAATCGCCTATTCACCCCCCCCCCTCTAGTCGATATAACGCACTTTCAATTGGTATCAGAGCGAGGTACTCCCTTGTTCTGTGTGATTTTGGTTTAACTGTCTGGAGTTTTAGTTATGTCGACCGCAGGTATGATCAAGGTCTCTGCTGGGTGTCCTACCTTCGATGGGACGGACTACCCCTACTAGAAGAATAAGATGCGAATGCATCTTGAGGCAATTGATAACGATCTCTGGTATGTTGTGGAAAATGGTGTTCCCTCAGTCACACCTTCTCTGAATGCTGCTGATGTGAAGAGATTCAAGCAACTCGACTCTCAAGCGAAGAATATCATATGTGGCCATCTGAGCAAAGGACAGTATGGCAGAGTGAGTGCTTTGGAGACAGTGAAGCTTATCTGGGACAGGTTGTCCAAAGTGAATGAAGGAGTCTCAACACAGCGTGACTCTCGAGTTGATGTTCTTCGCAATCTCTTCAACCGCTTCAAAAGACTCGACAATGAAAATGTTCAACAAACCTTCGATCGCCTCACTGACATCTCAAATGAGCTTCAAGCACTTGGTGCCACTGACATCACCGACCATGAGGTGGTGAAGAAATTGCTGAGATCGCTTGATTCCTCATTTGACACTCTAGCATTGATGATACAAGAACGTGCTGATTACAAGTCACTTGATCCCGCTCATATTCTCGAGAGGCTAAATACTCATGAGTTCCAACTTGCTAAAAAAAGAGATCTCTATGGTTCAAGCTATGGCAGATCACGTGCACTGAAGGCCAAGGCAGTATCTGAGTCCGAAAATGAAGACTCTGGTAGCAACCTTGGTGATCCTGAAGAACTAAGCCATGATCTGGCTCTGCTGGTGAAGAAGTTCCAAAAGTTCTCAAGACGTGGTCGCCTTGGAAGACCCTCAAGGAGCAGTGATTCCTCATCCGCTGACTACAAGAGGAGGCTCTGTCACAAATGCAAGAAACTTGGATATTACATTCAAGATTGTCCTCAGTGGGAAAAGGAATCAAAGAAGAAGAAATACAAGGATTGCAGTTCTGATGATGTGAAGAAAAAGAAGAAATCCACAAAATCTTCATCATCAAAATCCTCAAAGCCTTCATATCACAAGAAGAGCAGCTCCAAGAAGGCCATGGCATTCATTGGCAAGGAAATGGACTCTGAGGCTGAATTTGAAGAAAATGAGGAAGAGGAGTCATCTGAGGAGTCCAAATCCAGAGTGGCGAGCCTAGCTCTCGCTACTGCATTCGTCAGCAAGTCTATCTTCAACACTAAAGAAAATGACCTCACCAACAAGGCTGATGAAGGCGATGATGACTACGCTCCCACCTATTGCTTCATGGCAAAGGGTGCCAAGGTACTCAAATATACCTCCTCTGAATCAAGTGAGAATGAATCTGATGAAAACCTTAAGCCCATCTATTCTAAACTTGCTAAGATTGTTGTAAAACAACAAAGGGCTCTAAAAGGTTCAAAACATGCTAGACAAAAGTGATGATATGTTGGGTGAAGAAATGGATCGCACTAAAGCCTTGACTGAAAATCTTCAGAGACTTCAGACTAGGTTTGACAATCTTCAAGGTCATCATAACACTCTCTTATCCGATCATGAGAAGCTTTCTTATGAATTTCTTCAAAGAAAGCGAGACCTTGAGAAGCTAGGAGTGAGTTATGAAGATCTTCAGAAGGAGCGTGATTCATTACTTGCTCAACAAATCAGCGCATCTTAGGAAGAATTTGTTCCTCTTGTTTGAAATGCATTGAACGTGAATCTGCTAATTCTTCACCTAAATGTTCAAATGCTGCTAATGTTTCAAATTCTTCACATGCCTCTGCTATCACTAATTCCTCATCTGAGGACATTGCTAGTATCACTGACGATGCAGGGCTGAAGGAATTGTACATGACAGGCATGTACAAAAGCCTCAAAGGGCATCAGACTCTTTGTGATGTGCTTAAAAAGCAGATCCTCAACAGGAACCCTAGGAAAGAGGGTATTGCCTTTGAGAGGAAACTCAACGCTGATGGTACATATTGGAAGCCTGAGCAGTACCCCAAAACTACATGGGTTGCTGCAAAGGGACCTCCAGTTGATCCATCTAACCTATCTGGATATGCATGTGAATCTCCTCATTCTGACGATGAGTCATTTGACTCCAACTATAAACTGTTCAAAAATCAGAATGGTGAAGTATTTGCTAGATATGTTGGCACTAACTGCAGGAACGGCTCTCCTATGAAGAAAATCTGGGTTCCCAAAAGATGCCTTGAAAATCTTCAGGTGAATGTCATCATGACGCCACCTGTGAATAATAGGAACCCCGGATCAAATTCCTCATATGGACCAAATTCTTCATATGGATCCAAGTCCTCATACGGACTAAACTCCTCACATGGATCATATTCCTCAAAAGGATCAAAGTCCTCATATGAACATCATCGTGCTAACCCATCTGTTTCGTAGGGAAGATCTAAGGATTATGGATATGTGCATTATTCTTCAAATCATTATGTCCATAAGTCCTCGAAGAATTTCTCTGCATACTCTTATGCTTACTCTAACCCCTCTTATGTGAAACGAAATGGACTGGCTTCTATGCCATCCTTCTGTTGGGGAACGTAGTAATTTCAAAAAAATTCCAACGCACACGCAAGATCATGGTGATGCATAGCAACGAGAGGGGAGAGTGTTGTCTACGTACCAACGCAGACCGACTGCGGAAGCGATCACACAACATAGAGGAAGTAGTCGTACGTCTTCTTCCCGATCCAACCGATCCAAGCACCGTTACTCCGGCACCTCCGAGTTCTTAGCACATGTTCAACTCGATGACGATCCTCGGGCTCCGATCCAGCAAAGCGTCGAGGAAGAGTTCCGTCAGCACAACGGCATGGTGATGATCTTGATGTACTACCGACGCAGGGCTTCGCCTAAGCACTACAACGGTATGATCGAGGTGGAATTTGGTGGCAGGGGGCACCGCACACGGCTAAGGAACGATCTCAAGGATCAACTTGTGTGTCTATGGGGTGCCCCCTGCCCTTGTATATAAAGGATGGAGGAGGAGGAGGCCGGCCAAGGCAAAGGTGCGGCCAGGATAGGGAGTCCTACTAGGACTCCAAGTCCTAGTAGGAGTCCACCAAGAGGGGAGGAAGGGAGAAGGAATAGGAGGAGAAGGAGAGGTGGCCGGCCCCATTTTCCCTAGTCCAATTCGGACCAAAGGGGAGGGGGGGCAGCAGCCTTTTCCTCTTCCCACTAAAGCCCATCAAGGCCCATTACTTCTCCCGTAACTACCCGGTACTCCGAAAAATACCCGAATCACTCGGAACCTTTCCGATGTCCGAATATAGTCATCCAATATATCGATCTTTACGTCTCGACCATTTCGAGACTCCTCGTCATGTCCCTGATCTCATCCGGGACTCAGAACTCCTTCGGTACATCAAAACTCATAAACTCATAATATAACTGTCATCGAAACCTTAAGCGTGCGGACCCTACGGTTCAAGAACAATGTAGACATGACCGAGACACGTCTCCGGTCAATAACCAATAGCGGGACCTGGATGCCCATATTGGCTCCTACATATTCTACGAAGATCTTTATGGTCAGGCCGCATAACAACATACGTTGTTCCCTTTGTCATCGGTATGTTACTTGCCCGAGATTCGATCATCGGTATCCAATACCTAGTTCAATCTCGTTACCTGCAAGTCTCTTTACTCGTTCTGTAATACATCATCTCACAACTAACTCATTAGTTACAATGCTTGCAAGGCTTATGTGATGTGCATTACCGAGAGGGCCCAGAGATACCTCTCCGACAATCGGAGTGACAAATCCTAATCTCGAAATACGCCAACCCAACATGTACCTTTGGAGACACCTGTAATGCTCCTTTATAATCACCCAGTTACGTTGTGACGTTTGGTAGCACCCAAAGTGTTCCTCCGGCAAACGGGAGTTGCATAATCTCATAGTCATAGGAACATGTATATAAGTCATGAAGAAAGCAATAGCAACATACTAAACGATCGGGTGCTAAGCTAATGGAATGGGTCATGTCAATCAGATCATTCAACTAATGATGTGACCTCGTTAATCAAATAACAACTCTTTTGTCCATGGTTAGGAAACATAACCATCTTTGATTAACGAGCTAGTCAAGTAGAGGCATACTAGTGACACTCTGTTTGTCTATGTATTCACACATGTATTATGTTTCCGGTTAATACAATTCTAGCATGAATAATAAACATTTATCATGATATAAGGAAATAAATAATAACTTTATTATTGCCTCTAGGGCATATTTCCTTCAGTCTCCCACTTGCACTAGAGTCAATAATCTAGTTCACATCGCCATGTGATTTAACAGCAATAGTTCACATCACCATGTGATTAACACCCATAGTTCACATCGTCATGTGACCAACACTCAAAGGTTTTACTAAGGTGTCATTATGTTTTGCTTGTGAGATAATTTTAGTCAACGGGTCTGTCACATTCAGATCCGTAAGTATTTTGCAAATTTCTATGTCAACAATGCTCTGCATGGAGCTACTCTAGCTAATTGCTCCCACTTTCAATATGTATCCAGATTGAGACTTAGAGTCATCTAGATTAGTGTCAAAACTTGCATCGGCGTAACCCTTTACGACGAACCTTTTGTCAAGTCCATAATCGAGAAACATATCCTTATTTCACTAAGGATAATTCTGACCGCTGTCCAGTGATCTACTCCTAGATCACTATTGTACTCCCTTGCCAAATCAGTGCAGGGTATACAATAGATCTGGTATACAGCATGGCATACTTTATAGAACCTATGGCCAAGGCATAGGGAATGACTTTCATTCTCTTTCTATCTTCTGTCGTGGTCGGACTTTGAGTCTTACTCAACTTCACACCTTGTAATACAGGCAAGAACTCTTTCTTTGACTGTTCCATTTTGAACTACTTCAAAATCTTGTCAAGGTATGTACTCATTGAAAAAACTTATCAAGCGTCTTGATCTATCTCTATAGATCTTGGAGCTCAATATGTAAGCAGCTTCACCGAAGTCTTTCTTTGAAAAACTCCTTTCAAACACTCCTTTATGCTTTACAGAATAATTCTACATTACTTCCGATCAACAATATGTCATTCACATATACTTATCAGAAATGCTGTAGTGCTCCCACTCACTTTGTTGTAAATACAGGCTTCACCGCAAGTCTGTATAAAACTATATGCTTTGATCAACTTATCAAAGCGTATATTCCAACTCCGAGATGCTTGCACCAGTCCATAGATGGATCGCTGGAGCTTGCACATTTTGTTAGCACCTTTCGGATTGACAAAACCTTCTGTTGTATCATATACAACTCTTCTTTAATAAATCCATTAAGGAATGCAGTTTTGTTTATCCATTTGCCAGATTTCATAAAATGCGGCAATTACTAACATGATTCGGACAGACTCAAGCATAGATACGAGTGAGAAGCTCTTATCGTAGTCAACACCTTGAACTTGTCGAAAACCTTTTGCGACAATTCTAGCTTTGTAGATAGTAACACTACTATCAGCGTCCGTCTTCCTCTTGAAGATCCATTTATTCTCAATTGCTTGCCGATCATCGGGCAAGTCAACCAAAGTCCAAACTTTGTTCTCATACATGGATCATATCTCAGATTTCATGGCCTCAAACCATTTCGCGGAATCTGGGCTCATCATCGCTTCCTCATAGTTCATAGGTTTGTCATGGTCAAGTAACATGACCTCCAGAACAGGATTACCGTACCACTCTGGTGCGGATCTCACTCTGGTTTACCTACGAGATTCGGTAGTAACTTGATCTGAAGTTTCATGATCATCATCATTAGCTTCCTCACTAATTGGTATAGGTGTCACAGAAACAGTTTTCTATGATGTACTATTTTCCAATAAGTGAGCAGGTACAGTTACCTCGTCAAGTTCTACTTTCCTCCCACTCACTTCTTTCGAGAGAAACTCCTTCTCTAGAAATGATCCATTCTTAGCAACGAATGTCTTGCCTTCGGATCTGTGATAGAAGGTGTACCCAACAGTCTCCTTTGGGTATCCTATGAAGACATATTTCTCCGATTTGGGTTTGAGCTTATCAGGATGAAACTTTTTCTCATAAGCATCGCAATCCCAAACTTCAAGAAACGACAACTTTGGTTTCTTGCCAAACCATAGTTCGTACGGTGTCGTCTCAACGGATTTAGATGCTGCCCTATTTAACGTGAATGCAGCTGTCTCTAATGCATAACCCCAAAACGATAGTGGTAGATCGGTAAGATACATCATAGATTGCACTATATCCAATAAAGTACGGTTATGACGTTCGGACACACCATTATGCTGTGGTGTTCCAGGTGGCGTGCGTAGTGAAACTATTTCACATTGTTTTTAACTGAAGGCCAAACTCGTAACTCAAATACTCTTCTCTACGATCAGATCATAGAAACTTTATTTTTCTTGTTACGATGATTTTTCACTTCACTCTGAAATTCTTTGAACTTTTCAAATGTTTCAGACTTATGTTTCATCAAGTAGATATACTCATATCTGCTCAAATCATCTGTGAAGATCAGAAAATAATGATACCTGTCGCGAGCCTCAATATTCCTCGGACCACATACATCAGTATGTATGATTTCCAACAAATCTGTTGCTCGCTCCATTGTTCCGAAGAACAGAGTTTTAGTCATCTTTCCCATGAGGCATGGTTCGCAAGCATCAACTGATTCATAATCAAGTGATTCAAAAAGCCCATCAGCATGGAGTTTCTTCATGCGCTTTACACCAATATGACCTAAACGGCAGTGCCACATATAGGTTGCACTATCATTATTAACTTTGCATCTTTTGGTTTCAATATCATGAATATGTGTATCACTACGATCGAGATCCAATGAACTTGTTTCATTGGGTGTATGACCATCGAAGGTTTTATTCATGTAAACAGAACAACAATTATTCTCTGACTTTAATGAATAACCGTATTGCAATAAACATGATCAAATCATATTCATGCTCAACGCAAAAACCAAATAACACTTATTTAGGTTCAACACTAATCCCGAAATTATAGGGAGTGTGCGATGATGATCATATCAATCTTGGAACTACTTCCAACACACATCGTCACTTCACCCTTAACTAGTCTCTGTTTATTCTGCAACTCCCGTTTCGAGTTACTAATCTTAGCAACTGAACTAGTATCAAATACTGAGGGTTTGCTATAAACACTAGTAAAGTACACATCAATAACATGTATATCAAATATACTTATGTTCACTTGGCCATCCTTCTTATCCGCCAATCACTTGGGGTAGTTCCGCTTCCAGTGACCAGTCCCTTTGCAGTAGAAGCACTTAGTCTCAGGCTTAGGACCAGACTTGGGCTTCTTCACTTGAGCAGCAACTTGCTTGCTGTTCTTCTTGAAGTTCCCCTTCTTCCCTTTTGCCCTTTTCTTCAAACTAGTGGTCTTGTCAACCATCAACACTTGATGTTTTTCTTGATTTCTACCTTCATCGATTTCAGCATCACGAAGAGCTTGGGAGTTGTTTCCGTTATCCCTTGCATATTATAGTTCATCACGAAGTTCTACTAACTTGGTGATGGTGACTAGAGAATTCTGTCAATCACTATCTTATCTGGAAGATTAACTCCCACTTGATTCAAGCGATTGTAGTACCCAGACAATCTGAGCACATGCTCACTAGTTGAGCGATTCTCCTCCATATTTTAGCTATAGAACTTGTTGGAGACTTCATATCTCTCAACTCAGGTATTTGCTTGAAATATTAACTTCAACTCCTGGAACATCTCATATGGTCCATGACGTTCAAAACGTCTTTGAAGTCCCGATTCTAAGCCATTAAGCATGGTGCACTAAACTATCAAGTAGTCATCATATTGAGCTAGTCAACCGTTCATAACGTCTGCATCTGCTCCTGCAATAGGTCTGTCACCTAGCGGTGCATCAAGGACATAATTCTTCTGTGCAGCAATGAGGATAAACCTCAGATCACGGATCCAATCCGCATCATTGCTACTAACATCTTTTAACACAATTTTCTCTAGGAACATATCAAAATAAACACAAGGAAGCAACAACGCGAGCCATTGATCTACAACATAATTTGCAAAATACTACCAGGACTAAGTTCATGATAAATTTAAGTTCAATTAATCATATTACTTAAGAACTCCCACTTAGATAGATATCCCTCTAATCCTCTAAGTGATCACGTGATCCAAATCAACTAAACCATAACCGATCATCACGTGAGATGGAGTAGTTTTCAATGGTGAACATCGTCATGTTGATCATATCTACTATATGATTCACGCTCGACCTTTCGGTCTCTGTGTTCCGAGGCCATATCTGCATATGCTAGGCTCGTCAAGTTTAACCTGAGTATTCTGCGTGTGCAAAACTGGCTTGCACCCGTTGTAGATGGACGTAGAGCTTATCACACCCGATCATCACGTGGTGTCTGGGCATGACGAACTTTGGCAACGGTGCATACTCAGGGAGAACACTTCTTGATAATTTAGTGAGAGATCATCTTATAATGCTACCGTCAATCAAAGCAAGATAAGATGCATAAAAGATAAACATCACATGCAATCAATATAAGTGATATGATATGGCCATCATCATCTTGTGCTTGTGATCTCCATCTCCGAAGCACCTTCATGATCACCATTGTCACCAGCGCGACACCTTGATCTCCATCATAGCATCGTTGTCGTCTCGCCAATCTTATGCTTCCATGACAATCACTACCGCTTAGTAATAAAGTAAAGCATTACATCGCGATTGCATTGCATACAATAAAGCGACAACCATATGGCACCTGCCAGTTGCCGATAACTTGATTACAAAACATGATCATCTCATACAATAAAATTTAGCATCATGCCTTGACTATATCACATCACAACATGGCCTGCAAAAACAAGTTAGACGTCCTCTACTTTGTTGTTGCAAGTTTTACGTGGCTGCTACGGGTTTTAAGCAAGAACTCATCTTACCTACGCATCAAAATCACAACGATAGTTTGTCAAATAGACTCCGTTTTAACCTTCTCAAGGACCGGGCGTAGCCACACTCGGTTCAACTAAAGTTGGAGAGACAGTCGCCCGCAAGCCATCTATGTGCAAAGCACGTCGAGGGAACTGGTCTCGCGTAAGCGTACGCGTAAGGTTGGTCCGGGTCGTCTCGTCCAATAATACCGTCGAACCAAAGTATGACATGCTGGTAGGCAGTATGACTTGTATCGCCCACAACTCACTTGTGTTCTACTCGTGCAAATAACATCAAACCATAAAACCTAGGCTCGGATGCCACTGTTGGGGAACGTAGTAATTTCAAAAAAATTCCTACGCACACGCAAGATCATGGTGATGCATAGCAACGAGAGGGGAGAGTGTTGTCTACGTACCAACGCAGACCGACTGCAGAAGCGATCACACAACGTAGAGGAAGTAGTCGTACGTCTTCTTCCCGATCCAACCGATCCAAGCACCGTTACTCCGGCACCTCCGAGTTCTTAGCACACGTTCAGCTCGATGACGATCCTCGGGCTCCGATCCAGCAAAGCGTCGAGGAAGAGTTCCGCCAGCACAACAGCGTGGTGACGATCTTGATGTACTACCGGCGCAGGGCTTCGCCTAAGCACTACAACGGTATGATCGAGGTGGAATTTGGTGGCAGGGGGCACCGCACACGGCTAAGGAACGATCTCAAGGATCAACTTGTGTGTCTATGGGGTGCCCCCTGCCCTTGTATATAAAGGATGGAGGAGGAGGAGGCCGGCCAAGGCAAAGGTGCGGCCAGGATAGGGAGTCCTACTAGGACTCCAAGTCCTAGTAGGAGTCCACCAAGAGGGGAGGAAGGGAGAAGGAATAGGAGGAGAATGAGAGGTGGCCGGCCCCCTTTTCCCTAGTCCAATTCGGACCAAAGGGGAGGGGGGGCAGCAGCCTTTTCCTCTTCCCACTAAAGCCCATCAAGGCCCATTACTTCTCCCGTAACTACCCGGTACTCCGAAAAATACCCGAATCACTCGGAACCTTTCCGATGTCCGAATATAGTCGTCCAATATATCGATCTTTACATCTCGACCATTTCGAGACTCCTCGTCATGTCCCCGATCTCATCCGGGACTCCGAACTCCTTCGGTACATCAAAACTCATAAACTCATAATATAACTGTCATCGAAACCTTAAGCGTGCGGACCCTACGGTTCGAGAACAATGTAGACATGACCGAGACACGTCTCCGGTCAATAACCAATAGCGGGACCTAGATGCCCATATTGGCTCCTACATATTCTACGAAGATCTTTATCGGTCAGACCGCATAACAACATACGTTGTTCCCTTTGTCATCGGTATGTTACTTGCCCGAGATTCGATCGTCGGTATCCAATACCTAGTTCAATCTCGTTACCTGCAAGTCTCTTTACTCGTTCTGTAATACATCATCTCACAACTAACTCATTAGTTGCAATGCTTGCAAGGCTTATGTGATGTGCATTACCGAGAGGGCCCAGAGATACCTCTCCGACAATCGGAGTGACAAATCCTAATCTCGAAATACGCCAACCCAACATGTACCTTTGGAGACACCTGTAATTCTCCTTTATAATCACCCAGTTACGTTGTGACGTTTGGTAGCACCCAAAGTGTTCCTCCGGCAAACGGGAGTTGCATAATCTCATAGTCATAGGAACATGTATAAGTCATGAAGAAAGCAATAGCAACATACTAAACGATCGGGTGCTAAGCTAATGGAATGGGTCATGTCAATCAGATCATTCAACTAATGATGTGACCTCGTTAATCAAATAACAACTCTTTTGTCCATGGTTAGGAAACATAACCATCTTTGATTAACGAGCTAGTCAAGTAGAGGCATACTAGTGACACTCTGTTTGTCTATGTATTCACACATGTATTATGTTTCCGGTTAATGCAATTCTAGCATGAATAATAAACATTTATCATGATATAAGGAAATAAATAATAACTTTATTATTGCCTCTAGGGAATATTTCCTTCACCTTCTCGTATGGAGCTCGCAGAATGATGAACTCTTTGCCACCCCTTCAGATGTGGGTAGTGAAGAAAAAGAACTGATCTCTTCTGCAGGGTCAGGTCTCCAGACGTACGTAATCGTTTGAAGAATTTGCTGGAGACCTGAGTGTGCCTGATAGGACGCAGGCTAATCATGAAGAAATGAACTTTCATTTCTCACGTCCTCATATTGCTTTATCTGTTCTTTTGCTTGATGAAATTGATCTGATGAATTGATGTCATATTCTTCACTGATGAAGTATATGAGTTTGTAAGCTGCACTAATTCATCTGCGGGATGATCAACCCAAAGCCACTGAGTGGGTCCTCGATAGTGGATGTACAAATCACATGACTGGTGACAAGAATCTATTGATGGATGCTCCATTATCTCTGTCGCATCTGAAGCATATAATCTTTGCTGACAAAGGCAAAAGTCAGGTGTTGGGTCTAGGTAAGGTTGCAATCACAAAGGATCAACACATGGACAAGGTCATGCTTGTTGAGTCCTTAGGATACAACCTTATGTCTGTCTCAATGCTTTGTGATCTTGATATGGTTGTTGTCTTTGGCAAGTACCGTTGTGTTGTGGTTATGTAAACTGACAATTCCAAAGTCTTCGAAGGCTTTAGGAAAGGAGACATGTATATTGTTGATTTCTCTACAGGACCACAACCAGTCGTGTGTCTACTTGCAAAAGCTTTAGAAGGCTGGCTCTGGCATCGACGACTTGGTCATGCAGGCATGAGGAATTTGCACATGCTTGCAAAGAAGAAGCATGTCATTGGCATCGAGAATTTCAAGTTCCTCAAGGATCACCTATGCGGAGCCTGTGAAGCTGGAAATATGACCAAGGCCAAGCATCCAGCGAAGACTATCATGACCACTACTCGTCCATTTGAATTGCTTCACATGGATCTCTTTGGTCCTAATCATTATTCTGCTATTTCAAATGAAGCATCTCAATATGGATTTGTTATTGTTGATGATTACTCTCGTTATACATGAGCACACCTTGTTACTTACAAACATGAAGTGCAGGAATTCTTCAAACGATTTTCCTCGAGGGCTTCAACCAACTTTGGTGTGAAGATCAAGCACATCAGAAGTGACAATGGCACTGAGTTCAAGAATTCTGGTCTCGATGACTATCTTGATGAACTTGGTATTACTCATGAGTTATCTGCTCCTTACACTCCTCAGCAGAACGGCGTCGTGGAGCGCAAGAACGGGACTCTTGCTGAGATGGCTTGCACTATGCTTGATGAATACAAAACGCCTCGTCGTTTCTGGACTGAGGCAATTGATACTGCATGCCACATCATCAACAGAGTATATCTTCACAAATTCTTCAAGAAGACTACCAATGAACTCCTCACTGATAAGAAACCCAATGTAAGTTATTTCAAAGTCTTTGGTGCTAAATGTTGGATAAGAGATCCTCATCACAACTCAAAATTTGCACCGAAAGCACATGAAGGTTTTATGCTTGGTTACGGAAAGGACTCGCACACCTACATAGTCTTCAACAACGTTCTTCACAAGGTTGTTGAAACTGTGGATGTGTGGTTCGATGAAACTAATGGCTCGCAAAGAGAGCACCTACCTACTGTGATAGATGAACCAACACCTGAGGAAACTATCAAGTTCAAGGCTACTGAGGATGTCATTCCTACTGAAGAATCTGCTGAAGAATTCATTCCAG
Organism: Triticum monococcum; assembly: GCA_034509565.1. Classification (NCBI taxonomy): domain Eukaryota; kingdom Viridiplantae; phylum Streptophyta; class Magnoliopsida; order Poales; family Poaceae; genus Triticum; species Triticum monococcum. Next base: position 58,851,164 of record CM067843.1, on the reverse strand, counting down.
AGCATGAAGAACGTCGAGCTACTGCACCTGAAGAAAATACTAAAGAAAATGGTGCTGAAGAAAATGCTGATCAAATTCTTCAACGACAACCAGCTCATCCTTGCATTGCAAAAGAATTGCAAGTTGAAAAGATCATCAATGACATCAAAGCGTCAGGTCCTCTCACACGCTCAAAAGCTTCACATTTATCTAACTTTTGTGGGCACTATGCTTTTGTCTCTATTACAGAACCCACTAAGGTAGATGGAGCATTTCTGGAGCCTGAGTGGATTCTGGCCATGCAAGAAGAATTACATCAGTTCGAGCTCAACAATGTCTGGGAACTGGTCAAACGTCCAGATCCTCGCAAGCACAATATCATTGGCACAAAGTGGATCTACCGCAACAAGCAAGATGAAAACGGCCTTGTGGTGAGGAATAAGGCACGGCTTGTAGCTCAAGGCTACACATAAGTTGAAGGAATTTATTTCGATGAAACTTTTGCACCTGTTGCTAGACTTGAGGCTATTCGCATATTACTTGCTTATGCTAACCATCATGATATCACTTTATATCAAATGGATGTGAAAAGTGCATTCCTCAATGGTAAGCTTGAGGAAGAAGTATATGTTGCTCAACTCCCAGGTTTTGAAGATCCAAAGAATCCTGACAAAGTCTTCAGACTCAACAAGGCCCTCTATGGCCTCAAGCAGGCCCCACGGGCGTGGTATGGTACCTTGAAGGAATTCCTCATGACGAAAGGCTTCAAACCCGGTTCACTCGACCCTACTCTTTTCACTAAATCTTATGATGGTGAATTGTTTGTGTGCCAAATATATGTTGATGATATTATCTTTGGTTGTACTGACCAACGTTATAGTGATGAATTTGCCTGTATGATGAGTGAAGAATATCAAATGTCTATGATGGGAGAGTTGAAATTCTTCTTAGGTCTTCAAATTCGTCAACAACGCAATGCCATATTCATATCTCAGGAGAAATACCTCAAGGATGTACTGAGGAAATTCGGCATGCAAGATTGCAAAGGCGTCAAAATTCCTATGCCCACAAATGGCCATCTGTGCACTGATGAAAATGGTATTGACTTCGATCATAAGGTATACCGCTCCATGATTGGTTCTTTATTGTACTTATGTGCATCTAGGCCAGATATAATGCTTAGTGTTTGCATGTGTGCCCAATTTCAAGCTACACTGAAGGAATCACACCATAAGGTTGTGAAGCATATTCTTCGATATCTAGCTCACACACCAACACTTGAATTATGGTACCCCAAGGGCTCGGCTTTTGATCTCATTGGATATTCTGACTCTAACTATGCTGGTGATCGTGTGGACCATAAGTCAACATCTGGTACATGTCATTTCCTCGGACGATCTTTGGTTTGTTGGTCCTCGAAGAAACAGAACTGTGTATCACTATCTACTGTTGAAGCTGAGTACATTGCCGCTGGTTCTTGCTGTGCTCAATTGCTATGGATGAAGCAAACTCTCAAGGACTAGGGCGTCAACATGAAGAATGTGCCTCTCTTCTGTGACAATGAGAGTGCCATCAAGATTGCTCACAACCCAGTTCAGCACTCGAAGACAAAGCACATTCAGATTCGTCATCATTTTCTTTGTGATCATGTGTTGAAGGGCGACATTTCTATTGAGCATGTGAAGACTGAAGAACAGCTAGCCGATATCTTCACAAAGCCCTTGGATGAGAAGAGATTTAGCAAGTTGCGGTGTGAGCTAAATATCCTAGAATCTTCGAATGTTCTTTGAAAAGGACACTCATCCTAACACTTATGCAAAATTGATGACTTAGATGTGCAACACATGAAGAAACTTTTTTCTTTAATCAATGAAGAATAACACTCTTAGTGTGAAGAAATTAACGAAGAATTTGATTCTCAGAACCCTACGATAATTGTACGCGGTGTCTGAAATCATCATTCTTATACGGTGGGTCACGCCACCACCAAAAGTTGAAATTCCTCAATTGATCATATTCTTCAACTTTGCACTGTCTTCACTGTTTCCATCATTTTTCTTCATTAGCTATATATATATATATATGAGTTTATGTCCTCTACAGCATTCACTTATTGCTAATTCTTGAAGTTGATTTTTCTACTAAGTGAATGTGATCGGACCCTTCCCCTCTATGCTATACTCAACCCAATCTGTTCACAAATTCTTCATGTGCGTTCTATTTGAAACTCATTCAAAATCTTCAATGTGTCCTTGTCAGCTGAAGAAATTGCGAATGGAACTTCAAAACCTATCTTATCTCAATTTTCGGCTTTGCCGCTCAAACCGTCCCGCATCCCACGATACACTTATCCATTCACCCACGATCGCACACGATCTCCACCTCTTAGTACGTGGGTGACACATGTCATGCGAATGAGAAGGGTCAGGGGCACGTTCGTCCAATTTCTTCGGGCGAGCAGTTTTTCACCGTGGCTATAAATACCCCTCTTCCCTTCCTCACTTCTTTTACTCCGCTCGATCTCTCTCTCTAGCTCGAGCTTCTCAAACCCTAGCGCTGCCGCTACTTCATCGTCGCCGGTGAGGAAGAGCTTCACTGCCTCGACCTCGTCGCCGACATACTCGCGCCGATCGTGGAAATCTTCACTCCGCCGCCGCCGTAGCCGTCTTCCTCCGCCGAGTTAGGGCATGGAGGATCTACACAGACGAACTTCATTTCTACATCTCATTGTTCGTCGTGTTCTTCGTCCAGGGTAATTAAAAGTCACTTTTACTGCCCTCGTTGATTCGAATGATTATCTACAAAATCTTCAAAAGTGTTTTTCTTCATACCTTCACACACTGAACACCTCACAAGTCATCTATTCTTGATTCATTTCTCTAAGCATCATTTTTCTTCAAGATTCCTCAATTGTGTGGATCTTCGATCTATACAACTCTGGAACCTAAGACAAAGAACGCTTAGTGAAATTCTTCAAGACTCATCTGGTCAAACTCCTCAAACTTGTTCTTTTTGAAAAAACTTCTGAGAACGCATATGACCTCTCCAAATTCCTCGCAACTATACTTTGTTCATAGGTACTCATGTCAGCTGCTGAATCACTAGGTTCTCATCAACTTAACTCATTTGCAGTGTTCCTCGAAGAAAAGTTGCATACTTCTTCAGAGAATTCAATTGTCCAAATTCCTCAACTGAAGAAAATGGCTGACGGTAAGAAGCCACAGAAGGGAGGAAAAAGGCCCGAGGTCAATACATCGTTTGAGATCCCTGATGAAATATATGCTGGGTACTGCACACCTACTGAGGAAACCAAGAATGAGCGCAAGGTCCGCATTCAGAAGATAGAGAGGAGATGGGCCAGAGAGTGGAGCGAGTACAGATATGTCACTCCTAAGTATATGAAGAAATTCGCACTCAATGCTCCATGCCCAAGACCTCCATTGGCACCTGGCCAAATCGCTGATCCCACCAGCCTCAAGCGCGGTGAGGACTATCCTGACGAGTGGGCCAAGTGCCAAGCTAAGTTGGCTAAGCAAGCCAGAGAAGCAGTGGGGAAATTCAATGAAGACTCTGCTGCTGTTGCTGCCTCTGTTGAGGCCTCTGCTGTCAAGCCAAAGAAGGCTATGTCAAAGAAGTCTGCGCGCAAGCCAAGCGCTTCACCCACAATGCCCTCACGGCCAGAATCCTCAAAGCCCTCACGGCCAATTCCTCATGCTGCTCCTGTTCCTCAAAAGTCCTCAGCTCCTCCGCCAAAGTCGTCGGCACCTCCGACAAAGTCCTCAGCACCTGTGCATCTTGCCTCATGCCAAAGGATTGCAGGCATGTCTATTGCCTCGGGTGTCTCAGCAAGTTCCTCAGCTACACCAAGTTCCTCAGCTGGCCCCACACTGCTGAAGACAAAGTCAACTGCTGGACACGGTCCTCGACCAAGTCCTCAAAAGAAGCAAGTTGCTTTCCAAGTGCCGTCTGAAGAAGACGAAGCTGATGATGATGAACTTGCAGAAATCATCAGAGACAGGCAAGTCAGGGCCGCTAGAGCCAAGGGAACAAATGTGCCACTACTTTTGGATCCCAAGTTGATCCTCGAATATATTGATGTTTGGCACAAGGACCCCAACACTCCCATGCCTGATTTCAAGCTGACTCCTGGTCAAAGTCACATGCTGACTCACTTCATACAAGAAGAGAAGTGGAAATTCGAACAGGGGAGGAGAGTGAAGAAAGCGCGGTACAAGAAAGAGCGCTTTCTGTAGCAAAATGTTCTGAAGCTTTCACCTGAAGAACTAGTTGCTCTCCAATCTGAAATCAAGAAACTAAGTGATGAATTTGATCGCTATTATGCTAACTGGCTGGGAGCCAAAGTCAGATTTGTAAAGATCACAGAACAATTCACCTCAAATGTTGCAGCACCAACGCAACAGGAAATTCCTCAGGCTGAAGCATCTGGTCAGCCTACTGAAGAACATGCCAGCACCGCTGATGAAAATCAGGCTGCTGAAGAAAATGTGAGTTCCAGGGCTGATGACTGCATTCCAGCCGCTGAAGAAATTGCCAGGGCACCCACTAGTGGTGCGCCTGAAGAAAATGAAGAAAATCAACCAAATTCCTCTGCTCCTCCTGCGCCTACACCAACTCCAATCCTTCCATCTGCATCAGATGTGAAGAAGACCAAGGCTGCAGAGCGTGCAGCAGTGAAGAAAAGGAAAGCATCAGCTGCTTCAGATTCTTCAGCTCCGAAGAAGATGAAGCCTATGACAAGTTCATTTGCTAATCCCATTGATGATGTTCCCATCTCAACCAGGCCATCAAAGGACCTTGTTCCTTTTGGTGAAGAATATGAGATCCCTAGCGGATCTGATGAAGAAATTCATTTTGCTGCTTCGTCAGAGCAAATTGATGAAGAAATTGAAGTGGATACGATCCCTTCAACTCCTGTCATCTCCTCGCCCATGCCTCAGTTCACAGCTGAAGAGGTTGGCGTTGAAGAAATGGAAGATGAAGATGTGGACGTTGGCTGCTCCACACCCATAATAAGTGATGAATTCTGGGAAAGTCAGCATCCAAACTCTCCAATGTTCACACCGCTGCAGCAAATACCTCAGTCGCCTGCACCAACTGTTCAAATGGGCTCTGAAGAAACTCACCCCACTTCATCTGTGCATGAGGAAATTCCAGCCACTAGTGCTGTAGAAAATGTTGCTGCTGAACATTTGAAGACGCGGACTACCACTGAAGAGGAACCAGAAATTCCTCAGCCTGAAGAACCTGCGATTGAGATTCCTGAGGTCGTGATGCAACTCACTGACACTCCTCTGCCGAACCAAAGGATCTATTCTCATGCAAGCAAAAGTTCAAGGCTGATGATTTCTTCGGCGAACACGTATTCTTCGAAGATTACAACCCATATAACTCTGCTCGCATTAGGAAGAGGCGTTTCTGGACTGCTAGTCAAGCCAATTTCTATTCCTCAGTGTTGTTCAACAAGGATAAAATCTTATATCATGAGCATATTCCTCACGTGGACATGGAATCTCTGTCGTGCTTCGCACCAGTCCTTAGTGTTCTTCACGACGCTGGACTGTTAAACTTTTGCTCTGACATCTGCGACTGGAATGAAGAACTGATTCTTCAATTCTATGCAACGCTGCACATCACAGGAGATTCTGAAGATGTGAATTCATGGGTGCTGGACTGGATGTCTGAAAATACTCACTACACTACACCAGTCTCTGAATTGCTTTGTGCCTTACCACTGAGTCCTCCCCTTGAAGAAGCTCGTTGCATCTACAGTGAACCTGAGCTTACAAATCATTACATGCAGGTGCTGATGAAACCTTTGAAACCAGGTCAAACACCAAGAACCAAATTCCTCGTGAAGGAATTGCTTTACATGCCCAGAACTGTCTATCGTATTCTTACGAGGACAATCAGTCCTATCAAAGGCCACGACTCATCTGATGAGGAAATTGTTGGCATCATGAAGAATCTAGTATTCAACATCGTTCATGGCATTCCTGTCAATTATCACGATTTCTTCATGAGGACTCTGGCAAATGTTGCACTATCTCCATTTGAGCTGAAGTCTTATGCACCTTGGATTATGAGATTCCTCAGGACAAGGTATTCACTCAACTACAAAGCTGATTTTCAGAATCACCTCAGCTACTTGCCCCCAATTGAAGTCCTCAAACAGACTTATTCCTTAGTTGATGGAAAGGGCAAGGCACCAGCTGTTATTGATGAAGGCATTCGTCCATTGGATGGTCAATTTCGCAAGGCTGCCTCTTATTCCACCAATGATGACTCTGCCACACATGACTCTGCCAATGCACCCAAGTCCACTCCTCAAGCCACTGCTCCGTGCGTGATGACTGATCGTGAACTTATGCTTAGTCTTCACCAGAAGGTGGATCGAAATCACAAATGGGTTAAGCGTCAGTTCGGTTCTCTTCTTCACAACATGACTGCTACACACAATGCAGTGAAGAAAAACCACTACTACCTCCATCAAGTCTTCGGTTGCACCTGGGCAATCCTGTCACATCTGTATGGTGAAGAAGATCTGAAAAAAATGGGTCTCAATGAAGATTTTGACTGGTCTGCACCTCCAGCGAAGAAATTCAAGAAGGTCAAGGTTCCTTCTCTGGTGGCCAGCTCATATTCTTCATCGCGCGACACTGATGAAAATGAAGACTTGGACGACACTACGGCAGGCCCTACTACAACAAACGACCCCAACAACGCTGGCGCTCCTTCATCAACTTGATATTCTTCAGGGGCGTTAGTCCTCATATTCGATCCTTTTGGTCATTTGATGACAAAGGGGGAGAATTTTTGAGTTAGTCTTCAAGCGGGTCTTTCTACATGGGCGTTTTTTTCAAAGTTACAACTCTCGTTCTTCTGAGACTTTTATTGGATCGAGTTGTAAACTTAAACCCGATGGTGCTCTGATACTCTTGATGCGTTTTTCTGCATGCTTATTCCTCGTTAATATTATTGCACGCATGCTGAATTACATCAGTCACCATATTTCATCATGCATTTCACATTCTTCACTGTTATATGTCAAATGTGTGTATGAATTACAAGATATAGGGGGAGATCTCCATGATTCAACTCTTCAAGTGTGCATTGCTTCAAAATCAAATTCCTCACTATGCACATCTTCAGGGGGAGTTCTTCTATATCTTGCAATCAAATTCCTTAACATTGGTATTTACACTTCATATGTTTATTCCCGTTGAAAACTTAACTTATATTGTCATTAATCACCAAAAAGGGGGAGATTGTAAGTGCATCTAGTGCCCTTAGTGATTTTGGTGTATTGAAGACTTATAGGTTAAGGGACTAATGCGTTTGTGAGTGTACATAGTTCTATAAGTCTATGAGGAGTTTGATATTTACAGAGAAAGACGACCCCTAAAAATGAAGTTATTCAACTGAAGACTCTGGTATTCTGAAGACTTTCTGAAGACTTTGAAAGTGAAGAAATTGGTGTGACCTTGAAGACTTGGTATTCATTCGAGGAACATGAAGCGTGAAGACTTTTGTTTTCGTAGTTTCATTTTCTCTTTCTTGAGTCATAGGAAACACCATACTGTTAAAGGGGGTCGAGGAAATACTAAGGAAAAATTTCCATGTGATGCTCAACTCAAAATCCTACACCTACCAATCCCTTCGAGTGAAGCCATTGGAAATCTCATATAGTTCAGTCAATTTCTTCAGTGACAGAGACAAAGTTCTTCTGGTCTCTGAGGAATTTGTTCTGACTGAGGAGTTAGGAATTCGCCAGTGCGGATTTCCTACACAGTGAGGAACATGGTAGCCCTGAGGATTTTGCTACTCAAAATTCCGACTGTTGCTGTGCTATGCGCTAGCTGTCCCAAAATATCTATCCACCTAACGGTCATATCATTGAAGGGCATTTATGTATTATCATGTCAGGCTGCTCCCTAGGATATAAATAGCCGCCCCCTACAACCACTAGCTGGTTGGCTGCTCCGAGAGAAACTGACACTTGTCATTTGAGAGCAACCCATCCTCTGAGGACTTTGAGCGAAAATCATCAAGTGAGGAAAAACCCAAAACCGAAACGCCTACAAACCCCAAGTGATTGAGCATCACTGAAGAGATTGATCCTGCATGGATCCGACGCTTGTTACCTTTGAAGATTGTGCTTCTTCCAGACGGTTAGGCGTCATGGTCTAGAGCATCCAAGAGGAATTGTGGATCGCCGAGTGACCAAGTTTGTGAAGGTTTGGAAGTCGCCTGAAGACTTACCACGAGTGATTGGACGAGGTCTGTGTGACCTTAGTTCAAGGAGAATACGGCGAGGACTGGGTGTCCTGAGCTGCGTGTTTAGGACTGGGTGTGCGGGACTGTGTGTCCTCGAGTTTAAATACCCAGCCGCTCCAACCAGACGTACAACTGAGACAACAGTTGGAACTGGTCTACCAAATCATTGTCTTCACCAAGCTTACTGGTTCCATTTCCTCGACTCTTTCATTTCCTCATAACTGTGTTGTGTGCTTGTTCATATCTGTGCTTGAAGACTTTGACTGAAGACTTTCTCAATTTCCTCAGTTCAATTTCTTCAGTCTGATTGTCTTTATCCTGTGTTATCTTGTGCTTACGCTTCCTGTACTCTGTGCCTGTCTTCATTTCATCATGATGACTATGCTTGTATTCTGTTATGTTTACGTTTGAGTACTTATTCCGCTGCTAGTAGTTCTTCGCTAAAGAATTTCCTCACCGGCAAATTCCTCAGTGAAGAATTTCATAAAAATCGCCTATTCACCCCCCCCCCCCTCTAGTCGATATAATGCACTTTCACCTAGGCCTTGTTTCAACGCATTGCAATACCGATTACGCTCACTTTTAGCATTAGTTACCTTGCTGTTTTTATATTTTCAGATTACAAAAACCTATATCTACCATCTATATTGCACTTGTATCACCATCGCTTCGCCGAACTAGTGCACCTATACAATTTACCATTGTATTGGGTGTGTTGGGGACACAAGAGACTCTTTGTTATTTGGTTGCAGGGTTGCTTGAGAGAGACCATCTTCATCTTACGCCTCCTACGGATTGATAAACCTTAGGTCATCCACTTGAGGGAAATTTTCTATTGTCCTACAAACCTCTGCACTTGGAGGCCGAACAACGTCTACAAGAAGAAGGTTGTGTAGTAGACATCAACCGGCGGTGGGGAGTTGTTTCGAGGCAGCGAGGCGGTGCTGGGGCCGGCGGTTCGGTCGGTGGTGGCTGGCGGCTCAGGGGGTGCAGGTTGAAGATGAACTGCAGGCCCTCCCTAAACTACATGTCAAGTGCCTCTTTGCTACCATTGCATTTAGTGTCGACAGTAACATTCAGATTCCACAGTAAATTTCAGTTTCGATAGTTAAGTTCAGAGTCAACAGTTTTTACCTCATCTGTTGTAGTCAGGTGGTTTTTGGTGATGTAAATTTTACATCTATTTTACATCATCTATTGGAGATGCTATTAGAATCCCACTTGAGACTGACGATGTCTGTCTTGTGCTGTTTCAGCCTTGATGTCCTGTTCACCTCTTGGACTCCAAGTCAGTTCCAAATTAATGTTCAAACTTGAGTTCTAAATTAGTTGTGGGGCACATATCGAGGAAGCAATGTATAGTATCTTTGTCTAATATCTGGTTCACCTAGGGTATGCCTATGTTGTTCATCTTGGGTGGGAAACAAATAGTAAAGCAATCATCATCTGTATTTTTATTAAATTAAAGCAATCATTAGCCTCCTATCATTATTTTTGGATCCATCCACTGGTTGTTACCATCACTCTAAATTTCTGCATGCTCTCCTTCCATAATCTCACCATATTTTTTTCGTATGCATGTCAGATATTGTACACAGTCATGTTGAACATGTAGAGAAAAAGAGAAGAGTTTTGTGCGGCAATACAATGTCATGCAGACATTGCTCCATGGTGGGTTCAATGGCAAACCCTCCTCGCCCCTCTCCAAATTGTAATCCAGAGGAAGATATTTGTTCTGAGGCGGATTCAGACGCTGCTGACCACTCATATTTACCTCCCAAGGTGTTTGCTCTATCTTGGCATGATGATGTTAGTCATATCATGCATGTGTTGCCTTGCAGTGCCTACTATTGACATCATATATGTCATCTGCTTAGTTTAGACATGTTCTGTAATGCCACATGTTTAGTTTCTATATCATATATGGGAATTATGCAGTCTCATGTCTTTTAGCCAGCCATAATATATGTGAAATGTGCAATGTCATCCTGTTTAACCAGGCATCATATATTTGGATGATATCTTTCCCATCCTTTTCTTCATTACATTTCCATTTGTCGACAATGTTTGTACATTAAACTACTCTTCCTGTGAATCAGCCATTTGGGTGGGAGACTGAAAAATCTGGAGTGAAAACAAGGCCTTCAGAGCAGACAATGCTACCGGTCTAGGCAGATCTCTTGTTGGGTCTCGATAGCTCCTCGGAGATGGATTCAGAGACAGATGACCAGTCCTATTCCCCCACCGAGGTGTATGCTCTAACTTGGCATGGTTATACTGCTCATATCATGCATATGGTGTCTTGCATTGCATAGTTTAGACATCATATACACAATATTCAACACCATGTTCTTAGTTTAGATAGCATATCGAATGCCCTCTGTTTAGCATATAAATCACATATGTGAATTAAATGGTGCAATCCTGATTACTTAGATAACATGTAGGTGAATTATGTCATGCGATCGTGTTTAGTTATTCATCATATCTTTGAATTATGTTATGCCATGCTATCCAGTTTAGATAGACATCATATATGTGAAATTATGCCATGCTATCCGTTTTAGTTAAACAATATACATGTCAACTATTTCATGCCTTCTTTTTTCCACGCTATCTATTGCATCTGTCTCTCATACAATGTATGTACATTCAACTATGTTTCCTGTTTATCAGCTATTTGAATTGGAGCGGGTGATGTCAGTATCTAGCGGACTAAAAACACGGTCTTCAAATAAAACAGTGCTACCTCTTGGTGGAGATAGCACCCCGGTTGTACATGCACGAGAACCGACCCTACCACACATAACCCAAACTCTCACAGATTGTACCCCTACTGCGATGGACAGAGAACCAGCTTCACCCAATCTAACCCCAACCCCAGTAGATAGTAACCCAGTTCCTGTTGACACAGCACCATCTCCACCACAGAGCTCCCAAACAAGAGCAGTTAGTAAGGCAGCTCCAGCACCCAAAGGGCCAGTACTACCACGGTGAACCCCAACTCCACCAGTTAGTACGCCTATTCATATGGAGGAAGCACAACCAGCTAGTCGTAGTTTAGCATCTATCGCATTCGATGTTGTTAAATCGTATGTGCGTATCTTCCCATCTTCGAAATATTATACTGAAGATGAAGGAAAATGCCAGTTGCAGGTGTTTGTGCAGGAGTTATGTGTAATTAATGTCATTCATGGCAATTACTTGGCTTTGTCCCACACATCCTAAATCCATGATGATTATAATACAGCAAATTTTCTCTATAGAGAAGGACCGATTTGGAAACTTGGGATGAGGTAACCTGTGCTAATACCTCTGCTATCTTCAAGAATGCTTGGTGGCAATATCGGAATTACCTGAAGAAAACGTATTTCACTGGCAAAGAAACTCATCAAATTCCCTTATGTTCTCCAGAGACACATTTACTGGACGATGATTGGGAACGCCTTCTTCTATACTGGTCCCGAACCAAGAATGTGGTAAGGTCTATGAGCTCATTTTCTATTTTTAAGTACTATATTCTTGTGTCTTACTGTACTCTGTTCATGTAGAACAAGTGCCTAAACCTGAAGAACAACTGTTCTAATTTAAGATTCCATTGCTATCATAGTTCAAAAGAGTGCTAGGCGTTAATTGTGCGTTTTGCCATCGCCTTGCGCTTTACTGACCAAAGCGCATGCTTATGCACAGATTAAGCGTAGTTATGCGCAATGTGTTTTGCCAACACCTAGAGCCTAGGTGCGCTTAAGCGCTCGCTTAGGCGTGTTTTTTTAACTATGATTGCTATCGTGCATATTGCTTTGCTCTTGTATCACTGTATTTACTCATACAAACTTATTTTTAAATTAAAGGATCCAATCGAAACTCCAATGGCACGGCAGGTATGTTCACGCATGTTTCTTTAACAGGTTTGATCTTATCAATAGCTCTGTTGATTTTAATTTCAATTGTGTATACAGTTGACTTCTCATATCATGCACATTCCTAGCATCACAACAGAGCCAATAGTGTTGTTGTTCATTGATAACCCACAAGTACAGGGGATCGCAACAGTTTTCGATAAGTAAGAGTGTCGAACCCAACAAGGAGCTAAAGGCAGAACAAATATTCCCTCAAGTTCTATTGACCACCGATACAACTCTATGCACGCTTGATGTTCGCTTTACCTAGAACAAGTATGAAACTAGAAGTACTTTGTAGGTGTTGTTGGATAGGTTTACAAGATAATAAAGATTACGTAAATAAAAAGTAGGGCTGTCTAGATAAAGAAACAATAATGTAAATATAGCAAGTCCGGAAAAGTGGTGGTAGGAGTTGTGAAATTGCCCCTAAGCAATTGACTACTTTACTAGACCGATAGCAAGTATTATGTGGGAGAGGCCACTGCTAGCATGTCATCCCTGACTTGGAATTCTATGCAATTATGATTGGAACTATTAGCAAGAATCCGCAACTACTAGCGTTCATTAAGGTAAAACCCAACCATAGCATTAAGATATATTGGTCCCCCTTCAATCCCATATGCATCAATTTCTATGCTAGGTTGAAGCTTCTGTCACTCTTGCCCTCCAATACATAGTCCTATCAACATACAACTAACCCTAGGGTGTGATCCATGCGCGCACTCATATGATGGGAACCAAAGGACAACAACATAACCGCAAGCAAATTAAATCAATCATAGCAATTCATCAACCACCGATAGGACAACGAAAATCTACTCAGACATCATAGGATGGCAACACATCATTGGATAATAATATGAAGCATAAAGCACCATGTTCAAGTAGAGGGTACAGCGGGTTGCGGGAGAGTGGACCGCTGTAGATAGAGGGGTAAGGTGATGGAGATGTTGGTGAAGATGGCGGAGGTGTTGGTGTAGATCGCGATGATGATGATGATGATGATGGCCACAGCAGCGTTCCGGCGCCACCGGAAGAGAAGGGGAGAGGGGGCCCTTCGTCTTCTTCTTCCTTGACCTCCTCCCTAGATGGGAGAAGGGTTTCCCCTCTGGTCCTTGGCCTCCATGTCATGGGAGGGGCGAGAGCCCCTCTGAGATTGGATCTGTCTCTCTGTCTCTCTTTGTTTCTGCGTTCTCAGATTCTACCCTTTCACCGTTTCTTATATTCTCGGAGACACATAACTCCGATTGGGCTGAAATTTTAACACGATCTCTATCCATATATTATCTTTCTTGTGGAGAAAGAAGGGCATCAACCGCCTTATGGGGTGGCCACGAGGGTCAGGGGCGCGCCTGCCCCCCTGGGGCACGCCCCCTGCCTTGTGGGCCCCTCGAGCATCGTCTCGCGTTGATTTCACTTCCCAAAAATCACATATATTCCAAAAAAATATCCATCCCTTTTTATCCCATTTGGACTCCATTTGATATGGATTTTCTGCGAAACAAAAAACATGCAACAAGCAGGAACTGGCATTGGGTACTGGATCAATATGTTAGTCCCAAAAATAGTATAAAAAGTTGCCAAAGTATATGAAAGTTGTGGAATATTGGCATGGAACAATCAAAAATTATAGATATGACAGAGACATATCAGCATCCCCAAGCTTAATTCATGCTCGTCCTCGAGTAGGTAAATGATAAAAAAATAATTTTTGATGTGGAATGCTACCTAGCATAATCTTGATCATATGTCTAATCATGGCATGAATATTAAGACACGAGTGATTCAAAGCAATAGTCTATCATTTGACATAAAAACAACAATACTTCAAGCCTACTAATAAAGCAATCATGTCTTTTCAAAATAGCATGGCCAAAGAAAGTTATCCCTACAAAATCATATAGTCTGGCTATGCTCCCTCTTCTTCACACAAAATATTCACATCATGCACAACTGCTACCTCTTGAGCTTGCGTTGGATTTCCCAGAAGAGGAAGGGATGATGCAGCAGAGTAGCGTAAGTATTTCCCTCGGTTTTTGAGAACCAAGGTATCAATCCAGTAGGAGGCCACGCTCAAGTCCCTCGTACCTGCACAAAACGATAGCTACTCGCAACCAACGCGATTAGGGGTTGTCAATCCCTTCACGGTCACTTACGAGAGTGAGATCTGATAGATATAATATTTTTGGTATTTTTGGTATAGAGATGCAAAGTGAAAAGTAAAAGGCAAAGTAAAAAAGCAAAGCAAGATTAAAGTGATGGAGATTAATATGATGAGAATAGACCGGGGGGCATAGGTTTCACTAGTGGCTTCTCTCAAGAGCATAAGTATTCTACGGTGGGTGAACAAATTACTGTTGAGCAATTGACAGAATTGAGCATAGTTATGAGAATATCTAGGCATGATCATGTATATAGGCATCACGTCCGTGACAAGTAAACCGAAACGATTCTGCATCTACTACTATTACTCCACTCATCGACCGCTATCCAGCATGCATCTAGAGTATAAGTTAAAAACAGAGTAACGCCTTAAGCAAGATGACATGATGTAGAGAGATCGATTCATGCAATATGAAATAAACCCCATCTTATTATCCTCGATGGCAACGATGCAATACATGCCTTGCTGCCCCTTCTGTCACTGGGAAAGGACACCGCAAGATCGAACCCAAAGCTAAGCACTTCTCCCATGGCAAGAACTACCAATCTAGTTGGCCAAACCAAACGGATAATTCGAAGAGACTTGCAAAGATAACCAATCATACATAAAAGAATTCAGAGAAGATTCAAATATTATTCATAGATAGACTTGATCATAAACCCACAATTCATTGGTCTCAACAAACACACCGCAAAAAGAAGATTACATCGAATAGATCTCCACAAGAGAGGGGGAGAACTTTGTATTGAGATCCAAAAAGAGAGAATAAGCCATCTAGCTACTAACTATGGACCCGAAGGTCTGAGGTAAACTACTCACACTTCATCGGAGAGGCTATGATGATGTAGGAGCCCTCCGTGATGACGGCCCTCTCCGGCGGAGCTCCGGAACAGGCCCCAAGATGGGATCTCATGGATACAGAAAGTTGCGGCGGTGGAATTAGGTTTTTGGCTCCTGTTCTGATCGTTTGGGGGTATGTAGGTATATATAGGAGGAAGGAGTACGTCGGTGGAGCACCGAGGGGCCCACGAGGCAGGGGGCGCGCCCCCCACCCTTGTGACCGCCTCTCTGATGTCTTGGCGTAGGGTCCAAGTCTCCTGGATCACGTTCGGTGAGAAAATCACGTTCCCGAAGGTTTCATTTTGTTTGGACTCCGTTTGATATTCCGTTTCTCCGAAATACTGAAATAGGCCAAAAACAGCAATTCTGGGCTGGGCCTCCGGTTAATAGGTTAGTCCCAAAAATAATATAAAAGTGGAAAATAAAGCCCAATATAGTCCAAAACAATAGATAATATAGCATGGAGCAATCAAAAATTATAGATACGTTGGAGACGTATCAGGCATCCCCAAGCTTAATTCCTGCCCGTCCTCGAGTAGGTAAATGATAAAAAGAGAATTTTTGATGCGGAGTGCTACTTGGCATAATTTCAATGTAAATCTTCTTAATTGTGATATGAATATTCAGATTCAAAAGATTCAAGACAAAAGTTTATATTGACATAAAAATAATAATACTTCAAGCATACTAACAAAGCAATTATGTCTTCTCAAAATATCATGGCCAAAGAAAGTTATCCCTACAAAATCATATAGTCTGGTTATGCTCTATCTTCACCACACAAAGTATTTAAATCATGCACAACCCCGATGACAAGCTAAGCAATTGTTTCATACTCTAACTTTTTCAAAACTTTTTCAATCTTCACGCAATACATGAGCGTGAGCCATGGATATAGCACTATAGGTGGAATAGAATGGTGGTTGTGGAGAAGACAAAAAAGGAGAAGATAGTCTCAGATCAACTAGGCGTATCAACGGGCTATGGAGATGCCCATCAATAGATATCAATGTGAGTGAGTAGGGATTGCCATGCAACGGATGCACTAGAGCTATAAGTATATGAAAGCTCATCAAAAGAAACTAAGTGGGTGTGCATCCAACTTACTTGCTCACGAAGACCTAGGGCAATTTGAGGAAGCCCATCATTGGAATATACAAGCTAAGTTCTATAATGAAAGATTCCCACTAGTATATGAAAGTGATAACATGAGAGACTCTCTATTATGAAGATTATGGTGCTACTTTGAAGCACAAGTGTGGTAAAAGGATAGTAACATTGTCCCTTCTCTCTTTTTCTCTCATTTTTTAATTTTTTTATTTGGGCCTTTTCTCTTTTTTATGGCCTCTTTTCTTTCTCTTTTTAGTTGGGCTTCTTTGGTCTCTTTTATTTATTTTTCGTCCGGAGTCTCATCCCGACTTATGGGGCAATCATAGTCTCCATCATTCTTTCCTCACTTGGGACAATGCTCTAAAAATGATGATCATCACACTTTTATTTTTCTTACAACTCAACAATTACAACTCGATACTTAGAACAAAATATGACTCTATATGAATGCCTCCGGCGGTGTACCGGGATATGCAATATGACAATGATGAATGTGTCATGATAAACGGAACGGTGGAAAGTTGCATGGCAATATATCTCGGAATGGCTATGGAAATGCCATGATAGGTAGGTATGGTGGATGTTTTGAGGAAGGTATATGGTGGGTGTATGATACCGGCAAAAGGTGCGCGGTATTAGAGAGGCTAGCAAAGGTGGAAGGGTGAGAGTGCGTATAATCCATGGACTCAACATTAGTCATAAAGAACTCATATACTTATTGCAAAAATCTAGAAGTTATCAAAGCAAAGTATTACGCGCATGCTCCTAGGGGGATAGATTGGTAGGAAAAGACCATCGCTCATCCCCGACCACCACTCATAAGGAAGACAATCAATAAATAAATCATGCTCCGACTTCATCACATAATGGTTCACCATACGTGCATGCTACGGGAATCACAAACTTTAACACAAGTATTCTTTAAATTCACAACTACTCAACTAGCATGAATCTAATATTATCACCTCCATATCTCAAAACAATTATCATGCTTCAATCTTTTCTTAGTATTCAACACACTCAAAAGAAAGTTTCACAAATCTTGAATACCAAGCATATTATTATTAAGCAAATTACCATGCTATTAAGAGACTCTCAAAATAATTTAAGTGAAGCATGAGAGATCAATAGTTTCTTTAAAACAAATCCACCACCGTGCTCTAAAATATCTAGTGAAGCACATAGAGCAAAACTACCTAGCTCAAAAAGATATAAGTGAAGCACATAGAGCAAAACTACTTTAGCTCAAAAAGATATAAGTGAAGCACATAGAGTATTCTATCAAATTTTAATTCATGTATGGCTCTCTCAAAAGGTGTGTACAGAAAGGATGATTGTGGCATACTAAAACACAAAGACACAAATAATACAAGACGCTCCAAGCAAAACACATATCATGTTGGTGAATAAAAATATAGCTCCAAGTAAATTACCGATGGAAGTGGACGAAAGAGGGGATGCCTTCCGGGGCATCCCCAAGCTTTGAATTTTTGGTGTCCTTGGATTATCTTGGGGGTGCCATGGGCATCCCCAAGCTTAGGCTCTTGCCACTCCTTGTTCCATAATCCATCAAAAGAATTCACCCAAAACTTGAAAACTTCACAACACAAAACTTAAAGTAGAAAACTCGTGAGCTCCGTTAGCGAAAGAAAACAAAAAACCACTTCAAGTTACTGTAATGAACTCATTCTTTATTTATATTGGTGTTAAACCTACTGTATTCCAACTTCTCTATGGATTATAAACTATTTTACTAACCATAGATTCATCAAAATAAGCAAACAGCACACGAAAAACAGAATCTGTCAAAAACAGAACAGTCTGTAGTAATCTGTAGCTAGCACAATATCTGGAACCCCAAAAATTCTAAAATAAATTGCTTGACGTGAGGAATTTATCTATTAATCATCTGAAAAAATAATTAACTAAATATCACTCTTCAAATAAAAATGACAGCAGTTCTCGTGAGCGCTAAAGTTTCTGTTTTTTACAGCAAGTTCAACAAGACTTTCCCCAAGTCTTCCCAACGGTTCTACTTGGCACAAACACTAATTAAACACAAAAAAACACAACCAAAACAGAGGCTAAATAATTTATTTATTAAATAACAGTAAGGAAAAATATTGGGTTGTCTCCCAACAAGCGCTTTTCTTTAAAGCCTTAAAGCTAGGCATACGATTTTAACGATGCTCACAAGAAAGACAAGAATTGAAGCACAAAGAGAGCATCATAAAACACGTGACAATCACATCTAAGTCTAACATACTTCCTATGCATAGGCATATTATAGGCGAACAAGTTATCAAGGCAAGCAAAAACTAGCATATGCAAGGAAGCGGAAAGCAAGGAACTAAAATAAATTTGGGTTGCCTCCCAACAAGCGCTATCGTTTAACGCCCCTAGCTAGGCATGATGATTTCAATGATGCTCACATAAAGGATAAGAATTGAAACATAAAGAGAGCATCATGAAGAATATGACTAGCAGATTTAAGTCTAACCCACTTCCTATGCATAGGGATTTTGTGAGCAAACAATTTATGGGAGCAAGAATCAACTTGCATAGGAAGGTAAAACAAGCATAACTTCAAAACTTTAAGCACATGGAGAGGAAACTTGATATTATTGCAATTCCTACAAGTATATATTCCTCCCTCATAATAATTTTCAGTAGCATCATGAATGAATTCAACAATATAACCATCACATAAAGCATTCTTTTCATGATCTATAAGCATAGAAAATTTACTACTCTCCACATAGGCAAAATTCTTCTCATTCGGAATAGTGGGAGTATCATAGGAAACTCGAATACTATAAATTGTTTCCACATTAAAAGAGTAATGTTCAGATAAGGGGTAATCATAATCATGACGAGTTTTATAAACATAATCACTACTTTTTATAGCATAAGTATCATCACAATAATCATCATAAGTAGGAGGCATGTTATCATCATTATAAACTTGCATATCAAAACTTGGGAGACTAAAAATATCATCTTCATTAATCATAGCATCCCCAAGCTTGGGACAAACATTAATTGCAGCAAATATATCTCAAAAACATCATCTTTATCAAACATAGCATCCCCAAGCTTGGGCCTTTTCATATCATAAGCATAATCACTCTCATCATTAATAGTATGGATAGCACCGATAGTATAGCAATTATCATATTCTTCCAAGCAAGTGCCAAAAAGATTTTCATGATCATAAGAAGTATCATTATCTTCCACAATTATATTTTCATGAGGCACAATAGTAATAGGAGCAGCATTATGTCGGTGTACTAAAGGAGGGGTACCTTAGTATCCCGAACTTGTGCACGGGCAGTCGCAGCGACCCGCGGCAAGGCTTGCCGGGCGACCGCCAAGACCCTCCATGGTTCCTTTAGGAGCCATTCAAGAACAAAGTATCCAAGAGCAAAACAAGGCCCCGGCAAGAGGAGCTTGCCGGGAAGGAGACAAGACCCCAGCAAGAGGAGCTTGCCGGGAAGGAGACGAGACCCCGGCAAGAGGAGCTTGCCGGGAAGGCCAACCAAAGCATCTCAAGAAGCTCGCCGCGGCGCACTGCGCGCCCCGACAAGACCCGGTGAGCGACCAGCTCCCGGACGCGACAAGGCAACACCCGCAGCAAGGCGCTTGCCGTGGTAAGCTACTACTCCGCAACCCGCACTCCAGCTCACCCACCAACGTGTCGCCCTGGGACCATTCCTGGCGTACGTGGCGGGAGGCTGTGCAGCCGGGGGCATGCGGTGGCAACCAGGCGCTGACAAGGAGCCATCGTGGCAAACGGTGGCGCCCTTGACGGTCCCTTTCCGCCCCATCTAGGCGACACAGACAGGCATTTAATGCCCTTGTCCCCTGCCATCAGGGTTAGGTAGGATACGACTGTTGTAGGCGGTGGAGCCAACTACCACCTCTTTTACATTTTTACCCTCACCTCTGTTGCCACCTGTCGGTGACCCCTTAGACATATAAAAGGAGGCCCATGCGCAACAATGGGGGAGGACAGCCATTCTCACGCTCGGTCTCGCCAGCTGCTTGAGTGTACTGTAGCACTCATCGCTCCCGAGCAAGAACTCAATACAACCACCAAAGCAGGAGTAGGGTTTTACGCATCCGTGCGGCCCGAACCTGGGTAAACCGATCGTCTCGCTCGTGCGTTCGCCTCGATCTGCTCTTTGTGCATCCACCGCCCCCTGCCGAACCGAAAGGGGCTCGGTCCGCCGATCCCCATAGGTGTGCGAGGGATCAGCAACCCCCGACATCTTTGGCACGCTAGGTAGGGGGCGCGTCAAGGTTGTGCGAACCTGATCCGGCGTTCGCACGAGCCGAATTTTCATCGTCTTCATCAACATGCCGCCGAAGAAGAAGGTTTCGGAAGCAGCTGCTCCGTCTGCGCCGAACCCACCATCGCCGGGGCGCACGGCTGGTGGGGTAGACGTCGGCGGAAGAGCGGGCGCCGACGGGGAGACCCATGGCGCAGCCAGGTCCAAGGACCAGGTTGCGCCGCCCGTCGGCGGCGCGGTCGCCTCCCAGAACGACCACGCGCACTCCAAGACCTCGGCGTCCGTACACGCACCGCGCCCGTCCCAGGAGGCGCGGGACCAGCAGCGTCATGGTGCCCACGGTACCATACGTCTGCTGGGCCAAGATCAAGCTGGCGTATCCCGGAGTGCTCAGGACCAGCATGCGTGCCAGCATGCTGGCGCGAGCGTGGCGCGGTCGCTTGGACGAGATGTTGCTCCTTCTAACGCAGTTAGAAGTCCGAGCATACCTTGCTCCTCGCACCGTTCGCTGCCGCCACCCACCACTCCGGCGGAAGCGTTGGCACGTGCCCAGCTGCTCCTAGACTACCCTCCAACGCCGAAGAGGATCGATGACTGGAGGGCCACTATTCAGAGTCTCATCAGCTTCGCCAACGGCGACAAACCACGGCAGCCGAGCGCATCGCTGCCGCGGCAAGTCAGCCAGGCGCGAGCCGGTGGCGACAAGACCGGCGAGGGTGCAACCACTGTGCACTCTCCGCCTCGAAGGCCAAGATCGCCGACTCGCCGGATCCACCTCGACAACTACTCCACCGCGTCGTTAGATCCGCGAGCTCATCGCGATCAACGCCAAGTTCTCCATGAGAGGCAGCAAGAAGACGCTCGAACACGCATCGAGCGCCGAAGAGAAGCGCGGCGTCAATCAGACCTGCGCGCTGGGCCCTCTGTTGACATGCATGCACCCGGAGAGCCAGGTAACTTGCCGTACGCGGCAGGTTGTCCTGCGTTTACCCGTGAGCTGCGGCAAGTCCAGTGGCCCAACCAGAAGCATTTCAAGCCAGACGTACTGGAGAAGTACGACGGCAAGTCGCACCCGTCTGAGTTCCTCAGCATCTACACCATTGCGGTGCAGGCTGCCGGGGGGCGAGACGACAAGGTCCTTGCCAACTACTTCCCGCTCGTGCTCAAGCCCGAAGTCAGATCCTGGCTCATGCACTTGCCGGACAACTCCATATCCTCTTGGGCGGATTTGTGCCATCAGTTTGTCGGCGCCTTTATGGGCGGCCACAAACCACATGGCCAAGAGAGTGACCTCCACTTGCTTGCCCAGAAGGAAGGAGAACCCCTGCGCAAGTATATCCAGAGATTCATCCGCGTGCAGCGCAACATCCCAGACATCCACCCTGTCGCGGTTATCAACGCGTTCCATCAGAACGTGCGTAATCACAGGATGCGGGAGGAGATGGCGATGAGCAGGATCAGAGACATCAGCGAGCTATACGCCCTGGCCGACAAGTGCGCACGCGCTGAAGAAGGGAGGAAACTCCCCGGAGAAGATGCTGGAGCAGGGGGATCTGACAGCGAAGATGCCGCCCCGGCAAGGAAAAACCGGAGGCGCAACAGGAAGAAGAGCGGCAAAGAGGTACTAGTCGTTGAGCAGTCCGGCGATGACGGCCCCGCCAAGCAAGCCAAAGTTGGCAGCTCCAGCAAGGAGGTTGCCGCATGCACCAACTGCCAGGCTGTGGCGGCCGCCGACAAGCAGGACGGCTCCGGCAAGCAGTACTGCAAGATTCACCGCACCAAGGGCCATGATCTCCAGAACTGCAAGAGGGTCGAGCAGCTTGTCCAGCAACAAAAAGCTAAGTGCGAGCGGCGCGACAAGGAGAGAGCCCGAGGAGGCGGTGGAGAAGCCGGCAAGAAGCGCGCTGGCCAGGGAGGAAGCCGCGGCAAGGTCAAGCAGCGGCAAGGAGACAGACCTCCCCGCGGCCGCGACAAGGACGAAGACGAAGACGACGACGAAGACATGGATGATGTTGAGAACAGCGAGCAGGAGTTTCAGAAGGCTACAGAAGTCATGTGTGTTGACGGTGGCGCTTCTCTGCATACTTCCCACCGCCAACTCAAACAGTGGCTCCGGGAAGTTAATGCGGCAGAGCCACCTGTCGAATCACGCAAGCTTCTGAAGCGGTCCAGCACGCCTATCGTCTTTGACATTGAGGACCACCCTGATCGCACAACTGCGGTCGGGTGCCTGCCATTGTTGGTTTCGCCAACAATCCGCAACCTCAAAGTCACTAAGATGCTAGTTGACAGCGGGGCCAGCCTAAATCTGATCTCCTCTGCTGTGCTCCAGAAACTCCAGATCCCGGACAGCGAGCTCGAAGAAACCGGTACATTCCAAGGAATTAACCCGGGAAGGAGCAAGCCGAAAGGGAAGGTCACGTTGCCGGTGACATTTGGCAGCGAGCTGAATTTCAGAACGGAGAGGGTCACTTTCGACGTTGCTGATTTCCCATTACCTTACAATGGGATACTTGGCCGTCCTGCACTCGCCAAGTTCATGGCGGCCTCTCACTATGCATACAACATGCTCAAGATGCCAGGCCCGATAAGCGTCATCTCTGTCCCTGGCGACAAGAAGGATGCCCTTATCTGCACCGACAAGATCTACCGGGAAGCTGCTGCCATGACGGACCGCGAGACACTTGCCGCTGAAGCTCCCGGGGGGAAGAAGACTAAGTCCGGCAAGAGCTCTGGTGCCTACTCTGGCAAGCGCGCCTCTTTGGAGTGCCGTGCTGCCGTCGAGGATGCACCATCGAGCTCCACCGGCAAGTGGACCAAGTCCGGCAAGAGCTCTGATGCCCACTCCGGCAAGCGCGCCTCCTCGGAGTGCTGCGCTACCGTCGAGGATGCACCATCGAGCTCCACCGGCAAGAGTAAGAAGACGATGGCAGCTCCACCACTTACCAAGAAGGTGTCCGCCAAGGAGGACAGCACTGGTGGTACCTTCACCATCAGTGCCACGCTTGACCCTAAATAGGAAAGAGCACTCGTTACTTTCCTGCGGGCAAATGTCGACGTGTTTGCGTGGCAACCGTCTGACATCCCCGGTGTTCCCAGGAAGGTAATTGAGCACCATCTTGCCGTTTGTCCTCATGCGCGGCCCGTCAAGCAGAAGGTCAGGAAACAGGCGGTGGAGCGCCAAGAATTCATAGCAGAAGAAATCAAGAAATTGGAAGCAGCAGGCCTCGTCAGAGGGGTGCTCCATCCCACGTGGTTGGCCAATCCGGTTGTAGTGCGCAAGGCGAATGGGAAATGGAGGCTTTGTATTGACTTTACTGATGTTAATAAAGCTTGTCCCAAAGATCCATTTCCCTTGTCGCGCATTGACCAGATTGTTGACTCCACAGCCAGATGTGAGTTGCTTTCATTTCTTGACGCATATTCAGGATACCATCAGATCTTCATGGCAGAAGAGGATGAGGAGAAAACCGCATTCATTACTCCATGTGGCACGTACTATTTCATACGGATGCCTTTCGGATTAAAGAATGCTGGTTCAACATTTGCCAGAGTAGTCCATATCGCTTTGAAGCCACAGATACACAGAAATGTAGAAGCCTACATGGATGATATAGTGGTCAAAAGCAAAGACAGGGCAACTCTGATCCAAGACTTAGAAGAGACTTTTACAAATCTGCGCAAGGTCAACCTCAAGCTCAACCCCGAGAAGTGTGTGTTCAGAGTCCCTTCCGGCAAGCTTCTCGGGTTCTTTGTGTCTCAGCGGGGAATCGAAGCCAACCCCGACAAGATTAGGGCCATTGAGCAGATCAAAGCACCAAAGCGCGTCAAAGATGTACGGAAGCTTGCCGGCTGCGTAGCTGCTCTCAGCAGGTTTATCTCTCAGTCTGCTGAGTGCGCCCTGCCGTTTTTCAAAATTTTGAAAAGGGCAGGTCCAATGAAATGGACTCCGGAAGCGGAGGTTGTGCTGCAAGACTTGAAGAGATACCTGTCCACCACTCCAACACTTGTCGCACCTAAACCACAAGAGAAGTTGTTGCTGTACATAGCGGCAACCAATCAAGTGGTTAGTGCTGCGCTAGTAGCGGAGAGGGAGGCCGATGACGAGCCAGCGACCGCGGCAGGCACATCCAGCGATAAGCAGGGGGCTTCCCCGACGAGCTCTGGTCCCGACAAGGATGGATCTGCGCAGATGCAAGAGGAGATACAGAAGAAAATGGTGCAGCGCCCAGTTTACTTTGTCAGCTCCCTTTTACACGGGGCTAGGTCAAGGTACTCTGGTGTGCAGAAGCTGCTTTTCGGCCTTCTCATGGCCTCGAGAAAGCTGCGCCATTACTTCTAAGCACATGAGATCACACTTGTCACTCGCTTTCCGCTGAAGAGGATATTGCAAAATCCAGAAGCAACAGGCAGGATTGTCGAGTGGGCACTGGAACTGTCAAGCTTTGGCCTCAAGTTTGAGAGTACATCAACAATCCAGAGCAGAGCATTGGCCGAGTTCATAGTAGAATGGACGCCAACTCCAGACGAAGAAATTCCGGAGATGAGCATCCCCGCCAAGGAAGCAAGCAAAGAGTGGCTCATGTACTTTGACAGTGCCTTCTCACTGAAAGGCGCCGGTGCTGGTGTACTGCTAGTCACACCCACCGGAGAGCACCTCAAGTACATAGTCCAGATGCACTTTCCCAAGGAGCAAGCGACAAACAATACTGCAGAGTATGAAGGCTTGCTTGCCGGTCTCAGGATCGCGGCAGAACTTGGGATTAAGAAGCTCATTGTCAGGGGTGACTCGCAGCTTGTCGTCCGTCAAGTGAACAAGGTTTACCAGAGTCCGTTGATGGAAGCTTACGTTGATGAAGTGAGGAAGCTAGAAGAGCGCTTTGACGGCCTGCAAATGGAACATGTTCCAAGAGCTGAGAACGACATTGCCGATGGCCTGTCAAAGTGCGCAGCACTTAAGTTACCTGTGGAACCAGGGATCTTTGTGCTCAAGCTGACTCAGCCATCCGTGACACCATCAACTGGACAGAGCAAGAAGAGGAAGTTGATTTCTGGTGACTATCTCCCGGCAGAGCTCCCCGAAGCCGCCGCCAAGAAGGTCCCCAAGATCGATGCCAAGAGTGCTGAGGAGCAGTCTACTCCAGCAAACCCTAGGGTTTGTTCCGTTGCAGCAGACACTCCCGGCAAGCTCTGCTCCGGCAAGCTTGTCGGGGAACGCCAAGCTCCGGCAGAGTCACAGGCTCTTGCCGTAGAAGCGGACATTCCCGCAGCAGCAGATGTGCCTTTAGTCCTTGTTGTCGAGCCACAGGCTCCAACATGGGCGCAGCAGATTGTCCGTTTCCTTCAGACAGGAGAGCTTCCCGAGGAACCAGAAGAAGCGGAAAGAGTAGCCCGGCAGTCTAGTATGTACCAGTTTGTCGACAACACACTGTGCAGAAGAAGGCTCAACGGTGTGAAATTGAAGTGTATTCCTCGGGAAGATGGACAGAAGCTGTTGGCAGAGATACACGGAGGCATATGTGGTCACCACATTGGCGCGAGAGCTCTTGTCGGAAAAGCATTCCGGCAAGGCTTCTTCTGGCCGACAGCCCTCCAGGATGCAACTGCACAAGTAACCAAGTGTGAAGCGTGCCAGTTCCATTCCAAGCAGATACACCAGCCAGCTCAAGCTCTCCAGACGATCCCTTTATCCTAGCCATTTTCGGTCTGGGGGCTCGATATCCTCGGCCCCTTCCCCCGAGCAGTCGGGGGCTTTGAGTACTTGTACGTTGCAATCGACAAGTTCACAAAGTGGCCGGAAGTGGAACCAGTGAGGAAGGTGATGGCGCAGTCCGTGGTCAAGTTCTTCAGGTCGATTGTCTGCCGTTTCGGAATCCCCAACAGGATAATCACCGACAACGGTACACAATTTACGAGCCGCACCTTCATGCAATA
Organism: Triticum monococcum; assembly: GCA_034509565.1. NCBI lineage: Eukaryota > Viridiplantae > Streptophyta > Magnoliopsida > Poales > Poaceae > Triticum > Triticum monococcum. Next base: position 58,824,648 of record CM067843.1, on the reverse strand, counting down.
CGTCCAAGATCTTGGCGCCAAGGTCTGCTTCGCTTCTGTTGCTCACCCGAGAAGCAACGGCCAAGCGGAGAGGGCAAATGCTGAAGTGCTGCGCGGGCTCAAGACCAAAACTTTCGACAGGCTGCACAAGCGCGGACGCAACTGGATCGAGGAGCTGCCGGTGGTTCTTTGGTCGATCAGGACGACGCCAAATCGAGCCACTGGACAGACACCCTTCGCTCTAGTCTATGGAGCGGAGGCAGTTATCCCCACGGAACTCGTATACGGGTCACCTCGAGTGCTCGCTTATGATGAGCTTGAGCAAGAGCAACTGCGGCAAGATGACGCGCTGCTCCTTGAGGAAGATCGTCTTCAGGCTGCTGTGCGAGCCGCTCGCTACCAGCAAGCTTTGCGCCGCTCTCATAGCCGCAAAGTTAACGCCAGAAGTCTCGAGGAAGGCGACCTTGTTCTTCGGCGCGTTCAGTCCGCCAAGAATTCCAACAAGTTGACGCCGAAGTGGGAAGGCCCTTACCGGGTGAAACGAGTCACCAAGCCTGGCGCTGTCCGCCTAGAGACCGAAGATGGCGTGCCAGTGAGCAACTCCTGGAATATCGAGCGTCTTCGTAAGTTTTATCCGTAAGGCGCGGTTGTCGGGCCCTGTCCAGCAACCACCCTTTTGTACAAGTCTTGCCGCTGTTGCATGTAATCCTTTGTACAAAGCCAGGCGCAGACCCTGAGCACAAGTAAATGAAGCGCTGGCGCCCAGAGTTATAGCATGCATGCTAGGTCGAGTCGAGTCCTCGGTTAGGGTTGATAGTGCTTAACAGCGGCTAACCCCTAACTTAGAGGTCGAGTGTGCGTCCCTTTGCCTTTCTTTCGTTTCCTTTGGTTCGCAGGGCTCGCATATCCTTGCCAGACCGCCTGAGGACAAAAAGGAGAAGGAGGACGTGCCGGCATCTGGACCCCGGCAAGCCAGTGTTGCCGGGAGCTGCAAGTACCAAGATTCGCCCGTGGCAAACCAAAGTTGCCGGGGGCTGCAGTCTCAAATAAGTTTTCCATCCCTCTTCATGCATTCTCTTATGGACTGAGGAATACGAAACCTTGTTTCTTCCCGGAAACTACCGTGCTCCCTTAACTCTAGGCCCTGAGGCTCGTTCCTGGGGCCAAGTTTTGGTCGTAGTCGCGGCAGCAAAGGGATGAAATGAGGGGCTGCACCTGCCTCGTCCCTGCCTCGGTCAAAAGTGTGAGAAAGGTTGAGCGACGCGGGAGGACGGCAGGGCCTGTTGCCAGGGAAGAAGTGTCTATCGGAAAGATACCAAGGATTTGCTCCTTGACGTGGGTTCTACCCGCGAGACAAATGACCCGGCAAACATCCCCTTTTCATTAAAAAACATTCCACGCAGGTACAGTCCATAGAGGATGAAAAACATGAAAGAGAGGATTACAAGTTTCAAATACAACTAAGGCCCGAGGGCTTACAAATTAAAAAGATAAGATGCTCGTAATCCTTTTCTTGTCCCTCTCTTCAGGAGGTAGGTCAAGGAGGCGAGAAGGGCAAAAGGAGCGCCTAGGCGAACTACGGGTGCCAGAAGACACCAAGAGAACATCCCGGGGGCCGTCAAGGCTGGACGGTGATGACGGCGCCGGAAGCGGGGCTCGAAGACGAGGCGGCAGGACGTTAGCACGCTGTCGAGGGCACCACGCCCTCGTACTCCGACCTGACGGCCTTGCCGCCGGCCCTCTTCCTCTTCCGCAGCCTCCCTACGCCAGCCGCCCAAGGAGACGACCCCGAGGAGTTCAAGGAGCCGGCGACGCGGATGATGGGGTTGCCGGTGCCGCACGGAGCAGCGCCCGACACCTAGTCGGACCCGCCATCCTGCCGCCCGCTCCCCTCGTCGTCGCTGTCGCTCCCCTCCTCGTCACTCTCGCTCGAGGAGGAGCCTTCGCTATCGGAGGAGCTGTCCACGCAGCACCGTGCCCGGATGCCGAAGCACCCGAAGACCTTGACGGAGAGGAGATCGCCCTCCACCAACTTAAAGTGGAGGGTGAGCCCCGCCGTCAAGCTGTGGATGCGGGTGAACGTCTTCCACCCTCGACCAAGATACATCACACCAGGGGCTGGGAATTCGGCGCTGACTTGCGTGCCGCTGATCCCACAGCCCCTCATGTGTAGTCTCAGTGTCTCGGGCGAGTCCAACCCCACCACGTCTGCGAACGGAGCTGGGAGTCGGAGGCGACGACGAGGCGCCCGGCGCAGCCTGACGAAGAACTCGCAAGGGTCGTCCCCAGCATGGGCCACCGCGGGAAGAAGGGCCGCCGGCGGAGGCGAAGCCGACGCGCCGCCTCGTCCACCTCTTCCCCGAGCGCCACGGCCTCGTCCTCGACCTCGTCCGCGACCTCGCCCCCTCCCACTTCCCCTTACGGCTGGCTCCGCCACCACGGGTGCGGGAGAGGGAGGGATGCGCTGTCTAGCGGCAACCCTCGCCGCCACCGATGAGGGACCAGGGTTCCCTTTCTCCATGGCGAATGGGAGGAAGGGGAGCAGAAGTTGAAGGAAGGAGGAGATGAAAGAATGCGGGCTTCCGTCCTCCCCTCCCGCTCTTTATAAAGGAGCGAGGTGGGGGCTCGGCCGCCCCGCTCAGCGAATCAAGACGCGGGAAGGCAGAGAGCTGGGGCCAACCCGCTGCCTCGACCCACGACGGCCCCGTTTCCCGCCTCCGCCGTCCGCGGCCCCAAGTGCATGGGAGCCGCGTGGCAGGCATGCAGAACCGAGGCGACGGATGGGGCGGCCTCTCCCCACCCCGTGATCGTGGGGAGTGGGCACCTCGAAAACCGCCCACGATCTCTCCCACGATGCCGCGTTTGACGCGTGCCGTGTGGGGAGGGCGCGGTGGATGCGGAATGAGTTATGGTGTGCCCTAGGCCGCGCGTGCCCGTGCACTGTTTTGGGCCTGGCCCAACAGCGCTCGGCACCGTGTATGGCCCAGGCCCGGGGGCTCTTGTCGGTGTACTAAAGTAGGGGTACCTTAGTATCCCGAACTTGTGCACGGGCAGTCGCAGCGACCCGCGGCAAGGCTTGCCGGGCGACCACCAAGACCCTCCATGGTTCCTTTAGGAGCCATTCAAGAACAAAGTATCCAAGAGCAAAACAAGGCCCCGGCAAGAGGAGCTTGCCGGGAAGGAGACAAGACCCCGGCAAGAGGAGCTTGCCGGGAAGGAGACGAGACCCCGGCAAGAGGAGCTTGCCGGGAAGGAGATGAGACCCCGGCAAGAGGAGCTTGCCGGGAAGGCCAACCAAAGCATCTCAAGAAGCTCGCCGCGGCGCACTGCGCGCCCCGACAAGACCCGGTGAGCGACCAGCTCCCGGACGCGACAAGGCAACACCCGTGGCAAGGTGCTTGCCGCGGTAAGCTACTACTCCGCAACCCGCGCTCCAGCTCACCCACCAACGTGTCGCCCTGGGACCATTCCTGGCATACGTGGCGGGAGGCTGTGCAGCCGGGGGCATGCGGTGGCAAGCAGGCGCTGACAAGGAGCCATCGTGGCAAACGGTGGCGCCCCTGACGGTCCCTTTCCGGCCCGTCTAGGCGACACAGACAAGCATTTAATGCCCTTGTCCCCTACCATCAGGGTTAGGTAGGATACGACTGTTGTAGGCGGTGGAGCCAACTACCACCTCTTTTACATTTTTACCCTCACCTTTGTTGCCACCTGTCGGTGACCCCTTAGACATATAAAAGGAGGCCCATGCGCAACAGTGGGGGAGGACAGCCATTCTCACGCTCGGTCTCGCCAGCTGCTTGAGTGTACTGTAGCACTCATCGCTCCCGAGCAAGAACTCAATACAACCACCAAAGCAAGAGTAAGGTTTTACGCATCCGTGCAGCCCGAACCTGGGTAAACCGATCGTCTCGCTCGTGCGTTCGCCTCGATCTGCTCTTTGTGCATCCACCGCCCCCTGCCGAACCGAAAGGGGCTCGGTCCGCCGATCCCCATAGGTGTGCGAGGGATCAGCAACCCCCGACACATTATTTGGGAGAGATATCTTTTTACCTCTCTTCCTTTTTCTTTTCTTCTTCTTCACCACATCATGTGTGGGTTCAATCCTCTTTATGGAGCTCCTTATTAATGAGATTGGTTGAATAGGAGGCTCCTCCTCGTTACCTGATTCATCATAAGAAATAATAGGAGGATATTGGGAAGTCTCTTCCCTTTCATTAGTATTCTCTTCATCTTCTATTTGTTTTCTTTTCTTTATGTAGTTGGCAATATAAGGATTTTCAATACAATTCACCACACAATACATATAAATTTCCTCTAGATCAAAATCAAGAAGTTTATAACGGGAAAATTCTGGAAGATGCTTAGTTATATGTTTCATTTCTTCGTAACCCATAAGCAAACTAAGTTTATTATAATGTGTAAGGGAAATCAAGTCATCACAATTTTTGGACACTATACGATCATGAAACAATTTGCATTGGGTATTGAAATGATCATGTTCATTGCAAAGCTCACAAGCATGGCCAACATAATTTAAATTTTCAGCACATTCATCTAGCTCTTCTTGCAACAATTTAGTTTCTAAGTACTTATGCCTCTTGCAATATCTATCTTCCCTATTTGGTGTGTACTTACAAACCCAATGTACTCCACAAAAATTGACATGTTTATAGGAGACATTTTCATCATAACTAGTGCAATCATCATTAGTATCATGGATATTCAAAGAATTCGTACTAACAACATTGCAATCATGCTCATCATTCAGAGATTTAGTGCCAAACATTTTATAGATTTCTTCTTCTAGCACTTGAGCACAATTATCCTTTCCATCATACTCACGAAAGATATTAAAAAGGTGAAGCGTATGAGACAAATTCAATTCCATTTTTTTATAGTTTTCTTTTATAAACTAAACTAGTGATAAAACAAGAAACTAAAAGACTCGATTGCAAGATCTATAGATATACCTTCAAGCACTCACCTCCCCGGCAACGGCGCCAGAAAAGAGCTTGATGTCTACTACACAACCTTCTTCTTGTAGACGTTGTTGGGCCTCCAAGTGCAGAGGTTTGTAGGACAGTAGCAAATTTCCCTCAAGTGGATGACCTAAGGTTTATCAATCTGTAGGAGGCGTAGGATGAAGATGGTCTCTCTCAAGCAACCCTGCAACCAAATAACAAAGAGTCTCTTGTGTCCCCAACACACCCAATACAATGGTAAATTGTATAGGTGCACTAGTTCGGCGAAGAGATGGTGATACAAGTGCAATATGGATAGTAGATAAAGGTTTTTGTAATCTGAAAATATAAAAACAGCAAGGTAACAAATGATAAAAGTGAGCGTAAACGGTATTGCAATGCTTTGAAACAAGGCCTAGGGTTCATACTTTCACTAGTGCAAGTCCTCTCAACAATACTAACATAATTGGATCACATAACTATCCCTCAACATGCAACAAAGAGTCACTCCAAAGTCACTAATAGCGGAGAACGAACGAAGAGATTTTGGTAGGGTACGGAACCACCTCAAAGTTATTCTTTCCAATCAATCTGTTGGGCTATTCCTATAAGTGTCACAAACAGCCCTAGAGTTTGTACTAGAATAACACCTTAAGACACAAATCGACCAAAACCCTAATGTCACCTAGATACTCCAATGTCACCTCAAGTATCCATGGGTATGATTATACGATATGCATCACACAATCTTAGATTCATCTATTCAACCAACAAAAAGGACCTCAAAGAGTGCCCCGAAGTTCTACCGGAGAATCATGACGAAAATGTGTGCCAACCCATATGCATAGGTTCATGGGAGGAACCCGCAAGTTGATCACCAAAACATACATCAAGTGAATCACATGGTATCCCATTGTCACCACAGATACGCATGGCGAGACATACATCAAATGTTCTCAAATCTTTAAAGACTCAATCTGATAAGATAACTTCAAAGGGAAAACTCAATTCGTTACAAGAGAGTAGAGGGGGGAAGAAACATCATAGGATCCAAATATAATAGCAAAGCTCGCGATACATCAAGATCGTATCATCTGAAGAACATGAGAGAGAGAGAGATCAAACACATAGCTACTGGTACATACCCTCAGCCCCGAGGGAGAACTACTCCCTCCTCGTCATGGAGAGCACCGGGATGATGAAGATGGCCGCCGGAGAAGGATTGCCCCCTCCGACAGGGTGCCAGAACGGGTCTAGATTGGTTTTCGGTGGCTACGGAGGCTTCTGGCGGCGGAACTCCCGATCTATTGTGCTCTTCTGGAAGTTTTAGGATACGTAGGTATATATGGGTGAAAGTAGTATGTCGATGGACCGAAGGGGGGCCACGAGGCAGGGGGCGCGCCCTAGGGGGGTGGGCGCGCCCCCCACCCTCGTGGGCACCTCCCTTCTTCCCTGACATGCACTCCAAGCTGTTCCGGTGGCTTTCCTTCCAAAAATAACTTCTCCAGTTGATTTCGTTCCATTTCTACTCCGTTTGATATTCCTTTTCTTTGAAACACTGAAAATAGGCAAAAAAAACAGCAAATCTGGGCTGGGCCTCCGGTTAATAGGTTAGTCCCAAAAATAATGTAAAAGTGGATAATAAAGCCCAATATTGCACAAAACAGTAGATAACATAGAATGGAGCAATCAAAAATTATAGATACGTTGGAGACGTATCACTAACCATGTGAATGACCAGTTCCTATCATCTCTCTAAATAGATATAAGTGAAGCAAGGGAGTTTAATTCTTTCTACAAAATATATGTCCACACTCTAACAGTTATAAGTGAAGCAAAAGAGCATTCTACAAATGGCGGTTGTCTAAGTGAAGAGAAACGGGCAATCCAAACTTCAAATGATATAAGTGAAGCACATGAAGCATTCTATAAAGCCATACTCAAAAGATATAGGTGAAGTGCATAGAGCATTCTATAAATCAACCAAGGACTATCTCATACTAGCATGGTGCATAAAAGAAAAATGAAAACTAAATGCAAAAGACGCTCCAAGATTGCACATATCACATGAACGAAACGAATCCGAAAACATACTGATACTTGTTGAAGAAAGAGGGGATGCCTTCCGGGGCATCCCCAAGCTTAGACGCTTGAGTCTCCTTGAATATTTACTTGGGGTGCCTTGGGCATCCCCAAGCTTTAGCTCTTGCTGCTCTTCCTTCTTCTCACATCGAGACCTTCTCGATCATCGAACACTTCATCCACACAAAACTTCAACAGAAAACTCGGTAAGATCTGTTAGTATAATAAAGCAAATCACTACTCTAAGTAATGTTGAAAACCAATTCATATTTTGTTTTTGCATTGTGTCTACTGTAATATAACTTTTTCATGGCTTAATCCACTAATATAAATTAATAGTTTCATCAAAACAAGCAAACTATGCATCAAAAACAGAATCTGTCTAAAACAGAACAGTCTGTAATAATCTGAACATTCACCATACTTCTGGTACTTGAACAATTCTAGAAAAATTAGGAAAACTAAACAATTTGTATAGAAAGACAGTACAGAAAGAATCAGAACCATTTGACGTTCCATCTAAAAATGTAAAATCGCGCACTACAGCCAAAGTTTCTGCCCTGCACCGTACAAACCATCAAGCAAATGTAAACATCCTAAAGGCAAACCTTGGCACATTATTTTTATTATACAATGGAATTGTACAAGGGGATAATTATTTTTATTGAAAAGTGTTTGTAATCAAGATTCACAAAGTTTCCGTGAGCATGAACAAAGTTCAAGGAGCTCTCCCACTTCAACAATGCTTGTCTTTCTCACTTTCACTTTCCTTTTTGAAAAGTTTTGGGTTCCCCTCTTTATTTTTGTCGTTTTTAAACTATATGAAAGCAATGACTCTCTAAAACTTCCGGGTTGTCTCCCTGGCAGCGCTTTCTTTAAAGCCATTAAGCTAGGCATATAGTGCTCAAGTAGTGAATCCACCCGGATCCCAAGGTATATCAAAGCCAATTTTAATTAACAATGATTTGTAATTTAGTAGTGAGCACAAAGCAACATATATCAAGCAATGACGAAGTCTAACTCTCTTCCTATGCATCGGCATGTCATAAAGAACAATTCATGCACACAAAGTAAAGGCCAATGCATAGTATAAATAGTTTCTTGCAATTTTATCATGTTGGAAACATAGAGAGGTGGAGATATAGTTCCTCTCTCATAATAATTGCAAGTAGGAGCAGCAAGCACATGCATATTATATTTATCGAAATCATCATGTGCAACGGTAAAAGGCAACCCATCAATATAATCCTTAATAAGTGCCAACTTCTCCGATATAGTATAATCGGGAGAATTCAAAATGATAATAGGACTATCATGCGTGGGTGCAATAGCAACAATTTCATGTTTAACATAAGGAACTATAGCAAGTTCATCTCCATAAGCATAATTCATATTGGCATCTTGGCCATAAGCATAGCAAGCATCATCAAAAAGGGATATTTCAAAGGAATCATAGGGATCATAACAGTCATCATAGCAATCATCCTTCGGTAAGCACGAAGGGGAATTAAACAATGTATGAGTTGAAGAGTTACTCTCATTAGAAGGTGGGCACGGGTGATCAATCCGCTCTTCCTCCTTTCGTTCTTCGCTCTCCTCCTCATCTTTTTCATCCAATGAGCTCACAGTTTCATCAATTTCTTCTTCCATAGATTCCTGCAAAATATTAGTCTCTTCTTACACAGCGGAGACTTTCTCAATAAGTGCATTAATATCGGAATTGTATTCATAATTATCATAGCAATATTTAAGGATAGCTAAATTTTCAGGTCTATAAACCAAATCATCAAAATCTTGAAACTCTTTAAACATAGATTCAATTTCATAAGCACCCATAAAAGCAACAAATTCTTCAATTTGTTGAACAGCATAGTAACTATAAACACCCTTAGCATACGAAGATACGATTCCATTATCACTAAACTCACATTGATAGGGAAGGTGTTTCTTAGGGTTTTCAGAACAACAAGTAATACCATAAATTTCGCATCAATTCCAAGCATAGCATTGCAAACGATGAATTTGACCCAGTAAAATTTTCCATTTTTCAGATATTCAGTGTCGCACATAACAAGCATGCTCATCTAAAGATTTGCCCTCAAGTAAGCTAGTTGGGGTTTCAGCACGAGCACATAGGGATCGAAGATGATCCAAGTAATAAGCTTCAGCAGTGTGATAGATTTTGAGTGGTTCTTCAACCATTGGTTTAGTAGGTACAACTAATTTTTTTGGTATTTTGCATTTCCTACCCATAACTAAAGATAGAAAACAACTAAGAACAGCAAATAAAAATTACTTAGTGATAAAGCAAACAAGCACACACGAGAATATTCACCCCACGGTATTGCTCCCCGACAACGGCGCCAGAAAAAGGTCTTGATAACCCACAAGTATAGGGGATCGCAACAGTTTTCGATAAGTAAGAGTGTCGAACCCAACGAGGAGCTAAAGGCAGAACAAATATTCCCTCAAGTTCTATCGACCACCGATACAACTCTACGCACGCTTGATGTTCGCTTTACCTAGAACAAGTATGAAACTAGAAGTACTTTGTAGGTGTTGTTGGATAGGTTTGCAAGATAATAAAGATTATGTAAATAAAAAGTAGGGGCTATTTAGATAAATAAACAATAAAGTAAATATAGCGAGTGTGGAAAAGCGGTGGTAGAAGTTGTGAAATTGCTCCTAAGCAATTGACTACTTTACTAGACCGATAGCAAGTATTATGTGGGAGAGGCCACTGCTAGCATGTCATCCTTGACTTGGAATTCTATGCACTTATGATTGGAACTATTAGCAAGCATCCGCAACTACTAACGTTCATTAAGGTAAAACCCAACCATAGCATTAAGATATATTGGTCCCCCTTCAATCCCGTATGCATCAATTTCTATGCTAGGTTGAAGCTTCTGTCACTCTTGCCCTCCAATACATAGTCCTATCAACATACAACTAACCCTAGGGTGTGATCCACACGTGCACTCATATGATGAGAACCAAAGGACAACAACATAACCACAAGCAAATTAAATCAATCATAGCAATTCATCAACCACCGATAGGACAACGAAAATCCACTCAGACATCATAGGATGGCAACACATCATTGGATAATAATATGAAGCATAAAGCACCATGTTCAAGTAGAGGGTACAGTGGGTTGCGGGAGAGTGGACCGCTGTAGATAGAGGGGGGGATGGAGATGTTGGTGAAGATGGCGGAGGTGTTGGTGTAGATCGTGGTGATGATGATGATGGCCACGGCAACGTTCCGGCGCCACCAGAAGAGAAGGGGAGGGGGGCCCTTCGTCTTCTTCTTCCTTGACCTCCTCCCTAGATGGGAGAAGGGTTTCCCCTCTGGTCCTTGGCCTCCATGGCATGGGAGGGGAGAGAGCCCCTCCGAGATTGGATCTGTCTCTCTGTCTCTCTCTGTTTCTGTGTTCTCAGATTCTACCCTTTCACCGTTTCTTATATTCCCGGAGATCCGTAACTCCGATTGGGCTGAAATTTTAACACAATATCTATCCGGATATTAGCTTTCTTGCTGCGAAAGAAGGGCATCAACCGCCTTACGGGGTGGCCACGAGGGTCAGGGGCGTGCCCCCTGCCTCGTGGGCCCCTCGAGCATCGTCTCGCGTTGATTTCACTTCCCAAAAATCACATATATTCCAAAAAAAATCTCTGTTTGTTTTTATCCCGTTTGGACTCCGTTTTCTGTGAAACAAAAAACATGCAGCAAACAGGAACTGGCACTGGGCACTGGATCAATATGTTAGTCCCAAAAATAGTATAGAAAGTTGCCAAAAGTATATGAAAGTTGTAGAATATTGGCATGGAAAATCAAAAATTATAGATACGACGGAGACGTATCATACATGTAGACCCGTGGTACCCATCTGAAATCTTGTTGTGCCATGTAGTTTCCCACGCTTTGTGTCCTTTCACTGTTGCTTTGTCTTGAACTGATATGATTTGAACTGTGTCTCTATTTTGATTTGGGAAGACAATGTAGTGACCATAGGACATAGATATATGTTTGTTGATACTTTTATTATGTACTAGTACTTGGCAATATAAGACTTGGTAGTTTAATCCTGTCCACCTTACTAATGAACTGGTTCACTGAAATGAGTTTCATATACTAGTACATGCTAAACATGTTATATGTCTGCTTGTTTCTTCTTTTAGAATGCTGACAGAATATTGGGGAAGAGTGCCTTATTAAGCAATGGTAAAGGAAGTAATGCAGATAAGGTTCAGGATAGTGACACATCCTTGTTGGTCTCTAACAAAGCTGATAAAATAGCTAAGGAAGACTATCTCGAAGACAGTGAGACAACCCCAAAGTCCTGTCTTGGTTTAGTGTTCGAGTTGCTGGCCACTACCGCTTGCATAAGCTATTCAAACTCACTGTCTAAATCAGTTCGGTTTCTTGAGTCTCAACTACAAGCTGAAAGACATCGATCAGTTGTGCTGCGACAAGAAGCGGAAGGACTGCGGAAGTCCCTGGAAAATTCAGATGCATACTTTCTGGTGCAACAACAAGCGTTGGAGCATTTTAGCGTCAAACAGGACAAAGCTAATAAGCTTGCTAAGCTTATTGCTAGCATGGTGGATACCCATGATAACATTTCTTGAGCTATTCTGAAGTTGTTTCAGTTATGCTCTTGTTTTGCTGCCGCGTTTATTTGCACTGGTGGCCAATTTTGACGGCCAGTGTATGTAATATGCTGCTTTGTTCCCTATATTTGCACTGGTGGCGAACTTTGATGCCCAGTGGATGTAATATGTGTAATAGCGGTAATAGGCTAGCGTTAATTGTTTGCTTATTTATTTCCTTATTATCTTGTTTAGTTATTTGCTTGTAGTCACTGTAGTTCTTTTTCTGTGTTTTTCTAGTGGCCACAATAACCTATTTTTGGAAAGTAGGCCAAAATAATCATGGCAACACACAGACTGTTGTAACCATGGGCCTCCTGCGGGACGTATGATCCATGGGCCTTCTACGGGCCATAGGATCCATTGGCCTTCCATATGGGCCGTAGGATCCATGGGGCTTCTACGGGCCGTACGATCCATGGGCCTTCTACGGGCCGTATGATCCATGGGCCTTCTACGGGCCGTACGATCCATGGGCCTTCTACGGGCCGTATCATCATTTCGCCAATCATGGGTTGTAGTATGTAGTATTCATGGACCATAACGGGCCGTTAATAGGTCGTATTTGATAACTCTACGAAAACAGCCCAACGGTTTTTTACATGAAAACGGCTCGACGTATTAATAGGCCACAAACGGGCCGACTGTAACCACAGGCTGAATTTGGCCCACAAGCAGAAAATGACAGTAATGGGTCGTAAGTAACTGAATGCTGGAAATGAGCCCAAGAATAAATGGGCCCTGAGAAGGCCGAAAGATAACCTGGGCTGGAAACAGCCCAATGAAATAATGGGCCGTTAATGAGTATGAAGTGATACACTGTTCATTACGGGCCAGTTTCACCACGGGTCGTTAATGGGCCAAGAGTTACAAAGGGCCTCATATGGGCCGAAAGACGTCATGGGCCATACATGGGCCGGAATTTAAACGGGATGGAATCATATTGGACGGCCCAGATAACGGTATTAGGCCTAATTCGGAGAGGTCGTAACGGGTCCTGGGTTAGCGGGCTATAAATGGGCTATATGTGAACAGACCGTTAACAGGCTTTCCGTGGGCCGGCCCGCCACCTTTTGACCAAGTCAAACGGGCCGGCCTTTTCACATGAATGGGCCTCTCTTGGGTCGTGCCACATCTCGACGTATCATAGGCGCCTTGTGTCCAATGAGTGGATGACATCTGTCCCAACGGTGAGCCGACACGTGTTTCCTCCAGCCAATGATGATTTTACGCGTGGAAAATCCCCATTGGTCGGGGCTGTTAACGGGTTATCGGATCCAAACCGGACCCGATAGCTTAATGGCATCCCGTTACGATGGATGCCACATGTCGGTCACCCTTGACGAAAGCATTTATGTGACGCGCGTTTTATCGTCATGGAAGTGGACACTTCCGTGATGATAATTTTGGTAATGTCATGGAACACTTCTACGACAGCACATGTATGACTATCTTGATTCTGTCATAAAATCGTCATGGATGTACATGCATGACAAAAAACGTGACCTACTGTGACAAACACATATCATCACGGAAGTGTATTTTTTTGTAGTGCAAGGCTATGATCACCAAAGCTATGGAAATCAAGGCCAATGGAGACCAAATCTCTAATACCACTTGTAGGATCGAAAGTATGTCGAGAGGGTGGGTGATTAGACTACTTGACCAAATAAAAATCTATCCCTTTCCTAATTTTAGTTATGGGCAGATTTTAGCAACTAGCATAAGTCAAGCAATCAACCTATACATGCAATTCTAAGAGTGTAGCAACAAAAGTAAAAAATTACATATGAAGGTAAAGGGAAGGGTTTGGAGAAGGAAAACGCAATGGAGACACGGAGATTTTTGGCATGGTTATGATAGGTAGTGTTATCGTACGTCCACGTTGATGGAGACTTCAACCCACGAAAGGTAACGACTGTGCGAGTCCATAGATGTAGGGGTGGGCATAAAAACCGATGAACCAAAGGCCGAACCGAAACCGAAACCGAATAAACCAAATTTTTGGTTTTTTTCTACTGTCACAGAAAAATTCGGTTTTCTTGTCTACTAACCGAATAGACTTCGGTGGGTTCGGTTTTAAATACGGTTAACCAAAGAAACACCGAACAAATGTAAAAGCAGGCGCAGCGGCGCAGCCAATGACACAGAGAGTCATGCGCCACGATCGTTTCTTTTTTTTATTAGGCCGCGCCCATGATCGCTTAAGCTTTAAGCGAGCAACCACATCGTGCATGAATAAACAAAGGAAAAATGTGGGCCTCCCTGACAAATGCATGCAAGGATGCATGGCCTATAAGGATGCAAGGCCCAGCCCCAGCTCACGTGGGCGGTGTGCCTGCGCGTGTGGGCAGGAGAACAGGAGGTATTTGGCTCCTTTAGTCCCACCTTGCCCGCTTGAGGAGATGTGGCAGGCATTTTTGCCTATAAAAGGGTGTCGCGGCTGCATGCAGACTCGCAAAGCACGAATACTAAAAGCAAAAAGCATGGATCTCGGTATAGAACCGAATACGGTACCGAATTTTCGGTTAACCGAGATGCCGGTTAGCTGTTTTTGCTTGCTATTTTCGGTTTCTTGTTTTACTAACCGAATTTTGAAAAAAACCGAATGGTAAAAACCGAATTTTCGGTTTCTACCGAACGCCTAGGCCTACATGGATGGCTCCACCCACAAAGAGTCCACGAAGAAGCAACATTGTCTATCCCACCATGGCCATCGCCCACGAAGGACTTGACTTACTCGAGTAGATCTTCATGAAGTAGGCGATCTCCTTGCCCTTACAAACTTCTTGGTTCAACTCCACAACTTGACGGAGGCTCCCAAGCGACACCTAACCAATCTAGGAGACACCACTCTCCAAAAGGTAATGGATGGTGTGTTGATGATGAACTCCTTGCTCTTGTGCTTCAAATGATAGTCTCCCCAACACTCAACTCCCTCTCACAGATTTGGGTATGGTGGGAAGAAGATTTGAGTGGAAAGAAACTTGGGGAAGCCTAGAAATCAAGAATCTTGTGGTAGGAATGGAATGTCTTGATCTCAACACATGAGTAGGTGGTTCTCTCTTAGAAAATGAGTAGTGGAACTGTAGGCACGTTTTGATGGCTCCCTCATAAATGGAGAAGGGGGTGGAGGGGTATATATAGCCTCCACACAAAATCCAACCGTTACGCACATTTGACTCAACTCAGTGAGTCCGATTGCATAAACTCCCTGAGACCAAAATAAATGCAACACGTCATAGTGCGCTGGCAAGGCCATCTGGGTGAGACCGATATCCGTATCGGTGAGACCGAATTGTTAGGGTTTCTGGTTGTGGCTATGTCATATGAACTCGGTGGCTCCGGGTAGAAAGAATCAGTGGGGCTGAGTTGGAGTTTAGGTTTTGGACAATATTTGGATGGAGAAAGTGGTTGAGGGATTTGGAGCGATATCACTAAGCATTTGAGCAAGCAAGCCATTAAGAAACACCTCATCCCCTTTTAATAGTATTGGCTTTCCTATGGACTCAATGTGATCTTGGATCACTAAAACAGAGATGAAGAGTCTTGAGCTTTTGCCAATGTATGTCCTTAGCATTTTGAGGGGTCCACATCTCTAGTCCATGCCATGCCATTCTTTGAACTTCCTGAAATATTTAACTCGAATGGATATTAGTTCAAAGAGTTATATGTTGTTATGAATTACCAAAACCATCTGGGGATTAGTTGCACTTTCACTACTAATAAGTGGGGACGGGCATCTGGGCCCGGGCTGGCCATAACAACAGCGCGGTTCAACAGAACATGCTACTGCTAAACCCCTATTTGTAGCGCTTGACTCTAGAATGTGCTACTAATAAAAAGCAGTAGCGCCTCTCTTTAACCCGCGCTACTGATAAGACTCCATGTATAAGGTTTTCCCTAGTAGTGGTCCCAGGTATGGTGTAGTGTCATGTAGTCGATGTTCACATGACACCACTAAAGGAAGCAACAGCATACATATCATCAAAATATCGAACGAATACCAAAGTCACATTATTACTTATAACTAGACTTATCACATGTCCTCAAGAACAAAAGTAACTACTCACAAATCATATTCATGTTCAAGATCTGATGGGTATTGAATATCATTAAAGATCTGAACATATAATCTTCCACCAAATAAACCAACTACCATCAACTGCAAGATGTAATCAACACTACTAGCAACTCACATGTACCAATCTAAGGTTTTCGAACAAAGATTGAATACAAGCACTACAAAAAAACACTTTCATGATGATACATGTTTGTCACAGTAGGTCATGTTTTATGTCATGCATGTACATCCATGACGGTTTTATGACAGAATCAAGATAGGCATACATGTGTTGTCGTAGAATTTTATGTCGGAAAAGTTTGGAAGGTTGATGTCGGAAAATTATGAGATGTCTATGATGTGTGAACTCAAATTCTTCCTTGGTTTGCAAATCAGGCAAACTAGGGATGGTACATTTGTTTCCCAAACAAAGTATACCAAGGACTTATTCAAGAAGTTTAACATGCAAGAAAGCAAAGGTATGAAAACTCCCATGCCTAGCACCGGACATCTTGACTTGACAAAGAATGGCAAACCCGTTGATCAAAAGGTTTATCGATCCATGATTGGTTCATTGCTATATATATGTGCCTCCCGTCCCGATATTATGTTAAGTGTGTGCATGTGTGCACGATACCAAGCGGCACCAAAAGAGTGTCATCTCAAGGCTGTGAAAAGAATTGTGAGATATTTGATACATACACCAAACTTTGGCATTTGGTATCCCAAAGGATCTTCTTTCAGACTTGTTGGCTATTTCGATACGGACTATGCCGAGACAAGGTTGATAAAAATCCACTTCGGGTTCATGTCAATTTCTTGGTAGATCTCTTGTGTCTTGGTCTTCCAACAAACAAAACTCGGTATCTCTATCCACTGCCGAAGCGGAATACATCGCAATCGGATCATGTTGTGCTCAATTGCTATGGATGACACAAACTCTCAAAGATTATGGGATACATGTGAAACATGTTCCACTACTTTGTGACAATGAGAGTGGTATTAAGATTGCATACAATCACATACAACATTCTCGAACTAAGTATATTGAGGTTCGTCACCATTTCATTCGAGATCATGTTGCTAAAGGTGACATTGACCTCAAGCATGTTCGTACCGACAAACAATTGGGCGGATATATTAACTAAACCTCTTGATGAGAAGATATTCTTTCATTTGAGAAGTGAGTTGAATGTCATTGATGCTTCCAACGTGAACTAGAAACTCACCTGGATGCATGCAAGGCCATGAGCTTTCATAACTAATGCTTGATGATTCTCTTATGATTATAACTCCATATCTTGGATACATTGCTTGCATCTAACCCCTTGTAGGTACTTAGATACAAACTATTCCAAAAGTTTGCTCCCAAACTCCTATCTTGAGCAAACAAAGTTGGACAAAGTATCTAGACCTTTGGTGTGCCCAAGGAATAAGACAACTCAAATATATCCTTTGACAATATATGACTCTTTGCTTCACTCTTGTCAATTTGGATATACATGTTGTTCCTTGCAAATCTAACCCATGTAGGAAGATGAGCTACAAATGAAAAGGATTGCTCCCAACGTCATTCCATGAGCATCCACCTCAAGTTCAACTACATGATGGAAATCTACACCAAAACCCAATGTAAGTCCTCACGCCCTTAGAGAGGCTTTACTCAAAGACATGATCTAAGGCAACTCAAGAAGATGTGAAATACATTGAAATGCTTAAACAAAAGCTTAACGATGAGTATGACCCATGAACAAGTATTCTCACTTTACTCCTAAGTCAATATACTCTAACATAGGTGACATAGTCGTCGCCCACCTCTAGATGAAGCTCTCTTGTGTCTCTTTAGTTTGCTACTTTATTCTTGCTAGTGTGTTCCCCCTTTTAAAAAAACTTCATCTAGATGCTTTTCTTTCCTTTCCTTGGTTAGTCTATTTACTTCGAGTCAATTCATTGCAAATCCTATTCGAAATCATTGAAAATATTTGTGAGAACTTATTGCCAAGTGAGCTGAGTTGACAATTTTCCCCCTCTGCTTTGAACCCGGTCTCTCTGACCTAAACCACGTCGGCTCCACCGAGACGCAATTAACATTGCACATCTTTTCACCGGTTCAACCGAAGAGGACGATATTTGGGTTTGCATTGGCGCGTTGGGACGGCGTTGTCGTCCGTTTGACTCAAAAGGACACACACGTACCAAATGCGTCGACGCCTTGGAGTTTCCCTTACAACCCGATTTAAGCATCTAGTTTAAGCTATATTGTAGTGTGAATGCTTATTCGAATTGACATGCTCTGTCTATGGGTGTGTGTGTGTGTGTGTGCTGGTAATCTCACCACTCGAACAAGAAGTTACCACACTGCATGTCCATGTAACCAAGCGGGTACCACATGCTTATAACCAAACGGCCTGCTAGTGGTTCACCTCTAATAGAGGCTGAGATTTTGTGGGCAACCAAACTAGATGCAATACATGGTTCTTGAGCCTGTATTAGCTCAACCATGCTGAATTGGGCCACTGATGCAAGGAGGCAAAAATGATGTAAGAGCATCTCAAATGTGTTGGAAATATGCCCTAGGGGCAATAATATTTAGTACTATTTATTTTATAATTATTGTTTATATTCTATGTTATAACTTCTATGGGTCCCAAACCTGCGATGGCAAAAGATTCAAAGAAAAACTCATGTGCATGTGTGGAAACAGTAAAAAAGATTCCTATTCTTGCCTCTATGACTAGATAATGTATTAAATGATGGTTCTGTTTTCCTAATCATGGGCATAACGGTAATGTTGACAACATTTGAGTACACGATATTGGTACAACACTCGTGTTGATTTGACCCAGATTGTATGCTATACTAAAAGATGAAATCGTCACAAGTCTAGAGTTCATAACATGGGAAGTTGACATATGCATAATTCCCCATACCATGAGAGCATCGAGCCACCCCATACTGGATGATGCACTTTGGGGTTGTTCTAACATCATCCATAACAAGGTGATCAAAACAACAACTTACAGATTCATCGGAAATGTGTGATGAGAGACTATATAGCTCGAGACTGGGATTTTGCTCCTCCGACGATGGAGAGGTATTCTTAGGGCCCTCTCGGTGTGACGACATCCATCATCGTCTGATCAGACACAGTGTGACTTGATCACGAGGATCCCGGAACACGAGAACGAGAAAAAGAACAAAATTGATAACGAGGAGACTAGTATAGTGAGCGTGTGTTGGACTCATGGGGATACCGATATATTCCACCTCGGGTTTCATAAAGTATCACGAAGGAAAAGTAATAGCATATGGCAGCTACATGTTCACTCGACAAACCTTCGTGTGAGTATAGGGGTCATGGATGTCCATGATTCCTTCATTGATCATTGATCGAAAGGTATTTTGGTCATATCTATATTTCACCAAACTACAAGGTCACACACTTAAGAACATTTGATCCGATGATTGGTAAATGAGTTAGGAGTATGACAAAATAGCACCAAAAAGTTTCTGAGATAAGGAAAATTGTTTCAGGAGAGAACCAAAAGTGTTTCGGGGAAACCAAAAGCATTTAATTTGGAGAAAACCAGGTAAATGGAGAGGTGCGGAGGTTCTGGAGGATATAATAATAATATAAGAGGTCTCATACCGGGAGCCTCCTGGATTATTCTAGACTCCATAGGCTGCCCAAATACGCTAAGGCCTATTAGGGGGCAGCCACATAGGCCTAGAGGACGAATAGGGTGGTGCCCCGTTTAGCCTTGCCCCAAACTAGGGGGTGTGGCTAGGGTTTGGGGAGGGCCCCACCTCCTAGGCCACCTCCCTAAGGGAGAGATCAACTAGTAGAGAAATGGCTAGTCACAATTTTAATTGGTGGCGCGCCATTTGCAATCAACGGCAACACTATTTTTTTTTCAAATAGTGATAATGTTGGCATATTTGGTACGTCATCACTAGGAACTTAGTGGTGGCATTGGAATATTATTGCATGCCACTTATAGGTGGGACCCATCATTTGACCATGCGCAACTTACTGGTGACATGGCAAACAATTTGACGCCACCACTATTAGTATACTTGTGGTGTCAAATGTTGTGCCACGTCATCGGTATATGACATGGGACTTCAAGAACGCGATCTTCACCAACTTTTCTTTCGCTGCAACTCGTTGTGTCACATCTAAACTTGCATGTACATCTTTGTAGCGATCCTGGTTTAGTTTCATAGAACGATTTTGTTTTCGTTTTCTACTACGATTTCCAACACAACGCCGACCCACAGACCGCACGCATCTGTCTGGACTCTGGACCGAGCAGTTCAGACCGATTTTGCCATCCAACATGGCACGCCATCGGTCCGCGGACCGATCCACAAATCGGAGGCAAACAAGGGGGTTTTCGGGCATCCAGACCACTACCACGTACGTGACGAACACGCTTGAACCACCAAAACCCTCTCGCTCATCCATGCCCTTTCTCGTTCGAACCAGTTGCCGCACATTCACGCCGGTCATTACCGCTCCAGAGCACAGCTCTGCATTCATGCCGGCCCAGAGCGGACGCGACCTCTCATTGGAGTTGGCAATGAAGTGGTGTGCCAATTGAGAGTGCCGCTTGCTCTGCATTCGGGTGTACACGCCTTCTCCCTGCATCTGGATGTACGTGTCTTCTCTCTGCATGCACATGCCACCCGTAGGTCTGCTTGCCGATATTAAATAAGCACAGTTGCTGAAAAACCCACTCCGACACCTGCATGCAAACGTCACCCGTCTGCTTGCTGGCATTAAACAACCCATCGCTTGGCCGGCGCCCATTGTTTATATGTGGCCATGCCTCGCAAGAGCCGCATCCCACATCCGCTCCCAATCTCCTCTGGCTCCAAAGCACCGTGGGATGACTTATTCGCCAAACTGAAGTAGGGGCTCTTCGACAATGCGGCCGGCCGGCAGGCCTACCGAGCCAGCCAAATGCATGATGGCTTGCCGCCAAGCTCTATGGAGGGCAGTGATGCCGATGATACAATGGAAGAGGCGGCCGCCGACTAGTCGGCGCCATCGCCCTTGTCGGTCCATGCCGACATTACCTTGGGCCAGACGGCATGATGGCGGAAGAGCGGGAGGCGGCGTTTCGACATGCACGGGAGGACCAAAGGTACAACCTCTGGCTTCTCGACGAGCACTAACTCACAAAGGTATAAATCACACGCGACCAGGCGAATGACATTTCCGTCATGACCATGGTGGCGGAGGATCCGGGCTTCCTAGATGAGCAGAGGGCGCTGCTCCAGTCCTACCCCACCGCCCGTGAGATCCAACGCGAGCCATGGCAGCTGAGTGTCCTATGGGCGAAGAAAGACACCCTATTCGCGCGCATTGACGCGGCGGAGGAGGAAGAGGAGGAGATTGTGGACGTTGTCAGCTCCATGTTTGCCGTGCCGCCACGACGATGAGGCCGTCACGTCCACGTCCGACGATGTCAACATGGCAGACACTGGCGAGGAAAAGTAGCACACTGGAAGGTGTCGTGGCTTGGGTCTGAGGAGGGCCACTACTCTTCCCTTCTCGCCGAAGCTTCACTTTCGAGGCCTCACGGCCGACCGGTGAGCTTGCCGAACATGGGGAAGACATGTCGTGAGAAACGGGCGCCGCTGTGGCCTGCGATTATTTAGACTAGGTTAAAAAAGCCTAGTCCAATTATGATTTAGTGAAAATATGTCAAAAATGTGATGAATTTGGTCTAGTTTAAGTGAACATCAACCAAGTTGGGTGGAATTCGTCCGTTTAGTTCAATTTTACTTTATAATATATGCAGTCATGGTTGGATGGCCAGCTCTTGCATCTATGTCCGCAGACTGATTTGGACAGTCTGTGGGCGGACACCATGTCCGTTTTAGAGGTCGGCATTGGAGATGTCCTAAATAACCAAACATGCCCTTAGTTATCTCGACAGCTTAGCCGCCTCGCAACTTGAGGTAACATTTGCCCATTACACCCATAGGGGTATCATCGCACGTTCGCTAAATTTCACCGTTTTTGGCAGTTTTCATGCAGGAACAAGAGCTGAAATTGAAGTTCGATTATACAAAAAAAATCCTCTAAAACCGGAAAGAAACACAACCTCGTTTAATTCTTTTAGAAAGAAAATAAACTCCCGCGGGGCACCCCGCATTTTTACCGTTCAAACTTCGAAAATCCTACGCGGTTTTCGCAGTAAAAAGAAAGAATTCAATTTCACCAGCCTGTCCCTCTCCCCCGCTTCCCCGCCTCCAACCCGTTTTGGCGCCAAAAGATCCCAACTTTGCCGCCGAATCCCGTCCTCTTCTCCCCCCCAAACCCTCCCCCACTCCCATCGTCCAATCCCGCCCAGACAGCTCCCGACCCTGAGGCGCGCGCGAACGCAGCCGCCGCCGCCCCCACCACCACCATGCCGAGCCAGCAGATCCCGGCCACGCCGGTCGGCGGCATCACCTCCCGCCGCCACGCCAAGCTCCTGCTCCACCTCGTCGAAGGAGACGGGGGTGCCGCCGCCGGCGGCGGCGCGTCCGTCAAGGACCTCCGCCTCCGCCGCGTCGTCCCTCCCGCGTCCGCGACCCTCGACGTCTCCCCCGAATGCGCCGCGGCCGCCGCCAAGCCCGGATCCGTCCAGATCCAGAGCACCCCGCCGGAGCCCGTGGCGGCCGCCGAAGACCGCGAGAGGAAGCCGGTTAGTCCCCCCCTCCCCCGCTAGTTTCTTGATCTGTCTCGTACCTTGCGCGTCTCTCGACCTCTCTGCTGCTCCCCATCTCACCCCGCTTCGTTGGTGAATGGATCAGATGCTGCCGCGGTCCAAGCTCGTGCGCGACCCGGGCTCCTTCGGCTACCGGCGGCTGCTCCCGTTCCTCAACCAGATGGCCAACAAAGGTAGCACCACCCACCCTCTTACTTGGTTTCCCTCCCCCGTGTTCGTGTGCTTGGGCTCGCATTTCATTCCCCATTTCCTCGGATGTGTTTTGCAGGTTCAGACATCTCAAGCAGCAAGGACATGCCCTCAGAAAACAAGGTTCCCGTCCCCAATAAGGAGCTCAGCAGATCTGACTCTGGGTTGGCTGATGAGATACCTCCCGTGGGTGGGAGTCAAGGCGGAGCTGCTCCTCTGGATCCCGTTGAGCCGCCGCCTGTTGCGAAGGCTGTAGCAGACAGTGAGATCTGTGACAGTGTCAAAGAAGAAACCAAGGTTGTTCCCGCTGCTGATCTCGCAAGCACCAAGCCTGTGAGTTTCTTGATACTACTACATCTCTTGTTTGCGTCTGTAAATTACGCAGGGTTGATTTGCATTTACTGCATAGCAGCGAGATAATCTGTGGTTCTGCTCGTTTCAGTCTCTTGCCCGCTGCACGAGGTCAAAGTTTGTTCATCACCCGAGCTCATTCAGCTACAAGAGGATGTTGCCATTTCTCATGGAGAACGGTGAGTCGACTGCTGCGTGCAGCTGATTGTGATCCTACTTGCCGCAGTTCTCTTCAAGTTCGGCTTTCTGATAGTTTCCTATTGTCTTTCTGTACCAGACATCTCCTCTCAGGAAGGGGACAGGGCCAAGTTCAGAAGATTGTCTGAAGAGCAGCAAATGACATCTGATGAGACTGATGTCCAGGCCAGTGGACAGATTCAATCTGCCACTGCAGAAGTTTTGCTGGATGTCAGTGCAGCTGAAGTGCAGAAAGCCACACAAGGAGAAGAGTCAGCTTCAGTTGGAGACTCATTGTCTTCAGAGAAGGGTGAATTAGCATCAGTTGCGAATGCTGTCCTGGCCGGTGGACAGCGCCAGCCTCCTGTTTCAGAAGACACTCCAGATGAAGAAAATGCAGCTGAAGTTGAAGTCACAGTGGAAGAGAAGGCATCGAAATCAGATGAGAAGCCTGTTCCTATGGATTCTGTAGAGCCGCCTGTTGTGAAGGCTGAAGGAACTCAGGAGGCGAAGGATTGCTGTGACAGTGTGAAAGAGGAAACCAAGATTGTACCTGCTGATCTTGCAAGCAGCAAGCCGGTGAGCTCTTGAGACTACGTCTCTTATCTGCACGTATAAATTAAACATTAATTGCATTTCCTGTATAGTTATGACAATTGACATCATGTATTCTTCTGCCTGTTTCAGTCCCTTCCCCGCTGCATGAGGTCAAAGTTTGTTCCCCATCGAAGCTCATTTAGCTACAAGAGGATGCTGCCATTTCTCATGGAGAATGGTGAGTCCATCGCTGTGATTTGCTGTTTATGATCTGTGACACTTATTTTAGGGTTGTCTGTTCTTATAGTGTGCTGTTGTCTTTCTGTATCAGAAACCTCTTCTCAGAAAGAAGACATGGCCAAACTTCAAACAGTCTCGGAAGAGAAGCAATTAGCATTGCCTGAAAATGATGTGTTGGCTAGTGGAAATCATCTTTCTGTCTCAGAAGGCTCCCCTGAAGCATGCTACCAAGCTGAACTTGACAGAATTGTAGAAGAAATATCATCAACAGATGAGAACTATCTTTTGAAGGGTGTACAGCTTCAGCCTGTTGTTCCAGTTGCAGAAGTCTCTCTGGATGTCAGTACAGCTGAAGTGCAGAAAGTCACACAAGAAGTGTTGGCTTCAGATGGAGACCTATTATCCCCAGACAAGGGTGAGCTAACATCAGAGAGGAATGATGTCCTGGCTGGTGGACAGTGTCAGCTTGCTGTCTCAGATGGCTCTGCTAAGGAAAGTGATGTAGCTGAAGCTGAGAGGATAGTTGAAGAAAAGGCAACAAAATCAGATGAGAATTCTGTACTTAATGGCAGAGATGAGTCAAGTGGATTAGCATCAGACAAGGGTGAGTTTCTGATGAAAGATCAGCCTCAGGCATGTGACTCAAAGAAGTTACAATGCAATGCTGATCTTGCTCTAGCACAACAATGCCAGAGCCCAGAGTCAGGATGTTTTATCAAGACAGTAATGGTGGATGGTGGAGCTGATCCACACGGTTCACCAGAGAGACATGATTCTGTGGCTTCTCTTGGTGGCCTACTGCTTGATGTGGGAATGATCTGCAAGCCTTCTGAACCTTCAATTGGCTCACCCTTATCGGCAGAGGGAATGTCTGGTTGTGTTGCACATGCTGAACCAGGGCTGAGTAAAGTGGGCACACCGTCTCCATTGGGTTCTCCTTGTTTGGAACAACAACGCCTTTCTCCGAAGATACCCTCCCCTAGCAGTGGCGCTTTCAGTGGCGCCTCTTTTCTGAAGAAACGGGGCTTTTCTCCGAAGAAACTTTCTCCAAAGAAGGGAATACTTAAGAGGCATACAATGGGGTGCAGGGGCATCTGCATGTGCTTGGACTGCAGCGTGTTTCGTCTACGCGCTGATAGAGCTTTTGAGTTCTCTAGGAAGCAGATGCAAGAGGCAGACGATATAATAGTGAACTTACTGGAGGAGGTGTCAAGTCTTAGGAGTCTGGCGGAGAAATCTTCTGGCCAAGTAAGTGTATTCACCGGCACTTCACTTTCAGTTTCTCGTCCTTGTGATGAAGTTCTACACGCATTTTTTCCAAAGGAGAGAAACGCTGAATAGTATATTTTGCTTTGCTACTTGTTTTAAATGAATCATCATCTGCCTAAATGAAAATTCATTGTCAGGACCAGGACTTAATTCAGGTTGTCACCCACATATGCATTTTTTAAACTTGGCTGCAATTTTCAAATCATGGTTATATCTGTCATGAGCCCTCTGCATGGCACTGCTTGTGTATTCTATTTATGTGTGCAACTCTTGTGAGCACATACTAGTAAAACATATTAGGAAACTGGCTTTCAACACTAAATTAAAACCTGGGAGTGCAATGCCTGTAACCTGACCTGTCCTTTCTCAGCCTACAATTTATTTTCTTACAATTTATTTTGGCTGTTTTACTCATCATGGATGGGAATCCTGTCTGAAGATTTAGCTGCCTGTAGCATTACTGTAACTTGCATTATATTTGAATTTTCTGTTTTAAAAGATGTCAGTACTGAAGAAACATTTCTGTTAAATCTGCAGCAGGAGCAGATGGAAGCTTGCCAGAGGGCGTTGCGGGTAGAGGAGGTGGCCAAGGAGCGTCGGCAGCAGATGCTGGCCGAGCTCAACTCTCACTGCAAAATTCCCGTGAGTGGCCTCCCTACCTTGTGCAACGGTTTGCCATGAGAACTCGCTGGAGTCGGTTTAACTAAACAGCTGTGTCTTTGAATGAATTCAGGGCCCAAGGGTGAAATTCGCTCAGTACGTCGAGGGAAGGATGGCCTCTTCTCCTTCCAGCAGCAGCAGGAGGCAATAACCACATTTGCGAAGACGCCGGTGACTGATTCCCTGCCGGATGTTTGTGGTAGCGCTGAATTTTGTGGGAATTCAGCGCAGTTCAGTGCAATTGTTGTCTCATGATTAGATTATGTAGAGAGAGGTGGAAGCTCTGTTGGTTCCACTGAAGGAAGAAGGAACAAAAGCTGGCTGTGATGTCTGTTTGCATGTAAATCAAAGTTTTTTTTAAATCAAAGCTGTGAAACTGGAACATGCCAATCTGGTCTGTCTTTGAGCTTTTTTCCTTCTGAGATATTTTTTCTTGGGTCGATGAAACTCACTCAGCAATTTTAGCTCTCTTTGACTGGTGCTACCGAATTGCACTTAGATATTTTTCGGGGTATGGCTCAAATCAACCATTCAATAAATCATAGGTTGATGAGCTGATAGACATATAATCCTGAGCACATATATAGATATAAAACATTGAACACACACGATGGATATCTTCCTTACACCAGCACTACTAGCTAGCTAGCTGGTGGTCTTGTGGTGGTGTGTGGAGTGCGGGAGGTTTAGCCGGCGTAGACGTGGACGCCGACGGCGACCATGAAGATGGCGCAGAAGGCGAAGAAGATGACGGTGTGGACGAACATGGCGATGCCGTTGGTCTTCATGCTGTGGAACTCGGGCCGGCCGCGGCCCCCGCCGCCGGGGATCTCGCAGATGAGCCCCGGCAGCATCACCACGAAGAAGGCCGTCGCGATCAGCACCGGGCCCCAGTCGCCCGACATGTTCGTCCGATCAACGGTGAGCTCGAGCGCCCCTCTGTCAATCAACAGCTCTGTGTATCTATGCCAGTGCTGCTCTCCTAGCTAGGTCTCCATCTATAAATAGGATGTTGGCGGGACGATGACGACGACGGTGATGACAGTGTGGCGTCTGGCGTGACCAGATCGGGCGAGCTGCCGTGCCGTCCAGGGCGTGGCGGCCGGCCGGCCGGCCGGCGAGAAATTGTCACTAGCAGGCGAGTTCAAGTGTTAGGTGGACCGAGGCAACAAAACAAAACGCATCCATCACATCACGGCTTCTGAGACCCCAAAGGCCACATCCTGTGAGACCTAGACAACTTATTTGCAGTCCGGAAGAAGATCACTTGGGATTTCTTCTGATAATTCTGCCTTGCCTCGTGTGCATCTACACCAGCTGAACATGTGATAATTTTCCTGCTACTAACTACTGTACACTTGACTGGTGTATGTGTGTGCAGATTGTATGTCACTGTCAGAAGCTTAAAGACGCAGCCTGCATGCTCACTTGTCAGCACGGCTAACAACAAGCACACCAGCCAGCTACAGTAGCCAAGACAGACACCGTCCACCATATCATCACTCTCACTCTCTCAAGAGTAGGCTCAGTTCTTCACTGAAGCAGCTCTGCATCATTCTCTGCATAATTCTCTGAATCACTTGCAGCCTGAATGCAAGGATATACTGAA
Source organism: Triticum monococcum (assembly GCA_034509565.1). Classification (NCBI taxonomy): domain Eukaryota; kingdom Viridiplantae; phylum Streptophyta; class Magnoliopsida; order Poales; family Poaceae; genus Triticum; species Triticum monococcum. The sequence goes on along the minus strand of CM067843.1, from coordinate 58,797,145 downwards.
GCAGCAGCAGCAGCAGCAGCTCTGCATCAATCTCTGAATCACTTTCAGACCAATTTACACACACACACACACCAGTTCCAAAGCTGGAGCAGCGACGTTTTTATTCCTGTTCCTTTTCGAGACGAGGTCACACTCACCTAAGCTGGATTTTGTTCCTTTCCTGCACCACTCGCTGCCCAGAAAACAGGCTTTCGCCCCGCTTTATAGATAAAAGCCAACACAGCACCCCGCGCGCTACCGCGACTCGACACCAAACCCTCCTTTGTTAACTACGCACATTTTACCCGACACATATTGTAACTACTGACCTTGTTTCCTCGGCGCAGCGGCGCCGGAACAGTTTCAGGGAGAAGCGAAATGCAAACAATCTGAACAAGGATGGAGGTTACAGAATGAAAATTTATCTTCAGAGGTGACTGAATCTTAGCTACTCCCTCCGTTCCTAAATATAAGCCCTTGTAGAGATTTCAATACAGACTACATACAGTGCAAAATATGTGAACCTACACCCTAAAATGCGTCTATAATTCTATATACATCTGAATGTAGTCCGTATTGAATTTTCTAAAAGGTCTTCTATTTAGAAATGGAGGGAGTAGAAGCTAGGAACAATTTTCTTTCTTGATCACTCTCAAAACCAGGCTCAGTTCTTCACTGAATGTTCTATGCATTTCTTTTAGGACGAGGTCACACTCACCCTCAGCTGGGGACTTCGATGGATGCTCTCCATTTTGTTCCTTTCTTGCACCACTCACATCCTACCGCGACTCCACACCAAACAATCCTATCCGAACACACTGTATCTGACAGACACTGTAACCACTGCTAACCTGCTTCGTCCTCTCTTGAAGCAGCTTCAGGCACAAGGGAAATGCAAACAATCTGAATGACAAAAAGTGTCACAGAAACAGAGCTTTATTTATCTTGAGGTAAGTGAATCTAGCTACAAGCAAAGAACCAGTTTCATCCTCAGTCACCACGGCGACATTGCCGATCGACACGGTGAGCGAGCGAGAGACACTATTATGCATGAACCAACAGAAGCAACACCTAAACTTTCAGAGAACCCAGCCAAACTACATGTTCAGCTGATGGATGGACGGCGAAAACACGAAACACCGAGTTCGGTTCAGGGGCCGAGGTCGATGTGCACCCCGACGGCGATGAGGAAGATGGCGGCGAAGCTGAAGAAGATGATGGAGTGGACGATGATGGACACGGCGCTGGTGTGGAAGTTGCCGAACTCGATGATCCGGCACTTGCCGGGGATCTGGAACAGCAGCCCCGGCGACAGCAGGATGAAGAGCACCAGAGGGATGAACACGCCAGCCCAGTCCTGCATCTTCTCCCCCCCTCACTCTCTCTCTACCTTCTACTCTTCTTTGACTCCTAAGGTAGAACAGGGTATGCTCTGACACACTGCAGAGGAGGAGCCTGTCTATATAGCAGCAGCTAAGCTAGCCAGTCTATCTCCTTGTGCAGTGCTATATAATGGCCATACAATGGATACCAGTAGATGGAGGAGGAGGAGGAGGAGGAGGAGGTTGGAGCAGAGCTTTCATTCATGCTGCACATGCCATCATTCCAGGAAGAAGAAACACGGCCTCTCTACTTTAACCACAACAGGCAAAGGGCAGCCGAGCCTTTTATGAGCACCAAAAATGGACCACTTTTCACTTGGGCGGTTGGAGGCAGTTAGAAAGGCTGGAAATTTTCTGTTCATAAACAATCTATATGGTGTAGAATAAATTAAATGGATACTTCCTCCGTTCCTAAATATTTCTTTTTAGAGATTTCGATATGAACTACATAGGGATGTATATAGACATATTTAAGAGTGTAGATTCACTCATTTTGCTCCGTATGTAGTCTATATTGGAATCTCTAAAAAGACTTATATTTAGGAACGGAGGGAGTACATATTTGGGCAGATGTAGCAACAAGTATGGCATGCTGTTCATGCTTTTTCATGCTATTCATGTTTTTCTGTCTCACAAAACATGCTATTCATGCTTCTCTGTTCCTAGCCAATCTGGTGTAGAATAAATTAAGGATCAATAATTGGTGTTGGAGTATTTAACAGATGTAGTAGCACTGATTCTTGTTTCTGTCTCACAACATACCATGCATTACCAAAAAAGGGTTTCCCCCGCTTTGTATTCCAAAGCAACCAACATCGAGTACAGATAACGCTGTGGCGAGCAGCACAACACACCAAGAAAAAAGAAGAAGAAACAAATGCCAACCACGGCAGTTTGGCAAAGCGCGGATGACCCGGCACCGCGGCGCCCACCGGACACAAATCACCACAGACCAAGGCTCCGATCCGCCGCGTACCAAGCAGCACCTCCAAGAAGGGATGCGACGCCGACGACGCTGCTGCCCGGACGAGTCCTCAGGTTTCCCCGGGCATGCGGAGGGAGGTGGGGGGTGGATACCACCAACACCCTCTAGGAAGGAATGGCGGCACCTACAGGTGTCACCGCGTCGGGGCCGAAGCCGGCAGGGATTTCTCCCGCATTCCAACCCCAACCGCCCAACCGGACGGAACCGACCTGCCAAACCATCGCCCACCACCATGCGCCAACGCAGTACCGCCGCCACCCACGCCGCCTCACTACGAACACCACCACGAGGCCAAGAGAACCGGAGAGAAGCTCACCACGACGGGAGCAGCAACACCGACGTCGAGCGGGAGGGAACCACCTCCACCGCCGTCGTGCGGGAGGCCCGTGCCTCCGGCACCGTCGCGGTAGCCGTCCGGACGCGGCAGCGGGGCATGCCGGGCCACCCCTGGCCCAGCCAGGCCCGTTAAGCCCCGCCGGCCGCGATGCAGCGGGCCGGTGTCGTCGTCGCCGGCATCCAGCCGCTCGTTGCATCTCCTCTGCCTCCCAGAAGCCACGCCGGAGACCATCCCCGCCGCCGGCCCGCCCAGGCCCAGATGGGGCCCGAAGGGCCTAGATCTGGGCCGAGCGGGCGATGCCAGATCCCGCCGCCCAGCTGCTCGCCTGCATGCGCCACAGAACCCCGCCGCCACGCCAGACCGCCGCCGCCTAAACGCACCCCCCGGAGCAGCTCCGCCCGCGCCGGAGAGCGACCGGGAGGGGAAGGGCCAGGAGGCCGCCGCCACCAGCAGCCCCGGGCCAAGCCGGCCGCGGGAAGGGAGGAGGGAGGAGGCCTGGCTCACGGCCGGTCGCCCGCGCGGGGGGGGGGGGGGGGGGGGGGGGGGGGCGAGAGGAAAGTGGAACTTTCCGTTGCTACCAGTATCAGACTTCATTCCTGTCATACCACGCATTACACAGCAGTAATTCAGATGTTTTAATAGACTGATCGAAAAGGGAGGCAGCAGGTTACTGCAAGCATAGGAGCTAAGAGACACTAATAAGGGGAATAAGTTGCCTGTGTAGGGGTATATACATGGCTTCAGAAAGGGAGGTCAGCTAGGTTAACCATTGGTTGGTGAGGGCACCTAATTAATTAAGCTGGCACTTCAAAGTCAGACCAATAAACTGGATAGGAAGAGGACACCTAAATAGAGATCCTCACAAAAAAGATTTCCTGACCACACAAAAAGGATTCCTGATAAAACAGCTGGCAACAACAAGTTCCTTGTTACCAACTCACACAATTAGACAATAGCTACTGATAATATGAAATGTGTCTCGGTGAAAAGCAAAAGCATGGAAGATGATGGTAGCTAAAAATGACGCGCGATTAGATGCGAGTTCGAGAGAATGAAAGAAGATGGTTAAAAGCATGCACTAGTAAATTCCAAACCACCGCAAATCTTCGTCGTGACTTGACAGGTTAAAGCATGTTATTTGTAAGTTCCTTGTTAAATCTCAACAGTTACTGCTAATTAAAATGTCATTTTACCCACCAAGTTACTGATAATTTCCTTGATAATCAAAATGCCACTTTAGTTAAAGATAGTGTCAACAGGACCAGTCCTGCATCTTCTCCCCTCTCTACCTTCCGCCTCCTCCTTGGATAGAATAGAAGATGCTCGGTCTCTTTGTGCAGCAGAGCTATATGGTGGCCATACAATGCCAGTAGCTGGAGGAAAGGAGGTTGCAGCAGAGCTTTCATGCATGCACATTCCATTCATTCCAGGAAGAAACATGGCCTCTTTAACCACATCAGGCAAGGGCAAGGAGAGTCAAGTCTTTCATAAGCACAAAAAATGGACTACTTCTCACTTGAGCAGTTAAGAGGCAGTTGTAAAGGCTGGAATTTTCTGTTCCTAAGCAATCTGGTGTCCAGTAAACTAAATGGATCAATAATTGGTGCTGGAATAGTTAACAGTAGTAACTGCCAACTAGTACTCCCTCTGTAAAGCAATATAAGAGCGTTTAGATCACTACTTTAGTGATCTAAAAACGCTCTTATATATTTTTTACAGTGGGAGTATGTCATGCCATTCATGTTTGTGTCTCACAATAAAACATGTAGAGCAGAATTCAAATGTGTTTGTAAGACTGATGAAAAAGGAAACTCAGCAGGTTACTGCATGCATAGGAGCTGATAAGAGTATACTTATTGTTGGTAAGGGGAATTTGTCTAAAAAAGTTGTCTATGTAGGAGTACATGGCTTCAGAAAGGAAGGTCAGCTAGGTTAACCATTGGTTAGTTTTGGTGGACAGCTAACTACTTAAGCAGGCCCATGAACTGGGTAGGCAGAGGACACCTAAATAGCCGCACACCAAGTCTTACTAACTTTCCTGACCACGCAGAAATGGTTCCTGATAAACAGCAAGCAAAAGCAAGTTCCGGGTTACCAAGTTACACCGATAGGCAATAGTTACTGGCGATTTGAGCGTTGTCTTCATAAGAATCCTCTCTTGCAAAAAAGCAAAAGCATGAAAGATGATCATAATAAAAATGGCATGCATTTAGACGTGCGTTCGAGAACATGAAAGATGATGGTGAAGTAGCAGAAGAGTCCGGACCCCCGCAAATCTCATGCCAAGTCTTTGTCTTGTCGTGGCTTGACAGGTTAAAGCATGCTGTTCATAGGTCTGTCATATTGACAAGATTAGATCACGGTGTGTGTCCGTGGGTGAGACTGAGAATATGCATCGGTTAGGGAGTAAGTGGGATGTCTGTGTCGGCTGCCAAAGCAAAAACAAGAATGGACTAGTGGTGTGCTGAATGGACCATGCATGCATGATGAAGCCTTTGGTTGCTTGCTTTCTGAATCAAAAGCATGAAAGGGACCTTGTTTCAACTCCAGGTTTATCAGGAACTTCATTACTTACTCTAGGTCCCCTGCTTTACACAATGATAGTGATCTATGACTTACACGAATACAAAGTAAAATGGAAATATAACTGAAAGTTTTGGTTGCAGGTTAAACGATGAGGTTAGTAACAAGCACAATCACTTGATAAAACAAAAACAGAGTCTTAAAGACAGATGCAAAGATGAATCCAGCATCAGCAAAGGTGTTGCAGATGATCATGTCCACAGAAACACAACAAACGACTGAAATGTTCGAGGAAGAAATCCGGTCTCTATTAACAAACAGATATGCTTGTCAGAATAGATCCCTCCTCAATAGCTGCCACTGCACTAGCTGGGCTTTGCAGAAGAAACATTGTGATATAAGAAGCCCAATGGGTTATGATCCACATGAACCAAACCGTGGCCAATTAAAAATGAATAAGTAAGAAGCTAAGCTTGATTATGTCCATAACTTGAAATCATACATCCCTCCAGCCTGTCTAACTTTCTCAGTGAACAACAAATTTAAAGCAAAGCACCATAGGTAACCATTTTCCCAAAGACAAATGTCCCCCGTAATTTATCGTTATAGAGATAATATGTTCCTCTGTAACAAAATTCAAGCAAATGGTCCACACATGTGCATTACATTTCAATGTAAAAGTTAGTTAAATTGGCAAACAGGGCTGTATCATGAAGGCTACTGGAGGCCCCTATTCAGTTATAGGTATGTCACAAGGTACTTTGACCGATCCAGGCATCCAGCACTGGGTCAACCAACTAGTTACTACTCCTGATTCCCCCTCTTCTGTGTCTGCTATGCTAGTGTTCCAGATGATCATGCTCACAGAAGTACAAATAACGATCGAAATGTTGACTACTTAATAGGCTCCATAGAGAGGTTGAGATATCAGAAGCTCAATGGGTTATGGCCCATATAAACCAAACAATGTCCACTCTAAAATAAATAAATAAGAAGATAAATTTTATACATCCTCCAACCAGTCTCAGTGAACAATAAACTAAAACAAACAAACACCACAGGTAATCATTTGTCAAAGACAATTCTCCTCCGTAATTTCTTGTTATATATAATAATATGTTCCTCGGTAATCAATATATAATAATGTGTTCCTCCATAACGAAATTCAAGGAAATGATCCTCAGATGTGCACTCTACATTTTTGAGGTAAAAATGAGTATTACATTGGCAAAAGGGGCTACACAGTTAAGGTTCTTGCAGCCCCCCTACTCGGTTATAACTGTGTTACATGGCATTTCATATATATACTAATATTTCACAACATTGTAGATGCTAGCCTTGCTAAGCCTTTGAGTTATCTAATTAAGGACTTGAGGTGGTACTCTTACTTGTCAAAGATGACCTCATGGTAACAATTGCAGACTCATTTGCGCCTAACCGTCTAGCGTGCTTGCTTGCCTGCAGAAAACCTGTGATGGCTCGTCTCACATACGTGTCGGCCTGCTTCACGGTCATCTTTTTCTGCGTCTCCTGAGCGGAACTCGTCAACATGTAGTCGCCATTCAAGAAGCTTGCTAATTCGACAAGCTCACGCTGGAAATCCGAGAGAATCCCGTGGTCTTTCGTTGGTGTTGTTCTCTCAAATGGCACTTCTGGCAAAGTCTCTGTAAAGGATGAAAACAGAACAAAGTTTCTTCATTCATACTGTAAGCTTCAAATTAAGCAGAGAGGATCCAAATTAAGTGAACTGTGACAATAATTCTGCTAAATTAAGTGAACTGTGACTATAATTCTGCTAAATTAAGTGGACTGTGACTACAATTCTGCTAAATTGAGTGAACTGTAACTATAATTCTGCTAAATTGAGTGAACTGTGACTACAATTTTGTAAATTAAGTGAAATCTGACTATAATTCTGCCAAATTCCCCATTCTGTTCATGTCAGAGATCTTCAGCAGTACCTGGGCAATCTGTCCTTGGTTGGTCGAGTTGGGTGAAGATGTGCTCAAATGTGCCTGCCCATTCGTCTCTTTTGGTGAGGAAATCAGATCTGAGGTTGAAGATCTTCTTGATGGTGGCCGGGATGGAGGAGTGCTCGTACTCGGATGTGGCCGTCGGCCCGTTCGGCGGCCGCCCCACCACCGTCCCCTTCTTGATCCACGGCGACACCATCATTGTGGGCACCCTGACCCCGAGCCGGTCGAACTTGAAGAAGAATGGCACGGGGCCCCTGAGGCCGTCGGGGCTGGGCACGCCGGCGACGGGCGTGGCGACGTGGTCGTAGAAGCCGCCGTGCTCGTCGTAGGTGACGATGAGCAGGGTGTCGTTCCACTGCGGGCTGGCCCGCAGCGTCTCGTACACGTCCTTGACGAGCCTCTGCCCGTTGGCGACGTCGTGGGCCGGGTGGTCGTCGTCGGCGGGCGTGCCGGTGAGGTCGAAGTACCTGGGCTCGATGACGGACAGCGCCGGCAGCCGCCCCCTCCGGGCGTGGTCCCTGAATGCGGAGTCGTAGAAGTGGAAGCTCTGGGCAGCGGCGCGCACGGTGCGGAGGTTGCGGTAGAAGAGGGTGGTGGGGATGGTCTTGAAGTAGACGTTGAAGCGGCGGCCGTCGGCGGCGAGGGAGTCGAAGATGGTGCGCTGCGGGTAGCCGCGGAGGAGGTTCCACTTGTCGTGGGCGACGGCGCCGTGGGAGGTGGCGGAGTAGAGGAAGAGGCGGTTGGGCTGGGTCGGGCCCGGGAGGGAGGAGAACCAGCGGTCGAAGACGGCGAAGTCGGCGGCGAGGGCGGAGAAGGCCGGGAGGAGGGACGGGGTGAAGCCCCGCATGACGGCGGAGGAGAGCAGGGAGTTGACGGAGAGCGCGGAGCGCACGAAGCCCGACATGGTGGGGGGAGCCGGCTGGTCGGCGGCGCCGGCGGTGGAGTTGGGGCGGAAGCCGAAGACCTGGTCGAGCACGTCCTCGAAGGAGTGGCCGGGGTCGTCGGGGACGACGAGGGAGGCGTCGGCGGAGACGCAGACGGGCGGGAGGGAGGAGTTGGTGGGGTCGACGTTGCACTCGGCGCCGGTGAGGCCGTCGATGGGGAGGCCGAGCAGGCGGCGCATCCAGCCCAGCATGTGGTCGAAGGACCGGTTCTCCAGCGCCAGCACCACCACGTTCTTGATCGGGCTTGCTCCGCTAGGGCGGGCACTGGACGTGCCGGCGGAGAAGGCGAGAAGCAGGAGCAGCAGCAGCGCCCGCATTCCCATCGGCGGCGGCATTGCCGCGGCGGTGGCGGTGGCGGTGAGTGAGTGAGGGAGTGGACGAGCGGAGCACGGAGAGCAAGGGAAGTTGGGCTGGCCTGGCTGCTTTCGGCGGTATTCGGTCCAATCCTCTACTCGAATATTTTAATATGTTGGGCCCATGTACTGTTGGGCCCTGCGTATTCCCGTGCTACATGTGCAAGTGGCGTACGACCCTGTCAGTAAGTAGTCGGCCGTTCCTCTCGTGTGACAAAAAACCTTTCCGAAAATCATCTAAACTTTTCTCAAATACGCACGAACGTGCGCATCATATTTTATAGAAATGGGTGGATAGAGAAACCAAGTTCAACATACTTCTTCCGTTCTTAAATATTTGTTTTTTAGAGATTTTAAATGGACCACCATATACGGATGTATATAGACATATTTTAGAGTATAGATTCACTCATTTTGTTTTGTATGTAATTACTTGTTGAAATCTCTAGAAAGATAAATATTTAAGAACGGAGAGAGTAGATGCCTACTCGAAGCCAAGCTCCCATGCAAGGGCGGATAGAGAAACCAAGGACATATTCAACCATGCAAGGTCGGGTGTGCCCAAACCACATGCCAACTTGGGCGTGCAGATTGTTTCCCATGCAACAGAGCAATTTCCCAATTTGCTTGGGCTTTACCGCACCACAAGAAACCTCGGATGATCTTGTTCATGGCATGAATGGTCTTCATCGAAAGAGCAAGCGCTAGCATTGCATGTATAGGGACCGAGCAAAGACAGAAAGAACGAGAATGAGCCTGCCGCTCTTTGGGAGAGTAGCTGCCTTCCGCTTCGGTAAGCACTGCGTTAGGTGCTCCACCAGGCTGTGTAATTGTGCCGCAGAAGGCTTCTTCGGACATAGTGGCAACCCGAGATATCTATAAGGAAAGGTTCCAACCTCACACCCCAAGCGAAAATCATCTAAAGGAAACATCTTCCTTGAAAAATGTATCAAGCATCTTCTTCCTCCCTCAAAAAAGTAGCAAGCATTTTCTCCCCCTTCGTCCTTTTCGAAGCTGAAGGGTGCCATCTGTGGGGGTGTGGCACAAAAGCACTCTAGCATGACCCGTTTCGTGCGACGAACACTTTTCTCCTTGTGAAATTTTGTTTCTTTGTTTTTTCTTGTGTTTTTATCTGCTTGTCAAGTTTCTACATGGAGCATAGGTGTGCTTCAGTTGTGAAGTAGGTATGTGCTTCTTCGCCGGAAATTAGTAGGGGCACGTAAGTGCGGGGGCACTCACCTGCCAAGCCCCGCCGTCCGTTGGATTTGTATCACTGTCGGTGTCAAAACCGGCAGATCTCGGGTAGGGTGTCCCGAACTGTGCGTCTAAGGTCGATGGTAACAGGAGACAGGGGACACAATGTTTTACTCAGGTTCGGGCCCTCTCTATGGAGGTAATACCCTACGTCCTGCTTGATTGATCTTGATGAATATGAGTATTACAAGAGTTGATCTACCACGAGAGTAATGGCTAAACCCTAGAGGCCTAGCTTGTATGGTTATGATGATGAGTCTCTCCCTCTCCGGACTAAGTCCTCCGGTTTATATAGACACCGGGAGGATCTAGGGTTACACAAGGTCGGTTACAAAGAAAGGAAGCTACATATTCGGTCGCCAAGCTTGCCTTCCACACAAGGAGAGTCCTATCCGGACACAGGTGCAGTCTTCAGTCTTCGTATCTTCACAGCCCATCACTCCGACCCATGGCTAACAGGCCGGACGCCCGAGGACCCCTTAGTCCAGGACTCCCTCAATAGCCCCTGAACCTGGCTTCAATGACAAGGTATCCGACGCGTAGGCCTGTCTTCAGCATTGCAAGGCGGGTTCCTCCTTCCGAACTCCAAAATAGTCTTCAGACGTATCGACATGTCCGGACCTGTAACACACACCACACACACAACCGCAGAAAGAATATAATATTCAAGGAGTCCAATCTGCCGACAACTTCTCGTAATACGACATCACATCTGTCCGGTCATAATTTAGAACCATTTTTCGTCTGCCACTCCATGTTTCGAGATGCGGTTGCCATTGGCACGTCTTGTCAAAGTAGAGATCGTGTCTCCTTATTACGGGATTCTTATCAATACGGGCGTGGGTAACCCAACCGTGCCGTTTACACAACCCTTGGGAATAGGCGAGTTTTAAGGCGGGTAGGAAGGCGCTTGACATTCGCGGCCTCTATAAGGGGATAAGGATTCGTCCTCACTCACCCCTGCCTTCTCCTTCCTCTACCCCTCCATTCTTGAGCTCCAACGCCCAAGCTATAGCTTCCCCCGTCGGAGAAAGCATTCCAACCATGTCCGGATCCGGAGCTGGTGGCAAGTGGATGGCCTCCTCTGTTAAGAAGAAAGACATCAAGGAGCTCCGAGAGGCCGGATACCTGGCCAAGGAGATTGTTCACTGTCTCCCGGCCGAGGGACAGACCGCCCCTACCCCAGAGCCCCGTGAGAGGGTGGTGTTTCTCACACATTTCGTCCGCGGGCTGGGATTCCCTCTCCACCCGTTTGTCCGCGGACTGATGTCTTACTACGGGATGGACTTCCATGATCTAGCCCCCAACTTTATCCTCAACATCTAGGCATTTATAGTCGTTTGCGAGGCCTTTCTCCGTATCCGACCTCACTTCGGCCTATGGCTGAAGACCTTCAATGTAAAGCCGAAGGTGGTGAGAGGCCAACAAGCAAAGTGCAGAGGCGCCATGGTGGGCAAGATGCCAAACGTCACATGGCCCGAGGGCTCCTTTGTGGAGACGGTGAAGGGGTGGCAGTCGGGGTGGTTCTACATCACCGAGCCGCGCGGCACCAACTGGGCGACGGCCCCCGAATTTCGATCTGGAGCCCCGTTGCGGGTTACCTCCTGGCAAGAGAAGGGCCTAACCCGGGGTTCTTCAAACGAGCTAACTAGGCTCCAGACGTGTGTTCAGAACATGATAACCAAGAAAATCAAACTTGTCAACGTGATCCAGGTTATGCTCATTCACCGGATCCTTCCGTGCCAACACCGACCTTGCTATTTGCGGGAGTTCGATCCGGCCAAGCACCAGGCGCTACTAGAGATCTTCGGCACGACACACGAAGACATCTGGAAAGTTCTCTTCAAGGCCGGCGAAACACCACCGCCTACGGCCGAGGATCGCGGGCTCAGCTTAAAACGCCAGGCTAATTCGGTAAGTTCTTTCATGTTTTCAAGGTATAGCCTTTATCGACATATTTTGAGAAGGAGTCTAAGCCTTCCTATCAATTTTTTAGGCCTGTATCGACATAGCGGGGCAGATTAACTGTCCGGCTCCGCTGCCCGAAGACCAAGAAACCCCGCTTCCGACGAAGATGCTGTTTTCGACGCCTTATGATGTGCCGGAGAAGAAGGCCAAGAAACGGCCAGGGGGGTCCAGAGTGGCCTTCGCCGAAAAGGCGCTTCGGGCATGACGTCCGAAGACAGGACTCGCTCTTCGGCCGCCGAAGATGACGACGAGGAGGAGGAAGAGAGCGACTCCCCCCTGGAGGGGAGGAAGAAAAGGGGGGCCTCCCCAAATTTGGAGGCAAAGGTGCCCAAGAGGGGGAAGGGCTCCCTTGCGGATAACTCCGCATGGGATGTCGATAGCAGTCCGGAGCGAATGCCCCGGACCAAGCCTCGGGCCGCCTCATAAGTACCAAAAACCTTATGGACGTCCAAATGCCTGGCCTTTCCATTTTGTAATATTAATATGTTTAAATTATGCCATCACAGTCTAGCCCGCGACAGCTCTCTGCGATCCTCGACAGAGGGTTCGCTAGATTCAAAGGAGATGGCCAGCGTGTCACCGTCGTCCGCTAACTCCCCCAAGGCCCAGGACGACGCGGAGGTGTTGTCCCAAAGGACTTTCCCGGGCCGGGGAGAGGCTCAGGAGGCGCCAGAAGGTGCTACCTCCATCGCCGGACACCAGCGGGAACCGATCCCCATGGAGACTGGTGGTGAGGAGGGCCGTGTTCAGTCCGGCCCTCAGCCAGACTCGATTTCGGAGACCGATGCGGATCCCGAATCCGGCACGCAACCTTCTTCGAAAAAAGGGGGTATGCATATTCCGCCGGTGACCCTTGTCCAATCCGGGGCACCGGATAATCTGCTGGAAGTGCTGCGAGACGCTTCCATTGTGGATGAGCATCGTGTCCTTATGGGCACGGTAATCAAGAAGGTTCAGTCCGCCAAAAGCGGACCGACCGAAGCCTGCGCTAGCCTTTTAACAGGCTTTGAGGTAAGTGATGTAATTGTAGAAAGGATATCACAATGTAGACAGTAGCCCCTGATGCTCTGTTCGGTGTTCGGAAAGAAAAAGCCGAACAGAGGATCAAAATAATTTTCGCAGGAGTCTAACATAAGATGTCTATGTGAATAAGCAGGTGTCGCTGCTGGCTGCTGCCGCTCATACTGTGAAGTTTTCCGGCCTGAAGCAGAGCCTGGGGCAGGCCGAAGAAGAGCTCGGCCTCATGAAGAAGCAACCAGAGGACAACCAAGGTATGCAGTGACCTGCGCGTGTATTTAGGAAGGATGAATGTTTCGTGCTGACTAAAGTGTCATGAATTTTATTAGGGGCCACGACCGAGGCGGCGGCCCTCAAGAAGGCGTTAGCCGAGGCCGAGGACAAAGCGGCCAAGGAGCGCGCCGCGCGCGAGAAACACGAGGCCCGGGTCAGCGAGGTCCAGCAAGAGCTCCAGGACGCCGTCAAGAAGTATGAGTCCTTGGAGCGTGATTCTAAGACGCAAGCATCCGAACTTGCGAAGGCCCGCCAGAGCGCACAAGAGGCTCGAGCCGAAGCCCAGTGCGCCCTTCAGGAAATCCAGGCGGCCAAGAAGATCGCGGCGGGTAAGGCTTTCATTATGCAAAGCAAGTCTGTGAAGGAAACATTCCTTTTACTTACCCGAATTTGGAGCTCTCCAGGGACGTTTGCGGATTTGCCGTGCAGCGTATCGGATGTTGCTGAGTTCTATCGGGCCGAAGAAGGGAGTTCTACAGAGAAGCTGTTCTGGTCTCAATATCTTGGACCAGAACATCCGGTGTCCTTCAGCGACCAGCTAAAATAGCTGGTCGAGCTGCATAAGGCGGCCGAGCTAGCCATGAGCTACTTCGGACTTGTGAAGCGGCTTGTTAGTGCCTGCCCACGGCTTGAGGTCATAAAGCGACCGGTCTGTATTGAAGGTGCCTGGATGGCCTTTGCCTGTGTCAAGATGCACTTGGCGAAGATGGATGCCAAGAAGCTGATGACCGAGGGGCCTCTTGAGGGCAAGGAGCACTGCCGTCCCGAGCTATATTTTGATGGTATCCTGGAGGGATCCCGCCTTGTGGCGGAGCAATGTGCGAAGGATGATATATTCCCGTGAAAATATCCGTATTATCCTGTCTTGTAACATGAATCAATGATGTTATGTAATATAATGCTTGTTATGTTTTAATTTTTTCCTCCTGTGCGGCCATTTTGTATGAAATCTGAGGGTTGGCCAGTCGCCGGCTTCTGCCCCCACGTAGGTAGTACGAGGGTGTTCGGGATGGAATCTAAACAATTTTGATCCAATTATATGGTCCTTGAAGGAGTTGTTTAGCGCAACGAACCAGGCAACCAGACTATATGCGGCTTGAACGCCCTCACTTAGCCATAGGAGTTTTACAATAAAAACATGGGCGCAACCCCTAGTATCCGAACTAGAGTGCTATAAGCGTCTGATCGGGAAGTACCGATCCTTTGCATAATGCGGGAGAAATCTCCAACGATTTGTAACCTCCGAACAGCTGACCGGCTCTCGCCTCATCATGACTGTCAGTTTTCGGCTTTCTCTACTGAGGTGCTCCTTTAGATAAACCAAGGCACAATCGCAGTAGTTCTCCCTCTACTACCTTAGCCGATATAGCGGAATGTAAGGTAGCAAGCACAGGAGCTGGGCAACCCAACTATTGACCAAAGACATGATTCGAAGCCAATGCATATTACGCTAAATTCGGGGTGTCGAACTATACTTATAAAAAGTGTTCGGATTTTTGTTGCCGTAATGTGGGGTGCTATGAAGCCCCTGGCAAACATCCAATGTACCAAAGTGTACGGGTGCTACCTGATAGGGTTATCCACAGGGGATCTGAAAAAGAGAGAGAAAACAGAAAAGGTACAAAGGTAAAAAGCTGGGGTCCTAAAGCTCCAGCCGCAAACTGTTCTCATTGTAATTTAATTAGTACGTCAAGGCACATTGATACAGGTAGTGCGATAAGCAACAGGCTGTTTGACATGCCGAAACCAAGGGAGAGCTGCATGTGGGTCCTCAAAAATAGGTAGAGTTATCGTTAACGGAATCACCTAAAAAGTCCCCCATATGTCTACGTTTCCCGCCGTCTTGGTGTGTTTATCCTTCAAGAGGACTGATGACCAGACCACCAGATGGGGCCTGTGGGATTGAGACCTGAAAATAAAACAAGTAAAAGTGAAAGTATGTGTGTATCCGATGTCGGTTGAGCCGTACTATGGGCCACAAGCTAGCTATGCCTCCGTCGATGCCCATGGGATTTCGAGTGAGTAGTTATGTATGCACGACACGAATGCCACCACTTTATCAGGACTGAGACGGAGGCCAGATTGCTAGTCGAGCTCCTGACGAGCTGAGCTCTTGTAACACCCTCGATGCGACTATATCTCCCACGTGTCGAGGCACCACTTAGAGGCATAATCGCATTGAAGGCATATGTCGCAAGTGAGGTAATCTTCACACAACCCATGTAATATGATAAGGAAAAGGATACATAGTTGGCTTACAATCGCCACTTCACACAATTACATGAATAAAGCATTACATCAATCAAATACACTCATGGTCCGACTACGGAACCAAAATAAAAGAAGAACCCCAAATGCGACAAAGGTCCCCGATCGACCCCAACTGGGCTCCACTACTGATCAACTAGAACGAAACAACATAAAGGACAAGATCTTCATCGAGCTCCTCCTGAGCTTGGTTGCATCATCTACACGGACTCATCGGCACCTGCAAAGTGGTTTTGGAAGTATCTGTGAGCCACGGGGACTCAGCAATCTCGCACCCTCGCGATCAAGACTATTTAAGCTTATGGGTAAGGTAAAGGTATGAGGTGGGGCTGCAGCAAGCGACTAGCATATATGGTGGCTAACATACGCAAAAGAGAGCGAGAAGAGAAGGCAAAGCACGGTCGATAAAAGTATGATCAAGAAGTGATCCTAGACTACCTACGTCAAGCATAACTCCAACAACCGTGTTCACTTCCCGGACTCCGCCGGAAAGAGACCATCACGGTTACACACGCAGTTGATTCATTTTAATTAAGGTCAACTTCAGGTTTTCTACAACCGGACGTTAACAAATTCCCATCTGCCCATAACCGCGGGCACGTCTTTCGAAAGTTCAAATCCCTGCAGGGTGTCCCAACTTAGCCCATCACAAGCTCTCACGGTCAACGAAGGAATAGACCTCCACCCGAGACATTCCGATCAGACTCGGTATCCCAGTACAACAAGACATTTCGACAGGGTAAAACTAAACCAGCAACACCGCCCGAATGTGCCGACAAATCCCGATAGGAGCTGCACATATCTCTTTCTCAGGGCACACTCAGATGAGACTAGCTACGAGTAAAAACCAACCCTCAAGTTTCCCCGAGGTGGCCCCGCAGGCAGCTCAGTTCGGACCAACACTCAGAGGAGCAATGGCCCGGGGGGGGGGGTTAAAATAATGATGACCCTTGGGAGCGCGACCCCCAAGGGAAAGGAAAAGGCTAGGTGGCAAATGGTAAAACCAATGTTGGGCATTGCTGGAAAAGCTTTACTTAAGGCGAACTGTCAAGGGGTTCCCATTATAGCCCAACCGCGTAAGGGACGCAAAAACCGGGAACATAACACCGATATGACGAAAACTAGGGCGGCAAGAGTGGAACAAAACACCAGGCATAAGGCCGAGCCTTCCACCCTTTACCAAGTATATAGATGCATTAATTAAATAAGATATATTGTGATATCCCAACAAGTAAACAATGTTCCAACAAGGAACAAACTCCATGTTCCAACAAGGAACAGACTTCAATCTTCATCTGCAACTAACAACGCTATAAGAGGGGCTGAGCAAAGCGGTAACATGGCCAATCAACGGTTTGCTAGGACAATGGTGGGTTAGAGGCTGAACATGGCAATTTGGGAGGCTGACAAGCAAGTGGTAGGCATCGTAGCATTGGCATAGCAAAGAGCGAGCAAACTAGCATAGCAAAGATAGTAGTGATTTCGAGGGTATGATCATCTTGCCTGAAATCCCGCAAGGAAGAAGAACGAGTCCATGAAGAAGACAAACAGACGTAGTCGAACGAATCCTCACAACCACGACGTTATCGGAACCAACCCGAAGAAGCAACACCGGAAAAAGAGCAAACAATCTAGGTAAACAACCACTACAACAACATGGCATGATGCACAATCAAGAATGATGCATGTCCGGTTTAAAGAGGCATGGCATGGCAAAATGCACAAACAATCCTACCAATTAAGTTGAGCTCAATATGCATCGGGATGCATATCGACGGAACACCACAACCATTATTTAGTTCTCTCTCGTTTATGTACCAAACAATATTAAATGTTGATTAACATGGCAAGAGGTGAAGCACAACAAAACTACCTATCTAGGCAAGTTTAAATGAGGCCGGAAACAACGAACAACAATTCCGGAAAATCCTCATATGCATAATTTAAGGTTTGGTACTGTTCTGCCCTAAACAATATTATAGAGTTGTTAAACATGCAAGATGATGCCACCATGTTAAACTAGGCAAAATTCTACCCCATTTACATATAAAGTTTATTAAAATCGGAGTTACGGTTATTTAGATATGAATTAATTCATATTAGCATGACATAGAGCAAATTAATGCAAAAAACATTTTTAACATTTTAAGCATGGGTGAAGATGACATATTATGAAACTACATGAAAATCTAAGCAAGTTTCATATTAAGTTTGTTTTAATCTGATGCACGGTTTGAAAGTTATTATATGCATGAACAGTAGGGGGTTTTCTATAAAACTGCAATCTCTGGAATATTAGCTAAATGCAGCAGCAGGAAAAAAACATGCAACGGGCTGAATCTGGTTGGCCCAACAATGCAGTGGGCGCTGGGGTGTGCTGCTCACCCAGTGGGCTTGGCCCGTGAAGGAGGAGGAGGCAGGCCGAACTGGCGCTGGGCGATGGAGGGCGAGCTGGGCCTGGGGCGATCGAGGCCCGCAGCGGTGTGGCTGGGCCTTGGGCCTGGCGATGGAGGAGGGAGGCCAGTAGCGGCGAAGGCTGGGCCGGGAGGCCTAGCGCTGGGTCTCGCGTGCGGGGAGGAGGCTCACGCGGATGAGCGGTGGCCCACGCAGCTGACGACGTGATCGACGTTCTCCTCGTGCCTGAGACGCACGAGCAGGAGGCAATGGCGGCGGCGTCCAAAGTCAACGGTGGGGCAGCGGCATCTCCGGCAGGTTAGGGCGACGGGGAGGACCGGAGAGGATAGATCTGGCCCTAGGGGCCTCATTCCCGGCGACGGCGAGCTCGGGAAGGCTCCGGGCGGCGGCGCTCCCTGGTGAGAGGGAGAGAGAGATTCGGTGAGAAGGGAGGGGGAAAAGCAGGAGGAAGAAGGGAAGGAAAGCAGGAGAGAGGACGACGGGGGTCTGGCCTGGCGATGACTCCCGCGAGGTGAAGTGGTCCTGGACGAGGAGGAGGCTGCGGCCTCAGACGCTCGTGGCGCAGGGGCGCGCGAAGCATGCGGCTGATGGCGGCCAGGGCGACGCTGGTTGGTCGGGGATGCAAAACGAGGAGGTTGGTCGGCTCGGCTGGATCGGGAGGGATCCCGAGGAAAACAAAGTGGCGGCGGCGCGAGGGAAGGAAGGATGGGACAGGCTAGGACTAGGGTTTAGACTGTTATATATAGTAGGTGGGTTAGTTTAGGGGCTATTCGGGTCCTCCGATAATAATTGGACGGTCGCGAATAAAATAGTTAGGGAGGCCAAATAAGAAAAAGGTGATGTTTTATAGACGTTTGGGGATGTTCCGGACACAGCGGTAACGACTGTTCGAGTCGGGTCCGGGACAACTTTCGGGCGCGCGCGAGGAGGGTCGCGGGCTGACGAGAGAGGTTAGGTAGGGCCTGGAGGTGAGTAATGGGCTGTGTAGACGGTCTCGAGCTGAGAGAAGAGAAGAGAGGGAGGCCCGGCAACTATTTCCGGAGACCGAGAACGTCCGACGTTTTGACCCGCTACTATTGCCGCTATATTTATCCGTTGGGGCGTCAAACGGACTCCGAATGCGACGAAACTTGGCAGGCGGTCTGTCTACACTATAATAAGACCGCACACCAAATTTCAACCCAATCAGAGAACATTTTCCGGCCACTTATAAAATACTATCTCGGACATGCCGCGGGCGTGTGCAAGTGTGTCTGGGCTCAAAACGGACAACAGAGAGAACGAGGAGGCCGGGACGGATGCAAGTTTTGAAAATATGATGATGCAATGCACATGATGACATGATGAAATGCAACACGCAAGCAAATGACATGGCAACGACGGCGAATAACTGGAGGACACCTGGCACATCGGTCTCGGGGCGTTACAACACTCCACCACTACGAGAGGATCTCGTCCCGAGATCTAGAATGGCACCGGAGGGAAAACGGAAGAGAAAGAGAAGAGGTAAAACAAATTGCTTCTTTGACAAACGAGTGAAACCAAGGAACCTTGAAAAGGTTGAACAAATTCGAGAAAAGAATAGAACGAAGGAGAACAAAGTCGAAATCACTCCGTTAGAAACTAGGGACAAAGAGCATTGCGAAACCTTGAGGTTGAAGGGAAGATATATATTGAAAACACTCCGGTTAAGGAAGGGGATGAAGGAAAAACCAAAATTCGGGCAGCACTCCGGTTGAGAAGAAAAGGAATTGAATAATAACTTGATAAGATGAGAAGATATTTGATGAAATGACAACACACTGCCTCCATAACTATTGAATGGATGGAACAAAGGGTAAGAAAGATCTCAGACAGCACTCCGGTTGAGAAGGGAGTCCAAAATTTGATAAGATGAGAGAGCTCAAATGAAAACACGACACTCTGGTTGAGAAAGGGATGCAAGACTTGATAAGGCGAAAAGAACTTGAACAAAGGGGCACAATACTCTGGTTAAGCAAGATAGGGAAGGAATAAGAGTGATATAAATTGGACAGCACTCCGTCTGTAAATGGAAGGAATTGAACTTGACAAGATGAGAGGATACTTGTAAAGAGGACACAACACTCAGATTAAAAGGATAGGCATGGAAAGATCATGATCTTTGACAAAACGAGATGATGGGTTGAAAAGATGAACATCACAATGCCTCCGGAACAAAAGAATAGAAGATAGATAATTGAAATAAAAGAATTGAGAAGAAAATGCCAATTTCTGCCACAAAAGAGTTTGGAAAGGCATCTTTAGGAGAAGGGTTGAACGGAGTTGTTGGAAAAAAACTACCAACGAAAAGAATAAGGTTGATATGGTCTTATGGAATACATCTCAAATTATGAGGTGACAACCTGCCACTCACGGGAAAAGAATTGGATTGATAAGAACAAGGAGACGAGAAACTTATTTCACCGGGAGGGTAGATGAAGAACTTGGATCATATATGAGCACCATAAGTAGCAACAATCCTTAGGGAAGGCTTTAGGTGAAATATAACCCAAGATAACTCCAATGACGAGATTGATGGATTTAAAATACCTCAATCTTAATAACATGTGAATCATGAAACATGAATTCCAATTATCAAGAATGACATAATACCACCTCCAAAGATACGGTAGAAAGAAATGCACTCCGGATTTGCAAGATGAAGAAAACTTGAGCTTCTTAAAAGAATCTCGATGAAAACTTTGAGAAGGAATTAAATCCTTGAAGAACCATCATGTAGAACATCTATGAAAAACTCCGGTAACAAAAGAATGATCCAAAATAATTGAATGATGAAAAGAATAAGATTGAAGCCTCGCAATGATTTAGATAGAGATCTCCGTGATAATATAATTGAAAGAGGTTGGAACTCTTGGGAAAGAAAAGATAAAGCATCTCGAACCAAGAATGTGATATGATGCACCTCCGTAATAAGGAATCAATCATTTGGATGAAACAAGAGTAAGAATTACATTATGCTTATCCTTCAACTATTTAATTGCTGACAAGCAACGTATTTGGCATACTACTATTCTCGTAGCAAGGATTAAGAGAGATATAACGCAACTTGAGAATGCCTTCAACGAAACACCGGTGGAATTGAAACAACGAATGCATCGATATGATAACGAAAGAAGAGGAATGTTGCACGAACCACCGTAAGAAATGAAAATGAGCGAAGAAAAGATAAAGGGACAACGGGAAAAATTAGCAAATGGACGAAGATGCTTGAGAGAATTTAGATGGAGTTTAATATAATAGATCATGGACCGATTAGAGATCACTTGAACGCTGCACCGGTAAGATCGGAGAATGATAATTGAAAGCTGAGAATGAATAAACCTGACTTGATGGACTCCGGATAACAAACTGAGAAGACTCTTGAATTACTCCGGATGGGTGAAAAGAATTCTCATAATCAAAACCAATTGTGAGAGGATGGCAACAAGCTAGAATGACGATTCTCTGAGAGAACGGATAAAATATGAGGTAAAACTCTTCTTCTGTCTTCAAAATATGAGAATGATGATGAGAAACACCATCATGTGTTATTGAGATACTCCGGAAGAATCAAAAACGAAGAGGTTGAGCCAATGATGAAAAGAATTTGAAAGATCTTGGAGAAATACATTTGACAGATGATAATCATTCTTACGTCAAACTTCGAAAAGAATTTGATTATAACTTCGGAAATAAGAAGAGTCAGGTAAGATCCTGGGAAAATACCTGTGGGTTAGGGCCCACTCAAGAGAAACACCGTTGAAATGATTTAAAAGGGAGGTTGCACCGGTTGAATTAAGTGACTTGAATGAGGGAACATCCTCGAAAGAACTTGAACGAAAGTAGAGTGGAAAGACGAATCTTCGAGATATCTTGAGCACTCCGGAACAATAAATAGCGAGAAGTAGAATGATAAAGAATTGCACCGGCATAAGAAAGCATTGAAATGAGGAAAAGACATGATCAACAAAGCTTGACTTGAAACCACCGGAGAAGAAAAAGAGTGAAGAGTGACGAACTTGAAGCTCCGTTAGAATCTTCCTGATAATCACCGGATAAGAATATTGATAGAAAAGAATGGAGAGACTTCACATGAATAAAAGGATACTTGTATAAGAAATCTGAATCGTTGAAGAAAAGGGGTGGGTGGGAGGGAAAACAAAATCAACTTGGAGACGGATGAAACAAACACCGTTGAGAAGAACTGATAATTGATCTTGCGGAAGTTGAAATGATCGGATCCACTTGAAGAGAAGCACACCGATTAAAAAGGATTGACAAAACAATCTTGATGATCAAGAAGGGTTAGTATTCACATAGGAATATGAGAACACCGCTTCGGGAAGGTATGGAATCAACATTTGACTTCGAAGCAACTCGAATACCACAACTCAAAACAAAAACAAAAGGACTGGCTTGCGACATAAGCCGGAACAAACATATGATAGAGATTTCGTCCGAAGTTTTCATGGTGGGACCTACACGGGCTCGATCGTACAGCACCATCATGTACAAGGCAGTGCACATGACATACGAAGCGTCCCCGAGTCAGCATAGCCAAGGACTCTTTAAGACACAACGAGACCACTGTAAAATCGACCGTGAATAGGCGAACCACTAGACGTCGAACCCCAATTTCATATCATACATCTGTCGGAAAGATATCCTAAGAGCTACTTGAATTCCCACCTATGAAACTCTCGAAACTTTCCGGTTATGCAATCAGGTGTTGGGGATACAGGGGAAGCATAATATCTCACCCAAACTAGCAAATCCTACATCCAGCTGTATCCATCCTTCAACACATAACCAAGAAACCTTCGGAAATCATCTACCTCAACCTTCGAAAAGCATCCGTTATACAAGTTATGGCGATACTCCCGAACTCCCGCCCCAGTACTGGGTGGCGTCGAGGTTATCTCACCAACGAACTGCATAAAAGAGATTTTCGATGTCGGCGTACTAAGCTCAGGTATTCCAGAACTGCAACGATAAAATTATGATGATAACACCTCAGAGCTCAACTCCCCGGGACACTTCCACTAAATCCCTGACAGGAGACACCAAGACAATGTTCTCATCATAAAACCATCGAAACGATTCCAAGATACCCGCGTGATCCTAAAATTTTTTAGTGAAATTTGAGAAGAGAAGAGGCAAAACTCTACGTCAGGATGCCTTACCAGAGCGATGAGGAGACTGGGAAGTAAAAGAATTCCTAAGCTCTCTGATATATAATTCCTAAATGACTCAAAACATTTTTCTAGACACAACTCGGCCGCTAAAAACGATCAATCAGTGGGGGCTCCTAAGGTCGGGGAAGGCTCTGATACCAACTTGTAACACCCTCGATGCGACTATATCTCCCACGTGTCGAGGCACGACTTAGAGGCATAATCACATTGAAGGCATATGTCGCAAGTGAGGTAATCTTCACACAACCCATGTAATATGATAAGGAAAAGGATACATAGTTGGCTTACAATCGCCACTTCACACAATTACATGAATAAAGCATTACATCAATCAAATACACTCATGGTCCGACTACGGAACCAAAATAAAAGAAGAACCCCAAATGCGACAAAGGTCCCCGATCGACCCCAACTGGGCTCCACTACTGATCAACTAGAATGAAACAACATAAAGGACAAGATCTTCATCGAGCTCCTCCTGAGCTTGGTTGCGTCATCTGCACGGACTCATCGGCACCTGCAAAGTGGTTTTGGAAGTATCTGTGAGCCACGGGGACTCAGCAATCTCGCACCCTCGCGATCAAGACTATTTAAGCTTATGGGTAAGGTAAAGGTATGAGGTGGGGCTGCAGCAAGCGACTAGCATATATGGTGGCTAACATACGCAAAAGAGAGCGAGAAGAGAAGGCAAAGCACGGTCGATAAAAGTATGATCAAGAAGTGATCCTAGACTACCTACGTCAAGCATAACTCCAACAACCGTGTTCACTTCCCGGACTTCGCCGGAAAGAGACCATCACGGTTACACACGCAGTTGATTCGTTTTAATTAAGGTCAACTTCAGGTTTTCTACAACCGGACGTTAACAAATTCCCATCTGCCCATAACCGCGGGCACGGCTTTCGAAAGTTCAAATCCCTGCAGGGTGTCCCAACTTAGCCCATCACAAGCTCTCACGGTCAACGAAGGAATAGACCTCCACCCGAGACATTCCGATCAGACTCGGTATCCCAGTACAACAAGACATTTCGACAGGGTAAAACTAAACCAGCAACACCGCCCGAATGTGCCGACAAATCCCGATAGGAGCTGCACATATCTCTTTCTCAGGGCACACTCAGATGAGACTAGCTACGAGTAAAAACCAACCCTCAAGTTTCCCCGAGGTGGCCCCGCAGGCAGCTCAGTTCGGACCAACACTCAGAGGAGCACTGGCCCGGGGGGGGGGGGGGTTTAAAATAATGATGACCCTAGGGCGTGCGACCCCCAAGGGAAAGGAAAAGGCTAGGTGGCAAATGGTAAAACCAATGTTGGGCATTGCTGGAAAAGCTTTACTTAAGGCGAACTGTCAAGGGGTTCCCATTATAGCCCAACCGCGTAAGGGACGCAAAAACCGGGAACATAACACCGATATGACGGAAACTAGGGCGGCAAGAGTGGAACAGAACACCAGGCATAAGGCCGAGCCTTCCACCCTTTACCAAGTATATAGATGCATTAATTAAATAAGATATATTGTGATATCCCAACAAGTAAACAATGTTCCAACAAGGAACAAACTCCATGTTCCAACAAGGAACAGACTTCAATCTTCATCTGCAACTAACAATGCTATAAGAGGGGCTGAGCAAAGCGGTAACATGGCCAATCAACGGTTTGCTAGGACAATGGTGGGTTAGAGGCTGGACATGGCAATTTGGGAGGCTGACAAGCAAGTGGTAGGCATCGTAGCATTGGCATAGCAAAGAGCGAGCAAACTAGCATAGCAAAGATAGTAGTGATTTCGAGGGTATGATCATCTTGCCTGAAATCCCGCAAGGAAGAAGAACGAGTCCATGAAGAAGACAAACGGACGTAGTCGAACGAATCCTCACAACCACGACGTTATCGGAACCAACCCGAAGAAGCAACACCGGAAAAAGAGCAAACAATCTAGGTAAACAACCACTACAACAACATGGCATGATGCACAATCAAGAATGATGCATGTCCGGTTTAAAGAGGCATGGCATGGCAAAATGCACAAACAATCCTACCAATTAAGTGGAGCTCAATATGCATCGGGATGCATATTGATGGAACACCACAACCATTATTTAGTTCTCTCTCGTTTATGTACCCAACAATATTAAATGTTGATTAACATGGCAAGAGGTGAAGCACAACAAAACTACCTATCTAGGCAAGTTTAAATGAGGCCGGAAACAACGAACAACAATTCCGGAAAATCCTCATATGCATAATTTAAGGTTTGGTACTGTTCTGCCCTAAACAATATTTTAGAGTTGTTAAACATGCAAGATGATGCCACCATGTTAAACTAGGCAAAATTCTACCCCATTTACATATAAAGTTTATTAAAATCGGAGTTACGGTTATTTAGATATGAATTAATTCATATTAGCATGGCATAGAGCAAATTAATGCAAAAAACATTTTTAACATTTTAAACATGGGTGAAGATGACATATTATGAAACTACATGAAAATCTAAGCAAGTTTCATATTAAGTTTGTTTTAATCTGATGCACGGTTTGAAAGTTATTATATGCATGAACAGTAGGGGGTTTTCTGTAAAACTGCAATCTCTGGAATATTAGCTAACTGCAGCAGCAGGAAAAAAACATGCAACGGGCTGAATCTGGTTGGCCCAACAATGCAGTGGGCGCTGGGGTGTGCTGCTCACCCAGTGGGCTTGGCCCGTGAAGGAGGAGGAGGCAGGCCGAACTGGCGCTGGGCGATGGAGGGCGAGCTGGGCCTGGGGCGATCGAGACCCCAGCGGTGTGGCTGGGCCTTGGGCCCGGCGGTGGAGGAGGGAGGCCAGTAGCGGCGAAGGCTGGGCCGGGAGGCCTAGCGCTGGGTCTCGCGTGCGGGGAGGAGGCTCACGCGGACGAGCGGTGGCCCACGCAGCTGACGACGCGATCGACATTCTCCTCGTGCCTGAGACGCACGAGCAGGAGCCAATGGCGGCGGCGTCCAAAGTCAACGGTGGGGCAGCGGCATCTCCGGCAGGTTAGGGCGACGGGGAGGACCGAAGAGGATAGATATTGCCCCGGGGGCCTCATTCCCGGCGACGGCGAGCTCGGGAAGGCTCCGGGCGGCGGCGCTCCCTGGTGAGAGGGAGAGAGAGATTCGGTGAGAAGGGAGGGGGAAAAGCAGGAGGAAGAAGGGAAGGAAAGCAGGAGAGAGGACGACGGGGGTCTGGCCTGGCGATGACTCCGGCGAGATGAAGTGGTCCTGGACGAGGAGGAGGCTGCGGCCTCAGACGCTCGTGGCGCAGGGGCGCGCGAAGCATGCGGCTGATGGCGGCCAGGGCGACGCTGGTTGGTCGGGGATGCAAAACGAGGAGGTTGGTCGGCTCGGCTGGATCGGGAGGGATCCCGAGGAAAACAAAGTGGCGGCGGCGCGAGGGAAGGGAGGATGGGACAGGCTAGGACTAGGGTTTAGACTGTTATATATAGTAGGTGGGTTAGTTTAGGGGCTATTCGGGTCCTTCGATAATAATCGGACGGTCGCGAATAAAATAGTTAGGGAGGCCAAATAAGAAAAAGGTGATGTTTTGTAGACGTTTGGGGATGTTCCGGACACAGCGGTAACGACTGTTCGAGTCGGGTCCGGGACAACTTTCGGGCGCGCGCGAGGAGGGTCGCGGGCTGACGAGAGAGGTTAGGTAGGGCCTGGAGGTGAGTAATGGGCTGTGTAGACGGTCTCGAGCTGAGAGAAGAGAAGAGAGGGAGGCCCGGCGACTATTTCCGGAGACCGAGAACGTCCGACGTTTTGACCGGCTACTATTGCCGCTATATTTATCCATTGGGGCGTCAAACGGACTCCGAATGCGACGAAACTTGGCAGGCGGTCTGTCTACACTATAATAAGACCGCAGACCAAATTTCAACCCAATCCGAGAACATTTTCCGGCCACTTATAAAATACTATCTCGGACATGCCGCGGGCGCGTGCAAGTGTGTCTGGGCTCAGAAGGGACAGCGGAGAGAACGAGGAGGCCGCAACGGATGCAAGTTTTGAAAACATGATGATGCAATGCACATGATGACATGATGAAATGCAACACGCAAGCAAATGACATGGCAATGACGGCGAATAACTGGAGGACACCTGGCACATCGGTCTCGGGGCGTTACAGCTCTTCTGCTGCAGAGTAGTTCGGACCCTCTTAACGATGTCCGTGGGCTCGGCAGCCGAATTAAGGTTCTGTACTTCTGCTGCTAAGGCAGTTGTATGCTCTTCTGTACGGAGGGAGCGTTCCGTATTTCCGTTGACCGTTATGACGCCGCGTGGACCGGGCATCTTTAGCTTGAGATAAGCATAGTGTGATACTGCGTTGAATCGAGCAAATGCAGTTCCTCCGAGCAGTGCGTGATAGCCGCTGCGGAAGGGGACGATACCGAAGATTAACTCCTCGCTTCGGAAGTTGTCCAGAGATCCAAAGACAACCTCTAGTGCGATTGAGCCCGTACAGCGGGCTTCTACACCTGGTATGACTCCTTTGAAGGTAGTCCTGGTGGGCTTGATCCGTGATGGGTTAATGCCCATTTTTCGCGATGTATCCTGATAGAGCAGATTGAGGCTGCTACCTCCGTCCATAAGGACGCGAGTCAGTTGGAACCCATCGATTATTGAGTCTAGGACCAGTGCGGCTGAGCCACCGTGATGGATACTGGTTGGATGATCCCGACGATAAAAAATGATCGGGCATGATGACCATGGATTAAATTTTGGGGCGACTGGCTCTATCGCGTAGACGTCCCTGAGCGCACGCTTGCGCTCCCTCTTGGGGATGTGGGTAGCGTATATCATGTTCACCGTTTTGACCTGAGGGGGAAACTTCTTTTCTCCCCCTGTGTTCCGTTGTTGGGGCTCTTCGTCATCGTCCTCGCTTTGCGATCCCTTTTCCCTGTTCTCGGTGTTTAATTTGCCGGCCTGTTTAAAAGCCCAGCAATCTCTATTTGTATGATTGGGTGGTTTGTCCGGGGTGCCATGAATCTGGCACGGATGATCAAGTATGTGGTCCAAGCTGGATGGGCCTGAATTGTTCTTTTGGAACTGCTTCTTTCGCTAACCGGACTTAGAGCCACTAAATCCGGCATTGACCGCCGTGTCTTCGGTGTTATCACTGTTGTTTCGATGTTTGTATCTGTTGCGTCGAGACTTGTCTTTGTTATTTTTAACTTCAGGGGTGCCGGCGTCGCTTGCATTGTTTTTGCTACAGGCCAACCAACTGTCCTCGCCCTCACAAAAGCGGGTCATGAGTGCCGTGAGGGCCGCCATGGATTTTGGCTTTTCTTGGCCAAGGTGGTGAGCGAGCCATTCGTCACGGATGCTGTGTTTGAAGGTTATTAGGGCTTCGGTATCCGTACAATCGATGATTTGGTTCTTTTTAGTTAAGAACCTAGTCTAGAATTTCCTGACAGACTCTCCGGGCTGTTGAACTATATGGCTTAAGTCATCAGCGTCCGGAGGCCGAACATATGTACCTTGGAAGTTATCGAGGAAGGCCTCTTCCAAGTCCTCCCAGCTGCCAATAGAATTTGCAGGCAGACTGTTGAGCCAATGCCGAGCTGGCCCCTTGAGTTTTAAAGGGAGGTATTTGATGGCATGGAGGTCATCACCGCGGGCCATATGAATGTGGAGAATTAAGTCTTTGATACACACCGTGGGGTCCGTGGTTCCATTGTATGATTCTATATTCACGGGTTTGAACCCCTCTGGGAATTCATGATCCATGACCTCATCAGTGAAGCAATGAGGGTGTGCGGTGCCTCTATATTGGGCTGTATCGCGACGTAGCTCTGATGGAGTCCGTCTGCGGTTTTCAGCCCGCGCATGACTAAGTTTGTCACGTCCGAATAGGTGGCCGTCGTCGCGTGCCGAGGCATGTCCTCGAGATCTTTAGATTGATCTGGTATGCCCTGCTTTATTGTTCAGGTTTTGCCGGAGGTCATATGTATGGCCGTGGGCTAATTTACCCTTACCTGTGCGATGAGGCGGGGCGGACTGGAGTTCGGCGTGAGTTGCCGTTTTGTCCCGACCACGTGGTGGTCGGTCAGCCGCATTGTACGATGGTGGTATGTATTCCGGCGCCTCCTCGTCAAACCGAGGTAGCAATTTGCGCTTTGGGTAGCTCTTGGTTGGGCGCTTGAGGCCGTATTCTTCGGCTGCTAGGACATCGGTCCATTTATCATTGAGCAGATCTTGATCAGATTGAAGCTGCTGCTACTTATTTTTCAGGCTCCTTGTAGTGGCTATTAGCTGGCGCTTGAAGCGCTCCTGCTCAAGAGGTTCCTCAGGCACGATGAAATCGTCGGTGCCGAGGCTCACCTCATCCCCGGAGAGCGGAAGATAACTTCCGTCCTCTAAATCTTCGTGCGTGGCCTGTTTACCAGGGCTAACCTGCCCATCATCCCGTTCATCTTATTCATTAGCTGTTTCAACGGGGTCTTCGTTGTCTTCGGCACCTTCCAGAGTGTTATCTTCTCCCGTGCTGGTGTTGCTGTCTTTACTGCGGCGTGACTTAGAACGGCGCCGCTGACCCCGGCGCTTGGATTGTATTTCAGAAGGTTTATCCGCAGCTGGATCTTCCTTGTCATCGCCGCTGTTCTCCTTTGGTGCATCCACCATGTATACATCATATGAGGAAGTGGTCGTCCAGCGTCCGGTGAACGACGGGTTCTGGGCCTCTTCCTCTCCTGCATCGTTGTCCATATCGTCGATGTCCTCGGAGTCGTAATCAAGTGTGTCGGTTAAATCCTCGACCGTGGCTATGAAGTGGGTGGCGGGTGGGGAGCAAAATTCTCCATCGTTAGCCCCTAGTTCGAACCGGATATAGTTCGGCTGTGAGTCGTCTGCCAAGGACAGGTTCTTTAATGAGTTTAGCATGTCGCCCAAAGGCAGGTGCTGGAAGATGTCTGCGGCGCTGAATTTGAAAATCGATAAACGATCAAGTTCGGCGCCCACAGGCTCACATGGTTCGGAACTTACGGCCGGAAACGAGTCCGGAGTTTCGGTGGCATAGGTATCGTGTGAGATCAAGTCTATGTGCGGCTCCAACGCCGTGGAATCTGTGGCCTCCGTGGCAGGGTTGAGCTTCCCGTCCTTGGATGGCGCAGTCTGCTCTGGATATAAGGCCAGAGCAGTTATGCGAGCTGTCTCCTGGATGCGGTTCGATGACAGATTTAGGTCATGCCCCTTAGTGTGGCTAGGAGTGGTAAACGCGGTCTCGAATCCAGCGAAGATCAAGTCCCCATGGATGTCCGCAACGTAGTTCAAGCTCCCAAATCTGACCTGATGGCCGGGGGTGTAACTTTCGATCTGCTCCAGATGGCCAAGCGAGTTGGCCCGTAGAGCGAAGCCGCCGAACACGAAGATCTGTCCGTGGAGGAAAACTCCCCCTTGGGCAGAATCGTTGTAGATGGTGAAAGGAGCCATCGAACCTCTTGATGACAGCACAGTGGAACTCTCAATGAAAACACCAATGTCGGTGTCAAAACCGGCGGATCTCGGGTAGGGGGTCCCGAACTGTGCGTTTAAGGTCGATGGTAACTGGAGACAGGGGACACAATGTTTTACCCAGGTTTGGGCCCTCTCTATGGAGGTAATACCCTACGTCCTGCTTGATTGATCTTGATGAATATGAGTATTGCAAGAGTTGATCTACCATAAGATCGTAATGGCTAAACACTAGAGGTCTAGCTTATATGGTTATGATGATGAGTCTCTCCCTCTCCGGACTAAGTCCTCCGGTTTATATAGACACCGGGGGGATTTAGGGTTACACAAGATCGGTTACAAAGAAAGGAATATATATATTCGGTCACCAAGCTTGCCTTCCATGCAAGGAGAGTCCTATCCGGATACGGGTGCAGTCTTTAGTCTTCGTATCTTCACAGCCCATCAGTCTGGCCCATGGCTAACAGACCGGACACCCGAGGACCCCTTAGTCAAGGACTTCCTCAATCACGATTCACAAAGTAGTTGAATCTCGCACAAGAGCATAGTAAAAAAGAAAATACCTAAAAAACTTTAAATTTCAACGATAAAACTTATGTTTTTTTGGATAAATGCCAAGTTTCAATAAGTTCCAGAGATAAGTTTTAAGTATTTTTTTTTGTTGGTCGTAGATATAAAATAATTAATTTTTATCGGTCGCTCGTACTAAGTTTTAACATTGAAACTTAACATATTTTTTTAGAAGTCGTCAAAATATATTAAAAATGATTCTTATTTCAAAGCGTCAGTCACAAAAAACACGAATATGAAAACATAACTTATTTTTTTAAAAGATATAAAACTTTGAAAATCAAAAGCCAAAATAAAAAGACGGCACCAGGACCCGAGTGCCCCCGCACTTGCGTGCCGTAAATCCTCGCCCGATTCTTCGCATGAAAGCACAACCGTGCTCCTTCAAAAGTGAAGCACACATGTGTGCTTCACAGGAGCACAAAGTTGGCACACTTTGCGAAACACATGCGTATTTCTTCTTGGGAGCACAATTCTGCTTCAATATGTAGGAACACAACTTAGTACACATGTGTTTTCATGGTAGCACAGTGGTGCTTCAAAATGGGGGAGCACAAGTTAGTACAATTTTAAAATGTGGGTTAGTACAGTTTTGAAGCATGAGTTAGCCTGTGTTTGGTTGAGCTTATTTTTGTAACTTCGGCTTTCAAAAGGCTAGAAGCTAACCAAAGGGAAAATTTTGACATCAGCTTTTGTAAAACCTATAACTTGCACGTGGTGCAAATCTCACAGCCAGCCTACCTCAACTTCTCGAGATTCTTAACGAACCGTTTAGCCGCCCTCTAAAAATTGCATACTACTATTTACCCATTTTTGCCACTCCGAAGCAAAAAACGATGGGATGAATAGAAGACCATGAGCAAACCCACTAGCCAATCACCTCCAAACGAATAGAGCAACCACTGCTCCCGACCCCGACGGCTAGGGTTCCTAGCAGCTGCTGCTTGTGGCCCTCAAGCGCCGTGCGCCTA
This sequence comes from Triticum monococcum, assembly GCA_034509565.1. NCBI lineage: Eukaryota > Viridiplantae > Streptophyta > Magnoliopsida > Poales > Poaceae > Triticum > Triticum monococcum. The sequence continues at coordinate 58,765,247 of CM067843.1, read as the reverse complement.
GCCGACCCTCCGCCTCCATTCCCCGTGCCAGTCCAGCCTCTGCTCCCCCGTCGAGTTGCTCGTCCCGGCAGACAGCGAGGCCCTCCCGCGAGCAGACGCTCCCGCCCAACTGTCCAACCATGGACGCCGATGACCGGCGCAATGCCAACGAGCAGAGCTAAAACATGAGGTAGTCAGCACTGCTCCCTCCCTCCTTCTCTATCCCCCACCCCTCCTTGTTCTTGTTGTACAAAGTAGTAGGATTTTGTGTTTGTTTAAAGAAATCATGGAGTTGTTTTGGGATGAATACTTGTTGTACAAGAGTATATGTTGACAATATGATGAGGAGAGCTAGGTGGATGGCAAACTCCTCCCCGTCCTCACACGGGATGAGGTCTTAGTCGATGGATCCGAAGTTGCTAGATTCGGATCCACTGCCTGTCATGCCGGAGAAGGCCGAAGATCATCGGAGATGAGCTGCGGTTGGATCGAAGTGAAGCGGAGCGGACCAAAAGTGAAGTGGACTAGCAAGCAGCTAGCGTTTCGTGCGAATAGAGAGAGAGAGAGAGAGAGTATTTGTGGGGTCGGAGTGGCCAGTTTGGTCCGGATCCAACATGTCAGACTTGCTCGGGCCTTTATCCGTCTCAGATATGTGCTGAGTTTGAGGGATGCTGGAGAGTCCGGACATGTATAATGATTTTCCGAGGGGTGTAATTGAGTTGCGTTTTTGTGACCGATGAGTAAGGGCAGTTTGAAGGATGGGGCTGTAGATGCTCTCAATCCAACCACATTGCCGCCTAGCTAGGAAGCTCGACCTCGGACCGCCGTATGAGCCCACAGTTTGGTGCGCAGGAAGACGACGGAGACCAGCCACGAACCAAATGTCCCAGCCGGCAGCTCGATCGCTCACGGGAGGTCGTCCGGTAGCGTACATGCATGCATGTGCTGGCCAAACTGCGATCACACAATTATCAAGCACTGCATATATGAACTAGCTAGCTAGTGGTACGTAGATCGCTTAGTGTGGCCGCCGGCATGTCGTGTCGACGATCCAATCCCACGTGACGAGCTCGATCGGTCAGACGTCCGGAACGATCGAATCCGACGAGCTGAGCTGAGAAGAAGAGATCCATTGGGCCTAGATCAAGTGCAGATACACATGTGGCTGTGGACCAGCTTCACCCTGGAGAGATAAGATCCGCCCACGATCCAAGATAATTGTGCAAACAAAAAAAATATTTTCTTGAAAAGAAAAGAAGAGGCGAGCTAAGCTAGCTGGACTGACATGAGGCCGCCGCTGGCGTCGTCTTCTTCTTCTTCCATTGCTGCCGCCGCTGCAACGGCTCCCTCCTCCTCCCCCTCTGCTCCTCCGGCCACAACCAGGAGAGCACTGCTCTTGTCCACCTCACCCCTCACGCTCGCTGCCGTCGTTCCTGCAGTAGCGCAGGCCGCCGCCAACCCCTTCTCCACGCCCTACTCCCAGTCCCGGACACTGCAGCTCGGCCTCGACACCAAAGGGTAAGGTACCTTCCATGGATTAGTTGATCGTCCACTCTTCTTGCTATCCATTCCAGTCACCACACGCGTATGAGTAGTATGATCGATGGATCGATGGATGCAGGAAGATTCGGACATGCCCCTCCACCAATCCCGGGTGCGTCTGCACAAACCCCACCGTCGGCGCCTCCTCCTCCGTCGCCTCCCCGCTCATCATCCCGGACTCCACCTCCGCCGACGCTGCCGCTCAGGTATCCATCCACCATGCGTGGCTGAATGTAGCATATGTCTTTCACTGACTGATTCCAAGCTAATTCAAAATTTCAATCCACCCATTCATTCAGTTGTTGCGGCAAGCCATCCTCAAGACGCAGAAGAATGTCAGCTTCAACATTGATCAGCAAACTCCCCACGGTACGCACTCGGATTTAAATTAGTTGCAACTTTCTTGACCGGTCAGCTAGCTGGACCAAACTACATAGTACTGAATTCCGTTACACTTAGCTCAAGAATGAAGATGCGATGGAGTTCATATGTGTGTGTATGCCTTTTCTTTTTGCGGGGTTCATATGTGTGTGTATGCAGGCCACTACATCCAGGCGGAGGTGGACGGCGGCTTCGGCCGGGACGTGATGGAGTTCCTTGTGAAGAAGGACGCCGGCGTGGTGGCCTACCGCTGCGTCGCCACCAAGGTCACCTTCGTCTACCCCTTCACCACCGCCATCGGTGACTCGCGGGGCCAGGAGCAGAGGGTCGCCGCCGTCGCGCAGGAGCTCGGCTGGTACGCGCCCGACATAAGATCCTCCGTCGACGACGTTGCTACATAATTAAGCTATGTATGTAACGCGCCGACTGTGAGATGCATTTCAAGATCAAACGGCATGCGTGCATGAGATTGGTGTATGTATGTAGATCGATCGATCATGGTCAGTTGGTCACTGGCTCAGATAATTTGTCGTCCAATAGCCACCGCGCGATGTGTACTACTATGGATTTTTATGCTTGGAAACTTGGAACTCCAATTTTTCATTTGACATAATGCCCCTCTATTTTTTATTTTATTTTTAGAAAAACTTCTGAGTTATTCATCAAACATCATGGCAGTATAAAGAGCATGAGAAGTAACAATCACATTCATGTTTGTAGGCCACCTAGCGACGCTACAATCACTAAAGTGATCCTGAGACGCACCATCATCATCGCCCCTTCCTCACCGGGGAGAACATCGTCCTTTGGGTTTTTCAAAGACATGAATATGATCTACGCCACACACGTCACAAGGAAGGAATGGAAACACGCGCTTTGAGATGTTTACGCCGTAGAGCTAGCAGCGCCAGCCTACAGCCCGTGGTCGGAAATTCCGATCACCTTTGACCAAAGGGACCACCCGACGAGCATCCGTCACGGAGGCACCGCCACCCTGGTTCTCAACCCCATAGTGGATGGCTTTCACCTAACACAAGTCCTCATTGACGGGGGTAGCAGTCTCAACTTGATATACACCGACACCATCAAGAAAATGCATATGGATCCGGCAAGAATCAAGCCCTACCATTACCACCTTTAACCAAATAATACCAGGAGTTGAGACACAATGCTCGGGCAGCGTCAACTTGGACGTGGTCTTCGGTACTCCGGATAACTCCCGAAGCGAAGAGTTAATCTTCAACATCATACCATTTCGTAGCGGTTATCACGCGCTCCTCGGACGAACTGCCTCCGACGACGTAAAATGCACCACCAGGATGGGGGCTAGACAGGAAGAACCTTATTCCATCTTCAGGGAGTCCCCACCGCGTCACCTTCATGGACAGGACACAAACCCTAAACAGACTAAAAAAGCACCTAACAACGTAGCATGAGTCATCCCGCCGACAAGGGCCGGGATCTACTGATGAGGCAGGTCGGCGGCGGCGCTGATGAGAGGCAAGGAAACTCTAAATGTTTGAGTGACTTTCTTTATTTACGTGGAAGAAAGAAAAAACACATCGTTACTATGCAATAATGGTTACATCGTTTGCTAGGAGAGGATTGAGTTCCTCCGGAGCATTATCAAACTACTCACGACGCCAGTTTTGTGGAAAGCATTAACGTAGCCAGTGTAGGGGTTGTTGCTAGAAATTCAACTGGCGAAATCATCATTTCCTCGTGGGATTTTATTTGTCGGTGTACTAGTGTCAATGAAGCCGAGCTCCGCGCCTGCCTAGCAGGCCTTTATATCGGTATTATCCTCCACCAGTCTATTATTTTGGAGACTGGCTGTGCTTTCGTTCATTCTTTCCTTGCAAGTGAGAAGTTTGATAGATCCCCTCTCGTTGACCTGAAGAGAGAGGCTTTGTGCATCGCCAAGTTGTCTCAAAATTTGAGCTTTTAAAAAATAAAGCGGCATGCCAATGAGGTGGCACATGAGATTGCTAAGTTCGGTTTTATTAGTAGGTCTGACGGGTTGCTTGTTAACTCTGTCCCGCCCTGCGTGGCGTATGCTGTAATGAATGATTGTAATAACCTTTTGTTTAATTAATTAATATAAGGGGTGTTTTAAAAAAACTACTTACAAGCAGGAACTCTTTTTTTTAGAGAAATCATAGTCTCTTTATTGCATGATAATATATTGGACAGTTGTAGTGTCATCCGGCAGCAGCAGTCCGTTATATCGGCCATGAATAACAATAAAGTGCTTTTTACAAAATTGTGAGCCTTCATATTGGACATCCTGCCTTCATGAATAATCCAGACCTCTTCGAACTCCTGACTGGCGACGGATGTTGATTTCATATAGAATTTAGCTATAGATACCTTTATTTCCTCCATTAATCTGTTTAACTACCGCTTATGCGCCACATGCAGGAACTCGAAACTTGTCTTAGGAATTTCGTTGGGTCGCTCAACCAGTTTTCTTAATTTTTAGTTGGCCTAGAATAGTTTCTGGGCCCATCTTCACAAAAAAAAAACAGGACAACCTTCGTTTTTGTGCTGTCAGGCCCATTGCTCATTTAAATAGAATGGCTTCTCTTTAGGCTTCTTTTTCACCCGTGGCCGTGGGTTAGGACTTTTTGCTGGCAAATCCTAAACGGTACCCTCTGCCCCCATCCCTTCAATGTACACAAAGGGGCGCACACGCTGCGCCGTGCTAGGCCGGGCCATGTTCCCTTTTCTTTCTGTTTTGAAAAGGTGCAAAAAAGAGAGACCGGCAAGTTTCAAAGCTACGACCTCCGCGTGCAAGCTACTTAAAATAACCAACTAGACCAATCAAACCGATGTGACTATTTACATCCTTTTCATTCCTTTCTTCTTCATTATTTTCTTTTTCCTTTTCTTTTTATTATTATTTATTTTTTATAATTTGATGAAAAAATTTCACCAAGTTTTATGAACGTTTTCAAATTTGGTGAACATTTTTTCAAAATCAATGAATTTTTTTCTTATTTATTGAACAATTTTCAAATCCGATGAACTTTTCTAAAAATCGGTGAACTTTTTTCAAATTTGATGAACTTTTTCTCGAATTTGTGAACTTTTTTTAAGTTTTTGAACTTTTTTCAAAATTGGTGATTTTTTTTAAATTTTGATGATTTTTTTTCGAAATAAATGCACTTTCTTTTCAAAATCAACGAACCACTTTCAAATTGATGAAGTTTTTTTTAAACTTGATGAACTTTTTTTAAATTTGTGAACTTTCTTTCAAAATTCGTGAACATTTTTTAATTCCCGATATTTTTCCTTATTTTTTCAAAAGTCAGCCATGATCGAGCGAACGGGGCGACGTGCGGGACGAGCAAACAAGGCGACCTGGGTCGGCCCAATTCGCGGGCGCGTAGGCGCCAGTCCCTCGAGCCGATGCTGAAGGCGCCCTATAAGGGCTCCCCTTTATGCTGGCATTGTGAAGGAGAACAACAGGATCAACTAGCTGAGGAGTACTCGTTGTGGGGCTCCCACAACGGTCACTTTTGATGTGGCGCGAAGACTGCCACATGTAGCGTGCTGGGCTTTCCCTCGAGATTTTGTGTTTTTTTGTACGCATATTTGGGGTTTAGATGGTTTTTTGGGTTTTTTCGGCTTTTGCCCTGTTTTTCATAGGTTTTTGGACAAAAAAGAATTTTAGAAAAAAATTGCATGAAAAAACATGTTTTATTATTTTCTTTCTTTGGCGAGAGGCATGGATTTACTTCTCGTGGAGACACATGTTTACTCTTACAATAGTTACAATTGTACCTCTCAGAAAAGAAAAAATGCGTGTTTTTTTTTGCTTTCGCGAGAGGCACAAGCTTACTTCTCATGGAGGCACAGAACTAGAGAAAAAAATTTCATCCTACGATCACGGTACCGGAACACTATGAAGATGGACAAAGGGGTTTATATCAGACCATTACCAACTACGAGTTACAGTGAAAGAAGAGTTGGTCTAGATCGTCGATGAAGTCCCTCAAACCATTCATGGACGATCCCTCTAACCGAAGACCGAAAACACGAGCTCTCTACAGATTGCAAGTGTTCGGGCTTCAAATTTCAGCAGCGCTTTGCCGTCCAGAGCTAATCGTCGCTGGAGAATTAGAGGAAGAAGAAGAGAACCACACATGGCTTCTCTATTTCGAGGATTAGAGAGATCTAGGTCTAGCTCTAATTAGATCATCTACGAAACTTGTATCTCCAAAGGGCCAAATCCTAAGTATATAAAGTTGGAGAGGGAGGGGGCGCCACAAGGGGGAAGGAGGACTCCCCTCTGTTGTGCCGGCCAAGGAGAAGGAGGAGTCATCCACCCACTCCAATTTGGCCCCTCTAGCTTGTCCTACAAGCTTGGGGTGTCCCAAGTGTTATTGGGCCCTAGGGCCCAATAGCTCTCCACCATTTGGCCTTTTAAGTATTTTCCTTGGCCCATTAAAATTTAAATAATTATAAAAGCCTCCTAATCATTATTAGAGCATTTTATTATTAATTTAACATCTCTAGAAACCCTTCCAATAACCCCGGAACGCTTCCGATTTCTCTCGAAACTATTCCTAATATTAACAAAACTATTTCATAAGTTTTTTCACATAACTATTGCTCCACTAACACTCATCGGATCATGATTCCCTTAACCTTGTGACCCTATAGGTTTGGTAGAACATAGACATGAACAAAAGCCCTTTCATTCAATGACCAATAACAGAACCATGGACATCCATATTAATCCCTAGGAATACAAGAATGCCATTCGAGTGAACTTTTGGTTATCATGTGCTATTCCTTTTGCTCCGCAATATTTAAAAAACCCATGGTGATATATATCAGTATCCTCTTGAGTTATTATCATGCTCACTATACCGGTCTCCTCGTTACCGGTTTTGTTCTTCTTTCTCGTTGACATATTCCGGCATCCCTGTGACCTAGTTACCTGTGTCTGGTGAGACGATGATGAATGTCGTCACACTGAGAGGGCCCTAATAATATCTCTTCATCATCGGAGGAGAAAATCACACTCTTGAGTTATCTAGCCCCTTGTCAAACTTTCCAATGAACATGTAGTTGTCGTTATGATCATCGTGTTACAGATGACGTTTGAGCAACCCCAAAGTCTATCGCACGGTAAGAAGTGACTACGATACTCTCATGGTCGAAGAAACTAAAGCATACATTAACTCTTTGTGTTATAACGATTGACTTGTGACAATTGTATCTCAAAGTATAACAAACAAGTTTGGGTCAATTCAATATGACCGTTCTTCTAAATTCACACTCTCAAAATTGTTTTAGGACTATTGTTACACTTAATTATAACCTAAAATCCGGAAAACATGATCACTAACAACACTTGAGCTAGTCTTAGAGATGAGACTAGGAATCAAGTTTTACCGTTTGTCATTCCACACATGCATATGAGTTTTCCACCGAATCACACATTCCAGTATCATAGCAGTTATAGAATAGAATATAAACTATTAATTATAAACATGAAAAATATAATAATACATTATTATTGCCTCTAGGGCATATTTCTCACACACCTTGAATTTGTGCGTTGTATAGTTTGCCATGCAATATCTTGACACACTTTTTTTCTGCAATGAACATACACTGTGTGCTGTGGCTGGGATGTTCCTGGCTGTCATGGCGGTATCTCGATGTTGGAGAAACCGAGAGCCTACATTGGCAAATCATTCAAGACTGAAAGTTTTGAAGGCACGCTGGATTTTTGCTATAGTAGTAGTATTTTATTTCGTGGCGATCGAGCATCTAGTTGAGCCATGTAATTTTGTTCATGCGTTTATGCTTCCAAGGCCAGAGCAGCACGAGAAGAGCATCATCGATCAACTTCTGCTTGGTGTGGATCTCGATCCTGACCTAAGGGTCCCCTAGTTGGGTGGCTCCGTTGCTCCCCTACCACACACCCTTGTTCAGAAATTTGAAGGCTCTCTTTGAAAATTGGGGGGGGGGGGGGCATGGCCCCCCCTCACCCCTGGTTCCGTCACTACTTCCACTTGAGCACCAGGTTCTTGAGATCGCCAAGCATGAGTCCTGATTCCAGTTATCGGCGATCTCCCTGAACCGCGCGGACTTGGTGAGCGTCACCACCACTAGGGTGACGACGTTGGGCGCTTGCTAATGTTGGTAGTTGGCTAGCTGCCCCATGCTTGCAGTGCGGACTTGCGGCCCAGAACGAGCCCATGAGGCTCGGGTAGTCGTTGTCGAACAACAGACTCGTCGCCCCGGGAAGGGTGCTGATATGTCTCACTTCACGCGAGATGAAGTAGGCACTCGCCTCAAGCACCTCCCATAATGGGCCAACCCAGCGGGGAGCATGGGCATTCAACGTTTTTTCCTTTTGTTTCTTTTTTCAGTCTTTTGTCTTGTATTTCGCTCCTTTAAATTTTTGCTTATACTTTGTAATTTTATAGTTATATCTATAATGATAATTACTTCACATACAGATTTAGAAATATATTAAATGCGCATTTAAAAAATGTTAAATGTGTATAGAGAAAAGTTTATCATACATATATATATATATATATATATATAGGAAAAACAAAATGTGTATGAAAAAATTTAATCATGTTTAAAAAAATGTTAATCAAGTATTTGAAAAAATGAACAATTATTTCAAATTGTTAATCAAGCATTTGGAAAATGTTAAATATGTATAGAACAAATGTGGACCACGTTTTAAAAAATGATGAATTTTTTCAGCATGTATATAAAAATGTAATCAAACATTTGAAAAAAAATATTGAACAAGTATTCGAAAAATGTTAATCAACCATTTGAAAAATGTTAAATGTGTATAGAAAAAATGTTGACGATCTACTAAAAAATGATGAAAAATTGGATCATATATTTAAGAATGTTAATCAAGCATTTCAAAATGTGCTTAGGAAAAATGTTGACCATGAGTTCAAAAAATGTTAATACTGTATTTAGAAAATGTTAATCAAGCATTTGAAAATGTTAAATGTGCATAGAAAAATGTAGACCATATGTTAGAAAATCTTAATCTTGTATTAAAAAAATATTAATCAACACATGAAATTTTTTACAAGTGTGTTTATGAAAAATGTTGAACACATATTCAAAAAATATTAATCTTGTGTTTGAAAATGTTAACGAAGCATTTAAACAATGTTAAAAATGTGTACACAAATATTGAGCATGTATTAAATATGTTCAATTCGTATTGGAAAAATGTTTAACATGTATTAGCAGAATATTTTTTACATATCAAAACAATGTAGAATGAGATCCAAGAGAAACAAAGAAAACCAAAGAAACGGAAAACAAAAAAGAAACAAAGAAAAAACGAAATATAAAATGAAAAAAACAAATGTGAAAAAATGAAAAAAACAGAGAATAAAAAAGAAAGAAACAAAAGAAAACAAAAAAAAGAAGAAAAAAACTTGGAGAAAACAAAATAAAACAGAAAAAAAAACAGTGCAGAAAATTGGCTCTTTAACCTTATCAAGGTTGAAACTTTGGGCGGTTAGCATCTTTCCTGTGGGGAAGTTGTTGGTGAGCTTAATTGCAGCACTTCACGGTGCAGGTTGTTCATTTTTTTCCCCTAGCTACGACCCGCAACTAAAAGCAGGGAAGGGCATGCCCCGGTTCTACTATCAAAACGAAAACGGTGCAGCTTGGGAGCTCCTGTTTGACGCCCTCAGCGCCGTTTAGGTAAGTGGGCGCTCGAAGGCGATCAGTACTGGCCCGGCCAAGCATCACTCGTGTGAGGTCACAGAAAAAACAATCAATGCTATTATTCTGCGACTATGGTGGGTTCGAACTCATTGTCGATGGAATTACCGCAATAAATCTGCACCGCGATGACTTTCATGTCATATATCCGAAAAGAGCGGTACTTGACCTTTGTTTTCAGTCCAATTATAAACTATTTGAAAAATAAAATGTATTTTTGCAAATGAATTCAGAAGTTTTAGAACAGATCATCGATTTTGAAAAAAAAAGTCACAGAATTAACAAAAAACTGTTCACAAAACCGAAAAAGGTAATCAATTTTAAAAATTGTTCACTACTGTGAAAAAGGTTCATGGGATTTAAAAAAAAGTTCATTAGATTTAATTCAGCAATTTTGATAAAAAAATCTCACGCATTTTGACAAAAAGGTTCAAGGTTTTGAAAAAAGTTCATCGATTTTGATAAAAAAAGTTCACAAATTCAAAAAAAATATAAAATTTCATTTTTCTTTCACAAATTTGAAAAAGATTCACTAGATTTTGAAAAACAAATTTCAGGGATTTGAAAAATGTTCATCAATTTTGATTAAAAAATGCACACATTTGGAAAAAGAAACAAGGAAAAAAAAGAAAACTTAAAAGTAAAGTAAAAAAAAGAAAAAGAAGGAGGAAAAGAGGAAAGAAAATGTAACAAATCACATCATGTTAGATGCCAAGTTGGCTACCGTAGCGAACTGTAAGCATGGAGGTCATGGGTTTAGAGTCACTAGCGCGGGCTTGTTTTTTGCAGTTTAAAATAGAAGAAGAAAGGATAAACAGGTCTGCCCAGCACAGAGTGGTATTGTGCGCCCCTTTGCGGAAAACACTATAACGACCGCTGGATAAACAGCCCGTCCCAGCACGGAGTGGTAGTGTGCGCCCGTTTGCAGAAAACACTTTAACGAGTGTTGGAGGTGTCAAATTGGATTTGCCGTGCAGCTTGCCCATGGACGTCGATCTATTCCCTCACTGAGAGTAGTACATGAGAACACATTTATCTGGTCAATCACTTGGTTTAATAAGACTACGGGTGGCTAATAGTTTATTTCTCCACTTAGTTTAGTATTTCTTTTTCGTTCTCTCTAGTACTTAAGGGCATGTTCGGCAACCCTTTATAGCCCCAAACTCCTCAACTCCTCAGCTAACATCCAACAGCCAGCTTCTCGTTGAAAATCTTGGAGCCGACCATTCGTTCGGTACATCAGCTTTTGATCTCGATTCGGATAATGGGCTAACAACCCAATAAGCGGCCAAATTCGAGGGAGAAAAAGCCCTAAACTGACAAATAGCCTAGTTTAGGAAGCACATGTGTCATACATATTAGCACAAAACCACCTTAATAAACAAAATAAGATTACAATTAGACCCACTGGTCATCCCGCATCGCTCGTCAACGCCATTGAAAAACCAATCGATGGAGGTGAAGACCAGCACACGCCAGCACCACCCCATCATCGTGGACGGACACATGGAAGCTGAAACCGTGGATGGACGGTGAGCGACTGATGGGGAGGACAATGAGGTTGTCGGGGGTAAGGGATGGGAGCGGCGGCCATTGCCCCCGCGTGCTCGGCTGCTCCTGGCGAATTGAAACGGTGGCAACGAAGGATGACGGAGAGCATGTATTAAAAAATGTTCAATTTGTATTGGAAAAATGTTTAACGTGTATTAGAAGAATATTTTTTACATATCACAAAAATGTAGAATGAGATCCAAGAGAAACAAAGAAAACCAAAGAAACAAAAAAGAAAAAAATCAACAAAATAAAACAAAGAAAAAAATGAAAAATAAATGTTAAAACAAATGTGGAAAAAATAAAAAATAAACAGAGAAGAAAAAAAAGAAAACGAAAAAAAGAAGAAAAAACTTGGAGAAAACAAAATAATAAAACAGAAAAAAAACGGTGCAGAAAATTGGCTCTTTAACATTATCAAGGTTGAAACTTTGGTCGGTAAGCATCTTCTCTGTGGGGAAGTTCTTGGTGAGCTTAATTGCAACACTTCATGGTACAGGTTGTTCATTTTTTACCCTAGCTACGACCCGCAACTAAAAGCAGGGAAGGGCAGGGCCTTGTTCTACTATCAAAACGAAAACGGTGCAGCTTGGGAGCTCCTGTTCGACGCCATCAGCGCCGTTTAGGTAAGTGGGTGCTCGAAGGCGATCGGTACTGGCCCGGCCAAGCATCACTCGTGTGAGGTTACAGAAAAAATAATCAACGCTATTATTCTGCGACTATGGTGGGTTCGAACTCACATGCCATCGTCGACGGAATTGCCGCAATAACTCTGCACCGCGATGACTTTCATGTCATATATCCGAAAAGAGCGGTACTTGACCTTTGTTTTCAGTCCAATTATAAATTATTTGAAAAATAAAATGTATTTTTGCAAATGAATTCAGAAGTTTTAGAAAAGATCATCAGTTTTGAAAAAAAAAGTCACAGATTTAACAAAAAATTGTTCACAAAACTGAAAAAGGTTATCAATTTTAAAAATTGCTCAGTAATGTGAAAAAGGTTCATGGGATTTAAAAAAAGTTCACTGGATTTGAAATTTTTTCACCAATTTTGATAATAAAGCTCATGCATTTTGAAAATAGTTCACCGGATTTTGAAAAAAAGGGTTCAAGGTTTTGAAAAAAGTTCATCGATTTTGATAAAAAAAAGTTCACAAATTCAAAAAATTTATCAATTTCATTTTTCTTTCACAAATTTCAAAAAGATTCACTAGATTTTGAAAAAAAAGTTCAGGGATTTAAAGAAGGTTCATTAATTTGGATAAAAAATTGCACACATTTTAAAAAATAAAAAGGAAAAAAGAAACAAGAAAAAAAAAGAAAACTTAAAAGTAAAAGTAAAAATAATAGAAAAAGAAGAAGGAAGAAAAGAGGAAAGAGAATGTAACAATTCACATCATGTTAGATGCCTAGCTGGCTACCGTAGCGAACTGTAAACATGGAGGTCATGGGTTCACAGTCACTAGCGCGGGCTTGTTTTTTGCAGTTTAAAACAGAAAAAGAAAGGATAAACAGGCCGGCCCAGCACGGAGTGGTATTGTGCGCCCCTTTGCGGAAAACACTATAACGAACGCTGGATAAACGGCCCGTCCCGGCACGGAGTGGTAGTGTGCGCCCGTTTGCGGAAAACACTACAATGAGTGTTGGAGGCGTCAAATTGGATTTATCGTGTAACTTGCCCATGGACGTCGATCTATTCCCTCACCGAGAGCAGTATATGACAACACATTTATCCGGTCCATCACTTGGTTTAATAAGACTACAAGTGGCTAATAGTTTATTTCTTCACTTAGTTTAGTATTTCTTTTTCATTCTCTCTAGTACTTAAGGGCGTGTACGGTAACCCTTTATAGTCTCAAACTCCTCAACTCCTCAGCCAACATCCAACAGCCAGGTTCTTGCTAAAAATCTTGGAGCCGACCATCCGTTCGGTACATCAGCTTCTGATCTCGATTCAAATAATGGGCTAACAACCCAACAAGCGGCCCAATTTGAGGGAGAAAAAACCCTGAACTGACAAATGGCCTAGTTTGGCAAGCACATGTGTCATACACATTAGCACAAAACTACCTTAATAAACAAAATAAGATTACAATCAGACCCCCTGGTCATCCTGCATCGCTCGTCAATGCCATTGAAGCACCAATCGATGGAGGTGAAGACCAGCAGACGCCGACACCACCCCATCACCATGGACGGACACACGGAAGCCGAAACCATAGATGGACGGCGAGCGACTGATGGGGAGGACAACGAGGTCGTCAGGGGTCAGGGATAGGAGCGGCGGCCATTGCTCCCGCGTGCTCGGCTGCTCCTGGCAGATTGAACGGTGGCAGCGGAGGACGATGGAGACAGCGGGGCGAGCGGCGAGCCGGGAGGGCACCAACCGGTTACGTGGGTGGTCGATGGGCTCGACGGCTTTCGTGAGAGGAACGAGAGGAGGAGATCGGGGAATAGAGCGGTCGTGCGGGATGGAGTCAAACCAATACGCCCGATATTCACTTCGAAGTGGCAGTTGCTAGTAATTTTAGTCAAACTCCCGCTCCTCCGATTTCTTGGAGCTCTGATACGTCTCCAATGTATCTATAATTTTTGATTGCTCCATGCTATTATATTATCTATTTTGGATGTTAATGAGCTTTATTTTACACTTTTATATCATTTTTGGGACTAACCTATTAACCGTAGGCCCAGCCCAAATTGCTGTTTTTTTTGCCTATTTCAGTGTTTCGTAGAAAAGGAATATCAAATGGAGTCCAAACGGAATGAAACCTTCGGAAACATGATTTTCTCAACGAACGTGATCCAGGAGACTTGGAGTAGGCGTCAAAAAACAATCGAGGAGGGCACGAGGCAGGGGGCGCGCCCTCCGCCCTCGTGGGCCCCTCATTGCTCCACCGACCTACTTCTTCCTCCTATATATATCCATGTACCCCCAAACATCCAGAAGCACCACGAAAACCTAATTCCACCGCCGCAACCTTCTGTACCCAAGAGATCCCATCTCGGGGCCTTTTCCGGAGCTCCGCCGGAGGGGGCATTGATCACGGAGGGCCTCTACATCAACTCCATGGCCTCTCCAGTGATGTGTGAGTAGTTTATTTCAGACCTACGGGTCCATAGTTATTAGCTAGATGGCTTCTTCTCTCTATTTGGATCTCAATACAAAGTTCTCTTCGATCTTCTTGGAGATCTATTCGATGTAATCTTCTTTTGCGGTGTGTTTGTCGAGATCCGGTGAATTGTGGGTTTATGATCAAGTTTATCTATGAACAATATTTGAATCTCCTCTGAATTCTTTTATGTATGATTGGTTTATCTTTGCAAGTCTCTTCGAATTATCAGTTTGGTTTGGCCTACTAGATTGATCTTTCTTGCAATGGGAGAAGTGCTTAGTTTTGGGTTTAATCTTGCGGTGTCCTTTCCCAGTGACAGCAGGGGAAGAAAGGCACGTATTGTATTGTTGCCATCGAGTATAAAAAGATCGGGTTTATATCATATTGCATGAGTTTATCCCTTTACATCATGTCATCTTACTTAAAACATTACTCTGTTCTTATGAACTTAATACTCTAGATGCATGCTGGATAGCGGTCGATGTGTGGAGTAATAGTAGTAGATGCAGAATCGTTTCTGTCTACTTGTTGTGGACGTGATGCCTATATACATGATCATACCTAGATATTCTCATAACTATGCTCAATTCTATCAATTGCTCGATAGTAATTCGTTTACCCACCGTAATACTTATGCTCTTGAGAGAAGCCACTAGTGAAACCAATGGCCCCCGGGTCTATCTTCCATCATATTAATCTTCCAACACTTAGCTATTTCTATTGCCGTTTATTTTACTTTTCATCTTTTTTCTCTTTATCATAAAAATACCAAAAATATTATCTTATCATATCTATCAGATCTCATTCTCGTAAGTGACCGTGAAGGGATTGACAACCCCTTTATCGCGTTGGTTGCGAGGTTCTTATTTGTTTGTGTAGGTGCGTGGGACTCGAGCGTGATCTGCTACTGGATTGATACCTTGGTTCTCAAAAACTGAGGGAAATACTTACGCTACTTTACTGCATCACCCTTTTCTCTTCAAGGGAAAACCAATGCAGTGCTCAAGAGGTAGCAAGAAGGATTTCTGGCGCCGTTGCCGGGGAGATTTGCGCCAAGTCAAGTCAAGATTTGACTCCCGACAACGAGCCATTTCTGGCACCGTTGCTGGAGTCTACGCACTAGTTAAGACATACCAAGTACCCATCACAAACTCTTATCCCTCGCATTACATTATTTGCCATTTGCCTCTCGTTTTCCTCTCCCCACTTCACCCTTGCCGTTCTATTCGCCCTCTTTTCCTCTCTCCCTCTCTTTCCGTTCGCCTCTTTTTCGCTTGCTTCTTGTTTGCTCGTGTGTTGGATTGCTTGCTTGTCATGATGGCTCAAGATAATACTAAATTGTGTGACTTCACCAATACCAACAACAATGATTTTCTTAGCACTCCGATTGCTCCTCTTACCGATGCTGAATCTTGTGAAATTAATGCTGCTTTGTTGAACCTTGTCATGAAAGATCAATTCGCCAGCCTTCCTAGTGAAGATGCCGCTACCCATCTAAACAACTTTGTTGATTTGTGTGATATGCAAAATAAGAAAGATGTGGACAATGATATTGTGAAATTGAAGCTATTTCCTTTTTCCCTTAGAGATCGTGCTAAAGCTTGGTTTTCGTCTTTGCCTAAAAATAGTATTGATTCATGGAATAAGTGCAAAGATGCTTTTATCTCTAAGTATTTTCCTCCCGCTAAGATCATCTCTCTTAGAAACGATATTATGAATTTTAAGCAACTTTATCATGAACATGTTGCACAAGCTTGGGAGAGGATGAAATTATTGATACACAATTGCCCTACACATGGTTTGAATCTTTGGATGATTATACAAAAAATTTATGCCGGATTGGAATTTGCTTCTAGAAATCTTTTAGATTCGGCCGCGGGAGGCACTTTTATGGAAATCACTTTAGGAGAAGCTACTAAACTCCTAGATAATATTATGGTTAATTATTCTCAATGGCACACCAAAAAATCTACTAATAAAAAAGTGCATGCGATAGAAGAAATTAATGTTTTGAGTGGAAAGATGGATGAACTTATGAAATTGTTTGCTAATAAGAGTGCTCCTACTGATCCTAATGATATGCCTTTGCCTACTTTGATTGAGAATAATAATGAATCTTTGGATGCGGATTTTGTTGGTAGGAACAATTTTGGTAACAACGCGTGTAGAGGTAATTTTAATTCTAGGCCGTTTCCTAGTAATTCTTCTTATAATTATGGTAATTCCTACAACAATTCTTATGGAAATTTTAATAAGATGCCCTCTGAATTTGAGACTAGTGTTAAGGAGTTTATGAATTCGCAAAAGAATTTCAATGCTTTGATTGAAAAAAAATTGCTTAAGATTGATGAGTTGGCTAAGAACATGGATAGAATTTCTCTTGATGTTGATTCTTTGAAACTTAGATCTATTCCACCTAAGCATGATATCAATGAGTCTCTCAAAGCCATGAGAATTTCCATTGATGAGTGCAAAGAAAGAACTGCTAGGATGCGTGCTAAGAAAGATTGCTTTGTGAAAGCATGTTCTTCTAGTTTTCATGATAATAAGGATGAAGATCTAAAAGTTATTGATGTGTCTCCTATTAAATCTTTGTTTTGCAATATGAATCTTGATAATGATGGGACTGAAGATGAGCCACCTTTACCTAGAAGGCATTCCAGAAATTCGGAGTTTTTAGATCTTGATGCAAAAATTGGTAAAAGTGGGATTGAGGAGGTCAAAACTTTAGATATCAATGAACCCACTATTTTGGATTTCAAGGAATTTAATTATGATAATTTCTCTTTGATAGATTGTATTTCCTTGTTGCAATCCGTGCTAAATTCTCCTCATGCCCGTAGTCAAAATAAAGCTTTTACTAAACATATCGTTGATGCTTTGTGCAATCTTTTGAAGAAAAACTTGAGTTGGAAGTTTCTATCCCTAGAAAACTTTATGATGAGTGGGAACCTACAATAAAAATTAAAATTAAAGATCATGAGTGCTATGCTTTGTGTGATTTGGGTGCTAGTGTTTCCACGATTCCAAAAACTTTGTGTGATTTGCTAGGTTTCCGTGATTTTGATGATTGTTCTTTAAACTTGCACCTTGCGGATTCCACTATTAAGAAACCTATGGGAAGAATTAGTGATGTTCTTATTGTTGCAAATAGGAACTATGTGCCAGTAGATTTCATTTTTCTTGATATAGATTGCAATCCTTCATGTCCTATTATTCTTGGTAGACCTTTCCTTAGAACGATTGGTGCAATTATTGATATGAAGGAAGGGGATATTAGATTCCAATTTCCGTTAATAAAAGGCATGGAACACTTCCCTAGAAATAAAAGTAAATTACCATATGAATCTATTATTAGAGCCACTTATGGATTGCCTACCAAAGATGGCAATACCTAGATCTATCCTCGCTTTTATGCCTAGCTAGGGGCGTTAAATGATAGCGCTTGTTGGGAGGCAACCCAATTTTATTTTTATTCCTTGATTTTTGCTCCTATTTAGTAATAAATAATTTATCTAGCCTATGTTTTTTTTGTGTTTTTTGTGTTTAATTAGTGTTTGTGCCTAGTAGAACCGTTGGGAAGACTTGGGGAAAGTCTTTTTAATCTTGCTGTAAAAAACAGAAACTTTAGCGCTCACGAGAATTGCTGCCATTTTTATTTGGGAAGTGCTATTTAGTTAATTATTTTTTCAGATGATTAATAGATAACTTCCTCACGTCCAGCAATTTATTTTAGAATTTTTGGGGTTCCATAAGTTTGCGTTAGCTACAGATTACCACAGACTGTTCTGTTTTTGACAAATTCTATTTTTCGTGTGTTGTTTGCTTATTTTGATGAATCTATGGCTAGTAAAAGAGTTTATAAACCATAGAGAAGTTGGAATACAGTAGGTTTAACACCAATATAAATAAAGAATGACTTCATTACAGTACCTTGAAGTGGTGTTTTGTTTTCTTTCGCTAACGGAGCTCACGAGATTTTCTATTTTGAGTTTTGTGTTGTGAAGTTTTCAAGTTTTGGGTAAAGATTTGATGGATTATGGAACAAGCAGTGGCAAGAGCCTAAGCTTGCGGATTACCATGGCACCCCAAGGTAAAATTCAAGGACACCAAAAAGCCTAAGCTTGGGGATGCCCCGGAAGGCATCCCCTCTTTCGTCTTCGTCTATCGGTAACTTTACTTGGAGCTATATTTTTATTCACCACATGATATGTGTTTTACTTGGAGCATCTTGTATGACTTGAGTCTTTGCTTTTTAGTTTACCACAATCATCCTTGCTGTACACACCTTTTGAGAGAGACTCACATGATTTGAAATTTATTAGAATACTCTATGTGCTTCACTTATATCTTTTGAGCTATATAATTTTTGCTCTAGTGCTTCACTTATATATTTTAGAGCACGGCGGTGGTTTTATTTTATAGAAATAATTGATCTCTCATGCTTCACTTATATTATTTTGATAGTCCTTTAGAACAACATGGAAATTTGCTTTTAGGGATAATATAAAAAATTTCATAGAAGTGCATTGAATACTATGAGAAGTTTGATACTTGATAATTGTTTTGAGATATGGAGATGGTGATATTAGAGTCATGCTAGTTGAGTAGTTGTGAATTTGAGAAATACTTGTGTTGAAGTTTGTGATTCCCGTAGCATGCACGTATGGTGAACCATTATGTGATGAAGTCGGAGCATGATTTATTTATTGATTGTCTTCCTTATGAGTGGCGGTCGGGGACGAGCGATGGTCTTTTCCTACCAATCTATCCCCCTAGGAGCATGCACGTAATACTTTGTTTCGATAACTAATAGATTTTTGCAATAAGTATGTGAGTTCTTTATGACTAATGTTGAGTCCATGGATTATACGCACTCTCATCCTTCCACCATTGCTAGCCTCTCTAGTATCGCACAACTTTCGCCGGTACCTTAAACCCACCATATACCTTCCTCAAAACAGCCACCATACCTACCTATTATGGCATTTCCATAGCCATTCCGAGATATATTGCCATGCAACTTTCCACCGTTTCGTTATTATGACACGCTTCATCATTGTCATATTGCTTGCATGATCATGTAGTTGACATCGTATTTGTGGCAAAGCCACCGTTCATAATTCTTCATACATGTCACTCATGCATCATTGCACATCCCGGTACACCGCCGGAGGCATTCACATAGAGTCATATTTTGTTCTAAAGTATTGAGTTGTAATTCTTGAGTTGTAAGTAAATAAAGTGTTATGATCATCATTATTAGAGCATTGTCCCAAGTGAGGAAATGATGATGGAGACTATGATTCCCCCACAAGTCGGGATGAGACTCCGGATGAAAAATTAAAAAAGAAAAAAAGAAAAAAAAGAGGCCAAAAAAAAGAAAGAAGGCCCAAATAAAAAATGAGAGAAAAAGAGAGAAGGGACAATGCTACTATCCTTTTCCACACTTGTGCTTCAAAGTAGCATCATGATCTTCATGATAGAGAGTCTCCTATGATATCACTTTCGTATACTAGTGGGAATTTTTCATTATAGAACTTGGCTTGTATATTCCAATGATGGGCTTCCTCAAAATGCCCTAGGTCTTCATGAGCAAGCGAGTTGGATGCACACCCAGTTAGTTTCTTTTGTTGAGCTTTCATATACTTATAGCTCTAGTGCATCCGTTGCATGGCAATCCCTACTCACTCACATTGATATCTATTGATGGGCATCTCCATAGCCCGTTGATACCCCTAGTTGATGTGAGACTATCTTCTCCTTTTTGTCTTCTCCACAACCACCATTGTATTCCACATAAAGTGCTATATCCACGGCTCACGCTCATATATTGCATGAAGATTGAAAAGGTTTGATAACATCAAAAGTATGAAAAAATTGCTTGGCTTGTCATCGGGGTTGTACATGATTTAAATATTTTGTGTGGTGAGTATGGAGCATAGCCAGACTATATGATTTTGTAGGGATAACTTTCTTTGGCCATGTTATTTTGAGAAGACATAATTGCTTAGTTAGTATGCTTGAAGTATTACTATTTTTATGTCAATATTAAACTTTTATCTTGAATCTTTCGGATCTGAATATCCATGCCACAATAAAGAAAAATTACATTGATAAATATGTTAGAAAGCATTCCACATCAAAAATTCTTCTTTTATCATTTACCTACTCGAGGACGAGCATGAATTAAGCTTGGGGATGCTTGATACGTCTCCAACGTATCTATAATTTTAATTGCTCCATGCTATTATATTATCTATTTTGGATGTTAATATGCTTTATTTTACACTTTTATATCATTTTTGGGACTAACCTATTAACCGGAGGCCCAACCCAAATTGTTGTTTTTTGCCCATTTCAGTGTTTCGCAGAAAAGGAATATCAAACGGAGTCCAAACGGAATGAAACCTTTGGGAACGTGATTTTCTCAATGAACGTGATCCAGGAGACTTGGAGTGGGCGTCAAGAAACAATCGAGGAGGCCACGAGGCAGGGGCGCGCCTACCCCCCTGGGTGCGCCCTCCACCCTCATGGGCCCCTCGTTGCTCCACCTACCTACTTCTTCCTCCTATATATATATATCCACGTACCCCCAAACATCCAGGAGCACCACGAAAACCTAATTCCACCGCCGCAACCTTCTGTACCCAAGAGATCCCATCTTGGGGCCTTTTCCGAAGCTCCGCCGGAGGGGGCATTGATCACGGAGGGCCTCTACATCAACTCCATGGCCTCTCCGGTGATGTGTGAGTAGTTTAGTTCAGACCTACGGGTCCATAGTTATTAGCTAGATAGCTTCTTCTCTCTATTTGGATCTCAATACAAAGTTCTCCTCGATCTTCTTGGAGATCTATTCGATGTAATCTTCTTTTGCGGTGTGTTTGTCGCGATCCGATGAATTGTGGGTTTATGATCAAGTTTATCTATGAACAATATTTGAATCTCCTCTGAATTCTTTTATCTATGATTGGTTTATCTTTGCAAGTCTCTTCGAATTATCAGTTTGGTTTGGCCTACTAGATTGATCTTTCTTGCAATGGGAGAAGTGCTTAGTTTTGGGTTCAATCTTGCGGTGTCCTTTCCCAGTGACAGCAGGGGCAGCAAGGCACGTATTGTATTGTTGCCATCGAGGATAAAAAGATGGGGTTTATATCATATTGCATGAGTTTATCCCTCTACATCATGTCATCTTACTTAAAGCACTACTCTGTTCTTATGAACTTAATACTCTAGATGCATGCTGGATAGCGGTCGATGTGTGGAGTAATAGTAGTAGATGCAGAATCATTTCGGTCTACTTGTCGTGGACGTGATGCCTATATACGTGATCATACCTAGATATTTTCATAACTATGCTCAATTCTATCAATTGCTCGACAGTAATTCATTTACCCACCGTAATACTTATGCTCTTGAGAGAAGCCACTAGTGAAACCTATGGCCCCGGGTCTATCTTCCATCATATTAATCTTCCAACACCTAGCTATTTCTATTTCCGTTTATTTTACATTGCATCTTTATTTCTCTTTATCATAAAATACCAAAAATATTATCTTATCATATCTATCAGATCTCACTCTCGTAAGTGATCATGAAGGGATTGACAACCGCTTTATTGAGCTGGTTGCGAGGTTCTTATTTGTTTGTATAGGTGCGTGGGACTCGAGCGTGATCTCCTACTGGATTGATACCTTGGTTCTCAAAAACCGAGGGAAATACTTACGCTACTTTACTGCATCACCCTTTCCTCTTCAAGGGAAAACCAGCGCAGTGCTCAAGAGGTAGCAATCCCACGTTTCCAAACTCCAAAGCTCCTCTGATTTTACATTGCACAAATAGCTGATGTCTACTACACAACCTTCTCCTTGTAGACGTTGTTGGGCCTCCAAGTGCAGAGGTTTGTAGGACAGTAGCAAATTTCTCTCAAGTGGATGACCTACGGTTTATCAATCCGTGGGAGGCATAGGAAGAAGATGGTCTCTCTCAAACAACCCTGCAACCAAATAGTAAAGAGTCTCTTGTGTCCCCAACACACCCAATACAATGGTAAATTGTATAGGTGCACTAGTTTGGTGAAGAGATGGTGATACAAGTGCAATATGGATGGTAGATATAGGTTTTTGCAATCTGAAAATATAAAAACAGCAAGGTAACTAATGATAAAAGTGAGCGAAAATGGTATTGCAATGTTTCGAAACAAGGCCTAAGGTTCATACTTTCACTAGTGCAAGTTCTCTCAACAATAATAACATAATTGGATCATATAACTATCCCTCAACATGCAACAAAGAGTCACTCCAAAGTCACTAATAGCGGAGAACAAACGAAGAGATTATTGTAGGGTACAAAACCACCTCAAAGTTATCCTTTCTGATCGATCTATTCAAGAGTCTGTAGTAAAATAACATGGAGCTATTCTTTCCGTTCGACCTATCCTAGAGTTCGTACTAGAATAACACCTTAAGACACAAATCAACCAAAACCCTAATTTCACCTAGATACTCCAATGTCACCTCAAGTATCCGTGGGTATGATTATTCGATATGCATCACACAATCTCAAATTCATCTATTCAACCAACACAAAGAACTTCAAAGAGTGCCTCAAAGTTTCTACCGGAAAGTCAAGACAAAAACGTGTGCCAACGCCTATTCATAAGTTCACGAGGTCACGGAACTCGCAAGTTGATCACCAAAACATACATCAAGTGGATCACGTGAATATCCCATTGTCACCACAGATAAGCACATGCAAGACATACATCAAGTGTTCTCAAATCCTTAAAGACTCAATCCGATAAGATAACTTCAAAGGAAAAACTCAATCCATTACAAGAGAGTAGAGAGGGAGAAACATCATAAGATCCAACTATAATAGCAAAGCTCGCGATACATCAAGATCGTGCCAAATCAAGAACACAAGAGAGAGAGATCAAACACATAGCTATTGGTACATACCCTCAGCCCCGAGGGTGAACTACTCCCTCCTCATCATGGATAGCGCCGGGATGATGAAGATGGCCACCGGAGAGGGATTCCCCCCTCCGGCAGGGTGCCGGAACGGGTCTAGATTGGTTTTCGGTGGCCACACAGGCTTGCGGTGGCGGAACTCCCAATCTAGGTTATTTTCTGGACGTTTCAGTATTTATAAGAATTTTTGGCGTCAGGAACAAGTCAGGGAGGTGCCTGAGTCGTCGACGAGATAGGGCAGCGTGCCTGGGAGGGGGGGGGGGTGTAGGGCGCTCCCACCCTCATGGATGGCCTGGGACTCTTCTGGCCCAACTCTTTTACTCTGGGGGCTTCTTTTGGTCCATAAAAAATCATCAAAAATTGGCATGTCAATTGGACTCTGTTTGGTATTCCTTTTCTGTAAAACTCAAAAACAAGGAAAAATAGAAACTGGCACTGGGCTCTAGGTTAATAGGTTAGTCCCATAAATCATATAAAATAGCATATAAAGGCATATAAAACATCTGAGATTGATAATATAATAGCATGGAACAATAAAAAAAATTATAGATACGTTGGAGACGTATCAAGCATCCCCAAGCTTAATCCTGCTCGTCCTCGAGTAGGTAAATGATAAAAACAAAACTTTTGATGTGGGATGCTACCTAACATATTTTTCAATTTATTTTTCTTTATTGTGGCATGAATGTTCAGATTCGGAAGATTCAAGACAAAAGTTTAATGTTGACATAAAAATAAGAACACTTCAAGCATACTAACAAAGTAATCATGTCTTCTCAAAATAACATGGCCAAAGAAAGCTATCCCTACAAAATCATATAGTTTGGCTATGCTCTATCTTCATCACACAAAATATTTAAATCATGCACAACCCCGATGACAAGCCAAGCAATCGTTTCATACTTTTGATGTTCTCAAACTTTTTCAATCTTCACGCAATACATGAGCGCGAGCCATGGACATATCACTATAGGTTGAATGGAATGGTGGTTGTGGAGAAGACAAAAAGGAGAAGATAGTCTCACATGAACTAGGCGTATCAACGGGCTATGGAGATGCTCATAAATAGATATTAATGTGAGTGAGTAGGGATTGCCATGCAACGGATGCACTAGAGCTATAAGTTTATGAAAGCTCAAAAAGAAACTAAGTGGGTGTGCATCCAACTCGCTTGCTCACGAAGACCTAGGGCATTTTGAGGAAGCCCGTCATTGGAATATACAAGCCAAGTTCTATAATGAAAATTCCCACGAGTATATGAAAGTGACAATATAGGAGACTCTCTATCATGAAGATCATGGTGCTACTTTGAAGCACAAGTGTGGTAAAAGGATAGTAGCATTGCCCCTTCTCTTTTTTTTACTTTTTTTATTTGGGCCTTTCTCTTTTTTTATGGCCTCTTTTTTTGTCTAGAGTCTCATCCCGACTTATGGGGGAATCATAGTCTCCATCACCCTTTCCTCACTGGGACAATGCTCTAATAATGATGATCATCACACTTTTATTTACTTACAACTCAAGAATTACAACTTGATACTTAGAACAAAATATGACTCTATGTGAATGCCTCCGGCAGTGTACCGGGATGTGCAATGAATCAAGAGTGACATGTATGAAAAATTATGAACGGTGGCTTTGCCACAACTACGATGTCAACTACATGATCATGAAAAGCAATATGACAATGATGGAGCGTGTCATAATAAACGAAATGGTGGAAAGTTGCATGGCAATATATCTCGGAATGGCTATGGAAATGCCATAATAGGTAGGTATGGTTGCTGTTTTGAGGAAGGTACTGGTGGGTGTTATGGTACCGGCGAAAGTTGCGCGACACAAGAGAGGTTAGCAATGGTGGAAGGGTGAGAGTGTGTATAATCCATGGACTCAACATTAGTCATAAAGAACTCACATACTTATTGCAAAAATCTATTAGTTATCGAAATGAAGTACTACGCGCATGCTCCTAGGGGGATAGATTGGTAGGAAAAGACCATTGCTCGTCCCCGACCGCCACTCATAAGGAAGACAATAAAAAAATAAATCATGCTCCGACTTCATCACATAACGGTTCACCATACATGCATGCTACGGGAACCACAAACTTCAACACAAGTATTTCTACAATCCACAATTTCTCCACTAGCATGACTCTAATATCACCATCTTCATATATCAAAACAATCATAAAGAATCAAACTTCTCATAGTATTCAATGCACTTTATATGAAAGATTTTTTTATATCCCTCTTGGATGCCTATCATATTAGGACTAAATTCATAACCTAAGCAAATTACCATGCTGTTTAAGACTCTAAAAATAATATAAGTGAAGCATGAGAGTTCAACGATTTCTTCAAAATAAAACCACCGCCGTGCTCTAAAAATATATAAGTGAAACACTAGAGCAAACGACAAACTACTCCGAAAGATATAAGTGAAGATCAATGAGTACTTAAATAATTATGTAACTATGTGAAGACTCTCTAACATTTAAAAATTTCAGATCTTGGGATATTATTCAAACAGTAAGCAAAATAAAATAAATTATGCTCCAAGCAAAACACATATCATGTGGTGAATAAAAATATAGCTCCAAGTAAAGTTACCGATGAACGAAGACGAAAGAGGGGATGCCATCCGGGGCATCCCCGTGCTTAGGCTCTTGGTTGTCCTTGAATATTACCTTGGAGTGCCTTGGGCATCCCCAAGCTTAGGCTCTTGCCACTCCTTATTCCATAGTCCATCGAATCTTTACCCAAAACTTGAAAACTTCACAACTGGGCTCAAGGGTCGGGCTAGATGTCCACTGGCTCTGTGCCGGGCGCGCAGGGCCGCATCCATCACAAGTGTGATCGCCTTCCTCCCTGAGCGGGGGGGGGGGGGGGGGGGGTGGACTGAAACCATCCAACTGGTGATATCCCGGAGCAATGGGCGCATGGGGGATCCATCCCCTACTGAAACAGGGGGGTCCTGGAGGAGACCACGTGTGCCTGTAGCGCTGTTGCGCGAGCGACCTCCTCGAGGTTTGGCCTCCGCTGAGATGAGTGGCGTGTCCGCAAGTGCACATGGTCACCATGGGTGGGGGTGTCCTTTGCATGGGGCTTTGTGAGCGTGCCGCGGCGTCGACCCTTGTTGTGTTCCCTCACCTGACCTGCTAGCGATGAGCGTCGTCGTCGCTGAACGCATGACTCTATGAGCAGGCATGCTTATAGGAAATGGCTTGATACTTAACCCCTACCTGGTGTGCTAGATGTTGATGGGAGATCGTCGAGAGTCGAGCTATGATGCAACTCCTATATTGTTCGGCCAAGGGTTAAAATACTCCAAACACTCCACACGCATGCGACAAGAGATTTAGCCAGGTTCCAGCCATCGTGAGGTGTAATACCCTACTCCTACTTATAGTGTTCTTGTATATCAAATCCTTACAACCCATTTCAGATGGTCTCTCGCTCCCCTTATATAGCCGAGGGGGAGAGCCTCTTATTATCACTCCCGAGGGTATCCTCTCGTGATACGAGAGAATGCACCGTAGTAGGTGGTCCTCCTACATCGCCATGTTGCCATCACCTGGGGTGCCAGCTCCAACATCGTCAGTTGATCTGATAGTGCCTCACCGTCCTTGACCAGGTCGCTCCCTCGTTGGGGCCGACCACTGCCTTCGTCACCCCCTGTAAGTGCATATTTCTTCCTAAGTGGTTTTAGTGATTGATGACAATGCTTTTACGGACTAATCATGTGCATTGAGCATTTCAGATATCTCATGTCTAGGCACAAGATGATTCGGTGCCCCTCGGAGCCTATCGAAGATGGCGGTTCTCTACATTTCTTTTTGGTGGATTTGAGTCATAGGAAAGCCGTACTATTAAGAGGGGTCCACTTCGGAAAGGTTAGGGTGGAATCAACACGTACACATTTGTTCCTTTGCACCACCTTTCCTTTGCTTCGATGGAGCACCATCTGTTTTTCCATATCTCTGCGATATGAAGGCTGCCAAATGCTAAAGCCTCTATGGCGTGCGGTAGTACCGCTCAAGGGAGCGGTAGTACCGCAAGGTCCAGCGGTAGTACCGCTCCTGACGAGCGGTAGTACCGCTACCTCCAGCCCTGACGCTGAAGCATGCGGAAGTAGGCGCGGATGTAATTTTTTTCATCCGCCCTATGCGGCAGTACCACCCCTGTAAGCGGTAGTACCGTGCCGGATTTTTGCACTGCTCCAACCTCAGCGGAAGTAGTCATAGAAGTAATTTATTACTTCCGTGCAATTCTAGCGCTAGTTGAGCCCTGCGTTACGGTACTGTTGGGGATATTACTACTGGACGTAAACTGGCCAGGAGTAGCTGGGTTAACTTTATGAAGATTAGAAGCCCATGAAGACATAAGGATGATGGCGCTTTACGAAGGCCCAAGGCCCAAAGGTGGGTTAAAGCCTTTAGATGTAAACCGATTCTTTCATGTAACTTGTATTGTAAGGAATAGAGACCGAGCTGGATACGTTTATGATCCGGCCTCGGGACTCTGTAAACCGGCGGGCATCAACCAATGTATATAAAGGGACGACCCGGCAGCGGTTTAGGGACAACAGACAACAACTCGAGAGCCAGGCAAAGCGGATTCGCTCCCTGGTCATTGAAACCCTAGCAATACCAACACAACTAGACGTAGGCTTTTACCTTCATCGAAGGGGCCGAACTAGTATAAAAACCCTCGTGTCCCTTGTCCGGTTTAACCCCTTTAAGCTAACCCGTAGCGATGGCTCCATGACTAAGTCCTTTCACGAGGACATCTGCCGTGACAAACCCACGACAGTTGGCACCCACCGTGGGGCTATCGCACGATGGTTTCGAGTTCTTGAAGGGCAGCTTCGAAGGACTCAAGGGATACGCTGTGGGCTGGATGACGAAGAGTCGTCGCGACAAGCTCTACATCGACGATGCAGGATGGGGCCCCAAGGCCAGTTCAATGGAATACGGGTACCAGGACCCCTTTGGTGGGATTCACGTCTTCATCGGCAAGATCGGCGAACTGGGCCCTGAGCCGGACACCTGCACCGACATCATCGAGACGGCTCAGCATGCAAGCCCTGCCCAGGTTCAGCCCGTAGCAAGGCATGTTTTCGTAGGTGTCATCCATGGATCGGGATATGAGGATAGACCGGCATCTGATGGGGAAACTGTTGTCTGTTCTGATGACGAGTCTTCAACCGGAGAGACCGAGTCATTTTATCAGCTGCAGGACGGCCGGATTAGTGGAGGTTCCGATGGCAATAGTATTCCGGACCCCCTCGATCTTCCAAGCCGGGTCGCGGTCTTCATGGCCGGTACACAACCAGCGCATCACTCTTCTACCGCCGCGGCAATGCTCTTCGGTTCAACAACAGCAACGCCAGCAGGAGCAGGGGGCTCTGCGCCGCCTCCGGCTCAGGTTTTGTCTGATTTGTTCGACGCTTCGGCAACATTGATGGCGGCAGAAGTGGATGCAGCAACCTGAGATCAGCACAATGTAGAGATTGCAAAGGTGAAGGATCAGATAACTCAGGCTAAAGCGGACCTGGCAGCAGAGAACGCCAGGATGGCTACAGAACGGGTCGAGTTGGAAGCTCAGGCCTACCGGCTTAGGCTGGACCAGAGTGCCTCAGATGATGTCATGAGGAGGAGATACCAGTCGCACCTCCCGCCGGGTTATGAGCCAAGAAATCTCTTGAACACGCCAGGAGCCGGAACCAGTAACCAGCCGGTGGGGAACCGGACTGAGGCACCGGTAACAGGAGCGCCGGTTCAGCCGCGCGCGATGAACCCGCCTCGTCAGAACAACATTGTGCCACAGTATGTTCCGACTCCCTTGGGGCATTACTCAAACCCGTTGGATAACATTATGGCTGCCGCTTCACGATTGGCAGCCCTCCCAACTGACGGCGAGTCACCAGTGGCGATTGAGACATGACGGGCCAGAGAGCTCCTTCAAACAGCTTTAAACCAGCAGCAGGCGTATTCACATAGTCGCGAGAGGATTCATTCCACCCCCCATCCAAGTCGGAGCTACAGGAGGCACGTTGAGGATGAACCGGCCGTGCCAAGCAGTGCACGTCACCATAACTCGCCGCGAGGGCATAACCCGGCGGGTGGTGGTGCTAATGCGCAGGATGTGGTGGATCATGATCGTGCATGTCGATAAGCCGAGTTGGCAGCACAACATGCAGCTCGTCAGCTTACTTCGGTTCGTCCTACCGCTTCAGTGGAGCCAGGTGTGATCTTCAGTTCTTTAGGGGTGCCGTGCGTCACCCCCACTTTGCGTAATATATGACTGCCCAAGGATTTTAAAGGACCTCGTAAGGTGCCCAATTACACTACCGATTTACCCCCTGAGTCATGGGTCGAGAGTTATGAGATGGCGATGGAGATGCTGGATGTGGATGAAGCGGTGTGTAATAAGTACTTCACCATGATGTTGGAGGGGACAACTCGTACTTGGTTAAAGAGCTTACCAGCTAACTCCGTCGGGTCATGGGCTGAGTTAAAACACCGGTTTATCTAGAACTTCAAAGATACTTGTAAGCAGCCTATGTCGATTGTGGACTTGGCCGCTTGTGTTCAAGAGGATGGGGAGTCTACAACCCATTGGGTGAAGCGAGTCTCAGCTATTCTGCATTCGTCGGACCGCATCAACGCATATACATCAGTTTTGACGTTGGAAGGCAATTGCCGGTTTATGCCATTAAAGCTGAAGCTAGGGAGGCTCAAACGCCACTGCAATGACATGTCAACCCTTATGGATGCTTTGGTGAAATATGCCGATTCAAATAGCACCAAAGACCCTGAGTCAGAGGATGACAAAACTGGGAAGGGGAAAAAGAACGGCAATGCCAAGGGGAAGCAGCCCAATCCGGCAGGTCATGGGAATAATGGTAAGCGCAAAGCAGATAATAGCATGGACTTTGTGGCTAACACCAATGCCCAAGACAACGGTCATCGTCGTAAGGGCAAACCGCCTCAGAGGGGCGGAGGGTTAGGCTACAATCTGGAGCGCCTGTTAAATCAACCTTGTCCAAAGCACTGATCGAAGGAGAAGCCAGCTTCGCATCTTTGGAAGGATTGTTACATCATGCGAGAGTTCAAAAATTCCAATATGTTTCAGTATGACAAGGGACCGCCCGGTGGTTCAGGAGGCGGTTTTCATGGGCCGGGTTATGGAGGCGGCAGCTCCGGTTCAGGATTCCAAGGCCATCAGGGAGGTTATAACCATTAGGGGAATCAGCAACAGTAGCAGTCGGGTTACCAGAGCAATCCGAAGCAATTGAATAGTGGGCAGTATCATGTCTTCACCACTAGTTTGTGTAAGCGTGATCAGAAGCTTCACAAGAGGGCCGTGAACTCTGTTGAACCGGCAGTGCCTTAGTATTTGCGCTGGTCTGAACAACCAATTTTATGGAGTCGAGAGGATCACCCACCCGGGTTGATAATCCGGGTCATCTGGCCTTAGTGGTGGAACCTCAAGTTGGGGGGGTATAAGTTCACCAAGGTGCTTATGGATGGGGGAAGTAGTATCAATATCCTTTACTATGACACCTTCCGCCGTATGGGATTGACAGATAAGAATCTTAAACTGTCGAACACCATTTTTCATGGTGTGGTGCCTGGTAAGTCTGCATATCCAGTGGGCAAGATAGCCCTAGAGGTGGCTTTTGGAGATGATCATGACTCAAGATCAGAAACGTTGACTTTTGAGGTGGTGAAAATCAAGAGTCTGTATCACGCCCTGTTTGGACGACTGGCTTATGCCAAGTTCATGGCGAGGCCGTGTTATGTTTATCTACAGCTTAAGATGCCGGGTCATAAAGGGACCATCACAATACATGGGAGCAGGAAGATCGCTTTGGAATGTGGAGAGGGTGATGCGGCTTATGCTGAGTCGGTTTGTGCCACAGAGGAGCTGAAGTTTTATAAAGACAAGGTTGATCCGGCAGACATGACTTCTTTGAAAAAACTAACTACGGAGCACGATCCGGCATTGAAGTTTAAATCGGCTATAGACACTAAGATGGTTGATTTTGTTCCTGGTGATTCATCCAAGCAGTTCAGCATCAGCGCTAACCTGGATCCCAAATAGGCAAGCGCGCTCATCGAGTTCATCTGTGAGAACCGGGACATTTTTGCATGGAAGCCTTCTGACATGCCAGGTGTACCGAGGGAACTTGCTGAGCACACACTTAATATAGATCCTAAGTTTAAACTGGTCAGGCAGTTTCTCCGCCGCTTCAACGAAGAAAGGCGTAAGGCTATTGGTGAGGAGGTAGCTCGGCTGTTGGCCGCAGGGTTTATCATGGAGGTCTTTCACCCGGAGTGGCTGGCTAATCCGGTGCTAGTCCTTAAGAAAAACGGCACTTGGCATATGTGTGTGGACTACACAGACTTGAACAAGGCTTGTCCAGCTGATCCCTTTGCCCTCCCTCGTATTGATCAGATTATTAATGCTACGGTGGGTTGTGATCGTTTGTGTTTTCTGGATGCTTATTCTGGTTATCATCAGATCAAAATGGCAGTTAAGGACCAGGAGAAGACAACTTTCATAACTCCCTTTGGAGCCTTCTGCTATGTATCTATGCCTTTTGGGCTCAAGAGTGCCCAGGCGACTTATCAGCGCTGTGTTCAGAATTGTCTTCATAAACAGATTGGGCGCAATGTTCATGCATATGTGGATGATATTGTGGTAAAGTCCAGGAAGGAGGAAACATTGATAGATGACTTGAGGGAGACTTTTGACAACCTCCGAGTTTATAAGATGATGCTTAATCCGGAAAAATGTGTCTTTGGTGTTCCGGAAGGCAAGCTCTTGGGTTTTCTGGTGTCTAACAGGGGCATTGAGGCTAATCCGGGAAAAAAATTCAGCTATCACGTCCCTGGCTAAACTGGCGTGCATCAATGATGTTCAACGTTTAGCAGGCCGGATTGCGACTTTGAGCCGGTTTATCAGTCGTCTTGGGGAGAAAGCTATCCCTTTATATCAGATGTTAAAGAAAATGGATGACTTTGTGTGGAGTGACGCGGCTGATAAAGCGTTTGAGGATTTGAAGAGACAGTTAGCTGAACCGCCTGTCCTTGCAGCTCCGGTCGATAAAGAGCCTTTACTGCTATATGTGGCTGCTAATGCCCGGGCTGTCAGTGTGGCTATTGTTGTGGAGCGCAAGGAGGCTGGAAAGGAGTATCCGGTTCGACAGCCGGTTTATTATATCAGTGAGGTGCTTATCGAATCAAAGCAGAGGTATCTGCATTGGCAGAAGGTGATGTATGGAGTTTTTCTGGCAAGCCAGACGCTCAAGAACTATTTTCAGGGTCATCCTATCACAGTGGTTAGTTCAGCCCCTTTGGGATATATCATCCAAAATAGAGAGGCGACTGGCCGGATTGCCAAGTGGGCTATTGAGCTTGGACCTCACGGGCTCAAGTATACACCTCGCACAGCGATCAAATCTCAAGCACTCGTGGACTTCATCAATGATTGGACAGAGTTACAGGCACCAGAGGAAAAGCCAGAGAACATTTATTGGACTATTCACTTTGATGGGTCCAGGCAATTGGAGGGCTCGGGGGCTGGAGTCATATTAACTTCCCCACGAGGTGACAAGTTTTGTTATGTTCTTCGCTTAATGTTCCCTTGCACTAACAATGCAGCTGAGTATGAGGCCTTACTCCACGGTCTTCGGATGGCTAAGGAGATGAACTTAAGCCGCGTTAAGTGCTTCGGTGACTCGGACCTGGTGGCTCAACAGGTATCCGGCACTTGGGATTCCAAGGACCCACTCATGGCTACATATCGACGAGAGGTGGACATAGTGGCTGGTCATTTCAAGGGCTATCAAGTTGAACATATAGACCGGCGAAAGAATGAAGCGGCGGACGCTTTAAGTCATCTAGGCTCTCAGCGTAAACCGGTGCCACCTAATGTCTTCCTTGATGTATTGCATAATCCGTCGGTCAAGATACCCACAGAGGAGGAGTTGGCTATTCCTGACCCGGAGGCCCAGTTGGTGGCGGCTTTGCATGTTATACCGGATTGGACAGTCCCATACTTGGCTTACATGAACCAGGGCGAGTTACCGGAGGATGAAACCTTGGCCCGGCAGATAATCCGGCGATCCAAGTCAATGACCATTATCAATGGGGAGTTACATCGTTACAGCGTCACAGGAGCAATTCAGCGTTGTGTGTCTCCTCAAGAGGGTTGTGAGATTTTGCGAGAAATCCACGAAGGAGATTGTGGTCACCATGCCAGTTCAAAATCCTTGGTGGATAAGGCTTTTTTTCACGGCTTCTATTGGTTGACGGCTCATGCTGATGCTGAGGATTTAGTCAAAAGGTGTGACGGTTGTCAGAAATTTGCACGCCGCGCTCATGTTCCGGCTCAGGAGTTGAGAATGATTCCAATCACTTGGCCGTTTGCAACTTGGGGGCTGGATATGGTTGGACCCTTTAAGAGATCCAAGGACAAAAAGACCCACCTGTTAGTGGCAGTTGAATAGTTTACCAAGTGGGTAGAAGCAGAGCCAGTCAGTAAGTGTGATGCAGCTATGGCGGTTCAATTCATCAAAAAGGTGATATTCCAGTTTGGTTTTCCACACAGTATTATAATTAATAATGGTACTAATCTGTCCAAGGGTGATATGGAGGAATTTTGTCAACGTGAGCACATCCGGCTTGATGTAGCGTCAGTGGCTCACCCCCAGTCTAATGGTCAAGCAGAGAGGGAAAATCAAGAAATTTTGAGGGGTATCAAACCCCGGCTTATGGTTCCTTTAAAGCGTACGTCGGGTTGTTGGGTGGAGGAGTTACCTTCTGTGTTATTGAGTATCAACACCACACCAAACAGATCGACGGGTTACACACATTTCTTCATAGTTTATGGAGCAGAGGCGGTTCTTCCCAGTGACATCCGTCATGACTCGCCCTGGTGGCGGCTTACGTTAAAGCGGAGAATGAGAAAGCACGTTAGGACCCACTAGACCTGTTAGATGAAGAGCGTGATTTAGCAGCAGCACGTTCGGCGATTTATCAACAAGATCTCCGATGTTATCACAGCCGCGGTTAAGACCACAACCTTTTAAGAAGGTGATCTGGTGCTCCGGCTCATCCAGGATCAAACTAATATGCACAAGCTATCCCCACCTTGGGAAGGACCTTTTGTGGTCAGCAAAAACCTGCACAACGGGTCATACTATCTTATCGATGTTCGAGAGCACAAAGACTCACGCAAATCGGAGGAGGAGACCTAGCGGCCATGGAATATAGCTCTTCTTCGGCCTTACTATACTTGAGCCACAGGCTCTTCTTATGTACATACTTATGACAATGTATATATTATATAATAAGCCGGAGCCTCAGCAAAAGCGGGGTCTCTGTTATTTTTTACATCATGTGTGGTTCCATGGGGGCTTCTACTTACAAAGCGGAGTTCTATTAACCCGGCCTATAAAGCCACACAGATATGAAGGAAATCACTAGGGGGCTTGGTCGTATCCGAACCATAGCTACACCTCTTGATCGGCTTACGACCGAAAAGGAAATCACTAGGGGGCTTGGTTGTATTTACACCGTAGCTACACCTTTTGATAGGCTTATAAGCCAAAAGGAAATTATGTGGAACCAAAGAGAGTTTGTTGCACCAAGCACAACTTAAACATAGGTAACCACTGAGTATAGCTCAAATATTACTTGGGGGCTCCTTGCTTCTCAAAGAACAACGAGCTTGCATCCTTGTAATAGGCTATCAAGACAGGCTTGGAAGCTAGGTGTATTCACCTAAAACCCCGGGTTATCCTGCCTCTTTAAGTAAGCCACTCCATCCAGGTAAATCTGGTATGACCCATCGAACGTTTGACAAGTCAATCTCATAGACCTTGAGCTTGTCAAAGTTAAAACGGTGATTGGTTAAAGATTGAGGTCCATCTTAAAAGGCTTTGCAAAATGGTTTAACTCAGCGGCCTGGCAGCCCATGAAAAGCCTTGCATATTTCTTTTGTATTTTCTGTTTTAAAATCTTTTGATAAGGGATTTATGAATATTTTCTGATAAATCGGTGTTTATTACAACTCGGCGTGGCTTTCAACGATCAGTTGTCAGTACATGATCAGTTCTAAACCGACAGTAAGTTGCTCTGGTCTGGTTTTGACTAGATGTCACCAGCATTATACGAACAAATCAGTGGCTATTATAGGCCGGTATGGTTTTTATATGAACCAGCAAGAGGGCATGGAGTCATCAACAGTCCAGATTGGTGTTTTTCACCCTTACTATACAAACAGTTGGTCAACCAACGAGGTATGTCACAGGTATCATCTATTTTATATCTGGTTATTACAATCTTGGTTATCCATCCAAGTTATATTTTTTGGGATTATGACCCGTCCAGTGGTAAACCACTAGGAAATTTTCAAGTTTTTATATGCAGGAACAAAAGCCATAATGGACTATGCATATCATAACTCCCAAAGGCATGGCAAGTTTTAAGTAACAAGCAAAACAAACATGCTCGATGGCATGGCAGATAAAGGTGTTCACGCTATCCTATTACAAGGCGCTTTAAACATCCCAAATTGAATAATTGTTTTAAAAAGTGGAAGACTGCAACTGGTAAACCGGCCTTCGGTTTATGATTCCTCATCTAGACGGCTTGGCGATTGAGGGTCATCTTGAGTGGTCACATTCTCTTCGTCTCTACCCAGTCGCTGGAAGTCAATCGTTGACCAATCAATTCCAGTTAAGGCTTGAAAAACAGCTTCTTCATGAATAAGGGTGGAAGGGTCGATGTCAGGAGCGTAAGTGTGCTTACGGATTGGCGGCACAAGATCTTTCGCATTGTGAATCAACGCGGGCTATCTTTTCCCTTCAGCATCATAAACCGGTTGAAAATGAGATAGATCTGTGTCATCCGCCAATTTGCTTGCTACAGGCCGCATCTCCTTTGCCAGCCTTTGAAGATCATCGTTGTTGAAGTTGGTGCCATCTTCCTTCACACTGGGGTAGCCTTGGCCGATATCTGCCGGTTCAAGATCTAGAATCCATGCCTTGGCCCGGATTAGCGCGGTCAGCGCACCTGACCTTGCGGCTGATCTCTTCAGTTCATCTAACCAGGCAGGTAGCATGGCCAACTTTTCGATTGTTTCTTTAATTAGCGTTGGCGGAGGCTTGTTATAAGCTGCAATGCAAATGGCTCGCTGGGATCTAGAATACAACTATTCTATCAAAGTATAGGCCACTTTAAGCTTCATCCGCATATCGGAGCCCAAATGAGTAATGCGGGTCCCTGTCATGGTAAAGAATCAGTAAACCAGTTTTTGATCAGATGTTATGGATTGGAAAAACATCATATGCAGATACTTACCAAAGACAACAGAGGTCATGGCGTTAATCTGCCGTTTTAACCCGGTCAGTTCTTCAACAACCGGTTTCAGGGCTGCTTCTGCGTCTTCGGCCTTCTTTGTTAAACCGGCCTTTTCTGTCTCCGAGTCTGCACGCTCTTTGTTAAAGGTATCTTTCAGCCTTTCCATGGCGGCTAAGGCATTTGTCAACTCTTCCTTGGCCTTGGAAGCTTCTGCTTGCTGAGATTTGACGTTCTCCTGAAGGTCAGCGGTTTGAGCATCCCTTTTACTCAGCTCGGCCTACAAAGGCAAGATATATGAACAATGAGATATGTATATTTCAAGTACCAAGTGTATAACACGTTATGCACTTTGTACTTGGGGGCTAATGCCTATTTTCTCTATCATCAAAATTTTATTTGCAAGTCTCAAGTACAATGCAAGCACTATCCTTGACACTTGGGGGCTAATGTACATCTGTTCAAATGGAGGCATAGATTGAAGACCCGGTTCACCTTGGAAAGATAAACCGGCCCTTGGAGACTACACATGCGAAAACTACAGGAATACAATGATCACGTCTGGTTTACTTCAAACGATTAGTTGGTATATGGAGGACAAGTTTGCAAGAGTTAAGGTATTACAAAGTCCCGGTTTATGATTGCCATCATAAACCGGCCCTTGGGGGCTACTTGAGTTGGTACTTGTACATTGGATTTAAGAAAGGAAAAGTGATGAAAATACCTCATAGTGCTCCTTCATCAGGTTCACCAAACCGGCTTCATAATCACGGTTTGAGTACAGACGATTTAGAAAACCAGAGTGGAGTTCTTGAGCGCTGAGATGGGCGTAGCTTGACAAGTCGGTGCTCCATTTGCCTTTTTCCATGGAAGCACACTCTTCCTTGGCACTATGTTTCGCCAATATAACATGATGGCCAGGAAAGGTGTGGCTCATACCGGTAATGATAACCTCGCCTTCTTTGTCTCCAGTAGCCTTGTCTAGAGTTGATGGAATGTCAGTAGTCCTTACTGGACTTGAAGGTCTGTCAGCAGCCCGAAATGGACTTGTCGGTTCACCATCTGGTACAGCAGTTTCAACTTCTGCTGGTTCATCAACATTATGATCTGGAGGGGGCGGTTCATCAAATATGGCTTCAGTATTTGGACCCTCCGGTTCTGCAGTCTGCTCCGGTTCAACAACCACATGATCTTTGGGCGGGTTATTCACCCGAGCCTTCTTACTGGGTCTGGCTTTGGCTCTAAACAGAACAAGGTACAAAGGTTAATATAGCATATAGAGTGTGAAACATCAAAAGATTGGATTGAAATATTTACCCGGCCACGGTTATGAGAGGGGGGAGTTGCGTTGCCGTTGACTCGCCAGAAGAGGAAGGAGGTGTCACCTGATAATTCAAATCGGATGGATTAAGAGGTTGTTGGAAATAGCCTGCCTTGGGATAAGAAGTGTCAGAAGTGGGTGAGATCTCAGATCGGCGCTTTCGAACCGGGGTGTCTGGTAAACCGGTCGAAGTGACCTTTTGGCCGCTGTGCCGGGTTGTGCGGTGAGCCTCATGCTGCTGCTTCTTCAAAATAAATGTTGGATCCAAGTGAGCAAGAGGATGAGAAAAGCTTACTTTCTGGACCGCTTGACGGATTTTTTGTGTTGGCAGAGAGTCTGAACCGGAGGAAAGGATAATTACCTCTGCATCGTCAGCTTGGCTGCCCTCAACGTCCTCCTGATAAGTATCATTGTCAATGAGATGCATGAAAAGTGAACCAAGTGAATCAAGTTCTACCTCAACTTCCGGTTCATCCGGATCGTCATCCAGTTCCATACTGATACGTTCAGGTGCCTTCCGCTTTGTGGTTTTCTTGACGGCTTTTGTTTTAGGACGGGAAGGCTTTGCCGCTTTCTCTTGAGGTTTCTTCTTCTAGAACGGATCATCACCCTGTTTAAAAAAAATAAGCAGAAGGGTATTCAAAGATTGGACAGTCTAAAGATATCAAGTGTAAAGCGGAAGAACAATACTTACAGCAGGCGGTTTGTTTTTCGTATAAAAAGGGTCTAATCCGGTTTGGCGACAGACAACTTCCGATTCGTTCAATATTTTCTTGACAGCTTCAGTGACTTCTTCATCTATTAGCTGAATATTGATGTGACGTTGGGAGTCTTCTACTTCACCAGTATACTCACACATTAAGCCGGGACGGCGACTTAACGGCAAGATACTCCAGGATATCCAGCAATGGACGAAGTCTACACCCGTTAAACCATTGGCCAAGAAGGCTCTCAACTTGGCGAGTTGAGGTGCATATGGGGCCCGTTCCTGGGCACTTAGTCGTTGTGGAAGTGGATGAGTATTGGCAAGACGGTGGGCACGGTAACCCGGCAGAGGATTCTCATCTTCAGGGGAGGTGTCTTTACAGTAGAACCAAGTTTGATTCCACTCTTTGGGGTGACTGTGCAGCTTGGCATGAGGAAATTCAACCTCTTTTCTTTTCTTTTCTGAATGGAGACACCACCAAGTTCAGTATTGGGTCCGTCTACAAATTCAGTGCGCCGGTTCAGATGGAAGAAGTCCCAGAATAGCTCAACAGTTTGCTCTTCTTGTAGGTACACTTCACAGAAAACTTGAAAGTTGCATATATTGGATACCGAGTTGGGTCCAATATCTTGAGGATGGAATTGAAAGCTGGCAAGCACATCCCAGAAAAACTTTGATTCTAGCGGTTTGAAACCACGGCCTATGTGATCAACAAATACCACTACCTCACCCTGCTTAGGGGTGGGAGGATTTTCCAGCCCAGGAACTCGCCATCGGATCTCATTCTTCTTTGGTAAAGTGCCGATCTTGACCATTCCATTCAGTTGCTCCTCTGTAACCCTGGAGGGAGCCCAGTTGCAGGAATAAAACTGCTTGGCCATTGCAAGTGGAAAGCTGGAAAGGAAATGCCGGTTTACAATACATTCATAGTGATGCATAAGGTGGAACAGGACAAAGGAATCCAAATATGTGAAATTGGTAAACCAGAGGATGATACAATTATGAATGACAAGGTGATAAGTGGAAAAAGAGATATACACATATTATTAAACCGGTGTATGATGACGGAGATAAAGGGATTGCCGGTTTACAAGGGGACTAATGGTATGTGATAGATTGCTTTCTACAAAGGTAAACCGTCTATATGATACAGAAGGTATAGATCTAAGGCAAGAATGACTAAGTAAGGTAAAACAGGTTTCACAAGACTGCATTGAAATTTTGGATCTACCGTAAGCAAGGAAAAGGAAAAATATTGAGACTTAAAAGCTTGGTCCTGAAGCAGTTCACGAAAAGTCCAAATCAAGTTACGATGTAGTTAAAGATTGGATAAAATGGTTCAAATAAGGAGTTTCATAGCTACTATGCAGAACACATCAAGATCAAGTTCTATTGTCTATGGGTTGACGAAGAAACAAGAGGAGAGCAACAGGAACCCGCATGAAGCCTAACGGATCTACAGAGAAAAGAGGGGAAGCTTACAAGAGCAGTTGAGGTAGCGGTGATGCGCCGCGTCTTTCTGATGCAACCAGGTTGATGCAGCGGCCAACGGAGAGGCAGAGGCAGAGTTCGACGAAGGCAGCGGCGCTCGGGTGCAGGGGCATCGCGAGGAGGAAGAAGAAGTGAAGAGACGAAGGGGGAAAAGAGAATGACCTTCGGTCCTATTTATAAGGCGAATAGATAAGCGACAAGTGCGTAAATCGAGGAGCTTAAAATGGATAGTTAGTAAGGATGTCACCTCGATGGTTGGATACTCATTAATGAAGAGCATCTTCGGCTTTAATGAATAGGTGACATCATGGCGGTTTACTGTGGATCTAAAGGATGACATCACGGCGGTTTACCAGATCAATGCGAAGGCGTCAGGGCAAGAATTTTTCTAAGTGTTGAAGATTGACATGAATAAGTTCAAATCAATCTGGGGCCTAATGTTGGGGATATTACTACTGGACGTAAACTGGCCAGGAGTAGCCGGGTTAACTTTATGAAGATTAGAAGCCCATGAAGACATAAGGATGATGGCGTTTTACGAAGGCCCAAGGCCCAAAGGTGGGTTAAAGCCTGTAGATGTAAACCGATTCTTTCATGTAACTTGTATTGTAAGGAATAGAGACCGAGCCGGATACGTTTATGATCCGGCCTCGGGACTCTGTAAACCAGCGTGCGTCAACCAATGTATATAAAGGGACGACCCGACAATGGTTTAGGGACAACAGACAACAACTCGAGAGCCAGGCAAAGCAGATTCGCTCCCTGGTCATCGAAGCCCTAGCAATACCAACACAACTAGACGTAGGATTTTACCTTCATCGAACGGGCCAAACTAGTATAAAAACCCTCGTGTCCCTTATCCGGTTTAACCCCTTTAATCTAATGCGTAGCGATGGCTCCACGACTAAGTCCTTTCACGAGGACATCTGCCGTGACAAACCCACGACAAGTACCATAGGGGCGCGCGGTAGTACCACCTTTCCTTTCCTCTGACGGTTCTACCGCTTGTTGCCCTGTGCAATAGGCTCTCATTTGGTCACTACTGCGCAAGCGGTAGTACCGCACTCGGTAGCAGTAGTACCGCGCCGCGTGGGTTGAGAAAGGGGATAACGGTTGGATCTTTTCCTCCATTATATAAAAGGGGTCTTCTTCCCCAAGAAGACCACCACTTCCCTCCCCAAGCTCCATTGTTGCTCAAACCTCCATTTTCGCCTGATCTCTCTTCCTAGCCAATCAAACTTTTTGATTCTAGGGATTGGTTGAGAAGGCCCCGACCTACACTTCCACCAAGATAAATT
Organism: Triticum monococcum; assembly: GCA_034509565.1. Lineage (NCBI taxonomy): Eukaryota > Viridiplantae > Streptophyta > Magnoliopsida > Poales > Poaceae > Triticum > Triticum monococcum. The sequence continues at coordinate 58,723,779 of CM067843.1, read as the reverse complement.
TGATTCCCCCCACTAATCCCTTGTGGATCTTGTTACTCTTGGGTGTTTGAGCATCCTAGACGGTTGAGGTCACCTCAGATCCATATTCCATTGTGGTGAAGCTTTGTGGTGTCGTTGGGAGCCTCCAATTAAGTTGTGGAGATAGCCCCAACATTGTTTGTAAAGGTTCGGTCGCCGCCTTAAAGGGCACCAATAGTGAAATCACGACATCTCGCATTGTGTGAGGGCGTGAGGAGAATATGGTGGCCCTAGTGGCTTCTTGGGGAGCATTGTGCCTCCACACCGCTCCAACGCAGACGTACTTCCTCTCAAAGGGAAGAAACTTCGGTAACACATCCTCGTCTCCACCGGCTCCACTCTTGGTTATCCCTTACCTTTACTCGTGCAAACTTTTATTGTGTTATATCCCTAGCTTGCTTGTGTGCTTGTTGTTGTTGCATCATATAGGTTGCTCACCTAGTTGCACATCTAGACAACCTATTTTGATGCTAACTTTAATGTGGTAAAGAAAAGATAAAAATTGTTAGTTGCCTATTCAACCCCCCCTCTAGTCAACCATATCGATCCTTTCGCCCCCTCTTGTCCCATCATGCACATGGCGGGTCCGGACGGACGGGGATGGGCCGAGCAGTCCCATCCCTTCCATCATCACAATATTCCTTCATGACAGTGGTTGCACCCATGCAATGTCGCTAGGGGTTGATCCCTCGCCCTAGAGACTTGAGGGAGGGGCATGGCGCCTTCTCGGGGCGAGAAGCCGAGGATACGACTATCCGAGGTCTGCCCTTGGAGCCCTCGATTTAATCATCTGGTGAAAGACATCGGGGCTCGACCATGACCTAGTTGGGGAGCGCAGTAATTTCAAAAAATTCCTACGCACATGCAAGATCATGGTGATGCATAGCAACGAGAGGGGAGAGTATTGTCTACGTACCCTCGTAGACCATAAGCGGAAGCGTTATGACAATGCGGTTGATGTAGTCGTACGTCTTCATGATCAACCGATCCTAGCACCGAAAGTACGGCACCTCCGCGATCTACACACATTCGGCTTGGTGATGTCCCACGAACTCATGATCCAGCAGAGTGTCGAGGGAGAGCTTCGTCAGCACGACGGCATGATAACGGTGATGATGAAGCTACCGATGCAGGGCTTCACCTAAGCACTTCAACAATATGACCGAGGTGGATTATGGTGGAGGGGGGCACCGCACACGGCTAAGAGATCAATGATCAACTTGTGTGTTTATGGGGTGCCCCTGGACACGTATACAAAGGATGGAGGGAGGAGGAGGCCAGACCTCATTGGGCGCACCCAAAGTGTGGAGTCCTACTAGGACTCCCTAGTCCTAGTAGGATTCCACCTCCTACATGGAATAGGAAAAAGGGAAGGGAGAAGGAGAAGGAAGGAAGCGGGCGCCCCCTTTCCCTAGTCCAATTCGGACCAGTCCATGGGGAAGGGGCGCGGCCACCCTTGAGGCCTTTCTTTCCTTTCCCGTATGGCCCATTAAGGCCCAATACGAATTCCCGTAACTCTCCGATACTCCGAAAAATACCCGAATCACCCGGAACCTTTCCGATGTCCGAATATAGCCTTCCAATATATCGATCTTTACGTCTTGACCATTTCGAGACTCCTCGTCATGTCCTCGATCTCATCCGGGACTTCGAACAAACTTCGGTCATCAAATCAGATAACTCATAATACAAATCGTCACAGAACGTTAAGCGTGCGGACCCTACGTGTTCGAGAACTATGTAGACATGACCGAGACACATCTCCGGTCAACAACCAATAGTGGAACCTAGATGCTCATATTGGTTCCTACATATTCTACGAAGATCTTTATCGGTCAAACCGCATAATGACATACATTGTTCCCTTTGTCATCGGTATGTTACTTGCCCAAGATTCGATCATCGGTATCTCAATACCTAGTTCAATCTCGTTACTGGAAAGTCTCTTTACTCGTTCCGTAATGCATCATCCTGATGTCTACTACACAACTTTTTTCTTGTAGACGTTGTTGGGCCTCCAAGTGCAGAGGTTTTTAGGACAGTAGCAAATTTCCCTCAAGTGGATGACCTAAGGTTTATCAATCCGTGGGAGGCGTAGGATGAAGATGGTCTCTCTCAAACAACCCTACAACCAAATAACAAAGAGTCTCTTGTGTCCCCAACAGACTTGAGGGAGTCCTGGATTAGGGGGTATCCAGACAGCCGGACTATATCCTTTGGCCGGACTGTTGGACTATGAAGATACAAGATTGAAGATTTCGTCCCGTGTCTAGATGGGACTCTCCTTGGCGTGGAAGGAAAGCTTGGCAATACAGATATGTAGATCTCCTTCCTTGTAACTGACTCTGTGTAACCCTAGCCCGCTCCAGTGTCTATATAAACCGGAGGGTTTAGTCCGTAGGACCAACAGCAACAATCATACCATAGGCTAGCTTCTAGGGTTTAGCCTCTTCGATCTCGTGGTAGATCAACTCTTATAATACTCATATCATCAAGAACAATCAAGCAGGACGTAGGGTATTACCTCCATCAAGAGGGCCCGAACCTGGGTAAACATCGTGTCACCCGCCTCCTGTTACCATCCGCCTAGACGCACAGTTCGGGACCCCCTACCCGAGATCCTCCGGTTTTGACACCGACATTGGTACTTTCATTGAGAGTTCCACTGTGCCGTCACCGTAAGGAAGGATGCATCGTCTCGTTGTTAAAAACAACATTACCGCTGGGGTAGCCCTAGCTCTCGGCAAAACTCTCCGGCTAGGCAGTTCCATCATGACCGCCCGTTCGGTTGCTGCACCGACGATGACTTCTCGGGTCATCAAAAACAGCCTCCACGTCGGCTCAGAATTTGCCGAGCAGATGGATCCAATGGAGCTCTCATCCCTAAACGAGCTCTTGGATCACATTGCCGCCTTGGGAGTCGCTACGGACTATGATCAGATTGGGCTTAAACCCGATCAAAGGGAGATTAACTCTCCACCGGTCACCCATCATATTGCGGTGGTGGAGGAACAATGTGGCGATTCTTCCTCTATCTTGAGGACTAAATATGTCCGGATTCCTGAGCTCTCCGAGCCGGATACCCGTTTACGGGAGGACATCACCCAAGCCCTGAACCTAGAGTCAGGCGGCGGGCCAGACTTATCGGGCAACATCCCGGAACCCGAACTTCCAAGATTGGAAACTCCTCGGCCCCTGGGTCTCAGATCGGGTAAGGGTTCGGACTTAAATCCACCCACCCACCCAAACATAAACGATCTTTCCCACATCAGGCAAGCGCCCCAGGAAACCGTACATCATTATTGGGCCAGATTCCTCCTTGTGATGAACAAGGTTAAGGACTGTCGCAAGGAAGACACAATCTCATTTTTTCGCAATAATTGCATGGACAAGGGAATCCTTAATGCCATAAGTTGCCGTGACATATCACGCTTCGCTGACTTGGCGTCCATAGTACGAAAGTACTGTGCGATGGAAAGCGCCTGGAAAACCGAAATGAAATTTTGGGATAATCCGGCTCCAAATATACACCCAGTCCGAAGTAAAAGGGTGCACTATCATAAGACACCCGAGTTAATTACAAAGAAGCAAAAACCCTCTACAGGGCGTGGAACCGTATTGGAGGGATGGCTCAATGGACCCTGCAAAATTCATAGTACAGTGGATACCATACCAACACACAGCCTTAGAGCATGTTGGGTACTCCGGCAGGCGGCCAAAAGTGGTGAGGATCTTCTCATCCTAGATGCCACAGAGCACCATCCCGGGGATAACAATACGGTATTAACAGTCTTTGAAACATTCGCATCAAATAATAGGCGCAAGCGAACACTCCGCAGCCTTGCCGAAATCTGCCACGTGGCAGCAATAAATCCATGGAGTGACACGGCTATTACCTTCAAAGCCAGTGACAAACCTAAATTCCGAACAGCCCGAGCACCAGCTGCACTGGTCCTTAGTCCAATTGTGGACGGCTTTCGACTCACCAAAGTACTCATGGACGGCGGCAGTGGATTAAACCTCATCTATGAGGAAACTCTTCAAAAAATGGAAATAGACTGGAACCGCATTGAGCAAAGCAGCACAACCTTCAGAGGAATCATCCCTAGTCGGGAAGCACGCTGTGCTAGGAAAATCACACTAGATGTGGTATTCGGCACGCCAGAGAACTATAGGTCCGAAGAAATTACATTCCAAGTGGCCCCGTTCAGTAGCGGATACGACGCCCTTTTAGGGCGGGAGGTGTTCACGATCTTCCAAGCCATACCCCATTATGGGTACATGAAGCTCAAAATGCCCGGGCCCAATGGAATCATCACTCTCGCTAGTGATTCGGACACAACACTCCGCGCCGAAAACAAAATAGCCGCATTGGCCCTCGAGGCATTATCCGAAGCCCTTTCGGCCGAGGAATTAACTGCGCTGCGCTCCATAGTGGACAGGGACGACGTGATACTTGAGAAGAGATCCAAGTCCACCTCTTTTAAACCAGCGGATGAAATAGTCAAATTCCAAGTCCACCCAATGGACCCTACAAAAACAGCCTCATCGGGGCACAGTTAAACCCCGCCGTGGACGCCGCACTATGAGAGTTCCTGCGCGAGAATTGGGACATATTCTCCTGGCACCCCTCAGACATGCCAGGAATCCCACGCAGGCTGGCCGAGCACAACCTTAATATTCTTAAGGGATTCAAGCCGGTCAAGCAGACTCTTCGGTGTTTCTCTGAACCTAAGAGACAAGCTATGGGAGAGGAACTAGCCAAGTTATTGGAGGCCAGATTCATTAGAGAAATAAAACACCCGGACTGGCTAGCAAACCTGGTGATGGTACCAAAGAAGGACAAATCCTGGCACCTATGTGTCGATTTCAAGGACCTCAACAAGGCTTGCCCAAAGGATCCCTTCCCCCTCCCCCGCATCGATCAAATTATTGATGCTACTGCAGGACACGATTCATTGTGTTTCCTCGATGCATACTCCGGCTACCACCAAATCAAGATGGCGGAGTCCGACCAAGCCGCAACGACATTTATCACACCATACAGCCCCTTCTGTTTCAACACAATGCCTTTTGGGCTCAAAAACGCCGGCGCAACATATCAGCGCATGATTCAGACATGTCTGGAGAAACAGATTGGCAAAACAGTAGAGGCATACGTAGATGATGTGGTCATTAAAACCAAACACGTTGACTCTCTAATAGACGACTTGAGGCTCACATTCGACAACCTCCGAACATACGACATCAAGCTCAATCCAGAAAAATGCGTTTTCGGTGTACCAGCCAGAAAGCTCCTAGGTTTCATTGTCTCCAGTAGAGGAATTGAAGCAAATCCAGCCAAAATCCGAGCTCTGTCACAGTTGGCTATCCCTACGGACCTCAAACAAATCCAGAAATTAACCGAATGTGTGGAGGCTCTAAGCCGCTTTATCTCCCGCTTAGGAGAAAAGGCATTACCCCTTTGTCGCCTCCTTCGGCGCACCGAACACTTCAAGTGGACGGACGCTGCCATAGCCGGATTGGAAGAAATAAAAGCCATACTAGCAACCAACCCAATCCTGGCCGCACCAAACATCGGCGAACCAATGCTGTTGTACATTGCGGCAACTCATCAGGTTGTAAGCGCAGTGCTCGTCGTCGAACGAGAAACGGACGGACATAAATTCCCCCTTCAAAAGCCGGTATATTATGTATCCACTGTCCTCACTCCATGCAAATCACGGTACCCACATTATTAAAAGATAGCCTATGCGGTATTCATGGCATCCCGGAAGCTGCGACACTACTTTCAAGAGTGTTCAATTACAGTAGCCTCGGAAGTGCCACCTAATGATATTATAAACAACCGCGACACCATGGGCCGGATTGCCAAATGGGCCATTGAGCTCCTCCCGTTCGACATAACATACAAACCCCGACGAGCCATTAAATCGCAAGTATTGGCCGACTTTGTCGCCGAATGGATGGAAGCCGAACTCCCTAAAGAGTACGGCGCATACTCCAATTGGATCATGCACTTCGACGGCTCCAAAATGCTGGCTGGTCTGGGGGCTGGCGTCGTCTTGACGTCCCCAACCGGAGATACAGTTCAATACATACTACAGATACTGTATACAGACTCCAACAACGCAGCCGAATACGAAGCCCTATTACATGGTCTTCGGATGGCAGTTTCCATGGGCATTCAATGCCTGGAGGTGCGTGGGGATTCGATCCTCGCAATATCCCAAATAAATGGAGACTTCGATGCCAAGGATCCAAAGATGGCGGCCTATCGCAACGCCGTCCAAAAGATGTCAGCTCGGTTCGAGGGGCTCGAATTTCACCATGTGGCTCGGGAAAACAATCAGGCGGCGGATATCCTCGCCCGCATCGGCGCAAAACGCGAAGCGGTCCCCCCAACATCTTTTTGGAGAGGTTGTTTAAAGCCATCTGTGGTATGGGAAGGGGACACCGGTAACAATAGTCCGGACCCGGCCAAAATGCCTGATACCGAACACTCTGACATAATCGGAGGTTCTGCCACCGAAATAACACCTTCAGCCCACGTAATAATGGCCATCATCACCCCGTGGACAGAACAATTCCTGGCTTACCTAACTAGGCAGGAACTTCCCGAGGACCAAAATGAGGCACGCTGCATAGTGCGGCGATCTAAAGCCTACAGGGTCCACGAGGGAGAGCTGTATAAAAAAGCACTACCGGAGTCCTTCAAAGGTGCATCTCCGAAGAGGAAGGGCGGAAGCTTTTGGCAGAAATTCACGCCGAACTCGGCGGCCACCACGCCGCAGCCCGGGCCCTTGTAAGCAAGGCCTTCCGTACAGGTTTTTATTGGCCGACGGCCCGGGTAGATGCACAGGACCTTGTCCAACGCTGCGTCGGTTGCCAGCTTTTTGCAAACCAAAGCCACATGCCACCCACCGCCCTCCAAACAATCCCCATTACCTGGCCCTTCGCGGTCTGGGGGCTTGACATGGTTGGACCCCTTAAAGGGGGAACCCATAAGAAAAAAATACTTACTGGTCATGGTGGATAAATTCACCAAATGGATAGAAGCCAAACCTGAACGGCCGAATCCGGACCGGTGATAGACTTCATATCCGGGGTTGTACACCATTATGGCGTCCCCCAAAGCATCATCACTGACAACGGCACGAACTTCACAGCTGACGAGGTAAAACTCTGGTGCAGCAACATGGGCATTAAGCTCGATTATGCCTCTGTCTATCACCCAGAAACTAACGGCCAAGTTGAGCGAGCAAATGGTCTTATCATGAGCGGCATCAAACCCAGATTAGTGCGGTCCTTAAAGGGGTCTAACACGCACTGGGTAGAGGAGCTCGACTCCGTACTCTGGGGGGCTGCGGACCACGCCGAATCATACTACCGGATACACACCCTTCTTTATGGTGTACGACGCAGAGGCGGTTCTGCCCTGCGACATAATTCATGACTCACCTCGAGTGCGCATGTACAAAGAAAGAGAAGCCGAGCTCGATCGGCAGGAAAGTCTGGACACCATGGAGGAGGAGCGCGGCGTGGCAAAAGCCCGTTCCGCATTCTATCAGCAACATGCTCGTAGATACCAAAGCAGAGAAGTATGGGCCAAAACTTATAACGTTGGCGAGCTAGTTCTACACCTGCCGGAGAAGAAAAAGACCAAGCTCGAGCCCAAATGGGAAGGTCCCTTCATTATTGACCAAGTTCTGACCTGTGGAGCGTACCGTCTGCGGGATGCATCGAATAATCAACTTGAGCCGAACCCATGGAACGCAGCCAGGCTCCAAAGATTCTATGCCTAGTGCCGGACTCTCTGTTCATATCCTTCCTCTATCCATTTTTCGCATATACATTATCTGTCTTTTTTCTCTTTCTTTCTTTTATTCTTTCTCAAGGCCTTCAAGGGCCAACTTGTGCCTTGCTTGCACACTATTGACGCGCTAACCGCGCTCATTATACCTGGGGGCTTCTTACACAGAAGCTTAATTATTTATCTGGGCTTCATGCCCCGCACATGTGTTATTCTTCCGCATGTACCTTTTCTTCGCCATTATATGCATCGATATGACTTAAGTTTTGGCCAAGCTGGGTTGCCTGGCTCTTGTATTTATGCCCTACGTTCCCGTTAATTCGGCTAGGGCATAAGGGGAGCACCTCTACGATTGTTACTGCCGGGTCAGCCGGATGTGTACCTCAGACTGGGTGAAGTCGAAAGCTAGCGTTCTTAAGGGAATATTTGGTCGGTGAACAAAAGATGATTTTTATTTATTTTCCATATGTGTCCCCAGATGTTTTTGCCTGCGTCTCCTCTCGCAGTCCGGACATGCACTTTAGGGCATGCGTACCCAGGGAAAGGAACCCTTAACGGAACTATTCTCCCTGGAAGATGTTTCTTACTACCCATTTAATATAACATAACTAGTTGGGTACTTGTCTGTTCAAGCACTAATGACCCCTACACCTGGTTTCCACGCATACCCCGGTTCTTATATAACTGAGCGGGTATTCGGATACACTCCGGACTATCGGGTCCGGAGGTTGAAGCGAAAAGGTCCGCCATGACAAATGATTTACAATCCGGCTAGAAGGCATTATATGTGTCACTTTAATTACATAGTCATGTAGACTGACTAAATTCCTCTTCTATACCATCCAACAGGCTGTCTAGCCTACAATCCTATTGGGAATACTTTGCGGCTAATTCTACTTGACCATACACTAAGCAAACTGGGATCTCTTTCCCATCGGGCCCCACAGGTCCGACCTCGGCCATGTGGTTTGGGTCAGCCTTGGTATACCGCGTCTTCACCATGGTATACCGCCGTGCTCCCTTGAGCTTCTCCGCAAGCTCTCCAATGCCTGCTGGCAGGGAGACCGATGGCCACAAGGCCTGGGCAATACCTTGCATCACCTGCCAAACTTGTTCGTGCATTTGTGAGAGCTCGGGTAGAAGATCACCCGCAGACCCAGGCATCTCCTCCGCGGGACGACCCGTCAGCATACCTGCAGACATAACTTTGTTAGCCGGCTTCTCCGCCGCACTCTTTTAAGGGTTCGTTCAAGCACTTACTGAAAATGCCGCATCAAAGCCGCTTATTCTCCTTCTCGGAGTCCGCAAGCTGGGCTCGAACATCTTTCAGTTCCACACTCAGCTTGGTATTGGCGTCTTGGAGATTGTTTTTCTCCCGCATGACCTTAGTCCGCACGCATTCGCCAGCCTTTAGCTGTCGTACGACATGCTGGTCCTCCGATTTCTCTCCGGAGTCATCTGCAATATCTATTGTTAGATCTGCAGCCATGCCGCACACTATATGGTACCTATCATTCTTTGAAACAAATGTTACCAGCTGGGGACTTTTCAGGTTCCTTCAATGCGGCAACGGCGGCCCGAAGTTGGGTCTTGCATTCCTCCAGCTCCTGTGACAGTCGAGTATTCTTCTCTGTAAGAACCTGCACAATAAATGATCCTTAAATCAGTTGTGCCAACTGTTTCAAGTCTCAGGGGCTACTGATATATATACTCATCAAATTTTCTTACCCATACATCCATTACATACTGGTCCATGGCTCTGGCTAGACCATTTTGAGCAGCACGGATGTACGCATCTCCCGAGTTGAATGCATCAAATGCCTCTCGGGAGAAACAAGCGTCACGGAGTACGGCTCGGCGACGCCTGTGATTCATGGCGCTCTCCACTTCGGAAATCGTAGCGGACATCTTATCCGCATCCTCTATAGAAGGAGCATCCGGCGTGTACCTCGTGTTAGCTTCCGCCTCTGTGTCCGGCCCTGGAGCCCGACTTGTAGAGGCGTGATCGGCGACCTCTCTGGATATTGTCCGGCAAGCGTTCTTCCTTCTAGGAAACACGGGTGTTATTATGTTTTTAAAGACGACAACCACGGAGTGAGGTGTTGCATCATACCTCTGCGCCGGCGTCTCCATCTAGACCGCCTTCCTTTTTAGCCTGTCCGGCTTTGAAACCCCTTGTTGGCGAGTCGCCGCGGGCTCGGCATGGCGTCCCGGGGGCCTTCCCTATAAAACACCGTTTGTATACAGTAGGTGAAGTGCATAAAAGGAAATCCTTTTCAAAGGTTGCGACTCCGGTCTCATTTACATGCGAGGCTGGGAGTAGCCCAGGGTAGTCGGCTATAATGGCCACCATGGCGTCATCACAGCTTAGCTGATAGAAAATCCTATCAATCAGCTCCACGAATATGTCCGGATCCTCTTTCAGGCCGGGGTCGAGGACCCGCTCAGGATCCTCCGGTTGTGGAGGTGGGCTATTGATCTCCCCTACTGCCTTATGCAGTTCCTGCGATGAAACGGCAAGGTAAATATTTATCATGAAAACAAGGGTAGGATGGAAGTAAAAAGAGCGGAAGCTCACCCAGCTTCGAGGGTTGTTCATGGAGAATCCATCCCGTGGCTTGATGCGGAGGAACTCCTCTTCTTCCCCCTTATACAGATCGGATAGAATTTTTGCTAGAGCAGCAACTGAGTCCGGTCCCTTGCGCCCGCAGCAAGTGACATCATCTTCCCCGTTGAAGTGCCACATGGGGTGGCCTTGATATTGAAGTGGCTGCACCCCCGCATAATGCATATTGCCATAACCTCAGTTATGGTCAGTCTTGATTTGGCCAGCAACTTTATCCGGCCCATCAGATAAAATACGTCTCTATCATCTTCCTCCCGTGGGCTCCGTGGGCGCCAGCTTAGGAGTTTCTTCAAAGGGGCGTTGTCAAACTCAGGAAGACCGATCCGGATAGGATCTAGGAGAGGAACATCCTCCATATAAAACCACTTCGAAGGCCAGTCCTCGGATGTCCTCTTTGGGGTACCGGATAGGTATCCGGTCCCGGCGATGCGCCATACTTCGGCTCTGCCCACTTGATATATTGATCCCCTCTGTGCACGGGGCACAAGGCAGAACAACTTCTTCCACAGCGCGAAATGAGCTTCGCAACCCAGAAACAACTCGCAAAGGGCTACGTAACCAGCGATGTGCAGTATGGACGCAGGGGTGAGGTTGTGCAACTGGAGGCCGTAGAACTCCAGGAGCCCTCGGAGAAATGGATGGATAGGAAATCCGAGTCCCCTTAACAAATAAGGGACAAGGCATACCTGCTCTCCCTTAGAGGGGCTGGGAAAGCTCTTCGCTTGCTCCCCGCCGTTATAGGTGGCGAGCCCGGCTCGAACCGGGACCATATACGCTGGAGGGAGGAATCCCTGGGACTGTAGCTTCACTAATTGGCTGTGCGGGATGGAACACTTCTCCCAGTCTCTGGGCTTGGGGCTGCGGGGGAGCGAGAGGAGAAGCTGCGCTGGCCGGCCATGTTGGGATGGATTTTTCGGGCGCGCTCCGATGAATGCTCGCTGAGGGAGGATGGTGTGGTTTGGATCTGAGGATTCTCGTCTCTTTAATAGACAGTTCATTCACATAGATGGGGTGGTAAATGTAAAAACACCCTGGCTCCTCACATTCGCTTGACACGTGGAAGATGGCCATTATTGGACGCAGAAGCCAAGAAGCGCAACATTTACGAGAAGCCAGACACTATTTAGCAGGTACTCAGAGTTTGAAGAGGAACCCGCCTTGCAATGTCGAAGACAATCTGCACGCCGGACTCATCGTCATTGAAGCCTGGTTCGGGGGCTACTGAGGGAGTCCTGGATTAGGGGGTATCCGGACAGCCGGACTATATCCTTTGGTCGGACTGTTGTACTATGAAGATACAAGATTGAAGACTTCGTCCCGTGTCCGGATGGGACTATCCTTGGCATGGAAGGCAAGCTTGGCAATACGGATATGTAGATCTTCCTTGTAACTGACTCTGTGTAACCCTAGCCCCCTCCGGTGTCTATATAAACCGGAGGGTTTAGTCCGTAGGACCAACAACAACAATCATACCATAGGCTAGCTTCTAGGGTTTAGCCTCTTCGATCTCGTGGTAGATCAACTCTTGTAATACTCATATCATCAGGAACAATCAAGCAGGACGTAGGGTATTACCTCCATCAAGAGGGCCCGAACCTGGGTAAACATCGTGTCACCCGCCTAGACACACAGTTCGGGACCCCCTACCCGAGATCCGCCGGTTTTGACACCGACAACACCCAATACAATGGTAAATTGTATAGGTGCACTAGTTCGGTGAAGAGATCGTGATACAAGTGCAATATGGATAGTAGATAATGGTTTTTGTAATATGAAAATATAAAAACAGCAAGGTAGCAAGTGGTAAAAGTGAGCACAAACGGTATTGCAATGCTAGGAAACAAGGCCTAGGGTTCATACTTTCACTAGTGCAAGTTCTCTCAACAATAATAACATAATCGGATCATATAACTATCCCTCAACATGCAACGAAGAGTCACTCCAAAGTCACTAATAGCGGAGAACAAACGAAGAGATTATTGTAGGGTACGAAACCACCTCAAAGTTATCCTTTCTGATCGATCTATTCAAGAGTCCGTAGTGAAATAACATGAAGCTATTCTTTCTGTTCAATCTATCATAGAGTTCGTACTAGAATAACACCTTAAGACACAAATCAACCAAACCCTTAATGTTACCTAGATACTCCAATGTCACCTCAAGTATCCGTGGGTATGATTATACGATATGCATCACATAATCTCAGATTCATCTATTCAACCAACACAAAGAACTTCAAAGAGTGCCCCAAAGTTTCTATCAGAGATTCAAGACGAAAACGTGTGCCAACCCCTATGCATAAGTTCACGAGGTCACGGAACTCGCAAGTTGATCACCAAAATATACATCAAGTGGATCACGTGATATCCCATTGTCACCACAGATAAGCACATGCAAGACATACATCAAGTGTTCTCAAATCCTTAAAGAGTCAATCCGGTAAGATAACTTCAAAGGGAAAACTCAATTCATCACAAGAGAGTAGAGGGGGAGAAACATCATAGGATCCAAATATAATAGCAAAGCCCGCGATACATCAAGATCGTGCCGACTCAAGAACACGAGAGAGAGAGAGAGATCAAACACATAGCTACCGGTACATACCCTCAGCCCCGAGGGAGAACTACTCCTTCCTCGTCATAGAGAGCGCCGGGATGATGAAGATGGCCACCGGAGAGGGATTCCCCCTCGGTAGGGTGCCGGAATGGGTCTAGATTGGTTTTTGGTGGCTACGGAGGCTTCTGGCGGCGGAACTCCCGATCTATTCTGCTTCCCGATGTTTTTATGGTATATTGATATATATATATATATATATATATATATATATATATATATATATATAGGCGAAAGAAGTCGGTCAGGGGAGCCACGAGGGGCCCACGAGGGTGGAGGCGCGCCCCCTGCCTCGTGGCCTGCTTGATTGTTTCTTGACGCCCACTCCAAGTCTGATGGATCACGTTTGTTGAGAAAATCACATTCCCGAAGGTTTCATTCCGTTTGGACTTCATTTGATATTCCTTTTTTTGCAAAACACTGAAATAGGAAAAAAAACAACAATTTGGGCTGGGCCTCTGGTTAATAGGTTAGTCCCAAAAATGATATAAAAGTGTAAAATAAAGCCCATTAACATCCAAAAAAGATAATATAATAGCATGGAGCAATCAAAATTATAGATACGTTGGAGACGTATCAAGCATCCCCAAGCTTAATTCCTGCTCGTCCTCGAGTAGGTAAATGAAAAAAAAGAAATTTTGATGTGGAATGATTTCTAACATATTTCCCAATGTAATTTTTCTTTATTGTGGCATGAATATTCAGATCCGAAAGATTCAAGATAAAATTTTAATATTGACATAAAAATAATAATACTTCAAGTATACTAACTAAGCAATCATGTCTTCTCAAAATAACATGGCCAAAGAAAGTTATCCCTACAAAATCATATAGTCTGGCTATGCTCTATCTTCGCCACACAAAATATTTAAATCATGCACAACCCCGATGACAAGCCAAGCAATTGTTTCATACTTCTGATGTTCTCAAACTTTTTCAATCTTCACACAATATATGAGCGTGAGCCATGGATATAGCACTATATGTGGAATAGAATGGTGGTTGTGGAGAAGACAAAAAGGAGAAGATAGCCTCACATCAACTAGGCGTATCAACGAGCTATGGAGATGCCCATCAAAAAATATCAACGTGAGTGAGTAGGGATTTCCATGCAACGGATGCACTAGAGCTATAAGTGTATGAAAGCTCAACAAAAGAACTAAGTGGGTGTGCATCCAACTTGCTTGCTCATGAAGACCTAGGGCAATTTTGAGGAAGCCCATCATTGGAATATACAAGCTAAGTTCTATAATGTAAAATTCCCACTAGTATATATAAAAGTGATAACATAGGAGACTCTCTATCATGAAGATGAAGGTGATACTTTGAAGCACAAGTGTGGAAAAATGATAGTAACATTGTCCCTTCTCTCTTTTCTCTCATTTTTTGCCTTCCTTTTTTTTCTTTTTGGCCTTTCTTCTGTTTTTTATTTTTTTATTTTTCATCCGGAGTCTCATCCCGACTTGTGGGGGAATGATAGTCTCCATCATCCTTTCCTCACTGGGACAATGCTCTAATAATGATGATCATCACACTTTAATTTACTTACAACTCAAGAATTACAACTCAATACTTAAAACAAAATATGACTCTATGTGAATGCCGCCGGCGGTGTACCGGGATGTGCAATGATGCATGAGTGACACGTATGAAATTATGAACGGTGGCTTTGCCACAAAAAGACGATGTCAACTACATGATCATGCAAGCAATATGACAATGATGAAGCGTGTCATAATAACGGAACGATGGAAAGTTGCATGGAAATATATCTCGGAATGGCTATGGAAATGCCATAATAGGTAGGTATGGTGGCTATTTTGAGGAAGGTATATGGTGGGTTTATGGTACCGGTGAAAGTTGCGCGATACTAGAGAGGCTAGCAATGCTGGAAGGGTGAGAGTGCGTATAATCCATGGACTCAACATTAGTCATAAAGAACTCACATACTTATTGCAAAAATCTATTAGTTATCGAAACAAAGTATTGCATGCATGCTCCTAGGAGGATAGATTGGTAGGAAAAGACCATCGCTCGTCCCCGACTGCCACTCATAAGGAAGATAATCAATAAATAAATCATGCTCCGACTTCGTCACATAACGGTTCACCATACGTGCATGCTACAGGAATCACAAACTTCAACACAAGTATTCCTCAAATTCACAACTACTCAACTAGCATGACTAATATCACCATCTCTATATCTCAAAACAATCATCAAGTATCAAACTTCTCTTAGTATTCAATGCACTTTTTATGATAGTTTTTATCATGTCTAAAAGCAAATTACAATGCTGTTCTAAAGGAATCTCAAAATAATATAAGTGAAGCATGAGAGATAAATTATTTCTTCAAAATAAAACCATCTCCGTGCTCTAAAAAGATATAAGTGAAGTGCTAGAGCAAAAGACAAACTACTCCAAAAGATATAAGTGAAGATCAATGAGTAGTCAAATAATTATGCAACTATGTGAAGACTCTCTAACATTTAATAATTTCATATCTTGGTATTTTATTCAAACATCAAGCAAAACAAAAGAAAATAAAATTACGCTCCAAGCAAAACACATATCATGTGGTGAATAAAAATATAGCTCCAAGTAAAGTTACCGATAGATGAAGACAAAAGAGGGGATGCCATCCGGGGCATCCCCAAGCTTAGGCTCTTGGTTGTCCTTGAATATTACCTTGGGGTGCCTTGGGCATCCCCAAGCTTAGGCTCTTGCCACTCCTTATTCCATAGCCCATCGAATTTTTACCCAAAACTTGAAAACTTCACAAGACAAAACTTAACAGAAAACTCGTAAGCTCCGTTAGTATAAGAAAATAAATCACTACTTAGATACTGTTGTGAACTCATTCTAAATTCATATTGGTGTTAAACCTACTTTATTCCAACTTCTCTATGGTTTATAAACTCCTTTACTAGCCATAGATTCATCAAAATAAGTAAACAACACATGAAAAACAGAATCTGCCAAAAACAGAACAGTCTGTAGTAATCTGTAACTAACGCAAACTTTTGTAACCCCAAAAATTCTAAAATAAATTGCTTTGACATGAGGAATTTATCTATTAATCATCTTCAAAAATAATTAACTAAATAGGATTCTCCAATAAAAAATGGCAGCAATTCTCGTGAGCACTAAAGTTTCTGTTTTTTACAGCAATATCAACAAGACTTTCCCCAAGGTTTCCCAACGGTTCTACTTGGCATAAACACTAATTTAAACATAAAAACTCAATCATAACAGAGGCTAGATAAATTATTTATTGCTAAACAGGAGCAAAAAGCAAGGAACAAAAATAAAGTTGGATTTCCTCCCAACAAGCGCTATCGTTTAACACCCCTAGCTAGGCATGATGATTTCAATGATGCTCACATAAAAGATAAGAATTGTAACATA
Organism: Triticum monococcum; assembly: GCA_034509565.1. Lineage (NCBI taxonomy): Eukaryota > Viridiplantae > Streptophyta > Magnoliopsida > Poales > Poaceae > Triticum > Triticum monococcum. Next base: position 58,707,300 of record CM067843.1, on the reverse strand, counting down.
AAGAGAGCATCATGAAGAATATGACTAGCACATTTAAGTCTAATCCACTTCCTATGCATAGGAATTATGTGAGCAAACAACTTATGGGAACAAGAATCAACTTGCATAGGAAGGTAAAACAAGCATAACTTCCGGATTTTAAGCACATAGAGAGGAAACTTGATATTATTGCTATTCCTACAAGCATATGTGAAGGAAATATGCCCCAGAGGAAATAATAAAGTTATTATTTATTTCCTTATATCATGATAAATGTTTATTATTCATGCTAGAATTGTATTAACCGGAAACTTAGTACATGTGTGAATACATAGACAAACAGAGTGTCACTAGTATGCCTCTACTTGACTAGCTCGTTGAATCAAAGATGGTTAAGTTTCCTAGCTTGTCATTTGATTAATGGGGCCACATCATTAGAGAATGATGTGATTGACTTGACCCATTCATTATCTTAGCACGATGATCGTTTAGTTTATTGCTATTGCTTTCTTCATCACTTATACATGTTCCTATGACTATGAAATTATGCAATGATACGTCTCCATCGTATCTACTTTTCCAAACACTTTTGCCCTTGTTTTGGACTCTAACTTACATGATTTGAATGGAACTAACCTGGACTGACATTGTTTTCAGTAGAATTACCATGGTGTTATTTATGTGCAGAAACAAAAGTTCTCGGAATGACCTGAAACTTCACAGAACGTCTATTTGGAAATAATAAAAATCCTTGCAAAAGATGAAGACCAGGGGGCCCACACCCTAGCCACAAGGGTGGGGGGCGCGCCCCCTACCTCGTGGGCCCCCTGGAGCTCCTCCGACCTCAACTCCAACTCTATATATTTGCTTTCGGGGAGAATAAAATCAGAGAGAAGAATTCATCGTGTTTTACGATATGGAGCCGCCGCCAAGCCCTAAAACCTCTCGGGAGGGCTGATCTGGAGTCCGTTCGGGGCTCCGGAGAGGGGAATCTGTCGCCATCGTCATCATCAACCTTCCTCCATCACCAATTTCATGATGCTCACCGCCGTGTGTGAGTAATTCCATCGTAGGCTTGCTGTATGGTGATGGGTTGGATGAGATTTATCATGTAATCGAGTTAGTTTTGTTAGGGTTTGATCCCTAGTATCCACTATGTTGTGAGATTGATGTTGCTATGACTTTGCTATGCTTAATTCTTGTCACTAGGGCCCGAGTGCCATGATTTCAGATCTGAACCTATTATGTTTTCATCAATATATGAGTGTTCTTGATCCTATCTTGCAAGTCTATAGTCACCTACTATGTGTTATGATCCGGCAACCCCGAAGAGACAATAATAGAGACCACTCCCGGTGATGACCGTAGTTTGAGGAGTTCATGTATTCACTATGTGTTAATGCTTTGGTCCGGTACTCTATTAAAAGGAGGCCTTAATATCCCTTAGTTTCCGCTAGGACCCCGCTGCCACAGGAGGGTAGGACAAAAGATGCCATGCAAGTTCTTTTCCATAAGCATGTATGACTATATTCGGAATACATGCCTACATTACATTGATGAATTGGAGCTAGTTATTTGTCACCCTAGGTTATGACTGTTACATGATGAACGACATCCGGTATAATTCTCTATCACCGATCCATTGCCTACGAGCTTTCCATATATTGTTCTTCTCTTATTTACTTTTCTGTTGCTATTGCTATCATCACTACGAAAAACCAAAAACACTACTTTTTCTACCATTACCTTTTGCTATCGTTACCACTAATATCATATTACTTTGCTACTAAATACTTTGCTGCAGATATTAAGTTTCCAGGTGTGGTTGAATTGACAACTCAGCTACTAATACTTGATAATATTCTGTGGCTCCCCTTGTGTCGAATCAATAAATTTGGGTTGAATACTCTACCCTCGAAAATTGTTGCGATCCCCTATACTTGTGGGTTATCAAGACTATTTTCTGGCGCCGTTGCCGGGTAGCATAGCTCTATTCTTTGAGTCATTTGGGATTTATATATGCTTATCATTATGAAGAACTTGAGAGATCTAAAAACCAAGATTTATCCCTCAACTATGAGGGGAGGTAAGGAACTGCCATCTAGCTCTGCACTTGATTCACCTTCTGTTTTGAGTAAGCTTGCGACACCTAAACCTGCTTCTGCTATTCGTTCTGATATGTCGCATGTTATTGATGATGCCACTTCTGCTATGCATGATACTTATGATGAAACTACTTCTATGCTTGATACTACTGTGCCACTTGGTGAATTTCTTGATGAAGAACTTGCTAGGGTTAGAGAGAATGAAAATATTGAATCTGATAATATTGATGAAAGCGATGATGAAGACTCCCCCCTAATAAATATGAATTGCTTGTTATTCCTGAGGGTTATGTTTTTGAAAAAGAAGCTACTTTAGCTATTTTAGCTTGCAAAGATAGATACGAGCTCAAGAGGTTATTAGCTAAATGGAAGCAGCAATCTCTTAATGCTAGAATGAAACCTGACCCTACTTTTGCTACTTCACCTATCTGTGTTACTGAGAAGGATTATGAATTCTCTGTTGATCCTGATATAATTACTTTGGTTGAATCTGATCCTTTTCATGGCTATGAATCTGAAACTGTTGTGGCACATCTTACTAAATTAAATGATATAACCACCCTATTCACTAATGATGAGAAATCTCACTACCTTTATATCCTTAAAATATTTCCATTCTCATTAAAGGGTGATGCTAAGATATGGTTTAATTCTTTGGATCCTGGTTGTGTGCGTAGTCCCCAGGATATGATTTATTACTTCTCTGCTAAATATTTCCCTGCTCATAAGAAACAAGCTGCTTTGAGGGATATATATAATTTTGTGCAAATTGAAGAAGAGAGTCTCCCACAAGCTTGGGGAGGCTTCTCAAGTTACTTAATGCTTTGCCTGATCATCCTCTTAAGAAAAATGAAATACTTGATGTCTTTTATAATGGACTAACCGATGCTTCCAGAGATTACCTGGATAGTTGTGCTGGTTCTATTTTCAGGGAAAGAACACCGGATGAAGCTGAAATTCTATTGAATAATATGTTGACAAATGAAAATAATTGGACACTTCCTGAGCCAGCTCCTGAGCCTATTCCTAAACTATCTCCGAAGAAAAGAGGTGTTCTATTTCTTAGTCCTGAAGATATGCAAGAGTCAAAGAAATCTATGAAAGAAGAAGGTATTAAAGCTGAAGATGTTAAGAATTTACCTCCTATTGAAGAAATACATGGGCTTAATTTACCGCCTGTTGAAGAAACATATGATCTTAATCCATCACCTATTGAAGAAACACATGGTCTTGATAACCCGACACAGGTAGTAAAGGTAAACTCTCTCTATAGATATGATAAAGCTGAAATCCCATTTACTAAGTTTGCTAGCCCATGCTTAGATGAGTTTGATAAATTTATGGTTAAGCAAGAAGACTTCAATGCTTATTTTGTTAGAGAATTAAAACGCAATTCAAATATGCTTGAACACTTGGGTGATTATATGGCTAATGTCAAAGGTGAACTTAAACTTATTAGTAAACATGCTTCTATGGTTACCACTCAAGTAGAACAAGTACTTAAAGCTCAAAATGATTTGCTCAATGAACTGAATAGTAAGAATAATGATTATGCTGTTAGAGTGGCTACTAGAATTGGTAAGATGACTCAGGAACCTTTGTATCCTGAAGGCCACCCTAAGAGAATTGAGCAAGATTCTCAGAGAAATAATATAGATGCACCTAGTCCTTCTAAAAGGAAGAAAAAGAAAAATGATAGGACTTTGCATACTTCTAGTGAACCTATTGCTGAAACACATGAGAATCCAAATGATATCTCTATTTCTGATGCTGAAACACAATCTGGTAATGAACATGAACCTAATGAAAATGTTCATGATGATGCTCAACCTAGCAATGATAATGATATAGAAATTGAACCTATTGTTGATCTTGATAACCCACAATCAAAGAATCAACGTTATGATAAGAGATACTTTGTTGCTAGGAAACATGATAAAGAAAGATAACCATGGGTTCAGAAACCCATGCCTTTTCCTCCCAAACCATCCAAGAAAAAGGATGATGAGGATTTTGAGTGCTTTGCTGAAATGATTAGACCTATCTTTTTGCGTATGCAATTAACTAATATGCTTAAAATGAATCCTTATGCTAAGTACATGAAAGATATTGTTACAAATAAAAGAAAGATACCGGAAGCTGAAATTTCCACCATGCTTGCTAATTATACTTTTAAGGGTGGAATACCAAAGAAACTTGGAGATCCAGGAGTACCCACTATACCATGCTCCATTAAAAGAAACTATGTTAAAACTTCTTTATGTGATCTTGGTGTCGGTGTTAGTGTTATGCCTCTCTCTTTATATCGTAGACTTGATTTGAATAAGTTGACACCTATCGAGATATCTTTGCAAATGGCTGATAAATCAACTGCTATACCTGTCGGTATTTGTGAGGATGTGCCTGTTGTGGTTGCAAATGCTACTATTTTAACAGACTTGGTTATTCTTGATATTCCTGAGGACGATAGTATGTCTATTATTCTTGGAAGACCCTTTTTGAATACTGCAGGGGCTGTTATTTATTACAACAAAGACAGTGTCACTTTTCATGTTAATGGTAATGAGCATACAGTACACTTTCCGAGGAAACAACCTCAAGTTCATATTATCAACTCTATTGGAAAAATTCCATCGATTATATTTGGAGGTTTTGAATTTCCTCTTCCTACTATCAAGAAGAAATATGAAATTCTTATTATTGGGGATGTGCATATCCCCGTTGAGGTAACATAGTGTTATTCAAAATTTCTCCGGTTCCATGTTATTCGGAATGAGTTTGTTAACAAGACCTGATCAACCTTGTTAGTGGATTCCTTTTGATGATCATGAGATGGATGAAGTTAGAAAACACAACTCTCTGTACCCTCCTTTTACTTTCTGTTATTTATATTAAATAAAATAAAAATAAGTATTTTCTGTCTGTCATCTGAATTATCCGTGCAATATAAAAATACCCCGAAAATAAAAGTTCTCCAAATGCCTTGAAATTTAAATATGATTTTTATGGAATATTTGAGAATATTTGGCACTGAGAACACAACACGGGGGGCATCCACTTGGCCACGAGGGTGGAGGGCGCGCCCTACCCCCTGGGCGCACCCCCTGCCTCGTGGGCCCACGGTGGCCCTCCTCCACTTATTCCTGCACCCACACACTCCTTCCTCCCACAAACACGAATATCCAGCTCAAGCACGAGTTCTAGCTCATTTTGCTGCGATTTTCGATCTCCTTGCTCAAAGCACCTCTCACAAAACTGCTTGGGGAGATTATTCCTTGGTATGTGACTCCTCCATTGGTCCAATTAGTTTTTTGTTCTAGTGCTTTATTCATTGCAAATTTGTGCTGCCTAGGTGACCCTGTTCTTGAGCTTGCATGTCAAATTTATATGGTTCCAAGTAGTTTTGATGCATGATATAGGCTGTAGGCACTTGTAGGAGTAGTTGCTATCAATACTGTTGAGTTTGGTTCATTTTTATTTGAAGTTACTAAAAATTTCAGAAATTTTTTGGAGGAAGAAATATGTTTAGGAAAATGTACCAAGGTGGCTCTTCAAGGAAACAAGAGCCCAGGCTTGCAATGCATGATGCTGATGATGAGCCACCAAGGGACGCTCCAGTGCGGCCCTGTGATTGGCCTTCAGAGGACCTCATGGATCGAGCGGGGATTAAGGAAGAATTTAACACATATTTGCGTAACACTGGTCTTGTGAGCTTCGAGGAAGAAAAATGCCGTCAGTACCACTATCTCACTAGTTCCTTGTGAGGAGGTTTGAATTTTCATCTTCACGTAATTCTCAAACTGTCCTGTTTGATCTTTATGAAAATTCTTTATGGACTTAGAGGACTTTACCACTGCTTGCAAACTTCCACAATGGGGTAATACTAGTGAACCTCGCAAATCTGAATTTAGAGATTTTCTTAATAGTATAACTGTGGGGGAATCTAGAGATATAACACAAGCTACCATAGGGAGCATTCACTTTCCTTCTATACATTATTTTGCTCTCTTCATAGGTAGATGCATTAATGGTAAAGATAAGGCATGCCACATGTGTGTCCCTGACCTCAGTATTCTTAGGAGTGCTATGTTAGGAGATAAATCTTATAGTTTAGGAGCCATTGTTGCACGTAGGTTGCATCTTAGTAGATTTAATGGAGATTTCTTTGGTGGAATTTATGCAACCCGCTTAGCTGATTTTCTTGGTGTAACCATATGTAATGATGATATTGAATTGCCTCCTGCTTACCTAGACTTTAATGCTATGGTTCACCACCAGTTTGTTGAGAGGAATGAATCACCTCTCCAGTATTGCTTAATCTTTGACAGATGCCGTGCTGTCCGTATTACTCTCCCTGTTCTTGCCTTCTTTGATTATCAGGAAAAAGGAAGATATGTTATTACCAGAGAGGAGGCAGATGAGTATGAGAGGAGGGAGGAGGCCGCTCATCACCACGCTGCAGCTCAGGAGGCAATAGCCGCTGCATCTCAGTACGACCCCAACTATTATAATGGATATCCGCCAGGCCAGCCGTGGCCATAGACCAACTTAGGCCAAAAGCCTAAGCTTGGGGGAGTACGTATTTCTCACCGACATTACATTCATGTTCACACACTCATTGCTAGATGTCGGTGCTCATACTTTTTCATTGTATCATCCATGCTACTTTATTTCCTTTTTATGCTTTCTACTTGTGTGTTTAATAAACCTTAAGAAAAACAAAAAAATTTAGTTGTAGCTTTTAGCTAGTTTTAATTTCCATGCTTGTAGTAGTAATTAAAAAGAAAACCCAAAAAGTTTTCCTGTTCTTCTTTTGCTTGTTGGGAGCATTCCCGTGTAAATAGTTTTATTTCTTTCCTTTTCTTTTGGGGTCGATAGGAGAAGACCGTGATTAAATTGTTGAAGTGGCTCTTATATGCATTATTGTTGATCTGACAAAATAGCCCATATTGCCTTGTCTCCTCCTGTTTATTGAATGCTTGCAGATTCCAGCTTAGTCCAATGCACGTGCACTATTATTATTATCCACATCGTTCGGTCGTGCAAGTGAAAGGTAATTATGACAATATATTATAGACTAACTGAGATGAGAAAAGCTGGTATGAACTCGACCTCTCTTGTTTTTGTAAATATGATTAGTTCATCATTCCTGATTCAGCCTATTATGAATAAACATGTTTGCAATGACAACTAGAATTCATAGTTTCTTGTGCCATGCTTGATTAGCTTGGAGCTTATAATGGTTTACCTCGCGTGCCAACATGCTATTAAAATGGTTGTGATGTGGTATGATAGGGTGGTATCCTCCTATGAATGATTTAAGTGACTTGACTTGGCACATGTTCACGCATGTAGTTGAAACAAAATCAACATGGCCTTCACGATATTTATGTTCATGGTGGATTATATCCTACTCATGCTTGCATTCGGTGTTGATTAATTCTAATGCATGTTCATGACTGTTGTCGCTCTCTAGCTGGCCGCTTCTCAGTCTTTTGCTAGCCTTCGCCTGTACTAAGCGGGAATACTGCTTGTGCATCCAATCCCATAAACCCCAAAGTTATTCCGTATGAGCCCACCATAACTACCTATATACGGTATCTACCTGCCGTTCCAAGTAAATTTGTATGTGCCAAACTCTAAACCGTCAAATAAATATCCTGTTTTGTATGCTCGAATAGCTCATGTATCAACTAGGGTTGTCCGTATCTTCCATGTTAGGCGGGTTATTCTCAAGAGGAGTGGACCCCGCTCCTCACTCACAAGAAAATGGCTGGTCACCGGGATGCCCAGTCCCATGCTTTATGCAAACTAAATCAAAATAATTGCAAACAAAAACTCCCCCTGGGACTCTTGTTAGTTGGAGGCACTCGTTGTTTCGAGCAAGCCATGGATTGATGCTTGTTGGTGGAGGGGGAGTATAAACTTTACCATTCTGTTTGGGAAGCCTATAATGTGTGTAGCATGGAAGATATCGCCATCTCTTGGTTGTTATGTTGACAATGAAAGTATACCGCTCAAAATATTATTCACCTCTATTTCAAAACCGAGCTCTAGCACCTCTACAAATTCCTTCTTCCCTCTGCGAAGGGCCTATCTATTTACTTTTATGTTGAGTCATCATCCTCTTATTAAAAAGCACCAGTTGGAGAGCACCGCTGTCATTTGCATTCATTACTGTTAGTTTACATTGAGTATGACTTGACTGGATCTCTTTTACCATGAATTACAATGTCTAGTCAGTCCTTGATCTTTAAAGGTGCTCTGCATTTATGTTTTGCGGTCTCAGAAAGGGCTAGCAAGATACCATATTGTTGTATCATATTATGATTGTTTTGAGAAAGTGTTGTCAACCGAGATTTATTATTATTGCTCGCTAGTTGATTATGCCATTGATATGAGTAAACATGAGACCTATGCATTATTGTGAATATGGTTAGTTCATAATCTTTGCTAAAAACTTGAATGCTGGCTTTACATATTTACAACAACAATAGCAAACAAAGTTTGTAAAAGTTTTTCTTTATCACTTTCAGTTTGTCAACTGAATTGCTTGAGGACAAGCAAAGGTTTAAGCTTGGGGGAGTTGATACGTCTCCGTCGTATCTACTTTTTCAAACACTTTTGCCCTTGTTTTGGACGCTAACTTGCATGATTTGAATGGAACTATCCCGGACTGACGCTGTTTTCAGCAGAATTACCATGGTGTTATTTATGTGTAGAAACAAAAGTTCTCAGAATGACCTGAAACTTCACGGAACGTCTATTTGGAAATAATAAAAAATCCTTGCAAAAGATGAAGACCAGGGGAGCCCACACCCCAGCCACGAGGGTGGGGGCGCGCCTGCCCCCTGGGCGTGCCCCCTACCTCGTGGGCCTCCTGGAGCTCCTCCGACCGCAACTCCAACTCTATATATTTGCTTTCGGGGAGAAAAAAATCAGAGAGAAGGATTTATCGTGTTTTACGATACGGAGCTGCCGTCAAGCCCTAAAACCTCTCGGGAGGGCTGATCTAGAGTCCGTTCAGGGCTCCGGAGAGGGGAATCCGTCGCCATCGTCATCATCAACCTTCCTCCATCACCAATTTCATGATGCTCACCGCCGTGCGTGAGTAATTCCATCATAGGCTTGCTGGACGGTGATGGGTTGGATGAGATTTATCATGTAATCGAGTTAGTTTTGTTAGGGTTTGATCCCAAGTATCCACTATGTTCTGAGATTGATGTTGCTATGACTTTGCTATGCTTAACACTTGTGACTAGGGCCCGAGTGCCATGATTTTAGATCTGAACCTATTATGTTTTCATCAATATATGATTGTTCTTGATCCTATCTTGCAAGTCTATAGTCACCTACTATGTGTTATGATCCGGCACCCCCGAAGTGACAATAATCGGGACCACTCCCGGTGATGACCGTAGTTTGAGGAGTTCATGTATTCACTATGTGTTAATGCTTTGGTCTGGTACTCTATTAAAAGGATGCCTTAATATCCCTTAGTTTCCACTAGGACCCCGCTGCCACGGGAGGTTAGGGCAAAAGATGTCATGCAAGTTCTTTTCCATAAGCACGTATGACTATATTCGGAATACATGCCTACATTACATTGATGAATTGGAGCTAGTTCTTTGTCACCCTAGGTTATGACTGTTACATGATGAACCGCATCCGACATAATTCTCTATCACCGATCCATTGCCTACGAGCTTTCCATATATTGTTCTTCGCTTATTTACTTTTCCGTTGCTTTTGCTATCATCACTACAAAATACCAAAAACACTACTTTTGCTACCATTACCTTTTTCTATCATTACCACTACTATCATATTAGTTTGCTACTAAATACTTTGCTGCAGATATTAAGTTTCCAGGTGTGGTTGAATTGACAACTCAGCTACTAATACTTGAGAATATTCTTTGGCTCCCCTTGTGTCAAATCAATAAATTTGGGTTCAATACTCTACCCTCGAAAACTGTTGCGATCCCCTATACTTGTGGGTTATCATGCAAGTCCTGGATACCGGAGGAACACTTTGTGTGCTACCAAACGTCACAACATAACTGGGTGATTATAAAGGTGCTCTACAGGTGTCTCCGATGGTACTTGTTGGGTTGGCATAGATCGAGATTAGGATTTGTCACTCCGATTGTCGGAGAGGTATCTTTGGGCCCTCTCGGTAATGCACATCACTATAAGCCTTGCAAGAAATGTGACTAATGAGTTAGTTGCGGGATGATGCATTACGGAATGAGTAAAGAGACTTTCCAGTAATGAGATTGAACTAGGTATTGAGATACCGACGATCGAATCTCGGGCAAGTAACATACCGATGACAAAGGGAACAACGTATGTTCTTATGCGGTTTGATCGATAAAGATCTTCGTAGAATATGTGGGAGCCAATATGAGCATCCAAGTCCCACTATTGGTTATTGACCGGAGACGTGTCTCGGCCATGTCTACATAGTTCTCGAACCCATAGGGTCCGCACGCTTAAAGTTTGGTGACTATTGGTATTATGAGTTTTTGTGTTTTGATGTACCGAAGGTAGTTCGTAGTCCCGGATATGATCACGGACATGATGAGGAGTCTAAAAATGGTCGAGATGTAAAGATCGATATATTGGACGACTATGTTCGGACACCGGAAAGGTTCCAGAAGGTTTCAGACATATGCCGGAGTACGCGCGGGGGGGGGGGGGGGGGGGTTACTAGAACCCCCCCGGGGGCTTAATGGGCCTACATGGGCCTTAGTGGAAATAGAGGGCAACAAGGGGAGTGTGGGGGCACGCCCCCCAAGGCACAAACCGAATTGGTTTAGGGCAAAGGGGGCCAGCCCCCTCTTTCCTTCTCCACCTCTCCCTTTCCTTCCCCCTCTCCTACTCCTACTAGGAATAGGAGTCCTACTCCTAGTGGTAGTAGGACTCCCCCTTGGCGCACCTCTCCCTGGCTGGCCGCCTCCTCCCCCTTGCTCCTTTATTTACGGGGGCAGGGGGCACCCCATAGACACAACAATTGATCATTGATCTCTTAGCCGTGTGCGGTGCCCTCTCCACCATAATCCACCTCGATCATATCATAGCGGTGCTTAGGCGAAGCCCTGCATTGGTAGCATCATCATCACCGTCACCACGCCGTGGTGCTGACGATACTCTCCTGTGAAGCTTTGCTGGATCGGAGCTCGTGGGACGTCATCGAGTTGAACATGTGTAGAACTCGGAGGTGCCGTGCGTTCGGTACTTGGATCGGTCGGATCGTGAAGACGTACGACTACATCAACCGCGTTGTGCTAACACTTCCGCATTCGGTCTACGAGGGTATGTAGACACACTCCTCTCTCATTGCTATGCATCACGATGATCCTGTGTGTGCGTTGGATTTTTTTTGAAATTACTACGTTCCCCAACAGTGGCATCCGAGCCAGGTTATTGCGTAGATGTTATATGCACGAGTAGAGCACAAGTGAGTTGTGGGCGATACAAGTCATACTGCTTACTAGCATGTCATACTTTGGTTCGGCCGTATTGTTGGATGAAGCGGCCCAGACCGACATTACGCGTACGCTTACGTGAGACTGGTTCTACCGACGTGCTTTGCACACAGGTGGCTGGCGGGTGTCAGTTTCTCCAACTTTAGTTGAACCAAGTGTGGTTACGCCCGGTCCTTGCGAAGGTTAAAACAACACTAAGTTGACGAACTATCGTTGTGGTTTTGATGCGTAGGTAAGAATGGTTCTTGCTCAGCCCGTAGCAGCCACGTAAAAGTTGCAACAACAAAGTAGAGGACGTCTAACTTGTTTTTGCAGGGCTTGTTGTGATGTGATATGGTCAAGACGTGATATAAGTTGTTGTATGAGATGATCATGTTTTCTTGAAGTTATCGGCAACTGGCAGAAGCCTTATGGTTGTCTCTTTATTGCATAAGATGCAAGTGCCATGTAATTGCTTTACTTTATTGCTATGCAATAGCAATAGTTGCAAAAGCAATAGCTGGTGAGACGACCATGTGACGACACGTTGATAAAAGATCAAGATGATGGAGATCATGGTGTCATGCCTGTAACAATGGAGATCATGACAGTACTTTGCAGATGGAGATCAAAAGCACAAGATGATGATGGCCATATCATGTCACATATTTGGATTGCATGTGATGTTTATCTTTTATACATCTTATTTTTGCTTAGTTCGGCGGTAGCATTATAAGATGATCTCTCACTAAATTTCAAGGTACAAGTGTTCTCCCTGAGTATGCACCGTTGCCAAAGTTCGTCGTGTCGAGACACCATGTGATGATCGGGTGTGATAAGCTCAACGTTCATCTACAATGGGTGTAAGATAGTTTTGCACACGCAGAATACTCGGGTTAAACTTGATGAGCCTAGCATATGCAGATATGGCCTCAGAACACTGAGATCGAAAGGTCGAGCGTGAATCATATAGTAGATATGATCAACATAGTGATGTTCACCATTGAAAACTACTCCATCTCATGTGATGATCAGACATGGTTTAGTTGATTTGGATCACGTGATCATTTAGATGACTAGAGGGATGTCTATCTAAGTGGTAGTTCTTAAGTAATATGATTAATTGAACTTTAATTTATCATGAACTTAGTCCTGATAGTATTTGCATAACTATGTTGTGGATCAATAGCTCGCGATGTAGCTCCCCGTTTATTTTGATATGTTCCTAGAGAAAAACTAAGTTTAAAGATGTTAGTAGCAATGGTGCTGATTGGATCCGTGATCTGAGGATTATCCTCATTGCTGCACAGAAGAATTATGTCTGTGATGCAACGCTAGGTGACAGACCGGTTACAGGAGCAGATGCAGACGTTATGAACGTTTGGCGAGCTCGATATGATGACTACTTGATAGTTTAGTGCACCATGCTTTACAGCTTAGAATCGGGGCTTCAAAGACGTTTTGAACGCCACAGAGCATATGAGATGTTCCAAGAGTTGAAATTAGTATTTCAGACTCATGCCCATGTAGAAAGGTATGATACCTTTGACAAGCACTTTGCTTACAAGATGGAGGAGAATAGCTCAGCTAGTGAGCATGTGCTCAGAATGTCTGAGTACTACAATCACTTGAATCAAGTGGGAGTTAATCTTCCAGATAAGATAGTGATTGACAGAGTTCTCTAGTCCCTATCACCAAGTTATCGGAACTTCATGATGAACTATAATATGCAAGGGATAACAGAAACGATTCCCAAGCTCTTCATGATGCTGAAATCGATGAAGGTAGAAATCAAGAAAAGCACCAAGTGTTGATGGTTGACAAGACCACTAGTTTCAAGAAAAGGGAAAAGGGAAGAAGGGGAACTTCAAGAAGAACGGCAAGCAAGTTGCTGCTCAAGTGAAGAAGCCCAAGTCTAGACCTAAGCCTGAGACTAAGTGCTTCTACTGCAAAGGGACTGGTCACTGGAAGCAGAACTGCCCCAAGTATTTGGCGGATAAGAAGGATGGCAAAGTGAACAAAGGTATATTTGATATACATGTTATTGATGTGTACTTTACTAGTGTTTATAGCACCCCCTCAGTATTTGATACTAGTTCAGTTGCTGAGATTAGTAACTCGAAATGGGAGTTGCAGAATGAACAGAGACTAGTTAAGGGTGAAGTGACGATGTGTGTTGGAAGTGGTTCCAAGATTGATATGATCATCATCACACACTCCCTATACTTTCGAGATTAGTGTTGAACCTAAATAAATGTTATTTGGTGTTTGCTTTAAGCATGAATATGATTTGATCATGTTTATTGCAATACGGTTATTCATTTAAAGTCAGAGAATAATTGTTGTTCTGTTTACATGAATAAAACCTTCAATGGTCATACACCCAAAGTGAATAGTTTATTGAATCTCGATCGTAGTGATACACATATTCATAATATTGAAGCCAAAAGATGCAAAGTTAATTATGATAGTGCAACTTATTTGTGGCACTGCCGTTTAGGTCATATTGGTGTAAAGCATATGAAGAAAATCCATGTTGATGGGCTTTTGGAATCACTTGATTATGAATCAGTTGATGCTTGCGAACCATGCCTCATGGGCAAGATGACTAAGACTCCGTTCTCCGAAACAATGGAGTGAGCAACAGACTTGTTGGAAATAATACATATTGATGTATGCAGTCCGATGAGTGTTGAGGCTCGCAGCAGGTATCGTTATTTTCTGACCTTCACAGATGATTTGAGTAATATATGAGTATATCTTCTTGATGAAACATAAATCTGAAACATTTGAAAAGTTCAAATAATTTCAGAGTGAAGTGGAAAATCATCGTACCAAGAAAATAAAGTTTTTATGATCTGATCGTGGAGGAGAATATTTGAGTTACGAGTTTGGTCTTCATTTGAAACAATGCGGAATAGTTTCTCAACTCATGCCACCTGGAACATCACAGCGTAATGGTGTGTCCGAACATCGTAACCGTACTTTATTAGATATGGTGCAATCTATGATGTCTCTTACCGATTTGCCGCTATCGTTTTGGGGTTATGCATTAGAGACAGCTGCATTCATGTTAAATAGGGCACCATCTAAATCCATTGAGATGATGCCATATGAACTGTGGTTTGGCAAGAAACCAAATTTGTCGTTTCTTAAAATTTGTGGTTGCGATGCTTATGTGAAAAAGTTTCATCCTAATTAGCTCAAACCCAAATCGGAGAAATATGTCTTCATAGGATACCCAAAGGAGACAGTTGGGTACACCTTCTATCACAGATCCGAAGGCAAGATATTCGTTGCTAAGAATAGATCCTTTCTAGAGAAGGAGTTTCTCTCGAAAGAAGTGAGTGGGAGGAAAGTAGAACTTGATGAGGTAACTGTACCTGCTCCCTTATTGGAAAGTAGTTCATCACAGAAATCTGTTCCTGTGACTCCTACACCAATTAGTGAGGAAGCAAATGATAATGATCATGTAACTTAAGATCAAGTTACTACCGAGCCTCGTAGGTCAACTAGAGTAAGATCCGCACCAGCGTGGTACGATAATCCTGTTCTGGAGGTCATGTTGCTAGACCATGATGAACCTACGAACTATGAGGAAGCGATGATGAGCCCAGATTCCGCGAAATGGCTTGAGGCCATGAAATCTGAGATGGGATCCATGTATGAGAACAAAGTATGGAGTTTGATTGACTTGCCCGATGATCGGTGAGTCATTAAGAATAAATGGATCTTCAAGACGAAGACGGACGCTGATAGTAGTGTTACTATCTACAAAGCTCGAATTGTCACAAAATGTTTTCGACAAGTTCAAGGTGTTAACTACGATGAGATTTTCTCACTCATATTGATGCTTAAAAGTTTGCCTGAATCATGTTAGCAGTTGCCACATTTTATGAAATCTGGCAAATGGATGTCAAAACTGTATTCCTTCATGGATTTCTTAAAAGAAGAGTTGTATATGATGCAACCAGAAGGATTTGTCGATCCTAAAGGTGCTAACAAAGTGAGCAAGCTCCAACGATCCATCTATGGACTGGTGCAAGCATCTCGGAGTTGGAATATATGCTTTGGTAAAGTGATCAAAGCATATGGTTTTATACAGACTTGCGGTGAAGCCTGTATTTACAAGAAAGTGAGTGGGAGCACTACAACATTTCTAATAAGTATATGTGAATGACATATTGTTGAGCGGAAATAATGTAGAATTTTATGGAAAGCATAAAGAAGTGTTTGAAAAGAGTTTTTCAAAGAAAGACCTCGATCAAGCTGCTTACACATTGAGCATCAAGATCTATAGAGATAGATCAAGACGCTTGATACGTTTTTTCAATGAGTACATACCTTGACAAGATTTTGATGTAGTTCAAAATGGAATAGTCAAAGAAGGAGTTATTGCCTGTGTTGCAAGGTCTGAAGTTGAGTAAAGACTCAAAACCCGACCACATCAGAAAATAGAAAGAGAATGAAAAGTCATTTCCTATGCCTCAGTCATAGGTTCTATAAAGTATGCTATGCTGTTTACCAGTCCTATTGTATACCTTAGCATCTTTCTGGCAAGGGAGTACAATAGTGATCTAGGAGTAGATCACTAGACAACGTTCAAAATTATCCTTAGAGGACTAAGGAAATATTTCTCGGTTATGGAGGTGATAAAAAGAATTCGTCGTAAAGAGTTACATCGATGCAAGCTTTTTACATTGATCTAGATGACTCTAAGTCTCGATCTGGATACATATTGAAAGTGGGAGCAATTAGCTAGAGTAGCTCCGTGCAGAGCATTGTAGACATAGAAATTTGCGAAATACATACGGATCTGAATGTTGCAGACCCGTAGGCTAAACTTCTCTCACAAGAAAAACGTGATCACTCTTTGGGTGTTAATCACATAGCGATGTGAACTAGATTATTGACTCTAGTAAAACCTTTGGGTATTAGTCACATGGAGATGTGAACTAATCACATAAAGATGTGAACTAGATTATTGACTCTAGTGCAAGTGGGAGACTGAAGGAAATATGCCCTAGAGGCAAGAATAAAGTTATTATTTATTTCCTTATATCATGATAAATGTTTATTATTCATGCTAGAATTGTATTAACCGGAAACTTAGTACATGTGTGAATACATAGAAAAACAGAGTGACACTAGTATGCCTCTACTTGACTAGCTCGTTGAATCAAAGATGGTTAAGTTTCCTAGCCATAGACATGAGTTGTCATTTGATTAACGGGGTCACATCATTAGAGAATGATGTGATTGACTTGACCCATTCCGTTAGCTTAGCACGATGATAGTTTAGTTTGTTGCTATTGCTTTCTTCATGACTTATACATGTTCCTATGACTATGAGATTATGCAACTCCCGAATACCGGAGGAACACTTTGTGTGCTACCAAACGTCACAATGTAACTGGGTGATTATAAAGGTGCTCTACAGGTGTCTCCGATGGTACTTGTTGAGTTGGCATAGATCGAGATTAGGATTTGTCACTCCGATTGTCAGAGAGGTATCTTTGGGCCCTCTCGGTAATGCACATCACTATAAGCCTTGCAAGCAATGTTACTAATGAGTTAGTTGCGGGATGATGCATTATGGAACAAGTAAAGAGACTTGCCAGTAATGAGATTGAACTAGGTATTGAGATACCGACGATCAAATCTCGGGAAAGTAACATACCGATGACAAAGGGAACAACGTATGTTGTTATGCGGTTTGACCGATAAAGATCTTCGTAGAATATGTGGGAGCCAATGTGAGCATCTAGGTCCCGCTATTGGTTATTGACCGGAGACATGTCTCGGTCATGTCTACATAGTTCTCGGACCCGTAGGGTCCACATGCTTAATGTTCGATCTCGATCGGTATTATGAGTTTTTGTGTTTTGATGTACCGAAGGTAGTTTGGAGTCCCGGATATGATCACGGACATGACAAGGAGTCTCAAAATGGTCGAGACGTAAAGATCGATATATTGGACGACTATGTTCGGACACGGGAAAGGTTCCGGAAGGTTTCAGACATATACCGGAGTACCGTGGGGTTATCGGAACCCCCCGGGGGGCTTAATGGGCCTACAAGGGCCTTAGTGGAAATAGAGGGCAGCAAGGGGAGTGTGAGGCGCACCCCCAAGGCCCAAACCGAATTAGTGTAGGGCAAAGGGGGCCGGCCCCCTCTTTCCTTCTCCACCTCTCCCTTTCCTTCCCCCTCTTCTACTCCTACTAGGAATAGGAGGAGTCCTACTCCTAGTGGGAGTAGGGCTCCCCCTTGGCGCGCCTCTCCCTGGCCGGCCGCCTCCTCCCCCTTGCTCCTTTAAATACGGGGGCAGGGGGCACCCCATAGACACAACAATTGATCATTGATCTCTTAGCCGTGTGCGGTGCCCCCCTCCACCATAATCCACCTCGATCATATCGTAGCGGTGTTTAGGCGAAGCCCTGCGTCGGTAGCATCATCATCACCGTCCCCACGCCATCGTGCTGACAAAACTCTCATGTGAAGCTTTGTTGGATCGGAGCTCACGGGACGTCATCGAGTTGAACGTGTGCATAACTCGGAGGTGTCGTGCGTTCGGTACTTGGATCGGTCGGATCGCGAAGACGTACGACTACATCAACCGCGTTGTGCTAACGCTTCCGCATTCGGTCTATGAGGGTACGTAGACACACTCTCCTGTCTCGTTGCTATGCATCACCATGATCCTATGTGTGCGTAGGATTTTTTTTTGAAATTACTACATTCCCCAACAATATGTTCTTCCCTCATAATAATTTTCAGTAGCATCATGAATGAATTCAGTAATATAACCATCGCATAAAGCATTCTTTTCATGATCTACCAGCATAGAAAATTTACTACTCTCCACATAAGCAAAATTCTTCTTATTCAGAATACTGGGAGTATCATAAGAAACTCGAATACTATAAATTGTTTCCACATTAAAAGAGTAATGTTCAGAAAAAGGGTAATCATAATCATGACAAGTTTTATAAATATAATCATCTCTACTTTTTATAGCATAAGTGTCATCACAATAATCATCATAAGTAGCAACTTTGTTCTCATCATAATCAATTGAAACCTCTTCCAAGATAGTGGAATCATTACTAACTAAAGTCATGACCTCTCCAAATCCACTTTCATAATTATCACAATAAGATTCAACATTCTCCAAAATAGTGGGATCATTACTTCCTAAAGTTGACACTCTTCCAAACCCACTTTCATCAATATAATCATCATAAGTAGGAGGCATGCTATCATAATAAATTTGCATATCAAAACTTGGGATGCTACAAATATCATCTTCATTAAACATAGCATCCCCAAGCTTGGGACAAACATTAATTGCAGCAAATACATTTTCAAACTTGTCATTCTCATCAAACATAGCATCCCCAAGCTTGGGCCTTTTCATATCATAAGCATAATCATTCTCATCATTAATAGTATGGATAGCACCAATAGTATAACAATTATCATCATCACAATGAGTAGTAGGAGCAACATCATTTGGGCAGGATACATTTTTACCTTTGCTTCTCCATCTTTTGTTTTTCTTCTTCACATCATGTGTGGGTTCAATCCTCATTTTGGAGCTCCTTATTGATGAGATTGGTTGAATAGAAGGCTCCTCCTCATTACCTCATTCATCATAATAAATAATAGAAGAATATTGGGAAGTCTCTTCCCTTTCATTAGTATTCTCTTCATCCTCTATTTGTTTTTTTCTTTATGTAATTGGCAATATAAGGATTTTCAATGCAATTCACCGCACAATACATAAAAATTTCTTCTAGATCAATATCGAGGAATTTCTCAAGGTTATATTCTGGAATATGCTTAGTTATACATTTCATTTCTGCATAACCCAAGAGCAAACTAAGTTCATTATGATGTGCAAGGGAAATCAAATCATCACAATTTTTGGACACGATACGATCATGAAACAATTTACATTGGAGATTTAAATGACCATGTTCATTGCAAAGTTCACAAGTATGGTGAAGAAATTTTAAATTTTCAGCAAAAACATATAGCCTTTCTTGCTACCATTTAGTTTCCAAATACTTATGCCTCTTGCAAAATCTATTTTCCCTAATTGGTGTGTACTTGCAGGCTCTATATATTCCACAAAAGTTGACATGCTTATAAGAGACATTTTCATCATGACTAGTGCAATCATCATTAGTACTATGGATATTCAAGGAGTTCATACTAACAACATTGCAATCATGCTCATTATTCAAAGATTTAGTGCCAAACATTTTATAGATTTCTTCTTCTAGCACTTGAGCACAATTTTCCTTTCCATCATTCTCACGAAAGATATTAAAAAGATGAAGCGTATGAGGTAAACTCAATTCCATTTTTTTGTAATTTTCTTTTATAAACTAAACTAGTGCTAAAACAAGAAACAAAAAGATTCGATTGCAAGATCTAAAGATATACCTTCAAGCGCTAACCTCCCCGGAAACGGCGCCAGAAAAGAGCTTGATGTCTACTACACAACCTTCTTGTTGTAGACGTTGTTGGGCCTCCAAGCGCAGAGGTTTGTAGGACAGTAGCAAATTTCCATCAAGTGGATGACCTAAGGTTTATCAATCTATGGGAGGCGTAGGATGAAGATGGTCTCTCTCAAACAACCCTGCAACCAAATAACAAAGAGTCTCTTGTGTCCCCAACACACCCAATACAATGGTAAATTGTATAGGTGCACTAGTTCGGCGAAGAGATGGTGATACAAGTGCAATATGGATAGTAGATAATGGTTATTGTAATCTGAAAATATAAAAACAGCAAGGTAGCAAGTGGTAAAAGTGAGCACAAACGGTATTGCAATGATAGGAAACAAGGACTAGGGTTCATACTTTCACTAGTGCAAGTTCTCTCAACAATAATAACATAATCAGATCATATAACTATCCCTCAACATGCAACAAAGAGTCACTCCAAAGTCACTAATAGCGGAGAACAAACGAAGAGATTATTGTAGGGTACGAAACCACCTCAAAGCTATCCTTTCTGATCGTTCTATTCAAGAGTCCGTAGTAAAATAACATGACGCTATTCTTTCCGCTCAATCTATCATAGAGTTCGTACTAGAATAACACCTTAAGACACAAATCAACCAAAACCCTAATTTCACCCAGATAGTCCAATGTCACCTCAAGTATCTGTGGGTATGATTATACGATATGCATCACACAATCTTAGATTCATCTATTCAACCAACACAAAGAACTTCAAAGAGTGCCCCAAAGTTTCTATTGGAGAGTCAAGACGAAAATGTGTGCCAACCCCTATGCATAAGTTCACGAGGTCACGGAACTCGCAAGTTGATCACCAAAACATACATCAAGTGGATCACGTGATATCCCATTGTCACCACAGATAAGCACATGCAAGACATACATCAAGTGTTCTCAAATCCTTAAAGAGTCAATCCGGTAAGATAACTTCAAAGGGAAAACTCAATTCATCACAAGAGAGTAGAGGGGGAGAAATATCATAGGATCCAAATATAATAGCAAAGCTCGCAATACATCAAGATCGTGCCGACTCAAGAACACGAGAGAGAGAGAGAGAGAGAGATCAAACACATAGCTACCTGTACAAACCCTCAGCCCCGAGGGTGAACTACTCCCTCCTCGTCATGGAGAGCGCCGGGATGATGAAGATGGCCACCGGAGAGGGATTCCCCCCTCCAGCAGGGTGCCGGAACGGGTCTAGATTGATTTTTGGTGGCTACGGAGGCTTCTGGCAGCGGAAATCCCGATCTATTCTGCTCCCCGATGTTTTTAGGGTATATTGATATATATATATAGGCGAAAGAAGTCGGTCAGGGGAGCCACGAGGGGCCCACGAGGGTGGGGGGCGCGCCCAGGGGGGTAGGCGCGCCCCCTGCCTCGTGGCCTCCTCGATTGTTTCTTGACACCCACTCCAAGTCTCCTAGATCACGTTTGTTGAGAAAATCACGTTCCCGAAGTTTTCATTCTGTTTGGACTTTGTTTGATATTCCTTTTCTGCGAAACACTGAAATAGGCAAAAAAACAACAATTTGGGATGGGCCTCGGGTTAATAGGTTAGTCCTAAAAATGATATAAAAGTGTAAAATAAAGCCCATTAACATCCAAAACAGATAATATAATAGCATGGAGCAATCAAAAACTATAGATACGTTGGATAAGTATCATATCCCGCAACTAACTCATTAGTCACATTGCTTGCAAGGCTTATATTGATGTGCATTACCAAGAGGGCCCAGAGATACCTCTCCGATACTCGGAGTAACAAATCCTAATCTCAATCTATGCCAACTCAACAAACACCATCGGAGACACCTGTAGAGCACCTTTATAATCACCCAGTTACGTTCTGATGTTTGGTAGCACACAAAGTGTTCCTCCGGTATTCGGGGGTTGCATGATCTCATAGCCATAGGAACATTTATAAGTTATGCAGAAAGCAATAGCAACAAACTAAACGATCATCGTGCTAAGCTAACGGATGGGTCAAGTCAATCACATGATTCTCTAATGATGTGATCCAGTTAATCAAATGACAACTCATGTCTATGGTTAGGAAACATAACCATCATTGATTCAACGAGCTAGTCAAGTAGAGGCATCACTACAAAAAAAGACACATCCGTGACATTTTGGGCCGAACGAAATTTTTTTGTCATACATATGACACTTCTATGACGATAATTGTGACAAAACCCGGTATCATCATAGATGTGGTGGGCTCCTACTTCTGTGACAAAAAATCATGACAGAACATGGGCTTTTCGTCCTGGGCGGGCCGGAGACGCAGCTGCATGACATTCTTTGGGCCGTCCATGACGGAAAAAACCGTGGTAGAAGTGAGGGGGAGGAAAATTTCGGGGAGTTCCCGGTTACGGTGGGAGGTCGGGCGCCGAGCGATGCGCATTTCTCTCGTACACGTACGCACGTGTGTGCGAGGCGTTGGCTCTAACTGAACCCGAGCGAGGCGTTGGGCTCTAACTGAACCCGAGCGATTGCACTGCAAGCTACGCGTTACTGAACCCGAGCGATCGATTGATGGCTGTTAACTGAACCCGATCGAGCGATTCCTTCGCTACTGCTGCTAACTGAAGCCGATCGATTGGATGAACAGTGAGCGTTGCGGGGGGGGGGGGGGGGGTTGGGTGAACAGTGAGCGGTGGCGTTGCCTCTGGATGAACAGGACCCCGTGGTGTGGTGGAGGGCTAGATGAACAGTAGACGGTGGAGGGGTGCCCGTGGAGGGGTGGTTGAACAGGACCCCGTGGTGTGGAGGGCTAGATGAATAGTAGACGGTGGAGGGGTGGTTGAACAGTAGCCGGTGGAGTAGCGCGTGGTGGAGGCTAGATGAACATGAGCCTGTGGAGGCTGGAGGAGGTCGACGGTAGCCCGTGGAAGCTGGAGGAGGTCGACAGTGGAGATGAACAGTATCCCGTGGAGTCCTGTTTTGCGGTACGCCACACCCCTCCCGATGAACAGGACCCCCATTTCGATCGTAGGAGGTCCGTTTCGTCCGTTTTGCGGTACGCCACACCCCTCCCGATCAACAGGATCCCCGTTTCGACCATAGGAGGTCCGTTTCCTCCGTTTTGTAGTACGCCACACCCCTCCCGATCAACAGGACCCCCGTTTCGACCGTAGGAGGTCCGTTTCCTCCGTTCTGCGGTACGCCAAGCCTCGTTTCCATCGCCTGTTCCATCCAAGCCCTCCCGATGAACACGACCATGCATTCTGTTCCGACCCAGCCGGTTGGCTCCCACGCGCTCCGTTGCCTCCTGATGAACACGACGCATTCCGTTGCCTCCCCATGAACCCAGCGCATTCCGTTGCCTCCCCATGAACACGACGACGACGCCGTTTCTCCGTTCTGACCCATCCATGTACACGAGCCCTCGTCGTACGTATGCGCGAGTAGGCATTCGAGACCCCGCCCGTATGTACACATATGTGGCCGTATTTTCTTTCTTGCACCCTGGCCGCTATACGTACGTGTACATGCTACGTGCGCGCCTCTACTACGACACGTGCGCGCCTCTACATCCAGCAGTATATATGTACGTACACGTTCGCGACCAGAATGACAATGCTACATACGCTTCGACCAGGTGGGTCCCGACTGTCAAGCACTTCCTTGCGTGCAAATATGTAGCTGGTGGGTCCCAGCAGCCAGGTGGCGAATCATTTTTTTGCCCGGACGCACTTCCTTGCGTGCAAAGATGTAGCTAGTGGGTCCCAGCAGTCAGGGGGGCGAATCGTTTTTTTGCCCGGACGCACTTCCTTGCGTGCGAAGATGTAGCTGGTGGGTCCCAGCAGTCAGGGGGAAATGTTTTTTTTGCAAAATACAGTGGCCCGTACGGTGGGTCCCAGCTATCAGGTGAAGGAATCATTACTTTCCGCGTAATAAGGAGGCACTTCCTTGCTGCGGCCGTGGACCCAGCTGTCAGCCTCTCCACATACAGTCCATGTCCGATGGAAGTCGTTCCTTGACCACGTTGACCACACCGCGTCGAGAGCACTAGGGCGGTGGACGACGGCGAGGCCTAGGAAGGGGACGACGCGGAGCCGGGGAAGACGCGGCAGTGGAAGCCCGCGAGGAGAGGAGTACGAGGGTTCACTGGTTCGGCTGCGGTGTGAGGGTGCCGTCGCCGTAGGGCCTGGCTAGCAGTGGGAATAGTAGGGGGTGGTGAGGCCTCCGCAGCAGCACATCCGGCCACGGGAGGCAGGAGCATGCGGCACGACGACCGGCGCTGCTTTGGGCGGCTGGAGCAAGAAGACTAGACGTTGAAGAAGAACTACGGCCGTTGGATGGACATCATACGGTCACTGGAGCTAGAATCGTTTATATTGACTAAGTTGACAAAGCCCTCCGTCCCCATCAACTTGGTAGGCCCACAAGTCAGCCTCCTACCAAGGTGGGTCCCAGGTAGCAGGGGGTATTCATTTTTTTGTGCGTAATAAGGAGGCACTTCCGGTGGGTCCGAGATGACAGCAGGGGGACGTTTTTTTCGTGAAATACGGTGGCCCGTCGGGTGGGTCCCAGCACTCAGGGGCAAATGTTTTTTTCACGAAATAGTGGTGGGCGTCTGGTGGGTCCCTGCTGTCAGGTGGAGGAATAATTATTTTCCATGTAATAAGGAGGCACTTCCTTGCGGCTGCCGTGGACCCAGCTGTTAGCCTCTCCACGTACAGTATTCTTCCAATGGAATTCAGTCGTTGACCACATTGACCACGCCGCGCCGAGAGCACCATGGCGATGGACGACGGCGAGGCCTAGGAAGGGGACGACGCGGAGCTGGGGAAGACGCGACAGTGGATGCCCACGCGGAGAGGAGTACGAGGGTTCACTGGTTCGGCTGCGCTGCCTTCGCCGCAGAATAATAGGGGGTGTGGGTGAGTGGAGTGGAGGGATGGCCTGGCCAGCGGTGGGAGTAGTATGGGGGCGGTGAGGCCTCCGCGGCAGCACAGCCGGCCATGGGAGGCAGGAGCAGGCGGCACAACTGGCGCTCCTTTGGGCGGCTGGAGCAAGAAGACCAGAGGTTGAAGAAGCACTATGGCCGTTGGATGGACATCGTACGGTCAGTCGAGCTAGAATCATGCATATTGACTAAGTTGACAAAGCCCTTTGTCCCCGTCAACTTAGTAGGCCCACTATACTGTGTCCCAGCTAGCATGGGGAGTATTCATTTTTTGTGCGTAATAAGGAGGCACTTCCTTGCGTGCGAAGATATAGCCGGTGGGTCCGAGCTGTCAGCGGCGGTAACGTTTTTCTCGCAAAATACAGAGGCCCTTTGGTGGGTCCCAGATGTCAGGTGGAGGAATCATTATTTTTTGTGTAATAAGGAGGCATTTCCTTGCGTGCGGCCGTGGACCCAGCTGTCAGCCTCTCCACGTACAGTACACTTCAGATGCATGTCGGTCGTTGACCATGTTGACCACGCCACGCCGAGAGCACCAGGGCGGTGGACGACGGCGAGGCCTAGGAAGGGAATGACACGGAGGCAGGGAAGACTCGGCAGTTGTTTTTGTTTCCCACGCGGAGGGGAGTACGACTGTACGAGGGTTTACTGGTTCGTCTTTCGTCGCCGAAGAATAACAGCAGGTGTGGGTGAGTAGAGGGATGGCTAGGCCAGTGATGGGAGTACGGTGGGGCGGTGAGGCCTGCGCGGCAGCACAGCCGGCTGCGGGAAGGAGGGAGCAGGCAGTCCCGCCGGCGCTTATTTGAGCGGCTGGAGCAGGAAGAGCAGAGATTGAAGAAGCACGACGACCGTTGGATGGACATCCAATAGTATACATGCCATCTATGGAAAGCCTCAAATCTATGGAAAACAGCATACAGCCCATCTGCCATTATTTCAAATAATTTACAGCCCATTTGCTAATTCTTACGGGTTTTTTGGAGCCCATATTCTTTTTGTTAGCATTACAGCCCATATTGTGGCCACGGTTAAAAAATTATATGAAATTTTGCATATGTCGGTGCGGTCTGAACTGTTTTTAATCCCGAAATTTCGAGTCACATTCAGACTGATTTAAAAATAAATGTATATCAATATAAAATCCAATAAATTGTCCACGCATAAAAATCAATGCAATTTAAAATCTCGAAATGAAAAAAGATATTTGAAACTAATTGCCGGTTTGATGTGTTTTAAAAATGTATATCCCATTTCTCATTACTGATAGGCCATTTTCTCGGGCAGCCGAATGAAGCTCTCCTCGTCTTCAAAGATTTGCAGCCCAACAGGCCTGATAAAGTGACTTACATGAAAAATCACAAAATAACTGGGCTAGCCATTTTCAGAAAGAAAAAAAAACTACTGGCTGGTCTGTGGTAAACATAAAAGAAAAGGCTGTCTAGACAAGCCAGAGTGTCCCGCACAGCCCAGCTGACACCCTGCTTCCGTCTCAAAAACAAATTAGATAAATGCCACTCCAATTATGTCGATTCATAAAAATGCCACTGCAATTTCCAAACTTTGAAAAATGACACTGCAATTTTTGCAAACTTTGAAAAACGCCACTGCAGTTTGCAAACTTTGTAAACGCCACTCCAGACTTCGAAAAATGCCACTAGAAATGGCATTTTTCAAAGTTTGGAAATTGCAGTGGCATTTCTCAGATACACCAGATTTGGAGTGGCATTTATCAAATTAACCCAAAACAAAAATAACTGGGCGAGCTGCTGGGTCCCTGGTGTCAGCCGCTCGTTGTGCAATTCTCTCATTTATTGACTATGTTGACAATGGCATGGGACCCAGATGTCAGAAATCCACTAGGAGGAGCCAGTTTTTATTGGCTTGAAATAAGGAGGCACTTGCTTGCGTACTGCCATGACCTTGGCGGGTCCCTGCTGTCATCCTCTCCACGTACAATCATCTCCTGATTGTGTACGCGTCAACTTGCTAGGCCCACAAGTCAGCCTGTAAACCCGTGGAGGACAAATACAACCCATTTAAAAAAATAACATCCCATTCCATACATTCAAACGGAAAGTTCAACATTCAGAGCAAAGTAATAGGTCTGATCCACATATAGAGTACTGAACTTCCAAGTTGACAACCATCATAGCCAAGTTAACTATCTACTCCCACTAATACTCTAGTAGCGTACAAGTACTAACTTACTCTTAGCTAACTACATGATGCCGGCCGCCATCTGTGGTACACGCTAAACGCTGGCACCGGCGTCGTGCGCCTCGCCTCGGACTTGCAAGAGGTGCGATAGGGCGCGTTGCTCGCGCGCGTTGGCCCTTTCCATGCCGGCATGGTCCACTGAAGCTTCGGCTTCCAAGCGGGAAACCCACTTGATGAGCTGGTAGTAAAAATCGGCGTCGCGAACGCGTGCGTGCCCGACAGCCTCCAGGGCTATTTGCCAGGCGCTGGCCTCCACGTAGTCGGCCCAGTTGCGGGCGCTCTGCTCGCGACTCAGAGCGTCGGTGCGCTGCGGCTCCATGTCCCGCTGGCGGCGCAAATCGGTGATACGCTGCTCCTCCGCCAGGCGGTCGCGCTCCAACAACTCCTACTCCTCTGCCATGTGGTCGCGCTCCAACAACTCCTCGATCTCCGCATTGCCATCTAAAGACAGATAGAATGCCTCCTCCCTCCGCCTGCCTTCCGGTGAAAACCCGAACACTAGTTCTGGCGGTGACCGCCTCCGGTGTCGCCTACCGCGGACGAGCGGGGGCATGGCGGACGTGGCGAGCGACGTCGGGCCGGTGGGGGCTTATGAGGATATGGCGAGTTGGGTCATGGTGGCACCGGAGAAGGCCGGGAAACAGTACTTATAGGCGGAAGGTAGCGCAACGGTCATCGGAATTCAATGCATAATGGCTTAGCGCGCCAGCTTGCCATGGAAAACTAGAGAAACTGAAATTATGACTGTGTCGTCCCGTCCCGTCTGGGTCACACACCGGCATGGCGGTCAAACGAGTGCACTCGAATCATCTCCCTCCTTGTCAATAATGATTCGATGGATTTAAAAAGCCCGCAACAATTAAAGCGTATCTTTTTTGCATCAGTTAGCTGCCTTAATTACAGCCGGCTGCATGCAGGCACTCAAAATCGCTCGCGGGCAGTACGCGAAGCAGTATGCAACGAGTCACAGCCGAGGGCACGCATGCAGCCACTTAAATCGCTGGAATTAATTAGGCTTAAACTTCTGCATGTCGTTAATTATTTCCATGCCTTGGTCTTGCTGCTTTGCTCACGGGACTAATAAACCCGGACGGAGGGAGTACCTTGGTTGGTGAGAGGTTTGAATTAAGCCCCACAAACTAGAAAGGAGGTACTAGTACGTGCATGATCCGCTATTTATTCGTGTAGGATCGAGTAGGTTGTTTCTTGAATTGAGTCCTGCAAACCAGAAAGGAGGTAGTACGTGCGTGATCCGCTATTTATCCGTGTAGGATCGATAGTGTAGCTTGTCAGTGTCTTCAGAGGTAGGAATTTTTATCCGTGTAGGATCGATAGTGTAGCTTGGCAGTTTCTTCAGAGGTAGGCATTTTTACTCAAAAAACTGCCACTTTACATCTTGCAACGCAAATAAAACTGCCAGGAGCGCATTTGTAGGCTAGCTAGTGATCGATCAGTAACTTGTAAACACCGAGCAAACAGAAATAAGTAACTGTTAATGCATCTCAATGATTCACAGATCATATACAAATATGTAGCTCCAAAAGCAAAGATCAGCCACTTCGGATCTTGCGTCGCAACTAAAACTAACTAGCACGGTTCCCATACATAAGATCAACATGTTAATGCATCTCAATGATTCACAGATCATATACAAATATGTAGCTCCAAAAGCAAAGATCTAGAAAAAACATCTGTTCTTCCTACTAACATGGATGCTTCTCTTGGCCAACATTCAGTACAGACTGAAAGACAAATTTGTTTGTGAAGTCTACAATTCCTCTTGCAAACGTAAGTGGTTTCACCAATAGCTGGAACCATGAGAATGAACCACACATGATGGAGGAACATCCACTACAATATGATTTGGTCTTCTCTCGATCACACCACGAGACTATTTTCGGAATACAAACTTTAACTTAGGCAAAATGATGCCCATTGTATAATCAAACCAAAGCAATGAAGCACCTAGTGTTGGCCAATAAATAGTATAGTACTACTTTTCTGCAGTCCATGAAGTGACTATCCAGTCTTTCTGTGTCTATTTTCAAATAGCACTGCATGCAGTGACTATACTATTCTCTTATGCAGTTCAACCAAAATTGCGGACACTTTGTTTGTTTGCCAAATAGCAACAGGCAGACATCTCTTTCTGCACAAATATCAAGCTGCTAGTAAACATATACCACACCTTGTATTTACGGTTTAAACATGTCTCTTTCGCTTAGCATCTGTCATATTCTGCACTGGACAATCTGATACAGTTATGTTTTGCCCTAGACAATTTCATACTGAATTGATTTGCTAGTTCAGAGCAGAAATATAGCGCCTATTCTTCATCAGACCAAGGATATCCATGTTCGCAGTGATGGAAGAGGTGAAATCGATACAACCGAAATTGAGCATCTAATCATTGAATCCTGTCCTGCACCTCCAATGTAGGTCTACCCTGCCAATAAATTCACATGAAAACCACTAGTATTACTATCTAATGACAGTACAAAAAGAGTAGCAAGATAGTAGAAAACCATGTACCTTCGTAATGAACGGCTCATAGTGCCACCAATTGGATATAAAGGTTTTGAAAAAAGCATGCTCCTAATGTTGAACCAGTACGTTGGACTTTTTGTGCAGTTCCACTAAAATCGAGCATCCCTATTTGCATAGATATTGAAAGTGTGATTACTCTAAAAGTGGCACTAGTTGAAGCATAGACTCACAAATATAACCATTCCAATTTATTAATGGGAAAAGGTAGCAAGACTGTTTCTAACCACCTGTTTGAAGGAATAAATAAAGCAACAACGACTGATGTCAGTAAGGCATACATAGTTTTTTTTGAAAAACTGAGCCATTCCTGACCTTTCCTCTTCTTTTAAGCAAATTTTGTGCAGTTATACTAAAATAAAATTCCATCACCACCTTGACAATTCAGTGACACTGTACAAAAGGAAATGACTTAACATTACATCATGATGTCAGGTATGTAGTCGATAGGCATTAGAGACAAACATACAGACCTCCCCCAATAACATACTGAACATTAATTTTAATAAAGGTGTGACTAGCTTTACTGGGATAATTTGAGTGAACTCTACACCCTTTATTCCTTAATATAAGACATTTTCGCGGTTCAATTTAAAGTACCCAAACGTCTAGTATTTAAAAAAACAGGTAGTAGTTTTCTTGAGCACATATCTGGGAAAGCTTGCCACACTTTATTTATGTCCATATGCTAATGCAACACCATTCGAATACTACACATATACACTAATCCAGTGGCTAGTGCAACAGTAGAGTAGTTAGTTTATTACAGGGTATAGTACAATGGTTTTACTGAATAGATTTCAATAAACTCTAGCACTGGAAGGTTTCTATAAGAATTAACAATACAAAATGTAAAGGTAACAAGTTTCAGCATTGGTATACTAGCTGTGCATGAGCATTAAACCAAATACAAAAGTCTGAAGGTAACTAGCATTATTAACTAATGACAGTATAAAAAAATTGCAAACCATGTACCTCCAAGGTAAATATCATTTCGAACTCGGGGGGACCTTAAAAATTGCTATCCCAATCTTGATAATCGATCAAACATAAAAACTTGATCGAACGAATCAAGAGAACAGCCGAAGGAGGAGGTGCCCACTCTTGACCTTTCCTCTTGTCTTCATAATTGTCTGTGCAGTTTAACCAAAATAAAATGACATCAGCGCCTTGGCATTTTGGTGACACTGTACAAAAAAATCAACTTATCTCATGAAAGTGAGGTATGTAATCTATAAGCATTAACAGTGCAAAAATCTGAAGGTAGTAACAAGTTTCATCGTTGGTATACTGGCTATGCAACAACATTAGAATGCCTTAGCTGAAAAATCTTTAATACATCCACAATCAACAGCTAACCCTGAAATAATCCAGTGACATTAAATGGCATTGCTTAAATTTATCGGTGGCATTAGACTAAGAGCGGCATTAGTTAAATGTGGCATCACTTTAGCAGTAGCATTGCTTGACTTGACTGATGGCGTTATACTAACAACAAAAAAAGTGCTAATAAGAGCATGGGAGGCCCATTCGGACAGTGGGCGCACCAGTACGATGTACCTCCACGGACGTAGAGTGGTGAGGGAGGTATGGTTGCCCAGAGCAACAAATATCCAGGCAGCATATGTGGATTACGTCCCATTTTTGTTCTCTTTAGCCACCTTTTTCCTATGCGAGGACAACAAACTGATCGACCTGGTCATTCTCTATTGCGTTGTCATGCCTTTCTACCCTTCTTCAACCAAGAGACATGAGACTCGTTCTTTAGCTACTGATTTTCCCCTTTTCAACCTAGATGCGGGTTCGATGCCTACTCTCTTGGACAGTACAGTCTCCCTTCCTTTCCTTATTCAACCCAGACATGGATTAGTCTGCATGAAGTAGGGTTTCCTTTAATAGTGCAAATTATTGATTTCATTTGCGTGGCCAGCAGAGCAGAGGATAGCAAATTGCGAAGATGGTGGAGTGGAAAAAGATCCACATGCAACGACGTGGCAGATGGGGCAATAGAACAAGGTTAAGGTTTGAAAAGAGGTAGCATACCTGAGGGTCGGCGGGAAGTGCCTTCGCTCGTGGTCGTCATCCTCCGCACACACTATGTAGCGACCAGACCTCAAACGGTCCAATCTCTGTGCTCAGGCGTCATCCTTGGATCAGTAATGCTGACACCACACAGTGCTTGAACGATTTATAACAGAGTAGCAATCACACACTTATTACAACGAGTGTCTCAAAAGAGAACTTAATACAATAATAATGGCTTAAGGCCATCTAATAACGATAACAACGGAAGGCTTGGAAGTTAAATGGGTCCATCAACTCCAACGGCATCACTGAGTATAGAACCACGACCAGAAAGCACCTTAATCATCGTCTGAAAAGTCTGCAACATGAACGTTGCAGCCCGAAACGGGTCAGCACATGGAATATGCTGGCAATGTAACACATAGAGAGCAATGAAATAAATAGGCTATACTATATGCATATTTGGCTGGTGGAAAGCTCTATGGTTACAGTTTTGCGTAAAGCCAATTTTTCCCTATTGCAAAGGAATAAATTTTATTTAACTATCATGGTAGTTGTTAAACATTGAGAATGGTTGACAGCATTCTCAATCCCAATTAAGCATCATCATTAAACAAAACCCAACAAAATTAATTAGAGTAACATGATGAGATTCACATGATAATCCAGGTACTAGATACTCAAGATGTCCATAATCGGGGACACGGCTAACCATGATTAGTTTATACACTCTGCAGAGGTTTGTGCACTTTTCCCCACAAGACTCGATCTCCTCCGTTGGGATTCTCGCACTTCATGGTGTTTGAGAAACAAATGACCAAGACATAGTCTTTCATAAGCGCTAGCACCTTACGATCGGGTAGACTGTTACACCTACTTTCCCCTACATCTGCTAGTCTACCACTGTAAGAGTTCGCACAACTTAATCAACTATGCTAGAGCCCATAGTAGCTTGTGGCTGCACACGGAAGTTTCTAGCATGAATAATCTCATGATCCCTTTGAGCCTGGGTGGCGGTCCAAAAGAAAAACAGGCAATCGCTGGAATACCCAGGTGCCTCAATCCACCCAGATGTGTATTTAAGTTGCCACCTTAGATAAACCATTAATTTAATAATCTCACATTTGTCATGGATGCACTCACCCAATCCATGTCTACTAGCATAGCATGGCAATATAAGCAAACGTAGAAGTTACACCCAAAGGTTTGATAATAAACAGGTAATAGGTACTACCTCAACTACTTCCTAGAACCCACAATTTAATTAGATCCTTTTCACACCCTAGCTAGTCCATGCATTTGAGTGTGCATCATGTTTACTTTCATCAGAAACTTGAAATGGGGAAGGCAGAACCCCCGGCACCCCCCCTGAAATCAACTAGGGTTTACTAAAAATAATTTCAATGAACCTGAAATGCCCTTCTAAAATGTCCACTCTCTTTGTCTTAGGTTAGAACCTCTGGCAAAATTGGTGAACAATTTTCTAGGTCAACAGAAGGTCATTGATTTAAACCATAAATATTTGAATTTGGGCATTTAAATGCTATTAAATAATTTAAGTGCTCAAATAATTCTGGAAATAATTGTTTGCTGTTAGGAATAATCCCAATAGAGCCCACAATTATTTTCAGGATTTTAGAAAGTGCCTAGGTATTTTAAATAAAGCCCTAAAGCTACAGAAAAATAGAAAAAGAAAACAAAATCAAAAAAACGGGGAAAGAAGCCCACCTGGGCCTTACCTGGCTCGGTGCAGCCTACTGGCTCGGCAGTCACCCCCTACCTCGCGCCAGGAGGCAGGGGCGCGTGCTCGCCGCGCGCCCACCTCCTGCTTCTACCGACGCCGGGAGACGCCCTGAAGTGCCACGCGACCCCCCTCGTCTCCCTCTCGTCCTCTCTCACTCTCCCCCTCGTCCCCTCATCCTCTCCCGCGATGGCCGAGCGCGCCCATCGCCGCCGATCGCCGTAGTCGCCGCTAGAGACCTCCCCTCGCCCCTCCGACGAGCCCATCGGCTCCGCCTCGTCTCCCTCGTCCTCCCCACCGAGCCACGCTTCGCCGGAAGCCCTGCAACGCCGCCTTTGCCCTCGTCTTCAACCTCGGGCATCCGAGATTGCCGGCGACCGCACTTCTTCCTCAGCCCGTCCCCGAGCCTGCTGAGACCACCGCTGCACTCCATGTGAGCTCCTGCTCCTTCCACCATGCTCGCCCCCTCCGTTTCCGTCCCCTAGCTCCGATTTCCACCACGGCCGAAGCTCGCCGGCGCCGTGCCTCGTCGCCGTCGTGGCCAGAGCCACCGTGGCTTTAAGCCGGGCACACCACCGTGCTCAGCGCAGCCCCAGGAACCCGTAGTCACCACCAGTTCTTCCTCCCGTGCACCGTAGCCTCGAAACCGACCTCGCCCGAACTCCGGCGACCGCCAAGCTCGTCGCCGGCGTCGTTTCCGGCCACCCCGAGCCCAACTACCACCACCAAACGATGCGGCTCGCTCCCCGCATCGCGTAGCACATCTCCGCCGTCGTTTTGGTCGCCTGAGGGTGTTTTCCGAAGCCCTCCGCCGTCTCGGGCCTCGTCGGCGGCTCAACACCGGCGAGTTGACCCAGTTTGACCCTTGGGTGGGCCCAGGTAGACCCCCCTGAGTCTATGACAGGTGGGGCCGGTTTGTTAACTAAATTAGGATTAGTTTTAATTAAATCTTACTTAATCAGTCACTGACTACTGGGCCCTGCCCAGTAATTAGGCTAATTAAACGTAGTTAGTGCACTGAGAGGCTGACAGAAGGGGCCCACCAGTCAGGTTTGACCTGGGATGGCGCCTTTGACCTGCTGACGTCACCCTGATGCATTGCTGACGCAGTAATTGTTTTTCTGGCTTTATTCTTATTCAGGAAATTCCAGAAAATAGTTCAAACTTCAAAAATTCATAGAAATTCAACCATAACTCCAAATGAGATAAATTATATATGAAAAATTATCAGAAAAATTCAATCTATCCATCTGTAATGGTTTCATGCATGACAAAACAAGTTTACCTTGCTGTTTAAGCAGAATAAGGAAATGCACTATACATGCCATATTTAATGAGCTAATATTTGAATCTTTGATTCAAATGAGCTCATCCCTTTCTATTCTAGCTTGCATTAGGCCAAGACACCAACATATTGCCATGTCATAGCATGCATCATATTGTTGCATATCGTCATGTGTTGACTGTGTTCCGATGTGCTCTTCGTGGTAGGTTCTGCCTCCGAGGATATTCACGAGTATCCAACTGAAGGGCAGTATCCCACTACCACTCCATCAGGCAAGCAACCATTGATCATTCCGATACAACCCATGTTCTCGCTCCTCCTCTTGTTTACTGCATTAAGACAACACGATTCAAACTGCTGTGTGCTATGGTAGTTGAACCCTTATCCTCTACATGACCTGTCATTGCAACAGTAACTAGATGAAACCCACTAGCATGTGTAGGAGTTGATTGAGCCATGTTTTGTGATTCCTACCTTGCTATGCCTGCTATGCTTAGAGTTGTGTCAGGTCTGGTTCATCTGGGTGATGGGCTAGAGTGAAATGCTTATATCGGTAATATGTGGGATGTGTTGAACATGTTTTGGTAAAGGTATCGATGAGAGGCCATGTAGGAGTACATGGTGGGTTGTTTCATTGAGGCCGTCCCTAAGAACTGAGATCTGTATGCGTGATTTAAGATTCAGCTACTACCACACATTGGGCCCTGAAATATGACCCCGCTCGACTTACTGACCCCTCTCGCCTCGGTCCAGGAGTTGCAACTAGATTCTGGTGTTTGTAGGTTATGTGTTGGCGGCCGTGCATAGCGCCGACCCTAGGGGTGGGCTATGTTGCGATAGATACACCGTGGCACGCTGTACCGAGTCACCTGTTTGGTGTCTCGGGAACCCTGTTCACATCGTTTGGGGCCGTTGAGGACACCCCGGCCGGATTTCCTTGCGGATGGAACCTGAATAGGCGATAAACCTGGACTAGAGACTTGTGAGGTTAGTCAGGTCGTGGTCTACACCCACGTCGGTTTTCGCTTGAAGTCTGCCAAGCACATATCGTGTGCAGACGCTAAGTGGTGGAAACATGTGTGACGAAGTACACCCCTGCAGGGTATAAAACTATTCGAATAGCCGCGTCCGCGGTAAAGGACTACTTGGTTGCCTATACAGTTCATAGACAAGTTAATGGATACTACTAAAAGACTCAAGATAAGTGTGAGTACCGAGGATGGCCCTCTCGCAGGATGACGAGGGAGGATCCCCGGTGGAGTATTGTGTTGGTGAGTAGTGGACTCGTGTGCGAAAACTATTTTACTAAAGAGGTTCCGTAGGATAGCTTAGCCAAGAGTCAAAGCTGGCTTGCTGCATAACCCCCACCACCTTCTTGAGAATGAGCATGTATAGTTGGTTCTGATGTAAGACTTGCTGAGTACCGTTGCACTCATGTTTGCTTATTTATTGTTTTCAGACGACAACACTGCCCCCTCCGATGGGTTTTATGTAGACCTTGACGTCGACGAGTGACTAGCCACCCAGGTGGTGATCCCGGCCATGGAGGGCCCTATGTAGATAGACAGGCTTCGAGAAGCCTTCTTTCTTTCTAGAGTCTGTACTCAAACTAGTTGCTTCCGCATGTTCTTGCATGATTGTATGACTTGAGTGTCAGGGCATGTGACCCCTATCTGTATGAACATGTTATGTATGGCTCTCTGGAGCCTTTAAATATAGTACTTGAGTTGTAGAGTTTTGTTGTGATGCCATGTTGTATGTATTCATATCGGGCATATTGTGTGTATGATTGAAATGCTTGGTATGAGTGGGATCCGACAATCTAGTTGTTTATCCTTGGCAGCCTTTCTTATGGGGAAATGTAGTCTAGTGTTCCTCGAGCCATAGTAGTCCGCTACAGCCCGGTTCACCGGAGTCCTGCTAGCCCAGCACTACTGTTCAGGACACTTGACTGGCCGACATGTGTTTCACTTCGTCCCTATGTCTGTCCCTTCGGGGAAATGTCACACGGTGACTTCCGGAGTCCTGCCTAGCCTGCTACAGCCCGGGATCCCCGGAGTCCTGTTAGCCCAGTGCTACAGCCCGGAATCACTCGTTGATGACCGACATGTTCGATGTGATTCACGTATGCCCGTTTCCATAGGTCTGTGCCGCTTTGGGTTCACGACTAGCCATGTCGGCCTGGGTTCTCTGTCATATGGATGCTAGCGACACTATCATATACGTGAGCCAAAAGGCGCAAACGGTCCCGGGCCATGGTAAGGCGACACCCGTGGGATACCGTGCGTGAGGCCGCAAAGTGATATGAGGTGTTACCGGCTAGATCGATGTGGCTTGGAATCGGGGTCCTGACAGCGTTGGCATCAGAGCCGGACTGCCTGTAGGTTCGTTGAGCCAAACTGGTCGATGTCGAGTCTAGAAATGCTTTAGTTATATGTAGGGGAATTGATTGTGGAAGGGAACGTAAGGTTCTTTTACTCCTTTACCCTATGCCTCTGATCTGAGTCATTCTCTTCTAATTCAACGTGGGTTAAGGACTAGGCTCTCTTCTTCTATCAGGTTCACGTGTTACTAATCCGTAGTAGCTTATAGGATTATTGCTACGAGTCCCAGTCCAGTTTCTACTATTTTTAGTATGTTGCTATTTGAATCAGAACCTTGATATGATGCTGTTGAGCGGTATTGTGAACTGTTGTGGATGTCTCAAATCTTTTTCTGAGCATTTACAGTCGTTATGCTGTCCAATTTTCCCTAGGAATTCTGATGTCTTTGTCTTGTGGTTGTGCTTTCAGATGGCCAACCGTCCTCAAAACCAAGTGGTTCGCCTGACCAGGTGCCTCGACGTGCCCGGTCATACTGCTATGTTAGTCCGGGTCATGATCGAGACAGGATACCGTTGGTATCCCGAATACACTGTCGAAGAGCAGTTCCGTGACTTTAATCAAAGCCAGTATTTCTGCACCGTCAGGATATTTCCTTCCTATCCTGGATCTACCAAGCCCCTTCACTATTCCTATGGACTCGGGGTTACCGTTGAGATGGCTGTGCAGGATGCTGCCTACTCCATGATGACCATCTTGCGAGTCCGGACTGTCCTGCTACGGAACACTGACTTCCGTTACATGCCAGCTTCACTTCCGGGAGCGCAAGGGTATCTTCAGGCTATCTATGCTGACTCCACTCAGGAGGACTCATTAACTCGTACCACTGCTGAGATGCTCAAAGATAAGGACCGAGAGAATCGGGCCTTGAGGCTGGAGCTTTTTAATACTCATGCTGATCATTGGGCCACATTGACTCGGTTTGCACCTGCGGTGCAAGCTGGATGTATGGATACAAGGGATCTGTATCCTGTGAGATCAGCTCTGCCAGACATGGTGGATTGGCGCGATGTGGGAGGCATCACCCCACCCCGTGGTCCCCGCAGGCCACCGTTTGTTGGTCCAAGACCTCATCCTAGCCCCTATGGTCCACAGGCTCCTCAGGACCGTCTGTTTCCGGATGATCACGTTGAACTTCAGGCTATGGAGGTGACTTCTATGAGGACTACTACGGAGCTGTCTGAGTTAGTAGTAGTACCACTAGTATTGTAGTAGTTGTATCTCCACTGTCCTGCGTGACTTGTGGAATATGACTTTGCGTGTAATCGATTCCGGAGGTGTAGACAAATAATGTATAGGAACTTGGAATTCCTCCGATGAGATGTAACGTCTTTCATCATAGTTGTACTGTAGCCTGGGCTTGTACTAAACTATGTATGATGTGTATGACCGTTGGTATATATATGGCAGTTTTATATTACCATGACATACGGATGAGCATCTCTGCATTCCGTGTTATCCATTACATTTTGCACTTCCTTGCTAAGTTTGATCCATCCTTGTCTAAACCGTTGTCTTGTTTTCTCCTAGGATGGTCAACACCCACGGCAACCCTGCTGTCCCGGAGCAGGGGGAAGCCAGTGCAGCTAGAGGTGAAAATCTGCCTCACCCGCCTTCTCTGGCCGAAGTGATGCTGGAGGCGGAAAGAAACAAGCGTGAGACCAACCGCCTACTGGAGCGGATTGAGCAGAACACTGCACGCCACCCATGAAATGACTTGGTGTCAATCAATGACTTTATCAAGCTGTACCCACCAAAGTTTAACCATTCCGTCGAGCCCCTCGATGCGGATGATTGGCTTCGCAGCATCACCCACAAGCTACGTTCTGCCAACGTAGCCGAAGCCGACAAGGTTACCTATGCTGCCTATCATCTCGAAGGCCCCGCTAGCCATTGGTGGGAAAACTTCGAAGCTATGCGCCCGGTCGGTCAAATCACTACCTGGGCTGAATTCAGTGAGGCTTTCCGTGAGCATCACATTCCGGAAGGTATCATGGATCGCAAGAGGGAGGAGTTTTGCAACTTCACCCAAGGAAGGCTGACTGTGGATGCATATAGTCGTGAATTTGGGAACCTGGCACGCTATGCTCCTGAAGAGGTTTCTACTGACGCCAAGAAGCAGGCAAGGTTCCGCAAGGGACTTAGCCCTGAGCTTCGCCGCGATCTTCATCTGCATGAGTGCACATCTTTTCAGAAGTTGGTCAATAAAGCCATCAGTGCTGAGATAGGCCAGACTGATTATGACGCTTCACGCAAGCACTCCCGTGATTTTGGCTCTTCTTCCGGCTCTGGAGCTCAGAAGCGCCGGGTTTGGATCCCAAGCACGGCACTGCCACCCAGATTCATCCCAAGGCCATCCTTTGAGGCGCCTCGTCCCAACCAGCAATTTGCACCACCCAAGCCCTATGGTGGCCCCGCTGCTAATGCTGCTCCACGCCCCAATGTGGTAACACGCTTCAACTGTGGAGAGCCGGGTCACTATAGTCGAGAGTGTCCCCAGAACAATCCCAATCAAGTTGGAAAGTCCGTTGGCCGTGGTAAGCCCGCGGGAAAGACTTTCTACGCCAAGCCGGCCACCACTGCCCATGGCCATGTTAACTATGTTTCAGCCGAGGAGGCTCATGAGGATCCTAACGTCGTCCTTGGTACGCTCCTTGTTAATTGCCATCCGACATCTGTTCTTTTCGATACTGGAGCATCTCATTCATTCATATCCGAGAACTATGCTCGGTTGCATAACACGACATTCTGTGACATGCCCACTTCTATGGTAATTCAAACTCCGGGTTCCAAATGGCAAACTTCTAGAGTAAGCCATGGGAACGAAATTCTTGTCGATAGACTTGTCTTCCTTGCATCTTTAATAGCTCTCAGGTCCTCCGACATAAACATCATCTTGGGTATGGACTGGATGTCATCTCATTATGCTAAGATCGATTGTGCCACTAGAACCGTTCAACATACTCACCCCTCGGGCAAGACAGTTAATGTCTTAACTCGAGTGGCCAAGCGCCAACTTTACTCCCTAAATGCCAACCCTCTTCCAGACCTTGAGGATGTTCCGGTAGTCCGAGACTTTCCAGATGTGTTTCCAGAAGAACTGCCAGGTGTTCCACCTGACAGGGATGTCGAGTTTGTGATAGACCTTGTTCCAGGAACCGTTCCAATTTCTAGAAGACCATACAAGATGGCACCATTAGAACTAGCCGAGCTTAAGAACCAACTCGATGAGTCCTTGAACAAGGGGTTCATCCGTCCTAGTTCCTCTGCTTGGGCTTGCCCCGTCCTCTTCGTCAAGAAGAAGGATGGAACGGATCGAATGGTTGTAGATTACTGACCTGTCAATCTGGTCACCATGAAGAACAAATACCCGCTTCCCAGGATCAACGACCTGTATGATCAGCTCGCTGGATCCTCAGTCTTCTCCAAGATGGATTTGAGGTTAGGCTACCATCAAATAAAAATCAGAAACGGGGACATTCCCAAAACGGCCTTTGTTACTCGTTACGGCCAATACGAGTACACCGTCATGTCCTTCGGTTTAACCAATGCCCCGACTACTTTTTCTCGGTTAATGAACTCAGTCTTCATGGAGTACTTGGATAAATTCGTCGTTGTATACCTCGATGACATACTCATCTACTCCAAGAATGAAGAGGGTCATGCCGAACATCTAAGGCTGGTATTGATGAAACTTCGAGAGCATCACCTTTATGTCAAATTCTCCAAGTGTGAATTTTGGTTGCCAGAAGTGACCTATCTAGGCCATGTAATCTCTGGTAAGGGTATTTCTGTCAATCCCGAGCGAGTTCAAGCCGTCCTTGATTGGACTCCACCTGAAACGGTCAAGCAAGTTCAGAGTTTCCTTGGCCTAGCGAGCTATTGCCGCTGCTTCGTCGAGAACTTCTCCAAGGTTGCTAAACCTCTAACTGAACTCCTCAAGAAAGATAAAAAGTTCGAGTGGACTCCACAATGCGAGTTCAGTTTTCAGGAACTGAAAAGACGCCTGACATCTGCTCCCGTACTGGTACCACTAGATTTCTCCAAGGACTTTATTATCTATTGCGACGCCTCGCGACAAGGACTAGGTTGCATACTCATGCAAGATCGTCAGGTAATTGCCTATGCT
Organism: Triticum monococcum; assembly: GCA_034509565.1. Classification (NCBI taxonomy): domain Eukaryota; kingdom Viridiplantae; phylum Streptophyta; class Magnoliopsida; order Poales; family Poaceae; genus Triticum; species Triticum monococcum. The sequence goes on along the minus strand of CM067843.1, from coordinate 58,665,982 downwards.
TCACGGCAATTACACCCACATGAGGAAAATTATCCCACACATGATCTAGAGCTTGCAGCTGTAGTCCATGCACTTAAAACCTGGCGACATTACCTTCTCGGTAATCGTTGCGAGATCTTCACCGATCACCAAAGTTTGAAATATATCTTCACCCAACCAGATTTGAATCTCAGGCAAAGATGTTGGGTCGAGTTGATCTCAGATTACGACTTAGGAATAACTTACACCCCTGGCAAAGCCAATGTCATGGCTGATGCACTAAGTCGTAAGTCCTATTGTAACAACCTGATGTTACAACAAAGTCAACTACTTCTCCATGAGGAATTTCGTAAGCTTAATCTTCACATTGTTCCTCGAGGATTCCTATCCACCCTAGTGGCGAAACCTACCCTTATGGATCAAATCATAGCTGCCCAGAAGCGTGATAAGGGCATATTCTGGATTAAGGAAAACATTGCTAGCAGAGTTGCTAAATGTTTCTCCATGGATGAGCAAGGTGCTATCTTCTTTGAGAACCGTCTGGTGGTTCCCAAGAAACAACATCTATGCCAGATGATCCTTAAGGAAGCTCATGAATCCCCTCTCACCATTCATCCTGGTAGTACTAAAATGTATCAAGACCTACGCCAGAGGTTTTGGTGGACTAGGATGAAGAGAGAAATCGCTCAATACATTGCTAATTGCGACGTTTGTCGTCGTGTTAAAGCAGAGCATCAACGGCTTGCTGGCACCCTTCAACCTTTGGCTATTCCTGAATGGAAATGGGATAAAATCAGTATGGATTTCATCACTGGGTTTCCCAGGACCAAGAGAGGGAATAATGCCATCTTCGTTGTGATCGACCGACTTTCCAAAGTAGCCCACTTTCTACCTGTTCGTGAGAGTATCACTGCTAGCCAGCAAGCTGACTTATACATCTCCCGAATAGTGTCTCTTCATGGTGTTCCATTGGAAATTAACTCAGACCGTGGGAGTCTCTTCACCTCTCAATTTTGGGAAAGTTTCCAAAATGCTATGGGAACTCGTCTCTCCTTTAGTACCGCCTTCCATCCTCAATCAAGTGGTCAAGTAGAGCGAGTTAATCAAATTCTGGAAGATATGCTCCGAGCTTCTGTTATCTCGTTCAAAATGAGTTGGGAGAAATGCCTTCCATTCACGGAGTTTTCTTATAACAATAGTTATCAAGCTAGTTTGGGCAAAGCCCCTTTCGAAGTTCTTTATGGACGAAAATGTCGAACGCCTCTTAACTGGTCAGAAATCGGGGAAAGACAACTCTTTGGCCCGGATATGATTTAGGAAGCAGAAGAGCAGGTTCACGTTATTCGTGAGAAATTGAAAACAACCCAATCTCGCCAAAAGAGTCAACATGATCGTAAACATAAGCCTATGACCTTTGAAGTTGACGAGAAGGCTTACCTTCGGGTTACTCCGTTAAAGGGAACCCATCGTTTCGGTATCAAAGGCAAATTGGCTCCTCGTTACATTGGACCCTTTCGCATTCTTGCCAAACGAGGAGAAGTTGCCTACCAATTGGAACTACCTCCGCATCTTTCCAGAGTTCACGATGTCTTCCACATTTCGCAACTCAGGCGTTGCTTCGCGGATCCTATCCGTGGAGTGGACCACGAAACGCTTGATTTACAAGATAATCTCTCTTATCGGGAATATCCCGTTCGTATCCTTGATCAAGCCGAGCGTACCACTCGACGTCATAATATCAAGTTTCTCAAGGTTCAATGGTCACACCATTCTGAGGAAGAAGCCACTTGGGAAAGGGAGGATCGTCTTCGACTCGAGTACCCCACCTTCTTTCTAGAGGATCCTAAATCTCGGGACGAGATTCTTTTGAGTGGGGGTGAGTTGTCACACCCTAGCTAGTCCATGCATTTGAGTGTGCATCATGTTTACTTTCATTAGGAACTTGAAATGGGGAAGGCAGAACCCCCGGCACCCCCCCTGAAATCAACTAGGGTTTACTAAAAATAATTTCAATGAACCTGAAATGCCCTTCTAAAATGTCCACCCTCTTTGTCTTAGGTTAGAACCTCTCGCAAAATTGGTGCACAATTTTCTAGGTCAATAGAAGGTCATTGATTTAAACCATAAATATTTGAATTTGGGCATTTAAATGCTATTAAATAATTTAAGTGCTCAAATAATTCTAGAAATAATTGTTTGCTGTTAGGAATAATCCCAATAGAGCCCACAATTATTTTCAGGATTTTAGAAAGTGCCTAGGTATTTTAAATAAAGCCCTAAAGCTATAGAAAAATAGAAAAAGAAAACAAAATCAAAAAAAAGGGGGAAAGAAGCCCACCTTGCCCTTACCTGGCTCGGCGCAGCCTACTGGCTCGGCCAGTCACCCCCTACCTCGCGCCAGGAGGCAGGGGCGCGTGCTCGCCACGCGCCGGCCACGCGCCGGCCACCTCCTGCTTTTGCCGACGCCGGGAGACGCCCTGAAGTGCCACGCGACCCCCCTCGTCTCCCTCTCGTCCTCTCTCACTCTCCCCCTCGTCCCCCTCATCCTCTCCCATGATGGCCGAGCGCGCCCCTCGCCGCCGATCGCCGTAGTCGCCGCTAGAGACCTCCCCTCGCCCCTCTGACGAGCCCATTGGCTCTGCCTCGTCTCCCTCGTCCACCCCACCGAGCCACGCTTTCCCGGAAGCCCTGCAACGCCGCCTTCGCCCTCGTCTTCAACCTCGGGCATCCGAGATCGCCGACGACCGCACTTCTTCCTCAGCCCGTCCTCGAGCCCGCTGAGACCACCGCTGCACTCCCTGTGAGCTCCTGCTCCTTCCCCCGTGCTTATCCCCTTCGTTTCCGTCCCCTAGCTCCGATTTCCACCACGGCCGAAGCTCGCCGGTGCCGTGCCCCGTCGCCGTCGTGGCCAGAGCCACCGTGGCTTGAAGCCGGGCACACCACCGTGCTCAGCGCAGCCCCAGGAACCCGTAGTCACCACCAGTTCTTCCTCCCGTGCACCGTAGCCTCGAAACCGACCTCGCCCGAACTCCGGCGACCGCCAAGCTCGTCGCCGGCGTCGTTTCCGGCCACCCCGAGCCCAACTACCACCACCAAATGATGCGGCTCGCTCCCCGCATCGCGTAGCACATCTCCGCCGTCATTTTGTCGCCTGAGGGCGTTTTCCGAAGCCCTCCGCCGTCTCGGGCCTCGCCGGCGGCTCAACGCCGGTGAGTTGACCTAGTTTGACCCCTGGGTGGGCCCAGGTAGACCCCCCTGAGTCTATGACAGGTGGGGCCGGTCTGTTAACTAAATTAGGATTAGTTTTAATTAAATCTTACTTAATCAGTCACTGACTACTGGGCCCTGCCCAGTAATTAGGCTAATTAAACGTAGTTAGTGCACTGAGAGGCTGACAGAAGGGGCCCACCAGTCAGGTTTGACCTGGGATGGCGCCTTTGACCTGCTGACGTCACCCTGATGCATTGCTGACGCAGTAATTGTTTTTCTGGCTTTATTCTTATTCAGGAAATTCCAGAAAATAGTTCAAACTTCAAAAATTCATAGAAATTCAACCATAACTCCAAATGAGATAAATTATATATGAAAAATTATCAGAAAAATTCAATCTATCCATCTGTAATGGTTTCATGCATGACAAAACAAGTTTACCTTGCTGTTTAAGCAGAATAAGGAAATGCACTATACATGCCATATTTAATGAGCTAATATTTGAATCTTTGATTCAAATGAGCTCATCCCTTTCTATTCTAGCTTGCATTAGGCCAAGACACCAACATATTGCCATGTCATAGCATGCATCATATTGTTGCATATCGTCATGTGTTGACTGTGTTCCGATGTGCTCTTCGTGGTAGGTTCTGCCTCCGAGGATATTCACGAGTATCCAACTGAAGGGCAGTATCCCACTACCACTCCATCAGGCAAGCAACCATTGATCATTCCGATACAACCCATGTTCTCGCTCCTCCTCTTGTTTACTGCATTAAGACAACACGATTCAAACTGCTGTGTGCTATGGTAGTTGAACCCTTATCCTCTGCATGACCTGTCATTGCCACAGAAACTAGATGAAACCCACTAGCATGTGTAGGAGTTGACTGAGCCATGTTTTGTGATTCCTACCTTGCTATGCCTGCTATGCTTAGAGTTGTGTCAGGTCTGGTTCATCTGGGTGATGGGCTAGAGTGAAATGCTTATGTCGGTAATATGTGGGATGTGTTGAACATGTTTTGGTAAAGGTATCGATGAGAGGCCATGTAGGAGTACATGGTGGGTTGTTTCATTGAGGCCGTCCCTAAGAACTGAGATCTGTATGCGTGATTTAAGATTCAGCTACTACCACACATTGGGCCCTGAAATATGACCCCGCTCGACTTACTGACCCCTCTCGCCTCGGTCCAGGAGTTGCAACTAGTTTCTGGTGTTTGTAGGTTATGTGTTGGCGGCCGTGCATAGCGCTGACCCTAGGGGTGGGCTATGTTGCGGTAGATACACCGTGGCACGGTGTACCGAGTCACCTGTTTGGTGTCTCGGGAACCCTGTTCACATCGTTTGGGGCCGTTGAGGACACCCCGGCCGGATTTCCTTGCGGATGGAACCTGAATAGGCGATAAACCTGGACTAGAGACTTGTGAGGTTAGTCAGGTCGTGGTCTACACCCACGTCGGTTTTCGCTTGAAGTCTGCCGAGCACATATCGTGTGCAGACGCTAAGTGGTGGAAACATGTGTGACGAAGTACACCCCTGCAGGGTATAAAACTATTCGAATAGCCGCGTCCGCGGTAAAGGACTACTTGGTTGCCTATACAGTTCATAGACAAGTTAATGGATACTACTAAAAGACTCAAGATAAGTGTGAGTACCGAGGATGGCCCTCTCGCAGGATGACGAGGGAGGATCCCCGGTGGAGTATTGTGTTGGTGAGTAGTGGACTCGTGTGCGAAAACTATTTTACTAAAGAGGTTCCGTAGGATAGCTTAGCCAAGAGTCAAAGCTGGCTTGCTGCATAACCCCCACCACCTTCTTGAGAATGAGCATGTATAGTTGGTTCTGATGTAAGACTTGCTGAGTACCGTTGCACTCATGTTTGCTTATTTATTGTTTTCAGACGACAACACTGCCCCCTCCGATGGGTTTTATGTAGACCTTGACGTCGACGAGTGACTAGCCACCCAGGTGGTGATCCCGGCCATGGAGGGCCCTATGTAGATAGACAGGCTTCGAGAAGCCTTCTTTCTTTCTAGAGTCTGTACTCAAACTAGTTGCTTCCGCATGTGCTTGTATGATTGTATGACTTGAGTGTCGGGGCATGTGACCCCTATCTGTATGAACATGTTATGTATCGCTCTCTGGAGCCTTTAAATATAGTACTTGAGTTGTAGAGTTTTGTTGTGATGCCATGTTGTATGTATTCATATCGGGCATATTGTGTGTATGATTGAAATGCTTGGTATGAGTGGGATCCGACAATCTAGTTGTTTATCCTTGGCAGCCTTTCTTATGGGGAAATGCAGTCTAGTGTTCCTCGAGCCATAGTAGTCCGCTACAGCCCGGTTCACCAGAGTCCTGCTAGCCCAGCACTACTGTTCAGGACACTTGACTGGCCGGCATGTGTTTCACTTCGTCCCTATGTCTGTCCCTTCGGGGAAATGTCACATGGTGACTTCCGGAGTCCTTCCTAGCCTGCTACAGCCCGGGATCCCCGGAGTCCTGTTAGCCCAGTGCTACAGCCCGGAATCACTCGTTGATGACCGACATGTTCGATGTGATTCACGTATGCCTTTCTCCATAGGTCTGTGCCGCTTTGGGTTCACGACTAGCCATGTCGGCCCGGGTTCTCTGTCATATGGATGCTAGCGACACTATCATATACACGAGCCAAAAGGCGCAAACGGTCCCGGGCCATGGTAAGGCGACACCCGTGGGATACCGTGCATGAGGCCGCAAAGTGATATGAGGTGTTACCGGCTAGATCGATGTGGCTTGGAATCGGGGTCCGGACAATCCTAATCATGCAATGTGTGAGGATTGATCTAATGCAAAAAAACTGGGTAATAGGAAGTATGATCAAAGTGTTACTTGCCTTGCTGATGATCCACAAAACCTAGCGATTCGAAGTAGCAAGCGGCGCACTCCGGGTACTCTATCGCAAACAAACAAGCATACAATAAGTACTCAACTAATGCACAGGTAAAACTCGAATAAGAGATCTAACCAGAAAGTCCAACTTAAGAACTCCGGTTGGCAAAAAGAATCAAATCGAACGAAGCAACAAAAGACAAACGGAAAAAGAAACAGGATTCGTTTACTAATCTAGATCTAGGGCAATTTTAACAGTGGCAAAAACTTGTTTGAGTTGGTTAAACGGAAAGAGGGTTTCGAGACAAAACTCGAGGCGCTTGAATCGTCTGATTCCGATAAACGAGCGAATAGTTATACGAGAACGAAAATCGGATCAGGAATCACGATCAGAAAAATCGCGGATTTAATCCGAGAAAAAGAAAACGACGAACATATTAACGAATGAACGTTCTTTATCTGGATCTAAACGATGAACGCGTTCGTTAAAACGAACGAACGAGCGTGCTCGCTAATTAACTAAACCGAAAAAACCGATCTAACGAAAAAAACAGATATAAGTTTTTTTTAAAAAAAACCGATCGGTTTTCTTTGTGAAAACCGAGGCAATGGCGTCTACCTTGGCGGCTCCGGCGAACGGCGCGGCTCCGGTGCGGCGGGGCGGCAGCGCGGGGTAACGGGGCGGCGGCTAGGGTTAGAGTTTTGGGGCGGCGACGGTTGGGCTGTCTCGGGCCTCGGGCGGCGCTATGAAAAGGCCTCGGCCAGGGAGTCCTGGCGGGATACGGCCCGTAGGTCAGTTCGGACTTTTTTTTAAATAATCACGCAGAGAAAAAAACAAAAGAAATACTAAACCGACTCCAAAAATTCCGAAATAAATTTTCCCCGGCTTCTAAAATGAAGCCGCACAGGATGAACATTTATTTGGGGCCTAAATGCAATTTTGAAAAATGTGCAGTTTTCCTAAATTCAAATAAAATAGCAAATAAAACCGAAATAAAAGCTTATTTGTTTTTTATTAAATCCTCAATATTTCTTTATTTTGGGAAAGTCTTTTTATTCCCTCTCTCAAATTTTTTGCAATAGAAATAATTTAAGATAAAATAAGTAAAATCAAATGATCCTATTTTCAAAATTTGAGACAACTCAAATATGAAAATAACGAAATCCTCAACTCTCTCCGCGGGTCCTTGAGTTGCGTAGAATTTCTAGGATCAACCAAAATGCAATAAAATATGGTATCCAATGATGATCTAGTGTATAACATTCCAAATTGAAAATTTGGGATGTTACAAACCTACCCCCCTTAAGATGAATCTCGTCCTCGAGATTCGGGTTGGCTAGAAAATAGGTGAGGGTGGTCCTTTAGCAAATCTTCCTCTCATTCCCAGGTGGCTTCATCCTCCGTGTGGTGGCTCCACTGAACTTTGCAAAACTTTATAACCTTGCTGCGGGTGACTCGACTGGCATACTCAAGAATCTTGACTGGTTTCTCCTCATAAGTCAAATCACTGTCCAACTGAATCGCTTCCAGCGGCACTGTATCTCTCAGCGGTATATCAGCCATCTCTGCGTGGCACTTCTTCAACTAGGAAACATGGAACACGTCGTGACATCCTGACATTCCTTCGGGCAACTCCAACTTGTAGGCTACTTCTCCCATACGCCCCGAAACTTTGTATGGGCCTACAAAACGTGGCGCTAACTTTCCCTTAACTCCAAAGCGCTTAACTCCTCGAAGTGGAGATACTCGAAGATAAACTCGGTCTCCGACTTCGTAAACTGTCTCCTTGCGTTTAGAATCTGCATAGCTCTTCTGCCTGGACTGGGCTACCTTGTCGGTGTACTAAAGTAGGGGTACCTTAGTATCCCGAACTTGTGCACGGGCAGTCGCAGCGCCCCGCAGCAAGGCTTGCCGGGTGACCGCCAAGGTCCTCCGTGGTTCCTTTGGAGCCATTCAAGAACAAAGTATTCAAGCCAAGGCGCAAGGCCCCGGCAAGAGGAGCTTGCTGGGAAGGCCACTCGAAGCACGAAGACCCCGGCAAGAGGAGCTTGCCGGGAAGGCCACTCGAAGCACGAAGAACCCGGCAAGAGGAGCTTGCCGGGAAGACCAACCAAGGCATCTCGAGAAGCTTGCTGCGACGCGCTGCGCGTCCCGGTGAGCGACAAGCTCCCGGACGCGACAAGACCCGGTGAGCGACGACAAGCTCCCGGACGCGACAAGACCCGGTGAGCGACAAGCTCCCGGATGCGACAAGACAACATCCGCGGCAAGGAGCTTGCCGTGGCAAGCTACTACTCCGCAGCCCGCGCTCCAGCTCACCCACCAACGTGTCGCTCTGGGACCGTTCCTGGCGTACGTGGCGGGAGGCTGTGCAGCCAGGGGCATGCGGTGGCAAGCAGGCGCTGACAAGATAGCCATCGTGGCAAACGGTGGCGCCCCTGACGGTCCCTTTCCGCACCGTCTAGGCGACATAGACATGCATTTAATGCCTTTGTCCCCTGCCGTCAGGGTTAGGTATGATACAACTGTAGTAAGCGGTGGCGCCAACCACCACCTCTTTTACCTTTTTACCCTCATCTCTGTTGCCACCTGTCGGTGACCCCTTTGACATATAAAAGGAGGCCCATGCGCAACGTGGGAAGGGGGGGGCGATCATTCTCACGCTCGGTCTCGCTAGCCATTCAAGTGTACTGTAGCGTTCATCGCTCCCGAGCAAGAACACAAATACAAACCAAAGCAGGAGTAGGGTTTTACGCATCCGTGCGGCCCGAACCTGGGTAAACCGATCGTGTTGCTCGTGCGCTTCGCCTCGATCTGCTCTTCGCGCGCTCTCCGCCCCCTGCCGAACCGAAAGGGGCCTCGGTCCGCCGTGGTCCCATAGGTGTCCGTGGGGATCAGTCACCCCCGACATCTTTGGCGCGACAGGTAGGGGCTCATCGGAGCCTGGCACGGCGGCTGCGGCGGAGGAGTCGGCGGTCGGAGCAGCGCCTGTCGCTCCTTTGGCCTCCGGGTTGTCAGTACGACCGCCAGACTCCCCGCCCGCCTCCGTGGTGGCAGCCCTGGATCGAGGAGCTGCCGGTGGTTCTTTTGTCGATCAGGACGACGCCAAATCGAGCCACTGGCCAGACACCCTTCGCTCTAGTCTATGGAGCGGAGGCAGTTCTCCCCACGGAACTCGTATACGGGTCGCCTCGAGTGCTTGCTTACGATGAGCTCGAGCAAGAGCAGCTGCGGCAAGATGACGCGCTGCTCCTTGAGGAAGACCATCTTCAAGCTGCTGTGCGAGCCGCTCGCTACCAGCAAGCTTTGTGCCGCTACCATAGCCGCAAAGTTAACGCCAGAAGTCTCGAGGAAGGCGACCTTGTTCTTCGGCACATTCAGTCCGCCAAGAATTCCAACAAGTTGACGCCGAAGTGGGAAGGCCCTTACCGGGTGAAACGAGTCACTAGGCCTGGCATTGTCCGCCTAGAGACCGAAGATGGCGTACCAGTGAGCAACTCCTGGAATATTGAGCATCTTTGCAAGTTTTACCCGTAGGGCGCGGTTGCCGGAACCCGTTCCGGCAACCACCTTTTGTACAAGTCTTTCCGCTGTTGCATGTAATCCTTTGTACAAAGCCGGGCGCAGATCCCGTGCATAAAGATTATGTGCTTAGCACACCCTGTCGATCTCATGCTTTTTAAATTTTGCATGTATTATTTGACATTTTGTGCAGCACTTACCTCCGGTAAGCAATAACGAGCCTTAAAGCTCCATATTGTTGTTTCGTCCTCCTTCTTTTTCACAAGGAAAAAGAGATTCCCTCGCGCACAAGTTTGCCGGGGGGGGGGGGGGGGGGGGAGGGAGAAGATACAGTATGGATCAGGCGTCGTTCAAGAAGTTTTCGCCTTGCCGGGAAGCAAGTAACAAAAAAAAAGATAAGTTGCCAAAGTCTGAGCAATCAAATTTCCTTTAAATTTATAGAGTTATATTCCTTGAACGACCGTCCCTTGTATGGAAAACCTGTGCGCGGAGGAACCAGCTCGCAGCTAGTTGCGCCCTTACTGTTGTTTCGAGTCCGCTCAACAACTTAAGTGAGCTGCGACTAGCTCTGCGACAAGGTTTCTTGCCGGCCGCGGCACCGCCTACAGGCTGCTAATGCTCCGCACTCAGCGTTCGCGGCAAAGGAGCCCGCGCCAGCAAGTTCCCTAAAAGCGTAGGGTAAAAACATACAAGGGAAGGAATCAAGTAAAGGAAATAACATAGCAATTACTACCCAGGATAGAGTATATTACAAAATAACTTGTCGCATCTCTAACAGACTGTTTTTCATAACATGATTGATAGCGACAAGGAAAGAAGAAGATGGACGACCTAATCTATGCGGTCGCCTTCGACCCTCCTAATTCCGCTCACCCTGTCCACGATAGGTGCGACAAGGGCCTTGAGCTCTTCTACATCAGCATCTGGCGGCAAGCTTCGGAGGACGTTGGTGAGGCGGAGACCTGGGTTGCGGAAGGCCACCTTCATCAACACCTTCTGGAGAGCTCCCGCGCAAATCTTGCACGACTCGTCGGCAAGCTGCTTTGGGATCTGCTCCCGGAGTCGCTGAAGCGCCGTCGCCACGCCCTTGAAGAACAGAGTCAGCTTGGCGCTGGGTTGGAGATTCTCGTCGGAGGAGTACCCGAGATCCACCATCCCCAATTGCACCAGCTCCTTGTCGACGTCCGCGGCGACGTTCACCAGACCCTCCGTCCAGTGCTCCACGTTTTCCGACAAGGTCTTCTGGGCGGCAACAGCGTTCGCCAGCAGCACCTTGCCGGCCTCGACTTCTCCCTTCAAGGCCGCCTCCTGCTCCTTGGCGCCGTCCAGAGAGTTGGTCAGGGCCGCCAGCTTCACTTCGAGATCAGCGTTGGAGTTCTTGGTGGCGTCCAGTTCCTTGCCCTTTTCGGCGAAAAGGGCCTGCAGCTCCGAGTAGCTGTTGGCGTCCTTCTCACGCTCGAGCTTGAGCGCGGCAAGTTCGTCGCTGCTCGCCTTGAGGCCCGCCTCCAGCTGCACCACCTTCAGCTCCAGCTCAGCCTTGGCGGCCTCGGCAGCTGCGGCGGCGTCTTCGGCCTGCTTGACGGCTCCGCCAACTGCCCGCTCGCGCGCGGCAAGTTCCTCCTCGTGGCTGTCGAGGTGGACCTTCCGCTGCGCCAAGTCACCCTCCTGCGAAGACAACTTCTCTGCGGCAAGGCGTTGGCGCTCTTCGACGTCGGCCTTCTTGAGGAGGAAAGCCTGCTGTGCCTCGGCAAGATCTTCCCGCTCCTTTGCTAGGGAGCGGAGAGCTTCCTGGTTGGCGCCTCGGAGCTCTTCTGCGTGCTTCTCGATATCAGTGCCAGCCTTCGCGACGAGTGCTTCGCGGGACTCCAGCTTGGCCCGCCTGGCGCGGTAGAGCGCCACTAGCTTCCGCAGCAGGCGCTCCTCTTCAGGTTCGCCGCTGCTGCTGCTTGGCGCGTCGACCAGTTTCAGCCCGGCGGAGGCAAGCACCTCTTCGTCCAGCATCTCCCCCTCGATCGGTGCCCTGGAACTTGACGCCCAGGGAAGGTTAATGAAGATGTCCTCGCCGGCCTTCAGGTAGATGCCAGGGTGGGGCTCATCGGAGCCTGGCGCAGCGGCTGTGGCGGAGGAGTCGGTGGTCGGAGCAGCGCCTGGCGCTCCTGCGGCCTCTGGGTCGTCAGTACGACCGCCAGACTCCCCGCCTGCCTCCGTGGCGGCAGCCCTGGCGGCCTCCTCGCCGGCGCCGGCTGCTTCCTCGGCGGCGACTTCAGTTTCCATCGGCTCTGCGGCAGATGGATCTGACGGCCAGAAAAGGGGAGAAAATTCAAGCAAAATTCGAGCAAAATCCAAGAGAAAGATCAAGAAGAAAAAGAGCCAAGGGGAGTTTAAAGCAAGTAAATTACCTGTGCCAGGGTCTGCGGCTGTGGTCTCCGTCGCAGGGGGATCACTGACACAGTCCCTTGCCGGAGCCTCCTCCCTTGCCGGGGGCTCCTCCCTTGCCGGAGTCTCCTCCCTTGTCGGAATCTCCTCCCTTGCCGGAGACCTCTCCCTCGCCGGAGGGCTCTCCCTTGGCGCTTCGGGAGCGGCCTCCGGGCTCTCCTGGTGAGGCTGCTCCGCTCCTGCACAAGTCAACAAACAAGTATCAGCACAGCCAGGATCTTCGTGCGCGCCCGACAGCGGGAAGTAAACAAGACACTTACGCTGGGGGCTGCTCTGAAGATCAGCCGCCGGGTCCGGCAAATTTGTCTCAGGCACGTCCCCTGTTGACGCAGTGGGTTCATCCTCGATGACGATCACCGGCGCCTTGGCTCTCTTTGTCGCTCTCTGCGCCAGAGTCCTAAAAAGGAACATATACAGGGAAAGGCAAGTGAGAAACAAGACAAGACAAAAACAACATAAATCAAAGAACTACAAGTACAATAAGAAGAACTTACTCCTCTTCCTCTTCCTCGTCGGAGCTAAACACGGAGAAGTCAAAATCCGGCCCACGTCTGGCACGGGAAGGTGGAGGAGTAGGCTCCCTTGGTCGCTTGGCGGGAGCAGAAGCGGCAGTCCAGGAAGACCCCGCTCCAGTCGAAGCAGCAGCATGGGGCGCTCCCGCGGCAACGGTGCTTGCCGCGGTGGAGCGCGTCGTGCGGCGCGGCGACTGCCGGCCCGCCTGCCGCCTCGCTACATTCCCGGCCTTGCGGAGACGCCTTCTTGGTGGAGACGGAGACGCTGCTGGCGGCGTGCTGTCGGAGGACGAAGTGGAGGAGGAATCGATCTCCAAATAGCCGCTTGCATCATCAGCAGGTTCGCTCGGTTCGGCGTCATGCCTGACAACCTGGCTCGGTTCGGCATCGTGCCCGGCAACCTCCTTCTTGCCGGCAAGATCCTTTTTGCCGGCAAGGTCTTCCCGCTCGGCACGGTTTGCCACCTCTGCCACCGCTGCCTCCTCCAAGGTGAAGCCGAACTCGCCCGCCGCGGCAGCTGCCGCCGCCTCTTCCAACCTGGTGGCGATGTACGCCAACTCCGCCTCGGTGGTGTCGTAGGTGAGGCCGTCCTTCTCGTCGGCGCGGATTGGCACTTCCACCAAGTCGTCGAAGAATTGCTGCACAACCTCGTCCTCTGGCTCTTGCCAAGTTGGCACGATTCCGTGCGAATCGCACAATGGCATCATCGCCCTGATGCAGTCGAGCGCCGAATTGTTGCACAAAGGGACGACGCCCTGCGACAACCTGAAGACCTCGGGGTGATCTGAATCGTACTTGAAGAGCTCCTGCAGTATTCCGTTGAGCTCAAGGACGGTGAAATTGTAGTTGAGGCCTGGGCGCAGCCTCATGACGTCTGCCGCATTCTTGAACTCCCAAGCAGGCCTCCTTCGTTCCTGCAGGGGAGTGATGCGGCGACGAAGAAAGTCTGCGCTGACGGCCCCGATAGTGAGTCCGGCAAGCCTGAGGCGCTGGATCCTGGTGACGGCAATCTTCAGCCTGCTGTCCTCCGGGGGCACGTCGCTCCAGTCACTGCCGCGCACTGCTGCTACTTGACGCCGGGCGGTGAATGGCTGCGGGCTCTCCTCGACAATCCAACACCAATCAGCCCTCCACTCCTCCCACTTGCCGCGGAATTCGCCCTCCAAATAGGAATCCTTCTTGCCGGTCCTAGAGACCCAGGCAATTCCGCCGGACAAGGGCTCTCCTCTCTCTACCCGGGGAATGAAAAAGTGGCGAAAAAGGGCTACGCTAGGGTGGACTCCGACAAAGTTCTCACAGAGGTGCGCGAAAACGGCCATGGTGAGGACGGCGTTGGGAGTGAAGTCAAGGAGGCAGAGATTGTATGTGTTCAAGATATCACAGAAGAACTCGGAAAAAGGCGGGCAGAGCCCGCAGTAGAAGAAGACGGCAAAGAAAGGGTACCCGTCCGGAGCCGTCGCGTGAGCAGCGGCCGGGAGCACCTTGGTCCGCGGGTGAGCTCGCGTCTCCGTTGCCCAAAAGAGATAATAGTACTCCCGCAGCTCCTTCGCGCCGAGCTTGGGGGGAAAATGGCTCGCTCCTTCCGCAGCTCCGTGAGCCGCTGCGCCTTGGTCGACTTCACGGCCTTCCCCTTGTCGCCCTTCGGAGCCATGGCGGAAGCAGTGGAGGAGGTCGACGGTGTGGTGGTGCTGGTGGCAATGCGCGGGGGGGGGGGGGGGGGGGCGCTGCGCTCTGTGTGCTTTGGGAAGACGGAGGCGGGGCGGAGTTTTTCAAGATTGGAGCAGAATGGGGGCGAGTGGGCGCACTACCCCTGCTTCCCTTTGCTTATAAAGGGGGAGGTGGCGGACGTTCCGCCTTTCCTAATAAAGAAACTGCCCACGATCTCTCCCACGACGCCGCATTCGACGCGTGCCGTGCGGAGAGGGCGCGGTGGATGCGGAGTCAGATACGGCGTGACCCAGGCCGCGCATGCCCGTGCACTGTTTTGGGCCTGGCCCAACAGCGCTCGGCACCGGGTATGGCCCAGGCCCGGGGGCTCCTGTCAGTGTACTAAAGTAGGGGTACCTTAGTATCCCGAACTTGTGCACGGGCAGTTGCAGCGCCCCGCGGCAAGGCTTGCCGGGTGACCGCCAAGGTCCTCCGTGGTTCCTTTGGAGCCATTCAAGAACAAAGTATTCAAGCCAAGGCGCAAGGCCCCGGCAAGAGGAGCTTGCCGGGAAGGCCACTCGAAGCACGAAGACCCCGGCAAGAGGAGCTTGCCGGGAAGACCAACCAAGGCATCTCGAGAAGCTTGCTGCGACGCGCTGCGCGTCCCGGCAAGACCCGGTGAGCGACAAGCTCCCGGACGCGACAAGACCCGGTGAACGACGACAAGCTCCCGGACGCGACAAGACCCGGTGAGCGACAAGCTCCCGGACGAGACAAGACAACATCCGCGGCAAGGCGCTTGTCGCGGCAAGCTACTACTCCGCAGCCCGCGCTCCAGCTCACCCACCAACGTGTCGCTCTGGGACCGTTCCTGGCGTACGTGGTGGGAGGCTGTGCAGCCAGGGGCATGCGGTGGCAAGCAGGCGCTGACAAGATAGCCATTGTGGCAAACGGTGGCGCCCCTGACGGTTCCTTTCCGCACCGTCTAGGCGACACAGACAGGCATTTAATGCCTTTGTCCCCTGCCATCAGGGTTAGGTATGATACAACTGTAGTAAGCGGTGGCGCCAACCGCCACCTATTTTACCTTTTTACCCTCACCTCTGTTGCCACCTGTCGGTGACCCCTTTGACATATAAAAGGAGGCCCATGCACAACGGGGAAAGGGGGGACGATCATTCTCACGTTTGGTCTCGCTAGCCATTCAAGTGTACTGTAGAGCTAATCGCTCCCGAGCAAGAACACAAATACAAACCAAAGCAGGAGTAGGGTTTTACGCATCCGTGCGGCCCGAACCTGGGTAAACCGATCGCGTTGCTCGTGCGCTTTGCCTCGATCTGCTCTTCGCGCGCTCTCCGCCCCCTGCCGAACCGAAAGGGGCCTCGGTCCGCCGTGGTCCCATAGGTGTCCATGGGGATCAGTCACCCCCGACATACCTTGAGCCTATCGCGAATCAATTTCACTTTCTGTTCAGACTCCTTAATCAGATCCGGTCCAAACAACTAGCGGTCTCCAACTTCATCCCACGACAACGGGGTCCTGCACCTCCTTCCGTACAAGGCTTCGAAAGGGGCCATCTTCAAACTGGATTGATAACTGTTGTTATAAGAGAACTCTGCATATGGCAAATTCTCGTCCCAACTAGATCCGTAATCTAGCGCACAAGCTCTCAGCATATCCTCCAAAATCTGATTGACTCTCTCGGTCTGTCCATCTGTCTGCGGATGGAAAGCTGTACTGAACTCTAGCCTGGTACCCAAAGTTTCGTGCAAATGATTCCAAAACTTTGAGGTAAACTGGGTTCCTCTATCTGATACAATGCTCCTTGGAACTCCATGCAGACATACGATCCTGGTCATGTATATCTTTGCTAACTTGGCACTAGTATAGGTAGTCTTCACTGGAATGAAATAAGCTACTTTTGTTAAATGATCGACTACAACCCAAATCGAGTCATAGCCTGAAGAGTTCCGGGAAACCCGGTGATAAATCCATGCCTAACTTATCTACTTCCATTCGGGTATTGGCAATGGCTGTAGCAATCCTGCTGGCTTCTGATATTCTGCCTTTACTCTCTGACGTACATCACAAACTGCTACATACTCCGCAATATCCTTCTTCCTTCCGGTCCACCAGAAAATATCCTTCAGATCCAAATACATCTTGGTATTTCCTAGGTGAATCGAATATGGTGAATCATGGGGCTCTTGCAGAATTAACTTCCTGGTCTCCGAATCATTAGGCACATAAACACGGTCTTCAAACCATAAGGCATCATGCTCATCCTCACGAAATCCTTTAGCTTTTCCCTTGCTCATTTTCTCCTTAATAGAAGCAATCTCCTTGTCAGTCTTCTGGGCTTCTCTGATCTTATCCATCAAAGTAGACTGAATCTCCAATGCTGCTACATAGCCTCTCGGAACTATCTCCAAACATAGCTCACGATGATTTTTTGCTAACTCTCTTGGTAAATCTCCCGTCTTTAAGGTGTTGACATGACTTTTACAGCTCAACACGTCAGCTACTACGTTAGCCTTTCTGGGGTGATAATGCAATCTCATGTCATAATCCTTGATGAGCTCCAACCATCTCCTTTGTCTGACATTCAACTCCTTCTGCGTGAAAATGTACTTCAAACTCTTGTGATCCGTGTATACCTCACAATGGTTTCCAATGAGAAAGTGTCTCTAGGTTTTCAATGCATGCACCACGGCTGCTAACTCCAAATCATGCGTAGCATAATTCAACTCATGAGGCTTAAGTTGTCGTGAGGCATATGAAACAACTCTTCCTTCTTGCATAAGCACTGCTCCAAGTCCTCGACGTGAAGCGTCACAATACACCTCATAATCCTTGGTCTGATCTGGCAAAATCAACACGGGTGATGTAACCAAACGTTTCTTCAACTCCTGGAAACTGGCCTCACATTCCTCAGTCCATATGAACTTGGTATCCTTCTTCAACAACTCCGTCATAGGCTTCACAATCTTCGATAAATTTTCAATAAATCTCTGGCAGTATCCTGCGAGTCCAAGAAAACTCCCGATCTCTCCAACTGTTGTTGGCGCTTCCCAATTTGTCACAGTGTCAACCTTGGTGGGATCTACCGCTATACCTTCTCCGGATATAACATGTCCAAGAAATCCAACTTCCTTCAACCAAAACTCACATTTGCTAAACTTGGCATATAACTGATGTTCTCTGAGCTTACCAAGTACCAAACACAAATGCTCCTTATGCTCCTCTTCGTTCTTCGAGTATACCAGGATATCATCGATGAACACTACGACGAATTTATCCAGAAACTCCATAAACACCTTGTTCATCATATTCATAAAATATGCAGGTGCGTTAGTCAGACCAAATGACATAACGGTATACTCGTACAGCCCATACCTGGTGGTAAAAGTCGTCTTAGGTATATCCTGTTCTCGAATCTTCAACTGATGGTATCCTGATCGCAGGTCGATCTTGGAAAATACCTTAGCTCCTTGCAATCGATCAAACAGATCATTGATCATCGGTAGTGGGTACTTGTTCTTGATGGTTACTTCATTCAATCCTCGATAATCAACAACCATCCTTAACGATCCATCCTTCTTCTCCACTAGAAGTACTAGCGGTCCCCAAGGTGAAGAACTTGGGCGAATATAACCTTTATCCAGTAACTCCTTAATCTGCTTCTTAATCTCCACCAAATCCTTTGCGGGCATCCTATATGGTCTCTTAGATATTGGCCCTGTGCCTGGCAAAAGCTCAATCAAAAACTCAATATCTCTATCCGGTGGCTTGCCTGGCAACTCTTCTGGAAATACATCAGGGAAATCCTTCACCACTGGTACTTCCTCCTGCACAACTCCTGTTAAACAATTTACTTGAGTCCTCTTCGGCACATGTCGGGATACATACTTGATCCTTCTCCCTTCTAGTGTGGTAAGCAAAATTGACTTACTGGCGCAATCGATGTTTCCTCCATACATCGACAACCAATCCATACCCAGAATTACATCCAAACCTTGTGATTCCAAAATGATCAAATCTGAGGGAAACACATGCCTACCTATACTCAATGGCACTTGAAAACATCCCTTACTAGCCATATACTCCGCTCCTGGTGAGCTTACTAACATAGGTGTTCTAAGAACTTTGGTGGGCAGATTATACTACACAAATTCCCTTGATATGTATGAATGCGATGCACCAGTATCAAAAAGAACGAGTGCAGTAAATGACCTAACCAGAAACTTACCGATTACTGCATCCGGCTGCTCTTCAACCTCCTCCACGTTAACGTGGTTCACCTGTCCCCTATTGAAAGGGTTTGGCTTCTTCCCAGAGCTTCCATTGCCATTTCCATTCTGGGATTCAGGACATTCATTGGCATAATGTCCGGTCTTCTGGCACTTGAAACAAGTGACTTGGCTCAAGTCTCTCTTGGCTGGGGTTGATGGGTTGGTGCGGTTCTGGCCGTTGCTTCCTCCATTCCCATTACCATTCTTGGTGCCATTGTGATTGTGCGAGCTACCTCCTCCATGGTTATGCTAAAAATGTCCTCCCAGTCTAGGGGTAAAATGTGGCTTCTGTTGAGCTCCCGAGTTGTACTTCCCTTGTCCATACTTCCTCTTAAGGTTCTCAATCTGCTGCTGCTTCCCTTCAATCATGAGAGCACGCTCTACCAACTCCTGGTAGTTGTTGAAGGTTGCTACCATCAACTGCATGCTCAACTCATCATTCAGTCCTTCCAGAAACTTCTCCTGCTTAGCTGCATCCGTAGCTATGTCATCAGGGGCATAACATGCTAACTTACTAAAGTCCTCCACATACTGGCCAACTGTCCGTCCTCCTTGGCGCAAATTGCGAAACTCACGCTTCTTCATGGCCATAGCTCCTGCTGAAACATGGGCATTACGGAAAGCCTGCTGGAACTGGTCCCATGTGACAGTGTCGACAGGGAAAGTGGCTGTGAAATTCTCCCACCATGATGTTGCGGGTCCTTCAAGCTGATGTGCGGCAAACTTCACCTTTTCTGCATCTGTGCATCCTGCCGTGGTCAACTCCCTTGCTGTCTTGCGGAGCCAATCATCTGCTACTATCGGCTCGGTGCTATTGGAAAACACCGGCGGATTCATCCTAAGAAAACGGGCTAAGTGATCAACAGGTGGTGGTGGGTTGTTGTTGTTGTTCCCTTGATTCTGATTCTGGACTAGTAACTGCATCAATGTGTTCTGCTACTGGATCAACTGAGTGAGCTCCGGTGGGAAGGTAAATCCGGGGTCACGTCTCAGAGGCATCTGAGGGTTTAGAAAAGATGATATTTAAGAATAGAGAGGGGTCTAGAGAGAAAACACTACCCATATGCACATGAGGCAAAAGCAAACAATTCACTTCATTCAATCAAACAAGGGCATACAATCGATCTAACTATCGCAAAAGTGCTCGGACTACTATATTTACATGGTGGAATACTACTACTACTACTGATGGGGTGGTCTACTAGAAATATTCTTCGGTTGCAGGCTCCATGATATCTGCTCCAGCTTCATCAACATAGTCATCATCGCTATCATCTGGATCCGAGTCGGTGTCGTCGATGATGATGTAGTCTTCCGGGAAAATCTCCTTGGGATCTTCGTCTTCTTCTACTGGCGTAGGGCCTCCCATAAATATTCCGATCTTCTTGATCAGATCATCATTCTTCTCCACTAATACTTCGATTTCCTCTTCATAATCTTCACGTGTGGCCTTGAGTTCTTCCTCCAGTTCCTTGATTCTTGTCCTTGCCTTCTTCAGATCTGTCATGTCGGTGCACATCTGGTTCTCCTGACGTCGAATGTGCTGGTTCAACTCCTGGATAAAAGCTGCAATTGATCTATCCTTCTTGGTGCTGATCATCTCCCAGTGCTCATCTTGATCAGATCATCATTCTTCTCCACTAATACTTCGATTTCCTCTTCATAATCTTCACGTGTGGCCTTGAGTTCTTCCTCCAGTTCCTTGATTCTTGTCCTTGCCTTCTTCAGATCTGTCATGTCGGCGCACATCTGGTTCTCCTGACGTCGAATGTGCTGGTTCAACTCCTGGATAAAAGCTGCAATTGATCTATCCTTCTTGGTGCTGATCATCTCCCAGTGCTCATCTCAACGCCCACAAATCTGGTAGATAGTATCCTTGAGATCATTGCGGTAAACTTCTCCAATGCGTTCCATGGCGATGTGAGCTGCCATGCTCTTTCCTAGACTCCAAGTTGGCGCATCAAAAGAAAACTCTATGGGCTCAGTGACTGGCATGAACGTCCTTCCTGGAACTTGAACTTGAATCATCCAGCGCTCCTCTTCAGGTAAGGTGGCGTTGTAGGTTCCGGTGAAGCTTGGTACTCCTATGTTTAGGTATCTAGGGACTTCCTTCAAGTGACGTCCAAAGGGTGTATCTTCATCTGGTTGCGTGAACTTGTTCCTTGCATCCGCCATCCTAAAAGAACAGGAAAGATGAGAAGTCAGAATGAGAAGAGAGTGAGTAGTGATCTAGGTCTTTTAGCTTAGTGGTCGTGTCCTACAGTCAGCGCGTGCTCTGATACCATCTTGTAGTGACCAGACCTCAAACGGTCCAATCTCTGTGCTTAGGCGTCATCCCTGAATCAGTAATGCTGACACCACAAAGTACTTGAAGGATTTATAACAGAGTAGCAATCACACACTTATTACAACGAGTGTCTCAAAAGAGAACTTAATACAATAAAAATGGCTTAAGCCCATCTAATAACGATAACAGCGGAAGGCTTGGAAGATAAGTGAGTCCATCAACTCCAACGACATCACTGAGTATAGAACCACGACTTAAAAGCACCTTAATCGTCGTCTGAAAAGTCTGCAACATGAACGTTGCAGCCCGAAATGGGTCAGCACATGGAATATGCTGGCAATGTAACACATAGAGAGCAATGAAAGAAATAGGCTATAGTATATGCATATTTGGCTGGTGGAAAGCTCTATGGTTACAGTTTTGTGTAAAGCCAATTTTTCCCTACTGCAAAGGAATAAATTTTATTTAACTATCATGGTAGCTGTTAAACATTGAGAATGGTTGACAGCATTCTCAATCCCAATTAAGTATCATCATTAAACAAAACCCAACAAAATTAATTAGAGTAACATGATGAGATTCACATGATAATCCAGGTACTAGATACTCAAGATGTCCATAACCGGGGACACGGCTAACCATGATTAGTTTATATACTCTGCAGAGGTTTGCGCACTTTTCCCCACAAGACTCGATCTCCTCCGTTGGGATTCTCGCACTTCATAGTGTTTGAGAAACAAATGACCGAGACATAGTCTTTCAGAAGTGCTAGCACCTTACGATCGGGTAGACTGTTACACCTACTTTCCCCTACATCTGCTAGTCTACCACTGTAAGAGTTCGCACAACTTAATCAACTATGCTAGAGCCCATAGTAGCTTGTGGATGCACACGGAAGTTTCTAGCATGAATAATCTCATGATCCCTTTGAGCCTGGGTGGTGGTCCAAAAGAAAAACAGGCAATCGCTGGAATACCCAGGTGCCTCAATCCACCCAGATGTGTATTTAAGTTGCCACCTTAGATAAACCATTAATTTAATAATCTCATATCTGTCATGGATGCACTCACCCAATCCACGTCTACTAGCATAGCATGGCAATATAAGCAAACGTAGAAGTTACACCCAAAGGTTTGATAATAAACAGGTAATAGGTACTACCTCAACTACTTCCCAGAACCCACAATTTAATTAGATCCTAATCATGCAATGTGTGAGGATTGATCTAATGCAAAAAAAACTGGGTAATAGGAAGTATGATCAAAGTGTTACTTGCCTTGCTGATGATCCACAAAACCTAGCGATTCGAAGTAGCAAGCGGCACACTCCGGGTACTCTATCACAAACAAACAAGCATACAATAAGTACTCAACTAATGCACAGGTAAAACTCGAATAAGAGATCTAACTAGAAAGTTAAACTTAAGAACTCCGGTTGGCAAAAAGAATCAAATTGAACGAAGCAACGAAAGACAAACGGCAAAAGAAACAGACTTCGTTTACTAATATGGATCAAGGGCAATTTTTACAGTGGGAAAAACTTGTTTGAGTTGGTCAAATGGAAAGAGGGTTTCGGGACGAAACTCCAGGCGATTGAATCGCCTGATTCCGATAAACCAGCGAAAAGTTATACTAGAACGAAAATCGGATCAGGAATCGTGATCAGAAAAATGACGGATTTAATCCGAGAAAAAGAAAACGACAAACAGATTAACGAACGAACGTTCGTTATCTAGATCTAAACGATGAACGCGTTCGTTAAAACGAACGAACGCTCGCTAATTAACTAAACCGAAAAAACCGATCTAACGAAAAAACAGATCTAAGTTTTTTTTAAAAAACCGATTGGTTTTCTTCACGAAAATCGAGGCAACGGCGGCTCCGGCGAACGGCGGTGGCGGCGGCACAGCTCCGGCGATCGTCGGCGGCGGCGGCGGGGCGGGGCGGGTGGCGGCGCGGCGTGGCGGCGGCGCAGGCAGCGGGTAGGGTTAGGGTTTTGGGGCGGCGGGCGTTGGGCTGTCCCAGGCCTCGGGCGGTGCTATAAAAAGGCCTCGGCCAGGGAGTCCTGGCTGGATACGGCCCATAGGTCGGTGAGACTTTTTTTAATAATTACGCAGATAAAAAAAGAAATACTAAACGGACTCCCAAAATCCCGAAATAAATTCCCCCGTCTTCTAAAATCAAGCCGCACATGATGAACATTTATTTGGGGCTTAAATGCAATTTTGAAAGCGCATTTTTCCTAAATTCAAATAAAATAGTAAATAAAACCGAAATAAAATCTTATTTGATTTTTTATTAAATCCTCAATATTTTTTTATTTTGGGAAAGTCATTTTATTCCCTCTCTCATATTTTTGCAATAGAAATAATTGAAGATAAAATAAAAAAATAAAATGATCCTATTTTCAAAATTTGAGACAACTCAAATATGGAAATAACGAAATCCCAACTCTCTACGCGGGTCCTTGAGTTGCGTAGAATTTCTAGGATCAACCAAAATGCAAAAATATGGTATGCAATGATGATCTAGTTTATAACATTCCAAATTGAAAATTTGGGATGTTACACACTACGGCAGCGAGCTTGGGGACGGAGGCCATCCCGCGCGGGCGCTAGGTCTGAGAGGATGGCCTTGTCGTCAGTGCGTGACCTCGCTCACCGACGACGAGTGCGTCAACGCTGCACGTCCTTTTCTTCCCCGGCGGATCTGTGACCACCGGTGAGGAGGGAGAGAGGGGCCGTCTTTTTTAGATCTAGAGAGAGGGTGGTAGTGTGAGAAGCAAGTGGGCAGCCCTTAGCAAGAAAGCGATCAAGATCCAGCCTATATATCTTTTTTATACTACTAGTACTGGAGGTGGAGTAGTGGTAGAGTAGTTTATATTTTCTCTGCGTACAGTACCAATTAGTCGTGCTTCAAAACTGATCGGTACGCCATTAAAAAAATAAAGGTCGATAACTAATGCGGCACCTCGGGCCAACGCGGCCAGATCGCATTTTGCACGAGAAATTACACACCATGTTTCGTTGACATGTGGCCCCATTCCAACATATCAGTGAGATGACGGCGAGTAGTAGGAGTATTTCCAAACGAATGTGTAGGTCGGGGCGCCACTTCGTGAACCGTGGCAAACTTGCAACCGTCCACCGACTCTTCGCCTTTCCCTCTCGATTTAGAACTGTTGTCGCACGCTCTTCCTCTCCCTCCTCCATTTTCCTTCAGCCCTTCACCCTTTCTTCTGCCATTGTTCGATCGTCTTCTCCATGGAGGGAACAGGCCGGAAACGGCCCCGTTATTCTTGCCCCGATATGAAAGATGACGTGGTGGAGGAACTCATTGATCGGTGCGACGTCATCACCTCGGCTAGCATGGCAGGTTCGTTCAAGCCCATTCTCGACTCAACTAATAACATTATTACAAAGAACCCAAGAGTCAAGGAGCGGTTTGATCTCCCCTATCTTCTTTGTCGTGACCCTGATGACTGGCCCTGACACGACGGAGGCCTCGCCCCGTGCAAGTTGATGCCGCTTGATAATGATACGTATGATGTTATGATGCCATCGCTTGAGGGCAAGGCTTGGGCGGGCGCAAATGGAGATTGGGTTGTTTACATTGGGTCCAACTGCGAGTGGGAACTTGTGAATGTGTACACTCGTGACCGGGTTCCACTTCCAAAAATCTCAGCAGGCTGCCCAGAGGTTGAGCACACCGGTATTGTACGCATGTTCAACTATGATCATGGTGACTATCTTCTACGAAAGATAGCAATTTGTCGAGTTCCCAACCGCTCTTGGAATTACAACAACTATCAAGTTGCTGCTATCTTCGACAAGCTTGTTGCCGTCCTTGGTGGTTCGACTCGATGGATATTGCTCAAAAATCAGTTCCTGTACACGGATGAGTACTGTGATGCAATTCAATATGAGGGCCTTGTGTTTGCTGCCACCACTCGTGGCACTGTTTTTGCATGGGATCCTCGTAGTTTCGGTACGTTTGTCTTCCACCGTAATTATAATTGTTTCATCCACATGCATGCGGGTTAGCAAGTTTCCATTTACTAATTAACTTTCTTCTTGTGTTTCCAAGGTCTTGTGAACATCCCACCACCTATACTTGAAAATTTTTATAACCAAGGGGGAGATGACGATGGTGATGATCACGAGCATGAGGACGAGCAGTGCCCATATACTCTGTGGCGCCTAGTAACTAATTCTGATGGATCACCTCTTCTTGTGTATATATAGCCCACTGATGATGTTACTGTTGGGGAACGTAGTAATTTCAAAAATTTCCTACGCACACGCAAGGTCATGGTGATGCATAGCAATGAGAGGGGAGAGTGTGATCTACGTACCCTTGTAGACCGATAGCGGAAGCGTTATGACAACGTGGTTGATGTAGTTGTACGTCTTCACGATCCGACTGATCCAAGCACCGAAACTACGACACCTCCGAGTTCTAGCACACGTTCAGCTCGATGACAATCCCCGGACTCCGATCCAGCAAAGTGTCGGGGAAGAGTTCCGTCAGCACGACGGCGTGGTGACGATCTTGATGTTCTATCGTCGCAGGGCTTCGCCTAAGCACCGCTACAATATTATCGAGGATTATGGTGGAAGGGGGCACCGCACACGGCTAAGAGAACGATCACGAAGATCAACTTGTGTGTCTTTGGGGTGCCCCCTGCCCCCGTAAATAAAGGAGTGGAGGAGGGGAGGGCCGGCCCTCTCTATGGCACGCCCTAGGGGAGTCCTACTCCCACCGGGAGTAGGATTCCCCCTTTCCTAGTTCAACTAGGAGTCCTTCCCTGTATTAGGAGTAGGAGACAAGGAAGGGGAAGGGAGAAGGGAAGGATGGAGGGGGCGCAGCCCCTCCCCCTAGTCCAATGCGGACTAGGCCTTGGGGGGCGCACGGCCTGCCCTAGGCAGCCCCTCTCTTTTCCCCGTATGGCCCAATAAGGCCCAATACTTCTCCCCCGTATTCCCGTAACTCCTCGGTACTCCGAAAAATACCCGAATCACTCGGAACCTTTCCGATGTCCGAATATAGTCGTCCAATATATCGATCTTTACGTCTCGACCATTTCGAGACTCCTCGTCATGTCCCGGATCTCATCCAGGACTCCGAACTCCTTCGGTACATCAAAACTCATAAACTCATAATATAACTGTCATCGAAACCTTAAGCGTGCAGACCCTACGGTTCGAGAACAATGTAGACATGACCGAGACACGTCTCCGGTCAATAACCAATAGCGGGACCTGGATGCCCATATTGGTTCCTACATATTCTACGAAGATCTTTATCGGCCAGACCACATAACAACATACGTTCTTCCCTTTGTCATCGGTATGTTACTTGCCCGAGATTCGATCGTCGGTATCTCAATACCTAGTTCAATCTCATTACCGGCAAGTCTCTTTACTCATTCCGTAATACATCATCTCGCAACTAACTCATTAGTTGCAATGCTTGCAAGGCTTATGTGATGTGCATTACCAAGAGGGCCCAGAGATACCTCTCCGACAATCGGAGTGACAAATCCTAATCTCAAAATACGCCAACCCAACATGTACCTTTGGAGACACCTGTAGAGCACCTTTATAATCACCCAGTTACGTTGTGATGTTTGGTAGCACACAAAGTGTTCCTCCGGTAAACGGGAGTTGCATAATCTCATAGTCATAGGAACATGTATAGGTCATGAAGAAAGCAATAGCAACATACTAAACGATCGGGTGCTAAGCTAATGGAATGGGTCATGTCAATCAGATCGTTCACCTAATGATGTGATCCCGTTAATCAAATAACAACTCTTTGTCCATGGTTAGGAAACATAACCATCTTTGATTAACGAGCTAGTCAAGTAGAGGCATACTAGTGACACTCTGTTTGTCTATGTATTCACACATGTATTATGTTTCCGGTTAATACAATTCTAGCATGAATAATAAACATTTATCATGAAATAAGGAAATAAATAATAACTTTATTATTGCCTCTAGGGCATATTTCCTTCAGTTACTGCTAAGGAAGCAGGTGTAGTCTCCCATGGTCGCTGAGGGTGTCCTGGATTAGGGGGTGTTCGTGTAGCCGGACTATACCTTCAGCCGGACTCCGGGACTATGAAGATACAAGATTGAAGACTACGTCCCGTGTCCGGATGGGACTTTCCTTGGCATGGAAGGCAAGCTTGGCGATGCGGATATTCAAGATCTCCTACCATTGTAACCGACTCTATGTAACCCTAACCCTACCTGGTGTCCATATAAACCGGAGGGTTGTAGTCCGTAGGCAATCAACTCCATATACACAATCATACCATAGGCTAGCTTCTAGGGTTTAGCCTCCTTGATCTCGTGGTAGATCTACTCTTGTACTACACATATCATCAATATTAATCAAGCAAGACGTAGGGTTTTACCTCCATCGAGAGGGCCCGAACCTGGGTAAAACATCGTGTTCCCTGCCTCCTATTACCATCCGGCCTAGACGCACAGTTCGGGACCCCCTACCCGAGATCCGCCGGTTTTGACACCGACATTGGTGCTTTCATTGAGAGTTCCTCTGTGCCGTCGCAATCAGGAAGGATGCCTCCTCCTGTCTTTAAAGGTGGCGCCATTGCTAAGGGAGCCTTGGCTGTCGGCCAAACCCTCCGGCTAGGTGGTTTCCTCATGACCGCCTGTTCGGCTGTTGCGCCGACGGTGACCTCTCGGGTCATCAAAAGCAACCTACACGTCAGCTCGGAGCTCATCGAGCAGCTAGATCTAATGGAGCTCTCTTCCGTAAATGAGCTCTTGGATCGCATCGCCGCCCTGGGGGTCGCTACGGATTACGACCAGGTTGGGCTTAAACCCGATCTAAGAGAAATTAACTCTCCCCAGGTCACCCACCACATTGCCGTGGTAGAGACGCAGTGCGGCGACCCTTCATCTATTTTAAGGACTAGCTACGTCCGAATTCCCGACCCCTCCAAGCCGGATACCCGCGGAGGGGGAGATGTAACTCAAGACCTGAGCTTAGGATCAGGCAACGGGCCAGATTCATTGGACAACATCCAAGAATCCGAACTTCAGAGTTCGGAAACTCTTCGGCCTCCGAATCTTGGATTGGGTGAGGTTTCAGTTTCAACGACACCCGCCCACCCGATCATAAGCGATCTCTCCCAAATCAGGCAGAGGCCCGAGGAAACAGAACATCATTACTGGGCCAGATTCCTCCTGGTTATGAACAGGATAAAGGATTGCCGCGAGAAAGACGCAATCTCAATTTTCTGCAGTAATTGCACGGACAAGGGAATCCTTAACGCCGTAAGACGTCGTGATATTACACGCTTCGCTGACTTGGCGTCCATAGTACAAAAATACAGTGCAATGGAAAGCGCCTAGAAAACCGAAATAAAATTTTGGGATAATCCGGCCTTGAATAGTAATCCCGTCCGAACTAAGAGGGTGCATCATCATAGGACACCCGGGATATACACCAAAAAGCCAAAACCCTCTACAGGGCAGGGAACCGTACTGGAAAGATGGCTCAATGGACCCTGTAGAATTCACAGTACAGAGGACGCCACACCAACTCACAGCCTTAGAGCATGTTGGATACTCCGGCAGGTGGCCAAGATCGGCGAGGACCTCTTAATTTCGGAGGCCGCAGAAAGCCAGCCCAAGGACACCAGTACCGTTCTCATAGTCTTCGAGACTTTCGCATCAAACAATGTGCGAAAAAGAACACTCCGCAGCCTCGCGGAAGTCTATCAAGTTGCAACAATAAATCCATGGAGCGACACTGCCATCACCTTCAACGTAAGTGATGAACCGAGATTCTGAACAGCCCGAGCACCAGTCGCATTGGTCCTCAGTCCCATAGTGGACGGCTTTCGCCTCACCCAGGTGCTCATGGATGGAGGCAGCAGACTAAACCTCATTTATGAGGAAACCCTTCAAAAAATGGAAATAGACTGGAACCACGTCGAGCGAAGTAGCACAAGCTTTAGAGGAATAATCCCCAGTCGAGAAGCGTGCTGCACAGGAAAAATCACACTAGATGTGGTGTTCGGCACGCCGGATAATTACAGGTCCGAAGAAGTTACGTTTCAGGTGGCCCCGTTTAAGAGCAGATATCACACTTTACTAGGGCGGGAAGCATTCACAATCTTCCAAGCAATACCCCATTACGGGTACATGAAGCTTAAGATGCCCGGGCCGAACGGAATTATCACTCTAGTTAGTGATCCGGACATAGCACTCCGCGCCGAAAACAAGACAACCGCATTAGCCCTTGAGGCACTATCCGAATCCTTAGTGGCCGAGGAACTGACTGCGCTGCGCTCCACGGTTAACAGGGATGACGTGATACTCGACAAGAGATCCAAATCCACATCCTTCAAGCCAGCTGACGAAATAGTCAAATTCCAGGTCCATCCAACGGACCCCAATAAAACAGCTTCCATCGGGGCACGATTGAACCCTGATGTAGACGCCGCACTGCGAGAGTTCCTATGAGAGAACTGGGACATCTTCGCCTGGCACCCTTCAGACATGCCAGGGATCCCACGCAGGCTGGCCGAACACAGCTTAAATATCCAAAAAGGATTTAAACCTATCAAACAAGCCCTTCGCCATTTTTTTGAACCCAAGAGACAGGCTATGGGAGAGGAGCTAGCCAAGCTATTGGAGGCCGAATTCATCAGAGACATAAAACATCCAGACTGGCTAGCAAACCTGGTGATGGTACCAAAGAAGGACAAATCCTGGCGCCTGTGTGTTGATTTTAAAGACCTTAACAAGGCTTGCCCAAAGGATCCCTTCCCCCTCCCCCGTATCGATCAAATTATCGATGCCACCACAGGACACGATTCGTTGTGTTTCCTCGACGCATACTCCGGTTACCATCAAATCAAGATGGCAGAATCAGACCAAGCTGCAACAGCATTCATCACACCATACGGCCCATTCTGCTTCAACACAATGCCCTTCGGGCTGAAAAACGCCGGCGCAACATATCAGCGCATGATACAGACATGTCTGGCAAACCAAATCGGCAAAATAGTGGAGGCGTACGAGGATGATGTCGTCGTCAAATCAAGACATGTTGAATCTCTAGTAGACGACTTGAGGCTTACATTCGATAACCTCCGAAAATATGACATCAAGCTCAATCCGGAAAAATGCGTCTTTGGCGTTCCAGCCGGAAAGCTCTTGGGCTTCATTGTATCCGGTAGAGGAATTGAAGCAAATCCAGCCAAGATCCGAGCTTTGTCACAATTGGATGTCCCAAAGGACCTTAAACAAATACAAAAATTAACCAGATGCGTGGCGGCTTTAAGCCGCTTCATCACCCGCTTGGGAGAAAAGGCACTACCCCTCTATCGCCTCCTTCGGCGCACCGAACACTTCGAGTGGACGGATGCCGCCACAGCCGGACTTGATGAAATAAAAGCCATATTGGCAACAAACCCAGTCCTGGCCGCGCCAAACACCGGCGAACCAATGTTATTGTACATTGCAGCAACACACCAGGTTGTCAGCGTAGTGCTCGTTGTCGAGCGGGAAACGGACGGACACAAATTCCCCCTTCAAAGGCCGGTCTACTACGTGTCCACTGTCCTCACTCCATGCAAATCACGGTACCCGCATTATCAAAAGATTGCATACGCGGTATTCATGGCATCCCGGAAGCTACGGCACTACTTTCAAGAGTGCTCCATAACAGTAGCCTCGGAAGTACCACTCAACGATATTATCAACAACCGCGATGCAACGGGCCGGATTGCAAAATGGGCCATCAAGCTTCTCCCATTCGATATAACCTATAAGCCACAGCGAGCTATTAAATTGCAAGTTTTGGCCGACTTCGTCGCAGAATGGACGGAGGCCGAGCTCCCTAAAGAGTACGGCACATATTCAAACTGGATTATGCATTTCGACGGCTCCAAAATGTTGGCCGGACTGGGGGCCGGCGTCGTCCTGACGTCCCCCACAGAAGACACAGTCCAATATGTGCTCCAGATCATGTACACGGATTCCAACAATGCAGCCGAATATGAGTCCCTCCTACATGGCCTCCGGATAGCAGTATCCATGGGTATCCAGTGCCTAGAGGTACGCGGGGATTCAAACCTCGCGATATCCCAAATAAATGGATACTTCGACACCAAGGACCCAAAAATGGTAGCTTACCGCAACGCCGTCCTAAAAATGTCAGCTCGGTTTGAAGGGCTGGAGTTTCACCATATAGCCCGAGAAAACAATCAAGCGGCGGACGTCCTAGCACGCATCGGAGCAAAACGCGATGCAGTCCCCCCAACATCTTTTTGGAAAGATTGTTCAAGCCATCCATAGCATGGGAGGGGGAACCTGCAAACAACAGCCCGAACCCAGCCGCACCACTCGACGCCGAACAATCTGACACAATTGGAGGCTCTGCTAACGAAATTACACCTTCAGCCCACGTAATAATGGCGGTTATCGCCCCGTGGACAGAACCATTCCTAGCCTACCTTATTAGGCAGGAACTCCCGGAGGACCAAAAGGAGGCCCGCTGCATAGTGCGGCGATCTAAAGCCTACAGAGTCCATGAGGGAGAGCTTTACAAGAAAAGCACTACCGGAGTCCATAAAAGGTGCATCTCCGAAGAGGAAGGGCGGAACCTTCTGGCTGAAATTCATGCCGGACTCGGTGGTCACCACGCCGCTGCTCGGTCCCTTGTTAGCAAGGCTTGCCGTACAGGCTTTTATTGGCCGACGGCCCGGGCAGACGCTCAGGACCTAGTCCAACGATGCGCTGGTTGCCAACTTTTTGCCAACCAAAGCCATATGCCACCCACCGCACTCCAAACTATACCCATCACCTGGCCTTTTGCGGTCTGGGGGCTTGACATGGTCGGACCCCTTAAAGGTGGAACCCACAGAAAAAAATACTTACTGGTCATGGTGGATAAGTTCACCAAATGGATAGAAGCCAAGCCTGTTAAAACGGCCGAATCCGGACCTGCGATAGACTTCATATCCGGGGTTGTACACCGTTATGGCGTCTCCCACAGCATCATAACCGATAATGGCACAAACTTTACTGCTGACGAGGTAAAACTCTGGTGCAAAAAACATGGGCATCAAGCTCGATTATGCTTCCGTCTATCACCCACAAACCAACGGCCAGGTCGAACGTGCAAATGGTCTTATCATGAGCGGCATTAAACCCAGACTAGTGCGGTCCCTCAAGGAATCTAACACGCACAGGATAGAGGAGCTCGACTCCGTGCTATGGGGGCTGCGGACCACGCCAAATCGCACCACCGGATACACACCATTTTTTATGGTGTACGGCACAGAAGCAGTTCTGCCCTGCGACATAATTCATGACTCACCTAGAGTGCGCATGTACGAAGAAAGAGAAGCCGAGCTCGATCAGCAAGACAACTTGGACGCCTTGGAGGAGGAGCATGACGTGGCAAAAGCCCGTTCCGCATTTTATCAACAGCAGGCCCGAAGATATCAAAGCAGAGAAGTACGGGCCAAAAGTTACAATGTTGGCGAACTAGTTCTACGCCTGCCGGATAAGAAAAAGGACAAACTCAAGCCCAAGTGGGAAGGTCCATTCATAATCGACCAAGTCCTGACCGGTGGGGCGTACCGCCTGCGAGATGCATCGAACAACCGACTCGAGCCAAACCTGTGGAACGCCACCCGTCTCCGAAGATTCTATGCCTAGCGCCGGACTCTGTGTTCGTCTCCTTCCTCTGTCCATTCTCTTTTGCATTTTTCTGTCTTACATTTCTCTCCTTCCCATTTTTTCTTTTATAGCCCTTAAAGGCTCATCTAGTGATGCGCCACTCGCGCTCATTAAACCTGGGGGCTTCTTTAACAGAAGCTTATTTATACGGGCTTCACACCCAACACATGCGTCAAACTTCCGCATGTACCTTTTTCTTCACCATTATATGCATCGATATGACTTAAGTTTTGGCCAAGCTGGGTTGCCTGGCTCCTGTGCTTACCCCTACGTTCCCGATTGTTCGGCTAGGTGGTAAAGGGAGCACCTCTGTGATTGTTACTGCCGGGTCAGCCGGATGTGTACCTCAGACTGGGTGAAGCCGAAAGCTAGCGTTCTTAAGGGATTTGGTCGGTGAAATAAAAGATGACCTTTTTACTCATTTTATGCGCCCCCAGATGCTTTTTTCTGCGTCTCTTCACGCAGTCCATACATGCACCTTAGGGCATGCCTCCCAGCGAAAGGAACCCTTAACGGAACTATTCTCTCTGGAAGATGTTTCTTACTAACCATGTAATATAACATCACTAGTTGGGCATTTGTCTGATAAAGCACTGATGACCCATACGCCTGGTCTCCACGCATACCCCGGTTCTTATATAACCGCTAGGGTATTCGGACACACTCCGGACCGTCAGGTCCCGAGGTTGAAGCGAAAAGGTCGGCAACGACAAACGATCTACAATCCGGCTAGAAGGCATTACATATGTCAATTCAAAATTACACAGGCATTCTGACTGATTGTATTCCTCTTCTATACCATCTAACAGGCTATCTAATTTATAGTCCTGCTGGGAATACTTCGCGGCCAACTCTACTTGGCCGTATACTAAGCTTACAGGGATCTCCTTCTCGTCAGACCCCATTGGTCCAACCTCGGCCATGTGGTTTGGGTCAGACTTCGTAAAACAGGTCTTCACCATGGCCCAGGCCTCCCTAGTGCCTTGTCGGCAGGCCGATATCTTCCACAACCGGAAGCGCCACCGAGCTCCCTTCATCTTCTCCGCAAGCTCTCCAAGGCCCTCAGGCACGGAGTGGGCAGGCCATAAGGCTTGGGTAATACCTCACATCGCCTGCCGAATTCGCTCGTGCAGTTGCAAGAGTTCGGGAAGAAGGTCACCCGTTGAACTGGGCATCTCCTCTGCAGGACGACCTGTGAGCATACCTACAGACATTACTCTGTTAGTCGACTTCCTCGCCGAACCTTTTTTCAAAGTTCGTTCAAGCACTTACTAAATATGCCGCATCGAAGCCGCTGATTCTCCTTCGTGGAGTACGACAGCTGGCCACGAACATCTTTAAGTTCGACGTCCAGCTTGGTGTTGGCATCCTGAAGATCATTCTTCTCCCGCCTCACCTTTGTCAACACACTCTCGCCGGCCTTTAGCCGGCGTAAGAGTTGTTACTTGTCCGGATCGAGTCCAGCGCCATCTGCAATATGATCTGTCAGATTTGCACCCACACCGCATAATACTAATCTTTCGAAGTGTATCTTACCTGAGGGGGTCTCTTTGGGCTCCCCTGCTGCGGCTAGGGCGGCCTCTAGTTGGGCCTTGCACTTTTCCAGCTCCTGGGACAGTACGGTATTCTTCTCTTTAAGAACCTCCATATTAAATGATTCTTAAATCAGTTGCTCTAACTGCTTCAAGTCTCGGGGGCTACTGGCATATATATATATATTTATTTAACCAAAATTTTCTTACCCGTATGTCTTTTACATACTGCTCCGTGGCTCTGGCTAAACCATTTTGAGCGGCACGGAGGTACGCATCTCCCGAATTAAAGGCATCTAAAGCCTCTTGGGAGAAACAAGCGTCGCGTAGAATTGTCCGGCGACGCCTGTGGTTCATGGCACTCTCCACTTTAGAATTTGTGGCAGACAGCCCGTCCGCATCCTCTGTCGGAGGAGCGTCCGGTGCGCGCCTTGTGCTCGCCTCCGCTTCCTGGCCAGACGTTGGAGCCTGGCTGGTGGAGGCGCGATTGGCAACCTCTTCGGATGTAGTCCGGCGAGGTCTCTTCGTTCTGAAGATAGCACGAACGTTAATATGCCCTGACATAATAACTCCACGGAAACAGAAGGTGCACTATACCTTTGCACCGGCATCTCAGTCCGGACTACATTCCTTTTTGCCCCCCGGGGCCCTGCGGCCCCTCGTTGGCTAGCCACCGTAGGTTCGGCCTCCTGCCTCGGAAATCTCCCCTGCGAAACATGGTTGTCGTCAGAAACACCAGGATACGTGAGGGTGGAATCTCTTTCAAGGGAATAAGACCCCGGTTTCTGTCACCTGGGAGGCCGGGATTAACCCTGGGTAATCCGCCGTAATGGCTACCAAGGTATTGTCCTTGCTTAGTTTTTTTTTGACCATGAAGACTGCAGGGCTTGCACCCCATAGCATTTTATTAATTGAGCCAAAATAAATACAAGGTATGCATCCTCAAGATGAGGACAAAGGAAAAACCCTAAAAGAAGCTATACAGGGAAAGGAAGACTATACCTAAATAATTACAGAGGGAAGAAAAGCAACAGCAGCTCTCCTCAAGGAGGAAGAAAATCAATCCACTTAAGAAGGGTTTCCCTGTATTTCCGTTTGATCCGGTGAGAGAGCAGAGTAAGGTCATGAATGAAACCATTCCTCCAGGCCCTGAAAGTTGGTTGGATGTTCCGGAAAGCTCTATCATTCCTGACCTTCCAAATATTCCACCATGCCGTAAACACCACCTCCCCAAAGAAAGGCTTGTTGAACTCCTTCCTAGCTTGACAAGCAATATCCACCATATCATTACCATTGGTCCATTTAATTTGCAGATAGTTCCACACTCGAGTGCTATAATTGCACTGGAAGAAAAGATGGTTTCTGTCTTCCAGAATTCCAGTGGGACAAAGCACACATTCTGGTCCTTCATTAATCTTCCAATGCCTCCGCTGAATCATGTCTTTAGTGTTAACCCTGTCCATAATTACAAGCCATGCAAACATCTTGATCGACATGGTGCAGCAACTCTTCCATATCCACCCCAGAATAGGGTTTGATACCATTGGCTGATATACAAAATCATAAAACCTCTTTGCAGTAAAAACTGCTTTCTTGCCATGCCTCCAGCTCCAGCTGTCCTTGGAGGTATTATCAAACTGAAAAGTCCTCATTAGGGAAGAAAGTTGCTGCAATTCCTGAAAGGCTTGTGCAGTGAGAGGTAAGTAGAGTCGGTCTTGGAAACTACTAGCCGCAAAGACTTCCTTGACTGAGAGATTTTTGTCAAGACAAAAGGAGTAGAGCCTAGGAAATCGATCTTGCAGTGGGACTGAACTGCCCCCAATTTGCCAGTAGTCAGACTAGAACAAAACCGTATCACCCGTAGCAACATCCACCGACGTAACTGACCGAAAGTTATCCATCAGCTTACATACATCTCTCCACCAAAAGGAGCCACAGAGAACAGTGTCATGTGGAATCCTCTGAAAGTAGTAAGAATCCCAAACTAACTGCACCCATGGCACGTCCATCTTATTATAAAATTTATTGAGATGTTTCATCAGCAGGGCATCATTCTGTAAACCTAAGTTCAATATTCCAAGCCCTCCCTTGGACTTAGGTCGACAGACGAGTTGCCAAGCCGCCAGGGAGTGTCCCCTTTCCTGGCCATACTTCCTCCATAAACACTGCCTCTGAATTCTTTCCAGTTGTTTCAAAATGCCCTGAGGAACCCCGTCGATAAGCTCCACCGATATGTCCGGATCCTCTTCGGAGTCCGGATTGAGGGACCGTTCTCGGTCCTCGGGCTGTGGAGGATGGCTGTTTATATCCTTTACCTCTTGTCGCAGTTCCTGCATTGAAGTCATTAGACTACCTATCTAACCGTGGGAGTATAAAACAAACGGGCGAGCACAATTGTTCACTTACCCAACTTGGAGGATCGTACATACTGAATCCGGCCTGCGCATTGACGCGGAGGAATTCCTCCTTTTCTCCCTTGTACAAAGAGGATAAGATCTTTACTAAGGCGACGGCTGAGGCCGGCCCCTTACGACCATAACGGGTGGCGTCATCCTCCCCGTTGAAATCCCACATGGGGTGGACTCTATATTGAAGCGGCTGCACCCCCCGCATAATGCATGCGGCCATGACTCCAATCATGGTTAGTCCGGAATGAGCCAACAGTCTTATTCGGCCCATCAGGTAACGGACATCTCTGTCTCTTTCTCTCTGAGAGCTCCGAGGATGCCAGCTCAAGCGTTTCTTCAATGGAGCACTGTTGAACTCAGGGAGACCAACCCGGATAGGGTCCGGTAGCGAGACGTCATCTATGTGAAACCATTCCGAAGGCCAGTCCTCGGACGCCTCCTTTGGGGTTCCGGGTAGGTATCCGGTCCCGGCGATGCGCCATACTTCGGCTCCGCCCACTTGGTATATAGACCCCTCTTGAGAACAGGGCATCGGGCAGAATAACCTCTTCCACAGCGTGAAATGAGCCTCAACGCCTAAAAATAGCTCGCAAAGGGCGACGAAACCCGCAATATGTAATACGGAGGCGGGCGTGAGATTGTGCAGCTGGAGGCCGTAGAACTCCAGAAGCCCGCGGAGGAATGGATGAATTGGAAATCCCAGTCCCCTTATTAGATAGGGGACGAGGCACACCCGCTCTCCTTTAGAAGGATTGGGGGTGCCCTCCGCTTGTTTTCCGCCATTGTAGGTGGTGAGACCGGCTCGGACCGGGACCATGTATGCCTGAGGGAGAAATCCCTTGGCTTGCAGTGACACTAACTCGCTATGCGGGATGGTGCAACTCTCCCAGTCCCCGGGTTTGGGACCGGAGGGGTGAGGGGAGGAGCTGCGACGGCTGGTCATGTTGGAATGGACCTTTGCTGGAAGCGCTCTGATGATAACTCGCGGAGGGGAGAAGATGTGGTTTGGACCTAAATCCCAATCCCGTTAAATAGGCGGCTCGTTTATACGGCTAGGGGTGTGGATGTAAAAACGCCCCGGCTTTTCGCATTTGTTTGACACATGGAAGACGGCCATTATTGGGCGTAGAAGCCGAGGAGCACTACATTACAAAAATCAGACATTATTCCTACAGGTACACAGGATTTGGAGAAGAACCCGCCTTGCAATGCCGAACAATCTGCGTGCCGGACTCGTTGCCATTGAAGCCTGGTTCGGGGGCTACTGAGGGAGTCCTGGATTAGGGGGTGTTCGGTAGCGGGACTATACCTTCAGCCGGACTCCAGGACTATGAAGATACAAGATTGAAGACTACGTCCCGTGTCCGGATGGGACTTTCCTTGGCGTGGAAGGCAAGCTTGGCGATGCGGATATTCAAGCTCTCCTACCATTGTAACCGACTCTATGTAACCCTAACCCTATCCAGTGTCTATATAAACCTGAGGGTTGTAGTCCGTAGGCAATCAACTCCATATACACAATCATACCATAGGCTAGCTTCTAGGGTTTAGCCTCCTTGATCTCGTGGTACATCTACTCTTGTACTACCCATATCATCAATATTAATCAAGCAGGACGTAGGGTTTTACCTCCATCGAGAGGGCCCAAACCTGAGTAAAACATCATGTTCCCTGCCTCCTGTTACCATCTGGCCTAGACGCATAGTTCGGGACCCCCTACCCGAGATCCGCCGGTTTTGACACCGACAGTCGCACTCTACGGACCTATTCCAACACCCGTTGCATGGTATTCGGGATGGATACTAGTGTGCTAGCGCCAACTCCTTCTCTGTGGTACAGAATTGATAGTCTTGGAGAAAACTCGCTCTTCCTTGGACAAAACTATCCGATGATGGTGAAAGGCGATCCAACTACTGTTGACACAACGTTACTAGTACCATTTATGAGAAGCAATTGTGTCTATACCTCGGACATTTGGGTGGTTCCCTACCCTGGTACTGATATAGTAGGCCGCTTCAGCCTGGATGATCAGTCCTGCATTGGTTTCCAGATCGACAATCGATGGCCCGTCCCAGAGAATCACTTGTGGTTCAAAGCAAGCATTTCCAACGCCGAGGAATGGTTGAGTTGGAGTTCATTTCATTGCTTGTTATTTGTTGTGTGGTGCAAACTTTAGTATTTATAATGTATCCTCGTTGTCGATGTGGGTTGATGACCTGTTATATGTAATAAAATGATATGCCTGTGATAAACTTACTAAATTTATGAATGGCTTTCGAGTCGCTTCTCTGAGTGAGTGGTGCGACGAGGCAAAAAAAATTCCGAATACATAATTGTACGTGCATTGCAACAGGTTATTGGATGAGGCCAATCAACAATAGTAGTACACTATTTGTAATAGCTTCACATGCTTCGTGCGTCGGGCGGGTGTTTTTACTGTAGCCATATGTTAATGTGTTCGCTGTACGTAACCAGCACCTCGAATCCTCGATACTAGTACTATATAGTAGGAGTAAGTAGTAGGAGTAGTAGGGTTGTATGGGCCAGAACAAGCATTCACGTCCAGGAGTACGGCACACGCCACCACCACGACATCCATCTGACACCATATTATTTCTTGGAGTCCATGCTAGAGCAATCTCTTCAACCTCATCATTTCTCTTACTTCATCCATCGCGCGGTGGGCGAGGTGGGGGTTTGCCGATAGTCGGTTTCCTTAACTATGGTCCCACTTGTAAGGCCAACTCCAACGCACGACCCCAAATGGACCTCCGTTTTGCACAAACTCCAATGATAATTTTGACTAGAAAAGCAAGACCAAAGAAAACAAGAACCACAAGAATCCATTTCACTAGTCCTCTAAGTTGGATTAGTGCCTTCTCGATGCATTCATTGTTGATCTGTGGAGGCTCAATCTTGCGTGCTTCTTTCTTCTTTGTGTGTAAAGAAGTAGACGTTGCATCCTCGCATCTAATCTCATGTCTAGCCTCTATTCAAGTAGGAGTATCAACAAGTGCACTAATCTCATCTCTAGCCTCTGTGCTAGCTAAAAGTGATAGAACATCTACTAAATTGCGCTCTATCAATATATGGATGTACTCTTCTTCCCAATACAAAAACTTGCATCCATTCTACTCCCTTCGTTGCACAATACTACATGCCTTCTATTTGTCAAAATATATATGTATCTAGACATGTTTTAGTATATAGGTACATCCATTTTTGGACAAATGGAAGTCAAGTATTTTGGAACGGAGGGAGTACACAATAAATTTTTTAAGTTAGCACAACTAGTCTAATCCGAGAGCACAACCGAAGATTTGGTAGGGTTCTTCCTCCTTTTGCCGACACGTGGGACATCCAGCATCCACGTCGTGTCATGAAAGAAAATAGAGTGGTAGTTGAAGCCACGAGATGTGCATCTTGGGTTAAACTGTAAATATAATCTTACTACTCTTGAGTAACTCCAAAAGCGGCCACCGAAGATCTTTATTGGATTTGTTTTTCATCACCAGCACATCGAGGTGAAAGATGTGTAGGTTCAGTGGGTCCTCTTGTGTTTTCACTGACATGTGGGGCCGCATGTGAGCAAACAGACGATGGGCTCCGCGCGTCCACTGGCTGGCTGAGAAGAGAGATAGAGGAGGGCTGAGCACGGACTGCAGGAAATTTGTTCTACGTACCTCGATATAGTGGGGTGGCATGGGCCATAACTAGCATTCACGTCTAGCAGTACGGCACACGCCACCCACACGAGTCCCATCCGACACCAATTTTTTTGGAATCCGTGCTATAGCCATCTCTTCTCCCTCCTGTTTTCTCAGCCATCACATGGTGGGCGGGGTGGGGGTTTGCCGATAGTCGGTTTGCTCAACTGCGGTCCCACTTGTAAGTGAAAATGCAACACCGCACGCATTCCCGCTTGAGCGGCGTGCCGAACCAACCGTGTGAGGGTGCGACGCGAACACGGCAGGCTTTTCCTTTTGAAATCGTAACTTGTAAAATTTGGTTCTGCTCCATGGCGCGACAGATAGATATAAAATAACAATTTTTCCTAGAGTAATGAGAAGTTTGGTTCTGGCGCCGTTCATGCATGGAGTACGTACGAAAATTATGAACTTGATGCGAAAGGTAAGATAATTACTGTAGTATCATATACTACTACATGGATTTGACGGAAAGATAAAAATACATACGGATCCATCAACGACATCCTCACGCCCTAGTGCGTCGGGTCACCAACCGACGTGTGAGGAGCAGTGGCGTTGGCGGCGAGCTCAACGTGCTTCTGAACAGTGCCGTCCAAGGTTGCCCTATGGTCCAAGAAGGCCAGCGTCCTATCGTCCTCCTCTTGCATGTAGTAGTCCTTGTGGACGATTTCTGCGTAGATGTGGGTGATTATGTCGATGGTGTCTTGTTGCGCCAGGCGCTGTGCGGCGAGCGCGACCTCGAGGTGGACATTCTCTGGCGCGACGGCGGGTAGTCGCAGGGCCACCAGTGCGTCGAAGATGTTGTCACCATAGTGGCCATTGAGGGTGGCGGGCATCGCAGAGCCTGGGGGCGTCGGCTAGAGGCTTATGTCAAAGTCGTCCGCAAGCTTCTTGACGACGATGAACTTGTCGAGGAAACCGACGAGGACCTCATCGGACAAGGAGACGAAGTTGTCGTCCAAGCGGCCCCTCGCCCTGGAAGACTCAAGCAATACTACCTGGAGACGTTCCTCGGTGCCGGGCCACAGACCGGCGTCGTGGACCATCTGGCACAGCCGGCTGATGCTCGCGCTCATCGCCTCCATGGGTCTAGCTTAGCTTCTAGTCAACTGATCTTGCGATTCGAGTGATCACTCTTGCCCTTGGTTAGCGTGCATAGGTGCATAGGATTTCGTACTACTCCTCGGCCCTCTACTGCACCTTCCTTTGGCTATATGATAGGTGGGCCAGCCACCCCCTGGGCCCACGTGTCATTCACCCAAAGGCAGTTGCCGTAAGTCAATGAAGTTGCGTCCCCCTCCGTGCCGGTGCAGTATAGTCATCTCACTGGACCTCTAGTTGGGGCCAAACGAGAGAAGTTTGATGTTTACTAGTTTATTGGTCCCCTTTGCATTTTGCGCCAAGTTTTGACCTTTGATTTAACTAATAAAATGTTAAGGCATGTAAACAAAAATGTTGTGTAAGTCACCTTATGAAAACCAAATAATCCCAAAATACTTAGGCACGGTGCATTAACTCCCTCCTTGTTTCTTATTTCGTGACATATTAACCAATGAGAGATGTGGGCCGTGCATGCTTTCAATGACTTGAGACTACCAAACATGACATGCAGTGTT
Source organism: Triticum monococcum (assembly GCA_034509565.1). Taxonomy (NCBI): domain Eukaryota; kingdom Viridiplantae; phylum Streptophyta; class Magnoliopsida; order Poales; family Poaceae; genus Triticum; species Triticum monococcum. Next base: position 58,624,228 of record CM067843.1, on the reverse strand, counting down.
TAGTTCATTGCATGTAATCCTATTAGTACTCTAGTTAGCAAAAAAACATTAAGTTCTCTCGCCGATAGGAATAAAACACCATGTATTTATTTACAGAGGGAGTAGTACATTTTTGGTGACATGCATTACTAGATATTGCTAGTCAAATACTAAAATCCAGATGGACGTGGTAGTACTCCTAAATCCAGACGGTGGTGCTACTAGTACTAGTAGTAGTACTACCAATGTAGTAGTAGGAGTACTAGCATTGTACTACCCGTTGGTCACTTTATTACATGCTGCTCCTCACAGTCTAGTGACAAGACCCTGCGCCGGAGATGACACCTGAGTATAGGCGTCGTGTTCGGCATACCATAGTCAGCCTCACCGTCTTCAGTCACTATCATCATGGCTGTAGAGCTAGCCTGCTTACAACTAGCCCTGTTCGACATAATTTCCCGTGCGTAGATGCCCGTGCATTGCACGGAACACCAAGTTTGGGATGGACGGCTCCGGCAGCGGCCATCGCGCCCGATTTTTCCACGGCCTTCTAGATGTGGTGGGGAGGAGATAAGGCTGATTGTGAGAGATAAGGAGTTGTTTGTAAATAGGGAACAAGTGCGGGCATCTTTTTGCAAAAATGGAGAATCTTGGTTTGTATGCGTTAGATCTAGATCCGACGGCTATTGGTGAAAGATGGGAGGCACAACATCATCATCAACTCAGGACCTGTTTGATTCACAGGATTTTGAAAACGCGGGAATAGGACACGCCAATATTACAAGTTTCAAACTGATATTACAAATGTTAGGAGTAATGCTGCACCTACGAAGAGGGAATTACTAGGAAGTTTACGTAAGAACTTTCGTTACTTTAGGAGGATGCAGCATTATCGTACAAACGAAAATCCACCGCCCTGACAAGTCACTAATGGGAAAATAAGTTTTCGAGTCTCTGTCCACTTGATGTTTCAAAAACAAATTCAGCTTCTGCGGAGACTTTGTCATTTAGGCTTAGACGCTTGCGGTGATCAGCACACCATTCATTGTTGCGCCAGAGAATGCCAAACCTCATTACCTTGAGCACACTTGCCTCCAGAACAAAGAACCTGGCGAATTTAATCTTAGATGTGCTACCTCGGTAGTCGGTCAACTCAATTTCTGTAAGATGGAGATCAAGGTATTCGATGAGATTGTTATAGTGCAGCACATTTTTCACTTTCGGGTCTTTTTTTATCTGCAAAAGAAGAGAACATATTAGAGCAGCTGGCTGCATAAGATTGCCGTGTCATCAAGACGTACCAATATCATTCGCTCATACGATAGGGTTGGCTGGCTAGTGATATCTTTTCTCTCTCTCTCTCTCTCTCTCTCTCTCTCTCTCTCTTTCTTTCTGTTTCCTCTCATTTAACTAGGAGCACGTGAAGAGCTTGGGCATTTGTTGCCTTCCACTATGTGGCCGATGCCATATTTCGCAAAAGTATCTAATGATCTAAGTACATGTTGTGATGAATCTAATGATCGTTCCAGATGTAAATGTTTTTCTCCACATATACCTGGTTAAACTTTTCTGAGGTTTGACTTTTCAAAACATCCATATGCTTATGGACGTGACAGAGTCCCTAACTAGAGAGAGAGAGAGAGAGAGTGAAAAAAGTGTGTGTGCGTGTGTGAAAGAGACATGGACAACACACGATAAAAGTAGAGCGTGCGTGTCTTATGCAAACATATCACACATGCATCTTCGACAACGTAGGCAAGGTGAGGAGATAGTGTGTGGTTGTTTGGAACTGAGAGAGCAAGACCCCTAGCACATGGCCAAGAGGGGTCTGACAAACAAGGGAGAGAGGTCGAGAGAGACATACGGAGAAAATGCAGACATGGGGAGGAGAGAGTGTATGTTTGTCATAAAGAGATCCCCTGGAGATCGTGATGGGACTACATGGGTGGGAGATCGAGTGACAAGGTGTGTGCACGATAGAAGATGCCCCGAGAGATATCGAGATAGATGTATGGATGGAAGGAGACAATACGTGTGTTCCTGATGGCTAGTAAGAGATAATCATACTTAGGAGGGGGGAGTGCTTGCGCCTATGATGGAGTGAAGGATTATGGTACTTAGGGAGGTGCGTGTCACATGGAGAGAGAACAAGGGCGGAGAGTGTTGGATGGGTCTATATGTATAGCGCGAGCGAGACATGTGTATGTGTGAACCAGGGAGATATAAGGCTAGTTTGGCTTGCGTCCTGAGCATCTTTTGCCTGGCCTGGGGTTGTGGCTGGATTTCATGCACGCTTGTTTGGTTGCTACCCTGTGAAAAAGAAAGCCCGCCTGGCATGGGTTCCCTTGCACTTTAATTAGCCTGGCTGAACTCCAGACACTGCAAGTAGCCTAGCCCAGGCGACCGATTTCGAACGCCTGGCCGTGCCTGGTCGTGTGGCCACGAGGCTAACAACAACATGGATGGATATTATCATTAAATAATTGATGCATGGATTGATTGATGGGACGTTGATGCTTTGCCTGGCCCAGGCATGAATCAAATGCTTCAGCACCACACAAGCCTGGCCAGGCAGAAATATTTTACATCTCACGTCCGCACCAGGCAGTACCGGCCATCAAGGCATGGGGGTCAGGTCACGAACCAAACTGACCAATAAAGTTTGAGAGAGATTGAGGAGCCCCGATAAGGCTGAGTGGTGCGTCAGATAGCCGAGAGGGGGAAAGAGATATTCCATCTGCTCGATAATGTAGTGCATGTAAATTTTTTAGAAGTCAAACTTTGGAAACTTTGATCAGATTTACACAAATGTTATTTATATCTACAATACCAAAGATACATCAGACAAAACTACATCTCATGGTGAATCTAATGGTATATGTTTGCCGTACTAGATGTAATTCTTTTTCTCCATGTACATGGTCAAACTTTGTGATGTTTGACTTTTCAATAAATCTATATGCTATGGACCGAGGAGAGTGCCTCAGTCGAGACAGATCAAGTGCGTGTGAAGGAGAATGAGTAAGTGTGCAAAAAGAGTATGTGTGTGAAAGAGAAAGTGACAACAAACGATAAATTAGAGAGAGAGAGTGTTTTTTCGTTTCATATGCGAACATATCGCACATGCATCTCCGAGATGGAAAAGCAAGGCGAGGAGATACACGAAGATAGCTAGTGTGTGATTGTTTGCAATGGAGAGAGACACCCCTCTAGCACATGTCCAATAGAGGTCTGGCCAATAAGGAACAAAGGTCAAGAGGGACACATGGATGGCATGGATGCATGGGGAGGGAGAGAGGGTGTGTTTGTGATAGAGAGATCCCGTCGAGATCGTGAGGGGACTATATGGGTGGGAGATCGAGGGAGTGCGTGCGCGATAGAAAGATGCCCCGAGAGAAATCGAGATAGACCATGCACATGTTTGTGATGGAGACTAAGATTAGCTAGTCATATACATATAGGGGGGACTGTGTGTGCCTACAATTGAGTGAGAGACCATCATACTTGGCTAGCTGGGCATGAGATTGTGTGTGTGCGCGTGTGAGATGGAGAGAGAACGAGGGGGAGATAGAGTTTTAGATGGGCCTATTGAGTGCGAGTGAGATATGCATGTGTATGTGTGACCCAGGTGGATGGAGAGTTTGAGAGAGAGGGGGAAGAGCTCCGAGACGACATAGTGGTGCGTGAGAGAGTTACGGGCAAAGAGCCAAGGAATTTGTGTGCGTACGATGAGTGCACCCAAGATATCTAGCTTGGACTAGCTAGAGTATCATACATAGTGTGTGAGAGAGACCTATAGATGGTGTATATATGCATGCGAACTAGAAAGACCCCCCCCCCCCGCCACACACACAAAGAGAGAGAGAGAGAGAGATGGAGATGGAGAGAAAGGGAGAGGGACCAACAAGGTTTTTGTGTCGGATGCGTGCGACAGAATTGAAGATTGTCGGCGAGAGAGAGAGAGAGATAGAACAGGAGTCCGGGAGAGGGGGAGGTCGCGTTTTATGCATCAAAGACTGATATAAACCATGTTTCGATATAAACTTGCATTCAAATATTTAAATTGGAGAACATGTTGTCTGCAATCCACACATGAACGGATATATGTGTATATCAAACAAGTTCATTAATTTGACTTTCAACATGTTCATGGAGTACTATAATACTGTACAACATGCTACTTGATTGAGGTGTTCAATTTTGGATTTAGTTCACTATTTTGACCTAGTGAACGAGCTATTTCATTGAATCGAGATATTTCATTTTGGGTTTGATTCGCGTTTTTGAGTGGGTCAACTATTTGTCATATAGTAAATCGCTAGCAATGAGCATGTAAAAACACATTACTCCCGAGCATCATCTCTCCATCTAAAAAAGAAGTGGCAAGCTAATATTTCAAAATTTGATCCGAATCGACTTGGTAAGGTAGACGTGGATGCTCGTTCTCCCAAAATTTGAATGAACCATTAAACATCCTCTTTGCTCGGTGGAATTCGCCCGAGCAAATAAATGGGTGACGCAAAATTATCGTCCTATGTGGGACACGCATCAATTGGCCCGTTATACATCGAGGGTAGGTTCGTAACTTCATCCAAGCACGCCTTCTCCTCGGCCGAAATCACATGTGCCGAATAATTCATAAACCATGGTCGGCAAAACACGCTCGCCTCGCCCGAAATAGCTCGCGCCCACTATTTCAAAACACGCTCTCCTCGCCCGAAATCGCTCATGCCCACTATAGTTCAAAACACGCCCTCCTCGCCCGAAATCGTTCCCGCCCACTATTTGGGGAGAAGCAAAGTTACTCTACTATCCCCGACCCTTAGTACATAGACCCAAGACGAGAAGCCTATAGGCAAGGGTAGAACTGTAACTCCCCCTCACATTTCAGATAAATGCGTCCGTAAGACATAGTTCCACTCCTCTCCCAATCCCCCCCCACCCCCATTCATACCTCGTGGGCGCCAAATCACCTTCTCCCCGGGAAGCTCCCTTCTCCCGAGCCGCGAAACCTCGGCCCCACCTCCATGGCGCCCCCACCGCACCAATTTCACAGCCGCCCTCCTCCCTAATGCCGGAGACGCTGTCCATTTGCCGCCGTGCACTGGGCCGTGTGCCTCTTACTCCGTGTTGCTGGTGCTGCCTCGACGACGGCCGCGTGAACCATACCGGAGCCAATTCACCCCCGCCGTTGTTCACAGCGCCGGAGCGGCTCCAACTTCGGATCCATCCAGAGTCCTGGCGCTGCTTCCGCGTAGCCATCGACCATCACGACATCGCTCTTTCCCTGCCGCCGATCGCCACAGCAACCGCGCCGGCCTCACCGACTCGGTAGCTGGACCTGCCTACTTCACCATGCCGCCAGATAGGTCGCACCCTCATCTCAAATCACTTTATTTAGGCGTCAGTTGTCTGAATTTTTATTATGGGCCAATCGATTCCCAATGGGAAGCAGCACCCCTCGACGTGGCGGAGCTCCTAGGCTCCCAGTTGGCTGGTGTCTAACGTAAGGGTGTGGGGCCGCAAGTTCGCCATGGAAGTAGCACTTAGATGGCTATCTTTTAGAGTTGCGTGGTTTGAAGGTACTGCCGCCGCCGGATCTGGATGACAGGGAGTCTTTGTGGATTGGCCCGGGGGCGGCGCAACCACGACAATGCGGTGGGACGGGGAGCGGGGTTTTGGCCGGGGCCACGGACGGTGGAGGCAGGCTGCTCTGCCGTTGGTCGCTGGCTCTTCGGGGAAGATTCCAAACAGTGTCAGCCGGGAGGCACAAGACGGCCAGCCATCCGGCGTAGATCGAACAGTACCAAGATAAAATAAAATCATGTGACCCCAATTTAGTCTTTAATCAACACACGTGTGACCACTCTCGTACCTTGATGTTGATCTCTTAGTGTATTTCTTCAGATCAAAGAGATATGTCGTTCTTAACATTATGCATTATCTGCATCTTCAGACACATCGTCTTCCGATTCACCGCAGCTGCTCCAACAAGGGAAGCATACACCAGAAGGGAGCTATAGTCCCCACTCAACAATTCCCTACATCAGATGCGTGTGCCCGACATGGATAGCCACAACAACTGCAGGGCCATCGACAAGTCAGCACATGATGCTCACTCCCATGGATGGCAACCAAATAGGTTGTACCCTCATCTTACTTGTGTGCAACATTTATGGCTTTGTTATTCATCTAAGCATGGAAAATAGATCATAACATTTCACTGTATATTCATGATGATCTCTTACGGGTCTTGTTCAGGAGTTAACGTTGTTCCATAGTTCAGCTAAGATACTTGTTCTTTAGGTTATACGATGTTCCATAGTTATCATCCATCAGCCAATGCTATCCCACAGGCTGGTGATTATAGTATTATACCACTTCTAGTATTACCTATGTTGTTCTTTAATACTTTTGTGTGCCATCTAGTTAATCTCGAGTACAAACGATACATATTCTGTAGCTTTCATATGTGTTCTCCCTTTAGTTTATGAGACCTATTGCTGCTAGTTAACCCCAGTCCTATTATTTATGTCGTCTCCTACAGGCACTCATTACATAAATCTAACTACTAGTTGTCTTCCATGCATGATATAATTGCACACATTGATATATCCACAAGAACCTCACGGAGCAATGTAAAGGCCAATAAACTTGATGTCAATGATACCCAATATGATGGAACATGTAAAGGCAGTTCTTCATAAGACTTGCAGAAAGATGATGAATCCTCTTCACCCCACAAGGTCCTTGCTCTAAGTTGGCCTGTGATATGGGTACAACATGCATATAATGTCCTCGAGTGTATCTACTCTGTTGCAATGCTATGTGCTTAGGATGCTGATCATGCATGTAAATATGTCATACCTTCCTGTTTTCACTACCTATTCCATTCATGATAACATGTTTTCAAATTCAAGTACTATCATTCTACTCTATCGCAATGCCATCTGCTTAATTGGGACATCATGCTTCTGAATATCTTATGCATTGTTATTCATCAGTATGTACTTCATCTGTCTACCATACCATGTTTTTTTTACATTGCAGTGTTGTTCTAGTGCTCTGTTGCAATGCCATCTTATTTTCCCAATCATACACCTGTATGTTGTCTTAGTTATTTCTGTACGTATTCCGCTAGCATACAATTTTACAATCAACTAGTGTTTTTTGTTGTGTTGTCCTGTCGTATCCCTAGCTCTTACACCATACTCCCTCCGTCCGGATTACATGTTGCCGAAATGGATAAAAAAGGATGTATCTAGAACTGAAATACGCCTAGACCCATCCATTTTTTCCGGATGGAGGGAATACATGTCAATATGGCATGCCTTTCTATTCTTCAGTACCTATTCCATCTCCCTGTTGTCGCATGTTTTATAATTAAAGCACCATTCTTCTATACAAGGCATGCAATGGGAAGACGACTATGTTAGAATCTGAAGGGTTATAAACAAGGCCTTTGCAAAAGATCCAAACGCCAGGAGATAGTAACCCAACTCCAATTTTTATAGATACTGCTCCAGCACAGAGAAACCCAACTCCTACTGATAATAAGAAGATTCCAGTGGCCAAAGAACTAGTCTGCTCTAGTCCAGCAAAAATATGTCAACTCAATTCTCAGAAGCGTGTGCGTATCCTTGCATCATGAAATTTTATAGCATGCTGATCATATTTTTTACATGTTTCTTACCCATCTCTTTTTTAGAAAATAAGCTTAACAGATAGAAGAATTTATGCAATGGTATCGTTTATGAGGAAAGATTCTTGGAGGAATTCTCTGTGCTCCAATGTAGATGTAAGTACCTGTTGTATATCACTATATTTTTACATCAGCATGTATTTTGTTAATCGGCGTGAATCCAATGTTTATCTGATCTAAATTTAGTTGTAGCAAAATGTATGAACTGCCTGGTAGTTTTGCATCCTGAGCTGCATGAGTGTACTATCTCATATCAGTTTGTTTGAATACTTTGGTTCTGCAGTGGGGTTTTCAGTGTTTTTTTACTGTGTTGTCCTGTCATATCCCTAGCTCTTACATCATACTCCCTTCGTCCGGATTAAATGTCGCAGAAATGGATAAAACTGGATGTATCTAGAACTGAAATATGCCTAGACCCATCCATTTATTTCCGGATGGAGGGAATACATGTCAATATGTCATGCCTTTCTATTCTTCAGTACCTATTCCATCTCTGCTGTAGCCTATTTTATAACTGCATCACCATTCTTCTATATAAGGCATGCAAGGGGAAGACGGCTATGTTAGAATCTGAAGGGTTACAAACCAGGTCTTTGCAAAAGATTCAAACGCCAGGAGATAATAAACCAACTCCATTTTTCATAGATACTGCTCCAGCACAGAGAAACCCAACTCCCACTGATAATAAGCAGATTCCAGTGGCCAAAGAACTAGTCCGCTCCAGTCCAGCAAAAGAATGTCAACTCCAGTCTAAGAAGCGTGTGTGTATCCTCGCTATTGGGGAACGTAGTAATTTCGAAAATTTTCCTACACACACGCAAGATCATGGTGATGCATAGCAACGAGGGGGAGAGTATTGTCTACGTACCAACGCAGACCGACTGCGGAAGCGATCTCACAACGTAGAGGAAGTAGTCGTACGTCTTCTTCCCGATCCGACCGATCCAAGCACCGTTACTCCGGCACCTCCGAGTTCTTAGCACACGTTCAGCTCGATGACGATCCTCGGGCTCCGATCCAGCAAAGCATCGAGGAAGAGTTCCGTCAGCACAACGGCGTGGTGACGATCTTGATGTACTACCGACGCAGGGCTTCGCCTAAGCTCTACAACGATATGACCGAGGTGGAATTTAGTGGCAGGGGGCACCGCACACGGCTAAGGAACGATCAACAATGATCAACTTGTGTGTCTATGGGGTGCCCCCTGCCCCCGTATATAAAGGAGCAGTGGGAGGGGTTCGGCCGGCTAGGGAGAGAGGCGCAGGGGGAGTCCCACTCCTACCGGGAGTAGGACTCCCCCCCAATCCTATTCCTAATAGGACTCTTCAAAGAGAAGAGAGAAGAGAGGGGGGCCGGCCCCTTCTCCTAGTCCTAATAGGACTAGGGAAGGGGGGAGGCGCGCAGCCCTTGTGGGCAGCCCCTTTTTCACTTTTCCACTAAGGCCCAATAGGCCCATTTGCCTCCCGGGGGGTTCCGGTAACCCTCCCGGTATTCCGGTAAAATCCCGATTTCACCCGGAACACTTCCGGTGTCCAAACAAAGGCTTCCAATATATCAATCTTTACGTCTTGACCATTTCGAGACTCCTCGTCATGTCCGTGATCACATCCGGGACTCCAAACAACCTTCGGTACATCAAAATGCATAAACTCATAATAACTGTCATCGTAACGTTAAGCGTGCGGACCCTACGGTTCGAGAACAATGTATACATGACCGAGACACGTCTCCGGTCAATAACCAATAGCGTGACCTGGATGCCCATATTGGCTCCTACATATTCTACGAAGATCTTTATCGGTCAGACCGCATAACAACATACGTTGTTCCCTTTGTCATCGGTATGTTACTTGCCCGAGATTCGATCGTCGGTATCCAATACCTAGTTCAATCTCGTTACTGGCAAGTCTCTTTACTCGTTCCGTAATACATCATCTCATAACTAACATCTTAGTTATTATGCTTGCAAGGCTTATGTGATGTGTATTACCGAGAGGGCCCAGAGATACCTTTCTGACAATCGGAGTGACAAACCCTAATCTTGAAATACGCCAACCCAACATCTACCATTGGAGACACCTGTAGTACTCCTTTATAATCACCCAGTTACATTGTGACATTTGGTAGTACCCAAAGTGTTCCTCCGGTAAATGGGAGTTGCATAATCTCATAGTTATAGGAACATGTATAAGTCATGAAGAAAGCAATAGCAACATACTAAACGATCGGGTGCTAAGCTAATGGAATGGGTCATGTCAATCAGATCATTCAACTAATGATGTGACCTCGTTAATCAAATAACAACTCTTTGTTCATGGTTAGGAAACATAACCATCTTTGATTAACGAGCTAGTCAAGTAGAGGCATACTAGTGACACTCTGTTGGTCTATGTATTCACACATGTATTATGTTTCCGGTTAATACAATTCTAGCATGAATAATAAACATTTATCATGATATAAGGAAATAAATAATAACTTTATTATTGCCTCTAGGGCATATTTCCTTCAGTCTCCCACTTGCACTAGAGTCAATAATCTAGTTCACATTGCCATGTGATTTAACAGCAATAGTTCACATCACCATGTGATTAACACCCATAGTTCACATCGTCATGTGACCAACACTCAAAGGGTTTACTAGAGTCAGTAATCTAGTTCACATCTCTATGTGATTAACACCCAAAGAGTACCAAGGTGTGATCATGTTTTGCTTGTGAGATAATTTTAGTCAACGGGTCTGTCACATTCAGATCCGTAAGTATTTTGCAAGTTCTATGTCTACAATGCTCTACACGGAGCTACTCTAGCTAATAGCTCCCACTTTCAATATGTATCCAGATTGAGACTTTAGATTCATTTGGATCAGTGTCAAAAACTTGCATCGACGTAACCCTTTACGACGAACCTTTTTGTCACGTCCATAATCGAGAAACATATCCTTATTTCACTAAGGATAATTCTGACCGATGTCCAGTGATCTACTCCTAGATCACTATTGTACTCCCTTGCAAATCAGTGTAGGGTATACAATAGATCTGGTACACAGCATGGCATACTTTATAGAACCTATGAATGAGGCATAGGGAATGACTTTCATTCTCTTTCTATCTTCTGCCGTGGTCGGGCTTTGAGTCTTTACTCAACTTCACACCTTGTAACACAGGCAAGAAACTTTTTCTTTGACTGTTCCATTTTGAACTACTTCAAAACTTGTCAAGGTATGTACTTATTGAAAAACTTATCAAGCGTCTTGATCTATCTCTATAGATCTTGAAGCTCAATATGTAAGCAGCTTTATCGAAGTCTTTCTTTGAAAAACTCCTTTCAAACACTCCTTTATGCTTTACAGAATAATTCTACATTATTTCCGATCAACAATATGTCATTCACATATACTTATCAGAAATGCTGTAGTGCTCCCACTCACTTTCTTGTAAATACAGGCTTCACCGCAAGTCTGTATAAAACTATATGCTTTGATCAACTCATCAAAGCGTATATTCCAACTCCGAGATGCTTGCACCAGTCCTCAGATGGATCGCTGGAGCTTGCACATTTTGTTAGCACCTTTCGGATTGACAAAACCTTCTGTTGTATCATATACAACTCTTCTTTAATAAATCCATGAAGGAATGCAGTTTTGTTTATCCATTTGCCAGATTTCATAAAATGTGGCAATTACTAACATGATTCGGACAGACTTAAGCATAGATACGAGTGAGAAACTCTCATCGTAGTCAACACTTTGAATTTGTCGAAAACCTTTTGCGACAATTCTAGCTTTGTAGATAGTAACACTACTATCAGCGTCCGTCTTCCTCTTGAAGATCCATTTATTCTCAATTGCTTGCCGATCATCGGGCAAGTCAACCAAAGTCCAAACTTTGTTCTCATACATGGATCATATCTCAGATTTCATGGCCTCAAACCATTTCGCGGAATCTGGGCTCATCATCGCTTCCTCATAGTTCGTAGGTTCGTCATGGTCAAGTAACATGACCTCCAGAACAGGATTACCGTACCACTTTGGTGCGGATCTCACTCTGGTTTACCTACGAGATTCGGTAGTAACTTGATCTGAAGTTACATGATCATCATCATTAGCTTCCTCACTAATTGGTGTAGGTGTCACAGAAACTGGTTTCTGTGATGTACTACTTTCCAATAAGGGAGAAGGTACAATTACCTTATCAAGTTTTCTACTTTCCTCCCACTCACTTCTTTCGAGAGAAACTCCTTCTCTGGAAAGGATCCATTACAAGCAACGAATGTCTTGCATTAGGATCTGTGATAGAAGGTGTACCCAACAGTCTCCTTTGGGTATCCTATGAAGACATATTTCTCTGATTTGGGTTTGAGCTTATCAGGATGAAACTTTTTCTCATAAGCATCGCAACCCCAAACTTCAAGAAACGACAACTTTGGTTTCTTGCCAAACCATAGTTCATAAGGCGTCGTCTCGACGGATATAGATGGTGCCCCTTTTTAACGTGAATGCAGCTGTCTCTAATGCATGACCCCAAAAACGATAGTGGTAAATCGGTAAGAAACATCATAGATTGCACTATATCCAATAAAGTACGGTTATGACGTTCGGACACACCATTATGTTGTGGTGTTCCAGGTGGCGTGAGTAGTGAAACTATTTCACATTGTTTTAACTGAAGACCAAACTCGTAACTAAAATACTCTTTTCCACGATCAGATCGTAGAAACTTTATTTTCTTGTTACGATGATTTTCCACTTCACTCTGAAATTATATGAACTTTTCAAATGTTTCAGACTTATGTTTCATCAAGTAGATATACTCATATCTGCTCAAATCATGTGTGAAGATCAGAAAATAATGATACCTATCGCGAGCCTCAATATTCATCGGACCACATACATCAGTATGTATGATTTCCAACAAATCTGTTGCTTGCTCCATTGTTCCGGAGAACGGCGTTTTAGTCATATTGCCCAAAAGGCATGGTTCGCAAGCATCAAGTGATTCATAATCAAGTGATTCCGAAAGCCCATCAGCATGGAGTTTCTTCATGCGCTTTATACCAATATGACCTAAACGGCAGTGCCACAAATAAGTTGCACTATCATTATTAACTTTGCATCTTTTGGCTTCAATATTATGAATATGTGTATCACTATGATCGAGATCCAACGAACTTGTTTCATTGGGTGTATGACCATCGAAGGATTTATTCATGTAAACAGAACAACAATTATTCTCTGACTTTAATGAATAACCGTATTGCAATAAACATGATCAAATCATATTCATGCTCAACGCAAAAACCAAATAACACTTATTTAAGTTCAACACTAATCCCGAAAGTATAGGGGAGTGTGCGATGATGATCATATCAATCTTGGAACTACTTCCAACACACATCGTCACTTCACCCTTAACTAGTCTCTGTTTATTCTGTAACTCCTGTTTCAAGTTACTACTCTTAGCAACTGAACCAATATCAAATACTGAGGGGTTGCTATAAACACTAGTAAAGCACAGATCAATAACATGTATATCAAATATACTTTTGTTCACTTTGCCATCCTTCTTATCTGCTAATCACTTGGGGTATTTCCGCTTCCAGTGACCAGTCCCTTTGCAGTAGAAGCACTTAGTCTCAGGCTTAGGATCAGACTTGGGCCTCTTCACTTGAGCAGCAACTTGCTTGCCGTTCTTCTTGAAGTTCCCCTTCTTCCCTTTGCCCTTTTCTTGAAACTATTGGTCTTGTCAACCATCAACACTTGATGTTTTTCTTGATTTCTACCTTCGTTGATTTCAGTATCACGAAGAGCTTGGGAGTTGTTTCTGTTATCCCTTGCATATTATAGTTCATCACGAAGTTCCACTAACTTGGTGATGGTGACTAGAGAATTCTGTCAATCACTATCTTATCTGGAAGATTAACTCCCACTTGATTCAAGCGATTGTAGTACCCAGACAATCTGAGCACATGCTCACTAGTTGAGCGATTCTCCTCCATCTTTTAGCTATAGAACTTGTTGGAGACTTCATATCTCTCAACTCGGGTATTTGCTTGAAATATTAACTTCAACTCCTGGAACATCTCATATGGTCCATGACGTTCAAAACGTCTTCGAAGTCCCGATTCTACGCCATTAAGCATGGTGCACTAAACTATCAAGTAGTCATCATATTGAGCTAGCCAATCGTTCATAACGTCTGCATCTGCTCCTGCAATAGGTCTGTCACCTAGCGGTGCATCAAGGACATAATTCTTCTGTGCAGCAATGAGGATAAACCTCAGATCACGGATCCAATCCGCATCATTGCTACTAACATCTTTCAACACAATTTTCTCTAGGAACATATCAAAAATAAACACAGGGAAGCAACAACGCGAGCTATTGATCTACAACATAATTTGCAAAATACTACCAGGACTAAGTTCATGATAAATTTAAGTTCAATTTAATCATATTACATAAGAACTCCCACTTAGATAGACATCCCTCTAATCCTCTAAGTGATCACGTGATCCAAATCAACTAAACCATAACCGATCATCACGTGAGATGGAGTAGTTTTCAATGGTGAACATTGTTATGTTGATCATATCTACTATATGATTCACGCTCGACCTTTCGGTCTCCTGTTCCGAGGCCATATCTGCATATGCTAGGCTCGTCAAGTTTAACCTGAGTATTCTGCGTGTGCAAAACTGGCTTGCACCCGTTGTAGATGGACGTAGAGCTTATCACACCCGATCATCACGTGGTGTCTGGGCACGACGAACTTTGGCAACCGTGCATACTCAGGGAGAACACTTCTTGATAATTTAGTGAGAGATCATCTTATAATGCTACCGTCAATCAAAGCAAGATAAGATGCATAAAAGGATAAATATCACATGCAATCAATATAAGTGATATGATATGGCCATCATCATCTTGTGCTTGTGATCTCCATCTCCGAAGCACCGTCATGATCACCATCGTCACCGGCGCGACACCTTGATCTCCATCGTACCATCGTTGTCGTCTCGCCAATCTTATGCTTCCACGACTATCACTACCGTTTAGTAATAAAGTAAAGCATTACATCGCGATTGCATTGCATACAATAAAGCGACAACCATATGGCTCCTGCCAGTTGCCGATAACTTGGTTACAAAACATGATCATCTCATACAATAAAATCAGCATCATGCCTTGACCATATCACATCACAACATGCCCTGCAAAAACAAGTTAGACGTCCTCTACTTTGTTGTTGCAAGTTTTACGTGGCTGCTACGGGCTTAAGTAAGAACTCATCTCACCTACGCATCAAAACCACAACGATAGTTCGTCAAATAGACTCCGTTTTAACCTTCTCAAGGACCGGGCGTAGCCACACTTGGTTCAACTAAAGTTGGAGAGACAGTCTTCCGCAAGCCATCTATGTGCAAAGCACGTCGAGGGAACCGGTCTCGCGTAAGAGTACGCGTAAGGTTGGTCCGGATCGTCTCGTCCAACAATACCGCCGAACCAAAGTATGACATGCTGGTAGGCAGTATGACTTGTATCGCCCACAACTCACTTGTGTTCTACTCGTGCAAATAACATCAAACCATAAAACCTAGGCTCGGATGCCACTGTTGGGGAACGTAGTAATTTCGAAAATTTTCCTACGCACACGCAAGATCATGGTGATGCATAGCAACGAGGGGGAGAGTATTGTCTACGTACCAACGCAGACCGACTGCGGAAGCGATCTCACAACGTAGAGGAAGTAGTCGTACGTCTTCTTCCCAATCCGACCGATCCAAGCACCGTTACTCCGGCACCTCCGAGTTCTTAGCACACGTTCAGCTCGATGACGATCCTCGGGCTCCGATCCAGCAAAGCATCGAGGAAGAGTTCCGTCAGCATAACGGCGTGGTGACGATCTTGATGTACTACCGACGCAGGGCTTCGCCTAAGCTCTACAACGATATGACCGAGGTGGAATTTAGTGGCAGGGGGCACCGCACACGGCTAAGGAACGATCAACAATGATCAACTTGTGTGTCTATGGGGTGCCCCCTGCCCCCGTATATAAAGGAGCAGGGGGAGGGGTTCGGCCGGCTAGGGAGAGAGGCGCAGGGGGAGTCCCACTCCTACCGGGAGTAGGACTCCCCCCCCCCCAATCCTATTCCTAATAGGACTCTTCATAGAGAAGAGTGAAGAGAGGGGGGCCGGCCCCTTCTCATAGTCCTAATAGGACTAGGGAAGGGGGGAGGCGCGCAGCCCTTGTGGGCAGCCCCTTTTTCACTTTTCCACTAAGGCCCAATAGGCCCATTTGCCTCCCGGGGGGTTCCGGTAACCCTCCCGGTATTCCGGTAAAATCCCGATTTCACCCGGAACACTTCCGGTGTCCAAACAAAGACTTCCAATATATCAATCTTTACGTCTCGACCATTTCGAGACTCCTCGTCATGTCCATGATCACATTCGGGACTCCGAAAAACCTTCGGTACATCAAAATGCATAAACTCATAATAACTGTCATCGTAACGTTAAGCGTGCGGACCCTATGTTTCGAGAACAATGTAGACATGACCGAGACACGTCTCCGGTCAATAACTAATAGCGGGACCTGGATGCCCATATTGGCTCCTACATATTCTACGAAGATCTTTATCGGTCAGACCGCATAACAACATAAGTTGTTCCCTTTGTCATCGGTATGTTACTTGCCCGAGATTCGATCGTCGGTATCCAATACCTAGTTCAATCTCGTTACTGGCAAGTCTCTTTACTCGTTCCGTAATACATCATCTCATAACTAACATCTTAGTTATTATGCTTGCAAGGCTTATGTGATGTGTATTACCGAGAGGGCCCAGAGATACCTTTCCGACAATCGGAGTGACAAACCCTAATCTCGAAATACGCCAACCCAACATCTACCATTGGAGACACCTGTAGTACTCCTTTATAATCACCCAGTTACGTTGTGACGTTTGGTAGTACCCAAAGTGTTCCTCCGGTAAACGGGAGTTGCATAATCTCATAGTTATAGGAACATGTATAAGTCATGAAGAAAGCAATAGCAACATACTAAACGATCGGGTGCTAAGCTAATGGAATGGGTCATGTCAATCAGATCATTCAACTAATGATGTGACCTCGTTAATCAAATAACAACTCTTTGTTCATTGTTAGGAAACATAACCATCTTTTGATTAACGAGCTAGTCAAGTAGAGGCATACTAGTGACACTCTGTCGGTCTATGTATTCACACATGTATTATGTTTCCGGTTAATACAATTCTAGCATGAATAATAAACATTTATCATGATATAAGGAAATAAATAATAACTTTATTATTGCCTCTAGGGCATATTTCCTTCACTCGCATCATGAAATTTTATAGCATTCTGATCATATTTTCTACATGTTTCTTACCCATCTCTCTTTTAGAAAATAAGGTTAAACGATACAAGACTTCCTCCATTGGGATCGAATTCGAGGAAAATATCTTGCGGGGATTCTCTGTGCTCCAATGTTGATGTAAGTACCTATTGTATATCACTATATTTTTACATCAGCATGTATTTTGTTAATCGGCGTGAATCTAACCTTTATCTGATCTAAAATTAGTTGTAGCAAAATGTTAAAGGCGCCAATGTTGAGTTTTGTAAGGAAAACTACCTGGTAGTTTTGCATACTGAGCTGCATGAATGTACTATCTCATATCACGCACATTACTAAATTGTAGTGCTTCTCTGGTTGCCCATTCATTCATTGTGTCAATGTTGCTTTCGTATTACCTTACCTGGCTCATGATAGCTGTGCCATATTGTGTTAATTTGGTGTAGGCTAGTTGCCCAAACGTTCGTTGTGTCAATGTCGCTTTCCTATTATCTGACTTGGCCAATGATAGCAATGCTAGTGTGTTAATTTTGTGCAGGCTATTGAAAATAAGAAGACAAACTCTGAAAACAGCAAGGCAACCCCATTGTTTATTTTCAGTAAATCTAGGCCAGGTAATATGGCAATAAATCATGATTAATCTGTTTGGTTCCCGTCCTAATTTATGTTATGATGCAGTGGTCGAGACACTCTCCACTATCAATAATACAAGCCTACCAAAATCGCCATCTGAATCTGTTCAGTATCCTCTGTCTCGAATGCAACGGAATAAATGTATGTTTTTGAACCAATTAATGGCAGAAGCAATGATGGAAATGGTGGATGAATCAGAGGTGCAGAGTCGTGCGACACAACAACTGATCAATGTTTTCAGAGACAGTGTAGCAAAGCAGCAAGAACTTGCCCACATGCTTATGGGCGTCATCTGTGCTGAGGTTGCAGATTGTGACGTTGTAGATGGTTAGGTTCTGCTCATTTATTTGCACTGGCATCAATCTTTGATTGCCTAGTGGATGTAATTTCCTGTAATATATGCTGGATGTGCAATGTTATTCCTTGTATGCCGTACCTTTGCTTGATCGGTTTTGGTCTTGTGCATAATTGCTCGTCGTAATGGGCTCAAATTATCTAATTTGGCCTAAAGACATGAACGAACTTTAGTGGGCCCATTAAGTTAATGGGCCGTTACTAGGCCGAAAGTTAATGGTCGGCCCTCTTACCTCCTAGGTCGTTAACAGGCCGACATCAAAGTGGGAAACAAGTGGCCCCAATTTATTTCACGGGCCGTTAACAGGCTGTTACTAAGTTTGGGCTACATATGGCCCAACTATACTGTAGGCCTTTAGCACGTCGAAAGAGACAGCGGGCTTGTACTGGACCATGAAGAGCATGGGCCGCTAAGAGGCCGAAAGTCAGGTCGTATTGTAAATGGCCCAACTGTGTTGTGGGCCTTTAATAGGCCGAAAGAGAAATCAGGCTGGTATTGGACCATGAAGGGCATGGGCCCTTAAAAGGCCAAAACTAAGGTCCGACTACAAATGGCCCAACTCATTTATGGTCCGTTAACAGGTCGAAAGGCACACAGGGCCGCGAATTGGCCCAACACTTAAATGGGTCGCTAAAAAGGCCAAAACTCAGGTCCGACTACAAATGGCCCAACTGATTTATGGGCCGTCAACAGGCTGAAAGTGACACCGGGCCAGAAATTGGCCCGACACTTAAATGGGCCGCTAAAAGGCCGAAATTCAGGCCCGACTACAAATGGCCCATCGGATTTATGGGCCGTTAATAGGCTGAAAGACACACCGGGCCGGAAATTAGCCCAACATTTAAATGGGTTGCTAAAAGGCCGAAAGATGCACATCCTAAAAATTGGCCCATCCATTAAATGGGCCGTTAACAGGACGAAATCTCACCGGGCCAATATTGAGCCCGAATATATAGCGGGCTGTTAACGGGCTCCAACTGATGATGGGCTGCAATGGTGTCAAATCTTTAACGGGCCGAATTGGCACATCTCGTATGGGCCGTGGGCTTAAATGGACGTGACACAAGTAGGCCTTATATGGGCCGGCCTGCTAATTTTTACTGGGCCGGCCTTTTTCACTGGAATGGGCCACTGTTGGGCCGTGCCATGTGTCGAACTATCATAGGCGCCTGCTGTCCAATGAGTGGATGACATCTGTCCCAACGATGAGCCGACACGTGTTTCCTCTAGCCAATGATGATTTTACACGTGGAAAATCCCCATTGGTCGGGGCTGTTAACGGGTTATCGGATCCAAAACCCGACCCGATAGCTTAACGGCTTTCCGTTACAATGGATGCCACATGTCGGTCACCCTTGACGAAAGCACTTCTGTGACGCGTGATT
Organism: Triticum monococcum; assembly: GCA_034509565.1. Classification (NCBI taxonomy): domain Eukaryota; kingdom Viridiplantae; phylum Streptophyta; class Magnoliopsida; order Poales; family Poaceae; genus Triticum; species Triticum monococcum. Next base: position 58,604,800 of record CM067843.1, on the reverse strand, counting down.
TATCGTCATGGAAGTGGGCACTTCCGTGATGATAATTTTGCCAATGTCATGGAACACTTCTATGACAGCACAGGTATGACTATCTTCATTCTGTCATAAATTTGTCATGGATGTACATGCATGACAAAAAAAGCGACCTACTGTGACAAACACGTATCATCATAGAAGTGTTTTTTTGTAGTGTATGACTTTGCTATGCTTAATGCTTGTCACTAGGGCCTGAGTGCCATGATTTCAGATCTGAACCTATTATGTTTTCATCAATATATGAGAGTTCTTGATCCTATCTTGCAAGTCTATAGTCACCTATTATGTGTTATGATCCGTTAACCCCGAAGTGACAATAATCGGGATACTTACCGGTGATAACCGTAGTTTGAGGAGTTCATGTATTCACTATGTGCTAATGCTTTGTTCCGGTTCTCTATTAAAAGGAGGCCTTAATATCCCTTAGTTTCCATTAGAACCCCGCTCCCACAGGAGGGTAGGACAAAAGATGGCATGCAAGTTCTTTTCTATAAGCATGTATGACTATATTCGGAATACATGCCTACATTACATTGACGAATTGGAGCTAGTTCTGTGTCACCCTATTTTATGACTGTTACATGATGAACCGCATCCGGCATAATTATCCATCATTGATCCAATGCCTACGAGCTTTCCATATATTGGTTTACGCTTATTTACTTTCCCGTTGCTATTGTTACAATCACTACAAAATACCAAAAGCATTACTTTTCTTTCGCTACTCTTTTCTTACCGTTACCATCATTATCATATTACTTTGCTACTAAACACTTTGCTGCAGATACTAAGTTTATAGGTGTGGTTGAATTGACAACTCAGCTGCTAATACTTGAGAATATTCTTTGGCTCCCCTTATGTCGAATCAATAAATTTGGGTCATCAAGACTAATTTCTAGCACCGTTGTCGGGGAGCATAGCTCTATTCTTTGAGTCACTTGGGATTTATATCTGCTGGACACTATGAAGAACTTGAAAGACGCTAAGACACCAATTTATCCCTCAACTACGAGGGGAGGTAAGGAACTGCCATCTAGCTCTGCACTTGATTCACCTTCTGTTATGAGTAAGCTTGCGACACCTAAACATGCTTCTGCTATTCGTTCTGATATGTCGCATGTTATTGATGATGCTACTTCTGCTATACATGATACTTATGATGAAACTACTTCTATGCTTGATACTACTGTGCCACTTGGTGATTTTCTTGAGGAACGACTTGCTAGGGCTAGAGAGATTGAAAATATTGAATCTGATTATGATGATGAAAGTGATGATGAAGAATCACTTGTTATTCCTGAGGGTTATTTATTTGATCAAGAAGCTTCTTTAGCTATTTTAGCTTGCAAAGGTAGATATGAACTCAAAAGGTTATTAGCTAAATGGAATAAGCAATCTCTAAATGCTAGGATGAAACCTGACCCTGCTTTTGCTACTTCACCTATCTGTGTTACTGATAAGGATTATGAATTCTCTATTGATCCTGATATAATTACTTTAGTTGAATCTGATCCTTTTCATGGCTATGAATCTGAAACTGTTGTGGCACATCTTACTAAATTAAATGATATAGCAACTCTTTTCACTAATGATGAGAGATCTCGCTAGTTTTATATCCTTAAAATATTTCCGTTCTCATTAAAGGGTGATGCTAAGATATGGTTTAGTTGTCTTGATCCTGGTTGCGTGCGTAGTCCCCACGATATGATTTACTACTTCTCTGCTAAATATTTCCCTGCTCATAAGAAACAAGCTGCTTTAAAGGAAATATACAACTTTGTGCAAATTAAAGAAGAGAGTCTCCCACAAGCTTGGGGGAGGCTTCTCAAGTTACTTAATGCTTTGCCTGATCATCCTCTTAAGAAAAATGAAATACTTGATATCTTTTATAATGGACCAACCGATGCTTCCAGAGATTACCTGGATAGTTGTGCTGGTTCTCTTTTTAGGGAAAGAACACTAGATGAAGCTGAAATCTTATTGAATAATATGTTGACAAATGAAAATATTTGGGCACCTCCCGAGCCAGCTCCTGAGCCAGCTCCTGCTCCAATTAATGATCCTATTCCTAAACCAACTCCGAAGAAGAGAGGTGTTCTATTTCTCAATCCCGAAGATATGCAAGAGGCAAAGAAATCTATGAAAGAAAAAGGTATTAAAGCTGAAGATGTTAAGAATTTACCTCCTATTGAAGAAATACATGGTCTTAATTTACCGCCTGCCGAAGAAACATATGATCTTGATCCTTTACTTATTGAAGAACCTCCAGACCTCGATAACACGACACAGGTAGTAAAGGTAAATTCTCTCTATAGATATGATAAAGCTGAAATCCCTCCTGCTAAAATTGCTAGTCAATGCTTGGATGAGTTTGATAATTTTATGTTTAAACAAGAAGACTTCAATGCTTATTTTGGTAGACAATTAAAACAAGATGCTGATATGATTAAATATTTGGGTGATTATATGGCTAATATTAGAGGTGAACTTAAACTTGTTAGAAAACATGCTTCTATGGTTACCACTCAAGTAGAACAAGTACTTAAAACTCAAAAGGAATTGCTCAATGAGATGAATAGTAAGAAAAATGATTATGCTATTAAAGTGGCTACTAGAACTGGTAGAATGACTCGGGAACCTTTGTATCCTGAAGGCCACCCTAAGAGAATTGAGCAAGATTCTTAGAGAAATAATATTGATGCACCTAGTTCTTCTAAAAAGAAGAAAAAAAATGATAGAACTGTGCAAACTTCTAGTAAACCTATTGCTGAACCACCTGATAATCCAAATGATATCTCTATGTCTAATGCTGAAACACAATTTGGCAATGAACATGAACCTAATGAAAATGTTAATGATGATGTTCATAATAATGCTCAACCTAGTAATGATAATGATGTAGAAATTGAACCTGCTATTGATCTTGATAACCCACAATCAAAGAATCAACGTTATGATAAGAAAGACTTTGTTGCTAAGAAACATGGTAAAGAAAGAGAGCCTTGGGTTCAGAAACCCATGCCTTTTCCTCCCAAACCATCCAAGAAAAAGGATGATGAGGATTTTGAGCGCTTTGCTGAAATGATTAGACCTATCTTTTTGCGTATGCGATTGACTCATATGCTCAAAATGAATCCTTATGCTAAGTACATGAAAGATATTGTTACAAATAAAAGAAAGATACCAGAAGCTGAAATTTCCACCATGCTTGCTAATTATACTTTTAAGGGTGGAATACCAAAGAAACTTGGAGATCCAGGAGTACCAACTATACCATGCTCCATTAAAAGAAACTATGTTAAAACTGCTTTATGTGATCTTGGAGCCAGTGTTAGTGTTATGCCTCTCTCTTTATATCATAGACTTGATTTGAATAAGTTGACACCTACTGAAATATCTTTGCAAATGGCTGATAAATCAACTGCAATACCTGTCGGTATTTGTGAGGATGTGCCTGTTGTGGTTGCAAACGTTACTATTTTAATGGACTTTGTTATTCTTGATATTCCCGAGGACAATAGTATGTCTATTATTCTTGGAAGACCTTTTCTTAATACTGCAGGGGCTGTTATTGATTGCAACAAAGGCAATGTCACTTTTCATGTTAATGGTAATGAGCATACGGTACACTTTCCGAGGAAACAACCTCAAGTTCATAGTATCAATTCTATCGGAAAAAATCCATCAATTATATTTGGAGGTTTTGAATTTCCTCTTCCTACTGTCAAGAAGAAATATGATATACTTATTATTGGGGATATGCATATCCCTGTTGAGGTAACCTAGTGTTATTCGAAATTTCTCCGGTTTCATGTTAATCGGAATGAGTTTGTTAACAAGACTTGATCAACCTTGTTAGTGGATTGCTTTTGATGAGCATGAGATGGATGAAACTAGAAGCACAACCTTTTGTACCCCACTTTTACTTTCTGTTATTTATATTAAATAAAATAAAAACAAATATTTTTCTGCCTATTATCTGATTATCCGTGCAATATAAAATTACCTCGAAAATAAAAGTTCTCCAAATGCCCTAAAAATTAAATATGATTTTTTCTAGAATATTTGAGGATTTATGGAACAAAGAACACACCAGGGGGGCCAACCACCTTGCCACGAGGGTGGAGGGCGTGCCCACCCCTCTAGGGCGCGCCCCCTGCCTCGTGGCCCACGGTGGCCCTCCTCCACTTATTCCTGCACCCATCCTCTTCTTATTCCTCCCACAAACACGAGAAACCAACTCAAGCATGAGTTCCAGCTCATCTTGCTGCCATTTTCGATCTCCTTGCTCAAAGCACCTCTCACAAAACTGCTTGGGGAGATTGAACTTTGGTGTGTGACTCCTCCATTGGTCCAATTAGTTTTTGTTCTAGTGCTTTATTCATTGCAAAAAAAATTTGCTTAGGTGACCCTGTTCTTGAGCTTGCATGACAAATTTATATGATCAAAAGTAGTTTTGATGCATGATATAGGCCCTAGGCACTTGTAGGAGTGGCTGCTATCAATATTATTGAGTGTGGTTTATTTTTATTTTGAAGTTACTAAAAACTTTCAGAATTTTTCAAAGGAAGAAATATGCTTAGGAAAATGTTCCAAGGTGGTTCTTCAAGGAAGCAAGAACCCATGCTTGCAATGCGTGATGCTGACGAAGAGCCACCAAGAGACGCTCCAGTGCGTCCTTGTGAATGGCCTTCTAAAAATTTTATAGATCGTGCAGGAATTAAAGAAGAATTTAACGCATATTTGCGTAATGTCGGTCTTGAGGACTTTGAGGCAGACAAATGCTCCCAGTATCATGATCTCACAAGCTCTTTTGTGAGGAGGTTTGCGTATTCATCTTCACGTAATTCTCCTTCAGTCATGTTTGATCTTTATGACAAATCTTATACCATGGACTTAGAGGATTTCACTTTTGCTTGCAAACTTCCACAATGGGGTAGTGTTAGGGATCCCCCTAAATCTAAATTTAGAAACTTTCTTGCTAGTATAACTGTAGGGGAATCTAGAGATATAACACAAGCTACCATAGGGAGCATTCACTTTCCTGCTATACATTATTTTGCTCTCTTCATAAGTAGGTGCATAAATGCTAAGGATGAAGCATGTCACATGTGTGTCCCTGACCTTAGCATTCTCAGGAGTGCTGTGTCAGGAGACCAATCTTATCATATGGGAGCCATTGTAGCTCGTAGGTTGCATCATAATAGATATAATGAAGATTTCTTTGGAGGAATTTATGCAACCCGCTTAGCTAAATTTCTTGAGATAGACGTTCGTGAAGGAGACATGGAGTTGCCTCCTGCTTATTTAGATTTTGATTCTATGGTTTCTCACCATTTTGTTGAGAGGCACGAATCGCCTCTCCAGTACCGACTAATCTTTGACAGACGTCGTGCTGTCCGTATTACTCTCCCTGCTCCTGCTTTCTTTGATTATCAGGCAAGAGGAGGATATACTATTACCATAGAGGAGGCAGATGAGTACGAGAGGAGAGCGGAGGCCGCTCGTCGCCACACTGCAGCTCAAGAGGCGATAGCCGCTGCATCACAGTACGACCCCAACAACAATTATTATGGATATCTGTCAGGCCAGCCGTGGCCATAAACCAACTTAGGCCAAAAGCCTAAGCTTGGAGGAGTACGTATTTCTCACCGACATTACATTTATGTTCGCACACACTCATTGATAGATGTCGGTGCTCATACTTTTTCATTGTATCATCCATGCTTGTTTATTTCCTTTTATGCTTTCTTCTTGTGTGTTTAATAAACTTTAAGAAAAAACCAAAAAAATTAGTTGTAGCTTTTAATTAATTTACTTTCCATGCTTGTAGTAGTAATTAAAAAGAAAACCCAAAAATATTTCCCGTTCTTCTTTTGCTTGTTGGGAGCTTTCCCGTGTAAATAGTTTTATTTATTTTCTTTCTTTGGGGGTCAGTAGGAGAAAACCATGATTAAATTGTTGAAATGGCTCTTATATGCATTATTGTTTATCTGACAAAAGAGCCCATATTGCTTTGTCTTCTCATGTTTATTGAATGCTCGCAGATTCCAGCTTAGTCCAAAGCACGTGCACTCTTATTATTATTCACATCGTTCGGTCGTGCAAGTGTAAGGCAATTATGATGATATATGATGGACTGACTGAAATGAGAAAAGCTGGTACGAACTCGACCTCTTTTGTTTTTGTAAATATGATGAGTTCATCATTCTTGATTCAGCTTGTTATGAATAAACATGTTTGCAATGACAATTAGAGATCATAGTTGCTTGTGCCATGCTTGATTAGCTATGAGTTATAATGGTTTACCTTGCGTGCTGACATGCTATTGAGATGGTTATGATGTGGTATGAGGGGGTGCTATCCTCCATTGAATGATCTAAGTGACTTGACTTGGCACATGTTCACGCATGTAGTTAAAACAAATCAACATAGCCTTCATGATATTTATGTTCATGGTGGATTATATCCTACTCATGCTTGCATCCAATGTTTATTAATTTTAATGCATGTACATGGCTGTTGTCGCTCTCTAGTTGGTCGCTTCCCAGTCTTTTGCTAGCCTTCACCTGTACTAAGCGGGAATACTGCTTGTGCATCTAATCCCTTAAACCCCAAAGTTATTCCAGATGAGTCCACTATACCTTCCTATATGCGGTATCTACCTGCCGTTCCAAGTAAATTTGTATGTGCCAAACTCTAAACCTTCAAATAATCATCTTGTTTTGTATGCTCGAATAGCTCATGTATCAACTAGGGCTGCCTGTATCTTCCATGCTAGGCGGGTTATTCTCAAGACGAGTGGACTCCGCTCCTCACTCACGAGAAAATGGCTGGTCACCGGGATGCCCAGTACCATGCTTTATGCAAACTAAATCAAAAATAATTGCAAAACAAAACTCCCGCTGGGACCTGATGTATGTTGGAGGCACTCGTTGTTTCGAGCAAGCCATGGATTGATGTTTGTTGGTGGAGGGGGAGTATAAACTTTACCATTCTGTTTGGGAACCGCCTATAATGTGTGTAGCATGGAAGATATCGCCATCTCTTGGTTGTTATGTTGACAATGAAAGTATACCGCTCAAAATATTATTCACCTCTATTTCAAAACCGAGCTATGGCACCTCTACAAATCCCTGCTTCCCTCTGTGCAGGGCCTATCCATTTACTTTTATGTTGAGTCATCACCCTCTTATTAAAAGCACTAGCTGGAGAGCGCAGCTGTCATTTGCATTCATCATTGTTAATTTATATTGGGTGTGACTATGATTGGATCTCTTTTACCATGAATTACAATGTCTAGTCAGTCCTTGATCTTTAAAGGTGCTCTACATTTATGTTTTGCGGTCTCATGAAGGGCTAGCGAGATACCATCTTGTTATATAATATTATGATTGTTTTGATAAAGTGTTGTCATCCGAGATTTATTATTATGGCTTGCTAGTTGATTATGCTATTGATATGGGTAATCATGAGACCTGGGAATTATTGCAAATATGGTTAGTTATAACCTTTGCTGAAAACTTGAATGCTAGATTGACATATTTACAACAACAAGAGCAAACAGAGTTTGTAAAAGTTTTTCTTTATTTCTTTCAGTTTGTCAACTGAATTGCTTGAGGACAAGCAAGGGTTTAAGCTTGGGGGAGTTGATACATCTCCGTCGTATCTACTTTTCCGAACACTTTTGCCCTTATTTTGGACTCTAACTTATATGATTTGAATGAAACTAACCCGGACTGGCGCTGTTTTCAGCAGAATTGCCATGATGTTGTTTTATGTGCAGAAAACAAAGTTCTCGGAATGACCTGAAACTCCACGGAATATCTTACAATAAATAATAAAAAATCCTCGCCAAAGATGAAGACCAGGGGGCCCACACGCTTTCCACGAGGGTGCCCCCCCCCTAGGGCGCGCCCCCCTACCTTGTGGGCCCCCTAGAGACCTCCCGACTCCAACTCCAACTCTATATATCTGCTTTCGGGGAGAGAAAAATAGGAGAGAAGATTTCATTGCGTTTTACGATACGGAGCCGCCGCCAAGCCCTAAAACCTCTCGGGAGGGCTGATCTGGAGTCCGTTCAGGGCTCCGGAGAGGGGGATTCATCGTCGTCGTCATCATCAATCATCCTCCATCACCAATTTCATGATGCTCACCGCCGTGCGTGAGTAATTCCATCGTAGGCTTCCTGGACGGTGATGGGTTGGATGAGATTTATCATGTAATCGATTTAGTTTTGTTAGGGTTTGATCCCTGGTATCCACTATGTTCTGAGATTGATATTGCTATGACTTTGCTATGCTTAGTGCTTGTCACTAGGGCCTGAGTGCCATGATTTCAGATCTGAACCTATTATGTTTTCATCAATATATGAGAGTTCTTGATCCTATCTTGCAAGTCTACAGTCACCTATTATGTGTTATGATCCGTTAACCCCGAAGTGACAATAATCAAGATACTTACCGGTGATGACTGTAGTTTGAGGAGTTCATGTATTCACTATGTGCTAATGCTTTGTTCCGATTCTCTATTAAAAGGAGGCCTTAATATCCCTTAGTTTCCATTAGGACCCCGCTGCCACGGGAGGGTAGGACAAAAGATGTCATGCAAGTTCTTTTCTATAAGCATGTATGACTATATTTGGAATACATGCTTACATTACATTGATGAATTGGAGCTAGTTCTGTGTCACCCTATGTTATGACTGTTACATGATGAACCACATCCGGCATAATTATCCATCATTGATCCAATGCCTACGAGCTTTCCATATATTGGTTTACGCTTATTTACTTTCCCGTTGCTATTGTTCCAATCACTAAAAAATACCAAAAACATTACTTTGCTTTCGTTACTCTTTTGTTACCGTTACCATCACCATCATATTACTTTGCTACTAAACACTTTCCTGCAGATACTAAGTTTCCAGGTGTGGTTGAATTGACAATTCAGCTGCTAATACTTGAGAATATTCTTTGGCTCTCCTTGTGTCGAATCAATAAATTTGGGTTGAATACTCTACCCTCGAAAGCTGTTGCGATCCCCTATACTTGTGGGGTATCATGCATCACCATGATCTTGCGTGTGCGTAGGAAATTTTTGAAATTACTGTGTTCCCCAACAAGCACAATGAAGAAGTGGAAAAAAAATCCCCAGCTCGGCGAACAAGCGAACCAATCATGCCCCCCGCTTAAGGTGTCTAGCGATATCATCACTAATCATCCGGGGATCTTGCCCGGTACCAATCTTGCAGATTACATGCACGACAATGATGCACATTATGATATAATGGAGGTGGACGAATTCAGATACCAGTACGGGAAGCCTCTCGTCAAAGATGGAAGTCCTCCTCTAACAACGATGATGGGAAGATTCCATGATTGGTACATGAAAACCTGCAGAGAGTCTGGGAAGGATACTTTGACGTTGGGAGTTAAAGAGGAGCACGACCTCATTGGAATTGATCTGATGTCTGTTCCATTTGAGGATTTCTTCCAGTTTTTCAATCAAAAGGCCCTCGATAAATTAACGGTCACTTGCTACTATCTGTAAGTACTACTTCTGTCATTAAGTCTCTATATATAGCTCAGCTCTTTCATTGCATGTATATATAATTATCCTCACTATATTATGCAGATTGAAGATCGTCGAATGCAGAAAAGCACAAATCTATGATATCGGATTCATTAACGCAAATCTCATAGATGAATATACGTTTACATTTCATGCCAAAGAAACCGAGGCCAACATGCTACGATCGTTGGTAATAAATCAAAACAAAGATAAAATACTCATTCCTTACAACTTCAAGTGAGTGTTACTGTCTTGTGCATATTTGGTTTTCCTTATTACTCGAGGTTATAGTAATGTAATTGATGAGTTATGCATGCGTGCGCAGGTTTCACTATATTCTCCTAGAGATTAAGCTTGAGCAGGGACTAGTAACCATCTTAGACTCGAGACGAATAAATATACGAAAACTTATTGTTCGACCAATCTCTCGGAGAAGAAGAGGTCGATCACTTCTCTCTATATATATTCATGACGATCTTTTGTACTTAATGGTTTCCTTCATTTGCTTACTAGCTAGCGTGTCGAGTCCTCTCAATACGTATAGTACGTAGCATCGATAGATAAGAGAGGGCACTTCTCTCTATTAGCTAGCTAACACAATATATGAAACCCCTAAATTAACCTACAAAACCCCCCAAAACCCCCAACCCCCCCCCCCCCCCCACCCCCCTTCAGAAAAAAAACAAAAACTCTAGCCCCTGAACTGCTGACGTGTGGACGCTTATTGGTCCCGGTTGGTGCTACCCTGTCTGGGCAAGCCGCAGCGGCCACGTGGAGGCCCATCTGTTCTGGTTGGTATAAGAACCGGGACTAAAAGTATTGGGCTTTAGTACCGACCCTTTAGTCCCGGTTGCCGAACCGGAACAAATGGGCCTTATGAACCGGGACAAATGGGTCTTTTTCTACTAGTGTTATGTGACCTCATGATATCTTAATATAAATCATGAAATTTAATGGCATGAATCATCTTAATTAAGAATTAAAATGAGATCCATATGCGTTAGCACTCATGACGATATTTTTATAGAAGAATACAATTGTTTTCCTTTTACTCGAGCAATCTCTATATGGTAGGAATATATTATAAATTCCTACTTTCCAATTGTGGTGTTTTCTATTTTTCTAACCGTTACCAAATATGAGTGCGGATGACCTCATAGATGACCTATTACCTCGTTCAATCTATACCCTTGGATCGAAAATAATTAAGAGTTACCAATATAAGTGCGGGTGACATTATAGATGACCTATTACCTCGTTCAATCCAGACCCTTGGATGGTAAATAATGGGCAGTTACCAAATATGAGTGCGGGTGACCTCATAGATGACCTATTACGTTGTTCAAGCCAGACCCTTGGATCGTAAATAATGGACAGTTACCAAATATGAGTGCGGGTGACCTCATAGATGACCTATTACATCGTTCAATCTAGACTCTTGGATCGAAAGTAATGGACGGTTCATAATAGTTCTGGCCATCTTAAAATTTGTACTATTATAAATAACGAGAACAACAATATGCCTTCCTCAATCCACACACACACGGCGCACTCTAGCACCATACTACGTACGTGACCCAGCGCCGTTTCACAGGCCATGGATTCACCGCTGCCGTTCCTGGTCGCGATGTCGTCGCTGCTCCTGATCCTAGCCGGCCTGTACATGACGCGCCTCGGCCTGCTCGGCAAGAGGCGCCGGAGCTACCCACCCGTCGCCGGCACCATGCTCCACCAGCTGCTCAACTGGGGCCGCCTGCCGGAGTACATGACGGAGCTCTCCCGCAGGTACCGCACCTTCAGCATGCTCACCCTGACCCGCAGCTCCGTCGACCCGGCCAACGTCGAGTACATTCTCCGGACCAACTTCGCCAACTACGGCAAGGGGACGATGACCCATGACACGATGGAGGACCTCCTCGGCGACGGGATCTTCAACGTCGACGGCGCCAAGTGGCGTCACCAGCGGAAGGTCGCCAGCTTCGAGTTCAGCACCCGAATGCTCCGGGACTACAGCAGTGGCGTGTTCCGCGACATGGCTGCCCAGCTCGCGGGTATCGTGGCCGCCGCCGCGGCTGCCGGGGAGAGGTTGAGCATGGAGGATCTGTTCATGCGGTCGACGCTGGACTCGATTTTCAAGATTGGGTTCGGGGTCAACCTGGGCGCGCTCTCCGGATCCAACGAGGAGGGTGCGGCGTTCGCCAGGGCGTTCGACAACGCCAGCGAGCAGGTGCTGTACCGGTTCTTGGACCCGCTGTGGAAGGCCAAGAGGCTCCTCAACATCGTGTCGGAGGCGGCCATGAAGCGGTCGGTGCGCACCATCGATGACTTCGTGTACACCGTCATCGACAAGAAGATCGAGCAGATGGGCAGAGATGGACAAGAATTCGTACGTAAACTTTAATTCCCTCTTGCAACATGAGATTGATTGGCAGCAAATCTGTGACATTTGTTGATTTGGCAGGCCAAGAAACAGGACATACTGTCGAGATTCCTGCTGGAGAGGGAGAAAGACCCCGGCTGCTTCGACAACAAGTACCTGCGGGACATCATACTCAACTTCATGATCGCCGGCCGCGACACCACGGCGGGCACTCTGTCGTGGTTCCTCTACGTCATGTGCAGAGACCAGCGCATCCAGGACAAGATCGCGAGGGAGGTGCGGGAGGCCACCACCGGCGACCGCCAGAACGTGGGCGGCCTGCAAGAGTTCACGGCGTGCCTGACCGAAGACGCCATCAGCAGCATGCACTACCTCCACGCCGCACTCACGGAGACCCTCCGGCTGTACCCGGCGGTGCCCACCGTGAGTTGACCCTGATCATCCGCATTTGTGTTTCCATTTGTCTCACGACCGGGGAAGTGATTATTGGTTGTTGCATCGCAGGATGTCAAATGTTGCTTCTCAGATGACACGTTGCCGGACGGGCACACCGTGAGGAGAGGGGACATGGTGAACTACCTGCCGTACATGATGAAGTTCCTGTGGGGCGACGACGCCGAGGAGTTCAGGCCGGAGAGGTGGCTCGACGACGAAGGTGTGTTCGTCCCGGAGAGCCCCTACAAGTTCACCGCTTTCCAGGTAAATAAATCATCCATATTTTCAAGGACCAATAAACTACGACCTGATCCAGAATTCACGTGTATGTATTTGTGTCCTCTTGTTCAACCTAGGCGGGGCCTCGGATCTGCTTAGGAAAGGAGTTCGCGTATAGGCAAATGAAGATATTTGCAGCCACTCTTCTCTACCTCTTCAGGTTTGAGATGTGGGAGCGCGACTCGACGGTGGGGTATCGCCCGATGCTCACGCTTAAAATGGACGGCCCGCTCTGTGTTCGTGCGTCGCCCCGGCGATCAACCGGAAACTAGCATGATTGTGCTGCTATAAGAAGTCTAGTCTCAAAATGTGCGCATGTTCCCTTGTGCTGTTGTATGGAGCTTTGATAATACTAGATCATTGAAGACGTCTGTTGCTACGCACATTCATTTTGACATTATGATATTAGTGATGATGAATTCATATGCAAGAATAATATTTTTATTATGTGATATAATTATCACACCCATGAAACATGTCCTTTTACCTCTGTTTTGGCACCTGATATTCATCTGATGGTTTTGTACATTTGTGCATATTTATTTTTGACCCAAGCAGGTTCACTACTGATGGAGAAAACATATGTTCATTAATATATTTTCTGTAGGAATATGTTAGATGGTAATAAGGTCGGTAGCTTTTGATTTTGTATAAGAATAGAAAGGGTTCTAAATCCTGACAAATCTAGGACAAGCTTTTTGGGACCAAAGGAGTAGGGATGACACCCGTCGGGTTTGGGTACGGGTGAAGTTACCTCATATCCTTACCCATCTCTCTCGAACTTACCCATCACCGGTATCCATACCCGTGAACGGGTACAATTTTCCTCCATACGCATCACCCGACAGGTGAAATGGGTACTCACGGGTAAAAATACCCCACATCGATTTGAGCGGCAATCAATGTATGCACAAATACATCATACCATCTATATACAAAAAAAAATATAAGATCAATGCTTATATTCATAAAATCAAACACAAAATTGAAACTCACCAGTCGAAATATCCTTGCTCTTGTTCTTGTGCGTCGTGGCAACAGAGGATCGACCATTGCGAAGCAGGCTAGGGCGAGGCGGACGGCTTGACGTTGTCGGCCGAGGACTTGGACCTTTCCTGGCGGGCGGAGACGGATGACACCATCCAGGGTTGGGCTTGGGATCGGGGTAGTCGGGCCATGATACTTGTCGTGGTCGTCGCCGCCCTCTGGCTCAGTCCGCTATTCACGTTCACCCAAGCACCAATCACGTTATTCTTTTTTTTTTGCGGGCAATTCAAAAAGCTTTATTCAAACAAAGGCATTCCCTGGACAATCAGCCAATAGACTGGTCACAAGGAAGCTAGGAGTGTCCTCTAGCCAGCAATCCGTTACATTCAATGTGCAAGCATGTTTAGCACAGAGATGCGCAGGAAGATTTGCCGACCGGTTTACATGTTGAACATCAAATAAAGTAAAACTAATGCTAAGCTCTCCAATTTCTAGTAAAATAGGGGCCACAACTGAACGGGAATTGTGGCGGGTTTTCCAGAGCATCACCAGCTCCAGGCAATCCACTTCCATGATCACATGCGAGAGTCCCCTTAATGCAGCAAATAGAACTCCATCTCGTAGTGAAAAAGCTTCGACGATAAGAGGATCCGAGAGATATATGGGAGATTCATTTCCGTGTATGTGCCTACGTGGGCTACGGGATTAGACGTATTTTATGGCAAAGTCAGATTAGCTAAATGATATGGTGATCCGTCATTTTTTCTTTCGGTGGCTGCTATGGTGATGTCAGAGGCAGGTGATCGGCGTTGGTGTCAAGCTCAGAGACATTCTGTTGTCTTTTCAGTTTTATCATGTCGGTCTTTGTGTGACATGTACTTTAATCTTTATGATACTAGTAAAATGCCCGTACATTGCTATGGGCCATAATGCGGGTAAATGAATCAAATAGATTATTAAGTGACATAGATAAGTGATGAAAGTGAACAAAGTCATAGCCTGCATTCTTCATTTCAAATTGGTCAGCAATATGATCCATCCACCAATAGTACTTGATTCAAGCACAAGCTTTTGCATCACATTTGTAGAGCAATTAAGGTTTTAGCAATTTCATAATTGAACGATTATATGATATCTCAATGTTGTAAATTCTCCTTCAGCTGAAGGTCCACGGGAATAGTGACCACGGTCTCCAGCTTGAGAGTTTCTTTTGTAGAACAGGGCATGCAGTATGGTTATGAGGGCTTCGCTGCATGGGGACATTGACTTTGTTGGTTTCATGTTGACAAATGAAGTGTGAACCTTAAGTCAATGGAAGTCACTGGCTTTTCAATGTGCGATGATTAGCTTTGTTCATTTTATGTTGGCAACATAAATAAATAAAAGTAACTGTGTGTGGTTATGCACATATCAACTAATGCACAGAAGTTTGAAGTATATACTAAGTATGCTACTTGAAACTCAAGCTAACATGAATATATATGTTATTGAAAGTAAACATCTCTTGTGAAAATGTGTTTGCTTCACCCGAGGAACTATGAACCAATACAAAAGGTGTACATGTGGCGACTTATGATTAATACTATCTGCCAATGGCAAATAGTTTCCACTTCTCATACAAAAAGCACAAATTATTTGCTTGCCTTATCATTCAAGATCGGGTTTGGACGGCGGATAGGCTTTAACAGAGAGGATGGCCAAACTGTGGTCTCTCTAAGCTTTGTAAAAAAGGATCCGGAGACGGCAGCATGGAACTAGAGACGACAGCGCAGATCATCTTCCAGTGCTGATACACAATGTGCATTTGGATGGAGATAAAAAAATTGGATGAGATCGACCAATCTGTATATCACTATCTAGAGAAACTTCCACACCATGATGGAGTGGTGACACCACACGGAGGGTGTCAATGCCAACGTAAGAAAGGGCCTTGCATCCCTCGTCATGTTGGTCTCTTGGGAGATTTGGAACAAGCGAAACGCCCAGGTGTTTAGAAATGTGTCATCCTTGCCAACTGTAATCACATCTAAGATTAAGACCAATGCTGGGTTATTGGGGTTGGCGGGGGCTGTCAGTGTCAAAACCGGCGGATCTCAGGTAGGGGGTCCCGAACTGTGCGTCTAAGGTTGATGGTAACAGGAGACAGGGGACACAGTGTTTACCCAGGTTCGGGCCCTCTCTATGGAGGTAATACCCTACTTCCTGCTTGATTGATATTGATGAATATGAGTATTACAAGAATTGACCTACCACGAGATCGTAATGGCTAAACCCTAGAAGTCTAGCCTGCATGACTACGATATCTAGTATATCCTTTCCGGACTACACCCTTCGGTTTATATAGACACTCGGGGGATCTAGGGTTACATAGAGTCGGTTACATAAGACGGAATCTTCATAGTTGTTCGCCAAGCTTGCCTTCCATGCCAAGGAGAGTCCCATCCGGACACGGGTACAGTCTTCGGTCTTCATATATTCACAGCCCATCAGTCTGGCCCATGGATAACAGGCCGGACGCCCGAGGACCCCTTAGTCCAGGACTCCCTCAGTAGCCCCTGAACCTGGCTTCAATGACAAGGTATCCAGCGCGTAGTGCTGTCTTCGGCATTGCAAGGCGGGTTCCTCCTTCCGAACTCCCGAATAGTCTCCAGGCGAATTGATCGTGTCCGTACCTGTAACACACACCGCACACAACTGCGGAGAGAATATAATAACACACAAGCCCAATCTGCTGACAACTTTAGTAATGCGATGTCACACCTGTCCGGTCATAATTTCGAACCATTTTTCGCCCCACGTTTCGAGACGCGGTTGTCATTGGCACGTCTTGTCAAAGCAGAGATCGTGTCCCCTTATTACGGGATTTCATCAATACGAGCATGGGTAACTCAACCGTCCGGCGAGAAAGATTCCTTAGGAATAGGCAGGTTCTTAGGCTTAGGAGGAGACGTTCAATACCGAAGGTGTTTATAAAGGAACCAAGGGCCGTCTTTTTATGCCAAACCTCTCCTAAGCATCCCAAACCTGAGTTCCAGCACCCAAGGCTTGACTCCATTTCTTTCAGCCTTCCCATCATGTCTGGATCCAGCTCCTAAGGCTGATGGGTGGCTTCCTCCATTACAAAGGAGGATATCACAAAGCTTCGGGCGGCCAGATATCTGACCGCAGAGATCCACCACCGGCTTCCTGCTCAAGGACAAGTTATTTCGACCCCCAGATCCGGCGAGAGGGTGGTATTCATCTCCCACTTCCTCCGGGGGTTAGGGTTTGCTCTTCACCCCTTTGTCCGAGGGCTGATGTTTTATTACGGACTAGATTTTCACGATCTTTCCCCGGACTCTATCCTCCATGTCTCGGTGTTTATCATTACATGCGAGGCCTTCCTTCGAATCCCCCCACACTTCGGCTTATGGCTCAAAACCTTTGGTGTGAAGCCGAAGGTAGTCGACGGGGAACATGCGGAGTGCGGCGGTGCTACAATCAGCCAACTCGCCAACACTCCCTGGCCAAGAGCTTCTTTTTCCGAGGCTTCCAATTACTGGCAGCGGGAGTGGTTTTACATTACAGAGCCCCGCAGTGCTAAATGGTTAGCTGCCCCCACCTTCTGTCCCGGCCCACCATTACGGCTCGCGTCATGGGTCGACAAGGGGCTAGATTGGGGATTAGTGGATGAAGTGCGGACCTTACAAAGCCGCATCCGGACCCTCCTCGAGAGAGATATCGATCTCATCAGTGTGATCCAAGTGATGTTAGTTCGCCAAATCTTGCCCTGCCAGCGCAGGCCTCGCCGCATATGGGAGTTCAATCCATAAGGACCACAAACCCTCCAACACTTCTTCGGCGCCACACACGAAGGGATGTGGAAGTTATTTTTTGGGAAGCGGAAACATTGGCCGGATACTGCTGAGGACGCCGGCCTTAACTGTAATCGTCCGGATACCCCGATAAACACTTGGCTTTCGAATACTTTCCGGTCATGCGTATAGTAATATGGTACTAAGCAAACTATCGTTTTCCAGGGCTGGATAAAGAAGGCAGAACTGATTATGTGTTCGGCCCCTCTGCCTGAGGGTCCAGCGAATCCTGTCCTAACAAGGATGCTGGCCCCAGCACCATACCAGATGCCGGAGAAGGATGACGAGGTGGAGGGCAAGAGGACCAAGGCTGGCCTCTATTCCCAGGGAACCTCGGACTTTGTGTCCGGAGGAATAAAAATCCCCTCATCCGAAGACAAAAGTGAAGGGGGGGCCACTATCTCCTTTCCTCCCAGGAAGAAGAGGGCCGGCTCCGAAGATTGGGAGAAGTAGGCTCCTAAGCGAGGCAAGATGCCTGTGGGGGGTGGTCCGGGCTTGGAGGATGTCGAAGCGCAGTCTCATGACGAGGACAAGCCTCCGGCCAAATCGTAAGTGAACAAGGATGTTTTAAACCTATCCCGTTCTTTCCTTATGATGCCTGGAATATATTTTTTTACAGCTCAGCGCGCAGTCCCCTTCAACAATCCTCCTCCTCGGGGGACCTTCTCCCGGAGATGATGGAGAGCGAGACGCCCCCACCGGCTTCTCCATCCAATAGGGCAGATGACCTTGAGGTGACTTCGCGGAGGGTCTCCCCCGACCAACAAGTGGTGCAAGGGATGACGAAGACGCTACACGAAGACGATACTTCGGCGGCCCCGAGTCCGGGGAACAACAATGAACACCCCGAACAATTCGGAATGCGCCCGGATACAAATAAACGGATCCCTTCCAAGGGTGACCGTACTCCTGCGGCAGCCTCCGAAGACCCAGAAGCATCGGATATCTTGACGAACATGCTGCGGCAGGCGTCCGTTTCAGAGGAACATCGTACCTTGATGGGTACGGTGGTTAAAAAGGTCCTATCCGCAAAGAGTGGATTGAATGAGGCCTTTGCGAGTCTGCTGAGAGGCTTCGAGGTTTGTACTGTAATATGTGGAATTGTGTTTTATTCAGAAAATACACTTGTGTATAGACAGTAGCCCCTGAGACTCAGGTTGGCTTCCCATAGGAAGCGAACAGAGGATCAAAAGAAATATCCGAGGACTAATCTGATTAACTTTGAATACAGGCTGCTTCCCCCTGGCTACTGCCCAAACTGCGGATATTGTCGAGCTGCAACGGAAGCTTGATGTAGCTGGGGATGACATTGTGTTAATCAATATGCGTATTGACGAGTCACAAGGTATGTATTCAGAGCAGTCCCTGCACATACATTTTTGTGATATAAGCATGACTGAGGGAGTCCTGGATTAGGGGGTCTCCGGACAGCCGGACTATATCCTTTGGCCGGACTGTTGGACTATGAAGATACAAGATTGAAGACTTCGTCCCGTGTCCGGATGTGACTCTACTTAGCATGGAAGGCAAGCTAGGCAATACGGATATGTATATCTCCTTTGTAACCGACCTTGTGTAACCCTAGCCCCCTCCGGTGTCTATATAAACCGGAGGGTTTTAGGCCGTAGGACAACATACAATCATACCATAGGCTAGCTTCAAGGGTTTAGCCTCTTTGATCTCGTGGTAGATCAACTCTTGTAATACTCATATCATCAAGAACAATCAAGCAGGATGTAGGGTATTACCTCCATCAAGAGGGCCCGAACCTGGGTAAACATCATGTCCCCTGCCTCCTATTACCATCCACCTTAGACGCACAGTTCGGGACCCCCTACCCGAGATCCGCTAGTTTTGACACCGACATTGGTGCTTTCATTGAGAGTTCCACTGTGTTGTCACCATAAGGCTTGATGGCTCCTTCGATCATCGCTAGCGATGCGGTCCAGGGCAAGGTTTTCCTCCCCGGACAGATCTTCGTATTCGGCGGCTTCGCACTGCGGGCCAATTCTCTTGGCCATCTGGAGCAGATCGAGAGCTACGCCCCTAGCCATCAGGTCAGATTTGGAAACTTGAACCACACAGCCGACATCTGCGGCGACTTGATCTTCGACGGGTTCGAGCCATGTCGGACGCGCCGCACAGTCGCGACGAGCATGACGTAACTCTACCGTTGGACAGTGTTCGGGAGATCGCATCCGCAACTACTCTGGTCGTTAATCCGGAGCAAATCGCGCCTTCCGAGAGCGGAGGCATAGACCCCGCCATGGAGGCCGCACTCTCAGTGGCGATAGAGCCAGATACTGACTTCACCCCTTTCGAGACCGCGTTGCCGAACCACTGGACTTACCTCCGGCTACGGACTCCGAGACGCCTACATCCGTGCCCGTCGAATCTGATGGGACGCCAATCATGGAGTTCACCTCCGCAGATATCTTTCAGCACTCACCTTTCGGAGATGTGCTAAATTCATTAAGGTCTCTCTCCCTGTCAGGAGAACCTTGGCCGAACTATGTCCGGCTAGAATGGGATGCGGACGACGAAGAAATTCGCTGCCCACCCACCACCCACTTAGTAGCCACTGTCGACGACTTAACCGACATGCTCGACTTCGACTCTGAAGACATCGACGGTATGGACGACGATGTAGGAGACGAACAGGAACCACCGCCCACAGGGCGCTGGACCGCCACTTCATCACATGACGTATACATGGTGGATACACCCAGAGAGGGCAATGGAAAAGAGACAACGGAGGATGCCCCCTCCAAGCAACCCAAGCGCTGACGTCAGCGGCGCCGCTCTAAGTCCCACCATAGCAAAAACAGTGATAACAGCGCAAGAGGAAATAACAGTCCAGTCGACTCTAGAAGAAACGGCGACCTCACCACCCCGGTGGCAGAGCATGATCCAGACGC
Organism: Triticum monococcum; assembly: GCA_034509565.1. Lineage (NCBI taxonomy): Eukaryota > Viridiplantae > Streptophyta > Magnoliopsida > Poales > Poaceae > Triticum > Triticum monococcum. The sequence continues at coordinate 58,584,347 of CM067843.1, read as the reverse complement.
AAACTGCAAACATAGTATGGAGCCGACGTCCGCACACGACGATGCCAAGGATAAGCCTCATCAAACCCCGTCTGGGGAAGAAAACAGTCCGGACGAAGATGCACACATCATCCCAGAAATACACTTGGAGCAGGAGAACCTCCGCAGAAGGCTTATTGCCACAGCAAGGAGCCTGAAGAAACAGAAGCAAAGGCTTAAGGTCGCACAAGATACGCTCAATAGCAGGTGGAACAAAGTAACAAAGTATGGTGGAAGTTACCACAAAAATAGCTATCCAAAGCGCAAGCTATTATCGGAATTCGATGACGAGGCATTAGAGTCCATACAGCCGAAGAATGATACGGCCAACCGGCCGGATCCACCACCTTGTGAACGCGATAGAGCAGCTAACAAAGTCGCGCATAAGTCAACACACGATCTACGTGAGAACTTGCGCCAAAAATCCGGCACGACCAGATCCATCTATGGATCTAGGAAGCGCGCTCCGGTACAAAACCAACACTGAATACTACAACCGTCCGAACACCATGGCACATCCCAATACAGGGGTGCCGCACACCCCTTATGTTTCACTGATGAGGTGCTGGATCACGTATTCCCAGAGGGATTCAAACCGGTGAACATAGAGGCGTACGACGGGACCACAGACCCTGGAGTCTGGATAGAGGACTTTATCGTCCATATTCATATGGCTCGTGGAGATGATCTCCATGCCATTAAATACTTGCCCCTCAAGCTCAAAGGGCCAGCTCGGCACTGGCTGAAAAGCCTCCTCGAAAACTCAATTGGAAGTTGGGAGGAGCTCGAGGACGCTTTTCGGGCCAATTTTCAAGTGACTTATGTCCGACCTCCGGATGCAGACGATTTAAGTAATATAATAAAACAGTCCGGAGAGTCCGCCCGAAAGCTTTGGAACAGGTTCCTCACCAAGAAGAACCAAATCGTCGACTGTCCGGACGCCGAAGCCTTAGTAGCTTTTAAACACACGTCCAAGACGAATGGCTCGCCAGACACCTCGGCCAAGAAAAACCAAGAACAATGGCAGCCCTAGCAAGCCTCATGACCCGCTTTTGTGCGGGCAAGGACAGCTGGTTGGCCCATAGCAGCACCAGCGACCCAGGCACATCCGAAGTCAGGGATGGCAATGGGCAATGGTAAACCACGACGCAACAAAAACAAGCGTTGAAATAAAGAAGGTAGCCCAAATAACATAGAGGTAAACGCCGGATTCAGGGGCTCCCGACCAGGTCAGCGGAAAAAGCCTTTCAAAGGCAGCAAAGAAGGACAGTCTGGCCTAAACAAAATTCTTGACAAACTCTGTCAGATTCATGGCACCCCAGAAAAACCTGCAAATCATACCGACAGAGAATGTTGGGTCTTCAAGCAGGCCGGTAAGCTAAACGCCGAACACAAAGGGGAAGAGACACCAAGGGAAGACAAGGATGAACCTCGCCAGCAAAGCGCCGGAGGACAGAAAGAGTTCCCACCAGAGGTTAAAACAGTAAACGTGATCCATGTGATAAAGAGGAGAAGCAAGCATGCACTCCGAGGCACACGCGCCATACAGCCCGTCACCCATAGAGGCACACGCGCCATAGAATTGGATACAAGAGGTGAACTAGGGTTTGGAGATGAGATGGTGCTGGTGAAGATGTTGATGGAGATTGCCCTCTCTCGATGACAGCAGCGTTGGTGATGACGATGGTGATGATTTCCCCCTCCCGGAGGGAAGTACCCCCGGCAGAACAGCTCTGCCGGAGCTCTAGATTGGTTCCGCCAAGGTTCCACCTTGTGGCGGCGGAGTCTCGTCCCGAAAAGTTCCTTCTTAATTTTTTCTCATCGAAAGACTTCATATAGGAGAAGATGGACATCGGAGAGCCACCAGGGGGCCCACGAGGTAAGGGGCGCGCCCTAGGGGGGCACACCCCCCACCCTCGTGAGCAGGGTGTGGGCCCCCTGGCCTTCATCTTTGGTGAGGATTTTTCTTTATTTATTTTAAGATGTTCCACGGAGTTTCAGGACTTTTGGAGTTGCGCATAATAGGTCTCTAATATTTGCTCCTTTTCTAGCCCAGAATTCCAGCTGCCTGCATTCTCCCTCCTTATGTAAACCTTGTAAAATTAGAGAGAATAGCCATAAGTATTGTGACATAAAGTGAAATAACAATCCATAATGCAATAAATATCGATATAAAAGCATGATGCAAAATGGACGTATCAACTCCCCCAAGCTTAGACCTCGCTTGTCCTCAAGCGAAAAGCCGATAACAATAAATATGTCCTCATGTTTAGAGGTAGAGGCGTCGATAAAAATAAAATATGGACATGAATGCATCATGATTATTCTCATAGCAGCAACATATATAGCTTTTGGCATATGATTACTTATGTTCAAGTGATGATCTATTCACAATGCAAAAGTATAAATCATAAACCTTATTGGGCTCCGACAAACTATAATCTCAGTCATTGAAGCAATTGCAATTTATCATAACATCGGAAAGAGTCTATGTCAGAGCTAAAAAACAAGTCCACATACTCAACTATCATTTAGTCCTCCATAATTGCTAACACTCACGCAATACTTGTGGTTACGGAGTTTTAATCGGACACAGAGAAAGATAGGGGCTTATATTTTTGCCCCACAACCTTTTACCTCAAGGGTAATGTCAACAATAATGGTTCATGCTGCCCTACATCCAATTAGATATATATCATGTTCTTTCCAACATGCTGAGCTTGCCAAAGGATAAAATGAAAAAGAAAAGGTGAAGATCACCATGACTCTTGCATAAGCTAGAAGATAATAATAAATGATATGCCCTTCGCAGAGGGAAGCAGAGGTTGCCATGCGCTTTTATGGTTGGATGCATAAAATCTCAATGCGAAAGAACGTCACTGTATATTGCCCCTTGTGATATGAACCTTTATTATGCAGTCCGTTGCTTTTATTACTTCCACATTACAAGACCGTATAAATCTTATTTCTCCCACACCAATCAATCATACATATTTAGAGCAATTTTTATTGCTTTGCACCGATGACAACTTACTTGAAGGATCTTACTCAATCCATAGGTAGATATGGTGGACTCTCATGGCAAAACTGGTTTAAGGGTATTTGGAAGCAGAAGTAGTATTTCTACTTGGTGCTGAGAATTTGGCTAGCATGAGGGGGAAAGGCAAGCTCAACAAGTTAGAGGATCCATGACAACATACTTTATCTCAGATATAAGAAAGACATAACTCATTACATTGTCTTCCTTGTCCAACATCAACTCTTTAGCATGTCATATTTTAATGAGTGCTCCCAATCATAAAAGATGTCAATGATAATATATCTATATGTGAAAACCTCTCTTTCCTTATTACTTCCTATTAATTGCAACAATGACCAAAGCTATATCTGCCAACTCCCAACAACTTTTAATCATCATACTCTTTCTATGTGAAGTCATTACTCTCAATAAGATCAATATGAACTTTTTGTTTCTTTTTATTCTTTTTCTCTTTTCTTTTATTCACCCAAGATCATGGCAAAATAATCAAGCCCTTGACTCAACACTAATCTTTATCATATATAGCTCATGGACTTGATTACAAAGAGAGATCATAAAGCAAAACTCAAAACTAGATCATGCCATAAACTTTATTCTACTAGATCAAGATACTACTAATAGGATCAAACTAAGAAAAACGGTAAAGATAGGAGTTGTGATTGTGATACGATGCTAGGGCACCTCCCCCAAGCTTGGCAGTTGCCAAGGGGAGTGCCCATACCCATGTGATTATGTCTCCTTCTTTATTGTTGGTGTAATATTATTGGCGATTATTCCCCTCGGGATACGGTTCTCCTCCTCGAGCTTATTGACTTGCTTCTTGAGGTCCATTATTTCCTTACGAAGCTTTCCTGTGACAGCTAAAGCTCCTTGCACCCAAGGGTGTTGCATAGCTGCGGGAGAACAAGTGACACTCCTCTTCATATTTTCATAAGAAATAAATCTAACATTGGAAGGGATAACCGAGTTTGGAATGGCTGAGCTTTGTGGTTCCCCCATCGTGAATCCATCTCGGAAGCGAGAGGTGACTTCTTGATCCTCCATGGCTTCTACCCTCATCAAGTCAGCCTCCATCTCCTCCTCCGTTGCTGGCCCAAAGTGGTCAGTGTCGCTATTTACCCTTGGTTCCGGTGCCGGATTAGATACCCGGCTCTCCCCGATTGACTCTTGAGAAGACATCTTGCTCTAATCTGCAGCAACAACAGCTCGAAAACAAAAACAGAGGAAATTTGCGTGATACAGGAGTCAAAACCTTCGAGAGAATAAATAGTGAATTTTTACGGACCAAAATACGTATCGTGCAAGAAAACAGAGTCCGGAAGGCACACGAGGTGCTCACGAGGTAGGGGCGCCCAGGGGGGTAGGGCGCGCCCACCACCCTTGTGGGGCCCTCGTGTCCTTCCCGGACTGCTACTTATTTTTCTATTTTTCTAAATATTCCAAAATGGAGAAATATTGCCTTAAAAAATGTTTTGGAGTCGGTTTACTTACCGTACCACATACCTATTCCTTTTCGGAGTCTGAAACTTTCCGGAAAGTGTCTCTTATGTATTCCTCCGGGGTTATGGTTTCAATAATATTGGTTTCAACATTTATGGGATTACCTGAGATATAATGTTTGATTCTTTGACCGTTTACCACCTTTGGATTTGTGCCCTCGAAATTGTTGATTTTTATGGCACCGGAACGATAGACCTCTTCGGTAACATAGGGGCCTTCCCATTTAGAGAGAAGTTTTCCTGCAAAAAATCTTAAACGAGAGTTGTATAGCAATACATAATCTCCTACATTAAACTCACGCTTTTGTATCCTTTTGTCATGCCATATTTTAAATTTTTCTTTAAACAACTTGGCATTTTCATAAGCTTGGGTTCTCCATTCATCAAGTGAGCTAATATCAAATAACCTCTTCTCACCAGAAAGTTTAAAATCATAGTTGAGCTCTTTAATAGCCCAATACACCTTATGTTCTAGTTCGAGAGGTAAGTGACATGCTTTTCCATAAACCATTTTATACGGAGACATACCCATAGGATTTTTGTATGCAGTTCTATAAGCCCATAATGCATCATCAAGTTTCTTGGACCAATTCTTTCTAGACCTATTAACAGTCTTTTGCAAAATTAATTTGACCTCTCTATTGCTCAACTCTACTTGACCACTAGACTAAGGGTGATAAGGAGATGCAATTCTATGATTAACATCATATTTAGCAAGCATTTTACGGAAAGCACCATGAAATAAAGTGTGAACCACCATCAGTCATCAAATATCTAGGGACTCCAAACCTCGAAAAAATAACTTCCTTAAGCATTTTAATAGAAGTGTTATGATCAGCACTACTAGTTGGAATAGCTTCTACCCACTTAGTAACGTAATCAACAGCAACTAAAATATGTGTGTATCCATTAGAGGCAGGAAAAGGTCCCATATAATAAAAGCCCCAAACATCAAACGGTTCAATAACAAGTGAAGAATTCATAGGCATTTTTGACGTCTACTAATATTACCAATTCTTTGACATTCATCACAAGACAAGACAAACTTACGGGCATCCTTGAAGAGAGTAGGCCAATAAAAACCAGATTGCAATACCTTATGTGCAGTTCTATCTCCAGCGTGGTGTCCTCCATAAGCCTCAGAGTGACACTTGCGTAGGATCTGTTCCTGTTCATGCTCAGGTACACAACGTCTAATAACACCATCTACTCCTTTATAAAGATGTGGGTCATCCCAAAAGTAATGTCTTAAATCATAGAAAAACTTTTTCTTTTGCTGGTATGTGAAGCTAGGTGGTATAAACTTAGCAACAATATAATTAGCATAATCAGCATACCATGGAGTACTACGAGAAGTACTAATAACATTTAATTGTTCATCAGGAAAGCTGTCATTAATAGGTAGTGGGTCATCAAGAATATTTTCTAACCTAGACAAGTTGTCTGCAACGGGGTTCTCAGCTCCCTTTCTATCAACAATATGCAAATTAAATTCTTGTAGCAAGAGAACCCATCTAATAAGTCTAGGTTTAGCATCTTTCTTTTCCATAAGATATTTAATAGCAACATGATCAGTTTGAATAGTTACTTTAGAATCAACAATATAAGATCTGAACTTATCACAAGCAAATACAACTGCTAAAAGCTCTTTTTCAGTAGTAGCATAATTTGTTTGAGCATTGTCTAGAGTCTTACTAGCATAATGAATAACATTTAATTTATTATCAACTCTTTGCCCTAGAACAGCACCTACAGCATAATCACTAGCATCACACATAATTTCAAAGGGTAAATTCCAATCAGGTGGCTGAACAACAGGTGCATAGACTAATGCTTTCTTAAGTATTTCAAATGCTTCTACACAATCATCATCAAAGACAAATGGTATATCTTTTTGCAATAAATTAGTCAGAGGCCGAGAAATTTTTGAGAAGTCCTTAATGAACCTCCTGTAAAACCCGGCGTGACCAAGGAAACTTCTTATACCTTTGATGTCCTTGGGACATGGCATCTTTTCAATCGCTTCAACCTTGGCTTTATCAACTTCAATACCTCTTTCAGAAACTTTGTGCCCCAAGACAATACCTTCATTAACCATAAAGTGGCACTTTTCCCAATTCAAGACAAGATTAGTTTCTTCACATCTCTGCAAAACTCGATCAAGATTGCTCAAGCAATCATCAAAAGAGGAACCATAGACGGAAAAATCGTCCATGAAAACCTCACAAATATTTTCACAAAAGTAAGAGAATATAGCCATCATGCATCTTTGAAAGGTAGCAGGTGCATTACATAAACCAAAAGGCATACGTCTATCAGCAAAAGTACCAAAAGGGCATGTAAAAGTAGTCTTTGATTGATCTCTAGCCGACACAGCTATTTGAGAGAAACCAGAATAACCATCTAGAAAGCAATAGTGTGTATGTTTGCATAATCTTTCTAGCATTTGATGAATAAAAGGTAAGGGGTAATGATCTTTCTTAGTAGCTTTATTTAATTTGCAGAAATCAATTACCATCCTATAACCTGTGATAATTCTTTGTGAAATCAATTCATCTTTATCATTAGGAACAACAGTAATACCTCCCTTCTTAGGGACACAATGGACAGGACTTACCCACTCACTATCAGCAACGGGATAGATTATACCTGCCTCCAGAAGCTTTAGTATTTCTTTTCTTACCACTTCTTTCATTTTAGGATTCAGACGTCGTTGAGGATCACGAACTGGTTTGGCATCTGCTTCCAAATTTATTAGGCAAGAGTATATCCAATAGCAGCACGGTGCTTCTTCAGAGTTTTCAATAATCTTTCTTCTTCATGCTCTGAAAGGTTAGCACTAATATAACAGGATATATCTTCTTTTCATCAAGATAAGCATATTTAAGATTATCAGGCAAAGGTTTAAGCTCAAACACGGGATCACCCTTGGGTGGAGGAGGATCCCCTAAGATTTCAACAGGCAAATTGTGTTGCAGAATAGGTTCCTGTTTAAAGAATACTTCATCTATTTCCCTTCTTTCATTCATGAACATATCATTTTCATGGTCTAGCAAATAGTGTTCTAAAGGATCACTAGGAGGTACGGCAATAGAATCAAGACCAATAATTTCATCCTTACTAGGTAATTCTTCCTCACAATGTTGTTTACTAAATTTAGAGAAATTAAACTCATGAACCATATCATCCAAGCCAATAGTAACAACATTCTTTTTGCAATCTATGGTAGCATTGATAGTATTTAAGAAGGGTCTACCGAATATAATGGGACAAAAGCTAAACCAAGAACAAGAAAATCAGCAGGATATTTAGTTTTCCCACACAAGACTTCAACATCTCTAACAATTCCAATTGGTGAAATAGTATCTCTATTGGCAAGTTTAATTGTGACATCAATACCTTCTAACTCAGCAAGTGCAATTTCATTCTTAATTTCTTCGTATAAGTCAATAGGTATTACACTAGCACTAGCACCCATATCACATAAGCCATGATAACAATGATCTCCTATTTTAACAAAAATAACAGGCACGCCTACCACAGGTCTATGTTTATCTTTATCACAAGGTTTAGCAATTCTAGCAGTTTCACCTTCGAACTGAATAACATGCCCATCAATATTATCAGACAAGAGATCTTTAACAATAGCAATATTAGGTCCTACTTTAACTTGCTTAGGAGGTGTATAAGTTCTAATATTGCTTCTACGAACAACAGTTGAAGCTTTAGCATGATCCTTTATTCTAACAGGGAAAGGTGGTTTCTCAATATAAGAAGTAGGAACAATAGGATCATTATAAGCGACAGTCTTTTCTTCAACTTTAATAGGTGCAGCTACTTTTACTTCTATGGGAGGATGATATTTAAACCACTTCTCCTTAGGGAGATCAACATAAGTAGCAAAAGAGTCACAGAAAGAAACTACTATCTCAGAGTCAAGTCCATATTTAGTGCTAAACTTACGAAAAATATCGGTATCCATAAAAGATTTAATACAATCAAACTTAGGTGTCATACCTGATTCTTTACCTTCATCGAGGTCCCAATCTTCAGAGTTGCGTTTAATTCTATCCAATAAATTCCATCTGAATTCAATAGTCTTCATCATAAAAGAGCCAGCACAAGAAGTATCGAGCATGGTGCGATTGTTATCAGAAAGCCGAACATATAGATTTTGAATGGTTATTTTTCTTGAGAGCTCATGATTGGGGCATGAATATAACATTGATTTAAGCCTCCCCCAAGCTTGAGCGATGCTTTCTCCTTCGCGAGGCCAGAAATTATATATATAATTGCGATCACGATGAACAAGATGCATAGGGTAATACTTTTGATGAAATTCCAACTTCAATCTTTTATAGTCCCAGGATCTCATATCATCACATAGCCTATACCATATCAATGCGTCTCCCTTCAAAGATAAAGGGAAGACCTTCTTCTTAGTAACATCATCGGGTATACCTGCAAGCTTAAATAATCCACAAACTTCATCCACATATATTAAGTGCTCATCAGGATGCTTTGTTCCATCTCCTGTAAAAGGGTTAGCTAGCAGTTTTTCCATCATACCCGAAGGAAATTCAAAAAGGAGTTTCATTTTCAATAGGCTCAGCAGGTTGAGGAGCAACTCTTTGCTCTACTGGACGGGGTGAAGATACCCCGAACAAGCCCCTCGGAGAATTACTTTCCATAGTAGCAAGTGACAGTAAATTTCAGCAAACTATATAAATTTTTCCTTACCAAATTCCACCTACCAAAGGCGCTACACTCCCCGGCAACGGCGCCAGAAAAGAGTCTTGATGACCCACAAGTATAGGGGATCAATCGTAGTCCTTTCGATAAGTAAGAGTGTCAAACCCAACGAGGAGCAGAAGGAAATGATAAGCGGTTTTCAGCAAGGTATTCTCTGCAAGTACTGAAATAAGTGGTAACAGATAGTTTTGTGATAGGATAAATTGCAACGAGCAACAAGTAACAAAAGTAAATAAAGTGCAGCAAGGTGGCCCAATCCTTTTGTAGCAAAGGACAAGCTGGACCAAACTCTTATAATAGGAAAAGCGCTCCCGAGGACACATGGGAATATCGTCAAGCTAGTTTTCATCACGTTCATATGATTCGCGTTCGATACTTTGATAATTTGATATGTGGGTGGACCGGTTCTTCGGAGTTGTTCTTACTTGAACAAGCATCCCACTTATTATTAACCTCTATTACAAGCATCCGCAACTACAACAAAAGTATTAAGATAAACCTAACCATAGCATGAAACATATGGATCCAAATCAGCCCCTTACGAAGCAACGCATAAACTAGGGTTTAAGCTTCTATCACTCTAGCAACCCATCATCTACTTATTACTTGCCAATGCCTTCCTCTAGGCCCAAATAATGGTGAAGTGTTATGTAGTCGACGTTCACATAACACCACTACAGGCTAGACAACATACATCTTATCAAAATATCAAACGAATACCAAATTCACATGACTACTAATAGCAAGACTTCTCCCTTGTCCTCAGGAACAAACGTAATTACTCACAAAGCATATTAATGTTCATAATCAGAGGAGTAATAATATGCATATAGGATCTGAACATATGATCTTCCACCAAATAAACCAATTAGCATCAACTACAAGGAGTAATCAACACTACTAGCAACCTACTAGCACCAATCCCAGACTTTGAGACAAGAATTGGATACAAGAGTTGAACTAGGGTTTGGAGATGAGATGGTGCTGGTGAAGATGTTGATGGAGATTGCCCTCTCCCGATGAGAGGAGCGTTGGTGATGACGATGGTGATGATTTCCCCCTCCCGGAGGGAAGTATCCCTGGCAGAACAGCTCTGCCGGAGCTCTAGATTGGTTCCGCCAAGGTTCCGCCTCATGGTGGCGGAGTCTCGTCCCGAAAAGTTCCTTCTTAATTTTTTCTCATCGAAAGACTTCATATAGGAGAAGATGGACGTCGGAGAGACACCAAGGGGCCCACGAGGTAGGGGGCGCCCCCCACCCTCGTGAGCAGGGTGTGGGCCCCCTGGCCTTCATCTTTGCCGAGGATTTTTCTTTATTTATTTTAAGATGTTCCGTGGAGTTTCAGGACTTTTGGAGTTGCGCAGAATAGGTCTCTAATATTTGCTCCTTTTCCAGCCCAGAATTCCAGCTGTCGGCATTCTCCCTCCTTATGTAAACCTTGTAAAATAAGATAGAATAGCCATAAGTATTGTGACATAAAGTGAAATAACAGTCCATAATGCAATAAATATCGATATAAAAGCATGATGAAAAATGGACGTATCAACTCACCGGTCATCGGGAAATTCAATCAAAGTCCATACTTTGTTCTCATACATGGATCCCATCTCAGATTTCATGGCCTCAAGCCATTTTGCGAAATCTGGGCTCATCATTGCTTCCTCATAGTTCGTAGGTTTGTCATGGTCTAGTAACATGACTTCTAGAATAGGATTACCGTACCACTCTGTTGCGGACCGTACTCTAGTTGACCTACGAGGTTCGGTAGTAACTTGATCTAAAGTTTCATGATCATCATCATTAGCTTCCTCACTAATTGGTGTAGGAATCACTGGAACTGATTTCTGTGATGAACTACTTTCCAATTCGGGAGAAGGTACAATTACCTCATCAAGTTCTACTTTCCTCCCACTCACTTCTTTCGAGAGAAACTCCTCTAGAAAGGATCCATTCTTAGCAACAAAATATCTTGCCTTCGGATCTATGATAGAAGGTGTACCCAACAGTTTCTTTTGGGTATCCTATGAAGACGCACTACTCCGATTTGGGTTCAAGCTTATCACGTTGAAACTTTTTCACATAAGCATCATAGCCCAAAAATTTAAGAAATGACAGCTTAGGTTTCTTGCTAAACCGCAGTTCATATGGTGTCGTCTCAACGGATTTAGATGGTGCCCTATTTAACATGAATGCAGCTGTCTCTAATACATAACCCCAAAACGATAGTGATAAATCGGTAAGAGACATCATAGATTGCATCATATCTAATAAAGTACGCACCATATCTAATAAGGTACGGTTATGACGTTCGGACACACCATTACGCTGTGGTGTTCCAGGTGGCATGAGTTGTGAAACATCAAGTAGATATACCCATATGTGCTCAAATCATCTGTGAAGATCAGAAATTAAACGATACCTGCCGCGAGCCTCAACACTCATCAGATTGCATACATCAGTATGTATTATTTCCAATAAGTCAGTTACTTGCTCCATTGTTCCGGAGAACGGAGTTTTAGTCATCTTGCCCACGAGGCATGGTTCGCAAGTATCAAATGATTCATAATCAAGTGATTCCAAAAGCCCATCGGCATGGAGTTTCTTCATGCTCTTTACACCAATATGACCTAAACGACAATGCCACATATAAGTTGCACTATCATCATAAACTTTGCATATTTTGGCTTCAATATTATGAATATGTGTATTACTACGATCGAGATTCAATAGACCATTCACCTTGGGTGTATGACCTCATAAAGTTTTATTCATGTAAACAGAATAACAATTATCCTTGACTTAAATGAATAACCGTATTGCAATAAACATGATCCAATCAAATTATGCTTTACTCAAACACCAAATAACATTTATTTTAGGTTCAACACTAATCCCGAAGGTAAAGGGAATGTGCTATGGTGATCTTATCAACCTTGGAATTACTTCCAACTCACATCATCACCTCGCCCTTAACTAGTCTCTGTTTAGTTTGCAACTCCCGTTTCGAGTTACTACTCTTAGTAACTGAACCAGTATCAAATACTGCGGGGTTGCTATAAACACTAGTAAAGTACACATCAATAACATGTATATCCAATATACCTTTGTTCACTATGCCATCCTTCCTATCCGCCAAGTATCTAGGGCAGTTCCACTTCCAGTGACCATTTCCTTTGCAGTAGAAGCACTCAGTTTCAGGCTTGAGTCTAGCTTTGGGCTTTTTCATGGGAGTGGCAACTTGCTTGCCATTCTTCCTAAAGTTCCCTTTCTTTCCCTTGCCCTTTTACTTGAAACAAGTGGTTTTGTCAACCATCAACATTTGATACTTTTCTCGATTTCTACCTTTGTCGATTTCAGCATCACGAAGAGCTCGGGAATCGTTTTCGCATCCCTTGCATATTATAGTTCATCACAAAGTTCCAGTAACTTGGTGATAGTGACTAGAGAATTCTGTCAATCACCTTTTTATCTGGAAGATTAACTCCCACTTGATTCAAGTGATTGTAGTACTCAGACAATCTGAGCACATGCTCATTGGTTGAGCTATTCTCCTCCAGCTTGTAGGCAAAGTACTTGTCAGAGGTCTCATACCTCTCGACTCGGGCATGAGTCTGAAATACAAATTTCAGCTCTTGGAACATCTTATATGCTCTGTGGTGTTCAAAACGTTTTTGAAGTCCTGGTTCTAAGTCGTAAAGCATGGTGCACTAAACTATCAAGTAGTCATCATACCGAGCTTTACCAAACGTTCATAACGTCTGTATCTGCTCCTGCAATAGGTCTGTCACCTAGCGGTGCATCAAGGACATAATTCTTCTGTGCAGCAATGAGGATAATCCTCAGATCACGGACCTAGTCCGCATCATTGCTACTATCATCTTTCAACATAGTTTTTCTCTAGCAACATATCTATACCTACTAATAAAGCAAGGTGTGTTTCGCCAATTTTTTCATCCGTTCACCGTCAAAATTTATTTTTCTATCCGAGGTGGTACTAAATTTTTGTGCGTCCATCTGTATTTTTAGCAATCACGAATTTCATACTCGGCTCACACATGATGTGGCCCAGTAAATCCAGCCCACTTATTTGTCTGCAAATGTAGCTTTAAAAAGCCTATTTCTCGCCCCGGGCAGTAGATAGTTTGAGTTCGCACGAGGTGCCCAAGACTAGGCTGGCCCGTTTTGTTTTTCTGTCCAAATTTATTTTTATTTTTACCTTATTTCGTAATTCAAAATTTTCAAAAAGGTTCAGAATCTTAATTTTTGTAAAAGTTTTGAAAAATATTTGAATTAGAATATTGTGTTCGCATTTTCAAAAATATTTGGAACATTAATTCATTTTCTTGTTCCGATTTTTTTCAAACTAAGAAATATTCCAAAATAGTGTGTGATTTAAAAATGTATTTTAAAAAATATTCTAAAAATGAAATATTCTTCTTTTAGTAAAATGTTCACAAATTCAAAATAATGTATGAGTTTAAGAACACATTTTGTTCTGAATGTTGAAAACATGTTCCGTTTTCAAAAGCCGGCCACAAAACAAATGTTTGAGTTTTGATAGAAGGTTTTTGTGTTCAAAAAATGATGTTATTTCAAAAAACATGCTTTTAAAAAAATGGACAGAATATTAAAAACATTGTTCGTAATTTCAAAAAATGCTCATGTTTCGAAGAATATTTGGCAATTCATATTTAAAAAAATCAAAAAGTATTTTATATCCGACTTTGCAATATGTTCTTAAATATTCACGCTGGCCATTGGTTAGTAGTAGATGTTTGTTGCCGTGGCTAGCGGCATATGGTCCGGTCTTTAAGGTCATGTGTTTCATTGTTCCACACGTCGTTTTTTGGATTATAGCTCGTGCCTTGCAAATACAGGTTATTTCGGTGCCTGCCAGTGGGCTGGCCCAGACACGAACTGTTGTGCGCACCACGCGCTATTTGACGCAACTAGCGTCATATAGTAGCTCCCACACGGCTACCCTAAGAAAAGAAAAAAATTATGTGTATAGATTTTGTTTCGTCCATTCCACACGTAGCTCCCCAATTTTTTCCATTGTCCCCCAGGTGGGCCAAACTGGACCTACCACGCATTTCTTTTTCTGTCGGACGGACGAGCAAAAAAAGAGGGGCGCGAGGGGATTGAACTATGGACCTTCCCTATTGTGCCCACGGATAAAACCAACTCAGCTAGCTTGCAATTACGATAGGAACAGTCTCATCTTGAAATTTTATACTAAATAACACCCATTTTTATATGTCCATAAGTTGTCTGGAAATAAGTAAGTTATGTGAGAATAAGGAGGTTGTTTCGAGAATTATGAGCAGAACGAGGGAACTTGCCAATAAAAGACAATATGTTGGAGATAACTTGAACGTGCCATGCTGGTTGGCTATAATGGGAAAAAATTGTGGGCACATGCTAATAAAAGAGAATATGCTGGTTTTGCCCTAATTAATAAAATTTATGGGCACGTGAGCGCAAAAATAGTTGAAGAGAATAAACCCTGAGAATGATGGGACATTCATGCCTGGTTATGCGCTACTTATGGTAATGAAACATAATTTATGCGCTGCAATTAGTAATCCATCCGATTACATCGTCGTAGAAGAAAGTGGTCGAAGTAACCGTGCCTCGAAGGTCGCCCGCCGCCCAGCAACCAAATGAAGACGGAACCACAACTCCGAGACAGAGGTCGACCCGGAGGAAAAAAAGGTACAAGTTGGATGGTCGCCGCCGCGTTGACTAGCCCCACCACTATTAAGATCTCACAGGGCAAACATGACCCGTGGGAAGACCGCAGCTCCTCACTCTGTCACCCACCACTGTGGAAATCGTTTTTTATGAACACATCTATTATATTTTTCGCCGCTTGTTGCAAAAACAATTATCTCCCCGTTGTACGCATGGGCATATGTGCTAGTCAAAAATAAACGGGGAGCTACATCGCGAGCTATTGATTTACAACATAGAGATGCAAAAACTATCAGGACTAAGTTCATGATAAATTAAGTTCACTTAATCATATTACTTAAGAACTCCCACTTAGATAGACATCCCTCTAATCATCTAAGTGATCACGTGATCCAAATCAACTAAACCATTTCCGATCATCACGTGAGATGGAGTAGTTTTCAATGGTGAACATCACTATGTTGATCATATCTACTATATGAATCACGCTCGACCTTTCGGTCTCCAGTGTTCCGAGGCCATATCTGCATATGCTCGGCTCGTCGAGTTTAACCCGAGTATTCCATGTGTGCAAAACTGGCTTGCGCCCGTTGTATGCAAACGTAGAGCTTATCACACCCGATCATCACGTGGTGTCTCGGCACGACGAACTATCGCAACGGTCCATACTCCGGGAGAACACTTATACCTTGAAATTTAGTGAGAGATCATCTTATAATGCTATCGCCAAACTAAGCAAAATAAGATACATAAAGGATAAACATCACATGCAATCAAAATATGTGACATGATATGGCCATCATCATCTTGTGCCTTTGATCTCCATCTCCAAAACACCGTCATGATCTCTATCATCACCGGCATGACACCATGATCTCCATCATCTTGATCTCTATCAATGTGTCATCGCATGGTCGTCTCACCAACACTACGAAAAAAGGACACATCCGTGACATTTTGGGCCGAACGAAAAAAATTTATGTCATACATATGACACTTCTATGACGATAATTGTGACAAAACCCGGTATCATCATAGATGTGGTGGGCTCCTACTTCTATGACAAAAAATCATGACAGAAAATGGGCTTTTCGTCCTGGGCGGGCCGGAGACGCAGCTGCATGACATTCTTTGCGCCGTCCATGACGGAAAAAAACCGTGGTAGAAGCGAGGGGGAGGAAAATTTCGGGGAGTTCCCGGTTACGGTGGGAGGTCGGGGGCCGAGCGATGCGCGTTTCTCTCGTACACGTATGCGCGTGTGTGCGAGGCGTTGGCTCTAACTGAACCCGAGCGAGGCGTTGGGATCTAACTGAACCCGAGCGATTGCACCGTAGGCTACGCGTTACTGAACCCGAGCTATCAATCGATGGCTGTTAACTGAACCCGATCGAGCGATTCCTTGGCTAGTGCTGCTAACTAAAGCCGATTGATGGGATGAACAGTGAGCGTTGCGGGGGGTGGATGAACAATGAGCGGTGGCGTTGCCTCTCGATGAACAGGACCCCGTGGTGTGGTGGAGGGCTGGATGAACAGTAGACGGTGGAGGGGTGCCCATGGAGGGGTGGATGGACAGGACCCAGTGGCGTGGAGGGCAGGATGAACAGTAGACGGTGGAGGGGTGCCCATGGAGGGGTGGTTGAACAGGACCCAGTGGTGTGGAGGGCTGGATGAACAGTAGATGGTGGAGGGGTGGTTGAACATTAGCCGGTGGAGTAGCGCGCGGTGGAGTCTGGATGAATAGGAGCCCGTGGAGGCAGGAGGAGGTCGACGGTGGATGAACAGTAGCTCGTGGAGGCTGGAGGGGGTCGACGGTGGAGATGAACAGTATCCCGTGGAGTCCCTTTTTGCGGTACGCTACACCCCTCCCGATGAACAGGACCCCCGTTTCGACCGTAGCGCTCCAACACAAGTCTGTTTCCTCCGTTTTGCGGTACGCCACACCCCTCCCGATCAACAGGAGGTCCGTTTCCTCCGTTTTGCGGTACGCCACACCCCTCCTGATCAACAGGACCCCTGTTTCGACCGTAGGAGGTCCGTTTCCTCTGTTGTGCGGTACGCCAGGCCTCGTTTCCATCGCCTCTTCCGTCCAAGCCCTCCCGATGAACACGACCATGCATTCCGTTCCGACCCATGAACAGACGACGACGCTGTTTCTCCGTTCTGACCCAGCCATGTACACGAGCCCTCGCCGTACGTAAGCGCGAGTAGGCGTTCGAGACCCCGCCCGTATGTACACATACGTGGCCGTATTTTCTTTCTTGCACCCTGGTCGCCTCTACTGCGACACGTGCGCGCCTCTACATCCACCAGTATATATGTACGTACACGTTCGCGACCAGAATGACAACGCTACGTACGCTTCGACCAGGTGGGTCCCGACTGTCAGGCACTTCCTTGCCTGCGAAGATGTAGCTGGTGGGTCCCAGCAGTCAGGGGGGCGAAATACGGTGGCCCGTCCAGTGGGTCCCCGCTGTCAGGTGGAGGAATAATTATTTTGCACGTAATAAGGAGGCACTTCCTTGTTGAGGCCGTGGACCCAGCTGTCAGCCTCTCCACGTACAGTCCACGTCCGATGGAAGTCGTTCCTTGACCATGTTGACCACGCCGCCCCGAGAGCACCAGGGCGGTGGACGACAGCGAGGCCTAGGAAGGGGACGATGCAGAGCCCGGGAAGACGCGACAGTGGATGCCCGCGCGTAGAGGAGTACGAGGGTTCACTGGTTTGCTGCGGTGTGAGGCTATCGTCGCCGCAGAATAACAGGGGGTGTGGGTGAGTAGAGGGATGGCCTGGCCAGCAGTGGGAGTAGTAGAGGCGGTGATGTTGGGGAATGTAGTAATTTCAAAAATTTCCCTACGCACACGCAAGATCATGGTGATGCACAGCAACGAGGGGGAGAGTGTTGTCTACGTACCAACGCAAACCGACTGCGGAAGTGATCACACAACGTAGAGGAAGTAGTCGTACGTCTTCTTCCCGATCCGACCGATCCAAGCACCGTTACTCCGGCACCTCCGAGTTCTTAGCACACGTTCAGCTCGATGACGATCCCCGGGCTCCGATCCAGCAAAGCTTCGGGGAGGAGTTCCGTCAGCACGACGGCGTGGTGACGATCTTGATGTACTACCGACGCAGGGCTTCGCCTAAGCACTACAACGGTATGATCGAGGTGGAATTTGGTGGCAGGGGGCACCGCACACGGCTAAAGAACGATCTCAAGGATCAACTTGTGTGTCTTGGGGTGTCCCCTGCCCCCGTATATAAAGGATGAAAGGGGGTAGGCTGGCCGGCCAAGGAGGGAGGCGCAGGAGGAGTCCTACTCCTACCGGGAGTAGGACCCCCCCCCCCAATCCTATTCCAACTAGGAGTCCTTTGGAAAAAGGGAGAGGGAAAGAGAGAGAGGTGGCCGGCCACCTCTCCTAGTCCTAATAGGACTAGGGGAGGGGGGAGGCGCGCAGCCCTCCTTGGCAGCCCCTTTCACCTTTCCACAATGGCCCATGTAGGCCCATTTGGCTCCCGGGGGTTCCGATAACCCTCCCGGTAATCCGGTAAAATCCCGATTTCACCCGGAACACTTCCGATGTCCAAACATAGGCTTCCAATATATCAATCTTTATGTCTCGACCATTTCGAGACTCCTCGTCATGTCCGTGATCACATCCGGGACTCCGAACAACCTTCGGTACATCAAAATGCATAAACTCATAATAACTGTCATCGTAACGTTAAGCGTGCGGACCCTACGGTTCGAGAACAATGTAGACATGACCGAGACACGTCTCCGGTCAATAACCAATAGCGGGACCTGGATGCCCATATTGGCTCCTACATATTCTACGAAGATCTTTATCGGTCAGACCGCATAACAACATACGTTGTTCCCTTTGTCATCGGTATGTTACTTGCCCGAGATTCGATCGTCGGTATCCAATACCTAGTTCAATCTCGTTACTGGCAAGTCTCTTTACTCGTTCCGTAATACATCATCTCACAACTAACATCTTATTTATAATGCTTGCAAGGCTTATGTGATGTGTATTACCGAGAGGGCCCAGAGATACCTCTCCGACACTCGGAGTGACAAACCCTAATCTCGAAATACACCAACCCAACATCTACCATTGGAGACACCTGTAGTACTCCTTTATAATCACCCAGTTATGTTGTGACGTTTGGTAGTACCCAAAGTGTTCCTCCGGTAAACGGGAGTTGCATAATCTCATAGTTATAGGAACATGTATAAGTGATGAAGAAAGCAATAGCAACATACTAAACGATCGGGTGCTAAGCTAATGGAATGGGTCATGTCAATCAGATCATTCAACTAATGATGTGACCTCGTTAATCAAATAACAACTCTTTGTTTATGGTTAGGAAACATAACCATCTTTGATTAATGAGCTAGTCAAGTAGAGGCATACTAGTGACACTCTGTTTGTCTATGTATTCACACATGTATTATGTTTCCGGTTAATACAATTCTAGCATGAATAATAAACATTTATCATGATATAAGGAAATAAATAATAACTTTATTATTGCCTCTAGGGCATATTTCCTTCAGTCTCCCACTTGCACTAGAGTCAATAATCTAGATTACACAGTAATGATTCTAACACCCATGGAGCCTTGGTGCTGATCATGTTTTGCTCGTGGAAGAGGCTTAGTCAACGGGTCTGCAACATTCAGATCCGTATGTATCTTGCAAATCTCTATGTCTCCCACCTGGACTAGATCCCGGATGGAGTTGAAGCGTCTCTTGATGTGTTTGGTCCTTTTGTGAAATCTGGATTCCTTTGCCAAAGCAATTGCACCAGTATTGTCACAAAAGATTTTCATTGGATCCGATGCACTAGGTATGACACCTAGATCGGATATGAACTCCTTCATCCAGACTCCTTCGTTCGCTGCTTCCGAAGCAGCTAGGTACTCCGCTTCACATGTAGATCCCGCTGCGACGCTTTGTTTAGAACTGCACCAACTGACAGCTCCACCGTTTAAAGTAAACACGTATCCGGTTTGCGATTTAGAATCGTCCGGATCAGTGTCAAAGCTTGCATCAACGTAACCTCTTACGGTGAGCTCTTTGTCACCTCCATATACGAGAAACATATCCTTAGTCCTTTTCAGGTATTTCAGGATGTTCTTGACCGCTGTCCAGTGATCCACTCCTGGATTACTTTGGTACCTCCCTGCTAAACTTATAGCAAGGCACACATCAGGTCTGGTACACAGCATTGCATACATGATAGAGCCTATGGCTGAAGCATAGGGAACCTCTTTCATTTTCTCTCTATCTTCTGCATTGGTCGGGCATTGAGTCTGACTCAACTTCACACCTTGTAACACAGGCAAGAACCCTTTCTTTGCTTGATCCATTTTGAACTTCTTCAAAATCTTGTCAAGGTATGTGCTTTGTGAAAGTCCAATTAAGCGTCTTGATCTATCTCTATAGATCTTTATGCCTAATATGTAAGCAGCTTCCCCGAGGTCTTTCATCGAAAAACTTTTATTCAAGTATCCCTTTATGCTATCCAGAAATTCTATATCATTTCCAATCAGCAATATGTCATCCACATATAATATCAGAAATGCTACAGAGCTCCCACTCACTTTCTTGTAAATACAGGCTTCTCCAAAAGTCTGTATAAAGCCAGATGCTTTGATCACACTATCAAAGCGTTTATTCCAACTCCGAGATGCTTGCACCAGTCCATAAATGGATCGCTGGAGTTTGCACACTTTGTTAGCTCCCTTTGGATCGACAAAACCTTCTGGTTGCATCATATACAACTCTTCTTCCAGAAATCCATTCAGGAATGCAGTTTTGACATCCATCTGCCATATTTCATAATCATAAAATGCGGCAATTGCTAACATGATTCTGACGGATTTAAGCATCGCTACGGGTGAGAAGGTCTCATCATCACCCCTTGAACTTGTCGAAAACCTTTTGCGACAAGTCGAGCTTTATAGACAGTAACATTACCGTCAGCGTCAGTCTTTTTCTTGAAGATCCATTTATTCTCAATTGCTTGCCGATCATCGGGCAAGTCAACCAAAGTCCATACTTTGTTCTCATACATGGATCCCATCTCAGATTTCATGGCCTCAAGCCACTTTGCGGAATCTGGGCTCACCATCGCTTCTTCATAGTTCGTAGGTTCATCATGATCTAGTAGCATGACTTCCAGAATTGGATTACCGTACCACTCTGGTGCGGATCTCACTCTGGTTGATCTACGTGGTTCAGTAGTATCTTGTCCTGAAGTTTCATGATCATCATCATTAACTTCCTCACTAATTGGTATAGGTGTCGCAGAAACAGTTTTCTGTGATGTACTATTTTCCAATAAGGGAGCAGGTACAGTTACCTCGTCAAGTTCTACTTTTCTCCCACTCACTTCTTTCGAGAGAAACTCCTTCTCTAGAAATGATCCATTCTTAGCAACGAATGTCTTGCCTTCGGATCTGTGGTAGAAGGTATACCCAACAGTTTCCTTTGGGTATCCTATGAAGACACATTTTTCCGCTTTGGGTTCGAGCTTATCAGGTTGAAGCTTTTTCACATAAGCATCGCAGCCCCAAACTTTAAGAGACGACAACTTTGGTTTCTTGCCAAACCATAGTTCATAAGGCGTCGTCTCAACGGATTTTGATGGTGCCCTATTTAACGTGAATGCGGCCGTCTCTAAAGCATAACCCCAAAACGACAGCGGTAAATCAGTAAGAGACATCATAGATCGCACCATATCTAGTAAAGTACGATTACGACGTTCAGACACACCATTACGCTGTGGTGTTCCGGGTGGTGTGAGTTGCAAAACTATTCCACAATTTTTCAAATATACACCAAACTCGTAACTCAAATATTCTCCTCCACGATCAGATCGTAGAAACTTTATTTTCTTGTTACGATGATTTTCAACTTCACTCTGAAATTCCTTGAACTTTTCAAATGTTTCAGACTTATGTTTCATTAAGTAGATATACCCATATCTGCTTAAATCATCTGTGAAGGTGAGAAAATAACGATATCCGCTACGAGCCTCAATATTCATCGGACCACATACATCAGTATGTATGATTTCCAACAAATCTGTTGCTCTCTCCATAGTACCGGAGAACGGTGTTTTAGTCATCTTGCCTATGAGGCACGGTTCGCAAGTACCAAGTGATTCATAATCAAGTGGTTCCAAAAGCCCATCAGTATGGAGTTTCTTCATGCGCTTTACACCGATATGACCTAAACGGCAGTGCCACAAATAAGTTGCACTATCATTATCAACTCTACATCTTTTGGCTTCTACATTATGAATATGTGTATCACTACTATCGAGATTCAACAAGAATAGACCACTCTTCAAAGGTGCATGACCATAAAAGATATTACTCATATAAATAGAACAACCATTATTCTCTGATTTAAATGAATAACCGTCTCGCATTAAACAAGATCCAAATATAATGTTCATGCTCAACGATGGCACCAAATAACAATTATTTAGGTCTAATATTAATCCCGAAGGTAGATGTAGAGGTAGCGTGCCGACCGCGATCACATCGACTTTGGAACCGTTTCCCACGCGCATTGTCACCTCGTCCTTTGCTAGTGTCCGCTTATTCCGGAGTCCCTATTTCGAGTTGCAAATATTAGCAACAGAACCAGTATCAAATACCCAGGTGCTACTGCGAGCTCTAGTAAGGTACACATCAATAACATGTATATCACATATACCTTTGTTCACCTTGCCATCCTTCTTATCCGCCAAATACTTGGGGCAGTTCCGCTTCCAGTGACCAGTCTGCTTGCAGTAGAAGCACTCAGTTTCAGGCTTAGGTCCAGACTTGCGTTTCTTCTCCTGAGCAGCAACTTGCTTGCTGTTCTTCTTGAAGTTCCCCTTCTTCTTCCCTTTGCCCTTTTTCTTGAAACTAGTGGTCTTGTTGACCATCAACACTTGATGCTCCTTCTTGATTTCTACCTCCGCAGCTTTCAGCATTGTGAAGAGCTCGGGAATAGTCTTGTTCATCCCTTGCATATTATAGTTCATCACGAAACTCTTGTAGCTTGGTGGCAGTGATTGGAGAATTCTGTCAATGACGCAATCATCTGGAAGATTAACTCCCATCTGAATCAAGTGATTATTATACCCAGACATTTTGAGTATATGCTCACTGACAGAACTGTTCTCCTCCATCTTGCAGCTATAGAACTTATTGGAGACTTCATATCTCTCAATTCGGGCATTTGCTTGAAATATTAACTTCAACTCCTGGAACATCCCATATGCTCCATGATGTTCAAAACGTCGTTGAAGTCCCGATTCTAAGCCGTAAAGCATGGCACACTGAACTATCGAGTAGTCATCAGCTTTGCTCTGCCAGACGTTCATAACATCTGGCGTTGCTCCAGCAGCAGGCCTGGCACCCAGCGGTGCTTCCAGGACGTAATTCTTCTGTGCAGCAATGAGGATAATCCTCAGGTTACGGACCCAGTCCGTGTAATTGCTACCATCATCTTTCAACTTTGCTTTCTCAAGGAACGCATTAAAATTCAACGGAACAACAGCACAAGCCATCTATCTACAATCAACATAAACAAGCAAGATACTATCAGGTACTAAGTTCATGATAAGTTTAAGTTCAGTTAATCAAATTACTTAGGAACTCCCACTTAGATAGACATCCCTCTAATCCTCTAAGTGATCACGTGATCCAAATCAACTAAACCATAACCGATCATCACGTGAGATGGAGTAGTTTTCAATGGTGAACATCGTCATGTTGATCATATCTACTATATGATTCACGCTCGACCTTTCGGTCTCTGTGTTCCGAGGCCATATCTGCATATGCTAGGCTCGTCAAGTTTAACCTGAGTATTCTGCGTGTGCAAAACTGGCTTGCACCCGTTGTAGATGGACGTAGAGCTTATCACACCCGATCATCACGTGGTGTCTGGGCACGACGAACTTTGCCAACGGTGCATACTCAGGGAGAACACTTCTTGATAATTTAGTGAGAGATCATCTTATAATGCTACCGTCAATCAAAGCAAGATAAGATGCATAAAAGGATAAACATCACATGCAATCAATATAAGTGATATGATATGGCCATCATCATCTTGTGCTTGTGATCTCCATCTCCGAAGCACCGTCATGATCACCATCGTCACTGGCGCGACACCTTGATCTCCATCGTAGCATCGTTGTCGTCTCGCCAATCTTATGCTTCTACGACTATCACTACCGCTTAGTAATAAAGTAAAGCATTACATCGCGATTGCATTGCATACAATAAAGCGACAACCATATGGCTCCTGCCAGTTGCCGATAACTTGGTTACAAAACATGATCATCTCATACAATAAAATCAGCATCATGCCTTGACCATATCACCTCACAACATGCCCTGCAAAAACAAGTTAGACGTCCTCTACTTTGTTGTTGCAAGTTTTACGTGGCTGCTACGGGCTTAAGTAAGAACTCATCTCACCTACGCATCAAAACCACAACGATAGTTCGTCAAATAGACTCCGTTTTAACCTTCTCAAGGACCGGGCGTAGCCACACTTGGTTCAACTAAAGTTGGAGAGACAGTCTTCCGCAAGCCATCTATGTGCAAAGCACGTCGAGGGAACCGGTCTCGCGTAAGAGTACGCGTAAGGTTGGTCCGGATCGTCTCGTCCAACAATACCGCCGAGCCAAAGTATGACATGCTGGTAGGAAGTATGACTTGTATTGCCCACAACTCACTTGTGTTCTACTCGTGCAAATAACATCAAACCATAAAAACCTAGGCTCGGATGCCACTGTTGGGGAACGTAGTAATTTCAAAAATTTCCCTACGCACACGCAAGATCACGGTGATGCATAGCAACGAGGGGGAGAGTGTTGTCTACGTACCAACGCAGACCGACTGCGGAAGCGATCACACAACGTAGAGGAAGTAGTTGTACGTCTTCTTCCCGATCCGACCGATCCAAGCACCGTTACTCCGGCACCTCCGAGTTCTTAGCACACGTTCAGCTCGATGACGATACCCGGGCTCCGATCCAGCAAAGCTTCGGGGAGGAGTTCCGTCAGCACGACGGCGTGGTGACGATCTTGATGTACTACCGACGCAGGGCTTCGCCTAAGCACTACAACGGTATGATCGAGGTGGAATTTGGTGACAGGGGGCACCGCACACGGCTAAGGAACGATCTCAAGGATCAACTTGTGTGTCTTGGGGTGTCCCCTGCCCCCGTATATAAAGGATGAAAGGGGGGAGGCTGGCCGGCCAAGGAGGGAGGCGCAGGAGGAGTCCTACTCCTACCGGGAGTAGGACTCCCCCCCCCCCAATCCTATTCCAACTAGGAGTCCTTTGGAAAAAGGGAGAGGGAAAGAGAGAGAGAGGTGGCCGGCCACCTCTCCTAGTCCTAATAGGACTAGGGGAGGGGGGAGGCGCGCAGCCCTCCTTGGCAGCCCCTTTCACCTTTCCACAATGGCCCATGTAGGCCCATTTGGCTCCCGGGGGGTTCCGGTAACCCTCCCGGTAATCCGGTAAAATCCTGATTTCACCCGGAACACTTCCGATGTCCAAACATAGGCTTCCAATATATCAATCTTTATGTCTCGACCATTTCGAGACTCCTCGTCATGTCCGTGATCACATCCGGGACTCCGAACAACCTTCGGTACATCAAAATGCATAAACTCATAATAACTGTCATCATAACGTTAAGTGCGCAGAGCCTACGGTTCGAGAACAATGTAGACATGACCGAGACACGTCTCCGGTCAATAACCAATAGCGGGACCTGGATGCCCATATTGGCTCCTACATATTCTACGAAGATCTTTATCGGTCAGACCGCATAACAACATACGTTGTTCCCTTTGTCATCGGTATGTTACTTGCCCGAGATTCGATCGTCGGTATCCAATACCTAGTTCAGTCTCGTTACTGGCAAGTCTCTTTACTCGTTCCGTAATACATCATCTCACAACTAACATCTTAGTTATAATTCTTGCAAGGCTTATGTGATGTGTATTACCGAGAGGGCCCAGAGATACCTCTTCGACACTCGGAGTGACAAACCCTAATCTCGAAATACGCCAACCCAACATCTACCATTGGAGACACCTGTAGTACTCCTTTATAATCACCCAGTTACGTTGTGACGTTTGGTAGTACCCAAAGTGTTCCTCCGGTAAACGGGAGTTGCATAATCTCATAGTTATAGGAACATGTATAAGTGATGAAGAAAGCAATAGCAACATACTAAACGATCGGGTGCTAAGCTAATGGAATGGGTCATGTCAATCAGATCATTCAACTAATGATGTGACCTCGTTAATCAAATAACAACTCTTTGTTTATGGTTAGGAAACATAACCATCTTTGATTAACGAGCTAGTCAAGTAGAGGCATACTAGTGACACTCTGTTTGTCTATGTATTCACACATGTATTATGTTTCCGGTTAATACAATTCTAGCATGAATAATAAACATTTATCATGATATAAGGAAATAAATAATAACTTTATTATTGCCTCTAGGGCATATTTCCTTCAGGTGAGGCCTCCGCTGCATTGCAGCCGGCCACGGGAGGCAGGAGCACGAGGCACGACTGGCGCTGGTTTGGACGGCTGGAGCAAGAAGACCAGAGGTTGAAGAAGCACTACGGCCGTTGGATGGACATCGTACGGTCACTGGAGCTAGAATCGTGCATATTGACTAAGTTGACAAAGCCCTCCGTCCCCGTCAACTTAGTAGGCCCACAAGCCAGCCTCCCAGCAAGGTGGGTCCCAGCTAGCCGGGGGAGTATTCATTTTTTTGTGCGTAATAAGGAGGCACTTCCAGTGGGTCCGAGCTGACAGCGGGGGGAACGTTTTTTTCGTGAAATACGGTGGCCCGTCCGGTGGGTCCCAGCAGTCAGGGGGAAACGATTTTTTCGCAAAATACTGGTGGCCCGTCCGGTAGGTCCCTGCTGTCAGGTGGAGGAATAATTATTTTCCGGGTAATAAGGAGGCACTTCCTTGCGGCTGCCGTGGACCCAGCTGTCAGCCTCTCCACGTACAGTATTCTTCTGATGGAATTCGGTCGTTGACCACATTGACCACGGCGCGCCGACAGCACCACGGCGGTGGACGGTGGCGAGGCCTAGGAAGGGGATGACGCGGAGCCGGGGAAGACGCGGAAGGGGATGCCCACGCGGAGAGGAGTACGAGGGTTCACTGGTTCGGTTGCGCTGCCGTCGCCGCAGAATAACAAGGGGTGTGGGTGAGTGGAGTGGAGGGATGGCCTGGCCAGCGGTGGGAGTAGTATGGGGGCGGTGAGGCCTCCGCGGCAGCACAGCTGACCACGGGAGGCAGGAGCAGGCGTCACGACCGGCGCTGGTTTGGGCGGCTGGATCAAGAAGACCAGAGGTTGAAGAAGCACTACGGTCGTTGGATGGACATCGTACGGTCAGTCAAGCTAGAATCATGCATATTGACTAAGTTGACAAATCCCTTCATCCCCGTCAACTTAGTAGGCCCACTATACTGGGTCCCAGCTAGCAGGGGGAGTATTCATTTTTTGTGCGTAATAAGGAGGCACTTCCTTGCGTGCGAAGATATAGCTGGTGGGTCCGAGCTGTCAGCGGCGGTAATGTTTTTTTTCGTGAAATAGAGAGGCCGTTTCGGTGGGTCCCAGATGTCAGGTGGAGGAAATCATTATTTTGCGTGTAATAAGGAGGCATTTCCTTGTGTGCGGCCTTGGACCCAGCTGTCAGCCTCTGCACGTACAGTCCACTTCAGATGCATGTCGGTCATTGACCACGCTGACCACGCCACGCCGAGAGCAGCAGGGCGGTGAACGACGGCGAGGCCTAGGAAGGGAACGACACGGAGGCAGGGAAGACTCGGTCGTTGTTTTTGTTTCCCACGCGGAGGGGAGTACGACTATACGAGGGTTTAGTGGTTCGTCTGCCATTGCCGCAGAATAACAGCAAGTGTGGGTGAGTAAAGGGATGGCTAGGCCAGCGATGGGAGTATGGTGGGGCGGTGAGGCCTACGCGGCAGCACAGCCGGCCGCGAGGAGGAGGGAGCAGGCAGTCCCGATGGCGCTTATTTGAGCGGCTGGAGCAGGAAGAGAAGAGATTGAAGAAGCACGACGGTCGTTGGATGGACATCCAACAGTATACAGGCCATCTCTGGAAAGCCTCAAATCTGTGGAAAACAGATACAGCCCATCTGCCATTATTTCAAATAATTTACAGCCCATTTGCTAATTCTTACCGGTTTTTTTGGAGCCCATATTCTTTATGTTAGCATTACAGCCCATATTGTGGCCACGGTTAAAAAATTATACGAAATTTTGCATATGTCGATGCGATCTGAACTGTTTTTAATCCCGAAATTTCGAGTCACATTCAGACTGATTTTAAAAATAAATGTATATCAATATAAAATCCAATAAATTGTCCACGCATAAAAATCAATGTAATTTAAAACTCAAAATGAAAAAAAGATATTTGAAAATAATTGCCAGTTTGATGTGTTTTAAAAATGTATAGCCCATTTCTCATTACTGATAGGCCATTTTCTCGGCCAGCCGAATGAAGCTCTCCTTGTTTTGAAAGATTTGCAGCCCAACAGACCTGATAAAGCGACTTACTTGACAAATCACAAAAAATCTGGGCTAGCCATTTTCAGAAAGAAAAAAAACTAGTGGGCTGGTTTGTGGTAAACGTAAAAGAAAAGGTTGTCTAGACAGGCCAGAGTGTCCCGCACAGCCCAGTTGACACCCTGCTTCCGTCTCAAAAACAAATTAGATAAATGCCACTCCAATTATGGCGATTCATAAAAATGCCACTGCAATTTCCAAACTTTGAAAAATGCCACTGCAATTTTTGCAAACTTTGAAAAACGCCACTGCAGTTTGCAAACTTTGAAAAACGCCACTCTAGACTTCGAAAAATGCCACTAGAAATGGCATGAAATGGCATTTTTCAAAGTTTGGAAATTGCAGTGGCATTTCTCGGATACACCATATTTGGAGTGGCATTTATCAAATAAACCCAAAACAAAAATAACTGGGCGAGCTGTTGGGTCCCTGGTGTCAGTTGCTTGTTGTGCAATTCTCTCGTTTATTGACTACGTTGACAATGGCATGGGACCCAGATGTCAGAAATCCACTAGGAGGAGCCATTTTTTTATTGGCTTGAAATAAGGAGGCACTTGCTTGTGTACTGCCATGACCTTGGCGGGTCCCTGCTGTCATCCTCTCCATGTACAATCATCTCCTGATTGTGTACGCGTCAACTTGCTAGGCCCACAAGTCAGCCTCTAAACCGTGGAGGACAAATACAACCCATTTAAAAAAATAACAACCCATTCCATACGTTCAAACGGAAAGTTCAACATTCAGACCAAAGTAACATGTCTGATCCACATATAGAGTACTAGACTTCCACGTTGACAACCATCATAGCCAAGTTAACTATCTACTCCCACTAACACTCTAGTAGCGTACAAGTACTAACTTACTCTTAGCTAACTAGACGATGCCGGCCGCCATCTGCTGTCCATGCTAAATGCCGGCACCGGCGTCCTCCGCCTCGCCTTGGACCAACCAGAGGTGTGATAGGAGGCACTTGCTTGCGTACGAGCTTGTCAGTTTCTTCAGAGGTAGGCATTTTTATTCAAAAAACTGCCACTTCGCATCTTGCGTCGCAAATAAAACTGCCGGGAGCGCATTTGTAGGCTAGCTAGTGATTGATCAGTAACTTGTAAACACTGAGCGAACAGAAATAAGTAATTGTTAATGCATATCAATGATTCACGGATCATATACAAATATGTAGCTCCAAAAGCAAAGATCAGCCACTTCGGATCTTGCGTCGCAACTAAAACTAACTAGTACGATTCCCATACATAAGATCAACATGTTAATGCATCTCAATGACTCATAGATCATATACAAATATGTATCTCCAAAAGCAAAGATCTAGAAAAAACATCTGTTCTTCCTACTAACATGGATGCTTCTATTGGCCAACATTCAGTACAGACTGAAAGACAAATTTGTTTGTGAAGTCTACAATTCCTCTTGCAAACATGAGTGGTTTCACCAACAGCTGGAACCATGAGAATGAACCAGACATGATGGAGGAACATGCACTGCAATATGATTTGGTCTTCCCTCGATCACACTGCGAGACTATTTTCGGAATACAAACTTTAACTTAGGCAAAATGATGTCCATTGTATAATCAGACCAAAGCAATGAAGCACCTAGTGTTGGCCAATAAATAGTATAGTACTACTTTTCTGCAGTCCATGAAGTGACTATCCAATCTTTCTGTGTCTATTTTCAAATGGCACTGCATGCAGTGACTATACTATTCTCTTGTGCAGTTCAACCAAAATTGCGGGCACTTTGTTGGTTTGCCAAATAGCAACGGGCAAACATCTCTGTCTGCACAAATATCAAGCAGCTAGTAAACATATACCACACCTTGTATTTTTGGTTTAAACATGTCTCTTCCGCTTAGCATCTGTCATGTTCTGCACTGGACAATCTGATACAGTTATGTTTTGCCCTGGACAATTTCATACTGAATTGATTTGCTGGTTCAGAGCAGAAATATAGCGCCTATTCTTCATCAGACCAAGGATACCATGTTCGCAGTGATGGAAGAGGTGAAATCGATACAACCGAAATTGAGCATCCAAGCATTGAATCATGTCCTGCACCTCCAATGTAGGTGCACCCTGCCAATAAATTCACATGCAAACCACTAGTATTACTATCTAATGACAGTACAAAAAGAGTAGCAAGATAGTAGCAAACCATGTACCTTCGTGATGAACAGCTCATAGTACCACCAATTGGATATAAAGGTTGGAAAAAAACATACTCCTAATGTTGAACCAGTTGGATTTTTTGTGCAGTTCCACTAAAATCGAGCATCCCTGTTTGCATAGATATTGAAAGTGTGATTACTCTAAAAGTGGCACTAGTTGAAGCATAGACTCACAAATATAAGCATTCCAATTTCTAAATGGGAAAAGGTAGCAAGACTGTTTCTAACCACCTGTTTGAAGGAATAAATAAAGCAACAATGGCTGATGTGAGGAAGGCATACATAGTTTTCTATGGAAAAGTGAGCCATTCCTGACCTTTCCTCTTCTTTTAAGCAAATTTTGTGCAGTTTTACTAAAATAAAATGCCATCACCACCTTGACAATTCAGTGACACTGTACAAAAGGAAATGACTTAACATTACATCATGATGTCAGGTATGTAGTCGACAGGCATTAGAGACAAACGTACAGACCTCCTGAAGAGAACAGCCGGAGGAGGAGGTGCCCACTCTTGACCTTTCCTCTTGTCTTCATAATTGTCTGTGCAGTTTAACCAAAATAAAATGACATCGGCGCCTTGGCATTTTGGTGACACTGTACAAAAAAATTAACTTATCTCATGAAAGTGAGGTATGTAATCTATAAGCATTAACAGTGCAAAAATCTGACGGGAGTAATAAGTTTCATCGTTGGTATACTGGCTGTGCAACAGCATTAGAATGCCTTATAGCTGAAAAATCTTTAATACATCCACAATCAACAGCTAACCCTGAAATAATCCAGTGACATTAAATGGCATTGCTTAAATTTATGGGTGGCATTAGACTGAGAGCGGCATTAGTTAAATGTGGCATCACTTTAGCAGTAGCATTGCCTGACTTGACTGCTGGCGTTATACTAACAGCAAAAAAAGTGGCAATAAGAGCATGGGAGGCACCAGTACGATGTACCTCCACGGACGCAGAGTGGTGAGGGAGGTATGGTTGCCCAGAGCAACAAATATCGAGGCAGCATATGTGGATTACGGTCCCATTTTTGTTCTCTTTAGCCACCTTTTTCCTATGCGAGGACAACAAACCGATCGACCTGGTCATTCTCTATTGCGTTGTCATGCCTTTCTACCCTTCTTCAACCAATAGACATGAGACTCGTTCCTTAGCTACTGATTTTCCCCTTTTCAACCTAGATGCGGGTTCGATGCCTACTCTCTTGGACAGTACAGTTTCCCTTCCTTTCCTTATTCAACCCAGACATGGATTAGTCTGCATGAAGTAGGGTTTCCTTTAATAGTGCAAATTATGGTTTTCGTCTGCGTGGCTAGCAGAGTAGAGGATAGCAAATTGGGAAGATGGTGGAGTGGAAAAAGATCCACATGCAACGACGTAGCAGATGGGGTAATAGAACAAGGTTATGGATCGAAAAGAGGTAGCATACCTGAGGGTCCGCGGGAAGTGGCTTCGCTTGTGGTCGTCGTCCTCCGCACACACTACGGCAGCGAGCTTGGGGACGGAGGCCATCCAGCGCGGGCGCTAGGTCTGAGAGGATGGCCTTATCGCCAGTGCGTGACCTCGCTCGCCGATGACGAGTGCGTCAACGCTGCACGTCCTTTTCTTCCCCGGCGGATCTGTGACCACCGGTGAGGAGGGAGAGAGAGGCCGTCTTTTTTAGATCTGGAGAGAGGGTGGTAATGTGAGAAGCAAGTGGGCAGCCCTTAGCAAGAAAGCGCTGAAGCTCCAGCCTATATATATCTTTTTATACTACTAGTACTGGAGGTGGGGTAGTGGTAGAGTAGTTTATATTTTCTCTGCGTACAGTACCAGTTAGTCGTGCTTCAAAACTAATCGGCACGCCATTAAAAAATAAAGTTTGATAACTAATGCGGCACCTTGGGCCAACGCGGCCAGATCGCATTTTGCACGAGAAATTACACACCATGTTTCGTTGACATGTGGTCCCATTCCAACATATCAGTGAGACGACGGCGAGTAGTAGGAGTATTTCCGAACGGACGTGTAGGCCAGGGCGCCTCTTCGTGAACCGTGGAAAACTCGCAACCGTCCACCGACTCTTCGCCTTTCCCTCTCGATTTGGAACTGCTGTCACACGCTCTTCCTCTCCCTCATCCATTTTCCTTCAGCCCTTCACCTTTTCTTCTGCCATTGTTCGATCGTCTTCTCCATGGAGGGAACAGGCCGGAAACGACCTCGTTATTCTTGCCCCGATCTGAAAGATGACGTGGTGGAGGAACTCATTGATCGGTGCGACATCATCACCTCAGCTAGCATGGCAGGTTCGTTCCAGCCCATTCTCGACTCAACTAATAACATCATTGCAAGGAACCCAAGGGTCAAGGAGCAGTTTGATCTCCCCTATCTTATTCGCCGTGACCCTGATGACTGGCGCCGGCACGACGGAGGCCTCGCCCTGTGCAAGTTGATGCCGCTTGATAATGATACGTGTGATGTTAAGATGCCATCGCTTGAGGGCAAGGCTTGGGCGGGCGCAAATGGAGATTGGGTTGTTTACATTGGGTCCAACTGCGAGTGGGAACTTGTGAATTTGTACACTCGTCACCGGGTTCCACTTCCAAAAATCTCAGCACACTGCCCAGAGGTTGAGCACACTGGTAATGTACGCATGTTCAAATATGATCATGGTGACTGCCGTCTATGGAAGATAGCAATTTGTCGAGTTCCCAACCGCTCTTGGAATTACAAAAACTATGACGTTGTTGCTATCTTCGACAAGCTTGTTGCCGTCCTTGATGGTTTCACTCGATGGATATTGCTCAAAAATCAGTTTCTGTACACGGATGAGTACTATGATGTAATTGAATACGAGGGCCTTGTGTTTGCTGCCACCACTCGTGGCACTGTTTTTGCATGGCATCCTCGTTGTTTCGGTATGTTTGTCTTCCACCGTAATTATAATTGTTTCATCCACATGCATGCAGGTTAGCAAGTTTCCCTTTACTAATTAACCTTCTTCTTGTGTTTCCAAGGTCCTGTGAACATCCCACCACCTATACTTGAAGATTTTTATAACCAAGGGGGAGATGACGATGGTGATGATCACGAGCATGAGGACGAGCAGCGCCGATATACTCTATGGCGCCTGGCAACTAATTCTGATGGATCACCCCTTTTTGTGTGTATACATCCCACTGATGATGTTACTGCTAAGGAAGCAGGTGTAGTCTCCCATGGTCGCACTCTCCGGACCTATTCCAACACCCGTTGCATGGTATTCGGGATGGATACTAGGGTGCTAGCGCCAACTCCTTCTCCCTGGCACAGAATTGGTAGTCTTGGAGAAAACTTGCTCTTCCTTGTACAAAACTATCCGATGATGGTGAAAGGCGATCCAACTATTGTTGACACATTTATGAGAAGCAACTGTGTCTATACCTCGGACATTTGGGTGGTTCCCTACCCTGGTACTGATATAGTAGGCCGCTTCAGCCTGGATGATCAGTCCTGCGTTGGTCTCCAAATCAACAATGGATGGCCCGTCCCAGAGAATCACTTGTGGTTCAAAGCAATCGTTTCCAACACCGCGGAATGGTTGAGTTGAAGTTCATTTCATGGTTTGTTATTTGTTGTGTGGTGAAAACTTTAGTATTTATAATGTATCCTTGTTGTCGATGTGGGTTGATGACCTGTTGTACTATGTAATAAAATGATATGCCTGTGATAAACTTACTAAATTTATGAATGGCTTTCGAGTCGCTTCTCTAAGTGAGTGGTGCGACGAGGCAAAAAATATTTTTCGAATACATAATTGTACGTGCATTGCAACAGGTTATCGGATGAGGCCAATCAACAATAGTAGTACACTATTTGTACTAGCTTCACATGCGTCGGGCGGGTGCTTTTACTGTAGCCATATGTTAATGTGTTCGTTGTACGTAACCAGCACCTCGAATCCTCGATATACTAGTAGTATAGTACTCCCTCTGTACACTAATATAAGAGCGTTTAGATAACTAAAATAGTGATCTAAATGCTCTTATATTAGTTTACGGAGGGAGTACATAGTAGGAGTAAGTAGTAGGAGTAGTAGGGTGGCATGGGCCAGAACAAGCATTCACGTCCAGGAGTACGGCACACGCCACCACCACGACATCCATCTGACACCATATTATTTCTTGGAGTCCGTGCGAGAGCAATCTCTTCAACCTCATCATTTCTCTAACTTCAGCCATCGCGCGGCGGGCGAGGTGGGGGTTTGCCGATAGTCGGTTTCCTTAACTGTGGTCCCACTTGTAAGGCCAACTCCAACGCACGACCCCAAACGGACCTCCATTTTGCATGAACTCCATAGATAATTTTGACTACTCCTGTAGTAAGTTGGATTAGTGCCTTCTCGATGCATTCATTGTTGATCTGCGGAGGCT
Organism: Triticum monococcum; assembly: GCA_034509565.1. Lineage (NCBI taxonomy): Eukaryota > Viridiplantae > Streptophyta > Magnoliopsida > Poales > Poaceae > Triticum > Triticum monococcum. Next base: position 58,549,111 of record CM067843.1, on the reverse strand, counting down.
CGATCTTGCGTGCTTCTTTCTTCTTCGAGTGTAAAGAAGTAGACGTTGCTTCCTCGCATCTAGTCTCATGTCTAGCCTCTATTCTATACTAGCTAAAAGTGATAGAACATCTACTAAATTGCGCTCTATCAATACATGGATGTACTCTTCTTCCCAATACAAAAACTTGCATCCATTCTACTCCCTCCGTTGCACAATACTACATGCCTTCTATTTGTCAAAATATATATGTATCTAGACATGTCTTAGTATATAGGTACATCCATTTTTGGACAAATGGAAGTCAAGTATTTTGGAACGGAGGGAGTACACAATAAAAATTTTAAGTTAGCACAACTAGTCTAATCCGAGAGCAGAACCGAAGATTTGGTCGGGTTCTTCCTCCTTTTGCCGACACGTGGGACATCCAGCATCCAGGTCGTGTCATGAAAGAAAATAGAGTGGTAGTTGAAGCCACGAGATGTGCATCTTGGGTTAAACTATAAATAGAATCTTACTACGCTTGAGTAACTCCAAAAGCGGCCACCGAAAATCTTTATTGGATTTGTTTTTCATCACCAGCACGTCGAGGTGAAAGATGTGCAGGTTCAGTGGGTCCTCTTGCGTTTTCACTGACATGTGGGGCCGCATGTGAGCAAACAGACGATGGGCTCCGTGCGTCCGCTGGCTGGCTGAGAACAGAGATAGAGGAGGGCTGAGCATGGACTGCAGGAAATTTGTTCTACGTACCTCGATATAGGCTCGATATAGTGGGGTGGCATGGGCCATAACTAGCATTCACGTCTAGCAGTACGGCACACGCCACCCACACGAGTCCCATCCGACACCAATTTTCTTGGAGTCCGTGCTACAGCCATCTCTTCTCCCTCATGTCCTCTTTTCTCAGCCATCGCGCGGTGGGCGGGGTGGGGGTTTGTCGATAGTCAGTTTGCTCAACTGTGGTCCCACTTGTAAGTGAAAATGCAACACCGCACGCATTCCCGCTTGAGCGGCATGCCGGACCAACCGTGTGGGGGTGCGACGCGAACATGGCGGGCTTTTCCTTTTGAACTCGTAACTTGTAAAATTTGGTTCTGCTCCATGGCGCGACCGATAGATAGAAAATAACGATTTTGCCTAGAGTAATGAGAAGTTTGCTTCTGGCGCCGTTCATGCATGGAGTACGTACGAAAATTATGAAGTTGATGCGAAAGGTAAGATAATTAATGTAGTATCATATACTACTACATGGATTTGACGAAAGGATAAAAATACATACGCATCCATCAACGTTCAACGACATCCTCTCACGCCCTAGTGCGCCAGGTCACCAACCGACGTGTGAGGAGCAGTGGCGTTGGCGGCGAGCTCGACATGCTTCTGAACAGTGCCGTCCAAGGTTGCCCTGCGCTCCAAGAAGGCCAGCGTCCTATCGTCCTCCTCTTGCATGTACTAGTCCTTGTGGATGATTTGCGCGTAGACGTGGGTGATTATGTCGATGGTGTCTTGCTGCGCTAGGCGCTGCGCGGCGAGCATGACCTCGAGGTGGACATTCTCTGGCGCGATGGCGGGCAGTCGCAGGGCCACCAGTGCGTTGAAGAGGTTGTTACCATAGTGGCCGTTGAGGGTGGCGGGCATCGCAGAGCCTGGGCGCGTCGCCTGGAGGCTTACGTCAAAGTCGTCCGCATGCTTCTTGACGGCGGTGAACTTGTCGAGGAAACCGACGAGGACCTCGTCGAACAAGGATGCGAAGCTGTCGTCCAAGCGGCCCCTCGCCCTGGCGGCCTCAAGCAATACTACCTGTCGGGCCGCAGGCTGGCATCGTGGACCATCTGGCGCAGCCGACTGATGTTCGCGCTCATCGCCTCCATGGGTCTAGCGTAGCTTCTAGTCAACTGATCTTGCGATTCGAGTGATCACTCAGCCCTTGGTTAGTGTGCGTAGGTGCGTAGGATTTCATACAACTCCTCGGCCCTCTACTGCACCTGCCTTTGGCTGTATGATAGGTGGGCCAGCCACCCCCTGGGGTCACGTGTCATTCACCTCCTGACCCGTCTCTCACACGCACCCTACTAGTGTATGTACTCCCTCCTTTCCGGTTCATAAGGCTCAATTTGGTTGTTTTCCATCACATGTTCAGATTCCAAGGTGCATTAAACCATTGCATGCAAGTACTAAGAGAAAATTGTCCAATGCATGTAATTTATACATGCATGCATTGCAATTAATGCATTGGTAAACATACTTTTTGAGGAAAACAAGAGCATTAATTGGGTGCTTTTGCAAACTACAAAAAGTATTCCACCACTCACCATCTACCTTGGTTGGTGAGAATTTTGAATTGAGCCTTATAAACCGGAAAGGAGGGAGTATAGTTGTTTTCTTTTTCTCTCCATATCAACCATTTTATATTGCGTATGTGTCATTCAAGAGTGAAATGATGGTTGCTTCTTCCGACTAACTTACTGTGTGATTTGACTGCTCCTTAGTGGCCCCTACACGTACTCCCCCTACGTGTATGCAACAGTCACACGTACACATGGATGCAAAAACGCGCGCGACGCCCTAATGCATGCATGTCCGAGCACACGACGGAACACACACGGTGACGCTAAGTGCTCAACCTACACGTGCATGCACACACATACTCAGTCAGGGTGAGCTAGTGACCGTATGAACATCGGAAAATATATATATTGAGCGCAATGAGCGTATTATGAAGTCCACTGACCATATTTTTACAAATATACAGTGACAGACAGTGTATTTATCTCGTTTGAAATTAAGCCATGTTAACCGGAGAGGAGGCAGCATGGACTAGCATTACTTTGTTGTGTCCCGTCAACTTGCCGAACGAGGAGAAGGTTGCAGGACGGGAGAAGCTTGCGCGCGGTGGCTCGCGGGATAAGGAGAAACTTTTGACTAATGCAAGCTCTCCCTCGCTCAGGCGATGGACGTGCAACAGTTAATTCGGTGTCAGATTGCCAGAAGCATACTACACTATACTACTAGGAACCGGATGGAGGAGCGTCTGCACTCTTATTATAATTTTAAAATGTGATAAAGCAATCTTCAACACATTTGGTTCTCTTCGAGGGTTCTCGCATGTGATAATGGAAGTTGATTGCATGGAACACTCGCCACAATTCTCGCTTAATTCTGGCTCATATCATTTTGCAAATAGTAGCGCTCAGTAATATTTCCTCTTTTTTTGTTATTCAGCATGTAAACAGCTCAGCAAACCTTGCGGCGCATCTTCGTGCGAACCGTGTTCCTCTTTTTTTGTTATTCAGCATGTAAACAGCTCAGCAAACCTTGCGGCGCATCTTCGTGCGAGCCGTGCTTGCTGCACTTTGAATGTGGCTGAGAGCTGGCTTGATGAAACACCTCGCTTCCTACTTTTTTTTGGCTTCCTAGTAACCAGTGTCTTGGCTGATCGTCCTAAGAATGCTTATATATGAATAAAGCTCTCTCATTTACCCACAAAAAAGATTAAGCCATATTAACTAGAAAGGAGGGAGTATGGATTAGCACTACTTTTTGGTGTGTCCTGTCAACTCGCAGAACGAGGAGAAGCTTGCAGGACAAGGTGAAGCTCGCTTACGCCTTTTGACTAATGCAACCTACCCTTGGTGGACATGCATCAGTCCATTCGGTGTCAGATTGTCACATGCATACACTGTAGTACCCAACATGCGGAGTACCATCATTGTTCGACTTCACGAAGGGGCGAAGAGCCAAGCGCAGTACTAGTACGCGTACTTGGTTTTGCACCTTCATACTACTCCACCCTCTGTCACAGTTTACAGGGCGCGCTTCATTATGATGCATTTCTCTCAATGCATTTCCACCACCAGAGAGACTTTAGACGCGTTTGGTTTAATGATCAATTAATTAGGGCGTGGTAACCGCAATCAAGTCCACAATTTTCTCTCCATGTACTGTACTACTAAGTGCATGCATGTGTATACCCGGGGTGGAAGCACTGCATGCATGTGTGTACGCATTATTCCCTCTAGTAATAGACGCCGTGCTATAACTACCAATGCTATTTTTCAGGCCGATCGCTAGTCGCCTTGGTCCCATAGATTTTTTTCTTTTTTCTGAAGCGCGCTGTATAAACAGTGACGGATGGAGTAGTATCAGCGGATTCAAAGAAGAGCGTATTGATGGTTGCTTCTTCAGAGCAACTTACAGTGGGAAAGGTGGGGCTTATGATTTGACTTCTCATTACTCACTATTAATGCGGCGCAACGACCGGGCTGTGTCTCCCATGCGGTTGTGCACTACCCCCTCGGTTCTTAAATATACTCCGGAGTATTTGTCTTTCTAAAATATGTTGAAATCTCTATTAAGACGAATAGAATATTTAGGAACGAAGTACACATACGAAGCAAAATGAGTGAATCTACACTCTAAAATATGCCCGTTTGAAATTTGTAAAAAGACAAATATTTAGGAACGAAGGAGTATAATTTCGTGCATGGCACATGGACCCGGATGATGAAGAGGCTTCTGGCAATTCTATCAAGCTTCCATCATTTGTTTACATAATTGATGTACTATACAAATAATTTTCCAGCGACATGAAATTGTACAATGGTGTGAGCTTTCAGCTTTTGTTTCGCGTGTCTTGCCATCGATGCTCTTTCGGAAACAATAAAAAACTAACTTCCTTGCTAATGCATGTCAATTATTAGCAGATCAGAGCTAATAATTACATCACAACTGAAGACAAAGTTGTGAGAAGGTGTTAAATTAAAATTGATCCATGCTTTCATTGGCAGCAATGCCCCCCCAGCTCTGTCTAAATCAACAAGGCATGTTGGGAAAAAAGTAGCTGTCTGGAGCATGCAACATTCCGATCATTTTGTGTAGTTCCACCAAAATAGAGCTGAGCGTCCCTGTTCCAAAGATATCAAGTGTGATTACGATAATAGAGGACTGCTGATGAAACAATAAACACACAAATAGAAGCCGGTCACCTTTGCGGTCTCTCTTAAGACTAACTAGTTGGAGAAGATTAGGCTCAGAGTTGGATGAGGAGGATAGAGCAAAACCAATCTCCCTTTGTGCAGTCGCACTGAAATGTAGAGACGTTGCCCGTGTGACATTTTAGTACAACTGCACAAAACACTCTTAAGAAAAAAAAGTGATTTGTGCAGTTCACCAAAAGGTCGCAATAGCAACGAGGTGAAATGGATAGCCCTGTTTGCAAAAAAGAGGTAGAAAGGAACAATTACTAGCCAATAACAGTTGATGACACATGCGACGACAAAAAAGATGCATATTCCTTGTCCTAAGGGAAGATAATAACACGGTTGTGTTTGTCTAAAACGGTGTGAGGACGAGAATGCAATATGGAAACTACACCGGATGAGCTACGTTTTGGGCAAAGAACTATGGAAGATCCACATGCAGCGATGTGGGAAAACGGGCAGTGGAGCAAGGCCGAAGGGGATACCTGGAGGTCGTCGGGATGTAACTAGGTGAGCGGCGGCGGGCGGAATCTGCGAGCAGGTGGCGTAGGCCCTACCGCGACAGAGCTTGGTCAGAGAGAACGGCGTGTACCGCAAATCGGGACGTGTTGCCTCGGCGCCGTCGAACGGAGAAACAATGCACTTCCTTGCTTTCCCCCGGCAGACGAGATGCGGCCGAATCAGTGACCAACGGTGAGAGAGAGAGGCCACCGCACTCCCTTTCCCCCGGCGGATGGGATGCGGCCGGATCAGTGACCAACGGTGAGAGAGAGAGGCCACCGCACTCCCTTTCCCCCGGCGGACGGGATGCGGCCGGATCAGTGACCAACGGTGAGAGAGAGAGAGGCCACCGGAGCCTTGTGTGAGATACTCGGAAGAGCGGACTACCTTTTCCTCCATAAAAATCATTTTATATTCTATGTATGTGCCATTGAGCGCTATAACTTTATTTAAAAATAACGCGGCAACGCGTCAAGTCGAACTTTGTTTCGTGCACGCGTGGTAGACGACCTCCCTAGGTAAACAACCGCTATAGGCGTTCAAATTAGCATGTGGGCTGCCATTTTGTAAAGAAATGAGCTCCACCATGTACCCGCACGGGTGTGGCTGGGCACGAAACGTGAGTACGTGCACGGTGCACCTATTCTCTTCTTGTATACGTACACCACCTACGTGGGGTTGTGTGAGAGAGGTACAAACCTAGAGAGATATAGTGTGTGGGTTCTTGAGAGTTTTTTTGGGGGGAGGGGGGTCAATCAAAAAATTTAACATATGCAATGCGTGTGAAATAGAGTCCTGGATATAACATATATATAGAGGGGGCGATCCACAAGAAGAGAGTGGAGGTATCATCGGCTTGAGGTGTCTATAGAATCGAAGAGAGGGATGATGTGTGTGTGTGCGTGCGCGCGCGATCGATAAAGAGTGCCATCGAATTTGTGTGTGCCCACGTCAAAGATATAGAGTGGCTGGCCTACTAGAATGTGAGATGGGACATGTGCAGTTTGTCTCTGTGGCATGGATACCTACCTGCGGTGCTCAACTATCGGTGTGTGGTGGGGGAAGAGGGAGGCCCAATTAACTATAGAGGTACAATGGATGGTATATGTGTGGAGGAGGAGAGAGGCCTACCTCATGTATTAAGGAGATCGATCTTCCTCATGTATTAAGGGAGATCGGTCGGCATCCATGCATATGTGCAGGAGATGAATAAGGTTGGGAGAGAGACAGAGCTAGAGTGTTGGAGGGGGTGGTAGTGGAGTTGCTTCTAACAAATGGTGGGATAGGCTTGCTAGACAAACGGAGGGCACGCCCGCGATATCAATAAGAGAGGAGATGGTTGCTTGTTGTCTGTGCATGTGCGTGTGAGAGACGGGTCAGGAGGCATGCATGAATGATGAGGGGGGCGATGTGGATGTGGTAAGCAGACGTAACTACATAGGAAGATCAATCGCCCTTTGTAATAGAAAGGAGAGACATAACTTGTGAGGTACGTCGATCGATGGGGGGGTAGTTAAAGTCAATCTAGGTATATGTTGGGAGATCGATCGGTATACATGCATGTGTGTGTTAGAAGCAAATGAGGCACGAGGAGAAGGATAGAGAAAGAGGGATGCATGTAGGAGGTGGTACGAGAGGCATACTATATCGAGGGGGAGGAGTGTGCGAGTACGAGAACGATGAAAAGAGTGGTGGGAGTGAGGCATGGACGGTGACAAGAGAAGAGGGGAAGCTTGTGTTTGTGCTAGGCACACCTGGCTAGAGAGGCATATCGATCGATGTGTGCGGTAAAGAAGGAGCTAGGGGGCCTACACATACCGTGGGTGAACTACCTAAAGTGAAAACATGAATTTGCGCGATGGAGCTAGAGAATGCTGAGGGAGGGTGAGAGGGATGAGTGCGTGTGCATGCACAAGAGAAAGTTAGCACTGGCTACAAAGGTAAGAGGGTTGTGTGGGTGTAAAAGACGAATAGAGATCATATATACTTCATTATAAAAAGAAAATTCAGATATTTGAAGAATTTATCATAGTGTTTAAAACCGATGGATGTGTGAATATATATAACGGTGATAAACATGGTGTGGTTATGAACATGGTATACTACATTTAATATATTTTATCTCTACTCTTATAAAAACGGAGTTGTTGATGATGGTGTGCCTGCCATCCTGCATTATAGGTCGTCTGATTTATATCTGGCGGATAGCAAGGAAACTTTGATGGTTGAAGTTGGCAACAATCATGATTGTAGATTCTTATTGAAATAGAGAAACGAATTCAAATTTAGTTCGAATTGCAGCAGTAGTATAGACATTTGGAATGCACTAAAATGTTGGTATGAGTAGGTTACATGCATTATACAGCAAGCAAAAAAATTTAATCAGACATAACATGGATTCATACTCCCTCCTTCCATCTACATAGGGCATAATGAGATTTTTAAGACCGCCTTTGACTATTGACAAGATTAATAGTACATGACATGCACAATGTGAAAATTATATCATTGAAAGAACCTTTCACAGACGAATTTAACGGTGTGCTTTGTGTAAGTTGCATGTCATATATCATTGCTCTAATATTTAGTCAAAGTTAGCATCGAAAAACGCATTAGGCCCTATATAGATGGAAGGAGGGAGTAGCTTTGAATAGCATTTGTATAGTAAAACGGGGCAAGACTCTCCCTATATAGATGGAAGGAGGGAGTAGCTTTGAATAGCATTTGTATAGTAAAACGGGGCAAGACTCTCTCTTTGTGTGGTGTGAATAGTTTTATTTTTTTCGTTTTCTTTTTGGTTGAGGGAAGTGCGAATTGATTTGGTACGTACAAGTACAATATTATGACACGTTAGGCTTGTCCCTGGAATTCAACCCGCGTGTCTTGTTATATCCCGAAAATTCAGATATCGTGCTCCCAAAACTGGCGCCTTCACAACCCGCACCTTGCTATCCCGAAATTACAACGCGCGTGAAAACTCCCTCCAGCTGCCAAATCCCGACACGCAAAATCCCCCTTCTAACCCTGAGCCGAAAGCGCAGATAGTTCAAATCGGTGGGGGTACTTTTGTAACACACCCTACATTTTGGACAAGCGCGTTCCTAAGTCATGCTTCACCCCCTCCCATCACCCCCTTTTCGCCATTCGAAATCCCAGGCCGCCATAACCTCTCCGCTCCAGCCGTGAAACCCCACCCTCCTCTGTCCGCCACATCATCGCTGCCCAGCCGGAGCCTCTTCCCCGACGACGTCGTCCACCGCAACAGCTCGACGTCCCTCATCCACCTCCCCGGATGAGGATCCGTCGTCCATCTCGCCGTCCCGCTGGCTTAGCCGCCCCGTCCTCCACCTCCAAGGAGCTGCTCCGACGATCGCCTTGTCTATCGTGGTTGCTCCATCCCCACAGCGCTGCCTTAACCTGCTCCACCGGAACCGCAGCATCCTCACCGACTCCTCGGACGAAGCCGAGGCCTACTCGGTGCCACCAAAGAGGTTGTACACTCATCGCATCGCACCTTCTCCTTAACTCGACCTCCCGGCGCCGACGGTGCTCCATCCCGCACCCCCATGGAGCGGCTACCTTGAAGCCGGCGCCGCGGGCGACATCTCCATGGCAGCTCTCCCCCAGTGCGAGGCCCCTTCGGCGGCGACGTCCATACCAACCGGATCTGCTGCTGCTGCTTCGGATCTCGCTCGATCACTCGCTCGCCCAGCTGCTGCTGCTGCTCTCCCCCTCACTCGTGCTGCTGCTTTGCTCCGATTAAGCCACACTTCAGTCGACTGAATCGACTTTTGGGTCAGTCGATTTTCAGGGGTTGGGGCGCTCGCCGGAGTTAAGGAAGAACCACCCGCAGCGGGGACGGGGGCTTGCCGGAGAGGTACCCCACTATCTATCTTAGGGTTCAGGGTGGGGAGACGGGGGCCTAGAGGGCTGGCCGGGGCGACGGTGGCGAGTTGTTTCGGGGTGGCGAGGCGGCGCTGGGGCCGGCGGTTTGGCCGGTGGTGGCTGGCGGCTCAGGGGGGTGCAGGTTGAAGATGAACTGCAGTCCCTCCCTAAACTACATGTCAAGTGCCTCTCTGCTACCATTGCGTTCAGTTTCGATAGTAGCATTCAGATTCCACAGTAAATTTCAGTTTCGACATTTAAGTTCAGAGTCAACAGTTTTTACCTCATCTGTTGGAGTCAGGTGGTTTTTGATGATGTTAATTTTACATCCATTTTACATCATCTATTGGAAATGCTATTAGAATCCCACTTGAGATTGACGATGTCTGTCTTGTGCTGCTTCAGCCTTGACGTCTTACGGCTCACCGGAGCTGCTCCAATGACAGAACGATCCATCACAATAGAGCAGTGCCCTGGACGCCGTCTATAGATTCCTCAGATCTTACTCCACACCTCCGACAGCCACCTCTGCCTCAACTGCTTCAGCGACCAACCCAATGATGCTGAGGTCGACACGGCTACGGCAAAGAGGTTGTACACTTGTTGCATCACTTATTACTATACATTCACATTGATCCATTAGGGCTATTTTGGTTCAACGGAAAAAACATCGATCCACTGGTTGTTACCATCACTCTAAATTTCTGCATGCTCTCCTTACATAATATCACCATATTTTTTCGTATGCATGCCAGATATTGTACACAGTCATGCTGAACATGTAGAGAAAAAGAGAAGAGTTTTGCGCGGCAATACAATATCATGCAGACATCGCTCCATGGTGGGTTCAATGGCAAACCCTCCCCACCCCTCTCCAGATTGTAATCCAGAGGAAGATATCTGTTCTAAGGCGGATTCGGACGCCGCTGACCACTCCTATTTACCCCCCAAGGTGTTTGCTCTACCTTGGCATGATGATGTTAGTCATATCATGCATATGTTGCCTTGCAGTGCCTACTTTTGACATCATATATGTCATCTGCTTAGTTTAGACATGTTCTGTAATGCCACCTGTTTAGTTTCTATATCATATATGGGAATTATGCAGTCTCATGTCTTTTAGCCAGCCATAATATATGTGAAATGTGCAATGTCATCATGTTTAACCAGGCATCATATATTTGAATGATATCTTGCCCATCCTTTTCTTCATTACATTTCCATTTGTCGACAATGTTTGTACATTAGACTACTCTTCTTGTGAATCAGCCATTTGGGTGGGAGATGGAAAAATCTGGAGTGAAAACAAGGCCTTCAGAGCAGACAGTGCTACCTGTCGAAGCAGATCTCTTGTTGGGTCTCGATAGCTCCTCAGAGATGGATTCAGAGACAGATGACCAGTCCTATTCCCCTACTGAGGTGTATGCTCTAACTTGGCATGGTTATAGTGCTCATATCATGCATACGGTGTCTTGCATTGCATAGTTTAGACATCATATACACAATATTCAACACCATGTTCTTAGTTCAGACATCATATCGAATGCCCTCTGTTTAGCATATAAATCATATATGTGAATTAAATGATGCGATCCTGATTACTTAGGTAACATGTAGGTGAATTATGTCAAGCGATCCTGTTTAGTTATTCATCATATCTTTGAATTATGTTATGCTATGCTATCCAGTTTAGATAGACATCATATATGCAAATTTATGTCATGCTATCCGTTTTAGTTAAACAATATACATGTCAACTATTTCATGCCCTCTTTTTTCCACACTATCTATTGCATCTGTCTCTCATACAATGTTTGTACATTCAACTATGTTTCCTGTTTATCAGCCATTTGAATTGGAGCGGGTGATGCCAGTATCTAGCGGACTAAAAACATGGTCTTCAAATAAAACGGTGCTACCTCTTGGTGGAGATAGCACCCCGGTTGTACATGCACAAGAACCAGCCCTACCACATATAACCCAAACTCTCACAGATCGTACCCCTACTATGATGGACAGAGAACCAGCTTCACCCAATCTAACCCCAACCCCAACCGATAGTAACCCAGTTCATGTTGACACAGCACCATCTCCACCACAGAGCTCCCAAACAAGAGCAGTTAGTAAGGCAGCTCCAGTGCCCAAAGGGCCAGTACTATCACGGCGAACCCCAACTCCACCAGTTAGTACGCCTATTCATGTGGAGGAAGCACAATCAGCTTGTCGTAGTTTAGCATCTATCGCATTTGATGTTGTTAAATCGTATGTGTGTATCTTCCCATCTTGGAAATATTATACTGAAGATGAAGGAAAATGCCAGTTGCAGGTGTTTGTCCAGGAGTTATGTGTAAGTAATGTTATTCATGGCAATTACTTTGCTTTGTCCCATACATCCTACCTCCATGATGGTTATAATACAGCAATTTTTCCCATTTTTCTCTATAGAGAAGGGCCGATTTGGAAACTCAGGATGAGGTAACTTGTGCTAATACCTCTGCTATCTTCAAGAATGCTTGGTGGCAGTATCGGAATTACCTGAAGAAAACGTACTTCACCGGCAAAGAAACTCATCAAATTCCCTTACGTTCTCCTGAGACACATTTATTGCACGATGACTGGGAACGCCTTGTTCTGTACTGGTCCCGAACCAAGAATGTGGTAAGGTCTATGAGCTCATTTTCTATTTTTATGTATTATATTCTTGCGTCTTATTGTACTCTGTTCATGTAGAACAAGTGCCTAAACATGAAGAACAATTGTTCTAATTTAAGATTCCAGTGCTACCGTAGGACATAGATATATGTTTGTTTGATGCTTTTATTATGTACTAGTACTTGGCAATAGAAGACTTGGTAGTTTAATCCTGTCCACCTTACTAATGAACTGGTTCACCGAAATGAGTTTCATATACTAGTACATGCTAAACTTGTTATGTGTCTGCTTGTTTCTTCTTTTAGAATGCTGACAGAATATTGGGGAAGAGTGCCTTATTAAGCAACGGTAAAGGAAGTAATGCAGATAAGGTTCAGGATAGTGACACATCCTATCTTGGTTTAGTGTTGGAGTTACTGGCCACTACCGCTTGCACAAGCTATTCAAACTCACTGTCCGAATCAATTCGGTTTGTTGAGTCTCAACTACAAGCTGAAAGACATCGATCAGCTGTGCTATGACAAGAAGCGAAAGGACTGCGGAAGTCCCTGGAGCATTCAGATGCATACTTTCTGGTGCAACATCAAGCGTTGGAGGATTTTAGCGCCAAACAGGACAAAGCTGATCAGCTTGCTAAGCTTATTGCCAGCATGCTGGATACCCAGGATAACGTTTCTTGAGCTCTTCTGAAGTTGTTTTAGTTATGCTCTTGTTTTGTTGCCGCGTTTATTTGCACTGGTGGTCAATTTTGACGGCCAGTGTATATGATATGCTGCTTTGTTCCCTATATTTGCACTGGTGGCGAACTTTGATGCCCAGTGGATGTAATATGTGTAATAGCCGTGATAGCCTAGCGTTAGTTGCTTGCTTATTTATTTCCTTGTTGTCTTGTTTATTTGTTTGCTTGTAGTCATTGCAGTTCTTTTTCCGCGGTTAACTAGTGGTTGCAATAACCTATTTTTTAAAACTAGGCCACAATAACCATGGGCTAATATTTACTGTAGTGACATTGGGCCTTCTACGGGCCGTAGAAACAGTGGGCCTTTTACGGGCTGTAGGAACAGTAGGCCTTCTACGGGTCGTAGAAACAATGGGCCATCTATGGGCCGTATCATCAATGGGCCTTATACGGGACGTATGATCGATTGGCCAAACATGGGCCAATAAGAGGCCGCATTATGGCCGTAAACGATCTAGAGTTGGAATCGTCCGTTCATGGGCCGACCGTAACGGGCCATCGTTAATAGGCCGTATTTGATGACGCTATGAAAACGGCCCAACGTATTAACGGACTACAAACGGGCCGACTGTAACCACGGGCTGAATTTGGCCCACAAGCAGAAAATGACAGTAACGGGCCGTAAGTAAACGAATGCTGGAAATGAGCCCAAGAATAAATGGGCTCTGAGAAGGCCGAAAGATAACATGGGCTAGAAACGGCCCAACGGAATAACGTGCCGTTAATGGGTATAAAGTGATACACTGTTCATTACGGGCCAGTTTCACCACGGGCCGTTAATGGGTGTAAAATGATACACTATTCATTACGGGCCAGTTTCACCACGGGCCGTTAATAGGCCAAGAGTTATATAGGGCCTCATATGGGCCGAAAGACGTCATGGGCCATACATGGGCCAGAAGTGAAAACGGGCTGGAATCATATTGGATGGCCCAGATGACGCTACTGGGCCTAATTCGGATAGGGCGTAACGGGCCTTGGGTTAGCGGGTTGTAAATGGGCTATATGCGAACAGGCCGTTAACAGGCTTTCCATGGGCCGGCCCGCCAGCTTTTGACCAAGTCAAACGGGCCGGCCTTTTCACAGGAATGGGCCTCTGTTGGGCCGTGCCACGTGTCAACGTATAATAGGCGCCTATCTGACCAAATGACGAACTAACACGTGTTTCGTCCGGCCAATAAGAATTTTACACGTGGAAATTTCCCATTGGTCGGGGCTGTTAACGGGTTATCGGATCCAAAACCCGACCCGATAGCTTAACGACGTTCCATTACGGTGGATGACACGTGTCGGTCACCCTTGACGAAAGCACTTCTGTGACGCGCGATTTATCGTCATGGAAGTGGACACTTCCGTGATGATAATTTTGGTAATGTCATGGAACACTTCTACGACAGCACAGGTATGACTATCTTGGTTCTGTCATAAATTTGTCATGGATGTACATGCATGACAAAAAAAGCGACCTACTGTGCCAAACACGTATCATCACGGAAGTGTATTTTTTTGTAGTGCAACTATTGCTATCGCTTAGCGATAAAGTAAAGCAATTATACGGCGCTTGCATCTTATGCAATAAAGAGACAACCATAAGGCTCCTACCAGTTGCCGATAACTTTAACAAAACATGATCATCTCATACAACAATTTATATCTCATCACGTCTTGACCATATCACATCACAACATGCCCTGCAAAAACAAGTTAGACGTCCTCTACTTTGTTGTTGCAAGTTTTACATAGCTGCTATGGGCTGAGCAAAACCGTTCTTACCTACGTATCAAAAACCACAATGTGGTGTAGTGATTGCTTTTTGATCTTCAGAAAGAACCATGTTCATTGAATCCGATTCAACTAAAGTTGGAGAAAGTGACACCCACTAGCCACCTGTGTGCAAAGCACGTCGGTAGAACCAGTCTCGCGTAAGCGTACGCGTAATGTCGGTCTGAGTCGCTTCATCCAACAATACCGCTGAATCAAGAATCAACTAGTGACGGCAAGCAATATGTATACCCACGCCCACAACTCCTTTGTGTTCTACTCGTGCATATAACATCTACGCATAAACCTGGCTCGGATGAAACTGTTGGCGAACGCAGTAATTTCAAAATTTTCCTACGCACATGCAAGATCATGGTGATGCTATAACGCCCCGGACACACCCGCCGGTGGTCGTTACTCCTGGAGGGATCTAGACTGGCCCCACAGATCAATACTAGTCTTTTCTGCGCACTTTGTCCTCACTCATGCGCACCCGAGAGCAACTTCCCGGTCGGACACCCATCCTGACACTACTCCAAGCTGAGCACGCTTAACTTTGGAGTTCTGTCCGAATGGGCTACCGGAAAAGAAGGAATTCCTTATTGATATGAGTAGTCTATCATCCCTAATAAGCCAGGCCATCACATACACCCCCACTCAGAGGAACCGACGTCCTTGTCGGGCCACGGGAACGTTCCCTCTTGGCACAACCGTATGTGCATCTAGTCTGGTACATGTGCCATGCCGTGTACCACGACGGGTCACAAACGTCATGAACAACATGAGCGCGCACCTGTCCGCAACCATCCGTGTAACCGCGAGGGTCGGTTCTGATACCAACTTGTAACGCCCTCGATGCGGCTATATCTCCTACATGTCGAAGCACGACTTAGAGGCATAACCGCATTGAAAGCAATGTCGCAAGTGAGGTAATCTTCACAACAACCCATGTAAATAATTAAAGGGGAAAAGATACATAGTTGGCTTACACTCGCCACATCACACAAATACATGAATAACATTACATTCATCCAATACACTCATGGTCCGACTACGGTACCAAAATAAAGATCAACCCCAAATGCGACAAAGTCCCCGATCGCCCCAACTGGGCACCACTACTGATCATCTGGGAAAGCCACATAGTAACGACGAGAGTCTTCATTGAACTCTCACTTGAGCTCAAGCGCATCGTCTAAAGCGGTATCATCGGTCCCTGCATCTGGTTTGGAAGTAATCTGTGAGTCACAGGGACTCAGCAATCTCGCACCCTCGCGATCAAGACTATTTAAGCTTATAGGTAAGGTAAAGTTATGAGGTGGAGCTGCAGCAAGCGACTAGCTTATATGGTGGCTAACATAATCACAAAATAGAGCGAGAAGAGAAGGCAAAAGCACGATCGAACAACTATGATCAAGAAGTGATCCTAGAACAACCAACGTCAAGCATTACTCCAACACCGTGTTCACTTCCCGGACTCCGCCGAGACGAGACCATCACGGTAACACACGTGGTTGGTGCATTTTAATTAAGTTAAGTTTCATGTTATCTACAACCGGACATTAACAAATTCCCATCTGCCCATAACTGCGGGCACGGCTTTCGAAAGTTCAAATCCTTGCAGGGGTGTCCCAACTTAGCCCATCACAAGCTCTCATGGTCAACGAAGGATATTCCTTCTCCCAAGACAATCCGATCAGACTCGGCATCCCGGTTACAAGACATCCTCGACAATGGTAAACCAAGTCCAGCAACACCGCCCGAATGTGCCAACAAATCCCGATAGGAGCTGCACATATCTCGTTCTCAGGGCACACTCAAATTGTCCAAACTTCCGGTAGGCCAGCCCAGAGTTGCCCCTGGTGGCCACCGGCGGCTGACGAGGTGGACCAACACTCAGAGGAGCACTGGCCCGGGGGGTTTAAATAAGATGACCCTTGGGCTCCGAAAACCCAAGGGAAAAAAAGGCTAGGTGGCAAATGGTAAAACCAAGGTTGGGCATTGCTGGAGGAGTTTTATTCAAGGCGAACTGTCAAGGGGTTCCCATTATAACCCAACCGTGTAAGGAACGCAAAATCCCGGAACATAACACCGATATGACGGAAACTAGGGCGGCAAGAGTGGAACAAAACACTAGGCATAAGGCCGAGCCTTCCACCCTTTACCAAGTATATAGATGCATTAAGATAACAAGATAATATGGTGATATCCCAACAATAAACATGTTCCAATAAGGAACGATCTCCAATCTTCACCTGCAACTAGCAACGCTATAAGAGAGGCTGAGCAAAGTGGTAACATAGCCAAACAACGGTTTGCTAGGACATGGTGGGTTAGAGGTTTGACATGGCAATATGAGAGGCATGATAGGCAAGTGGTAGGTATCGTAGCATAGGCATAGCAAAAGAGCAAGCATCTAGCAAGCAAAGATAGAAGTGATTTCGAGGGTATGGTCATCTTGCCTGCAAAGTACTCAGAGTTGCCTTGATCCTCGTAAGCGAACTCAACGGGCTCCTCGTTCACGAACTCGTCTCCCGGCTCTACCCAAACAAGAACGACAAGCAAAAGGAGCACAATCAACCACGTGCAATGCTCAAGCAATATGATGCAAACATGGTATGATATGCGGGATGCGGTATGTGATGAATATGCAAGGTTTGCAAAGGAATGATTGAACCTGGCCTCAACATGGAAATCCAAGAGTGCCACTGGAAAGGTGAGGTGATTTCGGTTGAAATCGATATAAAGATCACCGGAATCGGATGCACGGTTTGGAAATGGCAAGCGAAACAAATATGGCACCTGTCCGCGATAAACAGCAAGTAGCCATCTAAATGCATCAAGATAAATATGCTACAGCACTCAAACATGACAAAAAAATACATGGCAGGGATCCACTCATGATGCTTGACAAAAGATGAACACTGAGCTACGGCTAATTCATCCATTAACAGGTTCAAACAAGCATGGCAAAAATGCAAATGATAACAGGTTTCAGACTTAGAGTAGCTTCATGCCATGCCTTGCTTTTCCATGATATGTTCCTGTAGCATGTAGTTTTCATGCTCTAAGGATTGCTTCCTGCTGATAAATTCCAGACTTGTGTTAATTTCACTAAGTCTGAAACATGTTATCATTTGCACTTTTGCCATGCTTGTTTGAACATGTTAATGGATGAATTAGCCGTAGCTCAGTGTTCATCTTTTGTCAAGCATCATGAGTGGATCCCTGCCATGTATTTTGTTGTCATGTTTGAGTGTTGTAGCATATTTATCTTGATGCATTTAGATGGCTACTTGCTGTTTATCGCAAACCGGTGCCATATTTGTTTCGCTTTCCATTTCCAAACCGTGCATCCGATTCCGGTGATCTTTATATCGATTTCAACCGAAATCACCTCACCTTTCCAGTGGAACTCTTGGATTTCCAAGTTGAGGCTAGGTTCAATCATTCCTTTGCAAATCTTGCATATGCATCACATACCGCATCCCGCATATCATACCATGTTTGCATCATGTTGCTTGAGCATTGCACGTGGTTGATTGTGCTCCTTTTGCTTGTTGTTCTTGTTTGGGTAGAGCCGGGAGACGAGTTCGTGAACGAGGAGCCCGTTGAGTTCGCTTACGAGGATCAAGGCAACTCTGAGTACTTTGCAGGCAAGATGACCATACCCTCGAAATCACTTCTATCTTTGCTTGCTAGATGCTCGCTCTTTTGCTATGCCTATGCTACGATACCTACCACTTGCTTATCATGCCTCCCATATTGCCATGTCAAACCTCTAACCCACTATGTCCTAGCAAACCGTTGTTTGGCTATGTTACCGCTTTGCTCAACCCCTCTTATAGTGTTGCTAGTTGCAGGTGAAGATTGGAGATCGTTCCTTATTGGAACATGTTTATTGTTGGGATATCACCATATTATCTTGTTATCTTAATGCATCTATATACTTGGTAAAGGGTGGAAGGCTCGGCCTTATGCCTAGTGTTTTGTTCCACTCTTGCCGTCCTAGTTTCGTCATATCGGTGTTATGTTCCCGGATTTTGCGTTCCTTACACGGTTGGGTTATAATGGGAACCCCTTGACAGTTCGCCTTGAATAAAACTCCTCCAGCAATGCCCAACCTTGGTTTTACCATTTGCCACCTAGCCTTTTTTCCCTTGGGTTTCCGGAGCCCAAGGGTCATCTTATTTAAACCCCCCCCCCCCCCCCCGGGGGGGGGCCAGTGCTCCTCTGATGTTGGTCCACCTCGTCAGCCGCCGGTGGCCACCAGGGGCAACTCTGGGCTGGCCTACCGGAAGTTTGGACAATCTGAGTGTGCCCTGAGAACGAGATATGTGCAGCTCCTATCAGGATTTGTCGGCACATTCGGGCGGTGTTGCTGGGCTTGTTTTACCATTGTCGAGGATGTCTTGTAACCGGGATGCCGAGTCTGATCGGATTGTCTTGGGAGAAGGAATATCCTTCGTTGACCGTGAGAGCTTGTGATGGGCTAAGTTGGGACACCCCTGCCGGGATTTGAACTTTCGAAAGTCGTGCCGCGGTTATGGGCAGATGGGAATTTGTTAATGTCCGGTTGTTGATAACATGAAACTTAACTTAATTAAAATGCACCAACCACATGTGTTACCGTGATGGTCTCTTCTCGGCGGAGTCCGGGAAGTGAACATGGTGTTGGAGTAATGCTTGACGTAGGTTGTTCTAGGATCACTTCTTGATCATAGTTGTTCGACCGTGCTTTTGCCTTCTCTTCTCGCTCTCTTTTGCGATTATGTTAGCCACCATATAAGCTAGTCGCTTGCTGCAGCTCCACCTCATACCTTTACCTTACCTATAAGCTTAAATAGTCTTGATCGCGAGGGTGCGAGATTGCTGAGTCCCCGTGACTCGCAGATTACTTCCAAACCAGATGCAGGGACCGATGATACCGCTCCAGACGATGCGCTTGAGCTCAAGTGGGAGTTCGATGAAGACTCTCGTCGTTACTATGTGTCTTTCCCAGATGATCAGTAGTGGTGCCCAGTTGGGGCGATCGGGGACTTTGTCGCATTCGGGGTTGATCTTTATTTTGGTACCGTAGTCGGTCCATGAGTGTATTGGATGAATGTAATGTTATTCATGTATTTGTGTGATGTGGCGAGTGTAAGCCAACTATGTATCTTTTCCCCTTTAAATATTTACATGGGTTGTTGTCAAGATTACCTCACTTGCGACATTGCTTTCAATGCGGTTATGCCTCTAAGTCATGCTTCGACACGTAGGAGATATAGCCGCATCGAGGGTGTTACAGATGCATAGCAATGAGAGGGGAGAGTATTGTCTACGTACCCTCGTAGACCATAAGCGGAAGCGTTATGACAATGCGGTTGATGTAGTCGTACGTCTTCATGGTCGACCGATCCTAGCACCGAAAGTAAGGCAACTCCCTGATCTGCACACGTTCGGCTCGGTGACGTCCCACGAACTCACGATCCAGCAGAGTGTTGAGGGAGAGCTTCGTCAGCACGACGGCATGATAACGGTGATGATGAAACTAACGATGCAGGGCTTCACCTAAGCACTGCAACAATATGACCGAGGTGGATTATGGTGGAGGGGGGCACCACACACGGCTAAGAGATCAATGATAAACTTGTGTGTTTATGGGGTGCCCCCTGGCCACGTATATAAAGGATGGAGGGAGGAGGAGGCCGGCCCTCATAGGGCGCGCCCAAAGTGTCGAGTCCTAGTAGGATTCCACCTCCTACATGGAATAGGAAAAAGGCAAGGGAGAAGGAGAAGGAAGGAAGCGGGCGCCCCCTTTCCCTAGTCCAGTTTGGACCAGTCCATGGGGAAGGGGCGCAGACACCCTTGAGGCCTTTCTTTCCTTTCCCGTATGGCCCATTAAGGCCCAATACGAATTCTCGTAACTCTCCGGTACTCTGAAAAATACCCGAATCACTCGGAACCTTTCTGATGTCTGAATATAGCCTTCCAATATATCGATCTTTATGTCTCGACCATTTCGAGACTCCTCGTCATGTCCCCGATCTCACCCGGGACTTCGAAAAAACTTTGGTCATCAAATCACATAACTCATAATACAAATTGTCACAGAATGTTAAGCGTGCGGACCCTACGGGTTCGAGAACTATGTAGACATGACTGAGACACATCTCCGGTCAATAACCAATAGCGGAACCTGGATGCTCATATTGGCTCCTACATATTCTACGAAGATCTTTATCGGTCAAACCGCATAACAACATACGTTGTTCCCTTTGTCATCGGTATGTTACTTGCCCGAGATTTGATCGTCGGTATCTCAATACCTAGTTCAATCTCGTTACCGGCAAGTCTCTTTACTCGTTCCATAATGCATCATCCTGCAACTAACTCATTAGTCACATTGCTTGCAAGGCTTATATTCATGTGCATTACCGAGAGGGCCCAGAGATACCTCTCCGATACTCGGAGTGACAAATCCTAATCTCGATCTACGCCAACTCAACAAACACCATCGGAGACACCTGTAGAGCACCTTTATAATCACTCAGTTACATTGTGACGTTTGGTAGCACACAAAGTGTTCCTCCGGTATTCGAGGGTTGCATGATCTCATAGTCATAGGAACATGTATAAGTTATGGAGAAAGTGTTGGGGAATGTAGCAGAATTTTAAAATTTTCTACGCATCACCAAGATCAATCTATGGAGTCATCTAGCAACGAGGGAGAGAGGAGTGCATCTACATACCCTTGTAGATCGCGTGCGGAAGCGTTCAAGAGAACGGGGTTGATGGAGTCGTACTCGACATGATTCAAATCACCGATGACCAAGTGCCGAACGGACGGCACCTCCGCGTTCAACACACGTACGGTTGGGGAGACGTCTCCTCCAACTTGATCCAGCAAGGGGAAGGAGAGGTTGATGAAGATCCAGCAGCACGACGGCGTGGTGGTGGAAGCAACGGTGATCTCGGCAGGGCTTCGCCAAGCGCTGGGAGACGGAGGAGTGTCACGGGAGGGAGAGGGAGAGGCCAGGGGCTTGGGGTGCGCAGCCCTCCCTCCCCCCACTATATATTGGGTGCCTAGGGGGGCGCCGGCCCTAGGAGATCCAATCTCCTAGGGGGGCAGCGGCCAAGGGGGTGCCTTGCCCCCCAAGGCAAGGGTGGCGCCCCCACCCCTAGGGTTTCTAACCCTAGGCGCAGGGGGAGGCCCAAGGGGGGCGCACCAGCCCACTAGGGGCTGGTTCCCCTCCCACTTCAGCCCATGGGGCCGTCCGGGATAGGTGGCCCCACCCGGTGGACCCCTGGGACCCTTCCGGTGGTCCCGGTACAATACCGGTGACCCCCGAAACCTTCCCGACGGCCGAAACTGGACTTCCTATATATGAATCCTTACCTCCGGACCATTCCGGAACTCCTCGTGACGTCCAGGATCTCATCCGGGACTCCGAACAACTTTCGGGTTACCATGTGCTAATATCTCTACAACCCTAGCGTCACCGAACCTTAAGTGTGTAGACCCTACGGGTTCGGGAGACATGCAGACATGACCGAGAAGCCTCTTCGGTCAATAACCAACAACGGGATCTAGATACCCATGTTGGCTCCCACATGCTCCACGATGATCTCATCGGATGAACCACGATGTCGAGGATTCAACCAATTCGTATAAAATTCACATCGAGCTCATTATGATGATGCATTACCGAGTGGGCCCAGAGATACCTCTCCGTCATACGGAGTGACAAATCCCAGTCTCGATTCGTGCCAACCCAACAGACACTTTCGGAGATACCTGTAATGTACCTTTATAGTCACCCAGTTACGTTGTGACGTTTGGCACACCCAAGGTACTCCTACGGTATCCGGGAGTTGCACAATCTCATGGTCTAAGGAAATGATACTTGACATTCAGAAAAGCTACAGCAAACGAACTACATGATCTTTGAGCTAAGCTTAGGATTGGGTCTTGTCCATCACATCATTCTCCTAATGATGTGATCCCGTTATCAATGACATCTAATGTCCATAGTCAGGAAACCATGACTATCCTTTGATCAACGAGCTAGTCAACTAGAGGCTCACTAGGGACGTGTTGTGGTCTATGTATTCACACATGTATTACGATTTCCAGATAACACAATTATAGCATGAACAATAGACAATTATCATGAACAAAGAAATATAATAA
Source organism: Triticum monococcum (assembly GCA_034509565.1). Classification (NCBI taxonomy): domain Eukaryota; kingdom Viridiplantae; phylum Streptophyta; class Magnoliopsida; order Poales; family Poaceae; genus Triticum; species Triticum monococcum. The sequence continues at coordinate 58,526,439 of CM067843.1, read as the reverse complement.
TAACCATTTTATTATTGCCTCTAGGGCATATTTCCAATAGTCTCCCACTTGCACTAGAGTAAATATTCTAGTTACATTGTGATGAATCGAACACCCATGCAGTTCTGGTGTTGATCATGTTTTCCTCTAGGGAGAGGTTTAGTCAACGGATCTGCTACATTCAGGTCCGTATGTACTTTACAAATCTCTATGTCTCCATTTTGAACACTTTCACGAATGGATTTGAAGCGACGCTTGATATGCCTGGTCTTCCTGTGAAACCTGGGCTCCTTGGCAAGGGCAATAGCTCCAGTGTTGTCACAGAAGAGAGTCATCGGGCCCGACGCATTGGGTATGACTCCTAGGTCGGTAATGAACTCCTTCACCCAGACTGCTTCTTGTGCAGCCTCCGAGGCTGCCATGTACTCCGCTTCACATGTAGATCCCACCACAACGCTTTGCTTGCAACTGCACCAGCTTACTACCCCACCATTCAAAATATACATGTATCTGGTTTGTGACTTAGTGTCATCCAGATCTGTGTCGAAGCTAGCATCGATGTAACCCTTTACGACGAGCTCTTCGTCACCTCCATAAACGAGAAACATTTCCTTAGTCCTTTTTAGGTACTTCAGGATATTCTTGACCGCTGTCCAGTGTTCCATGCCGGGATTACTTTGGTACCTTCCTACCAAACTTACGGCAAGGTTTACATCAGGTTTGGGTACACGGCATAGCATACATGATAGACCCTATGGCCGAGGCATAGGGGACGACACTCATCTTTTCTCTATCTTCTGCCGTGGTCGGGCATTGAGTCGTGCTCAATCTCGTACCTTGCAATACAGGCAAGAAACCCTTCTTTGACTGATACATTTTGAACTTCTTCAATATCTGGTCAAGGTACGTACTCTGTGAAAGACCAATGAGGTGTCTCGATCTATCTCTATAGATCTTGATGCCTAATATATAAGCGGCTTCTCCAAGGTCCTTCATTGAAAAACACTTGTTCAAGTAGGCCTTTATGCTTTCAAAGAATTCTATATCATTTCCCATCAACAGTATGTAATCCACATACAATATGAGAAATGCTATAGAGCTCCCACTCACTTTCTTGTAAATGCAGGCTTCTCCATAAGTCTGCATAAACCCAAACGCTTTGATCATCTCATCAAAGCGAATGTTCCAACTCCGAGATGCTTGCACCAGCCCATAAATCGAGCGTTGGAGCTTGCACACCTTGTCAGCATTCTTAGGATCGACAAAACCTTCCGGCTGCATCATATACAATTCTTCCTTAAGGAAACCATTAAGGAATGCCGTTTTGACGTCCATTTGCCATATCTCATAATCATAGAATGCGGCAATTGCTAACATGATTCAGACTGACTTCAGCTTCGCTACGGGTGAGAAAGTCTCATCGTAGTCAACCCCTTGAACTTGTCGATAATCCTTAGCGACAAGCCGAGCTTTATAGATGGTCACATTACCATCCGCGTCTGTCTTCTTCTTAAAGATCCATTTATTTTCTATGGCTCGCCGGTCAACGGGCAAGTCAGTCAAAGTCCATACTTCGTTTTCATACATGGATCCTATCTCGGATTTCATGGCTTCCAGCCATTTGTCAGAATCCGGGCCCGCCATCGCTTCTTCATAGTTCGAAGGTTCACCGTTGTCTAACAACATGATTTCCAAGACAGGGTTGCCGTACCACTCTGGTGCGGAACGTGTCCTTGTGGACCTACGAAGTTCAGTAGCAACTTGATCTGAAGTTTCATGATCATCATCAACTTCCTCTCTAGTCGGTGCAGGCACCTCAGGAACATTTTCTTGAGCTGCGCTACTTACAGGTTCAAGAGGTAATACTTCATCAAGTTCTACCTCCTCCCACTTATTTCTTTCAATAGAAACTCTTTCTCTAGAAAGGACCCATTCTTGGCAACAAAGATCTTGCCTTCGGATCTGAGGTAGAAGGTATACCCAACAGTTTCTTTAGGGTATCCTATGAAGACGCATTTTTCCGACTTGGGTTCGAGCTTTTCAGGTTGAAGTTTCTTGACATAAGCATCGCATCCCCAAACTTTTAGAAACGACAGCTTAGGTTTCTTCCCAAACCATAATTCATACGGTGTCGTCTCAACGGATTTCGACGGAGCCCTATTTAAAGTGAATGCGGCAGTCTCTAAAGCATAGCCCCAAAATGACAGTAGTAAATCGGTAAGAGACATCATAGATCGCACCATATCCAATAGAGTGCGATTACGACGTTCGGACACACCATTTCGCTGAGGTGTTCCAGGCGGCGTGAGTTGTGAAACTATTCCACATTTTCTTAAGTGTGTGCCAAATTCGTGACTCAAGTATTCTCCCCCACGATCTGATCGCAAGAACTTGATTTTCCTGTCACGTTGATTCTCAACCTCACTCTGAAATTCCTTGAACTTTTCAAAGGTCTCAGACTTGTGTTTCATTAATTAGACATACCCATATCTACTCAAGTCATCAGTGAGGGTGAGAACATAACGATAGCCATCGCGAGCCTCAACACTCATTGGACCGCACACATCAGTATGTATGATTTCCAATAAGTTGGTTGCTCGCTCCATTGTTCCTGAGACGGAGTCTTGGTCATTTTACCCATGAGGCATGGTTCGCACGTGTCAAATGATTCGTAATCAAGAGACTCTAAAAGTCCATCTGCATGGAGCTTCTTCATGCGTTTGACACCTATGTGACCAAGGCGGCAGTACCACAAGTATATGGGACTATCATTATCAACCTTACATCTTTTGGTGTTCACACTATGAATATGTGTAGCATTACGCTCGAGATTCATTAGGAATAAACCATTCACCATTGGATCATGACCATAAAACATATCTCTCATATAAATAGAACAACCATTATTCTCGGATTTAAATGAGTAGCCATCTCGTATTAAACGAGATCCTGATACAATGTTCATGCTCAAAGCTAGCACTAAATAACAATTATTGAGGTTTAAAACTAATCCCGTAGGTAAATGTAGAGGTAGCGTGCCGACGGCGATCACATCGACCTTGGAACCATTCCCGACGCGCATCGTCACCTCGTCCTTCGCCAGTCTCCGTTTATTCCGCAGCTCCTGCTTTGAGTTACAAATGTGAGCAACCGCACCGGTATCAAATACACAGGAGCTACTACGAGTACTGGTAAGGTACACATAAATTACATGTATATCACATATACCTTTCGTGATGCCGGCCTTCTTGTCCGCTAAGTATTTGGGGAAGTTCCGCTTCCAGTGACCACTTCCCTTGCAATAAAAGCACTCAGTCTCGGGCTTGGGTCCATTCTTTGGCTTCTTCCCGGCAGCTTGCTTACCGGGCGCGGCAACTCCCTTGCCATCCTTCTTGAAGTTCTTCTTACCCTTTCTTTTCTTGAACTTAGTGGTTTTATTCACCATCAACACTTGATGTTCCTTTTTGACTTCTACCTCTGTTGATTTCAGCATTGCAAATACTTCAGGAATGGTCTTTTCCATCCCCTGCATATTGAAGTTCATCACAAAGCTCTTGTAGCTCGGTGGAAGCGACTGAAGGATTCTGTCAATGACCGCGTCATCCGGGAGATTAACTCCCAGCTGAGTCAAGCGGTTATGCAACCCAAACATTTTGAGTATGTGCTCACTGACAGAACTATTTTCCTCCATCTTACAGCTGAAGAACTTGTCGGAGACTTCATATCTCTCGACCCGGGCATGAGCTTGAAAAACCATTTTCAGCTCTTCGAACATCTCATATGCTCTGTGTCTCTCAAAACGCTTTTGGAGCCCCGGTTCTAAGCTGTAAAGCATGCCACAATGAACGAGGGAGTAATCATCAGCACGTGTCTGCCAAGCGTTCACAACGTCTTGGTTCTGTGGGACGGGTGCATCACCTAGCGGTGCTTCTAGGACATAATCTTTCTTGGCAGCTATGAGGATGATCCTCAGGTTCCGGACCCAGTCCGTATAGTTGCTGCCATCGTCTTTCAGCTTGGTTTTCTCTAGGAACGCGTTGAAGTTGAGGACAACGTGGGCCATTTGATCTACAAGACATATTGTAAAGATTTTAGACTAAGTTCGTGATAATTAAGTTCATCTAATCAAATTATTAAATGAACTCCCACTCAGATAGACATCCCTCCAGTCATCTAAGTATAACATGATCCGAGTTAACTAGGCCGTGTCCGATCATCACGTGAGACGGACTAGTCAACATCGGTGAATATCTTCATGTTGATCGTATCTTCTATACGACTCATGCTCGACCTTTCGGTATTCTGTGTTCCGAGGCCATGTCTGTACATGCTAGGCTCGTCAAGTCAACCTAAATGTATTGCGTGTGTAAATCTGGCTTACACCCGCTGTATTCGAATGTTAGAATCTATCACACCCGATCATCACGTGGTGCTTCGAAACAACGAACCTTCGCAACGGTGCACAGTTAGGGGGAACACTTTCTTGAAATTATTACGAGGGATCATCTTATTTAAGTTACCGTCGTTCTAAGCAAATAAGATGTAAAACATGATAAACATCACATGCAATCAAATAGTGACATGATATGGCCAATATCATTTGCTCCTTTGATCTCCATCTTCGGGGCACCATGATCATCGTTGTCACCGGCATGACACCATGATCTCCATCATCGTGTCTTCTTGAAGTTGTCTCGTCATCTATTACTTCTACTACTATGGCTAACGCTTTAGCAATAAAGTAAAGTAATTACATGACGTTTATGTTGACACGCAGGTCATAAATAAATAAAGACAACTCCTATGGCTCCTGCCGGTTGTCATACTCATCGACATGCAAGTCGTGATTCCTATTACAAGAACATGATTAATCTCATACATCACATATATCATTCATCATTCATCACAACCTTTGGCCATATCACAACACAAAACACTTGCTGCAAAAACAAGTTAGACGTCCTCTAATTGTTGTTGCAAGTTTTTACGTGGCTGCTATAGGTTTCTAGCAAGAACGTTTCTTACCTACGCCAAAACCACAACGTGAATTGCCAATTTCTATTTACCCTTCATAAGGACCCTGTTCATCGAATCTGATCCGACTAAAATGGGAGAGCCAGCCACCCGCCAGCCACCTTATGCAACTAGTGCATGTCAGTTGGTGGAACCGGTCTCACGTAAGCATACGTGTAAGGTTGGTCCGGGCCGTTTCATCCCATGATGCCGCCGAATCAAGATAAGACTAGTAACGGCAAGCAAATTGACAATATCGACGCCCACAACTACTTTGTGTTCTACTCGTGCATAGTAACTACGCATAGACCTAGCTCATGATGCCACTGTTGGGGAACGTAGCAGAATTTTAAAATTTTCTACGCATCACCAAGATCAATCTATGGAGTCATCTAGCAACGAGGGAGAGAGGGGTGCATCTACATACCCTTGTAGATCGCGCGCGGAAGCGTTTAAGAGAACGGGGTTGATGGAGTCATACTCGACGTGATTCAAATCACCGATGACCAAGTGCCGAACGGACAGGACCTCCGCGTTCAACACACGTACGGTTGGGAATACATCTCCTCCAACTTGATCCAGAAAGGGGAAGGAGAGGTTGATGAAGATCCAGCAGCACGACGGCGTGGTGGTGGAAGCAACGGTGATCTCGGCAGGGCTTCGCCAAGCGCTGGGAGACGGAGGAGTGTCATGGGAGGGAGAGGGAGAGGCCAAGGGCTTGGGGTGCACAGCCCTCCCTCCCCCACTATATATAGGGTGCCTAGGGGGGGCGCCGGCCAAGGGGGTGCCTTGCCCCCCCAAGGCAAGGGTGGCGCCCCCACCCCTAGGGTTTCTAACCCTAGGCGCAGGGGGAGGCCCAAGGGGGGCGCACCAGCCCACTAGGGGCTGGTTCCCCTCCCACTTCAGCCCATGGGGCCCTCCGGGATAGGTGGCCCCACCCGGTGGACCCCCGGGACCCTTCCGGTGATCCCGGTACAATACCGGTGACCCCCGAAACCTTCCTGATGGACGAAACTGGACTTCCTATATATGAATCTTTACCTCCGGACCAGTCCGGAACTCCTTGTGACGTCCGGGATCTCATCCGGGACTCCAAACAACTTTCGGGTTACCGTGTGCTAATATCTCTACAACCCTAGTGTCACCGAACCTAAGTGTGTAGACCCTACGGGTTCGGGAGACATGCAGACATGACCGAGAAGCCTCTTTGGTCAATAACCAACAACGGGATCTAGATACCCATGTTGGCTCCCACATGCTCCACGATGATCTCATCGGATGAACCACGATATCGAGGATTCAACCAATCCGTATAAAATTCCCTTTGTCAATCGGTACGTTACTTGCCCGAGACTCGATCATCGGTACCCCAATACTTTGTTCAGTATCGTTACCGGCAAGTCACTTTACTCGTACCGTAATGCATGATCCCGTGATCAACCACTTGATCACATTGAGCTCATTATGATGATGCATTACCGAGTGGGCCTAGAGATACCTCTCCGTCATACGGAGTGACAAATCCCAGTCTCGATTCGTGCCAACCCAACAGACACTTTCGGAGATACCTGTAATGTACCTTTATAGTCACCCAGTTACGTTGTGACGTTTGGCACACCCAAGGTACTCCTACGGTATCCGGGAGTTGCACAATCTCATGGTCTAAGGAAATGATACTTGACATTCAGAAAAGCTACAACAAACGAACTACACGATCTTTGAGCTAAGCTTAGGATTGGGTCTTGTCCATCACATTATTCTCCTAATGATGTGATCCCGTTATCAATGACATCTAATGTCCATAGTCAGGAAACCATGACTATCCTTTGATTAACGAGCTAGTCAACTAGAGGCTCACTAGGGACGTGTTGTGGTCTATGTATTCACACATGTATTACGATTTCCGGATAACACAATTATAGCATGAACAATAGACAATTATCATGAGCAAAGAAATATAATAATAACCATTTTATTATTGCCTCTAGGGCATATTTCCAACAGAAAGTAATAACAACAAACTAAACGATCATCATGCTAAGCTAACGGATGGGTCAAGTCAATCACATCATTGATTCAACGAGCTAGTCAAGTAGAGGCATACTAGTGACATTTTATTTGTCTATGTATTCACACATGTACTAAGTTTCCGGTTAATACAATTCTAGCATGAATAATAAACATTTATCATGATATAAGGAAATATAAATAACAACTTTATTATTGCCTCTAGGGCATATTTCCTTCAGACCTACCCAGCCAACATGGGGTGGTGCACCTGTGCTTAGGTCGCCAACAAAATTTGACACAAGAAATCAAACAAAATCATCCATGCCCAAATAAGGGAGGTGGAAAAGAAAAGGTGAATTATTGGGTTGACATCGAGTGCTAGAGTCACCCATGGTTAAGTGTTCGAGAAGTCGCGACATCCATTGGGATCGTCATAGCCATCGATGCAACCTCTAGTTCCTTTACGCACGGCCTATAAAAATAGGAGGAGTGGCGATGCAGTCTCCGGTGCAAGGGACTCATCTGAGGGCTTCCTTATTGATGGAGATGGAGCGGCGGCGTGGCCTTGGTCGACACATGATGAAAATACGACAGATGATTGTGTTTGACACTGAGCGCCAGGGCTAAATAGTTGTGGTGCTACTCGACACACTACTAGATGGAGTAGTGGTGCCGGTGCGAAGGGGAGAGGCATGAGAGGGTGCAATGTGGGAGAAGTGAGAGTGGTATGGGACATTAGGTTCTTGGTGTGTGGCGGGCTTCCTTTCTGATGTCCGAATATAGCCTTCCAATATATCGATCTTTACGTCTCGACCATTTCGAGACTCCTCGTCATGTCCCCGATCTCACCCGGGACTTCGAACAAACTTTGGTCATCAAATCACATAACTCATAATACAAATTGTCACAGAATGTTAAGCGTGCGGACCCTACGGGTTCGAGAACAATGTAGACATGACTGAGACACATCTCCGATCAATAACCAATAGTGGAACCTGGATGCTCATATTGGCTATTACATATTCTACGAAGATCTTTATCTGTCAAACCGCATAACAACATACAGTGTTCCCTTTGTCATCGGTATGTTACTTGCCCGAGATTTGATCGTCGGTATCTCAATACCTAGTTCAATCTCGTTACCGGCAAGTCTCTTTACTCGTTCCATAATGCATCATCCTGCAACTAACTCATTAGTCACATTGCTTGCAAGGCTTATATTCATGTGCATTACCGAGAGGGCCCAGAGATACCTCTCCGATACTCGGAGTGACAAATCCTAATCTCGATCTACGCCAACTCAACAAACACCATCGGAGACACCTGTAGAGCACCTTTATAATCACTCAGTTACATTGTGATGTTTGGTAGCACACAAAGTGTTCCTCCGGTATTTGGGGGTTGCATGATCTCATAGTCATAGGAACATGTATAAGTTATGGAGAAAGTGTTGGGGAACGTAGCAGAATTTTAAAATTTTCTACGCATCACCAAGATCAATCTATGGAGTCATCTAGCAACAAGGGAGAGAGGAGTGCATCTACATACCCTTGTAGATCGCGTGCGGAAGCGTTCAAGAGAACGGGGTTGATGGAGTCGTACTCGACGTGATTCAAATCACCGATGACCAAGTGCCGAACGGACAGGACCTCCGCGTTCAACACACGTACGGTTGGGGAGACGTCTCCTCCAACTTGATCCAGCAAGGGGAAGGAGAGGTTGATGAAGATCCAGCAGCACGACGGCGTGGTGGTGGAAGCAACGGTGATCTCGGCAGGGCTTCGCCAAGCGCTGGGAGACGGAGGAGTGTCACGGGAGGGAGAGGGAGAGGCCAGGGGCTTGGGGTGCGCATCCCTCCCTCCCCCACTATATATAGGGTGCCTAGGGGGGGCGTCGGCCCTAGGAGATCCAATCTCCTAGGGGGGCGGCGGCCAAGGGGGTGCCTTGCCCCCCAAGGCAAGGGTGGCGCCCCCACCCCTAGGGTTTCTAACCCTAGGCGCAGGGGGAGGCCCAAGGGGGGCGCACCAGCCCACTAGGGGCTGGTTCCCCTCCCACTTCAGCCCATGGGGCCCTCCGGGATAGGTGGCCCCACCCGGTGGACCCCCGGGACCCTTCCGGTGGTCCCGGTACAATACCGGTGACCCCCGAAACCTTCCTGATGGCCGAAACTGGACTTCCTATATATGAATCTTTACCTCCGGACCATTCCGGAACTCCTTGTGACGTCCGGGATCTCATCCGGGACTCCGAACAACTTTCGGGTTACCGTGTGCTAATATCTCTACAACCCTAGTGTCACCGAACCTAAGTGTGTAGACCCTACGGGTTCGGGAGACATGCAGACATGACCGAGAAGCCTCTTCGGTCAATAACCAACAACGGGATCTAGATACCCATGTTGGCTCCCACATGCTCCACGATGATCTCATCGGATGAACCACGATGTCGAGGATTAAACCAATTCGTATAAAATTCCCTTTGTCAATCGGTATGTTACTTGCCCGAGACTCGATCGTCGGTATCCCAATACTTTGTTCAGTCTCGTTACCGGCAAGTCACTTTACTCGTACCGTAATGCATGATCCCGTGATCAACCACTTGATCACATTGAGCTCATTATGATGATGCATTACCGAGTGGTCCTAGAGATACCTCTCCGTCATACGGAGTGACAAATCCCAGTCTCGATTCGTGCCAACCCAATAGACACTTTCGGAGATACTTGTAATGTACCTTTATAGTCACCCAGTTACGTTGTGACGTTTGGCACACCCAAGGTACTCCTACGGTATCCGGGAGTTGCACAATCTCATGGTCTAAGAAAATGATACTTGACATTCAGAAAAGCTACAACAAACGAACTACACGATCTTTGAGCTAAGCTTAGGATTGGGTCTTGTCCATCACATTATTCTCCTAATGATGTGATCCCGTTATCAATGACATCTAATGTCCATAGTCAGGAAACCATGACTATCCTTTGATCAACGAGCTAGTCAACTAGAGGCTCACTAGGGACGTGTTGTGGTCTATGTATGCACACATGTATTACGATTTCCGGATAACACAATTATAGCATGAACAATAGACAATTATCATGAGCAAAGAAATATAATAATAACCATTTTATTATTGCCTCTAGGGCATATTTCCAATAGAAAGTAATAACAACAAACTAAACGATCATCATGCTAAGCTAACGGATGGGTCAAGTCAATCACATCATTGATTCAACGAGCTAGTCAAGTAGAGGCATACTAGTGACATTTTGTTTGTCTATGTATTCACACATGTACTAAGTTTCCGGTTAATACAATTCTAGCATGAATAATAAACATTTATCATGATATAAGGAAATATAAATAACAACTTTATTATTGCCTCTAGGGCATATTTCCTTCAGACCTACCCAGCCAACATGGGGTGGTGCACCTGTGCTTAGGTCGCCAACAAAATTTGACACAAGAAATCAAACAAAATCATCCATGCCCAAATAAGGGAGGTGGAAAACAAAAGGTGACTTATTGGGTTGACATCGAGTGCTAGAGTCACCCATGGTTAAGTGGTCGAGAAGTCGCGACATCCATTGGGATCGTCATAGCCATCGATGCAACCTCTAGTTCCTTTACGCACGGCCTATAAAAATAGGAGGAGTGGCGATGCAGTCTCCGGTGCAAGGGACTCATCTGAGGGCTTCCTTATTGATGGAGATGGAGCGGCGGCGTGGCCTTGGTCGACACATGATGAAAATACGACAGATGATTGTGTTTGACACTGAGCGCCAGGGCTAAATAGTTGTGGTGCTACTCGACACACTACTAGATGGAGTAGTGGTGCCGGTGCGAAGGGGAGAGGCATGAGAGGGTGCAATGTGGGAGAAGCGAGAGTGGTATGGGACATTAGGTTCTTGGTGTGTGGCGGGCTTCCTTTTCTATCTTGTTTCACATGAAGTTTAGCTTTTTACGTTTTGTTTGCAAGAAACCCACGATAGAGGTTAGATCAATAGTGAACAAAGGCACGTGAATGATCGAACAATAGGAGCTAGTGGCCACGAGCGGTAGGTCCAGAATGGCGAGTTCCTCACTAACTCTAAACTATGTTACTACCGAGATGTTGCATTTAGATATAGTATAAAAACAAAAATAAGATCATACGCGATTGTTAATGAAAACACAAGTACAATCTCCTCCTAATGAATTGAGACTTGAAATTATCAAGCGGCAAAACTATTTCCTTGATGCGAGCATCGAATCATCATTAAAGCAACACAAACAATAAATCTGAATGCCCATTTGGTTCCAATAATTTGTGCGTCGGAATCTATGAGTTAGTCTATCAAGAGAAAATAACCAATATTTTTATAGTCTCATATATCTTGTTCATAAACATGGAGTTAAATCAACACCTTCCATCCTAATAATTTTGACCCATCCTAAGTTAAGCAAGGCACGCAACGACTTCCCTGGGCTCAACGTTTCCTGCGTGTCGTCTCCCTCGTAGGCTAGGGGCAGGAGTCACCTGCTTCTAGATATGCTTTTGAGGTAGAGAACATGAGAAAGATAGAAAAAGAGATATGTGGAGCCGGCACGCACACATCTATACACATGTGGGGCCACGCAAGCGAAAACACCGTCACTGACCGGTAGCGAGGGACAACGACAACAAAGCACGTCGGATCTCTCAGAGCAACACGTCTCTACGCGCATAGCAAGTAATGAACATATGTCTTGATTGAGTTATTCTACAGGTCAGGCCACGATGACGATGGACGGCGACATCAAAACACGTACTGCAGCCCTCACAACGGCCCATTTTTACCAAACATATCAGGTGAACAAACGTCTCAATTGAGTTGTTTTGGATTTATCTAAAGAAGGAAGGAGCCTAACATTTTTGGTTCCTCGTAAATCTTGGTCATAACTCATAAACATGGAAAGCCCTAAAAAAACTCATAAACATGGAATGGAGTTAAGTCCCTCCATCCCATTCATTTCATTATAGGGAAGAAATGAACACTTTCCATATGCCAATAGCCCGCCAACGCCAGCGCCAACCAACGGTAACATCGGCCGCGCGCGCTTCCGGCGGCACAGCGCACTGCTATAACCACTCGTCTCTTCCTCCCCCCGCCGCGACTCCACCCCACCCCACCCCCACCTACCCCCCTTCCCCCCTCTTCAACGGCTACCAGAAAAACGCCGGAAAAGAAAAGAAAAAGAAAGAGAAAGCGGGGGAGGAGAGGAAACGACAAGCCCGAGGCAGGCGCCAGCCAGCGACCGAACCCTAGCTGCCAGCCAGGATGGGCAAGCTCCTCTGCGACTCCTCCTCCGGTGGCGGCGCCGTCGCCGTCGCGGAGGCCCTCCCGCCCTCCCCCGCCCCGGCCTCGCCGCCGCAGCTCCTCGCCTGGGCCGCCCCCGACCCCCCCGCCGGCTGGTCCGCCGTCTGGGCGCTCGACGACCAGCAGCGCCGCCGCCTGCTCCGGATCTGGGAGCGCGGCGTCGCCTGGAAGCCGCCCCGCCAGGGGGGCGACGGCCCGGATGCCCCCGCCCCCGCCCCCGCCGTCGTCTTCCGCCTCGACCACGGCGGGGAGGTCGAGTCCGACGGCAACTGCCTCTTCACCGCCGCGCGCAGGGCCGCCGCCGCCAAGGCCGAGGCGCGCGAGCTCCGGCACCGCGCCGTGCGCCGCTTCGCGGACGTCTACGCCGCGGCCGAGGCCTCCGACAGGGGCGCCGTCGACGCCGCCGTGCGCCACCTCTACGCGCCGGATCTCAAGGCCGGCTGGGGCGTCCACGTCGTGCAGGAGGTCAAGCTGCTCGCGCCCAAGGCCGACCGCGACGCCCTCGACGCCGCCATCCAGGAGCTCGTCGGCATCGGCATCCAAAGGTACCGTGGCCACCCCGCCAATCCCGGATCTACTCTTCCTGCCCGCGCTCGAATCTATTGCTGCCATGCGTGTCTGGATCTAAAGACACCGTCTTTCCTCGGAATCACGCGGAATTCGTCTTCCTGTCTTGCGTTGATCCGATCCCCTTTGCTGTCGAATGAAACAAGTCTAGTCTTTGTGCCTGTTTACATTTAGACCTTGCGTTTCTTGATTCTTTCTTGTGTTAATTCGCGTAAGAACACCAATTGATGCCATTTCAATGCGTCATGAAGCTGCAAGAATCGCCTCACATGGTGTGTTTGTATTCTAGCACCCCGCATATAAATTGGTCAACGAAGGAATCATGGTTTTACTGTTGCCACCCTGGCATGGGCTGATGTAGACATGTAGTGGCAAAGTATGGACCTTCCAAGTAGATGATTGATATCCAGCCTGTTAATTATGCTGTAGTACATTATTTGGTAGAGTACCTACCATTTATGCCACTTGCCTGGCAATGGTACAATTGCTGTACATCTCAATTACAGAATATCATGTTGATTTGTAGTGCTAAATTAGAGTTGCTGTACCTTTTGCAGCTGTGACAACCCACAGAGGTTGGTCAATCCAAATTATATGTGCTTATCATCTTTATCTTCTTTGTTGCCTTGCAGGGAACTGGCAGCTGAGACTATCTACAAGGAGAGATGCATCGCTGTAGACGATGGAGATAGTTGGGCCAAGTACATGTCCCTTTCTGGTTCGGTGGAGGATGAACATGATATAATCACCCTGCAGTACACAGAGGAGGGCTTACTGACCATCGATGAGAACCGGGATGGGCGCGCGGCTGCGTTTGGCGATGATATTGCCATCGAGTGCCTCGCCACCGAGTTCAAGAGAGAAGTTTTCGTGGTAATTATGTGATTTCTGTCCATAGAACTTGTCACTGTTTAATGCAGCATTTTATATGGTGATCTGATTGGATCTTTTATTTTTTATTTGTGCGGCATTGACAGGTGCAAGCACATGGCACTGATGCAATGGTTGATGAGGATAACTGCGTGTTCTTCCTCCCACACCTCCCTAGAGGCGATATCTGTGATGTGCCCATCTTTCTATTCATGAAGGGAACAGGTGCGTTGTAGATTGGCATTCTTGCTGTGCTCTTCTGCAAGTCAATATGTTAAGGAACGTGTTAGCCTGTTATAGATTGGTATCTATCTCGTCAGTTGTGTTTCTTGTTTCCCTGTCTAAGTAGAAACCCAAATCTTTGCCTGCAGCATGGTGTGGTGCTGGTGCGGACCATTACGAGCCATTGATCGCCACCGTCCTCCAGCATGTTACTCCAGACAAGGCAGCTGTTGTACTTTGAGGAAGGGGGTTGTTGTTGTAGTCTTTAGTCGGCGATGCAGTCGAGCCAATTTTGTCACCGGAGCTAGAGTGCCGAATTGTGGAGCAACATCTATGCCCAAGAGGAGAGGATAGATGATCTGTCTAACTGTGCATTTGCAGGGTCTTGCCTGCTCCTGAAGCTGTGTACCCTTTTTTGTATGGCGTTTTCTGTTGTTGTATGTTGGTGGTATGGTAGGTTCTGACTGCTGCTAGAGATTGAGCGAGTGATAGAAACACCGATTCTAGCTTCTTGTTGTGCGCCATTGTTGGCCGGCATTCTCCATTTGATTCTTTTTGTGAGGGATTCACCATTTGGCGGTTGCTTGCTTGTAGGAGCGGGCATCTGCTCGGACAGTCGGAATGGAACCGATTCATTGGATTTTTTGGTGTTGGGGTGAGGTATCTCTTCTAGCCAGCTTTCCCATGTAGCCCCCTGTTCTTGTACTAGCTTTGTTCACAAACATGTGCACAACTGGTACTTGTAATAATGGATGATGCCAATAAGATTGTGAACCTTCATTCATCAAGAGTGACTGAATTTGCAGTCTGCTTCATCATCAAGCTGTGTTGTGGATTTGTTCATCAAGCTGTGTTGTGGATTTGTTCTGCCTGTTTTGATGGATCGAAACTTGGGTACCATCCTTGATTGATGCTTTTGCTGTTGTTGTGTGTCATTCAATTACATCTGGCACAAAAAAGTGTTTTGGAAATGCATTTGCGCCTGCACAATCCAGGAGGGGTTGCAGTTACCAGCAGATTGTTAAAGGTTGTGAACTTTTTTGTGTTTTGATTTCACATGGCGGTATATTGCAACCACAAGAGCATATCCCTGCTACCAGTTTGCACGTTGTAGAGTTTGACCATCATTTTTATAGCAGTGTCACGATTCGTGCTTTCCCTCTTTTTATTTAAGAAAAAGCCACCGTGACCTGCTAGCTTTATACTAGTATTAAGTTAAGCAATCATCCACAATCAATGATAAAATATAATCAAGACAAAGTAGGTGAACTATATCTCTACGTCTCAAAATAAGTGTCTCAACCTTAGTATAACTTTGTAGAGCTACAAAAGGCAAGGAAATTGGGGTGGTTGATTCGAGTAGGAATGATCGGAAACCTCATGTGGAATTGCAGGACTGAGAATCACCCGGTAGCCAAGATCAGCGATGAGATCGTTCCTGGCAGTACTAAATTGGTCACAAATGTGCGCACTGGAACTAGTGAATGATAATAAAATTACGAGGTTGTATTACTGAATCTGCAGGGTCTTACTTGCTTCAAGTTGTGCTATGTATAATTTTTGGCTGTTCCGAGAGATATTTGGCTATTCCAGATTTTGCAGTTTTTACTGTTGTTGTGTTGTATTGTTGGCCTGGATTCAACTAAACCTTGTTGGCAACGAAGAAGGAAGCAGACCATAGATTCTTGATCACTGCATCATGATTTTGGACGATGAAGAGTACTAGGTTGGCAGCTAAAGACACAGTTCATGGACTCTTGATCCCTACACATTGATTACTAGATTTGTCCAACAAACAAACAATGGTGATGATGCCTGATGCCGTCTGTTTCATAGTATGTTTTACATGGCCTTGATGAATTTTCGGTGCAATTATGTGCTTAGATACATTTGGTGGTAATCCTTGTTATGCTCTCGACTACGCAACACGTGGTTGCAGTCTCCGCATACGACATTGGCATGCAACTTGTTCAGTTTGGTGCAAACCACACACCTAATATTTTGATGCGGAGCATCTTTTATTGGACCGAAAGACCGGACAAATCCATATTTGCTTGTTTTTATTGAAGTATCACCAGATATTCTGGCTTGGAATTAAAAGCAGATGAATCTCCAAAAAGACGACATGAATAGATAATTATGGTCTCGTGTTCCATGTGTTATGGCCCTTGGAATTACTTCATCACAAACATGTGCACGACTAGTACTTGAACAATGGAGGGTGATAATAAAATTAGTAATCTTCATCATTAGGAGTGACTTCAATTGGTGGAGATGCATGCGTCGTCCTTGAGTTTCACCAAGTTTTCAGGAACAACTAACTTTGTAAATTTTAATGTAACAACAACATATATTGCAAAAACAAAATAATAACATATTCCGTTATCAGTTTGCACGTCTTGGACTTGACTATTTAGCAAATCATGACTCCCACTATGTTCCTTGGTGAGAATGGTCCTTGGCACACCAAACAAAGGGATTAATAATATCCTCATAAGAAAAAGAACAATTACATCCACAAATTGATCATTCGCTTCATCGAAGAATAACACATTATTTGCACATTCGTCCGTGGCATGGGGTCTTTCTTGCAAGGAGTGAAACCAATCAATGAGATTGATAAGATCCTTCAAGCGAGTAATTCATCAGGATTAGAAACTTTTGAGAAGGAACCAAATGGGATGCACACCCTTGAACGTCTTGCTTGACAAATTGATCATGTGTTTCATCGACAAGCAGTAGACACTCTTCTGAAGTCTATATTCGGGGTTTTCTATAACAACTTTTCAAAAGTGCATGCTCATTTTTTGAAAAACTTTCACATTTCAGTAGTGTTTTGCAATATATCAAGATATAAAGCCCGAAAGCGATGATGTTTTGATGGCTGAAGCCAAAACAGTAAATGCACAAACAATTGGATTTACATAGAATTGTACCTTGAATGGTATGCTTAGCAATGTGTTCTCAAGGGATATTGGAGCCAAAAGAAGAGGGGGCCTATGTCCCCCTCCCCTCGATTTACATTAGTTTGACTCACTTGCAAGGCTCCCGAATTGTCATTTGTCAGTTTAAAGCCATGGTCAATACAATGTCAAATTTCTCTCATTTCAATGTGCTTGGAAGAGGAGGTTTTGACAAAGTCTACAAGGGTACGATAAAATTGTTGTGAAGTGGCTAACTATCGAGTAGTTTATAGAAATGAGCTAAATTATACTTATTGACTTTTGCAAATGCTACAAGAAAATCATTGCTTGACTGGCTGACTAGATTCAGTATAATGAAGAGGGTCACGAGAAGGACATATTTGTCTCCAACAAAAGTAAGCGTAAAGATCGTTCATAGAGATCTCAAAGCGTCAACATAAATCGTTTTCTGAGCGGTGATACCAGATTTCGGCATGGCAATAATCTTTGCTAGAAATCAGCAATAAGCAAACACAAACCATATTGTTGGGACATACAACCCTGACATTATGGTTTCCATGGTATAGTTAATTCATACATATGATGCTAAAGTAGAAAGTTGATGTATTGATGCTCCCAAGTCCTAACCGAATTTACATATAATTGGACTTTGATTGATATGCTTACCCATATGTCCTCAAGGATATTTGGAGCCGACAAGAGGGGGGGGGGGGAGGGGGGGAATGTCCCCCTCCCTTGAGTTAAGGCCCTGCTTGGTTCATCGGTTTCAGGCACCAAAGCGTGTAAAATGTACCGGTGTGAAAAATACGGATGGGCCTCGTGTAAATACTGGTGTGAAAAGATTCCTTACATCACATCCATTCTTACAAAGCTAAGTATGTCCACAAAATATTGGTTGGCCACCCTCAACGATGCAAATGATCTCATACCGGTGTCAAAAAAATGGTCCATAGACATATTAATGGATGCTTCAACGCTATGAGATCATTGGCATTTGAATTTATCAAGTATAGTTCGCTAGATACTCATTCAAAAATATCAACAAATCCCCAGTTTTGGCCTTTCTTTGAGGTACACTCCATGTACTTTAATGCAGAACTGACTAGGGCCAATTGATGGCACTCAGGGGATATAGTTACTTTAAACTTGTGTGACATGCTATGGCTACCTTGTACCATCTGGATTCTGTGCTAATCTTTTGACATACATGTTTTTTTTAATTCAACCTGTTCTTTATTTATTCAAACCCGACAGAAATATCTGCCGCTATAACCTGCAGAATACAGTCAGGAGGTTCATTCAACCAAATCTTACAAGAATTATTCAAAACACTCTCCTTGCTTAACAAATGTGCTGCACTATTTGCAGTCCTCCTAACCCAAGAAATTTTCCATCTTTCCCTGCTACCCAGCATTTGCTTGACTTCCTCTATGATTGGTC
Source organism: Triticum monococcum (assembly GCA_034509565.1). Lineage (NCBI taxonomy): Eukaryota > Viridiplantae > Streptophyta > Magnoliopsida > Poales > Poaceae > Triticum > Triticum monococcum. Next base: position 58,508,076 of record CM067843.1, on the reverse strand, counting down.
CCAGCGTAGAGAGGTCCCTCTCCTTGCTCTGTAACTTCTTAACTATCTCCTTGCAGTCCATCTCAATGTGCAGACTATTGGCGTTAAACTCATGTGCTAACTGAACCGCATGCTTACAAGCTTGAAGTTTGGCTATTGCCGAGTCCTTGCACATTGGGAGGAAATGGCATGCACTACCCATAAGTGCCCCTTCATGATTTCTGAAGACCACTCCTGCGCCTCCATACTCACCTGTTTTTGATATAGCTCCATCCACATTGACTTTAACCCATCCTTCCTCTGGCGATTTCCACTTTTCAACAGGCACGGGCTTCTGCATTTTGCTTTTGCGTCCTGCCACTCCTCCATCAACTTAACTACAGTCCTTGTAATCACCTCTGCATCTTCAATTCTCTTTCCATCACGGGCATTAGTGCGAGCTAACCACAGTCCATACAACACCTGAACCATGATTGCACGCTCATCATTAGATGCATCGACGACCCATGAGAGCAACCAACTTGGGAGTGCACCCTAGGGACGAACTGAATCCGGTGGGATCGCCACCGGCACCCCCAACTCTGAGTGATAGCATCCCCAAAAATTGTGATAATTTGTTTCTTCCCACCCACATACCACACAGAATACTCCCGCTTTGACCTTCCTCCTCAAGAGCTCCGACCCTACAGCTAGGCCATTCCAGACGAGTCTCCAAGTGTGAGTTATCGCTTTGCCTACGCCACTATGTCCCAAAGGTTCAACCACGCCTTGTGGTTTACCACCGACGAAGAGGTTTCAGGTCTGGCTACCTTGAGATGTTTTTGTGACATACGCAAATGATATGCTGGCCTGATTGTGAAACCCCCATTCTTCGTGTAATTCGACGCCAAAAATTCTTCCGTCGCTGGTCCTCCAATAGGAATCTGGTTAATCTCCTTTACCTCGTCTGGCCCAAACATGGCCTGTAGCTTTAGCATATCCGAGGTTATGCCATTTGCACTCATCAGATCACTAACCCTATTGATTCATGTATGTAGACTTGGCCCAAGGGCTTTAGACTAGCTTTCCTCGGAATCCAATGATCATGATGTATTCTGACTTGTGATCCGTTTCCAATCCTCCATATGAGATCTTCCAGCAAAAGATCACGACCGTGTAATATAGTTCTATAGGCCTCCTTTGGTTCATAGGGTAAGAATATCATAGGAATAGGAAAATCATAGGAAGTGAGGTGACATGCATCTCACTTTCTATAGGGAAAGAGATGTCACTTGATTCATAGGATAGGATTTTTTCCATTGAGTCTAGGCTAATATTTTTTTCTCTTTAAAATGTGAAGGATTGATTCCTATCCTATATAGGAATAGGAATCCATCACTACATACCAAAGGGATCCATAGGAATTTTTCCTACAAAAATCCTATCCTCTAAAAAATCCTACAAAATTCCTCCAAACCAAAGGAGGCTTAGGCCTCTTTTGGTTCATAGGATAGGATTATCATAGGAATAGGAATCTTGTAGGAAATGAGATGACATGTATCTCAAATCCTATGAGTAGGAATAGGAAACAAGATGTCATTTGGTTGACACCAAAGGAATTTTTCCATTGAGTCTAGGCTCTTTTTTATTTTCCTATGAAATGTGGAGGATAGGAACCAATCCTATGTAGGAATAGGAATCCATTCCTATGAACCAAAGGGCTTTAAAGGAAAAAATCCTATAAGAATCCTATCCTCTAGAATTCCTATAAAATTCCTCTAAACCAAAGGAGGCCTTAAAGGTAAAAGAGTCGCCGCCAAGCATGTAGCATTCAGGATTGACCCGTCCATAAAATAGCTAGCCTTCAGAACTCTCGCAAACAGCGATGTTGGGTTCTGCAACATACACCAAGCTTGCTTAGCAAGCATAGCTTGATTGAAAGCTTCTGGGTCATGAAACCCCAGCCCTCCTTCATGTTTTCTAGTACACATATTGTAACACCCTCGATGCGACTATAACTCCCACGTGTCGAGGCACGACTTAGAGGCATAATCGCATTGAAGACATATGTCGCAAGTCAGGCAATCATCACAAACATCCCAAGTAATATAGATAATAAAAGAGGTAACATAGTTGGCTTACACCCGCCACGTCAATCAAGTACATAAATAACGTACATCATCCAAACACTCATGGCCCGACTACGGCACCAAAATGAAAGATAACCCAACATGCGACATGGTCCCGGTCACCCCCAACTGGGCACCACTACTGATCATCAGGAAAAGAAACATAGTATCGCTGAGAGTCCTCGTCGAACTCCCACTTGAGCTCGAGCGCGTCACCTGGAGTGGAATCATCTGGACCTGCATCTGGTGTAATAGTAATCTGTGAGCCACAGGGACTCAGCAATCTCACACCCTCTCGATCAAGACTATTTAAGCTTAATAGGTAGGGTAAGGTAAATATATGTGGAGCTGCAGCAAGCGACTAGCATATGAGGTGGCTAACCTATTCGCACAAGAGAGCGAGAAGAGGAGGCAAGGCGCGAGCGAGAAACTAGAGAACAACCTGCACAAACATTACTCCAACACCGTGTCCACTTCCCGGACTCCGCCAAGAAGAGGCCATCACGGCAACACACTTGGTTGATTCATTTTAATTAGATTAAGGTTCAAGTTATCTACAACCGGACATTAACAAATTCCCATCTATCCATAACCGCGGACACGGCTTTCGAAAGTTCAAATCCCTGCAGGGGAGTCCCAACTTAGCCCATGACAAGCTCTCACGGTCAACGAAGGAATAGACCTCCTCCCGAGACGTTCCGATCAGACTCGGTATCTCGGTTCTTCAAGACACTTCGACAGGTTAAAACAAGACCAGCAACACCGCCCGAATGTGCCGACAAATCCCGATAGGAGCTGCACATATCTCGTTCTCAGGGCACACTCAGATGAGCTCTCCATACAACTAAAACCAAACCTCGAGTTTGCCCGAGGGGGCGCTGCACAGGACTCTAGTTCGGACCAACACTCAGAGGAGCACTGGCCCGGGGGGTTAAATAAGATGACCCTCGGGCTCCGGAAACCCAAGGGAAAAAGAGGCTAGGTGGAAAATGGTAAACCCAAGGTTGGGCATTGCTGGAAAAGCTTTAATCAAGGCAAACTATCAAGGGGTTCCCATTATAACCCAACCGCGTAAGGAACGCAAAACCCGGAAACATAACACCGATATGACGGAAACTAGGGCGGCAAGAGTGGAACAAAACACTAGGCGAGAGGCCAAGCCTTCCACCCTTTACCAAGTATATAGATGCATTAGATAACATGGCAATATAATGATATCCCAAAAAGTAAATAAATGTTCCAACAAGGAACAGCCTCCAATCTTCACCTGCAACTAGCAACGCTATAAGAGGGGTTGAGCAAAGCGGTAACATAGCCAATCAACGGTTTGCTAGGACATGGTGGGTTAGAGGTTTGACATGGAAAATTGGGAGGCTTGAAAGCAAATGGTAGGCATCATAGCATTGGCATAGCAAAAGAGCGAGCAAAACTAGCATAGCAAAGATAGTAGTGATTTCGAGGGTATGATCATCTTGCCTGCAAAGTTGTCAGAGTTGACTGGATCCTCGACAGCAAACTCAACGGGCTCCTCGTTAGCGAACTCGTCTCCCGGCTCTACCCAAACAAGACAAACAAGCAACAAGGGCACAATCAACCACGTGCAAGGATCAAACAATATGATGCAATGATGATATGCTATGCGGGATGCGATGCGGGATGCATATGCAAGATGTGACAGGAAATGCATGAACCTGGCCTCAACTTGGAAATCCAAGTGAGCCACTGTAAAGATGAGATGAAATCTCTTGAAAACGATATAAAGAACGCCGGAATCAGAGTTACGGTTTGGAAATGGCAAGCGATTCAAATATGACACTGATCTGCGATTTACAGCAAGTAGTCATCTAAATGCAAAGAGATGAACATGCTATAGCACTCAAACATGGCATCAAAATACATGGCAGGGATGCATACAATATGCTTAACAAAAGTCTAGCACTGAGCTACGACCAATTCATCCATTAACAGGTTCAAACAAGCATGGCAAAAATGCATATGGTAAACAGATCTCAGACTTAGTCAAATTAACACTTGTTTGAAATTTCAGATCAGGTAGCACTCTTTGGAGCAACAAAACTACATGCTACAGGACCTGAACATGGCAAAGTAAGACATGGCATGGACCTACTCAAAAAGCTTAACAAAAGTCCCTTAGTGACCTTGAGCCAAAAGGGATCAGAAAACATATTAGCAAGCATGTGAACATAGCAAAAGCATAATCAGTTTTTAGACTTAGTGAAAACTGGCACATGCTGAAACATAACTCAAGTAGGCATGTTAACGAGCTCGATGCACTCACTATGGTGCAAGTCATGACAATATAAGCATACATCTATCAAGAACACACAAAATGCAAGCTAGACATGGCAAGAACAATGGCATAGCATGCACGGATCAACTACAACATCATCGGTAAAATTGCAAACAAGTTGACAATCTGCCCAGATTTACAAAGTAGCAAAAGTAGAGCTCGATTGACTCAAACTAGGGTGCTCCATAATTACAAACAAAGACATGGATGGATAGAGCACTACAAGATTAATAAAACATCCTTAATGATCATCCTCAAAAGAGGCACAGATCACTCGAAAATAACATGAACATATGACAACATGAGATAAACAGGTCAAGGACTTAGTGGAAATGCTAAGTCCCTAAAAACAGAATTACCAAGTGCACCACTTGGCAAGCTTGTGCTAGTCACCACACACATCACAAAAATACATGGGTTGCACCTCTGGAAAGATGACAAAACCCTTAACAAAACATATGTAGAGCATCAGGGCATATCATGCACACAATAATCATGGCAAAAATGACAAATGTCTAAATGGAGTAGCAGATCTGACAATTAACTCAAGTAGCCCTCTTCTAACAGCATTTCGGGCATCAAGATGAACTCAAATGAAAATGATGCAATGGAATGAAATGATGTACTCTTTGAGGCGAACAATTTGATATGCTATATGCCCAAATCGGAGCTACGGATGCGGAGATACGATGCTATGAACATGGGCACATGGATTAGGAAATCCAGGGACTTAGTGAAAAAAACAACCTCTCTCAGATCTAGGGTTTTCACGGAATCCGAGGCAGCGGCGGATCTCGCCGGATCCGCGCCGGGAAGAGGCAGACGCGGTGGCAGGAACCACGGGGATGGCCGGAGCGGCGCGCAGGCTCGCTGGCCGGAGAGGGAGGAGGCGACGAGGTTCGGCGAGGTGGTGGTGGTCGGCGCCGGAGAGGAGGGCCGAAGCGGCGGGCGATGCGGGGCGGCTCGCGGCGGCCGGCGTCGAGCTTTCCTTCACTGGAGACGAGGAACGGGGTGGCGCCGGCGGACTTGGGCGGCGGGGCGGCGGCCGGTCGCGGGGTAGACGAAGGTGGCGCGGGCGGCTCCTCTGGCCCGAGCGGTCGGCGGGGAGGGCCGGCCTCGGCCCCTCGCGAGCCGGCGCGCGAGGCGGGGAAGTGGGCGCGGGCGCGACAGGTGGCGGCGGTTGATTGGCGGCGGCGGATCGGGCGGACGTGTCCGGCCTGATTCGGACACGTCCGGCGGCGAGGGGAGCTGTTTTTAGGGTTTCGGGGAGGAGGAGATCCGGATTTCGAGGAGGGATCTATTTATAGGCATAGAGGGAGCTAGGAGAGTCCAAATGAGGTGCGGTTTTCGTCCACGCGATCGTGATCGAACGCTCTAGGTGATGGAGCAGGTTTAGGTGGGTTTTGGGCCAAATTGGAGGGGTGTTGGGCTGCAACACACACGAGGCCTTTTCGGTCCCTCGGTTAACCGTTGGAGTATGAAACGAAGTCCAAATGATACGAAACTTGACAGGCGGTCTACCGGTAGTAAACCAAGGCCGTTTGGCAAGTCTCGGTTACATCCGGGGTGTTACAACACTCCACCACTACGAAAGGATCTCGTCCCGAGATCTAGGACTAAAAGAACGTCGGGTACTCAGAACGGAGGTGATCCTCGCGTTCCCAGGTAGCTTCACGGTCGGAATGGTGTGACCACTTGACTTTGAGGAATTCGATCGACTTGTTGCGAGTCTTGCGTTCAGTCTCTTCAAGGATAGCAACGGGGTGCTCACGATAGGAGAGATCTTCTTGGAGCTCAATGTCCTCAAAGTTGACGGTGCGGTCAGGAGTCTTGAAGCACTTTCGGAGCTGAGAGACATGGAACACATCATGAACATTTGCAAAGTTTGAAGGAAGCTCGAGTTGATAGGCGAGATCGCCTCTCTTGCTGACAATCTTGAAAGGTCCCACGTATCTGGGGGCAAGCTTCCCTTTGATACCGAAGCGACGAGTACCTTTCATAGGAGAGACGCGGAGGTAAACATGATCTCCGACCTCGAAAGCCAAATCACGGTGCTTACTATCATAGTAGCTCTTCTGGCGGGATTGGGCTGCTTTGAGGTTATCTCGAATGACTTTGCACATTTCTTCTGCCTCTGTGATTAAGTCATTTCCCAAAAGCTGACGTTCACTGGTTTCAGACCAGTTGAGAGGAGTACGGCACTTCCTGCCATACAGAATTTCAAATGGGGCCTTGCCCGAACTTGCTTGAAAAGTGTTGTTGTAGGAGAATTCAGCATAAGGAAGACAATCCTCCCACTTCATGCCGAAAGAGATCACACAAGCCCTGAGCATATCTTCAAGAATCTGGTTGACACGCTTGACTTGACCGCTAGTTTGAGGATGGAAAGCTATGCTGAAGCGGATGTTCGTGCCCATGGCCTTCTGAAAAGAATCCCAAAACTTGGAGGTAAAGATGCCGCCACGGTCTGAAGAGATCACTTGTGGAACACCGTGCAGAGAGACAATCCGAGAGGTATAGAGTTCCGCCAATTGAGCTGCAGTGATTGACTCTTTGATAGGCAGAAAATGAGCCACTTTAGTGAGTTTGTCGATGACAACGAATATAGCATCATTGCCACGCTTGTACTTTGGAAACCCAGTCACGAAGTCCATTTCAATGTGGTCAAACTTCCATTCTGGAATGGCAAGAGGTTGGAGGAGACCAGCTGGTCTTTGGTGTTCTGCCTTCACTCTTCTGCAGACATCACATTCATTCACGAATTCAGCAATCTCTCGCTTCATTCGAGTCCACCAATAAACCTGCTTAAGGTCCTGATACATCTTCGTGCTCCCAGGGTGGATGGAGAGGATAGAATCGTGAGCCTCGTTCATTATCACTTTACGAAGTTCACCTTTGGGCACAACAATACGATCCTCGAAGAAGAGAGTATCCTTGTCATCAAGGCGGTAGCACTTGTACTTGGGTTGACTCTTGGCAATCCCAATCTTCACCTTTTTCACCATCGCATCAAGAAGCTGAGCTTGGCGAAATGGTCTTCCAAGGTAGGAGAGACTTGAAGGTTGGCGAGGAAACCTTAAGGAACAACTTGCAGATTAAGTTTGCGGAAAGCTTCACAAAGCTCGGGTTGATAAGGCTTGAGAATAAGACTATTGCAGTAAGCCTTTCTGCTCAATGCGTCAGCAATCACATTGGCCTTGCCTGGAGTATACTCGATACTCAGATTATACTCTTGAATCATTTCGACCCATCGAGTTTGCCTGAGGTTGAGATTAGGCTGAGTGAAAATGTACTTGAGACTCTTGTGATCAGTGAAAATGTCCACTTTTCTTCCCAATAAGAGATGTCTCCAAGTCAAAAAAGCATGCACAACTGCCGCCAACTCAAGATCATGAGTGGGGCAGTTCTTCTCATTGGGCTTCAATTGGCGAGAGGTATAAGCAACAACTTTCTTCTCTTGCATCAACACTGCGCCAAGACCTTGGAGAGAGGCATCACAAAAGACCTCGTACGGTTTGGATTCATCAGGCAGAGTCAGAACTGGAGCAGTGATCAATTTCTCTTTCAAAGTATTGAAAGCAATGTCACACTCCGGAGACCAAACGTACTTGACGTGCTTCTGGAGAAGATTAGAGAGAGGCTTCGCGATCTTAGAAAAGTTTTGAACGAATCTTCGGCAATAGCTTGCGAGACCGAGGAAGCTGCGGAGTTGCTTCACGTTCTAAGGAGGTTCCCAATTCACAATTGCAGACACCTTCTCAGGATTCACGGCAATGCCCTTGGCAGAGATGATATGACCAAGATAAAGAACCTCATCGAGCCAAAATTCCCACTTGGAGAACTTGGCGTAGAACTGATGTTCTCTGAGCTTATCGAGTACCAAACGCAAGTGCTTGGCATGATCTTCCTTGTTCTTCGAGAAAACCAGAATGTCGTTGAGATAGACCAAAACAAAGGCATTGGTGTAGGCGTTGAAGATGAAGTTCATCATGCGAGAGAACGTCGGAGGAGCGTTGACGAGGCCAAAAGACATGACAGTGTATTCATATGAACCATAGCTTGTCCTGAAAGCCGTCTTGGGAATATCTTGCTCACGGATTCGAATCTGATGATGACCCATGCGGATATCAAGCTTGGATAATATTTGGGCACCTTTGAGTTGTTCGAACAGCTCATTGATGTTGGGAAGTGGGTATTTGTTCTTGATGGTCTTCTTGTTCAATGGACGGTAATCAACACAAAGTCGGTCCGTTCCATCCTTCTTCTTCACAAAAAGAACACCACAACCCCACGAAGAAGAACTAGGCTGGATGAGACCCATTCTTTCTTGAATATCGAGTTGCTTCTTCAGCTCCTTCAACTCTTCAGGTCCGAGCTTGTAAGGACGCTTGCACACCGGTTCCGTGCCAGGCTCAAGATCAATTACGAATTCAACTGGCCGGTGTGGAGGCATTCCTGGAAGCTCTTCTGGAAGACGTCTTGATATTCGCAAACGACTGGAATTTGCGAGATAGCATCCAGTTCACCCTTCTCATTGAGAGAAAACAGACGGATGGTATCGTCACGAGCGGCAAAGACAATTACATCCTCAGACGAATGAGTCAATTAAATCTGTCTGGCTGCACAATCAAGATGTGCCTTGTGCTTAGAAAGCCAATCCATTCCGAGAATAAGATCAATATCCGAGTCGCCTAGAACAATAGGAGAAGCTAGAAATTTGTAGTCGCCCAACGTGATAGTAATATCCGGGACGCAGAAATTAGCTGTCATTTGCTTGCCCGGTGACACGATTTGCAAGGAGTTTTGCAGATGCTGATAATCGCACTCATACTTCGATGCAAAAGGTTTGGAAATGAAACAATGCGATGCACCAGTGTCAAAAAGAACTTTTGCAAGAATATCATTAACAGGAAGGTTACCCATAATCACATCTGATGAGTCCTCTGCCTGAGCTGCGTTCATCAAGTTGACCTTGGCGTGCTTGGGGTTATGCTTGACCACAGCTGTACTTGCCGATCTCACAGGAGGAGGAGGAGGAAGACGCCTCTGGTTGAGATACTTGTTGGCATAGTGACCCTTCTGTTGGCACTTGTTGCACGTGACCCCTGAAAGCGAACGGTGGTACAGAGCACTTGATCTTGGAGCTTGAGACGAAGTCTTGTTCTGAAAGCCAGGGTTGGGTGGGTGGGAAGAACCACTGCCACCTTTGCTCTTCTGCTGATACGGCTGACGGAACGGAGGAGGAGGAAGCCAATACTTCTGCTGCTTGGCCACTTGAGTAGAGGAAGAAGGAGTAACATCTTTGACTCGCTTCTTGGAAGCATCACACCTCAGTTGAGCGGCCTCTTGCTTCAGTGCCATGTTGTAGAACTCATCGCACCTCAAGGGCTCAAAGAGAACAAGAGCTAGCTGAATTTCTTCTCTGAGACCACCCCTGAACTGGTATATCATGCTCTTCTCATCAGGGACGTCCTGTTTGGCAAAGCGGGCGAGTTTCTGGAACAACTTGTTGTAGTCATGGACAGACAAAGAGCCTTGCTTCAGGTTGCGGAATTCCTCACGCTTACTTTCAACCACGCTCTGAGGGATGTGATGAGCTCGAAAATCTTGACGAAATTCATCCCAAGTGATAACATGTCCACCTATGGAATCCTTGTACTGCTGGAACCATTCTGCAGCTTGATCTTTGAGTTGGAAAGAAGCAAACTTGACGAAATCTTCAGGCCTGACGTTACTGCACTCAAAATGCTTACACAGATCCACGAGCCAATCGTCAGCATCGGTTGCCTCAACACAAATGCTGAAAGTCTTTGGCCCGTTAGCAAGGAACTGGTTGAGTGTAGTAAAGTGATTCTGATTGTTGCCCTGATTCCCTTGGTTGCCTTGATTGCGCTCTTGGAGAATTTGCATGATCAACTGTGTGTTTGCATTGGTTGCAGCCATCACAGCTTGCCATGCCTCCGGAGGAGGTCGAGGTGGTGGCGGATCTTGATTCTGATTCTGACTGGTGCTCTTAGAGGGAGCCATCCTGAAGAGGTTGACCACCGTTAGCACATATACAGATAAAATGAAGCTGAATCCAACGGAAAGAAAATTGCAACATAAAGTCTTCACATCCGAACACAATGAACGAATGCATTCCTCTTGAAATGGTCACACATCCATAAATTGAGAAGCCACGTAGAATTAAGGTAGAGAAATAAATCAACAAGGTACGGCTCAAAAACGAATAATCGGTAAGAAATCCCAATCTCAAACCAATATCCGTGGAAGAAGAACTAGAGCTACGAGAATTCCCACCTATGAAACTCCCGAACCTTTCCGGTTATGCAATCAGGTGTTGGGGATACAGGGGAAGCATAATATCTCACCCAAATCTAGCAAATCCTACATCCAGCTGTATCCATCCTTCAACACATAACCGAGAAAAACTTCAGAAACCATCTACCTCAACCTTCGAAAAGCATCCGTTATACAAGTTATGGCGATACTCCCGAACTCCCGCCCCAGTACTGGGTGGCGTCGAGGTTATCTCACCAACGAACTGCATAAAAGAGATTTTTGATGTCGGTGTACTAAACTCACGTATTCCAGAATTGCAACGATAAAATTATGACGACAACACCTCAGAGCTCAACTCCCCGGGACACTTCCACTAAACCCCTGACCGGAGGCACCAAGACAATGTTATCATCATAAAACTATCGGAACGATTCCAAGATACCCGCGTGATCCTAATTTTTTTTAGTGAAATTTGAGAAGAGAAGAGTCAAAACTCTACGTCAGTATGCCTTACCAGAGCGATGAGGAGACTGGGAAGTAAAAAGAATTCCTAAACTCTCCGATATATAGATCCTAAATGACTCAAAACATTTTTCTAGACACAACTCGGCTGCTAAAAACGATCAAGCAATGGGGCTCCTAAGGTCGGGGAAGGCTCTGATTACCAACTTGTAACACCCTCGATGCGACTATAACTCCCACGTGTCGAGGCATGACTTAGAGGCATAATCGCACTGAAGGCATATGTCGCAAGTCAGGCAATCATCACAAACATCCCATGTAATATAGATAATAAAAGGGGTAACATAGTTGGCTTACACCCGCCACGTCAATCAAGTACATAAATAACATACATCATCCAAACACTCACGGCCCGACTACGACGCCAAAATGAAAGATAACCCAACATGCGACATGGTCCTGATCACCCCCAACTGGGCACCACTACTGATCATCAGGAAAAGAAACATAGTATCGCTGAGATTCCTCGTCGAACTCCCACTTGAGCTCGAGCGCGTCACCTGGAGCGGAATCATCTGGACCTGCATCTGGTGTAATAGTAATCTGTGAGCCACAGGGACTCAGCAATCTCACACCCTCGCGATCAAGACTATTTAAGCTTAATAGGTAGGGTAAGGTAAATATATGTGGAGCTGCAGCAAGCGACTAGCATATGAGGTGGCTAACCTATTCGCAAAAGAGAGCGAGAAGAGGAGGCAAGGCGCGAGCGAGAAACTAGAGAACAACCTGCACAAACATTACTCCAACACCATGTCCACTTCCCGGACTCCGCCGAGAAGAGGCCATCACGGCAACACACTCGGTTGATTCATTTTAATTAGATTAAGGTTCAAGTTATCTACAACCGGACATTAACAAATTCCCATCTGCCCTTAACCGTGGGCACGGCTTTCGAAAGTTCAAATCCCTGCAGGGGAGTCCCAACTTAGCCCATGACAAGCTCTCACGGTCAACGAAGGAATAGACCTCCTCCCGAGACGTTCCGATCAGACTCGGTATCTCGGTTCTTCAAGACACTTCGACAGGTTAAAACAAGACCAGCAACACCGCCCGAATGTGCCGACAAATCCCGATAGGAGCTGCACATATCTCGTTCTCAGGGCACACTCAGATGAACTCTCCATACAACTAAAACCAAACCTCGAGTTTGCCCGAGGGGGCGCTGCACAGGACTCTAGTTCGGACCAACACTCAGAGGAGCACTGGCCTGGGGGGTTAAATAAGATGACCCTCGGGCTCCGGAAACCCAAGGGAAAAAGAGGCTAGGTGGCAAATGGTAAAACCAAGGTTGGGCATTGCTGGAAAAGCTTTAATCAAGGCGAACTATCAAGGGGTTCCCATTATAACCCAACCGCGTAAGGAACGCAAAATCCAGGAACATAACACCGATATGACGGAAACTAGGGCGGCAAGTGCACCACTTGGCAAGCTTGTGCTAGTCACCACACACATCACAAAAATACATGGGTTGCACCTCTGGAAAGATGACAAAACCCTTAACAAAACATATGTAGAGCATCAGGGCATATCATGCACACAATAATCATGGCAAAAATGACAAATGTCTAAATGGAGTAGCAGATCTGACAATTAACTCAAGTAGCCCTCTTCTAACAGCATTTCGGGCATCAAGATGAACTCAAATGAAAATGATGCAATGGAATGAAATGATGTACTCTTTGAGGCGAACAATTTGATATGCTATATGCCCAAATCGGAGCTACGGATGCGAAGATACGATGCTATGAACATGGGCACATGGATTAGGAAATCCAGGGACTTAGTGAAAAAAACAACCTCTCTCAGATCTAGGGTTTTCACGGAATCCGAGGCAGCGGCGGATATCGCCGGATCCGCGCCGGGAAGAGGCAGACGCGGTGGCCGAAACTGCGGGGATGGCCGGAGCGGCGCGCAGGCTCGCCGACCGAAGAGGGAGGAGGCGGCGAGGTGGCGGTGGCCGGTGCCGGAGAGGAGGGCCGGCGTGGCGGGCGATGCGGGGCGGCTCGCGGCGGGCGGCGTCGAGCTTGCCTTCGCCGGCGACGAGGAACGGGGCGGCGGGGCGGCGGCCGGTCGCGAGGGAGACGAAGGCGGCTCCTCTGGCTCGAGCGGTCAGCGGGGAGGGCCGGCCTCGGGCCTTCACGGGCCGGCGCGGGAGGCGGGGAAGTGTGCGCGGGCGCGACAGGTGGCGGCGGTTGATTGGCGGAGGCGGATCGGGCGGACGTGTCCGGCGGCGAGGGGAGCTGTTTTTAGGGTTTCGAGGAGGAGGAGATCCGGATTTCGAGGAAGGGTCTATTTATAGGCATAGAGGGAGCTAGGAGAGTCCAAATGAGGTGCGATTTTCAGCCACGCGATCATGATCGAACGCTCTAGGTGATGGAGCAGGTTTTGGGCCAAATTGGAGGGGTGTTGGGCTGCAACACACATAAGGCATTTTCAATCTCTCGATTAACTGTTGGAGTATCAAACGAAATCCAAATGATACAAAACTTGACAGACGGTCTACCGGTAGTAAACCAAGGTCACTTGGCAAGTCTCGGTCTAATCCGAAAATGTTTAATCTCCACACACGAAAAAAAGCTAAAAATGACCACCGAAGGAGAACGAAACGCCGGAATGCAAAATGGACAACGGGGAAAATACTCGAATGCATGAGATGAACACATATGCGAATGCAATGCACATGATAACATGATATGAGCTGCATGACAACGATAACAACACACGGAGACAAAACTCAAACCTAAGAAAATAAAATAACTGGCCAAAAACGGCTCGAGTTGAAGTATAAATTGGGAAAGTTACATCCGAAGTGTTACACATATTGTCCCAAGCGATCCAATGCACTTTATTTTGATCATTAACTACGCCCCACCAGAAGTTCGAAGAGCACAAAGTGTTGTTGTTGACATGCATGGTTGGTATACTTCAGAGCACAAAGTGTTCATTTCATCGCTAATGTTTTTTCTTTTTTCTTTTCAGGTTGTACTTTCACATGATTCTATGATTACCTGAGTCCATGAAGTAATCAATAATCTTCCTGAAGTATTTTACATCTAAACGAACAACTATTGAACAATTGTCGATTCCTAACTTATAAATTTGCAATTAAAATTGAGTACTACTATGAGTTATCAAAACTATGCTCAAATGGATGATTGCAAAAAAAAAAATATTTTTACTGAAGTTATATAAATTTTAGCTCATTTTATACTTGTGCAATTTGTGTGCAAGTGCAGGCTGTGCGTGTGTATTGGAACATCCGGAAAGAAAACCCTGTGACATGTATTTGGTTGGATGCTGGTATTCCAACCGAGGCTTAAATTGTCCTGTCAAAAATCTCGTGTGGCATTGAGCTGTGGTGCACAGGATTTGCTTCTGCAACTGATACCACACATTTCCAATCAAATTCACAAGATGAGCAATCAGAGAAGCCCAGCAAATCAAAGCAAATTACATCAGAGACTTGTTACTGTTACTACACTGGGGTTAAATTGAACGATATTTGGCCATTCTGAATTTTGCTATTGTTACTGTCGTTTGTGTTCCATGGAATGCGTCCTGCTAAATACTCAATTCACAAATATAAGATGTTTTAGATATTTCAATGTGGACTTGAACAAACACACAATACACATCTTATATTTGTGAACTCAGGGAGTAGTAGTTAATCCCTGAGATTAATAGAGCTTACTCATTGATAAAGATATCTGTTGGAACAGAAAATGGCGATATGATGCCATCTATTCATATGTTTTTTCAATGGTAGTTGATGAATGTTCCAGTACAGTTCTTGTATGCCGCTACATTTGGCTGTTATCCATGAACTTGCAGCCTCTGCGTATGACACTGAGATGCAACTCGATCAGTTTGGTGGAAACCGCAGACCCAACATTTCAACATGCAACATCTGTGCTGGGACTGAAAGACCAGAACAAATCCGAACTATTTGCTCTTGAAGAATTATGGCCAGATATTGTGGCTTGGAGTTAAAAGATGGATCTCCAAACAATCTTCTCCTGGCTTGTCATTCTAAGCTCCATGCGGCAGACAGGGCGCCATTGAACGGCGCCTGCTGTTGACTCATAATATAGAGCCCAACAAATTCATCCTGATCTACAAATCTACAAATCTACAAAGAGATAAAAAGAGAGAACAGAGCAGAACGGAAGCGATCGGAAATTCAAAAACACAACAAACGGAAATCCAGATGCGATCAGAGCCTGTCGGGATGTATGCGTGTCATCACCTTGTGACATCAGGGGATTGACAGACTATCATACATAACATCATCACCTCGCATGAATCCAAATCAATCCACCATCAAATCGAAATACACAGCCGGAAACAAGGAAAAACAAGTACAAATTGGATCGAACTTGGGGGCTCAGAACTTCTTAGAGGGTTGTGTTACCGACATGGGCGCATCCGCCTCCGGCACAGGTTTCGCTCCTCATTGCCGACCGACGACCAACTGACGCAACAACCAATCTCTTACCAAGAACAAAAATAGAAAGGAACCAGAGCAATTGATTCGAGGAGGAGGAATGATCAGAAATCTCGTGTGGAATTGAGATGTGATGCACATGATTCATTCTGCAACTCTTGAAAGGGGATCATCACACCATTCCCCCCAACCCACCAAATTCGCACGAACAATCGAGACGAGAAATCACAAGAAACGCCGCAAGCCGCACAAGAAATCTAGACAAAAAAATCACCATAGAAGAAAAAAAAAAGAGAAACACCGAGGATGATATCCAGCTATCAGCTAAGCAAAAAATTCAGATGAGATTTCGGCGGCGGCGGCGGCGGCGGCGGGCGGACGAAGGAACCCTAGCCTGGACTGGGACGAACCGGTGTGCCCTCGCTCTGGTTTTATAGATGGTCTCTGCTGCGGGGCGAGTCACTGGGAAGTGGGTCCCACGAGCCAGCCGATCGCGCACCGTCCACTCGCGCATCGACGGCGGGGATACCTCCCTGCTCTCTTGGCCCTGCCTTTCGTTCCCTGGTGGTGGTGGCGCGGATAACTCGAGGGAGTCCGGGAGATTGAGGTCGGTCGAAGCGGCAATGGCGATGGCGATGCGGGCGGCAGCGGCCTTCTTCTCGCCCTCCGCCTCCCCGAGCACGAAGCAGCAGCAGACGCACGCCGTCTTCTCCACACGGCGCGGCTCCACCCGCCGTATCCATCACCGTCGCATCCGCGCCTTCCCAGGTCAGCGCCCGCCCGTCCTCCCTCCGTTGCAGATTCCCTTCCCGCAGTGGTGATTTTCTTGACAGCAATGGCTTCTGCCGCCGTGGATTTGCAGCCACCGAGCTGACCCTCGAGGAGCTCAACCCCTCCGTCGCCCTGCTCGTACGTGCCCCCCACACATCCGTCTCACCGTTATTCTTCTCCATTCGTTCACTGCTGCTTTCTGGTGGGTGTGCATGACCGCAATCTCAATTTTGTCCAGAGGAAGACCGCGGAGGCCGTCGGCGATTTCAGGAAGACGCCCATCTACATCGTCGGTAATAATGCTCTTCTTTCTCTGCAAACTCTTCATTCAATGCATTGCACGCGGTCCCAGTTCAGATTGGAATTGTTGGTGAATGACACGCACTGAACTGAACCGAATCGGATGCAGGGACGGACTGCAATGCCAAGCGCAACATCGCCAAGCTGCTCGCCAACTCCATCATTTACCGCTACCTCTGCAGCGAGGACCTGCTCGAGGACGTCCTCGGCGGCAAGGAGGCCCTCGCCGCCTTCAGGGAATCCGACGAGAAAGGCTACCTCGAAGTCGAGGTGCTCTCTCTAAACAAACCATCTTGATGAAGTTCATTCGTTCGTTCAATCCTGGCACCATTCTCATGACGTTGTGTCTGAATGTACCTGAAACTGTCCGCAGACCGAGGGGCTGAAGCAGCTCACGTCCATGGGCAGCCTCGTGCTTTGCTGCGGCGATGGCGCCGTCATGAACTCCACCAACTTGTATGCACTTAAATGCCTCTAGTGCCTTCATTGTATCTCTCTTTTGTGAGCAGCCATTAATTGTGTGTGTATCTAATTGAGGTTTTCTGACCGATGTTTGTGTCTAATGATCTCAAGAGGGCTACTGAGGCATGGAGTCTCCATCTGGATCGATGTCCCTCTCGAATTAGCCGTAAACGATATGTTGAAGAGCAAGGGGGCGCAGGCTATTTCAGACCCTGATTCCTTTTCTCAGGTTCTTTTCCCTTCTCTAAATTCTACCCTCCTCGTGATGTTGTTATTCCTGTTTTCTTGAGAAGGGGTGACTTAGATAGCCTTGTATTGTTTACACTTGGATAACTGTGATTCAGATTCTGTACACACACTAAAAGGGTTCTCTCTTGACTCTGCGTTGCTTCTTAAACAACAGTCACTAATCCATCCGTGTTAAAACTGCATCCAAATTTGGTCTGTAATGCAGCAAGTGTAAAAATTCAGAATGTGGTGTTCATCATGGTTATGTGCAGGCTGCATATGAATGGAGCATCCTTGTGCTCATGTCATCTTGCTTGTACACGCCCTTCATATAGGATGGATACAGAGCCTATGATACCTTGCATTTGCATTAAATTGGAGAATCTTTTGCTAAGACCCTGTTCTTTTTGACGTGTGCGTCTCGATCTTAGCCTGAAATCGATGTCAATTATGCCTACTGAAAGGTGATGGGCTTACGATCTATTGAATCACAGTGGAGATATTATGCTTGCAGGCAATGGCAAAGCTCCGTCAGCGTTATGATGATTTGAAAGAGCGGTATGCAGTTTCTGATGTTACAGTTTCAGTACAGAGTAAGCAGACAACATCCAACATCCTTCCTTCACTTTGAACATAGTTGATGTATTTTCTGCGGCTGGGAGAAATCCTATTGACATTCTCTTGAACTGAACACCTTCCAGACGTGGCTTCTCAGCTAGGCTACAGCAGCATCGACTCTTTGAGCCTGGAGGACATGGTCATTGAGGTATGCAATATAAGCATACTAGACAGAACTGTGTCTGCACAATTGGAAAAAGCGCAAATAACTGCAGCTGAATATGGGACCCTTTTTTTTTGTAAATAGCTTCTCGTGAATATAGCTAACGGTGACGTTGGACACATTCCAATTTTCCTTTTTCAGATTGTGAGTCGGATTGAGAAGCTGATCCAAGCGAAGGCGATGATGGAAGCTGCTGGGAAGCCTGAATGATTCGAGCATCGACTGCGGTCCGAGGAATCAAGTTCCGCCGCTTGATTTCAATATTTTTGCGACATTTCATATACATAGTGCGCACCGATGAAGGCTTTGGGGGCATTTCGTGTAAACGAGTCTTTCACGACATTATAGTAACACAGTACTCCTCGCTGCAAGTTATTCATGTGGCCAGTTGTAAAATGTATATGGCTCAACGGTCGAACATTAAGCAGGAGAATTTTTTTTTCCAATGAGTAAGAAAGTAGAAGAGGAGCATCAGTTCACTCTTGATGAAAGTCAAATTTGTGTCAGTCGATTTTTGCATCGCACGCCTAATTGCTCACCCTATGCCATTGTCTAATTCGAGGGGCATCAAAACCAGTGAATTCCATTTCCGGCAAGGTCCTGGCTCGGACAACCGTGCCTTCGCCTTGCCTGCTTCTTCCTTGTTTGGCGAAACCGATAGACGCCGACAGAGAATACGGGCAAGTTACGAGTACCAAACGCGGCGAGTCAAACCGTGTATGTACGGTTCCTTGTTCGCCAGATGTTTGTGTCTAATGATCTAAAGATGGCTAGTGAGGCATGTAATCTCCATCTGGATTCATGTTCCTCTTGAACGCGAACGATACGTTGAAGAGCGAGGGGACCCAAGCTATTTCAGACCCTGATTCCTTTTCTCAGGTTCTTCTTTCTTCTTCATATTCCATCATTCCTGTTCTCTCTACTACGTAGATGCAATAACCTGTAGATAGCCTTGTTGTGCTTACCACACTATGTGTTATTGAACAATTGCGGTTTAGATTCAGCAGCCATACTAAAAGGTCCATCTTTGGACTCTCCCCTGTGCCCTAAACATCAGTCTAATGAATCCATCCCTGTAAGAGCTCCAAACTTGATGTATGATGCAGCAAGTGTAAATTCAGGATGTGGACTCCGTGCTGCATCGCCGCAAAAAAGAAAAAAGAAAAAAAAAAGACTCCATGGTGCAGATTCATTGTGCGTTCATCACAGTTATGTTCGTACCGCATAAGACCGAACCAAAGCATCCCTGTATTCATGTGGAGTTGCAATTCTATCCACCATTTGCAAAAGCAGGTTAAGAGCCTACGATTCATTGCATTTCCATAAGATCCTGCCCTTTGTTTCCATGCTAGTTGTTCTTTCTGACGAGTCCATATCAATCTTTAGCCTGAAATTGATGCCAAACATACCATCTGAAAGGTGACAGGCTTGTGAATCAATCTAATCACAGTAGACATATCGTACTTGCAGGTGATGGGCAAGCTCCGGCACCGTTATGATGATCTGAAAAAAGTTCACTAAAGACCAATGTTTTAAATAGCGGGCTATGGCATATAGCGGCGACCCTTAAAAACAGCTATAGCGGCAAATTATACATGAAATCATTTAGCGGCAACATGCTCAAACAGCTATAGCGGGGCTATAGCCGGCTATTTAAAACTATGCTAAAGACAGTTAACATAAACTGAAAAAAGTTCGTGAATTTTTGGAAAAGTTCATGAATTTTAATGAAGTACAATTAAAAAGTTTAGCAAACTGAAAACAATTTATGAATTTGTAAAAAGTTCATGAAAATTTTAAAGAGGTTCATGAAAATTTGAGAAAAGTTCACTAAAAAAAGTAAGTACAAACTGAAAATAGTTCATGACATTTGAAAAAAAAGTTCATGAAGTTGGAAAAGTTCACAAATTTGAGAAAGTTCATGCTTTTGAAAAAAATCATAAAATAAAAAGGAATCACTAAAAATAAAAACCAAAAATATAAAAAACTAATAGAAAGACAACAACCCCCGGTCCAGTAAAAAACCAGAAATATAAAGAAAAAAGCTCTAGAAGTTTCTAGAAGCTTCTCAAAACCGGTTTAGAAATCACGTTGGTGCGCTTCTAAATGGGCGCGGCTATTTTCTACCGGCGCAAACGTTGCTGAATAGGGATTGGGCCATCCCTTGCCATCTAATTCAAGCCCAGAAGCACTTCGGCCCATCGTGTATTGTCTGGCCTTGTAGGAATCCATTTTTTAAAATAGCCAGATAGGAATTCCCTGGCCTCAACATCATATTCCAATTTGCCAACAAAAAAATCATCCTCCATTGTCGCACCCGAAGGTTGTGAGTCCACGGGCTGTCCGCTCGTGACTTGCTCTCGTCTACGTCAAAGCAATCGCAGAGCATTTCTTCAAAGATGGGAGAATAAGAAGAGAAAAGTACTCCCTCCGTCCAATGTTTTTCAACACTCAACATGTCCGCGTGGCTCTATTTTGCCATGTCCTGACGAGCGCCCTCCCCTGTCAGTTTTACTGTCAAACGCGCTAAGTGAATGATCAATGCCTTTTGCAACATAGTACCCCCTCCGTTCATAAATGTAAGTCTTTGTAGAGATTGCACTAGGTGGACTACATACGAAGCAAAATGAATGAATCCATACTTAAAGTGCATCTATATACATCCGCATGTAGTTCATAATGGAATCTTTACAAAGACTTATATTTAGGAACGGAGGAAGTAATATATATAGTGATGACTTTTTTGCAAAAATGAAAAGTGACCATCAGCTGTTTTCTGCAATTTTGCCGTACAATGTGGCTGTTTTCCTGGTTTTTACTCTGTAGTCTCTACGAATCGACTGTAGAACCATCCTTGTGGCAATTCGCTGACTGGCCTTTTTTTTCTTTTATTCGAATCAACGAGCTTTATTGATCAAAAGGATTGATTACAATCTTGCTGAAGAGCCTGACTGGCATATTCTTGCTTTGCCGGTTACACATAATAATATGTCTCGCAGAAATTTTGTGTGTGTATGAAGTTGGCACGTCCCCGGCAAAAAGCAAAAAGTTGCCAAGTAGGACTTTCATTTCCAAATTTGTTTTCAAAAAGGGAAAAAAAATGAAGGTCCTATTATCTGGACGATGCACACGGGCACAATATATGTACGCACGATCAATCGCAACCTCGCTTCATCTTGATCGACACGACAGTTATTTTGGTAACGGATTCTAAAAAAAAAGGTTATTTTGGTAACCTACGTACGTGCAACCGCGACCTTTTCTTGTCCTGCAAGACGCGCATGCATGCATGGGAGAATCAACAGATATACCGGCCCATTTTCTCTTAAAATCTCTGGCTAGAGACACGTGCATTTACGATACGTTCGAGCTCGTACGGTCCTTCCGGCCATATATATGTCTACATGATCCTACGCCTCCGACGTAACCAATTATACGCACGCACGTAGGTCAAGCGAAAACCAGAGCTGATCATCGTCGAGATGGCGGCAGCGATCTTGCAGCAGGTGGCCGGCGGCGCCCTCATGGGCGCGTCGTCCCCGGCGGCGGCGGACCTGGCGTGCCGGGCGGCCGTCATGGCGGCGCCACGCCTCCTCGGACTCATGCAAAGGAACTACCACTCCTCGGCGCCGCGCGCGCCCCTGCACCGGCCTGCTGCGGCGGCCATCGCCTCCGGGTCCCGCGGCCTCTCGTCCTACGACAAGTACGCCAGCCAGCTGAAGGTTTGATCAGTTTCCATCTTTCTTGCTCCGATCTGCCAATCAGTCTTGATCGGTTTGGTGCTTGATTGTCTAAACTTAATCTGCTTACTTTCACGTGTGTGCGATTAGCTAGCATGATCGATGATCTCTTCTCGTTGATACTCACTTTTTCATGCATCTCTCTTGCTCCGATCTGACCAATCTGATGATAAGTTTGCTGCTGCTTGACTGGCTAGCTTAATCTACTTACTTCCGCGTGTAATGATTAGCAATTTAGCACGTTCTCTTCTCTCTGATATTTCCTTGATTTGATAATTCATGTGATTGTTGCATTGGTTATTACTGGAACATCTAATCAGTCTGATTTCTCTCCAAGAAAAGGTTATTTTACATGATCTGATTGGCTTTTAGTTTGAGAAACTCAATAGCTGCAGTAACGTCTGATCTGGTCTGGTCTCCAAGGAGATCGCAAGATCAATATTAGTTCCACTGAAACATCGATCGTAGCATATTTTTCTTGATTAATCAGTATGATCGTGTGACACTAGATTAACTGTGCTTTGTGCTAATTCACTAATTAACTAGGATGAGGAGGAGAAGATGAGGACGAAGAAGCAGCTTGCCGTGGCGCTGATGAATGACACCCCGAGGAGCAGCGGCGACGGCGACCACGGGGAGGAGGTCAAGAGCGTCAGCAACCTCCTCTCCCTGCTCGGCGCCCCCGCCCCCGCCCCCACCAACGGCCCCACGGCCGACCAGCTCGCCAAGCAGCTGCTCAACGAGCGCCGGAGCTTGCTGGAGAAGAAGAAGAACGCACTGCTGATCGAGCTGCTCAACGGGGACGGCCACGGCAGGGAGCACAAGACGGCCGAGGTCGTCGCCGCCGCCCGCCAGCTCCTGGACGACCTCGCGGCGTACGAGGAGCGCCGCGCCCACAAAACCTTCTCCGCGTACGTACATGCAATCATGCATCCTTAGCATGTCACATGCATAATCAAGATGATTGATTGATTGTTTGGATGGATGGGCGCAGGGAGCTGAAGGGTCTGCAGAAGATGGTGGAGGCCAACAGGCTCAAGGCCGAGGCCGACAACAGGAGCGCGATGAGCTCCATAGATCTAGTCAAGGCGCAGGTCCAGTCGACTAATGCCACCGTCCACTCTTACCGCGCGTAAGTGTGTATATATGCTACTGTTCATGGCTACTCCTATAACAGCACTTGGTTTATTTGTCATGGAACCATGGCCGATCGACCTCCCTGAAATTATGTCCCTCTTCAATTTGTGGTGAAGAACAGATGACATTTGATTTTGGATTTTGATGATGCAGGGACGTGAAGCGGCTAGAGGCCGGAGTGGCAGAAGCCAGATTAGAGGCAAAGATGGCCGGGGAAATCGTGGACTCCGTAAAGAAGTATGTTATCTAACTAACTACTAGTACTTACAAACAAATACTACATTGCACTGAGAATTCATTGATATATAATATGATATATTGATGCTGATGTTGTGTATATGATCACTAATTGGGCGCTGAATTGGGTGATGCAGGACAGGGGAGAGGTTGGAGGGGAAGTATGGAGATTTGTCGAAAGGGGTGGAGTCGGCTAAAGGTCTCTCGTGCTTCGTGTTCTGGTGCGGCGCCCTGAGCGGATTGAGTTATTATATGAATTATTATTTATGATTGAACTTGAGTCGAGGGCCGCCTTGCAAGCTTTGTTGGTGCCGTGAGAGACATGGGTACTAGTAGATCGATCGATCGACCGGGAAATATATTTTGCGATGTTATATAACTTCTCCATAAAAATATGGAGTATACCGCTCCACGTCCTGATATTGGTTCCTTGTTTTTGAGATAGCTCGCCATTCATGCATGCTGAGTGGTCTGATATCTCCTGATCTTTTTTGCATGCACCGTATGCATGTTGTGCGGGGCAGTGGGCCCGTCTCTGCATGCCTACATACAGACCAGGGTATGCATGCATATATAAGAGATCTCCATATATAATGCTCGCGCGTAAGTGTGATATGGGATCATATATGATTGAGCTAGAATAATTCATGCGTGCACGTCGCCTGGCAACAAATATCCAAATAACCTCCTCAATCCTTCCCCATCTTCTGCGTGCTAATCTTGCATGAACAACCAACTCAATCAATATCAGAACATGTCGTGAGCATGGGGGTTTGTCCCTTCCGCTTTGCCTAAAATAGAGAGTGAAATATTTTATAGGACCCAACATGGAATGTCAGTCTTGCGTAGACTACAATTTTGGTTGCGTATCTTCGCTTCTTGGTCTTTCCTTTGACTTTACCTTCTTATTTCTCACGGCATCTCCAACAGTTGTAAGATAGGTGTTGGTAAATTTGTCACCTAGGACATAATGATGATGTAACATGTAATAAATATGGAGAGAGAGCAAAGTTGTATGTAGAATAATCAACAACCTTTGCACAAGCTCCAAGGTGAAATAGAGAGCAATCACATTTATTTTCTCATCATCTATTGGATAGCTTAGTTTATAACCTATTAAAGTAGTTGTATGATAGCTTGGTTGATGACATGGACATTTTATCAACAAGACTAACATACAATCTATTAGAGATGCCCTCATGGATATAGTTGCTTGGACTTTCAGTCTTTGACAATTTTTCATGTAAGCAACACTTACAAAGGTACTTCCAAATTTAACGAGTACCTATACAAAGAAAATAGAGCTTCCAATTTTTATGATGAACAAATTACATATAGGAAGATCACGATGCACCACACGTAAAGTTCCTATATTGTGGATATAGAAAGACCATGATACTCATAATCAATTACTATACTTATAGTTATTAATAGCCATGTGATGGACAAGTGTCATGCATCCATCACATTTTCTATTGTTGTGTGTGTCCGCTGCTATAGGTTTTCTCTCTCACCTAACATACATTCACATGTTATTCTCTAGTGACTAAGTTTCATTCAAATAAATAGATGCCTAATGCATGTTGAACGCAGTTTGATTTACATTTTGTTTGCATGATTATTGTTTTTGACTTTTTCTGACAAGATCTTTAAAACAAGACCAATATTGAATATATTTTAGATATTATTTTGACAACTAAATCACCACGCTTCAAACTTGTTCCATACAATTTTATTAATTCCATGCAACAAATTTAATAATGTTTCATTGTGATACACACAAAAAAATCTTATTGTTTCACCATGGCTCTCCATATTCCGTTGCATATCATAATGTTGCATTATATATGTACCAATGTGTATCAAACTGATTCTTAGCAATCTAAAAGTTTGTAAATATTAATAGATTTTATTGCAACAAAACTTTGAACGTATCTAGTTTTTAACAAAACATAGCATAGTTCCGTGTACTTTTATAGTTTTTCACTATGTTTTGGAATTTCTACTTTAAAAAATTTTGTTGAAATATATTCAAAAGTGGCTTCGTTCCAAAGTTCTCATCGTAAAAAACACAAATATGAAAACATATTATAAATTGTACTTTTGCTTCAAAAGATAAAATAGATTTAAACTTGGAAATAAAATGAAAAACATGGGATGCGATGGAGCATAGCTGGAAGAGGGTGCTTGCATGTGGTGAGAGAAATATCTACTTGCGAGCAGTATAAACGCATGGCATCGGATCTCGAAGCAAAAGCAAGCGCATGCATGCACGTTACTTCCGGTGCATGGGAGATTAGCTTTTCTCCACCTTCACCCAACTGCAAACATGTCACCTTCATCGGAAATAAAGATGGTTATATCTCTATTCCTAATGGACGAATTGGTTGAATAGTCCCCCCCACTTTTAACCGGTTTAATTTCAACCGGTTTATTTTCAACCGGTTTTTCTTCGTCCCACCTCCCACCCCCCCTCCCACCGGTTTTTCCTCTTTCTCGTCTGGCCGACAATACCCAACGTATTTATGGTAATCAATCACAATTAATTCACGTATGGTAAGGCTATAAACATAGAAATCTCAAATATGATAATTATAGTAATAAATCAATCCATGTATGGTAAGGCTATAACTAAGGAAATTTCGAATATGGTAATTATCACCAGAATCAAAGCTTTTCAAAAAAGTTCTTTTTGCCATACCCTAATCGTGACCTCCTCATCCTGAGGCATTATTTCCATCTATTTCTCAGCTGAATCAGAACTTTCCAAAACTTTGTCTGACTAAATCACAATTTTCCTTCCTTCCCTATCATCTCAATCGAATCATGAGCTATAGGTAAGTCATTTCGTTCTCCACCTCGCACGGGTTGTAATGATTTTTATCATGGTTTGGCCCCCTGCCGTACAAGCCGCTCGATTCCTCCTCCCTCACTCAATTCCTCCACCCTATCTTCTTCTTCATGGTGAGCGACCTAGGCAGCGATGCGTGCCCGTTATGCATCAGCGAGGAGGACCAGGAAACGTTGATTGCCAGCCCCGCGCTCGTCACGTGAACCCGTTCACCGTCAGGTCATGCTGGTGTGTTACGAGTGTAGGTGCACCTTACCTTAGCCATGGAGGTTTGCCGGTGGACAACGGAGGCCTCGCCATGGACACCAGTATCCCTCTCCTCTTCCTGCGCCCTACCTCTCCTTCCTCAGTCTCTACCTCTCTCTCTCTTTTTCTCTGTTCCAGGAGATCTGCAGCCGACGCCGCAGGCCCTGCCCGTTCGCTGCCGGTCACCTCGCCTCGCTGTTCGATCTCACCGCTGGATATGCACGGCTCCGCCGCCCTGTGTCGTCCTCGTCGGGCACCATCATGGCGGCGCGAACACTGTATGCAGTGGCTACAATCGGCGGTGGATTCAACAGCGCGGTGGGCACTAACGAGTAGCGACCCAGCGGGCAGCGGCTGTGCTGGCCGCTGTCTACTGCCGAGGTGTAACGGCTCGGGCCCAGACTCCGAGTTCGTCATGGCGCTCCGCGCGACTTCCCTTGCGCCGGCTGACTCATGCATGCATCTAGAATTTAACTAGCTAATTCCTCCCTTTGACTGCTATTTTATCTGGTTGTACTGTTCCACAGCTTAGGGATCATCTACAAAATCCATCGTCTCATGCATGCACAATCTAATTAATTTATCTACTAACTGCAGTTTATGAATTGCTCCACAGATCATTTATAGAGATGATTTCAGACTTAGAAGTGTTGAGGTCATGATGCTCTAAATAGTTTTGAAGTTGTATTCACGACATCATGATGCTCTAAATGAAATGAAAATTTGATGGATTCAAGAGGAAAATGGTCAGGTATGTTTAGTATGCACTATAGTAGAAATTTCACTCGTGGTCATCTTGGGATACTTGTACATGCTTGGTGTTACAATAATTCTACTAATTAATTCCATGAAAGTGCTGAAATTTGCTCAGTGAACAAGAAACCCACTGGGTAACATATTTGGACGTCATACAAGTGGATCTGCATTTTTTCATTAAGGTGTTGTCTCATCTTTTAATTTGCATCGTCGCTCTTGAATAATTAGTTTTCATAGAGATTTATCTTTGATCTGAACATTTTGAACTTTCTTTTTGCATAACCTTGATAAAAGGATTGACAACAAATAATCAGAGAAGACTAGCCAACAAGATGAGGAGAGGAAAGAAGTGAAAAGAGACAAAATACAGTATGATATATCAATTTAGAAGTCGTAGCAATGCACATCTTTCTAAATATATATCTTTATGTGATTGGTCACAAGTTGTAGTTGGTAGTGGTAGTAGTATATATTCACTATAATTGTTTGTACGAAATCACATTAAAAAAAATCACACATAAATCACAACAATTGCGTGCAAAAACACATAATCTTACCATATTTCATAGGGTGCTATCATTTTTCATGTTTGTAGTTGTAGTGGGAAATAAAACAAATAATCTGGTTCGTATACAATTGGGATTTTTTTATGTTTGCATAATCTTTACCATTACGCAGCACGGTTATGCTTTTGCTACCTCTATATATGTCCTATGATAGAGATGTTCTGTTTTCAACAGGGAAAATGGGACCAATTTAGCTTTATATGAATGCAATTCTATTATCCCATATACTAGAGTTCACATCGAAACTTTATCTAGATGAACTAGACATTAAGTATGCCGTTCTGCAGCTCGCTGGTGCTGTGCTCACACACCGTTCTAATTAATCTTATCCGAGCTCTAGGTATGTATTAATTTTATCTTGATTAGATATTAAATGATTAATCAAACACAACCGGTGTTCATCCAGACTGCATATGCCTGATTGTATTAGTGTCAGCTTTTTCAAGTCGAGTACTACAATGTTCGAAGGGAAATCATTTTAAATTGATCACCTAAATGATACAAGACAACATACAAATTAATCAATCTTAATGTCTACACATTTTATTTGCTCCTGTGTTCACTTCTTTCAAGTTACAACCTCATGGTACTCTTGATTCTTTTGACATTTGTATTAACCGACAATTATTTGGTTGAACAAAACACGGTTATCCATTGGCTACCTATAGTCTTTCAGCACTCAGTTAATACCCCCAGTCTGCCTCTTTCCCAAAGCCGGATAGACATGGCCGCATCAAAACCAAACTATGCATATATTGTTGTCTCCCGTGAGGTTACCAGGTGACTATTACTTATTGTTAGTGTACATCTACTATACTATTTTTAAGTGTCAGACACGTTCCTCGTGGTTGTGTTCTAATGATCTAATGGCTCTGTAGCTAATTCACTCTTGACATTGCTTATTCAAGTTGGAACCATGATCCTGCTTTAAGTATACAGATTGGGAATGAACCCCCTACCAGTTTTGTGTTAAAGAGTTCCAATATTATTTCTTTGTAGTTATCAAGTAGGTTTTTTTGTAGAGTCAATGGTATATAGATATGCATGATAGCATTATTTGTTCAAAATTACCCTTCATCTTCGGACTAAATTCTGATGTGCATATTTTGTTTGCAGGAAATAAATAATGTTGACTTCTTGGACGAAAGTGAACATGATAGCTTGTGTTCTTTTCTACATGAAATAGTAAAAACGGTGCGATTTTGTTGTAATTGCTTGCTCTTAGTTACAATCTTCACTGGGTGCAATAGAATTTTTTTTCTACCCTCTTCTCTGGGTAGTTATGCATCAAGTTTTTTATTGTTGATCTCCTTTTGCATGCATATTTTCTCCATTTTTGGTCTTCGCACAATATCATAGCTATATATTCTTACCGATCGTTGTGTATGGCTGATCAAAGTAGAAGTTTGTAGTCATATTTCTTGCCACTATACAGAATAGCACAATTTTATTGTATGTCCAAGAAGTTGGAAAGATAATTTTTCTAGGTTATATGTGACTACAATTTCTAAACATACAGTAAGTTGATGCTATTGAGTCTTCACGGTTCTCTCCTTTTTCACTTAAGTAAATTATCTGCCCTTCTTAGAAAAACTGTTCTGAGTAAACTTTATTTATCATAGGCATATTTCAACTATTACATCAGTTATGTGGTCAGCATTGGATGTTTATTCTATGGAATGTGCGAGTGTCACAATCTTGACTAAAGCTACAAAGAGATTATCTGAAAAATTGATTGCATAGAGTATGAGATATCACCCTGAATTTTATATCTCGCGGGATATTTGGTATGCCTTTTCGTTATCCTTATTTTGTGCACATATAAGTTATGTATAATCTTAGGGGATGGCTAACCTTTGAAAATTGTGAAAGTTTGACAAGGCATTTAATATTTTGATGCAAGGTGGAGGTGGGGGAAGAAAACAATAAGAAGAAGGATTGTGGGAGGAAGTGGAGTGTCATGTGGCGACTGAGAAGAGGGAGGGGGCATGAAGATGACGAGGAGATGCATTTATCTACCACATCATGAGCATGAGATGTCATCACATGTAAATAGTATATGACTCATATCACACAGCCTTTCTTTCACTTATATGCACTATAGCCCGTAGCAACGCACGGGCGTTCTACTAGTATTAATTGTGTCTCAATCCCATCATACCATGAAGTACTTGATTTGACTCGTCCTGCATACAGGGGCGGATCTAGAGGGTGGACAGGGTGGGCCACGGCCCACCCTGGAATTTTAGGTCAGCCCATATACTATAGGAGACACAGAATGATAAAAAAAAGTAAAAAGCCCATCAGTAGCTATAGTACCAGTTCAGCACCTGCACTGTGGCCCAATACATTTATTTGTCCGACACTACTCGTTCCGTTGATTCCTTCAGACTCGTTACCCAAACTAGCCCAATACAAGCAGCTTGCTCCTTGTTGCTGATTTTGGTACAGCACCAATTGTCACATTGACGCCCTATTACCATTGCTACATGAAAACTGGTTTTTGTTTCACTTTCCACACGAGAATATTTCTACAAGTAAAGGATATTGATGTGATGCTTTTTCCTAACCATGACAGATTATTTGATTGTGTAGTAAATTACCTTTGTTTTTTTATATTTCTTTAAGCTATTCGAGTTATTGTCACAATGATCCAATTTTTTTTGCTACTTAGACCTTTTAGATATTACATGGAGCAGCTTTTTTGTTGTTTACTTTGAACACCCAAGTTTTAAATCCTAGAACCGCCAGTGACATATCGTATTTGTGGTCAATTGTTTTTCAAGGTGGACCACCCTGTTTTAAAATCCTAGATCCGCCACTGCCTGCATATACATACAGTGGCTCTGTTAAGACAAAGTTGTTGATTTGCAATCTAAGCATACCCCTATTCTTGAAAAGAACACTTTCGCTAGCTTTCTACTCGTAGCCACCTTGGCCCTACGACAAAATACACACAATAGCCCAAAGTATTCTGTCGCAATTCTTTGGGCTATTGTACCTTGGCCCTACCGAAGCTTTGTCATTAGGTGTATTGAAGCAATATACTCCCTCCGTTCCTAAATACTTGTCTTTCTAGATATTTCAAATAACTACTACATACGGATGTATGTAGACATATTTTAGAGTGTAGATTCACTCATTTTGTTCCGTATGTAGTCATTTATTGAAATGCCTAAAAAACAAATATTTAAGAACGGAGGGAGTAGATGAGAGCGACTTTGATAGAAATTGGGCATCCTTTGGCCATGGACGTGCATCAGTGGCATTTCCTCTGGCCAACTTGGTAGACAAAATCGACATGTACTTGAGAATACTCCACCTGGTTGTAGATTACCCCTTGCCGGGCTCCCGCAAGGACCATTTTTTGTGCCCAGAGAGCATGCTCAAGTGAGGCACCCAACCATTTTCACGAGTTGGCGCTCTCTCTTGATTTTGGTTTTTTATTTCGGCGTATGTGTTTTCAAGATTTAGATGGTCCTTTTCTGGATTTTTTGGCTTTTCATTTGGATTTCCCTAGGTTTTGAAGAGATTTTTCTGCCCAGTGATGTGCTCCTTCAAAAAGGAAAGAAAATTATGCTTTTACGGGAAGCACATATTTGCGTCTTATGAAAACATAGATTTGCTTCCGTGAGAAAATTGTTCTTCCAATGTGCTTCTAAGAAAAGAAATCCGTGCTTCCACGAGAAGCACATATTAGCCGTGCTTCTAAAAAAGAAAACAATTTGTGTGCTTTCATGAGAAGCACAGATTTGTTTCCGCAAGAAGCACTCGGGGGAAAAAATTGTGCTTCCACGAGAAACACATATTTGCTCTCGTCGAAACATAGATTTGCAGTCGCGAGATGCATAGCTTTGCATCTCAAATAGGGGAAAAAGTGAAAAAACACTACTATGCTTCTTGCCTCTAGTTTTTTCTTCCCGTTTTGTATTTGTTTTTGTTTTTGTAGGTTACCCTTTTTTGTTTATGTTTTTTATTTCTGGTTTTTTCCAATATCTTTGTTCTTTTTCCATGAAACCTATTACATGTGTTCTGGTTCAAAGATTTCTCCGTAGAAATATAATAGTTAAAATGGTTTGGAATTTGGACGCATGGTTGAAGATATATATATATATATATATATATATATATATATTAATCTAGAAAAAAGAAAAACACCCAAGTTGTCTTTTGTACGAAGGATGATAGTGATATCGGGAAAATCCTAAGGCCTTATTTGGTACTAGGGTTTTTGACGGGATTGGTGGGGATAATCCCCACAGGGATTGGGTGAAACCTCAACCTTCACCCAATCCCTTCAAATCCCCATTTATCCCCAATCCACTAGGTGGAGGTAGTGTACTGAATATTGAGAAAAATGCACTAGAGTTTGTGGGTTTGTCGGAAAATGTGAGGATGAAACATGTCAAATACACTAGAACTAAACAGTATTTTGGGATATGTGGGGATTTAGGGGTTGATATGTGGGGATTTAGGGGTTTGACCGGGATAATCCCCACCAATTCCTTAAAATACATTAGTACTCCCCCCGTCCCAAAATAAGTGTCTCAAGCTTAGTACAATTTTGTATTAAATTTAGTACAAAGTTAAGATACTTATTTTAAGACGGAGGGAGTACCAAACAAGGCCTAACTGCGCATTCGGCGGCAATATTGCAACTGTTTCGCACATCATATCGACCTATCAAACTGCATTGGGCTGTCCCATTTGGTAGATGCACATGCACTATAAACTACAGAGTTTACAGGAACCAGTTTTGGAAATCCATTTCCACAAAGTTCCTGCCCGCTTTTGGGGAATTTTTTGGAAGGTTCCTGAACCGGGTTTCTTTAGTCTCTTGTGTTTCTTTACTGATTTTTCTGGTTCCCTTTTTATTTTTCATTCTTTCTGTTTTTTCTCTTTTTTATATTTTATTCAAAAATTCGCCACTTTCAGAAAAATGTTGATGACTTCACAAAAAAATCATATTTGAAAAGAGAATGTTTGAAAATTAAAAAAATGTTTAGGATTTTAAAATTTTGTTCACAGATTAAAAATTTGTTTAGATTTCAAAAAAATCTTCTCTTTTACAAATAATTCACAGATTCAAAAAACGCCCAGGAATTTTAATATTTGGATTTTCCTCAAAATGTTCCCAATTTAAATTTTTCACTTTTTATGAAATTTTTCTACAAATTTTTCAAAGAAACTGTTTGCATTTTCAAAGAACGTTCTTGGTTCTCAAAAAAAGTTCACAAGCTTCATTTCCCCCCCACCTTTTTCGAAACTTGTTATCAAATTGACCGTGCTGCTGTAGTTTGTTCGCTACAGTACCCCGCAAAAGAAAAGAAAAAAAAACGCTTCATGCGCCAATGGGCTGGCCGCCCGCGCTGCAGTTGGACGCAGCAAGCGTCAAATAGGCACCAAACGCCATTTTCTTCTTTGCGTCATCTTTTCCAACCTCTTAGCAAACTGGATTTACGTACCATGCACGTCTGCGTGGTTTCTTGGCACAGCTTCGAATCCCCTAATTTCATTACGTAGCATGCACGGTCCCAATGGACGCGCCGGCCGCCTGCGAGATCGAGCGCCTGCCGGAGGACCTCCTGGTGCAGGTGATATCGCTCACGTCGCCGGCGGACGCCTTCCACGCCACCGCCGTGTCCCGGGCCTTCCACGCCGCGGCCGACTCGGACATCGTTTGGTCCCGCCTCCTGCCGCGCGACCTCCCGCAGTTCGCCAAGAGGGAGCTCCCCCGCAGCCGCCGTCGACGAAGAAGCAGGGGCCGAGCCAGGGAAGACGAGCAGGGGCCTGCCCGGCTCCATTAGCATGTTGCTTTAAATATCTTTTTTTTGGTGTGTGCTTACGTTGCAGCGCATGCAGCTGGACAAGGCCACCGGCGCCAAGTGCTTCACGTTTTCGGCCAGCGCGCTACAGATCACCCAAGCTAATGATGCTCACGCGCCCTTGATACGTGTAGGTTCAGTGCCGGGCTACAGCAAAAGAGGCAAAAGGTTCGAGCAGTTCCCAACTTTGTTTACTACTCCCTCCATCTCAGAATTAGTGTCTCAATCTTAATACGACTTTATATTAAAGTTAGTATGAAATTGAGACACTTATTTTAAGACGGATGGAGTATTTTGGTAAGACTAGTCACAATGAGAGTAACTTTATTAGTAACATCACACATTTCAATACAATATTGCTTATGTGGCAGCTAATTAATAAGGAGAGAGGGGTTTGTGGTAACTTAGCTAGTTACCGTAACATCACACATTTCAAGGCATAATGAGTCTATAGCCTAATAAATGAACTCTTTCATGATACCACTCACACTACTAGGAAAAGGCCTACTAATGGCGCACCTAATTTGGCCATTAATGGCGCATTAGTGGTGCGCCATTAGTAGCACGCCATTAGTATCTGGTATACTAATGGCGCACCATGCGGTGCGCCATTAGTATGCCTCCCAGGGGGCCATGTATACCCAGGTGCTTTGGCATACTAATGACGCACAACAACAGTATGCGCCATTAGTAACTTCGGCATACTAATGGCGTACTGTTTAATGATGCGCCATTAGTATCCTTTGGCACACTAATGGCGCACTATGATGTGATGCGCCATTAGTATGAATATTAGGTTTTTTTTGTTTTTTAATTTTCTATTTTTTGCACAGGTTACAAAATGTATAATTGGACAAAATATAGACAGCACACATCAACAACAGATTCATCGAATAAAATAAAAGATTAGTCTCTGAATACAATTCATCATTTTAGTCTCCGAATACAATTCATCATATTAGTCTCCGAATTGAAAAGACCAAACAAAGATAGAACATTATATTACAAGTCTCGAGACCGCGAGTTTGTCTTCACATTACAAGTCGATATCGATCATCTAAACTACCATCACATAGAAGAGAGCTGCGGTCATCACGATGAGCATCATCACGATGAAACTCGTCTTCATCCGGTTCCTCCAACGCTTCCTCCCCTCTCCCGCTAGATAGCGGGCGTATCTAGATTCGGCCTCGGCCCTAGTGGTGTACCCTTTATAACTGTTACCGCTGAATCGGTGAACCTGTCTCCGACACTCTTCCCAGTCGTTGTAGACTCCGGCAACCTTACCCTTATACACGACATACCACGGCATCGCTATGCAGTAGCCAAACGAAACGTTAGTACCAATTCACAGACAATACATAAGCAACATATAAGTATGCAACAGAACGATCGGAAGAGAAAAGCAAAACATTAATAGCATCGATTACATCTAAGTTGAATGACTCTCGAAACCAAAGAGACATACTACAATTTCATTAAAGTCTAATTACAACATATGAGCCAATCGATGTTTCAGAACTAGACACAGCATCACTGTTTTCGACTCGACTCAAGGGACCGGAGCGTGGATGAAGCCGCCGTCTATCGTGGGAGTCATGAAACAACGGGCGTTGTCAGCCTGCATTTGTAGTATTGTGTCGATGTCACTGTTGGACGGTTGATTTCTGAG
Organism: Triticum monococcum; assembly: GCA_034509565.1. Taxonomy (NCBI): domain Eukaryota; kingdom Viridiplantae; phylum Streptophyta; class Magnoliopsida; order Poales; family Poaceae; genus Triticum; species Triticum monococcum. The sequence goes on along the minus strand of CM067843.1, from coordinate 58,472,858 downwards.
GTAGAACTGCCCCGAGGTACGAAGGACATCTTGATGGATGATTTCCGCAAACTCCGACTGGATGCGAAAGAATTCTTGTCTGATGTCCGCGTCCTGGATTGCCGACACGCTCGCGGCCCAATCTTTGAGTCTACTCGGTAGCAGAAGTTGATGATGGTCCCGTACGATCGCCCGCATGTGATGGATGGCGTAGTAGGCACCCTTCTGACCGCCAGTTGGCTGCTTGACGCAGCAGAACGTCGTATTGTGGGAGAACACGTGCTTGCCGTACTTACGAATAGGCCTGGTGAAGGTGCCTGCAGATTTTACGTAGCCGGGGAGAACATCATCAAGAACCTTCTTGACATTTGTGTAGTCTACGTTCGACTGACGGTCCGAGTCGAAATATGTGGCCATGGAATATTTGGGGCTTAGGAGAATGAGCGTGCAACGTGTGTCACTGCAGAAAACACGGAATGTTAAAAGAAAAACGATCGAAATCTAAGAATTCATATGTTACGGGGCGGTTGAGGGGAGGACTTACTCGGGAAAGTAAGGCACGAGGAAGTTATCCTTATCTTGGTTTGCCAGAATGACGCCTTCGAGGTAAGAACTCGCGACTTGCCGGTCCCCAACGCTGCCCAAGATCTTGGCACGCATGTAGAAGGGGTCGACTATCACGATGTCCAGGGTCTTGTCGCGAATGATCCGCATCTCCATACTCAGCGAAAATAGCCGAACGAAGGTGTAGTGCAGCGGATGAAGGTTCAACATAGCGTGGATGTCATCAAACCGCAGGACGATCGTACCCCCGATGGAGTTATCCACAAAGCCCTTGCCCTCTGGCACCTTGGCCGCGAAAACCGGGTATGCCACATCCTTCTCTCCGAGACGCCGCTTCTCCAAAGAAAGAACACTGTCATGCAGACTCCGCATAGCACCGGTTGCAGCATCGAGCATATTTCTCGGTAGCATCGGCCTACCCGCCACATGCACCCTCCTCGAGATATCCTCAGGTGCAGGTGGCCCGTCCTGAGCACGGATCGTACTCGGTGCCGGCTGGCCCGCACCCTTGTTAGTCTTTCTTTTGCGTGCCTTCTTCTTCTCCTGTAATGGGACCGAGTTCTGCTCACAGACCGCCTTCTTGAGTGTGTTGGGGCTGATAATATTTCGCTCCTCGCCTATCTGAGGCTCGGTGAAGTCGGCAGCTGGAGGCGTCTCCTGAGAGCTGAACGCTAGACGACGCCTGTTGCAACTTGGCTTCTCCGCGGTACCAGCTAGATCACGCACGTCTTTTGTTGGGTTGGGTTCTTGAGAAGGAGGCCCCATGAAGTCGCCACCGTACCCATGATCGGCAAAGTACTGATCGACGTTGGCAAATGTATCATCGTCGTCGTCATTCTGATCCTGTGCCATATGCATGCTTGGATCCAGTGGCATAGGGATGTCCGGCACCGTTGCGGCGGTCTTGCCATGGGGCCGACTTGGCGCCGGCACGACTGGCGGTGTTGTCTTTGGGGTGGTGTCCCCCGCCCCCAAACGAATCTGGCTCTTCAGCCAAAGCAGGGGCCAGCTCAGGCAGGCGCTGAGGGTCATCACGTCATCATCGTCGGCCCCGACGGGTCGAATCGGAGGTAACAACTCGTCGCAGCCTGGCAGCACCCGAACCAGTTGAACCCTAAACAAGTTGGGTGGCATCTGGGTACCGTGGAACAAGGGGTTGCCCGGTTGAACGATTTTGCCCTTGGCGACATCGACCAACTCGTTGTTCACGAAGTGCAGGAGAGTGCACGGAACATCGGCGGCGCCCTGCGAAAACATGTAGGGCGTCAGGGATGCCTAGTCAAAGGCAAGGAGATGAAGTCCTCGGCCGAGAGAGGCTTAATTAGTTACCGTGATGATGGCGTCGAGCTCGGCTAATGTCGAGGCACCGCCAACGGCGGGCGTGCAGTTGACGGAGGGGCCGCTTGCTGCAGAGGTGCCGGCCGGCGTACACCCGGGTGCATTAAGCTCCCGTGCCGGCATCGGAGACACTAATGCCGCCTCCGTCGGAGACACCAATGGCCCCGCCATCGCGTTCTGCGAGTTGCTGGACGTGAAGCTAGGAATCGGGGGCGGCCCCTGTTGGCCGCCCGCAATCCACGCACTAATCCCCTGGATCAAGGTAGGCACAATGGCGGTGATCGTCCTTCCGAGTTGTTGTTCCACTTGCTCTTGGACCATCTCCGGAATCCGCGCCACCTGTGCCCTGAGTTCTTGAACCTCGCGCGCCTGGCTTTCTGAGCTGGTCTTTTTCTCCTTTCGCCCACCAGTGTTATAGTATGATGACCATTTTGTCAACAAGCCTTTGCCGGCCACACGACCAGCTGACGTCGACTTACTGAGCTTATCCTTGTTCTTCATTACATTCAACGCCCTATTTAGAGTGGTGTCCCAAGGGTTGCTCTTAGTCGACCCCGCGCTACTGCTTTAAGTCGCCTGCGGAAGGAATGTGAACCATTTAGAAATTTGGCTTCATTAATTAGAATGCAACCATATGAAGCTAATTACACGAGGTTGTATTCCTTACCAGAACAAGCTCAAGCTCCCTGGTCTTCGGATCCGTGGTAAGCTCCTTTGTTTTTGGGTCCTTCTTGTACCGGGCCCTGACAAAGTTCCTGGTCTGCTTGTCACCGTATTTATCGAAGAGGGGCGGTAGGCCTTGCTCGGCACGGTCCACATCCTCCTTGTCCCATATAGGCTCCGCCACTCTGTAACCGCCGGGACCGAGTGTGTGTTCCCCTAAGTTCAGCTCCCGCATTTCTTTCCCCCACTTACTTGAATCGGAGCTTGCGGTGCTCGAGCAATTGATCTTGAAGTCGTTGTAGTCATCTTCGGTGATCGAAGGATTTCTCTCCTTGATCTTCTCATAACTCTCACCTTTCTGGATCATTCTCTTCACATTGCTTTTCCAAGTAGACAGGGTCGTGCTCATCTTCGTGAGGGCAGCATTGTTCACTTTATTCCCTTTGAGGCTTATGTTTTCAAATTCAGCGGGGAACTTGTATCGTTCGTGCAGCTTCGTGAAGAGGAGGTTGCGCAAATTCGCTCGGTCAGGATGCCTGAGGTTCTCGGTGTTGATCGAGACGGTGCTCCGGAGAATGCACCCGAGCTGAAGCGAGTACCCCTTGACTATTCGTTCGGGCGCCGTTGGATTCCCGTCGGAGGCCACTTCAGTAACTTCCTCCTTGAGGGTGCGGAGCACGGTCGGGCGCCGGTCCTTCCGTTGCCTCTTCGGTTGGCTGCCATCTGTGCATGCGCCGCCATCATCAGTGGTGGCATCCTCGGCGGCACCATCAGTGGTGGCATCAGTGGGGTCATCCTCGGCGGTACCATCAGTGGTCTCAGGATCGGTGGGGAAGGCGGCGGCCTCATACAAGTGAGGTTGTTCCTCCATCTCCTAGGACAGCTCCCAGAATGCCTTGACGCCCGAACCCCCGGCCTCATCGTTGTTGGCCATGTTTCTCTCTAAATAGGAACAAAGTTTGGTCAAAAAGTTGGTTATTGTCAAGGAACAAGATCATGGTCTCATCATTTAGGGTTTGTCGACACCGAGGAGAATTCTAAGTTGGGCCTAATCACTTGGCTCTATTGCCGCCTATGGTTTAATGCAGCTAGAATAAAGGGGCACTTGATCCTACTTAATTAACTACTAAGATACCCCGGCCCATGCATTAGTCACAAGTACCCCATATGTCCTATTTTTAGCAAAGTCATGCTAAAATTCACGGAAAATTTCAGCATGACCTTTGCTGAAAATAGGACATATGGAGTACCCGAATTTGCCGGAACGGAAGTTAATCGACATTCCAGCAAACTCAAGGGCCTCTCGGATGGACAAGGCAAAAAAGGCCTTCATCACAACATGGAAAATACATTGGCTGTATACCAATTCAAAGTCCAACCAATGTCTCACAATATTTTTCAATTTTCAGCATAACCCCCTTCTTCGCGAGGAAGCATGCTCTGACAAGCTAAGTTACGTTACACATGTAATGGCCAAATTGGGGGAAATTACTAGCTAAACAAGTTTAAGCGCACAGACATGCTGGCTACAAGAGAAATGATAGGGTTAAAAGACCAACAAACAAACTCGTGTAAAACTGCCTCAGTTTCAGGTCTAGATTGTTCAATTCCACTTTCCACTCACGGGCTCTTAAATCAGAACTCAACTAAGAGATCCGCTGATCTAACGTGCACGAAACCACTCTCAGTTCGATCGAACGAGAGATCAATAGTGGCCAAAACTAAAGAAAAAACTGAATAAAAGCATGCCTTGCATACAGAGCACATACCAAGCAGCGACCTAAAATAGCAAGCATCAAATTAGTAGCAGTACCAGGGGGTGTACATTGCACAAAGGCAGCAATGAGCCAATGATATCAGTAGCAATAATAGGTGTACATTCTCAAAGTGAACCTACAGAGTTCTAGTACAGTGAGTAACTCCCAATTCTTTTAATAGAAGCACAATTAATATCAGAACAAAAATAACGAAATAATAGATGTGATTTTAATACAAATAACTGTTGGTGATATTGCCAGTCACTTAATTAGTTGGGTAACAACTTCAAAACAAATTAGTTATTATTATTTTTCTTGCCAAGTTTAAAATATAATAAAGGGTTGTAGTGAATATCTAGCAGAAAATGTCTCACATGGTCACATATGCACATAATTTTAGTCAAGTATTTGTAATATACTACTCCAAAATAAAGTAGAGCCACATGCTTCATTTTCAGAAAAATAGGCGGCGATGTAAAACAAATGTAAGCACTGCTGCATGATATTGACAGGAATGAATGATCTTCGTCTCTGTTCTACTTAAAAATGACCTTCACAATGTTCAGAACTTCAGATGGAAGTGGGGAAAGAAGGTAGTTTTTCGTGCGGCTTTCCCTTTTTGCAGAGATTCAAGCAGAAACTTGAGAGAGGACAGTGAGATCTGCGAGGGGATATGCAAATGCTTCAACATGAAAGAATTTAAATCTGCAAAATTCGTCGACGCTAGATCGAACGGATGCCGGTCTATTCTTGTTTAAGATCACAGTCAGCAACACCACCTTCTTGCTCAAGAGATTAAGGTAATATATCATAAACTAGCTAGCAAGCACACAGGAACATTGATAGATATGATTTTCATATATCAAGGACACTATGATAGCAGAAGAAAAAAATCGATTGGACATGACAAATACATGCTCTATAGTTTAGTCGACAGAACCAAATACACCGTCTGTAATTAGCATGAATGAATCCCTTTCAATAATTTCTCATTGTAACCAAAAATAGAGATCGACCCCTCTTATGGACCACTGCCTAGTGAAATGGTAAATCCGCAGCAATGGCTAAAAGAGACAACAAATGCACAGGATGGGAAGGGTGATCGCCCATGGGCAGGGAATGGGGAGGAAGGTTGGAGAGGGAGGAAGGAGGAGAGGTACCTGGGCGGGAGCGGCCGGCCGCCGGAGGGGTTGGGGTCAGGGTTGGGGTCGCGGTCGGCGGCGGCGGCGGCGTTGAAGGGATGCCTCTGTTGGTCGTGGGGAGGCCGGCGGCCGCGGTCGTCGTGGGGAGGCCGGCGGCGGCGCAGGGCAGGGGCCGACGCGGGAAGGCTATCGGCGACGGCGAGGTCGCGGAGGCGTCGGCGATGGCGGAGCTGTAGTGGTGGGGGGCGCGGGGGCGCGGGAGCGGCGGCGTCGTGCGTCGGGGCAGAGCTAGGGGGAAGTGGATCTGGCGAGAGGGAGGGACGAAGGGGTCGGGGGAGTTAGAGCTAGGTGGAAGATTACTAATGGCGCACCCCCGAGCGGTGCGCCATTAGAATGTTTTTTTTACATAGCAATGGCGCACCCCCGAATGGTGCGCCATTAGAATATTTTTTAGATAGCAATGGCGCACCCCCGAGTGGTGCGCCATTAGAATGTTTTTTAGATAGCAATGGCGCACTACCGGAGCGGTGCACCATTAGAATGTTTATTATTATTATTATTATTATTATTATTTGTTGCTATTTTTTAATATATTTTATATAAAAACAATAATAATTTTTTTATAAAAATAGTAATAATTTTTTTATGAATATGAAAAAATATCATCAAATTTGTTATTTGAAAATGGGGGTGCTCGGCGGCGGTGGAGTGGGGGAGGGTGCGGGGGGTGCTCTGCGGCAATGGAGCGGGCCGGGGAGGGTGCGGTGCGTCGTCGGCGGCGGTGGAGCGGGGGAGGGTGCGGGAGGTGCTCGGCGGCGGTTGAGCCGGCCGGGGAGGGTGCGGTGGGTCGTCGGTGGCGGTGGGGCTAGCGGGGGGGGGGGGGGGGTTCGAGATCGAGATGGAGGGGGATAGCGATCGAGATGGAGGGGATAGAGATCAAATTTGAAAATATATTCATGAGTTCAAAAAGTGTCCATGAAATTTAAAAATATTCATGATAGTTTAAAAAGTGCCCATGAAATACAATCGAGAAATGAAGGCTACGATTTAAATACAATCGATCTTAGCTAGCTATCTGTTCACAATCTTCTTGCCCTTCTTTTTCGCAAATGGAGTTCTTCTGTGGAATGGACGTCCTTTAGGTAGGGTGGTCCTGCTTCTTCTTGTGGTGTATGCTGCTACTTCATCATCGTCGTCATGTTCGATCCTCGGGTCGCCATACTTGTCGAAGTCTTGCTCATTGGCTACTCCATCCATTCCGATGATCTTCCTTTTGCCTCTCCTCACGACAACACGGCTGGGCTTTGACGGGTCGGTAATGAAGAAGCATTGGTCCACTTGGGAAGCCAGTACCCATGGCTCATTTTTCGTGGTGACGTTTGCGCCCGCGGTCTTGGATTTGGCTTCGGGTATAACCATGGTGGTGAAATACCGGTCTTCTTTTAGGACACTCTTGGCCCATCTGACACGGAACATCGGGACCTTCTCTCCAGCGTAGCTCAGCTCCCAGATCTCCTCGATCCTTCCGTAGTATCTGTCCTTATCGTTGCCGGTGTAGGATTCCATCGTTACCCCGGAGTTCTGATAACCATCGCTCTTCATGTCCTTGGCCTCGGTGTAGAATGTGTATCCGTTGATATCGTACGCCTCATAGGTCATCAGGTTGTGCTCGGCGCCCTGTGACAAGGCGAATATGAGTTGTTCTTCCGCGGAAGAATCCTCATGTAAAGGGTACGACAGAAGCTTCTGCTTGAACCAACGCGTGAAACATGAGTTGTGCTCTTTGAGTATATCTCCGTCCGTCCTCTATTGGCCTCGGTCATTGTACGTCTTCTTAATAAAGGTTTTGTACTGTACCACCCAAGGATCGACCACGTCTATGTGTTGTAGCGCGACTAAGTTTGCTCTTTCAAAGTCGGCGAGTTGACCCTCGAAGTCGACATGCATTTCGCGACGACCCTCACGGTGACCCCATCCAGCGAGCCTGCCGAGGTGCCTGTTGACGGGCAGACCAACGGGGTTCTCGATGCCTAGATAATTCGTGCAGTAGGAGATGCACTCTTCGGTCAGAAAGCCCCTGGCTATGCTTCCCTCTGGACGTGACATGTTGCGAACGTATCCTTTGATGACACCATTTATCCTTTCGAACGGCATCATGCTGTGCAGGAACGTCGGCCCGAGTTGGATGATATCGTCCACGATATGGACCAGCAGATGCACCATAACGTCGAAGAATGCGGGCGGGAAGTACATCTCAAGCTCGCATAGTATCACCACGATCTCTTCCTGTAGCCTTCTGAGTTGCCTCACGCCAACAGACTTCCGAGAGATGACGTCGAAAAAATTGCATAGGCCAAATAGGGTTTCACGGACGTGCGCGTCCATGATCCCACGGATTGCAACTGGAAGTATCTGCGTCATCAGCACGTGACAGTCGTGAGACTTCATCCCGCTGAACTTCTGCTTCGCTGGGTCTAGGTATCTGCTTATCTTCCCCGCGTAACCGTAAGGAAGTTTTACTCCTACGAGGCAGGTGAAAAACTGCTCGATCTCCTCCTGACTTAGAGTGAAGCACGCGGGAGGGTAGTCATTTCCGGTCTTCTTGACCTTCTTGCCTTTGCGACGACTTTCCGTGTCCTGCTTCGCCTCATCATCATCATCATCATGATCATCATATATAGTGTGAAGCTCCTGCCTGATGCCCATTGATTTCAAGTCTGCCCTTGCTTTCGGCCCATCTTTGGTCCTCTCTGGCATGTTGAGCAGGGTACCAAGCAGACTCTCGCACACGTTCTTCGTGATATGCATGGCATCAAGGCTGTGAGGCACACGGTGGATCTTCCAGTACGGCAAGTCCCAGAAAACAGACCTCGTTTTCCATACCTTCAGCAGCGGCTCTAGCGCCTTTCGCTTTTTTCCCGGCTCTGACGCCTTTTGCTTCTTTCCCGGTAGTGGGCAGTCTTTCCAATTTTTCAACAGCTCGTCTATTTCCTCGCCGCTCCTCGTACGCGGGCGTCCTCGGGGTTCGGTTTCACCATCGAACAGATCCTTGCGTTTTCTCCACGGGTCATGGTCGCGAAGCCACCTTTGATGTCCCATGAACACGGTTTTCGAAGACCCGGGATCTCTATCTAGCTGGCGATACGTTGTGTCATCCATGCACCTGGCGCATCCAGAAAATCCGTGGACCACCTACCCCGCGACATATCCGTAACCGAGATAGTCGTGCACCGTCGTGAGCAGCGCGGCTCTTATAGGGAAATATTCTTTCTCTGCGGAGTCCCACGTATTGGCTGGAGTTTTTCACAGCGTGTCAAGCTCCTCTTTTAGCAGCCCCAGATACAGATTGATGTCGTTCCCTGGTTGTTTCGGTCCTTCAATTAGCATACTCATGTGAATATACTTCCTCTTCATGCACAACCAGGGGGGAAGGTTGTACATCCACACAAACACAGGCCAGGTGCTATGTGTGCTTCTCTGGCTGCCAAACGGATTGACTCCATTGGTGCTCGCGCCCAGCACGATGTTCCTTGGATCGTTCCCAAATTATGGGTCTTCGAAGTTCAACGCTTGCCACTGGCTCGCATCCTTAGGGTGACTCAGCATCTTGTCTTTTTTATCTATCTCCGGATCATTTGCGTCATCTTCTCGCTTCTTCTCCTCCCTATCCGCGTGCCAACGCAGGAGCTTTGCTACCTTAGGGTCCGCAAAATACCGCTGCAGACGAGGAGTGATCGGAAAGTACCACACCACTTTTCGAGGAGCTTTCTTCCTCTTCTTGTATCGAGTAACGCCGCACACCGGACATATGGTAGACTCCGCGTGCTCGTCCCGATAAATGATGCAATTGTTCATGCACACATGGTATTTCACGTGCGGTAAATCCAGAGGACACACGATTTTCTTCGCCTCCTCCAAACTGGTCGGGCACTTGTTCCCCTTGAGACGTTCGTGCCAGAATGACATGTTCTCGTCGAAGCATGCGTCGGTCATTTTGTGTTTTACCTTCGTCTCCAGAGCCATGAGCGTTACTTTCAGGCGGGTATCCTCGGGCCTGCATCCTTCATACAATGGAGTGACCGCATCTAACTCAAGTTGATCCATCTTGGCTTTCTCTCGGGCGGCAGCTCTTGCGTTATCCGTCTGCTTGAGAAGTAGCTCTTGAATATGAGGGTCCTGCACCCAGCCCATCGATGGTCCAGCGTCGTCTGCTCCGGCATCTTCCTCATCATCATGTCCTGCATCTTCTACATGATGACTGTGTACAGCATCACCGTCGTGATCATCTCCTGGGGATTCTTCGTCTTCTCGCCCGCCCGAGCCGCGGTGGTTGTCTTGCTGCCCTTCCTCATTTCTTGCCCGACCCCCATGAACGACTTCGTAGTCATCTTCATCACCTTGCCACCGATAGCCATCCATGAAACCACGCAAGAGCAGGTGGTCCCGCACCTGCCCGGATTCCGGGTCCGCAATAAGGCTCTTCAGCTTGCATCTTCGACACGGACATCTTATCTCCGTCTCGTTCTTTTGAAGCATATTGGCCTTCACGGACCTCAAAAACCTATTCACGATGCATTCGGTCATCATGCGGACCATGGTCGCCTGCGGGGTAGAGCAAAACGATATTTTAGAACCAAGAAAAAATTTGGCATGACTTCCCCTAAAAATAGGACAAAAAAGAATGCTTAATGCCAAAATTCTCGCCGAAACGGAAATGAATCAACATTCCGGCAAAATATTGGCAACTATCGCATTTCAAATACCGGTACACCTCCAAACACAAACACATATGCAACACCACAAACATATGCAACACCACGAACATACATAGATCTAGCTAGGCCATAAAAAGTGCATATGTGCACATTGTTGTAGGGAGAAATACATAAGTATAGCTTCCCCCATTACTTACCTATCAAAACAAGGTAATTTAACCACTTAAATTGAATGAATCTATGATGGAAATGAGGTGAAAAAGAGGAGGCACCCAAGACAAGGAGAAGGTGGAGAGAATGAAGTGGGGAGAAAGTGAGTGTGGGTAGGAGAGACTCCCCAAAATATCTTGTTGCTGCCCACTTACTAATGGCGCACCAACTCCAAATGCGCCATTAGTAATCTAGGTTACTAATGGCGAACCATCTGGTGGTGCGCCATTAGTAGTTTTGCAAAAAAAATTTTACTAATGGCGCACTGTCCCCCAGTGCGCCATTACTAGTTTGAACTAGTAATGGCGCACGGTGCAACAGTGCGCCATTAGTAGTTTTGCAAAAAAGGGAATAAAAAATATAATAAAAAAAAACAACATTAGTGGCGCACTTTCCGACAGGTGCGCCATTACTAGTTACAACTAGTAATGGCGCACTTTGTCTGGATGCGCCATTAGTATGTTTGGACAGGCGCACTAGTTCCAAAAAAAAAATTGATACTAATGGCGCACCCTGTGCCAGGTGCGCCATTAGTAGTTTCAACTCAAATGGCGTACCAGATGGTGGTGCGCCATTAGTATACTAATGGCGCACCGGTGCGCTATTAGTGTCAATCCCATCTATAGCCCTTTTTCTAGTAGTGTCATATATTACTACCCACTATGGAAGTAGTAACATGGGTTAGTAACATCGGCAAGTTACTGTAACATCACATATTTCAAGGCATAATGAGTCTATAGCCTAATAAATGAACTCTTTCATGATACCACTCATATATTACTAACCACTATGGAAGTAGTAACATAGGTTAGTAACATCGGCAAGTTACTACTCTATGTTACTCCCCACTATGAGCAGTCTAACGAAATTAGTAGTAATTCAGTTTTAATCAAAGTTTTGCCATAGTCTTCTATTTAAAACTTTCATTTAAATTAATTAGTGGCCCTTGCGCCTTTTACCGTTACATGATCATCACAATTTAATCACATGCATGTGTTCCTACGTACGTTTTCGACAGGTTCTCACAAGCAGCTGACATCGGCCATGTTAACATACTCGAGATATGTGCCAAGATAGACAGAGATATGGCATACATGGTGTTCAAGCTAGGACCCAGATTTTACAGCTTCGATTTCCCATTTCAAGAAGCCTCATTTGGCGTTGTTGGGAGCCAGTCGATCCGGCAGGTTTTCCTACAAGGCTATGTCGAGGACGGTGGTGGAACCGATGTTCCACCTCGGAAACACATTGTGCCAAGTTCTTACAGTATATATAATCATGACGAGGTTCCTCCTCAAAAGAACGTCGTTTTCCCACGTACGAAAGCCGACGGTTGGATGGAGGTGGAGCTTGGTGAGTTCCATAATGAGGGAGGTGACGGTGAGGTCTCCATCAGCTTGACCGAGACAACAAAACCCAAGAATGGCCTTATTGTCTGGGGCATTGTGATGGTAAGAAGTAAACTCTTTATTTCAAATTACTTGTCTTAGATTTGTCTAGATACAAAGGCATCTAGCATTAAAATTCGGAACGGAGAAAGTAAGCAACAAAAGAACTAGCATTTCGTACCATATACCATGTGGGAGCTGGAAAGGAGAATTTATTGGACTGTTTTTGTTACATAGAATGAGGCCAAAACTCTAAGGCTACATGTGGTCTTATTTCCCTATTTGCTTCAATATTTTATTCTAAATGTAGTCAAATGTATTTTTGATAGGAAATAAGTATAGGAGACAAAGAGCTATGCCTTTATGAGTTCCGTTATTATAAGAGAGGAATAAGACCGATTCATTACAAAACAAAACCGTGTTAAAAACACATTTAATATCTCCTTGACAACGGCAGGGCGTGAACCATAACTTTTTTTATGTAATATAATCTTTATTTATATTTAGCTATAAAGGCGTGAACCATAACTTTTTTTAGCACTTCGTGAACCATAACAAAGCCTGAGCCAGTTCGACCAGAGCTACAAAACGGCCCATATAGCAAAAAAATAAGTGACAGGCTCTGCATAAAGCGTGGTGACTTGCATTAAGCGAGTCGGTAGAAAGTCACGCTTAAGGTTTCTGTGATAACTGCGCCGGCCCATTCGCGCGGGCATACTTAAAGTAAAAAACGAAAAGCAAAGGGAGAGAACCAAGGATCAATCCCCGGTCTCCAGCGAGTTCACAAGCGCCCGCTGCCCACTTCGCCCAAGTCCAATTTGTGTTAACTATTAGGGACGCGTCCTATTTATGCTCAATTAATATTGCTCAAATACATGATTAACTTTTTTGAATACATGGTCAACATTTTTTCATACACATTTTAAACCTTTTTTTAAATTCTCAATTTTTTGCGGGGTTTTAAATGCTCAATTAACATTCTTCAAAAATAAGATTAACATTTTTAATTCATGATCAACATTTCTCATATACACACTGGAAAAAAATTAAAATGCTTGATTAACACTTTTCAAATACAAGATTAGCATTTTTAATACATGGTCAACATTTTTTCTGTACATTTTAAGAATTTTTTAAATGCTTAATTAAGAGTTTGAAAATAAAAAGATTAACATTTTTTAATACATGATCAACATTTTTTCTATACACATTAAACATTTTCCAAACCCTTAATTAACATTTTTCAAACACTTGTTCTAACATTTTTTTCAAATTCTTGGTTATCATTTTAATTTACATGATTAAATTCCTTCATCATTTTTTAATACATGATCAACAGTTTTTCTATGCACATTTAACCATTTCCCAAATGGTTGATTAACATTTTTCAAATACTTTTTCAACATCTTTTTTCGAATGCTTGATTAAAAATTTACATACATGATAAAGAAATTCATCATTTTTCTTAATACATGATCAACAATTTTTCTATACACGTTCAACATTTTTTCGAATGCTTGATTAACATTTTTTAAATACTTCTTCAACAATTTTCAAATACGTGTGCAACATTTTTCAAATATTTTTAAGTATTTTTTGTAAAATATATATTTAGAACATAAAGTATAAAAAGTACAAAATAAAACAAAAAACAAAAACAAAAAAAGACAGTGGCCTCCCCCACGTGTGGGCCAGCCCATTTTCACTCACCCCTTCAGCGGGTCAGAAGCTATAGACTCCCTGTAGGCGAGATATGGGGGCACCCTGCACAATGACGGGCCATATAGGCTAGAAAGGTTGGGCCGTGACCAGTATAGTCCCTCCGACACTCTGCCATCATCTCATTATCTTTGAGCAAGCTCTATGGAATTCAAAAAGTCATCCCAAAAGTTATATGGCACGACCCACTAAAAAAGCGCTCAAAAAAAGTATATGGCATGACGCCACGACACATGACTATATGACTATAGTGTGATACTCTAACCATTACTAGTGATCATTAATAAAACTTAATTAATGTGGGTGCTTAGCCAAGTGTGATTGTTTGCTCTTTCTCTTAGTTTTTGTATATTGGTGTTTTTTTAGCATGGAAGTTATTGGTGGTGTTTATGCACCACCAGTTGCGTGAGCTTGTACCGCGGAGAGAAAAGGAGAAAAAAAATAAAGAGAAAAAGGAGAGGCCCGACATGCGCCTTTGGCGAAAGTTTTCGTGTGCGTGTGTATTCGTATTATTTGATGTGATCGATCCGTGGCCAAGTACAGGGAGTAAAAGGCGCCTCAAGACCAGCGCGTTGCAGCGTACTGGACTAGGACAATGAAAATATTAATCAAGCATTTTTTTCAAATGTTGAACAAGTATTTAAAAAATGTAAATCAAGCATTTAAAAAATGTTAAATATGTATAAAAAGAAAGGTAACCATGCAATCAAAAAATAATTAATTTTGCATTTGAAAAATGTTGATAAAGCATCCCTCCCCCGGCTTTCCTCTTATCGATGGTGGAAAGGAAAACTTGCCTGGCCGACATCAATAGCCAGCTTCAGGACCTTCCTGGAGTAAGATAATCGATGCACGCCCATCCCTTCCCTCGTTATCCGCCAAATTTCTTTGGGTTGAATCAAGTTCACCGAAGTTGTAGTTCTCAATGTCGCAACACAAAGTCCCTAAGAGCAACTCCAACGAGACGATACAAACGCACGCGTGCTTTATCTACTTTTCATCCATTTAGGTCGGCCAGGCGAACAGACGTGTCCACTTTTCGATTTGGGTGCGTTCAATGAAAGACAGACTCATATTTGCCCGCGTCCAAAGAAAGAATGTAAATGATAAACATGTGGCCGAAATAAATTTATTAAAACATAATCAAACATAAATGGCCGGTCAGCCGCTGGTCAAAGTCCACTTGAAAATTAATTAAACAATATAAAAAACTCCGGTCGCACGCTGCCCTAGCCATCCACCTTGCCCTTGCCATCGTAGACGTCGCCGGAGAGGTCGATGAAGACGGGAGGCGGTCCAGCCCACCCGCACGCGGCTTGATAGGCTGCCATGGCAGCCTCCTCCGCTGTCTGCTGTGATGGCGGCATTGCGGCGAGTGCGTCCTCCTCCTTCTCCTTAAGGAGCAATGTCTCCTTGTCGTGGCGCAACTCCTACTCTCGGCGCATATGCCGCTCATAACCGGCCTCCTCCTCAACGAGCCAATGCGCCTTCCAGTGCTCAAGTTGGACCGCTTCCTTCTCCGGCGTAGTGGACGGGAGGCGCGCTCACCCACTCGCGGATCTCGCCGGTCCACGAGTAGGACTCCTCGGGCCAAGTGGGCGGCAGCGGCGATCGCTTCCGCGTGGGCGTGGGCTCGGGCTCGGGCTCCGCCCGGCCTTGGGCTCGACGAAGGGCAGCGGTGGCGAGACAAACAGTGGAGCGTGGACAGAGTCCCCCGTCGCCGACAAGGCGAGGGCGTGGTCCAGCCCATCCCAATGGGCGTCCTCTTCGAGTCGCCTCGCCTCCAGAGCCTCCTCGAGCGCGGCTTGCTTCGCCACCTCCGCCTCCTCCTCCTCTGGCGAAACCACTGGCGGCGGCGGGGAAACGTCATGGTCAACGTGGACGCCGCGGCGACGCTCCTTCTCATGCTCCAGCGCAAACCTGCGCTCCTAGTTGGGGGAGTCTGGCGCGTAGGCACACATCGGGCGTTGCTCCAGTGTAAGGAGCCCGTGACGCCGGCGAACCTACTCGGCGTGCGCTCGCGCCGAGCACGGCACCAACGAAACGGGGATCCGGTGCAGGTCCAGATGCCAACAGTGCGGCAAGTTGACATCTGGATACTGCAGGGACCGGTGGTACTGCCAGTGCCACCGCGCCCGGTGGACAAGTATGTACAGCCGCTCCCGCTCCCGCGGTCGCAAACCGCGTCTAGCCGGTGAAGAAGGAAGCACGCAGGAAGAGCTCGAGTCGACGCTGAACCTCCCCTTCCACTTCCCGCTGAAGAAGTCCATGGCTAGTGGCTGTCTGGCTAGGGTTTTCTGGTCGCCGACGAGAGAGCAAGCGTGGCTAGATGTGGACATGGAGATGGAAGTGGATGAGGCCGGCGCTGCCGCGCGCTTTCATTAAAAAGGACGGGCACACGATCCATCCACACACTGTCAGGCGGACACCGAAGGGATGCGTGACGCGTCCGCTTCGTTTTTGCGCTGACACATTTAAGGCTTAAATTTGGGTCCAAAATGCATCAGCGCGGAAACGAAGCGGACTGAGTTTGGGTTAGCGCATTGGGCACGTGTTTTAATCCATGGCAATCCAAAGAGACATAGACGGACGAAATAGATCGTCCCATTGGAGTCGCTCCAACCCTAGGATGTAGCGTGAGAGAGGAATGGAGAAAGGATGCGGCCCAAGCGTGTAGGTGCAGCGTTAAACATGGCGTGCATCAGCTCAACGGTTCGGCGGTATGGCGGTCCAATTTCGAAAATTCTAAACGCACATACTATTACGGGGGGTTTACGGGGTCTCCTTCGGTAACTAAACTCCCGCCCCCCCCCCCCCCTCTGATTTTCAAGGGGTGTGGGCCCTCAGCCTGATTTTTATCCAATTAAAGTATCCCAATTGAGCATCCCGTAATAGCCCGTGATAATATGTCCGTGTGTGTAGCATTCCTCGTCCAATTTAGCCGAACTTTAAACAGGTGATCCCTTACCAGTTGCCGGCCGAACAATGGTCGTCCACTCGTTGCTATGCCCGCCCGGGCACCCGGCTACTTTGCCGCTGCTGTCCGTCAGGGATCTGGTTCCCTTCCCTGCCCTCGTCCAGAGCCGCCACCCACCTGCCGGCTGCCGCTACCTCACGTCACGTAGCTAGCTTCTTCCTCCTGCTGCCACTCCCGGTCCCGGTCCAACAAGATCCAGCTAGCTCAAGAAACCAGGCTGAGGCGCCATGTGCTGCAGCGAGTGCGGCTGCTACGACGCATTCTGCGACCGCTGCTGCCCCTGCGTCTCCTACGACGCGCGCGAGACCATCCTCTGCGGCGCCGCCTGCCTCGCCGTCCTCGCCGGGGCCGTCCTCCTGGCCGTGCTCCTCGCCGCCTACGGCTTCATCCGCCACGCCGAGGTCATCGTCAGGGACGCCTCCCTCACGCGCCTCGCGCTCGCCGTCTCCCCGGCCACCGCGTTCGCCTACAACCTCTCCCTCACGCTCACCGTCCGGAACAAGAACTGGGCCATGAGCATCAAGAACACCAAGCCGCTCGAGGCCCACTACAGCTTCGACGGCCAGCCCTTCGAGCGGATCAGGCTCGCCGAGGAGGGGTTTACGCAACCCCCCGGCGACACCCAGGTGTACCACCTCGTCTCCGGCGACGACGGCGGCTACGTTGCGCTCGGCAACGCCGGCGTGGCCGAGTTCAAGGCGGAGAACGCGACGGGGATGTTCAAGGTGGAGGTGGCGGTGTCGGGCGAGGTCAGGTACCAGGCGCACTACACCAAGTGCAAGTTCGAGGCCAAATGCCCGCTGGTGCTGCCGCTCGCGCCGCCGGGCACGCCGGCCGTCGTGTTCCAGGAGGTCAAGTGCAAGCCCGTCACAGCCGACAAGAACTGCTAGTGAATTTAGGAGTGACTGATTGATTGATCGATTTGAAAAGAGTTAATGTATTTCACTTTTTGTTTCCAAATTGTTGGTAGATTGTCTCCACTTTATATGTGCTTTTCCACTTAGATCGTTGGGGAGTTGCTTTTCACTGTCGCATAAACTTTATTGTCTACATATTGTGGACGACAAATCTCTACTATTAAAGGAGAGTTGGTGTATCACGTCCACCTTCTCCTCGGCTTTTTCCTTCTCACACCCTTCATTCTTTGATTTATTTGTTATTTTTCTAGTAATCTCACCTGATAGCGCAAAAAATAATAATGCAAATAGAGTAACTTGGAATAATCTAAATCAAATTGGTACTTTCTCAAAACCACACGATGCATTAACTCAATAAAATCAAATCTTATCAAAATATCAATCAAATCAAAAAAAAATCTTGCCTTTCACTACCCGTACCCAAATCAAATCAAATCTCACTAAAAACTCAACTAAATCGGAACTTTTTTGCCTTCTCCTATCCATACTCAAATAAAATTAAATCTTACCCAAATCTATAATGTGGTGGATGTCTCTATTATTAAATCTATATATTGTCTTTACTAAAAGGCGTGGTGGGACCTCCAATCAAGCATGGTAGAGGCCTTAGTCAAGTGGCCCCCCTCTCTCCCCTTCTATTCGTCGTTGCAATAGATCCCCTTCAACATCTTCTTGACTTGGAAACTAGAAGGGGGCCTTCTCCGCAAGATTCGACGTCGTGGTACCTTGATTCGAACCTCCCTATACGTGGACAGTGTGGCGGTTTTCATGACACCCACCAAGCGTGATATTAACAACCTCTCCGGTATCCTATAATGTTTCGGCGATACCACGAGCCTCGCTGCCAACTTCCAAAAGAGCTTGGTCATCCCAATTCGATGTGGCCACCTCAATCTTGGGCGAATCCTTCAAAATCTTCTTGCCGCAAGAACCTCCTTCCCGATGAGACACTTAGGGCTTCCCCTCTCGGTTTGGCTTTCACTACCTTGAAGACAAAGTGGCATCCAAGCTCATTCCTTGGGATGGCGGCAACATCACCACCATTGGGTGTGTCACCTTACTACATCACCCACCCTCATCGTCCCTCCGAGCACCCTCCACAATAATAACAAGATCGAGTGTGCCTTCCTTTGGTCCTGTTCGAACAAAACCACCAAGGCGAAATGCAAAGTGAATTGGGGCTTGGTATACCGACCTTTTGAAAGAGGGGAACTAGGAGTGTCGAACACCGCAAAATTCGCACGCCCCCTAAGGTTGTGATGAGGAAGGCCTTGATCTCTTATATGCCTCCACCATCATTACCGTACGCAGTGGTGCTAGGACACCCTTTTGGGAGGCGCCATGGGTGCACGACCAGAAGCCCAAAGAGACCACCCCTCTCATCTATGAGGCATCCACTAGGAAAAACCGAAAAGTGGGTTGGGGGTGGGGCTATCCATGGAGATGCTTGGGTATCCAAAATTTAAGATCGGGGCCAACTTCTCCATGGATCACATGCAACAATTTATTGATCTTTGGACACTCCTACGAGATTTCTAGTTTGATGAACATGCGGAGGATGACTTAGTTTGGAAGCACACGAAAAATGGGCTATACTTGGCGGTTTCCGCTTATTTGGCGCAATACATGGGAAATCTCTACTCGCCTATAAAGCAGGCGGTTTGGAAGGCTTGTGCCCCTCCCAAGGTCAAGTTTTTTGCTTGGTTGGCTATCCAAGATAGGATTTGGACCGCCGATCAGTTAGTCAAGCGAGGTTGGCCAAATTGTAGTTTTTGCCGCCTTTGCAAAAGAGAACAAGAATCCAGGAAGTGTCTCTTCTTCCAGTGCCACTTTACCCTCTGCCTTTGAAACTTTGCAAATGAGGCTACACCTTGGGAACATTGACACATCTTCTTGGCACTCCGGGCTATCTTATAAAAGATGGTGGACCAACCTATCCGACAAATGTTTCCTGAATAGGAAAGATATGACCTCTGTCAACATTGCTTATTAGCTGGACTAATTGGAATGAAAGAAATGCACGTGCCTTCCGGCACAACTGGGCTCCGCGGCCAATCCTATTGAATTAAATCAAATGTGAGGCTAAGCTTTGGGTTACCACGGGTTCAAAGAAGTTGGAGTTAATAATACCGGGAGAGCGATCCTTTGTGTATTGAGGGCTTATGAGCCTTGTAAAACAAACTCTATTTTCTTCTTAATTCATGGATGAGGCAAAAAAATTGTCTCCATTTAAAAAAATACAAAAAGAAGCTCATAACCACATGAATGCACACCGGCTTTGGAAAGAATCCTTGCCTGCTTGCTGCTTGATGTTGTCCATACTTCAGCCCCGTCACAAAAGCTCTGCAGTACATACCAGCGACGAATCCATGACTTGCAAATTACAAACTACAGAGTATGACAACTGGGCCACGACCTTTGCAAGTTCACAACCTCACATCGTACTATGCAGTGGCCAAATTACCAACTGTATGTCCATCTCAGCAACTTGTCAAGATTGAAGAAAGTTAGAACCAAGGAACGCTGCATGTGTGCAGCTTCGTGCGACACAAAAACCATGTCCTTAGAGTGACTCCGCATGAAGGTGCAGTATGATATCTGCCCTCTATCGAACATAACTCTGCATGAACTGAGGTGAAAAAGAAATGAGTCAAAACTGCATAAGTTTGGTGTGAGTGTGATACGATCAAATGAGCCGTATGCTCAGGTCATATGAATGAGGCGTGGTTGTTCTCTCCAGGAGTCCGGGTTATATAAGACCTAGTTTTCCAGCCCTAGTCAGCCGAGCCATCTTCTGAGACAAGTGAGATGTGCCTGTACATCATACTAATATCTGTAGGTTGAGATACTGGAGTAAACCAAGCGGCTGTAGTAACAGATTTATTTCAGTTATTTAGAAACAAAGGCGTACATTCCATGGGCACATGGACTATTTATTAGGGTGCGTTTTTCTACATGACCCATTCACTTCCGTCCATTTGCTTCTTCTAAGTTACTGCTTGGTCTTCTTTGCCCTCATAGAACAACTCTTTGGATGCTTTCCTGACATAGCACAAAAAGGAGAAGCAATTTCGTTACATATTCTAAATATTGAGTAAGAATAATTCCGCTGTTTATTAATTATAAGGGAGTGTCTACTTGTCAACTGACTGAAAATCAATTGGACATCATTCAGATTTTCAACCAATAACAAAATGACACTTGTATGTATCTGCATGTCCATATTTTTGTCCATGCTCAGTGTTAAACATATATGCGTGATATGGTTAGCGTGTACAGCAAGGAGGATCGCCACCGGATGAGGGGTAGTTATATGGGATACTCTTGTACTCTTTATCTTGTTTTATCTCTTGTATTCTTCTCTCCCAAGATGTAATCTCTCCAACAAACCTGTACGCGTATTAGGGCTCGCACCCCTCTATTTAACACGCAACACGTCAGCCTGGATCGGCAAGACGTTTACCGCATTCGCACATGGTATACAGAGCAATCTTCTTCCCAAAACCTTAGCTAACCCATCTCCGCCAAAGTGCGCAGCATATCTTCCTCCACCTCCTCCTCCCAGCCAACCCTCAGCGGAGGAGTCACGGAGAAACTCTCCCGCACCAACTACATCCTGTGGCGAACCCAGATCACGCCGCAGCTGCGGGGCGCCGGCGTCTACCACTACGTCGACGGCACGTCGACCGAGCCGGCCAAAACCCACGTCACCAAAGATGCCGCTGGGAAAGAAACTACGGAGCCAAACCCTCTTCATCCGCTCTAGGTGAAGGAGGATCAGCAAGTCCTTGGATATCTACTCCAACACCTGTCCAAGGAAGTGCTCGTCACGGTGACCGCGATCACCACGGCGCGCGAACTCTGGGTGGCGTTGGCGAGCATGTTCTCGTCGCAGTCCCTCAGCCGCGTCAACAACATTCGCACGGCGCTGATCAACGCGCAGAAGGGCAACCAATCGGTGTCCTCCTTCTTCGCCGCCATGAGAGGGCTCGCTGATGAACTCGCTGCGGCGGGGAAACCAATCCAAGACGACGAGCTCATATCCTACATCATCCACAGGCTAGATCAAGACTACCAGCCCCTCGTCTCCGCCCTGGACGCTCGTGTCACTGCGGTAACCCTTGATGAGCTCTTCGCTATGCTTAGCAATTTTGATCAGCATATGGCGCAATTTCACGGCTCCGGCGGCGGCTTCAAGTCCTCGGCCAACTCTGTCTCCAGAGGCCGCGGTGGCGGCTCTCGCTCTCGTCCCTCCTCTCGTGGCAAGGGGAGGTCCGGTGGCGGTGGCTCCTTCAACAACACTCGCGGCGGCGGACGCTCTGGCAACTCCAAAGGGTGCCGTGGGGGTGGCTCCAACAGATCGCGTCCGGACTTGCCTCACTGCCAAATTTGTGGCAAGCCCGGCCACACAGCGAGGGACTGTTGGTACCGCTACGAAGATGATGATGGTGATTCCTCGCAAGACGAAGAAAAAATTGTTGCTGCTGTCGATGGTTCCTACGGGGTCGACACAAATTGGTATGTCGATAGCGGAGCCACCAACGAGCTTGAGAAGGTCACCATGAAGGAGAAGTATCGTGGAAAAGACCAAATCCACACGGCCAGTGGTGAAGGTATGGGCATACGTCACATTGGTCATTTAGTTTTTAAAACCCCCAAACGAAAAATACATCTCAAAAGAATCTTGCATGTTCCTAGTGCCCACAAAAATCTTCTATCTGTTCATAGAATTGCTATTGACAATCATGTCTTTTTGATTAAGGATCAGGCAACGAAGAAAGTGCTCTATCGAGGTAGATGTGTTCAAGGGCTCTACCCGTTGATTCCGGAGTTTAGACGATTCAATAAACAAGCTTGTGGTGCTATCAAGCTTTCGTCCACACGATGGCACGATCGTTTAGGACATGCTTCTTTTTCTTTAGTTGAAAAGTTACTTAGGAAAAATAAGCTCCCATTTGTTGGTGAGCGAAACATTGAAACTATTTGTGACTCATGTCAGTGTGCTAAAAGTCATCATCTACCATATCCTATATCTACTAGTGTCTCCACTAAACCTTTGCAATTGATCTTTTCTGATGTGTGGGGTCCTGCTCCCTCCTCTGTTGGCAGACACACTTACTATGTGAGTTTTATCGATGACTATAGCAAGTTCTCCTGGATCTATCTTCTTAAGAAACGATCCGACGTGTTTCAAGTCTTTAAGAACTTCCAAGCACTAGTTGAAAGGAAGTTTGACAGCAAAATTATAGCTTTCCAATCCGATTGGGGAGAGGAATACGAGAAACTCAATTCCTTCTTCCAAAACATTGGCATATCACACCATGTATCCTGCCCACACGCTCACCAACAAAACGGGTCGGCCGAACGAAAGCATAGGCACATAGTTGAGGTCGGTTTGGCTCTTCTCGCAGGAGCTTCTATGCCCCTCAAATTCTGGGATGAGGCGTTTCTTACCGCTGTCCACATCATAAACATGCTACCTAGTCGTGTCATCAATAATGAAAAACCTATGGAACGCCTTCTCCATGTCAAACCAGACTACACATCTCTCCGTGTTTTTGGCTGTGCTTGTTGGCCCAATCTTCGTCCGTACAATAATCACAAACTCATGCTTAGATCCAAGCAATGTGCTTTTCTTGGCTATAGTGCTCAGCACAAAGGTGTCAAATGCCTTGACATCTCCACCGGCCGGGTCTACATCTCACGGGATGTCGTGTTTGATGAGACCAAGTTTCCCTTTGCGGACCTACATCCTAATGTCGGTGCTCTCCTCCGCAAGGAAATCTTGCTTCTACCATCCCATCTCTCTGGCTATGATCAAGGGGGCATTACTAATTGTGATGATCATATGTTGACTAACCCTACTGATGGTCTTTATGAGTCTTGTGATGATGCAAAAAACAGCGGTGAAAAAATCGCAGCAAATGGTGAAGAAAACAGTGCAGCAGCTCCATATTTCATGTGTCCCCGCCTGAGCAACAAATCCTCCTCGGGATCTAGGCAGGATCTGCTGCCGCGCAGCGCATCCACCTCGGGATCGGAGCTCTACCGCAGATCTGCTGCACCAGACCCGACAGGCGCAGGCGCAGGCGCGCGTGCAGCCGAGCCAGCCGCAGGTGGGCGCACCGAGCCGTCCGCGCCAGCCACGCGACGGGCTCTGGAAGGCCGCGGAGATTCTCCCCATGCACACCAATCGCCGCCAGACAGATGGCGGGCCGGCACTGGCCTGGACCACGCGCGGCCTCAGGCCCAACAGCTTGTTTACAAGCGGCGGGCTACGACTCGTGCGACAAGCGTGGGGACAGATCCTGTCGAAGCAGGGCTGTGACGCCCCCGATTTAATCGTACACTAATCATGCACGCAAACGTGTACGATCAAGATCAGGGACTCACGGGAAGATATCACAACACAACTCTACAAATAAAATGAGTCATACAAGCATCATATTACAAGCCAGGGGCCTCGAGGGCTCGAATACAAGAGCTCGATCATAGACAAGTCAGCGGAAGCAACAATATCTGAGTACAGACATAAGTTAAACAAGTTTGTCTTAAGAAGGCTAGCACAAACAGGGATACAGATCGAAAGAGGCGCAGGCCTCCTGCCTGGGATCCTCCTAACTACTCCTGGTCGTCGTCAGCGGGCAGCACGTAGTAGTAGGCACCTCCGGTGTAGTAGGAGTCGTCATCGACGGTGGCGTCTGGCTCCTGGGCTCCAACATCTGGTTGCGTCAACCAGGTAGAAGGGATAGAGGGAAAGGGGGAGAAAGCAACCGTGAGTACTCATCCAAAGTACTCGCAAGCAAGGAGCTACACTACATATGCATGGGTATCAAATGGAATAAGGGTATCATATTTGGACTAAACTGCAGAATGCCAGAATAAGAGGGGGATAGCTAGTCCTTTCGAAGACTACGCTTCTGGCAGCCTCCGTCTTGCAGCATGTAGAAGAGAGTAGACTGAAGTCCTCCAGTAGCATCGCATAGCATAATCCTAACCGATGATCCTCTTCTCGTCGCCCTGTGAGAGAGCGATCACCGGTTGTATCTGGCACTTGGAAGGGTGTGTTTTATTAAGTATCCGGTTCTAGTTGTCATAAGGTCAAGGTACAACTCCGGGTCGTCCTTTTACCGAGGGACATGGCTATTCGAATAGATAAACTTCCCTGCAGGGGTGCACCACATACCCCAACACGCTCGATCCCATTTGGCCGGACACACTTTTCTGGGTCATGCCCGGCCTCGGAAGATCAACACGTCGCAGCCCTACCTAGGCACAACAGAGAGGTCAGCACGCTGGTCTAAATCCTATGGCGCAGGGGTCTGGGCCCATCGCCCTTTGCACACCTGCACGTTGCGTACGTGGCCGGAAGCAGACCTAGCCTAGTGGCTTTCCAGTCCAATCCGGCGCGCGCCTCTCAGTCGCTGACGTCACGAAGGCTTCGGCTGATACCACGACGCCGGGATACCCATAACTACTCCCGCGTAGATGGTTAGTGCGTATAGACCAAATGGCCAGACTCAGATCAAATACCCAGATCTCGTTAAGCGTGTTAAGTATCCGCGAACACCGACCAGGGCCAGGCCCACCTCTCTCCTAGGTGGTCGGAACCTGCCCTGTCGCTCCGCCTCAAAGATCCACTCGCGGGTGCTCCTACGAGCCTACCCGTCTTTAGTCACCACATGTATCATGTATAAAGTATATAGTATATACCCGTGATCACCTCCCGAGTGATCACGGCCCGATAGTATAGCATGGCAGACGGACAAGAATGTAGGGCCACTAATGATAAGCTAGCATCCTATACTAAGCATTAGGTTTGCAGGTAAAGGTAACAACAGTAGTAGCAAGGACAGGCTATGCATCAGTATAGGATTAACAGGAAGCAGTAACATGCTACACTACTCTAATGCAAGCAGTATAGAGAAGAGTAGGCGATATCTGGTGATCAAAGGGGGGGCTTGCCTGGTTGCTCTGGCAAGAGAGAGTGGTCGTCAACACCGTAGTCGATCACAGGGGTACCGGTAGCGGTCTCGGGGTCTACCGGAAAAGTAACGGAGGGGGAACATAATAAATAACATAGCAATCAAAGCAACACAAAGCATAACATGGTGATACGCCGCGCTAGGGGTGACCTAATGCAGTAGGAGGTGACACCGGCGGAGGGGGAAAACATCCGGGAAAGTATCCCCGGCGTTTCGCGTTTTCGGGCAGAGGAGCCGGAGGGGGAGAGTTGCGAGTTGGATAGGTTAGGGATGCGTGGCGGACGAACGGGCTGCGTATCCGGGTTCGTCTCGTCGTTCTGAGCAACTTTCATGTTGAAAATATTTTCATCTGAGCTACGGTTTATTTTCTATTAATTTTAAAAGATTTAAATCATTTTCAGGATTTATTTAATTAATTTAATCAACATTATCCAGAATAGTGTAGGATGACGTCATCATGACGTCAGTAGTCAACAGGGCGTTGACTCGGTCAATCTGACGTGTGGGTCCCGCATGTCATACTCTGCTTATTCTAATTAAGGTTTACCTAATCTAATTACTGTTTAATTAATTAATAATAGTTAATTAGGTTAACAGAACATGCTTAATTAGGTTAATTAATTATTTAATTAATTAATATTATTGTTTTTTTAGGGGCAGGCCCCATGTGTCATAGGCACAAGGGCCATAGTGGATTCGGGCAGCGGTTAACGGGGCGGGCGCTGGTTGCGGGCGCTCGTGCCCGAGGCCACCAGGGACGGGGAACAACCGCCCGCCCAGGAGGGCGCACGCCGGCGGCCACGGCGCAGCTGGAGCCGCGGGAGGGGGGAAAGGGGGGGACCGGTGGCCGGAGGCGGCGCAGAGGGGCGAGGTGGGACTGGCGGCAGAGGTAGGTGAGGGTGAGGCGCAGGTAGCGCGCGGGCCGCAGCAGCAGGGGCGGTGCGGTCACGGGCGGCGTGTGGCGCGCGCGGCTGCGAGGAGCCGCAGCCAGGGAGGCTGTGCGGGGGTGCAGGGGAGCGCCCGGGCGACGGCGGCCATGGGCGTGGGCGGAGGGCGACTACGGCTTCGATCACGGCGGCGACGACAACTACGAAACGGCGGCGAGGGTGCTCGAGCTCGAATCCGAGCTCGGGAAAGTGGCGGAGCTCACATTGAGCCTGCAGATGTGCTTAGTGGGCTCGAGGAAGGCTCGGAGGTGCCGGAATCGGCGGCGAAGCTCGACGGGGCGGACGACGAAGAAGGCGGTGCGGGGCTCGATGCAGTGGCTTCCGGGAGGGAGATTGGCGTCCGCGAGGTGGTGGTGGGACGAGGCGGTGACGCAGCGGCGGCGGTTGGCGTCCGTGCGACGAGCACGATGTCCTGCGGAGCTCGGGGAAGACGGGCGCGGTGCCGGAGGGTGAGGAAGAAGGCCGGGAGAGGGCGGCGAGCACGAGGCGTTCGGCGAGGTCCCGCGACGGGGCCGGGGCGGCACCAGGCGGCGGCGTTGGGGGCGAGTGCGATGGCGCCGGGGACGCGTCGGGGGCGGGCATGAGCACCCCGATCCCGATCTGGATCGGGGGAGGGAGGGAGAGAGACGTGGGAGAGAGTGGGGGGTTCGTGCGGGGTGAGTGGGTGTCGGCGCTAGGTCACGGGGAGGGGAGGAGGCCTAGTAGGCCAGGGGGTGCGGGAGTGGGTCGGCTAGGCCGGCCTGCTGGCTAGCTGGGCCGGTTGGCCCAGCATGGGGGGGGGGCCTTTAATTTCTTTTGTCTTTTGTTTTATTTGCCCTTTTCTTATCTTTCCTTTTAATGTTTTGGTTTCTTTTAGTTTCATAAAACATTAAAGTTGTACCTATAATAGTATCACTAATTATACCTCTGCCACAAAAGGTTTAACCCCCAAATAATATAGTTTAGTATTTTATAAAATACAAGCGACATTTAGTTAATTGTTTTACCTACTGTTTTAATTATTTTAGAGCAGTTAAACATTTTATAAAAATGTGATTTCTCTTCAATAATCACTTATGATTTATTTGTCACCGTTTGAACTTTTTAGTTTTGACTTTTGAAAACTTTTCTAGTTTGACTTTATTTTAAATTTGAATTCCAAAACGATTCTGAATCCCGAGATTATCAATAGTAACCGAGGTGACCTGGCATCATTAGCAGAGGTTTACTGTAGCTTGATTATCCGGGCGTCACAATTCTCCTCCACTACAAGAAATCTCGTCCCGAGATTTAAGAGGGAAGTAAAGGGGGAAGGTTCGGGTTACGAAATTCTAGGGAGTGTTCTTGGTCTTGGTTGTTCTTCTCGAAGAGGTTGATCCATTACATTGATGTCTTCTTTTCGTTGTTTCAGGGCATCATGATGAAGTTGTCGTCCTTTCTTCGGGAACTCCATCGTACTTACGAATAGGTCAGGGGCAGCCTTACAACAATTGAATGTAATAAGGGAAAATCAGCTTGGGGGGGGTATCCCAAAAATGATCATAAGAGTATCTCTCGAGTTGAACAAATGAAATACATCGAGAGTAAGGTACGAAGGTATAATAAGAGGTTCCAAGCGGATAGGTAGTTGCTCGAAGTCTGAACCAGAGTGGGAAAGGGGTTCGGAGTAGCGAGAGTAAGTATTGCGTCTGATATCAGAATAGATCACTTGGCAGGTGGCCCGAGATTTACATAAGAAGTTAAATGCGAGAATAACTTTGTCATCATGGTGTGCAAGAGAGTCAGGTTTCGATCTTGGGACCTGTGGGTTATGGGCCCACCATGTGGGTTAAAAGTAGGAGGAACGGTAACATCTTGCACGGTCAGGATAGGAAGGCATGTCAGAGGGTAGACTGTCAGTTATGTCGGCAACAACATCGGTACCAAGGGCGAGGGACGAAGAGAACCATTTTCCTGCTCGTTGAACGAGGCGGACCAATAGGCAAAGTTCTCGTCCATCGGTGGTTACCGGAATGCTATCAACAAAAGCAATAGGGTCTTACTGACAGAGTCGTACGTTGAGGTGCTTATAAAAGCAGTGACGTATTACTGCTTAGATCATATAAACCTCAAGAAGGTTAAACAGAACAATGGAAAGGAAAATGTGATTATCAGATTAAACAGAACAATGGAAAGCAAAAATGTGTTTAAGCACATATTTCAGGGTTATATCCTTCCCAATACCAGTATAGTATGATACCCAAGACCGGATAGAAGGTAGAAACCCACTTAGGTAAGGGGAGAGGAATTTCATGACGTTACCCATACAACGGTGTTTGGATAGCTGAGCAAGAATCAATTAGCATTGGGCTTCAAATGTTCTTGTTGAAGAACGGAGTACCATAAACGTGCTTCAAGATAGCATTGACATGGTCAACAGGTGAAAATCAGACTTTGGAAACAAAAAGGATCCATTAGGAATAACTTGTAGAATAAGTCTTACAGTTTCCTCATGGAAGAATGGATAGCCTTGCTAAAAGGGAACTATAACAATAGGGCCTCTGGCCAGGTGGGCTAGGTATGATACCACCTTACCGGGCCATCTAAAGACCAACGTTATAACTCTTGGAAAAATGTTCCAACCATCATATCTGACTGAGATTCAGATTTGATTGGTGTCAGGATACCTCAGACTCGGGATGCCTGAGAAGAAAAGGTGTAACACAATTTGACGAGATGACATTGTGAGATTCTCAGAAGTGATCTATGTAAGTGAGCTCTGAAACAAGAGGTCATCAGTAATCCAAGGAGAGGATGAGGAGGTGGCTGATAGGCTCAGCAACAAATCATCGAGATTTCCAAAGGATTGATTTCCACAATTATGTGAACAAGGAAATATCATTTGTCGGATCAAATGATATAATGATGTATGCTCGAGGGGAACATACACAACTGAACAATGATAGAAGGGTGCACCCAGGAATCTGGACTAGGTAGCACGATCAATGTTCGAATGATGATTCAATAAGCTATAGACTTAGGATGAAACTGTACACCAATAACTTCAAAGCCATATGGTTGCTAGAAGTTTAGAATTTACACATCACAGACCATTTGTCGGTATTCCGGTTAGAAACAACATGGAGACCAAGAAATGAACACCAATGACGAGAGATATTACTATATCAAGAATTCTCAAGAGGTGGTAAAATTACCACGACATTCTTGACATAAAAGGTGGTAATATTCCAAGGTAAAGAAGAACAAATGCTGGGTAGAAAGGAACTCAAGGTATAACACAAAACATGACAAGTTTGTGTTGGAGGGAAGTCAATAAAGTGGTCGATGATAATACAGATCATCGAGGGCAAGGATGGTATTTCTCATCATGAACTCAATTGACATCCTGGAAGAGCTCAGAATGCCGATGATGATCACGACACAATTGTTGAGAGATTTCATGAAGATGTAATCGGTCGGCGATGACATCAGGCCAAAGGAATGATGAAGCGAAAGGGTACTGAAACCATAGGTACGACAAAAACTCAAAATCAAGCTTGTTGTTTGAGGTGAAACGATAAGACAAGGAAGATCGACGTAAGCTTAGCTCACCATCGAAAGTTGTGCTCTGGGAATAAGGACCAGGTAGCACAGTTAAAATTTAGCACGATAATGATATAGCCGATCAGGCTAGGAATGACTTGAAGGATTATTAAACTCATAAGCAATAAGAATTACTTAGAGTTATCAAATCAGAGTGTGGAATCGATTCACTTATCGGTGTTCTCGAGTGACTAATAACTCAGAACCTGGGGGATCCGATATCGGTGAGAAACAATACTAGATGAAGACTCGCAGGAAGCAACACAGTACTCGAGATACCAGAGGTTAATACTCGAGGAAGATCAAAAATAGAGGTTGCAGAGATGTATCGATCAGCAAAAGACAAGTGCTTTAACTTGTCTGAGAAATGGAATCAAGGAGAAAATGTGGTCGGGATCATGATTGCAAATGATCAATACATGGATACTAGATGATGTCATATCAAGGAGATATTTAATATTGCAAGAAGCTTCTATTATAGGATCTACATTGTGTCCATGGGCATGAACACAAAGTTCAAGGTCGACTCCCACTTCTCCAAGGCATAACCTTTCATTTTACTTCTCGCTTTTGATGAGGCTGTAGTGTAGAAATTTTATCTGGCGGAGCAACAGAAGAGTATGACTCGCGAAAACTTTCGGGTTCATACCGTTTGGGGAAGGCATAGGTTCAACCCATCAAGGCATCTTAGGAGTATATACCACAAATTTTAAGACTAAATATCACAAGCTCGATAGTAGAGCATACTTGAGAAAGCAGAGGATACAATTTACCAAAGGCATTATGTATCCGAGTAAAGGCTCACAGATTTATTGAATATGAAGGACGCTGTCGGATAAAACCCAGCAAATGATCTGGTGGTCCTCAAGGGATCTGGTGTGATCATCGGTACTCAACCAGAGGGAGAAACAATGCAAGGAGATCAGACTTTAGAAACAACTGACTAATTCAAGGCTCAAATGCAAAGGAATTATCAATTCCAAGACAAGGGATCAGGAGCAATGCTCTGATCAGGGATGGATAAGTTGAATAGCCTTAAGGGTACAATCGACAGCAATTTGATTGGTCGAGATCCAGCTCATGTTTTAAAATAACGTCTGAGCCGGAAAGATAATTTAAAAGGATCAAATGATGATTGCGTGCATTCGCACTCAAGTTGAATCAATAGGATCAAAAGACGATGCCTAAGGATACTAACGAATATCGCCAGACATATGGAAAGCATCCATAATGCAAGCAGGCAAGTATTGCAGACCAATAAGCTACTAAGGATTTTTGGAGGATCGAATAGTATTTCGAAGACCATTGTGAAACACATGAACAACTGGGGATGAGTGGATACTCGACAAGTGCGAGGATTTAATTGAAGGGGTATCCATGTGGCAAGGAACTGCTAGGCAGTAGGCACAAAGTATCCTCGGAACAATAGAGAAGACTTCGGGGTATCTTGTAATAACAAGATCAATGGGGGATGATCGTATGAATGGCAAGTGTAAGTAGTTATCCATAAGGATTTATCGGTGGTCGGGAATAGCAAAAGTGATGGGCACAAAGTCTCGAGAGGAATAGCAAAGAGTATCTTCGGAATCTTCTGGTGAAGCAGGCCATCATCTGGAATGAAGGGGCTCTCCGGGAGAAAGTATTTACGAGAACCTAGAGTTAGAGTTAGCAAAACCATTTAACCCGAATAGAAGAGAGATCAGGGTCCTAGAGTAAAGGCGAGGAATAAAAGAGCCTAATACCACCCAAATGGCGACGTGGGCCCGTAAGCCGCATGTTGGGGAACGTAGTAATTTTGAAAATTTTCCTACGCACACGCAAGATTATGGTGATACATAGCAACGAGGGGGAGAGTATTTTCTACGTACCAACGCAGACCGACTGCGGAAGCGATCACACAACGTAGAGGAAGTAGTCGTACGTCTTCTTCCCGATCCGACCGATCCAAGCACTGTTACTCCGGCACCTCCGAGTTCTTAGCACATGTTCAGCTCGATGATGATCCTCGGGCTCCGATCCAGCAAAGCGTCGAGGAAGAGTTCCATCAGCACGACGGCGTGGTGACGATCTTGATGTACTACCGACGCAGGGCTTCACCTAAGCTCTACAACGATATGACCGAGGTGGAATTTGGTGGCAGGGGGCACCGCACACGGCTAAGGAACGATCTCAAGGATCAACTTGTGTGTCTTGGGGTGCCCCCTGCCCCCGTATATAAAGGTTGGAGGAGGGGGAGCCGGCCGGCCAGGGAGAGGAGGCGCAGGGGAGTCCTACTCCCACCGGGAGTAGGACTCCTCCCCCCAATCCTAATCCTATTAGGACTCCCGGGGGGGAAAGGAGAGAGAAGGGGAGCCGGCCCCTATCCTAGTCCTACTAGGACTTGGGGAAGGGGGGCGCCGGCCAGCTTGTGGGCTTTCCCTTTTTCTCTTTTTCCACTAAGGCCCAATAGGCCCATTAGTCTCCCGGGGGGTTCCGGTAACCCTCCCGGTATTCCGGTAAAATCCCGATTTCACCCGAAACACTTCCGATGTCCAAACATAGGCTTCCAATATATCAATCTTTACGTCTCGACCATTTCGAGACTCCTCGCCATGTCCGTGATCTCATCCGGGACTCCGAACAACCTTCGGTACATCAAAATGCATAAACTCATAATAACTGTCATCGTAACGTTAAGCGTGCGGACCCTACGGTTCGAGAACAATGTAGACATGACCGAGACACGTCTCCGGTCAATAACCAATAGCGGGACCTGGATGCCCATATTGGCTCCTACATATTCTACGAAGATCTTTATCGGTCAGACCGCATAACAACATACGTTGTTCCCTTTGTCATCGGTATGTTACTTGCCCGAGATTCGATCGTCGGTATCCAATACCTAGTTCAATCTCGTTACCGGCAAGTCTCTTTACTCGTTCCGTAATACATCATCTCACAACTAACATATTAGTTGCAGTGCTTGCAAGGCTTATGTGATGTGCATTACCGAGAGGGCCCAAAGATACCTCTCCGACAATCTGAGTGACAAACCCTAATCTCGAAATACGCCAACCCAACATCTACCATTGGAGACACCTGTAGTACTCCTTTATAATCACCCAGTTACGTTGTGACGTTTGGTAGTACCCAAAGTGTTCCTCTGGTAAACGGGAGTTGCATAATCTCATAGTTATAGGAACATGTATAAGTCATGAAGAAAGCAATAGCAACATACTAAACGATCGGGTGCTAAGCTAATGGAATGGGTCATGTCAATCAGATCATTCTACTAATGATGTGACCTCGTTAATCAAATAACAACTCCTTGTTCATGGTTAGGAAACATAACCATCTTTGATTAACGAGCTAGTCAAGTAGAGGCATACTAGTGACACTCTGTTGGTCTATGTATTCACACATGTATTATGTTTCCGGTTAATACAATTCTAGCATGAATAATAAACATTTATCATGATATAAGGAAATAAATAATAACTTTATTATTGCCTCTAGGGCATATTTCCTTCAGTCTCCCACTTGCACTAGAGTCAATAATCTGGATTACACAGTAATGATTCTAACACCCATGGAGCCTTGGTGCTGATCATGTTTTGCTCGTGGAAGAGGCTTAGTCAACGGGTCTGCAACATTCAGATCCGTATGTATCTTGCAAATCTCTATGTCTCCCACCTGGACTAAATCCCGGATGGAGTTGAAGCGTCTCTTGATGTGTTTGGTTCTTTTGTGAAATCTGGATTCCTTTGCCAAGGCAATTGCACCAGTATTGTCACAGAAGATTTTCATTGGACCCGATGCACTAGGTATGACACCTAGATCGGATATGAACTCCTTCATCCAGACTCCTTCGTTTGCTGCTTCCGAAGCAGCTATGTACTCCGCTTCACATGTAGATCTCGCTACGACGCTTTGTTTAGAACTGCACCAACTGACAGCTCCACCGTTTAAAGTAAACACGTATCCGGTTTGCGATTTAGAATCGTCCGGATCAGTGTCAAAGCTTGCATCAACGTAACCTCTTACAGTGAGCTCTTTGTCACCTCCATATACGAGAAACATATCCTTAGTCCTTTTCAGGTATTTCAGGATGTTCTTGACCGCTGTCCAGTGATCCACTCCTGGATTACTTTGGTACCTCCCTGCTAAACTTATAGCAAGGCACACATCAGGTCTGGTACACAGCATTGCATACATGATAGAGCCTATGGCTGAAGCATAGGGAACATCTTTCATTTTCTCTCTATCTTCTGCAGTGGTCGGGCATTGAGTCTGACTCAACTTCACACCTTGTAACACAGGCAAGAACCCTTTCTTTGCTTGATCCATTTTGAACTTCTTCAAAATCTTGTCAAGGTATGTGCTCTGTGAAAGTCCAATTAAGCGTTTTGATCTATATCTATAGATCTTTATGCCTAATATGTAAGCAGCTTCCCCGAGGTCTTTCATCG
Organism: Triticum monococcum; assembly: GCA_034509565.1. Taxonomy (NCBI): domain Eukaryota; kingdom Viridiplantae; phylum Streptophyta; class Magnoliopsida; order Poales; family Poaceae; genus Triticum; species Triticum monococcum. The sequence goes on along the minus strand of CM067843.1, from coordinate 58,438,548 downwards.
AAAAACTCTTATTCAAGTATCCCTTTATGCTATCCAGAAATTCTATATCATTTCCAATGAGTAATATGTCATCCACATATAATATCAGAAATGCTACAGAGCTCCCACTCACTTTCTTGTAAATACAGGCTTCTCCGAAAGTCTGTATAAAATCAAATGCTTTGATCATACTATCAAAGCGTTTATTCCAACTCCGAGATGCTTGCACCAGTCCATAAATGGATCGCTGGAGCTTGCACACTTTGTTAGCTCCTTTTGGATCGACAAAACCTTCTGGTTGTACCATATACAACTCTTCTTCCAGAAATCCATTCAAGAATGCAGTTTTGACATCCATCTGCCATATTTCATAATCATAAAATGCGGCAATTGCTAACATAATTCTGACGGACTTAAGCATCGCTACGGGTGAGAAAGTCTCATCGTAGTCAACCCCTTGAACTTGTTGAAAACCATTTGCGACAAGTCGAGCTTTATAGACAGTAACATTACCGTCAGCGTCAGTCTTTTTCTTGAAGATCCATTTATTCTCAATTGCTTGCCGATCATCTGGCAAGTCAACCAAAGTCCATACTTTGTTCTCATACATGGATCCCATCTCAGATTTCATGGCCTGAAGCCACTTTGCGGAATCTGGGCTCACCATCGCTTCTTCATAGTTCGTAGGTTCATCATGATCTAGTAGCATGACTTCCAGAACTGGATTAGCGTACCACTCTGGGGCGGATCTCACTCTGGTTGATCTACGTGGTTCAGTAGCATCTTGCCCTGAAGTTTCATGATCATCATCATTAGCTTCCTCACTAATTGGCATAGGTGTCGCAGAAACAATTTTCTGTGATGTACTATTTTCCAATAAGGGAGCAGGTACAGTTACCTCGTCAAGTTCTACTTTCCTCCCGCTCACTTCTTTCGAGAGAAACTCCTTCTCTAGAAATGATCCATTCTTAGCAACGAATGTCTTGCCTTCGGATCTGTGATAGAAGGTATACCCAACAGTTTCCTTTGGGTATCCTATGAAGACACATTTCTCCGCTTTGGGTTCGAGCTTATCAGGTTGAAGCTTTTTCACATAAGCATCGCAGCCCCAAACTTTAAGAAATGACAACTTTGGTTTCTTGCCAAACCATAGTTCATAAGGCGTCGTCTCAACGGATTTTGATGGTGCCCTATTTAACGTGAATGCGGCCGTCTCTAAAGCATAACCCCAAAACGATAGCGGTAAATCAGTAAGAGACATCATAGATCGCACCATATCTAGTAAAGTACGATTACGACGTTCGGACACACCATTACGCTGTGGTGTTCCGGGTGGCGTGAGTTGCGAAACTATTCCACAATTTTTCAAATGTATACCAAACTCGTAACTCAAATATTCTCCTCCACGATCAGATCGTAGAAATTTTATTTTCTTGTTACGATGATTTTCAACTTCACTCTAAAATTCCTTGAACTTTTCAAATGTTTCAGACTTATGTTTCATTAAGTAGATATACCCATATCTGCTTAAATCATCCGTGAAGGTGAGAAAATAACGATATCCGCCGTGAGCCTCAATATTCATCGGACCACATACATCGGTATGTATGATTTCCAATAAATCTGTTGCTCTCTCCATAGTACCGGAGAACGGTGTTTTAGTCATCTTGCCTATGAGGCATGGTTCGCAAGTACCAAGTGATTCATAATCAAGTGGTTCCAAAAGCCCATCAGTATGGAGTTTCTTCATGCGCTTTACACCGATATGACCTAAACGGCAGTGCCACAAATAAGTTGCACTATCATTATCAACTCTGCATCTTTTGGCTTCTACATTATGAATATGTGTATCACTACTATCGAGATTCAATAAGAACAGACCACTCTTCAAGGGTGCATGACCATAAAAGATATTACTCATATAAATAGAGCAACCATTATTCTCTGATTTAAATGAATAACCGTCTCGCATCAAACAAGATCCAGATATAATGTTCATGCTCAACGCTGGCACCAAATAACAATTATTTAGGTCTAATATTAATCCCGAAGGTAGATGTAGAGGTAGCGTGCCGACCGCGATTACATCGACTTTGGAACCGTTTCCCACGCGCATCGTCACCTCGTCCTTTGCTAGCGTCCGCTTATTCCGTAGTCCCTGTTTCGAGTTGCAAATATTAGCAACAGAACCAGTATCAAATACCCAGGTGCTACTGCGAGCTCTAGTAAGGTACACATCAATAACATGTATATCACATATACCTTTGTTCACCTTGCCATCCTTCTTATCCGCCAAATACTTGGGGCAGTTCCGCTTCCAGTGACCAGTCTGCTTGCAGTAGAAGCACTCAGTTTCAGGCTTAGGTCCAGACTTGGGTTTCTTCTCTTGAGCAGCAACTTGCTTGCTGTTCTTCTTGAAGTTCCCCTTCTTCTTTCCTTTGCCCTTTTTCTTGAAACCAGTGGTTTTGTTAACCATCAACACTTGATGCTCCTTCTTGATTTCTACCTCCGCAGCTTTCAGCATTGCGAAGAGCTCGGGAATAGTCTTGTTCATCCCTTGCATATTATAGTTCATCACGAAGCTCTTGTAGCTTGGTGGCAGTGATTGGAGAATTCTGTCAATGACGCAATCATCTGGAAGATTAACTCCCATCTGAATCAAGTGATTATTATACCCAGACATTTTGAGTATATGCTCACTGACAGAACTGTTCTCCTCCATCTTGCAGCTATAGAACTTATTGGAGACTTCATATCTCTCAATTCGGGCATTTGCTTGAAATATTAACTTCAACTCCTGGAACATCTCATATGCTCCATGACGTTCAAAACGTCGTTGAAGTCCCGATTCTAAGCCGTAAAGCATGGCACACTGAACTATCGAGTAGTCATCAGCTTTGCTCTGCCAGACGTTCATAACATCTGGGGTTGCTCCAGCAGCAGGCCTGGCACCCAGCGGTGCTTCCAAGACGTAATTCTTCTGTGCAGCAATGAGGATAATCCTCAGGTTACGGACCCAGTCCGTGTAATTGCTACCATCATCTTTCAACTTCGCTTTCTCAAGGAACGCATTAAAATTCAACGGAACAACAGCACGAGCCATCTATCTACAATCAACATAAACAAGCAAGATACTATCAGGTACTAAGTTCATGATAAGTTTAAGTTCAGTTAATCAAATTACTTAGGAACTCCCACTTAGATAGACATCCCTCTAATCCTCTAAGTGATCACGTGATCCAAATCAACTAAACCATAACCGATCATCACGTGAGATGGAGTAGTTTTCAATGGTGAACATCGTCATGTTGATCATATCTACTATATGATTCACGCTCGACCTTTCGGTCTCTGTGTTCCGAGGCCATATCTGCATATGCTAGGCTCGTCAAGTTTAACCTGAGTATTCTGCGTGTGCAAAACTGTCTTGCACCCGTTGTAGATGGACGTAGAGCTTATCACACCCGATCATCACGTGGTGTCTGGGCACGACGAACTTTGGCAATGGTGCATACTCAGGGAGAACACTTCTTGATAATTTAGTGAGAGATTATCTTATAATGCTACCGTCAATCAAAGCAAGATAAGATGCATAAAAGGATAAACATCACATGCAATCAATATAAGTGATATGATATGGCCATCATCATCTTGTGCTTGTGATCTCCATCTCCGAAGCACCGTCATGATCACCATCGTCACCGGCGCGACACCTTGATCTCCATCGTAGCATCGTTGTCGTCTCGCCAATCTTATGCTTCCACGACTATCACTACCGCTTAGTAATAAAGTAAAGCATTACATCGCAATTGCATTGCATACAATAAAGCGACAACCATATGGCTCCTGCCAGTTGCCGATAACTCGGTTACAAAACATGATCATCTCATACAATAAAATCAGCATCATGTCTTGACCATATCACATCACAACATACCCTGCAAAAACAAGTTAGACGTCCTCTACTTTGTTTGTTGCAAGTTTTACGTGGCTGCTACGGGCTTAAGTAAGAACTCATCTCACCTACGCATCAAAACCACAACGATAGTTCGTCAAATAGACTCCGTTTTAACCTTCTCAAGGACCGGGCGTAGTCACACTTGGTTCAACTAAAGTTGGAGAGACAGTCTTCCGCAAGCCATCTATGTGCAAAGCACGTCGAGGGAACCGGTCTCGCGTAAGAGTACGCGTAAGGTTGGTCCGGATCGTCTCACCCAACAATACCGCCGAACCAAAGTATGACATGCTGGTAGGCAGTATGACTTGTATCGCCCACAACTCACTTGTGTTCTACTCATGCAAATAACATCAAACCATAAAACCTAGGCTCGGATGCCACTGTTGGGGAACGTAGTAATTTTGAAAATTTTCCTACGCACACGCAAGATCATGGTGATACATAGCAACGAGGGGGAGAGTATTGTCTACGTACCAACGCAGACCGACTGCGGAAGCGATCACACAACGTAGAGGAAGTAGTCGTACGTCTTCTTCCCGATCCGACCGATCCAAGCACCGTTACTCCGGCACCTCCGAGTTCTTAGCACACGTTCAGCTCGATGATGATCCTCGGGCTCCGATCCAGCAAAGCGTCGAGGAAGAGTTCCGTCAGCACGACGGCGTGGTGATGATCTTGATGTACTACCGACGCAGGGCTTCGCCTAAGCTCTACAACGATATGACCGAGGTGGAATTTGGTGGCAGGGGGCACCGCACACGGCTAAGGAACAATCTCAAGGATCAACTTGTGTGTCTTGGGGTGCCCCCTGCCCCCGTATATAAAGGTTGGAGGAGGGGGAGCCGGCCGGCCAGGGAGAGGAGGCGCAGGGGAGTCCTACTCCCACCGGGAGTAGGACTCCTCCCCCCAATCCTAATCCTATTAGGACTCCCGGGGGGAAAAGGAGAGAGAAGGGGAGCCGGCCCCTATCCTAGTCCTACTAGGACTTGGGGAAGGGGGGCGCCGGCCAGCTTGTGGGCTTTCCCTTTTTCTCTTTTTCCACTAAGGCCCAATAGGCCCATTAGTCTCCCGGGGGGTTCCGGTAACCCTCCCGGTATTCCGGTAAAATCCCGATTTCACCCGAAACACTTCCGATGTCCAAACATAGGCTTCCAATATATCAATCTTTACGTCTCGACCATTTCGAGACTCCTCGTCATGTCCGTGATCTCATCCGGGACTCCGAACAACCTTCGGTACATCAAAATGCATAAACTCATAATAACTGTCATCGTAACGTTAAGCGTGCGGACCCTACGGTTCGAGAACAATGTAGACATGACCGAGACACGTCTCCGGTCAATAACCAATAGCGGTACCTGGATGCCCATATTGGCTCCTACATATTCTACGAAGATCTTTATCGGTCAGACCGCATAACAACATACGTTGTTCCCTTTGTCATCGGTATGTTACTTGCCCGAGATTCGATCGTCGGTATCCAATACCTAGTTCAATCTCGTTACCGGCAAGTCTCTTTACTCGTTCCATAATACATCATCTCACAACTAACATATTAGTTGCAGTGCTTGCAAGGCTTATGTGATGTGCATTACCGAGAGGGCCCAGAGATACCTCTCTGACAATCTGAGTGACAAACCCTAATCTCGAAATACGCCAACCCAACATCTACCATTGGAGACACCTGTAGTACTCCTTTATAATCACCCAGTTACGTTGTGACGTTTGGTAGTACCCAAAGTGTTCCTCCGGTAAACGGGAGTTGCATAATCTCATAGTTATAGGAACATGTATAAGTCATGAAGAAAGCAATAGCAACATACTAAACGATCGGGTGCTAAGCTAATGGAATGGGTCATGTCAATCAGATCATTCTACTAATGATGTGACCTCGTTAATCAAATAACAACTCCTTGTTCATGGTTAGGAAACATAACCATCTTTGATTAACGAGCTAGTCAAGTAGAGGCATACTAGTGACACTCTGTTGGTCTATGTATTCACACATGTATTATGTTTCCGGTTAATACAATTCTAGCATGAATAATAAACATTTATCATGATATAAGGAAATAAATAATAACTTTATTATTGCCTCTAGGGCATATTTCCTTCACCGCACAGCCATGTTAGTAAAAGTTTTGTAATGTCTAGACTCGACTTCGGCCAAGGAGTGTGGAAGGGGGATTCCTACAGGCAGTCGGCTCTGATACCAACTTGTGACGCCCCCGATTTAATCGTAGACTAATCATACACGCAAACGTGTACGATCAAGATCAGGGACTCACGGGAAGATATCACAACACAACTCTACAAATAAAATGAGTCATACAAGCATCATATTACAAGCCAGGGGCCTCGAGGGCTCGAATACAATAGCTCGATCATAGACAAGTCAGCGGAAGCAACAATATCTGAGTACAGACATAAGTTAAACAAGTTTGCCTTAAGAAGGCTAGCACAAACAGGGATACAGATCGAAAGAGGCGCAGGCCTCCTGCCTGGGATCCTCCTAACTACTCCTGGTCGTCGTCAGCGGGCACCACATAGTAGTAGGCACCTCCGCTGTAGTAGGAGTCGTCATCGACGGTGGCGTCTGGCTCCTGGGCTCCAACATCTGGTTGCGTCAACCAGGTAGAAGGGATAGAGGGAAAGGGGGAGAAAGCAACCGTGAGTACTCATCCAAAGTACTCGCAAGCAAGGAGCTACACTACATATGCATGGGTATCAAATGGAATAAGGGTATCATATTTGGACTGAACTGCAGAATGCCAGAATAAGAGGGGGATAGCTAGTCCTTTCGAAGACTACGCTTCTGGCAGCCTCCGTCTTGCAGCATGTAGAAGAGAGTAGACTGAAGTCCTCTAGTAGCATCGCATAGCATAATCCTAACCGATGATCCTCTCCTCGTCGCCCTGTGAGAGAGCGATCATCGGTTGTATCTGGCACTTGGAAGGGTGTGTTTTATTAAGTATCCGGTTCTAGTTGTCATAAGGTCAAGGTACAACTCCGGGTCGTCCTTTTACCGAGGGACACGGCTATTCGAATAGATAAACTTCCTTGCAGGGGTGCACCACATACCCCAACACGCTCGATCCCATTTGGCCGGACACACTTTTCTGGGTCATGCTCGGCCTCGGAAGATCAACACGTCGCAGCCCTACCTAGGCACAACAGAGAGGTCAGCACGCCGGTCTAAATCCTATGGCGCAGGGGTCTGGGCCCATCGCCCTTTGCACACCTGCACGTTGCGTACGCGGCCGGAAGCAGACCTAGCCTAGTGGCTTTCTAGTCCAATCCGGCGCGCGCCACTCAGTCGCTGACGTCACGAAGGCTTCGGCTGATACCACGACGCCGGGATACCCATAACTACTCCCGCGTAGATGGTTAGTGCGTATAGACCAAATGGCCAGACTCAGATCAAATACCCAGATCTCGTTAAGCATGTTAAGTATCCGCGAACACCGACCAGGGCCAGGCCCACCTCTCTCCTAGGTGGTCGGAACCTGCCCTGTCGCTCCGCCTCAAAGATCCACTCGCGGGTGCTCCTACGAGCCTACCCGTCTTTAGTCACCACATGTATCATGTATAAAGTATATAGTATATACCCGTGATCACCTCCCGAGTGATCACGGCCCGATAGTATAGCATGGCAGACGGACAAGAATGTAGGGCCACTAATGATAAGCTAGCATCCTATACTAAGCATTAGGTTTGCAGGTAAAGGTAACAACAGTAGTAGCAAGGACAGGCTATGCATCAGTATAGGATTAACAGGAAGCAGTAACATGCTACACTACTCTAATGCAAGCAGTATAGAGAAGAGTAGGCGATATCTGGTGATCAAAGGGGGGGCTTGCCTGGTTGCTCTGGCAAGAGAGAGTGGTCGTCAACACCGTAGTCGATCACAGGGGTACCGGTAGCGGTCTCGGGGTCTACCGGAAAAGTAACGGAGGGGGAACATAATAAATAACATAGCAATCAAAGCAACACAAAGCATAACATGGTGATACGCCGCGCTAGGGGTGACCTAATGCAGTAGGAGGTGACACCGGCGGAGGGGGAAAACATCCGGGAAAGTATCCCCGGCGTTTCGCGTTTTCGGGCAGAGGAGCCGGAGGGGGAGAGTTGCGAGTTGGATAGGTTAGGGATGCGTGGCGGACGAACGGGCTGCGTATCCGGGTTCGTCTCGTCGTTCTGAGCAACTTTCATGTTGAAAATATTTTCATCTGAGCTACGGTTTATTTTCTATTAATTTTAAAAGATTTAAATCATTTTCAGGATTTATTTAATTAATTTAATCAACATTATCCAGAATAGTGTAGGATGACGTCATCATGACGTCAGCAGTCAACAGGGCGTTGACTCGGTCAATCTGACGTGTGGGTCCCGCATGTCATACTCTGCTTATTCTAATTAAGGTTTACCTAATCTAATTACTGTTTAATTAATTAATAATAGTTAATTAGGTTAACAGAACATGCTTAATTAGGTTAATTAATTATTTAATTAATTAATATTATTGTTTTTTTAGGGGCAGGCCCCATGTGTCATAGGCACAAGGGCCATAGTGGATTCGGGCAGCGGTTAACGGGGCGGGCGCTGGTTGCGGGCGCTCGTGCCCGAGGCCACCAGGGACGGGGAACAACCGCCCGCCCAGGAGGGCGCACGCCGGCGGCCACGGCGCAGCTGGAGCCGCGGGAGGGGGGGAAAGGGGGGGGGGACCGGTGGCCGGAGGCGGCGCAGAGGGGCGAGGTGGGACTGGCGGCAGAGGTAGGTGAGGGTGAGGCGCAGGTAGCGCGCGGGCCGCAACAGCAGGGGCGGTGCGGTCACGGGCGGCGTGTGGCGCGCGTGGCTGCGGGAAGCCGCAGCCAGGGAGGCTGTGCGGGGGTGCAGGGGAGCGCCCGGGCGACGGCGGCCATGGGCGTGGGCGGAGGGCGACTACGGCTTCGATCACGGCGGCGACGACAACTACGAAACGGCGGCGAGGGTGCTCGAGCTCGAATCCGAGCTCGGGAAAGTGGCGGAGCTCACATTGAGCCTGCAGATGTGCTTAGTGGGCTCGAGGAAGGCTCGGAGGTGCCGGAATCGACGGCGAAGCTCGACGGGGCGGACGACGAAGAAGGCGGTGCGGGGCTCGACGCGGTGGCTTCCGGGAGGGAGATTGGCGTCCGCGAGGTGGTGGTGGGACGAGGCGGTGACGCAGCGGCGGCGGTTGGCGTCGGTGCGACGAGCACGACGTCCTGCGGAGCTCGGGGAAGACGGGCGCGGTGCCGGAGGGTGAGGAAGAAGGCCGGCAGAGGGCGGCGAGCACGAGGCGTTCGGCGAGGTCCCGCGACGGGGCCGGGGCGGCACCAGGCGGCGGCGTTGGGGGCGAGTGCGATGGCGCCGGGGACGCGTCGGGGGCGGGCATGAGCACCCCGATCCCGATCTGGATCGGGGGAGGGAGGGAGAGAGACGTGGGAGAGAGTGGGGGGTTCGTGCGGGGTGAGTGGGTGTCGGCGCTAGGTCACGGGGAGGGGAGGAGGCCTAGTAGGCCAGGGGGTGCGGGAGTGGGTCGGCTGGGCCGGCCTGCTGGCTAGCTGGGCCGGTTGGCCCAGCGTGGGGGGGGGCCCTTAATTTCTTTTGTCTTTTGTTTTATTTGCCCTTTTCTTATCTTTCCTTTTAATGTTTTGGTTTCTTTTAGTTTCATAAAACATTAAAGTTGTACCTATAATAGTATCACTAATTATACCTCTGCCACAAAAGGTTTAACCCCCAAATAATATAGTTTAGTATTTTATAAAATACAAGCGACATTTAGTTAATTGTTTTACCTACTGTTTTAATTATTTTAGAGCAGTTAAACATTTTATAAAAATGTGGTTTCTCTTCAATAATCACTTATGGTTTATTTGTCACCGTTTGAACTTTTTAGTTTTGACTTTTGAAAACTTTTCTAGTTTGACTTTATTTTAAATTTGAATTCCAAAACGATTCTGAATCCCGAGATTATCAATAGTAACCGAGGTGACCTGGCATCATTAACAGAGGTTTACTGTAGCTTGATTATCCGGGCGTCACAAGGGCCCAGGCCATCACGAGGAGATGATGATGCTTGTCGGCCCAGATTTTCTGTGGCTGATTCACCGCGTGCGTCACAGCTGGCAACCACAGAAGATCCCGACCCGGCTGCTACTACTGCCCACGCGGGTTCTGGAGCTGTGTTCGGATCCTCCTCGGGGTCGGCAGAGGACCATTCTGATCCAGGCGCGGGATCGTCTGCGCCGGGGGTCTCTGTAGTACCTCCTGCCACTACTCCACGTCGCACGCGGCTACAACAAGGTTTAATTAAACCCGTTGATTATAAACATATCACAAAGTATGGGATGATCTGTTCAACAGGTGAACCAGGAGAACCCAACACTCTTGAAGAGGCTCTTGGTGATGCACATTGGAGAAAGGCAATGCATGATGATATTGTGGCACTAAGGAAAAATAAAATGTGGCACTTGGTTCCTCCAAGACAATGTAAAAATCTTATTGACTGTAAGTGGGTCTTTAGGATAAAACGAAAAGCTGATGGAACTATTGACCGTTACAAAGCTAGACTCGTTGCAAAGGGCTTTAAACAAAGATATGGTATTGACTATGAGGACACGTTTAGTCCAGTTGTTAAAGCAGCTACCATACGTCTTGTCTTGTCCATTGCTGTGTCTAGGGGATGGAGTCTACGACAACTAGACGTTCAGAACGCGTTCCTCTATGGTGTTTTGGAAGAAGAGGTTTACATGAAACAACCTCCTGGGTTTGTAAATGCACAGGCACCACTTCATGTGTGCAAACTTGACAAGGCGTTGTATGGACTGAAACAGGCTCCAAGAGCATGGTATTCTCGCCTCAGTAAAAAGATGCAAGCACTTGGTTTTATTCCTTCAAAATCTGACACTTCGTTATTTATTTATAACAAGTCAAGAATATCCATATTTGTTCTCATTTATGTTGATGATATAATTGTGACAAGCTCATCTGATGAGGCAATAACAACACTGTTGAAGGATTAAAGTGCAGAATTTGCTCTCAAAGATCTAGGGGATCTACACTACTTTCTAGGTATTGAGGTTAGGCAGCACAAGGATGGTCTTCATCTCTCTCAAGAAAAGTATGCAGCTGACTTAGTAAAAAGGTTGGTCTGCAAAGTTGTAAGCCTGCACCCACTCCTTTATCCAGCATAGAAAAATTATCTCTTGCTGAAGGAGAACTTCTGGACGCAGAGAATAGTACAAAGTACAGAAGCCTAGTAGGTGCTCTTCAATACTTGACATTGACACGACCAGATATCTCATTTGCTGTTAACAAAGTATGTCAATTCTTTCATGCACCTACCACAATTCACTTGACTGCTGCAAAACGCATAGTGAGATATGTGAAAAATACATTGAGCATTGGTCTGAATTTTAGCAAGTCATCCTCCACACTTATCAGTGCTTTCTCTGACTCAGACTGGGCAGGGTGCTTAGATGACAGACGCTCAACTGGCGGTTTTGTAGTGTTCTTTGGACCTAATTTGATATCTTGGAGTGCAAGGAAACAAGCCACAGTCTCTAGATCTAGCACAGAAGCAGAGTATAAAGCATTGGCCAATGCAACCGCAGAGATCATATGGGTGCAGTCAATTTTGAAGGAACTAGGTATGAAAAACACTAAAGCTCCATGTCTATGGTGTGATAATCTAGGTGCTACCTATTTATCAGCAAATCCAGTTTTTCATGCTAGAACTAAATATGTTGAGATAGATTTTCATTTTGTCCGTGAGAGAGTTGCAAATAAACTCTTAGACATTCGGTTTATTCACTCCCAAGACCAAGTTGCAGATGGTTTCACCAAAGCTCTTCCCACAAAAAGTTTTGAAGTCTTCAAGTATAATCTCAACTTGATGAAATTATGATTAAGGGAGGATGTTAAACATATATGCGTGATATGGTTAGCGTGTACAGCAAGGAGGATCGCCACCGGATGAGGGGTAGTTATACGGGATACTCTTGTACTCTTTATCTTATTTTATCTCTTGTATTCTTCTCTCCCAAGATGTAATCTCTCCAACAAACCTGTACGCGTATTAAAGCTCGCACCCCTTTATTTAACACGCAACACGTCAGCCTGGATCGGCAAGACGTTTACCGCATTCGCACACTCAGTACTTATGTCAATGATAAATGACTCCACACAAACAAACCTTACAGGGTTGCAACTAGACCCGGGTTCAAACAGATCAATCGGCTAAAACTACAGCTATAAACCTACGGCTATGCAGCCCAAAAGTCCACAAACCATCAACGCATTAAGGGCTCCCAGAAAAACTGATTCAGCCAAAATCAATGTATAGAAGGGCTGCCATAAAACATGCGCTTCTAAATCCACAGGTCAGAAAATCATCCCGCCCAGTACATCTAAATCTTCTGCATCTTCTCTCATCTCAAAACAAACAGACCAACACCGCCAAAAGAATCCATCAAATCAAATTAAATGAACATATCACAAAAAATCACAGTGCTGTTTACACTGAATTTACAGTCATTCGAGACTGTAAGCGGCCATTTACAGTTCTATTTACACAGAACTTACGGTCATTCTAAGAAAAAAAATTATAGTTACATTAGTACCTAAAATTACAGTCACCAATTTTAGAAATTTACAGTCAATTTACACAGAACTTACAGTCATTATGTGCAAAAGTTACAATGATATTAGCACTGCAAATCATCCATACAAGTGTCTCTAGCATCACTCTGTGGTCACAGGAGACTCTGTTTGTCAGATCCCACCACTACTCAAAAGTTCTCTAGAGGAACAAGGGCTGAAAGATCACATGAGTAGTAGTTCTGTCAAAAAATCCTCTCTAGCATTGCTAAGGTTCAACAGTAAGAAATCTGACAGAACAAGCAAAAAGAAGAGCCATGGGTATTTCTCTGTTGGAATGTGAAGTCCTTTTGACCGAAAAACATACAAACATGCATCAAGCTATTCCCAGTGACACCCGCATAGTACAAAGCCTTTAGCTAACTGTAAAAAGGGAAAAACAGCATAAGGAGCAGACTAGAAAATTAGTGTTACCTGAGATAGATACATGCATCAAAGCTATTTACTGTGACACATACACATTAAAATCCCAGTAAGCTCACTGTAAAACTGGGAGCAGCAAACAACTTAAAAGGCTGTGTTTCAAAATTACTATAGCCTTGCAGGATAATTACAGTTCTTATTGCTCTGTAAATAATAAAGAAGATGCACTATAAAAACACGACAGTAGTTTAGTATCGAGCAGCAAACAACTTGAAAACTATGGTTCAAAATTACTGTAGTTTTGCATTAGAATTACAGTTCTTGTTGCACTGTAAATAACACAGAAGATGCATTGTAAACAAACAACAGTAGTTTAGTATCCAGCAGCAAACAACTTGAAGACATGGTTCAAAAATACTATAGCTTTGCATGAAAACTACATTTCGTGTTACACTTTAAATAATACAGAAGATGTTCTGTAATGCAACAGTAGTTTAGTTTCAACTGGAAGCAACACACATATTCAGGTAAAAACACTCAGAAATAAACTATAGTCATGACTCATGTGATCTACCGTATAGTCTAGCTTGGGAATGCACTGGTAAAAAAGTTACATTTCTTGCAACCATAGTCTTCAAATAGCGAGTGAAGGGGCCTTGCAAATTACATCTTTTTTACACTGTAAATGGCACATAAATGCACTGTAAAAAAAGTTAAACCTTCAAGGGGCCTTGCAAATTGTAGTAGCCCTGCTTGGGATTACATTTTTCACCACATTGGAGAAAAACTTCCCAGAATAGCGAGTAAAGGTTGTTGAAACTGGAACATTGGTAGATCTCTTTGCACTTATATAGAAACAGAAAGGATAAAATAAAAACTCGGAAATAATTGATAAAAATAGAAAACAATCTCTTAAACTAGAAGTAACAGTACTAGTACACCCAAGTTTACACTCAGCTAACCAAGTAAATTCTGCTGCAGTAATCATACAATCATAAAATACATTACTGAAGTTGCTGAAAAAAGTAACAAGAAGCAGATTGATAAGACAAGTTCAGAGAAACAGGAGAATCATACAGGCAGCGACGCGGGTTAACGGGCAACCCATAAACACATGAGCGACCCCGCCAAAACAAATAACCAAACGAGCACGCACGAAGATCCAACGGACACAATACGTGACTGAACGAATGAAAATTAGCAAAACCGTTTATTAATTAATTGCTTTTTCTTATGCTTTCCATCAGTCGTGGGATTCTCTTTGTATTCGCTTGCTTTAGCTGTTTAGGGAGGTGACTGAAAAAACAGTAAGCACACAAGGTCAGATAGTGAGAACATAAAATAAGCCAAAACCAGAGTATGGTGGTCTGCGCTTGTCAGAAACCTATCTTGCATTCCTGCGGTTACATTCTGCAACATAGATTAAGCCAACATCAGATAGAAATATTAGGGCCAGATAACCCATGGCTAACTTATCTACAACCCCAAATCTCATTATACTGAACATAACAAAAAGTCGATGCTGAAGAAATGTATACTGGCATTCTGAAGAAAGAATCTATGGTTACTCCTACGGTCATAATCCGTAGAAGATAAGTAATTACCTTTCGGCTCAGAAGGTGATGCCCCCTTTTCACCTCCCACATTAGCAGGAACGCCGACAACGGGCAGTGGTGGTGGTGCGCCGGTAACGTGCGTTTCTACTTTAACTACTGGCACTGGCAAACTGGCAATGAATCTACACTTGGGAAGTCTTCATCTAACATCTGAGGAGATGTGCTGATCTACAAATTTTGAGTTAGCTACTACAGAAATTTGAGAAAAAATGAGAAAAGGATAAGCATGCTGCAAAAAAAAGAAGAAGAGATAAATAGGTCTGTAGGCTTAAAAAATGACCTGGATGAGTCAAAACCAATGAATCTGGATGGATATTTTCAGTATTGTAGTATGTTCCTTCCTCCCATTTCCAGAGAATTCTAAATATACTAAACCCAACTAGGATTATTTTTTTCTGGGGTTTTTGAGTTTTTTCGACAGCCAAAACCTGGTCAATCAGGGTGCGACACGATAATTAGTGGGGATCCGAGAGGGTACGTTTCCTGGTGGATCTAGATTCCGTAGGAGATATGCAACATTCCTTTTTTACTTTAACTACTTGAAGTGGCAAACTGGCAATGAATCTACACTTGGGAAGTTTTCATATGACATCTGAGGACATATGATGATCTACAAACTTTGAGTTAGCTACAGAAATTTGAGAAGAAGGATAAGCATGCTACGAAAAAAGAAGATAAATAGGTCTATAGGCTTAAAATGACCTGGATGAGGCAAAACCAATTAATCTGGATGGATATTTTCAGTATTGTACTCCCTCTGTTCCATAATTTAGCACATGCAGATATTTTAAAAAGTCAAACCTCACAAATTTTGACTAAGTTTGTGGATAAAAACATTTGCATCTCGAATGCCAAACATATATTGTTAAATTCATCATAAGATGTAGTTTCATATTTTATATATTTGGTATTGTAGATATAAATAGTTTTCTCTACAACCTTGATCAAACTTTGTAAAGTTTGACTTTTTAAAATATCTATACACACTACATTATGAAACGAAGGGAGTAGTATGTTCCTTCCTCCCATTTCCAGATAATAAACAACATGAAGAAAGCAAGAACGACGAGTTTAAGCTCCTAGCAGTGCAGTAGATTCATGCTCCTCAGTCTCATCCTTTATTGGTGTTTAGGAACAATCCATGTACAATTAGGACAGCTTATGATTGTAGAAACCTGCTGCCACTTAAGAAAAGAGGTAAAATTAACATCTATGATATCAGTTATAACACATATCTCCGTTCTAAAATAAGTGCCATGGTTTTAATACAAATGTTTTATCTTGAGACTCGGTCAAACTTAATGAAGTCTTGATCAAACTTAGTGAAGTTTGATTAAGGACAATCCCGGAACTTCAATTACTTTGAGACGGAGGGAGTAAGAAATTTCAACTATTCCTTTTTTATTCCATTTCCTTGTAAGTTTTATTTATGTTTGTTTTCATTTTCATATCTCCTTTTTGTCTCGGGATTTTTCACAGTAATCCAGAATTTTTTCGCTCCGTTTTTTAACATGTGGATAGGAGAACGGCCAAATCCATTGAATAGATAGGGGTGTTACAAGAACACCTTCAAAGGAAAAATGCATCGCATAAGACGAGTGCCCAAAACGAAGAATTGTAAAATGGCGAGGAAAACCCAAAAAAATACACATCACTTAGCTAGACCAGGCCTAAAGCACCACAATACATACAAAACGCCGGAAGACCAACACCCTACAACACACCCGAACGAAAACTCAAGCGCCTTCGCTGCTACCGAAGTGCACACTGAAAAACATTGTGTTAGTCCGGATTTCCACAGGCATATCCACGAAACCTCAAAGACACCAGAGAGGAACGATACATCTGATAGAGTGATCCTATGCCACTCTAATCCCATGAGGATGATTGACATAACTCGCCTAATGCACCTTAGGGTGCTCCTGGTACTCACCACCGTCGACCAAGCGACCAGACCTGAACTGATGCATCACCAACGACTCCACGCTCCCAAATCGCTACCCGCTCCTGATCACCCACACCACCGATGATCCCGTGCTCCTAACACAAGTCTTAGACTCATAAGGCCATGCTTCAAACAAAGTAATGATGGCACGGTTTTGGCCTTTCCTATTTATGTTTTTTTTGGCTTGTTGAGCTATGCTCTCGGCAAAACCTTGTACCTCTTGTGGTGTGTGTGTCCTAGACTAGTCTGTGTATGTGTGCTCTTGGTGGTTTGCTTTATTTATAAAGCGGGGCGAAAGCCTTTTTCGGTAAGTCGACCTTAAACTGACGTGTTGTGCCATCCAACGCGGCCATCTATCGTTCCGCCAACCGGTTTGGACGCACTTTTTTGGCAAACCCCAGACAAACTAGGGGGCTTTGCAAGAGTCCGGACAGTAGACACGTATGACTCCGACACCCCCAGCCCACTCGAAACCCCTCCCAGTCCTCGTGCCTCCGTCCTCCCATTTTCTCTCCTTCCTTTTTTCTCTCATGCCTTCGTCGACGCTCCACCACCTTGGCCGCCTCGGCACACCCCTATCAGTGTCCAATGAGCCCCTCACATCCAATGGTACACACGGGATCCAAGCCGGTTCTCCTCCGCCACCGTTCCACACCTCTCCTTCGACCACCGCGCAGGTACCGTCAGCTCCTACATTACTCACCATGCCCGACAACTGTTCAGTGAAATGCCCATGCTACATTTTTTTGTCCCTTCTTCTTTCAAGCATTGAATTTGGATATGGAGTACATATATGAGCACTATGTTGAGTTGTCAGCCATCTCGCCCAGCGAAGAGGACTACACGGATGAGACAACGATGATGCAGGTGGTCCTTGCAGATGTGGAGTGTGCGGAAGAGCGTGTTCTCAATTTCCACCTCCCACATCTAGAAAGGATGTTCAGAGGGCCTTTGCAGTTCTGCAGACATGTTTTGCAGTTGTCAGTGGACCATCTAAACAATGGGTTGTGGAGACCTTGTCGGAGGTGATGACCTGTTGTGTGATCATACACAAAATGATCATGGAGGATGAGGGTGACGATGCTGCCGCAAGTCTTGAATTTGAGAACATTGTGATCCTATCGAACTTCCTGATCAGAATCCGGTCACATTTGAAGAGTTTGTTTAAATGCATCAACAAATTCGACATCGAGCAACTGAAGGAAGATCTGATTGAGCACGTGGACGGTTAAAGGGGACAACAATGTTTGAGTGTAATATTTGAACTTATTTAATTTAAACTACAGTTGCATTTGAACTATTCTAGACTATATATGCAGCTATTTAAGTGTGCGAGCTTTAAAAGAAAAGACTTGGCCGGCTTCCGCATCAGTGTCTGCGGACTAGTTCCTGTCTTCGGACAGATGCCGGAGCAAATTTACGGGTCAGCGTTGGAGATGCCCTAACTTGCTTTTCCCCGAGAGTACACCCCATAATACAAGGTTTGTTCAACACAGGTGTTTCTCTTTCTCTCTGTGGAAAAGAAAGCAGGTGCTTAAAATTCCCCTTACAAAAGAGTACAGGTCTAAAATTGGTATCTCCGTTGCTAAAAGGCCAAAAGAAGAACGTGGACTGGTGCTAGTGTCCCATTTCTTCTCAGATTCGTTCGACCTCACGCGTCCTCCATCCCTTCCCTACCTTACCCTCAACGTCTCGCCGCCGACGCCGCCCAGCTCCTTCGGCCGAGGGATTTCCGCCGCGCCGATCTGACCGCCCCGTCCCCTCCGTCGCGGGCGCCTCTCCATCTCGTGCCGCCTCCGCCGCTCCTCCCTGCCACACGCGAGGAGGGCGGCGCCGCTGCCCCTGCCCCGCCGCTTGTCCCCCATCTTCTCCGCGCGGATCCGCCTCCGAGGTAACTCCTCCCATGGATTATCTGGCCGCAATCCTTCCGTTAAACATAATTAATCGAAAGCTCGAATGATCATGGCCATTTCTGGACGCAAATTAGCCACGCGCAACCGCCTCCCCTGGAAAAAATTCACATCAGTTCCAGAGGCGATTAACGATGGATACGATCCAGCATTTAACACTGGTTTCTTCAGATCTCTACCAAAGGGCTAGGCATATGCTTGTAGTGCGTACGACGATGAGCACCTGGTGGTAGTTACAGCCTTACATTTTGTAGTATTTCAGATGCATAGATAGATTCTTCGATGCTTCCTAGGCCAATAGCTGTTATGCTTGCTTGAATCTCTCGAGATTGTATTGTTGCTGTTGGGTGCTAGTTTGTCTTATCTGCATTAGCCTGGATAACTAACTCACAAGGCACAGGCCCGGATGCTCTGCATTAATTAGCGTTGATAACTAATTCCTAAGCTACATACAGTCCTAAGTAATTATGTCGCCTAGTTAGTGTTGGTGTAGTCTACCTCGCTGCTCTGTTTGTCTTATCTGCGTTGACATCTTTTGGTCTAACATATCTGCAGTATTACTGTGTTGGTATGCATGATACCTCGCTGCTCTGTTGCCCTGACATCTCTGCATGTTTGGGTAATCACAGTGACAAGGAAAATTAATTATCGATGGCAATGTATGCAAGTATATAGGGCATCAGTACATCTAGATTTAGTCTCGCACTTCATTTCTGAAACTTTGAACTTCCCCCTTTTGCTTACTTCAGTGTTAGACCTGGATTTGTCCACAACCTTCTGTGCAGATCATGGCAAATGGTGTTCTCATTAAGTAGCTAGGGAAGTGTATCATACTTGAGTTTTTCTCATGTATAGTTGTCAGTCAGTACCTGCGCTTCTGCATCACCTGTAGTTATAATATGCTTTTCTTTGACACTTGAGCATCTTTTCATTTAATGTATAGTTGTGCATTTATTAGTCTAAAAACCTAGGCTCAATTTGCCCTCCAATCTTGGATATATTAGAAATTAACTACATTAGGATATGAAACCGCAGACAAGTTGGTGAGAGTGTTAGTATATGTATATAGTTGAAGGTTCAATAGCTAGCAACCATGATGGTAGCTAGTTATTTCTAGGAGCAGGCTAAATTTGCATCACCTTAATCTCCTTTAATATAAATTGGGTCGAGTAGGCTTCGGGCATGAAAGCGAGTGTGCCTTGTTCAATTTAGTTCTTCCACTTTGCATTGCCCTAAGATAAGATATATTTAGAGCAATTAATCACTTGATGGTTTTTGTGAGATGAGGCTACTTTTATTGCTTGTTGAATAATTTGTAGCTGGTGTGGGTTGTTTTGTTGCGTTTATACTTGAGAATGGCTTGATCTTCTGCTATGTGCTCATAATGTTGGTTGTCTTAATATATTGGGACAAAATTGTTTGTTTGTTCTGGTAGATGTTTCAGTCCAAATATGTTTCACTCCAATGGTTTGATCTGCTAATTTGTGCTGTTTCTTTATTCTGGTAGATGCTTCAGTCCATATATGTGTCACATACGATGTGCTTTTTTTAGGGGAAAACATACGATGTGCTTGCAATTGAATTTTTGTGTATGTAACAAGGACTGAGGCTTATACCTTAATGGAAACCTTGACAAGTGTTTCGAGTTGTGATCATGCCCCCAATGTGAAGTCATACCTTCATCCACTTGATCAAGAAGGTTCCTGGTTATAGCATTTCTCCATATATTTTTTAACAGACTTAGAAAATGATTTTGTACTAAACAGGTCAGGGGACAGACTTGAGAGCCTTTTTTCAAATATTGATGATTGATATATTAATAACAACTAAAATGATGAGTACAACAACTGGCCGTGTTACTGTTAATCTTTCGGTTGCACGGCACTTATAAATTTAAATCATTTCCCAAAATGTTATATACTACGAGATATAATATCACTTACTTAATTTTACCTTCTTTCTTACACGCCAACAGGTTTCTACAATCATAAACTGTCCTACTTTTACATGGAATTTTCCTAAACATCAATAAAGGATGAGATTGAGGAGCATAAATGGACTGCGGTGCAAGCAGCTTAAGCTGGTCCTTCTTGCTTTCTTCATAATGTTTATTCTCTGGAAATGGGAGGAAGGAACATACTACAATACTGAAGATATCCACCCAGATTCATTGGTTGTGTCTCATCCAGGTCATTTTAAGCATATAGACATACTTCTCTTTCTTTTTTTGCATTATGCTTATCTTTATTCTCATTTTTCTTCGAATTTCTGTAGCTAACTCAAAGTTTGTAGATCAGCGTACATCTTCAGATGAAGACTTCCCAAGTGTAGATTCATTGCCACAGCCAGTAGTTAAAGTAGGAAAGCAAGTTACCGGCGCACCACCACCAGTGCCACTTGTCGGTGTTCCTGCTAATGTGGGAGGTGAACAGGGGGCATCACCTTCTAAGTCGAAAGGTAATTACTTATCTTCTATGACCGTAGGAGGAACCATGGATTCTTTCTTGAGAATGCTACTACGCATTTCTTCAGTGTCACCTTCTGGTTATGCCTAGAATACTGAATTACCATGTTGTACATAAGTTAGTCAGGGGGGCGTTTCGGTGCCCAGGCTCATCTGCACCCGGTTAGAAAAAAATTCTTAAAAAATACAAAACGAATTTTATTCAAAAAATTCCAAATTTTTTTTGTGTGGTAGAAAATTTGATGCGTGAGACCCGCTCCAAATTTCAAGTCATTTAGACATCTGAGCAGCTCTCAGCAAAAAAGACAAATCGGGTCAAAACAGTACATGAACAGTAAATATTTTTACAGACCCCCAATTTGTCTTTTTTGCTGAGAGCTGCTCATATATCCAAATGACTTGAAATTTGGAGCGGGTCTCACGCAACAAATTGTCTCCCACACAAAAAAATTGGAATTTTTTGAATTTTTCTAGTATTTGTTTTGATTTTTTTTGTCAGTGTGGGTGCAGATGAGCACGGGTGCAGAGATGGATTTTTGGTTATCTGGTCCTAATATTTCTATCTCGTGTTTGCTTCATCTATCTTCAGAATGTAACCACAGAAATGGAAGATGGGTTCCTGACAAGCGCAGACCACTCTACTCTGGTTTTGGCTGTAAACAGTGGCTTTCTGAGAGCTGGTCCTGCAGATTGACTCAGCGCACTGATTTTGATTACGAACAATTTAGATGGCAACCTGAAGCTTGTGATATGCCAGAGTTTGAGGCCTCTCAGTTCTTGATGAGGTACGTGTCCATAGCATGTCCGATATGAATGTGGGGATGATAATATACTGCACCCTTGGCCTTATTATTATTATCTCTTGACTCATTAAGGGAAAAAAAATACTAATTTGGTTATATTTCAGAATGCAGGGCAAAACCATTGCTTATGTGGGCGATTCTTTAGGGAGGCAGATGTTTCAGTCCATGATGTGTATGGCTACTGCCGGAGAAGAGCGGGCAGACGTGGAAGATGTCGGTGCGGAGTACGGGTTTGTCTTAGCACCAGGCGCAAAAAGACCAGATGGCTGGGCTTACCGGTTCCCGAGCACCAACACGACCATTCTATACCATTGGTCGTCGACGCTATGTGATCTGGAGCCTCTGAATCCATCAGATCCAGCCACCAGCTACGCCATGCACCTCGACCGCCCACCTGCTTTCGTGCGGGACAACCTCCACAGGATCCACGTTCTGGTCCTCAACACCGGCCACCACTGGAACCGGGGCAAGCTAAGGGCAAACAAGTGGGAGATGTACGTCGGCGGATCCCCGAACCGCAACAAGAACATCGCCGCCATCTGGAAGGCCAAGAACTTCACCATCCACAGCGTCGTCAAGTGGCTGGACGCGCAGCTCCCCCGCCACCCCCACCTGAAGGCCTTCTACCGATCCATCTCGCCCCGGCATTTCTTCAATGGGGACTGGGACACCGGCGGCCGCTGCGACAGCACGAGCCCTCTGGCCAAGGGCAGCGGCATCTCCCTGAACCGCTCCGAGGACACCGATGCCGAGGGCGCGGTGATGGGAACCAGGGTCAGGCTGCTGGATGTCACCGCTCTGTCGCGCCTGAGGGACGAAGGGCACATATCACGGTACAGCATCAAGGCCACACAGGGGATCCAGGACTGCCTGCACTGGTGCCTCCCTGGAGTGCCCGACACGTGGAACGAGATCCTCACGGCGCAGTTGTTATAGTCTGTATGTAGTTGGATGGAAAATGAGCTAATTGTTACGATATGTATACGGTGATTATTGCTGGTATTTACTGCAGAGCTTCTATGGGGGGTGGGGGGGGGGGGGGGGTGATACATGGAGACAGCAGGAGGCAAGCAGCAAGGGGTTCTTTCTGTAATGTAACTTGTTGTACTCATGCCACTTATTTCCTACCCCCTCCGTAAAGAAATATAAGAGTGTTAAGATCACTACTGTCAAAATAACAGCGGATTTGGCCTGTCAAAATTATCTTTTGTCCTAGTCCACTCAAATCTTACAGTTCTTTTGAACTTCTTCAGGGGGAAAAGGAAAATTATTTCGCTGTATCTTTTCTTTTGCGCGGCATAATGTTTATGTCCATGTATATGGTTTCAGGGGAAGAAATAAAGACATGAGATGTGCCCGCACCTATCTATACAAGTCCCCGGAGTAGTTCCAAAACACAAACCAGAGAAAGGAGCGTGCGAAAGTAGCAACTGACCTTGTGGTTGCCATGTGTCGTCAAAGCTACAAGTAAGAACTTGCATTGTACTATACACGATCAACGATGGAGTTAGAAAGTGTAGTAGTCGATCTATGAGAATGTGATCTATGGAATAAGTGGACAATCACACTAAAACATGTCTATATACATCGTTTCGGAGAAACAAGTCTCTGAAACGTCTTACATTAGTGTACAGAGGGAGTGTTTGTGAACGGAGGGAATACTAACTCGGAGCCGGCCGGCCTGTTGCCCCTACCTGGCTAGGTGTTGGAGGAGACGCCAGCTTGAGCCTCCTTCCTCGTCTTCTTCTTTCGCCTCACAAGGAGAAAAGCTGCTCCGGCGACGATGGCGACCGCGATCACGACGGCGCCTACTATGACGGCGACAAGGTTATCTCGAATCTTCTTCCCTGCATCCACACGCATGCACGAGTGAATATATAATCGCATTTGAGTATATTAATTACTCCATCCGCCTCATAATATAATAATATAAGAGTGTTTTTTGAGCTAGCAAGAGAGAAGATGTGAAGAACTCACGGATCCTTGCTCCTTTCCCCATGGGCCTCACCGGAGCGGATATCTCGAACCGCAGGTTGCAGTCGTACCGGTGCACCGAGGCCACGCCAGACCGGACGCCCTCGAACACGCCGAACAGGCCGCCGGGGCCGGGCACGTCCCGCACCGACTTCGCCAGGCACAGGGCGCACTCCGCCGCCGTGACGTTCCACGGGGCGCACTGCGCCACCGCGCGGACGGTGCCGTTCGCCCGGAGGGCGGCGCTCGCCGCGGCCAGCATGCGCCCCGGCACCCCCGAGCCGTTCGCCGCCGCGCGGGGCAGCAGCGACCGCGCCAGGGCCACCAGCGTCTCCGCGTCGTAGAACCTGGGGTAGACGACGGGGTCGTGGGTCAGGAAGCTCATCCAGCGCCGCTCGTCGGCGGGCGCGGAGACGGAGGCGTTGGTGTCGGAGTAGGCCAGGAAGCAGCCGTCGTTCCAGAAGGCCGCGCGCCGGCTGCCGTCGCAGAAGCCGATCCTCTCGACCGCGGTGGCCAGGCACTCGCGGCAGTCCCCCCGTGCCGGGGACTCGCCGAAGCAGAGGCCTCGGGCGAACGCCGTGCCGTTGCTCCGGCCGGCCCTGCCGGAATGGAG
Organism: Triticum monococcum; assembly: GCA_034509565.1. Taxonomy (NCBI): domain Eukaryota; kingdom Viridiplantae; phylum Streptophyta; class Magnoliopsida; order Poales; family Poaceae; genus Triticum; species Triticum monococcum. Next base: position 58,414,244 of record CM067843.1, on the reverse strand, counting down.
GAAGGCGAAGCCCGTCGGCGCAGCGGCTGACGGGAGGGCGGCGAGGAGCGGCCTCAGGCTGGCGCCGAACGCGGTGCCTTTGGCGGGCCGCCGTGGATCCGGGTCGCAGTCGTACAGGAGGTAGCCCCCCGTGACGTCCTTGGAGGCGCCGGCCACCCCGAACGCCATCACGGTCACGGCGACGAGGAGGAGGAAGAGGCATTGGCGCGCCATGGCGTTGACAATTGTGTTAACAGGCTCGTAGTCGTAGAGCGCTTAGCTAGCAGCTACGGGAAGGGAATGGAGGCGTTTTTAGTAGTCTAGTCCGCAATGGATGGCACATTCCCATGTGACGTGATCGGGAGGAGCAGATTATGCCAATCGATAACGAAGGGCCCGTCTCAGAAAAGAAGATTTATAAATTTTGTGTGAACTCAAATTAATGATGTATAGTTTGATCTTTTGTACTTCCTCTGTTTACTTTTATAAGACGTTGTAGACATTTCAGATAGCGTTCAAAATAGTTCAATGTCAGCTGTCTGCAACGTCTGATAAAAAAGAACGAAGGGGGTAGAAAAAATGATCAACAACCACAATACTCCTAAACAAAGATAATACCAAAATATGTATTATTGGATCCCATAAAGCCCTACTGGCAAAGTATTAACACCAAAAGGTCAGATACAAATATGAACAACTGATCAGTTGAATGATCCTGTGACCGGAGGCTGCAATGAATAGTTGTTGCGGTCGATATTTTGGCCTATTAATGTGCACCACATTTTCACGGCTCCGTTGAGCCAGAATAGCATGGCGGCTTTGTCACATGGTGTTTCGTCAAGAAGGGTATGTTCTGTGTTCGTTGTACGTATCATATGGAGTAGGAATCATTTAAGTCAGTAGGAAGAATCAGGGCCGGCAAACTTGAGTTCAAATGGGATGAGCTATGCAGACTTCAAGCAAAGATCAAAATTTCCGCGTGTAAGTGTTTTGCATGGTTTCAATGCGTGGAAGCCTGGGAGATCTGGAGGGGACATTGGTCTGAGAGAAATGCAATTGTACTAACAATGCAATTCTTGATTACATGTAATTTATCAAGACCGGTTGTGAAACCATCTACCTGCGAGAAGTTATCCTCACTATGGATGATGCACTTGACCAATGAGGCGACAACGAGTTGATGGTGAAAAAGTTTAGTTCATACCATATGTGGTTATCTCTATTCTCTATCTAGGTGCTTAGTAGCGAATTTTGTGAGAGCCACATATAAAAAAGAACGAAGAGCAAATGGATCGAAGTAACGGAGGGCTTTGTCACCCCAAATATGGATGTTAGAGATAATACGAAAATATGCATTATTGGATCCCATAAAGCCCTACTGGCAGAGTATTGATACTGAAAAGTCAAACACAAATGCGAACATCTGATTAGTTGAATGATCCTCTGACCAGAGTCTGTGACGAGTAGTTTTTTTTTGCAAGTGTGATGAATAGTTGTTCCTGTCGATATTCTGGTCTATTGATGTGCTACACGGAATAGCATGGTGAGCTTTGTCGCATAGCGTTTCATCAAGAAGGGTACATTCTCTGTCCACTGTGCGTGGCAGGGTACCGTTCGGCCACTGACAGGTGGGTCTGCCGGGAATCAGGCCCACATGTCAGCAGTGGCGGAGCTAGCCGACAATCCACGGGGGGCGAAACGCAAATCACTAGTATTTGGGAGGGGGGGGGGGCAAATGCTAAACAAATTCCAATCTAAGCCCTATTTAAATCTTTTTCTTCATAAAATAAACCAAGGCGCCCCTCAACATAGCTACGCCACTGCATGTCAGTGTCCCCAACGGTATGTGCAGTACGTCAGGGGAGCTGCTTCCGCGTATCACATGGAGCAGGAATCATTTAAATCAATAGGAAGAATAAGGGCCGGGAAAATTGAGTCCAAGTGGGATGAGCTATGCAGACTTCAAGCGAAGATCATCTCTGCGTGGAAATGTTTTGCATGGTTTCAATGAATGGAAGCCTAGAAGATTTGAAGGGAACATTGGTTTGAGGCCGGTTCTTCTGCAAGAGACCGCTTTGGTCCGCAAGCAGCATGCTGGACCGTCCGAGCCTAGTGTATGGCTGCTAGAGCAACAGTCCACGGTGGATCGTTGGCCATGCCCTGAAGCTCGCCAGAATGGCATTCCTAAAAATATACTAAAAGCATTAAAAAAGTTCAGTTTCATCCATACATTCACTTTGTTTGTTTGTGTACGGCGGGTCCCATGTGCAGCCTCACATGCCACGCACCACCCCTGGGCCGGGCTACTAGTACGCAGAGCCCATCCCTTCCAGTCCATACCATACCAGAGTCGTCTTCTTCTTCCATCCAGCTGGGCGAGACGCACGAGATCCGATCCGATCCGATCCGATCCACCCCGGAGCCGGAACCCTAGCCAGGTCCGCCGCCATGGCGACGACGCGCCCGCTCCTCCTCCTCGCCGCCGTCCTCCTCGCCGCCCTCTCCTCCGCCTTCGCCGCCGACGCGCCCTTCCTCGTCGCGCACAAGAAGGTGGCCCTCTCCCGCCCCAGGCCCGGCGTCGAGCGCCTCGCCGTCTCCCTCGACCTCTACAACCAGGGATCCGCGTGAGTACTCCGACGTCCCATCCTACCTGCCTGCTATCCTGTGTTCCTCCTCACTTCGCGACGGCGATGGGGCCTGCTCTCTCCGCCAGATCGACGGGATCTGCGGCGGCCTTGGCCGGCAGCCGAGGGGATCGGCTCAGTTAATTGTGGTTTTAGCTCCTTCAGTTCACAATTCGGCGGTGGAATTCCGGCACCATCTCGTGGATCCTGACTAGTAACTGCTAGATCTAGCGTTTATAGATTATTATCCGTACAAAATGGTGACCCGATCCGTCGTTTTGTTGCTTGACCACGCGCCTGATTTAATTTGTCTAGGCAACCAGTAGAGTAGCCGCAGCCAATTTGTGAGCTTTTACAAGAGCTTCAGGCGTCCCATTGTTATTGAGCAAATCTGTCAATAGTAACACCAGGGTTTACACTTGGGAAAGTTGAAGCATCTATGTGGTGTTTAATAGTCATCAGTATGAGATGTCATAAAATGTTCTCGTTTGATTACCTAGACTAGAATAGAAGCTTATCCTTCTTATTTTGATGTATGTTGTAATCTCATGGTTTTACTGCTCTTGCTGGTTAGAACTAGTATATGTGCCAAGCACTTTTCCAGATAGATTGGTTCTAGCTTGTTAGATGTTTGCATCATGTACAGTAAAGTTTTAAAACTTACCAGATGGGTTTCCTTGATGTTCTCAAAACTGAGTTATTGCAATATCTTGTTTGCTCCTCAAAGTGCACATCCTATTTCCATGGACAAAAGTTTGATTCCTTTTTCTTGTTCAACTTACCTATTTGTATAATATGATGGCCAGTGAGTATCCATGTATTTTGCATAGTCTAATAAGGTATTGTTATTTTTGTGCAGAACTGCATATGATGTGGCCATTAATGATGACTCGTGGCCAAAGGAAGCATTTGAACTTGTCTCTGGAGAGGTCTCAAAGACTTTGGAAAGGCTTGAACCGTGAGTGCATTTCCATTTTGTAATGCATCTCTCTGCTTTTGGTGACTCCACTCCATTATGGTGTTATAGTAAACTGAACTTTTATCATTTGCACTTTTAGTGGTGCCACTGCTTCGCACGCGTTTGTATTGGAGAGCAAAACACAGGGCAGGTTCCAAGCTTCACCTGCTGTTATCAAGTACCGTGTTGCCACAAAGGCTGCACTTCAGGTATGATCCTCTACCCGTTCCGTATATTATTCACTAGTGTCTCAAATGATATACATTCGCTTGTTTGCGAGATCGCCTTGTTTGCTCATTAATTCACCAGTGTCAACGCCTCCTGCTAAACTCATAATTTTGTACGCTGTAGGAGGCCTACTCAACTCCCATCCTCCCCCTGGACATTCTTGCTGAAAGACCTCCAGTGAAGAAGTTTGAATGGGTAAGTGATCATGTGCATTTTCATTCTGGTAATATCTCCTTGGTGATTCTAATTTTTTCCATGCTATTTTGTGGGGCTGATACCCTTGCTCTGGATATCTCTGGATTTGCTCTCATGTGCTGTTCAGGCTAAGGTAATTTCATTTCATTTCTTCTCCATCGAAATAAGCTGCCATGATATTCCCTGGTGTGAGATTCTAAGAGACTGTCCATGTGCAGAAACTTGTTGCGAAGTATGGAGCACTGGTGTCCGTTGTTTCCTTTGTTCTGGGGTTCATCTACCTGGTCGCGAGCCCATCGAAATCTGCCGGCTCAAAGTCTGGCAAGAAGAGGCGCTGATCTATCATCCATGGTTCACCGTTTTGGTAGCTGGCCGTTTGCCTGGAGAGACCCTTGATAGCCGAGGAAAAGAGTCTGAGGTTACAACACCCCATGGACTGTAATGTAATGGAGTGACTAGCAGCAAAATTGACACTATAATTTTGGTTAATTTCCGTTTTGTGTTGTCAGCGACTTAACCTGGAGTAGATTTGGTGGAACTTAGAAACCCTTTTGATTCTGTACTGCGTGGAGGACCAATGTGGTTGTGCATCCAATCTTAGCCCCTGGTATAATATGGTTGTCGCTCCAAATGAAACCATAAAATCAGAATTTCTAAAAAAATAGATATTCCAAATGTAAACAGAGTCAGTAGGATTATAGCAACTTGTTGGAGCAAATAGCAAGAAGAATTTAGCTGACCGTAGTGAACAAATTGTAGGTTTGATGTGTTTTTGTTGTACACTCTGTTTTCACGGTGAATCAAAACATATGCCTGAAATTTTGACAAGTGAAATTTACAAGTCAAAGCAGCAGTGCAATGTTTGCACACGATCGAATAATGCATGTAAAAACTACTAATGCAGGGATTTGAAAACAGAGTAGTAGTAAATCACATTTTTTTCCGTGTAATTGTCAAATAAAAACAGTCTGGAAAGCAATCACAAGATAATGGCGTCGTATCTAATGCATCCGGGATGCTTCGTGAATCCCTGTATCCGCCGACTCCTCGATCGGCCGATTGCCATCCCACGCACGCGATCAAAATCTCCAGGGATTTGCAAAGAAACGCCCGCAGCAACTCTTAGTTAAGCCTGCCATTTTGCTAGTAACCCCTCGGCCGGAATACCTCTCCTAATCCTCGCTCGTCTCCCTCCCAATCCCTAATCACGGCCGCAACATGCATCCCGACGACAGCCACGGCCGGGACGGCATGCATCCGGACGGACAATCGCCAGGACGGCATTCATCTGCCCTGACGATCTCCGCGATGACCATGATGGGATGCATCTCTGATTCTGAACGCCCCATCAGCATGATGGAAAAATCTCCGGAAGTGATCGTGGCGGCTCCTGCTATTATGGATGTCCGATATGCATCAGCAGTGATCCATAGTTCAAGTGTTGATCCTGTGTATGCCTCTGCGTCTAGCCAGTTGGAGGCCCATCTCACTGTAGAAACTGCTATGGCTGTAGAAAATATTAGTACTGCAGAATGCGAATCAGATGTCAGTACTGTGCATGGAGCTTCAGGTAACATTGGTAAAGCCTAGCCATTTTATGTATGACCCAGACTACTTGTGTATGTTGTACGTACTACTTGTTATCTGGAGACTAATCATGTTGATGCATGTGCAGCTACAGAATTAGGTAAAAGCTTGGAAACTCAAGTGAAGGAGGGAGAATTTGCTACGCCGAAAAAGAAAGAAAGCATTCCTCTATTTGTGAGTTTATTAAATTTTTGTTTGCCATGTCCTTATTCAGTTTTGCGAGTTATGCATGATGATGATTATTGTCATTCATTATTTACTTTTTAGTGCTCCTCTTTCACGCCGAGATGTGACGAGAAGTTGAAGCCTAAAGTAGGGATGGAATTTGAAGGCCTTGATGCCGTGGAGGAGTTCTACAAGTCATATGCACATCATGTGGGTTTTGGAGTTCGTGTCGGACAACAGAAAAAGTTGAACAATAATGTGGTTCGGACAAAACGTTTCATGTGCAATAGGGAAGGATTCAGGTCTGAGAAGAGCAAGGAGATTAAAGATCCAGCAAAGAAATTCCGTAAGAATACAACCACACGATGTGGTTGTGATGCACATATCTTCGTCAAGTTATGTGGCGATAACACCTACAAGATACAGTCATGGATTGAGCACCACACTCATGGCCTTGTATCGCCTGATAAATGCCATTTGATCAGATCAAATCGCAGAGTTAGCGAGAGGGCAAAAAATACACTGTACACATGCCACAAAGCAAGCATAGGCACATGTCAGGCATACAGGCTCCTTCAAGTCAGCGAAGGTGGGATTCCTAATGTTGGATGCTCCAAGAGGGACCTACAAAATTACTACCGCGACCTCAGGCTAAAAATCAGGGATGCAGATGCTCAAATGTTTGTCGCTCAGCTAGCTAGAAAGCAAGAAGTCAATCCAGCTTTTTTTCTACGATTTTGTTGTCGGCCGTGAGGGGAAGTTGATGTATGTGTTTTGGGCAGATGCCATGAGTAGGAAAAACTACAATCTCTTCGGTGGTGATGGTGTGGTATCCTTTGATTCTACTTACACTACTAATCAATACAACATGATCTTTGCACCATTTACGGGGGTCAATCATCACTTACAAAGTGTGTTTTTTGGCACGGCATTCTTGATAAATGAGCAGACTCAGTCATATGTTTGGTTATTTGAGACCTTCCTTACAGCAATGGGAGGGGTAGCACCTAGACTCATTATAACTGATGAAGCTGTTAGCATGAAGAATGCGATTGACAAAGTTTTTCCGACCACTGTGCATAGGTTATGTATGTGGCACATAATGGAGAAACTTCCGAAGAAGATTGGACCATTAATTAGAGAAGACTCTGATTTTTGGGATAGGATGAATTCGTGTGTATGGGGTTCCGAAACTCCAGCTGAGTTTGAGTTGCAGTGGAATTCAGTCATTAAGGACTTTGGCTTGGAGGAGAATGAGTGGTTGACTAAAAGGTTTAGCATTCGTGAGTTATGGATACCAGCTTACTTTATGGATATACCATTGGCAGGCATTCTCCGAACAACATCAAGGTCTGAAAGTGCAAATTCCTTTTTTAACCGTTTTATTCATCGTAAGCTTGCTCTTGTTGAGTTTTGGCTTAGATTTGACACGGCATTAGAATGCCAGCGAGAAGAGGAGTTGATTGCCGACAACTCAAGCATTCATACAACCCTACAACTACTGACACCATGGGAAATAGAAAAACAAGGCAGAGAAGTGTTTACATATGAGGTGTTTGAGATATTTCAGAAAGAGATTATTGCAGCAAGAGATCATTGTTGCATCCAAGGCATTGCACAAGATGAAGCAATAAAAATTGTGAGCTTGAGAGGTCGATCCCATAGGATTAGGGAAGTTCGGTGCGACACCACAACCATGATAGCTAATTGTTCATGCAAGTTATTTGAGAAAATTGGAGTCCCGTGCCGACATATCATCCAGGTGTTGAGGGTTGAAAATCAAAATGAACTTCCATCCTACTACATTATGAAACGATGGGAGAAACGGTGCAAAAGGTATAAAAATGTATACAGTTGATATTTTAATTGGATATCAAATGACTGACATCATTTTTTTAATTGATAGGGAAAATGTGTATGATGAGCATGGGCATTTACTAGAAGAGAAGGCAACTGACTCCTTGAATTCGGCTACTAGGAAGAAGATTGCGATTGTGCGCAACAAGTTGGAGGATCTAATTCAGAAGGCGAAACACTCGGATGAAGGCATGGACTTTTTAACATCAAGTGTATTGAATATTGAAGCTCCTCTAGACAAAATGGTTCCTACATCAGGTGTGAAGCACACTAGACAACAGGAATACGAGGCTTTCATTGGTTGTGATATTCCTACTGAAATTGACATACACCCACCGACTGATGTTCGTACGGTGGGAAGATGCAAACGAATAAAGAGTGGGAAGGAAACAAATGAGGACGAACAAAAAAAGAAGAAGAAGGAAGCCAAGGTAAAGGTCGCACGTATGTGCAAGACGTGCAAACAAATAGTATTTCATGATAGTCGCAATTGCCCTAGCAAAAAAGTTCACGGCAAAGGAACCGAGATTGTGCAACAGATGAAGCCAAATGGTGTTCTATGATGGCCTTAGTCTATTACAAAATATGAATTTATATGACTTATTACTGTTTATTTCTCCATGCACTGGATTATTGTAATCGATGGAATTATGTGTTTTGTCAAACTGTCTTCCTTTTATTTACTCTGACTTGATGTGTATTGAATGGAGTGTAGCAATCTGCAAGAGCACCAACTTACATCATGTTCACATTTACCTGAAGCATGCTCTGTTCTTTTATGCAAACAATCAGCAGCTATCACCCAGGAGAATATAAATGTACAAGAAACTTTGCGAGACTGTGAGTGTACATCCCTTTATTCAGTTGTATAGCAGTATAGGCGTCGAGTTCATTGAGTCGTCAATTATTACCAGATGTCTTTACCAGCAGCAGTATGTTTCAAGTTTGAAAGCTTAACAGTAGCATATGAATCAGGCAGGGAACAACTCAGTTGGCAAACCCACGTCCACCTCCACAATAGCATTCAGCAAAAGAAATTAAACAATGGTAGGTGTTTAGAATTTTGATAGTGCTTGGAAAGGTTGCAGCAAAAGCAACATCTTCTTGTTTGTGCATACGTAAAGAACAAATAAGAATGCAGAATCACAAGGAATGATAAGCACCTAGTTATACTATGCCGTCGTTCAACTGTATTGCATCACATATCACAGAACACCACAAAATCATCAGGGCAATACGAAATTTGTTTATTTCTGAATTGTGCATTCACACCAAGGTACATTCTCTTGTCTTTGAACTCACAAGCAGTCTGCAATGGATAAACTCACAAGCTACAATCTGCATGTACTGGAAACATTAAACAGGAACAATAAAATTCAGAACGTGGTCCTTGTTTGCTATCCAACAAGCTGTGCTCGCTTCCCACACGAGTCTTGCAGCAGGCGGAGGTCGTCAGGTGGAGCAGCAAACGACTGGATGCAGGTGCAGTGTGGTAGATGGCGTGCAGGTTGCGGCCGGCGGCGGACCGGCAAGAAGGTGGACGAGCGCGGTGGTACGCCAAACGTGGTGGATCCCGCCACGGCCGCCGAACGGATCACCGAGGGCGTTCAGCAATTTGAGGCGAACAAACGTGGAGGCAGGCCAAGGGCGGCCATCATCGTTGGGATCACCAGGCCATGGAGCCGTTTGAGGCGGACAAACGCAGAGGTGGGCGTGCGCTGCTGCCGTCCAAGGATTCATGGGTCCGATGTATGTGCCGCCATGGAGGGATTGAGCCGTGATTAGGGATTGGGAGGGAGACAAGCGGGGATTAGGAGAGGTATTCCGGCCGAGGGGTTACTAGCAAAATGACAGGCTTAACTAAGAGTTGCTGCGGGCGTTTCTTTGCAAATCCCTGGAGATTTTGATCGCGTGCGTGGGATGGCAATCGGCCGGTCGAGGAGTCGGCGGATACAGGGATTCACGAAGCATCCCGGATGCATTAGATACGACGCCCAAGATAATGAACCATCTACTTGTTGAATGTTAATGCAGGCTTAGGCATTAAAAACCTTGAAATCAGAAACAAGTGTTTACTCAACAAATGACTTCATAAGATACTCAATGAGGAAGGTGTTTGGCACAAATTATTGCACAACAAATACCTGCATTCGAAAACGATATCGCAAGTTGATGTGAAGCCTACTGACTCACCATTGTGGAAGGGCTTGATGAAGGTCAAGTCTTCCTTCATCAAGCCCTTCCACAGCTGACTTCCATGTGAATTCCGCAGGTAGCCGAGCACGTGACTTTTCATGTGAATTCCATGACGGGTACCACTTCTGCCCACGAACCTGGTTAGCCATGCGAAATCGCTATTGGACCTCCGACAGATTTGCGCGTTGTGGACTACCACACCAAGCTTTGTGCCCAATATACGATCAGGAACAAGAGACCATCAATCACTTACTCATCACATGTGTCATGACCAGGTATGGCATGCTAGTATGCTACCCTATCCGCTTGGGGCAAGTCCGATTGGAAACCTACGACTAATGACAACTTACTCAATTGGTGTACTTCCAAAGTTGCACCTCAGACAGAATGATGCAATATCAGATCCATCGTAACAATGGTTTTCTGAGAGATCTAGAAACACTGCAATGTTGTGGTACTCGATGGTGCAACCCCCTCGGCCATGAAGACGATCTCCGACATGAAAAATGAGGGGACTGCTTGGGTATCTGTCGGCCTCCTCAGGGACAATCTGTGTGTATCCTTTCTAGATGCGTCGAGTGGGCATCTTGTTATGTAATACTTCATACCAACACCATGTTGGTGAGCGCGTCCTTGACACGTTGGTAATCCTTGTGTGGAGTTTGAAATGGCTTTCTAGCTCATTCTCTCTTTAATAGATGATACACACACTCGTGCGTATTCTTGATTTTTTTATTTGACTCATCCAACCCCTCTTCCCTGACATACCAACCTGCACCCAAAGGACCCACACACATGTGCCCTAGACCTACCGTCGACACCCACCCACGCCCCTTCACCTGTCGCCGCCCCATTCCCCCTACCGCCGCTGGCGGCTCTTCCTCCACTAGGTTTCGAGGTACGAGCTAGGTCTTACCCACATGTGGTCTGGGTTCAGTTTGTCGACATTCCCTAGATCCGCCTGAAGAAGGCCAATATGCAAAGACAATCTCATTCATGTCCGGAACACCAATATGCAAGTCAAGATATGTGGCATCCCAGCTTAATAGAATGATAGACTACTCATATAAGTAAGGTGCACCATCTTTTCCGGTGGCTTGCCTCCTAAGAACCTCCATGTTAAGCGTGGTCAGAAATTGCTTGTAATTGTGCACGAATGAGGAAAAGGTGTGCAGGAAAGACCAATGTTGGTATATGGGTCCAATTTAGATCCTAGGTGATAGCCAGGCATGATGATCTAGAACCGATGACTATGGCTAAAGTGTTACAGAATGGTATCAAAGATGACCCTCACGGTTAAACAGACGTGTGCGGGTCATGTGTGTGCACATGAGGTGTATGGCGCGTGTGGCACGCCATACCACAAGTCATGGCACATCTGTCGACACTGCACGTACAAACGTGTGCCAAGAGGGAATGTTCCCGCTGGGTCGCCGAGGACGTCAGATCCTTGTGTGTGTGTGTGTCTGTGGGGGGGGGGGGGGGGGGGGTATTGTAATATCATTGCTTAATAGGAATGATAGACTACTTGTATAAACAAAATGCACAATTTTTCTTTCCTGGAAGCTCATCTCCAAAGAATTTCCATAATAAGCGTGCTTACCCTGAGGTAATTTGGGGATGACCAACCGTGAAGTTGTTCATGTGTGCGCAAAGGTGAAAGATAAAGTGCACAGGAAATACCTGTGTTGCTGTTAGGATGGTCTCACAAAGAACTTCCCCACCTGAATCTTTATAGATATAACCAGCGGGGCAGGCCCCAAGTTTTACAACACCAAGTAAAAGGCCAGAGGCCGGGCCTGAATTCTGAACCTCAAATGCAAAATGGCAATCTTGGTGCTCACCCTGCACGACAACACATCATCAGAGTGACAGTGTTGAGTGGACCATCTGCAGAGGCACATAGAGGCAAAGCTCCTGTCAGAGAAGGAGCTTCTGCGCTACAACGACGGCGAGAGCCCTGCGTTCGAGGTGGTCACGCTGCCCTGCAGCCTCGTCGCGGGTGACACGGTCCTCGGCCAGGTCTGAGAGACAGTGGAGAGCGCGGTGGCGCCGGTGACCAAGAAAGATCCCTACTTCTCGCTGCCGAGGATCCTGGGATCGGTGCCGCTAGTGCACGTCGACGACATCTGCGCCACGCTTCTCTTGTGCATGAAGCAGGAGCAAACAGGCAATTTTAAGAACTAGAAACACAATAACTAACATCTAATGAAATGCCAGACTATGTCACTGTCAGACACTCTGGCATTCACTCAAAAAATAACACAAGCAAGAACGAATCTCTCATCAGAACAGTTAGAGTACATTCTTGCTTCTTAACAATGGGAGCTGAAAGTCAAATTTACCTTGCTCCAGGAGAGCACATAGTTCAACTCGTTTATAACCAAAATACCTAAAACCCACTACAAACAGCCACAAAAAGTATACCCGACGCAGTATGTTTCACACAAAGAGTAGGTGCCGCCGCCTAGTGAAACTTACAAGTTACGACCAAATTACACACCAGGAAGCAGAGACCGAAGAAACAGCCTATGGAAGACACCAGAATAACATTTCAAAATTTTGAAATGCCTTTGCTTGAAGACCATTCGTGCATCGTAAGCATGCTGAAATTAAAGTGAACTTTCGGAGGCGAGGAGGAACATTAACAAAGTTCTAATGTCATAGATTGGTACTCCACAGTTCAGAACATTAACAAGATGACCAATACATGATAATAAGCAAGCACCAAATGATGAGATCCCAGGTGCGACCGTAACCATCCAAAATAAAATGTTCATGTGGTAGTACTAATAAGTAAGAAGAGCTGAGAACAAAAGATATGCTCTCAATCCAAAGGCATGCCGGACCAGAGTCTTGACCATTCAGAAATACCAAAGTCGAGAAGGGAGACTCCTCGTCTTCTTGAATCTCATGACAAAGAATTGGAACAATGATCTCTTCTCAACAGCCAATGGAAGAGACACAGAATAACATTCCAACAGCTAAAAATTTCTTCGCTCAAAGAGCATGGCCCAAGAGAGTGCATCTGAAGCACCCCAAAAATAGAGTAAATTTGAGAGGCGGAGAGGAACAATAATAAAGTTCTAATATCATAGATCGATACTCCATAGTTTAGAACATTAACAAGATGTTCAACACATCATAATAAGTAAGAGCTATGACGACCATCCAAACTGACATATTCTACTGGTAGTACTAGCAGAAACAGAAGACACCCTCTGAATCCAAAGGGCAAAGCAAACAAGAGTCTTGAACATTCAGACATGCTCTGTGGAGAATGGAGGTTCCTCATCTTCTCCTTGCATCCCGTGGGACGGAATTGGAATAACGCTCTCTTGGAGGCGGCACTGAGTAAGCGCCATACAATATTGACTCTTTCCAATGTTCACAACACCTAGGAACTTGCCATCAATGTCCCAGTGTAGCACATGTTTCTTATTAAACTTGATCAGCAGCTCACGCTCGTTGAGCACAGCCATATCATTGAACTCTTCAACCGTTGAATCAAGTGGTGTTTGCCTTATCTTTTTCTTTTTCAAAGTAGTTAAATAGAGCTACCGTGATGCCTCCACCATTGATAGGTCAATCCGGTACTTGAAAGCCCATATTTGAGCCTTGTAATCCTGCATCACCCAGACATCCATAATGGTAAAACTACGTGTCGAGCTGGCGCCCCATAAAGCAAGGGTCCCCTCCATGTGGAACAACTTCCTATTAGGGCACGACTGGGCGGGACTGCGGATGCACCGGAATGTCTCGGCTTGTGTGTCAAACACAATAATGTCTGCACCGCAGGCCCAAATGTCGCTGGCGCCATAAGGACACCAGTGCAGGCTGCCACAATGGTGGACTGATGGTGCATAATAGGACCAAGAGCGCAGATCATTTAGTAATTTCTGTTCTGCGGAAGGTGGCAAAACTGCTGGCATTCTCACTCTGACCTGCCTTAGCTTGTTGGATCCCACTGTAATGATGTATAAACTGGGTTTAGATTGTGACCCTGGCTGTGAGTGCGAGACCCAGAGCACCCTGTACTCTCCAGTGGGATCGTGCCGGTAGAAACCGATCACAGAGTTGTAGTTCTCTGGTCCAACCTGAGGAAGCGGTAGGGGAACATGCTTGCTGATGGCTGGGTTGCAGATGTAAAATCGGAGTCCTCGGGAGACGATGAGGAAGCCATCACAGGCACCGTGGAGGAGTTCCTTTGAAGAGCTTTCGGGGTCCCAGACGAAGGTCCAGAGCTGTTGAGGGGCGCCAGCGTCACGGAAGACGACAAGGCCGCAGGGCCGTGGTCTTCCGTCGATGATGGGACGTGACGGCTGGCAGCGGTGGTGTTCTAGCATGAATTCAGACGTGGAGGTGGCACTGTGCAACGACGTGCTGACGGCACGACAGCGGCCGAGATCCTTGGACGGCAACTGAGTGAGTATCTTGTCGATCATCTCCGCAGGCAGGTCCTCAAACAGGGTCGCGCCGCTCCTGTCCGGCATCGTGCTCTGTCGGGTCGGGTCAACTGAAAAGAAAGAAACGGCGAGCTTTAGCGCCCAAGAGGAAAAACCGCCTCCATGGGCATTGCGATAGTTTAGAGGTGGTGCTCCTACTTACAACAGTTGGTCTATTTCGTTGTCTGTATAAGACCTACAATTACGCAGAAACACAAAAGGCATACCCTACTTATTACTAGTACTCTATTAATCATCTGAATGTTATTCCAAAGCACTGGCCAGGGTGCCGGCAGTAGCGTCCAGCTACTCTCCTTATCGACACCACCGACGCAATGCAAGCGAGGGGGATTGGAACACTAAAATACTGAATCGATCTCAAATCAAAATAAAAAGGTACAGCTCTCTTAAAAGAGGAAAACAAACCGTCTTCAGTGCCCAGTGACCGCCTAAAATTGACAGTCAGAAGAAATACACAGAGCACAACTAAATTGTTTCAGAGAGAGAGAGAGAGAGAGAGAGAATTTGGGCGGTGAAGCTGCTCACCTGCGTGGAAGAAGGCGCCCCGGCGTGCTCCTGTGGGAACGATTACGGCGTGAAGGGAAACAGCAGCTCGGCGCGTCCGCGCCCAGGCTAGGAGGGGAGCTCGAGCTAGCCAGTTAGGTCTTGCGATGGGGAATTTCTTCTGGTCGCAGTTAGCCAGTTACAGAAGAAGCGGAGAGATTGGCTCGGCCCGGCCGAGCATGGCAAGAAGGCCGTGGCCCAGGTGCTCCTACGTAGCGGAGAGATTGGTTATGTTTCTTGACCATAGACATGTGTTGTCATTTGATAAACGAGATCATATCATTAGAAAATGATGTGATGTATAAGATCTATCCGTTAGCTTAGCATAATGATCGTTTAGGTTTATTGCTATTGCTTTCATCATGACTTATACATGTTTCTCTGACTATGAGATTATGCAACTTCTAAATACCGGAGGAACACCTTGTGTGCTATCAAACCTCACAACGTAACTGGGTGATTATAAAGATGCTCTACAGATGTCTCCGAAGATGTTTGTTGGGTTGGCATAGATCGAGATTAGGATTTGTCACTCCGTATATCGGAGAAGTATCTCTTGCGCTCTCGATAATGCACATCACTATAAGCCTTGCAAGCAATGTGACTAATGAGTAGTCACGGGATGATGCATTATGGTACGAGTAAAGAGACTTGCTGGTAACGAGATTGAACTAGGTATGATGATACCGACGATCGAATCTCGGGCAAGTAACATACCGATGACAAAGAAAACAATGTATGTTGTTATGCGGTTTGACCGATAAAGATCTTCGTAGAATATGTAGGAGTCAATATGAGTATACAGGTTCCGCTATTGGTTATTGACCGGAGATGGGCAGCGCTGTACCGCTCCCTGGCGTGCGCTAGATGGGCCTCGCGCCGGCCCAGCGCGCCTAAGCCGGCCTGCCCGCTAGGCCGCCGCCAACCTCCCTCACTGACCGGGCCGAGCCCATGGTGAGGCCACCCCGCCGACGCCCCTCTTTTTTCCCCCTGCTGTTGGGCTGCCCAGATTCAACCCGATAGGTTTTTTTCCCGTTATGCGATTTTGCTAATTATCCAAAGGCTGCAGTTTTGCAGGAAACCCCCTAAGCTTCATGCATTTAATAACTTCTCAACCGTGCATCGGATCTAAATAATTTATATATGTAACTTGACTAGAATTTTATCTAGTTTCACAATATCCAACTTTCATCCATGTTTAAAATGTTTAAAATGTTATTTGTTTAAATTTGTTTAAATAACTTGCTAAAATGCTTTATTTCATAACTAAATAACCGTAGCTCTGAATTAAATAATCTTTATATGTAAATGGGGTAGAAAAATGCCTAGTTTAACATGGTGCACTCATCTTGCATGTTTAACAACTCTAAAATAATGTTTAGGGCGGAACAGTATCAAATCTATAATATGCTCATGAGGAGTTTCCGGAATTGTTGTTCGTTGCTTCCGGCCTCATTTAAACTTGACTAGATAGGTAGTTTACTTTGCTTCACCCTCTTGCCATGTTTAACAACGTTTAAAATTATTGGGTACATAAATAAGATCGAACTAAATAAGTCACGTGGTGTTTCGTCAATATGCAACGGAGTTGCATATTGAGCTCCACTTAATTTGTAGGATTGTTTGTGCACTTTGCCATGCCATGCTTCATTAAACCGGGCATGCATCATACTTGTTGTGCATCATGCCATGTTGTTGTAGTGGTTGTTTACTATGTTGTTTGCTTTCTTTCCGGTGTACTTCTCGGTAATCCAGTAACGTCGCGTTTGTGAGGACCCGTTCGACTACGCCCGTTTGTCTTCTTCATGGACTCGTTCTTCTTCCTTGCGGGATTTCAGGCAAGATGACCATACCCTCGAAATCACTTCTATCTTTGCTTGCTAGTTACTCGCTCTTTTGCTATGCCCATGCTGCGATACCTACCACTTGCTTATCATGCCTCCCATGTTGCTAAGCCAAGCCTCTAACCCACCTTATCCTAGCAAACCGTTGTTTGGCTATGTTACCGCTTTGCTCAGCCCCTCTTATAGCATTGTTAGTTGCAGGTGAAGATTGAAATTTGTTCCTTGTTGGAACATGGATATTTTGTTGGGATATCACAATATCTCTTATTTAATTAATGCATTTATATACTTGGTAAAGGGTGGAAGGCTCGGCCTTATGCCTGGTGTTTTGTTCCACTCTTGCCGCCCTAGTTTCCGTCATATCGGTGTTATGTTTCCGGATTTTGCGTTCCTTACACGGTTGGGTTATAATGGGAACCCCTTGACAGTTTGCTTTGAATAAAACTCCTCCAGCAAGGCCCAACCTTGGTTTTATCATTCGCCACCTGGCCTTTTTCCCTTGGGAGTTGCGCATCCCGAGGGTCATCTTTATTTTTTAAACCTCCGGGCCAGTGCTTGTCTAAGTGTTGGTCCAACCCAGAGCACCGTGCGGGGCCGTCCCTTGGCAACTTGGGTTACGTTGGCTCCCGTACGCTTAGCTTATCCGGTGTGCCTTGAGAACAAGATATGTGCAGCTCCTATCGGGATTTGTCGGCACAGCGGGTGGTCTTGCTAGACTTGTTTTACCATTGTCGAGGATGTCTTGTAACCGGGATTCCGAGTCTGATCGGGTCTTCCCGCTAGAAGGAATATCCTTTGTTGACCATGAGAGCTTGTGATGGGCTAAGTTGGGACACCCCTGCAGGGTTTTGGACTTTCGAAAGTCGTGCCCGCGATTATGGGCAGATGGGAATTTGTTAATGTCCGGTTGTAGAAAATCTGAAATTGACCTTAATTAAAATACATCAACCGCGTGTGTTACCGTGATGGTCTCTTCTCGGCGGAGTCCGGGAAGTGAACACGGTGTTCGAGTAATGTTTGACGTAGGTTGTTCTAGGATCACTTCTTGATCATAGTTGTTCGACCATGCTTTTGCCTTCTCTTCTCGCTCTCATTTGCGTATGTTAGCCACCATATATGCTAGTCACTTGCTGCAGCTCCACCCCATACCTTTTACCCTTCCTATAAGCTTAAATAGTCTTGATCGCGAGGGTGTGAGATTGCTGAGTCCCCGTGACTCACAGATACTTCCAAAACCAGTTTGCAGGTGTCGATGGTACCGTGCAGGTGACGCAACCAAGCTCAGGAAGAGCTCGATGAAGATCTTGTCCTTTGTGTTGTTTCGTTCTAGTTGATCAGTAGTGGAGCCCAGTTGGGGTCGATCGGGGATCTGTGTAGCATTTGGGGTAGTCTTCTTTTATTTTGGTTCCGTAGTCGGACCTTGATTGTATCTGGATGATGTAATGCTTTATTCATGTAATTGTGTGAAGTGGCGATTGTAAGCCAACTATGTATCTCTTTCCCTTTATGTATTACATGGGTTGTGTGAAGATTACCTCACTTGCGACATTGATTTCAATGCGGTTATGCCTCTAAGTCGTGCTTCGACACGTGAGAGATATAACCGCATCGAGGGCGTTACAGTTTGACCATAGAAGGGGGAGGCAAAAACAATAACTACAAAGAAACATTATATTAAGTCTCACATAAAATTATATTATGTACCTAACTTTTGTAATAGTTGTACATGTTATAGTTTGTGTATGACAAAACAATACAAACGTTACATTTAGGTCTAAGATCACCAACACGATCATACAATTAACAAGTTAAATTTGAAATTTTAGTGCAAAGTCTTTTTTGAAGTAAGTGCAAAGGGTTTGAGCTTGAAGCAAGTGGCTTGGAAAAATATATATTACAGGATCACTATCTATTTATACATATGCAATATAAAAAAAGTTGAATTCCCCATATATTAGCCACGAATCATCTACATTGTCATAATTTTCTTTGTGAAATGGCTGTTAAATTGCCTACCGATGTACATATCATTGCTCCATGCAATCAACATATGAATATATTCACTCAGTCCCCAAGGATATTATAGATACTCACAACCAAATCTACAGTTTTACCGTTGTCTCAACCAAGCAGCTTTCAGCTTTTTCACGGCCGAAAGTTCACATCAATTTTCTCACGGCTCATGGCTCAGGATAGCTTTTCCAGAATCCACGGCTCAAGCAAACACAAGCTTTAGCGAACCTTTTGATAATGTTTCACATGGTTTGTGCACTATGATGCATGGATCTCGACCCACGATTCGCTAATGGTGTTTTTTTTTCTTTGGCCCGCAACATGTTGGGAAGCAGAGAATTTATTATATTTTTTTGACGTGAAACATGGGAGTTTTATTGCATGAAAGAAATTCGGTTACACTCATCCCTAAGGCTGCTTACAATGAAGGATGGACAGTTATCCATCCAATACTCGGATACCGCTAAGGAGGTAGCATGTTTGGCACAAAGATCGGCCGTGCCGTTGGCATCCCTACTAACATGTTGCACCGAAAAAGAAGCAAGATTTGTAGCTCTCTCCCTGATTTCCTCGAAGATAGGCATCACAATAGATCTTGTATTATGACGCGAAAGCCAGAGGTTAACCACCTCTAAACAGTCGACCTCCATCACCACATGCGAGAAGCCCCTCAATTGGGCAAATATAACTCCCTCGCATAGCGCAAGCACTTCGGCAATGAAAGGGTCAGTGATACAAGGTAGGGGTTTGCTCCACACGCCCAAAACGGAGAGGTGAGACCGTGCTACCCCGCCTCCTCCTCCTACCTGCATCAAAGCATCCATCGATCCATCGGTATTAATTTTAACCCAGCCAGGTTTCGGTGGTCGCCAAGCATGACCTTCATGAATGCTAGATCTATCTCCCGGAAGGTCCAAGAGAGCCAGATCCTCCCTCACCCTCTTGACTGCCTGAATTGGGTTATATCCGTCCTCATCATGGGTCCAACGATTCCTCGATGACCATATTGCATGCATGATCATGATGATCTGACATCTTTCCGTCTTGGAAAACCTTGTATCTACCACTAAGTCTCGGGACCATGTGGTTGGATGTAATGACGGCAGCTTCAGGTCCAAGACCTCCCTTGCTGCTGCCCAAAAACTCTTAGCATGAGAGCAATGCACTAGGGCATGCATTAGATCTTCATCCTGTTGGGAACGTAGTAATTTCAAAATTTTCCTACGCACACGCAAGATCATGCATTTGGTTGATGTAGTTGTACGTCTTGTAGATCTACGTACCCTTGTAGATCGACAACGGAAGCATTTGGTTGATGTAGTCGTACGTCTCCATGGCCCGACCGATCAAGCACCGAAACTACGGCACCTCCGAGTTCTAGCACACGTTCAGCTCGATGACGATCCCCGGACTCCGATCCAGCAAAGTGTCGGGGAAGAGTTCCCTCAGCACGATGGCGTGGTGACGATCTTGATGTACTACTGTCGCAGGGCTTCGCCTAAGTACCACTACAATATTATCGAGAACTATGGTGGCAGGGGGCGCCGCACACGGCTAAGAATATGATCACGTGGATCAACTTGTGTTCCTCTGGGGTGCCCCTGCCTCCGTATATAAAGGCTCAAGGGGGGGGGTGCGGATGACCTAGGAGAGGCGCGCCAGGAGGAGTCCTACTCCCTCCGGGAGTAGGATTCCCCCCCCCCAATCCTAGTTGGAATAGGATTCGCGGAGGGGGAAAGAGAAAGGGGGGCCGGCCCCCTCTCCTTGTCCTATTCGGACCAAGGGAGGGGAGGGGCGCGCGGCCCATCTCTGGCTGCCTCTTCTCTTTTCCACTAAGGCCCATATAGCTCCCGGGGGGTTCCGGTAACCTCCCGGTACTCCGGTAAAATCCCGATTTCACCCGGAACACTTCCGATATCCAAACATAGGCTTCCAATATATCAATCTTTATGTCTCGACCATTTCGAGACTCCTCGTCATGTTCGTGATCACATCCGGGACTCCGAACAACCTTCAGTACATCAAAATGTATAAACTCATAATATAACTGTCATCGAAACCTTAAGCGTGCGGACCCTACGGGTTCGAGAACAATGTAGACATGACCGAGACATGTCTCTGGTCAATAACCAATAGCGGGACCTGGATGCCCATATTGGCTCCTACATATTCTACGAAGATCTTTATCGGTCAGACCGCATAACAACATACGTTGTTCCCTTTGTCATCGGTATGTTACTTGCCCGAGATTCGATCGTCGGTATCCAAAACCTAGTTCAATCTCGTTGCCGGCAAGTCTCTTTACTCGTTCCGTAATACATCATCTCGCAACTAACTCATTAGTTGCATTGCTTGCAAGGCTTAAGTGATGTGCATTACCGAGAGGGCCCAGAGATACCTCTCCGACGATCGGAGTGACAAATCCTAATCTCGAAATACGTCAACCCAACATGTAACTTTGGAGACACCTATAGAGCACCTTTATAATCACCCAGTTACGTTGTGACATTTGGTAGCACACAAAGTGTTCCTCCGGCACACGGGAGTTACATAATCTCATAGTCATAGGAACATGTATAAGTCATGAAGAAAGCAATAGCAACATACTAAACGATCGGGTGCTAAGCTAATGGAATGGGTCATGTCAATCAGATCATTCAACCAATGATGTGATCCCGTTAATCAAATAACAACTCTTTGTCCATGGTCAGGAAACATAACCATCTTTGATTAACGAGCTAGTCTAGTAGAGGCATACTAGTGACACTCTGTTTTGTCTATGTATTCACACATGTATTATGTTTCCGGTTAATACAATTCTAGCATGAATAATAAACTTTTATCACGATATAAGGAAATAAATAATAACTTTATTATTGCCTCTAGGGCATATTTCCTTCAGTCTCCCACCTGCACTAGAGTCAATAATCTAGATTACACAGTAATGATTCTAACACCCATGGAGCTTTGGTGTTGATCATGTTTTGCTCATGGAAGAGGCTTAGTCAATGGGTCTGCTACATTCAGCTCCGTATGTATCTTGCAAATCTCTATGTCTCCCATTTGGACTAGATCCCGGATGGAATTGAAGCGTCTCTTGATGTGTTTGGTTCTCTTGTGAAATCTGGATTCCTTTGCCAAGGCAATTGCACCAGTATTGTCACAAAAGATTCTCATTGGACCCGATGCACTAGGTATGACACCTAGATCGGATATGAACTCCTTCATCCAGACTCCTTCATTTGCTGCTTCCGAAGCAGCTATGTACTCCGCTTCACATGTAGATCCCGCCACGACGCTTTGTTTAGAACTGCACCAACTGACAGCTCCACCGTTTAAGGTAAACACGTATCCGGTTTGCGATTTAGAATCGTCCGGATCAGTGTCAAAGCTTGCATCAACGTAACCGTTTACGATGAGCTCTTTGTCACCTCCATATACGAGAAACATATCCTTAGTCCTTTCAAGGTATTTCAGGATGTTCTTGACCGCTGTCCAGTGATCCACTCCTGGATTACTTTGGTACCTCCCTGCTAGACTTATAGCAAGGCACACATCAGGTCTGGTACACAGCATTGCATACATGATAGAGCCTATGGCTGAAGCATAGGGAACATCTTTCATTTTCTCTATATCTTCTGCAGTGGTCGGGCATTGAGTCTGACTCAACTTCACACCTTGTAACACAGGCAAGAACCCTTTCTTTGCTTGATCCATTTTGAACTTCTTCAAAATCTTGTCAAGGTATGTGCTTTGTGAAAGTCCAATTAAGCGTCTTGATCTATCTCTATAGATCTTTATGCCTAATATGTAAGCAGCTTCACCGAGGTCTTTCATTGAAAAACTCTTATTCAAGTATCCTTTTATGCTATCTAGAAATTCTATATCATTTCCAATCAGTAATATGTCATCCACATATAATATCAGAAATGCTGCAGAGCTCCCACTCACTTTCTTGTAAATATAGGCTTCTCCGGAAGTCTGTATAAAACCAAATGCTTTGATCACACTATCAAAGCGTTTATTCCAACTCCGAGAGGCTTGCACCAGTCCATAAATGGATCGCTGGAGCTTGCACACTTTGTTAGCTTCCTTTGGATCGACAAAACCTTCCGGTTGCATCATATACAACTCTTCTTCTAGAAATCCATTCAGGAATGCAGTTTTGACATCCATCTGCCAAATTTCATAATCATAAAATGCGGCAATTGCTAACATGATTCGGACAGACTTAAGCATCGCTACGGGTGAGAAGGTCTCATCGTAGTCAACCCCTTGAACTTGTCGAAAACCTTTTGCGACAAGTCGAGCTTTGTAGACAGTAATATTACCGTCAGCGTCAGTCTTCTTCTTGAAGATCCATTTATTCTCAATTGCTTGCCGATCATCGGGCAAGTCAACCAAAGTCCATACTTTGTTCTCATACATGGATCCCATCTCAGATTTCATGGCTTCAAGCCATTTTGCGGAATCTGGGCTCACCATCGCTTCTTCATAGTTCGTAGGTTCATCATGATCTAGCAGCATGATTTCCAGAACAGGATTACCGTACCACTCTGGCGCGGATCTCACTCTGGTTGATCTACGAGGTTCAGTAGTATCTTGTCCTGAAGTTTCATGATCATTATCATTAGCTTCCTCACTAATTGGTGTAGGTGTCGCAGAAACAGTTTTCTATGATGTACTACTTTCCAATAAGGGAGCAGGTGCAGTTACCTCATCAAGTTCTACTTTCCTCCCACTCACATCTTTCGAGAGAAACTCCTGCTCCAGAAAGTTTCCGAATTTAGCAACAAAAGTCTTGCCTTCGGATCTGTGATAGAAGGTGTATCCAATAGTTTCCTTTGGACATCCTATGAAGACACATTTCTCCGATTTGGGTTCGAGCTTATCAGGTTGAAGCTTTTTCACATAAGCATCGCAGCCCCAAACTTTCAGAAACGACAACTTTGGTTTCTTGCCAAACCATAGTTCATAAGGTGTCATCTCAACGGATTTTGATGGTGCCCTATTTAACGTGAATGCGGCCATCTCTAAAGCATAACCTCAAAACGATAGCGGTAAATCAGTAAGAGACATCATAGATCGCACCATATCTAATAAAGTACGATTACGACGTTCGGACACACCATTACGCTGTGGTGTTCCGGGTGGCGTGAGTTGCGAAACTGTTCCGCATTGTTTCAAATGTACACCAAACTCATAACTCAAATATTCTCCTCCACGATCAGATCGTAGAAACTTTATTTTCTTGTTACGATGATTTTTAACTTCACTCTGAAATTCTTTGAACTTTTCAAATGTTTCAGACTTATGTTTCATTAAGTAGATATACCCATATCTGCTTAAGTCATCTGTGAAGGTGAGAAAATAACGATATCCGCCACGAGCCTCAATATTCATCGGACCACATACATCTGTATGTATGATTTCCAACAAATCTGTTGCTCTCTCCATAGTACCGGAGAACGGTGTTTTAGTCATCTTGACCATGAGGCACGGTTCGCAAGTACCAAGTGATTCATAATCAAGTGGCTCCAGATGTCCATCTGTATGGAGTTTCTTCATGCGCTTTACACCAATATGACCTAAACGGCAGTGCCACAAATAAGTTGCACCATCATTATCAACTCTACATCTTTTGGCTTCAGCATTATGAATATGTGTGTCACTACTATCGAGATTCAATAAGAATAGACCACTCTTTAAGGGTGCATGACCATAAAAGATATTACTCATATAAATAGAACAACCATTAGTCTCTGATTTAAATGAATAACCGTCTCGCATTAAACAAGATCCAGATATAATGTTCATGCTCAACGCTGGCACCAAATAACAATTATTTAGGTCTAATACTAATCCCGAAGGTAGATGTAGAGGTAGCGTGCCGACCGCGATCACATCGACTTTGGAACCGTTTCCCACGCGCATCATCACCTCGTCCTTAGCCAATCTTCGCTTAATCCGTAGTCCCTGTTTCGTGTTGCAAATATTAGCAACAGAACCAGTATCAAATACCCAGGTGCTACTGCGAGCATTAGTAAGGTATACATCAATAATATGTATATCACATATACCTTTGTTCACCTTGCCATCCTTCTTATCCGCCAAATACTTTGGGCAGTTCCGCTTCCAGTGACCAGTTTGCTTGCAGTAGAAGCACTCAGTTTCAGGCTTAGGTCCAAACTTGGGTTTCTTCTCTTGAGCAGCAACTTGCTTGTTGTTCTTCTTGAAGTTCCCTTTCTTCTTCCCTTTGCCCTTTTTCTTGAAACTAGTGGTCTTGCTGACCATCAACACGATGCTCCTTTTTGATTTCTACCTCTGCAGCTTTCAGCATTGCGAAGAGCTCGGGAATAGTCTTATTCATCCCTTGCATATTATAGTTCATCACGAAGCTCTTGTAGCTTGGTGGCAGTGATTGGAGAATTCTGTCAATGACGCAATCATCTGGAAGATTAACTCCCATCTGAATCAAGTGATTATTATACTCAGACATTTTGAGTATATGCTCACTGACAGAACTGTTCTCCTCCATCTTGCAGCTATAGAACTTATTGGAGACTTCATATCTCTCAACCGGGCATTTGCTTGAAATATTAACTTCAACTCCTGGAACATCTCATATGCTCCATGACGTTCAAAACGTCGTTGAAGTTCCGATTCTAAGCCGTAAAGCATGGCACACTGAACTATCGAGTAGTCATCAGCTTTGCTCTGCCAGACGTTCATAACATCTGGTGTTGCTCTAGCAGTAGGCCTGGCACCCAGCGGTGCTTCCAGGACGTAATTCTTCTGTGCAGCAATGAGGATAATCCTCAAGTTACGGACCCAGTCCGTGTAATTGCTACCATCATCTTTCAACTTTGCTTTCTCAAGGAACGCATTAAAATTCAACGGAACAACAGCACGGGCCATCTATCTACAACCAAACATACATAAGCAAGATACTATCAGGTACTAAGTTCATGATAAATTTAAGTTCAATTAATCAAATTACTTAAAGAACTCCCACTTAGATAGACATCCCTCTAATCCTCTAAGTGATCACGTGATCCAAATCAACTAAACCATGTCCGATCATCACGTGAGATGGAGTAGTTTCATTGGTGAACATCACTATGTTGATCATATCTACTATATGATTCACGCTCGACCTTTCGGTCTCCGTGTTCCGAGGCCATATCTGCATATGCTTGGCTCGTCAAGTATAACCTGAGTATTCCGCGTGTGCAACTGTTTTGCACCCGTTGTATTTGAACGTAGAGCCTATCACACCCGATCATCACGTGGTGTCTCAGCACGAAGAACTTTCGCAATGGTGCATACTCAGGGAGAACACTTCTTGATAATTTAGTGGGAGATCATCTTATAATGCTACCGTCAATCAAAGCAAGATAAGATGCATAAAAGATAAACATCACATGCAATCAATATAAGTGATATGATATGGCCATCATCATCTTGTGCCTGTGATCTCCATCTCCGAAGCACCGTCATGATCACCATCGTCACTGGCGCGACACCTTGATCTCCATCGTAGCATCATTGTCGTCTCGCCAATCTTATGCTTCCACGACTATCGCTACCGCTTAGTGATAAAGTAAAGCATTACAGCGCGATTGCATTGCATACAATAAAGTGACAACCATATGGCTCCTGCCAGTTGCCGATAACTTGGTTACAAAACATGATCATCTCATACAATAAAATTCAGCATCATGTCTTGACCATATCACATCACAACATGCCCTGCAAAAACAAGTTAGACGTCCTCTACTTTGTTGTTGCAAGTTTTACGTGGCTGCTACGGGCTTAAGCAAGAACCAATCTTACCTACGCATCAAAACCACAACGATAGTTTGTCAAGTTGGTGCTGTTTTAACCTTCGCAAGGACCGGGCGTAGCCACACTCGGTTCAACTAAAGTTGGCGAAACTGTCACCCGCAAGCCACCTATGTGCAAAGCACGTCGGGAGAACCGGTCTCGCGTAAGCGTACGCGTAATGTCGGTCCGGGCCGCTTCGTCCAACAATACCGCCGAACCAAAGTATGACATGCTGGTAAGCAGTATGACTTATATCGCCCACAACTCACTTGTGTTCTACTCGTGCATATAACATCAACACATAAAACCTAGGCTCGGATGCCACTGTTGGCGAACGTAGTAATTTCAAAATTTTCCTACGCACACGCAAGATCATGGTGATGCATAGCAACGAGAGGGGAGAGTGTGATCTACGTACCCTTGTAGATCGACAACGGAAGCGTTTGGTTGATGTAGTCGTACGTCTGCACGGCCCGACCGATCAAGCACCGAAACTACGGCACCTCCGAGTTCTAGCACACGTTCAGCTCGATGATGATCCCCGGACTCCGATCTAGCAAAGTGTCGGGGAAGAGTTCCGTCAGCACGATGGCGTGGTGACAATCTTGATGTACTACTGTCGCAGGGCTTCGCCTAAGCACCACTACAATATTATCGAGGACTATGGTGGCAGGGGGCGCCGCACACGGCTAAGAATATGATCACGTGGATCAACTTGTGTTCCTCTGGGGTGCCCCTGCCTCCGTATATAAAGGCTCAAGCGGGGGTGCGTCCGGCCTAGGAGAGGCGCGCCAGGAGGAGTCCTACTCCCTCCGGGAGTAGGATTCCCCTCCCCCCAATCCTAGTTGGAATAGGATTCGCGGAGGGGGAAAAGAGAAAGGGGGGTCGGCCCCCTCTCCTTGTCCTATTCGGACCAAGGGAGGGGAGGGGCGCGCGGCCCATCTCTGGCTGCCTCTTCTCTTTTCCACTAAGGCCCACTAAGGCCCATATAGCACCCGGGGGGTTCCGGTAACCTCCCGGTACTCCGGTAAAATCCTAATTTCACCCGAAACACTTCCGATATCCAAACATAGGCTTCCAATATATCAATCTTTATGTCTCGACCATTTCGAGACTCCTCGTCATGTCCGTGATCACATCCGGGACTCCGAACAACCTTCGGTACATCAAAACGTATAAACTGTTGGAAATATGCCCTAGAGGCAATAATAAATTAGTTATTATTATATTTCCTTGTTCATGATAATCGTTTATTATCCATGCTAGAATTGTATTGATAGGAAACTCAGATACATGTGTGGATCCATAGACAACACCATGTCCCTAGTAAGCCTCTGGTTGACTAGCTCGTTGATCAATAGATGGTTATGGTTTCCTGACCATGGACATTGGATGTTGTTGATAACGGGATCACATCATTAGGAGAATGATGTGATGGACAAGACCCAATCCTAAGCATAGCAAAGATCGTGTAGTTCATATGCTGAAGCTTTTCTAATGTCAAGTATCATTTCCTTAGACCATGAGATTGTGCAACTCCCGGATACCATAGGAATGCTTTGGGTGTACCAAACGTCACAACGTAACTGGGTGGCTATAAAGGTACACTACGGGTATCTCCGAAAGTGTCTGTTGGGTTGGCACGAATCGAGACTGGGATTTGTCACTCCGTGTGACGGAGAGGTATCTCTGGGCCCACTCGGTAGGACATCATCATAATGTGCACAATGTGATCAAGGAGTTGATCACGGGATGATGTGTTACGAAACGAGTAAAGAGACTTGCCGGTAACGAGATTGAACAAGGTATCGGGATACCGACGATCGAATCTCGGGCAAGTATCGTACCGATAGACAAAGGGAATTGTACACGGGATTGATTAAGTCCTTGACATCGTGGTTCATCCGATGAGATCATCGTGGAACATGTGGGAGCCAACATGGGTATCCAGATCCCGCTATTGGTTATTGACCGGAGAACGTCTCGGTCATGTCTGCGTGTCTCCCGAACCCGTAGGGTCTACACACTTAAGGTTCGATGACGCTAGGGTTATAAAGGAAGCTTGTATGTGGTTACTGAATGTTGTTCGGAGTCCCGGATGAGATCCCGGACGTCACGAGGAGTTCCGGAATGGTCCGGAGGTAAAGATATATATATATAGGAAGTCCTGTTTCGGCCATCGGGACAAGTTTCGGGGTCATCGGTATTGTACCGGGACCACCGGAAGGGTCCCGGGGGCCCACCGGGTGGGGCCACATGGGCTGTAGGGGGTGCGCCTTGGCCTACATGGGCCAAGGGCACCATCCCCAAGAGGCCCATGCGCCTGGGGAAACCCTAAAGGAAGAGTCCCGGCAGGGGAAGGCACCTCCTAGGTGCCTTGGGGGGGAGGACTCCTCCCCTGGCCGCCGCCCCCTAGGAGATTGGATCTCCTAGGGCTGGCGCACCCCCCCTTTGGGATCCCTATATATAGTGGGGTAGGAGGGCCTCTCAAACACACCTTTTGCCTATGGTGCAGCCCCTCCCTCTCTCCCAAGTTCTTCTCCTCTCCCGTGGTGCTTGGCGAAGCCCTGTAGGATAGCCGCGCTCCTCCACCACCACCACGCCGTTGTGCTGCTGCTGGATGGAGTCTTCCTCAACCTCTCCCTCTCTCCTTGCTGGATCAAGGCGTGGGAGATGTCACCGGGCTGTACATGTGTTGAACGCGGAGGTGCCGTCCGTTCTGCACTTGGTCATCGGTGATTTGAATCACGACGAGTACGACTCCATCAACCCCGTTCACTTGAAAGCTTCCGCTTAGCGATCTACAAGGGTATGTAGATGCACTCTCCTTCCCCTAGTTGCTGGTCTCTCCATAGATAGATCTTGGTGACACGTAGGAAAATTTTGAATTTCTCCTACGTTCCCCAACAGTGGCATCATGAGCTAGGTCTATTGCGTAGATTCTATGCACGAGTAGAACACAAAGTAGTTGTGGGCGTTGATTTTGTTCAATATGCTTGCCGTTACTAGTCTTATCTTGATTCGGCGGCATCATGGGATGAAGCGGCCCGGACCGACCTTACACGTACTCTTACGTGAGACTGGTTCCACCGACTGACATGCACTAGTTGCACAAGGTGGCTAGCGGGTGCCTGTCTCTCCCACTTTAGTCGGATCGGATTCGATGAAAAGGGTCCTTATGAAGGGTAAATAGCAATTGGCATATCACGTTGTGGTCTTTGCGTAGGTAAGAAACGTTCTTGCTAGAAACCCATAGCAGCCACGTAAAACATGCAACAACAATTAGAGGATGTCTAACTTGTTTTTGCAGGGTATGCTATGTGATGTGATATGGCCAAGAAGAATGTGATGAATGATATGTGATGTATGAGATTGATCATGTTCTTGTAATAGGAATCACGACTTGCGTGTCGATGAATATGACAACCGGCAGGAGCCATAGGAGTTGTCTTTATTTATTTATAACCTGCGTGTCAACTTAAACGTCATGTAATTACTTTACTTTATTACTAACCGTTAGCTGTAGTAGTAGAAGTAATAGTTGGCGAGACAACTTCATGAAGACATGATGATGGAGATCATGATGATGGAGATCATGGTGTCATGCCGGTGACGATGATGATCATGGAGCCCCGAAGATGGAGATCAAAAGGAGCACTATGATATTGGCCATATCATGTCACTATTTGATTGCATGTGATGTTTATCATGTTTATACATCTTATTTGCTTAGAACGACGGTAGTAAATAAGATGATCCCTTACAACAATTTCAAGAAGTGTTCTTCCCTAACTGTGCACCGTTGCGACAGTTCGTGTTTCGAAGCACCACGTGATGATCGGGTGTTAGATTCTTACGTTCACATACAACGGGTGTAAGCCAGATTTACACACGCGAAACACTTAGGGTTAACTTGACGAGCCTAGCATGTACATACATGGCCTCGGAACACAGAAGACCGAAAGGTCGAGCATGAGTCGTATAGAAGATACGATCAACATGAAGATGTTCACCGATGTTGACTAGTCCGTCTCACGTGATGATCGGACACGGCCTAGTTGACTCGGATCATGTAATCACTTAGATGACTAGAGGGATGTCTATCTGAGTGGGAGTTCATAAGATGAACTTAATTATCCTGAACATAGTCAAAAGGTCTTCGCAAATTATGTCGTAGCTCGCGCTTTAGTTCTACTGTTTAGATATGTTCCTAGAGAAAATTTAGTTGAAAGTTGATAGTAGCAATTATGCGGACTAGGTCCGTAAACTGAGGATTGTCCTCATTTCTTCATAGAAGGCTTATGTCCTTAATGCACCGCTCAGTGTGCTGAACCTCGAATGTCGTCTGTGGATGTTTCGAACATTTGACATACACGTTTTTGATGACTACATGATAGTTCAGTGCGTAATGCTAAATGGTTTAGAATTGAGGCACCAAAGACGTTTTGAAATGTCGCGAAACATATGAGATGTTTCGAGGGCTGAAATTGGGATTTCAGGCTCGTACCCACGTCAAGAGGTATAAGACCTCCGACGATTTTCTTAGCCTGCAAACTAAGGGAGAAAAGCTCAATTGTTGAGCTTGTGCTCAGATTGTCTGAGTACAACAATCATTTGAATCGAGTGGGAGTTGATCTTCCAGATGAGACAGTGATGTTTCTCCAAAGTCATTACCACCAAGCTGCTAGAGCTTCGTGATGAACTATAATATATTAGGAACATATATGATGATCCTTGAAATATTTGCGATGTTTGACACCGCGAAAGTAGAAATCAAAAGGAGCATCATTTGTTGATGGTTGGTGAAACCACTAGTTTCAAGAAGGGCAAGGGCAAGAAGGGATACTTCATAAAACGACAATTTAGCTATTGCTCTAGTGAAGAAACCCAAAGTTGAACCCAAACCCGAGACTAAGTGCTTCTGTAATAAGGGAACAACCACTGGAGCAGAATTACCCTAGATACTTGGTAGATGAGAAGGCTGGCAAGGTCAATAGAAGTATATTGGATATACATTGTGTTGATGTGTACTTTACTAGTACTCCTAGTAGCACCAGGGTATTAGATACCGGTTCGGTTGCTAAGTGTTAGTAACTCGAAATAAAAGCTACGGAATAAACGGAGACTAGCTAAAGGTGAGCTGACGATATGTGTTTCCAATGTTGATATGATCAAGCATCGCACGCTTCCTCTACCATCGAGATTGGTGTTAAACCTGAATAATTGTTATTTGGTGTTTGCATTGAGCATAGACATGATTGGACTATGACTATCGCAATACGGTTATTCATTTAAAGAGAATAATAGTTACTCTGTTTATTTGAATAATACCTTCAATGGTCTTGCACCTAAAATGAATGGTTTATTGAATCTTGATCGTAGTGTTACACATGTTCATGCCAAAAGATATAAGATAGTAATGATAGTACCACCTACTTGTGGCACTGCCACTTAAGTCATATCGGTATAAAACGCATGAAGAAGCTCCATGTTGATGGATCTTTGGGCTCACTCGTTTTTGAAAAGTTTGAGACATGCGAACCATGTCTATTGGTGTTTATGCATGAAGAAACTCCATGCAAATGGACCATTTGGACTCACTTGATTTTTGAATCACTTGAGACATGCAAATCATACCACATGGGCA
Source organism: Triticum monococcum (assembly GCA_034509565.1). Classification (NCBI taxonomy): domain Eukaryota; kingdom Viridiplantae; phylum Streptophyta; class Magnoliopsida; order Poales; family Poaceae; genus Triticum; species Triticum monococcum. The sequence goes on along the minus strand of CM067843.1, from coordinate 58,382,115 downwards.
AGATGACTGAAAGCCTCGGTTTCAGTAAACTGGAACTGGAAAGCAACTTGCTGGAAGTAATACATTTTGATGTGTGCAGTCCAATGAGTGCTGAGGCGTGTAGTGGATATCGTTATGTTCTTACTTCACAGATGATTTAAGTAGATGTTGAGTATATTTACTTGATGAGTCACGAGTCTGAATTATTGAAAGGTTCAAGTAATTTCAGGGTGAAGTTGAAAGATCGTCGTGACAAGAGGATAAAGTATCTATGATATGATCATAGAGATGAATATCTGAATTACGAGTTTGGCACAGAATTAAGACATTCTGGAAATTGTTTCACAACTGATACAGCCTGGAACACCATAGTGTGATGGTGTGTCCGAACATCATAACTGCACCGTATTGGATATGATGCATACCATGATGTCTCTTATCAAATTACCATGATAGTTTATGGGTTAGGCATTAGAGACAACCACATTCACTTTAAATAGGGCACCACATAATTCCGATGAGATGACACCGTATGAACTATGGTTTAGAGAAACCTAAGCTATCATTTCTTAAAAGTTTGGGGCTGCGACGCTTATGTGGAAAAGTTTTAGGCTGATAAGCTCGAACCCAAAGCGGATAAATGCATCTTCATAGGACACCCAAAATAGTTGGGTATACCTCCTGTCTCAGATTCGAAAGCAATAAGGGATTGTTTCTAGAATCGGGTCCTTTCTCGAGGAAAAGTTTCTCTCGAAAGAATTGAGTGGGAGGATGGTGGAGACTTGATGAGGTTATTGAACCGTCACTTCAACTAGTGTATAGCAGGGCACAAAGAGTTGTACCTGTGGCACCTACACCAATTGAAGTGGAAGCTTATGATAGTGATCATGAAAGTTTAGATCAAGTCACTACCAAACCTCGTGGGATGACAAGGATGCGTACTACTTCAGAGTGGTACGTAATACTGTCTTGGAAGTCATGTTGCCAGACAACAATGAACCTACGAGCTATGCAGAAGCGGTGGTCGGCCCGGATTCCGATAAATGGCTCGAGGCCATAAAATCTGAGAGAGGATCCATGTATGAAAACAAAGTGTAGACTTTGGCAGAACGGCTCGATGGTCGTGAGGCTGTTGAGTACAGATGGATTTTAAAAGGAAGACGGACAATGATGGTAAGTATCACCATTAAGAAAGCTCGACTTGTCGTTAAGAAGTTTCCCGACAAGTTCAAGGAGTTGACTACGTTGAGACTTTCTCATTCGTAGCGATGCTAAGAGTCTGTTGGAATTATATTAGCGATTACTGCATTATTTATGAAATCTTGCAGATAGGATGTCAAAACATTGTTTCCTCGATGTTTTTCTTGAGGAAAGGTTGTATGTGATACAACCGGAAGGTTTTGTCAATCCTGAAAGATGCTAATAAGTATGCAAAGCTCCAGCAATCCTTCTAAGGACTGGAGTAAGCATCTCGGAGTTGGAATGTATGCTTTGATGATGATCAAAGATTTTGGGTGTATGCAAAGTTTATGAGAAACTTGTATTTCCAAAGAAGTGAGTGGGAGCACTATAGAATTTCTGATAAATATATGTTGTTGACATATTGTTTCTCAGAAATGACGTAGAATTTCTGGAAAGCATATAGGGTTATTTGGAAAGTGTTTTTCAATGGAAAGCCTGGATTAAGCTACTTGAACATTGAGCATAAAGATCTATAAGGATAGATCAAAACGCTTAATGGTACTTTCAAATGAGCACATACCTTGACATGATCTTGAAGGTGTTCAAGATGGATCAGTCAAAGAAGGAGTTCTTGCCTGAGTTGTAAGGTATGAAGTTAAGACTTAAAGCTCGACCATGGCAGAATAGAGAGAAAGGACGAAGGTCGTCCCCTATGCTTAAGACATAGGCTCTACAGTATGCTATGCTGTGTACCGCACCTGAAGTGTGCCTTGCCATGAGTCAGTCAAGGGGTACAAGAGTGATCCAAGAATGGATCACAGGACAGCGGTCAAAGTTATCCTTAGTAACTAGTGGACTAAGGAATTTTCTCGATTATGGAGGTGGTAAAAGAGTTCGTCGTAAAGGGTTATGCCGATGCAAACTTTGACACTAATCCAGATTATTCTGAGTAGTAAACTGGATTCGTATAGTAGAACAATTATTTGGAATAGCTCCAAATAGAGCGTGGTAGCTGCATCTAGGAGATGACATAGAGATTTGTAAATCACACACGGATATGATAGATTCAGACCCGTTGACTATAACCTCTCTCACAAGCATAACATGATCAAACCCGGAACTCTTGGGTGTTAGTCACATGGGATGTGACCTTGAGTGTTAATCACATATCGATGTGAGCTGGATTATTGACTCTAGTGCAAGTGGGAGACTGTTGGAAATATGCCCTAGAGGCAATAATAAATTAGTTATTATTATATTTCCTTGTTCATGATAATCGTTTATTATCCATGCTAGAATTGTATTGATAGGAAACTCAGATACATGTGTGGATACATAGACAACACCATGTACCTAGTAAGCCTCTGGTTGACTAGCTCGTTGATCAATAGATGGTTACGGTTTCCTGACCATGGACATTGGATGTCGTTGATAACGGGATCACATCATTAGGAGAATGATGTGATGGACAAGACCCAATCCTAAGCATAGCAAAGATCGTGTAGTTCGTATGCTGAAGCTTTTCTAATGTCAAGTATCATTTCCTTAGACCATGAGATTGTGCAACTCCCGGATACCATAGGAATGCTTTGGGTGTACCAAACGTCACAACGTAACTGGGTGGCTATAAAGGTACACTACGGGTATCTCCGAAAGTGTCTGTTGGGTTGGCACGAATCGAGACTGGGATTTGTCACTCCGTGTGACGGAGAGGTATCTCTGGGCCCACTCGGTAGGACATCATCATAATGTGCACAATGTGATCAAGGAGTTGATCACGGGATGATGTGTTACGGAACGAGTAAAGAGACTTGCCGGTAACGCGATTGAACAAGGTATCGGGATACCGACGATCGAATCTCGGGCAAGTATCATACCGATAGACAAAGGGAATTGTATACGGGATTGATTAAGTCCTTGACATCGTGGTTCATCCGATGAGATCATCGTGGAACATGTGGGAGCCAACATGGGTATCCAGATCCCGCTGTTGGTTATTGACCGGAGAACGTCTCGGTCATGTCTGCGTGTCTCCCGAACCCGTAGGGTCTACACACTTAAGGTTCGATGACGCTAGGGTTATAAAGGAAGCTTGTATGTGGTTACCGAATGTTGTTCGGAGTCCCGGATGAGATCCCGGACGTCACGAGGAGTTCCGGAATGGTCCGGAGGTAAAGATTTATATATAGGAAGTCCTGTTTCGGCCATCGGGACAAGTTTTGGGGTCATCGGTATTGTACCGGGACCACCGGAAGGGTCCCGGGGGCCCACCGGATGGGGCCACCTGCCCCGGGGGGCCACATGGGCTGTAGGGGGTGCGCCTTGGCCTACATGGGCCAAGGGCACCAGCCCCAAGAGGCCCATGCGCCTGGGGAAACCCTAAAGGAAGAGTACCAGCAGGGGAAGACACCTCCTAGGTGCCTTGGGGGGGGGGGGAGGACTCCTCCCCTGGCCGCCGCCCCCTAGGAGATTGGATCTCCTAGGGCTGGCGCACCCCCCTTTGGGATCCCTATATATAGTGGGGTAGGAGGGCCTCTCAAACACACCTTTTGCCTATGGTGCAGCCCCTCCCTCTCTCTCAAGTTCTTCTCCTCTCCCGTGGTGCTTGGCGAAGCCCTGTAGGATAGCCACGCTCCTCCACCACCACCACGCCGTTGTGCTGCTGCTGGATGGAGTCTTCCTCAACCTCTCCCTCTCTCCTTGCTGGATCAAGGTGTGAGAGACGTCACCGGGCTGTACGTGTGTTGAACGCGGAGGTGCCGTCCGTTCTGCACTTGGTCATCGGTGATTTGAATCACGACGAGTACGACTCCATCAACCCCGTTCACTTGAACACTTCCGCTTAGCGATCTACAAGGGTATGTAGATGCACTCTCCTTCCCCTCGTTGCTGGTCTCTCCATAGATAGATCTTGGTGACACGTAGGAAAATTTTGAATTTCTGCTACGTTCCCCAACATAAACTCATAATATAACTGTCATCGAAACCTTAAGCGTGCGGACCCTACGGGTTCGAGAACAATGTAGACATGACCGAGACATGTCTCCGGTCAATAACCAATAGCGGGACCTGGATGTCCATATTGGCTCCTACATATTCTACGAAGATCTTTATCGGTCAGACCGCATAACAACATACGTTGTTCCCTTTGTCATCGGTATGTTACTTGCCCGAGATTCGATCGTCGGTATCCAATACCTATTTCAATCTCGTTACCGGCAAGTCTCTTTACTCGTTCCGTAATACATCATCTCACAACTAACTCATTAGTTGCATTGCTTGCAAGGCTTAAGTGATGTGCATTACCGAGAGGGCCCAGAGATACCTCTCCGACGATCGGAGTGACAAATCCTAATCTCGAAATACGTCAACCCAACATGTAACTTTGGAGACACCTGTAGAGCACCTTTATAATCACCCAGTTACGTTGTGACATTTGGTAGCACACAAAGTGTTCCTCCGGGACATGGGAGTTACATAATCTCATAGTCATAGGAACATGTATAAGTCATGAAGAAAGCAATAGCAACATACTAAACGATCGGGTGCTAAGCTAATGGAATGGGTCATGTCAATCAGATCATTCAACCAATGATGTGATCCCGTTAATCAAATAACAACTCTTTGTCCATGGTCAAGAAACATAACCATCTTTGATTAACGAGCTAGTCTAGTAGAGGCTGTTGGGGAACGTTGCAGAAAACAAAAATTTTCCTACGGTTTCACCAAGATCCATCTATGAGTTCATCTAGCAACGAGTGATCGGATGAATCTACATACCTTTGTAGATCGCGAGCGGAAGCGTTCAAAGAACGGGGATGAGGTAGTCGTACTCGACGTGATCCAAATCACCGGAGATCCTAGCGCCGAACGGACGGCACCTCCGCGTTCAACACACGTACGGTCAGTGTGACGTCTCCTCCTTCTTGATCCAGCAAGGGGGAAGGAGAGGTTGATGAAGATCCAGCAGCACGACGGCGTGGTGGTGGATGCAGGGCGTCACAGTAGCAGGGCTTCGCCGTATACTACGAGAGAGAGAGAGAGAGAGGTGTAGTAGGGGAGAGGGAGGCGCCAAGGATCAAGGTGTGGCTACCCCCTCCCTCCCCCTCATATATATAGGCTCCCCTAGGGGGGGCGCCGGCCCTAGGAGATTGAATCTCCTAGGGGGGGGGGGGCGGCGGCCAGGGCTGGAGTGGCCCCCAAGGCAAGGTGGGGCGCCCCCCACCCCTAGGGTTTCAACCCTAGACGCATGGGGTGGGCCTAGGGGGCGCACCAGCCCACTATGGGCTGGTTCCCCTCCCCACTTTGGCCCATGGGGCCCTCCGGGATGGGTGGCCCCACCCGGTGGACCCCCGGGACCCTTCCGGTGGTCCCGGTACAATACCGGTGACCCCGAAACTTGTCCCGATGGCCGAAACAGCACTTCCTATATATAATTCTTTACCTCCGGACCATTCCGAAACTCCTCGTGACGTCCGGGATCTCATCCGGGACTCTGAACAACATTCGGGTTACTGCATATTCATATCTTCACAACCCTAGCGTCACCGAACCTTAAGTGTGTAGACCCTACGGGTTCGGGAGACATGCAGACATGACCGAGACGACTCTCCGGTCAATAACCAACAGCGGGATCTGGATACCCATGTTGGCTCCCACATGCTCCACGATGATCTCATCGGATGAACCACGATGTCGAGGATTCAAGCAACCCCGTATGCAATTCCCTTTGTCAATCGATATGTTACTTGCCCGAGATTCGATCGTCGGTATCCCAATACCTTGTTCAATCTCGTTACCGGCAAGTCACTTTACTCGTACCATAATGCATGATCCCGTGACCAGACACTTGGTCACTTTGAGCTCATAATGATGATGCATTACTGAGTGGGCCCAGTGATACCTCTCCGTCATATGGAGTGACAAATCCCAGTCTTGATCCGTGTCAACCCAACAGACACTTTCGGAGATACCCGTAGTATACCTTTATTGTCACCTAGTTACGTTGTGACGTTTGGTATACCCAAAGCACTCCTACGGCATCCGGGAGTTACACGATCTCATGGTCTAAGGAAAAGATACTTGACATTGGAAAACTCTAGCAAACGAACTATACGATCTCGTGCTATGTTCAGGATTGGGTCTTGTCCATCACATCATTCTCCTAATGATGTGATCTTGTTATCAATGACATCCAATGTCCATAGTCGGGAAACCATGACTATCTGTTGATCAACGAGCTAGTCAACTAGAGGCTTACAAGGGACATGTTGGTGTCTATTATTCACACATGTATTACGATTTCCGGATAACACAATTATAGCATGAATAAAGACAATTATCATGAACAAGGAAATATAATAATAATGCTTTTATTATTGCCTCTAGGGCATATTTCCAACAGAGGCATACTAGTGACACTATGTTTTGTCTATGTATTCACACATGTATTATGTTTCCGGTTAATACAATTCTAGCATGAATAATAAACTTTTATCATGATATAAGGAAATAAATAATAACTTTATTATTGCCTCTAGGGCATATTTCCTTCACATCCATAGCTTTACACAGATCACATACTGAAGTAGTTCTTATGTGCCGGTATTTCATGGTGTCATAGTCAGGGAGAATACCACGAAGAACTCTCCATCAGAATACACATACTTTTGGAATTACTTTGAGCGTCCATAGGGCTGTCCACAATTGTTTTTCTAACGATGAAATCTCCGCTACCGTCCATTCCTCTAGAGCACGCCGCTCGTCACGAGTCACCAGAGCACGATAAGCCGTTTTTACAGTGTATTCACCCGATTTCTCAAAGGCCCAAGCCAAAACATCTTCACCACCTCTTGCTCGAATTGGAGAATTTATTATATTTGACCAACAATAAATAGACGAAGTACATAGATTTGACATTAGAGGAGCGAAGATAGCGTGTCATACGTGTCCGGCCTGATAACCGTACACACGCACGCACACACGCGTTTCATTTTCTCAAGATTTTGTTGGGGTACATACAACAAAAGGTTTTATTCCTGCGCCCAAGCCGAGCTGATGAACCGACTTGGGGAGAGGGAGAGAGAGGGTCTTCTTCTTCCTCCCCTCCGACTCCGACTCCGCCCCCAAATTCGGCCTGAAACGTTGAATGCGTGAGAGGGCTGGGAAGAGGTTCAGTTTTACTGTCCTTAATGACAAAACAATACAAACGTTAAAGTTAGGTCTACAATTACCAACACGATCATACAATTAACAAGTTAAGTTTGAATTTTCAGTGCAAAATTATTTTTAAGTAAGTACAAAGGGTTTTAGCTTGAAGCAAGTGGCTTGGAAATATATATATATATATATATATATATATATATATATATTACAGGATCACTATCTATTTATGCGTATACAACATAAAAATAAATAATAGTTGAATTCCCTATGTATAAGCCATGAATCCTCTACATTATCATAAATTTTCCTTGTGCAATGGCCGTTAAATTGCCGACCAATGTATATATCATTGCTTCATGCAATTAGCATATGGATAAATCTACCCAGACCTCAAGGGCATTGCAGGCAAGTAACAACCAAATCTACAGGTTTACACTTGTCTCAACCAAGCAGCTTTCAGCTTTTCTACAGCCAGAAATTCACGTCAATTTTCTCATGATTCAAGACTCACGATAGCTTTTTTAGAATCCACGGCTCAACCAAACACAATCTTTAACGAAACCTCCTTAGCGAAACCTTCTGGTTATGTTTTAGGTAGCTTGTGCAATCTGGTACATGGATTTCGACCCGTGATTCGCTAATGTTGTTTTGTTTCTTTGGCCCTCAACAATGTTGCGAAGCAGAGAAATTATTATATTTGACCAACAATAAATAGACCAAGTACGCAGATTTGACATTAGAGGAGCGAATATAAGGTGTCATACGTGTACACCCTGATGACCGTACACACGCACGCACGCGCTTCATTTTCTCATGATTTGATTTTGTTGGGGTACATAAAACAAAAGGTTTTATTCCTGCCCCAAAAGCTGAGCTGATGAACCGACTCGGGGAGAGGGAGAGAGGGTCTTCTTCTTCCTCCCCTCCCACTCCGACTCCGACTCCGCCACAAATTCGGCCGGACTCATCCAATCCATCGATCCCGCCGCCCCGTCCCCGTCCCCTCCTCTCCCCCGCCCCACCAATCCGTGCCCAACGCGTGCCCTTGACCTGCCGCCGCCGACGCCTCGGCGCCCCCGCCTCTCGCCGCGCTCGCCGGCCCCCTGAGTCCTTCCTCGTCGCGCCCCCGGCTGGGTTTTGAGGTACGAGCTTGGGTTCACCCACCCGCCCGCCAGCCTCCGCGATTTCCGGGCTCGCCTTGCCGGCGCGCTGCCTAGATCCGCCTGAAGAAGAAGCCTTTTTCTTTCTTTCTTTTGGGGTTCGAATTCAACTGAACCCACCCACCAAGTTGGTTGGTTAACCCTCTTCCGTGCCCGTGCCTAGGTGAATTCATCGACGACCAAGGCGGCTTCTTTCGTGCTGATCCACAATGGAGGAGGAGGACGACGACCAGCGCCTGCTGCACAGCCTCGGCGTCACCTCCGCCAACATCGACGACATCGAGAGGAAGATCCTGTCGCAGGCAACCATCCATCCATTCATTCGTTTTCTTCCCGTGCACAACAAAACCAGTAACAATTTCTCACATGGTCATGCCGCGTTTCATTTCCTTCTGCAGGCGAAGACTGACCCAAAGAAGGGCGACGCCGAGGCGTCGGGGCTGACCGCCGTCGGTGACCAGGAGGCTAAACTCACAACGCCTCAAGATGATGTGCAGGCCAAACTACACCAGAAACTGCGCTCCGTGCAGCTTGAGATCGATGCTGTGGCTTCCACGCTCGGAGGGGCTAAACAAGCCGCTGGAAAGAAAAGCGGCGGCGGCGGCTCGGGTAGCGCTGATGCCGAGGACAAGAAGAAGAAGAAGGAGAAGGTGAAGGAGGAGGAGAATGCTGATGAAGACGCCCCTCGTGGAGGAGCCCTCCAGCAAGCGCTTGCCGCCGAGCGGCTCAGGAGCCTCAAGAGGGCCAAGGTGCAGATTCAGAGAGAGATATTGCAGTCGGGACCTGGCCTGTCCGGGTCGGGCAACCAAAAAGACAAGATGCTGGCAATGCTGGTCGATGGCGAGCCGAGGCGGAAGAAGTCGCTGAAGCCGCCTGGTGGGCCTAAGAAGAAGTCGCCGACACGTCGGTTGAAAACCGTCACCTACGATGATGACGACGACTTCGACGCAGTGCTCGATGGAGCTTCTGCGGGGTTCATGGAGACTGTGAGTTATCAGCCTAACTAGCACTAGGGGCTCTCATATTCTGTACTTATTGTTGTGTTACTCTGCCTCCTGATGTTACATTCTGTTTTGCAGGAAAGGGAAGAGCTGATCAGGAAGGGTTTGCTGACACCGTTTCACAAGTTGAAGGGCTTTGAGAAGCGCGTTGAACGCCCTGGAACTTCTAGCATGCAAAATGACTCTGCAGAACAAGCCGAGGAAACCATGGAAGCTTCCAGCATTGCTAAAGTTGCTCAGGCAATGCAGAACATGGCACAAAGCCGCCCAACTACCAAATTGCTTGATGCGGAGTTCTTGCCTAAGCTGGAAGCACCGACTGCTCCGTTTCAAAGGCTTGGAGTACCTCTAAAACGCCCTGTCCTTCCCAGTTCAGACGAGCGGAAAAACAAAAGGCTAAAGAGTAAGACCAAGAGACCATTGCCTGGCAAGAAATGGATGAAAGCCAATTCAAAGGAGTCATTATTGGATGGTATGCCAAGGCCTCTTCAGCCTTCAGAGCTTTTTTGCTTTAGTGTTATTCTATGCGCATGGAAAATGCAGTCAGGTTTCCTTATTTGCTACCACTTTGTACCAAGATACGTCAGTGAACTTATCATGTCTGGTTTCTGCAGTTGCAGATGAGGATGTGGGAGATGCAGCCGCATCAGCTTCTGTGTCTGAGAATGAAGATGAAGTAATAGAAGGTTCTGATGGATTACCTCCAGTCATCCTTGAAGGTGGTTTAAGAATTCCTGGCTCAGTTTACACACAGCTGTTTGACTACCAAAAAGTGGGAGTGCAGTGGTTATGGGAGTTGCATTGTCAAAGGGCTGGTGGAATAATTGGCGATGAAATGGGCTTAGGAAAGACCGTGCAGGTCTTATCATTTCTTGGTGCTTTGCATGACAGTGGTATGTACAAGCCTAGTATTGTTATCTGTCCTGTGACCCTTTTGCAACAGTGGCGAAGGGAGGCCAGTAAGTGGTATCCAAAATTCAAAGTTGAGATCTTACATGATTCTGCAAACAGTTCAAGTAAAAAGGGCAAGAGATACAGTGATTCTGAGAGTGATGTTTCTTGGGATAGCGATCAAGAAGAGGTTACACGCACGAAGCCTGCACAAAAGTGGGATGACTTGATTTCACGTGTTGTAAATTCAGGGTCAGGTTTGCTTCTGACGACATACGAGCAGCTAAGAATCATACGGGAGAAGTTGCTTGATGTAGAATGGGGATATGCTGTATTGGATGAGGGTCACCGCATAAGGAATCCTAATGCCGAAGTAACTCTGGTGTGCAAGCAATTGCAGACTGTGCACAGGATAATTATGACAGGAGCGCCTATTCAGAATAAACTTTCGGAACTGTGGTCTCTCTTTGATTTCGTTTTCCCTGGGAAATTAGGAGTCCTGCCAGTGTTTGAGACCGAGTTCTCAGTTCCAATTACTGTCGGTGGGTATGCTAATGCAACACCATTGCAAGTGTCCACAGCGTACAGATGTGCTGTTGTCCTGCGTGACTTGATCATGCCATATCTTCTTAGGAGAATGAAAGCTGATGTCAATGCACAGCTTCCCAAGAAAACAGAGCAGGTTCTTTTCTGTAGTTTAACTCAAGAGCAACGTGCTACTTATCGTGCATTTCTTGCTAGTTCAGAGGTGGAACAAATATTTGATGGTAACAGAAACTCCCTTTACGGGATAGATGTCCTAAGGAAGATATGTAATCATCCCGATCTTCTTGAGAGAGAACAAGCCGCTCAGAATCCTGACTATGGCAATACTGAAAGAAGTGGAAAGATGAAGGTGGTTGAGCAAGTCCTTAAAGTCTGGAAAGATCAAGGCCATCGTGTTCTTCTTTTTGCTCAGACCCAACAGATGCTTGACATTTTGGAAAACTTCTTGACTGCCCGCGACTACCAGTATCGAAGAATGGATGGACTTACACCTCCAAAGCAAAGAATGGCACTCATTGATGAGTTCAATAATACAGATGAAATTTTCATTTTCATTCTGACAACAAAAGTTGGTGGATTGGGTACGAATTTGACTGGTGCAAACAGGGTTATAATATTTGATCCTGACTGGAACCCTTCGACAGACATGCAGGTATAGTCCATGTGGAATTTTGTCCGCCCTGTCTATAATTCTGCACGTACCACCTTTTACCCTTCGTAGATGCATTGTCATTCGATAAAATTACATTAAGGTTTCATAATCTTAACTTCTGGACTTGGAAGAGATGGTTGACATCCAAAACTGGATGCCGATGGGTGATACATGGTAGATAAAATAATTTTAGTCCTCTGTTGAGATAGCAGCAAAGATTATCTCTTGTTGTTTTATGGTCCTAGGACAAGTGATCACACTAATCTGATTAAACTTTCGGTGCACTAGGCCAGGGAACGAGCATGGCGAATTGGGCAAAAAAGAGATGTGACAGTTTACAGGTTGATAACACGTGGGACGATAGAGGAGAAAGTCTACCATAGACAGATATACAAGCATTTTCTCACAAACAAAGTACTGAAAAACCCTCAGCAAAGGAGGTTCTTTAAAGCCAGAGACATGAAAGATTTATTCACATTGCAAGATGATGACAAGAATGGTTCAACTGAAACATCAAACATTTTTGGCCAATTGTCTGAAGATGTGAACATCGGTGCTCCAGATGGCGAGGAGCGAGGTGAGGGATCTTCAGCTTTGCCGACCAGCACAGAGGCTGAACCATCTGGTGATGGAAATGGGAAATCAGACCTTAGACCTGACCAAGCGGATGAAGAGTCCAACATTTTGAAGAGCCTTTTTGATGGCCAGGGCGTTCATGTAAGTAATGTGTACTGATCCCAGCCTTTTTTTTCTGTTCAATATTTTGTAAATAACCCTCATTTTTGTACTTGCACAGAGTGCTATAAATCATGATGCCATAATGAGTGCTAACGACGATCAGAAGCTGCGGCTAGAAGCAGAGGCTTCACAAGTGGCACAAAGGGCAGCCGAGGCTTTGCGCCAATCACGCGTTCTCAGAAGCCGTGATGATTTTGCTGTTCCCACATGGACAGGAAGAGCTGGTGCTGCCGGGGCACCGACCTCGGTCCGCAGGAAATTTGGGTCAACACTCAACACCCAGCTGGTTAGTTCTTCGCAGCTATCAGAAGGTTCAAGCAGCACCAGCAGGGTTCAAAGTCTTCAGGTGGGTGCTCTACATGGCAAAGCACTGTCCTCGGCCGAGCTTTTGGCTAAGATGCGTGGAACGCGAGAGGGGGCAGCTTCAGATGCACTGGAACATCAACTCAGCCTGGGCTCCGCTTCCAATCAAAGACCAGGCTCGACAGAGAACGGACGCACATCTAACTCTTCTTCTAGTAGGAACATGATCGTGCAGCCTGAAGTCCTGATCCGCCAGTTGTGCACCTTCATACAACAGAATGGTGGCTCTGCCAGCTCGACGAGCTTGACGGAACATTTCAAAAACCGTATACAGCCCAAGGATATGCTGGTGTTCAAGAACCTGCTCAAGGAGATAGCAACCTTGCAAAGGGGCGCAGGCGGCACGACGTGGGTGCTGAAACCCGAGTACGGGTAATTTGCGGCTGTAGTTCATGGGCGCAAAATTTTGATTAGGAGTAGATTCTCGCATAAAAATTCATTTAAATAGGATGTTGATACAGAGATGGAAATTTTCTCTCTTAAATCTTTGGATATGGCTGAAAGATACTTTTTTGCATGGAAGAGATGGCACAGGAATGTTAGGTGGCGGTTCTTGTTCTCCCCAGTTAATTAGTGGTTTGCAGAAGCCCTTAGCCTTTTATCCTTTTTCTGGTGTACATGTTTCCTGGGAATCAACTGCAATCTGAATTCACAAGTATTTACAAATACTGCTTTCTGTCTCCGTGCTTCTACTTCTCTTATAATATTTGTATGCGTCGTTCTGTTTCTGTATGAGCACGGTGTGGTCACTTTTCTTGCATTTATGGTGGTTTCAAATATACTTTTATGTATCGTATATTACTCCAGATGCGGTTGCTAGGCATCGATTATGGGGCGGCTTTATTCAAGCAAACAATTGTTGTGAATATTTATTTTCGCACTCTCTTTTTCCACTCGTCTGTTTATATATTTCTCTCATAGTATTGCTTTCAGGATTTTTTTTCCAGATTTCTGGAAGACGATGTCGATTTTGAGCTGAAACTACGCTAGTTCTGGTTCTTATTATGAAAGTAATACTCTGGTGTACTATCTCTGAAATTCTGGTAGGTGGAGGTGGTGTATCTTGAGAACAAACTGAATTTGCAATTTCTGGTTGTGCATGTAGTGTAGCAGCAGAGGCAGAGCTACTTGTTCAGTCATCTTCGCAGGTGTGCAGAACTCTAATTGACATTCCAGGACATTCGATTTCATCCACAAGCAAAACATTGATTCGAGAAGTGAAACATTCATTCCAAAAGCAAAATTATTCTATGGGTCTGCATCAAGGTGATGCAGAGGCCTTTTATCCTTTTTTTTGTACATGTTTACTGCCTACTGGGAAACAGGCTGCAATCTGAATTTACAAGTACTGCTCTCTGTCTCCATGCTTATACTTTTCTTCTTAATATATCTGTTGGTGCCGTTCTGTTTCTTTATTATGAGCGTGGCGTGGTCACTTTTCTTGCATCTATGGTGGTTTCAAATATACTTTTATGTATATCATATATTACTCCAGATGCAATCGCCAGGCATCGATTATGCGGGAACTTTATTTGAGCAAACGATTATTGGGAATAATTATTTTCACGCTCTCTTTTTCCCCATCGGTACATTTCCCTCGTAGAATTGCTTTCAGGATTAGTTTTTTCAGATTTCTGGAAGATGATGTACATTTTTAGCTGAAACTACACTAGTTCTGGTTCTTATTATGAAAGTAATACTGTGGTGTATCTCTGAATTCTGGTTGGTGGCGGTTGTGTATCTTGAGATCAAACTGAATTTGCAGTTTCTGCTTGTGCATGTGGTGTAGCAGCAGAGGCAGAGCTACACTTGTTCAGTCATCTTTGCAAGTGTGCAGAACTCTATTTGATATCCTAGGACTGTTTCGGTTTCATGCACAAGAAAAACATTCAATCCAGAAGCAAAACAATTCTATGGGTGTGCGCGGAAGAAAACAATTCTAGAAGTATGTTAATGCAATTTGATACAAACTGCAATAGAATGCTGGGAAACGAACTAAACGCACCTGAAACATGTACACATCAGCAAGTATGTTAATTAAAACGTGGACATTTTGAAGCAAACATTTCTGACGCTCTCACCATTGTGACAACTGCAATATTCCCAAGGCACTAGTGCGCTCTTTAATAGCTGTACTCTAGATGCATCAACAGGATATAATGGATATACAGATAAACATGATGAAATCAGCTCGGAAGAAATATCAAAATGTACTCATGGGAATGATAAGTAGAATTTTCCAACCGAGATCCATTGCAAAAACAACAAACTGCCAAGCAGCAAAAGGGAAAGGGGTAATTAGGTTTGCGCACTATCAGGAAACCCACTGCTCGCATCGGGTTTTGCTGAACCATGGGACGAAAACCTGATAGCATCGTCGCGTAAAGAATGAAACGTAGCTTATTACAATCCCAGAGCTCGGAAGAAAAGAAACTAAAAAATCCAGGTGCATCGATTAAGTAGTGGTAGAAGCTCTTGGTGCCCGCCACTCATCAGTTGCAGGTGCAGACAGATAATAGCTGAAGCGAAGATCAATGGAGCAGGAGCTTGCTTGGAAAAGAAGTGTAGTAGGTACTACATTAATTGTCTTGACGACAATTAGTTAATTTGCTTCTGCTTCCTCCAAATAGAGCTCATATATATAAGTGTAAAAAAAAATGATATATTGGACATATTGGGCACATACATCTCCTAGTTTTGTTTGGTGAGAGAGACAGGATGTATGTAAAGCTGAAAACTGCTTAAACTCTGGTAGAACCGTAGAAGTATGCATGTACTTACACTCGGTAATTCACCATGACTCTAAAGTTAGGACGGTTGGGATGTTGGTTGGCTGCGAGCTCCAGCGCAACCACAGCTTCGTCCTTCTTCTCTTGAGCTGCACCTGAACGGAAAGAAACCTCCACTTTCTGGAGTGAACGGAGGTTTGTCCAGCTACCAAACTCAAACACAAAGCTGCTGTCACGCTTCAACTGATCCACCTTGAGATAACAGTATTCAAGGGATTCAAGGCTCGGCATCGCTCCCTCCAGAAACCTCAGCGGTGCAGGTGTGCTAAAGTACCTCAACTTGGGGAATAACCCCCCCATGACGTCTGGGAGAAAGTCCTGCGACTCGCTCAACCACAGAGACATATAAGTCAACCGTAGAGTAACGAGCTCTGGAAAACTCCCAAGGATCTCCATATCCCGTGCCTTCACTTCCTTTAGATTGAACCATAATCTGGTGAGGTTCGGAACAAGTGACGGGTTTATCCACGCCGGCAACATGTCCTTCTTCGTTCTTAGCGAGAATTCACGGAGCGGTCGAGGCGGTACATAACCTTCCCACCCTTGGGGTCCAATACTCACATAACCCCGAAAGTAAATGTACAGAATTTGGATCTCTTTCAGTTTGCCAAGAGACTTCACCAGAGCTTTCACCTGGCTATCATCCAAGTCTTTGTAAGAAAAAATGCGAAGGCTGAGATTCCTCAGCATCGTCAGCTTGCGCAGCTCTACTACAAACTCAGGAGACCAAGTGTCAAATCTCAACTGTAGATCTTCCAATGATGTTAGGTTCCCCAGCAAATGCATCCCAACTATTCCTTCAGTGACTTCAAAATGCAAGCGCTTGAGTTGCCTTAACAGACCAAAACTTTGTGGCAATTCTTTTATCCTAGTACCATACAAGTCAAGTGTCTGCAAAAACTTCAGATTCCCTATTTCTTCTGGTAGCTTATCTATTGGCATGCTCTGCAATCCCAGGTACCTCAAATGGAGTAAACTCCCAAGATGGTCCAAATGATAACTGCCATCTCCAGTAGAACTACAATCTTCCATATCTAGGACACGTAAAGCTCCAAAACTTGTAAGTGATGGCATCACATGAATATCACATCCGATGGCACTGAATGACCTCAATTGTGGGGTGCACATGTTAGCCAGAGAGTCACCCTGCTCCAAGACTATCTTTTGGATGGCTAACCTACGAGCATTACTTTGGCAAGATATCCTTTGATCATTAACATCCCATACCCTAACAAAATTCTCTTCATTTGACAATAGAGATATCATATCAAGCACAAGATCATGGACACGCCAACCAGTCACGAAACATGAGCCATAACCGCCCCAGATGGGTTGTATCATACTTCTATTCACCAGCTCACTGAAGTATCTCTCTCCAAGCTCATATTGCCTTATCCCCGGTTCCTCCTTGATAAACCCTTCTGCTGACCACTTCCAGATCAAAGTTTCTTTTTTGATTGTGTAGTCTTCTGGATATATGCTTAGATACAACAAACAAGGTCTCAGGTAATAGGGTAGATCATAATAGCTAAATAGCAGTATCTTTCTTGTATTGTCTACAACTTGGTTTTTTCCGTGCCCAAAACCAATTGAGTCATAGACCTTAGACCAATCCTCTTTCTCTTTACCATCTAATAAACTAGCTATTGTAAGGATAGCTAATGGTACACCACCGCATCTCTGTATAATCTTTTCAGATATCTCAACCGGATGATCAAAAGGGCATTTGCTTCTACCACCATATAATCTCATATACAATAATTTTTCAGAGTTGCCGGGAGAAAGTGGCTTTAGCTGGTAAGCCTCACCGGACTTTCTGGCTACTTCGAAACTACGGGTAGTTGTGATTATTTTACTTCCACAGTTACTATCCTTGAAAGCACAACTGATTATTTCCCATGCTTCTGCGTCCCATATATCATCAATAACAATAAAGTACCTATCCACATCAGATCACCATAGGCATGAAATTAGTAATTAGGACTTGTGCAGAATACATGTATTAAAAGATATGGTAGCTATATGGAAGGCCATCCAAAAATTGCAGTACTATTCTTTTTACAACAATTAACATATAAGCAAATAAATCAAAGGAATATGGCTACTACTGCAAGATAAATATATATTGACATGTGTTAGTTTACCAATGTTATCTTACTGGTTGGAACTCTAGTTCTGGTTAAATTCATTTCAAAATAAATAATTTCTCTTGCGATATCAAATTTAGTTTCAAAATCTAAGTTTAAACTCATGTTTAGTCTACATAATTTTCATGACCCATATGATACAGGCATGAAAAGATTAAAACAGAAGGTATTTTGTAATCTAAAAATACATTAGAATCAATACTTACTATCCAAATTGTACTCAAGACACAACTCAAAGACAATAATCCAGTTGCTCCTAATTCGTGTCTTCAATATACTCAAGACAAAGCTATGTATGCGGAATTGATGATACATATATATGCACTAATAACAAAAAGATGAATGGCAATTCTTTTGCATTTAATTTGGGTGACATCCATGTCAACACGTGATCACTTATTTCCATAATTTGATCATATTTTTGGTGCTCAATACAGTTATTAGTGATGGCATTGAGCTATATTTCCTGAATGTCAATGCATACAAACTTGAAGTTATTATCTGAGATAAAATAAACTCCAGTCATAGGTGGTTGGTGCGTACCTCTTATTCTCAAGTAATTCTTGGAGTTCTACTATGAGCTGCTTTTCATCCAACATTTGTGCATTGGATTTCTTGTATACTTCCTTGTCAAGATCAAGGAAAATGTCCCTGAGAACTTTCTTCACATCAGGTTTCTGACCCACCGAAACAAAAGCCTTGAGCATGAATTTTTCTTGAAGTCCCTGATGCACTACTTTGGCAACAGTTGTTTTGCCAAGTCCCCCAATTCCAAAAATGGAGAGAATCTTCAAGTGTTGCTTGGTCACATCCCCATCCCCATCCCCATCTGTGAGCTTCTTGGTTATCTCGTCCCTTGCGGCATCGATGCCAACAAGCTCTGTCTCCTTTTTGAACAGAGCCACCAGGCGAGGGTCAACGGTAGTTGGGGCTGCAGCTAGATTAGCAACCGCATCATTGACCCCGTACCTGTCACGCCTATCGGCCACCTCCCTGACTTGGATCTTGATGCCTTTAATCTTCTTCGCAATCTTACGACGAGTCTTGCCCTTGGGGAGCAGGTTCCCCATCTTGTTCAGTAGCTCCTTGAGCTTATTCGAGTTGGCGGCGGGCTCGGAGCCTTCGACACTCGCCAGGAAGCTGTCAACAACATCCTCCATGACGTATGACAGCTCCCTGACCTCGTCGGCCCAGATCTTCACCTGCCTGTCAAGCTGGTGCCGCGGCACATCCGCCACCTTGCGGAGTGCTTCGTGCATGCTCGGAAGCTCCTTCGTGAGGAACTCGACGTCTTGCTTCACACCCTTCTGCAGGTTGTACTCCTCGCTGAGGAGCTGGAATAGCTTGGGGATGAGGGCGCCCATGGCCCCCGTCACCACCTGCATGGCTGGAGCTTGGAGGAGAGGATGTGGAAATGCCTAGTTTGTTGGGAGTATGATCAGTGCGAGCTAATGGAGACTGGGTGTGCATCCATCTATCTATGTACTCAGATATGATAGAACAGCCGTGTGTAGTAGGTGGCCAGATCTAGCAGACTCACACTTCAACAAAAGGCCGACAGTCAGCACATGCACTCACCTAATTAAAGTTAGGGAGTGTAGTATAAATATGCAGTATATAACATTATCTTGACTGCTTTGCACCGTTGGGCCCATGTCGACGATAAACCACTACGTCCTGCCGGCCGGACGGCTTACAAGCTGATGTGGTATGACTCAAAAGACCAATTAGTAGTACCACTCAAAAGACTGACTGGACGGCGTGTGGGTTCAGATGTGACCTTGGGAGTGATAAAAGTGGTGTCATGACCAGACATGAACGAGATGCAAGAAAACCTAAAATACTGTTCACAAGACAGCCTAGCTGGGCTGAAACAATGTAAAAATTGCTCTCCTCCGGCAAGAAATGCTTAAAAGCTCACAGTGAACTGTTGGGCTATTGAGGAACGAACAATTTTTACACTATCGATATTTGTCTTGGTATTTTCCTTCTTCAGTAGTCTAGTGCGTGAAGTAAGGCGGATTCAGTTTTTCCTTTTTCTTGAAAGACCAGTGACTCGACCGACTTCCAAATTCCTGGCCATAACCGCTTGAGCCTAAACCCAGACAGCAAAGAAATGAAGAGAAATGATCTTTCTGTTATATTCCGCAAAGAAATGAGCTGTTTTTTTTTTCTCATTGAGGGTGTTATGAGAAATGTGTTATGCATATTGCTGCACATCCAACTTTTTTCTGTGATTATGCATCTCAAAAGGAAGAGCAGTAATATGAGAAAACAATATGTGCATAGATCCTCTTAGAGGACATGCAAATATATGTGTAAACTATACTAATACTAGGTATGTCGCTAATTACTTTGGAAAATAATATTTAATTGATTTACCGTGAAAAAAATCTCATGCCTGCATCACGTACTCATCGTGCCAGAATCACCTTTCAAAGCCAGCATTAGTGGCAAACCCAAATAATTAGGGAGTGTAATAAACTAAATGCACCTAAACATGCACACACACTAGTAGAAAAAGGGTCAAACGTGAAGCACATTATTGCCGGTTTGAATTAGAGCCGGCACTAATGTGTACATTAGTGCCGGTTCGTGGCGGCGATCAATAGTACCGGTTCATGGCGAACCTTTAGTACCGGTTCATGCCACGAATCGGTACTAAAGAGGCTGTGTCAGCCTGCGGTCAGGCTATGGCCCCACCATCATCATTTAGTGCCGGTTCGTACCACGAACTGATACTAATGAGGTTATGGCAAGCTGTTTTTAGTCACACATCGCCAAGAAAGAGGCAGTATGAGCGGTTTATAAGCCGTGAGTGCACAGACAATGACGAAGAGTTGCAATGCTCACCTACATGTTGATTAGCTTCAAGCCTTGCAGAATAGCATAGATTGCACTGAGCTATGTGCAGTGCAGTTTACACTATTCCGAATGGCTTGAAGCAAATTAACCAGCATTGCACCTCTTTTTTATTTTTAATAACTTATTTAAACTCCGGACTTCTTTTGTGTTCAGTATGCAGCATTTAAAGCGACGTCATCAATTTCCAACATGTTCTGACATTATTTGTTGTTTTTCGGTCATTTACCTAATTATTTAGAGAGCTAAATGATCGTGAAATTGAAAATCACTACAAAATGAATCCTGAAAATGTTGAAACTTGGTATAGTATCATCATATCACCCGCATAGCATGCGCGAAAGAGTAGAGAGGGTCACGGCAAAAACTGGACGCACTTCGTGTATAAACTGGACAAACTCTTTCCGAATATCAGGGTTTCAGAGTCCGGAGTGGGTACTAATGTGCAACTCTTTGCTTGATTTTGTTAGGGTGGTCCCTAGGAAGTCCCAAAACAATGGCATGAACCACCTCTACACAAGATTCCCTTATGTTCGTCAGTTATGGTACTTTCAGCCTATAAGTACTTAGACTCGGAGTGAGGAATCGATGCCGGTGAAGACCCTACACAAGGAGTGAGTGAATATTTGGCATGTACCACCCTAAGAGCACTTTTAAACACATGGTATGCCAACTCCTAGCTTTTCGTGCCATCCCGATGCTCCGGAGCCCCTCTATGGCGAAACCCTAGCCCCTCTACAACTTTCACCGAAGCCCAGAGTGGGTACTAATGTGCATCCCACCAATCAGAAAGAATCACACGGATCGTGTGTTTCTTTCTAGCTCTTGCGAGTCGTTGGATCAAGGGTGTGTTTCTTCCTATCTCATGTGAGTCGTTGGATCGAAACTACCACAATCACTTTGTGAGCCAGACGACCCTATATATAGCCCACCTCTCGCCTTCCCTGCATAAGTCTTTCAGTTCATCGACTATATACATTTACCAGTTCATCGACTGCATACATCTACCAGTTCATCGACTGAATACAAATCATTCGGATTCGCCATCATACGTCCAACCCTGCATTTGATATGCATATATATGCATCACGAGCCACGGTTGGGCTGTATGATGGCGATACCGATTGGTTTGTTCTAGATCCGACATAAAAGGTTTGATACAACTTCTTTTTTGTGACATGAGAGCTATCTCTCCTCCTACCTATTTTAGTTACACAACTACCTATTTGTGCCAAATTTTCACTTTTGCTGTTGCTCTTGCATCATAAGCATCCATGTTAACTGGATTTACAAGTAATGCAATTTAACCAAACTATCTTGTGATCTTCGCCAAGAGAGATGCAGTATGTGCGGTTTATAAGCCGTGAGTGCACAGACAATGATGAAGAGTTGCAATGCTCACCTACATGTTGATTAGCTTCAAGCCTTGCGAAATAGCATAGATTGCACTGAGCTATGTGCAGTGCAGTCTACACTATTCCGAATGGCTTGAAGCAAATTAACCAGCATAGCATGCGCGAAAGAGTAGAGAGGGTCATCAATTTTCAACATGTTCTGACATCATTTGTTGTTTTTCGGTCATTTACCTAATTGTTTAGAGAGCTAAATGACCGTGAAATTGAAAATCACTATAAAATGAATCCTGAAAATGTTGAAACTTGACATGGTATCATCATATCACCCGCATAGCATGCGCGAAAGAGTAGAGAGGGTCATGGCAAAAACTGGACGCACTTCATCTGTTACATGGCCACTTCAATGTTTTTTAAACTTATTTGAACTCCGGACTTCTTTTGTGTTCAGTATCCAGCATTTAAAGCGATGTCATCAATTTCCAACATGTTCTGACATCATTTGTTGTTTTTCGGTCATTTACCTAATTGTTCAGTATGCAGCATTCAATTTCCAGAAGAAAATAAATAATGCAGAAAATAAAAAAATATACAAAACAATTACTCAAAAATAAATAGAAGAAAATAAATAATGCAGAAAAGAAAAACTATATAAAAAACTACTCAAAAATAAATAGAAGAAAATAAGTAATGCAGAAAAGAAAAAAACTATATAAAAAATTTGTTGGCGCGCTGTCCAGTGGGCCTGCCAGACCTAGGGTGTGCAAATGCAGGCCTAGAAGGGCCAGCAGACTCACAGGGCAGCGCGCATTAATTAATTAGGCCGAGAAGCCTGCTATATAGAGGAGTTCGAAGAGGTAGCCGCAGCTGGGTTTATAAACCAGTGGGTCTGCCCTTCGCCGGGCGAGGTGGGACTAAACTTTGGGGTGGCAGCGCAAGGCCTTTAGTACCGGTTGGTGGCTCCAACCGGTACTAAAGGCCCCCCCTTTAGTACCGGTTGGTGGCTCCAACTGGTACTAAAAGCCTTCGTTTCACGCCGCTTGGCCTGGCGAAAATAGGCCTTTAGTACCGGTTGGAGCCACGAACCGGTACTAAAGGCCCATCCTATATATATAGCACTTACGAAAATTTCAGTTTCATCTCCCCACTTCGTTTCTAACCTCTCGCGAGACATCGCCGCGTGCGCCGCTCGATCCCGTCGTCGCCGCCCGTCGCCCGTCGTCCGTCGTCATCGTCGCTGTCCCCGCTGCCGCCCGTCGTCGTCGTCGTCTCGCGCTGCCGCCCCGAACGCCGCCGCCGTCCGTCGTCATCGCCGCGGCCGTACGTCTCTCTCGCACCCACGCCACGCGCACCGGCCCGTACGTACGCCGCCGCCCCCGCCCCGTACGCCGGCGTCCCCGCTCGTACGTACGGGGCGGCGGCGTACGGGGCGGCACTGCAGTATACACACACACGCATTTTTTTTACATATTTTCTGTTTTCTATTTTTTAGAAAAGTTAATTAGATGATCGAATATTAGATTAATATCGAATGTTACATGAATTAGATAGAAAAGTTAAATATATATTAATGTCAATTGTTAGAGATGAATATAGCTAGATATTAATTAGGTATATATATGAGATTTGAACTAGTTGAATAATTAATATAACTAGTTTATTTTTAGTAAGAAAATTGTCGAACTAGTTTATTTAGGTATATGAGATTTGAACTAGTTGAATAATTAATATAACTAGTTTATTTTTAATAAGAAAATTTAGGTATATGAGATTTGATGATCTAATTAAAATATTATTTGTTAATGAGTTTTTCTGTTTATTTAATTTTTTATATATTTTTAGTTTATATAAATGTTACATTAATGTCGAATGTTAGATGAATTCGATAGAAAAGTTAAATATATAGTAATGTCAATTGTTAGAGATGAATATAGTTAGATATATTAATGTCAAATGTTAGATGAATATATATTTGGCTAGATATAGGTGTTTAATGTTTCACCTATATGAACATAGGAAATGTCATCTGACGACGAAAAAGATTTCATTATGTGCGAACACTGTGAAGACCAGCGCGGCCTGTGCGACCAAAATTTCCTTGTTGATGGTAGGCGCTTCAGCATCAAGCTGGATGAGACATTCGAAGTTGATACAGTAAGTCACTTTGTCAATTATTATTTGAATGCAAAACTTATGCTTCATTTGCTTCAACTTATAATTTTAAATTTTCACTATTCTACTAGCGCATCCCCTGCCATGTAAGAATTTTTGTCTTGGATAAGATATGTTTTAGTGCTATAGATGATATGGAGGTAAAGAGAGTTTACTTGAAGACGGAGCATGGGTATACTTTCAACGTCAAATTATATAATGAAGACACATACACCCATTTTAAATGCAAAACTTGGCAAACACTATGCAAGACTTATGCATTTGAGCCTGATATGGTTATTACTTTTGATATTCGTCCGGAAAATGATATTGAAGGTAATATAGACATCTGGGTCAATGTGCAAACGCCTCCAGTTCTACCATTTGGTGGGTTTTTCTCAACCATGCATGCATATGTTTATGTCTTTCATACAGTTTATTCAAAAATAGTTGACAACTAATTTGTATTGTCAGCTTATTTCGGTTCAAGCAAACATGTCCGGCGCTTGGTAGACAGGACATACTACTGCCCCGGGGCTCAACTAAACTGCGAGGAGATAAGTCATTATGTTTCATGACTTGAGGATCTTAATACTGTCAAGACAATTTTTTTTCCTAAACTTAGAAATGTTAGTACTCAAAACGTGCGACCAATGGTGATCGTATTGAACTACGATCACATCTATAATTGAAAGATGGTAAGATTTTAAATATTTGTCCTTAATTAGTGCATCTTTTGCATACATTATTTTTGAAGCTAAACTTTCATTGCTTAGTATATTAATTACTATACGATGTTCTTCAATAGGGACTTCCGATGACAGTTGTGCCTCAGTGGATCGAGACAAAAGGTCCTATGTCAATGGTTAGCTTACGACCAAGATTCCTTACATTGCACATGAGTGCATTCAGGATTTCTGAAAGCGAAGAATGCTTAATAGTGAAAGATTGGAGCAAAATTGTTAACGATCGCAGAGAAGTACTAGGGGGCAGCAAGGAGAAGCGCAACCCAAGATTAGGAGACAGATTCATCTGCATGCTCCAGTATGATGAATCAGGAGAGCTATACATGTTCTATGCTATTCTACCTGAGAGGGAGCAGCAGGATCAGTAGCTACTAGTTCATGCTCTTAATTAGTACTTGTCTCATGTCCGTGTCCTGAACTTCGATGTTGGTGATGATTATGTTGAACTTGATGATATCTTTGCTTCTGTTACAAAGTGAATGTTTCCTCTTTAAGCTAGCCAGCGTTGATGATGATTAGATAGCTAGCGGTAATGACTATGATGATTAAATAGTGGTAATTAGACGACTATGATGATTTTTAGCTAGCTAGAGTTTATTTATTTATTAATATGCGATGATGATGATGACGACGACTACAACTCATTATAACGTAAAACAATCCTAAATTAAATTGATAACACAAATTTAATTGAAAAATACAAAATAAAACAAAACCCACAACCATTTAGTACCGGTTGGTGTTACCAACCGGTACTAAATTGCTCCCGGCCCCCGGAGCTGGCTCGTGCCACGTGGTTCCCCTTTAGCACCGGTTCGTGCTGAACCGGTACTAAAGGGGGGGGGGGGGGCTTTAGTGTCGAAACTTTAGTGCCGGTTCCTAAACCGGCACTAAAGGGCCTTACGAACCGGTGCTATTGCCCGGTTTTGCACTAGTGACATTATTAGCAAGGATGATAAACGCCGGCATTTTCATGCCGAAACATCTTATGATCTTTCCTTTGTTGTGACAAACATTGTTCCAAGTACGACATATAATACGTATTCTTATTGCAATCATGGTGAATAGACATGGAAGAGACCAGCTTGTAGGAAACATCAAAATGCATACTTTTTTAGGTCAACCATCAAAATGCATATATGGAGACTATAAATAATTGTTGTGAACAGAGTTCCGTGATGAAACAATAAATTGTCCAGGATCAAAATGTGAAAAGGTAGTGAGTTCGGCACACCGCAGGAAGCCCACTATCTGATCGTATCCAATTTCACAAATAAATAGCATGAGGCAAAAACCTGATAGCACCGTTGCACAAAGAGTGGAATCTAGGTAGTTTATTGCAATACCCCAGAGCCAGCTAAAATACTTAAATCTGGGCGTATCGATTAGGTTGTGGGAGAAGCTCTCAGTGCCCACCGTTCATCAGGTGTAGGCAGGTAAAAGTTGAACCAAAGATGGAGAAGTTTGGTGAGAATGATGGAGCAGTATATTGTTGACTGCCATGTTAGCTTGAAGGAGTTGGGAGGCTTGCACGTGCACACGAACCACAAGAATTGATTAGCTTCTACTGCCTGCAACTGCAAGCGCCATATATGTGAAGGCCATACATGTACACTTCTTAGTTGTCCAAAACAAAAGTGATAAAGTACATGCATCCAGGACTGCGTTAGTACCTGAACGCAGATGTTTGGACAATGCATACTCCGCCTGAAATTGAGGAAGAAAAAAGAGAAGATTACCAAGTCAGTTTTGTCTAGTGACATTAAAGAAGCTGAAAACTAAACTTAGCAACTGGTATGTACGTACACCGTGCAGCAGGCTGGCAGCAGAAGGAATTGATCACACAATAATAATTAGTAAACACGAAGATTACAAGTTAGGCATAAATCCGGATTTGAAGGCTTGGACGGTTGGGATGTTCGCCCGTTGCAAGCTCCAGAGCATCCTCGGCTTCATTCACGACCTCTTCAACGGTATCATGAGAGTTGATACCAGCTTCCACTCTCTGAAGCAAAGGGAGGTTACTCAAGCTGCCAAACTCAAATACAAAGTTTTTGTTGTTACGCTTCAACCACCCCACACTAAGCCTACTGAACACAAGGTATTCAAGGCTCGGCATCGCTCCCTGCAGAAACCTCAGCGGTGCATCTGTACTAAAGTACCTCAACTTGGGGAACAATCCACCACCATCACCGTCGCCGGCCATGACATCTGGGAGGAAGTCTTGCAAGGTCTCTAATGCTAGACTCACGAGCTCTGGTAAACTCCCAAGGATCTTCATGTCATGCGTCTTCACATCCCCCACCGCCACCGATAACTTGGTGATGTTGGGAAGAAGGGATGGGTTAATCCACACCGGCAACATGTCATACTCTGTTGTTAGCCTCAATTCACGGAGTTGTCGAGGTGGCACATAACCTTCCCAGTCCTCAGATCCAAAACGTACGGAATCAGCTAAAAGGTCTAGGACTTGGATCTTTTGCAGTTTGCCAAGAGACTTCACTAGAGCTCTCACCATGCTATCATCAAAGTGTGTGTTATATGAAATTACCATATAGAGCTTCCTCAACTCCGTAAGCTTGCCCAACTCTACCACAATTTCAGGGGACCCATTGGCATACCCCAAGCTTAGCTCTTCCAATGATGTTAGGTTCCCAAGCAAATGAAACCCTCTAACTCCTTCAGCGAAATCAGCATTCAAGCACTTGAGCTGCTTCAGTTTACCAATACTTTGTGGCAATTGTTTTATACTAGTACCCTCCAAGTCCAGTATCTGCAGAAACTTTAGATTCCCTATATCTTCCGGGAGCTTATCAACAGGCATGTTCCGCAATCCCAAGTACCTCAACTGGAGTAAGCACCCAAGATAGTCGAGATGATAATTGCCATCACTCATAAAAGTACAATGTTCCATATCTAGGACACGCAAAGCTCTAAAGCTTGAAAGCGATGGCATCATACGAATATCACATGACATGGCATTGAATGACCTCAGTTGTGGTGTGCACACGTAGCCAGAGAGTTGTCATGCTCTATGACTATCTTTTGGATGGCTAGCCTACGAGAATTATTTTGGGATGATATGTATAGATCATTAAGGTCTATTACTGTAACAAAATTATCTTCCTTTGACAGCAAACATATGATATCAAGCACCAAATCATGGACACGACATCCAACTACCACACCAATATTGTCATGGGCCTCAATTGGTTGGACCATACTTCTATTCAAAAGCTCGTTAAAGTATCTCTCTCCAATCTCAAATTGACCTATCTCTGGTTCCTCCATGATAAAACCTTCGGCTACCCACTTCCATATCAGAGTTTCTTTCCAGATTATATAATCCTCCGGATATATGCTCATATGCAACAAACAAGTCCTTAGATAATATGGTAAATCATAATAGCTAAATAACAATATCTTTCTTGTATTATCTACATCTTGGTTTTCTCCGTGTCCGAAACCAATTGAGTCATAGACCTTAGGCCATTCTTCTCTTGGTTTACCTTCTAACAAACTAGCTATTGTGAGGATAGCTAATGGTACACCTCCACATTTCTGTAAAATCTTTTTGGACACCCAAACTGGTTGGTCGAACAGGCATTTGCTTTTACCACCATATAATCTTGTATAGAATAATTTCTCAGAATTGTCATCAGAAAGTGGTTTTAGCTGGTATACTTCACCACAGTTTTTGGCGACTTCAATAATACGAGTAGTTGTGATTATTCTACTCCCACAGTTATCATCCTTCAAAACACATCTGATTATTTTCCATGCTTGTACATCCCATATATCGTCAATAACAATGAAGTATCTATCAACATTGAAGAGCCATGGCATGACATTAGTAATTAAAACTTGCGTAGAACATATATTCATGAAACAAAAAGCATGGCAACTATCTCAAAAAGTATCGAAAAATCGAAATAATATTCAATCTAAACCATTTAACATATGAAGAAACAAAATAAAAGGAGAAAGCCAAGCTAGTGTTAGATAATTATTTATTGGCATTCATAAGTTGGCCGATATCGTCTTAGGAATCAGGAAAATCATGTATAAAATAATATTTATAGATTTTATCTTAAGTCAAACTTTTTTTATGTCTGACCAAGTCTAAAGATAGAAAATATGAACATCTACACTATCTAATAATAATCATTAGATCTACCATGAAATGTATTTTTTATATTGTAACTTTTTGGTGGTGTACAGTCATGTTGGTATTTCTATAAATTTGGTCAAACTTACTTAGGACAAAATTTAGATGCACTGTATTTTTATAAGTGGACGGGTTTGCTTGTAGTATTGAATTTAGTTTTGAAGTCTTGGTTTGAACTCATGGTTAGTCTAAATATTTTAGAAGTATTGGAACATAGGAAAATATATGGCTGTCAACGGTGATGACCTAGATAACATAAACAATGTAAATAAAAATGGTAGATATAATATGTTACCAAATTTGATACTATCCAAATTGTATTGTACAACTCAAAGATAATCAACAACTCGTTCCTCCATGTCGTCAATATACTCAAAGGTCAGTGTTTTATATGCATGAGGCAAATGCACCAATAAAACATAGAATACAAGATATTTAATTTTGTACCGGTAAGTGGTATATACATGTGAACAAGTTATCAAGTCTTGAACTCGGTGGTTATTCCTCATGGTGCTAAGCTAGATTTCTTGTGATTGTGTGTGTGTGTGTGTGTGTGTGTGCGCGCGCGCGCACATACATGTTTCCTTATTTGAGAGGAAAATATAAACTCGAGAAAATATTAATGTGGTTTGTGTGTACCTCTTATTCTCGAGTAATTCTCGGAGTTGTTCGATGAGCTGCTTTTCATCCAAAGTTGATGCATTGGAAATTCGGTAGCGTTCCTTGTCAAGCTCAAGGAAAATGTCCCCGAGAATTTTTTTTCACATTTGGCTTCCGACCCATAGAAATAAAAGCCTTCAGCAAAAATTTGTCTCTGAGCCTCTCATGCACTACTTTAGCAAGAGTTGTTTTGCCAAGTCCTCCAAATCCAAAAATGGACAGAATCTTCAGCTGCTTCTTTGGGACATCCCCATCCCCATCTGCAAGCTTCTTGGTTATCTCCTCACTTGCCATATCAATGCCAACGAGCTCTTTCTGGTCTTTGAACAGATCAAACAGCCGAGGGTCGACGGTTGTCGTGGCTGCTGGATTACCAACAACCCCATTGACATTGTACCTGTCACGCCTATCGGCCACCTCTTTGACTAGGATCTTCATTGCTTTAATCTTCTTTGCAATTTGATGACCAGTCTTGCCTTTGATCAGCAAGTTTCTCATCTTCTCCACCAGCTGCTTGAGCTTATTCGAGTTGGGATCAGAACCCAGCTCGTCACTTGCTAGGAAGTCATCAACCACATCTTCCATGGTGTATGAAAGCTCCCGGACCTCGTCGGCCCAGACCCTGACCTGCTCGTCAAGCTGATCCCGCGGCACGTCGGCGACCTTGCGGAGCGCTGCGTGCATGCTCGTAAGCTCTCTTGTGAGGAAGTCCACGTCTTTCTTCACACCCTTCTGGAGCTTGTACTCCTTCTTGAGGAGCTGGAACAGCTTGGGGATGAGCAAGCCAATGGCACCCGCCACCACCTGCATTATGGCTCGATCCATTGTTGGCTGTGCTCTCGATATGTGGATTTTGGAAACGCTTCTGGTTATGGTGGGGAGTACAGGCTGCAAACTTACGGAGTGCTAGTGCTGTCTAATGGGTATGTACATAGATATGTAGCGCTAGCGTATGCCTAGATCGAGCTTATGGGTTTGTGCGTTGAGGACGTTGAGGCGATACGCTCACATATTGCAAGATGGTTTGCACATGCATGCGAGAAGACTTCTCGTCGATCGATGTAGTCAGCGTTTGGAAGCACCACCGAAGTTTTTTGACGAAAAGATGGCCATAGGGCCATATTTCATTGATTAATCAGAAGGAGAAATACAAATTGCAGTAGAGCTACAGTTAGGGAGATCAGCGTGTTTTGAAGCTGGTTTCCAGCCGGCACGACCAGTATACAACAACAACAAGAAGATGATTTGCAGCACTCAAGGTGACTCAAAGAGTCTGTCTAACAGGTTTATACCAGCCGCCGACCAGCTTCTCGCCTCATTCTTGATGCGTCCCATGAGCTGTGGAACAGTGCACTCGGCGGCGTTGAAGACGCGGTTGTTGCGTTCTTTCCAAAGCATCCACGAAACCAAGCAGATGGCCGATTTCCAGGTCTTCTTTTCCTCACCCTAGAGCAAGCGCAGCTGCGCGCTCCAATTGTCTTTCAGGGTTTGGCTTGGCAGTGGTGCAGCCACCATTTGCCTGAGCTGCAGGAAGGAGCCTCCAAGATTGTCAGTGATACCCATCAATAGCCGCTTGGTATAGGTGCATTCTACCAGCAGGTGTTTGGCCGTCTCCGGTGCAGCTAAGCAGAGCAGGCAAACTGGATTGTGCGCAATGCCTCGAACAGCCAGGTTATCTGCTGTGAGGCACCGTCCACGGGCGGCGAGCCGGAGGAACGTCTTCGCCCGTGGCGCAGCCTTAGAAGACCAGATTAGCGTCTTGTCGTCCGATCGCAGAGCTCCTTCAAATTGGCATCGATATGCCGATTTGGCAGTGTAAGTACCGTCCGCCGTCCAACGCCAGATGACATGGTCTGCCACACTGTCGTTGAAGTTGATTCCACTGGCCAACTCCGTCAGGCTGCACAACTGTCTGAGCACCAAAGAGGAAGGATTCGGCTTCAGAAGTCGCATCCACCGATTGCCAGTGACAGCCTCCTGAAGAGAGAGGCGGCGCTTGGTGCAGTGGCGCAGCAGCTCCGGCCATCGATCCACGGGGCGCAGCCCGTTCGCCCAGTGGGAGTCCCAGAACGGTGTAAGTCTGCCGTCCCCGACAACGATGGTCGTTGATGCGCGAAAGAGCCCGTCGGCAGAAGGGTCCGCGGGCAAGGGCAGAGTATGCCATGGCCTAGTAGGATCCGTCCAGTGATACCATTGCCAGCGGCAGCGCAGAGCTCTCCCTTGCTTCTGAATGTCCGGGATGCCAAGACCACCGAACTCGCGCGGGCGGGAGACAGCAGACCAGTTCATCAAGCATTTACTAGCCGTGGCCTCCTCATCCTGAGCCCAAAGGAAGCCACGGAGCAGCTTGTTTACCTTTTTAAGCAGCCACATTGGGGGATCCAGCACCATAAGCTGAAAGATGATCATGGCCGATAGGGTGGCACGCACGAGCTCGACACGTCCGGGCAACGCTATATGCCTGGCCTTCCACCCTCCCATGCATTTGGCCAGCTTATCAATGGCTGGTTGCTGATCAACACGACGCAGCCTGGAGTCTGATAGCGGCATCCCGAGATAAGTTATGGGGAAAGCGGCCACCGGGCAGCCGGAGTCCTGCACCAGGTTTGTGATGGTGTGGGTATCTGCACCTCCTATTGGGATGGCCGCACTCTTGCTCCAGTTGGCATGCAGTCCCGTTGCCTCACCGAACAGTCGGAGAAGTTCCATGATGGCCCAGAATTCAATTTCTCGGGTGTTCAGGAAGAAGATGACATCGTCAGCATACAGTGAAGCCCTTAGGGTGGAGCAGCCCTTGCCAAGTGGGCTGAGGACGCCGGTCTGCGTTGCATAGTTCACCATTGATGCCAAGGTGTCCATAGCAATGACAAACAGGAGTGGTGATAATGGGTCTCCTTGACGCAACCCTTTCGCATTCTGTATGACCTCGGTTAGCTCTCCATTGATCAATACTCTGGTAGAGGATGTCCTTAACAGCCCTGCAATCCAACCAGTCCACCGGCTACTGAACCCTCGTTGTTGTAGAAGTTGCAGCAAGAATTCCCAACAAATACTGTCAAAGGCCTTTGCAATATATACTTTGACTAGTACTGATGGTGTTTTAGACATTTTCAGGCACTTTATTTGACCACGAACAAACACAAAATTGTCGAGAATTGATCTCTGCTTGATGAAGGCACTTTGGCATGGGGCGACCAATTTATCCATCTTGGGTTGCAGCCGTCGTGCAAGCAATTTGGTGAAATTTTTTGCAATGGCGTGTACCAAACTAATTGGCCTGAAGTCAGCCATCTTCTTGGCACCTTCAGTTTTTGGCAGTAGGATCATGCAAGCTGAGTTTAGATGTTGGAAATTGTTGAAGTTGAGGTTCTGCAGCTTGTTGATGGCAGCCATCACATCCCCTTTGATGATAGACCAACATGCTCTGAAGAACAACATGGTGTATCCATCAGGTCCAGGTGCCTTTTCCATGGCCATATCATTAATGGTTGCAAACACCTCCTCTTCGGTAATAAGGGCGTCAAGGTCGGCCAGGTGCTGCAGCATAGGTGTGTACCCGAGTGCTTGAAGATTGATGGCTGCGGCCCGCTCTTTAGGAGTTCCAATCAGGGTGTTGAAGAAATCCCATGCGATCTTCAGTTTGTCCTCCTGCCCTGTGATCATGCAGTCATTGTGTTCAATCACCTGAATATAATTCTTTCTTCTTCTAGCCGACGCCTTGATGTGGAAGAACTTTGTACCAGCATCACCAAGCCTAATCCAAGTCACCCTAGATCGTTGCCTCCACATTGCTCTTTCCAACGCCGCAATCCCAAGGCACCGGACCTTCAGGAAGTTTCGGAAACGGTGTTCCTGTGGCGTTAACTGTCTGACATCCCTTGCGGCATCAAGTCTGAATATTAATTCATTGACAATATCAAGTGTCTTCGTCAGGTGAGAGCAATGCTGAGAGTGCCATCTTTTTAGCGCTTTGCCAGTGTTCTGCAGCCGTTGTTGCAGGATGAGAAAGGGGTTGCGTGAGCTCACCGGAGAGGCCCAGGCAGCCCCCACAACCTCCTCAAACCCCTCCATTTTGCACCAGTGATTTTCAAATCGGAATCTTCTGCAGGGTTTGAACTCTACATCACAACTCAATAACAGAGGGCAGTGGTCGCTCATCGCTGTGGTGATGCCTTGCAGTAGGCAGGCCGGAAAAGAGTCATGCCATGCCTCATTGTACAGGACCCGGTCGAGCTTGACCAATGTGGCAGCTTGTTGCTCATTGGACCAAGTGTAGGTCCTTCCGTGTAGGTACATATCTTTGAGTGCCATGTCACTGATGAAATGGCGAAAGGCGTTAAGCATGCGGCGATTAATTCTGTTATTAGACTTATCAGATGCTGCACTGATCATGTTAAAATCTCCAACACAAATAGTGGGCATGGCAGTGCCGGCCATGGCGGCTTCGAGGTCAGCCAGAAGGGCAATCTTCTCATCATCTCTTTGGGGGCCATATACACCAAACATCCTCCAACATTTACCAGACTGGCGGTGTAAGCAGCGCAACTCAATCCAACTAGCGGTGCAGTGACTATAGGTTATCTGAATCTCTGCTCCTTTCCAAGCAAAGATAATGCCTCCCCTGGTTCCCGCGGCCGGTTGGAAGACAAAGGAATCAAACGCTGCTCCACAACATTGCTTGATCAGATCCTGGTCCGCAACACTCAACTTTGACTCTTGAAAGCATACGACTGATACATTGAACTGGCTGACTAATCTCCTAGCCACTCCTCTCCGCGCCGGGGTGTTAAGGCCCCGAATATTCCAGAACAAGATGGGACAACTATCCATAAAGCACACTAATCGTCAGACTACAACAACACACAGTTAGGCCGCCTCCTGTGCTGCAGCCCCGCTTCCCTGACCCCTCTTGCTGACGCGCTTCTTTCCTCCCTTCGCCTCGGCCAGCGCAGTGAGGGCATTGATCTGATGCTCGGAAAGCGGCTCATCAAAGGTGCTGGTGTATCTAGTCATTGCATCATCATTGTCCGTCTCGATTCCAAGCTTCTGCATGATCAGCTTCTGCGCCCTAGCCACTGCCCCCATCGCGGCCGCGGTGGAGGAAGCAAGGCGGCGGCTCCTGTGTGGGTTGGACACCGGCGAATGGCGTCCCCGGCGAGGCGCTCTGGGGCGTGCAGCTGTCGGCCTGGGCAGCAGTGCAGGCGTGATTGGCTCCTCCAGATTGGCAAGCATGTTGCTGATGGCTCCCACCGGCCCATTGATTGGGAGCCCACCAGCAGGCTCCATGTTGGCATTTCCCATACCCACGTCAGCTGGTGCCGGTCCCATGGGCGCATGTGCCACCTCCTCCATCGTGGGGCCAGCCTGCAGCAGTGTCGGTGACGCTGGGCGTTGGCCCAAGTGAAGGAGCGATCGCGTCACGAGCTCATCGTCCACGACCCCCAAGGAAGCGCCCCCACCATCCATCACCAGCTCCTGGGTTGTCTTTTGTGCTTGGTCCGCTTCCTGAGCCTGGGTAGGCGTGGGCTGCGGCAGCTGCGTCGTCTGCAGCGCTGGCTCGACAGGAACATGGAAGTGGAGGGCTTCAGACTGCATGGAACCAAGCACCACCGAAGTTGCACACGGACCTGCACACAAGTAAGGACTATAGTATACTATAGACGACCCATTGCGTCTCCGAGTGACGCAAAGACCAATTACAATCGAGAAGTTAAGTAAGATACGAATAAAATGTTTTATGAATTATCCATAAAGAGATGATATTTGATTTATGACATTTGACATCTCGGCGCTCCGTTGCAGCCATGGCATAAAAAGTAGATGCAATTGATAAGCGGGATGATTACAATTTATACACGCAAGAGCGACAGGGCGACCGTACATGCACCACTCCCCTTGTTTGGATCTTTAGATCCATCAAGGCACTTATTAATTAAGTGCAGAGTTTCATTGATAGCTCGCTCATAGACAAACGTGGTGTTTGGTTCCTTACATGATTATGAATAAGCACATGTCTAACTACACCAAGAGGCATATGCATAACCACATTCACATGTACTCATTCCGCTCCGAATTACTTGTCACAGAAATGAATATATTTAGATGTATTTTTAGTTCTAAATACATCTATTTTTAACAATTTCTGTGATAATTAATTCGGGACGAAGGGACTACATACTATGAGGCACGTTAACACATACCCCCACTGTAAACTAATATAACAACTTTTAGATCACTCTAATATAAAATGTTTTAGATCACTACTTTTAGTGATCTAAAAGATCTTATATTTTAGTGATCTAAAAGATCTTATATTAGTTTACAGAGGGAGTACTTTCTAGTAAATAATACATGTGCTAGAAATAAATGATTTTTATTTTGGTGTAGCTCACATAAAAATGTATTCACCATAAAATTTTACATACAAGTAATATGCATTCATAGGTATATGTGAATTTATTTTTTCAGATTTTTTAAAACCTAAAGATCAGTTTTTAAAAAAATATATGGCTCCGTGGAGCCAAAAATAATTCCCACATCTATTTTATCTTCCTATTTATTTAAAATCAATGTGTTATAATAAAAAATTAATTGCCAATGAAATAATGTGGCGTGCTTTGAGGCATTTCTCTATATTTTCTCTACTTGTTGAGTGTTAATTTGACTGTATTCTCGATCTTGCTCAAAAGATGAGTAACTATTATTGACTGACTCAAGTTTCAATTGATACATTTGTATCTTTAAATCATGTAATTTCTGATTTAATAAAAGAGTGAATTACAATTATCCTTTTGCTCTTTTTTGACATGTACTCTAAGAAACCTCTAATTTGCAGTACATGTTGAAAAAAACGCACCAAGTAGATCCTGTAAAATGGCAGATCCTAGACTTTTTTTTGCAGACCCCAAACTCATATCCAACTCATATGTGAGATGGATATGGGGACGTTCGGACATGCGGCCACAATGGATAGGCGCAGGCTAGCTCACCCACCCTACCCCACCGCGGGCCAAACCCTACCTCACTCTATCAACACCCCTCCCCTCTACTTCAGTCTTATCTCTGCTGACCGTTGCCACCATGTCCAGCTTTAGCAGCTCCTCCGGTTCCGATCCGGACAAGGACCTCGCGATCCGCATTGCCGTCCGCCGATGCCAGATGGATATAGGCGGGTCGTCGAGCTCCATGCCCTCTTGGGTGGCCCGTTAGAACCCTTACAGCTCTGGTCCAGACCGTCGTGGTTTGGAAAAGACAAGGCTCTTGGAGCTCCGAGTTATCACCTTTGGGCCCCCATTCCGCCGATCGACAATAAGTGTTGGTCCCGGCACCTCCAAGACTATGGCGGCTCCCCGAGTCAGAGGTGTGGGCAACTCCCGGCGCTAGGTCGGCAGCCCGGGCAGGATCCAAGCGCTCTAGTCATGAATCTTGCTAGACCGAGGTAGTCCCCCGCCCTCCAACTCTAAGGCAAGGACCAGCTTCACTGCACCATCATGCGCGTGTTATTGCCCTTGGCGAAGATGAACGCTGCCGCCGCACGAATGCGAACGCATTGCGGATGGGCCACAAGGTGTTGAAGTGGCTCACGGCTGAGCAAGTGGTTTTCTAGGTTTTCCATATATTTCATTGCTCGAGTGTGTTTGGTGCAACAGACCAACCAAAAAATTAAACTGTATAAGAATTAGATAGCTCAAAAACCACAGCCCAACCCCACTTGCGTGCGAGGTTTACTACAAATCTAAGTCGCAAAAGGAAGTACAAATTGCAAACAAACAGGGTTGTCCAAAAAGTAACAAAACAAACAAATCATCTGAGTGGTACTGAACAAATATATTCTAGAAATTCACATGAGTGTTGTAAACTAATTCATTGTTTTTATGCACACTAGCAATCAAAATTCGTTAGGCTACTGGAACTAGGCAACTAGCCCGGATTTAGAAAGGCAATGGTGCCCATGTATAACCTAAGACGAGACATCTTAGGTCTTTCATGGTACTTCTCCAGTTCTCCTCACAATTACCACATCGTAACTATACTGCAAGGTGCTTGAATTCTGTACTATTTTGTATTGCTGCATAAAATTAATACAAAGAGCATAATACTGTTTAAGGATGCTAAAATGGAGAAAAGGCTAGTGACCCATCGACACTTCATTCTCCTCGGGCTCAAAACGTACCTGAGCATGACAATTTGGATTTTTTGTCCTAAAATGAAATGGAACACATTCCATATCGCCAACAATATAAAACATATTTCAATAGTTATTGTACTAAATAGCACATTAAGCAATCCTTTAGTTACTACTAAATACCACATTAAAGAATCCTTTGACCGGATGATCAACTCTCAACCTTGTGATGAGCAATATAACAAACACACTAGCTTTTGGAATATCTATAGCAAATGATGTCATTGAACAAAAGACCAGCGCTGCTAGATTTTTTTTTGAAATGAGAAGGTAGATCATGTTCTACCTTATATATTTCAAAAAGGCCGAAGCCAAAGGATCATAGATCCGTACATGGGAACCATATTTTGCACCGTGGTGCAAAGCTATGAGAAGCCTGGGAGGGAGAACAAGAGAGAGAGGGGGGGGGGGGGACTAACTAAAAAACCAAAAACCAGAAAACTATGCCAAAAGAGTTTGCGACCAATCGATGATAGTGGCTTTATCTTCAGGGTGCCGAGCACGATGGCTCCATAGAGTTAACAGATCAGCAGCATACATTCTTGTATATGGCGGTGACCAGCGCTTGTGATTGAAAACCCGGTCGTTTCTGGCATGCCAAAGAGTGACGAAAGCAGCGGCAATCAGAATATGTAGCTTGGGAGATGTAGACCACCGTAGATGAGCACGTTGAACAAAGTCTAGTAAATCCGTGGAGGTGTTAGCGGCGTCGAGTAGGTCGAACCTGCTCCAGATAGCAGGGGCACAAATGTTGGGGAACGTAGTAATTTCAAAATTTCCCTACGCACACGCAAGATCATGGTGATGCATAGCAACGAGGGGGAGACTCTGATCTACGTACCCTTGTAGATCGCAACGGAAGCGTTGACACAACGTAGAGGAAGTAGTCGTACGTCTTCTTCCCGATCCGACCGATCCAAGCACCGTTACTCCGGCACCTCCGAGTTCTTAGCACACGTACAGCTCGATGACGATCCCCGGGCTCCGATCCAGCAAAGCTTCGGGGAGGAGTTCCGTCAGCACGACGGCGTGGTGACGATCTTGATGTACAACCGACGCAGGGCTTCGCCTAAGCACTACAACGATATGATCGAGGTGGAATATGGTGGCAGGGGGCACCGCACACGGCTAAGGAACGATCTCCATGATCAACTTGTGTGTCTAGAGGTGCCCCCTGCCCCCGTATATAAAGGATCCAAGGGGGAGGGGCTGCCCGGCCAAGAGGAGGGCGCAGGAGGAGTCCTACTCCTACCGGGAGTAGGACTCCCCCCCCAATCCTATTCCAAATAGGACTCCCAAGGGGGAAAGAGAGAGAGAGGTGGCCGGCCACCTCTCCTAGTCCTAATAGGACTAGGGGAGGGGGGGAGGCGCGCACCCCACCATGGCAGCCCCTTTCACCTTTCCACTAAAGCCCAATAAGGCCCATATGGCTCCCGGGGGGGTTCCGGTAACCTCCCGGTAATCCGGTAAAATCCCGATTTTACCCGGAACACTTCCGATATCCAAATATAGGCTTCCAATATATCAATCTTTATGTCTCGACCATTTCGAGACTCCTCGTCATGTCCGTGATCACATCCGGGACTCCGAACTACCTTCGGTACATCAAAATGCATAAACTCATAATAACTGTCTTCGTAACGTTAAGCGTGCGGACCCTACGGTTCGAGAACAATGTAGACATGACCGAGACACGTCTCCGGTCAATAACCAATAGGGGGACCTGGATGCCCATATTGGCTCCTACATATTCTACGAAGATCTTTATCGGTCAGACCGCATAACAACATACGTTGTTCCCTTTGTCATCGGTATGTTACTTGCCCGAGATTCGATCGTCAGTATCCAATACCTAGTTCAATCTCGTTACCGGCAAGTCTCTTTACTCGTTCTGCAATACATCATCCCGCAACTAACTTATTAGTTGCAATGCTTGCAAGGCTTGTGTAATGTGCATTACCGAGAGGGCCCAGAGATACCTCTCCGACAATCGGAGTGACAAATCCTAATCTCGAAATACGCCAACCCAACATCTACCATTGGAGACACCTGTAGTACTCCTTTATAATCACCCAGTTACGTTGTGACGTTTGGTAGCACCCAAAGTGTTCCTCCGGCAAACGGGAGTTGCATAATCTCATAGTCATAGGAACATGTATAAGTCATGAAGAAAGCAATAGCAACATACTAAACGATCGGGTGCTAAGCTAATGAAATGGGTCATGTCAATCAGATCATTCAACTAATGATGTGACCTCGTTAATCAAATAACAACACATTGTTCATGGTTAGGAAACATAACCATCTTTGATTAACGAGCTAGTTTAGTAGAGGCATACTAGTGACACTAAGTTTGTCTATGTATTCACACATGTATTATGTTTCCGGTTAATACAATTCTAGCATGAATAATAAACATTTATCATGATATTAGGAAATAAATAATAATTTTATTATTGCCTCTAGGGCATATTTCCTTCAGTCTCCCACTTGCACTAGAGTCAATAATCTAGATCACATCACCATGTGATTAACATCGATAGTTCACATCATCATGTGATTAACACCCATAGTTCACATCGCCATGTGACCAATACCCAAAGGGTTTACTAGATTCAGTAATCTAGTTCACATCGCTATGTGATTAACACCCAAAGAGTACTAAGGTGTGATCATGTTTTGCTTGTGAGAGAATCTTAGTCAACGGGTCTGCCACATTCAGATCCACATGTATTTTTCAAATTTCTATGTCAACAATGCTCTGCATGGAGCTACTCTAGCTAATTGCTCCCACTTTCAATATGTATCTAGACCGAGACTTAGAGTCATCTAGATTAGTGTCAAAACTTGCATCGGCGTAACCCTTTACGACGAACCTTTTGTCACGTCCATAATCGAGAAACATATCCTTATTTTACTAAGGATAATTCTAACCGCTGTCCAGTGATCTACTCCTAGATCACTATTGTACTCCCTTGCCAAATCAGTGCAGGGTATACAATAGATCTGGTATACAGCATGACATACTTTATAGAACCTATGGCCAAGGCATAGGGAATGACTTTCATTCTCTTTCTATCTTCTGCCGTGGTCGGGCTTTGATTCTTACTCAACTTCACACCTTGTAATACAGGCAAGAACTCTTTCTTTGACTGCTCCATTTTGAACTACAAAATCTTGTCAAGGTATGTACTTATTGAAAAATCTTATCAAGCGTCTTGATCTATCTCTATAGATCTTGGAGCTCAATATGTAAGCAGCTTCACCGAGGTCTTTCTTTGAAAAACTCCTTTCAAACACTCCTTTATGCTTTGCAGAATAATTCTACATTATTTCCGATCAACAATATGTCATTCACATATACTTATCAGAAATGCTGTAGTGCTCCCACTCACTTTCTTGTAAATACAGGCTTCACCGCAAGTCTGTATAAAACTATATGCTTTGATCAACTCATCAAAGCGTATATTCCAACTCCGAGATGCTTGCACCAGTTCACAGATGGATCACTGGAGCTTGCACATTTTGTTAGCACCTTTCGGATTGACAAAACCTTCTGGTTGCATCATATACAACTCTTCTTTAATAAATCCATTAAGGAATGCAGTTTTGTTTATCCATTTGCCAGATTTCATAAAATGCGGCAATTACTAACATGATTCGGACAGACTCTAGTATAGATACGAGTGAGAAACTCTCATCGTAGTGAACACCTTGAACTTGTCGAAAACCTTTTGCGACAATTCTAGCTTTGTAGATAGTAACACTACTATCAGCGTCCGTCTTCCTCTTGAAGATCCATTTATTCTCAATTGCTTGCTGATCATCGGGCAAGTCAACCAAAGTCCAAAATTTATTCTCATACATGGATCATATCTCAGATTTCATGGCCTCAAACCATTTCGCGGAATCTGGGCTCATCATCGCTTCCTCATAGTTCGCAAGTTCGTCATGGTCTAGTAACATGACTTCCAGAACAGGATTACCGTACCACTCTGGTGCGGATCTCACTCTGGTTTACCTACGAGATTCGGTAGTAACTTGATCTGAAGTTACATGATCATCATCATTAGCTTCCTCACTAATTGGTGTAGTAGTCACAAGAACAAATTTTTGTGATGAACTACTTTCCAATAAGGGAGAAGGTACAATTACCTTATTAAGTTTTCTACTTTCCTCCCACTCACTTCTTTTGAGAGAAACTCCTTCTCTCGAAAGGATCCATTCTTAGCTACGAATGTCTTGCCTTCGGATCTGTGATAGAAGGTGTACCCAACAGTTTCCTTTGGGTATCCTATGAAGACGCACTTCTCCGATTTGGGTTTGAGCTTATCAGGTTGAAACTTTTTCACATAAGCATTGCAACCTCAAACTTTTAAGAAACGACAACTTAGGTTTCTTGCCAAACCATAGTTCACACGGTGTCGTCTCAACGGATTTAGATGGTGCCCTATTTAACGTGAATGCAGCTGTCTCTAATGCATAACCCCAAAACGACAGTGGTAGATCGGTAAGAGACATCATAGATCGCACTATATCTAAGAAAGTACGGTTATGACGTTCGGACACACCATTACACTATGGTGTTCCAGGTGGCGTGAGTAGTGAAACTATTTCACATTGTTTTAATTGAAGACCAAACTCGTAACTCAAATAATTGTCTCCGTGATCGGATCGTAGAAGCCTTATTTTCTTGTTACGATGATTCTCCACTTCACTCTGAAATTCTTTGAACTTTTCAAATGTTTCAGACTTATGTTTCATCAAGTAGATATCCCCATATCTGCTCAAATCATCTGTGAAGGTCAGACAATAATGATACCTGCTGCAAGCCTTAATATTCATCGGACCACATACATCAGTATGTATGATTTCCAACAAATCTGTTGCTTGCTTCATTGTTCCGGAGAACGGCGTTTTAGTCATCTCGCCCATGAGGCATGGTTCGCAAGCATCAACTGATTCATAATCAAGTGATTCCAAAAGCCCATCAGCATGGAGTTTCTTCATGCGCTTTACACCAATATGACTTAAACAGCAGTGCCATAAATAAGTTGCACTATCATTATTAACTTTGCATCTTTTGGTTTCACTATTATGAATATGTGTATCACTACGATCGAGATCCAATGAACCATTTTCATTGGGTGTGTAACCATATAAGGTTTTATTCATGTAAACAGAACAACAATTGTTCTCTAACTTAAATGAATAACCGTATTGCAATAAACATGATCAAATCATATTCATGCTCAACGCAAACACCAAATAACACTTATTTAGTTTCAACACTAATCCCGAAAGTATAGGGAGAGTGCGATGATGATCATATCAATCTTGGAACCACTTCCAGCACACATCGTCACTTCACCCTTAACTAGTCTCTGTTCATTCTGCAACTCCCGTTTCGAGTTACTACTCTTAGCAACTGAACTAGCATCAAATACTGAGGGGTTGCTATGAACACTAGTAAAGTACACATCAATAACATGTATATCAAATATACTTATGTTCACTTTGCCATCCTTCTTATCCACCAATCACTTGGGGTAGTTCCGCTTCCAGTGACCAGTCCCTTTGCAGTAGAAGCACTCAGTCTCAGGCTTAGGTCCAGACTTGGGCTTCTTCACTTGAGCAGCAACTTGCTTGCTGTTCTTTTTGAAGTTCCCCTTCTTCCCTCTGCCCTTTTCTTGAAACTAGTGGTCTTGTCTACCATCAACACTTGATGTTTTTCTTGATTTCTACCTTCATCGATTTCATCATCATGAAAAGCTCGGGAGTCATTTTCGTCATCCCTTGCATACTATAGTTCATCATGAAGTTCTACTAACTTGGTCATGGTGACTAGAGAATTCTGTCAATCATTATCTTATCTGGAAGATTAACTCCCACTTGATTCAAGCGATTGTAGTACCCAGACAATCTGAGCACATGCTCACTAGTTGAGCGATTCTCCTCTATCTTTTAGCTATAGAACTTGTTGGAGACTTCATATCTCTCAACTCGGGTATTTTCTTGAAATATTAACTTCAACTCCTGGAACATCTCATATGGTCCATGACGTTCAAAAGGTCTTTGAAGTCCCGATTCTAAGCTGTTAAGCATGGTGCACTAAACTATCAAGTAGTCATCATATTTAGCTAGCCAAATGTTCATAACGTCAGCATCTGCTCCTGCAATAGGTCTGTCACCTAGCGATGCATCAAGGACATAATTCCTCTGTGCAGCAATGAGGATAAACCTCAGATCACGGATCCAATCCGCATCATTGCTACTAACATCTTTCAACACAATTTTCTCTAGGAACATATCAAAATAAACACAGTGAAGCAACAACGCGAGCTATTGATCTACAACATGATTTGCAAAATACTACCAGGACTAAGTTCATGATAAATTTAAGTTCAGTTAATCAAATTACTTAAGAACTCCCACTTAGATAGACATCTCTCTAATCCTCTAAGTGATCACGTGATCCAAATCAACTAAATCATGTCCGATCATCACGTGAGATGGAGTAGTTTCAATGGTGAACATCACTATGTTGATCATATCTACTATATGATTCACGCTCGACCTTTCGGTCTCCGTGTTCCGAGGCCATATCTGTATATGCTTGGCTCGTCAAGTATAACCTGAGTATTCCGCGTGT
This sequence comes from Triticum monococcum, assembly GCA_034509565.1. Taxonomy (NCBI): domain Eukaryota; kingdom Viridiplantae; phylum Streptophyta; class Magnoliopsida; order Poales; family Poaceae; genus Triticum; species Triticum monococcum. The sequence goes on along the minus strand of CM067843.1, from coordinate 58,337,726 downwards.
GCAACTGTTTTGCTCCCGTTGTATTTGAACGTAGAGCCTATCACACCCGATCATCACGTGGTGTCTCAGCACGAAGAACTTTCGCAACGGTGCATACTCAGGGAGAACACTTCTTGATAATTTAGTGAGAGATCATCTTATAATGCTACCGTCAATCAAAGCAAGATAAGATGCATAAAAGATAAACATCACATGCAATCAATATAAGTGATATGATATGGCCATCATCATCTTGTGCTTGTGATCTCCATCTCCGAAGCACCGTCATGATCACCATAGTCACCGGCGCGACACCTTGATCTCCATCGTAGCATCGTTGTCGTCTCGCCAATCTTATGCTTCCACGACTATCGCTACCGTTTAGTGATAAAGTAAAGCATTACATCGCGATTGCATTGCATACAATAAAGCGACAACCATATGGCTCCTGCCAGTTGCCGATAACTCGGTTACAAAAACATGATCATCTCATACAATAAAATTTAGCATCATGTCTTGACCATATCACATCACAACATGCCCTGCAAAAACAAGTTAGACGTCCTCTACTTTGTTGTTGCAATTTTTACGTGGCTGCTACGGGCTTAAGCAAGAACCAATCTCACCTACGCATCAAAACCACAACGATAGTTTGTCAAATAGACTCCGTTTTAACCTTCGCAAGGACCGGGCGTAGCCACACTCGGTTCAACTAAAGTTGGAGAAACAGTCACCCGCAAGCCACCTTTGTGCAAAGCATGTCGGGAGAACCGGTCTCGCGTAAGCGTACGCGTAATGTCGGTCCGGGCCGCTTCATCCAACAATACCGCCGAACCAAAGTATGACATGCTGGTAGGCAGTATGACTTATATCGCCCACAACTCACTTGTGTTCTACTCGTGCATATAACATCAAACCATAAAAACCTAGGCTCGGATGCCACTGTTGGGGAACGTAGTAATTTCAAAATTTCCCTACGCACACGCAAGATCATGGTGATGCATAGCAACGAGGGGGAGACTCTGATCTACGTACCCTTGTAGATCGCAACGGAAGCGTTGACACAATGTAGAGGAAGTAGTCGTACGTCTTCTTCCCGATCCGACCGATCCAAGCACCGTTACTCCGGCACCTCCGAGTTCTTAGCACACGTACAGCTCGATGACGATCCCCGGGCTCCGATCCAGCAAAGCTTCGGGGAGGAGTTCTGTCAGCACGATGGCGTGGTGACGATCTTGATGTACTACCGACGCAGGGCTTCGCCTAAGCACTACAACGATATGATCGAGGTGGAATATGGTGGCAGGGGGCACCGCACACGGCTAAGGAACGATCTCAATGATCAACTTGTGTGTCTAGAGGTGCCCCCTGCCCCCATATATAAAGGATCCAAGGGGGAGGGGCTGGCCGGCCAAGAGGAGGGCGCAGGAGGAGTCCTACTCCTACCGGGAGTAGGACTCCCCCCAATCCTATTCCAAATAGGACTCCCAAGGGGGAAAGAGAGAGAGAGGTGGCCGGCCACCTCTCCTAGTCCTAATAGGACTAGGGGAGGGGGGGAGGCGTGCAGCCCACCATGGCAGCCCCTTTCACCTTTCCACTAAAGCCGAATAAGGCCCATATGGCTCCCGGGGGGGGGGGGGGGGTTCCGGTAACCTCCCGGTAATCCGGTAAAATCCCGATTTTACCCGGAACACTTCCGATATCCAAATATAGGCTTCCAATATATCAATCTTTATGTCTCGACCATTTCGAGACTCCTCGTCATGTCCGTGATCACATCCGGGACTCCGAACTACCTTCGGTACATCAAAATGCATAAACTCATAATAACTGTCATCGTAACGTTAAGCGTGCGGACCCTACGGTTCGAGAACAATGTAGACATGACCGAGACACGTCTCCGGTCAATAACCAATAGCGGGACCTGGATGCCCATATTGGCTCCTACATATTCTACGAAGATCTTTATCGGTCAGACCGCATAACAACATACGTTGTTCCCTTTGTCATCGGTATGTTACTTGCCCGAGATTCGATCATCAGTATCCAATACCTAGTTCAATCTCGTTACCGGCAAGTCTCTTTACTCGTTCTGTAATACATCATCCCGCAACTAACTTATTAGTTGCAATGCTTGCAAGGCTTGTGTAATGTGCATTACCGAGAGGGCACAGAGATACCTCTCCGACAATCGAAGTGACAAATCCTAATCTCGAAATACGCCAACCCAACATCTACCATTGGAGACACCTGTAGTAATCCTTTATAATCACCCAGTTACGTTGTGACGTTTGGTAGCACCCAAAGTGTTCCTCCAGCAAACGGGAGTTGCATAATCTCATAGTCATAGGAACATGTATAAGTCATGAAGAAAGCAATAGCAACATACTAAACGTTCGGGTGCTAAGCTAATGAAATGGGTCATGTCAATCAGATCATTCAACTAATGATGTGACCTTGTTAATCAAATAACAACACATTGTTCATGGTTAGGAAACATAACCATCTTTGATTAACGAGCTAGTCTAGTAGAGGCATACTAGTGACACTAAGTTTGTCTATGTATTCACACATGTATTATGTTTCCGGTTAATACAATTCTAGCATGAATAATAAACATTTATCATGATATAAGGAAATAAATAATAACTTTATTATTGCCTCTAGGGCATATTTCCTTCAACAAATGCATCTTAGAATTAGATGACTGATGGACTCAACAGCCGGGCATATGTCGCAGCAAGCATGAGTAGCAATATAAGATCACTGCTTCTTGACCATATTGTCTCGAGTATTCAGTCGCTCCCAGTAAGCTAGCCAAAGAAAGATTCTGTGCTTTAGGGGGATAACTGGCTCCCAAATCCACTGTTGGAACATGCTGTTCACACCTCTGAAAGTAAGGAGGTGGTAGAAGAAAGCTATAGTCACTTCCTTATTGTGGAGAAACGAGAAACAGGAATCCTGACCGGTAGAAGAGGGTTGAACACCCAGCAGCAGTTCTTGGAGGGCCTGCAGTTCTCGAGCAGCTGTTCGGGACATATTTGGGTGTAGTTGGGGATCCCAACCATTATTGGAGAACTGTGAGGCAACACTGCCCCCCCGGACACTTGGCATAGGAAAAAAGAACCGGGAATTCAAAACACAGCCGTCCAATAGGCAACCACTTGTCCTTCCAAAAAAAGGTGAGGCGACCAGTACCGAAGGAGCAGCTAGAGGCAGACATAACCAGGGGATAAACTGCTTGAACCCCTTCCAAATTGGCGTGTCTCTGTAATGGGCGCCAGGTACTACCAGATTTTGACAGTATTGGGCCGCAAACCACTGAAAACAAGGGATATCTGAGCACTGCAGGACCTTGGCGACAAATTTGCGCAGCATAGCTTGGTTGTGAGCATAAAGGTTTCTCACACCAAGCCCACCAGATTCCTTTGGTAAGGTGACGTGCTCCCATGCCACTAGACACTGACCACCTCTAACTTGATTCTTTCCCTGCCAAAATAACGCACGTAACAAGCTCTCAAGTTTAGCAATGGACTCCTTGGGCCATAAAAAGCATGTCATGAAGTAGCTCGGGATACTAGCGAGGACCGAATTTATCAAAGTCAGGCGGCCCCCAGGAGACAGCAGGGAAGCCAACCAGCCGGACAGGTGCTTATCAACCTTGTGTATTACTGGAAGGAGCATGCCATGTCTGATCTTGTGCAGAGAGAGAGAGGAAGGCCGAGGTAAGTGCAGGGAAACGAAGAGACGGGGCAGCCAAAGAGAGTAGCAATCTGATTAGCAACCGAACTCTCCATGCAAATGGGGACCAAGGTACTCTTGTGATAGTTAATCTGCAACCCCGAGAAATCCGAGAAAGCTGTAAGAATTTGCTTGACAAGGCTGGCCTACTGCATGTTACCCTTGAAAAGTAGCAGTGTGTCATCCGCGTATTGCAAAACAGGAAACAAACGATCTGATCCGAGAGGATGAACCAAGTTGCCCGCCTCAAACTGAGCACAACATAGCCTCTGCAGCACATCCGCAACAAGGATGAACAAGTATGGTGATTTGGAATCACCTTGCCTCAGTCCTTTTTTAGCCTTGAAAGGATCGCCAAGCTCACCATTAACCATAACTCTCGAGCTGGCAGTTGAGAGAAGCGAAGAAACCCAACTGATCCATCTCCGAGGAAAACCATGGGCTTCCATTATAGCATGTAAGCACTGCCAACTGACCGTATCAAAGGCTTTGTGGAAGTCAAGCTTGAGGGCTACCATAGGAAGGTTTCTCTTATGGGCAGATTGAACCATGTCAGCGGCCAAGGCAAAGTTTTCCACAATGGATCTCCCTTTTGCAAAACCAGACTGGATGGAGTGAATAAGATCCGGTATTTGACACTGTAATCTGCGGGCAAGAACCTTGCTGGCCAACTTGGGTATACTGTGAACAATGGAGATGGGCCTAAAGTCCCGCAATTCCAGTGGTGTATCCTTTTTAGGAAGGAGAGAAATGAACGCCGTGTTAATGCCTGTCAAGTCCACACGGTTATGATACATGTATGAGAAAAAAAGCTCCAGGTCAGGTCTGATGGTGTTGTGAAAGGTCTTGAAGAACTCATTAGTAAACCCGTCTGGCCCGGGGCTTCGGTTACTTGGGGAGTGTTTGATGGCAGCTATTATCTCAGACCAGGAGAAATCTGCTTCAAGGCAAGAGAGATCCAAAGAGGGGTACAGATTACCAAGCTGCACTGTCGGCAAAGAGGGAGCAGTTTCCCCAAGAAGCTCAGAAAAGTATTTGGTGGCGAGCTGTAGCTTTTGGGTATTGTCAAAGAACTCAACTCCTTCGTGCACAAGAACCCTGATCTTATTTTTCCTTGCATGACCATTGGCTGCTGCGTGGAAAAAGTTGTTACTCTTGTCCCTAGAAACACACCACCGTAACTTGGCCCTCCTGCGCCACATCTCAGATTTCCATGTAACAAGCTACTCAGCTTTAGCGGAAGCAGAATGTCTTAGAGCCTTTTCCAGAGCGGATAACAGCCGTCGTTCTTCAACCACGTTGAGATATTCAACCACATGCTTATTGTTATTAATGAGCAATTCGAGACTGGACTTGTGTTTCTTCCAGTTCCTCAAGGCAGCACGAATGCGTCTCATTTTGAAATTAATAAGTGAGGCAGAGGACTGAAAATGTCTAGTACCACGAGTCCAGCCTTCCAAAATGATCTTGCGTGTGTCCTCCATAACTAGCCAGTGATTCTCCATGCGGAACAGATTACTCTTGGAAACTTGGTTGCTAAACTGGACCAGGATAGGCGCATGATCAGAAGTGACAGTAGGAACAACAGAGGCAGATGTTTGAGCAAACCCTAACAACCAATTTTAATTTACAAGCACTCTGTCAAGGCGCACAAGCGTTGGAGTATCCCTTTTGTTCGACCAAGTGAACTTTCTGTTGCTGACCTCTATCTCATCAAGACCGTGATCTCTTATCCAAGCATTGAACATTTCCATCACAACCCAGTTAATACGACCTCGTGACTTTTCCTGCTCAGAACGGTACATATTAAAATCACCAAGCACAACCCAGGGATCTGACACCACGCCTACAGCCGAGCCAACAATATCAAGAAAAGGAAGCTTCTCTTGATCCAAACAAGGGCCATAAACAACTGAGAGCAAGAAAACTGAGCTGTTTGAGGTAGATGTCATTCTGATGGTGATGTGATACTTATGCGCCACAATAACTTGTCCAGCAACAACAGAAGAGTCCCAGGCCACTAGCAGTCCACCAGAAGAGCCAACAGAAGGGAAAGCTTCATAGCAATTCAGATTCGGCGGTAGAAATGTATTCAACTTTCTGCGTGAGAGCGATTCCAGCTTGGTTTCCTGCAAGCAAACTATACTAGGATGACAGGAAGTTAGGGTGTCATGAACCAAAGAGCACTTGTCATTATCACCAAGGCCACGAACATTCCAATCAAGAATTTTCATGGATTACAGGATACAGTAGCAGCCCAGCATAAAAAGAGAGATACAGATATGAAATGCTCATGCGAAAGGAAAGCAAAAGACACAAACTTGACAGTCTTCATAGAGACCTCAGACAGACAGACGCTGGAACCAACTACAACTACTGGAACAATGCAAAAGCGATGCAACTGAGCTAGTGGGTAGGTGGTGAACAGCAGCCAAGACCACTGTAGCCATACTACAGAAGAACTAGAACTACACATCCAGGATGGTGCAGTCACTATCAAAGGAGGCAGAAGCGCCGCCAGCCTGGGGGGAACGAGCGGCACTGGAGGAAGAAGCTTGAGCAAGAGCATGGGCAAGAATGGCGTCAGCGTTGAGGTCGCAGCACCTTGCTAGCTGCTTGAGTTTACCCCTGGTGAGCGGCCTGGGGGTGTCAGCGAGGGGGAGCTTCAGCAGGCCAGCCGCGTCAGCCACCTTGGATACCTTGCGACGGCCGCCAGGAGAGGGGGAGCGCCTGCCGCCGGCGCTAGCAGAGACAACATCAGACGCCGCCGCCTTCCTCTTGGAGGCTCTCTCAACAGAGCCGACCCGCTCACCATCGTAGAGCTGCAGGATTCGAGGGCTGCGGTGTGGGGAGAGCGGCGCAGCCGCCGCAGCGCCCCTGGCGGAGATCTCAGAGCGGTCGGGGTCACCAAGTTCAGCTGCAGCGCCCCCGGGCCCCAGCTCCAGCCCCAGCTCTAGCATGAGGGGGGCAGGCGCCAGATCTTGGAGGGGCGCAACCCGATCCGCGGCTGCAGGAGGCGATGGCGGGAGGACGCCGGGGCCAGACGACACCGGCCCGAGGAAGCGCAATGTAGGCAGGGAAGGGAGAAGATCCCCAGCCTGGGGCTCCGACGGTGGTGCCCGGCAGCTGCAAAACGCGGCCGCCACATGAGCCGGGACCAGCGAACATGCGCCATGCCTGAGGTCAGTGGCCACCACTGGGGAAACAACACCACCTGGGAGCAGCCCTTCACCAAGCGGTGGCAGATGCTTGATGGGCCTGGAGAAGATAGCCCGTGCCGCCAGAACTTAGTGGGCCTGCACTCGAGCTTGGGCCGCGAAGTAGGCATCCGTCGGCAGAATGGCAGCCTCAGCCAAGGAAGGGAAGGGGCCCACCGCAGGCAGCATCCCACCTGGCACGATGGGCTTTGGTGGGTGTTTGCTTTCGACAGTAGGCAACAGAGGCAGGGTGCGGGGACACAGATTGCCATCGCCGGAATGGGGCATGAATTTGAACAACAGGGAGCGGCAGCTTTCCCGCGCAAGCAGCTCGGAACGAAGGTCAAAAGATTGGAAATAGCCATCATCCACTGCAACATGGCGCACTGGAATCGAGCCCGAAACGGAGCGGCAATGGCTAAGTTCAAGCTTGAAGGAGAAGCACATGGTGTCAGGGTCAAAGAAAACAAGGACTCTGGGCTTATGGGCGTCTGCAGCGAGGAGGATCGGACGGAGGCAGTGGCGTTGTTCATCCTCATGGACGATTACATCAGCGGTGGGAAGATGGAATGTGGCCATTTTGATGAGCCTAGGCTTGAAGGAGAGCTTCAGCATCGCCATGAGGTCGGCGTGAGAGGCAATGTGCGGGTGAAGGAACGCGCGATAGGCACGAGTCACCAAGTCATCTTCTCCCTCCACCAGACGGCCAGGGGCGGCGCGTCCCGAGCGCGCCCTACGAGAGGGTGCATGAACTTGGCGGGGGAGCGTCCTTGGCAGGGCATTGCCACCTTGGCTGGAGCAGTCATCCTCATGGCCGTCCAACGGGGGAAGGGGCGGAGCAGAGGGAGCGCCAAGGGAGCGCGCGGCGTCCCATATCTCATTGATGAGGACATCCGCGTAGGCCCCGGCGCCGTCGAAGCGGTGGAAGGCCAGATGATGGGGAATGTGCTGGAGGGCCTCAACCTTGACCAGCACGAAAATGCACGAGAACTCGCTGCCATAAAGGCAGGCATGCTCAATGCGGAGGATGCTGGCGAAGCCGGCGACGGACGCAGCTACCCCACGCCGGTTCCACAGCTCCAGCGGGAGCTTCTCCAGAGACAGATTGACGACATGCTTGAAGGAGAAGGAGAAGGCATTGTCGCCTGCCCCGTGGGGAAGGATCTAGACAGTGCGGGATCCCACGAAGAGGGGGCTCACATGGAGCGCGGTAAGCTGTTCCTCCTCCTGCTGAAAGACAACGAAGACGGTGCCCACAGCCGACCCCGCAAAGCGCACGGCTGTAGTGCCAAGCCGTTGCTGGAAGACACGCCGGAGCCAAGGGAGGAAGTTGGGCCAAGGCGGTGAGATATTGACTAGGCAAACCAAGGTGTTTTGGTCAGGAACCATGGGGTAGTGGACATCGAGCGAGGTGGGGCGGCCACGAACGACAGGCTCCATGAGAGCGGGAGAGGGAGGGGTTGGAAGGTGGGGGCGAGGAGGAGACAAGGCTAGAGAGGGTGGGGAAGGTCTTTGGAAGGATGGAGAGGCTAGCGGAGGCGAGAGGCAGGTATAAGTAGGACGAGCAGACGTAGAATTATAGACGTGGATATGGCATTGGAAGCTAAGATGCCCAACCCTGCGGCACCGCCAGCAGACAGCCGGATCCCTACAATCCCGGCGTCTATGGCTGTAGGAGAGACATTGGTAACAGCGACGGTGAAGATCATTAGGTTTACCGTATCTAAAGGAAGGATATGGCACAGACCGCGAGGGGCATGATGACCCTGGCGAAACTGGATTACCAGATAACAAGGCATCCAAATAAGTTACGTGAGGGAAGGTGGGTGGACGGTCGATATGGGAGGCGCGCTCGTCTGTAGAGGAAGCAGAAAGGTGGCCAGGGGGCAGGCAAGAACGAAGGGAAGCGACAAGAGAGCGGCTGCGATCGGGCTCCGACTGGACCGAGAGGGCGGGGGCCGGCGGATGCGGCGGGTCCGAGATAACCAAATCCACGGGCACTTGATTGCCGTTGGAGAGGCCAAGAGAGGAGCCGTCGCCCGAGGCATGCAAACCCCCCTCCCCTGCCCCCAGCGCCCCGGAAACCTGGGCACGAGTGACTGACAGAGAGGGTGCAATCGATTGCACACTAGAGCCGAGATGGCTTTGCATGGGGTGGGGCCCAAGAATCGACGGCCGAAACGAGTTGGAAGCCCAAACGCTGCTTAATGCAAACGGTTGGGATGATAACGACAGGAGACCAGAGGCAGGTTCCAAAGGACAAAGAGTCATCCTGACACAGAGCAAGCCCGACCTCCAGCAATCGCGGAGCACTATCTCTTTGGCAATACACTCATGTGCCACCCGGAAGAGAAAGCGACCCGGCTGGCGGGGCCTGACAGAGTAGCCGTTAGCGAAACCACCAAACCAGCTAACGAGGAGGGAGGCAAAAAAGGCCGGCGAGAGGATGACACCATCATTGAGCACGATGGCGAGGATTCCAGCAGGGTGACTACGCCCAGCAACCGTCTCAACGGTGCCACAGCCGTACTTCTCAAGCATGGCGTCCTGGAAATTCAACCCGCCCATGTCGAGACCAACTACACGCTAAAAGCACAGGGAAGAAGACGGAGGCAAGCGAGCGAAGGAATGCATCAAGGAAAGCAGAAGAACAGCATGCATCAAGCAGCGGGCTACTACCGAACTGCAACCAGAAAGAGACCTGAGAGAGAACGTTACCGACCGAAGGCGACGAGGGACATGCGCTTCTGGAGTCGTAACGCCTACGTGCGAGGCACACCAGGGGGAGGGTGGCCGCCACGGCCGGAGGGACATGGGGCGGGGAGGGGTGGACGCCGCCGCGCGAGCGTAAGCGGCGGTTAGATGTGGCCACCGGCGCCGGAGTGGCGAATGGCGGGGTGTGCTCTCGCTCCTCCTGTCTTGCTCCTAGTCACGTTTCCATCGGCGCTGCTAGATTAGTTAAGTTAATACGAGAATCCAGACCTAGCAATCATGATTTGCATCTTACATGCACAACATTAAGAATGCCTAAACTTCTACCGACATACTTTGGCTTGAAAACTATGTCATCTCTTGTCGCAACTTGATCACCCTCTTCACTTTGTAACACCATAGAGACCTTGAGTTCTTGATATGTCTCCAACCTATCTATAATTTTTGATTGTTCCATGCTATATTATCTACTGTTTTGGACAATATTGAGCTTTATTATCCACTTTTATATTATTTTTGGGACTAACCTATTAACCGGAGCCCAGCCTAGAATTGTTGTTTTTTTGCCTATTTCAGAGTTTTGCAGAAAAGGAATATCAAACGGAGTCCAAACGGAATGAAACCTTCAGGAATGTGATTTTCTCACCGACTGTGATCCAGGAGACATGGACCCTAAGTCAAGGAAGCTTCGAGGATGGCACGAGGTAGTGGGGCACCCCCCCTCAGGGCGCACCCTCCATCCTCGTGGCCCCCCTGTGAAGGAAATATGCCCTAGAGGCAATAATAAAGTTATTATTTATTTCCTTATTTCATGATAAATGTTTATTATTCATGCTAGAATTGTATTAACCGGAAACATAATACATGTGTGAATACATAGACAAACAGAGTGTCACTAGTATGCCTCTACTTGACTACCTCGTTAATCAAAGATGGTTATGTTTCCTAACCATGGACAAAGAGTTGTTATTTGATTAACGAGATCACATCATTAGATGAATGATCTGATTGACATGACCCATTCCATTAGCTTAGCACCCGATCGTTTAGTATGTTGCTATTGCTTTCTTCATTACTTATACATGTTCCTATGACTATGAGATTATGCAACTCCCGTTTGCCGGGGGAACACTTTGTGTGCTACCAAACGCCATAATGTAAATGGGTGATTATAAAGGAGCTCTACAGGTGTCTCCAATGATAGATGTTGGGTTGGCGTATTTCGAGAATAGGATTTGTCACTCCGATTGTCGGAGAGGTATCTCTGGGCCCTCTCGGTAATGCACATCACATAAGCCTTGCAAGCATTGCAACTAATGAGTTAGTTGCAGGAAGATGTATTACAGAACGAGTAAAGAGACTTCTCGGTAACGAGATTGAACTAGGTATTGGATACCGACGATCGAATCTCGGGCAAGTAACATACCGATGACAAAGGGAACAACGTATGTTGTTATGCGATCTGACCGATAAAGATCTTCGTAGAATATGTAGGAGCCAATATGGGCATCCAGGTCCCGCTATTGGTTATTGACCAGAGACGTGTCTCAGTAATGTCTACATTGTTCTCGAACCGTAGGGTCCGCACGCTTAAGGTTTCGATGACAGTTATATTATGAGTTTATGAGTTTTGATGTACCGAAAGAGTTCAGAGTCCCGGATGAGATCGGGGACATGACGAGGAGTCTTGAAATGGTCGAGACGTAAAGATCGATATATTGGACGACTATATTCGGACATCGGAAAGGTTCCGAGTGATTCGGGTATTTTTCGGAGTACCGGGTAGTTACGGGAGAAGCAATGGGCCTTGATGGGCTTTAGTGGGAAGAGGAGAAAGGGCCAAGGGGCTGCTGCGCCCCCTCCCCTCTAATCCGAATTGGACTAGGGAAAAGGGGGCCGGCCACCTTTCCTACTCCTCCACTTCCTTCTCCCTTCCTCCCCTCTTGATGGACTCCTACTAGGACTTGGAGTCCTAGTAGGACTCCCATCCTGGACGCACCAATGGCCTTGGCCGGCCTCCTCCTCCTCCATCCTTTATATACTGAGGCAAGGGGCACCCCATAGACACACAAGTTGATCCTTGAGATCATTCCTTAGCCGTGTGCGGTGCCCCCTGCCACCATATTCCACCTCGATCATATTGTAGCAGTGCTTAGGCGAAGCCCTGCGACAGTAGAACATCAAGATCGTCACCACGCTGTTGTGCTGACGGAACTCTTCCCCAACGCTTTGCTGGATCGGAGCACGGGGATCGTCATCGAGCTGTACGTGTGCTAAGAACTCAGAGGTGCCGGAGTAACGGTGCTTGGATCGGTCGGATCGGGAAGACGTACGACTACTTCCTCTATGTTGTGTGATCGCTTCCGCAGTCGGTCTGCGTGGGTACGTAGACAACACTCTCCCCTCTCGTTGCTGTGCATCACCATGATCTTGCGTGTGCGTAGGAATTTTTTTGAAATTACTACGTTCCCCAACAGTGGCATCCGAGCCTAGGTTTTATGGTTTGATGTTATATGCACGAGTAGAACACAAGTGAGTTATGGGCGGTATAAGTCATACTGCCTACCAGCATGTCATACTTTGGTTCAGCGGCATTGTTGGACAAGACAACCCGGACCAACATTACGCGTACGCTTACGCGAGACCGGTTCTCCCGACGTGCTTTGCACATAGGTGGCTTGCGGGCGACAGTCCCTCCAACTTTAGTTGAACCGAGTGTGGCTACGCCCGGTCCTTGCGAAGGTTAAAACAGAGTCAAATTGACAAAATATCGTTGTGGTTTTGATGCGTAGGTAAGATTGGTTCTTGCTTAAGCCCGTAGCAGCCACATAAAACTTGCAACAACAAAGTAGAGGACGTCTAACTTGTTTTTGCAGGGCATGTTTTGATGTGATATGGTCAAGACATGATGCTGAATTTTATTGTATGAGATGATCATGTTTTGTAACCGAGTTATCGGCAACTGGCAGGAGCCATATGGTTGTCGCTTTATTGTATGCAATGCAATCGCGATGTAATGCTTTACTTTATCACTAAGCGGTAGCGATAGTCGTGGAAGCATAAGATTGGCGAGACGACAATGATGCTACGATGGAGATCAAGGTGTCGCACCGGTGACGATGGTGATCATGACGGTGCTTCGGAGATGGAGATCACAAGCACAAGATGATGATGGCCATATCATATCACTTATATTGATTGCATGTGACGTTTATCTTTTATGCATCTTATCTTGCTTTGATTGATGGTAGCATTATAAGATGATCTCTCACTAAATTATCAAGAGGTGTTCTCCCTGAGTATGCACCGTTGCAAAAGTTCTTCGTGCTGAGACACCACGTGATGATCGGGTGTGATAGGCTCTATGTTCAAATACAACGGGTGCAAAACAGTTGCACACGCGAAATACTCATGTTATACTTGACGAGCCAAGCATATACAGATATGGCCTCGGAACATGGAGACCGAAAGGTCGAGCGTGAATCATATAGTAGATATGATCAACATAGTGATGTTCACCAATGAAACTACTCCATCTCACGTGATGATCGGACATGGTTTAGTTGATTTGGATCACGTAATCACTTAGAGGATTAGAGGGATGTCTATCTAAGTGGGAGTTCTTAAGTAATATGATTAATTGAACTTTAATTTATCATGAACTTAGTCCTGGTAGTATTAGCATATCTATGTTGTAGATCAATAGCTCGCATTGTTGCTTTCATATGTTTATTTTGATATGTACCTAGAGAAAATTGTGTTGAAAGATGTTAGTAGCAATGATGCGGATTGGATCCGTGATCTGAGGTTTATCCTCATTGCTGCACAGAAGAATTATGTCCTTGATGCACCGCTAGGTGACAGACCTATTGCAGGAGCAGATGCAAACGTTATGAACGTTTGGTTAGCTCAATATGATGACTACTTGATAGTTTAGTGCACCATGCTTAACGGCTTAGAATCAGGACTTCAAAGACGTTTTGAACGTCATGGACCATATGAGATGTTCCAGGAGTTGAAGTTAATATTTCAAGCAAATACCCGAGTTGAGAGATATGAAGTCTCCAACAAGTTCTATAGCTAAAAGATGGAGGAGAATCGCTCAATTAGTGAGCATGTGCTCAGATTGTCTGGGTACTACGATCGCTTGAATCAAGTGGAAGTTAATCTTCCAGATAAGATAGTGATTGACAGAATTCTCTAGTCACCATCACCTAGTTAGTAGAACTTCGTGATAAACTATAATATGCAAGGGATAACGGAAACAATTCCCAAGCTCTTCGTGATGCTGAAATCGACGAAGGTAGAAATCAAGAAAAACATCAAGTGTTGATGGTTGAAAAGACCACTAGTTTCAAGAAAAGGGCAAAGGAAAGAAGGGGAACTTCAAGAAGAACGGCAAGCAAGTTGCTGCTCAAGTGAAGAAGCCCAAGTCTGATCCTAAGCCTGAGACTAAGTGCTTCTACTGCAAAGGGACTGGTCACTGGAAGCGGAACTACCCCAAGTGATTGGCGGATAAGAAGGATGGCAAAGTGAACATAAGTATATTTGATATACATGTTATTGATGTGTACTTTACTAGTGTTTATAGCAACCTCTTAGTATTTGATGCTAGTTCAGTTGCTAAGAGTAGTAACTCGAAACGGGAGTTGCAGAATGAACAAAGACTAGTTAAGGGTGAAGTGACGATGTGTGTTGGAAGTGGTTCCAAGATTGATATGATCATCATCGCACACTCCCTATACTTTTGGGATTAGTGTTGAACCTAAATAAGTGTTATTTGGTGTTTGCGTTGAGCATTAATATGATTTGATCATGTTTATTGTAATACGGTTATTCATTTAAGTAAAAGAATAAATTGTTGTTCTGTTTACATGAATAAAACCTTATATGGTTACACACCCAATGAAAATAGTTCATTGGATCTCGATCTTAATAATACACATATTCATAATATTGAAACCAAAAGATGCGAAGTTAATAATGATAGTGCAACTTATTTGTGGCACTGCCGTTTAGGTCATATTGGTGTAAAGCGCATGAAGAAACTCCATGCTGATGGGATTTTGGAATCACTTGATTATGAATCACTTGATGCTTGCGAACCATGCCTTATGGGCAAGATGACTAAAACGCCGTTCTCCGGAACAATGAAGGAAGCAACAGATTTGTTGGAAATCATACATACTGATGTATGTGGTCCGATGAATATTAAGGCTTACAGTAGGTATCATTATTTTCTAACCTTCACAAGATGATTTGAGCAGATATGGGGATATCTACTTGATGAAACATAAGTCTGAAACACTTGAACAGTTCAAAGAATTTCAGAGTGAAGTGGAAAATCATCGTGACAAGAAAATAAAAGTTTCTACGATATGATCGCAGAGGTAAAATATTTGAGTTACGAGTTTGATCTTCAGTTAAAACAATGTGAAATAGTTTCACTACTCACGCCACCTAGAACACCACAGCATAATGGTGTGTCCGAACATCATAACCGTACTTTATTGGATATAGTGCAATCTATGATGTATCTTACCGATCTACCACTATCGTTTTGGGGTTATGCATTAGAGACAGCTGCATTCAAGTTAAATAGGGCACCATCAAAATCCATTGAGACGATGCCTTATGAACTGTGGTTTGGCAAGAAACCAAAGTTGTCGTTTCTTAAAGTGTGGGGTTGTGAGATGCTTATGTGAAAAAGTTTCATCCTGATAAGCTCAAACCCAAATCGGAAAAATGCGTCTTCATAGGATACCCTAAAGAATATGTTGGGTACACTTTCTATCACAGATCCGAAGGCAAGATATTCGTTGCTGAGAATGGATCCTTTCCAGAGAAGGAGTTTCTCTTGAAAGAAGTGAGTGGGAGGAAAGTAGAAAACTTGATAAGGTAATTGTACCTTCTCCTTTATTGGAAAGTATTTCATCACAGAAATTTGCTCCTGTGACTCCTACACCAATTAGTGAGGAAGCTAATGATGATGATCATGTAACTTCAGATCAAGTTACTACCGAATCTGTAGGTAAACCAGAGTGAGATCCGCACCAGAGTGGTACGGCAATCCTGTTCTGGAGGTCATGTTACTTGACCATGACGAACCTACGAACTATGAGGAAGCGAGGATGAGCCCAGATTCTGCGAAATGGTTTGAAGCCATGAAATCTGAGATATGATCCATGTATGAGAACAAAGTTTGGACTTTGGTTGACTTGCCCGATGATCGGCAAGCAATTGAGAATAAATGGATCTTCAAGAGGAAGACGGACGCTGATAGTAGTGTTACTATCTACAAAGCTAGAATTGTCGCAAAAGGTTTTTGACAAGTTCAAGGTGTTGACTATGATGAGAGCTTCTCACTCGTATCTATGCTTGAGTCTGTCCGAATCATGTTAGTAATTGCCGCATTTTATGAAATCTGGCAAATGGATAAACAAAACTGCATTCCTTAATGGATTTATTAAAGAAGAGTTGTATATGATGCAACCAGAAGGTTTCGTCAATCCGAAAGGTGCTAACAAAATGTGCAAGCTCCAGCGATCCATCTGTGGACTGGTGCAAGCATCTCGGAGTTGGAATATACGCTTTGATGAGTTGATCAAAGCATATAGTTTTATACAGACTTGCGGTGAAGCCTGTATTTACAAGAAAGTGAGTGGGAGCACTACAACATATCTGATAAGTATATGTGAATGACATATTGTTGATCGGAAATAATGTAGAATTATTCTGTAAAGCATAAAAGGAGTGTTTGAAAGGAGTTTTTCAAAGAAAGACTTCGGTGAAGCTGCTTACATATTGAGCTCCAAGATCTATAGAAATAGATCAAGACGCTTGATAAGTTTTTTCAATGAGTACATACCTTGACAAGATTTTGAAGTAGTTCAAAATGGAGCAGTCAAAGAAAGAGTTCTTGCCTGTATTACAAGGTGTGAAGTTGAGTAAGAATCAAAGCCCGACCATGGCAGAAGATAGAAAGAGAATGAAAGTCATTCCCTATGCCTTGGCCATAGGTTCTATAAAGTATGTCATGCTGTATACCAGATCTATTGTATACCCTGCACTGATTTGGCAAGGGAGTACAATAGTGATCTAGGAGTAGATCACTGGACAGCGGTCAGAATTATCCTTAGTGAAATAAGGATATGTGTAACGCCCCAGATATAACTTTCCCAATTTGTACTCCAACTCTTGCCATTTCCGGCATTAAGTTATATTTATTTCTCGGGTTCGGGTCTTTGTCTCCGTGTGTTGTTTTCGTTTTCGTGCATCTCATATCATGTCATCACGTGCATTGCATTTGCATACATGTTCATCTCATGTATTCGAGCATTTTCCCCGTTGTCCATTTTGCATTTTGGCGCTTCGTTCTCCTCCGGTGGCCATTTCTAGCTTTCTTTCGTGTGTGGGGATTAATCATTTCCGGATTGTACCGAGACTTGGCATGCGGCCTTGGTTTACTACCGGTAGACCGCCTGTCAAGTTTCGGGTCATTTGGACTTCGTTTGATACTCCAACGGTTAACCGAGGGACCGAAAAGGCCTCGTGTGTGTTGCAGCCCAACACCCCTCCAATTTGGCCCAAGACCCACCAAACTCTGCTCCATCGTCTCGGTTGTTCGATCACGATCGCGTGGCCGAAAACCGCACCTCATTTGGACTCTCCTAGCTCCCTCTATGCCTATAAATACCCCCTCCATTCGGATCTCTTCTTCTACCCGTCCAACCCTAGTCCAAAAAAAATAGTCCAACCACCGCCGGACATGTCCGCACAGGCCGGACGATGTCCGGATCCAGCCCGCCGCTGCCACGTCAGCCACCGTGGAGCCCCACTTCACCGGCCCGCTCGGCCCGCGGGAGGGCCCCCGCGAGCCCGAGCCGCCCCGCGCCTCCCGGATCCCGTCGCCGCCGTCTTCTTCGCCTCAGGTGGCCGGCGCCGCCACGCACCACCGGCCGGCGACCACCGCTCCGCCCCGAGACAGCAAGCTCCGCCGCCCTTCGTCCTCCTCCCGTCCGACCGCGCCGCCCTACCTCCGCAACGCCGCGCCCGCCGGCGCGTGCTCCGGTGAGGGCTACTCCAGCCTCTTCCCCGCGCTCTCCGGCGAGGTCCGGCCACCGCGGCAGCCATTCCGGTGACCTTCACCGCGCCCTGCTACAGTGCGCCCCGCGCCAGATCCGGCTACAGTAAACCCTAGATCTACTAGGGTTGACTTTCCCTCTCCCCCTTATTTTTTATGCTAAGTTTGACTACTCATATCTCCGCATCCGTAGCTCCGTTTTGGACATATGATATATCAAAATCTTCGTCTCGACGAGTACATCATTTCATTCCATTGCATCATTTGCATTTGAGTTCATCTTGATGCCCAAAATGCTGTTAGAAGGAGGCACCGTGAGTTAAATTGCAGATCCGTTAGCTCATCATTGACTTTTGTCATTTTTGCCATGATTATTGTGTGCATGATATGCCTGTGACCCTTTGGGATGAATTGTTAAGCATTTTGTCTTCTTTCCAGAGGTGCCACCCATGCATTTTTAGGATGTGTGTGGTGACTTGTGCAAGCTTGCAAAGAGGGGCACCTGAGTAATCTGTTTTTAGGGACTTAGTGATTTTCACCAAGTCTGGGATGTTTTAGTTCCTGATGCCATATGTTCGGCTTGTTTCCTAGTGATTCGTGCCCCTTTTGAGTATGATCAGTAAGGGACATTTGTTAATCTTTTTGTGCTCTATCCATCCATGTCTTTACTTGTTATGTTGGAGCACCCTAGGTTGAGTCAATCGAGCTCAACTTTTGCATCGTTGTTAATCTGGGCAGATCGTGAACTCTTTTGCGATTTTGCCGGTGCTATTGCTAGTGATCCGTGCATGCTATGCCATTGTTCTTGCCATGTATAGCTAGAATTTTGTGCCTTCTTTGTGGATATATGCTTGCCTTGCCATGACTTGCACCGTAGTGAGTGCATCGAGCTCGTTTACATGCCTCCGTGAGTTATAATTTCAGCATTTCTCAGTTTTCACTAAGTCTGAAAACTGATTGTGTTTCATTTATGTTCGTGTGCTCGTTAGAGTATTTTGTGAACCCTTTTGGCCCCAGGTCACTTTGGGTGTTTTGTTAAGCTTGTTGAGTAGCTCCATGCCATGCTCTTACTTGCCAGGTTCAGGTTATGTTTCATGTTGTTTTGCTGCTCCGAAGAGAGCATCGTGGTCTGAGATTTCAGATTAGTGTTAATTTCACTAAGTCTGAAATCTGTTTTGCTTATTCAGTTTTGCCATGCTTGTTTGAACCCCTTAATGGATGATTTTGGCCATGGCTCAGTCCTAGTGATTTGTTAAGAATCTTGTGTAAATCGCTACCATGCATTTTGTTTTCATGTTTGGTGGCTGTAGCATGTTCATTTCGTTGCATTTAGGAGCCTACTTGCTGTAAATCGCAGATCGGTTCGTTTCGTAAAACGCTTGCCATTTCCAAACCGTAGCTCCGATTCCAATGATCTTTATATCGTTTTCAGGTAATTTCTTCCCCTCTATCCAGTGGCACACTTGGTTTTCCAAGTTGAGGCCAGATTCATACATTTCCTGTCATGTCTTGCATTTTGCATCCCGCATCGCATCCCGCATAGCATACCATCTTTGCATATTATTGGTTGCCCCTGCACGTGGTTGATTGTATCCTTGTTGCTTGTTTGTGTTGTTGGGTAGAGCCGGGAGACGAGTTCGCTAATGAGGAGCCCGTTGAGTTTGCTTTTGAGGAGCCAGTCAACTCTGCCTCTAACCCACCTTTGTCCTAGCAAACCGTTTGTGACCCGTCGTGGCACCCGGCATGGCACATGTACCGGACTGGATGCACAGACGGTTGTGCCAAGAGGGAACGTTCCTGTGGCCCGACGAGGACGTCGCTTCCTCTGAGTGGGGGTGTATGTGATAGCCTAGCTTATTAGGGATGATTGACTACTCATATCAATAAGGAATTCCTTCTTTTCCGGGAGCCCATTCGGACAGAACTCCAAAGTTAAGCGTGCTCAGCTTGGAGTAGTGTCAGGATGGGTGACCGACCGGGAAGTTGCTCCCGGGTGCGCACGAGTGAGGACAAAGTGCGCAGAAAAGACTAGTATTGATTTGTGGGGCCAGTCTAGATCCCGCCAGGAGTAACGACCACCAGTGGGTGTGTCCGGAGCGTTACAAGTTGGTAATCAGAGCCTTCCCCGACCTTAGGAGCCCCCATTGCTTGATCGTTTTTAGCAGCCGAGTTGTGTCTAGAAAAATGTTTTGAGTCCTTAGGAATTATATATCGGAGAGCTAAGGAATTCTTTTTACTTCCCAGTCTCCTCATCGCTCTGGTAAGGCATCCTGACGTAGAGTTTTGACTCTTCTCTTCTCAAATTTCACTAATTTTTTTTAGGATCACGCGAGTATCTTGGATTTGTTCCGATGGCTTATGATGAGAACACTGTCTTGGTGCCTCCTGTCAGGGGTTTAGTGGAAGTGTCCCGGGGAGTTGAGCTCTGAGGTGTTGTCATCATAATTTTATCGATGCAATTCTGGTATACTTGAGATATGTTCGCGACATCGAAAATCTACTTTATGCAGTTCGTTGGTGAGATAACCTCGACGCCACCCAGTACTGGGGCGGGAGTTCGGGAGTATCGCCATAACTTGTATAACGGATGCTTTTCGAAGGTTGAGGTAGATGGTTTCCGAAGGTTTCTTGGTTATGTGTTGAAGGATGGATACAGCTGGATGTAGGTATTGCTAGCTTGGGTGAGATATTATGCTTCCCTTGTATCCCCAACACCTGATTGCATAACCGGAAAGTTTCGGGAGTTTCATAGGTGGGAATTCTAGTAGCTCTTAGGAAATCCTTCCAACGGATGTATGATATGAAATTGGGGTTCGACGTCTAGTGGTTCGCCTATTCACGGTCGATTTTACAGTGGTCTCGTTGTGTCTTAAAGAGTCCTTGGCTATGCTGACTCGGGGACGCTTCGTATGTCATGTGCACTGCCTTGTACATGATGGTGCTGTACGATCGAGCCCGTGTAGGTCCCACCATGAAAACTTCGGACGAAATTTCTATCATATGTTTGTTCCGGCTTATTTCGCAAGCCAACCCTTGGTTTTATTTTGAGTTGTGGTATTCGAGTTGCTTCGACGTCATATGTTGATTCCATCCCTCGTTGATGTACCTCTTCTACCTAATTCTTCGTGGCTTCGCAATTTAGGAATATGTGACCACTTCAAGAGAAGTGCATTCGTTCATTTTGTTCGGATGTGAAGATTTTGTTGCAATTTTCATTCTGTTGGTTTCAGCTTCATTTATCTGCCTATGTGCTAACAGTGGTTAACCTCTTCAGGATGGCTCCCGCTAAGAGCAGCAGTCAGAACCAGAATCAAGATCAGCCACCACCTCCGCCTCCTCCGGAAGCATGGCAAGCTGTGATGGCCGCTACTAATGCAAATACACAGTTGATCATGCAAATCCTCCAAGAACGCAATCAAGACAGTCAAGGGAATCAAGGCAACAATCAGAACCATTTTGCTACTCTGAACCAGTTCCTCGCAAATGGTCCAAAGACGTTCAGCAATTGTGTTGAGGCTACCGATGCCGACAATTGGCTAGTGGATCTGGGCAAGCATTTTGAATGCAGCAACGTCAGGCCTGAAGATTTCGTCAAGTTCGCTTCTTTCCAGCTCAAAGATCAGGCTGCAGAGTGGTTCCAGCAGTACCAGGATTCCAGAGGTGGACGTTTGATCACTTGGGATGATTTCTGTCATGATTTCCGAGCTCATCACATTCCTCAAAGTGTGACTGAAAGCAAACATGAAGAATTCCACAATCTGAAGCAAGGCTCTTTGTCTGTCTATGACTACAATAAGTTGTTCCAGAAGCTCGCCCGTTTTGCCAAGCAGGACGTTCCTGATGAGAAGAGCATGATCTATCAGTTCAGAGGTGGTCTCCGTGAAGAAATTCAGCTTGCTCTTGTCCTTTTCGAGCCGCTGAGCTACGATGAGTTCTACAACATGGCACTGAAGCAAGAGGCTGCTCAGTTGAGGTGTGATGCTTCCAGGAAGCGAGTCAGAGACACTACGCCTTCTTCCTCTACTCAAGTGGCCAAGCAGCAGAAGTATTGGCTTCCTCCTCCTCCGTTCCGTCAGCCGTATCAACAGAAGAGCAAAGGTGGCAGTGGTTCTTCACACCCACCCAACCCAGGCTTTCAGAACAAGACTTCGTCTCAAGCTCCAAGATCGAGTGCTCCGTACCACCGTCCGCTTTCAGAGGTCACGTGCACAAGTGCCAACAGAAGGGTCACTACGCCAACAAGTGTTTCAACCAGAGGCGTCTTCCTCCTCCTCCTCCTGTCAGATCGGCAAGTACAGCTGTGGTCAAGCATAATCCTAAGCACGCCAAGGTCAATATGGTGAATGCAGCTCAGGCAGAGGATTCGTCAGATGTCATCATGGGTAACCTTCCTGTTAATGATATTCCTGCAAAAGTTCTTTTTGACTCTGGTGCTTCGCATTCCTTCATGTCATTCCCATTTGCATCGGAGAACAATTTTAGCACTAAGGCATTACCTAGAGCTATGCAAGTCGTCTCTCCAGCTAAGCGTCTGAGTTCTACTATGATGATTCCGGATATTTCTATCATGATGGGTGATTTCAAGTTTCTGGCTTTTCCAATGGTTCTTGGTAATTCTGATATCGATCTTATTCTCGGGATGGACTAGCTCTCTAAACACAAGGCTCACCTCGATTGTGCAGCCAGGCAGATTCAACTGACTCATTCGTCTGAGGATGTAATTGTCTTTGCTGCTCGGGATAATACCATCCGATTGTTCTCTCTCAATGAGAAGGGTGAATTGGATGCTATTTCGCAGATTCTGGTTGTTTGTGAGTATCAAGATGTCTTCCCAGAAGAACTCCCAGGAATGCCTCCGCACCGGCCGGTTGAATTTGTTATTGAACTTGAGCCCGGTACGGAACCTGTGTGCAAACGCCCTTACAAGCTCGGCCCCAAAGAGTTGAAGGAGTTGAAGAAACAACTCGATGTTCAAGAAAGAATGGGTCTCATTCGGCCTAGTACTTCTCCGTGGGGTTGTGGTGTTCTTTTTGTGAAGAAGAAGGATGGAACGGACCGACTTTGTGTTGATTATCGTCCATTGAACAAGAAGACCATCAAGAACAAATACCCACTTCCCAACATCAATGAGCTGTTCGAACAACTCAAGGGTGCCCAAGTATTCTCCAAGCTTGATCTCCGTATGGGTTATCATCAGATTCGAATCCGTGAGCAAGATATTCGCAAGACGGCGTTCAGAACAAGCTATGGGTCATATGAATACACTATCATGTCTTTTGGCCTCGCCAACGCTCCTCCGACGTTCTCTCGCATGATGAACTTCATCTTCAACCCCTACAGCAATGACTTTGTTTTGGTCTATCTCGACGACATTCTGGCTTTCTCGAAGAACAAGGAAGATCACGCCAAACACTTGCGTTTGGTTCTTGACAAGCTCAGGGAACATCAGTTCTACGCCAAGTTCTCCAAGTGTGAATTTTGGCTCGATGAGGTGCTTTATCTTGGCCATATCATCTCTGCCAAGGGCATTTCCGTGGATCCTGAGAAGGTGTCTGCAATTGTTAATTGGGAACCTCCACAGAACGTGAAGCAACTCCGTAGCTTCCTTGGTCTCGCAAGCTACTGCCGAAGATTCGTTGAAAACTTTTCCAAGATCGCAAAGCCTCTCTCAAATCTTCTTCAGAAGCACGTCAAGTACGTTTGGTCTCCGGAGTGTGATATTTCTTTCAACTCTTTGAAAGAGAAGTTAATCACTGCTCCAGTTCTGACTCCGCCTGATGAAACCAAGGTCTTTTGTGATGCCTCTCTCCAAGGTCTCGGTGCTGTACTGATGCAAGAGAAGAAAGTTGTTGCTTATACCTCTCGCCAGTTGAAGCCTAATGAGAAGAACTACCCCACTCATGATCTCGAGTTGGCGGCAGTTGTGCATGCATTGTTGACTTGGAGACATCTTCTATTGGGAAGGAAAGTGGATATTTTCACTGATCACAAGAGTCTCAAGTACATCTTCACTCAGCCTAATCTCAACCTCAGGCAGACTCGATGGGTCGAAATGATTCAAGAGTACAATCCGAGTATTGAGTATACTCCAGGAAAGGCCAATGTGATTGCTGACGCTTTGAGCAGAAAAGCATATTGCAATAGTCTGATTCTTAAGCCGTATCAACCCGAGCTTTGTGAAGCCTTCTGCAAACTTAATCTGCAAATTGTTCCTCAAGGTTTCCTCGCCAACCTTCAAGTTTCTCCTACCTTGGAAGACCAGATTCGCCAAGCCCAACTTCTTGATGCAATGGTGAAAAAGGTGAAGATTGGTATTGCAAAGAGTCAGTCCAAGTACAAGTGCTACCGACTTGATGACAAGGACACTCTCTTCTTCGAGGATCGAATTGTTGTGCCCAAAGGTGAACTTCGTAAAGTGATCATGAATGAGGCTCACAACTCTCTCCTCTCCATCCACCCTGGTAGCACGAAGATGTATCAGGATCTGAAGCAAACTTATTGGTGGACTCGAATGAAGCGCGAGATCGCTCAATTCGTGAATGAATGTGATGTCTGCAGAAGAGTGAAGGCAGAACACCAAAGGCCAGCAGGTCTCCTCCAACCTCTTGCCATTCCAGAATGGAAGTTTGACCACATTGAAATGGACTTCGTGACTGGCTTTCCAAAGTCCAAGCGTGGCAATGATGCTATATTCGTTGTCATCGACAAGCTCACCAAAGTGGCTCACTTTCTGCCTATCAAAGAGTCAATCACTGCAGCTCAATTGGCGGAACTCTACACCTCTTGAATTGTCTCTCTGCACGGTATTCCTCAAGTGATATCCTCAGACCGTGGCAGCATCTTTACCTCCAAGTTTTGGGATTCTTTTCAGAAGGCCATGGGCACCAACATTCGCTTCAGTACTGCTTTCCATCCTCAAACAAGCGGTCAAGTCGAGCGTGTCAACCATATTCTTGAAGATATGCTCAGAGAGTGTGTTATCTCCTTCGGCATGAAGTGGGAGGATTGTCTTCCTTATGCTGAATTCTCGTACAACAACAGTCTTCAAGCAAGTTCGGGCAAGGCCCCATTTGAAATTCTGTATGGTAGGAAATGCCGTACCCCTCTTAACTAGTCTGAAACCGGTGAACGTCAGCTGCTGGGTAATGACTTAATCACAGAGGCAGAAGAAATGTGCAAGGTCATTCATGATAATCTCAAAGTAGCCCAATCCTGCCAGAAGAGCTACTATGATAGTAAGCACCGTGATTTGGCTTTCGAGATCGGAGATCATGTTTACCTCCGCGTCTCTCCTATGAAAGGGACTCGTCGCTTCAGTATCAAAGGGAAGCTTGCCCCTAGATACATCGGACCTTTCAAGATTGTCAGCAAGAGAGGCGACCTCGCCTATAAACTCGAGATTCCTTCAAACTTTGCTAATGGTCATGATGTGTTCCATGTCTCCCAACTCCGAAAGTGCTTCAAGACGCCTGAACGCACCGTCAACTTCGAGGACATTGAGCTCCAAGAAGATCTCTCCTACCGTGAGCACCCAGTTGCAATCCTTGAAGAGACTGAACGCAGGACTCGCAACAAGTCAATCAAATTTCTCAAAGTAAAGTGGTCACACCATTCCGACCGTGAAGCTACCAGGGAACGCGAGGATCACCTCCGTTCTGAGTACCCGGAGTTCTTTCAGTCCTAGATCTCGGGACGAGATATTTTCGTAGTGGTGGAGTGTTGTAACGCCCCAGATATAACTTTCCCAATTTGTACTCCAACTCTTGTCGTTTCCGGCATTAAGTTATATTTATTTCTCGGGTTCGGGTCTTTGTCTCCGTGTGTTGTTTTCGTTTTCGTGCATCTCATATCATGTCATCACGTGCATTGTATTTGCATACATGTTCATCTCATGCATTCGAGCATTTTCCCCGTTGTCCATATTGCATTTCGGCACTTCGTTCTC
Source organism: Triticum monococcum (assembly GCA_034509565.1). Taxonomy (NCBI): domain Eukaryota; kingdom Viridiplantae; phylum Streptophyta; class Magnoliopsida; order Poales; family Poaceae; genus Triticum; species Triticum monococcum. The sequence continues at coordinate 58,312,069 of CM067843.1, read as the reverse complement.
CTCCGGTGGCCATTTCTAGCTTTCTTTCGTGTGTGGGGATTAAACATTTCCGGATTGGACCGAGACTTGCCATGCAGCCTTGGTTTACTACCGGTAGACCGCCTGTCAAGTTTCGGGTCATTTCGACTTCGTTTGATACTCCAACGGTTAACCGAGGGACCGAAAAGGCCTCGTGTGTGTTGCAGCCCAACACCCCTCCAATTTGGCCCAAGACCCACCAAACTCTGCTCCATCGTCTCGGTCGTGGCCGAAAACCGCACCTCATTTGGACTCTCCTAGCTCCCTCTATGCCTATAAATACCCCCTCCATTCGGATCTCTTCTTCTCCCCGTCCAACCCTAGCTCCGATTCCAAACCGTAACTCCAATTCCAATGATCTTTATATCGTTTTCAGGTGATTTCTTCCCCTCTATCCAGTGGCACACTTGGTTTTCCAAGTTGAGGCCAGGTTCATACATTTCCTGTCACGTCTTGCATTTTGCATCCTGCATCGCATCCCGCATAGCATACCATCTTTGCATATTATTGGTTGCCCCTGCACGTGGTTGATTGTATCCTTGTTGCTTGTTTGTGTTGTTGGGTAGAGCCGGGAGACGAGTTCGCTAACGAGGAGCCCGTTGAGTTTGCTTTTGAGGAGCCAGTCAACTCTGACAACTGTGCAGGCAAGATGATCATACCCTCAAAATCACTACTATCTTTGCTATGCTAGTTTGCTCGCGCTTTTGCTTTGCAAATGCTATGATGCCTACCACTTGCTTGTCAGCCTCCCAATTGCCATGATTGAGCCTCTAACCCACCTTTGTCCTAGCAAACCGTTGATTGGCTATGTTATCGCTTTGCTCAGCCCCTTCTTATAGCGTTGTTAGTTGCAGGTGAAGATTGGACCCGTTCCTTGTTGGAACATTTATTTACTTGTTGGGATATCATTATATTGCCATGTTATCTTAATGCATCTATACACTTGGTAAAGGGTGGAAGGCTCGGCCTCTCGCCTAGTGTTTTGTTCCACTCTTGCCGCCCTAGTTTCCGTCATATCGGTGTTATGTTCCCGAATTGTTGCGTCCCTTACGCGGTTGGGCTATAATGGGAACCCCTTGATAGTTCGCCTTGATTAAAGCTTTTCCAGCAATGCCCAACATTGGTTTTACCATTTGCCACCTACCCCCTTTTTCCCTTGGGTTTCCGGAGCCCGAGGGTCATCTTTATTTTAGCCCCCCCACGGGCCAGTGCTCCTCTGAGTGTTGGTCCGAAATGAGCTGCCTGCGGGGCCACCTCGGGGAAACTTGAGGGTTGGTTTTACTCGTAGCTAGTCTCATCTGAGTGTGCCCTGAGAAAGAGATATATGCAGCTCCTATCGGGATTTGTCGGCACATTCGGGCGGTGTTGCTGGACTTGTTTTAACCTGTCGAATCATCTTGTTGTACCGAGATACCGAGTCTGATCGGTGTGTCTTGGGTGGAGGTCTATTCCTTCGTTGACCGTGAGAGCTTGTTATGGGCTAAGTTGGGACCCCACCTGCAGGGATTGATCTTTCGAAAGCCGTGCCCGCGGTTATGGGCAGATGGGAATTTGTTAATGTCCGGTTGTAGATAACTTGAAACTTAATTAATTAAAATGAACCAACTGAGTGTGTTGCCGTGATGGCCTCTTCTCGGCGGAATCCGGGAAGCGGACACGGTGTTGGAGTTATGTTTGCGCAGGTTGCTCTCTAGTTTCCCGCTCGTGCTTTGCCTCCTCTTCTCGCTCTCTTTTGCGAATAAGTTAGCCACCATATATGCTAGTCGCTTGCTGCAGCTCCACTTATACATTGCCCCTTTCCTACCTATTAAGCTTAAATAGTCTTGATCGCGTGGGTGCGAGATTGCTGAGTCCCTGTGGCTCACAGATTACTATTACACCAGATGCAGAGACAGATGATACAATTCCAGATGGCGCGCTTGAGCTCAAGTGGGAGTACGACGAGGACTCTCAGCGTTACTATGTGTCTTTTCCTGATGATCAGTAGTGGTGCCCATTCGGGGTTAGATTCAGGGCCTTGTCGCATGTTGGGGGTCTTTTCTATTTTGGCGCCGTAGTAGGGCCATGAGTGATTTATATGATGGATGTTATTTATGTACTTTGATGTGACGTGGCGAGTGTAAGCCAACTATGTTCTTCCCCTTTATATTATTTATGTACATGGGATGTGTGATGATTTCCCAGCTTGTGACATTGCTTTCAATGCGGCTATGCCTCTAAGTCGTGCCTCGACACGTGGGAGATATAGCCGCATCGAGGGCGTTACAAGTTGGTATCAGAGCCGACCCTCGCGGTTACACGGATGGTTGCGGACAGGTGCGCGGTCATGTTGTTCATGACGTTTGTGACCCATCGTGGCACCCGGCATGGCACATGTACCGGACTGGATGCACAGACGGTTGTGCCAAGAGGGAACGTTCCTGTGGCCCGACGAGGACGTCGCTTCCTCTGAGTGGGGGTGTATGTGATAGCCTGGCTTATTAGGGATGATTGACTACTCATATCAATAAGGAATTCCTTCTTTTCCGGAAGCCCATTCGGACAGAACTCCAAAGTTAAGCGTGCTCAGCTTGGAGTAGTGTCAGGATGGGTGACCGACCGGGAAGTTGCTCCCGGGTGCGCACGAGTGAGGACAAAGTGCGCAGAAAAGACTGGTATTGATCTGTGGGGCCAGTCTAGATCCCGCCAGGAGTAACGACCACCAGCGGGTGTGTCTGGAGCGTTATTGATCTGTGGGGCCAGTCTAGATCCCGCCAGGAGTAACGACCACCGGCGGGTGTGTCCGGAGCGTTACAATATGTTTCTCGATTATGGACGTGACAAAAAGGTTCGTCGTAAAGGGTTACGTCGATGCAAGGTTTTTACACTGATCCAGATGATTCTAAGTCTCAATCTGGATACATATTGAAAGTGGGAGCAATTAGCTAGAGTAGCTCCGTGCAGAGCATTGTAGACATAGATTTTTGCAAAATACATACGGGTCTGAATTTGGCAGGCCCGTTGACTAAATTTCCCTCACAAGCAAAACATGATCACTCTTTGGGTGTTAATCACATAGCGATGTGAACTAGATTATTGAATCTAGTAAACCCTTTGGGTGTTAGTCACATGGAGATGTGAACCAATCACATAAAGATGTGAACTATTGGTGTTAATCACATAGCGATGTGAACTAGATTATTGACTCTAGTGCAAGTGGGAGACAGAAGGAAATATGCCCTAGAGGCAATAATAAAGTTATTATTTATTTCCTTATTTCATGATAAATGTTTATTATTCATGCTAGAATTGTATTAACCGGAAACATAATACATGTGTGAATACATAGACAAACAGAGTGTCACTAGTATGCCTCTACTTGACTAGCTCGTTAATCAAAGATGGTTATGTTTCCTAACCATGGACAAAGAGTTGTTATTTGATTAACGAGATCACATCATTAGATGAATGATCTGATTGACATGACCCATTCCATTAGCTTAGCACCCGATCATTTAGTATGTTGCTATTGCTTTCTTCATGACTTATACATGTTCCTATGACTATGAGATTATGCAACTCCCATTTGCCGGAGGAACACTTTGTGTGCTACCAAACATCACAACGTAAATGGGTGATTATAAAGGAGCTCTACAGGTGTATCCAATGGTAGATGTTGGGTTGGCGTATTTCGAGAATAGGATTTGTCACTCCGATTGTCGGAGAGGTATCTCTGGGCCCTCTCGGTAATGCACATCACATAAGCCTTGCAAGCATTGCAACTAATGAGTTAGTTGCGGGATGATGTATTATAGAACGAGTAAAGAGACTTGCCGGTAACGAGATTGAACTAGGTATTGGATACCGACGATCGAATCTCGGGCAAGTAACATACCGATGACAAAGGGAACAACATATGTTGTTATGCGGTCTGACTGATAAAGATCTTCGTAGAATATGTAGGAGCCAATATGGGCATCCAGGTCCCGCTATTGGTTATTGACTGGACACGTGTCTCGTTCATGTCTACATTGTTGTCGAACCGTAGGGTCCGCACGCTTAAGGTTTCGATGACAGTTATATTATGAGTTTATGAGTTTTTATGTACCGAAGGAGTTCGGAGTCCCGGATGAGATCGGGGACATGACGAGGAGTCTCGAAATGGTCGAGACGTAAAGATCGATATATTGTACGACTATATTCGGACATCGGAAAGGTTCCGAGTGATTCGGGTATTTTTCGGAGTACCGGGTAGTTACGGGAGAAGCAATGGGCCTTGATGGGCTTTAGTGGGAAGAGGAGAAAGGGCCAAGGGGATGCTGCGCCCCCCTCCCCTCTAGTCCGAATTGGACTAGGGAAAAGGGGGTCGGCCACCTTTCCTACTCCTCCACTTCCTTCTCCCTTCCTCCCCTCTTGATGGACTCCTACTAGGACTTGGAGTCCTAGTAGGACTCCCATCCTGGCCGCACCAATGGCCTTGGCCGGCCTCCTCCTCCTCCATCCTTTATATATTGAGGCAAGGGGCACCCCATAGAGACACAAGTTGATCCTTGAGATCGTTCCTTAGCCGTGTGCGGTGCCCCCTGCCACCATATTCCACCTCGATCATATTGTAGCAGTGCTTAGCCGAAGCCCTGCGACAGTAGAACATCAAGATCGTCACCACGCCGTCGTGCTGACGGAACTCTTCCCCGACGCTTTGCTGGATCGGAGCACGGGGATCGTCATCGAGCTGTACGTGTGCTAAGAACTCGGAGGTGCCGGAGTAACGGTGCTTGGATCGGTCGGATCGGGAAGACGTACGACTACTTCCTCTATGTTGTGTTATCGCTTCCGCAGTCGGTCTGCGTGGGTACGTAGACAACACTCTCCCCTCTCGTTGTTGTGCATCACCATGATCTTGTGTGTGCGTAGGAATTTTTTTGAAATTACTACGTTCCCCAACAGTGGCATCCGAGCCTAGGTTTTATGGTTTGATGTTATATGCACGAGTAGAACACAAGTGAGTTGTGGGCGATATAAGTCATACTGCCTACCAGCATGTCATACTTTGGTTCGGCGGCATTGTTGGACGAGACGACCCGGACCGACATTACGTGTACGCTTACGCGAGACCGGTTCTCCCGACGTGCTTTGCACATAGGTGGCTTGCGGGCGACAGTCTCTCCAACTTTAGTTGAACCGAGTGTGGCTACGCCCGGTCCTTGCGAAGGTTAAAACAGAGTCAAATTGACAAACTATCATTGTGGTTTTGATGCGTAGGTAAGATTGGTTCTTGCTTAAGCCCGTAGCAGCCACCGCCGCAACCTTCTGTACACACGAGATCCCATCTTGGGGCCTGTTTCGGAGCTCCGCCGGAGGGGGCATCCATCACGGAGGGCTCCTACATCATCACCATAGCCCTTCCGATGAAGTGTGAGTAGTTTACCTTAGACCTTCTGGTCCATAGTTAGTAGCTAGATGGCCTCTTCTCTCTTTTTGGATCTCAATACAATGTTCTCCCCCTCTCTCATGGAGATCTATTCGATGCAATTTTCTTTTTCTGGTGTGTTTGTTGAGACCGATGAATTGTGGGTTTATGATCAAGATTATCTATGAACAATATTTGAATCTTCTCTGAATTCTTTTATGTATGATTGGTTATCTTTGCAAGTCTCTTTGAATTATCAGTTTGGTTTGGCCTACTAGATTGGTTTTTCTTGCAATGGGAGAAGTGCTTAGCTTTGGGTTCAATCTTGCGGTGTCCTTTCCCAGTGACAGTAGGGGCAGCAAGGCACGTATTGTATTGTTGCCATCGACGATAACAAGATGGTTTTTTTATCATATTGCATGAATTTATCCCTCTACATCATCTCATCTTGCTTAAGGCGTTACTCTGTTTTCTTGAACTTTATACTCTAGATCCATGCTGGATAGCGGTCAATGAGTGGAGTAATAGTAGTAGATGCAGGCAGGAGTCGGTCTACTTGTCTCGGACGTGATGCCTATATACATGATCATACCTAGCTATTCTCATAACTATGCTCAATTCTGTCAATTGCTCAACAGTAATTTGTTCACTCATCGTAAAAAAAATATGCTCTTGAGAGAAGCCACCAGTGAAACCTATGGCCCCCGGGTCTATCTTCATCATATTAATCTTCCATCACTTTATTATTGACTTTGCTTTTTTACTTTGCTTTTATTTTACTTTGCATCTTTATCACAAAAAAAACCAAAAATATTATCCTATCATATCTATCAGATCTCACTCTCGTAAGTGACCGTGAAGGGATTGAGAACCCCTTATCACGTTGGTTGCGAGGAGTTATTTGTTTTGTGTAGGTGCGAGGGACTCGCGCGTAGCCTCCTACTGGATTGATACCTTGGTTCTCAAAAACTGAGGGAAATACTTACGCTACTTTGCTGCATCATCCTTTCCTCTTCAAGGAAATCCAACGCAGTGCTCAAGAGGTAGCAAGAAGAATTTCTGGCGCCGTTGCCGGGGAGTCTACACAAAAGTCAACATACCAAGTACCCATCACAATCCCTTATCTCCCGCATTACATTATTTGCCATTTGCCTCTCGTTTTCCTCTCCCCCACTTCACCCTTGCCGTTTTATTCGCCCTCTCTTTTCCGTTTGCCTCTTTCTCGCTTGCTTGTCATTATGTCTGAATTTGGGGAAATTATTGCCGATATGGGCAATAATAATATCTTAGAAAATTCTGACGCTCCTGCTGAGGAACCCCTACCTTGCATACAAAAATATTTTGAATTGGTAGTGGTAATATTATTGGGAAAGGAGTTATTCAAGATTTCTTTACTTGTGCCGGTGCTTTGCCTTCTATGGGCGGTTCTATTCTTTATAGAACAAGTAGTCTTGCAGACGCTATTGCCATGCTTATAGTTGAACTAGAAAGGCATTTTTTGCACATGCATCCTTGCATACAGAGAATTTTCCTAGAATTCTCTAATATTGAGCATTCTTATGTTAAGCGTGCCGCCACTATCTTTTTGGCTCATGAGTTTAGATTCATAATAAAAGAGGCCAAAGAAATCTTTGCGCATTATAGGGTGGATGCTAGTCATCCTCCCATTGAAGGCATCCTTTTTAATCTAGAAGACATGATGCGTTTACAATCTTTGGATCATATTGCTTATAATGAAAATCTTAGGAAAAAGGTTCCCGCCGATGTTCTAGTTGATAGAATTTCCGAGCTTAATGATGATTTTGCTATTCAGAATAATGGACTAGGTTTTCCTCTTGAACTAAGGCTTGTGGCTTTTTGCCAAAAGAATGCTCTTAACGATGAATTGGTTGTGCAATACAAAGGGCCTAGGGAGGAACCCATACCTCCCGAGATTGATCTTGGGGACTTTTGTCCCATTAAATTTAGCCCTTTTGATTATTTTTGCTTGCCTCAAACAAAACTTGCCGCTGAACATAGAGAATATGAGAAAAGTTTTCATGACTTGCCTTACCACTACTATGGCAATACCTAGATCCATCCTTACTTTTATGCCTAGCTAGGGGCGTTAAACGATAGCGCTTGTTGGGAGACAACCCAATTTTATTTTTAGTTTTTTGCTTTTTGCTTCTGTTTAAGAATAAATCTTTGATCTAGCCTCTGGTTAGATGTGTTTTTATGTTTTAAGTAGTGTTTGTGCCAAGTTAAACCTATAGGATCTTCTTGGATGATAGTTATTTGATCTTGCTGTAATTTCCAGAAACTTTCTGTTCACGAAAACAATTTTTAAAAATCACCAGAACGTGATAAAATAGTGATTCCAATTGCTTCTGATCAATAAACAAATTTCCTAGGCTGTCATATTTTGGCTGAATTTTTCGAGTTCCAGAAGTTTGCGTTAGTTACAGATTACTACAGACTGTTCTGTTTTTGACAGATTCTGTTTTTCGTGTGTTGTTTACCTATTTTGATGAATCTATGGCTAGTAAAATAGTATATAAACCATAGAGAAGTTGGAATATAGTAGGTTTAACACCAATATAAACAAATAATGAGTTCATTACAGTACATTGAAGTGGTCTTTTGTTTTCTTTCGCTAACGGAGCTCACGAGATTTCTGTTGAGTTTTGTGTTGTGAAGTTTTCAAGTTTTGGGTGAAATCTTTTGATGGATTATGGAACAAGGAGTGGCAAGAGCCTAAGCTTTGGGATGCCCATGGCACCCCCAGGATAATCTAAGGGCATCAAAAAGCCAAATCTTGTGGATGCCCCGGAAGGCATCCCCTCTTTCGTCTACTTCCATCGGTAACTTTATTTGGAGCTATATTTTTATTCACCACATGATATGTGTTTTGCTCGGAGCATCTTGTATGATTTGAGTCTTTGCTTTTTAGTTTACCACAATCATCCTTACTGTACACACCTTTTGAGAGAGCCATACATGATTTGGAATTTGATAGAATACTCTATGTGCTTCGCTTATATCTTTTGAGTTATATAGTTTTGCTCTAGTACTTCACTTATATCTTTTAGAGCACGGTGGTGGATTTGTTTTAAAGAAACTATTGATCTATCATGCTTCACTTAGATTATTTTGAGAGTCTTAAATAGCATGGTAATTTTCTTAAATAATCTTAATATGCTAGGTGTACAAAAATAGTAAAAGCTTTCTTATGAGTGTGTTGGATACTAAGAAAAGTTTGATGCTTGATCATTGTTTTGAGATATGGAGGTGATAATATCAAAGTCGTGCTAGCTGAGTAGTTGTGAATTTGAGAAATGCTTGTGTTGAAGTTTGCAAGTCTCATAGCATGCACGTATGGTAAACGTTATGTAACAAATTTGAAACATGAGGTGTTCTTTGATTGTCCTGTTTATGAGTGGCGGTCGGGGACGAGCGATGGTCTTTTCCTACCAAATCTACCCCCTAGGAGCATGCACGTAGTTCTTGGTTTTTGATGGCTTGTAGATTTTTGCAATAAGTATGTGAGTTCTTTATGACTAACGTTGAGTCCATGGATTATACACACTCTCACCCTTCCATCATTGCTAGCCTCTTCGGTACCGTGCATTACCCTTTCTCACATTGAGAGTTGGTGCAAACTTCGTCGGTGCATCCAAACCCCATGATATGATACGCTCTTTCACACATAAACCTCTTTATATCTTCCTCAAAATAGCCACCATACCTACCTATTATGGCATTTCCATAGCCATTCCGAGATATATTGCCATGCAACTTTCCACCATTCCGTTTATCATGACACATTCATCATTGTCATATTGCTTAGCATGATCATGTAGTTGACATAATATTTGTGGCAAAGCCACCGTTCATAATTATTTCATACATGTCACTCTTGATTCATTGCATATCCCGGTACACCGCCGGAGGCATTCATATAGAGTCATACTTTGTTCTAGTATCGAGTTGTAATCATTGAGTTGTAAATAAATAGAAGTGTGATGATCATCATTTAATAGAGCATTGTCCCAAGAAAAAAGACCAAAATAAAAAAAGAAGGCCAATAAAAAGAAATAAAAAGGGGCAATGCTACTATCCTTTTTTCCAGACTTGTGCTTCAAAGTAGCACCACAATCTTCATGATAGAGAGTCTCTTGTTTTATCACTTACATATACTAGTGAGAATTTTTCATTATAGAACTTGGCTTGTATATTCCAACAATGGGCCTCCTCAAGTGCCCTAGGTCTTCGTGAGCAAGTAAGTTGGATGCACACCCACTTAGTTTCTTTTGTTGAGCTTTCATACATTTATAGCTCTAGTGCATCCGTTGCATGGCAATCCCTACTCCTTGCATTAACATCAATTGATGGGCATCTCCATAGCTCATTGATTAGCCTCGTTGATGTGAGACTTTCTCCTTTTTTGTCTTTTCCACATAAACCCCATCATCATATTCTATTCCACCCATAGTGCTATATCCATGGCTCACGCTCATGTATTGCGTGAAGGTTTATAAAGTTTGAGATTACTAAAGTATGAAATAATTGCTTGGCTTGTCATCGGGGTTGTGCATGATGAGAACATTCTTGTGTGACAAAAATGGAGCATGACTAAACTATATGATTTTGTAGGGATGAACTTTCTTTGGCCATGTTATTTCAAGAAGACATAATTGCTTAGTTAGTATGCTTGAAGTATTATTATTTTTATGCCAATATGAACTTTTATCCTGAATCTTTCAGATCTGAATATTCATACCACAATTAAGAAGAATTACATTGAAATTATGCCAAGCAGCACTCCGCATAAAAAAATTCTGTTTTTTATCATTTACCTACTCGAGGACGAGCAGGAATTAAGCTTGGGGATGCCTGATACGTCTCCAACGTATCTATAATTTTTGATTGCTCCATGCTATATTATCTACTGTTTTAGACAATATTGGGCTTTATTATCCACTTTTATATTATTTTTGGGACTAACCTATTAACCGGAGGCCCAGCCCAGAATTGCTGTTTTTTGCCTATTTCAGAGTTTTTCAGAAAAGGAATATCAAACGGAGTCCAAACGGAATGAAACCTTTGGGAACGTGATTTTCTCACCAAACGTGATCCAGGAGACTTGGACCCTAAGTCAAGGAAGCTTCGAGGAGGGCACGAGGTAGGAGGGCGCGCCCTCCACCCTCGTGGGCCCCCTGTTGCTCCACCGACATACTTCTTCTTCCTATATATACCTACGTACCCCCAAATGATCAGATACGGAGCCAAAAACCTAATTCCGCTGACGTAACCTTCTGTACCCACGAGATCCCATCTTGGGGCCTGTTCCGGAGCTCCGCCGGAGGGGGCATCCGTCACGGAGGGCTTCTACATCATCACCATAGCCCTTCCGATGAAGTGTGAGTAGTTTACCTCAGACCTTCGGGTCCATAGTTAGTAGCTAGATGGCCTCTTCTCTCTTTTTGGATCTCAATACAATGTTCTCCCCCTCTCTCGTGGAGATCTATTCGATGTAATTTTCTTTTTGCGGTGTGTTTGTTGAGACCGATGAATTATGGGTTTATGATCAAGATTATCTATGAACAATATTTGAATCTTCTCTGAATTCTTTTATGTATGATTGGTTATCTTTGCAAGTCTCTTCGAATTATCAGTTTGGTTTGGCCTACTAGATTGGTTTTTCTTGCAATGGGAGAAGTGCTTAGCTTTGGGTTCAATCTTGCGGTGTCCTTTCCCAGTGACAGTAGGGGCAGCAAGGCACGTATTGTATTGTTGCCATCGAGGATAACAAGATGTGGTTTTTATCATATTGCATGAATTTATCTCTCTACATCATGTCATCTTGCTTAAGACGTTACTCTGTTTTCTTGAACTTAATACTCTAGATGCATGCTGGATAGCGGTCGATGAGTCGAGTAATAGTAGTAGATGCAGGCAGGAGTCGGTCTACTTGTCTCGGACGTGATGCCTATATACATGATCATACCTAGATATTCTCATAACTATGCTCAATTCTGTCAATTGCTCAACAGTAATTCGTTCACCCACCGTAAAATATTTATGCTCTTGAGAGAAGCCACTAGTGAAACCTATGGCCCCCGGGTCTATCTTCATCATATTAATCTTCCATCACTTTATTATTGCCTTTGCTTTTATTTTACTTTGCATCTTTATCACAAAAAAACCAAAAATATTATCCTATCATATCCATCAGATCTCACCCTAATTTTTCATGCCTACTTTGACCTGCTATATCTCCGCATCTGTAGCTCCGATTCATGCATATAGCATATCAAAATGTTCGTCTCAGAGAGTACATCATTCATTCCATTGCATCATTTTCATTTGAGCTCATCTTGATGCCTGAAATGCTCTTAGAAGTGGGCTTCGTGAGTTAATTGTCAGATCTGTTACTTCATCTTAGACTTTTGTCATTTTTGCCATGGTTATTGTGTGCATGATATGCCCATGAGTTCTACATATGTTTTGTTAAGGGTTTTGTCATCTTTCCAGAGGTGCAACCCATGTATTTTTGTGAGGTGTGTGTTTCCTAGTGCAAGCTTGCAAAGTGAGGCACTCAGTAACTCCGTTTTCAGGGACTTAGTAATTTCACTAAGTCCTGGGATTGTTTAGTTCATGATGCCATATGTTCATGCTGTTTTCTAGTGATCCGTGCCTCTTTTGAGGATGATCAGTAAAGGAGTTTTGTTAATATTGTAGTGCTCTACCCATCCATGTCTTTGTTTGCAATTATGGAGCACCCTAGCTTGAGTCAATCGAGCTCTACTTTTGCTTCGTTGTGAATCTGGGTAGATCGTCAACTTGTTTGCGATTTTGCCGATGATGTTGTAGTTGATCCTTGCTTGCTATGCCTTTGTTCTTGCCATGTCTAGCTTGAATGTGCCTTCTTAATGGATGTATGCTTGCCTTGCCATGACTTGCACCGTAGTGAGTGCATCGAGCTCGTAAACATGCCTTCATGAGTTATGTTTCAGCATGTGTCAGTTTTCACTAAGTCTGAAAACTGATTATGTTTTTGCTATGTTCGTGTGCTTGTTAGTATATTTCGGATCCCTTTTGGCTCAAGGTCTCTAAGGGACTTTTGTTAAGCTTGTAGAGTAGCTCCATGCCATGTTCTTCTTTGTCATAATCAGGTCCTGTAGCATGTTATTTTGTTGTTCCGAAGAGGGCTATATGATCTGAAATTTCAGACAAGTATTAATTTCACTAAGTCTGAGATCTGTTTACCATTTGCGTTTTTGCCATGCTTGTTTGAACCTGTTAATGGATGAATTGGCCGTAGCTCAGTGCTAGACTTTTGTTAAGAATCTTGAATGCTTCCCTGCCATGTATTTTGTTGTCTTATTTGAGTGTTGTAGCATGTTCATCTCATTGCATTTAGAGGCCTACTTGTTGTAAATCGCAGACCGGTGTCATATTTGAATCGCTTGCCATTTCCAAACCGTAACTCCGATTCCGGTGATCTTTATATCGTTTTCAAGCGATTTCATCTCATATTTCCAGTGGCACACTTGGTTTTCCAAGTTGAGGCCAGGTTCATGCATTTCTTGTCATATCTTGCATTTTGCATCCCGCATCGCATCCCGCATAGCATATCATCATTGCATCTTATTGTTTGAGCTTCTTATAGCGTTGCTAGTTGCAGGTGAAGATTGGAGGTGTTCCTTGTTGGAATATTTATTTACTTGTTGGGATATCATCATATTATCTTGTTATCTTAATGCATCTATACACTTGGTAAAGGGTGGAAGGCTCGGCCTCTCGCCTAGTGTTTTGTTCCACTCTTGCCGCCCTAGTTTCCGTCATATCGGTGTTATGTTCCCGGATTTTGCGTTCCTTACGCGGTTGGGTTATAATGGGAACCCCTTGATAGTTCGCCTTGATTAAAGCTTTTCCAGCAATGCCCAACCTTAGTTTTACCATTTGCCACCTAGCCTTTTTTTCTCTTGGGTTTCCGGAGCCCGAGGGTCATCTTATTTAAACCCCCCGGGCCAGTGCTCCTCTGAGTGTTGGTCCAACCTAGAGCCCCTTGCAGCGCCACCTCGGGGAAACTCAAGGTTTGGTTTTAGTTGTATGGAGCGCTCATCTGAGTGTGCCCTGAGAACGAGATATGTGCAACTCCTATCGGGATTTGTCGGCACATTCGGGCGGTGTTGCTGGTCTTGTTTTAACCTGTCGAAATGTCTTGAAGTACCGAGATACCGAGTCTGATCGGAACGTCTTGGGAGGAGGTCTATTCCTTCGTTGACCATGAGAGCTTGTCATGGGCTAAGTTGGGACTCCCCTGCAGGGATTGAACTTTCGAAAGCCGTGCCCGCGGTTATGGGCAGATGGGAATTTGTTAATGTCCGGTTGTAGATAACTTAAACCTTAATTTAATTAAAATGAATCAATCGAGGGTGTAACCGTGATGGCCTCTTCTCCGCGGAGTCCGGGAAGTGGACACGGTGTTGGAGTAATGTTTGCCACATGATTGCCCTGTTTAGTTATGCGTTCGTGCTTTGCCTTCTCTTCTCGCTCTCTTTTGCGAATAAGTTAGCCACCATACATGCTAGTCGCTTGCTGCAGCTCCACATATAATTGCCTTACCCCTTCCTATAAGCTTAAATAGTCTTGATCGCGAGGGTGCGAGATTGCTGAGTCCCTGTGGCTCACAGATTCCTATTACACCAGATGCAGGTCCAGGTGATCCCGCTCTAGGTGACACGTATGAGCTCAAGTGGGAGTTCGACGAGGACTCTCAACGTTACTATGTGTCCTTTCCTAATGATCAGTAGTGGTGCCCAGTTGGGGGTGATTGGGACCGTGTCGCATGTTGGGTTTTTCTTCTATTTTGGCGCCGTAGTCGGGCCATGAGTGTTTGGATGATGTATGCTATTTATGTTCTTTGATTGACGTGGCGAGTGTAAGCCAACTATGTATCTCCCCTTTTATTATCTATATTACATGGGATGTTGTGATGATTGCCTAACTTGCGACATTGCTTTCAATGCGGTTATGTCTCTAAGTCGTGCCTCGACACGTGGGAGCTATAGCCGCATCGAGGGCGTTACACTAGCGTTGGAGGACCGTACTCGCACCACCGCGTGCGCCACGAGCAGGGCACCAGACGGCACCCGTGCCGTCTGGGAGGCAGTGTGGGGGTGCCCTGCTCCCCCAAAGGTACGCGTTTTTGCCTGGCGAGTCGCGACGAATTCTTTGGCCATCCTTGAAAACAAACGGAAAAGAAAACTTGAGGTTTCTGATACATGTGCTCTTTGCGGTATGGAATGCGAGGACTCGTCATGCCCTATGCAGATGCCCTTTGGCGCAGCGACTATGGAAGGCTATGGCCGGCATATGGAGAATGCCTAAGGTGGACACTATCGCCAACACAGGCAAAGAATGGATCATTCATTTGCTTGATGGCTGTCAAGATGAAGTTCGGCTTCCTATCATCATGACGCTATGGCGAAACTGGTACGTTCGGAATGAGGTGTATCATGGTAAACTAGCACCGTCGGTTGATGCGTCCTGCCGATTCTTTTGTGGCTACATCGATACATTATTGCACATAAGGCAGTACCCAAGTGCTGATATGGAGAAAGGGAAGACGGTGGTCTCCTATGTTGGACGGGACAGAAAGCAAAAATCACATGAAATGCTTTTATGAGACAAAGCCCCTGAGCGATGGACACCACCGCCACTAGGCTCGGTGAAACTTAACACTGATGGGTCATGGTTGGAGGAGGAGAGTATAGGTGGAGCTGGCGTGATTCTTCGAGACTGTACAGGGGCCATCATCTTTGCCTCATGTCGTTTCATCCCTCGCTGTGCAAGTGGGCTTGAAGCTGAGATTGCAGCTATCATGGAAGGGGTGTCTATCGCACTGGATAGGAGCACAGACTGGCTGTTGATCGAGACGGACTGCATGGCGACAGCATGCATGATTACTTCCCAAGCTCCTGATAGATCCCCGGCTGCCGCTATGGTGAATGACATTAAGCAATTACTGAGCTCTAGAACACATGAAATAAAGCTTGTAGGACGTGCCCAGAACAAAGCTAGTCATGTACTAGCTCGCATGGGCCGATCTCTCCCTAAAACAGCTGTCTGGTTGCGTTGTGCGTCTGAGGAAGTTGAGACTCTATGTCAACTTGAGTGTAATAACTCTATTTAAATAATGATTTTGTTCCTTTCGCAAAAAAAAAGATGTCCAAAAACACCAAAAATACACACAGCCAAAAAAGAAAAAAAGAAATGAAAAGAAAAAAACTCCGTGGTTTTTAACGAACCAGGAGATTCTCCAGATAGATCTACGTGCTGTGCTCGAAAAGAAATCAGCCAGACTCCATGCATATACTACATCAAGCAGATCAATAGATCAATAGATCAATAGACTCCATTGCATCCTATCCGTTCCGTGGATCACATAAACAGATCAATAGATACTACATCAAGCAGAGGCATTCCGACGTACTACCACATCATTCACAGCCGGCGGCGAGCAAAGACGGATGACGGCGACATGGCCAGAGCTGTCTCGTTGACGTACCACGTCATTTTCAACATCGTGTACAGGACGCGATCGAGTCCGTCTTCCGGTTCCGATGCGCGTCAAGGGCTGGCGCGTCCTCATTTGCAGCCCTGTCTTCGCCGCCGCGCACCGGTTCCACCATGGTGCCCGGGCATTATCTGCCATCAGCTGGGCCCAATTCAATCCCACGTAGTGGGTCAGCGCCGTCCCATGGCGCCCCTGGCCCGGGCGTCATGCGGATGGGCCATTTTGTGATTTTTTTATGAAATGAATTTGTTTTTTGTGCTAAACTTTTCAAAAAAGTCAAATTTGTCGGTTTTCACCGGTTTGGTGGTATAATAAATACTCTCTCCGATCCTTTTTAGTTCGCATATAAGATTTGTTTGAAGTCAAACCTTGTAAAGTTTGACCAACTTTATAGAAAAAAATACGAATATTCGCAATGTGAAATCATTATCATTAGATGCGCTGTGACTTCAATTTTCATATTGTATAACTTTAGTATTGTAGATATTGATATTATAATATAAATATGGTCAAACTTTGTGAAGTTTGACTTCAGAAAATTCTTATATGCGGAGTAAAAAGGACCGGAGGGAGTAGGTGGATGGATCTTCACGTTATTGCTTTCTTGGGATGGTTTGTGTTTAACCAACCAGGAGATTAATTCTCTAGGTAGGTTTACTTGTTGGACAATCAATAAACAGGGTCGATACACCAATTGCAAAAAAAGAAAAAACAACAGAGTCCATGCACAGATTGCATCCCGTCTGTTCCGTGGATGGCATAATAAACCAATCAATATATACATCAAGCAGAGGGATCGCAACGTACTACTGCATCATGGCCGGCGGCGCAGCAAACACGGACGACGGCGCCATGGCCGGAAGTGTCACGTTGCCCTACCATGCCATCTTCGACATCCTCTCCAGGACGCCGGTGAAGTCCGTCTGCCGGTTCCGGTGTGCGTCAAAGGGCTGGCGCGACCTCATCTCTCCAGCCCGGTCTTCGCCGCCGCGCACCGGCTCCACCATGGCCCGCTCCTCGTCGACTCAGGATGCTTTCCAGAAGAAGAGCCCGGCGGAGGCCGAGACATGCGGCTCATGGACATGGACGGCAACGTCCTCAGAGTCATCAAGGGCATCGGCGGCTACGGGATGATGTGCACCACGAGCGTCGACGACCTCATCTGTGTCAACGGCGCCTGCTGCGACGGCGTCCAGGTGATCGATCCGGTCACCGGGGAGGTGCTCGTGACATGCCCACAGGAGGACATCGTAGAGCACGACGCGTTCCCCTACGCAGCGACGCGCTACTACAGCATCTTCGGCTTCGGCCATGCTGGTCCGTTACGTCGTCACCGACTGCACCGTTGAGGTCCTCACCTTATTAGGAGACGACAGGGCGTGGAGGAAAACACACGAGCCGCCGATCGAAGACCTCAACTTTAACTTGGGCTCTCCCGTCGCCATCGACGGCGTCATCTACTTCTTGCAGAAGCATGAGAAATATGTGTGTACCATGATATACTACGCTGCTTCTACCTCGAGAGCGAGCGGTGGAAGGCTGGCGCGATCCATGGACCGCTGAAAACCGCGGGCAAGATGAAGTGGAGCGAAACAATAGCGATGCGCATGACAGAGCTCAACGGCGCCTTTTGCATGGTACAGATGGTGGCCGATCGAAGGCTGAACGGCCGATTGTTCCGTCCACCAACATATGGATCCTGGAGGATCCCATCAAGAGCAGCTGGATCAAAGCTTACACCATCACAATGGCCCCGTGCGTATGCCGTTATATGCCGCTGAGGGTAATGCATGATGGAAAACTGCTGTTACAATGCTCACTTGATTATGGGAAATCGTTGGTGCTTCAGATCTACGATCCTCGTGATACATGCACGCAAGTCACGGGGACTCCGGAGGATCTCGCCGGCAGAATTGGCGTTTGTAACTTGCGTTTGGACAGTCGTGTGTCTGCGAAGAATTCATTAGCACACTTTGTAGACCAAGCATTGTTCTTTCTTTTGGTAACTAGCAAGGTGAAGCCCTGAAAAACTAGAGAGTACGTTGGACATTTGTGATATTCTACATCATTGTTGAACTATATATACAGGACGGTGAGTTGCTAGGCGAAGAAAAACACACTATATATGAGGCATATGCCCATGCATGTCTGCCTGATGCCATCTTTCTTTGTACCCTCTAAGTTTTGAGTGTCTGCTTTGTTGGGATTTGCTCACAAATCGGTTACATCTAAATACAATGAACACACATGCACAAAAAACTTTAGCAAGCGAACCAACCTGTGGCAGTGGCGAATCTACAGAGAAATGGAGGGTGGGCTGTGCTCCCTATGTCATGTGAATATGCGTTATGTTGGACTGACAAATGACTAGATTGGGCCTTTAAACTAGTAGTAAAAACTATTTTGCAAAGCTGGAGGGGGGGCTTAAGCCTGTTAAAGCCCCCCTAGTAGATTCGCCCATGGTTGGATGGTTAGACGGACTGTGGTATCTCCAGCCCACCAGTGTTCAAGTCCTGGTGCTCGCATTATTTCTGGATTTATTTCAGGATTTCTGGCGATGTGCTTTCAGTGGGAGGAGATGTTCGCGTCAACGACGAGGCGCCTACGGTGACTTCGTAAATTTCAAGATGACATGCTGGTTCAGTATCTCGGAGGTGCTCATAGGGATAGGGTGTGCATGTGTGCGTTCATAGGGATGAGTGCATGCGCGTATGTATGATCGCTTAAGTCTGTACTGATGTTAAAAAAAAACTTTAGCAAAAGGCATGTGTCACATCTGTTTTCTCTCTTCTTTTCTTTTTTCAAATCCCACATGGTATAACACTCACGCACCTGCCTGTGCTTATATACAGGAGCAGCCGAGAGACCCAAAACCTAAACCTAAACGTACTTGCTTTTGGACTCTACACGGACAGCAAAACAAAAGTCACCACTTGTAAACCAAGCATTGTTGTTTCTTTCGGTAAGATGAGGCCATGAAAAACTATAGAGAGTACGTTCGACATTTGTGATATTCAACATCATTTTTGAACTATATATGAGGCATATAACCATGCATGTCTTTCTGATGGGCAGCTAGCTATCTTTATGTCTTTTGAGCTTTATGCCATCTAAGTTTTGAAACCTCCATCGATACTTTACGCCACATACTCATCACTACCGGGGTCGCTGGCTTTCCAGACCTCGGCCCCCTGCATCGCGACATTCGTTTTCATCACGTGGTGCATAGTCTCATGATCTAGGCGGGGGTATTGTGTGAGACATCCTCGCCATCAACATCGGTTCTCCTGTTGCTGCCAACACGTTTTGCTTGTCTCCCAATGCCATAAACTGCTTCTTGCTTTACGAAAACCATGGACGGTGCACCAAAGCTCGGTACGGATTGTTGGTATTGGCTCATAGACGAGTACTTTCGACTGAGAGCACGCCCACAGAACCGGTAGAGTACTTTCCGGCCATATGTAGAGCGTAGTATGAGATACTCGGTTTTGCTGAGAAATACAAAGTACAGGAGGTGGAGCCGTAGAGCTAGTTGGATAGATTCCTTATGAAGAATCCATCAAAGTACCAAGGTAGCGTAAACCAAAAACTACTCCTAGCATCTACCAAGACAGCCCAAAAGCAACTCTAGCAGACCCCGCATCCCGCCCCGATCAGTAAAATAACCGCCAAAATGCGGGTTGGGGCGGAAAAACCAGTCCGATCAGACACCGCATCCCGTCCCGGCCCGCAAAAATTTTAGGGGGCGCGGCAAAATCCTGACCCTAATCCGAGAAAACGCAGGTTTTTCCCTCGCGGCTGCGGTGCCCTGCATATAAACGAAAGCGGTTGATGGGGGGACATTTCATCCCGCACTTTCCCCACCAACCACCTCTCATCTCCCCCTCGCACCGCCGCCGGCCGCTGCCCAAGATTCCGGCGAAAGCAGTTGGCAGGAGCACGCCGGAAGGCCACCACGCGCACGAGGCCTCCCCTCCCTTCCCCCCTGTGTCAGCCGGCCGCCAGATTTGCAGATCTGCGGCACTTCATCGCAGGCCGCCGGATTTGGCTTTTTCTGGCCGCCGGTTGCTGCCCCAAGCAATGGAGTGGTCGGAGAGCCTCTCCCGCAGCCCAGGCAAGGGCGCATCACCGCATGCAGGTACCGGTTCGTCCGGCCGTCAACCGGGCTCGGCGCTCGCGCAGCATCTTTGTGGCTTGCCGATGTCGCTCATAGAGTGCGACGACTGCACGCGGAAAGTGCTGCGGCTCACTTCGGGCACGCCGAAGCATCCTGGATTGGGGTTCTTCAAATGCAAAAACGACAGGGTACACTTGCGTAGCTCATTTCATAACTCATTTTTAGTTCAATTGCGGTAGCTCACTTCGAGCTTGCTCATTCTTTTGTGTAGGACGATGGATACTCATTTTGGTTTTGGGAAGGCCAATACATTGATTTGTTGATAGAAAGAAACTTAATATATGTTAGTGCACTCCTTAGTACAATCGAAGGCAATGATGCGGCTGCATGTGCAACTAGAGGAGAAACAACGTCTACTTCTTTCGAACCAAAGATGAAGAAAGAAGAATGCAAAATCAAGAATCCGCAGATCAACAATGAATGCATGGAGAAGATATTTGTCCAACTTGTGGGAGCAGTTATGAAAGTTGGAAATCTTCTGAAATGCATACTTGTGGTTCTTGTTTTCTTTGGTTTTGCTATTCTAGCAAAGAGTTGGTGATGTCTTTTGTATCTAATGTTGTTGCAAAAGCAAAGAAATGCATTATGCTAGATCAATTTAAGTTGCAAATCTAAGTTTGGAGGGCCGGAAGGAGCTGCGCCAGACCAGACGCCGCAAAGCCGACCCGTAAAAAAGGATATTTCAAAAATATCCTTTTTACAGGTCTATTATGCGGAGTCTGCAACTGTGACCGTCCGCGCCGGCCCACAAAGGCGTTTTTGCGCGAACTGCAATCACGTTTTGCAGGCTGAAAGAATGCAGAGTTTGCTAGAGTTGCTCTAAGTACCTAACTGCATCTCCCATCCCTTCTCCATCCAACGGCACCATGGTGAATGAAAGGAGAGGGACCAGGGAACTCCTGGCGACTCTGAAAGGAGGGAGGAGAGTGGAATTTCCGAAAATTCAAGTCATGGAATTTTCTGGTGTGGTGGATTAAATATTTTGTCAAATGGTTTTAAATTATTTTGATAATTACTTCGTGGCAGATTGTAAATAAGTTCAGCAACCCCAAACCAATGAGCGAACTAAAATACAAATGACAGTTACAACTAGACACCTGGCAACGGCACGCGGAGGACAGGGCGCAACACGAGTCCATTCTTCCGCCTTGTAGTGACGCCGAAGGCCTCGGTCATGTCAAACCCTGCAGGATCATCCAGCCCCGGCGCCTCCCAGTCGAAGTGCAGCAGGAGACTAGCAAGCGCGAGCTCCACGTTGGCGAGTCCAAACGCCAAGCCAGGGCAAATTCTCCTCCCAGAACCGAACGGCAGGAGCTCGAAGTCCGCTCCCCTGAAATCCACCTCCGACTTCTCGAATCGCTCCGGTCGGAACTCCTCCGGCGCATCGGGCCAGTACCGCTCGTCGCGGCTGAGCGCCCAGGCGTTCACCAGCACCTGTGTGCCCTGCGGCACGTCGTATCCGAGCACACGACAACCTGCCTCTTCCCGGCACTCTCGGGGGAGCAGCAGCGGCAGCGGCGTGTGCAGTCGGAGCGTCTCCCGGATCACGAGCTGCAGGTACGGGACGAGGTTGGCGAGCTGCTCCTCGACCACCGTGCCGCCCGCCTCGAAAGCTTGGCGAACCTCCGTTGTGACCCGATGCATCACCTTCGGGTTCTTCACCAGCTCCGCCATGATCCACTCAAGTGTTGTGGATGATGTCTCGCTGCCCGCAGCAAAGATGTCCTGCATTCATATTGTTTCTGAGTTGAGAAATCGACTATGCCGTCTGCTGACTCCGACTAAACAATCAAGCTCATACAGAAATCTTCTACTCCGGCCACCACATTAATTCATGGAAGTGGTTTAGTATTATATCTATCTATCTATCTATCTATCTATCTATCTATCTATCTATCTATCGAATATGGCGAATCTATCTATCTATCTACTAACTGGAGGCATCTTCCCAGCCACCACATTAATTCTACAAGCAAATAGATCTAAGCCGTCAATTCTATATAAAAGGAAATTCCAATGGTTCAGATTATATGCGAGTTGGTCATAAGTGTCTGGCTAGACTATGCTACCCTACCACTCCGAACAACGAAGAGGAGTCTCTGAAAAAAAAACTAGTAGGCAGTAGAAGTGTTTTAATGATTGGAAAGCTACATATCAATTGCAGAAGAGAACTACACAAACGCTAACTGATTGAACCGTCATGTTGATGAGCGTCTCATTGGCAGTTACCCGACAGAAGCTGAAGCGCTGAGGAGACTCATGCGAGGAGTTGATAACAAGTAATGGCCGGTGGCAGCTTCATCCTATGCTCATATTTCATGCTAATACTATATATGCCCTTAGTTTTGCCACATAATTAGGAAAAGCTAATTATAGGCTTTCTGTTAGCTTGTTGGATAAGCTAATTATAAGCTATTCGTTAGCTAATTATAAGCTTTTGTCATATACGTGATAAATTTTAGGGAAGCAATAATAGGCTTCGAGTTCACATATTTGATGGAAAAAACATAAAAGGAAGAGCAAAGAAATACAAATGATTTCTTTAGATGTACTCCCTCCGTCCCATAATATAAGAACGTTTTTGAAACTAGACTAGTTTCAAAAACGTTCCTATATTATGGGACGAAGGGAGTAATAAGTTTAGCCTGCCAAAGCGTCATATATTTTGGAACTCGTGTGTGTACTGAACAAAATATTGCGATAAATTAAATTTAATGCTTATCATCAAGAAAAAATGAATGTCCTGATTAACACCCATCAACACCCATAGAACACTTGCAACGATAGAATCCCCTATAAGTAGTAAATAAAGCATCTAGAAATATGAAATAAATAAACAAATAAAATCAATGTCATCTAGCATCAAATATGTGATAAATTCCAAGGAATCAACAATAGACTTCCTTTACTAGAAAAATGCAAAAAAAATGTAAAAAGAAAAAACAGAAAACAAGTACAAATCGTCTCTTTTATTGTGACATAACTTGACAATTTCTGGAATGGAAGAGACAGACCCTTGAGTCGCTCCGCCCAGGAGTGACATTGGCGGTTCCCCAACCAACCACCGCTAGTGCTCCCCCACTATCGTCTGTCCACCCTCCTCACCGCTGCCAGAAGATGCGACTAGGCTATGCCCGTTCCGCCGATAGCGGAGGTGAGACTTTCTCTCCTCACGGTGTTGTGGGTCAAAGTTTTGCTCGGTTGTGGGTCAAAGTATGCTATGCTGTGTACCGCACCTGAAGTGTGCCTGGCCACATATCTGGCAAGAGGGTACAAAGGTAATCTAGGAGTAGATCACCAGATAGCGGTCTAAATTATCCTTAGAGGAATAAGGATATGTTTCTCGGTTATGGAGGTGATAGAGAGTTCGACGTAAAGAGTTACGTCGATGCAAGCTTAACACCTATCCGGATAGCTCTGAGTAGAGATACCGGATACGTATAATGGAGCAACAATTTAGAATAGCTCCAAGTAGAATAGTTATTTGAAATGGCTCCAAATGTAGCGTAGTAGTTGCATCTACAAGATGACATAGAAATTTGCGAAGTACATACGGATCTGAATGTTGCAGACCCGTTGACTAAAACCTCTCTCACAAGCAACATGATCAAACCTAGAACTCATTGAGTGGTAATCACATAGTGATGTGAACTAGACTACTGACTCTAGTAAACTCTTGGGTGTTAGTCACATGGCGATGTGACCTATGAGTGTTAATCACATGGCGATGTGAACTAGATTATTGACTATAGTGCAAGTGGGAGACTGTTGGAAATATGCCCTAGAGGCAATAATAAATTGGTTATTATTATATTTCCTTGTTCATGATAATCGTTTATTATCCATGCTAGAATTGTATTGATAGGAAACTCAGATACATGTGTGGATACATAGACAACACCATGTCCCTAGTAAGCCTCTAGTTGACTAGCTCGTTGATCAATAGATGGTTATGGTTTCCTGACCATGGACATCGGATGTCGTTGATGATGGGATCACATCATTAGGAGAATGATGTGGTGGACAAGACCCAATCCTAAGCATAGCACTAGATCGTGTAGTTCGTATGCTAAAGCTTTTCTAATGTCAAGTATCATTTCCTTAGACCATGAGATTGTGCAACTCCCGGATACCGTAGGAATACTTTGGGTGTGCCAAA
Source organism: Triticum monococcum (assembly GCA_034509565.1). NCBI lineage: Eukaryota > Viridiplantae > Streptophyta > Magnoliopsida > Poales > Poaceae > Triticum > Triticum monococcum. The sequence goes on along the minus strand of CM067843.1, from coordinate 58,287,759 downwards.
CGTCACAACGTAACTGGGTGGCTATAAAGGTACACTACAGGTATCTCCGAAAGTGTCTGTTGGGTTGGCATGAATCGAGACTGGGATTTGTCACTCCGTGTGACAGAGAGGTATCTCTGGGCCCACTCGGTAGGACATCATCATAATGTGCACAATGTGATCAAGGAGTTGATCACGGGATGATGTGTTACGGAACGAGTAAAGAGACTTGCCGGTAACGAGATTGAACAAGGTATCGGGATACTGACGATCGAATCTCGGGCAAGTATCGTACCGACAGACAAAGGGAATTGTATACGGGATTGATTAAGTCCTTGACATCGTGGTTCATCCGATGAGATCATTGTGGAGCATGTGGGAGCCAACATGGGTATCCAGATCCCGCTGTTGGTTATTGACCGGAGAGTCATCTCTGTCATGTCTGCATGTCTCGCGAACCCGTAGGGTCTACACACTTAAGGTTCGGTGACGCTAGGGTTATAGAGATATTAGTATGCGGTAACCCGAATGTTGTTCGGAGTTCCGGATGAGATCCCGGACGTCACGAGGAGTTCCGGAATGGTCCAGAGGTAAAGAATTATATATAGGAAGTGCTATTTCGGCTATCGGAACAAGTTTCGGGGTCACCGGTATTGTACCGGGACCACCGAAAGGGTCCCGGGGGTCCACTGGGTGGGGCCACCTGCCCCGGACGGCCACATGGGCTGTAGGGGTGTGCGCCTTGGCCTATATGGGCCAAGGGCACCAGCCCCAAGAGGCCCATGCGCCAAGAGATAAGGAAAGGAAGAGTCCTAAAGGGGGAAGGCACCTCCTAGGTGCCTTGGGGAGGAGGGACTCCTCCCTACTCGCACCCTTCCTGGGAGGAAGGGCCAAGGCTGCGCCCCCCCTCTCCCTTGGCACTATATATAGTGGGGGGAAGGGAGGGCAGCCCCACCTAAGCCCTGGCGCCTCCCTCTCCCTCTCGTGACACATCTCCCTCCTCCCGCAGCGCTTGGCGACGCCCTGTTGGAATCCCGCTACTTCCACCACCACGCTGTCGTGCTGCTGGATCTCCATCAACCTCTCCTTTCCCCTTGCTGGATCAAGAAGGAGGAGATGTCGCTGCTCCGTACGTGTGTTGAACGCGGAGGTGCCGTCCGTTCGGCGCTAGGATCATCGGTGATTTGGATCACGACGAGTACGACTCCATCAACCCCGTTCTCTTGAACGCTTCCGCGCGCGATCTACAAGGGTATGTAGATCTACTCCTCCCTCATTGCTAGATGACTCCATATATTGATCTTGGTGACACGTAGGAAAATTTTGAATTATTGCTACGTTCCCCAACAGTGGCATCATGAGCTAGGTCTATTGCGTAGATTCTATGCACGAGTAGAACACAAAGTAGTTGTGGGCATTGATTTTGTTCAATATGCTTACCGTTACTAGTCCAATCTTGATTCGGCGGCATTGTGGGATGAAGCGGCCCGGACCGACCTTACACATACTCTTACGTGAGACTGGTTCCACCAACTGACATGCACTAGTTGCATAAGGTGGCTAGCGAGTGTCTGTCTCTCCCACTTTAGTCGGATCGGATTCGACGAAAAGGGTCCTTATGAAAGGTAAATAGCAATTGGCATATCACGTTGTGGTCTTTGCTTAGGTAAGAAACGTTCTTGCTAGAAACCCATAGCAGCCACGTAAAACATGCAAACAACAATTAGAGGACGTCTAACTTGTTTTTGCAGGGTATGCTATGTGATGTGATATGGCCAAGAAGAATGTGATGAATGATATGTGATGTATGAGATTGATCATGTTCTTGTAATAGGAATCACGACTTGCATGTCGATGAGTATGACAACCGGCAGGAGCCATAGGAGTTGTCTTTATTTATTATATGACCTGCTTGTCATTGAACAACGCCAGGTAATTACTTTACTTTATTGCTAACCGTTAGCTGTAGTAGTAGAAGTAATAGTTGGCGAGACAACTTCATGAAGACACGATGATGGAGATCATGGTGTCATGCCGTTGACGATGATGATCATGGAGCCCCGAAGATGGAGATCAAAAGGAGCAAAGTGATGATGGCCATATCATGTCACCTTTTGATTGCATGTGATGTTTATCATGTTTTTGCATCTTATTTGCTTAGAACGACGGTAGTAAATAAGATGATCCCTCATTAAAATTTCAAGAAAGTGTTCCCCCTAACTGTGCACCGTTGCGAAAGTTCGTCGTTTCGAAGCACCACGTGATGATCGGGTGTGATAGATTCTTACGTTCACATACAACGGGTGTAAGCCAGATTTACACACGCGAAACACTTAGGTTGACTTGACGAGCCTAGCATGTACAGACATGGCCTCGGAACACAAGAGACCGAAAGGTCGAGCATGAGTCGTATACAAGATACGATCAACATGAAGATGTTCACCGATGTTGACTAGTCCGTCTCACGTGATGATCGGACACGACCTAGTTGACTCGGATCATGTAATCACACTTAGATGACTAGAGGGATGTCTATCTGAGTGGGAGTTCATAAGATGAACTTAATTATCCTGAACATAGTCAAAAGGTCTTTGCAAATTATGTCGTAGCTCGCGCTTCAGTTCTACTGTTTAGTTATGTTCCTAGAGAAAATTTAGTTGAAAGTTGATAGTAGCAATTATGCGGACTATGTCCGTAAACTGAGGATTGTCCTCATTGCTTCATAGAAGGCTTATATCCTTAATGCACCGCACAGTGTGCTGAACCTCGAACGTTGTCTGTGGATGTTGCGAACATCTGACATACACGTTTTGATAACTACGTGATAGTTCAGTTAAACGGTTTAGAAGTTGAGGCACCGAAGACGTTTTTGAAACGTCGCGAAACATATGAGATGATTGGAGGGCTGAAATTGGAATTTTAGGCTCGTGCCCACGTCAAGAGGTATAAGTCCTCCGACGATTTTCTTAGCCTGCGAACTAACGGAGAAAAGCTCAATTGTTGAGCTTGTGCTCAGATTGTCTGAGTACAACGATCATTTGAATCGAGTGGGAGTTGATCTTCCAGATAAGATAGTGATGTTTCTCCGAAGTCATTACCACCAAGCTGCTAGAGCTTCGTGATGAACTATAATATATCAGGGACATATATGATGATCCTTGATATATTCGCGATGTTTGACACCACAAAAGTAGAAATCAAGAAGGAGAATCAATTGTTGATGGTTGGTGAAACCACTAGTTTCAAGGAGGGCAAGGGCAAGAAGGGATACTTCATGAAACGGCAATTCAGCTGCTGCTCTAGTGAAGAAACCCAAGGTTGAACCCAAACCCGAGACTAAGTGCTTCTGTAATAAGAGGAATAGCCACTGGAGTAGAATTACCCTAAATACTTGGTAGATGAGAAGGCTGGCAAGGTCGATAGAAGTATATTGGATATACATTGTGTTAATGTGTACTTTACTACTACTCCTAGTAGCACCACGGTATTAGATACCGTTTCGGTTGCTAAGTGTTAGTAAACTTGAAATAAAAGGCTGTGGAGTAAACGGAGACTAGGTGAGCTGACGATATGTGTTGGAAGTTTTTCCCAAGCTTGATGTGATCAAGCATCGCACGCTCCCTCTACCATCGAGATTGGTGTTTGCGTTGAGCATATACATGATTGGATTATGTCTATCGCAATACAGTTATTCATTTAAGCAGAATAATGGTTACTCTGTTTATTTGAATAATACCTTCAATGGTCTTACACCTAAAATGAATGGTTTATTGAATCTCGATCGTAGTGATACACATGTTCATGCCAAAAGATATAAGATAGTAATGATGGTACCACCTACTTGTGGCACTGCCATGTAAGTCATATCGGTATAAAACGCATGAAGAAGCTCCATGTTGATGGATCTTTGGACTCACTCATTTTTGAAAAGTTTGAGACATGCGAACCATGTCTATTGGTGTATATGCATGAAGAAACTCCATGCAGATGGATCGTTTGGACTCACTTGATTTTGAATCACTTGAGATATGTAAATCTTACCACATGGGCAAGGTGACTAAAGAGCCTCGTTTTAGTAAAATGGAACTAGAAAGCAACTTGTTGGAAGTAATACATTTTGATGTGTGCAGTCCAATGAGTGCTGAGGCGTGTAGTGGATATCGTTATGTTCTTACTTCACAGATGATTTGAGTAGATGTTGAGTATATTTACTTGATGAATCATGAGTCTGAATTATTGAAAGGTTCAAGTAATTTCAGGATGAAGTTGAAAGATCATCGTGATAAGAGGATAAAATATCTATGATATGATCATAGAGATGAATATCTGAATTATGAGTTTGGCACAGAATTAAGACATTGTGGAAATTGTTTCACAACTAATGCAGCCTGGAACACCATAGTGTGATGGTGTGTCCAAACATCATAACTGCACCCTATTGGATATGATGCATACCATGATGTCTCTTATCAAATTACCATGATAGTTTATGGGTTAGGCATTAGAGACAACCACATTCACTTTAAATAGGGCACCACGTAATTCCGATGAGATGACACCGTATGAACTAAGGTTTAGAGAAGCCTAAGCTGTCATTTCTTAAAAGTTTGGGGCTGCGACGCTTATGTGAAAAAGTTTCAGGATGATAAGCTCGAACCCAAAGCGGATAAATGCATCTTCATAGGACACCCAAAACAGTTGGGTATACCTCCTGTCTCATATCCAAAAGCAATAAGGGATTGTTTCTAGAATCGGGTCCTTTCTCGAGGAAAAGTTTCTCTCGAAAAAATTGAGTGGGAGGATGATGGAGACTTGATGAGGTTATTAAACCGTCACTTCAACTAGTGTATAGCAGGGCACAAAGAGTTGTTCCTGTGGCACCTACACCAATTGAAGTGGAAGCTTATGATAGTGATCATGAAACTTCAGATCAAGTCACTACCAAACCTCGTGGGATGACAAGGATGCGTACTACTTCAGAGTGGTACGTAATCCTGTCTTAGAAGTCATGTTGCTAGACAACAATGAACCTACGAGCTATGGAGAAGCGATGGTGGGCCCGGATTCCGATAAATGGCTCGAGGCCATAAAATCCGAGAGAGGATCCATGTATGAAAACAAAGTGTAGACTTTGGCAGAATGGCTCGATGGTCGTAAGGCTGTTGAGTACAGATGGATTTTAAAAGGAAGACGGACAATGATGGCAAGTATCACCATTAAGAAAGCTCGACTTGTCATTAAGATGTTTCCCGACAAGTTCAAGGAGTTGACTACGATGAGACTTTCTCACTCGTAGCGATGCTAAGAGTCTGTTGGAATTATATTAGCGATTACTGCATTATTTATGAAATCTTGCAGATAGGATGTCAAAACATTGTTTCCTCGACGATTTTTTCTTGAGGAAAGGTTGTATGTAATACAACCGGAAGGTTTTGTCAATCCTGAAAGATGCTAATAAGTATGCAAAGCTCCAGCAATCCTTCTAAGGACTGGAGTGAGCATCTCGGAGTTGGAATGTATGCTTTGATGAGATGATCAAAGATTTTGGGTGTATACAAAGTTTATGAGAAACTTGTATTTTCAAAGAAGTGAGTGGGAGCACTATAGAATTTCTGATGAATATATGCTGTCGACATATCATAGATCGGAAATGACATAGAATTTCTGGAAAGCATATAGGGTTATTTGGAAATTGTTTTCAATGAAAAGTCTGGATTAAGCTACTTGAACATTGAGCATCAAGATCTATAAGGATAGATCAGAACGCTTAATGGTACTTTTAAATGAGCACATACCTTGACATGATCTTGAAGATGTTCAAGATGGATCTGTCAAAGAAGGAGTTCTTGCCTGAGTTGTAAGGTATGAAGTTAAGACTTAAAGCTCGACCACGGCAGAACAGAGAGAAAGGAAGAAGGTCGTCCCCTATGCTTTAGACATAGGCTCTACAGTATGCTATGCTGTGTACCGCACCTGAAGTGTGCCTTGCCACATATCTGGCAAGAGGGTACAAAGGTAATCTAGGAGTAGATCACCAGATAGCGGTCTAAATTATCCTTAGAGGAATAAGGATATGTTTCTCGGTTATGGAGGTGATAAAGAGTTCGATGTAAAGAGTTACGTCGATGCAAGCTTAACACCTATCCAGATAGCTCTGAGTAGAGATACCGGATACGTATAATGGAGCAACAATTTGGAATAGCTCCAAGTAGAATAGTTATTTGAAATGGCTCCAAATGTAGCGTAGTAGTTGCATCTACAAGATGACATAGAAATTTGCGAAGTACATACGGATCTGAATGTTGCAGACCCGTTGACTAAAACCTCTCTCACAAGCAACATGATCAAACCTAGAACTCATTGAGTGGTAATCACATAGTGATGTGAACTAGACTACTGACTCTAGTAAACTCTTGGGTGTTAGTCACATGGCGATGTGACCTGTGAGTGTTAATCACATGGCGATGTGAACTAGATTATTGACTATAGTGCAAGTGGGAGACTGTTGGAAATATGCCCTAGAGGCAATAATAAATTGGTTATTATTATATTTCCTTGTTCATGATAATCGTTTATTATCCATGCTAGAATTGTATTGATAGGAAACTCAGATACATGTGTGGATACATAGACAACACCATGTCCCTAGTAAGCCTCTAGTTGACTAGCTCGTTGATCAATAGATGGTTATGGTTTCCTGACCATGGACATCGGATGTCGTTGATGATGGGATCACATCATTAGGAGAATGATGTGGTGGACAAGACCCAATCCTAAGCATAGCACTAGATCGTGTAGTTCGTATGCTAAAGCTTTTCTAATGTCAAGTAACATTTCCTTAGACCATGAGATTGTGCAACTCCCGGATACCGTAGGAATACTTTGGGTGTGCCAAACGTCACAACGTAACTGGGTGGCTATAAAGGTACACTACAGGTATCTCCGAAAGTGTCTGTTGGGTTGGCACGAATCGAGACTGGGATTTGTCACTCCGTGTGACAGAGAGGTATCTCTGGGCCCACTCGGTAGGACATCATCATAATGTGCACAATGTGATCAAGGAGTTGATCACGGGATGATGTGTTACGGAACGAGTAAAGAGACTTGCCGGTAACGAGATTGAACAAGGTATCGGGATACTGACGATCGAATCTCGGGCAAGTATCGTACCGACAGACAAAGGGAATTGTATACGGGATTGATTAAGTCCTTGACATCGTGGTTCATCCGATGAGATCATTGTGGAGCATGTGGGAGCCAACATGGGTATCCAGATCCCGCTGTTGGTTATTGACCGGAGAGTCATCTCGGTCATGTCTGCATGTCTCGCGAACCCGTAGGGTCTACACACTTAAGGTTCGGTGACGCTAGGGTTATAGAGATATTAGTATGCGGTAACCTGAATGTTGTTCGGAGTTCCGGATGAGATCCCGGACGTCACGAGGAGTTCCGGAATGGTCCGGAGGTAAAGAATTATATATAGGAAGTGCTATTTCGGCCATCGGGACAAGTTTCGGGGTCACCGGTATTGTACCGGGACCACCGGAAAGGTCCCGGGGGTCCACCGGGTGGGACCACCTGCCCCGGGGGGCCACATGGGCTGTAGGGGTGTGCGCCTTGGCCTATATGGGCCAAGGGCACCAGCCTCAAGAGGCCCATGCGCCAAGAGATAAGGAAAGGAAGAGTCCTAAAGGGGGAAGGCACCGCCTAGGTGCCTTGGGGAGGAGGGACTCCTCCCTAGCCGCACCCTTCCTTGGAGGAAGGGCCAAGGCTGCGCCTCCCCTCTCCCTTGGAACTATATATAGTGGGGGGAAGGGAGGGCAGCCCCACCTAAGCCCTGGCGCCTCCCTCTCCCTCCCGTGAGACATCTCCCTCCTCCCGCAGCGCTTGGCGAAGCCCTGTTGGAATCCCGCTACTTCCACCACCACGCTGTCGTGCTGCTGGATCTCCATCAACCTCTCCTTTCCCCTTGCTGGATCAAGAAGGAGGAGACGTCGCTGCTCCGTACGTGTGTTGAACGCGGAGGTGCCGTCCGTTCGGCGCTAGGATCATCGGTGATTTGGATCACGACGAGTACGACTCCATCAACCCCGTTATCTTGAACACTTCCGCGCGCGATCTTCAAGGGTATGTAGATCTACTCCTCCCTCGTTGCTAGATGACTCCATAGATTGATCTTGATGACACGTAGGAAAATTTTGAATTATTGCTACGCTCCCCAACAATAATATGGGCGCGTGACCTAGGTGCATGGTCGTGGTTGGCAACCGTCTGTTGAGGTGCAGGGGGGCTGCAGGTGGTCTGAGGTAGTTAGTATCATGGTCTTAAATCATATCGGAGCTCTAATGGTATGGTCACAAAACATAGAATTTTAACTATATATTAAAATTTTAGGAACGTAGATTCTACTAACCAAATGATAAAATCATAGGGTTAGTCTGGATCATAAAATCGTAGAATTGTACAATAGAATCGTGATTCTGACTACCCTTGGTGGGCAGTGTCGACTTCTTTTAGTTGTGGTTGCACAGTGGTTGTCCGAGCTAGTGTGTGGTGGCGCGCATGGTTGAACTTTGGTGGTGGCTTGTGCTGCCGGGGTTGGCAATGCTGCTCATGGAGGAGGTGTTCGTTGTGGTGTTTGCCGTCTTGCTGGGGATTACGAGGTGGCTTAGGATGGCGTTTTCTGAGCAATGGTAGCGGCAAAAATCCTCTTCCTCTAGCGACGTGACTGCCACTTCTGGCTGCTGTAGGATGGTTCTGAGCTGTGGGTCTAGGGTCCCGCTTAGATTCGTCATCGGTGTCTTGTGGCATTGCCACAATGAGAGAAAAGGGGTCTTAGGGCTAGGGCTCGCCGGTGGGTGCTCTGGTAGTCTGTGGATACCTCACATTGGTGGAGTCCTCATGGGTGTGTTCTGCCCTTGGCGAGAGGCTAGTATCCTTGGTGTGGTCACATGTGATGTGGAGGAGAGGCATCAGGTGGCGGTTCGCCCTTTCTTATACTTCGCGTGGTCTGCCATTGCCACTTCGTTCGTGCTTAGGCTACTTTGGAGTATGTTGGAGGCATGTCCTCGTCCCAAGAGGCTTGTCGAGGTGGAAGGTGTCCGGGCTTTGGACATATGCTTTGGTGGACGGGGGTTCGTATCGGCAGCGGAGGCATCCACATGCATCTATTTCCTTCTTGAAAACGTTGTCGAGGATTTTATCCTGACACTAGATCATTGTTGGTCGTAGCTAGCTAGGTTTCCGGTTGCGGGTGCGGGCGGATCCCCTCCACAGGGTTGGTAGGATGGTGGGGTGGTGGAGTATGGAGCAAGACGAAGCATTGTGCCAGTGCCATTGGCGCCCACGGCCACCATTTCCTCCTTGAAGGTGTTCCAAAGAGCTTCTTCTCCCTTACGTCGGGTCTCTTTGGCCCTTGATCGTTAGTTTGTGATTGATTGTGGTGTCTAGATTCATTAGGGATTTCTTATTGTTTTTGTGCGATTATCCCATAATCAACCATGTTTGTATGGTTTAGGGCCTACTTTTTCCTATAAACCAGGTTAACTCTCTTCTTCTTAACGAAATCATAGGAACACCCTCTCCTCTGACGAGGTTCCATGAAAAATGTACTAGTATAGAGGTCATGGATATCTCACATCCACGCTGACAGAATGTCATGAATAGATTGGATGATGATCATCAAGCAAAAAATGGGTGTCCTCATGACATCCGTAACAAAAACATTTTATGTTATTACTAATACATGATTTTGTTCACAATAAATACTACTATTACATATATATGAATTAGTCCTGAAAATATATAATCGAAAAAGAGAATCCTAAGAAATTCATAGATGACGGGAGTGTATATGTGCTCAACATTTCTGCAAAATTGTAATCAAGATCCATCATGTTTCCGTTCGAAAAAGGACAAAGGATATATGAACTGAATCCCCTCAATACACATGCATGCATGCTTCATAAATTTGCTACTCCTACATGAGTTTACCAATCAGAAGTTGCTTGGACATGACACAACTAGATTATCGTGCTCTAAGCACAAACTGACTGGAGTACTAGTTTAATTCGTTCCCTCCTATGGCTAACAAGAAAAAGCTTTGAGAAGTTTAAAATAATTTCTGAAAATGTTTTACTAAGTCAACCCTACGTCTCTTTTTTTAAACATTAGTCAACCCTATACGTCTCTATGATTAAACACTGAAACTCGTGAGAAAGGGATTGATGACTGATAATATTATTAAACAAGTACTCCCTTCATTCCAAAATAGATGACCTAATTTTGTAGTAAAGTTAGTACAAACTTGAGTCATCTATTTTGAAACTAAGAGAGTAGTATTTCTCAAAAAATACATTATTAAGCATATAAAAATGGTTTACTAAGTTTACCCTATGTCCATGATTTTGTACAAACATTACATGCAGTAAACACTGAAATTCGCCAGCACGGGATTAATTACTGACGTTATTAAGTATAGTAAATGTAACTGAGATTGCTTACGAAGATGACGGCTTTGAGAGAGTCCATGTCCAGGCCGCCGCCGCCGTCCTTCTGTATCCTCAGGAGCACATCGATGAGGTCCTGATCGTCGTCTCCAACACCGTCCATCCTCTCCAGGTGCTCGGCGATGATGCCGTCGAGGATCCCGAACACGGTGTCACGGCACTCCTCGGCGCGGCGAACGGCGCCGCTGGCCCAAACGAGGAGCCGCGACGACGGCCACAAGTCGGCCAGGTTGAACCCCCTGCCAAGCTCGTTGGCGCGGTCGACCTCCCGGAGGAACACGTCCCGGTGCCTGCAGCGGTCCCCCATCACGGCGCGCACCGTGCTGTCCGCCAGCATTGCGGACAGCCGCGCGCGCATGTCGACCTCTTCCCCGCCGGCAGCGATGGCGCGGAGCATGGCGGCGACCTCCTGCTCCCGGATAGCACGGAAGGAGAGGACTCGGCGGGCCGTGAGGAGCTCGGTCACGGCGATCCGGCGCATCATTCGCCAGTGGTCGCCATAGGGGGCGAAGATGATGTCCCGCCCACCGTTTGTGAGCACGCGCACGGTGGAGCTCAGGGGCCGTGAGGCGAACGCAGCGTCGTGGGTCTTCATCACTTCGCGCGCACCGGAGCGGGAGGAGACGACGAGCGTGGGCACCTCGCCGAAGTGGAGCAGCATGACGGGCCACCCGTACCGGCGCGCTATGTCGCGTAAGGCTCGGTGCGGGAGCTGCCCGGCGATGTGGTGCAGACTGCCGAGAACCGGCAACTTCCACGGCCCCGGCGGTTGGCCCATTGTTTTGTTTTGTGCTAGCTGCAAATGTGATTGTCGCTTTGGCTCGTATATATATAGTGCTAGTACCAATATTCGCTGCATCGAGACAATAAAGCTGCCATGCTGCTTCTTAATTTCTTTTTTTGGTTGATGTTTCATTTTTTCCTTTGGGACAATACATAACACAACTTCATCTAGGAACGGGAAATTAACAAGTCTTGGAAAATCCAGTGCACCCCATTTACTTATTAAGATTGTTTATTATAGATAATATGTTGATCCTTTGTAAACTATCTTAATTTTACTTCTACATTTCTAAATTCTAAAGGGATGTGCTATGCGTCCGCCGGCTGATCTTTTTAAAAAATATGCCGGGTCACGAGCCATTAGATCGTGTGGCCAAGCGGCGTTCTTTAATTTTGCAATAGAGGTAATACTGCAGAAACCTTTGCATCAAATGTTGTGTTGCAGAAATGTTTTCAACAGAGGTCATGCTACAGAAAACTTTTGCAACATAGGTCATTAGCAAAAAAAGTTGCCTTCGCCTTTTTGCAACATATGTAATGTTGCAGCAATTTTCGCAATGGAGATGATGCTGCAGAAATGGTGCCTGTCCTTGCAGACGCATGTCGCAGCAGCATTGCCGTAATTCGACGCCTTTGCCCTTATTTGCAACCGGGAGGCGGATGGTGATGATTGGGAACTGCATGGACGAGGTTGGTGGGGTCGTGCCATGTGCTCCACAGCAGCCAACAGACCTATAGCGGCTAACGGTCGTGGTGGAAGCGGTCGACGGCCCAACGAGTTGCGGCACCTCACATAGTCCAGGCGACGACTCCATGCGCGTGAATTGCTAGCCACCCATGACCAGGCATGAGAGATGACAAAGAGAGATGGGAGAGAAAAGGAGATCTAGATGGGATAAAAACGAGCAACTCGACTGAGACAAAGGGAGAAAGGAGTAGTGTGGTGCATGGGCCCACAGGGAACACGCATTACGCGCTAGTGGAGGCGGACGCGCCACGCTGAATCGGCCGATTGATCATAATCATTTCCCAATTCTAAAAGGAATACTGCACAGGTTGGACTATTGTAGCTCCAGTTTATTCTTGCAAAAACTACAGTGAAAAGAAGAAATACAACCATGTGAAATGGGATGTCGTTTGGCACCCAAAAGATCAGGGTGGTCTTGGGATCAAGGTTTTGTATTTCTTGATGCAAAATAATCTCATGGGGCACCGAGATTTCCGGTTACAGCAGTAACCAGAAAAATAATTATCGAACAATTTTTTAATGGATTTGAATCCAAAAAAATCATTAAAATTCAAAAATCTGAGGTATTTTGCTTGGTAGAACGATTTCTTGTGGGGTACCGGCAGGGATTTACGATTATCGGGCGGTAACCGAATTTTCTCCCCAGTAACCAAATCACTACTTGGGACTCAAGATCTTGAGGTAAAAAAAAAATACTGCCTTCCTTAGAAAATGCCATTTTCAACTTTTTATCGAGGATAACTTATAGGAAAAACTTTTGGGCAACAAATATCTTGCCTCAAAAGCATTTTGACAGGTTCATTGGAAATCAGGGAATTCACACTTCTAGGCTTGGCTGGTAATGTTCTGTAACCGTTATTCACAAAACAACTACTCCCTTCGATTCAATATAAGTTTTACAGTTTTGAATTAGGGTCAGTTTAAAACTACAACACTTATTATGGATCGGAGGTAGTGGTATTTCTTGGCTAAGTTAACAAATTGCCCAAACGCTCAGAATCCAGCACTTAGTTAATTAGCTTGGGAAGGAACGTACAGAGAAGGCCGCAAGATTCCTTGTGGTATATCACAGGATCCATTCGTAGAGACTAATTAAGAGCTCATAACTTACTGTGCATAAGTATATGCATTTTCTCATCGTTAGCAGCCGGATGAATCACCTTGACCTTAATATGTTAACACTAACTGCAATTAGATCTGGTCGCACACGAATACGTCAAGCCAATGTTAATTAGTATTTCGATTGGCGGCTAATTGCAGCCAGTTCCGTAAGCTAGACAACTTTGCTGCATGCTCTCACACACATAGAAACCCATGTTAATTAGTATTTCGATTGGCGGCTAATTGCAGCCAGTTCCGTAAGCATACATGGGCGGCTGATGCAAACTTAACAATGAATTATTCGTAACTCCCATGGGTTCGAGGACCCGTTGATCAAAGGAAAAGGGGGTACCAAATTACAGGACGGGGCCGTATGAGGCAGAGTCTCACATACGGTTCCTTTGAGAAGGGTGTGATACCACCACCTATCAGGCCCGATGAGCGGTCAAATGAAAGTTGCAAAGTCCTTGATTGCTTTAGTTGGTTATAATGTCTCTAACATCCAAGTGCACAATCATCTTCGCAAATGGCAGAATAAGTGGTCAAGAATTGTTTATCTCCAATAATTAGTGGTGCACTCTGGGATGATGACAAGAAAATGATAGTACTAGAAGACCAACACTATTTGGGTCACACTCAGATATGCATGTACATGCTGCAATCATTTTTACATGCTGAAATGATGAGACACACCCTGAATTGTACAAGATTATCATGGATCTTGTTGGGTTTCCTCTCGCCGAGTGGTTGCTTGTTTTGGATCATAGTAACAGTTGTAATAATAAAAATGTCTTAATTTCGTGAAGATGGATGATGAATTCAGCACAACAACGTTCAATCGTATCTAGGAAAAGAATCCAGATCTTATTTGAGATGATCTTAGTTTGTGCATGTTGAGGAACTATCCCTTTTTTAATGCCTATTATAACTTGAATTTGAGCTATGTAATATGAATTTAGTAATGTGCTAGGACAACTTATGATGTTTATTGTCGACGCTCTGTTGAAATGATGATGCTTTATTGCTGGAATTATGTGCTAAGTGTTGAAATGTGTTTTTTTTCATATTTACAAATAGTCAAAAAACACTTACTATTGTTGGGTATGTTAAAATGATGATCTTTATTGCTGGAATTATGTGTTCACTATTGACATATGATTTTCAGATTTACATATAGTCGAAACGTTGATCGACTGTTGTATTGGCGCCAAAAACCCCATTGTTGCAGGCCGCATCAGGTACAATTTACCAAAACACAGCCTCAGCCCAGCATGTCTCCCTAGATACAGGCCACCAATGAAAGTCTAAACTCAGCATGTCTAAACTCATACATGGCTACCAAACAACTGCAGTTGCATGTGCTCAACACATCTACACTAAGCATGTCTCAAAGGGGAACATCCATTCTAGGGAGAGAACATCTAAGAAACACACCATTAGTGGATCAACTCTATTACATTAAGCGGATTTCTAAATTTTGACCCATACCATGGGATAAGTAAGAGGTCTTTTTAATTTTGTTGACCCAGTTGCTCACTAACTGATCTTTACTAGGCTTTCTCTATAAATTAGAGAAACTTTATCCATAGAGTACTAGTATAGGCCATACTGTCTTCTTCTTTTTATTATCATGAAGTGACCTTCCTTCCTAGAGCCGATAAGGGAAAGTTTTTGTTTTCACTATCCCTATATAGAAAGCCCCCTTTTAGTACTTACTAAACAATCTGATCCTTTTTTTTCTATAGCACAAATAGTCGCATGTATTGATAGAGCACAGTGTATCATTAAAAGCTTGCGGTAAGAAGGATTTTCTTCTAGTGCCCAGAATAATTTCCCAAAGCCTTTTTACGATCCCTATGTAGAAAGCCCTTTGTATATAACTTCAAACTTAGGGATAGACTTCTAGTCGTGTAGGTTCATAATAATTTTCATCGGCAAAAAATGCTTCATAGTAATTTTGCAAAGCTTCTACATGATTACCGTTATACTGAGCCAACATATTTTAATTGTTTCAAAAAGAATTATTTGGGATATGGAGCAATATTTGAGACAAACTAAACTTTGTATTGATACTATCTTTTGACCAGTCGTATGCCTATGCCTGTTGCTGAGTTGTTGTTCGTATTTTTGTAATTAACCCAGCATTATATAAGACCTTTTTGTCTCATCTCAACATAAACTTGGCCAATTATTTTCAACATTATTAGTTGGGTCAATGTACACCATGCCTTTCTGAAAAGTTCTGAAAATATTTGCTCAACATATATTAGTGCCTTGTCACTTTTGACACTGAATTACTTTGATCTCGTATGTGATGTGACGCCCCATGACCGATGTGCCAGGTGTCTTCCAGTTATTCGCTGTTGTTGCCTTGTCATTGCTTGTGTGTCATGCATTGCATATCATGTCATCATATGCATTTCATTTGCATACATGTTCGTCTCATGCATCCGAGCATTTTTCCCGTTGTCCGTTTTGCAATCCGGCGCTCCTACGTCATCCGGTGCCCCTTTCTACCTCCTTTCGTGTGCGGGTGTTGAACGTTTTCGGATTGGACCGAGACTTGTCATGCGGTCTTGGTTTACTCCCGATAGACCGCCTGTCAAGTTTCGTGCCATTTGGACTTCGTTTGATACTCCAACGGTTAACCGAGGGACCGAAAAGGCCTCGTGTGTGTTGCAGCCCAACACCCCTCCAAAGTGGCCCAAAACCCACCTAAACCTCCTCCATCATCTCGGTCGTTCGATCACGATCGCGTGGCCGAAAACCGCACCTCATTTGGACTCTCCTAGCTCCCTCTACCTATATATATGTGATCCCCTCCGAAATATTCGCGGCACAAACCCTAGATCCAACTCCCTCATCGCCGCCGGACAAAACCTCGCCGCCCGGACATGTCCGCTCGCCGCCGCCACCTCACTCCGCCCAATGGCAAGGTGCCACGTCACCACGCCGCCGCTCTCCACCAACCAGGAGCCGCCACCTCGCCGCACCTCTCTCTCCTCCCCGCCGCGGCCCGTGGGGCTCGAGGCAGGCCCGCCCGGGCCCAGTCGCTGCCGCCCCCGCCCGCAGGCACGCGCCGCCCGCCCGATGCCGTGCCTCCCGTGCTGGCTCGCCGCCGCCTCCGCGGCGCTCCTTCGCCGCCGGGCACCGCGCCACCCGCGCCGGTCGCCGCCCCGCTCGCCGCCAAGCCCACGCGCCGCCGCAGGAGACCTCGCCGCGCCTCCGCGAGCGCCGCGCCCGAGTCCGCCGGATCCACGCGCCGGCCACCGGAGCTCCCTCCTCCGGCGAGCCCCTCCTCTCCGGCCCAAGTCCGGCCACCTTCACTCGCAGCTCCGGCCGGCCAAGTCTCCGGCGTCCTCGCCCTCACAGCTCCAGTGCCGGCCCGATCTGAGATCCAGATCCAACGAGACGG
The DNA here is from genome assembly GCA_034509565.1 of Triticum monococcum. Lineage (NCBI taxonomy): Eukaryota > Viridiplantae > Streptophyta > Magnoliopsida > Poales > Poaceae > Triticum > Triticum monococcum. Next base: position 58,271,225 of record CM067843.1, on the reverse strand, counting down.
TTGACTTTTTCGCCCGAAACCTTAACTTTTTGCATACTTTGACATGCCATAACTCCCTCATCGTAGCTCCGATTCGCGCATGTAGCATTTCAAAATGTTCGTCTCGACGAGTACATCATTTCATCTCATTGCATCATTTTCATTTCAGCTCATGTTGATGCCCGAAATGCTGTTGGAAGAGGGCTATGTGATGATTATGTCAGATCTGTTTCAGCAAATGGCCTTTTGTCATTTTTGCCATGTTTAATGTGTGCTTGCTATGATCCTGAGCTCTACATGTGTTTTGTAGAATGCCATGCCATCTTTACAGGGGTGTATGCCATGTATTTTTGTGATCTTTGTGGTGACTAGCACAAGCATGCAAAGTAGCTTACTCGATGATGCTGATTTCAGGGACTTAGAATTTAACAAAGTCCTTGCCCTGTTCTTATTTTTATGCCATATGTTCATGTTGTTTCCTAGTGATCCGTGCCTCTTTTAAGGATGATCAGTAAGAATGTTTTGTTAATATTGTGGTGCTCTATCTATCCATGTCTTTGTTTGCAATTATGGATCACCCTAGCTTCAGTCAATCGAGCTCTACTTTTGCTATAAAATGTTCCTGGCAGATTGTTAACATGTTTAGCGATTTTGCCGAGCTTGTTGTAGTTGATCCGTGCATGCTATGTTGTTGTTCTTTCCATGTCTAACTTCTATGACATGTCTATTAGCTGGATGTATGCTTGGATTACCATGCCATGCTTTGTAGTCAGTGCATCGAGTTCATAAACATGCCTACTCGTTAACTATTTTGCATGCTCCAGTTTTTCACTAAGTCTGAATCTGTTTATGTTTTTGCTATGTTCACATGCTTGCAATTGTATTTTCTGATCCCTTTTTGCTCAAGGTCACTAAGGGACTTTTATTATATCCTTAGAGTAGCTTCATGCCATGCCTTGCTTTGCCATGATATGTTCCTGTAGCACGTAGTTTTCATGCTCTAAAGATTGCTTCCTGTTGATAAATTCCTGACATGATGTTAATTTCACTAAGTCTGTAACCTGTTATCTTTTGCCCTTTTGCCATGCTTGTTTGAACCTATTATTTAGTGAATTAGCCGTAGCTCAGTGTTCATCTTTTCAAGCATTATGAGTGGATCCCTGCCATGTATTTTGTTGCCATATTTGAGTGCAGTAGCTTATTTATGCTGATACGGTTAGGAGGCTACTTGCTGTTTATCGCAGACCGGTGCCATATTTGTTTTGCTTGCCATTTCCAAACCGTGCATCCGATTCCGGTGATCTTTATATCGATTTCGACCGAAATCACCTCACCTTTCCAGTGGCACTCTTGGATTCCCAAGTTTAGGCTAGGTTCAATCATTCCTTTCCAAATCTTGCATATGCATCACATACCGCATCCCGCATATCATACCATGTTCGTGTGTTGGTTGTTTACTATATTGTGTGCTTCTTTCCGGTGTTGCTTCTTCGGGTTGGTTCCGATAACGTTGCGTTTGTGAGGAACCGTTCGACTACGTCCGTTTGTCTTCTTCATGGACCCGTTCTACTTCCTTGCGGGATTTCAGGCAAGATGACCATACCCTCGAAATCACTTCTATCTTTGCTTGCTAGTTGCTCGCTCTTTTGCTATGCCTATGCTGCGATACCTACCACTTGCTTATCATGCCTCCCATATTGTTAAGCCAAGCCTCAAACCCACCTTGTCCTAGCAACCCGTTGTTTGGCTATGTTACCGCTTTGCTCAGCCCCTCTTATATCGTTGTTAGTTGCAGGTGAAGATTGGAGTTTGTTCCATGTTGGAACATGGATATTTTGTTGGGATATCACAATATCTCTTATTTAATTAATGCATCTATATACTTGGTAAAGGGTGGAAGGCTCGGCCTTATGCCTGGTGTTTTGTTCCACTCTTGCCGCCCTAGTTTCCGTCATATCGGTGTTATGTTCCCGGATTTTGCGTTCCTTACACGGTTGGGTTATAATGGAAACCCCTTGACAGTTCGCCTTGAATAAAACTCCTCCAGCAAGGCCCAACATTGGTTTTACCATTTGCCACCTAGCCTTTTCTTTTCCCTTGGGAGTCGCGCTCCCGAGGGTCATCATTATTTTACCCTCCCCAGGCCAGTGCTCCTCTGAGTGTTGGTCCAACTTGTCAGCCGCCGATGGCCACCAGGGGCAACTCTGGGCTGGCCTACCGGAAGTTTGGACGATCCGGTGTGCCCTGAGAACGAGATATGTGCAGCTCCTATCGGGATTTGTCGACACATTCGGGTGGCTTTGCTGGACTTGTTTTACCATTGTCGAGGATGTCTTGTAACCGGGATGCCGAGTCTGATCGGATTGCCTTGGGAGAAGGAATATCCTTTGTTGATCGTGAGAGCTTGTGATGGGCTAAGTTGGGACACCCCTGCAGGGATTGAACTTTCGAAAGCCGTGCCCGCGGTTATGGGCAGATGGGAATTTGTTAATGTCCGGTTGTAGAAAACCTGAAGTTGATCTTAATTAAAAATACATCAACCGTGTGTGTAACCGTGATGGTCTCTTCTCGGCGGAGTCCGGGAAGTGAACACGGTGTTGGAGTAATGCTTGACGTAGGTTGTTCTAGGATCACTTCTTGATCATAGTTGTTCGACCGTGCTTTTGCCTTCTCTTCTCGCTCTCTTTTGCGTATGTTAGCAACCAAATATGCTAGTCGCTTGCTGCAGCTCCACCTCATACCTTTTACCCTACCTATAAGCTTAAATAGTCTTGATCGCGAGGGTGTAAGATTGCTGAGTCCCCGTGACTAACAGATACTTCCAAAACCAGCTTGCAGGTGCCGTTGAACCGTGCAGATGACGCAACCAAGCTTAAGGAGGATCTCTATGAAGATCGTGTTCTTTATGTTGTTCCGTTTTCCAGTTGATCAGTAGTGGAGCCCAGTTGGGACGATCGGAGATCTGTGTAGCATTTGGGGTAGTCTTCTTTTATTTTGGTTCCGTAGTCGGACCTTGATTGTACCTGGATGTTGTAATGCTTTATTCATGTATTGTGTGAAGTGGCGATTGTAAGCCAACTATGTATCTCTTTCCCTTATTTATTACATGGGTTGTTGTGAAGATTACCTCACTTGCGACATTGCTTTCAATGCGGTTATGCCTCTAAGTCGTGCTTCGACACGTGGGAGATATAGCCGCATCGAGGGCATTACAAGTTGGTATCAGATCCTTCCCCGACCTTAGGAGCCCCTTGCTTGATCGAATCGCTGGCGTTGTTGAGTCTAGAAAAATGTTTTGAGTCATTTAGGATTATATATATCGGAGAGTTAGGAATTATTTTTACTCCTCAGTCCCTTCGTCGCTCTGGTGAGGCATCCTGACGTAGAGTTCTGACTCTTCTCTTCTCAAATTTTCAATAATTTTTTTAGGATCACGCGGGTATCTTGGAATCGTTCCGATGATTTTGTGACGAGAACATTGTTCTTGGTGCCTCCTGACATTTAGCGGTTGTGGCAGTGTCTCGGGGAGTTGAGCTCCGAGGTGTTGTCGTCACAATTTTATCGTTGCAGTTCTGGAATACCTGAGTTCGCCGACATCGAAGATCTCTTTTATGCAGTTGTTGGTGAGATAACCTCGACGCCACCCAGTACTAGGGCGGGAGTTCGGGAGTATTGCCATAACTTGTATAACAGATGCTTTTCGAAGGTTGTGGTAAACGATTTCCGAAGGTTTCTTGGTTATGTGTTGAAGGATGGATATAGCTGGATGTATGATTTGTGTAGTTTTAGGTGAGATATTATGCTTCCCTGTATCCCCAACACCTGATTGCATAACCGGAAAGTTTCGGGAGTTTATAAGTGGGAATTCAAGTAGCTCTTAGGATTTCTTTTCGACAGATGTACGGTATGAAATTGGGGCTCGACGTCTAGTGGTCCGCCTATCCACAGTTGGTTTTACAGTGGTCTCATTGTGTCTTAAGGAGTCCTTGGCTATGCCGACTCGGGGACGCTTCGTATCTCATGTACACTGCCTTGTACATGATGGTGCTGTATGATCGAGCCTGTGTAGGCCCCACCACGAAAACTTCGGACGAAAATTCTATCATATGTTTGTTCCGGCTTATTCGGCAAGCCAATCCTTTGTTTTGTTTCGAGTTGTGGTATTCGAGTTGCTTCAATGTCAAGTGTTGATCCCATACCTTCCCCATATGGTGTTCTCATACTCTGATGTGAATACCAATCCTTCATGATAATCGAGATTGTCACATCAATCCTTTTCAACCGGTGTGTTTTCTCTTCAAGCGGATCCGTTCTTTCTCAACATCTGTAAGATTCAATCTCAGTTTTCTCAACGGTGTTCGTTTCATCCATCCCAAGTTGTCTTTGTTTTCCCGCCCTCCCACCCTTTTTCTTCAAGGACTAAGATTTCTTAATCGAGTATCCATCTTATTGATGTGAAGTCTCTCCATTCTTTTCCTTCAATGTTCTTATCTGGTGATTCTTATGAAGATACTAACGGAGCATCAAGTTCATCATCCTTCATTCTTTTCCCTTCTCTGGTGGTTTCAAGTCAAGCTTTGTTGATCATACCTTTTTCCTCATTTCAATGCCTTCTCATACCGGTGCACCTCATATTCATTCATTTCTCGCTATTCAATTGTTCCGGAGTGCTCAAGATATCTCGAAGATTCGTGTTTCCACTCTACATTCGTTCAATCTCTTTCGAGGATGTTATCTCATTCAAGTCATTTAATTCAACCGGTGCTATCTCCTTTTCAAGAAAACGTTCTACGGTGTATCTTTCGAGTGGGCCCTAACCCACAGGTCTTTTTTCCAGGATCTTACCTGACTCTTCTAATTCTCCTGGAGATATCCTTAAAAATTCTTTTGGAAGTTTGACGTAAGAATGAATTGTCATCAGTCAAATGCCTTTCTCCAAGATCTTTCATTTCTTTTCATCGTTGGCTCAACCTTTCCATTCTTCATTCCGGAGTACCTCAACAAATCATGGTGGTGTTTCTCATCGTCATTCTCTTCTTTTGAAGGTCGAAGAAGAGTTTTCTCTTTAATATTGCTCCATTCTCTTCAAGATTCATGGTGCTAGCTTGTTGCCATCTTCTCATAATTGATCTCAATTGTGAGAATTCTTTTCAACCATCCGGAGCAGTTCAGGAGTCTTTTCAGTTTGATTCTACGGAGCCCATCATCTCAAAATTATTCTTTCTAGCTTTCAGCTCTCCTTCTCTAAATCTTACCGGTGCACCACTCAATATTCTCTAATCAGCTCGTTTCAGTGGTATCTAAATCCCCTCAAGTATCATCATTCGTTCTCTAATTCTTACCGGTGATTCATTCTTTTACTTCCTTCATTTCCAATTCTTACGGTGGTTCGTTCAAGACTTCTCTTCCTTCTTTACCATATCAATTTATCCGTTCTTTCAATTCTTACGGTGGTTCGTTGAAGACCTTCTCAAGTTTGTGCTATATCTCTCCTAATCCTTTCTACGAGTATAAGTAGTATGCCAAATCCGTTGCTTGTCAGCAATCTGAATTGGTGAAGGATACGCATAACGTAATTCTTATTCGTGTTTCATCCAAGTGATCAATTCTTTATTCCGGAGGTTCATCGAAAAATTATTGGTTTCTTTTGCTCATCTTTCTTTTCCGGGGTTCCAAGCTCTCTTAATTATATCGTCCTAGAGATCTATATAATCATCGCAAGGCTTCACCTTGTGTTTTCAACTCCCCTTTCCTTTCGTCTGATCGTTCTTTTATTACCGGAGTTCTTCATGGAGTTCTACATGTTGGTTCATCAAAGAATTAATTCCTTCTCGAAGTGTTCATCAAGATTCTTTTCAGAGGAGCTCTATCATTCTTCATTTGCCATTCCGGAGCGCAATTCTTTTTACCTCATCTTTTGAGATGGTGCTATGTCATTCTTCATAATTTGAGTTCATGTTTCATGATTCACATGTTGTCAAGAATGAGATATCTTAGATCCATCTACCTCTTCGTTGGAGTTATCTTGGGTTATATTTCACCTAAAGCCTTCCCTAAGGACTGTTGCTAATTATGGTGCTTATAAATGACCCAAGCCCTTCATATATCCTCCCGGTGATATAAGTTTCTCGTCTCCTTGTTCTTATCAATCCAATCTTTTGTTTTCCCGTCAATGGCAGAATTTCTCCTCATAAATTTTGAGTTGCTCTCCATAAGCCCACTACAAGCTTACTCTTTTTTCGTTGTTGGTGTTCCAACAACTCCGTTCGACCCTTCTCCTAAGGATGTCTTTTCAAGATCTATTGTGGCAGAAGTTGGCATTTTCTTCTTCATTCTCCTATTTCAATTATCTATCTTCTATTCTTTTGTTCTGGAGGCATTATGAGGTTGCTCTCTTCAACCCATCATCTTGTTTTGTCAGGATCGTGTTCTTTTCTTGGTTTATCCATTTAACCGGAGTGTTGTGTCCCTTTGCTCAAGCTTTTTTATTTTATCAAGTCTTTCATTCTCTTTTCAACCGAAGTGCTACCCAAATCGGTTCTTTTTTTCCTCTTTCTTAACGGAGTGTTTTCAACATCGTTCATCTCTGTTGTATTCTTTTCTCGAAATGGCTTAACCTTTTCAAGGTTCTTTGGTTTCACTCATTTGTCAAAGAAGCAACTTAGTTTTACCTCTTCTCTTTCTCTTCCGTTTTCCCTCCGGTGCCATTCTAGATCTCGGGACGAGATCCTCTCGTAGTGGTGGAGTGTTGTGACGCCCCGTGACCGATGTGCCAGGTGTCTTCCAGTTATTCGCTGTTGTTGCCTTGTCATTGCTTGCATGTCATGCATTTCATATCATGTCATCATGTGCATTTCATTTGCATACATGTTCGTCTCATGCATCCGAGCATTTTCCCCGTTGTCCGTTTTGCAATCTGGCGCTCCTACGTCATCCGGTGCCCCTTTCTACCTCTTTTCGTGTGCGGGTGTTAAATGTTTTTGGATTGGACCGATACTTGTCATGCGGCCTTGGTTTACTCCCGGTAGACCGCATGTCAAGTTTCGTGCCATTTGGACTTCGTTTGATACTCCAACGGTTAACCGAGGGACCGAAAAGGCCTCGTGTGTGTTGCAGCCCAACACCCCTAAAGTGGCCCAAAACCCACCTAAAGCTCCTCCATCATCTCGGTCATTCGATCACGATCGCGTGGCCGAAAACCGTACCTCATTTGGACTCTCCTAGCTCCCTCTACCTATATATATGTGATCCCCTCCAAAATATTCGCGGTACAAACCCTATATCCAACTCCCTCATCGTCGCCGGACAAAACCTCGCCGCCCGGACATGTCCGCTCGCCGCCGCCACCTCACTCCACCCAATGGCAAGGCGCCACGTCACCATGTCGCCACTCGCCACCAACCAAGAGCCGCCACCTCGCAGCGCCTCTCTCTCCTCCCCGCCGCGGCCCGTGGGGCCCGAGGCAGGCCCACCCGGGCCCGGTTGCCGCCGCCCCCGCCCGCAGGCACGCGCCGCCCGCCCGACGCCGCGCCTCCTGCGCTGGCTTGCCGTTGCCTCCGCCACGCTCCTTCACCGTCGGCCACCATGCCACTTGCGCCGGTCGCAGCCCCGCTCGCCGCCAAGCCCGCGCGCCGCCGCAGGAGACCTCGCCGCGCCTCCGCGAGCGCCGCGCCGGAGTCCGTCGGATCCGCGCGCCGGCCACCGGAGCTACCTCCTCCGGCGAGCCCCTACTCTCCAGCCCAAGTCCTGCCACCTCCACTGGCAGCTCCGGCCGGCCAAGTCTCCGGCGTCCTCGTCCTCACAGCTACAGTGCCGGCCCGATCTAAGATCCAGATCCAGATCCAACGGGACGGTTGACTTTTTCGCCCGAAACCCTAACATTTTGCATACTTTGACATGCCATAACTCCCTCATCGTAGCTCGGATTCACGCGTGTAGCATATCAAAATGTTCGTCTCGACGAGTACATCATTTCATCTCATTGCATCATTTTCATTTGAGCTCATCTTGATGCCCGAAATGCTGTTGGAAGAGGGCTATGTGATGATTATGTCAGATCTGTTTCAGCAAATGGCCTTTTGTCATTTTTGCCATGTTTAATGTGTGCATGCTATGATCCTGAGCTCTACATGTGTTTTGTAGAATGTCATGCCATCTTTACAGGGGTGTATGCTGTTGGGGAACGTAGTAATTTCAAAAAAAATCCTACGCACACGCAAGATCATGGTGATGCACAACAACGAGAGGGGAGGGTGTTGTCTACGTACCCACGCAGACCGACTGCGGAACCGTTGACACAACGTAGAGGAAGTAGTCGTACGTCTTCCTGATCCGACCGATCCAAGCACCGTTACTCCGGCACCTCCGAGTTCTTAGCACACGTACAATTCGATTGTCGGGGTAAATAGCCATGGGTAGCCCAGCCGGCTTCCCCTGGCCCCTCAGAAAAAATTGTGAGCTCGTCCGGCTCATAAGAAGACTCAAGACTTAGGCCGCCTCCCCCCTAGCCGGCTACCTTCCTAGCCGGCTTTGGGGGGCGGCCCGCCCTTTCTACCCCCATGAAGAAATCTATGCAGGGCCGGCTACGACATGGCCGGCTGCGGCAGGGCCGGCTATGACAAGGCCGGCTATGGCGCGGCCGGCTACCGCCGGACCGGCTCCGATAAAGCAGTCAACGCCGTACCCGCGATGTACGCGTCCACTCTGTGATGATGAAGTGGGGCGTGGCTACAGTGGAGCCTGCCACCCCCAAAACCCGGAGCACGCCTGGTACAGCGCGTCGTGCGGGCAACTTCGGCCCGCCCGGCGCGGCACTGTAGCCTCGGCGGCTCCGGCGCCGTCCTCGACGGGCCGCCAGCGTGGCCCCCGAGGCGGTGGGCCCCTTCGGGCAGAGAGATGCCAAAGGCGGCCGCACCCCCTCTCAAGCCGGCGAGACAGAGGGCCGGCTTCGCGTAGCCGGCCTGCCGCCTTCCTCGAAGGAGACGCCCATTAAGGAGACAAGGTGCGGCGGGGCTATGGTAATCGCCCGCCAGGGCGGCGTCACTGTAGCCACGCTTACCCCGACCAAGCCTGCGCCAACAAACACGGAGCAACAGTAACCGGCCGCCGACAAGACCCTGGCTGGTGGGGCTGGCCTGTCGACCCAGGAGCCGGCAGTCGGTGGGACCCACCAGCCGGCGGGCCCCAGAAGCCGGCGGAGAAGCCGGCGAGCATAGTCACCGACAGCTGGGCCCCGCGCCCAGTCGGATTACCATTGTACCCCCGGGGGGTAGGCCAATATAAACCCCCCGGTGCACCCATGCAAAGGGTTGAACTCTCTTTCTAGACATAGACACTTACAAGGAGAAGAGGCGGGCTGTGCTAAGCCCTTCTTCCTCCTTCCATCCCAAACAGCTCAAGGAGCATTGTAGCCACCTGTGAACTTAGCAACCATGCGGAGACCCCGCAGAGCAGCAGTAGGGGTGTTATCTCCCCGGAGAGCCCTGAAGCTGGGTAAGATTCGCCGGCGTGCATGTCTACGCCTCATCCCGTTTCCAGGCAACGGCGACGTTCTTTTGGCCCCCGCAATGATAAGCCACCCGTTGGCATATGTCGATCCTACCACCCGACATTTGGCGCCCACCGTGGGGCCAGGTGCACCGTCGTCCGGAGACCTGTTCTGGACGGGAACCCTTTCCCTTCCTCGCGGGCGCAGCCAGCCTGGCTCGCCCGATGGCGCTTGTCGCGACGCGCTGCATGGCGTCGCTGACGCCTGCGCGGCTAGCAGCCTCGCCAGCCTCTTCGACAAGGCCTGCATCTCCGATGAGCTCGCCTCCGATGCGGGCACAGATCACCTCGCCAACCTCCTCAGCCAGCTCCATGTCTCCAGCAAGCCCGCTGCAGACTTGGAGTCGGTTGGCTCCGCCGACCCGATACCCGTCGACTCCGACGCGGCATCCTACGACACCTTCCCCACCGACGTCACGGTCTACAACGACCCGCTCCCTCCGGCTGGCGATCGCGATTCTGACGCCCCCGAGGTGATGGTTATCGGCCTCGACGGCCCGACTGACGAGGGCGCCCGCGACTCCCCGCGTGCGGCAGCCCAAGACTTGTCCATCCCCCTTCCGGTTGACGCCAGCGACGAAGTTCTGGAGGCACGCCGCCTCGCCCTCCTCGCGGAGGGCCAGCGGCTGGCCTCCGTAAGACGCCTCACTGAGGCCTACCAGCGCGAAGCTGATCGCGCCGCCTTCGGCACGCCGGCTCCGGCTGGCCCTAGCCGGGCCGGCGCTGTCAGGCAACACGGCGCCGTCATCGCCGACACGCTCGGCGTGGATCGCCCGGTCTACGCCACCCCGCTCGAGAACCTGCGCGCCGCCCAGGCGGCCGTAGACGAGCTAGACGGCTTGGAAGCCGAAGATCTCCCCCATATGATGCGGCGCATCCAGCAACTAATCGATGCGGCCGCACGACGGCACGAGGCCGACGCCTGCGCGGGGAGCCCTCCCCCGCGCCGCGAGCACGGCGCGACCTCCCGGTCGCCGACTACCAGCTACACCCGCGCGCGGCGCGAGAAAGAGCCGGCTTCCAGCCGAAGCCAGACCCAAGTCTCCATCGAGCGAGACGCGGACGGCCGCCCCCGAGCCATGGAATGGCGGGGCACCCCGCCTCCGCCTCGAGCTCGCGGATAAAGATATCCTACCCCGCCCCCAGTGACTCACCCGACTCTCAGCGGCCGGCTTGGTCGACGGGAGGGAATCGGCGAAAACGACGCCCGCCACCGGATCGACCGCCTGGCTCGATCCCTGGCGCTAGAAGAGGAAGACGATGTCGGCCCGCCTTGCTTCGGCCCCCGCATCCGCGACGAGCCCTTCCCCAAAGGGTTCTCGCTCCCAAGAGACACGCCCAAGTACAACGACTCGGTAAAGCCGGAAGACTGGCTGACCGACTACTCCACAGCCGTCAGCATCGCCAATGGCAACCGGCGCGTTGCCGTAAAGTACGTGCCCCTCATGCTGCAGGGCACGGCGCGGACTTGGCTTAACAGCCTTAAGCCGCTCAGCATCAACAGCTGGGTGGACTTCACTGAAGCCTTCGTTCGCAACTTCACCAGCACCTACAAGCGGACTCCCAAGCCCAGACAGCTCTCCCTGTGTGTACAGGGCCCAGCCGAGTCCACTCGCGACTACCTGACGCGTTGGGCCGAGCTCCGCAACTCCTGTGAGGGGGTGCACGAGGTGCAAGCCATCGAATACTTCACAGCCGGGTGCCGAGAGGGCACCCTCCTCAAGCACAAGCTTCTCTGCGATGAGCCGACTACCCTCGACGAGCTCCTAAACATCGCTGACAAGTACGCTACCGCCGACTCCTCGATGAAGACCGAGCTCCGGGTGGACGCATCCGGAAAGGTACTCAATCCGGCGCCCAAAGCGCCGGCTGGAGACGGCGGCCGACGCCAACACCAGAACGATCAAAAACGCAAGGGCCCTGCGCCGCCTCCCGCCAGTCGGCAGGTGGCCACGGTCGAAGACGCGCCGCCTGAAGGGCGGCCCGCACCCAAGAAGCCTAAGGGCGGTCGGCCGGCTTGGCAGCCGGCCTTCTCCTACGAGCAAACCCTTGATGCCCCGTGCAAGTTCCACAGCGGCGCGAAGCCGTCCAACCACACGACCCGCAAATGCAACTGGCTCGCCCGAATCTCGAAGGGCGAAGGGCTCACGCCGACTCCGCCTGCCGGCCCGCCGCCGCCGGCTCCGCCGCCCAAAGCCGCCCGGCCCGCGGTCGACGCCGTGCAGGACGAGTTCCCCGACGAGCAAGCGTCTTATGTCATCTTTACGAGCCAGCCCGAAGACCGGCGCAGCAAGTGCCGAGAGCAACAGGAGGTCAACATGGCCGCCACCAGCCCAGCCGGCCGCATGCACTGGTCGGAGAAACCCATCAGCTGGAGCCGGGCCGACAACCCAGAGGTGATGCCATCCCCCGGCTCCTACGCGCTGGTCCTGGAGGCCACCCTCGCTACGGATACGCGCGCCGCACGCTTCTCCCGCGTGCTGATTGACGGCGGAAGCAGCATCAACATCCTGTACCGCGACACCATGGAGAAGCTGGGCGTCAAGGCCAAGCAACTTGCGCCAACTCGAACGGTGTTCCACGGCATCGTACCCGGACTGTCCTGCGCCCCCATCGGCAAGCTCAAGATCGATGTACTCTTTGGGGGCAAGGATCATTTCCGCCGGGAAGCAATCTGGTTCGAGGTGGTGGACCTGGATAGCCCTTATCATGCCTTGCTTGGCCGACCCGCCTTGGCCAAGTTCATGGCGGTCCCCCACTATGCTTACCTCAAGATGAAGATACCGAGCTCCAAGGGTGTCATCACCATCGCCGGCGACTACAAGAAGTCCGCCGACTGCGCCGCGGCCAGCAGCCGGCTGGCCGAATCCCTCGTGATCGCGGCCGAGAGGAAGACGCTGGACCGGGTCGTGGCCCTGGCTAGCAAGCAGCTAAACCAACCCGCCGACTCCAAGGAGTATGATGCCCAAGGATCTTTCCAGCCGGCCAAGGAGACCAAGAAGATACAGCTCGACCCCGAGCACCCCGAGAGGTTTGCCGTCATTGGGGCGAGCCTGGACAGCAAATAGGAAGGCGAGCTCGCCGATTTCCTCCGTGAGAATCGGGATATCTTTGCATGTTCCCCCAAGGACATGCCGGGTGTTCCGAAGGATTTCGCCGAGCACAAATTGCACGTGCGGGAGGATGCTAAACCAGTCAAGCAGCCCCTCCGCCGACTGTCAGAAGAGAAGAGAAGGATCGTAGGGGAGGAGATAGCCCGGCTCCTTGCAGCCGGCTTCATCATGGAAGTTTTCTTCCCCGAATGGCTGGCGAACCCGGTTCTCGTGCTGAAGAAGAATAACAAGTGGCGCATGTGTATAGATTACACGAGCCTCAACAAAGCCTGCCCAAAAGATCCCTTCGCTCTGCCCAGGATTGATCAAGTGATAGACTCCACAGCCGGATGCGAGCTGTTGAGCTTTTTGGATGCCTATTCGGGATACCACCAGATCAAGCTGAACCCGGATGACCAACTGAAGACCGCCTTCATCACGCCGTTTGGGGCCTTCTGCTACCTGACCATGACGTTCGGCTTGAGGAATGCCGGCGCCACGTTTCAGTGTTGCATGCAGAAGTGCCTCCTCACGCAGCTCGGCAAGAATGCTCACATTTACGTGGATGATGTTGTGGTGAAGACGGAGAAGCGTGGCACTCTGGTGGAAGACTTGAAGGAGACATTCGAGAACCTGCGCCGGTTCCGGATCAAGCTCAACCCAGAGAAATGTGTGTTCGGAGTGCCAGCCGGCCAGCTCCTAGGCTTCCTAGTCTCTGAACGTGGGATAGAGTGCAACCCTGTGAAGATCAAAGCCATCGAGAGGATGGCGGTCCCAACCAAGCTCAGAGAGATTCAGAAGTTCACCGGGTGCCTGGCCTCTCTTAACCGCTTCATCAGCCGGCTCGGAGAAAAGGCTCTCCCCCTCTACCGCCTCATGAAGAAGAGCACTCACTTTGAGTGGAACGACCAGGCCGACCAAGCTTTCCACGAGCTGAAGAAAATGCTGTCCACGCCGCCTGTCTTGGCGGCACCGACTGAGAAGGAGCCCATGCTCCTATATATTGCCGCCACTAGCCGGGTGGTCAGCACCGTCATTGTGGTCGAACGCCCCGAAGAAGGCCGAGCCCAGCCGGTCCAGAGACCGGTTTATTACTTGAGCGAGGTGCTGTCCACCTCGAAACAAAATTACCCGCACTATCAGAAGATGTGCTATGGCGTGTACTTCGCCGCCAAGAAGCTGAAGCCGTACTTTCAAGAGCATCCCATCACGGTCGTATGCACTGCCCCGCTTGCCGACATCATAGGCAGCCGGGATGCATCCGGCCGGGTGGCCAAATGGGCCATCGAGCTGGCCCCCTACACCATCTTCTACCAACCCCGCACCGCCATCAAGACGCAAGCGCTGGCCGACTTCCTCGTCGACTGGGCCGAGACCCAGTACTTACCACCGGCGCCCGACTCCACCCATTGGCGCATGCACTTTGACGGATCAAAATGCGCACCGGCTTGGGAGCCGGCGTCGTCCTTACTTCTCCAAAGGGCGACAAGCTCAAATACACGCTGCAGATCCACTTCGCCGCCTCCAACAACGTAGCCGAGTACGAGGAGCTCATACACGGGCTCCGGCTTGCCAAGGAGCTTGGTATTCGCCGGATCCTGTGCTATGGCGACTCGGATTTGGTGGTGCAGCAGTCTTCTGGCGACTGGGACGCCAAGGACGCGAACATGGCGAGCTACCGTTTCCTAGTACAGCAAATCAGCGGATACTTCAACGGATGTGAGTTCCTTCACGTGCCGCGGGCCGACAACGAGCCAGCTGACGCCCTGGCCCGAATAGGCTCCACACGGCAAGCAATACCAGCCGGCGTCGCCCTGCAGCGCCTCCTCAAGCCTTCAATCAAGCCGTCTCCAGAGTCCGACTCCATTTTCGTGCCGCCTAACCCCGAGGGTGCCGGGTCCGGTTCGAAGAATCAAGCAGCCGACCCAGGGACTTCAATATTCGGCTCGGGAACTGCTGCACCCGGCCCGGGGACTGCAGCAGCCGGCCCGGGGGCTGCAGTAGCCGGCCTGGGGACTTCTTCAGCACAGGAAGCGGCGGCCGACTCCAGCGCTGCACTGCCCAACCCACCCACCCTGGTGGCTCTGGCCACATTGGTGGCTGAGGAGGTCGCCGCCCCATCATGGGCCCAGGCCATCCGCAACTTTCTGGTGAACCATGACCTGCCGGCTGACAAAAACGAAGCAAGACAAGTTCAGCGCCGGGCTGGAGCATACACAATCGTCAACAGAGAGCTTGTCAAGCGCAGCGCCACCGGAGTCTTGCAGCGATGCGTCGAGCAGGAGAAAGGCATTGCGATCCTCAGGGATATACACCAAGGAGAATGCGGCCACCACGCCGCATCAAGATCACTGGTCGCCAAAGCCTTCCGCCACGGTTTCTTCTGGCCGACTGCTTTGGACGACGCCAAAGAGCTAGTCTAACACTGCAAAGGCTGCCAGCTTTTCAGCTCGCAGCAACACATGCCGGCTTCGGCACTCAAGACCATCCCCATCACCTGGCCCTTTGCCGTCTGGGGATTGGATATGGTGGGCCCATTCAAGACGGCGCGCGGCGGCATGACACATTTGCTCGTCGCCATTGACAAATTCACCAAGTGGATCGAGGCGAAGCCGATCAAGAAGCTGAATGGGCCGACTGCAGTGACATTCATTGCAGATATAACAACCCGGTACGGCGTACCGCACAGCATCATCACCGACAACGGCACGAACTTTGCCAAAGGTGCCCTGGCACGGTTCTGCGCTGCGCAAGGTATCCGGCTGGACCTTGCGTCAGTCGCCCACCCGCAGTCAAACGGCCAAGTGGAGCGAGCAAATGGCCTCATTCTGTCCGGCATCAAGCCTCGACTGGTCGTACCCCTGGAGCGTTCAGCCGGCTGCTGGCTCGATGAGCTGCCGGCTGTCCTATGGAGTCTGCGCACTACTCCCAATAGATCAACCGGCTTCACTCCCTTCTTCCTTGTATATGGTGCCGAGGCGGTCATCCCAACAGACATCGAGTTCGACTCGCCTCGGGTAACCATGTACACGGAAGCGGAAGCCAAAGAAGCACGAGAAGACGGCGTCGACCTGCTGGAAGAGGCCCGGCTGTTAGCCCTCAGCCGGTCCGCCATCTACCAGCAGGGTCTGCGCCGCTACCATAGCCGGAGGGTCCGCCCAAGATCCTTCCAGGAGGGCGACCTTGTGCTCCGGCTGATCCAGCGAACAGCCGGCCAGCACAAGCTCGCAGCCCCCTGGGAAGGCCCCTTCATCATCAGCAGAGCCTTGGGCAACGACGCCTACTACCTCATCGACGCGCAGAAGCCGAAGGCACGCAAGAGAGACGACTCCGGCAAGGAGTCGGAGCGACCGTGGAACGCAAATCTCCATCGAAAGTTTTACAATTAAAAGCGCAGTATGTGTCATGCCCACTTTTGTATTTAGTATGATACAGTAGGCTCCCCGAGAAAGACTCGGGGACTGCTACCCGTTGTTTTATGAATGAAAGTTATCATGCGTATGATATTATCTTTTCATTTATTTTGTCCGGTACCGGGTCCGACGAGTCGGCCCGGGGACTGGCCGACTAGAGTTATATTAAGTGCCATACCCGCAGTCAGACAAGTAATGTGTCGAGACCCAGGCTTGGCTCTTGCCGAAATCGCAGCTCGAAGAACCGACTGCCCGGCTGGCAAGAGCCACCAGCCGAAAAGGGTGCGCACATGAAAAACGGCTAGGGACCAAACAGGCTCGCATATATAACAAAAGCCGGCTTGCTGCCTCCCGCCGACCGACTACCAGAGTAGCCGGCCAGCCGGCTTACATTCAGTCTACTTCAAATCCAAGAAAACTCAAGTACTTGCCTTCCCAAAGAGGGAAGGCGGCAAAGGAAAGAGCCTAAGGACAAAAAGTACACTCGGATGAACGCCAACACATGCATATATTAATATATTACACAAAAAGCCTCCAGAGAGGTCGACATTCAGCATTGTTCGATACACCCCCAGTGGGTGGAATTGCAGAAACTTAAATTTGTCCAAAAAGAAAGACAGGGACAAAAAGAAGGGCAGATCAAGCCGGCGGGGCCGCAGACGAGCTGGATTAGGTGACGGAGGTAGTCGCGCCGGCTGAAGGAGCGGCCGGCTGGCGAACCTCGGCTTGATCGTCGCCTCCGGCAGAGGGCGCGCTCCTGCGTGGCTCGTTGCTGGAGGCACGATCGGCTGGGGGACGGTCGGCCGCCCCACCAGTCGGCTCGGCGTCTTCGCTGTCCTCTTCCTCGTCGTCCTCGCCCTCGTCGCTGGAGGCGATCTCTTCCACCGAGTCCTCGCCGTCCGCCGGGTTCAGACCGAACCATTCCTCCGGCTGGGCAGCGCCATCATCGTTGAGCTCCGGCGCGAAAACGCTGGTGTCGGTGCACTCGGCGATCGTCGAGGCGTGCTGCGCGATCGCCGGCCGCACCTCCTCCAGCTCGGCGTCGGCTTCCGACCGCCACGTCCGCAGCTGGTCCAGGCTTAGCCCTGGGTACCACACACGGACGAACTCCAGCGCGCGCCCGGCTCCAAGACGGGCCGCGGACGCCTTCCAGGCCTCGAAGCGGCCGACTGCGACTTCGAGCCAGTCGGCCGTCCGGCTTGGGGTCCGGGGAATTGCCTGGCCGGGCCAGAGCGCGGCCAGCATCGTCGCCCCGGCGCGTTGGAGCCGGCGGAGCAACTGGTGGGCCGGTTGCAGCCGTGCCTGGACGACGATAAGCTGCTCCGACAATGTCCGGTTCGCATCCGGCGGAATCACGACCCCGGCTTGACGGCGCTCCTCGCGGTAGGCTTCGATGGCTTGGGCGGCAAGGACAGACTGGCCGGGGAAATACTCTGCGCAAGACAGCAAACACAAGTCAAAACAAAACCATAGGCGGCCGGCGAATGGAAGAAGGGCAAGAAAGACAGCCTACCGTCAATAAGATCCTCGACCCGGCCGAAGCCTTCTTCCAGCGCCTGGCGCGTCTCGCCCCAGCTCGCCTCCCTGGCCCCAAACTCCGCCCTCAGGGTAGCCTCGTCGTCCTGCGCCTTTTGCAGGGCCGCCTTGTGGCTCTCCTCCTGGTCGGCCAGTTTCGTCGCCAGGCGGTCGCGCTCTTGAGCCAAGTCAGCGTACTCGGTGTCCTTGGCACGAAGAGCGGCCTGCACCACGCCGAGTTCCCTCCGCAAGTCGGCGTTGGCCTCTGCACGAGCAAGAAATAAAGAGAAAAATCAGCAAAGGAAAAGTCGTCAAGTAAGATCCGACCCGACTGCGCTGTAGTCGGCCCGGATCTCGGGGACTACACCAAGTGGGTGCGCTGTCGCGCTCCCACGAGAAGTTAACAATGACAAAACACTTACGCCGGCTGCTGGCGAGGTCTTCGGTCCTCCGGCTTAGCTCCCGAGCCTGGGAGTTGAAGGCGGCCGCGCGAGAGTTGTGATAATCCTGAAGATCAGAAAAAATAGTCAACATAGTCGTCTAGTAAGATCCGACCCGACTGCGCCCCCACGGAAAAAATTCAAAGGACCAGAGCGGTCAAGGAGTGAAGACTTACCCGGATTGCAGACCGCGTCGACAGAAACTCCTGAGTGAATTGCCTCAGGAGGCCGGCCTGTGCCTGCAGCCGGCTCCGAACCTCTTGGGCCGCGACGTTCAGCTCGCCGCTCCCTCCGCTGGGAGTCCACCCGGACGTGGCGGAGCTGGCCGCCTCCAAGGCGTCTGCCGTCCGCTCGGCTCCCGCGGCTCGGCGCATGTCCGGCGGGGCCGTGCCCCCTCCGGCGGGCCGGCTCGCCGCCGGCTCCTCCGGCACCGCCGACGATCGGCCGCCTTCGCCTACTCCGGCTGGCGCTGCTGGCGACGTCCTCTCAGCGGATCCCTCGACGACCTCGTCCCTCTGCACCGGCGGCTGCTCGGGGATAATCTCCTCCGCCGTGGGCAGAGGGACGTCCGGATCCAAGGTCTGGAGGGGGATGGCGAGCAGCGGAGTCTGGCTGCGCGCGCCTTCCACCTCCGCCTCCACGGCCGCCCGCTCCGATGGAGCCTCGGCCGCCGCGCTCGCTCGCCCTAGCGCCGTTTGGGCGGCCTCTCGCTCTGCCGCCGCCCGCTCGGCCGCCTCCTTCTCTCGGTGCGCCTCGCATGCGTTGCGCTGCGTGGCTGCGTCAAGTTCGGCGCGGGGGTCTACTCGGTGGGACCCTGAGGAACCGGCGCTCGGCCCGACCATGGAGCCGGCTGGGCCTCGCTCGAGGGAGAGCGGCGCCCTGCCCAGGAAATCAGAAAAACATTCAAGGAAAGAAAACTTCAGAATAACAAGCATGCAGGTGGCTACTAGACTTACGCGGAAACTGACGGGGGCTTCTTCACCGCCTTCCGGAAGCGAGCCTCCTTCGCCGCCGCCTCCTCGCGCTTTGTGGCCGCGGCGGAGGCCTTCGGTTTCTTCGGCCCGGCGTTTTCCCTTCCCGCCACCGGCAGTCGGCGCGGCAGATGAGCTCGCGCCGCGGCGGTCGGTTGCCGGCTGGCGGCGCGGGAGTTCTTCGTCTTCAAAATCATCCGGCCAGTCGTCGAAACTGGCCGAAAGCACGGTGCCGCCGAGCTCGGCGGCACCCCCCGTGGCGGCGTCCTCCATGGCGACGGCGGAGAGATCCGGGTCGTCGGGGTCATCCACCGTGCGGTCCAGGGCGTACTCTCGGTCGACTCCGGCTGCCCCGGCTGGCAGCGGGAGGAGAGGATTCTGATGAAGGAGAAAAGAAAAAATAGCCGCCTGGTCAGAGGCCGGCTAACCCAAGCCGGCAGACGACGAGAGGAAAAGCTTACCACAGGCGGAGGCTGGGCGCGGGAGTACGGCGCCTTGCCGAATTGCCACTCGTCGGTGAGCTTCAAGTTGGCGACGTAGTTCGCCATCAGAGCCACCTCGGCGTGGGGCATCTCCCAGGTGCTCAGCCAGCAGGGATCGAACCGTCCGCTCATCTGGCACATCATGTGCGGCCGGCTTTGAAGAGGCAAGATCCGGCGCTCGACGAAGGCGGTTACCAAGTCGGACGCGAGCAGACCTTCCGACTGAATCATCACCCGAAGCCGGGAGATGGAAGCGTTCCCCGCTGGAGACAGGGACTTCGACCGGTAGCCCCAGGTCCGCCGCTTCCCAGTCGGCGGGCCGGCTACGTAAGCCGGCAGATTGACGTAGTCGCCGTGCCGGGCGACGTTCTTGACGTAGAAGTAAGACTTCTGCCACAGCTTGACCGACTGGATCAGAGGAATGTGGGGGAAGGGGTTGTCGTTGCTGGCCCTCTTCATCGCGATGAAGGCGCCGCAGGGAGCCAGCACGCCGGCGGAGACGGTGCCGAGCTTGTTCTGGAACAGTTCCGCCCAGAGCTCCAGCGTCGGCAGCACCCCCAAGTACCCTTCGCAGAGCGTGACGAAGGCCGAGAGTTGCAGCACTGCGTTGGGCGTGACGTGGTGCGGTTGGAGGTTGTAGAACTCGAGAAAGGACCGCATGAAGCTGCTCGCCGGGAAGCCGAAGCCCCGGAGGAAGTGCGTGCGGAAGACGACGCGCTCGCCTTCCTCCGGCGCCGGCGAGACCTCCTTTGCGGGCGCCAGGCACACCTGCACGAGGTCGGCGGCGGGCAGACGCCGTGTCTGGCGGAGGAACTCGATGTGCTCGTCGTGGATGTTGGACCCGTCCCACGAGCTCGACAAAGCCAGCGACATGGCGGCGTGGGAAGGCTACGGCGCGAAGCTGCGTCGGGCGCGAGGAAGAAGAAGAAGAGGAAGAAGAAGGAGAGCAGGAGGGTCGGGGAGCGGGGGAGCGGGCAGGCCTGCGCCTCTCCCCCTCCCCCCCTACTTGTAGGCGCGTGCGCCGGAGACGAGGAGGCGCGGCGTGGGGGATCATGGGGATCGATCGTGCCCATCTCCCCCACGCCCGCGTTAATTACGTGCCTTGATGACATGAGGTAACGGCCGCGGGGAGGTGAGCAGCCCCCTCGGGCCACAGAAGATCAGCGCCTGGGCCGAGGCCAGGGGGTGGCGGGCCCGGGCCTGCGGCGGCGTCCCGTTGCGCGCGTGCGACGGCAGGACTTCCCCGCCACGTGGCTCGTCGTGGGGCCCGCGGCCGGTCCGCGGGTCAACCACGGTCGCCCTAATAAAGAAAAGCGCTCTGAGGTCGGCTGCAATGACGCAGTCGGCCCCGCACGGTATGAAGCCGGCCAAGCTTCCCGTCCTTCCGTCCGCCGTGAAGCTCGCCCGCCTTCGGGGACTACTGTCGGGGTAAATAGCCATGGGTAGCCCAGCCGGCTTCCCTGGCCCCTCAGAAAAAATTGTGAGCTCGTCCGGCTCATAAGAAGACTCAAGACTTAGGCCGCCTCCCCCCTAGCCGGCTACCTTCCTAGCCGGCTTGGGGGGCGGCCCGCCCTTTCTACCCCCATGAAGAAATCTATGGAGGGCCGGCTACGACATGGCCGGCTATGACAAGGTCGGCTATGGCGCGGCCAGCTACCGCCGGGCCGGCTCCGATAAAGCAGTCAACGCCGTACCAGCGATGTACGCGTCCACTCTGCGATGATGAAGCGGGGCGTGGCTACAGTGGAGCCTGCCACCCCCAAAACCCGGAGCACGCCTGGTACAGCGCGTCGTGCGGGCAACTGCGGCCCGCCCGGCACGGCACTGTAGCCTCGGCGGCTCCGGCGCCGTCCTCGACGGGCCGCCAGCGTGGCCCCCGAGGCGGTGGGCCCCTTCGGGCAGAGAGATGCCGAAGGCGGCCGCACCCCCTCTCAAGCCGGCAAGACAGAGGGCCGGCTTCGCGTAGCCGGCCTGCCGCCTTCCTCGAAGGAGACGCCCATTAAGGAGACAAGGTGCGGCGGGGCTACGGTAATCGCCCGCCAGGGCGGCGTCACTGTAGCCACGCTTACCCCGACCAAGCCTGTGCCAACAAACACGGAGCAACAGTAACCGGCCGCCGACAAGACCCTGGCCGGTGGGGCTGGCCTGTCGACCCAGGAGCCGGCAGTCGGTGGGACCCACCAGCCGGCGGGCCCCAGAAGCCGGCGGAGAAGCCGGCGAGCATAGTCACTGACAGCTGGGCCCCGCGCCCAGTCGGATTACCATTGTACCCCCGGGGGGTAGGCCTATATAAACCCCCCGATGCACCCATGCAAAGGGTTGAACTCTCTTTCTAGACATAGACACTTACAAGGAGAAGAGGCGGGCTGTGCTAAGCCCTTCTTCCTCCTTCCATCCCAAACAGCTCAAGTAGCATTGTAGCCACCTGTGAACTTAGCAACCATGCGGAGACCCCGCAGAGCAGCAGTAGGGGTGTTATCTCCCCGGAGAGCCCTGAAGCTGGGTAAGATTCGCCGGCATGCATGTCTACGCCTCATCCCGTTTCCAGGCACCGGCGACGTTCTTTTGGCCCCCGCAATGATAAGCCACCCGTTGGCATATGTCGATCCTACCACCCGACATTTGGCGCCCACCGTGGGGCCAGGTGCACCGTCGTCCGGAGACCTGTTCTGGACGGGAACCCTTTCCCTTCCTCGCGGGCGCAGCCAGCCTGGCTCGCCCGATGGCGCTTGCCGCGACGCGCTTCATGGCGTCGCTGACGCCTGCACGGCTAGCAGCCTCGCCAGCCTCTTCGACAAGGCCCGCATCTCCGATGAGCTCGCCTCCGATGCGGGCACAGATCACCTCGCCAACCTCCTCAGCCAGCTCCACGTCTCCAGCAAGCCCGCTGCGGACTTGGAGTCGGTTGGCTCCGCCGACCCGATGCCCGTCGACTCCGACACGGCATCCTACGACACCTTCCCCACCGACGTCACGGTCTACAACGACCCGCTCCCTCCGGCTGGCGATCGCGATTCTGACGCCCCCGAGGTGATGGTTATCGGCCTCGACGGCCCGACTGACGAGGGCGCCCGCGACTCCCCGCGCGCGGCAGCCCAAGACTTGTCCGTCCCCCTTCCGGCTGACGCTAGCGACGAAGTTCTGGAGGCACACATCAGGTCTGGTACACAGCATTGCATACATGATAGAGCCTATGGCTGAAGCATAGGGAACGTCTTTCATTTTCTCTCTATCTTCTGAAGTGGTCGGGCATTGAGTCTGACTCAACGTTACACCTTGTAACACATGCAAGAACCCTTTCTTTGCTTGATCCATTTTGAACTTCTTCAAAATCTTGTCAAGGTATGTGCTTTGTGAAAGTCCAATTAAGCGTTTTGATCTATCTCTATAGATCTTTATGCCTAATATGTAAGCAGCTTCACCGAGGTCTTTCATTGAAAAACTCTTATTCAAGTATCCGTTTATGCTATCCAGAAATTCTATATCATTTCCAATCAGCAATATGTCATCCACATATAATATCAGAAATGCTACAGAGCTCCCACTCACTTTCTTGTAAATACAGGCTTCTCCGAAAGTCTGTATAAAACCAAATGCTTTGATCACACTATCAAAGCGTTTATTCCAACTCCGAGAGGCTTGCACCAGTCCATAAATGGATCGCTGGAGCTTGCACACTTTGTTAGCTCCCTTTGGATCGACAAAACCTTCCGGTTGCATCATATACAACTCTTCTTCCAGAAATCCATTCAGGAATGCAGTTTTGACATCCATCTGCCAAATTTCATAATTATAAAACGCGACAATTGCTAACATGATTCGGACAGACTTAAGCATCGCTACGGGTGAGAAGGTCTCATCGTAGTCAACCCCTTGAACTTGTCGAAAACCTTTTGCGACATGTCAAGCTTTATAGACAGTAACATTACCGTCAGCGTCAGTCTTTTTCTTGAAGATCCATTTATTCTCAATTGCTTGCTGATCATCGGGCAAGTCAACCAAAGTCCATACTTTGTTCTCATACATGGATCCCATCTCAGATTTCATGGCTTCAAGCCACTTTGCGGAATCTGGGCTCACCATCGCTTCTTCATAGTTCGTAGGTTCATCATGATCTAGTAGCATGACTTCCAGAACTGGATTACCGTACCACTCTAGCGCGGATCTTACTCTGGTTGATCTACGAGGTTCAGTAGTATCTTGTTCTGAAGTTTCATGATCATTATCATCAACTTCCTCACTTATTGGTGTAGGTGTCGCAGAAACAGTTTTTTGTGATGTACTACTTTCCAACAAGGGAGTAGGTACAGTTACCTCGTCAAGTTCTACTTTCCTCCCACTCACTTCTTCCGAGAGAAACTCCTTCTCAAGAAAGTTTCCGAATTTAGCAACAAAAGTCTTGCCTTCGGATCTGTGATAGAAGGTGTATCCAATAGTTTCCTTTGGATATCCTATGAAGACACATTTCTCCGATTTGGGTTCGAGCTTATCAGGTTGAAGGTTTTTCACATAAGTATCGCAGCCCCAAACTTTCCGAAACGACAACTTTGGTTTCTTGCCAAACCATAGTTCATAAGGCGTCGTCTCAAAGGATTTTGATGGTGCCCTATTTAACGTGAATGCGGCCGTCTCTAGAGCGTATCCCCAAAACGATAGCGGTAAATCAGTAAGAGACATCATAGATCGCACCATATCTAGTAAAGTACGATTACGACGTTCGGACACACCATTACGCTGTGGTGTTCCGGGTGGCGTGAGTTGCGAAACTATTCCACAATTTTTCAAATGTACACCAAACTCGTAACTCAAATATTCTCCTCCACGATCGGATCGTAGAAACTTTATTTTCTTGTTATGATGATTTTCAACTTCACTCTGAAATTCTTTGAACTTTTCAAACGTTTCAGACTTATGTTTCATTAAGTAGATATACCCATATCTGCTTAAGTCATCTATGAAGGTGAGAAAATAACGATATCCGCCACGAGCCTGTACATAAATCGGACCACATACATCTGTATGTATGATTTCCAACAAATCTGTTGCTCTCTCCATAGTACCGGAGAACGGTGTTTTAGTCATCTTGCCCATGAGGCATGGTTCGCAAGTACCAAGTGATTCATAATCAAGTGGTTCCAAAAGTCCATCAGTATGGAGTTTCTTCATGCGCTTTACTCCGATATGACCTAAACGGCAGTGCTACAAATAAGTTGCACTATCATTATCAACTCTGCCTCTTTTGGCTTCTACATTATGAATATGTGTATCACTACTATCGAGATTCAACAAGAATAGGCCACTCTTCAAGGGTGCATGACCATAAAAGATATTACTCATGTAAATAGAACAACCATTGTTCTTTGATTTAAATGAATAACCGTCTCGCATTAAACAAGATCCAGATATAATGTTCATGCTCAACGCTGGCACCAAATAAAAATTATTTAGGTCTAATACTAATCCCGAAGGTAGATGTAGAGGTAGCGTGCCGACTGCGATCACATCGACTTTGGAACCGTTTCCCACGCACATCGTCACCTCGTCTTAGCTAATCTTCGCTTAATCCGTAGTCCCTGTTTCGAGTTGCAAATATTAGCAACAGAACCAGTATCAAATACCCAGGTGCTACTGCGAGCATTAGTAAGGTACACATCAATAACATGTATATCACATATACCTTTGTTCACCTTGCCATCCTTCTTATCCGCCAAATACTTGGGGCAGTTCCGCTTCCATTGACCAGTCTGCTTGCAGTAGAAGCACTCAGTTTCAGGCTTAGGTCCAGACTTGGGTTTCTTCTCCTGAGCAGCAACTTGCTTGCCGTTCTTCTTGAAGTTCCCCTTCTTCTTCCCTTTGCCCTTTTTCTTGAAACTAGTGGTTTTGTTAACCATCAACACTTGATGCTCCTTCGTGATTTCTACCTCCGCAGCTTTCAGCATTGCGAAGAGCTCGGGAATAGTCTTGTTCATCCCTTGCATATTATAGTTCATCACGAAGCTCTTGTAGCTTGGTGGCAGTGATTGGAGAATTCTGTCAATGACGCAATCATCTGGAAGATTAACTCCCATCTGAATCAAGTGATTATTATACCCAGACATTTTGAGTATATGCTCACTGACAGAACTGTTCTCCTCCATCTTGCAGCTATAGAACTTATTGGAGACTTCATATCTCTCAATCCGGGCATTTTCTTGAAATATTAACTTCAACTCCTGAAACATCTCATATGCTCCATGACGTTCAAAACGTCGTTGAAGTCCCGATTCTAAGCCATAAAGCATGGCACACTGAACTATCGAGTAGTCATCACCTTTGCTTTGCCAGACGTTCATAACATCTGGTGTTGCTCCAGCAGCAGGCCTGGCACCCAGCGGCGCTTCCAGGACGTAATTCTTCTGAGCAGCAATGAGGATAATCCTCAAGTTACGGACCCAGTTCGTGTAATTGCTACCATCATCTTTCAACTTTGCTTTCTCAAGGAACGCATTAAAATTCAACGGAACAACAACACGAGCCATCTATCTACAATTAAACATAAACAAGCAAGATACTATCAGGTACTAAGTTCATGATAAGTTTAAGTTCAATTAATCAAATTACTTAAGAACTCCCACTTAGATAGACATCCCTCTAATCCTCTAAGTGATCACGTGATCCAAATCAACTAAACCATGTCCGATCATCATGTGAGATGGAGTAGTTTCATTGGTGAACATCACTATGTTGATCATATCTACTATATGATTCACGCTCGACCTTTCGGTCTCCGTGTTCCGAGGCCATATCTGTATATGCTTGGCTCGTCAAGTATAACCTGAGTATTCCGCGTGTGCAACTGTTTTGCACCCGTTGTATTTGAACGTAGAGCCTATCACACCCGATCATCACGTGGTGTCTCAGCACGAAGAACTTTCGCAACGGTGCATACTCAGGGAGAGCATTTCTTGATAATTTAGTGAGAGATCATCTTATAATGCTACCGTCAATCAAAGCAAGATAAGATGCATAAAAGATAAACATCACATGCAATCAATATAAGTGATATGATATGGCCATCATCATCTTGTGCCTGTGATCTCCATCTCCGAAGCACCGTCATGATCACCATCGTCACCGGCGCGACACCTTGATCTCCATCGTAGCATCGTTGTCGTCTCGCCAATCTTATGCTTCCACGACTATCGCTACCGCTTAGAGATAAAGTAAAGCAATACATCGCGATTGCATTGCATACAATAAAGCGACAACCATATGGCTCCTGCCAGTTGCCAATAACTCGGTTACAAAACATGATCATCTCATACAATAAAATTTAGCATCATGTCTTGACCATATCACATCACAACATGCCCTGCAAAAACAAGTTAGACGTCCTCTACTTTGTTGTTGCAAGTTTTTACGTGGCTGCTACGGGCTTAAGCAAGAACCAATCTCACCTACGCATCAAAACCACAACGATAGTTTGTCAAATAGACTCCGCTTTAACTTTCGCAAGGACCGGGCGTAGCCACACTCGGTTCAACTCAAGTTGGAGAGACAGTCGCCCGCAAGCCACCTGTGTGCAAAGCACGTCGGGGGAACCGGTCTCGCGTAAGCGTACGCGTACTGTTGGTCCGGGTCGTCTCGTCCAACAATACCGCCGAACCAAAATATGACATGCTGGTAGGTAGTATGACTTATATCGTCCACAACTCACTTGTGTTCTACTCGTGCAAATAACATCAAACCATAAAACCTAGGCTCGGATGCCACTGTTGGGGAACGTAGTAATTTCAAAAAAATTCCTACGCACACGCAAGATCACGGTGATGCACAGCAACGAGAGCGGAGAGTGTTGTCTACGTACCCATGCAGACCGACTGCGGAAGCGTTGACACAACGTAGAGGAAGTAGTCGTACGTCTTCCCGATCCGACCGATCCAAGCACCATTACTCCGGCACCTCCGAGTTCTTAGCACACGTACAACTCGATGACGATCGCCGGGCTCCGATCCAGCAAAGCGTCGGGGAGGAGTTCCGTCAGCACGATGGCGTGGTGACGATCTTGATGTTCTACCGACGCAGGGCTTCGCCTAAGCACTACAACGATATGATCGAGGTGGAATATGGTGGCAGGGGGCACCGCACACGGCTAAGGAATGATCTCAATGATCAACTTGTGTGTCTAGAGGTGTCCCCTGCCTCCGTATATAAAGGAGCCAAGGGGGAGGGGGCCGCCGGCCAGGAGGACGGCGCAGGAGGAGTCCTACTCCTACCGGGAGTAGGACTCCCCCCCCCCCAATCCTAGTTGGACTAGGATTCCCCGAGGGGGAAAGAGAGAGAGGGGGGCCGGCCACCTCTCCTAGTCCTAATAGGACTAGGGGAGGGGGGAGGCGCGCGGCCACCTTGGGCTGCCCCTTTCTCCTTTCCACTAAAGCCCATTAAGGCCCATATGGCTCCCAGGTGGTTCCGGTAACCTCCCGGTACTCCGGTAAAATCCCGATTTCACCCGGAACACTTCCGATATCCAAATATAGGCTTCCAATATATCAATCTTTATGTCTCGACCATTTCGAGACTCCTCGTCATGTCCGTGATCACATCCGGGACTCCGAACTAACTTCGGTACATCAAAATGCATAAACTCATAATAACTGTCATCGTAACGTTAAGCGTGCGGACCCTACGGTTCGAGAACAATGTAGACATGACTGAGACACATCTCCGGTCAATAACCAATAGCGGACCTGGATGCCCATATTGGCTCCTACATATTCTACGAAGATCTTTATCGGTCAGACCGCATAACAACATACGTTGTTCCCTTTGTCATCGGTATGTTACTTGCCCGAGATTCGATCGTCGGTATCCAATACCTAGTTCAATCTCGTTACCGGCAAGTCTCTTTACTCATTATGTAATACATCATCTCGCAACTAACTCATTAGTTGCAATGCTTGCAAGGCTTATGTGATGTGCATTACCGAGAGGGCCCAGAGATACCTCTCCGACAATCGGAGTGACAAATCCTAATCTCGAAATGCGCCAACCCAACATCTACCTTTGGAGACACCTGTAGAGCTCCTTTATAATCACCCGGTTACGTTGTGATTATTGGTAGCACACAAAGTGTTCCTCCGGTAAACGGGAGTTGCATAATCTCATAGTCATAGGAACATGTATAAGTCATGAAGAAAGCAATAGCAACATACTAAACGATCGGGTGCTAAGCTAATGAAATGGGTCATGTCAATCAGATCATTCAACTAATGATGTGACCTCGTTAATCAAATAACAACACCTTGTTCATGGTTAGGAAACATAACCATCTTTGATTAACGAGCTAGTCAAGTAGAGGCATACTAGTGACACTCTGTTTGTCTATGTATTCACACATGTATTATGTTTCCGGTTAATACAATTCTAGCATGAATAATAAACATTTATCATGATATAAGGAAATAAATAATAACTTTATTATTGCCTCTAGGGCATATTTCCTTCATATGCCGTGTATTTTTGTGATCTTTGTGGTGACTAGCACAAGCATGCAAAGTAGCTTACTCAATGATGCTGATTTCAGCGACTTAGAATTTAACAGTCCTTGCCATGTCCTTATTTTTATGCCATATGGTCATGTTGTTTCCTAGTGATCCGTGCCTATTTTGAGGATGATCAGTAAGGATGTTTTGTTAATATTGTGGTCCTCTATCTATCCATGTCTTTGTTTGCAATTATGGATCACCCTAGCTTGAGTCAATCGAGCTCTACTTTTGCTATAAAATGTTCCTGGCAGATTGTTAACATGTTTAGCGATTTTGCCGAGCTTGTTGTAGTTGATCCGTGCATGATATGTTGTTGTTCTTGCCATGTCTATTAGCTGGATGTATGCTTGGATTATCATGCCATGCTTTGTAGTGAGTGCATCGAGCTCGTAAACATGCCTACTTGTTAACTGTTTTGCATGCTCCAGTTTTTCACAAAGTCTGAATCTGTTTATGTTTTTGCTATGTTCACATGCATGCAATTGTATTTTCTGATCCCTTTTGGCTCAAGGTCACTAAGGGACTTTTGTTATATGCTTAGAGTAGCTTCATTCCATGCCTTGCTTTGCCATGATATGTTCCTGTAGCATGTAGTTTTCATGCTCTAAAGATTGCTTCCTGTCGATAAATTCCTGATATGGTGTTAATTTCACTAAGTCCGTAACCTGTTATATTTGCCCATTTGCCATGCTTGTTTGAACCTGTTATTGAGTGAATTAGCCGTAGCTCAATGTTCATCTTTTGTCAAGCATTATGAGTGGATCCCTGCCATGTATTTTGTTGCCATGTTTGAGTACAGTAGCTTATTTATCTTGATGCATTTAGGAGGCTACTTGCTGTTTATCGCAGACCGGTGCCATATTTGTTTTGCTTGCCATTTCCAAACCGTGGATCCGATTCCGGTGATCTTTATATCGATTTCGACCTAAATCACCTCACCTTTCCAGTGGGGTTCCCATTATAACCCAACCGTGTAAGGAACGCAAAATCCGAGAACATAACACCGATATGACGGAAACTAGGGCGGCAAGAGTGGAACAAAACACCAGACATAAGGCCGAGCTTTCCACCCTTTACCAAGTATATAGATGCATTAATTAAATAATAGATATTGTGATACCCCAACAAAATATCAATGTTCCAACATGGAACAAGCTCCAATCTTCACCTGCAACTAACAATGCTATAAGAGGGGCTGAGCAAAGCGGTACCATAGCCAAACAACGGGTTGCTAGGACAAGGTGGGTTAGAGGCTTGGCTTAACAATATGGGAGGCATGATAAACAAGTGGTACGTATCGCAGCATATGCATAGCAAAAGAGCGAGCAACTAGCAAGCAAAGATAGAAGTGATTTCGAGGGTATGGTCATCTTGCCTGAAATCCCGCAAGGAAGAAGAACGAGTCCATGAAGAAGACAAACGGACGTAGTCGAATGGTTCCTCACAAAGCGACGTTATTGGAACCAACCCAAAGAAGCAACACCGAAAAGAAACACACAACATAGTAAACAACCAACACACGAACATGGTATGATATGCGGGATGCGTTATGTGATGCTGCATGAATCGGAAAGGAATGATTGAAACTGGCCTCAACTTGGAAATCCAAGAGTGCCACTGGAAAGAGGAGTTGATTTCGGTTGAAATTGATATAAAGATCACCGGAATTGGATGCACAGTTTGGAAATGGCAAGCAAAACAAATATGGCACCGGTCTGTGATAAACAGCAAGTAGCCTCCTAAATGCATCAAGAACAACATGCTATAGCACTCCAACATGACAACAAAATACATGGCAGGGATCCACTCATGATGCTTGACAAAAGATGAACATTGAGCTACGGCTAATTCACTCAATAGTAAGCTCAAACAAGCATGGCAAAAGAACAAAAGATAACAGGTTTCAGACTTAGTGAAATTAACAGCATGTCAGGAATTTATCATCAGGAAGTAATGTTTAGAGCATGAAAAACTACATGCTACAGGAACATATCATGGCAAAGCAAGGCATGGCATGAAGCTACTCAAAGCATGTAACAAACGTCCCTTAGTGACCATGAGCCAAAAGGGATCAGAAATAACAATTGCAAGCATGTGAACATAGCAAAAACATAAACAGATTCAGACTTTGTGAAAACTGGAGCATGGCAAAACAGTTAACAAGTAGGCATGTTTACGAGCTCGATGCACTCACTACAGAGCATGGCATGACAAACTAAGCATACACCCACCAATAGGACATGGCATAGAAGCTAGAGATGGCAAGAACAACAACATAGCATGCACGGATCAACAACAATAAGCTCGGCAAAATTGCTAAACATGTTAACAATCTGCCAGGAACATTTTATAGAAAAAGTAGAGCTCGATTGACTCAAGCTAGGGTGCTCCATAAATGCAAACAAAGACATGGATGGATAGAGCACCACAATATCTACAATACATCATTACTGATCATGCTCAAAAGATGCAAGGATCACTAGGAAACAACATGAACATATGGCATAAAATAATGACAGGGCAAGGACTTAGTGAAATTCTAAGTCCCTGGAATCAGCATCATTGAGTAAGCTACTTTGCATGCTTGTGCTAGTCACCACAAAGATCACAAAAATACATGGCATACTCCCCTGTAAAGATGGCATGGCATTATACAAAACACATGTAGAGCTCAGGATCAAAGCATGCACACATTAATCATGGCAAAAATGACAAAAGGCCATTTGCTGAAACAGATCTGAAATATACATCACATAGCCCTCTTCCAACAGCATTTCGTGCATCAAGATGAGCTCAAATGAAAATGATGCAATGAGATGAAATGATGTACTCGTCGAGAAGAACATTTTGATATGCTACACGCACGAATCGGAGCTATGATGAGGAAGTTATGATGCAATTAAGATATCTAAAAATATGCAAAAATTGGGGACTTAGAAGAAATAGACCTCGCCCAAATCTAGGGTTCTTCGCATGGATTTTGATGCAGCACGGATCTCGCCGGAGAGCGGCCGGAGACGAGGAGGAGGTCGAAGGAGGCCGGGGAAGGGTAGATTTGGAGCTACAGCGGCCGGATCCGGGCGCGCGACGGCGAGGGGCACCGGACCCCGGCGTCCGGTGGCCGCTCCGGCAAATGGGTGAGGCGGCGCGGCGTCAAGCGGAGCTCGCCGAAGAGCTCGAGGTGGCGGCGGGCGACGGGCGCTGCAGCGGCACGGCACGGTCTCCCAAGGCGGCGGGGCAGGCCAGGCGATGGAGGCGGCGTCGAGCGGCGATGGGCGGCGCCGGCGACGAGCGCTGCCGCGGCGGGCGGAGGGCGCGGGGGCGCGCGGTCGGGCGGCGGCGATGCGGATCCGGGCCCGGGCGGGCCTGCCGTGGGCCCCGCGGGCCGGCGGCGCGAGGACGGCGGCGGAGGATAGGTGGCGCTCTCCGATATGCTGCGGGGCGGTGGCGGACATGTCCGGGGCGCGGGGACGATGGATCTAGGGTTTCGTCCGTGAAAATGGACGGGGAGGGCATATTTATAGGTAGGGGGAGCTAGGAGAGTCCAAATGAGGTGCGTTTTTTGGCCACGTGATCGTGATCGAACGATCTAGATGATGGAGGGGGTTTAGGTGGGTTTTGGGCCAATTTGGAGGGGTGTTGGGCTGCAACACACACGAGGTCTTTTCGGTCCCTCGGTTAACCGTTGGAGTATCAAATGAAGTCCAATTG
This sequence comes from Triticum monococcum, assembly GCA_034509565.1. Taxonomy (NCBI): domain Eukaryota; kingdom Viridiplantae; phylum Streptophyta; class Magnoliopsida; order Poales; family Poaceae; genus Triticum; species Triticum monococcum. Next base: position 58,238,552 of record CM067843.1, on the reverse strand, counting down.
GCACGAAACTTGACAGGCGGTCTACCGGTAGTAAACCAAAGCCGCATGGCAAGTCTCGGTCCAATCCGAAAACGTTTAACACCCGCACATGAAAATAGGTAGAAAGGGACATCGGATGACATAGGAGCGCCGGATTGCAAAACGGACAACGGGGAAAAATGCTCGGATGCATGAGACAAACATGTATGCAAATGAAATGCACATGATGACATGCTATGCAATGCATGACACACAAGCAATGACAATGCAACAACAGCGAATAACTGGAGGACACCTGGCACATCGGTCTTGGGGCGTCACAACACTCCACCACTACGAGAGGATCTCGTCCCGAGATCTAGAATGGCACCGGAGGGAAAACGGAAGAGAAAGAGAAGAGGTAAAACTAAGTTGCTTCTTGGACAAACGAGTGAAACCACGAGCCTTGAGAGGTTGAACAAATTGAAAGAAAGAATGCAACGAGAAAGAGCGAAGTTGAAAGCACTCCGTTAGGAAAAAGAAAGAAGAAAGGAAGAACAAATTCGAACATCACTCCGGTTGGAAAGATATGCAAGGCTTGATAAAATGAAAGAACTTGAGCAGAGGACACAACACTCCGGTTAAATGGATAAGCACGAAAAGAACATGATCTTTGACAAACGAGGTGATGGGAGCAACATCACAATGCCTCCAGAACGAAAGAATAGAATATAGATAATTGAAATAAAAGAATGGAGAAGCAAATGCCAACTTCTGTCACAAAAGAGTTGTTGGAAAACCAACAACGAAAAGGATAAGCTTGATATGGTCTTATGGAAACATCTCAAATTATGAGGTGACAGCCTGCCACTCGCGGGAAAAGAATTGGATTGGTATGAAGAAGGAGACAAGAAAGCTTATTTCACCGAAAGGATGAAAGAAGAACTTGGGTCCTTTATGAACACCATAAATAGAAACAATCCTTAGGGAAGGCTTTAGGTGAAACATCACACCAGATAACTCCAACGAAGAGGTTGGTGGATTTAAAATACCTCATTCTTAACAACATGTGAATCATGAAACATGAACTCAAATTATCAAGAATGACATAAAACCACCTCCCATGATACGAAAGAACGAATTGCACTCTGGATTGCAAGATGAAGAATGCTCGAGCTCCTTAGAAAAGAATGTCGATGAACACTTCGAAAAGGAATTAAATCTTTGATGAACCAATCATGTAGAACCTCCATGAAGGACTCCGGTAATAAAAGAATGATCAAACGAAAAGGAAAGAGAAGTTGAAAACACAAGGTGAATCCTTGCAATGATTGGAAGAAACTTTGTGACGAAATAAAGTGGACACTTGGGGCTCCGGAAGGAAAGATAAAGCATCTCGAACCGAGAATGTGATATGATGAATCACTCCGGAAAGCAGAAATTGATTTAATTTGATGAAACAAGAATAAGAATTACATTATGCTTATCCTTCACCAATTAAATGATGACCCATATTGGATTTGGCATACTACTTATTCTCGTAGAAAGGATTAAGATAGATATAGCGCAAACTAGAGAAGGTCTTCAACGAACCACCGGTAGGATTTGGAAACAACGAATGAATTGATACAATAACAAAGGAAGAGGAATCTTGAACGAACCACCGTAAGAATTGGAAATGAACGAAATAAAGGGGTGAATCACCGGTAAGAATTAACAAATGAACGAAGATACTTGAGAGAGTTTAGATACAAAAGAACGAAGAGATCATGAACTGATTAAAGGATATTTGATCGATGCACCAGTATGATTGGAGAACGAGATCTGAAAGCTGAGAATGAATAATTTTAAGATGATGGGCTCCGAAGAATCAAACTGAAAAGACTCCTTAATTGTTCCGGATGGGTGAAAATAATTCTCACAATCAAAACAATTATGAGAGGATGGCCTCGAACTAGAACCACAAATCTCTAAGAGAACAGATAAGATATGGAGGTAAAACTCTTCTTAGGTCTTCAAATGTTGAGAATGACGACGAGAAACACCACCAAGAATTATTGAGGCACACCGGAATGAAGAATCGAAAGGTTGAGCCAATGATGAAAAGAATTTGAAAGATCTTGGAGAAATTCATATGACTGATGATGAATCATTCTTACGTCAAACTTTGAAAAGAATTTAGGATAGCTCCGGGAAAATAAGAAGAGTCAGGTAAGATCCTGGAAAAAGACCTGTGAGTTAGGGCCCACTTAAAAGATACGCCGTTGAAAGATTTGAAGAGAGATTGCACCAGTTGAATAAAAGGCTTGACTTAGATAACATCCTCAAAAGAGTTTGAACGAATGCAGAGTGGAAACACGAATCTTCAAGATATCTTGAGCACTCCGGAACAAATGAATAGCGAGAAGTGAATGGTTATGAGGTGCACCAGCACGAGAAAAGCATTGGCCAAAATGAAAGGACTATGCTCAATACCAAAGCTTGAATTGAATCCACCGGAGAAGGAAAAGAACGCAGAATGATGAGCTTGAAGCTCCACTAGAATCTTCATGAGAATCACCGGGTAAGAACATTGACGAAAAAGTATGGAGAGACTTCACAAGAATAAAATGGATATTTGATTAAGACACCTGAGTCCTTAAGGAAAACAAGGGAGGGAGGGTGGGAAAATAAAGGAAACTTGGAACGGATGAAACAAACACCGTTCAGAAGAAACTGATACTTGATCTTGCGGATGTTGAAAATGGACGGATCCTCTTGAAGAGAAGCACACTGGTTGAAAAGGACTGACATGACAATCTCGATGATCATGAAGGATTAGTATTCACATCGGAGTATGAGAACACCATTTGGGGAAGGTATCGAATCAACATTTGACTTCAAAGCAACTCGAATACCACAACTCAAAACAAAACAAAGGATTGGCTTGCAGAATAAGCCGCAACAAACATATGATAGAGATTTCGTCCGAAGTTTTCGTGGTGGGGCCTACACGGGCTCGATCGTATAGCACCATCATGTACAAGGCAGTGCACACGACATATGAAGCGTCCCCGAGTCGGCATAGCCAAGGACTCTTTAAGACACAACGAGACCACTGTAAAACCAACCGTGGATAGGCGGACCACTAGACGTCGAACCCCAATTTCATATCATACATCTGTCGGAAAGATATCCTAAGATCTACTTGAATTCCCACTTATAAACTCCCAAAACTTTCCGGTTATGCAATCAGGTGTTGGGGATATAGGGGAAGCATAATATCTCACCCAAAACTAGCAAATCCTACATCCGGCTGTATCCATCCTTCAACACATAACCAAGAAACCTTCGGAAATCGTTTACCTCAACCTTAGAAAAGGATCCATTATACAAGTTATGGCAATACTCCCGAACTCCCGCCCCGGTACTGGGTGGCGTCGAGGTTATCTCACCAACAACGGCATAAAAGAGATTTTTGATGTCAGCAAACTCAGGTATTCCAGAACTGCAACGATAAAATTGTGACGACAACACCTCGGAGCTCAACTCCGCGGGACACTGACACAACCCCTAAATTTCAGGAGGCACCAAGAACAGTGTTCTCGTCACAAAACCATTGGAACGATTCGACGATACTCGCGTGATACTAAAAAAAATTTAGTGAAATTTGAGAAGAGAAGAGTCAAAACTCTACGTCAGGATGCCTCACCAAAGCGACGAAGGGACTGAGGAGTAAAAAGAATTCCTAACTCTCTGATATATATAATCCTAAATGACTCAAAACATTTTTCTAGACTCAACAACGCCAACGATTCAATCTAGCAGGGGGCTCCTAAGGTCAGGGAAGGCTCTGATTACCAACTTGTAACGCCCTCGATGCGGCTATATCTCCTACGTGTCGAAGCATGACTTAGAGGCATAACCGCATTGAATGCAATGTCGCAAGTGAGGTAATCTTCACAAACAACCCGTGTAATACATAAGAGAAAGAGATACATAGTTGGCTTACAATCGCCACTTCTCACAATACATGAATAAAGCATTACATCATCTAGATACAATCAAGGTCCGACTATGGAACCAAAATAAAAGAGGACTACCCTAAATGCTACACAGATCTCCGACCGTCCCAACTGGGCTCCACTACTGATCAAAAGGAAGCGAAACAACACAAAGGCCAAGATCTTCATCGAGCTCCTCATTGAGCTTGGTTGCGTCACCTGCTCGGTAACATCGACACTTGCAAACTGGTTTTGTAAGTATCTGTGAGTCACGGGGACTCAGCAATCTCACACCCTCGCGATCAAGACTATTTAAGCTTATAGGTAGGGTAAAAGGTATGAGGTGGAGCTGCAGCAAGCGACTAGCATATTTGGTGGCTAACATACGCAAAAGAGAGCGAGAGGAGAAGGCAAAAGCACGGTCGAACAACTATGATCAAGAAGTGATCCTAGAACAACCTACGTCAAGCATTACTCCAACACCGTGTTCACTTCCCGGACTCCGCCGAGAAGAGACCATCACGGTTACACACGCGGTTGATGGATTTTTAATTAAGATCAACTTCAGGTTTTCTACAACCGGACATTAACAAATTCCCATCTGCCCATAATCGCGGGCACGGCTTTCAAAAGTTCAATCCCTGCAGGGGTGTCCCAACTTAGCCCATCACAAGCTCTCACGGTCAACAAAGGATATTCCTTCTCCCAAGACAATCCGATCAGACTCGGCATCCCGTTTATAAGACATCCTCGACAATGGTAAAACAAGTCCAGCAACACCGCCCGAATGTGCCGACAAATCCCGATAGGAGCTGCACATATCTCGTTCTCAAGGCACACTTAGATGAGACATCCTACGAGTAAAACCAACCCTCAAGTTGCCCCGAGGTGGCCCCGCAGTCTACTTGGTCGGACCAACACTCAGAGGAGCACTGGCCAAGGGGGGGTTTAAATAAAGATGACCCTTGAGTCTGCAGAACCCAAGGGAAAGAAAAGGCTAGGTGGAGAATGGTAAAACCAATGTTGGGCATTGCTGGAGGAGTTTTAATCAAGGCGAACTGTTAAGGGGTTCCCATTATAACCCAACCGTGCAAGGAACGCAAAATTCGGGAACATAACACCGATATGACGGAAACTAGGGCGGCAAGAGTGGAACAAAACACCAGGCATAAGGCCGAGCCTTCCACCCTTTACCAAGTATATAGATGCATTAATTAAATAAGAGATATTGTGATATCCCAACAAAATATCCATGTTCCAACATGGAACAAGCTCCACCTCATACCTTTACCTTACTTGTAAGCTTAAATAGTCTTAATCGCGAGGGTGCGAGGGTGCTCCATAAATGCAACCCCCGACGTCTTCGGCGAGAGCTCCGCCGAGCTCAGATCTGGCCTCGGTTCGCGCACCGCGAGGAACCCTAGATCTAGCGGTTGACTTTCTCCCCTCTCTAGTTATTTTTTTGCAATCTTTGTTAGGCCATAACTCCGCATCCGTAGCTCCGATTCGTGTGTGTAGCATATCAAAATGTTCGTCTCGACGAGTACATCATTTCATCTCACTGCATCATTTTCATTTGAGCTCATCTTGATGCCCGAAATGCTGTTGGAAGAGGGCTATGTGAGGAAAGTTTCAGATATGTTTCAACAAATGCCCTTTTGTCATTTTTGCCATGTTTAATGTGTGCATGCTATGATCCTGAGCTCTACATGTGTTTTGTAGAATGCCATGTTATCTTTACAAAGGTGCTTGCCATGTATTTTTGTGATCTTCGTGGTGACTAGCACAAGCATGCAAAGTAGCTTACTCAATGATGCTGATTTCAGGGACTTAGAATTTCACTAAATCCTTGTCCTGTTTTTGTTTTTATGCCATATGTTCATGTTGTTTCCTAGTGATCCGTGCCTCTTTTGAGGATGATCAGTAAGGATGTTTTGTTAATATTGTGGTGCTCTATCCATCCATGTCTTTGTTTGCATTTATGGAGCACCCTAGCTTAAGTCAATCGAGCACTACTTTTGCTATAAAATGTTCCTGTCAGATTGTTAACATGTTTAGCAATTTTTCCAAGCTTGTTGTTGTTGATCCGTGCATCCTATGTTGTTGTTCTTGCCATGTCTAGCTTCTATGCCATGTCTTCTTGATGGGTGTATGCTTAGTTTGTCATGCCATACTCTGTAGTGAGTGCATTGAGCTCGTAAACACGCCTACTTGTTAACCTGTTTTGCATGCTCCAGTTTTTCACTAAGTCTGAATCTGTTTATGTTTTTGCTATGTTCACATGCTTGCAATTGTATTTTCTGATCCCTTTTGGCTCAAGGTTACTAAGGGACTTTTGTTATATGCTTAGAGTAGCTTCATGCCATGCCTTGCTTTGCCATGATATGTTCCTGTAGCTTGTAGTTTTCGTGCTCTGAAGATTGCTTCCTGATGATAAATTCTTGACATGTTGTTAATTTCACTAAGTCTGAAATCTGTTATCTTTTGCACTTTTGCCATGCTTGTTTGAACTTGTTAAAGATGAATTAGCCGTTGCTCAGTGTTCATCTTTTGTCAAGCATCATGAGTGGATCCCTGCCATGTATTTTGTTGTTATGTTTGACTGTTGTAGCATATTTATCTTGATGCATGTAGTTGGTCACTTGCTGATTATCGCAGACCGGTGCCATATTTGTTTTGCTTGCCATTTCCAAACCGTGCATCCGATTCCGGTGGTCTTTATATCAATTTCGACCAAAATCAACTCACCTTTCCAGTGGCACTCTTGGATTTCCAAGTTGAGGCCAGGTTCGATCATTCCTTTGCAAATCATGCATATGCATCGCATATCGCATCCCGCATATCATACCATGTTTGCATCATGTCGCTTGAGCATTGCACGTGGTTGATTGTGTTCCCTTTTTCTTGTTGTTCTTGTTTGGGTAGAGCCGGGAGATGAGTTCGTGAACGAGGAGCCCATTGAGTTCGCTTTCGAGGATCAAGGCAACTCTGAGACCTTTACAGGCAAGATGACCATACCCTCGAAATCACTTCTATCTTTGCTTGCTAGATGCTCGCTCTTTTGCTATGCCTATGCTACGATACCTACCACTTGCTTATCATGCCTCCCATATTGCCATGTTAAACCTCTAACCCACCATGTCCTAGCAAACCGTTGTTTGGCTATGTTACCGCTTTGCTCAGCCCCTCTTATAGCGTTGTTAGTTCCAGGTGAAGATTGGAGATCGTTCCTTGTTGGAACATGTTTATTTTTGGGATAGCACAATATTATCTTGTTATCTTAATGCACCTATATACTTGGTAAAGGGTGGAAGGCTCGGCCTTATGGCTGGTGTTTTGTTCCACTCTTGTCGCCCTAGTTTCCGTCATATCGGTGTTATGTTCCCGGATTTTGCGTTCCTTACACGGTTGGGTTATAATGGGAACCCCTTGACAGTTCGCCTTGAATAAAACTCCTCCAGCAATGCCCAACCTTGGTTTTACCATTTGCCACCTAGCCTCTTTTTCCCTTGGGTTTCCGGAGCCCAAGGGTCATCTTTATTAAACCCCCCCAGGCCAGTGCTCCTCTGAGTGTTGGCCCAAACTAGAGCCCCTTGCAGTGCCACCTCGGGGAAACTCGAGGGCTGGTTTTAGTTGTACGGATTGTTTATCTGAGTGTGCCCTGAGAACGAGATATGTGCAGCTCCTATCGAGATTTGTCGGCACATTCAGGCAGTGTTGCTGGACTTGTTTTACCATTGTCGAGGATGTCTTGTAACCGGGATGCCGAGTCTGATCGGATTGTCTTGGGAGAAGGAATATCCTTCGTTGACCGTGAGAGCTTGTGATGGGCTAAGTTGGGACTCCCCTGCAGGGATTTGAACTTTCAAAAGCCGTGCCCGCGGTTATGGGCAGATGGGAATTTGTTAATGTCCGATTGTAGATAACCTGAAACTTTACTTAATTAAAATGCACCAACCACGTGTGTTACCGTGATGGTCTCTTCTCGGCGGAGTCCGGGAAGTGAACACGGTGTTGGAGTAAGGCTTGACGTAGGTTGTTCTAGGATCACTTCTTGATCATAGTTGTTCGACCGTGCTTTTGCCTTCTCTTCTCGCTCTCTTTTGCGAATATGTTAGCCACCATATATGCTAGTCGCTTGCTGCAGCTCCACCTCATACCTTTACCTTACCTATAAGCTTAAATAGTCTTGATCGCGAGGGTGCGAGAATGCTGAGTCCCCATGACTCATAGATTACTTCCAAAACCAGATGCAGGCACTGATGATACCGGTCCAGATGATGCGCTTGAGCTCAAGTGGGAGTTCGATGAAAACTCTCGTCGTTACTATGTCTCTTTCCCAGATGATCAGTAGTGGTGCCCAGTTGGGGCGATCGGGGACTTTGTCGCATTTGGGGGTTGATCATTATTTTGGTTCCGTAGTCGGACCTTGAGTGTATTGGATGAATGTAATGACTTATTTATGTATTTGTGTGATGTGGCGAGTGTAAGCCAACTATGTACTTTTCCCCTTTATTTATGTACATGGGTTGTTTGCGAAGATTACCTCACTTGCGACATTGCTTTCAATGCGGTTATGCCTCTAAGTCGTGCTTCGACACGTAGGAGATATAGCCGCATCGAGGGTGTTACAAGTTGGTATCAGAGCCGACCCTCGCGGTTACACGGATGGTTGCGGACAGGTGCGTGGTCATGTTGTTCATGACGTTTGTGACCCGTCGTCGCACCCGGCATGGCACATGTACCGGACTGGAAGCACAGACGTTTGTGCCAAGAGGGAACGTTCCTGTGGCCCGACAAGGACGTCGGTTCCTCTGAGTGGGGGTGTAAGTGATAGCCTGGCTTATTAGGGATGATAGACTACTCATATCAATAAGGAATTCCTTCTTTTCCGGGAGCCCATTCGGACAGAACTCCAAAGTTAAGCGTGCTCAGCTTGGAGTAGTGTCAGGATGGGTGACCGACCGGGAAGTTGCTCCCGGGTGCGCACGAGTGAGCACAAAGTGCGCAGAAAAGACTAGTATTGATCTGTGGGGCCAGTCTAGATCCCGCCAGGAGTAACGACCACCGGCGGGTGTGTCCGGGGCGTTACATGTGACCACTGATTTCTAAGCATATTTCTACGTACATGCTGATACTAAATTTCATGCATGAGATACGTATAGGAATTGTATGAATATCTATCCAACAACGTCGGAGATAATTTAACTTGACCAAATAATAATTTCCGTCTGATATATATTATGAAAGACGAAGGATTTTTATTTTGTGGAAAGATGGAAGATTGCACTACAACGATCTTTGCAACTCAAAATTGTAGGAGTAATGTGTATGTAAATAAGTACAAGAGCGGCTATTCTGCACTTACGCTCATCTACACCCGGGCCTGAACAGAAAATTCAAGAGAAACAGTAAACAAACTTCCAAACAATCTGAAATTTTTAAGCATCCAAGATACTCATGTGTGCAAGCCGTGTTCAAAATTTTGTGTTGTTTGACATCTTAGGACTTCATGCCAAAAAAACAAATTTCAAGTGTGTGAGAACTTTGAAAAAGAACACTATTCGGGGTCAAAAAAATTGGCATGAGCTCCTCACATGTCCAAACACCACGAAATTTTGCACGCACCTTGTGCACATGTTAAAATTTTCTTTTTTTTTGAAAAATAGACTTTTCAACAGGTGTATATGAGACCGGGCACTGTTCTGAATTATCAAATAATTTCTTCCCTTCTTTTCGGAAAAAGATCAATTGTCGGAGAGTCAAAGATAAATGTTATGACTAGATTTATTGATGTATGAAGGAAGTAAATATTTATGTGAGGAAACTAAACTAGACTGGGATGTTAACTTGTTGCATATGATGTGGACATCACATCCTGACTTAGAACACATCCAAATGGCACGCAAACATTGAGGGTTAACGGACTAACCAAGTTAAATAAACTAGTACCTTTGTACTTGCTTCTAATCAGTTCACATCAATAGAATGGAAAAATAGTCACAAATAAGTCAGTGGACATAATTACTCTCTATTGTCGCGGGGCGGGGGAGTGGGGGTGCTGCCAGCGTTGACTGATACGTCTCCATCGTATCTACTTTTCCAAACACTTTTGCCCTTGTTTTGGACTCTAACTTGCATGATTTGAATGGAACTAACCCGGACTGATGCTGTTTTCAGCAGAATTGTCATGGTGTTATTTTTGTGCAAAAATAAAAGTTCTCGGAATGACCTGAAAATCAACAGAGAATTATTTTGGAATATATAAAAAATACTGGAAGGAAGATCCACGTCAGGGGGGCCTCCACCTGTCCACAAGGGTGGGGGGCGCACCCTACCCCCTAGGCGTGTTCCCCTGCCTCGTGGGCCCCCTGACGCTCCACCGAACTCAATCCTGAGTCCATATATTCACTTTCAGGAAAAAACGGGGAGAAGGATTCATCGCGTTTTACGATATGGAGCCGCCGCCAAGCCCTAAACTCTCTCGGGAGGGCTGATCTGGAGTCCGTTCGGGGCTCTGGAGAGGGGAATCCGTCGCCATCGTCATCATCAACCATCCTCCATCACCAATTTCATGATGCTCACCACCGTGCGTGAGTAATTTCATCGCAGGCTTGCTAGACGGTGATGGGTTTGATGATATTTATCATGTAATCGAGTTAGTTTTGTTAGGGTTTGATCCCTAGTATCCACTATGTTATGAGATTGATGTTGCTATGACTTTGCTATGGTTAATGCCTTTCACTAGGGCCCGAGTGCCATGATTTCAGATTTGAACCTATTATGTTTTCATTAATATATGAGAGTCCTTGATCCTATCTTGCAATTCTATAGTCACCTATTATGTGTTATGATCCGTTAACCCCGAAGTGACAATAATCGGGATACTTACCGGTGATGACCGTCGTTTGAGGAGTTCATGTATTCACTATGTGTTAATGCTTTGTTCAGGTACTCTATTAAAAGGAGGCCTTAATATCCCTTAGTTTCCGCTAGGACCCCGCTGCCATGGGAGGGCAGGACAAAAGATGTCATGAGTTCTTTTCCATAAGCATGTATGACAATATTCGGAATACATGCCTACATTACATTGATGAACTGGAGCTAGTTCTGTGTCACCCTAGGTTATGACTGTTACATGATGAACTGCATCCGGCATAATTCTCTATCACCGATCCATTGCCTACGAGATTTCCATATATTGTTCTCCAGTTATTTACTTTTCCGTTTCTATTGTTATCATCACTATAAAATGCCAAAAATATTACTTTTGCTATAGTTACCTTTTACCACCGTTACCACCACTATCATATTACTTTGCTACTAAACACTTTGCTGCAGATATTAAGTTTCTAGGTGTGGTTGAATTGACAACTCAGCTGCTAATACTTGAGAATATTCTCTGGCTCCCCTTGTGTCGAATCAATAAATTTGGTTTGAATACTCTACCCTCGAAAACTGTTGCGATCCCCTATACTTGTGGGTTATCAAGACTATTTTCTGGCGCCATTGCCAGGGAGCATAGCTCTATTCTTTGAGTCACTTGGGATTTATATCTTCTTATCATTATGAAGAACTTGAAAGATCCAAGAACCAAGATTTATCCCTCAACTAAGAGGGGAGGTAAGGAACTACCATCTAGCTCTGCGCTTGATTCACCTTCTGTTTTGAGTAAGCTTGCAGCACCTAAACCTGCTTCTGCTATTAATTCTGATATGTCGCATGTTATTGATGATGCCACTTCTGCTATGCATGATACTTATGATGAAACTACTTCTATGCTTGATACTACTATGCCACTTGGTGAATTTCTTGATGAACAACTTACTAGGGCTAGAGAGAGTGAAATTATTGAAACTGATAATATTGATGAAAGTGATGGTGAAGACTCTCCCCTAGATATGAATTACCTGTTATGCATGAGGGTTATGTTATGGATGAAGAAACTGCTAGAGATTTTCTTTCTTGCAATGATAGGAGTGATCTTAAGAAATTATTAGCTAAGTTGAAACAAAAAACTCTGAATGCTAGAATGAAATATGATCCTGCTTATGCTACTTCACCTATCTTTGTTACTGATAAGGATTATGATTTCTCTGTTGATCCTGAGATAATTACTTTGGTTGAATCAGATCCTTTCTATGGCTATGAATCTGAAACTGTTGTGGCGCATCTTACTAAATTAAATGATATAGCCACCCTATTCACTAATGATGAGAAAACTCACTACTATTATATCCTTAAAATATTTACGTTCTCATTAAAGGGTGATGCTAAGATATGGTTTAATTCTCTTGATCCTGGTTGTGTGCGTACTCCCCAGGATATGATTTATTACTTCTCTGCTAAATATTTCCCTGCTCATAAGAAACAAGCTGCTTTAAGCGAAATATATAATTTTGTGCAAATTGAAGAAGAGAACCTCCCACAAGCTTGGGGGAGGCTTCTCCAATTACTAAATGCTTTGCCTGATCATCCTCTTAAGAAAAATGAAATACTTGATATCTTTTATAATGGACTAATCGATGCTTCCAGAGACCACCTGGATAGTTGTGCTGGTTGTGTTTGCAGGGAAAGAACACCAGATGAAGCTGAAATTCTATTGAATAATATGTTGACTAATGAAAATAATTGGACACTTCCGATCCAATTCCTGAACCAACTCCTAAGCCAACTCCAAAGAAAAGGGGTATTCTATTTCTCAGTCCTGAAGATATGCAAGAGGCAAAGAAATCTATGAAATAAAAAGGTATTAAAGCTGGAGATGTTAAGAATTTACCTCCTACTGAAGAAATACATGGTCTTAATTTACCGGCTGTTGAAGAAATACATGGTCTTGATAACCCGACACAGGTAGTAAAGGTAAATTCTCTCTATAGATATGATAAAGTTGAAATCCCATTTACTAAGTTTGCTAGCCCATGCTTAGATGAGTTTGATAACTTTATGGTCAAACAATAAAACTACAATGCTTATTTTGGTAGAGAATTAAAACGCAATGCTGATATGCTTGAACACTTGGGTGATTATATGGCTAATATTAAAGGCGAACTTAAACTTATTAGTAAGCATGCTTCTATGGTTATGCTACCTCTTGAGCACTGCGTTGGTTTTCCCTTGAAGAGGAAAGGGTGGTGCAGCAAAGTAGCATAAGTATTTCCCTCGGTTTTTTAGAACCAAGGTATCAATCCAGTAGGAGGCCACACACGAGTCCCTCACACCTACACAAACAAATAAAATCCTCGCAACCAATGCAATGAAGGGGTTGTCAATCCCTTCACGGTCACTTGCGAAAGTGACATCTGATAGATATGATAAGATAATATTTTTGGTATTTTTATAATGAAGATGCAAAGTAAAGAAAGCAAAATAAACGGAAAAGGAAATAGCTTGTTGACGGAAGATTAATATGATGGAAAATAGACCCCAGTGAAGGAAATATGCCCTAGAGGCAATAATAAAATTATTATTTATTTCCTTATATCATGATAAAAGTTTATTATTCATGCTAGAATTGTATTAACCGGAAACATAATACATGTGTGAATACATAGACAAACAGAGTGTCACTAGTATGCCTCTACTTGACTAGCTCATTAATCAAAGATGGTTATGTTTCCTAACCATTGACAAAGAGTTGTCATTTGATTAACGGGATCACATCATTAGTTGAATGATCTGATTGGCATGACCCATTCCATTAGCTTAGCATCCGATCGTTTAGTATGTTGCTATTGCTTTCTTCATGACTTGTACATGTTCCTATGACTATGAGATTATGTAACTCCCGTGTGCCGGACGAACACTTTGTGTGCTACCAAACGTCACAACGTAAATGGGTGATTATAAAGGTACTCTACAGGTGTCTCCAAAGGTACATGTTGGGTTGACGTATTTCGAGATTAGGATTTGTCACTCCGATCGTCGGAGAGGTATCTCTAGGCCCTCTCGGTAATGCACATCACTTAAGCCTTGCAAGCAATGCAACTAATGAGTTAGTTGCGAGATGATGTATTACAGAATGAGTAAAGAGACTTGCCGGTAACGAGATTGAACTAGGTATTGGATACCGACGATCGAATCTCGGGCAAGTAACATACCGATAACAAAGGGAACAACGTATGTTGTTATGCCGTCTGACCGATAAAGATCTTCGTAGAATATGTAGGAGCCAATATGGGCATCCAGGTCCTCCTATTGGTTATTGACCGGAGACATGTCTCGGTCATGTCTACATTGTTCTCGAACCCGTAGGGTCCGCACGCTTAAGGTTTTGATGACAGTTATATTATGAGTTTATATGTTTTGATGTACCGAAGGTTGTTCGGAGTCCCGGATGTGATCACGGACATGACGAGGAGTCTCGAAATGGTCGAGACATAAAGATTGATATATTGGACGGCTATATTCGGACACTGGAAGTGTTCCGGGTGATTTCGGAGAAAACCGGAAAGCCGAAGGGTTACCGGACCCCCCCCCCCCCCGGGGAGAAGTAATGGGCCATATGGGCCTTAGTGGAGAGAGAGGGCAGCCAAAGGTGGGCCGCGTGCCTCCTCCCCCCTGGTCCGAATTGGACTAGGAGAGGGGGCGGCGCCCCCCTTTCCTTCTCCCTCCCCACTTCTTTCCCCCTCCTAGTAGGAGTCCTACTCCTACTAGGAGGAGGACTCCTCCTTGGCGCGCCATAGGGGCCGGCCGGCCGCCTCCTCTCTTGAACCTTTATATACGAAGGCAGGGGCACCCCAGAAACACACAAGTTGATCCACGTGATCGTATTCTTAGCCGTGTGCGGCGCCTCCTGCCACCATAGTCCTCGATAATATTGTAGCGGTGCTTAGGCGAAGCCCTGCGATAGTATTACGTCAAGATCGTCACCACGCCGTCATGCTGACGGAACTCTTCCCCGACACTTTGCTGGATCGGAGTCCGGGGATCGTTATCGAGCTGAACGTGTGCTAAAACTCGGAGGTGCCGTAGTTTCGGTGCTTGATCGGTCGGGCCGTGAAGACATACGACTACATCAACCGCATTGTCATAACGCTTCCGTTGTCGATCTACAAGGGTACGTAGATCACACTCTTCCCTGTCGTTGCTATGCATCATCATGATCTTGCGTGTGCGTAAGAATTTTTTTGAAATTACTACGTTCCCCAACGGTGGTATCAGAGCCTAGGTTTTATGTGTTGATGTTATATGCACGAGTAGAACACAAGTGAGTTGTGGGCGATATAAGTCATACTGCTTACCAGCATGTCATACTTTGGTTCGGCGGTATTGTTGGACGAAGCGGCCCGGACCGACATTACGCGTACGCTTACACGAGACCGGTTCTCCCGACGTGCTTTGCACATAGGTGGCTTGCGGGTGACAGTTTCTCCAACTTTAGTTGAACCGAGTGTGGCTACGCCCGGTCCTTGCGAAGGTTAAAACAACACCAACTTGACAAACTATCGTTGTGGTTTTGATGCGTAGGTAAGATTGGTTCTTGCTTAAGCCCGTAGCAGCCACGTAAAACTTGCAACAACAAAGTAGAGGACGTATAACTTGTTTTTGCAGGGCATGTTGTGATGTGATATGGTCAAGACATGATGCTGATTTTATTGTATGAGATGATCATGTTTTGTAACCGAGTTATCGGCAACTGGCAGGAGTCATATGGTTGTCTCTTTAGTGTATGCAATGCAACCGCGCAGTAATGCTTTACTTTATCACTAAACGGCAGCGATAGTCGTGGAAGCATAAGATTGGCGAGACGACAACGATGCTACGATGGAGATCAAGGTGTCGCGCCGGTGACGATGGTGATCATGACGGTGCTTCAGAGATGGAGATCACAGGCACAAGATGATGATGGCCATATCATATCACTTATATTGATTGCATGTGATGTTTATCTTTTATGCATCTTATCTTGCTTTGATTGACGGTAGCATTATAATATGATCTGTCACTAAAATTATCAAGAAGTGTTCTCCCTGAGTATGCACCGTTGCGAAAGTTCTTCGTGCTGAGACACCACGTGATGATCGGGTGTGATAGGCTCTACGTTCAAATACAACAGGTGCAAAATAGTTGCACACGCGGAATACTCAGGTTATACTTGACGAGCCAAGCATATACAGATATGGCCTCGGAACACGGAGACCGAAAGGTCGAGCGTGAATCATATAGTAGATATGATCAACATAGTGATGTTCACCAATGAAACTACTCCATCTCACGTGATGATCGGACATGGTTTAGTTCATTTGGATCACGTGATCACTTAGAGGATTAGAGGGATGTTTGTCTAAGTGGGAGTTCTTAAGTAATTTGATTAATTGAACTTAAATTTATCATGAACTTAGTACCTGATAGTATCTTGCTTATGTATGTTTGATTGTAGATAGATGGCCCGTGCTGTTGTTCCGTTGAATTTTAATGCGTTCCTTGAGAAAGCAAAGTTGAAAGATGATGGTAGCAATTACATGGACTGGGTCTGTAACTTGAGGATTATCCTCATTGCTGCACAGAAGAATTACGTCCTGGAAGCACCGCTGGGTGCCAGGCCTCCTGCTGGAGCAACACCAGATGTTATGAACGTCTGGCAGAGCAAAGCTGATGACTACTCGATAGTACAGTGTGCCATGCTTTACGGCTTAGAATCGGGACTTCAACGACATTTTGAACGTCATGGAGCATATGAGATGTTCCAGGAGTTGAAGTTAATATTTCAAGCAAATGCCTGAATTGAGAGATATGAAGTCTCCAATAAGTTCTATAGCTGCAAGATGGAGGAGAACAGTTCTGTCAGTGAGCATATACTCAAAATGTCTGGGTATAATAATCACTTGATTCAGATGGGAGTTAATCTTCCAGATGATTGCGTCATTGACCGAATTCTCCAATCACTGCCATCAAGCTACAAGAGCTTCGTGATGAACTATAATATGCAAGGGATGAGCAAGACTATTCCCGAGCTCTTCGCAATGCTGAAAGCTGCGGAGGTAGAAATCAAAAAGGAGCATCAAGTGTTGATGGTCAACAAGACCACTAGTTTCAAGAAAAAGGGCAAAGGGAAGAAGAAGGGGAACTTCAAGAAAAACGGCAAGCAAGTTGCTGCTCAAGAGAAGAAACCCAAGTCTGGACCTAAGCCTGAAACTGAGTGCTTCTACTGCAAGCAGACTGGTCACTGGAAGCGGAATTGCCCCAAGTATTTGGCGGATAAGAAGGATGGCAAGGTGAACAAAGGTATATGTGATATACATGTTATTGATGTGTACCTTACTAATGCTCACAGTAGCACCTGGGTATTTGATACTGGTTCTGTTGCTAATATTTGCAACTCGAAACAGGGACTACGAATTAAGCGAAGATTGGCTAAGGACGAGGTGACGATGCGCGTGGGAAACGGTTCCAAAGTAGATGTGATCGCGGTCGGCACGCTACCTCTACATCTACCTTCGGGATTAGTATTAGACCTAAATAATTGTTATTTGGTGCTAGCGTTGAGCATGAACATTATATCTGAATCTTGTTTAATGCGAGACGGTTATTCATTTAAATCAGAGAATAATGGTTGTTCTATTTATATGAGTAATATCTTTTATGGTCATGCACCCTTGAAGAGTGGTCTATTCTTATTGAATCTCGATAGTAGTGATACACATATTCATAATGTTGAAGCCAAAAGATGCAGAGTTGATAAGGATGGTGCAACTTATTTGTGGCACTGCCGTTTAGGTCATATCGGTGTAAAGCGCATGAAGAAACTCCATACTAATGGACTTTTGGAGCCACTTGATTATGAATCACTTGGTACTTGCAAACCGTGCCTCATGGGCAAGATGACTAAAACACTGTTCTCCGGTACAATGGAGAGAGCAACAGATTTGTTGGAAATCATACATACAGATGTATGTGGTCCAATGAATATTGAGGCTCGTGGCAGATATCGTTATTTTCTCACCTTCACAGACGACTTAAGCAGATATGGGTATATCTACTTAATGAAACATAAGTCTGAAACATTTGAAAAGTTCAAAGAATTTCAGAGTGAAGTTGAAAATCATCGTAACAAGAAAATAAAGTCTCTACGATCTGATCGTGGAGGAGAATATTTGAGTTACGAGTTTGGTGTACATTTGAAGCAATGCGGAATAGTTTCACAACTCACGCCACCCGGAACACCACAGCGTAATGGTGTGTCCGAACGTCGTAATCGTACTTTACTAGATATGGTGCGATCTATGATGTCTCTTACTGATTTACCGCTATCATTTTGGGGTTATGCTTTAGAGACGACCGCATTCACGTTAAATAGGGCACCATCGAAATCCGTTGAGACGACACCTTATGAACTATGGTTTGGCAAGAAACCAAAGTTGTCATTTCTGAAAGTTTGGGGCTGCGATGCTTATGTGAAAAAGCTTCAACCTGATAAGCTCGAACCCAAATCGGAGAAATGTGTCTTCATAGGATATCCAAGGGAAACTATTGGATACACCTTCTATCACAGATCCGAAGGCAAGACTTTTGTTGCTAAATTCGGAAACTTTCTGGAGAAGGAGTTTCTCTCGAAAGATGTGAGTGGGAGGAAAGTAGAACTTGATGAGGTAACTGTACCTGCTCCCTTATTGGAAAGTAGTACATCACAGAAAACTGTTTCTGCGACACCTACACCAATTAGTGAGGAAGCTAATGATAATGATCATGAAACTTCAGGACAAGATACTACTGAACCTCGTAGATCAACCAGAGTGAGATCCGCGCCAGAGTGGTACGGTAATCCTATTCTAGAAATCACGCTGCTAGATCATTATGAACCTACGAACTATGAAGAAGCGATGGTGAGCCTAGATTCCGCAAAATGGCTTGAAGCCATGAAATCTGAGATGGGATCCATGTATGAGAACAAAGTATGGACTTTGGTTGACTTGCCCGATGATCGGCAAGCAATTAAGAATAAATGGATTTTCAAGAAGAAGACTGACGCTGACGATAATATTACTATCTACAAAGCTCGACTTGTCGCAAAAGGTTTTCGACAAGTTCAAGGGGTTGACTACGATGAGACCTTCTCACCCGTAGCGATGCTTAAGTCTGTCCGAATCATGTTAGCAATTGCCGCATTTTATGATTATGAAATTTGGCAGATGGATGTCAAAACTGCATTCCTGAATGGATTTCTGGAAGAAGAGTTGTATATGATGCAACCGGAAGGTTTTGTCGATCCAAAGGGAGCTAACAAAGTGTGCAAGCTGAAGCAATCCATTTATGGACTGGTGCAAGCCTCTCGGAGTTGGAATAAACACTTTGATAGTGTGATCAAAGCATTTGGTTTTATACAGACTTTCAGAGAAGCCTGTATTTACAAGAAAGTGAGTGGGAGCTCTGTAGCATTTCTGATATTATATGTAGATGACATATTACTGATTGGAAATGATATAGAATTTCTGGATAGCATAAAGGGATACTTGAATAAGAGTTTTTCAATGAAAGACCTCGGTGAAGCTGCTTACATATTAGGCATAAAGATCTATAGAGATAGATCAAGACGCTTAATTGGACTTTCACAAAGCACATACCTTGACAAGATTTTGAAGAAGTTCAAAATGGATCAAGCAAAGAAAGGGTTCTTGCCTGTGTTACAAGGTGTGAAGTTGAGTCAGACTCAATGCCCGACCACTACAGAAGATAGAGAGAAAATGAAAGATGTTCCCTATGCTTCAGCCATAGGCTCTATCATGTATGCAATGCTGTGTACCGGACCTGATATGTGCCTTGCTATAAGTTTAGCAAGGAGGTACCAAAGTAATCCAGGAGTGGATCACTGGATAGCGGTCAAGAACATCCTGAAATACCTGAAAAGGACTAAGGATATGTTTCTCGTATATGGAGGTGACAAAGAGCTCATTGTAAACGGTTACGTTGATGCAAGCTTGGACACTGATTCGGATGATTCTAAATCGCAAACCGGATACGTGTTCACATTAAACGGTGGAGCTATCAGTTGGTGCAGTTTAAAACAAAGCGTCGGGGCGGGATCTACATGTGAAGCAGAGTACATAGCTGCTTCGGAAGCAGCAAACGAAGGAGTCTAGATGAAGGAGTTCATATCCGATCTAGGTGTCATACATAGTGCATCGGGTCCAATGAAAATCTTTTGTGACAATACTGGTGCAATTGCCTTGGCAAAGGAATCCAGATTTCACAAGAGAACCAAGCACATCAAAAGACGCTTTAATTCCATCCGGGATCTAGTCCAGGTGGGAGACATAGAGATTTGCAAGATACATACGGAGCTGAATGTAGCAGACCCGTTGACTAAGCCTCTTCCATGAGCAAAACATGATCAACACCAAAGCTCCATGTGTGTTAGACTCATTACTGTGTAATCTAGATTATTGACTCTAGTGCAAGTGGGAGACTGAAGGAAATATGCCCTAGAGGCAATAATAAAGTTATTATTTATTTCCTTATATCATGATAAAAGTTTATTATTCATGCTAGAATTGTATTAACCGGAAACATAATACATGTGTGAATACATAGACAAACAGAGTGTCACTAGTATGCCTCTACTTGACTAGCTCGTTAATCGAAGATGGTTATGTTTCCTAACCATTGACCAAGAGTTGTCATTTGATTAATGGGATCACATCATTAGTTGAATGATCTGATTGACATGACCCATTCCATTAGCTTAGCATCCGATCGTTTAGTATGTTGCTATTGCTTTCTTCATGACTTATACATGTTCCTATGACTATGAGATTATGTAACTCCTGTGTGCCGGAGGAACACTTTGTGTGCTACCAAACATCACAACGTAACTGGGTGATTATAAAGGTACTCTACAGGTGTCTCCAAAGGTACATGTTGGGTTGACGTATTTCGAGATTAGGATTTGTCACTCCGATCGTCGGAGAGGTATCTCTGGGCCCTCTCGCTACTGCACATCACTTAAGCCTTGCAAGCAATGCAACTAATGAGTTAGTTGCGAGGTGATGTATTACAGAACGAGTAAAGAGACTTGCCGGTAATGAGATTGAACTAGGTATTGGATACCGACGATCGAATCTTGGGCAAGTAACATACCGATGACAAAGGGAACACCGTATGTTGTTATGCGGTCTGACCGACAAAGATCTTCGTAGAATATGTAGGAGCCAATATGGGCATCCAGGTCCCGCTATTGGTTAATGACCGGAGACATGTCTCGGTCATGTCTACATTGTTCTCGAACCCGTAGGGTCCGCACACTTAAGGTTTCGATGACAGTTATATTATGAGTTTATATGTTTTGATGTACCGAAGGTTGTTCGGAGTCCCGGATGTGATCACGGACATGACGAGGAGTCTCGAAATGGTCGAGACATAAAGATTGATATATTGGACGGCTATATTCGGACACCGGAAGTGATCCGGGTGATTTCAGAGAAAACCGGAAAGCCGGAGGGTTACCGGACCCCCCCCCCCGGGAGAAGTAATGGGCCATATGGGCCTTAGTGGAGAGAGAGGGGGGCAGCCAAAGGTGGGCCGCGCGCCTCCTCCCCCCTGGTCCGAATTGGACTAGGAGAGGGGGGGCGGCGCCCCCTTTCCTTCTCCCTCCCCACTTCTTTCCCCCTCCTAGTAGGAGTCCTACTCCTACTTGTAGGAGGACTCCTCCTTGGCGCGCCATAGGGGCCGGCCGGCCTCCTCCTATCTTGAACCTTTATATACGGAGGCAGGGGCACCCCAGAAACACACAAGTTGATCCACGTGATAATATTCTTAGCCGTGTGCGACGCCCCCTGCCACCATAGTCCTCGATAATATTGTAGCGGTGCTTAGGCGAAGCCCTGCGACAGTAGTACATCAAGATCGTCACCACGCCGTCATGCTAAGGGAACTCTTCCCCGACACTTTGCTGGATCGGAGTCCGGGGATCGTCATCGAGCTGAACGTGTGCTAAAACTCGGAGGTGTCGTAGTTTCGGTGCTTGATCGGTCGGGCCGTGAAGACGTACGACTACATCAACCGCGTTGTCATAACGCTTCCGCTGTCGATCTACAAGGGTACGTAGATCACACTCTCCCCTCTCGTTGCTATGCATCACCATGATCTTGCGTGTGCGTAAGAAATTTTTTGAAATTCCTACGTTCCCCAACACCCGGGGCCATAGGTTTCACTAGTGGCTTCTCTCGAGAGCATAAGTATTACGGTGGGTAAACAAATTACTGTTGAGAAATTGATAGAATTGAGCATAGTTATGAGAATATCTATGTATGATCATGTATATAGGCATCACGTCCGAGACAAGTAGACCGACTCCTGCATGCATCTACTACTATTACTCCACACATCGACCGCTATCCAGCATGCATCTAGAGTATTAAGTTCAAAAGAACAGAGTAACGCTTTAAGCAAGATGACATGATGTAGAGGGATAAACTCATGCAATATGAAATAAACCCCATCTTTTTATCCTCGATGGCAACAATACAATACGTGCCTTGCTGCCCCTACTGTCACTGGGAAAGGATACCACAAGATTGAACCCAAAGCTAAGCACTTCTCCCATTGCAAGAAATATCAATCTAGTAGGCCAAACCATACTGATAATTCGAAGAGACTTGCAAAGGTAACCAACCATGCGTAAAAGAATTCAGAGAAGATTCAAATATTGTTCATAGATAAACTTGATCATAAACCCACAATTCATCGGTCTCAACAAACACACCGCAAAAGAAGATTACATCGAATAGATCTCCACAAGAGAGGGGGAGAACTTTGGATTGAGATCCAAAAAGAGAGAAGAAGACACCTAGCTAATAACTATGGACCCGAAGGTCTGAAGTAAACTACTCACACTTCATCGGAGAGGATATGGTGTTGATGTAGAAGCCCTCCGTGATCGATGCCCCCTCCGGCGGAGCTCCGGAAAAGGCCCCAAGATGGGATCTCACGGATACAGAAGGTTACGGCGGTGGAATTAGGGTTTTGGCTCCGTATCTGGTAGTTTGTGAGTACGTACGTATATATAGGAGGAAAAAGTACGTCGGTGGAGCAACGTGGGCCCCACGAGGATGGAGGTCGTGCCTGAGGTTGTAGGCGCGCCCCCTACCTCATGCCCTCCTGGTTGCTTTCTTGACGTAGGGTCCAAGTCCTCTGGATCATGTTTGTTCCGAAAATCATGTTCCCGAAGGTTTCATTCCGTTTGATATTCTTTTTCTACGAAACTCTGAAATAGGCAGAAAAACAGCAATTATGGGATGGGCCTCCGGTTCATAGGTTAGTCCCAAAAATAATATAAAGGTGTATAATAAAGCCCAATAATGTCCAAAACAGGATATAATATAGCATGGAACAATCAAAAATTATAGATACGTTGGAGACGTATCAAGCATCCCCAAGCTTAATTCCTGCTCGTCCTCGAGTAGGTAAATGATAAAAACAAAATTTTTGATGTGGAATGCTACTTGGCATAATTTCAATATAATTCTCTTAATTGTGGTGTGAATATTCAGATCTTAAAGATTCAAGACAAAAGTTCAATATTGACATAGAAATAATAATACTTCAAGCATACTAACTAAGCAATTATGTCTTCTCAAAATAACATGGCCAAAGAAAGTTATCCCTACAAAGTCATATAATCTGGCTATGCTCCATCTTCATGACACAAAGTATTTAAATCATGCACAACCCTGATGACAAGCCAAGCAATTGTTTCATACTTTTGATGTTCTCAAACTTTTTCAATCTTCACGCAATACATGAGCGTGAGTCATGGACATAGCACTATATGTGGAATAGAGTGGTGGTTGTGGAGAAGACAAAAAGGGAGAAGATAGTCTCACATCGACTAGGCGTATTAATGGGCTATGGAGATGCCCATTAATAGATATCAATGTGAGTGAGTAGCGATTGCCATGCAACAGATGCACTAGAGCTATAAGTATATGAAAGCTCAACAAAAAGAACTAAGTGGGTGTGCATCCAACTCGCTTGCTCACGAAGACCTAGGGCATTTTGATTTAGCCCATAATTGGAATATACAAGCCAAGTTCTATAATGAAAAATTCCCACTAGTATATGAAAGTGACAACATAGGAGACTCTTTATCATGAAGATCATGGTGCTACTTTGAAGCACAAGTGTGGTAAAAGGACAGTAGCATTGTCCCTTCTTTCTTTTTCTCTCATTTTTTATTTGGGCCTTTTCTCTCTTTTTTATGGCCTCTTTTTTTAGTCCGGAGTCTCATCCCGACTTGTGGGGAAATCATAGTCTCCATCATCTTTTCCTCACTTGGGACAGTGCTCTAAAAATGATGATCATCACACTTTTATTTACTTACAACTCAATACTTAGAAAAAAATAGGACTCTGTGTGAATGCCTCTGGCGGTGTACCAGAATCTGCAATGATGCATGAGTGACATGTATGAAAGAATTATGAGCGGTGGCCTTGCCACAAATACGATGTCAACTACATGATCATGCAAGCAATATGACAATGATGTAGCGTGTCATAATAAACGGAACGGTGGAAAGTTGCATGGCAATATATCTCGGAATGGCTATGGAAATGCCATGATAGGTAGGTATGGTGGCTGTTTTGAGGAAGGTATATGGTGGGTGTTTGATACCGGCGAAAGGTGCGCGGTATTAGAGAGGCTAGCAATGGTGGAAGGGTGAGAGTGCGTATAATCCATGGACTCAACATTAGTCAAAAAGAACTCACATACTTATTGCAAAAATATATTAGTTATCGAAGCAAAGTACTACGTGCATGCTCCTAGGGGGATAGATTGGTAGGAAAAGACCATCGCTCGTCCCGGCCGCCACTCATAAGAAAGACAATCAATAAATAAATCATGCTCCGACTTCATCACATAACGGTTCACCATATGTGCATGCTACGGGAATCACAAACTTCAACACAAGCATTTCTCAAATTCACAACTACTCAACTAGCATGACTCTAATATCACCATCTCCATATCTCAAAACAATTATCAAGTATCAAACTTCTCACAGTATTCAACACACTCATAAGAAAAAAAATATTAATCTTGAATGCCTAACATAATTAAAGCAAATTACCACGCTGTTTTGTAGGACTCTCAAAATAATCTAAGTGAATCATGAGAGAACAATAGTTTCTATAAAACGAATCCACCACCGTGCCCTAAAAGATATAAGTGAAGCACTAGAGCAAAAACTATATAGCTCAAAAGATATAAGTGAATCACATAGAGTATTCTATCAATTTCCGAATCATGTGTGTACGACAAGGATTATTGTGGAAAACTAAAAAATAAAGAATCAAATAATACAAGACGCTTCAAGCAAAACACATATCATGTGGTAAATAAAAATATAGCTCCAAGTAAACTTACCGATGGAAGTAGACGAAAGAGGGGATGCCTTCCAGGGCTTCCCCAAACTTGGGTTTTTAGGTGTCCTTAGATTATCTTGGGGTGCCATGGGAATCCCCAAGCTTAGGCTCTTGACACTCCTTGTTCCATAATCCATCAAATCTTTTACCCAAAACTTCAAAACTTCACAACACAAAACTTAAAGTAGAAAATCTCGTGAGCTCCGTTAGCGAAAGGAAAGAAAACACCACTTCTAGGTACTGTAATGAACTCATTATTTATTTATATTGGTGTTAAACCTAATGTATTCCAACTTCTCTATGGTTTATAAACTATTTTACTAGCCATAGATTCATCAAAATAAGCAAACAACACACGAAAAACAGAATGTGTCAAAAACAGAACAGTCTGTAGTAATCTGTAGCTAACGCAAGTTCTGGAACCCCAAAAATTCTTAAATAAATTGCTTGACGTGAGGAATTTATCTATTAGTCATTTTCAAAAATAATTAACTAAATAGCGCTTTCCAAATAAAAATGGCAGCAATTCTCGTGAGCGCTAAAGTTTCTGTTTTTTACAGCAAGATTAAAAAGACTTTCCCAAGGTCTTCCCAACGGTTCTACTTGGCACAAACACTAATTAAACACAAAAAAACACAACAAAAACAGAGGCTAGATAAATTATTTATTACTAAACAGGAGCAAAAATCAAGAAATAAAAATAAAATTGGGTTGCCTCCCAACAAGCGCTATTGTTTAACGCCCCTAGCTAGGCATAAAGCGAAGATAGATCTAGGTATTGCCATCTTTGGTAGGCAATCCATAAGTGGCTCTCATAATAGATTCATATGGTAATTTAATTTTCTTTCTAGGGAAGTGTTCCATGCCTTTCCTTAACGGAAATTGGAATCTAATATTCCCTTCCTTCATATCAATAATTGCACCAATCGTTCTAAGGAAAGGTCTACCAAGAATAATAGGACATGAAGCATTACAATCTATATCAAGAACAATAAAATCTACGGGCACATAATTCCTATTTGCAACAATAAGAACATCATTAATTCTTCCCATAGGTTTCTTAATAGTGGAATCCGCAAGGTGCAAGTTTAAAGAGCAATCATCAAAATCACGGAAACCTAGCAAATCACACAAAGTCTTTGGAATCGTGGAAACACTAGCACCCAAATCACACAAAGCATAGCATTCATTATCTTTAATTTTAATTTTAATAGTAGGTTCCCACTCATCATAAAGTTTTCTAGGGATAGAAACTTCCAACTCAAGTTTTTCTTCATAAGATTGCATCAAAGCATCAATGATATGTTTGGTAAAGGCTTTATTTTAACTATAAGCATGAGGAGAATTTAGCATGGATTATAACAAGGAAATACAACATATCAAAGAGCAATTATCATAATTAAATTCCTTGAAATCCAAAATAGTGGGTTCATTGATATTTATAGTTTTAACCTCTTCAATTCCACTTTTAACAATTTTAAGACTCCGGATTTTTGGAACGCCTTCTAGGTAAAGGTGAATCAGATTCAGTCCCATCATTATCAAGATTCATATTGAAAAACAAAGATTTAATAGGGGACACATCAATAACTTTTGGATCTTCATCTTTATTTTTCATGGAAACTAGAAGAACACGCTTTCGCAAAACAATCTTTCTTAGCACGCATCCTAGCGGTGCTTTCTTTGCACTCATCAATGGAAATTCTCATAGCTTTGAGAGACTCATTAATATCATCCTTAGGTGGAATAGATCTAAGTTTCAAAGAATCAATATCAAGAGAAATTCTATCAACGTTCCTAGCCAACTCATCAATCTTAAGCAATTTTTCTTCAATCAAAGCATTGAAATTCTTTAATATTATATTCAAAATCATAGGGTATCTTATTAAAATTTCCATAAGAATTGTTGTAAGAATTACCATAATTATTAGAGGAGTTACTAGGATATAGCCTAGGATTAAAGTTTCCTCTATACACGTTGTTACCAAAATTATTCCTACCAACAAAATTCACATCCATAGATTCATTATTATTCTCAATTAAAGTAGACAAAGGCATATCATTAGGATCAGAAGAAACACTTTTATTAGCAACTAATTTCATAAGTTCATCCATCTTTCCACTCAAAACGTTAATTTCTTCTATCGCATGCACTTTCTTATTAGTAGATCTTTCAGTGTGCCATTGAGAATAATTAACCATAATATTATCTTGGAGTTTAGTAGCTTATCCAAAAGTGATTTCCATAAAAGTGCCTCCCACGGCCGAATCTAAAAGATTTCTAGAAGCAAAATTCAATCCGGCATAAAAATTTTGTATAATCATCCATAAATTCAAACCATGTGTAGGGCAATTATGTATCATTAATTTCATCCTCTACCAAGCTTGTGCAAAATGTTCATGATCAAGTTGCTTAAAATTCATGATATCATTTCTAAGAGAGATGATCTTAGCGGGTCGAAAATACTTAGAGATAAAAGCATCTTTGCACTTATTCCACGAATCAATACTATTTTTAGGCAAAGACGAAAACCAAGCTTTAGCACGATCTCTAAGCGAAAAAGGAAATAGCTTCAATTTAACAATATCATTGTCCACATCTTTCTTCTTTTGCATATCACACAAATCAACAAAGTTGTTTAGATGGGTAGCGGAATCTTCACTAGGAAGGCCGGAAAACGGATCTTTCATGACAAGATTCAACAAAGCAGCATTGATTTCACAAGATTCAGCATCGGTAAGAGGAGCAATCGGAGTGCTAATAAAATCATTGTTGTTGGTATTAGTAAAGTCACACAATTTGGTATTATCTTGAGCCATCCTGACAAGCAAGCAATCCAACACACAAGCAAACAAGAGACGGGCAAAAAGAGGCAAAAGAGAAAGAGAAGGAGGATGGAGAGAGAGGGCGAATAAAACGGCAAGGGTGAAGTGGGGGAGAGGAAAACGAGAGGCAAATGGCAAATAATGTAATGCGGGAGATAAGGGTTTGTGATGGGTACTTGGTATGTTGACTTTTGCATAGACTCCCCGGCAACGGCGCCAGAAATCCTTCTTGCTACCTCTAGAGCACTGCGTTGGTTTTCCCTTGAAGAGGAAAGGGTGATGCAGCAAAGTAGCATAAGTATTTCCCTCAGTTTTTGAGAACCAAGGTATCAATCCAGTAGGAGGCCACGCACGAGTCCCTCGCACCTACACAAACAAATAAAATCCTCGCAACCAACGCAATAATGGGGTTGTCAATCCCTTCACGGTCACTTATGAAAGTGAGATCTGATAGATATGATAACATAATATTTTTGGTATTTTTATAATAAAGATGCAAAGTAAAGAAAGAAAAATAAACGGAAAAGGAAATAGCTTGTTGAAGGAAGATTAATATGATGGAAAATAGACCCGGAGGCCATAGGTTTCACTAGTGGCCTCTCTCGAGAGCATAAGTATTACGGTGGGTATTACTCCACACATCGACCGCTATCCGGCATGCATCTAGAGTATTAAGTTCAAAAGAAAAGCAAGATGACATGATGTAGAGGGATAAACTCATGCAATATGAAATAAACCCCATCTTGTTATCCTTGATGGCAACAATACAATACGTGCCTTGATGCCCCTATTGTCACTGGGAAAGGACACCACAAGATTGAACCCAAAGCTAAGCACTTCTCCCATTGCAAGAAAGATCAATCTAGTAGGCCAAACCAAACTGATAATTCCAAGAGACTTGCAAAGATAACCAATCATACATAAAAGAATCCGAAGAAGAGTCAAATATTGTTCATAGATAAACTTGATCATAAACCCACAATTCATCGGTCTCAACAAACACAACGCAAAAGAAGATTACATCGAATGGATCTCCACAAGAGAGGGGGGAACTTTGTATTGAGATCCAAAAAGAGAGAAGAAGCCATCTAGCTAATAACTATGGACCCGAAGGTCTGAAGTAAACTACTCACACATCATCGGAGAGGCTATGGTGTTGATGTAGAAGCCCTCCGTGATCAATGCCCCCTCTGACGGAGCTCCGGAAAAGGCACCAAGATGGGATCTCATGGATACAAAAGGTTACGGCGGTGGAATTAGGGTTTTGGCTCTGTATCTGGTAGTTTGGGGTTACGTATGTATATATAGGAGGAAGAAGTACGTCGGTGGAGCAACATGGGCCCCACGAGGGTGGAGGGCGCGCCTGGGGGGGTAGGCGCGCCCCCCTACCTCGTGCCCTCCTGGTTGCTTTCTTGACATAGGGTCCAAGTCCTCTGGATCATGTTCGTTCCGAAAATCACATTCCCGAAGGTTTCATTCCGTTTGGACTCCGTTTGATATTCTTTTTCTGCGGAACTCCGAAATAGGCAAAAAAACAACAATTCTGGGCTGGGCCTCCGGTTAATAGGTTAGTCCCAAAAATAATATAAAAGTGTATAATAAAGCCGAATAATGTCCAAAACAGGATATAATATAGCATGGAACAATACAAAATTATAGATACGTTGGAGAAGTATCAGGTTACCACTCAAGTGGAACAAGTACTTAAAGCTCAGAATGATTTTCTCAATGAATTAAATACTAAGAAAAATAATAATGTTGTTAGAGTTATGACTAGAGGTGGTAAAATGACTTAGGAACCTTTATATCCTGAGGGCCATCCTAAGAGAATTAAGCAAGATTCTCAGAGAAATAATATTGATGCACCTAATTCTTCTAAAAGGAAGAAAACGAAAAATGATAGGACTTTGCATGCTTCTAGTGAACTTGTTGATGACAAACCTGAGAATCCCAATGATATTTCTATTTGCGATGCTGAAACACAATCTGGTAATGAACATGAACCTAGTAATAATGTTAATAATGATGTTCATGTTGATGCTCAACCTAGCAATGATAATGATGTAGAGATAGAACATGTTGTTGATCTTGATAACAGACAATCAAAGAATCAATGTTATGATAAGAGAGACTTTGTTGCTAGGAAGCACGGTAAAGAAAGAGAACCATGGGTTCAGAAACCCATACCTTTTCCTCCTAAACCATCCAACAAAAAGGATGATGAGGATTTTGAGCGCTTTGCTGAAATGATTAGACCTATCTTTTTGCATATGCGATTAACGGATATGCTCAAAATGAACCCTTATTCTAAGTTTATGAAAGAAATTGTTACAAATAAAAGAAAGATACCAGAAGCTGAAATTTCCACCATGCATGCTAATTATACTTTTAAGGGTGGAATACCTAAGAAACTAGGAGATCCCAGAGTACCAACTATACCATGCTCCATTAAAAGAAACTATGTTAAAACTGCTCTATATGATCTTGGAGCCGGTGTTAGTGTTATGCCTCTCTCTTTATATCATAGACTTGATTTGAATAAGTTGACACCTACTGAAATATCTTTGCAAATGGCTAATAAATCAACTACTATACATGTCGGTATTTGTGAGGATGTGCCTGTTGTGATTGCAAATGTTACTATTTTAACGGACTTTGTTATTCTTGATATTCCCGAGGACGATAGTATGTCTATTATTCTTGGAGGACCCTTTTTGAATACTACAGGGGCTGTTATTGATTGCAACAAAGGCAATGTCACTTTTCATGTTAATGGTAATGAGCATACGGTACACTTTCCGAGGAAACAACCTCAAGTCCATAGTATCAATTCTATTGGAAAATTTTCAATTATTACTATTGGAGGTTTTTATTTTCCTCTTCCTACTGTCAAGATGAAATATGATATTCTTATTGTTGGGGATGTGCATATCCCCGTTGAGGTAACCTAGTGTTATTCGAAAATTCTCCGGTTCCATGTTATTCCGAATGAGTTTGTTAACAAGACCTGATCAACCTTGTTAGTGGATTCCTTTTGATAAGCATGAGATGGATGAATTTAGAAATCACAACTCTCTGTAGCCTCTTTTTACTTTCTGTTATTTAGTTGAAATAAAGCAAAAATAGTATATTCTGTCTGTTTTCTGAATTATCAATGCAATAAAAAATACCCCAAAAATAAAAGTTCTCCAAATGCCCTGAAAATTAAATATGATTTTTTCTAGAATATTTGAGAATATCTGGCACTAAAAACACAGCAGGGGGAGCAAGCACCTGGCCACGAGGGTGGAGGGCGCGCCCCCTGCCTCGTGGGCCCATGGTGGCTCCCCTCCACTTATTCCAGCTACCACACACTCCTTCTTCCTCCCACAAACATCACTAACCAGCTCAAACCCGAGTCCAATCTCATTTCGATCTCCTTGCTCAAAGCACCTCTCACAAAACTGCTTTGGGGGATTGTTCCTTGGTATGTGACTCCTCCAATGGTCCAATTAGTTTTTGTTCTAGTGCTTTATTCATTGCATATTTTTGCTGCTTAGGTGACCCTATTCTTGAGCTTGCATGTCAAATTTATGTGGTTAAAAGTAGTTTTGATTCATGATATTGCCTGTAAGCACTTGTAGGAGTAGTTGCTATCAATATTGTTGAGTTTGGTTCACTTTTATTTTGAAGTTACTAAAATTTCAGAAATTTTTTGAAAAAGATGAAAAGATTTTTGAGGGGCTCATCGAGCCGAAGCTCGAAGGATAAGCAAAGTGAGGAGGATAAGAGGCCCAAATATAATCTTCCTCGCACCGCGGAGGTTTGGCCATGTGAATGGCCTTGTGATGATTTCTTGAGAGCAGCCGGGATTTATGATGATTTCTATGAATTGGCTGAGAATGCAGGCCTCACCGCCTTCCTCCACGACCGACGTGAACAGTATCTCTTACTCACCAATATCTTTGTGCAAAATTTTCATTTCCATGCTAGGAGCTCACCACCTACGGTGGAATTTTATTTATACGATGAGCATAAGGAGATGTCACTTCATGATTTTTGTCGGGTTTGTTTGATACCTTTCGAGGGCAGCATAGAGGAACCACATTGTGATGATGTGGATGGGTTTATTGACACCATTACTTTAGGGGAAACGAGGAAGGTTTCCGATGCACGAATTACTAGCATACACTTTCCTATTCTATGTTACTTTGCTATATTTGCTAGTAGATGTTTAATTGGGCGCGGAAACTGTGGAAACTTGAGTGCCCCTGGTATTGTTATTTTGTGCCATGCTTTATTTCATGATGACACATTTAGTATGGGCGCTATTGTTGCAAAATGGTTAAATCTTAACCGTACTAAGGGCCCCGTCCTTGGAGGCATCTTCGCATCGCGCCTCGCTGCACACTTTAACATACCTATTAGGCATTATGAGAAAGAAGAAAAATTGTTGCCTCCTGTTTATCTAGATTATAAGAGTATGGTAGCACATGATTTTATTGTTAAGAATAGGGAAAAGGCGCTTAAGTACAAATTAATATTTGGTAAAAATCATCCTGAGACTATTACCTTGCCTGCTCCTTCCTTGTTTGATTTATCTGCAGGCAAGTACCTTGTTCCGTTGCAAGCCATTCACGCCTACCGGAACCCTACATCAGCTACAGAGCCAGAGCCGGAACCACAATTTGATCCTCCATGACAGTCTGATTACCAGTGGGATCCAGAGGTGATTGCCAACCATTGGCAATCCGAGGCTTCTTCATAGTACGACCCCAACTATTACTTTGGATATCCGCCAGGCTAGCCATGGCCATAGAACAACTTAGGCCAAAAGCCTAAGCTTGGGGGAGTACGCATTTCTCACCGACATTACATTCACGTTCACACACTCATTGCTAGTTGTCAGTGCTCATACTTTTTCACTGTATCATCCATGCTAGTTTATTTTCCTTTTTATGCTTTCTTCTTGTGTGTTTAATAAACCTTAAGAAAGAAAAAAAATAGTTGTAGCTTTTAATTAGTTTACTTTCCATGCTTGTAGTAGTAATTAAAAAGAAAACCCAAAAAGATTTCTCGTTCTTCTTTTGCTTGTTGGGAGCTTTCCCGTGTAAATAGTTTTACTTCTTTTCTTGTTCTTTGGGGGGTCGAGAGGAGAAGACCAGAATTAAAATGTTAAAGTGGCTCTCATATGCATTATTGTTGATCTAACAAAGAGCCCATATTACCTTGTCTTCTCTCTTGAATTGAATGCTTGCAGATTCCATCTTAGGCTGCCCGTAATGGGAGTATCATAGGTAGTATCATGCATGCCAACTAAGCAGTTTTGATGAGGTGGCATAGAATTAAATGAAGAAAGAGAGGCTTGAGTATCATATCATGATACCGTATCATATTAAATGATGTGCTACTTTGTGTCATGCATGGTAATAAATGTAGTCCTCTATGATACCAACATATGATACTATGCATTAGGGATGTAGTATCATAGACTAGTATCATATGCATGATACTAGTATATGATACTCCCCATTACAACCAACCTTAGTCCAATGCACGTGCACTATTATTATTATCCACACTATTCGGTCGTGCAAGTGAAAGGAAATAATGATGATTATATGATGAACTCATTGAGATGAGAAAAGCTGGTATGAACTCGACCTCTCTTGTTTTTGTAAATATGATTAGTTCATCATTCCTGATTCAGTCTATTATGAATAAACATGTTTGCATTGACAATTAGAGATTATAGTTGCTTATGCCATTCTTAATTAGCTAGGAGCTTATAATGGTTTACCTTGCATGCCAACATGCTATTAAAACGGTTGTGATGTGGAATGATAGGGTGGTATCCTCTTTTGAACGATTCAAGTGGCTTTACTTGGCACATGTTCATGCATGTAGTTGAAACAAAATCAACATAGCCTCTACGATATTTATGTTCATGGTGCATTATATCCTACTCATGCTTGCATTCGGTGTTGATTAATTTTAATGCATATTCATGATTGTTGTCTCTCTCTAGCTGGTCGCTTCCCAGTCTTTTGCTAGCCTTCACCTGTACTAAGCGGGAATACTGCTTGTGCATCCAATTCCATAAACCCCAAAGCTGTTCCATATGAGTCCACCATACCTACCTATATACGGTATCTACCTGCCGTTCCAAGTAAATTTGTATGTGCCAAACTCTAAACCTTCAAATAAACATTCTGTTTTGTATGCTCGAATAGCTCATGTATCAACTAGGGTTGTCTATACCTTCCACGTTACGTGGGTTATTCTCAAGAGGAGTGGATGATACGTCTCCAACATATCTATAATTTTTTATTGCTTCATGCTATATTATATTCTATTTTGGACATTATTGGGCTTTATTATACACTTTTATTATTTTTGGGACTAACCTATTAACTGGAGGCCCAGCCCAGAATTGTTGTTTTTGCCTATTTCAGAGTTTCACAGAAAAAGAATATCAAACGGAATGAAACCTTCGGGAACGTGATTTTCGGAACGAACGTGATCCAGAGGACTTGGACCCTACGTCAAGACAACAACCAGGAAGGCACGAGGTAGGGGGCGCGCCTACTCCCCACCCCCCCAGGCGCGCCCTCCACCCTCGTTGGGCCAATGTTGCTCCACCGACATACTTCTTCCTCCTATATATACCTACGTACCCCCAAACTACCGGATACGGAGCCAAAACCCTAATTCCACCGCCGCAACCTTCTCTACCCGTGAGATCCCATCTTGCGGCCTTTTCCGGAGCTCCACCGGAGGGGGCATCGATCACGGAGGGCTTCTACAGCAACACCAAAGCCTCTTCGATGATGTGTGCGTAGTTTACCTCAGACCTTCGGGTCCATAGTTATTAGCTAGATGGCTTCTTCTCTATTTTTGGATCTCAATACAAAGTTCTCCACGATTCGCATGCAGATCTATTTGATGTAATCTTCTTTTGCGGTGTGTTTGTTGAGACTGATGAATTGTGGGTTTATGATCAAGTTTATCTATGAACAATATTTGAATCTTCTCTGAATTCTTTTATGTTTGATTGGTTATCTTTGCAAGTCTCTTCGAATTATCAGTTTGGTTTGGCCTACTAGATTGATCTTTCTTGCAATGGGAGAAGTGCTTAGCTTTGGGTTCAATCTTGCGGTGTCCTTTCCCAATGATAGTAGGGGCAGCAAGGCACGTATTATATTGTTGCCATCGAGGATAACAAGATGGGGTTTATATCATATTGCATGAGTTTATCCCTCTACATCATGTCATCTTACTTAAAGCGTTACTCTGTTCTTTTCAACTTAATACTCTAGATGCATGCTGGATAGCGCTCGATGTGTGGAGTAATAGTAGTAGATGCAGGCAGGAGTCGGTCTACTTGTCTCGGACGTGATGCCTATATACATGATCATACCTAGATATTCTCATAACTATGCTCAGTTCTGTCAAATGCTCAACAGTAATTTGTTTACCCACTGTAATACTTATGCTCTCGAGAGAAGCCACTAGTGAAACTTATGGCCCCACAGGTCTATTTTCCATCATATTAATCTCCCGTCAACAAGCTATTTCTTGCACGGTTTTTATTTTTCTTTATTTACTTTGTGTCTTTATCATAAAAATACCAAAAATATTATCTTATCATATCTATCAGATCTCACTTTCGTAAGTGATCGTGAAGGGATTGGCAACCCCTTTATTGCGTTGGTTGCGAGGATTTTATTTGTTTGTGTAGGTGAGAGGGACTCGTGCGTGGCCTCCTACTGGATTAATACCTTTGTTCTCAAAAACTGAGGGAAATACTTACGTTGCTTTACTGCATCACCCTTTCCTCTTCAAGGGAAAACCAACGCAGTGCTCAAGAGGTAGCAAGAAGGATTTCTGGCGCCGTTGCCGGGGATTCTTCGCAAAAGTCAACATACCAAGTACGCATCACAAACCCTTATCTCCCACATTACATTATTTGTCATTTTCCTCTCGTTTTCCTCTCCCCCACTTCACCCTTGCCGTTTTATTTGCCCTCTCTCTCCGTCCTCCTTCTCTTTCCCTATTTGCCTCTTTTTGCCCGTTTCTTGTTTGCTCATGTGTTGGATCGCTTGCTTGTCGTTATGGCTAGTCCTCTTTCTACCCCTTTGTCTCCTGAGCTTGAGGTTCTTCACTTCAAACAAAGACAAGGGGAACACTTAAAAGATGATTGGTTTAGAATGATGGGATTTTATCGTAATTGCACCCTAGAGGTGAATTTTAGAATTCTGCTTCGCCACTTTTATGTTGGATTGAATATGTCTCATAGACAACTCTTGGATTGCGTTGCCAAAGGCAATTTTATTGAAATTGAACCCAGTATTGCGCATGAAATTATAGAGGGTATAGTAGGAACACTACCTCAGCAAAAGGGGCCTCATCATACCCAAGAAGAAACACAAGTTTTTGAGAAAATTTTCGAAGTAACCAAGATTTTACAAAAATCTCTTGAACCTCTTAAGAGTGTTAGTGGGAATCTCCACCGCATGAATATGTTGATTACCCTTTGCATTAAGCGGTTGGACTCTTTAGATCTCAAAATTTCCGAATATGAAGGGAAACGTAAAGAACCTCCCAGAATTGAGCATAACTCCGCTAAAAAATTAAAGACCCAAGATGATATTGTTGGAAATATGCCCTAGAGGCAATAATAAAATTATTATTATATTTCCTTGTTCATGATAATTGTCTATTATTCATGCTATAATTGTATTATCCGGAAATCGTAATACATGTGTGAATACATAGACCACAATGTGTCCCTAGTGAGCCTCTAGTTGACTAGCTCATTGATCAACAGATAGTCATGGTTTCCTGGCTATGGACATGGGGATGTCATTAATAACGGGATCACATCATTAGGAGAATGATGTGATGGACAAGACCCAATCCTAAGCTTAGCTCAAAGATCGTGTAGTTCGTTTGCTGTAGCTTTTCTGAATGTCAAGTATTATTTCCTTAGACCATGAGATTGTGCAACTCCCGGATACCGTAGGAGTGCTTTGGGTGTACCAACCGTCACAACGTAACTGGGTGACTATAAAGGTACATTACAGGTGTTTCCGAAAGTGTCTGTTGGGTTGGCACGAATAGAGACTGGGATTTGTCACTCCGTATGACGGAGAGGTATCTCTGGGCCCACTCGATAATGCATCATCATAATGAGCTCAAAGTGATCAAGTGGTTGATCACGGGATCATGCATTACGGTACGAGTAAAGTGACTTGCCGGTAACGAGACTGAACAAGGTATTGGGATACCGATGATCGAGTCTCGGGCAAAGTAATGCACCGATTGACAAAGGGAATTGTTACGGGGTTGCTTGAATCCTCGACATTGTGGTTCATCCGATGAGATCATCGAGGAGCATGTGGGAGCCAACATGGGTATCCAGATCCCGCTGTTGGTTATTGGCCGGAGAGCCGTCTCGGTCATGTCTACGTGTCTCCCGAACCCGTAGGGTCTACACACTTAAGGTTCGGTGACGCTAGGGTTGTAGAGATATGAGTATGCAGTAATCTGAAAGTTGTTCGGAGTCCCTGATGAGATCCTGGACGTCACGAGGAGTTCCAGAATGGTCCGGAGGTGAAGAATTATATATAGGAAGTGTAGTTTCGGCCATCGGGAAAGATTCGGGGTCACCGGTATTGTACCGGGACCACCGGATGGGTCCCGGGGGTCCACCGGGTGGGGCCACCCATCCCGGGGGGACCCATGGGCTGAAGTCAGGAGGGGAACCAGCCCATAGTGGGCTGGTGCCCCCCCCCCCTTGGGCCCCCCTGCGCCTAGGGTTGGAAACCCTAGGGTGGGGGCGCCTCCACTTGCCTTGGGTGGCACTCCACCCCCCTTGGCCGCCGCCCCCCTTGGGAGATCCAATCTCCAGGGCCGGCGCACCCCCCCCAAGAGGCCTATATAAAGGGGGGAGGGAGGGCAGCCGCACCTGAAGTCTTGGCGCCTCCCTCTCCCCTGCTACACCTCTCCCTCTCGCAGAAGCTCGGCGAAGCCCTGCTGCGATCACTGCTACATCCACCACCACGCCGTCGTGCTGCTGGATCTTCATCAACCTCTCATTCCCCCTTGCTGGATCAAGAAGGAGGAGATGTCATCCGCTCCGTACGGGTGTTGAACGCGGAGGTGCCATCTGTTCGGCACTTGGTCATCGGTGATTTGGATCACGGCGAGTACGACTCCATCATCCCCGTTCTCTTGAACGCTTCCGCTCGCGATCTACAAGGCTTTGTAGATGCACTCTCCTCTCGTTGCTAGTTGACTCCATAGATTGATCTTGGTGTAACGTAGGAAATTTTTTTTGTTTTCTGCAACGTTCCCCAACAGTGGCATCATGAGCTAGGTCTATGCGTAGTTCTCTTTGCACGAGTAGAACACAATTTGTTGTGGGCGTCGATATTGTCAATTTGCTTGCCGTTACTAGTCTTATCTTGATTCGGCGGCATCGTGGGATGAAGCGGCCTGGACCAACCTTACACGTACGCTTATGTGAGACCGGTTCCACCTATTGACATGCACTAGTTGCATAAGGTGGCTGGCGGGTGTCTGATGAAGGAAATATGCCCTAGAGGCAATAATAAAGTTATTATTTATTTCCTTATATCATGATAAATGTTTATTATTCATGCTAGAATTGTATTAACCGGAAACATAATACATGTGTGAATACATAGACCAACAGAGTGTCACTAGTATGCCTCTACTTGACTAGCTCGTTAATCAAAGATGGTTATGTTTCCTAACCATGAACAAAGAGTTGTTATTTGATTAACGAGGTCACATCATTAGTTGAATGATCTGATTGACATGACCCATTCCATTAGCTTAGCACCCGATCGTTTAGTATGTTGCTATTGCTTTCTTCATGACTTATACATGTTCCTATAACTATGAGATTATGCGACTCCCGTTTACCGGAGGAACACTTTGGGTACTACCAAACGTCACAACGTAACTGGGTGATTATAAAGGAGTACTACAGGTGTTTCCAATGGTAGATGTTGGGTTGGCGTATTTCGAGATTAGGGTTTGTCACTCCGATTGTCGGAGAGGTATCTCTGGGCCCTCTCGGTAATACACATCACATAAGCCTTGCAAGCATAATAACTAAGATGTTAGTTATGAGATGATGTATTACGGAACGAGTAAAGAGACTTGCCAGTAACGAGATTGAACTAGGTATTGGATACCGACGATCGAATCTCGGGCAAGTAACATACCGATGACAAAGGGAACAACGTATGTTGTTATGCGGTCTGACCGATAAAGATCTTCGTAGAATATGTAGGAGCCAATATGGGCATCCAGGTCCCGCTATTGGTTATTGACCGGAGACGTGTCTCGGTCATGTCTACATTGTTCTCGAACCGTAGGGTCCGCACGCTTAACGTTACGATGACAATTATTATGAGTTTATGCATTTTGATGTACCGAAGGTTGTTCGGAGTCCCGGATGTGATCACGGACATGACGAGGAGTCTCGAAATGGTCGAGACGTAAAGATTGATATATTGGAAGCCTATGTTTGGACACCGGAAGTGTTCCGGGTGAAATCGGGATTTTACCGGATTACCGGGAGGGTTACCGGAACCCCCCGGGAGCCAAATGGGCCAACATGGGCCTTAGTGGAAAGGTGAGAGGGCAGCCCACATAGGGCTGCGCCTCCCCCCCTCTCCCTAGTCCTATTAGGACTAGGAGAGGGGCCGGCCACCTCTCTCTCTCCCCCCTTTAAGGATTCCTAGTTGGACTAGGATTGGAGGGGGGAGTCCTACTCCCGGTAGGAGTAGGACTCCTCCTGCGCCTCCCTCTCTTTGGCCGGCCAGCCTCCCTCCCTCCATCCTTTATATACGGGGGCAGGGGACACCCCAAGACACACAAGTTGATCCTTGAGATCGTTCCTTAGCCGTGTGCGGTGCCCCCTGCCACCAAATTCCATCTCGGTCATATCGTTGTAGAGCTTAGGCGAAGCCCTGCGTCGGTAGTACATCAAGATCGTCACCAAGCCGTCGTGCTGACGGAACTCTTCCTCGACGCTTTGCTGGATCGGAGCCCGAGGATCGTCATCGAGCTGAACATGTGCTAAGAACTCGGAGGTGCCGGAGTAACGGTGCTTGGATCGGTCGGATCGGGAAGAAGACGTACGACTACTTCCTCTACGTTGTGTGATCGCTTCCGCAGTCGGTCTGCGTTGGTACGTAGACAACACTCTCCCCTCTCGTTGCTATGCATCACCATGATCTTGCGTGTGCGTAGGAAAATTTTGAAATTACTACGTTCCCCAACATCTGACTCTCCCACTTTAGTTGGATCGGATTCGATGAACAGGGTCCTTATGAAGGGTAAATAGAAATTGGCAATTCACGTTGTGGCTTTTACATAGGTAAGAAAATGTTCTTGCTAGAACCCTATTGCAGCCACGTAAAACTTGCAACAACAATTAGAGGACGTCTAACTTGTTTTTGCAGCAAGTGTCATGTGATGTGATATGGCCAAAGTTGTGATGAATGATGAATGATATATATGTGATGTATTAGATCATGTTCTTGTAATAGGAACCACGACTTGCATGTCGATGAGTATGAAAACCGGCAGGAGCCATAGGAGTTGTCTTTATTTTTTGTATGACCTGCGTGTCATTGAGAAACGCCATGTAAATTACTTTACTTTATTGCTAAACGTGTTAGCCATAGTAGTAGAAGTAATATTTGGTGAGCAACTTCATGGAGACACGATGATGGAGATCATGACGATGGAGATCATGGTGTCATGTCGGTGACAAGATGATCATGGAGCCCCAAGATGGAGATCAAAGGAGCTATATGATATTGGCCATATCATGTCACTATTATTTGATTGCATGTGATGTTTATCATGTTTTTGCATATTGTTTACTTAGAATGACGGTAGTAAATAAGATGATCCCTCATAATAATTTCAAGAAAGTGTTCCCCCTAACTGTGCGCCGTTGCGACAGTTCGTTGTTTCGAAGCACCACGTGATGATCGGGTGTGATAGATTCCAACGTTCACATACAACGGGTGTAAGACAGATTTACACATGCAAACACT
Organism: Triticum monococcum; assembly: GCA_034509565.1. Classification (NCBI taxonomy): domain Eukaryota; kingdom Viridiplantae; phylum Streptophyta; class Magnoliopsida; order Poales; family Poaceae; genus Triticum; species Triticum monococcum. The sequence continues at coordinate 58,197,341 of CM067843.1, read as the reverse complement.
TAGGTTGAATTGACGAGCCTAGCATGTACAGACATGGCCTCGGAACACAGAAGACCGAAAGGTCAAGCATGAGTCGTATAGAAGATACGATCAACATGAAGATGTTCACCGATGTTGACTAGTCCGTCTCACGTGATGATCGGACACGGCCTAGTTAACTCGGATCATGTTATACTTAGATGGCTGGAGGGATGTCTATCTGAGTGGGAGTTCATTGAATAATTTGATTAGATGAACTTAATTATCATGAACTTAGTCTAAAATCTTTACAATATGTCTTGTAGATCAAATGGCCAACGTTGTCCTCAACTTCAACGCGTTCCTAGAGAAAACCAAGCTGAAAGACGATGGCAGCAATTATACGGACTGGGTCCCGAACCTGAGGATCATCCTCATAGCTGCAAAGAAAGATTATGTCCTAGATGCACCGCTAGGTGACGCACCCGTCCCACAGAACCAAGACGTTATGGACGCTTGACAGACACGTGCTGATGATTACTCCCTCGTTCAGTGCGGCATGCTTTACAGCTTAGAACCGGGGCTCCAAAAGCGTTTTGAGCGAGACGGAGCATATGAGATGTTCGAAGAGCTGAAAATGGTTTTCCAAGCTCATGCCCGGGTCGAGAGATATGAGGTCTCTGACAAGTTCTTCAGCTGTAAGATGGAGGAAAATAGTTCTGTCAGTGAGCAGATACTCAAAATGTCTGGGTTGCATAACCGCTTGACTCAGCTGGGAGTTAATCTCCCGGATGACGCGGTCATTGACAGAATCCTTCAGCCGCTTCCACCGAGCTACAAGAGCTTTGTGATGAACTTCAATATGCAGGGGATGGAAAAGACCATTCCTGAAGTATTTACAATGCTGAAATCAGCAGAGGTAGAAGTCAAAAAGGAACATCAAGTGTTGATGGTGAATAAAACCACTAAGTTCAAGAAAGGCAAGGGTAAGAAGAACTTCAAGAAGGACGGCAAGGGAGTTGCCGCGCCCGGTAAGCAAGCTGCCGGGAAGAAGCCAAAGAATGGACCCAAGCCCGAGACTGAGTGTTTTTATTGCAAGGGAAGTGGTCACTAGAAGCGGAACTGCCCCAAATACTTAGCGGATAAGAAGGCCGGCAACACTAAAGGTATATGTGATATACATGTAATTGATGTGTACCTTACCAGTACTCGTAGTAGCTCCTAGGTATTTGATATCGGTGCGGTTGCTCACATTTGTAACTCAAAGAAGGAGCTGCAGAATAAGCGGAGACTGGCGAAGGACGAGGTGACGATGCGCGTCGGGAATGGTTCCAAGGTCGATGTGATCGCCGTCAGCACGCTACCTCTACATTTACCTACGGGATTAGTTTTAAACCTCAATGATTGTTATTTAGTGCCAGCTTTGAGCATGAACATTGTATCAGGATCTCGTTTAATTCGAGATGGCTACTCATTTAAATCCGAGAATAATGGTTGTTCTATTTATATGAGAGATATGTTTTATGGTCATGCTCCGATGGTGAATGGTTTATTCTTAATGAATCTCGAGCGTATTGCTACACATATTCATAGTGTGAATACCAAAAGATGTAAGGTTGACAATGATAGTCCCACATACTTGTGGCACTGCCGCCTTGGTCACATAGGTGTCAAACGCATGAAGAAGCTCCATGCAGATGGACTTTTAGAGTCTCTTGATTACGAATCATTTGACACGTGCGAACCATGCCTCATGGGTAAAATGACCAAGACTTCGTTCTCAGGAACAATGGAGCGAGCAACCAACTTATTGGAAATCATACATACTGATGTGTGCGGTCCAATGAGTGTTGAGGCTCGCGGTGGCTATCGTTATGTTCTCACCCTCGCTGATGACTTGAGTAGATATGGGTATGTCTACTTAATGAAACACAAGTCTGAGACCTTTGAAAAGTTCAAGGAATTTCAGAGTGAGGTTGAGAATCAACGTGACAGGAAAATCAAGTTCTTGCAATCAGATCGTGGGGGAGAATACTTGAGTCACGAATTTGGCACACACTTAAGAAAATGTGGAATAGTTTCACAACTCACACCGCCTGGAACACCTCAGCGTAATGGTGTGTCCGAAAGTTGTAATCGCACTCTATTAGATATGGTGCGATGTATGATGTCTCTTACCGATTTACCGCTATCATTTTGGGGCTATGCTTTAGAGACTGTCGCATTCACTTTAAATAGGGCTCCGTCGAAATCCATTGAGACGACACCGTATGAACTATGGTTTGGGAAGAAACCTAAGCTGTCGTTTCTAAAAGTTTGGGGATGCGATGCTTATGTCAAGAAACTTCAACCTGAAAAGCTCGAACCCAAGTCGGAAAAATGCGTCTTCATAGGATACCCTAAGGAAACCATTGGGTATACCTTCTACCTCAGATCCGAAGGCAAGGTCTTCGTTGCCAAGAATGAATCCTTTCTAGAGAAGGAGTTTCTCTTGAAAGAAGTAAGTGGGAGGAAAGTAGAGCTTGATGAAGTACTACCACTTGAACCGGTAAGTGGCGTAGCTCAAGAAAATGTTCCTGAGGTGCCTGTACCGACTAGAGAGGAAGTTGATGATGATGATCATGTAACTTCAGATCAAGTTGCTACTGAACTTCGTAGGTCCACAAGGACATGTTCCGCACCAGAGTGGTATGGTAACCCTGTCTTGGAAATCATGTTGTTAGACAACGGTGAACCTTCGAACTATGAAGAAGCGATGGCGGGCCCAGATTCCAACAAATGGCTGGAAGCCATGAAATCCGAGATAGGATCCATGTATGAAAATGAAGTATGGACTTTGACTGACTTGCCCGTTGATCGGCGAGCCATAGAAAATAAATGGATCTTTAAGAAGAAGACAGACGCGGATGGTAATGTGACCATCTATAAAGCTCGGCTTGTCGCTAAGGGTTATCGACAAATTCAAGGGGTTGACTACGATGAGACTTTCTCACCTGTAGCGAAGCTGAAGTCCGTCCGAATCATGTTAGCAATTGCCGCATTCTATGATTATGAGATATGGCAAATGGACATCAAAACGGCATTCCTTAATGGTTTCCTTAAGGAAGAATTGTATATGATGCAGCCGGAAGGTTTTGTCGACCCTAAGAATGCTAACAAAGTATGCAGGCTCCAGCGATCCATTTATGGGCTAGTGCAAGCATCTCGGAGTTGGAACATTCGCTTTGATGAGATGATCAAAGCGTTTGGGTTTATGCAGACTTATGGAGAAGCCTGCGTTTACAAGAAAGTGAGTGGGAGCTCTGTAGCATTTCTCATATTATATGTAGATGACATACTTTTGATGGGAAATGATATAGAACTTTAGGACAGCATTAAGGCCTACTTGAATAAGAGTTTTTCAATGAAGGACCTTGGAGAAGCTGCTTATATATTAGGCATCAAGATCTATAGAGATAGATCAAGACGCCTCATAGGTCTTTCACAAAGCACATACCTTGATAAGATATTGAAGAAGTTCAATATGGATCAGTCTAAGAAGGGGTTCTTGCCTGTGTTGCAAGGTGTGAAATTGAGCTCAGCTCAATGTCCGACCACGGCAGAAGATATAGAAGAGATGAGTGTCATCCCCTATGCCTCGGCCATAGGGTCTATTATGTATGCCATGCTGTGTACCAGACCTGATGTAAACCTTGTCGTAAGTTTGGTAGGAAGGTACCAAAGCAATCCCGGCAAGGAACACTGGACAGCGGTCAAGAATATCCTGAAGTACCTGAAAAGGACTAAGTACATGTTTCTCTTTTATGGAGGTGACGAAGAGCTTGTCGTAAAGGGTTACGTCGACGCTAGCTTCGACACAGATCTGGATGACTCTAAGTCACAAACCGAATACGTGTATATGTTGAATGGTGGAGCAGTAAGCTGGTGCAGCTGCAAGCAGAGCGTCGTGGCGGGATCTACATGTGAAGCGGAGTACATGGCAGCCTCGGAGGCAGCGCATGAAGCAATTTGGGTGAAGGAGTTCATCACCGACCTAGGAGTCATACCCAATGCATCGGGGCCGATCAAACTCTTCTATGACAACACTGGAGCTATTGCACTTGCCAAGGAGCCCAGGTTTCACAAGAAGACTAGGCACATCAAGCGTCGCTTCAACTCCATTCGTGAAAATGTTCAAGATGGAGACATAGATATTTGTAAAGTACATACGGATCTGAATGTCGCAGATCCGCTGACTAAACCTCTCCCTAGAGCAAAACATGATCAACACCAGAATTCCATGGGTGTTCGATTCATCAAAATGTAACTAGATGATTGACCCTAGTGCAAGTGGGAGACTGTTGGAAATATGCCCTAGAGGCAATAATAAAATGATTATTATATTTCCTTGTTCATGATAATTGTCTATTATTCATGCTATAATTGCATTATCTGGAAATCGTAATACATGTGTGAATACATAGACCACAATGTGTCCCTAGTGAGCCTCTAGTTGACTAGCTCGTTGATCAACAGATAGTCATGGTTTCCTGGCTATGGACATGGGGATGTCATTGATAATGGGATCACATCATTAGGAGAATGATGTGATGGACAAGACCCAATCCTAAGCTTAGCTCAAAGATCGTGTAGTTCGTTTGCTGTAGCTTTTCTGAATGTCAAGTATCATTTCCTTAGACCATAAAATTGTGCAACTCCCGGATACCGTAGGAGTGCTTTGGGTGTACCAAACATCACAACGTAACTGGGTGACTATAAAGGTACATTACAGGTGTTTCCGAAAGTGTTTGTTGGGTTGGCACGAATCGAGACTGGGATTTGTCACTCCGTATGACGGAGAGGTATCTCTGGGCCCACTCGGTAATGCATCATCATAATGAGCTCAAAGTGATCAAGTGGTTGATCACGGGATGATGCATTATGGTACGAGTAAAGTGACTTGCCGGTAACGAGACTGAACAAGGTATTGGGATACCGACGATTGAGTCTCGGGCAAGTAACGTACCGATTGACAAAGGGAATTGTATATGGGGTTGCTTGAATCCTCGACATCGTGGTTCATCAGATGAGATCATCGAGGAGCATGTGGGAGCCAACATGGGTATCCAGATCCCGCTGTTGGTTATTGGCCGGAGAGCCGTCTCGGTCATGTCTACGTGTCTCCCAAACCCGTAGGGTCTACACACTTAAGGTTCGGTGACGCTAGGGTTGTAGAGATATGAGTATGCAGTAATCCGAAAGTTGTTCGGAGTCCCGGATGAGATCCTGGACATCACGAGGAGTTCCGGAATAGTCCGGAGGTGAAGAATTATATATAGGAAGTGTAGTTTCGGCCATCGGGAAAGATTCGGGGTCACCGGTATTGTACCGGGACCACCGGATGGGTCCCGGGGGTCCACCGGGTGGGGCCACCCATCCCGGGGGGCCCCATGGGCTGAAGTGGGGAGGGGAACCAGCCCATAGTGGGCTGGTGCCCCCCCCCCTTGGGCCCCCTGCGCCTAGGGTTGGAAACCCTAGGGTGGGGGGCGCCTCCACTTGCCTTGGGGGGCACTCCACCCCCCTTGGCCGCCGCCCCCCTTGGGAGATCCAATCTCCAGGGCCGGCGCCCCCCCCCCAAGGGGCCTATATAAAGGGGGGAGGGAGGGCAGCCGCACCTGAAGTCTTGGCGCCTCCCTCTGTTGGGGAACGTAGTAATTTCAAAAAAATTCCTACGCACACGCAAGATCATGGTGATGCATCGCAACGAGAGGAGAGAGTGTGATCTACGTACCCTTGTAGATCGACAACAGAAGCGTTAACTTGGTTGATGTAGTCGTACGTCTTCACGGCCCGACCGATCAAGCACCGAAACTACGGCACCTCCGAGTTCTAGCACACGTTTAGCTCGATGACGATCCCCGGACTCCGATCCAGCAAAGTGTCGGGGAAGAGTTCCGTCAGCACGACGGCATGGTGACGATCTTGATGTACTAATGTCGCAGGGCTTCGCCTAAGCACCGCTACAATATTATCGAGGACTATGGTGGAAGGGGGCACCGCACACGGCTAAGAATATGATCACGTGGATCAACTAATGTCTCTAGGGGGTGCCCCTGCCTCCGTATATAAAGGCTCAAAAGGGGGGCGGCCAAGAGGAGGCGCGCCAGGAGGAGTCCTACTCCCTCCGGGAGTAGGACTTCCCCCCTTTCCTAGTTGGAATAGGATTCGCGGAGGAGAGAGAGGAGGAAGGGGGGCCGGCCCCCTCTCCTTGTCCTATTCGGACCAAGGGAGGGGAGGGGTGCGCGGCCCATCTCTGGCTACCTCTCCTCTCTTCCACTAAGGCCCACTAAGGCCCATATATCTCCCGGGGGGTTCCGGTAACCTCCCGGTACTCCGGTAAAATCCCGATTTCACCCGGAACACTTCCGATATCCAAACATAGGCTTCCAATATATCAATCTTTATGTCTCGACCATTTAGAGACTCCTCGTCATGTCCGTGATCACATCCGGGACTACGAACAACCTTCAGTACATCAAAACATATAAACTCATAATATAACTGTCATCGAAACCTTAAGCGTGCGGACCCTACGGGTTCGAGAACAATGTAGACATGACCGAGACACATCTCCGGTCAATAACCAATAGCGGGACCTGGATGCCCATATTGGTTCCTACATATTCTACGAAGATCTTTTATCGGTCAGACCGCATAACAACATATGTTGTTCCTTTTGTCATCGGTACGTTACTTGCCCGAGATTCGATCGTCGGTATCCAATACCTAGTTCAATCTCGTTACCGGCAAGTCCCTTTACTCGTTCTGTAATACATCATCCCGCAACTAACTCATTAGCTGCAATGCTTGCGAGACTTAAGTGATGTGCATTACCGAGAGGGCCCAGAGATACCTCTCCGACGATCGGAGTGACAAATCCTAATCTTGAAATACGTCATCCCAACATGTACCTTTGGAGACACCTATAGAGCACCTTTATAATCACCCAGTTACGTTGTGACGTTTGGTAGCACACAAAGTGTTCCTCCGGCACACGGGAGTTACATAATCTCATTGTTATAGGAACATGTATAAGTCATGAAGAAAGCAATAGCAACATACTAAACAATCGAGTGCTAAGCTAATGGAATGGGTCATGTCAATCAGATCATTCAACTAATGATGTGATCCCGTTAATCAAATGACAACTCTTTTGTCCATGGTTAGGAAACATAACCATCTTTGATTAACGAGCTAGTCAAGTAGAGGCATACTAGTGACACTCTTATTTGTCTATGTATTCACACATGTATTATGTTTCCGGTTAATACAATTCTAGCATGAATAATAAACTTTTATCATGATATAAGGAAATAAATAATAACTTTATTATTGCCTCTTGGGCATATTTCCTTCAGTCTCCCACTTGCACTAGAGTCAATAATCTAGATTACACAGTAATGATTCTAACACCCATGGAGCCTTGGTGCTGATCATGTTTTGCTTGTGGAAGAGGCTTGGTCAACGGGTCTGCTACATTCAGATCCGTATGTATCTGCAAATCTCTATGTCTCCCACCTGGACCAGATCCCGGATGGCATGGAAGCGTCTTTTGATGTGCTTGGTTCTTTTGTGAAATCTGGATTCCTTCACCAAGGCAATTGCACCAGTATTGTCACAAAAGATTTTCATTGGACCCGATGCACTAGGTATGACACCTAGATCGGATATGAACTCCTTCATCCAGACTCCTTCGTTTGCTGCTTCCGAAGCAGCTATGTACTCTGCTTCACATGTAGATCCCGCCACGATGCTTTGTTTAGAACTGCACCAACTGACAGCTCCACCGTTTAATGTAAACACGTATCCGGTTTGCGATTTAGAATCGTCCGAATCAGTGTCAAAGCTTGCATCAACGTAACCGTTTATGATGAGCTCTTTGTCACCTCCATATACGAGAAACATATCCTTAGTCCTTTTTAGGTACTTCAGGATGTTCTTGACCGCTGTCCAGTGATCCACTCCTAGATTACTTTGGTACCTCCCTGCTAGACTTATAGCAGGGCACACATCAGGTCTGGTACACAGCATTGCATACATGATAGAGCCTATGGCTGAAGCATAGGGAACACCTTTCATTTTTTTTCTCTATCTTCTGCAGTGGTCGGGCATTGAGTCTGACTCAACTTCACACCTTGTAACACATGCAAGAACCCTTTCTTTGCTTGATCCATTTTGAACTTCTTCAAAATCTTGTCAAGGTATGTGCTTTGTGAAAGTCCAATTAAGCGTCTTGATCTATCTCTATAGATCTTTATGCCTAACATGTAAGTAGCTTCACCGAGGTCTTTCATTGAAAAACTCTTATTCAAGTATCCCTTTATGCTATCCAGAAATTCTATATCATTTCCAATCAGTAATATGTCATCCACATACAATATCAGAAATGCTACAGAGCTCCCACTCACTTTCTTGTAAATACAGGCTTCTCCGAAAGTCTGTATAAAACCAAATGCTTTGATCACACTATCAAAGCATTTATTCCAACTCCGAGAGGCTTGCACCAGTCCATAAATGGATCGCTGGAGCTTGCACACTTTATTAGCTCCCTTTGGATCGACAAAACCTTCCGGTTGCATCATATACAACTCTTCTTCCAGAAATCCATTCAGGAATGCAGTTTTGACATCCATCTGCCAAATTTCATAATCATAAAATGCGGCAATTGCTAACATGATTCGGACAGACTTAAGCATCGCTACGGGTGAGAAGGTCTCATCGTAGTCAACCCCTTGAACTTGTCGAAAACCTTTTGCGACAAGTCGAGCTTTATAGACAGTAACATTACCGTCAGCGTCAGTCTTTTTCTTGAAGATCCATTTATTCTCAATTGCTTGCCGATCATCGGGCAAGTCAACCAAAGTCCATACTTTGTTCTCATACATGGATCCCATCTCAGATTTCATGGCTTCAAGCCACTTTGCGGAATCTGGGCTCACCATCGCTTCTTCATAGTTCGTAGGTTCATCATGATCTAGCAGCATGACTTCCAGAACAGGATTACCGTACCACTCTGGCGCGGATCTCAATCTGGTTGATCTACGAGGTTCAGTAGTATCTTGTCCTGAAGTTTCATGATCATTATCATTAGCTTCCTCACTAATTGGTGTAGGTGTCGCAGAAACAGGTTTCTGTGATGTACTACTTTCCAATAAGGGAGCAGGTACAGTTACCTCGTCAAGTTCTACTTTCCTCCCACTCACATCTTTCGAGAGAAACTCCTTCTCCAGAAAGTTTCCGAACTTAGCAACAAAAGTTTTGCCTTCGGATCTGTGATAGAAGGTGTATCCAATAGTCTCCTTTGGATATCCTATGAAGACACATTTCTCCGATTTGGGTTCGAGCTTATCAGGTTGAAGCTTTTTCACATAAGCATCGCAGCCCCAAACTTTCAGAAACGACAACTTTGGTTTCTTGCCAAATCATAGTTCATAAGGCGTCGTCTCAACGGATTTAGATGGTGCCCTATTTAACGTGAATGCGGCCGTCTCTAAAGCATAACCCCAAAATGATAGCGGTAAATCAGTAAGAGACATCATAGATCGCACCATATCTAGTAAAGTACGATTATGACGTTCAGACACACCATTACGCTGTGGTGTTCCGGATGGCGTGAGTTGCGAAACTATTCCGCATTGTTTCAAATGTACACCAAACTCGTAACTCAAATATTCTCCTCCACGATCAGATCGTAGAAACTTTATTGTCTTGTTACGATGATTTTCAACTTCACTCTGAAATTCTTTGAACTTTTCAAATGTTTCAGACTTATGTTTCATTAAGTAGATATACCCATATCTACTTAAGTCATCTGCGAAGGTGAGAAAATAACGATACCCGCCATGAGCCTCAATATTCATCGGACCACATACATCTGTATGTATGATTTCCAACAAATCTATTGCTCTCTCCATAGTACCGGAGAACGGTGTTTTAGTCATCTTGCCCATGAGGCACGGTTCGCAAGTACCAAGTGATTCATAATCAAGTGGTTCCAAAAGTCCATCAGTATGGAGTTTCTTCATGCGCTTTACACCGATATGACCTAAACGGTAGTGCCACAAATAAGTTGCACCGTCATTATCAACTCTGCATCTTTTGGTTTCAACATTATGAATATGTGTGTCACTACTATCGAGATTCAATAAGAATAGACCACTCTTCAAGGGTGCATGACCATAAAAGATATTATTCATACAAATAGAACAACCATTATTCTCTGATTTAAATGAATAACCGTCTCGCATCAAACAAGATCCAGATATAATGTTCATGCTTAACGCTGGCACCAAATAACAATTATTTAGGTCTAATATTAATCCCGAAGGTAGATGTAGAGGTAGCGTGCCGACCGCGATCACATCGACTTTGGAACCGTTTCCCACGCGCATCGTCACCTCATCGTTAGCCAATCTTCGCTTAATCCGTAGTCCCTGTTTCGAGTTGCAAATATTAGCAACAGAACCAGTATCAAATACCCAGGTGCTACTGCGAGCATTAGTAAGGTACACATCAATAACATGTATATCACATATACCTTTGTTCACCTTGCCATCCTTCTTATCCGCCAAATATTTGGGGCAGTTCCGCTTCCAGTGACCAGTCTGCTTGCAGTAGAAGCACTCAGTTTCAGGCTTAGGTCCAGACTTGGGTTTCTTCTCTTGAGCAGCAACTTGCTTGCTGTTCCTCTTGAAGTTCCCCTTCTTCTTCCCTTCGCCATTTTTCTTGAAACTAGTGGTCTTGTTGACCATCAACACTTGATGCTCCTTCTTGATTTCTACCTCCGCAGCTTTCAGCATTGCGAAGAGCTCGGGAATAGTCTTATTCACCCCTTGCATATTATAGTACATCACGAAGCTCTTGTAGCTTGGTGGCAGTGATTGGAGAATTCTGTCAATGACGCAATCATCTGGAAGATTAACTCCTATTTGAATCAAGTGATTATTATACCCAGACATTTTGAGTATATGCTCACTGACAGAACTGTTCTCCTCCATCTTGCAGCTATAGAACTTATTGGAGACTTCATATCTCTCGATCCGGGCATTTGCTTGAAATATTAACTTCAACTCCTGGAACATCTCATATGCCCCGTTACGTTCAAAACGTCGTTGAAGTCCCGGTATTAAGCCGTAAAGCATGGCACATTGAACTATCGATTAGTCATCAGCTTTGCTCTGCCAGACGTTCATAACATCTGGTGTTGCTCCAGCAGCAGGCCTGGCACCCAGCGGTGCTTCCAGGACGTAATTCTTCTGTGCAGCAATGAGGATAATCCTCAAGTTACGGACCCAGTACGTGTAATTGCTACCATCATCTTTCAACTCTGCTTTCTCAAGGAACGCATTAAAATTCAACGGAACAACAGCACGGGCCATCTATCTACAATCAAACATACATAAGCAAGATACTATTAGGTACTAAGTTCATGATAAACTTAGGTTCAATTAATCATATTACTTAAGAACTCCCACTTAGATAGACATCCCTCTAATCCTCTAAGTGATTACGTGATCCAAATCAACTAAACCATGTCCGATCATCACGTGAGATGGAGTAGTTTCATTGGTGAACATCACTATGTTGATCATATCTACTATATGATTCACGCTCGACCTTTCGGTCTCTGTGTTCCGAGGCCATATCTGTATATGCTTGGCTCGTCAAGTATAACCTGAGTATTCCGCGTGTGCAACTGTTTTGCACCCGTTGTATTTGAACGTAGAGCCTATCACACCTGATCATCACGTGGTGTCTCAGCACGAAGAACTTTCGCAACGGTGCATACTCAGGGAGAACACTTCTTGATAATTTAGTGAGAGATCATCTTATAATGCTACCATCAATCAAAGCAAGATAAGATGCATAAAAGATAAATATCACATGCAATCAATATAAGTGATATGATATGGCCATCATCATCTTGTGCCTGTGATCTCCATCTCCGAAGCAACGTCATGATCACCATCGTCACCGGCGCGACACCTTGATCTCCATCGTAGTATCGTTGTCGTCTCGCCAATCTTATGCTTCCACGACTATCGCTACCGCTTAGTGATAAAGTAAAGCATTACAGCGCAATTGCATTGCATACAATAAAGCGACAACCATATGGCTCCTGCCAGTTGCCGATAACTCGGTTACAAAACATGATCGTCTCATACAGTAAAATTTAGCATCATGTCTTGACCATATGACATCACAACATGCCCTGCAAAAACAAGTTAGACGTCCTCTACTTTTTTGTTGCAAGTTTTACGTGGCTGCTACGGGCTTAAGCAAGAACCAATCTTACCTACGCATCAAAACCACAACGATAGTTTGTCAAGTTGGTGCTGTTTTAACCTTCGCAAGGACCGGGCGTAGCCACACTCGGTTCAACTAAAGTTGGAGAAACTGTCACCCGCAAGCCACCTATGTGCAAAGCACGTTGGGAGAACAGGTCTCGCGTAAGCGTAAGCGTAATGTCGGTCCGGGCCGCTTCGTCCAACAATACCGCCGAACCAAAGTATGACATGCTGGTAAGCAGTATGACTTATATCGTCCACAACTCACTTGTGTTCTACTCGTGCATATAACATCAACACATAAAACCTGGCTCTGATACCACTGTTGGGGAACGTAGTAATTTCAAAAAAAATCCTACGCACACGCAAGATCATGGTGATGCATAGCAACAAGAGGGGAGAGTGTGATCTACGTACCCTTGTAGATTGACAACGGAAGCGTTAACTTGGTTGATGTAGTCGTACGTCTTCACGGCCCGACCGATCAAGCACCGAAACTACGGCACCTCCGAGTTCTAGCACACGTTCAGCTCGATGACGATCCCCGGACTCCGATCCAGCAAAGTGTCGGGGAAGAGTTCCGTCAGCACGACGGCGTGGTGACGATCTTGATGTACTAATGTCGCAGGGCTTCGCCTAAGCACCGCTACAATATTATCGAGGACTATGGTGGAAGGAGGCACCGCACACGGCTAAGAATATGATCACGTGGATCAACTTGTGTCTCTAGGGGGTGCCCCTACCTCCGTACATAAGGGCTCAAAAGGGGGCGGCAGCCAAGAGGAGGCGCGCCAGGAGGAGTGACTTCCCCCCCTTTCCTAGTTGGAATAGGATTCGCGGAGGAGAGAGAGGAGCAAGGGGGGCCGGCCCCCTCTCCTTGTCCTATTCGGACCAAGGGAGGGGAGGGGCGCGCGGCCCATCTCTGGCTACCTCTCCTCTCTTCCACTAAGGCCCACTAAGGCCCATATATCTCCCGGGGGGTTCCGGTAACCTCCCGGTACTCCGGTAAAATCCCGATTTCACCCGGAACACTTCCGATATCCAAACATAGGCTTCCAATATATCAATCTTTATGTCTCGACCATTTCGAGACTCCTCGTCATGTCCGTGATCACATCCGGGACTCCGAACAACCTTCGGTACATCAAAACGTATAAACTCATAATATAACTGTCATCGAAACCTTAAGCGTGCGGACCCTACGGGTTCAAGAACAATGTAGACATGACCGAGACACGTCTTCGGTCAATAACCAATAGCGGGACCTGGATGCCCATATTGGTTCCTACATATTCTACGAAGATCTTTTATCGGTCAGACCACATAACAACATATGTTGTTCCTTTTGTCATCGGTATGTTACTTGCCCGAGATTCGGTCGTCGATATCCAATACCTAGTTCAATCTCGTTACCGGCAAGTCTCTTTACTCGTTCTGTAATACATCATCCTGCGACTAACTCATTAGTTGCAATGCTTGCAAGGCTTAAGTGATGTGCATTATCGAGAGGGCCCAGAGATACCTCTCCGACGATCAGAGTGACAAATCCTAATCTCGAAATACGTCAACCCAACATGTACCTTTGGAGACACCTGTAGAGCACCTTTATAATCACCCAGTTACATTGTGACGTTTGGTAGCACACAAAGTGTTCCTCCGGCACACAGGAGTTACGAAACATGTATAAGTCATGAAGAAAGTAATAGCAACATACTAAACGATCGAGTGCTAAGCTAATGGAATGGGTCATGTCAATCAGATCATTCAACTAATGATGTGATCCCGTTAATCAAATGACAACTCTTTTGTCCATGGTTAGGAAACATAACCATCTTTGATTAACGAGCTAGTCAAGTAGAGGCATACTAGTGACACTCTTGTTTGTCTATGTATTCACACATGTATTATGTTTCCGGTTAATACAATTCTAGCATGAATAATAAACTTTTATCATGATATAAGGAAATAAATAATAACTTTATTATTGCCTCTAGGGCATATTTCCTTCACCCTCTCCCCTGCTACACCTCTCCCTCTCGCAGAAGCTCGGCGAAGCCCTGCTGCGATCACTGCTACATCCACCACCACGACGTCGTGCTGCTGGATATTCATCAACCTCTCCTTCCCCCTTGCTGGATCAAGAAGGAGGAGACGTCATCTGCTCCGTACGTGTGTTCAACGCGGAGGTGCCGTCCGTTCGGCACTTAGTCATCGGTGATTTGGATCACGGCGAGTACGACTCCATCATCCCCGTTCTCTTGAACACTTCTGCTCGCGATCTACAAGGGTATGTAGATGCACTCTCCTCTTGTTGCTAGTTGACTCCATAGATTGATCTTGGTGAAACGTAGGAAATTTTTTTGTTTTCTGCAACGTTCCCCAACAGATATTACCTAGATCTATCATTGCTATTATGCCTAGCTAGGGGGGTTAAACGATAGCGCTTGTTGGGAGCCAACCCAATTTTATTTTTATTCATGTTTACTAATAAATAATTTATCTAGCCTCTGTTTTGGTTGTGTTTTAGTGTTTAATTAGTGTTTGTGCCAAGTAGAACCGTCGGAAGACTTGGGGAAAGTCTTTTTAATCTTGCTGTAAAAAACAGAAACTTTAGCGCTCACGAGAATTGCTGCCATTTTTATTTGGAAAGCGTTATTTAGTTAATTATTTTTGAAAATGAATAATAGATAAATTCCTCACGTCAAGCAATTTATTTAAGAATTTTTGGGGTTCCAGAACTTGCGTTAGCTACAGATTACTACAGACTGTTCTGTTTTTGACAGATTCTGTTTTTCGTGTGTTGTTTGCTTATTTTGATGAATCTATGGCTAGTAAAATAATTTATAAACCATAGAGAAGTTGGAATACAGTAGGTTTAACACCAACATAAATAAAGAATGAGTTCATTACAGTACCTTGAAGTGGTGTTTTGTTTTCTTTCGCGAACGGAGCTCACGAGATTTTCTACTTTAAGTTTTGTGTTGTGAAGTTTTCAAGTTTTGGCTAAAAGATTTGATGGATTATGGAACAAGGAGTGGAAAGAGCCTAAGCTAGGGGATGCCCATGGCACCCCAAGATAATCTAAGGAAACCTAAAATCCAAAGCTTGGGGATGCCCCGGAAGGCATCCCCTCTTTCGTCTACTTCCATCGGTAACTTTACTTGGAGCTATATTTTTATTCACCACATGATATGTGTTTTGCTTGGAGCGTCTTGTATTATTTGATTATTTATTTGTTAGTTTACCACACTCATCTTAGCTGTACACACCTTTTGAGAGAAACACACATGATTCGGAATTTATTAGAATACTCTATGCGCTTCACTTATATCTTTCGAGCTATATAGTTTTTGCTCTAGTGCTTCACTTATATCTTTTAGAGCACGGCGGTGGATTTGTTTTATAGAAACTATTATTCTCTCATGCTTCACTTATATCATTTTGAGAGTCTTAAACAGCATGGTAATTTTCTTAAATTGGGAAATTAATCCTAATATGCTAAGTATTCAAGACTAGTAAAAAACTTTATTATAAGTGTGCTGAATACTAAGAGAAGTTTGATGATTGATGATTGTTTTGAGATATGGAGGTAGTGATATTAAAGTTGTGCTATTTGAGTAGTTGTGAAATTGAGAAATACTTGTGTTGAAGTTTGCAAGTCCTGTAGCATGCACGTATGGTAAACATTATGTAACAAATTTGAAACATGAGGTGTTCTTTGGTTGTCCTCCTTATGAGTGGCGGTCGGGGACGAGCGATGGTCTTTTCCTACCAATCTATCACCCAGGGAGCATGTGTGTAGTGCTTGGTTTTTGATGACTTGTAGATTTTTGCAATAAGTATATGAGTTCTTTATGACTAATGTTGAGTCCATGGATTATACGCACTCTTACCCTTCCATCATTGCTAGCCCCTTCGGTACCGTTCATTGCCCTTTTCACATTGAGAGCTGGTGCAAACTTCGCCGATGTATCCAAATCCCGTGACATAATACGCTCTTTCACACATAAACCTCTTTATATCTTCCTCAAAACAGCCACCATATCTACCTATTATGGCATTTCCATAGCCATTCTAAGACATATTGCCATGCAACTTTCCACCGTTCCGTTTATCATGACACATTCATCATTGTCATATTGCTTTGCATAATCATTTAGTTGACATTGTATTTGTGGCAAAGCCACTGTTCATAATTTTTCATACATGTCACTCTTGATTCATTGCTATCCCGGTATACCGCCCGAGGCAGTCATATAGAGTCATACTTTGTTCTAGTATCGAGTTGTAATCATTGAGTTGTAAATAAATAGAAGTGTGATGATCATCATTCATAGAGTATTGTCCCAAAAAGGCCAAAAAAGGAAGGCCCAAAAAAAGGGACAATGCTACTATCTTTTTTCCACACTTGTGCTTCAAAGTAGCACCATGATTTTCATGATAGAGAGTCTCTTGTTTTGTCACTTTCATCTACTAGTGGGAACTTTTCATTATAGAACTTGGCTTGTATATTCCAACAATGGGCTTCCTCAAATGCCCTAGGTATTCGTGAGCAAGCAAGTTGGATGCACACCCACTTAGTTTCTTTTGTTGAGCTTTCATGCATTTATAGCTCTAGTGCATCTGTTGCATGGCAATCCCTACTCCTTGCATTAACATCAATCGATGGGCATCTCCATAGCCCGTTGGTTAGACGCGTTGATGTGAGACTTTCTCCTTTTTTGTCTTCTCCACATAACCCCCATAATTATATTCTATTCCATCCATAGTGCTATATCCATGGCTCACGCTCATGTATACCGTGAAGGTTGAAAAAGTTTGAGATTACTAAAGTATGAAACAATTGCTTGGCTTGCCATCGGGGTTGTGCATGATGAGAGCATTCTTGTGTGAAGAAAATGGAGCATGACTAAACTATATGATTTTGTAGGGATGAACTTTCTTTGTCCATGTTATTTTGAGAAGACATAATTGCTTAGTTAGTATGCTTGAAGTATTATTGCTTTTATGTCAATATTAAACTTTTGTCTTGAATCTTTCGGATCTGAATATTCATACCACAATTAAGAGGGTTACATTAAAAAAATATACCAAGTAGCATTCCGCATCAAAAATTCTGTTTTTATGATTTACCTACTCAAGGACGAGCAGGAATTAGGCTTGGGGATGCTTGATACGTCTCCAACGTATCTATAATTTTTGATTGCTTCATGCTATATTATATTCTGTTTTGGACATTATTGGGCTTTATTATACACTTTTATATTATTTTTGGGACTAACCTATTAACCGGAGGCCCAGCCTAGAATTGTTGTTTTTGCCTATTTCAGAGTTCCATAGAAAAATAATATCAAATGGAGTCCAAACGGAATGAAACCTTCAGGAACGTGATTTTAGGAACGAGCGTGATCCAGAGGACTTGGACCCTACGTCAAGACATCAACCAGGAAGGCACGAGGTAGGGGGCGCGCCTACCCCCCCCCCCCCCCCAGGCGCGCCCTCCACTCTCGTGGGGCCCATGTTGCTCCACCGACATACTTCTTCCTCCTATATATAACTACGTACCCCCAAACTACCAGATACGGAGCCAAAACCCTAATTCCACCGCCGCAACCTTCTCTACCCATGAGATCCCATCTTGGGGCCTTTTCCGGAGCTCCACCGGAGGGGGCATCGATCACGGAGGGCTTCCACATCAACACCATATCCTCTCCGATGATGTGTGAGTAGTTTACCTCAGACCTTCGGGTCCATAGTTATTAGCTAGATGGCTTCTTCTCTCTTTTTGGATCTCAATACAAAGTTCTCCATGATTCTCATGGAGATCTATTCGATGTAATCTTCTTTTGCGGTGTGTTTGTTGAGACCGATGAATTGTGGGTTTATGATCAAGTTTATCTATGAACAATATTTGAATCTTCTCTGAATTCTTTTATGTTTGATTGGTTATCTTTGCAAGTCTCTTCGAATTATCAGTTTGGTTTGGCCTACTAGATTGATCTTTCTTGCAATGGGAGAAGTGCTTAGCTTTGGGTTCAATCTTGTGGTGTCCTTTCCCAGTGACAGTAGGGGCAGCAAGGCACGTATTGTATTGTTGCCATCGAGGATAACAAGATGGGGTTTATATCATATTGCATGAGTTTATCCCTCTACATCATGTCATCTTACTTAAAGCGTTACTCTGTTCTTTTCAACTTAATACTCTAGATGCATGCTGGATAGCGCTCGATGTGTGGAGTAATAGTAGTAGATGCAGGCAGGAGTCGGTCTACTTGTCTTGGACATGATGCCTATATACATGATAATACCTAGATATTCTCATAACTATGCTCAATTCTGTCAATTGCTCAACAGTAATTTGTTTACCCACTGTAATACTTATGCTCTCGAGAGAAGCCACTAGTGAAACTTATGGCCCCACGGGTCTATTTTCCATCATATTAATCTCCCGTCAACAAGCTATTTCTTGCGCGGTTTTTATTTTGCTTTATTTACTTTGTGTCTTTATCATAAAAATACCAAAAATACTATCTTATCATATCTATCAGATCTCACTTTCGTAAGTGACCGTGAAGGGATTGACAACCCCTTTATTGCGTTGGTTGCGAGGATTTTATTTGTTTGTGTAGGTAGGGCTGGACCAAAAGCTCGTAGCTCGCGAGCTTAATGAGCGCTCGATAGTTTGGCTCGTTAAGCTTGGAGCTCGCATCTTAATGAACAGAGCCAATCATTGATTTCAGCTCGTTAAGATTAACGAGCTTAACGAATGAGTTAACGAGTTTCATGAGTTGCTCGTTAAGCTTGTTAGTAACAACATAACACATATTTCATCTTATGTGACAAACTTTTTGTAGCACCTCAGCCCATCAATTCAATCTAATCGACATATGAGGCAACAAACTAGTGCATTTCTTTTTGTAGTCACCATATTTCATCTTGACAACCACACCTACACAATCATCTTGTATATCATAACACATTATAATCAGTTAACGAGCGCTCGGGGGCGCTCACGAGCTTAACGAGCTTCAAATGAGCCGAGCCGAGCAGGGTTTTCTGCTCGTTAATCATAATGAGCTTAACGAGCCGAGCCTTAACGAGCATGAGCTTAACGAGTACGAGCTTAACGAGCCGAGTTACTCATTAGTCCAGCCCTATGTGTAGGTGCGAGGGACTCGGGCGTGGCCTCCTACTGGATTAATACCTTTGTTCTCAAAAACTGAGGGAAATACTTACGCTGCTTTACTGCATCACCCTTTCCTCTTCAAGGGAAAACCAACGCAGTGCTCAAGAGGTAGCAAGAAGGATTTCTCGCGCCGTTGCCGGGGAGTCTGCGCAAAAGTCAACATACCAAGTACCCATCACAAACCCTTATCTCCCACATTACATTATTTGCCATTTGCCTCTCGTTTTCCTCTCCCCCACTTCACCCTTGCCGTTTTATTTGCCCTCTCTCTCCGTCTTCCTTCTCTTTCCCTATTTGCCTCTTTTTGCCCGTTTCTTGTTTGCTCGTGTGTTGGATCGCTTGCTTGTCGTTATGGCTAGTCCTCTTTCTACCCCTTTGTCTCCCGAGCTTGAGGTTCTTCACTTCAAACAAAGACAAGGAGAAAACTTAAAAGATGCTTGGTTTAGAATGATGGGATTTTATCGTAATTGCACCCTAGAGGTGAATTTTAGAATTCTGCTTCGCCACTTTTATGTTGGATTGAATATGTCTCATAGACAACTCTTGGATTGCGTTGCCAAAGGCAATTTTATTGAAATTGATCCTAGTATTGCGCATGAAATTATAGAGGGTATAGTGAGAACACTACGTCAGCAAAAGGGGCCTCATCATACCCAAGAAGAAACACAAGTTTTTGAGAAAAATTTCGAAGTAACCAAGATTTTACAAAAATCTCTTGAACCTCTTAAGAGTGTTAGCGGGAATCTCCACCGCATGAATATGTTGATTACCCTTTGCAATAAGCGGTTGGACTCTTTAGATCTCAAAATTTCCGAATATGAAGGGAAACATAAAGAACCTCCCAGAATCGAGAATAACTCCGCTAAAAAATTAAAGACCCAAGATGATATTACCTAGATCTATCCTTGCTATTTTGCCTAGCGAGGGGCGTTAAACGATAGCGCTTGTTGGGAGGAAACCCAATTTTATTTTTATTCCTTGCTTTTTGCTCCTGTTTAGTAATAAATAATTTATCTAGCCTCTGTTTTGGTTGTGTTTTTGTGTTTAATTAGTGTTTGTGCCAAGTAGAACCGTCGGAAGACTTGGGGGAAGTCTTTTTAATCTTGCTGTAAAAAACAGAAACTTTAGCGCTCACAACAATTGCTGCCATTTTTATTTGGCAGGTGCTATTTAGTTAATTCTTTTTGAATATGATTAATAGATAAATTCCTCACGTCCAGAAATTTATTTTAGAATTTTTGGGGTTCCAGAACTTGCGTTAGCTACAGATTACTACAGACTGTTCTGTTTTTGACAGATTCTGTTTTTCGTGTGTTGTTTGCTTATTTTGATGAATCTATGGCTAGTAAAATAATTTATAAACCATAGAGAAGTTGGAATACAGTAGTTTTAACACCAATAAAAATAAATAATGAGTTCATTACAGTACCTTGAAGTGGTGTTTTGTTTTCTTTCGCGAACGGAGCTCACGAGATTTTCTACTTTAAGTTTTGTGTTGTGAAGTTTCCAAGTTTTGGGTAAAAGATTTGATGGATTATGGAACAAGGAGTGGAAAGAGACAAAGCTTGGGGATGCCCATGGCACCCCAAGATAATCGAAGGAAACCTAAAATCCAAAGCTTGGGGATGCCCCGGAAGGCATCCCCTCTTTCGTCTACTTCCATCGGTAACTTTACTTGGAGCTATATTTTTATTCACCACATGATATGTGTTTTGCTTGGAGCGTGTTGTATTATTTGATTATTTATTTGTTAGTTTACCACACTCATCTTTGACTTACACACATTTTGAGAGAAACACACATGATTCGGAATTTATTATAATATTCTATGCGCTTCACTGATATCTTTCGAGCTATATAGTTTTTGCTCTAGTGCTTCACTTATATCTTTTAGAGCACGGCAGTGGATTTGTTTTATAGAGACTATTATTCTCTCTTGCTTCACTTATATCATTTTGAGAGTCTTAAACAGCATGGTAATTTTCTTAAATTGGGAAGTTAATCCTAATATGCTAAGTATTCAAGACTAGTAAAAAACTTTCTTATGAGTGTGCTGAATACTAAGAGAAGTTTGATGATTGATGATTGTTTTGAGATATGGAGGTAGTGATATTAAAGTTGTGTTATTTGAGTAGTTGTGAAATTGAGAAATACTTGTGTTGAAGTTTGCAAGTCCCCTAGCATGCACGTATGGTAAACGTTATGTAACAAATTTGAAACATGAGGTGTTCTTTGATTGTCCTCCTTATGAGTGGCGGTCGGGGACGAGCGATGGTCTTTTCCTACCAATCTATCCCCAGGGAGCATGCGTGTAGTGCTTTGTTTTTGATGACTTGTAGATTTTTGCAATAAGTATATGAGTTCTTTATGACTAATGTTGAGTCCATGGATTATACGCACTCTTACCCTTCCATCATTGCTAGCCCCTTCGGTACTGTTCATTGCCCTTTTCACATTGAGAGCTGGTGCAAACTTCGCCGATGTATCCAAATCCCGTGACATGATACGCTCTTTCACACATAAACCTCTTTATATCTTCCTCAAAACAGCCACCATATCTACCTATTATGGCATTTCCATAGCCATTCTAAGACATATTGCCATGCAACTTTCCACCGTTCCGTTTATCATGACACGTTCATCATTGTCATATTGCTTTGCATAATCATTTAGTTGACATTGTATTTGTGGCAAAGCCACTGTTCATAATTTTTCATACATGTCACTCTTGATTCATTGCTATCCCGGTATACCGCCCGAGGCATTCATATAGAGTCATACTTTGTTCTAGTATCGAGTTGTAATCATTGAGTTGTAAATAAATAGAAGTGTGATGATCATCATTCATAGAGTATTGTCCCAAAAAAGGCCAAAAAAGGAAGGCCCAAAAAAAGGGACAATGCTACTATCTTTTTTTCCACACTTGTGCTTCAAAGTAGCACCCTGATTTTCATGATAGAGAGTCTCTTGTTTTGTAACTTTCATCTACTAGTGGGAACTTTTCATTATAGAACTTGGCTTGTATATTCTAACAATGGGCTTCCTCAAATGCCCTAGGTATTCGTGAGCAAGCAAGTTGGATGCACACCCACTTAGTTTCTTTTGTTGAGCTTTCATGCATTTATAGCTCTAGTGCATCTGTTGCATGGCAATCCCTACTCCTTGTATTAACATCAATCGATGGGCATCTCCATAGCCCGTTGGTTAGACGCGTTGATGTGAGACTTTCTCCTTTTTGTCTTCTCCACATAACCCCCATCATTATATTCTATTCCATCCATAGTGCTATATCCATGGCTCACGCTCATGTATTGCGTAAAGGTTGAAAAAGTTTGAGATTATTAAAGTATGAAACAATTGCTTGGCTTGTCATCGGGGTTGTGCATGATGAGAGCATTCTTGTGTGACGAAATGGAGCATGACTAAACTATATGATTTTGTAGGGATGAACTTTCTTTGGCCATGTTATTTTGAGAAGACATAATTGTTTAATTAGTATGCTTGAAGTATTATTGCTTTTATGTCAATATTAAACTTTTATCTTAAATCTTTCGGATCTGAATATTCATACCACAATTAAGAGGGTTACATTGAAAAATTATACCAAGTTGCATTCCGCATCAAAAATTCTGTTTTTATCATTTCCCTACTCAAGGACGAGCAGGAATTAAGCTTGGGGATGCTTGATACGTCTCCAACGTATCTATAATTTTTTATTGCTTCATGCTATATTATATTCTGTTTTGGACATTATTGGGCTTTATTATACACTTTTATATTATTTTTGGGACTAACCTATTAACCGGAGGCCCAGCCTAGAATTGTTGTTTTTGCCTATTTCAGAGTTTCGCAGAAAAATAATATCAAACAGAGTCCAAACGGAATGAAACCTTCGGGAACGTGATTTTCGGAACGAACGTGATCCAGAGGACTTGGACCCTACGTCAAGACATCAACCAGGAAGGCACGAGGTAGGGGGCGCGCCTACCCCCCCCCCCCCCCAAGGCGGGCCCTCCACCCTCGTGGGGCCCACTGTAGGATCGAAAGTATGTCTAGAAGGGGGTGATTAGACTACTTGACCAAATAAAAACTTAACATTTTCCCAATTTTAGTTCTTGGCAGATTTTAGCTATTTTAGGACAAGTCAAGCAATCATCACACAATTCAGGCAAGCATGCAAAGAGTATATTGGCAGCGGAAAGTAAAGCACGCAACTTGCAAGAATGTAAAGGGAAGGGTTTGGAGAATTCAAACGCAATTGGAGACACGGATGTTTTTCCCATGGTTCGGATAGGTGGTGCTATCCTACATCCACGTTGATGGAGACTTCAACCCACGAAGGGTAACGGTTGCGTGAGTCCACGGAGGGCTGCACCCACGAAGGGTCCACGAAGAAGCAACCTTGTCTATCCCACCATGGCCATCGCCCACGAAGGACTTGCCTCACTAGCGGCAGATCTTCACGAAGTAGGCGATCTCCTTGCCCTTACAAACTCATTGGTTCAACTCCACAATCTTGTCGGAGGCTCCCAAGTGACACCTAGCCAATCTAGGAGACACCACTCTCCAAGAAGTAACAAATGGTGTGTTGATGATGAACTCCTTGCTCTTGTGCTTCAAATGATAGTCTCCCCAACACTCAACTCTCTCTCACAGGATTTGGATATGGTGGAAAGAAGATTTGAGTGGAAAGAAACTTGGGAAAGGCTAGAGATCAAGATTCATATGGTAGGAATGGAATATCTTAGTCTCAACACATGAGTAGGTGGTTCTCTCTCAGAACATATGAGTTGGAAGTATAGATGTGTTCTGATGGCTCCTTCCACGAATGAAGAGGAGGTGGAGGGGTATTTATAGCCTCCACACAAAATCCAACCGTTACATATAATTTACCAATCTCGGTGGGACCGAATCAACAAACTCGGTCGGACCGAAATAGTAAACCTAGTGACCGTTAGAGATTTTCGGTGGGACTGACATGCAACTCGGTAGGACCGATTTTGTTAGGGTTAGGGCATAACGTAATCTCGGTGAGACTGATTACACAAACTCGGTGAGACCGATTTTGGTAATTAGCTAACCAAAGAGTTGGTCAGGCAAACTCGGTGGGACCGATTTGCTCTTTTGGTGAGACCGAAAAGTTACAGAAAGGAAACACTAAATTTACATTGCAATCTCAGTGGGACCGATCCGCTCTTTCAGTGAGACCGAAAAGTTACGAAAGGGAAACAGAGAGTTTGCAATCCCATCTCGGTGAGACCGAGATCCCTATCGGTAGAACCGATTTGCTAGGGTTTGGCAATGGCTATGACAAGTGAAACTCGGTGACGCCGGGTTGAAAGAATCGGCGGGGCCGAGTTTGGCTTAGGGTTTAGGTCAAATGTGGATATGGGAAAGTAGTTGAGGGTTTAGGAGCATATCACTAAGCACATGAAGCAAGAGGCTCATTAAGCAACACCTCATCCCTCCTTGATAGTATTGGCTTTTCCTAAAGACTCAATGTGATCTTGGATCACTAAAATATAAAATGAAGAGTCTTGAGTTTTTGAGCTTGAGCCAATCCTTTGTCCTTAGCATTTTGAGGGTTCCACTTTCACCATCCATGCCATGCCAATCATTGAGCTTTCCTGAAATAATCATCTTGGAATAGCATTAGCTCAATGAGCTATATGTTGTTATGAATTACCAAAACCACCTAGGGATAGTTGCACTTTCACCCACGTTGCTCCACCGACGTACTTCTTCCTCCTATATATACCTACGTACCCCCAAACTACCAGATACGGAGCCAAAACCCTGATTCCACCGCCGCAACCTTCTCTACCCGTGAGATCCCATCTTTTGGCCTTTTCCGGAGCTCCGCCGGAGGGGGCATCGATCACGGAGCACTTCTACATCAACACCATAGCCTCTCCGATGATGTGTGAGTAGTTTACCTCAGACCTTCGGGTCCATAGTTATTAGCTAGATGGCTTCTTCTCTCTTTTTGGATCTCAATACAAAGTTCTCCACGATTCTCATGGAGATCTACTCGATGTAATCTTCTTTTGCGGTGTGTTTGTTGAGACCGATGAATTGTGGGTTTATGATTAAGTTTATCTATGAAAAATATTTGAATCTTCTCTGAATTCTTTTATGTATGATTGGTTATCTTTGCAAGTCTCTTCGGATTATCAGTTTGGTTTGGCCTACTAGATTGATCTTTCTTGCAACGGGAGAAGTGCTTAGCTTTGGGTTCAATCTTGCGGTGTCCTTTCCAAGTGACAGTAGGGGCAGCAAGGCACGTATTGTATTGTTGCCATCGAGGATAGCAAGATGGGGTTTATATCATATTGCATGAGTTTATCCCTCTACATCATGTCATCTTACTTAAAGCGTTACTCTGTTCTTTTGAACTTAATACTCTAGATGCATGCTGGATAGCGGTCGATGTGTGGAGTAATAGTAGTAGATGCAGGCAGGAGTCGGTCTGCTTGTCTCGGATGTGATTCCTATATACATGATCATAACTAGATATTCTCATAACTATGCTCAATTCTGCCAATTGCTCAACAGTAATTTGTTTACCCACCGTAATACTTATGCTCTCGTGAGAAGCCACTAGTGAAACCTATGGCCCCCAGGTCTATTTTCCATCATATTAATCTCCCGTCAACAAGCTATTTCTCGCGCTGTTTTTATTTTGCTTTATTTACTTTGCGTCTTTATCATAAAAATACCAAAAATATTATCTTATCATATCTATCAGATCTCACTTTCGTAAGTGACCGTGAAGGGATTGTCAACCCCTTTATTGCGTTGGTTGCGAGGATTTTATTTGTTTGTGTAGGTGCGAGGGACTCGTGCGTGGCCTCCTACTGGATTGATACCTTGGTTCTCAAAAACTGAGGGAAATACTTACACTCCTTTACTGCATCACCCTTTCCTCTTCAAGGGAAAACCAATGCAGTGCTCAAGAGGTAGCAGTAGACTCCACTCCTCACTCACGAGAAAATGGCTGGTCATCGAGATGCCCAGTCCCATGCTTTATGCAAACCAAATCAAAATAACTGCAAACAAAACTCCCTGGGACTCTTGTTAGTTGGAAGCACTCGTTGTTTCGAGCAAGCCATGGATTAATGAAGGAAATATGCCCTAGAGGCAATAATAAAGTTATTATTTATTTCCTTATATCATGATAAATGTTTATTATTCATGCTAGAAATGTATTAACCGGAAACATAATACATGTGTGAATACATAGAAAAACAGAGTGTCACTAGTATGCCTCTACTTGACTAGCTCGTTGATCAAAGATGGTTATGTTTCCTAACCATAGACATGAGTTGTCATTTGATTAACGGGATCACATCATTAGGAGAATGATGTGATTGACTTGACCCATTCCGTTAGCTTAGCACTTGATCGTTTAGTTTGTTGCTATTGCTTTCTTCATGACTTATACATGTTCCTATGACTATGAGATTATGCAACTCCTGTTTACCGGAGGAACACTTTGTGTGCTACCAAACATCACAACGTAACTGGGTGATTATAAAGGTGCTCTACAGGTGTCTCCGAAGGTACTTGTTGGGTTGGCGTATTTCGAGATTAGGATTTTTCACTCCAATTGTCGGAGAGGTATCTCTTGGCCCTCTCGGTAATGCACATCACCTAAGCTTTGCAAGCATTGCAACTAATGAGTTAGTTGCAGGATGATGTATTACGGAACGAGTAAAGAGACTTGCCAGTAACGAGATTGAACTAGGTATTGAGATGCCGACGATCAAATCTCGGGCAAACAACATACCGATGACAAAGGGAACAACGTATGTTGTTATGCGGTCTGACCGATAAAGATCTTCGTAGAATATGTAGGAGCCAACATGAGCATCCAGGTTCCACTATTGGTTATTGACCGGAGACGTGTCTCGGTCATGTCTACATAGTTCTCGAACCCGTAGGGTACGCACGCTTAACGCTACGATGACAGTTATATTATGAGTTTATATGTTTTGATGTACCGAAGGAGTTCGGAGCCCCGGATGAGATCGGTGACATGACGATGAGTCTTGAAATGGTCGAGACATAAAGATCGATATATTGGACGACTACATTCGGACTTCGGAAAGGTTCCGAGTGATTCGGTATTTTTCGGAGTACCGGAGAATTACGGGAATTCGTCGGGGAGTATATGGGCCTTATTGGGCCATACGGGAATAGAGGAGATAGGCCAAAAGGAAGGAGGCATGCGCCCCCCCTCTGGTCCGAATTGGACAAGGGTGCAGCCCCCTTTTCCTTCTCCCTCTCCTCCTCTTTCCTTCACTCCTACTCCAACAAGGAAAGGAGGAGTCCTACTCCCGGTGGGAGTAGGACTCCCCCCTTGGCGCGCCCTCCTCCTAGGCCGGCCGCCTCCCCCTTGCTCATTTATATACAGGGGCAGGGGCACCTCTAGACACACAAGTTGATCAAGTTGATCGTCTCTTAGCCGTGTGCGGTGCCCCCCTCCACCATAGTCCACCTCGATAATACTGTAGCAGTGCTTAGGAGAAGCCCTGCGTCGGTAGAACATCAACATCGTCACCATGCCGTCATGCTGACGAAACTCTCCCTCAACACTCGGCTAGATCGGAGTTCGAGGGACATCATCGGGATGAACGTGTGCTGAACTCGGAGGTGCCGTGCATTCGGTACTTGGATCGGTCGGATCGTGAAGATGTACGACTACATCAACCACATTGTGCTAACGCTTCCGCTTTCGGACTACGAGGGTACGTGGACAACTCTCTCCCCTCTCGTTGCTATGCATCACCATGATCTTGCGTGTGCGTAGGAAATTTTTTGAAATTACTATGTTACCCAACAATTAATGCTTGTTGGTGGAGGGGGAGTATAAACTTTACCATTCTGTTTGGGAACCGCCTATAATGCGTGTAGCATGGAAGATATCGCCATCTCTTGGTTGTTATGTTGACAATGAAAGTATACCGCTCAAAATATTATTCATATCTATTTCAAAACCGAGCTCTAGAACCTCTACAAATCTCTGCTTCCCTCTGCGAAGGGGCTATCTGTTTACTTTTATGCTGAGTCATCATCTTCTTATCAAAAAGCACCAGCTGGAGAGCACGGCTGTCATTTGCATTCATTACTGTTAGTTCACATTGAGTATGACTTGACTAGATCTCTTTTACCATGAATTACAATGTCTAGTCAGTCCTTGATCTTTAAAGGTGCTCTGCATTTATGTTTTGCGGTCTCAGAAAGGGCTAGTGAGATACCATCTTGTTATATCATATTATGATTGTTTTGAGAAAGTGTTATCATCCAAGATTTATTATTATTGCTCGCTAGTTGATTATGTCATTGATATGAGTAAACATGAGACCTTAATGTTATTGTGAATATGGTTAGTTCATAATCTTTGCTGAAAACTTGAATGTTGGCTTTACATATTTACAACAACAAGAGCAAACAGAGTTTGTAAAAGTTTTTCTTTATCACTTTCAGTTTATCAACTGAATTGCTTGAGGACAAGCAAAGGTTTAAGCTTGGGGGAGTTGATACGTCTCCGTCGTATCTACTTTTCCAAACACTTTTGCCCTTGTTTTCGACTCTAACTTGCATGATTTGAATGGAACTAGCGCTGTTTTCAGCAGAATTGCCATGGTGTTATTTTTGAGCAGAAATAAAAGTCCTCGGAATGACCTGAAAATCAACGGAGAATTATTTTGGAATATATAAAAAATACTGGAAGGAAGATCCACGTCGGGAGGGCCTCCACTTTTCCACAAGGGTGGGGGGCGCGCCCCCTGCCTCGTGGGCCCCCTGACGCTCCACCGACCTCAACCCTGACTCCATATATTAAATTTCGGGGAGAAAAAATCAGGGAGAAGGATTCATCGCGTTTTACGATACGGAGCCACTGCCAAGCCCTAAACTCTCTTTGGAGGGCTGATCTGGAGTCCGTTCGGGTCTCCGGAGAGGGGAATCCGTCGCCATCGTCATCATCAACCATCCTCCATCACCAATTTCATGATGCTCACCGCCCTGCATGAGTAATTTCATCGTAGCCTTGCTGGACGGTGATGGGTTGGATGAGATTTATCATGTAATCGAGTTAGTTTTGTTAGGGTTTGATCCCTAGTATCCACTATGTTCTGAGATTGATGTTGCTATGACTTTTCTATGCTTAATGCTTGTCACTAGGGCCCGAGTGCCATGATTTCAGATCTGAACCTATTATGTTTTCATCAATATATGAGAGTTCTTGATCATATCTTGCAAGTCTATAGTCACATATTATGTGTTATGATCCGTTAACCCCGAAGTGACAATAATCGGGATACTTACCAGTGATGACCGTAGTTTGAGGAGTTCATGTATTCACTATGTGTTAATGCTTTGTTCTGGTACTCTATTAAAAGGAGGCCTTAATATCCCTTAGTTATCCGCTAGGATCCCGCTGCCATGGGAGGGTAGGACAAAAGATGTCATGCAAGTTCTTTTCCATAAGCACGTATGACTATATTCGGAATACATGCCTACATTACATTGATGAACTGGAGCTAGTTCTGTGTCACCCTAGGTTATGAATGTTACATGATGAACCGCATCCGGCATAATTCTCTATCACCGATCCATTGCCTACAAGCTTTCCATATATTGTTCTCCGCTTATTTACTTTTCTGTTGCTATTGTTATCATCATTACAAAATACAAAAAATATTACTTTTGCTATCGTTATCTTTTACCACCATTACCACTACTATCATATTACTTTGCTACTAAACACTTTGCTGCAGATATTAAGTTTTCAGGTGTGGTTGAATTGACAACTCAGCTGCTAATACTTGAGAATATCTTTTGGCTCCCCTTGTGTCGAATCAATAAATTTGGGTTGAATACTCTACCCTCAAAAACGGTCGCGATCCCCTATACTTGTGGGTTATCATCAACCTCATGTAGCTTGATCATCACATCTAGTAAGTCATCATTACCTCTACCACAGGTGTCGTGAGTAGCAACTAGCGCCACCTTGTGCTCAATGAGGATGTTTCCCATGATGCGATCAATGTGACCGTTGGTTCCCTTTATGTGGCCCTCACCATTGATGATCCACCACAACATCTGAGACGACAAGAAGAGGCCAACAAGGCAGAAGCCTCCTTGTAGGCCAGTGATTAGGTCAGCCTCGCAAAATTACTCCTACTGACAAGTACACTTGACACAGGAAAACTATCACATCAAGATATCATTGTTGAGCGTCGCCACCTTCTAGCTGACATTGGCGATGGCTGATGCTAATTCCTCACCCCTAATGCCTTCCATGGGCTTTAGCTTTTCGATAGTGAAGATATCCTAGATGTAGACCTTTCACATCCGGCGGAAATGATTATCACAGGAGGTTCAACAATGTCATTCCCGCCCAAGCTGACCATATCCTCACGAGTGTTGGGGCCAGAACTTTAAGATGGAGGGTTCAAACATGTCATGTAATGCTAGGAGGGGGCCAAATGATCTGAATCAAACAAATTTTATGGCACATATGGAGGACTAGGAAGCAGGTATACGTGTATTTGTGAGAGCCTAGGAGGAGCCACGGCCCTTGACAATCCCCCTATTTATGTTGCTGGTCCTGGTTAGTACATAACATGGTTTCCCAGTCGGTTCTAGTACACAACTCTAAGTCGGTTATACCATGGAGATAGTACTCGTATATTATCCAACTCAATTATATGAAATTGGCTAGAACAGTTTGGCCTCAGTTGGTTTGTAAAACCTCGAATAACATAATCCTTGAAATGTGTAGAAACCCAGCCAAGCATAATCAGCCTGTAGTTGGCTACATAAACAAAACTGTCTCCGATATATAATTCTACAGATTTTATAATGAGCGAGCATTCGCTCATCTTGCCGTGACACAATCACAGCATGCAAAGTCTAATGGGTGGTTGTATGCATGCATATGATGATGTAAGCAAAGTATAACATTCTTTAAAACAAAAATGTTTTCTAGGTTAAATCATATGTCCAATTTACAATCTGTTTTCACTGCTGGCTTTGTATCATTGGGTGCCTCTCAGCTATATCCCACTCGGATATATTCTGACAAAAAACTGACCCTAAAGTTGCCACCCCATGATAAATGAAGTTGCCATTGGAAAATTTTGCTACCATATTGGAAAATTGACTTTGTACCAACTTTAATATAAACACAATGGCTACTTCATTAATTACTAGGTGGCAAGTTTTAAGATGCATTTGTTGCCACCCCAAGATAAGGAAAGTTACCTTATATTTGTGTCTAAGTTGTCACCGTGTTTGTATCAAAGATGCCACGTGGCAATTTTAATACCAACACCCTGACTGTGGCAACTTTAATACCAACACCATGAAAACTTGTTAAGATGATTTTTTCCATCTAAACTACACATGGGATCTAGTATCCAATCTCTTGTCGAGACGAAACCAACAATGAAGACAAAATGCAAATCATATATGTGGTTTGAGGGTTAACACATTTTCAAGTTTAAAAATCAACATTTATTGTTGTTGTTACATGTAATATGCATGCCTGCATGTCGTCGCGTAAACACTCCTATCATGTGAATGTCCCGCATTATTAACGTCACAGTTCTATTCCTTGGGGTGCTCCTATACATAACCGACTAGGATAATAATACACAATCCTGGTTGGCTCCGGCATATATTCCTATCAGGTTCACGTGCAAAGGTGGTTATATAATAAAATAATTTAAAATTTTAGTTTCACTTATGGTTTGCAGCTAACCCTACAAACCAAATTCAGAAGAGTTTCATTGCAAATTGGTCATCACCAAATCTCACATGGACATTACATTAAATTTACCCAGGTCTCACATTCAGGTCACATTCACTCCAAGACAAATATCACAACACACGACGACCACCATATAATAACTTTAAATTTCAACATGTCAAGGTCTGAAATATGCCCATATTTTTTTGGAATATGACAGTTCTTCTGGTTGCAAATGAGAATATGACGATATTTGAACATATGTGACAATTTTCTCACGTGCATCGTGGGAAAAACATTTATTTTATATAGATAACACAGATGGAGCAGGCTCATGCATCTAAACACACGACTCACTGGGGAAAGTAAGGTTTGAATTTGCATAAGAAAACTAAGAAAAAATATGTGGAAGAATTAAACAGCCGATGGTTGCATACTACTCCCTTTGTTCCTAAATATTTGTTTTTTTAGTGATTTCAAATGGACTACCATATACGAATGTATATAGACATATTTTAAAGTGTAGATTCATTCATTTTGCTTCATATGTAGTCATTTGTTGAAATCTCTAGAAAGACAAATATTTAGGAACGAAGAAAGTATAATGGTCTTAAGGCTAGATGGGCTTGAGGAATAGGCTCTCGACAGTCTCCTGAAGATGTGTACTTGTTGTGTACACGTCGTTCCTATTATCATAGAACAATGACGAGCTGCGTGCTAAATCAATAATTGGTTGCAAGGCTGGGAGAAGCGCATGATTTTCAAAGCGAGCTTTGTTCAAAATCTTCCATTCCTCTTCTATTAGTTCATCGATCCTTGCAATGGCCACCTTGTCCGTGACTCCATGCTCATGGATGTAACACTCCACGGAGCTTGCTGCATCACCCTTGCACTTCCGACGCTGTATACGGCATTGTTAATATACGTAAAGCGACATGAAGTGTTTACATGTTATTATAATTAATCTTCAAATAATATATAAATTTATACCTTAAATGCAGCAATGTCGTTCATGAAACGTACAATCTTTCCACCTGCTATAACAACGTCGGGTACGCCAGCTGCCCAATCGAGTGACTGCTTCATTATTTTTCTATCCACGCCTGCCATCACACTCAACGATAGTGTTGGTCCGCCTACTGTTAGGCTAGTCAAATTTACTTGATCTTCAAATTTTGGCCAGTGATTATTGTGTGACCATTCGGCTTCTTGTAGATAACCGCTGACATGATTTTGAAACTGTATTCATGGGTGCATGCAAAAGATAAGCGAAATAACTTAATCAAAAGGGCTAAAGCATAATCATGAATATATTTTCTTAATTTCAAATTTTCTAACATAGAAAGGGCATGTATGTATTACCGCTTTTCTAAGGTAGGAAACATTGTAGTCGACGTTGGCTGGCACTTCATCCTCAATATTCTTAAATGTTATCAGCAACTCCATATACAACCTCTTGAGGTACTCTGGCAGAATATCAACGGCACTTTCATCCCATCTATAGGACCAATTGTGTGTGGCACAAAAGAAAATAGTGAGACACTTCTATTAGCTTGTTTGTGCTCATAATTGTTTCTAGATGAAGACCTACTGATGGCAGATCCAGATAAAAGATCAACATCTCACTACAAGATTCTATCTCACGATTTACAAAATAAGGAAATCAGGGTTGATGGAAGAATATGCGCAAGAATCTGGCTTCATATGAGCTAACCAGAACTTTATTCTCTTTGTCGTATAACGGCTAGAGTACGCGTGAGTCAACCTGATTTGTGCTGAACCCTAGATGCATGTGTAAAGGAGTTGTAGGCTAAGGCATAAAAGGAATATGCAAATCACAATCCAACTCACTCAAGCAACTATGAGCAATTTGGAAGATTGGTTCAAAGTACTCTAGATCGCCAACCATGCCGAGAACTAGAGATCGATGGGATCTTGACCCACTAGTTTATAAGTTCCTTTAGCCACCAAATACTCGTGTAATATATTTTGAGATAGTGAGAAACCGACAGCGAGGGGAGTAGGATTATTACCCACCACGGGGGCCTGAACTTGGGTAATTTTTTTGCCTTGGTCTTAACCATTGTTGCGAGATATTTTGATGTGATCCTTGTGTTGCCCCACCTCCATGACATGACCTCCCAACTATGTGCAATGTCAAACCAATCGCACATGGTTCAAAAAATACACATTTGTGCAACTGCATAGCTACATTTTGTCTTAGCGGGTATGTGGGTGATGTTGTAACGATACCATATGGTTGAAGGTCACAACCCATAACATCCTTCCCTTAATGATGCGTCAAATACTAGCCAACTCCAGATACCTAGAGTACTACCTACGTTCAATGATAGCTTCTCATCTCCACATATGTGTGTCCTCAGAACCGACACATCCAGGTTACCAGTTAGTGGTAGTGGATGACCGTGAGGAGCTCAGTGACCTCATGCTCGCTATAGTTGAGCGACGTAGACATATCTACGATGGGTGGTCCTTGACAGAGAAGAAATGTGTCTTCCATCCTCTAGCAACGAACCCTTGGACGTTGACGATGTAGTTGTTCCCCACCTCCCAAAAAATGCCACTTCACCTTGACTCTATGGTGGCAGCTCCTTCATCTACTAGAAACATTGTTAGATCCATGCTAACAATGGTGTATCTGTGGCGGATGTATCTTGAACTCGTCTAATTAACGACAATGGCGGGGTGTCGGCCCTACTGAGGGGACACCCGTCATCATTGTTGCTATTTTTTATTGCTAAATTCCATATTGCATACATTTCTAAATTTAGGTCATGTGCTTATAGTGTTGCATTGGAGACAAATCAGTTCCCTGTGTAGTGCATTAGACAATCTCATCGGTCGATTTTCACCATGTGTGATTTCCTTTTACATTATCTCCTACTAAGTTCTAGAGGCATATAAGGTATATCCTATTCTTTGCGGTGTGTCATCTTGGAACCCTTCATATCAAATATGTGTTCATGTCTTATCCAAGATATTGTATCTATACACAATCTAGCACATCCAATTTAATTTTTTTAGTCATTATGACTAACATAATTTCAATAAAAGTTGGTTCACTATACTAAATAATTGGCCCATGCATAAATATTTGAGCTTGCAAATGGCTAATAGGAAACAACTACTAGTGTTTCATAGGTAAAGATAAATCTGATTAGTAAGAAATATAATGTCCACCACTCCACCTTTGTATGGCTTCATGTAACTTCCGACAATCATCTATGGTAGCATGAATATCATATGTGTCATCCACAGTCGTAATAAGTACAATCATCATTGCGATAATACGTCTTGGTAGTTTGAAACCTCTCTGATAATATACCACATAGGCCCAAGTGTAGCTCTCCACCACGCGACAACGAATATAACTTAGTCCAATATTTCTAGAAAAATTGTTCCACCACCTACACATTAGAATAATTATATTTATTTCAATAATACATTTGATTGATTTAGAAAACATTGGCCCTTCTCCATGTCAGGAAAAATGGATCACACCATAAATATCAGGGGTTCCATGAGATCATGAACACAATTAGGAATAAATATATAAAAACATGCTATGTAGGATATCACTTTTAAATTCTACACATAGAAAGTATTCCATGAAAACAACAAATAAGTGTAAATTATATCTAAGTTAGGTTCCACATAGCTAGGAATATTTCTCTCTTAGACCACATCAAGTAAAATAGGATGAACAATAGGCATGCACTAGATCGTTATCCATAAGTACCCAAATCTATGGTAATGTGTAGGAAATTATTAGGCCATCAATATTGCCACAAAAATGATAGTAGGAGATAATTTTATCCAACTTAAACTTTTCATTAGTCTTTTGAGCTGTTGATGTAGGTTTTTTGGATGGCTAAGTATCAGAAGTATGCTACAAGCTCATTCTCATATGAGTAAGGATAGTATGTTGAAAGCACATTTGGCTAGCTTACATAAACTGTAAAACATGGAGAAATACCACCTTGAATGTTGTTGGCCCGAGAGAAAAACTATAAATTATTGTACCTTTTGTACTACTTCAATCTAAGAAAGTAAAAACATATGATTTTCAAATAAGGAAATAACATGTATTTTTTAATGAAATCACAAGAAAATATACAAGATTATATTAGAGGTAAATAAATTTCGAGATAATAATTAAAATTTAGGGCCCATTAAATATGTGAAATTGTGAAATCATATAAAAAATAGATGGCTCAACTTTGATGTGTAATAATCAACAAATCTTTTGTTGGTAATGATTTACACTATGTATGATTTACATTATTATTATTATTATTATTATTATTATTATTATTATTATTATTATACCATCATCATCATCTCAATTTATCATGATTCAAAAGAGAAATAAGAGTTTAACTTACTCAGTAATCGCTTTGAGCTCCTTCAAGTGGACATGTTGTAAAAGGTTAAAATCTAGTTTTGCGAGCTCCAATAGAACTGGATTATATCCTTCCTCTTCTTTGTACTCAGAGATATAATGCAGTGTCTCTATCCTCTTACAAGCCCGTGGCAGTGGTATGTGAAGGGCCCGTTTGACTTGATTAGCTAGTGGGGTCTTCAGATCACTACCCCTCATTGATCTAAGATGATGCCTCGCAAAAGTTATGGCTTCTTCGAGTGTTGGCTCACCATGAACATGAAGATGAGCTGCATTATACAAACTTAATAGCCCCTTTGGATCATTTGATATGTCCTTACTGAAGCCCCCATCTTGGGCCTTGAATTTATTGAAAACATCTGCATCCACAAATTGTTGTCTTTGTCAGAAATCTAATGTCGTCCTTGACAAGCTAGTTTGAGATACAGATAATGTAACTCGAAGGCATGCATACTAAGAAAATCAGCAATTAATCAAAGCTTCAAAATTCAATCAGCTGGCCAATTGTTAATCTACATCCTCTAAATGTCATGGGCGTCATCCAATGCTATGATAAATAGATACAGTTAGATACCTGGAGAAACCCAATGGCCATGCTCCCTAAGCAAGCGAAACCCTAGAGCAACTTCACTGAGGCTTGAGCTACTAAAAAATTCACTCTCCAAGATCTGGCTTAGAATAGTGTCGATCTGCTCTTTAAAGTGGTAATCTATTCCAAGATGTTGGAGTGTATCCAGTAAGCAAATTTGTGTTGCCATATTGTTACAAGACTTAAACATCATGCATACATGTTCCTTCAGTTCATTAGCTCTCACCAACATCCATTCCTCAGACCTCTGCAATTGATTGCTTAAGTTAACAAAAAAATGGATGCAATACATAGATCCATAATCAAGTTATCCAGTTTGTATCCAAATAGTGGTGGATATTTTCCCACCAAAACTGCATAAATGTACTCATCTTACAAATGAATAAGACTCATATATAGCCATTTTTGTTTGATCACCATATGGTGTTAATGTGAGAATAATAGAAGCATGTAAATAAAATGTTTTTCTTTCTGTTATAAGAATACGAATTGTGTAATATTTTTGCAAAAACACAAGGGAAATATTTGTATGTCACTATGCACACACGATTATGGGAGTAATATCGCTAATGTTGTTATTTTGCACTAACTATCATTTTCCTCCGGAGTAGCCCCTAAATAAATTTAGCTAGTGACATCATGTCCCAATTGATTCTTAACAAAGGTGAGCCGCGTCATCAGTATGATGTTTTTTCTTACCTTTTCACACTAGCCTTTTTTCCTCAAAAAAACGGAGCACTTTTATCATATTCTTCGGGCACATCAATTTTTTTTGTTATGGGACAAGGTATCATCTAGTTATTGCGAAAGCAAGTACATTCTAATAATGTATAAATGTTGTTGTTTTGAAGAAAAAAAGTTTTTTGGCACATGGTGTGTCATGTTCCTAGGATTAACCAAAATTAATAATACCAAACGGAGCCAAAGTTCCAATTTGATTGGTAAGATGCCAGTGGGTATACTCCGTTTATTTCACAGTACAGTGCATATTAGATTTATTTTAAGTCAAAGTCTGGTGAAGTTTCAGCATGTATGCATTCAAAAAAATCAAAATAAATACAATATGAAAATATACTGAATGATAATTCTAATGATATTTATTTGGTATTATGGATGTTGCCTTTATTTATAAACTTAGTCAAACTTCACAATATTTAACTTCAAAAAAAATAATATATGCATTGTATTTTGAAATGGAGGGGGTTGATTTAATAGCCTTGCTAGCTTGGTTTTGAACTTTTGATGTATACCTGCAGTGGTTCTGGCTCATATCCAGTAAAGAAGTCGCTCCACGGTGAGGGTTCAAAGCCGGACTGCTTTTCAGGAACGGCGGCAGCAGCCAGTGGCGAGGCCACAGACCGACGGCCCTGTACAGCTGACCGGGCTCCGCCGGCGAAGCCTCCGTCAATTTTCATACAGCACGATGGTTTAGCCATTAGTTTTCTTGGGCTTTTGGTAGCTGAGACAAAAGTTGCCTGACCTTGCCCTGGCTTGATGGACGCTCTGGCCATGGCGCCACCACCGGCAGCAACGGCGGATGCCATGAGAGCTTACGAGTGTCGCGCGCTGTTCTTCCTCAGAAAAAAGCTAGCGAGCTCGCTATAGTTAGCTTTGGGAGGTACGAGAATGCATGCGTATGAGAGGCCTTTATAACAAGGGCCAGCCCCAGCCCGGGTCATTGGAATATTCATGCATAGCCGCCACCATATGTATGCATCTTCTCATCATTAGCAGCCGGAGAAATTTCACTGTACTTAAGTTTTCAATGGTGTATAGCAGCCACTATGTCAGGGTCACCTCAGCAAGAGCAGACTTGGTCAAAACCCGGTGCTAAGGCGAGTGCTAACACAAAATTCGTTGGAGTCGACTATTCAACAAGCACCGGTTCTAGAGTAGCGTTGACTCCTATATATACCTGCATACAGTGGCGGAGCCAGGATTGAAGCAAAGCCCGGGCCCAATTTTTTCTAGCAACAAGGAAAAACTTTGGCACACTTATAACTACCCAAAAACACATCATGACATTTAATAAAAGATCATATGCAATAACAAACAAAATAAATCTCAGTTGTTCAATAAATCTAGAATTTAATCTTAGTGCTTAACAATCCAACAGAAGAGGCAAAATATGATAAAACTAGAAATAATACAGGGATATAAAAGAGTACCTAATCAGTTGTTTATTCATTTGTGCCTCCCATAACATGATCAACGGCAGAAGAAGAAGCAACACCTTCAAGACATCAAATGTGCAATCTCATAAGAAAAGGCATAAATATAGTGAAATAATAATGACTAATTAAATTCTAAAAAGTTACCTCTACGAGGAGGTAAAAGCCCTCTGCGATCCTTATAGGCTTGAAAACGATATAAAATATCATCATCAAGAATACTTGCCGACAACGATGAAAAATATCTCTTCATCTTCTATTTCTGTGATATGAAATGAATTGACATAAAAATGCTTCAGTTTCAAATCGATAATACATATAGAATTAGGTAGGAACGATGACTGAATAGTTGGTTTAAGGTTCGGTTAAACATTCTTCATATCATAAATAGACAGGGGCTATACATCAATTAAATCGTAGTCCGGAGTCGGGCAGTGAGTAGAGCGGCGGCGCGGAGATGGGCAGTCCGGATTCAAGCAGTGGCCGGAGTAGACCGGCGGCGCCACCGGGCTAGAGCAGCAGCGGCAGACTGGCAGTCCACAGTCGTGAGCAGCGGGGAGCAGACGAGCAGGGGATTGAGGAAGAGCAACGGCCCCAGGCGAGGTCGCGGAGAAGAGCGGCAAGGAGCGAGGCGGACCCTGGGACTGGAAGGGACGTGGCGGAAGTCGCCGGCGGCGCGGCGCACATGAGGGGAGGCGGCTGTCGCGGTCGCTCCGCTCCTGACTCGCGTGCGTGCGTGCGAGCTGCGGTGCCTAGGTCGTGGCTGAGGAAGCTGGGCGTCTGGGCCTTTGCTATGTCGGGGGCTAGGCCCCAGACCCATATGAAAAACATAGCATGGTAATAGCTATATAAAAAAAAACGCCCCGGGCCTGGGCCCGGGGGCCTGTGGTGTAGATCTGCCCCTGTCTGCATAGATGCGCCAATCGCCCCCGATAGCTTAGGGTGTGTTCGATTGCTGTCACCAGATGGAATGGCATGGGTCCATCCCGTCCCGAGAGCCCATTCTCACATTCGGTCAGTAGATAGAACCAGAACCCACCAGTCCCAGAAAAGGGAATATTCGGTCTATATGTGGAACCGACGCATACCTCCGATTCGAGCGGACGACAAGGAATGCGCCTCATTCCCCTCGCACCCGAGCCCTATCCTCTCCCCTCTCTCCTTCCCAGCGCCGCCACCCTCCCGCATCTCTTCCTCCCTCTCGATCTGCCACGCCCCCGCTCCTCTCTCAGCGCCGCCCCTCACACACCTCTCCGGCGCCGGCTTCCCTCTCCTCCCCGTCATCTCCCCCCTCCGATGGCGCGCATCCCGGGCTTGGCCGCGACCTAGCAGCAGCGGCGACCTAGCAGGCGGCGGCGGCGACGACCTAGCAGGCGGCGGTGACCTAGCAGGCAGCAGCGACGAACCAGCAGGGCGGCGACCTAGTAGGCTGCACCGACGAACCAGCACGGCGACGACCTAGCAGGCTGCACCGACGAACCAGCAGGGCGGCTAGCAACATAGGCAAGGTACAGTTCCATTCCCTTCTCTGTATATACATGCTGATGCTTAGGACAGATTTATGTTTCTGTGTGTGCAATGTTCTTCCCCAATTTCTTCCATATATTGTTGTCAGATCCATGGTTATAAGTAATTGGTAGCCATATTATTGATAGTATGTATCATTGTAGATGGTCAAGATGAGCAAAAGAAAAAGGATGGCTAGGGGAGCAGCTGTTTTTGTTGCATTAGCTGCAATTGCAGTCATTGTTCGGGCTATAATAAGGAAGAGGAGACCACGTATTACCTATGGCCCAATGCATGAAAGAGATCGAATCAGATTTGATTATCTAAACCAAAAAAATTGGCAAAGCGATGTGTTATGCAAAAACATGCTAAGGTTTGAAAGAGCTGCATTCTTTCGTTTGTGTGGTATATTGAGGGATCGCAATTTGCTAGAAGACAGTCCACATCTTAGTGTGGAGCAACAATTGGCAATGTTTTTGCATACAATTGGGCATAACCTTCGGAATAGAGTTGTTTCAGCCAATTTTGGTAGATCATACGGCACAACAAGCATCTATTTTAGAAAGGCTCTTCATGCCATAGGCGAGCTTCGTAATGATTATATAAGGCCACCATCATTGGAAACCCCCGCAAAAATTGCAGGAAATCATTGATTTGACCCATATTTTAAGGTAATTTCAGAAACTATTCCTTAGCTATCTAGCCTATATGATATGCCATTTAATACTGGTCACTATATAGGATTGTATTGGAGCTATCGATGGTACACATGTGCGAGCAGGTGTTACCAAAGATGTGGAGCCTTCTTTTCGTGGTAGGAAAGCCTTTACCACTCAAAATGTGATGGCAGCAGTAGATTTTGACCTCCGCTTCACATATGTTTTGGCTGGATGGGAAGGGTCCGCACACGACGCGACCGTCTTAGCTGATGCATTAACTCGTGAGAGAGGCTTACAAGTACCACCTGGTAAGAAGTTGACGTAGATAGAAATTGTCCATATGTTACTGCCTTAAGAAACCATTATAACCAATATTTATTTTTATTTTTTAGGAAAGTACTACCTAGTTGATGCTGGTTATGGAGCCAAGCCAGGGTTCTTGCCACCTTTTCATGGCGTGAGGTACCATTTGAATGAGTGGGGCAACAATCCGGTCCAAAATGATAAGGAGCTATTCAACCTTAGGCACTCATCTCTACGGGTGACGGTAGAGAGGGCTTTTGGATCTCTCAAGAGGCGTTTCAAAATTTTAGATGATGCCAAACCGTTCTTCACTTTCCCGGTCCAAGTCGACATTGTTATAGCTTGTTGTGTTCTTCATAATTATGCACTATCACAAGGGATCGATGAATTCATTATACCGGAAGTGACATGGACCACCCAACCAATTCGAATATCAAGGCAACAATTAAGTGACAATAGGGCCTTGGTAGACCATAGGCTACAAATTGCCGCCCAAATGTGGGAAGATAGGCAACTCATGTATGCCAATTTATGAGTGCACCGCACTATGTATTTGTAATGTTTAAGGAACTACCTTTGTATTTATTTGATGGCTGGACAAGTTGTGGTATTTATTATGTCAAACAATATATTTGTGATAATATCATCCATTTTATTGTAACATTTTGATGGCTGGGCAGATTGTATCTTATATATGTTTAAATCATGTGCTTGTGATGCTTTAATCCATTCTTTTGCAATTTTTTGATGGCTGAACAGAAATGGACAATGTTGAAGTTACCGCTGCAAGTGGGATCTCTGGGAAAAGTGGGGTCATGGTATGGACCACTTCCATGACCAACACTATGCTAGGTTTTTTGGCTGACCTTGTTGCTAAAGGGAAGAGAACTTCTAGTGGATTCAGGGAGACACATCTCAAACAATGTGCTGCTGTTTTGAATGAGCAATTCAAGCTAGCTATCACCTCTGATCAAGTTAGAAACCATCTCAAGAAGTGGAGGAAGATTTGGGTCAGGGTTGTCAATTTGAAGAATTTAAGTGGAGCTCTATGGGATGAAGATACTTGCACAATTAGGCTCAGCGAAGAACACTATGCAGGTCATTGTATGGTAAGCTTCTTGTAATATGAACAATATCATCCCATTTTCTGCCTTCATTATGCTAATGACTTGCAAATTTTTTGTAGACCCACAAACCTGATGCTCCCTTCTTGAATAACCCAATTGAACACTATCATGCCATGGCGACCATTTTTGGAACAACCGGGGCTAAGGGGATGAATGCAAGGTCTGGAAATGATCTCCTTTCTATTGACGTTGATGATGAGGAGAATGGTGAGGTGAATGGTGAGATCAACACGTCACCGCAAGTTGGTGAGTCTTGTCACCCCAAAGGACCACCAAAAAAGAAGGCCAAGGTGGTGAAAGTTCTAGAGGATCCACTAGGTGCCATTCTCAAAGATGGTTTTAAACTTGTGGCTGAAGCTCTTGTGAAATCTGGTGGAGATGATGATGATATACCCGATGACCTTTGGGATGTAGTCTCTAGTTTGAAAGAATTTGATGAAGAGCACCTTGCCCACTACTATGCTCATCTCGTTGACAACCCCAAGACGGCAAGAGCCTTCATGAAGCTTTCCGAAACCAACAAATCTGTTTGGGTGAGTAGGTA
The DNA here is from genome assembly GCA_034509565.1 of Triticum monococcum. NCBI lineage: Eukaryota > Viridiplantae > Streptophyta > Magnoliopsida > Poales > Poaceae > Triticum > Triticum monococcum. The sequence goes on along the minus strand of CM067843.1, from coordinate 58,153,789 downwards.
TGTGAAGAAGAACTTCTAAATTCGATATGGTTGTATGATTGTCAAGTATGTGAACTTGACTTGTATGGCTGTAGTGCCATTGGGTTGCTTTAGGATATTTGGATGTGCCAAATGAACTTGTATGGCTGTATGTGAGAGACATGTATTGGCTGATTGCTTTTGGATGTGCCAAATGAATTACCTGATTCTACCTTATGATATTATTGGCTGATTGCTTTTGGATGTGCCAAATGAACTTGCTACCTGATTCTACCTTATGATATTATTGCTGATAATTGTGTTCTATGTCAATATATATTATTGTGTTGTTTTTCTTGGAAATACAAATGAAATGCTGCCGAATTTTTGAATTTCTGTTATTCAATTTTTCATTCCATTCTTTCAAACCAAACACTGGAACGGAACCAACCCGTTCTACTTTTTTGCACCTACTAAACACAGGAACGAAACCGACCCATTCCTCTCGAATGGAACCATTCCATTCCGTGACAGTTGGTTCCTCAACCAAACACACCCTAGAAGCAGCTCAAGATGAGAATCTCACAGTTGGAAAAGCCGATGTGGGTTCTGACGTGTGAGGCCTACACTGTAGCGGTTTTGGATTTGTGAAGTTTATCCAACGATACGCATGCTCTTAGACCTCCTACGAGTGTATCACATAAAGTATCATGCCTGCCAACTAAGCAATTTAGATGAAGTGACATACAATTAAATGGAGAAAGCAAGAGGGATGGGTATCATGATATGATACCGTGTCGTATTGAATGTTGTGCTACTCTGTGTCATGCATAAATATAAATGAGGTTGTCTATAATACCAACTTCAGATACTATGCACTATGGAGATAGTATCATATACATGATACTACTATATGATACTCCCACTACGAGCAGCCTTAGATCTCAACATATTAGGTTCACACATCGACAATAAAGATATGGTGCCAAAATTGGTTACCCCGTGCTGAATTCATGAGACCACTTGTATGCCTCACCAATTCAGCTCCTCAACTAGTTGACGATCTGATAGATGAAACTTCAGCTCAATGGAGAGAGGGACTAATCCATGATACTTCCTTGCCCATGGACGGAGATGCCATTCTGATATCTCCGTTATGTACATGGCTTCAGAACTTTTGGTCTTGGAACTTGGAGAGGACAGGAGTGTTCTCAGTAAGATCGCACATATCCCATGTTAGTGGCTACAAAGTTCAGAAGTGAAAGTTGGCTTGAGGGAAATATGGAGTCCTTCAAACCATGCAGTAGAGGAGAAGGGATGGACTATATGGTGACGCCGCCGCGCCCACCGCCTGGAATCGCCTCTCCTCCTCGAGTCTTCTGCGCCGCCGTCGCAAGGCAATTTCCCCGAGCACCGAGTGATGTCTGATGTGTGCTTGTTGTGTGCTTGATGTATGCTTGCCTGCTTGCTGGATTCTTGCTTGGCTGTGCTTGCTGGCGTCCGTACTACTAGTACACCGAGAGAAATAGCTGCACAAAGGAGGCTATCACTTCTATCTATTGCTGCTTGTTGATGTTTGTTGGATAAAATTACTTGCTGATGTTGCTGCTTGTTGATGTATTTTCTATTTTGTGTACACCATGAGGAGTTGAGGACCTGGATCATTCAAGACAAAAGAAAAGAGGCTTGGAGGCAATCAGGCAACTAATGGAGTCGGGGACATTTTGTTATGTTGGTTTTTATTACAGTTTTGCTAAAGCACATCTAGATGTGCAATAAGTATTGCACATCTAAGTCCTATGTCATTGATCTTATGTTGAGATTCATATGGATATTTTCTTTTCTTTTATTAATTATTTATATATACTCGACGTATCGCATATTGTTGTTCTAGAAATTGCCGTATCCCGTATCGCCGTACTTGTATCGCCGTATCGGTGCAACGTAGGATATTAGCTATCTTGAGGTTGGAAATGCAAGCGTCCTTCTAAACATGATGTAAACAAGATGCTATCTTTGGGTTGGAAATGCAAGCATCCAAAATTAACAACAATATTTCTAAAAACTGGGAACAATCTTGAAATCCTGATATAAGATTGAAACATAAGCAACACCATAGAATGAAACATAAGCATTGGGTGCTGCCCTGGCACCTCAAAGCCTACTGTGGCTCCACGAGTCGGGGCGTGGGAAGCTCGTAGCGCAAAACAGGTGACCCTGGCATTATCCAGCCGCTCCGGTCATGATTTTGCCAAACCGCGCCGGTCCCTCAACCCTCTGAGTCTGATCGGCTTCACCACAGTGTCCTGCGCCGGTCCTTGGCCACAACAAACACGGACACCCACTGTCGCAAGAATGCTAAGTCCTCACGGCTAGGCCTCAAGGCGTTGGAGCAGTTGCAGTTGAGCAAGAGGTCGTTGCAGGCAAAACCCTCCGTCTCACAGCTCCTCCAACAACTCTGACCCCCTCCCCCCTCGGACGCCGGTGACTGCGCATATTTCAGCACATACTACCGTCGCTCCGGAGATGACAAGGGGAAGGGCACGAAGCATTGATGTTTGACTTGCGTATATCTATCTAGTCCTAGATCGTACTCATATGAACTTATTAGCGTATCCTAGTGTTACGTATGAACTTGTTGTGTGATTATAACTTCAGTTTAGCTACATGACAGTCGCCTGAAAACCTAATTGGGTCAGCCGATTTTGTGGAGAAGAAAGCAACAACGACATTGCATCAAGCCAGTTTGATCTCGTCTAGGGGCAAGGAGCCACCTTGTCTTAGAGCATCTCCAGCCTTTCGCCCGGGGCTAGAAAAAAGCGCCGCTTGGGGGCGTGCCGGTGATATTTTCGGCGTGGAGGGTGATCGAGTTCCCAGCCGCCGCCCCCAGATCGCCCCAGACACCCTTTTTAAAATATTTTTAAAGACAGAATCGGCCAAAATTCGGCAAACACCACATAGATTCAGCGATATTTAGGCGTTTCACAGTTTTTTTGCATATTGAAAACATAATCTACTAAAGGAAGAAAAAAACAGTTGTTGCCGCGCCTACAGGCCGAAGAGCTTGCTGGAGACGTCGTAGTCGCCGTCATCGTCTTCCTTCTTCTCCTTCTTCACTCCGTGGCCGTCCCTGCTAGACCCCTGCCCGGGGTCGCCCTGGCGGACTGGTTTGGTCAGCGGTGGCGCGTCGTCATCGCTATCCTCGAGGACGATGGCGCCTCCCTCGTCGCGGCCACGACGGCGAGCGGCGATCTCCTCTAGGACGCGGCGCTGACGCTCCATCTCCAGCCGGGCCCAATCCTCCCGCGCCCACTTCATGGCAGCCTCTTCGTCGAGCTCGTCATCGTGCTCGCTCTTCACGGCGGTGAGCCCCGGCTCCGTCTTCAGCTTGACGAGGCGGGTAGGAGCCTAGGAGGAGGCACGGCCACCCTCATTGATGATGAGGGCGGCGCCGCGGGTGCGCCGGCCGAGTGGCGTTTCCACGGGCTCTGCCTTGACGCTGATGAGCGCCGGTGACCCGGAGGAGGAGGAGGAGGAGGCGCCCAGCATGCGCCTCGGCAGCCATGGGCCGCCGCTCCAGCGGGGGCGGGGTCGGGGCCGCCGGGTACTGGAGCGGCGGATCGTTGCTGCCCTCGAGGTACTCGAGGACGGCGTGGATCGTGCGGCCGGGGATGCCCCACCACAGGTAGCGGTCGTCGTTGTTGTTGCATCCCCTTACCACCGGCGCGTTGTTGGTGGAGGTGAGCCGCTCCTCCTGCCGGCGTTGGAAGTGTGCCACCCAATGCACGTGGTCGTCGGTGGCGTACTCCGGGAGGTCCCGCTCCTCCTCTGTCAGCGAGGCCCGAACCCGGTCGATATCGGCGTGGAAGTAGCCGGGGTAGTCGACGTCGGGCTGCGGGGGGGGGGGGGGGGGGGGGGGGGACTAGGACGCCCCCGGCGCTGAGCCTCCACCGCCCCGGCACGCGCTGAAGGAAATATGCCCTAGAGGCAATAATAAAGTTATTATTTATTTCCTTATATCATGATAAATGTTTATTATTCATGCTAGAATTGTATTAACCGGAAACATAATACATGTGTGAATACATAGACCAACAGAGTGTCACTAGTATGCCTCTACTTGACTAGCTCGTTAATCAAAGATGGTTATGTTTCCTAACCATGAACAAAGAGTTGTTATTTGATTAACGAGGTCACATCATTAGTAGAATGATCTGATTGACTTGACCCATTGCATGAGCATAGCACCCGATCGTTTAGTATGTTGCTATTGCTTTCTTCATGACTTATACATGTTCCTATAACTATGAGATTATGCAACTTCCGTTTACCGGAGGAACACTTTGGGTACTACCAAACGTCACAACGTAACTGGGTGATTATAAAGGAGTATTACAGGTGTCTCCAATGGTAGATGTTGGGTTGGCGTATTTCGAGATTAGGGTTTGTCACTCCGATTGTCGGAGAGGTGTCTCTGGGCCCTCTCGGTAATGCACATCACATAAGCCTTGCAAGCACTGCAACTAATATGTTAGTTGTGAGATGATGTATTATGGAACGAGTAAAGAGACTTGCCGGTAACGAGATTGAACTAGGTATTGGATACCGACGATCGAATCTCGGGCAAGTAACATACCGATGACAAAGGGAACAACGTATGTTGTTATGCGGTCTGACCGATAAAGATCTTCGTAGAATATGTAGGAGCCAATATGGGCATCCAGGTCCCGCTATTGGTTATTGACCGGAGACGTGTCTCGGTCATGTCTACATTATTCTCGAACCGTAGGGTCCGCACGCTTAACGTTACGATGACAGTTATTATGAGTTTATGCATTTTGATGTACCGAAGGTTGTTCGGAGTCCCGGATGAAATCACGGACATGACGAGGAGTCTCGAAATGGTCGAGATGTAAAGATTGATATATTGGAAGCCTATGTTTGGGCACCGGAAGCGTTCCGGGTGAAATCGGGATTTTACCGGAATACCGGGAGGGTTACCGGAACCCCCCGGGAGACTAATGGGCCTATTGGGCCTTAGTGGAAAAGAGAAAAGGGAAGCCCACTAGCTGGCCGGCGCCCCCTAGAGTCCTATTAGGAATAGGATAAGGGGCCGGCCCCCCTTCTCTCTCTTTTCCCCCCGGGAGTCCTAATAGGATTAGGATTGGGGGGAGGAGTCCTACTCCCGGTGGGAGTAGGACTCCCCTGCGCCTCCTCTCTCCTAGCCGGCCGACCCCCTTGCCCCTGGCCTTTATATACGGGGGCAGGGGGCACCCCAAGACACACAACTTGATCCTTGAGATCGTTCCTTAGCCGTGTGCGGTGCCCCCTGCCACCAAATTCCACCTCGATCATACCGTTGTAGTGCTTAGGCGAAGCCCTGCGTCGGTAGTACATCAAGATCGTCATCACGCCGTCGTGCTGACGGAACTCTTCCCCGAAGCTTTGCTGGATCGGAGCCCGGGGATCGTCATCGAGCTGAACGTGTGCTAAGAACTCGGAGGTGCCGGAGTAACGGTGCTTGGATCGGTCGGATCGGGAAGAAGACGTACGACTACTTCCTCTACGTTGTGTGATCGCTTCCGCAGTCGGTCTGCGTTGGTACGTAGACAACACTCTCCCCTCTCGTTGCTGTGCATCACCATGATCTTGCGTGTGCGTAGGAAAATTTTGAAATTACTACGTTCCCCAACAGTGGCATCCGAGCCTAGGTTTTATGGTTTGATGTTATATGCACGAGTAGAACACAAGTGAGTTGTGGGCGATACAAGTCATACTGCCTACCAGCATGTCATACTTTGGTCTGGCGGTATTGTTGGTTGAGACGATCCGGACCAACCTTACGCATACTCTTATGCGAGACCGGTTCCCTCGACGTGCTTTGCACATAGATGGCTTGCGGAAGACTGTCTCTCCAACTTTAGTTGAACCAAGTGTGACTACGCCCGGTCCTTGAGAAGGTTAAAACGGAGTCTATTTGACGAACTATCGTTGTGGTTTTGATGCGTAGGTGAGATGCGTTCTTACTTAAGCCCGTAGTAGCCACGTAAAACTTGCAACAACAAAGTAGAGGACGTCTAACTTGTTTTTGCAGGGTATGTTGTGATGTGATATGGTCAAGGCATGATGCTGATTTTATTGTATGAGATGATCATGTTTTGTAACCGAGTTATCGGCAACTGGCAGGAGCCATATGGTTGTCGCTTTATTGTATGCAATGCAATCGCGATGTAATGCTTTAGTTTATTACTAAACGGTAGTGATAGTCGTGGAAGCATAAGATTGGCGAGACGACAACGTTGCTACGATGGAGATCAAGGTGGCGCGCCGGTGACAATGGTGATCATGACGGTGCTTCGGAGATGGAGATCACAAGCACAAGATGATGATGGCCATATCATATCACTTATATTGATTGCATGTGATGTTTATCCTTTTATGCATCTTATCTTGCTTTGATTGACGGTAGCATTATAAGATGATCTCTCACTAAATTATCAAGAAGTGTTCTCCCTGAGTATGCACCGTTGCCAAAGTTCGTCGTGCCCGGACACCATGTGATGATCGGGTGTGATAAGCTCTACGTCCATCTACAATGGGTGCAAGCCAGTTTTGCACACGCAGAATACTTAGGTTAAACTTGACGAGCCTAGCATATGCAGATATGGCCTCGGAACACAGAGACCGAAAGGTCGAGCGTGAATCATATAGTAGATATGATCAACATGACGATGTTCACCATTGAAAACTACTCCATCTCACGTGATGATCGGTTATGGTTTAGTTGATTTGGATCACGTGGTCACTTAGAGGATTAGAGGGATGTCTATCTAAGTGGGAGTTCCTAAATAATTTGATTAACTGAACTTAAACTTATCATGAACTTAGTACCTGATAGTATCTTGCTTGTTTATGTTGATTGTAGATAGATGGCTCGTGCTGTTGTTCCGTTGAATTTTAATGCGTTCCTTGAGAAAGCAAAGTTGAAAGATGATGGTAGCAATTACACGGACTGGGTCCGTAACCTGAGGATTATCCTCATTGCTGCACAGAAGAATTACGTCCTGGAAGCACCGCTGGGTGACAGGCCTGCTGCTGGAGCAACACCAGATGTTATGAATGTCTGGCAGAGCAAAGCTGATGACTACTCGATAGTTCAGTGTGCCATGCTTTACGGCTTAGAATCGGGACTTCAACGACGTTTTGAACGTCATGGTGCATATGAGATGTTCCAGGAGTTGAAGTTAATATTTCAAGCAAATGCCCGAATTGAGAGATATGAAGTCTCCAATAAGTTCTATAGCTGCAAGATGGAGGAGAACAGTTCTGTCAGTGAGCATATACTCAAAATGTCTGGGTATAATAATCACTTGATTCAGATGGGAGTTAATCTTCCAGATGACTGTGTCATTGACAGAATTCTCCAATCACTACCACCAAGCTACAAGAGCTTCGTGATGAACTATAATATGCAAGGGATGAACAAGACTATTCACGAGCTCTTCGCAATGCTGAAAGCTGCGGAGGTAGAAATCAAAAAGGAGCATCAAGTGTTGATGGTTAACAAAACCACTAGTTTCAAGAAAAAGGGCAAAGGGAAGAAGAAAGGAAACTTCAAGAAGAACAGCAAGCAAGTTGCTGCTCAGGAGAAGAAACCCAAGTCTGGACCTAAGCCTGAAACTGAGTGCTTCTACTGCAAGCAGACTGGTCACTGGAAGCGGAACTGCCCCAAGTATTTGGCGGATAAGAAGGATGGCAAAGTGAGCAAAGGTATATGTGATATACATGTTATTGATGTGTACCTTACTAGAGCTCGCGGTAGCACCTGGGTATTTGATACTGGTTCTGTTGCTAATATTTGCAACTCGAAACAGGGACTACGGATTAAGCGGACACTAGCAAAGGACGAGGTGACGATGCGCGTGGGAAACGGTTCCAAAGTCGATATGATCGCGGTCGGCACGCTACCTCTACATCTACCTTCGGGATTAATATTAGACCTAAATAATTGTTATTTAGTGCCAGCGTTGAGCATGAACATTATATCTGGATCTTGTTTAATGCGAGACGGTTATTCATTTAAATCAGAGAATAATGGTTGTTCTATTTATATGAATAATATCTTTTATGGTCATGCACCTTTGAAGAGTGGTCTATTCTTGTTGAATCTCGAAGATAGTAACACACATATTCATAATGTAGAAGCCAAAAGATGCAAAGTTAATAATGATAGTGCAACTTATTTGTGGCACTGCCGTTTAGGTCATATCGGTGTAAAGCGCATGAAGAAACTCCATACTGATGGGCTTTTGGAACCACTTGATTATGAATCACTTGGTACTTGCGAACCGTGCCTCATAGGCAAGATGACTAAAACACCGTTCTCCGGTACAATGGAGAGAGCAAACGATTTATTGGAAACCATACATACCGATGTATGTGGTCCGATGAATATTGAGGCTCGTGGCGGATATCGTTATTTTCTCACCTTCACAGATGATTTAAGCAGATATGGGTATATCTACTTAATGAAACATAAGTCTGAAACATTTGAAAAGTTCAAAGAATTTCAGAGTGAAGTTGAAAATCATCGTAACAAGAAAATAAAGTTTCTACGATCTGATCGTGGAGGAGAATATTTGAGTTACGAGTTTGGTATACATTTGAAAAATTGTGGAATAGTTTCGCAACTCACGCCACCCGGAACACCACAACGTAATGGTGTGTCCGAACGTCGTAATCGTACTTTACTAGATATGGTGCGATCTATGATGTCTCTTACTGATTTACCGCTATCGTTTTGGGGTTATGCTTTAGAGACGGCCGCATTCACGTTAAATAGGGCACCATCAAAATCCGTTGAGACGACGCCTTATGAACTATGGTTTGGCAAGAAACCAAAGTTGTCGTTTCTTAAAGTTTGGGGCTGCGATGCTTATGTGAAAAAGCTTCAACCTGATAAGCTCGAACCCAAAGCGGAGAAATGTGTCTTCATAGGATACCCAAAGGAAACTGTTGGGTATACCTTCTATCACAGATCCGAAGGCAAGACATTCGTTGCTAAGAATGGATCATTTCTAGAGAAGGAGTTTCTCTCGAAAGAAGTGAGTGGGAGGAAAGTAGAACTTGATGAGGTAACTGTACCTGCTCCCTTATTGGAAAATAGTACATCACAGAAAACTGTTTCTGCGACACCTATACCAATCAGTGAGGAAGCTAATGATGATGATCATGAAACTTCAGGGCAAGATTCTACTGAACCACGTAGATCAACCAGAGTGAGATCCGCACCAGAGTGGTACGGTAATCCAGTTCTGGAAGTCATGCTACTAGATCATGATGAACCTACGAACTATGAAAAAGCGATGGTGAGCCCAGATTCCGCAAAGTGGCTTGAGGCCATGAAATCTGAGATGGGATCCATGTATGAGAACAAAGTATGGACTTTGGTTGACTTGCCCAATGATCGGCAAGCAATTGAGAATAAATGGATCTTCAAGAAAAAGACTGACGCTGACGGTAATATTACTGTCTATAAAGCTCGACTTGTCGCAAAAGGTTTTCGACAAGTTCAAGGGGTTGACTACGATGAGACTTTCTCACCCGTAGCGATGCTTAAGTCCGTCAGAATTATGTTAGCAATTGCCGCATTTTATGATTATGAAATATGGCAGATGGATGTCAAAACTGCATTCCTGAATGGATTTCTGGAAGAAGAGTTGTATATGATGCAACCAGAAGGTTTTGTCGATCCAAAAGGAGCTAACAAAGTATGCAAACTCCAGCGATCCATTTATGGACTGGTGCAAGCATCTCGGAGTTGGAATAAACGCTTTGATAGTCTGATCAAAGCATTTGGCTTTATACAGACTTTTGGAGAAGCCTGTACTTACAAGAAAGTGAGTGGGAGCTCTGTAGCATTTCTGATATTATATGTGGATGACATATTGCTGATTGGAAATGATATAGAATTTCTGGATAGCATAAAGGGATACTTGAATAAAAGTTTTTCGATGAAAGACCTCGGGGAAGCTGCTTACATATTAGGCATAAAGATCTATAGAGATAGATCAAAACGCTTAATTGGACTTTCACAGAGCACATACCTTGACAAGATTTTGAAAAAGTTCAAAATGGATCAAGCAAAGAAAGGGTTCTTGCCTGTGTTACAAGGTGTGAAGTTGAGTCAAACTCAATGCCCGACCACTGCAGAAGATAGAGAGAAGATGAAAGATGTTCCCTATGCTTCAGCCATAGGCTCTATCATGTATGCAATGCTGTGTACCAGACCTGATGTGTGCCTTGCTATAAGTTTAGCAGGGAGGTACCAAAGTAATCCAGGAGTGGATCACTGGACAGCGGTCAAGAACATCCTGAAATACCTGAAAAGGACTAAGGATATGTTTCTCGTATATGGAGGTGACAAAGAGCTCACCGTAAGAGGTTACGTTGATGCAAGCTTTGACACTGATCCGGACGATTCTAAATCGCAAACCGGATACGTATTTACTTTAAACGGTGGAGCTGTCAGTTGGTGCAGTTCTAAACAAAGCGTCGTAGCGGGATCTACATGTGAAGCGGAGTACATAGCTGCTTCGGAAGCAGCAAACGAAGGAGTCTGGATGAAGGAGTTCATATCCGATCTAGGTGTCATACCTAGTGCATCGGGTCCAATGAAAATCTTCTGTGACAATACTGGTGCAATTGCCTTGGCAAAGGAATCCAGATTTCACAAGAAGACCGAACACATCAAGAGACGCTTCAACTCCATCCGGGATTTAGTCCAGGTGGGAGACATAGAGATTTGCAAGATACATACGGATCTGAATGTTGCAGACCCGTTGACTAAGCCTCTTCCACGAGCAAAACATGATCAGCACCAAGGCTCCATGGGTGTTAGAATCATTACTGTGTAATCTAGATTATTGACTCTAGTGCAAGTGGGAGACTGAAGGAAATATGCCCTAGAGGCAATAATAAAGTTATTATTTATTTCCTTATATCATGATAAATGTTTATTATTCATGCTAGAATTGTATTAACCCGAAACATAATACATGTGTGAATACATAGACCAACAGAGTGTCACTAGTATGCCTCTACTTGACTAGCTCGTTAATCAAAGATGGTTATGTTTCCTAACCATGAACAAAGAGTTGTTATTTGATTAACGAGGTCACATCATTAGTAGAATGATCTGATTGACTTGACCCATTGCATGAGCATAGCACCCGATCGTTTAGTATGTTGCTATTGCTTTCTTCATGACTTATACATGTTCCTATAACTATGAGATTATGCAACTCCCGTTTACCGGAGGAACACTTTGGGTACTACCAAACGTCACAACGTAACTGGGTGATTATAAAGGAGTATTACAGGTGTCTCCAATGGTAGATGTTGGGTTGGCGTATTTCGAGATTAGGGTTTGTCACTCCGATTGTCGGAGAGGTGTCTCTTGGCCCTCTCGGTAATGCACATCACATAAGCCTTGCAAGCACTGCAACTAATATGTTAGTTGTGAGATGATGTATTACGGAACGAGTAAAGAGACTTGCCGGTAACGAGATTGAACTAGGTATTGGATACCGACGATCGAATCTCGGGCAAGTAACATACCGATGACAAAGGGAACAACGTATGTTGTTATGCGGTCTGACCGATAAAGATCTTCGTAGAATATGTAGGAGCCAATATGGGCATCCAGGTCCCGCTATTGGTTATTGACCGGAGACGTGTCTCGGTCATGTCTACATTATTCTCGAACCGTAGGGTCCGCACGCTTAACGTTATGATGACAGTTATTATGAGTTTATGCATTTTGATGTACCGAAGGTTGTTCGGAGTCCCGGATGAAATCACGGACATGACGAGGAGTCTCGAAATGGTCGAGACGTAAAGATTGATATATTGGAAGCCTATGTTTGGGCACCGGAAGCGTTCCGGGTGAAATCGGGATTTTACCGGAATACCGGGAGGGTTACCGGAACCCCCCGGGAGACTAATGGGCCTATTGGGCCTTAGTGGAAAAGAGAAAAGGGAAGCCCACTAGCTGGCCGGCGCCCCCCTAGAGTCCTATTAGGAATAGGATAAGGGGCTGGCCCCCCTTCTCTCTCTTTTCCCCCCGGGAGTCCTAATAGGATTAGGATTGGGGGGAGGAGTCCTACTCCCGGTGGGAGTAGGACTCCCCTGCGCCTCCTCTCTCCTAGCCGGCCGACCCCCTTGCCCCTGGCCTTTATATACGGGGGCAGGGGGCACCCCAAGACACACAACTTGATCCTTGAGATCGTTCCTTAGCCGTGTGCGGTGCCCCCTGCCACCAAATTCCACCTCGATCATACCGTTGTAGTGCTTAGGCGAAGCCCTGCGTCGGTAGTACATCAAGATCGTCATCACGCCGTCATGCTGACGGAACTCTTCCCCGAAGCTTTGCTGGATCGGAGCCCGGGGATCGTCATCGAGCTGAACGTGTGCTAAGAACTCGGAGGTGCCGGAGTAACGGTGCTTGGATCGGTCGGATCGGGAAGAAGACGTACGACTACTTCCTCTACGTTGTGTGATCGCTTCCGCAGTCGGTCTGCGTTGGTACGTAGACAACACTCTCCCCTCTCGTTGCTGTGCATCACCATGATCTTGCGTGTGTGTAGGAAAATTTTGAAATTACTACGTTCCCAAACACGCGCATGTCAGGCGGCACCGGGTAGTTCGCCTCGTGGAGGAGGTTGGCTTCCCACTCGTGTAGGTGGCGGCGGCCGAAGCCGTTGGCCGCCGCTCCATCGCCGGGGAACCGCTCCCATCGGCGGGGCTTGCGTGCGGTGGCTAAAGCGAGAGAGAGGGGAAGAGATCATCAGCGGCGAGAGAGAGGCGATGCGGGGCGAGTGCATCCACCAGCGAGGGAGGGGCGGCTTTTATAGCGGCCGGGGTGGCCAACGTGTGTACGCGTGGCGAGAGAGGGCGTGTCGCCGCACGGGGCCTCCCGTAGGAATCAATGGAAGGTTGGCCGGTAGCAGCCTTGGCGCCAAAAACGAAAACCGATGCGATGAGGACGACGATACGCAGGGGTCGCTGACTCCGCGGGCCCGTTGTTCTTTCGCGCCAAAAATGATTCTCTCGGCACCCCCAGCGCGCCGGGTTCGGTCTGGGTCCGCCGGTGTCAGTTTCGGCCCTAACCGACGAAAATTGGGCTCCTGGGGGCACGACTGGGCCGTCTTTTCAGCACCGTCGCAAAAAAAAGGCCTAGGAGGCTATTGGGGACGCGGCTGGAGATGCTCTTAGGGTGCAGGGGGTAGCAGCTTCCCCTTGTCTATCTTAGGGATGGGGGTTAGTGCAGGTTCGCTGGAGAATTTCAAGGGGTTCGCCGGTTCAGAGGGATGGCTGGGGGCGGCGGCAGCACGACGGTGGAGAGAGGTTGAGGGGAGGCGAGGCTGGCGCGGTAGCGCCGCCGGCTGCGGGGGGCGGTAGCACGCGCCCCGTGGCGGTGGGAGGAAAAAGAACACAGGCGTGAGATATGTTTTTCTGGAAGGAAGAAAATGGTAGGAGGTTGAAGACATAATCACGACCATTCGTTTTTTATCTAACGCTTTGTACTGATCCTGGCAAATTCAACTAACCCAATGTTAGAGTTGTGTCGAATATTGTGTACAAGGTAGGTTACAGTTGGACTTGTAGTTGTATTGTGTTTAGATAGGATATGGAGTCGTGTCCTAGTAGGACACTTGTATCCTAGGCCTCTCATATATATCAGGGCTAGACACACGATGTAACCTATGCCAACATAATAGCACGGGCACGCGGGGGAGCCGGCGGCGTGTGCCGGCGCCCGGGCGGCCGGGGTTGAAGGAAATATGCCCTAGAGGCAATAATAGAGTTATTATTTATTTCCTTATATCATGATAAATGTTTATTATTCATGCTAGAATTGTATTAACCGGAAACATAATACATGTGTGAATACATAGACAAACAGAGTGTCACTAGTATGCCTCTACTTGACTAGCTCGTTAATCAAAGATGGTTATGTTTCCTAACCATGAACAATGTGTTGTTATTTGACTAACGAGGTCACATCATTAGTTGAATGATCTGATTGACATGACCCATTCCATTAGCTTAGCACCTGATCGTTTAGTATCTTGCTACTGCTTTCTTCATGACTTATACATGTTCCTATGACTATGAGATTATGCAACTCCCGTTTGCCGGAGGAACACTTTGGGTGCTACCAAACGTCACAACGTAAATGGGTGATTATAAAGGAGAATTACAGGTGTCTCCAAAGGTAGATGTTGGGTTGGCGTATTTCGAGATTAGGATTTGTCACTCCGATTGTCGGAGAGGTATCTCTGGGCCCTCTCGGTAATGCACATCACCTAAGCCTTGCAAGCATTGCAACTAATATGTTAGTTGTGGGATGATGTATTACAGAACGAGTAAAGAGACTTGCCGGTAACGAGATTGAACTAGGTATTGGATACCGACGATCGAATCTCGGGCAAGTAACATACCGATGACAAAGGGAACAACGTATGTTGTTATGCGGTCTGACCGATAAAAGATCTTCGTAGAATATGTAGGAGCCAATATGGGCATCCAGGTCCCGCTATTGGTTATTGACCGGAGACGTGTCTCGGTCATGTCTACATTGTTCTCGAACCGTAGGGTCCACACGCTTAATGTTACGATGACAGTTATTATGAGTTTATGCATTTTGATGTACCGAAGGTAGTTCGGAGTCCCGGATGTGATCACGGACATGACGAGGAGTCTCGAAATGGTCGAGACATAAAGATTGATATATTGGAAGCCTATATTTGGATATCGGAAGTGTTCCGGGTAAAATCAGGATTTTACCGGATTACCGGGAGGTTACCGGAACCACCCGGGAGCCATATGGGCCTTATTGGGCTTTAGTGGAAAGGTGAAAGGGGCTGCCATGGTGGGCTGCACGCCTTCCCCCTCCCCTAGTCCTATTAGGACTAGGAGAGGTGGCCGGCCACCTCTCTCTCTCTTTCCCCCTTGGGAGTCCTATTTGGAATAGGATTGGGGGGGGGTCCTACTCCCGGTAGGAGTAGGACTCCTCCTGCGCCCTCCTCTTGGCCGGCCAGCCCCTCCCCCTTGGATCCTTTATATACGGGGGCAGGGGGCACCTCTAGACACACAAGTTGATCATTGAGATCGTTCCTTAGCCGTGTGCGGTGCCCCCTGCCACCATATTCCACCTCGATCATATCGTTGTAGAGCTTAGGCGAAGCCCTGTGTCGGTAGAACATCAAGATCGTCACCACGCCATCGTGCTGACAGAACTCCTCCCCGAAGCTTTGCTGGATCGGAGCCCGGGGATCGTCATCGAGCTGTACGTGTGCTAAGAACTCAGAGGTGCCGGAGTAACGGTGCTTGGATCGGTCGGATCAGGAAGAAGACATACGACTACTTCCTCTACGTTGTGTCAACGCTTACGTTGCGATCTACAAGGGTATGTAGATCAGACTCTCCCCCTCGTTGCTATGCATCACCATGATCTTGCGTGTGCGTAGGAAAATTTTGAAATTACTACGTTCCCCAACAGTGGCATCCGAGCCTAGGTTTTATGGTTTGATGTTATATGCACGAGTAGAACACAAGTGAGTTGTGGGCGATATAAGTCATACTGCCTACCAGCATGTCGTACTTTGGTTCGGCGGTATTGTTGGATGAAGCGGCCCGGACCGACATTACGCGTACCCTTACGCGAGACCGGTTTCCCCGACGTGCTTTGCACATAGGTGACTTGCGGGTGACTGTTTCTCCAACTTTAGTTGAACCGGGTGTGGCTACGCCCGGTCCTTGCGAAGGTTAAAACGGAGTCTATTTGACAAACTATCGTTGTGGTTTTGATGCGTAGGTGAGATGAGTTCTTGCTTAAGCCCGTAGCAGCCACGTAAAACTTGCAACAACAAAGTAGAGGACGTCTAACTTGTTTTTGCAGGGCATGTTGTGATGTGATATGGTCAAAACGTGATGAGTTATAAGTTGTTGTATAAGATGATCATGTTTTGTTGAAGTTATCGGCAATTGGCAAAAGCCTTATGGTTGTCTATCTATTGCATAAGATGCAAGCGCCCAATAATTGATTTACTTTATCGCTATGCGATAGCAATAGTTGCAAGAGCAATTGTTGGCGAGACGACCACGTGACGACACATTGATATAGATCAAGATGATGGAGATCATGGTGTCATGCCGGTGACGATGATGATCATGACGGTGCTTCGGAGATGGAGATCACAGGCACAAGATGATGATGGCCATATCATATCACTTATATTGATTGCATGTGATGTTTATCTTTTATGCATCTTATCTTGCTTTGATTGACGGTAGCATTATAAGATGATCTCTCACTAATTATCAAGAAGTGTTCTCCCTGAGTATGCACCGTTGCGAAAGTTCTTCGTGCTGAGACACCACGTGATGATCGGGTGTGATAGGTTCTACGTTCAAATACAACGGGTGCAAAACAGTTGCACACGCGGAATACTCAGGTTATACTTGACGAGCCAAGCATATACAGATATGGCCTCGGAACACGGAGACCGAAAGGTCGAGCGTGAATCATATAGTAGATATGATCAACATAGTGATGTTCACCATTGAAACTACTCCATCTCACGTGATGGTCGGACATGGTTTAGTTGATTTGGATCACGTGATCACTTAGAGGATTAGAGGGATGTCTATCTAAGTGGGAGTTCTTAAGTAATATGATTAATTGAACTTAAATTTATCATGAACTTAGTCCTGGTAGTATTTTGTAAATCATGTTGTAGATCAATAGCTCGCGTTGTTGCTTCCCTGTGTTTACTTTGATATGTTCCTAGAGAAAATTGTATTGAAAGATGTTAATAGCAATGATGCGGATTGGATCCGTGATCTGAGGTTTATCCTCATTGCTGCACAGAAGTATTATGTCCTTGATGCACCGCTAGGTGATAGACCTATTGCAGGAGCATATGCAGACGTTATGAACGTTTGGCTAGCTCAATATGATGACTACTTGATAGTTTAGTGCACCATGCTTAATGGCTTAGAATCGGGACTTCAAAGACGTTTTGAACGTCATGGACCATATGAGATGTTCCAGGAGTTGAAGTTAATATTTCAAGCAAATACCCGAGTTGAGAGATATGAAGTCTCCAACAAGTTCTATAGCTAAAAGATGGAGGAGAATCGCTCAACTAGTGAGCATGTGCTCAGATTGTCTGGGTACTACAATCGCTTGAATCAAGTGGGAGTTAATCTTCCAGATAAGATAGTGATTGACAGAATTCTCTTGTCACCATCACCAAGTTAGTAGAACTTCGTGATGAACTATAATATGCAAGGGATAACGGAAACAACTCCCAAGCTCTTCGTGATGCTGAAATCAACGAAGGTAGAAATCAAGAAAAACATCAAGTGTTGATGGTAGACAAGACCACTAGTTTCAAGAAAAGGGCAGAGGGAAGAAGGGGAACTTCAAAAAGAACAGCAAGCAAGTTGCTGCTCAAGTGAAGAAGCCCAAGTCTGGACCTAAGCCTGAGACTGAGTGCTTCTACTACAAAGGGACTGGTCACTGGAAGCGGAACTACCCCAAGTGATTGGCGGATAAGAAGGATGGCAAAGTGAACATAAGTATATTTGATATACATGTTATTGATGTGTACTTTACTAGTGTTTATAGCAAACCCTCAGTATTTGATACTAGTTCAGTTGCTAAGATTAGTAACTCGAAACGGGAGTTGCAGAATAAACAGAGACTAGTTAAGGGTGAAGTGACGATGTGTGTTGGAAGTGGCTCCAAGATTGATATGATCATCATCGCACACTCCCTATAATTTCGGGATTAGTGTTGAACCTAAATAAGTGTTATCTGGTGTTTGCGTTGAGCATGAATATGATTTGATCATATTTATTGTAATACGGTTATTCATTTAAGTAAGAGAATAAATTGTTGTTCTGGTTACATGAATAAAACCTTATATGGTTACACACCCAATGAAAATAGTTCGTTGGATCTCGATCGTAGTGATACACATAATCATAATATTGAAACCAAAAGATGCAAAGTTAATAATGATAGTGCAACTTATTTGTAGCACTGCCGTTTAGGTCATATTGGTGTAAAGCACATGAAGAAACTCCATGCTGATGGGCTTTTGGAATCACTTGATTATGAATGAGTTGATGCTTGCGAACCATGCCTCATGGGCAAGATGACTAAGACTCTGTTCTTCGGAACAATGGAGCGAGCAACAGATTTGTTGGAAATCATACATACTGATGTATGTGGTCCGATGAATATTGAGCCTCGCGACAGGTATCATTATTTTCTGATCTTCACAGATGATTTGAGCAGATATGAGTATATCTACTTGATGAAACATAAGTCTGAAACATTTGAAAAGTTCAAAGAATTTCAGAGTGAAGTGAAAAATCATCGTAACAAGAAAATAAAGTTTCTATGATCTGATCGTAGAGAAAAGTATTTGAGTTACGAGTTTGGCCTTCAGTTAAAAACAATGTGAAATAGTCTCACTACTCACGCCACATGGAACACCATAGTGTAATGGTGTGTCCGAACGTCATAACCGTACTTTATTAGATATAGTGCGATCTATGATGTCTCTTACCGATATACCACTATCGTTTTGGGATTATGCATTAGAGACAGCTGCATTCACGTTAAAAGGGGCACCATCTAAGTCCGTTGAGACGACACAGTCTGAACTGTGGTTTAGCAAGAAACCAAAGTAGTCGTTTCTTAAAGTTTGGGGTTGTGATGCTTATGTGCAAAAGTTTCATCCTGATAAGCTCAAAACCAAATCGGAGAAATATGTCTTCATAGGATACCCAAAAGGAGACTGTTGGGTACACCTTCTATCACAGATCCTAACGCAAGACATTCGTTGCTTATAATGGATACTTTCTAGAGAAGGAGTTTCTCTCGAAAGAAGTGAGTGGGAGAAAAGTAGAAAACTTGATAAGGTAATTGTACCTTCTCCCTTATTGGAAAGTAGTTCATCACAAAATCTGTTCTTGGGACTACTACACCAATTAGTGAGGAAGCTAATGATGATGATCATGTAACTTTAGATCAAGTTACTACCGAATCTCGTAGGTAAACCAGAGTGAGATCCGTACCAGAGTGGTACGGTAATCCTGTTCTGGAGGTCATGTTACTTGACCATGACGAACCTACGAACTATGAGGAAGCGATGATGAGCCCAGATTCCGCGAAATGGTTTGAGACCATGAAATCTGAGATATGATCCATGTATGAGAACAAAGTTTGGACTTTGGTTGACTTGCCCGATGATCGGCAAGCAATTGAGAATAAATGGATCTTCAAGAGGAAGACGGACGCTGATAGTAGTGTTACTATCTACAAAGCTAGAATTGTCGCAAAAGGTTTTCGACAAGTTCAAAGTGTTGACTACGATGAGAGTTTCTCACCCGTATCTATGCTTAAGTCTGTCCGAATCATGTTAGCAATTGCCGCATTTTATGAAATCTGGCAAATGGATAAACAAAACTGCATTCCTTAATGGATTTCTTAAAGAAGAGTTGTATATGATGCAACCAGTAGGTTTTGTCAATCCTAAAGGTGCTAACAAAATATGCAAGCTCCAGCGATTCATCTATGGACTGGTGCAAGCATCTCAGAGTTGGAATACACGCTTTGATAAGTTGATCAAAGCATATAGTTTTATACAGACTTGCGGTGAAGCCTGTATTTACAAGAAAGTGAGTGGGAGCACTACAGCATTTCTGATAAAGTATATGTGAATGACATATTATTGATCGGAAATAATGTAGAATTATTCTGTAAAGCATAAAGGAGTGTTTGAAAGGAGTTTTTCAAAGAAAGACTTCGGTGAAGCTGCTTACATATTGAGCTTCAAGATCTATAGAGATAGATCAAGACGCTTGATAAGTTTTTTCAATGAGTACATACCTTGACAAGATTTTGAAGTAGTTCAAAATGGAGCAGTCAAAGAAAGAGTTCTTGCCTGTATTACAAGGTGTGAAGTTGAGTAAGACTCAAAGCCCGACCACGGCAGAAGATAGAAAGAGAATGAAAGTCATTCCCTATGCCTTGGCCATAGGTTCTATAAAGTATGTCATGCTGTATACCAGATCTATTGTATACCCTGCATTGATTTGTCAAGGGAGTACAATAGTGATCTAGGAGTAGATCACTGGACAGCGGTCAGAATTATCCTTAGTGAAATAAGGATATGTTTCTCGATTATGGACGTGACAAAAAGGTTCGTCGTAAAGGGTTATGTCGATGCAAGTTTTTGACACTGATCCAGATGAATCTAAAGTCTCAATCTGGATACATATTGAAAGTGGGAGCAATTAGCTAGAGTAGCTCCGTGTAGAGCATTGTAGACATAGAACTTGCAAAATACTTAAGGATCTGAATGTGACAGACCCGTTGACTAAAATTATCTCACAAGCAAAACATGATCACACCTTAGTACTCTTTGGGTGTAATCACATAGATATGTGAACTAGATTACTGACTCTAGTAAACCCTTTGAGTGTTGGTCACATGACGATGTGAACTATGGGTGTTAATCACATGGTGATGTGAACTATTGCTGTTAAATCACATGGCGATGTGAACTAGATTATTGACTCTAGTGCAAGTGGGAGACTGAAGGAAATATGCCCTAGAGGCAATAATAAAGTTATTATTTATTTCCTTATATCATGATAAATGTTTATTATTCATGCTAGAATTGTATTAACCGGAAACATAATACATGTGTGAATACATAGACAAACAGAGTGTCACTAGTATGCCTCTACTTGACTAGCTCGTTAATCAAAGATGGTTATGTTTCCTAACCATGAACAATGTGTTGTTATTTGATTAACGAGTTCACATCATTAGTTGAATGATCTGATTGACATGACTCATTCCATTAGCTTAGCACCCGATCGTTTAGTATGTTGCTACTGCTTTCTTCATGACTTATACATGTTCCTATGACTATGAGATTATGCAACTCCCGTTTGCCGGAGGAACACTTTGGGTGCTACCAAACGTCACAACGTAAATGGGTGATTATAAAGGAGAATTACAGGTGTCTCCAAAGGTAGATGTTGGGTTGGCGTATTTCGAGATTAGGATTTGTCACTCCGATTGTCGGAGAGGTATCTCTGGGCCCTCTCGGTAATGCACATCACCTAAGCCTTGCAAGCATTGCAACTAATATGTTAGTTGTGGGATGATGTATTACAGAACGAGTAAAGAGACTTGCCGGTAACGAGATTGAACTAGGTATTGGATACCGACGATCGAATCTCGGGCAAGTAACATACCGATGACAAAGGGAACAACGTATGTTGTTATGCGGTCTGACCGATAAAAGATCTTCGTAGAATATGTAGGAGCCAATATGGGCATCCAGGTCCCGCTATTGGTTATTGACCGGAGACATGTCTCGGTCATGTCTACATTGTTCTCGAACCGTAGGGTCCGCACGCTTAATGTTACGATGACAGTTATTATGAGTTTATGCATTTTGATGTACCGAAGGTAGTTCGGAGTCCCGGATGTGATCACGGACATGACGAGGAGTCTCGAAATGGTCGAGACATAAAGATTGATATATTGGAAGCCTATATTTGAATATCGGAAGTGTTCCGGGTAAAATCGGGATTTTACCGGATTACCGGGAGGTTACCGGAACCACCCGGGAGCCATATGGGCCTTATTGGGCTTTAGTGGAAAGGTGAAAGGGGCTGCCATGGTGGGCTGCGCGCCTCCCCCCTCCCCTAGTCCTATTAGGACTAGGAGAGGTGGCCGGCCACCTCTCTCTCTCTCTTTCCCCCTTGGGAGTCCTATTTGGAATAGGATTGGGGGGGGTCCTACTCCCGGTAGGAGTAGGACTCCTCCTGCGCCCTCCTCTTGGCCGGCCAGCCCCTCCCCCTTGGATCCTTTATATACGGGGGCAAGGGGCACCTCTAGACACACAAGTTGATCATTGAGATCGTTCCTTAGCCGTGTGCGGTGCCCCCTGCCACCATATTCCACCTCGATCATATCGTTGTAGAGCTTAGGCGAAGCACTGCATCGGTAGAACATCAAGATCGTCACCACGCCGCGGTGCTGACAGAACTCCTCCCCGAAGCTTTGCTGGATCGGAGCCCGGGGATCGTCATCGAGCCGTACGTGTGCTAAGAACTCAGAGGTGCCGGAGTAACGGTGCTTTGATCGGTCGGATCAGGAAGAAGACGTACGACTACTTCCTCTACGTTGTGTCAACGCTTATGTTGCGATCTACAAGGGTATGTAGATCAGACTCTCCCCCTCGTTGCTATGCATCACCATGATCTTGCGTGTGCGTAGGAAAATTTTGAAATTACTACGTTCCCCAACAGTGGCATCCGAGCCTAGGTTTTATGGTTTGATGTTATATGCATGAGTAGAACACAAGTGAGTTGTGGGCGATATAAGTCATACTGCCTACCAGCATGTCGTACTTTGGTTCGGCGGTATTGTTGGATGAAGCGGCCCGGACCGACATTACGCGTACCCTTACGCGAGACCGGTTTCCCCGACGTGCTTTGCACATAGGTGACTTGCGGGTGACTGCTTCTCCAACTTTAGTTGAACCGAGTGTGGCTACGCCCGGTCCTTTCGAAGGTTAAAACGGAGTCTATTTGACAAACTATCGTTGTGGTTTTGATGCGTAGGTGAGATGAGTTCTTGCTTAAGCCCGTAGCAGCCACGTAAAACTTGCAACAACAAAGTAGAGGACGTCTAACTTGTTTTTGCAGGGCATGTTGTGATGTGATATGGTCAAAACGTGATGAGTTATAAGTTGTTGTATAAGATGATCATGTTTTGTTGAAGTTATCGGCAATTGGCAAAAGCCTTATGGTTGTCTGTCTATTGCATAAGATGCAAGCGCCCAATAATTGATTTACTTTATCGCTATGCGATAGCAATAGTTGCAAGAGCAATTGTTGGCGAGACGACCACGTGACGACACATTGATATAGATCAAGATGATGGAGATCATGGTGTCATGTCGGTGACGATGATGATCATGACGGTGCTTCGGAGATGGAGATCACAGGCACAAGATGATGATGGCCATATCATATCACTTATATTAATTGCATGTGATGTTTATCTTTTATGCATCTTATCTTGCTTTGATTGACGGTAGCATTATAAGATGATCTCTCACTAATTATCAAGAAGTGTTCTCCCTGAGTATGCACCGTTGCGAAAGTTCTTCGTGCTGAGACACCACGTGATGATCAGGTGTGATAGGTTCTACGTTCAAATACAACGGGTGCAAAACAGTTGCACACGCGGAATACTCAGGTTATACTTGACGAGCCAAGCATATACAGATATGGCCTCGGAACACGGAGACCGAAAGGTCGAGCGTGAATCATATAGTAGATATGATCAACATAGTGATGTTCACCATTGAAACTACTCCATCTCACGTGATGGTCGGACATGGTTTAGTTGATTTGGATCACGTGATCACTTAGAGGATTAGAGGGATGTCTATCTAAGTGGGAGTTCTTAAGTAATATGATTAATTGAACTTAAATTTATCATGAACTTAGTCCTGGTAGTATTTTGTAAATCATGTTGTAGATCAATAGCTCGCGTTGTTGCTTCCCTGTGTTTACTTTGATATGTTCCTAGAGAAAATTGTATTGAAAGATGTTAGTAGCAATGATGCGGATTGGATCCGTGATCTGAGGTTTATCCTCATTGCTGCACAGAAGTATTATGTCCTTGATGCACCGCTAGGTGACAGACCTATTGCAGGAGCAGATGCAGACGTTATGAACGTTTGGCTAGCTCAATATGATGACTACTTGATAGTTTAGTGCACCATGCCTTGCAAGCATCACCTAAGCCTTGCAAGCATTGCAACTAATATGTTAGTTGTGAGATGACGTATTACGGAACGAGTAAAGAGACTTGCCGGTAACGAGATTGAACTAGGTATTGGATACCGACGATCGAATCTCGGACAAGTAACATACCGATGACAAAGGGAACAACGTATGTTGTTATGCGGTCTGACCGATAAAAGATCTTCGTAGAATATGTAGGAGCCAATATGGGCATCCAGGTCCCGCTATTGGTTATTGACCGGAGACGTGTCTCGGTCATGTCTACATTGTTCTCGAACCGTAGGGTCCGCACGCTTAACGTTACGATGACAGTTATTATGAGTTTATACATTTTGATGTACCGAAGGTAGTTCGGAGTCCCGGATGTGATCACGGACATGACGAGGAGTCTCGAAATGGTCGAGACATAAAGATTGATATATTGGAAGCCTATATTTGGATATCGGAAGTGTTCCGGGTAAAATCGGGATTTTACCGGATTACCGGGAGGTTACCGGAACCACCCGGGAGCCATATGGGCCTTATTGGGCTTTAGTGGAAAGGTGAAAGGGGTTGCCATGGTGGGCTGCGCGCCTCCCCCCCTCCCCTAGTCCTATTAGGACTAGGAGAGGTGGCCGGCCACCTCTCTCTTTTTTCCCCTTGGGTGTCCTATTTGGAATAGGATTGGGGGGGGGGGGGGGTCCTACTCCCGGTAGGAGTAGGACTCCTCCTGCGCCCTCCTCTTGGCCGGCCAGCCCCTCCCCCTTGGATCCTTTATATACGGGGGCAGGGGGCACCTCTAGACACACAAGTTGATCATTGAGATCGTTCCTTAGCCGTGTGCGGTGCCCCCTGCCACCATATTCCACCTCGATCATATCGTTGTAGAGCTTAGGCGAAGCCCTTCGTCGGTAGAACATCAAGATCGTCACCACGCCATCGTGCTGACAGAACTCCTCCCCGAAGCTTTGCTGGATCGGAGCCCGGGGATCGTCATCGAGCTGTACGTGTGCTAAGAACTCGGAGGTGCTGGAGTAACGGTGCTTGGATCGGTCGGATAGGGAAGAAGACGTACGACTACTTCCTCTACGTTGTGTCAACGCTTCCGTTGCGATCTACAAGGGTATGTAGATCAGACTCTCCCCCTCGTTGCTATGCATCACCATGATCTTGCGTGTGTGTAGGAAAATTTTGAAATTACTACGTTCCCCAACAGGGGTGCGGTATTGTGACGGTGTCACGGGGAGGAGCGCCCGTAGTCAGGCCCCAGGAATGTAGCCATATCGGTGAACCTCGTTAATAAATCTCGGTGTCGTGCCTCATGTAATTGCTTGGTCCTCGGTAGATCGACGGAGCGCCTCAGAATTATTCTAACAAGTGGTATCATGAGCAAGGTTGCAAGATCCGGGAGGAAGGGAATTGATCTAGAGATGGAAGAACAGATGTTTTGATCGATGGTGTTTGCGTGGTAAGCCGTCGAGGCGGTGTGTGCAGACGAGCGATTGATCGGGATACATACGAACTCAGGAAGCAATCAGAAGCAGCGGCAGTGTACAGCAGGGCGTCGTCTAGATCGGATCAGTAGCGCGTGCGGCATAGCGGCGGCTGGCGCATGGCGTTTAGCAGCGAGATGCACCGTGCGGCGGCGGCGTATCGAATTCATCTGGGAAGGAGCGCGCTAGGGCAGGTGGCCCGGCCGGTGAAGGCACGTGCCACTGGTTGGTCGAGTCTTGGTCGTGTAGCGCGGGGATGCCCAAGTACGTGCGGTCCAAGGCGAGGTGGCCTGGTGCGGCCCAGGATGGTGCCTAGGCCCATGTGCGATGAGTGCTAAGGCCCAAGCTGGCGTGGAGGCTGATCGGTCAAGGTGGCTGGCTAGTGCGCGCTGCAGGTCGTGGTGCAGTGGTGCAGCCACGCGTGTATGAGCTGCTGGTTGGGTCATGTTCGTGAGATTTGTTGGATGAAAAAAAGGAAGCTACGTAACAGGCTAAGGCTAGTCATCGGGAGGAAGAGATAGGAAGTCTAATGGACCTACAGCCTACAGAAGCACATGGTGGAGTTGGAGATTTTGGATCTTTTGATCTTCACGGTTAAGTGCGTACAGGAAGGCTTATGTGGTGGATTTTGGCTTTATTTCTTTGTACACATGATGTGTATTGGGATGATAGTGTGAGGGTCTGTGGTGCGCGTGGCGAGGTTAGCGACGTGCGTATAAGGTTCGGAGAAGTCTGGAGCGCGTTGTGACAGGATCATGCAAACACAAGGCGTCAAGCAATGCACAGATGTGCGGGTGGATACAACGCAGGGTGGAGCATGGTTGCAGTCGGATAATTTCGGCTGGGTCAGACTGAGTTGTCTGACGGATCGACGGGGATGTCGGTCAAAGCAGAAGACAGCGGTGATTTCAGCGACGACGGCATAGGAGCGTGATGCTGATGGTGGCCGACTTCTAGGGCGTGGAAACACGTGGTGCAGGCCTGAGGGCGTCAAGCAATGCACAGATGTGCGGGTGGATACAACGCAGGGTGGAGCATGGTTGCAGTCGGATAATTTCGGCTGGCTCAGACTGAGTTGTCTGACGGATCGACGGGGATGTCGGTCAAAGCAGAAGACAGCGGTGATTTCAGCGATGACGACATAGGAGCGTGATGCTGATGGTGGCCGACTTCTAGGGCGTGGAAACACGTGGTGCAGACCTGAGGGCTTGTGCGGCTTCGACAGACTATGGCGCAGGGTTGATTCAAGACGGTGCACACAAGAGAGCTTGAAGTCGACAGGGCGCGAGGGTAGCATGGCCAGCTACATGCAGTCATGTTGAGGGTGGAGCTGGAGTCTGATGGACGGCTTCACTCTGTGCTGATGGAGGGGCTACGGCATAAGTGCACGAAGAATCGCAGCCTATTTCAGCGGGATAGCGAGAGACACGCGGATTGGACTGGGGCCCAGTGGTCTAATGGAGGCGTGATACTCGGCATTGGTCGGTGATGATCGGTGGTTCTCTGCAGTAGGGGTTTGAGTGGTGGGGTTCGCGACCCTTGAGACTCGACCGGGACAGCGGAAGCTCGACGCGGTAATAGCGGTGAGGCGTGCGGTTAGCACGGGACATGGAGACGGGCCAGGGCTCTGGTGGTCATACATGTGATGAGACAACTGCGAATTTGACTCAGGGTGACTACAAGCAATGGTAAAATTCTTTCAAGTTTCAGACATGCGGTCAAGAAAGGAGCGGTGATGTTGAGTTCAGGTAACTCTTATGTGTGACACCCAATATGTGAGTTATTCACTTTCACGCGGGTCAGTGATCGGTGTGTGATGGCGTTGAACTGATACTCTGAAAGTTGGGAGCACAAACTAGAGTAACAAGGAACTTAATTTTGCTCGAGTGTTGACTGTGGTCAAGAAAAGAAGGGACTACAAGTTGTAGGTGGAGTCATATGGAGTCTTTGGAGTAGCAGCGGTGCTTACAGGATAAGCTCAAGTCCAATGTACATGGAAGTTTGATGCATTGACGAACTTAAGATGGTGGAGAATATTCGCCAAGGTGGAGTTTGTTAGAGTTGTGTCGAATATTGTGTACAAGGTAGGTTACAGTTGGACTTGTAGTTGTATTGTGTTTAGATAGGATATGAAGTCGTGTCCTAGTAGGACACTTGTATCCTAGGCCTCTCATATATAGTGGGGCTAGACACACGATGTAATCTATGCCAACATAATAGCACGGGCACGCGGGGGAGCCGGCGGCGTGTGCCGACGCCCGGGCGGCCGGGGTGCGGTATTGTGACGGTGTCACGGGGAGGAGCGCCCGTAGTCAGGCCCCGGGGATGTAGCCATATCGGTGAATCTCGTTAACAAATCTCGGTGTCGTGCCTCATGTAATTGCTTGGTCCTCGGTAGATCGACAGAGCGCCTCGGAATTATTCTAACACCCAAAAACAAATTCCAGTCAACTTGCCTCTAGCCATACCCTTAATTATAACTTACTATGTCCGGTTGTCTGAAATGAAGTGATATATGTTTATCAACGTTGTGTTGATCTTTGTTGCATGGTTGAACTCTGACTCATGCATTCAGCTGGAATCCCCCGTGATTGTTCGAAATAAATTTTCCAGAAACACATGCATACATATTCCTCATCTATGCATCTCATTTATATGCAAAATAGAAAATGGACTCGTCAAAAATAGAGTGTCGCTAGTCTCAGGTGCATATGCATGGCACGATGACATTCGCAGCAAATTAATCAAAAACTTATAATTTGATAAAATTAGCTATCGATCGCGAGAGGAATTATGCAAACTTAAATTCTATATACTTAAGAAGTTCACCCCCACTACTTGATTTATCTCAACATGTAAGCTGTTCATATCACCAACCATGCCACCTAAGCAAAAACTGATTCCATTTGCAGCCACATCATCTCTATTTTTATAGCTGGCACACACATAATTTCATTAACAAATCGTGGGACTTAAAGTTTTCCTTAATACACAACGATCCTGTTCACCGGAGTGACCCGTCGTTTCCACATGATTCAGTTATTCATAGTATGTTACCATCCTGGCCACTGAATCGATACGTCATTTCCTTACTATTCATTCATTTTGTACTTGATGTGTTGCAGCCCTGGTCACTGAAGCAACCCATCGCTTCCTATTCGTAACGGATGGCACATCCCATTTATAACTCGACGAAGAGCCCAGGTGCATCGTGGTCTCTCACTTCCCAACGCCTCATCTTTCCACCTACTCACTCCAGCGCGAGCGACCTCGATGCCAAAATGGGGTTGGATGTTGCGCCACCGCATCGTGCCCGAACGGAACCATCACATGCCCATAGTGTGCTGCTGGCTCCCGCATGGGCTTCGCTTGGCCGAGCAACACCAACCACCCGCATGGGCTTCTCCTGCCTGCGGCTGCCTGCCACCCAGCACCGTTGCGGCGCCACCAAGATCTTGCCGCCGCCCACCGAATAGCCCTCCTTCTTTTCCTCTAGCCTGGAGCCCGGCGAGCCGGTCGGCATGTTGTGAGGTGGGAGACGAAGAAGAGGCCGTGCAGTTGGGATATGCTCGCATGTAACAAACTACTTTCCTTATTGTCTCTTTTGTCTTCTCAACATCTGTAGTGCCACCCTAAGCGCATGAAATTTGATTGCACTGTGCAAACTGACTGCTCCATATCATTGGCGTCAACGTTCTCGTGTGCAGGCTCAACGGTAATGCATGACTCTTTCCCTAATTATTTTTATTATCGAATCTAAAGTTCAACTTAATCTAGAATTAGTAACCAATTAACCATCACATATTAGGATTGTATCAGTTCTGCTGTATTTTATACATATCTATGCATTGGATTTTGTTCAGAGAAGTTTGGATCTATACTTCTAGGAGCAGTCCACTGGTCGATCTCTTAGCATCTATTATTTGTCGATCTCCCAATAGTTTGTTAATTAATAAGGAGGGAAGAATGTCTGAAGCACAAAATTAATTAAGTTTAGCAAAGGCAACCAAGACTACCCCCTTGACGGTCAGAATCATTGCCACATGAAAAATACGTTTACCAATTTGCATGAATTAGTCTGTTCTTTTCAAGAATATTCTGCAGAGTCCATTTTGCTGTGCTATCTACCCCTGCTTCAAAATAAATTTTTAAGTTTGGTGCATCCAAAGGACCTTACGCTAATCCCTTCATTTCCCCATGGAGTATTCCTACGCTGAAGTATAAATTATCAGTACATCCTCCTCAGTTACAATTATGATAACTTCAATTTTAGCCTGCAGGAAAGAATTTGCAGTAGAACCACGAGAGGAAGCCATGACATAGAGTTTTTTGCAGCAGGAAAGTTGTAATCAGTCACATCACCATTTATTTCGATTATCTCTGATGATCATGGGAGCTATAGGGATAAATGAAAACTGCACGATTTTGTGAACATGCATCAGGGATGTGTTTACTTTGCCTTATTCTGATTGATGTAACCGGGTGGGCCCTCTGTGCAAGCAAAGTTTCATCTATCTATGACACAACATTCGACATTTATATCCACTGTTCTGTTTCATAGCTCTCATCAGATCATGTGTTAGTTGTAAAGATGAAATTCAAACGGGCTTTACCAGCAGCTATCTACCGGTTTATGCTACAGGTCGGAGCTTATTCTAAAAAATATGAATAGCCAAACTTTCATACTCAGGCTTGGCTTTGTCATATGTTTAGCAAGGCTGTGATTTAATGTATCTAAGCTGCATTTTGCCTGGGTCATGCAGTGACATCAAGCAATTCGACGGGAAAAAAATGTCGGGACGCATATTGTTTTTTAGTTTTCAGCTTTATAATATCTACTTGCAACCTGCAAATATGACGAGACGCTATTCCTCAAACCTATTTTTTATGAAGTGCACTATGTCATAGTTGACACTCTTAGATAACCAAGATAACCTCTCAGCAATCAAGCATTGATAATCCAATAAGACCCTTAATGTCAGCTAAGAATACCGCAACAATGTGTGGTGCACCACCTATCCTATATAACCAAAAAGACATGTACACATGTAACCTCAATAATTAAATAAAATCAATCATATTTATTTTTTAGTTTTACTTCTCATATTACAAATCAAATATTCATGTTTCAAAGAATCAAATCTCATCATAATATATTGTCCAATTCCCGCAGCAACGCGCGGGGTATTGTCTAGTATATACATATATAGCTGGTCCCTGCAGGGCAGTGAAAGTAAACCCTGCACGCACAGACTCAATGCCACGATACATAGCAGCAGCTAGTACAGCACTGCAAACTACTGCATGCTAGTGCGTACGTACGTACGTAGTGCATGCAAAAAAGATGACTTGCGTACCGTACTCCTTACTCGATCTAACAACATAATACTACCTAGCTACTGATCGTAATTTCCTAATGAGATAAACTTATTTAGGGCAGCTGATCACATGATGGAGCAGGAATTGCCGGGAATGCTGCCGTCGAAGACGCCTTGCGTAGAACCATACGGGTGCGGCGGCGGCGGCGTGGGCCGGTGCTGGTACGGGTTCGGGTGGTGGTAGGCCGCGGAGGAGCCGGCGGCGTAGGGGGAGCGGTCCCAGGCGTAGGGCGGCGGATGCGGCGCGTAGTGCGTGGGCGCCATGTGCCTGATCCCCTCGTAGTGCAGCGTCGACTCCCGGCCGCCGTCGCTGAGGACGGTGACGGGCCTCCCCATGGCGCGCTGCAGGAGCCACCGCAGCATCGTGGCGTCCACGTCGCCGCCGTGCACCACCACCATCCCCGTCTGGTGCGACGCGGAAACCCTGTCCACACCTGCATCCATACCTGCATGTCAGATCGATCGACGGATGGTTCATTTGCATGGCACATGCATGCGAACGTACGTACCGAACATGTCCCTGATGGACTTGTGGATCTTCTTGGCGCACTGGCGGTAGTGCACGTCCATCTCCAGAACGACCGGCGCCGGCGCCGCCGCCGCCATTGCTCCTTGGGTAGCCGCTAGAGTGCTACCAATGGGCTTGACGAAGGTGGTATATATGGGAATGAAACCTAGCTACGTGCCTTGCCTCGGCAGTCGGTGCAACGATATAAAGGGAAGAGATGGAAAGAGTGAGGCATGCATGAAGCTTCCTGGAAGCATCGTATCGGAATCGGCATGGAATGTGCTTAATGCGTGATCGCCTTGTGTTCCATATCCACATTCCATTTGGAAACTAATTAATTACTGTCGGTAGACAAGCTTTCCTGAATGTTAGCTGCTCGTTGATCCAGCTTGGCGCTCACGTTGCTCTCCATCGCTAATTAGTTCCATTGACAGCGCGCTCTGCCTCCCGCACGCATATTCCCGGATCAAACTAGTAACTTACTACTGGCATTCAAAAAAAAAACTAACTTACTAGCATTATTTCCACCTTGATTATGTGCAGCCTTGCAAGGCCTTAATTGGGCGCAGAAACTAAGGCCCTGTTTGATTCATAAGTTCTAGGACTTTTTCTAGTCCCAACTAAAAAGTCTCTAGTCCCTAAAAAGTCTTTCCCTGTTGGTTTCCAGAGACTAAAAAGTCCCTAGTCCCTTCTTAGAGGTTATTAAATGACCATGTTGCTCCTAGTATATAGAAAAATAACAATCAAACAACACCATGGGGTGGCAGGCCATTGAATGCATGAAGGGGCATCGTTGGAAAAGTCCCAAGAAAGACTCTCCTTGAAAGTCTTCTTTATTTAGTCCCAAATGCCTAGTTTAGTCTCTAAAAAGTCCCTCCTGTTTGGTAAAAAAGTCTTTAAGAGAGACTTTTTCTAGTCCCTATACAAAAAAGTCCCTGGAAACAAACACCCCCACTCGTCTAATAGGCAACGAATCCAGTTTTTACTAGCAGTACTACACTATTTTTAGAATTATATCCCTGTCAAAAAAATGGAATGATGTCATAAATTTTGGAACCCCAACGCATTTTGCTTGGTTTTGATACTAGATTTTTTTGCAAATGTTTTTCTTTACATGCTACGGATGCAGACGTTCATATACTCACTCCTATGAATGCAAGCATGGACACCCCACCCCTATGATCACCTCCGAAAGACTAAGCCGGTACATCATCTTGAGATTGGCAAAGTCACCAAACGCGCCTCCGTAGTCGATGGGAATGTCTCTTCCCAATGAACGTACATCACTGGACAGACCGAAATAAATTTAGCAAAATGCGAACACAAGTCCAAGACTAGGACTCAACCCTAGAGTGCTGGTTCCACAACAAAAACCTTACCATATGAGCTAGGCTCAATTCGCTTTTTTGCGGATGGGTTGATAGTAGAACTTTAAACTATGAATGTTTTTTTTGTTCTGAAAGTGTTGATACTAAATAGCGAACTATAAAATGAACCCTAGGTTGATTTTGAATTTCTTTCATAATTTTAGATTTTGAAAAGATGTCAAAAAATCATGTATATGTAAGAAATACTAGAAAACAATAACCGTAAAAAAATTATCAAAACATTAAGACCATGCGTGTCTTTTGCAATAACCACTACAAAAATTCATTACCTACCCTGGCTTTTTATGTTGATGATGATCACAAATGATCATATTAGTTGATGCTTATTGATGATTTGTTTCATAAAAAACCACCTGGTTTTTTTTTTAACATTTAGAGTAATTTAAAGCCTTCAAAGGTTCAGAAATATTTATTAAATAAAAGTACAACAATTTGTCTTTCGCAAAAAAAGGAGAAACTAACAATTTTTTGGAAGGGACTGAAATAATATATTTATTTCTCACCATAACTCTTTATGAAATTTTGCGAGTCATAATCTAATAGCACTATCTACATATAAGATTTTTTTTCGCATACTGTTTGAAAATCGCAAAGTTCAAAACCCAATTCAAAACCAGACATGGATTAAATTTAAGAGGATTTAAGAAAAAAATCTTGGACGAAACACATTATAGTCCGTGGTTCAAAACAAACCTTTTTCCATAAGATAAATGATTTCTAATATTGAAATCTAAGAGAGAATAACCAAATTTTCCATACTATTATAACAAATAGACTTGATGAAATCGATCCAGAACATCATAAAAGAATCGATGGATGACGAAAGAAGTCACAATTTCTCACCATAATTAACCTCTAATTTTTTTCTCGAAAAATATATAAAAAAAGATGCTATTAATTTCACCATTCCTTTTAGGCTGGCAGGCCCGCGAGTTGCCAACTTTCTTAACTTGTAGGCCCATTACTCACAATCTTCCATAAACCGAAGCCCATTTACATCTCCATATCAGTCTCAGAAAAAGGTTCATCTGAATTTCGAAACACACAAAGAGAGACGCACTCACTCTGCTCCCACCCCAGGTCCCTCCACTCCAGCCGAGAAACCGCCGCCGCCGCCGCCGCTCACCGGAGCCGGAGATGAAGAAGATCTTCGGCGCCAAGAAGAGCAGGGACCCGCCGCCCACCATCCAGGACGCCACCAACCAAGTCAGCCTCCCCCTCCCTTCTCCCCCGATTCGTTCGTTTCCCCTTCTCGCGCCCGAAATCCAATCCAATGCTGCTCCGATTTGGCCGGTGGCACAGATAAACAAGCGGGGCGAGAGCGTGGACGAGAAGATCAAGAAGCTGGACGAGGAGCTGGCGCGGTACAAGGAGCAGATCCGCAAGGCCCGCCCCGGCCCCTCGCAGGAGGCCATCAAGGCCCGCGCCATCAGGCTCCTCAAGCACAAGCGCATGTACGAGGAGCAGCGCAACATGCTCTACAACCAGACCTACAACCTCGACCAGGTCGGCTTCGCCGCCGACGGCCTCAAGGACGCGCAGCAGACCGTACGCACCCGCCCTTCATCTCCCCGTGTGTGCTGCTGTAGCAGTTCAGTCCAGTTCATCTGTCCGGTTGCTGAATTTTCTTGATTCTCTGTCTGTCCAGATGGGCGCGATGAAGGCCGCCAACAAGGAGCTCAAGGGGATGATGAAGACCGTCAAGATCGAGGACATCGATGTACGTTTTGCTCCTGCCCGTTCTTAGTTCATCTGTGGCTGCTGCCGAATTCGTATTACCATGTATGGTCTGTCAGGTTTTGTTTTGCTACAATTTGAGTATTTCAGTGTCCCGGGTGATGCCCTCTAATTTAGTTTCAAATAGCAGTAACTAAATTAGAGGGGATGCATATATCAGTAACCATTCACCTGCAAATTTCCAAGACATAGCCCAATAACATATGTAGTGCGCAATGAACACTTTAAGCAGAAAGGGCATACTCCACTCATACTGTCAACTATGGTGTATCGGAAGCTTAGCATCATACTAACTTTAGAGTCCGTCCTTGCGATTGGCTAATCTGGGATCGCATTTCCCAGCAGTATCCATGGGTTTTCATGAAGAAAATTACACACACAAAAAAAACCTTATCCTTCTTTTTACATCTTCTGTTCTTGTGCAACATCTGGCCAGACCAGAAATTATTGGACCGGCAATCAGCCTTACTTATCCTACATTCTGCAACTATCAATTTCTTTTCATAACAAAGATTGCATATGATGTGATTGAAGAGCCATGGTCATTTTGGCAACCATCCGAATAAGGACCAACCTCCTACTAGTGCTAGCTTACACTGACATATTTGGTTAGGGCCTAAACAATATTAATGTGGTATCTACAGTGGGATGTACAACTAAGTGCCTCTTTGGTTACCTGCATCATTTTTGGCCTCCTTGCATCAGTGGCTGAGTAGAGCCTGGCTGAGCTAATGCAGGCTGAAAAACCATGTTCTGAACCTAGTTTGGTTGCCCGCAAAACCCCAGCCTGTATTATAGGCGAACAACTAGCACGCCGTTTGGTTGCAGGCATGTGGTTCCCAGATGCAAGGTGCTGCTGTTTGGTTACGTGCAAGACATGCGGTGTGGAACCTTTTGTTCCAGTGGTGACACACACACACACTCATAGGCAGAACAGAGCAAGTTGAACAACCATTCACACTACATTAGGTACTACATTGACAACCATAGCCATAATAATGCCAGAGTCTTAAGCAGGTAGTCATAATATAAACTTCACAGACAGACAGAAAGACAGACAGACTAAACATCCCGTATCAAGGCAAGTGCTTCGTTGTGCTTCTTGCACTTGGCCACCTTATAAGGGCAAGTTGGTTAGGGCCTAACAAATTTATTCCACAGTGGGATGTACAACTTAATGACTTGATGAACCACCTTAAATGTTTCTCTTTCAATGTTTGTTCATTACTCTCCCTTCATTTGATGGTAACACAAGTTCCTTTGTGAGCTGTCATTTGTAGAATATGCAAGATGAAATGACGGATCTGATGGACGTGAGCAACGAGATACAAGAATCTCTTGGTAGAAGCTACAACATCCCCGATGATGTTGACG
Organism: Triticum monococcum; assembly: GCA_034509565.1. Lineage (NCBI taxonomy): Eukaryota > Viridiplantae > Streptophyta > Magnoliopsida > Poales > Poaceae > Triticum > Triticum monococcum. Next base: position 58,118,052 of record CM067843.1, on the reverse strand, counting down.
AGGAAGATCTAATGGGAGGTACGGAGGCTGTATTTTCAGCTGGAGAAGACTGTAACTTGATCTGGCTCTACTGCTCTTTTTGTGAACTGTAATTTTAAGAATATGCAAAGTTAATATTTTCAGTTGGAGAATATATCCCGAGTCATAAATAGTCTAGATTTCTTTCTTTGCCATGTTAGTCCCAGGCATGTACTCTTCTGGGGGGAATTACATAGTCGTAAATAGTCTAGATGTCCTCTATTTACTGTCCTCATTTTTTTTGTATTGAACATTGCAGAGCTGGATGCTCTGGAAGCTGATATGGAGTTTGAGTCAGCTGCTGTCCCATCGTACCTTCAGCCAGATGAGGAATCTGATCTTAACTTGCCCGCTGCACCGACTTATCCTGCGGCAGTTCCCGTAAGCAGGCACCAGGTAAGTGGACTCCATGTGCATTTACATTGCAGAACAGAATGCAATTCACACAGCATATTTAACTTGGCACAGTATTATCCTTTCTGGTGTTTCTTTCCTTGGGGGGTGAATTAACATGATAAAAATAGTGCATGGGTTCTGAAACCCGAACACTGTTCAGTATCTGTTATCACTTTATGCCTGAGTTTCTCGCATATGCTTTCTGTTATTTTTGGACAAAAGGCATAAATTTACCAATCAACCTCCACACATGAACACACTAAGTTAACATGCTAGGAAAAAGTTGGATGATTTGGTATAGTTGGTTTGCCCCTTGTTATTTGATACCTGGTAGGACGATGCTGCATGATTTGCTACAGTTGACCGATGACTAAGCAACCCTGAGCCATTATTGAATAATGGGTCGTTTATTTCGTTATGTGGTGCAGGAGGACGAGCTTGGACTGCCACCGGTACCTCGAGCGTCGCTCCGTAGTTAGAACCTGGAAGTATTTCCCAACCTTGTTCCAAGTGTTACTACCTCATTGTCAATGATGCGAGAGAAGTCTTTGTGTTTGCACTTGAAACAATCCTTGTAAGCCATTTCTTGATGGTACTGCCTGTTATGGTTAAGCTGTGCAATGTACTAACTCCGTTTCAGTTTACAAGTCCTACGCGTATACCTAGGTTACCAATTTTATCACCTTAATATAAATTATATAACATAAAAATTATACGGTTTGAAAATAGAACATCTGAAGTTTATATTGTTATATTTTTTATAATATATGACTTGTATTAGGTTGGTCAAATTGACGACCTAGGGGCACGCGCACGCCCTGTAAACTGAGAGAGAGGTAGTAGCTAGTTTCCGGCTCTGCTTTGCTCTATCCTGGCTGTATGGGGATTCCGAATTTGCGACGAACTGAATCTCCGTGCATATCGTTCGTGATTTTCTGGTGGCCGTTCCTGTTCGGGGCAGCGATGTACTCTCATCATAGTTAGTTGCCAGTGCATATCATCATTCACCAGTAGATTTCTTATTGGTTGCAATAAAGAGAAGATGAGTTGCTGAAAAACAATGGTAGATTTCTCAAACAAAAACTGGAGATAGGAACAGGGGTCAGAAGGAGACATCTCTTTTACTTATCCTGTGCACATTTTGCCCATTTGTAACAAATAATGGGGGCAAGATAAGTATGAAGCCTGGGGTGGCAGAAATATCTTTGGAGTGGAAAATGAGGTCCCTTGAGAGGACTCACTCATTGAGGTGGACGGCCAATAGGAGGAGAGCACATGGCCCCACTGTTATCCAAACAGGACACACTCACACATCCATGGCAGTATATAAGCAGGCACTGCTTAGCCTGATCGTCAGAGCTAACTACAACAAAGCACCACAACCTCGTATTCAGATTTCTAGATAGACAGGATCAGATTAACCAGGAGATGATGCAGGCCGCCGTTGCTTTGTCGGCCGTGCTGCCTGTCGCCGCAAGGGGCAGGCCGGCGGCGAGGAGGAGCAGCGCCACCGTTGCCGGCGGCGGCAGAAGGACTGTGGGTGCCGGCGTCCGGGCATCGGCGGCGGCGGCGCCGGAGGCCGACTACAGCTCCAGCGTCTCGTACGTTCTCTCTCACCCCTCCTTGGTCAGTCACTGATTGATCCTGAGCCGAACCGATCATCATCTGCCATCTGGTGGTTGCCATATCGTGTGGCCAATGCCGGGAGCAGGGTGTTCCCCATGGAGGCCTGCGACCTGGTCGGCGGCGAGGCGTGCGAGGCGCAGATGTACCCGGAGACGAAGCTCGGCGCCGGCGTAGGCGCCCCGGCCGCCGCGGCGAGGGCGCCGGAGGTGGAGAGGGAGTACCTAGCCTACGACGGGCCAAAAACGTAACCCTGCCGACATGATCATATTATAGTTGTGGCACTGCACCTGTCACTAATAACTGAAACTATGCGTGGATGGACGGATGCAGGGTGTTCCCGGACGAGGCGTGCGACGATCTTGGCGGCGAGTTCTGCGAGGCGCCCTACCAAACCACCAAGTAGCAGCACTACATCCATCAAGTTGCACTTCTTCTTAGCAGGGGTCGATCGATGTACATCATGTGAATAATAAGCAAGAACATGCTGCTACGCTGTGCGTACTGTTTTGCACATAAACGAAATGCAGTGATCAATTCGTTCGTCTTAAATTCTTATGATCCCTCTGTTCCAATGAACTTAAATCAAAGAAAAAATAATTTATAACTAAACAACATAATTTTATTTATGGAAAACCGTTGAAAAAAAATTAAAGGTGAGATAGTTGAGGCGGTTTTGAAGAAAAAACCGATAAAATAATTCGGATCGATCGAGTCCGGTTCCGATCCCAACTACGATCGGCCCGTCCATCCTATTCTACCTACAAATACTCTGGCGATCGATCGATCCTGCCCAGCAAATCAATCAAGCAAAAGTGCAGAATCAAACTAGAACGGGATCGATGGCGGCCGACTTCGACCTGGACGCCGTGATCCAGCGCCTCCTGGACGCCGAGGCGCCCCTGAGCTCGCCGTCCGCCGCCCCGCCGCTGAAAGGCGAGGAGATCCGGCACCTCTGCGCGGCCGCCAAGGAGCTGCTCCTCAAGCAGCCGACGCTGCTCGAGCTCTCCGCCCCCATCAACATCTGCGGCGACATCCACGGCCAGTACGCCGACCTCCTCCGCCTCTTCCGCGAGACCGGGCCGCCCTCCGCCGCCAACCGCTACCTCTTCCTCGGCGACTACGTCGACCGGGGCCCGCAGAGCATCGAGACCATCTGCCTCCTCCTCGCCTACAAGCTCAAGTACCCGGACGCCTTCTTCCTCCTCCGCGGCAACCACGAGTGCGCCGCCGTCAACAAGCAGTACGGCTTCTACTCCGAGTGCGCGTCCCGCGGCCCGCGCGTGAGCCACGCCGAGGGCACGTCCCGAGCATACAAGCTCCGGTACCCGGAGAGGCTCTGGGAGGAAGTCAACGCCGTCTTCGCCTGCCTCCCGCTGGCGGCGCTCGTCGGCCGCGAGGGCGGCGGGGATGGTAAGGACAAGAAGAAGATCCTGTGCGTGCACGGCGGGCTCTCGCCGGAGCTGGAGAGCCCGGACCAGATCCGCGGGATCAAGCGCCCGCTGGCGGACGTCCCCGAGCACGGGCTCGTGTGCGACCTGCTGTGGTCGGACCCCGCCGCGGACGGCGGCGACTGGGGGTGGGGGGACCCGCGCAGGAGCACGTCCTTCACCTTCGGCACCGACGTGGTGGAGGAGTTCTGCGAGAGGCACGGGCTGGCCATGGTGTGCAGGGCGCACGAGATGAAGGACGGCGGGTACGACCAAGGGTTCGCCGGCGGGAAGCTTGTCACCGTGTTCTCCGCGCCCAACTACTGCGGCAAGTGTGGCAACGACGGCGCCGTCATGACGGTCGCCGGTGACCTCGCCTGCTCCTTCCGCGTCCTCCACCCTGATACTGCTGCTGCTCCTCCTCCGGCTCCTATTTATCTGTAGTCCAACACATATACTCCGTATATTGATGTTAGTTTTAGACGCCTTGTCATGTAATGTAATCTCCAGCTCGTCGTGTCTTCGTTTTATTAAGAGAAATTTCAGTTTTTGAATGTATTGCAGGTTTTTATCCCATTTAGCGAAAGTTTTACTAGATTTACCACATTTAAATTTTCGAGAGTGACCCGTGGTCTAGACCATTAAGCACACGTTTGTGCGATCAAAAAAAAACTAGGAGGAAACACTGGTATGGGGCGTATTAAGGGGTAAAAATTGGCAAAACTTCCGTGAAATTGGGAAGTCTGGGTGAGGCCTAATTTGACCCTTTAACCGCATCCCTCATATCCAAATCCCCAAATTCATACAACCATGTAAGAGCATTACTAGTAGAACCCTAATAAAACAATAATCATTCAAATTATTACAACAATGTTTGAGCAAATTACACTAATTGTTTGAATCAAATAGAACATAGAAAAGTAAAACAAAGATCATCATGGGCCAATGCGCCGCCCATCCAACTGCCAGTGGTGCTCTACTAGATCATCCCGGAGCCGACCATGAGTGGTTGCATCCTCAATCTCACGATGTGCTTGAAGAAAAGCGTGTATGGGAGAAGGATTTCTTTCCGGTTGCACACGGGTACCAACATTGTCATAGAAACCAGGGAGGTTTAACCCTCTCTCATCCTCTAGGATCATGTTGTGTAGAATCACACAACATTTCATGATGTTCACCAAGGTTTTTTTGTCCCAAAACCGAGCTGGACCACGAACTATGGCAAATCTTGCTTGCAAAACACCGAAAGCTCTCTCAATATCCTTGCGGGCTGCCTCTTGTGCCTTGGTGAAATGAGCCTCTTTTCTTGTTAAGGGCACCCCATTTTTCTCCTTGATGGACTTCACAAAAGTTTCCCATTCGGGATAGATGCCATCGGTGAGATAGTATCCCATTGAGTACTCATTGTTCATGATTTTGTAGTTGCAAGCTAGAGCATCCCCAGAAATTAATCTTTTGAACAAAGGAGATCTATTGAGGATATTGATATCATTGAGTGTTCCCGGCAACCCAAAGAATGCATGCCAAATCCATGTGTCCTGAGATGCTACGGCCTCAAGCACAATGGTAGCATCACGGCTTTTACTGCAATACATTCCGTGCCATGCCTTTGGACAATTTTTTCACCTCCAATGCATGCAATCAAGACTACCTAGCATCCCCGGCCATCCCCTTTTTTCATTCATTTCCATTAATCTCTTTGTATCTTCCTCGGTTGGTGCCCGAAGATACTGCTCACCGTACAACCGGATGACCAACATGGCAAACCTACGGACTGACTCCGTGGTTGTATCTTGCCCAATGCGAAGATACTCATCGGTATAATCCGCGAGTATGCCATAAGCGAGTACCCGCATTGCCGCCGGTATCTTTTGATATGCACTAAACCCCATGATACCGGCGGCGGATCTACGACGTTTAAAGTAATAGGAGGCGGCCTCACAGTCGGTGACAATCTTCACAAACAAACTACGCCGCATTCGGTACCTTCTGCGGAAGAGACGAGGAGGGTATGTAGGTACTGTTGGGGAATGTAGTAATTTCAAAAAAATTCCTATGCACACGCAAGATCATGGTGATGCATAGCAACGAGGGGAGAGTGTGATCTATGTACCCTTGTAGACCGACAGCGGAAGCATTATGACAACGCGGTTGATGTAGTCGTACGTCTTCATGGCCCGACCGATCAAGCACCGAAACTACGGCACCTCCGAGTCTAGCACACGTTCATCTCGATGATGATCTCCGGACTCCGATCCAGCAAAGTGTCGGGGAAGAGTTCCGTCAGCACGACGGCGTGGTGACGATCTTGATGTACTACCGTTGCAGGGCTTTACCTAAACACCGCTACAATATTATCGAGGATTATGGTGGAAGGGGGCACCGCACACGGCTAAGAATATGATCACGTGGATCAACTTGTGTATCTAGGGGTGCCCCCTGCCTCCGTATATAAAGGGGCAAGGGGAGGAGGCCGGCCGGCCCCTATGGCACGCCAAGGAGGAGTCCTCCTCCTAGTAGGAGTAGGAGGGGGAAAGAAGTGGGGAGGGAGAAGGAAAGGGGGGCGCCGCCCCCCTCTCTCCTAGTCCAATTCGGACAAAGGGGGGAGGAGCGCGCGACCCACCCTGGCGCCCTTCTCTCTCTCCATTAAGGCCCATATGGCCCATTACTTCTCCCGGGGGGGTTCCGGTAACCCTCCGGCTCTTCGGTTTTCTCCGAAATCACCCGGAACATTTCCGGTGTCCGAATATAGCCGTCCAATATATCAATCTTTATGTCTCGACCATTTCGAGACTCCTCATCATGTCCATGATCACATCCGGGACTCTGGACTAACTTCGGTACATCAAAACTCATAAACTCATAATATAACTGTCATCGAAACCTTAAGCGTGCGGACCCTACGGGTTCGAGAACAATGTAGACATGACCGAGACTCGTCTCCTGTCAATAACCAATAGCGGAACCTGAATGCTCATATTGGCTCCTACATATTCTACGAAGATCTTTATCGGTCAGACCGCATAACAACATACGTTGTTCCCTTTGTCATCGGTATGTTACTTGCCCGAAATTCGATCGTCGGTATCTCAATACCTAGTTCAATCTCGTTACCGGCAAGTCTCTTTACTCGTTTTGTAATACATCATCTCGCAACTAACTCATTAGTTGTAATGCTTGCAAGGCTTATGTGATGTGCAATACCGAGAGGGCCCAGAGATACCTCTCCGACAATCGGAGTGACAAATCCTAATCTCGAAATACGCCAACCCAACATTCACCTTTGGAGACACCTGTAGAGCTCCTTTATAATCACCCAGTTACATTGTGAAGTTTGGTAGCACACAAAGTGTTCCTCCGGTAAACGGGAGTTGCATAATCTCATAGTCATAGGAACATGTATAAGTCATGAAGAAAGCAATAGCAACATACTAAACAATCGGGTGCTAAGCTAATGGAATGGGTCATGTCAATCACATCATTCTCCTAATGATGTGATCCCATTAATCAAATGACAACACATGTCTATGGTTAGGAAACATAACCATCTTCGATTAACGAGCTAGTCAAGTAGAGGCATACTAGTGACGTTTGGTTTGTCTATGTATTCACACAAGTATTATGTTTCCGGATAATACAATTCTAGCATGAATAATAAACATTTATCATGATATAAGGAAATAAAATTATAACATTATTATTGCCTCTAGGGCATATTTCCTTCAGTCTCCCACTTGCACTAGAGTCAATAATCTAGATTACACAGTAATGATTCTAACACCCATGGAGCTTTGGTGTTGATCATGTTTTGCTCGTGGAAGAGGCTTAGTCAACGGGTCTGCTACATTCAGATCTGTATGTATCTTGCAAATCTCTATGTCTCCCACCTGGACTAGATCCCGGATGGAATTGAAGCGTCTCTTGATGTGCTTGGTTCTCTTGTGAAATCGGGATTCCTTTGCCAAGGCAATTGCACCAGTATTGTCACAAAAGATTTTCATTGGACCCGATGCACTAGGTATGACACCTAGATCGGATATGAACTCCTTTATCCAGACTCCTTTGTTTGCTGCTTTCGAAGCAGCTATGTACTCCGCTTCACATGTAGATCCCGCCACAACGCTTTGTTTAGAACTGCACCAACTGACAGCTCCACCGTTTAATGTAAACACGTATCCAGTTTGCGATTTAGAATCGCCCGGATCAGTGTCAAAGCTTGCATCAACGTAACCATTTACGATGAGATCTTTGTCACCTCCATATATGAGAAACATATCCGTAGTCCTTTTCAGGTATTTCAGGATGTTCTTGACCGTTGTCCAGTGATCCACTCCTGGATTACTTTGGTACCTCCCTGCTAGACTTATAGCAAGACACACATCAGGTCTGGTACACAGCATTGCATACATGATAGAGCCTATGGCTAAAGCATAGGGAACATCTTTCATTTTCTCTCTATCTTCTGCATTGGTCGGACTTTGAGTCTTACTCAATTTCACACCTTGTAACACAGGCAAGAATCCTTTCTTTGCTTGATCCATTTTGAACTTTTTCAAAACTTTGTCAAGGTATGTGCTTTGTGAAAGTCCAATCAAGCGTCTCGATTTGTCTCTATAGATCTTGATGCCCAATATGTAGGCAGCTTCACCGAGGTCTTTCATTGAAAAACTTTTATTCAAGTATCCTTTTATGCTATCCAGAAATTCTATATCATTTCTGATTAGTAATATGTCATCTACATATAATATCAGAAATGCTATAGAGCTCCCACTCACTTTCTTGTAAATACAGGCTTCTCCAAAAGTCTGTATAAAACCAAATGCTTTGATCACACTATCAAAGTGTTTATTCCAACTCCGAGAGGCTTGCACCAGTCCATAAATGGATCGCTGGAGTTTGCACACTTTGTTAGCTCCCTTTGGATCGACAAATCTTCCGGCTGCATCATATACAACTCTTCTTGCAGAAATCCATTCAGGAATGCAGTTTTGACATCCATTTGCCAAATTTCATAATCATAAAATGCGGCAATTGCTAACATGATTCAGACAGACTTAAGCATCGCTACGGGTGAGAAGGTCTCATCGTAGTCAATCCCTTGAACTTGTCGAAAACCTTTTGCGACAAGTCGAGCTTTGTAGACAGTAACATTACCATCAGCGTTAGTCTTCTTCTTAAAGATCCATTTATTCTCAATTGCTTGCCGATCATTGGGCAAGTCAACCAAAGTCCATACTTTGTTCTCATACATGGATCCCATCTCAGATTTCATGGCTTCAAGCCATTTGCGGAATCTGGGCTCACCATCGCTTCTTCATAGTTCGTAGGTTCATCATGATCTAGTAGCATGACTTCCAGAACAGGATTACCGTACCACTCCGGCGCGGATCTTACTCTGGTTGATCTACGAGGTTCAGTAGTATCTTGTTCTAAAGTTTCATGATCATTATCATTAGCTTCCTCACTAATTGGTGTAGGTGTCACAGAAACTGGTTTATGTGATGTACTACTTTCCAATAAGGGAGCAGGTACAGTTACCTCGTCAAGTTCTACTTTCCTCCCACTCACTTCTTTCGAGAGAAACTCCTTCTCTAGAAAGTTTCTGAATTTAGCAACAAAAGTCTTGCCTTCGGATCTGTGATAGAAGGTGTATCCAATAGTTTCCTTTGGATATCCTATGAAGACACATTTCTCCTATTTGGGTTCGAGCTTATCAGGTTGAAGCTTTTACACATAAGCATCGCAGCCCCAAACTTTCAGAAACGACAACTTTGGTTTCTTGCCAAACCACAGTTCATAAGGCGTCGTCTCAACGGATTTCGATGATGCCCTATTTAACGTGAATGCGGCCGTCTCTACATCATATCCCCAAAACGATAGCGGTAAATCAGTAAGAGACATCGTAGATCACACCATATCTAGTAAAGTACGATTACAACATTCGGACACACCATTACGCTGTGGTGTTCCGGGTGGCGTGAGTTGCGAAACTATTCCACATTGTGTCAAATGTACACAAAACTCATAGCTCAAATATTCTCCTCCACGATCAGATCGTAGGAATTTTATTTTCTTGTTACGATGATTTTCAACTTCACTCTGAAATTCTTTGAACTTTTCAAACGTTTCAGACTTATGTTTCATTAAGTAGATATACCCATATCTGCTGAAGTCATTTGTGAAGGTGAGAAAATAATGATATCCGCCACGAGCCTCAACATTCATCGGACCACATACATCTGTATGTATGATTTCCAACAAATCTGTTGCTCTCTCCATAGTACCGGAGAACGGTGTTTTTGTCATCTTACCCATAAGGCACGGTTCGTAAGTACCAAGTGATTCATAATCAAGTGGTTCCAAAAGCCCATCAGTATGGAGTTTCTTCATGCGCTTTACATCGATATGACCCAAACGGCAGTGCCACAAATAAGTTGCACTATCTTGTTTGATGCAAGGGGAGGAGGCTGGCCGGCCCCTATGGCGCGCCAAGGAGGAGTCCTCCTCCTAGTAGGAGTATGACTCCTACTAGGAGGGGGAAAGAAGTGGGGAGGGAGAAGCAAAGGGGGGCGCCGCCCCCCTCTCTCCTAGTCCAATTCGGACCAAGGGGGGAGGAGGTGCGCGGCCCACCCTGGCGCCCTTCTCTCTCTCCACTAAGGCCCATATGGCCCATTACTTCTCCCGGGGGGGTTCCGGTTGTTGGAAATATGCCCTAGAGGCAATAATAAAAGGAGTATTATTATATTTCCTTGTTCATGATGATTGTCTTTTGTTCATGCTATAATTGTGTTATCCGGAAATTGTAATACATGTGTGAATACATAGACACCAACATGTCCCTAGTAAGCCTCTAGTTGACTAGCTCGTTGATCAACAGATAGTCATGGTTTCCTGACTATGGACATTGGATGTCATTGATAACGAGATCACATCATTAGGAGAATGATGTGATGGACAAGACCCAATCCTAAACATAGCACAAGATCGTATAGTTCGTTTGCTAGAGTTTTTCCAATGTCAAGTATCTTTTCCTTGGACCATGAGATCGTGTAACTCCCGGATACCGTAGGAGTGCTTTAGGTGTACCAAACGTCACAATGTAACTGGGTGACTATAAAGGTACATTACAGGTATCTCCGAAAGTGTCTGTTGGGTTGGCATGAATCAAGACTGGGATTTGTCACTCCGTATGACGGAGAGGTATCTCTGGGCCCACTCGGTAATGCATCATCATAATGAGCTCAATGTGATCAAGTGGTTGATCACGGGATCATGCATTACGGTACGAGTAAAGTGACTTGCCGGTGACGAGACTGAACAAGGTATTGGGATACCGACGATCGAGTCTCGGGCAAGTAACGTACCGATTGACAAAAGGAATTGTATACGGATTGATTGAATCCTCGACATCGTGGTTCATCCGATAAGATCATCGTGGAGCATGTGGGAGCCAACATGGGTATCCAGATCCCGCTGTTGGTTATTGATCGGAGAGTCGTATCGGTCATGTCTGCATGTCTCCCGAACCCATAGGGTCTACACACTTAAGGTTCGGTGACGCTAGGGTTGTTAGGAAGACTTGTATGTGATTACCGAATGTTGTTCGGAGTCCCGGATGAGATCCCGAACATCACGAGGAGTTCCAGAATGGTCCGGGGTAAAGATTTATATATGGGAAGTTGTCATACGGTCGCCGGAAAGGTTCGGGGCATATCGGTATTGTACCGGGGCCACCGGAGGGGTTCCGGGGGTCCACCGGGAGGGGCCACCTCTTCCGGGGGGCCTTATGGGCTGTATGGAGAAGGGAACCAGCCCAAGTGGGCTGGGGCGCCACAACCCCCTAGGGCCCATGCGCCTAGGGTTGGGGGGAAACCCTAAGGGGGCGTCCCCTTGCTTGGGGGGCAAGCCCCCCTCCCCTTGGCCGCCGCCCCCCTCTAGATCCCATCTAGAGGGGGCCGGCCCCCTTCCCCCTTCCCCTATAAATAGAGGGGTGAGGGGAGGGCTGCACACAACATCCAAGACGCAGCCCCTCCCCTCCCCAACACCTCTCCTCCTCCATAAGAGCTTGGCGAAGCCCTGCCGGAGTACTGCAGCTTCACCACCACCACGCTGTCGTGCTGCTGTTGGAGCCCTCTTCCTCAACCTCACCCTCCTCCTTGCTGGATCAAGGCGCAGGAGACGTCCTCGCTCCGTACGTGTGTTGAACGCGGAGGTGCCGTCCGTTCGGCGCTAGGATCTTCGGTGATTCGGATCACGTCGAGTACGACTCCATCAACCCCGTTCTCTTGAACGCTTCCGCTCGTGATCTACAAGGGTATGTAGATGCACTCTCCTCTCGTTGCTAGTTGACTCCATAGATTGATCTTGGTGTAGCGTAGGGAAATTTTTTTGTTTTCTGCAACGTTCCCCAACAGTGGCATCATGAGCTAGGTCTATGCGTAATTAATATGCACGAGTAGAACACAAAGTAGTTGTGGGCGTCGATATTGCCAATTTGCTTGCCATTACTAGTCTTATCCTGATTCGGCGGCATCGTGGGATGAAGCGGCCCGGACAAACCTTACACGTACGCTTACGTGAGACCGGTTTCACCGACTGACATGCGCTAGTTGCATAAGGTGGCTGGCGGGTGTCTGTCTCTCCCACTTTAGTCGGATCGGATTCGATGAACAGGGTCCTTATGAAGGGTAAATAGAAATTGGTAATTCACGTTGTGGTTTTGGCGTAGGTAAGAAAACGTTCTTGCTAGAACCCTATTGCAGCCACGTAAAAACTTGCAACAACAATTAGAGGACGTCTAACTTGTTTTTGCAGCAAGTGTTTCGTGATGTGATATGGCCAAAGTTGTGATGAATGATGAATGATATATATGTGATGTATGAGATCATGTTCTTGTAATAGGAATCACGACTTGCATGTCGATAAGTATGACAACCGGCAGGAGCCATAGGAGTTGTCTTTATTTTTTGTATGACATGCGTGTCATTGAGAAACGCCATGTAAATTACTTTACTTTATTGCTAAACGTGTTAGCCATAGTAGTAGAAGTAATAGTTGGCGAGCACCTTCATGGAGACACGATGATGGAGATCATGATGATGGAGATCACGGTGTCATCCCGGTGACAAGATGATCATGGATCCCCAAGATGGAGATCAAAGGAAGCTGTATGATACTGGCCATATCATGTCACTATTATTTGATTGCATGTGATGTTTATCATGTTTTTGCATCTTGTTTACTTAGAACGACGGTAGTAAATAAGATGATCCCTCATAATAATTTCAAGAAAGTGTTCCCCCTAACTGTGCACCGTTGCGACAGTTCGTTGTTTCGAAGCACCACGTGATGATCGGGTATGATAGATTCCAACGTTCACATACAACGGGTGTAAGACAGATTTACACATGCAAACACTTAGGTTGACTTGACGAGCCTAGCATGTACAGACATGGCCACGAAACACAGAAGACCGAAAGGTCGAGAATGAGTCGTATAGAAGATACGATCAACATGAAGATGTTCACCGATGTTGACTAGTCCGTCTCACGTGATGATCGGACACGGTTAACTCGGATCATGTTATACTTAGATGACTGGAGGGATGTCTATCTGAGTGGGAGTTCATTGAATAATTTGATTAGATGAACTTAATTATCATGAACTTAGTCTAAAATCTTTACAACATGTCTTGTAGATCAAATGGCCAATGTTGTCCTCAACTTCAACGCGTTCCTAGAGAAAACCAAGCTGAAAGACGATGGCAGCAACTATACGGACTGGGTCCGGAACCTGAGGATCATCCTCATAGCTGCCAAGAAATATTATGTTCTACAAGCACCGCTAGGTGAAGCACCTGCTCTCCCTGTAGAATAAGACGTTATGAACGCTTGGAGACACGTGCTGATGATTACTCCCTCGTTCAGTGCGGCATGCTTTACAGCTTAGAACCGGGGCTCCAAAAGCGTTTTGAGAGACACGGAGCACATGAGATGTTCGAAGAGCTGAAAATGGTTTTTCAAGCTCATGCCCGGGTCGAGAGATATGAAGTCTCCGACAAGTTCTTCAGCTGTAAGATGGAGGAAAATAGTTCTATCAGTGAGCACATACTCACTATGTCTGGGTTACATAACCGCTTGACTCAGCTGGGAGTTAATCTCCCGGATGACGCGGTCATTGACAGAATCCTTCAGTCGCTTCCACCAAGCTACAAGAGCTTTGTGATGAACTTCATTATGCAGGGGATGGAAAAGACCATTCCTGAAGTATTTGCAATGCTGAAATCAGCAGAGGTAGAAGTCAAAAAGGAACATCAAGTGTTGATGGTGAATAAAACCACTAAGTTCAAGAAAGGCAAGGGTAAGAAGAACTTCAAGAAGGATGGCAAGGGAATTGTCGAGCCCGGTAAGCAAGCTGCCGGGAAGAAGCCAAAGAATGAACCCAAGCCCGAGACTGAGTGCTTTTATTGCAAGGGAAGTGGTCACTGGAAGCAGAACTGCCCCAAATACTTAGCGGACAAGAAGGCCGGCATCACGAAAGGTATATGTGATATACATGTAATTGATGTGTACCTTACCAGTACTCGTAGTAGCTCCTGGGTATTTGATACCGGTGCAGTTGCTCACATTTGTAACTCAAAGCAGGAGCTGCGGAATAAGCGGAGACTGGCGAAGGACGAGGTGACGATGCGCGTCGGGAATGGTTCCAAGGTCGATGTGATCGCCGTCAGCACGCTACCTCTACATTTACCTACGGGGTTAGTTTTAAACCTCAATAATTGTTATTTAGTGCCAGCTTTGAGCATGAACATTGTATCAGGATCTCGTTTAATTCGAGATGGCTGCTCATTTAAATCTGAGAATAATTGTTGTTCTATTTATATGAGAGATATGTTTTATGGTCATGCTCCGATGGTGAATGGTTTATTCTTAATGAATCTCGAGCATAATGCTACACATATTCATAGTGTGAATACCAAAAGATGTAAGGTTGATAATGATAGTCCCACATACTTGTGGCACTGCCGCCTTGGTCACATAGGTGTCAAACGCATGAAGAAGCTCCATGCAGATGGACTTTTAGAGTCTCTTGATTACGAATCATTTGACACGTGCGAACCATGCCTCATGGGTAAAATGACAAAGACTCCGTTCTCATGAACAATGGAGCGAGCAACCAACTTATTGGAAATCATACATACAGATGTGTGCGGTCCAATGAGTGTTGAGGCTCGCGGTGGCTATCGTTATGTTCTCACCCTCACTGATGACTTGAGTAGATATGGGTATGTCTATTTAATGAAACACAAGTCTGAGACCTTTGAAAAGTTCAAGGAATTTCAGAGTGGGGTTGAGAATCAACGTGACAGGAAAATCAAGTTCTTGCGATCAGATCGTGGGGGAGAATACTTGAGTCACGAATTTGGCACACACTTAAGAAAATGTGGAATAGTTTCACAACTCACGCCGCCTGGAACACCTCAGCGTAATGGTGTGTCCGAACATCGTAATCGCACTCTATTAGATATGGTGCGATCTATGATGTCTCTTACCGATTTACCGCTATCATTTGGGGGCTATGCTTTAGAGACTGCCGCATTCACTTTAAATAGGGCCCCGTCGAAATCCGTTGAGACGACACCGTATGAATTATTGTTTGGGAAGAAACCTAAGCTGTCGTTTCTAAAAGTTTGGGGATGCGATGCTTATGTCAAGAAACTTCAACCTGAAAAGCTCGAACCCAAGTCGGAAAAATGTGTCTTCATAGGATACCCTAAAGAAACTATTGGGTATACTTTCTACCTCAGATCCGAAGGCAAGATCTTTGTTGCCAAGAATGGATCCTTTCTAGAGAAAGAGTTTCTCTCGAAAGAAGTAAGTGGGAGGAAAGTAGAACTTGATGAAGTATTACCTCTTGAACCGGAAAGTGGTGCAACTCAAGAAAATGTTCCTGAGGTGCCTGCACCGACTAGAGAGGAAGTTAATGATGATGATCATGAAACTTCAGATCAAGTTGCTACTGAACTTCGTAGGTCCACAAGGACATGTTCCGCACCAGAGTGGTACGGCAACCCTGTCTTGGAAATCATGTTGTTAGATAACGGTGAACCTTCGAACTATGAAGAAGCGATGGCGGGCCCGGATTCCGACAAATGGCTGGAAGCCATGAAATCCGAGATAGGATCCATGTATGAAAATGAAGTATGGATTTTGACTGACTTGCCCGATGATCGGCGAGCCATAGAAAATAAATGGATCTTTAAGAAGAAGACAGACGCGGATGGTAATGTGACCATCTATAAAGCTAGGCTTGTCGCTAAGGGTTATCGACAAGTTCAAGGGGTTGACTATGATGAGACTTTCTCACCCGTAGTGAAGCTGAAGTCCGTCCGAGTCATGTTAGCAATTGCTGCATTCTATGATTATGAGATATGGCAAATGGACGTCAAAACGGCATTCCTTAATGGTTTCCTTAAGGAAGAATTGTATATGATGCAGTCGGAAGGTTTTGTCGATCCTAAGAATGCAGACAAGGTGTGCAAGCTCCAACGCTCGATTTATGGGCTGGTGCAAGCATCTCGGAGTTGGAACATTCATTTTGATGAGATGATCAAAGCGTTTGGGTTTATGCAGACTTATGGAGAAGCCTGCATTTACAAGAAAGTGAGTGGGAGCTCTGTAGCATTTCTCATATTGTATGTGGATGACATATTGTTGATGGGAAATGATATAGAACTTTTGGACAGCATTAAGGCCTACTTGAATAAGAGTTTTTCAATGAAAGATCTTGGAGAAGCTGCTTATATATTAGGCTAGAGTTTTTCCAATGTCAAGTATCTTTTCCTTAGACCATGAGATCGTGTAACTCCCGGATACCGTAGGAGTGCTTTGGGTGTACCAAACGTCACAACGTAACTGGGTGACTATAAAGGTACATTATAGGTATCTCCGAAAGTGTCTGTTGGGTTGGCACGAATCGAGACTGGGATTTGTCACTCCGTATGACGGCGAGGTATCTCTGGGCCCACTCGGTAATGCATCATCATAATGAGCTCAATGTGATCAAGTGGTTGATCACGGGATCATGCATTACGGTACGAGTAAAGTGACTTGCCGGTAACGAGACTGAACAAGGTATTGGGATACCGACGATCGAGTCTCGGGCAAGTAACGTACCGATTGACAAAGGGAATTGTATACGGATTGATTGAATCCTCGACATCGTGATTCATCCGATAAGATCATCGTGGATCATGTGGGAGCCAACATGGGTATCCAGATCTCGCTGTTGGTTATTGACCAGAGAGTCGTCTCGGTCATGTCTGCATGTCTCCCGAACCCGTAGGGTCTACACACTTAAGGTTCGGTGACGCTAGGGTTGTTAGGAAGACTTGTATGTGATTACCGAATGTTGTTCGGAGACCCGGATGAGATCTCGGACGTCACGAGGAGTTCCGGAATGGTCCGGAGGTAAAGATTTATATATGGGAAGTTGTCATACGGTCACCGGAAAGGTTCGGGGGCATATCAGTATTGTACCGGGGCCACCGGAGGGGTTCCGGGGGTCCATCGGGAGGGGCCACCTCTTCCGGGGGGCCTTATGGGCTGTATGGAGAAGGGAACCAGCCCAAGTGGGCTGGGGCGCCACACCCCCCTAGGGCCCATGCGCCTAGGGTTGGGGGGAACCCTAAGGGGGGCGCCCCCTTGCTTGGGGGGCAAGCCCCCCTCCCCTTTGTTGGGGAACGTAGCAGAAATTCAAAATTTTCCTACGTATCACCAAGATCTATCTATGGAGAGACTAGCAACGAGTAGAAAGAAGAGTGCATCTACATACCTTTGTAGATCGCTAAGCGGAAGCGTTCAAGTGAACGGGGTTGATGGAGTCGTACTCGTCGTGATCCAAATCACCGATGACCAAGTGCCGAACGGACGGCACCTCCGCGTTCAACACACGTACAGCCCGGTGACGTCTCCCACGCCTTGATCCAGCAAGGAGAGAGGGAGAGGTTGAGGAAGACTTCATCCAACAGCAGCACAACGGCGTGGTGATGATGGAGGAGCGTGGCTATCCCGCAGGGCTTCGCCAAGCACCATAGAAGAGGAGGAAGAAGAGACGCAGGGCCGCACCAACGAGATTGAATCGCGTGTTCCTTGGGCAGCCCCCTTAGGCCTCATATATATAGGGGAAGGGGAGGGGATGCGCCCCCTCTAGGGTTCCCACCCCTAGGGGGGGCGGCAGCCCTAGATGGGGCCAAGGGGTGGCGGCCAAGGGAGGGGAGAAGGGGGAGGCGCCCCTAGGGTGGGCCTTAAGGCCCATCTGGACCTAGGGTTTGCCTCCTCCCACTTCCCCTGCGCCTTGGGCCTAGGTGGGAGGCGCACCAGCCCACTAAGGGGCTGGTCCCTCACCACTCTTGGCCCACGCAACCTTCTGGGGTTGGTGGCCCCACTTGGTGGACCCCCGGGACCCTCCCGGTGGTCCCGGTACGTTACCGATAAACCCCGAAACTCTTCCGGTGACCAAAACAGGACTTCCCATATATAAATCTTTACCTCCGGACCATTCCGGAACTCCTCGTGACGTCCGGGATCTCATCCGGGACTCCGAACAACATTCAGTGACCACATACTAACTTCCTTTATAACCCTAGCGTCATCGAACCTTAAGTGTGTAGACCCTACGGGTTCGGGAGACATGCAGACATGACCGAGACGTTCTCCGGTCAATAACCAACAGCGGGATCTGGATACCCATGTTGGCTCCCACATGTTCCACGATGATCTCATCGGATGAACCACGATGTCAAGGACTTAATCAATCCCGTATACAATTCCCTTTGTCTAGCGGTACGATACTTGCCCGAGATTCGATCGTCGGTATCCCGATACCTTGTTCAATCTCGTTACCGGCAAGTCTCTTTACTCGTTCCGTAACACATCATCCCGTGATCAACTCCTTGATCACATTGTGCACATTATGATGATGTCCTACCGAGTGGGCCCAGAGATACCTCTCCGCTTACACGGAGTGACAAATCCCAGTCTCGATTCGTGCCAACCCAACAGACACTTTTGGAGATACCTGTAATGTACCTTTATAGCCACCCAGTTACGTTGTGACGTTTGGCACACCCAAAGCACTCCTACGGTATCCGGGAGTTGCACAATCTCATGGTCTAAGGAAATGATACTTGACATTAGAAAAGCTTCAGCATACGAACTACACGATCTAGTGCTATGCTTAGGATTGGGTCTTGTCCATCACATCATTCTCCTAATGATGTGATCCCGTTATCAACGACATCCAATGTCCATGGTTAGGAAACCGTAACCATCTATTGATCAACGAGCTAGTCAACTAGAGGCTTACTAGGGACATGGTGTTGTCTATGTATCCACACATGTATCTGAGTTTCCTATCAATACAATTATAGCATGGATAATAAACGATTATCATGAACAAGGAAATATAATAATAACTTATTTATCATTGCCTCTAGGGCATATTTCCAACAGTCTCCCACTTGCACTAGAGTCAATAATCTAGTTCACATCGATATGTGATTAACACTCAAGGTCACATCGCCATGTGAGTAACACCCAAAGAGTTTACTAGAGTCAATAATCTAGTTCACATTTACCATGCGATCAACACTCGATGAGTTCTAGGTTTGATCATGTTATGCTTGTGAGAGAGGTTATAGTCAACGGGTCTGAACCTTTCAGATCCGTGTGCGCTTTACAAATCTCTATGTCATCTCCTAGATGCAGCTACCACGCTCTATTTGGAGCTCTTCCAAATAACTGTTCTACTATACGAATCTAGTTTACTACTCAGTATAATCTGGATTAGTGTCAAAGTTTGCATCGACGTAACCCTTTACGACAAACTCTTTTACCACCTCCATAATCGAGAAAAAATTCCTTAGTCCACTGGTTACTAAGGATAACCTTGACCGCTGTCCTGTGATCCATTCTTGGATCACTCTTGTACCCCTTGACTGACTCATGGCAAGGCACACTTCAGGTGCGGTACACAGCATAGCATACTGTAGAGCCTATGTCTTAAGCATAAGGGACGACTTTCGTCCTTTCTCTTTATTCTGCCGTGGTCGAGCTTTAAGTCTTAACTTCATACCTTACAACTCAGGCAAGAACTCCTTCTTTGACTGATCCATCTTGAACACCTTCAAGATCATGTCAAGGTATGTGCTCATTTGAAAATACCATTAAGCGTTTTGATCTATCCTTATAGATCTTGATGCTCAATGCTCAAGTAGCTTAATCCAGGCTTTCATTGAAAAACACTTTCCAAATAACCCTATATGCTTTCCAGAAATTCTACGTCATTTCTGATCAACAATATGTCAACAACATATACTCATCAGAAATTCTATAGTGCTCCCACTCACTTCTTTGGGAATACAAGTTTCTCATAAACTTTGTATACACCAAAATCTTTGATCATCTCATCAAAGCATACATTCCAACTCCAAGATGCTTACTCCAGTCCTTAGAAGGATTGCTGGAGCTTTGCATATTTATTAGCACCTTTCAGGATTGACAAAAACCTTCCGGTTGTATCACATACAACCTTTCCTCAAGAAAATCGTCGAGGAAACAATGTTTTGACATCCTATCTGCAAGATTTCATAAATAATGCAGTAATCGCTAATATAATTCCAACAGACTCTTAGCATCGCTACGGGTGAGAAAGTCTCACCGTAGTCAACTCCTTGAACTTGTCGGGAAACATCTTAACGACAAGTCGAGCTTTCTTAATGGTGACATTTACCATCATTGTCCGTCTTCCTTTTCAAATCCATCTACACCTAACAGCCTTACGACCATCAAGTAGTTCTTCCAAAGTCTACACTTTGTTTTCATATATGGATCCTCTCTCGGATTATATGGCCTCGAGCCATTTATCGGAATCCGGGCCCACCATCGCTTCTCCATAGCTCGTAGGTTCATTGTTGTCTTGCAACATGACTTCCAAGACAGGATTACGTACCACTCTGAAGCAGTACACATCCTTGTCATCCCACGAGGTTTGGCAGTGACTTGATCTTAAGTTTCATGATCACTATCATAAGCTTCCACTTCAATTGGTGTAGGTGCCACAAGAACAACTCTTTGTGCCCTGCTATACACTAGTTGAAGTAATGGTTCAATAACCTCATCAAGTCTCCACCATCCTCCCACTCAACTCTTTCGAGAGAAACTTTTCCTCGAGAAAGGACCCGATTCTAGAAACAATCCCTTATTGCTTTCGGATCTGAGACAGGAGGTATACCCAACTGTTTTGGGTGTCCTATGAAGATGCATTTTATCCGCTTTGGGTTCGAGCTTATCAGCCTGAAACTTTTCACATAAGCGTCGCAGCCCCAACCTTTTAAGAAATGACAGCTTAGGTTTCTCTAAACCATAGTTCATACGGTGTCATCTCATCGGAATTACGTGGTACCCTATTTAAGTGAATGTGGTTGTCTCTAATGCTTAACCCATAAACTATTGTGGTAATTCGATAAGAGACATCATGGTATGCATCATATCCAATAGGGTGCAGTTATGATGTTCGGACACACCATCACACTATGGTGTTCCAGGCTGTATTAGTTGTGAAACGATTTCCACAATGTCTTAATTCTGTGCCAAACTCGTAATTCAGATATTCATCTTTATGATCATATCATAGATCTTTTATCCTCTTGTCACGACGATCTTTCAACTTCACACTGAAATTACTTGAACCTTTCAATAATTCAGACTCGTGATTCATCAAGTAAATATACTCAACAAAATCATCTGTGAAGTAAGAACATAACGATATCCACTACATGCCTCAGCACTCATTGGACTGTACACATCAAAATGTATTACTTCCAACAAGTTGCTTTCTAGTTCCATTTGACTGAACCCGAGGCTTTCAGTCATCTTGCCCATGTGGTATGATTTGCATGTCTCAAGTGATTCAAAATCAAGTGAGTTCAAACGGTCCATTTGCATGGAGTTTCTTCATGCATAAACACCAATAGACATGGTTCGCATGTCTCAAACTTTTCAAAAATGAGTGAGTCCAAAGATCCATCAACATGGAGCTTCCTCATGCGTTTTATACCGATATGACTTACGTGGCAGTGCCACAAGTAGGTGGTACTATCATTACTATCTTTTGGCATGAACATGTGTATCACTACGATCGAGATTCAATAAACCATTCATTTTAGGTGTAAGACCATTGAAGGTATTATTCAAATAAACAGAGTAACCATTATCCTCCTTAAATGAATAACCGTATTGCGATAGACATAATCCAATCATGTCTATGCTCAACGCAAACACCAAATAACAATTATTTAAGTTTAACACAAATCTCGATGGTAGAGGGAGCGTGTGATGCTTGATCATATCAACATTGGAAACACTTCCAACACATATCGTCAGCTCACCTTTAGCTAGTCTCCGTTTATTCCGTAGCTTTTATTTCGAGTTACTAACACTTAGCAACCGAACCGGTATCTAATACCCTTGTGCTACTAGGAGTACTAGTAAAGTACACATTAACATAATGTATATCCAATATACTTCCATCGACCTTGCCAGCCTTCTTATCTACCAAGTATCTAGGGTAATTCTGCTCCAGTGGCTGTTCCCCTTATTACAGAAGCACTTAGTCTCGGGTTTGGGTCCAACCTTGGGTTTCTTTATTAGAGCAGCAGCTGAATTGCTGTTTCATGAAGTATCCCTTTGTGCCCTTGCCCTTCTTGAAACTAGTGGTTTCACCAACCATCAACAATTGGTGCTCCTTCTTGATTTCTACTTTCGCGGTGTCAAACATCGCGAATAACTCAAGGATCATCATATATGTGCCTGATATATTATAGTTCATCACGAAGCTCTAGCAGCTTGGCGGTAATGACTTCGGAGAAACATCATTATCTCATCTGGAAGATCAACTCCCACTCGATTAAATGAATGTTGTACTCAGACAATCTGAGCACAAGCTCAACAATTGAGCTTTTCTCCCTTAGTATGTAGGCTAAGAGAATCGTCGGAGGTCTTATACCTCTTGACGTGGGCACGAGCCTGAAATCCCAATTTCAGCCCTCAAAACATCTCATTTGTTTCGTGACGTTTCAAAAACGTCTTTGGTGCCTCAACTCTAAACCGTTTAACTGAACTATCACGTAGTTATCAAAATGTGCATGTCAGATGTTCGCAACATCCAAGACAACGTTCGAGGTTCAGCACACTGAGCGGTGCATTAAGGACATAAGCCTTCTATGAAGCAACGAGGACAATCCTCAGTTTACGGACCTAGTCCGCATAATTGCTACTATCAACTTTCAACTAATTTTTTTCTAGGAACATATCTAAACAGTAGGACCATAGCGTGAGCTACGACATAATTTGTAAAATTCTTTTGACTATGTTCAGGATAATTATGTTCATCTTATGAACTCCCACTCAGATAGACATCCCTCTAGTCATCTAAGTGATTACATGATCCGAGTCAACTAGGCCGTGTCCGATCATCACGTGAGACGGACTAGTCAACATTGGTGAACATCTTCATGTTGATCGTATCTTCTATACGACTCATGCTCGACCTTTCGGTCTTCTGTGTTCCGAGGCCATGTCTGTACATGCTAGGCTCGTCAAGTCAACCTAAGTGTTTGCATGTGTTCCGAGGCCATGTCTGTACATGCTAGGCTCGTGAACACCCGTTGTATGTGAACGTTAGAATCTATCACACCCGATCATCACGTGGTGCTTCGAAACGACGAACTGTAGCAACGGTGCACAGTTAGGGGAGAACACTTCTTGAAATTTTAATGAGGGATCATCTTATTTACTACCGTCGTTCTAAGCAAATAAGATGTATAAACATGATAAACATCACATGCAATCAAATAGTGACATGATATGGCCATCATCACTTTGCTCCTTTTGATCTCCATCTTCGGGGCTCCATGATCATCATCGTCACCGGCATGACACCATGATCTCCATCATCATGATCTCCATCATCGTGTCTTCTTGAAGTTGTCACGTCATCTATTACTTCTACTACTACAGCTAACGGTTAGCAATAAAGTAAAGTAATTACATGACGTTTATGTTGACACGCAGGTCATAAATAAATAAAGACAACTCCTATGGCTCCTGCCGGTTGTCATACTCATCGACATGCAAGTCGTGATTCCTATTACAAGAACATGATCAATCTCATACATCACATATATCATTCATCACATCCTTTGGGCCATATCACATCACATAGCATACCCTGCAAAAACAAGTTAGACGTCCTCTAATTGTTGTTTGCATGTTTTACGTGGCTGCTATGGGTTTCTAGCAAGAACGTTTCTTACCTACGCAAAGACCACAACGTGATATGCCAATTTCTATTTACCCTTCATAAGGACCCTTTTCATCGAATCCGATCCGACTAAAGTGGGAGAGACAGACACCCGCTAGCCACCTTATGCAACTAGTGCATGTCAGTCGGTGGAACCAGTCTCACGTAAGAGTACGTGTAAGGTCGGTCCGGGCCGCTTCATCCCACGATGCCGCCGAATCAAGATAAGACTAGTAACGGCAAGCATATCGAACAAAATCAACGCCCACAACTACTTTGTGTTCTACTCGTGCATAGAATCTACGCAATAGACCTAGCTCATGATGCCACTGTTGGGGAACGTAGCAGAAATTCAAAATTTTCCTACGTATCACCAAGATCTATCTATGGAGAGACTAGCAACGAGTAGAAAGAAGAGTGCATCTACATACCTTTGTAGATCGCTAAGCGGAAGCGTTCAAGTGAACGGGGTTGATGGAGTCGTACTCGTCGTGATCCAAATCACCGATGACCAAGTGCCGAACGGACAGCACCTCCGCGTTCAACACACGTACAGCCCGGTGACGTCTCCCACGCCTTGATCCAGCAAGGAGAGAGGGAGAGGTTGAGGAAGACTTCATCCAACAGCAGCACAACGGCGTGGTGATGATGGAGGAGCGTGGCTATCCCGCAGGGCTTCGCCAAGCACCACAGAAGAGGAGGAAGAAGAGACGCAGGGCTGCACCAACGAGATTGAATCGCGTGTTCCTTGGGCAGCCCCCTTAGGCCTCATATATATAGGGGAAGGGGAGGGGCTGCGCCCCCTCTAGGGTTCCCACCCCTAGGGGGGGCGGCAGCCCTAGATGGGGCCAAGGGGTGGCGGCCAAGGGAGGGGAGAAGGGGGAGGCGCCCCTAGGGTGGGCCTTAAGGCCCATCTGGACCTAGGGTTTGCCTCCTCCCACTTCCCCTGCGCCTTGGGCCTAGGTGGGAGGCGCACCAGCCCACTAAGGGGCTGGTCCCTCACCACTCTTGGCCCACGCAACCTTCTGGGGTTGGTGGCCCCACTTGGTGGACCCCCGGGACCCTCCCGGTGGTCCCGGTACGTTACCGATAAACCCCGAAACTCTTCCGGTGACCAAAACAGGACTTCCCATATATAAATCTTTACCTCCGGACCATTCCGGAACTCCTCGTGACATCCGGGATCTCATTCGGGACTCCGAACAACATTCGGTGACCACATACTAACTTCCTTTATAACCCTAGCGTCATCGAACCTTAAGTGTGTAGACCCTACGGGTTCGGGAGACATGCAGACATGACCGAGACGTTCTCCGGTCAATAACCAACAGCGGGATCTGGATACCCATGTTGGCTCCCACATGTTCCATGATGATCTCATCGGATGAACCACGATGTCAAGGACTTAATCAATCCCGTATACAATTCCCTTTGTCTAGCGGTACGATACTTGCCCGAGATTCGATCGTCGGTATCCCGATACCTTGTTCAATCTCGTTACCGGCAAGTCTCTTTACTCGTTCCGTAACACATCATCCCGTGATCAACTCCTTGATCACATTGTGCACATTATGATGATGTCCTACCGAGTGGGCCCAGAGATACCTCTCCGCTTACACGGAGTGACAAATCCCAGTCTCGATTCGTGCCAACCCAACAGACACTTTTGGAGATACCTGTAATGTACCTTTATAGCCACCCAGTTACGTTGTGACGTTTGGCACACCCAAAGCACTCCTACGGTATCCGGGAGTTGCACAATCTCATGGTCTAAGGAAATGATACTTGACATTAGAAAAGCTTCAGCATACGAACTACACGATCTAGTGCTATGCTTAGGATTGGGTCTTGTCCATCACATCATTCTCCTAATGATGTGATCCCGTTATCAACGACATCCAATGTCCATGGTTAGGAAACCGTAACCATCTATTGATCAACGAGCTAGTCAACTAGAGGCTTACTAGGGACATGGTGTTGTCTATGTATCCACACATGTATCTGAGTTTCCTATCAATACAATTATAGCATGGATAATAAACGATTATCATGAACAAGGAAATATAATAATAACTTATTTATCATTGCCTCTAGGGCATATTTCCAACACCCTTGGCCGCCGCCCCCCCTCTAGATCCCATCTAGAGGGGTCCGGCCCCCTTCCCCTTCCCCTATAAATAGAGGGGTGAGGGGAGGGCTGCACACAACATCCAAGGCGCAGCCCCTCCCCTCCCCAACACCTTTCCTCCTCCATAAGAGCTTGGCGAAGCCCTGCCGGAGTACTGCAGCTTCACCACCACCACGCCGTCGTGCTACTGTTGGAGCCCTCTTCCTCGACCTCTCCCTCCTCCTTGCTGGATCAAGGCGCGGGAGACGTCCTCGCTCTGTACGTGTGTTGAACGCGGAGGTGCCGTCCGTTCGGCGCTAGGATCTTCGATGATTCGGATCACGTCGAGTACGACTCCATCAACCCCGTTCTCTTGAACGCTTCCGCTCGCGATCTACAAGGGTATGTAGATGCACTCTCCTCTCGTTGCTAGTTGACTCCATTGATTGATCTTGGTGAAGCGTAGGGAAAATGTTTGTTTTCTGCAACGTTCCCCAACGCCGGTAACCCTCCGGCTCTCCGGTTTTCTCCGAAATCACCCGGAACACTTCCGGTGTCCGAATATAGCCGCCCAATATATCAATCTCTATGTCTCGACCATTTCGAGACTCCTCGTCATGTCCATGATCACATCCGGGACTCCGAACTAACTTCGGTACATCAAAACTCATAATATAACTGTCATCGAAACCTTAAGCGTGCGGACCCTACGGGTTCGAGAACAATGTAGACATGACCGAGACTCGTCTCCGGTCAATAACCAATAGCGGAACCTGGATGCTCATATTGGCTCCTACATATTCTACGAAGATCTTTATCGGTCAGACCGCATAACAACATACGTTGTTCCCTTTGTCATCGGTATGTTACTTGCCCGAGATTCAATCGTCGGTATCTCAATACCTAGTTCAATCTCGTTACCGGCAAGTCTCTTTACTCGTTTCGTAATACATCATATCGCAACTAACTCATTAGTTGTAATTCTTGCAAGGCTTATGTGGTGTGCATTACCGAGAGGGCCCAGAGATACCTCTCCGACAATCGGAGTGACAAATCCTAATCTCGAAATACGCCAACCCAACATTCACCTTTGGAGACACCTGTAGAGCTCCTTTATAATCACCCAGTTATGTTGTGACGTTTGGTAGCACACAAAGTGTTCCTCCGGTAAACGGGAGTTGCATAATCTCATAGTCATAGGAACATGTATATGTCATGAAGAAAGCAATAGCAACATACTAAACGATCGGGTGCTAAGCTAATGGAATGGGTCATGTCAATCACATCATTATCCTAATGACGTGATCCCATTAATCAAATGACAACACATGTCTATGGTTAGGAAACATAACCATCTTCGATTAATGAGCTAGTCAAGTAGAGGCATACTAGTGACGTTTGGTTTGTCTATGTATTCACACAAGTATTATGTTTCCGGATAATACAATTCTAGCATAAATAATAAACATTTATCATGATATAAGGAAATAAAATAATAACATTATTATTGCCTCTAGGGCATATTTCCTTCAGGTACCTCCGCGAAGTAGTCTTCCATCAAATGCTCGTGTCCGAGAGCGGGTTCCGGTAGATGGTGACTCGCCCCATCTTCGACCCTCTCCTCTGATCCATTAGCTTCACGCGGTTTTCAAATGATTGCACGTCGATGATGAGGCTCATCATCTCGACGTCGTCATCTTGCAACAACTCATCAATGTCGGAATCGTCGGATGTCGACCAATCCGACGAATCGGACATTGAGTCCATGACAATCTCCTCATTGTTCATCTCCATCTACAAAGGACAGTCACTAATTAGTGCTAAAAATGAAACAATGGAAAAAAATGAAAAAAATGAAAAAAAAGCACATACCTCACCTCGGAGGAGGCGGCGTCGGCGGCCGACGGGAGGGCGGCCGGGGCAGGGCGGGAGGGGCGGCCAGCGGGAGGGCAGGGCGGCGGTGGCCGGTCCGGGAGGGAGGGGAGGCGGGAGGGCGGACGGTCAGGGTGGGAGGGGAGGCGGGAGGGCGGCCGGGCCGCGGCGGCGCAGGGGAGGCGGGAGGGGACGCCGGGGCGGGGAGGCGGAGGGGACGCCGGGGATGGAGCGTCGGGGTGCGGCGCGGCGGGAGGGCGGCTGTGCAGAGCGGCCGGAGGCCGGCGGCGGCCGGATCTGGGGAGGGGGAGCTGAAAACTCCCTCCCGCGCATCGTTGGCGAGGGAATCGGGTCGGGGAGGGGTTGGGCTGGCCAACCCATGTTTCTACAGGCTAGGAAGGAGAATAGGGGTTGAGCCTCAAATTTTTTTGAGGATTTAAGGTTTAAGGGGTTCTATTCTTTAGGAATTTTTCGTCTCAACCCGTAAAAAAGCGGTTATTTTGAGGGTTTGAGGGTTTAGGGTACTACTAGAAATGCTCTAAGTAAATCAACACAACATCGATAAATGCATATCAGTTCATTTCACACAACCAGACATAGTAAGTTATAATCACATAACAAGTTCATACGTAACACTAGGACTTGCTAACCAGTTCATACAAGTACGATCTAGGACTAGATGGATATACGCAAATCAAACATCAATGCTTCACGCCCTTCCCCTTGTCATCTCCGGAGCGATGGTAGTATGTGCTGATCATGCTTTAGGGTGTAGGGTTTAGGACTAGATAGATATACACAAATCAAACACCAATGAAGCCGATCGGAGTCAGGGTGTTGGGGGATCATAACTGGAGCGAATGGATCTTGCCAGGGTCAAGACGATAAAAATTTACCCCACTTTGCACAATATCCTTATAACTGGAGTTTGTATTTAAAAACGTCAAATGAATGAACCTAGCTACATCTCATACAAAATAATGAAAAATATGGTAAGTACCGAGTAGGATATCACACCACTTCGTAAAAGAATAACCAGTTTTAATAAAGCATATTGTGCAAAGAGTAACGAAGAATTAAATATTATAGTGAATAGAATATTAACCTAATCGCGTATTAGCTTATTTGCATATTAGGCTAATCATGTATTAGCCTAATCACATATTAACCTAATTAAGATATAATATTTATATAAATGGAATATGTACCGTGTGGCAGATTACAAAACTGCCACACGCATCACCCTCCCGATCTCCTTCCTTTCCCGCACCTCTTCGTGATCTCTTTCCTTTCCTCGCGATCCCCTTCCTTTCCCGCGCATGTCCTCCTGATCTCCTTCCTTTCCTCTTGATCTCCTTCCTTTCCCGCCCTCCTAATGCTTGAATTGGGATTTGATCTCTGGTATGCAGGTAATCAACGAAGGGAGCCAACCATCTCATCTATGACGCTCATTGTTGAACAAGCTAAGGAAAATACTGTTTTTGACATGTTTTGCCTTTAATATTTTAGCACTGAAAAGCTTTTGTTTCACCTATCAAACCTGGCACATAAACTTTTCCCGTGGTAAATTCTCCATCACCACCACGATAAATGACGCACCACCAACATGATAACTTTTGTATACCACGCGGTACATTATGTGTAAGTAGCATGGTCATAAGCATTGAAGGCGTGATAACTTTGGTGAAAGCATCGTGGTAACTTTGATCATTGGGAAGAAATTTGTTGAACCCCGGCCTCGGGTAATTTCTATAAATAGCACGATAACATTCACTCCATAGACCTGATAATTTAGATACAAACATCGTGGTAACTTTAACCATTGGGGAAGAAAAATGCAAAAAGATACCAGATAATTTATGTGTAAATAGATGGTAATATACGTAGCGCACGTCTGATAACTAAGGTAGAAACACCATGGTAACTTTGAGCATAGGGAAGTTTTTTTTTTGAAAAGATACTCCGCTATCTTCTGTGTAAATAGCACGGTACTATACCTCCCTCCCCTGGTATTTTTATGTGTAAATAGCATGAAAACATACGCACCGTGATAACTAAACACCATGATATGTTTTTGACCCGTGGAGGGAAATTTTGTTGAAACATATCCCTGATAAATTTGTGTAAATAGCATGATATTTTAAGCACTGCGGACTTGATAGGTTACCTAGAATCACCATGATAACCTTTTGTCCCGGGGAAAAGTTGTTCAAAACTTCCCCGATAATTTTTGTGTGAATAACATGATAATATAAGCACCGCATAACCGATAACTTACAATTTAAACATGATGGTAACTTTTTACCAAAGGAAAACAAGTTGTTTAAAACATACACTCGCCTCGTGAGGCCTCTTAGATGAACACAACACATGATGTGCCACAGAAAAGCTACATAATATTTAGTGTCATGAGGAGGCACATGTGCTCGTGGGTTGGCCCAGAAAAACGGCCCACTTTGACCCGCTATAGGCATGATAAGTTACGCAAAAACATCGTGGTAATTTTTGACTTATGGAAAAAGTTACCGAAACAAACTCAGATTTTTAGGTGTAAGTACCATGATAATATACGAACTGTAGACCCGGTAACTCATGTACAATCCTCCATGGTAACTTTAACCAAGGACGAGGTTGATGTACACATACCCTGATAACTTATGTGTAAGTACCACGATATTTTACACATCGAAGACCTTATAACACAGTGGTAACTTTGAAAGGGGTGTAGTTGTTGAAACATAGTACCTGGTAAGTTCTATGTAAATAGCACGGTAACTTACGCCACACATGCCTGATAACTTGCATGCGAATACCATGGTAACTTTGTCCTGAGGGAAAGTTGTGGTAATTTTTTGTACTTTTTTGTAGTAACACGATTGAAAAAATAAAGGATCAAAACGATTAGTTTCTTTAGTTTGAGCAACAAATACCTAAGGGTGAGGTTGTTGTGGTGGCGCGCTTTGGTGCCAAGGAGGTGTGGGTTCGAATCCCATATGCACAATATTTTTTTATCATGTGTTAGACGTGAAGAAGTGACATTTTTTTCGGGTGTGGGCGCGCGAGATGTGCGGGAGAAGCAGGTTTCTCGGGCGAGCCTGCAAGGTTGTTCGAAAGAAGGTGGGGTCGAAGGAAGGGGGATCGTGTGGTACTTTAAAATGAAAAAAGTAGAGGTTTGTCAGTTTTACTCATATGGCACACATGTGTCAAATATCACAGTCCTTATATAAATACGGGTTTGCTCTTTATGTGAAAATAGTTAGGGAATTGCTTATATTCATCCAGCTGTAGACATCCTCGCGTCAACCGTGTCCTCAGCTTGACATACGTCCCAAAGGCCCCACCCACCGCTTCTTCCTCTCCCCTTATCCCTTCGCTGGTTCTCTCCAACCACACGTTTTCCCCACAAATCAGCATGTTATTGCTTCATCCTCCTTCCTTTCTTCTATCTCTCTTCTCTTCTATCCAGCAAGATCTCGTCGGAGACGTGCTATGCAGCATGATGTGACAGTGGTTTGGCTGCTACAGCCATGCTGTGGCGACCCGCTGCGACGGTGGTCCGGCTGCTTTGGCCATGCTGCTAAGACCTGCTGCGACGGTGGTCCGGCTGCTCCAGCCATGCTGTGGTGACGGCATCGCAGTTGCAAAGCCGCTACTGTGAGTGGCGCCGGCCGACAATACTCACAACAAGTGGTGCTACGACGGCGCTGTCATGCTGTGACGGCGGCTCGAGGCTGCTTCGACGATGCTGCAACGGCGGCTCGGGCTGCTCCGGCAATGCTGCGACGAGGATACTGTGACGGTGCCTCGGGTTGCTCCGGCGATGCTGCGACAGCTCCGTCGTTCCGCGAGCCGGTGCTACCAAGCCGCCGGAGTTGCTACGACGGTGGAGTGCTGCAAGTTGGTGATGCCAGGCCGCCGAAGTCCCAGTGCTCCACGTCCTCAACGTACACAGCAGCGTGCGCCTGTGGCCACGACGCCTGTTGCGGCATCCTCGGCGGTTTCGTGTCCCTCGACGTGCTCAAATCCGAGTAGCCAGCGCTCGAGTAGTAGTTCTGTTGCCCGAGGACAGGGGGACGATCGTGCAGTAGGGGCGTTGTCGCGGTGGCGGGGCGAGGAGTCGACAAAGCACATGCAGCCGATGTACACCTTGACCTTCTCGGCGTCGGAGGACTCTGTCCATGTCGGAGTCCGTGGAGGTGTTCCCGTCGGCGTCGCCCAGCGGCATGTGGCCCCTCCTGAACTTCTCCGACGGCAGCATGCCGAGGCTGCTCCTGAACACAGCCCGCTCACCTCACTACAGGCCCACCCGGGTGACCACCTCCGCGGGCAGGCTCTCTTTGTGGAGCGTGACGAGCATGGACCGGCCATCACTGCTGCCTGTTCCTCTCTGTTGTCGTAGATCAGGCACTTGTCGCCCCCGCGGTCGCTCGCCATGAAGAGGAGTCATATCCGCAGGTAGATGTGCATCTACGGTGGTGGAAGATATATAGGCGAAAAAACCCGCGGCCTATCAACTTCTTCTTTAAAAGTAGAGATTTTTTAAACCCAAATATAAAACACAACTTTTTCTTTCTGGGTTCAGTACCCACATCAATCCCTCCCGCATCGCCCCGCGTGCGACGGGGAGGGCGACCAAGTCGCCCCCGCCAGAGGCCTCCTCCACCCCGCTCCTCCTTCCTCGCCGCCACCACAGGGTGCGGCCAGGCAAAGCCTGGCCGACGCCGGCGCCGGCGGGCCGTTCTCGTCGCCTCGCGCGGTGGCCCCGATGTGGGATGGGGCGGCCTCGGCGGGATGCGGTGCTGGCGGTGGGCGCAGCGGCACGGCGGCTCTCTGGCGCAGTCTCGTGCGGCGGCAGATCGTGGGCCGTGTGCCGGGCGGCGCGGTGGTGGGGAGCTTGGCCGTGGGGGCGGCTCACCTCGTCTTCGATTTGGATCGGGCGGGGGAGGTGCCTGGCGGGACGGTGCGGGCTGGAGCTGGCACGGACGCCGGGGAGGCGGCCCCGGAGCGGTGGTGTGGAGCGGCGTGCTCGGCCTGTCGGTTGATACGTCCATTTTGCATCATGCTTTTATATCGATATTTATCGCATTATGGGATGTTATTTCACTTTATGTCACAATACTTATGGCTATTCTCTCTTATTTTACAAGGTTTACATAAGGAGGGAGAATGCCGGCAGCTGGAATTCTGGGCTGGAA
This sequence comes from Triticum monococcum, assembly GCA_034509565.1. NCBI lineage: Eukaryota > Viridiplantae > Streptophyta > Magnoliopsida > Poales > Poaceae > Triticum > Triticum monococcum. The sequence continues at coordinate 58,085,050 of CM067843.1, read as the reverse complement.
AAGGAGCAAATATTAGAGACCTAGAGCATGTTCGGTACTCCTCCGTGGCCACAAAATCCTGAACTCCACCGCCAGTTTCTGATCGCCAGCTTCTCACGAGTGAGCCGGGATCCAGCGATCCGTTCGCCTACACAGCTTCTCGCTCGCACCAGGGAGCGAGCCTGAAGCCCAACATATTGCCCTTCTGTAGCCCATTCAGATAGACATTGTAGTAGGCTAATAGTCCATACAGTGTGGAAATGATGGGATGGCCCATAGGCCCAGCCAGCTGTAGCTGTTTTAGCAAAAAAGTAATAGCCCGTGTGGGGGTGTGGAGGAGAAAGGACGAGCGAAACGGTACGAGGGGCTCACTTCGCGGTGGCAGGGATCGGTAATATCTCCTCAACTCCCACTTCCCGGTTTTGGAGGAGCTGTGATTTCTCAACTCCACAACTCCTCAAATATTACACTGCGTATTTAGCCAGCTTCCTGTGCCCATAACCAGGGATTAAATCGTTCGGCTGTACTCCACACCTGGAGTTGTGGAGTTGAGAAGCGGGAGGGCTCCCGAACACGCCCCTATTCTGCGCAACTTCAAAAGTCCTGAAACTCCACGGAACGTCTTAAAATAAATAAATAAAATCCTCGCCAAAAATGAAGGCCAGGGGGCCCACACCCTGCTCACGAGGGTGGGGGCGCCCCCCCCCCCCTAGGGCGCGCCCCCCTACCTCGTGGGCCCCCTGGTGTGGCTCTTCGACGCCCATCTTCTCCTATATGAAGTCTTTCGATGAGAAAAAAATAAAAGGAAACTTTTTGGGACAAGACTCCGCCGCCACGAGGCGGAACCTTGGCGGATCCAATCTAGAGCTCTGGCAGAGCTGTTCTGCCGGGGATACTTCCCTCCGGGAGGGGGAAATCATCACCATCGTCATCACCAACGCTCCTCTCATCGGGAGAGGGCAATCTCCATCAACATCTTCACCAGCACCATCTCATCTCTAAACCCTAGTTCATCTCTTGTATCCAATTCTTGTCTCAAAGTCCAGGATTGGTGCTAGTAGGTTGCTAGTAGTGTTGATTACTCCTTGTAGTTGATGCTAGTTGGTTTATTTGGTGGAAGATCATATGTTCAGATCCTATATGCATATTATTACCCCTCTGATTATGAACATGAATATACTTTGTGAGTAATTACGTTCGTTCCTGAGGACAAGGGAGAAGTCTTGCTATTAGTAGTCATGTGAATTTGGTATTCATTTGATATTTTGATAAGATGTATGTTGTCTAGCCTCTAGTGGTGTTATGTGAACGTCGACTACATAACACTTCACCATTATTTGGGCCTAGAGGAAAGCATTGGGAAGTAATAAGTAGATGATGGGTTGCTAGAGTGACAGAAGCTTAAACCCTAGTTTATGCATTGCTTCGTAAGGGGCTGATTTGGATCCATATGTTTCATGCTATGGTTAGATTTACCTTAATACTTTTGTTGTAGTTGCGGATGCTTGCAATAGAGGTTAATCATAAGTGGGATGCTTGTTCAAGTAAGAACAGCACCCAAGCACCGGTCCACCCACATATCAAATTATCAAAGTATCGAACGCGAATCATATGAACGTGATGAAAACTAGCTTGACGATATTCCCATGTGTCCTCGGGAGCGCTTTTCCTATTATAAGAGTTTGTTCCGACTTGTCCTTTGCTACAAAAGGATTGGGCCACCTTGCTGCACTTTATTTACTTTTGTTACTTGTTGCTCGTTACAATCTATCTTATCACAAAACTATCTGTTACCACTTATTTCAGTACTTGCAGAGAATACCTTGCTGAAAACCGATTATCATTTCCTTTTGCTCCTCGTTGGGTTCGACACTCTTACTTATCGAAAGGACTACGATAGATCTCCTATACTTGTGGGTCATCAAGACTCTTTTCTGGCGCCGTTGCCAGGGAGTGTAGCACCTTTGGTAGGTGGAATTTGGTAAGGAAAAATTTATATAGTGTGGTGAAATTTACTGTCACTTGTTACTATGGAAAGTAATTCTCTGAGGGGCTTGTTCGGTGTATCTTCACCCCGTCCAGTAGAGCAAAGAGTTGCTCCTCAACCTACTGAACCTATTGAAAATGAAACTCCTTTTGAATTTCCTTCGGGTATGATGGAAAAACTGCTAGCTAACCCTTTTACAGGAGATGGAACAAAGCATCCTGATGAACACTTAATATATGTGGATGAAGTTTGTGGATTATTTAAGCTTACAGGTATACCCGATGATGTTGCTAAGAAGAAGGTCTTCCCTTTATCTTTGAAGGGAGCCGCATTGATATGGTATAGGCTATGTGATGATATGAGATCATGGGACTATTAAAGATTGAAGTTGGAATTTCATCAAAAGTATTACCCTATGCATCTTGTTTATCGTGATCGCAATTATATATATATAATTTCTGGCCTCGCGAAGGAGAAAGCATCGCTCAAGCTTGGGGGAGGCTTAAATCAATGTTATATTCATGCCCCAATCATGAACTCTCAAGAGAAATGATTATTCAAAATCTATATGCTCGGCTTTCTGATAACAATCGCACCATGCTCGATACTTCTTGTGCTGGCTCTTTTATGATGACGACTATTGAATTCAGATGGAATTTATTGGATAGAATTAAACGCAACTCTGAAGATTGGGACCTCGACGAAGGTAAGGAGTCAGGTATGACATCTAAGTTTGATTGTGTTAAATCTTTTATGGACACCGATACTTTCCGTAAGTTTAGCACTAAATATGGACTTGACTCTGATATAGTAGCTTCTTTTTGTGAATCTTTTGCTACTTATGTTGATCTCCCTACAGAGAAGTGGTTTAAATATCATCCTCCCATAGAAGTAAGAGTAGCTGCACCTATTAAAGTTGAAGAAAAGACTCTCACTTATAATGATCCTATTGTTCCTACTTCTTATGTTGAGAAACCACCTTTCCCTGTTAGAATAAAGAATCATGCTAAAGCTTCAACTGTTGTTCGTAAAAGCAATATTAGAACTTATACACCTCCTGAGCAAGTTAAAGTAGAACCTAATATTGCTATTGTTAAAGATCTCTTGTCTGATAATATTGATGGGCATGTTATTCAGTTCAAAGGTGAAACTGCTAGAATTGCTAAACCATGTGCTAAAGATAAACATAGACATGTGGTAGGCGTGCCTGTTATTTCTGTTAAAATAGGAGATCATTGTTATCATGGCTCATGTGATATGGGTGCAAGTGCTAGTGTTATACCGCATACTTTATACGAAGAAATTAAGAATGAAATTGCACCTGCTGAGTTAGAAGATATTGATGTTACTATTAAACTTGCTAATAGAGATACTATTGCACCAATTGGAATTGTTAGAGATGTTGAAGTCTTGTGTGGGAAGACTAAATATCCTGCTGATTTTCTTGTTCTTGGTTCCCCACAAGATAGCTTTTGTCCCATTATATTTGGTAGACCCTTCTTAAATACTATCAATGCTACCATAGACTGCACAAAGAATGTTGTTACTATTGGATTGGATGATATGGTTCATGAGTTTAATTTCTCTAAATTTAGTAAACAACATCGTGAGGAAGAATTATCTAGTAAGGATTAAATTATTGGTCTTGCTTCTATTGCCGTACCTCCTAGTGATCCTTTAGAACACTATTTGCTAGACCATGAAAATGATATGTTCATGAATGAAAGAAGGAAATAGATGAAGTATTCTTTAAACATGAACCTATTCTGCAACACAATTTGCCTGTTGAAACCTTAGGGGATCCTCCTCCACCCAAGGGTGATCCCATGTTTGAGCTTAAACCTTTGCCTGATAATCTTAAATATACTTATCTTGATGAAAAGAAGATATATCCTGTTATTATTAGTGCTAACCTTTCAGAGCATTAAGAAGAAAGATTGTTGAAAACTCTGAAGAAGCATCGTGCTGCTATTGGATATACTCTTGATGATCTTAAGGGCATTAGTCCCACTCTATGTCAACATAAAATAAATTTGGAAGCAGATGCCAAACCAGTTCGTGATCCTCAACGACGTCTGAATCCTGAAAGAAGTGGTAAGAAAAGAAATACTAAAACTTCTGGAGGCAGGTATAATCTATCCCGTTGCTGATAGTGAGTGGGTAAGTCCTGTCCATTGTGTCCCTAAGAAGGGAGGTATTACTGTTGTTCCTAATGATAAAGATGAATTGATTCCACAAAGAATTATCACAGGTTATAGGATGGTAATTGATTTTCGCAAATTAAATAAAGCTACTAAGAAAGATCATTACCCCTTACCTTTTATTGATGAAATGCTAGAAAGATTATGCAAACATACAAACTATTGCTTTCTAGATGGTTATTCTGGTTTCTCTCAAATACCTGTATCGGCTAGAGATCAATTAAAGACTACTTTTACATGCCCTTTTGGTACTTTTGCTTATAGATGTATGCCTTTTGGTTTATGTAATGCACCTGCTACCTTTCAAAGATGCATGATGACTATATTCTCTGACTTCTGTGAAAAGATTTGTGAGGTTTTCATGGATGATTTTTCCGTCTATGGTTCCTCTTTTGATGATTGCTTCAGCAATCTTGATTGAGTTTTGTAGAGATGTGAAGAAACTAATCTTGTCTTGAATTGGGAAAAGTGCCACTTTATGGTTAATGAAGGTATTGTCTTGGGGCATAAAGTTTCTGAAAGAGGTATTGAAGTTGATAAAGCCAAGGTTGATGCTATTGAAAAGATGCCATGTCCCAAGGACATCAAACGTATAAGAAGTTTCCTTGGTCACGCCGGATTTTACAGGAGGTTCATTAAGGACTTCTCAAAAATTTCTCGACCTGTGACTAATTTATTGCAAAAAGATATACCATTTGTCTTTGATGATGATTGTGTAAAAGCATTTGAAATACTTAAGAAAGCATTAGTCTCTGCACCTGTTGTTCAGCCACCTGATTGGAATTTACCCTTTGAAATTATGTGTGATGCTAGTGATTATGCTGTAGGTGATGTTCTAGGGCAAAGAGTTGATAAGAAATTAAATGTTATTCATTATGCTAGTAAGACTCTAGACAATGCTCAAAGAAACTATGCTACTACTGAAAAAGAGCTTTTAGCAGTTGTATTCGCTTGTGATAAGTTCAGATCTTATATTGTTGATTCTAAAGTAACTATTCAAATTGATCATGCTGCTATTAAATATCTTATGGAAAAGAAAGATGCTAAACCTAGACTTATTAGATGCGTTCTCTTGCTACAAGAATTTGATTTGCATATTGTTGATAGAAAGGGAGCTGAGAACCCCATTGCAGACAACTTTTCTAGGTTAGAAAATATTTTTGATGACCCACTACCTATTAATGATAACTTTCCTGGTGAACAATTAAATGTTATAAGTACCTCTCGTAGTACTCCATGGTATGTTGATTATGCTAATTATATTGTTGCTAAATTTATACCACCTAGCTTCACATACCAGCAAAAGAAAAAGGTTTTCTAAGATTTGAGACATTACTTTTGGGATGACCCACATCTTTATAAAGAAGGAGTAGATGGTGTTATTAGACGTTGTGTACCTGAGCATGAACATGAACAAATCCTACGCAAGTGTCATTCCGAGGCTTATGGAGGACACCACGCTGGAGATAGAACTGCACATAAGGTATTGCAATCTGGTTTTTATTGGCCTACTCTCTTCAAGGATGCCCGTAAGTTTGTCTTGTCTTGTGATGAATGTCAAAGAATTGGTAATATTAGTAGATGTCAAGAAATGCCTATGAATTATTCACTAGTTATTGAACCGTTTGATGTTTGGGGCTTTGATTATATGGGACCTTTTCCTGCCTCTAATGGATACACACATATTTTAGTTATTGCTGATTACGTTACTAAGTGGGTAGAAGCTATTCCAACTAGTAGTGCTGATCATAACACTTCTATTAAAATGCTTAAGGAAGTTATTTTCCCGAGGTTTGGAGTCCCTAGATATTTAATGACTGATGGTGGTTCACACTTTATTCATGGTGATTTCCGTAAAATGCTTGCTAAATATGATGTTAATCATAGAATTGCATCTCCTTATCACCCACAGTCTAGTGGTCAAGTAAAATTGAGCAATAGAGAGCTCAAATTAATTTTGCAAAAGACTGTTAATAGGTCTAGAAAGAATTGGTCCAAGAAACTTGATGATGCATTATGGGCTTATAGAACTGCATATAAAAATCCTATGGGTATGTCTCTGTATAAAATGGTCTATGGAAAAGCATGTCACTTACCTCTCGAACTAGAACATAAGGCATATTGGGCTATTAAAGAGCTCAACTATGATTTTAAACTTGCCGGTGAGAAGAGTTTATTTGATATTAGCTCACTTGATGAATGGAGAACCCAAGCTTATGAAAATGCCAAGTTGTTGAAAGAAAAAGTCAAAAGATGGCATGACAAAAGGATACAAAAGCGTGAGTTTAATGTAGGTGATTATGTATTGCTATACAACTCTCGTTTAAGATTTTTTGCAGGCGGACTTCTCTCAAAATGGGAAGGCCCCTATGTTATCAAAGAGGTCTATCGTTCCGGTGCCATAAAAATCAACAACTTCGAGGGCACAAATCCGAAGGTGGTAAACGGTCAAAGAATCAAACATTATATCTCAGGTAATCCCATAAATGTTGAAACCAATATTATTGAAACCGTAACACCGGAGGAATACATAAGGGACACTTTCCGGAGTGTTTCAGACCCTGAAAAGGAATAGGTATGTGGTACGGTAAGTAAACCGACTCCAAAACAATTTTTAAGGCAATATTTCTCCGTTTTGGAATATTTAGAAAAATAGAAAAATAAGTAGCAGGCCGGGAAGGACACGAGGGTGGTGGGCGCGCCCTACCCCCCTCGGCGCGCCCCCTACCTCGTTAGCACCTCGTGTGCCTTCCGGACTCCATTTTCTTGCACGATACGTATTTTGGTCGGTAAAAATTCATTATATATTCTCCCGAAGGTTTTGACTCTCGTATCACGCAAATATCCTCTGTTTTCGTTTTGAGTTGTCCCGTTGCAGATTAAATCAACATGTCTTCCCAGGATTCAGAAGGAGAAAGCTATGTGGATGATTACTTAGCAAATCCAAAGGTCTATGGAGATGTGGAACACGATGGGTGGACCACGGAGGAAGAAGAGGACTATGAACCCAAGGGAAAGGAGGAGACGAGCTCAGATGAAGAGGAAGCACCATTACCTCAACTTGGGGACATGCACGTGGAGTTCAAAAAGTCAAGTCTCCCGGATAGGGTAAAGAAACCCAAGTTCGAGTTTATCCTTTTTCTTCTCTTGCAGGAAAATAAGCAGGACCTATGCAAAAAGATATTAACCTTGGAGTGGGAGATTGATGATCTGAGGGATCAAAATGCCGTCCTCAAGCGCAAATTAAGGGAGAAGCCTAAGCCATCAACTAAGTCAACATCACCTCCACCTTCTTCACCAACCAAGGAGATATAATTACATGGGTATGGGCACTCCCCTTGGCAACTGCCAAGCTTGGGGGAGGTGCCCCGGTATCATATCACAATCACAACTCCTATCTTTACCGTTTTTCTTAGTTCGATCCTATTAGTAGTATCTTGATCTAGTAGAATAAAGTTTATGGCATGATCTAGTGTTGAGTTTGGTTTATGATCCCTCTATGTAATCGAGTCCATGAGCTATATATAATAAAGATTAGTGTTGAGTCAAGGGCTTGATTATTTTGCCATGATCTTGGGTGAATAAAAGAAAAGAGAAAAAGAATAAAAAGAAGCAAAAAGTTCATATTGATCTTATTGAGAGTAATGACTTCACATAGAAAGAGTATGATGATTAAAAGTTGTTGGGAGTTGGCAGACATAGCTTTGGTCATTGTTGCAATTAATAGGAAGTAATAAGGAAAGAGAGGTTTCACATATAGATATATTATCATTGACATCTTTTATGATTGGGAGCACTCATTAAAATATGACATGCTAAAGAGTTGATGTTGGACAAGGAAGACAACATAATGAGTTCACTAGTAGAAAAAGGGTCAAACGTGAAGCACATTAGTGCCGGTTTGTATTTGAGCCAGCCGGCACTAATGTATACATTAGTGCCGGTTCCAACGGCTAGCCGGGCCTCCATCATTAGTACCGGTTCGTGGTGAACCTTTAGGACCGGTTCGTGCCACGAACCGGTACTAATGAGAGTGGTGGCAGGATGTTGACAGAATGGGGCCCCTCCAGCCCCTTTAGTACCGGTTCTTGGCACGAACCGGTACTAAAGGTCATCCTATATAAACCCTTCGTCCACCAGCACTCTGTTCTTCCCCCTTTCCCCTCTCCCTCTCCTCTGTTCTTCCCTTCTTCCTCTCGAGTTCATCACAAAATTTGCCCAAAATTTGTGAAGATTTGAAGGCCCTCATCCATTCAAATGATCACAAAGGTTAGCAACTTTGTCCTTTCATCTCTCATTGCTAGATTAGCTCTTGCATTGGTTTATATAGTGATTAATTTGGGAGGATATATATATGTGCTAGTATTTGATTTATATGCAATTTGAGGTCAAAAATAACACTTAGTTTGCATATGTAGGTGTGGTTTACTTAGTGCCTTCTAAATCTCCATCGTAGCCACTGTCGATCGCCCGCACCGTCCCGTTGCCGGCACCACCTTGTGGTGAGCCTCTTATTCATGAAATTTTATATAAAAATTGATGTTTGTGTGATTTGGATATATAGTTACTCGTATAATTATCTTACCCGTACGTTGTTTGTTATACATATAGTGTCATGGTTTTGATATCCGTCCCCGTCGGCCCTAGTCCTTGTTATGATTCGGATGTGGTATGTATATTCTCTTTTAAAACTAGTTGCATTTCGTGTTTATGACAAATTATGCCCATCAAGTTGACATAGAAATTTTTTCTAGGAGGTATGTGAACCGGAAATTCCAACCGACCCTATTGCCGAGAGGTTAAATTTAGTTGAAAGAGAAAACGAGTACTTGAAAGAAAAATTGAAAAGAATTGAGGGGGAGAAGATGGAATTGGAGTTGCATGTTGCGGATGTCGTCGATGATCACAAGATCAAGATGGAGAAAATGCGCTTGAAGATTAGAAAGATTAGAAAATATGCCATCGATAGTGAGGCTTGGTATCATTATGCTGTTGGATCCATTGTTACCTTAGTTGCGATCTTGATCATATTTGTTGTTGCATTTAAATGCTTTAGCTAGAGAGTTATTTGTTTGTTGGATTTAAGTGTTGTATGAACTTTATGTATGAACTTGTATTAATTGTATGAACTTGTATTAATTTGGTCTATTCGGTGTTGTGTAATGAAGATGAGCCGGCAATGGATGTACGATGACCGATGCTCTCCCGAGTTCATTAATGGCGTGCATACTTTTCTGCTTGCAGCTGAGGCAAACAAGCGGGCGGATGGTTTTATGCCTTGTCCATGTGCTCCCTGTAAGAATGGTCACAATTACTCTACGTCAAGAACCATTCACGTCCACCTGTTTAAGTCCGGTTTCATGCCCCATTATAATGTTTGGACCAAGCACGGAGAAAGAGGGGTTATGATGGAAGACAATGAAGAAGAAGAGGACGACGACAGCTATCCTGGCCATGGGTTCCCTGAATACGATGATACAACAATGGGGGGAGAAGCTGAGCCGGTAATGTGGGAAGAAGCTGAGCCGGCAATGCGGGAAGAAGCTGAAGAAGAGGCATCAGATGAGCCCCTTGATGATCTAGGTCGGGCCATTGCCGATGCAAAGAGAAACTGCGCAAGTGATTTGGAGAAGAAGAAGTTGCAGCGCATGTTAGAGGATCACAAAAAATTGTTGTACCCGAATTGCGTAGGTGACAAGAAAAAGCTGGGCACCACACTGGATTTGCTGCAATGGAAGGCAGAGAATGGTGTATCTGACAAGGGATTTGGAAAGTTGCTGGTAATGATAAAGGATATGCTTCCAAAGGACAACGAATTGCCCGAGAGTACATACGAAGCAAAGAAGGCTATCTGCCCTCTAGGGTTAGAGGTGCAGAAGATACATGCATGCCCTAATGATTGCATCCTCTACCGCGGTGAGTACGAGGATTTGAACGCTTGCCCGGTATGTGGTGCATTGCGCTATAAGATCTGCCGCGATGACCCTGGTGATGTCGAGGGCCGGCGCCCCAGGAAGAAGATTCCTGCCAAGGTGATGTGGTATGCTCCTATAATACCACGGTTGAAACGTTTGTTCCAAAACAAAGAGCATGCCAAGGCGATGCGATGGCATAGAGAAGACCGTAAGAAAGACGGAAAGTTGAGAGTACCCGCTGACGGGTCGCAGTGGAGAAAAATCAAAAGAAAGTACGGGAAGGAGTTTGCAGATGACGCAAGGAGCGTATGGTTTGGTCTAAGCGCAGATGGCATTAATCCTTTTGGGGAGCAGAGCAGCAACCATAGCACCTGGCCTATAACTCTATATTTATATAACCTTCCACCTTGGTTGTGCATGAAGCGGAAGTTCATTATGATGCCAGTGCTCATCCAAGGCCCTAGCAACCCGGCAACGACATTGATGTGTACCTAAGGCCATTAGTTGAAGAACTCTTACAACTGTGGAATGGAACAGGTGTACGTGCGTGGGATGAGCACATGGGGGAAGAATTTGACCTAAAGGCATTGCTGTTCATGACCATCAATGATTGGCCTGCTCTCAGTAACCTTTCAGGACAGACAAACAAGGGATACCGCGCATGCACGCACTGTTTGGACGATACCGACAGTATATATTTGGCTAATTGTAAGAAGAATGTGTACCTGGGACATCGTCGATTTCTTCCGAGCAGGCATCCCGTAAGAAAGAAAGGCAAGCATTTCAAAGGTGAGGCGGATCACCGGAAGAAGCCTCGCCACCGTATTGGTGCTGATGTACATGATATGGTAAAGGATTTAAAGGTGGTCTTTGGAAAGGGTCCTGGTGGACAACCTATTCCGAATGACGCTGACGGACGCTCACCCATGTGGAAGAAGAAATCTATATTTTGGGACCTGCCCTATTGGAAAGACCTCGAGGTCCGCTCCGCAATCGTTGTGATGCACGTGACGAAGAATCTTTGTGTGATCCTGCTTGGCTTCTTGGGCGTGTATGGGAAGACAAAAGATACACCTGAGGCACGGGAGGACCAGCAACGTATGCACGGAAAAGACGGCATACATCAGGGTCATGCAAGCTATGCTCTTACCAAAGAAGAGAAGGAAATCTTCTTTGAATGCCTGCTCAGTATTAAGGTACCGTCTGGCTTCTCGTCGAATATAAAGGGAATAATAAACATGGCAGAGAAAAAGTTCCAGAACCTAAAGTCTCATGACTACCACGTGATTATGACGCAATTGCTTCCGGTTGCATTGAGGGGGCTTCTACCGGAGAACGTTCGATTAGCCATTGTGAAGCTATGTGCATTTCTCAATGCAATCTCTCAGAAGGTAATCGATCCAGAAATCATACCAAGGTTACAGAATGATTTGGTGCAATGTCTTGTCAGTTTCGAGTTGGTGTTCCCACCATCCTTCTTCAACATCATGACGCACGTCCTAGTTCACCTATGCGAAGAGATTAACGTTTTGGGTCCTGTATTTCTATACAATATGTTCCCCTTTGAGAGGTTCATGGGAGTCTTAAAGAAATATGTTCATAACCGTGCTAGGCCAGAAGGAAGCATCTCCAAGGGCCGTCAAAATGAGGAGGTCATTGAGTTTTGTATTGACTTTATTCCTGACCTTAAGCCGATTGGTGTTCCTGAATCGCGGCATAAGGGCAGACTGGATGGAAAAGGCACGCTAGGAGGGGAACAAATAATATGTATGGACGGACATTCTCTCACTGAAGCACACTACATAGTTCTACAGAATTCCACCTTGGTGGCTCCGTATATGGATGAACACAAGAATTTGCTACGCTCCAAACACCCGGAGCGGTCTGATGACTGGATTACACGTGAACAAACCAGGAGTTTCGCCAGCTGGTTGCAAGCACGTACCATGCATGACACCTCTATTGAAGATGACCTGTACTTGCTGTCCCAGTTACCATCTTCGAATATAATGACTTTCAAAGGGTACGAGATAAATGGTAATACATTTTACACGATCGCCCAAGATAAGAAGAGCACCAACCAAAACAGTGGTGTCCGCTTTGATGCAGAAACCAAGACGGGAAAGGAAACATATTATGGTTATATACAGGACATATGGGAACTTGACTATCGACGTGGTTTGAAGGTCCCTTTGTTTCGGTGCAAATGGGTCAATATGACACGAGGCGGGGTAACGAAAGACCCGCAGTACGGAATGACAATAGTGGACCTCAACAATCTTGCATATGCAGACGAACCATTCGTCCTAGCCAATGATGTGGCACAGGTTTTCTATGTGAAGGACATGTCTACCAAGCCAAGAAAAAGAAAAGATAAGGAAGCGAATGCATCGTACGATGAGCCAAAGCGGCACATAGTTCTTTCTGGGAAGAGAAACATCGTGGGAGTGGATGACAAGACAGACAAGTCAGAAGATTATGAAAAGTTTGATGAAATTGCTCCATTCACAGTGAATATTGACCCGAGCATCCCGTTAAATGATGAAGATTTTCCATGGCTACGACGCAAAGGGACAGACGCGAAGAAAAAGTTTCACACCCAAAGATCTGGGATGTGATCTGGGATGCAAGCAAATTCTTTCATGCATTTACTGTTTTTTTCAGCTAAATGACCCTGAAGTTGAAAAGCATTTCAAATGAACTCAGAAAAGGATGAAAGTTGGCATGGCATCATAATTTCACCCACATAGCATGTGTAAAAAAGTAGAGAGGGTTACCGCAAAAACTTAATGCACTTCGTGTACAAAATGGTCAATCTGTTTCGAAGTATCAGGGTTTCGGACGAAAACTCATCCGTTACAAAGTCATTTCATTTTTTAAATAACTTAAGCATTACCAGATTGAATATAATGATAAAACACACTAATATTAAACATAACAAAAAAGAATCACTGGAAAATGTATTTTTAAAGTTAAGTTATTCACAAACTAGTGATTCACACAAATTTCAAATAATTCAAAATATAAACTATTCAAATTTAAAAACTACCGGCACTAACTGAAAGTTTCTAAAAACTATCAAAAATATTCACAAAGAAACTCTAAATACAGCAAAAAACAACTAAAAATAAATAAAACAAAATAAATAAAGTAGAAAAGAAAAAACTAAATGAAAAAAAGCCCACCTACTGGGCCACAGCGGCCTGCATACGACTAGAAACCCAACCTGTTATTGGGCCAGGATGCAGGCCCGCAAGCCCAATAGGCCCCACAGGGCAGCATAGAACATGTAGGCCCAGTAGGCCTGCTTTGGAGAGGAGCTCGAGAGAGCTACCGCACGGGGGTTTATAAACCAGTGCGGTCGCCCCTCGGCTAGCGATGTGGGACTAAACTTGCGCACCGCACCTGCGCCAGCGCACCCCCTTTAGTACCGGTTCATGGCACCAACCGGTACTAAAGGGGGGGTCTTTAGTACCGGTTGGAACCACCACCCGGTACTAAAGGCCTGCCCTTCCCGCTGCTTGGCCTGGCCAAAACAGGCCTTTAGTACCGGTTGGTGGCTCCAACCGGTACTAAAGGTGGCTTCTATATATACAGCACTTCGCAAAATTTCATTCTCCCTCTATTTCTTCCCGATCGTTCGACGCCGTCGCCGCCCCCGTCCTACGCCGCCCCCGTCGCGCGCCGTTGCCGTCGCCACCCCCATCCTCGTCGCCGCCCTCATCCCCATCGCCGCCCCCGTCGCCGTCGCCGCCCTCGTCTTCGTCGCCGTCCCGGGCCCGTCCTCGCGCCGTCCCCGCGTCGCCGCGCCCCCGTCACGCCCCGGCCCGTCGCCGCCCCGGGCCGTCGCCGTCGCCCCGCTGTGAGCTCTCCCCCTCTAACCCCTCTCCCTCGCCCCCGGTGGCCACCATGGGCGCCGCCCCCCGAGCCCATATATACACACACAAGCATGCATGATGAACACACACACACTGTTTTTAGTGTTAGATCGATGCTTAGTGTTTAATTAGTATGGAATAGCATATATATATATAGAATTTTGACATATGAAATGCTTAGTGTTAGATGCTTAGTGTTAGATGCTTAGTGTTTTTAGTGAGCCCGGATATAATTAGTGTTTAATTAGTATGGAATTTTTTTATATAATGTTGTTTTTCTGTTTTTAATGGATGTATAGAAGTTGTTTTTCTGTTTTTAGTGTTAGATGCTTAATTAGTATGAAATAGCATATAGAATTTTGACATATGCAATGATAGCATAATTAGTGTTACATTTAATTTGCATATAGTATTTGTTGTCGATGATGCCCGGCCCGCATCCTCGCCGTCGACCCGTTCGCGACGACGTCCTACTTCAGAGGACCCATGTCCGGGACTGGGCTCCGCCGGGCTGGCACTGGGAGGTGCTACCTTCAGGGGCGCGACGCTTGGTGAGGAACCCGGCCCCGGGTCCCGTCGTCGACCCTCATCTCCTTTGGTGGCATTCGCGTGGGCCACTTTCGGTGCGGAGGGAGCCGGCCCCGCCGGAGGTGATACGTCGCCGTGTCAGGGAGGAGGACGAGCACGTCCGTCGCTACATGGCTGCTATGGACGTCAGGTTCTCCAATACCTGGCAGGTTCTTTGGGGAGATCACCCGAGCTATGATCCAGTGATGGTTCCTTCTCTTTGGGTGTCCACCGCCCGCACCTCAGGAACCGCGAGTGGCCTAGATTACTCTGTAGTATTCGATCTTTATTAGCTAGCTAGCTAGTGATATATTATTCGAGACGATGTATTCGAGACTATATATATCTATTATTCGAGACGATGTATTGAGATTATATCTATTATTCGAGACGACGTATTCGAGATTAAATCTATTATTCGAGATGATGTATTCGAGATTATATCTATTATTCGAGACGATGTATTCGAGATTATATCTATTAATCAAGATTATACTAAATTGTTTTATATTTCTTTTGGCATAGTTAAATAAAAGCTATGGCGGACAATACCGACAGAGAGAGAGAACAGACCATGTTCGATATCATACGTGGGCCAGATGATGATCAGAATGAAGAAGATTTTGACGGCTCCGAATTTCTAAACAACACCGGAGAGGGTGATATGATATTCGATCGCGACGACCGAGAAGATGAAGTCATGAACTACGACGAGGTATATATATTTATATAAGCAGGAATCTGGTGATCATCGCATGTTTTAAATGAGTTGAAGGTATATTAACGAATCGATCTTTCTTCTTTCAGCCATCCAGATCGAGCAAAAGGACGAAACGAGGCCCGAACAAAAAGTTGAAGGAGGGCGTAAAGTACAATATCGAGGCATTCAAACCTAATGGCGAACCATTAGCGCCTAAGAAGATTGCGGACAAGTTCGTTCGTCAGTGCGGAGTTCTTGTGAAGGACCTACTCCCGATCTCCCTTCAAGAATGGAGAAAGCCAGCGAAGCCACGTCTAGATGTTACTTTTGTCGACGAGAATCAAAAAAAACTGCTTTGGGATACTCTCATGGAACATTTCACCCTACCAGATAATATCACAGAAGCAGATGTGCGGAAAGTCAAGGACGCTGCTTTTAGGAAGATGGCGGTTGCATTCAAGAACCACAAGAGAATGACGTGGGAGAAGTACGTCAAGGAAGGAAGGAAGACTCCAGTATTCGAGGGGATACTAGAGAATCAAAGTGCTCATTGGGACGATTTCATGAAATTCAAGGATTCAGAATTAGCTAAGGAACGGTCGAGAATAAACAAGGCCAATGCCGGAAAAAAGGATAAGTTCCATAAGCTGGGGCCAGGTGGCTACGCGGTGGCAATGCCTAAGTGGGATAAGTCTGAGAAAGAGATGGAGGATGCAAGTGTCACTCCGGTTACTAAGAGCTGGTCCCCCAGGTGCAGGACTTGGTTCTATGCGCATGGGGGGAGTTGGACCCGAAGACAGACAATGTTTCGAGGAAGGCATGTCTGAAGGGAGCCGAGGATGCGCTACTTGTTGCAATAGAAGAGGCTCGATCGGGGGTGTTCCAGCCCAACAGAGAGAACGACGAGCTTACGCGTCCCCTGGGAAATCCTGAACACCCGGGAAGAACACGAGGCAAGGGCGCTATTCCGTGGTATGAGGGGTTTTCGGACTGGAACGCGGACTACAAAACCCGTGCGAGAAAGAAGATTGCGGAGGACAAGAAGAGGAAGATGGAGGAGGAGCAGAGGAAGCGGGACTATGAACGCCTTCAAGGCCTAGAAGCAAGTCAGGCGGAATTGGCAGCTAAATTCCAGCGGCAGCAGGAGAAGATCGACTCACTTATCCAGCAAAGGGGGTCTCAGCAGCTGCAGCAGCTAGCGGATGATCCAGCCTTGGATACCACCGCCCCATCCATGCCGAGAAGCAGCGTGGGTTCCGCCCCGGGCAACGCAGTAGTGCTGGATAGATACCCCGTGGATGACATCACGGAGAACACTAACTGCGAGCTACACTTCAAAATGAAGAACATATCCATGAAGGTGGCGGACGCCGTTGCTTTTTCAAATTCCCCCGAGGCAACCTTCCATTGCAACCCGATTCCGGTGGGCTATGCTCGTGTCTTGGTTGATGAGGTGGCGGACCAATATTCGGGGCTAGAGCTTGACATTCCTGGAGGTGACGAGGAGCACACACTCGGAGATGCCAAACATCGCATCATCCTATGGAGAAAGGATTGCATCATTTTTCAAAGGCCACCGACACCGCGTCACCCGACTCCTCGTCGAAGTCCGCCACCGAGTCAGCAAACTCTCGCTCCTCCAAGTCCACCAACGCGTGAGGCCACTCCTCCTCCTCCAAGTTCGACAAAGTGTCAGGCCACTCCTCCTCCAAGTCCGACACAGCGTCAGACGTCCACTCCTCCTCCAAGTCCGGCACAGCTTCAGGCCACTCCTCCTCGTCCAACTCAGCCCCGTCAGCCGTCTCCGCCGCCTCAGCAATCACAGAAGAGACACCCCGCAGCTATGGTGCATAGCGGTACGAGTCGAGGTCATAGTACAGGAAGTACAGGCGGAGCCAAGCGATATAAATATGGTCCAAACCTCAGTACTCCTCTTCCTGTGAGGGCTTACGATAGGACCGAGGAGCAAACCAATGCCATAGTGCGGGCAGAAGTCGACGCCCATTTTGGACCAAAACCGCCACCGCCGCCAAGGGAGAAAGTGCCTGTGGAAGTAGTTGACCACTTCCTTCGTATGGCTCAACCACCAGCTCCTAAGCCTGTTGACTCAGACTATGAGCGCCACATCAGGAAGTTACATCGACAACGTCTACAGAAGGAGGCGAGCTCGAGCTCGAGCAAACAACAAGCAGCTGTCAAAAAATGCGGGAAAACCGTTGCCCAGCTGGGAAAACAGGCGGCGCAATCGATCCCCCCGCTTGTTGTGCCGCCAACAACACGTGACAGTACGCGCGCCCAATATTATTGTGGCCAAACAGTTTACGTTCCCGAGGTGGGCGATGTGGTAATAACCCAGGAGCATATAATGCAGGCTGAAGAACTCAAGATCACTGTTGGACAACTCCTCGAGATCGAGGACATGCCTCCGATTACAGAGGAGGAAATAAAACGGAAATTTGTCCGGGGCCAACCTTTGGTCGAGCCAGAAGATGTCAAGAAGCTCCCAACGAGAATGTATGAATTGCATCAATGGTACATGGACATTAGCAAGAGATCCGATCGAGAGTCCCTCATGGTATATGTCAAGAAGGATGATTACTACCATGAGAAAGTTGTGGCCATTGAGTATTCTGAACTGTTTAAGTTATACAATCAAGACGCACTCGACAAATCTATCGTCAGTTGCTATTGTCTGTAAGTGATTTCTTTCTGTAATTTAAGTCTCAAGCTAGCTGTAGTGATCCTTTTGATCAATCATTATGTGTAATTATCCTCACTATATTCTTTTCTGTGGTATTATGCAGGATGAAGATGTATGAAATGAGAAAAGGTGGACGCTATGGCATTGGGTTCATTGACCCAAACACCGTTAATGAATACACATGGAAATTAGATTCATATTATGAAAAAGAGGTAGAGGACAGCATGTTAGAGTTCTTCAAGTGCCTCAAATACAATGAAGATATACTACTTCCTTACAACTTCGAGTGAGTCACACTTTCTTGTACTATAAATTCTCTGTTTTTGCCTACTAGCTAGCTACATGTTTTTGCTTACATATGCCCGCTTAATTAAGACATGCAAACGTATGTGCATGCAGATTTCACTAGATCTTATGTATCATTAAAGTTGACGCCGGAACAGTTGAAATACTGGACTCGCTACTCACAGCAAAAGCTAACTACAACATCTTGTATGGGATAGTCAACAGGTAATTTCAATCATTATTTATAACTACATATCTCGGCCTATTTAGTTCGTCATTTCATGATATGAACTATTTAATAACCCCTTTATTCATTTCTTTGTCGGCGGGCAGGGCTTGGGCAAGGTTCATCAGCGTCACGGAAGGCGAATGGAAACCACAGCTGAAATGGTTTCGATCCAAGGTAAGTAATTAAGTAGTACTATAGCTAGCTAGCTACCTGCCATCTCTTTAATTATCATGCTTGATTAATTATTATCTGATCAAATTAAATTCCATTCTCGTAATAAAGGCCCTGAAGCAGGCGCAGGGGACTGATCTGTGTGCATACTGTGTTTGCGAGAACATTCGCATGATGGCGTCCGAAAGAAGCAGATCTCAAAGACAGGAATGGGTACGCTTGTTAGAACACTATTCACAATTTTTACACCATTATCGATATCTAGTCACACAACTAATACACATGCATATTGATCTCCTTCTTAACAGTTCTATGAGGTGCGGGATAAGCTCCTACCAACGGAGCGCGTACAAGCACTTCAAGAGGAAATAGCGGGATTTTTGCTCGACCAGGTCATAAATCCGAAGGGAGAATACTATTACCCGCTACCGCCCCCATCGACCAAGTCATGAACCACTTCCAATTGTCTCATGCTCCGAAGGCACCAATCAGGCTAATGCCACTGGCTCCGAAGGCAACATATGCATATGTAGGAGAAATTGTGTATATAGCTATACATGTGTGTATGTGTGAATTAATATGGTGGTTTGTGAGACATGATTGATGATATATATATGATTGGTTCTACTAGAAATTATATATATATATATATATCTGCATAACATGTACAATGTGTAGTACCGTAAAATATCAGCAAACGAAAAAGAATTAAAATGGAAAACACAAAATTAAATGAAAAAAATCATAAAACTAAAAAAAAACCCCAAACCATTTAGTACCGGTTGGTTTTACCAACCGGTACTAAAGGGCTCCCGGCCCCCGGAGCTGGCTTGTGCCACGTGGTGGCACTTTAGCGCCGGTTCGTGCTGAACCGGTACTAAAGGGGGGGGCCTTTAGTGCCGAAATAATAGTGCCGGTTCCATAACCGGCACTAAAGGCCCTTACGAACCGGTGCTATTGCCCGGTTTTCTACTAGTGGTTATGTCTTTCTTATATCTGAGATAAAGTATGTTGTCATGGATCCTCTAACTTGTTGAGCTTGCCTTTCCCCCTCATGCTAGCCAAACTCTCAGCACCAAGTAGAAATACTACTTGTGCTTCCAAATACCCTTAAACCAGTTTTGCCATGAGAGTCCACCATATCTACCTATGAATTGAGTAAGATCCTTCAAATAAGTTGTCATCAGTGCAAAGCAATAAAAATTGCTCTAAATATGTATGATTGATTGGTGTGGGAGAAATAAGCTTTATACGATCTTGTGATATGGAAGTAATAAAAGCGACGGACTGCATAATAAAGGTTCACATCACAAGAGGCAATATAAAGTGACGTTCTTTCGCATTGAGATTTTATGCATCCAACCATAAAAGCGCATGGCAACCTCTGCTTCCCTCTGCGAAGGGCCTATCCTTTATTATTATCTTCTACCTTATGCAAGAGTCATGGTGATCTTCACCTTTTTTTTTATTTTATCCTTTGGCAAGCTCAGCATGTTGGAAAGAACATATATATATATATATATATATATATATATATATATATATATATATATATATAATTGGATGTAGGGGAGCATGAACCATTATTGTTGACATTACCCTTGAGGTAAAAGGTTGTGGGGCAAAACTATAAAGCCCCTATCTTTCTTTGTGTCCGATTAAAACTCCGTAACCACAAGTATTGCGTGAGTATTAGCAATTATGAAGGACTAAATGATAGTTGAGTACGTGGACTTGCTTTTTAGCTCTGACATAGACTCTTTCCGATGTTATGATAAATTGCAATTATAGTTTGTCAGAGCCCAATAAGGTTTATGATTTATACTTTTACATTGTGAATAGATCATCACTTGAATATAAGTAATCATATGACAAAATCTATATATGTTGTTGTTATGAGAATAATCATGATGCCTTCATGTTCGTATTTTTTTATCGACGCCTCTACTTCTAAACATGAGGACATATTTATTGTTATTGCCTTTTCGCTTGAGGACAAGCGAGGTCTAAGCTTGGGGGAGTTGATACGTCCATTTTGCATCATGATTTTATATCGAAATTTATCGCATTATGGGCTGTTATTTCACTTTATGTCACAATACTTATGGCTATTCTCTCTTATTTTACAAGGTTTACATAAGGAGGGAGAATGTCGGCAGCTGGAATTCTGGGCTGGAAAAGGAGCAAATATTAGAGACCTATTCTGCACAACTCCAAAAGTTCTGAAACTCCACGGAACGTCTTAAAATAAATAAAGAAAAATTCTCGCCAAAGATGAAGGCCAGGGGGCCCACACCCTGCTCACGAGGGTGGGGGCGCCCCCTACCTCGTGGGCCCCTGGTGGCTCTCCGACGCCCATCTTCTCCTATATGAAGTCTTTCGATGAGAAAAAAATAAGAGTGAAATTTTCAGGACGAGACTCCGCCGCCACGAGGCGGAACCTTGGCGGATCCAATCTAGAGCTCCGGTAGAGCTGTTCTGCAAGGGATACTTTGTTGGTGATTGTAGCAGAAATTTAAAATTTTCTACGCATCACCAAGATCAATCTATGGAGTAATCTAGCAACGAAGGGAAGGAGAGTGCATCTACATACCCTTGTAGATCGCTAAGCGGAAGCGTTCAAGTGAACGGGGTTGATGGAGTCGTACTCGTCATGATCCAAATCACCGATGATCCTAGCGCCGAACGGACGGCACCTCCGCATTCAACACACGTACGGAACGGAGATGTCTCCCACGCCTTGATCCAACAAGGAGGAGGGATAGGTTGATGAAGAGAGTCCAACAGCAGCACGACGGCGTGGTGGTGATGGAGTGGCAGTTCTCCGGCAGGGCTTCGCCAAGCTCACGCGGAGGAGGAGAGGTATTGGAGGGGAGGGCTGCTCCAGGTTCAAGGGTGTGGCCGCCCTCCCACCCCTCCACTATTTATAGGTGGGGAGAGAGGGGGCCGGCCCCCCTAGATCCCATCTAGGGTTGGGGGCGGCGGCCAAGGGGGGGAGGAGTGCCTCCCAAGTCAAGTGGAGGCCCCCCCTTAGGGTTTCCCCTCTCCCATGCGCATGGGCCTTGGGGGCTGGTGCCCTTGGCCCATTAAGGTTAGGGCGCCCCCCCCCCCTACAGCCCATGCTGCTGTATTGGACGTGGTGGAACATTTTCCGGACCTCCGGAATCCTCCGGAACCTTCCGGAAGCTTCCTGGTACAATACCGGAAAACACCGAACTTTTCCCGGAACCCGAACAACAACTTTCCATATATAAATCTTTACCTCCGGACCATTCCGAAACTCCTCATGACATACGGGATCTCATCCGGGACTCCAAACAACATTCGGTAATCACATACAAGTCTTCCTAATAACCCTAGCGTCATCGAACCTTAAGTGTGTAGACCCTACGGGTTCGGGAACCATGCAAACATGACCGAGACAACTCTCGGGCCAATAACCAACAGCGGGATCTGGATACCCATGTTGGCTCCCACATGTTCCATGATGATCTCATCGGATGAACCACGATGTCGAGGATTCAATCAATCCCGTATTCAATTCCCTTTGTCTATCGGTACGATACTTGCCCGAGATTCGATCGTCCGTATCCCGATACTTTGTTCAATCTCGTTACCGGCAAGTCTCTTTACTCGTTCCGTAACACATCATCCCGTGATCAACTCCTTGGTCACATTGTGCACATTATGATGATGTCCTACCGAGTGGGCCCAGAGATACCTCTCCGGTTACACGGAGTGACAAATCCCAGTCTCGATTCGTGCCAACCCAACAAACACTTTCAGAGATACCTGTAGTGTACCTTTATAGCCACCCAGCTACGTTGTGACGTTTGGCACACCCAAAGCACTCCTACGGTGTCCGGGAGTTGCACAATCTCATGGTCTAAGGAAATGATGCTTGACATTAGAAAAGCTTTAGCATATGAACTACATGATCTTGTGCTAGGCTTAGGATTGGATCTTGTCCATCACATCATTCTCCTAATGATGTGATCCCGTTATCAACGACATCCAACGTCCATGGTCAGGAGACCATAACCATCTATTGATCAACGAGCTAGTCAACTAGAGGCTTACTAGGGACATGGTGTTGTCTATGTATCCACACATGTATCTGAGTTTCCTATCAATACAATTCTAGCATGGATAATAAACGATTATCATGAACAATGAAATATGATATAATAATAACTAATTTATTATTGCCTCTAGGGCATATTTCCAACATACTTCCCTCCGGGAGGGGGAAATCATCACCATCGTCATCACCAACGCTCCTCTCATCGGGAGAGGGCAATCTCCATCAACATCTTCACTAGCACCATCTCATCTCCAAACCCTAGTTCATCTCTTGTATCCAATTCTTGTCTCAAAGTCCGGGATTGGTGCTAGTAGGTTGCTAGTAGTGTTGATTACTCCTTGTAGTTGATGCTAGTTGGTTTATTTGGTGGAAGATCATATGTTCAGATCCTATATGCATATTATTACCCCTCTGATTATGAACATGAATATGCTTTGTGAGTAATTACGTTTGTTCCTGAGGACAAGGGAGAAGTCGTGCTATTAGTAGTCATGTGAATTGGTATTCGTTTGATATTTTGATAAGATGTATGTTGTCTAGTCTCTAATGGTGTTATGTGAACGTCGACTACATAACACTTCACCATTATTTGGGCCTAGAGGAAAGCATTGGGAAGTAATAAGTAGATGATGGGTTGCTAGAGTGACAGAAGCTTAAACCCTGGTTTATGCGTTGCTTCGTAAGGGGCTGATTTGGATCCATACGTTTCATGCTATGGTTAGGTTTACCTTAATACTTTTGTTGTAGTTGCGGATGCTTCCAATAGAGGTTAATCATAAGTGGGATGCTTGTTCAAGTAAGAACATCACCCAAGCACCGGTCCACCCACATATCAAATTATCAAAGTATCGAACGCGAATCATATGAACGTGATGAAAACTAGCTTGACGATATTCCCATGTGTCCTCGGGAGCGCTTTTCCTATTATAAGAATTTGTTCCGGCTTGTCCTTTGCTACAAAAGGATTGGGCCACCTTGCTGCACTTTATTTACTTTTGTTACTTGTTGCTCGTTACAATCTATCTTATCACAAAACTATCTATTACCACTTATTTTGGTACTTGCAGAGAATACCTTGCTGAAAACCACTTATCATTTCCTTCTGCTTCTCATTGGGTTCGACACTCTTACTTATCGAAAGGACTACGATAGATCCCCTATACTTGTGGGTCATCATCGGTCCGCTGTGGAGGCGAGCGACAGTGGCTTGGCGGCGGAAGTTGCGGGTGCAGGCGAGGGCGTGCACGGCGGATCTGGCCTAGCGGCGCTCGTGGGCTATGCTGCTCCTTCGGCGGCGACTTCGAGTGGTGCCATGGGCCTGCTTCGTCAAAGGGGATTGGGGGATGTTGGGTCTGACGCTGTCGGGTCTTGCCGGCGGATTGGTCATTGTGCGTGGATCTTGTTCCTGCTTCAAGGATCCACGTCGAGTGGTGGTGGTTCTGCCGACGAAGCGGGAGGTGCTGCGGCTGGTAGGTCACTGAGAGCCGGTGGACGTCAACCATGGGGATTGTGTGTTGTGCAGTGCTTCGGATCTGCTCGGATTCGGAGGTGTGGTGGAGCTCTGGGCGAAAGTCCAGCCCCGACCTTGGGTCAGTGCCGGCAACGGCGGCGCCATGGCGTCGTTCCCCTTCTTGAAGGCGTTGCCGTGGCGCTCCATTGCATGACTCTCCGGGAGAAACCTCTAGCTTCGGATGGTCGAAGCGGGCGATGACGGCGGCTACGTCGTTTCCTTCTTTGAGGCATCGCCTTGGAGAGTCAACATACTGCAGTTTGCACGGATCTATTTGTCGTCAGGGATAGTGGACGTCGGGGCGGCGGCTCCGAGTGGTTTCTGATTGTGCGTCGAGATGGCGATCTCAGGAACAATGTGTGTTGCAGCTCTATGAGGTGGGGCTCTATCTCGACATTGGTTGGGTGGCATCCTTGTCCCGCTTGGGCGGTAGGGGTGTCGGCTCGGTCGATGCGCCCTAGAGGGGGCGGTCTGACTTTACGTCGGGGCGGCGGCCCCGGATGTGGTGCGACATTCGTGGTCTGCGAGCGGTTGCCCCGGGCAGGGTTGTGCGGTGTTGCTTCTCGAGCGGAGCGGTGGTATGTCGGGGCGGCGGCCCCGGAAGGCGGTGCCGGTTGATTGCGCTGGGCGCGACGGAGCGGTGGATGTCAGGGCGGCGGCCCCGAGAGAATCACTGTGGCGACCAGACTTCTGTGACAACGATGATGGTGGGAGCGATGTCGGCGACGCGGCAATGGTTGCGTAGTCGGCTCTTCTCCGGCGTGTCCACGGTATTGCCTCGGTTTGTTTGCCGTTGTGGAGTCGAAGCCACGGCGACGGGGCCCTATGGTATACGATGACTGGCTGCAGGTGGCCATTTCGGCGATCTTCCATGGCGACAGCCGTGCCTGGTTCTGTTCTTCTGAGTTCTCTATTAGAGTCGGAGCTGCATTGTGTGGCCGTAGATTGACATGTTGTCGATTAGAGTGGGCTTTGCCCTGTGTGTTTCAGTCTTTGGGAATGGGCTTGGCCCTTGTTGTTCTAGTTTTTGCTCGATTTTCCGTAATTAACTGGGCAATTCTCTTCTGCTTAATCAATAGTTGAGGCAATTTTTGCCTCCGTTTCAAAAAAACACACAAGAAATTGGTGAAAGATGAGGCGAAAAAAACCTGCGGCCTATCAACTTTTTCTTTAGGAGTAGAGATTTTTTTAACCTGTATAGAAAACACAAGAAATTATTTAACTGGCGCTACAAGGAGCTAGAAAGCTGATTGATTTACGAGGAAAATAGTGTAGAGCGGTAATGAATACCAAATAAAAAAAGGAAAAGGCGTGGTCGGCAGGATTCGAACCTGCGCGGGCAAAGCCCACATGATTTCTAGTCATGCCCGATAACCACTCCGGCACGACCACTGTTGGTGCTGATCCCATTTTCTATCTTACATAGCCACAACAACTGAAATTCACTCAGCCATCGACCAAAAAATGGGATGCTGTTCTATAAAAAAAAACCGACACTGACAGAGCATCCAGAGACACTGATGAGTAGCATCGAGATCGAGTCTGTGAGGTCGTAGCAGTATCTAGCTGCCCAAAAAGCTCCTCAGATTTTGAATCATTTGAATACTGCGCCCGACGTGTGTCCTTTTCTCTTCTTGAAGCAAGGACCTGATGCCTGCCACTGCAGCCGCATCCGCGGCATGCGTGCGTGCGTGCAGGAGGGAGGAGACCGCCGTGTTGACCGCAGCCGCCCATGCCTTGGCCGCGTCTGCGTGCATGCCACTAAATTATTCTACTCCTACGGGTCGGGGACAGACAGCGGTCACGGGCTCGCCCCGTCGCGCCAACCGCAGGCGCGGCACGTGCCGCGCACCCCGTTGTATAACCACACCTCCGCCACTTGCTTCTTCAAAAAAAAAAAAAATCCGTTTTACCCTTTTACCCGCTGTATATACTCTGCCTAACCCTAAGTGCCCTTCTCAGCTCAAGTGAACACTAAAATCCAACAGAAAAAAATGGATATTTTTTATGGCAACGTTAGACGAACCTTTTCAACGCTTGCAAAGTCCCATCATGAAACGATATTCGTCGAATTCGTGGAAAAAAAAAACAGTCCATGATTTTGTTTTTTTCTACCACGACTTCCACAAATGTTATTTTGTGATGAAAATTTGCGAGCATGTCAAATGTTGGCACGGTTTTTTCAGATTTTACTGTCCACCGAGCTCATATGAGCTGGAGCTCGGTTTATCCGCTTTCCCCCCTAACCTTTTATAAAACGTTTTTAGAGTCCATTATACTGTCAAAAAACGTCTCAAGTTACAGATGGAGTGTTTTTTGTACCATGGAGGATTTTGACTAAAACCTCAAATCTTTGGTTTGCTTCGAGGTATCCTTCCA
This sequence comes from Triticum monococcum, assembly GCA_034509565.1. Taxonomy (NCBI): domain Eukaryota; kingdom Viridiplantae; phylum Streptophyta; class Magnoliopsida; order Poales; family Poaceae; genus Triticum; species Triticum monococcum. The sequence continues at coordinate 58,058,464 of CM067843.1, read as the reverse complement.
ACCTACAAGACGGATCGTTTTTGACCCTGGTTCTGCATGCCTTATCAGTTGATCACCTTCAAATGTTGGAGCGAACATAAATTTATTTTCAAGAGGGCAGTGCATCAGAGAGACCGGGTGAGGGAGAATAAGATTTTACAATGCAGCCAATTCTTTACTAGAATCCACGGCACTCCATATAAAAGGCACAAATTACTTTTAAAATTTATCTTTGCTCTTGGGTCCTTGTATAAACCACATTGCATCATTGTTTTATGTTTGATGCAACGATGGGTCCTCTAGGGCCCTTCTATCATTCACGAAAGAACCTAGCACTTCTACAATAAGGGAGGCGGTTACAACTTTGGTTCGGCTCAAAGATGGCGTGTAGTTGCAACTATATAGGTCTTCTCGTGTCAAGTGGTTCGTCCCTAAACGACGGCGAGCCTGAATTTGAGTGGAAGGGGCATCGGATCCTATTGTGATTCTATCTTATATTATCGAGTCCAGGAGGCCTGTTTTGGCTCTTGGGTGCATATGCTCCCTGATCTACAGCAAATTCAAAAAAATAGTAAATAATTCTTTTTAGATGATTTTGTTAGTGTAACAAGTATGCTTGACATTTTTCATGCGAAACGGGATGATGGTACTTCGTCGATGAAAAAAATAAGTGTAATATTTGGAGGTAACATTTGTCGTTCGACTTGTTTTTATTTGCAAAATACTTAAGCATTCCTCCTAAAATTTTGCAGGTAGCGTTTTAGTGTGACAACAAATGCATCTATTTTTTTCCAAATTTTTTGACATTTGCAAAAAAACATTTTTGGTGGGCAGGAGCATATTCTCCCAAGAGTCGAACTGGATTTCCGCTAGAGTCCTCCTTTTAAAAGCCATAATCTACTTTTCAATTCTATGTTTCCCTCGAGGTCCTTATGTAGGAGTACATTGTATCATCGCTTGCTGTTTCTTGTCGGGCGAAATATCAAGTGAAAATGCTCGTTCAGTGAAAACTGAAAACTATCATCGTAAGCCATCTGATCGAGCACGTACGGTACATAGCAAAGATGGGAATCTAACTAGCCACTTAATCACATTTTTGCATATAACCCCCTGCTAACAGGAACTATCCACCTGCGCGAGGGTGTCCTCGAGGCCCCGGCGATTGGACGGCGACTGGCTGCGGCGGCGATTTGACGGTTGACTGCGCCGCCACTCCCCTAGCGCTGGCCACACGCGCAACAGCGACCTCCCCGTTGGCGACCCCGTGACCTCCGCCTCCCTGCCCTTCTTCTCCACCGCTGGCGGCGGCGGCGGCGGCGCTGGCCCCACGGAACAGCGAATTCGCGACCCGGCGAACTGGCGCTGCTCCTGCACGAGGGAGACCAAGCAGCCGCGGCCTCCGCCTCCCTGCCCTTATTCTCCGCGAGGGATTGTTGTACAGAGAAATGGATGGTTGATGTTTTTCTGTAACTGAATGAATGTGGATGTTCAGATACATCTTTGTTGTTTTGCTGCACCTGAATGAACGTGAATATACATAAAATTCTTGAATGAATGTGGATCTTGAGCAACTTTCTTTCACTCTCCCATTGCTCTGGAGGTGATGTAGGATAGCTAGTTGAGGAACTTTCTTTCAGCGACATGGATTCTGCTTTACTTCGCTGCCATTTCTAAGAAACAGATACAATAATTACACACCACCATAGGGAGAGCTACAACATAGCAGCAGCATGAGCAGGCATGGGGCTCATGTTAAGCTAAAAGTGCCCTCTCTTATGTACATAACTTTCCCATTACTATGCAGTAAACTCGATTAAACAACATGCAGAAATATCAGTCATGAGAACAATATTCAGACATAACACCGTCGCTTATTACGAGCAGTGGTGATGCGTGCTCTGAAGTCACGACCGACATAGCGCAATGGCTCACGGCCATGGCCGGCGGAGGGCGGGGGATCACGGACGAGGCCGGCGGAGGGCGGGAGGTCACGGTCTTTGCCGGCGAAGGGCGGGGAATCACGGACGAGGCCGGCGGAGGGTATGAGGTCCGGGTCGTCGATGCCGGCAGAGGGCTAGCGCTCCTAGATGGGGCGGCCGTCGGAGAGCTAGGGCATATGGCGACTGGCGGCGGCACACTCCATGGCGGCACAGATTGAGCATGATTCGTTTTCCTCTTTTTTCTGAATCATTACCAAGGTAGGACGTAAGTGTAGGGGGTTAGCTGCAAAACTGTAATTAAGTGGCTAGTTAGATTCCCATCTTTGCTATGTACCGTACGTGCTCGATCAGATGGCTTACGATGATAGTTTTCAGTTTTCACTGAACGAGCATTTTCACTTGATACTTCGCCTTCTTGTCGCGTGGACCCTTAGATGCCCTTCCATCATTCAAAATAAAAAAAAGAGTAAAAAAAATGTGGAGGCTGGTATAATTTTTTCAGCTTGGACTATTACCTGTTGTTTTGTCATCGTCCGTAAATACGGTCTAGGTATTTCAAATCGGGATCGTGAAAAAGAAAGAGCATATTTCTTTTTGCGAATAAAAAAAGAAAGAAAGAAAGAAAGAGTACTTCAAAAGGAACATTTGGAAAAAGGGGTACTTCAAATGAATCGATCAAAAAGAAATAAAGAGCATTTCAAAAGGATCATTCGAATAAAAGGGGGCACTTCAAATGGAGGATGAGTACGAAACTTCATACTAGGCGGGAGCGTTGCGGATGAAGGCGTAGCGGTTCGAGTAAAATCCGGCCGCCCCGAAAAAGCAAAACAAAACAAAACATATTTCAAAATCCAAAATCCACACCGCCCATCTTTCTCCACACGGTCTCAGTCAGTCTCTCCCCCCTTTCGCTTCCGCTCCCCACCTCGCCGCCGCCGCCGCCATGGCGGTCCCGTGCCGTCTCCTCCTCCTCCTCGTCGTACTCCCGCTGGCCTCCCCCTCCTCCTCCGCCGGCGACCACGCGGCCCTCCTCGCGCTCAAGGGCGCCGTCACCGGCGACCCCGCATCCGTCCTCTCCTCCTGGTCCTCCTCCGACCCCGACCACTGCCATTGGCGCGGGGTCACCTGCCACCCCTCCTCCTCGGCCGTCGCCGCCATCGACCTCCCCGCGGCCTCGCTCTCCGGCGCCCTCCCCGCGCTCCTCCCGCCGCGGCTCCTCCGCCTCGACCTCTCCGGCAACAACTTCTCCGGCCCTATCCCCGCCGCCTTCCTCGCGTCCCCGACCCTCCGCGCCCTCAACCTCACCTCCAACCGCCTCTCGGGGCCCATACCCTTCCCGCCCTCCTCCAACTCCTCCTCCTCATCCTCCTCGCCGCCCTGCCCCGCCCTTGCCCACCTCCGCCTCGCCGGCAACTTCCTCGTCGGCGAAATCCCCTCCGCGGTGGCCCAATGCCGCGGCCTCCGCGTCCTCGACGTCTCCCGCAACGTCCTCGAGGGCGCCGTCCCGCGCGCCCTCGGCCGCCTCGCCGCCCTCCGCGTCCTCGACGTCTCCCGCAACAGCCTCACCGACAGGATCCCCCCGGAGCTCGGCAACTGCCGGGACCTCGCCGTGCTCGTGCTCACCAACCTCACCTCGTCGCCTGGGGACCAGCCGGAGTTCAACGCCTTCCTCGGCGGGCTACCTCCGGAGGTGGTCACCATGCCAGCGCTGGAGGTTCTCTGGGCACCAAGGGCCAACTTCGACGGCCGGTTGCCGAGGTACAGCAACGGTTCCTGCCGCCTCCGGGCGGTCAACCTTGGGCAGAATTATATTGGTGGTCCAGTGCCCAAATGGCTTGGGGAGTGTGGGGACTTGGCATTTCTTGATCTGAGCTCCAACAGCTTGCAGGGTTCCATGCCTGCTGAGTTGAGGATAGGGTGTATGCAGTACCTCAATGTCAGCCAGAACTTACTGTCAGGGCCGCTCCTTTCGCCCGTTGAGGGCAAATGCTCAAGCCGTTTGATCGGTGATGATGTTGTAATTCAGTACTATGATGGATTGGTTGGGCTTGCGTTGATCGGTAACCCTTTTGGGTCTGTGCTTGGGGACATTAGCAATGCTGCTCTCCATGATTTCAGCAACAATGGCTTTAGCGGGGCGTTACCATCTCTTAACTTGCATCTGGTTGGAAATTACTCTTACGGCTTGCTGCTCAACAGCAATATGTTCAACAGCACGCTTTCTGGTAGGTTTTTTGGGTTCTGCAAGGGTGCAAGTGGTGTAGCAGTCAATTTGAGTGGCAATCGGTTGTCAGGCAGTCTTGATATGCTGTCAAGCTGTACATCTCTTCAAAGTTTCGAGGCTGGCTACAACAAGTTCAATGGGTCAATATCTCCTGGAATTGGTGACCTGCATTTGCTGCGTGTCCTGGTCTTGAGGGCAAACAATTTATCAGGCGAGGTCCCTGTGCGGTTTGGTGATTTGGCTGCTCTGGAGGTTCTGGATTTATCAAAAAATTCCGTGGCAGGCATCCTGCCATCACATTTAGCTGATGCATCAAGCCTTAAAGTAGTGATGCTTGACCACAACAGGCTCTCAGGAAGCGTCCCTCCCAGTTTCAGTGAACTGGCTCAACTGTCGGTGTTTGATGTCTCGTTCAACAACCTATCAGGTGACATTCCCTATCTAAGGCACTCTGCTGACTGCGGTTTCTTTGTTGGCAATCCCCTGCTGTCCCGGTGTCTGGGTCCAAATGCATCTGCACCACCATCAGTATCAACTAATCACCAGAAATGGACTCAAAGATTGGGTGGCCACATGACCAAATCCAAGTATCTGGTGGTGATTATAGCTGCGTCTGCAACTGCTCTAGTGTCTTTTGTTGTTGCAGTCCTCCTCTTCTTTGTGTGTGAGAGAAGGAAAAGAGCAAAAATTGAAAATTTTAAGAAGAAAGCGGTAGTAACATTTGCTGATGCTCCTGCTGAGATTAACTATGACAGCATTATCCAAGCAACAAGTAACTTCAGTATCCAGAACCTGATTGGTACCGGTGGTTTTGGTGCTACCTACAAGGCTGAGCTGGCTCCTGGTTATCTTGTAGCAGTGAAGAGGCTAGCCATGGGGCGTTTCCAAGGTCTCCAGCAGTTTGATGCAGAAATTGCAACTCTTGGAAGAATTCGGCACAAGAATCTCGTTACACTTATTGGGTACCACATTGGAGAATCGGACACTTTCCTGATCTACAATTATCTCCCCGGTGGCAACCTCGAGAGCTTTATACATGAGATGGGTAGCAGACAGGTGTCCTGGGCTGAGGTTTACACCATAGCCATGGATGTTGCACAGGCCCTGGCTTTCCTTCATGGCTCCTGCACACCTCGTATCATTCATCGAGACATCAAACCGAGCAATATTCTGCTGGATGAGGATCTGAATGCGTACTTGTCAGATTTTGGTTTGGCGAGATTGATGGAAGTTACACAAACGCACGCCACAACTGATGTTGCTGGGACCTTTGGCTATGTTGCACCTGAATATGCGACCACCTGCAGAGTCTCTGACAAGTCTGATGTTTACAGTTTTGGAGTTGTTCTTCTAGAGTTGATGTCAGGCAAGAGGTCTTTGGATCCCTCGTTCTCACAGTTTGGCGATGGTTTTACGATCGTATCATGGGGAAGGATGCTGATGCAGGAAGACAGCACCAGTGAGTTCTTCTCTCCAGGGCTATGGGATACATCACCAAAGGACAGATTGACTGAGATGCTAAAGATTGCTATATCGTGCACCTCAGAGTCACTAGCCGTTCGACTATCAATGAGGCAGGTTGCAGCAAGGTTGAAGCAATTGAGGAATGACCAATGAACACTGAACAGTCAAAAGTTTGAAGATGATTCTTTTTGTGTCATTCAGTGGTCTCTTTGGGTTCACCGTGGAGGTATGGATTTTCTTCTTTGTTTCGTGTCCTTTTTATGCTGAGCCAAGGTTACACAAATCAGGTTTTCCTGTAGTGTTCCTTCTAGTCATCGTATTCCCCCCTGTGTGCATATTTTTACCAAATATTAAAAGGAGGATCGGTTTCAATAATTGGAATGACTGAACATACCTTCTTCATACTGAACAGCTGTTTAAATAAAAAATGTTTCTCTGTTAACTTCTTATCCAAGAGTCATGTTTAGATTGGTAATTCCTGGTCATTGAAGCTGGTGGCATGCCTGGTGGAATCAGAACACCTAGTGCCGTTTGGTTGAAATTATCGTGTTTTGGAAACAAAACAAAACAAAACTCATCCACCTACCAGATTGACTCCTTGCTTGTATCGTACATGCTATTGATGCCTAGTTTGGCCGCAGATATTCCGTTGAGCAGATTTTGTTTGGCTTGAGTTGCATCACGAAACCCTGATCTTTGTTTTTCTTTCCGTTTCAGTTTTGGCTGCGAATGTTCATCTTTGAGAAGACAATCAAAGCTGGGGTGATATCGGATTTCAATCAAGAGTGGTTCATTAATTTTAGATCAATTGTCAAGATTTGCAGTATCTTTTTTGTTGTTGGTGAGATCATTATCTTAACTGTATATAGTGGCAAGTAGTTCTAGCTGAGATAACTTGTGTTAGTTCTAAACCCAACGGCATTACAATGATTTTTCACTAATGTGGGCTGCTGCTGCGCTGTGCTCTGTCATCTGAAAATGATGATCAAATTGTGTACTCGTTGAAATTAGTCCACAATCACAATTCAATCCAAGTGAAATTTGGTTGCGCAAAAAACTAGGTTCTGTTCAAGTATTTCATTCATTCACTTCACTTGTGGTCGGACACCACCGAGACCTCCCCCTTGCTGCTGCCGTTGGTGCCGGCGGTGGTCGGCGGCGGCGTTCTGTACTTGTAGATGCTGGCGAAGTAGAGGAAGACGGCGAAGTTGAGCGTGCTGAGCACGGCCAGCAGCCAGTAGAGGTAGTCGAACCTCCCGACGTTGATGTTCTGCGCCAGCCACGACGGCCTCCCGTTCGCGGCGTCGCCGGTGGCCGCGTCGACGGCGTTGTTGAGCGCCGTGGCCATGAAGCAGCCCATCCCGCCGGCGACGGCCGCGTAGGCCGACCCCACGCTGCGCATCGCGTCGGGCGCCTCCTGGTAGAGGAACTCGATGAGGCCGACGAGGCAGAACACCTCGGCGACCCCGATGAGGCAGTACTGGATGAGCAGCCAGTAGGCGCTCAGCCCCGGCATCGGCGACAGGAACAGGCCCAGGTACCCGTGCTCGACGGCGTACCGCCGCCGGTACCGCTCGAAGGCGCCCGCCCAGGCCACGGAGAGGATGGAGAAGACGAGCCCAAGGCCGACCCGCTGCAGCTGCGACGCGCCGTGCGGGTGGCCGGTGATCCGGCGGGCCAGCGGCGCGAAGGTCTGGTAGTAGAGCGCCAGCACCAGGAAGATGGCCAGGCAGGGGAACACCGGCATGCACGTCACCGGGAGGCGCACGGCGCCGGCGAGGAGGCCGGTGTTGAGCGTGTACGCCTGCTGCACCGACAGCGTCAGGAACTCGGTCAGCACCACGCTCAGCATCACCGTGCACGCCGGCACCGGCAGCAGCCGCACCAGGATCTTCACCTCCTCCACCTGCGTCACCGTGCACAGCCGCCACGGGTCCTCCTGCTCCTCTTCCTCCTCGCCGTCGTCGTCGAGCCGGAGCGCCGCCTTGTCCAGCCACCGGAAGTCGTCCGTGTGCTCGATCTTGCCGCTGCCGCGGATCGCCGACTTGGCCCCGGCCACCTCGTACAGCCCCACGTAGCCGCCGTCGCCGAAGTCGGCGTTCCGCTTCCGGAAGGCGGCCACGAGCACCTGCGCCACCCTGGTCAGCGGGCTGCCCCCGGGCGCCTTGTGCCGGTACAGCGGCGTGCCGGCGAAGAAGAGCGCGTTGGAGGCGCCCATGGCCAGCGCCAGCGCGCCGAACGCGGCCGCCCAGCCGCGGTGCATCTGGATGTACACCACCAGCGTGAAGGCGGCGATGGCGCCCACCGTGACGGCCAGGTAGAAGAGGTTGAAGAAGCGGTCGAGCCGGCGCTTGTAGCTCGCGCTCCGGTCGTCGAACTGGTCTGCCCCGAAGGACGACACGCAGGGCCGGATCCCCGCGGCGCCGAACGCCGTGACGTAGAGCGCCGTGTAGAGGTACGCCAACTGCCACCGCTGGGCCGGCGCGCAGCCGCCGAGCAGCATGGCGAGCTTGTCGCACCCGTCCTGCGCCGGCGCGAGCGCGGGCAGCGTGGCGCAGAGCGTGAGCGCGATGAGGCCCAGCAGGTAGAGCGTGGTGAAGGCGGCGATGGTCCAGTAGCGGCCGAGGTAGGCGTCGGCGAGGAAGCCGCCGAGCACGGAGGAGGCCTGGGAGATGCCGAGGAAGTTGTTGACGGCGTTGGCGGAGGCGGCGAAGGGCAGGTGCATGACCTTGAACATGAAGACCACCATGTTGACGCTGAGGCCGTAGTAGGCCATCCGCTCCGCCGTCTCGTTGCCGAAGATGAAGAAGGCGGCCACCCAGCCGCCCGTGCGCGCGAGGTCGCGCTCCGGGATCGGCAAGCCCCGGATGTCCAGCGGCGTGGTGCCGACCGCGTTGGACGCGCCGTAGAAGCGGCGGCGCTCGTCGCTCTCGAGGAAGTGGGAGCCGAGCTTCTTGCGCTGCAGCGAGAGCGAGCTCATCGCGAGGGGCGGCGGCGGCGGCGGCGACTTGATCTCCTTCTTGGCCTTGTTGCGCGGTGGTGTATGTGTTGGCTCCTCCATCACGGCGGCTACAGTTCAGTTGGAGGGTGAGAAGTGAAGATCAAAAGTTGGGAAGAAGAGAGTGGGCGTCCATGGATGGAGCCTCTGCTCTGCTCTAGGTTGTTGACGATGGCAAGAGGTCCATGGAGACGGGAGCGGGGATTTATGGCGGAGGGAGGGAGGAGGATGGCAGCGAGAAAGGAAGGAGAGAGTTAATGGCAGCATTAAGCCTGCTTGACAAGGACGATGCATGGTGGCACGCCACGCCACGCTTCAAGTTGAGAAGTTGAGAAGTTGAAGGGGACCTCGCCTGCGTGCTTGCGATGTGTCCTGTTGGAAGTTGAACGAGAGAAGTGCCGTCAGTCCATGGACATGGAGCCGCTGTGCAGTAACTAAACTCCATGGTTCACACCATGGCCATGAGCCCGCCCATGAAATGAATGAATGGAAGCTGCCTCAGGAAGCTCGCATGAGATGAGGCCGTACGTACGTGGTCGTTACTATGATGCCCGTCAAACAAATTAGTGGTAGAAAAATACACCTAGTAGTACACTATTACTATGCACACACCTAAGGCTGGTCATAGTGGGAGTAACTTAGGCTAGTGTCATATGCATGCATATGATTACTAGCCTAAGTTACTATCTAATGTAAAATAACGTAATCCATAGTACTACTAGTATATTAGATGGCTTCATTTATTAGTTTGTAGATTTATCTTATCTTGGAAAGTACTAGAGGGAATTGCATAATCCACCACTTATTGGGGCTAGTGTTGTACAGAACACCTACTATACGGGTTTGTTGCAGAAAACACCACATATTGGTGTAATACATTGCAGCTAGATCTAATCTAGTATTTGGATACATTGACATAATTTTATACAGATGGGTCCCGCTTGTAAGTGCACATGTGGCAATAAAAACCGGTCACATCAGCCAACATATTAGATCGTCATTATCTCTCAAACTTGTGGTCCAATTGAGCCGAAACTTTCTCAAATTAGTATTGAATACATGTAGTATTTACTGGAATTGTTTCTCATTTTTCTGAAAAATGTCAAAAATTGAACCAAAAAATTGTACGGGCTAACCAAAACTTTCATTATCTTCAACCCATTGATCCAAATGGGGTAAAACTTTCCCAGAATGGTACTATAGACATGTGAAATTCACTGGAATTTTTCATATTTTTTGAAATTGTTAAAATTTGAACCAAAGTTTAAATGAAACAAGTTCGACATGTGATCACTAGCACCAAAAACATGGTAGATATTGTTGCCATTAGATTTTAGCATCCAAGTATTTGCTATATGGCCACTACAGCAAACTAGTTGTCATGTGGCCAATACAACCATCACAGAATAATATGACTAGTCTTGCATACTTGGTCTGGAGGAGGCGCTCCAGCTCTCTGCGGCCGGCAATTGCATCTACCCGCCACTGCCGCCGCCATCGCTACCAGCACCACATACACCCACGCCGGCACTGCCCACAGTCACCGAGACATACACAGTGGCAGGGCATCGTGCGGGAGGGCCGGCACACCGCTGGTGTGGCTCGGTGCGTCGGAGGAGGCGGCCTACCTTGAGCAGCGGCGCTGCCGCATGCTAGAGGAGAAGTGGACTGGTCGGAGCACCACATGCGACACGAGCGCGGAGAGGAGGAGCATCGATAGCACTAGCCGCGCGAGGAGGAGAAGGAGCGGCGGAAGCAGAAGGAGGCGTGCGCGGCGCCAGGCAGCCATGGCGTAGTAGCAGACGTCGGAGGAGGCCGCGCTCGCGGCCTACCAGACAGTGTTCCCCCGGTCACAGCCGCCAAAGTTCTTTGACTTTACCTGCTCCAACGATGAGGACGACGCTTACGGCTGTGGGCGAGGACGGCTGTGAGGCTTTTTGTTTTTATTATGTTTTATTATATTTAGTTATGTTTGAAGGGGACTTTGGCCAGCGGTTTTAACGTTTAATCATGTATTATTAATATTCATGTTTTAAATTTAAATATTTTGTGTGCCTATTTAGTTTCTCTAAGACCACGCGGACAAATGCATCGGCCACGGTGGGTGCACCAGCCGACCCAAAAATCCGGACATGCATGTCTGCTCGGCCGACCCAAACGGATAAAAATCACATTCCTTTGCATCAGCCGGTTAGAATTGACTTACAAGCGGGATCCAATTGTCTAAATTATGTTAATATAGCTAAACACTAGATTAGTCCTATCTACAATGTATTACACCAATATGAGGTGCTTTCTGCAACAAACCTATATAGTAGGTGTTTTGTGCAACACTAGTCCCAATAAGTGATGGTTCGTGCAATTCCCTCGAAAGTACTACTATGTAACATGTTATGTTACCATCTTTCATTAATTACATGCCACTTAAAAAAATTTTAAAGTGTGCTATGTTACTAGCTAAGTTATTCCTATTATAACTACGTCTAAATGAAACACCCTCGCGGACAGAGTGGTGCAGGACCGAGCTGACAGAGTAGATTACTAGCTTGCACGCGTGCTCCAACCACCGCACCGCACTCACCACGGGCAAGGCTAACAACAACGCCTGGCCACTAGAATTCATGTGCAACGAAACGATATCCAGCCTCACCAAGATCGACAGCACGGCGGCACGCACGGAGAGACTGATTCTCCATGATCCATGCTGGAACCTCTGCTAATTCAAAAGCAGCCTCCTCCACTGAAAGGAAATGAAAACCACATGTACGTAGACACGTACTACATGTACTAATTAAACGGCCGGCCAGGCAGCAGTGAAGTGATGAGTTTATGGTACGTGTACGTGGTACCATTACTAAACTACCAGAACGTGGTACAAACTCAGTTATACTCCCTCCTTTCCGGTTTATAAGGCTCAATTCAAAAATCTCACCAATTAAGGTAGATGATGAGTGGTAAAATATTTTTTGTATTTTGTAAAAGCACCCAATTAATGCTTTTGTTTTTCTAAAAAAATTATGTTCACGAATGCATTAATTGTAATGCATGCATGCATAAAGTGCATGCATTGATCAGTTTTCTCTTAATACTTGCATGCAATGATTTAATGCATCTTGAAATCTGAACATGTGATGGGGAACAACCAAATTAAGCCTTATAAAATAGAAAAACTAAAATTTTGAGATAACCCATATAAACTGGAAAGGAGGTGGTATGTGCTAATACTAGTGGCCAGGAGGAGGAGGATAGCTATACAATTGAGGGAGTATGTGCTAATACCAATTGAGATGGATCCAATTGAATCCGCAACATGAATGGATCAATGAATGAGATGAAAATGCAGGCAGAGGCAGGGGAGATCGTTGGAGGAGAGCCTCAACCTTGAATGCCCTGCCTGTCATTGCCACCGCTCTATCTCATCTTCATCTTTGGCTGGTCGTAATGGTAGTATCATAGCTAGTATCATGCATGCCAACTAGGCAATTTTGATGATGTGTCATAACATTAAATGAAGAAAGAGAGGATGAAGTATCATATCATGATACCGTATCATAATAATACTATGCTATTTTGTGTCATACATGACAATAAATAAAATACTACATGATACTAATATATGATACTATGTATTAAGGAGATAGTATTATACACTAATATGATATGCATGATAGTTAGCATATGATACTCGTCATTACAACAAGCCTTCGAGAGCGCGCAATGCGATCGGAGCGGATCGGATCGGCTGGAGCTTTGGATTGAATTCCGCGCATCGCCTACCACCGTTGCACCAACGGCCAACTGTCCTTCCATCCATGTAGCCAACAACTGTCTGTACGTACAATAGTTTTTTTTTTGACGTTACGTACAATAGTTATTGCTCAAGGAGGAATATTCAATGAAGGCTCGTACCAACCATATCTACATATATTTCTGAAACTCTGCTAGCATGCATACACTGCCTCATGCGGTCGTGCCTCCTCTGCCTGACAGCAAACGGGATTCTGCTGGTGGCTCACCCTGTCAGTCAATGCGTAGGAGTAGTTAGTAGTTACCATTACTCCTTCTGTTCCTAAATACATCCTCTTTTCGATTTATAAGGCTCATTTTCAAAAAAATTGTTTTTTTATTTTATAAGTCTCAATTCTACCACTTACCATTTATTTTGGTTGGAGAGATTTACAAATTGAGCCCTATAAACCGGAAAGGAGGTAGTATTGTTCTTTTTAGAAATTTTAAATGAACTACCACATACGAATGTACATAGACATATTCTAGAATGTAGATTTACTCATTTGCTTCGTATGTAGTCACTTGTTGAAATCGCTATAAAGACAAATAGGTATTTAGAAACGAAGGAAGTATATAATAGCAATAGATAACAAAGAAACACAATGCGACGAGGAGGAGGAGGAGGAGGATAGCTTGAGCTTGCTGATTGATCCTGACTGACAGTGACAGACACGCACTTAGTCGTGTTCGCAACTGCATGCAAACACTGGAGTCGAGCACTTGAAAGCAAAACGCACAGCAAACTCTATTAATTAATGATCGTTTTTGTGGACAGGCCACGAGCATCGTCTCCTCTCGATTGTCTTGATCCATCACGCGGATAGTATACTATATACTCCCTTCGTCCCAAACAAGAATTTTGAGACTGAGAGAGTATTCTTCTCTATTCTTCTTTTTGAATGTCTTCTTAAACTAGTCGTGGGCCACATAGTGTTGCCTTTCTTTCTTGTCGGTACGGCATAGCCAGTTATCTCCTCAATCATACAAAGATTGCATATTATGTATAAGTGAGATATGATGAATAAGTGGGGGCAGGGCGGAGATATATGAAAATAACACCACTGACGAATGAAATCACATGTACCAGTAAGCCCTAATTATTCCGGCAGCAGCGAGTGAACTAATAGTGGGTTTGATCTTCCTTGGTAACACATAATAATTGTATACTAAGTACTGTTGAATTTGCAACATGAACCCATGAATGCAAGGGAGATCATTCGAGGACAGCCCTTCAATGCCCTCCCTGTCTTGCCAATGCTCCATTTCCGACCGGACCGGCTGGAAATTTGAATTGAATCCTGCGCGGCGTGTCGCCTACTGTTTTATTTCCTCTGCTCGGGTTACTGAACCCTGCCGTGTTTTCTTTTGTGTCGACATTTGACAATAGATTTGACTGGAAGCATAAATTGTATACCACAAGATATATACTCCCTCCGTCCTTAATATAAGACGTTTTTTCAGGCTAATATAGCTTGCAATATTAGCCTGAAAAAACGTCTTACATTGTACGTAGGACAAAGGGAGTACTTACGAAATATTACACTACTGAATTTTATAAGATTCAATGAGGCGCACACATATTTCTGCAAGTCCGCTGCCAGTCTGCTTCATGCGTCTGCCGGCAAATGCCTCCTGCAAATTCTGTCGCACGCAAGGCAAGGTAATGCATGCGTGCCTGGCTGATTAACACCACAGTGATTCTACAGCTAGTTAACACCACAGATGTCTGCAAAGTAACATTGCAGTAGAGGGAGTATTTGGAAGCAAAATGCACAACAAACTTCACTTATTATGCCTGGGCGGGAATCACTCTTCTGACCTTGTGAGCAATCTTTGTTGCAAAATAAACTCAACATGAAAATATTTCACGATCTAACGCTATAGCCCGTGGCGTTGCCGCCCAACATAGAAACGCCGAACAAGCTTGCGTTTCCGCTCCACATAAAAACGCCGAGCTAGCTAGCGTTACTGTCCAGGCCGAGCTGGCGCCACTCGCTGACATGGCACGCCGGCGTTTCTAGCTTGACTACAAACGCCAGGGGCCATGGCGTTTCTGGCCTTGATACGCTGCAAACAATGAGCCTTGTAGGCTAGGGTATAGGCTGGTGGACATGCATGCTTGCAAGCTGCTAACAATGCACTGCACCACAATCTACTTCTTGCAAGCTAGCTAAAGGCTGTGGACATGCATGCTTGCACGGGCTGCTAACAATGTGCTGCACCACAATCTACTTCTTACAGGCTAGCCTATAGACTAGTAGACATGCATGCTTGCATGGGCTGCTACTGTTTGGACTGGCAGAACTGGCATCATGCATATGCTTGCATGCAAAGCATCAAAAAGGATCATGATCTAGGAAAATGCCCAATGGCCTAGTGGCAAGCATGCATGTCAAGCACAGGTGATTAGGTGAAGGAAAAGAGAACATCAGACACATGTATGGCAACAGTTCTAGCTAGACATCTATCGAGTACTGTTTTGCGGCTTAGATTATGACATAGTTTTGTTTAGCAGCTCACACTATGGCCGAAAGTTTGGGCGTATCACTGAGTTGAGCGGGATAGTCTAATATTTGGACGGGGAGCGTTGAGTTGAGTGGAGCGTTTTCATCTAAATCGAGCAAGCTTTCGGCAGGAGGTTTTGCCCCCTCTGGCTTTGAGTTGAGCGGGGGGGACTTGCCAGACTCATTGAGAACTAGTTGCTCTTATTGGAGTCATCAGTTTATACATGAAACTAAAAACCATACAACACACGGTTGATTAAGGGACAACCGTGCAAAAAATCAAAAACATGCCGATATTAGTTGGTTATAGAGCAGTTTTGCACCAGCAAAATAACACTTGGTGATTTTGTTTTGTTACAAACAAGGCCAAGAAATTTTATAGCGACCTTGTATAAGGAAATGGATGGAGTTTTTTTTTCCACGAACTTGGCCAAACTTTGTGAAGTTCGACTTTAAAAATAAATCTTTATGCACTACATTGTGGAACTGAGGGAGTAGCTAGTTTTTGTCATCAAAAAAAGAAAAAAAGAAAAATAGGAAAGAGAAATAAAGGAAGGAAGCTTAGTAGCTAGGCTAGGTTAGTTGCATGCAATGAAGTTGCTGGTGGTCGCTGAGGTGGACGTGGAGGGTGATTTTCATGCATGCATGCATGTAGATGCAGGTCATGTTTTTCTCCACGTACTTGGCCAAACTTTGTGAGGTTCAACTTAAAAAAAAAATCTATATGCACTACATTCTGAAACAGAGGGTGTAGCTAGTTTCTCCAGCGCTCCCTTTCCATCTTCCATAGCGCGATGCGATGCGATCGGCGGGAGCTTTGGATTGAATTCGGCGCGTCGTCTGCCACCGGTGTATCAACGGCCAATGGTCCTTCCATCCATGTAGCCAAGAACTGTCCAACGTACACTAGTTACTATTGCTCAAGGAGGAGGAATATCCAATGAAGGCTCACACCAACCATATCTACATATCTTTCTGAAACTCTGCTAGCATGCATACCCTGCTTCATGCCTCTGCCTCTGCCTCTGCCTGACAGCAAACGAGATTCTGCTGGTGGCTGACCTTGTCAGGCAATGCGTATGAATATGCTCCTACTGTATGATAACAAACAAACACAGTGCCTTATATTGGGGCTTGCAATATGCTCCTACTGAGTTTGATAAGATTCAATTAGGGGCACACATATTTCTACAACTCGGCTGCCAGTCTGCTTCATGCGTCTGCCAGCAAATGCGTGCTGCAGATTCTGTCGCAGCTGGGCAAGACACTGCATGCATGCGTGCGTGCCTGATTAACACCACAGTGATTCCGACAACTATAGATAACACCACTCATGTCTGCAAACTAACAGTGCGGTAGAGGGAGTGCTTGGAAGCAAAATGCACAACAAACTCCACTGATTACGCTTGTCTTACTGAAAAAAAAGAGCGTCTGGTTCTGCACATGCCGGACTCTATCAGGCACCGATGCATAGTGCGAGGATTGCTCTGAAAATTCCTTCATGATTATGACAGGTAGTTAACCATGTATTCCTTCCGTCCAAAAAAATTTATGCTAGATACATCTATTTTTCGGACAAAGGGAGTACGTACGTCTGCAAACAGTCCAGAAGTGGAGTACTCCTACTTGAAATGAAAGCAATACTAGTATCTCGCGGAGACAAACTTTTTCTCTAGAAAATCTCTCAACAAACTATATATAATGGCAAGTCTCATGGTTAGCAGGTGAGACCCGTCCTGATGGATGACATGTCGCATTTATAAATCACAAAGCATCTAATCTCTCTCCCCTCTCTGATTTTAAATGAGGGGTGGGGAATGCTTTGTGATTTGTGAATGTCACGTGTCATCCATTACCTGGTCTCATATAATTCTTCTCCGGCTGGTTACTCCTGCATTCGTTTGGCATTCGTACAAGTAGTAGCCACTAGTCTCATTTTTCGCGGACAAGTCACGAGCAAGCATAGGATAGGTTGGCATCGTTTGGGTTGTCTTCACTCATCACTCAGATGACAAACACATTCATACACGGCACGACCTTAACAAATCTACTATGGAAATGCGGTCGTATTCCACTACTGTGCATGCATGCATGATTTGTTACGCAAACTGGGACCCTGAACTTGTCGTTGCGCTCTTTTTTCCTGAAGAATACAACTCTGATAGGATAGCCTGCTTCATGCGTCTGCCAGCAAATGGCTCCGGCAGGTTTCGGCTCATTGCTGGCTCTGTCCGGCGATGCGTGCCATAATTTTCTTTCCTTCTCTTCAATAATACTAGTTAACAGGAAACACGGTGCGAGGATCCTGATTGATCCTGACGGCGACAATGACAGGCACGCGCTGCACTTAATCGTGGGGTACTTGCAAGCAAAATCTCACAGCAAAACTCTAATCGTTACTACTCCTGCATGTGCAGGAGCATATGTTTAGCCTTGGCACTAGACTAGCACTCCCTCTATTTCAATGAACAAGACGTGCATTTTGGAAATAAATTTTGATCCTAAATCGAACCAACTATTTATTTATCTATCCGGGCTAATCCCCTTTCCATTATTATAAACATAACGGAAATACAACGCCGGTCCAAGAAAGGTTCAGGAGACGGGAAATGGAGGAAACGGGTTCAAAGCACGACTTCGTAAAACCCACTGCAAATGCTCGCAAATCGGATATCTGCCACGCATGGGGCGAAAACCCGATGGCACCAACAAAAACTTTCATAACGAGGTTTAAACCCACTGCTCACGTCGGAGAACATCAGATGAAAACGGTCTGCGACAGTAACCTAGATGAAAATAAAAAAGCTCCGAGGGGAGAAGATGATCCAGCTTGAGTGGCATCACACTTCATCTCCACGTCTTCCTGTACGGACGCGCAGATCATCGCCCTGAACATATGCTGAAGGTCTCATTTTGGGGATGCTCTTATGCAATGGGGTGCCACGCGCATGGTTGGTGCGACGGAGCGATCCCTTGACCGGTGTCTGCCTGTCTGTCCCGTTCCCGCAGAATGATTTAGTCAGGGATGCTCTTATGCAGTCTCTCCCTCCTTCCTTGTGCATGCATGCCCACGGTGTGCATTGACAGGTGCCGGGTTCTCGCTTCATCAACAAAGGAAGAGGACAATATACATCAGGTGCAATACCCGACATACTCGATGCTACCTGTAGTACTCATCTTGCAGAATATCATAATCCCATTTGGGTGATATTACTATCTAGCTTCTGGTATATTGCTAGTATCTAGGGATTAAAAATAACTTTGTCACATGGAGTGGTCGTGCCGGAGTGGTTATCGGGCATGACTAGAAATCATGTGGGCTTTGCCCGCGCAGGTTCGAATCCTGCCGACCACGCCTTTTTTTTTCTGCGCTTCAAGTTCGCATCGTGCAGACTGCGTCCTTTTTTTTTTTCTGCGCTTCAAGTTCGCATCCTGCAGACTGCGTCCTTTTTTTTTTGCGAAATAGACTACGCCTTTTTTGTGTGTGCGCATTCACTACACTCTCGTGTAATCAATCATACTAAGGACGAAACGTCGACCCGTTAGCTAAAAATGCCAATGAGGATTAACCTTTGGATATGTCTCATTTTTTATTTTTGTAATCAATCATATTCCCGGAGGTTATATTTTTCTTACTCTCTTTGTTTCAGTTTATAAGTCCTACGTGTATACCTAAATTGCCAATTTTATCATTTTAATATAAACTACTCCCTCTGTTCCTAAATACTTGTCTTTCTAGGCATTTCAACAAGTGACTACATACGGAGCAAAATGAGTGAATCTACACTCTAAAATATGTCTACATACATCCGTATGTAGTAGTCATTTGAAATGTATAGAAAGACAAATATTTAGGAACGGATGGAGTATATAACACCAAAATTATACGGTTTGAAAATAGAACATCTGAAGTTTATATTGATATATTTTTCATAATATATGACTTGTATTAGGTTGATCAAATTGATGACCTAAGAGTACGCGCACGTCCTGTAAACTGAAAGAGATGGAGTATCTCTTTTGCCTGTAGCCACAAAGTAAGAGAGCATTTACAGTCCGACGCCTCAAACATCTTTCAGTGTCCGGGTAGACGACCCGTCATTTACCCGGTAAAAAAAAAACTCAGACAGACATCTCAAACGCCCGGGCTGATCATGCCGACCACACCTTTTTTTGTGCTCCAAATTTGAATCATGTCGACTACACCTTTTTTTTTGTGTAATTCGCCTATTCACTAGACACTCTTGTGTAATCAATCAGATTCCCAGAGGATATGTTTTTTTTACCTCTTTTGCTTGTAGCCACAAAGTTAAAGAGCATCTACTGCCCGGCCCCTCAAACACCTTTCAATGTTCGGGCAGACGGCCCGTCATTGACCGGTTAAAAAAGACATTCAAACGAAAATTCAAATCAACCTCAAATGTTTGGACTGATCAACACCCACTATAGCAGTAAACATTCTCTATCTGAGGAAGGTACTCTCTCCATTCTTTTATACAAAGCCACAAACTTAAATTAAAGGTACCAAGGTAAAAATTAATTACTGGTTTCCAAGCCAATTTTTCTTTTCGTTAACCGGAATCATTAATACACACGCATGTATGCAAGGAAGGAATGAAAAAGAAGTAGCACAGTGTCATTATGACTACATGCATGCAAGTATTGAACAAATTGCCTGTACCATGAAACATCATTAATTTTCGTCTCGATTACTGTTAGTGGCCTCGCATATATGTAAAATGGATTTTTTTAAATGACCTCGTATAAGTGAATGGAGGGATACTTATTTTTTGTGGGGTATATCTGAGGGAGATATTTTTTTTCTTTGCAGGGTGTATCTGAGGGAGGTACTATCCAGCAGCGTTTTCTCTCTCCCTTGACACAGTAAAAAAAACATTGACGTGGCTAGCGCGAGCGGCCGCCCCTTCCTAGAGCCTTATTTATTGATACCATGCATATCTTTACAAATATTAATCATACTAAGTAATTAGCATTAAACAGTACAGAAGCTTCAGTTCTAAGATAACTCATTCTCCGTCACTATATATATGCGTGTGAATCTTCAGACGACTTCAACTAAGCCAACATAGAAACCATTTTCTCTGTAAAAGAATAGCAGCTTGGAAGACTTCAAGTAGCATCAGACAAACAGAGAGATGGCAACAACGTTTCCTTCCATCGTGTGCAAGATCCTT
Organism: Triticum monococcum; assembly: GCA_034509565.1. NCBI lineage: Eukaryota > Viridiplantae > Streptophyta > Magnoliopsida > Poales > Poaceae > Triticum > Triticum monococcum. The sequence continues at coordinate 58,038,371 of CM067843.1, read as the reverse complement.
CTCGTCATTGTAGCCATGCTTGCCCTCCTTTGCTCTGCCTGTAAGTCCCTCTATTTTCTCGAGATTCCTGCATAGCTTGAACCTTTTTCCTAAGAATTCCCTGTGCCATAGACATGGCTAAGTGTTTCCAGTTAAATTCGGGGCCTTTCAAGACCATCGAACTGATTGCGTGAATGCTCACCAAAAAAATCTCGCTTGTAGATGCAAGAGACGCATCAGAATATGGGCAGTGTTTTTCCCGGCCTGAATGAAGCAACTACTGCAAGCAGCAAGGATACCACAGGGGAGGGGAGGTCATGCCGCCCAACTTCATGGACTGTTGCTGTCTCATATGAGCATTACCGTGTAATGTTCCATTTTATGTCTAAATAAAATAAAATGCTATAATAAAAATGAAATCTACGGATTGCATGCAAATCTGCCGAGAATTTTGCGGGCATTTTGGAATATATTCACATGAACCTCTGATTTAGGGCAATGCCCAACACCGATCCTCAAACCGTCCGCATCCATCTGGACATCGTTGTCTGAACTGCGGAAATCATTCAACATGAACATGTATCGGTCCGCGACGCGGTCCGGACACGTTTTCAACAAACACGTAGAAGTACGACACCCCAGCCCACCCAGTCCCCCATCCCGGTCCCATTTCCTTCCACTATGCCCCATCTCCCCCTTGCTTTGCATCTGCATCTGCATCCAGCACGTCCGTTGTCGCTGATGTACCTCTCCAATCGCCATAGAGGCATTGTCGGACGTCCGCAACTAGCACCGACGTGCCCGCTTGCCTTTACGATGGACTTGTCCACCTTGGAGCCGTTTGTATCCAGGCACACTCCGCCCCCCTCCCCCCCCCCCCCCCCCCCCCCCTTGTCGACGACCTCCATGGCGGACACCACGCCTGGCAGGTGTTCAGTCAAATGCCATTGAGCTTATTTGAAATGCCATGTCGTCTTTTACAGTACGAATGATGGTGAGCTACAGCTACTCGAGCATGGAGGATGAGTTGTTGTATGATGTGTGGTTGGTTTAATTAATTACATAGGTAATTAATTAAGACTATATGTGACGCAACACCTTGACCCTTCGGTAACAGCTCGACACTTCATTCACGCTTTTGCCAGTTGTCGTTTGTACGGCCACTGTTATGCCGCTGAAATATGATGTGAAGAGATAAGTGTAAAGTTATTTTTTTCGAGTGAGAATTTATGGAGGACAGGGGCATTGGGTCCCGTTTTCTCAAATGATTCAAAAATCACATTTCCAAGTTTCAAAAAAAGGAAAAACTTATACATATTCACGATGGATCCTATAAATTTTCGTTTAAAAATATTATGATTTGCAAGGTGCACAGGAAAAATAATCCGGTCCCAACAACAAAAAAGGGTCCCATTTTTATGTTCGTTTTGTTTTTTTGTCTACGCCACGTATGAAAGAATATTGTCATGCAATCTAAATTATTCAAAAAAACGCGTCATATGTGTACCTCTGTATGTACATTTTTTTGATTTTTTTTACGCTGTGGAAATATCTTTTTTAAGTTGACCAAGGGGCATTTAAGTTTTCCCGTTAGTTTCCACTTTTCTCTCTCCTTCATCGGCACAGGCCCGCTACAGCCGAGAGGATAGGTAGGAGAGAGCGGCAGCCAGCAGCAACAGAGCGCGGCCATGGCAATGCCCACCTTCCACCTCGCCCCCGACCTGCCGCCCGTGTCCCGCCTCTGCCTCGGTTCGGCCCCACATCCATCCATCCTCTGTCTCCTGCCTCCGCCCACGCTTCTGCGCTGACCAGATTCCGGCGCCGCAGGGACCATGACGATGGGGGAGCAAAGCGGGCCGCCGGAATCGCTCCGCCTCCTCGACGCCGCCTTCGACGCCGGCGTCAACTTCTTCGACTCCGCCGAGATGTACCCGGTGCCGCAGCGCGCGGAAACGCACGGGCGCAGCGAGGAGCTCGTCGGCCGGTGGCTGCGGGCCCGGCGGATCCCCCGCGACAGCGTGGTGCTCGCCACCAAGGTCAGCTTGTCGTCAGCAGCCAATGTCCTTTGTCAGTAAAATCTACCAACACTGCAGTTCATTCTGTGTGTTCGATCCTGCGTTGCTCGGGCAGGTCGCCGGGCCGTCTGGTCAGATGACGTGGATCCGTGGCGGGCCGGTGGCTCTCGACTCCAGGAACATCACCGAGGCAATCGATACCAGGTTGGTCAATTGTTAATTTTTCTTCTATTCAGAACTTTACATACTTGATCCTTTGTTCTAAGTTCAGAAGCTAGTTTCCTCTAAAAAGTTCAGAAGCTAGTCAGTTTTTGTTCAGAATGAAATGGTTTACCAACACAGTACATGTTCCTCCAGGAACCGTTTGCTTAGTTGGGCTAGTGGTATTTCTGTTCATATTATCTGAAGGATGTTTGATATGCTCTCCTTTTCTGGTTTCAGTTTGCGCCGATTGGGTGTGGATTACATCGACCTCTACCAGATACATTGGCCCGATCGGTCTGTCCAACTATTTCATTCCATGCCAGTGGCTGCTATGCTATGTTTTTTGCTAGTATCATATCATGTGCATCCTCAAGTCCTAACACAAGGCATGCTTACCCTGTAGTTATGTTCCTATGTTTGGAGAGACGGACTACGATCCGAGCCGTCAGTACGCGTCTATACCCATGGAAGAACAGCTAGAGGCGCTTGGAAAAGGCGTAGAGGCTGGAAAGGTATGCTGCAGGGTTGCTGTCGGTGTTATATCCTGCCTATTTGTACAACATGTTAGTTCTCCCGTTTTGGCAGACTCATTTAAATTCCTGGTGTTAGATCAGGTACATTGGCCTTAGCAACGAAACAGCATATGGGTTGATGAAGTTCCTTCAGCTGAGTAGGGATTTTCAGCTGCGCTCCAAGATACTAACAGTCCAAGTAAGTAGCAGAGTGAATTTAATCATTTAGATGTGTATTGTTTCAGTGACGGGATAGCACTTAATACTTACTTTCATATGCATTTTGCAGAACTCGTATAACCTGCTGTGTCGCAATTTTGATGCTGGGTTGGCGGAATGTTGCCATCACGAGAGGTAACCATAGTATAGTCCTAACCTTCAGTTTGCTACTTTTGTGGGTGACAAATGCTGCTCATCTCAGTTTGTAGTTACTCTGTACAAGCTGACTCTTAAATTGCCTTGGTGAACTATGGCATTTTCAGAATCAGTTTGCTGGCCTACAGCCCAATGGCAATGGGTATACTTTCAGGGAAGTATCACTCATCTGATGACAGCGGACCGCCAGATGCAAGGATGAATCTTTTCGAAGGTACCAAGTTTTTCATTTTAAATAGCTAGTTTCATAGCCAGATTCCTGGCCCCTTTAATTTCAGTCTTGTGCTCCGCATCATCAGTGCTCCTCCTGCTTTGTAGGAAGATACTCCGAGGGTGAATCCAGATACAATCTGCAGAACCCCAAGCTGGAATCGGCAGTGAAGGTGCGGTAGTAGCCATCCTCTGTCTTCTTCATGCTTACACATTAGTCCTTGTAAACTATTTCAGGAATGTAGAAGAATGAGCACACATTAATTCTTGTAAACTATTTCAGGAATATAGAAGAATTGGCGTCAAGTATGGCATTTCGCCATCAATCCTAGCAGTTGGTGTGTTACCACATAATTTATGTTCTTTTCAAAGCTGCATTTTTGGCCATCAGTCGCTGATCATATCTTCTCATCTTTATGCCTTCAGCATTTGTACTGAGACACCCCCTCGTGGGCTCAGCTGTTTTCGGTGCTACTAAATTATGTCAGCTCGAGGAAGTTCTTCAGGCCACAGGGGTCCATCTCTGTGAAGAAATTTTGGCGGAGATCAATGACGTACATGCAAGATATCCCAATCCTTGCCCATAATGTTCCAACAGATGATCTTTTTCTTTGTAAGCACTTCGCAATATCCAGATATGATAAATAGACAGTGGCAATTTGTGCATGTCATCCATGTGAATCTTCTCTGCACCGTTCCAATTTTATCAATGTCTCCAAAGGGACAAATACAGAACAGCAATTTTGCAACGGCTGAGTTCACCTAAGCCTTGTCGGTTTTATGAAACATATGAATTGACGGTTCTGAAGGAGAGTGTTAGCTCATTCACTGTTAACAACATGAATGTAATTAAAGAACAGGGAAAAAGACAAGTTCGACTTCTGATGCGAAGAGTATCATGGCGTGTCAATCCGTGCAAAGTATTTCAAAAATCATTCATTTGGGCAATTTGTATTTGTGTTCAAGTTTCTCGAGTTAGTTCATCTCAACAAAAATGTATTCCCTCCATTCGGAGATAACTGACATGGTCTTAGTTCAAATAACGGACGTGGTTTTCAAAACTGAACTAAAACCACGTCAGTTATTTCTGAACGGACGTCAGTTATTTCCGAACGGAGGGAGTATGTTTTAGAAGGATGTTGAATTTCGCCCAAGAATCTCTTGGACGAGTGCAAGGATGTCGTATTTCGCCCAAGAATCTCTTGGACAAGTGCACGGGGGGTGTCATCTATTTTCTCTTTATTTCTTCCCAGTCATTACGATGTGATGGTACATCTTAACAGCATTGTGCCTGCTTATACCATCCTATATCAAAAAATCGTAGTAAAAGGAAAACTCTCATTTGGCTAAGCTTTCGTTTTTCTGACTTTTTTGAGGATTTTTTTACTGCTTCTCGAGGTAAAATTGCCGTGACCATTTGCGTTACCACGGCATGGTAGATTTTGTTGCAATTTTCACTGTTGGAATCGCCACTTCACCTCTTTCAACAAGAAAACATGGAGCTCTGAAATCTGAATCCAGAGCTCCCAATCTATGGCAACGACCGCCACTTCACAGCTATGTAACCCGCACTACAAATCAATGGTGATTGATACATTCATCTACATTTTCTGCTGTTGATAGATCTCGATCTGCAGCTCGGGACCATGCATGCGCGCTCCTCGACAGTGAAGAATGGCAACATAAACGCGGCCCGATCCAGAAGACGACTCATCAACTGCCGCTCTCAATACAAACAAACCACACATGATCATTGAGAAATTATTGTCACACCGACCATACACCTCAGCAGCATTATCACCAACATGGATCCTCATTTTTCTCTTGCGTGCGTGTATATATACAGCACACAAGGATTCAGATGAATCCGTAGCGAGCAGAAACAAGACATCACACAGGTAGACACTTGAGTCCTGAGCTGAGCTCTCTTGCTGCCATGGCTTCCGGCGGCCGGCTCTGCTCCGTGCTGCTCGCGCTGCTGGCCGTCCTGGCCGCGCGGCCGGCGGCGGTGTCGGGGGCGTCGGCGCACCTGCACTTCTACATGCACGACGTGCTGACCGGCCCGGCGCCCACGGCGGTGCAGGTGCTGGACGGCCCGCGCGGCCATTTCGGCGATACCATCGTCATCGACGACGCGCTCACGGCGACCTCGTCAGCGACGTCGGCGGGCGTGGGGCGCGCGCAGGGGCGGTACATCTGGGCGTCCAAGGGGAACCCGGAGCTGCTGGTCACCATGGAGGTGCTCCTCACGTCCGGCCCCTACGCGGGCTCCTCCGTCACGGTGGTCGGCCGGGACGACATCGGCGCGGCGGTGCGGGAGCTGTCGGTGATCGGCGGCACCGGCCAGTTCAGGATGGCCACAGGCTACGTGCTGTGGAAGACCGTCCGGCTCGACCACCCCAACGCCGTCCTCGAGCTCGACGTCTTCGTCAACCCGTGAAATACGTGACGGACCGCGAGCTCGTCTCGTTCGTCTCACATGAGCATGTTCATCTGTTCCACTTCTCACCTATGCATTTGCCCTGTCTTCTACTATATGTCTACTCTGCTGCTCCTCCATGCATACGAGTGCAATAATAATGTTGAATATGTGCAAATGTTGTTCATCAAATAATATGTTGCCCGGCTTTGGTAATGACGATGATCTAAATAATATGTTGCCCGGTTTGACCAGGGTAAAGCAAACTTTTTCGAAGGCAATTTTAGCGACGCGAGAATGTTATGTTTAGTTGACACGCACGGCAATTTCGTGACAGACAATACACTCATCATCGATTTGCCATACTTGCCGACTAAATTTGCCATCGTCACGTCATTAAAAATTGCCATAAAAACTGTTCGATTTGTCATGGTCAAATCCCGAATGTTCGGGCGTTATCGGGGTCCTTCTAGATATGCTTGCTTCAGATCCGTTCAGAACTACTTATATTTTCAGTTATATGTTGTTGTTAGCATTTGACACCCCCTCCATGAAACCCCTATTTCTATTATGGAATCAAATTTACAATCACAATTCGATCAACCTCGACACATGGAAAAGAATTGCTCCCAACACAAGGCAGGTGCGCTGTCGATTTCATTATAAGGTAGGAATATTAAGAACATAATGACCAGGTGCATTGTCGATTTCATTATAAGATTGAAAATTTAAAAACAGACTGGTTAGTTTATACGGGAAACTAGGCCAAAAACCGTACATCACACAAGTGATTAAGGGACAACCGTGCAAAAAAGCAAAACCATGCCGATATCGGCCAACTAAAACTCCACCGCTAGCATGTCCATAACCCGGAGATGAGCGAGCGAGCTCTTCGAAGACGCCTCCAAGAAGCATCGTTGTTGGTATCCTTCACCCCCCCCCCCCCCCCCCCATCGATCCAACGCTTTTGCCCAGAGCCACCTGATGAAGCTATGTACCTAGGGTAGGGTCATGGACCTGTCCAGCATACCCTCCCCAAGGACATCTTTACAAAGAATTAGAAGCAGTCGAAGAGAAATCATCATCCACTCGACCGCGGAGATGCGCTCACTCGACCACCTTGAAGACACTCGACCACCAGAAGATGAGGAACCCTCCACTCTGCAACGGTTAGGACTTAAACCATAGCATTATGATTTATGAGCATTTATGACATTTTACCGTAGACGTTACCAGTAACGCCTTTCCTTTATGAGCATTGAACCCTGAGTAACGGAGGGGAGCTGGGGTCCTGGCGCACTCTATATAAGCCACCCCCCTCCTCTGGGACAGGGGTTCGCACTTTTTTGTAAACTCACACACACACATATAATCCAGTCGACCGCCTCAGGGCACTGAGACGTAGGGTTGTTACTTCCTCCGAGGAGGGTCTGAACTCGTAAAACTCGTGTGTACAACTACTCCATAGCTAGGATCTTGCCTCCTCATACCTACCCCCCATTCTACTGTCAGTCTTAGATCCACAACAGTTGGCGCCCACCGTGGGGCAGGTGTCTTAGCGACTTATTGGAGAAGTTGCAATTTTTTTTCGATCCCCATCATCATTGTTCCAGGCGGAAGTTTGGCTGAGGACTGCGAGATCCGTCTCGACGCGCTCGTGTTTGTCGCCGACGACTCCGCTTGGCTTCAGGAGGCACCACTCGATGTCGACGCGCTCCCAGCCCGCGGGGCGACGCACTTTCATGCGTGCGTCCGCGGCGTCCTCCTGCGGCAACCGTCGACCCAGTACCAGTCGACTCCAATGGCTTTCCCCCTCCCTGTGACCCGCCGAAGCAAGCGCACCGGCCGGTCGAGGATTCAACGGTGGGTGAAGCATGCGGTGGCCCGCCAGTCGGCCACCCCTCAAGTCACGGCGCTCGAGCCCGACGAGTCTCTCTACGGCATGTTCGATCTGTCGACTGGCTCCGTAGAGACTGCATCCGAGTGCGGCAGCAATGACTCGGCAGCGGAAGTCCTGATGGTCAATGGACCACGCGGTCCTCCTGGCTTCGATCGTGAAGACGGAGGTGACGGGAACGGCGATCCGTCGCGCGTTCATGAGGAGTACCGCCCCGAGCCTCTCTCCTCGCAGCAGAGAGAAGAACTTCGTCGCCGAAACATGGATGCCCTGCATACTCCAATAGTTGGAGAAACGCCCAAGGCCCAGGCCTTGGAACAGGCTCGCTTGGCCAATCTGGCTGAGCGCACTCGACTGGAGAACCTATAGCGCGCACTCGACGATCGCGCTCGTCAACGTGCTCCTGAGTCCAGCCGACGCCAACTTTTTCCACCTCCGGCTCAGGTATACCGGATACCGATCCAAAACCTAGCAGCTGCTGCCCGGATAGCAGAGTCGATTCAACCTTCCCAGTCAGAAGCTGGCCGAGGTCTGGCGCAGATCAGGGCCTTGCTCCGGGCAGCAGGGGAGCAGAATACGGCCGTGTCTCAGTCACGAGATAGGATCCATAGCAGATCTGTGGTCGCAGATACGGTCCAGTCGGCCCATAGCCCGAGATCGCCCCCGAGGCATGAAGGACGTGGAGAGCGGCGTGATCAGTACAGAAACTAGGAGCAGTATGATCGTCAAGCCGATCGCGATGGTCGTCGTCGAGTGCCCACGCCTCCTCCAAGGAGTGGGTCGTACGTGCCGCGGCCACATGAAGACAGGCGCCCTAACAGTGTCGGAAGAGGTATTCCAGTCGACCCCAGAGAGCCAGGCTTTGATGCGAGATCTATTCTCGTACAAGGCTTGGTCGACAGAAATAGAGCTCACCGAGATGGCCATGATAGAGGCCCGCAAACCAGCAATAGGGTGCATGTCTCTGGCCCAGAGTGCTTCAGCAGAGCTATCAGAGCTGCAATGATTCCCCCCAACTTCAGGTTGGCGACTGGAGTCAGTAAGTTCACCGGAGAGTCCAAGCCTGACACCTGGCTCGAAGACTACCGAGTGGCTGTCCAGATTGGTGGCGGCAATGATGACGTGGCCATGAAACACCTTCCTATGATGTTGGAGGGCTCGACTAGGGCGTGGATGAATCAGTTGGCGCCTGGCAGCATCTATACTTGGGAAGATCTCGCCCGAGTGTTTGTCAGAACGTTTGAGGGTACTTGCAAGCGGCCAGCAGGTTTGACAGAATTACAGTGTTGCGTCCAGAAACCGAATGAAACTTTGCGAGATTACATTCAGATGTGGATCACCCTGCACCATACGGTGGAAGATGTGTCTGATCATCAGGCAATTTGTGCTTTCAAGGAAGGCGTTAGGTACCGGGAGTTGAACCTGAAATTCGGTCGGACAGGAAACATGACTCTGACTCGAATGATGGAAATCGCCACCAAGTATGCCAATGGTGAAGAGGAGGAGCGACTGTGGAGCGGCAAGCACAAAGCAGTCGCCCACGAAGCCGGAGGAGGAAACTTCAGTCGGAAACAAAAACGCAAGGCCGAACCAGCTGCTCCGGGTGAGGCCTTGGCTGTGGTTCAAGGAAAGTTCAAGAGGAAGCCTGGAACCCCAAGAAAGTAAAACATCAGGATGGAAATGACGTGTTGGATCTGCCGTGCCATATCCACACCAAAAAAGACGAAGAAGGTAATTTCATTTACCCGAAGCATACCACTCGACAGTGTCGGCTCCTGATCCAGCAGTTCCGAGAGAAACAACCCAAGGAAAAGGAGAAGGAGGCAGACAAGGCTGAGAGTGAAGGAGAAGATGATGATGGTTATCCTCACGTGAATTCCACTCTGATGATTTTTGCTGATGTTGAAAACAAGAGTCGATTGAAAGTCATCAACAGAGAAGTGAACATGGTCGCTCCGGCGACACCCAGTTACTTGAAATGGCCGCAGACTGCCATTACATTCGACCAGTCTGATCATCCAGCGCACATCGCCACCCCTAGGAGGCAAGCGCTGGTGGTCGACCCGGTGGTCGAAGGCACTCGACTGACAAAGGTCCTGATGGACGGTGGCAGTGGCCTGAACATTCTGTATGCAGAAACGTTGAAAGGAATGGGCATTCCGATGTCCAGACTCAGTGAAAGCCATATGAGTTTTAATGGGGTCATTCCGGGCAAGAAGGCTGCGTCCCTCGGTCAGATTTCACTCGACGTGGTTTTCGGTGATGCCAAAAATTACCGTAAAGAAAAGTTGACGTTTGAAATCGTGGATTTTCAGAGTGCGTATCATGCAATTCTGGGCAGGCCGGCTTATGCACGATTCATGGCTCGACCTTGTTACGTGTACCTCAAACTGAAGATGCCTGGTCCCAGAGGAGTGATCACTATCTCTGATAATCGGAAAAAGGCGGAAGAGTGTTTCCAGAAGGGCTCAAAGATCGCCGATACCCAGATGGTCATGGCAGAATTGCAAGAATACCAGAAAAATGCAGACCCGAGTGCCTTGTGCGAGCCAAGAAGCCAGCCACGGATTCAGCATTCCAGTCATCTGGCGAGACGAAGTCTGTTCACATCCACCCGACGGACCCCAATGCAGCTCCGACCCACATTTCGACCACACTCGACTCCAAATAGGAAGAAGCGCTCATCCAGTTCCTCCGTGAGAACTGAGACATCTTTGCATGGAAGCCTTCTGACATGCCAGGTGTTCCCAGGGGACTGGCTGAGCATTGTTTGCGAGTTGACCCGAAAGTGAAACTAGTCAAAGAGCATCTTCGACGGTCCGTCGTCCAGAAAAGAAAAGCAATCAGCGAAGAGGTTGCTCGGCTTTTGGCAGCTGAGTTTATCCGAGAGATTTACCACTCCGAGTGGTTAGCCAATATTGTCATGGTCCCAAAGAAAGATGACTCACTCCGCATGTGCATCGATTTCAAGCATATCAATCGGGCCTGCCCGAAAGATCACTTCCCTCTCCCTCGCATCGATCAGATAGTCGACTCGACTGCTGGGTGCGAGCATTTGTCCTTTTTGGATGCCTACTCCGGATACCACCAGATCCGTCTATACGGACCCGATGAAATAAAGACATCCTTTATCACCCCGTTCGGGTGCTTCTATTATGTCACAATGCCATTCGGCTTGAAGAACGCTGGAGCCACATTTATGCGAATAATTCAGAAGTGCCTGCTCACTCAGATCAGTCGGAATGTGGAGGCATACATGGATGACATTGTGGTCAAGTCACGTAAAGGTTCCGACCTGCTGACCGCCTCGCTGAAACCTTTGCCAACCTCAGAAGGTATGATATCAAGCTCAATCCATCAAAGTGCACGTTTGGAGTTCTAGGCGGAAAGTTGCTCGATTTTCCTGTTTCCGAATGAGGAATCGATGCTAACCCAGAGAAAGTAGGCGCTATACTCCGAATGAAATGCCCTGTGCATGTGCATGATGTCCAGAAGCTTACTGGTTGCTTGGCCGCCCTAAGTCGATTCATTTCTCGCCTCAATGAAAAGGCGATGCCTCTTTACCAACTGACGAAGCAATCAGATAAGTTCGAGTGGACTCCAAAAGCTGATACAACATTTGCAGAGCTAAAAGCCCAGCTTTCCACCCAGCCGGTGCTTGCTGCTCCAATCAGCAAAGAGCCTCTTTTGCTTTATATAGCAGCCACTGGACAAGTCGTCAGTACGGTACTTACGGTCGAGCGGGAAGAAGAAGGAAAAGCGTACAAAGTTCAACGCCCAGTTTATTATATTTCCGAAGTCCTGACCCCGTCAAAGCAGAGATATCCTCACTATCAGAAGCTTGTCTATGAAATTTACATGACCACGAAGAAGGTTGCACACTACTTCTCAGATCACTCTGTTACAGTTGTCAGCGACGCTCCATTGTCAGAGATTCTGCACAACAGGGATGCAACTGGTCGAGTGGCAAAATGGGCGATTGAACTCCTTCCCTTGGATATCAAGTTTGAGGCAAAGAAAGCTATCAAGTCCCAAGCAATAGCAGATTTCCTCGCCGAGTGGATCGAACAGCAACTACCGACTCAAGTTCACTCGGAGCACTAGACCAGTGGCGGTGCCAGGAATTCATTCATGTGTGGTCAATTCAAACTTGTGTAGTCATATGTGTGTATTTATGATTTTTTCTGCATGATATATACTTATTATATGTTGTTTTTGCCAAAAAGTTATGTAGTCATTTGACTGCACAGCCCATGAATGGCTTCGCCACTGCACTGGACCATGTTCTTTGAGGGATCCAAGATGTTGAACAGTTCTGGTGCTAGAGTAGTTCTGGTATCCCCCCGAGGAGACAAGCTCAGATATGTCCTCCAGATTCACTTTGATTCCTCCAACAATGAAGCAGAGTATGAAGCACTCTTGTATGGGTTGCGCATGACCATCTCACTCGGCGTCCGTCGCCTCATGGTCTATGGCGACTCAGATTTGGTAGTTAATCAAGTGATGAAGGAGTGGGACGTCAGAAGCCCAGCCATGACTGGTTACTGCAACGCGGTGAGAAAGCTTGAGAAGAAGTTTGAGGGGTTAGAACTCCACCACATCCCCCGATTGAAAAATCAAGCGGCCGATGAATTGGCAAAGATAGGTTCCAAGAGAGAAGCCATTCCCAGCAATGTGTTCTTGGAGCATATTCACACGCCGACAGTTCAGAAAGACCCTTTCACTGAAGAGCCCCCACAACCCAAGAGCGCCATGGATCCGACTGAAGTCGAGGTCCCAGCTGTGGTCGACCTAATCATGGAGGTTCTCGCCATTACTCCCGATTGGACGGTGCCCTACATTGCGTACATCCTCAGGAAAGAGCTCCCAGAGGATGAAGAAGAAGCTCGACAGATCGTCCGCCGATCTAAAGCTTTTACTGTGATAAGAGGGCAGCTGTTCAGAGAAAGTGTGACTGGAGTCGGTCAGAAGTGCATAACACCAGAAGAAGGTCGAATGATCCTCAATGACATCCACTCGGGGGCCTGTGGTCACCATGCATCCTCTCGGGCCATCGTGGCTAAAGCATACCGAGCTGGATTCTATTGGCCACGAGCAAATGAGATGGCGAAAGATATAGTCGATAGATGTGAAGGCTGTCAATTTTACTCCGATATGTCTCACAAGCCAGCGTCAACCCTGAAGACCATTCCACTCGTCTGGCCCTTCGCTGTTTGGGGACTGGATATGGTTGGACCGTTGAGGACCGGCAAAAGCAGCTTCACTCACGTGCTCGTTGCAGTCGACAAGTTTACCAAATGGATCGAAGCCAAACCTATCAAGAACCTTGATGCTAGCACCGTTGTCAGTTTTATCAGAGAATTGACATTCAGATATGGAGTCCCGCACAGCATCATCACGGACAATGGGTCGAACTTCGATTCCGATGAGTTCAGAATTTTCTGCGCCTCTCAGGGCACTCGAGTCGACTATGCTTCTGTTGCTCACCCGCAGTCGAACGGACAAGCAGAAAGAGCCAATGGCCTAATTCTCAAAGGACTGAAGCCCCGACTGATGTGTGATCTCAAACACGCAGTAGGTGCTTGGGTTGATGAACTTCCGTCAGTTCTGTGGGGTTTAAGGACAACTCCTAATCGGTCGACCGGAAGAACTCCTTTCTTCTTAGTCTATGGAGCCGAAGCTGTTCTGCCAAGTGACTTGCTCCACAACGCACCCCGAGTTGAACTCTTCTCCGAAGCACAAGCAGAGCAGGCCCGACAAGATTCAGTCGATCTCTTAAAGGAGGAAAGAGAGATGGCCTTGGTCCGCTCGACCATTTATCAGCAAGATTTGCGTCGATTCCACGCCAGGAATGTGAGGGGTCGGGCCTTTCAAGAAGAAGACTTGGTTCTTCAAGTGGTTCAGTAGAAACCACACAAGCTCGCTCCAACTTGAGAAGGCCCCTTCATCGTCACCAAAGTTCTCCACAACGGAGCATACCATCTTTACAGTATCGAGCATCAGAAAGACGAGCCACGGGCTTGGAACGCGAAGCTGCTCCACCCCTTTTATACTTAAACACTTGTTTGAATAAAATGTAGTAAGCAACACCTTTTGTAATTCGTTTATCAAAGACAAGAGCTTATGGTTCTCTCATTCGATTGTGTTGTTCTTATTTACTCCTGAAATCCCCCAGTGGGTGGGCTTAGTCGCGAATCCGTTCCGCCTAAGTTCGAAAAAATCCTACCGAGTGGAGAGCAATCCTCCCACTCGGGGGCTTAGCTGCAGTCGAGCACTCGCCTAAGTTCTCTCAATAAGAGGCTTAACGGCAGTCCAGCACTCGCCTAAGTTTGAAAAAATCCTACCGAGTGGAGAGCAATCCTCCCACTCGGGGGCTTAGCTACAGTCGAGCACTCGCCTAAGTTCTCTCACTACAAGACTTAACGGCAGTCCAGCACTCGCCTAAGTTTGAAAAAATCCTACCGAGTGGAGAGCAATCCTCCCACTCGGGGGGCTTAGCTGCAGTCGAGCACTTGCCTAAGTCCTCTCAATAAGAGGCTTAACGGCAGTCCAGCACTCGCCTAAGTTTGAAAAAATCCTACCGAGTGGAGAGCAATCCTCCCACTCGGGGGCTTAGCTGCAGTCGAGCGCTCTCCTAAGTTCTCTCACTAAGAGACTTAACGGCAGTCCAGCACTCGCCTAAGTTTGAAAAAATCCTACCGAGTGGAGAGCAATCCTCCCACTCGGGGGGCTTAGCTGCAGTCGAGCACTTGCCTAAGTTCTCTCAATAAGAGGCTTAATGGCAGTCCAGCACTCGCCTAAGTTTGAAAAAATCCTACCGAGTGGAGAGCAATCCTCCCACTCGGGGGCTTAGCTGCAGTCGAGCACTCGCCTAAGTTCTCTCACTAAGAGACTTAACGGCAGTCCAGCACTCGCCTAAGTTTGAAAAAATCCTACCGAGTGGAGAGCAATCCTCCCACTCGGGGGCTTAGCTGCAGTCGAGCACTCGCCTAAGTTCTCTCACTAAGGGGCTTAACGGCAGTCCAGCACTCGCCTAAGTTTGAAAAAACCCTACCGAGTGGAGAGCAGTCCTCCCACTCGGAGGCTTAGCTGCAGTCGAGCACTCGCCTAAGTTCTCTCACTAAGAGGCTTAACGGCAGTCCAGCACTCGCCTAAGTTTGGAAAAATCCTACCAAGTGGAGAGCAATCCTCCCATTCGGGGGCTTAGCTGCAGTCCAGTACTCACCTAAGTTTAAGACCCATTCCTATCCGCAAGGACGATGAGGTGCAGGTCGACTGCAACCTTCTCCTTCGGAGCTGGAGCACAAATACAACGTCTGCTCCATCCCCATCCGCAAGGACGACGAGGTGCGGGACGACTGCAACCTTCTCCTTCGGAGCTGCAGCACAAATACAACGTCCGCTCCATCCTTATCCGCAAGGACGACAAGGTGCAGGTCGACTGCAACCTTCTCCTTCGGAGCTGCGTCACAAATACAAACGTTCACTCCATCCTTATCCGCAAGGATGACGAGGTGCAGGTTGACTGCCACCTTCTCCTTCGGAGCTGCGGCACAAATACAACGTCCGCTCCATCCCTATCCGCAAGGACGAAGAGGTGCAGGAAGCAAAGTCCATCCGAAGGTAAACACAAGCACATTCGGAGATAAACCAAATTCAGATAAATACGAAAAGGTTCCAAGCAGCGAATCAAAGGTACTCGGGCACCAAGCCCGAAGGAGTTTAACGATTACCGAAACCACTCGACATTCCAAGGCAAATTTAAAGCGTATCCAAGTTTCATAAGATTGTTCACTCGGCCGAAGGAGGGCTGGCGGGCTCCACGAACGAGTCCAGACCGATCCCATCAGCGATTCGAGTAGCGGCAGCAATGAAAGTCTCCATGAAGGACTAGAAGTCGTGCTTTTTGGTGTTAGCAACTTTGATCGCAGCCAGCTTGTCTTCACGAGCCTCCTTGCAATGGACTCGCACCAGGGACAACGCCACATCAGCACCGCACCGGGCGGAGGATTTCTTCCATTCTTGCACTCGGTCAGGGATCTCATTCAGTCGAGTCATCAGAGATTCCAGATCATTCTGAAGCGTCGCCCCTGGCCAAAGCGTCGAGTCGATTCGAGAGACAACCTCCTTCAGGCGTGCGAGGTAGCTTGTGGCGCTGGCGATACGGGACTCCAGTCGGAGCACGTTCATCGCAGTTTCGTCGCAGACCGGGGAAGCGATAGGGTCCAGACCCGTCTCAACCGTTCCAGTTTCTTCGTCAAAGTCTTGACAAAGTTCTGCAGCCAAAAGTCAGTTCAATCAACCGAGAAAAATCCGATGGCAAGCATCAACACAGTCAGATTAAAAGAAATACCTCCCAGCACGAGATAAAGCTTCTTGGCGAGGGTCCTCAGATAAGCTTCTATGTCGTTCCTCTTGCGGACCGCAGACTCCAACTTTTCGTTCAGGACGACCTTATCCTTCTTCAGGCTGGTCACTTCGCGGTTAGCTTCTTTAAGACAAGATGTCAGTCTAGTCACCTCTCCTTCAAGCGTTCCGACTGAAGCAAGCTTCTTGTCTGCGAGAATGGTTTTGTCTTGGGCTGCTTTTTGCGCGGCGGCGAGGTCCGAGTCCTTCTTGTCCAGAGCCAACTTCATTTTCTCTGCAAAAGAAATAATCGAATCAAAAAAGAGATCAAAGAGATATATTGAAGTTCAGTCGACAATCAGTTACCTTCCATACCAGCGGCCTCGTCTTGAGCTTTTTTCAGATTTTGCTAAACCAATTCCAAGTCTAAGTTGAGTTGCCTCTGCTTCTCTTCGAGTTCGGCAAACTTGGAGATAAGAGTACAAGACTTCTGCAGGAGGCAAGAGACAGATCAATCGATAGGTTCGAAGGCAGTTCATTTTCGAGTGAATAAAACCTAAAGAAGTGGACAACAAGCTATTCAGACCCCAGTCGACTGCCAGCAGTCGACCGCGGTCTCGGGGACTACACCCAGTGGGTGCAGTTGGCGTGCCCCCACCGGTTCTGATCCCACTCGACCGGCCCGCCGGAGTCGAGTGCAAGGAGTAAAAAAAAGAGAGAGAAAGAACAATTGCGCCGTCAAAAAAGAAGAACTCAGACCACAGTCGACTGCCAGCAGTCGACCGCGGTCTCAGGGACTACACCCAGTGGGTGCACTTGGTGTGCCCCCACCGGTTCTGATCCCACTCACCCAGACCGAGTGGAAGAGCGAAACTACCAAAAACGACAGCAACACCCAGTGGGTGCTCTAATTCAACGCGAACAATAGGAGATTGTGCAGAAGAAGATTTTTCGAGAACAAAAACAGTCGGAAAGTCTACTCACCTGGTGTTGGGTAACGTGGTAATTTCAAAAAAATTCCTACGCACACGCAAGATCATGGTGATGCATAGCAACGAGAGGGGAGAGTGTGATCTACGTACCCTTGTAGATCGACATCAGAAGCGTTATGACAACGCAGTTGATGTATTCGTACGTCTTCATGGCCCGACCGATCAAGCACCGAAACTACGACACCTCCGAGTTTTAGCACACGTTCAGCTCGATGACGATCCCCGAACTCCGATCCAGAAAAGTGTCGGGGAAGAGTTCCATCAGCACGACGGCATGGTGACGATCTTGATGTACTACTGTCGCAGGGCTTCGCCTAAGCACCGCTACAATATTATCGAGGACTATGGTGGCAGGGGGCGCCGCACACGGCTAAGAATATGATCACCTGGATCAACTTGTGTGTTTCTGGGGTGCCCCTGTCTCCGTATATAAAGGTTCAAGAGAGGAGGAGGCCGGCCGGCCCCTATGGCGTGCCAAGGAGGAGTCCTCCTCCTAGTAGGAGTAGGACTCCTACTAGGAGGGGGTAAGAAGTGGGGAGGGAGAAGGAAAGGGGGGCGCCGCCCCCCCTTCCTAGTCCAATTCGGACCAGGGGGAGGAGGCGCGCGGCCCACCTTTGGCTGCCCTTCTCTCTCTCCACTAAGGCCCATATGGCCCATTACTTCTCCCGGGGGGGGTTCCGGTAACCCTCCGGCTTTCCGGTTTTTCTCCGAAATCACTCGGAACACTTCCGGTGTCCGAATATAGCCGTCCAATATATCAATCTTTATGTATCGACCATTTTGAGACTGCTCGGCATGTCCGTGATCACATCCGGGACTCCGAACAACCTTCGGTACATCAAAACATATAAACTCATAATATAACTGTCATCGAAACCTTAAGCGTGCGGACCCTACGGGTTCAAGAACAATGTAGACATGACCGAGACATGTCTCCGGTCAATAACCAATAGCGGGACCTGGATGCCCATATTGGCTCCTACATATTCTATGAAGATCTTTATCGGTCAGACCGTATAACAACATACGTTGTTCCCTTTGTCATCGGTATGTTACTTGCCCGAGATTCGATCGTCGGTATCCAATACCTAGTTCAATCTCGTTACCGGCAAGTCTCTTTACTCGTTCTGTAATACATCATCTCGCAACTAACTCATTAGTTGCATTGCTTGCAAGGCTTAAGTGATGTGCATTACCGAGAGGGCCCAGAGATACCTCTCCGACGATCGGAGTGACAAATCCTAATCTCGAAATACGTCAACCCAACATGTACCTTTGGAGACACATGTAGAGTACCTTTATAATCACTCAGTTACTTGTGACGTTTGGTAGCACACAAAGTGTTCCTCCAGCACACGGGAGTCACATAATCTCATAGTCATAGGAACATGTATAAGTCATGAAGAAAGCAATAGCAACATACTAAACGATCGGATGCTAAGCTAATGGAATGGGTCATGTCAATCAGATCATTCAACTAATGATGTGATCCCGTTAATCAAATGACAACTCTTTGTCAATGGTTAGGAAACATAACCATCTTTGATTAATGAGCTAGTCAAGTAGAGGCATACTAGTGACACTCTGTTTGTCTATGTATTCACACATGTATTATGTTTCCGGTTAATACAATTCTAGCATGAATAATAAACTTTTATCATGATATAAGGAAATAAATAATAACTTTATTATTGCCTCTAGGGCATATTTCCTTCAGTCTCCCACTTGCACTAGAGTCAATAATCTAGATTACACAGTAATGATTCTAACACCCATGGAGCTTTGGTGCTGATCATGTTTTGCTTGTGGAAAAGGCTTAGTCAACGGGTCTGCTACATTCAGCTCCGTATGTATCTTGCAAATCTCTATGTCTCCCACCTGGACTAGATCCCGGATGGAATTGAAGCGTCTCTTGATGTGCTTGGTTCTCTTGTGAAATCTGGATTCCTTTGCCAAGGCAATTGCACTAGTATTGTCACAAAAGATTTTCATTGGACCCGATGCACTAGGTATAACACCTAGATCGGATATGAACTCCTTCATCCAGACTCCTTCGTTTGCTGCTTCCGAAGCAGCTATGTACTCTGCTTCACATGTAGATCCCGCCACAATGCTTTGTTTTGAACTGCACCAACTGACAGCTCCACCATTTAATGTAAACACTTATCCGGTTTGCGATTTAGAATCGTCCGGATCAGTGTCAAAGCTTGCATCAACGTAACCGTTTACAATGAGCTCTTTGTCACCTCCATATACAAGAAACATATCCTTAGTCCTTTTCAGGTATTTCAGGATGTTCCTGACCGCTGTCCAGTGATCCACTCCTGGATTACTTTGGTACCTCCCTGCTAAACTTATAGCAAGGCACACATCAGGTCTGGTACACAGCATTGCATACATGATAGAGCCTATGGCTGAAGCATAGGGAACATCTTTCATTTTCTCTCTATCTTCTGCAGTGGTCGGGCATTGAGTCTGACTCAACTTCACACCTTGTAACACAGGCAAGAACCCTTTCTTTGCTTGATCCATTTTGAACTTCTTCAAAATCTTGTCAAGGTATGTGCTTTGTGAAAGTCCAATTAAGCGTCTTGATCTATCTCTATAGATCTTTATGCCTAATATGTAAGCAGCTTCACCGAGGTCTTTCATTGAAAAACTCTTATTCAAGTATCCCTTTATGCTATCCAGAAATTCTATATCATTTCCAATCAGTAATATGTCATCTACATATAATATCAGAAATGCTACAGAGCTCCCACTCACTTTCTTGTAAATACAGGCTTCTCCGAAAGTCTGTATAAAACCAAATGCTTTGATCACACTATCAAAGTGTTTATTCCAACTCCGAGAGGCTTGCACCAGTCCATAAATGGATCGCTGGAGCTTGCACACTTTGTTAGCTCCCTTTGGATCGACAAAACCTTCCGGTTGCATCATATACAACTCTTCTTCCAGAAATCCATTCAGGAATGCAGTTTTGACATCCATCTGCCAAATTTCATAATCATAAAATGCGGCAATTGCTAACATGATTTGGACAGACTTAAGCGTCGCTACGGGTGAGAAGGTCTCATCGTAGTCAACCCCTTGAACTTGTCGAAAACCTTTTGCGACAAGTCGAGCTTTGTAGACAGTAATATTACCGTCAGCGTCAGTATTCTTCTTGAAAATCCATTTATTCTCAATTGCTTGCCGATCATCGGGCAAGTCAACCAAAGTCCATACTTTGTTCTCATACATGGATCCCATCTCAGATTTCATGGCTTCAAGCCATTTTGCGGAATCTGGGCTCACCATCGCTTCTTCATAGTTCGTAGGTTCATCATGATCTAGCAGCATGATTTCCAGAACAGGATTACCGTACCACTCTGGTGCGGATCTCACTCTGGTTGATCTACGAGGTTCAGTAGTATCTTGTCCTGAAGTTTCATGATCATTATCATTAGCTTCCTCACTAATTGGTGTAGGTGTCGCAGAAACAGTTTTCTGTGATGTACTACTTTCCAATAAGGGAGCAGGTACAGTTACCTCATCAAGTTCTACTTTCCTCCCACTCACATCTTTCGAGAGAAACTCCTTCTCCAGAAAGTTTCCGAATTTAGCAACAAAAGTCTTGCCTTCGAATCTGTGATAGAAGGTGTATCCAATAGTTTCCTTTGGATATCCTATGAAGACACATTTCTCTGATTTGGGTTCGAGCTTATCAGGTTGAAGCTTTTTCACATAAGCATCGCAGCCCCAAACTTTCAGAAATGACAACTTTGGTTTCTTGCCAAACCGTAGTTCATAAGGTGTCATCTCAACGGATTTCGATGGTGCCCTATTTAATGTGAATGCGGCCGTCTCTAAAGCATAACCCCAAAACGATAGCGGTAAATCAGTAAGAGACATCATAGATGGCACCATATCTAGTAAAGTACAATTACGACGTTCGGACACACCATTACGTTGTGGTGTTCCGGGTGGCGTGAGTTGCGAAACTATTCCGCATTGCTTCAAATGTACACCAAACTCGTAACTCAAATATTCTCCTCCATGATCAGATCGTAGAAACTTTATTTTCTTGTTACGATGATTTTCAACTTCACTCTGAAATTCTTTGAACTTTTCAAATGTTTCAGACTTATGTTTCATTAAGTAGATATACCCATATCTGCTTAAGTCATCTGTGAAGGTGAGAAAATAACGATATCCGCCACGAGCCTCAATATTCATTGGACCACATACATCTGTATGCATGATTTCCAACAAATCTGTTGCTCTCTCCATTGTACCGGAGAACGGTGTTTTAGTCATCTTGCCCATGAGGCACGGTTCGCAAGTACCAAGTGATTCATAATCAAGTGGCTCCAAAAGTCCATCAGTATGGAGTTTCTTCATGCGCTTTACACCGATATGACCTAAACAGCAGTGCCACAAATAAGTTGCACCATCATTATCAACTCTGCATCTTTTGACTTCAACATTATGAATGTGTGTATCACTACTATCGAGATTCAATAAGAATAGACCACTCTTCAAGGGTGCATGACCATAAAAGATATTACTCATATAAATAGAACAACCATTATTCTCTGATTTAAATGAATAACCGTCTCGCATTAAACAAGATCCAGATATAATGTTCATGCTCAACGCTGGCACCAAATAACAATTATTTAGGTCTAATACTAATCCTGAAGGTAGATGCAGAGGTAGCGTGCCGACCGCGATCACATCGACTTTGGAACCGTTTCCCACGCGCATCGTCACCTCGTCCTTAGCCAATCTTCACTTAATCCGTAGTCCCTGTTTCGAGTTGCAAATATTAGCAACAGAACCAGTATCAAATACCCAGGTGCTACTGCGAGCACTAGTAAGGTACACATCAATAACATGTATATCACATATACCTTTGTTCACCTTGCCATCCTTCTTATCCGCCAAATACTTGGGGCAGTTCCGCTTCCAGTGACCAGTCTGCTTGCAGTAGAAGCACTCAGTTTCAGGCTTAGGTCCAGACTTGGGTTTCTTCTCTTGAGCAGCAACTTGCTTGCCGTTTTTCTTGAAGTTCCCCTTCTTCTTCCCTTTGCCCTTTTTCTTGAAACTAGTGGTCTTGTTGACCATCAACACTTGATGCTCCTTTTTGATTTCTACCTCCGCAGCTTTCAGCATTGCGAAGAGCTCGGGAATAGTCTTGTTCATCCCTTGCATATTATAGTTCATCACGAAGCTCTTGTAGCTTGGTGGCAGTGATTGGAGAATTCTGTCAATGACGCAATCATCTGGAAGATTAACTCCCATCTGAATCAAGTGATTATTATACCCAGACATTTTGAGTATATGCTCACTGACAGAACTGTTCTCCTCCATCTTGCAGCTATAGAACTTATTGGAGACTTCATATCTCTCAATTCGGGCATTTGCTTGAAATATTAACTTCAACTCTTGGAACATCTCATATGCTCCATGATGTTCAAAACGTCGTTGAAGTCCCGATTCTAAGCCGTAAAGCATGGCACACTGAACTATCGAGTAGTCATCAACTTTGCTCTGCCAGACGTTCATAACATCTGGTGTTGCTCCAGCAGCAGGCCTGGCACCCAGCGGTGCTTCCAGGACGTAATTCTTCTGTGCAGCAATGAGGATAATCCTCAAGTTACGGACCCAGTCCGTGTAATTGCTACCATCATCTTTCAACTTTGCTTTCTCAAGGAACACATTAAAATTCAACGGAACAATAGCACGGGCCATCTATCTACAATCAAACATACATAAGCAAGATACTATCAGGTACTAAGTTCATGATAAATTTAAGTTCAATTAATTAAATTACTTAAGAACTCCCACTTAGATAGACATCCCTCTAATCCTCTAAGTGATCACGTGATCCAAATCAACTAAACCATGTCCGATCATCATGTGAGATGGAGTAGTTTCATTGGTGAACATCACTATGTTGATCATATCTACTATATGATTCACGCTCGACCTTTCGGTCTCCGTGTTCCGAGGCCATATCTGTATATGCTTGGCTCGTCAAGTATAACCTGAGTATTCCGCGTGTGCAACTGTTTTGCACCCGTTGTATTTGAACGTAGAGCCTATCACACCCGATCATCACGTGGTGTCTCAGCACGAAGAATTTTCGCAATGGTGCATACTCAAGGAGAACACTTCTTGATAATTTTAGTGAGAGATCATCTTATAATGCTACCGTCAATCAAAGCAAGATAAGATGCATAAAAGATAAACATCACATGCAATCAATATAAGTGATATGATATGGCCATCATCATCTTGTGCCTGTGATCTCCATCTCCGAAGCACCGTCATGATCACCATCGTCACCGGCGCGACACCTTGATCTCCATCGTAGTATCGTTGTCGTCTCGCCAATCTTATGCTTCCATGACTATCGCTACCATTTAGTGATAAAGTAAAGCATTACTGCGTGATTGCATTGCATACAATAAAGCGACAACCATATGGCTCCTGCCAGTTGCCGATAACTCGGTTACAAAACATGATCATCTCATACAATAAAATCAGCATCATGTCTTGACCATATCACATCACAACATGCCCTGCAAAAACAAGTTAGACGTCCTCTACTTCGTTGTTGCAAGTTTTACGTGGCTGCTACGGGCTTAAGCAAGAATCAATCTTACCTACGCATCAAAACCACAACGATAGTTTGTCAAGTTGGTGTTGTTTTAACCTTCGCAAGGACCGGGCGTAGCCACACTTGGTTCAACTAAAGTTGGAGAAACTGTCACCCGCAAGCCACCTATGTGCAAAGCACATCGGGAGAACCGGTCTCGCGTAAGCGTACGCGTAATGTCGGTCCAGGCCACTTCGTCCAACAATACCGCCGAACCAAAGTATGACATGTTGGTAAGCAGTATGACTTATATTGCCCACAACTCACTTGTGTTCTACTTGTGCATATAACATCAACACATAAAACCTAGGCTCTGATACCACTGTTGGGTAACGTAGTAATTTTAAAAAAATTCCTACGCACACGCAAGATCATGGTGATGCATAGCAACGAGAGGGGAGAGTGTGATCTACGTACCCTTGTAGATCGACAGTGGAAGCGTTATGACAACGCGGTTGATGTAGTCGTACGTCTTCACGGCCCGACCGATCAAGCAACGAAACTACGGCACCTCCGAGTTTTAGCACACGTTCAGCTCGATGACGATCCCCGGACTCTGATCCAGTAAAGTGTCGGGGAAGCGTTCCATCAGCACGATGGTGTGGTGACGATCTTGATGTACTACTGTCGCAGGGCTTCGCCTAAGCACCGCTACAATATTATCGAGGACTATGGTGGAAGGGGGCGCCACACACGGCTAAGAATATGATCACCTGGATCAACTTGTGTGTTTCTGGGGTGCCCCTGCCTCCGTATATAAAGGTTCAAGAGAGGAGGAGGCCGGCCGGCCCCTATGGCGTGCCAAGGAGGGGGAAAGAAGTGGGGAGGGAGAAGGAAAGGGGGGCGCCGCCCCCCTTCCTAGTCCAATTCGGACCAGGGGGAGGAGGCGCGCGGCCTACCTTTGGCTGCCCTTCTCTCTCTCTCCACTAAGGCCCATATGGCCCATTACTTCTCCCGGGGGGGGGGGGTTCCGGTAACCCTCCGGCTTTCCGGTTTTTCTCCGAAATCACTCGGAACACTTCCGGTGTCCGAATATAGCCGTCCAATATATCAATCTTTATGTCTCGACCATTTCGAGACTCCTCGGCATGTCCGTGATCACATCCGGGACTCCGAACAACCTTCGGTACATCAAAACGTATAAACTCATAATATAACTGTCATCGAAACCTTAAGCGTGCGGACCCTACGGGTTCGAGAACAATGTAGACATGACCGAGACATGTCTCCGATCAATAACCAATAGCGGGACCTGGATGCCCATATTGGCTCCTACATATTCTACGAAGATCTTTATCGGTCAGACCGTATAACAACATACGTTGTTCCCTTTGTCATCGGTATGTTACTTGCCCGAGATCCGATCGTCGATATCCAATACCTAGTTCAATCTCGTTACCGGCAAGTCTCTTTACTCGTTCTGTAATACATCATCTCGCAACTAACTCATTAGTTGCATTGCTTGCAAGGCTTAAGTGATGTGCATTACCGAGAGGGCCCAGAGATACCTCTCCGACGATCGAAGTGACAAATCCTAATCTCGAAATACGTCAACCCAACATGTACCTTTGGAGACACCTGTAGAGTACCTTTATAATCACCCAGTTACTTGTGACGTTTGGTAGCACACAAAGTGTTCCTCCGGCACACGGGAGTCACATAATCTCATAGTCATAGGAACATGTATAAGTCATGAAGAAAGCAATAGCAACATACTAAACGATCGGATGCTAAGCTAATGGAATGGGTCATGTCAATCAGATCATTCAACTAATGATGTGATCCCGTTAATCAAATGACAACTCTTTGTCAATGGTTAGGAAACATAACCATCTTTGATTAATGAGTTAGTCAAGTAGAGGCATACTAGTGACACTCTGTTTGTCTATGTATTCACACATGTATTATGTTTCTGGTTAATACAATTCTAGCATGAATAATAAACTTTTATTATGATATAAGGAAATAAATAATAACTTTATTATTGCCTCTAGGGCATATTTCCTTCACCTGGACGTTGGCCCGAAGGGCGGCACTAGCGTCGTAGGCAGCCTGACTGCTCTCGTGCACTATCTTCACCCGCTCCATCATCATATCAGCCTGTCGGATGGCTTCCGCAGCCGCTTCCGACTGGTTGTCTGGGACGGGGTAGCTGGTGAAAAAATGTGCAGACGACCCAGGTGCGGCTGCTTGAGGCTCCGTGGTGTGGAGTTGGATAGTTAAAGGAACCACAGGCGCGGTCGACCGCGTGGGATGCCCACTCGGCAAGGGTGCAGCGAACGTCACAGTGGCCCTGCCTGCATCTTCAGCTTGACAGACGGGAGGCGTTGCAGTTGGTTCTTGCCGAGCCACCCTGCCAGCTGTTACCTTCTTGCTCTTCCTAGGCTTAGGAGCCACATCTTCGTCGTCGTCCGGAAGGTCAATGATGTTGGGTGGAGCTGCAAGACAGAACATTCGACCCCAAGTGAACCACTCGACCCTAAAAGGATCAAGAATCGAAATCGCAAGAGTTCATACCTGGGTTAGAGGTTACCGCATCCTCCATTTCCTCGTCCCGGTACTGGTATGAAGAGGTCCCTGACGTAGCAGCACTGCAAAGGCCCGCATTCAATCGGTTACACCCAGTTAATCGAATCCACATAAAGGACAAGTCAGTTGGTTACCCGGAGATAGTAGGAACGGTCACTTTGATCCGAGGCAAAGCTTTGGGCGGTTTGGAAGAGATGGCTTTCGGCACTTTCGGCGCTGGAAGCGGCGTGACCTTGGAGTGCTTTGGAGGCTTCTTAGTCGGCGTCGGGGAAGACGTCCTGGGGCGCTTCGAGGATTGCTCGATCAACGCAGCCACCAAGTTCAGAGCGCGTGCCGGGTCATGAGTGTGCTTGGACCTCCTCTCCCTGCGAGGAGGCGAGTCGACTTCTTCCTCATCGGTCGACTCATCGCTCTCCTCGTCCTCCTCGGCTTCCGAATGCTCCTCGCCGCTCTCGCCCCCGCTCCCTTCTTCTTCAGCGCCGGGGTTCTGCACTCCGTTGGGCATCGAGTACATTTCAATGAGGGCCTGAAAGGATAACAATCAAAAGACATTCAGTCGACCACAAACGGGACATCACGTGGTGAATCGGAAAGATACTTGATAAAATAGAAATATACCTGCTCCGGCCGACTGCGAGTTGTCGAATGGAATCACCCTCCTGGATCCCCGAGGTTGTCTTTGTTGCCAGTGATTCCCCTCAACCAGTTCTCCAAGATATCCTCGCTAACCTCCTCCGGGTGGATCCGAGTGGTATCCTCAAGCCTAGAGTACATCCACATCGGATGATCGCGCGCCTGAAGAGGTTGGATGCGTCGACCGAGAAAGACCTCCAGCAGATCCATCCCGGTCACTCCGTCGTGGACAAGCTGGACGACCCATTCAACCAGCTCCTTGACCCGCGCCTTCTCTTCTGGAACTACCTTCAAGGGAGCAGGCTTCTCCACTCGATCCAAGGAAAAAGGAGGAAGTCCAGTCGACTGGCCAGGGGTTGGCTGATCCTTGCAGTAAAACCAAGTCGACTGCCAGCCCCGGACCGAGTCAGGAAGGATCATCGCTGGGAAAGTACTTTTGCTCCTCATCTGGATCCCCAGACCACCACACATCTGGATCACCCGCGTCCTCTCGTCACTCGACTTAGCCTTTTTGACCGACCGGGAACGACAAGTGAAGATGTGTTTGAAAAGCCCCCAGTGCGGTCGACAGCCCAAGAAGTTTTCGCACATGGACACGAAAGCGGACAGATAGACTATGGTGTTCGGAGTGAAATGGTGGAGTTGAGCCCCAAAGAAGTTCAAAAAACCCCGGAAGAAAGGGTGGGGAGGCAGTGAGAATCCGCGATCTACGTGGGTTGCTAGGAGGACACACTCACCCTCTCTGGGCTGCGGCTCGGTTTCGTCCCCCGGGAGCCGGGCCGACTTGTGGGGGATCAATCCCCCCTCCACCAGGTCGTCGAGGTCGTCCTGCGTGATTGCCGAGCGGATCCAGTCGCCCTGGATCCAGCCCGCCGGTAGGCCGGACCTCGACGAGGATCCACCTCGGCTGGTCCGCTTGCCCTTCGCCTTCGCGGTCGCCTTCTTCGCGCGTTCTAGCGCCGCCGTTTTATCCTTCCCCATGGTGGCGGATCGAGCTCGAGCGGAGGTACGGCGACGAGGCGGAAGCGAGAGTGGCGGAGAGATCGGGAGAAAGAGAAGAGAGAATGGGAGCGTGCGGAGCAGAGGCCTGGCCCGAGACCTTTTATAAGGCCTTCCACCGAGTGGCTGACTGGTGGACCCAAGCGATCTAAAAAAATCCTGCAACAGTCGCGCGCGCAGTACGTGGCAAAAAAGGTGGCGCGGGGATCGAGGAGACTTGCCTAATCCGTCCTGATAACCTCGGTTCCTCCCGTCTGGCGCACTTCCCAAAATTGAATCCCGCGAGATCCGTGGAGAGTAGAACAACCTGTCAGACTGAAGACAAACACCCTCTACATCATCATTCGGAATTCCACCATGAAAGTTCACTCGACAACAACCAAGAATGGACCAAGGCGATTGAGAAAGGAGTCGACGTCATCTCCTCAACTCATTGTTTCAGGACAAGGCATATTCATAGCGCAAAGAGTGGGTCGGAAGTGTTCTCAACCCCTTCCTCACTCAAACCCTGATCCATTCGGGGGCTAATGATGAAGCTATGTACCTAGGGTAGGGTCATGGACCTGTCCAGCATACCCTCCCCAAGGACATCTTTACAAAGAATTAGAAGCAGTCGAAGAGAAATCATCATCCACTCGACTGCGGAGATGCGCTCACTCGACCACCTTGAAGACACTCGACCACCAGAGGATGAGGAACCCTCCACTCTGCAACGGTTAGGACTTAAACCATAGCATTATGAGCATTTATGACATTTTACTGTAGACGTTACCAGTAACGCCTTTCCTTTATGAGCATTGAACCCTGAGTAACGGAGGGGAGCTGGTGTCCTAGCGCACTCTATATAAGCCACCCCCCTCCTCTGGGACAGGGGTTCACACTTTTTTATAAACTCACACACACATATAATCCAGTCGACCGCCTCAGGGCACCGAGACGTAGGGCTGTTACTTCCTCCGAGAAGGGCCTGAACTCGTAAAACTCGTGTGTACAACTACTCCATAGCTAGGATCTTGCCTCCTCATACCTACCCCCATTCTATTGTCAGTCTTAGATCCACGACACCACCCACATTAGCTCCGCCAGATCTCGGGAAAAGCCCGACCACTAACAATCCCCACCAGCTTTGCTAGTGCTATGACAATGCACATCAGAGTCGTAAAGGAGTGCTAATTGTGTCAACCGTAGTCCTATTCACACTGAATTAGGTTTGACTCGCACTAGTGGCAGGTTGACTACCGCCATGTAGCAAATTTTTTGCACAACACCCACCCAATGCCATCTCTTCTATTTTTGTGGTCCTCCTCCTTGCACACACCCTCTCCTTTGCATTCCTCTCCATCTTCGACGCCGTAGTCCACCTTGGCGTCCGAACATTGTGAACAACGGCACACGCTGGAACCACTCTAACACGTCTACCTTCGTTGCCCAAGAAGGACCATCTGTGCCAGGGAGAAAGTGGGGATAGAGCCATCGAGACTTCTGCGTCGGGGTGGAAGGAAGAGGACTGAAGTCGGAGCCTGCTTGCTGCTTGCTGCCACCGCTGCCCTCCCGCGTGCACTATCGGCGTCGCGCCCTTCAGGGAAGGCAGCCGCCGCTACGTGTGGGAGGGTGTCCGGGACCGTGGCGTGGGAGAGCGAGACTAGTGGTGCCACGGATGCGGGATCACTGGACTGAGATGGATGGTTTGCTCAGATTGATGGCTAGACGACATATGAGTAGATTTTGTATTAAGTGGAATGCCACAAACACGGAAGAGATGCAATTTTAAGGTTTTTGTGCAAGATGTCTCCACATGGAAGTAGTCAACCTACCAGCAGCGAGTCGGAGATGATGCAACACAAATAGGACTGCGGGTGACACACTTAGCAAACTTTTAGCACTTAAACATGCATTTTCACAGTATTAGGACTAAGTTAACACCACTCAAATATTTTTAGGACTTCTGTTGTTTTCTACTCTTTTTATACACACTGTCATATGGATTTGTACTACACCTGTGTAATTTTTTATGAGAAAAATACATTGATACACGAGTTACACAAAAAAAGTGAGAACAATTGGTTTTCTTTGGTGAACATTACATGCACTGTTCATGTTTTTAAAATATGAAATTTGTCATTTTTGTGTAATTTCCCGTCCACCAAAATGCTATAAGCCCTAATGAAAACCAACACGAGGTGATCAGTAGTCCGTGGAAGAGATTGGGGGTGAGTGTCGAGATCAAGACTCTTGGTGGCAGGTGCCATCGGAGGACATGCGAAACCGTATGTGCCTGTGCCAGGGAGAAAGCAAACTGTACCAAGCACCGGTTCGCCGAAATAATTACTAACCAAACACACCCTTAAGAGCCTCTTTGGTTTGCGGGATCCTAAATACTACCTCGGTTCTGGTTTATTGGTCCTCATTGTATTCAGTGCCAAATGTTGACCATAAATTTAAATAACAAAATATTCATGCATGTAATAAAAATTTGTATCATTGAAAACTATGTTCAAATACAAATCCAACGATATAATATTTGTTGACATGCATTAACATTTTGTTAGTTAAATCTTTGATCAAAATTTTACACAGATTACAAGGGGGGCCAATAAACCAAGACAGATGTAGTAGGTAGCAATGAAAGAAACACATGATAGGATAGGGATGCTTCCCCAAGGTAGATGACTGGAAAACACATAATCTCTGCAAGCATTGATGTATGATTCGTAGGAGTAGAAAAACAAGAAATGAGATGGATGGCTTGATTGGGTTGATGGCTAGACGACATCTGGGTAGATTTTGTGTAAAGTGGAGTGCCACAAAAATATAACAGATGACGTTTTGAGGTTTTTGTGCAAAATATCACCGCATGAAAGTAGTCAACCTGCCACCACTGCAAGTGAAAGCTGATGCAACATGGATAAGACTACGTGTGGCATACTTAGCAAACTTTCAGGACTCGAGCGTGGATTTTCATAGTATTAAGACTAATTTAACACCACTTGAATAGTTTTAGGACTCATCTTTTTTTACACATTGTAAGATGGATTTGTACTTTCTTTTGTGGAAAGATGGATTTGTACTACACATGTGTAAATTTGTATGAGAAAATACATTGATACATGAGCTACACAAAAAGTGAGAACAATTTGTTTTCTTTAGCGAACATTACATGCACTGTTCATGTTTTCAAAATCTGAAAATTGTCATTTTTGTGTAGCTCACGTGTCAATGTATTCTGCCTTCCTCCAAAATGATGTAAGCCCTAATGAGGACCAACGCGAGGTGATCCGCAGTCCGGGAGAGAGATTGGGAGCAAGGTTGTCAGAAATCGCGATTCTGTTGTAAGATTCTACAATTTTTTGATCCAAACAGACCTTTCTGATTCTACGATTCTAGTTCACAGAATCTACGTTTCTACGATCTTAATAGTTAAGATTCGGCGATTTACGATCCTACCACCGGCTTTGATCCGATTCAAAATCGCGATTTTGACAACCTTGATTGGGAGTGAGTGCCGAGATCTATAGTCTTGGTGGCAGATGCCGTCGGAGGACATGCAAAACCGTATGCGTTTGTGCTACGGGAAATCATATTGTACCAATCACCCGTTCACCAAATTAGCTACTAACCAAATAGACTCTTAATTAGGGCCTCTTTGATTTGCAGGATCCTAAAAACGTAGGA
Source organism: Triticum monococcum (assembly GCA_034509565.1). Taxonomy (NCBI): domain Eukaryota; kingdom Viridiplantae; phylum Streptophyta; class Magnoliopsida; order Poales; family Poaceae; genus Triticum; species Triticum monococcum. The sequence continues at coordinate 58,006,943 of CM067843.1, read as the reverse complement.
ATGAAAGAAACACATGATAGGATAGGGATGCCTCCGCAAGGTAGATGGTTGAAAAACTCATAATTTTGCGAGTGTTGATGTTTGATTCATAGGGATAGAAGACACATAAATCCAAATGAATATGGTCAAGTCACAAGAAAAAGTACAATTAGAATGTTATTACGTCATTAAGAATATTTAGTCTCTTTCTTCATACATAGAAATTACACACTCCCTCCGCTCCGAATTAATTGTTTTAGATTCGTTTAGATACGGATGTATCGACACCCATTCAAGAAGTTTTCTCTTCGTTTTTTTGGTAGTCTACATATAAAATCTGGTCAATGTCAAACTTTGTCAACTTTGACCAAGTTTATAGAAAAAAAGTATATCAAGATTCACAGAATGAAATTAATATTATTAGATGCATTATGCAAATTAGTTTTATATGCGGACTAAAAAGAAACGGAGGAGTAGTAAAGTAAAATTTGCTCCATATTTCCTTTTTATACCCCATTGTTTTGAACCCGGGAAAGGATCCCCATTTTTAAAATGTTTTTCCTTCGCTTTTGAGCGAAAGGAGGCCTTATCAACCCCCCCTCCGGTGGCGGTAGAGAATGGGCAACGGCGAGAAGCGAAATTTCAAAAAATTGCGGGGCAACACACTGGCTGGGGGAACGGCATCCCACTTCGCTTCCCACCACCACGCCCATCCCGCTTCCCCTCTCTCGGCCTCTCCGGGTTCCGGGCGCGGCGGATTGATTGATTGATCTGACCCTTCCGCCCCCAAGAAATTTATCACTCCCAATCCAACACCTTCCTTCTCTCAGGCCCCTGAGCTTCCGCATTCCAATCAGCCTCTGCCCCCCTTTCCTCGACCGCGTCCGTCTTCATGGGGAGGAAGAAGGGCGCCGCCGGCGGCGCGAAGAGCGTGGCCGTGCCGGCGGCGCAGACGGAGGTGGTGGAGAAGAAGGAGGCCAAGAAAGCGGCTCCGAGGAAGCGCAACCCGTGCCCCGGAATCCGCGCCGTCGGCGGCCGGATCTACGACCCGGAGAACGGCAAGACCTGCCACCAGGTGAGCGCCGTTCCGGATCTGCAACCGTCCCTCCCGCGGGTTACTCTGTTCTGGGGGACGGATTTGGCTGGCTGATTGGTTTTCCCGTTACGCGCTCGCAGTGCCGTCAGAAAACAACGGACTTTGCGGTGGCCTGCAAGCAGCCCGGGGGGAAGGGGCCCTGCTCAACCCACTTCTGCCACACGTGCCTGTCCAACAGGTAAAATTTATGGATTTCTTCACGGATTCTATCGCTCAGTATCTCCGTCTTGGTCTGACTCTGATCTGGTTTTTCTTCTCTGGCTTGTTTAGGTATGGCGAGGACGCGAAGAAGGCGGCCAAGAAGGCGCGCTGGGCCTGCCCTAAATGCAGGGGCATCTGCAACTGCAGCTTCTGCAGGTTACACCCACCCAAGAGCCAAGCTGATGCACGTTTATTATGGGATTTCTAGCTTAGTAGGTGTATTTCTTACTTAGCTTGGTTTTGTCTGACAGAAAGAAGAAAGGGGAGACTCCCACGGGGATACTGGCCCATGCCGCCAAGGCGACAGGGCACTCTTCCGTCCATGAGCTGCTGAAACAGGGCTCGGACATGGTGGCCGCTGCACAGACGCTGACCTCGCTCCCCGCGAAGATCAAGAAGGTCCATTTCTTTGTTTGGTGATTCTCTGTTCTACATTGTAATTGTTGTTCATTATTGCTGATTCTGTTTTGCTGGCCCCTTTGTTAGGAACAAAAGAGGGCCCTAGGGACAGATGATGATGCCGATGGAATAGTGGTTCAAGGCGATGAGAATGTAGGGACTGATCTCAATGCATTTCCTTCATCTCCTGCCAACAAGAAGCTGAAGAAGGGCGCTTCTGATGAGAGCACTGATGTGCTCAAGACCAAAACTGAGCTACCCAAAGGTACTCTGGTCACTAATGTTGTAGGGGCCAAGCTGGAGGCCGACGATGTTGGGTCTGCGATTCAGTTTTATGAATTCTGCCGCACATTTGCTGAGGTACTCATGGCAACCAAGTAATATTGATATTCTTTCAGCTTTTACTTTCTTTGTCTGTTGTTTGTATTGCATTACTTTCATGCGCATGTCTTCAAAAAATGGGTTATTGTTTCCATGGTTCCACATGTTGATCCGTCATCTTGTTTTTGCTGGAATATACTGTACTTTGTTGTGTAAATAGAATGATGTAGCAAATGATTTTTTTTTTTGCGCAGGTGTTTCAAATAAAGAAGGGACAGCCTGAAAAAGTTCTTCAACTCATAACTGGAGGAAGCCGTAAAGGCCGAGTGGTGCCTTCAGTTGTTGCTGATCTTCACATTAGTTTGCTTTCTGTCCTCCAAGAAGACAGAGGAGAGAAGTACGTCCATTCTGAATTGATGTTTCTTTGTAGTTTCGGTTAAATCTGATTGTTAAATGACTAAATGAGGTTATTTCGTTCATAGCCCTTTGGACTATTCAAGAGATGGGGATGCTTGGATAACTGAGACTGGCAGATATATTAGTGAATCCACAGTTATCTCGAAGGAACTGCCTCTTGATTGTTTAAACCAAGGGGTATCAGGATACAAAAAGTTGAGCCCTTCTTTAAAGCTCCATGTGCTGAATTTTCTGTGTGATGAGACCCTTTCTACTGCGTAAGTACTGCCTACTGTATTTCTGTAGTAGTTCACTTGGCAATTTTACTACTATATTAATTATATTTTGATTTTGCTCAGAACATTAAGGGGCTTGATTGTCAAACAAGATGAAGGTGCCACTGAGAGAAAAATTGCTGCAAGAGAAAAAATCCGTGCTGCGAAGGAAAAGGTCGAGAGCTCAGGCAACCTCTTTTCTTTTTGTTCACTCACTCAGTTTTGGAGTACTAAACAACAGTTTTCTCTGGTTTTACAGGAAAAAGAGCTTAAAGAAAGACTAAAGAATGAGATGGATAAATCAATGTTTCTGAGAAAAGGAGAAGAAATTAAGAGTCTCATTTCTCAAATTAAGGAGTTAAATGAAGACAAGGAGGCAGCAGTAGATGGTCTGAACATTATGAATTGATATATCTACATCTTTTCGTATTATATTTGTTTTAGCTTTCTGCACTTCATTAGCTCTCCACATGCTTGATGTTTTGCAGTTTTATTAAATAAGTATATCTTTTTTACTGTACTTGGTTTTGCAGTTTTGTCAAATGTATCTTTCTGCACCTCTCTTTCAAGCTTTAGCTTGAATTTGTATTTGACAAATTACAAATGTCGCCTATTCATTTATACTCCTTTATGTGTGTATTCACTTTCTGTTTTGTTAATTGAGTGTTAAACCTGCATTATTCATGGTAATATTTTTCTAAAGCTCAACAGAATGAAAAACATGTATGGAGTTCCCAAGCCTCTTAGTTGCATGTAGCCATGTGTCTTTTTCTGAATGTGAAGTAACTAAAGAACATTCTCAGCCTTAGGCTCCATTTCAAACATAACACTTCTCAGCATGGTGTGAAGTTATATCCCCTACAATGTTTGCTTATCTTATTCTGTAATGTGTTAAGGCACTGAGCTAGCTGTGCGGTACTAATTGCCTTCTATTACCTCAACCGTGGCGATATTAGATGAGAAGCTGGGAGATCTACTTAGGACAAAGCCTGTCAGGAAAGACAAAGGGGTTGCATACTGGAAGTTTGATGGTTATTACAAGAAGACCTCAATAATGCGCCAAGGTTCATCCGAAGTTATTATGCAATAAGCTTTCATGTTACTCATGTATATTTATGCAGTTAGTGACTACCAATATCATGTTTGTATCAGAGTTTGACACAACAGGGAACAATGACAAGTGGTTTATGTTCACTGAGGAAGAAGAAAAAGTAATTGGAGATCATTTGGCCCCAAGGTAAGGAGTTTATCATATACTCCCTCCGTAAAGAAATATAAGAGCATTTAGATCACTATTTCAGTGATCTAAACACTCTTATATTTATTTACAGAGGGAGTAGTATTTAGATGTTGTTTCCTTTATGAAGATAGTATATTTGGTGTTTAAGTACTAGCAGGTCACCAACGCTTTAGATCCGCTAGCAATTTTTGATTGTTGTACAGTGCTATCATGATTTGGCAACTTGGCTAACAATATATCTAATGCATGATCCTTAGTTAGCCCTGTTTCTCCTGATCTCCATGCACTAGTATGTTTATCCGTTGGCATCTAACTTAGGTCCTGTTGTAACTGGTTAATGTAGGTCCCAACTTCAGTGCAAGAGTCATACCCAGGCATGATGACCTACTGATCTTGAACTTTTGTTTCAGTGGTTTGAAGGTATTTATTTAATCCTTTTGCTGCTCATTGTTCCCAGATCCAACGGCATACCATATTTGTATACAACTGATACTGAAATGTGTTATGTACCATCATCAGAGCAATATTTTAGAAGCTGGGTATATGTAACACAATTTTGAAAACTTACAGAAAAATTATGGAAAAAACCCCGGTGTAAGTAGATGGTTGATAGAAGTTACCCTTGTAAAGTTTTACCCAGTAAATACATGCATGGATTTTCTTGTGATTTTTCATATGTTGCAACTTAAGAGTGATTTTTGGTAAAGTTTGGAAAAAATGGCTAATGGCCCATTGCTGAATGTTTTGTGTTGGCAGGTGAGGTGGTGGTATGCTAGCGTCCAGGCGTTGCGTGTGATCCAAGTTGCGGGCTGACAACTTTTTGCGGTAGGGAAGTTACGCAATGGCAGAAGAAGCAACAACTACCTGAAGATGCAGTCACAACATTCGAATCCTAGGGTTATGTTTTGTCCAGATGGAAACTTGGGAGGTTTTTGTGAACCATGGACAAAGTATGGTTTGAATGTTGTGAACTAACTCGGGAGGTTTGAATGTTGCCACATGGTCGCTTATGTTGGTTGTATAACCAATTGTTCTGTAGCTTGCATATATAGCAAGAAATCCAATTCACCTGTATCCCAGGTGGTGGTTATGCATCTAGCATGGCTAGGATTCCCCCACTTAAGTTGGCTGAATTCGGTCTTCACCTGCTTATGTTGCTTTTTCATTCTATGGTGGTGTAGCTTAAGACCCATCAAGAAATGCCGATCACCTTCTTCCACAGTTTGTGGTTGGTCGCACTCGGTCTCACCATCCGATTCAAACTTAATGGAACTGTATACTTGAGCACAAACCAGTACAATCCCGCACAACTGCCTAGGGGAGCCCTGCTTTGCAATATTATCTAGTAACTTCATAAACTAGAATCTTAGTTGTAGATGCCACTAGTACTAGGGTAACTCTAGCAGATTACTTGAAACCGGGCCTTTAAAACTGTATTATAGCTTCCCTTTGTAATTTGGGATCTGTTGGATATCGTTGGGTAACACACATGAACTTTTAGCTGCATGATACTTACTACATGCTTTTGTTTGGAAGCGTATAAAACCTAAACGCCTTGGAGATTAGGTGTAGCTCTCTCTTCGGAGAGTAGGAACGCTTATATGATTTCCACATTGTATCAGAGCCTATCTCCTCCCCCTCCATGTAGCAAAAAAGAAAAAGAAAAAGAAAAAGAAAACAATCCGCACGACCATCATGGCTTCCTCATAGACCGCCAGGCTGTCCCTTTGGGCCTCCAACGTATGAGAAGCGTTGACGGGAAGTGGTTTCACCATATTCCCGTGCCATGCATACCGTATTTTAGGCAACCATCCAAATGAACTATGACTAGAACACACATGTAGAAGAAGCTAGCAACCAAACAGAGCGAGTAGGATTTTAAATGGTCTGAAAGAAACATGATGTGTGCCATATGGCAAAAAATCCTGAAAATAATGTGAATCTTATCCAAATAAACTTAGTCAGAACAATAGAAAAACGATCCAAATAAACCTAACAAAAATGGAAAAATATAGCACGAGATCATACATGGGAGTGAACAGGTTTTCATACTGGCCGCCTCCTTCGACTCCGACGACCGCCTCTAAGAGTCCCCTGCTACTCGCTGCATCACAGGCAGTCTGTATGTCGGAGCTAAATCCGGGAGATCCCTCGGTAGGGTATCGTTGCTAGGAGATTGGGCTGGATGGTAACAAGTGGCAGTGTTTTACCTAGGCTCAGACTCTCAAGGTGGAGATAATATCCTACTCCTGTTCGTATATATTGTGACTTAGGTGTATACAAAGTACATATGAAGACCAAGGGATTTTAATCTGTCTACCGACGAGCCCGACCCCTGGCTTATAAACATACAGGGAGTCCTAAGGTTACAGATCCTAGTCAACTACGTCGGTGGAGGTAGAGTCCTCTACGATACCGATACGTTTGGCTTGCACGTCAAGTCTTCTGGAGTCTCCGTATAGCGCCACATGGTCCACTCCGTGTGGCCCAAGACGGAACTGACCTAGAAGTCGCCAACCCGGTCCACTAAGTCGAGAACTGACATGGTGAGAGAGCCCCGCGCCGCAACACCATCATTATGTATGAACAAATTTGTGGAGTGGTTTGGACAATACATGCATGTTTGATAGTCTGCATCACCCCCAAACACTACTAGGGAAAACCCTAGTAGTAGCGCTTGTTTTGTAGCTAGTAGTAGCGCTTGTACAAGCGCTACCACTAAGGCGCTACAACTAACTGTTAGCAGTAGCGCTGGAAAGCAAGCGCTACTGCTGTACCTAGTTAGCAGTAGCGCTTTTCTTGGAAAGCGCTACTGATAATAGTAAGTAGCAGTAGCGTTTCTTTTGAAAAGCGCTCCTGCTAACTTTTTCTATATTTTTGAAAATATAACTTATTTTCGTTGTGGTTTTATATACAGTACTTTTATCATATGATTTTATGACCATGATTAGTTATTATATATAACAGTGGATGAAATGAACGTGGAGTATATTCAAGTGGAGGCAACATGTGATGCATGTCAAAAGTACTACTAATCCAAATTAGTATTATTTTCAATGTGCATCACATGTTGCCTCCACTTGAATCTAATCCATATTCATTTCACCTACTGATATATATAATAACTCATCATGCTCATATAAAAACTTAACATCATGCATCATCGATCATACTAATAAATACTCATCATTGGTATCATAATAATAAGTCCTACTCATCATCATCGATCATACAACTTCTACTCATTATCATAATAACAAGTCATACTCATCATCATCATAGTCATCTAACCAACCCTACTTAATTGTTCTTAGCGCATGATCATGAGTATTAGCTAGGACCTAAATACCCTATCTAAGGTAAAATAGCATAAAACAAGATAGGCCCTGACTCTCCATTATGGAGAATGAAGATGATCCTGTCTCCAATTCTTGCCCTTCGCACAATGTTGCTTCCAAGTAGCTCCCTACGATTGACCATACATTTTTTCCAATCTTTGATTGTCATGTCTTCATCGGTTTTAGAAATCCGGTATGAACAACAGTGATGCGTAGGATGACCTGGCCGTAAGTTCATAACATCAAGGCGACCATTCGGAAACATCAGATGAGGCACACAATCCTTCAGGATTTTCTATTGAAAAACATAGTAATAACTTCGTAGTTAGTAATGTAGTTGAGTTTTAGAAGAATTTATGCAAAAGATGCACGGATGTCGTAATAGTAAAAAACATACATATACCACTAATACAGCTAAAACCCTAGCGAACAACGGGTACCGGTGCGGGCGGTGGACACCCAAAGAGAAGGAACCATCACTGGATCATAGCTCCAGTGAGATCCTTGAAGAACCTTCCCTCCAACGCAACCATGTAGCGACAAACGTGCTCGTCCTCCTTGCTGACACGGTGACGTACCACCTCCGCGGGGTCCTCAAGCCTCCGCACTGTCACTGGCCCACGCGACCGCCACCAAAGAAGGTTCGGGTGAACGACGGGCTGGCTCCTCACCAAGCTACGCCCCCTCGAAGGTAGCACCTCCCAGTACCAGCCCGGCGGAGCCCAGTCCCGGACATGGCCCCTCTGATCAAGCAGGCCTCCTCCTCCGAGTCGACGACGAGGATGCGGGATAGGCATCGTCGACGTTGATGCGATAATAATTGCTTTAACTAAAAAATAACAACAAATGTGACATGTTGAACATGGTTCAATCATAACTAGGGTTCATACTACATTATTCTAAGATTAAACACCTAAAATACCTAAATTATATTAAACACACCTAATTAAAAACCTACATTTTGAACATGGTTCGATCATAACTAGGTAGGGTTCATACTACATTATTCTAAAATTAAATACCTAAGATCATAACCTACTACATTATTCTAATATTTAACCTAAAATTTTCAACTAGCTAGGGTTCAAAATTAACTAGGGAGGAGGAGGGAGGAGGGAGGAGGAGTACCTCTTGGTGGAGGACGACCAGCGCGGGGGGCGGGGCGGCCGACGCGGGTGGTCGGCCGGTGGGGTGATACGTCTCCAACGTATCTATAATTTTTGATTGTTCCATGCTGTTTTATTATCAATCTTGGATGTTCTATAATCATTTTATATCATTTTTTGGTACTAACCTATTGACATAGTGCCTAGTGTCAGTTTCTATTTTTTCTATGTTTTTTACATCGCAGGAAATCAATATCAAACGGAGTCCAAATGGCACAAAACTTTACAATGATTTTTATGGGCCAAAAGGAAGCAGATGGGCCCTGGTTGCACCTGGGGGGGGGGGGGCGATATGGATGTAAACGGATCGGATCGGATCGGATAATGCCTTTACCATATTTTTTTGTTGCATTCGGAGCGGAGCGGATATTGATCGGATGCGGATTCGAATGCGGATTATATCAAACTACGGATTCAAAGCGGATTCGGAACGGACTGGACCGGAAACAGACAAAAATATTGGGTGATATGTGCAAAGAAACATGAACTTATTTCTTCTTTGCAAACAATATGAAAACATGTTTTTATCCAACCACATCACACTAGAGAGTGGCCAAGCATTAAAAAGTCATAACTCACACCAATATCGCAACAATAAACAGTACTGGTCGTACTTAAGAAATACTTAATCCAAAGGTCTATTGAAGTTTTTATTTATTATAAAAGGCAATTAGTCCATCAAGTAGAAGTCCATAGCACGTCCTCGACTTCTCTTCAACGCGGTGTTTCAACCAGTCCACTTGCAACATCCTGTGAGAGTGATATAAGATATTTTGATGCCGCACTTGACAATCAATTTTTTTTTATAATTAGTTGTGGTGAACTAAGTAGTTCGAACACACACACACACATTAATTCTGGGGTAGTGGGGTGTATGTGTCCACATGATTTAATATGCAAATTTTTAGTGTGTGTATATATAGAGAGAAGAGAAACATGAGGCATCACATATTATATGCACATAATGTATGCATGTATTGATGTATGCGCACAACATGCATGTACTTATGGCTTTTATATCTTGTTTGCTTTCTCACGTGCAACAAAAGAGAATTTTTGGAAAAAGCTTTTTCTAGTGATTATTCTGGCAAAAGTGATGAAGATCTTAAAATGATTGGTGTTTCTTCTATTGATTCCTTGTTTAGTAAAGTTAAGAATGATGAGAAAGGGACTGGAGAAGAGTCAACTTTAGGTAGAAGACGTCCCAATATTTCAGAGGGTGAAAATCTTGTTAAGAAAATTGATGAAAGTGGGTTTGGAGAGATCAAAACTTTAACTAGTGATGCACCCACTATTTTGGATTACAAAGACTTTAATTATGATAGTTTCTCTTTGATTGATTGCATTTATTTGTTGCAATCCATGATAAATTCACCCCATGCTTATGAAAAAAATAAAGCTTTTACTAAACATATTGTTGATGCTATGATGAAAGATTTTGAAGAAAAATTGGAATTAGAAGTTTCAATTCCTAGAAAATTATATGATGAGTGGCAACCTACTATCAAAGTCAAGATTAAAAATTATGAGTGTTTTGCTTTGTATGACTTGGGTGCTAGTCTTTCCACAATTCTGAAATCTTTATGTGATGTGCTTGGTCTTACCAATCTTGAAGAATGTTCTTTGAATTTACACTTGGCGGATTCTACTATTAAAAAGCCTATGAGAAGAATTAATGATTTTCTTATTCTTGCAATTAGGAATTATGTGCCCATAGATTTTATTGTTCTTGATATTGATTGCAATCCGTCTTGTCCAATTATTCTTGGTAGACCGTTTTTACGCACTATCGGTGCCGTGATTGATATGAAAGAAGGCAATATTAAGTTCCAATTTCCTTTGAGGAAGGGTATGGAACACTTTACTAGAACTAGAATTAAGCCACCCTATGAATCAATCATGAGGGCATCTTATGGATCTCGAACCAAAGATGACAAAATTTAGATCCTTGCTTTATGCCTAGCTAAGGGCGTAAAACTATAGCGCTTGTTGGGAGGCAACCCAATGAATAGAATTTATTTTTGTTTTTTGCTTCCTGTTCTTGAGTGTTAGAACAATTATGCTATTGTTATGATTGTGTTTTTATGTTTTAGTTAGTGTTTGTGCCAAGTAAAACCTTTAGGATCTTCTTGGCAATACTTGTTTGATCTTGCTGAAAAAAAACAGAAAGTTTGGGCTTACGAAATTAATTTTTAGTTTTTTACCAGAGAGCGATAAAATACCCATTCCACTTGCAGTAGATCAATATAAAAATTTCTCAGGTCGTCCTAATTTTTCAGAGTTTTTTGAGTTACAGAAGTATTCTAAATAGTCAGATTGCTACAGACTGTTCTGTTTTGACAGATTCTGTTTTCTTTGTGTTGTATGCTTATTTTGATGGCTCTATAGTTTTCTTTGATGAGTTTTTGCCATAGAAAAGTTGGAATAAAATAGATATAATACAAAAACAAAATATGAATTGGTTTGATACATCACTTATAGTAGTGGTTTATTATTCTTATACTAACGGATCTCACGAAGGCTTTGTTGAGTTTTGTGTGATTGAAGTTTTCAAGTTTTGGGTTATCTTACGATGGATGAAGGAAGGATTTAAGAGCCTAAGCTTGGGTATGCCCCGGAATCCCAAGCTATTATTCAAGAATGAGCAACCAACTAAGCTTGGGGATGCCCCCGAGTGGCATCCCCGCTTTCTTCCAACAATTATCGGTATTTTACTCGAGACTATATTTTTATTTGTCACATGATATGTGTTTTGCTTGGAGCATATTGTATGATATGTGTCTTTGCTTGTTTTATTTTGTGTTTTAAGTTATAAATACTTGCTGGACACACCTATTTGAGAGAGCCAAAATTATGTCATGACTTGTTAGAATTGCTCCCTATGCTTCACTTAAATCTTTTATGAGCTAGGACTTGCTCTAGTGCTTCACTTATATCTTTTTGAGCACAGTGTGCTTTGTTATTTTTGAAGAAATGCTCTCCTGCTTCACTTAGGGTGTGTTTGGTTCGGGAACGAAGTGGAATGTAATGTCATGGTTCCGTTCCACTAGAATGGGTCGGTTCCATCCTTGTGTTTGGTAGGAGTAGTTTCAAGGAACGGAATGGTTACGTTTTGATGTTTGGTTTGATGGTTTGGTACATGGAATGGAATGGATTTGTAAGTTCCTACAACTTCAGTCTGCCTCGCTGAACTGAACCGGACAATAAAGATTCAGAGCGACAAAGTCTCTCCCAATGCAGACAATACATATTTCAGTGTTAACTAAACAGAGAACATAGCTCTGATTATTATAACAGATTTTCCTCGGATCCAGTAAAATTAATTTGCAGAACAGAGTTGTGAGCATCACCAAATCGGACTCAAGGAATTCTGTTTTGAGCATCAATGAATCGAATCCATACATCCAGGCAACATACAGAGGTGCGAGCGACAAGAACCGGACTCAACCATGAGATAAACAACAGCTACAAGAACAGAATGCGACAGCTGAGCGTGGCATCCGACTAGATGCGCGGCTTGGCCTTGGCTCATGGCGGTGCGAGCTCAGGCCTCAGGCGCGGTCAACAGCCGGTGCTTGGAGCGGCTGCTTCGTCGTTCCCCGCCGTGTGCCGCCGCTGTTGCCCCACCGCAAGACCGCCATGCACCTGCTCCTTCGGAGGAAGACGAGACAAGGGAGACGGCGTTGCAGATCAAAGGAAGAGGGCCGGCGGCGCAGACCAGAGGAGGAGGGCGGGCGGTGCAAATCGCGGGAGGGGGGAAACAAGAGAGACGAGCGGCACGACAGAGGATAGGGCTGCAGCAGCGCGAGGAGAGGAGCGGTTCCGCGTCGTCCGCCCAATTTGGAGGTATCACCCCATTCCGGATCTGGGCCGAATATTCGTTCCAGGGGAACCAGTTGGTGACCGTTCCACCTTTATACCGAACGTGCGAACGAGGCCCAGAAACGGGTTGGACCCGTGACATTCCGGTCCATTACTGCAACCGAACACACCCTTAGATTTATTTGAGAGTTAGTAAAATTTTGAAGAAATTCTCTCTTTCTTCACTTAAATTATTTTGAGAGAAAGAAAATTTGTTATGCTCATGATCTTCACTTATATTTGTTTGAGCTTATAAAAAGCAACTCATGAAAATTAGTCTTAAAGTGATAGATATCCAAGAAGGATAAAGTAAAAAATGTCATGAAGATCATTGGACAAAATAAACTTGATTCTTAGTAATAGTTTTGAGATATAATGATGTGATATGTGAGTTATGTTGATGAGTAATTATGCTTTAGTAGGAATATTGGTGTTAAGGTTTGTGATTCCCTATGCATGCACGAAAGTCAATAGTCGTGCAATGAAAATTATATCCTACTTGTGGTGCATTATTCGGTGTTAATTATGCTTAATGCTTGCTTATGAGATTATTTGTTTCTTGGTTGGTCGCTTCCCAATCTTTTGCTAGCCTTCATTTTGCACTAAGTATGACCTCTACTTGTGCATCCAAAACCCTTTAAACCAGTTTTGCCACATGAGTCCACTATATCTACCTATATGCGGTATTCTTTTGCCGTTCTAAGTAAATTTGCATGTGCCATCGCTAATTTTCAAAATAAACTTCTCTTTTGTGTGTTTGTTTCGCTCGTGGAGCGGTGAGGGGTGGCTAATATTTTCCATGCTAGATGTGTTATTCTCAAGATGAGTGTTTATTCACTTGTCATTGCACGAGAGTAAGTCAAAGGTATTAGGGATGCCCAGTCCCGAAATGCAAAAACAAAAAATGAATCTACTTTATGTTGTCAAATAATAAATCCTTGGAAAGTGTTGGTATGGAGGGCACCCGTGGATACGGCTAGCCATGGAAAGTGAAAGTTATGGTGGAAAAAGGAATAAATTTTATTTTTTGTTTGGGAACCGCCTATGGCATATCTAGCATGGAAAGTGTTCGGAACTCTAAGTCGTTTTCGTTGGTGGGATGGATACACCTCCCAAAATGTTTTTATCTATTTTTTTCGCTTTGAGCTCTGGCACCTCTACAAATCCCTACTTCCCTCTGCGAAGGGACTTTCTTTTACTTTATGCAATTTTTATTTTGAAATTTGACTCTCCATCTTCTCTCATAAAAAGCACCAACTAGGAGGCAATATGATCGTGCTCAAGTGTTGGGTGTAGTTAATATTCAAGTGTGTTTCATGAATGGATCAATGTTTGAGCATGATCGGCTAGGGATAACTTATTTTAGCGTTGATATTTTGAAAGACATGGTTGCTTGTTGATATCTTTGAGTATCTAAATTATCATGTCAAAACTAGACTATTGCTTTGAATCACATAAAAGTCCAAATGTCCATGCTATAAAGAAAATAATATGATATGACTTGATGAACAACACTCCACATCAAAAATTCTGTTTTTATCACTTACCTACTAGAGGACGAGTAGGAGTTAAGCTTGGGGATGCTGATACATCTCCAACGTATCTATAATTTTTGATTGTTCCATGCTATTTTATTATCAATCTTGGATGTTTTATAATAATTTTATAGTCATTTTATATCATTTTTGGTACTAACCTATTGACATAGTGCCCAATGCCAGTTCTTGTTTTTTTATGTTTTTTACATCGCAGGAAATCAATATCAAACGGAGTCCAAATGGCACGAAACTTTACGATGATTTTTTATGGGTCAAAAGGAAGCAGATGGGCCCTGGTTGCACCTGGGGGGTGCCCCGAGGGGGGCACAACCCACCAGGGTGCGCCAGGAGGCCCTGGCGCCCCCCGGTGGGTTGTGCCCACCTCGGGTGCCCCCCGGACCGCCTCTTTGCTCTATAAATACCCAAATATTCCCAAAACCCTAGGGGAGTCGACGGAATATTCATCCAGGCGCCGTAGAGTCCAGAAACACCAGATCCAATCTAAACACCATCACGGAGGGGTTCACCACTTCCATTGGTGCCTCTCCGATGATGCGTGAGTAGTTCTTTGTAGACCTTCGGGTCCGTAGTTAGTAGCTAGATGGATTCATCTCTCTCTCTCGCTTGATCCTCAATACAATGGTCTCTTGGAGATCCATATGATGTAACTCTTTTGCGGTGTGTTTGTTGGGATCGATGAACTTCGAGTTTATGATCAGATCTATGTTTTTATATCCATGAAAGTATTTGAGTTTCTTTGATCTCTTTTATGCGTGATCTCTTATAGCCTCGTATTTCTTCTCCGATATTTGGGTTTTGTCTGGCCAACTCGATCTATTTATCTTGCACTGGGAAGAGGTGCCCGGTAGTGGGTTCGATCTTACAATGCTTGATCCCAGTGACAGAAAGGGAACCGACACGTATGTATCATTGCTACTAAGGATAAAAAGACGAGATCTATATCTACCGCCATATAGATAAACAGATCTTGTTTACATCATGTCATCGTTCTTATTGCATTACTCCATTTTCCATGAACTTAATACACTAGATGCATGCTGGATAGCGATCGATGTGTGGAGTAATAGTAGTAGATGCAGGCAGGAGTCGGTCTACTAATCTTGGACGTGATGCCTATGTAATGATCATTGCATGGATATCGTCATAATTATTTGAAGCTCTATCAATTGCCCAATAGTAATTTGTTCACCCACCGTTTGCTATTTTTCTTGAGAGAAGCCACTAGTGAAACCTACGGCCCCCGGGTCTTATTTCTCATATATTTGCCTTTGCGATCTACTTTTTCCTTACTTTTATTTTCAGATCTATTAAACCAAAAATACAAAAATACTTTGCTGCACTTTATTTTATTTGCGATCTATTTATCCATTCTATTACAACCTTTTTACCGTCACGCACCAATTTCTGGCGCTGTTACCCGAAAGGGATTGCTAACCCCTTTAACATGTTGGGTTACGAGGTGTTGTTATTTGTGTGCAGGGGCTGTTTACGTTCTGTTGCTTGGTTCTCCTACTGGTTCGATAACCTTGGTTTCATAACTGAGGGAAATACCTACTGCCGCTGTGCTGCATCATCCCTCCCTCTCCGGGGAAATACCGACGTAGTTCCAGCTGCCATCACGGGGGAGGAGGCCGGCGCGGGGGAGGGTGGTCGGCGGGGGAGGAGAGCCGACGTGGGCGAGGGCGACCAACGGGAGAAGACCGACGCGGGGGACGGCGGTAGCGAAGACGCACGAGTGAGAGTGTGTGAGGGGGAGAGTGAGGTCGAGCGCGGGCCGGATCGTGGATAAGGTGCCCGTAGTAGTAGCGCTTGTATGTAGAAAGCGCTACTCCTACGTACAATAGCACTAGCGCTTCCTACATACAAGCGCTACTACTATGCCTAGCCTGCTGGCAACGGTCTGGCAATTGTAGTAATAGCGTGTTTTATGAACACAACGCTACTGGTAAGTGCATAGTAGCAGCGCTTACCGTGAGCAAGCGCTACTGATAAGTAGTAGCAACGGTTTCTTATAAAAAGCGCTATTACTAAACTCTTGTGTATAGGAATTTCCCTAGTAGTGAAACAGACCCATTTGGTACGAGAAAAGCGTTTGGTAGCTTACACGGGGCCTGGCCCACACGCGCACGAAACTTAAAGTGGCCCAGAGCCTAGCTTGCTACACGCTTGAATCGGCCGTTTCCAACGCGTTAGACTAATTCGAGCGCAAAGCTCTGGGGGCACGATGTATGATACGTCTCCAACGTATCTATAATTTTCGATTGCTCCATGCTATATTATCTTCTGTTTTGGACATTATTGGACTTTATTATTCACTTTTATATTATTTTTGGGACTAACCTATTAACCGGAGGCCCAGCCTAGAATTGCTGTTTTTTGCCTATTTCAGAGTTTCGCAGAAAAAGAATATCAAACCGAGTCCAAACGGAATGAAACCTTCGGGAACGTGATTTTCGGAACGAACATGATCCAGAGACTTGGACCCTACGTCAAGCAACCAACAGGGAAGCCACGAGGTAGGGGGGCGCGCCTACCCCCCAGGCGCGCCCTCCACCCGTCGTGGGCCCCCTATTGCTCCACCGACGTACTCCTTCCTCCTATATATACCTACGTACCCCCAAACGATCAAATACGGAGCCAAAGCCCTAATTCCGCCGCCGTAACTTTCTGTATCCACGAGATCCCATCTTGGGGCCTGTTCCGGAGCTCCGCCGGAGGGGGCATCGATCACGGATGGCTTCTACATCAACACCATAGCCTCTCCGATGAAGTGTGAGTAGTTTACCTCAGACCTTCGGGTCCATAGTTATTAGCTAGATGGCTTCTTCTTTCTTTTTGGATCTCAATACAATGTTCTCCCCCTCTCTCGTGGAGATCTATTCGATGTAATCTTCTTTTGCGGTGTGTTTGTTGAGACCGATGAATTGTGGGTTTATGATCAAGTTTATCCATGAACAATATTTGAATCTTCTCTGAATTCTTTTGTGTATGATTGGTTACCTTCGCAAGTCTCTTCGAATTATCAGTTTGGTTCGGCCTACTAGATTGATCTTTCTTGCAATGGGAGAAGTGATTAGCTTTGGGTTCAATCTTGCGGTGTCCTTTCCTAGTGACAATAGGGGCAGCAAGGCACGTATTGTATTGTTGCCATCGAGGATAACAAGATGGTTTTTTTTATCATATTGCATGAATTTATCCCTCTACATCATGTCATCTTGCTTAAAGCGTTACTCTGTTCCTATGAACTTAATACTCTAGATGCATGTTGGATATCGGTCGATGTGTGGAGTAATAGTAGTTGATGCAGGCAGGAGTCGGTCTACTTGTCTCGGACGTGATGCCTATATAGATGATCATACCTAGATATTCTCATAACTATGCTCAATTCTGTCAATTGCTCAATAGTAATTTGTTCACCCACCGTAAAATACTTATGCTCTTGAGAGAAGCCACTAGTGAAACCTATGGCCCCCGGGTCTATCTTCCGTCATATTAATCTTCCAACACTTAGTTATTTTCATTGCCTTTTATTTTACTTTGCATCTTTTGAAGGAAATATGCCCTAGAGGCAATAATAAAGTTATTATTTATTTCCTTATATCATGATAAATGTTTATTATTCATGCTAGAATTGTATTAACCGGAAACATAATACATGTGTGAATACATAGACAAACAGAGTGTCACTAGTATGCCTCTACTTGACTAGCTCGTTAATCAAAGATGGTTATGTTTCCTAACCATGGACAAAGAGTTGTTATTTGATTAACGGGATCATATCATTAGTTGAATGATCTGATTGACATGACCCATTCCATTAGCTTAGCACCCGATCGTTTAGTATGTTGCTATTGCTTTCTTCATGACTTATACATGTTCCTATGACTATGAGATTATGCAACTCCCGTTTTCCGGAGGAACACTTTGGGTGCTACCAAACGTCACAACGTAACTGGGTGATTATAAAGGAGTATTACAGGTGTCTCCAAAGGTAGATGTTGGGTTGGCGTATTTCGAGATTAGGATTTGTCACTCCGATTGTCGGAGAGGTATCTCTGGGCCCTCTCGGTAATGCACATCACATAAGCCTTGCAAGCACTGCAACTAATATGTTAGTTGTGAGATGATGTATTACGGAACGAGTAAAGAGACTTGCCGGTAACGAGATTGAACTAGGTATTGGATACCGACGATCGAATCTCGGGCAAGTAACATACCGATGACAAAGGGAACAACGTATGTTGTTATGCGGTCTGACCGATAAAGATCTTCGTAGAATATGTAGGAGCCAATATGGGCATCCAGGTCCCGCTATTGGTTATTGACCGGAGACTTGTCTCGGTCATGTCTACATTGTTCTCGAACCGTAGGGTCCGCACGCTTAAGGTTTTGATGACAGTTATATTATGAGTTTATGAGTTTTGATGTACCGAAGGATTTCGGAGTCCCGGATGAGATCGGGGACATGACGAGGAGTCTCGAAATGGTCGAGACATAAAGATCGATATATTGGACGACTATATTCGGACTTCGGAAAGGTTCCGAGTGATTCGGGTATTTTTCGGAGTACCGGAGAGTTACGGGAATTCGCTGGGAGAAGTATTGGGCCTTGATGGGCTTTAGTGGGAAGAGGAGAAAAGGCCTGCTGCGCCCCCCCTCCCCTCTAGTCCGAATTGGACTAGGGAAAAGGGGGCCGGCCACCTTTCCTAATCCTCCTTTTCCTTCTCCCTTCCTCCCCTCTTGGTGGACTCCTACTAGGACTTGGAGTCCTAGTAGGACTCCCCATCCTGGCCGCACCTTTGCCTTGGCCGGCCTCCTCCTCCTCCATCCTTTATATACTGAGGCAAGGGGCACCCCATGGACACACAATTGATCATTGAGATCGTTCCTTAGCCGTGTGCGGTGCCCCCTGCCACCATATTCCACCTCGGTCATATCGTTGTAGTGCTTAGGCGAAGCCCTGCGTCGGTAGAACATCAAGATCGTCATCACGCCGCCGTGCTGACGGAACTCTTCCTCGACGCTTTGCTGGATCGGAGCCCGATGATCGTCATCGAGCTGAACGTGTGCTAAGAACTCGGAGGTGCCGGAGTAACGGTGCTTGGATCGATCGGATCGGGAAGAAGACGTACGACTACTTCCTCTATGTTGTGTGATCGCTTCCGCAGTCGGTCTGCGTTGGTACGTAGACAACACTCTCCCCTCTCGTTGCTATGCATCACCATGATCTTGCGTGTGCGTAGGAAAATTTTGAAATTACTACGTTCCCCAACAGTGGCATCCGAGCCTAGGTTTTATGGTTTGATGTTATATGCACGAGTAGAACACAAGTGAGTTGTGGGCGATATAAGTCATACTGCCTACCAGCATGTCATACTTTGGTTCGGCGGTATTGTTGGATGAAGCGGCCCGGACCGACATTACGCGTACGCTTACGCGAGACCGGTTTCCCCGACGTGCTTTGCACATAGGTGACTTGCGGGTGACTGTTTCTCCAACTTTAGTTGAACCGAGTGTGGCTACGCCCGGTCCTTGCGAAGGTTAAAACGGAGTCTATTTGACAAACTATCGTTGTGGTTTTGATGCGTAGGTAAGATTGGTTCTTGCTAAGCCCGTAGCAGCCACGTAAAATTTGCAACAACAAAGTAGAGGACGTCTAACTTGTTTTTGCAGGGCATGTTGTGATGTGATATGGTCAAAACGTGATGAGTTATAAGTTGTTGTATAAGATGATCATGTTTTGTTGAAGTTATCGGCAACTGGCAAAAGCCTTATGGTTGTCTGTCTATTGCATAAGATGCAAGCGCCCAATAATTGCTTTACTTTATCGCTATGCGATAGCAATAGTTGCAAGAGCAATAGTTGGCGAGACGACCATGTGACGACATATTGATATAGATCAAGATGATGGAGATCATGATGTCATGCCTGTGATGATGGAAATCATGACGATGCTTTGAAGATGGAGATCAAAGGCACAAGATGATGATGGCCATATCATGTCACATATTTTGATTGCATGTGATGTTTATCTTTTTATGCATCTTATCTTGCTTTGATTGATGGTAGCATTATAAGATGATCTCTCACTAAATTATCAAGAAGTGTTCTCCCTGAGTATGCACCGTTGCCAAAGTTCGTCGTGCCCAGACACCACGTGATGATCGGGTGTGATAAGCTCTACGTCCATCTACAACGGGTGCAAGCCAGTTTTGCACACGCAGAATACTCAGGTTAAACTTGACGAGCCTAGCATATGCAGATATGGCCTTGGAACACGGAGACCGAAATTATGTCCTTGATGCACCGCTAGGTGACAGACCTATTGCAGGAGCAGATGCAGACGTTATGAACGTTTGGCTAGCTCAATATGATGACTACTTGATAGTTTAGTGCACCATGCTTAATGGCTTAGAATCGGGACTTCAAAGACGTTTTGAACATCATGGACCATATGAGATGTTCCAGGAGTTGAAGATAATATTTCAAGCAAATACCCGAGTTGAGAGATATGAAGTCTCCAACAAGTTCTGTAGCTAAAAGATGGAGGAGAATCGCTCAACTAGTGAGCATGTGCTCAGATTGTCTGGGTACTACAATCGCTTGAATCAAGTGGGAGTTAATCTTCCAGATAAGATAGTGATTGATAGAATTCTCTAGTCACCATCACCAAGTTAGTAGAACTTCGTGATGAACTATGATATGAAAGGGATAACAGAAACGATTCCCAAGCTCTTCGTGATGCTGAAATCGATGAAGGTAGAAATCAAGAAAAAACATCAAGTGTTGATGGTTGACAAGACCACTAGTTTGAAGAAAAGGGCAAAAGGGAAGAAGGGGAACTTCAAGAAGAACGGCAAGCAAGTTGCTTCTCAAGTGAAGAAGCCCAAGTCTGGTCCTAAGCCTGAGACTAAGTGCTTCTACTGCAAAGGGATTGGTCACTGGAAGCGGAACTGCCCCAAGTATTTGGCGGATAAGAAGGATGGCAAAGTGAACAAAAGTATATTTGATATACATGTTATTGATGTGTGCTTTACTAGTGTTTATAGCAACCCCTCAGTATTTGATATTGGTTCAGTTGCTAAGAGTAGTAACTCGAAATAGGAATTGCAGAATAAACAGAGACTAGTTAAGGGTGAAGTGACGATGTGTGTTGGAAGTAGTTCCAAGATTGATATGATCATCATCGCACAGTCCCCTATACTTTTGGGATTAGTGTTGAACTTAAATAAGTGTTATTTGGTTTTTGCGTTGAGCATGAATATGATTTGATCATGTTTATTGCAATACGGTTATTCATTAAAGTCAGAGAATAATTGTTGTTCTGTTTACATGAATAAAACCTTCGATGGTCATACACCCAATGAAACAAGTTCGTTGGATCTCGATCGTAGTGATACACATATTCATAATATTGAAACCAAAAGATGCAAAGTTAATAATGATAGTGCAACTTATTTGTGGCACTGCCGTTTAGGTCATATTGGTATAAAGCGCATGAAGAAACTCCATGCTGATGGGCTTTCGGAATCACTTGATTATGAATCTCTTGATGCTTGCGAACCATGCCTTTTGGGCAAGATGACTAAAACGCCGTTCTCCAGAACAATGGAGCAAGCAACAGATTTGTTGGAAATCATACATACTGATGTATGTGGTCCGATGAATATTTAAGGCTTGCAGCGGGTATCATTATTTTCTGACCTTCACAGATGATTTGAGCAAATATGGGTATATCTACTTAATGAAATAGAAGTCTGATACATTTGAAAAGTTCATATAATTTCAGAGTGAAGTGGAAAATCATCGTAACAAGAAAATAAAGTTTCTACGATCTGATCGTGGAAAAGAGTATTTGAGTTACGAGTTTGGTCTTCAGTTAAAACAATGTGAAATAGTTTCACTACTCACGCCACCTGGAACACCACAGCATAATGGTGTGTCCGAACATCATAACCGTACTTTATTGGATATAGTGCAATCTATGATGTTTCTTACCGATTTACCACTATCATTTTTGGGGTCATGCATTAGAGACAGCTGCATTCACGTTAAAAAAAGGGGCACCATCTATATCCGTTGAGACGATGCCTTATGAACTATGGTTTGGCAAGAAACCAAAGTTGTCGTTTCTTGTAGTTTGGGGTTGCAATGCTTATGAGAAAAAGTTTCATCCTGATAAGCTCAAACCCAAATCGGAGAAATATGTCTTCATAGGATACCCAAAGGAGACTGTTGGGTACACCTTCTATCACAGATCCTAAGGCAAGACATTCGTTGCTTATAATGGATCCTTTCTAGAGAAGGAGTTTCTCTTGAAAGAAGTGAGTGGGAGGAAAGTAGAAAACTTGATAAGGTAATTGTACCTTCTACCTTATTGGAAAGTAGTTCATCACAAAAATCTGTTCTTGTGACTACTACACCAATTAGTGAGGAAGCTAATGATGATGATCATGTAACTTCAGATCAAGTTACTACCGAATCTCGTAGGTAAACCAGAGTGAGATCCGCACCAGAGTGGTACAGTAATCCTGTTCTGGAGGTCATGTTACTTGACCATGACGAACCTACGAACTATGAGGAAGCGATGATGAGCCCAGATTCCGCGAAATGGTTTGAGGCCATGAAATCTGAGATATGATCCATGTATGAGAACAAAGTTTGGACTTTGGTTGACTTGCCCGATGATCGGCAAGCAATTGAGAATAAATGGATCTTCAAGAGGAAGACGGACGGCGATAGTAGTGTTACTATCTACAAAGCTAGAATTGTCACAAAAGGTTTTCGACAAGTTCAAGGTATTGACTACGATGAGAGTTTCTCACTCGTATCTATGCCTAAGTCTGTTCGAATCATGTTAGCAGTTGCCACATTTTATGAAATCTGGCAAATGGATAAACAAAACTGCATTCCTTAATGGATTTATTAAAGAAGAGTTGTATATGATGCAACAGAAGGTTTTGTCAATCCGAAAGGTGCTAACAAAATGTGCAAGCTCCAGCGATCCATCTGTGGACTGGTGCAAGCATCTCGGAGTTGGAATATACGCTTTGATGAATTGATCAAAGCATATAGTTTTATACAGACTTGCGGTGAAGCCTGTATTTACAAGAAAGTGAGTGGGAGCACTACAACATTTCTGATAAGTATATGTGAATGACATATTGTTGATCGGAAATAATGTAGAATTATTCTGTAAAGCATAAAGGAGTGTTTGAAAGGAGTTTTTCAAAGAAAGACTTCGGTGAAGCTGCTTACATATTGAGCTTCAAGATCTATAGAGATAGATCAAGACGCTTGATAAGTTTTTTCAATGAGTACATACCTTGACAAGATTTTGAAGTAGTTCAAAGTGGAGCAGTCAAAGAAAGAGTTCTTGCCTGTATTACAAGGTGTGAAGTTGAGTAAGACTCAAAGCCCGACCACGGCATAAGATAGAAAGAGAATGAAAGTCATTCCCTATGCCTTGGCCATAGGTTCTATAAAGTATGTCATGCTGTATACCAGATCTATTGTATACCCTGCACTGATTTGGCAAGGGAGTACAATAGTGATCTAGGAGTAGATCACTGGACAACGGTCAGAATTATCCTTAGTGAAATAAGGATATGTTTCTCGATTATGGACGTGACAAAAGGTTCGTCATAAAGGGTTACGCCGATGCAAGTTTTGACACTAATCTAGATGACTCTAAGTCTCGGTCAAGATACATATTGAAAGTGGGAGCAATTAGCTAGAGTAGCTCCATGCAGAGCATTGTTGATGTAGAAATTTGCAAAATACATGTGGATCTGAATGTGGCAGACCCGTTGACTAAGATTCTCTCACAAGCAAAACATGATCACACCTTAGTACTCTTTGGGTGTTAATCACATAGCGATATGAACTAGATTACTGAATCTAGTAAACCCTTTGGGTGTTGGTCACATGGCGATGTGAACTATGGGTGTTAATCACATGATGATGTGAACTATCGATGTTAATCACATGGTGATGTGATCTAGATTATTGACTCTAGTGCAAGTGGGAGACTGAAGGAAATATGCCCTAGAGGCAATAATAAAGTTATTATTTATTTCCTTATATCATGATAAATGTTTATTATTCATGCTAGAATTGTATTAACCGGAAACATAATACATGTGTGAATACATAGACAAACAGAGTGTCACTAGTATGCCTCTACTTGACTAGCTCGTTAATCAAAGATGGTTATGTTTCCTAATCATGGACAAAGAGTTGTTATTTGATTAACAGGATCACATCATTAGTTGAATGATCTGATTGACATGACCCATCCCATTAGCTTAGCACCCGATCGTTTAGTATGTTGCTATTGCTTTCTTCATGACTTATACATGTTCCTATGACTATGAGATTATGCAACTCCCGTTTGCCGGAGGAACACTTTGGGTGCTACCAAACGTCACAACGTAACTGGGTGATTATAAAGGAGTATTACAGGTGTCTCCAAAGGTAGATGTTGGGTTGGCGTATTTCGAGATTAGGATTTGTCACTCCGATTGTCGGAGAGGTATCTCTGGGCCCTCTCGGTAATGCACATCACATAAGCCTTGCAAGCACTGCAACTAACATGTTAGTTGTGAGATGATGTATTACGGAACGAGTAAAGAGACTTGCCGGTAACGAGATTGAACTAGGTATTGGATACCGACGATCGAATCTCGGGCAAGTAACATACCGATGACAAAGGGAACAACGTATGTTGTTATGCGGTCTGACCAATAAAGATCTTCGTAGAATATGTAGGAGCCAATATGGGCATCCAGGTCCCGCTATTGGTTATTGACCGGAGACGTGTCTCGGTCATGTCTACATTGTTCTCGAACCGTAGGGTCCGCACGCTTAAGGTTTCGATGACAGTTATATTATGAGTTTATGAGTTTTGATGTACCGAAGGAGTTCGGAGTCCCGGATGAGATCGGGGACATGACGAGGAGTCTCGAAATGGTCGAGACGTAAAGATCGATATATTGGACGACTATATTCGGACTTCGGAAAGGTTCCG
This sequence comes from Triticum monococcum, assembly GCA_034509565.1. Taxonomy (NCBI): domain Eukaryota; kingdom Viridiplantae; phylum Streptophyta; class Magnoliopsida; order Poales; family Poaceae; genus Triticum; species Triticum monococcum. The sequence goes on along the minus strand of CM067843.1, from coordinate 57,982,083 downwards.
AGTGATTCGGGTATTTTTCGGAGTACCGGAGAGTTACGGGAATTCGCTGGGAGAAGTATTGGGCCTTGATGGGCTTTAGTGGGAAGAGGAGAAAAGGCCTGCTGCGCCCCCCCTCCCCTCTAGTCCGAATTGGACTAGGGAAAAGGGGGCCGGCCACCTTTCCTACTCCTCCTTTTCCTTCTCCCTTCCTCCCCTCTTGGTGGACTCCTACTAGGACTTGGAGTCCTAGTAGGACTCCCCATCCTGGCCGCACCTTTGCCTTGGCCGGCCTCCTCCTCCTCCATCCTTTATATACTGAGGCAAGGGGCACCCCATGGACACACAATTGATCATTGAGATCGTTCCTTAGCCGTGTGCGGTGCCCCCTGCCACCATATTCCACCTCGGTCATATCGTTGTAGTGCTTAGGCGAAGCCCTGCGTCGGTAGAACATCAAGATCGTCATCACGCCGCCGTGCTGACGGAACTCTTCCTCGACGCTTTGCTGGATCGGAGCCCGAGGATCGTCATCGAGCTGAACGTGTACTAAGAACTCGGAGGTGCCGGAGTAACGGTGCTTGGATCGGTCGGATCGGGAAGAAGACGTACGACTACTTCCTCTACGTTGTGTGATCGCTTCCGCAGTCGGTCTGCGTTGGTACGTAGACAACACTCTCCCCTCTCGTTGCTATGCATCACCATGATCTTGCGTGTGCGTAGGAAAATTTTGAAATTACTATGTTCCCCAACATCTTTATCATAAAAATACCAAAAATATTATCTTATCATATCTATCAGATCTCACTCTCGCAAGTGACCGTGGAGGGATTGACAACCCCTTATCGCGTTGGTTGCAAGGATTTATTTGTTTTGTGTAGGTGCGAGGGACTCGCGCGTAGCCTCCTACTGGATTGATAACTTGGTTCTCAAAAACCGAGGGAAATACTTACGCTACTTTGCTGCATCACCCTTTCCTCTTCAAGGGAAAACCAACGCAGTGCTCAAGAGGTAGCAAGAAAGATTTCTGGCGCCGTTGCCGGGGAGGTCTACGCAAAAGTCAACATACCAAGTACCCATCACAAACCCTTATCTCCTGCATTACATTATTTGCCATTTGCCTCTCGTTTTTCTCTCCCCCACTTCACCCTTGCCATTTTATTCGCCCTCTCTTTCTCTATTTGCCTCTTTTTTGCCCGTTCCTCATTTGCTTGTGTGTTGGATTGCTTGCTTGTCACGATGGCTCAAGATAACACTAAATTGTGTAACTTTACCAATACCAACAACAATGATTTTACTAGCACTCCGATTGCTCCTCTTACCGATTCTGAATCTTGTGAAATTAATGCTGCCTTGCTGAATCTTCTCATGAAAGATCCCTTTTTTGGCCTTCCTAGTGAAGATGCCGCTACCCATCTAAATAGCTTCGTTGATTTGTGTGATATGCAAAATAAGAAATATGTGGACAATGATATTGTTAAATTGAAGCTATTTACTTTTTCGCTTAGAGATCGTGCTAAAGCTTGGTTTTTGTCTTTGCCTAAAAATAGTATTGATTCTTGGAATAAGTGCAAAGATGCTTTTATCTCTAAGTATTTTCCTCCCGCTAAGATCATCTCTCTTAGAAACGATATTATGAATTTTAAGCAACTGGATCATGAACATGTTGCAAAAGCTTGGGAGAGGATGAAATTAATAATACGTAATTGCCCAACACATGGTTTGAATTTGTGGATGATTATACTCCCTCCTTCCATCTATATAGGGCCTAATGCGTTTTTCGAGGCTAACCTTGACCAAATATTAGAGCAATAATATATGACATGCAACTTACACAAAGCACACCATTAAATTCATGTGTGAAAGGAGCTTTCAATGGTATAATTTTCACATTGTGTATGTCATGTACTATTAATCTTGTCAATAGTCAAAGTCGGTCTTAAAAAACACATTAGGCCCTATATAGATGGAAGGAGGGAGTACAAATTTTTTATGCCGGATTGAATTTTGCTTCTAGAAATTTTTTAGATTCGGCCGCGGGAGGCACTTTTATGGAAATCACTTTAGGAGAAGCTACTAAACTCCTAGATAATATTATGGTTAATTATTCTCAATGGCACACTGAAAGATCTACTAATAAAAAGTGCATGCGATAGAAGAAATTAATGTTTTGAGTGGAAAGTTGGATGAACTTATGAAATTATTTGCTACTAAGAGTGTTTCTTCTGATCCTAATGACATGCCTTTGTCTACTTTGATTGAGAATAATAATGAATATATGGATGTGAATTTTGTTGGTAGGAATAATTTTGGTAACAACGCGTATAGAGGAAACTTTAATCCTAGACCTTATCCTAGTAATTCCTCTAATAAGTATGGTAATTCCTACAACAATTCTTATGGAAATTTTAATAAGATGCCCTCTGAATTCGAGACTAGTGTTAAGGAATTTATGAATTCACAAAAGAATTTCAATGCTTTGCTTGAAGAGAAATTGCTTAAAGTTGATGATTTGGCTAGGAACGTTGATAGAATTTCTCTTGATGTTGATTCTTTAAAACTTAGATCTATTCCTCCTAAGCATGATATCAATGAGTCTCTCAAAGCCATGAGAATTTCCATTGATGAGTGCAAAGAAAGAACCGCTAGGATGCGTGCTAAGAAAGATTCCTTTATAAGAGCGTGTTCTTCTAGTTTCCATGATAATAAAGATGAAGATCTAAAAGTTATTGATGTGTCCCCTATTAAATTTTTGTTTTGCAATATGAATCTTGATAATGATGGGACTGAATATGATCCACCTTTACCTAGAAGGCGTTCCAAAAATTCAGAGTTTTTAGATCTTGATGCTAAAATTGATAAAAGTGGGATTGAAGAAATCAAAACTCTAGATGTTAATGAACCTACTATTTTGGATTTCAAGAAATTTAATTATGATAATTGCTCTTTGATAGATTGTATTTCCTTGTTGCAATCCGTGCTAAATTCTCCTCATGCTTATAGCCAAAATAAAGCTTTTACCAAACATATCCTTGATGCTTTGATGCAATCTTATGAAGAAAAACTTGAGTTGGAAGTTTCTATCCCTAGAAAACTTTATGATGAGTGGGAACCAACTATTAAAATTAAAATTAAAGATCATGAATGCTATGCTTTGTGTGATTTGGGTGCTAGTGTTTCTACGATTCCAAAGACTTTGTGTGATTTGTTAAGTTTCCGTGATTTTGATGATTGCTCTTTAAACTTGCATCTTGCGGATTCCACTATCAAGAAACCTATGGGAAGAATTAATGATGTTCTTATTGTTGCAAATAGGAATTATGTGCCCATAGATTTTATTGTTCTTGACATAGATTGCAATCCTTCATGTCCTAATATTCTTGGTAGACCTTTCCTTAGAACGATTGGTGCAATTATTGATATGAAGGAAGGAAATATTAGATTCCAATTTCCGTTAAGGAAAGGCATGGAACACTTTCCTAGAAAGAAAATTAAATTACCTTATGAATCTATTATGAGAGCCACTCATGGATTGCCTACCAAAGATGGCAATACCTAGATCTATCCTTGCTTTTTATGCCTAGCTAGGGGCGTTAAACGATAGCGCTTGTTGGGAGGCAACCCAATTTTATTTTTGTTCCTTTATTTTTGCTCCTGTTTAGTAATAAATAATTTATCTAGACTCTGTTTTGGTTGTGTTTTTTGTGTTTAATTAGTGTTTGTGCCAAGTAGAACCGTTGGGAAGACTTGGGGAAAGTCTTGTTAATCTTGCTGTAAAAAACAGAAACTTTAGCGCTCACGAGAACTGCTGCCATTTTTATTTGGAAAGTGCTATTTAGTTAATTCGTTTCGCAGATGATTAATAGATAAATTACTCACGTCCAGAAATTTATTTTAGAATTTTTGGGGTTCCAGATCTTGCGCTAGCTACAGATTACTACAGACTGTACTGTTTTTGACAGATTCTGTTATTTGTGTGTTAATTGCTTATTTTGATGAATCTATGGCTAGTAAAATAGTTTATAAACCATAGAGAAGTTGGAATACAGTAGGTTTAACACCAATATAAATAAAGAATGAGTTCATTACAGTACCTTGAAGTGGTGTTTTGTTTTCTTTCGCTAACGGAGCTCATTAGATTTTCTACTTTAAGTTTTGTGTTGTGAAGTTTTCAAGTTCTGGGTAAGGATTTGATGGATTATGGAACAAGGAGTGGCAAGAGCCTAAGCTTGGGGATGCCCATGGTACCCCCAATATAATCTAAGGACACCAAAAAGCCAAATCTTGGGGATGCCCCGGAAGGCATCCCCTCTTTCGTCTACTTCCATCGGTAACTTTACTTGGAGCTATATTTTTATTCACCACATGATATGTGTTTTGCTTAGAGCGTCTTGTATGATTTGAGTATTTGCTTTTTAGTTTACCACAATCATCTTTGCTTTACACACCTTTTGAGAGAGACACACATGATTCGGAAATTATTAGAATACTCTATGTGCTTCACTTATATCTTTTGAGTTATATAGTTTTGCTCTATTACTTCACTTATATCTTTTAGAGCACGGTGGTGGATTTATTTTATAGAAACTATTGATCTCTCATGCTTCACTTAGATTATTTTGAGAGTCTTAAATAGCATGGTAATTTGCTTAAATAATCCTAATATGCTAGGTATTCAAGATTAGTAAAAACTTTCTTATGAGTGTTTTGAATACTAAGAGAAGTTTGATGCTTGATGATTGTTTTGAGATATTGAGGTAGTGATATTAAAGTTGTGCTAGTTGAGTAGTTGTGAATTTGAGAAATACTTGTGTTGAAGTTTGCAAGTCCCGTAGCATGCACGTATGGTAAACGTTATGTAACAAATTTGAAACATGAGGTGTTCTTTGATTGTCTTCCTTATGTGTGGCGGTCGGGGACGAGCGATGGTCTTTTCCTACCAATCTATCCCCCTAGGAGCATGCGCGTAGTGCTTGGTTTTTGATGACTTGTAGATTTTTGCAATAAGTATGTGATTTCTTTATGACTAATGTTGAGTCCATGGATTATACGCACTCTCACCTTTCCATCATTGCTAGCCTCTTCGGTACCGTGCATTGCCCTTCCTCACATTGAGAGTTGGTGCAAACTTCGTGCATCCAAACCCCGTGATATGATACGCTCTTTCACACATAAACCTCCTTATATCTTCCTCAAAACAGCCACCATACCTACCTATTATGGCATTTCCATAGCCATTCCGAGATATATTGCCATGCAACTTTCCACCATCCCGTTTATCATGACACATTCATCATTGTCATATTGCTTAGCATGATCATGTAGTTGACATAGTATTTGTGGCAAAGCCACCGTTCATAATTCTTTCATACATGTCACTCTTGGTTCATTGCATATCCCGGTACACCGCCGGAGGCATTCATATAGAGTCATACCTTGTTCTAGTATCGAGTTGTAATCATTGAGTTGTAAATAAATAGAAGTGTGATGATCATCATTTAATGGAGCATTGTCCCAATAAAAAAAAGGAGAAAGGCCAAAAAAAAGAAGAAGGCCCAAAAAAAGAAATGAAAAGGGACAATGCTACTATCTTTTTTCCACACTTGTGCTTCAAAGTAGCACCATGATCTTCATGATAGAGAGTCTCTTGTTTTATCACTTTCATATACTAGTGAGAATTTTTCATTATAGAACTTGGCTTGTATATTCCAACAATGGGTCTCCTCAAGTGCCCTAGGTCTTCGTGAGCAAGCAAGTTGGATGCACACCCACTAGTTTCTTTTGTTGAGCTTTCATACATTTATAGCTCTAGTGCATCCGTTGCATGGCAATCCCTACTCCTTGCATTAACATCAATCGATGGGCATCTCCATAGCTCATTGATTAGCCTCGTTGATGTGACACTTTCTCCTTTTTTGTCTTCTCCACATAACCCCCATCATTATACTCTATTCCACCCATAGTGCTATATCCATGGCTCATGCTCATATATTGCGTGAAGGTTTATAAAGTTTGAGATTACTAAAGTATGAAACAATTGCTTGGCTTGTCATCGGGGTTGTGCATGATGAGAGCATTCTTGTGTGATGAAAATGGAGCATGACTAAACTATATGATTTTGTAGGGATGAACTTTCTTTGGCCATGTTATTTTGAGAAGACACAATTGCTTAGTTAGTATGCTTGAAGTATTATTATTTCTATGTCAATATTAAACGTTTATCTTGAATCTTTCGGATCTGAATATTCATGCCACAATGAAGAAGAATTACATTGAAATTATGCCTAGTAGCATTCCACATCAAAAATTCTGTTTTTATCATTTACCTACTCGAGGACGAGCAGACATTAAGTTTGGGGATGATTGATACGTCTCCAACGTATCTATAATTTTGGATTGCTCCATGCTATATTATCTTCTGTTTTGGACATTATTGGGCTTTATTATTCACTTTTATATTATTTTTGGCACTAACCTATTAATCGGAGGCCTAGCCTAGAATTGCTGTTTTTTTTGCCTATTTCAGAGTTTCGCAGAAAAAGAATATCAAACGGAGTCCAAACGGAATGAAACCTTCGGGAACATGATTTTCGGAACGAACATGATCCAGGAGACTTGGACCCTACGTCAAGCAACCAACAAGGAAGCCACGAGGTAGGGGGGCGCGCCTACCCCCCAGGCGCGCCCTCCACCCTCGTGGGCCCCCTGTTGCTCCACCGACGTACTCCTTCCTCCTATATATACCTACGTAGCCCCAAACGATCAAATACGGAGCCAAAACCCTAATTCCACCGCCGTAACTTTCTGTATCCATGAGATCCCATCTTCGGGCCTGTTTCGGAGCTCCGCCGGAGGGGGCATCGATCACGGAGGGCTTCTACATCAACACCATAGCCTCTCCGATGAAGTGTGAGTAGTTTATCTCAGACCTTCGGGTACATAGTTATTAGCTAGATGGCTTCTTCTCTCTTTTTGGATCTCAATACAATGTTCTCCCCCTCTCTCGTGGAGATCTATTCGATGTGATCTTCTTTTGCGGTGTGTTTGTTGAGACCGATGAATTGTTGGTTTATGAGCAAGTTTATCTATGAACAATATTTGAATCTTCTCTGAATTATTTTATGTATGATTGGTTATCTTCGCAAGTCTCTTCGAATTATCAGTTTGGTTTGGCCTACTAGATTGATCTTTCTTGCAATGGGATAAGTGCTTAGCTTTGGGTTCAATCTCGCGGTGTCCTTTCCCAGTGATAGTAGGGGCAGCAAGGCACATATTGTATTGTTGCCATCGAGGATAACAAGATGGGTTTTTATCATATTGCATGAATTTATCCCTCTACATCATGTCATCTTGCTTAAAGCGTTGCTCTGTTCCTATGAACTTAATACTCTAGATGCATGCTGGATAGCGGTCGATGTGTGGAGTAATAGTAGTAGATGCAGGCATGAGTCGGTCTACTTGTCTCAGACGTGATGCCTATATACATGATCATATCTAAATATTCTCATAACTATGCTCAATTCTGTCAATTTCTTAACAGTAATTTGTTCACCCACCGTAAAATACTTATGCTCTTGAGAGAAGCCACTAGTGAAACCTATGCCCCCGGGTCTATCTTCCATTATATTAATCTTCCAACACTTAGTTATTTTCATTGCCTTTTATTTTACTTTGCATCTTTATCATAAAAATACCAAAAATATTATCCTATGATATCTATCAGATCTCACTCTCGTAAGTGACCGTGTAGGGATTGACAACCCCTTATCGCGTTGGTTGCGAGGATTTATTTGTTTTGTGTAGGTGCGAGGGACTTGCGCGTAGCCTCCTACTGGATTGATACCTTTGTTCTCAAAAACTGAGGGAAATACTTACGCTACTTTGCTGCATCACCCTTTCCTCTTCAAGGGAAAAATCAATGCAGTGCTCAAGAGGTAGCAATATACGCGGTTGGTGTATTAGAATACCCTGAAAGGGGCTATGAACGCAGTTTTCAACTGAACATCCACATAATGTACCTTGCGCCAAGAGTTAAGTGCACCATACGAGTAGGGTATTACCTCCACCAGAGGACCTGCTGTATAAATCCTTGTGTGTACTCCCATCTACACTGATCGATAGATATGATTGCCTCTACATACACTCCCCGGTAGTATTGTTAGGATTATATCCATGTCATCTGTGGTGTAGGGGGAACATGGGCGGAGATGGTGGGAGACGAATATCTATCGATGCGGGAGGGCGTGAAAAACCAAGCATCATCCACTCCCATTTACTCGCTTACCTCCAGCGCTAGGACAAACCCAACCACAGTTCTTTCCATGGTCGGCGGTGTTGGGGAACGCAGTAATTTCAAAAAAATTCCTACGCACATGCAAGATCCATCTAGGTGATGCATAACAACGAGAGGGAAGAGTGTTGTCCACGTACCCTCGTATACCATAAGCGGAAGCGTTATGACAACGCGGTTGACGTAGTCGAACGTCTTCATGATCCGACCGATCCTAGCACCGAAGATACGGCACCTCCGTGATCTGCACACGTTTAGCTCGGTGACGTCCTTCGTACTCTTGATCCAGTTGAGGCTGAGGGAGAGTTTCGTTAGCACGACGGCGTGATGATGGTGATGATGAAGTTACCGGCGCAGGGCTTCGCCTAAGCACTACGACGATATGACCGAGGTGTGTAACTGTGGAGGGGGGCACCGCACACATCTAAGAGATTGTATGTTGTGCCTTTGGGGTATCCCCTGCCCACGTATATAAAGGAGGGAGGAGGAGGAGGCCGGCCCTAGAGGGGGCGTGCCAAGTGTGGGGAGTCCTACTAGGACTCCCAAGTCCTAGAAGGATTCCCAAGTCCTAGAAGGATTCCCCCTTTCCTTTCCGGAGTAGGAGAGAATAAAGAGGGAAAGAGAGAGGGAGTTGGAAAGGGCAAGGGGGGGGGGGGGGGGGGGGGCGCCGCCCCCTTTCCCCTAGTCCAATTCGGACCTATGGGGGGCGCGTGCCTCCTTCCCTTTGGCCTGCCTCCTCTATTCCCATATGGCCCAATAAGGCCCAATACTTCTCCCGGCGAATTCCCGTAACTCTCCGGTACTCCGAAAAATACCCGAATCACTCGGAACCTTTCCGATGTCCGAATATAGCCTTCCAATATATCGATTTTTACCTCTCGACCATTTCGAGACTCCTCGTCATGTCTTCGATCTCATCCGGGACTCCAAACAAACTTCGGTCATCTAATCATATAACTCATAATATAAATCGTCATCGAACGTTAATCGTGCGGACCCTACGGGTTCGAGAACTATGTAGACATGACCGAGACACATCTCCGGTCAATAACCAATAGAGGAACCTAGATGCTCATATTGGCCCCTACATATTCTATGAAGATCTTTATCGGTCAAACCGCATAACAACATACGTTGTTCCCTTTGTCATCGGTATGTTACTTACCCGAGATTCGATCGTCGGTATCCTCATACCTAGTTCAATCTTGTTACCAGCAAGTCTCTTTACTCATTCCATAATGCATCATCCCGCAACTAACTCATTAGTCACAATGCTTGCAAGGCTTAGAGTGATGTGCATTACCGAGAGGGCCCAGAGATACCTCTCCGATACACGGAGTGACAAATCCTAATCTCGATCTATGCCAACTCAACAAACACCATCGAGGACACCTATAGAGCATCTTTATAATCACCCAGTTACGTTGTGACATTTGATAGCACACAAGGTGTTACTCTGGTATTCGGGAGTTGCATAATCTCATAGTTAGAGGAACATGTATAAGTCATGAAGAAAGCAGTAGCAATAAAACTGAACGATCATTATGCTAAGCTAACGGATGGGTCTTGTCCATCACATCATTCTCTAATGATGTGATCCCATTCATCAAATGACAACACATGTCCATGGCCAGAAAACTTAATCATCTTTGATTAATGAGCTAGTCAAGTAGAGGCATACTAGGGACACTGTGTTTGTCTATGTATTCACACATGTACTAAGTTTCCGGTTACTACATGTCTAGCATGAATAATAAACATTTATCATGATATAAGGAAATATAAATAACAACTTTATTATTGCCTCTAGGGCATATTTCCTTCAGTCTCCCACTTGCACTAGAGTCAATAATGTAGTTCACATCGTCATGTGATTTAACACCAATAGTTCTCATCTTTATGTGATTAGTTCACATCTCCATGTGACTAACACCCAAAGGGTTTACTAGTCAATAATCTAGTTCACATCGCTATGTGATTAACACCCAAAGAGTGATCATGTTTTTCTTGTGAGAGAAATTTAGTCAGTGTGTCTGCCACATTCAGAGCCGTATGCATTTTGCAAATTTTCTATGTCTACAATGCTTTGCACGGAGCTACTCTAGCTAATTGCTCCCACTTTCAATATGTATCAAGATCGAGACTTAGAGTCATCCAGATTGGTGTCAAAGCTCGCGTCACGTAACTCTTTACGACGAACTCTTTGTCACCTCCATATCCGAGAAACATTTCCTTATTCCACTAAGGATATTTTTGACGTTGTCCAGTGATCCACTCCTGGATCACTATTGTACCCTCTTGCCAACTTATGGTGAGGTTCACAATAGGTCTGGTAAACAACATAACATACTTTATAGAACCTATGACCGAGGCATAGGGAATGACTTTTCATTCTCTTTCTATTTTCTGCCGTGGTCGGGTTTTGAGTCTTTACTCAACTTCACACCTTGCAACACAGGCAAGAACTCCTTCGTTGACTTTCCCATTTTGAAGTACTTCAAAATCTTGTCAAGGTATGGACTCATTGAAAATATATCAAGCGTCTTGATCTATCTCCATAGATCTTGATGCTCAATATGTAAGTAGTTTCATCGAGGTCTTTCTTTGAAAAACTCTTTTCAAACACTCCTTTATGCTTCCCAGAAAATTCTACATTATTTCTGATCAACAATATGTCATTCACATATACTTATCAGAAATGTTGTAGTGCTCCCACTCACTTTCTTGTAAATACATGCTTCACCGCAAGTCTGTATAAAACCATATGCTTTGATCACTTTATCAAAGCATATATTCCAACTCCGAGATGCTTGCACCAATCCACAGATGGATCACTGGAGCTTGCTCACTTTGTTAGCACCTTTAGGATCGACAAAAACTTCTGGTTGCATCATATACAACTCTTCCTTAAGAAATCCATTAAGGAATGCAGTTTTGACATCCATCTGCCATATTTCATAAAATGCGGCAACTGCTAACATGATTCGAACAAACTTTTAAGCATCAATACGAGTGAGAAAATCTCATCGTAGTCAACACCTTGAACTTGTCAAAAACATTTTGCGACAATTCGAGCTTTGTAGATAGTAACACTACTATTAGCGTCCGTCTTCCTCTTGAAGATCCATTTATTCTTAATGACTCACCGATCATCGAGCAATTCAATCAAAGTCCATACTTTGTTCTCATACATGGATCTCATCTCAGATTTCATGGCCTCAAGCCATTTTGCGGAATCTGGGCTCATCATCGCTTCCTCATAGTTCGTAGGTTCGTCATGGTCTAGTAACATGACTTCCAGAACAAGATTACCGTACCACTCTAGTGCGGACCGTACTCTGGTTGACCTACGAGGTTCAGTAGTAACTTGATCTGAAGTTTCATGATCATCATCATTAGCTTCCTCACTAATTGGTGTAGGAATCACTGGAACTGATTTCTGTGATGAACTGCTTTCCAATTCGGGAGAAGGTAATATTACCTTATCAAGTTTTACTTTCCTCCCACTCACTTCTTTCTAGAGAAACTCCTTCTCTAGAAAGGATCCATTCTTAGCAACAAAATAACTTGCCTTCGGATCTATGATAGAAGGTGTACCCAACAGTTTCTTTTTGGGTATCCTATGAAGACACACTACTCCGATTTGGGTTCGAGCTTATCAGTTTGAAACTTCTTCACATAAGGATCGCAACTGCAAACTTAAAGAAACGCAAGCTTTGGTTTCTTGCCAATCCATAGTTCATACGGTGTCATCTCAACGGATTTAGATGGTGCCCTATTTAACGTGAATGCAGCTGTTTCTAATGCATAACCGCAAAACGATATTGGTAAATCGGTAAGAGACATCATAGATCGCACCATATCCAATAAAGTATGATTACAATGTTCGGACACACCATTATGCTGTGGTATTCCAGGTGGCATTAGTTGCGAAACTATTCTACATTGTTTCAAATGAAGACCAAACTCATAACTCAAATATTCACTTCCACGATCAGATCGTAGAAACTTTATTTTCTAGTTACGATGATTTTCTACTTCACTCTGAAATTCTTTGAAATTTTCAAATGTTTCAGACTTATGTTTCATCAAGTAGATATACCTATATCTGCTCAAATCATATATGAAGGTCAGAAAACAATGATACTCGCCGCGAGCCTCAACTCTCATCGGACCGCATACATCAGTATGTATTTTTTCCAATAAGTCAGTTGCTCGCTCCATTGTTCCGGAGAACGGAGTCTTAGTCATCTTGCCCATGAGGCATGGTTCGCTAGCATCAAATAATTCATAATCAAGTGATTCCAGAAGTCCATCTGCATGGAGTTTCTTCATGCACTTTACACCAATATGACCTAAACGGCAGTTCCACATATAAGTTGCACTATCATTATTAACTTTGCATCTTTTGGCTTCAATATTATGAATATGTGTATCACTATGATCGAGATTCAATAAACAATTTATATTGAGTGTACGACCATAGAAGGTTTTATTCATGTAAATAGAACAACAATTATTCTTTGACTTAAATGAATAACTGTATTGCAATAAACATGATCCAATCATATTCATGCTCAATGCAAACACCAAATAACATTTATTTTAGGTTCAACACTAATCCCGAAGGTAATGGAAGTGTGCGATGGTGATCTTATCAACCTTGGAATGACTTCCAACACACATCATCACCTCGCCCTTAACTAGTCTCTGTTTATTTTGCAACTCCCGTTTCGAGTTACTATTCTTAGCAACTGAACCGGTATCAAATACCGAGGGGTTGCTATAAACACTAGTAAAGTACACATCAATAACATGTATATCCAATATACCTTTGTTCACTATGCCATCCTTCTTATCCGCCAATAATCTAGGGCAGTTCCACTTCTAGTGACCATTTCCTTTGCAGTAGAAGCACTCAGTTGCAGGCTTGGGTCTAGCTTTGGGATTCTTTATGGGAGTGGCAACTTGCTTGCCATTTTTATTGTAGTTCCCTTTCTTTCCCTTGCCCTTTTACTTGAAACTAGTGGTTTTGTCAACCATTAACATTTGATGCTTTTCTCAATTTCTACCTTCATCGATTTCAGCATCACGAAGTGCTCGGGAATCGTTTTCGTCATCCCTTGCATATTATAGTTCATCACGAAGTTCCAGTAACTTGGTGATAGTGACTAGAGAATTATGTCAATCACCTTTTTATCTGGAAGATTAACTCCCACTTGATTCAAGCGATTGTAGTACTCAGACAATCTGAGCACATGCTCACTAGTTGAGCTATTCTCCTCCATCTTGTAGGCAAAGTACTTGTCAGAGGTCTCATACCTCTCGACTCGGGCATGAGTCTGAAATACAAATTTCAGCTCTTGGAACATCTTATATGCTTTGTGGCGTTCAAAACGTTTTTGAAGTCCCGGTTCTAAGCCGTAAAGCATGGTGCACTAAACTATCAAGTAGTCATCATACCGAGCTTTACCAAACGTTCATAACGTCTGTATTTGCTCCTGCAATAGGTCCTTCACCTAGCGGTGCATCAAGGACATAATTCTTCTTTGCAGCAATGAGGATAATCCTCAGATCACATACCTAATCCGCATCATTGCTACTATCATCTTTCAACATAGTTTTTCTCTTGGAACATATCAAAAATAAACGAGGAGCTACATCACGAGCTATTGATCTACAACATAGTTATGCAAATACTATAAGGACTAAGTTCATGATAAATTAAAGTTTAATTAATCATATTACTTAAGAACTCCCACTTAGATAGACATCACTCTATTCATCTAAATGATCACGTGATCCAAATCAACTAAACCATGTCTGATCATCACATGAGATGTAATAGTTTTCAATGGTGAACATCACTATGTTGATCATATCTACTATATGATTCACTCTCGACCTTTCGGTCTCCAGTGTTCCGAGGCCATATCTGCATATGCTAGGCTCTTCAAGTTTAACCCGAGTATTCTGCGTGTGCAAAACTGGCTTGCACCCATTGTATGTGAATGTAGAGCTTATCACACCCGATCATCACGTGGTGTCTCGACACGACGAACTGTCGCAACGGTGCATACTCAAGGAGAACACTTATACCTTGAAATTTAGTGAGAGATCATCTTATAATGCTACCACCGAACTAAGCAAAATAAGATGCATAAAGGATAAACATCACATGCAATCAAATATAAGTGATATGATATGGCCATCATCATCTTGTGCCTTTGATGTCCATCTCCAAAACGCCGTCATGATCACCATCGTCATCGGCTTGACACCATGATCTCCATCATCTTGATCTCTATCAACATGTCGTCACATGGTCGTCTCGCCATCTATTGCTTTTTCAACTATTGCTATCGCATAACGATAAAGTAAAACAATTATATGGCGCTTGCATCTTATGCAATAAAGAGACAACCATAGGCTCCTGGCAATTGCCGATAACTTTAACAAAACATAATCATCTCATACAACAATTTATGTCTCATCATGTCTTGACCATATCACATCGCAACATGCCCTACAAAAACAAGTTAGATGTCCTCTACTTTATAGTTGCAAGTTTTATGTGGCTGCTACAGGCCGAGCAAGAACCGTTCTTACCTACGCATCAAAAACCATAACGCGATATAGTGATTGCTTTTTGATCTTTAGAAAGAACACTGTTCATTGAATCCGATTCAACTAAAGTTGGAGAAATAGACACCGACTAGCCACTTGTGTGCGAAGCACGTCGGTAGAACCAGTCTCGCGTAAGAGTACGCGTAATGTCGGTCTGAGCCGCTTCATCCAACAATACCGCCGAATCAAGAGTCAACTAGTGACGGCAAGCAATATGTATATACCCACGCTCACAACTCCTTTGTGTTCTACTCATGCATATAACATCTATGCATAGACCTGGCTCTGATACCATTGTTGGGGAACGTAGTAATTTCAAAAAAATCCTACGCACATGCAAGATCCATCTAGGTGATGCATAGCAACGAGAGGGAAGAGTACTGTCCACGTACCCTCGTAGACCGTAAGCGGAAGCATTATGACAACGCGGTTGATGTAGTCGAATGTCTTCACGATCCGATTGATCCTAGCACCGAAGATACGGCACCTCCACGATCTGCACACGTTCAACTCAGTGACGTCCCTCGTACTCTTGATCCAGTTGAGGCCGAGGGAGAGTTTTGTTAGCATGATGGCGTGATGACGGTGATGATGAAGTACCGGCGCAGGACTTCGCCTAAGCACTACGACGATATGACCGAGGTGTGTAACTATGGAGGGGGGCACTGCACACGGCTAAGAGATTGTCTGTTGTGCCTTTGGGGTGTCCCCTGCCCATGTATATAAAGGGGGGAGGAGGAGGCCGGCCCTCGAGGGGGCGCGCCAAGTGTGGGGAGTCCTACTAGGACTCCCAAGTCCTAGAAGGATTCCCCTTTTCCTTTCCGGAGTAGGAGAGAAGAAAGAGAGAAAGAGAGAGGGAGTTTGAAAGGGCAAGGGGGCGCCGCCCCCTTTCCTCTAGTCCAATTCAGACCTATGGGGGGGCGCGTGCCTCCTTCCCTTTGGCCTGCCTCCTCTATTCCCGTATGGCCCAATAAGGCCCAATACTTCTCCCGGCGAATTCCCGTAACTCTCCGGTACTCCGAAAAATACCCGAATCACCCGGAACCTTTTTGGTCCGAATATAGCCTTCTAATATATCGATTTTTACCTCTCAACCATTTCGAGACTCCTCGTCCTGTCTCCGATCTCATCCGGGACTCCGAACAAACTTCAGTCATCAAATCACATAACTCATAATACAAATCATCATCGAACGTTAAGCGTGCGGACCCTACGGGTACCAGAACTATGTAGACATGACCGAGAAACATCTCCGGTCAATAACCGATAGCAGAACCTGGATGCTCATATTGGCTCCTACATATTCTACGAAGATCTTTATCGGTCAAACCGCATAACAACATACGTTGTTCCCTTTGTCATCGGTATGTTACTTGCCCGAGATTCGATCGTCGGTATCGTCATACCTAGTTCATTCTCGTTACTGGCAAGTCTCTTTATTCATTCCGTAATGCATCATCCCGCAACTAACTCATTAGTCACAATGCTTGCAAGGCTTAGAGTGATGTGCATTACCGAGAGGGCCCAGAGATACCTCTCCGATACAGTGAGTGACAAAATCCTAATCTTGATCTATGCCAACTCAACAAACACCATCGGAGACACCTGTAGAGCATCTTATAATCACCCAGTTACGTTGTGACGTTTGATAGCACACAAGGTGTTCCTCCGGTATTCGGGAGTTGCATAATCTCATAGTTAGAGGAACATGTATAAGTCATGAAGAAAGCAGTAGCAATAAAACTGAACGATCATTATGCTAAGCTAACAGATGGGTCTTGTCCATCACATCATTCTCTAATGATGTGATCTCGTTCATCAAATGACAACACATGTCCATGGCTAGGAAACTTAACCATCTTTGATTAATGAGCTAGTCAAGTAGAGGCATACTAGGGACACTCTGTTTGTCTATGTATTCACACATGTACTAAGTTTCCGGTTAATACAATTCTAGCATGAATAACAAACATTTATCATGATATAAGGAAATATAAATAACAACTTTATTATTGCCTCTAGGGCATATTTCCTTCAAGCGGTGGCTGCTCATATCTGCGAAAGTGGCGGCGGTGGCGACAACGACTTGAATCTCCGGCAGCAGGACCTGCTTCTCCCCTTTGTCTCCGACTCTGTCTCGTCCTCCTCATCTACGCCATAGGTGGGTCGCCTACTCCAATGAGGATAAGCGGCATACACTCCCCCTCCCCTGTTAGGTCGTTAAGTACGTATTTCGCCATTTCTTACCGCACCATCGATGTCGCCATTAGATCATTATGGACGAGCGGATGAAGCCGGTTGTTCAGGAAGCAACACTTATACTATGATTCAGGCCTGCGTTATGTTGGTCCACAAGAGAGCTGTTTGTCAGAGTGATAAGCCTGCCATCCGTTATGGTCCATTATTAATCCAAGATAGGGAGAGGATGGCGAATATGAACTACATCTACAACTACAATGACGTAGAGGCTATGAACATGTTTCAAATGCTAAGAGAACCTTTTGCAAAGATAGCATCCACACCTCCGTGGAACACCAAGTTGGCACGTTCCTCCATGTTGTAGGTCATAATCAGAGATTCAGAGTGATTCACAACTCGTTCAGGAGATCCATGGAGACCTTTTCCAGGTATTCCAAGCAAGACTTGTATGCTACTGGGAAGCTCAGAGGAGAGCTGATCACAACACCAACTGGGAAAACCCCTAACAAGATTCATGAGCCCAAGATGGTATCCGTATTTCAAGGCGAGCACTACTCATACTTCATGCCATAACATGCATGTAATGTTGTCATAGGTCCATTACAATATGTTCTCTTGCCACCACAGGACTGTATTGACGCAGTAGATGGTACTCATGTGACTACTACAATCCTGAGGTCATAGTCTACAACATACATGGGCAGAGAGCACTACACCTGGCATAAGGTGCTTCTTGGTGTTGACTTTGATCCAAAGTTTACATGTGTGTTAGCTGGTCGGGAAGGATTAACCCATGATGCTAACATTCTTGCTGACAACATGGCTTGACCTGATGGCATCAGTGTCCTCGATGACAAGTTCTACCTAGGAGATGCTGGATATGCATGCCGTCCTGGCGTTCTTCCACCCTTCAGGAAAACTAGGTATCATTTGAACAAGTTCTCTTCTAGGAACCATCCTAGGACCGTATAGAAATTGTTCAATTTCAGACAAGCCGTAAGCTAAGAGAACACTTGGATCTTTGAAGAACAGATTTAAGATCATGGATCCGAAACCATTACACTCTTTCTCCACCAATGTTAGGCTTATTCTTGCATGTTTCATTCTCAATAATTGGATCCTAGAAAGGGGTTGTGATGAGCTTGTTCCAAAGGAGGAGAATGTGATGATTGATGATGATCATGACCTCGGCCATGGTGTGAATACACACGATGATGAAGTTTGAAAGAGCAAAATGTCGGAGTGGGCTGAGGCAATGTGGGCAAACAGAGGTAACACAAGAATATGAAGAAGCAACAATTTGTAGTACAATTTGTTAGTAGCCATGATGAACAACCATTCATTTGCTAGACATGACTGAAACAATGTTTATTTCATTGTGCATATGTAGTGAAATTTGTGGTAAGATAAGGACACCATTATTGATAAGGGGTGACCATAATATAAGCCGTGCACAACCAAACATCGTATTTTGCACGGTGACAACCATAACCCATAACTACTACCAACCAAACGTCGAGCATCAAACTCTCAGTGCAGTGCAACCTACCAAACTATACTAACAACATGGTTTCACTTAGTCAGGCCCAACTCACTCACATGTATAAATAGCTGAAAAACGATGCAACCTACCAAACATGCCGTAGATGGGAGGGACCAATTGAGCAAATGGTTGTAGCTTAACCAATTGTGTGAAGTGATGGTATGCACACCCGACAACCGCAAGAAAACCAGGTTTGGCTAAGTCACGTGATGGGCGGAACCCACCCGGCAGAATTTTTGTGAATGGGGAATGGAAATCTAGTGTAAACAATATCAAAATATGAGGCAAAAGCTAGAACGAAGTTAAGTATGCATCAGCATGAACTTGTACCAATGCATCTTAACTAAGTCTCATGTATCTGCAGGGAAAAACCAAGTTGCTGTGAATGGACCTTCACGTGCAGCCACTGTCTCAAACGGCAAGGGTGAGAAAGTCCCATCTCTCATGTCGTACACGCCAGAGTGGAGGCTCCTCGTCCTTTCATCGTAATGGTTGCGTTCATTCAGAAAGTAGATGCAATCCTCTCGAGCGCTGACGTTTTGGGCACCCCCTGCTGGAAGAGACTCGGAGCAGCCTTCGCTGAGGAAGAGAGCCCGTCCCATCAGGGTGCTGACCTTTCTCCAGCATCCTCGACTGCTGCCCCCAGGTCGGCTGCCTCGAAGACCTCGAACCAGCTGGTCGGCATGAACACCGGCCCCGGGACCGGCAGCACGATGAAGACTTCCCTCCTTCGTTTCACCATCAGCAGCCGACCCCCGGACGCAACCAGGTAGTGGTCAAGGTCGCCAGCATTCCAGTCCTCCACGTCATCCTCTAGCGTGGTGATCATGCGTTGGAAGCTCACATGGTTGTCGCTGACCATGTCCATGGCGTAAAGACGTAGAGGGTACACACCATAATTTGTTACAGTAAGGACGTAGAGCTTGTCTTGGAAGAGCGCTATGTCACGGACGGAGGAATAGGTGTCTCCAGGGGGTGACTACCGCCATTCCACGGTTGTCGACTGGGGCCGACGAATAGAGATGGTGACGTCCTTAAGGTACACTCGGGGTCCTGTCCGGACTGCCACGACGTGGTCGGACATCACCACCACCTTGCGGATGTTGTCGGTGTCGACCAGGACGCCCGGCCGAGCGCAGAGGCAGTTGAGGTCGACGCATCGAGAGGCCGTTGTCTTCCGGGAGAGAGGGTTCATCAAAGAGCACTCGTCGTCGCTGTGCACGAGGAAGAGGGTGCTGCCGGTGGAGACACGGTGGGCGACATCGTCGTCTGGGACGAGGACGCGGTGGTGGACCTCGCCATCGGGGAGGCTGAGGAAGGAGCCGTTGCGGAGGGTGAGCCACGGAAGCAGCGCTGGTAGCGCAGCCTGCAGGCGCGCGGCGGCGCGCCACGGATGGCAGATGGCGCGCAGGCGGACGCGGTCGGCGTGGGACGGGACGCGCTGGAGCACGATGCCCAAGAGCTCCGACGGGATGTCCTGCCATGGGCGACGACGTCGGCCGTGACTCGGGGGCGCCAGGGCTTTCATCGCCCGGGCGTACGCTTTGCCCTAGATGGGTCTGATCGATCCTGTAGTTTCTTGACACGGTTTATGTGAGCGGAAATGTTAACGCCCACACGTGTGGGCGTTTGCACATCGCCCACACGTCTCCACCACCATTCATTTTGCCACATATGAATAGATGACATCAGCAGATTTTTTTTTTTTTGGTTTTCGGCTCAAAAATGTTGTATCTCCTAAATAAAAAAGCGAACTAAAAATCCGTTTTCACCATTAAATCCGTCTCGACGAGATCTTTCAAAACTAGACCCCATGTTAATATGTTTCGACGATTTTTTTCTTTTGCCAGAAGTTGCCACGATGTTTACACTTCAGTTGCCATATGGCTTAAACTAAAGTTGCCATGTGGCAATTTTAGTTTGTAGATCATGGCAATTTTAGTGTTTTGATGATGGCAACTCCAGTACTTTGACCATGAAAATTATTTTTTGTATGAACCATGTCAATTTTACGTGCATGTATCATGGCAATTTTAGTTTATGGTTCATGGCAAGTCTAGTTTCTTAATTCCCCGTTTTATAAATGTCAAAATTTACTTTTAAATGTAGAAGACAATAGCTGAAACATATCATGGCAACTTCAGTGTAAACATCATGGCAATTCATATGCAATAGACATAGCAACTTTTAATTCAATTTTTTTTTCATCAAAACATATCAACATGGGATCTAGTTTCGAAGATCTCATCGCGAGGGATTTAATGGTGAAAACGGATTTTTAATCGGATTTTTCGTTTAAGAGATAAAACATTTTAAAAACTGAAAGATTCCTGCATGCATGCATGCGATGAGATGGCAGTCTATTTATATTAGAGACGTGTGGTGCGTCTCCCTTCGCACCACACGTGTGGCAGTTAGCGTGACCCAAACACGCACGAATGACGCACGGTAAGACCGTTCCTATCGAACAAACAGATATCTATCTACGGGTATCTATCTATATCTACACTGCTCTTTTTTTAGGATATCTATATGAGAAAAGCATTTCTCCCGTGTATGGGAGGTCCGTTCATTTTTCTTGGAGATTTGATGTTGTGCGTTAATGCTCTTTGTAGTTTGTCAGATCTTCCTCTGACCACATGCAAGCATATGCTTCACCATCCCATGCTTTGTTATTTTATTTCCAAGGTTAAAACTATTTTATCTTTCGAAATATGTATTTGGCAACCCTGTGCCCGATTGCAAAACTGCCACACCACTCGGCGTCCCTTCGATCGGCATCGCAGCATGATCCACTTTTTTCGGTTCTTCCACTCCTTCCCCGCACTCGTCCTCTCCAAGCTCGCCGCCTCTGACCACGTCTCCTCCGCCGCCTCCGCCTTCTTCGAGTCGCTCGCCTCGGGGGCCCTTCGCGCCTTCCCCTCCCACCGGGCCGCCCGGGGCCCGGATCCTCCCCCCCCGCCGCTGCACGACCGGATCTTGGACCGCCTCCTCTCCCCCGACGGCGCCGGGTTCGCCTCCGCCGTCCTCGGGAGCTTTGCCAGGAACCTCATGCTCTCCTGCCGTGATCCCGAGGCCCGGCCCCGCGCCCCTGGCCAGCCGGACTGGCTCGCCGCGCTGTGCAGCGATAGCGGCAAGGAGGCCGCCGCGGAGCTCGTCCGGGTGTTCATCAGCACCGCCGTCGCCGCCTACCTCGACAGGACCGCGGCCGTGCGCACCTCCGACCAGGTGCTCGCAGGCGTCAATGACCCCAAGCACGATGCCAAGCTCAAGGACCTGCTCGTGTCCGTCTGCAACGGCGCCGTCGAGACGTTTGTCAGGACCTCACGGCAGGTCACAAAGGAGGCCTCCATTTCTCGAGCTGAAGCAGCAGTGGTGCAAGAGGTCTGCAATTCAGGTCCTAGCTGTGTAATGGAGAGAGTATCGACCACATTGGCCATGCCAAGCAACCGGAGGTTTGTGCTGGATGTCACGGGCAGGGTCACCGCAGAGATGGTCCGGTCATTCCTCGAGTTCTCGACTCAGCGGGTGTCCGCTGGTGCACGAAAGAGCATTGTCGTTGCCCGTGACGAAATCACCGAAAGGGGTCTCGTCGCCGTCAAGTACCTGAGCGCCATGTCCATGGCCATCTTCACCTTATGCCTCACAATGTGCATGCACATTTCGGTTGGAATGAGGTTCCCGTTGCCGGCCTAGGCATAGCCTGGTGTGGACTTCAAGGTGACATTGTTCCAGTTATCCTGATTGTAGTTGGAAAGTAAAGTATGTAGATTGCAAATTGATCCTTTGCTACTGCTAGCCTTTTTTCTGTGCTGTTGACTAGCATTTGGAAGCAGAGATCTGTTGGATTTGTAGTTGTTGGTTTGTTGTTTGTGATAGTCTGATAGGGAGTATATAGGCCACGAATGGATAATTTTGCAACTTTAGTGTAAGGTTTCATATGTATTATGGTGTTGTATCCTAGTGTCTTCGCCGTATTTTCTGAAGGAAGTAGGTGTTAGTATCTTATTGATGCTGACTAGTGATGTTTTTCAGCATCAGCTCTCTGTGTGTGGATAAGCTATTTCAGGCAACAATAGCAGGAAACTTGTCCACTTATGTTTTCTATTCCCTTTTTGCCATGATTTGTGGAAAAGCAAATATGAATTGATCAGAGATTTGTGCCTGGATATACCCCTGATAAATAGCACGGTACTATACCTCCCTCCCATGATATTTTTATGTGTAAATAGCATGAAAACATATGCACTGCGATAACTAAACACCATGATAAGTTTTTGACCCGTGTGTGTGTGGGGGGGGGGGGGGGGGGTGGAGGGGGGTTAGTTGAAACATACCCCTGATAAATTTTGTGTAAATAGCATAATATTTTAAGCACTGCGGGCTTGGTAAGTTACCTAGAATCACCATGATAACTTTTTGTCCCAGGGAAAAGTTGTTCAAAACATCCCCGATAATTTTTGTGTGAATAACATGATAATATAAGCACCGCGTAACCGATAACTTACAATATAAACATGATGGTAACTTTTTACCAAAGGAAAACAAGTTGTTAAAAACATACACCAGCCTCATGGGACCTCTTAGATGAACACAACACATGGTGTGCCACTGAAAAGCCACATAATATTTAGTATCATGAGGGGCACACGTGCTCGTGGGTTGGCCCGTAAAACGGCCCACTTTGACCCGCTATAGGCGTGATAAGTTATGCAAAAACATCGTGGTAATTTTTGACCCATGAAAAAAGTTACCAAAACAAACCCAGGTTTTTAGGTATAAGTATCATGATAATATACGAACTATAGACCCGGTAACTCATGTACAATCCTCCATGATAACTTTGACCAGGGGCGAGGTTCATGTACACATACCCTGATAACTTATGTGTAAGTACCACGGTATTTTACACATCGAAGACCTTATAACTTGTGTACAAAACACAATGGTAACTTTGAAAGGGGTATGGTTGTTGAAACATAGTACCTGGTAAGTTCTATGTAAATAGCACGGTAACTTACGGATCACAGGCATGATAACTGGCATGCAAATACCATGGTAACTTTGTTCTGAGGGGAAATCGTGGTAATTTTCTGTACTTTTTGTAGTAATAAAATTGTAAAAAATGGGGTCAAAACGATTAGTTTCTTTAGTTTGAGCAACAATTACCTAAGGGTGAGTTGATTGTGGTGGCGTGCTTTGGTGCCAAGGAGGTGTGGGACATGCGCAATATTTTTTTTATCATATGGTAGACGTGAAGAAGTGGCAGTTTTCTCGGGGATGGGCTCGCGAGATGTGCGGAAGAAGCAGATTTCTCGGGCGAGCTTGCGGGGTCGTTCGGGAGAAGGCGGGGTCAAAGGAAGGGGATCGTGTGGTACTTTAAAGTTAAAGAAATAGAGGTATGACAGTTTTGCTTATATGACACACATGTGCCAAATATCACAGTCATTTATCTTTTAAACCAAAAGTACAATTTATGATCCGTTTGCATATTTGTATTTGTGTTTATGACGAGGGGAACTTTAAAACTATACTACTTTTGAGTGTGTTTCAGCATGTTCTAAAAATAATCAAATTTTAGAACACACTGAAACACTATTTAAAGTACACATAACTATGAGATACTTTGTCAAACACAATTAAAGTTCAAAGTTTTGTTTGAATAACTCATTGTTGAATTTTTGCATCGAATTAATAAATTTGTATGAAACAAGTTTGAAGTATGGTAGTTTACTTGTTGAAAATATTTTCTAAAAATATATTCAATATTGGTCTTGTTTGAAAGATCTTGTTAGAAAAAACACAATTATGCAAACAGAATGTAAATCAAACTTTTATTTCAACATACAATATGCATTTATTTATTTGGATGAAACTTGGTGAGTAGAATAACATGTGAATGTATGCTAGATGGGAGAGAAAACATTATAGGTAATGTCAGTGGTCCCACATAGTAATAAATAAGGCGGTGGATGGATACACGGGAGGTCTCGTGCATGGTAGAAAATCCTCTCCCATAGCTATATCCACACTACTTAAATGTTAAGTCTTCTACATCTACAACTGCTTATAAAAAGAAGGTAAATGTTTGGGCGCGGTGCACCGGCCGAACTTTCGGCCTGTTCGCATGCCACGTTGGCAAACGCGCCCCGCGCAATGGCTCCGCGCGCCCCGCCTCCTTCCAGTGCCTCCATACCGCCTCCTTTCAGCGCGCGCATCCTTTCCCCTCCCTCCTCCCCCGGGCAGCGACTGGGCCACCATGAGCTCCATTTCCGGTGGCCAGGCGCTCCTTCGTTGGCTGCCATGGCCAGATCCATCCCCTACCTACAGTCTTCACGCGCGCGCATCCCCTCCCCCTCCTCCCGGGCTACGTTTGGGCCACCACAAGCTCCATCGCCGGCCGCCAGGAGCTCCCTCGCCGGCCGCCATGGCTGCCTGCCGCCATGCCCGGATCCCCCCGCGTATACAAGTGTTGCAACCGTCACCTAGGAAAGCTTCAACAGCCGTTGAAAAAAGGTTCAACCATAGACATAGAAAGCTTCAATGGCACTGCACAACAAGGGGAAGCTGCAACCGTTGTTGGATTTTGTTACTACCGGCAAAGCTTTTTGCTACATCCATCAGGCAGAGCTGCGACCTCGCGAGGACGACAATGATATTTTTGCTCCAACCGTCGCAGGATTTTGCTACTACCGTTGGAGTTTTTGCTACATCCATGCTTTTTTGCTGCAACCGTAGCAGGATTTTGCTACTACCGTGGATGTTTTTTTTTGCTACACCATGTAAGGCGGAGCTGCGACCTCGTGAAGGCGGCGACGACGTTTTTGCTGCACCTGTAGTTTGATTTTGCTACTACCGGTGAATTTTTTTGCTACATCCATTCAAACGGCGTTGATTGACTCGTGGCCGCCATCGACGTATTTTCCTGCAGCGAGTATCAATGGCGAGGGCGGCGGAGCTACAACCGGCGTCGTCAAGAGCTGCAACCGCAGGTGGAGCTGTTGCATGGGTCGAGGCGAGAACGAGGCCGGGAGGGGTGGGGGACCGGTGACGAGGACGGCCGGCGAGGGCGGGGTCCGGCGGGCGACGAGGAAGACCGGCAAGGGTGGGGACTGACGACGGGGAGGACCATCGGAGGGGGACAGGAGGCGCGGTGCGGTGCTCCTCGGCGGGAGATGCGGATCCATGCCGACTGCCCGAGGAGGAAGAAGCTAGGGCGATCGTTTTTTTTTGACTGGATCCAACGGCCGCGTGGCTCACATCCGACGGCCTGGGCTGGACCGGCCGAAACTTTCGGCCGATGCGCCGGCGCCTATAAGTGCCCTAAAAAGAACATAATATTCCTGTTTCACTCTCTTTTCATCCGCCTTCTCCCCACCTTCCACGCCCCTTCTCGCAAACCACTTTCTAGCGATGATTATATGTAACAGCAATATATCCATTAAACATATGCGTTGAGATTTGTGCACACTATAGTACACTATAAATATCTACACTTATTTACTTAAAAAGAACATAATGTTTTTGTTTGGCTCTCTTTTCGTCCCCCCCACCCCCCCCTCCCCACCATCCATGTCTCTCCTCACAAGCCACTTTCTAGCAGTGAAGTATGTAAGGCAACATATCCCCAGCATCCATGCCTCTCTATGTCTCGTCGATGTCGGATGATGAAGTGGGCGGCATTCGTCTCTTCGATGTCGGGCCTATTGGTGTCCGCCTTGTTGGTGTCGGACTAGATGACTTGATTTTGTCTCATCAGCATATCAAATGGTAGTTTGCTTCATCGTAGAAAGACATGTTGTGCACTTAACTAGCTGGTGCTAGGACACGTCGAGGACATGCTTCGGTATGGATATTGGGGTAGACGTGTTTAATGTCGCCGCCTCCACGAGCGGCAACACAGGGTTGGCATGATGAAACCATGCAAACACAAATTGATCAATGATGACGAGTTGGTGAAAACATTATCATGCCGATGTAGCCAACAGTCTCGTCGAGCCAAGAGTCGATGCAAACGGTCCTCGAACGGCGCCTCACCTTGGATAGGCTCCGTGTCGGCAACGGTGTAGATGGAGCTCTGCCTCGACGGCAATGTAGAAGACACCCTGCCTGGGGTGAGCTCGTGTTCGCGACACCCCAAGCTTGGTGGCGGTGTAGACCACGTGCCACCATGAACGGCCCCGTGTTGACGGCGTATATAGCGCCCGGCATTATGAAAAAAGGTTTTCCCTCTCTTTAGATTATAAAGCAACGGACCAAGCATCCAACATCACAGTGCATAGAGTAGTCAAGTCAAAGTCATGCTCTAATCCGGCTCAGGAGGTGGCGGAGGAGGTGGTGAGGGCGGCACGAAAGCCGATGCCGACGAACGAAGACCCACTATGATGATGTCGATGGCGTTCTGATCTCTTCGCTTGCTAAGCGGTCTCCAAAGCTGTAAATAGCGCCCGGCATTGGGTGAGCTGCGGTGCATGTAGTGTTGGAAGAGACTACCGTTTCACAGACAACAAAGGACCGACTCCTACGTAGCTCCAGCACGTCTTGTGCCCACTCTCGTTAGCACGTCGTGCGTGAGCACCTTGTATAGCTCGGTTGTTACTCTCCTGAACATGTACATGCGTGTGCACCGGCTTCTTATCAGGACCGCGCGTTGAACCGCAGAGCCGGTATTCAGCAGGGAACGGCCGGACAGCCGGAAGAGTAAACTGTGTATGATGGGCCTCTAATCGCACAATTTGTCTAGTTATGAGTCGTCTTTAACGTTGGACGCATCATAAACATTGTACCATAGTATAGCACATGTGATAGGCGGCCTATCAGGTCATACAATCTTCACGGACGAAAATGTTTGGGGCGTTGGATGTATCACAGAGGCTTACCTCAGGAATCATTTTATCAAGAACACGAGCTTTGCGTGTCTTATATATTACTCTTTCTGTTTCAAAATAAGTGTCTTAACCTTAATAGGCACTTATTTTGAGATGGAGGAAATATATAAAAAGGAGAGACAAAGGTTGCATCAGACGTCACATGCTACGCCCAGCTTCACCAGGAATCATGTGTGAGATAGGTTCTGGCATTGAGTTGGACAAAACATCTGCATCCTCAAACCCTATTTGCATATGATTATCCCGTAATTGTGTTCGATGCACCTCCATATCACACACCATCATAAGACGACGGCTCGCATATGCGTGTGCGAAAGAGTTTTAACCATGTGTGATGACATCACTAGTGAAAGAAAACAATAAGAATGAGAGAGGAAGGAAACAAAAAGGTGCTAGGCGGCCGGCCGGTGGACGGTCCATGCTATGCGACCAGCCGGTGGATCGAGTGGAGGCAAATTTTCGTGTTTTGACCCTTTTCTAAAATCTATAAGAGATTTGACCCTAATTTGAATTTTTTTCGAGATCTGGCCCTTTTGCTATCGCCAGAGTCCATGGCGGTAGGGTCTAACAGCCTACCGCCAGGGGCTTTGGCGGTAAGAAACATCGCTACCGCCAACCGGGCTGGCGGTAGCCTGCACAACCCTACCGCCAAGGTGCTTGGCGGTAGGTACGAGCACGCACTGTGGTCAATATTTAGGAGGTTTTTGGCGGTAGGGTATGCAACCCTATCGCTAGGGACCTTGGCAGCAGGCTGTTATACCCTACCGTCAAGATCCCTGACTGTAGCAAAAGAGTCATATTTTAATTTTTTTTCAAACTAGGATCAAATCTCGAATAGGTTTCAGAAAATGGTCAAAACACGAAATTTAGCCTCGAGTGAATGGTCGAGGCTTGCTATGCGACCGAAGCTGTATATGTCTTCGCTACAACCGAGAAATATTTCGACTGTTTGTGTGTGGGTGGTCTGCTTTTGCTAGTGTAACATAGTCCTACAAGAGTTCAACCGCAATAAATGCACATGTTTATCATTGTTGATTGTCAATATCGTGTACCTCCAGCTTCACCAGTCCACCAATAATGCCACACTTACGGGCTGGATGCTCACGAGATCGTCTACGGGAGGATGTGGAACCAGCTGATTGGTGTTTGTTTTTTTGCTTTGCGTGAATCGGGGCGCCCACTTGCTCTTTCGTTCCGCCACATCTGTCCGTAGCTAAGCTTTCAGTAAAACTTGCCCGTAAGTGTAGCATTACTGCCAATCCACCACCCCAGCCACCTGCACCGCCATCTTGCTCAACGACGTAGCTTCTTCCTCATCCTCTAGCTCGCCGTCTCTGGCAAACCGGCAACCTACCGTGGCGGACGCCGACATCGGATATTTGGGAACGTTTTCTTCCTTTTCAACAAGGTAGCTAAAGTTCACTTCTTTCCAAACTGCTCACCCCTCTCTATTTAATTTTTTTTGCCCATTTCACACTTTCTTTTGCAGCCAAAAGGCCCGTCAAAGAAAATTCACATAACCATGGCCGGTGGTTTGGACTGGGATGCTGCCGCGCCCATAGCCTTGATGAGTTGGTTGCTGTCCCCCATCATCACCTTGCTCACGCCCAAGATCCTTTCCTGCCTCGGCTTAGACGCGTCACAGAAGCTCTGGGACTTGAAGATCCACATTATCCCAGAGCTGCAGCAGACGCTGCGTGAGGTAGATCAAGCGAGGATGCTGCAGAGGGGAGAAGTATCCGACGTGTCGACGCTCGATGAAATGGCGTCATGGCTGAGGCACGCTCGGGGGGATGCGGATGATATCTTTGATGATGCTCAGGAGAAGATTGTTGGCGGCGACATCCTGTATGGCACCGCGCAGGCCTGCATCCGTGGCTGCCAGGGGATTATCCGCATCCTCCAGAGCGGATCAGCTCGGCTACTGCAGTTGCTGTGGAACATCTCCTTGTCTCGGCGGTTACTGTACAGGTCAGAGGATGTACCTACGGTGGCTACATCCTCCGATTCCTTGGGGCGCTTGCTCTCTTGCTGGTGGAGCTCCTTCGTCTTCTTCAAGAATTGTTATAGAACCATATTATACTGGTTAGTACATGCTGTTGAGGTTGCCAGCTTTTGTCGAAACTGGTCATATGACGTGGTTGGCATCACAAGTAACCAGGTATATTCATTTTCATCGCCCAGTTCTTATCTCATATGCCCTTTATGTACAAGTGTAGAAAATATACTTCCACCGTCCAAAATTACTTCACGCTCAAACGGATGTATCTAGCACTGAAATGCGTCTAGATACATCTGTTTAAGCGTCAACTAATCCCGTACGGAGGGGTATCTTTTTTTCACTTAGCATGTGTTCACAATTAAATTAAATATTTATGTTGTGGGGACACTATAGTATTTCTGTAAATTGCTAACATGATAATCACCATAATTACCTTATTTTTGTAGCTGCCAATGGTCGTTCTATGTACAACGACATTTCGGATTTGCAATTTAAACAATACTCCCTTGGTGTTGGTCTCAGAATTAAGGTGTATTATAAAAAATCAAAGTCAAACTTCTCTTTGTTCGACCAAGTTTATAGAGAAAAATATAAATATTTACGATACCAAATCAGTATCATTAGATTCACCATGAAATATTTTTTCATATTTTATTTATTTGGTACTGTAGATGTTGATAGATTTTTCGATAAAGTTTTTAAAACCTGGAATCGTTTGATTTTTGAAAAAAAAATAATACACTGTATATTTTGAAATGAAGGGAGTATTTGTTAACAATATCATATATTTCCTTCTTTATCATTTGTGCTTTAACAATATTTCATTCGTTTCCTACTTTACATGTAGCACCCAAAAATCCATGTTAATACACTATGGAGTCTACACTAGTAGCCAGTTTATTTGTTTTTCCTCATGGCCAGTTTATTTTCTAAGCGAGGATCAAAGTCGGTTTTGCTGCACCAGTGTTTTCTGTATTTCCTCTGCCTGGACATTTTTGTTCCACCAGTGCCATCTAATTTGTTCTGCATTATGGCCACCTATGTCTAATAGATACTCCCTCCGTCCGAAAATACTTGTCATCAAAATGGATAAAAAGGGATGTATTTAGAACTAAAATACGTCTAGATACATCTCCTTTTATCCATTTTGATGACAAGTATTTCCGGACGGAGGGAGTACAATAGATATGTGTATGGCAATACCCATTTGAGATTTTGTTTCTTGCAGGAGAATGCCACTGCATTTGATTTTGTCCTTGCTGCTATCTTAAGATGGAACTTGAAGAAAAGAATAGAGAAGGTA
This sequence comes from Triticum monococcum, assembly GCA_034509565.1. Lineage (NCBI taxonomy): Eukaryota > Viridiplantae > Streptophyta > Magnoliopsida > Poales > Poaceae > Triticum > Triticum monococcum. The sequence goes on along the minus strand of CM067843.1, from coordinate 57,951,255 downwards.
GAACGCACTGTCAATGAAGTTAAGAAGTCACCTCTCTTAGGCGTGGCAAGGAAGAGCACACCGACCGATATTGCCAAGAAGAATAGGAGCAGAATTAGAACTGCTACCAAGCGGAAAGTATTTGGTCGAGAGGTCTTGCGTGATGATATCATTGCAAGGCTCCGTGAGACACCACAAGATGATGCACAAAACTCGAGTACTAGTCCATGTTACTCTGTGCTTGGCATATATGGTGTTGCAGGGTCTGGGAAGACTACCTTTGCACGATACACTCGAGATTACATAGAGCAGGAATGCAAGGGACTTTTTGACATCATCATGTGCATTCATGTGTCTGAGACTTTCAGTTTGGATGATATGTTTCATGAAATGTTGAAGGATATTACCAAAGATCGACACTCCAATATTTCAGATCGTGAGGAGCTGGAAGAGAAGTTGAAGGAATCATTGAGTGGCAAACGTTTCTTTTTGATATTGGATGATATCTGGGTGAAAGCCAAGAACGACCCACAGCTAGATGAACTAATCTCTCCGCTCCACGTTGGGATGAAAGGAAGCAAAATATTGGTGACGACTCGAAGAAAAGTTGCAGCTAGAGCTCTATGTGATGATGAACCTATTGAAATGTCTGATTTGGATAAAGATATATACTTTTCAATGTTTATGCATTATGCGGTGGGTGGTACAAGTGTTGTTCACAAAGAAGAATTTGTACAAGTTGGGCGGGTGATTGCAGAAAAGCTACACCAATCACCTATTGCAGCAGTCGCAGTGGCTGGACAGCTTGGGGCGAACCTAGATATCAAGTTTTGGAAAAATACTGCAAACCACGACATGTTGAGTAACACCATGGATGCTCTTTGGTGGAGCTATCAGTCGCTTAATCTAGACATTAGGCGATGCTTTGAATTCTGCAATATTTTCCCTCGAAGATTCGAGTTGAGAAGGGGCGAGTTAGTTTGCATGTGGATAGCGCAAGGGTTTGTAAAGACCAGCTCGGCAACAGAGGACATGGAAGTTGTAGCCAATGACTACATTCATGAGTTAGTGTCATGCTCCTTTCTGCAACAAGAAGTAACTAGTTCTGATACTGATTCCTTCAGAATTCATGATCTGCTACATGATTTATTAGATAAGGTAGCTGGAAGTGATTGCTTCAGAATCGAGAATGATAGGAGCCAGAGGGGAGAACGCTGGAAAGCGGATGTCCCTCAAGATGTTCGTCATCTTTTTGTTCAGAATTATGATGCAAACTTGATTGCCGAGAAGATCCTTAGATTGGAAAATCTACGCACTCTCATTATATACGTTGTTGAAGAAAGGGATACACCAGTTGAGGAAAAAGTCATTGAGAATATATGCAAGCGGATGCCAAAATTACGGGTGTTGTCCATTGCGAGTAAGGAATATTGTGCAATCATTGGAACCGATAGGTTCTCGGTCCCAGAATCTATTAGTCAGTTAAAGCACCTACGATATTTTGCTTTCAGGACACACCACCCATGCATGGTAATTTTACCAAGCACACTACATAAACTTCACCGTATACAACTGCTTGATTTTTATTTTGGGGAAATTTCGGAATTTACCTCTATTGGCCTTATAAACTTGCGGCACATATTCTGTGGGTCATGGGATACCTTTGCTAACATAGGCAGGCTGATCTCACTCCAAAAGCTACCACACTTCAGAGTGCGTAATGAAGAAGGGTATGAGGTAAAGCAGTTGAGGAACCTAAACCAGCTTGGTGGCAGTCTGGAGATCTGTGGCCTTGAAAACGTTAAAAGCAAGGAGGAAGCTCTTGAAGCTAATCTAGCTGCCAAGGAACGTCTTACACATATGTATATACGCTGGGGTGATGATGATGTAAGGTGCAGTCCAGAAGTTGAAGCTGAGGTACTTGAGGGCCTTTGCCCTCCCATGGGGCTTCAAACATTGCACATCGTAGCCTACGAAGGTTCAAGGTACCCAGATTGGATGGTGTGTAAGCAGAACAATTGCCCAAAGGACCTGCGACAAATTCGGTTTGACAGATGCATCCAACTGGGGCCTGCTCCTAAACTTGAGGCCTTCCCTCATCTTAGTGTGCTCTGGCTTCAGAAGTGCAGCTGGGATGCCTTACCAGGCAATATGGAGCACCTTGCTTCGCTCAAGAGTATGCAGATCACGGGATGCTTGAACATCTGGTCACTACCAACACTGCCCCAGTCCCTTGAGGTGTTTACACTCTATTGCTGCAACCATGAGTTCATGAAATCTTGTGAAACAGTGGGACATCCAAACTGGCAAAAGATTGAGCACATCCCCCAGAAATATTTCTACCAATATTTTTACCCGTCAAGTAAGACTGTAATCTCTTTGCTGACTTGTTTTTCCTTTTTGTATTTGTAAACATAGTGTGTGTCATCGTCAATCTGCTACTAGTTATGCTTATGTTTGTTAAACCATTTGGTACCGAAGGACGCTTCAAGAAAACATCGAGGTACGCCTGATGATCTTTCATCAATGATGAGAGCATTTAGGCATGATGGCAAGACAGTGAAGGACGTTGGAGCCCTTTGGTTCAAATGTGAGGCCAAACTTGTCAGCGACCCTGCCAAGGCCACTGATGGGCCGGCCCTTCGACCAACGCGGACGGCCTGCCAAGACCGCATCAGCACACCATAAAGCTTCTGCGGCCTGGACCAATTAGACCATCCAATGGATCACGAACGGCTCGGCGGCGGCTACCTTCCTTTCTTTCCCCTACCTCCAGTTCTTCCCTGTTATTCCCCAATTCGCTTGTAACCTCTGGTTGTAATTGCAACTCTGTATCAAACCTTCCTGAGAGAGAGATTACGAACAAGACTACAGCCAGTCCCTTACAAAACTGGTGGGTTTTTGCGACTTCCATGGGTATTTAACTGTTAGCAGATTGATTGCTGTGGTTCTGTAAATGAAACGGATTATATGTGATAATGTTCTTATGGAAGTTGTTGGATTTAGATTGCTACAACAAATTCACCAGGAGATGTACGTCCACAAGCAATTGGAATTAACCACCTAGTCACAGTTCGTATCGGACGTGAACAGGACACCAAGTCGTATAGGGTTAGGCTTAGTTAGCATTATATTACTCTTATATATACTCATGTATACCCCAATAATATTTGTACCATATCAAAGCAATAACATTTCTGCTTCAGTACACCCACCTTAAACACATTAAGGGCTGAGATTAGCCCATACCCCTTCGCAGCCAGGGGCACAATCGTCTTATTTAAAAAAATCTGCCCCCGCGCGTCCCCCGCGCGTCGATGCTGATACCCCCGTGCGCCCTTGTATACGGGGCCGCGGAGCGAGCCGAGCCGCACAGCCGCCGACAGCCATCGAGCCGAGCCGCACGCATGGGCCCATAATGTCGGGGTCGATGCCATGGGCCCACAATGTCGGGTCAAGGGGGCGTTGACCAGGCAGTGGTGGACCGGCATGCGTGTGGGCGTGGCGCGTGCGTGTGGACGTGGCGCATCTGTCGTGGGGCAATAACCACATGTCCGCCTTATATCCGGCATGCATTCCGGCGCCGCCTCCTCGCGCCGAGCGCCACCGACGGCCGCTGACCGGTCGCCTCTGCCACGCCTGGCAGCCTGCCGCCGCGTCGGGGCGCCCGCGTGATGGCCGTCGTCTCCCACGCCTTCCGCAACCTGACGCCCGCCGCCGCGTCGGGGCGCCCGCGTGATGCCTCGTCTGCCACGCCTTCCGCTGCCGCGCCTGCGGCGACCAGCCGCCTGCCCCCGCATCGGGCCGCCCGCCTTCCGCCTCGGGCCTGACGCGGCCGCATGCCCACGCGTTGGGCCGCCCGCCTTCCACCGACGCTCCCTCTCCCCGCCAGCTATAAAAGGCCAACCCGTGTCGGCCTTCTCCACCGCATCTTCTCCCCTCCACCGCACCACTCCATATTCTCCCCTCCACCGCGGCCGCCATGTCTTCGAGCGACTCCGACGGGGGGCTTGGCCGGGCGGCGCCTGGCCTTCCAGCCTCACGATCGGCGACACCGAGGACCTGGCGCGGTTCGGCCTGATGGTGCCGCCGGCGACGAAGGTGCCGGGGCCATGGAGGATCGGCGCGGACGGCCGACCTACCCTTGGCCTGCCACCGCCGACGGCGCAGCTCCGTGCTTTCCCTGGCGGCCGGTACAACCGTAGGGCTCGCCGTGGCTTCTGGCGGGGCAAAGATTTCGAAGTCGTCCTCGGCGCGTTCAGGGATGTGGCGGCCGGCCAGCCCGTCGGAGACATCACCGCCGAGGTCGGGTCTAGCCACCGCCGCCACGCCGCACCTGCTCCCGCCCCACGGTCCCCGGCAGAGAAGCCGCCCCCTGCCCCGGCGCTGGTCCCCATCCTGCCGGAGCAGGCCGCCCTCATGCAGGACGGCGACCCTGACGACACGCCAGGGCTGCTTGCGGTGCTGGCCCAGTCGGCAGACGAGGCGGCCTTGGCGGCGGCGCGCGATGCCGTGGACCGGGAGGCGGCCTTGGCGGCAGTGCAGCTGCACCAGGCGCGGGAGGAGGCGGACCTGTGGGGGTCGGACGACGAGTCCAGCGGCGATGACGGCGGCATGGCGCCGGTCATCGACCTCACTGGCGGCAGCGACGAGGAGTAGTCTAGGTTTAGATTTAGGTTTAATTTAAGTTTATGTTTAAATTTAAATTCGGTTCTAAGTTATGTAGTCAGAGCGGTTTAAGTTTATGTTTAATTATGAATGAAGTCGGATCGGTTTATCTAAAAAAATTTGTTATGTTTTATTTAATGATGTAATGAATTATCATGCTATTCGAACATTATCAATATTGTTAAAAATATTGTAACCCGAAAATTGTTGAAAGAACAAAGGAAAGATGCAAAATAAACGAAAAACTGTTATCAATATCATTTTTTGTGTGTTTTAATTAATATTCAGAAATTATCTTTTACTAATGTGTTTATTTATACATTATAAAAAAATTATGAAATATATAGAAAAACATCACAATTGTTTATACATATGTATGTTTGTTTATACTTTATAAATTATGTGTATATACATTAAAAAACACCCTTAAGAATTACCTCAATGTTTGCAAATGAGTTGATATGCCCACCCCCAACACTCAACTAAAATTTGAACGTATTCGCAGACCAAACGCATCCGAAGAGTGGTTTACTATGTTTTCTCGGTGAAAATCGTACAAAATGATTTGCTTCTACCCGAACGGTATCCGGAGAACGAGGTCAGTTTTTTGACATATTCGGAATGGCCTCAAATTTTGCAAATGAGATGGTATGCCCACACCCACATTGAATCCAAAAATTGATCGTATTTCGACACAAATAGCACGTTGTGTCACGTACGGTCAGTGTTTTAGGTGTTTTCACCGAAAAAATTATAGAAAATTCGTAAAGTGGTAAAAAGCGACGAAACTTGTCGTGCATCCTAGTCATGATGGTAGAACACTATGAAAAAAATTGGGTTCATTTGAAGGATGTAAAAAAAAAACTACTTTTCGGACGGGGCGTTTGCTCACCCGAATGGTATCCGGAGAACGAGGTCAATTTTTTGACATATTCGGAATGGTCTCAAATTTTGCAAGTGAGCTGGTATGCCCACTCCCACACTGAATCCAAAAATTGATCGTATTTCGACACCAATAGCACGTTGCGTCACCTCCGGTAATTGTTTTAGGTGTTTTCACCGAAAAAATTGTAGAAAATTCGTAAAGTGGTAAAAAGCCACGATACTTGTCGTGCATCCTAGTCATGATGGTAGAACACTATACAAAAAATTGGGTTCATTTCAAAGATGTCGAAAAAAAACTGCTTTCGGAAAGGGCCTTCATTCATACCCGAACGGCATCCGGAGAACGAGGTCAATTTTTTGCCATCTTCAGAATTGCTTGAAATTTTGCAAGTGAGTTGGTATGCCCACCCCCACACTGAATCCAAAAATTGATCGTATTTCGACACCAATACCACGTTGCGTCACGTCCAGTCAGTGTTTTCTCCGAAAAAATTGTAGAAAATTCATAAAGTGGCAAAAGGTACGAAACTTGTCATGCATCCTAGTCATGATGGTAGATATTACTAATGTAATTTGGGTTCATTTGAAGGATGTCAAAAAAATAATGTAGATAGTATTAATGTAATTTGACTGAGGTGAGACTAAATTTGCATAGTATGACAAATAATAAAAAATAAGACAGATACTAATGATGTGATTTGAGTTTACATTGCAACCGGCAGCTCTGATGCACTGCCCGGGCAGTGTAATGAGCTTACACTGTCCGGGCAGTACGGCAGTGCCGCCCCTGGTAGTGCAAAGTCAAACCAAATTATTACTAACTGTCTCATATAGCAATGTGCACGAATGCGGCTATATAAGCCGGTTGTGGCGTCCCTCGGCGCGCGAGGTGGGACTAAAAAAGCGCCACTTCCACCTCCCCCCGCGCCGTGACTCATAGAAGGCAAAAGAAAATAGTGATGCAAAAAAAAATAAGCCCACCTGTGCTTGCATGCCGCACCTGGGCTTAATCGGTCCGGCTCGATCAAGCCGGGCGGCGAAAGGGCCGGGCTTTCGGCCCAGCTACGGCCTGCAGCACAGTCAAATGGGGCAGTGGCGGGACGGGGCGGGAAACAAAGGAGTTCGAAAGGGAGGTGGGTATATAAGGCGGTCGCGGCGTCGTTCGGCGGGCGAGGTGGGACTAAACTTTAGTCCTGACCCCGCCGACCCTGCCTCCGCACCGCGCGCACAGTCAATGGGCCGGCCCACGCGCGGCATCGCGCACAGTCACCGGGCCGTCGTGCACAGTCAAGACTTTTGTTTTTTAAATAGTATTAAGTTTTTTTAGTTATTTATGCCTTTCGTTATTGTATAAAAAAGTATAATTAATAAAATCCATACATAATATAGAATTGTTAACTAGATTTATTATAATAATAATGAGTTGTTTATTATAATTTATAGGAAAAAAATAATGAGTTTTTTATAATTAATTGCTACAACAATAATGAGTTTTTTGATAATTAATTGATAATGAGTTTTTCTAATGAATATTTTGTTCAATTATTTGTGTAGATTAGTAATTACATTTTTAATATTTATGTAATGTTAATTAATGGCTAAAAAATACTTGAAATATATGCAAAGTTTAGTACTGTAATGTGTTTTGCATTAATGGCTAATTGTTTTTTCATAATAATAATGAGTTTTTTGTTATAATTTATAAGTAAGAATAATGAGTTTGTTATTACAATTTATAGGTAAAAATAATGAGTTTTTTTAATTTTTATGAGTTTTGCGTTAATGCCTAACAATTTTCAGTTTATTAAAAAATATTAGTGAGTTTATTGCTATAACTAATAATTTGGAAACGACCGTTCATAAAAAACACTACTTCACATAGAATTTATTAAGTAGTTATATTAAAAACAATACTTAATACAAAATTTATTAAGTAATTATATTAATAACACTACTTAATAGAGAATTTATTTCGTATTTAAATTATACATATGAAAACATTACTATTGTTATTTGTGCGCGAAGTGACGAGCTGATACTAAAAAATAAGATAATAATAATGTCAGTTGACTTTACTAAAGTCAACTGACATTATTACTACCTTATCTAACAAATAGCACAAATGCGGCTATATAAGCCAGTCCTGCCGTCCCTCGGTGCGCGAGGTGGGACTAAAAAAGCACCCCTTCCACACCCCCCCTCGCGCCGTGACTCATAGAAGGCAAAAAAATGGTGATGCAAAAAAAAATAAGCCCATCTGTGCTTGCATGCCGTAAGTGCGCTTAATTGGTCCGGCCCGATCAAGCCGGGCGACGAAAGGGCCGGGCTTTCGGACTAGCTACGGCCTGCAGCACAGTCAAACGGGGCAGTGGCGGGACGGGGCGGGAAATAGAGGAGTTCGAAAGGAAGGTGGGATGATGGTGAAGGAAATATGCCCTAGAGACAATAATAAAGTTATTATTTATTTCCTTATATCATGATAAATGTTTATTATTCATGCTAGAATTGTATTAACCGGAAACATAATACATGTGTGAATACATAGACAAACAGAGTGTCACTAGTATGCCTCTACTTGACTAGCTCGTTAATCAAAGATGGTTATGTTTCCTAACCATGAACAAAGAGTTGTTATTTGATTAACGAGGTCACATCATTAGTTGAATGATCTGATTGACATGACCCATTCCATTAGCTTAGCACCCGATCGTTTAGTATGTTGCTATTGCTTTCTTCATGACTTATACATGTTCCTATAACTATGAGATTATGCAACTCCCGTTTACCGAGGAACACTTTGGGTACTACCAAACGTCACAACGTAACTGGGTGATTATAAAGGAGTACTACAGGTGTCTCCAATGGTAGATGTTGGGTTGGCGTATTTCGAGATTAGGGTTTGTCACTCCGATTGTCGGAGAGGTATCTCTGGGCCCTCTCGGTAATACACATCACATAAGCCTTGCAAGCATTATAACTAAGATGTTAGTTGTGAGATGATGTATTATGGAACGAGTAAAGAGCCTTGCCAGTAACGAGATTGAACTAGGTATTGGATACCGACGATCGAATCTCGGGCAAGTAACATACCGATGACAAAGGGAACAACGTATGTTGTTATGCGGTCTGACCGATAAAGATCTTCGTAGAATATGTAGGAGCCAATATGGGCATCCAGGTCCCGCTATTGGTTATTGACCGGAGACGTGTCTCGGTCATGTCTACATTGTTCTCGAACCGTAGGGTCCGCACGCTTAAGGTTTCGATGACAGTTATATTATGAGTTTATGAGTTTTGATGTACCGAAGGAGTTCGGAGTCCCGGATGAGATCGGGGACATGACGAGGAGTCTCGAAATGGTCGAGACGTAAAGATTGATATATTGGACGACTATATTCGGACATCGGAAAGGTTCCGAGTGATTCGGGTATTTTTCGGAGTACCGGGTAGTTACGGAAGAAGTAATGGGCCTTGATGGGCTTTAGTGGGAAGAGGAAAAAGGCTGCTGCGCCCCCCCTCCCCTCCAGTCCGAATTGGACTAGGGAAAAGGGGGCCGGCCACCTTTCCTACTCCTCCACTTCCTTCTCCCTTCCCCCCCTCTTGGTGGACTCCTACTAGGACTTGGAGTCCTAGTAGGACTCCACACCTGGCGCACCTAGCCTTGGCCGGCCTCCTCCTCCTCCTCCATCCTTTATATACAGGGGCAGGGGGCACCCCATAGACACACAAGTTGATCCTTGAGATCGTTCCTTAGCCGTGTGCGGTGCCCCCTGCCACCAAATTCCACCTCGATCATACCGTTGTAGTGCTTAGGCGAAGCCCTGCGTCGGTAGTACATCAAGATCGTCACCACGCCGTCGTGCTGACGGAACTCTTCCTCGACGCTTTGCTGGATCGGAGCCCGAGGATCGTCATCGAGCTGAACGTGTGCTAAGAACTCGGAGGTGCCGGAGTAACGGTGCTTGGATCGGTCGGATCGGAAAGACGTACGACTACTTCCTCTACGTTGTGTGATCGCTTACGCAGTCGGTCTGCGTTGGTACGTAGACAACACTCTCCCCTCTCGTTGCTATGCATCACCATGATCTTGCGTGTGCGTAGGAATTTTTTTGAAATTACTACGTTCCCCAGCAGTGGCATCCGAGCCTAGGTTTTATGGTTTGATATTATTTGCACGAGTAGAACACAAGTGAGTTGTGGGCGATACAAGTCATACTGCCTACCAGCATGTCATACTTTGTTCGGCGGTATTGTTGGACGAGACGACCCGGACCAACCTTACGCGTACGCTTACGCGAGATCGGTTCCCTCGACGTGCTTTGCACATAGATGGCTTGCGGGCGACTGTCTCTCCAACTTTAGTTGAACCGAGTGTGGCTACGCCCGGTCCTTGAGAAGGTTAAAACGGAGTCTATTTGACAAACTATCGTTGTGGTTTTGATGCGTAGGTGAGATGAGTTCTTGCTTAAGCCCGTAGCATCCACGTAAAACTTGCAACAACAAAGTAGAGGACGTCTAACTTGTTTTTGCAGGGCATGTTGTGATGTGATATGGTCAAGGCATGATGCTGATTTTATTGTATGAGATGATCATGTTTTGTAACCAAGTTATCGGCAACTGGCAGGAGCCATATGGTTGTCGCTTTATTGTATGCAATGCAATCGCGATGTAATGCTTTACTTTATTACTAAGCGGTAGTGATAGTCGTGGAAGCATAAGATTGGCGAGACGACAACGATGCTACGATGGAGATCAAGGTGTCGCGCCGGTGACGATGGTGATCATGACGGTGCTTCGATGATGGAGATCACAAGCACAAGATGATGATGGCCATATCATATCACTTATATTGATTGCATGTGATGTTTATCTTTTATGCATCTTATCTTGCTTTGATTGACGGTAGCATTATAAGATGATCTCTCACTAACTTATCAAGAAGTGTTCTCCCTGAGTATGCACCGTTGCCAAAGTTCGTCGTGCCCAGACACCACGTGATGATCGGGTGTGATAAGCTCTACGTCCATCTACAACAGGTGCAAGCCAGTTTTGCACACGCAGAATACTCAGGTTAAACTTGACGAGCCTAGCATATGCAGATATGGCCTCGGAACACAGAGACCGAAAGGTCGAGCATGAATCATATAGTAGATATGATCAACATGACGATGTTCACCATTGAAAACTACTCCATCTCACGTGATGATCGGTTATGGTTTAGTTGATTTGGATCACGTGATCACTTAGAGGATTAGAGGGATGTCTATCTAAGTGGGAGTTCCTAAGTAATTTCATTAACTGAACTTAAACTTATCATGAACTTAGTACCTGATAGTATCTTGCTTGTTTATGTTGATTGTAGATAGATGGCTCGTGCTGTTGTTCCGTTGAATTTTAATGCGTTCCTTGAGAAAGCAAAGTTGAAAGATGATGGTAGCAATTACACGGACTGGGTCCGTAACCTGAGGATTATCCTCATTGCTGCACAGAAGAATTACGTCCTGGAAGCACCGCTGGGTGCCAGGCCTGCTGCTGGAGCAACGCTAGATGTTATGAACGTCTGGCAGAGCAAAGCTGATGACTACTCGATAGTTCAGTGTGCCATGCTTTACGGCTTATAATCGGGACTTCAACGACGTTTTGAACGTCATGGAGCATATGAGATGTTCCAGGAGTTGAAGTTAATATTTCAAGCAAATGCCCGAATTGAGAGATATGAAGTCTCCAATAAGTTCTATAGCTGCAAGATGGAGGAGAACAGTTCTGTCAGTGAGCATATACTCAAAATGTCTGGGTATAATAATCACTTGATTCAGATGGGAGTTAATCTTCCAGATGATTGCGTCATTGACAGAATTCTCCAATCACTGCCACCAAGCTACAAGAGCTTCGTGATGAACTATAATATGCAAGGGATGAACAAGACTATTCCCGAGCTCTTCGCAATGCTGAAAGCTGCGGAGGTAGAAATCAAGAAGGAGCATCAAGTGTTGATGGTCAACAAGACCACTAGTTTCAAGAAAAAGGGCAAAGGGAAGAAGAAGGGGAACTTCAAGAAGAACAGCAAGCAAGTTGCTGCTCAGGAGAAGAAACCCAAGTCTGGACCTAAGCCTGAAACTGAGTGCTTCTACTGCAAGCAGACTGGTCACTGGAAGCGGAACTGCCCCAAGTATTTGGCGGATAAGAAGGATGGCAAGGTGAACAAAGGTATATGTGATATACATGTTATTGATGTGTACCTTACTAGAGCTCGCAATAGCACCTGGGTATTTGATACTGGTTCTGTTGCTAATATTTGCAACTCGAAACAGGGACTACGGAATAAGCGGACGCTAGCAAAGGACGAGGTGACGATGCGCGTGGGAAACGGTTCCAAAGTCGATGTGATCGCGGTCGGCACGCTACCTCTACATCTACCTTCGGGATTAATATTAGACCTAAATAATTGTTATTTGGTGCCAGCGTTGAGCATGAACATTATATCTGGATCTTGTTTAATGTGAGACGGTTATTCATTTAAATCAGAGAATAATGGTTGTTCTATTTATATGAGTAATATCTTTTATGGTCATGCACCTTTGAAGAGTGGTCTATTCTTGTTGAATCTCAATAGTAGTGATACACATATTCATAATGTAGAAGCCAAAAGATGCAGAGTTGATAATGATAGTGCAACTTATTTGTGGCACTGCCGTTTAGGTCATATCGGTGTAAAGCGCATGAAGAAACTCCATACTGATGGGCTTTTGGAACCACTTGATTATGAATCACTTGGTACTTGCGAACCGTGCCTCATAGGCAAGATGACTAAAACACCGTTCTCCGGTACTATGGAGAGAGCAACAGATTTATTGGAAATCATACATACCGATGTATGTGGTCCGATGAATATTGAGGCTCGTGGCGGATATCGTTATTTTCTCACCTTAACAGATGATTTAAGCAGATATGGGTATATCTACTTAATGAAACATAAGTCTGAAACATTTGAAAAGTTCAAGGAATTTCAGAGTGAAGTTGAAAATCATCGTAACAAGAAAATAAAGTTTCTACGATCTGATCGTGGAGGAGAATATTTGAGTTACGAGTTTGGTGTACATTTGAAAAATTGTGGAATAGTTTCGCAACTCACGCCACCCGGAACACCGCAGCGTAATGGTGTGTCCGAACGTCGTAATCGTACTTTACTAGATATGGTGCGATCTAGGATGTCTCTTACTGATTTACCGCTATCGTTTTGGGGTTATGCTTTAGAGACGGCCGCATTCACGTTAAATAGGGCACCATCAAAATCCGTTGAGACGACGCCTTATGAACTATGGTTTGGCAAGAAACCAAAGTTGTCGTTTCTTAAAGTTTGGGGCTGCGATGCTTATGTGAAAAAGCTTCAACCTGATAAGCTCGAACCCAAAGCGGAGAAATGTGTCTTCATAGGATACCCAAAGGAGACTGTTGGGTATACCTTCTATCACAGATCCGAAGGCAAGAAATTCATTGCTAAGAATGGATCATTTCTAGAGAAGGAGTTTCTCTCGAAAGAAGTGAGTGGGAGGAAAGTAGAACTTGACGAGGTAACTGTACCTGCTCCCTTATTGGAAAATAGTACATCACAGAAAACTGTTTCTGCGACACCTATACCAATTAGTGGGGAAGCTAATGATGATGATCATGAAACTTCAGGACAAGATACTACTGAACCACGTAGATCAACCAGAGTGAGATCCGCACCAGAGTGGTACGGTAATCCAATTCTGGAAGTCATGCTACTAGATCATGATGAACCTACGAACTATGAAGAAGCGATGGTGAGCCCAGATTCCGCAAAGTGGCTTGAGGCCATGAAATCTAAGATGGGATCCATGTATGAGAACAAAGTATGGACTTTGGTTGACTTGCCCGATGATCGACAAGCAATTGAGAATAAATGGATCTTCAAGAAAAAGACTGACGCTGACGGTAATATTACTGTCTATAAAGCTCGACTTGTCGCAAAAGGTTTTCGACAAGTTCAAGGGGTTGACTACGATGAGACCTTCTCACCCGTAGCGATGCTTAAGTCCGTCAGAATCATGTTAGCAATTGCCGCATTTTATGATTATGAAATATGGCAGATGGATGTCAAAACTGCATTCCTGAATGGATTTCTGGAAGAAGAGTTGTATATGATGCAACCAGAAGGTTTTGTCGATCCAAAGGGAGCTAACAAAGTGTGCAAACTCCAGCGATCCATTTATGGACTGGTGCAAGCATCTCGGAGTTGGAATAAACGCTTTGATAGTGTGATCAAAGCATTTGGCTTTATACAGACTTTTGGAGAAGCCTGTATTTACAAGAAAGTGAGTGGGAGCTCTGTAGCATTTCTGATATTATATGTGGATGACATATTGCTGATTGGAAATGATATAGAATTTATGGATAGCATAAAGGGATACTTGAATAAAAGTTTTTCGATGAAAGACCTCAGGGAAGCTGCTTACATATTAGGCATAAAGATCTATAGAAATAGATCAAGACGCTTAATTGGACTTTCACAAAGCACATACCTTGACAAGATTTTGAAGAAGTTCAAAATGGATCAAGCAAAGAAAGGGTTCTTGCCTGTGTTACAAGGTGTGAAGTTGAGTCAGACTCAATGCCCGACCACTGCAGAAGATAGAGAGAAAATGAAAGATGTTCCCTATGCTTCAGCCATAGGCTCTATCATGTATGCAATGCTGTGTACCAGACCTGATGTGTGCCTTGCTATAAGTTTAGCAAGGAGGTACCAAAGTAATTCAGGAGTGGATCACTGGACAGCGGTCAAGAACATCCTGAAATACCTAAAAAGGACTAAGGATATGTTTCTCGTATATGGAGGTGACAAAGAGCTCACCGTAAGAGGTTACGTTGATGCAAGCTTTGACACTGATCCGGACGATTCTAAATCGCAAACCGGATACGTGTTTACTTTAAACGGTGGAGCTGTCAGTTGGTGCAGTTCTAAACAAAGCGTCGTAGCGGGATCTACATGTGAAGCGGAGTACATAGCTGCTTCGGAAGTAGCGAACGAAGGAGTCTGGATGAAGGAGTTCATATCCGATCTAGGTGTCATACCTAGTGCATCGGGTCCAATGAAAATCTTTTGTGACAATACTGGTGCAATTTCTTTGGCAATGGAATCCAGATTTCACGAAAGGACCAAACACATCAAGAGACGCTTCAACTCCATCCGGGATCTAGTCCAGGTGGGAGACATAGAGATTTGCAAGATACATATGGATCTGAATGTTGCAGACCCGTTGACTAAGCCTCTTCCACGAGCAAAACATGATCAGCACCAGGGCTCCATGGGTGTTAGAATCATTACTGTGTAATCTAGATTATTGACTCTAGTGCAAGTGGGAGACTGAAGGAAATATGCCCTAGAGGCAATAATAAAGTTATTATTTATTTCCTTATATCATGATAAATGTTTATTATTCATGCTAGAATTGTATTAACCGGAAACATAATACATGTGTGAATACATAGACAAACAGAGCGTCACTAGTATGCCTCTACTTGACTAGCTCGTTAATCAAAGATGGTTATGTTTCCTAACCATGAACAAAGAGTTGTTATTTGATTAACAAGGTCACATCATTAGTTGAATGATCTGATTGACATGACCCATTCCATTAGCTTAGCATCCGATCGTTTAGTATGTTGCTATTGCTTTCTTCATGACTTATACATGTTCCTATAACTATGAGATTATGCAACTCCCGTTTACCGGAGGAACACTTTGGGTACTACCAAACGTCACAACGTAACTGGGTGATTATAAAGGAGTACTACAGGTGTCTCCAATGGTAGATGTTGGGTTGGCGTATTTCGAGATTAGGGTTTGTCACTCCGATTGTCGGAGAGGTATCTCTGGGCCCTCTCGGTAATACACATCACATAAGCCTTGCAAGCATTATAACTAAGATGTTAGTTGTGAGATGATGTATTATGGAGCGAGTAAAGAGACTTGCCAGTAACGAGATTGAACTAGGTATTGGATACCGACGATCGAATCTCGGGCAAGTAACATACCGATGACAAAGGGAACAACGTATGTTGTTATGCGGTCTGACCGATAAAGATCTTCGTAGAATATGTAGGAGCCAATATGGGCATCCAGGTCCCGCTATTGGTTATTGACCGGAGACGTGTCTCGGTCATGTCTACATTGTTCTCGAACCGTAGAGTCCGCACGCTTAAGGTTTCGATGACAGTTATATTATGAGTTTATGAGTTTTGATGTACCGAAGGAGTTCGGAGTCCCGGATGAGATCAGGGACATGACGAGGAGTCTCGAAATGGTCGAGACGTAAATATCGATATATTGGACGACTATATTCGGACATCGGAAAGGTTCCGAGTGATTCGGGTATTTTTCGGAGTACCGGGTAGTTACGGGAGAAGTAATGGGCCTTGATGGGCTTTAGTGGGAAGAGGAAAAAGGCTGCTGCGCCCCCCCTCCCCTCTAGTCCGAATTGGACTAGGGAAAAGGGGGCCGGCCACCTTTCCTACTCCTCCACTTCCTTCTCCCTTCCTCCCCTCTTGGTGGACTCCTACTAGGACTTGGAGTCCTAGTAGGACTCCACACCTGGCGCGCCTAGCCTTGGCCGGCCTCCTCCTCCTCCATCCTTTATATACAGGGGTAGGGGGCACCCCATAGACACACAAGTTGATC
Organism: Triticum monococcum; assembly: GCA_034509565.1. Lineage (NCBI taxonomy): Eukaryota > Viridiplantae > Streptophyta > Magnoliopsida > Poales > Poaceae > Triticum > Triticum monococcum. The sequence continues at coordinate 57,935,024 of CM067843.1, read as the reverse complement.
CTTGAGATCGTTCCTTAGCCGTGTGCGGTGCCCCCTGCCACCAAATTCCACCCCGATCATACCGTTGTAGTGCTTAGGCGAAGCCCTGCGTTGGTAGTACATCAAGATCGTCACCACGCCGTCGTGCTGACGGAACTCTTCCTCCACGCTTTGCTGGATCGGAGCCCGAGGATCGTCATCGAGCTGAACGTGTGCTAAGAACTCGGAGGTGCCGGAGTAACGGTGCTTGGATCGGTCGGACCGGGAAGACGTACGACTACTTCCTCTACGTTGTGTGATCGCTTCCGCAGTCGGTCTGCGTTGGTACGTAGACAACACTCTCCCCTCTCGTTGCTATGCATCACCATGATCTTGCGTGTGCGTAGGAATTTTTTTGAAATTACTACGTTCCCCAATAGTGGCACCCGAGCCTAGGTTTTATGGTTTGATGTTATTTGCACGAGTAGAACACAAGTGAGTTGTGGGCGATACAAGTCATACTGCCTACCAGCATGTCATACTTTGGTTCGGCGGTATTGTTTGGGGTCCACCGGCCGAGTCAGAAAAAAACGCAGTACGGGGCTGACATCCTTCATATCCGATCAGTGCCGGTTGCATGGGTGGTACGAGGTCGCATGCACAAAACGTCACCCAATTTTCTGAGGCAGTGGGCATGCCCATCTTAGGGCCCCACACAAGATTTGAACGAATTCGGACACCAAAAGCACGTTGCATCACGCCCGATCAGTGTTTTTGGTGCGTTTCACGGAGAAAACTATAAGAAATTCATACGGTGTCGGAAAATTATGAAAACTTGCACGCATGATGGCCCTGGTGATGAGTGCGTGTGCAAAAAGTGTGGGGTCCACCGGCTGAGTCAGAAAAGAAAACGCAGTACGGGGCTGACATCCTTCATATTCGATCAGTGCCGGTTGCATGGGTGGTACGAGGTACCATGCACGAAACGTCACCCAATTTTGGGAGGCAGTGGGCATGCCCATCTTAGGGCCCCATGCAAGATTTGAACGAATTCAGACACCAAACGCACGTTGTGTCACGCCCGGTCAGCGGTGCGTTTCACGGAGAAAACCATAATAAATTCATAAGGTGTCGGAAAATTATGGAAACTTGCACGCATGATGGCCCTGGTGATGAGTGCGTGTGCAAAAAGTTTGGGGTCCGCCGGCTAAGTCAGAAAAGAAAACGCACTACGGGGCTGACATCCTTCATATCCGACCAGTGCCGGTTGCATGGGTGGTATGAGGTGGCATGCACGAAACGTCACCCAAATTTGGAAGGCAGTGGGCATGTCCATCTTAGGGCCCCACGCAAGATTTGAACGAATTCGGACACAAAATGCACGTTGCGTCACGCCCGGTCAGTGTTTTCGGTGCGTTTCACGGAGAAAATCATAAGAAATTCATACGGTATCGGAAAATTATGAAAACTTGCACGCATGATGGCGCTGGTGATGAGTGCGTGTCCAAAAAGTGTGGGGTCCACCGGCTGAGTCAGAAAATAAAACGCAGTACGGGGCTGACATCCTTCATATCCGATCAGTGCCGGTTGCATGGGTGGTATGAGGTGGCATGCACGAAACGTCACCCAATTTTGGGAGGCAGTGGGCATGCCCATCTTAGGGCCCCACGCAAGATTTGAACGAATTCGGACACCAAATGCACGTTACGTCTTGCCCGGTCAGTGTTTTCGGTGCGTTTCACGGAGAAAACCATAAGAAATTCATACGGTGTCGGAAAGTTATGAAAACTTGCACGCATGATGGCCCTAGTGATGAGTGCGTGTGCAAAAAGTGTGGGGTCCACCGGCTGAGTCAGAAAAGAAAACGCAGTACGGGGCTGACATCCTTCATATTCGATCAGTGCCGGTTGCATGGGTGGTACGAGGTACCATGCACGAAACGTCACCCAATTTTGGGAGGCAGTGGGCATGCCCATCTTAGGGCCCCATGCAAGATTTGAACGAATTCAGACACCAAATGCACGTTGTGTCACGCCCGGTCAGCGGTGCGTTTCACGGAGAAAACCATAATAAATTCATAAGGTGTCGGAAAATTATGGAAACTTGCACGCATGATGGCCCTGGTGATGAGTGCGTGTGCAAAAAGTTTGGGGTCCGCCGGCTAAGTCAGAAAAGAAAACGCACTACGGGGCTGACATCCTTCATATCCGACCAGTGCCGGTTGCATGGGTGGTATGAGGTGGCATGCACGAAACGTCACCCAAATTTGGAAGGCAGTGGGCATGTCCATCTTAGGGCCCCACGCAAGATTTGAACGAATTCGGACACAAAATGCACGTTGCGTCACGCCCGGTCAGTGTTTTCGGTGCGTTTCACGGAGAAAATCATAAGAAATTCATACGGTATCGGAAAATTATGAAAACTTGCACGCATGATGGCGCTGGTGATGAGTGCGTGTCCAAAAAGTGTGGGGTCCACCGGCTGAGTCAGAAAATAAAACGCAGTACGGGGCTGACATCCTTCATATCCGATCAGTGCCGGTTGCATGGGTGGTATGAGGTGGCATGCACGAAACGTCACCCAATTTTGGGAGGCAGTGGGCATGCCCATCTTAGGGCCCCACGCAAGATTTGAACGAATTCGGACACCAAATGCACGTTACGTCTTGCCCGGTCAGTGTTTTCGGTGCGTTTCACGGAGAAAACCATAAGAAATTCATACGGTGTCGGAAAGTTATGAAAACTTGCACGCATGATGGCCCTGGTGATGAGTGTGTGTGCAAAAAGTTTGGGGTCCACCGGCTGAGTCAGAAAAAAACGCAGTACCGGGCTGGCATCCTTCATATCCGATCAGTGCCGGTTGCATGGGTGGTACGAGGTCGCATGCACAATACGTCACCCAATTTTGGGAGGCAGTGGGCATGCCCAACTTAGGGCCCCATGCAAGATTTGAACGGATTCGAACACCAAACGCACGTTGCATCACTCCCGGTCAGTATTTTCGGTGCGTTTCACAGAGAAAATCATAAGAAATTCATACGGTGTCGGAAAATTATGAAAACTTGCATGCATGATGGCCCTGGTGATGAGTGCGTGTGCAAAAAGTTTGGGGTCCACTGGCTGCGTCAGAAAAGAAAACGCAGTACGAGGCTGACATCCTTCATATTCGATCAGTGCCGGTTGCATGGGTGGTACGAGGTAGCATGCAAGAAACGTCACCCAATTTTGGGAAGCAGTGGGCATGCCCATCTTAGGGCCCCACGCAAGATTTGAACGAATTCGGACACCAAACGCACGTTGTGTCACGCCCGGTCAGTGTTTTCGATGCGTTTCACGGAGAAAACCATAAAAAATTCATTCGGTGTCGGAAAATTATGAAAACTTGCATGCATGATGGCCCTGGTGATGAGTGCGTGTGCAAAAAGTTTAGGGTCCACCGGCCGAGTCAAAAAAGAAAACGCAGTACGAGGCTGACATCCTTCATATCCGATTAGTGCCGGTTGCATGGGTGGTACGAGGTGGCATGCACGAAACGTCACCCAAATTTGGGAGGTAGTGGGCATGCCCATCTTAGGGCCCCACGCAAGATTTGAACGAATTCGGACACCAAACGCACGTTGGGTCACGCCTGGTCAGTGTTTTTGGTGCGTTTCACAGAGAAAACCATAAGAAATTCATACGGTGTCGGAAAATTATGAAAACTTGCACGCATGATGGCCCCGGTGATGAGTGCGTGTGCAAAAAGTTTGGGGTCCACCGGCTGAGTCAAAAAAGAAAACGTAGTACGGGACTGACATCCTTCATATGCGATCAGTGCCGGTTGCATGGGTGGTACATGGTGGCATGCACGAAATGTCACCCAAATTTGGGAGGCAGTGGGCATGCCCATCTTAGGGCCCCTCGCAATATTTGAACGAATTCGGACACCAAATGCACGTTACGTCTTGCCCGGTCAGTGTTTTCGGTGCGTTTCACGGAGAAAACCATAAGAAATTCATACGGTGTCGGAAAGTTATGAAAACTTGCACGCATGATGGCCCTGGTGATGAGTGCGTGTGCAAAAAATTTGAATGGTTGCATTAGAAAAAAACACATTAATATTTTCTATTGTTAAAAAACATTGGAGATAATGGCTCTATTTTGAAGAATATGCATGATCCATGTGAACCTTCACAAGCTCTGAGCAGGTGAAGACTCACATCGATCCTGCATATCCTCGAAATAGAGTCCCACAAACTCAGATGTTTGTTCATTGAGCAAAATAGAATTATATAAAGGAGTCAATGGCGCGGCGGCTTAGCGATGTGGTATTAAACTAGAACTGTTAAAGTACAATGCATGTTTTCAATAAATGCATCATGGGTCAGCTGGCGGTAGTTTTACGGGACGGGACAAGGGGCCCACTATGGCGTGACCACATCTATGACGCCGTACGTGCGTGCATGGCATGGAAACCACGCCACCATTACCTCGCCCTAGGACAGCCTAACCCCGCCGCCTCCACGCATGACCTCACCCCGATCCGACGGTCGCACCGCCGTGGCCGTCCCAACTCCCTTCCCTGCCGCCCCCACGGCGGCCATACACTCCGGCATCTGCACGCGCGACTTGGATCTCGGCCCGGCCGGGCCGTCTCGGCAAAGTCGCCCACACCCAGAACTCTAGGACGGGTCGTCGGCCATCGCGGTGGTGTGGGCGGAGGGCGCGCGGCTGCCACGACTAACCCACACCGGGTGGGGTTAGCCAACGGGGGCTGCCGGTGCACGTCGAGGGGCCGGAAGGTATGATATTAAACCATGAGCCATATGTAATGTTTTTTGAATCTCGTAACTAGATAGATAACTTTCATCTTATTTAGAATGCAAGAATTCAGAGATGTGTACTGCTCGGTTGAGAAGTGGTGCGAATTGGTGGAAAAATTCACACCCAGACAGCGCATGGTGCTACGTGGCACAAATTTGGACAGTATGTTGAGAATTCCTTCAGTAAAAATGAGGAAAAATTTATTGGAATTTATGATTACAACGTATGATAGTAGTAGAAAGCGATTTATTATTCGGCCAAATACTGACAGCATTAGTGTGCTTAATGAAGATGTTTATGACATATTCGGGCTACGTAACGAGGGTGATGATGTCAATAACATGATAGCAACAGTAAAACTAGATGCCAAAAAAAATTGTTCCGAATCGGTTTCTAGACAAAAGAACAGGCCTAATCCTCATTGATGACTTGATAAAAAATATTGTTGATAGTCAGTCATATGATGATGATTTTGTGAGAAAGGCCGTACTGGTTCTTATGGGTACAGTCTTAGGACCACAATCCACCAAGTTTGTTCTTTATCATTATTACAAAATGGTGGAGGACGTGAACGCTATCAAGTCGTACAATTGAAACGATTTCACGTTGGGGGTGTGCATGGATGCTATTAAAAAAACGGTCGACGATCTTGAAAAATTCAAGTGGCCTATCAGAAACTTGGCTCTTCTTCAGGTACAAGTAATTTCGTAATAGTTGTATGTACATATATTTTTTATGTGATCGATGTGTCCGACTATTTGTGTTTACTATCATGCAGTATATATACGGGGAAAAAGTTGAGCCAATTGGTGTGGATACATTTGATCCTTTGTCTCGTGAATACCCACTAATGCTTAACTGGCCAGAAACTGAAGGGAAAAAGCGAGACGACTATGACAACATGCACGGGTGGGGCACCGACAATGTAAGTCAATAAGTATAGTCCTTATTGGTTTCACATAGTAATTAAGTATATTCGTTATTTAATTCATTTTATTGTTTGTTGTACAGATTGAAAACTGCATTAGCGAAGAGTACAGACATGCTAAGGTAGCACATGAAGAGACTGTCCCAGAGGAAGAAACGAAGAAACCTAAACGAAAAGGTGGTGGCAGGAGTAGAAAGCCAAGCACGTCCGCGGTTTCATCGAGGTTCACAAGGAGTGATGACATACATAAAGCTGCTTCACAAGGAGGTTCTCAATATACCCGAAACCTAAACGAAGAGTGATGACATACATAAAGCTGCTTCACAAGGAGGTTCTCAATATACCCGAAAGATGTGCACAGGTAATTTAGAAGTTGTATTGAACGTGTTTTAATTGTTCAACTACTTATCATGTTTTATTTGTGTTTGTAGATGGTAATGAAAAGGTTGAACACGGAAGGTGTGTTGTACAAACCCAATAAGAGGGACAACAATGACGAATTTGATAATGTAGGTGAAGGAGTTGGGATGGTAATGGCAAGTACAAGTCATCAAAATATTGGCCAGATATTGAATCACCTACGGACGTAAAGATAAGAACATCTTTCACGGGTATGAATGATACCTCCGTGCACGTTGATGACACGGGTGCTCCGGCGACGACACCGGGTAAAGATGAAGCTACTGATCCTTTCATTATAGACGATAATGGAAACTCTTCATCTTCGGCATCAACTGTACGGACAAAATACTTTCCGTTTATGTCCCGAACCCCGCAGAATGCTGATATTTCTGGTGAGTCTATGGATGCTTTGTCACCAACAAAGTCCAAAGGCACATTTGAGAGTTTTCCTGCAGAGAGCTACATAGGTAATGGTGAAGGCAGTCAGGAAAATGAAGGTAAGCGCAAAAGAAAAAAGTCGAAATATTGTCAATCCCCCTACGACCTTCTCATTACCCGCAAGAAACGTGTTAAAAAAGTAAGTCAAATACTACTTTATAATTCATTCACGCGTTATGTAATTCTTTTATTATATAACCGACTGTAGCTGCATTGTTTTAGATCTGTTTGCATCGTCACCACATTCAATTCTAGCAAGTTCTCTTAATATGACTCCGGATCACATAGAGGCAGCCAGAGTTTTTGTTGAGACTCTCGCGTCGTCAAAGAAGTATGCACACCGAACCGTGGTTGATGTGCCGCCACCAGATGGGGACATATGCACGCCAGCTATGCTTCACGATGTCCTGACGTTTAAATGGTTGAATGGCGCTGTAAGTATGAGTTTGGTTTTAACAAAACTCTCATTTGTACTTCACAAGTTGATAGAAATTTTTTGTTTATGTATGCAGATCATCAATGCATATTGTAAACACCTACAACACCGTGATTTTTCTGATCGTTACATATCAACAACATGGTTCCCCAAATTTATGTTGAATAGGGCAAGGGGAAAGACCAAGTCAGTAAATGATTTAGACTCAGAGAATGTTACAAAGAAAACAAAAGTCCTCGCAAGAGTAATGGATGAGTATTTCAGACGGGACAAGGTATTGCTTTCATATTTATTTGTTTTTATTAGTCAATACTATTTAATTGCACTAACATCATTTGGTTACTATGTAGGCGTATTTTCCTATGCACGTTAATAATAATCATTGGATAACCATAGTGATGCACACAGTCAAGGAGGAGTTTCAAGTTCTTGACTCAAATTCTAAAGGGGCAATTAGCCAAAGAATTCGCAATATGATTGCCACCCTGGTACGCTATAATTTTCGCACTCGCATTCAGAAAAATATTGGGTCATACATTATATTCTGGTTTTGTTAATTTGTTTCAGAGAGCTGAAATTTCTAAGGATATTATGGAGGCCAACTCAACTCTTGAAGCAAAAAAATTCCAGATGTCTCATCGTGGCCAATAAATGAGTATAAAATGCCGAGACAAAAAGATGGGTAAGTTAAATGAGTACAAGCAAGTGCATGCTACATCCTAAGCTAATCACACATGTTTATTGCAGAGTGTCTTGTGGACTTTTTGTGATGTGGTGCATAAAATACCGGGACGGAGATGGCTGGACACATGAATTTGATGAGGAAGAGATTAATGCGTCAAGGCCATGTATTGTCGCGGAAATTATTTTTTCAGAGGTGAACAAATTAGAGAAGGCCAAGATGAAAATTGTTAAAATCATGGAGAAGGAATAGGTATTAGCATCGGTAGGGTTTTAGTCCCGTAGAAGGTTTCCCTGCCGTTGTTGGATACTTTTATCGATTGTAATGCGACATGGCACTGGGACAGAGTTCGACAATTTTTCACGTTTTATTTATCGCTTTCGTGTGAGAGTAAACATTTAAATGCGTGTCCAACTATGAATGGTACTATTTTATAAGACGGAATGTTATAAGTGTGAGCAAGTAATATTTTTGCTGTGCTAAAATGTATCAGTTTGCGGCTGTGATGTTATATTTACTGTTGTTGTTTGTATTCGCGGCGGTCGTTTATTTATTAAAAAACTAGTAAGATGCCCGTGCGCTGCACGGAACACCAAAATGCATTGATTCGGAAGTTGTTTATTTGACAAAGTATGTGGTGGCCATCTCATGTGTAACAAATATCGATAGGTTTCTTCAGATATTCATTCTGATCTAGAGCTCACAAGCATCCGAGGGTGAATAGTAAATGTAGGCAAAATAGATAAAAAATATATATCTTTTGCAAACAAAAGCGTTCGACTGTTCAACCTGCATCCAAAACTTAATGAATAAATAACACTTGTGGTGCTTTGAAAAAATGATCTTTAAAAATTATTTTTGAGTATTGATTTTGTTTTATTTTTCTAGACCACCATGAATGTTATTTTTCACAAAATGCTGCACACAGCTAGAATAGTCCAATATGTTTGTTGCCCAAATGTTAAGATTTGTTTGAATTTATTAATATTATTTCAGCCCAGGAGCCAAGTTCATGTCCCGTCTTTCTCTGCTATTTCTGCAAAAATGTTGCGTCTCATTTCTACATGTTATCGTCAAGTATCACTCCCAGGTAGAATCTTGTGCAAGTGGATGCTCTAGAGACAACTTAGCTGCATGTGCTCCTTGCTCCATTGTTCTCACAAACCTATTCCAAGCTATATATATTTTCCCCCAAAAAAGATTCAGGCTGCATCCAATCAAGTAACAACTTACTTGAGTTGCCGTTTTAACTTCTAACTGGAAATGAACACTGAAAATTGAATTGTACATCTAACAGATTTTTTTTCTCTCAGCAAACATCACATTTCATGTTTCCGTACAAACATAGACTCAAGCTATAGCCTGAACATAACTGGAAATGAACTCGCATATCTTCAGGCAAGGAGCGGTGCTTTCATCCAGCCTAGTGTTGTCTCGCTTTCATAGAACAATGAATCAACGTCTCCATGGTCAAGTATCTCTTCAAAAGAAAATAGAACAGAAAAAAACTTGCTCAAGAAAAGAAATCTGAATATAAGAAAACCAAATCTTGCTTAATTAGACTCCAGTATATTGTGCACGATAAACTTAGACAACTCCCGTTTTGTAGGAAAATTTAAACGCGCTAGATTTAATCCAGCGAGTATGGGCAGGATCACGACTGACAAGCCACATTGACTCGGTCTCACCATTTGCGACAAGCCACTCATGCGCCTCACATTATGCTATGGTGTTCTCTGACAGGGCTTTTTTTCAACCTCTCCGTCAGGGCTTTGGCAACACAGCAGGCAGTACCCACGGACCTATCTATTTTTTCTAGTGTCTTTTCGGTATTTCTTCTAGACAAATGTGTTTCTAGGATCTTTGTGTAGGCGCTGGTGAATCTTCTGAGATAGACACATCAGAGGGAAGGAGAACCTGAATCGGCTAGAGGCTACGGCCATAGAACATTTCAGAGCTCTTCCAGACGAGCAAGACAACCGTGTACAATTTATTATCTCTATAGAAGATAAAATTTTGGCCATAAAATATGTACCAAATTATGTTATCTGGCTACAAGAATTCACACCTGATAGAGTTCATCATTCAACTTCCATACTCATATTCATGCAAATCCATACGTGCAAGCACAGAAGGAGCCTCTTTTCACATAAAGTAAACTTGTCCTGATTCTGTTCTTGCTTCGAGATTTTTTTGGTAAAGTTGGACAGGTAAGAGAAAGTGGGGAAACAGAAGCAGCTCTTGTAACCATCACCAATGACAAATTAATGGAGCTCAAGGTGATACATTTCATTGGACTGCATAGTATATTAGTATAGAAGATGTGTGACAAAACGATATAGTCTGGATTTGAACTACAAATACATCACACATGCACACACACACATATGGAAAGAAGCAGAGAGCACGTTCTTGAAAAAAAAACAGCTTGAGAGTATACCTATTTGTTTCACTGACAATCTTCCCCCTTCCTATAGAGAACCGTCTCAGAGATAAAGTACAATGTGGACAAGGCATGCCTGTTGTGCATATAATAACATAAGCATCACAGTTCTGAAATAATCCATGAGCAACATAATAACAACTTCATGATCGGTAATCACAATAATTTGAAAATTTTCCAAGCACACCAATTGTCCCGGTGAAACAATCTGAATCAAAAGGCTTAGAAGTAAAGCAAAAGATAAATAGGTGGGATTAACTAATAATACGAAGTAGGATGCAGCTGCGATGGTTCTCTTTCACTTGAGGTATACCTGGATTCCTGCTCTGCCAGAACTAAGGGCTGATGCTCAAGTGCCCGCAACCATACTTTCATATCCCCTGCCAAATCAGAAACATCTCATATTCAATGAAGAAAACCTTATGTAAAATGATCGATTGCATGTTCCCAAGGTCAAATACATCATATATAAAATTCATAAGCCAAACCTCCTCCTTGCCCTGATTGCCACCCTGGTACGCTATAATTTTCGCACTCGCATTCAGAAAAATATTGGGTCATATATTATATTCTGGTTTTGTTAATTTGTTTCAGAGAGCTGAAATTTCTAAGGATATTATGGAGGCCAACTCAACTCTTGAAGCAAAAAAATTTCCAGATGTTTCATCGTGGCCAATAAATGAGTATAAAATGCCGAGACAAAAAGATGGGTAAGTTAAATGAGTACAAGCAAGTGCATGCTACATCCTAAGCTAATCACACATGTTTATTGCATAGTGTCTTGTGGACTTTTTGTGATGTGGTGCATAAAATACTGAGACGGAGATCGCTGGACACATGAATTTGACCAGGAAGAGATTAATGCGTCAAGGCAACGTATTGTCGCGGAAATTATTTTTTTAGAGGTGAACAAATTAGAGAAGGTCAAGATGAAAATTGTTAAAATCATGAAGAAGGAATAGGTATTAGCATCGGTAGGGTTTTAGTCCCGTAGAAGGTTTCCCTGCTGTTGTTGGATACTTTGATCGATTGTAATGCGACATGGCACTGGGACAGAGTTCGACAATTTTTCACGTTTTATTTATCGCTTTCGTGTGAGACTAAACATTTAAATGCGTGTCCAACTATGAATGGTACTATTCTATGAGACGGTATGTTATAAGTGTGGGCAAGTAATATTTTTGCTGTGCTAAAATGTATCAGTTTGCGACTGTGATGTTATATGTATTGTTGTCGTTTGTATTTGCGGCGGTCATTTATTTATTAAAAATATCCCCGCCGTCCTGAGTTGGTGCGATGTAGACACAACGTGCACAATATCCCAGGGCGATTCTGGTGGCAGCAGCGGCGCTGGATCCGATGAAGATCGGCCTGGCAGCATGATTGGCACGTAGAGGACGAATATTCCAGCCCAGCCCGTGCGGTGGCCGACAACCGAGGCAGTGGCGGGCCTGCGCAATCCAGCTAGTGCTGGCTCGCGCGATTCGCCGTGCGCCACGCGCGCGTCTGGTGGCCCAGCAGCCGACCAAGCCACAGCAGCGGGCCCGGTGGCAGACGTCTCGTCCCGCCCGACCGAGCGGGCACATGCAATGATCCCAAGGGGGATTTATGGCGATCTGTCGGCCCATTAACGACACGTGTCGGGTGCGTGGGCCAGCCCTTTAATGCCTCTTCGTATGCGGATGGGGACGCTGGCGCGTTGTGGCGACTAGGTTTAGTCCCACCTCGCCCGCGGAGAGACGTGACGACCGGTTTATATACCCGCGTCGTCGCCTTCTCACAAGCTCACTACAGAACACTAATGAATGCCCTGTTGTATGTCGTGGCCTCCCCGCTCGGCGGCCGAAAGGCCTCTCCGAAAGCGTTGTAGTATATTGTCCGTGCGCGCGCCCGGGCACGGCTGGGCCTTTTTTTCAAATATTTTTTTCACATAGATTAAAATTTTAAAATGTTAAACAATTGACAAAGTCATGACAGCAGTAACATATTCATACAAATATATCATGTTTCACACATAATAATAAAAATCGCATGTCTCATAACATTGAACAAGGTGCCATAAACAATAAACTCAAAGTGCCATGTCTCTTATCCTTAAACAAATAAACTGAGAGTGCCATGTCGCATTACAATCGAACAAATTAACCAAAATAAAGCGATAAATAGTACGGCATGCTAATTGAACTCTGTCCCAGTGCCTTCCATTGATTATGAATACTTCATCTTTATGCCCGGTTCCTACATAACAAATTGTAAACAACTCATCAAACACTTGTAAAGAGAGAAACAAAAAATAATTAAAATAATGTAAAACTTACTTTTCATTCTCAGGGCACGTTTGTCGTCTATGGCCCTCTTTCTTAAAAGTGCCACAAAGAGGACCGGGTTTTCTCTCAGCAAATAATTTTGGTCTTCCATTCTTTGTAACATTTGGATCTTTCTTTGCCCGCCCTGTCATGCTCTGTTAGGGGCGCCCTTCGTGAAAACTTTCATGGGGTCACCTATGACATCAACATGTTGTTCCGGCTCACGTGGCTCCTCATGCACATTTCTTCTACTACCAACAGCATCATCATTAGGGACCTTTTTCTTCGCTATTATATTCTACAGACACTGCATCAACTCATCAAAGACGAATGGATCATTTGAAGCAACATGAAAAGCTTCAGCTCTTGTTATACTAAGTTGACTATAGCGAGCACGCTGCTCTGCCCCTGTCCAACCCCAACCAAACATGTCACTCTTCCGCTGTGCAGGCAGCCAATGTCACACCCTAGCTAGTCCATGCATTAAAGTGTGCATCATGTTTACTTTTCATCAGAAACTTGAAATGGGGAAGGCAGAACCCCCAGCACCCCTCTTGAAATCAATTAGGGTTTACCAAAAATAATTTCAACGAACGTGAAATGCCCTTCCAAAATGTTCACCCTCTTTGTCTTAGGTTAGAACCTCTGGCAAAATTGGTGCACAATTTTCTAGGCCAACAAAAGGTCACTGGATTAAATCATATGTATGTTGCCTTTGGACATTTAAATGCTAATAAATATTTTAAATGTTCAAATAATTCTGGAATTAAGTCAGGGCAGTTAGGAATAATCCCAATAGAGCCCACAATTATTTTCAGGATTTTAGAAAGTGCCTAGGTATTTTTAAATAAAGCCCTAAAGCTACAGAAAAATAGAAAAAAAACAAAGCAGGAAACAAAATAGAAAAACTTACCTGGCGCCACCCACCAGGCCCACCTGCCGGCCCAGCCCAGCCACCGCGCCAGCGAGCAGCTTGGCTTGGCCAGGCAGGCAGGTGCTCGACGGCGAGCACCGCATGCGCGCCACGCAGCTGCCGCCGCCTCGCCTCTCCCCTCGTCGAGCTGTCGACGTGGGACGAACTCCCTCGCTTCCCCCGACCTCGCAGACATAGCACTTTCCCCCTGGTTCCTCTCCCTTGCTCTTCCTCCGCCATGGCCGACGCTGCCGTGCTCGCGCCACTGTGAAACCGCGTCCACCGTCGTCCCCGTGTTGCTCCACCGTGTCCTGAAGCTCCGCCACTTCCTCCTCAATCGCTCCACCAAGCCACGCCCCGCCGGAGGCCTGCAAACGACTCCACCGAGCTCGTCTTCAACCTCGGGCTGCCCAGATCGCCTCCGCCGCCCCGCTTGCTCCGGCTCGTCCCCGACCGCGCCGTCTGCTTCTACGTGATCGTCGTGTGCTGCTGCACCTCCCCATCCTCTCCGCTCTCCTTCTCGTGCACCACAACGAGCACACGAAGCTCACCCGCACGCGCCGCCGTGGAGCTCGTCGCCGACGTGTCTCCGGCCAAACACCGGCCACGCCACCTAGTCTAACAACTTCACCGCATCCCTAGGGACACAACGCACCTCACCACATGCCTCGCCGTGCCCCGTAGCCTCGGGCTCACTTTCACCCAACTCCGGCGACCGCAAAGCTCGTCGCCGGCGACGTTTCCGGCCACCCCGAGCCCAACCACCACCACCAAACGCTGCGGCTCATTCCCGGCTACCCGTAGATGACCTCCGCCGTCGTTTTGGTCGCCTGAGGGCATTTTCCGAAGCCCTCCGCCGTCTCGGCCTCACCGGCGACTCGCCGCCGGCGGGATTAGCCCTGTTGACCGGCGGATTTGACCACTGACGTGGACTGTGTGGGCCCAGTTGACTCCCCAGAGTCAATGACATGTGCCCCCCCTGCTAATTACCCGGATTAGCTGCTAACTAAAATTAGTTAGTTTAATTAACTACTGACACGCGGGACCCACTAGTCAGGTTTGACCTGGACGTCTCCGTTGAACCTGACGTCACCCTGGCGCATTGCTGACGCAGTAATTGATTTACTGGAATTATTTTTATACAGGAAATTCCAGAAAATAGTTCAAACTTCAAAAATTCATAGAAATTCAACCGTAACTCCAAATGAAATAATTTATATATGAAAAATTATCAGAAAAATTCAATCTATCCATCTGTAATGGTTTCATGCATGACAAAACAAGTTTACCTTGCTGTTTAGGCAGAATAAGGAAATGCACTATTAAGGCCATGTTTAATGAGCTAATATTTGAATCTTTGATTCAAATGAGCTCATCCCTTTCTATTCTAGCTTGCATTAGGCCAAGACACAATCATATTGCCATGTCATAGCATGCATCATATTGTTGCATATCGTCATGTGTTGATTGTGTTCCGATGTGTTCTTCGTGGTAGGTTCTGCCTCCGAGGATATTCACGAGTATCCAACTGAAGGGCAGTATTCCGCTACCACTCCATCAGGCAAGCAACCATTGATCATTCCGATACAAACCCATGTTCTCGCTTCTGCTCTTGTTTACTGCATTAAGACAACGCGATTCAAACTGCTGTGTGCTACGGTAGTTGAACCCTTATCCTTTGCATGACCTGTCATTGCCACAGTAACTAGATGGAACCCACTAGCATGTGTAGGAGTTGATTGAGCCATGTATGTGATTCCTACCTTGCTATGCCTGCTATGCTTAGAGTTGTATCAGGTCTGGTTCATCTGGGTGACGGGCTAGAGTGAAATGCTTATGCCGGTAATGTGAGGGATGTGTTGAACATGTTTTGGTAAAGGTATCGATGAGAGGCCATGTAGGAGTACATGGTGGGTTGTTTCATTGAGGCCGTCCATAAGAACTGAGATCTGTATGTGTGATTTAAGATGTACTTACTACCATACATTGGCCCCGAAACCAATGGACCCTCTCGGCTTCTTAATCACCCTAGTACTCTGTCCAGGAGTTGCAATTAGTTTCTGATGTTTGTAGGTTATGTGTTGGCGGCCGTGCGTAGCGCTGACCCTAGGGGTGGGCTATGTTGCGGTAGATACACCGTGGCACGGTGTACCGAGTCACCCGTTTGGTGTCTCGGGAACCCTGTTCACATCGTTCGGGGCCATATGTGGAAACCTCGATCGGACTCCCTGCGGATGGAACCTGGATAGGCGATAAACCTGGACTAGAGACTTAAGTGTTTAGGTAGGCCGTGGCCGACACCCTCACCGGGCTTCCGCTTGAAGGTTGCCGAGTACATGTCGTGTAAACGGCGGTAAGTGGTGAAAGCGTGTATGACGAAGTACACCCCTGCAGGGTATAAAACTATTCGAATAGCCGCGTCCGCGGTAAAGGACTACTTGGTTGCCTATACAGTTCATAGACAAGTTAATGGATACTACTAAAAGACTCAAGATAAGTGTGAGTACCGAGGATGGCCCTTGTAGGATGACGAGGGAGGATCCCTGGTGGAGTATTGTGTTGGTGAGTAGTGGACTCGTGTGCGAAAACTATTTTACTAGTGAAAAGTTCCGTAGGATAGCTTAGCCAAGAGTCAAAGCTGGCTTGCTGCATCAACCCCACCACCTTCTTGAGAATAAGCATGTATAGTAGGTTCTGATGTAAGACTTGCTGAGTACCTTTGTACTCATGTTTGCTTATTTATTGTTTTCAGACGACAACACGGCCCCCTCCGATGGGTTTTATGTAGACCTTGATGTCGACGAGTGACTAGCCACCCAGGTGGTGATCCTGGCCATGGAGGGCCCTATGTAGATAGACAGGCTTCGAGAAGCATTCTTTCTTTTTAGAGTCTGTACTCAGACTGGTTGCTTCCGCATGTGCTTGTATGATTGTATGACTTGAGTGTCGGGTCATGTGACCCCTATCTATATGATATGTTATGTATGGCTCTCTGGAGCCTTTAAATAAAGTACTTGGGTTGTAGAGTTTTGTTGTGATGCCATGTTGTATGTACTCATATCGGGCATATTGTGTGTATGATTGAAATGCTTGGTATGAGTGGGATCCGACAATCTAGTTGTTTATCCTTGGCAGCCTTTCTTATGGGGAAATGTAGTCTAGTGTTCCTCGAGCCATAGTAGTCCGCTATAGCCCGGTTCACCGGAGTCCTGCTAGCCCAGCACTACTGTTCAGGACACTTGACTGGCCGGCATGTGTTTCACTTCGTCCCTATGTCTGTCCCTTTGGGGAAATGTCACGCGGTGACTTCCGGAGTCCTGCCTAGCCTGTTACAGCCCGGGATCCCCGGAGTCCTGTTAGCCCAGTGCTAAAGCCCAGAATCACTCGTTGATGACCGACATGCTCGATGTGATTCATGTATGCCTGTCTCCATAGGTTTGTGCCGCTTTGGGTTCACGACTAGCCATGTCGGCCCGGGTTCTCTGTCGTATGGATGCTAGCAACACTATCATATACGTGAGCCAAAAGGCGCAAATGGTCCCGGGCCATGGTATGGCGACACTCGTGGGATACTGTGTGTGAGGCCACAAAGTGATATGAGGTGTTACCGGCTAGATTGATGTGACTTGGAATTGGGGTCCTGACAGCGTTGGCATTAGAGCCGGACTGCCTGTAGGTTTGTTGAGCCAAACTGGTCGATGTCGAGTCTAGAAATGCTTTAGTTATATGTAGGGGAATTGATTATGGAAGGGAACGTAAGGCTCTTTTACTCCTTTACCCTATGCCTCTGATCTGAGTCATTCTCTTCTCATTCAACGTGGGTTAAGGACTAGGCTCTCTTCTTCTACCAGGTTCACATGTTACTAATCCGTAGTAGCTTATAGGATTATTGTTACAAGTCCCAGTTCAGTTTCTATTATTCTTAGTATGTTGCTAATTGAATCAGAACCTTGATATGATGTTGTTGAGTGGTATTGTGAACTGTTGTGGATGTCTCAAATCTTTTTCTGCGCATTTACATCCGTTATGCTGTCCAATTTTCCCTAGATATTCTAATGTCTTTGCATTGTGATTGTGCTTTCAGATGGCCAACCGTGCTCAAAACCAAGTGGTTCGCCTGACCAGGTGCCTCGACGTGCCCGGTCATACTGCTATGTTAGTCCGGGTCATGATCGAGACAGGTTACCGTTGGTATCCCGAATACACTGTCGAAGAGCAGTTCCGCGACTTTAATCAAAGCCAGTATTTCTGCACTGTCAGGATATTTCCTTCTTATCCTGGATCTACCGAGCCCCTTCACTGTTCCTATGGACTCGGGGTTACCGTTGAGATGGCTGTGCAGGATGCTGCCTATTCCATGATGACCATCATGCGAGTCCGGACTGTCCTGCTTCGGAACACCGACTTCTGTTACATGCCAGCTTCACTTCCAGGAGCGCAAGGGTATCTTAAGGCTATCTATGCTGACTCCACTCAGGAGAACTCATTAACTCGTACCACTGCTGAGATGCTCGAAGATAAGGACCGAGAGAATCGGGCCTTGAGGCTGGAGCTTTTTAATACACGTGCTGATCATTGGGCCACATTGACTCGGTTTGCACCTGCGGTGCAAGCTGGATGTATGGATACAAGGGATCTGTATCCTGTGAGATCAGCTCTGCCAGACATGGTGGATTGGCGTGATGTGGGAGGCGTCACCCCACCCCGTGGTCCCCGCAGGCCACCGTTTGTTGGTCCAAGACCTCATCCTAGCCCCTATGGTCCACAGGCTCCTCAGGACCGTCTGTTTCCGGATGATCACGTTGAACTTCCAGGCTATGGAGGTGACTTCTATGAGGACTACTACGGAGCTGTCTGAGTTAGTAGTAATACCACTAGTATTGTAGTAGTTGTATCTCCACTGTCCTTCGTGACTTGTGGAATATGACCTTGCATGTAATCGATTCCGGAGGTGTAGACAAATAATGTATAGGAGCTTGGAATGCCTCTGATGAGATGTAACGTCTTTCATCATAGTTGTACTGTAGCTTGGGCTTGCACTAAACTATGTATGATGTGTATGACCGTTGGTATATATATGCAGTTTTATATTACCATGACATACGGATGAACATCTCTGCATTCCGTGTTATCCATTACATTCTGCACTTCCTTGCTAAGTTTGAGCCATCCTTGTCTAAACCGTTGTCTTGTTTTCTCCTAGGATGGTCAACACCCGCAGCAACCCTGCTGCCCCGGAGCAGGGGGAAGCCAGTGCAGCTAGAGGTGAAAATCTGCCTCACCCGCCTTCTCTGGCCGAAGTAATGCTCGAGGCGGAAAGAAACAAGCGTGAGACTAACCGCCTGCTGGAGCGGATTGAGCAAAACACTGCACGCCACTCACGAAATGACTTGGTGTCAATGAATGACTTTATCAAGCTGTACCCACCAAAGTTTAACCATTCCGTCGAGCCCCTCGACGTGGATGACTGGCTTCGCAGCATCACCCACAAGCTATGTTCTGCCAACGTAGCCGAAGCCGACAAGGTTACTTATGCTGCCTATCACCTCGAAGGCCCTGCTAGCCTCTGGTGGGAAAACTTTGAAGCTATGCGGCCGGTCGGTCAAATCACTACTTGGGATGAATTCAGTGAGGCTTTCTGTGAGGATCACATTCCGGAAGGTCTCATGGATCGCAAGAGGGAGGACTTCTGCAACTTCACCCAAGGAAGACTGACTGTGGATGCATATAGTCGTGAATTTGGGAATCTGGCACGTTATGCCCCTGAAGAGGTTTCTACTGACGCTAAGAAGCAGGCAAGGTTCCGCAAGGGACTTAGCCCTGAGCTTCGCCGCGATCTCCGTCTGCACGAGTGCACATCCTTTCAGAAGTTGGTCAATAAAGCCATCAGTGCTGAGATAGGCCAAACTGATTATGACGCTTCACGCAAGCACTCCCGTGATTTTGGCTCTTCATCCGGCTCTGGAGCTCAGAAGCGCCGGGTGTGGATTCCAAGCACGGCACTGCCACCCAGGTTCATCCCGAGGCCATCCTTTGAGGCGCCTCGTCCCAACCAACAATTTGCACCGCCCAAGCCCTATGGTGGCCCCGCTGCTAATGCTGCTCCACACACCAATGTGGTAACATGCTTCAAGTGTGGAGAGTCGGGTCACTATAGCCAAGAGTGTCCCCAGAACAACAACCCCAATCAAACTGGAAAGTCCGTTGGCCGTGGTAAGCCAGCGGGGAAGACTTTCTGCGCCAAGCCGGCCACCACTGCACGTGGCCATGTCAATTATGTTTCAGCCGAGGAGGCTCATGAGGATCCTAACATCGTCCTTGGTACGCTCCTTGTTAATTGCCATCCGGCATCTGTTCTTTTCGATACTGGAGCATCTCATTCATTCATATCCGAGAACTATGCTCGATTGCATAACACGACATTTTGTGACATGCCCATTTCCATGGTGATTCAAACTCCGGGTTCCAAATGGCAAACTTCTAGAGTAAGCCATGGGAACGAAATTCTTGTCGATAGACTTGTCTTCCTTGCATCCTTAATAGCTCTCAAGTCCTCGGACATAAACATCATCTTGGGTATGGACTGGATGTCAGCTCATTATGCTAAGATCGATTGTGCCACTAAAACCGTTCAACTTACTCACCCCTCGGGCAAGACAGTTAATGTCTTAACTTGAGTGGCCAAGCGCCAACTTTACTCCCTAAATGCCAACCCCCTTCCAGACCTTGAAGATGTTCCGGTAGTCCGAGACTTTCCGGATGTCTTTCCAGAAGAACTGCCAGGTGTTCCACCTGACAGGGATGTTGAGTTTGTGATAGACCTTGTTTCAGGAACCGTTCCAATTTCTAGAAGACCCTATAAGATGGCACCCCTAGAACTAGCCGAGCTTAAGAACCAACTCGATGAGTCCTTGAACAAGGGTTTCATCCGTCCTAGTTCCTCTCCTTGGGCTTGTCCCGTCCTCTTCGTCAAGAAGAAGGATGGAACGGATCGAATGGTTGTGGATTACCGACCTGTCAACTTGGTCACCATCAAGAACAAATATCCGCTTCCGAGGATCAACGATCTGTATGATCAGCTTGCTGGATCCTCAATCTTCTCCAAGATGGATATGAGGTTGGGTTACCATCAAATCAAAATCAGAAACGAGGACATCCCCAAAACGGCCTTTGTTACTCGTTATGGTCAATACGAGTACACCGTTATGTCCTTCGGTTTAACCAATGCCCTAGCCACCTTCTCCCGGTTAATGAACTCGGTCTTCATGGAGTACTTGGATAAATTCGTCGTAGTATACCTCAATGACATACTCATCTACTCCAAGAATGAAGAGGAACATGCCGTACATCTAAGGCTGGTATTGATGAAACTTCGAGAGCATCGCCTTTATGCCAAATTCTCCAAGTGTGAATTTTGGTTGCCAGAAGTGACCTATCTAGGCCATGTAATCTCTGGTAAGGGTATTGCTGTCAATCCCGAGCGAGTTCAAGCTGTCCTTGATTGGACTCCACCTGAGACGGTCAAGCAAGTTCGGAGCTTCCTTGGCTTAGCGAGCTATTGCCGCCGTTTCGTCAAAAATTTCTCCAAGGTTGCTAAACCTCTAACTGAACTCCTCAAGAAAGATAAAAAGTTCGAGTGGACTCCATAGTGCGAGATCAGTTTTCAAGAACTGAAAAGACGCCTGGCATCTGCCCCCGTACTGGTACCACCAGACTTCTCCAAGGACTTTATTATCTATTGCGACGCCTCGTGACAAGGACTAGGTTGCATACTCATGCAAGATCGTCAGGTAATTGCCTATGCTTCACGACAATTACACCCACATGAGGAAAATTATCCTACACATGATCTAGAGCTTGCAGCTGTAGTCCATCCACTTAAAACCTGGCGACATTACCTTCTCGGTAATCGTTGCGAGATCTTCACCGATCACCAAAGTTTGAAATATATCTTCACCCAACCAGATTTGAATCTCAGGCAACGACGTTGGGTCGAGTTGATCTCGGATTACGACTTAGAAATAACTTACACCCCGGGCAAAGCCAATGTCATGGCTGATGCGCTAAGCCGTAAGTCCTATTGTAACAACCTGATGTTACAACAAAGTCAACCACTTCTCCATGAGGAATTTCGTAAGCTAAATCTTCACATTGTTCCTCGAGGATTCCTATCCACCCTGGTGGCGAAACCTACCCTTACGGATCAGATCATCAAGGCACAGAAGGTAGATCCGGGAATCCCCGTATTAAGAGAAACTTAAGAAAGGAGTCGCGAATTGTTTCTCCATTGATGATCAAGGTGTCGTATACTTTGGGAATCGCCTAGTGGTTCCAAAGGCGCGAAACCTGAGGCGACTGATCCTTAAGGAAGCTCATGAATCCCCTCTCACCATTCATCCCGGTAGTACCAAAATGTATCAAGACCTACGCCAGAGGTTTTGGTGGACTAGGATGAAGAGAGAAATCGCTCAATACATTGCTAATTGCAACGTTTGTCGTCATGTTAAAGCAGAGCATCAACGGCCTGCTGGCACCCTTCAACCTTTGGCTATTCCTGAATGGAAATGGGATAAAATCAGTATGGATTTCATCACTGGGTTTCCCAGGACCAAGAGAGGGAATAATGCCATCTTCGTTGTGATCGACCGACTTTCCAAAGTAGCCCAGTTTCTACCTGTTCGTGAGAGTATCACCGCTAGCCAGCTAGCTGATTTATACATCTCCCGAATAGTGTCTCTTCATGGTGTTCCATTGGAAATTAACTCAGACCGTGGGAGTCTCTTCACCTCTCGATTTTGGGAAAGTTTCCAAAATGCTATGGGAACTCGTCTCTCCTTTAGTACCGCCTTCCATCCTCAATCAAGTGGTCAAGTAGAGCGAGTCAATCAAATTCTGGAAGATATGCTCCAAGCTTCTGTTATCTCGTTCGGAATGAGTTGGGAGAAATGCCTTCCATTCGCGGAGTTCGCTTATAACAATAGTTATCAAGCTAGCATGGGCAAAGCTCCTTTCAAAGTTCTTTATGGACGAAAATGTTGAACGCCTCTTAACTGGTCAGAAACCGGGGAAAGACAACTCTTTGGCCCGGATATGATTCAGGAAGCAGAAGAGCAGGTTCGCGTTATTCGTGAGAAATTGAAAACAGCCCAATCTCGTCAAAAGAGTCAACATGATTGTAAACATAAGCCTATGACTTATGAAGTCAACGAGAAGGCTTACCTTCGGGTTACTCCGTTAAAGGGAACCCATCGTTTCGGTATCAAAGGCAAATTGGCTCCTCGTTACATTGGACCCTTTCGCATTCTTGCCAAACGAGGAGAAGTTGCCTACCAATTGGAACTACCTCCGCATCTTTCCAGAGTTCACGATGTCTTCCACGTTTCACAACTCAGGCGTTGCTTCACGGATCCTATCCGTGGAGTGGACCACGAAACGCTTGATCTACAAGATAACCTCTCTTATCGGGAATATCCCGTTCGTATCCTTGATCAAGCCAAGCGTACCACTCAACGTCATAATATCAAGTTTCTCAAGGTTCAATGGTCACATCATTCCGAGGAAGAAGCCACTTGGGAAAGGGAGGATCGTCTTCGACTCGAGTACCCCACCTACTTTCCAGAGGATCCTAAATCTCGGGACGAGATTCTTTTGAGTGGGGGTGAGTTGTAACACCCTAGCTAGTCCATGCATTAGAGTGTGCATCATGTTTACTTTTCATCAGAAACTTGAAATGGGGAAGGCAGAACCCCCAGCACCCCTCTTGAAATCAACTAGGGTTTACCAAAAATAATTTCAATGAACCTGAAATGCCCTTCCAAAATGTTCACCCTCTTTGTCTTAGGTTAGAACCTCTCGCAAAATTGGTGCACAATTTTCTAGGTCAACAAAAGGTCACTGGATTAAATCATATGTATGTTGCCTTTGGACATTTAAATGCTAATAAATATTTTAAATGTTCAAATAATTCTGGAATTAAGCTAGGGCTGTTAGGAATAATCCCAACAGAGCCCACAATTATTTTCAGGATTTTAGAAAGTGCCTAGGTATTTTTAAATAAAGCCCTAAATCTACAGAAAAATAGAAAAAGAAAACAAAGCAGGAAACAAAATAGAAAAACTTACCTGGCGCCACCCACCAGGCCCACCTGCCGGCCCAGCCCAGCCACCGCGCCAGCGAGCAGGTTGGCTTGGCCAGGCAGGCAGGTGCTCGACGGCGAGCACCGCATGCGCGCCACGCAGCTGCCGCCGCCTCGCCGCTCCCCTCGTCGAGCTGTCGACGTGGGGTGAACTCCCTCGCTTCCCCCGACCTCGCAGACACCGCACTTTCCCCCTGGTTCCTCTCCCTCGCTCTTCCTCCGCCATGGCCGACGCTGCCGTGCTCGCACCACCGTGAAACCGCGTCCACCTTCGTCCCCGTGTTGCTCCACCGTGTCCTGATGCTCCGCCACTTCCTCCTCGATCGCTCCACCAAGCCATGCCCCGCCGGAGGCCTGCAAACGACTCCACCGAGCTCGTCTTCAACCTCGGGCTGCCCAGATCGCCTCCGCCACCCCGCTTGCTCCGGCTTGTCCCCGATCGCGCCGTCTGCTTCTACGTGATCGCCGTGAGCTGCTGCACCTCCCCATCCTCTCCACTCTCCTTCTCGTGCACCACAACGAGCACACGAAGCTCACCCGCACGCGCCGCCGTGGAGCTCGTCGCCGACGTGTCTCCGGCCAAACACCGGCCACGCCACCTAGTCTAACAACTTCACCGCATCCCTAGGGACACAACGCACCTCACCACATGCCTCGCCGTGCCCCGTAGCCTCGGGCTCACTTTCACCCAACTCCGGCGACCGCAAAGCTCGTCGCCGGTGACGTTTCCGGCCACCCCGAGCCCAACCACCACCACCAAACGCTGCGGCTCATTCCCGGCTACCCGTAGATGACCTCCGCCGTCGTTTTGGTCGCCTGAGGGCATTTTCCGAAGCCCTCCGCCGTCTCGGCCTCACCGGCGACTCGCCGCCGGCGGGATTAGCCCTGTTGACCGGCGGATTTGACCACTGACGTGGACTGGGTGGGCCCAGTTGACTCCCCAGAGTCAATGACATGTGCCCCCCTGCTAATTACCCGGATTAGCTGCTAACTAAAATTAGTTAGTTTAATTAACTACTGACACGCGGGACCCACTAGTCAGGTTTGACCTGGACGTCTCCGTTGAACCTGACGTCACCCTGGCGCATTGCTGACGCAGTAATTGATTTACTGGAATTATTTTTATACAGGAAATTCCAGAAAATAGTTCAAACTTCAAAAATTCATAGAAATTCAACCGTAAGTCCAAATGAAATAATTTATATATGAAAAATTATCAGAAAAATTCAATCTATCCATCTGTAATGGTTTCATGCATGACGAAACAAGTTTACCTTGCTGTTTAGGCAGAATAAGGAAATGCACTATTAAGGCCATGTTTAATGAGCTAATATTTGAATCTTTGATTCAAATGAGCTCATCCCTTTCTATTCTAGCTTGCATTAGGCCAAGACACAATCATAGTGCCATGTCATAGCATGCATCATATTGTTGCATATTGTCATGTGTTGATTGTGTTCCGATGTGTTCTTCGTGGTAGGTTCTGCCTCCGAGGATATTCACGAGTATCCAACTGAAGGGCAGTATTCCGCTACCACTCCATCAGGCAAGCAACCATTGATCATTCCGATAGAAACCCATGTTCTCGCTTCTGCTCTTGTTTACTGCATTAAGACAACGCGATTCAAACTGCTGTGTGCTACGGTAGTTGAACCCTTATCCTTTGCATGACCTGTCATTGCCACAGTAACTAGATGGAACCCACTAGCATGTGTAGGAGTTGATTGAGCCATGTATGTGATTCCTACCTTGCTATGCCTGCTATGCTTAGAGTTGTATCAGGTCTGGTTCATCTGGGTGATGGGCTAGAGTGAAATGCTTATGCCGGTAATGTGAGGGATGTGTTGAACATGTTTTGGTAAAGGTATCGATGAGAGGCCATGTAGGAGTACATGGTGGGTTGTTTCATTGAGGCCGTCCATAAGAACTGAGATCTGTATGTGTGATTTAAGATGCAGTTACTACCGTACATTGGGCCCAAAACCAATGGACCCTCTCGACTTCTTAATCACCCTAGTACTCTGTCCAGGAGTTGCAATTAGTTTCTGGTGTTTGTAGGTTATGTGTTGGCGGCCGTGCGTAGCGCTGACCCTAGGGGTGGGCTATGTTGAGGTAGATACACCGTGGCACGGTGTACCGAGTCACCCGTTTGGTGTCTCGGGAAACCTGTTCACATCGTTCGGGGCCGTATGTGGAAACCTCGTCCGGACTCCCTGCGGATGGAACCTGGATAGGCGATAAACCTGGACTAGAGACTTAAGTGTTTAGGTAGGCCGTGGCCGACACCCTCGCTAGGCTTCCGCTTGAAGGTTGCCGAGTACATGTCGTGTAAACGGCGGTAAGTGGTGAAAGCGTGTATGACGAAGTACACCCCTGCAGGGTATAAAACTATTCGAATAGCCGCGTCCGCGGTAAAGGACTACTTGGTTGCCTATACAGTTCATAGACAAGTTAATGGATACTACTAAAAGACTCAAGATAAGTGTGAGTACCGAGGATGGCCCTTGTAGGATGACGAGGGAGGATCCCCGGTGGAGTATTGTGTTGGTGAGTAGTGGACTCGTGTGCGAAAACTATTTTACTAGTGAAGTTCCGTAGGATAGCTTAGCCAAGAGTCAAAGCTGGCTTGCTGCATCAACCCCACCACCTTCTTGAGAATAAGCATGTATAGTAGGTTCTGATGTAAGACTTGCTGAGTACCTTTGTACTCATGTTTGCTTATTTATTGTTTTCAGACGACAACACGGCCCCCTCCGATGGGTTGTATGTAGACCTTGACGCCGACGAGTGACTAGCCACACAAGTGGTGATCCTGGCCATGGAGGGCCCTATGTAGATAGACAGGCTTCGAGAAGCCTTCTTTCTTTTTAGAGTCTGTACTCAGACTAGTTGCTTCCGCATGTGCTTGTATGATTGTATGACTTGAGTGTCGGGTCATGTGACCCCTATCTGTATGATATGTTATGTATGGCTCTCTGGACCCTTTAAATAAAGTACTTGAGTTGTAGAGTTTTGTTGTGATGCCATGTTGTATGTACTCATATCGGGCATATTGTGTGTATGATTGAAATGCTTGGTATGAGTGGGATCCGACAATATAGTTGTTTATCCTTGGCAGCCTTTCTTATGGGGAAATGTAGTCTAGTGTTCCTCGAGCCATAGTAGTCCGCTACAGCCCAGTTCACCGGAGTCCTGCTAGCCCAGCACTACTGTTCAGGACACTTGACTGGCCGGCATGTGTTTCACTTCGTCCCTATGTCTGTCCCTTCGGGGAAATGTCACGCGGTGACTTCCGGAGTCCTGCCTAGTCTGCTACAGCCCGGGATCCCCGGAGTCCTGTTAGCCCAGTGCTATAGCCCGGAATCACTTGTTGATGACCGACATGCTCGATGTGATTCATGTATGCCTGTCTCCATAGGTTTGTGCCGCTTTGGGTTCATGACTAGCCATGTCGGCCCGGGTTCTCTGTCGTATGGATGCTAGCGACACTATCATATATGTGAGCCAAAAGGCACAAACGGTCCCGGGCCATGGTAAGGCGACACACGTGGGATACCGTGCGTGAGGCCGCAAAGTGATATGAGGTGTTACCGGCTAGATCGATGTGACTTGGAATCGGTGTCCTGACAGCCAACCTCTCGCAACTTTTGACATCCTCTTAAGGATGCAACACTTAGGTATTTTAGATATTTTCAGATGATCCAACACATACAAAATGTGTTTGCAAGGCAACCCTTTCCGAAGCATTCTTCCACAACTGCAGTCTATCGTATTCTCAGAGTTTTCAGCTCGATAATTCACACTGAATTGGAATTTGCGGTTATTTCTCCATGTCACGATGAAGGTGTGGCAGTCAACTCCCTCTAGCGTCTCAAAAATCTCAATCTCTCCCATCTTCATCAGATCTTGTTGGAGAATATAAAAATTAGAATGAGTGAATACTTCGGCAACATGCTTCTCAATGTCCTTATATTCTGTGACTGATGGTGGCAATGACTGATTTGAAACACAGTCATCATGCGCCTCGTTCTCACGTAGTCGAACTATGCAATTCTCATAATGCACAACTAGATCAACAATAGTCATACCGCCGTCCAGGTGAAGGTGAAGACAAGAGTTAAGGCTTTCACTCCTCTGATTACTGCGCATACCCAGAAAAAAACCATCTGACAGATATGATTCTACCCACAGACTCCTCTTCCTGTACATCCTACGCAGCCACTCTTCTGTTTTATCAGTCTTAAATTTATGGACAAAAGCGTGCCATCTCGCCTCAAAGTTGGCTGGAGAGGTGGAGTAGTACAAGAGTGCCCTGAACTCATTTAGCGATTTGTAACTAAGGTGCTTCTGCATATTTTTTTCCACGTGCCATGAGCAGAGACGGTGCAACACATCAACCAAAACCAACCGAATAGCTCGTATCATTGCAGCGCCTCCATCTGTGATGATTGACCTTGGTTTCTTCTGACAATTGGCCTTCAGGAATGTCTGGAGCAGCCACACGTACGTCGCTTCAGTCTCGTCGGACACAATGGCACAACCAAAAACTATGGTGCAATGGTGATTATTTACACCAATAAAGGGGATGAACGGCATACCATATCTGTTCATCTTATACGTGCTGTCAAACACAGTCACATCTCCATACAACTGATAGTCCCGCCGCGACTGTGCATCGCACCAGAACATGCTCTTCAAACGGCCCTCCTTATCGAGCACGTACTCAAAGAAAAAGTCTAGATCCTTCTCCTTTCTGCTCCTCATAATCCCGATTGCAGTGTTAGCATCACCCTTCGCAATCAACTTCATTTTTTCTCGGCAACATAGGTTGTAGACGTCTCGTCTCAGAAACCCACACTTATCATACAAGCCATACCTGCTAATGAAGTTGTCGATGATGATATGCTTTATGATCCCAACTCCTTCCATCGCCAAGATCTCAGCTATCTGGTGATCTCCCATCACTCGATGTGACCGCAGAAATACCACCTCATCTGCTCTAGCCAACAAATAGTTGTGATCATCCATAAAAGCTGCCATGAAGCAAACTCCACGTCCTTTGTCCAACTTCACAACTAAATGTGCGCCACACTCGCAACGAGTCTCAGGTCTTAACCTGCGGGTACGGCCCTCCGGGTTTAAAAATTTACTGAGACGTTTTCCTGCCCTCGAGCAAACGTATCGCCTATACCGAATAGTGTTTGAAAGTCCTTTTCCTCGTTTCACCTTATCTTTTCTGATACTGAATCCACGGTCTTTGGCATAGCTATTATAGAACATGTAAGCCTCCCATTGTGATGCAAATGTCATACTCATAACCTTCAACTGTGTCTCCAGCACACGTTGCTGGATTTCAGCCTCCTCAATGTCCATATTAGCTCCATCCTCATGCTCATAGCCATCATCACCACTCCAACCATCGAAGTTAGCCTACAATATTCCACATAAGCAGGTGTAAGTTGTCATTAACAAGTTTTTATTATTGTATGACATCTTAAATTTTGGACCGAACCTGGCTTATGTTATCCGCGAAAGATTCAACACCATGATTTTCCTCATTCTAGACGTCAATATCCTCCTGCACATAAAAAAAATCATATGCACATGTAAGTACCCATATCGATCTTCATCCGACGAAATGAATGTACACGTCACTTACGTTTTCACTACAAGCACCCTCCTCCTTCTTTTAAAAATCCTCCTCAGGTAAATTATCGTATGACGACCAGGATTCATTGTCGCTGCTATCATCATCATTTTTACTTTCATTACCATTCGTACGATCAACACTATCGCTACCATCCCACTCACTTGTATCCAAAAACAGATCCGTAAATCTAGTTTCTTTATCCATTGAATGCCCTCACTACCAACACTGCAACATTATAAATAAAAATTGATCTATCAATTTTAAATCAAATTAAATGTACTACTGTCATACCGATGAGTATTTCATATCT
Organism: Triticum monococcum; assembly: GCA_034509565.1. NCBI lineage: Eukaryota > Viridiplantae > Streptophyta > Magnoliopsida > Poales > Poaceae > Triticum > Triticum monococcum. The sequence continues at coordinate 57,905,621 of CM067843.1, read as the reverse complement.
AACAAGTGATTGCAGATAATTATTTACAGGTACAATTTTTTTAACAAACTAGACGGCTTACACGGCAGGTACGTGCACTTCGGCCGGCCTGGCCTGGCTGCGGACGGCGAGGACGTTCCCAGAGAGGTTGATCATGAAGTTGCGGGTGGCAACGGTGTCGATGTAGGCGACGTCACCGCGATGACCTGCACGGAGGCCAGATCACGTACGGCGGGCGACTCCAACAATGTCCGCGGCGGCCAGATCCCGGGTGAAGATGGGGAGAATGGTCGGCGATTGGCGGGGAAAGGCGGCGATCGGCCGGACGGGGAGACGTTGGAATTGGCAGTGTGATCACGGCTAGATCGGCGGGGAAAGGCGGCGATCGGCGGGGCGGGGCGACGTTGGAATGGGCCGTGTGATCAACGCAGGTCGTGGGTTTTTTTCGTGCGACAGGAGGGGGTAGATGCGAGCCGGCCGTATCGGCTCGAGTCGTGCCCTCGGCTCTACCTGTATGGACACGCCGCATACGATGCGGGATACGTTAAGCATTATATGCCCAAAATGCCTTTATACGTTAAGCGAGGGGGGGGGGGGGGGGTTTGTGTACCGAAGCAGGGCTCAAGGAATAAAAGCCCTGTTGCCATCCAATACGGCGTCGTGTGCGTGTCCATTTCGGCAAGAGATAGATCGATCAACGCAGGTGAAGCTAGCTCGTATTGATCATACAAGCCGGCGACTTGTAGCTCTATATACGTGTGCATGTGCTAGCGAACACAAGATTGATCCAGCCGACTGCTAAGGTTGCTTCGTACGTTGGTGTCGGCGGAATTAGCTACCTTTCACTAAAAGAAAAACACATTTGCCTTGTGTTTTTTGGTACGCCGAGTGTATTTTATTGGTCACTCAGCCTATATCAACCCAAGGCGAGTGTTCATGATAAGACACACGGCGAAGAACGGTGCTCGGATTACTCCCCCCATATGCCGTCGCAAGGGTGAAATACTCTTGTCGTATATATAGGTAAAAGCCGAGTACGTGTTTTGCGGACCACACGGCAAACGGCCGTGACACACTCACAACATGCTTTTCTTTGGCTCCCAGGGTATTTCTTGTTGAGATAAAACCTAAACACCTTGAAGATTAGGCACAACTCTCCCTCTCTAGAGAGTAGGAACGCTTATATGATTTCCACATTGTTTAGAGCCTATCTCTTCCTCATCCATTTACCCCCCAAAAAAGATAAAACCCAATCTGCACCACCAGCATCACTGGCGGAGCCATGGCTGATTGTGCAACCTTGGTTGTTCAACATTTTGTTCATTCAGGTTTGATTGTGTCATAGTTCTATAGTTGGAATTTGGTGTATCGTTGGATGAACTGCATTGCTGATATTGATCCCAAGAAAAAACAAATATTGTAAAAGATATATTTTTTAAGGTCCCGAGATTAAAAAATATAGTACCCCAAGCCCCCAAACATCTATATTTTGTAATTCGCCCTCTAGAAGATCTTGACTAGCTTCGCCACTGACCAACATGGTTTCCTCATAGACTTCCTGGTTGTCCCTTGGGCCTCCACGACATGAGAAGCGTTGATGGGATGTGGTTTTGCCATATTTACATGCCGCGCATACTGTATTTTGGGCAACCATCCAAGTGAGCTATGGCTAGAATACACATGCAGAAGATGCTAGCAAACAAACAAAAGTGGATTGGATTGTAGACGGACCGAAAGAAGCATGATGGATGGCATATGACACAAAATGCCCCAAAATAATGCCAATCTTATCTAAATAAAAACATAGCACTAGATCATACATGGAAGTGGAAGAGGTTTTCGTACTGGCTGGCCGCCTCCTTCAGCTCCAACGATTGCCTCTACAAGAGTCCCCTGCTGTTCATTGCATCACACACAGTCCGTATGTCGAAGCTAAATCCGGCCGATCCCTCGGTAGGCTATCCCTGCTAGGCGATTGGGATGGATGGTAACAGGAGAGAAGGTTTTACCCAGGTTTGGGCTCTCACGATGAAGATAATACCCTACTAATGCTCGTATATATTACGATTGGGGTGTGTACAAACTACAAGTGAACACCAAGGGATTGTAATGTGTCCATTGATGAGCCCGGCCCCGGCTTATGTAACACACCGTGGGGGGGGGGGGGGCTCCTAGGGTTACATATTCTAGTTAGTTACATCGGTGGAGGTAGAGTCCTCCATAACTCCGGTATCTTTGGCTTGTACATCAAGCCTTCCGGAGTCTCCATATAGCGCGTCATAGGTTGCCAATTGTGGCCTAGGATAGAACTGACCAACGAGTCCTCAACTCAGCCCGCTAAGCCCAGAATCAACGTGGTGAGAGACGCCTAGGCCGGACACTGTCAGTTCGTATGAACGAATTTGTGGAGTGGTTTGGACAGTAGGGGGCTGTTAAAATGTGTTTGGTAGCATACACATGGGCTTGGCTCGCACGCTCACGAACCATAAAAGCAACCCCATTTTGACTCGAGCGCAAAGGGGGCATGGAGTATGCAGCGGTGCAGGCGAAATGGAGGCGGAGATGGCGTGAGATGGATATCTGTCCGTGAGGGGGTGGCGTAAAATCTAGCATCGCCCCAATTTACTCACTCACATCTAACGCTAGGACAAACCCAGCCCTAGTTCTTGCCACTGTTGGTGGCAACGACTTCAGTCTCCGGTACTAGGACCCGCTTCTCGCCTCCATCTTCGACTTTGTCTTGTCCTCCGCGTCTCCGCCTTGGGTGGGTTGTCGGCTCCAAAGGGGGTAAGCAACATACTACCTACCCCACCCCTGTATTAGGTCACTGGGTATGGTGTAGGATCAATTTCTCCATTACTTACCGCATAATCAAGGTTGCGATTAGGTAGTTATGGACGAACAGATGAAGCTGGTAGTTCAGGCAAAAACACTCATAGTGTGATTTGGGCCTGGGTCATGTTGGTCAACAAAGAGCTGTTCCTAGGAGTGATAAGTGGGTTATCCATTATGGTCCACTATTAATCTGAGATAGGAAGAGGATGACGAATCTGAACTACATCTACAACTGTAGTGATGTAAAGGCTGTGAACATGATTGGAATGCTAAGAGCACCTTTTCCAAAGCTTGTGGAGATGTTTAGGTACAATGGGCTACTACAAAGATAGCACCAACAACTCCGTGGAAGAGAAAGTTGCCATGTTCCTTCATGATGTAAGTCATAATCAGATGCTTAGAGTGATTTACAACTCGTTTAGGAGATCCATGGACACCATTAGGTATTTCAATCAAGTCTTGTATGCTATTTGGGAGTTCAAAGGAGAAATGAGCACAACACAAATTGGGCAGACTCCTGACAAGATTCGCATGAGTCCAAGATGGTATCCCTATTTCAATGCGAGCACTACTCGTAGTTCATGCCATAACATGCTTTTACTGTTGTCATACAGTTGTAACTATATTTTTTTGCCATCACAGGATTGTATCGGCAATAGATGATACTCATGTGACTTCTAGATTCCTATTGTCAGAGGCTGCATCATATAGGGGTAGAAAGCACTACACAAGCCAGAATGTGCTTGTTTCTGTTGACTTTGATATGGAGTTCACATATGTGTTAGTTGGCTGGGAAGGATCAACCCATGATACTAACATTCTTGCTGACAACATGGCTTGACCCGATGCATGTCGCTCTGGTGTTCTTTCACCCTCCAGGAAAACTAGGTACCATCTGAACGAGTTCTCTTCTAGGAACTATCCTAGGATTGCACGGGGATTTTCCAGTCTCAAGCACTCAAGCCTAGAGTTACGGTTGATAGGACATTTGGAGATCCGAATAACATATTTAAGATCCTGGATTAGAAGCCATTCCACCATTTTCCCGCAGATGATAAGGCTTGTTCTTGCATGTTGTATTCTCCATAATTGGATCCTAAAGTGGGGCTGTGATGAGTTTGTGCCAGATAAGGAGGATGTCAGACTGATGATGATGGGTGTGGAGGCATATGACAATTTCATCATCAACCATCCTCCATCACCAATTTCATGATGCTCACCGCCGTGCGTGAGTAATTCCATCATAGGCTTGCTGGACGGTGATGGGTTGGATGAGATTTATCATGTAATCGAGTTAGTTTTGTTAGGGTTTGATCCCTAGTATCCACTATGTCCTGAGATTGATGTTGCTATGACTTTGCAATGTTTAATGCTTGTCACTAGGGCCCGAGTGCCATGATTTCAGATCTGAACCTATTATGTTTTCATGAATATATGTGAGTTCTTGATCCTATCTTGCAAGTCTATAGTCACCTACTATGTGTTATGATCCGGCAACCCCGAAGTGACAATAACCGGGACCACTCCCGGTGATGACCGTAGTTTGAGGAGTTCATGTATTCACTATGTGTTAATGCTTTGGTCTGGTACTCTATTAAAAGGAGGCCTTAATATCCCTTAGTTTCCATTAGGACCCCACTACCACAGGAGGGTAGGACAAAAGATGTCATGCAAGTTCTTTTCCATAAGCACGTATGACTATATCCGGAATACATGCCTACATTACATTGATGAATTGGAGCTAGTTCCGTGTCACCCTATGTTATGACTGTTACATGATGAACCGCATCCGGCATAATTCTCCATCACCGATCCAATGCCTACGAGCTTTACACATATTGTTCTTCGCTTATTTACTTTTCCGTTGCTACTGTTACAATCACTACAAAACCCAAAAATATTACTTTGCTACCGTTACCGTTACTTACATATTACTTTGGTACTAAATACTTTGCTGCAGATATTAAGTTATCCAGGTGTGGTTGAATTGACAACTCAGCTGCTAATACTTGAGACTATTCTTTGTGTCCCCTTGTGTCGAATCAATAAATTTGGGTTGAATACTCTACCCTGAAAAACTGTTGCGATCCCCTATACTTGTGGGTTATCAAGACTATTTTCTGGCGCCGTTGCCAGGGAGCATAGCTCTATTCTTTGAGTCACTTGGGATTTATATCTGCTGGTCACTATGAAGAACTTGAAAGACGCGAAAACAAAAATTTATCCCTCAACTACGAGGGGAGGTAAGGAACTGCCATCTAGCTTTGAACTTGATTCACCTTCTGTTTTGAGTAAGCTTGCGACACCTAAACCTACTTCTGCTATTAATTCTGATATGTCGCATGTTATTGATGATGCCACTTCTGCTATGCATGATACTTATGATGAAACTACTTCTATGCTTGATACTACTGTGCCACTTGGTGAATTTCTTGATGAACAACTTGCTAAGGCTAGAGAGAATGAAATTATTGAAACTTATAATATTGAAGAAAGTGATGATGAAGACTCTCCTAATAAATATGAATTACCTGTTGTGCCTGAGGGCTATGTTATGGATGAATAAACTGCTAGAGACTTTCTTTCTTGCAATGATAGAAGTGATCTTAAGAAATTATTAGCTAAGCTGAAACAAAAAACTCTGAATGCTAGAATGAAATATGATCCTGCTTATGCTACTTCACCTATCTTTGTTACTGATAAGGATTATGAATTCTCCATTGATCCCGATATAATTACTTTGGTTGAATCCGATCATTTTTATGGCTATGAATCTGAAACTGTTGTGGCACATCTTACTAAATTAAATGATATAGCCACCCTGCTCACTAATGATGAGAGATCCCGCTACTTTTATATCCTTAAAATATTTCCGTTCTCATTAAAGGGTGATGCTAAGATATGGTTGTGTGCGTAGTCCCCAAGATATGATTTATTACTTCTCTGCTAAATATTTCTCTACTCATAAGAAACAAGCTGCTTTAAGGGATATATACAATTTTGTGCAAATTGAAGAAGGGACTCTCCCACAAGCTTGGGGAGGCTTCTCCAATTACTTAATGCTTTGCCTGATCATCCTCTTAAGAAAAATGAAATACTTGATATCTTTTATAATGGATTAACCGATGCTTCCAGAGACCACTTGGATAGTTGTGTTGGTTCTGTTTTCAGGGAAAGAACACCAGATGAAGCTGAAATTTTGTTGAATAATATGTTGACTAATGAAAATAATTGCACACTTCCCGAGCCAATTCCTAAACCGACTCCTAAGCCAACTCCGAAGAAAAGAGGTGTTCTATTTCTCAGTCATGAAGATATGCAAGAGGCAAAGAAATCTATGAAAGAAAAACGTATAAAAGCTGAAGATGTTAAGAATTTACCTCCTATTGAAGAAATACATGGTCTTCATTTACCGCTTGTTGAAGAAATATATGATCTTAATTCATCACCTATTGAAGAAACTCATGGTCTCGATAACCCGACACAGGTAGTAAAGGTAAATTCTCTGTATAGATATGATAAAGCTGAAATCCCTCCTACTAAGTTTGCTAGCCAATGTATGGATGAGTTTGATAACTTTATGGTTAATCAAGAAGATTTTAATGCTTATTTTGGCAGACAATTAAAACCAAATGCTTATATTATTTAACACTTGGGTGATTACATGTCTAGAGTTAAAGGTGAACTTAAACTCATTAGTAAACATGCTTCTATGGTTACCACTCGAGTAGAACAAGTACTTAAAGCTCAAAATGATTTGCTCAATGAACTGAATAGTAAGAACAATGATTATGCTGTTAGAGTGGCTACTAGAACTGGTAAAATGACTTAGGAACCTTTGTATCCTGAAGGCCATCCTAAGAGAATTGAGCAAGATTCTCAGAGAAATAATATAGATGCACCTAGCCTTCTAAAAAGAAGAAAAAGAAAAATGATACGACTTTGCATGCTTCTAGTGAACCTATTGCTGAAACACCTGAGAATCCCAATGATATTTCTATTTCTGATGCTGAAACACAATCTGGTGATGAACATGAACCTAGTGATAATGTTAATGATGATGATCATGTTGATGCTCAACCTAGCAATGATAATGATGTAGAAATTGAACCTGCAGTTGATCTTGATAACCCACAATCAAAGAATCAACGTTATGATAAGAGAGACTTTGTTGCTAGGAAGCACGGTAAAGAAAGAGAACCATGGGTTCAGAAACCCATGCCTTTTCCTCCCAAACCATCCAAGAAAAAGGATGATGAGGATTTTGAGCGCTTTGCTGGAATGATTAGACCTATCTTCTTGCGTATGCGTTTAACTGATATGCTCAAACGTTACTATTTTAACAAACTTTGTTATTATTTTAACAGACTTCGTTATTCTTGAGGGTGTGCCTGTTGTGGTTGCGAACGTTACTATTTTAACAGACTTTGTTATTCTTGATATTACCGAGGACGATAGTATGTCTATTATTCTTGTAAGACATTTTTTGAATACTGCAGGGGCTGTTATTGATTGCAACAAAGGCAATGTCACTTTTCATGTTAATGGTAATGAGCATACGGTACACTTCCCGAGGAAACAACCTCAAGTCCAAAGTATCAATTCTATTGGAAAAATTCCATCGATTATTATTGGAGGTTTTGAATTTCCTCTTCCTACTGTCAAGAAGAAATATGATATTCTTATTATTGGGGATGTGCATATCCCCGTTGAGGTAACATAGTGTTATTCGAAATTTCTTCGGTTCCATGTTATTCGGAATGAGTTTGTTAACAAGACTTGATCAACCTTGTTAGTGGATTCCTTTTGATGAGCATGAGATGGATGAAGTTAGAAATTACAACCTTCTGTACCCTTCTTCTACTTTCTGTTATTTAGTTGAAATAAAGTAAAAATAGTAATTTTTACTAGTTTTCTGGATTATCCGTACAATATAAAAATACCCCAAAAATAAAAGTTCTCCAAATGCCCTGCCAATTTAATATCGTTTTTTCTGAAATATATGAGAATATCTGGCACTGAGAACACAACAGGGGGAGCAAGCACCTGGCCACGAAGGTCCAGGGCGCGCCCCCTGCCTCGTGGGCCCATGGTGGCTCCCCTCCACTTATTTCTGCACCCACACACTTCTTCTTCCTCCCCAAAAAAATCACCAACCAGCTCAAGCACGAGTTCTAGCTTACTTTGCTACGATTTTCGATCTCCTTGCTCAAAGCACCTCTCACAAAACTGCTTTGGGGGATTGTTCCTTGGTATGTTAATCCTCCATTGGTCCAATTAGTTTTTGTTCTAGTGCTTATTCATTGCAAATTTGTGCTGCCTAGGTGACCATGTTCTTGAGCTTGCATGTCAAATTTATATGGTTCCAAGTAGTTCTAATGCATGATATAGGCTCTAGGCACTTGTAGGAGTAGTTGCTATCAATTTTGTTGAGCTTGGTTCACTTTTATTTGAAATTAATAAATTTTTTAGAAATTTTCAGAAAACTATGAAGAGATTTTTGAGGGGCTCATCGAGCCGAAGCTCGAAAGAAAAGCAAAGTGAAGAAATAGAGAGGCCCAAATATAATCTGCCTTGCACCGCGGAGGTTCGGCCGTGTGAATGGCCTTCCGATACTTTCTTGAGAGCAGCCGGGATTTATGATGATTTTTATGAATTGGCTGAGAATTCAGGCCTCACCGACTTCCTTCGTGACCAACGCGAACAGTATCTCTTACTCACCAATACTTTTGTGCAAAACTTCTACTATTATCCTAAGGAATCACCTCCTTCAGTAGAGTTTCATTTATATGATGTGGTTAAGAAGATGTCACTATATGAATTTTGCAGGGTTTGCAAAATACCTTTCGAGGGTAGCTTAGAGGAACCACATCGTAGAGATGTGGACGGGTTTATTGATACTATTACTGTCGGGGAAACTAGGAAGGTTTCTGATGCAAGAATCACTAGCATACATTTTCCTGTTTTACGCTACTTTGCAATATTTGCTAGTCGTTGCTTAATTGGTCGCGGATACTGTGGAAACCTTAGTGTCCCTGATATTATTATTTTGTTCCATGCTTTATTCCGTGATGACTCTGTTAGTATGGGCGCTATTATTGCCAAACGGTTAAGTCTGAACCGTACAAAGGGCCCCATCTTTGGAGGTGTCTATGCTTCACGCCTTGCTGCATACTATAACATACCTATTAGCCACTATGAAAAAGAAGAAAAGTTGTTGCCTACTGTTTATTTAGATTATAAGAGCATGGTAGCGCATGATTTTATTGTTAAGAATAGGGAAAGGGCGCTTAAATACAAATTGTTCTTTGATAAACATCACACTGAGACAATTACCTTGCCTCCTCCTTCCTTGTTTGATTTATCTGCAGGTCAGTATCTCGTTCCGCTAGCGGCCATTCATGCCTACCGGAACCCTACATCAGCTACAGAGCCAGAGCCGGAACCACAATTTGATCCTCCACGACAGTCTAATTACCGGTGGGATCCGGAGATGATTGCCAACCAGTGGCAATCATAGGCTTCTTCTTCTCAGTACGACCCCGGTTATAACTTTGGATATCCGCCAGGCCATCCGTGGCAATAAACCAACTTAGGCCAAAAGCCTAAGCTTGGGGGAGTATGTATTTCCCACCGACATTACATTTATGTTTACACATTCATTGCTAGATGTCGGTGCTCATACTCTTTCATTGTAATATCCATGCTAGTTTATTTTCCTTTTTCTTGCTTTCTTCTTGTGTGTTTGAAATTTTTTAAGAAAAACCAAAAAATTAGTTGTAGCTTTCAGCTAGTTTACTTTCTTGCTGTAGTAGTAGTAATTAAAAAGAAAACCCAAAAATATTTCCTGTTCTTCTTTTGCTTGTTGGGAGCTTTTCTGTGTAAATAGTTTTATTTCTTTTCTTTTCTTTGGGGGTCGATAGGATAAGACCATGATCAAAATGTTGAAGTGGCTCTTATATGCATTATTGTTGATTTAACCAAGAGCCCATATTGCCTTGTGTTCTCCTGTTTATTGAATGCTCGCAGATTCCAGCTTAGTCCAATGCACGTGCACTATTATTATTATTCACATCGTTCGGTCGTGCAAGTGAAATGCAATAATGATGATATATGATGTACTGATTGATATGGGAGAAGCTGGTATGAACTGGACCTCTCTTGTTTTTGTAAATATGATTAGTTCATCGTTCCTGATTCAGCATATTATGAATAAACATGTTTCAATGACAATTAGAGATTATAGTTGCTTATGCCATGCTTAATTAGCTAGGAGCTTATAATGGTTTACCTTGTGTGCCAACATGCTATTAAAATGGTTATGATGTGGTATGATGGGGTGGTATTGTAACGCCCCATATGTAACCTTCCCGAATTGTACTCCAACTCTTGCCGTTTCCGGCATTAAGTTATATTTAATTCTCAGGTTCGGGTCTTTGTCTCCGTGTGTTGTTTTTGTTTTCGTGCATCTCATATCATGTCATCACGTGCATTGCATTTGCATACTTGTTCATCTCATGCATTCGAGCATTTTCCCCGTTGTCCGTTTTGCATTCCGGCGCTTCGTTCTCCTCCGGTGGCCATTTCTAGCTTTCTTTCGTGTGTGGGGATTAAACATTTCCGGATTGGACCGAGACTTGCCATGCGGCCTTGGTTTACTACCGGTAGACCGCCTGTCAAGTTTCGGGTCATTTGGACTTCGTTTGATACTCCAACGGTTAACCGAGGGACCGAAAAGGCCTCGTGTGTGTGTGCAGCCCAACACCCCTCCATTTTGGCCCAAAACCCACCAAACTCAGCTCCATCGTCTCGGTCGTTCGATCACGATCGTGTGGGCAAAAACCGCACCTCATTTGGACTCTCCTAGCTCCACTTATGCCTATAAATACCCCTCCATCTCGGATCTCTTCTTCTCCCCCGTCCAACCCTAGTTTTAAAAAAAAAACAGAGCCTCCGCCGACGGACGTGTCCGCCCCCGGCCGGACATCGTCCACCGCCCGCCTCAGCCACCCGCCGCGCGCCACGTGTCCACGCCCGGCGCCGCCGACAGCCGGCCCGGGAGGCCCAAGGCCGGCCCCCGAGCCCATCTCCTCGCGCGCCGCCGCCCCGCATCGTCTCCCCCGCGCCGGATCCTCGCCCCGCCGGCCGGAGCTCGCCGCCCGCCGACCGGACTGCCCCGCCGGAGCTTGCCGGACTGCCTCGCCTGCCTCGACGTCCGCGCCTCGCCGGACTCCGCGCCACCCCGACCTCGGCTTCCGCGCCCCTCGCCGGCCACCACCGCGCCTCGCCGTCGCCGGCCTCGCCTCCCCTCGCCGGCGGCCACCTCGCCGAAGCCGGAGCCGGCCGCCCCCATCGCCGGAACTCTCCCGGTGTACAGTAACCGCCCCGAGCTACAGTGTCCGGTCGTCTGGATCTGAGATCTGGATTTTTTCTAGGGTTGACTTTCTCCTCCTTTTACAGATTTTCGTGCAACGTTTGACTGCCCATAACTTTGCATCCGTGGCTCCGATTTGGGCATATGATATGTCAAAATCTTCGTCTCGACGAGTACATCATTTCATTCCATTGCATCATTTGCATTTGAGGTCATCTTGGTGCCCAAAATGCTGTTGGAAGGAGGCATCATGAGTTAAATTGCAGATCCGTTAGTTCATCATGCACTTTTGTCATTTTTGCCATGTTTAATCCGTGCATGATATGCCTGTGCCCCTTTGGGATGAATTGTTAAGCATGTTGTCTTCTTTCCAGAGGTGCCTCCCTTGCATTTTTAGGATGTGTGTGTTGTCTTGTGCAAGCTTGCGAAGAGGGCTACTTGAGTTTACTGATTTCAGGGACTTAGTGAAAATCATTAAGTCTGGGATGTTTTAGTTCACGATGCTATATGTCCAGCTTGTTTCCTAGTGATCCGTGCCTCTTTTGAGGATGATCAGTAAGAGTGATTTGTTATGCTTAATCCATCCATGTCTTTACTTGTTATGTTGGAGCACCCTAGGTTGACTCAATCGAGCTCAACTTTTGCATAGTTGTTGTTTTGGGCAGATCGTGAACTCTTTTGCGATTTTGCCGGAGTGATTGCTAGTGATCCATGCATGCTATGCCATTGTTCTTGCCATGTCTAGCTAGCATTTTGTGCCTTCTTAATGGATATATGCTTTCCTTTTGGCCCAGGTCATTTTGGGTGTTTTGTTAAGCTTGTTGAGTAGCTCCATGCCATGCTCTTACTTGCCATGTTCAGGTTTTGCTTCATGTTGTTTTGCTGCTCCGAAGAGAACATCGTGGTCTGAAATTTCAGACTAGCGTTAATTTCGCTAAGTCTGAAATCTGTTTTGCTTATGCAGTTTTGCCATGCTTGTTTGAAGCCCTTAATGGATGAATTTGCCTATGCCTTAGTCCTGGTGATTTGTTAAGCTTCTTGAGTACATCACTGCCATGCAATTTGTTTTCATGTTTGGTGGCTGTAGCATGTTCATTTTGTTGCATTTAGGAGCCTACTTGCTGTAAATCGCAGATCGGTTCGTTTAGTAAATCGCTTGCCATTTCTAAACCGTAGCTCCGATTGCCGTGATCTTTATATCGTTTTCAGGGGATTTCTTCCCCTCTATCCAGTGGCACACTTGGTTTTCCAAGTTGGGGCCAGGTTCATGCATTTCCTGTCACGTCTTGCATTTTGCATCCCGCATCGCATCCCGCATCGCATATCATCTTTGCATCTTTTGGTTGCCCTTGCACGTGGTTGATTGTATCCTTGTTGCTTGTTTGTGTTGTTGGGTAGAGCCGGGAGACGAGTTCGCTAATGAGGAGCCCGTTGAGTTTGCTTTTGAGGATCCAGTCAACTCTGACAACTGTGCAGGCAAGATGATCACACCCTTGAAATCACTACTATCTTTGCTATGCTAGTTTGCTCGCTCTTTTGCTTTGCCAATGCTACGATGCCTACCACTTGCTTGTCAGCCTCCCAATTGCCATGATTGAGCCTCTAACCCACCGTTGCCCTAGCAAACCATTGATTGGCTATGTTACCGCTTTGCTCAAGCCCCTTCTTATAGCGTTGATAGTTGCAGGTGAAGATTGGAGCCGTTCCTTGTTGGAACATTTATTTACTTGTTGGGGATATCATTATATTGCTATGTTATCTTTACTCATCTATATACTTGGTAAAGGGTGGAAGGCTCGGCCTCTCGCCTAGTGTTTTGTTCCACTCTTGCCGCCCTAGTTTCCATCATATCGGTGTTATGTTCCCGGATTGTTGCGTCCCTTACGCGGTTGGGCTATAATGGGAACCCCTTGATAGTTCGCCTTGATTAAAGCTTTTCCAGCAATGCCCAACATTGGTTTTACCATTTGCCACCTACCCCTTTTCTTTCCCTTGGGTTTCCGGAGCCCGAGGGTCATCTTTATTTTAGCCCCCCACGGGCCAGTGCTCCTCTGAGTGTTGGTCCGGAACATCAGCCGCCGGTGGCCACCAGGGGCAACTCTGGGCTGGCCTACCGGAAGTTTAGACAATCTGAGTGTGCCCTGAGAAAGAGATATGTGCGGCTCCTATCGGGATTTGTCGGCACATTCGGGCGGTGTTGCTGGACTAGTTTTGACCTGTCGAATCATCTTGTTGTACCGGGATACCGAGTCTGATCGGTGGGTCCTGGGTGGAGGTCTATTCCTTCGTTGACCGTGAGAGCTTGTTATGGGCTAAGTTGGGACCCCCTACAGGGATTGATCTTTCGAAAGCTGTGCCCACGGTTATGGGCAGATGGGAATTTGTTAATGTCCGGTTGTAGATAACTTGAACCTTAAATAATTAAAATGAATCAACTGAGTGTGTCGCCGTGATGGCCTCTTCTCGGCGGAGTCCGGGAAGTGGACATGGCGTTGGAGTTATGTTTGCGTAGGCTGCTCTATATAGTTTTTCCGCTCGTGCTTTGCCTCCTCTTCTCGCTCTCCTTTGCGAATAAGTTAGCCACCATATATGCTAGTCGCTTGCTGCAGCTCCACTTTACATTACCCCTTTCCTACCTATTAAGCTTAAATAGTCTTGATCGCGAGGGTGCGAGATTGCTGAGTCCTTGTGGCTCACAGATTACTATTACACCAGATGCAGGGACCGATGATACCTCTCCGGATGGCGCGCTCGAGCTGAAGTGGGAGTACGACGAGGACTCTCAGCGATACTATGTGTCTTTTCCTGATGATCAGTAGGGATGCCTATTCGGGGTTAGATTCAGGGCCTAGTCGCTTGTTGGGGGTCTTTTCTATTTTGGCGCCGTAGCCGGGCCATGAGTGATTGTATGATGGATGTTATTTATGTACTTTGATGTGACGTGGCGAGTGTAAGCCAACTATGATATTATTCCCCTTTATATTATATATGTACATGGGTTGTGTAATGATTCCCGACTTGCAACATTGCTTTCAATGCGCCTATGTCTCTAAGTCGTGCCTCGACACGTGGGAGACATAGCCGCATCGAGGGCGTTACAAGTTGGTAATCAGAGCCTTCCCCGACCTTAGGAGCCCCATTGCTTGATCGTTTTTAGCAGGCGAGTTGTGTCTAGAAAAATGTTTTGAGTCCTTAGGAATTATATATCGGAGAGCTTAGGAATTCTTTTTACTTCCCAGTCTCCTCATCGCTCTGGTAAGGCATCCTGACGTAGAGTTTTGACTCTTCTCTTCTCAAATTTCACTAATTTTTTTTAGGATCACGCGAGTATCTTGGTTTTGTTCCGATGGCTTATGATGAGAATACTGTCTTGGTGCCTCCTGTCAGGGGTTTAGTGGAAGTGTCCCGGGGAGTTGAGCTCTGAGGTGTTGTCATCATAATTCAATCGTTGCAATTCTGGTATACTTGAGATATGTGCGCGACATCGAAAATCTCCTTTATGCAGTTCGTTGGTGAGATAACCTCGACGCCACCCAGTACTGGGGCGGGAGTTCGGGAGTATCGCCATAACTCGTATAACGGATGCTTTTCGAAAGTTGAGATAGATGGTTTCCGAAGGTTTCTTGGTTATGTGTTGAAGGATGGATGCAGCTGGATGTAGGATTTGCTAGCTTGGGTGAGATATTATGCTTCCCCTGTATCCCCAACACCTGATTGCATAACCAGAAAGTTTCGGGAGTTTCATAGGTGGGAATTCAAGTAGCCTTAGGATATCTTTCCAACAGATGTGTGATATGAAATTGGGGTTCGACGTCTAGTGGTTCGCCTATTCACGGTCGATTTTACAGTGGCCTCGTTGTGTCTTAAAGAGTCCTTGGCTATGCTGACTCGGGGACGCTTCGTATGTCATGTGCACTGCCTTGTACATGATGGTGCTGTACGGTCGAGCCCGTGTAGGTCCTACCACGAACACTTCGGGCGAAATTTCTATCATGTGTTTGTTCCGGCTTATTCCGCAAGCCAACCCTTGGTTTTATTTCGAGTTGTGGTATTCATTCTTCTTCGACGTCATATGTTGATTCCATCCCTCGTTGATGTACCTCTTCTACCTGATTCTTCGTGGCTTCGCAATTTAGGAATATGTGACCACTTCAAGAGAAGTGCATTCGTTCATTTTTTTCGGATGTGAAGACTTTATGTTGCAGTTTTCATTCCATTGGATTCACCTTCAATATTTCTCTATTTGTGTGCTAATGGTGGTCAACCTCTTCAGGATGGCTCCCGCTAAGAGCACCAGTCAGAACCAGAATCAAGATCCGCCGCCACCTCCGCCTCCTCCGGAAGCATGGCAAGCTGTGATGGCTGCTACTAATGCAAATACTCAGCTGATCATGCAAATCATCCAAGAGCGGAATCAAAGCAGTCAAGCGAATCAAGGCAACAACCAGAACCATTTTGCAACTCTGAATCAGTTACTCGCAAATGGTCCAAAGACATTCTGTAACTGCGTTGAGGCTACCGATGCTGATGATTGGTTAGTCGATCTGGGCAAGCATTTTGAATGTAGCAACGTCAGACCTGAAGATTTCGTCAAGTTCACGTCTTTCCAGCTCAAGGATCAGGCCGCAGAGTGGTTTCAGCAGTACCGGGATTCCAGAGGTGGACGTTTGATCACTTGGGATGATTTCCGTCGTGATTTCCGAGCTCATCACATTCCTCAAAGTGTGACTGAAAGCAAACATGAAGAATTCCGCAATCTGAAGCAAGGCTCTTTGTCTGTCTATGAATACAACAAGTTGTTCCAGAAGCTCGCCCGTTTTGCCAAGCAGGATGTTCCTGATGAGAAGAGCATGATCTATCAGTTCAGGGGTGGTCTTCGTGAAGAAATTCAGCTCGCTCTTGTCCTCTTCGAGCCGCTGAGATACGATGAGTTCTACAACATGGCACTGAAGCAAGAGGCTGCTCAGCTAAGGAGTGATGCTTCCAGGAAGCGAGTCAGAGACACTACGTCTTCTTCCTCTACTCAAGTGGCCAAGCAGCAGAAGTATTGGCTTCCTCCTCCTCCGTTCCGTCAGCCGTATCAGCAGAAGAGCAAAGGTGGCAGTGGTTCATCCCACCCACCCAACCCAGGCTTTCAGAACAAGACTTCGTCTCAAGCTTCAAGATCGAGTGCTCCGTACCACCGTCCGCTCTTAGAGGTCACGTGCAACAAGTGCCAACAGAAGGGTCACTACGCCAACAAGTGTTTTAACCAGAGGCGTCTTCCTCCTCCTCCTCCTGTCAGATCGGCAAGTACAGCTGTGGTCAAGCATAATCCCAAGCACGCCAAGGTCAATATGGTGAATGCAGCTCAGGCAGAGGATTCGTCAGATGTGATCATGGGTAACCTTCCTGTTAACGATGTTCCTGCAAAAGTACTTTTTGATACAGGTGCATCGCATTGTTTCATCTCGAAGCCTTTTGCATCTAAGCACGGGTGGTTTTCTCAAGTTATGCATAAGCCATTAGCAGTCGTCTCTCCGAGCAGATGCTTGCTTGCTAACTATGAAGTTCCGGATATTTCTATCTCGCTGGGTGACTTTAAGTTTCTGGCTTCCCCGATGATTCTTGGTAATTCTGATATCGATCTTATTCTTGGGATGGACTGGCTCTCTAAACATAAAGCTCAGCTGGATTGTGCGGCCAAGCAGATTCAACTGACTCATTCGTCTGAGGAAGTGATTGCCTTTGCTGCTCGGGATAATACCATCCGGTTGTTCTCTCTCAATGAAAAGGGTGAATTGGATGCTATTTCGCAGATTCCGGTTGTTTGTGAGTATCAAGATGTCTTCCCTGAAGAACTCCCAGGCATGCCTCCAAACCGGCCGGTTGAATTTGTTATTGAACTTGAGCCCGGTACGGAACCTGTGTGCAAACGTCCCTACAAGCTCGGCCCCGAAGAGTTGAAGGAGTTGAAGAAACAACTTGATGTGCAAGAAAGAATGGGTCTCATTCGGCCTAGTACTTCTCCGTGGGGTTGTGGTGTTCTTTTTGTGAAGAAGAAGGATGGAACGGACCGACTTTGTGTTGATTACCGTCCATTGAACAAGAAGACCATCAAGAACAAATACCCACTTCCCAACATTAATGAGCTGTTCGAACAACTCAAGGGTGCCCAAGTATTCTCCAAGCTTGACCTCCGTATGGGTTATCACCAAATTCGCATTCGTGAGCAAGATATTCCAAAGACGGCGTTCAGAACAAGCTATGGGTCATATGAATACACTGTTATGTCTTTTGGCCTTGCCAACGCTCCTCCGACGTTCTCTCGCATGATGAACTTCATCTTCAACCCCTACACCAACGACTTTGTTTTGGTCTATCTCGACGACATCCTGGTTTTCTCGAAGAACAAGTAAGATCATGCCAAACACTTGCGTTTGGTTCTTGACAAGCTCAGGGAACATCAATTCTACGCCAAGTTCTCCAAGTGTGAGTTTTGGCTCGATGAGGTTCTTTATCTTGGCCATATTATCTCTGCCAAGGGCATTTCCGTGGATCCTGAGAAGGTGTCTGCAATCGTTAATTGGGAACTTCCTCAGAATGTGAAGCAACTCCGTAGCTTCCTCGGTCTTGCAAGTTATTGCCGAAGATTCGTTGAAAACTTCTCCAAGATCGCGAAGCCTCTCTCAAATCTTCTTCAGAAGCACATCAAGTACGTTTGGTCTCCGGAGTGTGATATCGCTTTCAACGCTTTGAAAGAGAAATTGATCACTGCTCCAGTTCTAACTCCGCCTGATGAAGCCAAGCCGTACGAGGTCTTTTGTGATGCCTCTCTCCAAGGTCTAGGTGATGTACTGATGCAAGAGAAGAAAGTTGTTGCTTATACCTCTCGCCAGTTGAAGCCTAATGAGAAGAACTACCCCACTCATGATCTCGAGTTGGCGGCAGTTGTGCACGCATTGTTGACTTGGAGACATCTTCTCCTGGGAAGGAAAGTGGACATTTTCACTAATCACAAGAGTCTCAAGTACATCTTCACTCAGCCTAATCTCAACCTCAGGTAGACTCGATGGGTCGAAATGATTCAAGAGTACAATCCGAGTATCGAGTATACTCCAGGAAAGGCTAATGTGATTGTTGACGCTTTGAGCAGAAAAGCATATTGCAACAGTCTGATTCTCAAGCCTTATCAACCCGAGCTTTGTGAAGCCTTCCGCAAACTTAATCTGCAAGTTGTTCCTCAAGGTTTCCTCGCCAACCTTCAAGTTTCTCCTACCTTGGAAGACCAGATTCGCCAAGCCCAGCTTCTTGATGCTATGGTGAAAAAGGTGAAGATTGGTATTGCAAAGAGTCAGTCCAAGTACAAGTGCTACCGACTTGATGACAAGGACACTCTCTTCTTCGAGGATCGAATTGTCGTGCCCAAAGGTGAACTTCATAAAGTGATCATGAATGAGGCTCACAACTCTCTCCTCTCCATCCACCCTGGGAGCACGAAGATGTATCAAGATCTGAAGCAAACTTATTGGTGGACTCGAATGAAGCGCGAGATCGCTCAATTCGTGAATGAATGTGATGTCTGCAGAAGAGTGAAAGCAGAACACCAAAGGCCACCAGGTCTCCTCCAACCTCTTGCCATTCCAGAATGGAAGTTTGACCACATTGAAATGGACTTCGTGACTGGGTTTCCTAAGTCCAAGCATGGCAATGATGCTATATTCGTTGTCATCGACAAGCTCACCAAAGTGGCTCATTTCCTGCCTATTAAAGAGTCAATCACTGCAGCTCAATTGGCGGAGCTCTACACCTCTCGAATTGTCTCTCTGCACGGTATTCCTCAAGTGATATCTTCAGACCGTGGCAGCAACTTTACCTCCAAGTTCTGGGATTCTTTTCAGAAGGCCATGGGCACCAACATTCGCTTCAGCACTGCTTTCCATCCTCAAACAAGCGGTCAAGTCGAGCGTGTCAACCAGATTCTTGAAGATATGCTCAGGGCTTGTGTTATCTCCTTCGGCATGAAGTGGGAGGATTGTCTTCCATATGCTG
Organism: Triticum monococcum; assembly: GCA_034509565.1. Taxonomy (NCBI): domain Eukaryota; kingdom Viridiplantae; phylum Streptophyta; class Magnoliopsida; order Poales; family Poaceae; genus Triticum; species Triticum monococcum. The sequence continues at coordinate 57,886,402 of CM067843.1, read as the reverse complement.
AATTCTCGTACAACAACAGTTTCCAAGCAAGTTCCGGCAAGGCCCCATTTGAAATTCTGTATGGTAGGAAGTGCTGTACACCTCTCAACTGGTCTGAAACCGGTGAACGTCAGCTGCTGGGTAATGACCTGATCACAGAGGCAGAAGAAATGTGCAAGGTCATTCGTGATAACCTCAAAGCAGCCCAATCTCGCCAGAAGAGCTACTATGATAGTAAGCACCGTGATTTGGCTTTCGAGATCGGAGATCATGTCTACCTCCGCGTCTCTCCTATGAAAGGGACTCGTCGCTTCAGTATCAAAGGGAAGCTTGCCCCCAGATACGTCGGGCCTTTCAAGATCGTCAGCAAGAGAGGCGACCTCGCCTATCAACTCGAGCTTCCTGCAACCTTTGCTAATGTTCATGATGTGTTCCACGTCTCGCAACTCCGAAAGTGCTTCAAGACGCCTGAGCGCACCGTCAACTTCAAGGACATTGAGCTCCAAGAAGATCTCTCCTACCATGAGCACCCAGTTGCAATCCTTGAAGAGACTGAACGCAAAACTCGCAACAAGTCAATCAAGTTTCTCAAAGTCAAGTGGTCACACCATTCCAACCGTGAAGCTACCTGGGAACGCGAGGATCACCTCCGTTCTAAGTACCCGGAGTTCTTTCAGTCCTAGATCTCGGGACGAGATCTTTTCGTAGTGGTGGAGTGTTGTAACGCCCCATATGTAACCTTCCCGAATTGTACTCCAACTCTTGCTGTTTCCGGCATTAAGTTATATTTAATTCTCGGGTTCGGGTCTTTGTCTCCGTGTGTTGTTTTTGTTTTCGTGCATCTCATATCATGTCATCACGTGCATTGCATTTGCATACTTGTTCATCTCATGCATTCGAGCATTTTCCCCGTTGTCCGTTTTGCATTCCGGCGCTTCGTTCTCCTCCGGTGGCCATTTCTAGCTTTCTTTCGTGTGTGGGGATTAAACATTTCCGGATTGGACCGAGACTTGCCATGCGGCCTTGGTTTACTACCGGTAGACCGCCTGTCAAGTTTCGGGTCATTTGGACTTCGTTTGATACTCCAACGGTTAACCGAGGGACCGAAAAGGCCTCGTGTGTGTGCAGCCCAACACCCCTCCATTTTAGCCCAAAACCCACCAAACTCAGCCCCATCGTCTTGGTCGTTCGATCACGATCGTATGGGCGAAAACCGCACCTCATTTGGACTCTCCTAGCTCCACTTATGCCTATAAATACCCCTCCATCTCGGATCTCTTCTTCTCCCCCGTCCAACCCTAGTTTTAAAAAGAAACAGAGCCTCCGCCGACGGACGTGTCCGCCCCCGGCCGGACATCGTACGCCGCCTGCCTCAGCCACCCGCCGCGCGCCACGTGTCCACGCCCCGCGCCGCCGACAGCCGGCCCGGGAGGCCCAAGGCCGGCCCCCGAGCCCATCTCCTCGCGCGCCGCCGCCCCGCATCGTCTTCCCCGCGCCGGATCCTCGCCCCGCCGGCCGGAGCTCGCCGCCCGCCGACCGGACTGCCCCGCCGGAGCTCGCCAGACTGCCTCGCCTGCCTCGACATCCGCGCCTCGCCGGACTCCGCGCCGCCCCGACCTCGGCTTCCGCGCCCCTCGCCGGCCACCACCGCGCCTCGCCGTCGTCGGCCTCGCCTCCCCTCGCCGGCGGCCACCTCGCTGGAGCCGGAGCCGGCCGCCCCCATCGCCGGAACTCTCCCGGTGTACAGTAACTGCCCCGAGCTACAGTGTCCGGTCGTCTGGATCTGAGATCTGGATTTTTTCTAGGGTTGACTTTCTCCTCCTTTTACAGATTTTCGTGCAACGTTTGACTGCCCATAACTTTGCATCCGTGGCTCCGATTTGGGCATATGATATGTCAAAATCTTCACCTCGACGAGTAAATCATTTCATTCCATTGCATCATTTGCATTTTAGGTCATCTTGGTGCCCAAAATGCTGTTGGAAGGAGGCATCATGAGTTAAATTGCAGATCCGTTAGTTCATCATGCACTTTTGTCATTTTTGCCATGTTTAATCCGTGCATGATATGCCTGTGCCCCTTTGAGATGAATTGTTAAGCATGTTGTCTTCTTTCCAGAGGTGCCTCCCTTGCATTTTTAGGATGTGTGTGTTGTCTTGTGCAAGCTTGCGAAGAGGGCTACTTGAGTTTACTGATTTCAGGGACTTAGTGAAAATCACTAAGTCTGGGATGTTTTATTTCACGATGCTATATGTCCAGCTTGTTTCCTAGTGATCCGTGCCTCTTTTGAGGATGATTAGTAAGAGTGATTTGTTATGCTTGTTATGCTTAATCCATCCATGTCTTTACTTGTTATGTTGGAGCACCCTAGGTTGACTCAATCGAGCTCAACTTTTGCATAGTTGTTGTTTTGGGAAGATCGTGAACTCTTTTGCGATTTTGCCAGAGTGATTGCTAGTGATCCATGCATGCTATGCCATTGTTCTTGCCATGTCTAGCTAGAATTTTGTGCCTTCTTAATGGATATATGCTTTCCTTGCCATGACTTGCACCGTAGTGAGTGCATCGAGCTCGTTTACATGCCTCCGTGAGTTATATTTCAGCATGTCCCAGTTTTCACTAAGTCTGAAAACTGATTGTGTTTCATCGATGTTCGTGTGCTCGGTAGAGTATTTTGTGAACCCTTTTGGCCCCAGGTCATTTTGGGTGTTTTGTTAAGCTTGTTGATTAGCTCCATGCCATGCTCTTACTTGCCATGTTCAGGTTTTGCTTCATGTTGTTTTGCTGCTCCGAAGAGAGCATCGTGGTCTGAAATTTCAGACTAGCGTTAATTTCGCTAAGTCTGAAATCTGTTTTGCTTATTCAGTTTTGCCATGCTTGTTTGAAGCCCTTAATGGATGAATTTGCCTATGCCTTAGTCCTGGTGATTTGTTAAGCTTCTTGAGTACATCACTGCCATGCAATTTGTTTTCATGTTTGGTGGCTGTAGCATGTTCATTTTGTTGCATTTAGGAGCCTACTTGCTGTAAATCGCAGATCGGTTCGTTTAGTAAATCGCTTGCCATTTCTAAACCGTAGCTCCGATTGCCGTGATCTTTATATCGTTTTCAGGGGATTTCTTCCCCTCTATCCAGTGGCACACTTGGTTTTCCAAGTTGGGGCCAGGTTCATACATTTCCTATCACGTCTTGCATTTTGCATCCCGCATCGCATCCCGCATAGCATATCATCTTTGCATCTTTTGGTTGCCCTTGCACGTGGTTGATTGTATCCTTGTTGCTTATTTGTGTTGTTGGGTAGAGCCGGGAGACGAGTTCGCTAACGAGGAGCCCGTTGAGTTTGCTTTTGAGGATCCAGTCAACTCTGACAACTGTGCAGGCAAGATGATCACACCCTTAAAATCACTACTATCTTTGCTATGCTAGTTTGCTCGCTCTTTTGCTTTGCCAATGCTACGATGCCTACCACTTGCTTGTCAGCCTCCCAATTGCCATGATTGAGCCTCTAACCCACCTTTGTCCTAGCAAACCATTGATTGGCTATGTTACCGCTTTGCTCAAGCCCCTTCTTATAGCGTTGATAGTTGCAGGTGAAGATTGGAGCCGTTCCTTGTTGGAACATTTATTTACTTGTTGGGGATATAATTATATTGCTATGTTATCTTTACTCATCTATATACTTGGTAAAGGGTGGAAGGCTCGGCCTCTCACCTAGTGTTTTGTTCCACTCTTGCCGCCCTAGTTTCCATCATATCGGTGTTATGTTCCCGGATTGTTGCGTCCCTTACGCAGTTGGGCTATAATGGGAACCCCTTGATAGTTCGCCTTGATTAAAGCTTTTCCAGCAATGCCCAACATTGGTTTTACCATTTGCCACCTACCCCTTTTCTTTCCCTTGGGTTTCCGGAGCCCGAGGGTCATCTTTATTTTAGCCCCCCACGGGCCAGTGCTCCTCTGAGTGTTGGTCCGGAACGTCAGCCGCCGGTGGCCACCAGGGGCAACTCTGGGCTGGCCTACTGGAAGTTTAGACAATCTGAGTGTGCCCTGAGAAAGAGATATGTGCAGCTCCTATCGGGATTTGTCGGCACATTCGGGCGGTGTTGCTGGACTAGTTTTGACCTGTCGAATCATCTTGTTGTACCGGGATACCGAGTCTGATCGGTGGGTCCTGGGTGGAGGTCTATTCCTTCGTTGACCGTGAGAGCTTGTTATGGGTTAAGTTGGGACCCCCCTGCAGGGATTGATCTTTCGAAAGCCGTGCCCGCGGTTATGGGCAGATGCAGTTTGCCTCCATATGAGAAAAAATGTTTTTAACTAGTAGAATATGGGCCAGGGGTTTTAGCGCTACATCTAATATGGGCCATGCAGTTTGCCTCCATATGAGAAAAAATGTTTTTAACTAGTAGAATGCCCGTGCGTTGCTACGGGCTATAATACATATAAATAAAAAAACAATGATAAAGATTGTCTCTAAGATCAAAACTCATTTGTCTGTTGCTACGGGCTATAATATATATAAATGAAGGAAACAAATGATAAACGTTGTCTCCAAGGCCGAAACTCATTTATCCCTCATACGTCCGGACGTGTTCGGATGCCGAAACTCATTTATCCCTCATACGTCCGGACGTGTTCGGACATCAAATAAGCACCTAATGGATTCTCCAAAAACCAACCGTCTGGACAGTCCGGACTGCCCCAAATCCAGACCATACATGAAGAAATACGTGGTTGTTCGGACGGGAAACATTTTCTATGCTTTCTTTGACTCTTTTGTTTCTTTATATGGGAAATTATCCCGAACGACAAATGAATGGAGCAACACAAAAACCCCACCCTACGACGCATCTTCTCTTTTTGCTACCTGACTCATCCCTTCCCGCTCCGTTTCCCACCGTAGCAGGACATTTCTCGCTGGAGCCCGCTCCTTTTAAAACTGGATGACCTCCACCTCACCTTCACCATGGCGTCCTCTCTCCTTTTCACGGTACTTCCCCACGGACTGCCGAGGAGTCCCCCTCCAACCGCCCACTCTCCACCATGATCCCCTCTCCACGTGTTTGTGTCGATCCTCCAGCCTTTATCAAGGGGGAGGAGGCGTGCGCCAACCATGATGCCCCCGAGCTAAGAAGACAGATTCGATGTCTCCAGAGCCATTGCCACGGTCCGCTGTGTCCGTTATTAACCCTTGAAGCAACCAACCAATGCATTTACCTTTCTATTCTAACCAAACAAATTATACTGACTTGATGACAAAAATATGAATCACTCGATCATGCAATATGCTACAAAGCCATCTCTAATGAAACATAAGTTGCCACGTTTTCTTGAGTAGGAAAATTATTCCGCTCAGACATAACTAAACAGACTAACCCCTACCCCCATCCACAACTGTCGCATAATATAAGTGAGAGGCATGCATGCGCCCTTGCCGCCACCCGCGTAGGCACGCCCCACCACGCCGCCAACCCAGGACGCCACCATCGTGCCGCCCCGGCCTCCGCAACGCCGCACCGTCCTGTAGAACTGCGCGCCTCCGCTTCGAGTCGCCGTCCCGCGCCGGCCCACCATGAGGAAGGGGAAGATGCCCCGCCGCCACCGACGCCGGCAAGAGAGGGGGGAGGAGGCTAGAGGAGGCGCGCTAGGGTTCGCCTCGCCGCTCGCGGGAGCAGACGAGAAGGTGCACCAAAAATCACTTCCTTAGCTCGCAACCATCCTATATGAGCATTATAAGTCGTCATCTTGGAGTATTAACATGTTAGAATATAAAATTATGAAACAATAAATACTCACCCTGCAAATTGGTTGATTTAGTTCTTTCCCATTTCATGAGTGCATAAATTAAAAGAAAAATATCCTACTTAATGCATCACTTTGGATTCCCTGCAAACTTGCACACAATCGTCAGAGGAAAAAAATATTTGCAAACATGGTGAAAACAATGATACATGATTGTAACAATAATAACTTACGGAAAAAATTAGGTCCAAGTAGTGATCAATGGTCTCTTTCAACATATGTTGCTTGTCGCATGCCACTACGCGCCCTGCTATGTTGAAAGACTCGTGGTCCATGTGCATCTTACGTATGTCTTGAATTTTTTCGAGACTTCTGCTAATTGGAAAAGCTTAAACTTGAGAGAATATTATAATAATATCTAGTTATCTGCACTGAACACACATATAGAACTTCTACGGTTGATCTAACAAACTCCATCAAGTTGTATGTTGTACCGGCTACAGATATCTCACAAATTCAGTGGAGTTACTTGTTGTAGGTTCTTCTCATTTATGTCAATACATGATTTCTCGCAAGCCACAGAGACCTCGCCGATAAATATAAATCACAAGGGAAATTATGTAGGCTTACTTGCACAATCAAATCATCCTCGGGCAAATAAAGCTGTAGTTGTTCATCTAAGGCTGCAGACCTTTTAGTTTGGAAGGTGGAAGCACCTAGAAAATAAGCATAACATATTAGAAACACCATTTTCTTTTCTAACAGGTAACCGCACATCTCCACTACAGCAAAAGAAGATGGCATGCTAAAAAATCATTATTGATCACAAAAGGATGTATTTAACTAAAATGCCTAAGACCAAACAATACACCAAAATGTTAAATAGTAGGCATAATTGTTATTAGAGTAGTGCTAATCAGAAGGTAAAAATATTATGTTGATCATGCATACGTTAGGATATAATATAGTTTGGTCGAACCAAGATATAAAATGAAGAACATTTTCACTTATGCTATCATACTACCTTAAGTTTCCGTATTCACGCAAACTCGTGAAGTACAGAATTGCTAGTTTCATTATCTGCACAGGAAAATAAAGAACCATTGACATATAATGTTTCCTTGTCTCTTCTCTTTGTAAGACTAATTCCCAAATTCCGGCTGGTAGTAGTTAAAACATTTTCCAAACCTTCAGAATACTCGCATATTTCCATCATGAACTCAGTATATGTGTCTAGAATTCCAGTTGCAAACTGACCAAAGGCCCTAGTATCGCAAGTATGCAAATTGGTATCAAGGCGAACTTATACAGAAATGGTGCAGGCTAGTTCTGTATAAAGAAACAGTTAGCTTCCACTGTTCAGTACAATAAATAAAGTATCACGTTCAAGACAAATCTGATAGAGTGTGAATAAATCGATAAGTAAATCAATAAGCTGCATACTCTAAAAGCTCAGAGATCTTTGATGTCGTAGAAGTTATTAATCTTCTACTCGTTTCAGAAATCCCTCTAAGCTAGTGTTACAAAAAGGGAAAATCAGAGCTAACGAAGGGCATTGTCATATTGCAGTGCTCCTCTCTAGATACCCTTGCTCATAGTCAGTAAAAGGCTTACAACAATCGATCTTGGCTCCGCATTTACTTTACCTTGTCAATGTTGAGAAAAAAAGGATTGAGCTGCAGGTGGTTCCCACCTACTTTAGCAGCTTTGTACAGCTAAAGGCCTAAAGCTTATCATGGTGCAGTCAACAAACAGAACTTGCAAGTATTATTTTACACTTAATCAGCAGATGTTTCTCAAACACAAAATGCAGGCAACTGTACAAGTAGGAACTAAAATTCGTGCAAGTAGTCAGAAGATTTCCAAAGCAAAATAAATAAAATGTAAATAAAGAATAGCTTATCTTCAGTACATGATTTCTCCTAAGAAGGCATGCGAGATGAACAAACTATGTAGCGCAATAAGGGGCCTGATGAATTAACAACCTAACAACAACGAGCGGCATTGCGTGGACAGAGTCAGGGAACGGTGAGTCGACCAAATCGGTGAACTTATCACTGGTGCCCTGCTTCGCCAGTCGGTCGCGCATCCTTGGGATGGTAATCAGCGAGAGGTCGATGCAGGTGATGCCGCAGGTGACGCCCTCCAGCAGATGCTCTTCCCAGAGTTGTGAAATTGCTGCACCCAATATTAACACAGCAACACGCAATTAAACGTTGAAATTCAGGAACTTGCAGATCAGGTGTCCATCTCCTCTACCTTCTTCCTTGCTGCTTCCTTCTCATCTGTTTGATCCCCATGAGGCTGACATGCGGCATATATGCTGCAATCGTGTGAAAAAACAGTCGTTTACAGTTAAATCAAATATCATATTAGATCAAATATGCTGACACGTGACATGTGGCATATATGCAAGTATTCATGTTAAATCAACATTCATGACCATATCCGATAACCCTTTCCTGCCAGCATTCCCAGATGCAGAGGTTGTTGAGGATTTATAGTAGTAAGAAAATTAGAATACACATAGGCTAGAAAAAAATGATTACCATGATCTTAAATAAGCAAGCAATAGAGCAGTGTCGTTCCCACAAAGGCAAATGAGAGAGTACAACAAAACTGGAAGTACCAATCATCATATCGTGAAATGTGTTGTTTTCTTCATCAACGGATCTAACAAAAATGAATTGAGTTAGAAACCTGATCAGGTGCAAGCATGCAGTATAGAACAGTGGGTAAAAGAAAGGAATGAAATACAATATTGAATAATCTCCTCACTCATAAGGTGCTTTTGCAAGAAAGGAATTAAAATCAATATCGAACAATCGATCTCTTGTTTTCAGCTTGACTTGATTCTATTGCTAACTGCATTGCCAAAAAATAATGCCCTCGTTCTAAAATTTGAGTCATCTAGCAAAACGTAGTTCAGTTTATAAAGTTGTTGGTGCAGGCATCCCATGATGGTCATATTTTTGCAGAATTTAGTTAGAACCATCAAGTGAGCTTTAGTTAACTCACAAGCTTATATGCATCTAGAACTTTAAGTTATACTCGAATCTACAAAGGTGAAAAAACATGCAGGAACTAAGAATACATCATGTACTTCTAACAAAATCTCAAAACTGGCACATGAGGGGACATATCCCAATATTTAACGTAAGTCGGCATGAAGATGTCCCCAAGATACAAACTTCGTATAATTTATCATGAAATTTGTCCCTGGTAGAGTAAGTCCAAATTTTCATCAATCTTTATTATATCAAAAACTTTTGTTTTCTTCAATTAAATATGCATACCAGACCTCTCCAACAAGATGCACCTCTCCAAAATGCTTTATGAACCTGATAGATATAGAAAGCATGTAGCCATACCTATTCTTGCATGTGCATGTCGAGTTTGAAAAAAAACAAGGTAGCAACATCTTTCCAATAGTTTGCTGAGTGCTAATCACCTTGCAGGCTGAAGAAACACGATGGTATGGGGTGCTAATTAATTCAAACACAAACAACCTAAAAACCAAATTGAGATAGAACCTACTGCACACATACTATTCTGAATTTGATGATCAATTAATTGGCGCCTTTCTATTTGTACACTTATAGACATCTCAAACATCAAAAATCACAGTTCAGATTTTGTTCACATATAACCTAGTATGATCTTCAAAAAACAAGAAATAGAACCTGGTGTGTTGTCTCTTACTACAACGGGAAGCCACCAGCCTCCTTCCTGCTAGCTCTGAGAAACTGCATTTCCATTGTGGTCGAGCACAGGGCGCTTGATGTGGCCACTGCATCATCCATCCTCTCTGATCCATGGACACATAAAAAAGTCGCCATAAACACAAGTCAGTTTGTTGAGACAACATGAACAAATAAAAGTAGAAGATAACTCCATCACTCCTTATGCTGGCCTCGGCAAGTTTGCAGCCACATATTATAGCCACTTCGAACAATAACCCCTACATATTATAGCCACTTCGAACAATAACCCTGAATCGCTCGCCTGCATTTCTTTTGGTTACAAAATTCAAATGAAGTAGCACTACAAATATAGTAGTAAATTGTAGGTACAACATGGACAAAGGGGAATTCTACAGATGCTGCTGTTTTAACCACCGTGAATTATACAGACAACTCTTATTCTGAAAATCGGATGGTAAGGTTCAGAATACCTGTGTACGGTCGGCAATTATGAGTGAACTCTTAATAAATTGAATACTTGAAAACACTTAATAAATCGAATATGCTTTATATGCATCATCTCAAATTGCTTTCCATGGTTCTTCAAATAAAATCTCATAGCTGCACATAACAGAACACTGGGGCCTGAAATAAATCTGAACAAAATGAAGAAAAAGTACAGCAAAAGCTGGCCTAGTGACTTGGTGAGCAATATGATAACGTGATAATATCATGTAGCATAGCTTTGCCATCACGCACAGGAGGACTGGAGGAGTGTTGCCTTTGGAGTCAGCCATGATCTATGGATGAATATATAAGCTAGCTCTGATTTGTAATACGAGGGGAGCAGCCTGGTGTGTTACAAATTCAGCCACCATAGGGGAATCTCATGAACTGAGACAGCCAGGGCGCCATATTCGTCATCGTCTACTACCACCTTGGCCCTGTCAAACTGTGGCGTCGAGCTTGCAGGCAGAGTGGCGAATGGCCACAGTGGAGCCCTCCTCTAGTAACAGGAACGACACAAGCAACAACTATCTGAACACATTTGTGAATGATGAGAATAGGATGGTAAGGTTCAGAATACCTGTGTACGGCCGGCAAGTACTCCTTGCGACGATCGTCGCACCCTGCCCTGGGGTTCAGCGCAGGTGGCGGCGGCGTCTCCCCTCAAAGGTCGGCGGCGGCGGCGACGGCGTCTCCCGTCAGAGACCGGCGACGGCGTCTCCCGTCGGAGAGTGGCGGCGGCGGCGGCTCCTCTAGGAGATTGGAGGCGGCGTCTCCTCTGGCAGGTCGGCGGCGGTGATCCCGGACGTAGGCAGCGGTGATCCCGGACGTCCGCGGCGGCGCCTCCTCTGGGAGAGACGGCAGATCGTACAACGGCGGCAGCGAGAGATGGCAAATCGTACGTTGGCGGCGATCCCGTATCTCGGTGTCGGCGATCTCGTACATCGGCAGCGGGTAGATCGAACGAGATCGCGGCAGATCGTACGTCGGCGGCGGCAAGGAAGCTCTCCCGTACGTCGGCATGGGCAACGAAGCTCTTTCTTTCGATGAGATCGAGATGGGATCGAGAGAAGCGGGTTTGGGTTTTTTTGGCTGCGTGGGATGGGGTGAGGGTGAGGGGAGGATGACGAAAAAAAACCAAGCGCAAATAAACCGCGCAGACTATTTACCAACTGCTCCACTAGGAGTAGAGATTATTATTATTATTATATTAATTATTATTATTAGAGAATTAGAGATTAGAGATTAGAGATTATTTGTTTTCTGAAAATCTATTATTTGTTTCCTAAAGCAAATTGCATTAATGAGAGAGATCCGTTGATTTGGCTAAGGTAGGAAAGAATCTATTATTTGTTTGTTTAAGCAAATTGCATTAATGGGAGAGATCCGTTGATTTGGCTAAGGTAGGAAAAAAATCTATTATTTGTTTTCTAAAGAAAATTGCATTAATGAGAAAGATTTGTTGATTTAGCTAAGATAGGAAAGAATCTATTATTTGTTTGCTAAAGCAAATTGCATTAATGGGAGAGATCCGTTGATTTCGCTAAGGTAGAAAAGAATCTATTATTTGTTTCCTAAAGCAAATTGCATTAATGAGAGAGATTCGTTGATTTGGCTAAGGTAGGAAAGTTAGATCCGTAATCTTTTGTCAATAGGAAAGTGTTGAAAATAAACCGTACCGGACTACCAACTCCTCCATTAGGTTTTTTTTTCGCTGGTTAATTTTCGTAGGTTTTTTTTCGTTGAATTGTCTTGGGTGCGATCGGAGGTTAGGCCCTGGAATGCGTGAGGGCGGGTGGGGGCTTCGGTACGCGGTTTTTGCGGTTCGTGGCGGCTCAGTGTGAGGTGGGACGAGGTACAAAAAAACCATGAAAGATGGGACGAAAAAAAACCTGGAAGCGAGACTACCAACTGCTTCATTAGGAGTAGAAATTGTGGTGAACTTGGTGCAATTTCATTTTGCCTCCTGCCTAGAATATTTTGTTTCCCTTGTCCAACGAGATTGCTTCCAAGACATCTGAAGCTCGTTTCCAACATAGAAAAGAAATGTACTTTGCTTCCATCAACACTGATTCCAAAAAGAGAAAATAATCTGCTCCCAAAGTTACAAATATTTGCTCATATCTATATTGCCCCCGAACGGGAATATAAATTGATATCAAAGAAACATTGTTGATTGTTTGTTCCAACGAACAATGCTTCCAACAGAAATAGCATTTGCTTCCTGTGATATCAGGATTTGCTTCTGTATAAATGAATGGTCACGGGTTAGCTTTGTCTCGGCACAATGCCACCATGGTCCACCTCGATGGCCATGGCACTGCACAGGAGACACGCGGCTGGACCATGGAAGCACTCATTAGCATGACCCATGATTAAAACATAGGGGTTGGCATGTAGGCGGTGGCGTGGAAACGACAGCCACGAGGAGCGAAGAGGACACCAAGGAGGAACATGCAGTAGGGGCTCGCCGTGGAGTGCTCTTCACCGCTGGTGAAGGGTGCCATGGACGGTCGTCGACGGGGCAGCATGACGTCCTCCGGCGTGAGATTCGTCGCTCTTTCTCTACACAGTGAAGCATGGTTGAAATGCCACAAATTCTACGCAGCGAGGAAGCGCATGTTTGAAAAATATGAATCGTTGTTATTCGGAAGCATCATATTCAACACAACAGAAGGGGCAGTGGTTACAACGGAAAAAAGACGTCAAACTTGAAAAAGCATGGTTGTATTGCCAATCCATCTACACATATTTGATAGTATATATGAAGCACCGAATCTCTGTAGAAAAAATCTTGAAATCACAAGACATGCGAGACCTAGTGGAAGCATAGAAACCTGAAAACGAAATTTAGCATCCTTGGCGCAAAGATGTAGGCGCCAAAATTTGTGATAAGTATGATCCAACACAAGTGGGAAGTCTGTGACCCTACATCAACTTGAACTGGGATAAACCATGATTTGAATAAAAAAGCACGCTCTAGCAGCGAGCAATGTTTGCAGGTTTGTACAAGAACTGAACCTAGGGCATGCAAATTGAGGTCGCATGCCAATATTGGGTGGAGTCTGCCGCACGTAGTGCCTTCGGTGCCGAGGTGCGCTCGGGCATGATGCGGTCGAGCTGCCGCAAGCACGTCCACCTCGGCACCTGCGGCAGCTATTGCCTGCTGCCCTGCTGGTACTCCGGTAGCCGAATGATCCAAACGGCAGCCTGCTGAGGGAAGATGCGCTGCTGAGGTGGAACGGAGGCCGCGTCGAGGAGTGGGGCGATGGAATGGATCGGATCTAGCATGGTGATGGGTGATAGATCAGGGCGACCCGGTGGAATCGTGAGCTCCATGGTGAGTGGATTAGGAGTAGGCGCTTAATTAGGGGAGAGGGGAACGGGCAACAGATTTGGGAAAAAATAATGGGAGAGGGGTGCATCGAATGAGATTTCTTTGAGAGATAATGACCGTGGGATGAAACACGAATGAACGGCCCACGATCGGTCTGACGTTTTCTCCATATCAGAAGTATGACGGGGAGCGTTTCCCATTAATGTCCTTGGTTGCTAGTACGAGGCAAACCCCATCAATTTTGCCTCAATTAGTGCTAGTGGCCTTTTGCAAATTGTAATTTTGATATACTGGCCTTGTGTACAAAAAAAATGGAGGTAGTAACTATTTGACTTCCTTCTCCATTGCGGTGACGTCGACGATATCTCGAATGTTGTGGTTTGGCGAAGTGCATTCGACGGAGAACACTGTTGAGGGACACCACAGTAAGTCGTTCGCAAGTGCCGCCTGCAAGCCGAGACAACCGCCTTATTTGCATCCAGGAAGTCTGTTGAACCAAAGGACACGTAAATGTATTAGTACTACTAGTACACAATAGCGTCGTCCGTCCAGCTTAATGTGGTGAGGTGGTTTTTTGAAGAAGACGATGGATAAGCGGAGTCAGCGAAGAGTGAAATGATGGTTGCTTCGCCCGTGCTTTGTGATTTGATGTCTCAATGCTTTGTGATTTGTGATAGAAGGGACAGGGGAGTAGACTCTGTGCTCTATACTGTACATGCGTCCAAGCACGGGAGCAAGAGGAGAGACGTTGCATTTTTCTATTCCTCAATCAATCAATCAGGGAGCTTCGGTTCCATCTTTTTGGCTTTGGCAGCACTGTCCACAATGGTTCTCATCGATGCCAAAAGCTATTTTCACATTTGGCTACACATTATGGATGCCCTTAACCGTACCACTTGGTTTTTCTCCTGTGTGCTATCTATACAAATCTCAATTATATTGATCTAAAAAATTATAGAATCAAGATTAGTAAAAGGAGGTGATTTTGCCACGCGGATGGCGGCGGAGGTTTCTTATTTTTAGAGGACGTCGGCCTGACGGTTTGCTAACATGCGGTCCCATGTGTCAGTGCTTTACCAAGCCGATCCGCATCCCACATGAGGCAGAACAACGGCAGAAGCAACACGTGGTTAACTTGAAGAAGATGAGGGAGAAGCGGATTTAGCAACGAGTGAAATGATGGTTGCTTCGTCCTTCCAACTTCTTTTTCTAGCATTATTACTTCGTCCCTCCAACTTAACTGTGGGAAAGGTGCAGCTTTCTGATTTGACGCCTCATTGCTCATTACTACGCCGGCGCCATGACTGGGGTGCTTCACCCCTGCTGCTCTGCACTGTATTTCGGTATGGCACTGTTAGGGAACGTAGCAGAAATTCAAAATTTTCCTACGTGTCACCAAGATCTATCTATGGAGAAACTAGCAACGAGGGGAAGGAGAGTGCATCTACATACCCTTGTAGATCACTAAGCGGAAGCGTTCAAGTGAACGGGGTTGATGGAGTCGTACTCGTCGTGATTCAAATCACCGATGATCAAGTGCCGAACGCACGGCACCTCCGCGTTCAACACACGTGCAGCCCGGTGACGTCTCCCACGCCTTGATCCAGCAAGGAGAGAGGGAGAGGTTGAGGAAGACTTCATCCAACAGCAGCACAACGGCGTGGTGGTGATGGAGGAGCGTGGCAATCCTGCAGGGCTTCGCCAAGCACCACAGAAGAGGAGGGAGAGAGAGATGCAGGGCTGCACCAACGAGAGATGGAATCGCGTGTTGTGGGCTGCCCAATACCTCAATATATATAGGGAAGGGGAGGGGCTGCGCCCCCTCTAGGGTTCCCACCCCTAGGGGGGCGGCAGCCCTAGATGGGGAACAAGGGTGGCGGCCAAGAGGGGATGGGAGAAGGAGGCGCACCAATATGGGCCCTAAGGCCCATATCCTCTTAGGGTTTGCCCCCTCTCCACCTCTTAGGCGCATGGGCCTTAGTGGGGCTGGTGCCCTTGGCCCATGTAGGCCAAGGAACACTCCCTACAGCCCATGTGCCCCCCGGGGCAGGTGGCCCCACTTGGTGGACCCCCGGGACCCTCCCGGTGGTCCCGGTACGTTACCGATAAACCCCGAAACTCTTCCGGTGACCAAAACAGGACTTCCCACATATAAATCTTTACCTCCGGACCATTCCGGAACTCCTCGTGACGTCCGGGATCTCATCCGGGACTCCGAACAACATTCGGTAACCACATACTAACTTCCTTTATAACCCTAGCGTCATCGAACCTTAAGTGTGTAGACCCTACGGGTTCGGGAGACATGCAGATATGACCGAGACGTTCTCCGGTCAATAACCAACAGCGGGATCTGGATACCCATGTTGGCTCCCACACGTTCCACGATGATCTCATCGGATGAACCACGATGTCAAGGACTTAATCAATCCCGTATTCAATTCCCTTTGTCTATCGGTACGATACTTGCCCGAGATTCGATCGTCGGTATCCCGATACCTTGTTCAATCTCGTTACCGGCAAGTCTCTTTACTCGTTCCGTAACACATCATCCCGTGATCAACTCCTTGATCACACTGTGCACATTCTGATGATGTCCTACCGAGTGGGCCCAGAGATACCTCTCCGTTTACACGGAGTGACAAATCCCAGTCTCGATTCGTGCCAACCCAACAGACACTTTCGGAGATACCCGTAGTGTACCTTTATAGCCACCCAGTTACGTTGTGACATTTGGCACACCCAAAGCACTCCTACAGTATCCGAGAGTTGCACAATCTCATGGTCTAAGGAAATGATACTTGACATTAGCAAAGCTTTAGCATACGAACTACACGATCTAGTGCTATGCTTAGGATTGGGTCTTGTCCATCACATCATTCTCCTAATGATGTGATCCCGTTATCAACGACATCCAATGTCCATGGTTAGGAAACCGTAACCATCTATTGATCAACGAGCTAGTCAACTAGAGGCTTACTAGGGACATGGTGTTGTCTATGTATCCACACATGTATCTGAGTTTCCTATCAATACAATTATAGCATGGATAATAAACGATTATCATGAACAAGGAAATATAATAATAATCAATTTATTATTGCCTCTAGGGCATATTTCCAACAGTCTCCCACTTGCACTAGAGTCAATAATCCAGTTCACATCGCTATGTGATTAACACTCAAGGTCACATCCCCATGTGACTAACACCCAAAGAGTTTTACTAGAGTCAATAATCTAGTTCACATTTACCATGTGATCAACACTCGATGAGTTCTGGGTTTGATCATGTTATGCTTGTGGGAGATGTTATAGTCAACGGGTCTGAACCTTTCAGATCCGTGTGTGCTTTACAAATCTCTATGTCATCTCCTAGATGTAGCTACCACGCTCTATTTGGAGCTGTTCCAAATAACTGTTCTACTATACGAATCCAGTTTACTACTCAGAATAATCTGGATTAGTGTCAAAGTTTGCATCGGCGTAACCCTTTACGACGAACTCTTTTACCACCTCCATAATCGAGAAAATTCCTTAGTCCACTAGTTACTAAGGATAAGTTTGACCGCTGTCCTGTGATCCATTCTTGGATCACTCTTGTACCCCTTGACTGACTCATGGCAAGGCACACTTCAGGTGTGGTACACAGCATAGCATACTGTAGAGCCTATGTCTTAAGCACAGCAGACGACCTTCGTCCTTTCTCTCTATTCTGCCGTGGTCGAGCTTTAAGTCTTAACTTCATACCTTACAACTCAGGCAAGAACTCCTTCTTTGACTGACCCATCTTGAACACCTTCAAGATCATGTCAAGGTATGTGCTCATTTGAAAGTACCATTAAGCATTTTGATCTATCCTTATAGATCTTGATGCTCAACGTTCAAGTAGCTTAATCCAGGCTTTCCATTGAAAAACATTTTCAAATAACCCTATATGCTTTCCAGAAATTCTACATCATTTCTGATCTATGATATGTCGACAACATATATTCATCAGAAATTTTATAGTGCTCCCACTCACTTCTTTGGAAATACAAGTTTCTCATAAACTTTGTATACACCCAAAACTTCTTTGATCATCATCAAAGCATACATTCCAACTCCGAGATGCTCACTCCAGTCCTTAGAATGATTGCTGGAGCTTTGCATACTTATTAGCATCTTTCAGGATTGACAAAACCTTCCGGTTGTATCACATACAACCTTTCCTCAAGAAAATCGTCGAGGAAACAATATTTTGACATCCTATCTGCAAGATTTCATAAATAATGCAGTAATCGCTAATATAATTCCAACAGACTCTTAGCATCGCTACGAGTGAGAAAGTCTCATCGTAGTCAACTCCTTGAACTTGTCGGAAAACATCTTAACGACAAGCCGAGCTTTCTTAATGGTGATACTTACCATCATTGTCCGTCTTCCTTTTAAAATCCATCTGTACTCAACAGCCTTACGACCATCGAGCTGTTCTGCCAAAGTCTACACTTTGTTTTCATATATGGATCCTCTCTCAGATTATATGGCCTCGAGCCATTTATCGGAATCCGGGCCCACCATCGCTTCTCCACAGCTCGTAGGTTCATTGTTGTCTCGCAACATGACTTCCAAGACAGGATTACGTACCACTCAGAAGTAGTATGCATCCTTGTCATCCTACGAGGTTTGGTAGTGACTTGATTTGAAGTTTCATGATCACTATCATAAGCTTCCACTTCAATTGGTGTAGGTGCCACAGGAACAACTTCCTGTGCCCTGCTACACACCAGTTGAAGTGACGGTTCAATAAACTCATCAAGTCTCCACCATCCTCCCACTCAATTCTCGAGACAAACCTTTCCTCGAGAAAGGACCCGATTCTAGAAACAACCCCTTATTGCTTTCGAATCTAAGACAGGAGGTATACCCAACTGTTTTGGGTGTCCTACGAAGATGCATTTGTCCGCTTTGGGTTCGAGCTTATCAGCCTGAAACTTTTTCACATAAGCGTCGCAGCCCCAAACTTTTAAGAAATGACAGCTTAGGTTTCTCTAAACCATAGTTCATATGGTGTCATCTCATCGGAATTGCGTGGTGCCCTATTTAAAGTGAATGTGGTTGTCCCTAATGCCTAACCCATAAACTATTGTGGTAATTCGATAAGAGACATCATGGTATGCATCATATCCAATAGGGTGCATTTATGATGCTCGGACACACCATCACACTATGGTGTTCCAGGCTGTATTAGTTGTGAAACAATTTCCACAATGTCTTAATTCTGTGCCAAACTCGTAATTCAGATATTCATCTCTATGATCATATCATAGATCTTTTATCCTCTTGTCACGACGATCTTTCAACTTCACACAGAAATTACTTGAACCTTTCAATAACTCAGACTCGTGATTCATCAAGTAAATATACTCAACATCTACTCAAATTATCTGTGAAGTAAAACCATAACGATATCCACTACACGCCTCAGCACTCATTGGACTGCACACATCAAAATGTATTACTTCCAGCAAGTTGCTTTCTAGTTCCATTTTACTGAAACCGAGGCTTTCAGTCATCTTGCCCATGTGGTATGATTTGCATGTCTCAAGTGATTCAAAATCAAGTGAGTCCAAACGATCCATCTGCATGGAGTTTCTTCATGCACATACACCAATAGACACGGTTTGCATGTCTCAAACTTTTCAAAAATGAGTGAGTCCAAAGATCCATCAACATGGAGCTTCTTCATGCGTTTTATACCGATATGACTTACGTGGCAGTGCCACAAGTGGGTGGTACTATCATTACTATCTTATATCTTTTGGCATGAACATGTGTATTACTACGATCGAGATTCAATGAACCATTCATTTTAGGTGTAAGACCATTGAAGGCATTATTCAAATAAACAGAGTAACCATTATTCTCCTTAAATGAATAACCGTATTGCGATGGACATAATCCAATCATGTCTATGCTCAACGCAAACACCAATCTCGATGGTAGAGGGAGCGCGCGATGCTTGATCATATCAACATTGGAAACACTTCCAACACATATCGTCAGCTCACCTTTAGCTAGTCTCCGTTTATTCCGTAGCTTTTATTTCGAGTTACTAACACTTAGCAACTGAACCGGTATCTAATACCCTGGTGCTACTAGGAGTACTAGTAAAGTACACATTAACATAATGTACATCCAATATACTTCTATCGACCTTGCCAGCCTTCTTATCTACCAAGTATCTAGGGTAATTCTGCTCCAGTGGCTATTCCTCTTATTACAGAAGCACTTAGTCTCGGGTTTGGGTTCAACCTTGGGTTTCTTCACTAGAGCAGCAGCTGATTTGCCGTTTCATGAAGTATCCCCTCTTGCCCTTGCCCTTCTTGAAACTAGTGGTTTCACCAACCATCAACAATTGATGCTCCTTCTTGATTTCTACTTTCGCGGTGTCAAACATCGCGAATATCTCAAGGATCATCATATATATCCCTGATATATTATAGTTCAACACGAAGCTCTAGCAGCTTGGTGGTAATGACTTCGGAGAAACATCACTATCTCATCTTGGAAGATCAACTCCCACTTGATTCAAATGATTGTTGTACTCAGACAATCTGAGCACAAGCTCAACAATTGAGCTTTTCTCCCTTAGTTTGCAGGTTAAGAAAATCGTCGGAGGTCTTATACCTCTTGACGTGGGCACGAGTCTGAAATCTCAATTTCAGCCGTCAAAACATCTCATATGTTTCGCGACGTTTCAAAATGTCTTCGGTGCCTCAATTCTAAACCGTTTAACTGAACTATCACGTAGTTATCAAAACGTGTATGTCAGATGTTCGCAACATCCACAGACAACGTTCGAGGTTCAGCACACTGAGCGGTGCATTAAGGACGTAAGCCTTCTAAGAAGCAATGAGGACAATCCTCAGTTTACGGACCTAGTCCGCATAATTGCTACTATCAACTTTCAACTAAATTTTCTCTAGGAACATATCTAAACAGTAGAACTATAGCGTGAGCTACGACATAATTTGCAAAATCCTTTTGACTATGTTCAGGATAATGAAGTTCATTTTATGAACTCCCACTTAGATAGACATCCCTCTAGTCATCTAAGTGATTACATGATCCGAGTCAACTAGGCCGTGTCCGATCATCACGTGAGACGGACTAGTCAACGTCGGTGAACATCTTCATGTTGATCGTATCTTCTATACGACTCATGCTCGACCTTTCGGTCTTCTGTGTTCCGAGGCCATGTCTGTACATGATAGGCTCGTCAAGTTAACCCTAAGTGTTTTGCATGTGTAAATCTGTCTTACACCCGTTGTATGTGAACGTAAGGATCTATCACACCCGATCATCACGTGGTGCTTCGAAACGACGAACTGTAGCAACGGTGCACAGTTAGGGGAGAACACTTCTTGAAATTTTAATGAGGGATCATCTTATTTACTACCGTCATTCTAAGCAAATAAGATGTATAAACATGATAAACATCACATGCAATCAAATAGTGACATGATATGGCCAATATCACTTTGCTCCTTTTGATCTCCATCTTCGGGGCTCCATGATCATCATCGTCACCGGCATGACACCATGATCTCCATCATCATGATCTCCATCATCGTGTCTTCTTGAAGTTGTCACGTCATCTATCACTTCTACTACTACAGCTAACGGTTAGCAATAAAGTAAAGTAATTACATGACGTTTATGTTGACACGTAGGTCATAAATAAATTAAGACAACTCCTATGGCTCCTGCCGGTTGTCATACTCATCGACATGCAAGTCGTGATTCCTATTACAAGAACATGATCAATCTCATACATCACATATATCATTCATCACATCATTTGGCCATATCACATCACATAGCATACCCTGCAAAAACAAGTTAGACGTCCTCTAATTGTTGTTTGCATGTTTTACGTGGCTGCTATGGGTTTCTAGCAAGAACGGTTCTTACCTATGCAAAGACCACAACGTGATATGCCAATCGCTATTTACCCTTCATAAGGACCCTTTCCATCGAATCCGATCCGACTAAAGTGGGAGAGACAGACACCCGCCAGCCACCTTATGCAACTAGTGCATGTTTGTCGGTGGAACCGGTCTCACGTAAGAGTACGTGTAAGGTTGGTCCGGGCCGCTTCATCCCACGATGCCGCCGAATCAAGATAAGACTAGTAACGGCAAGCATATTGAACAAAATTAACGCCCACAACTACTTTGTGTTCTACTCGTGCATAGAATCTACGCAATAGACCTGGCTCATGATGCCACTGTTAGGGAACGTAGCAGAAATTCAAAATTTTCCTACGTGTCACCAAGATCTATCTATGGAGAAACTAGCAACGAGGGGAAGGAGAGTGCATCTACATACCCTTGTAGATCGCTAAGCGGAAGCGTTTAAGTGAACGGGGTTGATGGAGTCGTACTCGTCGTGATTCAAATCACCGATGATCAAGTGCCGAAAGCACGGCACCTCCGCGTTCAACACACGTGCAGCCCGGTGACGTCTCCCACGCCTTGATCCAGCAAGGAGAGAGGGAGAGGTTGAGGAAGACTTCATCCAACAGCAGCACAACGGCGTGGTGGTGATGGAGGAGCGTGGCAATCCTGTAGGGCTTCGCCAAGCACCACAGAAGAGGAGGGAGAGAGAGAGATGCAGGGCTGCACCAACGAGAGATGGAATCGCGTGTTGTGGGCTGCCCAATACCTCAATATATATAGGGAAGGGGAGGGGCTGCGCCCCCTCTAGAGTTCCCACCCCTAGGGGGGGCGGCAGCCCTAGATGGGGAACAAGGGTGGCGGCCAAGAGGGGATGGGAGAAGGAGGCGCACCAATATGGGCCCTAAGGCCCATATCCTCTTAGGGTTTGCCCCCTCTCCACCTCTTAGGCGCATGGGCCTTAGTGGGGCTGGTGCCCTTGGCCCATGTAGGCCAAGGAACACTCCCTACAGCCCATGTGGCCCCCCCGGGGCAGGTGGCCCCACTTGGTGGACCCCCGGGACCCTCCCGGTGGTCCCGGTACGTTACCGATAAACCCCGAAACTCTTCCGGTGACCAAAACAGGACTTCCCACATATAAATCTTTACCTCCGGACCATTTCGGAACTCCTCGTGACGTCCGGGATCTCATCTGGGACTCCGAACAACATTCGGTAAACACATACTAACTTCCTTTATAACCCTAGCGTCATCGAACCTTAAGTGTGTAGACCCTACGGGTTCGGGAGACATGCAGACATGACCGAGACGTTCTCCGGTCAATAACCAACAGCGGGATCTGGATACCCATGTTGGCTCCCACACGTTCCACGATGATCTCATCGGATGAACCACGATGTCAAGGACTTAATCAATCCCGTATTCAATTCCCTTTGTCTATCGGTACGATACTTGCCCGAGATTCGATCATCGGTATCCCGATACCTTGTTCAATCTCGTTACCGGCAAGTCTCTTTACTCGTTCCGTAACACATCATCCCGTGATCAACTCCTTGATCACACTGTGCACATTCTGATGATGTCCTACCGAGTGGGCCCAGAGATACCTCTCCGTTTACACGGAGTGACAAATCCCAGTCTCGATTCGTGCCAACCCAACAGACACTTTCGGAGATACCCGTAGTGTGCCTTTATAGCCACCCAGTTACGTTGTGACATTTGGCACACCCAAAGCACTCCTACAGTATCCGGGAGTTGCACAATCTCATGGTCTAAGGAAATGATACTTGACATTAGCAAAGCTTTAGCATACGAACTACACGATCTAGTGCTATGCTTAGGATTGGGTCTTGTCCATCACATCATTCTCCTAATGATGTGATCCCGTTATCAACGACATCCAATGTCCATGGTTAGGAAACCGTAACCATCTATTGATCAACGAGCTAGTCAACTAGAGGCTTACTAGGGACATGGTGTTGTCTATGTATCCACACATGTATCTGAGTTTCCTATCAATACAATTATAGCATGGATAATAAACGATTATCATGAACAAGGAAATATAATAATAATAAATTTATTATTGCCTCTAGGGCATATTTCCAACAGGCACATGGACCCGGTAGCATGATGTCCCACATGTCGGCGAACGGGACTAGAACATTTATGAAAGCGAGCGCTCCACCCTTACGACGGAGGAGTACATGACACGGCGACCCCGTGAACTGTCACTTGTACTGTATAGTACTATAGTTTTGCTATCTTGCACGATCCATCGATACAAACCCGATTAAACAGGAAAGGGCGGGATTTTTCCCACGCGGTAGATGATACTGGCCATACATTTCAAAGGCAGTTTTAATGTATGCAAACTAAATAATTAAGTAACAATATGATATATAGTAAAACTAAAAACACATATGATTTATTGTGTTAGAGTGCAGTAGTAGTGTTGTATTGCATAGTTGTTAGATATAACATGCGAGAACGTATAGAGATGTTGTTTTGGAGGGCCTACAGAGAGAAAAGCGTAACACGGTCACCGAACTTCAGAATACGCTCATTACGGTCACTATATACATTTTGCGGTGCTTATACGGTCACTTGCTCACTGTTCAGCATCGGATTGCACTCTGTTGACTAGCCAAATAGTCTGCGTGGCACCATGTTGACTAGTTAAATTGACCATGTTCCTTGTGGGTCTCACATGTCAGTTCACATAGGAAAAAGGTTAGATAAACACAAATTTACGCAGGCGCGGCAAGACTCCAACCCATGCGCGGGAATCACCTGGTTGTGTATGTGTGTGTCAAGGCCTGATGTGTGCGCATGCACGTGTAGGTTGAGCACTTGAGCGTGAGAGTGTGTGTTGGTCGTGTGGTGTGTGCATGCATGCGTGCGTGTGTGCGTGTGAGTGTTGCGTGCGTGCGTGGCTGCGTGTGTACGTGTGAGTGTTGTGTGCGTGCATGGCTGCATGTGTTCGTGTGAGTTTTGCGTGCATGTAGTTCGTGTGCATGCGTGCGTGTGTGTATAATCACCACACCAGCTCATGTGTGTTAAAACAGACGGCTCAGCATACCAATACAAGGCCACCTTGTCCGCTGTGACCGCGGTCATGACTTCGAACCACCGTGCAATATTTTTTTCGTCGTTTGTTTTCATTCTTACTAGCAAGATGCCCGTGCGTTGCACGTAACATCAAGATGCATTTGTATGACTAGTTTATCTTGTGAGAGAAAAGGATGAACGAGGGAAGGCCTTATTTGCAAATGTGGACAGGTGTGTGGGTACCTTTTTGCCAAATTGCCATAGTTTCCTTCCTATCCATCAGATATAAATCGGCCGGCCTATATTGCAGGATGGCAGGCACACCGTCATCACCAACTCTGTTTTTTATAAGAGTGTAGAAGAGTAGATACAAGCTGATAGGTGGGCCCAATGGTAGTGAGATAATGTGATGCAACACTAGAGGTGCCACGTGAGGCGTTTAACTTGTCAACTAGTCGTGTCTTGAGCAAATACAGAGTTGTACGGTGAGCCCATGATTGTATAATAACCACAAATCGTAAATGGTGACCGTAATGAGTGGATTCTGAAGTCCAATTTACGTATCGTGCTTTTGCTCCAAATACAATGTTCGTCACTGTATATATCGCGAGAGAAAGATGAAACATGCGTGAATGTGTTGGGGGCTTACTTTTAGAGGACCTGGAGATAGTTTGTGTGCGTACGTGAAAGGGGCGTAGAGGGGGTGTATGCGATGGGGAGAGAGATGCTCTTCATTCCTCTTTATTATGACTAACTTTATATATAGTATAAAAATATAAAAATTCACAGTGCGGAATAAATATCATTGTGGGCACCATGCAATGCAAATTAACGTTCATACTCCTCCATATGACTTTGTAATATTGTATATATGTAGAAATTCTAAAATAATTTATCGGCCACACTTTATTCAAAAGGAATGTTGTATGCGAAATAAGCGTGAAGAGAGGGCTTTTTAGATCAATGGGGTACGTGATGTAACATGTGTGAATGTGTAGTTGATGTATTTGGCAGGGCCTAGAGAGGTATGTGTGTGTATTACGTATTTGAGAGAGGCATGGATAGAGGGGCCAGCGGGGGGAGGGGGTGTGGGAGAGATAGCACGAGAAATGAGAGAGGTCTAGAGAGAGAGATACTAATATGATGTCACGACGAGAGATTCTCTTGAGTGTGTATATGCAAGGGGGAGGGGATAGAGGCACGAGTAGATTTTTTTATGTGTGTGGTGTCTGTGTTGGTATGTGTGGGTGTGAGAAGATAACGAGACCTGGGGGCAGAGGGTGTGTCACCGCGTGAGGTCCGGTGGGTCGATGTGAGGCCCTTGGTTCAGTTTCGCCCTGCGCCGTCGGCTCGTGATGCATTTAGGGAGACCCATGCACTAGTAGAAAACGGGCCTATTGTCCCGATTCGTAAGGGCCTTTAGTCCCGGTTCATGAACTGGGACTAAAGGGTCATTACTAATACCTCCCCCCTTTAGTCCAGGTTCAAACCAGAACCGGGACAGATGGGGCTCCACGTAGCCGCTGCCGGCAGCCCAGGCAGGGGGGCCTTTGGTCCTGGTTGATGACATAAACCGGGACCAAATGGCTTCCACGCGTCTGCAGCTGGCTGGAGCTGAGGTTTTTCTTTTTTTTAAAAGTGGCTGTTTTAGGGGTTTAGGGGGTTATTTTTAGGTTGTTATTAGCTAGCTAATAGAGAGAAGTGTCCTCTCTTATATCTTCATCCTTGGTTTACCAACACTACTGCTATGTTCATTTCACCCGCAGATATATAATAATTACTCATGCATGCTTGCATCATACATCATCATATATAATAACAAGTCCTACTAATCAAGCATCATCATACAACTTCTACTCGTTATTAATAATAAGTCATACGATCTCATCCTCATAGTCATCGAACCCAACCCTACATAATTGTTCTTAGCACATGATCATCAGTATCAGGTAGGACCTAAACACACTTAAGGTAAAATAGCATAAAACAATATAGACCCTAACTCTCCATTATGAAGAATGGAGATCATCCTGTCTCCAATTCTTGCGCCTCGCTTCCTTTTGCTTCCAAGAAGCTCCTTACGACCGTCCATACATTTTCTCCATTCTTTGATTGTCATGTCTCCACTTCTTTTAGAAATCCGGTATGGACAGTTGAGATTCGTAGGATGACCTGGATATATGTTCAAAACACGAAGGCTGCCGCCATTCTGATACATCAAATGAGGCACACAATCCTCTGGGATTCTCTGTTGAAAAACATAGTAATAACTTCGTAGTTAGCAATGATGTACTAGTTTTAGAAGTATGCAAAAAGATGCACGGATGTCGTAATAGTAAAAAAATCTTACAAGGGTATCTCCATGGTAGTTACCGTAGTTCAACACGTGCACTAGTGGCACATATTGACCATAATGTTGAGGAGTTCGATTGTAGATATTGTAATTCTCAAGATCATTACAAAATCGAACCAGATGAGTTTTCTCCTTGTAAGTTAACTCAGAGCCATCGGTGTAGTAAGTTCTATCTACCATCTTCTGCACATTCTTTGATACTTCAAAATAAGCTGTCAATGGAAATAAGCTGTCAACTATTTTGAAATGAACAATATAAATTAGTTAATAATTAACTATGTTTGAGAAACTCACATAGCGGTAGAACTGGAGGAGTATCAACAAGGACCCAAATGTCCATATTGTCTTGCTCGATTTCAGGATCACCAAGATCCATGGTGACAAGCATACCCTCATCAAAACCATACAATTTGCAAAATGCTTCCCAATTTTTGCAACCAAAATGGGTTACGCTCTCAGCATTATACAACTTTACTTCAAAATCCACATCATGATGGGTCCTTAGGTGAATTTTCTTCGTTTCAAAATTTTCATGGTCTTCAAAATCCATCCTCTCCAAGACATAGCGTCTTGCATGGCATGGGATAAACTATACTCGAATTGTAAAAGATGAAAATTACACGTTGAAATAGTTGAAGTCATGCTTAATTATGAAAAAAAACACTTGTCGTCGTTGCGTACCGTTTCAACTTCGAAGGTCTCCTCGAGCTTAATGCTGAAGCGCCGACCATCGTCCAGGTGAGGCCTGTCGCACTGACCTTGATCGTCGTGGCACCAGTCGCACTCCCCCGGGAGACTTCCGTCATCCGATGATGACATTTCCTATATGTTCATAATTCAAAGACTAAATTAGATCATTATTATTCAACTAATTATATGCATATGCCTTGCATAGTGCTCTCCAATTTAAGCATTCAATAAGAAAAATCAAATCGCAAAATAAAGTAGTATTCAAATTAGGATGCATTCAATTATAAGAAAAACTACATCATCTCCATGTGTCCGTACATCGAATATTATCACTAATACACGTGTAATACTATCATACATATCGCCAGTACAGCTAGAACCGTAGCGCCCGACGGGTATCGGCTCGGGCGGTGGACACCCAAAGGGAAGGAACCATCACAGGATCATAGCTCCAGTGAGATCCCTGAAGAACCTGCCAGGTATTCTCGAACCTGCCCTCCAACGCAACCATGTAGCGATGAACGTGCTGGTCCTCCTCGCTGACACGGTGACGTACCACCTAGCGGTGTCCAGAAGCCTCGGCACCGTCACTGGCCCACGCGACCACCACCAAACAAGGATCGGGTCAACGACGGGCTGGCTCCTCACCAAGCTACGCCCCCCGGAAGGTAGCGCCTCCCAGTACCACCCCGGCGGAGCCCAGTCTAGGACATGGCCCATCTGGTCAAGCAGGTGTCGTACTCCGCCGACTCGATGACGAGGATGCGGAATAGGCATCGTCCACGTCGATGCGGGAATAATTTCTTTAAATAAAAAATAAACTAGTTCTATTAATTTTCTTGCTAAAAATAAACTACTTCTACAGTAAAATAAACCAGTTTTATTAAATCAACTAGTTCAACTACTAAGCACTTACTATAAATAGAGTAATGTAGTACTTACTAAAAACAAACAAGTTTACCTAGTTCTAACTAATTCCATTAAACACTTTCTAAGTAGTACTAATTACTAAAAGTTATCGGGGAGGGGGGGTATATCGACAACAACATACCCGATAAAAAAATAAGAAGAGGAAGAAGAAGAAAAAAAGAGGAGAAGAAGAAAGGAATAGAAGAGGAAGAAGAAGAAAAAAAGAGGAGAAGAAGAAGGAATAATAGAGGAGATTCCTTCTTCTTCTCCTCTTTTTTTCTTCTTCTTTTTCATCTTCTTATTTATTTCTCCTGTTATTCCTCTCCTCTTCTTATTCTTCTTCTTCTTCTTCTCCTTCTTCCTCTTCTTATTTTCCTTTTTTCTCTCCTTCTTTTTCTTCGAAATATGAACATATACGTAAATTGACAAAGATAATTCTATGAACAAAAAAATCATAAAAATTCTATGAACAAAATTACAAAAGATAAAAAACATAAGAAATCTATGAACAAAATTACAACAGAAAAAAATCATAAAAAATCTATGAACAAAATAAAAATTCTATGAACAAAATTACAACAAAAAATTCATAAAAATTCTATGAAAAAATCGACATATTCTTTGCATATATATGAACACACAAACTTTTGCATATGCAACAATAATATCACCAAAAAAATGTATGAACAGTAAAAAATTCTAACTTTTGCATCTAAACTATATATCTAAATTAACTACAACAATTTAATTAACTATACATCTAAACTACGCATCTAAATTAACTAACAACTCAATTAACTTTACATCCTAAATTACGCATCTAAATTAACTACACATCTAAATTAGGAAATTACGCAACGGGCCAGAGCGGCGATCGACGAGGAGGCCGGCAGGACACGGGGGTGACGGTGAGGGGCGCGGCGACGGTGACGGTGAGAGGCGCGGAGACGGCGACGGTGAGGGGGTGCGGCGCGACGGGCGATGAGGAGGCAGGGGGCGGCGACAGCGACGGTGAGGGGCACGGCGTCGGCAGCGAGGAGGCAGGGGGGCACGGGACGGCGACGGCGTCTGCGGCCGCGCGGGACGGCGTCGGAGGCAGGGGCGACGACGAGGCACAGCCTGGCGGCGTCGTCGGGCGGGGAAGGAACAAACTGAATGAAAAATTTCACAAGTGCTACTTATATAGACGAAGCATTGGTCCCGGTTCGTGCCAGAAACCGGGACGAATGCACCCTTTAGTCCCGGTTGGTGGCACCAACCGGGACCAAAGGCCACTTTTCGGCAGCCCAAAGGGCGGGAAGTGGCGGCCTTTAGTCCCGGTTGATGGCACCAACCGAGACCAATTCCGCCCTTTAGTCCCGGTTGGTGCCACCAACCGGGACCAATGGCCTTGTGCTGGCGCGGTGGTGGGAGTTTAGTCCCACCTCGCTAGTTGAGAGTGACCAGCACCTGTTTATAAGCTCCGCTGCCTCTTCCCTCTCGAACTCCTCTGAATTGCAGGCTTATGGGCCTAATTGGACACTGCAATGCCTGTGAGCCTACTGGGCCTACTACGGGCCTGAATCCTGGCCCATGGTTGGGTTTCTCGTCGTATTCAGGCCGTGATGGCCCAGTAGGTGGCATTTTTTTCTATTTATTTTTTCGTTTCTACTTAGAACTAAATACTTATAGTTTTTTAGTGATTTCTTTTTTCTTTTAGGTCACAAAAATTATAAACTTTCTGTTAGTGCCATTAGCTTTAAAATTTGAATAGTTTAAATTTAATTTTTTTAAAATTTGTGTGAATCACTAGTTTATGAATCACTAGTTTACTAAATTTGTGTGAAAACACTTTGTAGAATAGTTAAAATTTATTTTTGAGTCAATCTTTTTCCTGCTATTTAATAGTAGGTGGCACTTTTTTTTGTTTTGTAGTGATTTCTTTTTTATTTTAGGTCACAAAAATTATAAACTTTCTGTTAGTGCCATTAGTTTTAAAAATTGAATAGTTTAAATTTGAATTTTTTAAAATTTGTGTGAATCACTAGTTTATGAATAACTTTACTCAATTTGGTAATTTTAGTTAGTCATAACAAATATTATAGGCATTTTTTCCCTTTTTTGCTATTTATTTTTTCATTTCTACTTAGAACTAAATACTTATAGTTTTTTAGTGATTTCTTTTTTCTTTTAGGTCACAAAAAATAGAAACTTCTCTGTTAGTGAACATAGATGCACTTATAGAGAAAATTAAACATAAATTCATAATTAATTTCTATTTATGAATTTAGGTCCAATTTCCTCTATAGGTGCATCTATTTTCACTTTGAGAGGAGCTCAAGAATGCAGAGAGGGACGGGCTTATAAACAGGTGTGGGCGCCCTTCGGTTGGCGAGGTGGGACTAAACTCTGGGCCAACCCTTTAGTCCCGATTCGTGGCATGAACCGGGACTAAAGGGGAGCCTTTGGTCCCAGTTCGTGGCATGAACCGGGACCAATGGTGGTGGGCCAGGAGCCAGGCCCATTGGTCCCGGTTCGTTCCACCAACCGGGACCAAAAGGTCCAGACGAACCGGGACCAATGGCCCACGTGGCCCGGCCGGCCCCCTGTGCTCACGAACCGGGTCCAATGCCCCCATTGGTCCCGGTTCTAGATTGAACCGGGACTAATGGGCTGACCCGGCCTGGACCGTTGCCCCCTTTTCTACTAGTGATGGATGACTTGTCGTACAAGACAGCGATAGCAGAATTGTGAAGGACTCTGTGTCCACTGACAAAGCCGGCTAGGATTTGTAACCCTGGGTTCTCGGACTAAGGTAACCCCTTATCTCTGATATTACTATTCATCCAACCTAACTTTAAGGGGCATCCTACAGAATGCTCGGCTAGAATCATACTCGTTGATTAGGAAGAGAGGTGTGAGACAATGCGTGAGAGACATGCCTAAAGATAATGTGCGTACAGGAGACACGTAGGTAGGTCTATGTATATAGAAAGGATCGATGGGGATTGTGCGTGTGTATGCTTGTGAGAGGAAGAGTGCTTGTGATAAAGGTTAGTGAAAACAGTCGTAAATGGTTACGAGAGGGAGGGAGGGTTATATCGAGAGCATGTCTGCGAGAAAGACACCTTGGGAGAGAGTGTGTGAGCATGTGTGAGAGACCACCGATGGAGAGTGAAACTACACGTAAAAACTGATGTACACATGGATTAAAGATATAAATTGTATCAAAATATTAGGATGGGATCATGATATTTACAATTCGTGTAAGGAAAGGTCATTGATCCATCAGACATCTAGATTCTATCGAATTTGAGCATGTCTATGTTATTATTCGACATAATTGATCCACATAGTTAGTATTTTGAACTCCACACAATGCATCGCTTTAGCAATCGAATATAAACGTGAGTATAGTTCATGTTGTGTGTGTAAAGCACATTATACATACGAAAGTTACACAACGAACATTATAAATAGCTAGCTATGAACTAGCATACATTTGAATTCAACTTAAGGTGGTTTAAAAAAATCGAATTCAACATTAAGTCCATTCAATTATTTGAATTCAATATCATGGCATTTGTAAATCATACCTAAATTATGGGGGCACCAATCTTTGCTCTGATTTTGTACAGAATAGCATATATAGTCGTGTACAAAATAGATTCAAATTTAGCTCCTACATTCCAAAATTATCATAGTTATAGGATTTTCAAGTGTCAAAAATTCAAAAACAAGCGGATAATTTAACGAGGTTTTCAAACATACAAGGTCAAATTTAACGTTGTCTATTTAGGTCAATCCTCAAAGTTCAAGAGTACTCTAAACGTGAATGCTTCTGTTTCAAAATTTCGAACGAAGCGCCAAAAGAGCCTCTACTCGCCCGAAACCGCGTGAGACCAATGTTTGGTAGTAGAAGGAAATTACTTGTCTAACTCCAACCTGTGAAACCTACCGTCTCGACGTCCAAAGGTCTAAACTAGGGTAGGTTTGTAGCTTCATCTAGACGCCACGCAATTCATATACAATGGCCACCTAAGCACACATGCGCGCGGCCGAAATCGCTCCCGCCCACTATTTGGGACACCTGGGATTACCATCCTACCCCCGACCCGTAGTAGGTCCGAAATTTAAGAGGGGGGTAAAGTTTGTACTTTCCCCAAATTTCAAACAAGCGCGTCCCACCTATTCAAAAAAGCCAAAAACAAGCGCGTACCAGACCGTAACATGGTTCTCCCTTAGCTCCCCCCGTCCGATTCCCCATTTGTACTCTGTGGGCGCCAAAACTACCTCTCCACCAGCCGCGAAACCCCGGCATCCTCCGTCCGCCACCCCATCCCATCCATCAATCGCCGCCCTCCTCCATCATGCCGGAGCCGATACCCCGACGTCTTCGTCCACCGCAACCTCAGCCGCAACGCCCTCCACAGCTAGTAGTTGAGCCGAGGCCGAGCCGTCCGTACCCGAGCCAGTTCAACCATGTCGTCCTGCGCCTCACCGCTGCCGCTCCAACTTCACCACCGTCCACCGCACTGGAGCTGTTCCTGCTACGCCGTCCTTCGCCGCCTCGGATCTGCTTCCCCTCCGCCGACATACGGCCACGGCAACACAGTCAACAATTTGGCCATGGGTTCGTCCAAGCATGCACCCTCCTCCGAAACATCGGTTCCCCTGGCAAAAAGAAGAAGATCGCCGCGACATGTGGAGGAGACCAGACCGGCAACCGAAAATTGTACCCCTCTTCCCTTATTCGTGCAAATCTTACGTGTCTGCTTGCACGGTATTCATCCCACATAAGACACTAGTTGACCGCTTCTTCTTGATACTAGATGTTCCTAGTAACTCGCGATGCACAAGGTTTCTCCTCATATACTATTTCACCTTAGCTAGAGGTCCGTCGCCCCCCCTGGATTTCAATTTCTGGTGAGTTGATTCCCAATTAACGGAATCATTCCCCGGCGTAACATGCACTAGTCCGCCTATTACGCCGGGGAAGCAGCGCCTCGGTGTTTATCTTAGGGGCGTGTGGGGCCTAGAGGTGCTGGCGCCCGATCTGGAGGTCGGTCGGGATTAAAGGGATGGCCTAGGGGCGCTGCCAATCACGGCAGTGGTGTGAGGTCAAGGGGAGGGCGTGACGACGGAGGCAGGGGTCTGGGCCGGTGGTCGCTGGCGGTTCGAGAAAGATCGTGAACAGTGACTGGTGGGAGGTAGACGAAGGCCATCTGCCTGTTCCTTATAGATCGGACGGTTCATAAAAAACTACTGACCTATTTATTTTAAGTCGACTGTTATCTTGATAGGACCACATGTGGTGGTGTGCTGGAGAGTACCTGCATTTCCTGTGCTCATATATTACAAAATCATACGGAGTAGAATCTAATTTTGCTTGCCATGCAATGTTGTAGAGCTATCATTTGTCTCATGTCATTTATTTTTCACCCACCTGCTATCTGCTAATTTTACGGTGCACTAGTTCGGCACACACTTCACTCATACTCTCACTATTGTGTTTTTATGAAAGGGTATTTCAGACTCTGCCTTGAATGAAGCAGAAAAGAAAAGAGAGAAGTTGCTCCAGCATGGTACGCGGCTAGGCTAGACACATTTCAACGTTATAAAGGGTGCAGTGTCAGCATATGGAGACGGTAAACGTAGCTCTGCAGTTGATGATCTCAATTGCCACACAACCATCCCAGATGCTTGCTTTAACTTCGCGGTGTCATATGTGGTTGCATGTTGCATATGGTGTCTAGATTGTATTCGAAAGGCCGAAGTCGGTCTTTATCAAGATAAGGAAAGATATTTTTACATGAACCACCATCACGGGAGCACCAGAAGACAAATAGCTAGTTAGGGCACTGGCCGAGCCAGTGACAGGCCCAGCACAGACATGCATCACCTGGAAACCAACTAAAAATCCAAGATGGTGGCGAAGCAGCCCGCCTCCCACTAGGCTCTCAGGTCCTAGATGATCATGCTCACCACTCCAGCCGGATGTCTAGCTTGTATTGCTTCCAATTTGGTTAAATTGCATGTGCTTAGCTTACACACTATACCTTTGAATATGACATGCCTTCCTGTTTTTGGTACATAGTAGTACATCTGTCTATTAACCATGTTCTTACATCAAACTAATGTTCTTGTGTATCCCTCATCAATCACTTATGATGAGGCAGTCAGGCCAGTGGACTACTGTGATAAAAGATCCTCATTTAAAGAATGCAGCGTCAGCCTCCCCACATGGTTCTCAAGAAACAGCAAGGCTAGATGAAGATACTGAACGTAGCTCTATAGTTGATCACCGCATTTCCCCTACACTAGCATCGCATGTGCTTGCTCTAACTTGGCAGTGTGATATGTGGTTGCATGTTGCAGATGGTGTCTAGATTGTAATTCTTCCAATCTGGTTAAATTGCATGTGCTATTCTGCTTAGTTTATACATTATACATGTTAATGTGACATGCCTTCCTATTTTTAGTACATAGTACATCTGTCTATTAAGCACGTCCTTACATAAAACTATTGTTTTTTTGTATCCCGCATAAATCAATATGACGAGACACCTTTAGTATATGCAGTTTGATATTAGTTGCATCTTTCATATGATTTATAGCATGCGCTGCTTCTAATTTGTTGAGATGCCATTTATGATGGGACGCTTTTAACTTGGCAGAGTCATATTGGTTGCATCTTTCATGTGGTGTCTAGCTTGCATTGCTTCGTATTTATTGAAATGGTTTCTGCTTAGTTTACACAAACAATTGTGAATATGCCATGCTGTGCTGTTTTTCGTATTATTCCATCCCGGAATCATGTGTTTGCCTTACATCAAAGTAGTGATTGTCAGTATCATGCATGAATGAGTTCTAAAGAGTGAATTTTATTGCTTTTTCTTGTCAGTTTTACTTGACAATTCAAAATCAATAAAGTGGAAGGAAGTTAGCAAGGCAGAGGATGAAGGTGCTCCTTCCAAATGGAGGGCCTCTATAGATTCTACTCCTCCATCCCCCCAAGATGATTTCCAAGACAACACATGCATAGACACTCAACGTAGTTGTGTTGGTGATGAGCACGTGTCCCCTAGTGCACCATCACAGGTGCTCCCTCTAACTTGGCACTGTTATATGTGGTTGCATGTTATGTATGATGTCTAGCTTGTATTGCTTCTAATTTTGTTGAATTTCATCTGCTTACTTTACACATTATGCTTGTGACTAAGACACGTG
Organism: Triticum monococcum; assembly: GCA_034509565.1. Lineage (NCBI taxonomy): Eukaryota > Viridiplantae > Streptophyta > Magnoliopsida > Poales > Poaceae > Triticum > Triticum monococcum. The sequence goes on along the minus strand of CM067843.1, from coordinate 57,851,009 downwards.
TTCCTGTTTCTAGAACATACAATATCTGTCTATCACACCATGTTCTTACATCAAATTACTACTGTTGTGTAACCTGCAACAATCACTTATAATAAGACACGTTTGACTTGGGAGTGTGATATAGGTTACATCTCACATTCTTTTCTAGCTTGTACCACTTCTAATTTGTTGAAATGGCACTGATGACGAGACAGTTTTAACTTGGTAGAGTGATATTCGTTGCATCTTTCATATGGTGTCTAGCTTTCATTGCTTCTAATTTGTTGAAATGCCTTCTCCTTAGTTTACACATCATAAGCTGTGAATATGAAATGCTGTGAATATGCAATGGCACTAATGACGAGAGACCTTTAACTTGGTAGTGTGATGTTGTTTGCATCTTGCATATGATTTATTTCTTGTACTGCTTCACATTTGTTTAAACGACATTTATGATGAGACACTATTAACTTGGCAGAGTGATATTTGTAGCATCTTTCATATGGTGTCTACCTTCCATTGCATTGCTTCTAATTTAGTGAAATGTCTTCTGCTTAGTTTACACATCATAGTTCTGGTTATCTCATGCCGTCCTGTTTTTTGTACATATTACATCCTCCTATCATGTGGTTGTCTAACATCAAAGTTCAGTTCGTCTGTATGACGCATCAATTTGTTCTGAAGAACTAAATTGTTATTCGTTTTTCTTGTCGGCTTGACTTAACATGGCACAGAGAAAGATGAAGCAACACAGAACGACAGGGAAAAGGAAGTGGAAGAATCCTGCAGATTCTGCTGGTACTGATGGTGCAATAGAAGATTAAAGTCCAGTGGAAAATTGTACCGACAGGGTATCTCGTGCTACATGAGCTGCAGAACAAGCCAAACAGAAACAAATAGCTGCCACCAAACAAGCAGAGACAACCCTAGTTATTGCAACACCTTCCACGGTACCACCAGCTGCACGATTTACTCATTGGTCAACTCAGCTAGCAACACGTTCCCAAGCTCCCTTGCCACCTGAAACTACTTCCGAAGCACTCTTGACACAAGATGAGTTGGCAAGATCAGATGAACTTTGTGAGCTTCAACAGCAAGAAGGTAGTTGCTGGAGTCAAGTTACAGTTGCATGCTTCTTTATATGTAGTCTCATAGTTTGATGTTGTAGGATCGGAAGTATGTCTAGAGGGGGGTGATTATACTACTTGACCAAATAAAAATCTAGACTTTTCCCAATTTTAGTTCCTGGCAGATTTTAGTTATCTTAGCACAAGTCAAGCAATCTCACATGATTCAAGCAAGCATGCAAAAGAGTATATGAGCAGCGGAAAGTAAAGCATGCAACTTGCAAGAATGTAAAGGGAAGGGTTTGGAGTATTCAAACGCAATTGAAGACACGGATGTTTTTGGCGTGGTTCCGATAGGTGGTGCTATTGTACATCCACGTTGATGGAGACTTCAACCCACGGAGGGTAACGGTTGCGCGAGTCCACGGAGGGCTCCACCCACGTAGGGTCCACGAAGAAGCAACCTTGTCTATTCCATCACGGCCGTCGCCCACGAAGGACTTGCCTCACTAGCGGTAGATCTTCACGAAGTAGGCGACCTCCTTGGCCTTACAAACTCCTTGGTTCAACTCCACAATCTTGTCGGAGGCTCCCAAGTGACACCTAGCCAATCTAGGAGACACCACTCTTCAAGAAGTAACAAATGGTGTGTTGATGATGAACTCCCTGCTCTTGTGCTTCAAATGATAGTCTCCCCAACACTCAACTCTCTCTCACAGGATTTGGATTTGGTGGAAAGAAGATTTGAGTGGAAAGCAACTTGGGGAAGGCTAGAGATCAAGATTCATATGGTAGGAATGGAATATCTTGAGCTCAACACAAGTGTAGGTGGTTCTCTCTCAGAAAATGTGTATTGGAAGTGAAGATCTGTTCTGATGGCTCTCTCCACGAATGAAGAGTGGGTGGAGGGGTATATATATGTTGGAAATATGCCCTAGAGGCAATAATAAATTGGTTATTATTATATTTCCTTGTTCATGATAATCGTTTATTATCCATGCTATAATTGTATTGATAGGAAACTCAGATACATGTGTGGATACATAGACAACACCATGTCCCTAGTAAGCCTCTAGTTGACTAGCTCGTTGATCAATAGATGGTTACGGTTTCCTAACCATGGACATTGGATGTCGTTGATAACGGGATCACATCATTAGGAGAATGATGTGATGGACAAGACCCAATCCTAAGCATAGCACTAGATCGTGTAGTTCGTATGCTAAAGCTTTGCTAATGTCAAGTATCATTTCCTTAGACCATGAGATTGTGCAACTCCCGGATACTGTAGGAGTGCTTTGGGTGTGCCAAATGTCACAACGTAACTGGGTGGCTATAAAGGTACACTACGGGTATCTCCGAAAGTGTCTGTTGGGTTGGCACGAATCGAGACTGGGATTTGTCACTCCGTGTAAACGGAGAGGTATCTCTGGGCCCACTTGGTAGGACATCATCAGAATGTGCACAGTGTGATCAAGGAGTTGATCATGGGATGATGTGTTACGGAACGAGTAAAGAGACTTGCCGGTAACGAGATTGAACAAGGTATCGGGATACCGACGATCGAATCTCGGGCAAGTATCGTACCGATAGACAAAGGGAATTGAATACGGGATTGATTAAGTCCTTGACATCGTGGTTCATCCGATGAGATCATCGTGGAACGTGTGGGAGCCAACATGGGTATCCATATCCCGCTGTTGGTTATTGACCGGAGAACGTCTCGGTCATGTCTGCATGTCTCCCGAACCCGTAGGGTCTACACACTTAAGGTTCGATGACGCTAGGGTTATAAAGGAAGTTAGTATGTGGTTACCGAATGTTGTTCGGAGTCCCAGATGAGATCCCGGACGTCACAAGGAGTTCCGAAATGGTCCGGAGGTAAAGATTTATATGTGGGAAGTCCTGTTTTGGTCACCGGAAGAGTTTCGGGGTTTATCGGTAACGTACCGGGACCACCGGGAGGGTCCCGGGGGTCCACCAAGTGGGGCCACCTGCCCCCGGGGGGCCACATGGGCTGTAGGGAGTGTTCCTTGGCCTACATGGGCCAAGGGCACCAGCCCCACTAAGGCCCATGCGCCTAAGAGGTGGAGAGGGGGCAAACCCTAAGAGGATATGGGCCTTAGGGCCCATATTGGTGCGCCTCCTTCTCCCATCCCCTCTTGGCCGCCACCCTTGTTCCCCATCTAGGGCTGCCGCCCCCCTAGGGGTGGGAACCCTAGAGGGGGCGCAGCCCCTCCCCTTCCCTATATATATTGAGGTATTGGGGAGCCCACAACACGCGATTCCATCTCTCGTTGGTGCAGCCCTGCATCTCTCTCTCCCTCCTCTTCTATGGTGCTTGCCGTTACTAGTCTTATCTTGATTCGGCGGCATCGTGGGATGAAGCGGCCCAGACCAACCTTACACGTACTCTTACGTGAGACCGGTTCCACCGACAAACATGCACTAGTTGCATAAGGTGGTTGGCAGGTGTCTGTCTCTCCCACTTTAGTCGGATCGGATTCGATGAAAAGGGTCCTTATGAAGGGTAAATAGCAATTGGCATATCACGTTGTGGTCTTTGCGTAGGTAAGAACCGTTCTTGCTAGAAACCCATAGCAGCCACGTAAAACATGCAAACAACAATTAGAGGACGTCTAACTTGTTTTTGCAGGGTATGCTATGTGATGTGATATGGCCAAAGGATGTGATGAATGATATATGTGATGTATGAGATTGATCATGTTCTTGTAATAGGAATCACGACTTGCATGTCGATGAGTATGACAACCGGCAGGAGCCATAGGAGTTGTCTTAATTTATTTATGACCTGCGTGTCAACATAAACGTCATGTAATTACTTTACTTTATTGCTAACCGTTAGCTGTAGTAGTAGAAGTGATAGATGACGTGACAACTTCAAGAAGACACGATGATGGAGATCATGGTGTCATGCCGGTGACGATGATGATCATGGAGCCCCGACGATGGAGATCAAAAGGAGCAAAGTGATATTGGCCATATCATGTCACTATTTGATTGCATGTGATGTTTATCATGTTTATACATCTTATTTGCTTAGAACGACGGTAGTAAATAAGATGATCCCTCATTAAAATTTCAAGAAGTGTTCTCCCCTAACTGTGCACCGTTGCTACAGTTCGTCGTTTCGAAGCACCACGTGATGATCGGGTGTGATAGATCCTTACATTCACATACAACGGGTGTAAGACAGATTTACACACGCAAAACACTTAGGGTTAACTTGACGAGCCTAGCATGTACATACATGGCCTCGGAACACAGAGGACCGAAAGGTCGAGCATGAGTCGTATAGAAGATACGATCAACATGAAGATGTTCACCGACGTTGACTAGTCCGTCTCACGTGATGATCGGACACGGCCTAGTTGACTCGGATCATGTAATCACTTAGATGACTAGAGGGATGTCTATCTAAGTGGGAGTTCATAAAATGAACTTCATTATCCTGAACATAGTCAAAAGGATTTTGCAAATTATGTCGTAGCTCACGCTATAGTTCTACTGTTTAGATATGTTCCTATAGAAAATTTAGTTGAAAGTTGATAGTAGCAATTATGCGGACTAGGTCCGTAAAATGAGGATTGTCCTCATTGCTTCTTAGAAGGCTTACGTCCTTAATGCACCGCTCAGTGTGCTGAACCTCGAACGTTGTCTGTGGATGTTGCGAACATCTGACATACACGTTTTGATAACTACATGATAGTTCAGTTAAACGGTTTAGAATTGAGGTACCGAAGACATTTTGAAACGTCGCGAAACATATGAGATGTTTTGAGGGCTGAAATTGAGATTTCAGGCTCGTGCCCACTTCAAGAGGTATAAGACCTCCGACGATTTTTCTTAACCTGCAAACTAAGGGAGAAAAGCTCAATTGTTGAGCTTGTGCTCAGATTGTCTGAGTACAACAATCATTTGAATCAAGTGGGAGTTGATCTTCCAAGATGAGATAGTGATGTTTCTCCGAAGTCATTACCACCAAGCTGCTAGAGCTTCGTGTTGAACTATAATATATCAGGGATATATATGATGATCCTTGAGATATTCGCGATGTTTGACCCCGCGAAAGTAGAAATCAAGAAGGAGCATCAATTGTTGATGGTTGGTGAAACCACTAGTTTCAAGAAGGGCAAGGGCAAGAGGGGATACTTCATGAAACGGCAAATCAGCTGCTGCTCTGGTGAAGAAACCCAAGGTTGAACCCAAACCCGAGACTAAGTGCTTCTGTAATAAGAGGAACAGCCACTGGAGCAGAATTACCCTAGATACTTGGTAGATAAGAAGGCTGGCAAGGTCGATAGAAGTATATTGGATGTACATTATGTTAATGTGTACTTTACTAGTACTCCTAGTAGCACCAGGGTATTAGATACCGGTTCAGTTGCTAAGTGTTAGTAACTCGAAATAAAAGCTACGGAATAAACGGAGACTAGCTAAAGGTGAGCTGACGATATGTGTTGGAAGTGTTTCCAATGTTGATATGATCAAGCGTCGCACGCTCCCTCTACCATCGAGATTGGTGTTTGCGTTGAGCATAGACATGATTGGATTATGTCCATCGCAATACGGTTATTCATTTAAGGAGAATAATGGTTACTCTGTTTATTTGAATAATGCCTTCAATGGTCTTACACCTAAAATGAATGGTTCATTGAATCTCGATCGTAGTAATACACATGTTCATGCCAAAAGATATAAGATAGTAATGATAGTACCACCCACTTGTGGCACTGGCACGTAAGTCATATCGGTATAAAACGCAGGAAGAAGCTCCATGTTGATGGATCTTTGGACTCACTCATTTTTGAAAAGTTTGAGACATGCAAACCGTGTCTATTGGTGTATATGCATGAAGAAACTCCATGCAGATGGATCGTTTGGACTCACTTGATTTTGAATCACTTGAGACATGCAAATCATACCACATGGGCAAGATGACTGAAAGCCTCGGTTTCAGTAAAATGGAACTAGAAAGCAACTTGCTGGAAGTAATACATTTTGATGTGTGCAGTCCAATGAGTGCTAAGGCGTGTAGTGAATATCGTTATGGTTTTACTTCACAGATAATTTGAGTAGATGTTGAGTATATTTACTTGATGAATCACGAGTCTAAATTATTGAAAGGCTCAAGTAATTTCGGTGTGAAGTTGAAAGATCGTCTTGACAAGAGGATAAAAGATCTATGATATGATCATAGAGATGAATATCTGAATTACGAGTTTGGCACAGAATTAAGACATTGTGGAAATTGTTTCACAACTAATACAGCCTGGAACACCATAGTGTGATGGTGTGTCCGAGCATCATAAATGCACCCTATTGGATATGATGCATACCATGATGTCTCTTATCGAATTACCACAATAGTTTATGGGTTAGGCATTAGGGACAACCACATTCACTTTAAATAGGGCACCACGCAATTCCGATGAGATGACACCATATGAACTATGGTTTAGAGAAACCTAAGCTGTCATTTCTTAAAAGTTTGGGGCTGCGACGCTTATGTGAAAAAGTTTCAGGCTGATAAGCTCGAACCCAAAGCGGACAAATGCATCTTCGTAGGACACCCAAAACAGTTGGGTATACCTCCTGTCTCAGATTCGAAAGCAATAAGGGATTGTTTCTAGAATCGGGTCCTTTCTCGAGGAAAGGTTTGTCTCGTGAATTGAGTGGGAGGATGGTGGAGACTTGATGAGGTTATTGAACCGTCACTTCAACTGGTGTGTAGCAGGGCACAGGAAGTTGTTCCTGTGGCACCTACACCAATTGAAGTGGAAGCTTATGATAGTGATCATGAAACTTCAAATCAAGTCACTACCAAACCTCGTAGGATGAAAAGGATGCGTACTACTTCTGAGTGGTACGTAATCCTATCTTGGAAGTCATGTTGCGAGACAACAATGAACCTACGAGCTGTGGAGAAGCGATGGTGGGCCCGGATTCCGATAAATGGCTCGAGGCCATATAATCAGAGAGAGGATCCATATATGAAAACAAAGTGTAGACTTTGGCAGAACAGCTCGATGGTCGTAAGGCTGTTGAGTACAGATGGATTTTAAAAGGAAGACGGACAATGATGGTAAGTATCACCATTAAGAAAGCTCGGCTTGTCGTTAAGATGTTTTCCGACAAGTTCAAGGAGTTGACTACGATGAGACTTTCTCACTCGTAGCGATGCTAAGAGCCTGTTGGAATTATATTAGCGATTACTGCATTATTTATGAAATCTTGCAGATAGGATGTCAAAATATTGTTTCCTCGACGATTTTCTTGAGGAAAGGTTGTATGTGATACAACCGGAAGGTTTTGTCAATCCTGAAAGATGCTAATAAGTATGCAAAGCTCCAGCAATCCTTCTAAGGACTGGAGTGAGCATCTCAGAGTTGGAATGTATGCTTTGATGATGATCAAAGAAGTTTTGGGTGTATACAAAGTTTATGAGAAACTTGTATTTCTAAAGAAGTGAGTGGGAGCACTATAAAATTTCTGATGAATATATGTTGTCGACATATCATAGATCAGAAATGATGTAGAATTTCTGGAAAGCATATAGGGTTATTTGAAAATGTTTTTCAATGGAAAGCCTGGATTAAGCTACTTGAACGTTGAGCATCAAGATCTATAAGGATAGATCAAAATGCTTAATGGTACTTTCAAATGAGCACATACCTTGACATGATCTTGAAGGTGTTCAAGATGGGTCAGTCAAAGAAGGAGTTCTTGCCTGAGTTGTAAGGTATGAAGTTAAGACTTAAAGCTCGACCACGGCAGAATAGAGAGAAAGGACGAAGGTTGTCTGCTGTGCTTAAGACATAGGCTCTACAGTATGCTATGCTGTGTACCACACCTGAAGTGTGCGTTGCCATGAGTCAGTCAAGGGGTACAAGAGTGATCCAAGAATGGATCACAGGACAGCGGTCAAACTTATCCTTAGTAACTAGTGGACTAAGGAATTTTCTCGATTATGGAGGTGGTAAAAGAGTTCGTCGTAAAGGGTTACGCCGATGCAAACTTTGACACTAATCCAGATTATTCTGAGTAGTAAACTGGATTCGTATAGTAGAACAGTTATTTGGAACAACTCCAAATAGAGCGTGGTAGCTACATCTAGGAGACGACATAGAGATTTGTAAAGCACACACGGATCTGAAAGGTTCAGACCCGTTGACTATAACCTCTCTCACAAGCATAACATGATCAAACCCAGAACTCATCGAGTGTTGATCACATGGTAAATGTGAACTAGATTATTGACTCTAGTAAAACTCTTTGGGTGTTAGTCACATGGGGATGTGACCTTGAGTGTTAATCACATAGCGATGTGAACTGGATTATTGACTCTAGTGCAAGTGGGAGACTGTTGGAAATATGCCCTAGAGGCAATAATAAATTGATTATTATTATATTTCCTTGTTCATGATAATCGTTTATTATCCATGCTATAATTGTATTGATAGGAAACTCAGATACATGTGTGGATACATAGACAACACCATGTCCCTAGTAAGCCTCTAGTTGACTAGCTCGTTGATCAATAGATGGTTACGGTTTCCTAACCATGGACATTGGATGTCGTTGATAACGGGATCACATCATTAGGAGAATGATGTGATGGACAAGACCCAATCCTAAGCATAGCACTAGATCGTGTAGTTCGTATGCTAAAGCTTTGCTAATGTCAAGTATCATTTCCTTAGACCATGAGATTGTGCAACTCCCGGATACTGTAGGAGTGCTTTGGGTGTGCCAAATGTCACAACGTAACTGGGTGGCTATAAAGGTACACTACGGGTATCTCCGAAAGTGTCTGTTGGGTTGGCACGAATCGAGACTGGGATTTGTCACTCCGTGTAAACGGAGAGGTATCACTGGGCCCACTCGGTAGGACATCATCAGAATGTGCACAGTGTGATCAAGGAGTTGATCACGGGATGATGTGTTACAGAACGAGTAAAGAGACTTGCCGGTAAAGAGATTGAACAAGGTATCGGGATACCGACGATCGAATCTCGGGCAAGTATCGTACCGATAGACAAAGGGAATTGAATACGGGATTGATTAAGTCCTTGACATCATGGTTCATCCGATGAGATCATCGTGGAAGGTGTGGGAGCCAACATGGGTATCCAGATCCCGCTGTTGGTTATTGACCGGAAAACGTCTCGGTCATGTCTGCATGTCTCCCGAACCCGTAGGGTCTACACACTTAAGGTTCGATGACGCTAGGGTTATAAAGGAAGTTAGTATGTGGTTACCGAATGTTGTTCGGAGTCCCGGATGAGATCCCGGACGTCACGAGGAGTTCCGGAGGTAAAGATTTATATGTGGGAAGTCCTGTTTTGGTCACCGGAAGAGTTTCGGGGTTTATCGGTAACGTACCGGGACCACCGGGAGGGTCCCGGGGGTCCACCATGTGGGTCCACCTGCCCCGGGGGGGGGGGCACATGGGCTATAGGGAGTGTTCCTTGGCCTACATGGGCCAAGGGCACCAGCCCCACTAAGGCCCATGCGCCTAAGAGGTGGAGAGGGGGCAAACCCTAAGAGGATATGGGCCTTAGGGCCCATATTGGTGCGCCTCCTTCTCCCATCCCCTCTTGGCCGCCACCCTTGTTCCCCATCTAGGGCTGCCGCCCCCCCTAGGGGTGGGAACCCTAGAGGGGGCGCAGCCCCTCCCCTTCCCTATATATATTGAGGTATTGGGCAGCCCACAACACGCGATTCCATCTCTCGTTGGTGCAGCCCTGCATCTCTCTCTCTCCCTCCTCTTCTGTGGTGCTTGGCGAAGCCCTGCAGGATTGCCACGCTCCTCCATCACCACCACGCCGTTGTGCTGCTGTTGGATGAAGTCTTCCTCAACCTCTCCCTCTCTCCTTGCTGGATCAAGGCGTGGGAGACGTCACCGGGCTGCACGTGTGTTGAACGCGGAGGTGCCGTGCGTTCGGCACTTGATCATCGGTGATTTGAATCACGACGAGTACGACTCCATCAACCCTGTTCACTTGAACGCTTCCGCTTAGCGATCTACAAGGGTATGTAGATGCACTCTCCTTCCCCTCGTTGCTAGTTTCTCCATAGATAGATCTTGGTGACACGTAGGAAAATTTTGAATTTCTGCTACGTTCCCTAACAATATAGCCTCCACACAAAATCTAACCGTTACACACAATCTGCTAAACTCGGTGGGACCGAATCGTTAAACTCGGTCGGACCGATTTAGCAAACCTTGTGACCGTTAGGATTTTTCAGTGGGACTGAGATGCAACTTGGTAGGACCGATATGGTTAGGGTTAGGGAATAACGTAATCTCGGTGTGACCGATTACACAAACTCGGCGGGACCGATTTTGGTAATAAGCTAACCAGAGAGTTGGTCAGGTAAACTCGGTGGGACCGATTCGCTCTTTTCGATGAGACCGAAATGTTACGAAAGGGAAACAGTGAGTTTACATTGCAATCTCGGTGGGACCGATCGCTCACTTCGGTTGGACCGAAACGTTACGAAGGGAAACAGAGAAATTGCAATCCCATCTCGGTGAGACCGAGATCCCTATCGGTGAGACCGATTTGCTAGGGTTTGGCAGTGGCTATGACATGTGAAACTCGGTGGCTCCGGATAGAAAGAATCGGTGGGGCCGAGTTTGACTTTAGGTTTAGGTCATATGTGGATATGGAAAGGTAGTTGAGGATTTTGGAGCATATCACTAAGCACATGAAGCAAGAGGCTCATTAAGCAACACCTCATCCCTCCTTGATAGTATTGTCTTTTCCTATGAACTCAATGTGATCTTGGATCACTAAAATATAAAATGTAGAGTCTTGATCTTGAAGTTTGAGCCAATCCTTTGTCCTTATAATTTTGAGGGATCCACTTTCCTCATCCATGCCATGCCATCCATTGAGCTTTTCCTGAAATATTCATCTTGGAAAAATGTTAGCTCAATGAGCTATATGTTGTTAGGAATTACCAAAACCACCCAGGGATAGTTGCACTTTCAATCTCCCCCTTTTTGGTAATTGATGACAACATATAGATCAAAGCTTCAACAAAAGATCATAAAAATGAAATATATTGTCACTTTGAGAAGTATGTGATAAGTAAGAGCTCCCCCTAAATTTGTGCATATTTTAAGATTTGCTTTGGACTGCAAATGCACAAAGAGTTAGAATCACGGGTTACTCTTCCATGTCACATACATCTTGTTGGAGCGCTCAAAATGATAAGAATTGAATACATGCACTCATCACCAAGCAAAGTGAATGATCAACATAAAGATAAACTGATAATAACATCCAACAAGCATTAAGTGTAGCTTATGATCAAACACATGATCATCAATGTCTCACAAATAACGGCATAGTATCTCAAACACTCAAAAGCAAATAAAGTTTCAACCAAGAAGACAAGAGAGAACAAATGCAAACTCTCTCTCTTGAAGCCTATGATCTATACATTTTTCTCCCCCTTTGGCAACAAGTTACCAAAAAGTTCACAGAAAATGCATAGTACTAATCGACTCTCAGGCTTGGTCTTCAGTTGGTGGAGTCCGGATGACGCCAAGGACGAAGGCTTCGGTAGACGTGGTTGGAGCTGCTGGGGTAGGAGCTGGAGCTGGTGGAACTGAAGCTGTAGCTGGTGTAGAAGTGGTCGCTCTGGTGTCAGGAACTGGCACTGCAGATGATCTCTGAGCTCTGGGCACCCTGGCAAATGCATCAGTTGTGGTCTTGACCTTCCTCTCCTGCATATCATCCTGTAATTGTTCCACTGCAGACTGAATCTCTGTCACCTTCACATCTAGGTCATAGAACTTTTGTTCCATGATTCTTTCCAGGCTCTCTTGGTTTCGAGTCATGGTGGCCAGTCCTTTCTCAATCCTCAGAGTGGATGCTATCAGGTAACTGAGCTGCTTCTGCTTATTCTTCAGGAAATACTCAGATGCCTCTCCTCTTGAGTTGGCATCTTGGCAGCTTTGTCCATCTTTGCCTTCTCCTTCTTTGCTTAAGCATGTGCAGATGATGGTTCATCCTTGTTCATAACAACCTGATTATCTTCAAAGTCTGGATGGATGGGCAGGTGTTCCTTGTCCAGCAGGTATGTGCCTGTGCCCATCTTCGAGTTTACCACCTCTTGAATTTGTGGGGCATATCCACAGCTCCTCTTCTGACCAGCTGCTGTCCTCTTAATGGTCTCTACCATGAGGCTCATCACCTTGAACTTCTGTGGCACATCAAATATGTGGAGCATGTTTATTGCATGGCCTCGGATCATCTTGTGATCACCTGACTTGGGCAATAGAGTATGCCTCAGAATCCAGTTGATTGTGGGCAGCCCTGATAGAAGGTAATGCACTGAGCCAAACTTGAAAGTGTCAAGTGCCTTGTTTGGGATCTCCTTGTACATGTTGGACACAGAATTGTGATCCATCTTCTTCTTGGCATAGATGTCCAGATCATCTTCCTGCTCCTCTGGGGCATTAATGAGCTGTGCCCATTCAGCAACTGTTGACTGATATCTGGTTTCTTCTGACATCCACACTATCCTGCCATCTGGATAGAAGTGTGCTATGGAGTAGAATTGCATGATGAGCTCTTCATTCCACTCTGTGAGCTTCTGCCCAACAAAGTCTGCAACTCCACAACCCTTGAAGCTGTCATATACTCCAGGATAGTGTTCTTCATTTTCCTTGATGTATTCCCAATCTACCCATCTCATGTCACATACTATGAGCTTCTTGTCAAGCAGCACTGTCTCATAGAAGTCCTGCTGTTCCTTGTTGTGAAACCTGTAATCCACAACAATTCTTCTCCTTGAAGCATATGGATCTGCTTCTCTCCACTTCTTCAGCCCTGAATCTCTTCTAATTTTCATGTCCTCAGCCACAGGATGAGCATCATTGTGGTCTAGGATCTTGGGCTTGAGCTTCCTGAGCACTTGTCCTTCTTCTTCTTCTTCTTCTTCTTCTTCTTCTTCTTCAGCAATGTCAGGCACTGGAGCCTGTTCTTTTCAGCAGCAGATATGTTCCTGGTGTTTCTCTTTGGTGCACTCTTTGGCTTAGATGCAGCTTTGGGTGCTTCCTTGGGCTTGGATGCAGTAGCCCCTGACCTTATGGCATCACCCATAAGTTTCTGTGCCTTTGGTGCTGGAGCAGCAACCTCTTCTTCCTCTTCTTCATTTGAGTCTCTCCTCATAGAGGGTTTGCCAAGAACTCTGGCAGTGGTAGTTCTGACTCTCTTCTTCTTGTTCTCTTGGCCACTTGCTTCCTCTTCTGATTCCATGGTGAGCTTCATGGTTTCTTCAGTTATAGCCTTCCTAAGCTTATATGTGGGAACTCTTCTGGCAGGTGCCTTTTTCTGCATTCCAGGCTTGATGACTGCAGCTGAGCCATACTCTTTCTTGAGCACCTTCTTCTTGGATGTGGCTTCCTCTTCTGCCACATAGTCCTCATCCTCTGATTCAGAAGTTCTCTTCTTGCTTGCTCTAGTGGTAGCTTTGGGCAGATTGCTTGGGGTGCTCCTGGTACCCTCATCAGAACTGCTAAAGGGACTAGTGCCCTCACTCAAATGAGCCTGCTCCTCAGATCTGTTCTGGTTGTCACTCTGATCAGACATGTTGCTAGTACAGACTGCTGACCCTGTGAATAGTTTATAGAAGAGATAGAGTGGATGAGCATCACAAAATGCAGAGATTTTTGCAAAAGAATGAGTCAAAAAATTAGTTTTAGTTTTCCACAGAAAGCATTTCGGATCGACCGATCTGCAAACTCGGTGATACCAAAGCAGCTTTTGGGACCAAAACTAGTGAACTCGGTCAGACCAAGTCACAGTTCGGTGGCACCGAGACTGCTAGGGTTTCACAAAGTCCTGAACTCGGTCTCACCGATTTGTAATTCTCGGTCAGACCGAGAACCACATGTGCAATGGCCGTGGCCGAATCGGTGGAACCGAGTTCCGCAACCCGGTGGGTCCGAGATGGTTTCGGCGGAAACCTAAACCTAAATTTTTGAATCTCAACTATTCTAAGGATTGTTTTGACTCGATAGGAGCGTTTCAATCGTGGAAAGATTCATTAAGAACACAATGTGCTAGGAATCGGACGGGGAATAGCACTGTGATCGAGTCCATACCCTAGTTCGGCGGCGGACTCGCTACGGCGGCAACGGCGAAGACGAATTCCGTTGATGGCGGCGGAGACCAGTGACGGGAGGTGGCTGGCGACGAGGAGGACGATACAGAGACCCAGGAGGCAGAGCGAGCTATGCGCGGGCGAAGAGGTTTCGAAGAAATTTCCAAAATTTTGCCCGTGAGTATATATAGCCCGACCCTGTCGGTGTGACCGAGTGGAACAACTCGGTGGCACTGAGATGCATAACTATTAACAGTTGTAGCAACTCGGTGTGACCGAAAAGTTCAAATCGATTGCACCGAGGTGAAAACCTAGATCGACTTAGTGATCTCGGTATGACTGAAATGGAGGAATCGATCAGATTGAAAAGCACAAAGAAGTTTTGGAAGTTTAAGTCTATGACAAATCGGGGACTCCGAGTGCTCCTCACATAGAGTGGTTTGAATCTGACTTGATCAAATTTTGTGATGTAGCATGAATAGAGTTTGAGACGAGAAAAGCATAGATAGCTAGAGAAGGTTCTTAGGCATTCTTGTCCATCCACTTGGCAAGGAAAAAGAAAACCAATCAATCAAAACAACAAGTGGATGTCCTCGAATGAGTAAAATATGCTCTCAACATGCTCACACAATAAAATGGCAATTGAAATATGTGGCAAAGCATGCACAGCCAATTCTAGCATCTATCAAGCAATTGGCGATGACTAGGTCATCTATATATGAGTATATTGACTTAGGAGTCAAATGAGAACATTTGATCATAGGTCATACTCATCGTTTAAGCACAAGTGGGGTTACCACTTTTACATAAAGCATTGTTGTGTTCACATCATTAGAGTTGCTTTGGCTCAATTCTCAGAGTAAAGCTCCCCCTAGATGTGATATCCCCCCTAAGAGGGATGAACTAACCTTGGGTTTTGTCGATGATGACTTCATGTAGATGTTGAAGATGTGGATGCTCAATGTTGACGTAGATCAATTGGAGCTATCCATTGGAGTGAATTACACTTTCAATACCTACAAACAAAGATATCTATAGACATAGAGTGATGCACACGCAAGATGATGCCTATGAAAGTTTTTAGGTTACCTTGTCCCTTGACTTACCAACAAGAGGGTTTGTGACTCCTTGAACTAGTGCAAGATGTGGAAGTTGATTGCACTTGTTCTTTCCAAAAAAAGATAAGAGTGAAGTATGTTGGCGGAGTCACCCTCGAGAACTCTCTAGTTCTTCTTCTTTTGGATCCACACCATCTTGATGGGAATCCTTGGAGTTGTAGTCGTGCTTGATGAAGTGGAACTTGAAGTAGCTTTGGGAATCCAATTGACTAAGGTCTTAGGAGCTTCTTCAAATGCATCAATTTCCTCTTGAAGCTTGTCCTTGCCTTTTTGCTTGTAGTCTTGTGGTGGAAGATCATCTTGAGCTTGTGTCCCTTTGAAAGAAGTAGGATCATACTTCTCTTGTTGAGGAAAAAACTTTGTCTTGGGGTATTGATCTTCTTCCCACTCAACTCCACTGGCATTGAACTTTCGTTCAAAACCAACACCTTGATTCTTCCGGTGGCTTCCTTGTTTGCGTACAATTTCCTCGAATTGCTTACTCCCGGCAAGGCTCTTGTAAACTCCTTTCTCTATGATTCCCTTCAATAGACTATTTTCTTGCTCAAGTGTAACTTGGCTAAGAGAATCATTAGTGGAATCAAGAGAACTACTAGAAGCAACAATATTGGATTTGACATGATCATTGTTACTACTAAAGGTAGAATCTTTCTTGTTCTTGTTACTAGACTTGACTTGAGGCATGTAAGTGGATAAGAGTAAACGCTTGGCAATGTAACAAGAACTTTTCTTACGAAGATCATCATTGATTGCTTTTAAGAACTCATGCTCTTGCTCAAGGTTGAGCTTTTCAAAGCGTAATTTCTCATGTGTTCTTAAAAGTTCTCGATGATCTCCTAAGATAGTTTCATGAGCTAACTTAAGAGTGTTCAGTTCTTTAGTTAGAGACTCAATTTTCTCCTTATCATTGTCATTCGTTTTATCTTGATTAACATGATTAATTGACGTTTCATCATAGTATTCATCACTAGAGTTGTCAACAAGTAAATCATCATCACCTAACAAGTCATCTTCATCACTATTGAAATCAACATACTCGGGGTGTGATACCTTTGGGCCTTTAGCCATGAAGCATGTTCCAACTCCTTCATTTGGTGAGTCAAATATGTCGTAGGAGTTGGTTGACACAAGTGCTAGACCGGCAACACGTTCATCTTGAGTATATTCGGAATCGGAGTGATAACTTCTCTCGGAGTGGTTGTCGGAGTCGGAGCCGGATACCCATTCACCAACATGAGCTTGATGTGTTCGTTTTGTGTAGCTCCTTGACTTTTCTTTTCTTTCCGAATCCTTGCTTCTCCGTGAGTGTCTTCATTCATAACGATCATCTCTACTCCTTCTTTCTCTAGATGGCGATTCTTCTCTTCTACTTCTTCTTTTGGGAGAGTCTTCTCTTCTCTTGTAGGGAGCCGTACACTCATTGGAATAGTGTCTGGGTCTTCCACAATTATAGCAGTTTCGCTCTCGACTAGAAGATCTTTTGTCATTGTAGGACCTTGACTTCGAGCTTCTATCTTTGCTTCTACTTTTGTAGAACTTGTTGAAGTTCTTCACCATTAAGCTCAATTCTACATTGAAGATTTGCTTCTCACTTGATGATGTGGGAGCTTCACATGAGGCTTTGTAAGCACCACTTAATTTGTTGTGAAGTTCCTCTTTATCCTTGAGTGACATCTCATGAGCAACAATTCTTCCAATGACTTCCGTTGGCTTGAGATCTTTGTAATTGGGCATCATTTGGATCAATGTGCACACGGTATCATATTTTCCATCCAAGGCTCTTAAGATCTTCTTGATGATGAATCTATCGGTCATCTCTTCACTCCCTAAGCCGGCAATCTCATTTGTGATAAGAGCAAGCCTAGAGTACATTTCAGCGACACCTTCACCATCCTTCATTTTGAACTTGTCAAGTTGACTTTGAAGCACATCCAATTTAGATTCCTTGACGGAGTCGGTATCTTCGTGCATATCAATCAAAGTATCCCAAATTTCCTTTGCATTCTCAAGACGGCTGATTTTGTTGAATTCTTCAGGGCACAATCCGTTGAAGAGAATATCACAAGCTTGAGCATTGTATTGCAGCATCTTCAACTCTTCCGCGGTAGCTTCATGGTTTGGTTCTTTCCCATCAAAGAAGTCACCTTGCAAACCAACACAAACAATAGCCCAAACGGCGGGGTTATGTCCAAGAATATGCATTTTCATTTTATGCTTCCAACTAGCAAAATTAGTACCATCAAAGTAAGGACCTCTACGGTGATAATTTCCCTCGCTAGATGCCATCTTAGCACAAGT
Organism: Triticum monococcum; assembly: GCA_034509565.1. Lineage (NCBI taxonomy): Eukaryota > Viridiplantae > Streptophyta > Magnoliopsida > Poales > Poaceae > Triticum > Triticum monococcum. The sequence goes on along the minus strand of CM067843.1, from coordinate 57,833,401 downwards.
CAAGCAATCTCACATGATTCAAGCAAGCATGCAAAAGAGTATATGAGTAGCGGAAAGTAAAGCATGCAACTTGCAAGAATGTAAAGGGAAGGGTTTGGAGTATTCAAACGCAATTGGAGACACGGATGTTTTTGACGTGGTTCCGATAGGTGGTGCTATCGTACATCCACGTTGATGGAGACTTCAACCCACGGAGGGTAACGGTTGCGCGAGTCCACGGAGGGCTCCACCCACAAAGGTCCACGAAGAAGAAACCTTGTCTATTCCATCACGGCCGTCGCCCACGAAGGACTTGCCTCACTAGCGGTAGATCTTCACGAAGTAGGCGATCTCCTTGCCCTTACAAACTCCTTGGTTCAACTCCACAATCTTGTCGGAGGCTCCCCAACACTCAACTCTCTCTCACAGGATTTGGATTTGGTGGAAAGCAACTTGGGGAAGGCTAGAGATCAAGATTCATATGGTAGGAATGGAATATCTTGAGCTCAACACAAGTGTAGGTGGTTCTCTCTCTCATAAAATGTGTATTGGAAGTGAAGATCTGTTCTGATGGCTCTCTCCACGAATGAAGAGTTGGTGGAGGGGTATATATAGCCTCCACACAAAATCTAACCGTTACACACAATCTGCTAAACTCGGTGGGACCAAATCATTAAACTCGGTCGGACCGATTTAGCAAACCTAGTGACCATTAGGATTTTCGGTGGGACTCAGATGCAACTTGGTAGGACCGATATGGTTAGGGTTAGGGCATAACGTAATCTCGGTGTGACCGATTACACAAACTCGATGGGACCGATTTTGGTAATAAGCTAACCAGAGAGTTGGTCAGGTAAACTCGGTGGGACCGATTCGCTCTTTTCGCTGAGACCGAAATGTTACGAAAGGGAAACAGTGAGTTTACATTGCAATCTCGGTGGGACCGATCGCTCACTTCGGTTGGACCAAAACGTTACGAAGGGAAACAGAGAAATTGCAATCCCATCTCGGTGAGACCGAGATCCCTATCGGTGAGACCGATTTGCTAGGGTTTGGCAGTGGCTATGACATGTGAAACTCGGTGGGTCCGGATAGAAAGAATCGGTGGGGCCGAGTTTGACTTTAGGTTTAGGTCATATGTGGATATGGAAAGGTAGTTGAGGATTTGGAGCATATCACTAAGCACATGAAGCAAGAGGCTCATTAAGCAACACCTCATCCCTCCTTGATAGTATTGGCTTTTCCTATGGACTCAATGTGATCTTGGATCACTAAAATATAAAATGTAGAGTCTTGATCTTGAAGTTTGAGCCAATCCTTTGTCCTTATAATTTTGAGGGATCCACTTTCCTCATACATGCCATGCCATCCATTGAGCTTTTCCTGAAATATTCATCTTGGAAAAATGTTAGCTCAATGAGCTATATGTTGTTAGGAATTACCAAAACCACCCAGGGATAGTTGCACTTTCAGATGTACACTAACACTTCCTATGTCCGTTGCTGGACTAGCACCTAGGCGCAAGAGGAAACAAACATCAGGGATAATGCTCGATAGGTTAACTAAATCTAGAGGAGGAAGAATGGACATCCGTTTTGAGGCAGGTTTAAAAAGGCCACGTGATGCTACAGAGTCAGCCAAGTTAGTATCAGAGGCAGCGATTGCCGTTATGTGTCATGTACGTATCCTCGCAACATGGATTCAGTACAGGACTGACAAAGACGAAACCCAGTTCAACACCTTCCTTGACCATTTTGTCTGTAAGTATGGTTATGTATGGAAACTAGTAATATCGTCTTGCTCTGTCCAATACTTTCTAGGTTGCTGATAATGAGACTCCCATAATTTTCAATAGATGAGGTTCAAGTTGGATAGCCAAGATGATGCAACCAGACAAGCTTGCACCCATGTTTTCAAGTCTGCTCTGCGACAGTATTGGTATAACTTGAGGAAAACTCACTTTGAAGGCAAGGCTAACAGTGAACTTGCCCAAACATCTCCAGTGGAATATATATCAGATGAAGATTGGAGAGGCCTCGTTAAACACGGGTCTGATCCGAAGTATCAGGTACATTATATATATGTGATCAGATCACATGTTGAAGTCCTATTTACGCATGTGCCACACAAATCTATCATCTTGTAGGTGAACTATTCAAAGAACAAGGCCAACCGTACGAAAGTGAAATTCCAATAGACGACAGGATCTCGTACCTATATTGCACACTGTTGTTTCACTCTTTCGTTGTACCATATTATTAGATCTATATTAACTTGTTCCAAATGCAAAGGAAAGCCCGCAAGGACCAAAAAGTACCTAAACCAAATGTTGTGGAAATCTTCAAGGGCTGTCAGACCAGCAAGATGAAGGGCATGACTACACCAGTCAAAGCCACTGTTGTAAGTCCTTAATCCTCATGCCTTTTAACTACTACTTACTCTGACTTGTGCCTTGAACTGTATGGTTTGCAGCCAATGTCTATTACTCTTTTCAATTTTATACACAATTTTCTTACCGTATAATTACACCTTACAAGGTTTAAAAGAGAGGAGTGATGTTCCTTTGATCTTGACCTGTAATCTAGTTCCATGGTGGACTTGCCCACACAATGTTACAATTGCATGTTTGTCTGTTCTCAGTTGTGTTGTGATATGAATGATGTCATACTATGCTCACTGTATTATAAACTTTTGTCTCTTTATCCTTAGTTGTCAATACAATGTGAAGAAATAGACAATGCATTAGCCATGGTACATGGTCATATGTTTGAAACCTGGTTTTATTATGTACTTTGCAGTAAAATACAACTAATATTTTACATGGGTTCACCAGAATAAGTTCTATATATAGACCAAAGCTATTTCATTTGGTTTTGATGCCTCCTTAATATCTTCTGTTCTGGTACTACTAATGTAAAAACTCAACTTTTCATCAAGCTATGGAAAAAATGGTGGAACCGCCACCTTCTGAAGGTGACGAGGCAACTATAACCGCAATGTCAGCTCTTGCTGCAGTGGGTCAGTACCTGTCCACTAACAGTGCCAAAAGCGCGTTCCTGCGTAATACTGGGTTGGTTGTTAAGGCAATCTTGTCCAAACTGTCTCATGATCTAGATATGCAAGCTCAAAACAATGTTATATCTGCGCTCCAGACACAAGTCCATTCCCTAACAGAAACCCTTTGTGAAACAAGGACATACATTGTTCGATATCATCAAGATATGCATGGTTCTGAAACCAGACTATCAGACATTTGCTATGTTGTTCAGGAGCCTAGGAGAAATGAAGGCGAAGGTTATGGTGCTCCATCGGACAATACAGCATGAAAACGTAACAGTCAGGTCAAAATGAACTGAGCTTCTGAACTTCTGGTGGTGCATTTATCTGCCAGACTGTTAACTTTTATGCCAACCTTCCTTTTGTTTTATAGTTGTAATTTGTTTTGTTGCGATACCAAATTTGTTCTTAACATGCAGCCACTGGCTGAAGAAAACAGCAAGCCATTTTTGTATAGTGTAGGGTGTTCCCTATATTTGCACTGGTGGCGATATTTGATGCCCAGTGGATGTAATCTGTGCAATCACCTTAATAGCCTAGCGTTAGTTTCGGGCTTATTTATTTCCTAGTCTTCTTTTTCCCTGGTTTCCTAATGGCCGCAACAACCATGGGCCATATACGGACCGTGGTAACCTTGACCCTGCTACGGGCCGTATGATCCATGGGCCTCATACGGGCCGTCTTTAAATGGGCCTCCAACACGGTCGTAGAATTGGTGGGCCTCGGGCCGTCGGATAAATGGGTCTACATGGGTCGTAAACGGGCGTAATTTGTATCGGCCTAGCACAGTAACGGTCCGTTAACAGGATGGAGGACAGCAAAGGCTTAATTTTGTCACAGGCATAATGGGTCGTTAATGGGCCAGAATATAGGACGGGCTGGAAACGGCGCAACAGGTTAACAGGCCAGAAGACTCTTGCCATGGGCCGAATTTGGCCCATTAGGGGAGCAGGCCAGTAACGGGCCAGAAGTAATCGAGGGCCAGAAAGGAGCCTAAGAACGTATGGGCCGTTAGTTGGCCGAAACCTAACACGGGCTGGAAACGGCCCATGTGAATCATGGGCCTTTAACGGGTACAAAGAAATTTACTATTCATTATGGGCTAGAGTCACCGTGGGCCTCTAAAGGGCCTAAAGATACGAAGGCCTCATATGGGCTGAAAGACATCATGGGCCATACATGGGCCGAAAGTGAAATGGGATGGTGTTATATTCGACGGCCCACATGATGTTGCTGGGCCGATTTAGGCCCTGACGGGCCGTGAGTTACGGGGCCATAAAATGGGCTATTTGCAAAGAGACCATTAACAGGCTTTTCATGGGCCAGCCCGCTAACTTTTGATCAAGCCAAATGGGCCAGCCGTTGTAAGCTAAATGGGTCAGTGGTGGGCCGTCACACGTGTTGACATATCATAGGCACCTATCTGACCCACTGATGAGATGACACGTGTTTCCTCCGGCCAATCAGAATTTTACACGTGGAAATTTCCCATTGGTCTGGGCTGTTAACGAGTTATCGGATCTAAAACCGGACCCGATAGCTTAACGGCAACCCGTTACGGTGGATGCCACGTGTCGGTCACCCTTGACGAAAGCACTTCTGTGACGCATGATTTATCGTCATGGAAGTGGACACTTCCATGATGATAATTTTGGTAATTTCATGGAACACTTCTATGACAGCACAGGTATGACTATCTTGATTCTGTCATAAAATCGTCATGGATGTACATGCATGACAAAAAACGCGACCTACTGTGACAAACACGTATCATCACGGAAGTGTATTTTTTTGTAGTGCTAGCAATTAAGATTGAGAAGAGCAACAACGATCATAACCAGACATTATGCATAAGTAACATTGGACACTAGCATGAGTAGGATATGAACACCATGAACATAAATATCATAGAGGCTATGTTGGTTTTGATTCAACTACATGCATGAACATGTGCCAAGTCAAGCCACTCGAACATTCAGAGGAGGATACCATATCATCATACTACATCACAATCATTTTAACGCTATGTTGATATCCAAGATAAATTATTATCCACTCCTAGCTACTTATGCATGGCATGAGAAACTATAATCTCTAATTGTCATTGCAAACATGTTTAATCATAACGGGCTGAAGCATGGATACAAGGTTAAACATATTTACACAAATAGAACAAGTCGAGTTCATACCAGTTTCTCTTTGCCACAGCCAGTTCAGCGAATATCGTCATTATTGCCTTGCACTTGCACGATAATGATATGAAAATGATAATAGTGCAAGAGTGTCGTGGACTAAGCTGGAATCTACAAACATTTTATTCAGCAGGAGAAGACAAGGTAAAATATGTTCTTTATTAGTTCAACAGTTATTCATATAAGAGCCTCTCAACATTTTCATCGTGGTCTTCTCCTCGGTAAGACTCGAATAAAAAGAAAAGAAGTTCAGAGAAACACACTGAAATATTTTTGGAGTTTTTGGTTATCTTGAACAAGAAAATACAAGGAAAGAGCAAAACGGGAAAAACTATTTACACAGGAAAGCTCCCAACAAGCAAAAGAAGAACAAGGAAATCCTTTTAGGTTTTCTTTTTAGTGCTACTACTAAGCATGCATCGAAAGTAAATTACTACAACTAATTTTTTTGGTTTTTCTAAAGCTTTTCAAACACACAAGAAGAAAGCAGGAAAATAAATCTAAGCATGGATGATACAATGAAAAAGTGTGAACACCGACAAATAGAATGATATGTGAACATGAATATAATGTCGGTGAGAACACATACTCCACCAAGCTTAGGCTTTTGGCCTAAGTTGGTAATCAATAAGTAGCCTGGAGGGTAGTAGTCGGCGTGGTAGCTCACGGAGGCTCTCGGTGTGGATGCCTCGGCACGCAGTGCCGCCACCACTGTTGCGTTATGAGCTCGGGCCTCGCTCTCAAGAACAAAATGTCTTCCCTTGCTATGATAATCAAACAGAGCGGGCGCAGGCAAGTATGTGTCCACAACATGTGATTGGTTAAACATAAGATTATAAGTGAAGTCATGAATCCTTCCTTTAAGGATTTTATGCTCTTTCAAAGCATCAAAATCTAAATGCCGAGTGGGTAGGATAGGATCAAAGGGCAAAGGTGAAACACCCAGCCCTCGTGCTAGACGTGTGGCATAAATTCCACCATAGAACCAGCCACTTTTGGCGTTATGCTGAAGTCTACGTGCAACAATCGCTCCAAGGTTATAATTCCTTTCACCGGTGAGAGCGGTGTGAATGAGGCTCAACTCTGGCGCACAAAGTATGCTACAGTCTTGTTTGCCTACTATACATTTCCCGTTAAATAATGGAAAGTAATGAATTGCGGGAAAGTGAATGCTCTTTATTCTTCCTTGTCTCACTCCTCTATTTTCACCATAACAAAGGCTAGTCAAGAAAGACTCGTACTCAGCCTTTGGTGGCTCATCAAGCGAACCCCAAAATGGAAGTTTGCAATGGTAAGCAAAGTTCTCCAGTGGAATAGTAAATGGATTATTATAAAGCATAAACGACACCCTAGACTCATGTGGAAAATATTTAAATTCTTTAACAAAAGATTCAGTGAGAAGATGGCGCTGTTCACACTTATCTGAGAGGTAGGGACCGAGACCGACATTGTGAACATATTGCTCAAATTCCTCCTTGATGCCCACCTGCACCATATATTCATCGCAAGGCCATAAACATGTTTTGGTGGCGGCATCTCACGTGGAACTTTCACTCGGTTCAACATAAGACCGGCGAGTAGCACTACAAAAAAACACACATCCGTGACATTTTGGGCCGAACGAAATTTTTTCTGTCATACATATGACACTTCTATGACGATAATTGTGACAAAACCTGGTATCATCATAGATGTGGTGGGCTCCTACTTCTATGACAAAAAATCATGATAGAAAATGGGCTTTTCGTCCTGGGCGGGCCGGAGACGCAGCTTCATGACATTCTTTGGGCCGTCCATGACGAAAAAAACCGTGGTAGAAGCGAGGGGGAGGAAAATTTCGGGGAGTTCCCAGTTACGGTGGGAGGTCGGGGGCCGAGCAATGCGCGTTTCTCTCGTACACGTGTGCGAGGCGTTGGCTCTAACTGAACCCGAGCGAGGCGTTGGGCTCTAACTGAACCCGAGCGCTGCAGGCTACGCGTTACTGAACCCGAGCGATCGATCGACGGCTGTTAACTGAACCCGATCGAGCGATTCCTTCGCTACTGCTGCTAACTGAAGCCGATCGATGCTGCCTCTGGATGAACAGTGAGCGTTGCGTGGGGGATTTGGATGAACAGTTCCCTGTGGGGTGGATGAAGAGGACCCCGTGGTGTTGCCTCTGGATGAACAAAGCCCTGATCGATCGAGCTGGTTGGGGCTGGATGAACAGGACCCCGTGGAGGGCTGGATGAACTGGACCACCCCGTGGAGGGCTGGATGAACAGTAGATGGTGGAGGGCAGGATGAATAGTAGCCCGTGGAGGGGTGGTTGAACAGGAGCCCGTGGAGAGGGCTGGTTGAACAGTAGCCGGTGGAGTAGCGCGCGGTGGAGGCTGGATGAATAGGAGCCCGTGGATGAACAGTCGCAGGTGGAGGCTGGAGGAGGTCGACGGTGGATGAACAGTAGCTCGTGGAGGCTGGAGGGGGTCGACGGTGGAGATGAACAGTATCCCGTGGAGTCCCGTTTTGCGGTACGCCACACCCCTCCCGATGAACAAGACCCCCGTTTCGACCGTAGGAGGTCCGTTTCCTCCGTTTTGCGGTACGCCACACCCCTCCCGATCAACAGGACCCCCGTTTTGACCGTAGGAGGTCCGTTTCCTCCGTTTTGTGGTATGCCACACCCCTCGCGATCAACAGGACCCCTGTTTCGACCGTAGGAGGTCCGTTTCCTCCGTTGTGCAGTACGCCAGGCCTCGTTTCCATCGCCTCTTCCATCCAAGCCCTCCTGATGAACACGACCACGCATTCCGTTCCAACCCAGCCGCGTTGCCTCCCGATGAACACGACGACGACGCTATTTCTCCTTTTCGACCCAGCCATGTACACGAGCCCTCGCCGTACGTATGCACGAGTAGGCGTTCGAGACCCCGCCCGTATGTACACATGCGTGGCCGTATTTTCTTTCTTGCACCCTGACCGTTGTACGTACGTGTACATGCTATGTGCGTGCCTCTACTACGACACGTGCGCGCCTCTACATCGACCAGTATATATGTACGTACACGTTCACGACCAGAATGACAACGCTACGTACTCTTCGACCAGGTGGGTCCCGACTGTCAGGCACTTCCTTGCGTGCGAAGATGTAGCTGGTGGGTCCCAGCAGTCAGGGGCAAATGTTTTTTTCGTGAAATACAGTGGCCCGTCCGGTGGGTCCCCGCTGTTAGGTGGAGGAATAATTATTTTGCACGTAATAAGGAGGCACTTCCTTGTTGCGGCCGTGGACCCAGTTGTCAGCCTCTCCACGTACAGTCCACGTCCGATGGAGGTTGTTCCTTGACCACGTTGACCACGTCGCGCCGAGAGCACCAGGGCGGTGGACGACGGCGAGGCCTAGGAAGGGGACGACGGGGAGCCGGGGAAGACGCGGCATTGGAAGCCCGCGCGCGCGGAGAGGAGTACGAGGGTTCACTGCTTCGGCTGCGGTGTGAGGCTGCCGTCGCCGCAGGGCCTGGCCAGCGGTGGGAATAGTAGGGGGCGGTGAGGCCTCCGCGGCAGCACAGCCGGCCATGGAAGGCAGGAGCATGCAGCACGACCAGCGCTGCTTTGGGCGGCTGGAGCAAGAAGACCAGAGGTTGAAGAAGCACTACGGCCGTTGGATGGACATCGTACGGTCACTAGAGCTAGAATCGTTCATATTGACTAAGTTGACAAAGCCCTTCGTCCCCGTCAACTTAGTAGGCCCACAAGTCAGCCTCCCACCAAGGTGGGTCCCAGCTAGCCGGGGGAGTATTCATTTTTTGTGCGTAATAAGGAGGCACTTCCGGTGGGTCCGAGCTGACAGCGGGGGGAACGTTTTTTTTCGCGAAATACGGTGGCCATTCCGGTGGGTCCCAGCAGTCAGGGGGAATCAATTTTTTTCGCAAAATACTGGTGGCCCGTCTGGTGGGTCCCGCTGTCAGGTGGAGGAATAATTATTTTCCGCGTAATAAGGAGGCACTTCCTTGCGGCTGCCATGGACCCAGCTGTTAGCCTCTCCACGTACAGTACTCTTCCGATGGAAGTTGGTCGTTGACCACATTGACCACGGCGCGCCGAGAGCACCACGACGGTGGACGATGGCGATGCATAGGAAAGGGACGACGCGGAGCCGGGGAAGACGCGGTAGTGGATGCCCACGCGGAGAGGATAATGAGCGTTCACCGGTTCGGCTGTGGTGTGAGGCTGTCATCGCCGCAGAATAACAAGGGGTGTGGGTGAGTAGAGGGATGCCCTGGCCAGCGGTGGGAGTAGTAGGGGGCGCTGAGGCCTGCGCGGCAGCACAGCCGCCCACGGGAGGCGGGAGTAGGCGGTCCCGCCGGCGCTGCTTTGGCGGCTGGAGCAAGAAGATCAGAGATTGAAGAAACACGACGGCCGTTGGATTGACATCCAACGGTTACGTCTGCTAGAATCGTTTGTTGACGTATATCTATACCTACTATTAAAGCAAGGTGATATTTTTGGTTTCGTCCTGTTTAATTTTTTTTCGATGCGCCTAGATGATTTTCCTTAATACGTGAGGTGGTACTAATTTGGGGACCTCATACAATTTATGCTACTGTGTGCTGTGGGCCAATAAATCTTCTGTATGTGCGCTATGGCCCAACAAACAGCTCCTGGCCCATACAGTTGTTTGTGCGTGTTTGAAGTAATAAAAGAGATAATAAAAATTGGTGTCAGACAAGGATTTGATCCCTGGATCAAAGTGTTCATGGTCTACCAATTGGGCTGATGCGGTACACATGATAAGTAGGGGCTTCGGTTGTATATGAACTAGCTAGCCATGCACCAATTTCCTTTCGGATAGTATAGGCGTAAGCGGCTGGCGGCTGGCGGCTGTATTGCACGAACTAATAAAGGCAAAAAAAGAGTAAGGTTAAGCCGCTTCTTCATGTTTCCCAGCCCGGAGCTTTCACAGCCAACGCAACTTAATTAGCCGGCCAACTACATGTAGATTTTTATACGAAGTAGTAGAAATTTTATAATCATATTAGCCGACCAACTTAATTCATACGACGTAGTAGAAAAGGATACTGCAGTTAACTTCTTTCTTTTGATTATGAGAATTCATACGACATAGTAGAAATTTTATAATATCAGCTAGGATTCATATTGCAGCACAACTGTAATGCAATTAAAGTTAGCTTTCTGCAGATTTTTTTTCGATCGGGGACATCATTTTATTATGCGCTGCAATTTATTTATTTTGCTTCTTTTCTCCATGATTTCTTGTTACTTTTATGTCCTAAATTTATTTTTGGTATACAATCGTATTAGTTTACTAGGAATATTTATGCCCCGTTGTAGTGCACGGGCAATTACCTATATATAAATAAAGAAATAATAAAGGGGATTTTCGCATGCATAATTAAACAAACGTGCTCATAGGATTTGTTTGCATTGATGGCAAATACAACAAGCAAGAGACTGTGGTTCAATAATCTGAGTATTTTGTGTTGACTGAAATAGAGGACGTGGACATGTGTGTGAGGGTGGGTCTTGATCCATGCTTATTATCTTAGGGAATATGATATTTTCCAGTTTTGCTACACATAAGGAACCTGAAAATGCGTGTTGCGCCAGTTGATTTTGCGAGTTGGCTCTAGGGCTAAAGAAAGTGGGGTTGAGGCGAGCATAGCGAAGTCCAAGGGTGTTGGTGAGGCCCTCAACAAGAATGAGTCTTAGGAGGGGACGAACGGATCTCAGCAACGTCTTCGGTGGAGGGGAGTTGGATGGCAGTTTAGGTGTGAGGCAGTGGGTACAGTCTCACCGAAGAAATATGATACTTGGTTGGTTGAAAGGGATGACCAGGGGCAGCAATAACATAGCGGTAAGGGGCAGGGCAGCAAGGCATGTGTGGGAGCGCCTTCGGCCATAGGTGTGCGATGAAAATACGGTAATTTTTTTCTCCCGTTATAACGCACGGGCATATGTGCTAGTAATAACTAAAAAAATCTTGCATACGTGTCAACTAAATAGGCCCACAAGTCAGACCACTCCCTCTTTTTTTTAATAATTTATATATAGCTCATGGCAACTTCTTATGCAATTTATTGCTGTCGTTTTTTTGGTTGGCCAGAGCCAATTTCGCATATTTCTGTGGGTTCCAAACTATTTTTAATACCGAAATGTCCAGCCAGATTTAAAGTACTTTGAAGATATATTTAAATTAGGTTAATGCCCAGTGAAATAGGAATCTGAAAATGTGATAAAATTCAGAAATTATAAGTAATTGCCAATTTGTCATCTGTTTTTATATTTACAACCCATTTCATATTACTTTCAAGATTTGCAGGCGTCTTGAAAGAGTTGCAGCCCATCAGGGCATAAAACAATGAGTAGGCCTGGATTGGGTATTCTTCAGAAAAAATAAAGTGGGCTCATTTTCACAAAGAAAAAATAGCTGGGCTGGTCACATGGTGAACATAAAATATAAGCCTGGGCTAGACGGGCCACAGCCCAGTTCAAACCCTGCTCCGTCTCAACAATACCAAACAAAAAAAATACTGCTCGAGTAGCTACGTCCCAGGTGTCAGCCGATCTTGTGTTGTTCTCTTATCTCTTGACTATATACGCTCACAATGTCATGGGTCCCAGATGTCAGGAAAACACTAGGAGGAATCATTTTATTTTTCCATACGCTGATGTGGTGGGCCCCTACTGTCATCCTCTCCACGTACTTCTGCCGATTCCTATTGTTTGTTGACCTTGTTGACAACGCGAGAGGGCGGCGCCGCGGCGAGCGCACCAAAGCGTGTGGAGGACGTCGGCATTAACGATTTAGGAGACGGTGGGGCGGCAATGCGTGCGCTGAGGCGCAGCCAGCCGTGGGAGGCGGAAGCAGGTGGCCCCGCCGGCACTGGTTTGGTTTTGGCGGCTGGATGAAGATAGGACTGAAGAAACACAACAGACTGTAAAAGCAACAGGAGTACTTAACAACCTTAACTGAAACCAGCAGGGGCACTTAACAACCAAAGCTGAAAGCAGTATGAGTACTTATACAGGTTCAACCGTACAAAGCACGCCTCGAATAGTGCTACTTTGCCTACAGTTAGCCAAGGGTGAGGCCGCCAAGCTCCAGGACAAGGCCCAGGCGCCACCTCGCGCATCCACAACCTTCTGAAAGCGGTTTCATCTCGCAACGTGGTCAATAAATAGGATATTCGCTTTAGAGCCATGGAAAAGCATGAACATAATCTTCTGTCCTATTCTCCAAGATGGACGGGCCTTCATTATTTGAGACCACCCATGAATAAGTATCTTTTCACCTCCAAGGGGAATTGAGTAGGTCGACATAAACATCATGTTGTGACCAAGCGCAAGTCTGATCCGACCATGGTCAGGCATCTGTATAGGAACAATAGAACTCGGCAGTTCCTGTTTCAAGAAGATCACAGCTGTAAAACTGTGTATAAGCAATAGTTTATGAACAACATATATAACAGAAAACAGCTCGTACCATAAGTTTCTCGACACAGTTGGACCTGTTCAATGAGTGCAGCAGTGGCACACATATCCCACGTGGCCTTCCACCATTGAAACGCCCCACGAGGACCTTAAGATGATCAATAAAGTGTAGGAAGTTGTGGATGTCGATCCAGTCAACTTCAGTGCCATTAGTAACAGCCGAGTTATTACAGAGTAACAAACGAGCAGACTGCTTAACTCTGAAAAAACCTACATGTGCCACCAATTATAAGAAAATATTAGTTAGAAGTAGCATCTTCGTGAGAGATTCGTTGCTACTTCTAAAGTTAAATTGTGATTAGTTAGATAGAATATGTGGATTAAGAAGTAATTGAGGCAACAAGCAAGAACCAGATACAAAACTAACATGGATGAACAATTGGAATGATGTCGGGGTGGAAGATCACAAAGAAGATGAGACCAGGTTCTGCTATTTCCATCAACATTCGTGCGCCAACTTTCAGTCCATAACACTTGAGAAAGTGTATCCAAGTTCGGCCATAAAAAAAGCAGCGATCTTCTTGGTTCATGAACCCAACTCAGAACTTATATCCATGGCTTGTCTTCACTATGACCATTAAACTAGTGTATTCAGTTATGGCAAGGCCGAGCATCTTGAGTACATGTGTTCTGGCAGAGCAAATAATACACTGCAGGAAAAATAATATGAGAACACAGCATGTTCAAAAAAACCCCACCTTCCCGGATAGAAAAGAGGATTCTAGGAACATACTATGCGCGTTTCAAAATGCTGTGTTAGGATGAGAAGGAAGAAGTGTGGCGTCTCGCCGAGGGCGCAGAAACCTGTAGGGTACTCGCACTTTGGGCACTGCAAATGAAACACACTAGATTCAGTAGGAAGAAATATGCATCAACAGCGGCGGCTGCCATCCTAGGATTACCTACGACCAAGGGACTTGGGTTTATCGGGGATGGATGAAGAATTCGTACCTGGTTCTCCATGAGAAAACCCTATGCAATCGCCGAGAGGGGGTTTTCTCTGAACAAGCAGACAAGGGAGAAGGGGATTCAGGCCCAGTGAAATATTGCCGCTTCGTCCGTCCAGCTTACTGCTAAAGCTGGAAAGGGGGGTTGTGATTTGACAGCTCATTGGGCATTACTGTGGCGCTACGACCGGGGTGTGTCTACCGTGAAGTTGTGCATTCTAATTTGTACATATGGCACGTGGACCCCGTTGCTGATTGCCCCACATATCAGCGAAAGGAAGTAGAAAGACAGGAGTAACTAGTTACACATAAATATATTTTTTGACAGAGAGATACTCCCTCTGTAATGAAATATACAAATCTTTTATATCACAGGCTCACCTTGCCGAGAAATATACTCCCTCTGCAACGCACGGACATTATGGGGGTTCAGCTGAGAATATAATACTCAGATAGGCTCATGGTTCTGGACTTTGGGCCGCAGGCCGACCCTGCATGTTTGGGGGCCCATGTGTTCTACCTCAGCGCTTTGCGATCGGTACGGCGCTGGTTTTAGATGCTGTCGCAAGGCGAATACACAAAATTGAATAAAGCTAGAATGAAATCGAACAACAGTTCCTAACTAGCAATCAGAGTTGCAATTCTATCAACGATATACCATGTGATAAATAATACTGTCGTACTACTTATACACACAGGACACTTGTTTCACCATGCCAGATTATTACATCAAAATCTCTCGGAGGATAGATCAGTTCGGCAGTTGCGTGCTGCTAATTTCAAAGTTGATTTGGACCAGCTCTCCTTGCCGAGAAAGTTCGATTTTCACATCATCCTCTACCGCAAGATATGATTTAGATTTGAACCTTGACCATCCTTTAGCATCAATCATCATGCGACCATCCTTTGTACTTACGGTATATTGAGCAGGTTCATTCACACCAAGGCTGCGCATGGTAAGAGAAACTTGGCCGCGGTCGCCTGGATTGTTGAACGACTCCCTCGTTGCTCTAGGAATTCTCTGTTTGCAAACAAGAAGACATACCCAAACAGTTAGATCAACATAGTGAATCATGTGAACCAACATGGAAATAAAAAAGAACGAAGCACTTGAGCGGCCAATGCTTACCAATAAGGTGGACATGTCGGTTTTTGTAAGGACTTTGGTATATGAAGTGCGAACTGTAGCCCAGTCTGTTGCTGGTGCAACTGCACGGGCCAGAGCAGATGCAAGTGCAAGTGTTGGTGCAGGTGCTGAAGCCGCTGCTGCTGCCGGAGATGGTGCTCCTTGTAGAGCTGGTGCCGGTGTCGGAGCAGGTGCCCGTGTCGATGCACGATCCTTCGGTAGATCAAACTGATCCGCTGACGCGGTCGGTGCCCAATCCTTAGCTGGATCAGACTGAGCTGCTGCCGCTATCAGTGCTAGAGCAACTGCCAGTGCTCGATCTATGCAAGACAGCAGCGATTGTGTCTGGTCTGCTATGATCAGCTTTCTAACTTGACTAGGATCCGTGACCGTGATCCAGTTTTTTTCTTCATTTCTTTTAAACGCGAGAAGGGCTAATTGTGACGTTTTTGTTAAACCAAACTGTAGTTCATCATAGGGATTCAGCTTGTACTCAGACAACAGATTGATCCAATTTTTTCCAGTAATGTAAGTGATGGACAGTGCCTTCATTACTGACACAACATAAGAAGTGAAACCTGCAAAAATAGCCATCGTAGAGCAAACCAAACGGTTTATTCTATGATGAATGTCACATGGCAAAACCTCCATCGTAAAATTGTAGGAAAAGAAAGAAAACATGACATTAAATCAATAAGATTTAGACAGTAAATCAATAAGATTTACTTGATGTGACACGAGTGAATCCTTACCAGGAAATCACTATGTTGAAGTACTAAACAGAAGATTGATCGTCCAACTACGCGTGGCATGCAGGGGCCCTGCCTACTCCCATAAGCAGGACAGTCCAAAGGTCGTGACAAATCGTATGGACCGAACATCCATGGGACTGGAAATCCTGGTGGGTGTGATAAACCCTGCAATGCATACAAATATTGGAGTGTAACCATAATTGATAAAACGTCCTCACAAAAAATATGGTCTGGATACTTCAAAATATACAGACTGAATTGAGTGGACAGACATTAGCATAGACCGTTCTCAGGACTGACCACACACCAAAAGCGGCAGTACTAATAAACAATACAGGGTTCACAAACACAAATCAAGTACTGAACAATAGTACTTACTACAGACAAGCAAAGTTGCACTAACTAAACTCTACAGACTATTTCTTGCCACCGACCTACGGGATGAACCCCGCATAACTTAGTAGGCCATGGACTTCGTGTGAGATGTCTACATGCACCATCACCATCTTGTCAACCTTGGAGAACCTAACAGAGTGGTCTTTCCACTCATAAACATGATGATGAAGACAGGCCGCATCAGATTTGTTGGGAAGCTTTACAAGAACCACACCCTTCGTAATCGAAGTCACAGCCAGGAAATTGTTGTGGTCAAGTACAGCCTCGAGAACACGCCTGACAACAATGCTACAGGAAATCACTAGTTCAGGACACATGGCGACAAGGACATAGCAGCTGGATAGTTCAGCAGTAGAACTCATCATCAGGTCTTCCAGTTCACACGACATGACTTTGAGAACTTCATCTCCACCGCAGACCTGGTTCTAATTCAAACAGAAACCATATTTTATTACTACCTCCATTCAGAAATATAAGATGATTTTTGATATTATACTCCATATATGACTACATATACACACAGAAATGAGTGAACAAAGACACTAGAACATGTCTTCAAAGGCATGAGAGCAGAGGGATTACATGCAAAATCCATAACACAAGTTACTGAGGCAAATATACCCTCTTAAAAGGTAGCATTGATGTTCATAAAGTACTCCCTCCGTCCCAAAGTTCTTTTCTTAGATTTGTCTAGATACGGATGTGTCAAGTCACATTTTAGTATTAGATACATCCGTATCTAGACAAATCTAAGACAAGAAATTTGGGGCAGAGGGAGTAGTTGAAAGTAATCTATAAGAAATTAGTGTCAACCTCTCACATGTTTTGGTCAAAAGAGGAATTTAGAACCGTCATTTGGCACACAAAAATCACATGTAAGATGACCTAGAAAGTTGTACTAGTAGTACTAGTACTGCATGTTAGTTGAAAAAATTAACACGATCAAGATCGTGAAAAAGATCGTCAAGAAGAGATATTATCTGGACTTGCTTAATGAGGGATCCCGGGGAGGGGGCTTGGACAGGGCAATGGCTTTGAGCTTGTCTGTGGTAGTCTCGGCAGGGTGCTTGCGCTTCTTCGTACCATGAGCCTCGACGGTTTTGGCCGGATCCATAGACATCACTTCGGCCGGTGCTCCAGCGTCCATCAAGAAACTGTCAAATAGAAACAAAAGAAAAGAAACCATAATCACAAACCCAAAAGAAGAAAAGAGAGGGAGTTATAGGATCAGTCTTGGGGTTGCAAGACCAGGCCTTGGCCAGAATCAACACCATTGATGCGCTCACCTTTCCTTCTTTGGGAGAGAAGAACAATGGCAGAAGCAGGTCGGGGTTTTCTTGAAGAAATGAGGAACAAGATGAGGCAGAAGCGAGGGTTGGGTAGAGAGGAAGCTGAGAGAGAAGAGTGAAATGATGGTTGCTTCGTCCGTCCAACTTACTGCTGGAAAGGAGGGGGTTTTGTGATTTGACGGCTCATTGGGCATTACTGCGGCGCTTCGATCGGGGTAGTCTACCGTCACTCTACTACGGAGTAATTTAGTGCATGGCTGGTGGACCCCGATGCTGGCTGTCCCACACGTCGGCGAAAGTGAGTAATTTAGTGCATGGCCGGAGGAGGATCCGCACGGTAGAGCGTGTCCACTGTTTTTCAGAAGAAAAAATGATTACAGCAAGCGTTTCCACTCTTACGACGGAGGAGTGCGAAACACGTCAGCCACTTGAACATACACAGTGCTCCTACTACTAGGCATGTGCAGTGGTTCATACGTCAGTACTACACAATCTTGTTGCTAGTGTAGTAAGTTATGACGATAACAAATGATGTTGTGCGCATGTCAACTACTCCTATATGTAACATAGTACCGCTTTTTCGACTGTCCGGTCGAGAATGAATGGTGAGATCAATGTTAACAGAACTAGGTCCACAGCGCACGGAGAGTACGGTGCTACACTACTCCATGAAACATGAACCATATGAAGCACGAATAGTGTTAGGCAGGGTGTATGAAGGGTGCACGGGATGGGAGCAAAAGTTCCCTTCTCGACCCACTTTTGGGTGTTTGGCAGAGTGCATGAACGGTGCATGAGTCCACACTAGTAGGTTGACAAAAATACACGAAGAGGAAACAACTATATTGAGATGAGAATGCAACCAAACACACCCACACGCTTTTTGCTACAGTGACTGATTTGCACCATCTGAGTTTGATCCAACGGTCATGTTGCGCCGAGACATGGACATGCCCATGCAGAGGGCGCCTAAACACCACCGAAGTCCCTCTACTTCTCGAGGTGCACGATGTTGGTGATGCAGGGTGCAACTGCCCGCAGAGCCCGCTCCCGGTCGACGGGAGCCAGCTCGTCAAAGACGGCGTCCAATGGCACGAATGGATTCCGGTGATGGAGCCCTGAAAGGATTCGCCCGGCAGCGGCGACGGCAGCCCGCAACCCCTCCTTGTCCAGCTCAGCCCCCACCATCGTGCGGAGACGGCTCAGCTCCTCGGAGATATAGGTGAAGAAGGAGACCAGGTCAGGAAGCCGCAGCTCGTTGAAGTCGACCGGGTGGTCGAACGGGTTTAGCCCGACGGCCGGCATCGTCGCGCTGGCACGACAGTAGGCATCGCACAACCGCAACACGTGTGTGGCAACTTGGTTCACCAACTGGCTGAGGCGATCCTGGACCTCATCATGATCGGCCCGCTCGTGCTCCAGCCGGCTCCCCTGACGGCCTATCGTATCTCCCGCTTTCTGCAGCAACACCGCCGACTCCTCGAGCATCTTTGTGGTGGATGCCTGCCACTTTTGAAGCTCCGTGAACTCCCGCACATAACGGAGGAGCATGGCACTCCTCTCCTCCTTGAGCTCACGGAGCTCCACGTCCTTGGCCATGAGCTCCGCATCCTTGGCATGGAGCTCCTATGTCAGGAGCCTCACCTCGGACTCCGTGATCTGCTGCGCCGCCATGGCACCAGGTAGAAGCAATGGGGAGAGGAAGCAAAGGGGGCGAAACAGCTAAAAGGCAATGCAATCTACGGGAAGGCGGAGGGAGCGGGGAATCTTTTGGTTTTCACCACGGTAAAACACCAGTCGACGACTTCTCACATCAGGGAGCGGTGGGTTTTTACAAGCGGAGTAATCGTGACTAATTGCTGCCGCGCCTGCTCCCGTCAATCAAAAAATTAAAAATCCTGCTGCGCCTGCTCCCGTCAATCAAAAAAATAAAAATCCTGCCACACCCAAACACCAGAGCAACGCCGCAGTGGATATTTAAATTTACCTACCGGCAAGTAGATAAAAAAGGGGTGAAAAACAAATGTGGCGGTGGCCTAGCTAATCGGTCGAACTAGCCCAGCTAGCTAGCCACCGTGCTTCACTGATGTACTCGGCGGGAAAGGTGGTCTTTCGTGATTTGACGACTCATTTACTTGCTTCGGCGCTACGACCAAGGAGGACCCAGAAAACGCATGGTAGGGCGTCCCACGTCAGGAAGAATATATGCGTGCACCACCCGGGAGGACCCCGAAACCGCGCGGTAGGGTGTGCCACGTCTCAGCACGGAGGAAAAATGTGAGTGTAAAAATATATTGTATCAAACGTACTAACTATGGTTCGACCTCGGGACCCAGCCAGTCGGTCGAAAACACCCCACTAGCCACACAGCTTCATCATGCAAACGTGGCACGGAGGATAGATGTGGTTAGCTCCGTCTTGACCAGCCACAACGTCTCTTGTTCTAGGCGATTCTTCTATTTTCCAAGCTTTTTTTTAGTTGTAATAACACCACGGCAAGCTAGCGCCGCTCTTCGTGTGTGCCCGTGCAAAGGTTAGACGATGGAGAGAAGAGAGATTGAGATCGCTGACCTGGAACCCACCAGTAAGTGAGAGAACGGTCATGCACGTGTTGATGAGGCACTCCCTCTACTCTACTCAACGAAAGTACTGTATAAATAAAATCAAGTTATGGGACAAAGCCAACAACCGTTCGTTTTTTCAGGCTATCGACTTACGCTTTGTAGTCCAGGTTGCCAGTTCGAATCTCGTCTTTCAGATTTGTTAGTTTTAGGTCCAAATTTGATTAATGACAAGTGGGACCCCCATGTGTTGTTCCGATATTTCAGTGTAGGATGTTTTTTTAACAAACACTTTGCGCGGTTAGACAAGTAACGGCACGAGTTACACGTATTTTGCAAGTTTACGAACAAAAATGACAGTGGCATAGAATATCACATCCACCCCGCAGCTTAGATACTATGGTGATACGAATTTTTACACCGTTGGAAGTGAGATCCAATGGCTTGGGAGTAGTCTTTGTAATTATGCGCAATTTCCAAACTCTCCAAAGGTTTTTTTTGCAAATAAAACATTCAGGCCTCGTGTGTGCCGCTGCATCTTCGATCCAACGGCTCCCCGGTGCTCATATTAGGTGCTCCCCGTAGCTTAATTACCCGCTACGGTGATATGAGCATCTAGGTCGTATGATTAGTGATCAGATGGCACATGCCTAGTACTTGTACTTTCTGCGCATTTCCCAAACTCTATCAGCCGTATATTGCAGAAACATTCAAACCTCCTATTGTGGGCCGTTAGATCTCAATGAACTCGTATCACCATAGAATCTACGGTGCGGGAGCACCTCATACTCTCCCGTGCGAGAAAACATAAGGTGCTATCGCAGCTTGGATGCTACGGTGATACGAGCTTGGAGGTCGTTTGATCTGAGATCCAATGGCATCTGAGCAGTCTTTGTGCTTGTAAGCAGTGGCCGAACTCTTTTGGGGCTTTTCTGCAAAAAACCATTCGAACCACCGAGGAGGTGTTGGGTCACAAATCCAACGCCTCCGAAGAGCTTGTATCACCAAAGCATCTAAGGTGTAGTAGCACATGATATTCTTACATATAGGAGAATATGATGTCCTCCTTCATCTTAGATGCTACGGTGATACGAGCTTCGAGGTCGTTGGATATGGGATCAAAGGGCATCTAAGTAGTTTTTTGTACAAATTGTGTGCAATTCTCAAACACATCAAGGTTTCCTGCAGAAATATTATGACACATCATGTGAGCTGCTATATCTCAGATCTACAAGCTCCAAGCAACTCGTATCGGCATATAGCATCTAAGGTATGGAGGCACATGATATTCTCCCGGGGGGGAGGGGTGGGGTGCACAACCAATCGGTGGCTGGGAGGGTGGGGACAAATATAATCTAAACAACCCTAAACAGAGCTCCACAATTTTATCTAAGGTCGAGGGGTTGACCCCCGACAATCATAGCTCCGCCTAAACAGAACATTTGCATGTACTGTAGTAATAGACTTAATATTCATGTTTCAGTTTCATGTTCATTTTAAATATTGAACTGAGGACCATGAATGGCTTACATTTTACTCCCTTCGTTCCTAAATATTAGTCTTTTTAGAGGCTTCAAATGGACTGGCACATACGGATGTATATAGACATATTTTAGAGTCTAGATTCACTCATTTTGCTCTGTATGTAGTCACTTGTTGAACTCTCTAAAAGACTAATATTTAGGAATAGAAGGAGTATTTTTGAATTCGTGTCATACATGCATGGTTTGGAAAAATAGATGCACTATACTTATTGGATTGTTGTTGTGTTTGTGCGTGTGTGTCTCTCTCTCTCTCTCTGTGTGTGTGTGTGTGGTCATATGCTTGATACATACAAAGTTTTCTCACCTCCATATTGTTTATTTTTTAAATTTGAATTTGCATTGGAAAACTTACTAGGGATACCATGAAATGTGAAATCCACGTTGAGATCACTATATCACAAACTCACTCTAATTCAACAACTCGTCATAAATCAATTACCACGTTGAGATTAGTATTTGCAAGGAAAATATGGGTATTGTAATACACCTAGATTTGTTCAGCAATTTAAAAGGTTCCTTTCGTATTCTTGGATGGTAGGACCCAACGGTGTACCAGCCAGACCTTGGCTCATGTTGATCCTAAAAAAACCGGGCTCGTGTCCTTCGGTGGCGTGCGTGGTATGCACATTAGGCAACCCCATTACCCCAACCAGTCGAGCCTCAGCGTTTCAAGTTGAAATATCTGGCGGCCAGAATTCCAGCCCTAGGAAATTCCCCTCATGTCCCCGATCCATAATGACTACCGATGAATAATGGAGGGATGCTTTAGTAACTAGACAATGTTACCTACCGTGCCGAGCACGGTTCAATTCCCTCGGTCACCGCTCATCAAGGTCACCCGTCAACTGCATTGCCTAGTACTACTACTACTACACCAGGATGGGCACATAATTGAGCCCGTTTGTTCGTGCCTAGTACTTGAGTTAATATATCAGGCAATGCACTGGTACGGAGGGATTATCGTTTTACTCTGCATATATAACTTGTCTGAAGTCTAACTAAGCAAAATGTTTGACCAAATCCTTTCTTATGAAATACAACAGGACAGATGTACGGCTTGAAAATTTATTGCATGATGTTGGTTATGATATTGTTTCGAATCCTGGATCTTAAATTTCAGAAAATCCAAAAGTGAGCATAAATTCTTGAAACTAATCATGGTCATGTGATATGGCACAAATATTACTTCATAAGTTTTTTCTTCAATTTGAGACAAGCTGCTTATGACAAGTTGCACAAATGAAGAGCCAAGGTATTTTGGAAGAAAGACCTGTCACGTTAAGGCGAACGCTTTCACTATTGAAACCGTGGGCGTTTACGTGCCGCCACGAGTCCCCGCTTCTCATCGGGAGGTGCCGTCCGAGCAAGCATGTGAGTTGACGGGAGGCGTGCGAGCAGACCGCTGCACCGGCTGTCAGGGAGGCGTGCGAGCAGACCGTTGTGCAGGCTCACCGGGAGGCGAGCCCTTTGACCAGGCTCTGCTGCCCACCGTCGTCCCAACTGCTCCCACTTTTAATGTCGCCGACGCCGCAGTTTAAAATCAACCCCGCACTACCCGTTATCGCTACAATCCTCTCTCCTCCTCTCCGATTCTCCTGTCGTCTACCTCCAACTAGCCTGACCTAAATGTACTCCATGCCGCATCACGATGGTCTGCCCTTAGTGTTCCAGTTTCCTGAGGAAGACACCCAGCCGGAGTCTCAAGAACATAAGGCGCTTTGGGACGAGCTTGAACTGGCCTTGCGGGAAGACGCCGCGCCTGTCCCTGCTCCCGTTCCGGCTCCCGTCGCCTGATTGCGCCAGCGCCCATCCCCGTGGCATTGATGGGCTGGGAGCCGCACATTGTCGCCGAGCTTGATCCCACGGGGTTCCATGAGGTGCCCGCCGACTTTCACGCGCCTCTGCACCTGCCAGCGCATGCGCCTACGCGTGCACTAATGCGCACGCCCGTGCCGGTGCCTGTGCACCTGCCAGCGCATGCGCCTGCGCGTGCACTGACGTGCGCGCCCGTGCCGGTGCCCGTGCACACGAATGTCTCCGCCGCGCCGTTGATAGCGCCTGTCCCCGCGCGGGTGCCAGTGCCCCCCTCAGCGGCATGGATGGCCGCCGTCGACCGCTTCCTTGCACCAACGCCAGTCGCCTCCTCCCGGCAGTTGACTCGCTCCGAAGTCCAGAACTTTTTGGCCTTCCTTGAAGCTAGGCCAAAGTCCAGGAGTACGCCAACAACGGCGCAAGACGCCGCCGTCGCCGTCGGTCAGTGGCCCGACGACACACAGAGCACGGCAGAGGAGCCGCTTCCCACCGCGAGACACCCCCGCCGCCGCCGCGTAATCTAAATTTGCCATGAAAAACATTCGGATTGCCATGCTTAAAATCCGAACGTTTATCATTTCCGTTTATTTTATATCGATCGTCGTATAATTTAAAGTCGGAGTCAGACTAAACGAAATGTATGGTTTGATCGATTGAATGTTGTGCTAGAGCCGTATCAAATTAAATATAAAACGTCATCAAGCCACATGTATTCCTTGTCATCCAACGACCTAGATTGCTTCAATGTCGAGCGCTCAACACGTTTAGCGTGCAGTTAATTTCATGCCAAAAATAGTGCTAATCACATGACAACACGCAAATAATATCCTAGTAGTTAATATCCGCATGCACTTAATATACTTCCAAATTAACGTGCATTGTACGTACACACTGACTAGTGCTGCTAGTGCGTGAAACTGGTGCCGTGACTTGTGAAGACGTCCAAATATGGTCAACGGCAACATCGCCCGCGAGTTCTTCCTGTTTGCCCGTGCGTCTAAACACAGAAGGGGAGGAGAGAGAGAGCACACATGGAACCCACCAGTAAGTGAAGGCGAATAGTACTAAAAATAATATTACATGTTATCCATTAATTAGGCTGTGGTAATATAAAAACATTATGTGAACAAAGGGGGTACAACAAACATTGCTATTCTACGTATGTTGCCTACTCTTGACGTGCGGCTTGAAGGCCCGGTCGCAGGTTCGATCTTCGTCCTTTATTTTTTAATTTGTATATGGGTCCAAATTTGTTTCATGACATGTGGGCCCCTCGATGTGTAGTTTGTACCACTTTAATTTGTGGGTTGAAATTTGTTCCATTCCAAGTGGACTATCGGTGTGTAGTTTTGTAGCTTATTTATAATAATTAAAGAGAACAACATAGTTTTTTCAATAATACCATGGTGCGACGTTGAAGGCGAGAAAGGACATGCGAGAGAGCGATGACCGAGCCAGAGGGAAAACAACTAGGGCAGTTGCGTGGGTTGCAACGGTGTTTGGAGTAGTTGTGGGCCGAATGCTACGAAAATATAATCTAAACCGACCGGAATAAATGGCTACACAAATTAATCCAAGGTTGGAGTGCCCCTTGCAATGTAAATAGCTCCGGCTATGCGAGGGATGGAGAGGTAGTAGCTTCAACGCGTGGAAGATACAGTGTGAGAAAGCGAGGTCAATCGAGAGACATATAGATAGAGAGACAAAGTGAGTGTGGTCCGACATTCATTGAAGAAATATATATGCTCTGGAGAGATATTGTCCGATTGAGCTTTTTGGCAAGGGTGAGGGCTGTAAGATAGAGCTTGAAAGATGATCCAGTCACAGACGTGTAGATATATTTTGTGCGTGGGAGGAAGCAAGGACAACCGATCACATAGGGTCGCCGTGCGATCGAAAGAGTGAGATGGGTTGGAGAGAGTGACCTAGATAGACGATGTGCGTGAGAGAGTATACAGTGTGAATATGTCGAATTGGGCTCAAACATGGTGATATATCGTTTTTGTCCGAGAAAGAGCGAGGTCAATCAAGACATACAGAGAGAGAGAGAGAGAGAGAGAGAGAGAGATTGAGTGAGCGTGGCCCACCATGAGGTCGAAAGAGTGGTGGTGGCTTGGATGGACTGACCTAGATAGACAATCTGCGTGAGAGAGTATAGAGTGTGTCGATCGAGGCCGGAACAGGGAGATATATCATTTGTGTGTGAAAGAAAACGAGGTTAAATGAGACTCAGATAAAGAGAGCGAGATTGAGCGAGTGTGGCCCGCCGTGCGGAAGAAAGAGTGAGACAGTCTCGAGGGAGTGACCTAGATATACAACGTGCATGCGTGCGCATGCACGAGAGGTTGGGGGGCTAGATAGGCAATGCATGTATTTAGCGCGAGTGGGTGAGAGGGAGAGGGGGGAGAGAGAGCTCGGCATGGGGTGCAATGGCGGGTGTGTGAGGTAAATACATTTGGTAACAGAGTGGAAAAAGGGGTTGTGTAGTTGAGAGACTTAGAGATCGAAACATGGAGAGAAAGAATGAACGTGTGTTGGAAACCGATAGCTTCCTAAGGTTGTTAGGAGAGGAAGATTGACCGATACAGGAAGTATGTAGCGTTTGTGCGGGGGGGGGGGGGGCTAAAAACAACATTTTAATGTACATAGTACGAGACTTAATATCGATGTTTCAATTCGGTGTACATTGTAAGATTTGAACCGAGGACCAGGCATACGGGTAATTATTTCGAATTCGTGCCATACTAAGTTTCGAAAAGTTGACATTGACTCAGTTTGTTGTGCTATTTTGTAGGTCATATGTTTGAATCCATCCAAAAGTTTTCTCACTACCATGGTGTTCATCATATACATATGAATTTGTATTAAAAAAGTAGCATGGATACAGTGAAATGCGAAATCCACGTTAGAATTGGAGATCGCTACGTGACGCACACTCTAATTCAAATAACTAATTATGTGACACACACTCTAATTCAAATAACTAATTACGTGAGACACACTCTAATCCACGTTAGCATGGGTACCATTTTGAATTTTTTTTCAAATAACTCCTCATTAATTAATTTATAGTACTCCCTCTATTCACTTTTATAAGACCTTGAAGACATTTCAGACAATGTGCAAAACAGTTCATTTTAAGTTATCTGAAATGACTTACAAAAGTGAACGGATGGAGTATCTCGTTTCGAATGACTAATTATTGCAAGGAAAACATGGGCATGGTAATACATACAGATTCGTTTGCAAATGAAAGAAGATTCGTTTACATTCTCAAATGTAGGCGCACCAGGCAAACTAGGGTCGTGTCGGGGTGGACGCTGCTTCGGTGCCTTAAAGGCAACTGCCTTTGGGTCACTGACATGTGAGCCAGCCACCTGTTGGGCCCATATGTCATGGACACAAAGGCAGGTGCCTTAAGGCACCGAAGCATAGTCCTGTCGGGGTGGTTGCATGTGTCAGACGGATGCGTAGCACCCAGCCACCCACCCCCCCTCCCCCCCCCCAAAAAAAGGACGACGATAATATAAGTTCGCGCTTCCATGTTTCGGATTGAAATATCTGGTGGCCCCAATTCCAGCCCTGCAAAATCTCTCTTCTCCACCGTCCCCTTCCGCGCCCAGATTGCTCAAATCCCTAATTTGCCGCCAACCCTCGAATTGCCCCTTGTCTCGTCTCTTTACCCACCATTCCCCACCTATGTGCCGCACGACAACGGCAAAGACGACGGTCGTGCTTCACCACCGCACCGGAGCTACCTCATCTACGCCCTCGTCCACCGCACCGGGTGGTCCACCGACAACGTCGGCCGCTGCAACCGATGTGCCTCATAGACACCGAGTTCCACCGCATCAGGTGCGCTTCACCGACGCCGTCTCCCAGCTCACCGGGGCTACTTCACCGAGCACATCGTCGCACCTCCGCCCCCCAAGGCCGTTGGGGCTGCACCAACGGTCTCGTCCACTGCATCATAGCACTCCGCTGCCACTTAAGATCTGCATCCGTGCGCGGCCAGCCAACGCCAGCGCATCACCCTCGACGGCTCTGAAGTGACCCGCACTCTAGCTAGGCGAGCATGCCCAAACACCGGCCCGAACTATGTATCCACACACCACTCCCTTGTGCACTGTTCCGACGATGTTTGGATATCCTTTCACTGCTCTCTTAGCTTACACGCCTATGCAACTCTGACCTTAACTCTTATTTCTTCTGGAGATATCATCTGAAACAAGAAAATCCATATTTTAGTGAAGCATGACGGCGCTACGGGATCTGGTACACATCCTGCACACCCGTATAACCTTGTAAGTATCTGTCCTCCGGTACAACATCAAGGTCGATTCCTCTTATTTCATCAACCATTCGCCGTGTCAAAAATGCAGAGGGGGATGCAAGGAGCACAAGGCCTGCACATCCAAGCAAGTGGTAACATGGACTTGTACATGGAACATCCCAAGCGCAAGCAGAGCTGCAGTGAGCCTGTACAACGAGCTAGCGTAAGTCCCTGCATTTCATTTAATTCGTACTGGCATTCGTGTATGATTTGTGTGCAGTGGCTGATCCACGAATTCAAGTTACCAGGGGCGAACAGTTAACTTAAAAATACGAAGGCACTTGCACTCCGGAAATCAACATAACTTGAGAAATGTGAAGCTACATGCACTTTGAAAACCAGCTAATGATCCAAATTAGTTCAGATTATAAACACTAAATGATGCAAGCACCAAAAAACACAAAATGCAACATGGTGTACAAGGACTACAAACATGGTCTGTACCTGCTTGAATTATTCATTCTCTGGCTGAAAATATCGAAGTGTAATTGCATGTATAACTAGTGCGCAAACTGCATATCAGTATATCTATCCTGCACAAGTATGCCAATAGTTTCAAACAATAGATTAGAAAAGTATTTATGCTATGTTGTCATGATACGGGACTTTCTGGTAGATGGCCTCGACGTTTCCTCAAGCTATGAAAATGCACTATAATTTGCTTGTCATCAATGCCTGCAAATCTCTGTCTCTCTCAACATAGTAGATCATCATTAGACACTAAATCCTTCAATGAGCTTGCAAAATGCTTGCATTAGATCCCTCATTAGACACTATATGTTCATCACCAGGAGCATGTAAAATGTTTGCATCAAATCCTTCATTAGCAGTCTGTTCATTAGACACTTCAGGCTCAAGAACAACATGAGCTTGTATGTTTGCACCGGAAACTTGATTAGATACATCAGATTCAGTCAGTTCAGTATTGATTGGGGGAGTTATAAAATAAGTAGAAATTGGTTTCATTTTCTCATAGATTCCCTACATACAAGCAGTTTTACAACACCGTCAGGTTTAACTATTGGCCAGAAATTGAAGAGTTGAATTAGATATAATCAGGGATGTGATGTACATGCTTGTTGCGCATGCTACTCTTGCAATTAGCGACTGTCCGTTTGCGCAAGCTCGATGCCATGCCCGTGCTGCCGCCGCTGCCTCCCACGCAGGCTACACTCGGGGTTGGATCTTCATCTTCTTGTCCTTCCGTTCGCTTGAAGCCCAGCGACCGCCCTCCAACGAGGGCGCGAGGAAGTGCTGTGTCGGTCTGTCCAGCGGCGGCTAGGTTAGGAGCGAACCAAACTGGAGGCTGGAGCAAATGAATTGGGATTTTTCCTGCTGTCGATCGATATGGGAGGCGCTCGTTTGGGCCGCGAGCCTGCTATAGGGCCTGCCTTGCACTTATGTTATTGGCCCATCCAAATTGAAACATTTTTCTTCATTTTTTACATTGCCTGCTCGTTCGTTGGGACGAACATAACTAGCGTGGGCCAACCTGGACGACTCAAACTAGGTGCACACTTTCCAGCCACCTGAGGCGGCCGCCCATACCAAGCCCCTATGGTGGCGTTGCCCCTTTTTGCGTGTATGATTGGATAGTGAAAAATATTCCAGTGGCGCTTTTGATTTACCAACAGAATGGTTGAATTGCTTGTTTCTATGAACTGAGTTCGCCAATAATGTGAAGGATGCCAGTCTTTTCATCCTATTGTAGATTGCTTAGATCTCGATATGCCAAAAGTAATCGCATGAAATATAGAGTAAAAGCAGTGTGATGTTTTTGGCTACAACTAGTCTGACTACACGTCCTCATATAACATATCAAGGACGCACCATCTTACCAGATTAACCATTCGACTTACCCATGGAGTGTGGGAAGAAAGAAGTATTGGGACTGCGTATCCAAGCAATTGATGCCATGGACTCCTTCGTACAACCTTGTAAGCGAAAAAGAAGTCGCAGTGTGCCTGTACAAAGAACTAGCGTAAGTTTAGTTACCTGCTTCTCAGAATTTTAGTTAGCCACTTATTGCAAAATTGTTCAATTACGTTGCTTGGCTTAATTTAGTTTGCTACTGATTACATAATGGCACAGCCTGTTAATCATATTGTAGACTGCGCCTATCTATGTGTTTGATACTTACTGTTAAGAATTACCTGTTTGCCTTAACTTAAATATCTACTTGTTTGTTTAACTGCTTTGTTGCCGCAACATCGGGTTACAATGATGTTAATAACTACTTTTCAGCATCCAATTGAAACTCTTTAAGTCCTTGTTTGTTTAACTGGTTTGCTGTTATAACTCCCAGTTGAGATGTTTTGCTAACTTCAACTTTTCTGAATCCAATCAGAACTTTAATGGCAAAACAGGTTAGCCCAAGATCAAAGAGCAAGGTCCCCATGGACGTTGCATCATCCCACAGCAGTGGCACCGGCCCAATCGTTCATTATCAATTGCCAACTAGTGATGCTCTAGAGGCTAAAGTAGTGGTAGAAAGAGATTCTGCTTCTGCACTTAGAGATGAAGTTGACATGTTGAGGAAGCAAACAACACAATCACAAGCAGTACTCAAGACAACCATTAAATATTTGGTGGATTTCAAAACAAAGCAAGCTGAGACTAACCGGATTGTTAAGGTCCTGAAGGAAAAAAGGAAATTAAATTCCTACTTGGTAAATCATAGGTGAAATGTTCTTTCCATAGTTGAATAACCTTTGTGTTGTCTGTTCATGTAATCAATCAAACCATTTGTTTTAGAGATCATGTAATAATTGTTTTTTTGTTTGTAATTTTATTTGAGCACAAGTCTGTATTAATTGATAAGACTCGGAGACATTTCATTTGGATTGCTGTGCCAGACCTACAAATATGCCAATCGGGCTGAATGTGCATTCAGCAATAGTAGTATAGATGGACCATAAGTGGCATGCATTGGAAATGGCCAAGATGCTGGCTAAAAAAGGATGTTGTTGTAGCCACAAAAAAGTACAGCGGCCTAGCTTATGTATGTTAGTTGATATTATTCATCCATATAGTCTATAAGTGTTTATATGTCTGTTAGTTCCGTACATTCTTGGTTGATTGACTCGGTAGTTGAATATTGATACATCGCTTGTGTACATATCTAAATGGGAGTACATATTATGTTGCGTGTGACATTTGAGTTGGACATGAAGTGTTCCAAATATTCGAATTCACCTTAAACTGGATTCTAGTTTCTGAATTTGAGTATCGGCATTTGTAAACCATATTCATATATGAAAGTGGAATACATCTTTGTTGTCCTTTTGAAGATATATAAAAACACATAGAATGATTTATATAGATTCATATAGGAATACAAAATGGATTCGAATTTAGTTGCCATTGTAAACGTGGATGCTTATTGTCCCAAAATTCGAAAGAAACAGCAAAATGTCCACTCCCACATCGGCTGCCCGAAGCCAAGTGTTTGGGAGATGGAATTTACTGTCTACCCATTACACGGACATAAGGTGAACTGTTTTTAGGCGAGGTAATCCTTAGTACTTGTATGATTGACATAAGGTGAACTGTTTTTCGTGTGAGCATATTTTATTG
Source organism: Triticum monococcum (assembly GCA_034509565.1). Taxonomy (NCBI): domain Eukaryota; kingdom Viridiplantae; phylum Streptophyta; class Magnoliopsida; order Poales; family Poaceae; genus Triticum; species Triticum monococcum. The sequence continues at coordinate 57,802,349 of CM067843.1, read as the reverse complement.
GATGAAATAACTGTTTGACTCAGAGTGTATCCAACCTACTGAATTCGAAGATCATGGCATTTCTAAATCATAATCATATATAAAGGTGGAATAAATCTTTGTTGTGGTTTTGAAGAAATAAATAACAAAACGTATAATTATCTATGGATATTCGTAATCAAATACAAATTGGATTTGAATTTAGTTTGCTAGGTCCCAGGGCAAACGTGAATGCTAATTCTCCCAAGTTTTGAACGAAGTGGCTAAACACCCACTATAATTTGTGGGCTGCCCGAAGCAAGTGTTTGCGAGATGGAAATTACTGTCTACCCCTGACACTTGACATCCTTATCGACAGGATTTACACTGCTGTCGATAGGGGTAGACTAGTAACTTCAATCAGACGTGACACGACGGCCTCTGAGCCCATTCCGACACGGTGGGCGCCAAACGTGGGCGGCAAAACACATTTGATTCAAGCTCGTCTGAAAGACATGTGTCTCTTCCTCCATTTCCCCATTCATACACGGTGGGTGGCAAAACAAACTCTCCTCATCCGAAATCGATGTAGGCTTATATTTTAAATAGGGGCAGATGTGTAACTTCCATCAGACGTGACACAACCGCCCTACCTGTCAGCCCCGTCCATACACCATGGGCGCCAACCGTGGGCGGCAAAACACCCTCTCCTCGCCCGAAATAGTTACTGGCAAATATTTGGGAGATGCGAGATTACCGTCCTATCCCCAACCGATGAGACGTCCAAATTTGAAACGGGGGATAAGTTCGTAACTTTCCCATATTTCAGACAGGCGCGTCCCAAAAACATGGTTCCCCGTACCTCTCCCTCCATTTTCCCATTCATACACCGTCCGCGCTAGAACACCCCATTCCCACACCAGCCTCCGTCCGCCACCCCATCCATCGTCGTCGTCCTCCACCACATCCATCGCCACCGTCCTCCACCATGTCGGAGCGCCTACCAAGACCGCGTCATCCACTGCTAGAGATGGACGTTTCTCATCCACGGCGACGGACCAATAGCCTTGCATCGCGTCCTCTCGCTTCATCGGCGCCGTCGTCCTCTTTGCCGGGGCCACTCACACGACCTTCTCTTCCACCGCAACGGGACTTATCCCCCGATGCACCCGTCTACCGTCACAGATCTGCTTCAACACCACCGACAGCCATCGCACCCCCGATGCCTACACGGCGTCGCAAGAGAGGTGGTACTTCATATCTCCTCAACTTTTTGATCTCAACCAAAAAATAGATCTTAACTTGGTTACTCTACTTTCTTTTCAGCTCTTAGAATTTAGTTCTTAGTTCGAAGCAAACAATGGATGCTAAATATCATTTCTCCGGTTTGCAGCTTCAAATCTTCCATGGCACAGCCATAATACGGTTTAATTGATCATGCTTAGGGTTTAATTGATCATGTTAGTTCTGTGGTGGTTTCTTTAATAGAAATCAGAGGGGAAACCCTCTTTTGCTAAAAAATATATGATTAGAGTTTCCCCCTTTTATGATCACTATACGATCAGAATACGTGCTTCGTGTCATAATAACACTGCTCCACCCATCAAGCTAAACAAGCTTAGTTGTTCAAATACGAATCTGATATTATTAAAACAGAGTTATTTAATTGGTCAGTTAAATGTTCCTAAATTAGTTTCGAAAATGCATGTTCGCCGCTCGGGTGTGTATCTCTGTGTGTGGTCTAGTCAGCACGGTTGGGGAGGTGAACTTTGCATATGCAGGGGTTTATAGGGAGACACTCTCCGAGTTGAAACCGCAATGCATTCCATAGATAATCTGACTAATTTTTATGTTTTCATGAATCTCAGATTCTGTACAGCATCATAATGATTATGAGCTTGCGCACATGAAAAGAATAAAGCAAAATAATGCCATGGCTGTCAAACTTGGCATTAAGGGACTGAAATCAAGTCTGGATGCAATGCAATGCAAACACTCTCCACCTACAGATTCATGCTCAGAATATGATCCTAACAGTGATTCTGAGCTAGAGGGAGACCTAAGTCAATGTATCTCCCTAGTGGAGGAGTCATAGGAACATGCCCTATCTTATTCACCCATCAAGGTACTTGCTCTAACTTTCCAAGGTTACATTGCTCGCACATATCTTGCAACTGATGCTTTGCATTGCTTCTACTTTGTTGAACTGCCATTAGCTTAGTTTACACATCGTGTATGTGAATACGCCCTGCCTATCCATTTTCAGTACATATTCCATCTGTCATCGTACCATATTTATCCATTCAAATGATGTTCTTGTGTATCAGACGTTCAAAAGGAAGAGGGCGATTGCTGATCGTGGAGGAGCATAAGCAAAGTATTTGGAAAAGGTAGTGGCACCTGATAAATCAAATAGCCCATTAGGTGTAGTTGCAATATCACCTGACCCACAAAATACCCCAACTCTAGCAGACTCTAGCCCTACTACACTGGTCATTTCTGATGCCCCAACTCAGCAGACCTCAACTGCAGCAAACAATATGATTATGCCAGTTGACATAGCACCAGCTGTACGACGCAAAACCCCCATTCTAGCAAAGAGTACACCAAATCCAGTTGCCAAATCCCTTTTCAAACCAGAGAGAGCCCCAATTGCAGCAAATAGGACCCTTGTTCCATTTCTTCCCAGTTTAGAAGACGGAGCTTATGTTGTTCTCAGGAACTTTGTGCGCATCTTTCCTTCATGGAAAGATTATACCGCAGACACAGAACAATTTCCAGTCTTCCTCCACAACTTACGCGTAAGTAATGTACTAATGTTATTCATGGTCATTACTGCATATGTTTCTGTTGACAGAAGACACAAGATTTCATTCTTTTAAATAGGCGAGGCGCAAACTGGATTGTGATGACGAGCAAGGGTTGGTTGCACTTTTCAAGCACTCGTTGATGAAGTATCGTTCCTACCTGAGGCAAGTGCACTTCAGTGGCAAGCCTTTGAACGAAATTTCTGAAAAGTCTTCGGTGCTACATTTATCCGATGGTGACTGGAATAATCTTGTTACACATTGGTCTCGGCTGCAGCGTAAGGTACTGTCTATGATATCACATCACAATTTGAACTACATTTCTGCATTTGCCTTAATGTCTCACTTGTACGAAAACTGTTAGCAGAAGAACATTCGTTCTCAAGGGACCACACAATCTCGCAACTATACTACACACTGCATTGCTCTTGTGAGTACCTCTTGCCCTGTATGACCATACTTACTTTCATAGTTGTTTGATTATGTAGCATCACTGCACATGTTAGCCTCGTAATCGTCCATTTGGTGGACATTATAAGATTCGTATGGACTCTTACATAAATTTAGAATCAACCCAATGCTTTTGAAGAGGTTTAGCTTTGCAGTCCTCTTGTAAGGACTGAACGTGGTCTATCACTGTACTTACATTAACAACTACTCCCTCCGTCCCATAATATAAGAACGTTTTGTACAGTACACCAGTGTTCAAAACACTCTTGTATTATGGGAAGAGGGATTGGTTCATTTTGTAGCATTCTGCATCTTATCTCCCTCGCCCACCATTTACTAAAAAAGATCAGATATATATTTAATCTTACCAACAAGTAGAATACACGGACAATGACAGTGCAGAAGTGTAGCCCATTGCTCTTGTCAGTACATTTTGTCCTGTAACGCTTGTACTTCCAGGGATTGGTAGTTGATTATGTAGCATCAATCTGCATCTTATCTTCATTATCCTCTATCCCTTCCAGTATTATCATATCTATAATTACTCTCTACAAAATGTAGAGTACATGGAATGCTTATGAAGAAGATTCTGTGCTGAAATTCTTGAGTTATCCTTCCCTTGACATGGAGAGGGGCATTATAAAGCCGGTGTTAACTGTTAATGTAAGTCAGTCCTTCTAAAGCCTTTATCCTCAACTGCTCTTTAATTTGCTCATACTCGCTATCATTTACTGCTGTTTAGTTTGCTGTTTCTACCAAAATGCATGTTCATAAGAACCGTAAGTTCTAAGTTTTACTTGTGAAACCAAATTCCTTATTCATACCATGCACATTACTTAATACTCCCTATATGTCGGTGTACTAAAGTAGGGGTACCTTAGTATCCCGAACTTGTGCATGGGCAGTCGCAGCGTCCCGCGGCAAGGCTTGCCGGGCGGCGCCAAGATCCTCCGTGGTTCCTTTGAAGCCATTCAAGAACAAAGTATCCAAGAACAAGAAGATAGGAGCCCGGCAAGAGGAGCTTGCCGGGAGGGAGACAAGACCCCGGCAAGAGGAGCTTGCCGGGAAGGCCAACCAAGGCATCTCAAGGAACTTGCCGCAACGCACCACGCGTCCTAGCAAGGCCCGGTGAGCGACAAGCTCCCGGACGCGACAAGACAACAACCGCGGCAAGGTGCTTGCCGCGGCAAGCCTCCACTCTGTACCTGCGCTCCAGCTCATCCACCAACGTGTCGCTCTGGGACCCTTCCAGGCGTACATGGCGGAAGGCTGTGCAGCCAGAGGTACACGGTGGCAAGCGGCGCTGACAAGATTGCCGTCGTGGCAAGCAGTGGCGTCCCTAGCGGTCCCTTTCCACACCGTCTAGGTGACACAGACAGGCATTTATTGCCTTTGTCCCCTGCCGTCAGGGTTAGGTATGATACAACTGTAGTAAGCGGTGGTGCCAACCGCCACGCCTTTTCCACTTTTACCCTCATCTATGTTGCCACCTGTCGGTGACCCCTTAGACATATAAAAGGAGGCCCATGTGCAACGGAGAGGGGGGTCGGACGATCATTCACACGCTCGGTCTCGCTAGCCATTGGAGCGTACTGTAGCATTCATCGCTCCCGAGCAAGAACACAATACAAACCACAAGCAGGAGTAGGGTTTTACGCATCCGTGCGGCCCGAACCTGGGTAAACTGATCGCGTCCTCGTGCGCTTTGCCTCGATCCGCTCTTCGTGCTCTCTCCGCCCCCTGCCGAACCGAAAGTCCGTTGATGGAAGCTTATGTTGACGAAGTGAGAAAGCTAGAAGAGCACTTTGACGGCCTACAGATGGAGCATGTCCCAAGAGCTCAGAATGACATTGCCGATGGCCTGTCAAAGTGCGCTACACTTAAGTTACCTGTGGAACCAGGGATCTTCGTGCTCAAGCTGACTCAACCGTCCGTAACACCGTCAAATGGACAGAGCAAAAAGAGGAAGTTGGTTTCTGGCGACTATTTTCCAGCGGAGCTTCCCGAAGCCGTCGCCAAAAAAGTCCCCAAGATCGACGCCAAGAATGCTGAGGAGCAGTCTGCTCCGGCAAGCCCTAGGGTTTGTTTCGTTGAAGCAGACACTCCCGACAAGTTTTGCTTCGGCAAGCTTGCCGGGGAACGTCAAGCTCCGGCAGAACCGCGGGCTCTTGCCGTATAAGCGGATGTTCCCGCAGCAGCAGATGAGCCTTTAGTCCTTGTTGTCGAGCCACAGGCTCCAACATGGGCGCAACAGATTGTTCGTTTCCTTCAGACAGGAGAACTTCCCGAAGAGCAAGAAGAAGCGGAGAGAGTAGCCCGGCAGTCAAGTATGTACCAGTTTGTCGACAGCACACTGTACAGAAGAAGACTCAACGGTGTGAAATTGAAGTGTATTCACCGGGAAGATGGACAAAAGCTGTTGGCAGAGATACATGGAGGCATATGTGGTCACCACATTGGCGCAAGAGCACTTGTCGGCAAAGCATTTCGGCAAGGCTTCTTCTAGCCGACAGCCCTACAGGATGCGACTGCACAAGTAACCAAGTGTGAAGCGTGCCAGTTCCATTCCAAGCAGATACACCAGCCAGCTCAAGCTCTCTAGACGATCCCTTTATCCTGGCCATTTTCGGTCTGGGGGCTCGACATCCTCAGCCCCTTTCCCCGAGTAGTCGGGGGCTTTGAGTACTTGTACGTCGCAATCGACAAGTTCACAAAGTGGCCGGAAGTGGAACCAGTGAGGAAGGTGACAGCACAGTCAGCAGTCAAGTTCTTCAGGTCAATTGTTTGCCGTTTCGGGATCCCTAACAGGATAATCACCGACAACGGTACGCAATTTACGAGCTGCACCTTCATGCAATACATCCAAGATCTTGGCACCAAGGTCTGCTTCGCTTCTGTTGCTCACCCGAGAAGCAACGTTCAAGCGGAGAGGGCAAATGCTGAAGTGATGCGCGGGCTCAAGACCAGAACTTTCGACAGGCTGCACAAGTGCGGAAGAAACTGGATTGAGGAGCTGCCGGTGGTTCTTTGGTCCATCAGGACGACGCCAAATCGAGCCACTGGCCAGACACCTTTTGCTCTAGTCTATGGAGCAGAAGCAGTTCTCCCCACGGAACTCGTATACGGGTCGCCTTGAGTGCTCGCTTACGATGAGCTTGAACAAGAGCAGCTGCGACAAGACGACGCGCTGCTCCTTGAGGAAGACCGTCTTCAGGCTGCTGTGCAAGCTGCTCGCTACCAGCAAACTTTGCACCGCTACCATAGCCGCAAAGTTAACGCCAGAAGTTTCGAGGAAGGCGACCTTGTTCTTCGGCGCGTTCAGTCCGCCAAGAATTCCAACAAGTTGACGCTGAAGTGGGAAGGCCCTTACTGGGTGAAACGAGCCACTAGGCCTGGCGCTATCTGCCTTGAGACCGAAGATGGCGTACCAGTGAGCAACTCCTGGAATATTGAGCATCTTCGCAAGTTTTACCCGTAGGGCGCGGTTGCCGGAACCCGTTCCGGCAACCACCTTTTGTACAAGTCTTGTCGCTGTTGCATGTAATCCTTTGTACAAAGCCGGGCGCAGACCCCGTGCATAAAGATTATGTGCTCAGCACACCTTGTCGATTTCATGATTTTTATTACTTGCATATGTTATCTGACATTTTGTGCAGCACTTGCCCCCGGTAAGCAAAAACGAGCCACAAGGCTCCATAACTTTATTTCCTCTTCTCTCTTTTTTCTCAAGGAAAGCAAGGGTCCCTCGCGCACAAGTTTGCCGGGGGAAGGAGAAGATGATGTATGGACCGGGCATCGTTCAAGAAGGTTTCGCTTTGCCGGGAAGCAAATAACAGAAAAAGATAAGTTGCCAAAGTTTGAGCAATCAGATTTCCTTTAAATTTTTAAGTTATTTTCCTTGAATGACCGTGCTTTGTATGGAAAACCTGTGCGCGGAGGAACCAACTCGTAGCTAGTTGCGCCTTTACTGTTGTTTCGAGTCCGCTCAACAACTTAAGTGACCTGCGATTAGCTGCGACAAGGTTTCTTGTCGGCTGCGGCGCCGCCAGCAGGCTGCTGACGTTCCGCATTCAGCGCTCGCGGCAAAGGTGCCTGCGCTGGCAAGTTCCCTAAAAGCGTAGGGTAAAAACATACAAAGGAAGGAATCAAGTAAAGAAAATAACATAGCAATTACTACCCAGAATAAAGTTGTATTACAAAATAACTTGTCGCAGCTCTAACAGACTATTTTTCATAACATGATTAACAGCGACAAGGAAAGAAGAAAATGGGCGACCTAGTCTACGCGGTCTCCCTCGACCCTCTTGATGCCGCTCACCCTGTCCACGATGGGTGTGACAAGGGCCTTGAGCTCCTCCAGATCAGCATTCGGCGGCAAGCTCCTAAGGACGTTGGTGAGGCGGAGACCCGGGTTGCGGAAGGCCACCTTCATCAGCACCTTCTGAAGAGCTCCCGCGCAGATCTTGCGCGACTCGTCAGCAAGCTGCTTCGGGATCCCTTCCCGGAGTCGCTGGAGTGCCGTTGCCACGCCCTTGAAGAACAAGGTGAGCTTGGCGCTGGGTTGGAGGTTCTCGTCGGATGGATACCCGAGATCCACCATCCCCAGCTGTGCCAACTCCTTGTCGATGTCGGCGGCGATGTTCACCAGACCCTCCGTCCAGTGCTCCATGTTCTCCGACAGATTCTTCTGGGCGACAGCAGCACTCGCCAGCAGCGCCTTGCCGGCCTTGACTTCCTCCTTCAGGGCCGTCTCCTGCTCCTTGATGCCGTCCAGAGATTTCGTCAGAGCCGCCAGCTTCACTTCGAGGTTGGTGTTGGAGTTCTTGGCGGCGTCAAGTTCCTTGCCCTTCTCGGTGAGATGGGCCTGCAGCTCCGAGTAGCTATTGGCATCCTTCTCCCGCTCAAGCTTGAGCACGGCAAGCTCGTCGCCGCTCGCCTTGAGACCTACCTCCAGCTGCACCACCTTCAGCTCCAGCTCATTCTTGGCGGCCTCGGCAGCTGCGGCGGCGTCTTCAGCTTGTTTGAGGGCTCCGCCAACCGCTCGCTCACGCGCGGCAAGCTCCTCCTTGTGGCTGTCGAGGTTGACCTTCCGCGACGCCAAGTCACCCTCCTGCGAAGACAACTTCTCCGCGGCAAGCCGTTGGCGTTCTTCGACGTCAGCCTTCTCGAGAAGGAAGGCCTGCTGCGCTTCGGCAAGTTGCTCCCGCTCCTTTGCAAGGGAGTGGAGAGAGCTTCCTGGTTGGCACCCCGGAGCTCCTCCGCGCGCTTCTCGATGTCAGCCCCCGCCTTCGCGACGAGTGCTTCGCGGGACTCCGGCTTGGCTTGCCGGGCGCGGTAGAGCGCCACCAACTTCCGCAGCAGACGCTCCTCTTCGGGTTCGCTGCTGCTGCTGCTTGGCGCGTCGACCAGCTTCAGCCCGGCGGAGGCAAGCACCTCTCCGTCAAGCATCTCTCCCTCGACCGGCGCCCTGGAGCTTGACGCTCAGGGGAGGTTGATGAAGATGTCGTCGCCGGCCTTCAGGTAGACGCCGGGCTGGGGCTCTTCAGAGCTTGGCGCGGCGGCAGCGGCGGAGGAGTCGGTGGTCGGAGCAGCGCCTGGCGCTCCTGCGGCCTCCGGGTCGTCAGTACGACCGCCAGACTCCCCGCCCGCTTCCGCGGCGGCAGCCCTGGCGGCCTCCTCGCCGGCGGGCTCGCCGGCACCGGCTGCTTCCTCAGCAGCAACAGCGTCGTCGGCGGCGACTTCAGTCTCCATCGGCTCTACACCAGATGGATCTGACAGCCGGAAGAGGGGAGAAGATTCAAGCAAAATCCAAGGAGAAGATCAAAAGAAAAAGAGCCCAAGGGAAGTTTGGAGCAAGGAAATTACCTGTGCCAGGCTCGACAGTAGTGATCTCCGTCGCCGGGGGGCCGCTGGCGCTGTCCCTTGCCGGAGACCCCTCCCTTGCCGGGGGCTCCTCCCTTGCCGGAGACCTCTCCCTTGCCGGAGGACTCTCCCTTGGCGCTTCGGGGGCGGCCTCTGGGCTCTCCTGATGGGGCTGCTCTACTCCTGCACAAGTCAACAGTCAAATATCAGCAAAGCAAGAATCTTCGTGCGCGCCCAACAGCGGAAAGAAAACAAGATACTTACGCTGGGGGCTGCTCTGGAGGTCAGTCGCCGGGTCCGGCAAGGTCATATCGGGCGCATCGCCTGCTGACACGGTGGGTTCGTCCTTGATGACAATCACCGGCGCCTTGGCTCTCTTTGCTGCCCTCTGAGCCAGAGTTCTGAAAAGAAGCAGGTTCGGAGTAAAACAAGTGAGATGCAGGACAAAAATAGCAAGAATTGAAGAAATGCAATCACAACAAGTGAATCTTACTCTTCTTCTTCTTCCTCGTCGGAGCTGAACGCGGAGAAGTCGAAGTCTGGTTCCCTTGGCCGCTTGGCGGGAACGGTGGCAGCGGCCTGAGACGACCCCGCTCCGGCTGCCGCCGCGGCGTGAGAAGCGGTAGGAACAGAAGCGGTGGTATGGCTGGACCCCGCTCCAGTTGCAGCAGCAGCATGAGACGCTCCCGCGGCAACGGTGCTTGCCGCGGTGGAGCGTGTCGTGCGGCGCGGGGACTGTCGGCTCGCCTGCCGCCTCGCCACGTCCCCGGCCTTGCGGAGACGCCTTCTTGGTGGAGATGGAGGCGCTGCTTGCGGCATGCTGTCTGAGGATGAGGAGGGAGAGGAGTTGATATCCAACGAGCCGCTCGTGTCTTCGGCGGGCTCGCTCGGCTCGGCGTCACGCCCGGCAAGATCTTTCTTGTCGGCAGGCTCCTCTTGCCGGGCAAGCTCTTTCTTGCCGGCAAGCTCCTCTCGCTCGGCACGGTTTGCCGCCTCTGCTGCCGCTACCTCCTCCAGAGTGAAACCAAACTCGCCTGCCGCTGTGGCTGCCGCCGCCTCTTCCAGCCTGGTGGCGATGCGCTTCAACTCCGCCTCGGTGGTGTCGCGGGTGAGGCCGTCCTTCTCGTCGGCATGGATCGGCACTTCTACCAAGTTGTCGAAGAACTGCTGCACGACGTCGTCTTCAGGCTCTTGCCAAGTTGGCTCGATTCCGTGCGAGTCGCACAACGGCATCATTGCCCGGATGCGGTCGAGCGCGGAGTTGTTGCACAATGGAACGACGCCCTGCGGCAACCTAAATACTTCGGGGTGCTCAGGATCATACTTGAAGAGTTCCTGAAGCATTGCGTTGAGATCCAAGACAGTGAAGTTGTAGTTGAGCCCCGGGCGCAACCTCATGATATCCGCCGCGTTTTTGAACTCCCAGGAAGGCCTCCTCCGTTCCTGCAGGGGGGCGATGCGGTGGCGAAGGAAGTCTGCACCAACGGCGCCTACTATGAGTCCGGCAAGCCTGAGGCGTTGGATCCTGGTAACGGCAATCCTCAGCCTGCTATCTTCCGGGGCCACGTCGCTCCAGTCGCTGCCGCGTACTGCTGCTGTTTGGCGCCGGGCGGTAAATGGCTGTGGGTTCTCCTCAACAATCCAACACCAATCTGCTCTCCACTCCTCCCACTTGCCACGGAATTCCCCCTCCAGATAAGATTCCTTCTTGCCGGCCCTTGAGACCCGGGCAATTCCGCCGGATAAGGGCTCTCCTCTCTCTACCCGGGGTATAAAGAAGTGACGGAAAAGAGCTACATTTGGGTGGACTCCGACAAAGTTTTCGCAAAGGTGTGCGAAAACTGCCATGGTGAGGACGGCATTGGGGGTGAAGTCAAGGAGGCATAGGCCATAGGTATTCATGATATCACAGAAGAATTCGGAGAAGGGCGGGCAGAGCCCGCAGTAGAAGAATACGGCAAAGAAGGGATACCCGTCCGGAGCCATCTTTTGAGCAGTGGCTGGGAGTACCTTGGTCCGCGGGTGAGCTCGCGTCTCCGTCGACCAAAAGAGGTAGTAGTACTCCCGCAGCTCCTTCGCGGCGAGCTTGGGGGGGGGGAAGATGGCTTGCTCCTTCCGCAGCACCGCAAGCCGCTGCGCCTCGGTCGACTTCATGGCTTTCCCCTTGTCGGCTTTCGGAGCCATGGCGGAGGTGGTGGAGGAGGCCGACGGCGTTGGTGGTGCTGGTGGCAATGGGAGGGGCGGGGCGCTGCTCTCTTGTTGCTTTGAGAAGACGGAGGCGGGGCGGAGTTTTCTGAGATTGGAATGGGACGAGTGGGCGCACTACCCCTGCTTCCCCTTGCTTATAAATGGGGAGTGGGCGGACGTTCCGCCTTTCCAAATAAAGCAACCACCCACGATCTCTCCCACGACGCCGCGTTCGACGCATGCCGTTCGGGGAGGGCACGGTGGATGCGGAGTAAGATGCGGCGTAACCTAGGCCGCGCGTGCCCGTGCCCTGTTTTGGGCCTGGCCCAACAGTGCTCGGCATCATGTATGGCCCAGGCCCGGGGGCTCCTGTCGGTGTACTAAAGTAGGGGTACCTTAGTATACCTAACTTGTGCACGGGCAGTCGCAGCGTCCCGCGGCAAGGCTTGCCGGGCGGCGCCAAGATCCTCCGTGGTTCCTTTGAAGCCATTCAAGAACAAAGTATCCAAGAATAAGAAGACAGGACCCCAGCAAGAGGAGCTTGCCGGGAGGGAGACAAGACCCCGGCAAGAGGAGCTTGCCGGGAAGGCCAACCAAGGCATCTCAAGGAACTTGCCGCAACGCAGCACGCGTCCCGGCAAGGCCCGGTGAGCGACAAGCTCCCGGACGCGACAAGACAACAACCGCGGCAAGGTGCTTGCCGCGGCAAGCCTCCACTCTGTACCTGCGCTCCAGCTCATCCACCAACGTGTCGCTCTGGGACCCTTCCAGGTGTACGTGGCGGAAGGCTGTGCAGCCAGAGGTACACGGTGGCAAGCGGCGCTGACAAGATTGCCGTCGTGGCAAGCAGTGGCGTCCCTAGCGGTCCCTTTCCACACCGTCTAGGTGACACAGACAGGCATTTATTGCCTTTGTCCCCTGCCGTCAGGGTTAGGTATGATACAACTGTAGTAAGCGGTGGTGCCAACCGCCACGCCTTTTCCACTTTTACCCTCATCTATGTTGCCACCTATCGGTGACCCCTTAGACATATAAAAGGAGGCCCATGTGCAATGGAGAGGGGGGGTCAGACGATCATTCACACGCTCGGTCTCGCTAGCCATTGGAGCGTACTGTAGCATTCATCGCTCCCGAGCAAGAACACAATACAAACCACAAGCAGGAGTAGGGTTTTACGCATCCGTGCGGCCCGAACCTGGGTAAACCAATCGCGTCCTTGTGCGCTTCGCCTCGATCTGCTCTTCGTGCTCTCTCCGCCCCCTGCCGAACCGAAAGGGGCCTCGGCCCGCCATGGTCCCATAGGTGTCCGTGGGATCAGTCACCCCCGACACTATATGTATGCTTGTTTTTGTGGATCTATAATCCAGTGTGTGGTGAAGCAGCCAACATTTGCACCTTGTCATCTCCTGTTTTATCTTACTGATGTGGCTGATGATATGAACAACATGCCATGCACATTATCCAAAATAGATACAATGATTTTCTTTGCCCTTCATCTATGCTTGTTATGTTGACATGGTAATCCAGTAGTGTGGTGAAGCTCCCCGCATTATGAACAATGCCAAATTATGCTATTGATATTTTGAACATACTCTTTATTTTCTAATTTGAAATTGGATAGAATTGACAGAACAGTTATCATCTTTCTTTATACACGTGGAAAACCTGTCATCTCTCCGCTTTGTTTTAGGGTGATATGCCTGATGGCATGCACAAGTCTGCTGAAGGCTGTGAGACAAACCCAACATATATTGCAGCAAAGAAGGCAAAACATCTTGAAGATAGCGAGACAACCCCAAAATCTTGTCTTAATGCAGTGTTCAAGTTACTTGAGACTAACAGTCAGACAAGCTCACAGAATTCGTTGTCTGAATCAGTTCGACTTCTTCAGTCCCAAGTTCTAGCAGAAATGCATTCTGCAACTCAACTTTGACTTGAAGTCCTATCTTTAAGAAATATTGCGGAGAACACCAATGAGAACCTCATCGCTAAACAGCTACACTTGAAAGCTATGACCGACATGCTAGGCCGGTCTCACAGCCTTGCTCAGCAGCTTGCGCAGCAGTTCCCCCACAAGGCTAACCTTTCTTGAACTGTCTTGGAAGTGGTCTCGGTTCAGTATTATTTTGTTACGCTGCAATGGTGCCCAGTTTTTGTAATCTGCTTCTTCGTTGCGCTTTATGATCACTGGTGGTGAACTTCGATGCCTAGTGGATGTGATATACCTTAAACCCTTTATTGTATAGTGTAGGTTTATTCTAAGTTACTATGTCGTAATTTCTTTATTGTATAGAGTAGGTTTGTTCTTAATTCATACTAGTTATGCAGCAGCCCGAAATGAACCCCGGCCCATGATTGTGCGAATCAAATCACGTGCTTTTAACAGGCCAAAATTGTCTCAGTCCTTGTTTGGCCCAATCATATATCGGCTGCGAGTAGGCCGGATGCAAACAGGGTCGTAGTTAGGCCCAACTATATGATGGGCTTTTAACAGGCCGAAATTAATATTGGGCCAAAATGTTAAACGGGCCCTTAATAGGCCAAAACTAATATTAGGCCGAATTACTAAGTGGGCCTTTAGCAAGTGGGCCCAAAAGCATAATGTCCAGTTGACGGGCCGAATCTGATATGGGCCATAATTGACCCCAAAGCCTCTTAAAGGGCCGGACCTGATCTGGGCCGCAATTTGGCCCAGAATGTGGTAGGCTTTTAACGGGCCGGATCTCATATGGGCCACTATTAGGCCCGGAGCGTGGCAGGCCACTAATGGACCAGATCAAATATGGGCCGGCATTTGGCCCAAAACATGGCAACCAGTTAATGGGCCGGCCTACTAGGGTCCTCAAAATCTTGTGGGCCTACAGCTGGGCTGGCCCATTAATGTCGGCAAAATCTCATGGGCCTTTAGCTGGGCCGGCCCATTATGACTCCCAAGAATCTTGTGGGCTTTACCTGGGCCGGCCCATTATAGCACAAAAAAATCTTGTGGGCCTTTACCTGGGCCAGCCCATTATGGCCCACAAAATCTTGTGGGCCTTTAGCTGGGCCATCCCATTATGGTCCGCAAAATCTCGTGGGCATTTAGCTGGGCCGGCCCATTATGGTCCGCAAAATCTTGTGGGCCTTCAGTTGGGCCGGCCCATTTAAACTTGATGGGCCGGTCCACGTGTCAACATATCATAGGCACGTCTCGCCCATTGGATGAGTTGACACGTGTCTCCTCCAGCCAATGATGATTTTACACGTGGAAAATCCCCATTGGTCGGGACTATTAACGGGTTATCGGATCCAAAACCCGACCCGATAGCTTAACGGCGTTCCATTATGGTGGATGCCACATGTCGGTCACCCTTGACGAAAGCACTTCTGTGACGCGCGATTTATTGTCATGGAAGTGGACACTTCCGTGATGATAATTTTGGTCATGGAACACTTCTACGATAGCACAGGTATGACTATCTTGATTCTGTCATAAATTTGTCATGGATGTACATGCATGAAAAAAAAAAGCGACCTACTATGACAAACACGTATCATCACGAAAGTGTATTTTTTTGTAGTGTAGAACTGTCACTAGAGGATGCCCCCGAGGATCGTCTCCACGAAGAACTCCTTCCAAACAGGTTCATCATGTACGCGTACAATTTTTCCAACAAAACTCGCCAAATTGATAGCAACTACTCATAGGGATACATAGAGGTCATAACAAGCATTCAAACTACTTAGAACACTAAGAATTCAACATGCAAGCACATCTACGGTAGCACCAAGAGTAGCTATTTATTCAAAGTATAAACCACTAAAACAAAAACTAATTGGACAAATGGTGGAGTCACATACCAAGCAACAATCCCCCGAAACAGTTTCGCAAACGGAGTTTCGAGCAAAGAGATCGAAATCCGCGGGTTTGAGTTCAAGAACACGAGAGAGAGAGAGAGGGAGAGAAAGCAATGGGGATTTTTTCTGGAGATAAGTGATGATGTGGGATGAAGAGGTAAGTGAGGGGGCCCACGTGGGGACCACAACCCACCAGGGCGCGCCTGGGGGTCCTGGCGCGCCCAGGTGGGTTGTGTCCACCTGGTGCACCTCCCTCTGGTATTATTTGCACCAAAAATTCAGAAAAAAATCGTATAAAATTTTCAGAGCATTCTGAGAACTTTTATTTTTGGGTCATTTTTTATTGCACGGGAAATTCAGAAAATAGACGAAAATGGTATTTTATTTTATTTAACTAATAAAAACAGAGAATAAAAAGTAGGGACAGAAGGTAGTGCTTACTAAATTCGTCAACTTCATACCGCTCAAAAATGATTCATTAATAAGGTTGATCAAGTCTTATTAACAACCACTTTCGATTAGCATGAAACCGAAGAACTTTCATAAATCACTAAGTTACCTCAATGGGGATAAGAATTTCCTCGACAATAAGCATTTCATATTTCTTTTTGAAGTAGGTAGAGGTATTTGAAAACTTCCAATAGTGATTGTCGGAGCTTTTCAATAACATTAATACCATTCACTTGGAATTGTTTCTTTAGAAAGTGCACCGTATGCTCATTACCATTGATATGAAAAGTGACCTTGCTTCTATTGCAATCAATAACAGCCCCTGCAGTATTCAAGAAGGGTCTACCAAGGATAATCGACATGTTGTCGTCCTCGGGCGTCTCAAGTATAACAAAGTCAGTCAAAATAGTAACATTAGCAACAACAACGGGCACATCCTCACAGATACCGATAGGTATGGCAGTTGACTTCTCAGACATTTCCAAAGATATTTCAGTAGGTGTGAGTTTATTCAAGTCAAGTATTTTATATAAAGAGAAAGGCATAACACTAACACCAGCTCCTAAATCACACAAAGCAGTTTTCACACAAAGCAATTTTATATAAAGAGAAAGACATAAAGCTCGTATTTCCGTTCTGGTGGGTTGTTCCCAACCAGGGGCCCCTCTTTGGTTGGTCTTGGCTCCAGAAATTTTTATTATTGATATAAAAAATCTTCGCAAAAGTTTCGTTCAATTCCGAGAACTTTTATTTCTGCAGAAAAACAACACCATGGTAGTTCTGCTGAAAACAGCGTTAGTCCGGGGTTAGTTTCATTCAAATCATGCAAATTAGAGTCCAAAACAAGAGGAAAAGTGTGAGAAAAAGTAGATGCATTGGAGACGTATCAATAGGTTCCAAAGGGACAAGTAAAAGTAGTATTTTCTTGATCAGGTTGAGATACAGGTATTTGTGAAAAGCCAGAATAACCATCAAGGAAGCAGAAGTGTGTGTGCTTAGATAATCTTTCAAGCATTTCATCAATAAAAGGTAAGGGGTAATGATCTTTTCAAGTTGCTCTGTTTAATTTTCTAAAATCAATTACCATTCTATAACCTGTAACAATTCTTTGTGGTATAAGTTCATTCTTATCATCAGGATCAACAGTAATACCTCCTTTCTTAGGAACACAATGAACAGGACTTACCCATCTACTATCAGCTATAGGATAGATTATACGTGCTTCCAGAAGTTTTAGTATTTCCATTCTTACCACTTCTTCGATCTTCGGGTTTAACCGATGTTGGTGATCAACAACTGGTTTAGTATCAGGTTCCATATTAATTTTGTGCTGACATAGAGTGGGACTAATGCCCTTTAAATCATCAAGAGTATATCCAATAGCAACCCGGTGCTTCCTCAAAACTTTCAATAATCTTTCATCTTCATGTTCTGAAAGGTTAGCACTGATAATAACATGATATATTTTCTTTTCATCAAGATAAGCATATTTCAAAGTGTTTGGCAATTGTTTTAATTCAAACATGGGGTCACCTTTAGGTGGAGGTGGACCTCCAAGAGTTTCAATAGGCAAATTGTGTTTAAGAAGAGGTCGTTGTTCAAAGAAAATATCATCTATTTCATTTCTTTCATGCATATGTAAATCATTTTCATGGTCCAGCAAATACTGTTCTAAAGGATCAGTAGGTGGCACAGCAATTGAAGCAAGACCAATTAATTCATCCTTACTAGGCAATTCTTTTTCATGAAGCTTTCTACTAAACATGGAAAAATTAAACTCATGAGACTCGCCACCAAAGCTAACACCAACAGTTTGTTTCGTACAATCTATTTGAGCATTAACGGTGTTTAAGAAAGGTCTACCAAAGATAATGGGACAGAAGTGATCTTGTGGCGAACTAAGAACAAGAAAATCAGTAGGGTATTTTATTTTCCCACACAAGACTTCAACATCTCTAACAATCCCAAGTGGTGTGGTGGTGTCTCTATTAGCAAGTTTAATAGTGGCATCTATTTCTTCTATTTCAGCTGGTGCTATTTCATTCATAATTCCTGATATAAGGTAAAGGGAATAGCACTCACACTAGCACCTATGTTACATAAACCATGATAACAGTGATCTCCTATTTTAATTGAGACAACGGGCATGTCAACAACAGGTCTATGATTATCATTCTTATCTAGTTTGGCAATTCTAGTAGCTTCTTCACAGAAGTAAATAACATGCCCATCAATATCCTGTTCCAAGAGATCTTTAACCATAGCAATACTAGGTTCTACTTTGATTTGTTCATCGGGTTTAGGTGTTCTAATATAGCTTTTGTTAACCACAGTTGAAACTTTAGCATGTTCCTTTATCCTAATAGGGAAAGGTGGTTTCTCTATATAAGCAGAAGGAACAACTGGATCAACATTATAAAGTATAGTTTCTTCCTTAGGTGGTATATGTTCTTTTATTTCTTCTTTAATAGGTGGGTGATATTTAAACCACTTCTCTTTTGGGAGTTCAACATGAGTAGCAAATGATTCACAAAAGGAGGCTACTATCTCAGAGTCAAGTCCATATTTAGTGCTAAACTTTTGAAAAACATCGGTATCCATAAAAGATTGAACACAATCATACATAAGTTTAATAACTGACTCTTTACCTCCGTCGAGTTCCCAATCTTCAGAGTTGCACTTTACTCTTTCCAAAAGATCCCACCGGAATTCAATAGTCTTCTTCATAAAAGAACCAGTATAAGAAGTATCAAGCATGGATTGATCATCACGAGAAAGCCGAGCATAAAAATTTTGAATGATAATTTCTCTCGAGAGCTCATGATTGGGGCATGAAAATAACATTGAATTAATCCTCCCCCAAGCTAGAGCGATACTTTCGCCTTCACGAGGATAAAAATTATATATATAATTCCAATCACGATGAACTAGATGCATAGGATAAAATTTTTGGTGGAACTCCAATTTCAAACGATTCCAATTCGAAGATTCAATATCATCGCAGAGCCTATACCATGCCAATGCTTTTCCCTTCAAAGATAAAAGTAAAACCTTCTTTATAACTTCATTCCCGAGTAAACCTGCAAGCTGGAACAATCCACAAATTTGTTCTACATATATCAAGTGCATATCAGGATGTTCGGTTCCATCTCCTACATAAAGATTAGCTAGCAGTTGTTCTATCATACCCGAAGGAATTTCATATTCAATATTTTCAGTAGGTGCAGTAGGTTGATGGGTAACTAATTGTGGTTCCGGACGAGGTGAAGATACCTTGAACAAACCCCTCAAAGGATTGTTCTCCATAGTAACAAGTGACAATAAATTTCAGCACACTATATAAATGTTTCCTTACCAAATTCCACTTACCAAAGGCACTTCACTCCCCGGCAACGCGCCAGAAAATAGCCTTGATGACCCACAAGTATAGGGGATCAATTGTAGCTCTTTTCGATAAGTAAGAGTGTCGAACCCAATGAGAAGCAGAAGGAAATGACAAGTAGTTTTCAGTAAGGTGGTGTCTGCAAGTGCTGAAATTGTAACTAGCAAGTAGTTTGATAGCAAGATAATTTTTAACGAGCAAGTAACGGTAACGGTAACGAAAGTGCAGCAAGGTAGCCCAATCCTTTTGAGGCAAAGGACAGGCCAAAAGGGTTTCTTATAAATAGCAAAGCGTTCTTGAGGGTACACGGGAATTCCATCTAGTCACTTTCATCATGTTGGTTCGATTTGTGTTCGCTACTTTGATAATTTGATATGTGGGTGGACCGGTGCTTAGGTGTTGTTCTTACTTGAGCAAACCTCCTACTTATGATTATCCCTCTCGCAAGCAGCCGCA
This sequence comes from Triticum monococcum, assembly GCA_034509565.1. Lineage (NCBI taxonomy): Eukaryota > Viridiplantae > Streptophyta > Magnoliopsida > Poales > Poaceae > Triticum > Triticum monococcum. The sequence goes on along the minus strand of CM067843.1, from coordinate 57,782,960 downwards.
ACTATGAGAAAAGTATTAAGAAAAAATTCTAACCATAGCATTAAACTTTTGGATCCAATCGATCCCTTACGGAATAGCGCATAAACTGGGGTTTACGCTTCTGTCACTCTCGCAATCCATCATCTAATTGCTACTCCACAATGCATTCCCTTAGGCCCAAATATGGTGAAGTGTCATGTAGTCGACGTTCACATGACACCACTAAGGGAATCACAACATACATACTATCAATATCAAACACATATCAAGTTCACATGATTACTTGCAACATGATTTCTCCCGTGACCTCAAGAACAAAGGTAACTACTCACAAGTGATAAACATGCTCAAGATCAAAGGGGTGTTAAGTAGCATAATGGATCTAAACATATAATCTTCCACCAAATAAACCATATAGTGATCAACTACAAGATGTAACCAACACTACTAGTCACCCACAAGTACTAATCTATAGTTCCGGTAACAAGATTGAACACAAGAGATGAACTAGGGTATGAGAGGAGTTGGTTCTGCTGAAGATGTTGATGAAGATTGCCCTCCCCAAGATGGGAGATTTGTTGGTGATGATGATGACGATGATTTCCCCCTCCGGGAGGGAAGTTCCCCCGGTGGAATCGCTCCGTCGGAGGGCAAAAGTGCTACTGCCCAAGTTCCGCCTCGAGGCGGCGGCGCTTCGTCCCAAAGGTCCTCTCTTTATTTTTTTCTAGGTCAAAATGACTTATATACTAGAAGATGGGCACCGGAGTTGGGCCGAGGAGGCCACAACCCATCAGGGCGCGCCAGGGGGGGCTAGCGCGCCTAGGTGGGTTGTGCCCCCCTGGTGGCCCCCCTCTGGTAGTTATTGGCTCCAATATTTCATAAATAACCCATAAAAAATCTTCGTGAAGTTTGAGCTCATTTGGAGTTGTACAGAATAGGTGGCCTGACGTAGCTTTTTCAGGTCCAGATTTCCAGCTGCCAGAATTCTCCCTCTTTGTGTGTACCTTGCAAATTATGAGAGAAAAGGCATTAGAATTACTCCAAAAAGCATTATTATGCAATAAAACAATGTAAATAACAGTAGGAAAACATGATGCAAAATGGACGTATCAGTCGTCTCGCCAACTATTGCTTCTACGACTATCGCTAACGCATAGTGATAAACTAAAGCAATTACATGGCGATCGCAATTCATACAATAAGAAGACAACCATATGGCTCCTACCAATTGCCGATAACTTTACAAAACATGATCATCTCATACAACAACATATATCACATCATGTCGTGACCATATCATATCACAACATATCCTGCAAAAACAAGTTAGACGTCCTCTACTTTGTTGTTGCAAGTTTTACGTGGCTGCTACGGGTATCTAGCAAGAACTATTCTTACCAAGGCACAAAACCACTACGATTTTTCGTCAAGTGTGCTGTTTTAACCTTCAACAAGGACCGGCCGTAGTCAAACTCGATTCAACTAAAGTTGGAGAAACAGACACCCACCAGCCACCTGTGTGCAAAGCACATCAATAGAACCAGTCTCATGAACGCGGTCATGTAATGTCGGTCCGGGCTGCTTCATCCAAAAATACCACCGAATCAAAGTAAGACGTTGGTGGTAAGCAGTATGACTATTACCGCCCACAACTCTTTTCTGTTCTACTCGTGCATATCATCTACGCATAGACCTGGCTCATGATGCCATTGTTGGGGAACGTAGTATTTCAAAAAAATTACCTACGATCACGTAAGATCTATCTAGGAGAAGCATAGCAACGAGCGGGGAGAGTGTGTCCACGTACCCTCGTAGACCAAAAGCGGAAGCGTTTAGTAACGCGGTTGATGTAGTTGAATGTCTTCACGATCCAACCGATCCATCTACCGAACGTACGGCACCTCCGTGTTCAGCACACGTTCAGCACATTGACGGCCCTCAAACTCTTGATCCAGTTGAGGACGAAGGAGTGTTTCGTCAGCACGACGGCGTGGTGACGGTGATGATGAAGTTACCGGCACAGGGCTTCGCCTAAGCACTACGACGATATGACCGAGGTGTGTAACTGTGGAGGGGGGCACCGCACACGGCTAAGACAAATCTTGAGTGCCTTTGGGGTGCCCCCTGCCCACGTATATAAAGGAGGGAGGGAGAGAAGCCGGCCCCCTAGGGGTGCGCCAAGAGTATGGAGTCCTACTAGGACTTCCAAGTCCTAGTAGGAATCCTTTTCCTTTTGGGAGTAGGAGAGAAGGAAAGAGGGAAAGAGAGCGGGAGTAGGAAAGGGCAAGGGGGGCGCCGCCCCCTTCCCCTAGTACAATTAGGACCCATGGGGGGGCGCGCGCCACCTCCCCTTTGGTCTGCCTCCTCCTTTCCCGTATGGCCCAATAAGACCCATTACCTCTCTCGGTGAATTCCCATAACTCCCCGGTACTCCAAAAAATACCCGAATCACTCGGAACCTTTTCGATATCTGAATATAGCCTTCCAATATATGTATCCTTACCTCTCGACCACTTCAAGACTCCTCTTCATGTCCACGATCTCATCCGGGACTCTGAACAATCTTCGCTCATCAAATCACATAACTCATAATACAAATCATCATTGAATGTTAAGCGTGCGGTCCCTACGGGTTCGAGAACTATGTAGACATGATCGAGACACCTCTCCGATCAATAACCAACAGCGGAACCTGGATGCTCATATTGGCTCCTACATATTCTACGAAGATATTTATCGGTCAAACCGCATAACAACATACGTTGTTCCCTTTGTCATCGGTATGTTACTTGTCCGAGATTAGATCGTCGGTATCATCATACCTAGTTCAATCTCGTTTCCGGCAAGTCTCTTTACTCGTTCTGTAATGCATCATCCCTCAACTAACTCATTAGTCACATTGCTTGCAAGGCTTATAGTGATGTGTATTACCGAGAGGGCCCAGATACCTCTCTGAAACTCGGAGTGACAAATCCTAGTCTCGATCTATGCCAACCCAACAACACATTCGGAGACACCTGTAGGGCATCTTTATAATCACCCAGTTAGGTCGTGACATTTGATAGCACAGAAGGTGTTCCTCTGGTATTCGGGAGTTGCATAATCTCATAGTCAAAGTAATATGTATAATTCATAAAGAAAGCAATAGCAATAAAACTAAACGATCATTATGCTAAGGTAACGGATGGGTCTTGTCCATCACATCATTCTCCTAATGATGTGATCCCATTCATCAAATGACAACATATGTCTATGGCTAGGAAACTTAACCATCTTTGATTAATGAGCTAGTCTAGTAGAGGCTTACTAGGGACACAGTGTTTTGTCTATGTATCCACACATGTATCAAGTTTCCGGTTAATAAAATTCTAGCATGAATAATAAACATTTATCATGATATAAGGAAATAAAATAATAACTTTATTATTGCCTCTAGGGCATATTTCCTTCAAGAACATCAAGTTGCATTACCCCTTGTGGTAGCGATCTTTATTATGCAGTCTGTCGCTTTTATTCTTCGCCATCACAAGTTCGTGCAACGCTCAATTTTCTCTTACACTAAATGATCTCACAATTTTAGAAGCAATTTTTCTTGCCTTATTGCACCGATGACAACTTACTTGAAGGATCTTGCTCAATCCATAGGTAGGTATGGTGGACTCTTGAAAATAGGATTTGGGTTTAAGGGTTTTTGGATGCACAAGTAGTATCTCTACTTAGTGTAGAATTTTTTGGCTAGCAAAGATAGGGGCAAGCACCACATGTTAAAGGGTCCATGACAATATGACTTCTATGTGAATATGAACAAACATAAATTATTACATTGTCTTCCTTGTCCAACGTCAACAATTTTGGCATATTATATTTTGATGGGGGCTCACAATCACAAAAGATTTCTAGGATAGTGTATTTATATGTGAATCTTCTCTTCCCTTATTAATTCTTTCATGAGTTGCATCATTGACCAATGCTATGTTTATCAATCTCTAATAAAATTTTCTACCTATACTTTTCCTTATGTGGTGTCATCACTTACCATAAGATTGTTGGGGAATGTAGTATTTCAAAAAAATTCCTACGATCACGCAAGATCTATCTAGGAGAAGCATAGCAACGAGCGGGTAGAGTGTGTCCACGTACCCTCGTAGACTGAAAGCGGAAGCGTTTAGTAACGCGGTTGATGTAGTCGAACGTCTTCGTGATCCAACTGATCCAAGTACCGAACGCACGGCACCTCCGCGATCTGCACACGTTCAGCTCGGTGACGTCCCTCAAACTCTAGCTGAGGCCGAGGGAGAGTTTTGTCAGCACGACGGCGTGTTGACGGTGATGATGAAGTTACCGATGCAAGGCCGGCTTCGCCTAAGCTCTACGACAATGTGACCGAGGTGGAAATCTGTGGAGGGAGGCACCGCACACGGCTAAGATCAACTTGTGTGTCTATGGGGTGCCCCCTGGCCACGTATATAAAGGAGGGGAGGGAAGAGGTGGCCAGCCCTAGGAGGACGTGCCAGGTGTGGGGAGTCCTAGTAGGATTTCCCTCCTCTTTCCTATTCCTAGTAGGAGGAGGGAAGGAGGAGGAGGGGAGAAGGAAGGAGGGGGCGCCGCCCCCTCCTAATCCAATTCGGACCAGCCCATGGGGGGAGCGCGGCCACCCCTTGAAGCCCTTCTCTCATTTCCCGTATGGCCCATTAAGGCCCACTACTTCCCCTGACGAATTCTCGTAACTCTCCGGTACTCTGAAAAATACCCGAATCACTCGGAACCTTCGATGTCCGAATATAGCCTTCCAATATATAGATCTTTATGTCTCGACCATTTCGAGACTCCTCGTCATGTCCGAGATCTCATCTGGGACTCCGAACAACCTTCGGTCATCAAATCACATAAACTCATAATACAAATCGTCATCGAACGTTAAGCGTGCGGACCCTACGGGTTCGAGAACTATGTAGACATGACCAAGACACATCTCCAGTCAATAACCAATAGTGGAACCTGGATGCTCATATTGGCTCCTACATATTCTACGAAGATCTTTATTGGTCAAACCGCATAACAACATAAGTTGTTCCCTTTGTCATCGGTATGTTACTTGCCCAAGATTCGATCGTCGGTATCATCATACCTAGTTCAATCTCGTTACCGGCAAGTCTCTTTACTCGTTCCGTAATGCATCATCCCGCAACTAACTCATTAGTCACATTGCTTGCAAGTCTTATAGTGATGAGCATTACCGAGAGGGCCTAGAGATACCTCTCCGACAATCGGAGTGACAAATCCTAATCTCGATCTATGCCAACTCAACAAACACCATCGGAGACACCTGTAGAGCATCTTTATAATCACCCAATTACGTTGTGATGTTCGGTAGCACACAAAGTGTTCCTCCGGTATTCGGGAGTTGCATAATCTCATAGTCATAGGAACATGTATAAGTCATGATGAAAGCAATAGCGATAAACTAAACGATCATAGTGCTAAGCTAATGGATGGGTCTTGTCCATCACATCATTCTCTAATGATGTGATCCCGTTCATCAAATGACAACACATGTCTATGGCTAGGAAACTTAACCATCTTTGATTAACGAGCTAGTCAAGTAGAGGCATACTAGGGACACTCTGTTTGTCTATGTATTCACACATGTAATAAGTTTCCGGTTAATACAATTCTAGCATGAATAATAAACATTTATCATGATATAAGGAAATATAAATAAGAACTTTACTATTGCCTCTAGGGCATATTTCCTTCAAAGATTAGCATATGTTCTTTTTAATTCACTTCTTTCCTTTCTTTTTATTGCAACATGAAAGTAAATAAAGCAAAAACTCAAACTAAACTTTATTATATATCTTGCACACGATTACAAAGATAGATCGCTAACCAAACTCTTGAAAAGAAAGGATCGAACTAAACTTTTATTCATCTAAGGCAAAAGATCGAACTGAAATAAGTAAAGGCAAAAGATAATAGGGATGATACGATACCGAGGCACCTCCCCCAAGCTTGGTGAAAGCCAAGGGGAGTGCCCATACTCGAAACTCAATTTTCCTTTGGTGGTGAAGAAGAAGGTGGTGGTGGTGAAGTAGAGGGTCTGTCCCTCTTTCTCAGCTTATGTTTGAGGATGGAATTTTCCTCCTTCAATTCACCGATCTCCTGCTCAAGCTCCGATACCATTTTGCATAAATCTTGCTTATTTTCCTGCAAAAGGCGGAAGCGTATAAACTGAACCTTAGGCCTCTTTGCTTTGTTGGGGAGGCTGGACTTCTTGAACTCCACATGCATCTCCCCAGGTTGAGGCAACGGGGCTTCATCCTCATCTGAGCTCGTCTCCTCCTTCTCCCTAGGGTAATAATCTTCCTCTTCCTCCGAAGTCCTGCCATAATGCTCCACATCCCCATAAGACTTAGGGTTTGCGATGAAGTCAGCAACATAGCTCTCACCCTCAGAGTCTTGGGATGACATATTTTCAGATCTGTTAGTGAAACAGCAAGAAAAATAAAACCGAAGATTTCTCCGCAATACAGTGGTCAACAGGTTCGGGGGGTATATAAAGATTTTTTTTATCTTGAGAAACAAGTAAGTTGTAGAAAAATAGTGTCCGGAAGGTGCCCACCAGAGTACGCTTCCTGGAAATTTCTTATTTTCTAAATTTTCTAAATATTCCAAAACTGACAAAAAATATTTTTGTGGATTTTTCGGAGTCCGTTTACTTACCTTATCACGTACCTCCCTATTTTCATGATTCTGGAGTGTTCCGGAAGAATTCTTTTATGTGTTGTTCCGGTGTCAATGTTTGGATAATATTACTTTCAACATTAATGGGCGTACCTGAGATATAATGTTTTATTCGTTGCCCATGAACAACCTTCGGGTTAGTACCTTTGGCGTTATTTATTTTGATAGCTCTAGACCGATAAACCTCCTCGATAACATAGGGTCCTTACCATTTAGAGAGGAGTTTTCCTGCAAAGAACCTGAAACAAGAGTTGTACAAAAGAACATATTCTCCGACTTTGAACTCACGTTTTTGAATTCTTTTATCATGCCATCTTTTAACTTTTTCTTTAAATAACTTGGCATTTTCATAAGCTTGGGTTCCCCATTCATCTAATGAGCTAATATCAAATAGCCTCTTTTCACAGACAAGTTTGAAATCATAGTTGAGTTCTTTAACTGCCCAATATGCTTTATGTTCTAACTCAAGAGGCAAATGACAAACTTTTCCATAAACCATTTTATAAGGAGACATACGCGTAGGATTTTTATATGTTGTTCTATAAGCCCAAAGTGCATCATCTAATTTCTTAGACCAGTTCTTCCTGGACCTATTGATAGTCTTTTGCAAAATTAATTTTATTTCTCGATTGCTAAGTTCAAATTGACCACTAGACGGAGGATGATAAGGTGATGCAATTCTATGGTTAACATCATACTTAGCAAGCATTTTACCGAAAGCACCATGAATAAAGTGTGAACCACCATCGGTCATTAAATATCTAGGGACTCCAAACGTTGGGAAAATGACTTCCTTAAGCATTTTAATAGAGGTGTTTTGATTAGCACTACTGGTTGGAATAGCTTCTACCCATTTAGTAACATAATCAACAGCAACCAAAATATGGGTATACCCATTGGAGGAAGGAAAAGGTCCCATGTAATCAAATCCCCAAACATCAAATGGTTTGACAGCAAGTGAATAATTCATAGGCATTTCTTGAAGCTTACCGATATTACTATTCTTTGACATTCATCACAAGATAGGATGAACTTACGGGCATCCTTTAAGAGAGTAGGCCAATAAAATCCAGATTGCAATACCTTGTGAGCTGTTTTATCTCTAGCATGATACCCTCCATAAGCTTCGGAGTGACATTTCTGTAAGGTTTGTCCCAGTTCATGCTCAGGTACACAACGTCTAATAATACCATCTACTCCTTCTTTATAAAGATGTGGGTCATCCCAAAAGTAGTGTCTTAAATCATAGAAGAATTTTTTTTATTTTGTTGGTATGTAAAGCTTGGTGGTAAATATTTAGCAACAATGTAATTAGCATAATTAGCATACCAAGGAGTGTATTAGAAACATTTATTGCAGCTAGCTGCTCATCAGGAAAACTGTCATCAATAGGTAGTGGGTCATCAAGCACATTTTCAAGCCTAGACAAGTTATCGGCTACTGGGTTCTCAGCTCCTTTCCTATCAGTAATATGCAAATCAAATTCTTGTAGCAAGAGAACCCAACGAATAAGTCTAGGTTTAGCATCTTTCTTTTCCATAAGATATTTAATAGCACCATGATCGGTGTGAATGATAACTTTAGAGTCAACAATGTAAGATCTAAATTTATCACAAGCAAACACCACTGCTAGAAATTCTTTTTCAGTAGTTGCATAATTTTGTTGAGCACTATCTAGAGTTTTACTAGCATAATCAATGACATTCCGTTTCTTATCAACTCTTTGTCCTAGAACAGCACCAACAGCATAATCACTAGCATCACACATAATTTCAAAAGGCAAGTTCCAATCAGGTGGTTGAACAATAGGTGCAAAAATTAAGGCTTTCTTAAGTGTCTCAAAGGCTTCAAAACAATCATCGTCAAAAACAAAAGGAACTTCCTTTTGCAAAAGATTTGTAAGAGGCCTAGAAATTTTAGAGAAGTCTTTAATAAACCTCCTATAGAAACCAGCATGACCTAGGAAACTACGAATACCTTTGATGTCTTTAGGCCATGGCCTTTGATGTCTTTAGGCCATGGCATTTTCTCAATTGCATCAACCTTAGTGTTGTCCACTTCAATTCCCTTTTCAAAAAATTTATGACCCAATACAATACCTTCATAACCATAAAGTGGCACTTCTCCCAATTGAAGACAAGATTTGTTTGTTTACATCTCTACAAAACTCGATCAAGATTGCTTAAACAATCGTCAAAAGACTTCCCATAAGTAGAGAAATCATCCATGAAAACCTCAACAATCTTTTCACAAAAATCAGAGAATATAGCATTCATACATCTTTGAAAGGTAGCAGGTGCATTGCATAAACCAAAAGGCATACATCTGTAAGCATAAGTTCCAAAGGGACAAGTGAAAGTGGTATTTTCTTGATCAGGTTGAGAAACATGTATTGTGAGAAACCAGAATATCCATCAAGAAAGCAAAAGTGTGTGTGCTTAGATAATCTTTCTACTACCTCCGTCTAGGTGAATAAGTCATTTGTGTAGTTCTAGGTCATCGATTTGAGCAATTAAATATGTGTTATATGTCGTGAAAAGTATATCAATAGATTTCTACATGAATATAGTTTCTAAATATATTTTTTTTGCACATATAATACATATTTAGATAGTTAAATCGTTAACCTAGAACTACGCGAATGACTTATTCACCGAGATGGAGGTAGTAGCATTTGATCAATAAAAGGCAGAGGGTAATGATCTTTTCTAGTTGCTTTGTTTGTTTTCTAAAGTCAATTACCATTCTATAGCCTGTAACAATTCTTTGTGGAATAAGTTCATTCTTATCATTAGGAACAACAGTAATACCTCCTTTCTTGGGGACAAAATGAACTGGACTTACCCATCTACTATCAGCTATGCGATAGATTATACCTGCTTCCAGAAGTTTTAATATTTCCGTTCTTACCACTTCTTCCATCTTCGGGTTTAACCGATGTTGTGGATGAACAACGGGTTTAACATCAGGTTCCATATTAATTTTGTGCTGACATAGAGTGGGACTAATGCCCTTTAAATCTTCAAGAGTATATCCAATAGCAGCTCAGTGCTTTCTTAGAACTTTCAGTAATCTTTCTTCTTCATGTTCTGAAAGGTTAGCACTAATAATAACAGGATATATCTTCTTTTCATCAAGATAAGCATATTTCAAAGTGTGTGGCAATTGTTTTAATTCAAACACAGGATCACCTTTAGGTGGAGGAGGACCTCCTAGAGTTTTAACAGGCAAATTGTGTTTAAGCAGAGGACGTTGTTCGAAGAAAATATTGTATATCTCATTTCTTTCATGCATGTGTAAATCATTTTCATGGTCTAGGAAATATTGTTCTAGAGGATCAGTACGAGGCACAACAATAGAAGCAAGACCAATTATTTCATCCTTACTAGGCAATTCTTTTTCATGAAGTTTTCTACTAAACTTGGAAAAATTAAACACATGCGACTCATCACCAAAACTAACACTGACAGTTTGTTTCTTATAGTCTATCTTAGCATAAACAGTGTTCAAGAAAGGTCTACCGAAAATAATGGGACAAAAGTCATCTTGTGGGGAACCAAGAACAAGAAAATCAGTAGGGTATTTTATTTTCCCATACAAGACTTCAACATCTCTAACAATCCCAATGGGTGAAATAGTGTATCTATTAGCAAGTTTAATAGTAACATCTATGTCTTCTATCTCTGTGGGTGCTATGTCATTTACAATTTCTTGATATAAAATGTAAGGAATAGCACTCACGCTAGCACCCATGTCACATAAACCATGATAATAGTGATCTCCTATTTTAACTGAGACAACAGGCATGCCAACCACAGGTTTGTGGTTATCTTCGGGTTTGACAATTCTAGTAGCTTCATTGCAGAAGTAAATAACATGCCCATCTATATCTTCTTCCAAGAGATTTGTAAACATGGCAACATTAGGCTCTACTTTAATTTGTTCATCAGGTTTGGGTGTTTTAATATAACTTTTGTTGACCACAGTCGAAACTTTAGCATGTTCCTTTATCCTAATAGGGAAAGGTGGTTTCTCAATATAAGCAGTAGGTGTTGGGGAACGCAGTAATTTCAAAAAAATTCCTACGCACATGCAAGATCATGGTGATGCATAGCAACGAGAGGGGAGAGTGTTGTCTACGTACCCACGCAGACCGACTGCGGAAGCGTTGACACAACGTAGAGGAAGTAGTCGTACGTCTTCCCGATCCGACCGATCCAAGCACCGTTACTCCGGCACCTCCGGGTTCTTAGCACACGTACAGCTCGATGACGCTCCCCGGGCTCCGATCCAGCAAAGCTTCGGGGATGAGTTCTGTCAGCACAACGGCGTGGTGACGATGATGATGTTCTACCGACACAGGGCTTCGCCTAAGCACTACAACAGTATGACCGAGGTGGAATATGGTGGCAGGGGGCACCGCACACGGCTAAGGAACGATCACGTGGATCAACTTGTGTGTCTATGGGGTGCCCCCTGCCCCTGTATATAAAGGATGGAGGAGGAGGAGGCCGGCCAAGGCTAGGTGCGGCCAGGATGTGGAGTCCTACTAGGACTCCAAGTCCTAGTAGGAGTCCACCAAGAGGGGAGGAAGGGAGAAGGAAGTGGAGGAGAAGGAAAGGTGGCTGGCCCCCTTTTCCCTAGTCCAATTCGGACTAGAGGGGAGGGGGGGCGCAGCAGGCCCTTTCTCCTCTTCCCACTAAAGCCCATCAAGGCCCAATACTTCTCCCGGCGAATTCCCGTAACTCTCCGGTACTCCAAAAAATACCCGAATCAGTCGGAACCTTTCCGAAGTCCGAATATAGTCGTCCAATATATCGATCTTTACGTCTCCACCATTTCGAGACTCCTTGTCATGTCCCCGATCTCATCCGGAACTCCGAACTCCTTCGGTACATCAAAACGCATAATATAACTGTCATCGAAACCTTAAGCGTGCGGACCCTACGGTTCGAGAACAATGCAGACATGACTGAGACACATCTCCGATCAATAACCAATAGCGGGACCTGGATGCCCATATTGGCTCCTACATATTCTACGAAGATCTTTATCGGTCAGACCGCATAACAACATACGTTGTTCCCTTTGTCATCGGTATGTTACTTGCCCGAGATTCGATCGTCGGTATCCAATACCTAGTTCAATCTCATTACCGGCAAGTCTCTTTACTCGTTCTGTAATACATCATCCCGCAACTAACTCATTAGTTGCAATGCTTGCAAGGCTTATGTGATGTGCATTACCGAGAGGGCCCAGTGATACCTCTCCGACAATCGGAGTGACAAATCCTAATCACCCAGTTACGTTGTGACGTTTGGTAGCACACAAAGTGTTCCTCCGGTAAACGGGAGTTGCATAATCTCAGTCATAGGAACATGTATAAGTCATGAAGAAAGCAATAGCAACATATTAACGATCGGGTGCTAAGCTAATGGAATGGGTCATGTCAATCAGATCATTCAACTAATGATGTGATCCCATTAATCAAATAACAACTCTTTGTCCATGGTTAGGAAACATAACCATCTTTAATTAACGAGCTAGTCAATTAGAGGCATACTAGTGACACTCTTGTTTGTCTATGTATTCACACATGTATTATGTTTCCGGTAAATACAATTCTAGCATGAATAATAAACATTTATCATGATATAAGGAAATAAATAATAACTTTATTATTGCCTCTAGGGCATATTTCCTTCAGTCTCCCACTTGCACTAGAGTCAATAATCTAGTTCACATCGCCCTGTGATTTAACAGCAATAGTTCACATCACCATGTGATTAACACCCATAGTTCACATCGTCATGTGACCAACACTCAAAGGGTTTACTAGAGTCAGTAATCTAGTTCACATATCTATGTGATTAACACCCAAAGAGTACTAAGGTGTGATCATGTTTTGCTTGTGAGATAATTTTAGTCAATAGGTCTGTCACATTCAGATCCGTAAGTATTTTGCAAGTTCTATGTCTACAATGCTCTACACGGAGCTACTCTAGCTAATTGCTCACACTTTCAATATGTATCCAGATTGAGACTTAGAATCATCTGGATCAGTGTCAAAAACTTGCATCGACGTAACCCTTTACGACGAACCTTATTGTCACGTCCATAATCGAGAAACATATCCTTATTTCACTAAGGATAATTCTGACCGCTGTCCAGTGATCTACTCCTAGATCACTATTGTACTCCCTTGACAAATCAATGCAGAGTATACAATAGATCTGGTACATAGCATGACATACTTTATAGAACCTATGGCCAAGGCATAGGGAATGACATTCATTATCTTTCTATCTTCTGCCATGGTCGGGCTTTGAGTCTTACTCAACTTCATACCTTGTAATACAGGCAAGAACTCTTTTTTTGACTGCTCCATTTTGAACTACTTCAAAATCTTGTCAAGGTATGTACTCATTGAAAAAACTTATCAAGCGTCTTGATCTATCTCTATAGATCTTGGAGCTCAATATGTAAGTAGCTTCACCGAAGTCTTTCTTTGAAAAACTCCTTTCAAACACTCCTTTATGCTTTACCGAATAATTCTACATTATTTCCGATCAACAATATGTCATTCACATATACTTATCAGAAATGCTGTAGTGCTCCCACTCACTTTCTTGTAAATACAGGCTTCACCGCAAGTCTGTATAAAACTATATGCTTTGATCAACTCATCAAAGCGTATATTCCAACTCTGAGATGCTTGCACCAGTCCACAGATGGATCGCTGGAGCTTGCACATTTTGTTAGCACCTTTCGGATTGACAAAACCTTCTAGTTTCATCGTATACAACTCTTCTTTAATAAATCCATTAAGGAATTCAGTTTTGTTTATCCGTTTGCCAGATTTCATAAAAATGCGGCAATTGCTAACATGATTCAGACAGACTTAAGCATAGATACGAGTGAGAATCTCTCATCGTAGTCAACACCTTGAACTTGTCGAAAACCTTTTGCGACAATTCTAGCTTTGTACATAATAACACTACTATCAGCGTCCGTCTTCCTCTTGAAGATCCATTTATTTTTATGGCTTGCCGATCATCGGGCAAATCCATCAAAGTCCATACTTTGTTCTCATACATGGATCCTATCTCAGATTTCATGGCCTCAAGCCATTTATCGGAATCTGGGCTCATCATCGCTTCCTCATAGTTCGTAGGTTCTTCATGGTCAAGTAACATGACCTCCAGAATAGGATTACCGTACCACTCTGGTGCGGATCTCACTCTGGTTTACCTACGAGATTTAGTAATATCTTGTCCTGAAGTTTCATGATCATCATCATTAGCTTCCTCACTAATTGGTATAGGTGTCGCAGAAACAGTTTTCTGTGATGTACTACTTTCCAATAAGGGAGCAGGTACAGTTACCTCGTCAAGTTCTACTTTCCTCCCACTCACTTCTTTCGAGAGAAACTCCTTCTCTAGAAAGGATCCATTATAAGCAACGAATGTCTTACCTTAGGATCTGTGATAGAAGGTGTACCCAACAGTCTCCTTTGGGTATCCTATGAAGACATATTTCTCCGATTTGGGTTTGAGCTTATCAGGTTGAAACTTTTTCACATAAGCATTGCAACCTCAAACTTTTAAGAAACGACAGCTTAGGTTTCTTGCCAAACCATAGTTCACACGGTGTCGTCTCAAAGGATTTAGATGGTGCCCTATTTAACGTGAATGCAGCTGTCTCTAATGCCTAACCCCAAAACGGTAGTGGTAGATCGGTAAGAGACATCATAGATCGCACTATATCTAATAAAGTACGGTTATGACGTTCAGACATACCATTACACTATGGTGTTCCAGGTGGCGTGAGTAGTGAAACTATTTCACATTGTTTTAATTGAAGGCCAAACTCGTAACTCAAATATTTTACCTCTACGATCATATCATAGAAACTTTTATTTTCTTGTCACGATGATTTTTCACTTCACTCTGAAATTCTTTGAACTGTTCAAATGTTTCAGACTTATGTTTCATCAAGTAGTATCTGCTCAAATCATTTGTGAAGGTTAGAAAAATAATGATACCTGCTGCAAGCCTTAATATTCATCGGACCACATACATCAGTACGTATGATTTCCAACAAATCTGTTGCTTGCTCCATTGTTCCGAAGAACAGTGTCTTAGTCATCTTGCCCATGAGGCATGGTTCGCAAGCATCAACTGATTCATAATCAAGTGATTCCAAAAGCCCATCAGCATGGAGTTTCTTCATGCGCTTTACACCAATATGACCTAAACGGCAGTGCTACAAATAAGTTGCACTATCATTATTAACTTTGCATCTTTTGGTTTCAATATTATGATTATGTGTATCACTACGATTGAGATCCAATGAACTATTTTCATTGGGTGTGTAACCATATAAGGTTTTATTCATGTAAACAGAACAACAATTTATTCTCTTATTTAAATGAATAACCGTATTACAATAAACATGATCAAATCATATTCATGCTCAACGCAAACACCAAATAACACTTATTTAGGTTCAACACTAATCCCAAAATTATAGGGAGTGTGCGATGATGATCATATCAATCTTGGAACCACTTCCAACACACATCGTCACTTCACCCTTAACTAGTCTCTGTTTATTCTGCAACTCCCGTTTCGAGTTACTAATCTTAGCAACTGAACTAGTATCAAATACTGAGGGTTTGCTATAAACACTAGTAAAGTACACATCAATAACATGTATATCAAATATACTTATGTTCACTTTGCCATCCTTCTTATCCGCCAATCACTTGGGGTAGTTCCGCTTCTAGTGACCAGTCCCTTTGCTGTAGAAGCACTTAGTCTTAGGCTTAGGACCAGACTTGAGCTTCTTCACTTGAGCAGCAACTTGCTTGCCTGTTCTTCTTGAAGTTCCCCTTCTTCCCTTTGCCCTTTTCTTGAAACTAGTGGTCTTGTTAACCATCAACACTTGATGTTTTTCTTGATTTCTACCTTCGTCGATTTCAGCATCACGAAGAGCTTGGGAATTGTTTCCATTATCCCTTGCATATTATAGTTCATCACAAAGTTCTACTAACTTGGTGATGGTGACTAGAGAATTCTGTCAATCACTATCTTATCTGGAAGATTAACTTCTACTTGATTCAAGCGATCGTAGTACCCAGACAATCTGAGCACATGCTCACTAGTTGAGCGATTCTCCTCCATCTTTTAGCTATAGAACTTGTTTGGAGACTTCATATCTCTCAACTCGGGTATTTGCTTGAAATATTAACTTCAACTCCTGGAACATCTCATATGGTCCATGACGTTCAAAACGTCTTTGAAATCCCGATTCTAAGCCGTTAAGAATGGTGCACTAAACTATCAAGTAGTCATCATATTGAGCTAGCCAAACGTTCATAACGTTTGCATCTGCTCCTGCAATAGGTCTGTCACCTAGCGGTGCATCAAGGACATAATTCTTCTGTGCAGCAATGAGGATAAACCTCAGATCATGGATCCAATCCGCATCATTGCTACTGACATCTTTCAACACAATTTTCTCTAGGAACATATCAAAATAAACATATGAAAGCAACAACGCGAGCTATTGATCTACAACATAGATATGCTAATACTACCAGGACTAAGTTCATGATAAATTAAAGTTCAATTAATCATATTACTTAAGAACTCCCACTTAGATAGACATCCCTCTAGTCCTCTAAGTGATCACGTGATCCAAATCAACTAAACCATAACCGATCATCACGTGAGATGGAGTAGTTTTCAATGGTGAACATCATTATGTTGATCATATCTACTATATGATTCACGCTCGACCTTTCGGTCTCCGTGTTCCGGGGCCATATCTGCATATGCTAGGCTCGTCAAGTTTAACCTGAGTATTCTGCGTGTGCAAAACTGGCTTGCACCCGTTGTAGATGGACGTAGAGCTTATCACACCCGATCATCACGTGGTGTCTTGGCATGACGAACTTTGGCAACGGTGCATACTCAGGGAGAACACTTCTTGATAATTTAGTGAGAGATCATCTTATAATGCTACCGTCAATCAAAGCAAGATAAGATGCATAAAAGATAAACATCACATGCAATCAATATAAGTGATATGATATGGCCATCATCATCTTGTGCTTGTGATCTCCATCTCCAAAGTACTGTCATGATCTATATCGTCACCGGCATGACACCATGATCTCCATCATCTTGATCTATATCAATGTGTCGTCACGTGGTCGTCTCGCCAACACTTACTCTTGCAACTATTGCTATCGCATAGCGACAAAGTAAAGCAATTATTGGGCGCTTGCATATTATGCAATAGACAGACAACCATAAGGCTTTTGCCAGTTGCCGATAACTTCAACAAAACATGATCATCTTATACAACAACTTATAACTCATCACGTTTTGACCATATTGTTGGAAATATGCCCTAGAGGCAATAATAAAATGATTATTATTATATTTCCTTGTTCATGATAATCGTTTATTATCCATGCTATAATTGTATTGATAGGAAACTCAGATACATGTGTGGATACATAGACAACACCATGTCCCTAGTAAGCCTCTAGTTGACTAGCTCGTTGATCAATAGATGGTTACGGTTTCCTGACCATGGACATTAGATGTCGTTGATAACGGGAGCACATCATTAGGAGAATGATGTGATGGACAAGACCCAATCCTAAGCCTAGCACAAAGATCGTGTAGTTCGTATGCTAAAGCTTTTCTAATGTCAAGTATCATTTCCTTAGACCATGAGATTGTGCAACTCCCGGATACCGTAGGAGTGCTTTGGGTGTACCAAACGTCACAATGTAACTGGGTGGCTATAAAGGTACACTACAGGTATCTCCGAAAGTATCTGTTGGGTTGGCACGAATCGAGACTGGGATTTGTCACTCCGTGTAGACGGAGAGGTATCTCTGGGCCCACTCGGTAGGACATCATCATATGCGCAATGTGACCAAGGAGTTGATCACGGGATGATGTGTTACGGAACGTGTAAAGAGACTTGCTGGTAACGAGATTGAACAAGGTATCGGGATACCGACGATCGAATCTCGGGCAAGTATCGTACCGATAGACAAAGGGAATTGTATACGAGATTGATTAAGTCCTTGACATCGTGGTTCATCCGATGAGATCATCGTGGAACATGTGGGAGCCAACATGGGTATCCGGATCCCGCTGTTGGTTATTGACCGGAGAACGTCTCGGTCATGTCTGCATGTCTCCCGAACCCGTAGGGTCTACACACTTAAGGTTCGATGACGCTAGGGTTATAAAGGAAGTTTGTATGTGGTTACCGAATGTTGTTCGGAGTCCCGGATGAGATACCGGACGTCACGAGGAGTTCCGGAATGGTCCGGAGGTAAAGATTTATATATAGGAAGTCCTGTTTTGGTCACCGGAAAGGTTTCGGGGTTTATCGGTAATGTACCGGGACCACCGGGAGGGTCCCGGGGGTCCACCAAGTGGGGCCACCAACCCCGGAGGCTTGCGTGGGCTAAGTGTGGGAGGGGACCAGCCCCAGGTGGGCTGGTGCGCCCCCCCACAAGGGCCCAAGGCGCCTAAGAGGTGGAAAGGGGGCAAACCCTAAGGGGGTATGGGCCTTAGGGCCCATCTAGCTGCGCCTCCCTATCCTCCCCCTCTTGGCCGCCTCCCCTTTCCCATCTAGGGCTGCCGCCCCCCTAGGGGTGGGAACCCTAGAGGGGGCGCACCCTCCTCCCTCTCCCCTATATATAGTGAGGCCGAGGGCTGCCCATAACACGCGATCTGATCTCTGCCTGTTGGTGCAGCCCTCCCTCTCGGTGCATAATCTCATAGTGTTAGGTAAAGAGTCAGGTATTAAGCTTAAGTATGATTGTGTTAAATCTTTTATGAATACCGATGCTTTTCAAAAGTTTAGCACTAAATATGGACTTGACTCTGAGATAGTAGCCTCCTTTTGTGAATCATTTGCTACTCATGTTGATCTCCCTAAAGAGAAGTGGTTTAAATATCACCCACCTGTTAAAGAAGAAGTTAAAGAACCGGTTCCAGCTAAAGAGGAAACTATAGTTTATAATGTTGATCCAGTTGTTCCTACTGAAGGAAATATGCCCTAGAGGCAATAATAAAGTTATTATTTATTTCCTTATATCATGATAAATGTTTATTATTCATGCTAGAATTGTATTAACCGGAAACATAATACATGTGTGAATACATAGACAAACAGAGTGTCACTAGTATGCCTCTACTTGACTAGCTCGTTAATCAAAGATGGTTATGTTTCCTAACCATAGACAAAGGAGTTGTTATTTGATTAACGAGGTCACATCATTAGTTGAATGATCTGATTGACATGACCCATTCCATTAGCTTAGCACCCGATCGTTTAGTATGTTGCTATTTCTTTCTTCATGACTTATACATGTTCCTATAACTATGAGATTATGCAACTCCCGTTTACCGGAGGAACACTTTGGGTACTACCAAACGTCACAACGTAACTGGGTGATTATAAAGGAGTACTACAGGTGTCTCCAATGGTAGATGTTGGGTTGGCGTATTTCGAGATTAGGGTTTGTCACTCCGATTATCGGAGAGGTATCTCTGGGCCCTCTCGGTAATACACATCACATAAGCCTTGCAAGCATTATAACTAAGATGTTAGTTGTGAGATGATGTATTACGGAACGAGTAAAGAGACTTGCCAGTAACGAGATTGAACTAGGTATTGGATACCGACGATCGAATCTCGGGCAAGTAACATACCGATGACAAAGGGAACAACGTATGTTGTTATGCGGTCTGACCGATAAAGATCTTCGTAGAATATGTAGGAGCCAATATGGGCATCCAGGTCCCGCTATTGGTTATTGACCGGAGACGTGTCTCGGTCATGTCTACATTGTTCTCGAACCGTAGGGTCCGCACGCTTAACGTTACGATGACAGTTATTATGAGTTTATGCATTTTGATGTACCGAAGGTTGTTCAGAGTCCTGGATGTGATCACGGACATGACGAGGAGTCTCGAAATGGTCGAGACATAAAGATTGATATATTGGAAGCCTATGTTTGGACATCGGAAGTGTTCCGGGTGAAATCGGGATTTTACCGGATTACCGGGAGGGTTACCGGAACCCCCCGGGAGCCAAATGGGCCAACATGGGCCTTGGTAGAAAGGTGAAAGGGCTGCCCCATGGGCTGCGTGCCTCCCCCCCTTCCCCTAGTCCTATTAGGACTAGGGAAGGTGGCCGGCCACCCCCTCTCTCTTTCCCACTTGAGAAAACCTAGTTGGACTAGGATTGGAGGGGGGAGTCCTACTCCCGGTAGGAGTAGGACTCCTCCTGCGCCTCCCACCTTGGCCGGCCAGCCCCTCCCCTTGGATCCTTTATAAACGGGGGCAGGGGGCACCTCTAGACACACAAGTTGATCCACGTGATCGTTCCTTAGCCGTGTGCGGTGCCCCCTGCCACCATATTCCACCTCGGTCGTATTGTAGCGGTGCTTAGGCGAAGCCCTGCAACAGTAGAACATCAAGATCGTCACCACGCCGTCGTGCTGGCGGAACTCCTCCCCGAAGCTTTGCTGGATCGGAGCCCGGGGATCGTCATCGAGTTGTACGTGTGCTAAGAACTCGGAAGTGCCGGAGTAACGGTGCTTGGATCGGTCGGATCGGGAAGAAGACGTACGACTACTTCCTCCACGTTGTGTCAACGCTTCCGTTGCGATCTACAAGGGTACGTAGATCATACTCTCCCCTCGTTGCTATGCATCACCATGATCTTGCGTGTGCGTAGGAATTTTTTTGAAATTACTACGTTCCCCAACAGTGGCATCCGAGCCAGGTTTTATGGTTTGATGTTATATGCACGAGTAGAACACAAGTGAGTTGTGGGCGATATAAGTCATACTGCCTACCAGCATGTCATACTTTGGTTCGGCGGTATTGTTGGATGAAGTGGCCCGGACCGACATTACGCGTACGCTTACGCGAGACCGGTTTCCCCGACGTGCTTTGCACAAAGGTGACTTGCGGGTGACTGTTTCTCCAACTTTAGTTGAACCGAGTGTGGCTACGCCCGGTCCTTGCGAAGGTTAAAACGGAGTCTATTTGACAAACTATCGTTGTGGTTTTGATGCGTAGGTGAGATTGGTTCTTGCTTAAGCCCGTAGCAGCCACGTAAAACTTGCAACAACAAAGTAGAGGACGTCTAACTTGTTTTTGCAGGGCATGTTGTGATGTGATATGGTCAAGACGTGATGAGATATAAGATGTTGTATGAGATGATCATGTTTTGTTGAAGTTATCAGCAACTGGCAAGATCCTTATGGTTGTCTCTCTATTGCATAAGATGCAAGCGTCCAATAATTGCTTTACTTTATCGCTATGCGATAGCAATAGTTGCAAGAGCAATTGTTGGCGAGACAACCACGTGACGACACATTGATATAGATCAAGATGATGGAGATCATGGTGTCATGCCGGTGATGATATAGATCATGACAGTACTTTGAAGATGGAGATCAAAGGCACAAGATGATGATGGCCATATCATGTCACATATTTTGATTGCATGTGATGTTTATCTTTTTATGCATCTTATCTTGCTTTGATTGATGGTAGCATTATAAGATGATCTCTCACTAAATTATCAAGAAGTGTTCTCCCTGAGTATGCACCGTTGCCAAAGTTCATCGTGCCCAGACACCACGTGATGATCGGGTGTGATAAGCTCTACGTCCATCTACAACGGGTGCAAGCCAGTTTTGCACACGCAGAATACTCAGGTTAAACTTGACAAGCCTAGCATATGCAGATATGGCCTCGGAACACGGAGACCGAAAGGTCGAGCGTGAATCATATAGTAGATATGATCAACATAACGATGTTCACCATTGAAAACTACTCCATCTCACGTGATGATCGGTTATGGTTTAGTTGATTTGGATCACGTGATCACTTAGAGGATTGGAGGGATGTCTATCTAAGTGGGAGTTCTTAAGTAATATGATTAATTGAACTTTAATTTATCATGAACTTAGTCCTGGTAGTATTAGCATATCTATGTTGAAGATCAATAGCTTGCGTTGTTGCTTTCATATGTTTATTTTGATATGTTCCTAGAGAAAATTGTGTTGAAAGATGTTAGTAGCAATGATACGGATTGGACCCGTGATCTGAGGTTTATCCTCATTGCTGCACAGAAAAATTATGTCCTTGATGCACCGCTAGGTGACAGACCTATTGCAGGGGCAGATGCAGACGTTATGAACGTTTGGCTAGCTCAATATGATGACTACTTGATAGTTTAGTGCACCATGCTTAATGGCTTAGAATCGGGACTTCAAAGACGTTTTGAACGTCATGGACCATATGAGATGTTCCAGGAGTTGAAGTTAATATTTCAAGCAAATACCCGAGTTGAGAGATATGAAGTCTCCAACAAGTTCTATAGCTAAAAGATGGAGGAGAATCGCTCAACTAGTGAGCATGTGCTCAGATTGTCTGGGTACTACAATCGCTTGAATCAAGTGGGAGTTAATCTTCCAGATAAGATAGTGATTGACAGAATTCTCTAGTCACCATCACCAAGTTAGTAGAACTTCGTGATGAACTATGATATGCAAGGGATAACGGAAACGATTCCCAAGCTCTTCGTGATGCTGAAATCGATGAAGGTAGAAATCAAGAAAAACATCAAGTGTTGATGGTTCACAAGACCACTAGTTTGAAGAAAAGGGCAAAAGGGAAGAAGGGGAACTTCAAGAAGAACGGCAAGCAAGTTGCTGCTCAAGTGAAGAAGCCCAAGTCTGGTCCTAAGCCTGAGACTAAGTGCTTCTACTGCAAAGGGACTGGTCACTGGAAGCGGAACTGCCCGAAGTATTTGGCGGATAAGAAGGATGGAAAAGTGAACAAAAGTATATTTGATATACATGTTATTGATGTGTGCTTTACTAGTGTTTATAGCAACCCCTCAGTATGTGATATTGGTTCAGTTGCTAAGAGTAGTAACTCGAAACAGGAGTTGCAGAATAAACAAAGACTAGTTAAGGGTGAAGTGACGATGTGTGTTGGAAGTGGTTCCAAGATTGATATGATCATCATCACACACTCCCTATACTTTCGGGATTAGTGTTGAACCAGAATAAGTGTTATTTGGTGTTTGCGTTGAGCATGAATATGATTTGATCATGTTTATTGTAATACGGTTATTCATTTAAGTAAGAGAATAAATTGTTGTTCTATTTACATGAATAAAACCTTATATGGTTACACACCCAATGAAAATAGTTCGTTGGATCTCGATCGTAGTGATACACATAATCATAATATTGAAACCAAAAGATGCAAAGTTAATAATGATAGTGCAACTTATTTGTAGCACTGCCGTTTAGGTCATATTGGTATAAAGCGCATGAAGAAACTCCATGCTGATGGGCTTTCGGAATCACTTGATTATGAATCACTTGATGCTTGCGAACCATGCCTTTTGGGCAAGATGACTAAAACGCCATTCTCCGGAACAATGGAGCAAGCAACAGATTTGTTGGAAATCATACATACTGATGTATGTGGTCCGATGAATATTTAAGGCTTGCAGCGGGTATCATTATTTTCTGACCTTCACAGATGATTTGAGTAGATATGGGTACATCTACTTAATGAAATAGAAGTCTGATACATTTGAAAAGTTCATATAATTTCAGAGTGAAGTGGAAAATCATCGTAACAAGAAAATAAAGTTTCTACGATCTGATCGTGGAAAAGAGTATTTGAGTTACGAGTTTGGTCTTCAGTTAAAACAATGTGAAATAGTTTCACTACTCGCGCCACCTGGAACACCACAGCATAATGGTGTGTCCGAACGTCATAACCGTACTTTATTGGATATAGTGCAATCTATGATGTTTCTTACCGATTTACCACTATCGTTTTTGGGGTCATGCATTAGAGACAGCTGCATTCACGTTAAGAAAGGGGCATCATCTATATCCGTCGAGACGACGCCTTATGAACTATGGTTTGGCAAAAAACCAAAGTTGTCGTTTCTTGAAGTTTGGGGTTGCGATGCTTATGAGAAAAAGTTTCATCCTGATAAGCTCAAACCCAAATCGGAGAAATATGTCTTCATAGGATACCCGAAGGAGACTGTTGGGTACACCTTCTATCACAGATCCTAAGGCAAGACATTCGTTGCTTATAATGGATCCTTTCTAGAGAAGGAGTTCTCTTGAAAGAAGTAAGTGGGAGGAAAGTAGAAAACTTGATAAGGTAATTGTACCTTCTACCTTATTGGAAAGTAGTTCATCACAAAAATCTGTTCTTGTGACTATTGCACCAATTAGTGAGGAAGCTAATGATGATGATCATGTAACTTCAGATCAAGTTACTACCGAATCTCATAGGTAAACCAGAGTGAGATCCGCACCAGAGTGGTACGGTAATCCTGTTCTGGAGGTCATGATACTTGACCATGACGAACCTACGAACTATGAGGAAGCGATGATGAGCCCAGATTCCGCGAAATGGTTTGAGGCCATGAAATCTGAGATATGATCCATGTATGAGAACAAAGTTTGGACTTTGGTTGACTTGCCCGATGATCGGCAAGCAATTGAGAATAAATGGATCTTCAAGAGGAAGACGGACGCTGATAGTAGTGTTACTATCTACAAAGCTAGAATTGTCGCAAAAGGTTTTCGACAAGTTCAAGGTGTTGACTACGATGAGAGCTTCTCACTCGTATCTATGCTTGAGTCTGTCCGAATCATGTTAGTAATTGCCGCATTTTATGAAATCTGGCAAATGGATAAACAAAACTGCATTCCTTAATGGATTTATTAAAGAAGAGTTGTATATGATGCAACAGAAGGTTTTGTCAATCCGAAAGGTGCTAACAAAATGTGCAAGCTCCAGCGATCCATCTGTGGACTGGTGCAAGCATCTCGGAGTTGGAATATACGCTTTGATGAGTTGATCAAAGCATATAGTTTTATACAGACTTGCGGTGAAGCCTGTATTTACAAGAAAGTGAGTGGGAGCACTACAACATTTCTGATAAGTATATGTGAATGACATATTGTTGATCGGAAATAATGTAGAATTATTCTGTAAAGCATAAAGGAGTGTTTGAAAGGAGTTTTTCAAAGAAAGACTTCGGTGAAGCTCCTTACATATTGAGCTTCAAGATCTATAGAGATAGATCAAGACGCTTGATAAGTTTTTTCAATGAGTACATACCTTGACAAGATTTTGATGTAGTTCAAAATGGAATAGTCAAAGAAAAAGTTTCTTGCCTGTGTTACAAGGTGTGAAGTTGAGTAAGACTCCAAGCCCGACCACGGCAGAAGATAGAAAGAGAATGAAAGTCATTCCCTATGCCTCAGTCATAGGTTCTATAAAGTATGCCATGCTGTGTACCAGATCTATTGTATACCCTACACTGATTGGCATGGGAGTACAATAGCGATCTAGGAGTAGATCACTGGACAACGGTCAAAATTATCCTTAGTGGAATAAGGATATGTTTCTCGATTATGGAGGTGACAAAAACGTTCGCCGTAAAGGGTTATGTCGATGCAAGTTTTGACACTGACCTGGATGACTCTAAGTCTCGATCTAGATACATATTGAAAGTGGGAGCAATTAGCTAGAGTAGCTCCGTGCAGAGCATTGTAGACATAGAAAATTGCAAAATACATAACGGATCTGAATGTGAAAGACCGTTGACTAAGATTCTCACACAAGCAAAACATGATCACACCTTAGTACACTTTGGGTGTTAATCACATAGCGATGTGAACCAGATTACCGAATCTAGTAAACCCTTTGAGTGTTGGTCACATGACGATGTGAACTATGGGTGTTAATCACATGATGATGTGAACTATCGATGTTAATCACATGGTGATGTGATCTAGATTATTGACTCTAGTGCAAGTGGGAGACTGAAGGAAATATGCCCTAGAGGCAATAATAAAGTTATTATTTATTTCCTTATATCATGATAAATGTTTATTATTCATGCTAGAATTGTATTAACCGGAAACATAATACATGTGTGAATACATAGACAAACAGAGTGTCACTAGTATGCCTCTACTTGACTAGCTCGTTAATCAAAGATGGTTATGTTTCCTAACCATAGACAAAGGAGTTGTTATTTGATTAACGAGGTCACATCATTAGTTGAATGATCTGATTGACATGACCCATTCCATTAGCTTAGCACCCGATCGTTTAGTATGTTGCTATTTCTTTCTTCATGACTTATACATGTTCCTATAACTATGAGATTATGCAACTCCCGTTTACCGGAGGAACACTTTGGGTACTACCAAACGTCACAACGTAACTGGGTGATTATAAAGGAGTACTAAAGGTGTCTCCAATGGTAGATGTTGGGTTGGCGTATTTCGAGATTAGGGTTTGTCACTCCGATTATCGGAGAGGTATCTCTGGGCCCTCTCGGTAATACACATCACATAAGCCTTGCAAGCATTATAACTAAGATGTTAGTTGTGAGATGATGTATTACGGAACGAGTAAAGAGACTTGCCAGTAACGAGATTGAACTAGGTATTGGATACCGACGATCGAATCTCGGGCAAGTAACATACCGATGACAAAGGGAACAACGTATGTTGTTATGCGGTCTGACCGATAAAGATCTTCATAGAATATGTAGGAGCCAATATGGGCATCCAGGTCCCGCTATTGGTTATTGACCGGAGACGTGTCTCGGTCATGTCTACATTGTTCTCGAAACGTAGGGTCCGCACGCTTAACGTTACGATGATAGTTATTATGAGTTTATGCATTTTGATGTACCGAAGGTTGTTCAGAGTCCCGGATGTGATCACGGACATGACGAGGAGTCTCGAAATGGTCGAGACATAAAGATTGATATATTGGAAGCCTATGTTTGGACATCGGAAGTGTTCCGGGTGAAATCGGGATTTTACCGGATTACCGGGAGGGTTACCGGAACCCCCCGGGAGCCAAATGGGCCAACATGGGCCTTGGTAGAAAGGTGAAAGGGCTGCCCCATGGGCTGCGCGCCTCCCCCCTTCCCCTAGTCCTATTAGGACTAGGGAAGGTGGCCGGCCACCCCCTCTCTCTTTCCCACTTGAGAAAACCTAGTTGGACTAGGATTGGAGGGGGGAGTCCTACTCCCGGTAGGAGTAGGACTCCTCCTGCGCCTCCCACCTTGGCCGGCCAGCCCCTCCCCTTGGATCCTTTATATACGGGGGCAGGGGGCACCTCTAGACACACAAGTTGATCCACTTGATCGTTCCTTAGCCGTGTGCGGTGCCCCCTGCCACCATATTCCACCTCGGTCGTATTGTAGCGGTGCTTAGGTGAAGCCCTGCGATAGTAGAACATCAAGATCGTCACCACGCCGTCGTGCTGGCGGAACTCCTCCCCGAAGCTTTGCTGGATCGGAGCCCGAGGATCGTCATCGAGCTGTACGTGTGCTAAGAACTCGGAAGTGCCGGAGTAACGGTGCTTGGATCGGTCGGATCGGGAAGAATACGTACGACTACTTCCTCCACGTTGTGTCAACGCTTCCGTTGCGATCTACAAGGGTACGTAGATCATACTCTCCCCTCGTTGCTATGCATCACCATGATCTTGCGTGTGCGTAGGAAATTTTTTGAAATTACTATGTTCCCCAACAAGTGCTACGTCGACACACGGCCAGCGGAGGTGTTCTTCCTGCGGTTTGAGCATATCTTCGAGATGTTTCTGAAAAGGCGGCTCGATTTTACAATCGTCCGCCTTTTTGCGCAACATATGAGCTCCGTCATGAAGAGAGAAGAAGTCTTGCAAATCTGTGCGGCGGATCCATAGTACATGCACGAGTCCTTCTTGAGTCTCCGCGACTTTGAGCGTAAAACTGCTAGGGAGTACCTCGAAAACTTCATGGTACAGAATAAGGACCAGGAAATTGTCCTCCTGTCTTATCATCCAAAGTAAGTCAGTGCCAGACTACCCTTTCGTACATTTCAATCATTCATTCTCGCTCATATGGAGAATAATTTGAGGTGTTCTTTTCCCGCAGCAATGGGCGCACCATCCTTATCGTTCTTTACCCGCGAGTCTCCCACGCCGTGTATTTCGACCCTACCAGAAACTACGAGAATAAGTTCTACACCCACGTAATGAATATTCTAGATGATGCTCTCCATGGCTTCAGCTTAAGGGGTGGCCACCTGCAGATCAGGAAACAAAGGAACCGCAAGCCGGGTTTTTCGCATAAAACTAACTTCTGCTGCATCCATGTCCCAAAACCAAGCAGGAATGATGGATTCTACCTCCTCCATCTCATGATGGAGTTCAGAAGGGATCACCAACAGCTTCGCATGACAACCAGAAGCGATGATCATATCCGCAAGTGGGTAGAATCTCAAGGAGAAGCGGACTATAAACTTAGAGATGACTTCTTTCTCATCCAGAGGGACATTGCGACGATCATCATGAAAGAAGTCATCGAAGAGAAGGGGGTGTTCCACCATGGCCCTATATCGCAAGCTGACGTCCGAACTCGCATAGGCATGCAACGTCAGGACCTCACACTTTTCAAGAAGCTAGGGTGCATCCTCGATGATACGGAAGGATGCAAGTTCTATTGATTTACGATGCCGATGATGATGATATGTGTCGGTTGAACTTGTATACTTTCTGTAGCGATGAAACTTTGTGATGTCCACGGTCCCTGCAGAACTTGCGTAATGCTACTTTGTTAGTTTGGATACAATGACCTGCATACCTCTAGTTAATTAGTCTGCGTACGATGAAACTGCGTTGATTATTTATGTGTTTACTATATGTTGCATCTAGTTGCTAACCCTTTTTTTCGTGTTGCTCAAGTATATTTTGTTGCATTTTGTACATTCTCTTCATGAAGATGCATATCTAACAGGGACCTAGATTCTTGATGGCGAAGAAGCAGTGCTATGTCGTGTACAAAGGGAAGGATCCGGGAGTGTACGACGAGTGGCCTGAGTGTTAGGCGCAAGTGGATCGGGTCTTGGGCGCCAGCCATAAAGGCTTCAAAAGCAAACAAGAAGCAGAAGCTAGTTACTTGAGGTTCACGCTAGCGCGAGAGAGGACTCATAACTGCCGCCTCATGTACTGCATAGTTCCGCTCTCACTCATAGTGATAGCTCTTCTCGCGTATATCATTGTTTAGATGGATGACGATGCATGTAGTTGCAAGTATTCGAGACTTGTATCGCTATTTTCGAGATGATGATGAGAGACCACTTTGTGTTGGATGATGATTATGATGATGACATGATTTGATGAGACTATTTGTATGTATATGCTATGATCACATTTGTATGTGTATGATATTGTGACACTCCAAATTTTTTTTGATTTGGTCTTCCTCAAAAATTTTATTGGATTCAAAAGGAGGGACTTTAAAAATTTCTCTTTCAGAAAATCCTTCCTCTTAAAAACTTCCTTTCACCTTTGGCAAGGATTTCCTTTCCTTTTAATTATTGGTGTTAAAAATTTTGAGAGCTTTTCTTCTGGTTATTTCCCTCTCAAACTTATTTATTTAAAAAAAATAAAGAAAACCCTGGGAATTTTTGGGACTTCTTTTCTTTTTGAAGACACCCATGGTTTACCATGCCTCCTATGGTAAATCTTCTCAAAATCCATTCCCTCCATCCTTGAACAATCTAAATCCTCTGTCTCAACAAGTCCAAACAAGTTTTGGATTTTATTTAAATTATTTTTCTCCCCAAAAACATTTCTTCCAATTTATTTAAACTTAAGTGATTTTCAAAGCAAGTGTCACTTTGCCTTTGAGTTTTTATCCCAAACCAGCTTCCCTGGATTGTCTTTAGTACCCACAACCTAGAACCATCTTGATCCACTCTTCTCCTTTTCAAATATTTCAAATTTCACTCACTGCAAGTTTGGACCAGATTTGCCAAATTTGGTGAAATTCATATCTACACTTCCCCAAAAATTCCACCAAAATTCAGGCAGCCTACTGGAACAATGAGAGGCCACTCCACCAAGTTTCAGCTCAAGGAAAAATCCCTAGATGCCAAAAGCATTCTGTCGAACACCTGAGCTGCACTGTTCTTGGCATAGTTCAGTAAAATTTAGTTTTATAGTGTCGATTTCTTCAGTTACAGGCACATGCCCACAGTGGCTTTGGCTCGACGCGCGCAGCCCCTCCCCTCTTGTCCGGATGCTGCACACGCGTGCTTGGAGCCTTCCTGGCGTCAGTAGCGCGCTGGCCCGCCCTCGCCGGCGTCTTCTACGGCGTCGGGACCTCCCGTGGCGGCCGACAGAAGGCACACCACGGCAGAACGCCGTTTTGGCGCCGCCCAAAGCCTCCTGGCCCTCCGCGTGTCCTCATGCATGCCAGCGCACGCCCGTGGCACCCTCGCCGCGGCCCGGCAAGCGCAGAACATGCTCCCTGCCTCCGACGGGCCCGCGCCGCCCCGTTCCGTCGAGCTCGCCCCTAACACCCCGTCCAAGCTCGCTTAGCACCCAAATGGAACCAGTAGAACTCCGTGATGATGCCCAACTCCCTAAACCCTCCCGACCAAGCTCTGCACCACCGTAACCGTCATCGGAGATCCCCGTTCACGGCCACCGCCTCGGATCGCCTATAAAAAGGACCCCGAGCTCGCTCACGAGACCCACACCTCCACTACGCCTCTCCAGAACCCTGCCAAACCACCAGGAGGACCTCGAGGAGGTCTCCTCCCCCAACTCCGGCCACCTCGCCCCGCCTCGGCCTCCACCTCGATTCCCTTCGGTGAGGCCATCCCCGGCGCCCAAAACTCGTCTGTAGCCTTCCCTTGCACCCAATGCTCTAACCCCCACCTCAATTTGATCCTTGCAGCCCTCTTCGGCGAGACCCGTCAACGCCCGAACCACCGTCCACCGGAGTCGAGCCCGCCGTCGACGTGGTGCTCACCGGCGACCAACACCACCACCCACCGTTGCGGAAGGACACGGTGAGCACGTTGGTAATCCTCGATCACCCTGCCTCGCCGTGGATCGCCGCCGGCGACCACCGCAGCTCTCGGGCACCGGCGAAGTCTGCCGCCCCGTTTTGAAAATTTAAACCTGACAGGCGGGACCCGCTATCAGCCTCTCTATTCTGTTTAAGTGAAGCGTTTTCTGAAAACGTCTTCTGCCAAATACGCCTCCTCCCTGGGCTGGCGCAGTTTCTGCCGAAGCGCTTTCTGTTTTTATAAACTAACCCCTGAAAACTTTCTATTTCATTACAGATAAGTCCTTGGATTAAAACCCTTATAACTTTTTAACAGAAAGAAATTTTTGAGTGATTCTTTTTTTGTCCTCTTCAGATTTTTGTCTAGTTTTTTTCATATTTATTTGAAAAATATTTGGAATACTTTCTGTGCACTTCTTGGTATTTACGATAGCGCATATGTTTTCTTTATACCATAGATACCGAAGGAGGTGACGGAGCCGCGAACTTCACCGAGCTAGGCTCCGACTACTCTGAACCAGGCAAGCATGTTTGAACTTTTGATATGATGAGTGTCTTGGCATGTTTTGCATGTAGTTAGTTTCATGGCATGTTGATGAGCATACCGATGAACGTCATTTTTATGAAATGTTGAAGTAAGTGAGTTCGATGATCCATAAGTGGATGGAGGTGAGTATGAATGGCCATGTGTTGGCATGAGGATGGGTAAGATGGCAGTGTTGTAGTATGCCAGTCCTATGCCAGACTATGTGACTTCAGGGTCAAACCGTACTGGTCCAGTTCCTCCCTTTTCCTTCCCTATACTACCACATGTTTTCCGCAAGGAATATGGCTTAGTAAGTTGCAAACCGCTTTCCCGGTACACACCAAAAGGAGAGGCCGGGATGATGGTTCCATGGCCCTGGATTAAAGCCAGTCATCCGGTCAGGGGGCATGGGTGTTTCTGGTTGGAACCGAGAGGGGGGGCACCCCTTAGAGCGCGCATATATAAATTTGATCCCATGCTATTCGAGATTGTGATCTCCCCGTCTCAAAAGTTTTTCTTGGACGATGTCTAGGGTGAGTCCTGGCATCGAGAGGTAGGATGGGTGTGTACTGGTTAGCTGTGTTTTCTTCCGAAAAACCGTAAACGGAACTAGTCCCTCGTGACTACGGAAATCCGTTGGCTGTGGGAAAAATTTTTGTACAAACTCTGCAGAGTCATATATTCCTTGAATCATCTATTCCATGTCCAATTTCGTATCATCTTGGACTAACAGTATCAGTTTGATGACAGAGACTCCGGTGAATCCCATGAGTTCTAAGCCCGGCTAAATGTTATTCCTGTGGATGGACTAACCTGTTTATTATCATGAACTAATATTTATTATGAGTATTGTTTATTTGTGACTAAAGCCCTTTCTGTGATGTCGCTCAGACGTCCGACTGTGGCATTTCTTTTAAAGCCCTTTCTGCGATGTCGCTCAGACGTCCGACTGTGGCATTTCTTTTGAAGCCCTTTCTGTGATGTCGCTCAGACGTCCGACTGTGGCATTTCTTTTAAAGCCCTTTCTGTGATGTCGCTCAGACGTCCGACTGTGGCATTTCTTTTGAAGCCTTTTTCGTGATGTCGCTCAGATGTCCGACTGTGGCATTTCTTTTAAAGCCCTTTCTGTGATGTCGCTCAGACGTCCGACTGTGGCATGATTTTTCCTGTTATTATTTGTTTACCCTTCGTGGCGTCGCTTCAGACACACGATCGGCCCTCATTTATTTTCTGTTGGGATTTCAGGCGGACTACCGCCGTTTCCCTCGTACTTACTTCATTATTTTCCTGTTATTATTTGATTACCCTTCGTGGCGTCGCTTCAGACACACGATCGGTCCTCATTTATTTTCTGTTGGGATTTCAGGCAGACTACCGCTGTTTCCCTCGTACTTACTTCGTTGTGCAATTATTATCAGTGTGCGTTTGGGAATATCATTCATGACACATTCATGCATGCATTTTTTATAACTTACGTCCGAACTGTCTTGCGAGTACTTTCAAAGTACTCACTGGCTTGTTGATTTGGCCAGATGCTGACGAAGGCGATCTCATGGATGAAGAGTTCGATAGCGAGTCCGACGCCTAGAGGAATCCCAGTCAGTCTCATGCGACCCTAGTCTTGGTCTCAGTTTTATACCCGCTTCCGCAGCCCGAATAAATTTATCGAGCCTCTCTTCGATGCTCGATGAGATGCCAGTTTGAGAGTCGTGTTACCACACTCCCCTTTGTGTTATTCCACCTCCACTGTATTCTCGAGTCAGTAGCATGCCACCACACCATTATGTTATATCCGCCATTATGTATAATTATTGGCGCGCTTGTAATAATTCGTTGGGCAGCCCTGGCTCAACCCTGTAATATATTCTATGCTACTGGCTTATTGTATCAAGCATTTGTCTACCAGTGAGGAAGATTTTCTCTCATACTGGACTCAAAGATTGGTTTCTCAATAAATATTTTTATTGGAAAACCGGTCGTGACAAGCTTGGTATCAGAGCCAGGCTGACTGTAGGAAGCCACTAGGTGCGATCGCTAATCGGTTATTAGCATAATAGAGCTAATTTATATTTTTGCAATGGTAGCCATTTTCTGACAGTCAGCATAAATTTATGATCTAACCATTCAGGATTTTGCCTACTTTTGTAGATGGCCGACAACGACTGCGAGTCTCAGACCTTCGCCAATGTGCCCGATGGGTTCGTCAAGCTTCTCTCCTTCATCGTTCAGGTCGCGATGGGGCCATCCGTGCGCCCAGTCTTCACACTCCGCCAGCACAGAGTCAACGACGGTCTGACCATGCACCAGGCCACAGTGCAGTTCAGGGGAGGGCGTGGTGAGCTACGCCGCTACCTGTTTGTGGGAAGAGCCATGCCTACGGAGAGGCATGCTATGCAGATGGCAGCCCGTGAGGCGATAGCCCGCCTCAGGGATGTCCTTCCCGCGATGAAGACTCGTCGCTACCGTTATCTTCCATGCCATGTGCCCTACACCTGCCACTACGCATTCTCCTGCCCCAGAGGAGAACGAGACGAGGCTTTTGAGATGCTTATTGAGTATCTCCAGGCTCTGGAGGCAGCCTTCGACAACCTGGTGGACGACTTCGTGGCTGCCCGCATGGACGCAGTCCATGGCTGTGCCGCCAACAGGAGGGAGCTCCTGCTCACTGCACCGCCACTGACTTTTGTCTCGTCTTCAGCATCGCATGCACCTTCTCGTCACCTGCCTACCACCGGGGGGATCAACCAGGCCTTTGCGCCCACTCCAGCGCGCACTGCACCACCCGTTGTGCCTACTCCTATTCGTGTTGCTCCGCCCCTGGCACCAGCTCCATCTACCCGACGCAGCTCTTCTCGCCTGGAGCCTATTAGTGAGGAGGAGGTCGAATCCCCAACCTCACTACGCCTCACCCTCGGCAGGGCCAAGGAGATCATCGACATTTCCGGCTGAGTGCGTTTGCCCGTCATGCGATGTACCGCTTTGTAAGATGTGTTGCGAGGAGTATCTTGTTTGCGCATCATGTAGAACAGGAGGAGTGAACTAGCCTAAATAACATGTCAGGATTATGTACGCATATCCTGAGTGATGTACTGTATAATTATCGCCCGCGTGTAAGATATGTAATGAGCAGTCCTTCTCCGTGCGCAAATCAATTTGTTTTCTTAAGTGATCTTGGACTTTTAAAATTTATTGCCATCCTTGTGCATTTTTCCTTTTGAGTTGTTTGACGACCATCTTCATATTTCTTATGAGTTTTACAAAAATATATCCCCAGAGTGAAAAATGTCTCGACCTTGGACACGCTCCATGCCTACTCCGCCAGAGGAAAATTTGGACACTCAACCAGGCAACAATTTCACGCAAGGGCAGTCGAGCCAACAGGGCAGTGACACGGCACTTTCTCAAATGTGCCGCCTTTATGAACAGAGTCAGCAACAACATCGTGAAATGATGAACCAAGTCATCAACATGGGAAATTACCATGGACAGTATCCGCAGCATTCCAAGTTATCCGAGCTGCAGAAGACGCGTCCCCAAACATTTTCACATACTCACAAGCCTCTTGAAGCCGAGGACTGGCTTCGGGACATGGAGAGGAAATTGATTATTGCAAAATGTTCAGATTCCGAGAAGGTACTGTATGCTCCGCACTACCTTACAGGAGCAGCCGCATCTTGGTGGGAGAATTTTCTGCATATGCATCCAAACGAAGGTGACATAACCTGGGATGATTTCAAGGAAGGTTTCCGCGGTGCACACATTCCTAAGAGTATTATGAAAATCAAGAAGAGAGAGTTTGACGACCTCAAACAAAGGAACTTGACAGTGGCAGATTACAACAGTCAATTTACACTATTATCCCGCTACGCCAATGAAGAGCGTATGACTGAAAGCAAGAAGATGGAGAAATTCCTTGACGGTTTGGCGCCCGCGCTTAAATGCCAACTGGTCGTACACACTTTTCCTGATTTTAAAACACTGGTGGACAAAGCCATTACTCTGGAAAATGAGAGACGTAGTCTGGAAGATATCCGCAAGCGAAAAAGGGACCAGACTAACCTTGCTCGCAATCAACGGAGCAAGACAGATTTCAAAAAAGGTGGGACGCACAAATCCTCATCCAACGTCTCACGCCCAATCCAGAATTTTCATGCTAGGGACAAGGAGTTCACATATCGCCCCGGCGTTACTTGTTACGCTTGTGGAGAAGAAGGGAACTATGCAAAACAGTGCCCCAAGCCAAGGAATTCAACCCCAAGGCCGAACAACGGCGGCAATAATTCAGCGCCCAAGCGAAACAATTTCAATCCCAACAACAACCACAGGAGGGGTCATCTGAACCGCGTAACCAAAGAGGAGGCACAAAGTGCTCCGGATATCGTACTCGGTACGTTTCCTGTCAACACGATACCTGCAACGGTTTTGTTTGATTCTAGAGCTTCTCATTCTTTCATTTCGAAAAGTTTTGCTTTGCAAAATAATTTTTCGATACTTCCTTTGGAGAAATCCATGATCATCAAGTCCCCTGGGATTCAGCAAGTTACTCAAAATTACTGTCAGAATGTGGTCATTGAATTCGAAGGATTGGAGTTTCACGCAAATCTTATTGTGTTGGAAAATAAAGGACTAGATGTCATCCTAGGGATGGATTGGCTGACCACCAACAAGGGATTTATCGACTGTTTCAACAAGATCGTAATTCTCACACACCACCAAGGGAAGACAATAAAAGTATCAGCCAAGGAAGGAAAAATACCCCGGCAACCGAGATTGAATAAGGTGGACATTTCTGAGCTAAACAAGGTTCCAGTAGTGAGTGAATTTCCAGACATATTCCCTGAAGAGCTACCAGGCATGCCACCAGACCGAGAGATAGAATTCTGCATCGAGATCGCACCAGGAACCACCCCCATATACAAGAAACCATACAGAATGGCACCATCCGAGTTGGTTGAATTGAAGAAGCAAATAAAAGAATTACTGGACAAAGGATATATTCGAGCCAGCTCCTCACCTTGGGGATCACCAATTTTATTTGCCAAAAAGAAGGATGGAACACTGAGATTGTGTATTGACTATCGAGCACTTAATATAGTCACAATTAAGAACAAATACCCGATGCCAAGGATAAACGATTTGTTTGATCAACTCGCTCAGGCCAAGGTATTCTCAAAAATTGACTTAAGGTCAGGATACCATCAATTAAAAGTGCGAACGGAAGATATCCCCAAAACCGCCTTCACTTCCAGATATGGACTGTATGAGTTCACAGTGATGCCATTTGGATTAACTAATGCCCCTGCATATCTTGTTCACCTCATGAACAAAGTATTTATGAAATATATGGACAAGTTCGTCGTGGTATTCATCGACGATATACTGGTATATTCCAAAACACCAGAAGAGCACGCAGAGCACCTCAGGATTGTGCTAGGAGAGCTCAGAAAACACCAATTGTATGCCAAGTTCAGCAAGTGCGAATTTTGGCTAAGACAAGTAGGCTTTCTAGGCCACGTGCTAACCCAAGACGGTATCGCAGTGGACCCAGAGAAAGTCAAGGCCATACTTGGCTGGAAGTCGCCAGCCAGCGTAATAGATATACGTAGTTTCTTGGGAATGGCAGGATATTACCGCAGATTTATTGAAGGATTTTCCACCATGGCCAAGCCTATAACGCAGTTACTCAAGAAAGACAAGAAGTTTGAATGGACAGAAGCCTGCGAAAAGAGTTTCCAAGAGCTAAAGCGGAAATTAACAACAGCCCCAGTATTAATTGTGCCAGACATACACAAGAATTTTGAAGTATTTTGTGACGCGTCCAGAAAGGGTCTCGGATGCGTGTTGATGCAAGAAGGCAAGGTTGTCGCCTATGCTTCAAGGAAACTTCGCAAGCATGAGGAAAATTATCCCACTCATGACTTAGAAATGGCAGCGGTCATTCATGCGCTGAAAGAATGGAGGCATTTCTTACTTGGGAACCGATGTGAGATATATACAGATCACAAAAGTCTCAAATATATTTTCACACAGCCAGAACTAAATTTACGACAGAGACGTTGGTTGGAATTGGTAAAGGAATATGATGTTGGTATCCATTACCATCCAGGGAAGGCAAATGTTGTGGCCGATGCTCTTAGTCGGAACCCCAACTCCGACGAAAGCAATCTGCAAGGCCTGAGGCCTGAATTCCAACAAGAATTTGCCAGGCTCAATTTGTTAATAGTCGCAGAAGGCACCATATCAAACTTGGAAATACGACCCGACCTTGTGGAGGAAATTAAAAGAACTCAGCCCGGTCACCCCAGCATTGAAGGCATCAAAAGAAAGGTGAGTGTGGGCAAGGTCTCGGAATTCGTCATAGACAATGAAGGAATATTGTGGTACGGAGAAAGACTCTGCGTGCCAAACATAGAAGACCTTAAACAGCAAATCCTAGCTAAAGCCCATACCGCCCCGTACTCGATCCACCCTAGCGGGACCAAGATGTATAAAGATATCCAGGAAAGATTTTGGTGGCACGGTATGAAGAGGGACATAGCCACCTTCATTACACGTTGCGACTCGTGTCAACACATAAAAGCTGAGCATCAGAAACCGGCCGGACTACTGCAACCAAACAAAATACCTGAGTGGAAATGGGATGAAATAGGAATGGATTTTATTGTTGGGCTACCTTGGTCACAGCGTGGGAATGATGCCATCTGGGTCATTACTGACAGGTTAACCAAGGTGGCACATTTCATTCCAGTGAAGACAACCTACAGCACTCAGCGACTTGCCAGGATTTATCTCACCCGCATAGTTTGTCTGCATGGAGTCCCGAAGACTATAATATCCGACACAGGCACTCAGTTCGTCTCAAAAATTTGGGAGCATTTACAACAGGCTCTGGGAACTCAACTAGCCTTCAGTACCGCATATCACCCACAGACCGATGGACAAACGGAACGAGTAAACCAGATTTTAGAAGACATGTTGAGAGCATGTGTCCTCACATATGGAACCAGTTGGGAAGAAAGCCTGCCATACGCCGAATTTGCATACAACAATAACTACCAGTCCAGCCTACAAATGGCACCATTTGAGGCCTTATACGGACGGATATGCCGTACCCCGTTGAATTGGCCAGAGACCGGAGACAGCCGCATCTTCGGACCGGACATGCTCAGAGAAGCTGAGGAAAAAGTCAAGCTAATCAGAAACCGACTTAAGACCGCTCAAAGTCGACAGAAGAGTTATTATGATCAGAAGCATCGTAGGGTCAGCTTCGAGCCCGGTGAGTTCGTATACCTGAAAGTATCTCCCATGAGAGGATTGCAACGATTCAAGATTAAAGGGAAGCTAGCACCAAGATTCATTGGACCGTTCCGTATATTGGCGCGAAGAGGCAAGGTAACCTACCAGCTAGACTTACCCAAGGAATTATCCGATGTCCACGACGTGTTCCACGTCTCGCAATTGAGGAAGTGCGTGAGCAACCCAGAGAGAAAGGTATCCCATGAAAGCATTGACGTACAGCCAGACCTCACTTATCGGGAACGTCCCGTAAGAATAATAGAGGAGTCTGAAAGGAGAACCCGACATAAGACCACCAAATTCTTCAGAGTACAGTGGAGCAATCACACCGACAGTGAAGCTACTTGGGAAAGAGAGGATTTTCTTCGGACAGAGCATCCACAATTATTTAAGGATCAGCTGAAATCTCGGGGACGAGATTTTTCCTAAGGGGGTAGGTGTTGTGACACTCCAAATTTTTTTTTGATTTGGTCTTCCTCAAAAATTTTCTTGGATTCAAAAGGAGGGACTTTAAAATTTTCTCTTTCAGAAAATCCTTCCTCTTAAAAACTTCCTTTCACCTTTGGCAAGGATTTCCTTTCCTTTTAATTATTGGTGTTAAAAATTTTGAGAGCTTTTCTTCTGGTTATTTCCCTCTCAAACTTATTTATTTTAAAAAAATAAAGAAAACCCTAGGAATTTTTGGGACTTCTTTTCTTTTTGAAGACACCCATGGTTTACCATGCCTCCTATGGTAAATCTTCTCAAAATCCATTCCCTCCATCCTTGAACAATCTAAATCCTCTGTCTCAACAAGTCCAAACAAGTTTTGGATTTTATTTAAATTATTTTTCTCCCCAAAAACATTTCTGCCAATTTATTTGAACTTAAGTGATTTTCAAAGCAAGTGTCACTTTGCCTTTGAGTTTTTATCCCAAACCAACTTCCCTGGATTGTCTTTAGTACCCACAACCTAGAACCATCTTGATCCACTCTTCTCCTTTTCAAATATTTCAAATTTCACTCACTGCAAGTTTGGACCAGATTTGCCAAATTTGGTGAAATTCATATCTACACTTCTCCAAAAATTCCACCAAAATTCAGGCAGCCTACTGGAACAATGAGAGGCCACTCCACCAAGTTTCAGCTCAAGGAAAAATCCCTAGATGCCAAAAGCATTCTGTCGAACACCTGAGCTGCACTGTTCTTGGCATAGTTCAGTAAAATTCAGTTTTATAGTGTCGATTTCTTCAGTTACAGGCACATGCCCACAGTGGCTTTGGCTCAACGCGCGCAGCCCCTCCCCTCTTGTCCGGATGCTGCACACGCGTGCTTGGAGCCTTCCTGGCGTCAGTAGCGCGCTGGCCCGCCCTCGCCGGCGTCTTCTGCGGCGTCGGGACCTCCCGTGGCGGCCGACAGAAGGCACACCACGGCAGAACGCCGTTTTGGCGCCGCCCAAAGCCTCCTGGCCCTTCGCGTGTCCTCATGCATGCCAGCGCACGCCCGTGGCACCCTCGCCATGGCCCGGCAAGCGCGGAACATGCTCCCTGCCTCCGACGGGCCCGCGCCGCCCCGTTCCGTCGAGCTCGCCCCTAACACCCCGTCCAAGCTCGCTTAGCACCCAAATGGAACCAGTAGAACTCCGTGATGACGCCCAACTCCCTAAACCCTCCCGACCAAGCTCTGCGCCGCCGTAACCGTCACCGGAGATCCCCGTTCACGGCCACCGCCTCGGATCGCCTATAAAAAGGACCCTGAGCTCGCTCACGAAGACCCACACCTCCACTACGCCTCTCCAGAACCCTGCCAAACCACCAGGAGGACCTCGAGGAGGTCTCCTCCCCCAACTCCGGCCACCTCGCCCCGCCTCGGCCTCCACCTTGATTCCCTTCGGTGAGGCCATCCCCGGCGCCCAAAACTCATCCGTAGCCTTCCCTTGCACCCAATGCTCTAACCCCCACCTCAATTTGATCCTTGCAGCCCTCTTCGGCGAGACCCGTCAACGCCCGAACCACCGTCCGCCGGAGTCGAGCCCGCCATCGACGTGGTGCTCACCGGCGACCAACACCACCACCCACCGTTGCGGAAGGACACGGTGAGCACGTTGGTAATCCCCGATCACCCTGCCTCGCCGTGGATCGCCGCCGGCGACCACCGCAGCTCTCGGGCACCGGCGAAGTCTGCCGCCCCGTTTTGAAAATTTAAACCTGACAGGCGGGACCCGCTGTCAGCCTCTCTATTCTGTTTAAGCGAAGCGTTTTCTGAAAACGTCTTCTGCCAAATACGCCTCCTCCCTGGGCTGGCGCAGTTTCTGCCGAAGCGCTTTCTGTTTTTATAAACTAACCCCTGAAAACTTTCTGTTTCATTACAGATAAGTCCTTGGATTAAAACCCTTATAACTTTTTAACAGAAAGGAATTTTTGAGTGATTCTTTTTCTGTCCTCTTCAGATTTTTGTCTAGTTTTTTTTCATATTTATTTGAAAAATATTTGGAATACTTTCTGTGCACTTCTTGGTATTTACGATAGCGCATATGTTTTCTTTATACCGTAGATACCGAAGGAGGTGACGGAGCCGCGAACTTCACCGAGCTAGGCTCCGACTACTCTGAACCAGGCAAGCATGTTTGAACTTTTGATATGATGAGTGTCTTGGCATGTTTTGCATGTAGTTAGTTTCATGGCATGTTGATGAGCATACCGATGAACGTCATTTTTATGAAATGTTGAAGTAAGTGAGTTCGATGATCCATAAGTGGATGGAGGTGAGTATGAATGGCCATGTGTTGGCATGAGGATGGGTCAGATGGCAGTGTTGTAGCATGCCAGTCTTATGCCAGACTATGTGACTTCAGGGTCAAACCGTACCGGTCCAGTTCCTCCCTTTTCCTTTCCTGTACTACCACATGTTTTCCGCAAGGAATATGGCTTAGTAAGTTGCAAACCGCTT
This sequence comes from Triticum monococcum, assembly GCA_034509565.1. Classification (NCBI taxonomy): domain Eukaryota; kingdom Viridiplantae; phylum Streptophyta; class Magnoliopsida; order Poales; family Poaceae; genus Triticum; species Triticum monococcum. The sequence continues at coordinate 57,741,511 of CM067843.1, read as the reverse complement.
TCCCGGTACACACCAAAAGGAGAGGCCGGGATGATGGTTCCATGGCCCTGGATTAAAGCCAGTCATCCAGTCAGGGGGCATGGGTGTTTCTGGTTGGAACCGAGAGGGGGGGCACCCCTTAGAGCGCGCATATATAAATTTGATCCCATGCTATTCGAGATTGTGATCTCCCCGTCTCAAAAGTTTTTCTTGGACGATGTCTAGGGTGAGTCCTGGCATCGAGAGGTAGGATGGGTGTGTACTGGTTAGCTGTGTTTTCTTCCGAAAAACCGTAAACGGAACTAGTCCCTCGTGACTACGGAAATCCGTTGGCTGTGGGAAAAAAATTTGTACAAACTCTGCAGAGTCATATATTCCTTGAATCATCTATTCCATGTCCAATTTCGTATCATCTTGGACTAACAGTATCAGTTTGATGACAGAGACTCCGGTGAATCCCATGAGTTCTAAGCCCGGCTAAATGTTATTCCTGTGGATGGACTAACCTGTTTATTATCATGAACTAATATTTATTATGAGTATTGTTTATTTGTGACTAAAGCCCTTTCTGTGATGTCGCTCAGACGTCCGACTGTGGCATTTCTTTTAAAGCCCTTTCTGCGATGTCGCTCAGACGTCCGACTGTGGCATTTCTTTTGAAGCCCTTTCTGTGATGTCGCTCAGACGTCCGACTGTGGCATTTCTTTTAAAGCCCTTTCTGTGATGTCGCTCAGACGTCCGACTGTGGCATTTCTTTTGAAGCCTTTTTCGTGATGTCGCTCAGACGTCCGACTGTGGCATTTCTTTTAAAGCCCTTTCTGTGATGTCGCTCAGACGTCCGACTGTGGCATGATTTTTCCTGTTATTATTTGTTTACCCTTCGTGGCGTCGCTTCAGACACACGATCGGCCCTCATTTATTTTCTGTTGGGATTTCAGGCGGACTACCGCCGTTTCCCTCGTACTTACTTCATTATTTTCCTGTTATTATTTGATTACCCTTCGTGGCGTCGCTTCAGACACACGATCGGTTCTCATTTATTTTCTGTTGGGATTTCAGGCGGACTACCGCCGTTTCCCTCGTACTTACTTCGTTGTGCAATTATTATCAGTGTGCGTTTTGGAATATCATTCATGACACATTCATGCATGCATTTGTTATATCTTACGTCTGAACTGTCTTGCGAGTACTTTCAAAATACTCACTGGCTTGTTGATTTGGCCAGATGCTGACGAAGGCGATCTCATGGATGAAGAGTTCGATAGCGAGTCCGACGCCTAGAGGAATCCCAGTCAGTCTCGTGCGACCCTGGTCTTGGTCTCAGTTTTATACCCGCTTCCGCGGCCCGAATAAATTTATCGAGCCTCTCTTCGACGCTCGATGAGATGCCAGTTTGAGAGTCGTGTTACCACACTCCCCTTTGTGTTATTCCACCGCCACTGTATTCTCGAGTCAGTAGCATGCCACCACACCATTGTGTTATATCCGCCATTATGTATAATTATTGGCGCGCTTGTAATAATTTGTTGGGCAGCCCTGGCTCAACCCTGTAATATATTCTATGCTACTGGCTTATTGTATCAAGCATTTGTCTACCAGTGAGGAAGATTTTCTCTCATACTGGACTCAAAGATTGGTTTCTCAATAAATATTTTTATTGGAAAACCGGTCGTGACAGATATGCTAGAGATTATTGTATAAAGCCTATTCAAATACAAAACAAATATGCAGGAAAAAATCGGAAACTAATAAAACTAGCAATAGCGAGGGGAACAAAGTTAGCAGCAGCGTGCTCTTACCAGTAGCGCGGCTTAACAAAAGGCGTTGCAGCTATTAGCAGTAGCGCGCTGCCGTAAAGCTCGCTACTGCTACCCGTGTATAGCAGTAATGTGGGCCAACACGCGCTACTGCTAAAAGTTAGCTATAGCGACATATCAGTAGCGCGGGAGCCCGCGCTACTGATAAACCTAATACCCGCGCTACTGCTAGGCTCTTCCCTAGTAGTGTAACGGGATTCAAATGCACCAAGCAAAGGCTTGAGCATCGAAGCCCTCAGCGAGCTGCACACCCTGCCATTGAGAAGGTGAAGGCAAGGAGACTACTCACCGCGGAGGACGACCACACCGTCACATTCCATGAACCACCACTGCAAAGCCGCCATCCACCTCCGCCACCAAAGAGCCCCCCCCCCCCGGTCGTCTCGTCCTGGACTGTCGGACGCCACGCCATTGGTAGGCAGAGATTCTCACCCCCGAGCATGCATAGCCGGCCCAGACAGTGGCCGGGAAAGACGACAAGACGGCGACCCGACCAAGTAGAGCAATCCCTCCACCAACACATCATCTCCGGCAAGGAGCGTGGTGCCTACTGCAAGCCATCGAACGGGGACACCACTGAAGATTATCGACGACCCACTCGCTCAGAAGCTCACACCACCACCTCCACCGACTCAAGGCGGCGTCTTCAGAAAGAAAACGGCGCCGGAGCGTCGCCGCCGCCCAATCCAGGAGATTTTGGGCTTTCACTCGGGTCACGGAAGTGGAGGGCGAGGGAAAAGATCACGACGTCGCCTTCGGGAAGGGTAGCAATCCCCGGAACATTGCCGACATCGTGGCCGCCTATGTCGACCAGGAGCTTCCCCCGATCCAGAGCCCACGCCCCCGTCGCCCCACCCAACAATGGGCTAGCGGGGTGAGGTGTACCAGGAGCAGAGGAGGACGTCGTCTTCAGCTCGATGCATGGGACCAACGGGGCAACCCCAGCCTCGATCCCCATGTTCGCCGCACCTTTGCTGCCCGAGAAGCTAAGGAGGGCGCCCCGCAGCATCCGCGCCAGCCACTCGCCGCTGGAAGGGAGGCGCGCTCACCGGAAGAGGCCGCCGCCTCATATCCGCGCCCACCACGAGCGGCCCCCGTGCCCACCCCACACGCCTACGGAGAGGGGAGGAGCCCCCAGGCGGCACGCGAGCCACCGCACTCGCCAGATCCGCCACCACGCCGCCCCATTGTCACTGCGCGCCACGCCGTCCAGGCCTCCGCCGGATCTCGCTGCGCCCAGGCCGCCAGACCAAGCAAAGGGGAGAGAAGAGCCCGCCGCTGCCAGCGCCACGCGGGCTTAGCCCGGCGACGCCTGCCGGCGGCAGGGGAGGGGAGGGCTAGAGAAGAGGGGGCGGGTTCGGCGGCTAGGGTTGAGCCCCCGGATCGCCGCGGGGGGGGGAGGGGGGGGGGGAGGGGGGGGGACACTGGAGAGGGGGAGGGAGGTGGGCTCTCAGGAGGCCAAGTGAAAATCTGTGATACACTATATAGAATAGAATATTTGTACTCCATGAAACCTTTCCTGGGCTCCATAAATTTTGTTTTTGTGCTCGTGCTTCTACAGATTCTGCAATTTTGATTCATTGTTCGGGCATTTGGAGTTCAAAGGTATCTAAGTTTCTCTGATGTGTGTTTTCAAAGAATTTGGTACGCTTGGCACTAGGTTTTTTTTGGCCGAACGCATTGTCACTTTATTGTCTTTCTATTATATTATCTTTGAATCTACATAGAATATATTAGTGGTATGAAAAAGTGAAGTAGTCTAATTCAATTTCTTTTTTCATTGCATACACTTAATTTCAATCTGATCAAAATAAAAAAATCAAAGATAATTGATTTCAGCCATAAGTAGAACGCCCGAGTTGCTACACCTTTGCGGGGAGAGCAGCGCATGGGGCGATGGTTGAGGCCACGGCGGCTGCCGACCTCGTCCATGGCCGTTGTTGGTCGGTGAAGTAGGCATGCATGAGGTGGTGGCAGGGTGTGTTAGCGCGGTGACTCGAGGAGGAGGATGCAGTCACGGGGAGGGAGAGACGACGGAGGGCTTCAACGGCCGGTGTGCACTGGTTGGCCGCGTGGTGGCGCCATGCCGTGGCTCCGGTCGGGCGGACACCTGCCGGGCACAGGTACGTCGCGCGACGTGGGTAAGAGGTGGGGATTTGGAGGCGGAGCTGTCGGGCGATAGTTTTGTTACATATGACCATCATATTAATTGTTTTTTTGCGGGGAATCTTTTTTTTTTGAGATTGCCGGGAATCATATTAATTGTTGTTGATTCAACAAAAAATCAACAAAGATTTTTTGTTGAATCAACAACAATTAATATGAAATGGACGGAGCATTTCTAACATGGGTCAGGAAGTAGCATATGCTATTTAGATGGGGTTTTTTTTGCGGGGTGTAAATTAAGAGGTCTATCTTTTCGGAGATTTTTTTTCATTCTTTTGTTTATATACAAGATTTTGCACCTTCATAGAGTTTATGTTTCACTTTAGTTAGTTGTGAGCGGTACTGCTTAACTTTTCTTTTAACTAATTGATTGCCAAAAAAGAGATCAAAAGAATATTTGAATTGATAAAAATCTGTAAGATATAAAGTAAAAGGTTTTTGAAAAGAGGGCTCACACAGTCAAGGAAAGGAAATGTCAACGAGAAATATGTAACTTTATATTTTTGCAAGGAGAGAGTGGTTAAAGAGAGATGAAGATTGCCTATGAAGGAAGAAGCGAGATAGAGCATAACCAGATTTTTGGCTCACATCTCTGAGCACGTTATTTTGAAAGGCGGTAAAGTGGCACTAAAAATTTACAATAAAATTCACACACAAACATATGCATATGCTCTAAGTGACAATCAAATTTCGTTCAAACGTATGTTATATTATGCGCTGCAAAAAAGACAGAAATCCGGCAAAAAAAGGGAAAATAACAAGCTGATTTTTGCAGGTGTATCTTTTTATCTCTCACATACAAAAATGGATTTTATACAAATCCATACGAATATACTACACTTCTATTTGTGTGCAAGGAAAAAAAATTAGCTGTAAAAATTCATTTCTTTGAAATGGAAAAAGGGCTCATGGCCCCGGGCTCGAAACACATTATTTGGATAGAGAAAAAACGGTTTGTTGTTATAGGAATTGAACCACATGTTGTCAGGTTCGATGCACATTTCTCAATTAAAATAATTATTTAATTACCATATTTTTTGTTGTTCCATGGCAATACCCTTGGCACTCGGCTAGGTTGATAGGATCTATTTTTGTCCTGTGCCTTTTTTTATTTGATTAAGATCAATTTCCGTTCTTTGCTGTTGCAGTATTGGAGTGGGATTTCCATCATGGCTCCCTTGCGTTATTTATGAGATTACATTGAAGAAAGGGATTCATCGACCCAATACGATGTTTTTTATAATCAAAGCAAAATATAGCTATGCTTCTCTTCGCAAGTGCTTTAATTTGAACTTTTTATTTGACCGTTAAAACTTAAATCTGCGTTAAAAGACGGGATATGACGAAGGAATTTTAGCGCTTGGACGGACAGGCATTGTTGGAGCACCCAGCACGGGCTCACAGGGCCAGGCCAACCCCGTGGCCCATATGGCAAGGGAGATAAGTGGCTGCGATAATTTTGCCCTAACATCGGAAATTCTCACCCCCAAAAAGAAAAATCGGAACTTCCATTTCGTTCTCCCGCCGCCCCTCCCCCGCACGGCAGGTGCCTTCTTCGAGTCTCCACCACAGCGGCCGCCGCCTCCGCCTCCCACATCGCCCAAGCCCGCCACCGCCCCCGCCCCCGCCGGGCGAACCCAAGTCCCGCCCCCGCCGGGCGAATCCAAGTCCCACCCCCGCCGCTTGCCCCCTCCAACCCCTTCTCCGATACCCCCAAACCCCTCGATAAACCCGAGTCCGGCCCTCAACTTCGGAGGCGTCCTCTTCCCCAGGACTCACAACAATCGGAGCCCAAAATCGCCGCCACCTCCTCCTACAATCGGAACTCCGGTCCACCCCGCCGGGCCTCCCCTCCACTGCGCAGGTACGTCCGCCGCAGCGCCGGCCGCCTCCCTTTCCCCCAAAGCTTGCCTTAGCGAACCCGTGTAGCCTTGGAATCGGCCAGCCTTCCATCGATCTTGTTGGCTGTGGCCCAGTGTCCAGGGTCCAATATATAGTGCGTGTGTTCTTTGGCAATATCTGCTAGTAGTATTTTCTAGGCAAAGCGGTCTTCAAACTCGTAGGGGGGAGAGAGAGAGAGGGAGGGAGAGTGTAGATAGGTTCAATTTGGTAATTGTTCTGTCTCGGAAAGCATGGATTTTGATGTTCATTTGGGGGTCCTTTGTTAGCATTGATTGTCTGTTGGCCAGCCCTCCCTTGGATCTTGTTGGCTGCGGCTGTGAATTTGGTAAAGATATACTTTTTCTTTTTAGAAAATGAGGTAAAGATATACTTATGTGTATGGATTCATGGAGTTCTTCCCGTACTTCTTGCTACTCACCTGTTACATGTTATGATAAAACCAATTATGCCCAGTGATACGTAGAATCAGTACATAGTAGTTTTTTGACTCTTAAATGGATATGTTGGTCAGTTCTGTTGCTGTTTCACAGCAGCTTCTCAAACCTCTAATTTAGTCACTCAACATATGCATGAGCGCACGCATTCGTGTCTTCTTTTCCATGGTGGTTGAAATTGAGATTAGGAACGGTGCACTCATTTTGTTTTGGAAAGACTGGTGTGGGCAGGGACAGTGTATTCCTGATCTTGCACCCTATCTATTTTCTGCAGTGTCCACTTGATGTTGATGCTCTGTGTTATCGCTGTGAATGCTGGCATGACAACGAATGTCATTATTTTCTGAATTACTTATATTAGTGTTTTGTCATGCAGTTATATGGGCTGATTGTTTTGAAAAATAAACCTCAAGAAAAAGATAAGGAGGTTCCTGTGACCAGCATCTCGTTGCGAGCGAGGTTAGAGGCATTGATATGTTTAGTGCATTTATGCTTCCTTCACTCCTCTACATCTTCTTGTAATCAAGCTGGTGATTCGCTCATAGCTAAAGCTACATTGTACTTCTGTGCAGATTCGAGCCTCCTAGTCATCACTCATCGAACACCATTTTGAGGAAAGGAGGAAAGACCTTCTGACCTCTTAAGAGATCAGGGATGCCTCCGGTAAGCATCCTATGTTAGCCTCACTCTCTTTGTTGTGCTTTCTTGCTACAATCTTGAGCTAAGCAAGCTATCGATTTAGGCAGTCTACTCTTTTTCTTCCGAGATTTTCGGTCGAGAGTCAGGAATTTTTAGCATCGGTTTCCAGTCTTTGAATGCCTCCATAAGCAATCTCGCTCCACCCGCTGTACACAGTCCACCTCACACACAATATATCATCTTTCAAACCATTTTCTGTATGGGCAGTTTATCTTCATAACTTGTGGAAACCGAGCATATTATGTATCATATGTTCTGATATTTCCGCTTCCGTATTGAATGTAGAGGCCTTGAAGCTCGTTCTTTTTCCTTTTCTTCTGAATTCTCAGATTGCGGCAGACAAGGAAGAGTTAGATAGGCTGTATAACCAAGTAGCTGGATCTGTCGTTCTACTTCTTCGGTCCAAAGATGGTGACTCCGTTGATTTTGGCACCGGAATTGTCCTTTTTTCGGATGAAAGTAGAGCATTGATTGGCATAGATAAATCTCAAATCAAGGATGGCGAGACTATTACAGTTCGGTTCCATGACAGTACACAAAGCGTTGCGAGTGTCTTTTTGAAAAAGACAACACAAAAGCACGCGGTTCTACTAGTGTATTCCACTGCTCGCCCTCCTCCTGTCAGGTTCAATGTGTCTCCAACCACGAGGCAAGATATTTTCATGCTTGGTGTGGTGGAAGAGGATGAGACACTTGGTTTGATGACTGGAACTGTCGGGTGCGTATATTGCATACTTACTTTTCTACTGACCGCCTTACAGTTCACTTGTTTGCTGACATCTCCTTTTATAGCAATCCGAACTGCAGAGCTGTTGATAGGGCAAGGAATCATATTTATCGAAGCGAGAGTACATTTGCTGTGAGTTGCCCCATGTCAGGACGAAGTTTGGTTCCAAACGATAAGGAAAAGGTTGAAGAAACCAAGGAGATTATGCAATTGATTGGAGCGCCCGTGTTTGACATGAGTGGTTTGGTTATTGGTACAATCGATTGTGCTGATCCGGATTCGTATAATCTGAAATTTGCAATTAAAACCATTTTTTTTCTGGATAAGCTGGAAAAGTTTTTAAAGGATAAGGATGAGCAGGTGATACTTTATTATTCTGTTTTTTTTTGTTATGCTAAAAGAAATGGCAGTAAAGCTTCACTTGGATTTATTATATGTTTGCAGATTTATCTTTCAAGGGGTGAGGAAGGCACTGGAACGAGCGGGCAGGGTAGTTCCACTTCAGCACCGGAGAGTAAAAAGAGGTAGGTAACACTAAGTGCATAACTGGACATGTTTTGTGTCATGAATTGTACACATAATCCTTCTGGTGTGTTGTTCTTATCAGGGAACGTGCAGATTCACCTCCAAGTGATATGAGGAAAGGAAAAAGTTTATGCATGGATCAACTTGAAGCTAACATGGCGGTGGTCAGTGAAGAGCAGCTAAGGTTACACAAGTCCCCGGTCCAAGTTGAGATGGATTTTGGAAGACGAGAAGCAACGCAACGGGCGCTCATGAGGCTTGTTACCCCAGAATCTGATGATGAATGGAGGAGCTCCCCATCTTAATCAGGTATTGTCATTCGTTTCCTGTTCTGCTTTGATCCTTGGCTGAAGCAATTTCGTTTTTCTTGTGGTTGCCATTTAAAGGTAGACCATTTGACCTAAATCATGTGTGTTAAGTGCTCTGATCCTTGATCGAACAATTTGCCTAAATCATCTCTGTCATGTGCTTGTTGATTTTGTACTGTGCAGGTTTGCAGAGAGAGGAGGACAAAGCTGCTTTGAAGGATGGTGGTTCCAAGCTGATGCAGAACGAAGCCCTGTGTTGATGCATTCTGAGGCAGGTAGATCTTCTGCTGACAATCAAGCATAGCCTGATGATAGTGGACGCTGTTGCTTAAGGGAGCCTGAGTGCTGGCCCGTCCTATGCTGCTGCTTGTTCCTGTACTGGTAGCTCTCTTCAGATGCTGTTGAAGTAGTGCTAATAGGGGCTAAGATATGTTTTGAGTGTGAGAATCTCCAGCTGGTTTCCAATTAGTGTGCCAACTTGCTCTCCTTCTTGCATGTCTCCTGTAATGAACTTTTTTTTTTATTTTTGTTAAGAAATTAAGGGAAAGGGGGTTAAGCCGGTTGGTTAGATAGCATCATTTCTGTCGAACCATTTAACCCGAATCATTTTCTTGGTGTGGATAGCAAGATATATAAGGTGAGTTATTCGGCTGTTCTTAGTTCCTGGTTCTTTCCTATATATTGCTCTTATTATATGTCATAGGCATGATGATAAAAGATGTGCAACTATGATTACAAATGCGAATACCAGCTTGTTCTTGAAACCACAATCCTTGTTAGAAGTTACACCAAGTATGTTAGCCTACTTGTTTTATTGTTCTTTTTGTATTGTGAGCTAAATTCTTGTCATCAGCTTGAGATGGAAGAGTAATTAAGGTGATCATTTAACGGTTTACAACTGTAAGTTTGTTTCTTTTTAATGGTTTACAACATTCATATTGACTGTTCGTCACCCTGGGTGAGGAATAGTTATTCTTCATCCCCTCTATTTTAACATCAATGCACTTTAATTTTACTTTATGTAAATTTTGTCTTATTTCAGATGTAAAAAGAGAACGTAAGAAAAATATATAATCACTGTAAAAAATATTTTATATTATGTAAAATTGCAAATGTAAAAACATAGTGTAAAATGTACATAAAATGCAAATTTTCTGGTCTTATGACCTTTTTTTTTCTTATGCCAAATTTTACGCAGTGAATCAATATGAAAATAGTCACATTCATACCGATTCACTACGTAAAATTCGGATAACTAGTCGACCCATCCCAGTAATAATAGTTGAACTTCACCTAGAGACAGTTTGAACTTCCGCAAACATTGTCCAAATAGAGCTTGCGATATACCGTTGGAAAGATGTGGACACGTGGATCACAACTAAGTTAAATTTTTGTCAAAAACTACACGGTTTAAGAGCGGTTTTGAAAGCCGTTTTCTACATACGGCAAAAACATGAATAGTATTTGTGAGCCCATTTCTAAACGGTTTGTCAGTATAAGGCAAATGATATGGTGTTGAACAGCTTCTGCAAATTCACTCATTCTACATATAGAAAGTTTTCCCAAATTCCATACGGTTAAAGAGTAATTTAAAAATGCTAGAATTTTTCAAACCGAACAGTCGAGCTCGTATTGTTGGCGGAATTTAAAAACGGCTAATCCGTTTGATGCAAATGATATGGCGTTGGAAAGCTTATAGAAATGCGCTTCTTTTCCATCTAGAAAGTTTATCAAAATTGTTATTAACGTTATACACGAAACTTTTAAATTGTTTATCAAAATTTAGCATATAATATACCGCTGGAAAGCTTATGAATAGGAGCAACTTTTTTATGTAAATAGCTGTTACAAATTCATTGCCATTTTCGAGCAGTTTTAAAAATGGCAAAAAAAAACATTGTTTGCATTTTTTTAACATGTAAATGAACTACCGATGTCTCACACTATAAATTTTAAACCGTGTAGGGAAGAGGACATGAACTTCTTGTAGAAACCTATTAGGCTTTTATTTTTGTATTTTTTTTATTCTCATTCGAAAAGCATTCCGTGTAGTACTTACACTGCTCGTTGTTTTCACTTTGAACTTATGTTATGCATTTTTTTTGTAATTCCTCACCCGTTCGTCAGAGTTGCACACATGATATACCTTTAGAAACCTGTTGAAAAGATGCAATTTTTTCTAATACGGTTAATGGGCAACATACACCAATTTTTAATGTAGAGCATTTTGTTTCAAATTTGTAATGGATTGAGAGAATTATTTTAGAAGACCAAAAACAATTTTTTTATGTGATTTTGAACATGTAATACACAGTGAACCACTATCAAAAGAAGTTTTGAACTTTCCCATGCCGAGCACCCGAACTTCTAGCAACAAAATTTTATACTTTGCCTTTTTATTCCTTTTTCCCATATGAAAACACACACAATGCAGTACATGAACTTCTGGCAATTTTTTTATCGGGAAAACTCCTAAAGAACTCATCGAAATTGAGCAAATGATACCATTACAAAGCTATTGGAAAACATTTTTACAAAATCATGACAGTTTAAGAGCATCTTTTAAACACGCTAAAACCTGTTTCAAATGATATACACAAGACATTTCAATTATATTCCGGGAATAACACGTATGATATACTGTTGGAAATATTATGTTTTAGAAGCAATTTTCTCATGTAGACAAATTTTTGAAATTCATTGCCATTTTGAGTAGTTTTTCAAATGCCAAAAATGGCAACGATATTCTAATTTGTAAATTTTAGGTTTTTATAAACTCAAAGTTCTCTCTTGTTTTAATTTTAAGTTCTTAGTTTTATATTTAGAAAAAAAATACCTTTTTAAGTAAACATCGAACAACTTTTTTTGTAACTGTATTAAATACTTCTTTTCGAGAAACGAGACGAATCTGAGTTTTTTTATACATCGAGCTGCTCCGTTATTTTAATTTGAATTTTTTGGTTTTATTCTTTAGTAACGAGGAAAAACTGAGTTGCTTATAAACATTGAAACGCACAAATGATACACCTTTGAAAAGCTATTGAAATTATGCAATTTTTTCTTGTTAAAAAACTTGAACATCTTTATTCTTTTTTAACTTCTTGGTTTTATTCTTTTAATAATGAGAAAAATCCAAATTTTTAATAGACATCGAACTTCACCATTTTTTATTTGAATTTCTTAGTTTTATTTGTTAGTAACAGGCAAAATCTTGTGTTTATAAAGATTAAAGCGCGCCTTTATTTTAATTCAAACTTCTAATTTTTTAAGAACGGGAAAAACAATTTTTTATAAACTCTTTTGGAATGTTCCTCTTTGTAAATTCAACTTCTCTGATTTTTTTTACAAATGGGAAAATCCATTTTTATAAATATTTTGAAATAAATTTTTATTTGAACTTCTTGGGCACTTTTTTGTGTACGCTCATAACAATTTCTTTGAACCCTTCAATTTATTAAATTTGAACTTTGAGAGTTATCATTTTTTGTAGGTGACACTTTTGTTTTCTTCGTACTATATCAACATCACATTACTCCGTTATTTTAATTTGAACTTCTTGGTTTATTCTTTATTAACGCGAATTTTGAGTTTCATAATCAACATTGAACCGCTCCTTTTTTTAAGTTAGAACTTCTAGTCATTTAGAAACGGGGAAAATTGAGTCTTAGAAAACGCACTGCATGAAGAAGTTAAATTTTTGCGGCATGCTTGTTTGAATTTCACTCTGTTTTTCGTGTGTTGTTTTAGCCCATAACTGCCAAACCACTCACTGGAATTAAAAAAAATAATATACCGATGGAAAGCTATTGAAAACACACAACTTTCCTGTGTTGATTGTTTTTTTTCATATTCGCGCTGTTGGAAAGCTTGTGAATAGGAACTTTTTTTTTTCAAAATTCATCGCCGTTTATGAGTTATTTTTAAAATGCCAAAATGACTTTTTTGGACATGTAAATCCTAGGTTTTAATAAACTTTGAGCTTCTGTTGTTATTCTAATTTGAACTTCACATTTATTTATATATTGAGTAAAGAATTATTTTTTATTTTTGAATAAACATCAAATTTGAGTGTCTCTTCAATTTAAACTTCATGGTTGATTCTTTAATAACAAGGAATATCTGAGTTTTTTAATAACGGTAAAATCCTAATGTTTTACTACACATCGAACCACTTCGTTATTTTTAGTTTGACCTTCTAGTTTTTTATAAAAGAAAATTGGAGAATTCTATTTTAAATGTTTTTTAGTTGTTCCTTTTTGTTAATTTGAACTTCTCCTATTTATTTCTTTAGTAGCGAGAAAAATCTGAGTTTTCTATAACCTTCAAACTTCTGCGTTATTTTAATGCGAACTTCTTTGTTTTATTGCTAGAAAAATATGGTTTTAAAATAAGCATCAAATTGTTTGTAAGAATTATTAATAAAAATTTGTTGAACAACACTTTATTTATTTATTTATTTGACGTTCTTGGTTTTGTAATAAATATTGAACTTCTTCGTTATTTAAATTTGAACCTCTAGTTTTTTGATACGGGAATAATGTATTTTTAAAATTTTGAACTACTCTATTTTTTGATTTGAACTTCTTGGGTTATTCATTAGTAAAGTGGGAAATCCTAGTTTTGTAATAAACATGGCACCGCTCTGTTATTAAAATTTGTACTTCTATTTTCTTTAGAAACGGGAAACCCATTTTTTATAAACTTTTTTTGGACTGCGCAGTTTTTTTTAGTTTGACCTTGTTGGTTTTCTAATAAACATTGGACATCTCTGTTATTTAAATTTGAACCTCTAGGGTTTTTTAACGGAAAAATTCCTAATTATAATTGTTTTTGAACTACTCTGAAATTTTAATTTCAACTTCTTGATTTTATCTTTTTAGAAACGCAAAAACTCCTTTTTGTTGTGAACATCAAATTGCTCTCCTAATTTGAACTTCTTGGTTATTTTTTTTTAGAAAATTAAAAAATTATGTTTTTTTTTTGTTATAAACAGTGAACATCTCTTTTTAATTTTTCATTTGAACTTCTGGTTTTCTTTTTCTAGAAACTAGGGAAAAAAATCTTATTTTTATAAACACCCATCTGGCGTGTCATTTTAATTTGAACTGCTCCAATTTTTTCGGAATTGATTTTTCTATTTATTTAGAATATTATATTTTATTAACTAGAAAAAAATCATTATATAAATAATTTCGCACGCTATCCGTACACATATGTCAGCAACTGATTTTTGTTGAGAGAAAATTGCGTAAGGAAGAAATCGATCCATAAAAATACATAAGCAAATACATCCATCATATTCTATTTAACTTTCTGTTAGCAAACTTCTTATGTTATTAGTTTTGGGTGGAGTGGACTTTTAACAGTGAATTCTAAAGTTTGTATTACTTTTTTGCGGGTGGAAAAAAACTTTAGAAGTTCACTAATAAAAGTAAAAAACTATAGAGTTTCTAAAGTTTTTAAACTAGACTATTTGTGTTTTCCTACTTTTTCTATATAGAACGGTGGACACCATAGAAATTACAGGTTTTAAACATATAAGGAAACAAGAATTTCACCACAAGCTGGTTTTTTAATAGTATAATATGCATGCCTGTTTTCCATCCACTCACCACCACACATCTTTATCCCATCAGAACCGAGCTATACTGCCTACTATTCTCTATGTTGCCATTTTCTTTGTTTTTTTGGTGGGCCCATAACGGAAGCTCTAGCTTCACTTGGTTAAGATGGAACAACTTGCAAGCGGAAAGGAAGTACTCCTTCCTTGGTCACGAGGAGGAGGCAGCTTGCACTTCATATCTTCGGGAGCAACAGCAATGGAGAGGAAGCAGCTAGCGTAGGCCAGCGCCGTGGAAGCTCCTGCACGCCTCACCACCACCCGCTACCATGCTCCAGTACCCGCGGCCAGCAAGGGACGAACACATAGATTTGCACAGGCACACAAAACGCTGTCATTTTACTCATCACCTGCATCAGTTTTAGCAGGCAGCGAGATAGCAAATGCAGAGAATAAACTGACAAATCATTCCATGTAGCTACACGGAGCGCATCTGACTACCATCTACACCCGACAAACTGCACACTTGATCAATACCATCCAGATTCCAGAAACTACAACAGTTTAGGAATTCATCAGACTAACGGGCCAGCACTTGTCGACTGAAAAAAACGAACTGGATGATAGAAAGCGTCACCGGCACTTTGGAACATCGATGAGTGAGAGATTGCAAGGGTGGGGGCGGCTATTGGCGCAGCAGTGGGCGGCGCACTAGGCTGTTGGTGCAGCAGCTGGCGGCGTCTGGGCAGTGTGCCCCGGAAAGCGTCGCCGGTGATGAGCAATTCCTGCACGCGACCCTGTCTTTGAACTTCTCATCAGTTGAGACGATGGAGTCGGGGATCCCCGAGCAAACTGGGGCGAGGATGGCGCGGCGACCCTCCCGTCGGTTATTCGTCGGTGATGCAACAGATTAAGGGCAGTGAGGGAAGGAGTCGGACCATGGTTGGCGGCGGGAGGCGGAGACCTGCTTGGAGCAGGGGTGATGGAAACAGAGGAGAGAAGGGAGCGCATGCGACAGTTCGATGGAGCTGTCGGCTTTGAGCGAGCTGGCTGCAGGAGTTGAACGGCGTGGAGGGGCTGCATTGAACTACTGCATCCCACCGTCCGGGCATCCCACGTACCCGTCGGCAGAGGTCCCCGTGTAGAGATCGGTGACATGGCCAAGCCCTTCGCCGGAGCTGTTCAAGGCAGCGACGCACCGGAGCGGGGGGCTACAACTCGTGGCAGGGCGGAGGGCGCACGCGGCTCCGACCGCGGCGGATCCCGCGGGGTGGATGGGGGCATCTGCTGCGGATCTCACGGGGTGGGATGGGGACAGCCGTCGCCGCGCCGGTCGGGGATGAAGAGCCGCCGCCGTCGTGGAAGCAAGGGGAAGGGAGGCCGCTGCTGCGGTTGAAGCAGGGGGAGGGAGGACGCGGAGGCGGCGCGGTTGGTGGCCGGGGCAACGGCCGCGGCGGCGTCTCCGGTTGGGGGCGGGGCGGCGGCCGCGTCTCCGGTTGAGGGCAAAGTGGCGGCGGCGGCGCCGGTTGGGGGCGGAGAGACGAGCACGTCGCCGGTTGGGTCGGGAGGAAAATAAAATCGGTACATTCAAAAGAACTGCTCAACTGATCAGTAATCATGACTAACCATAGCAAAAAAACACAGTAATAATATCCCTAATATAGAGTAGCATCCAGAGCTCGCTGGTAATCCGCATCTACCACCAACCATCACCAATGTAGCTTCACAAGGACTCACAAGAACAAGGATAGGAGCGCATAAACTTATTTTGTAACTTGTTCGCTGATCAAGAACACGCGCATAGGGAGCACAAGAATCTATCGAAGCATATACTCGCCATCAAGAAGGGACAAGTTTCTCCCCCCGGCCCTACTCCCCAACCAACCCACCGAACTAACTCCATACGTTCATCATCATACATTGTGTACCGTGCATTTTTCCTCTTCCTTTCATACTGTGCACGAGGCCTTTGGCTACTCAATTTATTTTCTTTTGCTGCTTCTCTATTCTACATAGACCCGGCAATCTCCCTCCGACAAAAGCATACTTTTTGAGTACTCTAAAGAAATATAGCCCATTGGGCCGGCTTTAGGATTATGCTTACTCCTACTGTGGAGAAAACCAGAAGAGTCTGATTACCATTTCTTCGTATGAAGTACGTACTTGTTCTTCACCGTGCAAGCTCTACAGGTTTCGGAATCCGAGGCCTTCAAGTTCAACCGTAGACGTAGAAGCAAACCGGTACTTAAGCATCGAGCGAATGAGAGACGAGTGAGACGCCTTTAGCTCCTAGAATGCCTTCTTCAACTTTGCTATACGCAATTCGTGCGCCAAATAGAACTGCTAGACTACGTCGAGTTGTGACCACTCATGCCTCTAAAGAGCGAGGCAAAGGGTAACACTAGGGCGGAGCTCCACCTTTTGTTCTTCCAGCTCGGACTCCTAAACTAGAAACTATATAAGAGGCACGAGATGATCAGGTGTGTGCACTAAAGCTCGATATGATGAAAGCTTATGAGAACTTCACTGCTATAGCTGATACGGGATCTAATGACTTATTTCTTAAAATAGGGTTTTGTGGCCCTAGTTTCTTTGGCCCATTTGAAATGAGCTACGAATAGGTCCTACTTCAGACAATCCTTCGGTGTCCCTTCAGAGGAGATGAGTGGGATGATGAATTAGTTCTTTAAACATCTCTATACTGCTGAAGGTACTGAAAGAATGGAGGATGTTCGTTCTGTCGACAGTTCCTCGGAAAGTATCTCAGGCAATGAATGAGCAATTGACTGCGCCCTTTACTGGTTCTGAAGTGTGACCTTTTTAAGATGTACCCTGAAAGGCCCCTGGCCTGGACGGCTATCCAGCCCACTTTTTTCAGCGAAGGTGGGATTTCTATGGTGATGAGGTTAGTGACTTCAGTTATCTTCCTGGTTCTTTTCAATGGGGAGCGTCTTGAGGAATTCAAACCTTCTCAGGGACTACGCCAGGGAGATCCAATCTCTCCGTACTTATTCTTGTTAGCAGTAGTTTAGGTATTCGAAATAGCGAAATGCATAAATTATCTATATCAAGTACGTCTCGTACTTATCTTGAGCCATCAGTCAGATTGAATGCAGCGCCCCGCCGGCAGCTCCTGACCTCTGTTCCTATGGGGGAAAGAAGGTGTGGCTTTGGACCCCAAACTCTTCCATGACGCCCTTCTTCTTATAGCGTGGGTAAGTGATCAATACATAAAAAAATCACACCCATTGGATCCATCCTGATATGATTGGGTGATTTGCACGTTCCCTTAAGAATAAGCACACACACACACACAAAATCCTGAAAAGAAAGATAGATGCTCATCTTCACACTGATAGCAGTAGGCTCACTACGTACATTGTCCAACCCACCTCGTAAGACATCTTTCCTCGGATAGCCAAGCGAAAGAGGAGGTCTCAAGCATGCAAAAACACATGTATGAGCAGGAAAAGATGTGCAATCAAGCTCAGAGACTGCAGATAACGGATCTCTCAGGCACCGGTTTCCCTCAGTTCAGGAAGGGAAGTGATCTTTCAAGGGTCCCAGGATAAAAAAGGTAATTAATATGTCTCCGGCCGAAGTGATAGATAAAGGCTTTACCCATTGGCAAGGAACGCTTGGAGGAGTGAAACAACGATTCCGCCTAGCGTAGGACACGTATATTTGATCCAATCTAGCAAGCGTAGCCAGCCCCACCCACGGGTGAAATTGTACAGCTCCCTATCTCGTTGAAAGCCCCTTTGCTTACGGAAGAGAAGAGTTGGATGCCGTGGTGGGAAAGCTCCCGTTTTAACTTTCCTTCTTGTAAGCTTCGGTATAAATAGCTCACTTGCGGGATCTAATCTCATTCTATGGGAATAGCTTTCATTTCTATCTTTTGGCTTAAAGTGGTGAACAAATCCTTTCTCTTCACTTTTTGTGCTCCGCATGGCTCCGGTCAAGATGTGACTCATCCTGTATATACATAATTAGGAGACCTCTCACGAACTTGTTAAAGAAAGGAGTACCATTTGTGTGGACAAGCCAAAGCAATCCTTTGATGTTCTCAAGCAAGCTTTAATTGAGGCCCCTGTGTTGGTTCTCCCTGATTTCAGTAAAAGATTTGTGCTAGAGATAGATGCCTGTGGGCATTGGAGCTGTGATAAGGGGTAGAAGTATTCGTGTGGGGTGGGTTTCGAAGGGAAGGTTGCACAATAGATCGGAGATCCTTTGAGGAAGACTGAAATGACTATACTTATAGAATGGTCCATATCGAACAGATACGATACTGGTTTACACAGAGAATATCGCCTAGCTCTAAAACGGCAGCACCTGAGTGCAACTTCGAGTAAGAAAGAACGACCTTCTGCTACCTTTTTACTGGGGCATTGTTTTAACAACTTTAGCTGATTGATCTACGAATGGAGGGATTCAAGCTTATTTTTGTTAACCGAGATGCAAACGACTAACAAACTGGATTCGAAGCCACCTGTCGTAATAGTACCTGCGGGTTCTTTCTGTGGAGCCTTCAAATGCAATAGCTAGCTACCCAACGGCCAATGCCACAGGCAAATCTCCATTTTCCAACTTATACAACTCTTTGGGGTCCAAAGATACTCGCCATTGCAACTTAATAAATAAGACCGGTGGGATCGCCTTCAACAGATATATCGGTTTCACTGCTTTCGTACCCTTTGTTTTGGTCATGTGGATGACCCGCAGACCGTAGATAAGATGGATACCCACGTACTGCCTTCAATGAAGAGAGTTTTACCAAGGACCCTTAGACAGATAGTGGGGGGGGGGGGGACAGACAAGAGGTATGCAACCTGCTGAATATTGTCACCGAATCGCTCACTGACAAATACTTGGGGCTCCCCTCCCTGGTAGGAGTGGATAGGAGCGACTGCTTCCAACACTTAATTGAGAGAGTTTGCACTCGGATTAATGGCTGCAAAGAGGAAGGGCTAATTGGCTCCGCCATGGAGACCGAAATACGAGCTTCTTTCATCACATCATTTTGCAACGGAGAAAAAAGAAGAACATAATAAAGTTTCTGAATGACTCAAACGGCAATAGGATCGAAGGTAATGACCAGTTAGCATCTCTGATACAGGGTTACTTTGAGGGACTGTTCACCTCAGAAGTCCTAGCTCCCGACCCTGGGCTACTGGGGAAAGTAAACATGCGAGTAACTGAAGAAATGAACGCAAGCCTCTTGGCTCCGTTCACGGCAGATGAAGTAAAGGCAGCACTCTGAATTCAATCGAGAGTTAGGTACAGTAATCTTCAGATATGACAATACCTCCCCCAAAGCATTGTCAAGTGTTGGAATTAGGGCACCAACCACGAATAGGAGCTGTATAGATCTCCGGAAAGAGACCTTTGATGAAGTCGGCATCCTCCCAAGTGGCATTTGCTTGATCCAAACTAGCCCACTTCCTTGGTTGCGGAAAAACCATGCTACGCAAGTAATTTTCCACACACTAATTCACACGTTCTGTCTGGCCATCTGATTGTGGGTGATAGGCAGAGCTAAACCTCAATTTAACTTGCAGTGCTTTGAAGAAGGCCTGCCACATGTTATTTGTGAATATCCGGTTTCTATCAGAGACTATTGACTTTGGCAATCCATTCCACTTAAAAACATTATCCATGAAAGCATGAGAGACTGATTGTACTATATAAGGGTGAGCAAGGGGAATGAAATGAGAATATTTAGTGAACCTGTCCACCACCAACAATATGACTTCTTTGCCCAATGATTTGGTAAGACCCTCAAAGAAATCCAGGCAGATGTCAGTCCAAGCAGAAGTAGGTAATGGCAGTGACCAGACAATTCTTCAATGTTGTGAAGGCCTCAATTTGAGCATCTGACCACTGGAATGAATCTTTTTTTAGACAGTCATGAAGTGGCCTAGAATTGATCCCATAATTCTTGATAAATCTTCTTTTTCTGCAGCCATACCAAGAAAACTCCTCAACTGAGTGATAGTCTTAGGTGCTGGCCATTCTTTGATGGCAACTATTTTGTGGGGGTCTGTAGATAAACCCTATCCTTAGATAACATGCCCTAAATACTCCACTTGAGGGACAGGAAAACTGCATTTGCTAATCTTAGCATATAGTTTTTATGACCTTCTAACTTTAGATGCTTGAGATGAGCTTGTTTGGTCTTGCTATATATCAGAATATCATCAAAGAATACCAAAAGGTATTTCGGAGCAAAAACATGATTCATTAAAGATTGGAAGGTAGCAGGTGCATTAGTGAGTCCAAATGACATCACTAAGTATTCATAATGACAAAAATATGTCCTAAAATTTATGAATGTCTTCTCTTCTCATTCTTATCTGATGATAACCTAATCTCAAATCAAGTTTGGAAAATAGTTGTGCACCATGTAGCTCATCTAATAGATCCTCAATGACAGGAATATTGAATTGATTTTCTGCACTTAACCCGAAAGCAAGTTTGAAAACAAGACCTGCTCTGTGAAGTGATGGAAGTAGTGAAGGTTTAGGCTTCGGATTTGTGAGGTTCAGGTTTTGGAGTAGAGGTCAAAGGCTAGTGCGGGTAGCCCTGTCGGAAACTAGAAAGAAGAGGCTGATGCACCTGCCCGGCGATGGGTGGGTTCAACTCGATCAACTTGGATAGGAGTTTTTTCTCTATCTTGCTCCATGGTGTTCAAGTAGTGCGTCCAAAAAGCTGTGATTCATGGGAGGGAGCAGCTTCAATAGCTTTGGCTGTGAAAACTCTTGGTCTTGGAGCATCAGTGTCATCAGTTCACCCAAGATCAGCAGGACAAATAACTACTAGGTTTGTGCCAGAAAAGCGTCTTGCGTGACGGGGAAAGAGTGGAAAAAGAAAGAGATTCATCAGCTATGGAATCTGAGAGGTATCGGTATTGAACAGAGGGGGCTGTTCACAAAGCATCCCATGGATGGTAATGGTGCTTCCCCAGCTGCTGTTCCTACTCCTTTGGCTAGTGCCAAATCAGTTGACTTTGAAGTTGAAGCTTGCCCGTAGAACGATGTAACCATGCTGGTAGTACTATGATTGCCATAGAGCGCAAATGTCTCTTTCCGTAGGAACGTGATGCTTAGGTGCGAGGTGCAACACAAGCAGGAGATCGAGAAAAGAAATCAGACGGATTGCAACCTACAGATGAAGAATCTGCTTCATTGTTCCCACCATCTATATCAGATGTTTAATAAGAATAGGAATCGAATAAGCTGTTGATTAACTGAGGAAGCATTTGAAAAGAAAGGAAGGGTGATGCTTGTTAAACAAAGCTGCGTGTGGGGCCGCCATGTATAGCTGTAGTTTCTACTGTAGCATCAGTTATTTCCGTTATTGCTGTAGTAGCATCGGTTATTGCTCAGGTTACGAATGACCCAATCTATCTATGGCAACCACCCCTACTTTTAGTAGATGGAGATGCGCACCTAGAAAAGACGGATGAAAGAGAACCTGCCCTTCTGACTTCTTCTCTTGTCTGTCCTTTACGCAAAGCGATCTATGGTCTCAACAAGCCCCGATAGTGTCGGTTTTTGAAGTTCAGCACAGTGGTTATGTTATCCAGGCAGGGTTTGCTCGGAGTGATCATGATTCGGCCATGTTCGTATCAGTTTATCCTCGAGGACGTGCTATTCTATTGTTGTATGTTGATGATATCAAACTGACTGGTGATTACTCCATTACCATATCGCTGATCGCCTTCATCAATTATTTGCTATGAAGGTGCTGACGCGCCCTAAGCCTTTTCTTGGCTTGGAGGTCGCACATTCTCCTCGTGGATATTTGGTATCTCAGATCAAATAACGTCATGACTTGACCACTCGAGCTCAACTCAATGATGAGAAGACTGTTGACACTCCCTTGGAGCTTTACGTTAAACTCCGTCCGACTGATGGCTCACCATTATCTGATCCGACGCAGTACAGACAATAGGTCGGCAGTTTGGTTTATCTGATGATCTCTTGCCCAGATGGCTTTTCCTAAGAAAGTCAGCCTTTCATGGCTGCCCCCCGGTCAGTTCACTTTGCAGCAGTTCATCGGATTCTTAGATATACTCGAGGTACCTTTTCTCGAGCCGTCCTTTTTTCCGTCATCGTCTTCTTTATAGTTGCGTGCAACTACTGATGCCGATTGGGCCTTCAGATAGGTGCTCAACTACAGGCTTATCTATTTTATGGGGAGACGAGACACTATCTTGGATGAGATAAAAGCAATAGACAGTTGCTCCTTCCACTGCCGAAGCGGAGTACCGTGCCATGGCACACTACTAGATAGATTGTATGGCTCCGTTGGTGACTTTCTGATCGTGGGTTTCATTTGAAAAACCCCAACGCCATTCATCTTGCGTCAAATCCGGTCTTTCATGCAAGAGTTTCATTTTTGGCCGCTACTACGTTCATCGAAAACTTCTTGATGGCACCATCATCTCATTACCTTATTTTTTTCCCTTCGACTTCGGCTATGACCAATGCCCCACCTAGCTAAATAGGCGTAACAAAGCTACCTGAAAAAGGCAAGGTGCACCTTAGATTGAAATCGACAAATTGCATTTTGCCAGATGGATTCTTTAGAAAGATTCCCGGATAAAGTTCAGTATAATATTTAGTTAGAATCTAAATAAAGGCGCATACATGGGTGGGTAGGGGGCCCCACTACTTGTTCATTCAGGAGGGGGGGGGGCTAGCCTCATGACTTCCCACTGGGCGAGGGGCGCACCTACTCACTCATCAATTACGGTGTTCAGCTGACTTGCACAGAAAGACCCCTATTGTTTAGTAATTTGGCCCCCACCTTTTTGAATGACTATTGTCAACTAATCTTTTCAATGTTCAATTCTACTCTATGTTAGAACATTTCTGTGAATGTTATTTCGATCTAAGTGGTCCTATTCTCTATCTCGTGCTAGGAAGCATTACTCCTCTTTTCATTCCAAATTCTTCAATAAGACTGATACAATTGATTGGTCTGTGCGTTTCTCTTATTACTTTTTTGTATCCCCCTGTTCCTCGGATACAATTCGATCCTTCTATGGCCAAATCTCAATTTGTGGAAAGCCTTCAATGGCTTCCTTATGAAAACATCCATTTGTATATGGGTATAGACGGTCTTTCATTATTCTTCATGATATTGACCACATTTCTAATCCCTATTTGCATTTCAGTGGGTTGGTCTGGTATGAGAAGTTTTGGGAAAGAGTATATTACATCATTTCTAATTCGTGAATTTCTAATGATCGCCATGTCCTGCATGCTGGATCCTCTACTATTCTATGTTCTTTCCGAAAGTGTGCCAATCCCTATGTTGTGCGGAGCTGAGCATCTTCTATTCGCTGGGATCAACCTTTTCCTCTGTAGGGGCCTTGTGCAGTAAACCCCCTACGGGCGGTCCCCCGTCGTCGTAAAGTAGTAAAGGTCCCCGCGAAGCTTTCGGGAAGAGGGGTAGTCTTGTGCGTAAGCATAGCATTTCTGGTCGAACCAGCGAACCACACATCTTTTTTTGGTGGGAGGGTACTCCGAGTAGTGGGTACCTCGTAGGACCTCGACCCGCCTACTCAGGTCTTGTATGGATATGCAGGAATGGGTGCTCCTAGGTGTGTGTAGGGGGTGTGTTTGTTCGCGAGAATGAATTCCTCGTCAAGTTAGGGGGGGTGTGGACACACTTGCGTGAATTTGGGTAACGGCTACAAGGGATAAAAATAAAGGAAAGTATACCCGACCAGGGATGGACGTAAACTCGTAAGCTACCGAGGGTAGGGATAATCGTCCAGGTCTTATTTAAAAAAAAGCCACCCCGCCACTGCAGGTAGGTTAGTTCCTTTGTCGTTGCCGGAGAGTTCTTGGCGAAGAGACCTTAGGATAAGTTGCTAAAACAAACGGAGGGGAGGATCGACCCGTTCAGTAGAATTCCGAAGAAAGACTGTTGGCAGCAGGTGGAGACATTTCTTTGGCCCCCTTCCAAATAAATGCGGGCAGGGTAGAGCTCGGCAGAGGGTTCGAGAATAGGGTAGGGTTTTTTACGGTCGGGTCTCCTACCACTAGTCCGGCTAGCCTTCTTTCGGGCAGGAAGCAGGCCTAAACGACGGGCGGGCATCTCCCGCTACGCAAGAAGCATTGTTCACCACCACCCGAGAAGCCAAAGATTCGAGAGTCAAGGCGGAAAAGACAAGCATAGTGGTCTAATGACAAGGGCCGACGATGGAAGCTCGGGACGGAGCCGTATGATGCGGAAGTCTCACGTACGGTTCCCTGAGAAGGGAGTGGCTACCCACTGGAGCTTCGACCAACTACCACCGGTCAATTCCGCTTTGGGGCCACCCCTGACTCTACCATCATTATAGGGGTATGGGGTTCGAGACAAAGAAAGATCAAGGCAGCATATCAGTTTTTCCTATATACTTTACTTGGTTCCGTTTTTATGCTATTAGCTATTCTGTTGATTCTTCTCCAAACAGGAACCACCGATTTACAAATTTTATTAACCACTGAATTTAGTGAGTGGCGCCAAATCCTTCTATGGATTGCTTTTTTCGCCTCTTTTGCCGTCAAAGTGCCTATGGTACCAGTTCATATTTGGTTACCCGAAGCCCATGTAGAGGCACCTACGGCTGGATCCGTCATCTTGGCTGGAATTCTTTTAAAATTGGGAACCTACGGGTTTTTAAGATTTTCAATACCCATGTTTCCCGAAGCGACACTTTGTTTCACTCCTTTCATTTATACTCTAAGCGCGATTGCTATAATATATACTTCCTTGACCACTTTAAGACAGATCGATCTTAAGAAGATCATTGCCTACTCCTCAGTAGCCCATATGAATTTGGTGACTATTGGTATGTTTAGTCGGGCGGCGGCCGTTAGGTCACCTATTTTGAGTTATGGACACACAAGCAAGGCAAAAACATGTGTGCCGGGCATGCGACCCATCAACCTAATAGAAATAGGGGAGAAAACTTAGCATGTCGCAACAAAAGCGTCGATTCGAGGCGTCAGCAAAACACCACCGTCTGTTCCTAAAACAAAACCCCTTAGCGCCCCGGGATGGGAGTGGGGGACGGCCCTACGCAAACAGCAGCAGCACCAGCTCTACGAAGTCCGAATCGAATCTTTCGGTTGGCTTTCCCGTGAATAAGAATTGTTGGGCACGGCGAAGCGAGCGCTTCTAGCTGTTTCGCTTGCTTCTTTCTTATTGTGGCGGCTATTATGGCGTGGCTGAAATGAACGAAAAGCGAGATGATTCAAATCGATTGATAGATGGCCTGATCTGTTCTGATAGATCGAAAGGTTTTCTATCAATAATAAGGGTTGACCTCTTTCTATCTATTGATGATACAAGATATCTATCTATTCTGGATCCATCAGAAAGAAATCGATATGTATCTGATTTTTTCTACATCGTATGTAGAGCGCCCAAGCGTTTGGCCAGCTCAGTTCTATTATCCATCGGTCCAATGCACTGGCTCATCTCATGGAGGGAAAAAGCAAATGTAGTTAGTTGTCTTGTTGTTGTTCGCCGCCTCGATACATTCCCCGGAATCGTCCCACACAGAAAGAAAGAGAGTGGAGCCCCGTACCGACCTGTAAGTCCGCTAACGTAAAGCGAGGAGTTGAGCCTGAACTGGCAAACCGAAGTCACTTTCGTAACCATACTTCCTACAACTAACACGTGCCTAGTCCAGCGGGAACGCGAAGCGCAAACGAACGTGAGCTGCTATACCGAATCCCCCGCTGGCCATCGGGGACCTAGTGGTAAGGCCATGATCCGCAGGGGAAGGGATCACTCATTCTTCTATTGGGGACAGGTGCACGAACGACAACTCCAAACGTCAGACATCCGCCGCCTATACCTACCGTTTAGGTGGCACCAGTGAGATCTAGCTAAGGTAAGGAACTTCGTGTCGCGGCTGCTCCACTCTGCTGCGGTCTTTTGAACTGAACTTCGTTGCCTTCCCGCGCGCGAAACGAATGGGCGCTGTGTCGTGGGTCAGTTTTGGGGCGGGGGGCAGAGAGAGAGACCAGAAGAATGATTCATTTGGATCGACGAGCCATTTCGCGAATCAATGGAATGTCTCTCTATCCATATCTATTCTATCTTTATATGACGGGCCATAAAAAAAGATGTATTTTTTATGGCATGCGGGATGATCGCGCCTAGTAGCCACATATCAGCTGTGCTCAATATGCGGGATTTCCATTGGATCAGATCTTTCGCTTTGACGAATTTGGACCTAGTGAAAAGGACTCTAAGCCTTCGCGCAAACAAGCAAAGTAGAAGCAAGACGAGGAAGCGGAGCTGTCGTAGAAGCAGTAGCTTCCCCCGACAATATACAATACAACAGTAGAGACCATGAATAAAAAAGCCCCTTGTTTAACGAGTTCGCTGCTTTTCCCAGGCCGGAGAAGGGCAACTACTTATTGATTGATCGCCTTTCTTTGATATGTGTTCAATTTAGTACAATACAAACTACAACTAGATCAAAGCGGAAGGGCCACTCACTATAGAAGCTATCACTAGAAAAGCCCTAGCCAATAGTTTAGTAGTCGGCCAAACCCCCATGCTCACGACATGTTCTTGATATTGATTGAGTTGGAGGGAGTCAGAGACTACCATGAAATCCTTCCATAGTCACCTCGGTGACCTTCGTCACCAAAGCATCACGACAGTTTCCAAGACCCCTCATATAATCTCCAGTGGGGATCAGTCGGAGCACGTAGGAATGCCGACCACTACATAAGCCGCTGGCGGAGAAAGCTCGAAGAGCTTCCCTTCATTCGCTTCGCGGGAGTCGCACACAGCACATAGCTGGAAGTCAGAGGGCCCGTACTACCTTCCTAACCCTTTGCTCCGAGGGACCGTAGAACGAAAAGCGCCTTCTAAACATCTCGGCAGAAGGGAAGGGGCCTATGTATTTGCATGACCCCTGCAGATTTGACCCTACCTACACCTGGAGCCAATCCCCTAGCGGTCCTGCCACCACGCCGCAGAACAGGAGCTCGTGTAGAACCTTGGATTTCTGGGGTAACAGCGGTGGAAGGTATCAAAATATTACGGCCACATAACATACTATATACGCTAAGGTCGGCCAAAATATGGACACCCGAAGGGCCCGGCGCGCACAATCCTATCCTATCCGAGCCCGTCATTGCATGCATTTTGGACAGCCGTCCGTAGCATCATAAGGAGCACCTCCCTTTCGAGGTACCCAAATGGAACGGTCTTTATTTGTGTTGTTGGTTGGTCTTTCTCAACGTGGTCTATAGCACGAAAAACCATTCTTTACAAGATAGGGCCGTTCACATGAAAGAAAATACAAAATCCATTCTTCATGGTCGGGCGCATTTCTCCAAATCCTCTAGGATCACAAGTGGAACGCTAAGCAAGGGTGGGGAGGTTGCGAACTCCGCGTCGAATAGAAAGAAGCAAGCAGGGGGTGTTGCCGTAGCGCCGGAGAGCAAGCATAGGCAACCAAACTAAATAAGGCTACAAAAGTAGCTAGCTAGCGTTTTTAAGCTGGCTGCCTTTTCTAGCGCGCGTACTCTTCTGTGGAGTCGCACGGAACGAGCCTTGTCTTCCCTCCAACGACTAGCTCCCTTTTCTTGTTCCGGTCACCCTTCTCTTGCCGTGGAAGGACTTTTTCCTGTGGTGTGGTCCAACCCGTGGGCGGAGTCGCCCTCATCCCCCCATTGCTCAGTGCTCCCTGCAGCTTCGCTGGGCTTTACCCGCGTGGGCGCGGGCTTCTATAAGAGAATGAAAAGCTCTCTTTTTACAATAAAACGCGAACCACGCGGAGCCCACCCTTTTCCATTTTCTGCCGCCACTGGGTGGCCGCAGGGGAAACACAGCCTGGCCGCCTCTCGGGAAAGGGGGGGTGGGCCTACCTATCCCGAGGGAGCAACTGAGAGGTTCCATATGCCGAGCCGAAGGGCAGAACTTCAGTGCGTGATCGTAGTATGTCACCTCGTCTCGTCCTCGCAGCATCGAAGAGTACCTATGCACTATGTTCCGGTTCACTGATAACGAAGATAGAGTTGGGGTGGGGGTCTACGATGTGATACTATAGTATGCCCCGGGGAGAAAGATGCGCAACTCAAAACGGAAGCAGGAAGCGTGTTGTCAAAAATGTCGGAGGTTACCAGATCTCTGAGACTACCATCGATCCGACAGAGCGGAACGACCAGAAAAAGAAGTGGAGTTAGAAAGCCGTATGATAGGTGGTAACTATCTTGTACAGTTCGGGGGGTAAGTGGCGTACTCTGGGGGAATATTAGGCTCTATCGAACATACAGGGAATTGGAGGTAGCATTTTACTTATGTTAAGTCATGGACTAGTTTCTTCAGCCCTTTTTCTATGTGTTGGTGTTCTATATGACCGACATAAGACTCGACTTGTTAGATATTATGGAGGTTTAGTGAGCACCATGCCGAATTTCTCTACCATTTTCTTCCTTTTCACTTTAGCCAATATGAGTTTACCCGACACTAGCAGCTTTATCGGGGAATTTCTAATCTTAGTAGGAGCTTTCCAAAGAAATAGCTTAGTAGCCACATTAGCTGCGCTTGGGATGATTTTAGGCGTGGCGTATTCCCTTTGGCTATATAATCATGTGGTTTCTGGAAATTTAAAACCCGATTTCCTCTATAAATTCTCTGATCTAAATGGCAGAGAAGTTTCCATATTTCTACCTTTTCTTGTTGGAGGGGCGACCGTCCGTTGAACTACCAAAAAAGGGTAAACCAATGTGATCATGACATTGTAGGTGCTTGTGATGGGACGGATGCGACTTCCCTCATAAGTAATGGGTGGCATAGCCTATAGCAGAAGTCCCCTTTTTTCATCCATTTCTTTATTACCCCAGAGGGGCCCACCCTGGTGGGACCGAGAGAAAGAAAGGACGTGGGGGGGGGGGGGGCGACCATGCATGGCACTTCTCGACCATGTCTCCGAGGGACAGTTGAACGAGCGACTCATGAATGCTGCCGGGTCGGACGAGCCAATAACTCGAACGTGTTCGATCAGTTTTTTGAGCAAGAATCACAGCGTTACCTTACCTTCACCATGATACGGACTCCAAGTTCTTATGGCAGAGCACGAGGAGTTTCCTTCAATATGATGATGAGAATGGAAACCAGAAGCACGACTGGGTCTTCGTAGTCCGAGATCATACTTATATATCAGTCACAGTAACGTAAGCATGAGACTTTTTGGTAGTACCGGTGAACCAGATGGCCGCGGCGAGGGAATCTGGGACGGAGGACTTGTAATATCTCTATAGATCTGGCAAAAGCGAAAGACCCCTAACGTCAGGGGCTGACCACTGAGCTCACTCAGGCCCTGCTGGGCGGGCCAGAGTGGGTGCGAGCTGGAATTGCCATAGCTTATGGTTAGAGCAATAGGAAAGGGCCCAGCAGAGAGAACAGTCAGGATAACGAGCGTGGAGCCCACTTGGCAGGCGGCAGGAGCAGCAGGCAAGTGCTTGCTTGGTAGGCCAATAGCCCTGTGAACCGGGCGGGGCACTCGACGAAAGGGGGGCACGCTGAGCAAGTACGCAAAATTGGCCCTGTGGAGCTTTCAAAAAGAAAAGCAAGGACCACTACGGGAGGTCGAACCACGGACCGGAGGTAGTAGAACGTGATCCGCACCGGTCAATATTGGATCAAATAATAGGGTACCGTAGCACTGACGTTTTTTGCAAGACAATAGGTACTGTTCCCTACCGAGACAAGGGACACTCTCAACGGATCCTCCACGCGCTGGGCATACCATAGTTCTTCCATGCATCTTTATCGTGGCGGAAACAGAACAAGAGGGAAAGACCCGGCCGACTCGCCCAGGGCTAGAGGGCGAGCCATACGAGAGTGAGTCGAATTCTGTTTACGTTCTCGGTTTGGGTTCGGGCCCCTCTCGATCTTTTGCGTATAAGGGAAGGGGGAAGGAGTCTAAATCTATGGACATTAATGAACCACCATTGATGGACGTTGCACATGACACGAGAAATTCGACTCGACGGTCCGGTGCGAATAGAAGTCGCTTACTCTTCGTCTAGCGAAGGTGCCAGATCCTTAAAGTAAAGTATCTATCAGCCTAGTGTACCAACCATGTGGTACGACGGGCACTCAAAGACCTGGCGAATGAGGGCCCACCCCACCCAAGAGCGCTTATGTCATATGGGAACTCTCGGCTGGAAACAATCCTTATGGTTTTTATATCCCGTTAGAATAATAAGAAAGATTCAAAGTCCAGGTTGGTTGGTGAGCCTAGTGATAGGAGACTATCTAGCTTGGTTCGGAGAGCACTTGTTGGGTTTCAGATTCGTTTTTTGCTAAATGTTATGGCCTAAATGCTGAACTATTGACCCTACTTGTTCGGATGGGTGTTCACCCCAAAGTGTTCCCGGACTGCATGCATACATCTGTAAGTAACTTAGTGCAACATGGCAAATTTCATTGAGAGGAATCAGCAAAGAAAAGAAATCTTCTCCGGGTGATCAAGTTCCTTTTTCGGTCTGGGCCACGTCTTTGCTTTCTTCAGAGGCCCATTTTCCTGGGCATCAGTGAGTGGAATACTTAACAGTGATTACATTCTTATGTAGATTCCATTGCTCGAATGGGACTTGTTTATTGGCACTGACCTCGATAAGAAGCAAGGGAGTGGTGCCGAAGCAAACGGAGCTGCAGAGCCGTTTGTTTACCAATCCGCCAACTTAAGCTAGGAAAAGTGTAAGAGACCGTGCATCTTCATGTAAATAAAGGTAAATAATCTTAGAAACAGTCAAGAAACTGGGAATTTTTTATTCCATTTCTTAGCTAGGGCAAGCCCTACCGACCTATGACCGGAGAAGATGTTGTGTTGTTTGTATCACTTGCTAGAGATAGAGAAGCTAGAACAGGAACTGCCCGGGAGGGTTCAAAGAATGAGGTCTTCACCTTTGAGCTGGATCTCATCTCATTCTAGCACATACTACGAGCGATTGACTTAAAGAATACAACAAATGGTTGTGGGGTTATCTTTGTACCCTGTGACTACAACTACAAGGTCCGAATCAAGCGAAACGGCTGAGGCGCAAGCCCTTTTCTCGCCACTACTCTATGTACCCAAAGTCAACAACCTTTTTGGCACGCTGGCTAGCAAGTTCATTGCTTCAATGACATGAATTCAATCAAGTGGACAAATCCTATCCTGGAAAATATGGCAATCAGCTGGAAACTCAATAGTCTTATGCGGAAAGCACTCAACCGGCCTTCCTCTTCTGAATTATATGAATGACAGAAATCAGTCCTCACTTGTACTAACTTCATGAGTGAAGAGATAGACAAGGTGGTGAAAAGCATGAAACCAAATACTGCTCCAGGTCCAGATGGCTTCTCTGTTAGCTTTTTAGAGCTTTTTGGCCCCAGTTGAGAGATATACTAATATAAATGCCTCAGGAGCTGTATCATGGCAGGTTGAACTTGTCCAGACTAAACTATGGTGTCATTTCTCTACTGCCAAAGATTAAGGATGCTAATAGTATCCTACAGTATAGACCCATATGTGTTCTAAATGTTATGTTTAAAGCTATTACCAAAGCTCTGACACTTAGATTTACTCCTCTGGCTCGACAAGTAATCAGCTCTCTTCAGACTGGATTTATTCCTGGGAGGTACATTTTGGATGGATGTGTAATTCTTCATGAAGTTTTGCATGAGTTAAAAACCTCTCACTCTAAAGGAATTTTGCTTTAGTTGGACTTTGAAAAAGCTTACGATAGAGTTCAGTGGCCTTTCTTGGCAGAGGTAATGCATAGGAAAAACTTCCCTGACAGGTGGATAGATTGGATTAGACAAGTAGTGGAAGGAGGCAAAGTGTGTGTGAATATGAATGGAGATTGGCGAGAATATTTCTCTACTTTCAGAGGTTTGAGGCAAGGAGATCCTCTTTCTCCTTTGCTTTTTCACCTAGTAGGTGATGCACTATCTGCAATTCTGGATAGAGCTAAGGAAGCAGGTGTGATTAGAGGTTTGGTACCACATCTGATACCAGGGGGGATTAGTCATTTGCAATATGCTTCTGATACTTTGCTTTTTTTTGCATAATGACATGGAGTCTATTACTGGATTCTAATTCCTTCTCTACTGTTTAGAGGAAATGTCTGGCATGAAAGTCAATTACTTGAAGAGTGATATTTTCACAGTAGGGTTGAGTGTAGAGGAGGAGCAGAGGGTAGCTGATATAACTGTGAGATAGGCAAATTTCCAATAAAATATAATATCTGGGATTACCAATCAGCAAAGACAAGATCTCTTCTAATGATTTGTTTTCATTAAAAGGTAGAAAAGAAGTTGGACTCTTGGCAATGCAGACATTTCTCTTATGGAGGAAGAGATATATTGATCAATGCATGTTTATCAAATGTCCCTATGTACCTTCTGGGTTGCTACACTTTGCCTGTCAAAATACAAAAAAAGTTGATAAAATAAGAAATCACTTCTACTGGGAGTAAGAAGAAGAAATTTCACATTGTCAGATGGGAACACCTATGCACCCCTAAAGATTATGGTGGTGTGGGCTTCACTGATATGAGAGTCAGAAACATTTGTTTACTGTCAAAGTGGTTGGAGGAGGTCAATTAACTACTGGAGCTTACACTGCAGATACTACTTATTAAAGGGCACACATTTCAAGACACCTTCAAGCTACTAAAATCGGAAAGCAATGATGTTATACTGGGTAGTTCCTAGTTAAAGTTATGGTTACTACCCGGGGAGGAATGTGATTCAGATTATGAAGTTTCCGAGAGGCGCCTAAGGCTAAGATAAGGTTAGGGAAAGAAGAAGACAACAAGATTATGGCAGGCAGCCAACTCATCGAGTAAAAGCTTCCACGGCGGGTTGACCAAAATGAGGATCCCAGATGGCATGAGCAATAGGTCTTACGTGTAAAGGATCCTATATCCAGCCTTGCCAAGCTACATGAAACAGATTTCCGGACGTCCCTAGAAAGATTATTGCTAACTGCCCAAAGTGAGAAGCAAAAATGTTTTGATAAAGACGTTCCTCAGTAATATCCTCATGACTTTCAAAATCATGTGCGGTAGCAATACCAAACCAAATACGACGAGTAGTGGGGTCCTGAGCTAAGCCTTGGCTAAACCTGGGAAATCTTAATTCCATAATGCCTTTCAAAACCTCCTAGCCACTATCCTACTTCAATAATTCTTGCTAAGAAGAATGCCCATGTCATGGCAATTCCACCCAGAAGGTAATGGGTTACTCCTACAGCATGTCCTTGTATAATGCTCAAGGCTCTAGGCTGAGTACCAGGAGCAACTTTGAATTTGTTATGAGCCCAAACGATAGATTCAATTAGTTCTTGCCAATAACCACGGCCGCTGAATAAAAACATTAAACTGAAGGCCCATACAAAATGAGCACCTAAGAAAAAAAGACCATATGCAGATAATGAAGAACCATACTAAATGACTTGCGATGCCTGTGCCCACAAGAAATCTCGAAGCCACCCATTAATCGTAATGGAACTCTGTGCAAAGTTTCCCCCTGTAATATGAGTTACCACCCCTTGATCACTTATAGTACCCCAAACATCCGACTGCATTTTCCAACTGAAATGGAAAATGACTACCGAAATTGCATTGTACATCCAGAATAAACCTAAGAAAACATGATCCTAGGCGGATACTTGACATGTTCCCCCTCGGCCAGGCCCATCGCAAGGAAAGCGAAAACCTAGATTTGCTTTATCGGGTATCAAACGGGAACTCCGAGCAAATAAAACACCTTTCAAAAGTATTAATACAGTCACATGTATGGTAAATGCATGAATGTGATGGACTAAAAAATCTGCGGTTCCTAATGGAATAGGTAACAAAGCCGCTTTGCCACCTACCGCTACTAACTCGCCGCCTCCCCACGTTAAGCTAGTACTTGTTGTTGCACCAGGAGCTATTACGCCAGGCGCAGTAGCATGGATATTTTGTACCTTTTGAGAAAAGATAGGTTGTAATTGTATGGTAGTATCCGAAAACATATCTTGTGGATGGCCTAAAGCACTCATGGTATCATTATGAATGTACAAGCCAAAACTGTGAAAACCTAGAAATATACATACCCAGTTAAGGTGGGATATGATTGCATCATGGTGTCTAAGGACGCGATCTAATAGATCGTTGTATCGAGTAGTTGGATCATAGTCTCTTACCATAAAAATTGCTGCATGTGCAGCAGCACCGACTATTAGAAATCCGCCAATCCACATGTGGTGTGTGAGCAAGGAAAGTTGTGTACCATAGTCAGTAGCTAGGTATGGGTAGGGAGGCATAGAATACATATGATGAGCTACAACAATGGTTGTAGAGCCTAGCATAGCTAGGTTAAGAGATAATTGAGCATGCCATGACGTTGTTAAGATGTCATAAAGACCCTTATGGCCTTGTCCTGTAAATGGGCCCTTGTGAGCCTCCAAAATTTCTTTAAGTCCATGGCCAATACCCCAATTGGTCCTATACATATGACCTACGATTAGGAAAAGAATAGCAATAGCTAAATGATGGTGCGCAATATCGGTCAGCCAGAGACCACCGGCTACTAGATCTAGTCCTCCGCGAAAAGTCAGAAATTCTGTGTATTTGGACCAATTTAAAGTGAAAAAGGGGTTGCTCCTTTGGCAAAACTAGGATAAAGTTGAGCCAAAAGGTCTTGATTCAAGATAAATTCATGAGGAAGTGGTATCTCTTTAGGATCCACCCCAGCGTCAAGAAATTGGTTAATTGGTAAAGATACATGAATTTGGTGCCCCGCCCAAGAAAGAGAAGATAGGTCTGTTTTCATTCGTGTAGAACTGCTACCTCGTTAACGAACTTACTCAAAGAGTGCTATAGAGCCGAGTCTAAGAAAGCCGCCCTGTTATTATTTTCTTAACCTCAGAAAGTCTCACGCGCGGGGCACCTCACATCGCACTAAATCACTACTATTAGGCCCTTCCTATCATTCCACAATCCAAAGGAAAAAGAGTATCCTATGAAAGAAATCGTATCTGATCTATCACCTTCCTCGTATCGATGCTTGCCACCGCGTCACTAGGTTGTTCATAGCTCTTGCTTAGCTTAATGGATCACCCAACTGTATTCCGGGATGTGTGCATTCCACAATCCCTTAAGGAAGAGGTTCACTACAGCCTTGCTTGTTAATGGGTTTCTGACTTCACAGTAGAGTGCTAGACTAGGGATAAGCTGGATACTGACTTCTTTCCAAGAGCTCCATCAACCCTGCTTAGCCATACATCAGCTCTACCATTACTACACGCATTCTATCTATGCTTTTATGTAAAGAAAGAAGAAAGGTTGGATGGTTGATCCACACAAATAAGAGATATGTAGGCCCAACCTTCAATTGCAAAGAATAGCAAGCCTCCTTTGCTGAACAGATGTATAGAGGAAAAGGGTGACCCACAATGCAAGGGCTTTCCGATTGTATGAATCAGAGCCTAAGAGAAGATCAATTCATTAGGAGACAGGTATCGATGCTTGCCAGCAGGAGAAAGATCACTAGGTTCAGTCTCTGATCTGATCAATAGGGTTCCCTAGGTACATTCCGTTTTCTGGAAATCCAGCAGGGATAGTAGCTGCCTTTTCCAGGGCAAAAAAAACAAGTTAGGCTATCTGAGATTTGCTATTTTTTCCAGCCTTTTGGAGTGAAAATAAGGAGGGACTTGTGATTGGTTTTCTACAGGGAAGAGAGATACCAAGCCGGGCAACTTCCCCTACTAACTACTGAACACAAAAGCCAAGGTGACCCAGAACAATTATTTCACTTATTTCTAGTTTAAGAAGGACCTTGTGCGCGGTTCACGACTCCTGGTGCTTAGAGATGCGGTTCACTACAACAGTGGTAAGAAAAGCAAGAAAACAGGTATCAAGAGATGGAAGTGAAAGAAGAACTGTTGATCGACCGGTGGTTTGGGTCTTGCCTTTTAGGATTCGGATTCCTATTGAATTGACTTTGCCTTTGCCGAGGAGCAGAAACCGAGCCCTTTGATTTGATCCAGTGAGTGACATTACGAGCAGAAGCCTCGACAAGTTGAATCCGGTACCGAAACAAGGATGACATTATTGAATATATTCTTCTTTCCTGTGCTTTGCCTTTCCCGTTTTCCGTACCTTTCGTAGTAGTTACTCGTCACTAGAAACAGGATTCATGAATTCAAACTAAAAGCAAAGGTATCGCTAATTCCATTTCAGTGGAAATATAGGGATGAAAGTTTCTCTCCTACTGATTTCGATTGCACATCTAATGAAAATATATGCACATGAATGTTCAAACGCAAGGCTATCCCCTTTGCCGTTACCGAGGATCTATCTTTGTCCCTTGATTCGAAACTGAGGAAAGTGTGCGCTCGACCTCCTGGAAGGAATGCAATTATTCGCTTCGTAGTCCTCATATGAATTCGCTATCGCTCCGAATCATGGGAGCCATTGAGTTTGGAGATACCGTTGTAGGAAAACAAACAAGTGAAAGAAGCCCTCGTTCCCGCTCTTCTTCCCCCCCCCCCACCTACCCGGTAGGTAAGTAGGGGCCTCGGCATCTCTATTTCCTGATAAACCTACTAAAACTACTTCGAGAAACCTACCAATTCGAGTTTTCAATACGGAGCCAGAAAGAGGCAATAGTTAGGACGCATATGCGCCTAGCTTTTTGTCTCTTTTATCGCAGGAAGTTCTCCAAAAGTATGAAAGGCCGGAGGGCTTTGTACCAACCATTCTAGTGTGGTTGGATTCTATTCAACAGCCCAAGGACTTTCCACACATTTTTGGTTCTTTCCACTGCTTGAAGTGATTGCGACAACTACGAAGAAACGACAAATCCCAACTACGGATATATAAGAACCAAAACTACTCAGAGCATTCCATCCAGCGTAAGCATCTGGATAATCTGGAATGCGACGTGGCATACCCGAAAGCCCTAAGAAATGCATGGGAAAGAAGGTCAGATTAACCCCGAAAAAAGTGATCCAAAAATGGATTTGGCCTAAAGTTTTAGGATATGTCCGACCAAAGATTTTACCCACCCAATAGTAAAATCCAGCAAATAAAGCAAAAACGGCTCCCATAGAAAGTACATAATGGAAATGTGCAACCACATAATAAGTATCATGTAGAGCAATGTCTAGCCCAGAGTTTGCTAGAACTATTCTAGTGAGCCCTCCTATGGTGAACAAAAAGATGAACCCTACAGCAAATAACATGGGTGTTTTGTATTGTATCGGACCTCCCCACATGGTAGCGATCCAACTAAAGATTTTGATTCCTGTGGGCACAGCTATGATCATGGTAGCTGCGGTGAAGTAGGCACGCGTATCAATGTCTAAGCCCACAGTAAATGTATGATGAGCCCAAACTAGAAATCCAAGAACACCTATACTTATCATGGCATAAACCATGCCTAGATACCCGAAGACCGGTTTTCTTGAAAAGGTCGATACGATATGACTAATAATACCAAATCTAGGAAGAATGAGAATATACACCTCTGGATGACCGAAGAACCAAAAGAGATGCTGGTATAATATTGGGTCTCCCCCTCCTGCAGGATCAAAAAAGGTTGTATTAAAGTTTCGGTCGGTTAATAACATTGTAATTGCCCCCGCCAGTACCGGAAGTGATAATAAAAGTAGGAATGCTGTCACTAGAACGGACCACACAAAAAGTGGTAATCTATGCATAGTCATTCCAGGTCCACGCATGTTGAAGATAGTTGTTATAAAATTGATAGAACCTAAAATTGATGAAATGCCTGATAGATGAAGACTAAAAATTGCTAAATTAACTGCTCCTCCAGAATGACTGGTAATACCACTTAAGGGCGGACAGACTGTCCACCCAGTGCCGCTGCCCACTTCTACTAAGGCTGAGCTTAATAGGAGAAAGAGACTTGGTGGCAACAACCAGAATGATATATTATTTAATCGTGGAAATGCCATGTCAGGTGCACCTATCAGAATCGGAACAAACCAATTACCAAATCCACCTATCATCGCCGACATAACCATAAAAAAGATCATTAAAAAAGCATGAGCCATTATTAAAACATTATAAAGTTGATGATTCCCACCAAGAATTTGATCGCCGGGTCGGGCTAATTCCATACGAATCAGTATGGAGAAGCATGTGCCCATCACTCCTGCAATGGCACCGAAGATGAAATAGAGAGTCCCAATATCCTTGTGGTTAGTAGAGAAGAGCCATCGAACCATATTTGTCATTTTTTATTTGAGAAATGAAAACTTTCCTTATCAAAGAGGGGCCGGGGGGCTAGAAGAGAAAAGAAAGAGGGGCCCGCCCGGGGGCTGGAAGAGGAAAGAATCAGAATTACTGAGCTACCCCACTTTTTTTGTTTCTAATTCCCTTCTAAGATCCTCCGACTTAAACAAGTCGAGAGCATGCTCGTGCTCAGCTCTTTCGAGACTTGCCTTGCTCTTGGGGATTTCTTCCCATCGGATCCTCTGTTCCACTTCCAGGCACCTCCTTGCGGAGCTTTCCGCCTCAAGGAGATCCCGGTTGTGAAACAACATCTCTAAAGAAAACAGATCCTCCTTCATTCTCCCGCGGATCTTGATAAGACGCTTGGAGAACAGTGAAAGAATCAGTTGCGTGAATATGGTCCAGATAGGAACGAAGCGCTTCATCGACCAAGTAGGGCTCGATCGGTAGATAAGGCCCTATTCTTTGATAAAGCGCCACAAATTCCTGAATGACATCTTGTCGCATACTAGACAGCTTTTCTTCCATTAGGAAGAGCTTAAGCCGTCCAGGTATGTCCTCCAGAGGGGTATTGTGATTAAGCTCGTTCTGAATGAACGTAACCCATCCAGGATCCTGCTCGTAAAGGCTCAGATAGAAGTTTAGCCCTGCTAAATGAGCTAGAGCTTGGGGATCCTGAATCTCTGGAGGAAGAGTAATAAGGAAGGAGGCTCCGAAAAGATTGCAAATTGGGAGAAGAATAATAGAAATAAAACGACAAATAAATAAATATAGACAAATAGAAAATAATAAAAAAAATCGTATATATATATGGAAACTTAATACAAAAGTGCAAATAGAAAGCAGTAAACCTGCTAGTGGAGAAGAGCCATCGAACCATATTTGTCATTTTTTATTTGAGAAATGAAAACTTTCCTTATCAAAGAGGGGCCGGGGGGCTGGAAGAGAAGAACTTGAATACTAAACGCTGGAAGAGAAGAACCTTAATACTAAACCAAGTTTCGGGAACTTCTTGGTGACTTGATTGGTTCCCTTCCCCCAATTTGCAAAGGATGATTCCCGTGAAGGTGATCTCGATCACCATTCTATGATATTTCTGGATGCTTTTGAGAAGCTTTTCCTTTTACCTAATGCCGGCTACCGACAACTTACTTCATGCTATTACTAACACTTATGACTGAGCCGCACTTGCTTTCCAAAAGAAATTGAAACTATCATGCCTGAGACTAGCCAATAGAAGAAAGAGCCACAAGCAAGCCATAGCAGCATCCTTTTTCTTCGCTTTCTTCAACAATGCGAATCTACCTCACTCCTCATCATAACTCAAATACAAATTCGAGTTCCAAATTGATATTTCCTCACGTAAGCAATAAAATGTGAAACCAATATTCATCATGAAACTTCAGACACTGATGATTGTGAGGTTCTGGAAGAGAGACGACGTAGGCTGAAAAAAAGTAAACAGAAAACCACCCCTTAAACTCATTTGCTCAACATTCTTTCCACAGCAACTAGAAAAGTGGAGAAAATCCAATAAGGGGAGGTCCCGGTGAATACAAATCAATTGGAAACCGAACCCCGCATTCATGTCTCTAACAAGGCTGTCTAAGCTAAGCGGCCATGGACCCATGGACCCGGGGAATCTGAACCATTAGGTAGAGTTTCAGCTAAAAGAAAACCAGGTCAATCTTCCAATCGCGAGTCTTTACAAGCTTGAAACAACTTAAGCACAGGCAGGAGTCGCCCCTTTTAAAGTCAGTATTTATGCGGCGCTGAACTAATGAGCGGATACCTAACCTTCAAAGGAGAAGAAAAGATGGATGTATCTTTCATTCATATCGATCAGATGTGCTTTGCTCAGGACTCCCATTTTACCATTGCTTAAGCCATATTACATAAAGCATAGTGAGTGATACGCAATGCTGGTACCACCATGTTTTTTCCTCACTCTGTGTAGCCACACTCATTTGTCCATTTCTACTTATTATTTATGTTAAATAGTATCCGTTGGTTGTAGAAGCACTGGCGTTCAGGGATTGCAATATCCATAATATCAAGAAGCGGTAGGAACCTGGCTAACTTCGATGCGGATAACGCGCTGTAGAAGAAAGTGGATCAACCAAAGTAGACCTTGACCGAAAGGCACCACAAGGCGAACCAATAGAGTGTGGTGTAAGCGGTGAAGCAGAATATGAATTGGAACTGCTTGAACTAGAAAGGCTTCCGCTACCGCGCTACCTCGGGAGCTCCGGAAACGGTATACTCGCTTCACTCATCTGTAATGGTATCCTTGAAAGCTAGCTAAAGTGGGTTCTAGACAAAGTTCTCCTAAGCAGGGCGGAAGGAAAAACAAGAGCAGTATAGCTCTACATTACGCTTCGGGGGCCTCGTCTTACTCACCCACCTTCTACTAATCGGACCGTGACAAAACAACCAGCCCAGCAATAGGCAAGGACTGGATGAAATCCCTTTCTGGATCTAGTCTATCCGTATCTGCTGTCCCTTCCGCTTTTTGTGCTGATGGAGCTCGGTCAGATAGTTCCGGTATTGCGAAGGAGGGCAACGCATTGGGATCGTCCAATCCCTTCTGATCGGTTGTCATATTGAATTGCAAATTCTCGTATAGTAAGAGTTCCTTCGGTTTCCTACCTAGCACATTCTCTGTTGTCTACGCCAATATTTTACCTGCGAGTAGAGTGTGGCTGGCTACATACGGGGGAACTCAACCTACCTTTCAAAGGGTAGACCTTTACAGATGAGTGAAACGAGGATTTAGGTATATAAGGAGACGACCCGCCAAGCGAGCCAGCCTGATACTGACCTTCATTGATAGGCCATGAAACATAGAGAATGGGAACTTGTTCGCACGTACCTCGACCGCAGGTCTGAGAATGACGAGTGTGCTTTCGCCCACAGCTTCTGTTGCTTAACCGGCTCGTGGTGTTTATGGTCCTGACCCGGTACAGCCGCTAAGCTCATTTTTCATTTCCAAGTGTTGTTACTAGCCTCGAGAGAGATGTTTCACAGGATTCACCTGCAACTGATAAACCAGGGGGATAATACCGAAACAGTCCTTTTTTCTGATCATAGAGGAGCCGTATGAAGAAGAGATTTCATGTACGGTTGAGATAGTTGAAGCACAGCCAAAATATGGTTTTTTTATGGAATCTTTGGCGTCAGCCTACAGGCTTTCTAGTTTTTAGAATTTCTTCTTTGGCCGAATGTGAAAGATTACCCAGAGGGGGAATTAGTTGCAGGTTATCAAACCGAATATTCCGGTATCAAATATGGTTTATTTTATCTTGTTTCTTACTTATCCTTATTAGTTTCCTCTTTATTTGTAACAGTTCTTTACTTAGGCGGGTGGAATTTCTCTATTCCCTACATATCCACGATTCTCCCAGTGTAGGAATCACACTAGTTATCTTGACCTTGATTCGGTCAAGCAGTTTTTCCTTACTATACTCCAGTACGAACAGGAAAAGAATATGTGTACTCAACGGTGCATTAGTAATTATCTGGGATTTATTTTGCTCTTTAAAGCAAAATGGTGTCTTGACTCTCAAGAATAGTGCGTGTTAATATCCATGTAGATAAAGATAGAGATAGCAACGAACTGGATGCATAGTAAAACAAAAAACTTGTGACTTGTTCTCGTAGGCTAACTAACCAAATCATAGGATCTAACACGAGACCGGATAAACACCGCGCCCCGCCGCGTCTATCTATATAAGCTAATCCCTCGACCTCAACCGACTCCCAAATCTCAATTGCTTTGGCTCTCTCTCTCCCTCCCTTTCGCCGCGTGTGTCGTCCAATCCAAACCAATCCCAAGTCCCCACCCGCTCGCGGCGAGAAAAGCAAGATGATTTCCCCGGACGCGGCCCGCAACGTCGTCGGCAATGTCATCTCCTTCGGCCTCTTCCTCTCCCCTGTGTAAGCCGCCGCCGCCATCCCCCTCGTCCGCTTGTCTAGTCTACTCTCTATGGAAGGTGGTTGGTAATTAGGGTTTGATTCTGATGAGGGGGCGCTTGCTTTTTGCTTGTACATGTGCAGGCCGGCGTTCTGGCGGATCATCAAGAACAAGGACGTGGAGGAGTTCAAGTCGGACCCGTACCTAGCTACGCTACTCAACTGCATGCTCTAGGTGTTCTACGGCATCCTCTGCGTCATATTCGGCTCGGCAATGTATGCCTCCCCGCTCACCATCATGGTACGTACCCATCGATCCCAATCTTGATCCACGTGCATAAATGTCTTTTTAGATCTATATTGGTAGATGTTAGTGATATTGTGGGTTGCGTGCAGGGTAAAGTGATCAAGACCAAGAGCGTCGAGTACATGCCCTTCTTCCTGTCGCTGGTGAGCTTCCTCAACGGTGTCTGCTGGACGTCCTACGCTCTCATCAAATTCGACCTCTACGTCACGGTCAGTAATATCTCCATCTTCAGGTTCCAACCAAATCTTATATAACTTGAGAGTGTCTCTCTAACCATGCCGGCTTTTGTCTTCGTTCGTGCCTGCAGATCCCCAATGGCCTCGGTGCGCTGTTCGTCCTCCTCCTCGCCTGTTACTACATGCCGACCCCCAAGAAGGAGAAGAGCGTAAAGCTCAAATATGATTGAAGGCTCCTGGCTCCTTGACTGCAATAACAAGTGCTAGCTACAGTAAGAACAAGGGAATCTAGAGACCGAGACTGAAAGAAAAGGCTAGGCTACTTCTATTCGTTATTCGTTTCCCATATGATTTCCCATATTTTACCATAAAAATAGGATGTTTTTAGCCATTTATTGTTAGTACTGAAATCAGGCGTAAAGGATTTTACGGGGGGTAAAGAAGTTATTTCAACAACGTTCCTGTCATCAAATCCTGATTCAACAAAGCCATGCCAGCTGTGTTGGTCGTTCCTCCGATTCAAAGTTCTCTTGGATTCCAAAAAGCATCGCTACCCGCATACTGAAGTTGCTTAAATCTATTGAATTCCACTTCTGCACCTCTTTCTTGGGGCATAGGCAAACCTATAATTGATAGTAGACCGTATGCTAAATCCCCAACCCTCATGATGCACTTCGTTTGATTCATTCCGCTTATCGTACCACTTAGAGCTTTCAAACCCTTTTCTTAGCGCCGCGGTAATATGTTGTTATTTAGAAATAGGAATGGTATGTTTAATAGCTTGCATATGTGTGTTTCAGATTCTATAGTACTCGGTTCTTCTGTTCGACGAGTTCTGATTTTCCTTCTTCGCTGGGGTCTACATACAAAAGAATGGAACACTCGACAGCTTCGATACTCAAATAACCAGCTCATTATGCTTAGGTTGGGTTAGGAAAACGAAGCTTTCCAAGGGACTAGTTCTTTCGCGCATCTGTTTCTCCATCCGTTCTCTTCACATAAGAAGCCAGCCGCCTACTCCTACTATTGGGTCGGTTGGTCGGTCAAGTGAACCACGCCCAGCAGGTGGGTATGCCGATAAGATTCCTTTGTTCGACGTACGTCCATATGAAGCGAGCGCTTCAAAACGAGGCTATTATGCTGAAACTAGGGCTCCCTCTGGACGGGTAGAGCGAGGGGGGTAGCAAGCACTTGAAAAGGGATGGAAGGGTCTTATAACTACTGAAACAGTAGTAGAACTATTCCAAAATCAAAATAGGAGAGTGAAAAACAAAAAGAAGACCATTGGGCTGGGGAAGACTCCCTCAATCACTCTGCTAGGCGATGCTTCTTACTCTACCTTTCAATTCCTTTGCCTTTCTTCTTCTGATAGATCCAATGGTTCGGACTAGGACACGTAAACCCTGAAGGGAGATTGACCCTACCTAAGTATTTTCTTAGATAGAAGTGGTTGGTCAAGTGTGAGTCACGCCGGGGCGGGTAGACCCACTTTTAATAGCAACGCCCAGATCAATGGAAAATGGAAGTTTCTAGAATTGCTGCTCTGTTCTGTAGAAGTCTTTCTCCAGGGTTCGGTTCAGAAGGCGGGATGGAAGAGAGAGAATGGGCTCATCGTGCGACAAGGTCGATCGATCACTCAAACAGTTCGGTATCTCTACAATTGAGTGAGCTGTGTTGCGAAGGAAAATGATGAAATTGCTTACTTTTCACAGGCGTGAATTCTATCTTCGATTAGATAGTTTCCATGCTTTTGATAAAAAGATGGGTTGGTATCTGAATGAAAGTCGGTAAGCAATCAATCTAGTGCTGTCCTCGGCAGACCAGGAAATGTAATAAACTTTGGAGCCTCATCATTGGAAAGATTGACAACTTAACGGTCTGAAAAACTATTCACAGAGTGACTTTAAGCCCCACTGGTTCGCTTTATTTTCAACGGACATTTCCTCCCTCGTCAGCAGCTTCATTACTTGCTAAGTCTGGAAGGGTAGTAAAATCACTCACAACAATCAATCTTTTCTTATGATACTGATACGATGCAAACGGTGACACCCCCGGATAATGTGTCTGTGCATTTGTGTCTGTCTTCCCTTAGATGTGAGGAATCGAATCTCTATTGAAATCTAGAATCACAAGGT
This sequence comes from Triticum monococcum, assembly GCA_034509565.1. Lineage (NCBI taxonomy): Eukaryota > Viridiplantae > Streptophyta > Magnoliopsida > Poales > Poaceae > Triticum > Triticum monococcum. Next base: position 57,696,595 of record CM067843.1, on the reverse strand, counting down.
ATCCTTTCTTTAAAAACACATGAACGGGCACCCTGAATGAATAAGAAATCGCTGCTATAATAGAGAGTTGCCCTAGATCATACAATGTGGTTCTCTACTTTTGGCTGGCTGGCAGATCAGCGTATTTATACGAAAGAGTAGACAAAGGTTCTGACATGGGTAACTACTACCAAGAAGCGAACTCAGAGAGATGAAGAGAGAGAAGTTAGCCGCAACCGATCATCGGAGGAAGCAGGCTTACAAGAAACTGATGGGACGATCGGAAGAAGAGAGCGATAACATGTTTCTAGTTGACAACCTTCTGCATTTCTTATTGGGATAGATTTCATACATTCCTATCTCCTTTACCCTCCCATGAGGAAAAGCTGGTGTGATTAAGGTTATCTAAAGAAAAGCTCATAGTGTTATGCCTTGTAGCTTATTCCACTCTCTATAGTAGTTCCCTTCGATTCAACGTAGTGAAGACAGTTTCAATCGGGTTGATGGACCCTTGGTTGTTTTTGTGATAAGTTGCTATTATTAAATAAATAGTCATTTCTTGCTCAATTCGAGAGGTGATTTCATTCCACAGTGACAATTCATGTTGAACGCGTCCTCCGGCATTTACGATTCTTCCTACAGAGGGCACTACTGGCAAAGAATAACCTTTCCACCCGGCGAGAAAAAGAGACAGAGGTTTGCACTTGGTCCTCTTGGTTAGGATGTAGAGGGGATCTATCAGCAATCCCGTCGTCTTCTTCCAGCTTTTTCCTCTGAATTTGATATACTTCAAAAACGAATCACTCTTTTCAGTATGAATGGCTCACTCTCCCATTCTTTCTGGCTAGGGAAGCAGCTAGACCCATATCTTTTGATGGCGAGCATCGATCGAGATCCTTCGGTGAAAGCTAGAACCAACTCTGCGAGGAAAGCGGAAGCAAACAGTTATGATGTGGTTGATAGTGCTTTTAGGGATAACCTAAGTCGGTGTTACCCGACATAGTCAACGGGGTACCTTCATTCTTTAACAATTCCGGACATAGGAACAATGTGCTGTCTCCACGGCTTCTCTTCCAAACCAATATCGCAATGGATCTATCTTCAGCTTATTCTCGGTCATCGTGGAGAATCAGGGGAAGTGTAGACTATAAGTAGCCAATTTGCAATTCATTTCCTTGGCAATGACGAGTGATGGTATCTCGAAGCCATTCATCTTATCTCTGCAGCAGGAGATTCTTCACCGGACAAAAGATAAGGAAAAGACAAAGAAATCCCATGGGTAGTTTTTGGAAAAACCTATTCTGTAGGAGAGAGAGGCCTACCTATGAAAACTACTATGTATCTTTTTCTTGGTTTAAGCAGTGCAGGAAATTGTCAGTCCTAAAAACAATGTGTCCCCATGATCATTTTACATCACGATATCTTTTTCTTCTGGTTATGCGTTTTCCTCTTCACTTTTCTTTTTTATTTATTTTATGGAATCGTCCAGGCAGAAATGGGGATAGTGATTGATGGCATAGAGTTTTGTTAGAAAACCCGTATCAAAATCATACCAAAAGAAAGTCTCGATTCGAGGAACGGAATACAGGTCCATGATAGAACACAGACCGGTAAGAGAAAGGAAAGTAAGCATAGTCTTCATTGAACCGGAAGAACAATTTGATTTTCCGTCAACAAAGTAATGCTGTGCAAACTCATCTGATCCCTGTTTGGGACTTCTTCTTCATGTCACGAGCCAGAATCGAACCGGCGCTTTCCAGATGCATGGTCCGTATAGATACCTATCAGATCGCGACTTTGATTTCGCAGTTCAAGAGGAGACCTCCCTACATCTGCGGGCTGCCGGTCCTGCCGGCCAGCCGACACAAAATCCAATTAGAGTTTTCAATACGGAGCCTTAAATAGTTTTTCAATTCAATACGGAGCCTTAAATAGGTTTTCAATACAATACGGAGCCTTAAATAGTTTATAAATACAATACGGAGCCTTAAATAGTTTATAAATACAATACGGAGCCTATACTAGTCTAGTTCAATTAAAGATCAAATGGCGCAAAATAGTTTTCTTAGAAGGGAACATTCCAAAATCGCATATAAAAAGACATCAAAAAATGCACATACATCGGTACTCGTGGAGAAGGCAAAAGCGGCTGGCCGCTAAAATAAGTTAAATGAAATAAAAAATACATCTGCATTTGATAATACATCTGCATTTGAGAAAAGTAATCTATATTTGCATTAGCAGTAACGAAATAAGGAATCTGAGAATAAGGGTTTGGATTAGGGGGAGGAGGGGAATTTATTTCTTCTTCCAACTCCATTAAATTAGAACTCACACTTTCTACGCTCATAGCCGGCCCATTGACAGAATTTGGGTATGACGACGCTGGGTCAAATTCCACAAGCATTCCGTCCATTAAATCCAGAAAAAAAGGATCCATCGTGATTCCCCATCTTTTTCAGCTCTGCTCCCAAACTAAAGAGAAAGGGAGACTTAGTTTTAGATCGGCGTTGATTTTTCCAACGAAACGAATCCGTTTTGGATTGAGATTTCACATAAGCATTGCACAATGATCCGCATTAGGCGGGGAGCAGCAATGATACCGCTGCCCGGGAATAAGTACCTATCCCTCTACTACTTACGATAGAAAAGAGAAGAGAAGCAGGTGTTGAGAAATGAGAAGTGGGCTATATCCCCGGGGACTTTTTAAAAGCAGCTGAAAGGAAATGCTGCTTCCTTTCTATACGCTAATTCTTGCTTTGAAGAGATGTTCCAGACAAGGCATTCTTAAGTTCCACCTCACCTATATCCAACTTGAGGTATTCCATTGTTTCTAGTATAATAAGCAGGTTTAAGCCATGGAAGAGAAGACATGAGTCACTAAAGTGTTGTTAACTAGATCGCGAAAGATGTGCCAAAGAGGTTTTCCAGCACATGGAATAGCACTCGCAGGGGCATCCTGTCAGTCGCCGCCGACAAGTCGTAAGAGTTATAAGCCGATCTATTGACAATATAGTTTAATGGGGCCATCTGAAGGAAAGTTCCACCCGACGATAGCTTGGCCAGCCCGGAAGTAATACGAAGTGAACAGGAACCTTGCGCATGCAGCGCTAACAGCTTTCGACTCGAGTATAGTAGGAATAGTTTCCTTAACCTGAGTGACCAAAGGAAGAACGCTCTTGATACATTCCATTCGGAAGATCGCATTGAGTAGGTGGCTCCAGCCTGCCAGGAGCCCATCTTGAATAGTAAGTTCGGATTGCTAAGATAGGAGAAAAGCCGAACGTAAGCATCGATACAGATCGACTGGCCCGCCCACCATCACCACCGGAACTTTCACCTCTCGGCTCAGAGAGTTTATCGCATCCATATCTTCTTGGGGCTTTCTGGTATCTTTTATAGATTCCTTGAGATGGAGGCACTAGTGTGACTTTAGGTGACCTAAGTTACTTAAGATGACTTTCGGAGTAGTTCTGCTCGAGCTGCGGGTAATTCATTTTCCGGATGGTGCTTCTCAATAGAAGGATCGATACGGGTAGGACCACTAACCAACAGGAAAGCATCTCCAGATCCGATATGAGAACTTGCTTCTCTATACGAAACTCATTAAATGAAAAGGTAACTATATGCGCTCTATGCGCTTTGTCTTCATCACCATTATATCATTTTTATCTCTTGTGGAACGACTTGGGAAAGTTGCCCAGAAAGACAATAAAACTCCCGTATTCGCCCTTTCTTGCTTGCCCCTAACCAGAATAAAGGTCACAATGAAACTTTGATAAATTGGACTCCGCTAAGACCCGCTTGATATGAGTAGATTGCCCCGAGTATTTTACTTTGACAAGACAAAATCACTTGTTTTTTTAGCTATACGAGAAAGAGCTGGCGTGTACCCGAACCCCCCTCCTGGTAGCAAAACAGATCAATACCTCGATTCGTATCTACTCACCGGGCGGAAAAAACATAACATAGCATTTCTCATAAATAGACAGTTTTCGTTGAAACGATCATTTCCAAGTTCAAGATATTGTTTCCCTGTGAAGAATTCCGCTAGCTTGGCATGTTGGTACCAAAATACTACCTATGCTGACAGCTAGCAATCGATAAGCCATCTAGCTTCTCTCCGCTATGGTGACGGCTTATAACTCGTCGATCCAGCTTTTCTTCCTCGCGCAGTAGAGGAAGGTCCATTGGGCGTAGAGAGAGTACCATGTGATCAGTCTGTAATGCTTATTGGAAAGTGCTCTCTATCGTCCGGGTCATGAAAAACACATGTTCTGACTTCTCTTCTGAGAAAATGGGGTGGATCATCTTCAAAAGCAACTCTGCAAGCAAAAGCCGCCTCACAAGCGCATACCTTTCTCCCTTGGAGCAGAAGTCGTCGTACTCCACTTCAAGATGCTCCTTGGTGGTCGCTCTCTGAAGCAACTTTGCTTGAATACGAGACACATCACTCCTCAAGCACGTTTCGAGCAAGCAAGACAACACTAGCTTCTACGACTCCGAGTTAAAGAGCGAGTATTCTCCAAGGCGACATTGTCCTCAAAAAGGTCGTGTATCCACAGTCCCAAAGCAAGCTCCGCCTAAAATGGGAAGTGTTGCATCGTGTCACAGTCCTAGGATCCAGAGCTCACCGCCTGTCCTCCATGGAAGGTTCCTCCTGCAGCTTCTGACTGTACAAGCAAGGCACGCACAAGTCCAACTATGTATGATTACAGGGCATCAACCCCACTGATCATCCCACAGGCGAATTGTTGTTTAAGCACGAAAATGGAATAAGAAAGTAAGTTCTGATATTGTACTGCTCGCACGCCTACGTGTACTACTAACGGATTCAAGAACGGGTGCTCCCTCCGAGAGTAAGTCACTCCAGTGGAATCAGCAGATACCGGGTCCAAGTTCCCTAAGTGGTTACCCGCTTGTGTTCCTTTATATGACCACTAGAGCCGGTAGAGGATCAAACGGAGGTAGAACTTAGCAATCTAGCCTACTCACCCGACTCGGTCCACCCGTATGCGAGGTTTGGGTCTCATACTAGACGTGGTAGGTAGGCAATCTCCTACTATGCGTTTTTCATCCCACTCCCTCTATCAACATAAGTAAATGTGCATAAAAGAAATACAACTGCTCAGTCAAATCTCTATCCGCCAATACATGGAAAGATCAAAGCCTCGCGGGACACGTAAAGAGACCTACCCACCACCCTTGTGCATGCGAACCTAACAAGAGATGCTGATGCCAGCTACACCGCGCTTTCTTTCTGACTGACCTGACGTTCCAAGGAGAAGAAGGAATGGTTGTATGCATGCGCCGGACGCCTATAAAAAAGTAAAAGAAACCATGGATGGGGAGAAAGAAATCCCTACTTACTTGACAGGTTTCCGGGTCTCAGAAACATAGAAAGGATTTCACAAATAGGATAAATGTCCAGTGAGGACATCTCCTTGCTTGCTTTTTCATTGACTGATTCTAGTGGCTGGCACAGTGAGAGAATTACCAGTGTCTATCATTAGACTTTATCTTTCCATGATGAACTCCCTTGTTGTTGAAAATCGGCTGGCTGGATTGACCTTTGGGATTGAGTCACTCGTACATTGAATCAGAGTATTTCGTATAACTCTTACTTAACAGACTTAGTGGACTGATTGATTGTTTCTTAGTTAGGATTTTCTATTCCTCCTAGCTTGCGAAATTCCCCTCTACACTTGCAGCTTTAATAAGAAGTAGTAGATGGGAGTAAGGGCTCGGCTGGTGAGTAGTAGGAGTAAGGGCCCGGCTAGTGAGAACTAGCTTATACTATCTTTCTGGTGTAAGAGCATCTCGCTTATACTTTCGGAGATCTCTCTCGTAATTCGTAGATCTAAAAGCCTAATCTAGAAGGTTTTTCTCAGAGCCATAAGTCCAAATAATAAGTCCAAATTCCGCAAGAGCTTGACAAGCAATCCTTCCTACACAACTCATCAGCGGTGTGACCTGCTTGACTTTTATCTTCGATTCAACCTTGATATTCTCCTTTCTGAAACTTACTAAGACTATTGAAAGCTTTTTAAATGATTCAAAAAAGCATCCCTAGTATAAGAAGTTGTACCTGACCTACTCCTACTATAGTATTAGAAAAAATAAGAAGCTTTCAAAACACGACTACTATATCTAATATGCCCCGCCAGACCAAGAGTGAGGAGCTTGACTGAACCTCTGAGCGAGCTATTAGTACCTTCTTCCTGAAGAGTAGTAGCCTTCATTCATAGCCTGACCAACTCGTTCGTACGCTAGTCATCTATGAATTTCTAGTCAGGTTGCTATTCCCTTCTATGGAAGGCTTTTGACCACTATCATACATGACTTTTTTTTCGCCCTTATTTTTAGACTCATATAATACTGCTGCCCTTTCACTTGCTTCTGCCTTTTCACAAGAATTAAGATAGTGTCCTCCCTGAATTGAGAAAGAAGAGAGAATACCTATGTGCTGCTATGCCTATGGTCCAGAATTGCTATCCGTACGACCTTGGTCTTTGATTGTATAAAAAATACATACTAAGCAAGTAACCCTGCCTAAAAGCATTTCTTTTTTACACCTCTTCTCTCGATTTGAAGAGATTACACATCACTGCGAACAAACTTATTCACTCTTCGAAGCCCCCACCACCTTCTTTCTTTGAGCTGAGCACTTTACTTCAGCTGTGGTCATTGCCTACCGGTAAACTCCCATACTTCCTTCTTTTGTTCGAGGGAGGCCATACATCTTCCTTCTTTGGTTGGATCCAGGTCAGAAAGTTATAGGAAGGTTGTGTGCGCAAACAAGTCTGAATTAAGAAGAAGGGGAGCGAGCAGTACACTACCCATTTGGGTATTGGCAAATCACAGTCATACTTCTTAGAGCGGGGTGGAGCACCACCACCTTAAGCTGCACAAGTATCTTAGTAATAGACACCGATTAAGAAACCGAGAAGTCTAGATTATGGAGACTCTCTAAGTTTTTCTCTGATTTCATGTGTCTGTACTACTTCACTTTAGACCCGGCATATTGTATGTATCCTTCGCCCTTATTTTAAGTTTAGAGAATCCGCCTTCACCCTTCGGAGAAAACATGGTGGCCGGAGACAAGGTATGTAGATTAATAGAGTAGCTCTTACTTTTTGAATATATCATTGATCAAAACTTGGTTCTCATGGATGAAGTGTTTGAGTAGACAAAAGAAGAAGAAGCTGCTACACGAAGTGAAAACCGGTGCTAAGAGCAGGATATTCTTATCTATGAGAGAGAACTACTTGGCCCACGATGAGAGAGAACTGATAGAGAAGTGCTAAAAGTAAGTGTAAGTTAACGAGCATGAACCTCCTCGTTGAGCAGCCGCCTGAGCTTTCTCTTTGTTTAGAATTGAAAGAGAAGTTTTTGGTAGTGGGGTGCATGGTGTATTAAAAGTGGATATAGACCCCGGACAAGAAAGCCTTTTCTTAAGCACAAATGCGGTACTATTTTTAGCAAGCAATCTCTTCTACAATAGGCGGTCTGATCAATCCAAAATATTGAGACTGGATTGAGATTTCTCTCTAAATCAAACCGGATTGGAATGCAGGTATAAACCAGCAGCAACCAATAGAGGAGTCAGCCGGTTATGATGCAGCAACAGGTAGACCACTGAGAGACTGAATACAGCTAACATTAGCAGCAAGTGCACCATCACTAACAGGAATCGTAATGGTCTCAAGCATGTGCTTCCTTTCTTCTTGAAGGATCTTGTTTTAAACTTTCTTAATGTCAGGAAGTAGAAGTACGGTGAAATAGATCGAGTATCAAGTATATTAGTGTGTAAGGGTTTCAATGCAGACTTTGATGGGGATCAAATGGCTCTTTCAGGAATTGACTTTTGAAAGCCATCAACCAGAGAACGAAGAATCACTGTGTCCGCTGCAAGAGCAAGAGAAGAGAAAGGACACGACCTCTAAGCGAGTGCGAGGCGAGATCTGCGAAACCAATTTGATGCATCCAACGGGCAACAGTATTGAGGCGACATAGCCTACCTGAGTGTAGTCACCACAATTTGAGAGTCCATCATAATTTTTTCCCTCACCTTATTCTGCTGAGCTCTATTCTCCTCCGCAATTCTCTTCTCGTTCGCATGAGCAAAATTCAGAGAAATAGTTATTTTCCTCTTGTGCCCATACAATTGGTTCCGCTTTGCTCCGCATCATCTGGAATCTCGCGCGATTCGTCTCGAGATAAAGATACCATACCATTAAAATCATCTTCTTCCCGTTGCTATTTCTTTTCGCACGCCTCGCTTCATACGGAGTACCTGATATCATCTACCACTCTTTCCAATCTTGCCCTCAGCGAACTGGTCGACTCAAAATCCGCCCAACTTTACCATCGGCCTTCGATTTCATTTCTTCGCTTTTATAGAGCTTTTCCTTTTACCTAATGCCGGCTACCGACAACTCTTGCTATCCAATCCTGACCCAATGTACTCCATACTGAGGGGTATGGCGCATACCCATACCCATGACCAACCTGTAAGGTGTTCCCTAGTGAACTAAATTTCTGGGAACATCAATAGAAAAATGACTGTGCACTCTAATTTGGTAGAGAAATATATTACAACATTGTTTAGCTATCTATACTCTGACTCTGCATTAAAATAGGGGTCAAAATGCTTGGTGTCCAACCAAATATCCATAGAGAATAGTCAGTATTAGTTTACCATTTTCTAGTACATATTTATAAACCAATTGCATCTCTGGCAACTCTGAAATTACTTGAATCAGTATTGCTATGAGATCCCCTCTCCAGTACTGCATGTTTCCTTGCCGCTCCAGTTGGTTTACTCCCAGAGACATGATTAGTACCACCAGAGCTTGAATCAATCATTCCATCCCCAACTCCTACATCAGAAACAACAGTGAGAAAAAACTCTTCCATTCTATCTATGCTAGATAAAGGAGCTTCAAAGCCGTAGCCATCCTCATGGCCTTTTCACCCTACAGCCATTGCACTTTTTTTATTAAATGAAATAGTTTGTTTTCTCCCTCTTAACTCGAAAGTACTAACTAAATAGGGGCACGGAGAAATAAAGAAGTGTGGGGGAGAAGCAGCCGAGCTCATTCCCTTCCATTCCTGCTCTATAGTAGGGGTTATGTCCCCCTTTCCTAGTGAGAGCAATACATAATGCTGCTACGAATAGAGATAGTGCCCTATCCACTGCAAAACGGTACTATGCTTCAACCACACGGTATGGCTCCCTCATTTCAAACCAAGCTGTAGACCGAGTAGGAAACAACTAAAGGTTCCGGTCCAAAGGTAAGAAGATCCGTTGGTTGGAAATCCGTATCAATTGTTACTGGTTCTCCCGTTCTTGGTACTGTGTCATGTGACTCTAAAGCCCCAACTAGGCTAGATCGAGATCTTGGTCCTTGCTAGGCTTACTCGCGTAAATAACCCCCATGTCTTAGGTGTTCTCGGGGGTAAGCGAGTCAGTACAATCGGTTGCACAACCGTCCAGTCCATATCATAATTGTCATAATCAATCATATCAGTAGGTGGCATACTTGCCTGCTCAAGTCCATCTACTATGGATGTGGGCTTGGACCAAGCCATCCCCAAACACTAAACCGGATCTTGAAAACGGGACTGAACTGAATCCGACTTCTTGGTAGCCCAGTGGCTTTTGGTCCCCATCGAAAAGTGCTGAATGGATTGCTCCTTGCCCAATGACAAAAAGAAAGAAATTTAGGAGAGGATTGATAGGTTTAAGCATTCAGGGTTGGTCGCTCTTGTGGATACCTGTGAGCATAGTTTAAAAAACCTGACCGGACCGGCGGTCGAACCGGAAAAAACCAGAACCGGCAGCCTCATTGATTTTTTAAGCTAATAAGACCGTTCTGCAATCATACTGGAGAAAACTGATCGAACCGACCAGTTTTCTGGAAAACCGGTGAAAAAACCGGGCCATTGGACCGGGAAAAACCAGGAAAAAAGTTTTAATAGAAATTGGGAAATTGGGATTCGATCCAAGGTCGTGTGAGCAGTACGCAGGGCCTGCCCATGGCCCAATAACCAACTTGGCTATGCTACTTTGTTGTCCACTACATGGATACATTTTTATTTGACCATTGTTTCACACTATATTAGCACATATATTATTTTATTTCTTAAAAAACCGACAACCGAACCGGTGAACCGGCGGTCCGACCGGTAAAAACCTGAACCGACAACCTTTCCGGTTCGATTTCCGGTTTGGTTTTTTAAACTATGCCTGTGAGCTAGAGTCGGGAATCGAAAAGGAGACAACGGAAGCCGTACAGATCTAGTTGGGAATGGTGTTCATGCAGTGGAGAGCGTAAATGACCGGCCCTTGAGGCGCGAGTAGACTTATCATATAGAAAGGAAAGAGATAAGCGGAGGGAGGATGGTTTGATGATAGCCAAGATCTCCATCTCATTTGTCACTCTCGTATTCTTAATAGGAATTGGCAAGGAGATACAACCATTAGGCCATTGCCATTCGACTAGTCTACCAGAGTATCCTACGAAGTCAGGTCGAGTAGGCGCAGGATGCGCTAAGCCATTCGATCTTCCCGCTGGATGTCCACCATAGAGCTCCTATGTAGCCGTTTGTTTTCTCGCTTAACTAATTTGTATGAGGTGATACAGCTGAGATCAGCCAACAGTTTGAGCACTTAGCGCAATGTGCCACTTAACCGGACGAGCGCAAGACCGGGTCTACCTACCTTATGACATTTATGAAAAACGAACGTTGTATTAAGGGGTTTCTATCAGTTAGTAACAAAGCCGGCAGTATCCTTGAATTCAGGGGTCAGCTACGGGAGGTATGTCTCCATGTGTGTCGAAGAAGCGTCTATCATTATACGCTGTTTATCCAATCCAAAACGGATTCGTTTAGTTGGTAGAACCCACGCCAATATCATATTGACTCTCTCTCGTCCAATAAGAGTTTCCGAGAGTTACTTTATTCAAATTCTCTCCTTTCCAAATCTCCACAAGGAAAAAAGAGTAATAGGACAACAATATTGCTTTCATTTATTTTGAGTTCTTTCTTTGTTGAGATGGAAATCGATGTTCTTTTGAAAAGGGCTAGGTAGTTTGCGCGCAGGCAAAACTTCTTCATGAAAGGTCAAAAATAGGCTTGGATTTCATGGGTTTCTTAATGACTAGTCGTTCGTTTGAAGCCTTAAGAAACCGGCAGAGAAAGCGGCAGTTTTTTTTTGAATGACCTTATTTCGAGAATCAACTAACCGACAAATCTGTAGCCCAGGTGATTCGCTGCCTCCCTCTTGCCAAAATGGGATGAATCTTCTCATGCAGCTTTTTGATTATTCAGGGCGCAGCGAAGCCAGTTTCCATCAAGGCAAGGGGGTAAATAAGGGGGAAGAGGAGTTGTAACGATAGAAAAGAGAAATGACTATAAGGAACCAACGATTCTCTCTTCTTAAACAACCTATATACTCCACACTTAATCAGCATTTGATAGATTATCCAACCCCGAGCAATCTTAGTTATTGGTGGGGGTTCAGTTCGTTAGCAGGTATTTGTTTAGTCATTCAGATAGCGACTAGCGTTTTTTTAGCTATGCATCACACACCTCATGTGGATCTAGCTTTCAACAGCGTAGAACACATTATGAGAGATGTTGAAGGGGGCTGGTTGCTCCGTTATATGCATGCTAATGGGGCAAGTATGTTTCTCATTGTGGTTCACCTTCATATTTTTCGTGGTCTATATCATGCGAGTTATAGCAGTCCTAGGGAATTTGTTCGGTGTCTCGGAGTTGTCATATTCCTATTAATGATTGTGACAGCTTTTATAGGATACGTACCACCTTGGGGTTAGATGAGCTTTTGGGGAGCAACAGTAATTACAAGCTTAGCTAGCGCCATACCAGTAGTAGGAGATACCATAGTGACTTGGCTTTGGGGTGGTTTCTCCATGGACAATGCCACCTTAAATCGTTTTTTAGTCTCCATCATTTACTCCCCCTTATTTTAGTAGGCGCCAGTCTTCTTCATCTGGCCGCATTGCATCAATATGGATCAAATAATCCATTGGGTGTACATTCTGAGATGGATAAAATTGCTTCTTACCCTTATTTTTATGTAAAGGATCTTGTAGGTCGGGTAGCTTCTGCTATCTTTTTTTCCATTTGGATTTTTTGCTCCTAATGTTTTGGGGCATCTCGACAATTATATACCTGCTAATCCGATGCCCACCCCACCTCATATTGTGCCGGAATGGTATTTCCTACCGATCCATTCCATTCTTCGCAGTATACCTGACAAAGCGGGAGGTGTAGCCGCAATAGCACCAGTTTTCATATCTCTCTTGGCTTTACCTTTTTTTTAAAGAAATGTATGTGCGTAGTTCAAGTTTTTGACCGATTCACCAAGGAATATTTTGGTTGCTTTTGGCGGATTGCTTACTACTAGGTTGGATCGGATGTCAACCTGTGGAGGCACCATTTGTTACTATTGGACAAATTCCTTCTGTCTTTTTCTTCTTGTTCTTTGCCATAACGCCCATTCTGGGACGAGTTGGAAGAGGAATTCCAAAATATTACACGGATGAGACTCATCGCACGGATCCTTTTCTCCTTTTGGCCATAGCTGTCACGACCGGTTTTCCAATAAAAATATTTATTGAGAAACCAATCTTTTGAGTCCAGTATGAGAGAAATCCTCCTCACTGGTAGACAAATTCTTGATACAATAAGCCAGTAGCAAAGAATATATTACAGGGTTGAGCTAGGACTGCTCAACAAATTATTACAAGCGCGCCAATAATTATACATAATGGCGAATATAACATGATGGTGTGGTGGCATACTACTGACTCGAGGATAAAGCGATGGTGGAATAACACAGTGGGGAGTGTGGTAACACGACTCTCAAACTGGCATCTCATCGAGCGTCGGGGTGAGGCTCGATAAATTTATTTGGGTTGCGGAAGCGGATATAATACAGTGACCAAGTCCAGGGTCGCACGAGACTGACTGGGATTCCTCTAGGCGTCGGACTCGCTATCAAACTCTTCATCCATGACATCACCTTCGTCAGCATCTGGCCAAATCAACAAGCCAGTGAGTACTTTGAAAGTACTCGCAAGACAGTTCGGACGTAAGATATAACAAATGCATGCATGAATGCGTCATGATTAATCTTCCCAATGCACGTCTAAAAATTTGCATAACGAAGTAAGTACGAGGGAAACGGCGGTAGTCCGCCTGAAATCCCGACAAAAATATAAATGAAAACCGATCGGGTGTCTGAAGCGACGCCTCGAAAGGTGAACAATTAATAACAAAAAAAATCATGCCACAGTCGGGCGTCTTAGCGACACCACATAAAGGGCTTTAAAAGAAATGCCACAGTCGGACGTCTGAGCGACATCACAGAAAGGGCTTTAAAAGAAATGCCACAGTCGGACGTCTGAGCGACATCACAGAAAGGGCTTTAAAAGAAATGCCACAGTCGGACGTCTGAGCGACATCACAGAAAGGGCTTTAAAAGAAATGCCACAGTCAGACGTCTGAGCGACATCACAGAAAGGGCTTTAAAATAAATGCCACAGTCGGACGTCTGAGCGACATCACAGAAAGGGCTTTAAAATAAATGCCACAGTCGGACGTCTGAGCGACATCACAGAAAGGGCTTTAAAAGAAATGCCTCAGTCGGACGTCTCTGCGACTTCACAGAATGGGCTTTTATTCACAAGTAAATAATACTCATAATAAATATTCAGTTCATGATAATAAACGGGTTAGTCCATCCACAGGAATAAACTTTTAACCGGGCTTAGCGCTCATGTGATTCACCGGAGTATCTATCACCAAAACGGGCACTTGTTAGAATAAGTCAGCACAAAATTTGGATATGGATAAGATGATTTGGGGATTTATGACTCTGCAGAGTTTGTACAAAAATTTCCCACAGCTAACGGATTTCCGTAGTCTCGAAGGACTAGTTCCGTTTACGGTATTTCGGAAGAAAACACAGCTAACCAGCACACACCCATCCTATCTCTCGATGCCAGGACTCACCCTAGACATCGTCCAAGAAAAACTTTTGAGACGGGGAGATCACAATCTCGAATAGCATGGGATCAAATTTATATACGCGCGCTCTAAGGGGTGCCCCCCTCTTGGTCCCAACCGGAAACACCCATGCCCCCTGACCGGATGACTGGCTTTAATCCAGGGCCATGGAACCATCATCCCGGCCTCTCCTTTTGGTGTGTACCAGGAAAGCGGTTTGCAACTTACTAATCCATATTCCTTGCGGAAAACATGTGGTAGTACAAGGAAGGAAAAGGGAGGAACTGGACCGATACGATTTGACACTGAAGCCAAAAGTCTGGCATAAGACTGGCATTCTAGAACACTGCCATCTTACCCGTCCTCATGCCAACACATGGCCATTCATACTCACATCCATCCACCTATGGATCATCGAGCTCACTTACTTCAACAATGCATGAAAATAACGTTCATCGGTATGCTCATCAACATGCCATGAAACTAACTAAATGCAAAACATGCCAAGACACTCATCATATCAAAAGTTCAAACATGCTTGCCTGGTTCAGAGTAGTCGGAGCCTAGCTCGGTGAAGTTCGCGGCTCCATCACCTCCTTCGGTATCTACGGTATAAAGAAAATATAGGCGCTATCGTAAATACCAAGATGTGCACAAAAAGTATTCCAAATTTTTTTCAAATAAATCTGATAAAAAACTAGACAAAATTTCAAAGAGCACAGAAAAAGAATCAATCAAAAATACTTTTCTGTTTAAAAGTTATAAAGGTTTTTGTCCAGGGACTCATCTGTAATGAAACAGAAAGTTTCCAGGGGCTAGCTCATAAAAACGGAAAATGCTTCGGTCTCGAATACGCCAGCCCAGAGAGGGAAACGCATTTTGCCCGAAGGCGTTTTCAGAAAACGACTCGTGTAAAAAGCACTGAGAGGCTGACTAGCGTGTCCCACCCGTCAGGTTTGAAAATTCAAATCGGGCGGCGGAGAACGACGGTGCCCGAGAGCCGCGGTGGTCGCCGGCGGCGATCCACGGCGAGGCAGGGGGATCAGAGGGTACCTCCATGTTCAGGGCGCCCTTCCGCGTTGGTTGGTGGTGGTGGTGGTCGCCGGCGAGTACGGCGTTGACAGCGAGCCTTGCTCCGGCGGACGGTGGCTCGGGTGGTGATGGATCTCGTCGGGGAGAGCTGTGAACGTCAAATTGACGCTTGGGTTAGCTTACTGGGTGCCCGAGGAGGCTACTGACGAAGTTTGGGCACCGGAGATGGCCTCACCGGAGCGAATCGAGGTGGAGGCCGAGGCGGAACGAGGCGGCCGGAGTCGAGGAAGAAGGGCCCCTCGAGGCTCTTCTAGTTGCTGGTCGGGGTCCAGTGAGGTGGTGGAGGTGTGCGGGGGCGAGAGGGAGCTTGGGGGCGCTATATATAGCCGGCCCGAGGCGGTTGCCGCTAACGGGATAAGTCCGGCGAGTGATTACGGCGGCGCTGTGGTTGGGCAGTGGGATTAGGGGCTTGGACATCGCCTAGGTGGAGTAGTGGTGCCATTCCAGGGTCCAACTCAGCACGGGAGGGAGGTTTACGGCCTGTCCCAACAGAACGGCCGTGCGGCACGTCGGCGGCAGGGAGCACGTTCTGTGCTTGCCGGGCCACGGCGACTGTGCAGCGGGGCTGCGCTGGTATGCATGTGCCACGCGGAGAGCCAGGGAGCGTTGGGCGGCGCCGAACGATGTTGAGCCGCCGTTTTGATCCCTGTCGGCCGCTACGGTGGTTTGGCCGCCGCAAGACACGCCGGCGCAGGCGGGCCAGGGCGCCACCGACGCCAGGAAGGCGCCAAGCGCGCGTGCGGCGCTCCAGACAGGAGGAAGAGGCGGCGAGGATCGTGCCAAGGGCACTGTGAGCATGTGACTGAACTCCTGACGAAGATCGACGCTGAACTCTGAATTTTTACTGAATTACTGAAAGTGCAAGAAACAGTGCATGCAAGGTGTTCGACAGAATGATACTGGCCTCTAGGGATTTTTCCTAGAGCTGATTTTTGGTGGAGTGGCTACTCATTGCTCCAGTAGGCTGCCTGAATTTTGGTAGAATTTTTGGGGAAGTGTAGATATGAATTTCACCAAATTTGGCAAATCTGGTCCAAACTTGCAGAGGCTGAAATTTGAAAAATTTGAAAAGAAGGGGAGTGGATCAAGATGGTTCTGAGTTGTGGATGCTAAGGATAATCCAGAGGAGTTGGTTTGAGATCAAAACTCAAAGGAAATAAGGTACTTGCTTTGTAAATGACTCAGGCTCCAAATAATTGACAGAAATGATTTGAGAGGAAAAATGATTGAAATAAAATACAAAACTTGTTTGGATTAGTTGGGACAGAGAACTTAGGTTGTTCCAAGGAGGAGGGGAGGTTTTGGAGGGTTTTTACCACCTGTGATATGGTAAAATCTTGGGTGGTTTCAAAAAGAAAGAAGTCCCAAAACTCCTAGGGTTTCTTTTAAAATGAAAATAAATAAGTTTGAGAGGGAAACAACCAGAAGAAAAGTTTCCAAAAATTCAACACCAAATTTGAAAAGGAAAAGGAAATCCTTGCCAAAGGTGAAAGGAAGTTTTTTTAAGAGGAAGGATTTCTGGAAAAGAAATTTTAAAAGCCCTCTTTTAAAATCCAACAAAGTTTTTGATGAAAACCAAACCAAAAATTTTGGAGTGTCACAACACCTACCCCCTTAGGAAAAATCTCGTCCCCGAGATTTCAGCTGTCCCTCAAATAAGTGTGGATGCTCTGTCCAAAGAAAATCCTCTCTTTCCCAAGTTGCTTCACTGTCGGTGTGATTGCTCCACTGGACTCTGAAGAATTTGATGGTCTTATGTCGGGTCCTCCTTTCAGACTCCTCTAATATTCTTACTGGACGTTCCCGATAAGTGAGGTCTGGCTGCACGTCAATGCTCTCATGGGATACTTGCTTCTCTGGGTTGCTTACGCACTTCCCCAATTGCGAGACATGGAACACGTCGTGGACATCGGATAATTCCTCGGGTAAGTCTAGCTGGTAGGCTACCGTGCCTCTTCGCGCCATTATACAGAATGGTCCAATGAATCTTGGTGCTAGCTTCCCTTTAATCTTGAATCGTTGCAATCCTCTCATAGGAGATACTTTCAGGTATACGAACTCACCGGGCTTGAAGCTGACCCTACGATGTTTCTGATCATAATAACTCTTCTGTCGACTTTGAGCGGTCTTAAGTCGGTCTCTGATTAGTTTGACTTTTTCCTCGGCTTCTCTGAGCATGTCTGGTCCGAAGATGCGGCTGTCTCCGGTCTCTGACCAATTTAACAGGGTATGACACCTCCGTCCGTATAAAGCCTCAAATGGTGCCATTTGCAGGCTGGCCTGGTAGCTATTGTTGTACGCGAACTCGGCGTATGGCAGGCTTTCTTCCCAACTGGTTCCATATGTGAGGACACATGCTCTCAGCATGTCTTCTAAAACCTGGTTTACTCGTTCCGTTTGTCCATCGGTCTGTGGGTGGTATGCGGTACTGAAGGCTAGTTGGGTTCCCAGAGCCTGTTGTAAATGCTCCCAAAATCTCGAGACGAACTGAGTGCCTCTGTCAGATATTATAGTCTTCGGGACTCCATGCAGACAAACTATACGGGAGAGATAAATCCTGGCAAGCCTCTGAGTGTTGTAGGTCGTCCTTACTGGAATGAAATGTGCCACCTTGGTTAACCTGTCAGTGATGACCCATATGGCATCATTCCCATGTTGTGACCGAGGTAGTCCGACAATGAAATCCATCCCTATTTCATCCCATTTCCACTCAGGTATTTTGTTTGGTTGCAGTAGTCCGGCTGGTCTCTGATGCTCAGCTTTTATGCGTTGACAAGAGTCGCAACATGCAATGAAGGTGGCTATGTCCCTCTTCATACCGTGCCTCCAAAATCTTTCCTGAATATCTTTATACATCTTGGTCCCTCCAGGGTGGATCTAGTACGGGGCGGTGTGGGCTTCAGCTAGGATTTGCTGTTTGAGGTCCTTTATATCTGGTACGCAGAGTCTGTCCCCGTACCATAATATTCCTCCATCGTCTATGACGAATTCCGAGGCCTTGCCCATACTCACCTTTCTCTTGATGCCTTCGATGCTGGGGTGACCGGGCTGAGCTCCTTTAATTTCCTCCACAAGGTCGGGTTGTATTTCCAAGTTTGATATGGTGCCTTCTGCTACCATTATCAAATTGAGCTTGGCAAATTCTTGTTGGAATTCGGGCCTCAAGCTTTGCAGATTGCTTTCGTCGGAGTTGGGGTTCCGACTAAGTGCATCGGCCACTACATTTGCTTTTCCGAGATGGTAATGGATACCAACATCATAATCCTTTACCAATTCCAACCAGCGTCTTTGTCGTAAATTTAGTTCTGGCTGCGTGAAAATATATTTGAGACTTTTGTGATCCGTATATATTTCACATCGGTTCCCAAGTAAGAAATGCCTCCATTCCTTGAGTGCATGAATAACTGCTGCCATTTCTAAGTCATGAGTGGGATAATTTTCCTCATGCTTGCGAAGTTGCCTTGAAGCATAGGCGACAACCTTGCCTTCCTGCATCAACACGCATCCGAGACCCTTTCTGGACGCGTCACAAAACACTTCAAATTTCTTTTGTATCTCGGGTACAATTAATACTGGCGCTGTCGTTAATTTCTGTTTTAGCTCTTGGAAACTTTTTTCGCAGGCTTCTGTCCATTCAAACTTCTTGTCTTTCTTGAGTAACTGCGTCATAGGCTTGGCTATGGTGGAGAATCCTTCAATAAATCTGCGGTAATATCCTGCCATTCCCAAAAAACTACGTATGTCTGTTACGCTCGCTGGCGACTTCCAGCCAAGTATGGCCTTGACTTTCTCTGGGTCCACTGCGATACCGTCTTGGGTTAGCACGTGGCCTAGAAAGCTTACTTGTCTTAGCGAAAATTCGCACTTGCTGAACTTGGCATACAATTGGTGTTTACTGAGTTGTCCTAGCACAATCCTGAGATGTTCTGCATGCTCTTCTGGTGTCTTAGAGTATACCAGAATATCGTCGATGAATACCACGACGAACTTGTCCATAAACTTCATAAATACCTTGTTCATGAGGTGAACAAAATATGCAGGAGCATTAGTTAATCCAAATGGCATTACTGTGAACTCATACAATCCATATCTGGAGGTGAAGGCTGTTTTGAGGATATCTTCTGTTCGCACCTTTAATTGATGGTATCCATACCTTAAGTCAATTTTTGAGAATACCTTGGCCTGAGAAAGTTGATCAAACAAATCATTTATCCTTGGCATCGGGTATTTGTTCTTGACTGTGACCATGTTAAGTGCTCGATAGTCAATACACAATCTCAGTGTTCCATCCTTCTTTTTGGCAAATAGAATTGGTGATCCCCAAGGTGAGGAGCTGGCTCGAATATATCCTTTGTCTAGCAATTCTTTTATTTGTTTCTTCAATTCAACCAACTTGGATGGTGCCATTCGGTATGGTTTCTTGTATATGGGGGTGGTTCCTGGTGCGAGCTCAATGCAGAACTCTATCTCTCGGTCTGGTGGCATGCCTGGTAGTTCTTCAGGGAATACATCTGGAAATTCACATACTACTGGAACCTTGTTTAGCTTAGAAACGTCCACCTTATTCAATCTCGGTTGCCGGGGTATTTTTCCTTCCTTGGCTGACACTCTTATTGTCTTCCCGTGGTGGTGTGTGAGGATTAAGGTCCGGTTGAAACAGTTAATAAAACCCTTGTTGGCGGTTAGCCAGTCCATCCCTAGGATGACATCCAGTCCTTTGTTTTCCAACACAATAAGATTTGCGTGAAACTCCAATCCTTCGAACTCAATGACCACATTTTGACAGTAATTCTGAGTAACTTGCTGAATCCCAGGGGACTTGATGATCATGGATTTCTCCAAAGGAAGCATCGAAAAATTATTTTGCAAAGCAAAACTTTTCGAAATGAAAGAGTGAGAAGCTCCAGAATCAAACAAAACCATTGCAGGTATTGTGTTGACAGGAAACGTACCGAGTACAATATCCGGAGCATTTTGTGCCTCCTCTTTGGTTACGTGGTTCAGATGACCCTTCCTGTGGTTGTTGCTGGGATTGAAATTGTTTCGCTTGGGCGCTGAATTATTGCTGCCGTTGTTTGGCTTTGGGGTTGAGTTTCTAGGCTTGGGACACTGCTTGGCATAGTGTCCTTCCTCTCCACAGGCGTAACAAGTAATGCCGGGGCGATATGTGAACTCCTTGTCCCATGCATGAAAATTCTTGATTTGGCGTGAGACATTGGATGGGAATTTGTGTGTCCCACCCTTTTGAAAATCTGTCTTGCTTCGGTGATTGCGAGCATGGTTAGTCTGGTCCCTTTTTCGCTTGCGGTTATCTTCCAGACCGCGTCTCTCATTTTCCAAAGTAATGGCTTTGTCCACCAGTGTTTTAAAATCAGGAAAAGTGCGCACGACCAGTTGGCATTTAAGCGCGGGCGCCAGACCGTCAAGGAATTTCTCCATCTTCTTGCTTTCAGTCATACGCTCTTCATTGGCGTAGCGAGACAATAGAGTAAATTGACTGTTGTAATCTGCCACTGTCATGTTCCTTTGTTTGAGGTCATCGAACTCTCTCTTCTTGATTTTCATAATACTCTTAGGAATGTGTGCACCACGGAAACCTTCCTTGAAATCATCCCAGGTTATGTCACCTTCGTTGGGATGCATATGCAGAAAATTCTCCCACCACGATGCGGCTGCTCCTGTGAGATAGTGTGGAGCATACAATACCTTCTCGGGGTCTGAACATTTTGCAATAATTAATTTCCTCTCCATATCCTGAAGCTAGTCCTCGTCTTCAAGAGGCTTGTCAGTGTGAGAAAATGTTTGGGGACGCGTCTTCTGTAGCTCAGATAACTTGGAATGCTGCTGATACTGTCCATGTTGATTTCCCATGTTGATGACTTGGTTCATCATTTCACGATGTTGTTGCTGACTCTGTTCATAAAGGCGGCACATTTGGGAAAGTGTCGTTTCACTGCCCTGTTGATTCGACTGCCCTTGTGTGAAATTGTTGCCTGGTCGAGTGTCATAATTTTCCTCTGGCGGAGTAGGCATGGAGCGAGTCCAAGGACGAGACATTTTTCACTCTGGGGATATATTTTGTAAAACTCATAAGAAAAGTGAAGATGGTCCCAAAAAAAAACTCCAAAAATGCACAAGGATGGCAAATAATTTAAATGACCAAGATCACTTAAGAAAACAACTTGATTTGCGCACGGAGAAGGACTGCTCATTACATATCTTACACGCGGGTGATAATTATACAGTACATCACTCAAGATATGCGTACATAATCCTGACATGTTATTTAGGCTAGTACACTCCTCCAGTTCTACATGATGCGCAAACAAGCTACTTCTCACAACCTATGTACATATAAACATATCTTACAAAGCGGTACATCGCATGACGGGCAAACGCACTCAGCCGGAAATGTCGACGATCTCCTTGGCCCTGCCAAGGGTGAGGCGCAGTGAGGCTGGGGACTCGACCTCCTCCTCACTAATAGGCTCCAGACGTGAAGAGCCGCGTCGGGTAGATGGAGCGGGTGCCAGGGGCGGAGCAACACGAATAGGAGTGGGCACAACGGGTGGTGCAGTGCGCGCTGGAGTGGGCGCAAAGGCCTGGTTGAACCCTTCGGTGGTAGGTAGGCGACGAGTAGGTGCATGAGATGCTGAGGACGAGACAAAAGTCAGTGGCGGTGCGGTGAGCAGGAGCTCCCTCCTGTTGGTGGCACAGCCATGGACTGAGTCCATGCGGGCAGCCACGAAGTCGTCCACCAGGTTGTCGAAGGCTGCCTCCAGAGCCCGGAGATACTCAATAAGCATCTCAAAAGCCTCGTCTCGTTCTCCTCTGGGGCAGGAGAATGAGTAGTGACAGGTGTAGGGCACATGGCATGGAAGATAGCGGTAGCGACGAGTCTTCATCGCGGGAAGGACATCCCTGAGGCGAGCTATCGCCTCACGGGCTGCCATCTGCATGGCATGCCTCTCCGTAGGCATGGCTCTTCCCACGAACAGGAAGCGGCGTAACTCACCACGCCCTCCCTTGAACTGCACCGTGGCCTGGTGCATGGTCAGACTGTCGTTGACTCTGTGCTGGCGGAGTGTGAAGACTGGGCGCACGGATGGCCCCATCGCGACCTGAACGATGAAGGAGAGAAGTTTGGCGAACCCATCGGGTACGTTGGCGAAGGTCTGAGACTCGTAGTTGTTGTCGGCCATCTACAAAAGTAGGCAAAAATCCTGAATGGTCAGATCATAAATTTATGCTGACTGTCAGAAAATGACTACAATTGCAAAAAAAAATCGGCTCTATCATGCTAATAACCAATTAGCGATCGCACCTAGTGGCTTCCTACAGTCAGCCTGGCTCTGGTATCAAGCTTGTCATGACCGGTTTTCCAATAAAAATACTTATTGAGAAACCAATCTTTTGAGTCCAGTATGAGAGAAATCCTCCTCACTGGTAGACAAATTCTTGATACAATAAGCCAGTAGCATAGAATATATTACAGGGTTGAGCTAGGACTGCTCAACAAATTATTACAAGCGCGCCAATAATTATACATAATGGCGGATATAACACGATGGTGTGGTGGCATACTACTGACTTGAGGATAAAGCGATGGTGGAATAACACAGTGGGGAGTGTGGTAACACGACTCTCAAACTGGCATCTCATCGAGCGTCGGGGTGAGGCTCGATAAATTTATTCGGGTTGCGGAAGCGGATATAATACAGTGACCAAGTCCAGGGTCGCACGAGACTGACTGGGATTCCTCTAGGCGTCGGACTCGCTATCGAACTCTTCATCCATGAGATCACCTTCGTCAGCATCTGGCCAAATCAACAAGCCAGTGAGTACTTTGAAAGTACTCGCAAGACAGTTCGGACGTAAGATATAACAAATGCATGCATGGATGCGTCATGATTAATCTTCCCAATGCACATCTAAAAATTTTCATAACGTAGTAAGTACGAGGGAAACGGCGGTAGTCCGCCTGAAATCCCGACAAAAATATAAATGAAAACCGATCGGGTGTCTGAAGCGACGCCTCGAAAGGTGAACAATTAATAACAAAAAAAATCATGCCACAGTCGGGCGTCTTAGTGACACCACATAAAGGGCTTTAAAAGAAATGCCACAGTCGGACGTCTGAGCGACATCACAGAAAGGGCTTTAAAAGAAATGCCACAGTCGGACGTCTGAGCGACATCACAGAAAGGGCTTTAAAAGAAATGCCATAGTCGGACGTCTGAGCGACATCACAGAAAGGGCTTTAAAAGAAATGCCACAGCCGGACGTCTGAGCAACATCACAGAAAGGGCTTTAAAATAAATGCCACAGTCGGACGTCTGAGCGACATCACAGAAAGGGCTTTAAAATAAATGCCACAGTCGGACATCTGAGTGACATCACAGAAAGGGCTTTAAAAGAAATGCCTCAGTCGGACGTCTCTGCGACATCACAGAATGGGCTTTTATTCACAAGTAAATAATACTCATAATAAATATTTAGTTCATGATAATGAACGGGTTAGTCCATCCACAGGAATAAACTTTTAACCGGGCTTAGCGCTCATGTGATTCACCGGAGTATCTGTCACCAAAACTGGCACTTGTCAGAATAAGTCAGCGCAAAATTTGGATATGGATAAGATGATTTGGGGATTTATGACTCTGCAGAGTTTGTACAAAAATTTCCCACAGCTAACGGATTTCCGTAGTCTCGAAGGACTAGTTCCGTTTACGGTATTTCGGAAGAAAACACAGCTAACCAGCACACACCCATCCTATCTCTCGATGCCAGGACTCACCCTAGACATCGTCCAAGAAAAACTTTTGAGACGGGGAGATCACAATCTCGAATAGCATGGGATCAAATTTATATACGCGCGCTCTAAGGGGTGCCCCCCTCTTGGTCCCAACCGGAAACACCCATGCCCCCTGACCGGATGACTGGCTTTAATCCAGGGCCATGGAACCATCATCCCGGCCTCTCCTTTTGGTGTGTACCAGGAAAGCGGTTTGCAACTTACTAATCCATATTCCTTGCGGAAAACATGTGGTAGTACAAGGAAGGAAAAGGGAGGAACTGGACCGATACGATTTGACACTGAAGCCAAAAGTCTGGCATAAGACTGGCATGCTACAACACTGCCATCTTACCCGTCCTCATGCCAACACATGGCCATTCATACTCACATCCATCCACCTATGGATCATCGAGCTCACTTACCTCAACAATGCATGAAAATAACGTTCATCGGTATGCTCATCAACATGCCATGAAACTAACTAAATGCAAAACATGCCAAGACACTCATCATATCAAAAGTTCAAACATGCTTGCCTGGTTCAGAGTAGTCGGAGCCTAGCTCGGTGAAGTTCGCGGCTCCGTCACCTCCTTCGGTATCTTCGGTATAAAGAAAATATAGGCGCTATCGTAAATACCAAGATGTGCACAAAAAGTATTCCAAATATTTTTCAAATAAATCTGATAAAAAACTAGACAAAATTTCAAAGAGCACAGAAAAAGAATCAATCAAAAATACTTTTCTGTTTAAAAGTTATAAAGGTTTTTGTCCAGGGACTCATCTGTAATGAAACAGAAAGTTTCCAAGGGCTAGCTCATAAAAACGGAAAATGCTTCGGTCTCGAATACGCCAGCCCAGAGAGGGAAACGCATTTTGCCCGAAGGCGTTTTCAGAAAATGACTCGTGTAAAAAGCACTGAGAGGCTGACTGGCGTGTCCCACCCGTCAGGTTTGAAAATTTAAATCGGGCGGCGGAGAACGACGGTGCCCGAGAGCCGCGGTGGTCGGCGGCGGCGATCCACGGCGAGGCAGGGGGATCGGAGGGTACCTCCGTGTTCAGGGCGCCCTTCCGCGTCGGTTGGTGGTGGTGGTGGTCGCCGGCGAGTACCACGTCGACGGCGAGCCTTGCTCCGGCGGACGGCGGCTCGGGTGGTGATGGATCTCCTCGGGGAGAGCTGCAAAGGTCAAATTGACGCTTGGGTTAGCTTACTGGGTGCCCGAGGAGGCTACTGACGAAGTTTGGGCACCGGAGATGGCCTCACCGGAGCGAATCGAGGTGGAGGCCGAGGCGGAATGAGGCGGCCGGAGTCGAGGAAGAAGGGCCCCTCGAGGCTCTTCTAGTTGCTGGTCGGGGTCCAGTGAGGTGGTGGAGGTGTGCGGGGGCGAGAGGGAGCTTGGGGGCGCTATATATAGCCGGCCCGAGGCGGTTGCCGCGAACGGGATAAGTCCGGCGAGTGATTACGGCGGCGCTGTGGTTGGGCAGTGGGATTAGGGGCTTGGACATCGCCTAGGTGGAGTAGTGGTGCCATTCCAGGGTCCAACTCAGCACGGGAGGGAGGTTTACGGCCTGTCCCAACAGAACGGCCGTGCGGCATGTCGGCGGCAGGGAGCACGTTCTGTGCTTGCCGGGCCACGGCGACTGTGCAGCGGGGCTGCTCTGGCATGCATGTGCCATGCGGAGAGCCAGGGAGCGTTGGGCGGCGCCGAACGGCGTTGAGCCGCCATTTTGATCCCTGTCGGCCGCTATGGTGGTTCGGCCGCCACAAGACACGCCGGCGCAGGCGGGCCAGGGCGCCACCGACGCCAGGAAGGCGCCAAGCACGCGTGTGGCGCTCCAGACAGGAGGAAGAGGCGGTGAGGATCGTGCCAAGGGCACTGTGAGCATGTGACTGAACTCCTGATGAAGATCGACGCTGAACTTTGAATTTTTACTAAATTACTGAAAGTGCAAGAAACAGTGCATGCAAGGTGTTCGACAGAATGATACTGGCCTCTAGGGATTTTTCCTAGAGCTGATTTTTGGTGGAGTGGCTACTCATTGCTCTAGTAGGCTGCCTGAATTTTGGTAGAATTTTTGGGGAAGTGTAGATATGAATTTCACCAAATTTGGCAAATCTGGTCCAAACTTGCAGAGGCTGAAATTTGAAAAATTTGAAAAGAAGGGGAGTGGATCAAGATGGTTCTGAGTTGTGGATGCTAAGGACAATCCAGAGGAGTTGGTTTGAGATCAAAACTCAAAGGAAATAAGGTACTTGCTTTGTAAATGACTCAGGCTCCAAATAATTGACAGAAATGATTTGAGAGGAAAAATGATTGAAATAAAATACAAAACTTGTTTGGATTAGTTGGGACAGAGAACTTAGGTTGTTCCAAGGAGGAGGGGAGGTTTTGGAGGGTTTTTACCACCTGTGATATGGTAAAATCATGGGTGGTTTCAAAAAGAAAGAAGTCCCAAAACTCCTAGGGTTTCTTTTAAATGAAAATAAATAAGTTTGAGAGGGAAACAACCAGAAGAAAAGTTTCCAAAAATTCAACACCAAATTTGAAAAGGAAAAGGAAATTCTTGCCAAAGGTGAAAGGAAGTTTTTTTAAGAGGAAGGATTTCTGGAAAAGAAATTTTAAAAGCCCTCTTTTAAAATCCAACAAAGTTTTTGATGAAAACCAAACCAAAAATTTTGGAGTGTCACAATAGCCATATAATGAATAGGACTATTTCTCCTTTTGGCCATAGCCATAGAAGAAGCTTCTCCTCCAAAGCGGAGGGAGGGGAATCTCAGGATTCCTATGACCCTGCTTATATCTCTTTTTTAAGAGCTCGTTCATGGTTTTTCCCGGGTTTGGTACCAAATCTGGATAAACTCCTTTCGGTTCTTAAACCTGAGGAAATTCTATTTTTGGCTTTTTGCTTCCCGCGGGATGCGAACATGTTTTTTTTTGAGGAATTGGACAGTGGGAGAGGCTCCCACTATGTTTGTATTACTCAAGAGAAGGATACAATGTACAAGGAGGATTTACATGGTGCCTGACCTCCACTTGTGGAGGTTGGGGCCACTACATTTTTATGGGGATGCAGTCAAGGGGGTTCTAAGCTATTTACAAAGGAGAGAATAAAGTCTCTCACATCTTCTCTGGTTCTATGTTGGAGCAGGCTAAAATCATGTTTGAAACGTTCGAGCCAAGAGCAAATAGTTGGTGTGATGCTTCTGAAATGTTTGTTATTCCTCTCTTTCCAAATGCTCCAAGCCGCCTGAAGGAAGACCTCCATGAACCTGGGATTGTTCCAATCATGAGCTGCCATGCTGATCCACCGAAGCCTTGAACCAGTTTGCTACCAAGTTATCCCTAGAATGGACCAGCAATGTTGGCTAAAAGGGCATTGGAAGATCATGTGTTCGACAGTCTCTTCAATTCGCTGGTCACAAAGAAGGCAGTTGTAATTGTCTCCAATGTTGTAGTGTCTCCTGTTGAGCATGTTACGTGTGTTTAAGTGGTCTAAAATAAGAAGCCACCCAAACACCTTAATTTTCTCTGTTGACCTGGCTGCCCAGAGCCAATTGTATGATTGATGTGCATGCACCTCTCTATAATAGAACTTGTAATATCTGATTGCCTTAAATTCCACTGAACCCCAACAATATGTCCAGTTATCGTGGGGGGTTGGGTCAGTAATGTTGCCAACATGCCTCACCTTTTGCTGTAGATCATGAACTTCTTGCATTGCTTGAACTGAGAGTGGGAGGTGAAACGTTTCATGCAGCGACGTGGATCCCAGGAAATCTTTGACCGAAATATCTTCATTTATTGCGAAGGAAAAGGCGCGCTGGTACATTTCTTCGAGAGTGGCGTCAAGCCACAGGTCTTTCCACATGAGCACTGTGGCTCCATCATGCACAATTGCTTTTGAAATACCTCTGTAAATCGGGGTGAGCTTGAGAACATCTCGCCACCAGAATGATCTGCATGGTTCCATGGCATGGGGGATTTTGTTTGTGTAGTATGTGGACCATACGAGCTCCACCCAAGGCACATCGTGTCTGTTGTAGAATTTATGCAGGTATTTGAGAAGGAGGGTGTCGCTTTGTATGCGTAGGTTTACTATGCCAAGACCCTCACACTGTTTTGGTCGACACACCATGCTCCATGCCGCAAGGGAGTTGCATTTGTCCCCATGTTCAGTCTTTTTTGTCTAGAGGCACTTCCTTCGCAATTTGTCAAGCAGCTCAAGTATCTTTGGTGGCAGTCTGAGAGTGCACAGAGCAAAGATAACTAGGGATGTGATCATGGTATTGAGTAGTGATATCCTGGCTCCATATGACATCAAGGCCAGGGTGCTTGTCATCCGTCGTTCCATTGTGCAAACAAGCGGCATTAAATCTTGGACTGGGGGATTGGTTGT
This sequence comes from Triticum monococcum, assembly GCA_034509565.1. Taxonomy (NCBI): domain Eukaryota; kingdom Viridiplantae; phylum Streptophyta; class Magnoliopsida; order Poales; family Poaceae; genus Triticum; species Triticum monococcum. Next base: position 57,668,289 of record CM067843.1, on the reverse strand, counting down.
CCCGAGAGGTAACCCTAGGTAAGTGAAAGGCATGGAACCTACTTTGCATCCAAAGATATTGGAGAGCTCATGTTTAAATTGCCCCTAAAGAATATCAAAGATATGATTAAAGAAGCAATGGCTACTGAAGAAGAAAAAAGAAACAAGCCTCCGGTGGAAGGTTGTGAAGATCGTCGTATGACTCCAGAGGAAAGGACAAAATTTCTTGAAGAATTTTCTTTCCTATGGGATAAAAAACTATGAATTGGAACTATTGAGTGGTGTAGGTATCCATCTTAGCAAATAGAGATACCGAGGCCCACCAACCTACTACTTGTTGGTTTGGTGGCGAAAGAGGAGTGGGTATGAGGGCTTCTTTCACTTTTGAAGTTCAAGTGTCTTCTCTTCTAGAGAATAGAGCATAATTGTAGGATTATATGGATATCAGTGCTTTTATTCAATTCTGGAGGCACTCTTCAACGATTGAGGAGATTCCCGAGGCGGTCTTAGTGCTATCTTCAGGGTCATGAGCCTACTGTACCCCTTATTCTGGCTTAGCCTTGCTTAAACAGAAGAGGCTCGGTTAGCATCCTTTCTATCAGGTGTTGTTCTTTGCTACCAACAATTCTTTAAGTACGCGGTGAAGTAAATAATAGTGCACTTGCTGACAGTAGAACCCCCAAGAAATCTCACAGTATAGGCCGATATCTTTGTGCAATGTCATTTACAAGCAATGCTCCAAAGTCTTGGCAAATAGGCGGAGAGAAGTACTAGATGAGATCATTTCCGAGGACTTATTAAATAGGGGTGATTTTTCTATGAATATAATCAATTCCATAATGCTATCTGCTTTGACGAAGCAAATCAGATGACGGGCGATCTACGCCTCGAAAAGGAGAAGAAGTGGTTCTCAATACTGAGCAAAAAGTCACTTTTGATGCAGAAAGTAGGAAACCAATGAAGCAGGCATTGGCAAAGAGTGAATTTTATCTAATCCTATAATGGCTCAATCCGATCCAACAACGGTACTTACAAAGGATCCTTGGCTAAGAAAAATAATAGTTGTATTGGCAAGGCATGAAAGGGATTTTCTAATGCTATCCGAAGACGAATCGGAATACGGAACCGGAAGCCGTAGCCCAGAACCTTTAGCTTGAGCGGAAGGGGAGGAAACCGGCTATTAGAACTGGCGGGTGGGTGGATACCCTAGTGCTTATTGCTTTGTCGGAGCAGGGGCGGGGAGGGATTCATTAGTTTGACAACACAAGGGTGTCATGTGGAGAAAGAGAATTGAACTATTCTCCGGGTACTGGTACCGCTTAAGCCCAAGCAAGTGAAGAAATCCTGTAAGATGGACTTGATTTACTTTCCTTTCCAAGACCTATACCATATGGTTTGGGTATACCACTATCACCTATCGAAATGAAACACTAACCTGCCCACGACCCCCGATACCGGATACCTTTGCTTTGAAACCAATGACTAGTAGAGGATTTCGAGGAACAACAGCAAAGGGAAGTAGGGATGGGCTTTCCTCGGATTAGTATTCGCATTTCGCTGGTCTTGCCAATGGTTGTTATTCAAAAGAAGGGTTCGCACCGGCAAAGAAGAATATATTTTCTAGTTGTAGCTTTCGAAGAGAAGAAGGATTGAATCAAAGGGACGAGCAAAGGCAAAGCAATGGCATGTTTGGAATTCCATAGAGGAATCCCCAAGCAAAGGCCAGGACGCTAACGCTAATGCTATTGATATTCCTAGCGCTTGTTTTCGTAGGATGCCGAGGACTCTTGCTTGAATACAACTAGAGAATTATCAAAAGAATACGACTAGCTCTTTACCGCGGGGATGTGTTGAGAGGAATCAATTATTTAACCCGGTGACCGGATAGGAGCCGTGACTGTGTGGGTAGCATTATCAAAAGAAGGAAATTCGCAATGCTCTAAATTTCTCTATTTTGATTCTTTTTTTAGGGATTGCGCCGTTACTGTACCTGCATTCGCTATTGCTGTTCCGCTTTGCTGTTATCCGTCCCTTAGTTAGCATAATAGGAGGGTGCCTTTTCAGCGCAAGACGATGAAATAACAACCTAAGCTTATCGGCATTAGCAAATTGAGAAATCAAATAGATCCCCGGCCGTTGGATTTGAGCACTTCCGTTACCGTGCTTAGAATTGATGAAATTGGATTTCTTACAAAACCCAGGATCTTCCTATTCGTAGTTTTCTTACAAAACCCAGGATCTTCCTATTCGTAGGTGGTATACAACTACCCCTATCCCTATTGTTTTGATACATGGCGTATTGGCTTTTCGTTTTTCTAGCTAAAGATCCATCTTTCCTGGATTAGTGATTACTTCAATCCATACCCCTATGGAATAACAAAAAGCAAGGGCAGAGGGACCTGGATCCGGAACCATACAATAATTCGTAGGAACCCACACCGGATAGAGGGTCGTCCCTTCCTCTTAAGAGGTGTAATTCTGTTTGGGGATGACATTAGATAATCCGAATCGTAGTCCTTGCTGGAATGGTCGCAAAATGCGAAGGAGTTTTGTTGTCGAAGCTGGGGATCTAGATAGGTACCGATCTCGGTGGGGATTTTCCTATTTTTTCTATGGAATTTGTTTCATTCCTTTCATGCACAGATGAACCTTATGAGCTTTGGAAGTACCTTTGCCTTGGAGGATTGTCCCGTGATTAAGGGATTTCTCTACAACTATTGCGATTAAAGACATATGCAAATCCGAAATAGGGAAGTACGAAACTAAAGGGACTTTCTCTCGATGAACTCCCTAGTTCCTATGTTTGCTTTGAGGCAGTGCTAATTGCTAATGTGTGAACTATCACTATAGAAAATAGATTGGAATCACTTCTAACATCAAAGATAGGAAAATCTGGCCTATTAGGTGCCGATCCACTCGATCCTATGCTATGCATTTGTGACCAATAGAGGTAAGATCATGAATACAAGATGGCGATGAATCATGCCAAGTTTGGGGAGTGTTGCTCATACCCTCATTGCATGTTTTCAAATAGGGCATACTGCCTGTGATTTACTATTGAAAAACAAGTAGACAGGAGAACCCAAGTGCAACCAGATAAGAGTTCGCTTTTGAAAGACGACAATGGCAAGTCTCAATCAACTGTCATTAGATCAATAGTAAACAGGAGATTGCTTTGCGTATCACGGATCGAGCACACAATAGAATGCTCGAACTACACTCTCCTAGCATCAGGCCTATGGTCCATCCAAGGACAGAGCTGTAATTAGCGCCTTTCTCAGATCTTCAGATAGACAGAATTCGTTGTACACGCTTAGCCATCTCGCCCGAGGGACCCTTCCCCATAGTCCCGGCATTTCTAGTTCCAGCTAACCAAGGCACGAAAGGAAGCACTCTCGATCAAGACCTAAAAGCACACCCTCGAACCGGCATTCGAGATACCCAAAGAAAAGGATGTTTTGTTTATACAAGAGCTCCTGCCTTTCACTTTCATAGGAACCCAGTCTTGTTCGAGTCAATCTTATTGATGGTTAGAAGTAGAGTTCACGCTTTGCTCTAAACTGAGGTCTAGCCAGTAGATAGTAGAGAGGAGGGCTAAATCCAGGTTAATGTCCCGTTGCTCAATCCATCTATTTTTCTTTCGCGCTAGTGAACTCTGGCAGTTGGAGGAGGGAAAGGAGCATACTTTTATTACGCAAATAGAAAGTGCGAACAAAGTAGTCAACTTACTGAATCACCAGTGTCAATCGGTTTTGAAGCGCTCGATGGGCGTAGTTCGTCATCATCCTCTATTGGCCTTGTATCGACCAAGGGAAAAAGAAGGAAAGATTCTCTGAGCGAGAGTGCCAAGATAGGAACCTATTCTTCGATCAACTACCATGCTTCTTATCTTTTTCCAATACTGTGAGCCAAAGGCACGCTGCTATGATGAATCGGACTTGGCAGATTGAACTGCAGACTATAAAGAAGGAGGAAGAAAGCCCATAATTATCATGTATGACAAGGTTGTTCTTATCATGGTGAAACTGTTGGAAAAAGGTTACTGTGATTTTCTATCTATTAGTTGACTACGAAGATTCTGGCGGCGAGCTTTTCACATATAGATAGGTCGGGATGTCATCAAAGCCAGGGCTTCTCGCCTTTCCTTTTGACGGCTCCTATCCCTAGACACCGGCCCCCGATACCAATACTAGAGATTTGCCTTGGCTGTAGTTCAAAGAAGTTCTTCGTCTTTGGGAAGATGCGAACCTTATACCATTGTCCTTGGACAGATATGAACCTTACGCGGGCAGCGGATGAGCATATCCCTAGAATACCTGCCTATCCTACCTAACGCTGGATTTCACCTAACGCAAGAGCGAGTACTACGATGAAAATCACTTTTACGAGTGATACCTTTGTCTTTGGTGTTTGAGTTGTCCTCCCAGCGGTGTGGTCCTCAATTTCGGAAATGACATATTGAACCGGTATCTTTAGCATATAAAAAATCCAGCATACCCCTTTGACGGCATCCCTCCTCTAAAGTTGCTTCCTTCCTTCAAGCAACGCATTCGCGAACCAATACGTAGTACACGATGTAGTAAATCAATTCAATAATGCAATCCGGGTTAAAGAAATGAAATGGTTGTTGCCTTCTCGGACAAGAAGGATTTCTTTTACGAGCGCTAGAGGGACGAGCTAGATACCTTTTCTATATGACGAGCGCTAGAGAATATAAATATCATACTTTTTGCGTTGGATCATCCGATGAAGTGGATGCATACATGTACCTCAAGTGGCATTTTCCTTGTGGTGTAATGTGTTCCCATATGGTATATGTAGGTTACAGAACCTTTTCTCTTCAAATTTGGATACTGATTTCTTATTCAATAGAACCATCCGCTTTATTTTGAATCTTGTATACCAATTTACATCCCATTCCAACAATCTATTCGTCGTAAGCCCTTCTAGCAGCAATCCAAACATCCCTCCATCTGCATCTCCCTAACAGTCTCTGCACGTGAATCTCTTCTACTAGTGATTCAATTGGGGCCAATCATGCCGCATCCACTTCCTTCTATCAATTAGTGGAATCCCCAAAAGCGGAAGAAGTTCTTTGCGCTAAATACCTTCTTTGCAAGCCGTGGTCCCACAACGGACCGAAATGGCCATCAGAAAGCAGATTCATTTTATGATAGAAAAAGAATCTGCTTTCTTCTGCCACATGTATTTCTGAAAGGACTCCATCTTTGGAAAAGCTCGTTGCACCTTGCATCGAATTAAACCACTCCTTTCACCGCGGATAAAGACTTGGTGGGTGGGGATGAGACGCTAAGGTAGGGTTCGGTCTGGATGAAACTATCTTTAACACGAGCTTCTTCCTTGTGCGAAGTACCAACTTATTGGAATTCAGCATTGCATATTCACTACCGAGATCTCTTATAAGTTTTGGGACCAGAATGAATTCTTCCTACAGACGCCATAAAGGGTGCGGTTTAGCAACCAAGCGTACAATGACTGAAACCAACAGCTCCATCATTTCTGAGAACTTCTCTCTCGCATAGAGGAGATCTTGGCACTACTTTATGTGTTCAATCTAGGGAGCCGCCCTCTTCTTCATATCTTGCTTGATATTGGTTTCATAATGAAAAGAGGAAGGAGTGTCGAAGCGATGTCGCTTCTCTGCTCTCAGCTCTTTGCTCGAGATGATGTGATCTGATCGATCAGTCTAGAATCTGCAACCAATTGGCTAAGTCCCTAAGTCATTGTGGACACTTGCCATCCTCTCATATCGAAAGACGAACAACGACTTCCGAGGTAAAACGAAGGGTTAAAACCTGAGCCTCTTTTTCCATCCCAGGGGGTAGCTATTTCAAGAGTACTTGGTTTAAAACTTCCAGTTTATTCAAGTAGTTTCACTCGATGAAAAATGCATGCAAAATGCATTCTATTGCTGATTCTCTGTCAGGCATTACACCTCTGTCCCAAGCTGTTCGTGTTAAGGTGGTCTATGGCGCTGAGTTAACTTCCTTGTTTCTTCTGCTTGATTTGATCTTTACAAGTATCTGCTGATACTGCTCCATCACATCAGCCAAGGAGCCCCATATTCCAGAGTGCAATGAATGCAACTCAGAAGCCATTCTTATCTATCTATGCCCCATATCTTGGATCCGGGTCTGTGTATGAATAGTATTCGTATCACAGCCAAGCAAGAGGATTGACTTACTCATTTCAAGCGGAAGTGGGGATTGAACCCAATAGATACCTAGCAGCTAAAAGAGGTCCAAAGCACCGGATATGGCTCAAATAGTCCTTATAGAAATGATCTACGAACTATAACCTTTCGATAAGAAAGATTAGTTACACAAGATATATTATTCTTTCTCACTTCCTCTAGAAACCAAAGGGAGAAGGAGTGGGAGTTGAAAGCGACAGAGATAAAGTACCAGCAGCTGCAGTCGTAGGTGGAAGCCTTTCTTTCTTCTTGCACGTATTGATAGGGATGGCAATGGGGACAATCCCCTATGGGGATACCTACAACATCACCGTCCCCATCTATTCCCTATCATCCCATCCCCATCCCCGTTTACAAGACTGGGGATGAAATTTCCCCATACCCATGCCCCACTGGGGAACGATGCCCCATTAGGGTCCCCATCCCCATAAACAAATACTCATATACATAATATGACACCCTATAATCAACATACATAAATGGTGTTGTCCTTGTCCTACTAATGCCTATCTAGGTCGTACTTACTTCTTGGTCACGGTGACAGCTGAGGTGAGGACGTGAGATAGGTTTAAGGTTTTTTCAGAGATTTTTTGTTTTCGCAAGTTTGTTTGTGAATATTTTAAGGTTGACCGCAGTGTCACAGTTATTAACCGGGTCCCCGATGGGTATTGGGTCTGGGGAATAGGATATCGTCCCCATCCCCATTGTACCCTATGGGGAATAAATTAGTTTTGTAAATATCCCCATGGGGATGTTTTTCTCCCATCCCCACCCCCTAATAGATGAAATTCCCATGGGTTTGGCGGGTATGGGGCCCCGTTGCCATCCCTACGTATTGAGCTTGGCGCTCCTTGAGATCTCGGAATAGCTCCGAACCAGCGACCTTGAGCGGGTCTCCTCAGAACCACCGTAACTACCCGCTGCGAGACATGGTCCTTGTATGCTAAGGCGGAGATTAATTAATTGCTGCCACAGCAGGCGCCTATCTGTAGATAGATTGGATCGATAAATATAAAAAAAACTTGTCAAGCTTTGCAAGGTCCCCTTCTCAGAACAGCAGCAAGTCAGCACCAGGTCAAATTCTCCAATTACGGTAATATACCATAAACAATCATCCTTTAGGAGCTATATTATCCCTCTAGGGGAGCTAGTATAGTTGGCCATAAGGTCACACCCCTTCTTCATTCCATTTTCTATTTTAGAACTTCGGGTTTCAAAGACTTTTCCCACAATAGAGGCTTTGTTCTTTTTGAGCAGAAAGAATGAATCTAGTATCAACGGAATGGTATCTATCTTCTTAATATTCGTTTTCCAGGGGAATGAGCCAACCCACACAAGAGTGCCTACTAGCTTGTCACGAACACAGAGGAAAAGAAGTAAGATACCCCCGCCCCCGAGCCGGGACCCCTTCTTCTTATACCGCTAGTGGTCTTGGATGAAGAACCACAAGAGCAACCTGAGGTAGTCGAGGAGGAGCCACAAGAGCAAGATGGAGGTTAAAATGAGACAGTTGGTAATACTTCTTTGGAATTGACGCTTGCACTATGCAGAGAGACTAGGACTAATGCCGGAAAGCCTCCGGTCTGATATGGCTATGAGCATGACATTGCAAATTGAGTTTCAGACTCTTATGTCTCACCCGCACACAAAGCATTCATTGCATCTCTACAATCAGTGTCTATTCCAAAGGATTGGAAGGCTGCAAAGCTGGATCCCCGGTGGAAAGAAAGACGCAATGAAGGAGGAGCTTGGTGCACTTCAGAAGAACAAGACGTGGGATCTTCTTCCACTCCCAGCAGGAAAAAGAGTAGTTGGATGCAAATGGGTGTTCACCGTAAAACAGACTCCAGAGGGTAAGGTGGATAGATAGAAGGCAAGGATAATTGCAAAAGGTTATAGGAAGACGAGGGATAGATTATGATGAGACCAAAGCACCAGTGGCGAAGATGGACACGGTGAGAACCTTAATCTCATGCACAGTCAACTTACTTTGGGTGGCCTTTACATCAGCTAGATGTGAAGAATGCTTTTCTTCATGGTGGTTATTTACAAGAAGAGATCCATAAGGACATTCCTCCAGGTTTTGGAACAAACAGACTGATGGGAAGGTGTGTAGGCTCAAGAAATCTTTGTATGGCTTGAAACAGTTGCCACGGGCATGGACAGGTTCAGGAGAGTTGTTTGTGGTATGGGCTACTCTCAGTGTAATGGAGATCATATAGTACCGGCATAGACGAATCCATATCACCATTTTAGTGGTGTATGTGGATGATATTGTGATTACTGGAGACGATGTTGAAGAAATCAAATGTTTGAAGGCAAGACTGGGAGAAGCATTTGAGGTAAAGGATCTTGGACCTCTTCGATACTTCCTTCGGATTGAGATTGTTCGGTCGAAGAAGGGGGTAACATTAAGTATAGTGAACAGGTAGCTGATTGTTTTACTAAACGAGTAGGTCCTTGTGAGGGTTTAGCAATTTGTAACAAGATAGGCATGTTAGATATCTTTAGCCGGGGGAGTGTTGAGTATTGGGCTGGGCTGTATAGTGTGTGTTAGGCCCCATGGCCCATGTACCTTGTATGTATAGCAGCACATAGGAGCAATGGAAGACATTGATGATCACTCATCAAATAATACCCATGAAATGAATCCGGACTCAATGAGTGGTGAAGACCACTGACCCCAATAGGAATACGGAAGACCTAATTATTGAAGAGAATAGTACAATTAACAACTAAACCTAAAGGGATCCACTTGTCACAGAAGCCGTCTATAACTAATAGGAAGCGCCTATCTCTTACTTGATATCTGATTGATCTTGCAGAGCCGAATTGTTTGAACTTGATCGACCTTAAACGCTAGTTCAATTCCTGGACGACATCATATAATATACGCGAGGCTCAACCAATGATTTTGATTAGACACTTCTCCTTGTTGAATGAGAATGAAGGAAGAGTGTCGAACGACTAACGCTAATAGCCAGCCTGGATACCTAAACTGAAGAGGATGTCCCACCATAGCAAGATATGATACAGACCAATTAACTGGTAAGCCAACCTTCCCCATTGCTTTTCTTTCAACTAACTAGAAAAAGAAGGGGGCTCTTACGCGACTAGGCCGAGGAAACCTCCACTATTGGCTGAACTGAAACACATCATCCCATCCATTCCATCAAGTAAGTATGGTTCCCCAGTGACATATTAAAGAATGCCAACTTTCTCCCAACCGGTCTGTGAGAAGAAATGCCTAGATACTCGGTATGAGGAGAGCTCGGTAAGCAGGCAAAGAGCAGGGTTTGGTAGGCTGAGCCTCTTCTGGGGCAGGAAATTGGTCTATACCCACAGTTGCTTTTGTTTTTTCGTATGGCACTCTTAGGGTGATTTGTGAAGTTGTTGTTTCTGACTGTAGCCTGTAAGAAAAGAAGTGTGTTTGCATCGATCGCATCAAGATTAATCTATGTTATTTTTCATATGCATTTCATTTCACTGGGTTGCGGTTGGCCTTAGCTTTAGTAGCAGGGTTGGCGCTTTCTTTTCAATGAGGGAATGGCTGGCGCTACCACCCATGGCACCTTCATCCTCAGCAAGAAGTGAGTAGTTGGCATTTCCGGTTTCCGAACAAATGGATACAAATTGACCTTGTGGATCCGATGATACCATGCTTGGGAGACTTTCAGAAGAATAAGAAGAAGAAGGCGGATTCAATTCTTCAAGTCAAAGTCAAGGGCTACTGGCAGTTTCCTATCAATAACGATCCTTTGGATCTATAATCATTGAAAGAGGTCTCTATATTACAACAATTGAGAGTTGCCTCTTGCTATCACTACCTCGTACCAATCAAGGAGCTCTAAAACATGCTGAGCTGGCCGGGCGGGATCACTAGCTTCTAGTAATATGTGCTTGTCACTTCACTCGAGCCTTGAGAGAATCCGCCAAAGCCTATATCTACAAAAACGAAAGAGAAAGAAATAAGCAAATCTGAATAAGTTGATAGGAGGGAGTGCGGTGTTCTGTTCAAGATTTCTCTCAAGCCTAAACCTTCAAAGCTAACTAGTAGGCTTTGGATCCATTGCTCTGACCTGGTGGAAGGTACTCTCCAGTAGCAAAAGTGAGTTCTACGAAAAACAGTGATTCTGCTTTCCTCCGCAATTTGGCCCATAGTAAGAAAAGGTAAGGTTGCGTAAGATATGGGAACTCGTAACCGACTATCGAACACAACTGAGAGTTCACTACTGGTCAAGTACACCAATTCCGCTCATGTTAAACTTAGTGGAAAAAACTCTAGTAAAATGGTAAGATGAATCAGTCAAAGGCAATTCAATATCCAAATCATCATAATAAGAATAGGGCCTTGATCAGAGCATATACTACCAGATAGAGAGCGAGGCAGATGGAGGGGATTATGGTTCCAATTTGTTGGCAGGTGCTTTCGCTGTAAAAGCAAAGGAACTTTTCAAGAGTTTCGATGAATTGAAAACCGGTTCTGCTTCGCTCTTGCTTCGTGGTCTTGAGCAAGGAACTACTCAGATTCGCACCCTAATGTTTATTGGAAGGAAAAGCCAGAAAGCAAAGAGGTTTGGTTTATGTATGGTGGAAGGTTACATTTTCCAGTCGGAACGACGGAGCTCTAAATAAAAGGTATGAAATCCAATCCCTTATCTTTCTTAAGCATAGGGATGAAAGCCAAGAATGAAGTCATCTCATCTCGTATGGTAGCCTATTCTTTACCTCTCGTTCCAGGGTTGGATGCAACATTTCTATGTTATATATTGGTGAGTTGAGCAATACTTGTTTTCGAGGATTTCCACAAGTCCGTCCGAGTTGAGGGGCTAGGGCTTGAACCCGGTCAGTTGCCCGACAGTGTCGTAGTTGAATAAGCATTTCCTTTATTTACTTATAGAAGGACTCGAAGTGAGACCAGAGAGAGAAGAGTTTTCCTACAAACCATAGCGACTAGCTAGTCTCAAAACAAAAGAGTTCTTTTTACAGTAGCGGGGTTGGGAAAGTAAGGAAAGTCAATCCCGATGATTCTGTGGGAAGGGACAGATTTCGAATTCCATTTTCCTTCCTTTTTATGCCACCTCCTCCCAATCCTTGAAGATATGAAGCAATATTTTATTAGGACTAAGTGAAGGTTGGTATGGCCCAATCCCATCATTTAAATGAGAGTGGATCGAGGGAATGGAATCTAGACTATAGATTGAACTAGAAAAAAATGCAATCTATTCATGCATTCATCTTATCTTCCATTTTAGAAAGTAGCAAGCAGCGAATAAAACGGCTGCAGTAAGAAGTTTCACACGCTAACTCGAAACGGATTTCGCGCATTGAAAGTGTCATCCCTTGCTTTGTTCTAACCGCCCTTCCTTTAAGTTTCAGTATTCGAAACTCTTCCTAGAATTAGATTGTTTATTTAGTATAGAATAGGAGAAGAAGGGCTTCATTGCCCCCAGTATTCCCGCATGTAGCTTTGAAAAGGGCGAGGTGTTGTTCAGGGTTCCCTACCCCATTCAACATTTTGCATTTTGGCGCAGTATAGTATACCCCTTCCTTGGGGTATGGTACCATATCAAATTCACTAGGGCCTCTTTCCTCTCTTTTTGTTGGCAACCCCTGTCAATGTATGTTTGATTTGGGAGGCTACCAATTCTGTAATTTCTTCTCGAGACATCCCCGTCAGTCAACTTCTCTTAGGGATGGGTTGTTGGTCTTTGTGGGAGAAAATGTGTCAGCCGTGGTAGAAGTTGCTCCCTGAGTAGGCATGGGAGCCCGCCTAGATCAAGGGATTTTCTCATCTTGAGGTGTCGGGAGGAGTAAAGGAGATTGACTCTTCTCTGTCATTAGCCTTTTTATTGACACTAGCTCTTTATATAGTCAATTTTTTGGAGGAGTATCGGTAGGCACAGATCATTGGTATTGGATGTATCGTTAGGTTGTGCCGAGTCAAATCAGCGGAGCTTATTTTTTTGCCGTTGCAGAAAAGAGATCCCTTACCTTTTCTTTAGAAAATGATGAATATGAAGTTCGGGAGGCTGCAGGTACTATGGATCCTCTGACTCCCAATCGGGTTACCTTCCTGGGTCTCGCCGGTGTTGCCTGTAGGTCGTGATGTGCCTCGAGATGGCCGTCTCCTGTCCCCTGCTCGTGGGGAATCCGCTCCTGGGGCGTCGCTCTGCCGCGTCTGGCCCGTCCTCTAGGCACCTTTGGAGTGTTGGGGAATGTAGTAATTTCAAAAAAATTCCTACGCACACGCAAGATCATGGTGATGCATAGCAACGAGGGGGAGAGTCTGATCTACGTACCCTTGTAGATCGCAACGGAAGCGTTGACACAACATAGAGGAAGTAGTCGTACGTCTTCTTCCCGATCCGACCGATCCAAGCACCATTACTCCGGCACCTCCGAGTTCTTAGCACACGTTCAGCTCGATGACGATCTCTGGGCTCCAATCCAGCAAAGCTTCGGGGAGGAGTTCCGTCAGCACGACGGCGTGGTGACGATCTTGATGTTCTACCAACGCAGGGCTTCGCCTAAGCACTACAACGATATGATCGAGGTGGAATTTGGTGGCAGGGGGCACCGCACACGGCTAAGGAACGATCTCAAGGATCAACTTGTGTGTCTAGAGGTGCCCCCTGCCCCCGTATATAAAGGTTGCTAGGGGGAGGGCTGGCCGGCCAAGCCTATGGAGGCGCAGGAGGAGTCCTACTCCTACCGGGAGTAGGACTCCCCCCCCCCCAATCCTATTCCTAATAGGACTCCCAAGGGGAAAGAGAGAGAGAGAGAGGTGGCCAACCATCTCTCCTAGTCCTAATAGGACTAGGGGAGGGGGGAGGCGCGCAGCCCACTATGGGCAGCCCCTTTCACCTTTCCACTAAAGCCCAATAAGGCCCATATGACTCCCGGGGGGTTCCGGTAACCTCCCGGTGATCCGGTAAAATCCCGATTTCACCCGGAACACTTCTGATGTCCAAACATAGGCTTCCAATATATCAATCTTTATGTCTCGACCATTTCGAGACTCCTCGTCAAGTCCGTGATCACATCCGGGACTCCGAACAACCTTCGGTACATCAAAATGCATAAACTCATAATAACTGTCATCGTAACGTTAAGCGTGCGGACCCTACGGTTCGAGAACAATGTAGACATGACCGAGACACGTCTCCGGTCAATAACCAATAGCGGGACCTAGATGCCCATATTGGCTCCTACATATTCTACGAAGATCTTTATTGGTCAGACCGCATAACAACATACGTTGTTCCCTTTGTCATCGGTATGTTACTTGCCCGAGATTCGATCGTCGGTATCCAATACCTAGTTCAATCTCGTTACCGGCAAGTCTCTTTACTCGTTCTGTAATACATCATCCCGCAACTAACTCATTAGTTGCAATGCTTGCAAGGCTTGTGTAATGTGTATTACCGAGAGGGCCCAGAGATACCTCTCCGACAATCGGAGTGACAAATCCTAATCTCGAAATACGCCAACCCAACATCTAACATTGGAGACACCTGTAGTACTCCTTTATAATCACCCAGTTACGTTGTGACGTTTGGTAGCACCCAAAGTGTTCCTCCGGCAAATGGGAGTTTCATAATCTCATAGTCATAGGAACTTTGTATAAGTCATGAAGAAAGCAATAGCAACATACTAAACGATCGAGTGCTAAGCTAATGAAATGGGTCATGTCAATCAGATCATTCAACTAATGATGTGACCTCGTTAATCAAATAACAACACATTGTTCATGGTTAGGAAACTTAACCATCTTTGATTAACGAGCTAGTCAAGTAGAGGCATACTAGTGACACTCTGTTTGTCTATGTATTCACACATGTATTATGTTTCCGGTTAATACAATTCTAGCATGAATAATAAACATTTATCATGATATAAGGAAATAAATAATAACTTTATTATTGCCTCTAGGGCATATTTCCTTCAGTCTCCCACTTGCACTAGAGTCAATAATCTAGATTACACAGTAATGATTCTAACACCCATGGAGCCTTGGTGCTGATCATGTTTTGCTCGTGGAAGAGGCTTAGTCAACGGGTCTGTAACATTCAGATCCGTATGTATTTTGCAAATCTCTATGTCTCCCACCTGGACTAGATCCCGGATGGAATTGAAGCGTCTCTTGATGTGTTTGGTCCTTTTGTGAAATCTGGATTCCTTTGCCAAAGCAATTGCACCAGTATTGTCACAAAAGATTTTCATTGGACCCATGCACTAGGTATGACACCTAGATTGGATATGAACTCCTTCATCCAGACTCCTTCGTTCGCTGCTTCCGAAGCAGTTATGTACTCCGCTTCACATGTAGATCCCGCTACGACGCTTTGTTTAGAACTGCACCAACTGACAGCTCCACCGTTTAAAGTAAACACATATCCGGTTTGCGATTTAGAATCGTCCGGATCAGTGTCAAAGCTTGCATCAACGTAACCTCTTACGGTGAGCTCTTTGTCACCTCCATATACAAGAAACATATCCTTAGTCCTTTTCAGGTATTTCAGGATGTTCTTGACCGCTGTCCAGTGATCCACTCCTGGATTACTTTGGTACCTCCCTGCTAAACTTATAGCAAGGCACACATCAGGTCTGGTACACAGCATTGCATACATGATAGAGCCTATGGCTGAAGCATAGGGAACATCTTTCATTTTCTCTCTATCTTCTGCAGTGGTCGGGCATTGAGTCTGACTCAACTTCACACCTTGTAACACAGGCAAGAACCCTTTCTTTGCTTGATCCATTTTGAACTTCTTCAAAATCTTGTCAAGGTATGTGCTTTGTGAAAGTCCAATTAAGCGTCTTGATCTATCTCTATAGATCTTAATGCCCAATATGTAAGCAGCTTCATCGAGGTCTTTCATTGAAAAACTCTTATTCAAGTATCCCTTTATGCTATCCAGAAATTCTATATCATTTCCAATTAGCAATATGTCATCCACATATAATATCAGAAATGCTACAGAGCTCCCACTCACTTTCTTGTAAATACAGGCTTCTCCAAAAGTCTGTATAAAGCCAAATGCTTTGATCACACTATCAAAGCATTTATTCCAACTCCGAGATGCTTGCACCAGTCCATAAATGGATCGCTGGAGTTTGCACACTTTGTTAGCTCCCTTTGGATCGACAAAACCTTCCGGTTGCATCATATACAACTCTTCTTCCAGAAATCCATTCATGAATGCAGTTTTGACATCCATCTGCCAAATTTCATAATTATAAAATGCGGCAATTGCTAACATGATTCTGACAGACTTAAGCATCGCTATGGGCGAGAAGGTCTCATCGTAGTCAACCCCTTGAACTTGTCGAAAACCTTTTGCAACAAGTCGAGCTTTATAGACAGTAACATTACCATCAGCGTCAGTCTTTTTCTTGAAGATCCATTTATTCTCTATTTCTTGCCGATCATCGGGCAAGTCAACCAAAGTCCATACTTTGTTCTCATACATGGATCCCATCTCAGATTTCATGGCCTCAAGCCACTTTGCGGAATCTGGGCTCACCATCGCTTCTTCATAGTTCGTAGGTTCATCATGATCTAGTAGCATGACTTCCAGAACTGGATTACCGTACCACTCTGGCGCGGATCTTGCTCTGGTTGATCTATGAGGTTCAGTAGTATCTTGTTCTGAAGTTTCATGATCACTATCATTAACTTCCTCACTTATTGGTGTAGGTGTCGCAGAAACAGTTTTCTGTGATGTACTACTTTCTAATAAGGGAGCGGGTACAGTTACCTCATCAAGTTCTACTTTCCTCCCACTCACTTCTTTCGAGAGAAACTCCTTCTCAAGAAACTTTCCGAATTTAGCAACAAAAGTCTTGCCTTTGGATCTGTGATAGAAGGTGTATCCAATAGTTTCCTTTGGATATCCTATGAAGACACATTTCTCCGATTTGGGTTCGAGCTTATCAGGTTGAAGCTTTTTCACATAAGCATCGCAACCCCAAACTTTAAGAAACGACAACTTTGGTTTCTTGCCAAACCACAGTTCATAAGGCGTCGTCTCAACGGATTTTGATGGTGCCCTATTTAACGTGAATGCGGCCGTCTCTAAAGCGTATCCCCAAAATGATAGCGGTAAATCAGTAAGAGACATCATAGATCGTACCATATCTAGTAAAGTACGATTACGACGTTCGGACACACCATTACGCTGTGGTGTTCCGGGTGGCGTGAGTTGCGAAACTATTCCACAATTTTTCAAATGTATACCAAACTCGTAACTCAAATATTCTCCTCCACGATCAGATCGTAGAAACTTTATTTTCTTGTTACGATGATTTTCAACTTCACTCTGAAATTCCTTGAACTTTTCAAATGTTTCAGACTTGTGTTTCATTAAGTAGATATACCCATATCTGCTTAAATCATCTGTGAAGGTGAGAAAATAACGATATCCGCCACGAGCCTCAACATTCATCGGACCACATACATCGGTATGCATGATTTCCAATAAATCTGTTGCCCTCTCCATAGTTCCAGAGAACGGTGTTTTGGTCATCTTGCCCATGAGGCACGGTTCGCAAGTACCAAGTGATTCATAATCAAGTGGTTCCAAAAGTCTATCAGTATGGAGTTTCTTCATGCGCTTTACACCGATATGACCTAAACGGCAGTGCCACAAATAAGTTGCACTATCATTATCAACTCTGCATCTTTTGGCTTCTACATTATGAATATGTGTATCACTACTATCGAGATTTAACAAGAATAGACCACTCTTCAAGGGTGCATGACCATAAAAGATATTACTCATATAAATAGAACAACCATTATTCTCCGATTTAAATGAATAACCGTCTCGCATTAAACAAGATCCAGATATAATGTTCATGCTCAACGCTGGCACCAAATAACAATTATTTAGGTCTAATATTAATCCCGAAGGTAGATGTAGAGGTAGCGTGCCGACCGCGATCACATCGCCTTTGGAACCGTTTCCCACGCGCATCGTCACCTCGTCCTTAGCTAATCTTCGCTTAATCCGTAGTCCCTGTTTCAAGTTGCAAATATTAGCAACAGAACCAGTATCAAATACCCAGGTGCTACTGCGAGCATTAGTAAGGTACACATCAATAACATGTATATCACATATACCTTTGTTCACCTTGCCATCCTTCTTATCCGCCAAATACTTGGGGCAGTTCCGCTTCCAGTGACCAGTCTGCTTGCAGTAGAAGCACTCAGTTTCAGGCTTAGGTCCAGACTTGGGTTTCTTCTCCTGAGCAGCAACTTGCTTGCCGTTCTTCTTGAAGTTCCCCTTCTTCTTCCCTTTGCCCTTTTTCTTGAAACTAGTGGTTTTGTTAACCATCAACACTTGATGCTCCTTCTTGATTTCTACCTCCGCAGCTTTCAGCATTGCGAAGAGCTCGGGAATAGTCTTGTTCATCCCTTGCATATTATAGTTCATCACGAAGCTCTTGTAGCTTGGTGGCAGTGATTGGAGAATTCTGTCAATGACGCAATCATCTGGAAGATTAACTCCCATCTGAATCAAGTGATTGTTATACCCAGACATTTTGAGTATATGCTCACTGACAGAACTGTTCTCCTCCATCTTGCAGCTATAGAACTTATTGGAGACTTCATATCTCTCAATCTGGCCATTTGCTTGAAATATTAACTTCAACTCCTAGAACATCTCATATGCTCCATGACGTTCAAAACGTCGTTGAAGTCCCGATTCTAAGCCGTAAAGCATGGCACACTGAACTATCGAGTAGTCATCAGCTTTGCTCTGCCAGACGTTCATAACATCTGGTGTTGCTCCAGCAGCAGGCCTGGCACCCAGCGGTGCTTCCAGGACGTAATTCTTCTGTGCAGCAATGAGGATAATCCTCAAGTTATGGACCCAGTCCGTGTAATTGCTACCATCATCTTTCAACTTTGCTTTCTCAAGGAACGCATTAAAATTCAACAGAACAACAGCACGAGCCATCTATCTACAATCAACATAAACAAGCAAGATACTATCAGGTACTAAGTTCATGATAAATTTAAGTTCAATTAATCATATTACTTAAGAACTCCCACTTAGATAGACATCCCTCTAATCCTCTAAGTGATCACGTGATCCAAATCAACTAAACCATGTCCGATCATCACGTGAGATGCAGTAGTTTCATCGGTGAACATCATTATGTTGATAATATCTACTATATGATTCACGCTCGACCTTTCGGTCTCCGTGTTCCGAGGCCATATCTGTATATGCTTGGCTCGTCAAGTATAACCTGAGTATGCCGCGTGTGCAACTGTTTTGCACCCGTTGTATCTGAACATAGAGCCTATCACACCCGATCATCACGTGGTGTCTTAGCACGAAGAACTTTCGCAACGGTGCATACTCAGGGAGAAGACTTCTTGATAATTTAGTGAGAGATCATCTTATAATGCTATCATCAATCAAAGCAAGATAAGATGCATAAAAGATAAACATCACATGCAATCAATATAAGTGATATGATATGGCCATCATCATCTTGTGCTTGTGATCTCCATCTCCGAAGCACCGTCATGATCACCATCGTCACCGGCGCGACACCTTGATCTCCATCGTAGCATCATTGTCGTCTCGCCAATCTTATGCTTCCACGACTATCACTACCGCTTAGCAATAAAGTAAAGCATTACATCGCGATTGCATTGCATACAATAAAGCGACAACCATATGGCTCCTGCCAGTTGCCGATAACTTGGTTACAAAACATGATCATCTCATACAATAAAAATCAGCATCATGCCTTGACCATATCACATCACAACATGCCCTGCAAAAACAAGTTAGACGTCCTCTACTTTGTAGTTGCAAGTTTTACGTGGCTGCTACGGGCTTAAGCAAGAACTCATCTCACCTACGCATCAAAACCACAACGATAGTTTGTCAAATAGACTCCGTTTTAACCTTCTCAAGGACCGGGCGTAGCCATACTCGGTTCAACTAAAGTTGGAGATACAGTCGCCCGCAAGCCATCTATGTGCAAAGCACATCGAGGGAACCGGTCTCGCGTAAGCGTACGCGTAAGGTTGGTCCAGGTCGTCTCGTCCAACAATACCGCCGAACCAAAGTATGACATGCTGGTAGGCAGTATGACTTGTATCGTCCACAACTCACTTGTGTTCTACTCGTGCAAATAACATCAAACCATAAAACCTGGCTCTGATACCACTGTTGGGGAACGTAGTAATTTCAAAAAAATTCCTACGCACACGCAAGATCATGGTGATGCATAGCAACGAGGGGGAGAGTCTGATCTACGTACCCTTGTAGATCGCAATGGAAGCGTTGACACAACATAGAGGAAGTAGTCGTACGTCTTCTTCCCGATCCGACCGATCCAAGCACCGTTACTCCGGCACCTCCGAGTTCTTAGCACACGTTCAGCTCGATGACGATCCCCGGGCTCCGATCCAGCAAAGCTTCGGGGAGGAGTTCCGTCAGCACGACGGCGTGGTGACGATCTTGATGTTCTACTGACACAGGGCTTCGCCTAAGTACTACAACGATATGATCGAGGTGGAATTTGGTGGCAGGGGGCACCGCACACGGCTAAGGAACGAACTCAAGGATCAACTTGTGTGTCTAGAGGTGCCCCCTGCCCCCGTATATAAAGGTTTCCAGGGGGAGGGCTGGCTGGCCAAGCCTATGGAGGCGCAGGAGGAGTCCTACTCCTACCGGGAGTAGAACTCCCCCCCCCAATCCTATTCCTAATAGGACTCCCAAGGGGAAAGAGAGAGAGAGAGAGGTGGCCGGCCATCTCTCCTAGTCCTAATAGGACTAGGGGAGGGGGGAGGCGCGCAGCCCACTATGGGCAGCCCCTTTCACCTTTCCACTAAAGCCCAATAAGGCCCATATGGCTCCCGGGGGGTTCCGGTAACCTCCCGGTGATCCGGTAAAATCCCGATTTCACCCGGAACACTTCCGATGTCCAAACATAGGCTTCCAATATATCAATCTTTATGTCTCGACCATTTCAAGACTCCTCGTCATGTCCGTGATCACATCCGGGACTCCGAAAAACCTTTGGTACATCAAAATGCATAAACTCATAATAACTGTCATCGTAACGTTAAGCATGCGGACCCTACGGTTCGAGAATAATGTAGACATGACCGAGACACGTATCCGGTCAATAACCAATAGCGGGACCTGGATGCCCATATTGGCTCCTACATATTCTATGAAGATCTTTATCGGTCAGACCGCATAACAACATACGTTGTTCCCTTTGTCATCGGTATGTTACTTGCCCGAGATCCGATCGTCGGTATCCAATACCTAGTTCAATCTCGTTACCGGCAAGTCTCTTTACTCGTTCTGTAATACATCATCCCGCAACTAACTCATTGCAATGCTTGCAAGGCTTGTGTAATGTGTATTACCGAGAGGGCCCAGAGATACCTCTCCGACAATCGGAGTGACAAATCCTAATCTCGAAATACGCCAACCCAACATCTACCGTTGGAGACACCTGTAGTACTCCTTTATAATCACCCAGTTACGTTGTGACGTTTGGTAGCACCCAAAGTGTTCCTCCGGCAAACGGGAGTTGCATAATCTCATAGTCATAGGAACTTTGTATAAGTCATGAAGAAAGCAATAGCAACATACTAAACGATCGAGTGCTAAGCTAATGAAATGGGTCATGTCAATCAGATCATTCAACTAATGATGTGACCTCGTTAATCAAATAACAACACATTGTTCATGGTTAGGAAACTTAACCATCTTTGATTAACGAGCTAGTCAAGTAGAGGCATACTAGTGACACTCTGTTTGTCTATGTATTCACACATGTATTATGTTTCCGGTTAATACAATTCTAGCATGAATAATAAACATTTATCATGATATAAGGAAATAAATAATAACTTTATTATTGCCTCTAGGGCATATTTCCTTCATGGAGGGCGGGGAGTGTGACAACGTACACGCTTCCCTTTACTCCATAGGGCCTTTTCCTAAGTTGCAGGGTTTGGTGGCCCGAAATTGACTTGGCTTCGCCAAAAGGCCTCATCTCCAAAGCCCGGCTCGCGAGGTGTCCCTCTCGCTGTAGGGCGGAGCCCCCTCACCTCGCTCTTGTGACATGCTATGTTTCCCTTCTTCCATTCTCAAGTCAAGGGTGAGTCCCATGCGCCAGTTTGTGGATCGCGGTCTCACGCACTAATCCCTACAGGTGCCCATAGTAGGCCGGCCGCCCTACCTAAACCAATCATCATATCGGTCCCTAGGCCCCATTGCTGGAAAGGCTCGGCTTCAAAACCGTACGTGGAGCTTCCGCCTCATACGGCTCCTCTAGGGATGGGGGTAGGCCCAGTCCAGGCTTGTGCAGTTAAGGTTGTTGTACACGACCTCAGTTGAGCATTCAGTTAGAGGCGGCGATCGCAGGTTCGCTGGAGGAGAGGGTGTTGCGAGCAAGATTGCACAAACAAAGCCCTCCTGCCCGCAGCCCTATTCTAGAAATTAGGCTGGCTACATTACTTATAACCGTAGAACGAGCAATGAATCCCCAACGACAAACGAACAAGGGGCAGGGCATTTTCGGGGAGTAGCCCCCTTCAGAAGAAACTTCCTGGCACATACATTAAGGGAGCCATCGAAAGGTGACTGAAACACCTGAAACGGGGACTACCCGAGCTAATGATAGAGGCAAGAACACTTTCCGGCCAAGTCCCATTAATTGATCATAACGATATCGCGGAAATGCTGCACGGACCCATATATATAGAAACAGAAAAAGAAGAACCTTGATACTAAACCAGATCGAACAAGGGATCTTTTTGGAAATGGGAAGATCTAGGATAGGCAGCCAACCTCCTGGAAAGAGCGATGTGCATAGACCGGGTGAGTAGGGATGCAGCTCCGTGGACCGCTTGTCGGGCCTGATAGGTGGTGGTATCACACCCTTCTCAAAGGAACCGTACGTGAGACTCTCGCCTCATACGGCTCCGTCCTAGAATCTGGACCCCCCTTTTCCTTTGACCAATGGGTCCTCGAGCCCATGGGGGTTATGAATCATTCATTCATTGATTGATTCAAGGTAGCTTTAGCCATTATGGGTAGAAGCTAGTCGCCAGAAGCGAAGCAATGATCTTCCGAGTCGGAAAGGTTCTATTTTTCTGACGCGTAAGCTACCACAAAATGAATGAAGGAAATAGCCCTGAGGATTAGAAAAACTAAAGAGGCATGGAGGGCCGACTACAAGACTACGACTACAATACAAGCCATGAGCGATAGCGAAGCCTTCAGCCTTTTTTTCGAAAGCCCCACAACTAGCTATCTTATAGCAGATAAGGCAAGCCTTCTCAACTAATCTCATGTAAACGCCTGTTCGCTAAAATCCAAATAGAAAAAGACCACTACTTATTAAACATGTAGTTGAGTGCTCCGTCGTTGTTCGGATCTTGACCGAGTCCGAGCTTCCTAAGCTCTATGCTGTTTGGGAACTCAGCAAGGATCTTACCACCTTCTTCATTAACTATATTTGAGTCTTTGGGGTACTTTAGGATTATATTACGCGTTGAAGATTTGTGCTTGTGGGCTAGGGTGAATATAGCAGACCAGCGGATGTGGTAGTTGACAATCGTTCGGACTTGGTAAAGGTTGTCGCAGCACCTGTAGTAGGACAGAGGACTTATCGCGATGCCCGTGGACCAATTTACTATGTCTCTGTCGCTGACGTTGGTCAAAGAGGCCACGTGGATTGGCCTGGGTCTTCTTCGGCTAATGAGACCTCGATCCCGAAGCCTTCGGAGTATCTTTTTGATAGGCGCCTCTATCTGTATGGGGAATTCGCTGCTGAAAGATCCCACCCAGTGTCCCCTTCCTTCCCCCGCCGCCTTCCGACCAAAGGGAGTATACAATTTCTTCTTCAGGACACTCATGCCCGATCGTGAGACTGCATGTTGAACGCCTGATGGCACCTTGCTCTGACCTGAGCTATGCAACAACGAGATCCCCCTTGATCTTTGCCGGATGTGCTTGACGGTCCCCCATAATACGCTAACTTGGGGACTTTTTAGTCCATCTTTTCCAAGAGTCTCCGCTAGTTGAACCGCGTCCAGTAGACGACCTCTTCCGCTCATCCCCTTCGTCAGCTCTTTGATAGGGATACTATAACCTAGGTCCCTAAACTTGGAATGGATGGCGGAGCGTAGGTGGCAGGCAGTTATATGGATACGGTGCTTTACCCATAGACGCTTCTCCAGCTCTCGCAAGAATTGTATGGGAGTCGTCCTCGGGGGGACTTCCCGAATGACCGTACCGGGGAATTCTACCGTACTCCGTGCAGCTATGGTTGTTGATCCTGCGGAGCCTACCCAAAGGTTCAGACCGGATTGTAGGAAGTGGGTGATACGTTTTTGTATTTCTATGAGAAGAAATACGGCACCCACGATTCCCAGTAGTAAGTCGTCGGCATATCGCGCGTAACAAATCCTTATTAATAAGGAATGGCTTTTAAAGGGGGCCAGCTTACAGGCCAGGCCTCTCTCTGACCCGATAACTAGTATCGCCTCCCCGCCCAGCTCTATCAGCAGGCCCCTTCTTTTGCAATACTTAAGAAGGTCTCTCATGGCCAAATTCTTATTAAAGCCTTCTCTACCATTGAATTCGGCCTTCGGGGTCAACCCAGCGGCTTCTATGAGGAAGGCAGCGCAAAGGAGGCTCGAGGGCTTGTTAAGGAAGGCGGCTAGGGCCGCTGAAGGGGGGAAAACGAAAGGCGTTTTCTGGTCTCCCCTTCGCGTGGGGGTGCTTGTGGGGGGGTGTGCCACGACGAAACAAGGGAATGAAAGGTCGCTTTGCGTTGGATGCTCTTTACCCTCCCCACTATGAGGGCTCTGTTGTCTTGTGGAGCGTTGAAGCTTGCTTCTTTTCCATACTTTTCTTGGTCATCAATACGACGACCTATTCTTAATAGAACCGATCTTATTTTCACTACAAGAGGAATTTCGTGCTTCTGCCGGATCCTCCCTATCTCCTGATCGAGCTTGTGTAGGTAGATATTGCCTGGTAGGGCCGGTAGTAGTACACTGTTTGGGATGGAGTCAGGGCCCTTCTCACCCCCTACGAGTCGTCCGGTGGAAAACTTTTTCTGAGTGGGGTAAAAGAACTTGGAATCATCGATCTCTTCCTTCAAGATTGAGATGAATCGATGTCGGTCGATGGTGTGAAAACACTTCCTGATGTCGAATTCCAAAAACCAGCGAGAGGTTCCCCACTCTTCCTTGATCCGTCTGAGGGCCGAGTGGCAGCCTCGACCCGAGCGGAAGTGCGATGTGTCTGGAAACTCGGGATCGTAAATGGATTCGGGTACCATTCTGATCGCCTCTTTCATGATCTTTTCTATGGGTAGAACTACTGTGAGCGGTCTAAACTTCGACCCTTCTTTCTTTCTTCATTTAAAAAAGGGGGAGCAAAGCCTGTTTTTTGCTCCGTCAATTGATAGATCAGGGCCCCTCCTGCCGGCCCGAACGAAAGGCTCTTTAAGGAAGTAGTCCCATCACTCTCGGGCCCGGCACTAACCAAGAGGAGGCGGGGCTCTCTCCAATCATTCCGAAGAGCCGAGATATCATAAAGGAAAAATTAGCTAGCTCACCAGGTTTGGACCCGGGTGAATTAGTTCAGTGAAGGAAGGGAGCCTAAACTTAAGGCTTTTCCAAGCCTTGCCGATAGGCGCCTCATGGCTCGCTCAGTTCGCTCGCAGAGTTCTTAGATCAGTAGATCTGGATAGAGTCTCGCTCATAAAGGAAGAGCAGCACGCTACCGCGGCTCGCTTCGCTTTTCGACGCGGAGCTCGCTGCTGTCTTTTTAGCTTCAAAACTACAGGCGTGCGTTAGCACTACTGTCGTGGTTTTGTCACGGCAGATGTCCTCATGAAAGGACTTAGTCATGGAGCCATCGCGACGGGTTAGCTTGAAGGGGTTAAAGCGGACGCAGGGACGCGAGAGAGTTTATACTAGTTCGGCCCCTTCGATGAAGGTAAAAGCCTACGTCTAGTTGTGATGGAATTGATGGGGTTTCGATGACTAGGGAGCAAACAAGTTTCGCCTAAGTCTCGAGTTGCTGTCTGTTGTCCTTGAACCGCCGCCAGGTCGTCCCCTTATATACACGGGTGACACCCGTCGGTTTACAGAGTCCCAACACCGGCTCATAGACATGTCCGGTTTGGTCTCTACCTATTCCTAACTTAAAATACAAGTTACATACCAACTCCGGTTTACGGCTACAGGCCTTAAACCGACTATGGGCCCTTAGCCCTCATCTGCCTTCTTGGGCGTTTAACATACTTAACTATTGGCGAAGTTAACCCGGCCCAGATAGGCATGTTCACGCCTAGTAGTAATATTCCTAACATTAGGCCCCAGATTGATTTGAATGGGTTCATATCAATCCTTAGCAAAAACTTCATCTTCAACATCTTCTTATAAATTGGTAAACCGCCGTGATGTCATCTTCTCCAACTGTCGTAAACCGGAGTGACGTCATATGTCAAAATGAAGCTATCCATTATACCTCCTTGTTTAATAGATCTGCGATAATCTAGGCGTCAATTCCGTTTCCAAACCCGCGGCCCCTTGATTCTCGCGCCTGACACATGTCCCTGTCTTTATAAATAGGACCGAAGGGTCATTTCCTTTTTCCCCTTCGCTCTCCTCTTCTTCGTCTTCCTCACGACACCCGGCTTCGGAGCACCACCGTCGTCGACCTCTGCATCAACTCGGGCCGCTGCATCACCCTGTCTTGAACCGAAGCACCGTGGCGATCTCCCGCGTCGTCCTTGACTTCGGTAAATCTCCTGACCTTTTTATCACAGATCTGTTCTAGGGTTCCATGCTCCTCTAGTATTCCTCGTCTGCTTCGTGCTCACATAGGATATATCCTTTTAGATGAATCTTGTGAACCTTTGCTCTGCACCACGGTAGTTTTTAATATCCGCCTTCACTTTGATATGTTTGGACCGTAGATCTGATCCATAGCTTTGCTTCACTGACTTCACACTGCTCCTTCTAGGTTTTGAATATTTATCCTTTTTACGAACACGCTCTAGATCCAATATTATAGCAGAATCTTGTGAAATATGTTTCTGCATACTTATTCATTTACAATCTCATTTCTTACAATGTTTAGACCACGCGGTTTAACTTTGTAGAAAAGAATTACCAAACCGGTATATACCATTAGTCCCCTCGTTGAACCGCCAAGATTCTTTAGCCAGGCACTGCCGTTTCGCAAACTCCGGTTTATAAGAAACTTCCTCCGGTTTAGCAATGTGTACACCAGTGTGTATTTGACCAGCATATTTTTGAACCAGAATTACTGCCTTTGTAGATCGTGTCATGGCTAAACAAGTGTACGAGTGCAACTGGGTTCCCTCTCGCGTGACCGAGACTCAGTTGAACAATTTAGTCAAAACTGGCGCTTTGAGCAGTAAAGAGGTTATCCATTGGAGGGTCCCCGGTACAGAATGTCCTCCCACGCCTCAAGAGGGAGAGGTTGTTGTTTTCGCAGATCATCTAGCCCGGGGCTTCAATCCTCCCGGTTCAAAATTTTACCGGGATGTCTTAGCCAATTTCCAACTCCATCCGCAAGACACCGGCCCAAATTCCGTAACCAACATATGTCACTTCCAAGTACTCTGTGAGGTATTCTTTCAAGAGGAGCCCACCGTTGACTTGTTCAGAGACTGCTTCCATCTAAACCGCCGCATAGAGTTTACCGATGGTCCCCATACAGAATTAGGTGGTATGGCGATTCAGAAAAGGAAAGAGGTCACCTATCCTCACGTCAAACTGCACAGTCATCCCAAAGAGTGGAACCAAACATGGTTTTACTGCAAAGACACCTCTCCTTCTGAAGAAAACCCCTTGCCTGGTTATCGTCCGGAGTGGCTAAGCAATACGCACCCCTTTCCACAGAGGTTGACCGCCAAGGAGAGAAGCAACTATACTCCTCAACTAGCGAAGCTCAGGGCCTTCATGGCTAACGGTTTAACAGGGGTTGATCTTGCTCGCTGTTGGATATCTTGGAGCATATTGCCCCTAAGCCAGCGCTCTGGTTTAATGTGCGAATACACTGGCAGCGTCAATGACCCGCTGCGGCATATTGACATCCAGCTCACGGATGATGAAGTTACGGAGGCCATGAAGAAGATACTGAACGAACCGGAGGCCCTCTATGCTCGAACCGGCTTGCTTCCCTTCCGTGCCACCAACAAACCGCCAGCCGTAAGATTCGTACTTTACTTTTTATTGAATCTGTCCTTGCTCACTTTACCAATTTTTAATATCAACATCTTTCAAATAGGGTGATGATCCGTTTTGGAGCAAGAAACTTCCACGGGAGAAACCGGAGAAGCCAGAAAAACCGGAGAGACCAACCCCGCCCAAAACCAAAGTTGTTAAAAGGCCAGCTAACAGGAAGAAAACCACTGCGTCTTCTGATCCGGCAGCTGACGATGATGTGGGTAATCCAGACCTTGAGGTAGAGCTTGATTCACTTGGCTTATTTTTCGCACGCCTTATTGATAATGATTATTGCCAGGATGACACCGAAGTCAGCCGCGCTAATGCTGTACAGGTAATTGTTCTCTCCTCCGATTCAGACCCTTTGCCTTCACAAAAAATCCGTCGGGCAAACCGGAAAGTTAAATTTTCTCATCCTCTTGCTTATTTGGACCCAAACTTTCTTATGAAGACACAACAGCATGAAGCTCGCCGCACGATCCCCCAACACAAGATGATGACTTTGTTGCTGAAGAACCACATGTTGACACATCAGGTCCTGTTGACCAGCCCACAAGCCCGGTCCAGATTGATAGAATGACCAGTCCATCGAAGCAAGCTGATAAACCAGCGACTCCAATGCAAACCGGTGAAGCCAAAGATGATGATCTTATTATTACTGGCATTGGTCGTACCAAGCCCGGCAATCCTGTCGCTTTATCAAAACACACTGCCAAGGAAGAATTTGCTGCAATTGGTAAGGGCAAATGGAATGTCGACTTGTCAACCTAGGCCACTCTGTCTCCCCAGGATCTCCATTCTGGCTATCTGAACCGGTTATACACCAGCCTTGACTATGAAGCCGGTCTGGTTAATATGATGAAGGACAAATATGAGGTAATTTCCATATACTCCTCTGCTTGTAATCTGTCAACTCCAATAGCCCCCAAGTGACGATTTAAGATATTAACTTAAACCGAGACTTTTTCAATGTGAACTTCAACGCATCTGAATTTTGCTGATGTAGCCCTCAAGGGCCGGTTCAACTTAACATAGTTAAACTGGGACTTTAGGAAAAAAGTATCAATAATTATTGAGCAAATAGCCATTAGCCCCCAAGTGCCAAGTTGAATACTTGTATTGAACTTGGGACTTCATAAAAATTGTAGGATGAAGATCAAATAGGCATTAGCCCCCAAGTACCGAGGGCATAACTCGTTATGTGGTTGGTACTTCACTTCTGTACCGTCATCTGAATCACATTACTGTCTGTATGTAGGCTGAGAAGAGCAAAAGAGAAAACCAAATCGCCGATCTGTAAGAAAATCTGACGTCCCAACAAGCTAAAACCTCCAAAGCCAAAGATGAATTAACCAGTGCTTTAAGCGCCATGGAGCAGCTTAAGGAGGGCTTCAAGAAGGAGCGGGCGGATTGGGCCATTGAAAAATCCGCTTTAACCAAACGAGCAGAAAATGCTGAGGCTGCACTGAAACCGGTAGTGGATGAACTAACCAGCATAAAGCGGTAAGTGCATGCCATGACTACTGCTATCTTCGGTAAGCCGGTTTGATTTCTGGATTGACTCGGCCGTCTTATAGAGCTGTCGGTTTGTTTAACCCTTTGTAATATTTCAGGGACACGCATTGGTCACTTGGGGTCATACGTGCGGAAGAAATTGAAAGCCGCCTACACATTGATCGAACAATTGTATACGGGTGCGCAGCGGATCATTTCTACTGCATCCCACAACAATCCGGCACCCACCTTGATCCAGGACACCCTGAAAAGGTTGTCTATGCTTCCTGCCCGGGTTGAAGAGCTGAAAAAATCTGCTGCTCGAACCGGTGCTATAAATGCCTTGATCCGGGCAAAAGCGTGGGTGCCAGATTTCGACCCTGTTGAAGCAGCTCAGGGCTATCCCAGCTTGAAGGAAGACGGGTCACAGTTTAGTGAAGCGGATGTGCGAGCAATAAACCGGGAGGTGCGTCCTCTAGCTTGTCAATTGGTCGAAGAGGCAGACTTGTCTCATTATCAAGCCCAACATGATGACCAAAACAAGCGAGTAGCTGCACCAATTCCTGAAGCGAAAAACCTTATCCCTCCAATCCGTAAGCATACTTACGCTCCTGATATTGAACCGTCGTTGCTGATCCATGATGAAGCTGTCTTTCAAGCATTAATGGGAATTGACTGGACAACTGTTGATTTCCAGCCGCTGGGTAGAGAAGCAGAGGTTGAAGCGGCATGAGATGACCCGCAACCATCAGGCCAGGCTGGTGACCAAGCTTGAACCGGAATCCGGTTTAAATTGCTGCTCCTTTCTGTTCTACGGAAAAACAATGATCTTATTTGGGCACCGTGTTGCCTTGTAATAGGCTAGCCGATACTCTTGATTTTGATATTCCTTCGTGCATAATTACTGCAACTTGTGCTTCCTTTGGGTGATGAAATTTCCAAAGTATTTTCTTCAATCAAAAAACTTAAAGCGCCGCCACGGTTGTACCGCCAGGCAGATTATGATTTCTATATATATGAAATCAAATATCTTAAATTTAAACACATGATCCAATCTTGTGATACATAATACCTGCCATCGTTGGGCATGAAGTTGGCTTGGCCAATCTTAAAGCGGAGGTTTATGAACCCATACCGTCAGAGGAGAAAACCGCTCCTGTATATATAATGCCGGTTTACCATGTAAACCGTGCCGGGTTATGATAAACACCGTGTTACCCCATAATAGGATGTTAACAAAAAAGTAAACCGGGCAAATAGTCTCCGGATGAAGAACGGACCGTGTTCCGTCAATTGACAGTTGAACCGGTTTAAGAATTGTCGGTTTAAAAACGCAACAAAGAAATATTTATCAAAGAAAATTTCAAGCAAAGGCAATGATAAAACCGTTTGCAAAAAGTGAAGGAAATATGCCCTAGAGGCAATAATAAAGTTATTATTTATTTCCTTATATCATGATAAATGTTTATTATTCATGCTAGAATTGTATTAACCGAAAACATAATACATGTGTGAATACATAGACAAACAGAGTGTCACTAGTATGCCTCTACTTGACTAGCTCGTTAATCAAAGATGGCTATGTTTCCTAACCATGAACAAAGAGTTGTTATTTGATTAATGAGGTCACATCATTAGTTGAATGATCTGATTGACATGACCCATTCCATTAGCTTAGCACCCGATCATTTAGTATGTTGCTATTGCTTTCTTCATGACTTATGCATGTTCCTATGACTATGAGATTATGCAACTCCCGTTTGCCGGAGGAACACTTTGTGTGCTACCAAACGTCACAATGTAACTGGGTGATTATAAAGGAGCTCTACAGGTGTCTCCAAAGGTAGATGTTGGGTTGGCGTATTTCGAGATTAGGATTTGTCACTCCGATTGTCGGAGAGGTATCTCTAGGCCCTCTCGGTAATGCACATCACATAAGCCTTGCAAGCATTGCAACTAATGAGTTAGTTGCGAGATGATGTATTACAGAACGAGTAAAGAGACTTGCCAGTAACGAGATTGAACTAGGTATTGGATACCGACGATCGAATCTCGGGCAAGTAACATACCGATGACAAAGGGAACAACGTATGTTGTTGTGCGGTCTGACCGATAAAGATCTTCGTAGAATATGTAGGAGCCAATATGGGCATCCAGGTCCCGCTATTGGTTATTGACCGGAGATGTGTCTCAGTCATGTCTGCATTATTCTCGAACCGTAGGGTCCGCACGCTTAACGTTATGATGACAGTTATTATGAGTTTATGCATTTTGATGTACCGAAGTTAGTTCGGAGTCCCGGATGTGATCACGGACATGACAAGGAGTCTCGAAATGGTCGAGACATAAAGATTGATATATTGGAAGCCTATGTTTGGATATCGGAAGTGTTCCGGGTGAAATCGGGATTTTACCGGAGTACCGGGAGGTTACCGGAACCCCCCGGGAGCTATATGGGCCTTAGTGGGCTTTAGTGGAAAGGAGAAAGGGGCAGCCCAAGGTGGGCCGCGCGCCTCCCCCCTCCCCTAGTCCTATTAGGACAAGGAGAGGTGGCCGGCCCCCTCTCTCTCTTTCCCCCCTCAAGGAATCCTATTCCAACTAGGATTGGGGGGAAGTCCTACTCCCGGTAGGAGTAGGACTCCTCCTGCGCCCTCCTCCTGGCCGGCCGCACCCTCCCCCTTGGCTCCTTTATATACGGGGGTAGGGGGCACCTCTAGACACACAAGTTGATCCTTGAGATCGTTCCTTAGCCGTGTGCGGTGCCCCCTGCCACCATATTCCACCACGATCATATTGTAGCGGTGCTTAGGCGAAGCCCTGCGACGGTAGAACATCAAGATCGTCACCACGCCGTCGTGCTGACGGAACTCCTCCCCGACGCTTTGTTGGATTGGAGCCCCGGGATCGTCATCGACCTGTACGTGTGCTAAGAACTCGGAGGTGCCGGAGTAACGGTGCTTGGATCGGTCGGATCGGGAATACGTACGACTACTTCCTCTACGTTACGTCAACACTTCCGCAGTCGGTCTATGTGGGTACATAGACAACACTCTCCCCTCTTGATGCTATGCATCACCATGATCTTGCGTGTGTGTAGGAAATTTTTTGAAATTACTGCGTTCCCCAACAGTGGCATCCGAGCCGAGGTTTTATGGTTTGATGTTATATGCACGAGTAGAACACAAGTGAGTTGTGGGCGATATAAGTCATACTGCCTACCAGCATGTCATACTTTGGTTCAGCGGTATTGTTGGAGGAGACGACCCGGACCGACATTACGCGTACGCTTAAGCGAGACTGGTTCTCCCGACGTGCTTTACACATAGGTGGCTTGCGGGCGACTGTCTCTCCAACTTTAGTTGAACCGAGTGTGGCTACGCCCGGTCCTTGCAAAGGTTAAAACGGAGTCTATTTGACAAACTATCATTGTGGTTTTGATGCATAGGTGAGATTAGTTCTTGCTTAATCCCGTAGCAGCCACGTAAAACTTGCAACAACAAAGTAGAGGACGTCTAACTTGTTTTTGCAGGGCATGTTGTGATGTGATATGGTCAAGACATGATGCTGAATTTTATTGTATGAGATGATAATGTTTTGTAACCGAATTATCGGCAACTGGCAGGAGCCATATGGTTGTCGCTTTATTGTATGCAATGCAATCGCGATGTAATGCTTTACTTTATCACTAAGCGGTAGCGATAGTCATAGAAGCATAAGATTGGCGAGACGACAATGATGCTACGATGGAGATCAAGGTGTCGCGCCGGTGAGGATGGTGATCATGATGGTGTTTCGGAGATGGAGACCACAGGCACAAGATGATGATGGCCATATCATATCACTTATATTGATTGCATGTGATGTTTATCTTTTATGCATCTTATCTTTCTTTGATTGACGGTAGCATTATAAGATGATCTCTCACTAAATTATCAAGAAGTGTTCTCACTGAATATGCACCGTTGCGAAAGTTCTTCGTGCTGAGACACCACGTGATGATCGGGTGTGATAGGCTCTACGTTCAAATACAACGGGTGCAAAACAGTTGCACACGCGGAATACTCAGGTTATACTTGACGAGCCAAGCATATACAGATATGGCCTCGGAACACGGAGACCGAAAGGTTGAGCGTGCATCATATAGTAGATATGATCAACATAGCGATGTTCACCAATGAAACTACTCCATCTCACATGATGATCGGACATGGTTTAGTTGATTTGGATCACGTGATCACTTAGAGGATTAGAGGGATGTCTATCTAAGTGGGAGTTCTTAAGTAATTTGATCAACTGAACTTAAACTTATCATGAACTTAGTACCTGATAGTA
This sequence comes from Triticum monococcum, assembly GCA_034509565.1. Lineage (NCBI taxonomy): Eukaryota > Viridiplantae > Streptophyta > Magnoliopsida > Poales > Poaceae > Triticum > Triticum monococcum. The sequence goes on along the minus strand of CM067843.1, from coordinate 57,634,996 downwards.
TCTTGCTTGTTTATGTTTGATTGTAGATAGATGGCTCGTGCTGTTGTTCCATTGTATTTTAATGCGTTCCTTGAGAAAGCAAAGTTGAAAGATGATGGTAGAAATTACACGGACTGGGTCCGTAACTTGAGGATTATCCTCATTGCTGCTCAGAAGAATTACGTCCTGGAAGCACCGTTGGGTGCCAGGCCTGCTGCTGGAGCAACACCAGATGTTATGAACATCTGGCAGAGCAAAGCTGATGACTACTCGATAGTTCAGTGTGCCATGCTTTATGGCTTAGAATCGGGACTTCAACGATGTTTTGAACGTCATGGAGCATATGAGATGTTCCAGGAGTTGAAGTTAATATTTCAAGCAAATGCCCGGATTGAGAGATATGAAGTCTCCAATAAGTTCTATAGCTGCAAGATGGAGGAGAACAGTTCTGTCAGTGAGCATATACTCAAAATGTCTGGGTATAATAATCACTTGATTCAATTGGGAGTTAATCTTCCAGATGATTGTGTCATTGACAGAATTCTCCAATCACTGCCACCAAGCTACAGGAGCTTCGTGATGAACTATAATATGCAAGGGATGAACAAGACTATTCCCGAGCTCTTCGCAATGCTGAAAACTACGGAGGTAGAAATCAAGAAGGAGCATCAAGTGTTGATGGTCAATAAGACCACTAGTTTCAAGAAAAAGGGCAAAGGGAAGATGAAAGGGAACTTCAAGAAGAACTGCAAGCAAGTTGCTTCTCAAGAGAAGAAACCTAAGTCTAGACCTAAGCCTGAAACTGAGTGCTTCTACTGCAAATAGACTGGTCACTGGAAGCGGAACTGCCCCAAGTATTTGGCGGATAAGAAGGATGGCAAGGTGAACAAAGGTATATGTGATATACATGTTATTGATGTGTACCTTACTAATGCTCGCAGTAGCACCTGGGTATTTGATACTGGTACTATTGCTAATATTTGCAACTTGAAACAGGGACTACGGATTAAGCAAAGATTGGCTAAGGACGAGGTGACGATGCGCGTGGGAAACGGTTCCAAAGTCGATGTGATCGCGGTCGGCACGCTACCTCTACATCTACCTTCGGGATTAATATTAGACCTAAATGATTGTTATTTGGTGCCAGCGTTGAGCATGAACATTATATCTGGATATTGTTTAATGCGAGACGGTTATTCATTTAAATCAGAGAATAATGGTTGTTCTATTTATATGAGTAATATCTTTTATGGTCATGCACCCTTGAAGAGTGGTCTATTCTTATTGAATCTCGATAGTAGTGATACACATATTCATAATGTTGAAGCCAAAAGATGCAGAGTTGATAATGATGGTGCAACTTATTTGTGGCATTGCCGTTTAGGTCATATCGGTGTAAAGAGCATGAAGAAACTCCATACTGATGGACTTTTGGAACCTCTTGATTATGAATCACTTGGTACTTGCGAACCGTGCCTCATGGGCAAGATGACTAAGACACCGTTCTCCGGTACTATGGAGAGAGCAACAGATTTGTTGGAAATCATACATACAGATGTATGTGGTCCGATGAATGTTGAGGCTCGTGGCGGATATCGTTATTTTCTCACCTTCACAGATGACTTAAGCAAATATGGGTATATCTACTTAATGAAACATAAGTCTGAAACATTTGAAAAGTTCAAAGAATTTCAGAGTGAAGTTGAAAATCATCGTAACAAGAAAATAAAGTTTCTACGATCTGATCATGGAGGAGAATATTTGAGTTACGAGTTTGGTATACATTTGAAAAATTGTGGAATAGTTTCGCAACTCACGCCACCCGGAACACCACAGCGTAATGGTGTGTCCAACGTCGTAATCGTACTTTACTAGATATGGTGCGATCTATGATGTCTCTTACTGATTTACCGCTATCGTTTTGGGGATACGCTCTAGAGACGACCGCATTCACGTTAAATAGGGCACCATCAAAATCCGTTGAGACGACGCCTTATGAACTGTGGTTTGGCAAGAAACCAAAGTTGTCGTTTCTGAAAGTTTGGGGTTGCGATGCTTATGTGAATAAGCTTCAACCTGATAAGCTCGAACCCAAATCGGAGAAATGTGTCTTCATAGGATATCCAAAGGAAACTATTGGATACACCTTCTATCACAGATCCGAAGGCAAGACTTTTGTTGCTAAATTCGGAAACTTTCTGGAGAAGGAGTTTCTCTCGAAAGAAGTGAGTGGGAGGAAAGTAGAACTTGACGAGGTAACTGTACCTGCTCCCTTGTTGGAAAGTAGTACATCACAGAAAACTGTTTCTGCGACACCTACACCAATAAGTGAGGAAGTTAATGATAATGATCATGAAACTTCAGATCAAGATACTACTGAACCTCGTAGATCAACCAGAGTGAGATCCGCGCCAGAGTGGTATGGTAATCCTGTTCTGGAATTCATGCTACTAGATCATGATGAACCTACGAACTATGAATAAGCGATGGTGAGCCCAGATTCCGCAAAATGGCTTGAAGCCATGAAATCTGAGATGGGATCCATGTATGAGAACAAAGTATGGACTTTGGTTGACTTGCCCGATGATCGGCAAGCAATTGAGAATAAATGGATCTTCAAGAAGAAGACTGACGCTGACGGTAATGTTACTGCCTACAAAGCTCGACTTGTCGCAAAAGGTTTTCGACAAGTTCAAGGGGTTGACTATGATGAGACCTTCTCACCCGTAGCGATGCTTAAGTCTGTCCGAATCATGTTAGCAATTGCCGCATTTTATGATTATGAAATTTGGCAAATGGATGTCAAAACTGCATTCCTGAATGGATTTCTGGAAGAAGAGTTGTATATGATGCAACCGGAAGGTTTTGTCGATCCAAAGGGAGCTAACAAAGTGTGCAAGCTCCAGCGATCCATTTATGGACTGGTGCAAGCCTCTCGGAGTTGGAATAAACGCTTTGATAGTGTGATCAAAGCATTTGGTTTTATACAGACTTTCAGAGAAGCCTGTATTAACAAGAAAGTGAATGGCAGCTCTGTAGCATTTCTGATATTATATGTGGATGACATATTACTAATTGGAAATGATATAGAATTTCTGGATAGCATAAAGGGATACTTGAATAAGAGTTTTTCAATGAAAGACCTCGGTGAAGCTACTTACATATTAGGCATAAAGATCTACAGAGATAGATCAAAACGCTTAATTGGACTTTCACAAAACACATACCTTGACAAGATTTTGAAGAAGTTCAAAATGGATCAAGCAAAGAAAGGGTTCTTGCCTGTGTTACAAGGTGTGAAGTTGAGTCAGACTCAATGCCCGACCACTGCAGAAGATAGAGAGAAAATGAAAGATGTTCCCTATGCTTCAGCCATAGGCTCTATCTGTATGCAATGCTGTGTACCAGACCTGATGTGTGCCTTGCTATAAGTTTAGCAGGGAGGTACCAAAGTAATCCAGGAGTGGATCACTGGACAGCGGTCAAGAACATCCTGAAATACATGAAAAGGACTAAGCATATGTTTCTCGTATATGGAGGTGACAAAGAGCTCATCGTAAAAGGTTACGTTGATGCAAGCTTTGACACTGATCCGGACGATTCTAAATCGCAAATCGGATACGTGTTTACATTAAACGGTGGAGCTGTCAGTTGGTGCAGTTCTAAACAAAGCGTCGTAGCGGGATCTACATGTGAAGCGGAGTACATAGCTGCTTCGGAAGCAGCCAACAAAGGAGTCTGGATGAAGGAGTTCATATCCGATGTAGGTGCCATACCTAGTGCATCGGGTCCAATGAAAATCTTTTGTGACAATACTGGTGCAATTGCCTTGGCAAAGGAATCCAGATTTCACAAGAGGACCAAGCACATCAAGAGACGCTTCAATTCCATCCGGGATCTAGTCCAGGTAGGAGACATAGAGATTTGCAAGATACATACGGATCTGAATGTTGCAGACCCGTTGACTAAGCCTCTTCCACAAGCAAAACATGATCAGCACCAAGGCTCCATGGGTGTTAGAATCATTACTGTATAATCTAGATTATTGACTCTAGTGCAAGTGGGAGACTGAAGGAAATATGCCCTAGAGGCAATAATAAAGTTATTATTTATTTCCTTATATCATGATAAATGTTTATTATTCATGCTAGAATTGTATTAACCGGAAACATAATACATGTGTGAATACATAGACAAACAGAGTGTCACTAGTATGCCTCTACTTGACTAGCTCGTTAATCAAAGATGGTTATGTTTCCTAACCATGAACAAAGAGTTGTTATTTGATTAACGAGGTCACATCATTAGTTGAATGATCTGATTGACATGACCCATTCCATTAGCTTAGCACACGATCGTTTAGTATGTTGCTATTGCTTTCTTCATGACTTATAAATGTTCTTATGACTATGAGATTATGCAACTCCTGTTTGCCGGAGGAACACTTTGTGTGCTACCAAATGTCACAACGTAACTGGGTGATTATAAAGGAGCTCTACAAGTGTCTCCAAAGGTAGATGTTGTTGGGAAACGTAGTAATTTCGAAAAATTTCCTACGCACACGCAAGATCATGGTGATGCATAGCAACGAGGGGGAGAGTATTGTCTACGTACCAACGCAGACCGACTGCGGAAGCGATCTCACAACGTAGAGGAAGTAGTCGTACGTCTTCTTCCCGATCTGACCGATCCAAGCACCGTTACTCCGGCGCCTCCGAGTTCTTAGCACACGTTCGGCTCGATGACGATCCTCGGGCTCCGATCCAGCAAAGCGTCGAGGAAGAGTTCCGTCAGCACAACGGCGTGGTGACGATCTTGATGTACTACCGACGCAGGGCTTCGCCTAAGCTCTACAACGATATGACCGAGGTGGAATTTGGTGGCAGGGGGCACCGCACACGGCTAAGGAACGATCAACAATGATCAACTTGTGTGTTTATGGGATGCCCCCTGCCCCCGTATATAAAGGAGCAGGGGGAGGGGGTTCGGCCGGCTAGGGAGAGGGCGCGGGAGGAGTCCTACTCCTACCGGGAGTAGGACTCCCCCCCTCAATCCTATTCCAACTAGGACTCTCAAGGGGGAAAGGAGAGAGAGGGGGGCCGGCCCCTTCTCCTAGTCCTACTAGGACTTGGGAAAAGGGGGGGCGCGTGGCCAGCTGTGGGCTGCCCCTTTTCTCTTTTCCACTAAGGCCCAATAGGCCCATTAGCCTCCCGGGGGGTTCCGGTAACCCTCCCGGTATTCCGGTAAAATCCCGATTTCACCCAGAACACTTCCGGTGTCCAAACATAGGCTTCCAATATATCAATCTTTACGTCTCGACCATTTCGAGACTCCTCGTCATGTCCGTGATCACATCTGGGACTCCGAACAACCTTCGGTACATCAAAATGCATAAACTCATAATAACTGTCATCGTAACGTTAAGCGTGCGGACCCTACGGTTCGAGAACAATGTAGACATGACCGAGACATGTCTCCGGTCAATAACCAATAGCGGGACCTGGATGCCCATATTGGCTCCTACATATTCTACGAAGATCTTTATCGGTCAGACCGCATAACAACATACGTTGTTCCCTTTGTCATCGGTATGTTACTTGCCCGACATTCGATCGTCGGTATCCAATACCTAGTTCAATCTCGTTACTGGCAAGTCTCTTTACTCGTTCCGTAATACATCATCTCATAACTAACATCTTAGTTATTATGCTTGCAAGGCTTATGTGATGTGTATTACCGAGAGGGCCCAGAGATACCTCTCCGACAATCGGAGTGACAAACCCTAATCTCGAAATACGCCAACCCAACATCTACCATTGGAGACACCTGTAGTACTCCTTTATAATCACCAAGTTACGTTGTGACGTTTGGTAGTACCCAAAGTGTTCCTCCGGTAAACGGGAGTTGCATAATCTCATAGTTATAGAAACATGTATAAGTCATGAAGAAAGCAATAGCAACATACTAAACGATCGGGTGCTAAGCTAATGGAATGGGTCATGTCAATCAGATCATTCAACTAATGATGTGACCTCGTTAATCAAATAACAACTCTTTGTTCATGGTTAGGAAACATAACCATCTTTGATTAACGAGCTAGTCAAGTAGAGGCATACTAGTGACACTCTGTTGGTCTATGTATTCACACATGTATTATGTTTCCGGTTAATACAATTCTAGCATGAATAATAAACATTTATCATGATATAAGGAAATAAATAATAACTTTATTACTGCCTCTAGGGCATATTTCCTTCAGTCTCCCACTTGCACTAGAGTCAATAATCTAGATTACACAGTAATGATTCTAACACCCATGGAGCCTTGGTGTTGATCATGTTTTGCTCGTGGAAGAGGCTTAGTCAACGGGTCTGTAACATTCAGATCCGTATGTATCTTGCAAATCACTATGTCTCCCACCTGGACTAAATCCCGGATGGAGTTGAAGCGTCTCTTGATGTGTTTGGTCCTTTTGTGAAATCTGGATTCCTTTGCCAAAGCAATTGCACCAGTATTGTCACAAAAGATTTTCATTGGACCCGATGCACTAGGTATGACACCTAGATCGGATATGAACTCCTTCATCCAGACTCCTTCGTTTGCTGCTTCCGAAGCAGCTATGTATTCCGCTTCACATGTAGATCCCGCTACGACGCTTTGTTTAGAACTGCACCAACTGACAGCTCCACCGTTTAAAGTAAACACGTATCCGGTTTGCGATTTAGAATTGTCCGGATCAGTGTCAAAGCTTGCATCAACGTAACCTCTTATGGTGAGCTCTTTGTCACCTCCATATACGAGAAACATATCCTTAGTCCTTTTCAGGTATTTCAGGATGTTCTTGACCGCTGTCCAGTGATCCACTCCTGGATTACTTTGGTACCTCCCTGCTAAACTTATAGCAAGGCACACATCAGGTCTGGTACACAGCATTGCATACATGATAGAGCCTATGGCTGAAGCATAGGGAACATCTTTCATTTTCTCTCTATCTTCTGCAGTGGTCGGGCATTGAGTCTGACTCAACTTTACACCTTGTAACACAGGCAAGAACCCTTTCTTTGCTTGATCCATTTTGAACTTCTTCAAAATCTTGTCAAGGTATGTGCTTTGTGAAAGTCCAATTAAGCGTTTTGATCTATCTCTATAGATCTTTATGCCTAATATGTAAGCAGCTTCCCCGAGGTCTTTCATCGAAAAACTTTTATTCAAGTATCCCTTTATGCTATCCAGAAATTCTATATCATTTCCAATCAGCAATATGTCATCCACATATAATATCAGAAATGCTACAGAGCTCCCACTCACTTTCTTGTAAATACAGGCTTCTCCAAAAGTCTGTATAAAGCCAAATGCTTTGATCACACTATCAAAGCGTTTATTCCAACTCCGAGATGCTTGCACCAGTCCATAAATGGATCGCTGGAGTTTGCACACTTTGTTAGCTCCCTTCGGATCGACAAAACCTTCTGGTTGCATCATATACAACTCTTCTTCCAGAAATCCATTCAGGAATGCAGTTTTGACATCCATTTGCCATATTTCATAATCATAAAACGCAGCAATTGCTAACATAATTCTGACGGACTTAAGCATCACTACGGGTGAGAAGGTCTCATCGTAGTCAACCCCTTGAACTTGTCGAAAACCTTTTGCGACAAGTCGAGCTTTATAGACAGTAATATTACCGTCAGCGTCAGTCTTTTTCTTGAAGATCCATTTATTCTCAATTGCTTGCCGATCATCGGGCAAGTCAACCAAAGTCCATACTTTGTTCTCATACATGGATCCCATCTCAGATTTCATGGCCTCAAGCCACTTTGCGGAATCTGGGCTCACCATCGCTTCTTCATAGTTCGTAGGTTCATCATGATCTAGTAGCATGACTTCCAGAACTGGATTACCGTACCACTCTGGTGCGGATCTCACTCTGGTTGATCTACGTGGTTCAGTAGTATCTTGTCCTGAAGTTTCATGATCATCATCATTAGCTTCCTCACTAATTGGTATAGGTGTTGCAGAAACAGTTTTCTGTGATGTACTATTTTCCAATAAGGGAGCAGGTACAGTTACCTCGTCAAGTTCTACTTTCCTCCCACTCACTTCTTTCGAGAGAAACTCCTTCTCTAGAAATGATCCATTCTTAGCAACGAATGTTTTGCCTTCGGATCTGTGATAGAAGGTATACCCAACAATTTCCTTTGGGTATCCTATGAAGACACATTTCTCCGCTTTGGGTTCGAGCTTATCAGGTTGAAGCTTTTTCACATAAGCATCGCAGCCCCAAACTTTAAGAAATGACAACTTTGGTTTCTTGCCAAACCATAGTACATAAGGTGTCGTCTCAACGGATTTTGATGGTGCCCTATTTAACGTGAATGCGGCCGTCTCTAAAGCATAACCCCAAAACGATAGCGGCAAATCAGTAAGAGACATCATAGATCGCACCATATCTAGTAAAGTACGATTACGACGTTCGGACACACCATTACGCTGTGGTGTTCCGGGTGGCGTGAGTTGCGAAACTATTCCACAATTTTTCAAATGTATACCAAACTCGTAACTCAAATATTCTCCTCCATGATCAGATCGTAGAAACTTTATTTTCTTGTTACGATGATTTTCTACTTCACTCTGAAATTCCTTGAACTTTTCAAATGTTTCAGACTTATGTTTCATTAAGTAGATATACCCATATCTGCTTAAATCATCTGTGAAGGTGAGAAAATAACGATATCCGCCACGAGCCTCAATATTCATCGGACCACATACATCGGTATGTATGATTTCCAATAAATCTGTTGCTCTCTCCATAGTACCGGAGAACAGTGTTTTAGTCATCTTGCCTATGAGGCACGGTTCGCAAGTACCAAGTGATTCATAATCAAGTGGTTCCAAAAGCCCATCAGTATGGAGTTTCTTCATGCGCTTTACACCGATATGACCTAAACGGCAGTGCCACAAATAAGTTGCACTATCATTATCAACTCTGCATCTTTTGGCTTCTACATTATGAATATGTGTATCACTACTATCGAGATTCCATAAGAATAGACCACTCTTCAAAGGTGCATGACCATAAAAGATATTACTCATATAAATAGAACAACCATTATTCTCTGATTTAAATGAATAACCGTCTCGCATCAAACAAGATCCAGATATAATGTCCATGCTCAACGCTGGCACCAAGTAACAATTATTTAGGTCTAATATTAATCCCGAAGGTAGATGTAGAGGTAGCGTGTCGACCGCGATCACATCGACTTTGGAACCGTTTTCCACGCGCATCGTCACCTCGTCCTTTGCTAGCGTCCGCTTATTCCGTAGTCCCTGTTTCGAGTTGCAAATATTAGCAACAGAACCAGTATCAAATACCCAGGTGCTACTGCGAGCTCTAGTAAGGTACACATCAATAACATGTATATCACATATACCTTTGTTCACCTTGCCATCCTTCTTATCCGCCAAATACTTGGGGCAGTTTCGCTTCCAGTGACCAGTCTGCTTGCAGTAGAAGCACTCAGTTTCAGGCTTAGGTTCAGACTTGGGTTTCTTCTCCTGAGCAGCAACTTGCTTGCTGTTCTTCTTGAAGTTTCCCTTCTTCTTCCCTTTGCCCTTTTTCTTGAAACTAGTGGTTTTGCTAACCATCAACACTTGATGCTCCTTCTTGATTTCTACCTCCGCAGCTTTCAGCATTGCGAAGAGCTCGGGAATAGGCTTGTTCATCCCTTGCATATTATAGTTCATCACGAAGCTCTTGTAGCTTGGTGGCAGTGATTGGAGAATTCTGTCAATGACGCAATCATCTGGAAGATTAACTCCCATCTGAATCAAGTGATTATTATACCCAGACATTTTGAGTATATGCTCACTGACAGAACTGTTCTCCTCCATCTTGCAGCTATAGAACTTATTGGAGACTTCATATCTCTCAATTCGGGCATTTGCTTGAAATATTAACTTCAACTCCTGGAACATCTCATATGCTCCATGACGTTCAAAACATCGTTGAAGTCCCGATTCTAAGCCGTAAAGCATGGCACACTGAACTATCGAGTAGTCATCAGCTTTGCTCTGCCAGACGTTCATAACATCTGGTGTTGCTCCAGCAGCAGGCCTGGCACCTAGCGGTGCTTCCAAGACGTAATTCTTCTGTGCAGCAATGAGGATAATCCTCAGGTTACGGACCCAGTCCGTGTAATTGCTACCATCATCTTTCAACTTTGCTTTCTCAAGGAACGCATTAAAATTCAACGGAACAACAGCACGAGCCATCTATCTACAATCAACATAACAAGCAAGATACTATCAGGTACTAAGTTCATGATAAGTTTAAGTTCAGTTAATCAAATTACTTAGGAACTCACACTTAGATAGACATCCCTCTAATCCTCTAAGTGATCACGTGATCCAAATCAACTAAACCATAACCGATCATCACGTGAGATGGATTAGTTTTCAATGGTGAACATCGTCATGTTGATCATATCTACTATATGATTCACGCTCGACCTTTCGGTCTCTGTGTTCCGAGGCCATATCTGCATATGCTAGGCTCGTCAAGTTTAACCTGAGTATTCTGCGTGTGCAAAACTGGCTTGCACCCGTTGTAGATGGACGTAGAGCTTATCACACCCGATCATCACGTGGTGTCTGGGCACGACGAACTTTGGCAACGGTGCATACTCAGGGAGAACACTTCTTGATAATTTAGTGAGAGATCATCTTATAATGCTACCGTCAATCAAAGCAAGATAAGATGCATAAAAGGATAAACATCACATGCAATCAATATAAGTGATATGATATGGCCATCATCATCTTGTGCTTGTGATCTCCATCTCCGAAGCACTGTCATGATCACCATCGTCACCGGCGCGACACCTTGATCTCCATCGTAGCATTGTTGTCGTCTCGCCAATCTTATGCTTCCACGACTATCACTACCGCTTAGTAATAAAGTAAAGCATTACATCGCTATTGCATTGCATACAATAAAGCGACAACCATATGGCTCCTGCCAGTTGCCGATAACTCGGTTACAAAACATGATCATCTCATACAATAAAATCAGCATCATGCCTTGACCATATCACATCACAACATGCCCTGCAAAAACAAGTTAGACGTCCTCTACTTTGTTGTTGCAAGTTCTACGTGGCTGCTACGGGCTTAAGTAAGAACTCATCTCACCTACGCATCAAAACCACAACGATAGTTCGTCAAATAGACTCCGTTTTAACCTTCTCAAGGACCGGGCGTAGTCACACTTGGTTCAACTAAAGTTGGAGAGACAGTCTTCCGCAAGCCATCTATGTGCAAAGCACGTCGAGGGAACCGGTCTCGCGTAAGAGTACGCGTAATGTTGGTCCGGATCGTCTCGTCCAACAATACCGCCGAACTAAAGTATGACATGCTGGTAGGCAGTATGACTTTTATCGCCCACAACTCACTTGTGTTCTACTCGTGCAAATAACATCAAACCATAAAACCTGGGCTCTGATGCCACTGTTGGGAAACGTAGTAATTTCGAAAATTTTCCTACGCACACACAAGATCATGGTGATGCATAGCAACGAGGGGGAGAGTATTGTCTACGTACCAACGCAGACCGACTGCGGAAGCAATCTCACAACATAGAGGAAGTAGTCGTACGTCTTCTTCCCGATCCGACCGATCCAAGCACCGTTACTCCGGCGCCTCCGAGTTCTTAGCACACGTTCGGCTCGATGACGATCCTCGGGCTCCGATCCAGCAAAGCGTCGAGGAAGAGTTCCGTCAGCACAACGGCGTGGTGACGATCTTGATGTACTACCGACGCAGGGCTTCGCCTAAGCTCTACAACGATATGACCGAGGTGGAATTTGGTGGCAGGGGGCACCGCACACGGCTAAGGAACGATCAACAATGATCAACTTGTGTGTTTATGGGGTGCCCCCTGCCCCCGTATATAAAGGAGCAGGGGGAGGGGGTTCGGCCGGCTAGGGAGAGGGCGCGGGAGGAGTCCTACTCCTACCGGGAGTAGGACTCCCCCCCTCAATCCTATTCCAACTAGGACTCTCAAGGGGGAAAGGAGAGAGAGGGGGGCCGGCCCCTTCTCCTAGTCCTACTAGGACTTGGGGAAAGGGGGGCGCGCGGCCAGCTGTGGGCTGCCCCTTTTCTCTTTTCCACTAAGGCCCAATAGGCCCATTAGCCTCCCGGGGGGTTCCGGTAACCCTCCCGGTATTCCGGTAAAATCCCGATTTCACCCGGAACACTTCCGGTGTCCAAACATAGGCTTCCAATATATCAATCTTTACGTCTCGACCATTTTGAGACTCCTCGTCATGTCCGTGATCACATCCGGGACTCCGAACAACCTTCGGTACATCAAAATGCATAAACTCATAATAACTGTCATCGTAACGTTAAGCGTGTGGACCCTACGGTTCGAGAACAATGTAGACATGACCGAGACATGTCTCCGGTCAATAACCAATAGCGGGACCTGGATGCCCATATTGGCTCCTACATATTCTACGAAGATCTTTATCGGTCAGACCGCATAACAACATACGTTGTTCCCTTTGTCATCGGTATGTTACTTGCCCGAGATTCGATCGTCGGTATCCAATACCTAGTTCAATCTCGTTATTGGCAAGTCTCTTTACTCGTTCCATAATACATCATCTCATAACTAACATCTTAGTTATTATGCTTGCAAAGCTTATGTGATGTGTATTACCGAGAGGGCCCAGAGATACCTCTCCGACAATCGGAGTGACAAACCCTAATCTCGAAATACGCCAACCCAACATCTACCATTGGAGACACCTGTAGTACTCCTTTATAATCACCCAGTTACGTTGTGACGTTTGGTAGTACCCAAAGTGTTCCTTCGGCAAACGGGAGTTGCATAATCTCATAGTTATAGGAACATGTATAAGTCATGAAGAAAGCAATAGCAACATACTAAACGATCGGGTGCTAAGCTAATGGAATGGGTCATGTCAATCAGATCATTCAACTAATGATGTGACCTCGTTAATCAAATAACAACTCTTTGTTCATGGTTAGGAAACATAACCATCTTTGATTAACGAGCTAGTCAAGTAGAGGCATACTAGTGACACTCTGTTGGTCTATGTATTCACACATGTATTATGTTTCCGGTTAATACAATTCTAGCATGAATAATAAACATTTATCATGATATAAGGAAATAAATAATAACTTTATTATTGCCTCTAGGGCATATTTCCTTTAGATGTTGGGTTGGCGTATTTCGAGATTAGGATTTGTCACTCCGATTGTCGGAGAGGTATCTCTGGGCCCTCTCGGTAATGCACATCACATAAGCATTGCAACTAATGAGTTAGTTGCGAGATGATGTATTACAGAACGAGTAAAGAGACTTGCCGGTAACGAGATTGAACTAGGTATTGGATACCAACGATCGAATCTCGGGCAAGTAACATACCGATGACAAGGGGAACAACGTATGTTGTTGTGCGGTCTGACCGATAAAGATCTTCATAGAATATGTAGGAGCCAATATGGGCATCCAGGTCCCGCTATTGGTTATTGACCGAAGATGTGTCTCAATCATGTCTGCATTATTCTCGAACTGTAGGGTCCGCACGCTTAACGTTACGATGACAGTTATTATGAGTTTATGCATTTTGATGTACCGAAGGTTGTTCGGAGTCCCGGGTGTGATCACGGACATGACGAGGAGTCTCAAAATGGTCAAGACATAAAGATTAATATATTGGAAGCCTATGTTTGGATATCGGAAGTGTTTCGGGTGAAATCGGGATTTTACCGGAGTACCGGGAGGTTACCGGAACCCCCCGGGAGCTATATGGGCCTTAGTGGGATTTAGTGGAAAGGAGAAAGGGGCAGCTGTAGCGACCCAACCCGAATGGATCAAGTCTACTGTGCTCCGGTGTCATCCCTGGATCAGTAATGCTGACACCACACAGTACATCGAAGGATTTATAGCAGAGTGGCAATCACACACTTATTACATCGATGTCTCCGAAGAGAACTTATTACAATAATATGGCTTAAGGCCATCTAAAAATCGATAACAGCGGAAGACTTGGAAGATAAATGGGTCCATCAACTCCAACGGCATCACTGAGTATAGAACCACGACCTAAAAGCACCTCAATTGTCGTCTGAAAAGTATGCAACATTAACGTTGCAGCCCGAAACAGGTCAACACATGGAATGTGCTGGCAAAGTAACACATAGAGAATGATGGAATGAAACAGCTACACTATATGCATATTTGGCTGGTGGAAAGCTCTATGGTTACTGTTTTGCGTAAAGCCAATTTTTCCCTACTGCAAAGGAATAAATTTATTTAACTATCATGGTGGTTGTTAAACATTGAGAATGGTTGACAGCATTCTCAATCCCAATTAAAAATAATTAAAACCCAACAATATTAATTAGAAGTAATATGTTGAGATTCACATGATATTCAAGTACTAGATACTCAAGATTGTCCATAACCGAGGACACGGCTAATCATGATTAGTTTATTACACTCTGCAGAGGTTTGCGCACTTTTCCCCACAAGACTCGATCGCCTCCGTTGGATTTCTCGCACTACTGGTGTTTGAGAAACAGATGATCGAGACATAGTCTTTCAGAAGCGCTAGCACCTTACGATGGAGTAGACCGTACCACCTATATCCCCTACATCTGCTAGTCTACCCCTATAAGAGTTCGCACGACTTAGTCAACTATGCCAGAGCCCATAATGGCTTGTGGCTGCACACGTAAGTATTTAGCATGAAAGATCTTATGATCCCTTTGAGCCTGGGTGGCGGTCCAAAATAAAAGAGGCAAGTCATGATAGACATCAGGTGCCTCAATCCACCCAGATGTGTGTTTAAGTTGCCACCTTAGATAAACCATTAAAATTATCAATCTCACATCTGTCATGGATATCACTCACCCAATCCACGTCTACTAGCATAGCATGGCATAATAAGCAAACGTAGAAGTAACTCCCAAGGGTTTCATAATAAACAGGTAATAGGTACTACCTCATCTACTTCCCATCCCACAATTTAATTAGATCCTAATCATGCAATGTGTGAGGGTGGATCTAATGCAATAAAACTGGGTTGTAGAAAAGGTATGATCAAAGTATTACTTGCCTTGCTGATGATCCGCGAGTCCTAGAGATTCGAAGTAACAGGCGGTGCAATCCGGGTAATCTATCGCAGACAAACAACAAGCATACAATAAGTACTCATCTAATGCACAGGTAAAACTCGAACAAAAGATCGAACCAGATAGTTCAACTTAAGAAATCCGGTTGCAAAGAGAGAAAGAACCGAACAAAGAAACCGAAAACAAACGGCGGAAGAAAACAACTCGGTTCTAGCAAGTTGAAACTAGGTCAAATTTTACCGTAGCAAAAACTTGTTTAAGTTGATTAGTCGGAACGGCGGTTTCGAAATGAAACTCCAGGCGCTTGAATCACCTGATTCCGATAAACGAGCGAGAAGATAGACTAGAAAGAAGATCGGATCTGATATCGCGATCGCGGAATAAATCCGACGAGAAGAAAAAGAAGAACGGTTAAACGAATGGACGTTCGTTAACCTAGAAGAATCCGGTGATCACGTTCGTTAGGACAAACGGTCTGGCGAACGGTCTCTAGGCAACTAAATCGGAAAAGAAAACGATTCCGATCTAGGGTTTCGAGAAAAGAAAACCGAACGAAAAACCGATCTAGAAAACCGGAACGGTTTAGAGAGGAAAAGAATCGGAACGATTTAGAAGAAAAACAATCTGAGGAAAAGAAAAGATGTGGCACGGTACCTCCGGCGAGGTCTCCGGCGAGGGGCTCCGGCAGCGTGGGCGTAGGGCGGCGGCGACGGCTAAGGGCGGCGGCGGCGGTGACGCACAAGGGCGGCGGCGGCGGGTGACGCAGGGCGGCGGCGGCGCGTGACACAGGGCGCGGCGCGGGGTGAGGCTTGGGATTTGATGTGGGATTTAGAGGGGGGTGAGTATTTATATTGGGGAGGAGAGGGATTACTTGGGGTAGGGGACAAGGAATAAGAGTAGGAAAAGGAATAGGAGAAAGAGAATGGGAAAGGAAAAAAATGCAAACGGAGTCCTGGAGGGACTCCTAGGCGGCGGCGGCCTGGCGCCTCCTGCGCTGGCGCGCGCGGCGCGGGCGAGGGAGCCTGGCGCGGCGGCCTGGCCAGCCGGCCTGCTGGGCCTTTGGCCCAGGGCGCTGCGGATTTTTTTTTAAATCGGTTTCGCGCGCGGAAAAACACAGAAAAAGAACATCTACCGGACTCCAAAATTACTAAAGTAAATTTTCCCCGACTCCTAAAAATGAGTCGAACAAAATGAACTTTTCTCCGGGCCTAAAATGCAAATTTTGAAAACGCACATTTTTCCCTATCCAAATAAAAGGCAAATGAAACTCCGACAAATCCAATGATCCTCTTTTTCAAAATTTGAGAAAACTCAAATATGAAAATGATGAAATCTCCAACTCTCTCCGTGGGTCCTTGAGTTGCGTGAAATTTCTAGGATCGGCAAAATGCAAGAAAATATGATATGCATGATGATCTAGTGTATAACATTCCAAATTGAAAATTTGGGATGTTACAAACCTACCCCCCTTAAGATAAATCTCGCCCTCGAGATTCGGGTTGGCTAGAAAATAGGTGAGGGTGGTCCTTGAGCAAATCTTCTTCTCTCTCCCAGGTGGCTTCATCCTCTGAGTGGTGGTTCCACTGAACTTTGCAAAACCTGATAACCTTGCTGCGAGTAACTCTGCTGGCAAACTCAAGAATTTTGACTGGTTTCTCTTCATACGTTAAATCATCCTTCAACTGAATTGCTTCAAGCGGCACTGTATCTCTTAACGGTACCTCCGCCATCTCGGTGTGACATTTCTTC
Organism: Triticum monococcum; assembly: GCA_034509565.1. Classification (NCBI taxonomy): domain Eukaryota; kingdom Viridiplantae; phylum Streptophyta; class Magnoliopsida; order Poales; family Poaceae; genus Triticum; species Triticum monococcum. Next base: position 57,618,094 of record CM067843.1, on the reverse strand, counting down.
AGTTGAGAAACATGGAATACATCATGAACTCCTGACAGTCCCTCTGGTAATTCCAACTTATACGCGACTTCTCCCATATGTTGTAAGATCTTGTATGGTCCAACGAAACGTGGTGCTAATTTTCCCTTAACTCCGAAGCGCTTAACTCCTCGAAGTGGGGATACTCGGAGATACACCCTGTCTCCGGTTTCGTAAACTGTCTCCTTGCGTTTAGAATCTGCGTAGCTCTTCTGCCTGGATTGGGCTACCTTGAGCCTATCGCAAATCAACTTAACTTTCCGTTCAGACTCCTTAATCAAATCTGGTCCAAAGAATTGATGGTCTCCAACTTCGTCCCATGACAACGGTGTCCTGCACCTCCTTCCGTATAAAGCTTCGAAAGGTGCCATCTTCAAACTGGTTTGGTAACTATTGTTATAGGAAAACTCTGCATATGGCAAGTTATCGTCCCAACTAGATCCATAATCTAGTGCACAAGCTCTCAGCATATCTTCCAAAATCTGATTGACTCTCTCGGTCTGTCCATCTGTCTGCGGATGAAAAGCGGTGCTGAACTCTAGCCTGGTTCCCAAAGTTTCATGCAACTGATTCCAAAACTTTGAGGTAAATTGGGTTCCTCTGTCTGATACAATACTCCTCGGAACTCCATGCAAACAAATGATCCTAGTCATGTATATCTTTGCTAACTTAGCACTGGTGTAAGTGGTCTTAACTGGAATGAAATGTGCTACCTTCGTCAAACGATCAACTACTACCCATATCGAGTCATATCCTGCTTTCGTCCTGGGTAGTCCTGTGATAAAATCCATGCCTATCTTATCCCACTTCCATTCGGGTATCGGCAATGGTTGTAACAATCCAGCTGGCTTCTGATGTTCTGCCTTTACTCTATGACATACGTCACAAACTGCTACATATGCTGCAATATCCTTCTTCATTCCGGTCCACCAGAATGTCTCCTTTAAATCCAAATACATCTTGGTATTTCCTGGGTGAATCGAATATGGTGAATCATGTGCCTCTTGTAGAATCAACTTCCTGATCTCCTGGTCATTGGGCACGTAAACACGGTCCTCAAACCATAGGGTATCGTGCTCATCCTCACGAAATCCCTTTCCTTTTCCTTTGCTTAGTTTCTCCTTTATAGCAGCAATCTCCTTGTCAGATTTCTGAGCTTCTCTGATTTTATCCATCAATGTGGACTGAATCTCCAATGCTGCTACATAGCCTTTCAGAACTATCTCTAAACTTAGTTCACGAAGATTTTCTGCTAACTCCTTGGGTATACTTCCCGTCATTATCGTATTGACATGGCTCTTACGGCTCAATGCGTCAGCTACTACATTAGCTTTACTGGGATGGTAATGCAATCTCATATCATAATCTTTGATGAGCTCCAACCATCTCCTTTGTCTGAGATTCAACTCCTTCTGCGTGAAAATGTACTTCAAACTCTAGTGATCCGTGTACACCTCACAATGATTTCCAATGAGGAAATGTCTCCATGTCTTCAATGCATGCACTACTGCTGCTAACTCCAAATCATGCGTGGCGTAATTCAACTCATGAGGCTTCAGTTGTCGTGAAGCATACGAAACAACTCTTCCTTCCTGCATAAGCACAGCTCCAAGTCCTCGACGTGAAGCGTCGCAATATACCTCATAATCCTTGGTCTGATCCGGCAAAATCAACACTGGTGAGGTAACCAATCATTTCTTCAATTCCTGGAAACTAGCCTCACATTCCTCAGTCCATTTGAACTTGGTATCCTTCTTCAACAACTCCGTCATAGGCTTCGCAAGCTTTGAAAAGTTCTCAATGAATCTCCGGTAGTATCCTGCGAGTCCAAGAAAACTCCGGATCTCTCCAACTGTCGTTGGTGCTTCCCATTCGGTTACGGTCTCAACCTTTGCGGGGTCAACTGCTATCCCTTCTCCGGATATAACATGTCCGAGGAATCCAACTTCCTTCAACCAAAACTCACATTTGCTAAACTTGGCATATAACTGATGTTCCCTTAGCTTCTCCAATACCAAACGCAAATGTTCCTTATGCTCTTCTTCATTCTTTGAATAAATCAGGATATCATCAATGAACACTACGACGAACTTGTCCAGAAACTCCATAAATACCTTGTTCATCAGGTTCATAAAATAGGCAGGCGCGTTAGTCAATCCAAATGACATAACGGTATACTCATACAGTCCATATCGTGTGGTGAATGTTGTCTTAGGTATGTCCTGCTCTCGAATCTTCAACTGGTGGTACCCTGATCGCAAATCAATCTTGGAAAACACTTTAGCTCCTTGCAAACGATCAAACAGATCATTTATCATTGGCAGTGGGTACTTGTTCTTGATGGTTACTTCATTCAATCCTCGATAATCAACAACCATCCTTAATGATCCATCCTTCTTCTCCATTAGAAGTACGGGTGATCCCCAAGGCGAAGAACTTGGGCGAATGTAACCTTTCTCCAACAACTCCTTAATCTGATTCTTAATTTCTACCAAATCCTTTGCTGGCATCCGGTACGGTCTCTTTGATATTGGTCTAGTGCCTGGCAATAACTCAATCAAAAACTCAATGTCTCTATCCGGTGGCATGCCTGGCAACTCTTCCGGAAATACATCAGGAAAATCCTTTACCACTGGTACTTCTTCCTGCACTACTCCTGTTAGGCAGTTTACTTGTGTCCTATTTGGCACATGCCGGGATACATACTTGATCCTTCTTCCTTCTGGCGTTGTAAGCAAAATTGACTTACTAGCACAATCGATGTTTCCTCCATACATCGACAACCAATCCATGCCTAATATCACATCCAATCCTTGAGATTCCAATACTATTAGGTCTGAGGGAAAAACATAGTTACCAATCCTTAATGGTAACCCGGGGTCACGTCTCGGAGGCATTTGAGGGTTTAGAAAAAATGAGATATAAGAATAGAATGAGGTCTAAAGAGAAAACACTACCCCAATGCACATGAGCAAATTCACACAAAATCACTTCATTCAATCAAACAAGGGCATACAATCGATCTAGCTATCGCAAAAGTGCTTGAACTATAGTGTTTACATGGGGGGAATACTACTAATATTTGGTGGTCATCTAGAAATTTGAACCGGTGGAAGACTCCATGATGTCCGCTCCAGCTTCGTCTTCAAATTCGGGTTCACTTGGATCCGAATCGGTGTTGTCAATGATGTAGTTGTCTGGACATATGACGTACATGTCTTCCTTCCTGGATGCTAACTCCCTCTTGAGTTCTTCAATCTCCTGCTTAAGATCGACGTTGTGCCTTGCTAGAGCTACGATCTCGTCCATGTAGTCCTTGCGTGTAGCCTTCAGTTCTCCTTCTAGCTCGATGATCCTTGCCTTCACATTCTTCAACTCCATCATATCATTGCACATCTGGTTCTCGTGGCATCGAATGTGCTGGTTTAACTCCTGGATGAATGCTGCAATGGATCTATCCTTCTTGGTGGTGACTAACTCCCACTGTTCATCTCGGCATCCGCAAATCTGGTAGATAGTGTCCTTGAGGTCTTCTTGATAAACTTCTCCAATGCGTCCTATGGTGGTATGGGCTGCCATGCTCTTTCCTAGGCTCCAAGTTGGTGCATTGAAAACACTATCTATGGGCTTCGTGATTGGTGCGAATGTCCTTCCCGGAACGTGAGCTTGAATCTTCCAGCGCTCCTCTTCAGGTAGAGTGGCATTGAAGGTTCCCGTGAAGCTTGGTAATCCAATGTTTAGATACTTGGTGACTTCCTTCAGGTGAAATCCAAAAGGTGTGCCTTCATCTGGTTGAGCGTACTTAATCTTCGCGTCCTTCATCCTAAAGAGTAGAAAAGATGAGGGGTTAGAAAATGAGGAGAGAATAGTGATCTATGGCTTTAACTTAGTGGTCGTGTCCTACAGTCAGCGTGTGCTCTGATACCATCTCTGTAGCGACCCGACCCGAATGGATCAAGTCTACTGTGCTCCAGTGTCATCCCTGGATCAGTAATGCTGAGACCACACAGTACATCGAAGGATTTATAGCAGAGTGGCAATCACACACTTATTACATCGATGTCTCCGAAGAGAATTATTACAATAATATGGCTTAAGGCCATCTAAAAATCGATAACAGCGGAAGACTTGGAAGATAAATGGGTCCATCAACTCCAACGGCATCACTGAGTATAGAACCACAACCTAAAAGCACCTCAATTGTCGTCTGAAAAGTCTGCAACATTAACGTTGCAGCCCGAAACGGGTCAGCACATGGAATATGATGGCAAAGTAACACATAGAGAAGGATGGAATGAAACAGCTATACTATATGCATATTTGGCTGGTGGAGAGCTCTATGGTTACTGTTTTGCGTAAAGCCAATTTTTCCCTACTGCAAAGGAATAAATTTATTTAACTATCATGGTGGTTGTTAAACATTGAGAATGGTTGACAGCATTCTCAATCCCAATTAAAAATAATTAAAACCCAACAATATTAATTAGAAGTAACATGTTGAGATTCACATGATATTCAAGTACTAGATACTCAAGATTGTCCATAACCGGGGACACGGCTAATCATGATTAGTTTATTACACTTTGCAGAGGTTTGCGCACTTTTCCCCACAAGACTCGATCGCCTCCGTTGGATTTCTCGCACTACTGGTGTTTGAGAAACGGATGATCGAGACATAGTCTTTCAGAAGCGCTAGCACCTTACAATTGAGTAGACCGTACCACCTATATCCCCTACATCTGCTAGTCTACCCCTATAAGAGTTCGCATGACTTAGTCAACTACACCAGAGCCCATAATGGCTTGTGGATGCACACATAAGTATTTAGCATGAAGGATCTTATGATCCCTTTGAGCCTGGGTGGCGGTCCAAAATAAAACAGGCAAGTCCTAATAGACATCAGGTGCCTCAATCCACCCAGATGTGTGTTTAAGTTGCCACCTTAGATAAACCATTAAAATTATCAATCTCACATCTGTCATGGATATCACTCACCCAATCCACGTCTACTAGCATAGCATGGCATAATAAGCAAACGTAGAAGTAACTCCCAAGGGTTTCATAATAAACAGGTAATAGGTACTACCTCATCTACTTCCCATCCCACAATTTAATTAGATCCTAATCATGCAATGTGTGAGGGTGGATCTAATGCAATAAAACTGGGTTGTAGAAAAGGTATGATCAAAGTGTTACTTGCCTTGCTGATGATCCGCGAGTCCTAGAGATTTGAAGTAACAGGCGGCGCAATCCGGGTAATCTATCGCAGACAAACAACAAGCATACAATAAGTACTCATCTAATGCATAGGTAAAACTCGAACAAAAGATCGAACCAGATAGTTCAACTTAAGAACTCCGGTTGCAAAGAGAGAAAGAACCGAACAAAGAAACCGAAAACAAACGGCGGAAGAAAACAACTCGGTTCTAGCAAGTTGAAACTAGGTCAAATTTTACCGTAGCAAAAACTTGTTTAAGTTGATTAGTTGGAATGGCGGTTTCGAAACGAAACTCCAGGCGATTGAATCACCTGATTCCGATAAACGAGCGAGAAGATAGACTAGAAAGAAGATCGGATCTGAGATCGCGATCGCAGAATAAATCCGACGAGAAGAAAAAGAAGAACGGTTAAACGAATGGACGTTCGTTAACCTAGAAGAATCCGGTGATCACGTTCGTTAGGACGAACGGTCCGGCGAACGGTCTCTAGGCAACTAAATGGGAAAAGAAAATGAATCTGATCTAGGGTTTCGAGAAAAGAAAACCGAACGAAAAACTGATCTAGAAAACCGGAACGGTTTAGAGAGGAAAAGAATCGGAACGATTTAGAAGAAAAACGATCCGAGGAAAAGAAAAGATGCGGCGCGGTACCTCCGGTGAGGTCTCCGGCGAGGGGCTCCGGCGGCGTGGACTAGGGCGGCGGCGACGGCTAAGGGCGGCGGCGGCGCGTGACGCAGGGCGCGGTGCGGGGTGAGGCTTGGGATTTGATGTGGGATTTAGAGGGAGGTGAGTATTTATATTGGGGAGGAGAGGGATTACTTGGGGTAGGGGACAAGGAATAAGAGTAGGAAAAGGAATAGGAGAAAGAGATTGGGAAAGGAAAAAAATGCATACGGAGTCCTGGAGGGACTCCTAGGCGGCGGCGGCCTGGCGCCTCCTGCGCTGGCGCGCGCGGCGCGGGCGAGGGAGCCTGGCGCGGCGGCCTGGCCGGCCGGCCTGCTGGGCCTTTGGCCCAGGGCACTGCGGATTTTTTTTTAAATCGGTTTCGCGCGCGGAAAAACACAGAAAAAGAACATCTACCAGACTCCAAAATTACTAAAGTAAATTTTCCCCGACTCCTAAAAATGAGTCGAACAAAATGAACTTTTCTCCGGGCCTAAAATGCAAATTTTGAAAACGCGCATTTTTCCCTATCCAAATAAAAGGAAAATGAAACTCCGACAAATCCAATGATCCTCTTTTTCAAAATTTGAGAAAAACTCAAATATGAAAATGACGAAATCTCCAACTCTCTCCGTGGGTCCTTGAGTTGCCTGAAATTTCTAGGATCGGCAAAATGCAAGAAAATATGATATGCATGATGATCTAGTGTATAACATCCCAAATTGAAAATTTGGGATGTTACAGCAGCCTAAGGTGGGCCGCGCGCCTCCCCCTCCCCTAGTCCTATTAGGACAAGGAGAGGTGGCCGGCCCCCTCTCTCTCTGTTTCCCCCCTCAAGGAATCCTATTCCAACTAGGATTGGGGGGAGTCCTACTCCCGGTAGGAGTAGGACTCCTCCTGCGCCCTCCTCCTGGCCGGCCGCACCCTCCCCCTTGGCTCCTTTATATACAGGGGCAGGGGGCACCTCTAGACACACAAGTTGATCCTTGAGATCGTTCCTTAGCCGTGTGCGGTGCCCCCTGCCACCATATTCCACCTCGATCATATTGTAGCGGTGCTTAGGCGAAGCCCTGCGATGGTAGAACATCAAGATCATCACCACGCCATCGTGCTGACGGAACTCCTCCCCGACGCTTTGCTGGAACGGAGCCCGGGGATCGTCATCGAGCTGTACGTGTGCTAAGAACTCGGAGGTGCTGGAGTAACGGTGCTTGGATCGGTCGGATCGGGAAGACGTACGACTACTTCCTCTACGTTGCGTCAACGCTTCCGCAGTCCGTCTGCGTGGGTACGTAGACAACACTCTCCCCTCTCGATGATATGCATCACCATGATCTTGCGTGTGCGTAGGAAATTTTTTGAAATTACTGCGTTCCCCAACAAAAAGAGGCTATTAAGCCGATCAAGTGGCATTACCATGGTCGGACACGACCAAGCCCCCGATAGGCGTAACTATGGTTCAAGTCAGCCAGGTCCCCAAATGATGCAGTGGCATTATGCCGATCAAGAGGTGTAGCGATGGTTCGGGTTCGACCAAGCCCCCAAGTGATTCTGTGGCCTTAGGCCGATCAAGAGGCGTGACTGGTTCAGACGTGTCCAAGTCCCCAAATGATCTCATGGCTTTCGCCTATCAAAAGGTGTTGCATTGGTTCGGATACGACCAAGCCCCCAAGTGATATAACATGAAAGTTTAAAAGCTAACTCAAGGGGTAAACCGGAGGCCGCTTTAGGACAGATAAAACTCCGTGTAACCACATGTGATGTAAAAAGAAATAGAGGCCCCACTTTAGCTGTGGCTCCGGTTTATTATATTGATCCTAATATATACATTGCCATAGTATGTACATAAGTAGAGCCAATGGCTCAGGTATAATAAGGCCGAAGATGAGCTATGTTCCACGGCTTGTTGGTCTCCTCTTCTAATGTACGTGAGTCTTTATGCTCTCGAATATCGATCAGATAGTATGACCCGTTGTGCAGATTCTTGCTGACCACGAAAGGTCCCTCCCAAGGTGGGGATAACTTGTGCATATCAGTCTGGTCTTGCATGAGCCGAAGTACCAAATCTCCTTCTTGAAAGGTCCTGGTTCTGACTCGGCGACTGTGATAACGACGAAGATCCTGTTGGGAAATCGTCGAGCGGGCAGCTGCTATGTCACGCTCTTCGTCCAACAGGTCCAGAGCATCTTGTCGTGCTACCTCATTGTCCGCTTCAACATAAGCCGCTACACGAGGTGAATCATGATGGATATCACTGGGGAGAACCGCCTCCGCTCCATAGACCATGAAGAACGGCGTGTATCATGTTGATCTGTTGGGTGTGGTATTAATGCTCCATAATACAGATGGTAATTCTTCAACCCAACAACCCGGCGTTTGTTGCAAAGGAACCATAAGCCGGGGCTTGATGCCTTGCAAGATCTCTTGATTAGCCCTCTCTGCTTGACCATTGGACTGGGGGTGAGCCACTGATGAAACGTCAAGCCGGATGTGCTCACGTTGATAGAACTCCTTCATAGCACCCTTGGACAAGTTGGTACCATTATCAGTGATGATGCTGTGTGGAAAGCCAAACCAGAAAATCACCTTTTTAATGAATTGAACCGCCGTAGCCGCATCACACTTGCTAACGGGTTCTGCCTCTACCCACTTTGTAAACTTTTCGATCGCCACCAAAAGGTGAGTCTTCTTGTCCTTGGACCTTTTGAAAGGCCCAACCATATCCAGCCCCCAAGTCGCGAACGGCCAAGTGATTGGAATCATCCTCAATTCTTGAGCCGGTACATGAGCACGTCTTGAGAACTTTTGGCAACCGTCACATCGTCTGACCAGATCTTCCGCATCAGCATGAGCAGTCAACCAATAAAAGCCGTGACGGAATGCTTTAGCCACCAAAGATTTTGAACCGGCGTGATGACCACAATCTCCTTCGTGGATCTCACGTAAGATTTCACAGCCTTCCTCGGGGGACACACAGCGTTGAAATGCCCCTGACACACTGCATCGATGCAACTCGCCATTGACAATAGTCATGGACTTGGATCGCCGAATTATCTGCCAGGCCAGAACCTCATCCTCTGGTAACTCGCCCCGGTTCAAGTACGCAAGATAAGGAATCGTCCAATCCGGAATAACATGAAGAGCCGCCACCAATTGAGCCTCCGGATCAAGAATAGCCAAATCCTCTTCACCAGGGAGCTTGACCGACGGGTTATGCAGCACATCCAAGAAAACGTTAGGTGGGACCGGTTTGCGTTGAGAGCCCAGCCGGCTTAAAGCGTCTGATGCTTCATTCTTCCGGCGGTCTACATGGTCCACCTGATAACCTTTGAAGTGACCTACAACAGCATCCACCTCACGACGATATGCTTCCATGAGTGGGTCCTTGGAATCCCAATTGCCAGACACCTGCTGAGCCACCAGGTCCGAGTCACCGAAGCACTTAACTCGGCTTAGATTCATCTCCTTAGCCATCCGGAGACCATGGATCAAGGCTTCATACTCAGCTGCATTGTTAGTACAAGGGAACATTAAGCGAAGAACGTAACAAAACTTATCACCTCGTGGGGAAGTTAATACGACTCCAGCCCCTGAGCCCTCCAATTGCCTGGACCCATCAAAATGGATAGTCCAATATGTGTGATCCGGCTTCTCTTCAGGTGCTTGCAATTCTGTCCAATCATTGATGAAATCAACAAGTGCTTGAGACTTGACCGCCGTCCGAGGCACGTATTTCAATCCGTGCGGCCCAAGCTCTATAGCCCACTTGGCGATCCGGCCAGTCGCTTCCTGGTTCTGGATTATATCTCCCAAGGGAGCAGAACTGACCACTGTGATGGAATGTCCCTGGAAGTACTGTTTAAGCTTCCTACTTGCCATAAAAACTCCATATACCAGCTTCTGCCAATGCGGATACCTCTACTTGGACTCAATAAGCACCTCGCTGATATAGTAAACCAGACGCTGAACCGGATGCTCCTTGCCTGCCTCCTTCCGCTCCACCATAATAGCCACACTGACTGCACAAGCATTAGCGGCAACATATAGCAGCAACAGCTCCTTGTCAGTTGGAGCAACGAGTACAGGCGGATTGGCCAACTGCCGCTTTAAATCCTCCAATGCTTTATCAGCAGCAGAACTCTAGACGAATTGATCCGTCTTCTTTAACATCTGATATAAAGGGATCGCCTTCTCGCCAAGGCGGCTGATAAACCGGCTCAACACGGCAATCCGGCCTGCTAGGCATTGAACATCATTGATGCATTTCGGTTTAGCTAGGGAGGTGATTAATGTGATTTTCTCCGGATTAGCCTCAATACCCCTATTGGACACCAGAAGACCCAATAACTTGCCAGCCGGTACACCAAAGACACACTTGGCCGGGTTGAGCATCATCTTGTACGTCCTTAGGTTGTCAAAGGTTTCCTTCAAATCGTCAACCAGAGTCTCCTTCTCCTTTGACTTTACCACAATATCATCCACATAAGCATGCACATTACAGCCAATCTGTTTATGAAGGCAATTCTGTACACACCATTGATAAGTTGCCTGGACACTCTTGAGCCCAAAGGTCATAGATACATAGCAGAAGGCTCCAAAGGGAGTTATGAATGTTGTCTTCTCCTGGTCCTTAACTGCCATCTTGATCTGAGATAACCAGAATATGCATCCAGGAAACTCAAACGCTCACAACCCGCCGTAGCATCGATAATCTGATCAATACGGGGGAGGGCAAAAGGATCTGCTAGACAAGCTTTGTTAAGATCTGTGTAGTCCACACACATGCGCCAGGTGCCATTTTTCTTAAGGACCAGCACCGGATTAGCCAGCCATTCAGGATGGAAGACTTCAATGATAAAGCCAGCTGCTAAGAGCCTGGCCACCTCTTCTCCAATAGCTTTGCGTCTTTCTTCATTGAACCGGCATAGGAACTGTTTCATCGGTTTGTACTTAGGATCCACATTAAGAGCGTGCTCAGCGAGTTGCCTCGGTACACCTGGCATGTCAGAAGGCTTCCATGCAAAAATTTCCCGATTCTCACGGATGAACTAGATGAGCGCGCTTTCCTATTTCGGATCCAAGTTGGCACTGATACTGAATTGCTTGGACGAATCACCAGGTACGAAGTCAACAAGCTTAGTCTCAGCCGCCGATTTGAACTTCAGGGCCGGATCATGTTCCGTAGTCGGCTTCTTCAATGGAGTCATGTCCGCCGGATCAACATTGTCCTTATAATACTTCAGCTCCTCCGTGGCACAAACCGACTCCGCATAAGCCGCATCACCTTCTTCACACTCCAAAGCAATTTTTCGGCTTCCGTGAACCGTTATTGTTCCTTTGTGACCCGGCATCTTGAGCTGCAAATACACATAACAAGGCCGTGCCATAAACTTGGCGTCAGCCGGCCGCCCGAACAGGGCATGATATGGACTCTGGATTTTTACCACCTCAAAGGTTAGTGCCTCTGACCTGGAATCATGATCATCTCCAAAGGATACTTCCAAAGCTATCTTGCCAACAGGATATGCTGACTTACCAGGCACCACACCATGGAACACCGTATTGGACGGTTTAAGATTTTTATCTATTAACCCCATACGATGGAAGGTCTCATAATATAAGATATTAATGATGCTTCCTCCATCCATGAGCACCTTGGTGAACTTATAACCTCCCACCTGACGTGCCACCACCAATGCTAGCTGACCCGGATTATCAACCCGGGGAGGGTGATCCTCTCTGCTCCATACGATTGGCTGTTCAGACCAGCGTAGATAACGGGGCACGGCCGGTTCAACAGAATTTACTGCTCGCTTATGAAGCTTCTGACCTCGCTTGTCCAAGCTAGTAGTGAAGACATGATATTGCCCTCTATTCAACTGCTTCGGGTGACTGATAACCCGACCGCTGCTGCTGCTGATTGTAACCACCTGGACTATTCTGATTACCTTGATTGTTATGTCCGCCCTGATTACCATTAAACCCTGAACCGGAATTTCCTCCGCCGTAACCCGGCCCGGATCCTGAGCCACCGCTTGATCCGTGGTCATACCGGAAAGCATTAGAGTTCTTGAACTCCTGCATAATGTAACAATCCTTCCAAAGGTGATTGGCTGGCACCTCCTTCGTCCCATGTTTTGGACAAGGCTGGTTTAACAGATAAGACAGGCGGTTCGGGTTAGGATTAGGTGCTCCACTGCGATTCAGGGTTTTACCCTTACGTCGCTGGCCCTTGTCCTGCGCGTTGGTATTAGCCACAAAGTCCATGCTGCCATCCGCTTTACGCTTGCCTCTGTTTCCATGACCTGCCGGGTTATGCTGCTGTCCTTTGGAGTTGCTGCTCTTCTTTCCCTTCCCTGCCTTGTCATCATCAGACTCGGGATCCTTGGTACTATCAGAATCAGCATACTTCACTAACGCAGCCATGAGGGTCCCTATATCATTGCAATGGCGCTTCATTCGTCCCAATTTCAACTTTAGAGGCCCAAATCGGCAGATGCCTTCCAAGGTTATAACCGCGGTGTCGGCATTGATACGGTCTGATGGATGCAAAATTTGTGAGACCCGGCGCACCCAACGAGTCGTTGACTCTTCTTCTTCCTGAACACAGGCTGCTAAATCCACTATAGACATGGGCTGTTTACACGTATCCTTGAAGTTCTGGATAAACCGGGCTCGCAATTGGGCCCATGAACTGATAGAGTTGGCCGGTAAACTTTTTAACCAGGTGCGGGTCGTTCCTTCGAGCATCATGGTGAAGTATTTTGCACACGCCGCATCACCTACATCCAGCATCTCCATGGCCATCTCATAGCTCTCTACCCATGTCTCTGGAGGCTGATCGGCAGTGTAATTCGGCACCTTGTGCGGGCCCTTGAAGTCCTTGGGCAGGCGCACGTTACGTAAAGAGGGGATGAGACAAGGCACTCCCAAAGAGCTAGAAGAAACGCCAGGCTCAATCGAGGTAGTTGGACGAACCGGCGTAAGCTAGTGTGCCTCATGCTGTGCTGCTAACTCGGCCTCCCTGCGCGCTCGGGTCCGGTCCACCACTTCCTGAGCATCACCAACACCACCCGCCGGGTTGTTACCATGGGGTACTTGACGGTTTCGTGCATTACTCGACACTGTCGGTTCATCCATCCACCTGCTATAACTCCGGCTTGGACGAGGGGTGGAATGAATTCGATCACGACTGTATGAGTATGCTTCCTGTTGGATCAAGGCTGTCCGAAGAAGCTCCTTAACCCGGTGCGTTTCTACCGCCTGCGGCGAATCACCTTCAATTGGGATGGCCTCCAGCCGTGTCGCCGCAGCAACAAGATTATCCATCGGGTTGGAGTAGTGACCCAGAGGTGTCGGGACAGCCTGAGGTACGACAGCGTTTTGACGAGGTGGATCCATCAAGCGAGGATGAATCGGCGCGCCCGTCCCTGGTGCTTCTGCCCGGTTCACCACCGGCGGGTTGCTAGTTCCCGCTCCCGGGGTGCTGAAGAGATCTTTAGCTTCGAAAACCTGGGGCAAACGAGACTGGTATTTCCGCTTCAGGACCTCATGCGATGCGTTCTGATCCAGCATAAGTCTGTAAGCTTGCGCATCCAACGCGGCCCGTTCTGCAGTCATCCTGGCATCCTCAGCGGCTAGGTCGGCCTTGGCTTGAGTGATCTGATCTCTCACCTTCGCAATTTCGGCATCATGGGCGTCCTGATCCGCCGGGTTAGCCTCTGCCATAAGCGTAGCCAACGCATCAAATAGATCGGACAAAACTTGAGCCGGCGGGCACACAGGGCCACCTGCCCCGGCAGCTGTCGCCGCTACTGACCCGAAGATCATCGCTGCTGTGGTCGAAGAGTGAAGCACCTCTTGTGTACCGGCCATGAATATTCCGACCCGGGTGGGCAGATCAGAGGGGTCCGGAATACTGTCGCCATCGGAACAACCCCAAATCCGATCGTCTTGCAGCCGATACAAAGATTCGGTTTCTCCTGTCGATGACTCGTCCCGGAATACATGACGGTCTCGCCACCAGATTCCAATCCATCCTCATAGCTTCCTCCATGGATGACTCCCACGAAGGCACGCTTCACGGCCAGTTTAACCTGGGCAGATCACGCACGCTGAGCCATCTCAAAGAGGTCGGTGCAGATGTCCGGCTCAGGGCCCGGTTCACCGATTTTGCCAATGAAGACGTTATGCCACCAAAGGGGACCCGGTACCCGTACTCGATTGAGCTGGCGTCGGGGCCCCATCCTGCATCATCGATGTAGAGCTTGCCGCGACGACTCTTGGTCATCCGGCCCACAACGTAGCCCTTGAGTCCTTCGAAGTTGCCCTCCAAGAACTTGAAACCATCGCGCGATATCCCCACGGTGGGCGCCAACTGTCGTGGTTTTGTCACGACAGATGTCCTCATGAAAGGACTTAGTCATGGAGCCATCGCGATGGGTTAGCTTGAAGGGGTTAAAGCGGACACAGGGACACGAGAGAGTTTATACTAGTTCGGCCCCCTCGATGAAGGTAAAAGCCTACGTCTAGTTGTGATGGAATTGATGGGGTTTCGATGACTAGGGAGCAAACAAGCTTCGCCTAAGTCTCGAGTTGTTGTCTGTTGTCCTTGAACCGCCGCCGGGTCGTCCCCTTATATACACGGGCGACACCCGTCGGTTTATAGAGTCCCAACACCGGCTCATAGACATGTCGGGTTTGGTCTCTACCTATTCCTAACTTACAATACAAGTTACATACCAACTCCGGTTTATGGCTACAGGCCTTAAACCGACTATGGGCCCTTAGCCCTCATCTGCCTTCTTGGGCGTTTAACATACTTAACTATTGGCGAAGTTAACCCGGCCCAGATAGGCCGGTTCATGCCCAGTACTAATATTCCCAACAACTACGGCTTTTCAGCCTCCCTTTGCTGGTTCCGAACTATCACTGATCCCAGAGATCAACCTTCAAACCTTTTTCTTTGAATCTCAAGAAGGCTTTCTTGGGGAGAAAGCTGGTTGGGGAACTGCTAAACGACCTAAAAGAAAAAGAGGAGACTGACTCTGACCTTTCAAAGCCCTATCTCATCTGGTTGATAGTAGAAGGTACGTACGATGATACCATGGACATAAACGAGGTCGAGCATATCTTTAATGATTTCAAACTAAAGCATACCTAAAGCCTGCCCTGGATATGAAAAAGGGATTTGAGCTAGAAGAAGATGAGGATCTATCACCAGATGAGGAAATGGAAACAACTAAGTATTAGTTAGGTTTAGGTTCAGGAAATGGAAATGGTAACAGCGGCCCAAAATGGTAAGGTTTTCTTTTCAAAGAAAAAGGAACGCAAAAGTTTTGCGAAATCCTTATCTTTCAGCTTTTTAAAGAAGATAGGCCATTACAAAAACAAGGTATAATAGTCAACTTTCCTATTAGGATTTTACAACCTGAATACCAAGGGACCACTATTAGAAGAGAGCATAATAAGTAAATGCCGGTGCCATCTTTGACTTTTTGATGGTTGGCGGCGCCATAAACTCGATAACCAGCACCGCGGAGTCAAGAAATTCAACTAAATAGAATCCTAAAACAATCTTATTCGAGCACACACGGGACCCACAGCAATGAAATTCACACAAGCGGCAATCATTCGAGCAGAGAATGGAGAAGGGAAATATACTTGAAATTGTTTTTTTCTGAATGAGAAAGCCTTTGGCAAACTCCTTGCAAATCTGTTTTTGCCGGGCACAATAGACATATCTGCTCAGTCACAACATAAGAAACCCCCAATGTTCCTCAAAGCCTACCCGGCCTGACAGCTTTAGTTGAATGATCTGATCCCGAAGCAAGCTTTCTACTTAAATTGCTATGGCTGGCCAACTAATGATAGGACTACCTATCTTGATGCTTTGAATCTGTATTCAGAGATTTTTTTCCAACTACCGGGACTACTAATTTCAAGTACAAAGCTCTCCTATGAATATGCTACTGCTCTTACTTTCTACCGGAATCCGAGCATTGAAGCAAGCTCTTTATCGCGCCATAACCAAGTCTCTCCTTGCAGCTCTGACCAATCCACCCGTCATTGCAAATAACTGCTCCTTACTATTTGATTGTATGTCCATTTTTGCTTGATGTCTGGCTCACTGGATCTGGTACATGAAAAAGCCATTCCTTTTCGCTTTCCTTCAACCACTCAGTATACTTTTTTACTGGAAGAGTCAAGCGAAAGCAATTAGTTTAGAAGGAAGAGGAAGACCTAGGGGGCTTACGTCCTCATTTCACTCTTTTTGCTCCTGCAAGACACGACTCAACTACTTTTTACAATTGACAGGGTAGCCCGGAGGTCAGATGAAGGGTCTTCCCCATAAAGATAGATTAGTACTTGGAAGGTTCAGATGAAGGAAGGGCTGAAACAAGGCAAAAACTATTCAATGGGGTAAATAAATATGAGCAATCCGTGAGAATAGCAAACCCTATCTCTTAAAAAGAAGAAGATAGATAGGTCCATGAGTTGAGACAGAGAAGTTATAACTAATCAAGTAGGAGTTTACCCACGAGAGTCAGAGGCTGCATCATCAAAGGGGTATAGAAATAATTCAGAAGCACTATGGCCTGAAGTGAAGGGCGGGAACGAAAGGAATCAATGTGTTCCAATTTATCCGGAGTAAGGGCAGCAGCTGAGAAGGGACAAAAAATAGCGTAGACAAAAGGTAGGACCAGACCATGCGAAGAGCTCTTCGCCCTATTGATTAGGAATCTCGATCAGAAACCACCAGGCCATGTCTCCCGATAAAAGATGATCCCCACAATGGATGTCAGGCCTTGGCTTTATAAAATCTGATTGGATCTGCACTAAAGGATAAGAATACAGATAGGCTGACTAAGAAGATCTTCAAATTGTCTTACCTGAAAAGATGAGTTATTCAAAGGAATACCTGAAGAATAGAATAGAACAGAATAAACACATGGCACAGCTGGGTGCTAGAATAGTAGTTGATATAAGTTCTAGTCACTTAAAAAAAGAACCACTACTTAACTTAATTAGATCGTAGAAGATAAGCAAGCGGGTTCGGGCAGTTAGTCCTATTTGAAGGCAAGAAGTTCAGGTAGTAAGGGCTAGGTTTATGTAGGGGCTATATTTTTGATAAACATATGGTCTTGCTCATTTCTCATCAAGGAATGGAGATTGGGTTGGTGTTTGGAAGGGGGATTCAGTAAACTGACCTTGGCCAGCAAGTAGAAAAAGGACTGACGTCTTGGGGCGCGCTAGCGCGCGTACCCTTCTTTTGCGAGACTCCATCCAAATCCACCACTTACTTGTTGGTTGGTGTTCCATTCTGTTATCTTAGACTATGCTGCCTTCTTCAATTCCATTCTTTGTCTCCCTAGTCGAAGTCTTCTTGCTGGCCCAACCCAACATGCATTTTAGAGTGCCGTGCCAGGGCAATTGGCGCTCCGCCAGTCATGCATGATCGCCAGAGCCTTTCTTGGCTATGTAAATATAGGGCCAGAATAAGTGCAAGATCCTCAACAAAATGGATTAAGGTGGGCTTCGGATTTTTCATAATTGTTTTCTATCTTTTCATCAAGTTCTTGTTTGATCTGCTGCTATTATCACAATATCCCTACTTTTAGGGTTAATGCTATCAATGGTGAATTGATCAATCGCTATCCTTTTTTTAGAAGAGCTTTTTTGAATGGAAGAAATGTAATGAAACCCGCGATGGCTACTGAATAACCTCCTTTGATTTTTTTTTATAATAAACCCATTGACCTTTTTCTTCATTCGCCAAATCTTCTTCGGATCTATCCAAGCTCGGTTTTGTCTGAATCTTTGTGGAAGAAGAAGCGGTTCGCCAGCCGCTACATCCAGGGATCCCACAAAATCATTAAACCTGGCGGCTGCTCACTCTTTGATCAGTGATTCACCGGCCACTAGATCGATGAAGAATCTCTCAAAAATCCGCTTTTTGATTAGTGATTCACCAGCCACTACATTCTTGGATCCCACCTTATTCTCAAACCTGGTGGCTCGCTTGATTGGCAGTCATGTAAGCTCATCTTGCATACAAATTTTGGGGGTACCAGGGCCTGCATCCACCAAGAACATTTCTTCCTTAAGCGTAAGCGTAAAACTAAAGATTGTGAGGCGTTTCCACTACATAATAAGAAACTAGAATTAGATCTTGGAAATGATCGACTCCAATAGATGCTCATCATAAGCTTTTTTTCCTCCTATTCCTATTGATCAGAAGTATCCAGCAGCGCCACGCCAGAGTGACTTCCGAAGCGCTACGGATGGGACGAAATCCGGCAGCCAGTTGCTGGCTCTGAATAACCAGCCTAGCAAGAAGCTAAATTCTTCTATAACATAACATAACGGGGCAGGGTTGCGCGCGAGCCGAGTGACGTAGGTGCACAAGAGTACTTCGCGCCACAACCATCTCTTTTTTATAGGTTCTACGGACCGATGCCTCCTGCTTCATCTGGTAAAAAAGAGTCATAGATATGCCTATAATTAGAAGGAAGAACCGCCATAAAAATCTTCCTCGTGTATCGTCTGTAGCAGAACTATGAACGGGAGCTAGCAATCCGGACCGTATTGAAAAGGTTCCTAAGACACAGGATGGAAGAGTCAAAATATTCAGAAGCGAGGTCCAAGAATGAAGAAGGGGTAGAATTACTGAATGAATACGAGTTGTGGCTAATACCCGAGGCATAAAAGACGCATTTTCTACGGGATCCCGAAACCACCAGCCACCCCGACCTAATTCATGACGAGCCCACCAACTTCCTGGCGAGATGCCTACGGTTAAAAACAACCAACATGTCAAGATCCAAATTCGAATTGGTTCCTTGTCCTGGTCAGAGACCACCATGTTTGCGCTGGCGGTCCAACAAAGAGGCGAAGTAGTGGTGTCTTTCTTTCCATTACGAACGACACGCTTCGCCTGCTCCCTCCCCGTGTCCATTAGCGCTCATGTCCAGAGCAAAGAGAAGGCGAAAAAGCGCCGCCGAAGCAGCATGAGCAGGCTTCTATTGCTACGCAACAATAGAGCAGGCGCGCCGCCCACAAAATTTTTGAATGATCGGGTAAAGAGCGAGCTTCTTATATGGGATCCGACGCATCCAGCAGAGCGAAGCAGCGTTCCATTCTTTTCGGCGGCATCCTTCCGCATTGGCGGCGAGTGGAGTGCCACAATCCCATTCATCATTTTTGATCTACATAACCCAAAGCCCATAGCACTGGCGACATCTCCGGCATAAATGCAAGGAGGATGTATAGCTGATATAGGATCTTGTGGAACTGGATTTGATTCTGCAAGCGGTTCGGTATGAACGAAGAAATTTCGAACAAAAGGATCGGAACTCGCTGATAGGAAAGGAGAGAAAAACAAAGCAATGCCAAGAGCTTCGTCAATCTGTTGTTCATCGATAGACGAAGCTCTCTCTTTTTCATCTCGTGCCAGATGTAACAAAAGATTAGTCCTTTTTCCTTCTCGCGAACCACGGGAGCACCCAGCGCCCAGAAGAGAAAAGCTCATTTTCAAAACAGGGTCAAGTGGCGCATTAAAAAGGGCTGGCCCGTTAAAAGGACGCTTACTTTGCGAACGAAGTTCAGAATCAACAAGGGTTCTCCGAACGAAGGGAGTGTACAACTGGGGCGCAGCCCAACTTTTTTGTTGGAGAGATAGAATGGAGTTCTTCACGAAGTTCGAGAAAAAGGAAAAAATCAAAGTTTCTCTATAGCCTCTTCGTTTTGAGACATTATGGCTTTGGGGTCGACCCCGGTAACAAAAAAGGAATCCATAAAAACTTGGGATCCAACACCATGATAAAATACTACCCTCGTGATTAGACCATGTCCCTAAGATTTGATAAAAAAAAGGTGCATTAGCGGTTAATACGTTGTAATTAGATAAGTTATTTGGAATATGACGGAACAAAAGACCAATGAAAGGAAGAAGAATGCACCAAAATGCAAGTGTTGCACCAAACGCTGGTGGGTGTTTCTTGTTGTAAGTGAATGCAATGAAAAGACCCGGAAATAACGAATAATGAGAAAATTCATTTATAGACATTTCGTGCTCATTTCCAAATTTATGCTTAGTTATTCCCATCATCCAGTAACCACAGGATGATCCCAATCTCCTTTTAGTAATAGATCTTTTTGATATGTCTCAGTCTCAGCGGCAAGGAAGAGAAAATGCATCGAGTCGTTTATCAAGAAAGTGGACGAGCATGGCGGTCCCTATATCTCTGAGGGGTGTACCACTTTTTTTTCAAGTCAGCTTAAGAGGTTCAAAAGAGAAAGTCACTCTCCTTATTCTTGGCTAGTGGAATGGAAGCAAGACTCTTTCCTATCCACTTTGCCGAGGGGAGAGAACTAAAAGATAACTCAAGCTAGACAGAAAGGTGCAAAAGTCCACAGTTTCTTAAGGATCCTGTAAGCAAGTAGGTTAAGATTGTCATTTAGCTTCAATTTCTTCAGTCTCACAAGCGGGTCCGCATGCAACAAAAGAAATTGTATTTTCCTACTACTCCGACCTTGCCCTGAAAGGATAAGGAAATTGGATAAGAGCGAGAGCTAGACTGACTGTTGGTCTAATGCTAGTGGAGGATTCAGACTGAGGACCCCCTGTGGCAGCTACTCATAAGAAGATGAAGGATTGAAAGAGGACTGATCACCCCTCTGATTTGTGATCTTTTAAAAGAAAGAAAAAGCCTTCTCTCAGACTTAAAGGTAAATGAAAGCGGGATTTTTTTTCTCTCCTCTAAGCTAGCAGCAAGTCAAGTAATCTGAGAACGCTGCCCCCAATCCATAGCTGAGGACGAACTCAACTCAGAAGCTTTTTTTGAACCAAGCACTTGTTGTAGAAATGAAAAACCACCCACTAGCAGAGGCTGGAACAACCCATAGAAGTGTAGGGGCTGCTTCAACCAGGCGTACCCATATCCATTGATTTACCTCCTCTAGAGAGTATTGAACTTTGTGACAAATAGGTTATAGTTACACTCCTTAACTCCCTATTCGCGAGATATAAAAGCTAGCTAGTAAGAAGACTTTCCCTTCTTTTTTGGGAGGGTGAGAACTTGAAAGACTGGCAGAGAAAAGGAAGAAAAGCGGCTAATGCTATCTAAACGATTATTTCAAAGTTTACCAAGTTTGATCGTTCACGAGACAGGGGACTCTTTTAAATAAGACAGTGTATGGCTGCGAATAAGTCTATTCGGCAAGTCATAGAGAAGGACTGGATATAAGCTATTCCCCGGTTCTTCATTGGATCCTTTTAGTTTAATATTACTTTTTGGAAGCAATCTCATAATAATATGTATTAGGGACAGCATTTAGGATAGCAAAAGCATTTTTGGAGCAAGAGGGATTACCTTCCAGATTCTTTTGTGATACCCTCTGTGTCGCCTTCTCCTGGATGGTCAGCCCAGTGTCCTGAATCCTTGAGCTCTTCCTCATGGCTTTGACTGGTGACTTACATTTCATCTTATTTGCTGCTCTCTTAGTCCTTGGATATGATGTCTTCTGCCACTCTCCTTGGTGGCTATTCTCCACCATCTCAGTCCCCTCTGAGGTCAGCTGAATCTGATCAGTGGTTGTCTCTGCCTAATCCACCAAGTGTGTACAAGACAAGATCTTTGTCTGTCACAGGTTCTCCTGCTGCTGCAAGTTGATCAGACTGGAATTTGATCCTGCGCAGATAATCTTGAGCAGTCTGGGATCCTTTCTTGATCGTTTGGATCTGAATACGCAACTCAATTATTTGAGCATTTGTCATACAGCCAAGACTTCCGGGTTTTTTTTCAGGTTTTCTCCCTTTTCTACGAAGGTTTGCTGCTTCGCCTGCACCAGTGAATTATTCTATTCTTCTCCTTTGGTTCAGTCTGTGGGGAAATCAGAATTCACCATTGAATCCTGTGGATTAGCTCCCTTACATAATAATATTTCACTGTATCAGCTACGAGGGGAAAATCTAAAAGACAAAGGATAGAGAGTGAGAGAAAGAGTGTGAGACTTGCGCCGCTCTCCATTTCAAGGGGATTTCGACGATTCTGGGGTGATTGAACTATTTCTTTACCTGTTCAATTTCTAACGAATCAAGATATCCTCTTGTTCTGGTATAAATAGTAGCTATCTGCTCTTCCACTGGGAGAGGATTTGCCTAGGATTGTTTAAGCAATTCCCTTAATCGTCGACCCCTTGCCAATTGATTCTGACTTGTTTTATCGAGAGCAGAGGCGAACAATAGGCTTGTCACTCTGTGAATTGAGCTAGTTCCAATTTGGATTTGCCAGCTACTTGTTTCATGGCTTTAATTTGAGCCGCAGATCCTACTCTGGAAACAGAAATACCCACATTAATAGTGGGTCGAATTCCGTCATGGAATAGATCCGCAGATAAGAATATTTGTCCATCTGTAATGGAGATTACATTAGTAGGAATATAGGCGGAAACATCTCCAGATTGAGTCTCAACTATTGGTAAAGCGGTCATACTTCCTTCGCCTAAAAGAGAATTTAATTTAGCGGCTCTTTCTAAAAGGCATGAATGCAAATAAAAAACATCCCCTGGATAAGCCTCACGGTCGGGAGGTCTTCTTAATAGAAGGGACATTTGGCGATAAGCTTGTGCCTGTTTGGAGAGATCATCATAAATTATTAAAGTATGTCGTTCGCGGTACATAAAATACTCAGCCAGGGCTGCCCCGTATAAGGAGCGAGGTATTGTAATGTAGCAGGTGAATCCGCCATTTCAGCTACTACAATAGTGTATTCCATGGCCCCCTCCTCATGGAAAGTAGTTACTACTTGAGCTACGGAGGATGCTCTTTGACCGATAGCTACATAAACACATATTACACCTTGCCCTTTTTGATTGAGAATTGTATCTGTGGCTACTGCTGTTTTGCCAGTCTGTCTGTCCCCAATAATGAACCCTCGCTGACCGCGCCCCATAGGGATCATTGAATCGATAGCAATAAGCCCTGTTTGAAGAGGTTCGTATACGGAACGCCTGGAAATTCTACTTGGAGCAGGAGATTCAATTAAGCGAGATTCGAAAGCTACAATTTCGCCTCTCCCATCAATAGGTTTAGCCAGAGCATTTATAACACGACCCAAGTTATATACGCTCACGGGTATCTGAGCAATTCTTCCGGTTGCTTTTACAAAACTTCCCTGTTGATGCTAAACCATAGCTCTAACTGAGTCAAATTCCACAATTTCTAAGAACGATATGCTTTTTTTTCATTTTCCACTGTGAAAGCTTCTCTCAATCCCTCCCTAGTCCTTTCTTTCCTGGGCACAGGCTTACCTGGTTGACCGCCCACATTCATTCATTGTCCGTTCTGTTGTGGAATCGAACCACAGAGCTAGCGCAATTGGGATTTAGAGTCCCATGCGTGAAACTAAAGAGGATTTTCAGTCCTCTGCTCTACCAGCCAGAACCTAGAAGGACACTTCACACTCGATTTGACACAGCTAGACTGGAAACACTGCTTGTCAAGAGCACAGACCCCAGTATAGAATACTTTTTTGAGTATGTTGGTAAGGTCCGGTCATCTGCTTCTGTGCTTGCACTTCTGCGTAACTAGGGGTGCAGGATCAGGGAAGGTGGTGTGCTACAAAAGTACTAATGCTGTGTGGTGGTCTTTGGTCAGGGAGAAAAACAACGGACTATTACGGACCCTCCAAGGTGCCCTCGTCTAATTGGCCCCCCTGATTTTCAGTTGTGACCCCACCTCACTTAATTTAATTCCAACCAATCAGGATCTAATTACCCCGTAAATCCCTCGTGAAAGGTTCGTGCGTCTAGCATCTCTCGTCTTTGGTAGAATGTTTACTGAACAGGAACTCACAGATGTTGAAAGTGATGGGTTGGCAGTTGCATCTAGGAAATGCACATTGACAACCGGATGACAATATACACACCTTACCATACAAAAAGACTTTCGCCCCGCTTTATATATAAAGCAATAACCGACCACAACTCAGATTCAAATGCACGTCACCACGACACACACGCATACCCAAAACTGGATACATAAGCGCTGAATGCAACAACACTACCCCTAGTACTATAAGAGCAATTAGAGTTCTCAACCGTGAACACGCCACCGAGAAGAGAAAGAGGTGCATACGATGAACCGTGTGCTCTAAGGCAGCACCTTCAGGAAGGTTATGACACCAGAGCGCTGCCACCGCCTGACACGAGGATCAGAGTTTCCCCTGGAGCAACACGACGGGCAATGAGAGTCACAACGACGCCTTCAAGAAGGAAACAATCTTTGCTGTCGTCAGTCTATCCGAAGATAGATCAGGTCTTCACCCTGGCCAACACTCACCACCACCGGACGCCACACCCCGCCGCCCACGCCGCCGACACGGCCATGGCCAACGGACAACACCTAACCACGGGCTCTGCCAATGAGCACCGCGGAACCACCCCCAGGGGCGCCACCCTGGCATCGAAGACCTGGACACCACCTCACCCGAGACCCACCGCTACCCAACCAAAGATACGAGTGGAAAGGATCCGCCTTTCGCACCCGTGGCTGCCACCAACGCCAAAACTCAATAGGCCGCCCAATACTGGCCTTCATCGACCTACCCCGCGGCACCGGGCACGAGACGAGCTTGGTCCTGATGCCGGGCGTGAGATGAGCACGGTCCTGCTGCCGGGCGCGAGATGGGGTCGGTCCTACTACCGTGCGCGACACGAGCTCGGTCCTGCTACCGAGCACGAGACGAGCGATGCACCGTAGTCGGGGGAGGCCGAACCTTCGACGAAGGTAGCAACCAGACGACGAGGAGAGGGACCGAAGGTCGAAACGAGCCACCTACAGATGAGCTGACACCGGAAAGCCAGCCGCCGCCCCAGCCGGCCCGCCAAGCTGCCTTGATGCCAGCATGGCAAAAAAACCACCTCGCCGCCGCCGCCCCCAGCCAAAGCTGCAACCACGCCGGGCTGGGGCCCAAACCCGCCCCACCCACCGGGAAAAAAATGTGACAAATCCGGCCGGCACACATTACCACCACTGCGACCATGTCGCTGACGACGAGCGCACCAGCCCCGTGCACCACAGCTGGCCCTTGCAGCCTCAGCCCGCGTCGCTGCCAGCCAGAGCACCCGCCCGATCCCACTGCGCCCCTGATGAGCAGCCGCCCACATGGCCAACCCAGGACGCCACCGCCCTGCCACCATGCCGCGTTGTCCTGCAGAACTGCGCATCTCCGCGCCAGCCCACCGTGAGGAAGGGGAAGATGCCCCGCCGCCACTGATGCCGGCCGGGCTTTGCCCGACGGCGCGATTCGACGGTGGCGATTAAGATCATCAAGAGTATACCCAATAGCAGCACAGTGCTTCTTCAGAGTTTTCAATAATCTTTCTTCTTCATGCTCTGGTAGGTTAGCACTAATAATAACAGGATATATCTTCTTTTCATCAAGATAGGCATATTTAAGATTATCAGGCAACGGTTTAAGCTCAAACACGGGATCACCCTTGGGTGGAGGGGGATCCCCTAGGATTTCAATAGGCAAATTGTGTTTCAGAATAGGTTCTTGTTTAAAGAATACTTCATCTATTTCCCTTCTTTCATTCATAAACATATCATTTTCATGGTCCAGCAAGTATTGTTCTAAAGGATCACTAGGAGGTACGGCAATAGAAGCAAGACCAATAATTTCATCCTTACTAGGCAATTCTTCTTCACGGTGTTGTTTACTAAATTAAGAGAAATTAAACTCATGAATCATATCATCCAAGCCAATAGTAACAACATTCTTTTCGCAATCTATCTTAGCATTGACAGTATTCAAGAAGGGTCTACCAAATATAATGGGACAAAAGCTATCTTGTGGGGAACTAAGAACAAGAAAATCAGCAGGATATTTAGTTTTCCCACACAAGACTTCAACATCTCTAACAATTCCCACTGCTGAAATAGTATCTCTATTGGCAAGTTTAATTGTAACATCAATATCTTCTATCTCAGCGGGTGCAATTTCATGCTTAATTTCTTCGTACAGAGTATAAGGTATAACACTAGCACTAGCACCCATATCACATAAGCCATGATAACAATGATCTCCTATTTTAACAGAAATAACAGGCACGCCTACCACAGATCTATGTTTATCTTTAGCACCAGGTTTAGCAATTCTAGCAGTCTCATCGCAAAACTGAATAACATGCCCATCAATATTATCAGCTAAGAGATCTTTAACAATAGCAATCTTAGGTTCAACTTTAACTTGCTCAGGAGGTGTATAAGTTCTAATATTGCTTTTACAAACTACAGTTGAAGCTTTAGCATGATCCTTTATTCTAACAGGGAAAGGTGGTTTCTCAACATAAGAAGTAGGAACAATAGGATCATCGTAAGTGACAATCTTTTCTTCAACTTTAATAGGTGCAGCTACTTTTACTTCTATGGGAGGATGATATTTAAACCACTTCTCCTTGGGGAGATCAACATAAGTAGCAAAAGATTCACAGAAAGAAGCTACTATCTCAGAGTCAAGTCCATATTTAGTGCTAAATTTACGGAAAATATCGGTATCCATAAAAGATTTAACACAATCAAACTTAGGTGTCATACCTGACTCCTTACCTTCATCGAGATCCCAATCTTCAAAGTTGTGTTTAATTCTATCCAATAAATCCCATTTAAATTCAATAGTCTTCATCATAAAAGAGCCAGCACAAGAAGTATCGAGCATGGTGCGATTGTTTTCAGAAAGCCGAGCATAAAGATTTTGAATAATTGTTTCTCTTGGGAGCTCATGATTGGGGCATGAATATAACATTGATTTAAGCCTCCCCCAAGCTTGAGCGATGCTTTCTCCTTCGCGAGGCCAAAAATTATATATATAATTGCGATCACGATGAACAAGATGCATAGGATAATACTTTTGATGAAATTCCAATTTCAATCTTCTATAGTTCCATGATCTCGTATCATCACATAGCCTATACCATGTCAATGCATCTCCCTTCAAAGATAAAGGGAAGACCTTCTTCTTAGCAACATCGTTGGGTATACCTACAAGCTTAAATAATCCACAAACTTCATCCACATATATTATGTGCTCATCAGGATGCATTGTTCCATCTCCTGTAAAAGGATTAGCTAGCAGTTTTTCCATCATACCCGAAGGAAATTCAAAGGGAACATTTTCATTTTCAGTAGGTTTAGTAGGTTGAGGAGCAATTCTTTGCTCTACTGGTCGGGGTGAAGATACCCTGAACAAGCCCCTCAGAGGATTACTTTCCATAGTAACAAGTGACAGTAAATTTCAGCACACTATATAAATTTTTCCTTACCAAATTCCACCTACCAAAGGCGCTTCACTCCCCGGCAACGGCGCCAGAAAAGAGTCTTGATGACCCACAGGTATAGGGGATCTATTGTAGTCCTTTCGATAAGTAAGAGTGTCGAACCCAACGAGGAGCAGAAGGAAATGATAAGCGGTTTTCAGCAAGGTATTCTCTGCAAGTACTGAAATAAGTGGTAACAGATAGTTTTGTGATAAGATAATTGGTAACGAGCAACAAGTAACAAAAGTAAATAAAGTGCAGCAAGGTGGCCCAATCCTTTTTGTAGCAAAGGACAAGCCTGGACAAACTCTTATAATAGGAAAAGCGCTCCCGAGGACACACGGGAATATCGTCAAGCTAGTTTTCATCACGTTCATATGATTCGCGTTCGGTACTTTGATAATTTGATATGTGGGTGGACCGGTGCTCGGGTGCTGTTCTTACTTGAACAAGCATCCCACTTATGATTAACCTCTATTGCAAGCATCCGCAACTACAACAAAAGTATTAAGGTAAACCTAACCATAGCATGAAACATATGGATCCAAATTAGCCCCTTATGAAGCAATGCATAAACTAGGGTTTAAGCTTCTGTCACTCTAGCAACCCATCATCTACTTATTACTTCCCAATGCCTTCCTCTAGGCCCAAATAATGGTGAAGTGTTATGTAGTCGACGTTCACATAACACCACTAGAGGCTAGACAACATACATCTCATCAAAATATCGAACGAATACCAAATTCACATGACTACTAATAGCAAGACTTCTCCCGTGTCCTCAGGAACAAACGTAACTACTCACAAAGCATATTCATGTTCATAATCAGAGGGGTAATAATATGCATAAAGGATCTGAACATATGATCTTCCACCAAATAAACCAACTAGCATCAACTACAAGGAGTAATCAACACTACTAGCAACCTACTAGTACCAATCCCGGACTTGGAGACAAGAATTGGATACAAGAGATGAACTAGGGTTTTGAGAGGAGATTGTGCTGTTGAAGATGTTGATGGAGGTTGCCCTATCCCGATGAGAGGAGCGTTCGTGATGATGATGGCGATGATTTCCCCCTCCCGGAGGGAAGTATCCCCGGCAGAACAGCTCTGCCGGAGCCCTAGATTGGTTCCGCCAAGGTTCCGCCTCGTGACGGCGGAGTCTCGTCCTGAAAGGTCGCTTATGATTTTTTTCCTCGACGAAAGACCTCATATAGCAGAAGATGGGCATCAGAGAGCCAACAGGGGGCCCACGAGGTAGGGGCGCGCCCAGGGAGTAGGGCGCGCCCCCCACCCTCGTGGACAGGTGGGCCCCCCTCTGGTAAACTTCTTCCGCTGGATATTTTTTATATTTTCCAAAAATGACTTTGTGGAGTTTCAGGACTTTTGGAGTTGTGCAGAATAGGTCTCTAATATTTGCTCCTTTTCCAGCCCAGAATTCTAGCTGTCGGCATTCTCCCTCCTTATGTAAACCTTGTAAAATAAGAGAGAATAGCCATAAGTATTGTGACATAACGTGTAATAACAGCCCATAATGCTATAAATATCAATATAAAAGCATGATGCAAAATGGATGTATCAGCCAGCTCGGCGGGGAGCAACCCGGACAGATGCGGCCGGCGTGTGATACGTCTCCAACGTATCTATAATTTATGAAGTATTCATGCTATTATATTATCCATCTTGGATGTTTTATATGCATTTATATGCTATTTTATATGATTTTTGGGACTAACATATTAACCTAGAGCCCAGTGCCAATTTCTGTTTTTTCCTTGTTTTGAGTTTTACAGAAAAGGAATACCAAACGGAGTCCAATTGACGTGCCAATTTTTGACGATTATTTATGGACCAAAAGAAGCCCCTAGAGTAAAAGAGTTGGGCCAGAAGAGTCCCGAGCCGTCCACGAGGGTACAGGGCGCGCCCTACCCCCCTGGGCGTGCCCCCTGCCTCATGGACGACTCAGAGACCCCCCCTAACGTGAGAGCGACGCCAAAAATTCCTATAAATACAGAAAGAAACCTAGATCGGGAGTTCCGCCGCTGCAAGCCTCTGTAGCCAGCAAAAACCAATAGGGACCTTGTTCCGCCACCTTGCCAGAGGGGGGATCCATCACCGGTGGCCATCTTCATCATCCCGACGCTCTCCATGACGAGGAGGGAGTAGTTCACCCTCGGGGCTGAGGGTATGTACCAGTAGCTCTGTGTTTGATCTCTCTCTCTCTCTCTCTCACTAGTGTTCTTGATGCAGCACGATCTTGATGTATCGCGAGCTTTGCTATTATAGTTGGATCTTATGATGTTTCTCCCCCTCTACTCTCTTGTAATGGATTGAGTTTTCCCTTTGAAGTTATCTTATCGGATTGAGTCTTTAAGAATTTGAGAACACTTGATGTATGTCTTGCATGTGCTTATCTGTGGTGACAATGGGATATTCATGTGATCTACTTGATGTATGTTTTGGTGATCAACTTGCGGGTTCAGTGACCTTGTGAACTTATGCATAGGGGTTGGCACACGTTTTTGTCTTGACTCTCCGGTAGAAAATTTAGGGCACTCTTTAAAGTTCTTTGTGTTAGTTGAATAGATGAATTTGAGATTGTGTGATGCATATCGTATAATCATACCCACGGATACTTGAGGTAACATTGGAGTATCTAGGTGACATTAGGGTGTTGGTTTATTTGTGTCTTAAGGTGTTATTATAGTATGAACTCTAGGATAGATCGAACGGAAAAAATAGCTTCGTGTTATTTTACTACGGACTCTTGAATAGATCGATCGGAAAAGATAACTTTGAGGTGGTTTCGTACCCTACAATAATCTCTTCATTTGCTCTCCGCTATTAGTGACTTTGGAGTGACTCTTTGTTGCATGTTGAGGGATTGTTATATGATCTAATTATGTTATTATTGTAGAGAGAACTTGCACTAGTGAAAGTATGAACCCTAGGCCTTGTTTCAGCAATACCATTTATGCTCACTTTTACCACTTGCTACCTTGTTGTTTTTATATTTTCAGATTACAAAAACCTATATCTACCATCCATATTGCATTTGTATCACCATCTCTTCGCCGAACTAGTGCATCTATACAATTTACCATTGTATTGGGTGTGTTGGGGACACAAGAGACTCTTTGTTATTTGGTTGCAGGGTTGCTTGAGAGAGACCATCTATATCCTACACCTCCCACAGATTGATAAACCTTAGGTCATCCACTTGAGGGAAATTTGCTACTGTCCTACAAATCTCTGCACTTGGAGGCCCAACAACGTCTACAAGAAGAAGGTTGTGTAGTAGACATCAAGCTCAATTTCTGGCGTCGTTGTCGGGGAGGTGATTGCTTGAAGGTATATCTTTAGATCTTGCAATCGAATCTTTTAGTTTCTTGTTTTATCACTAGTTTAGTTTATAAAAGAAAACTACAAAAAAATGGAATTAAGGGTGACCCATATGCTTCATATTTTTAATATCTTTCATGAAAATAAGGATTCCGACAATTGTGCCAAAGTGTTAGAAGAAGAATGCATTAAAATATTTGGCACTAAATCTTTGAATGATGAGCATGATTGCAATGTTGTTAGTACGAACTCTTTGAATATCCATGTACTAATGATGATTGCACTAGTCATGATGAAAATGTGTCTTATAAGCATGTCAATTTTTGTGGAGTGCACAGAGTTTGCAATTACACACCAAATAGGGAAGATAGATTTTGCAAGAGGCACAAGTACTTACACTACTGGAGGATGGTCCAAACGCGACACTACGATCAGAGACCCTTCGACAAAACTGTGTGCGATGCCATAATCGCAAATGGTGGTGTAAAAAACCCGTCAAAAAGGTGCAAAACGTTTGCGATGACAGATGCATCAAACACGGTTCAGAATTTAGTTGCGTGTGCGATATAGGGCATACGGTTCAGCTCAATTAACTGTTTGGGATGAGGAGACACAAAAGAAACGGGCGGCCAGATGAAGGCGTGTGTGATATATAGCATACGGTTCACTGGAATGAACTATGTGTGATTAGGCAACACAATGGAAACGGTTCAACTGAATAAGATGTGTGTGATACGCGGCAAACAGGTCCGTAATCTGAAATGTGTGCGAAGACCAATAATAACACAGACGATTGCTGCTAATAAGCCGTGTGAATTGCTCTGTCTACAGTAGAATAACATGTGTATATATATAACTGAAATAAACATCCAATTACATAAGTGACTATACAGATCATTCGCACACACCTCAACAAACAATTGCATGCATTCTAAAGTAGGAGAAACAATCGTCTAGTCATCTACTTCTTGTGACGCTCCCACCACTTCTATGTGGCTCGATCCCTTGTCTTTGTCAGGAAAAGGCAGTTCCTCATGTCAACGATCCGCCTGTACATCTCGTAGCTTGTGTACGCGTCCATGGATGCGTACTTGACATGTTGTTCATCCAGTCTCTTATGCCACACACTATGCCAGACGTTCTTCTCCTTATTGCTCTATTCCTTCATCTTCGCATAGTAGGGGTCGATGATGGCCGAGGCGAGGTCAACCAGGGAGTTCAGTTTATTTTTGTCGCTGCCCCAGACACTGTAGTGGTGCTGGATGTTGACAAGATTCGGGCATTTCAAGTCCGAAACCTTGAGCACTTTTAGATCGTTGGTGATGTCCAGCATAGCGAAACTGTAGTCGGAGCTCTTGATAAACCTGGAGAAACGCTCGCGAGGCCTTGTGGCAAGGTGGAAGTGGTAGACGAGGACGTCATGTCGCACGCACAACTGGGCGATGACAACCTTCTGATCGTGCCCGGCACGACCGATGGTGTACTCGAGGTCGAAGCCGACCACTCAGTACTTGTCCTCGGCAAGGAAGTGCTCCATAGTTTGGATGGAGCTCTCCATTGAGACTGGATCGTTCGTGTACACCACCGAGAGGGCCTTCCCCCTCACGTGGGTGTCCACTACGTGATGCGTGGTGAACTGCCCGCCGTTGTCGTCGTCGGCCGCTGGGAGCGCCATTGGAACCGCTAGATGTCCTCTCTGTATGTGTCCTTGTGGGTGTGCTTATTGTGTCATGTGAGACGAGAGATGAAGGTAAATGGCCGCAGGAATAAAAGGGGGTCGGGCGGCATGGATTGTCGGCGCGTCCGCATGGCAGTTTTTGCAGCGGGTAACTGCATTGTCGCGCCGCGCCCGGCGCAACCTCTTGCAAAAGAACATGCGTGATTGTGCGCCGGCCCCAAACACTGGCAGCGCGCGTGAAGGGACGAAGGCAGAGCACCCGGAGGGACGCGAGAGCAGAGCGCGCCGCGGCCGCCTGAACCGCAAGCAACCACACGCATAGAGCAGTTGAACACGCAGGAAATGGTCGCCTACAAGCCGGCCGACAGTTGCGTTGCTGCATAGAGAGCGGCCGTGTGGTACCACCTTCGTCTAGTCTATAGTCTCCTTTATATTCCATGCCATACTTTACCCTCAAATTTAACCAACAAAATGGTAATGCATGTTTTAAAAATTATATAATTGGAAACTATGTTCAAATACAAATTCAACTATATAATCTTTGTCGACATGCATTCGTATTTTATTAGTTAAATCATACTTATAAACCAGGATGGTGGTATAGTAGGTAATTAAATCGCAAAAGTTTTTTTATTGACCGTATGTGTACGTGGCCTTTCGTCCTCCTCTCGCACGTCTTGTCACCCCGCTGTCGCAGGGCTTACAGCGCAAGCTTGCGCAGCGCGCGGGGGCGTTCCTTTTGCCAAACGGTGGCGCCAATGAATCATCGGTGAGCCCGTTCCCGAGCAACCTCATAGGTTCCCGCGCAAGCTTCCCACCCGACTCGGTGAAATCCCCTAAAATCCTAATGCTTACCGGCCTTCTATAAAACCCTCACGACCGGCGAGTCCTGCGTCGCATTTTCCCCTCCATCCATGTAGCTTATCTTGTCTGCTTCTCCCGCAATCGCCAATGGCGCTGGTCCGTCGTCGTCGCTCAGCCACTCCGTCATCATCAAAGTACAGCTCCAACTGGGAGCCTACACCGCGTTCGCGGCGCAGTCCCCAGCGTAGTGTAGTGCGCGTGGCGTCCCTATTGGGTGTGCGCGGAACACCCACCACACGCTCCACTGTCGGTGCCCGTAGGCA
This sequence comes from Triticum monococcum, assembly GCA_034509565.1. Taxonomy (NCBI): domain Eukaryota; kingdom Viridiplantae; phylum Streptophyta; class Magnoliopsida; order Poales; family Poaceae; genus Triticum; species Triticum monococcum. The sequence continues at coordinate 57,584,724 of CM067843.1, read as the reverse complement.
GCTGTTGCCGGCCGTCGTTGCCGCCACACCACCGCCGAAAGCCAGGGCCATCACCTGCTCCGCCGCCGCGGCCCGAAAGCGGGAGGTGGCCTCGTGGCCGCCACCCCACTGCCAGCCACTGTGGCCATCACCCGCTCCGCCATCGCGGCCCGAAGGCGGGAGGTGGTGGTCATGGCTGCCACCGTGTCATCGGCCGCCGTGGCCGCCAACCCACCATCGACCGCCAGGGTCATCACCCGCTCCGCCACCGCTGCCCGAAGGCGGGAGGCGGAGGTGGATAGCCGCACGTTCGTCAGCGACCTTACGCTCTAAACCAAGTTCCTGCGGGAGGAGGAGGAGGGCCTCGTCGAGCACGCAAACAGCTTTACCGCCATCGTGGCCGCGGCACGCGCCGCCTCAGAGGCGAGGAATCAGGAGATCTACGAGGATAACCTCCGCTTTGAGAGGGGTCGTCTGGAGTGGCAGAAGGCGTTCAAGGTGAGCATCGCTGAAGCTGCATTAGCGGTAGGCACCGCATTGCGGTTTCCCAGCTCGTCGGTACACTACAAGAAATATGTCAACTAGTGACCTTCTGTCAGTGACCCTGGAGGAAATGGTCATAGATCTATGACCATTTTAGACTAATTGGTTAAAAGCTGTTCGGGGTGCTCCAAACCCTGAACCATTGCGACCATTTTGGTCAGAAAGGTCGTAATTTCCTTACATGAAATGGTCATAAAGCAAAGAGCGCTAGTCCGCTACCTTATTTCTAGTTGTTAACGACCAATATAGATGGTCATAGCCTTGTAAATTATGGTGGGTTGCTATGACTAGGCGCCACCTCATCAGTTTTGCCTATGTGTCATGTCCATGTGGCAGTTTTTGCCCTAGGTTGTGAAGCAACCTATATTTCTGTCATTCCCAAAATTCCCAAAAAAAATCATAAATTATTTGGGTCATATCTTCATCAAATATGTAAAAACCTTCCTTGCCTAGTTCAAAAATATTCATTTTCCTATTCTGTTCAGAGTAATAGTTTGTGAAGGAAGTACCACTTTGGCATGTCCAAATATTATCCATTTTCTACAGTGCTTTCCTATGCCCAAATAACCATCCTCCACCAAATGCCAGCTCAATCCATTCATTATTTTGAGTCGAGCTTCAACATTCGTATTTATGTCCAGTGTGGTGGTTTGCAAAGCAAGTACCACCTAGGCTCCTCCTTTTGAGCTGAAAATTTGTGAAGACGGTCTTCTTAGTAACTGATCATCCTCAGCCAAAACTCACGCCCATTAGCCATGTACATTTCCCGTACCGCTAATCAAACACTTGGCTGCTAATTCATGTTTGAGCATCGATCGGTCTCCTCGTGAGAATCTTATGTTGTAAATTTTTTCCTAGCACCTACCTGGGGAGTGCCCAACCCACTAGACATGTCTAGGCTGCCCATAACACATGGCAACGCCACGGTCACGCGGTGACCACGCGGCAGGCATGCGAGTTTACGCGCTCTAGAGTTGGGGGCCTCGGCCACCGCCCAAACCTCGACGTATCGCCATCAAACCATGTATTTATGATTAAATAGGTACTTATGTAACTATAAATGATTTTTGGAAAAAAAAATAGTAAACTATGAGGCAGCTGCAGTTCAAATTTGACCCGCTTCCTACTAAATCGGCGGGAATTTGTCTTTTTCACCAGAGGTGGATCAAAACTTTTTACACCCAACCATTTTGTCAGTTGTGCATTAAATATGGCCTAGTATTTTAGAAAATTGATTTGGTCCAATTTTGCAACAAATATATGGTAGGTCCTTCACAAAAAAACTCATTTCGGGCACTCGGAAAATGGAAAATGTATTTTCTGTGCAAATAAAATGAAAACTCCCTTAGGCAACATTGTTTGGAATTCCAAGATGCACCCTTGTGCACAATATGAGATTATTTGAACATACTATGCCAAGAATGTGGCCATAAGATTGATCATTTGGCTTGAAAGCCATGAATCTTCACGCATGATAGCTCATTTCTGAGAACACTTTTTTAAAATAATTGTCGTATTACAAGTTTATTATTTTTTCTAGAAACATGTTCACATATAATGACACAATGCGAAGGTTTTCCAATTTCTTGATTTTTTTTTGAATTTTTTATGCCCGTTTCAAAATGCGGTCAAAACGGCGGGCTTGACTGTTCCTAGCTAGCGGTTGAATCTGAGAATTTTTTTGGTGTTTCTATGATTAAATAGATACTTATGTACCTAGAAATGATTTTTTGAAAAAAATAAAGAGCAAATTACGAGGCAGCTACAGTCCAAATTTGACCCGCTTCCAACTGAATCAGCAAAAATTTCTCTTTTGCACGAGAGGTGGATCAAAACTTTTTACACCCAACCATTTGGTCAATTGTGCATTAAATATGGCCTAGTATTTTAGAAAAATAATTTGGTCCAATTTTGCAACAATTATTTGGGAGGTCCTTCACAAAAAAACCTCCTTTTGGGCACTCGAGAAATGGAAAATGGTTTTTTTGTCCAAAGAAAATGAAAAATTCCTTAGGAAACATTGTTTGCCATTCCAATATGCACCCTTGTGCACAATAGGAGATCATTTGAACAAACTATGCCATGAATGTGGCCATAGGATTGATCATTTGGCTTCAAAGCCATGAATCTACACGCATGATAGCTCATTTCTGATAACACTTTTTTAAAAGAATTGTCGTATTACAAGTTTATTATTTTTCCTGGTAACTTGGTCATATATAATGACACAATGCGAAGGTTTTCCAATTTTTTTGATTTTTTTTGAATTTTTTATGCCCGTTTCAAAATGCGATCAAAACGGCGGGAATGGCCGTTCCTAGCTAGTGGTTGAATCTTGGAAATTTTTTTGGTGTTTCTCTGATTAAATAGATACTTATGTACCTAGAAATGATTTTTGTAAAAATAAAGAGCAAACTACAAGGCAACTACAGTTCAAATTTGACCCGCTTCCAACTGAATCGGCGGAAGTTTGTCTTTTTCACGAGAGGTGGATCAAAACTTTTTACACCCAACCATTTGGTCAATTGTGCATTAAATATGGCCTAGTATTTTATAAAAATGATTTGGTCCAATTTTGCAACAATTATTAGGGAGGTCCTTCACAAAAAACCTCCTTTTGGGCACTCGAAAAATGGAAAATAGTTTTTTGTCCAAAGAAAATGAAAACTTCCTTAGGCAACATTGTTTGACATTCCAATATTCACCCTTGTGCACAATATGAGATCATTTGAACAAAGTATGCCATGAATGTGGCCATAAGATTGATCATCTGGCTTGAAAGCCATTGATCTCCAGACATGATTACTCGTTTGTGAGAACACTTTTAAAAAAAATTGACGTATTACAAGTTTATTATTTTTCCTAATAATCTGGTCACATATAATGACACAATGCGAAGGTTTTCCAATTTTTTGATTTTTTTTGGAATTTTTTATTCCCGTTTCAAAATGCGGTCAAAACGGTGGGAATGACCGTTCCTAGCTAATTGTCAAATCTTGGATTTTTTTTGTATTTCTCTGATTAAATAGATACTTTTGTACCTAGAAATGAATTTTGGAAAAAATAAATAGCAAACTATGAGGCAGCCGCAGTTCTAATTTGCCCCGCTTCCAGCTGAAACGGAGGAAATTTGTCTTTTTCACCAGACGTGGATCAAAACTTTTAACACCCAACCATTTGGTCAATTGTGCATTAAATATGGCCTAGTATTTTAGAAAATTGATTTGGTCCAATTTTACAAAAAATATTTGGTAGGTTCTTCACAAAAAAAACTTATTTTAGGCACTCAAAAATTATTTTTAGTCAACTACGACCAATTTAGATGGTCATAACGTCGTACTGCATTCTGATTGGTCCGTGGACGTATCACGCGGATCATGCATCAAACACCGTCGGATGCTCGTGGATCCAACGGCCGTCCTCAACCCTTCCACACCAACCCCGAAACCCTAGATAGTCATTTTGCATCCACCCCCCCCCCCCCCGCCGCCTCCTTTCTTTCCAGTTTCCACATCCATCCATCGATCCCATTCCAGATCCCCTTGCTGTCTCGCCCGATGGAGAGAGCTCACCTCCTCCCTTCCAGATCCATCGCCGCCGCCGCCAGCTCCCTCCAGCGGAGCTCGCCGTCATTCATGGCCTCACCACCCAACCGAACCAACCAGCCCACCACACACCCTCACCTCGTTACCGACGCGCCGTCGCCGTCCCCCACGAATGGTGCCGTCCCCATGATCTGGATCCCCATGAACTAGCCGCTGGCGACCGGATCCACTCCGCCGCCGGCGCTACCTCCACTCCCCTCCCCTCCCCTTCCTGGCTAGAGATCCCCTCCTCTCCAATCCTACCCGCGCTCCACAGCCGAACCCTACCACCTATCGCGCTGCCACCACCTATCGCGCCGCCCGACGACGCCAGATCCGCGCGCCGCCCATCGTTCCCCATCTTCCGCTCCCTCCCTCCCCCTCCCGCAGTAGATCCAGCGCCCTGCAGCCTCGGCATCGCGGCCGACTGGCTCGCCAGCGCGCGCGTGCTTCGATGCGCCCCGCTCCGTCGAGCTGGCCGGACCACGACGGCATGCGACATAGGGTTTGCGGGATCCTCGGGCAGCCGCCGTCCACCTCACGTAGTAGGGAGGGGTCCGTCATCTCCTCGGAGGAGGGGACGGCCATGTTCGTCGTACTCCACCCTAGCAGTCGATCCCGGCCATCGCTGCTTCACCAGCCTCCTCCACTGGCGTCTCCGTGAGGGCGCCCGACGCCAGGCAGGCCGTCAACGCGCCGGACGTCAAGGCCGGTCGTGCTGCTCCTGTTGCCTGCGTCCTTCCCCGACAACGTCCCCATGGCTAGGGTTTCGGATGCGATGGCGCCTCCGTCAATGGTGCGGCTCTCGTGACTCTTACCTCGCCCCACACGCAGCTCAGCCCATTCATCTTGTTTTTTGTTCTTGTCTTCTCAAGCGTGTGTTCTTGCACGCAGCACGAGAAGGTGGAGAAGATCAGGGACAGGGCCACCAACGAGACCATCGCGCTCAAGAAGATCTGCCTCCAGCAGGAGGACGATGGCGTCCCCTCCATCGCCATCCACGAGATCTCCCTCCTCAAGGTGATGCAGCACCAGAACATCGTCAGGTTCCCCTCCCCTCCCCCTTCCCGTCTCTCCTCCCCAGCGTCAGGGTTTGGGCTAGATTTGGCTGCCGCGGAATGGATGGACTGACTGCTGTTGTGTTGTGCAGGCTGCAAGACGTGGTGCATAACAAGAAGTCTCAAGTGTGAACAATAGTGCACTTAACAATATCTGCCAGGCTATTAGACGCTCCACTTCATCCTTTTTTGTACACAATAAGAATTTTCAATTCATAGAAATGCCACAGCTACGATTGGCAGTCCAAACTTCAGAGAAAATTACGGTTGCAGTCCCTTTTGAGCGTGTTAGATTTTGATTTCCAGCGTGCAACATTTTAACTGGATTTTAACTCCGATGATATGTAGCCATGTAGGCTCATTAAGAATGCCAGCTTATTTGATTCTTTGCTTGGGCATTCATACTCCATTCTGCCCTGAGCGGGGCATGTTACACATACCTACTTGTTTTGCAATAACCAATGAAGCTGTATTATTGAGTGAGTTTAGAATCATGGATGCAAACAGTTTACAGTTGGTTTCTCTGTGCATTATTATTTGAGTTCGAAGCCACGGATGCAGACTTTTTTTAGTTGGTTCTCAGTTGGGTCTTAATAAGTTAGGCTCTGTTCTGCATCGTCAATTAATGAAGTTGCTCTGCAACAATTAACTATGTTGGTACCTTGGTGAAGGAACTAGTATTGGCATTATGCTGGAACATTGCAGAAAACAACTTCTTTACATAGAAAACATTGCAAAAATAAAATGTGCGGAAATCTTGAACGGGTTTGGGTATGTTTTCAGCATCTCTGTATTGCACTAGTAATTCACCAATGATTCTTAAGTTCTACCTATGAGCACCAAATGTTTGGGAACTCTTTTGTAATTTGGTTAATCAGCATTTGTATTGTACCACTTCCTGGTTGCCGTATCAAATATTATACCATTGCACTATTTAGTTACTTTTCAAAGTTGTGATAAATATAGTTCTTTTTTACTTTCAAGATAGCATCAAATTCATGTCTTCCATTTTTCTCATCTACGCTGCGTGTATATATAGAAGCACAGTTTTAGTTGCTCTATAGGTTATCAATAGAACTCAACTAGCCAATTAACAAGTGAACTCATTATGCATTTGCTGAATCCATATTTGGAAAGTTCACTGACCCTGCTACTATAACAAACTGCTGGTGGTGGCCCTTTCCCATGTAGCTCAAGGTGAAGAAGGCCATCGAGAAGGGCAACACCGACGGCGCCCAGATCCATGCCGAGAATGTCGTCCGCAAGTGCACCAAGCACATGAACTACCTCTGCCTCGCCTCCCGCTTATGTAATCTTCTTTCAGGCCTTTCAAGATAGAGTTCTTTAGCTGACATGTTTAGCAAATGCTGCAGTGCTTATGGTTTAGTTTTACACGTGCGTAAAAATGAATGGCTGCTACTGTTTCTAGTTTTAGGTTGGGATGAGATGCATGTTTGCATGCTTGTGCTTCTGTCACTACAATCTATACTACTACTATTGTCATATCCTGGTAATTTTGTTGCTATGAATATTTGTCCCATGTTTTGTTTCCTTGCATGCTTACTACTACAATTGTGCAATATGTTCATTAATTTGACAAAAATCTCTTATGTTGTTGACTTAGCTTGACCCAGAACAGCAGCATCCTTGATGCGACTAACCTTCACCTCGTTCTTTCCCTCGCAGACTCGAAGGAGGCCGTATGCAAGGCACCAAGGTGCATGGTGCTCGCAAGCGACGAACGGAGGTTGTTCGACATCGGCTACACAAACCACCATTGTGAGCTCCTACCTTTGCTATGCTACAACCATGCTATGTTTCATGGGTTAGTTAGGATTTTGATGCTTTTTGCGCTGTGGTTGAGTCCTTGCTGACTGTTGTGTCGATGATCAAGTGTTGTTGCCTCATTCAGCTATTTTATTCGCTGTTGGTAATTAGTAGTATTAGAGTGTCGCTGGTTTATTAGGATGTGGCTGAAACCATTGGATGGCCTTCCTGTACATGTTATCCAGCATTAGTATTTGTCCCATTTTTTGTTTCCTTGCTGGACATGCATGTTATGGTCCCATTTTTTGTTTCGGTGCTGGATATGCATGTTATGGTTCAAGTGTCGATGATGTCTAGATAGTTTGCTAGCTATATACTTGCTGCTGATTGATGCTCTTGTGGTCTCCTGGAATCATATTATACTATATCTAGTGTTCTTGTGGTTCTGTGAAGATGCATCACAAACATCTAGGTCTTTAAAGTTGGCTGAATCTGTTGCTTTGTCATATATTTGGTTCGTAAATCTACATTTCGATGAGATCTCTTTCAATATATAATTTTTTTGATAGTCCAGGAATAATCTAATAATCTAATGCTGGTAGTCTATGTGTTCACTCTTTTACAGGAGCTCCAGGTCTATGAAATTTGAAGTTCGAAGCCATATAGCCCCTACTTAGCAAAGAGTTGTCTCTATGTTTGACTGTAATAGACTGTAAATATTGTAATATTGTAACAATAGGCATATTGGGGTTGTAATAGACTATCTACAGATTTTAGTAGACTTGGTGTTACTTGATGAACTACATTTGTATTGTTCCGTCTGAAATATTGATTATGTATGATCAATCTGATGAGTGAGAACAATTTAAGATGCACCTTTGTAATATTGTAACAGATTGTAAAAGACTAGTGTATGTTTGAAATAGTGATTATGTATGTTGAAAAGATGTGAAATGGAAACTTGACCAGTGGGAACCACTTGTGAATAAAATCTGAGCATTTTTGAAATTTCTGACATGTGGGACCGATGTATGGCATTATGACTAGTGGGACCAACGCTAAAATATAATGATTGAAAATAGAAAATAAATTATTGTAAGAAGGCCAAGGCCCAAAAATAAAGACGCTGAAATATTGGGCTTGGCGCATGTAGCCCACAAGAATTGACTTGGAAAAAATCTAGAATTGTTGGGCTAGGCCCATGTCGAAAACCAAATTGGACCGGGCTGAATCTTGTGCCACATCAGCTTGCCACGCTGGATGCCTACGTGGCCTGGGGAGGTTTCTAGTGACCAAAACAAACCAGTAGGCATATTTTGGTCGTAAACATCTACGACCTTCTCACAGAGAAGGTCGTTAATTTCAGTTTACGACCGCCAGCTTTTGACCTTCTGTTTTTGGTCACAAAAAGCTCGCAGATGAAAAACAATGACCTTTCAGTGACCAATAGTCAAGGTCACAAGTTGACATATTTCCTGTAGTGGTAGGCTCCTCCTCCTCCTCTGCCTCTTACTAAGCACGCTCGGCAGAGGAGAGGCAGCCGGAAGTTGTACAAAGCCCCTCCGCAGTAGTAGTAGTATTTATGGGCTATTTTGTTCAGTTCATCTGACTATAGATGTGGTGGAACTGTACAATGTACTTAAAATTAGCTAGTATATATAGTTGAACTAGCTATTTCAGTACGTGGTTGGCAACAATTGGGGAAAAGTTTGATCGGTTCAGCTGTCGAGTTGAACTGTTTGTATAAATTAAGAACGACTGCTTAATCTATGAGTGAAATGTATGCTTAATTACTAAATTTTGACAAATAGCAGTGTTACAAGGATTGACAAATCTTACCAAATTGTTTGTACGTGGTTGCACACGGGTCATCCAAAACAACTGTTTGCGTTGAACGGATGGACAAATCCTGCGCCGCTCTCATTTTGCATACGGGTGTTCTTTCTAAAACGTTTGCGATCAAGAGCTGCAGAAATCCTGCTCTGCACATTTTCTCTTGGCTACCTGGGGAAGCTGTCGGTTTGCATACGGGTGTTATAACTAAAACGTTTGCGATGAGTGTTTTATATTTAAAAAGCGAATTAAACTTCGGCTTGGGCGCCATTAATGAAGAGGATGCAAGCAAGGCGGGCGGCCATGGAAGTCAAAAGGCTCGCTTCCCAGTGAGCCTGTGCAGCGTAAAGCTCGCACGCTTCCCGATGAGCCTGCGCATTCGAGGACAGCTTGCACGCCTCTTAGTTAGCCTGCGCATCGGACGACGCTCACATGCCTCCCGTTTAGTCAAGGTCAAGCAGCTGTCCGCACGGCACCTCCTACAGCTATTAAAACCAAGACACGTGGCGTCACCACTACGGGAAATAGAAGATTTGCCGTCGGTACTTTCTTTGCCGTCAGCATTTCATCGGGGCAGACGGCAAAGATAGGGTTTGCCATCATCAGTAGATGGCAAAGAAAAAGTAACGGCAAAATAAACTTTGCCGTCTGCCTTTTATATTATAGACGGCAAAGAGAAAATTTTGCCGTCTGTAAGAATAAATACAGACGGCAAAAATCTTTGCCGCCTGCCTTTTTTATTATAGATGGAAAAGAGCTCACTTTGCCGTCTCTAATATAAAACCCAGACGGCAAAGAACTTTGCCGTCTGCGGTTTTATTAACAGACGGCAAATTAAGCACTTTGTCGTCTGTTAATAAAACCGCAGACGGCAAAGAGAAAACACAAGTCCACGGATTGATCACACGGATCGCTGACATGGCTGAATCTCGTCCGCACATCCCCACGAGGCAAAACCCACCAGCCCCATGTCCCACGCCCTCTCTCCACCTTATCCTCCCGACACCCCCACCAGCCCCACGTCCCACGCCCTCTCTCCACCTTATCCTCCCGACACCCCCATGCCCCACCACTATTCCCTCTCGTACGTCTCTTTCCCTCTCGATCTGGAGAACACCAACACCCGCCGCCATCTCTCCTCCCAGTCTCTACCTCGCCGGCCTTGGCCTTGCTCGCCGTCCCCGACCCCATCACCCCCGCTGGCCCCCGGCCCTCGGCCCCCGTTGAGCCCGCCGGCCCTCGTCGCCTTGGCGGACCTCGGCGCCAGTCCCCCGTCGCCCCCACCGACCGCCGGCCTCGGTCCCGTCGCCCCTGCCGGCCTTCGGCCCCGGCCCTGTCCTCCGTCACCCCCGCCTGCCTCCGGACGTGCGGGCGACAATGGCGGACGCACGGGCGACGAGCATGGCGCGCGGCAGCGGCTCACTACACCGTCGACTGCACAGCGCAGGCATGCGGCGGCTTCTTCTCTCGGGCGCGCGGCGGCCTCTTCCCTCAAGCTCCTCTCTTCGCCGTCGGTCACCGGACGCTGCACTGGCGCGCTGCGGAGCCCCCTCTCTCTCTCTAGGAACCAGCAGCACGGCCAGGCGGGGTGCGGTTACCAGGGTCAGGCGAGCGTGGCTGTCCGGTGGCGCAGCGAGTAGGCCAGGCGAGCGGCACGGTGAGTAGGGCGAGGCGGCAGCAGTGGTCCCTGTGGTATTGTCCCCGGCCAAAAGAGGACGGCCGGCGGTGAAGTACCTGTTGCTGTGATGGAGGACTTGATTGCTTTTCCTTTTAGTTTCTAGGGGCATGTGTAAATTTTTAGGACAGCTCTGTAACTTCTCTGTAACTCCATCGATGAATGAAAGACAGCACGGCCATGTAGAATCAAAAATCTCCATGAGGTGAACCTATTTTGGTTTGTTTTTCCTGTGTCCAGCGAGATACTGTGCTCGAACATCACTTTTTTTTAAAAAATGAAAAACAATCTTTGCCTTCTGTACTTTAGTCTGGAAGACGGCAAAGCACACGTTTTGACTGACGGCAAAGAACAAGTTTTTTGTTGTCTGTTATTTCTGTGGCACACGGCAAAAAGGTATTGACTGACGGCGAAATCTTTGCCGTCATCTCGACAAAAGGCTGACGGCAAAGTATTCTTTGCTGACTAATCTTTGCCATCTTTGTTTGCTGTCTGCTTCCTGACGGCAAAGTCTTTGCTGTCTGGATTTGGGTCTTTGCCGGTTGTGATCCACAGACGGCAAATTACCTGTTTCGTGTAGTGCACGTGAATGGTTAACAGAATTCTGGATTTACTAGAATTTAAAAACCAGGCATCTCAATGTTTTGCCGGAAATCAATGGTGCCCTGGTGTTTGAAATTCATTCCCATTTCTTGCAGGGACCTGAGCATGCATCCAAGGACACATATTTGATTTTTCGAACAATTTATATCCACTAGAGCATGTGCATGTAGTTCAAATTTGAATTATGCATATAAATGCATTGAAAACTCAGTTAATGCATAAAAATGTCCAAAAGAAACCCGAAAAATCACAAAAATTCACACAACACTCCTGTTGTTCTATGTTGACACGAGAAAAAATTTGAAAGCAATAAGAGGCAATGGATATCGTTTCGTCCCCAAAGGTGGGACGTTTCTTACCGAAAACCATCATGCTTGTTGTGAGAAGCTCCGGTTTGTGAGAACCATATACCCAAACCTGCCCCAAATGGGACAAAAAATTTCCCATGGCATGTTGATGCCGCTCCATGATAGCATGCCAAGTTTCATGAATTTCAGACGAGTTTTTGATTTACTAGAATTTAAAAACCAGGCATCTCAATGTTTTGCCGGCAATCAACGGTGCCCTGGTGTTTGAAATTGATTCCCATTTCTTGCATGGGACCTAAGCATGCACCCAAGGACGCATATTTGATTTTTCGACCAATTTATATGCACTAGAGCATGTGCATGTAGTTCAAATTTGAATTGTTCACCTGAAATGGCTAGAAATCCAATTTAATGTATTAAATGTTCAAACGAACCCTGAATAATTCCAATTCTTTGACGACACACACATAGTTGCATGTTCACTCCAGATAGAAGGTCTAGCAATTCAAACTCCCTCCATTGCCGCTGTGACCCCAATATGTAATTCAAATCAAGATGAAAAATCAAGTAGATCGCACATAGTTTATTATCAGCAACCGTGTGATATGCAGCACAAAATATCCTGGAGCACCGTCGGTGTATAGTACGCCTATGGCTTACACGAGAAGGTGCGTCAGCTACAGTCCACAGCCGGTGTTTCAAGCACATTAGCTCGCTCCCCAAATATCATTTCATTGTTCAATCATCGCCGGTGAAAGATGAGCACGTGGACCCGCGTCATGAGGGCAACTTAGGTGGCCCAATCCAACGAGAGCGCGGCCACAGCTGCCATGCGCGTGCTAACAAGGTGCATGAGCGTCGCCGCAATCTGCGACCAGGTGGCAAAGGCAGCCCAAACGGCCACTGTTGCTTCTCAGGTGGCGGCAGCAACATCTGCCTCGGGGATAGCAACTGCCGAGAGCGGCACAGCAGCTGTCTGTTCCGCAGCGGCGGCCTTAGCCCTGATGGAGGCCGCCCACGACCATGTCGAGGCCGCCCAGGCCCAGCTCCTGGTGGTCACCACACAAATCGAACGAAGCTTCTCCGACAACAGCCGGCAACCCACGGCCGAAGAGCTGGCAATCGCCGAGACCGTCCAAGCCCAGCTCGCCCCCGCCCATGCCCAGCTCGTGGTGGCCTTTTCCAAAGAGATGGCGGACGCGGATGGCGAGATGCTTGTCAAGTATGGTGCGATGGATGCCATGGAGCCCCTTCCCCAGGAGATCGTCGGGCGCGAGCTGGACATGGAGGCAGCAGCGGAGATCGACGAGCACCGGCCATAGTAGTACTCTTTGTTTTGTTTAATTAAGAGCGCCGGTCTTTAATTTGTTAGAGTAATGTTTAGGTCAGCTAGCTCTGTTTAATTGATGAACTTGCTCGATTAAGAAGTGTGGGTGTGTTGTAGTCTCCTTTGTGTACCCAAATTATGCAATGACATGGATGACCACTATAACCATGGAAATTCGAACCAAAACTTTTGACGTTCAAACTCATCACACACGGGTTAAGCTATCTGAATCGTTTGTGATGTCCACATATCGTACACAGTTCTGAATAAGGGACCGTGTCTGATGACACTTTGCGCGCTGATGTCTACTACATAACCTTCTTCTTGTAGACGTTGTTGGGCCTCCAAGTGCAGAGGTTTGTAGGACAGTAGCAAATTTCCCTCAAGTGGATGGCCTAAGGTTTATCAATCCGTAGGAGGAATAGGATGAAGATGGTCTCTCTCAAGCAACCCTGCAACCAAATAACAAAGAGTCTCTTGTGTCCCCAACACACCCAATACAATGGTAAATTGTATAGGTGCACTAGTTCGGCGAAGAGATGGTGATACAAGTGCAATATGGATGGTAGATATAGGTTTTTGTGAACTGAAAATATAAAAACAGCAAGGTAGCGAGTGGTAAAAGTGAGTGTAAACGGTATTGTAATGATAGGAAACAAGGCCTAGGGTTCATACTTTCACTAGTGTAAATCCTCTCAACAATAATAACATAGATGGATCATATAACTATCCCTCAACATGCAACAAAGAGTCACTCCAAAGCCACTAATAGCGGAGAACAAACGAAGAGATTATGGCAGGGTACGAAACCACCTCAAAGTTATTCTTTCCAATCAATCCGTTGGGCTATTCCTATAAGTGTCACAAACAGCCCTAGAGTTCGTACTAGAATAACACCTTAAGACACAAATCAACCAAAACCCTAATGTCACCTAGATACTCCAATGTCACCTCAAGTATCCGTGGGCATGATTATACGATATGCATCACATGATCTCAGATTCATCTATTCAATCCAACACAAAGTACTTCAAAGAGTGCCCAAAGTTTCTACCGGAGAATCATGACGTAAACGTGTGCCAACCCCTATATATGCATAGGTTCATGGGCGGAACCCGCAAGTTGGTCACCAAAATATACATCAAGTGGCACGTGATATCCCATTGTCACCACAGATACGCACGGCAGGACATACATCAAGTGTTCTCAAATCTTTAAAGACTCAATTCGATAAGATAACTTCAAAGGGAAAACTCAATCCATTACAAGAGAGTAGAGGGGGAGAAGAAACTTAAGATCCAACTATAATAGCAAAGCTCGCGATACATTAAGATCGTGCCAAATCAAGAACACGAGAGAGAGAGAGAGATCAAACACATAGCTACTGGTACATACCCTCAGCCCCGAGGGTGAACTACTCCCTCCTCGTCATGGAGAGTGACGGGATGATGAAGATGGCCATCGGTGAGGGTTCCCCCCTCCGGCAGGGTGCCGGAACAAGGTCCCGATTGACTTTTGGTGGCTATAGAGGCTTGCGGCGGCGGAACTCCCGATCTAAACTCTGTTCTGGAAGTTTTAGGGTACATGGATATATATATGGGAGCCGGAAGTACGTCGGAGGAGCCACGGGGGCCCCACGAGGCAGGGGGCGCGCCCCCCCACCCTCGTGGGCAGCCCGTATCTCCCCTGACGTGCACTCCAAGTTCCCTGGGTTGCTTTCCTTCCAAAAATAACTTCTCCAGTTGATTTCGTTCCGTTTTGACTCCGTCTGATATTCCTTTTCCTCGAAACACTGAAATAGGCATAAAACAACAAATCTGGGCTGGGCCTCCGGTTAATAGGTTAGTCCCAAAAATAATATAAAAGTGGATAATAAAGCCCAATGTTGCCTAAAACAGTAGATAATATAGCATGGAGCAATCAAAAATTATAGATAGGTTGGAGACGTATCAAGCATCCCCAAGCTTAATTCCTGCTCGTCCTCGAGTAGGTAAATGATAAAAAGAGAATTTTTGATGCGGAGTGCTACTTGGCATAATTTCAATGCAAAATTTCTTAGTTGTGGTATGAATATTCAGATTCGAAAGATTCAAGACAAAAGTTCATATTGACATAAAAATAATAATACTTCAAGCATACTAATAAAGCAATTATGTCTTCTCAAAATAACATGGACAAAGAAAGTTATCCCTACAAATTCATATAGTCTGGCTATGCTCCATCTTCACCATACAAAGTATTTAAATCATGCACAACCCCCATTACAAGCCAAGCAATTGTTTCATACTTTAACATTTTCAAAACTTTTTCAACCTTCACGCAATACATGAGCGTGAGCCATGGATATAGCACTATATGTGGAATAGAACGGTGGTTGTGGAGAAGACAAAAAGAGGGGAAGATAGTCTCACATCAACTAGGCGTATCAACGGGCTATGGAGATGCCCATTAATAGATATCAATGTGAGTGAGTAGGGATTGCCATGCAACGGATGCACTAGAGCTATAAGTATGTGAAAGCTCAACAAAAGAAACTAAGTGGGTGTCCATCCAACTCGCTTGCTCACGAAGACCTAGGGAATTTTGAGGAAGCCCATCATTGGAATATACAAGCCAAGTTCTATAATGAAAAATTCCCACTAGTATATGAAGGTGACAACATAGGAGACTCTCTATCATGAAGATCTTGGTGCTACTTTGAACCACAAGTGTGGTAAAAGGATAGTAACATTGTCCCTTCTCTCTTTTTCTCTCATTTTTTTATTTGGGCCTTTTCTCTTTTTTTATGGCCTCTTTTTTTATTTTTTTTATTTTTATTTTTTTCGTCCGGAGTCTCATCCGGACTTGTGGGGGAATCATGGTCTCCATCATTCTTTCCTCACTTGGGACAATGCTCTAAAAAATGATTATCATCACACTTTTATTTTTCTTACAACTCAACAATTACAACTCGATACTTAGAACAAGATATGACTCTATATGAATGCCTCCGGCGGGGTAACGGGATATGCAATGAATCAAGAGTGACATGTATGAAAGAATTATGGATGGTGGCTTTGCCACAAATACGATGTCAACTACATGATCATGCTAGAAATATGACAATGATGGAGCGTGTCATAATAAACGGAACGGTGGAAAGTTGCATGGCAATATATCTCAGAATGGCTATGGAAATGCCATGATAGGTAGGTATGGTGACTGTTTTGAGGAAGGTATATGGTGGGTGTATGATATCGGCGAAAGGTACGCGGTATTAGAGAGGCTAGCAATGGTGGAAGGATGGGAAAAGTGCGTATAATCCATGGACTCAACATTAGTCATAAAGAACTCATATACTTATTGCAAAAATCTGGAAGTTATCAAAGCAAAGTATTACGCGCATGCTCCTAGGGGGATAGATTGGTAGGAAAAGACCATCGCTCGTCCCCGACCGCCACTCATAAGGAGGACAATCAATAAACACATCATGCTCCGACTTTGTTACATAACGGTTCACCATACGTGCATGCTACGGGAATCACAAACTTCAACGCAAGTATTTCTCAAATTCACAACTACTCAACTAGCATGACTCTAATATCATCATCTTCATATCTCAAAACAATTATCAAGCATCAAACTTCTCATAGTATTCAACACACTCATAAGAATTTTTCTTTTATTAATTTGTATGCCTAGCATATTAGGATCATTTAAGCAAATTACCATGCTATTTAAGACTCTCAAAATAATATAAGTGAAGCATGAGAGTTCATCTATTTCTTCAAAATACAACTACCACCATGCTCTAAAAGATATAAGTGAAGCACTAGAGCAAACAACAAACTACTCCGAAAGATATAAGTGAAGATCGATGAGTAGTCGGATAATTATGCAACTACGTGAAGACTCTCCCATTTAATAATTTCAGATCTTGATATTTTATTCAAACAGCAAGCAAAGTTAAAGAAAATGACATGACGCTCCAAGCAAAACACATATCATGTGGTGAATAAAAATATAGCTCCAAGTAAAGTTACCGATGAACGAAGACGAAAGAGGGGATGCCTTCCGGGGCATCCCCAAGCTTAGACGCTTGGTTATCCTTGAATATTACCTTGGGGTGCCTTGGGCATCCCCAAGCTTAGGCTCTTGCCACTCCTTATTCCATAGTCCATCGAATCTTTACCCAAAACTTGAAAACTTCGCAACACAAAACTTAACAGAAAACTCGTGAGCTCCGTTAGCGAAAGAAAACAAAACACCACTTCATGGTACTGTAATGAACTCATTCTTTATTTATATTGGTGTTAAACCTACTGTATTCCAACTTCTCTATATTTTATAAACTATTTTACTAGCCATAGAGTCATCAAAATAAGCAAACAACACACGAAAAACAGAATCTTTCAAAAATAGAACAGTCTGTAGTAATCTGTAACTAATGCAAACTTCTGGAACTCCAAAAATTCTAAAATAAATTGTTGGACCTGATGTATTTGTCTAGTAATCATCTGCAAAAAGAATCAACTAAATAGCACTCTCCAGTAAAAAGTTCTAACTAATCTCGTGAGCGCTAAAGTTTTTGTTTTTTTACAGCATGATCATAAAGACTTCACCCAAGTCTTCCCAAAGGTTCTACTTGGAACAAACACTAATTAAAACCTAAAACCACATCTAAACAGAAGCTAGATGGATTATTTATTCCTAAACAGAACCAAAAAGCAAGAAACTAAAATAAAATTGGGTTGCCTCCCAACAAGCGCTATTGTTTAATGCCCCTAGCTAGGCATGATGATTTCAATGATGCTCACATAAAAGATAAGAATTGAAACATAAAGAGAGCATCATGAAGAATATGACTAGCACATTTAAGTCTAACCCACTTCCTATGCATAGGGATTTTGTGAACAAATAACCTATGGAAACAATAATCAACTTGCATAGGAAGGCAAAACAAGCATAACTTCAAGATTTTAAGCACATATAGAGGAAACGTGATATTATTGCTATTCCTACAAGCAATTGTTCCTCCCTCATAATAATTTTTAGTAGCATCATGAATGAATTCAACAATATAACCAGCACCTAAAACATTCTTTTCATGATCTACTAGCATAGAAATTTTATTACTCACCACATAAGCAAAATTCTTCTCATTCAGAATAGTGGGAATATCATAAGAAACTTGAATACAATAAATTGTTTCCGCATTAAAAGAGTAATGTTCAGAGAAAGGGTACTCATAATCATGACAAGTTTTATAAATATAATCATCACTACTCTTTATAGCATAAGTTTTATCACAATAATCATCATAAGTAGCAACTTTGTTCTCATCATAATCGATTGAAACCTCTTCCGAAATAGTGGATACATCACTAAATAAAGTCATGACCTCTCCAAATCCACTTTCATAAATATTATAAGATTCAACATCCTCCAATATTGTGGGATCACTACTTCCTAAAGTTGACACTCTTCCAAACCCACTTTCATCTATATAATCATCATAGGTAGAAGGCATGCTATCATCATAACAACTTTGCATATCAAAACTTGAGACGCTAAAAGTATCATCTTCATTAAACATAGCATACCCAAGCTTGGGACAAACATTAATTGCAGCAAATATATTCTCAAATATGTCATCCTTATCAAACATAGCTTCCCCAAGCTTGGGCCTTTTCATATCATAAGCATAATCACTCTCATCATTAATAGTATGGATAGCACCAATAGTATAGCAATTATTATATTCTTCCAAGAAAGTGCCAAAAAGATTTTCAAGATCATAAGAAGTATCATTATCTTCCCAATCATAATCATCACAACAAGCAATAGGCATAACGAGATCATCATCAAGTGTATCATTTTCATGAGGCATAGCAATAATAGGAGCAACTTTATTTGGGAGAGATACCTTTTTACCCCTCTTCCTTTTTCTTTTCTTCTTCTTCACCACATCATGTGTGGGTTCAATCCTCTTTTTGGAGCTCCTTATTAATGAGATTGGTTGAATAGAAGGTTCCTCCTCGTTACCTGATTCATCATAAGAAATAATAGGAGGATATTGGGAAGTCTCTTCCCTTTCATTAGTATTCTCTTCATCCTCTATTTGTTTTCTTTTCTTTATGTAATTGGCAATATAAGGATTTTCAATACAATTCACCGCACAATACATATAAATTTCTTCTAGATCAAAATGAAGAACTCTATCAAGGGCAAATTCTGGAGTAACCTTAGTTATACGTTTCATTTCTTCATAACCCAAGAGCAAACTAAGTTCATTATGATGTGCAAGGGAAATCAAGTCATCACAATTTTTGGACATGATACGATCATGAAACAATTTGCATTGGGTACTAAAATGATCATGTTCATTGCAAAGTTCACAAGTATGGCTAATAAAACATAAATTTTTAGCACATGCATCTAGCCTTTCTTGCAACCATTTAGTTTCTAAGTATTTATGCCTCTTGCAATATCTATCTTCCCTATTTGGTGTGTCCTTGCAAACCCAATGTACTCCGCAAAAATTGACATGTTTATAGGAGACATTTTCATCATGACTAGAGCAATCATCATTAGCATCATGGATATTCAAGGAATTCATACTAACAACATTGCAATAATGCTCATCATTCAAATATTTAGTGCCAAACATTCTAATGCATTCTTCTTCTAACACTTTGGCACAATTTTCTTTTCCATCATACTCACGAAAGATATTAAAGAGGTGAAGCGTATGAGATAAACTCAATTCCATTTTTTTGTAGTTTTCTTTTATAGACAAACTAGTGCTAGAACAAGAAACAAAAAGATTCGATTGCAAGATCTAAAGATATACCTTCACTTACCTAGCCTCCCCGGCAACGGCGCCAGAAAAGAGCTTGATGTCTACTACACAACCTTCTTCTTGTAGACGTTGTTGGGCCTCCAAGTGCAGAGGTCTGTAGGATAGTAGCAAATTTCCCTTAAGTGGATGACCTAAGGTTTATCAATCCGTAGGAGGCATAGGATGAAGATGGTCTCTCTCAAGCAACCCTGCAACCAAATAACAAAGAGTCTCTTGTGTCCCCAACACACCCAATACAACGGTAAATTGTATAGGTGCACTAGTTCGGCGAAGAGATGGTGATACAAGTGCAATATGGATGGTAGATATAGGTTTTTGTGAACTGAAAATATAAAAACAGCAAGGTAGCGAGTGGTAAATTAAAGTGAGTGTAAACGGTATTGCAATGATAGGAAACAAGGCCTAGGGTTCATACTTTCACTAGTGTAAGTCCTCTCAACAATAATAACATAGATGGATCATATAACTATCCCTCAACATGCAACAAAGAGTCACTCCAAAGCCACTAATAGCGGAGAACAAACGAAGAGATTATGGTAGGGTACGAAACCACCTCAAAGTTATTCTTTCCAATCAATCCGTTGGGCTATTCCTATAAGTGTCACAAACAGCCCTAGAGTTCGTACTAGAATAACACCTTAAGACACAAATCAACCAAAACCCTAATGTCACCTAGATACTCCAATGTCACCTCAAGTATCCGTGGGCATGATTATACGATATGCATCACATAATCTCAGATTCATCTATTCAATCCAACACAAAGTACTTCAAAGAGTGCCCAAAGTTTCTACCGGAGAATCACGACGTAAACGTGTGCCAACCCCTATATATGCATAGGTTCATGGGCGGAACCCGCAAGTTGGTCACCAAAATATACATCAAGTGGCACGTGATATCCCATTGTCACCACAGATACGCACAGCAGGACATACATCAAGTGTTCTCAAATCTTTAAAGACTCAATTCGATAAGATAACTTCAAAGGGAAAACTCAATCCATTACAAGAGAGTAGAGGGGGAGAAGAAACATAAGATCCGACTATAATAGCAAAGCTCACGATACATTAAGATCGTGCCAAATCAAGAACACGAGAGAGAGAGAGAGAGAGAGATCAAACACATAGCTACTGGTACATACCCTCAGCCCCGAGGGTGAACTACTCCATCCTCGTCATGGAGAGCGCCGGGATGATGAAGATGGCCACCGGTGAGGGTTCCCCCCTTCGGCAGGGTGCCGGAACAGGGTCCCGATTGACTTTTGATGGCTACAGAGGCTTGCGGCAGCGGAACTCCCGATCTAATCTCTGTTCTGGAAGTTTTAGGGTACGTGGATATATATGGGAGCCAGAAGTACGTCGGAGGAGCCACGGGGGCCCCACGAGGCAGGGGGCGCGCCCCCACCCTCGTGGACAGCCCGTATCTCCCCTGACGTGCACTCCAAGTTCCTTGGGTTGCTTTCCTTCCAAAAATAACTTCTCTAGTTGATTTTGTTCCGTTTTGACTCCGTCTGATATTTCTTTTCCTCGAAACACTGAAATAGGCATAAAACAGCAAATCTGGGCTGGGCCTCCGGTTAATAGGTTAGTCCCAAAAATAATATAAAAGTGGATAATAAAGCCCAATATTGCCTAAAACTGTAGATAATATAGCATGGAGCAATCAAAAATTATAGATACGTTGGAGATGTATCACGCGCCAGTTTTTTCGCTGAAGCAATTCCAAATTTTTTGGCTTCCGCGGAAATATCTAACTCCCCGCCCCCTCCCCCTACCAAAAGCCACATTTCCCCTCTTTCCGCCTTCCTTTCCAAGTTGAAATCTTCACTCCTTGCTTTGCAGCGCCCCCTCCTCGTCGGCGACCCTCCTTCACGCTGCTCGGCCTCCTCTATCCAGGCAGGTAATCCACACCCGACCCCCATCCTCCTCCTCCTTCCACAGCCCACATGCCCCAACCGCCAGCGTGAGCGAGACACCTTCCACCCAAATCACCGACCCCTCCACCAAATAAGCACCGGCCTAAGCCATGGTGCACGCAGTATAGCCAGCACCTCAAGGAGCATTTGGCAGCGGAGAAGCAAATCGCGTCCGCACGCGCAGATGAGGTCGCGATGGCTGCCATTCGTGCCGACCCCAGATCTTGAAGGAGCACCTTGCCATTTGCTAGCTATGCCAGTTAAGCATGCTCGGTTTACCCGTTGCATGTGCTGCTCCTTCCTTTCCTTCACAAATTCTAGTGAATTGTGCTATCTAATTTTACCATGCAATCTGTTGCTCTAGTATATATGTTCTATATGTCCTGCAGTGTGGTGCTCACTTATTAACTGTTTTGTTAATTAGTTGTCGTCTTTAGTTAACTGTTTGGTTCAATTCCGCAAATGTGATGAATTCTTCATACTGCAATTTTGTATTGTCTTCCGTGTGAGAAATAAATCAAATTTATCTTTACAAAATTGTGGGTGCATTCTGTTATTGTATACCATGTGAGGAATAAATTAAATTTGGCTATTGTAAATACATGAAAAACAAATACAATTACTACAATTGGCTGTAGTTAACTGTTAGGTTAATTGTCTGTTCTTCTATTATGAGTATGTTATATTGTGCAATGTGGTGCTCAGTTAATGTTTGGTTCATTTGTTGTGGTGTTTAGTTAACTGCTTGGTTCAATTCTGTAATGCAATGTCCAATTGTCGTGGGTAGAATTTTGTATTGTTGTGCATGTGAGGAATAAATCGAATTTGGCTGCACTTAATACATGAGAAACATATACAAGTGCTATATTTCCTAGTTGTTAATCATGCTTGTTTGGGTAAATGGGTTTTCCGTGTGGCTTGAATTAATCTGATGAATCTGCAATGTGCTTATTTTTCATCAACATATTTTACTAATAGCATGCGAACCCTTACTTAACCTGATGACTAACTACCTTATATGTGTTGCAAGGAAACAATGGGAAGCACTGAGGTTTATAATCGAGGTTAGCACGTGCATGGTCTGTTGTCTAATAGTACATTATTGTGCAATTGCAGGAACCATCCTAATATTTAGGTTTTTAACAATTTGGTCTTGCACATGTAGGTCCTGCTGTCAGAGATTTTGACCCACTGTTCGACCCTTTTTGCATATGGGGAAATGAGTTGTCCATGAATATCAATCAAATCAAGAAACTCATAAAGATTGTTAGGATAAAGAAATTAGCGACAAAAAACACCAAGATCTTTGTCTGCACAATGAAGAAGACATCAGTTCACTACAAGATGGTACTAACTATTATACCTTGCCTTTTTTTATTCCTTTGCCCCATTTTCAATATAGAGAAGATATTTATGCACATCCTTGTTTTCAGGCCTTTCCAAAGCAGTTCACTGATGATTACCTCTCAAACCACCTCTATGATCAGGAGGCGAGGAAGGTTTTCATACAACACCCACGGTTCAATATTGAAGTGTTCCTGAAGAGGACAAGGACGGACGGTCAATCATCCACAGGCACTGGCCTAAAGCTACAAAGACCTTCAACATGAATGAAGGCTCAATATTCGCCTTCCGCTGCAGCAGTTTTCCAGATGAGATGCATTTGTCTATATACCGTCTATGATGCTAATTTCGAAAGGTTCTACATGTTGCATGTGGAACTTGCTGCTGCTGCAGTTGTGTAATGGGGTAGCTGAGTGCTGAAGCTATATCATGTTGTACTCTGATGTATTTCAATTATGAAATTCTGCTTCCTTAATATGGAAATGAAATATATTGTGTGCTTAATATGAAATGTCATTTAGATTAATAAATGGATTATGAATAATCGGATAATTAGCCTGCTAATGGCGAATTTGCCTGCTAATTAGGTTTTGCTATTGCAAACAGTTGTTAAAATAATACCATGGGCGATGACCTCAGGCAACGCACACAGTTTCTAGGAATAAACCATGTTGGATCAATGAACAATCACACACGACTTTCTCTTAAAAACTGTTTGCGTTAGGCCACCTTACGCAAACGTTTACCACATAAAAACTGTGTGTGATGGACAGCCTTTGCCACACAGTTTCTTCTACGGACCGTGTGTGATACATTCAATAACGCAAAAGATTTAATGAGAAAAATTGTGTGTGATGTACCTGTGAACAGAAACGTTTTCCTTGGAGTGACTGTGTGGGATGTGCATACGAACGGAAACGTTTAGCGAGGACTGACTGTGTGGGATGTACTTGCGACTGGAAACAATTTCGCCATATAATTGTATTTTTTAGCTCTACTGTACCTATTTCCGTATTTGAGCGCTCCGGTCGCACACGACCTCATTTTATCGAATGTGTGTGCCAGGAGGGCATATCCCCGACGGTTTCTGGGTCGTGTGGGAAGGACCCCCCTATCGCCCACACTCACTTGGAGACGGTTCCAAATGCCATCGCGGAAAGGGGTTAAAAACCATTTGTTTAGGACCGACGCGCACAGTGTTAGAAACTAAATGGTTGCAAGAAAGGCTAGATGTTTGTGCTGAAAATTTAAATTTTCTTAGCCATCCTTGTGAACTTTTCAATGAACGTGGTCATTTAAATATCCAATGCCAATTGTTTCATGATCGAATAGTGTCCAAAAATTGTGATGATTTGATTTCCCTTGCACATCATAATGAACTTAGTTTGCTTTTGGGTTATGAAGAAATGAAATGTATAACTAAGAATATTCCAGAATTTGCCCTTGAGAGAGTTCTTGATTTTGATCTAGAAGAAATTTTTATGTATTGTGCGATGAATTGCATTGAAATTCCTTATATTGCCAATTAAATAAAGACAAGAAAACAAATAGAAGATGAAGAGAATACTAATGAAAGGGAAGAGACTTCCCAATATCCTCCTATTATTTCTTATGATGAATCAGGTAATGAGGAGGAGCCTTCTATTCAACCAATCTCATTAATAAGGAGCTCCAAAAAGAGGATTAAACCCACACATAATGTGAAGAAGAAAAAGAAAAGACGGAGAAGCAAAGGTAAAAAGGTATCCCTCCCAAATGATGTTGCTCATATTACTCATTGTGATGATGATAATTGCTATACTATTGGTGGTATCCATACTATTAATGATGAGAGTGATTATGCTTATGATATGAAAAGGTCCAAGCTTGAGGATGCTATGTTTGATGAGAATGACATGTTTGAGAATTTATTTGGTGCAATTAATGTTTGTCCCAAGCTTGGGGATGCTATGTTTAATGAAGATGATATTTTTAGCCTCCCAAGTTTTGATGAGCAAATTTATTATCATAATAGCATGCCTCCTATTTATGATGATTATTGTGATGACACTTATACTATAAAAAGTAGTAATGATTATATTTATAAAATTTGTCATGATTATGATTATCCTTTTTCTGAACATTACTCTTTTAATGTGGAAACAATTTATAGTACTCGAGTCTCTTATGATACTCCCACTATTCCGAATGAGAAGAATTTTGCTTATGTGGAGAGAAATAAAATTTCTATGCTTGTAGATCATGAAAAGAATGCTTTATGTGATGGTTATATTGTTGAATTTATTCATGATGCTACTGAAAATTATTGTGAGGGAGGAATATATGCTTGTAGGAATTGCAACAATATCAAGTTTCCTCTCTATGTGTTAAAAGTTTTGAAGTTATGCTTGTTTAGCCTTCCTATGCTAGTTGATTATTATTCCCATAAGTTGTTTGCTCACAAAATCCCTATGCATAGGAAGTGGGTTAGGCTTAAATGTGCTAGTCATATGCTTCATGATGCTCTGTAGCGACCCGATCTCAAACGGTGAAGTCTCTGTGCTTCCGTGTCATCCCTAGATCGGTAATGCTGACACACACAGTACTCGAAGGATTTATAACAGAGTAGCAATCACACACTTATTACATCGAATGTCTCAGAAGAGAACTTATTATAATAAATATGGCATAAGGCCATCTAATACGATAACAACGGAAGGCTTGGAAGATAAAGTGAGTCCATCAACTCCAACGGCATAGCTGAGCTGCACGGCAACGACCTAACGAACCTTACTCCTCGTCTGAAAAGTCTGCAACACAATACGTTGCAGCCCGA
Organism: Triticum monococcum; assembly: GCA_034509565.1. Taxonomy (NCBI): domain Eukaryota; kingdom Viridiplantae; phylum Streptophyta; class Magnoliopsida; order Poales; family Poaceae; genus Triticum; species Triticum monococcum. The sequence goes on along the minus strand of CM067843.1, from coordinate 57,559,132 downwards.
AAACGGGTCAGCACATGGAATATGCTGGCAATGTAACACAGTAGAGCAAGAACAGAATAATGCTATCACTATATGCATATTTGGCTGGTGGAAAGGCTCTATGGTTATAGTTTTGCGAAAAGCCAATTTTTCCCTACAACAAAGGAATAAGTTTTATTTTAACTATCATGGTGGTTGAAACATAATTGAGAAGGTTCCTCCAACTCAATCCCAATTAAATTAATTATCAACCCAACAATATTAGATTAGAGTGATGAGATACGTATGATAATCCAAGTACTAGATACTCAAAATTGTCCATAACCGGGGACACGGTTAACCATGATTAGATTGTACACTCTGCAGAGGTTTGCGCACTTTTCCCCACAAGACTCGATCGCCTCCGTTGGATTTCTCGCACTACATGGTGTTTGAGAAAAGGATGACCGAGACACAGTCTTTCAGAAACATTAACTCTAACCCTGGGTAGACAGTACCAACCTACATCCCTCTACATCTGCTAGCCTACCACTGGAAGAGGTCATGCAACTTACTCAACTATGCTAGAGCCCATAATAGCTTGTGGCTGCACACGGAAGTTTCTAGCGTGAAATATCTCAGTTCCCTTTGAGTCTAGGTGGCGGACCTTAGGACTATCACACGGGTACTCCGGGATATCCTAGGACAACACTGGATTCTCCAGGTGCCCGACAAGAAATCCACCCAGAGGTGTATTAAAGTTGCCACCTTAAGTTGAACCATTAATTAACAATCTCTCATCTGTCATGGATACACTCAAACCCAAACCACGCCTATGAGCATAACATAACAATAATATAAGCGATACGTAGAAGTAACTCCCAAGGGTTTGATAATAACAGGGCAATAGGTTCTACCTCATCAACTACTTCCCAATACCCACAAGTTAATCACATCCTAATCATGCAGTGTTTGAGGATTGGAGCTAATGCATAAAAACTGGGTATGAAAAGAGTATGATCAATGTGTTGCCTTGCTGACGATTCGCAAAACCTAGGGACTCGTAGTAGCACGCTTCGCACTCCAGGAATTCTATCGCAAACAAACAATAGCATACATAAGCAATCAAGCAAAATGCACGAGTAAAACTCAAATAAGAAGATCTAACCAGAAAGCTCAACTTAAGAACTCCGGTTAGCAAAAAGAATCAAATCAAACGGAGCAACGAAACTAAAATTGCGAAAGAAACAAGATTTGATTGCTAATCTGGACTAAAGTCAAATTTTACAGTACCAAAATCTTGTTCAAGTTGGTTAAACAGAAAGAGGGTTTCGAGACGAAGATCTGGGCGCTTGAATCGCCTGATTCCGATAAAAGAGCGAAAAGATAAACTAAAACAAAAATTGGATCAGAAATCACGATCGAAAATAATCATGAAAAATCTGAGAAAAAGAAAAACGAACAAACAGGCTAACGAATGAACGTTCGTTGTCTGTGACTAACGGGCGAAAACCGTTCGTTAAAACGAACGTACGGACGAATGTCCACAAAATAAACTAAACCGAGAAAACCGGCGAACCGAAGAAACCGAACTAGGGTTTTAAAAAAACCGAGCGGCTCCGGATCAGATTGGCTTGGCGGCGGCGGCTCCGACGGCGGGGTGGCGGCTCCGACGGTGGGGCGGCGGCTCCGGCGGCGCGAGGTGGGGCTGTGGGGTGGCGGCGACAGCGGGGTGGTGCGGCGCGGCAGGCGGCGGCGCATGGCGAGGCGAGGCGCGGCAGGCGGCGGCGGCTACTGCTGCTGCCTGCGGTGGCGGTGGTGGAGGTTTGGGGCGGCGACGACGGGGTATTTAAGAGGGGAGGGGCGGGGTCGGCTTGGGGAAGGGGGCGGGAGGAGTCCCGGGCGGTAACGGCGGCAGCTGCCGTGTCCTGGCCAGACTCGGGCACGGGGAGGCGGTGGCGCGGGGTTGGGCCAGCCTGGCTCGGCTGGGCTACGGCCCAGTCGGGCGCTGAAGTTTTTTTTAAATAACGTTCCACCAAAAATAAATCCTAGAAAAAATAAATAAAAATCTAAAACCAAAACAAATTTTCACCGCCTAAATGAAATATTTAGAACAAAGTGAACATTTTCTTGGCCCTAAGATGCAATTTTGAAAAATGCATATTTTTCCTATGCAAATAAAATAGCAATAAAATCCGAGTAAAATCAAATATTTGATTTTAATATTTTTCCTGAAATATTTCGTTTATTTTGGAGAAGTCATATTATCTCCTCTCATATATTTTAATATGAAATATTTCGAAGAGAAAAATAATTAAAACAAATAATCCTTGTTTCGATATTTGATAAAATTCAAATATGAAAACAGTGAAATCCCCAACTCTCTCCGAGGGTCCTTGAGTTGATTAGAATTTCGAGGATCGCGAAATGAATATGCAATAAAATATGCTATGCATGAATGATCTATATATAACATTCCAAATTGAAAATTGGGGATGTTACATGCTCCCGTTATGTTTCAATTCTTATCTTTTATGTGAGCATCATTGTCATCATCATGCTTAGCTAGAAAGGCATTAAAGAAAAGTGCTTGTTGGGAGACAACCAAATATTTACCCCTACTGTTTTTGTGTGTTCACATGATTATGCGACTGTAGTAATCATGTTTTATAGATTTTTTTTCAATAAAGTTTCAAGTAAGACCTTTAGGATAGCTTACGGTGATAGTTGTGTTGATCCTACTGAAAATCAGAAACTTTTGCACCCAGTGAATTGGTATTTAATAATTCACAGAAACGTGATTTTGATCTGATTCTTTTTACTCTGGATTGGTGCACAAGTTGCTCAGGTTTTCCTAATTTGGTAGGATTTTTGGAGTTACATAAGTATTCGAGGGTTACAGATTACTACAGACTGTTCTGTTTTTGACAGATTCTGTTTTCTATGTGTTGTTTGCTTATTTTGATGAATCTATGAGTAGTATCGGAGGGTATGAACCATAGAGAAGCTGGAATACAGTAGATATTATACCAATATGAATTTAAAATGAGTTCCCAACAGTAGCAAAAGTGGTGATTTATTTTTTTATACTAACGAAGCTTACGAGTTTTCTGTTGAGTTTTGTGTTGTGAAGTTTTCAAGTTTTGGGTAAAGATTCGATGGGCTATGGAATAAGGAGTGGCAAGAGCCTAAGCTTGGGGATGCCCAAGGCACCCCAAGGTAATATTCAAGGACAACAAAGAGCCTAAGCTTGGGGATGCCCCGGATGGCATCCCCTCTTTCGTCTTCGTTCATCGGTAACTTTACTTTGAGCTATATTTTTATTCACCACATCATATGTGTTTTGCTTGGAGCGTCATTTTATTTTGTTAGTATTTGCTTGCTGTTATTTAGAATAATGTTTTGCATCTATATTTTCAATAAAAATGTCAAGGATAGCCTTTACCATGCTTATTTTGCAAGTATACATGTTGCCGTTTCAAAGCAGAAAATTTATCGCTGTTGTAAAAATTCTCTGGAAAAGTCAGAATATGATAAAATGTTGAAACTTTTTGCATAATAAGCTTTGATAAATTTTCTACAGTGTGGTAGAATTTTATAATGTTTGTAGTTAGGGAAGTATGATGAATCTTGCATTCTTTACAGACTATACTGTTTTGGCAGATTGCTGTTATGTTTGCATTGTTTGCATATGTTTGCTTGTTTAATGATTCTATTTGAGGATAGGGGTATTAAATATGCATAGGCATTTAATATGCAATGATGAATAATAATTTTAGTGATTTGTTACAGTAGAAAATGATAAGGTTTTTGCATTGGTTTATACTAACTTATCTCACGAGTTCTTGTTGAGTTTGGTGTGGATGAAGCTTTCGAGATTTAAGAAACCGTGATATGAGAGGAATTAAGGAGACACAAAAGCTCAAGTTTGGGGATGCCCAAGGCACCCCAAGATAATACTTAAAGAAGTCTCAAGCATCTAAGTTTGGGGATGCCCCGGTAGGCATCCCACCTTTCTTCATCAACAATTATCGGTTAGCCTCGGTTGAGCCTAAGTTTTTGCTTCTTCACATGAGTTGTGCTATCCTTACAATGTCATTTTATTTTGTTTTGCTTGCTGTTTGAATAATACCCAAGATCTGAAATTCTTAAATGAGAGAGAGTCTTCACATAGCTACATAATTATTTAACTACTCATTGATCTTCACTTATATCTTTTTGGAGTAGTTTGTCATTTACTCGTGTGCTTCACTTATATCCTATGAGTAAATGGTTGAATGAATTGAATATCATAAATTTGAAATTATATATGTTTCATATGCTTATCCCATGGGGAGTAATGACTTCACATATAAGAAGTAGAGGTGGTAAATTTATTGAAGGTTAGCAAACATTGTATTGGTCACTTGAACAATTCATGAAAGAATATTGAAGAAAGAGAGATTTCACATATAAATATACTATCTTGGACATCTTCTATGATTGTGAGCCCCATTAATTATTTTCAAACCTGAGCAAATTAGTTGAAGTTGGACAAGGAAGACAACATAATGAGTTATGCTTGGGTATATTTGTATAGAAGTTATATTGTTATGGATCCTCTAACATGTGGTGCTTGCTATTTAGAATCCTTTGCTAGCCAAAATATCTGTACTAAGCCGAAATACTGCTTGTAAATCCAAATTCCTTGAACCAAGTTTCTTCCATGAGTGTCCACCATATCTACCTTTATGCGGTATTTACCTGCCGTTCCAAGTAAATTTGCATATGCCAAACTCTAAACCTTCAAATAATAACCTGTTTTGTATCCCCGAATTGCTCATGTAGCGACTAGGGGCTGTCCGTATCTTCCATGCTAGGTGGGTTATTCTCACGATGAGTGGACTCCGCTCATCATTCATGAGAAAATGGCTGGTAACTGGGATGCCCAGTCCTATGATCAAAAGATCAAAAACAAAATCGCAAATAATTTAAACAAAACTCCCCCAGGATTGTTGATAGTTGGATGGCACCCGTTGTTTCGGACAAGCCATGGAGTGTGATTGTTGGCGGAGGGGAAGTAAAATCTTTACCTTTCTATTTGGGAACCGCCTATAATGTATCTAGTATGGAAGATATTGAAAACTTTTGGTCGTTATGTTGACAATGAAAGCATACCTCTCAAAATTATTTTCATCTCCGTTTTAAAGCTTCGAGCTTTGGCACCTCTACAAATTCCTAGTTCCCTCTGTGAAGGGCCTATCTTTTACTTTTATGCAAGATTTAGTAGTATCCCTTCTCATTCCAACCTACTTTTTAGTTGGCAAGCATCATGTGATGGGGAAAGATCTAAGCATATATGGACATTCAAATATATTTGATCATGAATTATTATTGTTGACAATTATCTGTATGATAAGTAAGTTGGGAGGCGAAACATTAAGCCCCTATCTCTCTCTGTGTTCGATGGGTGCCATTTGTTCTAAAATATGCTTTGAGTGGTAGCAATCATGGAAGACTATATGATAATTGAGTATGTGGGATTTGCTAAATCAAAGCTCTTACATAGACCCTTCCTGAAAATAAGATGAATTGCAATTGTTTGATGACTGATAACGTAGTTTGTTAGTTTTCAAGAAAAAGTTTATGGTATATGATTTAACATGTGAATAGCTTGTTACTTGATCATGAGAAGTTTTATGAGATGAGCTACTGTTATGACATAATGATGCTAGAAAAGGTGATTGAAATTATCATTGATCAAACTTGTGCACCTGCTAGCATTTACACTTCATAAATTATTTCTTTTATCATTTACCTACTCGAGGACGAGCAGAAATTAAGCTTGGGGATGCTGATACGTCTCCAACGTATCTATAATTTATGAAGTATTCATGCTATTATATTATCCATCTTGGATGTTTTATATGCTATTTTATATGATTTTTGGGATTAGCCTATTAACCTAGAGCCCAGTGCCAGTGCCAGTTTCTGTTTTTTCCTTGTTTTTGAGTTTTACAGAAAAGGAATACCAAACGGAGTCCAATTGATGTGCCAATTTTTGACGATTTTTTATGGACCAAAAGAAGCCCCCGGAGTAAAAGAGTTGGGACAGAAGAGTCCCGAGCTGTCCACGAGGGTGGAGGGCGCGCCCTACCCCCCTGGGCGCACCCCCTGCCTCGTGGACGACTCGGAGACCCCCCCTGACGTGAGACCGACACCAAAAATTCCTATAAATACACAAACCCCCAGAAAGAAATCTAGATCAGGAGTTCGCCATCAAAAACCAATCGGGACCCTATTCCGGCACCCTGCCAGAGGGGGGATCCATCACTGGTGGCCATCTTCATCATCCCGACGCTCTCCATGACAATGAGGGAGTAGTTCACCCTCGGGGATGAGGGTATGTACCAGTAGCTATGTGTTTGATCTCTCTCTCGTGTTCTTGATGCGGCACGATCTTGATGTATCGCGAGCTTTGCTATTATAGTTGGATCTTATGATGTTTCTTCCCCTCTACTCTCTTGTAATGGATTGAGTTTTCCCTTTGAAGTTATCTTATCAGATTGAGTCTTTAAGTATTTGAGAACACTTGATGTATCATGTATGTTTTGCATGTGCTTATCTGTGGTGACAATGGGATATTCACGTGATCTACTTGATGTATGTTTTGGTGATCAACTTGCGGGTTCAGTGACCTTATGAACTTATGCATAGGGGTTGGCACATGTTTCGTCTTGACTCTCCGGTGAAAACTTTGGGGCACTTTTTGAAGTTCTCTATGTTGGTTGAATAGATGAATTTGAGATTGTGTGATGCATATCGTATAATCATACCCACAGATACTTGAGGTGACATTGGAGTATCTAGGTGACATTAGGGTTTTGGTTGATTTGTGTCTTAAGGTGTTATTCTAGTATGAACTCTAGGATAGATCGAACGGAAAGAATAGCTTCGTGTTATTTTACTACGGACTCTTGAATAGATCGATCAGAAAAGATAACTTTGAGGTGGTTTCGTATCCTACAATAATCTCTTCATTTGTTCTCCGCTATTAGTGACTTTGGAGTGACTCTTTGTTGCATGTTGAGGGATTGTTATATGATCCAATTATGTTATTATTGTTGAGAGAACTTGCACTAGTGAAAGTATGAATCCTAGGCCTTGTTTCGAAGCATTGCAATACCGTTTATGCTCACTTTTACCACTTGCTACCTTACTGTTTTTATATTTTTCAGATTACAAAAACCTATATCTACCATCCATATTGCACTTGTATCACCATCTCTTCGCCGAACTAGTGCACCTATACAATTCACCATTGTATTGGGTGTGTTGGGGACACAAGAGACTCTTTGTATTTGGTTGCAGGGTTGCTTCAGAGAGACCATCTTCATCCTACGCCTCCCACGCATTGATAAACCTTAGGTCATCCACTTGAGGGAAATTTGCTACTGTCCTACAAACCTCTGCACTCGAAGATCCAATAACGTCTACAAGAAGAAGGCTGTGTAGTAGACATCAGCGTGCGGCAAGGCCACAGCTCGCCTGAGGCCGCATGGGAGGTCGGCCAGTGTGCGGCAAGGCCCACGGCAACCGGCCACAGCTCGGAGTCGGCCACCGCTCAGGGCTGCCTCCGCCACGGGCGGCCATGGCTGGCCGCAGCCATGGCCGGGGGCGGCCACAACCACGACCAACTACAGAACTGGATTGCTTTTTTGAAAAAAAACTATGAACCCGATTGCTTTTTCAGCCCGTTTATGTGTGGGCCCAACTAGTCAGAAACATGTTTAAAAGAGCCAAATCACGTTTTTTTCGACTTGGTAGTTTTTAGTCAAGGATTAGTGAGAAAATGATAGTTTTCGGCACAAATTTGTAAAGTGATAATTTATAGGCACGGTTCCATGAATTGTGGTAGTTTTTCATTAAATACTCGGGATATATACATTTAACTCGTTGAAACCTATCAATATGGGATCTAGTTTTGAAGATCTCGACACTAGGAATCCAATGGTGAAAATGATTATAGATTTGGACTCACGGGTTTTTCCGAATGGATATAGAAAAATAAAACTCACATGTTGCGACAAGTGGCACACTGCATGCGTGTCACTTATCGCAACCCGAAAAGATGAAAGTGATCTTTACAAAGAATACTTCTAGTGATTTCAGCATCTCCCCTGTCTCTTAGGCTGGAGTATTTCTAAGAACAAAGAAAAAAGGGAGGGAGGGGTACTGCCTCAGCCCATCCCACTTAATCTCGCTTAGGATCAATTATTTTCCCAGCTTAAAAAATAAGTCGCTCCTATTCAATTTTCTTTCATAAGCTGTTTTTTTTCATTGAGACTTCTAACCTAATTATGAAATAACTAATTAAAAAAGTCTCAATAAACTCAGAGGACGACTTAAACTGGGGAGAAACAACTTAATTTTTAAGCGGGCGATTTAATAATTTGCCACCCCTTACTTTCTCTTTCACAATTTGCCACCCATTGTTTCAATAACGGACGGGCCCAGGTCCCATCTGTCATTCTCAGGGGAGCAAATTATCAAATTTGCCTTTTTTAAGCCGCCCAAAACATCGGCCCTTAATCACCTTACCGCACTGCATCCTCGTGTACACGGTCTTCCCGAAAAAGAAAAGAAGACAAACCATCGACGGCTCCGAGCTCTCGCGGGGATAGGGTTTGAGCCGCCGCCCCTCCGGCCTGCCCGCCGGCGGCGCGCTGCTCTTCCGGCCGCCGCTCTTCTCCCTCTTCGTTCGCCGCCCCTTTTCTCCCTCGCCGTTCGCCGCCCCTGAGCACCACGCGGCTCGCTGGATCATTCGCCGCCCCTGAGCAGCGCGCAGCTCACCGGACCGATTCGTGCCAGCCCCGCCGACCTGAGCTCCGCCTCTACAGGTATGACCTCCCCTCCATCGTCCTCTTCCCCTCCATCCATTCTTTCTCTATTTTGTTCAACTTGTTAGCCAAAGGATTCAGATCCTTGCCATGATTGATTGTTAGTCTCTGTACATGAAAGGATTCAGATGTGATGTGGGACGAGAGCTAGCAACAGATGCGAGAAACTGAATCTGATTTGTTGAATCGTGCTTGAACCCAAGCCATTTTAGGAAGTAGAAAATGGAATAAGTACAACACGGCAAGAAAGGATTCAGATTTGTTGCATCGTGCTTGAAACCTAAGCCATTTTCTAGTTACAAGACTATGGAATTCTCATTTATTTCTTTTACGTGTTTGCCTTAACTTCTGTTTTACAATAGCAAGTCAAAGTTAGTTCATTTACGATGTTTAGGCGTAGCAACTCGCTGTTCAATCTATTCAAGTTGCCTGTCCTGCATATTTAGGTACAATATATAGGGGATTATAAGGACACAAAAACAGTTGGAATCAATGGAAGTGGAGTTAAATTGACGAATCTAATTCATAATCTCTGTTACTCTTGTGAAGACATTTACTGTTTCTAAAGCGATGGCACAAGTGAGATTACGTCTTACCAATAAAAAGCCCTCAACAAGGAAATCTGGGCATGCCAATGATAGTCAAAGGAGCCGAATGTAGTCCAGTTACACTTAAAATAAAATCAAAGTAACACAGTTGACTGAATGTCTGCAACAATGCAAACATATTGCTACGCTATCTGGAATTAATATTGTGTCTACCTTTATCTAATGGTCCTGCATAATATCATAAATAATCTGAAGTTATCTCTAAAGCATGAAGAGCTCTGAAAACTGTTTGGGCCTGCAAAATGTAGAGAATAGTATAAATTCCGTGTCACAATTTGTACATCAGATAATGTTTTGTGGTGGCCTGCACCTTTGTGACAAGAATGAGGTACTGTTATTGTTGCCGAACGCTCTGTACACGCACTAAGCACTTAAGCAAAGAAAGAACAAAGCCACAAAGTAAGGTATTTTCTGTGAGGTCCTTAATTTCATCGAAACCCAATGCAGATGCTTGTTCTACATATAGTTCTTCTTCTTTTGCAGATGCTTGTTACAGTTTTGAAAACCTGTCACTCTTTACTTCACTAGGACGTGATTGCCGCCAGCACCTACCCCGACCCCAAGGTCGTCGGCAGCATATTTTATCTCATTTCACATTGAACTATGTTTAGATCTATCATATTTACTACAATGTGGATGCTTGTTGCTTGTACCATGTAGCAGCCTAGCATTGTACCAGTGTATCATATTTACTACTAGTGTATCATATTTGCTTGTACCATGTAGCAGCCAAGCATTGTATCATATTTACTGCAGTGTGGATGCTTGTTGCTTATCACGGTCGCACCTACGTGGCCTCTAAGTCTGTGAGAAGGAACCAGTTATACATTTGTTTAGTGGAATCCCGCTTATGCCCCAGCTAATCCACCCAAGTTTTACTGGGTTGTTAGTTATCACTTATCACCCACCAAACTTTGGTCGGACTAAGTGGGCTGTGGTGGGACGCCCAGTTTCAGTCCCACCTGCAGCCTGACCTGTCTCGATCCGTTGCGGCTCTCTCTCCCATGCGACTTGGTTTCACCCTCGCCACCGTTCCTCTCCCCGCCCCTGCCCCTGATCACTTCTTCTGCCGCCGACCACGTCTATCGAGCTCCTACCCAGCTGACCTACGTTGCTGGACCCGTCTATCCCGTGTCGGCGCCTCCTGTCTCGACCTCGTTCCTGTCTCGCCGTCGTCCGGCTCACCACTGACTAGCTTCTATATAAGAGGCCTTGGGCGGGTTGCCCTGTCTGAACGTATCCACATTCAACAAGCTAGTCTACCAACTTCTATAGTGTTTGTACTGCTAATGATGACAACAACAACAACAACAACAACAACAACAACAACAACAACAACAACAACAAAGCCTTTAGTCCAAACAAGCTGGGGTAGGCTAGAGGTGAAACCCATAAGATCTCGCAACCAACTCATGGTTCTGGCACATGGATAGCAAGCTTCCACGCAACCCTGTCCATGGCTAGTTCTCTGGTGATACTCCAGTCCTTCAGATCCCTCTTTACGGACTCCTCCATGTCAAGTTCGGTCTACCCCGATCTCTACAGTCCTTAAGATCCCTCTTTACGGACTCCTCCCATGTACAGCTAATGATGACTAAATATCTTAATTTCTTCTTTCTTCTCTAGGTAGAAAGATGCAGATCCAGCGAGGGGATGTTCAACCTGGAAGCTCGAATAGAAGACGCAAAAAAATGCGCATAAGTAGCGGTGAGGATTGATTTTAATTTTGCTACTTTCTTTTCTGCAAGTATGATTTGTACTATAGCACTCGAACAGAGCTGTGTTTAATAATGCTTCCTGAATTAGAAAATATGATTCGAGTCAATCCTCTCGAAGAGGAATTCGGCACCTCAAGTGATTCTGGTGAAGGTGTCTGGAGGCTACTCAGTGAAGAAGTCGCAGCACACATAGATGACAGTGTTGTGTCACTTGCTTCATTCCATAAAGATAACGGTGATTATACAAGTTAGCTTTAATTGCAAATCTGTACCTGATCATTAGTTGCTTGTCATTGAAAATTTGAAATTACAATCTTGTGCAGCAAAGTCGGTTTATTTTGCGTGCACGGGCATAATTATTGAGAGCAATTCAACTATTACAAGTTTCTTGACTTCGTTAAGTTTGCTTAGATCTATTGATGATGATAGCAAGATCTTTCAAGACATGATGGTTGGTACTGCCAATTTTCTGTGCTTTGTTTGTTTCTTGCTGATTTGTGATGATGGTAATCATTCTGCAAACTGATGTGTATTCATTTTGTGGTGCTTTATTATTATTGCAGATTGAAGTGCGCCTTCCAAATAATCATCTTTCAATGGGATGGTTGGAATACTATGACTTAAAATACAATGTTGCTGTTATCAGCATCGCGCCCTTCCATGTTTTTCGCGCAGCATTTGTAGATCATCAGCGGCAATTTGAGTCTCATAGTGAAGTAGTTGCTGTTGGGCGTTGCTTCGACTCAGGCAAATTAATGGCCACAACTGGGATGTTGACTGACAATGGGAAGAGAATTTACCGCGAGGAGCTTGCGATCTCCACATGTGAAATTACTATGGTGCACCGTTGATTTCTCTCTTTACTTTTCTGCATGAAATAAATTAATAATATCATGCTATCAGTGGCCAGTGGTGGAGCTACATTGGGGCCAGCCATTGCTGTGGCCCGCCCAACATCTGGAAATTAATACAGTATACATATACTTGTGGGGCCTTAGAACATGAGACCACTGCTTATTTTGTTCTGTTTGGCCCGCCCAGGACTGGGCTTCAAGCTCCGCCACTGTTAGTGGCTACCACTATATGCATTGAACTACTCCCTCCGTACAAACTTGAGTCACTTATTTTGGGACGGAGGGAGTATATCTTTTGGGGCACTAAATGTATGCCTTTTTTTGGTTATGCAAATCTTGTCCAGCAGCACTAAATTTGTGTGCTTACCTGAGCGTCACTTTATTCTTTTGCTAGACTGGAGTTGGAGGGCCCCTTGTTGATTTTAACGGTGACTTTGTCGGGATGAACTTTTATTCTAAGGAAGAGACTCCGTTCCTACCAAGGAATAAAATTCTTGAGCTTCTGATGCATTTTAGGAGAACATCCCCGTGCTGGTATGTCTTCTATACTCATGAGACACAGAATCTCTGATTGGCTTAAATATATATGCTTCTTTGTCCACTGTTCTGCCCCTCTTTATCTTTCCCTATTCGAGCTTACTAGTTTGTATTCACTTGGAATGTACATGTTTAGGAAAAATGAAAATGATGGAAAGTTCAATCTAGATTGCACGTGGTATAATAGTGGTCTCTTGCTCTTTATGCCGCAGATAAATTTGTATCATACACTCTTAGGCTAATTTACTATAAGCATCACCTCTAGTCGCATTCTATGCTGGATAACAACAGGTGTAGTCTAACCAAAGCAATTTCTTGATAACCTTAGAGCATCTTGGCTCCTTGCTGTGAACTTATTGTTCATGCTGGAATTTCCAGGGAGCTGACCACACATCAAGAAACATAGGAAGTGAAGTACTTGACAATAATATTGCACATCAATAGCCGATGTGGATTTTTTTTACTTCATACATGGCTGTACTAGAAACCATGTTAAATGCCAAACAATTTTGAAATGTATGTGTGTGTGTGCTAATATGATGGCTTATTAGCTGTTTTGATGCTTTTGTAGCTTATAATGGCATTTGGTAGGTGATCTTCACTTGAGAGCATCTGCCTTTATAACAAATTGGTCGTTTGCTCCATGTATAGCTGAACAAGTATCAGAGTTACCTTAACACTTGCATCCATATCACCTGTCCTGTCAGGCCCATCATACAGTTGCCATGTACTTGATTAGGAATCTGGTGTCCATGTTGAACCTATTATACTTATTTAAATGGAAAGTAGTCAAGGTTCCTTCAGTATTGATATAGTATTTTCAACATTTTCTCTGTTGTTGAAATATTTAGTACCATCTGGGTTCTATCCCTATTTTCCCCATCCTGCCACTGCTTAACACTTCAGATTTATATATTTTTGATAGTGATGCATGCCTATTATCTACTCCCTCCGTCCGAAAACAAACTCACTCCTTAAAGACAGTTAAAATTATGTTTTACTCTTGTGGATTTACTCATGAGTATATCATATTTTGCTGCAGGGACACAAGTAAGAAAAGAGGTAGTAAAACTGAAAGAGGCGCAAGCAAGGCACAAATGTCTCCTGAATCTCACAAGTCCGATTTAGAAGGTAAGGGAAAAAAACTCACTCCTTAAAGACAGTTAAAATTATGCACCATCAGCCAATCCATCATCATCAATGTTAACTTTTTATGATCATCTGTATAATCCATGCCAGCAGTACACATCTTTAGTTTTAAGCTTGTCTTTATTATGATACTATCATATTATTGTCTGTGCTAATTAGTTCATACTAAGTATATGGATATGCTATGTGAGAATACACACCTGAACTGATAGTTCTTTTTGGTGTTCCAAGTTATGCTTATTCCTTGTTTCATCTTTTCCATTTTAGGCAGCTCAAGGCAGGAGATGAAAAATAAAAACCAGAAACCTACCATATGTACTATATGTGACCCAGAACTTAATTCAGGTTGGGTCACTTTTAATGTTACATGTTGATTATTGCTCACGCATCGTCACTAATTGCTTCACCCTTTGACACTAGGACTTGAGGATACATTACTAGAGAGTCTGCCTTCTATTCGCCGGTGGCCATATGACTGGGGTCTTGGTGAGTCATTGCTTTCAGTTTCCTTCATAATTATTCATACATTGGTCGTCAATCACTTTACCATGTTGTGCAGTATCTTTGGATGCTAGAAGAGATAAGTTTAGGTCCCGTGGTTACCCCTTACCAGTTTTGGAGGACAGTGAGTTATTTTGTTTCCTTTTGGTGATTACTTTATTTGATTGCACATTTGACTACTCTTTTCAGCCCTCCCTTAAACTATTATGCCATGTTTCTGTAACTAGATGGCAAGCGTCTGCGTTATAGTTTTGAGGAGGAGTTTAGTGAAGATATCTGGAACAAACTCTCAGAAAGAGCAGCTTCAAATATGTCCCGAGTTGTTGTAGCACTCGCTTCATTCAGTGGTAATCGTATTGGTTACAAGCTTATTACTTGTGGTGTATTTTTCTTCTGTTTCATCACTAACTGATGATCTTAATTATTACTTCCGTAGGAGAAGCGAGACTTTTTGCTTGCACAGGTGTATTCATAGACAGCAATGGGTTCACCACAAGAGTTCTAACCTCAGGAAGTTTGGTTAGAAGTAATGACGATGAAAGCAAGGTTGCTGATAACTTAAAGGTTGTTATTCTGCTAATAATTATTTAAATACCCTTTTTACTCTTTCATTTGAATACTGCTTTACTTGCACCATATTGCAGATTGAAGTGCACCTTCCAGATAAACGACATGTCACAGGGATTTTGCAACATTACGATCTGCATTATAATGTCGCTGTCATCATCATCGAAAAACTTCGCTGTACTCGGACAGCAATTATCAACAATAAGGTTGAAACTGGCACTCACTCGCCGGTATTAGCTATAGGGCGTGTCTATGAATCAGGCAAATTAATGGCAGCAAGTGGGATAGTGATCAACAAAGAAAGTAAACTCGATTGCAAAGATCTTAGGATCTCCACTTGTCAAATCACTAAGGTATGGTGTGTTAGTTTCTACTACATTTATTTGTTTGGTGGAAGTATGTGTAGTTTAATCAATCAACATATCTGTGTAACTTACAAGCATCATGTTCTTTCTACTGGTTACTTTTGTCTTGTGCTAGGCTGGGATTGGGGGCCCTCTTATTGATTCTGATGGGAACTTTATTGGCATGAACTTCTATGGCTTGGAAGAAACTCCCTACATGCCACGGGATACAATTGTGAAACTCTTGGGGAATTTTGATGCAAAAGGGTATGTTTTCTATCATCATCATCATCATCATCAATAAATCTCGCCTCTTGTCTTACATATTAACTGGTTAAAACTATACCTTTTGGTTTATGTGTAGGACTGCTGATTTTACCAAAGTTCCCGCACCAAACAGGTTTTTAAAATATTATTATGCATTCAACAAGACCTTGATTCAGATATGCACTATTCATGGACTTACTTATGATTTCATCATAACAGATGGCCTGTGCCTAAGCCATATTGGTGCTATCCGGTGTGGCATGAACGGAAGGAAGGAACAGACTTGCTGGAATTTCTTGAACAAGAATTTCGCTATGACTAATGTGAATTTTATTGCCATGCCTATATTGTCAACCTGCTGACCGAGTCGCTTGTGAAGCTGATCATGTGCAGCAAGCATCAGTCGAGTTGCTCTGTAAATTTGAATCCCTTTACTGGGCACTTTCATGTAGTATATGTTGTGTCAGCTAGTCAAGGCACTTACACAAAGACCTCTTGTTGCTTTATGTGTTAAACCACATGTAATCTATAAGGTGGAACCGTGCATCCCATTAGCCAAATCACTAGTTGCGGCTACAGTTCAAATTTGACCCGCTTCCAATTGAATCAGCAAAAATTTCTCTTTTGCACGAGAGGTGGATCAAAACTTTTTACACCCAACCATTTGGTCAATTGTGCATTAAATATGGCCTAGTATTTTAGAAAAATAATTTGGTCCAATTTTGCAACAATTATTTGGGAGGTCCTTCACAAAAAAACCTCCTTTTGGGCACTCGAGAAATGGAAAATGGGCTTTTTGTCCAAAGAAAATGAAAAATTCCTTAGGAAACATTGTTTGCCATTCCAATATGCATCCTTGTGCACAATAGGAGATCATTTGAACAAACTATGCCATGAATGTGGCCATAGGATTGATCATTTGGCTTGAAAGCCATGAATTTACACGCATGATAGCTCATTTCTGATAACACTTTTTTAAAAGAATTGTCGTATTACAAGTTTATTATTTTTCCTGGTAACTTGGTCATATATAATGACACAATGCGAAGGTTTTCCAATTTTTTTGATTTTTTTTGAATTTTTTATGCCCGTTTCAAAATGCGATCAAAACGGCGGGAATGGCCGTTCCTAGCTAGTGGTTGAATCTTGGAAATTTTTTTGGTGTTTCTCTGATTAAATAGATACTTATGTACCTAAAAATGATTTTTGTAAAAATAAAGAGCAAACTACAAGGCAACTACAGTTCAAATTTGACCCGCTTCCAACTGAATCGGCGGAAGTTTGTCTTTTTCACGAGAGGTGGATCAAAACTTTTTACACCCAACCATTTGGTCAATTGTGCATTAAATATGGCCTAGTATTTTATAAAAATGATTTGGTCCAATTTTGCAATAATTATTAGGGAGGTCCTTCACAAAAAACCTCCTTTTGGGCACTCGAAAAATGGAAAATAGTTTTTTGTCCAAAGAAAATGAAAACTTCCTTAGGCAACATTGTTTGACATTCCAATATTCACCCTTGTGCACAATATAAGATCATTTGAACAAAGTATGCCATGAATGTGGCCATAAGATTGATCATCTGGCTTGAAAGCCATTGATCTCCAGACATGATTACTCGTTTGTGAGAACACTTTTAAAAAAAATTGACGTATTACAAGTTTATTATTTTTCCTAATAATCTGGTCACATATAATGACACAATGCGAAGGTTTTCTAATTTTTTGATTTTTTTTTGGAATTTTTTATTCCCGTTTCAAAATGCGGTCAAAACGGTGGGAATGACCGTTCCTAGCTAATTGTCAAATCTTGGATTTTTTTTGTATTTCTCTGATTAAATAGATACTTTTGTACCTAGAAATGAATTTTGGAAAAAATAAATAGCAAACTATGAGGCAGCCGCAGTTCTAATTTGCCCCGCTTCCAGCTGAAACGGAGGAAATTTGTCTTTTTCACCAGACGTGGATCAAAACTTTTAACACCCAACCATTTGGTCAATTGTGCATTAAATATGGCCTAGTATTTTAGAAAATTGATTTGGTCCAATTTTACAAAAAATATTTGGTAGGTTCTTCACAAAAAAAACTTATTTTAGGCACTCAAAAATTATTTTTAGTCAACTACGACCAATTTAGATGGTCATAACGTCGTACTGCATTCTGATTGGTCCGTGGACGTATCACGCGGATCATGCATCAAACACCGTCGGATGCTCGTGGATCCAACGGCCGTCCTCAACCCTTCCACACCAACCCTGAAACCCTAGATAGTCATTTTGCATCCACCCCCCCCCCCCCCCGCCGCCTCCTTTCTTTCCAGTTTCCACATCCATCCATCGATCCCATTCCAGATCCCCTTGCTGTCTCGCCCGATGGAGAGAGCTCACCTCCTCCCTTCCGGATCCATCGCCGCCGCCGCCAGCTCCCTCCAGCGGAGCTCGCCGTCATTCATGGCCTCACCACCCAACCGAACCAACCAGCCCACCACACACCCTCACCTCGTTACCGACGCGCCGTCGCCGTCCCCCACGAATGGTGCCGTCCCCATGATCTGGATCCCCATGAACTAGCCGCTGGCGACCGGATCCACTCCGCCGCCGGCGCTACCTCCACTCCCCTCCCCTCCCCTTCCTGGCTAGAGATCCCCTCCTCTCCAATCCCACCCGCGCTCCACAGCCGAACCCTACCACCTATCGCGCTGCCACCACCTATCGCGCCGCCCGACGACGCCAGATCCGCGCGCCGCCCATCGTTCCCCATCTTCCGCTCCCTCCCTCCCCCTCCCGCAGTAGATCCAGCGCCCTGCAGCCTCGGCATCGCGGCCGACTGGCTCGCCAGCGCGCGCGTGCTTCGATGCGCCCCGCTCCGTCGAGCTGGCCGGACCACGACGGCATGCGACATAGGGTTTGCGGGATCCTCGGGCAGCCGCCGTCCACCTCACGTTGTAGGGAGGGGTCCGTCATCTCCTCGGAGGAGGGGACGGCCATGTTCGTCGTACTCCACCCTAGCAGTCGATCCCGGCCATCGCTGCTTCACCAGCCTCCTCCACTGGCGTCTCCGTGAGGGCGCCCGACGCCAGGCAGGCCGTCAACGCGCCAGACGTCAAGGCCGGTCGTGCTGCTCCTTTTGCCTGCGTCCTTCCCCGACAACGTCCCCATGGCTAGGGTTTCGGATGCGATGGCGCCTCCGTCAATGGTGCGGCTCTCGTGACTCTTACCTCGCCCCACACGCAGCTCAGCCCATTCATCTTGTTTTTTGTTCTTGTCTT
The DNA here is from genome assembly GCA_034509565.1 of Triticum monococcum. Lineage (NCBI taxonomy): Eukaryota > Viridiplantae > Streptophyta > Magnoliopsida > Poales > Poaceae > Triticum > Triticum monococcum. Next base: position 57,540,484 of record CM067843.1, on the reverse strand, counting down.
CTCAAGCGTGTGTTCTTGCACGCAGCACGAGAAGGTGGAGAAGATCAGGGACAGGGCCACCAACGAGACCATCGCGCTCAAGAAGATCTGCCTCCAGCAGGAGGACGATGGCGTCCCCTCCATCGCCATCCACGAGATCTCCCTCCTCAAGGTGATGCAGCACCAGAACATCGTCAGGTTCCCCTCCCCTCCCCCTTCCCGTCTCTCCTCCCCAGCGTCAGGGTTTGGGCTAGATTTGGCTGCCGCGGAATGGATGGACTGACTGCTGTTGTGTTGTGCAGGCTGCAAGACGTGGTGCATAACAAGAAGTCTCAAGTGTGAACAATAGTGCACTTAACAATATCTGCCAGGCTATTAGACGCTCCACTTCATCCTTTTTTGTACACAATAAGAATTTTCAATTCATAGAAATGCCACAGCTACGATTGGCAGTCCAAACTTCAGAGAAAATTACGGTTGCAGTCCCTTTTGAGCGTGTTAGATTTTGATTTCCAGCGTGCAACATTTTAACTGGATTTTAACTCCGATGATATGTAGCCATGTAGGCTCATTAAGAATGCCAGCTTATTTGATTCTTTGCTTGGGCATTCATACTCCATTCTGCCCTGAGCGGGGCATGTTACACATACCTACTTGTTTTGCAATAACCAATGAAGCTGTATTATTGAGTGAGTTTAGAATCATGGATGCAAACAGTTTACAGTTGGTTTCTCTGTGCATTATTATTTGAGTTCGAAGCCACGGATGCAGACTTTTTTTAGTTGGTTCTCAGTTGGGTCTTAATAAGTTAGGCTCTGTTCTGCATCGTCAATTAATGAAGTTGCTCTGCAACAATTAACTATGTTGGTACCTTGGTGAAGGAACTAGTATTGGCATTATGCTGGAACATTGCAGAAAACAACTTCTTTACATAGAAAACATTGCAAAAATAAAATGTGCGGAAATCTTGAACGGGTTTGGGTATGTTTTCAGCATCTCTGTATTGCACTAGTAATTCACCAATGATTCTTAAGTTCTACCTATGAGCACCAAATGTTTGGGAACTCTTTTGTAATTTGGTTAATCAGCATTTGTATTGTACCACTTCCTGGTTGCCGTATCAAATATTATACCATTGCACTATTTAGTTACTTTTCAAAGTTGTGATAAATATAGTTCTTTTTTACTTTCAAGATAACATCAAATTCATGTCTTCCATTTTTCTCATCTACGCTGCGTGTATATATAGAAGCACAGTTTTAGTTGCTCTGTAGGTTATCAATAGAACTCAACTAGCCAATTAACAAGTGAACTCATTATGCATTTGCTGAATCCATATTTGGAAAGTTCACTGACCCTGCTACTATAACAAACTGCTGGTGGTGGCCCTTTCCCATGTAGCTCAAGGTGAAGAAGGCCATCGAGAAGGGCAACACCGACGGCGCCCAGATCCATGCCGAGAATGTCGTCCGCAAGTGCACCAAGCACATGAACTACCTCTGCCTCGCCTCCCGCTTATGTAATCTTCTTTCAGGCCTTTCAAGATAGAGTTCTTTAGCTGACATGTTTAGCAAATGCTGCAGTGCTTATGGTTTAGTTTTACACGTGCGTAAAAATGAATGGCTGCTACTGTTTCTAGTTTTAGGTTGGGATGAGATGCATGTTTGCATGCTTGTGCTTCTGTCACTACAATCTATACTACTACTATTGTCATATCCTGGTAATTTTGTTGCTATGAATATTTGTCCCATGTTTTGTTTCCTTGCATGCTTACTACTACAATTGTGCAATATGTTCATTAATTTGACAAAAATCTCTTATGCTGTTGACTTAGCTTGACCCAGAACAGCAGCATCCTTGATGCAACTAACCTTCACCTCGTTCTTTCCCTCGCAGACTCGAAGGAGGCCGTATGCAAGGCACCAAGGTGCATGGTGCTCGCAAGCGACGAACGGAGGTTGTTCGACATCGGCTACACAAACCACCATTGTGAGCTCCTACCTTTGCTATGCTACAACCATGCTATGTTTCATGGGTTAGTTAGGATTTTGATGCTTTTTGCGCCGTGGTTGAGTCCTTGCTGACTGTTGTGTCGATGATCAAGTGTTGTTGCCTCATTCAGCTATTTTATTCGCTGTTGGTAATTAGTAGTATTAGAGTGTCGCTGGTTTATTAGGATGTGGCTGAAACCATTGGATGGCCTTCCTGTACATGTTATCCAACATTAGTAGTTGTCCCATTTTTTGTTTCCTTGCTGGACATGCATGTTATGGTCCCATTTTTTGTTTCGGTGCTGGATATGCATGTTATGGTTCAAGTGTCGATGATGTCTAGATAGTTTGCTAGCTATATACTTGCTGCTGATTGATGCTCTTGTGGTCTCCTGGAATCATATTATACTATATCTAGTGTTCTTGTGGTTCTGTGAAGATGCATCACAAACATCTAGGTCTTTAAAGTTGGCTGAATCTGTTGCTTTGTCATATATTTGGTCCGTAAATCTACATTTCTATGAGATCTCTTTCAATATATAATTTTTTTGATAGTCCAGGAATAATCTAATAATCTAATGCTGGTAGTCTATGTGTTCACTCTTTTACAGGAGCTCCAGGTCTATGAAATTTGAAGTTCGAAGCCATATAGCCCCTACTTAGCAAAGAGTTGTCTCTATGTTTGACTGTAATAGACTGTAAATATTGTAATATTGTAACAATAGGCATATTGGGGTTGTAATAGACTATCTACAGATTTTAGTAGACTTGGTGTTACTTGATGAACTACATTTGTATTGTTCCGTCTGAAATATTGATTATGTATGATCAATCTGATGAGTGAGAACAATTTAAGATGCACCTTTGTAATATTGTAACAGATTGTAAAAGACTAGTGTATGTTTGAAATAGTGATTATGTATGTTGAAAAGATGTGAAATGGAAACTTGACCAGTGGGAACCACTTGTGAATAAAATCTGAGCATTTTTGAAATTTCTGACATGTGGGACCGATGTATGGCATTATGACTAGTGGGACCAACGCTAAAATATAATGATTGAAAATAGAAAATAAATTATTGTAAGAAGGCCAAGGCCCAAAAATAAAGACGCTGAAATATTGGGCTTGGCGCATGTAGCCCACAAGAATTGACTTGGAAAAAATCTAGAATTGTTGGGCTAGGCCCATGTCGAAAACCAAATTGGACCGGGCTGAATCTTGTGCCACATCAGCTTGCCACGCTGGATGCCTACGTAGCCTGGGGAGGTTTCTAGTGACCAAAACAAACCAGTAGGCATATTTTGGTCGTAAACATCTACGACCTTCTCACAGAGAAGGTCGTTAATTTCAGTTTACGACCGCCAGCTTTTGACCTTCTGTTTTTGGTCACAAAAAGCTCGCAGATGAAAAACAATGACCTTTCAGTGACCAATAGTCAAGGTCACAAGTTGACATATTTCCTGTAGTGGTAGGCTCCTCCTCCTCCTCTGCCTCTTACTGAGCACGCTCGGCAGAGGAGAGGCAGCCGGAAGTTGTACAAAGCCCCTCCGCAGTAGTAGTAGTATTTATGGGCTATTTTGTTCAGTTCATCTGACTATAGATGTGGTGGAACTGTACAATGCACTTAAAATTAGCTAGTATATATAGTTGAACTAGCTATTTCAGTACGTGGTTGGCAACAATTGGGGAAAAGTTTGATCGGTTCAGCTGTCGAGTTGAACTGTTTGTATAAATTAAGAACGACTGCTTAATCTATGAGTGAAATGTATGCTTAATTACTAAATTTTGACAAATAGCAGTGTTACAAGGATTGACAAATCTTACCAAATTGTTTGTACGTGGTTGCACACGGGTCATCCAAAACAACTGTTTGCGTTGAACGGATGCACAAATCCTGCGCTGCTCTCATTTTGCATACGGGTGTTCTTTCTAAAACGTTTGCGATCAAGAGCTGCAGAAATCCTGCTCGGCACATTTTCTCTTGGCTTCCTGGGGAAGCTGTCGGTTTGCATACAGGTGTTATAACTAAAACGTTTGCGATGAGTGTTTTATATTTAAAAAGCAAATTAAACTTCGGCTTGGGCGCCATTAATGAAGAGGATGCAAGCAAGGCGGGCGGCCATGGAAGTCAAAAGGCTCGCTTCCCAGTGAGCCTGTGCAGCGTAAAGCTCGCACGCTTCCCGATGAGCCTGCGCATTCGAGGACAGCTTGCACGCCTCTTAGTTAGCCTGCGCATCGGACGACGCTCACATGCCTCCCGTTTAGTCAAGGTCAAGCAGCTGTCCGCACGGCACCTCCTACAGCTATTAAAACCAAGACACGTGGCGTCACCACTACGGGAAACAGAAGATTTGCCGTCAGTACTTTCTTTGCCGTCAGCATTTCATCGGGGCAGACGGCAAAGATAGGGTTTGCCATCATCAGTAGATGGCAAAGAAAAAGTAACGGCAAAATAAACTTTGTCGTCTGCCTTTTATATTATAGACGGCAAAGAGAAAATTTTGCCGTCTGTAAGAATAAATACAGACGGCAAAAATCTTTGCCGCCTGCCTTTTTTATTATAGATGGAAAAGAGCTCACTTTGCCGTCTCTAATATAAAACCCAGACGGCAAAGAACTTTGCCGTCTACGGTTTTATTAACAGACGGCAAATTAAGCACTTTGTCGTCTGTTAATAAAACCGCAGACGGCAAAGAGAAAACACAAGTCCACGGATTGATCACACGGATCGCTGACATGGCTGAATCTCGTCCGCACATCCCCACGAGGCAAAACCCACCAGCCCCATGTCCCACGCCCTCTCTCCACCTTATCCTCCCGACACCCCCACCAGCCCCACGTCCCACGCCCTCTCTCCACCTTATCCTCCCGACACCCCCATGCCCCACCACTATTCCCTCTCGTACGTCTCTTTCCCTCTCGATCTGGAGAACACCAACACCCGCCGCCATCTCTCCTCCCAGTCTCTACCTCGCCGGCCTTGGCCTTGCTCGCCGTCCCCGACCCCATCACCCCCGCTGGCCCCCGGCCCTCGGCCCCCGTTGAGCCCGCCGGCCCTCGTCGCCTTGGCGGACCTCGGCGCCAGTCCCCCGTCGCCCCCACCGACCGCCGGCCTCGGTCCCGTCGCCCCTGCCGGCCTTCGGCCCCGGCCCCGTCCTCCGTCACCCCCGCCTGCCTCCGGACGTGCGGGCGACAATGGCGGACGCACGGGCGACGAGCATGGCGCGCGGCAGCGGCTCACTACACCATCGACTGCACAGCGCAGGCATGCGGCGGCTTCTTCTCTCGGGCGCGCGGCGGCCTCTTCCCTCAAGCTCCTCTCTTCGCCGTCGGTCGCCGGACGCTGCACTGGCACGCTGCGGAGCCCCCTCTCTCTCTCTAGGAACCAGCAGCACGGCCAGGCGGGGTGCGGTTACCAGGGTCAGGCGAGCGTGGCTGTCCGGTGGCGCAGCGAGTAGGCCAGGCGAGCGGCACGGTGAGTAGGGCGAGGCGGCAGCAGTGGTCCCTGTGGTATTGTCCCCGGCCAAAAGAGGACGGCCGGCGGTGAAGTACCTGTTGCTGTGATGGAGGACTTGATTGCTTTTCCTTTTAGTTTCTAGGGGCATGTGTAAATTTTTAGGACAGCTCTGTAACTTCTCTGTAACTCCATCGATGAATGAAAGACAGCACGGCCGTGTAGAATCAAAAATCTCCGTGAGGTGAACCTATTTTGGTTTGTTTTTCCTGTGTCCAGCGAGATACTGTGCTCGAACATCACTTTTTTTTTAAAAATGAAAAACAATCTTTGCCTTCTGTACTTTAGTCTGGAAGACGGCAAAGCACACGTTTTGACTGACGGCAAAGAACAAGTTTTTTGTTGTCTGTTATTTCTGTGGCACACGGCAAAAAGGTATTGACTGACGGCGAAATCTTTGCCGTCATCTCGACAAAAGGCTGACGGCAAAGTATTCTTTGCTGACTAATCTTTGCCATCTTTGTTTGCCGTCTGCTTCCTGACGGCAAAGTCTTTGCTGTCTGGATTTGGGTCTTTGCCGGTTGTGATCCACAGACGGCAAATTACCTGTTTCGTGTAGTGCACGTGAATGGTTAACAGAATTCTGGATTTACTAGAATTTAAAAACCAGGCATCTCAATGTTTTGCCGGAAATCAATGGTGCCCTGGTGTTTGAAATTCATTCCCATTTCTTGCAGGGACCTGAGCATGCATCCAAGGACACATATTTGATTTTTCGAACAATTTATATCCACTAGAGCATGTGCATGTAGTTCAAATTTGAATTATGCATATAAATGCATTGAAAACTCAGTTAATGCATAAAAATGTCCAAAAGAAACCCGAAAAATCACAAAAATTCACACAACACTCCTGTTGTTCTATGTTGACACGAGAAAAAATTTGAAAGCAATAAGAGGCAATGGATATCGTTTCGTCCCCAAAGGTGGGACGTTTCTTACCGAAAACCATCATGCTTGTTGTGAGAAGCTCCGGTTTGTGAGAACCATATACCCAAACCTACCCCAAATGGGACAAAAAATTTCCCATGGCATGTTGATGCCGCTCCATGATAGCATGCCAAGTTTCATGAATTTCAGACGAGTTTTTGATTTACTAGAATTTAAAAACCAGGCATCTCAATGTTTTGCCGGCAATCAACGGTGCCCTGGTGTTTGAAATTGATTCCCATTTCTTGCATGGGACCTAAGCATGCACCCAAGGACGCATATTTGATTTTTCGACCAATTTATATGCACTAGAGCATGTGCATGTAGTTCAAATTTGAATTGTTCACCTGAAATGGCTAGAAATCCAATTTAATGTATTAAATGTTCAAACGAACCCTGAATAATTCCAATTCTTTGACGACACACATATAGTTGCATGTTCACTCCAGATAGAAGGTCTAGCAATTCAAACTCCCTCCATTGCCGCTGTGACCCCAATATGTAATTCAAATCAAGATGAAAAATCAAGTAGATCGCACATAGTTTATTATCAGCAACCGTGTGATATGCAGCACAAAATATCCTGGAGCACCGTCGGTGTATAGTACGCCTATGGCTTACGCGAGAAGGTGCGTCAGCTACAGTCCACAGCCGGTGTTTCAAGCACATTAGCTCGCTCCCCAAATATCATTTCATTGTTCAATCATCGCCGGTGAAAGATGAGCACGTGGACCCGCGTCATGAGGGCAACTTAGGTGGCCCAATCCAACGAGAGCGCGGCCGCAGCCGCCATGCGCGTGCTAACAAGGTGCATGAGCGTCGCCGCAATCTGCGACCAGGTGGCAAAGGCAGCCCAAACGACCACTGTTGCTTCTCAGGTGGCGGCAGCAACATCTGCCTCGGGGATAGCAACTGCCGAGAGCGGCACAGCAGCTGTCTGTTTCGCAGCGGCGGCCTTAGCCCTGATGGAGGCCGCCCACGACCATGTCGAGGCCGCCCACGCCTAGCTCCTGGTGGTCACCACACAAATCGAACGAAGCTTCTCCGACAACAGCCGGCAACCCACGGCCGAAGAGCTGGCAATCACCGAGACCGTCCAAGCCCAGCTCGCCCCCGCCCATGCCCAGCTCGTGGTGGCCTTTTCCAAAGAGATGGCGGACGCGGATGGCGAGATGCTTGTCGAGTATGGTGCGATGGATGCCATGGAGCCCCTTCCCCAGGAGATCGTCGGGCGCGAGCTGGACATGGAGGCAGCAGCGGAGATCGACGAGCACCGGCCGTAGTAGTACTCTTTGTTTTGTTTAATTAAGAGCGCCGGTCTTTAATTTGTTAGAGTAATGTTTAGGTCAGCTAGCTCTGTTTAATTGATGAACTTGCTCGATTAAGAAGTGTGGGTGTGTTGTAGTCTCCTTTGTGTACCCAAATTATGCAATGACATGGATGACCACTATAACCATGGAAATTCGAACCAAAACTTTTGACGTTCAAACTCATCACACACGGGTTAAGCTATCTGAATCGTTTGTGATGTCCACATATCGTACACAGTTCTGAATAAGGGACCGTGTCTGATGACACTTTGCGCGCTGATGTCTACTACATAACCTTCTTCTTGTAGACGTTGTTGGGCCTCCAAGTGCAGAGGTTTGTAGGACAGTAGCAAATTTCCCTCAAGTGGATGACCTAAGGTTTATCAATCCGTAGGAGGAATAGGATGAAGATGGTCTCTCTCAAGCAACCCTGCAACCAAATAACAAAGAGTCTCTTGTGTCCCCAACACACCCAATACAATGGTAAATTGTATAGGTGCACTAGTTCGGCGAAGAGATGGTGATACAAGTGCAATATGGATGGTAGATATAGGTTTTTGTGAACTGAAAATATAAAAACAGCAAGGTAGCGAGTGGTAAAAGTGAGTGTAAACGGTATTGTAATGATAGGAAACAAGGCCTAGGGTTCATACTTTCACTAGTGTAAATCCTCTCAACAATAATAACATAGATGGATCATATAACTATCCCTCAACATGCAACAAAGAGTCACTCCAAAGCCACTAATAGCGGAGAACAAACGAAGAGATTATGGCAGGGTACGAAACCACCTCAAAGTTATTCTTTCCAATCAATCCGTTGGGCTATTCCTATAAGTGTCACAAACAGCCCTAGAGTTCGTACTAGAATAACACCTTAAGACACAAATCAACCAAAACCCTAATGTCACCTAGATACTCCAATGTCACCTCAAGTATCCGTGGGCATGATTATACGATATGCATCACATGATCTCAGATTCATCTATTCAATCCAACACAAAGTACTTCAAAGAGTGCCCAAAGTTTCTACCGGAGAATCACGACGTAAACGTGTGCCAACCCCTATATATGCATAGGTTCATGGGCTGAACCCGCAAGTTGGTCACCAAAATATACATCAAGTGGCACGTGATATCCCATTGTCACCACAGATACGCACGGCAGGACATACATCAAGTGTTCTCAAATCTTTAAAGACTCAATTCGATAAGATAACTTCAAAGGGAAAACTCAATCCATTACAAGAGAGTAGAGGGGGAGAAGAAACTTAAGATCCAACTATAATAGCAAAGCTCGCGATACATTAAGATCGTGCCAAATCAAGAACACGAGAGAGAGAGAGAGAGAGATCAAACACATAGCTACTGGTACATACCCTCAGCCCCGAGGGTGAACTACTCCCTCCTCGTCATGGAGAGTGACGGGATGATGAAGATGGCCACCGGTGAGGGTTCCCCCCTCCGGCAGGGTGCCGGAACAAGGTCCCGATTGACTTTTGGTGGCTATAGAGGCTTGCGGCGGCGGAACTCCCGATCTAAACTCTGTTCTGGAAGTTTTAGGGTACATGGATATATATATATGGGAGCCGGAAGTACGTCGGAGGAGCCACGGGGGCCCCACGAGGCAGGGGGCGCGCCCCCCCACCCTCGTGGGCAGCCCGTATCTCCCCTGACGTGCACTCCAAGTTCCCTGGGTTGCTTTCCTTCCAAAAATAACTTCTCCAGTTGATTTCGTTCCGTTTTGACTCCGTCTGATATTCCTTTTCCTCGAAACACTGAAATAGGCATAAAACAACAAATCTGGGCTGGGCCTCCGGTTAATAGGTTAGTCCCAAAAATAATATAAAAGTGGATAATAAAGCCCAATGTTGCCTAAAACAGTAGATAATATAGCATGGAGCAATCAAAAATTATAGATAGGTTGGAGACGTATCAAGCATCCCCAAGCTTAATTCCTGCTCGTCCTCGAGTAGGTAAATGATAAAAAGAGAATTTTTGATGCGGAGTGCTACTTGGCATAATTTCAATGCAAAATTTCTTAGTTGTGGTATGAATATTCAGATTCGAAAGATTCAAGACAAAAGTTCATATTGACATAAAAATAATAATACTTCAAGCATACTAATAAAGCAATTATGTCTTCTCAAAATAACATGGACAAAGAAAGTTATCCCTACAAATTCATATAGTCTGGCTATGCTCCATCTTCACCATACAAAGTATTTAAATCATGCACAACCCCCATTACAAGCCAAGCAATTGTTTCATACTTTAACATTTTCAAAACTTTTTCAACCTTCACGCAATACATGAGCGTGAGCCATGGATATAGCACTATATGTGGAATAGAACGGTGGTTGTGGAGAAGACAAAAAGAGGGGAAGATAGTCTCACATCAACTAGGCGTATCAACGGGCTATGGAGATGCCCATTAATAGATATCAATGTGAGTGAGTAGGGATTGCCATGCAACGGATGCACTAGAGCTATAAGTATGTGAAAGCTCAACAAAAGAAACTAAGTGGGTGTCCATCCAACTCGCTTGCTCACGAAGACCTAGGGAATTTTGAGGAAGCCCATCATTGGAATATACAAGCCAAGTTCTATAATGAAAAATTCCCACTAGTATATGAAGGTGACAACATAGGAGACTCTCTATCATGAAGATCTTGGTGCTACTTTGAACCACAAGTGTGGTAAAAGGATAGTAACATTGTCCCTTCTCTCTTTTTCTCTCATTTTTTTTATTTGGGCCTTTTCTCTTTTTTTATGGCCTCTTTTTTTATTTTTATTTTTTTCGTCCGGAGTCTCATCCGGACTTGTGGGGGAATCATGGTCTCCATCATTCTTTCCTCACTTGGGACAATGCTCTAAAAAATGATTATCATCACACTTTTATTTTTCTTACAACTCAACAATTACAACTCGATACTTAGAACAAGATATGACTCTATATGAATGCCTCCGGCGGGGTAACGGGATATGCAATGAATCAAGAGTGACATGTATGAAAGAATTATGGATGGTGGCTTTGCCACAAATACGATGTCAACTACATGATCATGCTAGAAATATGACAATGATGGAGCGTGTCATAATAAACGGAACGGTGGAAAGTTGCATGGCAATATATCTCAGAATGGCTATGGAAATGCCATGATAGGTAGGTATGGTGACTGTTTTGAGGAAGGTATATGGTGGGTGTATGATATCGGCGAAAGGTACGCGGTATTAGAGAGGCTAGCAATGGTGGAAGGATGGGAAAAGTGCGTATAATCCATGGACTCAACATTAGTCATAAAGAACTCATATACTTATTGCAAAAATCTGGAAGTTATCAAAGCAAAGTATTACGCGCATGCTCCTAGGGGGATAGATTGGTAGGAAAAGACCATCGCTCGTCCCCGACCGCCACTCATAAGGAGGACAATCAATAAACACATCATGCTCCGACTTTGTTACATAACGGTTCACCATACGTGCATGCTACGGGAATCACAAACTTCAACGCAAGTATTTCTCAAATTCACAACTACTCAACTAGCATGACTCTAATATCATCATCTTCATATCTCAAAACAATTATCAAGCATCAAACTTCTCATAGTATTCAACACACTCATAAGAATTTTTCTTTTATTAATTTGTATGCCTAGCATATTAGGATCATTTAAGCAAATTACCATGCTATTTAAGACTCTCAAAATAATATAAGTGAAGCATGAGAGTTCATCTATTTCTTCAAAATACAACTACCACCATGCTCTAAAAGATATAAGTGAAGCACTAGAGCAAACAACAAACTACTCCGAAAGATATAAGTGAAGATCGATGAGTAGTCGGATAATTATGCAACTACGTGAAGACTCTCCCATTTAATAATTTCAGATCTTGATATTTTATTCAAACAGCAAGCAAAGTTAAAGAAAATGACATGACGCTCCAAGCAAAACACATATCATGTGATGAATAAAAATATAGCTCCAAGTAAAGTTACCGATGAACGAAGACGAAAGAGGGGATGCCTTCCGGGGCATCCCCAAGCTTAGACGCTTGGTTATCCTTGAATATTACCTTGGGGTGCCTTGGGCATCCCCAAGCTTAGGCTCTTGCCACTCCTTATTCCATAGTCCATCGAATCTTTACCCAAAACTTGAAAACTTCGCAACACAAAACTTAACAGAAAACTCGTGAGCTCCGTTAGCGAAAGAAAACAAAACACCACTTCATGGTACTGTAATGAACTCATTCTTTATTTATATTGGTGTTAAACCTACTGTATTCCAACTTCTCTATATTTTATAAACTATTTTACTAGCCATAGAGTCATCAAAATAAGCAAACAACACACGAAAAACAGAATCTTTCAAAAATAGAACAGTCTGTAGTAATCTGTAACTAATGCAAACTTCTGGAACTCCAAAAATTCTAAAATAAATTGTTGGACCTGATGTATTTGTCTAGTAATCATCTGCAAAAAGAATCAACTAAATAGCACTCTCCAGTAAAAAGTTCTAACTAATCTCGTGAGCGCTAAAGTTTTTGTTTTTTTACAGCATGATCATAAAGACTTCACCCAAGTCTTCCCAAAGGTTCTACTTGGAACAAACACTAATTAAAACCTAAAACCACATCTAAACAGAAGCTAGATGGATTATTTATTCCTAAACAGAACCAAAAAGCAAGAAACTAAAATAAAATTGGGTTGCCTCCCAACAAGCGCTATTGTTTAATGCCCCTAGCTAGGCATGATGATTTCAATGATGCTCACATAAAAGATAAGAATTGAAACATAAAGAGAGCATCATGAAGAATATGACTAGCACATTTAAGTCTAACCCACTTCCTATGCATAGGGATTTTGTGAACAAATAACCTATGGAAACAATAATCAACTTGCATAGGAAGGCAAAACAAGCATAACTTCAAGATTTTAAGCACATATAGAGGAAACGTGATATTATTGCTATTCCTACAAGCAATTGTTCCTCCCTCATAATAATTTTTAGTAGCATCATGAATGAATTCAACAATATAACCAGCACCTAAAACATTCTTTTCATGATCTACTAGCATAGAAATTTTATTACTCACCACATAAGCAAAATTCTTCTCATTCAGAATAGTGGGAATATCATAAGAAACTTGAATACAATAAATTGTTTCCGCATTAAAAGAGTAATGTTCAGAGAAAGGGTACTCATAATCATGACAAGTTTTATAAATATAATCATCACTACTCTTTATAGCATAAGTTTTATCACAATAATCATCATAAGTAGCAACTTTGTTCTCATCATAATCGATTGAAACCTCTTCCGAAATAGTGGATACATCACTAAATAAAGTCATGACCTCTCCAAATCCACTTTCATAAATATTATAAGATTCAACATCCTCCAATATTGTGGGATCACTACTTCCTAAAGTTGACACTCTTCCAAACCCACTTTCATCTATATAATCATCATAGGTAGAAGGCATGCTATCATCATAACAACTTTGCATATCAAAACTTGAGACGCTAAAAGTATCATCTTCATTAAACATAGCATACCCAAGCTTGGGACAAACATTAATTGCAGCAAATATATTCTCAAATATGTCATCCTTATCAAACATAGCTTCCCCAAGCTTGGGCCTTTTCATATCATAAGCATAATCACTCTCATCATTAATAGTATGGATAGCACCAATAGTATAGCAATTATTATATTCTTCCAAGAAAGTGCCAAAAAGATTTTCAAGATCATAAGAAGTATCATTATCTTCCCAATCATAATCATCACAACAAGCAATAGGCATAACGAGATCATCATCAAGTGTATCATTTTCATGAGGCATAGCAATAATAGGAGCAACTTTATTTGGGAGAGATACCTTTTTACCCCTCTTCCTTTTTCTTTTCTTCTTCTTCACCACATCATGTGTGGGTTCAATCCTCTTTTTGGAGCTCCTTATTAATGAGATTGGTTGAATAGAAGGTTCCTCCTCGTTACCTGATTCATCATAAGAAATAATAGGAGGATATTGGGAAGTCTCTTCCCTTTCATTAGTATTCTCTTCATCCTCTATTTGTTTTCTTTTCTTTATGTAATTGGCAATATAAGGATTTTCAATACAATTCACCGCACAATACATATAAATTTCTTCTAGATCAAAATGAAGAACTCTATCAAGGGCAAATTCTGGAGTAACCTTAGTTATACGTTTCATTTCTTCATAACCCAAGAGCAAACTAAGTTCATTATGATGTGCAAGGGAAATCAAGTCATCACAATTTTTGGACATGATACGATCATGAAACAATTTGCATTGGGTACTAAAATGATCATGTTCATTGCAAAGTTCACAAGTATGGCTAATAAAACATAAATTTTTAGCACATGCATCTAGCCTTTCTTGCAACCATTTAGTTTCTAAGTATTTATGCCTCTTGCAATATCTATCTTCCCTATTTGGTGTGTCCTTGCAAACCCAATGTACTCCGCAAAAATTGACATGTTTATAGGAGACATTTTCATCATGACTAGAGCAATCATCATTAGCATCATGGATATTCAAGGAATTCATACTAACAACATTGCAATAATGCTCATCATTCAAATATTTAGTGCCAAACATTCTAATGCATTCTTCTTCTAACACTTTGGCACAATTTTCTTTTCCATCATACTCACGAAAGATATTAAAGAGGTGAAGCGTATGAGATAAACTCAATTCCATTTTTTTGTAGTTTTCTTTTATAGACAAACTAGTGCTAGAACAAGAAACAAAAAGATTCGATTGCAAGATCTAAAGATATACCTTCACTTACCTAGCCTCCCCGGCAACGGCGCCAGAAAAGAGCTTGATGTCTACTACACAACCTTCTTCTTGTAGACGTTGTTGGGCCTCCAAGTGCAGAGGTCTGTAGGATAGTAGCAAATTTCCCTTAAGTGGATGACCTAAGGTTTATCAATCCGTAGGAGGCATAGGATGAAGATGGTCTCTCTCAAGCAACCCTGCAACCAAATAACAAAGAGTCTCTTGTGTCCCCAACACACCCAATACAACGGTAAATTGTATAGGTGCACTAGTTCGGCGAAGAGATGGTGATACAAGTGCAATATGGATGGTAGATATAGGTTTTTGTGAACTGAAAATATAAAAACAGCAAGGTAGCGAGTGCTAAATTAAAGTGAGTGTAAACGGTATTGCAATGATAGGAAACAAGGCCTAGGGTTCATACTTTCACTAGTGTAAGTCCTCTCAACAATAATAACATAGATGGATCATATAACTATCCCTCAACATGCAACAAAGAGTCACTCCAAAGCCACTAATAGCGGAGAACAAACGAAGAGATTATGGTAGGGTACGAAACCACCTCAAAGTTATTCTTTCCAATCAATCCGTTGGGCTATTCCTATAAGTGTCACAAACAGCCCTAGAGTTCGTACTAGAATAACACCTTAAGACACAAATCAACCAAAACCCTAATGTCACCTAGATACTCCAATGTCACCTCAAGTATCCGTGGGCATGATTATACGATATGCATCACATAATCTCAGATTCATCTATTCAATCCAACACAAAGTACTTCAAAGAGTGCCCAAAGTTTCTACCGGAGAATCACGACGTAAACGTGTGCCAACCCCTATATATGCATAGGTTCATGGGCGGAACCCGCAAGTTGGTCACCAAAATATACATCAAGTGGCACGTGATATCCCATTGTCACCACAGATACGCACAGCAGGACATACATCAAGTGTTCTCAAATCTTTAAAGACTCAATTCGATAAGATAACTTCAAAGGGAAAACTCAATCCATTACAAGAGAGTAGAGGGGGAGAAGAAACATAAGATCCGACTATAATAGCAAAGCTCACGATACATTAAGATCGTGCCAAATCAAGAACACGAGAGAGAGAGAGAGAGAGAGATCAAACACATAGCTACTGGTACATACCCTCAGCCCCGAGGGTGAACTACTCCATCCTCGTCATGGAGAGCACCGGGATGATGAAGATGGCCACCGGTGAGGGTTCCCCCCTTCGGCAGGGTGCCGGAACAGGGTCCCGATTGACTTTTGATGGCTACAGAGGCTTGCGGCAGCGGAACTCCCGATCTAATCTCTGTTCTGGAAGTTTTAGGGTACGTGGATATATATGGGAGCCAGAAGTACGTCGGAGGAGCCACGGGGGCCCCACGAGGCAGGGGGCGCGCCCCCACCCTCGTGGACAGCCCGTATCTCCCCTGACGTGCACTCCAAGTTCCTTGGGTTGCTTTCCTTCCAAAAATAACTTCTCTAGTTGATTTTGTTCCGTTTTGACTCCGTCTGATATTTCTTTTCCTCGAAACACTGAAATAGGCATAAAACAGCAAATCTGGGCTGGGCCTCCGGTTAATAGGTTAGTCCCAAAAATAATATAAAAGTGGATAATAAAGCCCAATATTGCCTAAAACTGTAGATAATATAGCATGGAGCAATCAAAAATTATAGATACGTTGGAGATGTATCACGCGCCAGTTTTTTCGCTGAAGCAATTCCAAATTTTTTGGCTTCCGCGGAAATATCTAACTCCCCGCCCCCTCCCCCTACCAAAAGCCACATTTCCCCTCTTTCCGCCTTCCTTTCCAAGTTGAAATCTTCACTCCTTGCTTTGCAGCGCCCCCTCCTCGTCGGCGACCCTCCTTCACGCTGCTCGGCCTCCTCTATCCAGGCAGGTAATCCACACCCGACCCCCATCCTCCTCCTCCTTCCACAGCCCACATGCCCCAACCGCCAGCGCGAGCGAGACACCTTCCACCCAAATCACCGACCCCTCCACCAAATAAGCACCGGCCTAAGCCATGGTGCACGCAGTATAGCCAGCACCTCAAGGAGCATTTGGCAGCGGAGAAGCAAATCGCGTCCGCACGCGCAGATGAGGTCGCGATGGCTGCCATTCGTGCCGACCCCAGATCTTGAAGGAGCACCTTGCCATTTGCTAGCTATGCCAGTTAAGCATGCTCGGTTTACCCGTTGCATGTGCTGCTCCTTCCTTTCCTTCACAAATTCTAGTGAATTGTGCTATCTAATTTTACCATGCAATCTGTTGCTCTAGTATATATGTTCTATATGTCCTGCAGTGTGGTGCTCACTTATTAACTGTTTTGTTAATTAGTTGTCGTCTTTAGTTAACTGTTTGGTTCAATTCCGCAAATGTGATGAATTCTTCATACTGCAATTTTGTATTGTCTTCCGTGTGAGAAATAAATCAAATTTATCTTTACAAAATTGTGGGTGCATTCTGTTATTGTATACCATGTGAGGAATAAATTAAATTTGGCTATTGTAAATACATGAAAAACAAATACAATTACTACAATTGGCTGTAGTTAACTGTTAGGTTAATTATCTGTTCTTCTATTATGAGTATGTTATATTGTGCAATGTGGTGCTCAGTTAATGTTTGGTTCATTTGTTGTGGTGTTTAGTTAACTGCTTGGTTCAATTCTGTAATGCAATGTCCAATTGTCGTGGGTAGAATTTTGTATTGTTGTGCATGTGAGGAATAAATCGAATTTGGCTGCACTTAATACATGAGAAACATATACAAGTGCTATATTTCCTAGTTGTTAATCATGCTTGTTTGGGTAAATGGGTTTTCCGTGTGGCTTGAATTAATCTGATGAATCTGCAATGTGCTTATTTTTCATCAACATATTTTACTAATAGCATGCGAACCCTTACTTAACCTGATGACTAACTACCTTATATGTGTTGCAAGGAAACAATGGGAAGCACTGAGGTTTATAATCGAGGTTAGCACGTGCATGGTCTGTTGTCTAATAGTACATTATTATGCAATTGCAGGAACCATCCTAATATTTAGGTTTTTAACAATTTGGTCTTGCACATGTAGGTCCTGCTGTCAGAGATTTTGACCCACTGTTCGACCCTTTTTGCATATGGGGAAATGAGTTGTCCATGAATATCAATCAAATCAAGAAACTCATAAAGATTGTTAGGATAAAGAAATTAGCGACAAAAAACACCAAGATCTTTGTCTGCACAATGAAGAAGACATCAGTTCACTACAAGATGGTACTAACTATTATACCTTGCCTTTTTTTATTCCTTTGCCCCATTTTCAATATAAAGATATTTATGCACATCCTTGTTTTCAGGCCTTTCCAAAGCAGTTCACTGATGATTACCTCTCAAACCACCTCTATGATCAGGAGGCAAGGAAGGTTTTCATACAACACCCACGGTTCAATATTGAAGTGTTCCTGAAGAGGACAAGGATGGACGGTCAATCATCCACAGGCACTGGCCTAAAGCTACAAAGACCTTCAACATGAATGAAGGCTCAATATTCGCCTTCCGCTGCAGCAGTTTTCCAGATGAGATGCATTTGTCTATATACCGTCTATGATGCTAATTTCGAAAGGTTCTACATGTTGCATGTGGAACTTGCTGCTGCAGTTGTGTAATGGGGTAGCTGAGTGCTGAAGCTATATCATGTTGTACTCTGATGTATTTCAATTATGAAATTCTGCTTCCTTAATATGGAAATGAAATATATTGTGTGCTTAATATGAAATGTCATTTAGATTAATAAATGGATTATGAATAATCGGATAATTAGCCTGCTAATGGCGAATTTGCCTGCTAATTAGGTTTTGCTATTGCAAACAGTTGTTAAAATAATACCATGGGCGATGACCTCAGGCAACGCACACAGTTTCTAGGAATAAACCATGTTGGATCAATGAACAATCACACACGACTTTCTCTTAAAAACTGTTTGCGTTAGGCCACCTTACGCAAACGTTTACCACATAAAAACTGTGTGTGATGGACAGCCTTTGCCACACAGTTTCTTCTATGGACCGTGTGTGATACATTCAATAACGCAAAAGATTTAATGAGAAAAATTGTGTGTGATGTACCTGTGAACGGAAACGTTTTCCTTGGAGTGACTGTGTGGGATGTGCATACGAACGGAAACGTTTAGCGAGGACTGACTGTGTGGGATGTACTTGCGACTGGAAACAATTTCGCCATATAATTGTATTTTTTAGCTCTACTGTACCTATTTCCGTATTTGAGCGCTCCGGTCGCACACGACCTCATTTTATCGAATGTGTGTGCCAGGAGGGCATATCCCCGACGGTTTCTGGGTCGTGTGGGAAGGACCCCCCTATCGCCCACACTCACTTGGAGAAGGTTCCAAATGCCATCGCGGAAAGGGGTTAAAAACCATTTGTTTAGGACCGACGCGCACAGTGTTAGAAACTAAATGGTTGCAAGAAAGGCTAGATGTTTGTGCTGAAAATTTAAATTTTCTTAGCCATCCTTGTGAACTTTTCAATGAACGTGGTCATTTAAATATCCAATGCCAATTGTTTCATGATCGAATAGTGTCCAAAAATTGTGATGATTTGATTTCCCTTGCACATCATAATGAACTTAGTTTGCTTTTGGGTTATGAAGAAATGAAATGTATAACTAAGAATATTCCAGAATTTGCCCTTGAGAGAGTTCTTGATTTTGATCTAGAAGAAATTTTTATGTATTGTGCGATGAATTGCATTGAAATTCCTTATATTGCCAATTAAATAAAGACAAGAAAACAAATAGAAGATGAAGAGAATACTAATGAAAGGGAAGAGACTTCCCAATATCCTCCTATTATTTCTTATGATGAATCAGGTAATGAGGAGGAGCCTTCTATTCAACCAATCTCATTAATAAGGAGCTCCAAAAAGAGGATTAAACCCACACATAATGTGAAGAAGAAAAAGAAAAGACGGAGAAGCAAAGGTAAAAAGGTATCCCTCCCAAATGATGTTGCTCATATTACTCATTGTGATGATGATAATTGCTATACTATTGGTGGTATCCATACTATTAATGATGAGAGTGATTATGCTTATGATATGAAAAGGTCCAAGCTTGAGGATGCTATGTTTGATGAGAATGACATGTTTGAGAATTTATTTGGTGCAATTAATGTTTGTCCCAAGCTTGGGGATGCTATGTTTAATGAAGATGATATTTTTAGCCTCCCAAGTTTTGATGAGCAAATTTATTATCATAATAGCATGCCTCCTATTTATGATGATTATTGTGATGACACTTATACTATAAAAAGTAGTAATGATTATATTTATAAAATTTGTCATGATTATGATTATCCTTTTTCTGAACATTACTCTTTTAATGTGGAAACAATTTATAGTACTCGAGTCTCTTATGATACTCCCACTATTCCGAATGAGAAGAATTTTGCTTATGTGGAGAGAAATAAAATTTCTATGCTTGTAGATCATGAAAAGAATGCTTTATGTGATGGTTATATTGTTGAATTTATTCATGATGCTACTGAAAATTATTGTGAGGGAGGAATATATGCTTGTAGGAATTGCAACAATATCAAGTTTCCTCTCTATGTGTTAAAAGTTTTGAAGTTATGCTTGTTTAGCCTTCCTATGCTAGTTGATTATTATTCCCATAAGTTGTTTGCTCACAAAATCCCTATGCATAGGAAGTGGGTTAGGCTTAAATGTGCTAGTCATATGCTTCATGATGCTCTGTAGTGACCCGATCTCAAACGGTGAAGTCTCTGTGCTTCCTTGTCATCCCTAGATCGGTAATGCTGACACACACAGTACTCGAAGGATTTATAACAGAGTAGCAATCACACACTTATTACATCGAATGTCTCAGAAGAGAACTTATTATAATAAATATGGCATAAGGCCATCTAATACGATAACAACGGAAGGCTTGGAAGATAAAGTGAGTCCATCAACTCCAACGGCATAGCTGAGCTGCACGGCAACGACCTAACGAACCTTACTCCTCGTCTGAAAAGTATGCAACACAATACGTTGCAGCCCGAAAACGGGTCAGCACATGGAATATGCTGGCAATGTAACACAGTAGAGCAAGAACAGAATAATGCTATCACTATATGCATATTTGGCTGGTGGAAAGGCTCTATGGTTATAGTTTTGCGAAAAACCAATTTTTCCCTACAACAAAGGAATAAGTTTTATTTTAACTATCATGGTGGTTGAAACATAATTGAGAAGGTTCCTCCAACTCAATCCCAATTAAATTAATTATCAACCCAACAATATTAGATTAGAGTGATGAGATACGTATGATAATCCAAGTACTAGATACTCAAAATTGTCCATAACCGGGGACACGGTTAACCATGATTAGATTGTACACTCTGCAGAGGTTTGCGCACTTTTCCCCACAAGACTCGATCGCCTCCGTTGGATTTCTCGCACTACATGGTGTTTGAGAAAAGGATGACCGAGACACAGTCTTTCAGAAACATTAACTCTAACCCTGGGTAGACAGTACCAACCTACATTCCTCTACATCTGCTAGCCTACCACTGGAAGAGGTCATGCAACTTACTCAACTATGCTAGAGCCCATAATAGCTTGTGGCTGCACACGGAAGTTTCTAGCGTGAAATATCTCAGTTCCCTTTGAGTCTGGGTGGCGGACCTTAGGACTATCACACGGGTACTCCGGGATATCCTAGGACAACACTGGATTCTCCAGGTGCCCGACAAGAAATCCACCCAGAGGTGTATTAAAGTTGCCACCTTAAGTTGAACCATTAATTAACAATCTCTCATCTGTCATGGATACACTCAAACCCAAACCACGCCTATGAGCATAACATAACAATAATATAAGCGATACGTA
The DNA here is from genome assembly GCA_034509565.1 of Triticum monococcum. Taxonomy (NCBI): domain Eukaryota; kingdom Viridiplantae; phylum Streptophyta; class Magnoliopsida; order Poales; family Poaceae; genus Triticum; species Triticum monococcum. Next base: position 57,519,046 of record CM067843.1, on the reverse strand, counting down.
GAAGTAACTCCCAAGGGTTTGATAATAACAGGGCAATAGGTTCTACCTCATCAACTACTTCCCAATACCCACAAGTTAATCACATCCTAATCATGCAGTGTTTGAGGATTGGAGCTAATGCATAAAAACTGGGTATGAAAAGAGTATGATCAATGTGTTGCCTTGCTGACGATTCGCAAAACCTAGGGACTCGTAGTAGCACGCTTCGCACTCCAGGAATTCTATCGCAAACAAACAATAGCATACATAAGCAATCAAGCAAAATGCACGAGTAAAACTCAAATAAGAAGATCTAACCAGAAAGCTCAACTTAAGAACTCCGGTTAGCAAAAAGAATCAAATCAAACGGAGCAACGAAACTAAAATTGCGAAAGAAACAAGATTTGATTGCTAATCTGGACTAAAGTCAAATTTTACAGTACCAAAATCTTGTTCAAGTTGGTTAAACAGAAAGAGGGTTTCGAGACGAAGATCTGGGCGCTTGAATCGCCTGATTCCGATAAAAGAGCGAAAAGATAAACTAAAACAAAAATTGGATCAGAAATCACGATCGAAAATAATCATGAAAAATCTGAGAAAAAGAAAAACGAACAAACAGGCTAACGAATGAACGTTCGTTGTCTGTGACTAACGGGTGAAAACCGTTCGTTAAAACGAACGTACGGACGAATGTCCACAAAATAAACTAAACCGAGAAAACCGGCGAACCGAAGAAACCGAACTAGGGTTTTAAAAAAAACCGAGCGGCTCCGGATCAGATTGGCTTGGCGGCGGCGGCTCCGACGGCGGGGTGGCGGCTCCGACGGTGGGGCGGCGGCTCCGGCGGCGCGAGGTGGGGCTGCGGGGTGGCGGCGACAGCGGGGTGGTGCGGCGCGGCAGGCGACGGCGCATGGCGAGGCGAGGCGCGGCAGGCGGCGGCGGCTACTGCTGCTGCCTGCGGTGGCGGTGGTGGAGGTTTGGGGCGGCGACGACGGGGTATTTAAGAGGGGAGGGGCGGGGTCGGCTTGGGGAAGGGGGCGGGAGGAGTCCCGGGCGGTAACGGCGGCAGCTGCCGTGTCCTGGCCAGACTCGGGCACGGGGAGGCGGTGGCGCGGGGTTGGGCCAGCCTGGCTCGGCCGGGCTACGGCCCAGTCGGGCGCTGAAGTTTTTTTTAAATAACGTTCCACCAAAAATAAATCCTAGAAAAAATAAATAAAAATCTAAAACCAAAACAAATTTTCACCGTCTAAATGAAATATTTAGAACAAAGTGAACATTTTCTTGGCCCTAAGATGCAATTTTGAAAAATGCATATTTTTCCTATGCAAATAAAATAGCAATAAAATCCGAGTAAAATCAAATATTTGATTTTAATATTTTTCCTGAAATATTTCGTTTATTTTGGAGAAGTCATATTATCTCCTCTCATATATTTTAATATGAAATATTTCGAAGAGAAAAATAATTAAAACAAATAATCCTTGTTTCGATATTTGATAAAATTCAAATATGAAAACAGTGAAATCCCCAACTCTCTCCGAGGGTCCTTGAGTTGATTAGAATTTCGAGGATCGCGAAATGAATATGCAATAAAATATGCTATGCATGAATGATCTATATATAACATTCCAAATTGAAAATTGGGGATGTTACATGCTCCCGTTATGTTTCAATTCTTATCTTTTATGTGAGCATCATTGTCATCATCATGCTTAGCTAGAAAGGCATTAAAGAAAAGTGCTTGTTGGGAGACAACCAAATATTTACCCCTACTGTTTTTGTGTGTTCACATGATTATGCGACTGTAGTAATCATGTTTTATAGATTTTTTTTCAATAAAGTTTCAAGTAAGACCTTTAGGATAGCTTACGGTGATAGTTGTGTTGATCCTACTGAAAATCAGAAACTTTTGCACCCAGTGAATTGGTATTTAATAATTCACAGAAACGTGATTTTGATCTGATTCTTTTTACTCTGGATTGGTGCACAAGTTGCTCAGGTTTTCCTAATTTGGTAGGATTTTTGGAGTTACATAAGTATTCGAGGGTTACAGATTACTACAGACTGTTCTGTTTTTGACAGATTCTGTTTTCTATGTGTTGTTTGCTTATTTTGATGAATCTATGAGTAGTATCGGAGGGTATGAACCATAGAGAAGCTGGAATACAGTAGATATTATACCAATATGAATTTAAAATGAGTTCCCAACAGTAGCAAAAGTGGTGATTTATTTTTTTATACTAACGAAGCTTACGAGTTTTCTGTTGAGTTTTGTGTTGTGAAGTTTTCAAGTTTTGGGTAAAGATTCGATGGGCTATGGAATAAGGAGTGGCAAGAGCCTAAGCTTGGGGATGCCCAAGGCACCCCAAGGTAATATTCAAGGACAACAAAGAGCCTAAGCTTGGGGATGCCCCGGATGGCATCCCCTCTTTCGTCTTCGTTCATCGGTAACTTTACTTTGAGCTATATTTTTATTCACCACATCATATGTGTTTTGCTTGGAGCGTCATTTTATTTTGTTAGTATTTGCTTGCTGTTATTTAGAATAATGTTTTGCATCTATATTTTCAATAAAAATGTCAAGGATAGCCTTTACCATGCTTATTTTGCAAGTATACATGTTGCCGTTTCAAAGCAGAAAATTTATCGCTGTTGTAAAAATTCTCTGGAAAAGTCAGAATATGATAAAATGTTGAAACTTTTTGCATAATAAGCTTTGATAAATTTTCTACAGTGTGGTAGAATTTTATAATGTTTGTAGTTAGGGAAGTATGATGAATCTTGCATTCTTTACAGACTATACTGTTTTGGCAGATTGCTGTTATGTTTGCATTGTTTGCATATGTTTGCTTGTTTAATGATTCTATTTGAGGATAGGGGTATTAAATATGCATAGGCATTTAATATGCAATGATGAATAATAATTTTAGTGATTTGTTACAGTAGAAAATGATAAGGTTTTTGCATTGGTTTATACTAACTTATCTCACGAGTTCTTGTTGAGTTTGGTGTGGATGAAGCTTTCGAGATTTAAGAAACCGTGATATGAGAGGAATTAAGGAGACACAAAAGCTCAAGTTTGGGGATGCCCAAGGCACCCCAAGATAATACTTAAAGAAGTCTCAAGCATCTAAGTTTGGGGATGCCCCGGTAGGCATCCCACCTTTCTTCATCAACAATTATCGGTTAGCCTCGGTTGAGCCTAAGTTTTTGCTTCTTCACATGAGTTGTGCTATCCTTACAATGTCATTTTATTTTGTTTTGCTTGCTGTTTGAATAATACCCAAGATCTGAAATTCTTAAATGAGAGAGAGTCTTCACATAGCTACATAATTATTTAACTACTCATTGATCTTCACTTATATCTTTTTGGAGTAGTTTGTCATTTACTCGTGTGCTTCACTTATATCCTATGAGTAAATGGTTGAATGAATTGAATATCATAAATTTGAAATTATATATGTTTCATATGCTTATCCCATGGGGAGTAATGACTTCACATATAAGAAGTAGAGGTGGTAAATTTATTGAAGGTTAGCAAACATTGTATTGGTCACTTGAACAATTCATGAAAGAATATTGAAGAAAGAGAGATTTCACATATAAATATACTATCTTGGACATCTTCTATGATTGTGAGCCCCATTAATTATTTTCAAACCTGAGCAAATTAGTTGAAGTTGGACAAGGAAGACAACATAATGAGTTATGCTTGGGTATATTTGTATAGAAGTTATATTGTTATGGATCCTCTAACATGTGGTGCTTGCTATTTAGAATCCTTTGCTAGCCAAAATATCTGTACTAAGCGGAAATACTGCTTGTAAATCCAAATTCCTTGAACCAAGTTTCTTCCATGAGTGTCCACCATATCTACCTTTATGCGGTATTTACCTGCCGTTCCAAGTAAATTTGCATATGCCAAACTCTAAACCTTCAAATAATAACCTGTTTTGTATCCCCGAATTGCTCATGTAGCGACTAGGGGCTGTCCGTATCTTCCATGCTAGGTGGGTTATTCTCACGATGAGTGGACTCCGCTCATCATTCATGAGAAAATGGCTGGTAACTGGGATGCCCAGTCCTATGATCAAAAGATCAAAAACAAAATCGCAAATAATTTAAACAAAACTCCCCCAGGATTGTTGATAGTTGGATGGCACCCGTTGTTTCGGACAAGCCATGGAGTGTGATTGTTGGTGGAGGGGAAGTAAAATCTTTACCTTTCTATTTGGGAACCGCCTATAATGTATCTAGTATGGAAGATATTGAAAACTTTTGGTCGTTATGTTGACAATGAAAGCACACCTCTCAAAATTATTTTCATCTCCGTTTTAAAGCTTCGAGCTTTGGCACCTCTACAAATTCCTACTTCTCTCTGTGAAGGGCCTATCTTTTACTTTTATGCAAGATTTAGTAGTATCCCTTCTCATTCCAACCTACTTTTTAGTTGGCAAGCATCATGTGATGGGGAAAGATCTAAGCATATATGGACATTCAAATATATTTGATCATGAATTATTATTGTTGACAATTATCTGTATGATAAGTAAGTTGGGAGGCGAAACATTAAGCCCCTATCTCTCTCTGTGTTCGATGGGTGCCATTTGTTCTAAAATATGCTTTGAGTGGTAGCAATCATGGAAGACTATATGATAATTGAGTATGTGGGATTTGCTAAATCAAAGCTCTTACATAGACCCTTCCTGAAAATAAGATGAATTGCAATTGTTTGATGACTGATAACGTAGTTTGTTAGTTTTCAAGAAAAAGTTTATGGTATATGATTTAACATGTGAATAGCTTGTTACTTGATCATGAGAAGTTTTATGAGATAAGCTACTGTTATGACATATAATGATGCTAGAAAAGGTGATTGAAATTATCATTGATCAAACTTGTGCACCTGCTAGCATTTACACTTCATAAATTATTTCTTTTATCATTTACCTACTCGAGGACGAGCAGAAATTAAGCTTGGGGATGCTGATACGTCTCCAACGTATCTATAATTTATGAAGTATTCATGCTATTATATTATCTATCTTGGATGTTTTATATGCTATTTTATATGATTTTTGGGATTAGCCTATTAACCTAGAGCCCAGTGCCAGTGCCAGTTTCTGTTTTTTCCTTGTTTTTGAGTTTTACAGAAAAGGAATACCAAACGGAGTCCAATTGACGTGCCAATTTTTGACGATTTTTATGGACCAAAAGAAGCCCCCGGAGTAAAAGAGTTGGGACAGAAGAGTCCCGAGCTGTCCACGAGGGTGGAGGGCGCGCCCTACCCCCCTGGGCGCACCCCCTGCCTCGTGGACGACTCGGAGACCCCCCCTGACGTGAGACCGACACCAAAAATTCCTATAAATACACAAACCCCCAGAAAGAAATCTAGATTAGGAGTTCGCCATCAAAAACCAATCGGGACCCTATTCCGGCACCCTGCCAGAGGGGGGATCCATCACCGGTGGCCATCTTCATCATCCCGACGCTCTCCATGACAATGAGGGAGTAGTTCACCCTCGGGGATGAGGGTATGTACCAGTAGCTATGTGTTTGATCTCTCTCTTGTGTTCTTGATGCGGCACGATCTTGATGTATCGCGAGCTTTGCTATTATAGTTGGATCTTATGATGTTTCTTCCCCTCTACTCTCTTGTAATGGATTGAGTTTTCCCTTTGAAGTTATCTTATCAGATTGAGTCTTTAAGTATTTGAGAACACTTGATGTATCATGTATGTCTTGCATGTGCTTATCTGTGGTGACAATGGGATATTCACGTGATCTACTTGATGTATGTTTTGGTGATCAACTTGCGGGTTCAGTGACCTTATGAACTTATGCATAGGGGTTGGCACATGTTTCGTCTTGACTCTCCGGTGAAAACTTTGGGGCACTTTTTGAAGTTCTCTGTGTTGGTTGAATAGATGAATTTGAGATTGTGTGATGCATATCGTATAATCATACCCACAGATACTTGAGGTGACATTGGAGTATCTAGGTGACATTAGGGTTTTGGTTGATTTGTGTCTTAAGGTGTTATTCTAGTATGAACTCTAGGATAGATCGAACGGGAAGAATAGCTTCGTGTTATTTTACTACGGACTCTTGAATAGATCGATCAGAAAAGATAACTTTGAGGTGGTTTCGTATCCTACAATAATCTCTTCATTTGTTCTCCGCTATTAGTGACTTTGGAGTGACTCTTTGTTGCATGTTGAGGGATTGTTATATGATCCAATTATGTTATTATTGTTGAGAGAACTTGCACTAGTGAAAGTATGAATCCTAGGCCTTGTTTCGAAGCATTGCAATACCGTTTATGCTCACTTTTACCACTTGCTACCTTACTGTTTTTATATTTTTCAGATTACAAAAACCTATATCTACCATCCATATTGCACTTGTATCACCATCTCTTCGCCGAACTAGTGCACCTATACAATTCACCATTGTATTGGGTGTGTTGAGGACACAAGAGACTCTTTGTATTTGGTTGCAGGGTTGCTTCAGAGAGACCATCTTCATCCTACGCCTCCCACGGATTGATAAACCTTAGGTCATCCACTTGAGGGAAATTTGCTACTGTCCTACAAACCTCTGCACTCGGAGATCCAATAACGTCTACAAGAAGAAGGCTGTGTAGTAGACATCAGCGTGCGGCAAGGCCACAGCTCGCCTGAGGCCGCATGGGAGGTCGGCCAGTGTGCGGCAAGGCCCACGGCAACCGGCCACAGCTCGGAGTCGGCCACCGCTCAGGGCTGCCTCCGCCACGGGCGGCCATGGCTGGCCGCAGCCATGGCCGGGGGCGGCCACAACCACGACCAACTACAGAACTGGATTGCTTTTTTGAAAAAAAACTATGGACCCGATTGCTTTTTCAGCCCGTTTATGTGTGGGCCCAACTAGTCAGAAACGTGTTTAAAAGAGCCAAATCACGTTTTTTTCGACTTGGTAGTTTTTAGTCAAGGATTAGTGAGAAAATGATAGTTTTCGGCACAAATTTGTAAAGTGGTAATTTATAGGCACGGTTCCATGAATTGTGGTAGTTTTTCATTAAATACTCGGGATATATACATTTAACTCGTTGAAACCTATCAATATGGGATCTAGTTTTGAAGATCTCGACACTAGGAATCCAATGGTGAAAATGATTATAGATTTGGACTCACGGGTTTTTCCGAATGGATATAGAAAAATAAAACTCACATGTTGCGACAAGTGGCACACTGCATGCGTGTCACTTATCGCAACCTGAAGAGATGAAAGTGATCTTTACAAAGAATACTTCTAGTGATTTCAGCATCTCCCCTGTCTCTTAGGCTGGAGTATTTCTAAGAACAAAGAAAAAAGGGAGGGAGGGGTACTGCCTCAGCCCATCCCACTTAATCTCGCTTAGGATCAATTCTTTTCCCAGCTTAAAAAATTAAGTCGCTCTTATTCAATTTTCTTTCATAAGCTGTTTTTTTTTCATTGAGACTTCTAACCTAATTATGAAATAACTAATTAAAAAAGTTTCAATAAACTCAGAGGACGACTTAAACTGGGGAGAAACAACTTAATTTTTAAGCGGGCGATTTAATAATTTGCCACCCCTTATTTCCTCTTTCACAATTTGCCACCCATTGTTTCAATAACGAGCGGGCCCGGGTCCCATCTGTTATTCTCAGAGGAGCAAATTATGAAAAGGGGAGGTAAGGGGTGGCAAATTATCAAATTTGCCTTTTTTAAGCCGCCCAAAACATTGGCCCTTAATCACCTTACCGCACTGCATCCTCGTGTACACGGTCTTCCCGAAAAAGAAAAGAAGACAAACCATCGACGGCTCCGAGCTCTCGCGGGGATAGGGTTTGAGCCGCCGCCCCTCCGGCCTGCCCGCCGGCGGCGCGCTGCTCTTCCGGCCGCCGCTCTTCTCCCTCTTCGTTCGCCGCCCCTTTTCTCCCTCGCCGTTCGCCGCCCCTGAGCACCACGCGGCTCGCTGGATCATTCGCCGCCCCTGAGCAGCGCGCAGCTCACCGGACCGATTCGTGCCAGCCCCGCCGACCTGAGCTCCGCCTCTACAGGTATGACCTCCCCTCCATCGTCCTCTTCCCCTCCATCCATTCTTTCTCTATTTTGTTCAACTTGTTAGCCAAAGGATTCAGATCCTTGCCATGATTGATTGTTAGTCTCTGTACATGAAAGGATTCAGATGTGATGTGGGACGAGAGCTAGCAACAGATGCGAGAAACTGAATCTGATTTGTTGAATCGTGCTTGAACCCAAGCCATTTTAGGAAGTAGAAAATGGAATAAGTACAACACGGCAAGAAGGATTCAGATTTGTTGCATCGTGCTTGAAACCTAAGCCATTTTCTAGTTACAAGACTATGGAATTCTCATTTATTTCTTTTACGTGTTTGCCTTAACTTCTGTTTTACAATAGCAAGTCAAAGTTAGTTCATTTACGATGTTTAGGCGTAGCAACTCGCTGTTCAATCTATTCAAGTTGCCTGTCCTGCATATTTAGGTACAATATATAGGGGATTATAAGGACACAAAAACAGTTGGAATCAATGGAAGTGGAGTTAAATTGACGAATCTAATTCATAATCTCTGTTACTCTTGTGAAACATTTACTGTTTCTAAAGTGATGGCACAAGTGAGATTACGTCTTACCAATAAAAAGCCCTCAACAAGGAAATCTGGGCATGCCAATGATAGTCAAAGGAGCCGAATGTAGTCCAGTTACACTTAAAATAAAATCAAAGTAACACAGTTGACTGAATGTCTGCAACAATGCAAACATATTGCTACGCTATCTGGAATTAATATTGTGTCTACCTTTATCTAATGGTCCTGCATAATATCATAAATAATCTGAAGTTATCTCTAAAGCATGAAGAGCTCTGAAAACTGTTTGGGCCTGCAAAATGTAGAGAACTAGTATAAATTCCGTGTCACAATTTGTACATCAGATAATGTTTTGTGGTGGCCTGCACCTTTGTGACAAGAATGAGGTACTGTTATTGTTGCCGAACGCTCTGTACACGCACTAAGCACTTAAGCAAAGAAAGAACAAAGCCACAAAGTAAGGTATTTTCTGTGAGGTCCTTAATTTCATCGAAACCCAATGCAGATGCTTGTTCTACATATAGTTCTTCTTCTTTTGCAGATGCTTGTTACAGTTTTGAAAACCTGTCACTCTTTACTTCACTAGGACGTGATTGCCGCCAGCACCTACCCCGACCCCAAGGTCGTCGGCAGCATATTTTATCTCATTTCACATTGAACTATGTTTAGATCTATCATATTTACTACAATGTGGATGCTTGTTGCTTGTACCATGTAGCAGCCTAGCATTGTACCAGTGTATCATATTTACTACTAGTGTATCATATTTGCTTGTACCATGTAGCAGCCAAGCATTGTATCATATTTACTGCAGTGTGGATGCTTGTTGCTTATCACGGTCGCACCTACGTGGCCTCTAAGTCTGTGAGAAGGAACCAGTTATACATTTGTTTAGTGGAATCCCGCTTATGCCCCAGCTAATCCACCCAAGTTTTACTGGGTTGTTAGTTATCACTTATCACCCACCAAACTTTGGTCGGACTAAGTGGGCTGTGGTGGGACGCCCAGTTTCAGTCCCACCTGCAGCCTGACCTGTCTCGATCCGTTGCGGCTCTCTCTCCCATGCGACTTGGTTTCACCCTCGCCACCGTTCCTCTCCCCGCCCCTGCCCCTGATCACTTCTTCTGCCGCCGACCACGTCTATCGAGCTCCTACCCAGCTGACCTACGTTGCTGGACCCGTCTATCCCGTGTCGGCGCCTCCTGTCTCGACCTCGTTCCTGTCTCGCCGTCGTCCGGCTCACCACTGACTAGCTTCTATATAAGAGGCCTTGGGCGGGTTGCCCTGTCTGAACGTATCCACATTCAACAAGCTAGTCTACCAACTTCTATAGTGTTTGTACTGCTAATGATGACAACAACAACAACAACAACAACAACAACAACAACAACAACAACAAAGCCTTTAGTCCAAACAAGCTGGGGTAGGCTAGAGGTGAAACCCATAAGATCTCGCAACCAACTCATGGTTCTGGCACATGGATAGCAAGCTTCCACGCAACCCTGTCCATGGCTAGTTCTCTGGTGATACTCCAGTCCTTCAGATCCCTCTTTACGGACTCCTCCATGTCAAGTTCGGTCTACCCCGATCTCTACAGTCCTTAAGATCCCTCTTTACGGACTCCTCCCATGTACTGCTAATGATGACTAAATATCTTAATTTCTTCTTTCTTCTCTAGGTAGAAAGATGCAGATCCAGCGAGGGGATGTTCAACCTGGAAGCTCGAATAGAAGACGCAAAAAAATGCGCATAAGTAGCGGTGAGGATTGATTTTAATTTTGCTACTTTCTTTTCTGCAAGTATGATTTGTACTATAGCACTCGAACAGAGCTGTGTTTAATAATGCTTCCTGAATTAGAAAATATGATTCGAGTCAATCCTCTCGAAGAGGAATTCGGCACCTCAAGTGATTCTGGTGAAGGTGTCTGGAGGCTACTCAGTGAAGAAGTCGCAGCACACATAGATGACAGTGTTGTGTCGCTTGCTTCATTCCATAAAGATAACGGTGATTATACAAGTTAGCTTTAATTGCAAATCTGTACCTGATCATTAGTTGCTTGTCATTGAAAATTTGAAATTACAATCTTGTGCAGCAAAGTCGGTTTATTTTGCGTGCACGGGCATAATTATTGAGAGCAATTCAACTATTACAAGTTTCTTGACTTCGTTAAGTTTGCTTAGATCTATTGATGATGATAGCAAGATCTTTCAAGACATGATGGTTGGTACTGCCAATTTTCTGTGCTTTGTTTGTTTCTTGCTGATTTGTGATGATGGTAATCATTCTGCTAACTGATGTGTATTCATTTTGTGGTGCTTTATTATTATTGCAGATTAAAGTGCGCCTTCCAAATAATCATCTTTCAATGGGATGGTTGGAATACTATGACTTAAAATACAATGTTGCTGTTATCAGCATCGCGCCCTTCCATGTTTTTCGCGCAGCATTTGTAGATCATCAGCGGCAATTTGAGTCTCATAGTGAAGTAGTTGCTGTTGGGCGTTGCTTCGACTCAGGCAAATTAATGGCCACAACTGGGATGTTGACTGACAATGGGAAGAGAATTTACCGCGAGGAGCTTGCGATCTCCACATGTGAAATTACTATGGTGCACCGTTGATTTCTCTCTTTACTTTTCTGCATGAAATAAATTAATAATATCATGCTATCAGTGGCCAGTGGTGGAGCTACATTGGGGCCAGCCATTGCTGTGGCCCGCCCAACATCTGGAAATTAATACAGTATACATATACTTGTGGGGCCTTAGAACATGAGACCACTGCTTATTTTGTTCTGTTTGGCCCGCCCAGGACTGGGCTTCAAGCTCCGCCACTGTTAGTGGCTACCACTATATGCATTGAACCACTCCCTCCGTACAAACTTGAGTCACTTATTTTGGGACGGAGGGAGTATATCTTTTGGGGCACTAAATGTATGCCTTTTTTCGGTTATGCAAATCTTGTCCAGCATCACTAAATTTGTGTGCTTACCTGAGCGTCACTTTATTCTTTTGCTAGACTGGAGTTGGAGGGCCCCTTGTTGATTTTAACGGTGACTTTGTCGGGATGAACTTTTATTCTAAGGAAGAGACTCCGTTCCTACCAAGGAATAAAATTCTTGAGCTTCTGATGCATTTTAGGAGAACATCCCCGTGCTGGTATGTCTTCTATACTCATGAGACACAGAATCTCTGATTGGCTTAAATATATATGCTTCTTTGTCCACTGTTCTGCCCCTCTTTATCTTTCCCTATTCGAGCTTACTAGTTTGTATTCACTTGGAATGTACATGTTTAGGAAAAATGAAAATGATGGAAAGTTCAATCTAGATTGCACGTGGTATAATAGTGGTCTCTTGCTCTTTATGCCGCAGATAAATTTGTATCATACACTCTTAGGCTAATTGTTATGGCCGGCCGGCTTAGGCCCGCAAGTTATCTTAGTTTTTATTTTCAGATTAGGCAAGTTATCTTAGGCAAGTTATCTTAGGTTGATTCTTATACAAGTTATCTAGGATATAAATATAGGTTGTAAGACTCTTTTTGAAGGCAAGCAATAAGAAGAATATTATCTCCTATTGCCCGGCTCCCTGAGGAGCCGGAAACCCTAGCCGCCAACAGCCCTAGCCGCCGCCCTTCTCCTAGCCGCGATGGTGCCCTGCCGCCGGCGCGCCCGATCCTCGCCACGTCTCCCTCCATCCTTCCCCTACTGCCTACGACCAAGACCGGGCAGAACCCTAGCTCCTAACACCTTGGTATCCAGAGACCTCGTTCCGATCATGTCGCTGCCGCTACCATCCACCTCCACCCCGCTCTCGCTGCCGCCGGCCACGTACACCGAGATGGCGGAGATCGCATCCGGCTCCCCCATCACCACCGTCTCCGACACCACCGCGCCCATCACCATCGTGGCGGAACCGCCTCCGCTCCTCTCGCCCGAGGAGATGTCGGGCACCCTGCGGGAGCTTGTCCAGGCGGTCAGGGGTATTACCCTCTACCTCGCCGGGAACCAGCCCCCGCCATCGAGCACCTACGGGCCGCTGCAGCTACCGTGGGCCGCCCCGGCCTTCCAGGCGCCCTACGGAGGGGCGGCCCAGCCGCCGCTGCTGTTGCCGCACTACTCGGCTGCGGGACAGCCGTGGCCAGCATGGCTGGCCTCCACCGCGCCGCTGGGGGGGCCGCCCCAGCAGCTTCTCCCGGCGCCACCGCCGGCCCCCACGCCGCAGGCGCCGGTGCAGCAGCTCCACCAGGCGCTGCCGCCATCGACAGTACCACCACCCGCGCCTAGGGCTACGGGTCGGCCCCTGCACCAGGTGCAGTTTCCACCGTCACCATCGCCGATCCCCGCTTGGGCGACCGGCTCGTCTTCGGGGCCGGTCTACTCCACGGCGCCGGAACACCCGACGCCCTCCCTGCGGTTTGATCACCCCTCTAGCTCGGTGAACTATGCCCCGGCGCTTCCCGACCCAGCATACGCGCCGGCGGCGACTACGGCCGCCCCCGGGCACGGCGGGCCGCCACCCCCTCGCTTCGCCAAACTGGACTTCGCCACCTACGAGGGCACGGAGGACCCCCTCAACTGGCTCAACCAGTGCGAGCAGTTCTTTCGAGGGCAGCGGACGCTCGCTTCGGATCGCACCTGGCTCGCGTCCTATCATCTTCGAGGCGCAGCGCAGACCTGGTACTACGCCCTCGAGCAGGACGAGGGCGGCATGCCACCATGGGAGCGCTTCCGGGAATTCTGTCTCCTCCGGTTCGGGCCTCCTATCCGCGGGAGCCGACTGGCGGCCCTCGGCCGCTTACCCTTCACATCCACGGTGCAGGACTACGCCGACCGCTTCCAGGCCCTGGCGTGCCACGCGCCGGGCGTCTCCGCAACTCAGCGCGCCGAGTTATTTGTGGGCGGTCTACCGGACCATATCCGCGTGGACGTGGAGCTTCGGGGACCCCAGGATCTCCAGTCGGCCATGTATTACGCCCGCGCATTCGAGCGCCGCGCGGTGGCCATCCAGCAGGAATCACCGTCCCAGATTGCTGGGTCGCTACCCGGACCGGATTCCGCGCAGGGTCGGCCTGTGCAGGCTTCTGCGGCACCCCTCGCCGCGACCGCGGGGCGCCCGTTCCGCCGGCTCACCCCAGCTGAGATACTCGAGCGTCGCCGCCAAGGGTTGTGCTTCAACTGCGACGAACCCTACAAGCCCGGCCACGCCTGCCCGCGACTCTTCTACCTGGAGGTGGCAGACTACATTCCGGAGGACGCCGTCGCCGCCGACCTGGCCGCCCCAGATGTCGAGAAGGTGTTTGACGCTGGTTGATTACCTCAAAGAGTTCAAGCAAGCGCTTCCCCACCTTACAGCTCGAGGACGAGCTGTTTGTGCAGGCGGGGAGAAGTGTTATGGCCGGCCGGCTTAGGCCCGCAAGTTATCTTAGTTTTTATTTTCAGATTAGGCAAGTTATCTTAGGCAAGTTATCTTAGGTTGATTCTTCTACAAGTTATCTAGGATATAGGTTGTAAGACTCTTTTTGAAGGCAAGCAATAAGAAGAATATTATCTCCTATTGCCCGGCTCCCTGAGGAGCTGGAAACCCTAGCCGCCAACAGCCCTAGCCGCCGCCCTTCTCCTAGCCGCGACGGCGCCCTGCCGCCGGCGCGCCCGATCCTCGCCACGTCTCCCTCCATCCTTCCCCTACTGCCTACGGCCAAGACCGGGCAGAACCCTAGCTCCTAACACTAATTTACTATAAGCATCACCTCTAGTCGCATTCTATGCTGGATAACAACAGGTGTAGTCTAACCAAAGCAATTTCTTGATAACCTTAGAGCATCTTGGCTCCTTGCTGTGAACTTATTGTTCATGCTGGAATTTCCAGGGAGCTGACCACACATCAAGAAACATATTAAGTGAAGTACTTGACAATAATATTGCACATCAATAGCCGATGTGGATTTTTTTTACTTCATACATGGCTGTACTAGAAACCATGTTAAATGCCAAACAATTTTGAAATGTATGTGTGTGTGTGCTAATATGATGGCTTATTAGCTGTTTTGATGCTTTTGTAGCTTATAATGGCATTTGGTAGGTGATCTTCACTGCATCTGCCTTTATAACAAATTGGTCGTTTGCTCCATGTATAGCTGAACAAGTAGCAGAGTTACCTTAACACTTGCATCCATATCACCTGTCCTGTCAGGCCCATCATACAGTTGCCATGTACTTGATTAGGAATCTGGTGTCCATGTTGAACCTATTATACTTATTTAAATGGAAAGTAGTCAAGGTTCCTTCAGTATTGATATAGTATTTTCAACATTTTCTCTGTTGTTGAAATATTTAGTACCATCTGGGTTCTATCCCTATTTTTCCCCATCCTGCCACTGCTTAACACTTCAGATTTATATATTTTTGATAGTGATGCATGCCTATTATCTACTCCCTCCGTCCGAAAACAAACTCACTCCTTAAAGACAGTTAAAATTATGTTTTACTCTTGTGGATTTACTCATGAGTATATCATATTTTGCTGCAGGGACACAAGTAAGAAAAGAGGTAGTAAAACTGAAAGAGGCGCAAGCAAGGCACAAATGTCTCCTGAATCTCACAAGTCCGATTTAGAAGGTAAGGGAAAAAAACTCAATCCTTAAAGACAGTTAAAATTATGCACCATCAGCCAATCCATCATCATCAATGTTAACTTCTTATGATCATCTGTATAATCCATGCCAGCAGTACACATCTTTAGTTTTAAGCTTGTCTTTATTATGATACTATCATATTATTGTCTGTGCTAATTAGTTCATACTAAGTATATGGATATGCTATGTGAGAATACACACCTGAACTGATAGTTCTTTTTGGTGTTCCAAGTTATGCTTATTCCTTGTTTCATCTTTTCCATTTTAGGCAGCTCAAGGCAGGAGATGAAAAATAAAAATCAGAAACCTACCATATGTACTATATGTGACCCAGAACTTAATTCAGGTTGGGTCACTTTTAATGTTACATGTTGATTATTGCTCACGCATCGTCACTAATTGCTTCACCCTTTGACACTAGGACTTGAGGATACATTACTAGAGAGTCTGCCTTCTATTCGCCGGTGGCCATATGACTGGGGTCTTGGTGAGTCATTGCTTTCAGTTTCCTTCATAATTATTCATACATTGGTCGTTAGTCACTTTACCATGTTGTGCAGTATCTTTGGATGCTAGAAGAGATAAGTTTAGGTCCCGTGGTTACCCCTTACCAGTTTTGGAGGACAGTGAGTTATTTCGTTTCCTTTTGGTGATTACTTTATTTGATTGCACATTTGACTACTCTTTTCAGCTCTCCCTTAAACTATTATGCCATGTTTCTGTAACTAGATGGCAAGCGTCTGCGTTATAGTTTTGAGGAGGAGTTTAGTGAAGATATCTGGAACAAACTCTCAGAAAGAGCAGCTTCAAATATGTCCCGAGTTGTTGTAGCACTCGCTTCATTCAGTGGTAATCGTATTGGTTACAAGCTTATTACTTGTGGTGTATTTTTCTTCTGTTTCATCACTAACTGATGATCTTAATTATTACTTCCGTAGGAGAAGCGAGACTTTTTGCTTGCACAGGTGTATTCATAGACAGCAATGGGTTCACCACAAGAGTTCTAACCTCAGGAAGTTTGGTTAGAAGTAATGACGATGAAAGCAAGGTTGCTGATAACTTAAAGGTTGTTATTCTGCTAATAATTATTTAAATACCCTTTTTACTCTTTCATTTGAATACTGCTTTACTTGCACCATATCATTATTGCAGATTGAAGTGCACCTTCCAGATAAACGACATGTCACAGGGATTTTGCAACATTACGATCTGCATTATAATGTCGCTGTCATCATCATCGAAAAACTTCGCTGTACTCGGACAGCAATTATCAACAATAAGGTTGAAACTGGCACTCACTCGCCGGTATTAGCTATAGGGCGTGTCTATGAATCAGGCAAATTAATGGCAGCAAGTGGGATAGTGATCAACAAAGAAAGTAAACTCGATTGCAAAGATCTTAGGATCTCCACTTGTCAAATCACTAAGGTATGGTGTGTTAGTTTCTACTACATTTATTTGTTTGGTGGAAGTATGTGTAGTTTAATCAATCAACATATCTGTGTAACTTACAAGCATCATGTTCTTTCTACTGGTTACTTTTGTCTTGTGCTAGGCTGGGATTGGGGGCCCTCTTATTGATTCTGATGGGAACTTTATTGGCATGAACTTCTATGGCTTGGAAGAAACTCCCTACATGCCACGGGATACAATTGTGAAACTCTTGGGGAATTTTGATGCAAAAGGGTATGTTTTCTATCATCATCATCATCATCATCATCAATAAATTTCGCCTCTTGTCTTACATATTAACTGGTTAAAACTATACCTTTTGGTTTATGTGTAGGACTGCTGATTTTACCAAAGTTCCCGCACCAAACAGGTTTTTTAAATATTATTATGCATTCAACAAGACCTTGATTCAGATATGCACTATTCATGGACTTACTTATGATTTCATCATAACAGATGGCCTGTGCCTAAGCCATATTGGTGCTATCCGGTGTGGCATGAACGGAAGGAAGGAACAGACTTGCTGGAATTTCTTGAACAAGAATTTCGCTATGACTAATGTGAATTTTATTGCCATGCCTATATTGTCAACCTGCTGACCGAGTCGCTTGTGAAGCTGATCATGTGCAGCAAGCATCAGTCGAGTTGCTCTGTAAATTTGAATCCCTTTACTGGGCACTTTCATGTAGTATATGTTGTGCCAGCTAGTCAAGGCACTTACACAAAGACCTCTTGTTGCTTTATGTGTTAAACCACATGTAATCTATAAGGTGGAACCGTGCATCCCATTAGCCAAATCACTAGTTGCCGGCTTCTAGTAAATCAACATTTGGTGAAAAAAAGTTAAATCCAAAAGAATTATCGCCTTTGTGCATCATGTGTCTTTTTAATTATAAAAAATGTAAATGGGGCTCGACCTGAATTGAATCCTGGTCGCGAGGGGAAGCAAAGGCATAGCTAACCAATAAGCCTGCTTCCAGTTAATGGTTAGTAGTAGGATCGCGACCTACTAGGGGCGATCAGAGCAGGTTTTCTCTGTTTTCTTTCCCTTTTCTTCTCAGATTTTTTTTCCATTTTTTTGGTTTTTTCTTTGTTTCTTCTTATTCATTCCACATTCTTTTATACATGATTAACATTTTATTCAGATATTTGTTCAGCATTTTTTATATACTTGTTTAACTTTTTTATATACATAATCAACATTTTTTTAAATAATCATTTATTTTTTTCAAATACTTTTCAATATTTTTCAAATACTTGGTGTTAAGGTTTGTAATTCCTTATGCGAGCACGAAAGTCAATAGTCATGCAATGCAATTACATCCTACTTGTGATGCATTATTCGGTGTTAGTTATGCTTAATGCTCGTTAATGAGAATTTTCGTTTCTTGGTTGGTTGCTTTTCAATTTTTTTTGTTAGCCTTTACTTGTACTAAATAGAAATACTATTTATACATCTAAAATCCTTAAACCTAGTTTTGCCATATGAGTCCACAATACCTACCTATATGCGGTATTTTTGTGCCGTTCCAAGTAAATTTGTATGTGTCATCTCTAATTTTTAAAATGAATTTTCTTTTTGTGTGTCCGTACCGCTCATGAAGCGGCGGGGGTGGCCAATATTTTTCCATGCTAGATGTATTATTCTTAAGATGAGTGTTTATTCACTTGTCATTGTATGAGAGTACGACGGCAATAGGGATGCCCAGTCCTTGAAATAAAAAAGAAATTTACTTTATGTTGTCAAATAATAAATTCCTTAGAAAGTGTTGATATGGAAGGCATCCGTGGTCCCATGGATACGGCTAGCCATAGATTGTGAAAGAATGGTGAAAACATGAATAAATTTTATTTTATGTTTGAGAACCGCCTATGATGTATCTAGCATGAAAAGTATTGGGAACTATTCGATCGTTTTCGTTGACAGCAAAAGCATGCATCTCAAAATGTTTTATCTCTCAAAAAATTTCACTTTAAGCTCTGGCACCTCTACAAATTTCTGCTTCCCTCTGCAAAGGGCCTATCTATTTACTTTATGCAATTTCTATTTTTTATTTGAGTCCCCGTCTTCTCTTATAAAGCACCAACTAGGGAACATTATGTTCATACTTGTGCATTGGATGTAGTTAATATTTGAGTGTGTTTCATGAATGGATCAATGAATGAGCATGATGGGTGAGGGATGACTTAATTTAGTGTTAATATTTTAAAAGACATAGTTGCTTGTTGATTGCTACCTCTTGAGCACTGCGTTGGTTTTTCCTTGAAGAGGAAATAGTGATGCAGTAAAGTAGCGTAAGTATTTTCCTTAGTTTTTTGAGAACCAAGGTATCAATCTAGTACGAGACTACGCTCGAGTCTCACGCACCTACACAAACAAATAAGAACCTCGCAACCAACGCGATAAAGGGGTTGTCAATCTCTTCACGGTCACTTACGAGAGTGAGATCTGATAGAGATGATAAGATAATATTTTTAGTATTTTTATGATAAAGAGTAAAAGTAAGATTGTAAGGTAAACGGTAATAGAAATAGCTAGTTGTTGGAAGATTAATATGATGGAAAATAGACCCGCGGGCCATAGGTTTCACTAGTGGCTTCTCTCAAGATAGCATAAGTATTACGGTGGGTAAACGAATTACTGTCGAGCAATTGATAGAATTGAGCATAGTTATGAGAATATCTAGGTATGATCATGTATATAAGCATCAAGTCCGTGACAAGTAGACCGACTCCTGCCTGCATCTACTACTATTACTCCACACATCGACCGTTATTCAGCATGCATCTAGAGTATTAAGTTCAAAAGAACAGAGTAACGCTTTAAGCAAGATGACATGATGTAGAGGGATAAACTCATGCAATATGATATAAACCCCATTTTTATCTTCGATGGCAACAATACAATACGTGTAGTTTCCCCTGCTGTCACTGGGATCGAGCACCGCAAGATTGAACCCAAAGCTAAGCACTTCTCCCATTGCAAGAAAGATCAATCTAGTAGGCCAAACCAAACTGATAATTCGAAGAGACTTGCAAAGATAACCAAATCATACATAAAAGAATTCAGAGGAGATTCAAATATTGTTCATAGATAATCTTGATGATAAACCCACAATTCATCGGATCTCGACAAACACACTGCAAAAGAAGAGTTACATCAAATAGATCTCCAAGAGAATCGAGGAGAACTTTGTATTGATATCCAAAGAGAGAGAAGAAGCCATCTAGCTAATAACTATGGACCCGAAAGTCTGAGGTAAACTACTCATACATCATCGGAGAGGCTATGGTGTTGATGTAGAAGCCCTCCATGATCAATGCCCCCTCCGGCGGAGCGCCGGAAAAGGCCCCAAGATGGGATCTCACGGGTACAGAAGGTTGCGGCGGTGGAAATAGGGTTTTGGCTCCTTGTCTGATGGTTTGGGGGTACGTAGGTATATATAGGAGGAAGAAGTAGGTCGGTGGAGCAACGAGGGGCCCACGAGGGTGGAGGGCGCGCCCAGGGGGGTAGGCGCGCCCCCTGCCTCGTGGCTTCCTCGTTCATTTCTTGACGTCCACTCCAAGTCCTATGGATCACGTTTGTTCCGAGAATCACGTTCCCGAAGGTTTCATTCCTTTTGGACTCCGTTTGATATCCTTTTCCTTCGAAACATTGAAATAGGCAAAAAACAGCAATTTGGGCTGGGCCTCCGTTTAATAGGTTAGTCCCAAAAATAATATAAAAATGTATAAATAAGCCCATTAAACATCAAAAAAATATATATTAGCATGGAACTATTAAAAATTATAGATACGTTAGAGACGTATTATTGATATGCTTGAGTATTGAAGTCTTCATGTCAAAACTAGACTATTGCTTTGAATCATCTAAAAGTCCAAATGTCGATGCTACAAAAGAAAAAGAATATATGATGAACATGTTAGGCAGCATTCCACATCAAAAAATCTGTATTTATTATTTACCTACTCGAGAATGAGCAGGAATTAAGCTTGGGGACGCTGATAAGTCTGCAACATATCTATAATTTTTTATTGTTCCATGCTGTTATATTATCATTCTGGATGTTTTAAAATCATTTTATAGGAACTTTTTATCATTTTCTGGGACTAACCTATCGACATAGTGTCGAGTGCCAGTTGCTATTTTTTTGCTTGTTTTTTACTTTGCAGAATATCAGTACCAAACGGAGTCCAAACGCAGCATTTTTTTGGAGTTTCTTCTGGACCAGAAGACAACTTGGGAGCCAAGGAAGCACCCGGGGGAGGCCCGTGGGGCCCACAAGACACCAGGGCGCGCTAAAGGCCCCTAGCGCGCCCTGATGGGTTGTGGGGCCCACAAGGGTCTCCTCCATCACCTCTTCGCCCTATAAATTCCTAAATATTCCAGAAACCTTAGGAGAGTCGACGAAACACAATTCCAGCTACCGCAAGCTCAAGAACCACCAGATCCAATCTAACATCATCACGGAGGGGTTCATCATCCTCATTGGTGCCTCTCCGATGATGCGTGAGTAGTTCACCATAGACCTACAGGTCCGTAGGTAGTAGATAGATGACATCTTCTCTCTTTTTGATACTCAATACAATGGTCTCTTGAAGATCTATTTGATGTAATGACTTTTTGCGGTGTGTTTGTTGGGATCCGATGAAGTTCTAGTTTATGATCAGATCTATATCCATGAATATTATTTGAGTCTTCTTTGATCTCTTATATGCATGATTATTTATAGCCTCGTATTTCTTCTTCGAATCTTTGGTTTAGTTAGGCCAACTAGATCATTTTTTCTTGCCATGGGAAGAGGTGCTTTGTGATGGGTTCAATCTTACGGTGTCCTCACTCAATGACATAAGGGGTAGCGAGGAACGTATGTATCGTTTCTATTAAGGATAACAAGATGAGGTCTATTCCTACATGAATAGATCTTGTCTACATCATGTCATCGTTCTTATTGCATTACTCCGTTTCTCCATGAACTTAATACACTAGATGCATGCTGCATAGCAGTCGATGTGTGGAGTAATAGTAGTAGATGCATAATCCTTTCAGTCTATCAATCTTGGACGTGATGCCTATATATTGATCATTTCCTTGGATATCGTCATAAATATTTGTTCTTCTATCAATTGCCCAACAGTAATTTGTTTACCCACCATGTGTTATTTCTCGAGAGAAGCCACTAGTGAAATCTACGGCCCCGGGTTTATCTTTTATCATATTGTTTTTAGATCTATTATTTCAAAAACCCAAAAATACCTTGCTACACTTTTTCTTTCTTTATTTTATTTTGCGTTTTGTTCAGATCTATTTATCCAAACACACACTATTTAATCTATCTTTTTGCCGAGGAGGGATTGACAACCCCTCTTACGCGTTGGGTTGCGAAGATTTGTTCTTTGTGTGCAGGTACCATTTACATAATGTTGCTTGGTTCTCCTACTTGATTGATACCTTGGTTTCATAACTGAGGGAAATACCTACCGTAGTTGTACTGCATCATCCCTTCCTCTTTGGGGAAATACCGACGCAGTTTCAAGCCACATCACGCCACCACCTCATCAACCGATGACGGCCGAAGAGGAGGAGGAGCTAGTGCGGAGGGTACTCGAGGACTCCGAGAGGGACAATGAGAGGAGCCAGTAGGAGCAGTGGGAAGGCCTTAAGGTGCAGATGGCACTGTCGGCCACCGACGACGTTGTCATCCCAGAGCATGAGGGGATGGAGGAGTCGGACGACGCGAAGCCGCTGTAGAACCGGGAGGCTGAAGGAAATATGCCCTAGAGGCAATAATAAAGTTGTTATTTTATATTTCCTTATTCATGATAAATGTTTATTATTCATGCTAGAATTGTATTGATCGGAAACCTAAATACATGTGTGAATACATATACAAACACTGTGTCCCTAGTGAGCCTCTACTTGACTAGCTCGTTGCTCAAAGATGGTTAAGGTTTCCTAACCATAGACATGAGTTGTCATTTGATAACGGGATCACATCATTAGGAGAATGATGCACAAGACCCATCCGTTAGCTTAGCATAATGATCGTTCAGTTTTATTGCTATTGCTTTGTTCATGTCAAATGCATATTCCTTCGACTATGAGATTATGCAACTCCCGATACCGAAGGAATGCCTTGTGTGCTATCAAATGTCACAATGTAACTGGGTGACTACAAAGATGCTCTACAGGTACATCCGAAGGTGTTTGTTGAGTTGGCATATATCGAGATTAGGATTTGTCACTCCGAGTGTTGATACGTCTCCAACGTATCTATAATTTATGAAGTATTCATGCTATTATATTATCCATCTTAGATGTTTTATATGCTGTTTTATATGATTTTTGGGACTAACCTATTAACCTAGAGCCCAGTGCCAGTTTTTGTTTTTTCCTTGTTTTTGAGTATCGCAGAAAAGGAATACCAAACGGAGTCCAATTGACCTGAAATTTCACGAAGATTGTTTTTGGACCAGAAGAATCCCACGGAGCATCGGAGATGGACCAGAAGAGTCCCGAGGCCACCACGAGAATGGGGGGCGCGCCCCTACCTCGTGGCCGCCTTGTGGACCCCCTGACTTGTTCCTAACGCCAACACCTCTTATATATTCCCAAACTCCCAGAACATAACCTAGATCGGGAGTTCCGCCGCCGCCAAAAACCAATCGGGACCCTGTTCCGGCACCCTGCCGGAGGGGGATCCCTCATCGGTGGCCATCTTCATCATCCCGGCGATCTCCATGACGAGGAGAGAATAGTTCACCCTCGGGGCTGAGGGTATGTAGCAGTAGCTATGTGTTTGATCTCTCTCTCTCTCTCTCTCTCTCTCGTGTTCTTGATATGGCACGATCTTGATGTATCACGAGCTTTGCTATTATAGTTGGATCTTATGATGTTTGTCCCCCTCTACTCTCTTGTAATGGATTGAGTTTTCCCTTTGAAGTTATCTTATCGGATTGAGTCTTTAAGGATTTGAGAACACTTTATGTATGTCTTGCATGTGCTTATCTGTGGTGACAATGGGATATTCACGTGATCTACTTGATGTATGTTTTGGTGATCAATGATACGTCTCCAACGTATCTATAATTTATGAAGTATTCATGCTATTATATTATATGTTTTGGATGATTATGGGCTTTATTAAACACTTTTATATTATTTTTGGGACTAACATATTAACCCAGAGCCCACTGCCAGTTTGTGTTTTTTCCCTTGCTTCAGTGTTTCGCAGAAAAGGAATATCAAACGGAGTCCAAACGGAATGAAACCTTCAGGAGTGTGATTTTTGAAACGAACGTGATCCAGGAGACTTGGAGTTGAAGTCAAGGAAGCTTCGAGGTGGCCACGAGGCAGGAAGGCGCGCCTGCCCCCCTGGGCGCGCCCCACCCTCATGGGCCCCTTGTGGCTCCCCTGACCGACTTCTTTCACCTATATATATCCATATACCCTAAAAACGTCGGGGAACAGAATAGATCGGGAGTTCCGCCATCGCAAGCCTCTGTAGCCACAGAAAACCAATCTAGACCCGTTCCGGCACCCTGCCGGAGGGGGGAACCCTCACCGGTGGCCATCTTCATCATCCCGGCGCTCTCCATGATGAGGAGGGAGTAGTTCACCCTCGGGGCTGAGGGTATGTACCAGTAGCTATGTGTTTGATCTCTCTCTCTCTCTCTCTCTCTATATATATATATATATATATATATATGATACGATCTTGATGTATCGCGAGCTTTGCTATTATAGCTGGATCTTATGATGCTTCTCCCCCTCTACTCTCTTGTGATGGATTGAGTTTTCGCTTTGAAGTTATCTTATTGGATTGAGTCTTTAAGGATTTGAGAACACTTGATGTATGTCTTGCATGTGCATATCTGTGGTGACAATGGGATATCACGTGATTCACCTGATGTATGTTTTGGTGATCAACTTGCGGGTTCCGCTCGTGAACTTATGCATAGGGGTTGGCACACGTTTTCATCTTGACTCTCCGGTAGAAACTTTGGGGCAATCTTTGAAGTACTTTGTGTTGGTTGAATAGATGAATCTGAGATTGTGTGATGCATACCGTATAATCATGCCCACAGATACTTGAGGTGACATTGGAGTATCTAGGTGACATTAGGGTTTTGGTTGATTTGTGTCTTAAGGTGTTATTCTAGTACGAACTCTATGATAGATCAAACGGAAAGAATAACTTCGTGTTATTTTACTACGGACTCTTGAATAGATCGATCAGAAAGGATAACTTTGAGGTGGTTTCGTACCCTACCATAATCTCTTCGTTTGTTCTCCGCTATTAGTGACTTTGGAGTGACTCTTTGTTGCATGTTGAGGGATAGTTATATGATCCAATTATGTCATTATTGTTGAGAGAATTTGCATTAGTGAAAGTATGAACCCTAGGCCTTGTTTCCTAGCATTGCAATACCATTTGTGTTCACTTTTATCATTAGTTACCTTGCTTTTTTTATATTTTCAGATTACAAATACTCATATCTATCATCCATATTGCACTTGTATCACCATCTCTTCGCCGAACTAGTGCACCTATACAATTTACCACTGTATTGGGTGTGTTGGGGACACAAGAGACTCTTTGTTATTTGGTTGCAGGGTTGCTTGAGAGAGACCATCTTCATCCTACGCCTCCCACGGATTGATAAACCTTAGGTCATCCACTTGAGGGAAATTTGCTACTGTCCTACAAACCTCTGCACTTGGAGGCCCAACAACGTCTACAAGAAGAAGGTTGTGTAGTAGACATCAATCAACTTGCGGGTTCAGTGACCTTGTGAACTTATGCATAGGGGTTGGCACATGTTTTCGTCTTGACTCTCCGGTAGAAACTTTGGGGCACTCTTTGAAGTTCTTTGTGTTGGTTGAATAGATGAATCTGAGATTGTGTGATGCATATGGTATAATTATACCCACGGATACTTGAGGTGACATTGGAGTATCTAGGTGACATTAGGGTTTTGGTTGATTTGTGTCTTAAGGTGTTATTCTAGTACGAACTCTAGGATAGATCGAAGGGAAAGAATAGCTTCATGTTATTTTACTACGGACTCTTGAATAGATCGATCAGAAAGAATAACTTTGAGGTGGTTTCATACCGTATAGTAATCTCTTCGTTTGTTCTCCGCTATTAGTGACTTTGGAGTGACTCCTTGTTGCATGTTGAGGGATAGTTATATGATCCAGTTATATTATTATTGTTGAGAGAACTTGCACTAGTGAAAGTATGAACCCTAGGCCTTGTTTCCTAGCATTGCAATACCGTTTACGCTCACTTTTACCACTTGTCACCTTGCTGTTTTTATATTTTCAGATTACAAAAACTCATATCTATCATCCATATTGTACTTGTATCACCATCTCTTCTCCGAACTACTGCACCTATACAATTTATCATTGTATTGGGTTAGTTGGGGACACAAGAGACTCTTTGTTATTTGGTTGCAGGGTTGTTTGAGAGAGACCATCTTCATCCTACGCCTCCCACGGATTGATAAACCTTAGGTCATCCACTTGAGGGAAATTTGCTACTGTCCTACAAACCTCTGCACTTGGAGGCCTAACAACGTCTACAAGAAGAAAGTTGCGTAGTAGACATCAAGTATCAGAGAGGTATCTCTGGGCCCTCTCGGTAATACACATCATAAGCTTGCAAGCAAATGACTAAGGTGTTGGTCACGAGGTGATGTATTATGGAACGAGTAAAGAGACTTGCCGGTAACGAGATTGAACTAGGTATGAAGATACCGATGATCGAATCTCGGGCAAGTAACATACCGATGGACAAAGGAATTGTGTATGTTGTCATAACAGTTCGACCGATAAAGATCTTCATAGAATATGTAGGAGCCAATAAGAGAATCCAGGTTCCGCTCTTGGTTATTGACCTGAGAGGTGTCTCGGTCATGTCTACATAGTTCTCGAACCTGTAGGGTCCACACGCTTAACGTTCGATGATGATATTGTATTATATGAGTTATGTGATTTGGTGATCGAATGTTATTCTGAGTCCCGAATGAGATCATGGACATGACAAAGAGTCTCGAAATGGTCGAGAGGTAAAGATTCATATATAGGACGATGGTATTCGGACACCGGAAGTGTTCCGGGGGGTACTGGGTACATATCGGGTCACCGGAAGGGGTTCCGGGCACCCGCGACAAAAGATATGGGCCTTATGGGCCAAGAGGGGAAACAAAACAGCCACTAGGGGCTGCTGCGCCCCCCATATGGGCCGCACCAGAGGAGAAGGAAAGAGGGGAAGGGAGAAGGAAAGGGGGAGGGATTCGGCCTCTCCCTTCCTTCCCTCCTCCCTCCTCTTTCCTTTCCCCTCCGATAAATAAGAAGGGGAGGGGGGAGTAGGATTCGGCCTACTTGGGCGCCTCCTTGGCTGCCTCCCCTCTCCCCACATCTATATATATGTGTGTGTGTGTGTGTGTGTGGGGGGGGGGGGGGGGGGCGCAGACGTACTATTGCATAGCCGTGTGCGGTGCCCCCTTTCATCATTTACTCCCATGGTCATATCTTCGTAGTGCTTAGGCGAAGCCCTGCGCGGATCACTTCACCATCACTGTCACCATGCCATCGTGCTGACGGAACTCATCTACTACCTCGACACCTTACTGTATCAAGAAGGCGAGGGACGTCACCGAGCTGAACGTGTGCAGAACTCAAACGTGCCGTACGTTCGGTACTTGATCGGTCGGAGCTAGAAGAAAGTTCGACTACATCAACCGCGTTGTCAAACGCTTCCGCTTACGGTCTACCCTCTCTTTGCTATGCATCTCCATGGATAGATCATTGCGTGCGCGTAGAAAATGTTTGTTTTCCATGCAACGTTTACCAACAAAGGCATGCAGTGAAGACGGCGGCCGAGATGGCGGCTACGGCCGATCTAGGGTTTTAGTTGGAGTAAGTTTTTTTAATGTTTTAAGTTTAATGTATGTGAATAGTTCGGCCATGAGAACTTTAATGTAATAGATAGTTATTGTTTAAATTGCTTTTTATGTCTTTTTTATATTATAATTGAAGTGTAAACTCGAACGCGTTTGCCAAATGCAACGGGCCGTTAGGTGCGCCGATCGGCGGATGACTGCAAATGGACACTCGTGTCTGTTTTGCTAACGCAAACAGAAATCTAGACAAATCGGGCGTCCATTTACGGTCGTGCGTCTAAGAGCAACTTCAACGCAGTGACCCAAATCATGTTTGTTTTTTCTTGCATTTTGTCCATTTGGATTGGCCAAGCGGATGATATTGTCCGCTTTTTGTTTTGAGTCGACCCGTGCGCCTAACGCGAGCGTACCTATTTTGAGCGGAAATAGCCTATTCTTTAAAAAAAAACAACAAGAGCCGTCGAGGCTTCTGCGGTCGCTGGTCGAGATGAACGGCGCATGCGTGCCTTCGCTTGGGGGGACGAGCGTTGTTGCGGAGGAGCTCCTGCGCCTGGTCCGCTCGCCGGTTGTCAGGGTGGTGGTGGAGCCGGCGACGGACGTGCCCGCCACGGCCGAGGTGCTGCGGGGCACCGGGGTCATGTACCGGCACCTAGCCTTGTGGCCCGAGGAAAACTACACCATCGCCGCCGCCGAGGCCCATGTATAGTGCAACATTCTGCTCTCGCATGTCGAGAAGCACCACCGGAGTCGCCCACTTCTTCATTGAGATTTGCCAGATCGAGTGAGTACTACCACTAGCACGACGAGATCCGCCGGCGGGGACGGGCGCCTCCGGCCGCCTACCTCCGCGCGGACCTAGCGGAGCGGTGCCACACCGCTGGAGGACACTGAAGGAAGCGCTGCCACGTCATTGGCTCATGGCGGGAGGGTGGGTGGTGGGCCAAGGAGGAGAGAAAAGAAGAGGAGATATGGAATGGGGAAGGTGGATGACAGATGGGCCAGGCCGGACCGAGGCGAACGCAGGAAACATCTGGTTTGTGCCCGCCTCCGACCCAAATGACCCAAATTTGTGATGGAAATGGATCCGAGCAGATATAAAATGGACACAAAATGGAAATGATGGGTCACTGTGTTGGGCATTAATTTTTGGCCAGTCAAGGACAGACGGACGCAAGCGGACCAAATGGGTCGCTGCGTTGGAGTTGCTTTGTCAGAAGTGCAACCGGGTGAAAGTTATGCCTCTCAGAGCTACTCCAACGCAGGTACCCATTTCGTCCTCCGCTGTCCGTTTGGGTCGGCACGGACAAAAGTGGAGACCCAACGCGCCGACCCATTCACAAACTGCATTCGTGCCGACCCATTTGCGGTAGAAATGCATTGGCACGGACGCGAAGCGAACGCCTCGCGTGCCTTCTCGATGTCCGCCGCGTCCTCACCTGACAGCCGTCCAACCTCCGTGGCCAGCTTAATTTATGACGACCGCGCACCTCAGGCCCACACGTCAACGACGGCGGTCGACCTTTTTTAATCCGAGAGTGGGGGGGGGGGGGGGGGCATCCTCATCCGCTCCAGAAGCCCCCCGTCCCCATCCCGCCACCCTCTACTCCCTCGTCGGCGGCAACCCTATCCACCCCTCTCCCCCGTCGTCTTCCTGCAAGGATGGGTTTCTTCTCCAGCAAAGACAAGGGCAAGGACCCTGCCACCCCTCTCCCCCGCCCCGCCTCCGCCTGCGTCTTCTCGCCGGCTGAGGCAGTGCGTGAGCGTTCTAGTGCACCAGACGAAGTGCCGGTGGTGCCGCGGTCGGCGAGGGTGCACACGGAGGAGGTGTGGCGCCAGCGGGTGCTGCTGACGGCGGAGCAGCGCCGTGACTCCGCCTACGGCGTCGACTCGCCTTATTGGGCGCGTTGATTCGCCTCCGAGCACGAGGAGGCCAGGCGGCACGGCGTCCACGTCGTCTCGCATGGCTCCCCGTCGACGCCCTCGTCGTTCACGACGAGGACCAGGCGACTGTCCTCCGAGAGAGCGAGGAGGAGGAGCGGCACAAGGAGGAGGAGGAGGACGAGGCGCGCATGGCGGAGGCCATGGCACTGTCCGCGGCCGACGACTACATCGTGCCACCGCTGGCCCCGCCGTCCCTGCCAGGGCTGAGCCGGAGCCGACCCCCATCGAGCGCTATTCCTGGAACGGGGTAGTGCGCGAGTGGGTCAACATGCCGCCGATATGGATGCGGGCGATGGAGGGACAGGAGCGCGCCTACCCCGAGCAATGGCGCCAGCGAAGGCTGGCCGAGGAGCGTCACGAGGGCGAGTACCTCGAAATGCTTGAACGCGACGCCGAGGAGGAGCGCCGCGAGGTAGAGAAGGAGGCGCGCCGTGCCCACCCCGAGGCGGCACAGCCCCCGGCGGACGACATCGCCAGACTCTGGAATATGGCGGTCCTCTGGGCCGGCCTGGCGCCGACACTGATCGACCTCACTAGCCCCGACGGCAACGAAGACGACGCCTAAGATAGCGTGCCGCCTCGTAGTTTAGTTTTAATTAATGTTTTAGTTGATGTAATGTGGACGCGTGGACTCTCGCCGGCCTTTCTGGCCGGCATTAATGTTTAATTAATATCTTTCTATTTTTGAAATAATTGTGGTCTATTTTTTTCATGTGAACTAAAAATTGGGTCGCGTCAGTGTTGAGCGCGTGCAACAGACAAAAAGCGGACAGAATGGCCGTCCGTTTGGGTCGGCACGCGTTGGAGTTGCTCTCACTAAACCGAAATTGCGTGAAAAATCTTATCAAACACACACAGCCCAGCGTCCGAGCTCCATGCCATTGCTTGTGATTGATTCTGGTGGTCAAAGGAGAGGCCAGACCACTTTCAGCCCCGTCTTCCCGAAGCGGCAATGGATGGAGAGCTCTTTACCCGGTGCAGTACCCGGGCTTCCTTATGTGGCTTCGGTCCACCTGCTCGTCCTTGCCCCGGCCACAGAGGGAATCTCGCCGGCCGGCACACATCTCCCTAATGCCCATCCACCCGTCTCCATCCCAATAATGCACCCTTCGTGCTAGCAGCTCCGTCCCTGACATCTCTCCCAGCCGGCTCTGCGCCACGGCATTCCCGTCCGGCCGCCGCCAACGCGCGCCTCCGGCGATTGTGTGCCGGTAAGTCCCCGCCCCTGTATGCCTAATCCATGTGCGTAGTCACTACTCAGTAGCAGGAAGGTTACCCAGTCACCGTAGCAAATCGATCGACCAGGACCTGGCCTGCAGTTCAAACCATGGACGACCATGGCATGGCACCGCTCCTCACTGACAGAGGACGCGCCGTGAGCGCCCCCGCGCGTGCTCCCCTGCCCCCTTCTCCAACCCTTCTCCGCCCGCACTTCAGATCTAGGCATCTAGCCCATACACATGTATCGTGCTCTTGCCAAGTCGCCGGCTTTGGTGCCCTTGCCAAGTCGCCGGCTTTGCCATATCAGTAGAAACTAGCTAGCAAGCACAAGCTGCTACACCCTAGCCTAGATAGTCGCTGGAGTAGTACAGATGTTGTCGGGCCATGGGCAAGGTGTCCGCCTCTTCAATCTCTTTGCAACCAAATGAAGCATTCGCTGCTTTTCGCTAACCACGACATGCATGGTGTCCGAACAAGGAGTTACCAGGAGGCTACATCTGCTAATTAATCAGAAACATAGTGTCTAATTCTTCCGATCCTTCCTGTTTTCCCATCCATGCATGAAACAGATAGACACCTCACCTGAATTCAATAGATATCTGTATGTACACTACTTTTACTACTAATTGTACGTACATCATTCATGGATGCTAATTTGATGCATCGGTTGTTTGCTACTTCTGGTTTTGTTACAGGTTCACACACGCAGACGCAGACATGGCTGGTGGGGTTGAATCTCAGTGGTCCATACGTGTGTTTGAAAGATTTGAGCGTTCTGTGGTGCGACTGAACCATGGAGGTCTTTTTCTTGGCACCGGCTTCGTTGTTTACTGGGACGAGTCCCGGGCGTGCCTCATAATAACATGCCATCATGTTGTTTCGCGTGTACCGATGAGTGAAATCCTGGATGCTTACTTCTCTGGGAACACTATACCATCTGCTGTGCGCATAGTTCGTCGCGGCAACGACATCAAAGACCTTGCTTTGCTTTGGGTCCAACGCATGTCTAGCCAAGTCACCAGACCTCCCGTTGTTATGGACTTCTTCCAGCATCCAGTGGCACCGGGATGGGACGTTGTTCTGCTTGGCTATAACGTTTTGCGTAATAATTTTATCCTGGAGCCCTCAACCTGGTCTGGCCGAATCATGTAATTAACCTGCTTATTACTCCTACTATTCAATTCCCTTTTACCTCTGCATGTCATGCCTGGGTTGAGCTAGCTAATTGCTGTCTGTTTAATGCAGTTCCCCGTCAACCAATACACATATCAAATATAGTTGCACAAGCACTGGAGGCATGTCTGGGTCACCTATTGTCCTGGCAGGAGTAAACAAAGTCGTTGGGGTGCATTTCATGAGCAGTGGATCGACTGGGTATGCGATTTGCACCCAAGCTATAAGAGAATACTTAGAAGAATATTTACAAATGGTAAACCCTCAAGTTGGAATACGATTAATTTTGGTAGAACATTAGGGTATAATGATTTTTTTGCTTATTTATTTCATATATTTGCTATAGGACAACCTATCGATCCATGAGCTGCTTGCCATAGCTGCTGAAGCAACATGAAGCAGTGCAACAGGGTTCGAATCAATGAGAAGTTAGCTAGGTAAATGATGATCTCTTTCCCAAAATGCTCCTTTCCAGCAATAATGGACACTTAGATACTTACTTAGTAGTTCCATTCAATTAATTGCTACTTCGTAGTAGCATTGTAGTAGTTGAGATATTTCTTCCCAATGACTCCTTTGCACTAGGATTGAACTAGAATTTCCTGTTGACTGCTCTTAGGCATATTCATATGATATTTTTATGGCACAACCAAATAAAATTTTAATTGTGGTACAGTATCAATCCTACGTTTACGTTTTAGCTGATCCCACAAATCAAGGAGTCTTGCATACTTCGCCGCAAAAAAAGGATCGTATACTAATTTAGTTGATGTACCAGCATCTCTTTGCAAGTCAAGAAAATAAGCAAAAACATGCACTCCATTTTGTAAGTTAATATGAGACCTATATAAGTGGTCATGCATATGCCTTGAACATGAGTATAATATATACTTAGCTGTGAAAAAATAGCATCATTATATTCTTACATTGGACTGTACAGTTGTACTTTCATAAAATTTACTCTTTAATTAATCCCAAATTTTATTAGTTTGTACTACATCCGTTCCTAAATATTTGTCTTTCTAGAGATTTCAAATGGTTACCACATACGGATGTATATAGACATATTTTAGAGTGTAGATTCACTCATTTTGCTCCGTATGTAGTCACTTGTTGAAACCTCTAGAAAGACAAATATTTAGGAAGGGATGGAGTACATAACAGCTAGCTCTAGTTTTAATTAGGAATTGAATATACACTGGATTTTTTTTGTCGTTTTCATGAACATGAAACATGTTTTCTGATCAAATGTACACTTTGGTTTGCAAAGAGCAGCTGGAACACTGGATGTTAGCTTGGGGATGCAATATGAAAGGGGGTTTTGTTTGCAGAGAGCAGCTGGAACACTGGATGCGAACTTGGGGATGCAAGATGAAGGTGATCGGAGATGATCGTGGGTGCAATTTGCACAGCAGCGTAGTTCTAGACTTCCTAGCTAGTTGTAGTAGTATGCTTTATTGTTGAAGACTCTGAAATGCTTAGTTCCTGATAGTTCGTTGGCGTGTGCGCATACATTTCAGATGTTGCTGCAGTTTGGACTTTGGATTATATATGTGGCTATGTTTCCTTAACATGTTAGAGCAAACATGGTTGAACTGCTGTTGACTCGTTTAGCTATATATTGCAGTTCAGTGCCTTCTTTTACGAAATTAGATGGACAGCGCACGTACGTGGCAGGGCCTAGCATACAATGACCTGATAATATATCTCCATGTACAACAATATATGCAATTTTACAGCTGTATGTGGATAGTACATTCTTGACATTCAGCCAAATCATCAAAACAGACAATGTAAACCACAAATTAAGCTGAAATGCCTGCATGCGGTTTTGCCTTCTTGTTGCAACGCCAGGTCAGTCTCTGCCAACAACAGAACACATTGTTGGCGGTGTTGGTCGATGCAGAGACTTGATTGAAGAACTGTGCTTTTGCTCATCCTCAGAAATTATAAGATTATTCAGATAACTCGTACAGCTTATTATTCAGATAGATTCTTGAAAAGTACTCCCTCTGGAAAGATTTATAAGACGTTAAAGAATTCGCAGTTCATTTCTCGCGACGCTACGAAATTTCTTGCGTTTCCCATTTTGCCCCTCCGCTCCCACTCACTGTCTCACTCGCAAGCTTCCCCATTCCCTTTTCCCTCGCACCCCCAAATCCCAGCTCGTCGCCTCCCTCGCCTGAGTCGTCGTCATCGCTTGCTCTCCGTCACCTGCGTCGTAGTCGCCGGCTCTCCCTCGTCGTCCTCGCCGGCTCTCCTTCAACATGGCATTTTTATTCACTGGCGGCCGAATCTGAAGCAGCGGGAGGAGCTGCAGTTGGTACTGGTCTGTATGGTGGAGAGGAGTGATTGGAGAAGATGATGGTGATGGATTTTTGGCGGCAGCGAGGAGCAGCGGGAGGAGAAGCTGCTTCAGCGGCGGCGAGGAGCAGAGGGAGGAGAAGCTGCTTCAGCGGCGGCGAGAAGCTCCTCCGACCACCATCTGCTGCTGCTTCTACTTCCCCGACGATGGTGAGTTGCAGTTGCTGCTTGTACTCCATGCTCTTTTGCTTGTACTGCTAGAGTGGTTGTGCTTGTGCCGCTATGTCTTCTGATGCTGCTAGATCATCTCCTACTCAGAGTAGGAGTAAGTCTTCTGGTACTCCATGTTGTACAATTTGTGACTCAGATCTGGGTCACAATATGAGTAGGAGCAGACTACTGTACATCCAGTAGTTGAGTGCTTGCTCAGAGTAGGATTTCTTTTGGGAGTAGTCTACTAAAAGTCTGAAAGTACAGTACTCTACTGAAAGTACTCCTCGTAAGAGTAGTTAGAGTGTTTGCTCAAAGTAGGATTTCATTTAGGAGTATAGTTGAGCAAGTTTACAAGTTGCAGAACAAAATGCTCTACTGAAAGTACTCCTTGTAAGAGTAGTGTGATGCGGTAAATTTACTGTACATTCAGAAATTGAGTAAATTTACAGTAAATTCAGGACTGCAGGAGTACATTCACTGTTTTTTCTCCAAGTGAATAGCATGTGTTTTCCCCATTGGCCATGTGTCATTCTAGAAATAAAATTAGTGCATATCTAATGGTAGTAGATGTGCTTAGCTGAAACTTTAGGAGTGATTTTTGTTAATGTTAACGTTAATGTTAGGAGTGATCTTATGCATTTATAATGTTGGTGATCTTTGTTGCAATGCTTTGATGTTGTTAATTTCGGATGGAACCTGAAATCTGTGTTGGGTTAACAGGTGCATCATCCTAACATTCAGCAGGTGTAAATGTTGCAGATTTACTGAAGATGCGGCTCCTGATCATGTGGGTCGTCAAGATTCTTGATGTGGTTGAAGCTCCTGAAGATGTTGATCATGTGGGTGCTGATCGCATGCTGCTGTGTCTGCCTCTTAGCTGTAAGACAATCATAGTACTTGGAGTATTTTGTTACTCCTTGTGATAGGAATATTGTTCCTTAGAGTATTTGCTTGGAGTATTTTGCTTGGAATACTTGTAGGAACATGGGGTAGACAAACAAACTCTCCTTTACTGTACTATAGCTAAAACAAACTTTCCTTTCCTCTCATCTCCTTTCCTTACCTCTCCAAACACTATCCAAAGAACAACACAACTTGCATATTCCAAAACAAACAACTTTCATAAATTATTCAGAAACTCTCGGAAATTTAAAATTCAAAAACTCGCATAAAATTTTAGAAACTCTCAAAAATTATAAAATTCAGAAACTTGCACAAAATTTTAGAAACTTCCAAAAATTATAAAATTCAGAAACTTGCATAAAATTTCAGAAACTTTCACACTCCATTTCAAATAGCACATATGGAGCACACATTTTAAGCAACACATATGGAGTACACCATTTCAAACTACACAATATGATCCATTTCATACATTCTTACAATACATATGGAGTATAATCCATTTCCACAAACAACTTAAAAACAATATAATCCATTTCGACAAACAAGACTCCATGGATGCATTTCTACAAACAAGTCTCACGATAGCACTACAAGTCTCATCAAAGCACTACAAGTCTCAACATAGCACTACAAGTCTCAACTTGCTACTGTTGTTGTGCTGGTGCTGCTCTTGCTGATAATGCTGCCTGGTATTCATACTGCTGATAATGCTGTTGTTGTTGTATTTTTGCTATTGCTGATAGTGCTGCTAATACTGCTTGCTAATGCTGTTGTTGTTATGTTCTGCTCCTCATCTTGATTAGCTGCTGGTCCTCTTGATCAACTGCTCCTCTTGATCAGTTGTTGTGTTAATGATACTCTTAATGCTTTTGTTGTCGTACTCCTGAGTTCTTGATCTCTTGATGTGGAGTAATTTGAAGTTCTCTTTTGTTGTCCTACTCCTGTACTCTTGATCTTGATCTGGAGTACACCTGATCCTTGATCTGGAGTAATTTGAAGATCTCCTGATGATCTGGTGTTGTGCTATGATGAGAAATTATTGCTGTTCTTCATATGCTGAAAATTCTACTACTGTGATCTGTTGCTGCTCTTGAAGCTACTCTTCTTGATCTTGTACTCCACTGTCAAGCACCTGGATCTTGTACTCAACTGTAGTGGAATTGATTTTGATCTTGTATCTTGCTGATGTGTCGCTTCTCCTGTTTTGCTGATGTGTGTTGCTGAATTGCTTGCCAGGTGTTGCTTTTCCTTGCTCTGGGCGATGCGAGGAGTACCTGGGCGAGGAGCAACTGGGCGCGAGGAGGAGGGCCAGGGTGCGGCGACGACAAGGCTGGGCGCGAGGAGGGGCGCGGGCAGGCGACGGGGATGAGTTCCTGGACGAACGGCTGACGAGGGGGCGAGCGCCTGGATGCTCTCTTTGCATGCTGTTACCATCTCCTAGCAGTATAAACGAATATACAGATTGAGGGCAAAAAAAGAAAAAGAGATATATTTCCATGGCTCCATAAAACGTGAAACACGACGGTACAGGGCAAACATGAAGCGCAAGTAGTCATCGGCGGCGGCCAGGATGGGGCGCTTCTAGTTGCTGTCACCAGGATGGGGACAATGCAGGACAATAAGTTTGTACATGC
This sequence comes from Triticum monococcum, assembly GCA_034509565.1. Classification (NCBI taxonomy): domain Eukaryota; kingdom Viridiplantae; phylum Streptophyta; class Magnoliopsida; order Poales; family Poaceae; genus Triticum; species Triticum monococcum. The sequence goes on along the minus strand of CM067843.1, from coordinate 57,482,062 downwards.
AAATACTACTCTGATCCAAATTAACTGTCGCAACCACCTCCCGCAGGGGGGGGGGGGGGGGGGGGGGGGGGGGAGCTCTGCCGCCGCCGCCAAATCTCCCTCCTCCACAACAGAGAGTAGATCCGGAACCCTCTCCATCCCATCTTGACCCCGTGTCGCCCTTGCTCGGGCGACTCAGGTGGGACCGCAACCCTAGGCGCCGGGGGTGTCACCTTCTTCCCCTCCCTCTATCGCCGTCGAGGGATGCCACTGGGCTAAGCCTGGGGGCTGATAGCTGGGGGGTTCCCTCTCTCCCGCGGCATGGGGGTGGTGTGGGGCCCATCATCATGAGAAGGTGCGGCCATTCGGGTATCGGCGTTGCAGCGGCCGGCCCTGCTTCGGGCAGCGGCGGCGGCCGGTTATGCGGCGATTGGGCCTTTTGACCTCGGATCGGCGACGACAGCGTGAAGGGGCTGGTGACGAGTTGGCAGGATGCGTGGTTTGTCCTCCAATTAGATCTGATCTGGCCCGCTCACTGCGCGATGCAGGAGATCAATGGCGGCCCCGTGCACACAATGCTAGATGGAGGTTCATCGAGAAGATCCGGGTGAAAACCTTGCTCTCGGCTAGTTGCCAAGGCTGACGATGGCGGCGCTCTTCTATGTTGTCCTCCTCTTGAGGGCATCGCCACGGAGAAGCTTCGTACCTCTATCCGCTATCTTTTGGGGAAACTCTAGATTAGTTGATCGGATGACGACGACGCTCTTGTGTCGTTTTCCATTTGGGGCGTCATTCTTGGACGTGTGCATTGGCTCGAGGGACCAGTGGACAGTTCAACGGTGGAGTGGCGTTTCATGTGACACATCGACAGCGTGGAGTCTTGGCGACAGATGCGTGATGATGGACGCGTGTAGGGAGGTGGCGTTTTTTGGCGTCGTGGTGGCGTCGACGGCAGGCCTGACAAGATCGATGCATCGATACCTGCTCTGAAGATGGATCGGTGAAAGACGGTGGCGGTGACTTCTGCAGCGTGCGCATCTGGTTTTAGATGTTGGCCTTTGGTGTAAGGTCTGGGCAGGTGGCCTGGACAATATGCACCCCTTCATCAAGTTGATAAGAGTAGCGATAAATGTTGCCAAGATGGTTGAGGGAGTCCTGGATTAAGGGGTCCTCGGGTGTCCGGGCTATGTGATGTGGTCCGGACTGATGGGCCGTGAAACTTGGAGACAGAAGGCCTTCCCCGTGTCCGGATGGGACACTCCTTTTTGTGGATGGCAAGCTTGGCGTCCGGATCTACGATTTTCTTTCTCTGTAAACCGACTTTGTACAACCCTAGGCCTCTCCGGTGTATATATAAACCGGAGGGTTTAGTCCGCAGAGGCTATCAGAATTCATACAGGCTAGACACCTAGGGTTTAGCCATTACGATCTCAAGGTAGATCAACTCTTGTAACCCCTATACTCATCAAAGTCAATCAAGCAGGAAGTAGGGTATTACCTCCATTAAGAGGGCCCGAACCTGGGTAAACATCGTGTCCCCTGTCTCATGTTACCTTCGATCCTCAGACGCACAGTCCGGGACCCCCTACCTGAGATCTGCCGGTTTTGACACCGACATTGGTGCTTTCACTGAGAGTTTCACTGTGCCGTCAGCAGAAGGTTCGATGGCTCATTTGATCATCAACAACAATGTTGTTCCTAGGAAAACCTTCCCCCCGGGCAACTTTTCGTGTTTGGCGGCTTCGCCCTGCGCGCCAATTCGGTTGGCCACCTTGAACAAATTGACAGCTACGCCCCGGGTCATCAGATTAGATTTGGGAGCCTAAGTTACGTTGCTGACGTCCGAGGAGACTTGATCTTCGAAGGGTTCGCGGCTTCAACCGCCACTCCTTACCTCCAAGAAGGGAACCCGCTGGACTCATCATCAGGCTCCACTCAAAGACCAACCATCAGCCCTGCCCCGGCTATAGATCCCGAGCAGGTGACCTCGTCCAAGGATGGGAATTCGGAGCCCACCGGACTCTCTCAAGCCATAGAGCTCTTCTCCAATGACCCAGAGGCAACCGTGTCTTCGGCATCAAGCAAAACTCTCCTCGTTATCGGGGAGCCGAACTTACCTCTGGATGGCAATTCCGAACTCATGAGGTCCGCGTCTAGTGAGCACGGCCTGGTAGAATCTACCATGCCTAGCCCCGTAGGCCCTCAGCTCCCAGTCCGGCCTTCGCTTTTAAGCGAGGCCTTGGGCTTGATGCGATCCCTCGCCATTACGGAAGTATCGCTTCCGAACCAGCTCAAAATAGGGGCTGAAAGTAGGGAATTTGGTTTCCCGCCCACCACCTACTTAGTAGCCACTGTCGAAGACTTAACTGACATGCTCGACTATGCCTCCAAAGACATCGACGATATGGACGACGATTCCGGAGACAAACCAGGCCAAGACCCGCCCTTCACAGGGCATTGGACGGCCACCTCCACATACGATGTGTATATGGTAGATACACCTAAAGAAGATGACGACGGCGTGAAGAACCCAAGGGAGGACAAGCGCGTTGAGGCACCACCAAAATGTCGACGTCAGCGACGCCGCTCAAAATCGCGCCGCGGAAGGAAAGCAATGATACGTCTCCGTCGTATCTATAATTTTTTATTATTCCATGCCAATATTATTCAACTTTCATATACTTTTGGCAATTTTTTATATTATTTTTTGGACTAACATATTGATCCAGTGCCCAGTGCCAGTTCCTGTTTGTTGCATGTTTTATGTTTCGCAGAATATCCATATCAAACGGAATCCAAACGGGATAAAAACGGACGGAGCTTATTTTTGGAATATTTGGAAAATTCCGGAAGAAAAATCCACGCGAGGCGGTGCCCGAGGTGTCCACGAGGCAGGGGGGCGCCCTGATACGTCTCCATCGTATCTACTTTTCCAAACACTTTGCCCTTGTTTTGGACTCTAACTTGCATGATTTGAATGGAACTAACCCGGACTGACGCTGTTTTCAGCAGACTTTCCATGATGTTATTTATGTGCAGAAACAAAAGTTCTCGGAATGACCTGAAAATTCACGGAGTATCTATTTAGAAATAATAAAAAATCCTTGCAAAAGATGAAGACCAGGGGGCCCACACCTTGTCCACGAGGGTGGAGGCGCGTCCCCTACCTCGTGGGCCCCCTGAAGCTCCTTCGACGCCAACTCCAACACTATATATTTGCTTTCGGGGCGAAAAAAATAAAAGAGAAGAATTCATCGCGTTTTACGATACGGAGCCGCCGCCAAGCCCTAAAACCTCTCGGGAGGGCTGATCTGGAGTCCGTTCGGGGCTCCGGAGAGGGGGATTCGTCGCCGTCGTCATCATCAACCATCCTTCATCACCAATTTTATAATGCTCACCGCCGTGCGTGAGTAATTCCATCGTAGGCTTGCTGGACGGTGATAGGTTGGATGAGATCTATCATGTAATCGAGTTAGTTTTGTTAGGGTTTGATCCTTAGTATTCATTATGTTCTGAGATTGATGTTGCTATGACTTCTTTCTACAAATCCTTGATCGAGGCCCATAACACACTGGGACCGTCTTTGTCGTCGATGCTAGATGGTGGCATGGTACTCGTTGCGGGGGCCGGACGTGGTCGGGGTTGACGGACACAGCAACTCCGGGTGCTATCCGCGCGTGCTCTCGCCACTGCTCGTGGGCTTCTCACCGCTAGTCCGCGCAGACTCACGGGGCCTTCTGCTCCTCCAGCAAGCGCGTCGAGGGACACCACCGTGGCTTTGCTGCCACTCCGTGCATAATGAACACGAACAACTCTTGAATCTGTGCGTGTATTACTCGCGTGTTCTGGCTGGAACTGAATGAAGGGAACAACATCCTGTACTTCGTGTCTAGCTGGCGGCTAGATCGATCAGTTAGCTAGCTTTTCACAGGAGCATCCAAAGCGAGCTTCGCTCTGTACGTCAACCATGACCGGCACGGCTCCTGCACTCCTGCCGGCGCTGTCTGCGCGACCTGGACGGCGAGCATGGTGAAAGTCCAGCATCCCGCGAGCCAGGCCACACCGTGCCCTGTGTGCAGTGCCACCACGGTCAATCACTTACACGGCATGTGGTGCAGCTCCGTGACGTGACAGGCAAACCCCAATGAGTACGTACCACAATCTGATCAAGAATAGTACAAGCTGATCCATACCAATAATCCCTCCAAGAAGCGATACATCCAAGTTGAGATCAATTGAACCAAGAGGAAGTACGTAGTGGCGACATGAATGGCAAGCATAGCAACGGCTACGAAGTTAGTCAGTGGTTCTACATTTTATATAAGTTGCTAGTAATGTTGGTAAACCGGAAAACACTGATCCTGCAGAAAAGAAAAAGGAAAACAATGCTTTACCTTAGCATATATCCCCTATGTTTCTTTCTAGTCTGCATACAAAAATTTCTGAAGTCAAACTTGATAAAGTTTGACCAACTATATAAGAAAAAAATATCAACATTCACAATACAAAATCAATATCATTAGATGCGTCATGAAATTAATTTTCATACTATATAACTTTTGTATTGTAAATGTTGACATTTTTAAGATAAATTTGGTCAAACTTTACATACTTTAACTTTAAACAAATTTCATACACAGAGCAAAAAGAAACGGAGGGAATAATGTTTATTTAATATCTGAAGAAATGCAATTGCAATAATCCCTACAAGATACAAATGTGCAGAGCAAGATAAAAAAGGGGACCGCTCTGGTCTGCCTACTTCACCTCCCTTCCTAGAAAGCACAAATATTACTGCATTAAAAACATGTACCGTGTGAACAAAATGGTAAGAGTTTCAAAACAGCATTGGTATGCAAGACAAACGAATTTGAAATTGGTATGTAAGAGGGAACTGCTGCATAAAGCAATGAGAAACTTCCCATGCCCTTTTCATTGCTAGAGAGGCAAGTTAGAGCATCTCCAGCCGCGCCCCCAACACCCCCCCCCCCCATTCCCCCCGGCGACTTTTTCCGCACCGGCACCGAAAAAACCCCAGTCGCGTCCCCAAGACGCCGAAATCCGCCAGATCGGCCCGTTTTTGGGCCCGCCGATCCCAGGCCGAACCCAGCGCACTAGGGGGGGGGGGGGGCTAGGGGGCTCCAACGGAAGGGAAAAACACGCATGGGCCACATCGTCAGGCGAAAAGTCAAGACAATCGTCTAGATTCGCCCCCACCCCCGCACGCTTGGCCACCACCCTGCCGATCCCGGCGCCGCCCACCGCCCACCACCGCTACTAGATAGGACATTCCCCGCCGCAAAAGAGAGAAGGTTTCGCCGCGGCAACCTCTCCACCACCTTCCGGGCGAGTTTTCCGGTGCTCCGGCGCGCAGGGCGGTATACCGGCGGCTGTGCACCCACCACGCCCGCTAGGTGTTCGACGACTTGTCTGCTCGGGGATGGACTCGGACGACGAGGAGGCGCTCGCGGTGCTGCTGGAGGAGGAAGCCGATGCCGACGTCCAGGACGAGGAGCATCTCATGGTCCTCGCCGCCGTAGTCGGCCTGCTCGCGAGCAATGAAAAGCCGTGGCGAGGTGGCTCGGCGACAGGGCAGCTGAAAGCAAAGAAACGGTATCGTCTGGAAGGCTATTGCATGCTCTACTTCGACTACTTCGTCGACACTCCACTACACGGCGACAAAGTATTTCGGCGCCATTATCGGATGAGACGAAAGCTTTTCCTCAGGATTGTGAATTCCATCCGGGAGTTCGACAGCTAATTCAAGTGCAACAAGGATTGCACCGGCAAACTTGGATTCACCTCAATCCAAAAGTGCACGACAGCTATGAGGATGCTTGCATACGGAGCTCCCGGTGATTCACTCGATGACTATTGGCGCATGGCCAAGTCCACGACCATTGAGTGTTTCTACAAGTTCTGCAGGGCATTGGTGGCAGTGTTTGGACCGCAATATTTGCGATCACCCAATGCTGAAGACACTGCCCGGATCCTAGCGCAAAATGCAGCAAGAGGGTTTCCTGGGATGCTTGAAAGCATCGACTGCATGCATTGAAAATGGAAGAACTGTCCATTTGCTTGGCAGGGGATGTACAAAGGCTCCAAAGGCGGTTGCAGTGTGGTACTTGAGGCAGTGGCTACACAGGACCTCTGGATTTGGCACTCCTTCTTTGGTATGCCAGGAACTCACAATGACATCAACGTGCTGCAGTACTCCCCTGTCTTTGCCAAGCTTGTCGAAGGTCATTCTCCTCCGGTGAACTTCGAGGTCAATGGGCGGCACTACAACAAGGGATACTACCTAGCTAATGGCATCTATCCGAGATGGTCTACATTTGTGAAGACTATCTCAAACCCTATGCCAGGAGGCAAGAACTCCCACTTTGCGAAGGTTCAGGAGGCTTGCAGGAAGGATGTCGAGCGGGCATTTGGTGTGCTCCAATCTTGATTTGTTGTTGTCCCGTACCCTGCTCAGACCTGGTCGAAAGATCAAATATGGGAGATCATGACTTTCTTTGTCATCTTGCACACCATGATCATTGAGAGCGAGCAGGAAGAGCCAGTGTTTGACACTGAACCATATTACAGGCAGGGTCCTCTTGCGCAAGTTGATCACCAGCTACAGGCAACCTAGACTACCTTCCTCAATATTCGTCAGGAGATCCGAGACCCACAGGTGCATCAACAACTGCAGCAGGATCTGGTGGAGCACCTATGGAGGCTCAAGGGCAACGCCTAGCTCGACGTGTGATGAAATATGAGTTTTATTTGTTGAACTATATAATTTGTATTGAACTATTTGTTGTTGAACTATTTGATTTCTATTGATTTTCTGTGATGAACTATGTGATTAAAAAATAACCTCTGTTGAGTTTGCGCCGAACCACGACGAATATGGGCCGATTTGTGCCGATAGCGAGCCGATTTTTCGGCGAAAGTGGGCTGAAAAGCGGGCACATTTGCGCCAAAAATTGGCCAATATCGGCGCCTGGGGGTGACCTGGGGGCGGCGGCTGGGAACTCAATTGCCCCCAGAGACGATTTTAGCGCCGGCTGACCCCCAGACGGCGATTTTTAAGCCTCCTGGGGGGCCAACGGCTGGAGATACTCTTAGAATGTAAGCCAAACCCAAAAATTCCTTCTAGCGCTTGACCTGAAAAGTGATAAAATGCTAAGTAGCAGAAGATGTCATTCTCCTTTTGTGGCAGTACAAATGATTGATCAGCATAATTTTTTTTTGAAATTGATACATTGTAATTGTTGATGTCTAATCTTATTGACCTTCGCTGCAATAGCAACAAAAACATGATGTATCGAGGGATATTTGATGCTGACCCTCAAATCGCCCGCATCCGTGTGAACCACGCGGTCCGGACGCCGCAAGCCATCCAACGCGGTACCCCATCGATCCGTGGAGGGGTCCAGACGTCTGTTTTGCCGCAAATCAGAAAGAAACCGGAGGGGGGGGGAGCTTTGTAGGAATCCAGACCGCTTCCACGCACGCATCCGACACCCCAGACCCACCCAAAATCATCTCTAGCGCTCGTGCCCTCTTCGACGTGGAGCGGTTGCCGCGCATTCATGCCGCTCGAGAGCGCCAACACCACGTTCATGCCGATGCAGACGCGACGTCTCATTGGTTCCGGCATTGAACATGCACGCCAGCCGGGAGGGCTGCCCGCTCCATGTCCAGATCTCCATGCCTGTTCAATGCCGAAGTGACATGATTCCACGGGACGGGACATATATCTACCACACTCAATCGGCAACGTGTCCATCCTCCTGCGGGCATTAAACATGCATGCCAGCCGAGAAACCCACTCCGGCGTGGGCATTGATACACCCCGCCACTTGGCCTGGCCGGCATCCGCTATATAAACGAGGCCACATCTGGCACAAACTGCGCCAAACCGTCATCCCACTTCACATCCTCCTCCGTGCACCAACTCCACCATGACCGTGAGCTCTAGCGCATTGTGGAAGAGACTCTTGATAGAGCAGAAGCACGAGCTGGATGCCCCTTGCAGTCAACTGGTAGGGCCGTCATGCGAGGAGGATAGAGTCCGGCCTTCCGACCAGCTCCTCGAAGGTCTCCGACGACAATGGAATGATGGAGGTGGCCTCCGACAACAAGTCGGTAGTCCTACCCGCGTCGTTCCAAGAGGGCTTGATCATGGAGCAGGTGCAGGCGCACTTCAACGCGGCCATGACAGAGGAGGAGCCAACTGTTGGAAATATGCCCTAGAGGCAATAATAAATTGATTATTATTATATTTCCTTGTTCATGATAATCGTTTATTATACATGCTAGAATTGTATTGATAGGAAACTCAGATACATGTGTGGATACATAGACAACACCATGTCCCTAGTAAGCCTCTAGTTGACTAGCTCGTTGATCAATAGATGGTTACGGTTTCCTAACCATGGACATTGGATGTCGTTGATAACGGGATCACATCATTAGGAGAATGATGTGATGGACAAGACCCAATCCTAAGCCTAGCACAAAGATCGTGTAGTTCGTATGCTAAAGCCTTTCTAATGTCAAGTATCATTTCCTTAGACCATGAGATTGTGCAACTCCCGGATACCGTAGGAATGCTTTGGGTGTACCAAACGTCACAACATAACTGGGTGGCTATAAAGGTATACTACGGGTATCTCCGAAAGTGTTTGTTGGGTTGGCACGAATCGAGACTGGGATTTGTCACTCCGTGTGACGGAGAGGTATCTCTGGGCCCACTCGGTAGGACATCATCATAATGTGCACAATGTGATCAAGGAGTTGATCACGGGATGATGTGTTATGGAACGAGTAAAGAGACTTGTCGGTAACGAGATTAAACAAGGTATAAGGATACCGACGATTGAATCTCGGGCAAGTACAATACCGCTAGACAAAGGGAATTGTATACGGAATTGATTAAGTCCTTGACATCGTGGTTCATCCGATGAGATCATCGTGGAACATGTGGGAGCAAACATGGGTATCCATATCCCGCTGTTGGTTATTGACCGGAGAACGTCTCGGTCATGTCTGCATGTCTCCCGAACCCGTAGGGTCTACACACTTAAGGTTCGATGACACTAGGGTTATAAAGGAAGTTAGTATGTGGTTACCGAATGTTGTTCGGAGTCCCGGATGAGATCCCGGACGTCACGAGGAGTCCCGGAATGGTCCGGAGGTAAAGATTTATATATGGGAAGTCATGTTTTGGACACCGGAAAAGTTTCGGGGTTTATCGGTAATGTACCGGGACCACCGGGAGGGTCCCGGGGGTCCACCAAGTGGGGCCACCAACCCCGGAGGCTTGCATGGGCCAAGAGTGGTGAGGGACCAGCCCCTTAGTGGGCTGGTGCGCCTCCCATAAGGGCCCATGGCGCCTAAGAGGTGGAAAGGGGGCAAACCCTAGGGGATATGGGCCTTAGGGCCCATATTGGTGCGCCTCCCTCTCCTCTCCCCCTCTTGGCCGCCACCTTTGATCCCCATCTAGGGCTGCCGCCCCCCCTAGGGGTGGGAACCATAGAGGGGGCGCAGCCCCTCCCCTTCCCTATATATATGAGGCCTAGGGCTGCCCATAACACACGCGATTCAATCTCTCTTGGTGCAGCCCTGCATCTCTTCTTCCTCCTTTTCTGTGGTGCTTGGCGAAGCCCTGCAGGATAGCCACGCTCCTCCACCACCACCATGCCATTGTGCTGCTGTTGGATGAAGTCTTCCTCAACCTCTCCCTCTCTCCTTGCTGGATCAAGGCGTGGGAGACGTCACCGGGCTGTACGTGTGTTGAACGCGGAGGTGCCGTCCGTTCGGCACTAGGATCATCGGTGATTTGGATCACGACGAGTACGACTCCATCAACCCCATTCTCTTGAACGCTTCCGCTTAGCGATCTACAAGGGTATGTAGATGCACTCTCCTTCCCCTCGTTGCTAGTCTCTCCATAGATAGATCTTGGTGACACGTAGGAAAATTTTGAATTTCTGCTACGTTCCCCAACAGTGGCATCATGAGCTAGGTATATGCGTAGTTACTATGCACGAGTAGAACACAAAGTAGTTGTGGGCGTTGATTTTGTTCAATATGCTTACCGTTACTAGTCCAATCTTGTTTCGACGGCATTGTGGGATGAAGCGGCCCGGACCAACCTTACACGTACTCTTACGTGAGACCGGTTCCACAGACAAACATGCACTAGTTGCATAAGGTGGCTGGCGGGTGTCTGTCTCTCCCACTTTAGTCGGAACGGATTCGATGAAAAGGGTCCTTATGAAGGGTAAATAGCAATTTGCATATCACGTTGTGGTTTTTGCGTAGGTAAGAAACGTTCTTGCTAGAAACCCATAGCAGCCACGTAAAACATGCAAACAACAATTAGAGGATGTCTAACTTGTTTTTGCAGGGTATGCTATGTGATGTGATATGGCCAAAGGATGTGATGAATGATATATGTGATGTATGAGATTGATCATGTTCTTGTAATAGGAATCACGACTTGCATGTCGATGAGTATGACAACCAGCAGGAGCCATAGGAGTTGTCTTAATTTATTGTATGACCTGCGTGTCATTGAAAAATGCCATGTAATTACTTTACTTTATTGCTAACCGTTAGCTGTAGTAGTAGAAGTAATAGTTGGCGAGACAACTTCATGAAGACACGATGATGGAGATCATGATGATGGAGATCATGGTGTCATGCCGGTGAGATGATGATCATGGAGCCCCGAAGATGGAGATCGAAGGAGCTATATGATATTGGCCATATCATGTCACTATTATTTGATTGCATGTGATGTTTATCATGTTTATACATCTTATTTGCTTAGAACGACGGTAGTAAATAAGATGATCCCTCATTAAAATTTCAAGAAGTGTTCTCCCCTAACTGTGCACCGTTGCTACAGTTCGTCGTTTCGAAGCACCACGTGATGATCGGGTGTGATAGATCCTTACGTTCACATACAACGGGTGTAAGACAGTTTTACACATGCAAAACACTTAGGGTTAACTTGACGAGCCTAGCATGTACAGACATGGCCTCGGAACACAGAAGACCGAAAGGTCGAGCATGAGCCGTATAGAAGATACGATCAACATGAAGATGTTCACCGACGTTGACTAGTCCGTCTCACGTGATGATCGGACACGGCCTAGTTGACTCGGATCATGTAATCACTTAGATGACTAGAGGGATGTCTATCTGAGTGGGAGTTCATAAGATGAACTTAATTGTCCTGAACATAGTCAAAAGGATTTTACAAATTATGTCGTAGCTCACGCTTTAGTTCTACTGTTTAGATATGTTCCTAGAAAAAAATTAGTTGAAAGTTGATAGTAGCAATTATGCGGACTAGGTCCCTAAACTAAGGATTGTCCTCATTGCTTATAGAAGGCTTATGTCCTTAATGCACCGCTCAGTGTGCTGAACCTCGAACGTTGTCTGTGGATGTTGCGAACATCTGACATACACATTTTGATAACTACGTGATAGTTCAGTTAAACGGTTTAGAATTGAGGCACCAAAGACGCTTTGAAACGTCGCGAAACATATGAGATGTTTTGAGGGCTGAAATTGGGATTTCAGGCTCGTGCCCATGTCAAGAGGTATAAGACCTCCGACGATTTTCTTAGCCTACAAACTAAGGAGAAAAGCTCAATTGTTGAGCTTGTGCTCAGATTGTCTGAGTACAACAATCATTTGAATCGGGTGGGAGTTGATCTTCCAGATGAGATAATGATGTTTCTCCGAAGTCATTACCACCAAGATGCTAAGAGCTTCGTGATGAACTATAATATATCAGGGACATATATGATGATCCTTGAAATATTCGCGATGTTTGACACCGCGAAAGTAGAAATCAAGAAGGAGCATCAATTATTGATGGTTGGTGAAACCACTAGTTTCAAGAAGGGCAAGGGCAAGAAGGGATACTTCATGAAACGGCAATTCAGCTGCTGCTCTAGTGAAGAAACCCAAGGTTGAACCCAAACCCGAGACTAAGTGCTTCTGTAATAAGAGGAACAGCCACTGGAGCAGAATTACCCTAGATACTTGGTAGATAAGAAGGCCGGCAAGGTCAATAGAAGTATATTGGATATACATTATGTTAATGTGTACTTTACTGGTACTCCTAGTAGCACCAGGGTATTAGATACCGGTTCGGTTGCTAAGTGTTAGTAACTCGAAATAAAAGCTACGAAATAAACGGAGACTAGCTAAAGGTGAGATGACGATATCTGTTGGAAGTGTTTCCAAGCTTGATGTGATCAAATATCGTACGCTCCCTCTACCATCGAGATTGGTGTTTGCGTTGAGCATAGACATGATTGGATTATGTCTATCGCAATACGGTTATTCATTTAAGGAGAATAATGGTTACTCTATTTATTTGAATAATACCTTCAATGGTCTTACACCTAAAATGAATTGCTTGTTGAATCTCGATTATAGTGATACACATGTTCATGCCAAAAGATAGTAATGATAGTACCACCTACTTGTGGCACTGCCACGTAAGTCATATCAGTATAAAACGCATGAAGAAGCTCCATGTTGATGGATCTTTGGGCTCACTCGTTTTGAAAAGTTTGAGACATGAGAACCATGTCTATTGGTGTATATGCATGAAGAAACTCCATGCAAATGGATCGTTTGGACTCACTTGGTTTTGAATCACTTGAGACATGCAAATCATACCACATGGGCAAGATGACTGAACGCGTCGGTTTCAGTAAAATGGAACCAGAAAGCAACTTGCTGGAAGTAATACATTTTGATGTGTGCAGTCCAATGAGTGCTGAGGCGTGTAGTGGATATCGTTATGTTCTTACTTCACAGATAATTTGAGTAGATGTTGAGTATATTTACTTGATGAATCACGAGTCTGAATTATTGAAAGGTTCAAGTAATTTCAAGGTGAAGTTGAAAGATCGTCGTGACAAGAGGATAAAATATCTATGATATGATCATAGAGATGAATATCTGAATTACGAGTTTGGCACAGAATTAAGACATTGTGGAAATTGTTTCACAACTAATACAGCCTGGAACACCATAGTGTGATGGTGTGTCCGAACATCATAACTGCACCCTATTGGATATGATGCATACCATGATGTCTCTTATTGAATTACCACAATAGTTTATGGGTTATGCATTAAAGACAACCACATTCACTTAAAATAGGGCACCACGTAATTCCGATGAGATGACACCGTATGAACTATGGTTTAGAGAAACCTAAGCTGTCATTCTTAAAAGTTTGGGGTTGCGACGCTTATGTGAAAAAGGTTTCAGGCTGATAAGCTCGAACCCAAAGCGGATAAATGCATCTTCATAGGACACCCAAAACAGTTGGGTATACCTCCTGTCTCAAATTCGAAAGCAATAAGGGATTGTTTCTAGAATCGGGTCCTTTCTCGAGGAAAGGTTTCTCTCGAAAGAATTGAGTGGGAGGATGGTGGAGACTTGATGAGGTTATTGAACCGTCACTTCAACCAGTGTGTGGTAGGGCACAGGAAGTTATTCCTGTGGCACCTATACCAATTGAAGTGGAAGCTTATGATAGTGATCATGAAACTTCAGATCAAGTCACTATCAAACCTCGTGGGATGACAAGGATGCGTACTACATCAGAGTGGTACGTAATCCTGTCTTGGAGGTCATGTTGCTAGACAACAATGAACCTACGAGCTATGGAGAAGCGATGGTGGGCCCGGATTCCGATAAATGGCTCAAGGCCATATAATCCGAGAGAGGATCCATATATGAAAACAAAGTGTAGACTTTGGAAGAACTACTTGATGGTTGTAAGGCTGTTAGGTACATATGGATTTTAAAAGGTAGACAGACAATGATGGTAAGTATCACCATTAAGAAAGCTCGGCTTGTCGTTAAGATGTTTTCCGACAAGTTCAAGGAGTTGACTACAATGAGACTTTCTCACTCATAGCAATGCTAAGAGTCTGTTGGAATTATATTAGTGATTACTGCACTATTTATGAAATCTTGCGGATAGGATGTCAAAACATTGTTTCCTCGACGATTTTCTTGAGGAAAGGTTGTATGTGATACAACCGGAAGGTTTTGTCAATCCTGAAAGATGCTAATAAGTATGCAAAGCTCCAGCAATCCTTCTAAGGACTGGAGTAAGCATCTCGGAGTTGGAATGTATGCTTTGATGAGATGATCAAAGATTTTGGTGTATACAAAGTTTATGAGAAACTTGTATTTCCAAAGAAGTGAGTGGGAGCACTATAGAATTTCTGATGAGTATATGTTGTTGACATATTATGGATCAGAAATGATGTAGAATTTCTGGAAAGCATATAGGGTTATTTGGAAAGTGTTTTTCAATGGAAAGCCTGGATTAAGCTACTTGAGCATTGAGCATCAAGATCTATAAGGATAGATCAAAACGCTTAATGGTACTTTCAAATGAGCACATACCTTGACATGATCTTGAAGGTGTTCAAGATGGATTAGTCAAAGAAGGAGTTCTTGCTTGAGTTGTAAGGTATGAAGTTAAGACTTAAAGCTCGACCACGACAGAATAGAGAGAAAGGACGAAGGTCGTCCCCTATGCTTAAGAAATAGGCTCTATAGTATGCTACGCTGTGTACCGCACCTGAAATGTGCCTTGCCATGAGTCAGTCAAAGGGTACAAGAGTGATCCAAGAATGGATCACAGGACAACGGTCAAAGTTATCCTTAGTAACTAGTGGACTAAGGAATTTTCTCGATTATGGAGGTGGTAAAAGAGTTCGTCGTAAAGGGTTACGTCGATGCAAGCTTAACACCTATCCGGATAGCTCTGAGTAGAGATACCGGATACGTATAATGGAGCAACAATTTAGAATAGCTCCAAGTAGAACAGTTATTTGGAATAGCTCCAAATAGAACGTGGTAGCTACATCTAGGAGATGACATAGAGATTTGTAAAACACACACGGATCTGAAAGGTTCAGACCCGTTGACTAAAACCTCTCTCACAAGCAACATGATCAAACCTAGAACTCATTGAGTGTTAATCACATAGTGATGTGAACTAGACTACTGACTCTAGTAAACTCTTGGGTGTTAGTCACATGGCGATGTGACCTGTGAGTGTTAATCACATGGCGATGTGAACTGGATTATTGACTCTAGTGCAAGTGGGAGACTGTTGGAAATATGCCCTAGAGGCAATAATAAATTGATTATTATTATATTTCCTTGTTCATGATAATCGTTTATTATACATGCTAGAATTGTATTGATAGGAAACTCAGATACATGTGTGGATACATAGACAACACCATGTCCCTAGTAAGCCTCTAGTTGACTAGCTCGTTGATCAATAGATGGTTACGGTTTCCTAACCATGGACATTGGATGTCGTTGATAACGGGATCACATCATTAGGAGAATGATGTGATGGACAAGACCCAATCCTAAGCCTAGCACAAAGATCATGTAGTTCGTATGCTAAAGCTTTTCTAATGTCAAGTATCATTTCCTTAGACCATGAGATTGTGCAACTCCCGGATACCGTAGGAATGCTTTGGGTGTACCAAACGTCACAACGTAACTGGGTGGCTATAAAGGTATACTACGGGTATCTCCGAAAGTGTTTGTTGGGTTGGCACGAATCGAGACTGGGATTTGTCACTCCGTGTGACGGAGAGGTATCTCTGGGCCCACTCGGTAGGACATCATCATAATGTGCACAATGTGATCAAGGAGTTGATCACGGGATGATGTGTTACTGAACGAGTAAAGAGACTTGCCGGTAATGAGATTAAACAAGGTATAAGGATACCGACGATCGAATCTCGGGCAAGTACAATACCGCTAGACAAAGGGAATTGTATACGGGATTGATTAAGTCCTTGACATCGTGGTTCATCCGATGAGATCATCGTGGAACATGTGGGAGCCAACATGGGTATCCATATCCCGCTGTTGGTTATTGACCGGAGAACATCTCGGTCATGTCTGCATGTCTCCCGAACCCGTAGGGTCTACACACTTAAGGTTCGATGACACTAGGGTTATAAAGGAAGTTAGTATGTGGTTACCGAATGTTGTTCGGAGTCCCGGATGAGATCCCGGACGTCACGAGGAGTTCCGGAATGGTCCGGAGGTAAATATTTATATATGGGAAGTCATGTTTTGGACACCGGAAAAGTTTCGGGGTTTATCGGTAATGTACCGGGACCACCGGGAGGGTCCCGGGGGTCCACCAAGTGGGGCCACCAACCCCGGAGGCTTGCATGGGCCAAGAGTGGTGAGGGACCAGCCCCTTAGTGGGCTGGTGCGCCTCCCATAAGGGCCCATGGCGCCTAAGAGGTGGAAAGGGGGCAAACCCTAGGGGATATGGGCCTTAGGGCCCATATTGGTGCGCCTCCCTCTCCTCTCCCCCTCTTGGCCGCCACCTATGATCCCCATCTAGGGCTGCCGCCCCCCTAGGGGTGGGAACCCTAGAGGGGGCGCAGCCCCTCCCCTTCCCTATATATATGAGGCCTAGGGCTGCCCATAACACACGCGATTCAATCTCTCTTGGTGCAGCCCTGCGTCTCTTCTTCCTCCTCTTCTGTGGTGCTTGGCGAAGCCCTGCAGGATAGCCACGCTCCTCCACCACCACCATGCCGTTGTGCTGCTGTTGGATGAAGTCTTCCTCAACCTCTCCCTCTCTCCTTGCTGGATCAAGGCGTGGGAGACGTCACCGGGCTGTACGTGTGTTGAACGCGGAGGTGCCGTCCGTTCGGCACTAGGATCATCGGTGATTTGGATCACGACGAGTACGACTCCATCAACCCCGTTATCTTGAACGCTTCCGCTTAGCGATCTACAAGGGTATGTAGATGCACTCTCCTTCCCCTCGTTGCTAGTCTCTCCATAGATAGATCTTGGTGACACGTAGGAAAATTTTGAATTTCTGCTACGTTCCCCAACACCAACACCACAAATGGCATTGGTGTTTCGGAAGGCGTGTGACACTAGTGGAGAAATGGCTAGCCACAAGTTTTGTTGGTGGCGCGTCATTTCCCATCAACGCCGGCACTATTTTTTTCAAATAGTTATGGCGTTGGCATATTTGGTACGCCATTGGTATGACCTTACTGCTGCCGTAGTATTTTCCTGTGATGTCATAGATATTTGATGAATTTTTTCCCTGTTTGTTATAGTTTGTTTTGGCGTAGCCCATTAGGCTGACTTCATCACTAGTCCATCTTCTAACTACCTCTGATCTAGTAAAAACCTAAGTCATTCCGGCCGATTCACCCCACATCTTTTTCACTTCATCTCCCCTCTCGACCAACGCCGCCGCCACCTCCCGACCACACCGCTCGTGGCCGCCAGACCAGCGCGGTCGCCACCACCTCCGGGTCAACAGGTGAGATCTCCCCTCTCCCGTCACACATCTTCTTCCCCTCTTCCCTTGCACATCTTCTCCCCCTCAGTATCTCCCTCCAGTGCCGGAGCCAGAAAAATAAGATGAGGGGGCCAAGCTTAGTGTTGTTAAAATAGATTGGGGAGGGCCAAAGCATCAGTATAATAGCAGCAAATTCGTAATGTTAGGGGGGCCAGGCCCCTGCTGGTCCGCCACTGTCTCCCTCGTCCGCCGACGCCATGGAATCCATGGATTTTGTTTATTCATGTATAAAATTAGTACTGTAGAATTAGATTTAGCAGTGCAGTATCAGATTATATTTAGTACAAATTGATTTATTAGTGTAGAAACCAGTTCTACTTAGGGTAGAATTTTGTTAGTGTTCAATATGTTTTAGTGTTGAATAGGATGCTACTCTTTTGTGTTGATTTGGTAGTGCAGCTAGAGTCTGATTATACTTAGTAGAAATTGATTTATTAGTATAAAAATCATTTTTTTCTTAGGTTATTTTTTAGTGTTTAGTATGTTTTAGTACAGAATCAGATTCTACTCTTTTGTGTTGCTTTAGTAGTCTAGAATCCGATTATACTTAATGTTCAATATGTTTTGTGTAGAATGGCGCCATCACTATCATTTCGAGTCTGTAAGTCAATGTGCGTCAGTAGCGTTGCAATTGGCACGTTGTTCGGCATCTACCTCCGACCGAGTTTTGATCATGCAGCAGTAGCAAATTATATGAACCTTCTAACAGTTATTTCTTTTGTTTTTGTTGTTATTTTCATTAATGCATTGTGTGTGTGTTTATTTTTTCAAACACAGACCGTCTCATGCAATGTGAGATTGGAATTCAATGAGCTGACTAGAGACACTGTGATCTTCGGCGCTCCTTGGGGGGGAGCTATACTATGGAGGTCGAGAAGGGACGAAAGATGGCCCAGATTGGAGGAGATGAATGGTATCGTTTCATTGGTCACATGCGTCTCACTGGGGGAGAATTGATCAACTTCTTTAGAGGACAAAGACCTAGGCTGGCTGCTATCTATGTCAACACGAAGGAAGATGATGAGGACCCACTTGATGAAACCCTCTCTGCCCAAAGAATGAGGCTGAGTGAGGACGAATCGGACAACCTCTAGGAAAACCTTTCGTCACGTGATGCCTATGTCGGGATGCCATTTGTGACCTGTCTGACAAGGACGAATGTTATCCATCATGTCATGGTATGTTACTTTAGTGTGGTAATATTTATGATATGCTTAGTGTAGAATTTGATGACATGCTTATATTAGTGTAGAATCTGATAATATGCTTAGTGTAGTATTTTGAAGATATGCTTAGTGTAGTAATTTGATGATATGCATGCTTAGTGTAGTAATTTGTTGACATGTTTATATTAGTGTAGAATTCGATGATATGCTTAGTGTACAATTCAATGATATACTTAGTGTTGAATCCGATGATATATATGAATTGAAGCGTATGCTTTTTTAATAACTAGAGGATACCCCGCGCGTTGCGGCTGGAAATCAACAATGATTTTGAGAGATGACAAATGCAAATTGGTAGTGCGTAATATTATCAATTGAGGCACCTTTTAAGATAGAAAAGTTACATTGATGCATCTTCTCAATTGCAACCTAATCAAACTGCTGAACTACATCTTCCATCTATAGCTCATTAAGGAGTTTGAAGAATATTTCCTTGTGACTTATAGTGGTGAGTGTAGTAGAATAATGCGGACCACATGTACAAATAAGAGAATAAGAAAGAGAAATACACAATATATAACCAAGGATAATGAAAGAAAGCTAAACGATAATTACCCCAAAAAAACTCTCACCTAGGTAATCTCCCAAAATATAAAAGGCATCATAAAATATTCGTAAGAAACAAACAATCAACTGATAAATAAAGCCATAATCTAAAGTCATATGCATCAGCCGAAGCTTAATAGACATCATGCGACTGAGCGGCGCGCGCCGGGTTGGACTGCGTAAGCACCTGCCTTTTTAATGAGGTAGCTAGTGAAGGAAATATGCCCTAGAGGCAATAATAAAGTTATTATTTATTTCCTTATATCATGATAAATGTTTATTATTCATGCTAGAATTGTATTAACCGAAAACATAATACTTGTGTGAATACATAGACAAACTAAACGTCACTAGTATGCCTCTACTTGACTAGCTCGTTGATCGAAGATGGTTATGTTTCCTAACCATATACATGTGTTGTCATTTGATTAACGGGATCACATCATTAGGAGAATGATGTGATTGACATGACCCATTCCATTAGCTTAGCACCCAATCGTTTAGTATGTTGCTATTGCTTTCTTCATGACTTATACATGTTCCTATGACTATGAGATTATGCAACTCCCGTTTGCCGGAGGAACACTTTGTGTGCTACCAAACGTCACAACGTAACTGGGTGATTATAAAGGTGCTCTACAGGTGTCTCCAAAGGTACATGTTGGGTTGGCGTATTTCGAGATTAGGATTTGTCACTCCGATTGTCGGAGAGGTATCTCTGGGCCCTCTCGGTAATGCACATCACTTAAGCCTTGCAACCAATGCAACTAATGAGTTAGTTGTGAGATGATGTATTACGGAACGAGTAAAGAGACTTGCCGGTAACGAGATTGAACTAGGTATTGGATACCGACGATCGAATTTCGGGCAAGTAACATACCGATGACAAAGGGAACAACGTATGTTGTTATGCGGTCTGACCGATAAAGATCTTCGTAGAATATGTAGGAGCCAATATGGGCATCCAGGTCCCGCTATTGGTTATTGACCGAAGACGTGTCTCGGTCATGTCTACATTGTTCTCGAACCGTAGGGTCCGCACGCTTAACGTTACGATGACAGTTATTATGAGTTTATGCATTTTGATGTACCGAAGGTTGTTCGGAGTCCCGGATGTGATAACGGACATGACGAGGAGTCTCGAAATGGTCGAGACGTAAAGATTGATATATTGGAAGCCTATGTTTGGACATCGGAAGTGTTCCGGGTGAAATTGGCATTTTACCGGAGTACCGGGAGGTTACCGGAACCCCCCGGTAACCTAATGGGCCTTAATGGACATCACTTGTGTTATCTCTGGGCCCTCTCGGTAATACACATCACATAAGCCTTGCAAGCATTATAACTAAGATGTTAGTTGTGAGATGATGTATTACAGAACGAGTAAAGAGACTTGCCAGTAACGAGATTGAACTAGGTATTGGATACCGACGATCGAATCTCGGGCAAGTAACATACCGATGACAAAGGGAACAACGTATGTTGTTATGCGGTCTGACCGATAAAGATCTTCGTAGAATATGTAGGGCCAATATGGGCATCCAGGTCCCGCTATTGGTTATTGACCGGAGACGTGTCTCGGTCATGTCTACATTGTTCTCGAACCGTAGGGTCTGCACGCTTAACGTTACGATGACAGTTATTATGAGTTTATGCATTTTGATGTACCGAAGGTTGTTCGGAGTCCCGGATGTGATCACGGACATGACGAGGAGTCTCGAAATGGTCGAGACGTAAAGATTGATATATTGGAAGCCTATGTTTGGACATCGGAAGTGTTCCGGGCAAAATCGGGATTTTACCGGATTACCGGGAGGGTTACCGGAACCCCCCGGGAGCCAAATGGGTCAACATGGGCCTTAGTGGAAAGGTGAGAGGGCAGCCCACATAGGGCTGCGCCTCCCCCCCTCTCCCTAGTCCTATTAGGACTAGGAGAGGGGCCGGCCACCTCTCTCTTTCTCTTCCCCTTTGGGGAATCCTATTAGGAATAGGATTGGGGGGGGGGGGGAGTCCTACTCCCGGTACGAGTAGGACTCCTCCTGCGCCTCCTAGCTTGGCCGGCCAGCCTCCCCCCCTTCATCCTTTATATACGGGGGCAGGAGGCACCTCTAGACACACAAGTTGATCCTTGAGATCGTTCCTTAGCCGTGTGCGGTGCCCCTGCCACCAAATTCCACCTCGATCATACCGTTGTAGTGCTTAGGCGAAGCCCTGTGTCGGTAGTACATCAAGATCGTCACCACGCCGTCGTGCTGACGGAACTCTTCCTCGACGCTTTGCTGGATCGGAGCCCGAGGATCGTCATCGAGCTGAACGTGTGCTAAGAACTCGGAGGTGCCGGAGTAACGGTGCTTGGATCGGTCAGATCGGGAAGACGTACGACTACTTCCTCTACGTTGTGTGATCGCTTCCGCAGTCGGTCTGCGTTGGTACGTAGACAACACTCTCCCCTTTCGTTGCTATGCATCACCATGATCTTGCGTGTGCGTAGGAAATTTTTTGAAATTACTACGTTCCCCAACAGTTTGGACATCGGAAGTGTTCCGGGTGAAATTGGCATTTTACCGGAGTACCGGGAGGTTCCTGAACCCCCCGGTAACCTAATGGGCCTTAATGGGCCTAGTGGAGGAAGAGGAGAGGAGACCTAGGGGCAGCCGCGCGCCCCTCCCCCCGAGTCCGAATTGGACAAGGAGGGGGGCGGCGCCCCTTTCCTTTCCCCCTCTCCTCCTTCCCCCCAAGTCCCAATCCAACTAGGGAAGGGGGGGGGGGGTCCTACTCCCGGTAGGAGTAGGACTCCTCCGGCGCGCCTCCTCCTAGGGCCGGCCGCACCCCCCTTTCTCCTTTATATACGGGGGCAGGGGGGCACCTCTAGACACACAAGTTGATCTTCGTGATCGTTCTCTTAGCCGTATGCGGTGCCCCCCTCCACCATAATCCTCGACAATATTGTAGCGGTGCTTAGGCAAAGCCCTGCGACGGTAGAACATCAAGATCGTCACCACGCCTTCATGCTGACGGAACTCTTCCCCGACACTTTGCTGGATCGGAGTCCGGGGATTGTCATCGAGCTGAACGTGTGCTAGAACTCGGAGGTGCCGTAGTTTCGGTGCTTGATCGGTCGGGCCGTGAAGACGTACGACTACATCAACCGCGTTGTCATAATGCTTCCGCTTTCGGTCTACGAGGGTACGTGGACAACACTCTCCCCTCTCATTGCTATGCATCGCCATGATCTTGCGTGTGCGTAGGAAATTTTTTGAAATTAGTACGTTCCCCAACAGCTAGGTCTGCTCACCGGCCGCCCACGCAACATGCAGGAGTTCCCGGGGCGATGGCCCAAGGCCCCTGGGGGCATAGGTTTAGTCCGGCGTGCTGACTTCTCTATTAAGTCTAGGTCGGGTTGCGGCGTATCATTTGGCCGAGGCCGGGCATGACCTAGGAAAGTGTGTCCGGCCGGAGTTAATTGAGCGAGGTGGGTAAGTTGGTGCACCCCCTGCAGGGAAGAAAACATCTATTGATAGCCTGTCCTACGGTAACGGACACTTGGAGTTGTATCCCGATCGATACAACTAGAACTTGATGCTGAGGCATGTAATGGAAATGATGGCTCTGGGATTGCTTTCTCGCAAGGAGTCAAGGAAGTGATCTCTGGGCGATGTTACAACATACTTACTAATATTATAATATGCCACTCTTATCTCTTCTGATCCTGCAAGAAGCTTGGAGCTGCTTGCAGATGCTGTTGGAAATATGCCCTAGAGGCAATAATAAAAGCATTATTATTATATTTCCTTGTTCATGATAATTGTCTTTATTCATGCTATAATTGTGTTATCCGGAAATCGTAATACATGTGTGAATAACAGACACCAACATGTCCCTAGTAAGCCTCTAGTTGACTAGCTCGTTGATCAACAGATAGTCATGGTTTCCTGGCTATGGACATAAGATGTCATTGATAACGAGATCACATCATTGGGAGAATGATGTGATGGACAAGACCCAATCCTAAAACATGGCATAAAGATCGTGTAGTTCGTTTGCTAGAGTTTTGCAATGTCAAGTATCTTTTCCTTAGACCATGAGATCGTGTAACTCCCGGATACCGTAGGAGTGCTTTGGGTGTACCAAACGTCACAACGTAACTGGGTGACTATAAAGGTATACTACGGGTATCTCCGAAAGTGTCTGTTGGGTTGACACGGATCAAGACTGGGATTTGTCACTCCGTATGACGGAGAGGTATCACTGGGCCCACTCGGTAATGCATCATCATAATGAGCTCAAAGTGACCAAGTGTCTGGTCACGGGATCATGCATTACGGTACGAGTAAAGTGACTTGCCGGTAACGAGATTGAACGAGGTATTGGGATACCGACGATCGAATCTCGGGCAAGTAATATATCGATTGACAAAGGGAATTGCATACGGGGTTGATTGAATCCTCGACATCGTGGTTCATCCGATGAGATCATCGTGGAGCATGTGGGAGCCAACATGGGTATCCAGATCCCGCTGTTGGTTATTGACCAGAGAGTCGTCTCGGTCATGTCTGCTTGTCTCCCGAACCCGTAGGGTCTACACACTTAAGGTTCGGTGACGCTAGGGTTGTGAAGATATGTATATGCAGTAACCCAAATGTTGTTCGGGGTCCCGGATGAGATCCCGGACGTCACGAGGAGTTCCAGAATGGTCCGGAGGTAAAGAATTATATATAGGATGTGCAGTTTCGGCCATCGGGACAAGTTTCGGGGTACCCGGTACTGTACCGGGACCACCGGAAGGGTCCCGGGGGTCCACCGGGTGGGGCCACCTTTCTCGGAGGGCCCCATGGGCTGAAATAGGAGGGAACCCAGCCCATAGTGGGCTGGGGCGCCAGCCCCCCCAAGGCCCATGCGCCTAGGGTTGGTGGGGGGGGGGGGGAAACCCTAAGGGGGGCGCCCCCTTGCTTGGGGGGCAAGCCCCCCCACCCCTGGCTGCCGCCCCCCCCTGGTAGATGCCATCTACCAGGGCCGGCGCCCCCCTGGCACCCCTATATATAGTGGGGGAGAGGAGGGACTTGATCCCCACGCATTTGGTGCTTCCCTCTCTCCCTGTTACTTCTTCCTCTCTCACAGTGCACGGCGAAGCCCTGCTGACGTGACGCCCTGCATCCACCACCACGCCGTCGTGCTGCTGGATCATCATCAACCTCTCCTTCCCCTTGCTGGATCAAGAAGGAGGAGACGTCTCCCGTCCCGTACGTGTGTTGAACGCGGAGGTGCCGTCCGTTTGGCACTGGTCATCGGTGATTTGGATCACGTCGTGTTCGACAACATCAACCTCGTTCTAACGAACGCTTCCGCTCGCGATCTACAAAGGTATGTAGATGAAATCTGAATACTCGTTGCTAGATGAACTCCTAGATGGATCTTGGTGAAGCCGTAGGAAAATTTTTGTTTTCTGCAACGTTCCCCAACAGTGGCATCATGAGCTAGGTCTATGCGTAGTTCTTCTTGCGCGAGTAGAACACAATTTGTTGTGGGCGTGGATTTGTCAACTTTCTTGCCGCTACTAGTCTTTTCTTGCTTCAGCGGTATTGTGGGATGAAGCGGCCCGGACCAACCTTACACGTACGCTTACGTGAGACCGGTTCCACCGACTAACATGCACTAGTTGCATAAGGTGGCTGGCGGGTGTCTGTCTCTCCCACTTTAGCTGGAGCGGATTCGATGAACAGGGTCCTTATGAAGGGTAAATAGAAGTTGACAAATCACGTTGTGGCTTTCACGTAGGTAAGAAAACGTTCTTGCTAGAACCCTAATTCAGCCACGTAAAACTTGCAACAACAATTAGAGGACGTCTAACTTGTTTTTGCAGCAAGTGGTTTGTGATATGATATGGCCAAAGTTGTGATGAATGATGAATGATCTATATGTGATGTATGAGATGTTCATGCTATTGTAATAGGAATCACGACTTGCATGTCGATGAGTATGACAACCGGCAGGAGCCATAGGAGTTGTCTTTATTCTTTTATATGACCTGCGTGTCATTGAGAAACGCCATGTAAATTACTTTACTTTATTGCTAAACGCGTTAGCCATAGTAGTAGAAGTAATAGTTGGCGAGCAACTTCATGGAGACACGATGATGGAGATCATGATGATGGAGATCATGGTGTCAAGCCGGTGACAAGATGATCATGGAGCCCCAAGATGGAGATCAAAGGAGCTATGTGATATTGGCCATATCATGTCACGTTTATTATTTGATTGCATGTGATGTTTATCATGTTTTTGCATCTTGTTTACTTAGAACGACGGTAGTAAATAAGATGATCCCTCATAATAATTTCAAGAACTGTTCCCCCTAACTGTGCACCGTTGCGACAGTTCGTTGTTTCGAAGCACCACGTGATGATCGGGTGTGATAGATTCTAACGTTCACATACAACGGGTGTAAGACAGATTTACACATGCAAACACTTAGGTTGACTTCACGAGCCTAGCATGTACAGACATGGCCTCGGAACATAGAAGACCGAAAGGTCGAGCATGAGTCGTATAGAAGATACGATCAACATGAAGATGTTCACCGACGTTGACTAGTCCGTCTCACGTGATGATCGGACACGGCCTAGTTAACTCGGATCATGTTATACTTAGATGACTAGAAGAGGGATGTCTATCTAAGTGGGAGTTCATAAATAATTTGATTTGATGAACTTAATTATCATGAACTTAGTCTAAATTTTTTTACAATATGTCTTGTAGATCAAATGGCCAACGTAGTCCTCAACTTCAACGCGTTCCTAGAGAAAACCAAGCTGAAAGACGATGGCAGCAACTATACGGACTGGGTCCGGAACCTGAGGATCATCCTCATAGCTGCCAAGAAAGATTATGTCCTACAAGCACCGCTGGGTGACGCACCTGTCCTCCCTGCTGAACAAGACGTTATGAACGCTTGGCAGGCACGTACCGATGACTACTCCCTCGTTCAGTGCGGCATGCTTTACAGTTTAGAACCGGGGCTCCAAAAGCGTTTTGAGAGACATGGAGCATATGAGATGTTCGAAGAGCTGAAAATGGTTTTTCAAGCTCATGCCCGGGTCGAGAGATATGAGGTCTCCGACAAGTTCTTCAGCTGTAAGATGGAGGAAAACAGTTCTGTCAGTGAGCACATACTCACGATGTCTGGATTACATAACCGCTTGACTCAGCTGGGAGTTAATCTCCCGGATGATGCGGTCATTGACAGAGTCCTCCAGTCGCTTCCACCGAGCTACAAGAGCTTTGTGATGAACTTCAATATGCAGGGGATGGAAAAGACCATTCCTGAAGTATTTGCTATGCTGAAATCAGCAGAGGTAGAAGTCAAGAAGGAACATCAAGTGTTGATGGTCAATAAAACCACTAAGTTCAAGAAGGGCAAGGGTAAGAAAGCCTTCAAGAAGGACGGCAAGGAGGTTGCCGCGCCCGGCAAGCAAGCTGCCGGGAAGAAGCCAAAGAATGGACCCAAGCCCGAAACTGAGTGTTTTTATTGCAAGGGAAGTGGTCACTGGAAGCGGAATTGCCCCAAATACTTAGCGGACAAGAAGGCCGGCAAAACAAAAGGTATATGTGATATACATGTAATTGATGTGTACCTAACCAGTACTCGTAGTAGCTCTTGGGTATTTGATACCGGTGCAGTTGCTCACATTTGTAACTCAAAGCAGGAGCTGCGGAATAAACGGAGACTGGCGAAGGACGAGGTGACGATGCGCGTCGGGAATGGTTCCAAGGTCGATGTGATCGCCGTCGGCACGCTGCCTCTTCATTTACCTACGGGATTAGTTTTAAACCTCAATAATTGTTATTTAGTGCCAGCTTTGAGCATGAACATTGTATCGGGATCTCGTTTAATTCGAGATGGCTACTCATTTAAATCCGAGAATAATGGTTGTTCCATTTATATGAGAGATATGTTTTATGGTCATGCTCCTATGGTGAATGGTTTATTCTTAATGAATCTCGAGCGTAATGCTACACATGTTCATAGTGTGAATACCAAAAGATGTAAGGTTGATAATGATAGTCCCACATACTTGTGGCACTGCCGCCTTGGTCACATAGGTGTCACACGCATGAAGAAGCTCCATGCAGATGGACTTTTAGAGTCTCTTGATTATGAATCATTTGACACGTGCGAACCATGCCTTATGGGTAAAATGACCAAGACTCCGTTCTCAGGAACAATGGAGCGAGCAACCAACTTGTTGGAAATCATACATACCGATGTGTGCGGTCCAATGAGTGTTGAGGCTCGCGGTGGCTATCGTTATGTTCTCACCCTCACTGATGATTTGAGTAGATATGGATATATTTACTTAATGAAGCACAAGTCTGAAACCTTTGAAAAGTTCAAGGAATTTCAGAGTGAGGTCGAGAATCAACGTGACAGGAAAATCAAGTTTCTACGATCAGATCGTGGAGGAGAATACTTGAGTCACGAATTTGGCACACACTTAAGAAAATGTGGAATAGTTTCACAACTCACGCCGCCTGGAACACCTCAGCGAAACGGTGTGTCCGAACGTCGTAATCGCACTCTATTAGATATGGTGCGGTCTATGATGTCTCTTACCGATCTACCGCTATCTTTTTGGGGCTATGCTTTAGAGACTGCCGCATTCACTTTAAATAGGGCTCCGTCGAAATCCGTTGAGACGACACCGTATGAATTATGGTTTGGGAAGAAACCTAAGCTGTCGTTTCTAAAAGTTTGGGGATGCGATGCTTATGTCAAGAAACTTCAACCTGAAAAGCTCGAACCCAAATCGGAAAAATGCGTCTTCATAGGATACCCAAAAGAAACTATTGGGTATACCTTCTACCTCAGATCCGAAGGCAAGATCTTTGTTGCCAAGAATGGGTCCTTTCTAGAGAAAGAGTTTCTCTCGAAAGAAGTAAGTGGGAGGAAAGTAGAACTAGATGAAGTATTGCCTCTTGAACCGGAAAATGGCACAACTCAAGAAAATGTTCCTGAGGTGCCAGCACCGACTAGAGAGGATGTAAATGATAATGATCAAGATACTTCTGATCTAGCTCCTACTGAAATTCGAAGGTCCACAAGGACACGTTCCGCACCAGAGTGGTATGGCAACCCTGTCTTGGAAATCATGTTGTTAGACAACGGTGAACCTTCGAACTATGAAGAAGCGATGGCGGGCCCGGATTCCGACAAATGGCTAGAAGCCATGAAATCCGAGATAGGATCCATGTATGAAAACGAAGTATGGACTTTGACTGACTTGCCCGTTGAACGGCGAGCCATAGAAAATAAATGGATCTTTAAGAAGAAGACAGACGCGGATGGTAATGTGACCATCTATAAAGCTCGGCTTGTCGCTAAGGGTTATCGACAAGTTCAAGGGGTTGACTACGATGAGACTTTCTCACCGGTAGCGAAGCTGAAGTCCGTCCGAATCATGTTAGCAATTGCCGCATTCTACGATTATGAAATATGGCAAATGGACGTCAAAACGGCATTCCTTAATGGTTTCCTTAAGGAAGAATTGTATATGATGCAGCCGGAGGGTTTTGTCGATCCTAAGAATGCTGACAAGGTGTGCAAGCTCCAACGCTCGATTTATGGGCTGGTGCAAGCATCTCGGAGTTGGAACATTCGCTTTGATGAGATGATCAAAGCGTTTGGGTTTACACAGACTTATGGAGAAGCCTGTGTTTACAAGAAAGTGAGTGGGAGCTCTGTAGCATTTCTCATATTATATGTAGATGACATACTTTTGATGGGAAATGATATAGAACTCTTGGACAGCATCAAGGCCTACTTGAATAAGAGTTTTTCAATGAAGGACCTTGGAGAAGCTGCTTATATATTAGGCATCAAGATCTATAGAGATAGATCGAGACGCCTCATAGGTCTTTCACAAAGCACATACCTTGATAAGATATTGAAGAAGTTCAATATGGATCAATCTAAGAAGGGGTTCTTGCCTGTGTTACAAGGTGTGAAATTGAGCTCGGCTCAAAGTCCGACCACGGCAGAAGAAATAGAAGAGATGAGTGTCATCCCCTATGCCTCAGCCATAGGTTCTATTATGTATGCCATGCTGTGTACCAGACCTGATGTAAACCTTGCCGTAAGTTTGGTAGGAAGGTACCAAAGTAATCCCGGCAAGGAACACTGGACAGCGGTCAAGAATATCCTGAAGTACCTGAAAAGGACCAAGGAGATGTTTCTCGTTTATGGAGGTGACGAAGAGCTCGTCGTAAAGGGTTACGTCGATGCTAGCTTCGACACAGATCTGGATGACTCAAAGTCACAAACCGGATACGTGTATATTTTGAATGGTGGGGCAGTAAGCTGGTGCAGTTGCAAGCAAAGCGTCGTGGAGGGATCTACATGTGAAGCGGAGTACATGGCAGCCTCGGAGGCAGCACATGAAGCAATTTGGGTGAAGGAGTTCATCACCGACCTCGGAGTCATACCCAATGCGTCGGGGCCGATCAAGCTCTTCTGTGACAACACTGGAGCTATTGCACTTGCCAAGGAGCCCAGGTTTCACAAGGAGACAAGGCACATCAAGCGTCGCTTCAACTCCATTCGTGAAAATGTTCAGGATGGAGACATAGATATTTGTAAAGTACATACGGACCTGAATGTAGCAGATCCGTTGACTAAACCTCTCCCTAGGGCAAAACATGATCAACACCAGAATTCCATGGGTGTTCGATTCATCACAATGTAACTAGATTATTGACTCTAGTGCAAGTGGGAGACTGTTGGAAATATGCCCTAGAGGCAATAATAAAAGCATTATTATTATATTTCCTTGTTCATGATAATTGTCTTTATTCATGCTATAATTGTGTTATCCGGAAATCGTAATACATGTGTGAATAACAGACACCAACATGTCCCTAGTAAGCCTCTAGTTGACTAGCTCGTTGATCAACAGATAGTCATGGTTTCCTGGCTATGGACATAAGATGTCATTGATAACGAGATCACATCATTGGGAGAATGATGTGATGGACAAGACCCAATCCTAAAACATGGCATAAAGATCGTGTAGTTCGTTTGCTAGAGTTTTGCAATGTCAAGTATCTTTTCCTTAGACCATGAGATCGTGTAACTCCCGGATACCGTAGGAGTGCTTTGGGTGTACCAAACGTCACAACGTAACTGGGTGACTATAAAGGTATACTACGGGTATCTCCGAAAGTGTCTGTTGGGTTGACACGGATCAAGACTGGGATTTGTCACTCCGTATGACGGAGAGGTATCACTGGGCCCACTCGGTAATGCATCATCATAATGAGCTCAAAGTGACCAAGTGTCTGGTCACGGGATCATGCATTACGGTACGAGTAAAGTGACTTGCCGGTAACGAGATTGAACGAGGTATTGGGATACCGACGATCGAATCTCGGGCAAGTAATATATCGATTGACAAAGGGAATTGCATACGGGGTTGATTGAATCCTCGACATCGTGGTTCATCCGATGAGATCATCGTGGAGCATTTCGGAGCCAACATGGGTATCCAGATCCCGCTGTTGGTTATTGACCAGAGAGTCGTCTCGGTCATGTCTGCTTGTCTCCCGAACCCGTAGGGTCTACACACTTAAGGTTCGGTGACGCTAGGGTTGTGAAGATATGTATATGCAGTAACCCGAATGTTGTTCGGGGTCCCGGATGAGATCCCGGACGTCACGAGGAGTTCCGGAATGGTCCGGAGGTAAAGAATTATATATAGGATGTGCAGTTTCGGCCATCGGGACAAGTTTCGGGGTACCCGGTACTGTACCGGGACCATCGGAAGGGTCCCGGGGGTCCACCGGGTGGGGCCACCTTTCCCGGAGGGCCCCATGGGCTGAAATAGGAGGGAACCCAGCCCATAGTGGGCTGGGGCGCCAGCCCCCCCAAGGCCCATGCGCCTAGGGTTGGTGGGGGGGGGGAACCCTAAGGGGGGCGCCCCCTTGCTTGGGGGGCAAGCCCCCCACCCCTGGCCGCCGCCCCCCCTGGTAGAAGCCATCTACCAGGGCTGGCGCCCCCCCTGGCACCCCTATATATAGTGGGGGAGAGGAGGGACTTGATCCCCACGCATTTGGTGCTTCCCTCTCTCCCTGTTACTTCTTCCTCTCTCACAGTGCACGGCGAAGCCCTGCTGACGTGACGCCCTGCATCCACCACCACGCCGTCGTGCTGCTGGATCATCATCAACCTCTCCTTCCCCTTGCTGGATCAAGAAGGAGGAGACGTCTCCCGTCCCGTACGTGTGTTGAACGCGGAGGTGCCGTCCGTTCGGCACTGGTCATCGGTGATTTGGATCACGTCGTGTTCGACAACATCAACCTCGTTCTAACGAACGCTTCCGCTCGCGATCTACAAAGGTATGTAGATGAAATCTGAATACTCGTTGCTAGATGAACTCCTAGATGGATCTTGGTGAAGCCGTAGGAAAATTTTTGTTTTCTGCAACGTTCCCCAACAGATGCTAGTCTTCGATAGGCTAGGCTTTCCCCTTCTCTTCTGGCATTCTGTAGTTCAATCCACAGATACTACCTATTTCATTGACACTGATGCATATGTAGTATAGATCCTTGCTTGCGAGTACTTTGAATGAGTACTCACGGTTGCTTTGCTCCCTCTTTCTCCCTTTTTCCATTCTTTCCGGATGTCGCAACCAGATGGTGTAGCC
Source organism: Triticum monococcum (assembly GCA_034509565.1). Taxonomy (NCBI): domain Eukaryota; kingdom Viridiplantae; phylum Streptophyta; class Magnoliopsida; order Poales; family Poaceae; genus Triticum; species Triticum monococcum. The sequence goes on along the minus strand of CM067843.1, from coordinate 57,450,197 downwards.
CAAGAACCAGACGCCACTGTCGACGACGACTACTACTACCATGAGGGTGCTTACTACTACGTGGAGGCCGCCACCGACCAAGAGTAGTTAGGAGGCTCCCAGGCAGGAGGCCTTGCCTTTTAGATCGTTGTTACTTTTGTGCTAGCCTTATTAAGGCAAACTTGTCCAACTTATGTCTGCACTCAGATATTGTTGCTTCTGCTGACTCGTCTGTATTCGAGCCCTTGAGGCCCCTGGCTTGTAATATAAAGTTGGTATTATTTTAATTTGTGTCTAGAGTTGTGTTGTGATATCTTCCCGTGAGTCCCTGATCTTGATCGTACACATTTGCGTGTATGATTAGTATACGATTGAAGCGGGGGCGTCATAGACCCCAAGTAGGATTCCTCCTACTTGGGCGCCCGCTTTGGTTGCTCCTCCCTCCCTCCCACCTATATATATATGGGAGGAGGGCGCCTAGCACACAACAGACAATTGCCTAGCCGGCGCCCCCTCCACCGTTTACACCACTGGTCATATTTTTCGTAGTGCTTAGGCGAAGCCCTGTGGAGATAGCTTCACCATCATCGTCACCACGCCGCCATGCTGCCGGAACTCATCTACTAGCTCGCCGTCTTGCTGGATCAAGAAGGCAGAGGATGTCACCGAGCTGAACTTGTGCAGAATGCGGAGGTGCCGTACGTTCGGTACTTGATCGGTTGGAGCGCGAAGAAGTTCGACTACATCAACCGCGTTGTTTAACGCTTCTGCTTATGGTCTATGAGGGTACGTAGACACACTCTCCCCTCTCGTTGCTATGCATCTCCATGGATAGATCTTGCGTGTGCGTTAAATTTTTTGTTTTCCATGCTACGTTCCCCAACACCTTTGTCACCGGATTTTGAGGTTCTATACTTCAAGCAGAAATAAGGAGAATATTAGATGCTTGGTATAGGTTAATGAAATCCTACCGCGGTTGTAATCTAAAGGGGGATGCAAAGAATATTTCAAATTGTTTTTTATCAAGTTTCAGAGTGTTTTTAATCAACTTTGAGAGTGCTTTTCCTGAAGGCATAAGTGGACGATTTGGACAATATAATAGAACAATTAAGTAATAACAATCTGATGGTCAAAGAAATATATAACAACCAAGCATTCATTTGGATAAGACCCAAGCAGCCCACCCTAGATCAGATTTGTACAATACAGTAGTACTCGTAAGGTTTCTTGCGGTAAACTAACATGCACACGATAGAGAAGGTGAATGAAGAGAATAATAAGTTAACATACCTCCCAAAATTACTGTGTAAGGTCACATCTTTAATCTTTACCCAGTGCATGGAGGCCCTCTACTATCATCAGAACAATTAATGCTTGGAAGGATTGCCGTATACTATCCTATAGAATAATTAAACATCATATAGGCTGCACAGAAGAATTCATCGGGGAAATAATTCATACTATGCGATACGAGTATTATAAATACACCAGCACCTAGGCACTTTTGTTATCTTGCTGCAGATTGTGATCCGGTGATGAATATGTGTTGATAGATCAGCGGGTCCTAAAGAAAAAAGATAGACCAGCGTCCAAGGCAAGTTTTGTGATTTTTTAACCTTCAGAGACCATTATACCAAAATACCTAGGATTACAATGATTTCTCAAACAAAGAAAAGGAAATTAATCCTGACAAAGCGCAAATGCAACACAACCTTTGGCACAGCAAGCACTCAGCCCACTACTGTGCCGCATTCTCGGCCAACCGACGACCATGAAGGTGGGATCCATCTTATCTGGCGCGGCTCCGGTGACCGCCGGCGACGGGAGCAGGGGATGCGGCGGAGGAAGCGCCAGGTCGGGTAAACCACGAAATCGTTGACAGCTAAAAAATGGCGACGTAAAGGAGGGCGCAGACCTCAGTAGGATTGAGGAAGGGCTCACCATCGATGGAGGGCGTGGCGGTCCAATTCGGCCGAGGTTGTAGCTGGCGGGGTGACCGATCACCGAGCATTCGTGCGCAGACTCTGATGGCGAGAATCGGTGCAGGGTTGCGTTGTTTCAGAGGTTGTCGATGCAGCGGCGCGACAGGTGAGAAGGTGGACAGCATGGCGATTGGATCGGGAGGAGGTGGAGAGGTGGTGGCGTGCGTTTCTCTAGCTTTTGTTAGTTGTTTTCTTTTAGTGGCGACGGTCTCTATTTTTTTCTCGTTTCTGTTTTCGTGCGTGCGAACAAACTGGGAAGAGGATTAGTCAATTGGATTTTCCCCTTAAAATATGTTATTTGTTTTAGGAGTAGAAAGAAGATTAGTCAATTGGATTTTCCTCTTAAAATCTGTTATTTGTTTCCTTAAAATCCGTTATTTGTTTCCTAAAGCAAATTGCATCTATGATATGGGTCGGTTGATTTGGATAAGTTAGGAAAGTTAGATCTGTGACTTTTTGTACGGTTTGAAAGCGTTGTTTACAAGGAAATAGTGGAGAAAAAAATAAACTAGTGGGGTGGTGAGAGGGGAAGCGAAAAAAACCAGACGAAAGTGGGAGACGAAAAAAAACCATGGAGGCTATCCTACCAAGTAACACATCTCTACTGCTAAAGCGGAAGAATCTGGAAGAATTTGAGGGAGGTCCGATTCTTAAGATTTCAAGAGAATCGTTCAAAAGAACTGATCCTAAAGTATAATAACTTATTACTCATTTGGTCATTGGTCCAGTAGCGGAGTTGGCCCCTTGTTCACAACTTTCAGGTCCAAGGAACTGCAAGAAGTTACCACGACAAATGTACATATCCTCCAGCATGTTCCATGGCCAGTAGCAGCCCAGCCTCGTGTGAATAGTGAATGTCAGCTATTGCATTTCATCCACAAGAGGAAAAAACAAGAAAATGATATTATTATTTATTTATTTTCAAGAATTCTTCTATCAATGCAATGATAGGCAAAGCTATTCGCAAAAAAAAGAAGAAGAACAAGATTAGTACAATCTCGGTCGTTTTTGGCCCGTGAGTGAGCCATGCCGTCCGATTGGATGAGGAGCGAGCGGTCAGCCTTGAGCCTGTGAGCCCGTGACTGGCCCAAGCCCCTCCCACAGCCTTCTTTTCCCCCGACCCGCACTGCACTGAACCGAGCGCGTCTAGGTTGCTTCACTCCCCGCCGCCGGCCTCTCGCGTCGCGCCTCTCCAACCCATCCCGCCAGCCACGCTGCTCGCCGCCGACCCGTTCCGCTACCTCCGCCGACCACGGGACTCACCAATTTCCTCGCGCCGACGACGCCTCCGCGACGACCGCCGTCGAGCTCTTCTTCTCCGGCCGCGTACCCAACTCTCCCGTGGCAGGGCCCCGTGCAATGCAGCCTGTCGAGGACATGGATCAGGTGAGCATGATGTCCCCTTCTCTCATTCTTCTTTATGGGCTTTGCTTTGGATGGGATTTCGGCTGCGCATGCTTATATCCATGGATGGTTTCCCCCCCTTTCATGTAGATCGTGGTCAATCGTGCTAGAATTGACCACCAGACGCACCTACACTTGCGTACGTCTGTGGTGCCGATCCTAATCTATTATAACAGACAGCCCATATCGGGTAAGCCAAAAGATTTGAGTCAACCAGCGGGTCTTTTTCCTGGCATTGTTACTGTTTCTGCTGGAAACTTTTGTCATATAATAGCAGCTGCAAGGTCACTCTTTCCAAGAATTCCAGATCTATTCAGATTTGAAATTCTCTTTCCCAATGGAACAACCGTAGACACCAGGAACATTGTTGTAGAACAAGGAGAAACATTGGCCGCTTTCTTTGTCTTTGGTTCAATTGGAGATGTCAATGAAGTGCGGTTTGTTGATCAACCTGTTTCACGAAATCATAGCATCAAGATGTTTGGATATTATCTTAGTCCATTTCCACCAAGGCTACCCATAAGTGAATTATGTGATGGATTTGCCAGGTAAGACTTCTGCACTGATTATGGGTTGATTGTTTTTTCTTTTCTTTTTCCTTTCTGTTTGCTAATATTCAAAAACAGCCATCCAGGTGATCGATTTTTTCGACACGACTGCACACCATCACATATTTCTGCTCGTGGGTCAGCTGTTTTCAACGACCAAGAAAGATTGGTTGGCATATCATATGAGCGTCATGGTTTAACAAAGGCCCTGGATGTCGAGGGCATAAGATATGAACTTTTACAGATTTACGGAGGAATGAATGAGATGGTATGCGCTTTTCTTTATAACAAAGTCTATAAATAAATATTTTATTATTATGATGCTTCTGATATTACCCCTTTCCTATCTAGTCCATTTTGCAGATTGTAGAACATATAAGAGCTCTAGGTGAAGTAAGAGCTGCGAATCTTGCAGGCCCTTCTTGATGGTACTACTCTTTTATGTATAATATCTACGTAAATTTCATCATTTTTACATATTTTAATCATTTGAAACTTGACAACAAGGATGATAATATTTTACATATTTTAATCATTTGAAACCCTGCGGCAGGATTTGCTACTGTTGCAAACTTGCAATATATCAACAAAGTAACTTTATGACGACAAAGTAGAAATATAAGTCGCTGCACCAAATGATTGCAAAACCACAAGGATGTAATATTAGTACGTTTAAAAAAAAAGATGTACATCTAGTTGAATACAGTTCCCATTGAAATATTCATTGCCGTTGGCTTAAGCCTTGCCTCTTTCGACACGCATACTCTTGTGTTACTACAGAATAGCACAAGCCTCGGGAGAAGGTCTATTGCACAAATTAGTGCAAAGCAGTATCCCTAGTCTAGCTCAAAACTAAGTGAACAACTGCAGGGTGTTTGTGTAGTGCTCGTCACTCAGTTTTTTTAGCTGTGGAGCAACTCAGCATATATAAGGTTTATCATGGCCTACAATGTTTAACTAAAAAGTTTGAGATTCTTGTGATCAATTGGTCTTTTTGCGTAGCCTGCCGTTAAAACTTCTGAGTTCTAATTCATTTCCTTGACCACTTTCATCTGTGTGCCAATTCCTACAAGTAGTATACTTCGACTTGGCCTTGCATGCACGCTTTGTTCAGGCATGCAACCAATCAAAGTACTTGTACACGAAGCAATCACCAACTCAGTTCTAAGCTCTCAGGAATTAGGTTCTTACTGTACTTTCGGAGATTTGCATTCGAAGTTGTTCAATCAGCAATCAATCATACATGGTGCTAGTAAGTATATAGTACGTACCAGGTGTCATATATATACAAGTAGCACGAAGTGCACTTGGTGAAAACTAAACCATTACAGGACTCTGCTTGTGTAGTTCACGCATCGCTACAAAACATTGCCTAGTATACAAATAATACAAGAGGATTTGTATATGTTATAACCTGCTATCCAAAATAGCCTGAACCTAGCCTAACTTTTATTGGATGACCCAAAGGCTGTTGTCGCATATACGGTAGCTACTGCTTTAACTGAAAATAAACCTACCGTTGCCTGCTCTGTGATTTCAGAGTAGCATGGTTTAATTCGTTTATGACCTCTGCGTTTTATTCAGAAACAAGCATGCACCAAGATACTCACTCAGAAGCAAAATCCAGGATATCTTGTAATTAGCATAGGATAGAACAGATCAATATGGGACCAAGATATGCTATACTTTACATTGCCTACTTAGTGTTTTGATGTTTTCCAGTTAATTATTGCACATGGTTATTGTTTTATCAAGCTCTAACGTATCCTCTCTTTATCCCTCTTAATATAGAAAATATACCGTAGGGGTTTCCCCTACCTACTTTTCAGTCGTCAAAAGAAACTGGAACACATTTTTGAATGCTATGACTAACAGATATACAATTTTTTGGATTTTCTTATTGATATTTTTAATCAAAATATACCTTTATTGTAGGTACTGTACTGTATGCGATGTGAATGTATGACTATCTGATCAAGATGATTGTCAGAGGGCTAATATATTTTTTATGACCATTTTCATCTAGGAATGGGCATGCCTGATGCATGTCGTAGCTAGACCTCTAGATGGGATCGCAGGTGCGATTGGAAGCCATGTACACTTGCTTGAGTTGCTTCCGCAGGAGCCAGAATGATCATTTGCAAAGCAACATCGTCCAGAGAAGTGCAGGGTTTTTTTCTTCTATTAGACATAATATGGATCCCATGTACTGATCTAGAGTATATGTACTAGTTAACGCTTGCGTTAAACAAACCCATCACATGGTCATGTATGTAATTTTCGGGTGTGGTTTGTATCCTGACAGATTTCTGTGACGGTAGATGAGCGGTGACATTGCGGTAGATGAGTATGTGTATTCATTTATACTGTGTTCGTATGAACAGAAATAGGGATAGGTTGTGGCGGTGCGCTGCATGGCGTTGTTGCCAGTTGAGACAAAGGGCGTGTTTGGGTCTCGTAGCAGAGGTTGTCTGCATAGTATACACTTCCCAGTTGGGCCTGGCTGAGAGAAAACAAACAAAAATCAACATCTGCATATAGTTTGATTGCCTGCATGGGGCGAAATGAAAGGCGGCATGGTTTGGTTGGCCGCTTGCTTAGACGGAAATACAAGGCATGGTGTTTGATTTCATGCAACGCGTAACCTCTTCAGTGAGGCGGTGAGATTACCAGGACACATGGGCGTGTAGAACAACCCAAAGACAGACAAAAGATAGCATATTAACATAGTTCTAAACCATAGCAAATAGTTTTAAACATAGTACCACACTTAAACATAGCAGTTTTCAATCAAAGCAGTATGATATAGTCGATACTAAACCAGCTGGAGCAATGGAGAGCTGTCTTAGCCGTTCATGGCGAAGGCGTCGTCGTGTCTCCCACACTTGGTCACCACTTCAATACCGTCGTCGTCGAAGATGACGACCTTGAGCGTGTCGGGAGTCAGCAACTTGAAGGTCACCATGTAACCCGATCTTGATCTGATAGACGACGACGAAGGTGGCCCAACCCTCATCGAGGGTGACCATGTCGTTCATCAGCCTCACAGTGACCCTCCATGAGCAACATGTGTTCGTCTTCAGCTTGAGCATCGTTGTCACGACGAGGAAGTGCTTGGTGAAGTCTAGGGGCATTGGTATGCACTCGAGCTTCAGGGCAAGTATCTCCTTGCAAAAGTGAGTTGGCCCACCCTCCTCATAGTACTGCGCGTAGTTTTGGCGCTTGCCGCTAGGGGGCTCCTCCATGACGACCTCGTCGTCCGTGGGCTACACCTCCTTGGTCATGTGCAGCACCACCTCCTTGCCCTTGTCATTATTCTCCGTCTCGATCTACGTTATGAACATCACAAAAGTTCATGGCGTTATGAAGAGCACAAAGTTCAAAGGTTGATCGCCACTAAAACCTATCGTCCAAAGCCCCAATATTTACCCACCCCAACGATCACTACTTACCCACAACCACACTCTCTCGTCTCTGTCTCTCACTCTTCCTCCTATCCATCTCCATGAGCTCCAACCCTAGTCTCAAGCTCAAACGAGTCGAGTTACCGAGTGCTCATTAAGCTCACCGAGCTTCGAGCTTTATGTCCATCCCTAACCCCAACCCCTTTCCTTGGGGCATTGGATGGAGGGCTTTCTTCCTCGGGTGCTCGCTCGGTGACCGCACCAAGTTTGAGAACACCATTGAAGTGTGCTCGAACTTCAGCAGCATCGAAGACATGCACAACAAGGTAGACGTTGTGGTGAAGAAGGCGACGGTGGAGGAGTTGAAGACGTAGATTCCTGACCCAACGAAGGGTGCTATGTCAGTCGACATCCTTCGCTGGGCCATGAATCAGGCCGACTCTAGCCCAGTGTCGCTGGATAGAGGGCAAGGTGGGCCAAGTACAGGGAGTACATGGCTCCTCATGAACAGCGTGCCGCAGCGTACGTGAATAGGACTTTGGTGGCGCTGGAGGAGGACGAAGAAGTGGTGGAGATGGTTTTCAGGGCGTCGGAGCCAAGCCAACATACTTTGCCAATCGATCTGGACTCTGGCGAGGACGACGAGACGGTGGTCCAGTCAGAGGACAAGAACAAGGCCACCCACCACTAAAACCGCCTCCAGGGTCGCCGAGGCTAAGATTAGAAACTATTGTTTAAGATTAACCTTTTATCCCCATTCCCCTTGTACTCAATCCGGATCGGAACCCTAAATCCATCGCCATTAGGAACTCATGATGAATTTATGATCACTACTACGGCTATTTACCCTAATACGTCTCCAACGTATCTATAAATTTTTATTGTTTCATGCTATTATATTAGCTGTTCTGGATTTTTATATGCATTATTATGTTATTTTATATTATTTTTGGGACTAACTTATTAACCTAGAGCCCAGCGCCAGTTTCTGTTTTTCCTTGTTTTTGTGTTTCGCAGAAAAGAAATACCAAACGGAGTCGAAACGGAATAAAACTTCATGATGATTTTGTTGGGGAACGTAGTAATTTCAAAATTTTCCTACGCACACGCAAGATCATGGTGATGCATAGCAACAAGAGGGGAGAGTGTTGTCTACGTACCCTCGTAGACCGAAGCGGAAGCGTTGACGCAACGTAGAGGAAGTAGTCGTACGTCTTCCCGATCCGACCGATCCAAGCACCGTTACTCCGGCACCTCCGAGTTCTTGGCACACGTTCAGCTCGATGACGATCCTCGGGCTCCGATCCAGCAAAGCGTCTGGGAGGAGTTCCGTCAGCACGACGGCGTGGTAACGATCTTGATGTTCTACCGTCGCAGGGCTTTGCCTAAGCACCGCTACAATATGACCGAGGTGGAATATGGTGGAGGGGGGCACCGCACACGGCTAAGGAACGATCATGAAGATCAACTTGTGTGTCATGGGGTGCCCCCCTGCCCCCGTATATAAAGGAGCAAGGGGGAGGAGGCCGGCCCTAGGAGGGGCGCGCCAGGGAGTAGGATTCCTACTCCTAGTTGGAGTAGGTTTCCTCCTTTCCTAGTCCAACTAGGAGAAGGAGGGAAAGGGAGGAAGAGGGGAAGGAAGGGAGAGAGGGGCCGCGCCCCAAAGCCCTTGTCCAATTCGGACTGGGCTTGGGAGGGGCGCGCGCCACCTCCTGGTCCTTCCCACTAAGGCCCATTAAGGCCCATTGCTTCTTCCTCGTATTCCCGTAACTCCCCGGTACCTCCGAAAATACCCGAATCACTCGGAACCTTTCCGATGTCCAAATATAGTCGTCCAATATATCGATCTTTACGTCTCGACCATTTCGAGACTCCTCGTCATGTCCCCGATCTCATCTGGGACTCCGAACTCCTTCGGTACATCAAAACTCATAAACTCATAATATAACTGTCATCGAAACCTTAAGCGTGCGGACCCTACGGTTCGAGAACAATGTAGACATGACCGAGACATGTCTCCGGTCAATAACCAATAGCGGAACCTGGATGCTCATATTGGCTCCTACATATTCTACGAAGATCTTTATCGGTCAGACAGCATAACAATATACGTTGTTCCCTTTGTCATCGGTATGTTACTTGCCCGAGATTCGATCGTCGGTATCTCAATACCTAGTTCAATCTCGTTACCGGCAAGTCTCTTTACTCGTTCCGTAATATATCATCTCGCAACTAACTCATTAGTTGCAATGCTTGCAAGGCTTATGTGATGTGCATTACCGAGAGGGCCCAAAGATACCTCTCCGACAATCGGAGTGACAAATCCTAATCTCGAAATACGCCAACCCAACATGTACCTTTGGAGACACCTGTAGAGCTCCTTTATAATCACCCAGTTACGTTGTGACGTTTGGTATCACACAAAGTGTTCCTCCGGTAAACGGGAGTTGCATAATCTCATAGTCATAGGAACATGTATAAGTCATGAAGAAAGCAATAGCAACATACTAAACGATCAAGTGCTAAGCTAACGAAATGAGTCATGTCAATCACAACATTCTCCTAATGATGTGATCCCGTTAATCAAATAACAACTCTTTGTCCATGGTTAGGAAACATAACCATCTTTGATTAACGAGCTAGTCAAGTAGAGGCATACTAGTGACACTCTATTTGTCTATGTATTCACACATGTATTATGTTTCCGGTTAATACAATTCTAGCATGAATAATAAACATTTATCATGAAATAAGGAAATAAATAATAACTTTATTATTGCCTCTAGGGCATATTTCCTTCAGTCTCCCACTTGCACTAGAGTCAATAATCTAGTTCACATCGTCATGTGATCTAACATCAATAGTTCACATCATCATGTGATTAACACCCATAGTTCACATCACCATGTGACCAACACTCGAAGGGTTTACTAGAGTCAATAATCTAGTTCACATCGCTATGTGATTAATACCCAAAGAGTACTAAGGTGTGATCATGTTTTGCTTGTGAGAGAAGTTTAGTCAACGGGTCTGCCATATTCAGATCCGTATGTATTTTGCAAAATTCTATGTCTACAATGCTCTACACGGAGCTACTATAGCTAATTGCTCCCACTTTCAATATGTATCCAGATTGAGACTTAGAGTCATCTAGATCAGTGTCAAAATTTGCATCGACATAACCCTTTACGACGAACCTTTTTGTCACGTCCATAATTGAGAAACATATCCTTATTCCACTAAGGATAATTTTGACAGCTGTCCAGTGATCTACCCCTAGATCACTATTGTACTCCCTTGCCAAAATCAGTGTAGGGTATACAATAGATCTGATATACAGCATGGCATACTTTATAGAACCTATGACTGAGGCATAGGGAATGACTTTCATTCTCTTTCTATCTTCTGCCGTGGTCGGGCTTTGAGTCTTACTCAATTTCACACCTTGTAACACAGGCAAGAACTCTTTCTTTGACTGTTCCATTTTGAACTACTTCAAAATCTTGTCAAGGTATGTACTCATTGAAAAAACTTATCAAGCGTCTTGATCTATCTCTATAGATCTTTGATGCTCAATATGTAAGCAGCTTCACCGAGGTCTTTCTTTGAAAAACTCCTTTCAAATACTCCTTTAGGCTTTCCAGAAAATTCTACATTATTTTCGATCAACAATATGTCATTCACATATACTTATCAGAAATGCTGTAGTGCTCCCACTCACTTTCTTGTAAATACAGGCTTCACCGCAAGTCTGTATAAAACTATATGCTTTGATCAACTTATCAAAGCGTGTATTCCAACTCCGAGATGCTTGCACCAGTCCATATATGGATCGCTGGAGCTTACATATTTTGTTAGCACCTTTAGGATTGACAAAACCTTCTGGTTGCATCATATACAACTCTTCTTTAAGAAATCCATTAAGGATTGCAGTTTTGTTATCCATTTGCCAGATTTCATAAAATGCGGCAATTGCTAACATGATTCGGACAAATTTTAAGCATCGATACGAGTGAGAAAATCTCATTGTAGTCAACACCTTGAACTTTGTCAAAAACCTTTTTGGACAAGTCTAGCTTTGTAGATAGTAACACTACTATCAGCGTCCGTCTTCCTCTTGAAGATCCATTTAATCTCAATGGCTTGCCGATCATCGGGCAAGTCAATCAAAGTCTATACTTTGTTCTCATACATGGATCTCATCTCAGATTTCATGGCCTCAAGCCATTTCGCGAAATCTGGGCTCATCATCGCTTCCTCATAGTTCGTAGGTTCGTCATGGTCAAGTAACATGACCTCCAGAACAGGATTACCGTACCACTCTGGTGCGGATCTCACTCTGGTTTACCTACGAGGTTTGGTAGTAACTAGATCTGAAGTTACATGATCATCATCATTAGCTTCCTCACTAATTGGTGTAGTAGTCATAGGAACAAATTTCTGTGATGAACTACTTTCCAATAAGGGAGAAGGTACAATTACCTTATCAAGTTCTACTTTCCTCCAACTCACTTCTTTGAGAGAAACTCCTTCTCTAGAAAGGATCCATTCTTAGCAACGAATGTCTTGCCTTCGGATCTGTGATAGAAGGTGTACCCAACAGTCTCCTTTGGGTATCCTATGAAGACATATTTCTCCGATTTGGGTTTGAGCTTATCAGGATGAAACTTTTTCATATAAGCATCACAATCCCAAACTTTAAGAAACGACAACTTTGGTTTCTTGCCAAACCATAGTTCATACTGTGTCATCTCAACGGACTTAGATGGTGCCCCTTTTTTAACATGAATGCAGCTGTCTCTAATGCATGATCCCAAAACGATATTGGTAAATCAGTAAGAAACATCGTAGATTGTACTATATCCAATAAAGTACGGTTATGATGTTCGGACACACCATTATGCTGTGGTGTTTCAGGTGGCATGAGTTTGTGAAACTATTCCACATTGTTTTAATTGAAGACCAAACTCGTAACTCAAATATTCTCCTCCACGATCATATCATAGAAACTTTTATTTTCTTGTTACGATGATTCTCCACTTCACTCTGAAAACCTTTGAACATTTTTCAAATGTTTCAGACTTGTGTTTCATCAAGTAGATATACCCATATCTGCTTAAATCATCTGTGAAGTTCAGAAAATAACCCGCCGTGAGCCTTAACACTCATCGGATCGCATACATCAGTATGTATTATTTCCAATAAGTCAATTGCTCGCTCCATTGTTCCGGAGAACGGTGTTTTAGTCATCTTGCCCATATGGTTCGCAAGCATCAAGTGATTCCAAAAACCCATCAGCATGGAGTTTCTTCATGCGCTTTACACCAATATGACCTAAACGGCAGTGCCACAAATAAGTTGCACTATCATTATTAACTTTGCATCTTTTGGTTTCAATATTATGAATATGTGTATCACTACGATCGAGATCCAACGAACCATTTTCATTGGATGTGTAACCATATAAGGTTTTATTCATGTAAACAGAACAACAATTTATTCTCTTACTTAAATGAATAACCGTATTGCAATAAACATGATCAAATCATATTTATGCTCAACGCAAACACCAAATAACACTTATTTAGGTTCAACACTAATCCCGAAAATATAGGGAGTGTGCGATGATGATCATATCAATCTTGGAACCACTTCCAACACACATCGTCACTTCACCCTTAACTAGTCTCTGTTTATTCTGCAATTCCCGTTTCGAGTTACTAATCTTAGCAACTGAACTAGTATCAAATACTGAGGGGTTGCTATAAACACTAGTAAAGTACACATCAATAACATGTATATCAAATATACTTATGTTCACTTTGCCATCCTTCTTATCCACCAATCACTTGGGGTAGTTCCGCTTCCAGTGACCAGTCCCTTTGCAGTAGAAGCACTTAGTCTCAGGCTTAGGACCAGACTTGGGCTTCTTCACTTGAGCAGCAACTTGATTGCCGTTCTTCTTGAAGTTGCCCTTCTTCCCTTTGACCTTTTCTTGAAACTAGTGATCTTGTCAACCATCAACACTTGATGTTTTTCTTGATTTCTACCTTCGTCGATTTCAGCATCATGAAGAGCTTGCGAATCGTTTCCGTTATCCCTTGCATACTATAGTTCATCACGAAGTTCTACTAACTTGGTGATGGTGACTAGAGAATTCTGTCAATCACTATCTTATCTGGAAGATTAACTCCCACTTGATTCAAGTGATTGTAGTACCCAGACAATCTGAGCACATGCTCACTGCTTGAGTGATTCTCCTCCATCTTGTAGCTATAGAACTTGTTGGAGACTTCATTCTCTCAAGGTATTTGCTTGAAATATTAACTTCAACTCCTGGAACATCTCATATGGTCCATGACGTTCAAAACGTCTTTGAAGTCCCGATTCTAAGCCGTTAAGCATGGTGCACTTAAACTATCAAGTAGTCATCATATTGAGCTAGCCAAACGTTCATAACGTCTGCATCTGCTCCTGCAATAGGTCAGTCACCTAGCGGTGCATCAAGGACATAATTCTTCTGTGCAGCAATGAGGATAAACCTCAGATCACGGATCCAATCCGCATCATTGCTACTAACATCTTTCAACTTAGTTTTCTCTAGGAACATATATATAACATAGGGAAGCAACAACGCGAGCTATTGATCTACAACATAGATATGCTAATACTACCAGGACTAAGTTCATGATAAATTTAAGTTCAATTAATCATATTACTTAAGAACTCCCACTTAGATAGACATCCCTCTAATCCTCTAAGTGATCACGTGATCCAAATCAACTAAACCATAACCGATCATCACGTGAAATGGAGTAGCTTTCAATGGTGAACATCACTATGTTGATCATATCTACTATATGATTCACGCTCGACCTTTCGGTCTCAGTGTTCCGAGGCCATATCTGCATATGCTAGGCTCGTCAAGTTTAACCCGAGTATTCCGCGTGTGCAAAACTGGCTTGCACCCATTGTAGATGGACGTAGAGCCTATCACACCCGATCATCATGTGGTGTCTGGGCACGACGAACTTTGGCAATGATGCATACTCAGGGAGAACACTTATACCTTGAAATTTAGTGAGAGATCATCTTATAATGCTACCATCAAACAAAGCAAGATAAGATGCATAAAAGATAAACATCACATGCAATCAAAATATGTGACATGATATGGCCATCATCATCTTGTGCTTTTGATCTCCATCTTCAAAGTACTGTCATGATTTCCATCGTCACCGGCATGACACCATGATCTCCATCATCTTGATCTATATCAATGTGTCGTCATATGGTCGTCTCGCCAACTATTGCTCTTGCAACTATTGCTATCGCATAGCGATAAAGTAAAGCAATTATTTGGCACTTGCATCTTATGCAATAGAGAGACAACCATAAGGCTTTTGCCAGTTCCCGATAATTTCAACAAAACATGATCATTTCATACAACAACTTATATCTCATCACGTCTTGACCATATCACATCACAACATGCCCTGCAAAAACAAGTTAGACGTCCTCTACTTTGTTGTTGCAAATTTTACGTGGTTGCTACGGGCTGAGCAACAACCGTTCTTACCTACGCATCAAAACCACAACGATAGTTTGTCAAGTTGGTGCTGTTTTAACCTTCGCAAGGACCGGGCATAGCCACACTTGGTTCAACTAAAGTTGGAGAAACTGACACCCGCCAGCCACCTGTGTGCAAAGCACGTCGGTAGAACCAGTCTCGCGTAAGTGTACGCGTAATGTCGGTCCGGGCTGCTTCATCCAACAATACCGCCGAACCAAAGTATGACATGCTGGTAAGCAGTATGACTTATATCGCCCACAACTCACTTGTGTTCTACTCGTGCATATAACATCAACACATAAAACCTAGGCTCTGATACCACTGTTGGGGAACATAGTAATTTCAAAAATTTCCTACGCACACGCAAGATCATGGTGATGCATAGCAACAAGAGGGGAGAGTGTTGTCTACGTACCCTCATAGACCGAAGCGGAAGCATTGACACAACGTAGAGGAAGTAGTCGTACGTCTTCCCGATCCGACCGATCCAAGCACCGTTACTCCGGCACCTCCGAGTTCTTGGCACACGTTCAGCTCGATGACGATCCCCGGGCTCCGATCCAGCAAAGCGTCGGGGAGGAGTTTGAAGGAAATATGCCCTAGAGGCAATAATAAAGTTATTATTTATTTCCTTATATCATGATAAATGTTTATTATTCATGCTAGAATTGTATTAACCGGAAACATAATACATGTGTGAATACATAGACAAACAGAGTGTCACTAGTATGCCTCTACTTGACTAGCTCGTTAATCAAAGATGGTTATGTTTCCTAACCATGAACAAAGAGTTGTTATTTGATTAACGAGGTCACATCATTAGTTGAATGATCTGATTGACATGACCCATTCTATTAGCTTAGCACCCGATCGTTTAGTATGTTGCTATTGCTTTCTTCATGACTTATACATGTTCCTATGACTATGAGATTATGCAACTCCCGTTTGCCGGAGGAACACTTTGTGTGCTACCAAATGTCACAATGTAAATGGGTGATTATAAAGGAGCTCTACAGGTGTCTCCAATGGTAGATGTTGGGTTGGCGTATTTCGAGAATAGGATTTGTCACTCCGATTGTCGGAGAGGTATCTCTGGGCCCTCTCGGTAATGCACATCACATAAGCCTTGCAAGCATTGCAACTAATGAGTTAGTTGCGGGATGATGTATTACGGAACGAGTAAAGAGACTTGCCGGTAACGAGATTGAACTAGGTATTGGATACCGACGATCGAATCTCGGGCAAGTAACATACCGATGACAAAGGGAACAACATATGTTGTTATGCGGTCTGACCGATAAAGATCTTCGTAGAATATGTAGGAGCCAATATGGGCATCCAGGTCCCGCTATTGGTTATTGAC
Source organism: Triticum monococcum (assembly GCA_034509565.1). NCBI lineage: Eukaryota > Viridiplantae > Streptophyta > Magnoliopsida > Poales > Poaceae > Triticum > Triticum monococcum. The sequence continues at coordinate 57,433,944 of CM067843.1, read as the reverse complement.
CGGAGACGTGTCTCGGTCATGTCTACATTGCTCTCGAACCCGTAGGGTCCGCACGCTTAAGGTTTCGATGACAGTTATATTATGAGTTTATGAGTTTTGATGTACCGAAGGAGTTCGGAGTCCCGGATGAGATCGGGGACATGACGAGGAGTCTCGAAATGGTCGAGACGTAAAGATCGATATATTGGACGACTATATTCGGACATCGGAAAGGTTCCGAGTGATTCGGGTATTTTTCGGAGTACCAGGTAGTTACGGGAGAAGCAATGGGCCTTGATGGGCTTTAGTGGGAAAAGGAGAAAGGCCAAGGGGCTGCTGCGCCCCCCTCCCCTCTAGTCCGAATTGGACTAGGGAAAAGGTGGCCGGCCACCTTTCCTTCTCCTCCACTTCCTTCTCCCTTCCTCCCCTCTTGGTGGACTCCTACTAGGACTTGGAGTCCTAGTAGGACTCCACACCTGGCGCGCCTCTCCTATGGCTGGCCTCCTCCCCCTTGCTCCTTTATATACGGGGGCAGGGGCACCTCTAGACACACAAGTTGATCCACGTGATCGTTCCTTAGCCGTGTGCGGTGCCCCCTGCCACCATATTCCACCTCGGTCATACCGTTGTAGTGCTTAGGCGAAGCCCTGCATCGGTAGAACATCATCATCGTCACCACGCCGTTGTGCTGACAGAACTCATCCCCGAAGCTTTGCTGGATCAGAGCCCGGGGAGCGTCATCGACCTGTCTGTGTGCTAAGAACTCGGAGGTGCCGGAGTAACGGTGCTTGGATCGGTCGGATCGGGAAGACGTACGACTACTTCCTCTACGTTGTGTCAACGCTTCCGCAGTCGGTCTGCATGGGTACATAGACAACACTCTCCCCTCTCATTGCAGTGCATCAATATGATCTTGCGTGTGCGTAGGAATTTTTTTGAAATTACTATGTTCCCCAACAGTGGCATCCGAATCTAGGTTTTATGATTTGATGTTATATGCACGAGTAGAACATAAGTGAGTTGTGGGCGATATAAGTCATACTGCCTACCAGCATGTCATACTTTGGTTCGGCGGTATTGTTGGATGAAGCGGCCCGGACCGACATTATGCGTACGCTTATGCGAGATCGGTTTCCCCGACATGCTTTGCACATAGGTGACTTGCGGGTGACTGTTTCTCCAACTTTAGTTGAACCGAGTGTGGCTACGCCCGGTCCTTGCGAAGTTTAAAACAGAGTCAAATTGACAAACTATCATTGTGGTTTTGATGCGTAGGTGAGATTGGTTCTTGCTTAAGCCCATAGCAGCCACGTAAAACTTGCAACAACAAAGTAGAGGACGTCTAACTTGTTTTTGCAGGGCATGTTGTGATGTGATATGGTCAAGACGTGATGAGATATAAGTTGTTGTATGAGATGATCATGTTTTGTGGAAGTTATTGGCAACTGGCAAACGCCTTATGGTCGTCTCTTTATTGCATAAGATGCAAGCGCCAAATAATTGCTTTACTTTATCGCTATGCGATAGCAATAGTTGCAAGAGCAATAGTTGGCGAGACGACCATGTGACGACACATTGATATAGATCAAGATGATGGAGATCATGGTGTCATGCCGGTGACGATAGAAATCATGACGGTGCTCCGGAGATGGAGATCACAAGCACAAGATGATGATGGCCATATCATATCACTTATATTGATTGCATGTGATGTTTATCTTTTATGCATCTTATCTTGCTTTGGTTGATGGTAGCATTATAAGATGATCTCTCACTAAATTATCAAGAAGTGTTCTCCCTGAGTATACACCGTTGCCAAAGTTCGTCGTGCCCAGACACCACGTGATGATCGGGTGTGATAAGCTCTACGTCCATCTACGACGGGTGCAAGCCAGTTTTGCACACGCAGAATACTCAGGTTAAACTTGACGAGCCTAGCATATGCAGATATGGCCTCGGAACACGGAGACCGAAAGGTCGAGCGTGAATCATATAGTAGATATGATCAACATAATGATGTTCACCATTGAAAACTACTCCATCTCACGTGATGATCGGTTATGGTTTAGTTGATTTGGATCACGTGATCACTTAGAGGATTAGAGGGATGTCTATCTAAGTGGGAGTTCTGAAGTAATATGATTAATTGAAATTTAATTTATCATGAACTTAGTCCTGGTAGTATTAGCATATCTATGTTGTAGGTCAATAGCTCGCGTTGTTGCTTTCATATGTTTATTTTGATATGTTCCGAGAGAAAATTGTGTTGAAAGATGTTAGTAGCAATGATGCGGATTGGATCCGTGATCTGAGGTTTATCCTCATTGCTGCACAGAAGAATTATGTCCTTGATGCACCGCTAGGTGACAGACCTATTGCAGGAGCAGATGCAAACGTTATGAACGTTTGGCTAGCTCAATATGATGACTATTTGATAGTTTAGTGCACCATGCTTAACGGCTTAGAATCGGGACTTCAAAGACGTTTTGAACGTCATGGACCATATGAGATGTTCCAGGAGTTGAAGTTAATATTTCAAGAAAATACCCGAGTTGAGAGATATGAAGTCTCCAACAAGTTCTATAGCTAAAAGATGGAGGAGAATCGCTCAACTAGTGAGCATGTGCTCAGATTGTCTGGGTACTACGATCGCTTGAATCAAGTGGAAGTTAATCTTCCAGATAAGATAGTGATTGACAGAATTCTCTTGTCACCATCACCAGGTTAGTAGAACTTCGTGATGAACTATAATATGCAAGGGATAACGGAAACAATTCCCAAGCTCTTCGTGATGCTGAAATCAACGAAGGTAGAAATCAAGAAAAACATCAAGTGTTGATGGTTAACAAGACCACTAGTTTCAAGAAAAGGGCAAAGGGAAAAAGGGGAACTTCAAGAAGAACAGGCAAGCAAGTTGCTGGTCAAGTGAAGAAGCCCAAGTCTGGTCCTAAGCCTGAGACTAAGTGCTTCTACTGCAAAGGGACTGGTCACTAGAAGCGGAACTACCCCAAGTGATTGGCGGATAAGAAGGATGGCAAAGTGAAAATAAGTATATTTGATATACATCTTATTGATGTATAATTTACTAGTGTTTATAGCAACCCCTCAGTATTTGATACTAGTTCAGTTGCTAAGATTAGTAACTCGAAACGAGAGTTGCAGAATAAACAGAGACTAGTTAAGGGTGAAGTGACGATGTGTGTTGGAAGTGGTTCCAAGATTGATATGATCATCATCGCACACTCCCTATAATTTCGGGATTAGTGTTGAAACTAAATAAGTGTTATTTGGTGTTTGCGTTGAGCATGAATATGATTTGATCATGTTTATTGTAATATGACTATTCATTTAAGTAAGAGAATAAATTGTTGTTCTGTTGACATGAAATAAACCTTATATGGTTACACACCCAATGAAAATAGTTCGTTGGATCTCGATCGTAGTGATACACATAATCATAATATTGAAACCAAAAGATGCAAAGTTAATAATGATAGTGCAACTTATTTGTGGCACTGCCGTTTAGGTCATATTGGTGTAAAGCGCATGAAGAAACTCCATGCCGATGGGCTTTTGGAATCACTTGATTATGAATCAGTTGATGCTTGCGAACCATGCCTCATGGGCAAGATGACTAAGACTCCGTTCTTCGGAACAATGGAGCGAGCAACAGATTTGTTGGAAATCATACATACTAATGTATGTGGTCCGATGAATATTGAGGCTCGCGACAGGTATCATTATTTTCTGTTCTTCACAGATAATTTGAGCAGATATGAGTATATCTACTTGATGAAACATAAGTCTGAAACATTTGAAAAGTTCAAAGAATTTCAGAGTAAAGTGGAAAATCATCGTGACAAGAAAATAAAGTTTCTACGATCTGATCGCAGAGACAAATATTTGAGTTACGAGTTTGGTCTTTAGTTAAAAACAATGTGAAATAGTTTCACTACTCACGCCACCTGGAACACCACAAGATTATGGTGTGTCCGAACATCATAACCGTACTTTATTAGATATAGTACAATCTATGATGTTTCTTACCGATTTACCAATATCATTTTGGGATTATGCATTAAGGACAGCTGCATTCACGTTAAAAAGGGCACCATCTAAGTCCGTTGAGACGACATAATCTGAACTGTGGTTTGGCAAGAAACCAAAGTTGTCGTTTCTTAAAGTTTGGGTTGCAATGCTTATATGAAAAAGTTTCAACTTGATAAGCTCAAATCCAAATCGGAGAAGTGCGTCTTCATAGGATACCCAAAAAGAAAAATGTTGGGTACACCTTCTATCACAGATCCGAAGGCAAGATATTCGTTGCTGGGAATGGATCCTTTCTAGAGAAGGAGTTTCTCTCGAAAGAAGTGAGTGGGAGGAAAGTAGAAGACTTGATAAGGTAATTGTACCTTCTCCCTTATTGAAAAGTAGTTCATCACAGAATTCTATTCTTATGACTACTACACCAATTAGTGAGGAAGCTAATGATGATGATCATGTAACTTCAGATCAAGTTACTACCGAATCTTGTAGGTAAGCCAGAGTGAGATCCACACCAGAGTGGTACGGTAATCCTATTCTGGAGGTCATGTTACTTGACCATGACGAACCTACGAACTATGAGGAAGCGATGATGAGCCCAGATTCCGATAAATGGCTTGAGGCCATGAAATCTGAGATATGATCCATGTATGAGAACAAAGTATGGACTTTGGTTGACTTGCCCGATGATCAGCGAGCAATTGAGAATAAATGGATCTTCAAGAGGAAGACGGACGCTGATAGTAGTGTTACTATCTACAAAGCTAGAATTGTCGCAAAAAGGTTTTCGACAAGTTCAAGGTGTTGACTACGATGAGAGTTTCTCACTCGTATCTATGCTAGAGTCTGTCCGAATCATGTTAATAATTGCCGCATTTTATGAAATCTGGCAAATGGATAAACAAAACTGCATTCCTTAATGGATTTATTAAAGAAGAGTTGTATATGATGCAACCAGAAGGTTTTGTCAATCCGAAAGGTGCTAACAAAATGTGCAAGCTCCAGCGATCCATCTATGGACTGGTGCAAGCATCTCGGAGTTGGAATATACGCTTTGATGAGTTGATCAAAGCATATAGTTTTATACAGACTTGCGGTGAAGCCTGTATTTACAAGAAAGTGAGTGGGAGCACTACAACATTTCTGATAAGTATATGTGAATGACATATTGTTGATCGGAAATAATGTAGAATTATTCTGTAAAGCATAAAGGAGTGTTTGAAAGGAGTTTTTCAAAGAAAGTCTTCGGTGAAGCTGCTTACATATTGAGCTTCTATAGAGATAGATCAAGATGCTTGATAAGTTTTTTCAATAAGTACATACCTTGACAAGATTTTGAAGTAGTTCAAAATGGAGCAGTCAAAGAAAGAGTTCTTGCCTGTATTACAAGGTGTGAAGTTGAGTAAGACTCAAAGCCCGACCACGGAAGAAGATAGAAAGAGAATGAAAGTCATTCCCTATGCCTTGGCCATAGGTTCTATAAAGTATGCCATGCTGTGTACCAGATCTAGTGTATACCCTACACTGATTGGCATGGGAGTACAATAGTGATCTAGGAGTAGATCACTGGACAGCGGTCAAAATTATCCTTAGTGGAATAAGGATATGTTTCTCGATTATGGAGGTGACAAAAAGGTTCGCCGTAAAGGGTTACGTCGATGCAAGTTTTGACACTGATCTGGATGACTCTAAGTCTCGGTCTAGATACATATTGAAAGTGGGAGCAATTAGCTAGAGTAGCTCCGTGCAGAGAATTGTAGACATAGAAAATTGCAAAATACATAACGGATCTGAATGTGAAAGACCGTTGACTAAGATTCTCTCACAAGAAAAACATGATCACACCTTAGTACTCTTTGGGTGTTAATCACATAGCGATGTGAACTAGATTACCGAATCTAGTAAACCCTTTGGGTGTTGGTCACATGGCAATGTGAACTATGGGTGTTAATCACATGATGATGTGAACTATCGATGTTAATCACATGGTGATGTGATCTAGATTATTGACTCTAGTGCAAGTGGGAGTTTGAAGGAAATATGCCCTAGAGGCAATAATAAAGTTATTATTTATTTCCTTATATCATGATAAATGTTTATTATTCATGCTAGAATTGTATTAACCGGAAACATAATACATGTGTGAATACATAGACAAACAGAGTGTCACTAGTATGCCTCTACTTGACTAGCTCGTTAATCAAAGATGGTTATGTTTCCTAACCATGAACAAAGAGTTGTTATTTGATTAACGAGGTCACATCATTAGTTGAATGATCTGATTGACATGACCCATTCTATTAGCTTAGCACCCGATCGTTTAGTATGTTGCTATTGCTTTCTTCATGACTTATACATGTTCCTATGACTATGAGATTATGCAACTCCCGTTTGCCGAAGGAACACTTTGTGTGCTACCAAATGTCACAATGTAAATGGGTGATTATAAAGGAGCTCTACAGGTGTCTCCAATGGTAGATGTTGGGTTGGCGTATTTCGAGAATAGGATTTGTCACTCCGATTGTCGGAGAGGTATCTCTGGGCCCTCTCGGTAATGCACATCACATAAGCCTTGCAAGCATTGCAACTAATGAGTTAGTTGTGGGATGATGTATTACGGAACAAGTAAAGAGACTTGCCGGTAACGAGATTGAACTAGGTATTGGATACCGACGATCGAATCTCGGGCAAGTAACATACCGATGACAAAGGGAACAACGTATGTTGTTATGCGGTCTGACTGATAAAGATCTTCGTAGAATATGTAGGAGCCAATATGGGCATCCAGGTCCCGCTATTGGTTATTGACCGGAGACGTGTCTCGGTCATGTCTACATTGTTCTCGAACCCGTAGGGTCCGCACGCTTAAGGTTTCGATGATAGTTATATTATGAGTTTATGAGTTTTGATGTACCAAAGGAGTTCAGAGTCCCGGATGAGATCGGGGACATCACTACAAGAAATATGTCAACTTGTGACCACCACTATTGGTCACTGAATGGTCACAAATTTCCATGTGTGGCCTTTTTGTGACCAAAAACAGAAGGTCAAAAGCTGGCCATCGTAAACTGACTATAGCGACCCTTCTTCTGGAATGGTCGCAAACGTTTATGACCAAAATAAGTCCACTGTGGCGTTTTGGTCACTAGCAACCTCCCCAGGCCACGTAGGCATCCAGTGTGGCAAGCTGATGTGGCACAAGATTCAGCCCGGTCCAATTCAGTTTTGTACATGGGCCTAGCCCATTAATTCAGCCTTTCTATATATTTTTTTCCTGTTAATTTTTCGTTGACTTCATGGGCCAAGCCCAACATTGCAGCCTTTTTATTTTTGGGCCATGGCCTTTTTGTCTTAGCAGTCCCATTTTTTGTTTTTTATAAAATGGGTCCCCGTTTTGAGGTTCTGGTAATTGGGTCCTAGCTGTCAGGGTCATATTCTTCATTTTTTTCAATTTAACATAAATAAATACCCAGTATGTCTGAGTCGCCGGACAAAACAATTCTACAAGTAACACTTCAAATATTATCAGCCAGATTCAATACAAAGCTCCTGCTGTACAAAATAAGCTCTAACATACACTTTGCAAGCTCTGCAAGTGTAATAACAGTATGCCAGTCACAGCTACAAGCTCCACAAGTTCAATAATGAGATACAGTATTTTACAAGCTCTACAAGTGTTATGTTCTTCAGCATGGAGCTCCTTCGACAGCTTTACTGGACGACCTGTTACATGAATCAACAAAAAAGAATCAAAAAAACTGAAGCCAATATATTATGAGCAGACCTTTCAAAAAAGGGCAGTTATTAAGAATGCCAACACAAATTCAGCTAGTACCATGCTTTTTATTCTCCAGCTAGTTAAAATGAGATACTCATTCATACAAGAAAACACAAACACAATATGAAAATTCATTGCACAAGTGCAGGCCATGCAAAATACTTCACTGCCACACATTGCACCTAAACTTCACAGAAGATATAATTATAAAATTCAGCTTGCTGCTACTGACATTGGAAAACTGCTGCGGGTTTGTTTTGATCACAGAAGATAGAACTAATAACATTAGTTTTCTGCAACTCTGTCGTAGATTTGTTTTAATCGCGGAAGATAGAATTGTTAAAATTCAATTAGCTCTACTGTCATTCAATAACTGCAACTGCAGCGAACAAGTTCTCTTACCCAGAGAGCCGACGTGCATGGACTTGCGCATCAGATGACAGAGTCATCGTACTATCATCAATACCAAATTCCCAAACTCAATATAAAAGAAGAGAAGTAACAGCCAACGAAAAAAGTATATGAAGACAAGGAGTGAGCATAAACAACAATTTTATTTACTTTTACTTGTTAGTTGAGGGGTGATGCACAAGGAGTCACAAGTATCTGAAAAACTGACACACGTGAGCTAGGAAGCAAGCATTGGATCAAAATTGGAAAGCGTACGTGACTACATACAACATCTGATTATATAAGCAACTGTACAACGCAGCTATGTGCTAATTGCAGGCCCCGTTTGGATGCAAAGTTTTTTCAAAGCATTACTAGAATACCATAGATTTTGAAAAACTGTAGTTTTGAATACTTTGAGGCGTTTGGCTATACCAAAAACTACGGTTTCATAAACAGTGGTATTGTTGTTACTGTGGTTCTCTTGGAGTATTAAAAAAAGTGGTCTAGACCTCTTTTTCTCAAACTGAGGAAAAGTCGCTCGTGTCATTGCTGGTTGACTACCGTGCATCTTGGTTCACAAGCATAACTAACCACATGTCAGTATGCTTTCAATGGCATGCACCACACTAATTAAAATAAGATACTGATTCCTATTCTTTGTAATTAGCTACTGCCGATCACGTCTGCAACTTCGTAGCTCAGCTGTCAGAAGACCATACAGCGTTGCATGCAGCCGGCCGGCACACACTGATTCGTGTAGCTCCATAGGTTTAGTATAAGTTAGATTAAGTTGTGTGACTATCGATCAAAACTACAGTAAAACAACATGAGCCAAACGCATTGGTAGTTTTTCTAAAACTGAGAAAAATGTATTTTCTTTAAAACCGTAGTATTCATTGCCCACGCATTGCAATACCGAAGCTTTGAGATACTATGGTATTTTAAATACAGCGCTGCCAAACTAGGTCCAGCCGATGACTAAACAGCAGCAACTACTTCAGACATTGGCTGGAGAAATGCTTATCTTTTTTATTCTTCAACGACATAAAAAGAAATGACAACACAGCACCAACAACAGTAGACTCTCACCCAACTAATATACTAGATTTAGATCAACCAAGCATCAGTTTTAAAAAGCTCGGTTTAAGATACTTCAACGGCGTAAAATCTCAGTAGCATCTCCTTGTAACATCATATGCTCAGCTGACAAACGAGTCACATGCAACTCCTCTACATTATATCACACCAACACACAGAGCTGCATTCTAGATGAGGAACAAAAAAATGTTGATGGCATGCTAGGCATCAGTTTTAAAAAGCTGAATTTTAGATCATCAAAGACCGGAAAGGCCTCAGCGGTCTAAATGTTTCACATCCTCTGCCCAGCACAACATCATCATCGTCACGGAAATTCCCTAAACAGTCAGCTATCCACAAAAACATAGTGACCCACATCACCAACGAGCTACTGTGAGCATGCAAGGACCATATACTATGCAGAGCTACTAAGCAAATGGGATTGGTAAGGAAGGGCAAAGAGAGGGAGGTGGCTACCTACTCCACAGGGGAACTTCCTGGTGGTGATGTTGAGCAGCATCCTGACGGGGCCATTGACCTTGAGCTGCTTCTCCTTGGCGCCCTTCACCAGATCCGAGGTCACTGTTCAACATACGCACGCACAAACGCATCCGAACGGAGACGCACAAGTCCAGCCAAATTACAAAAGAAAAAAGAACATCTATTGCGGTGGCGAGGCAGTAAATGAGGCAGGCAGAGCAGAGCACATGACCTTCTATGGCACGCCGTCATGGTCAGACTGGACGATGCCCTCCTCGTCGAGCTCGAGGTCGAACTCGACTATGTCCTCGTCGAGCTCGTTGGGCTCGGGGGTGGGGTCGCGCATGTCCTGGTCGTCCTCCTTGTCCTCCTCTTCATCGTCGATGTCGTCCTCCTTGTCCTCCTCTTCATCGTCGATGTCGTCCATGGAGGTCGCCTGCGCTTCCAAATCCAACACAGTAAAATTAACCAAAAAAACATGGTCCTAGATAGTATAAAATTAACCTAAAACAAACTAATACACAGAATTAGTTCAGGAAAATGGATACAAGCGGACGAATCATCCTAACTAACCAGAAACAAAACATTATTTAGTCGCTAGGCGCTAAAGCGATAGATGTTAAACACTAACTGCCTTAATAAAAAAGAGCAATAGTAACAACCAGCAGGTACTAACGAACAGCTAGCACACCAACCATGCATCAACCGGAAACCAAATATGCACGCAATATGTATCATGATATGACGTACTTTGTAAGTTACTTGGACTTCCAGAATAGGAATCAAACATGAGAAATGTAACAACTGTTACAACAGAAATATTAGAACTAACTCCGTTGCCGGTGAATCCCCGATCTTCACTGCAGTGGCAAGATAAAACCACACAAAGTAATAAGCCTACACAGATTACATGATCTAGTGTACTAAGCTAAATCTACAAGGAGGGCATTTACAAGGACCAAATCATCACCGAAAACAACACCAAACAGATCATGGTTTACAGAGGGGTCACCTTCTTGTCCTTGATCTCGCTGGACTAGATCCAGGTCTTGATCTGGTCCCAGTAGTGCTGCAACTTCTTGATCTCCTTCTTGAGGTCTGCCTCGAACTTCTCCTTCTGGTTCGCATTCTCGGTGTCGTAGACTTGCCCCAAAATCATGCAAAATCATGAGAATCTAGCGTGGGGGTTGGGGAGAGGAAAGAAGGAGGCGCGTGCGTGTGTGCCTTGTTCCAGATGTTGTCGAAGACGACGGCGCCCTCCTGGACCTTCTTGAGGACGTGGTCGATCTCGCCCTGCAGCTTCCAACTGGCGCCCATGGCATCCGGCGGTTGATCTCACGGCGTCAAACCTCCTCCTCCAACTCGCTGCCAGCGCAGGCGAGCATCACCCTCCAGCCCGTGTCGTCGGCCCTGCTACGGCGAATGCTCACTACCTCCATCCCGAATCAGACCAGCCCGAGGAGGTCGAACCGCCGCGTGAACTCCTCGAGGAACTTGGTGCGGGTCGGCGGAGGAGCCCAGCTGGGTCGCGATCTACGGCTTCGAGGAGCCCAGCTGCACGCCGGCCGCGGCCTCCGCCGCTTCCATCTCTCACCTTCTTCTCTCTTCTCCAGCAAGGTCGCCGATGGGCTGTGCGGGTGCGGGATCGGTCCGGCGTGTGGTTCGGGCAAGAGAGTGGATGGGGCGACGCGGATCCAGGTAGCGGGGAACAGGAGCCACTTGAGGGCGGGGAGGCATGGGTACTCAGGCTCCTCGTCGTCGATGCAGGGGTGGAGGCCGGCCATGGTGCTGGGGCGGGGGCGGTGGCAGCGGCGTGGTGGGAGACAGAGGTGAGGCGGAGAGGGAAGGACGGTGGCGGCGAGAGTGTGCGTAGATCTGGGCAGCGCGAGGGGAAGGACGGTGGCGGCGGCGATGGGGATAAGGGAGCGGCAGCGGCGATTGGGAGAAGGGGGCTAGGGTCTCGTGTGTGGACGAGGATGAGAGGGATTCGGGAGGGGGTGACAGCGACGAGGGGGATGTGGGCTGCCGTTGGATCCAGGCGCATCGGACGGTCTTAATCCATGATCTGCGTGAGATGATTTTAGACCAATCAGAACGTAGTATCTCCTTTGATGATGTTAAGACCATTTAAATTGGTCATAATTGATTAAAAATAAGATTTTGAATCATCTCTGCTATTTGACGACCTAAGAAATTTGTAAAAATAAATAGAAATAAAAAACCTTCGCATTCTGTCACCAAGTGTAACCTACTTTTCAGCAAAAATAAAAAACTTTGAATAATGTAAATATCATTAAAAAAGTGTTCTAAGATATGAGTTTTTTGTAAGAGAATCATTTTTCGAGTGTCCAAAATGATATTTTTATAAAGAACCTAGCAAATATTTGTTGCAAATTTGGAGCACATCAATTTTATTACTCACAATCATAGCACATGTGGGCGGCGAGCGGCTTGAGTGTGCGCGGGCCGCAGAGGATGAGGGGGGGGGGAGAATGAGGCCGGCTTGAACCCAAATGATTAAACTTATCGCCAAGGAAGTTTTGAGTTTTTGTGAAGGACCTACCACATATTTGTTGAAAAATTGAACCAATTCAATTTTTCAAAATACTAGGCCATATTTAATGCATAATTGACCAAATGGTTGGGTGTCAAAAGTTTTGATCCACCTCTCGTGAAAAGACTAATTTCTGCCGATTCAGCTGGAAGCGGGTCAAATTTGAACCGTGACTGCCTCATAGTTTGCTATTTATTTTTCCCAAAAATCATTTTTAGGTACAAAAGTATCTATTTAATCAGAGAAACAAGAAAAGTTTTCAGGGATTCAACTAGGAACAACCATGCCCACCGTTTTGACCGTGTTTTCAAATGGGCATAGAAAATTCAAAAAAAATCAAATAATTGGAGAACCTTCGCGTTGTGTCATTATATGTGACCAAGTTAGCAGGAAAAATAATAAACTTGTAATACGGCAATTCTTTCAAAAAAAGTGTTCTCAGAAATGAGCTATCATCTCTGAAGATTCATGGCTTTCAAGCCAAATGATCAATCTTATGGCCACACTCATGGCATAGTTTGTTCAAATGATCTCATATTGTACACAAGGGTGCATATTGGAATGGCAAACAATGTTGCCTAAGAAACTTTTCATTTTCTTTGGACGAAAAAACCATTTTCCATTTTTCGAGTGCCCAAAAGGAGGTTTTTTTGTGAAGGACCTCCCAAATAATTGTTGCAAAACTGGACCAAATCATTTTTATAAAATACTAGGCCATATTTAATGCACAATTGACCAAATAGTTGGGTGTAAAAAGTTTTGATCTACCTCTCGTTAAAAAGAAAAAAAATTCACCGATTCAGTTGGAAGCGGGTCAAATTTGAACTGTAGCTGCCTTGTAGTTTGCTCTTTATTTTTTCCAAAAATCATTTCTAGGTACATAAGTATCTATTTAATCAGAGAAACACCAAAAAAATTCCAAGATTCAACCACTAGCTAGGAACGGTCATTCCCGTCGTTTTGACCGCATTTTGAAACGGGCATAAAAAATTCAAAAAAAATCAAAAAATTGGGAAACCTTCGCATTGTGTCATCATATGTGGCCAAGTTCCTAGGAAAAATAACAAACTTGTAATACGGTAATTATTTAAAAAAAGTGTTCTCAGAAATGAGCTATCATCTCTGAAGATTCATGGATTTCGAGCCAAATGATCAATCTTATGGCCACATTCATGGCATAGTTTGTTCAAATGATCTCATATTGTGCACAAGGGTGCATATTGGAATGGCAAACAATGTTTCCTAAGGAAGTTTTCATTTTCGTTGGACGAAAAAACCATTTTCCATTTTTCGAGTGCCCGAAAGGAGGTTTTTTTGTGAAGGAACTACCAAATAATTGTTGCAAAATTGGACCAAATCATTTTTATAAAATACTAGGCCATATTTAATGCACAATTGACAAAATGGTTGGGTGTAAAAGTTTTTGATCCACCTCTCGTGAAAAAGACAAATTTCCGCCGATTCAGTTGGAAGTGGGTCAAATTTGAACTGCAGTTGCCTCATAGTTTGCTATTTATTTTTTCAAAAAATCATTTCTAGGTACATAAGTATCTATTTAATCAGAGAAACACCAAAAAAATTCCAAGATTCAACCACTAGCTAGGAACGGTCATTCCCGTCGTTTTGACTGCATTTTGAAACGGGCATAAAAAATTCAAAAAAATCAAAAAATTGGGAAACCTTTGCATTGTGTCATCATATGTGGCCAAGTTCCTAGGAAAAATAACAAACTTATAATACGGCAATTATTTTAAAAAAGTGTTCTCAGAAACGAGCTATCATGTGTGGAGATCAATGGCTTTCAAGCCAAATGATCAATCTTATGGCCACATTCATGGCATAGTTTGTTCAAATGATCTCATATTGTGCACAAGGGTGCATATTGGAATGGCAAACAATGTTTCTAAGGAAGTTTTCATTTTCGTTGGACGAAAAAACCATTTTCCATTTTTCGAGTGCCCGAAAGGAGGCTTTTATGTGAAGGAACTACCAAATAATTGTTGCAAAATTGGACCAAATCATTTTTATAAAATACTAGGCCATATTTAATGCACAATTGAAAAAATGGTTGGGTGTAAATGTTTTTGATCCACCTCTCGTGAAAAAGACAAATTTCCGCCGATTCAGTTGGAAGCGGGTCAAATTTGAACTGCAGCTGCCTCATAGTTTGCTATTTATTTTTTCCAAAAATCATTTCTAGTTACATAAGGACCTATTTAATCATAAATACATGGTTTGGTGGCGATACGTCGAGTTTTGGGCGGTGGCCGAGGGCCCCAACTCTAGAACACGTAAACTCGCATGCCTGTCGCGTGGTCACCGCGTGACCGTAATGTTGCCATGTGTTCTGGGCGGCCTAGGCATGTCTAGTGGGTTGGGCACTCCCCAGGTTGGTGTTAGGAAGAAAATTACAACATAAGATTCTCACGAGGAGACCGATCGATGCTCAAACATGAATTAGCAGCCAAGTGTTTGATTAGCGGTACGGAAAATGCACATGGCCAATGGGCGTGAGTTTTGGCTGAGGATGATCATCTACTAAGGAGAATGTCTTCACAAATTTTGAGATCAAAAGGAGGATCCTAGGTGGTACTTGCTTTGCAAAGTACCACGCTGGACAAAAATATGAATGTTGAAGCTGGGCTCAAAATAATGAATGGAGTGAGCTGAAATTTTGTGGAGGATGGTTATTTGGGCATAGGAAAGCATTGTAGAAAATTGATACCATTTGGACATGCCAAAGTAGTACTTCCTTC
Source organism: Triticum monococcum (assembly GCA_034509565.1). Lineage (NCBI taxonomy): Eukaryota > Viridiplantae > Streptophyta > Magnoliopsida > Poales > Poaceae > Triticum > Triticum monococcum. Next base: position 57,418,883 of record CM067843.1, on the reverse strand, counting down.
ACAATGCTCTTCTATGGACAGAAACTTGGGAAAACTAGTGAGAGAGATTTGATGAATGAAATGAGCTCAAAATTGGTGTAGATAAGTTACTTAGGTATGGTCATGCGCTGGTAAATTTTCAGATCATTTGGGTAAGCCTAGCTAGTACTTACTTCACAAAGCTTCTCTCGAGGTAGAAACTTTGGAAATTTCCCGAGAAAGATTTACTAGGAAAATTGAGCTGAATATTATCATGTGGCAATGATTTGGGTATGGAAGAGTGCCTGAAAAGTTTGAGGGTAATAGGAGGGGTCTATATAACACTTGCTTTGCAACGTGCCAATTTGGCCATAAAATATAAATTGAACCTGGGCTCACATAGATGATTTGACTGAGCTGCAATTTGGAGGAGGGTGATAATTTGGGCATATGAAGGAACTGTGTAAATTTCATGTCATTTAGAGATATAAAAAAGGTACTTCCTTCACAATGCTTCTAGGTGGATAAAAACTTTGGAAATTTGCCGAAGAAGATTTGCTAGGCAAATGGAGCTGAATTTTGTCATGCGGTAATGATTTGGATAGGAAAGAGTGCCCAAAAATTCCGAGGGCAATCAAGAATATATAAATAGCACTTCCTTCATAAAGTGTTGTTGTGAACAGAATAGGAAAATGAATATTGTTGAATTAGTTTTGAACTAGGCAAGGAAGGATTTTTACATATTTGATGAAGATATGCCCCAAAGAATTTATGAGATTTTTTTGGGAATTTTGGGAATGATAGAAATATAGGTTGCTTCACAACCTAGGGCAAAAACTACCACATGGACATGACACATAGGCAAAATTGATGAGATGGCACCTAGTCATCACAACCCACCATAATCTACAAGGCTATGACCATCTATATTGGTCATTAACAACTAGAAATAAGGCAGCGGACTAGCACTGTTTGCTTTGTGACCATTTCGTGTAAGGAAATTACGACCTTTCTGACCAAAATGGTCGCAATGGTTTAGGGTTTGGAGCCCCCTGAACAGCTTTTGACCAATTGGTCTAAAATGGTCATAAATTTATGACCAATTCTTCGAGGGTCACTGACAGAAGGTCATAAGTTGACATATTTCTTGTAGTGCATGACGAGGAGTCTCGAAATGGTCGAGACGTAAAGATCGATATATTGGACGACTATATTCGGACATCGGAAAGGTTCCGAGTGATTCGGGTATTTTTCGGAGTACCGGGTAGTTACGGGAGAAGCAATGGGCCTTGATGGGCTTTAGTGGGAAGAGGAGAAAGGCCAAGGGGCTGCTGCGCCCCCCTCCCCTCTAGTCCGAATTGGACTAGGGAAAAGAGGGCCGGCCACCTTTCCTTCTCCTCCACTTCCTTCTCCCTTCCTCCCCTCTTGGTGGACTCCTACTAGGACTTGGAGTCCTAGTAGGACTCCACACCTGGCTCGCCTCTCCTATGGCCGGCCTCCTCCCGCTTGCTCCTTTATATACGGGGGCAGGGGGCACCTCTAGACACACAAGTTGATCCACGTGATCGTTCCTTAGCCGTGTGCGGTGCCGCCTGCCACCATATTCCACCTCGGTCATACCGTTGTAGTGCTTAGGCGAAGCCCTGCGTCGGTAGAACATCATCATCGTTACCACGCCGTTGTGCTGACAGAACTCATCCCCGAAGCTTTGCTGGATCGGAGCCCGGGGAGCATCATCGAGTTGTACGTGTGCTAAGAACTCAAAGGTGCCGGAGTAACGGTGCTTGGATCGGTCGGATCGGGAAGACGTACGACTACTTCCTGTACGTTGTGTCAACGCTTCCGCAGTCGGTCTGCGTGGGTACGTAGACAACACTCTCCCCTCTCGTTGCTGTGCATCACGATGATCTTGCGTGTGCGTAGGAATTTTTTTGAAATTACTACGTTCCCCAACAGAGTTCTGTCAGAACGACGGCGTGGTGACGATCTTGATGTTCTACCGTCGCAGGGCTTCGCCTAAGCACCGCTACAATATGACCGAGGTGGAATATGGTCGAGGGGGGCACCGCACACGGCTAAGGAACGATCAGAAGATCAACTTGTGTGTCATGGGGTGCCCCCTGCCCCCGTATATAAAGAAACAAGGGGGAGGAGGCTGGCCCTAGGAGGGGCGCGCCAGGGAGTAGGATTCCTACTCCTAGTTGGAGTAGGTTTCCTCCTTTCCTAGTCCAACTAGGAGAAGGGGGGAAAGGGAGGAAGAGGGGAAGGAAGGGAGAGAGGGGCCGCGCCCCAAAGCCCTTGTCCAATTCGGACTGGGCTTGGGAGGGGCGCGCGCCACCTCCTGGTCCTTCCCACTAAGGCCCATTAAGGCCCATTGCTTCTTCCTCGTATTCCCGTAACTCCCCGGTACCTCCGAAAATACCCGAATCACTTGGAACCTTTCCGATGTCCGAATATAGTCGTCCAATATATCGATCTTTACGTCTCGACCATTTCGAGACTCCTCGTCATGTCCCCGATCTCATCTGGGACTCCGAACTCCTTTGGTACATCAAACTCATAAACTCATAATATAACTGTCATCGAAACCTTAAGCGTGCGGACCCTACGGTTCGAGAACAATGTAGACATGACCGAGACATGTCTCCGGTCAATAACCAATAGCGGAACCTGGATGCTCATATTGGCTCCTACATATTCTACGAAGATCTTTATCGGTCAGACCGCATAACAACATACGTTGTTCCCTTTGTCATCGGTATGTTACTTGCCCGAGATTCGATCATCGGTATCTCAATACCTAGTTCAATCTCGTTACCGGCAAGTCTCTTTACTCGTTCCGTAATACATCATCTCGCAACTAACTCATTAGTTGCAACGCTTGCAAGGCTTATGTGATGTGCATTACCGAGAGGGCCCAGAGATACCTCTCCGACAATCGGAGTGACAAATCCTAATCTCAAAATACGCCAACCCAACATGTACCTTTGGATACACCTATAGAGCTTCTTTATAATCACCCAGTTACGTTGTGACGTTTGGTAGCACACAAAGTGTTCCTCCGGTAAACGGGAGTTGCATAATCTCATAGTCATAGGAACATGTATAAGTCATGAAGAAAGCAATAACAACATACTAAACGATCAAGTGCTAAGCTAATGGAATGGGTCATGTCAGTCACAGCATTCTCCTAATGATGTGATCCCGTTAATCAAATAACAACTCTTTGTCCATGGTTAGGAAACATAACCATCTTTGATTAACGAGCTAGTCAAGTAGAGGCATACTAGTGACACTCTGTTTGTCTATGTATTCACACATGTATTATGTTTCCGGTTAATACAATTCTAGCATGAATAATAAACATTTATCATGAAATAAGGAAATAAATAATAACTTTATTATTGCCTCTAGGGCATATTTCCTTCAGATTTTTCTTGGATCAGAAGACACCCAGAGGACTTGGAGTCCAAGCCAGAAGAGCCACGAGGTGGCGGCAAGGGTGGAGGACACGCCCTAGGGGGGGCCCTACCTAGTGGCCCCCTCGGGGATCTCCTGACCTACCTCTTCGTCCTATATATTCACATATATTCCAAAACCCTCAGGGGGAGCCACGAAAATACTTTTCCACCGCTCTAGAACCACGAGATCCCATCTTGGGACCTTTTCTGGCATCCTGCCAGAGGGGGGTTCGATAACGGAGGGGCTCTACATCACCATTGCCACCCCTCCGATGAAGTGTGAGTAGTTTACCACAGACCTACGGGTCCATAGCTAGTAGCTAGGTGACTTCCCCTGTCTCTTTGATTCTCAATACCATGTTCTCCTCAATGTTCTTGGAGATCTATCCAATGTAATCTTCTTTTGCGGTGTGTTTGTCGAGATCGATGAATTGTGGATTTATGACCAGCTTATCTATGAATATTATTTGAATCTTCTCCAAATTCTTATATGCATGATTTGATATCTTTGTATTTCTCTTTGAATTATCGGTTTGGTTTGGCCAACTAGATTGGTTTTTCTTGCAACGGGAGAAGTGCTTTGTTTTGGATTCAATCTTGCGGTGTCCTCACCCAGTGACAAAGTAGGGATAGCGAGGCATGTATTTGTATTGTTGCCATCAAGAATAAAAAGATGGGGTTTTCATCTTATTGCTTGAGCTTATCCCTCTACATCATGTCATATTACTTAAGACGTTACTCCGTTCTTTATGGAAGTGTGTTTGTTGGGATCCGATGAACTTTGAGTTTATGACCAGATCTATGTTTTATCCATGAAATTTATTTGAGTCTTTTGATCTCTTATATGCATGATTAGTCATAGCCTCATATTTCTTTTTTGAATCTTTTGTTTAGTTAGGCCAACTAGATCGATTTTTTTTTGCCATGGGAAGAGGTGCCTTGTGATGGGTTCGATCTTACGGTGCTTGATCCCAATGATAGAAGGGGAACCGACACATATGTATCGTTGCTGTTAAGGATAATAAGATGGGGTCTATTTCTACATAAATAGATCTTGTCTACATCATGTCATCGTTCTTATTGCATTACTCCGTCTCTCCATGAACTTAATACACTAGATGCATGCTGGATAGCGGTCGATTTATGGAGCAATAGTAGTAGATGCAGGCAGGAGTCGGTCTACTTGACATAGACGTGATGCCTATATGCATAATCATTGCCTTGGATATCGTCATAACTTTGCGCTTTTCTATCAATTTCTCGACAGTAATTTGTTCACCCACCGTATTATTTGCCTTGAAGAGAGAAGCCTCTAGTGAAACCTATGGCCCCTGGGTCTATTTTCTATCATATTAGTTTCCGCGCTACTATTTTGCAATCTTTCATTTTCAGATCTATAAACCAAAAAACCCAAAAATATTTACTTACCTTTTGTTTAGTTTTATCTACCTCTATCAAAACTCACTTTTGCAAGTGACCATGAAGGGATTGACAACCCCTTTATCACGTTGAGTGCAAGTGTTTGAATGTTTGTGCAGGTGCATCTATCGGGTACTTGGATATCGTCATAACTTTGCGCAAGTGTTTCTCCTACTGGATTGATACCTTGGTTCTTAACTGAGGGAAATACTTATCTCTACTATGATGCATCATCCTCTAGTGAAAACTTCTGACATTGCTTTCAATCTCTTCCAAAAAACAGACTAACGCTTTAAGCAAGATGACATGATGTAGAGGGATAAACTCAAGCAATATGATATAAACCCCATCTTTTTATCCTCGATGGCAACAATACAATACGTGTCATTTCTAAGAGAATCGAGGAGAACTTTTTATTGAGATCCAAAGAGAGAGAAGAAGCCATATAGTTAATAACTATGGACCCGAAGGTGTGAGGTAAACTACTCACACATCATCGGAGAGGCTATGGTGTTGATGTAGAAGCCCTCCGTGATCAATGCCCCCTCCGGCGGAGCGCCGGAAAAGGCCCCAAGATGGGATCTCACGGGTACCGAAGGTTGCGGCGGTGGAAATAGGGTTTTGCCTCCTCCCCTGATGTTTTCGGGGTACGTAGGTATATATAGGAGGAAGAAGTAGGTCGGTGGAGCCACGAGGGTCCCACGAGGCCCCCTGCCTCGTGGCCTCCTCGTTGATTTCTTGACGTCCACTCCAATTCCTCTGGATCACGTTTGTTCAGAAAATCACGTCCCCGAAGGTTTCATTCCGTTTCGACTCCATTTGATATTCCTTTCCTTCAAAACACTGAAATAGGAAAAAAACAGCAATTTGGGCTGCGCCTCCGGTTAATAGGTTGGTCCAAAAAATAATATAAAAGTGTATAATAAAGCCCATTAGTTGAACATACAAAACAGATAATATAATAGCATGGAACAATAAAAAAATATAGATACGTTGGAGATGTATCAAAAACCATAAGAAATTCATACGGTCTCGGAAAATTATGAAAACTTGCACGAATGATGGCCCTGGTGATGAGTGCGTGTGAAAATAATTTGAATGGTTGAGTTAGATAAAAAACACATTAATATTTTCTATCGTTAAAAAAACATCAGAGATAATGGCTCTCTTTCTGAAGAATATGCATGATCCATGTGAACCTTCACAAGCTCTGAGCAGGTGAAGTCTCACATCGATCCTGCATATCCTCCAAATAGAGTCCCATAAACACAGATGTTTGTTCATGTAAAAAAAGAAAATTATATAAAGGAGTCAACGGCGCGCCGGCTTAGTGATGTGGTATTAAACTAGAGATGTTAAAGTACAATGCATTATGGGATGTGGGCCAGCCGGCGGAAGTTTTACGGGACGGGCCAACGGGCCCATTATACCATGTCTATGATGCCGTACATGTGTGCATGGGCATGGAAACCACGCCGCCATTACCTCGCCCCACGACCGCCTAATCCCGCCGCCTCCACGCACGACCTCACACTAGTAGAAAAAGGGTCAAATGTGAAGCACATTAGTGCCGGTTTGAATTTGAGCCGACACTAATGTGTCCATTACTGCCGGTTCCAACGGCTAGCCAGGCCACTCTCATTAGTACAAGTTCGTGGCGAACTTTTAGCACCGGTTCATGCCAGGAACCGATACCAATGAGAGTGGTGGCAGGATGTTGTCAGTCTGGGGCCCCTCCAAAACCTTTAGTACCGGTTCGTGTCACGAACCGGTACTAAAGGTCGTCCTACATAAACCCTTCGTCCACCCGCCGAGCTTGCTCTGTTCTTCCCGTTTCCCCTCCCTCTTTGTTCTTCCCCTCTTCCTCTTGAGCTCATCACACATTTTGCCCAAAATTTGTCAAGATTTCAAGGTCCCCATCGATTCAAATGATCACAAAGGTTAGCAACTTTGTCCTTTCATATCTCATTGCTAGATTAGCTCTTGCAATGCTTTATATAGTGTTTAATTCGTGAGTTTAGTAATTTGGGAGGAATTATATGTGCTAATATTTGATTTATATGCAATTTGAGGTCAAAAATAACACTTAGTTTGCATATGTAGGTGTGGTTTACTTTGGTGCCTTCAAAATCTCCGCTGTAACCACCGTCGACCGCCCGCACCGTCCCGTCGCGGGCACCACCTTGTGGTGAGCCTCTTGTTCATGAAATTTTATATAAAAATTGATGTTTGTGTGATTTGGATATATAGTTACTCGTATAATTATGTTACCCGTACATTGTTTGTTATACATAGTGCCATGGTTTTGATATCCGTCCCCGTTGGCGCTCGTCCAATTCCATCTTCTCCCCCTCAATTCTTTTAAAACTAGTTGCATTTTGTGTTTATGAGAAATTATGCCCATCAAGTTGACATAGATATTTTTTCTAGGAGGTATGTGAACGGGAAATTCCAACCGACCCTATTGTCGAGAGGTTAAATTTAGTTGAAAGAGAAAATGAGTACTTGAAAGAAAAATTGAAAAGAATTGAGGGGGAGAAGATGGAGTTGGAGTTGCATGTTGCCGATGTCTTCGATGATCACAAGATCAAGATGGAGAAAATGCGCTTGAAGATTAGAAAGATTAGAAAATATGCCATCGATAGTGAGGCTTGGTATCATTATGCTATTGGATCAATTGTTACCTTAGTTGCGATCTTGATCGCATTTGTTGTTGCATTTAAATGCTTTAGCTAGAGAGTTATTTGTTTGTTGCATTTAAGTGTTGTATGAACTTTATGTATGAACTTGTATTAATTTGGTGTTTTTGGTGCTGTATATTGAAGATGAGCCGACAATGGATGTATGATGACCGATGCTCTCCCGAGTTCATTAATGGCGTGCAAACTTTTCTACTTGCGGCTGAGGCAATCAAGCGAGCGGATGGTTTTATGCCTTGTCCATGTGCTGTCTGTAAGAATGGTCAAAATTACTCTAAGTCAAGAACCATTCACGTCCACCTATTTAAGTCCGGTTTTGTGCCCCACTATAATGTTTGGACCAAGCACGGAGAAAGAATGGTTATGATAGAAGACAATGAAGAAGAAGAGGACGACGACAGCTATCCTGGCCATGGGTTCCCTGAATACGATGATACAACAATGGGGGAAGAAGCTGAGCCGGTAATGCGGGAAGAAGCTGAACCGGCAATGCGGGAAGAAGCTGAAGAAGAGGCATCAGATGAGCCCGTTGATGATCTAGGTCGGGCCATTGCCGATGCAAAGAGAAACTGCGCAAGGGATTTGGAGAAGAAGAAGTTGCAGCGCATGTTAGAGGATCACAAAAAATTGTTGTACCTGAATTGCGTACGTGACAAGAAAAAGCTGGGCACCACACTGGAATTGCTGCAATGGAAGGCAGAGAATGGTGTATCTGACAAGGGATTTGGAAAGTTGCTGGTAATGATAAAGGATATGCTTCCAAAGGCAACGAATTGCCCGAGAGTACGTACGAAGCAAAGAAGGTTGTCTGCCCTCTAGGGTTAGAGGTGCAGAAGATACATGCATGCCCTAATGATTGCATCCTCTACCGCGGTGTGTACGAGGATTTGAACGCTTGCCCGGTATGCGGTGCCTTGCGCTATAAGATCAGCCGCGATGACCCTGGTGATGTCGAGGGTGAGCGCCCCAGGAAGAAGATTCCTGCCAAGGTGATGTGGTATGCTCCTATAATACCACGGTTGAAACGTTTGTTCCAAAACAAAGAGCATGCCAAGGCGATGCGATGGCACAGAGAAGACCGTAAGAAAGACGGAAAGTTGAGAGTACCCGCTGACGCCTGACGGGTCGCAGTGGAGAAAAATCGAAAGAAAGTACGGGAAGGAGTTTGCAGATGACGCAAGGAACGTATGGTTTGGTCTAAGCGCAGATGGCATTAATCCTTTTGGGGAGCAGAGTAGCAACCATAGCACCTGGCCTGTGACTCTATGTTTGTATAACCTTCCTCCTTGGTTGTGCATGAAGCGGAAGTTCATTATGATGCCAGTGCTCATCCAAGGCCCTAAGCAACCCGGCAACGACATTGATGTGTACCTAAGGCCATTAGTTGAAGAACTATTACAATTGTGGAATGGAACAGGTGTACGTGCGTGGGATGAGCACATGGGGGAAGAATTTGACCTAAAGGCGTTGCTGTTCGTGACCATCAATGATTGGCCTGCTCTCAGTAACCTTTCAGGACAGACAAACAAGGGATACCGTGCATGCACGCACTGTTTGGACGATACCGACAATATATATTTGGCTAATTGTAAGAAGAATGTGTACCTGGGACTTCGTCGATTTCTTCCGAGCAGGCATCCCGTAAGAAAGAAAGGCAAGCATCTCAAAGGTAAGGCGGATCATCGGATGAAGCCTCGCCACCGTACTGGTGCTGATGTACATGAAGGTGGTCTTTGGAAAGGGTCCTAGTGGACAACCTGTTCCGAATGACGCTGACGGATGCGCACCCATGTGGAAGAAGAAATCTATATTTTGGGACCTGCCATATTGGAAAGACCTAGAGGTCCGCTCCGCAATCGACGTGATGCACGTGACGAAGAATCTTTGTGTGACCCTGCTTGGCTTCTTGGGCGTGTATGGGAAGACAAAAGATACACCTGAGGCACGGGAGGACCAGGAACATATGCACAGAAAAGACGACATACATCAGGGTCATGCAAGCTACGCTCTTACCAAAGAAGAGAAGGAAATCTTCTTTGAATGCCTGCTCAGTATTAAGGCACCGTCTGGCTTCTCGTCGAATATAAAGGGAATAATAAACATGGCAGAGAAAAAGTTCCAGAACCTAAAGTCTCATGATTGCCACGTGATTATGACGCAACTGCTTCCGGTTGCATTGAGGGGGCTTCTACCGGAAAACGTTCGATTAGCCATTGTGAAGCTATGTGCATTTCTCAATGCAATCTCTCAGAAGGTAATCGATCCAGAAATCATACCAAGGTTAGAGAATGATTTGGTGCAATGTCTTGTCAGTTTCGAGTTGGTGTTCCCACCATTCTTCTTCAACATCATGACGCACGTCCTAGTTCACCTATGCGAAGAGATTAACATTTTGGGTCCTGTATTTCTACACAATATGTTCCCCTTTGAGAGGTTCATGGGAGTCTTAAAGAAATATGTTCATAACCGTGCTAGGCCAGAAGGAAGCATCTCCATGGGCCATGAAAATGAGGAGGTCATTGAGTTTTGTATTGACTTTATTCCTGACCTTAAGCCGATTGGTGTTCCTGAATCGCGGCATAAGGGCAGACTGGATGGAAAAGGCACGCTAGGAGGGGAACAAATAATATGTATGGACGGAACTTCTCTCACTGAAGCACACTACACAGTTCTACAGAATTCCGCCTTGGTGGCTCCGTATATGGATGAACACAAGAATTTGCTACGCTCCAAACACCCGGAGCGGTCTGATGACTGGATTACACGTGAACAAACCAGGAGTTTCGCCAGCTGGTTGCAGACACGTACCATGCATGACGCCTCTATTGAAGATGACATGTACTTGTTGTCCCAGTTACCATCTTCGAATATAATGACTTTCAAAGGGTACGAGATAAATGGTAATACATTTTACATGATCGCCCAAGATAAGAAGATCACCAACCAAAACAGTGGTGTCTGCTTTGATGCAGAAACCAAGACAGGAAAGGAAACATATTATGGTTATATACAGGACATATGGGAACTTGACTATCGATGTGGTTTGAAGGTCCCTTTGTTTCGGTGCAAATGGGTCAATATGAAACGAGGCGGGGTAACGGAAGACCCGCAGTACGGAATGACAACAGTGGATCTCAACAATCTTGCATATGCAGACGAACCATTCGTCCTAGCCAATGATGTGGCACAGGTTTTCTATGTGAAGGACATGTCTACCAAGCCGAGAAAAAGAAAAGATAAGGAAGCGAATGCATCGTACGATGAGCCAAAGCGGCACATAGTTCTTTCTGGGAAGAGAAACATCGTGGGAGTGGATGACAAGACAGACATGTCAGAAGATTATGAAAAGTTTGATGAAATTGCTCCATTCACAGTGAATATTGACCCGAGCATCCCGTTAAATGATAAAGATTTTCCATGGTTACGGCGCAAAGGGACACATGCGAAGAAAAAGTTTCACACCCAAAGATCTGGGATGTGATCGGATTCACAATCATCACTTTCTTCTGTGTTTCACACCCAGGAGGGAATCTCTATAATAGTTAGGGTAGTTATGTGTTTTGGCATTTGAAACGCGAAGAAATTTTATGTGCAAACAAATTCTTTCATGCCTTTACTGATTTTTAAAGTTAAGTTATTCACAAAGTAGTGATTCACACTAATTTCAAATAATTCAAAATTTAAACTATTCAAATTTGAAAACTACGGGCACTAACAGAAAGTTTGTAATTTTTTGTACCTAAAGCAAAAATATTCACAAAGAAACTCTAAATACACAAAAAAACAACTCAAAAATAAATAAAGCAAAAAAGCCCGCCTACTGGGCCAGAGCGGCCTGCATACGACTAGAAACCCAACCTGTTGTTGGGCCAGGATGCGGGCCCGCAAAGGCCAAGTAGGCCCACAGGGCAGCACAGAATATGTAGGCCTAGTAGGCCTGCTTTGGAGAGGAGCTCGAGAGAGCTACCGCAGGGGGGTTATAAACCAGTGCGGACGCCCCTCGGCTAGCGAGGTGGGACTAAACTTGCCGCACCACACCTGCGCCAGCGCATCCCCTTTAGTACCGGGTCGTGGCACCAACCGGTACTAAAGGGGGGCCTTTAGTACCGGTTGGAGCCACCACCCGATACTAAAGGGGGTGCGCTTTCCGCCGCTTGGCCTGGCCAAAATAGGCTTTTAGTACCGGTTGGTGGCTCCAACCGGTACTAAAGGTCCATCCTATATAACTAAACACTTCAAAAATTTCAGTTTCTCATCTGCTTCTTCTCCTCTGCCCCGTCGCCCGCCGCCCCCGTCTCCATATCCCTCGTCGCCGCCCCCGTCGCCGCCCCGTCCCCGTCGTCGCCGCCCCGTCATCCTCGTCCCCGTCGTCGCTGCCCCGTCGTCCCCGTTGTCACGCCGCCCCATCCCAGCCCATCCCGCGTCGTCCCCGTCCCCGTCATCGCCGCCCCGTCCCCGTCGTCGCCGCCCCGTCCCCGTCGTCGCCGCCCCGTCCTCGTCGTCGTCGCCGCCCCGTCCCCGTCGTTGCCATCCCCGTCGTCGCCACCCGTCGCCGTCCCCGTCGCCGCCCCCCGTCGCCTCTCGCCTCACCGGTGAGCACGCGCACACACACATACATTTTTAGTTTTTTAGTTATAGAAATAGTTATAAAAAAGTTAGAAATTTTTCATTTTTTAGTTATAGAAATAGTTAGTTATATAGCATTGTTAGAAATGTTATAGAAATGTTAGAATTGTTAGAAATTTATCTGTTTTTTAGTTATAGAAATAGTTATAAAAAAGTTAGAATTGTTAGAAAATTTTCTGTTTTTTAGTTATAGAAATAGTTATAAAAAAGTTAGAATTGTTAGAAAATTTTCTGTTTTTTAGTTATAGAAATAGTTATAAAAAAGTTAGAAATTTTTCTTTTTTTAGTTATAGAAATATTAGAAATGTTATACAAATGTTAGTTATATAGAAATGTTATAGTTTTTTCTTCTGTTTTTTAGTTATAGAAATATTAGAAATGTTATAGAAATGTTAGTTATATAGCATTGTTAGAAATGTTAGTTATATAGAAATGTTAGAAATTTTAGTTATCAATATCCAATCATTAAAAAAATGATACTTTTTGCGGGCATATAGCTAGTATTTGTTCTCGACGATGCCCAGCCTGCATCCTCGCCGTCGACCCGTCCGCGACGACGTCCGGCTGACCCATGTCCGGGACTGGGCTCCGCCGGGCTGGCACTGGGAGGTGCTGCCTGGAGGGGCGCGCCGTTTGATGAGGAACCTGGCCCCGGGTCCCGTCGTCGACCCTGATCTCGTTTGGTGGCGTTCGCGTGGGCCAGTTTCGGTGCGGAGGGAGCCGGCCCCGCCGGAGGTGGTACGCCGCCGTGTCAGGGAGTAGGACGAGCACGTCTATCGCTACATGGTTGCGTTAGAGGGCGGCAGGTTCTCCAATACCTCGCAGTTTCTTCAGGGATCTCACTTCAGCTATGATCCTGTGAGGGTTCCTTCTCTTTGGGTGTCCACCTCCCACGCCGCAGGAATCGCGAGTGTCCTAGATTCTTCTGTAGTATTCGATCTTTATTAGCTACCTAGCTAGTGATGTATTCGATATATAATATTCGAGACGATGTATTCGAGATTATATATTATTCGAGACAATGTATTCGAGATTATATCTATTATTCGAGACGATGTATTCGAGATTATATCTATTATTCAAGACGATGTAATTTGAATACTAAATTGTTTTTTTGGATTAGTTAAATAAAAGCTATGGCGGACAATACCGACAGTGAGGGAGAACAGGCCCTATTCGATATGATACGCCATCCTCGCGGGCCAGATGATGATCAGAATGAAGAAGATTATGACGGCTCCGAATTTCTAAACAACACCGAGGAGGGTGATATGATATTCGATCGCGATGACCGAATTGATGAAGTCATGAACTATGATTATGATGATGACGAAGAAAATGTTGATCATGAAAGAACAAAGACCAGCGAGGTATATATATTTATATAAGCAGGCATATGGTGATCATCACATGTTTTAAATGACTTGAAGATATATTAACGAATCGATCTTTCTTCTTTCAGCCATCCGGATCGAGCAAATCTTCAGGCAACAGGACGAAACGAGGCCCGAACAAAAAGTTGAAGGAGGGCGTAAAGTACAATATCGAGGCAATCAGACCTAATGGTGAACCATTAGCGCCTAAAAAGATTGCGGACAAGTTCGTTCGTCAGTGCGGAGTTCTTGTGAAGGACCAACTCCCGATCTCCCTTCAAGAATGGAGAGAGCCAGCAAAGCCACGTCCAGATCTTACTTTTGTCGACGACAGACAAAAAGGTATGCTTTGGGATACCCTCATGGAACATTTCACCCTACCAGATCATTTCACAGAAGCAGATGTGCAGAAAGTCAAGGATGCTGCTCTTAGGAAGATGGCGGTTGCATTCAAGAACCACAAGAATCGTGAATGGGACAAGTACGTCAAGGGAGGAAGGAAGACTCCAGTATTCGAGGGAACACTAGAGAAGCAAAGTGCTCATTTGGACGATTTCGTGAAATTCAAGGATTCGGAATTAGCTAAGGAACGGTCGATAATAAACAAGAAGAATGCCGAAAAAAGGATAAGTACCATAAGCTGGGGCCAGGTGGCTACGCGGTGGCAATGCCTAAGTGGGATAAGGTTGAGAAAGAGATGGAGGATGCAGGTGTCACTCCGGTTACTAGGAGCTGGCCCCCCAGGTGCAGGACTTGGTTCTATGCGCATGGGGGGAGTTGGACCCGAAGACACGCAAAGTTTCGACAAAGGCATGTCTGAACGGAGCCGACGATGCGATACTTGTTGCAATAGAAGAGGTTCGATCGGGGGTGTTCCAGCCCATCAGAGAGAACGATGAGCTTACGCGTGCCCTGGGAAATCCTGAACACCCGGGAAGAACACGAGGCAAGGGCGCTATTCCGTGGTATGAGGGGTTTTCGGACTGGAACGCCGACTACAGAACCTGTGCGAGAAGGAAGATTGCGGAGGAGAAGAAGAGGAAGATGGAGGAGGAGCAGAGGAAGCTGGACTATGAACGCCTTCAAGGCCTAGAATCAAAGCACGCGGACTTGGCAGTCAAATTCCAGCGGCAGCAGGAGCAGATTGACTCACTTAGCCAGTAAAGGGGGTCTCAGCAGCTGCAACGGCTAGCGGATGATCCAGCATTGGATAGCACCGCCCCATCCATGCCGAGAAGTAGCGTGGGTTCCGCCCCGGGCGACACAATGCTGGATAGATACCCCGTGGATGACATCATGGAGAACACTAACTGCGAGCCACACTTCAAAATGAAGAACATATCCATGAAGGTGGCGGACGCCGTTGCTTTTACAAATCCCCCCGAGGCAACCTTCCATTGCAACCCGATTCCAGCGGGCTATGCTCATGTCTTGTTGATGAGGTGGTGGACCCATATTCGGGGCTACAGCTTGACATTCTTGGAGGTGACGACGAGCACACATAGGGAGAGGCCATACATCGTGTCATCCTATGGAGAAAGGATTGCATCGTCTTTCAAAGGCCACCGACACCGTTTTACCCGACTCCTCGTCGAAGTCCGCCACCGAGTCAGCAGACTCCCGCTCCTCCAAGTCCACCAACGCGTGAGGCCACTCCTCCTCCTCCAAGTCCGGCAAAGTGTCAGGCCACTACTCCTCCAAGTCCGACACAGCGTCAGACGTCCACTCCTCCTCCAAGTCTGGCACAACTTCAGGCCACTCCTCCTCCAAATCCGGCACAACTTCAGGCTACTCCTCCTCGTCCAACTCAGCCACGTCAGCCGTCTCCGCCGCCTCAGCAATCGCAGAAGAGACACCCCGCAGCTATGGTGCGTAGCGGTACGAGTCGAGGTAGTACATGAAGTACATGCGGAGGCAAGCGATATAAATATGGTCCAAGCCTCACTCCTCTTCATCAAAGGGCTTACGACGGGACCGAGGAGCAAACCAATGCCATAGTGCAGGCAGAAGTGGACGCCCATTTTGGACCGAAACCGGCAACGCCGCCGAGGGAGAAAGTGCCCGAGGAAAAGATTGACCACTTCATTCGTATGGCTGCACCACCAGCTCCCAAGCCTGTTGACACAGACTATGAGCGCCACATCAGGAAGTTAAATCGATCACGTATACAGAAAGAGGCGAGCTCGAGCTCGAGCAAATCAGCTGGGAAAAAATGCGGTAAAACCATTCCCCAGCTGGGAGAATAGGCGGAGCAATCAACCCCCCCGCTTGTTGTGCCAACAACACATAAGAGTACACGCGCTCAATATTATTGTGGGCAAATCGTTACGTTCCCCAGCTGGGCAATGTGGTAATAACCGAGGAGCATATAATGTAGGCTGAAATCCTCAAGATCACTGTTGGACAACTCCTCGAGATCGAGCCCATGCCGACGCTTAGAGAGGAGGAAATAAAACGGAAATATGTCCGAGGCCAACCTTTGGTCAAGCCAGACGAGGTCAAGAAGCTCCCAACGAGAATGTATGAATTGCATCAATGGTACATGGACATTACCAAGAGTTCCAATCGATAGTCCCTCATGGTGGAAGTCAAGAAGGATCATTACTACCATTAGAAAGCTGTGGCCGTTGAGTATAATGAACTATTTCAGTTATACAATCAAGACGCACTCGACAAATCTATCGTCAGTTGCTATTGTCTGTAAGTGATTTCTTTCTATAATTTAAGTCTCAAGCTAGCTGTAGTGATCCTTTTGATCAATCATTACCTGTAATTATCCTCACTATATTCTTTTCTGTGGTATTATGCAGGATGAAGATGTATGAAATGAAAAAAGGTGGACGCTATGGCATTGGGTTCATTGACCCAAACACCGTTAATGAATACACATGGAAAATAGATGCATATCATGAAAAGCATGTAGAGGACAGCATGCTAGAGTTCTTGAAGCGCCTCAAATACAATGAAGATATACTACTTCCTTAAAACTTCCAGTGAGTCACACTGTCTTGTACTACAAATTCTCTGTTTTTGCCTACTAGCTAGCTACATGTTTTTTCTTACATATGCCCGTTTAATTAAGACATGCAAACGTGTGTGCATGCAGATTTCACTGGATCTTGTGTATCATTAAAGTTGACGCCGGAACAGTTGAACTACTGGACTCACTACTTAAAAAACAAAGTGACTACACCATCTTGTTTGGGATAGTCAACAGGTAATTTCAATCATTATTAACTATATATCTCGGCCTATTTAGTAATTCGTCATTTCCTGATATGAACTATTTAATAACCCATTTATTCATTTTCTTTGTCGGCGGGCAGGGCTTGGGCAAGGTTCATCAGCGTCACTCCAGGCGAATGGAAAGAAAGACTAAAATGGTTTCGACCCAAGGTAAGTAATTAAGTAGTACTAGCTAGCTAGCTGCCTTCTCTTTAATTATCATGCTTGATTAATTATTATCTGATCAAATTCCATTCTCGTAAAGGCCCTGAAGTAGGCGCCGGGGACTGATATCTATGCATACTGCGTTTGCGAGAAGATTCGCATGATGGCGTCCAAAAGGAGCAGATCTCAAAGACAGGAATGGGTACGTTTGTCAGAACACTATTCACAATTTTTACACCATTATCGATATGTAGTCACACAACTAATACACATGCATATTGATCTCCTTCTTAACAGTTCACAGAGGTGCTGGAGAAGCTCCTACCAACGGAGCAAGTAGAAGCACTTCAAGAGGAAATAGCAGGATTTTTGCTCGACCAGGTCATAGATCCGAAGGGAGAATACCATTACCTGCTACCGCCCCCATGAACTACTTCCAATTGTCATCGTGCTCCGAAGGCACCAATTAGGCTAATGCCACTGGCTCCGAAGGCAACATTGTAGGAGAAATTGTATATATATACATGTGTGTATGTGTGAATTAATATGGTGGTTTGTGAGACATTTGATGATATATATATATATATGATCGGTTCTACTAGAAATTCTATTTATATATATGCATAACGTGTACAATGTGTAGTATCGTAAAATACTAGCAAACGAAAAAGAATTAAATGGAAAACACAAAATTAAATGAAAAAGAAATCAAAAACCCAAACCCCCCAACCTTTTAATACCGGTTGGTTTCACCAACTGGTACTAAAGGGCTCCCTGCCCCCGGAGCTGGTTCGTGCCACGTGGTTTCCCTTTAGCACCGGTTCGTGCTGAACCGGTACTAAAGAGGGGGGGGGCCTTTAGTGCACACACTTTAGTGCCGGTTACCGAACCAGCACTAAAGGGCCTTATGAACCGGTGCTATTGTCCGGTTCTGCACTAGTGTCATCCCGATCCCACGGTCGCACCACCGTGGCCATCCCAACTCCCTTCCTTGCCGCCCTCACGACGGCCATACACTCTGGCATCTACGCGCGCAACTTGGATCTCGGCCCGGCCAGGCCGTCTCAGCAAAGTTGCCAGCACCCATAACCCTAGGGCGGGCCGCCGGCCACCACGGTGGTGTGGGCAAAGGGCGCGTGGCTGCCACGACTAACCCACACCGAGTGGGGATAGCCAACGGGGGCTGCCGGTGCACCACGCGGCGGCGGAAGGTATGGTTTTAAACCATATGTAATGTTTTTTAAATCTCGTAACTAGTTAGATAACGTTCATCTTATTTAGAATGCAAGAATACAGAGATGTGTACTACTCGGTTGAGAAGTGCTACCTCTTGAGCACTGCGTTGGTTTTTCACTTGAAGAGGAAAGGGAGATGCAGTAAAGTAGCGTAAGTATTTCCCTCAGTTTTTGAGAACCAAGGTATCAATCCAGTAGGAGGCTACGCTCGAGCCCCACGCACCTACACAAAAGAAATAAGAACCTCGCAACCAACGCGATAAAGGGGTTGTCAGTCCCTTCATGGTCACTTACGTGTCAGGACCCCGATTCCAAGTCACATCGATCTAGCCGGTAACACCTCATATCACTTTGCGGCCTCACGCACGGTATCCCACGAGTGTTGCCTTACCATGGCCCGGGACCGTTTGCGCCTTTTGGCTCACGTATATGATAGTGTCGCTAGCATCCATATGACAGAGAACCCGGGCCGACATGGCTAGTCGTGAACCCAAAGCGGCACAGACCTATGGAGACAGGCATACATGAATCACGTCGAGCATGTCGGTCATCAACGAGTGATTCCGGGCTGTAGCACTGGGCTAACAGGACTCCGGGGAGCCCGGGATGTAGCAGGCTAGGCAGGACTCCGGAAGTCACCGTGTGACATTTCCCCGAAGGGACAGACATAGGAACGAGGTGAAACACATGCCGGCCAGTCAAGTGTCCTGAACAGTAGTGCTGGGCTAGCAGGACTCCGGTGAACCGGGCTGTAGCGGACTACTATGGCTCGAGGAACACTAGACTACATTTCCCCATAAGAGAGGCTGCCAAGGATAAACAACTAGATTGTCGGATCCCACTCATACCAAGCATTTCAATCATACACACAATATGCCCGATATGAGTACATACAACATGGCATCACAACAAAACTCTACAACTCAAGTACTTTATCTAAAGGCTCCAGAGAGCCATACATAACATGTTCATACAGATAGGGGTCACATGACCCGACACTCAAGTCATACAATCATACAAGCACATGCGGAAGCAACTAGTCTGAGTACAGACTCTAGAAAGAAAGAAGGCTTCTCGAAGCCTGTCTATCTACATAGGGCCCTCCATGGCCAGGATCACCACCTGGGTGGCTAGTCACTCGTCGACGTCAAGGTCTACGTAGAACCCATCGGAGGGGGCGGTGTTGTCGTCTGAAACAGTAATTAAGCAAACATGAGTACAAAGGTACTCAGCAAGTCTTACATCAGAACCTACTATACATGCTTATTCTCAAGAAGGTGGTGGGGTTATTGCAGCAAGCCAGCTTTGGCTCTTGGCTAAGCTATCCTACGGAACTCCACCAGTAAAATAGTTTTCGCACACGAGTCCACTACTCACCAACACAATACTCCACCGGGGATCCTCCCTCGTCATCCTACGAGAGGGCCATCCTCGGTACTCACACTTATCTTGAGTCTTTTAGTAGTATCCATTAATTTGTCTATGAACTGTATAGGCAACCAAGTAGTCCTTTACCGCGGACGCGGCTATTCGAATAGTTTTATACCCTGCAGGGGTGTACTTCCTCACACATGTTTCCACCACTTAGCGTCTGCACACGACATGTGCTCGACAGACTTCAAGCGAAAACCGACGTGGGTGTAGACCATGACCTAACTAACCTCACAAGTCTCTAGTCCAGGTTTATTGCCTATTCAGGTTCCATCCGCAAGGAAATCCGGCCGGGGTGTCCTCAACGGCCCCAAACAATGTGTACAGGGTCCCAAGAAGCCAAACGGGCGCCCGGCATACCCGGCCACAGTGTATCTACTGCATCATATCCCACCCCTAGGGTCAGCGCTACGCACGACCGCCAACACATGTCCTACAAACACCAGAAACTAGTTGCAACTCCCGGACAGAGGCGAGAGGGGTCAGTAAGTCGAGCGGGGTCATATTTCAGGGCCCAATGTGTGGTAGTAGCTGAATCTTAAATCACGCATACAGATCTTAGTTCTTAGGGACGGCCTCAATGAAACAACCCACCATGTACTCCTACATGGCCTCTCATCTATACCTTTACCAAAACATGTTCAACACATCCCTCATATTACCGACATAAGCATTTCACTCTAGCCCATCACCTAGATGAACCAGACCTGACACAACTCTAAGCATAGCAGGCATAGCAAGGTAGGAATCACATACATGGCTCAATCAACTCCTACACATGCTAGTGGGTTTCATCTAGTTACTGTGGCAATGACAGGTCATGCAGAGGATAAGGGTTCAACTACCGTAGCACACAGCAGTTTGAATCGCGATGTCTTAATGCAGTAAACAAGAGCAGAAGCGAGAACATGGGTTTGTATCGGATGATCAATGGTTGCTTGCCTGATGGAGTGGTAACGGGATACTGCCCTTCAGTTGGATACTCGTGAATATCCTCGGAGGCAGAACCTACCACGAAGAACTCATCGGAACACAATCAACACATGACGATATGCAACAATATGATGCATTCTATGTCATGGCAATATGAATGTGTCTTGGCCCAATGCAAGCTAAAATAGAAAGGGATGAACTCATTTGAATCAAAGATTCAAATATTAGCTCATTAAACATGGCCTTAATAGTGCATTTCCTTATTCTGCTTAAACAACAAGGTAAACTTGTTTTGTCATGCATGAAACCATTACACATGGATAGATTGAATTTTTCCGATAATTTTTCATATATAAATTATTTCATTTGGAGTTACGGTTGAATTTCTATGATTTTTAGAAGTTTTAAACATTTTCTAGAATTTCCTAAATAAAAATAAATCCAGAAAATGCATTACTGCGTCAGCATTGCGTCAGGGTGACATCAGTGGTCAACGGGGACGTCCAGGTCAAACCTGACTGGTGGGTCCCACGTGTCAATAGTTAATTAAACTAACTAATTTTAGTTAGAAACTAATCTGGATAATTAGTAGAGGGGGCCCACTTGTCATTGACTCAGGGGAGTCAACCTGGGCCCATCCAGTCCACGTCAGTGGTCAAATCCACCAGTCAACAGGGCTAATCCCGCCAGCGAGGCCGAGACGGCGGAGGGCTTCGGAAAACGCCCTCAGGCGACCAAAACGACGGCGGGGATCATCTACGGGTAGCGGGGAACAAGCCGCAGCGTTTGGTGGTGGTGGTTGGGCTCGAGGTGGCCGGAAACGTCGCCGGCGACGAGCTTGGCAGTCGCCGGAGTCGGGTGAGGACGAACCCGGGGCTGTGGGGCACGGCGAGGTGCGTGGAGTGGGGCGTTGTGCTCCTGGGGATGCGGTGAGGTTAGTAGACTAGATGGCTTGGCCGATGGTTGACCGGAGACACGTCGGCGACGAGCTTCGCGGTGGTGCGTGCGGGTGAGCTCCGTGTGCTCGCTGTGGTGCACGAGGAGGAGAACGGAGAGGATGGGGAGGTAGCTGGGCTCACAGCGGTCATGCAGAGACAGACGGCGTGGTCGGGGACGAGCTGATGCGGCGGCGACGTCAAAAGGGATCTCCGGCGGTGGCTGACGAAGGTGGGATCGGTGGAGGTATTGTAGAGCGTGTGAGCGCTCGGGGCTCGGTCTGTTCGAAGTAGTTGACGACGGCGGAGCGAGTGGACACGGTGGTGCAGCACGGGGACGGCGGTGGACGCGACTACGGTGGCGGGACGGCGACGGCTGCGTCGGCCATGGCGAAGGGGAGCGAGGGAGTGAGGCAGGGGGCGAATGAGCGTGTCCAAGGGGTCGGGGCAGCGACGTGGAGCCTGTCCAGGCCAGCAGGGCGGCGAGGGGAGGAAGCAGGGCGGCAACCAACTGCGTGGCGCGCGCTGGTGCCGCCGTCGAGCACCTGCTTGCCTGCCTGGCCGAGCCAAGCAGCTCGCTGGAGCGGTAGCTGGGCTGGGCCGGCAGGTGGGCCTGGTGGGCGGCGCCAGGTAAGCCTTTCCCTTTCTCTCTTTCCTGTTTTGTTTTCTTTTTCTATTTTTCTATAGCTTTAGGGCTTTATTAAAAATACTTAGGCACTTACTAAAATCCTGAAAATAATTGTGGGCTCTGTTGGGATTATTCCTAACAACAAACATTTATTTCCAGAATTATTTGAGCATTTAAATTATTTTATAGCATTTAAATGCCCAAATTCAAATACTTATGATTTAATTCAATGACCTTCTGTTGACCTAGAAAATTGTGCACCAATTTTGCCAGAGGTTCTAACCTAAGACAAAAAGGGTGGACTTTTTAGAAGGGCATTTCAGGTTCATTGAAGATAATTTTAGTAAACCCTAGTTGTTTCCAGGGGGTGTTGGGGGTTTCTGCTTTCCCCAATTCAAATTTAAGAAGAATTTAGACATGATGCACATTCTAATGCTTGAACTAGCTAGGGTGTGACAACTCACCCCCACTCAAAAGAATCTCGTCCCGAGATTTAGGATCCTCTGGAAAGAAGGTGGGGTACTCGAGTCAAAGACGATCCTCCCTTTCCCAAGTGGCTTCTTCCTCGGAATGGTGTGACCATTGAACCTTGAGAAACTTGATATTATGACGTCGAGTGGTACGCTCGGCTTGATCAAGGATACGAACGGGATATTCCCGATAAGAGAGGTTATCTTGTAGATCAAGCGTTTCGTGGTCCACTCCACGGATAGGATCCGTGAAGCAACGCCTGAGTTGTGAAACGTGGAAGACATCGTGAACTCTGGAAAGATGCGGAGGTAGTTCCAATTGGTAGGCAACTTCTCCTCGTTTGGCAAGAATGCGAAAGGGTCCAATATAACGAGGAGCCAATTTGCCTTTGATACCGAAACGATGGGTTCCCTTTAATGGAGTAACCCAAAGGTAAGCCTTCTCGTTGACTTCATAAGTCATAGGCTTATGTTTACGATCATATTGACTCTTTTGACGAGATTGGGCTGTTTTCAATTTCTCACGAATAACGCGAACCTGCTCTTCTGCGTCCTGAATCATATCCGGGCCAAAGAGTTGTCTTTCCCCGGTTTCTGACCAGTTAAGAGGCGTTCGACATTTTCGTCCATAAAGAACTTCGAAAGGAGCTTTGCCCAAGCTAGCTTGATAACTATTGTTACAAGCAAACTCCACGAATGGTAGGTATTTCTCCCAACTCATTCCGAACGAGATAACAGAAGCTCGGAGCATATCTTCCAGAATTTGATTGACTCGCTCTACTTGACCACTTGATTGAGGATGGAAGGCGGTGCTAAAAGAGAGATGAGTCCCCATAGCATTTTGGAAACTTTCCCAAAATCGAGAGGTGAAGAGACTCCCACGGTCTGAGTTAATTTCCAATGGGACACCATGAAGGGACACTATTCGGGAGATGAATAATTCGGCTAGCTGGCTAGCGGCGATACTCTCACGAACAGGTAGGAAATGGGCTACTTTGGAAAGTCGGTCGATCACGACGAAGATGGCATTATTCCCTCTCTTGGTCCTGGGAAACCCAGTGATGAAATCCATACTAATTTTATGCCATTTCCATTTAGGAATAGCCAAAGGTTGAAGGGTGCCAGCAGGCCATTGGTGCTCTGCTTTAACACGACGACAGACGTCGCAGCTAGCAATGTATTGAGCAATTTCTCTCTTCATCCTAGTCCACCAAAACCTCTGGCGTAGGTCTTGATACATTTTAGTACTACCGGGATGAATGGTGAGAGGGGATTCATGAGCTTCCTTAAGGATCAACTGGCGTAGATGTTGTTTCTTGGGAACCACCAAACGGTTCTCAAAGAAGACAGCACCCCGCTTATCCATGGAAAAACACTTAGCAACTCCGCTAGCAATGTTTTCCTTAATCCGGGATATGCCCTTATCACGCTTCTGGGCAGCTATAATTTGATCCATAAGGGTAGGTTTTACCACCAGGATGGATAGGAATCCTCGAGGAACAATGTGAAGATTAAGCTTACGGAATTCCTCATGGAGAAGTGGTTGACTTTGTTGTAACATCAGGTTGTTACAATAGGACTCGACCCAACGTCTCTGCCTGAGATTCAAATCTGGTTGGGTGAAGATATATTTCAAACTTTGGTGATCGGTGAAGATCTCGAAATGATTACCGAGGAGGTAATGTCGCCAAGTTTTAAGTGCATGGACTACAGCTGCAAGCTCTAGATCATGTGTGGGATAATTTTCCTCATGTGGGTGTAATTGTGGTGAAGCATAGGCAATTACCTGACGATCTTGCATGAGTATGCAACCTAGTCCTTGTCGCGAGGCGTCGCAATAGATAATAAAGTCTTTGGAGAAATCTGGTGGTACCAGTACGGGGGCAGATGTCAGGTGTCTTTTTAGTTCCTGAAAGCTGAACTCGCACTGCGGAGTCCACTCGAACTTTTTATCTTTCTTGAGGAGTTCAGTTAGAGGTTTAGCAACCTTGGAGAAATTCTTGACGAAGCGGCGGCAATAGCTCGCTAAGCCCAGGAAGCTCCGAACTTGCTTGACCGTCTCAGGTGGAGTCCAATCAAGGACGGCTTGAACTCGCTCGGGATTGACAGCAATACCCTTACCAGAGATTACATGGCCTAGATAGGTCACTTCTAGCAACCAAAATTCACACTTGGAGAATTTGGCATAAAGGCGATGCTCTCGAAGTTTCATCAATACCAGCCTTAGATGTTCGGCATGTTCCTCTTCATTCTTGGAGTAGATGAGTATGTCATCGAGGTATACTACGACAAATTTGTCCAAGTACTCCATGAAAACCAAGTTCATTAACCGGGAGACGGTGGCTGGGGCATTGGTTAAACCGAAGGACATAACGGTGTACTCGTATTGGCCATAACGAGTAACAAAAGCCGTTTTGGGAATGTCCCGTTTCTGATTTTGATTTGATGGTAGCCCAACCTCAAATCCATCTTGGAGAAGACTGAGGATCCAGCGAGCTAATCATATAGGTCGTTGATCCTGGGAAGCAGGTATTTGTTCTTGATGGTGACCAAGTTGACAGGTCGGTAATCCACAACCATTCGATCTGTTCCATCCTTCTTCTTGACGAAGAGGACGGGGCAAGCCCAAGGAGAGGAACTAGGACGGATGAAACCCTTTTTCAAGGACTCATCGAGTTGGTTCTTAAGCTCGGCTAGTTCTAGGGGTGCCATCTTATAGGGTCTTCTAGAAATTGGAACGGTTCCTAGAACAAGGTCTATCACAAACTCAACATCCCTGTCAGGTGGAACACCTGGCAGTTCTTCTGGAAAGACATCCGGAAAGTCTCGGACTACCGGAACATCTTCAAGGTCTGGAAGGGGGTTGGCATTTAGGGAGTAAAGTTGGCGCTTGGCCACTCGAGTTAAGACATTAACTGTCTTGCCCGATGGGTGAGTAAGTTGAACGGTTCTAGTGGCACAATCGATCTTAGCATAATGAGCTGACATCCAGTCCATACCCAAGATGATGTTTATGTCCGAGGACTTGAGAGCTATTAAGGATGCAAGGAAGACAAGTCTATCAACAAGAATTTCATTCCCATGGCTTACTCTAGAAGTTTGCCATCTAGAGCCAGGGGTTTGAATTTCCACGGTAGAGGGCATGTCACAGAATGTCGTGTTGTGCAATCGAGCATAGTTCTCGGATATGAATGAATGAGATGCTCCAGTATCGAAAAGAACGGATGCCAGATGGCAGTTAACAAGGAGCGTACCAAGGACGACATTGGGATCCTCATGAGCCTCCTCGGCTGAAACATAATTGACATGGCCACGTGCAGTGGTGGCCGGCTTGGCGTAGAACGTTTTTCCCGTGGGCTTACCACGGCCAACGGACTTTCCAGTTTGATTGGGGTTGTTGTTCTTGGGACACTCCCGGCTATAGTGACCCGGCTCTCCACACTTAAAGCATGTCACCACATTGGGGCGTGGAGCAGCATTAGCAGCGGGGCCACCATAGGGCTTGGGCGGTGCAAATTGCTGGTTGGGACGCGGTGCCTCAAAGGATGGCCTCGGGATGAACCTGGGTGGCAGTGCCGTGCTTGGGATCCACACCCGGCGCTTCTGAGCTCCAGAGCCGGATGAAGAGCCAAAATCACGGGAGTGCTTGCGTGAAGCGTCATAATCAGTCTGGCCTATCTCAGCACTGATGGCTTTATTGACCAATTTTTGGAAGGAGGTGCACTCGTGCTGACGAAGATCGCGGTGAAGCTCATGGCAAAGTCCCTTGCGGAACCTTGCCTGCTTCTTAGCGTCAGTAGAAACCTCTTCGGGAGCATAGCATGCCAGATTCCTAAATTCACGACTGTAAGCATCCATAGTCAGTCTTCCTTGGGTGAAGTTGCAGAACTCCTCCCTCTTGCGATCCATGAGACCTTCCGGAATGTGATGCTCACGGAAAGCCTCACTGAATTCAGCCCAAGTAGTGATTTGGCCGATCGGGCGCATAGCTTCGAAGTTTACCCACCAAAGGCTAGCAGGGCCTTAAAGGTGATAGGCAGCATAGGTAACCTTGTCGGCTTCGGCTACATTGGCAGAACGTAGCTTGTGGGTGATGCTGCGAAGCCAGTCATCCGCGTCGAGGGGCTCGACAGAATGGTTAAACTTTGGTGGGTACAGCTTGATAAAGTCATTGATTGACACCAAGTCATTTCGTGGGTGGCGTGCAGTGTTCTGCTTAATCCGCTCCAGTAGGCGGTTAGTCTCACGCTTGTTTCTTTCCGCCTCCAGCATTACTTCGGCCAGAGAAGGCGGGTGAGGCAGATTTTCACCTCTAGCTGCACTGGCTTCCCCCTGCTCCGGAGCAGCAGGGTTGCTGCAGGTGTTGACCATCCTAGGAGAAAACAAGACAACAGTTTAGACAAGGATGGCTCAAACTTAGCAAGGAAGTGCAGAATGTAATGGATAACACGGAATGCCGAGATGTTCATCCGTATGTCATGGTAATATAAAACTGCCATATATATACTAACGGTCATAGACGTCATACATAGTTTAGTACAAGCCCAGGCTACAGTACAACTATGATGAAAGACGTTACATCTCATCGGAGGCATTCCAAGCTCCTATACATTATTTGTCTACACCTCCGGAATCGATTACATGCAAAGTCATATTCCACAAGTCACGCAGGATAGTGGAGATACAACTACTACAATACTAGTGGTACTACTACTAACTTAGACAGCTCCGTAGTAGTCCTCATAGAAGTCACCTCCATAGCCTGGAAGTTCAACGTGACCATCCGGGAACAGACGGTCCTGAGGAGCCTGTGGACCATAGGGGCTAGGATGAGGTCTTGGACCAACAAACGGTGGCCTACGGGGACCACGGGGTGGGGTGATGCCTCCCACATCACGCCAATCCACCATGTCTGGCAGAGCTGATCTCGCAGGATACAGATCCCTTGTATCCATACATCCAGCTTGCACCGCAGGTGCAAACCGAGTCAATGTGGCCCAATGATCAGGACAGGTATTAAAAAGCTCCAGCCTCAAGGCCCGATTCTCTCAGTCCTTATCTTCGAGCATCTTGGCAGTGGTACGAGTTAATGAGTCCTCCTGAGTGGAGTCAGCATAGATGGCCTGAAGATACCCTTGCGCTCCCGGAAGCGAAGCTGGCATGTAACGAAAGTCGGTGTTCCGAAGCAGGCCAGTCCGGACTCGCATGATGGCCATCATGGAATAGGCAGCATCCTGCATAGCCATCTTAACGGTAACCCCGAGTCCATAGGAACACTGAAGGGGCTTGGTAGATCCAGGATAAGAAGGAAATATCCTGACGGTGCAGAAATACTGGCTTTGATTAAAGTCACCGAACTGCTCTTCGACGGTGTATTCGGGATACCAACGATAACCCGTCTCGATCATGACCCGGACTAACATAGCAGTATCACTGGGCACGTAGAGGCACCGGGTCAGGCGAACCACTTGGTTATGAACACGGTTGGCCATCTAAAAGCACAACCACAAGGCAAAGACATCAGAAATTCTAGGGAAAATTGGACAGCATAACAACTGTAAATGCTCAGAAAAAGATTTGAGACATCCACAACAGTTTGCAATACCACTCAACAATATCATATCAAGGTTCTGATCCAATTAGCAACATACTAAGAATAGTAGGAACTTAACTAGAACTCATAACAACAATCCTATAAGCTACTACGGATTAGTAACACGTGAACCTGATAGAAAAGAGAGCCTAGTCCTTAACCCACGTTGAATGAGAAGAGAATGACTCAGATCAGAGGCATAGGTAAAGGAGTAAAATAACCTTACGTTCCCTCCCACAATCAATTCCCCTACATATAACTAAAGCATTTCTAGACTCGACATCGACTAGTTTGACTCAACAAACCTACAGGCAGTCCGGCTCTGATACCAAAGCTGCAACCATGTAGTGGACTCATGTGCGAAAACTATTTTACTGGTGGAGTTCCATAGGATAGCTTAGCCAAGAGTCAAAGCTGGCTTGCTGCAATAACCCCACCACCTTCTTGAGAATAAGTATGTAGTTTAGTTCTGATGTAAGTCTTGCTGAGTACTTTTGTACCCACGTTTGCTTAATTTATGTTTTGCAGAGAGATTTCAGTCTCGCTAGTAGATCCGCGTGGACTTCGACGTTTAGCTTAATACCTCAGCTAAGATCTTGTGCCCTCGGTAGGATCTGGTAGATAGTCAGGCTTCTTAGCCTTTTTCATTTATAGATGTCTGTACTCAGACATGTTAAGCTTCCGCATGTGCTTTGCATTGTATGCTATGACTGCTGGGTCATGAGACCCATGTTTGTAATATCTCGCTCCTCGGAGCCTAATAAATAAATACTTGAGTTGTAGAGTTATGTTGTGATGCCATGCTGTATTTACACATATCGAGCATATTGTGTGTATGATTGAAATGCTTGGTATGTGTGGGATCCGACAATCTAGTTGTTTATCCTTGGCAGCCTCTCTTATGGGAAATGTAGTCTAGTGCTTCCATGAGCCATAGTAGTCCGCTATAGCCCGGTTCACCGAAGTCCTGCTAGCCCAGCACTACTGCTCAGGACACTTGACTGGCCGGCATGTGTTTCACTTCGTTCCTATGTCTGTCCTTTCGGGGAAATGTCACGCTATGATATCCGGAGTTCTGCCTAGCCTGCTACAGCCCGGGTTCCCCAGAGTCCTGTTAGCCCGGAATCACTCGCTGATGACCGACATGCTCGAGGTGGTTCTTGTATGCCTATCTCCATAGGTCTGTGTCGCTTTGGGTTCACTACTAGCCATGTCGGCCCAGGTTCTCTATCATATGGATGCTAGCGACACTATCATATACGTGAGCCAAAAGGCGCAAACGGTCCCGGGCCATGGTAAGGCGACACCCGTGGGATACCGTGCGTGAGGCCGCAAAGTGATATGAGGTGTTACCGGCTAGATCGATATGGCTTGGAATCGGGGTCCTGACAGCGTTTGGTATCAGAGCCTGACTGCCTGTAGGATTACCAAGCCAAACTGGTCGAAGTCGAGTCTAGATATGCTTTAGTTATGTAGGGGAATTGATTGTGGAAGGGAACGTAAGGCTCTTTTTATTCCTTTACCTTATGGCCTTCTGATCTGAGTCATCCTCTTCTCTTCTACGGGGTTAGGAACTAGGCCTTCTAATCTATCTATCAGGATGACGTGTTCCTACTATTCTGTGTGTTGACAGTTGATCTCGAAACCTTGATATTGTGTTGTTGAGTGGTTATGCCACCATTTTGCAGGATGTCTCAAATCTTTTGAGCGTTTACAGCCGTTATGCTGTCCAAGTCATCCCAGGTTTCTAAATAGTCTGATGCATTTGCAAATCCTTCTTCCTATCCCGATGTCCTTTGGGCCAGATTAAGCACTCTAATCGGTGAGTTGAGGTACTCTGTTGCCTCGACATATATGTTGGAGCAATTATTATGACCCTAGGTGTTTAGGGAGTCACCTAGTAATCTAGCCGTGTTTTGTGTTCCTGGTGTGATGATTCTGGCCACCATTCTTGAAAGCATCCCGTGATGCCATTTAGTAGTAGATATTCTATTCCTGGGTTTTGAACCCGAGATTCACCCTACTTCATGTCGTTAGTATTTGCTAGTTCCCTTAAGATATTAGTAACCTTTGCGATAGTCCTCGAGGTCCGTGGTATTTCCTTCTTCCAAATACTATGAACCACTTATGGCAGAAGTTTGTTGGATCAAAAGATCACAACAAGAGTGCTCTCGATGAGTTCCCCATTCTATATTGTGATTCTGCCAGTCCTACCATTCTGCATGGGTTGTCCGGAAGAAATGTTGAGCTTTGCTCGACATATTAATCTATGCATACACAACTCAGAAAATCATATGTTCCTTGAGTTGTCCTTCTTCATTTGTTATTCCGACCATCGTCTATCAATTGTTGGTCAAGAGTAGTTGTGCATTGGTGTTATCGATGCCTATTATTCATGTGATCCGTCAAGCCATTCCATTCTGGAATGACTAGGAGAAACAAACTCCAGTACCTCATCCATATCCAGGATTGGGTCAAAGTAGTTGTATTCCGCAGATCAAAGTGACAATCCAGCTTTTGATTCTGTTAAACCCTTAAGTATTGCCCACTTTATGTCAGGAATATCATAGGAATTGCACAACCTCCTATGAACTCTTGATACAGTGATACTTCTCGCCATCATTATTCATTCCTCGGTTCCATGTTGTTGTAACCGGGATGCCGACAAGTGAATTCTGATGTGTGAAATCAATACTCCAAGCAACTCGTTGCTTTGTAGTAAATGGACAATATTCGTATTCCTAGCGTGTTGGTTTTTGAGCTACCATTCTAAGATTGACCGTGCTACCTAGTCCATATCTCCGGGTGCACTCATCGACCAATGAGTTAGGATTGTGACAATCCCTCGCTCCTTGATCATATCGTCTTGCCCTGAAAAGCAAGATTGTTCTAGAGCTTAATAACATATCAGTGGTTCGTGATTTTCCGAATATTTTCATGGAAGTATTACTAGGTTGTTCCCTGATCGCTATGTTGAGTTCGTGATCATGTTGGTTTTTCTCTAAACCATCCATTCTCCAAGAATCTGTGTTGGATACACCCGAGCTAGATGGTTAAGCTAAACAACAACTTGGAGAGTTGGAAGATAAAAGGCTTTGCCGAATTTAGTTCTTTCTGAAGGGATATCTTTGTGTTGTGGGTGTGTTGAAGAAAGATGATATCTTCACCAATTGGTCCTCGTGATCAGTTGTTGGATCTGTTGTCTTGTCAAAACTTTGACTTGAGTATGGGCTATTGTCGAGTCAAATCAGAACCAACGATGTTCGTAGTGTTGTCTTACTCGTGGTTGATCCCTCGAGAATACACCATTACATCTTTTGGTCTGACCAATGCTATCACCGTGTTCACATGATGGTGGAAGTCCAGTGATATGGAAATTCCGATGAGTTGTTATTGAGCCCATCAGCAACATTTTGTCTCCTCCATGATTCGTGTTGAACATCCAGCTAGTGTTGGAAATTTTGTAAGCATTATCTTCGTGATCCGTTCATGAAGCCTATGCTTAGATGAAAGGAGTGACTTCCTTTGATTCACGTCCATTAGATGTAAGTTGTCGCCGTGAATTCAAGAAAGCTTGTTTTTGTTTCCTCTAGAATCATCCCAAATCAGTCATGCATACGTGCGAAGTATTCTGTGGTTTGGTAGATTGATTACCTCCACTCCATATGTATTCCCTAGCACACCAAGCCACTAATTGATTTGTTCAAGGAGAAGAAGTTCCTTCCTAAGAGCAAGACTTATGTCAGGACTTCGATATCCTTGATGATGGTTCCCCACCGAACTCGGTAGTGTTTTACTATAAGACTACCACGTGGTCATGCTTGTCTTGGACAACAGGTTCACAGGTTTGTAGCAGAACCAGCTCATGTTTTGGAGCTTACTATCGTAGTTCATTCCCCGAGAATCTCGCAACGTCGTCTCGTCGATTTGTGTTGCAAACCTTCATTTTCCTTTCTAGACTCGATGAGTCTGGAATATCCTGTCACCAACCAGATCTGAATCTCAGGCAGATATGATGGTTGGAGCATTTCCCAAGAACTATAATATTGGTCCCCCGATAACTGGTAAAGTGGATGTCATGGCCAACACATCCAGCCGGAAGGCCTATTATTGTAGTATCTCGATTGAAGAAAGTTGGCCACCTCCCCATGCGGATTTCGTAGGATTTACCTCCGTAGTTAATCCTTACGGATTCTTGTGCTCCCGAAGTCCGACCTTTACTTGATGTCCTAGATACCAAACCGTATCAATAAATGGGTTATCCTAGCACATCAAGGAGAACATTAGAAGCGGAGTGCTAAATGTCTCTCGGTCGATCATCCAGATTTTGTTTCTTTGGCCTCGCTAAGGTGAAATCTGAGAAAGTGTTATCTTCCTTTGCATCTGCATTATCCATCACCATTCATCATGGTGGTATGTTGTGTTCCCAGGATCCTTGACATGGATATTGGTAAAACCTTGATGAATATGGAGATGCTCAAGTTCTTGAGAGCACGCGCAAGCACTATGTTTTATCGTTGGCATTAACTGGGATTTGCTTCATGTTTCCTCGGTTATGTTATAACCTTTTCAAACAGTGGACTCACTCTAGACTGTTGAGCTCTCCCCAGTTACTAGAATCATTCCTAGCATTTGCATTTTGTTGCCAGCTTGCACCGCCATTGTGTCATCCTACTACGGACTACCCTTCTTAGTAATTATTGATCAGGATCAACTTCAAAGTGGTCCTACCACGAGTTCCATCCATCTCCGATGATAAGCAAAAATCACCCATTGCGTTGTCTTCAACAAGGTAGTCCACATCATCCATCCTAGTCCAAGTATGCCATCTCTTCAAGCTACCTCAAACAATCAATTGTAAATTGCCTTAAGCTGGTATGAAGAGTTTCAATGATCTCTGAATCAAAAGTAATTCTTTTTGCCACCCAAGGGAATATTTCTGCGAGTCACTTTCCTTAAGATGTCTCGATATGGTATCATGGCAATTTCCCTCGCTACTTTGAAACCCTCGTCAAATTCTTTCTTCTATCGCTCCTGATGCAAGTTTTGCCTCTCAGCTCCAGAGATGTTCCTATGTCTCACTCCATGAGTTGATCCTGAGTTTTTCGATCTTCGAGAAGATCGACCCTTCTAGAGTTTTCCCTTCCCTCTCGTTGTCATGTTGGTTGGAGTTCTCAGAGCAAGACATCGAGACAATGACGGTGATCGAATCAACAACCTTATGAGATGCAACCTGGATCGTGAAGATTCTTTATTGGTGTTCCCTCTGTCTTCTTACCTCACGTCTTGAATCTCGGGACGAGATTCTTGTTTAGTGGGGGTGAGTTGTCACAGCCCTAGAATTTGCTTGTAGCTATTTACCTGAGTGAGCATCATGCATCATGTCTAAATTCTGAAAGTTGAATTGAGGTTAGTTGAAACCCTCATAAATCACTTCAAAAATAATCAACATTAAAATCTTTTTAAAGAAGTCCAAGAAAATGTTCCTCTTAGTCTCTGAAAATATTGGCAAGAGGTAAAACTTAAAACAATATTTTTGGAATCTCAGAGATATTTATTTTGGGCCTTTGAATTAATTCAATAACTATTTGCATTGGATATATATTCTTTATATAATTAATATATGTCCAATAATTCTGGAACATTTTATGTGGTTTGGGATATTTTAGTTCTAGTCACATATTTATTTTCAGGATTTTATAAAATGATTTATTATTTTATTTAAATCAAAACAAATGTCAGAAAATAGAAAACAGAAAACAACAGAGAGAGAGAAGGACTACCTAGCCCACCTACCTGAAGCCGGCCCAACTCACTGGCCCAGGCCACCACGGGCTCCTCCCTGTCGTCTTCCCCTTGCGAGGAGGACGAGCGCGTGGCCGGCGCGCGCAAGCACGCGTCCGGCCACCTCCTGCTTGCTCGCCGCTGCTGGAGACTACCCCGAGCGCCACGACACCCCCTGGACCCCCTCAATCTCCCCCTCACTCCCTGGTTCTCTCTTCCTCTCTGGTTCTCTCCTCGCGGCCGCCCAAGAACGCCGTCGTCGCCGCCGACGCGCACCGCCGTGGCCACAACCACTGCCTCGCCTCGCCGATGCGCTCAGAGGCTCCGCCTCGACCCCCTCTTCCTCCTCACCGAGCCACGCCCCGTGGGAGCCCCTACAACGCCGCCATCAGCTCCGTCTTCTTCCTCGGACTCCGACGGCCGCCGTCCTCGATTCTCCGTCGTCAGGACCTCCCCCGAGCCGCTGAGCCTACCCATCGACCCGCCGTGAGCTCCTGGTCCGAACCCCTCTCTTCCCTGTGTCTATCTCGTCCCCTAACTAGCTTTCCCACCATGGCCGAGTGCCGCCGTCCGCCATGGCCGCTGTGGTCCTTGCTCCTGAGCACCTCCGCTCGGTCCAGTGGCACCAGCGTGCTCCTGGAGCTCCCAGGAGTCCGCCCCGCTGCTTAGCTCGCTCGTCAGCCAAGCGTAGCGCCTCACCCAAGCTCGCCCGAACTCCGACCACTACGGATGACCTCGCCGCCGTTAACCCCGGCCACCCCAGGCCAGGAAACCACCACCGTTTGACGAGCGCCACTGCGTGTGTTCGAACGCAACTAACCGCGCTCAAAATGATGCCCGGTGGCTCGATTCGGAAGCCCTCCGCCGCGTCTGGCTCGCCGGCGTCAAGCTGCCGGTGGGGTTTGACCCCTTTGACCTCGCGGGCCCGTCAGGTGGGTCCCATGGGTCAGGTGATTAGCTTAAGGCTAATCACCATTTAACTAAACCTGATACTGATATGTGGGCCCAAGGCCACTAACTAAACTAGATTAGTTAGTTTAGACACTAACATATGGGTCCCACTGGTCAGGTTTGACCTGGACCGACCCGTTGACTCGCTGACATCACGCTGACGTCAGGCTGACGCAGTTATTCATTTTCTGAATTTAAGATTAAATAGGAAATTCTAGAAAATGCCCAAAACTTCTAAAAATCATAGAAATTAAACCGTAACTCCAAATGAAATAATTTATATATGAAAAATTATTAGAAAAATTCAAGGAATCTGTTTATGGCATTTTCATGCATGTTTGAATAACTTAACCTCACTGTTTAGACCAAAACATGATAATGCACTATTTGAATTCATAGTTTGAATTTGAATTTGGACCTAGTGTTCAAACCAACTCCATTTAACTTGTTGTTAGTTGCATTAGCTCAATCGACAGCATATTGCCATGTCATGATCATGCATCATATTGTTGCATCACATTGATTGTGTTCTTCCTTGTTTGCCGGTATTTGTCCCCTCTCGATAGACGTGGTACCGACGCTGTGATCATTGACACTGATGAAGACCCAATGATATCTTCAGAAGTGCCAGGCAAGCACAACCCCCTTGTTCATTCTGATACAAGCCCACTCTCTTGCTCCTGCCCTCTTTACTGCATTAGGACAACAACGATCATCTGTTACTTGTTGCGGTAGTTGAACCCCTTATCCTCTGCATGACCTGTCATTGCCACAGTAAATAGATGAAACCCACTAGCATGAGTAGGAGTTGTTTGAGCCCTGATGTGCCTACTCATTCATGCTTGTTTGTCATGCCTACTATTGCTTAGAGTTGGGTCAGGTCTGATTCTTCGGGGATGAATCGGAGGTGTGTAAACATGTCCTACTGTGTGTGAGCTAAGTGTGTGAACACGTTTTGGTAAAGGTAGCGGTGAGAGGCCATGTAGGAGTACATGGTGGGTTGTCTCATTGAAACCGTCCTCAGGAACTGAGTTCTGTGTCTGTGATCCATGAACAGCTACTACCACTCATTGGGATCCTTAATTGACCCTCTCGGCTTCTTAATCACCCTAGTACTCTATCCAGGAGTTGCAACTAGTTTCTGGTGTTTGTAGGTTATGTGTTGGCGGCCGTGCATAGCGCTGACCCTAGGGGTGGTCTATGATGCGGTAGATACACCGTGGCCGGGCATGCCAGGTGCCCGTTTGGTGTCTCGGAACCCTGTACACATCGTTCGGGGCCGTATGTGGAAACCTCGGCCGGACTCCCTGCGGATGGAACCTGGATAGGCGATAAACCTGGACTAGAGACTTAAGTGTTTAGGTAGGCCGTGGCCGACACCCTCGCCAGGCTTCCGCTTGAAGGTTGCCGAGATACATGACGTGTATATGGTGGTAAGTGGTGGGAGCATGTGTGAAGAAGTACACCCCGGCAGGGTTTTCATTAACTATTCGAATAGCCGGATTCCTCGGATATGGAAACTTGGACCCCTTGCATAGTTCATAGACAAGTGAAAGTGGATACCCTAAAACTCGCAAGATAAGCATGAGTGCTATGGATGGCCTTCTCGTAGGGAGACGGGAGTGAATCCATAGTGGTGTATTGAATGGTGAATATGTGGACTCGTGTGCGCCACCTCAAAAGAGTTGCTTGCAGTCATAGTTCAGGTTAGCCGCTGAGTCAAAGTTGGCTTGCTGCAGTTAAACTCCACCACCCCCTTTATTGATACCAATGCATATGTAGATAGTTCTAATGTAAGTCTTGCTGGGTACATTTGTACTCACGTTTGCCTATTTTATGTTTTGCAGAGAGACGTCAGTCTCGCTAGTAGGTCCGTGTGGACTTAGACGTTAGCTTGATACCTCAGCTACGATCTTGTGCCCTCGGTAGGATCTGGTAGATAGTCAGGCTTCTCAGCCTTTTCCATTTGTAGTTGTCTGTACTCAGACTTAAGCTTCCGCTTGTGTTTTGACTTGTATGCTCTGAATGTTGAGCCATGAGACCCATGTTTGTAATATCTCGCTCCTCGGAGCCTGATGAATAAATACTTGAGTTGTAGAGTTATGTTGTGATGTCATGTTGTATTTACACATATCGAGTATATTGTGTGTATGATTGAAATGCTTGGTATGTGTGGGATCCGACAATCTAGTTGTTTATCCTTGGCAGCCTCTCTTATGGGGAAATGTAGTCTAGTGCTTCCATGAGCCATAGTAGTCCGCTACAGCCCGGTTCACCGGAGTCCTGCTAGCCCAGCACTACTGCTCAGGACACTTGACTGGACGGCATGTGTTTCACTTCGTTCCTATGTCTTTCCCTTCGGGGAAATGTCACGCTGTGATATCCGGAGTCCTGCCTAGCCTGCTACAGCCCGGGTTCCCCGGAGTCCTGTTAGCCCAGTGCTACAGCCCGGAATCACTCGCTGGTGACCGACATGCTCGATGTGGTTCATGTATGCCTGTCTCCATAGGTTTGTGGAGCTTTGGGTTCACTACTAGCCATGTCGGCCCAGGTTCTCTGTCATATGGATGCTAGCGACACTATCATATACGTGAGCCAAAAGGCACAAACGGTCCTGGGCCATGGTAAGGCGACACCCGTGGGATACCGTGCGTGAGGCCGCAAAGTGATATGAGGTGTTACCGGCTAGATCGATGTGGCTTGGAATCGGGGTCCTGACAAATACCAACATTGTCAGGACCCCGATTCCAAGTTACATCGATCTAGCCGGTAACACCTCAGATCACTTTGCGGCCTCACGCACGGTATCCCACGGGTGTCGCCTTACCATGGCCCGGGACCGTTTGCGCCTTTTGGCTCACGTATATGACAGTGTTGCTAGCATCCATATGACAGAGAACCCGGGCCGACATGGCTAGTCGTGAACCCAAAGCGGCACAGACCTATGGAGACAGGCATACATGAATCACATCAAGGATGTCGGTCATCAACGAGTGATTCTGGGCTGTAGCACTGGGCTAACAGGACTCCGGGGAGCCCGGGCTGTAGCAGGCTAGGCAGGACTCCGGAAGTCACCGTGTGACATTTCCTCGAAGGGACAGACATAGGAACGAGGTGAAACACATGCCGGCCAGTCAAGTGTCCTGAACAGTAGTGCTGGGCTAGCAGGACTCCGGTGAACCGGGCTGTAGCGGACTACTATGGCTCGAGGAACACTAGACTACATTTCCCCACAAGAGAGGCTGCCAAGGATAAACAACTAGATTGTCGGATCCCACTCATACCAAGCATTTCAATCATACACACAATATGCCCGATATGAGTACATACAACATGGCATCACAACAAAACTCTACAACTCAAGTACTTTATCTAAAGGCTCCAGAGAGCCATACATAACATGTTCATACAGATAGGGGTCAGATGACCCGACACTCAAGACATACAATCATACAAGCACATGCGGAAGCAACTAGTCTGAGTACAGACTCTAGAAAGAAGGCTTCTCGAAGCCTGTCTATCTACATAGGGCCCTCCATGGCCAGGATCACCACCTGGGTGGCTAGTCACTCGTCGATGTCAAGGTCTACGTAGAACCCATCGGAGGGGGCGGTGTTGTCGTCTGAAACAGTAATTAAGCAAACATGAGTACAAAGGTACTCAGCAAGTCTTACATCAGAACCAACTATACATGCTTATTCTCAAGAAGGTGGTGGGGTTATTGCAGCAAGCCAGCTTTGACTCTTGGCAAAGATATCCTACGGAACTCCACCAGTAAAATAGTTTTCGCACACGAGTCCACTACTCACCAACACAATACTCCACCGGGGATCCTCCCTCGTCATCCTACGAGAAGGCCATCCTCGGTACTCACACTTATCTTGAGTCTTTTAGTAGTATCCATTAATTTGTCTATGAACTGTATAGGCAACCAAGTAGTACTTTACCGCGGACGCGGCTATTCGAATAGTTTTATACCCTACAGGGGTGTACTTCGTCACACATGTTTCCACCACTTAGCGTCTGCACACGACATGTGCTTGGCAGACTTCAAGCGAAAACCGACGTGGGTGTAGACCACGACCTAACTAACCTCACAAGTCTCTAGTCCAGGTTTATCGCCTATTCAGGTTCCATCCGCAAGGAAATCTGGCCGGGGTGTCCTCAACGGCCCCAAACGATGTGTACAGGGTCCCAAGACGCCAAACGGGCGCCCGACATACCCGGCCACAGTGTATCTACCGCATCATAGCCCACCCCTAGGGTCAGCGCTACGCACGGCCGCCAACACATGTCCTACAAACACCAGAAACTAGTTGCAACTCCTGGACAGAGGCGAGAGGGGTCAGTAAGTCGAGCAGGGTCATATTTCAGGGCCCAATGTGTGGTAGTAGCTGAATCTTAAATCACGCATACAGATCTCAGTTCTTAGGGACGGCCTCAATGAAACAACCCACCATGTACTCCTACATGGCCTCTCATCGATACCTTTACCAAAACATGTTCAACACATCCCTCATATTACCGACATAAGCATTTCACTCTAGCCCATCACCCAGATGAACCAGACCTGACACAACTCTAAGCATAGCAGACATAGCAAGGTAGGAATCACATACATGGCTCAATCAACTCCTACACATGCTAGTGGGTTTCATCTAGTTACTGTGGCAATGACAGGTCATGCAGAGGATAAGGGTTCAACTACCGTAGCACACAGCAGTTTGAATCGCGATGTCTTAATGCAGTAAACAAGAGCAGAAATGAGAACATGGGTTTGTCTCGAAATGATCAATGGTTGCTTTCCTGATGGAGTGGTAACGGGATACTGCCATTCAGTTGGATACTCTTGAATATCCTCGGAGGCAGAACCTACCACGAAGAACACATCGGAACACAATCAACACATGAAGATATGCAACAATATGATGCATGCTATGACATGGCAATATGAATGTGTCTTGGCCCAATGCAGGCTAAAATAGAAAGGGATGAACTCATTTGAATCAAAGATTCAAATATTAGCTCATTAAACATGGCCTTAATAGTGCATTTCCTTATTCTGCTTAAACAGCAAGGTAAACTTGTTTTGTCATGCATGAAACCATTACAGATGGATAGATTGAATTTTTCTGATAATTTTTCATATATAAATTATTTCATTTGGAGTTACGGTTGAATTTCTATGATTTTTAGAAGTTTTAAACATTTTCTGGAATTTCCTGAATAAAAATAAATCCAGAAAATGCATTACTGCGTCAGCATTGCATCAGGGTGACGTCAGTGGTCAACGGGGACGTCCAGGTCAAACCTGACTGGTGGGTCCCACGTGTTAGTAGTTAATTAAGCTAATTATCTATAATTAAAACTAATCTAATTTAGTTAACAGAGGGGGCCCATTTGTCATTGACTCAGGGGAGTCAAACTGGGCCTACCCAGTCCACGTCAGTGGTCAAACCCACCGGTCAACAGGGCTAATCCCACCGGCGTTGAGTCGCCGGCGAGGCCGAGACGGCGGAGGGCTTCGAAAAACGCCCTTAGGCGACCAAAACGACGGCGGAGATGTGCTACGCGTAGCTGGGGAGCTGCCGCATCCAGTGGTGCAAGTTGTTGGACACGGGGACGCCGGAAACGATGCCGGCGAGCTCGACAGCGGTGGCCGAAGTTCGGCCAACGGTGGGTTAGGCGATGCAGGGCGCTAGGGGAGGCGCTGGTGTGTGCTACGTGCTCTTGGTGAGGTGTGGAGCACGGTGGTGTGCCCGGCTTCAAGCCACTGTGGCTCTGGCCACGATGGTGACGAGGCACGGCACCGGCGAGCTTCGGCCGTGGTGGAAGATGGAGCTAGGGGACGGAAAAGGAGGGGGCGAGCACGGGGAAAGAATCAGGAGCTCACAGGGAGTCGTGTGGCCGTCTCAGCGGGCTCGGGGACGGGCTGGAGAAGAGGTGCGGTCGCCGGCGATCTCGGATGCCCGAGGTAGAAGACGACGACGATGGTGGTGCTGCAGGGCCTCCGGCGAAGCGTGGCTCGGTGGGGAGGGCAAGGGAGTCGAGGCGGAGCTGATGGGCTCGTCGGAGGGGCGAGGGGATGTCTCTGGCGGCGACTACGGCGATTGGCGGCGAGGGACGCGCTCAGCCATCGCGGGAGAGGATGAGGGAGACGAGGGGGAGAGTGAGGGACGATGAGAGGGGGACATGGGGGTCGCGTGGCGTCCCTGGGCGTCTCCCGGGCATCGGTAGAAGCAGGAGGTGGCCAGCGCGTGGCCGGCGCACGGCGAGCACGCGCCCCTGCCTCCTGGCGCGAGGTAGGGGGTGCACTCGTGCAGACGAAGATCGCAGCGAAGCTCAGGGCTAAGTCCCTTGTGGAAACTTGCCTGCTTCTTAGCATCAGTAGAAACCTCTTCGGGAGCATAGCGTGCCAGATTCCCAAATTCACGACTGTAAGCATCCACAGTCAGTCTTCCTTGGGTGAAGTTGCAGAACTCCTCCCTCTTGCGATCCATGAGACCTTCCGGAATGTGATGCTCATGGAAAGCCTCACTGAATTCAGCCCAAGTAGTGATTTGGCCGACCGGGCGCATAGCTTCGAAGTTTTCCCACCAAAGGCTAGCAGGGCCTTCGAGGTGATAGGCAGCATAGGTAACCTTGTCGGCTTCGGCTACGTTGGCAGAACGTAGCTTGTGGGTGATGCTGCGAAGCCAGTCATCCGCGTCGAGGGGCTCGACGGAATGGTTAAACTTTGGTGGGTATAGCTTGATAAAGTCATTGATTGACACCAAGTCATTTCGTGGGTGGCGTGCAGTGTTCTGCTCAATCCGCTCCAGCAGGCGGTTAGTCTCACGCTTGTTTCTTTCCGCCTCCAGCATTACTTCGGCCAGAGAAGGCGGGTGAGGCAGATTTTCACCTCTAGCTGCACTGGCTTCCCCCTGCTCCGGAGCAGCAGGGTTGCTGTGGGTGTTGACCATCCTAGGAGAAAACAAGACAACGGTTTATTCAAGGATGGCTCAAACTTAGCAAGGAAGTGCATAATGTAATGGATAACACGGAATGCCGAGATGTTCATCCGTATGTCATGGTAATATAAAACTGCCATATATATACCCACGGTCATACACATCATCCATAGTTTAGTACAAGCCCAGGCTATAGTACAACTATGATGAAAGACGTTACATCTCATCGGAGGCATTCCAAGCTCCTATACATTATTTGTCTACACCTCCGGAATCGATTACACGCAAAGTCATATTCCACAAGTCACGCAGGACAGTGGAGATACAACTACTACAATACTAGTGGTACTACTACTAACTCAGACAGCTCCGTAATAGTCCTCATAGAAGTCACCTCCATAGCCTGGAAGTTCAACGTGACCATCCGGGAACAGACGGTCCTGAGGAGCCTGTGGACCATAGGGGCTAGGATGAGGTCTTGGACCAACAAACGGTGGTGCGGGGACCACGGGGTGGGGTGATGCCTCCCACATCACGCCAATCCACCATGTCTGGCAGAGCTGATCTCACAGGATACAGATCCCTTGTATCCATACATCCAGCTTGCACCGCAGGTGCAAACCGAGTCAATGTGGCCCAATGATCAGCACGGGTATTAAAAAGCTCCAGCCTCAAGGCCTGATTCTCTCGGTCCTTATCTTCGAGCATCTCGGTAGTGGTACGAGTTAATGAGTCCTCCTGAGTGGAGTCAGCATAGATGGCCTGAAGATACCCTTGCGCTCCCGGAAGCGAAGCTGGCATGTAACGGAAGTCGTTGTTCCGAAGCAGGCCAGTCCGGACTCGCATGATGGTCATCATGGAATAGGTAGCATCCTGCACAGCCATCTCAACGTTAACCCCGAGTCCATAGGAACAGTGAAGGGGCTCGGTAGATCCAGGATAAGAAGGAAATATCCTGACGGTGCAGAAATACTGGCTTTGATTAAAGTCGCGGTACTGCTCTTCGACAATGTATTCGGGATACCAATGGTAACCCGTCTCGATCATGACCCGGACTAACATAGCAGTATGACCGGGCACGTCGAGGCACCGGGTCAGGCGAACCACTTGGTTTTGAACACGGTTGGCCATCTGAAAGCACAACCACAAGGCAAAGACATCAGAAATTCTAGGGAAAATTGGACAGCATAACAACTGTAAATGCTCAGAAAAAGATTTGAGACATCCACAATAGTTTGCAATACCACTCAACAATATCATATCAAGGTTCTGATCCAATTAGCAACATACTAAGAATAGTAGGAACTTAACTGGAACTCGTAACAACAATCCTATGAGCTACTACGGATTAGTAACACGTGAACCTGATAGAAAAGAGAGCCTAGTCCTTAACCCACGTTGAATGAGAAGAGAACGACTCAGATCAGAGGCATAGGTAAAGGAGTAAAATAACCTTACGTTCCCTCCCACAATCAATTCCCCTACATATAACTAAAGCATTTCTAGACTCGATATCGACCAGTTTGGCTCAATGAACCTACAGCCAGTCCGGCTCTGATACCAACGATGTCAGGACCCCGATTCCAAGTCACATCGATCTAGCCGGTAACACCTCATATCACTTTGCGGCCTCACGCACGGTATCCCACGGGTGTCGCCATACCATGGCTCGGGACCGTTTGCACCTTTTGGCTCACGTATATGATAGTGTCGCTAGCATCCATATGACAGAGAACCCGGGCCGACATGGCTAGTCGTGAACCCAAAGCGGCACAGGCCTATGGAGACAGGCATACATGAATCACATCGAGCATGTCGGTCATCAACGAGTGATTCCGGGCAGTAGCACTGGGCTAACAGGACTCCAGGCTGTCAGGACCCCGATTCAAAGTCACATTGATCTAGCCGGTAACACCTCATATCACTTTGCGGCCTCACGCACGGTATTCCCACGGGTGTCGCCTTACCATGGCCCGGGACCGTTTGCGCCTTTTGGCTCACGTATATGATAGTGTCGCTAGCATCCATATGACAGGGAACCCGGGCCGACATGGCTAGTCGTGAACCCAAAGCGGCACAGACCTATGGAGACAGGCATACATGAACCACATCGAGCATGTCGGTCATCAGCGAGTGATTCCGGGCTATAGCACTGGGCTAACAGGACTCCGGGGAACCCGGTCTGTAGCAGGCTAGGCAGGACTCCGGATATCACAGCGTGACATTTCCCCGAAGGAACAGACATAGGAACGAAGTGAAACACATGCCGGCCAGTCAAGTGTCCTGAGCAGTAGTGCTGGGCTAGCAGGACTCCGGTGAACCGGGCTGTAGCGGACTACTATGGGTCATGGAAGCACTAGACTACATTTCCCCATAAGAGAGGCTGCAATGGATAAACAACTAGATTGTCGGATCCCACACATACCAAGCATTTCAATCTAAAACACAATATGCTCGATATGTGTAAATACAACATGGCATCACAACATAACTCTACAACTCAAGTATTTATTCATCAGGCTCCGAGGAGCGAGATATTACAAACATGGGTCTCATGGCCCAACATTCAGAGCAAACAAGTCAAAACACAAGCGGAAGCTTAACATGTCTGAGTATAGACAACTACAAATGAAAAAGGCTGAGAAGCACGACTATCTACCAGATCCTGCCGAGGGC
Source organism: Triticum monococcum (assembly GCA_034509565.1). Classification (NCBI taxonomy): domain Eukaryota; kingdom Viridiplantae; phylum Streptophyta; class Magnoliopsida; order Poales; family Poaceae; genus Triticum; species Triticum monococcum. The sequence continues at coordinate 57,374,371 of CM067843.1, read as the reverse complement.
ACAAGATCGTAGCTGAGGTATCAAGCTAACATCAAAGTCCACACGGAACTACTAGCGAGACTGACGTCTCTCTGCAAAACATAAAATAGGCAAACGTGAGTACAAATGTACCCAGCAAGACTTACATCAGAACTATCTACATATGCATCGGTATCAATAAAGGGGGTGGTGGAGTTTAACTGCAGCAAGCCAGCTTTGACTCAGTGGCTAACCTGAACTACGACTGCAAGCAACTCTTTTGAGGTGGCGCACACGAGTCCACATATTCACCACACAATACACCACTATGGATCCGCTCCCGTCTCCCTATGAGAAGGCCATCCATAGCACTCACGCTTATCTTGCGAGTTTTAGGGTATCCACTTTCACTTGTCTATGAACTATGCAAGGGGTCCAAGTTTCCATATCCGAGGAATCCGGCTATTCGAATAGTTAATGAAAACCCTACAGGGGTGTACTTCTTCACACACGCTCCCACCACTTACCACCATATACACGTCATGTATCTCGGCAACCTTCAAGCGGAAGCCTGGCGAGGGTGTCGGCCACGGCCTACCTAAACACTTAAGTCTCTAGTCCAGGTTTATCGCCTATCCAGGTTCCATCCGCAGGGAGTCCGGCCGAGGTTTCCACATACGGCCCCGAACGATGTGTACAGGGTTCCGAGACACCAAACGGGCGCCCGGCATGCCCGGCCACGGTGTATCTACCGCATCATAGCCCACCCCTAGGGTCAGCGCTACGCACGGCCGCCAACACATAACCTACAAACACCAGAAACTAGTTGCAACTCCTGGACAGAGTACTAGGGTGATTAAGAAGCCGAGAGGGTCAATTAAGGATCCCAATGAGTGGTAGTAGCTGTTCATGGATCACAGACACAAAACTCAGTTCCTAAGGACGGTTTCAATGAGACAACCCACCATGTACTCCTACATGGCCTCTCACCGCTACCTTTACCAAAACGTGTTCACACACTTAGCTCACACACAGTAGGACATGTTTACACACCTCCGATTCATCCCTGATGAATCAGACCTGACCCAACTCTAAGCAGTAGCAGGCATGACAAACAAGCATGAATGAGTAGGCACATCAGGGCTCAAACAACTCCTACTCATGCTAGTGGGTTTCATCTATTTACTATGGCAATGATAGGTCATGCAGAGGATAAGGGGTTCAACTACCGCAACAAGTAACAGATGATCGTTGTTGTCCTAATGCAGTAAAAGAGAGCAGGAGCGAGAGAGTGGGCTTGTATCAGAATGAACAAGGGGGTTGTGCTTGCCTGGCACTTCTAAAGATAGTAATAGCTCTTCATCGGTGTCATTGAACACATCGTCGGAACGTCGTCTACTGAAGGGGGAAAAACACCGGCAAAAGAGAAGAACACAATCAATGCATATGCGACAATATGATGCATGATCATGACATGGCAATATGCTGTGATTTGAGCTAATGCATCTAGTTATGATTTAAATGAAGTTGGTTTGAATACAAGATTCAAATTCCAACTCCATATATGTTTATTTAAATGCCCTGTATTTGTTTTGTCCAAAACAGAGGACAAACATTGTTCAAACATGCATGAAAAGGGTATAGATGGATTCCTTGAATTTTTCTGATAATTTTACATATATAATTTATTTTATTTGGAGTTACGGTTTGAATTTCTATGATTTTTAGAAGTTTAGGCAATTTTCTGGAATTTTCTGAATTATTTAGAATTAACTAATTCCAGAAAATGAATTATTGCATCAGCATTACGTTACCATGACATCAGCAGGTCAAAGGCGTCAGCCCTGGTCAAACCTGACGGCTGGGACCCACTGGTCAGTGACACAATGCTGGCATGAGTCACTGATGTGTGGGGCCGGTCAAAGGCCACATCAGCAAGGTCAAAGCTGACGCGTCGGTCCCGCGGGGTTATGACTAATCTAAGCAGAAATAAAGCTGGGGTTAATTAGGGCGTGGGGCCCATTTGTCATTGAGCAAGGGGGGTTAATTAGGGCGTGATTAGCCCCTAATGACGGTGCCACGTCGGCCACCGACGTTTAACCGCCGGCGACGACAGGCCGCGACGGTGCCCGCTTCGGGTTTGCTCTACGGGCCACCGTTCGACGCGCGGAAGGGCGCGTTTGAAAGAGGGGAGAGAGACGCATCCGTGGATGGCCATGGTTCGAGCGGGGATGGACGGAGTCAACGACGGCGACCAAAACGGCGGCGGCTGGAGCATGGTGGGTTGCGGGTTTGGGGTTGCGGTGCACGAGAGGGGGAGATGTTGGTGGCTACGGTCTCGTGGGGTCATTCTGAGAATGGTAGTGTACTCAGGTGGAAGCTCCAGTGGCTATAGCCATGACGGCCACATGGCACGGCGGCGGCGAGCTTCGGCTCCGGTGAGAATGAGGGGTACAAGGTTCAATCGAGGCGGGGAAGAGAGGGGTTCGAAGCGGTAGCTCACAGCGGTTGTAGGGGGCGTCGAAATGGGCTCGAGGAAGCACATACGGTGTCGTGGCATTGCCGGCGATCTCGGTGGCCCGAGGTAGAAGACGACGATGTCGAGGGCGTTGTGGTGCTTCCCAGCTCACGTGACTCAGTGGGGTATACAGGGACGGCGTGGCAGAGCTCCCGAGCACGTTGGATGGGCGAGGGAGGGCCAGTGGCCGTGGCAACAGCGAGCGGCGGCGACGGGCATGCTTGGCCATGGGGGGGGGGGAATCAGAGAAGCGAGGGGGAGGGAGGTCCAGAGAGCGAGGGATAAGTGAGAGGGGGTCGGGGAGGTGGCATGGCACTCGTGGGGCGTCCAGGCCCTCGACGACGAGCAGGAGCTAGTGAGGCGCGTGCCAGCGCGCCGCGGCCACGCGCTCATCCTCCTGGCAAAGGAGGAAGACGACAGGGGAGGGGGCCAGGTGGGCCGGGTCGACCACTTGGGCCGCCAGGTAAGGTCCAGGTGGGCTTCTCTCTCTCTCTCTCTTTATTTTAGTTTCTGTTTTCTATTTTGTTATTTTGCTCTGGTCTTTACTAAAAATACTTAGGCACACTCAAAAATCTCCAAACTGCTCATGGCCACTGTTTGGAATATATCCAACATGGAACATTTCAGTTTAGGATTATTTGAACATTTTAATTATTTGATAGTATTTAAATGCCCAAATTCAAATACTATATGATTTAGTTCAAAAATCCAGAATGGCCTAGAAATATGTGCATGATTTTTGGCAGAGGTTTTCACCTTTAACAAAAATCATGAACTTTTCTAAAGGGCAATCTGGGTCATTGAAATTATTTTTTTATTGAACCTAGTTGAATTCATTTGGTGCTAGGGTTTAGGCAATCCCCATTTCAGGTTTAACTGAAATTTAAACATGATGCAACACCAGGTGCTAGCACTAGGCATTAATAGAACTAGGGATGTGACAACTCACCCCCACTAAACAAGAATCTCGGCCCGAGATTCAATACGTGAGGTAAGATGAAGGGGAAAACACAAGCTAACATAATCTTCACGATCCAGGTTGCATCTCATAAGGTTGTTGATTCGATCACCATCATTGTCTTGATGTCTTGCTCTGAGAACTCCAACCAACATGACAACGAGAGGGAAGGGAAAACTCTAGAAGGATCGATCTTCTCGAAGATCGAACAACTCAGGATCAACTCATGGAGTGAGACATAGGAACATCTCTGGAGCTGAGAGGCAAAACTTGCATCAGGAGCGATAGAATAAACAATTTGACGAGGGTTTCAAAGTAGCGAGGGAAATTGCCATGATACCATAAAGAGACATCTTAAGGAAAGTGACTCGCAGAAATATTTCCTTAAGTGGCAAAAAGAATTACTTTTGATTCAGAGATCATTGAAACTCTTCATACCAGCTTAAGGCAATTTACAATTGATTGTTTGAGGTAGCTTGAAGAGATGGCATACTTGGACTAGGATGGATGATGTGGACTACCTTGTTGAAGACAACGCAATGGATGATTTTTGCTTATCATCGGAGATGGATGGAACCCGTGGTAGGACCACTTTGAAGTTGATCCTGATCATTAATTACTGAGAAGGGTAGTCCGTAGTAGCATGACACAATGGCGGTGCAAGCTGGGAACAAAATGCAAATGTTGGGAATGATTCTAGTAACTGGGGAGAAGGTTCATTGGCAAAGGTGATTCCACCAATTGGATGGCTATCGAACAACTGAGAGAACGGAGGCACATTCCAGTTAACGACAACATCAGAACCTAGTGCGTGAGCATGCTCTCAAGAACTTGAGCATTTCCATACTCATCAAGGTCTTACCAACATCCATGTCGAGGATCCTGGGAACACATCTTACTACCATGATGAATGGTGATGGATAATGCAGATGCAAAGGAAGATAACACTTTCTCAGATTTCACCTTAGCGAGGCCAAGGAAACAAAATCTGGATGATCGACCGAGAGACATATAGCACTCCGCTTCTAATGTTCTCCTTGATGTGCTAGGATAACCCATTTATTGATATGGTTTGGTATCGAGGACATCAAGTAAAGGTCGGACTTCGGGAGCACAAGAATCTGTAAGGATTAACTACGGGGGTAAATCCTACGAAATCCTCATGGGGAGGTGGCCAACTTTCTTCAATCGAGATACTACAATAATAGGCCTTCCGACTGGTTGTGTTGGCCATGACATCCACTTTGTCGGTTATCGAGGGACCAATATTATAATTCTTGGGAAATGCTCCAACCATCATATCTACCTGAGATTTAGATCTGGTTGGTGACAGGATATTCCAGACTCATCGAGTCTTGAAAGGAAAATGAAGGTTTGCAACACAAATCGACGAGACGATGTTGCGAGATTCTCGGGGAATGAACTACGATAGTAAGCTCCAAAACATGAGCTGGTTCTGCTACAAACCTGTGAACCCGTTGTCCAAGACAAGCATGACCACGTAGTAGTCTTATAGTAAAACACTATCGAGTTCGGTGGGGAACCATCATCAAGGATATCGAAGTCCTTACATAAGTCTTGCTCTTAGGAAGGAACTTCTTCTCCTTGAACAAATCAATTAGTGGCTTGGTGTGCTAGGGAATACATATGGAGTGGAGGTAATCAATCTACCAAACCATAGAATACTTCGCACGTATGCATGACTGATTTGGGATGATTCTAGAGGAAACAAAAACAAGCTTTCGTGAATTCACGGCGACAACTTACATCTAATGGACGTGAATCAAAGGAAGTCACTCCTTTCATCCAAGCATAGGCTTCATGAACGGATCACGAAGATAATGCTTACAAAATTTCCAACACTAGCTGGATGTTCAACACGAATCATGGAGGAGACAAAATGTTGCTGATGGGCTCAATAACAACTCATCGGAATTTCCATATCACTGGACTTCCACCATCATGTGAACACAGTGATAGCATTGGTCAGACCAAAAGATGTAATGGTGTATTCTTGAGGGATCAACCACGAGTAAGACAACACTACGAACATTGTTGGTTTTGATTTGACTCGACAATAGCCCATACTCAAGTCAAAGTTTTGACAAGACAACAGATCCAACAACTGATCACGAGGACCAATTGGTGAAGATATCATCTTTCTTCAACACACCCACAACACAAAGATATCCCTTTAGAAAGAACCAAATTCGGCAAAGCCTTTTATCTTCCAACTCTCCAAGTTGTTGTTTAGCTTAACCATCTAGCTCGGGGGTATCCAACACAGATTCTTGGAGAATGGATGGTTTAGAGAAAAACCAACATGATCACGAACTCAACATAGTGATCAGGGAACAACCTAGTAATACTTCCGAGAAAATATTCGGAAAATCACGAACCACTGATATGTTATTAAGCTCGAGAACAATCTTGCTTTTCAGGGCAAGACGATATGATCAAGGAGCGAGGGATTTTCACAATCCTAACTCATTGGTCGATGAGTGCACCCGGAGATATGGACTAGGTAGCACGGTCAATCTTAGAATGGTAGTTCAATAACCAACACGCTAAGAAGGAGAATATTGTCCATTAACTACCAAGCAACGGAGTTGCTAGGAGTATTGATTTCACACATCACGACTCACTTGTCGGCATCCCGGTTACAACAACACGGAACCGAGGAATGAATAATGATGGCGAGAAGTATCAATGTATCAAGAGTTCATAGGAGGTTGTGCAATTCCTATGATATTCCTGACATAAAGTGGGTAATAATTCAGGGTAGAGCAGAACCAAAAGCTGGGTTGCATTTTGGTCTGCGGAATACAACTGCTTTGACCCAATCCTGGATATGGATGAGGTACTGGAGTTTGTTTCTCCTAGTCATTCCGGAATGGAATGGCTTGACGGATCACATGAATAATAGGCATCGATAACACCAATGCACAACTACTCTTGACCAACAATTGATGGACGAGGTTCAGAATACAACTAAAGAGGAACAACTCAAAGGAACATATAATTTTTCTGAGTTATGGATGCATGGATTAGCATGTTATTTCTTCCGGATAACCCATGCAGAAAGGTAGGACTGGCAGATTCACAATGAAGAATGGAGAACTCATCAAGAGCACTCGGTTGTGATCTTATGGTTCAAAGAACTTCTGCCATAGGCGGTTCATAGTATTTGGAAGAAGGATATACCATGGACCTCGAGGACTAATGCAAAGATTACTAATATCCTAAAGGAACTAGCAACACTATCAACAAGAGGTAAAGTAGAGTGAATCTCGGGTTCAAGAACCCATGAATAGAATACCTACCACTACATGGCATCACGGGATGCTTTTGAGAATAATGGCCAGAATCACACACTGGGAATACAAAACATGGCTAGATCACTAGGTGACTCCCTAAAACACCTAGGGACATAGTAATAGCTCCAACATATATGTTGAGGCAACAGAGTACCTCAACTCACCGATTAGTGTGATTAAACTGGCCCAAAAGGACATCGAGAACGGAAAGAAAGGGTTTGTAAATGCATCAGACTATGTAGAGACCTGGGATGACTCGGACAGCATAACGGCTGTAAATGCTCAAAATGATTTGAGACATCCTGCAAAATGGTGGCACAACCACTCAACAACACAATATCAAGGTTCTGAGATCAACTGTCAACATACGGAAGTAGTAGGAACGGAACTGAAGCTTGAAACTATCAATTCTATAAGTCTATGTATTAGTAGCACGTCATCCTGATAGATAGATGAGAAGGTCTAATTCTTAATCCCTGTAGAAAAGAAGAGGTTGACTCAGATCAGAAGGGCATAGGGTAAAGGAGTAAAAAGAACCTTACGTTCCCTTCCACAATCAATTCCCTTACATAACTAAAGAATTTCTAGACTCGACTTCGACCAGTTTGGCTTGGTAATCCTACAGGCAGTCAGGCTCTGATACTAACGCTGTCACCGTGTTCACATGATGGTGGAAGTCCAGTGATATGGAAATTCCGATGAGTTATTATTGAGCCCATCAGCAACATTTTGTCTCCTCCATGATTCGTGTTGAACATCCAGCTAGTGTTGGAAATTTTGTAAGCATTATCTTCGTGATCCGTTCATGAAGCCTATGCTTGGATGAAAGGAGTGACTTCCTTTGATTCATGTCCATTAGATGTAAGTTGACGCCGTGAATTCAAGAAAGCTTGTTTTTGTTCCTCTAGAATCATCCCAAATCAGTCACGCATACGTGCGAAGTATTCTATGGTTTGGTAGATTGATTACCTCCACTCCATATGTATTCCCTAGCACACCAAGCCACTAATTGATTTGTTCAAGGAGAAGAAGTTCCTTACTAAGAGCAAGACTTATGTAAGGACTTCGATATCCTTGATGATGGTTCCCCACCGAACTCGGTAGTGTTTTACTATAAGACTACTACGTGGTCATGCTTGTCTTGGACAACAGGTTCAACGGTTTGTAGCAGAACCAGCTCATGTTTTGGAGCTTACTATCGTAGTTCATTCCCCGAGAATCTCGCAACATCGTCTCGTCGATTTGTGTTGCAAACCTTCATTTTCCTTTCTAGACTCAATGAGTCTGGAATATCCTGTCACCAACCAGATCTGAATCTCAGGCAGATATGATGGTTGGAGCATTTCCCAAGAACTATAATATTGGTCCCTCGATAACCGGTAAAGTGGATGTCATGGCCAACACATCCAGCCGGAAGGCCTATTATTGTAGTATCTCGATTGAAGAAAGTTGGCCACCTCCCCATGAGGATTTCGTAGGATTTACCTCCATAGTTAATCCTTACGGATTCTTGTGCTCCCGAAGTCCGACCTTTACTTGATGTCCTAGATACCAAACCGTATCAATAAATGGGTTATCCTAGCACATCAAGGAGAACATTAGAAGCGGAGTGCTAAATGTCTCTCGGTCGATCATCCAGATTTTGTTTCCTTGGCCTCGCTAAGGTGAAATCTGAGAAAGTGTTATCTTCCTTTGCATCTGCATTATCCATCACCATTCATCATGGTGGTATGTTGTGTTCCCAGGATCCTTGACATGGATATTGGTAAAACCTTGATGAATATGGAGACGCTCAAGTTCTTGAGAGCACGCACAAGCACTAGGTTTTATCGTTGGCGTTAACTGGGATTTGCTTCATGTTTCCTCGGTTATGTTATAACCTTTTCAAACAGTGGACTCACTCTAGACTGTTGAGCTCTCCCCAGTTACTAGAATCATTCCTAGCATTTGCATTTTGTTCCCATCTTGCACCGCCATTGTGTCATCCTACTATGGACTACCCTTCTCAGTAATTACTGATCAGGATCAACTTCAAAGTGGTCCTGCCACGGGTTCCATCCATCTCCGATGATAAGCAAAAATCATCCATTGCGTTGTCTTCAACAAGGTAGTCCACATCATCCATCCTAGTCCAAGTATGCCATCTCTTCAAGCTACCTCAAACGATCAATTGTAAATTGCCTTAAGCTAGTATGAAGAGTTTCAATGATCTCTGAATCAAAAGTAATTCTTTTTGCCACTTAAGGGAATATTTCTGCGAGTCACTTTCCTTAAGATGTCTCGTTATGGTATCATGGCAATTTCCCTCACTACTTTGAAACCCTCGTCAAATTGTTTCTTCTATCGCTCCTGATGCAAGTTTTGCCTCTCAGCGCCAGAGATGTTCCTATGTCTCACTCCATGAGTTGATCCTGAGTTGTTCGATCTTCGAGAAGATCGATCCTTCTAGAGTTTTCCCTTCCCTCTCGTTGTCATGTTGGTTGGAGTTCTCAGAGCAAGACATCGAGACAATGATGGTGATCGAATCAACAACCTTATGAGATGCAACCTAGATCGTCAAGATTATGTTAGCTTGTGTTTTCCCCTTCATCTTACCTCACGTCTTGAATCTCGGGCCGAGATTCTTGTTTAGTGGGGGTGAGTTGTCACATCCCTAGTTCTATTAATGCCTAGTGCTAGCATCTGGTGTTGCATCATGTTTAAATTTCAGTTAAACCTGAAATGTGGATTGCCTAAACCCTAGCACCAAATGAATTCAACTAGGTTCAATAAAAAAATATTTTCAATGACCCAGATTGCCCTTTATAAAAGTTCATGATTTTTGTTAAAGGTGAAAACCTCTGCCAAAAGTCATGCACATATTTCTAGGCCATTCTGGATTTTTGAACTAAATCATATAGTATTTGAATTTGGGCATTTAAATACTATAAAATAATTAAAATGTTCAAATAATCCTAAACTGAAATGTTCCATGTTGGATATATTCCAAACAGTGGCCATGAGCAGTTTGGAGATTTTTTAGTGTGCCTAAGTATTTTTAGTAAAGCCCAGAACAAAATAACAAAATAGAAAACAGAAACTAAATAAAAGAGAGAGAGAGAAGGACTAACCTGGCACTTACCTCGGCCCACCTACCTGTTGCCGGCCCAGCTGCACCGGCCAGCCCACCTGGTGGCCCAGCCCACTAGGGGTAGAGCCGTCTTCAACCTCTGCCTACTGGCAGAGGCATGGCGACGCGCCCATGCCCGAGCCTCCACCTACTGCTTGCCTGCCTGCCCCTCCCCGACGCGTCTGGACGAGTGCCACGCGACCCTCCCCGGCTTTCTCTCACTCTCTCTCGTCCCCATCCCCTCCCCTGGATTTCCCTCTCTCTCACGGCCGAGCGCGCCGTCAACAGCCACCACGGCCACAGCCTTCCTATCGCCTCTTCGACGTATCCAAGAGCTCTGCCACCTCGTTTACGTCCTCCTCACCGATCCACACGACCAGAGGGGCACCGAAGCACCATCCCTGACCTTTCTTCCCCGTCCACGGCCGCCGGATGCCGAGGTCCAATTCGTCGTCTCCGTCGCCTCCCCAAGCCCACTGAGCTGCTCTACGACCTTGCTGTGAGCCTCTGCACCAAACCCCTCTCTCCCCGCGCTCTTTTGCTCTCTCTAGATCGTGGTTCCACCGGAGCCGAGAGCCGGCCGCCGCCGTAGCCACAGCTAGCAAAGCTCGTGCCCGAGCATGACTACGTGCTCAGCAGCTCCGCAGCAAGCTAACTCCGCCACCAGCTCGTCCTCCCGTGCACCATAGCGCTGCGCCGCTCGAACCCGAGCTCCGATAGCCGCCGTGGGCTCCACTCCGGCGAGCTCCGGCCTCCCCGCCACCCAGCACATGCACCGTTCGACGCGTGGGAGCAAGGGCTTTCCAACGCACCCAGGCACGCTTCAAATGAGGCCCTGTAGCGTTTTCCCGAGCCGCGCCGCCGTATCGGCCCTCGTCGGCGGCTAAACACCGATGGGGTTTGACCCCTTTGACCTCGCGGGCCCGTCAGGTGGGCCCCATGGGTCCGGTGATTAGCTTAAGGCTAATCACCATTTAACTAAACCTGATACTGACATGTGGGCTCGAGGCCACTAACTAAACTAGATTAGTAAGTTTAGACACTGACATATGGGTCCCACTGGTCAGGTTTGACTTGGACCGACCCGTTGACTTGCTGACGTCACGCTGACGCAGTTATTCATTTTCTGGATTTAAGTTTATTCAGAAAATTCCAGAAAATTGCCTAAACTTCTAAAAATCATAGAAATTCAACCGTAACTCCAAATAAAATAAATTATATATGTAAAATTATCAGAAAAATTCAAGGAATCCATCTGTACCCTTTTCATGCATGTTTGAACAATGTTTGTCCTCTGTTTTGGACAAAACAAATACAGGGCATTTAAATAAACATATATGGAGTTGGAATTTGAATCTTGTATTCAAACCAACTTCATTTAAATCATAACTAGATGCATTAGCTCAAATCACAGCATATTGCCATGTCATGATCATGCATCATATTGTCGCATATGCATTGGTTGTGTTCTACTCTTTTGCCGGTGTTTGTCCCCCTTCAGTAGACGATGTTCCGACGATGTGTTCGATGACACCGATGAAAAGCTATTACTATCTTCAGAAGTGCCAGGCAAGCACAACCCCCTTGTTCATTCTGATACAAGCCCACTCTCTCGCTCCTACTCTCTTTTACTGCATTAGGACAACAACGATCATCTGTTCTTGTTGCGGTAGTTGAACCCCTTATCCTCTGCATGACCTGTCATTGCCACAGTAAATAGATGAAACCCACTAGCATGAGTAGGAGTTGTTTGAGCCCTGATGTGCCTACTCATTCATGCTTGTTTGTCATGCCTGCTACTGCTTAGAGTTGGGTCAGGTCGGATTCATCGGGGATGAATCGAAGGTGTGTAAACATCTCCTACTATGTGTGAGCTAAGTGTGTGAACACGTTTTGGTAAAGGTAGCGATCGGAGGCCATGTAGGAGTACATGGTGGGTTGTCTCATTGAAACCATCCTCAGGAACTGAGTTCTATGTCTGTGATCCATGAACAGCTACTACCACTCATTGGGATCCTTAATTGACCCTCTCGGCTTCTTAATCACCCTAGTACTCTATCCAGGAGTTGCAACTAGTTTTTGGTGTTTGTAGGTTATGTGTTGGCGGCCGTGCGTAGCTCTGACCCTAGGGGTGGGCTATGATGCGGTAGATACACCGTGGCCGGGCATGCCGGGCACCCGTTTGGTGTCTCGGAACCCTGTACACATCATTCGGGGCCGTCTGTGGAAACCTCGGCCGGACTCCATGCGGATGGAACCTGGATAGGCGATAAACCTAGACTAGAGACTTGAGTGTTTAGGTAGGCCGTGGCCGACACCCTCGTTGGGCTTCCGCTTGGAGGTTGCCGAGTACATGTCGTGTAAACGGCGGTAAGTGGTGAGAGCGTGTGTGAAGAAGTACACCCCTGCAGGGTTAACATCATCTATTCGAATAGACGTGTCCGCGGTAATGGACTTCTGGGTTGCCTATAATAGCTCATAGACAAGTGAAAATGGATACTCTAAAACTCACAAGTTAAGTGTGAGTGCTATGGATGGCCTTCTCGTAGGGAGATGGGAGCGGATCCATAGTGGTGTATTGAATGGTGAATATGTGGACTCGTGTGCGCCACCTCAAAAGAGATGCTTGCAATCGTAGTTCAGGTTAGCCACTGAGTCAAAGCTGGCTTGCTGCAGTTAAACTCCACCACCCTCCCTTGTTGATACCGATGCATATGTAGTTTAGTTCTGATGTAAGTCTTGCTGAGTACTTTTGTACTCACGTTTGCTTAATTTATGTTTTGCAGAGAGAGTTCAGTCTCGCTAGTAGATCCGCGTGGACTTCGACGTTTAGCTTGATACCTCAGCTACGATCTTGTGCCCTCGGCAGGATCCGGTAGATAGTCAGGCTTCTTAGCCTTTTTCATTTGTAGATGTCTGTACTCAGACATGTTAAGCTTCCGCATGTGCTTTGCATTGTATGCTATGACTGCTGGGTCATGAGACCCATGTTTGTAATATCTCGCTCCTCGGAGCCTAATAAATAAATACTTGAGTTGTAGAGTTATGTTGTGATGCCATGTTGTATTTACACATATCGAGCATATTGTGTGTATGATTGAAATGCTTGGTATGTGTGGGATCCGACAATCTAGTTGTTTATCCTTGGCAGCCTCTCTTATGGGGAAATGTAGTCTAGTGCTTCCATGAGCCATAGTAGTCCGCTACAGCCCGGTTCACCGGAGTCCTGCTAGCCCAGCACTACTATTCAGGACACTTGACTGGCCGGCATGTGTTTCACTTTGTTGCTATGTCTGTCCCTTCGGGGAAATGTCACGCTGTGATATCCGGAGTCCTGCCTAGCCTGCTACAGCCCGGGTTCCCCGGAGTCCTGTTAGCCCAGTGCTACAGCCCGGAATCACTCGCTGATGACCGACATGCTCGATGTGGTTCATGTATGCCTGTCTCCATAGGTCTGTGCCGCTTTGAGTTCACTACTAGCCATGTCGGCCCGGGTTCTCTGTCATATGGATGCTAGCGACACTATCATATACGTGAGCCAAAAGGCGCAAACGGTCCCGGGCCATGGTAAGGCGACACCCGTGGGATACCGTGCGTGAGGCCGCAAAGTGATATGAGGTGTTACCGGCTAGATCGATGTGGCTTGGAATCAGGGTCCTGACAGCTTTCTGAGGATGGCCCACTCGTAGGATGATGAGGGAGGATCCCCGGTGGAGTATTGTGTTGGTGAGTAGTGGACTCGTGTGCGAAAACTATTTTACTGGTGGAGTTCCGTAAGATAGCTTAGCCAAGAGTCAAAGCTGGCTTGCTGCAATAACCCCACCACCTTCTTGAGAATAAGCATGTATAGTAGGTTCTGATGTAAGACTTGTTGAGTACCTTTGTAATCATGTTTGCTTAATTACTGTTTCAGACGACAACACCGCCCCCTTCGATGGGTTCTACGTAGACCTTGACGTCGACGAGTGACTAGACACCCAGGTGGTGATCCTGGCCATGGAGGGCCCTATGTAGATAGACAGGCTTCGAGAAGCCTTCTTTCTTTCTGGAGTCTGTACTCAGACTAGTTGCTTCCGCATGTGCTTGTATGATTGTATGACTTGTGTGTCGGGTCATGTGACCCCTATCTGTATGAACATGTTATGTATGGCTCTCTGGAGCCTTTAGATAAAGTACTTGAGTTGTAGAGTTTTGTTGTGATGCCATGTTGTATGTACTCATATCGGGCATATTGTGTGTATGATTGAAATGCTTGGTATGAGTGGGATCCGACAATCTAGTTGTTTATCCTTGGCAGCCTCTCTTATGGGGAAATGTAGTCTAGTGTTCCTCGAGCCATAGTAGTCCGCTACAGCCCGGTTCAACAGACTCCTGCTAGCCCACCACTACTGTTCAGGACACTTGACTGTCCGGCATGTGTTTCACCTCGTTCCTATGTCTGTCCCTTCGGGGGAAATGTCACACGGTGACTTCCGGAGTCCTACCTAGCCTGCTACAGCCCGGGCTCCCCGGAGTCCTGTTAGCCCAGTGCTACAGCCCGGAATCACTCATTGATGACCGACATGCTCGATGTGATTCATGTATGCCTGTCTCCATAGGTCTGTGTCGCTTTGGGTTCACGACTAGCCATGTCGGCCCGGGTTCTTTGTCATATGGATGCTAGCGACACTATCATATACGTGAGCCAAAAGGCGCAAACGGTCCCGGGCCATGGTAAGGTGACACCCGTGGGATACCGTGCGTTAGGCCGCAAAGTGATATGAGGTGTTACCGGCTAGATCGATGTGACTTGGAATCCGGGTCCTGACAGCGTTGGCATCAGAGCCGGACTGCCTGTAGGTTCGTTGAGCCAAACTGGTCGATGTCGAGTCTAGAAATGCTTTAGTTATATGTAGGGGAATTGATTGTGGGAGGGAACGTAAGGTTATTTTACTCCTTTACCTATGCCTCTGATCTGAGTCGTTCTCTTCTCATTCAACGTGGGTTAAGGACTGGGCTCTCTTTTCTATCAGGTTCACGTGTTGCTAATCCGTAGTAGCTCATAGGATTGTTGTTATGAGTTCCAGTTAAGTTCCTAATATTCTTAGTATGTTGCTAATTGGATCAGAACCTTGATATGATATTGTTGAGTGGTATTGCAAACTGTTGTGGATGTCTCAAATCTTTTTCTGAGCATTTACAGTTGTTATGCTGTCCAATTTTCCCTAGAATTTCTGATGTCTTTGCCTTGTGGTTGTGCTTTCAGATGGCCAACCGTGTTCATAACCAAGTGGTTCGCTTGACCCGGTGCCTCGACGTGCCTGGTCATACTGCTATGTTAGTTCGGGTCATGATCGAGACGGGTTATCGTTGGTATCCCGAATACACCGTCGAAGAGCAGTTCCGCGACTTTAATCAAAGCCATTATTTCTGCACTGTCAGGATATTTCCTTCTTATCCTGGATCTATCGAGCCCCTTCACTGTTCCTATGGACTCGGGGTTACCGTTGAGATGGCTGTGCAGGATGCTGCCTATTCCATGATGACCATCATGCGAGTCCGGACTGGCCTGCTTCAGAACACCGACTTTCGTTACATGCCAGCTTCGCTTCCGGGAGCGCAAGGGTATCTTCAGGCCATCTATGCTGACTCCACTCAGGAGGACTCATTAACTCGTACCACTGCCAAGATGCTCGAAGATAAGGACGAGAGAATCGGGCCTTGAGGCTGGAGCTTTTTAATACCCGTGCTGATCATTGGGCCACATTGACTCGGTTTGCACCTGCGGTGCAAGCTGGATGTATGGATACAAGGGATCTGTATCCTGCGAGATCAGCTCTGCCAGACATGGTGGATTGGCGTGATGTGGGAGGCATCACCCCACCCCGTGGTCCCCGCAGGCCACCGTTTGTTGGTCCAAGACCTCATCCTAGCCCCTATGGTCCACAGGCTCCTCAGGACCGTCTGTTCCGTCACGTTGAACTTCCAGGCTATGGAGGTGACTTCTATGAGGACTACTACGGAGCTGTCTGAGTTAGTAGTAGTACCACTAGTATTGTAGTAGTTGTATCTCCACTGTCCTGCGTGACTTGTGGAATATGACTTTGCGTGTAATCGATTCCGGAGGTGTAGACAAATAATGTATAGGAGCTTGGAATGCCTCCAATGAGATGTAACGTCTTTCATCATAGTTGTACTGTAGCCTGGGCTTGTACTAAACTATGTATGATGTGTATGACCGTTGGTATATATATGGCAGTTTTATATTACCATGACATACGGATGAACATCTCGGCATTCCGTGTTATCCATTACATTCTGCACTTCCTTGCTAAGTTTGAGCCATCCTTGTCTAAACCGTTGTCTTGTTTTCTCCGAGGATGGTCAACACCCGCAGCAACCCAGCTGCTCCGAAGCAGGGGGAAGCCAGTGCAGCTAGAGGTGAAAATCTGCCTCACCCACCTTCTCTGGCCGAAGTAATGCTGGAGGCGGAAAGAAACAAGCGTGAGACTAACCGCCTGCTGGAGCGGATTGACCAGAACATTGCACGCCACCCACAAAATGACTTGGTGTCAATCAATGACTTTATCAAGCTGTACCCACCAAAGTTTAACCATTCCGTCGAGCCCCTCGACGCAGATGACTGGCTTCGCAGCATCACACACAAGCTACGTTCTGCCAACGTAGCCGAAGCCGACAAGGTTACTTATGCTTCCTATCACCTCGAAGGCCCTGCTAGCCTTTGGTGGGAAAATTTCGAAGCTATGTGGCCGGTCGGCCAAATCACTACTTGGGCTGAATTCAGTGAGGCTTTCTGTGAGCATCACATTCCGGAAGGTCTCATGGATCACAAGTGGGAGGAGTTCTGCAACTTCACCCAAGGAAGACTGACTGTGGATGCATATAGCCGTGAATTTGGGAATCTGGCACGCTATGCCCCTGAAGAGGTATCTACTGACGCTAAGAAGCAGGCAAGGTTCCGCAAGGGACTTAGCCCTGAGCTTCGCCGCGATCTCCGTCTGCACGAGTGCACATCCTTCCAGAAATTGGTCAATAAAGCCATCAGTGCTGAGACAGGCCAAACTGATTATGACGCTTCACGCAAGCACTCCCGTGATTTTGGCTCTTCATACGGCTCTAGAGCTCAAAAGCGTCGGGTGTGGATCCCAAGCACGGCACTGCCACCCAGGTTCATCCCGAGGCCATCCTTTGAGGCGCCTCATCACAACCAGCAATTTGCACCACCCAAGCCCTATGGTGGCCCCGCTGCTAATGCTGCTCCACGCCCCAATGTGGTGACATGCTTTAAGTGTGGAGAGCCGGGTCACTATAGCCGGGAGTGTCCCCAGAACAACAACCCCAATCAAACTGGAAAGTCCGTTGGCCGTGGTAAGCCCGCGGGAAAAACGTTCTACGCCAAGCCGGCCACCACTGCACGTGGCCATGTCAATTATGTTTCCGCTGAGGAGGCTCATGAGGATCCCAACGTCGTCCTTGGTACGCTCCTTGTTAACTGCCATCCGGCATCTGTTCTTTTCGATACTGGAGCATCTCATTCATTCATATCCGAGAACTATGCTAGATTGCACAACACGACATTCTGTGACATGCCCTCTACCATGGAAATTCAAACCCCTGGCTCTAGATGGCAAACATCTAGAGTAAGCCATGGGAACGAAATTCTTGTCGATAGACTTGTCTTCCTTGCATCCTTAATAGCTCTCAAGTCCTCGGACATAAACATCATCTTGGGTATGGACTGGATGTCAACTCATTATGCTAAGATCGATTGTGCCACTAGAACCGTTCAACTTACTCACCCATCAGGCAAGATAGTTAATGTCTTAACTCGAGTGGCCAAGCACCAACTTTACTCCCTAAATGCCAACCCCTTCCAGACCTTGAAGATGTTCCGGTAGTCCGAGACTTTCCAGATGTCTTTCCAGAAGAACTGCCAGGTGTTCCACCTGACAGGGATGTTGAGTTTGTGATAGACCTTGTTCCAGGAACCGTTCCAATTTCTAGAAGACCCTATAAGATGGCACCCCTAGAACTAGCCGAGCTTAAGAACCAACTCGATGAGTTCTTGAAAAAGGGTTTCATCCGTCCTAGTTCCTCTCCTTGGGCTTGCCCCGTCCTCTTCGTCAAGAAGAAGGATGGAACGGATCGAATGGTTGTGGATTACCGACCTGTCAATTGGTCACCATCAAGAACAAATACCCGCTTCCCAGGATCAACGACCTGTATGATCAGCTCGCTGGATCCTCAGTCTTCTCCAAGATGGATTTGAGGTTGGGCTACCATCAAATCAAAATCAGAAACGGGAACATTCCCAAAACGGCTTTTGTTACTCGTTATGGCCAATACGAGTACACCGTTATGTCCTTCGGTTTAACCAATGCCCCAGCCACCTTCTCCTGGTTAATGAACTCGGTTTTCATGGAGTACTTGGACAAATTTGTCGTAGTATACCTCGATGACATACTCATCTACTCCAAGAATGAAGAGGAACATGCCGAACATCTAAGGCTGGTATTGATGAAACTTCGAGAGCATCGCCTTTATGCCAAATTCTCCAAGTGTGAATTTTGGTTGCCAGAAGTGACCTATCTAGGCCATGTAATCTCTGGTAAGGGTATTGCTGTCAATCCCGAGCGAGTTCAAGCCGTCCTTGATTGGACTCCACCTGAGACGGTCAAGCAAGTTCGGAGCTTCCTGGGCTTAGCGAGCTATTGCCACCGCTTCGTCGAGAATTTCTCCAAGGTTGCTAAACCTCTAACTGAACTCCTCAAGAAAGATAAAAAGTTCGAGTGGACTCCGTAGTGCGAGTTCAGCTTTCAGGAACTGAAAAGACGCCTGACATCTGCCCCCGTACTGGTACCACCAGATTTCTCCAAGGACTTTATTATCTATTGCGACGCCTCGCGACAAGGACTAGGTTGCATACTCATGCAAGATCGTCAGGTAATTGCCTATGCTTCACGGCAATTACACCCACATGAGGAAAATTATCCCACACATGATCTAGAGCTTGCAGCTGTAGTCCATGCACTTAAAACTTGGCGACATTACCTCCTCAGTAATCGTTGCGAGATCTTCACCGATCACCAAAGTTTGAAATATATCTTCACCCAACCAGATTTGAATCTCAGGCAGAGACGTTGGGTCGAGTTGATCTCGGATTACGACTTAGGAATAACTTACACCCCGGGCAAAGCCAATGTCATGGCTGATGCACTAAGTCGTAAGTCCTATTGTAACAACCTGATGTTACAACAAAGTCAACCACTTCTCCATGAGGAATTCCGTAAGCTTAATCTTCACATTGTTCCTCGGGGATTCCTATCCACCCTGGTGGCGAAACCTACCCTTATGGATCAAATCATAGCTGCCCAGACGCGTGATAAGGGCATATCCCGGATTAAGGAAAACATTGCTAGTGGAGTTGCTAAGTGTTTTTCCATGGATAAGCGAGGTGTTGTCTCCTTTGAGAACTGTTTGGTGGTTCCCAAGAAACAACATCTACGCCAGTTGATCCTTAAGGAAGCTCATGAATCCCCTCTCACCATTCATCCCGATAGTACTAAAATGTATCAAGACCTACGCCAGAGGTTTTGGTGGACTAGGATGAAGAGAGAAATCGCTCAATATATTGCTAATTGCGACGTTTGTCGTCGTGTTAAAGCAGAGCATCAACGGCCTGCTGGCACCCTTCAACCTTTGGCTATTCCTGAATGGAAATGGGATAAAATCAGTACGGATTTCATTACTGGGTTTCCCAGGACCAAGAGAGGGAATAATGCCATCTTCGTCATGATCGATCGACTTTCCAAAGTAGCCCATTTCCTACCTGTTCGTGAGAGTATCACCGCTAGCCAGCTAGCCGAATTATACATCTCCCGAATAGTGTCTCTTCATGGTGTCCCATTGGAAATTAACTCAGACCATGGGAGTCTCTTCACCTCTCGATTTTGGGAAGTTTCGAAAATGCTATGGGAACTCGTCTCTCTTTTAGTACCGCCTTCCATCCTCAATCAAGTGGTCAAGTAGAGTGAGTCAATCAAATTCTGGAAGATATGCTCCGAGCTTCTGTTATCTCGTTCAGAATGAGTTGGGAGAAATGCCTTCCATTCGCGGAGTTTGCTTATAACAATAGTTATCAAGCTAGCTTGGGCAAAGCTCCTTTCGAAGTTCTTTATGGATGAAAATGTCGAACGCCTCTTAACTGGTCAGAAACCGGGGAAAGACAACTCTTTGGCCCGGATATGATTCAGGATGCAGAAGAGCAGGTTCGCGTTATTCGTGAGAAATTGAAAACAGCCCAATCTCGTCAAAAGAGTCAATATGATCGTAAACATAAGCCTATGACTTATGAAGTCAACGAGAAGGCTTACCTTCGGGTTACTCCGTTAAAGGGAACCCATTGTTTCGGTATCAAAGGCAAATTGGCTCCTCGTTACATTGGACCCTTTCGCATTCTTGCCAAACGAGGAGAAGTTGCCTACCAATTGGAACTACCTCCGCATCTTTCCAGAGTTCACGATGTCTTCCACGTTTCACAACTCAGGCATTGCTTCGCGGATCCTATCCGTGGAGTGGACCACGAAACGCTTGATCTACAAGATAACCTCTCTTATCGGGAATATCTCGTTCGTATCCTTGATCAAGCCGAGCGTACCACTCGACGTCATAATATCAAGTTTCTCAAGGTTCAATGGTCACACCATTCCGAGGAAGAAGCCACTTGGGAAAGGGAGGATCGTCTTCGACTCGAGTACCCCACCTTCTTTCCAGAGGATCCTAAATCTCGGGACGAGATTCTTTTGAGTGGGGGTGAGTTGTCACACCCTAGCTAGTTCAAGCATTAGAATGTGCATCATGTCTAAATTCTTCTTAAATTTGAATTGGGGAAAGCATAAACCCCCAACACCCCCCTGGAAACAACTAGGGTTTACTAAAATTATCTTCAATGAACCTGAAATGCCCTTCTAAAAAGTCCACCCTCTTTGTCTTAGGTTAGAACCTCTGGCAAAATTGGTGCACAATTTTCTAGGTCAACAAAAGGTCATTGAATTAAATCATAAGTATTTGAATTTGGGCATTTAAATGCTATAAAATAATTTAAATGCTCAAATAATTCTGGAAATAAATGTTTGCTATTAGGAATAATCCCAACAGAGCCCACAATTATTTTCAGGATTTTAGTAAGTGCCTAAGTATTTTTAATAAAGCCCTAAAGCTACAGAAAAATAGAAAAAGAAAACAAAACAGGAAAGAGAGAAAGGGAAAGGCTTACCTGGCGCCGCCCACCAGGCACACCTGCCGGCCCAGCCCAGCTACCGCTCCAGCGAGCTGCTTGGCTCGGCCAGGCAGGCAAGCAGGTGCTCGACGGCGGCACCAGCGCGTGCCACGTAGCTGGCTGCCGCCCTGCTTCCTCCCCTCGCCGCCCTGCTGGCCTGGACAGGCTCCACGTCGCCACCCCGACCCCCTGGACACGCTCATTCGCCCCTGCCTCACTCCCTCGCTCCCCTTCGCCATGGCCGACGCAGCCGTCGCCGTCCCGCCACCGTAGTCGCGTCCACCGCCGTCCCCGTGCTGCACCACCATGTCCACTCGCTTCGCCATCGTCGACTACTTCGAACAGACCGAGCCCCGAGTGCTCACATGCTCTGCAACACCTCCACCGACCCCGCCTTCGTCAGCCACCGCCGGAGATCCCTTTCGACGTCGCCGCCGCATCAGCTCGTCCCCGACCACGCCGTCTATCTCTGAGTGACTGTTGTGAGCCCAGCTACCTCCCCATCCTCTCTGTTCTCCTCCTCATGCACCACAGCGAGCACACGGAACTCACCCACACGCACCGCCACGGAGCTCGTCGCCGACGTGTCTCCGATCAACCACCGGCCAAGCCATCTAGTCTACTAACCTCACCGCATCCCCAGGAGCACAACGCCCCACTCCACGCACCTCGTCGTGCCCCACAGCCCCGGGTTCGTACTCACCCGACTCCGGCGACTACCAAGCTCGTCGCCGGCGACGTTTCCGGCCACCCCGAGCCCAACCACCACCACCACCAAATGCTGCGGCTCGTTCCCAGCTACCCGTAGATGATCTCCGCCGTCGTTTTGGTCGCCTGAGGGCGTTTTCCGAAGCCCTCCGCCGTCTCGGCCTCGCCGGCGACTCAACGCCGGCGGGATTAGCCCAGTTGACCGGTGGATTTGACCACTAACGTGGACTGGGTGGGCCCAGGTTGACTCCCCTGAGTCAATGACAAGTGGGCCCCCCTCTGCTAATTATCCAGATTAGTTTCTAACTAAAATTAGTTAGTTTAATTAACTACTGACAAGCGGGACCCACCAGTCAGGTTTGACCTGGACATCCCCGTTGACCACTGACATCACCCTGACGCAATGCTGATGCAGTAATGCATTTTCTGGATTTATTTTTATTCAGGAAATTCTAGAAAATGTTTAAAACTTCTAAAAATCATAGAAATTCAACCGTAACTCCAAATGAAATAATTTATATATGAAAAATTATCAGAAAAATTCAATCTATCCACCTGTAATGGTTTCATGCATGAAAAAACAAGTTTACCTTGCTGTTTAAGCAGAATAAGGAAATGCACTATTAGGGCCATGTTTAATGAGCTAATATTTGAATCTTTGATTCAAATGAGTTCATCCCTTTCTATTTTAGCTTGCATTAGGCCAAGACACAATCATATTGCCATGTCATAGCATGCATCATATTGTTGCATATCATCATGTGTTGATTGTGTTTCGATGTGTTCTTTGTGGTAGGTTCTGCCTCCGAGGATATTCACGAGTATCCAACTGAAGGGCAGTATCCCGCTACCACTCCATCAGGCAAGCAACCATTGATCATTCTGATACAAACCCATGTTCTAACTTCTGCTCTTGTTTACTGCATTAAGACAACGTGATTCAAACTGCTGTGTGCTACGGTAGTTGAACCCTTATCCTCTGCATGACCTGTCATTGCCACAGTAACTAGATGAAACCGACTAGCATGTGTAGGAGTTGATTGAGCCATGTATGTGATTCCTACCTTCCTATGCCTGCTATGCTTAGAGTTGTGTCAGGTCTGATTCATCTGGGTGATGGGCTAGAGTGAAATGCTTATGTCGGTAATATGAGGGATGTGTTGAACATGTTTTGGTAAAGGTATCGATGAGAGGCCATGTAAGAGTACATGCTGGGTTGTTTCATTGAGGCCGTCCCTAAGAACTGAGATCTGTATGCGTGATTTAAGATTCAGCTACTACCACACATTGGGCCCTGAAATATGACCCCGCTCGACTTACTGACCCCTCTCGCCTCTGTCCAGGAGTTGCAACTAGTTTCTGGTGTTTGTAGGACATGTGTTGGCGGCCGTGCGTAGCGCTGACCCTAGGGGTGGGCTATGATGCGGTAGATACACTGTGGCCGGGTATGCCGGGCGCCCGTTTGGCGTCTCGGGACCCTGTACACATCGTTTGGGGCCGTTGAGGACACCCCGGCCGGATTTCCTTGCGGATGGAACCTGAATAGGCGATAAACCTGGACTAGAGACTTGTGAGGTTAGTTAGGTCGTGGTCTACACCCACGTCGGTTTTTGCTTGAAGTCTGCCGAGCACATGTCGTGTGCAGATGCTAAGTGGTGGAAACATGTGTGACGAAGTACACCCCTGCAGGGTATAAAACTATTCGAATAGCCGCGTCCGCGGTAAAGGACTACTTGGTTGCCTATATAGTTCATAGACAAATTAATGGATACTACTAATAGACTCAAGATAAGTGTGAGTACCGAGGATGGCCCTCTCGTAGGATGACGAGGGAGGATCCCCGGTGGAGTATTGTTTTGGTGAGTAGTGGACTCGTGTGCGAAAACTATTTTACTGGTGGAGTTCCGTAGGATAGCTTAGCCAAGAGTCAAAGATGGCTTGCTGCAATAACCCCACCACCTTCTTGAGAATAAGCATGTATAGTAGGTTCTGATGTAAGACTTGCTGAGTACCTTTGTACTCATGTTTGCTTAATTACTTTTTCAGACGACAACACCGCCCCCTCCGATGGGTTCTACGTAGACCTTGACGTCAACGAGTGACTAGCCACCCAGGTGGTGATCCTGGCCATGGAGGGCCCTATGTAGATAGACAGGCTTCGAGAAGCCTTCTTTCTTTCTAGAGTCTGTACTCAGACTAGTTGCTTCCGCATGTGCTTGTATGATTGTATGACTTGAGTGTCGGGTCATGTGATCCCTATCTGTATGAACATGTTATGTATGGCTCTCTGAAGCCTTTAGATAAAGTACTTGAGTTGTAGAGTTTTGTTGTGATGCCATGTTGTATGTACTCATATCGGGCATATTGTGTGTATGATCGAAATGCTTGGTATGAGTGGGATCCGACAATCTAGTTGTTTATCCTTGGCAGCCTCTCTTATGGGGAAATGTAGTCTAGTGTTCCTCGAGCCATAGTAGTCCGCTACAGCCCGGTTCACCGGAGTCCTGCTAGCCCAGCATTACTGTTCAGGACACTTGACTGGCCGGCATGTGTTTCACCTCGTTCCTATGTCTGTCCCTTCGGGGAAATGTCACACGGTGACTTCCGGAGTCCTGCCTAGCCTGCTACAGCCCGGGCTCCCCGGAGTCCTGTTAGCCCAGTACTACAGCCCGGAATCACTCGTTGATGACCGACATGCTCGATGTGATTCATGTATGCCTGTCTCCATAGGTCTGTGCCGCTTTGGGTTCACGACTAGCCATGTCGGCTTGGGTTCTCTGTCATATGGATGCTAGCGACACTATCATATATGTGAGCCAAAAGGCGCAAACGGTCCCGGGCCATGGTAAGGCGACACCCGTGGGATACCGTGCGTGAGGCCGCAAAGTGATATGAGGTGTTACCGGCTAGATCGATGTGACTTGGAATCGGGGTCCTGACAATGTTTATAAGCGAAACGATTGTATTGTACCCACCCTAGTCCTCTTTCAATCGATCTCTGGACCCCGGGATGAAATCGAGAGAGAACGAGTGGGTGCATGTGTGATACCTAAGGCGGATTCAAAATTTTGAACCGGTGATCATAGCGTCCACAAATCATATATAAAGGGTATTCAATGTTCATTTCACTCTTGAACGTACAATATACTCCCTCCGATCCTTTCTAGTTTACATATAAGTTTTATGTGTAGTCAAAGTATCTCTACTTTGATCAAACTTACAGAAAAAAGTATCAACATTCAACAACGTCCAATCAATAGTGTTAGATTCGTACATACTCCTAGATTTTTATTCAAACAAACATGGTTTCCAATTTGTTTTCAACCATGCGAATGTGCTTGTTCTCGCGCATGCTCTTCCTACCAGGATTTCACCACGTATAGCCAGTCCAATAGTAACTTTTTTAAAGCTCCCTATCCAATAGTACTAGTGGAGTACTGACAACATCTGTAGTAGAGTATGCAGTGCTCATAAAACTCCCTCCTTCCATTTATATAGGGCCTATGTGGAGGAGAGAGATGTGAAAAAGTAAGGGGAGTGAGCTCTCATGCAAGAGCCTAGCTAGATACGCATTCCTAGTTAAATACAATAAATTGAAGAAAGAGATAGAGAGGAGATGGGAAAACGTACTAATACAATAGCCAACCTTATTTTTTTTGCGGGAAATAGCCAACCTTATAGCCCACACTACTGTATGAGTGCATATAGATGATGGCTATAGATGACATGGCAGTTTGTGACACTCCAAAAAAATTTTAATTTGGTTTTCTTCAAAAACATTGTTGGAGTTTAAAAGAGAGCATTTAAAATTTCTTTTCTAGAAATCCTTCCTCTTAAAAACTTCCTTTTCTTTGGTAAGGATTTTTATTTTTTCTTCAAACTATGGTGTTTGATCATTCAAAACTTCCTCTGTTGGTTCCCTTCTCAAATTATTTTTTTGGGAGTTTAGTCTTTTTCTTTTAAAAAGAAACTCTATGAAAATTGGGGATTTTCATATCTTGAAACCCCCCCATGACCTTGTATATTTGCCCATGTGGTAAAACCTCTCAAAATCCTTTCCTCCTCCTTGTAATCAACCTTAGTTCTCTGTCCCAACTAATCCAAACAAGTTTTGGATTTTATTCTAATTATTTTTCCTCTCAAATCATTTCTGTCAATTATTTGGAGCCTGAGGGTTTTTCAAAGCAAGTACCCTATTTCATTTGAGTTTTGACCTCAAACCAACTCCTCTGGATTGTCCTTAGCATCCACAACCTAGAACCATCTTGATCCACTCCTCCTCTTTTCAAATTTTTTCAAATTTCAGCCTCTGCAAGTTTGGACCAGATTTGCCAAATTTGGTGAAATTCATATCTATACTTCTCCAAAAATTCCACCAAAATTCAGGCAGCCTACTGGAGCAATGAGTAGCCACTCCAACAAAAATCAGCTCAAGGAAAAATCCCTAGAGGCCAGTATCATTCTGTCGAACACCTTGCATGCACTGTTCCTTGCACTTTCAGTAAATTCAGTAAATATTCAGATTCCGGTGTCGTTTCTCTTCGGCCGCTTCACTCACGCGTAGACAGTGCCCTTGGCACGTTCCTCGCCGCCTCTTCCTCCTGTCTGGAGCACCGCACGCGCGCTTGGCGCCTTCCTGGCGTCGGTGGCGCCCTGGCCCGCCTGCGCCGGCGTGTCTTGCGGCGGCCAAACCACCGTAGCAGCCGACAGGGAGCAAAACGGCGGCTCAACGCCGTTCGGCGCCGCCCAACGCCCCCTGGCTCTTCGCGTGGCCTCATGCACGCTAGCGCAACCCCGCAGCACAGTCGCCGTGGCTCGACAGCGCTGGACGCGCTCTCTGCCGCCGACGGACCCGCGCCGTCCCGTTCCGACCAAAACTGCCCTAAGCTTCTAATCCAAGTCCGTTTAGCGTCTGAATGGAACCAGTGGACCCCCACATTGATGCCCAACCCCCTAAAACTCCCCGACCAAGCACTGCGCCGCCGTAATCAATCACCGGAAATCCCCGTTCACGGCCACCGCCTCGGATCGCCTATAAAAGGAGACCCCGAGCTCGCCCTCGAGCACGCACCACCACTGCACCCCACAAACACCCCGCCAGGCCACTAGGAGGACCTCGAAGAGGTCTCCTCCCCCGACTCCGGCCGCCTCGTTCCGCCTCGGCCTCCACCTCGATTCGCTCCGGTGAAGCCATCTCCGGCGCACAAACCTCGTCAGTAGCCTCCTCGGGCACCCATTAAGATAACCCAAGCGTCAATTTTGACCTTCGCAGCTCTCCCCGACGAGATCCATCTCCACCCGAGCCGTCGTCCGCCGGAGCAAGGCTCGCCGTCGACGTGGTACTCGCCGGCGACCACCACCACCACCAACCGACGCGGAAGGGCGCCCTGAACATGGAGGTACCCTCCGATCCCCCTACCTCGCCGTGGATCGCCGCCGGCGACCACCGCGGCTCTCGGGGACCGTCGTCCTCTGCCGCCCTTTTGAATATTTAAACCTGACGGGTGGGACCTGCCCGTCAGCCTCTCTGTCCTTTTCTAAACGAACCGTTTTTTGGAAGCGTATTCTGCCAAATGCGCTTTCCCCCTGGGCTGGCGTATTCTCTATCGAATCGTTTTCTATTTTTATGAGCTAGCCCCTGGAAACTTTCTGTTTCCTTACAGATGAGTCCCTGGACAAAAACCTTTATAACTTTTTAACAGAAGCATATTTTGGATTGATTCTTTTTCTGTCCTCTTTAAAATTGTGTCTAGTTTTTTATCAGATTTATTTGAAAAATATTTGGAATACTTTTTGTGCACCTCTTGGTATTCACGATAGCGCATATATTTTCTTTATACCGTAGATACCGAAGGAGGTGATGGAGCCGCGAACTTCACTGAGCTAGGCTCCGACTACTCTGAACCAGGCAAGCATGTTTGAACTTTTGATATGATGAGTGTCTTGGCATGTTTTGCATTTAGTTGGTTTCATGGCATGTTGATGAGCATACCGACGAACGTTATTTTCATGCATTGTTGAGGTAAGTGAGCTCGATGATCCATAGGTGGATGGATGTGAGTATGAATGGCCATGTGTTGGCATGAGGATGGGTAAGATGGCAGTGTTGAAGCATGCCAGTCTTATGCCAGATTGTATGACTACAGTGTCAAATCGTATCGGTCCAGTTCCTCCCATTTCCTTCCCTGTACAACCACATGTTTTCCGCAAGGAATATGGGTTAGTAAGTTGCAAACCACTTTCCTGGCACACACCAAAAGGAGAGGCCGGGATGATGGTTCCATGGCCCTGGATTAAAGCCAGTCATCCGGTCAGGGGGCATGGGTGTTTCCGGTTGGGACCGAGAGGGGGGCACCCCTTAGAGCGCGCGTATATAAATTTGATCCCATGCCATTCGAGAGTGTGATCTCCCCGTCTCAAAAGTTTTTCTTGGACGATGTCTAGGGTGAGTCCTGACATCGAGAGGTAGGATGGGTGTGTACTGGTTAGCTGTGTTTTCTTCCGAAATACCGTAAACGGAACTAGTCCTTCGTGACTACGGAAATCCGTTAGCTGTGGGAAATTTTTGTACAAACTCTGCAGAGTCATAAATCTCCAAATCATCTTATCCATATCCAAATTTTTCGCTAACTTATTCTGACAAGTGCCAGTTTTGGTGACAGATACTCCGGTGAATCACATGAGTGCTAAGCCCGGTTAAATGTTTATTCCTGTGGATGGACTAACCCGTTTATTATCATGAATTGAATATTTATTATGAGTATTATTTACTTGTGTATAAAGCCCTTTCTGTGATGTTGCTCAGACGTCCGACTGTGGCATTTCTTTTAAAGCCCTTTCTGTGATGTCGCTCAGACGTCCGACTGTGGCATTTCTTTTAAAGCCCTTTCTGTGATGTCGCTTAGACGTCCGACTGTGGCATTTCTTTTAAAGCCCTTTCTGTGATGTCGCTTAGACGTCCGACTGTGGCATTTCTTTTAAAGCCCTTTCTGTGATGTTGCTCAGACGTCCGACTGTGGCATTTCTTTTAAAGCCCTTTCCGTGATGTCGCTCAGACGTCCGACTGTGGCATTTCTTTTAAAGCCCTTTATGTGGTGTCGCTAAGACGCCCGACTGTGGCATGATTTTTCTGTTATTATTTGTTCACCTTTCGAGGCGTCGCTTCGGACACCCGACCGGCTTTCATTTATATTTTGTTGGGATTTCAGGCGGACTACCGCCGTTTCCCTTGTACTTACTTTGTTATGCAAATTTTTGAATGTGCATTGGAAAGATTAATCATGACGCATTCATGCATGCATTTGTTATATCTTACGTCCGAACTGTCTTGTGAGTACTTTCAAAGTACTCACTGGCTTGTTGATTTGGCCAGATGCTGACGAAGGCGATCTCTTGGATGAAGAGTTTGATAGCGAGTCCGACGCCTAGAGGATTCCCAGTCAGTCTCGTGCGACCCTGGATTTGGTCACTGTATTATATCCGCTTCCGCAACTCGAATAACATTCATCGAGCCTCACCTCGACGCTCGATGAGATGCCAGTCTGAGAGTCATGTTATCACACTCCCCACTGTGTTATTCCACCATCACTTTATCCTCGAGTCAGTAGTATGCCACCACACCATTGTGTTAAATCCGCCATTATGTATAATTATTGGCGCGCTTGTAATAATTTGTTGAGCAGCCCTAGCTCAACCCTGTAATATATTCTATGCTACTGGCTTATTGTATCAAGAACTTGTCTACCAGTGAGGAGGTTTTCTCTCATGCTGGACTCAAAAGATTGGTTTTTCAATAAATATTTTTATTGGAAAACCGGTCGTGACAAGTTTGGTACCAGAGCCAGGCTGACTGTAGGAAGCCACTAGGTGCGATCGCTAATCGGTTATTAGCATGATAGAGTCGATTTATTTTTTTTGCAATTGTAGTCATTTTCTGACAGTCAGCATAAATTTATGATCTGACCATTCAGGATTTTTGCCTACTTTTGTAGATGGCCGACAACAGCTGCGAGTCTTAGACCTTCACCAACGTACCCGATGGGTTCGTCAAGCTTCTCTCCTTCATCGTTCAGGTCGCGATGGGGCCATCCGTGCGCCTAGTCTTCACACTCCGCCAGCACAAAGTCAACGACAGTCTGACCATGCACCAGGCCACGGTGCAGGTCAAGGGAGGGCGTGGTGAGTTACGCCGCTTCCTGTTCGTGGGAAGAGCCATGCCTACGGAGAGGCATGCTATGCAGATGGCAGCCCGTGAGACGATAGCTCGCCTCAGGGATGTCCTTCCCGCGATGAAGACTCGTCGCTACCGCTATCTTCCATGTCATGTGCCCTACACTTGTCACTACGCATTCTCCTGCCCCAGAGGAGAACGAGACGAGGCTTTTGAGATGCTTATTGAGTATCTCCGGGCCCTAGAGGCAGCCTTCGACAACCTGGTGGACGACTTCGTGGCTGCCCGCATGGACTCAGTCCATGGTTGTGCCGCCAACAGGAGGGAGCTCCTGCCCGCCGCACCGCCACTGACTTTTGTCTCGTCATCAGCATCTTATGCACCTATTCGTCGCCTGCCTACCACCGAAGAGTTCAACCAGGCTTTTGCGCCCACTCCAGTGCGCACTGCACCACCCGTTGTGCCTACTCCTATTCGTGTTGCTCCGCCCCTGGCACCCGCTCCATCTACCCGACGCAGCTCTTCACGTCTGGAGCCTATTAGTAAGGAGGAGGTCGAGTCCCCAGCCTCACTGCGCCTCACCCTTGGCAGGGCCAAGGAGATCGTCAACATTTCCGGCTGAGTGCGTTTGCCCGTCATGCGAAGTACCGCTTTGTAAGATATGTTTATATGTACATAGGTTGTGAGAAGTAGCTTGTTTGCGCATCATGTAGAACTGGAGAAGTGCACTAGCCTAAATAACATGTCAGGATTATGTACGCATATCCTGAGTGATGTACTGTATAATTATCGCCCGCATGTAAGATATGTAATAAGCAGTCCTTCTCCGTGAGCAAATCAATTTGTTTTCTTAAGTGATCTTGGTCATTTAAATTTTATTTGCCATCCTTGTGCATTTTTGGAGTTGTTTTTGGCGACCATTTTCACTTTTCTTATGAGTTTTACAAAATATATCCCCAGAGTGAAAAATGTCTCGCCCTTGGACTCGCTCCATGCCTACTCCGCCAGAGGAAAATTATGACACTCAACCAGGCAACAGAAACACAAGGGCAGTCGAGTCAACAGGGCAGTGAAACGGCACTTTCCCAAATGTGCCGCCTTTATGAACAGAGTCAGCAACAACATCGTGAAATGATGAACCAAGTCATGAACATGGAAATCACCATGGACAGTATCAGTAGCATTCCAAGTTATCTGAGCTACAAAAGACGCGTCCCCAAACATTTTCTCATACTGACAAGCCTCTTGAAGCCGAGGACTGGCTTCGAGATATGGAGAGGAAATTAATTATTGCAAAATGTTCAGACCCGAAAAGGTATTGTATGCTCCGCACTATCTCACAGGAGCAGCTGCATCGTGGTGGGAGAATTTTCTGCACATGCATCCCAACGAAAATGACATAACCTGGGATGACTTCAAGGAAGGTTTCCGTGGTGCACACATTCCTAAGAGCATTATGAAAATCAAGAAAAGAGAGTTCGATGACCTCAAACAAAGGAACATGACAGTGTCAGATTACAATGGTCAATTTACTCTATTGTCTCGCTACGCCAATGAGGAGCGTATGACTGAAAGTAAGAAGATGGAGAAATTCCTTGACGGTCTGACGCCCACGCTTAAATGCCAACTAGTCGTGCACACTTTTCCAGATTTCAAAACTCTGGTGGACAAAGCGATTACTCTGGAAAATGAGAGACGCAGCCTGGAAGATATCCAAGCGAAAAAGGGACCAGACCAACCATGCTCGCAATCACCGAAGCAGGACAGATTTCCAAAAGGGTGGGACGCACAAATCCTCATCCAACGTCTCACGCCCAATCAAGAATTTTCATGCAAGGGACAAGGAGTTCACATATCGCCCCGGCGTTACCTGTTACGCCTGTGGAGAGGAAGGACACTATGCCAAACAGTGTCCCAAGCCTAGAAACTCAACCCCAAAGCCAAACAACGGCGGCAATAATTCAGCGCCCAAGCGAAACAATTTCAATCCCATCAACAACCACAGGAAGGGTCATCTGAACCACGTAACCAAAGAGGACGCACAAAATGCTCCGGATATCGTACTCGGTACGTTTCCTGTCAACACAATACCTGCAATGGTTTTGTTTGATTCTGGAGCTTCTCACTCTTTCATTTCGAAAAGTTTTGCTTTGCAAAATAGTTTTTCGATGCTTCCTTTGTAGAAATCCATGATCATCAAGTCCCCTGGGATTCAGCAAGTCACACGGAATTACTGTCAGGATGTGGTCATTGAGTTCGAAGGATTGGAGTTTCACGCCAATCTTATTGTACTGGAAAACAAAGGACTGGATGTCATCCTAGGGATGGACTGGCTGACCACCAACAAGGGTTTTATTGACTGTTTCAACCGGACCGTAATCCTCACGCACCACCACGGGAAGACAATAAGAGTGTTAGCCAAGGAAGGAAAAATACCCCGGCAACCGAGATTGAATAAGGTGGACGTTTCTGAGCTAAACAAGGTTCTAGTAGTGTGTGAATTTCCAGACGTATTCCCTGAAGAGCTACCAGGCATGCCACCAGACCGAGAGATAGAGTTCAGCATTGAGCTCGCACCAGGAACCACCCCCATATACAAGAAACCATATCGAATGGCACCATCCGAGTTGGTTGAATTGAAGAAACAAATAAAAGAATTGCTGGACAAATGATACATTCGGGCCAGCTCCTCACCTTGGGGATCACCAATTCTATTTGCCAAAAAGAAGGATGGAACACTGAGATTGTGTATTGACTATCAAGCACTTAACATGGTCACAGTCAAGAACAAATACCCGATGCCAAGGATAAATGATTTGTTTGATCAACTCGCTCAGGCCAAGGTGTTCTCAAAAATTGACTTAAGGTCTGGATACCATCAATTAAAGGTGCGAACGGAAGATATCCCCAAAACAGCCTTCACCTCCAGATATGGACTGTATGAGTTCACAGTAATGCCATTTGGATTAACTAATGCCCCTACATATTTTGTTCACCTCATGAACAAAGTATTTATGAAGTTTATGGACAAGTTCGTTGTGGTATTCATCGACGACATTCTGGTATACTCCAAGACACCAGAAGAGCACGCAGAACATCTTAGGATTGTGCTAGGAGAACTCAGGAAACACCAATTGTATGCCAAGTTCAGCAAGTGCGAATTTTGGCTAAGACAAGTAGGCTTTCTAGGCCATGTACTAACCCAAGACGGTATCGCAGTGGACCCGGAGAAAGTCAAGGCCATACTTGGCTGGAAGTCGCCAGCGAGCGTAACAGACATACGTAGTTTCTTGGGAATGGCAGGATATTACCGTAGATTTATTGAAGGATTCTCCACCATAGCCAAGCCTATGACGCAGTTACTCAAGAAAGACAAGAAGTTTGAATGGACAGAAGCCTGCGAAAAAAGTTTCCAAGAGCTAAAGCGGAAATTAACAACAGCACCAGTATTAATTGTGCCAGACATACACAAAAATTTTGAAGTGTTTTGTGACGCGTCCCGAAAGGGTCTCGGATGCGTGTTGATGCAAGAAGGCAAGGTTGTCGCCTATGCTTCAAGGCAACTTTGCAAGCATGAGGAAAATTATCCCACTCATGACTTAGAAATGGCAGCAGTCATTCATGCACTCAAGGAATGGAGGCATTTCTTACTTGGGAATCGATGTGAAATATATACGGATCATAAAAGTCTCAAATATATTTTCACGCAGCCAGAACTAAATTTACGGCAACGACGCTGGTTGGAATTGGTAAAGGATTATGATGTTGGTATCCACTACCATCCAGGTAAAGCAAATGTAGTGGCCGATGCTCTTAGTTGGAACCCCAGCTCCGACGAAAACAGTCTGCAAAGCTTGAGGCCCGAATTCCAACAAGAATTTGCCAAACTCAACTTGATAATGGTAGCAAAAGGCACCATATCAAACTTGGAAATACAACCCGACCTTGTGGAGGGAATTAAAGAAGCTCAGCCTGGTCACCCCAGCATCGAAGGCATCAAAAGAAAGGTAAGTATGGGCAAGGCCTCGGCATTCGTCATAGACAATGAAGGGATATTATGGTACGGAGACAGACTCTGCGTACCAAATATAAAGGACCTCAAACAGCAAATCCTAGCTGAAGCCCACACCGCCCCGTACTCGATCCACCCTGGAGGAACCAAGATGTATAAAGATATTCAGGAAAGATTTTGGTGGCACGGTATGAAGAGGGACATAGCCACCTTCATTGCATGTTGCGACTCTTGTCAACGTATAAAAGCTGAG
The DNA here is from genome assembly GCA_034509565.1 of Triticum monococcum. NCBI lineage: Eukaryota > Viridiplantae > Streptophyta > Magnoliopsida > Poales > Poaceae > Triticum > Triticum monococcum. Next base: position 57,340,090 of record CM067843.1, on the reverse strand, counting down.
CATCAGAGGCCAACCGGACTACTGCAACCGAACAAAATACCTGAGTGGAAATGGGATGAAATAGGGATGGATTTCATTGTCGGACTACCTCGGTCACGACATGGGAATGATACCATATGGGTCATCACCGACAGGTTAACCAAGGTGGCACATTTCATTCCAGTGAAGACAACCTACAACGCTCAGAGGCTTGCCAGGATCTATCTCTCCCGTATAGTTTGTCTGCACGGTGTCCCGAAGACCATAATATCCGACAGGGGCACTCAATTCGTCTCGAGATTTTGGGAGCATTTACAACAGGCTCTGGGAACTCAACTAGCCTTCAGTACAGCATACCACCCACAGACTGATGGACAAACGGAACGCGTAAACCAGGTTTTAGAAGACATGCTGAGGGCATGTGTCCTCACATATGGAACCAATTGGGAAGAAAGCCTGCCATACGCCGAGTTCGCGTACAACAATAGCTACCAGGCCAGCCTGCAAATGGCACCATTTGAGGCTTTATACGGACGGAGATGTCGTACCCCGTTGAATTGGTCAGAGATCGGAGACAGCCGCATCTTCGGACCAGACATGCTCAGAGAAGCCGAGGAAAAAGTCAAGCTAATTAGAGACCGACTTAAGACCGCTCAAAGTCGACAGAAGAGTTATTATGATCAGAAACATCGTAGGGTCAGCTTCAAGCCCGGTGAGTTCGTATACCTGAGAGTATCTCCTATGAGAGGATTGCAACGATTCAAGATTAAAGGGAAGCTAGCACCAAGATTCATTGGACCATTCTGTATAATGGCACGAAGAGGCACGGTAGCCTACCAGCTAGACTTACCCGCGGAATTATCCGATGTCCACGACGTGTTCCACGTCTCGCAATTGAGGAAGTGCGTAAGCAACCCAGAGAAACAAGTATCCCATGAGAGCATTGACGTGCAGCCAGACCTCACTTATCGGGAACGTCCAGTAAGAATATTAGAGGAGTCTGAAAGGAGGACCCGACAGAAGACCATCAAATTCTTCAGAGTCCAGTGGAGCAATCACACCGACAGTGAAGCAACTTGGGAAAGAGAGGATTTTCTTCGGACAGAGCATCCACACTTTTTTGAGGGACAGCTGAAATCTCGGGGACGAGATTTTTCCTAAGGGGGTAGGTGTTGTGACACTCCAAAAAAAATTTAATTTGGTTTTCTTCAAAAACTTTGTTGGAGTTTAAAAGAGAGCATTTAAAATTTCTTTTCTAGAAATCCTTCCTCTTAAAAACTTCCTTTTCTTCGGTAAGGATTTTTATTTTTTCCTCAAACTATGGTGTTTGATCATTCAAAACTTCCTCTGTTGGTTCCCTTCTCAAATTATTTTTTTGGGACTTTAGTCTTTTTCTTTTAAAAAGAAACTATGAAAATTGGGGATTTTCATATCTCGAAACCCCCCCCCCCCCATGACCTTGTATTTTTGCCCATGTGGTAAAACCTCTCAAAATCCTTTCCTCCTCCTTGTAATCAACCTTAGTTCTCTGTCCCAACTAATCCAAACAAGTTTTGGATTTTATTCTAATTATTTTTCCTCTCAAATCATTTCTGTCAATTATTTGGAGCCTGAGGGTTTTTCAAAGCAAGTACCCTATTTCATTTGAGTTTTGACCTCAAACCAACTCCTCTGGATTGTCCTTAGCATCCACAACCTAGAACCATCTTGATCCACTCCTCCTCTTTTCAAATTTTTTCAAATTTCAGCCTCTGCAAGTTTGGACCAGATTTGCCAAATTTGGTGAAATTCATATCTATACTTCTCCAAAAATTCCACCAAAATTCAGGCAGCCTACTGGAGCAATGAATAGCCACTCCACCAAAAATCAGCTCAAGGAAAAATCCCTAGAGGCCAGTATCATTCTGTCGAACACCTTGCATGCACTGTTCCTTGCACTTTCAGTAAATTCAGTAAATATTCAGATTCCAGTGTCGTTTCTCTTCGGCCGCTTCAGTCACGCGTAGACAGTGCCCTTGGCACGTTCCTCGCCGCCTCTTCCTCCTGTCTGGAGCACCACACGCGTGCTTGGCGCCTTCCTGGCGTCGGTGGCGCCCTGGCCCGCCTGCGCCGGTGTGTCTTGCGGCGGCCAAACCACCGTAGCAGCCGACAGGGAGCAAAACGGCGGCTCAACACCGTTCGGCGCCGCCCAACGCCCCCTGGCTCTCCGCGTGGCCTCATGCACGCCAGCACAACCCCGCAGCACAGTCGCCGTGGCCCGACAGCGCTGGACGCGCTCTCTGCCGCCGACGGACCCGCGCCATCCCGTTCCGACCAAAACTGCCCTAAGCTTCTAATCCAAGTCCGTTTAGCGTCTGAATGGAACCAGTGGACCCCCACATTGATGCCCAAATCCCTAAAACTCCCCGACCAAGCACTGCGCCACCGTAATCAATCACCAGAAATCCCCGTTCACGGCCACCGCCTCGGATCGCCTATAAAAGGAGACCCCGAGCTCGCCCTCGAGCACGCACCACCACTGCACCCCACAAACACCCCGCCAGGCCACTAGGAGGACCTCGAAGAGGTCTCCTCCCCCAACTCCGGCCGCCTCGTTCCGCCTCGGCCTCCACCTTGATTCGCTCCGGTGAGGCCATCTCCGGCGCCCAAACCTCGTCAGTAGCCTCCTCGGGCACCCATTAAGCTGACCCAAGCGTCAATTTTGACCTTCGCAGCTCTCCCCGACGAGATCCATCTCCACCCGAGCCGTCGTCCACCGGAGCAAGGCTCGCCGTCGACGTGGTACTCGCCGGCGACCACCACCACCACCAACCGATGCGGAAGGGCGCCCTGAACACGGAGGTACCCTCCGATCCCCCTACCTCGCCGTGGATCGCTGTCGGCGACCACCGCGGCTCTCGGGCACCGTCGTCCTCTGCCGCCCTTTTGAATATTTAAACCTGACGGGTGGGACCTGCCCGTCAGCCTCTCTGTCCTTTTCTAAACGAACCGTTTTCTGGAAGCGTATTCTGCCAAATGCGCTTTCCCCCTGGCCTGGCATATTCTCTATCGAATCATTTTCTGTTTTTATGAGCTAGCCCCTGGAAACTTTCTGTTTCCTTACAAATGAGTCCCTGGACAAAAACCTTTATAACTTTTTAACAGAAGCATATTTTGGATTGATTCTTTTTCTGTCCTCTTTAAAATTTTGTCTAGTTTTTTATCAGATTTATTTGAAAAATATTTGGAATACTTTTTGTGCACCTCTTGGTATTCACGATAGCGCATATATTTTCTTTATACCATAGATACCGAAGGAGGTGACGGAGCCGCGAACTTCACCGAGCTAGGCTCCGACTACTCTGAACCAGGCAAGCATGTTTGAACTTTTGATATGATGAGTGTCTTGGCATGTTTTGCATTTAGTTGGTTTCATGGCATGTTGATGAGCATACCGATGAACGTTATTTTCATGCATTGTTGAGGTAAGTGAGCTCGATGATCCATAGGTGGATGGATGTGAGTATGAATGGCCATGTGTTGGCATGAGGATGGGTAAGATGGCAGTGTTGTAGCATGCCAGTCTTATGCCAGATTGTATGACTACAGTTTCAAATCGTATCGGTCCAGTTCCTTCCATTTCCTTCCCTGTACTACCACATGTTTTCCGCAAGGAATATGAGTTAGTAAGTTGCAAACCGCTTTCCTGGTACACACCAAAAGGAGAGGCCGGGATGATGGTTCCATGGCCCTGGATTAAAGCCAGTCATCCGGTCAGGGGACATGGGTGTTTCCGGTTGGGACCGAGAGGGGGGCACCCCTTAGAGCGCGCGTATATAAATTTGATCCCATGCCATTCTTGATTGTGATCTCCCCGTCTCAAAAGTTTTTCTTGGACGATGTCTAGGGTGAGTCCTGACATCGAGAGGTAGGATGGGTGTGTACTGGTTAGCTGTGTTTTCTTCCGAAATACCGTAAACGGAATTAGTCCTTCGTGACTACGGAAATCCGTTAGCTGTGGGAAATTTTTGTACAAACTCTACAGAGTCATAAATCTCCAAATCATCTTATCCATATCCAAATTTTGCGCTAACTTATTCTGACAAGTGCCAGTTTTGGTGACAAATACTCCGGTGAATCACATGAGTGCTAAGCCCGGTTAAATGTTTATTCCTGTGGATGGACTAACCCGTTTATTATCATGAATTGAATATTTATTATGAGTATTATTTACTTGTGTATAAAGCCCTTTCTGTGATGTCGCTCAGACCTCCGACTGTGGCATTTCTTTTAAAGCCCTTTCTGTGATGTCGCTCAGACCTCCGACTGTGGCATTTCTTTTAAAGCCCTTTCTGTGATGTCGCTCAGACGTCCGACTGTGGCATTTCTTTTAAAGCCCTTTCTGTGATGTCGCTCAGACGTCCGACTGTGGCATTTCTTTTAAAGCCCTTTCTGTGATATAGCTCAGACGTCCGACTGTGGCATTTCTTTTAAAGCCCTTTCTGCGATGTCGCTCAGACGTCCGACTATGGCATTTCTTTTAAAGCCCTTTCTGTGATGTCGCTCAGACGTCCGACTGTGGCATTTCTTTTAAAGCCCTTTCCGTGATGTCGCTCAGATGTCCGACTGTGGCATTTCTTTTAAAAGCCCTTTATGTGGTGTCGCTAAGACGCCCAACTGTGGCATGATTTTTCTGTTATTATTTGTTCACCTTTCGAGGCGTCGCTTCAGACACCCGACCGACTTTCATTTATATTTTGTTGGGATTTCAGGCGGACTACCGCCGTTTCCCTTGTACTTACTTCGTTATGCAAATTTTTGAATGTGCATTGGAAAGATTAATCATGACGCATTCATGCATGCATTTGTTATATCTTACGTCCGAACTATCTTGCGAGTACTTTCAAAGTACTCACTGGCTTGTTGATTTGGCCAGATGCTGACGAAGGCAATCTCTTGGATGAAGAGTTCGATAGCGAGTCCGGCGCCTAGAGGATTCCCAGTCAGTCTCGTGCGACCCTGGATTTGGTCACTGTATTATATCCGCTTCCGCAACTCGAATAACATTCATCGAGCCTCACCTCGACGCTCGATGAGATGCCAGTCTGAGAGTCATGTTATCACACTCTCCACTGTGTTATTCCACCATCACTTTATCCTCGAGTCAGTAGTATGCCACCACACCATTGTGTTAAATCCGCCATTATGTATAATTATTGGCGCGCTTGTAATAATTTGTTGAGCAGCCCTAGCTCAAACCTGTAATATATTCTATGCTACTGGCTTATTGTATCAAGAACTTGTCTACCAGTGAGGAGGTTTTCTCTCATGCTGGACTCAAAAGATTGGTTTTTCAATAAATATTTTTATTGGAAAACCGGTCGTGACACAGTTCCTTATAGCCATCGGCTGGCTATATTATTAACCATGCTCTAATGCGTTTTTCAAAACCGCCCTTTGACTATTGACAAGATTAATAGTACATGAGATGTATAATGTGAAAATTATATCATTAGAAGCTCCTTCCAGATACGAATTTGACCGTGTGCTTTATGTAAGTTGCATGTCATATATTATTACTCTAACATTTGGTCAAAGTTAGCCTCGAAAAACGCATTAGGCCCTGTAGATGGAAGGAGGGAGTAGTAGTGGAAGTGGATCCTCTGACGTAGGTATCCCTGCCTTACCCTCCCTTTCGTTCACTTACTGGCGGACCCCATGCTTGCTAGTCCCCGCATGTCAGTTACTCAATGGGTTCGGCCACGTCAGGGGATCCTCATCCGTAGTATACTCCCTCTATTTTTATTTACTCCGTATAAAACGGAGGGAGTGGTAGTATAAATGACGCGGGTGGGGGACGGGGAGGGACGTTGGTTTGCTCTCAACTGTGGTCCCACAAGCGAGCGAAAATGCAAGACGAAGCGCGTTCCATTCGGTGAGCGACGTGGAGGGTCCTGCGTGTCGGGGTGCAACGCGAACGCTACAAGAGCAATGTACAGTCAAAACCGATTGACCGGTCGTCATCGGAACCACTATTCACACCAGAACCTTCGCTGCTCGGCCGACGCCAGCCACTGCCCCAAAACCACACACCTCCTCTCCAGCCCATTCCCCCACCTTTCGATCCCCTAGCCCACATCAAGCGTCCCCTAGTTCGCCGGAAAGCCATGGTGCGCCGCAAGATCACGTACTAAAAGATGCTGGCGCCGGAGCGCCGCACAGAAATCACGGCGGCAGTCGGCGCCACAGACCTCTGTTCCCAAGCTCGCTTTGCGGCGGGCCAATCCCCGAGTTCTCTAGAGCCAAGCTACGAGGAGGAGGAAGCCGATCCAATGTTCATGGCGGAGGTCGTGGCGCAGAAGACCCCCGATGGGTATGAGACGATGGACGTCGACTTCGTGCTGGCGTCCGGGTCCCACATGGTGTAGGCGGACCAACGGTTCAACCTGGCGATACTAAAGGAGGGCTGGGAGGCAGAGGCTCAACTCGACGCGGACCGCGCGCATGCCGCTGCCATCGAGGCTCTCCTCCAGGCGAAACCGGATGTCGTGGATGTGAACCGGGCGGCGGAGGCTCAACTTGACGCGGAGCGCGTAGATGCCGCTGCCATCGAGGCCCTCCTGCAGGCAGAACCGGGCGGTGCTCTTGTCCATGTAGAGCGCCCGCATGCTCCCCGTAAATGAGTAGCTGGAGGCCGATGACAACCACGGTGCGGAGACACACGTCGGCAGCTACGGCTGGTTAGCGCCGACAGCTAAAGACTACGAGGCTGTCACGTTCTGCGAGCAGTGATGGTTTTTCTTTATGTTGCTGTTTTTAGGGATCTTTTGCTGTGTAAAAACCTATATTGTTATGCAAGTCGCCTGACTTTCATCTTTTGGGCCAGTCTACCATTTCAGGCGGTTGGATGAATATCCTACGTCTCCTAACCCTTCTTCCTCACCTCTTCTTCTTCCCCAACAGACCACCGCACGGGCCGTACGGATCCTCCCCAACATGCGGTTGGATAAACATACTGTATGAACGAAAATTATGTGTCAGCGGTAGGATGCCTGAGTTTGGTTTGTTCACATGCGGTAGCACGTGTCAGTGAGGGTGTGTTCCCTTGGTTGGGTTTGCAGCGTGCAGGAGCGACTGTGTGAGGGTGCGGTGCGATCGTGTGAGGGTGCGGTGCGACCGCGACAGCCGTGCACAAGTGTACCTCCTTTTCATTTTGAAAACTTTAGGCAAGCTTGGCAAAAATGTGTGGCGAAGTATGGCAATGCAAGACCTAGACCCAAACAGGATAAGTACGTACGTACTAGGAGTACTAGTGTTAATAAAGAAATGCGGGGTTTTCCTTCGCGGGATTAATCGATACAAATCCTCGTTTGACGTGTCAATTAATGCGTATTTTTTTCTCCAAAGCCCAAAGAGCTAACCATCTCACTCCTTATCGCTTTATTAATGCAGCGCCATGCAAACCCACCTTCTCACTTCCGCGTTCATGCAAGGGTATATTGATGTCGCGAAGCACTAGGAATCAGACTATTGATCCTAGCTTTTTATCAGACCAGTACCTAACCATTGGATGAAAGCCTGTATGGCCGCTAGATCAGCAGGCTGGCTGTTGGGCAGTTTCCAAAATTAAAACCCAAGGGGGCTAATTACGTGGGATTTGGTAATAACTGCTTCGGATATTTAGGAAACTAATGTGATGCTTTCCATACATTTAGCTAACCAATTTCGGATGGTAAGGAGAATAATATCTGGCATCCTACGAGATCTAGATTGCTCCTTAAATGCAATATTTGCTTCCAATATTATTCAGTTTTGTTTCCGATGGAACTGTTGCTTCAACATGGATTTTTTTTATCTTGACACAATAATTTGTGTTTCCATCAATCAATGTATTAGCTTTCATGGTTAATGATGTTTGCTTCCGGGTATAAGATTTTGTGTCCAATACTGTAATGGAAAAGGCTATCGCTCAACCGGCGGAACTAGGGCGGGCGTCCGCCGCCTCCTTTGATCAACACGTGGCCTATCTTTGACGGGCTCGCAGCAAACGATAGTGGTGTTTTTGTTTTGCAACATCTACTCTGCTGCAAAAAATAGTTGTGCAACAGCAGTTATGTTACATAAGTTTCTTCCATAACATCATAAAGAGATGAATACAAAGAAAAATAATTCTGCAACATCATCTCAGTCGCCGGAGCAGAGGCTCCTCGTCCTTGCACCGTAACGGTTGCGTTCATTCATTCAGAAAGTAGATGCAATCCTCTCGAACTCTAACGTTTTCGGCACCACCAGCTGGCAGAGACTCGGAGCAGCCTTCGCTGAGGAAGAGAGCCCGTCCCATCAGGGTACTCACCTTTCTCTAGCATCCTCGACCGCTGCCAAGGTCGGCTGCCTCAAGACCTCGAACCAGCTGGTCGGCATGATTACCGGGCCCGGGCCCGGCAGCGTGGGAAGGAGCTCCGTCTTTTGTTTCACCATCAACAACCGGTCGCCGGACGCAACCACGTAGTGTTGAAGGTCGCCAGCATACCATCCGCCTGCATCATCTTTTGGCGTAGTGAGCATGCATTGGACGCTCACATGGTTGTCGCCGACAATGTCCATGGCGTAGAGACGTAGAGGGTACCAACCATTTGTTATGGTAAGGACGCGTAGAGCTTGTCTTGGAAAAGCACCATGTCGCGGACGGAGGAATATGTGTCTGGAGGGTTGACCACCGCCATTGCACGGTTGTCGACTGGGGCCGACGAATAGAGATGGTGACGTCCTTAAGGTACATTCGGGGTCCTGTCCGGACTGCCACGACGTGGTCGGACATCACCACCACCTTGCGGATGTTGTCGGTGTCGACCAGGACGCCCGGCCGAGTGCAGAGGCAGTTGAGGTCGACGCATCGAGAGGCCGTTGTCTTCCGGGAGAGAGGGTTCATCAGAGAGCACTCGTCGTCGCTGTGCACGAGGAAGAGGGTGCTGCCGGTGGAGACACGGTGGGCGACGTCGTCGTCCGGGACGAGGACGCGGCGGTGGACCTCGCCGTCGGGGAGGCTGAGGAAGGAGCCGTCGCGGAGGGCGAGCCACGGGAGCAGCGCTGGTAGCGCAGGCTGCAGGCGCGCGCTGGCGCGCCACGTGCGGCAGACGGCGCGCAGGCGGACGCGGTCGGCGTGGGACGGCACGCGCTGGAGCACGAGGCCCAAGAGCTCCGACAGGAGGTCCTGCCATGGGCGACGACGGCGGCCGTGACTCGGCGGCGCCAGGGTCTCCATCGCCTGGGCGTACGCTTTTGCCCTAGATGGGTCTAATCGATCCTCTAGTTTCTTGATTGGCTCAGTTATATATATGAGATAGTCAAAAGTCCAGTCCAAAGAAACTCGCACGAACGACGCACGGTTAGGTCGTTTCTATATATCGAACGAACAGATATTGGAGGCGCAAAGTACCAAAATTTGGTTATCCTTCAATGTTCAAAGTACTGTGTTCAAACAAAATCTTGAAGGAGAACGAAATTCTTCAAAAAAAAAATCAACGATAATTTATTGACTTTTCATGAACAAAGCTTCGCAACTAAATACCAACACACCTTACTTAGGGCCATTGAGAAGCGGTGGACCCCGGCCCGTGCCGACAATGATAAAGTAAACCTTGTTGTCTAGGTATTCATCATGTTTATTTCGTTCGCATTAGTTTCATTCATGCATGTAGTTGAAACTTTAGTTAGCAGCATGCACAAAGCTCCGTAGAGTTGCAGCGGCCGAGTCTTGTGGCAGATAGAGTGTGGAGCTAGAAGCGGACGCGGTTAGTCGAGACGTGCGTCAAGTGTGCCGTTGCGTGGGCAAGCTCCTAGTGTGCTACAGACTTGGGAATGACTCAAGCTTGTGACGTGCGTCAGCTGCTGGAGAAAGAAGCGGATCAAGCCGATATGTGTGGCGGTCCGTTGTGGGCGCGTGCATGCAGAAGTGGAGTAGTGCATGCATGCAGCTAGGAAGTTGGTTAGTGGGTTAGTGCGTGGGGTGTGTTGGCCGAGTGATTTGGCTATTAAAGCCCATGTATCTGCATTGTGCTTCAATGCGAGAAGAAATACAGAAAAGTGGCAAAGTTGTGTGTGCCAAAGTCTGTTTATGCTCTTCTTCTACCTTCAGTTTGTGAGTGTGTGTTTCTTCATCCTCAGGCTGTTCCAACAGACAGGAGGGCTCAAGCTCCGTTTTTAGGTGTTGTTTTTAAGGCAACGGGCGACAACGACTCCCTGAAAATGGAATAAGGTTCTTCCTGTCTAGCCCCTGTCTCGGCGGCGCATTGTCATCGGAGGGTTTGTCTCTGGCAGATATCGTGGAATTTGGTCAGTCCTGGTTTCCGGTGGATCTCCGGATAATGGATATAGTCCATGTTCGCGTGTCTACAGGTTGGATCCTTCCAATCTACACTTATCTTCAACGGCAACGGTTACTATTCTAGTGCGATGGTCCTGTGAAGGCTTAGCATGATGATTTTTTAACTGTCTATTACAATAAGATGTGCCCGACTCCAGCGAGAGAGGGGTAATGATGTCGATGCGCTTTCGTCTCGCTCAAGTGATTGTAGTCGCTAAGTACTAGTGACTGTAGTCGTCCCTAGGGAGCCCTGCTCTGAAAGCAGTATTTAGTAGTAACTCAGCAAATCAGAATCTTAGATAAAACATACCATTAGTACTTATAGTAACTCTAGCAGATTCCTTAAAAACCGAGCCTTTAAAACCGTGTCGTAGCTTCTTTTATAAAATTTGGTAGACCGTAGAGGTTGTGTGTAAAGTTAGAAACTGTAAAAAGGGAACCTTTATAATTTGGGATTTGCTAGATATCATTGCGTAACAAGTACAAACATGTAATTGTACGCTACTTAGCGCATGTGTTTGTTTGGATCTCAGTGTATTGGTTGTTGAGAAAAAAAACCTAAACACCATGACGGTTAGGTGCGGCTCTCTCTCGACAGAGTAGAAACGCTTACATGATTTCCACATTATATAAGAGCCTATCCCTTCCCTATCCAGTTAGTAGAAAAAAAAAACAATCCACACAACCACCATGACTTCCTCATCGACCATCATGCTTTCTCTCGTGCCTCAACCGTATGTGTAGCATGGACGCGAAATGGTTTCACAATATTCCCGTGCCATGCATACATATTTTGGGCAATCATCCATGTGAACTATGACTAGAGCACATATGCAGAAAAAGCTAGCAACCAACCATAGTGGGTAAGATTTTAGACTGTCAGAAGGAAGCATGATGTGTGGTCTATGGCATAAAATTCCTGAAAATAATGCTAATATGATCCAAATAAACTTAGTCAAAGTAATAGGAAAATCGATCCAAATAGACCTAATCGGCATGGGAAAATAGAGCACTAGATCATAGTATCATACATGAGAGTGGAAAGGGGCTTTCCTCCTGCATTACTGGGCGTCGCCTTCGGCTCCGATGATCGCTGACAATCACCTTGACAAGAGTCCCTTGCCGCCCGTTTATATGAAATGGATGAGTGGAGTGATTTGGACAATAGATGCACGGGGCCAACTTGGCAAAGGTTGTTGCAACTTAACCGATTGGGTGAGCGATGTGTATGCACACCTGACGACCGTGAAGAAACTCGGGTCTGGCTGACTTGTTCATGCACGAAAAAAGATGCCACAATGATTTGTACCTGACGGGCAGAACCCAGTTCCCCGATCTGCCAGGTGAGTGCTCCGCCAATTCCCTGATCCCTTTTCCTCCTGGCTGCAGAAGGGAGGGAGGGCCGCCTTCGCCGGCCGTCGTTGCCATCGCCGACTACCTGCACCTCTTTCTGTTGCCATCGCCTCGTCTCTGCCCTTAGTCTCGTCCACCACCACGTCTGCACCTGCACGCGTATCCAATGTTGTCAAAGATTTCTAAAAAGCTCAAAGCACACTCCCACGCACAAACTGTACTCGGTCCAGACGGTCCCCACTGAGCTGAGGTGCAGCCGGTCCGGTCCAGGAAAACATGACCGTAGGTAAACTCGGTCCGGACCGGGCCGGGCCAGCTACGGCCGGTGCAAAGGGAGGCTCGGTCAGGAACTGGACCGGTCGGACCGTTTCCATTTTGAGCTGCCGCAGAGGAGGAAGCCGTCCATGTGGCAGAGGAAGATGTATCGCCCGACAGCAAAATTAGGCAGTCGATGCCATGGTCGGACGGCTCGCAAAAATGGAGAAGAAGGATAACGACGGCTCGCTTAGCTCCGGCGAAGAGCAGATCATGCTTAATCCCTTTTGTGCTTCCGAGCGCTACTTTTGCGAGAAAGATGGCAAGGGCGCCACAAGGCCAACAGTGGATGATCCATAGTTACATGTATGTAGAACATGGCAAATTTTGGTAGTCCGATGATATGTGCATATTAGCCGGATAGATTGGAGTGTACGTTATATTGCATGTGTTTGTATATATTTGTGGATTTCTAACTGAGATGTCGAGTTGTGCGAAGGAAAGTTTAACTGAGGCTCTTGTAAGTTTAAAAATAAAATAACTCAGGCTTATGTATCAGCAGGGAAAAACCAAGTTGCCGTGGATGGACCATCACATGCCACCACTGTCTCAAATGGCAAGGGTGAGAAAGTCCGATCTCTCATGTCGTACACGCCGCAGCAGAGGTCCCTTGTCCTCGCTTCGTAGTAGTCACGTTCATCCACAAAGTAGATGCAATCCTCTCGAGCTCCGACGTTCTGAGCGCCGCCGGCTGGAAGCGACTCGGAGCAGCCTTCGCTGAGGAAGAGAGCCCGTCCGATCAGCGTATTGACCTTTCTCCAGCATCCTCGGCAGCTGCCCAGCAGCCTCGAAGACCTCAAACCAGCTGGTCGGCATGATCACCGGGCCCGGGCCCGGCAGCACGGGAAGGAGCTCCCTCTTTCGTTTCACCATCAACAACCGGTCGCCGGACGCAACCAGGTAGTGGTGAAGGTCGCCAGCATACCATCCGTCCGCATCATCTTTTGGTGTGGTGAGCATGCATTGGACGCTGACATGGTTGTCACCGACCCATGGCGTAAAGACATAGAGGGTACCCACCAAAACATGTTGCGGTGAGGACGTAGAGCTTGTCTTGGAAGAGCGCCATGTCACACACGCACGAACTACGCACACGGTAAGATCGTTTCTGTATCGAACGAACAGATATCTATCTTCTACACTACTTAAATCTTCTACACCTACGAAGCGTGTAGATGTAGACGATTTAAGTAGTGTAGAAGATTTAAATGGGTGATATCTGTTTTTGGAATTTAGCGAAATTAGTTTTTGAAACTGAAATTATTATTTTGTTGATTTGAATGATAAATCACCTTTTTTAAATGAATAAAGCCGGTTCTTTAAAATCAGTGAAATATATTTTTTGAACTTAGGCAAATCAATTTTTTTGTAGTGGGTGAAATCTATTTTTTTGAAAGAAGAGATAACAGTATTTTTTAATTGAGTGAAATCAGGGTTTTCAAACGAGTGGTTTTCTTAAAAATGAGTGAAAGTGAAATCATTTTTTTATTAAGTGATATCAGTGTTTTCAAATGAGTAAAACTGTTTTTCCCACCTTCCATATCCCTTCTCGCAAGCCACTTTCTAGCGATGTTGATATGTAGTAACAGTAATTTATCTATCAAACACATGCGTTGAGATTTGTGCGCTCTTTAGTACACCAAATGTAGATGCATCTACACTTTTTGAGGGAAAAAAGTCATCATGGCGGTTTATATTTCATGTGGAAAAAAAGGCTACATAGTTTGAAAGTACATGGAGCAAAAAGTCAGGAGCCTCATCCCAAACAATTGTTCCTGAGGGCTCTGACTTTGTAGCCAACAAATCTACCGCCATATTGGCCTCCCTAGGATAATAATGAAAACTAATAGAAGTAAAATTACGACGAAGAAAGTAACAGTCCTCATATATTATTGCTGCTGGGCCGAGAGAGTTTCCGCCGCTGTTCATGATTTCAATCACCTCCATATAGTCAGCTTCGATCTCCAGCGTGTTGCAACCAACATTACTTGCCCGTATGAGTTCATCCTTCAAACCACGGGCTGCAGCCGTTGCTGCATCCTCTATGAAGGGGATATTGCTGCATGAAGCTACAATGAAAGCGCCATATTCATCTCGGATAATAGCACCCGAACCCCGCGCACCGTTGTTTGCATCAAAGGATGCATCAACGTTAAGTTTGATGTCAGGTCTTAAAATTAACTTTTGTAAAAGTGAACTGTTCTGCTTTGGAGAAGCCAGTGAGGCAGCGGCTGAGTATGCCGACCTGTTTGGTTGTGCTCAAGGCCAATTCCCGATTAGATATTTGGGAATTCCAATTCATTATCGGCGACTCACTAATGCGGAGTGGAAACATGTAGAGGGGCGCTTAGAGAAATGGTTGAGTAGTTCGAAAGGCAAGTTGCTCTCTGTTGGAGGACGACTAGTCTTAATTAACTCAGTCCTCGCAAATATGGTTCTCTATATTCTCTCTTTTTTCCAAGTCCCAAGAGGGATCTTGCAGAGGCTGGATTATTTCAGATCCAGATTCTTTTGGCAAGGGATAGTGAAAAAAATACAAGCTAATCAAATGGAGCGTGGTTTGTAGGCCGAAAGACCAAGGTGGACTTGGCATTCATGACCTTCATGTCAAGAATGATGCCTTACTTAGTAAATGGTTGTTCAAACTACTTACTAAGGATGGCGTTTGGCAAACCCTGCTACGCAATAAGTATCTAGGCCAAAAAATTGTGTCACAGGCCTATTGGAAACCTGGTGACTCACACTTTTGGGCTGGTCTAATGGCGGTGAAGAAACACCTTTTCTGTTTTGGATCCTTTGCGATAAAAGATGGATCGGGGATTCGTTTCTTGGAGGATAACTGGCTGGGCAATGCCAGCCTTCGAGAACAATATCCAGCTTTGTACCGTATTGTTCGCGATAAGAATGATACTCTAGCGCAGGTGCTCAGTTCATTTCCGCCGAATATTTCTTTTAGGCGGGATTTCATTGGCCCCTGTCTTATGTCATGGCAAAATTTATTGTCTCGATTGGAGTCGATAAACCTGACACAAGGACGGGATATGTTTTACTGGAACCTCACTACATCTGGGTCCTTCACAGTCGACTCAATGTATCGTGCGCTCACGCATTCAGTGGTCCTAGTGGATAATAACAAGAAAATTTGGATGTCGAAGATTCCATTAAAGGTTAAAATCTTTATGGGGTATCTTCGAAAGGGAGTTGTGCTAACCAAAGACAATCTCTCGCCCGTCACAATTGGCACGGAAGTAAGAAGTGTAGTTTTTGTACTCGTGACGAGACAATCAAACACCTCCTTTTTCAATGCAAGTTTATGCGCTCTACATGGTCAGTCATCCAAATAGCGTCCAATTTGTTTCCGCCCACAAGTGTTGCCAATATTTTTGGTCATTGGTTGGACGGTATTTCAAATAGGTTCAAAATGCTAATTCGGGTGGGAGCATATGCCTTATTATGGGCACTCTGGCTATGTAGAAATGATTTGGTTTTCGAGGGCAAAAACACCTCTCCTTTGCAGGTTATTTTCCGCTGTACACACTCACTTCGTACGTGGTCTACACTACATCGAACGGAGTATCAACCACTATTCAAGACGGTGTGTACGCGGTTGGAGCGGGTGGCCAGGGAGGTCTTCACTCAGCATGGGTGGGAGCATAATCTACGGATAGCCGCACCAACTCCTTCGACATAGGCGGACTGTAGGTCCTATATGGTCCTACTATTGCTGATATGTCGCTTTTTTATATTCTTTCCATTTGTTTTTGTTTGGCTATGTGCATCTTAGTTATGCAGAGGCCCGGTGATGCTCATTATGTTTTGTATCCGCTTGATGCTACAGTCCTTTATCGAAAAGTTTGACAAAACTGCTCAGCGGTCTCTTCCATCCATGTCTTCTGATCCGGCCTGTACCCATCTTTTTTGCTCACGCAAATTTTTTGGTTAGAGTTGCAATAGCTTGTGCAGATCTTGCGGGCTCTTGTAACGTTTTCCCATGAGTAAATCTCCCCCTTTCCCACCATATATACCACACAGCCACTGCTATTAAATCCTTCCTGTTAACATCAGGTAGCGAGGGAATATTAGTGCACGGCATTAGCAGCAGGTCACCAAGGACCGAAGCACCTTCCCTCTCTGTACTGCACAGCTCAAATATTGTCTCAGCCATACTGTAGCGACCCGACCCGAATGGGTCAAGTCTCTGTGCTTAAGTGTCATCCCTGGATTGGTATGCTGACACACACAATACTCGAGTATTTATAACAGAAGTAAATCACATGTAAAAGTAACGTAAATACTATTACCTCAATCCATATAGCGGAAGCAACAAGGTTGTGAATTCTCATCAACACCAATGGCAAAGTTGAGTGTAGAAATAGTAACCCTAATGTATCACTTACACGTCGTAAGAAATCCTGCAACATGAGACGTTGCAGCCACAAAGGGTCAGTACATTGAATGTACTGGCAAATTCACACCACAGAGAATGATGAATAGAGGCTATCACTACATGCATATTTGGCTGGTGGAAAAGCTCTATGGTTATACTTTTGCGTAAAGCCAATTTTTCGCTACTGCAAAGGAATAAATTTAATTACTATCATGGTGGTTGTTAAACATTGAGAATGGTTGACAGCATTCTCAATCCCAATTAAGTAACATCATTAAAACCCAACATAAATTAATTAAAGTAACGTGATGAGATCAACATGATAATCCAAGAACTAGATACTCAAGATGTCCATAACCGGGGACACGGCTAACCATGATTAGTTTATTACACTCTGCAGATGTTTGCGCACTTTTCCCCACAAGACTCGATCGCCTCCGTTGGATTTCTCGCACTACATGGTGTTTGAGAAACGGATGACCGAGACATAGCCTTTCAGAAGCGCTAGCACCTTACGATCGGGTAGACCGTACCACCTACATCCCCTACATCTGCTAGTCTACCACTGTAAGAGTTCGCACAACTTAATCAACTATGCCAGAGCCCATAATGGCTTGTGGCTGCACACGGAAGTTTCTAGTATGAATAATCTTATGATCCCTTTGAGCCTGGGTGGCGGTCCATAAAAAAAACAGGCAATCCTGGTCTACCCAGGTGCCTAGACAGGCAATCCTGGAATAACCCGGTGCCTCAATCCACCCAGATGTGTGTTTTCAGTTGCCACCTTAAGTAAACCATTAAATTAACAATCTCACATCTGTCATGGATACTCTCAAAACCCAATCCACGTCTACGAGCATAGCATGGCAATATAAGCATAATGTAATAGTAACTCCCAAGGGTTTGATAATAAACAGGTAATAGGTACTACCTCATCTACTTCCCATCCCACAATTTAATTAGATCCTAATCATGCAAATGTGTGAGGATTGATCTAATGCAAGAAAAACTGGGTTGTAGAAAAGGTATGATCAAAGTGTGAACTTGCCTGCAATGTTGATGAAGATGATTCGCACTCAAAACTCTTGATAGATCTACTCGTCTCACTCCGGTCAATCTATCGTAAGCAAGCAATAGTAACCACACATAAGCAATCACTCAAAAGATCAAAAAGAACGAAGAAGACGATTCGGAAAACATCAAAACCAAGCGAATAGCTCTTGAAACATAAAACAATTTCTAACGGTACCAAAATTATGTGAATTTGGCCTTATCAGAAAATTTAGGTCAAGAGCTTCGATTTGCAAAAAGAATCAACTCAAACGGGGTTACGGATAAAAAGATATGATCAAAAGAAGTTTGAATTCAAATCTGATCTAATTCAAAATTTAAAATTTTCAAAAACATGTTTGAGTTGGATTACTGGATAGAGGAGATCATAACGAAGTGGGTGTTGGTTTCGTTGGATTTGGACAAACGAGTAAAAGGTTATGGCTATTTGAAAAATCAGGGCCAAGCTGTTTTACGGAAAAAAATAGCTACGGGCTAGGATCTAATGTATAAATACGTAGACTAATTGATAATCTAATTATTTTATCATATTAGTCTAAAAATTAATAAACTACGGAGGTATAAGAAGAAAAAAAAACAAAAAAATATACCTTTATAAGGCAGAGAAAAGACGGCTTTGGAGAGAAGAGATAATTTCCAGAAGTCGCGCCGGAGAGGAGAAATACATTTTTCTTAAATGAATCTAGTCAAACCAAAATATTGATTTAACCCGAATCGGATGATTTTTGGAGGCTCTATGGCTCTATATTTATTGATGGAAAGAGGCTTAGGGGTCAAAGGCTAGGCAATGTGAGAGTAAACGTAGACGAAAATATACGAAACAGAGAAGAAAAGAGGCGATGGGCCTAAAGGCCTTCCGCCGGCCGCGCGGTTTTTTTTTACAAAATACGATAAACTGAAAAACAAAAATAAAAATAAATTTTTATATAGGCATATTATATATCAAAAATTTCAGAAAAAGATTTTCTACGACATGAACATTTTTCCAGCATTAAATAAAATACAAACAAATTGTAATAATTCAAAGAGTGCTACTGGTCTATTAAAATCCAACTAAAATCATTTTAAAAATACCAAAATGATTTCAAATTAATTTTTCTTTAATTTTCTAATGTAGGGAATCATGTTACCCTAATTTCCATATATTTTATTTTTGGAGAAAAATAATTTGAATAAAACTCAAGTAACTCCAAATTAAAAATAAATTCAAAAGAATTTTGAATTTAATTCTTTGAAACTCCCAACTCATATTTCATATAATTTGAAGAAGTCATTTTATCTTCTCTCATGAAAATCATTGAGTTGCATGAAGTTTATGAATTGAAATATTTCCAAATAAAATTCAATTATTTTCAAATACCCTTTCATTTAATTTAAATGGAAGAAGTCATATCATCTTCGCTCAAGGGTTTTGTATTTGAAAATAATTTGAATTCACGAAGATCATAAATGCAAAATGAAAGTTTGGGAAAGTCCTTTTGTTCCCTCTCATTTAACTTTCAAAAAGTTTCAAATTCACTCTCTTTCAGTCAATCAATCAAACAATCAATCAAATCTATCTATTTATTATAACATTCCAAAATTTAGAATTTTGGGATGTTACACATACCCAGTTTTTTCCCAAATGAGTTGGACACGTGGGCATTTAAAAAAGCGTGATGTATACTTTCACAATCTGTAAAGCAAATTGGACATTGCGAACTGGTAAGCATATGCTTGTTCGCAAGGATGCCAGGACAAGGAATCGCACCATACAATGCCCTCCATAGGTGAATCTTAACTTTGGCCGGCACTCGAAGTTTCCAAAGAATCCTCCAAACTGGACTAGTACTTGAAGACAACATCAAGTTTGTTTGCCTCAACTTTCGTCCATGTTGGTAATCCCACTCCATATGATAAGCCTTTCTGACTGAAAAAATTCCACTTCTTTCATAGTGCCATGAAATAAAATCCTCCATCCTCCACATAGCTAAGGGAATGTTTATAATTCTTTGCGCGTCAATAGGCCAAAAAATATCTCTGATGAGCTGTTCATCCCACTGTCTTTCATCTATATTGATTAACTTACACTAGTAGAAAACAGGGCTTTGGTCCAGGCCGGGTCAGCCCATTAGTCCCGATTTAGTCCAGAACCGGGACCAATGTGGGCATTGGTCCCGGTTCGTGAGCCCACGGGGCCGGCCGGGCCACGTGGGCCATTGGTCCCGGTTCATCTGGACCTTTTAGTCCCAGTTGGTGGGATGAACCGGGACCAATGGGCCTCGCTCCTGGCCCACCACCATTGGTCCCGGTTGGTGGCTTGAACCGGGACCAAAGGCTCCCCTTTAGTCCCAGCTCATGTCACCAACCAGGACCAATGAGGTGCCAATATATACCCCTCGCTCGCGAGCAGAGCACCCCAGTGCTCTGTTTTTCTCTGGCCGAGGGGGAGAGGGCTTGGTGGTGCTCTAGCTCACCTCCTATGCACACAAGGTGTTCGATGGAATGCCCGAGCCACACTACTTAAGCTTTCTCCTCTCCAAGCTCGACCTCCAAACTCCATTTTCCATAATATTTGTCTAGGTTTAGCGGTTCGTCACGCCCCGTCCCCGTCTTCACCGTCGTCGATCACCCGCGCCGAGCTCATCGCCGGCACCACCGTGGTGAGCCTCTTGTTCTTATCTTCTTTCTGAAAGGAAAAATATTCTTACTTGTATGTTTACATAGATACTTGTATTATTTTCTTACTTTTATTATTGCATCTTATATAGTGCGATGGTTTTGGTATCCGCCCCCGTCGGCCCTCGTCCTGTCTATGATTCAGATGTGGTATATATATTATCTTTATAACTATTGGTTCATTTATTGTTTATGAAAATTATGCCGACCAACGTGACATAGATTTTATTTATGTAGGATGTATGTGAATCGGAAATGCCAACCGACCCTATTGTCGAGAGGTTAAATTTAGTTTAAGAAGAAAACAATTTGTTGAAGGAAAAAATAAAAAAAATGAGGAGGAGAAGATGATATTGGAGTTGCATGTTGCGGATGTCGTCGATGATCGCAAGATCAAGATGGATGCAATGCGCTTGAAGATTAGAAAGATTAGAAAATATGCCATTCATACCGAGGCTTGGTATCATTATGTCGTTGGATCAATTGTTACCTTGGTTGCGATTATGATCGCATTTGTTTTCGCATTGAAATGTTTTACATAGCTTCAATGTATGATTTAATTAATTAGATGCTCTGGAGAGCTATATGTTGTTAGATGAGAACTATGTATGCACTTTGGTTTTAATGTGATGATGAACTTCTATTAATTTGGACACTTAATTATATATAATGCATGCAGATGAACCGGCAATGGATGTACGGTGAAAGACACACCTGCGAGTACATTAAGGGCGTGCATGAGTTTCTCGATGCGGCTGAGGCAAACAAGCAGAATGGTTTTATGTGTTGTCCATGCACTGAATATGGGAATACGAGGTCTTACTCTAACCGGAAAATCCTTCACTCCCACCTGTTTTACAAGGTTTCATGCCACACTATAATGTTTGGATGAGGCATGGAGAAATAGGGGTTATGATGGAAGACGGCGAAGAAGAAGAGTACGATGACAACTATGTGCCCCCTGAATACGATGATGGTGCAACGGGGGGAGCTGGTGAAGATCAAGAGGAACCAGACGATGTTCCCAATGATGCTGCAACAGGTGAAGCTGCTGAAGATCAAGAGGAACCAGACGATGTGCCCGATGATGATGATCTCCGTCGGGTCATTGTCGATGCAAGGACACAATGCGAAAGTCAAAAGGAGAAGCTGAAGTTCGATCGCATGTTAGAGGATCACAAAAAAGGGTTATACCCCAATTGCGAAGATGGCAACACAAAGCTCGGTACCGTACTAGAATTGCTACAGTGGAAGGCAAAGAATGATGTGGCTGACAAAGGATTTGAGAAGCTACTGAAAATATTGAAGAAGAAGCTTCCAAAGGATAACGAATTGCCCGACAGTACATACGCAGCAAAGAAGGTCGTATGCCCTCTAGGATTGGAGGTGGAGAAGATACATGCATGCCCTAATGACTGCATCCTCTACCGCGGTGCATACAAGCATCTGAACGCATGCCCGGTATGCGGTGCATTGCGGTATAAGATCAGACGAGATGACCTTGGTGATGTTGACGACGAGCCCCCCAGGAAGAGGGTTCCTGCGAAGGTGATGTGGTATGCTCCTATAATACCATGGTTGAAACGTCTGTTCAGAAACGAAGAGCATGCCAAGTTGATGCGATGGCACAGTGAGAACCGAAAGAAAGATGGGAAGTTGAGAGCACCCGCTGACGGGTCGCAGTGGAGAAAAATCGAGAGAAAGTACTGGGATGAGTTTGCAAAGGACACAAGGAATGTATGGTTTGCTTTAAGCGCGGATGGCATTAATCCTTTCGGGGAGCAGAGCAGCAATCACAGCACCTGGCCCGTGACTCTATGTATGTATAACCTTCCTCCTTGGATGTGCATGAAGCGGAAGTTCATTATGATGCCAGTTCTCATCCAAGGCCCTAAGCAACCCGGCAACGAAATTTATGTGTACCTAAGGCCATTAGTTGAAGAACTTTTACAGCTATGGAATGGAAACGGTGTACATACGTGGGATGAGCACAGACAGGAGGAATTTAACGTTAAGGCGTTGCTGTTCGTGACCATCAACGATTGGCCCGCTCTCAGTAACCTTTTAGGACAGACAAACAAAGGATACCACGCATGCACGCACTGTTTAGATGACACTGAAAGTATATACCTGGACAAATGCAGGAAGAATGTGTACCTGGACCATCGTCGATTTGTTACGACCAACCATCAATGTCGAAAGAAAGGCAAGCATTTCAAAGGCAAGGCAGATCACCGGAAGAAGCTCGCCATGCATACCGGTGATCACGTACTTGTTATGGTCAATGATTTACACCACGTAATCTTTGGAAAGGGTCCCGGTGGACTAGCTGTTCCGAATGACGCTGAGGGACACGCACCCATGTGGAAGAAGAAATCTATATTTTGGGACCTACCCTACTGGAAAGACCTAGATGTCCGCTCCTCAATCGACGTGATGCACGTGACGAAGAACCTTTGCGTGAACCTGCTAGGCTTCTTGGCCGTGTATGGGAAGACAAAAGATACACCTGAGGCACGGGAGGACCTGCAACGTTTGCACGAAAAAGACGGCATGCCTCCGAAGCAGTATAAAGGTCCTGCCGGCTACGCTCTTACGAAAAAAGAGAAAGAAATCTTCTTTGAATGCCTGCTCAGTATGAAGGTCACGACTGGCTTCTCGTCGAATATAAAAGGAATAATAAATGTGCCAGAGAAAAAGTTTCAGAGACCCTAGTAATGATTATATTACCTCTGGGGGTCATCACCTTCCTGCTTGGGCTACTAGGAACCCAGGGATCATCCCATATGCTAATTTGTGTGCCATCCCCTACTCTCCAAATATGGCCTCTCTTGAAACTTTGAATACCACTCCACAAACTTTACCACGTATAGGAACTAGCTTTTTTGAGAGGACAATTTAGGAGGTCACCATCAGCAAAGTATTTTGCCTTTAGATGCATCTACACTAATTATTACTTAAAAAGAACATAATGTTCTTGTTTGGCTCTCTTTTCGTCCCCCCCCCCCCCCCCCTCCCCACCCTTTTGAGATCCATGCACTCTACATCCAAATGTATATGCATGTATCCACGTCCATCCCTGGTGATTTAAGTCAAATTAGTGTTGGTCCCCTCTCCTTCACATGGACGCATGACACATATAGTAGACACCAACACTCTCTCTCCTCTCTCACATAACAATCACATCTTTTTATTCCAACTTTGTTAATTTAAAGTATTCATATCTTTTAAATCGTAATTTAATTTTTGTATTTTTTATATACTTGAACTCCTGGCACCAGGACCTTTAGAACAAGACCAATCTTGGATACATATCAAGCGCATTTAAATTTCAATGTTCCAGTTCACTAATTTCACTCAATCAATTCAGTGTGTGCAACTGTTTATAACAAGACTAATGCGTGTTATTAATGAGTGATTTTTTAAATGTGTGAAATCTATTTTTTTAGTGAAATTAGTTTTTCAAAGTGAATTTTTTTAATTGAATAAGAAATCACTTTTTAAAATGATTTAATCTTTCTTTTCAATTTAGTCAGATCAATTTTTGTAGTGAGTGAAATCTATTTCTTTAAGCGAGAGAAAATATTCTTTTTAACTGAGTGAAATCAAGGTTTTCAAATGAGTGATATTTTAAAAAATGAGTGGAAATGAAATATATTTTTACTGAGTGATATCAGTGTTTTCAAATGAGTGAAACCATTTTTTTGGAAATGATCAAAATAAGTTTCTTGAAATGAGTGAAACAAGTTTTTTGAGTGGGGCAAAATCAGTGTTAGGAAATATGTGAAATTTGTGTTTTGAAACTCGTTAACTAAAAATGAGAAACTGATTTTGCAATGTGTGGAATAGACCAAAATTGAAATATGGTTGAAACCATAAAATCCAACCTAGTCAAAATGTATCCAAAATCAGTCTTGTTTCAAAGGTATTATAACTCTGTATTTAAATAAAAAGTTTCAAAAATGGAAATTTGGTTGAAAAGTTATCAGCTATTCCATATGGCACAATGAAATAAACTATAATTCTTTTGTATGGGTGAGAACGCATGCAGGTATCCTTTTCTCCACTTTCTCACTCTCTCTCTCTCTCTCATACCTAAACGTTGACAAAGCAGACACAAACCTGACATGCATGGGCTGGATACATGTCTCCACTCTTTGTATTGCATAATAGTTGATTTTTACATGCACAGTTGTCATGAATCTCAATGCAAAGTCCCAATGACTGATTCTACGCCCTTACATACCCATGCCGCTAGAATTTCCATTTTTCGTCTCTCCTCCCTTCCCCTTCACCTCTGGTTTGTTTCCACACCGCATCCTACCTGGTCTTTTTTTTGCCTCCTAACCACCTCCTCGTCACAAAACAATGAAAAACTCTCACAATGAAATCCATCCCATCGTGCCCCATCATTGCCCTTGCTCGTCACCACTATTTCTCTCTTCGCCGTCGAGTCCGTCGCCATGGTGACGCCCTCGAGCCCGTCGTCATCACGCCACACCCGCCCTCGAGTTCCCGTGGGTCTTGCTCTCACCGACCCTACCTCGACTGTGCTCCATGCCGCTAGTGAGCCCCTAATCTAATTGTATATTCAATTTAGGTGTACTTTTTGATGGAAAAATGTAGGTTGAAAGTGAAAGAGTGAGAGAGAGAGAGAGAGAGAGAGAGAACTTAGGTTTCAATGCCCCTCAATTAGTATTAGAAAATAACTTATAGCAAAAGGAGATAATTTAGTTAGCTTTAGGTTCATTAGTTGGTTAGTTTTAGGTATTGTGCTACATGCTTGAAATAAGAAAGGAAGAGAGAAAATAAGAGATACTATAGAAAGAAATAATAAGAGAAGAGGAAAGTCTCAACTTGTTTTTCAACCTTCCTTTTAATATAATTGTAATGATGATATGGTCGTAGAGTAAATCATGTGTAATGATATATTCTAATAGTTTGTCAACACGGTGTGTGCCATAGGTGTGGCGACAAGAGGCTACATAGGTGCGACCAGGTGGTTCGACACCACACTATGTACCTAAAAGAAACTACTTCTCCGTTGTGCTTCCAGAGAACTTTAGACAAAAGACGGTAATGTTCATAGAATTAATGGATTAAATATTTATTTTTGCTACTTTTAGTATATGAAAAATGGCCAGGTTCTTTCTTTCACTTTTGCTTAGAATATCCCCTGCTTTGCAAGGCCTGAAGTCCTCGATATGCTGCAGGTATGCATGGATCTGCAGACCAGAGTTGAGGTCCACATGACCACATCAAGACTAAAAAGGACTTTGATTTCAGTGTTTATATCACAATTTAAAAGGATAAAACCTTTTTTGGTGCATTGGTTAGAGAGGATTGGCCAAAGCAGATGTGCTTCAACCGGAACAAAGATCTACATGAGTATTGTTGGCCAACCAGATCTTGATCTAATGGTACATTTGCCTAATCTTCTAGTCCTTCATCAGTGTAATTTTTCTTAGCCATAAGTGATAATTTTGAGTAATCTTTACATTACTTCATGTAGCTAATCTTGGTTATATATAGTTTGGACAACTTATTTCTTCGTGACTGAAGAATCTCGTAGGATGGTCGACATGATGTATCTACACCATAGTTTATTGGCAAGAGTTTGAGGAGGTCGTAATCATTACCAATTTGATGAACGCTCTTGTTAGCCATTAAAATCTCATACCATATGATGGAACAATTTTGCCACTAGTGGCTACACTAAGTAAGAACAATGTTGACAAGAGACACTTGGTAATTTCGTTTCATGTTATTCATAGTGCTTACTATATATTACTAGTTGACATGCTCCCCTTTCTTAGTGTTTACTATATAGTAGGCTCCTTATAAGAAGATATGATACTTCTACTTTTGACACACTATTATCCCTCTTTAAAAATCAAAATTGATAAAGCCATTTGATGAGTAGGCCATTTTATATGAATAGCACTGTAACTTCTCTGTTTGACTACAATAGTCATGCATCGATTTCATTATTTATGCATGGTGGTGTTTATGTAGAGATTTTCATTTCTAAATAATAGAAATCATGCATCTCCTTGAGTCTTAATATTTTTCCGGAGGGTCCTTACTTTTTAATCTCCTTGATAAGTCATTTATTGTATTTAATTGACTATTGCACTTGTCAACATAACATTGATTAATCTACCGGATCTAACTAAACCAGTTGTGTTCTTCAATAGAAATTTCCAAGAACTGTGGTGCCTACAAAAGTGGATGATCTTCATAATGGTGAGATGAGTATTTAGCAAGATCGATATCTCGTCCAGCTACTCAATTACATCATTAGATGGACGTGTCGTCCATGGGTGGAAGGACCTTTTCGACATCTAAAGATTGAAATTGGAGACAAGATTATCACCATGCTCCACTTTGGAGATGAAGGGTCGGGCCTCTTCCTCTATACTATCGAGTTCAAACTATGAAATGTGATCTTATATATGTTAAACATCTTAAAAGTTGTTATGTATTGAACATGTTATATGAAGGAAATATGCCCTAGAGGCAATAATAAAGTTATTATTTATTTTCTTATATCATGATAAAAGTTTATTATTCATGCTAGAATTGTATTAACCGGAAACATAATACATGTGTGAATACATAGACAAACAGAGTGTCACTAGTATGCCTCTACTTGACTAGCTCGTTAATCAAAGATGGTTATGTTTCCTAACCATGGACAAAGAGTTGTCATTTGATTAAACGGGATCACATCATTAGTTGAATGATCTGATTGACATGACCCATTCCATTAGCTTAGCACCCGATCGTTTAGTATGTTGTTATTGCTTTCTTCATGACTTATACATGTTCCTATGACTATGAGATTATGTAACTCCCGTGTGCAGGAGGAACACTTTGTGTGCTACCAAACGTCACAACGTAACTGGGTGATTATGAAGGTGCTCTGCAGTTGTCTCCAAAGGTACATGTTGGGTTGACGTATTTCGAGATTAGGATTTGTCACTTCGATCGTCGGAGAGGTATCTCTGGGCCCTCTCGGTAATGCACATCACTTAAGCCTTGCAAGCAATGCAACTAATGAGTTAGTTGCGAGATGATGTATTACGGAACGAGTAAAGAGACTTGCCGGTAACGAGATTGAACTAGGTATTGGATACCGACGATCGAATCTCGGGCAAGTAACATACCGATGACAAAGGGAACAACGTATGTTGTTATGCGGTCTGACCGATAAAGATCTTCGTAGAATATGTAGGAGCCAATATGGGCATCTAGGTCCCGCTATTGGTTATAGACCGGAGACATGTCTCGGTCAGGTCTACATTGTTCTCGAACCCGTAGGGTCCGCACGCTTAAGGTTTCGATGACAGTTATATTATGAGTTTATACGTTTTGATGTATCGAAGGTTGTTCGGAGTCCCAGATGTGATCACGGACATGATGAGGAGTCTCGAAATGGTCAAGACATAAAGATTGATATATTGGAAGCCTATGTTTGGATATCGAAAGTGTTCCGGGTGAAATCGGGATTTTACCGGAGTACCGGGAGGTTACCGGAACCCCCCGGGAGCTATATGGGCCTTAGTGGAAAAGAGAAGAGGCAGCCTGAGATGGGCCGCGCGCCCCTCCCCTCCCTTGGTCCGAATAGGACAAGGAGAGGGGGCCGGCCCCCCTTTCTCTTTTCCCCCCTCCATGAATCCTATGACTCCTCCTGGCGCGCATCTCCTAGGCCGGCCGCACCCCCCCCCCCCCTTGAGCCTTTATATGCGGAGGCAGGGGCACCCCAGAGAAACACAAGTTGATCCATGTGATCATATTCTTAGCCGTGTGCGGCGCCCCCTGCCACCATAGTCCTCGATAATATTGTAGTGGTGCTTAGGCCAAGCCCTGCGACAGTAGTACATCAAGATCGTCACCACGCCGTCGTGCTGACGGAACTCTTCCCCGACACTTTGCTGGATCGGAGTCCGGGGATCGTCATCGAGCTGAACGTGTGCTAGAACTCGGAGGTGCCGTAGTTTCGGTGCTTGATCGGTTGGGCCGTGGAGACGTACGACTACATCAACCAAACGCTTCCGTTGTCGATCTACAAGGGTACGTAGATCACACTCTCCCCTCTCGTTGCTATGCATCACCATGATCTTGCGTGTGCGTAGGAATTTTTTTTGAAATTACTACGTTCCCCAACAGTGGCATCCGAGCCTAGGTTTTATGTGTTGATGTTATATGCACGAGTAGAAAACAAGTGAGTTGTGGGCGATATAAGTCATACTGCTTACCAGCATGTCATACTTTGGTTCGGCGGTATTGTTGGATGAAGCCGCCCGGACCGACACTACGCTTACGCTTACGCGAGACCGGTTCTCCCGACGTGCTTTGCACATAGGTGGCTTGCGGGTGACAGTTTCTCCAACTTTAGTTGAACCGAGTGTGGCTACGCCCGGTCCTTGCGAAGGTTAAAACAGCACCAACTTGACAAACTATCGTTGTGGTTTTGATACGTAGGTAAGATTGGTTCTTGCTTAAAGCCCGTAGCAGCCACGTAAAACTTGCAACAACAAAGTAGAGGACGTCTAACTTGTTTTTGCAGGGCATGTTGTGATGTGATATGGTCAAGACATGATGCTGAATTTTATTGTATGAGATGATCATGTTTTGTAACCAAGTTATCGGCAACTGGCAGGAGCCATATGGTTGTCGCTTTATTGTATGTAATGCAATCGCGCTGTAATGCTTTACTTTATCACTAAGCGCTAGTGATAGTCGTGGAAGCATAAGATTGGCGAGACGACAACGATGCTACGATGGACATCAAGGTGTCGTGCCGGTGACGATGGTGATCATGACGGTGCTTCCGAGATGGAGATCACAGGCACAAGATGATGATGGCCATATTATATCACTTATATTGATTGCATGTGATGTTTATCTTTTATGCATCTTATCTTGCTTTGATTGACGGTAGCATTATAAGATGATCTCTCACTAAATTATCAAGAAGTGTTCTCCCTGAGTATGCACCGTTGCGAAAGTTCTTCATGCTGAGACACCACGTGATGATCGGGTGTGATAGGCTCTACGTTCAAATACAACGGGTGCAAAACAGTTGCACACTCAGAATACTCAGGTTATACTTGACGAGCCAAGCATATGCAGATATGGCCTCGGAACACGGAGACCGAAAGGTCGAGCGTGAATCATATAGTAGATATGATCAACATAGTGATGTTCACCAATGAAACTACTCCATCTCACGTGATGATCGGACATGGTTTAGTTGATTTGGATCACGTGATCACTTAGAGGATTAGAGGGATGTCTATCTAAGTGGGAGTTCTTTAAGTAATTTGATTAATTGAACTTCAATTTATCATGAACTTAGTACCTGATAGTATCTTGCTTATGTATGTTTGATTGTAGATAGATGGCCCGTGCTGTTGTTCCGTTGAATTTTAAAGCGTTCCTTGAGAAAGCAAAGTTGAAAGATGATGGTAGCAATTACACGGACTGGGTCCGTAACTTGAGGATTATCCTCATTGCTGCACAGAAGAATTACATCCTGGAAGCACCGCTGGGTGCCAGGCCTGCTGCTAGAGCAACACTAGATGTTATGAACGTCTGGCAGAGCAAAGCTGATGACTACTCGATAGTTCAGTGTGCCATGCTTTACGGCTTAGAATCGGGACTTCAACGACGTTTTGAACGTCATGGAGCATATGAGATGTTCCAGGATTTGAAGTTAATATTTCAAGCAAATGCCCGAATTGAGAGATATGAAGTCTCCAATAAGTTCTATAGCTGCAAGATGGAGGAGAATAGTTCTATTAGTGAGCATATACTCAAAATGTCTGGGTATAATAATCACTTGATTCAGATGGGAGTTAATCTTCCAGATGATTGCGTCATTGACAGAATTCTCCAATCACTGCCACCAAGCTACAAGAGCTTCATGATGAACTATAATATGCAAGGGATGAATAAGACTATTCCCGAGCTCTTCGCAATGCTGAAAGCTGCGGAGGTAGAAATCAAAAAGGAGCATCAAGTGTTGATGGTCAACAAGACCACTAGTTTCAAGAAAAAGGGCAAAGGGAAAAAGAAGGGGAACTTCAAGAAGAACAGCACGCAAGTTGCTGCTCAAGAGAAGAAACCCAAGTCTGGACCTAAGCTTGAAACTGAGTGCTTCTACTGCAAGCAGACTGGTCACTGGAAGCGGAACTGCCCGAAGTATTTGGCGGATAAGAAGGATGGCAAGGTGAACAAAAGTATATGTGATATACATGTTATTGATGTGTACCATACTAATGCTCGCAGTAGCACCTGGGTATTTGATACTGGTTTTGTTGCTAATATTTGCAACTCGAAACAGGGACTACAGATTAAGCGAAGATTGGCTAGGGACGAGGTGACGATGCGCGTGGGAAACGGTTCCAAAGTCGATGTGATCGCGGTTGGCATGCTACCTCTACATCTACCTTCGGGATTAGTATTAGACCTAAATAATTGTTATTTGGTGCCAGCGTTGACCATGAACATTATATCTGGATCTTGTTTAATGCGAGACGGTTATTCATTTAAATCAGAGAATAATGGTTGTTCTATTTATATGAGTAATATCTTTTATGGTCATGCACCCTTGAAGAGTGGTCTATTCTTATTGAATCTCGATAGTAGTGACACACATATTCATAATGTTGAAGCCAAAAGATGCAGAGTTGATAATGATGGTGCAACTTATTTGTGGCACTGCCGTTTAGGTCATATTGGTGTAAAGCGCATGAAGAAACTCCATACTGATGGACTTTTGGAGCCACTTGATTATGAATCACTTGGTACTTGCGAACCGTGCCTCATGGGCAAGATGACTAAAACATTGTTCTCCGGTACTATAGAGAGAGCAACAGATTTGTTGGAAATCATACATACAGATGTATGTGGTCCGATGAATATTGAGGCTCGTGGCGGATATCGTTATTTTCTCACCTTCACAGATGACTTAAGCAAATATGGGTATATCTACTTAATTAAACATAAGTCTGAAACATTTGAAAAGTTCAAAGAATTTCAGAGTGAAGTTGAAAATCATCATAACAAGAAAATAAAGTTTCTACGATCTGATCGTGGAGGAGAATATTTGAGTTATGAGTTTGGTGTACATTTGAAACAATGCGGAATAGTTTCGCAACTCACGCCACCCGGAACACCACAGCGTAATGGTGTATCCGAACGTCGTAATCGTACTTTACTAGATATGGTGCGATCTATGATGTCTCTTACTGATTTACCGCTATCGTTTTGGGGTTATGCTTTAGAGATGGCTGCATTCACGTTAAATAGGGCACCATCAAAATCCGTTGAGACGACGCCTTATGAACTATGGTTTGGCAAGAAACCGAAGTTGTCGTTTCTGAAAGTTTGGGGCTGCGATGCTTATGTGAAAAAGCTTCAACCTGATAAGCTCGAACCCAAATCGGAGAAATGTGTCTTCATAGGATATCTAAAGGAAACTATTGGATACACCTTCTATCACAGATCCGAAGGCAAGACTTTTGTTGCTAAATTCGGAAACTTTCTAGAGAAGGAGTTTCTCTCGAAAGATGTGAGTGTGAGGAAAGTATAACTTGATGAGGTAACTGTACCTGCTCCCTTATTGGAAAGTAGTACATCACAGAAAACTGTTTCTGCGACACCTACACCAATTAGTGAGGAAGCTAATGATAATGATCATGAAACTTCAGGACAAGATACTACTGAACCTCGTAGATCAACCAGAGTGAGATCCGCGCCAGAGTGGTACGGTAATCCTGTTCTGGAAATCATGCTGCTAGATCATGATGAACCTACGAACTATGAAGAAGCGATGGTGAGCCCAGATTCCGCAAAATGGCTTGAAGCCATGAAATCTGAGATGGGATCCATGTATGAGAACAAAGTATGGACTTTGGTTGACTTGCCCGATGATCGGCAAGCAATTGAGAATAAATGGATCTTCAAGAAGAAGACTGACGCTGACGGTAATATTACTGTCTATAAAGCTCGACTTGTCGCAAAAGGTTTTCGACAAGTTCAAGGGGTTGACTACGATGAGACCTTCTCACCCGTAGCGATGCAAGCCTCTCGGAGTTGGAATAAACGCTTTGATAGTGTGATCAAAGCATTTGGTTTTATACAGACTTTCGGAGAAGCCTGTATTTACAAGAAAGTGAGTGGGAGCTCTGTAGCATTTCTAATATTATATGTGGATGACATATTACTGATTGGAAATGATATAGAATTTCTGGATAGCATAAAGGGGTACTTGAATAAGAGTTTTTCAATGAAAGACCTCGGTGAAGCTGCTTACATATTAGGCATAAAGATCTATAGAGATAGATCAAGACGCTTAATTGGACTTTCACAAAGCACATACCTTGACAAGATTTTGAAGAAGTTCAAAATGGATCAAGCAAAGAAAGGGTTCTTGCCTGTGTTACAAGGTGTGAAGTTGAGTCAGACTCAATGCCCGACCACTGCAGAAGATAGAGAGAAAATGAAAGATGTTCCCTATGCTTTAGCCATAGGCTCTATCATGTATGCAATGCTGTGTACCAGACCTGATGTGTGCCTTGCTATAAGTTTAGCAGGGAGGTACCAAAGTAATCCAGGAGTGGATCACTGGACAGCGGTCAAGAACATCCTGAAGTACCTGAAAAGGACTAAGGATATGTTTCTCGTATATGGAGGTGACAAAGAGCTCATTGTAAACGGTTACGTTGATGCAAGCTTTGAAACTGATCCGGACGATTCTAAATCGCAAACCGGATACGTGTTTACATTAAACGGTGGAGCTGTCAGTTGGTGCAGTTCTAAACAAAGTGTCGTGGCGGGATCTATATGTGAAGCGGAGTACATGGCTGCTTCGGAAGTAGCAAACGAAGGAGTCTGGATGAAGGAGTTCATATCCGATCTAGGTGTCATACCTACACTAGTGCAGAACCGGGCAATAGCACCGGTTTGTAAGGCCCTTTAGTGCCTGTTCAGGAACCGGCACTAAAGTTTCGGCACTAAAGGCCCCCCCCCCCTTTAGTACCGGTTCAGCACGAACCGGTGCTAAAGAGGAACCACGTGGCACGAGCCAGCTCCTGGGGCCGGGAGCCCTTTAGTACCGGTTGGTAACACCAACCGGTACTAAATGGTTGTGGGTTTTTTGTTTTATTTTGTATTTTTCAATTAAATTTGTGTTATCAATTTAATTTAGGATTGTTTTACGTTATAATGAGTTGTAGTCGTCGTCATCATCATCATCATCATCATCGCATATTAATAAATAAATAAACTCTAGCTAGCTAAAAATCATCGTAGTCGTCTAATTACCACTATTTAATCATCATAGTCATTACCGCTAGCTATCTAATCATCACCAACGCTGGCTAGCTTAAATAGGAAACATTCACTTTGTAACAGAAGCAAAGATATCATCAAGTTTAACATAATCATCACCAACGTCGAAGTTCAGGACACGGATATGAGACAAATACTAATTAAGAGCATGAACTAGTAGCTACTGATCCTGCTGCTCCCTCTCAGGTAGAATAGCATAGAACATGTATAGTGTTGGGGAACGTTGCAGAAAACAAAAATTTTCCTACTCGTTTCACCAAGATCCATCTAGGAGTTCATCTAGCAACGAGTCATGAGATGCATCTACATACCTTTGTAGATCGCGTGCGGAAGCGTTCAACGAACGGGGATGATGTAGTCGAACACGACGTGATCCAAATCACCGATGACCGAGTGCCGAACGGACGGCACCTCCGCGTTCAACACACGTACGGGACGGGAGACGTCTCCTCCTTCTTGATCCAGCAAGGGGGAAGGAGAGGTTGGTGATGATCCAGCAGCACGACGGCGTGGTGGTGGATGCAGGGCGTCACAGTAGCAGGGCTTCGCCTATACTACGCAAGAGGGAGATGTAACAGGGAGAGAGAAAAGCACCAAAAGCCGTAGCCTAAGTCCCTCCTCTCCCCCACTATATATAGGGGTGCCAAGGGGGGGGCGCCGACCCTAGGAGATGGATCTCCTAGGGGGCGGCGGCCAAGGGTGGGGGGCTTGCCCCCCAAGGCAAGGGGGCGCCCCCCTTTAGGGTTTCCCCTAACCCTAGGCGCATGGGCCCCTTAGGGGGTGGCACCCCAGCCCACTAAGGGCTGGGTTCCTTCCCACTTCAGCCCATGGGGCCCTCCGGGATAGGTGGCCCCACCCGGTGGACCCCCGGGACCCTTCCGGTGGTCCCGGTACAATACCGGTAACCCCGAAACTTGTCCTGATGGCCGAAACAGCACTTCCTATATATAATTCTTTACCTCCGGACCATTCCGGAACTCCTCGTGACGTCCGGGATCTCATCCGGGACTCCGAACAACATTCGGGTTACTGCGTATACATATCTTCACAACCCTAGCGTCACCGAACCTTAAGTGTGTAGACCCTACGGGTTCGGGAGACATGTAGACATGACCGAGACGACTCTCCGGTCAATAAGCAACAGCGGGATCTGGATACCCATGTTGGCTCCCACATGTTCCACGATAATCTCATCGGATGAACCACGATGTCGAGGATTCAATCAACCCCGTATGCAATTCCCTTTGTCAATCGATACATTACTTGCCCGAGATTCGATCGTCGGTATCCCAATACCTCGTTCAATCTCGTTACCGGCAAGTCACTTTACTCGTACCGTAATGCATGATCCCGTGACCAGACACTTGGTCACTTTGAGCTCATCATGATGATGCATTACCGAGTGGGCCCAGTGATACCTCTCCGTCATACGGAGTGACAAATCCCAGTCTTGATCCGTGTCAACCCAACAGACACTTTCGGAGATACCCGTAGTCTACCTTTATAGTCACCCAGTTATGTTGTGACGTTTGGTACACCCAAAGCACTCCTACGGTATCCGGGAGTTACACGGTCTCATGGTCTAAGGAAAAGATACTTGACATTGCAAAACTCTAGCAAACGAACTATACGATCTTTATGCTATGTTTATGATTGGGTCTTGTCCATCACATCATTCTCTTAATGATGTGATCTCGTTGTCCATAGCCAGGAAACCATGACTATCCGTTGATCAACGAGCTAGTCAACTAGAGGCTTACTAGGGACATGTTGGTGTCTGTTATTCACACATGTATTACGATTTCCGGATAACACAATTATAGCATGAATAAAGACAATTACCATGAACAAGGAAATATAATAATAACGCTTTTATTATTGCCTCTAGGGCATATTTCCAACAGTCTCCCACTTGCACTAGAGTCAATAATCTAGTTACATTGTGATGAATCGAACACCCATGAAATTCTGGTGTTGATCATGTTTTGCCCTAGGGAGAGGTTTAGTCAACGGATCTGCTACATTCAGGTCCGTATGTACTTTACAAATATCTATGTCTCCATCTTGAACATTTTCACGAATGGAGTTGAAGCGACGCTTGATGTGCCTTGTCTTCTTGTGAAACCTGGGCTCCTTGGCAAGTGCAATAGCTCCAGTGTTGTCACAGAAGAGCTTGATCGGCCCCGACGCAATGGGTATGACTCCGAGGTCGGTGATGAACTCCTTCACCCAAATTGCTTCATGTGCTGCCTCCGAGGCTGCCATGTACTCCGCTTCACATGTAGATCCCGCCACGACGCTCTGCTTGCAACTGCACCAGCTTACTGCCCCACCATTCAAAATATACACGTATCCGGTTTGTGACTTTGAGTCATCCAGATCTGTGTCGAAGCTAGCATCGACGTAACCCTTTACGACGAGCTCTTCGTCACCTCCATAAACGAGAAACATCTCCTTAGTCCTTTTCAGGTACTTCAGGATATTCTTGACCGCTGTCCAGTGTTCCTTGCCGGGATTACTTTGGTACCTTCCTACCAAACTTACGGCAAGGTTTACATCAGGTCTGGTACACAGCATGGCATACATAATAGAACCTATGGCTGAGGCATAGGGGATGACACTCATCTCTTCGATTTCTTCTGCCGTGGTCAGACTTTGAGCCGAGCTCAATTTCATACCTTGCAGTACAGGCAAGAACCCCTTCTTAGACTGATCCATATTGAACTTCTTCAATATCTTATCAAGGTATGTGCTTTGTGAAAGACCTATGAGGCGTCTCGATCTATCTCTATAGATCTTGATGCCTAATATATAAGCAGCTTCTCCAAGGTCCTTCATTGAAAAACTCTTATTCAAGTAGGCCTTGATGCTGTCCAAGAGTTCTATATCATTTCCCATCAAAAGTATGTCATCTACATATAGTATGAGAAACGCTATAGAGCTCCCACTCACTTTCTTGTAAACACAGGCTTCTCCATAAGTTTGCGTAAACCCAAACGCTTTGATCATCTCATCAAAGCAAATGTTCCAACTCCGAGATGCTTGCACCAGCCCATAAATCGAGCGTTGGAGCTTGCATACTTTGTCAGCATTCTTAGGATCGACAAAACCTTCTGGCTGCATCATATACAATTCTTCCTTAAGGTAACCATTAAGGAATGCCGTTTTGATGTCCATTTGCCATATTTCATAATCGTAGAATGCGGCAATTGCTAACATGATTCGGATGGACTTTAGCTTTGCTACCGGTGAGAAAGTCTCATCGTAGTCAACCCCTTGAACTTGTCGATAACCCTTAGCGACAAGCCGAGCTTTATAGATGGTCACATTACCATCCGCGTCTGTCTTCTTCTTAAAGATCCATTTATTTTCTATGGCTCGCCGTTCAACGGGCAAGTCAGTCAAAGTCCATACTTCATTTTCATACATGGATCCTATATCGGATTTCATGGCTTCTAGCCATTTGTCGGAATCCGGGCCCGCCATCGCTTCTTCATAGTTTGAAGGTTCACCGTTGTCTAACAACATGATTTCCAAGACAGGGTTGCCGTACCACTCTGGTGCGGAACGTGTCCTTGTGGACCTTCGTATTTCAGTAGGAGTTAGATCAGAAGTATCTTGATCATTATCATTAACTTCCTCTCTAGTCGGTGCTGGCACCTCAGGAACATTTTCTTGAGTTGCGCCATTTTCTGGTTCAAGAGGCAATACTTCATCGAGTTCTACTTTCCTCCCACTTACTTCTTTCGAGAGAAACTCCTTCTCTAGAAAGGATCCATTCTTGGCAACAAAGACCTTGCCTTCGGATCTGAGGTAGAAGGTATACCCAATAGTTTCTTTAGGGTATCCTATGAAGACGCATTTTTCCGACTTGGGTTCGAGCTTTTCAGGTTGAAGTTTCTTGACATAAGCATCGCATCCCCAAACTTTTAGAAACGACAGCTTAGGTTTCTTCCCAAACCATAATTCATACGGTGTCGTCTCAACGGATTTCGACGGAGCCCTATTTAAAGTGAATGCGGCAGTCTCTAAAGCATAGCCCCAAAAAGATAGCGGTAAATCGGTAAGAGACATCATAGACCGCACCATATCTAATAGAGTGCGATTACGACGTTCGGACACACCGTTACGCTGAGGTGTTCCAGGCGGCGTTAGTTGTGAAACTATTCCACATTTTCTTAAGTGTGTGCCAAATTCGTGACTCAAGTATTCTCCTCCACGATCTGATCGTAGAAACTTGATTTTCCTGTCACGTTGATTCTCAACCTCACTCTGAAATTCCTTGAATTTTTCAAAGGTTTCAGACTTGTGTTTCATTAAGTAGACGTACCCATATCTACTCAAGTCATCAGTGAGAGTGAGAACATAACGATGCCACCGCGAGCCTCAACACTCATTGGACCGCACACATCAGTATGTATGATTTCCAATAAGTTGGTTGCTCGCTCCATTGTTCCTGAGAACGGAGTCTTGGTCATTTTACCTATGAGGCATGGTTCACACGTGTCAAATGATTCATAATCAAGAGACTCTAAAAGTCCATCTGCATGGAGCTTCTTCATGCGTTTGACACCTATGTGACCAAGGCGGCAGTGCCACAAGTATGTGGGACTATCATTATCAACCTTACATCTTTTGGTATTCACACTATGAACATGTGTAGCATTACGCTCGAGATTCATTAAGAATAAACCATTCACCATAGGAGCATGACCATAAAACATATCTCTCATATAAATCGAACAACCATTATTCTCGGATTTAAATGAGTAGCCATCTCGAATTAAACGAGATCCCGATACAATGTTCATGCTCAAAGCTGGCACTAAATAACAATTATTGAGGTTTAAAACTAATCCCATAGGTAAATGAAGAGGCAGCATGCCGACGGCGATCACATCGACCTTGGAACCATTCCCGATGCACATCGTCACCTCGTCCTTCGCCAGTCTCCATTTATTCTGCAGCTCCTGCTTTGAGTTACAAATGTGAGCAACTGCACCGGTATCAAATACCCAAGAGCTACTACGAGTACTGGTTAGGTACACATCAATTACATGTATATCACATATACCTTTTGTTTTGCCTGCCTTCTTGTCCGCTAAGTATTTGGGGCAATTCCGCTTCCAGTGACCACTTCCCTTGCAATAAAAACACTCAGTCTCGGGCTTGGGTCCGTTCTTTGGCTTCTTCCCGGCAGCTTGCTTGCCGGGCGCGGCAACTTCCTTGCCGTCCTTCTTGAAGTTCTTTTTACCCTTACCCTTCTTGAACTTAGTGGTTTTATTCACCATCAACACTTGATGTTCCTTCTTGACTTCTACCTCTGCTGATTTCAGCATAGCAAATACTTCAGGAATGGTCTTTTCCATCCCCTGCATATTGAAGTTCATCACAAAGTTCTTGTAGCTCGGTGGAAGCGACTGGAGGATTCTGTCAATGACCGCATCATCCGGGAGATTAACTCCCAGCTGAGTCAAGCGGTTATGCAACCCAGACATAGTGAGTATGTGCTCACTGACAGAACTGTTTTCCTCCATCTTACAGCTGAAGAATTTATCGGAGACTTGATATCTCTCGACCCGGGCAAGAGCTTGAAAAACCATTTTCAGCTCTTCGAACATCTCATATGCTCCGTGTCTCTCAAAACGTTTTTGGAGCCCCGGCTCTAGGCTGTAAAGCATGCCGCATTGAACGAGGGAGTAGTCATCGGTACGTGCCTGCCAAGCGTTCATAACGTCTTGTTCAGCAGGGAGGACGGGTGCGTCACCCAGCGGTGCTTGTAGGACATAATCTTTCTTGGCAGCTATGAGGATGATCCTCAGGTTCTGGACCCAGTCCGTGTAGTTGCTGCCATCGTCTTTCAGCTTGGTTTTCTCTAGGAACGCATTGAAGTTGAGGACTACGTTGGCCATTTGATCTACAAGAAATATTGTAAATATTTTAGACTAAGTTCATGATAATTAAGTTCATCAAATCAAATTATTTATGAACTCCCACTTAGATAGACATCCCTCTTCTAGTCATCTAAGTATAACATGATCCGAGTTAACTAGGCCGTGTCCGATCATCACGTGAGACGGACTAGTCAACATCGGTGAACATCTTCATGTTGATCGTATCTTCTATACGACTCATGCTCGACCTTTCGATCTTCTGTGTTCCGAGGCCATGTTTGTACATGCTAGGCTCGTCAAGTCAACCTAAGTGTTTGCATGTGTAAATCTGTCTTACACCCGTTGTATGTGAACGTTAAAATCTATCACACCCGATCATCACGTGGTGCTTCGAAACTACGAACTGTCGCAACGGTGCACAGTTGGGGGGAACACTTCTTGAAATTATTATGAGGGATCATCTTATTTACTACCGTCGTTCTAAGTAAACAAGATGCACAAACATGATAAACATCACATGCAATCAAATAATAAACGTGACATGATATGGCCAATATCACATAGCTCCTTTGATCTCCAT
Source organism: Triticum monococcum (assembly GCA_034509565.1). Lineage (NCBI taxonomy): Eukaryota > Viridiplantae > Streptophyta > Magnoliopsida > Poales > Poaceae > Triticum > Triticum monococcum. Next base: position 57,300,149 of record CM067843.1, on the reverse strand, counting down.
CTTGGGGCTCCATGATCATCTTGTCACCGGCTTGACACCATGATCTCCATCATCATGATCTCCATAATCGTGTCTCCATGAAGTTGCTCGCCAACTATTACTTCTACTACTATGGCTAACGCGTTTAGCAATAAAGTAAAGTAATTTACATGGCGTTTCTCAATGACATGCAGGTCATATAAAAGAATAAAGACAACTCCTATGGCTCCTGCCGGTTGTCATACTCATCGACATGCAAGTCGTGATTCCTATTACAATAGCATGAACATCTCATACATCACATATAGATCATTCATCATTCATCACAACTTTGGCCATATCATATCACAATCAGTTGCTGCAAAAACAAGTTAGACGTCCTCTAATTGTTGTTGCAAGTTTTACGTGGCTGAATTAGGGTTCTAGCAAGAACGTTTTCTTACCTACGTGAAAGCCACAACGTGATTTGTCAACTTCTATTTACCCTTCATAAGGACCCTGTTCATCGAATCCGCTCCAACTAAAGTAGGAGAGACAGACACCCGCCAGCCACCTTATGCAACTAGTGCATGTTAATCGGTGGAACCGGTCTCACGTAAGCGTACGTGTAAGGTTGGTCCGGGCCGCTTCATCCCACAATACCGCTGAAGCAAGAAAATACTAGTAGCGGCAAGAAAGTTGACAAATCCACGCCCACAACAAATTGTGTTCTACTCGCGCAAGAAGAACTACGCATAGACCTAGCTCATGATGCCACTGTTGGGGAACGTTGCAGAAAACAAAAAATTTCCTACTCGTTTCACCAAGATCCATCTAGGAGTTCATCTAGCAACGAGTCATGAGATGCATCTACATACCTTTGTAGATCGCGTGCGAAAGCGTTCAACGAACGGGGATGATGTAGTCGAACACGACGTGATCCAAATCACCGATGACCGAGTGCCGAACGGACGGCACCTCCGCGTTCAACACACGTACGGGACGGGAGACGTCTCCTCCTTCTTGATCCAGCAAGGGGGAAGGAGAGGTTGGTGATGATCCAGCAGCACGACGGCGTGGTGGTGGATGCAGGGCGTCAAAGTAGCAGGGCTTCGCCTATACTACGCAAGAGGGAGATGTAACAGGGAGAGAGAAAAGCACCAAAAGCCGTAGCCTAAGTCCCTCCTCTCCCCCACTATATATAGGGGTGCCAGGGGGACGCCGGCCCTAGGAGATGGATCTCCTAGGGGGGCGGCCAAGGGTGGGGGGCTTGCCCCCCAAGGCAAGGGGGCGCCCCCCTTTAGGGTTTCCCCTAACCCTAGGCGCATGGGCCCTTAGGGGGTGGCGCCCCAGCCCACTAAGGGCTGGGTTCCTTCCCACTTCAGCCCATGGGGCCCTCCGGGATAGGTGGCCCCACCCGGTGGACCCCCGGGACCCTTCCGATGGTCCCGGTACAATACCGGTAACCCCGAAACTTGTCCTGATGGCCGAAACAGCACTTCCTATATATAATTCTTTACCTCCGGACCATTCCGAAACTCCTCGTGATGTCCGGGATCTCATCCGGGACTCCGAACAACATTCGGGTTACTGCATATACATATCTTCACAACCCTAGCGTCACCGAACCTTAAGTGTGTAGACCCTACGGGTTCGGGAGACATGTAGACATGACCGAGACGACTCTCCGGTCAATAACCAACAGCGGGATCTGAATACCCATGTTGGCTCCCACATGTTCCACGATGATCTCATCGGATGAACCACGATGTCGAGGATTCAATCAACCCCGTATGCAATTCCCTTTGTCAATCGATACATTACTTGCCCGAGATTCGATCGTCGGTATCCCAATACCTCGTTCAATCTCGTTACCGGCAAGCACTTTACTCGTACCGTAATGCATGATCCCGTGACCAGACACTTGGTCACTTTGAGCTCATCATGATGATGCATTACCGAGTGGGCCCAGTGATACCTCTCCGTCATACGGAGTGACAAATCCCAGTCTTGATCCGTGTCAACCCAACAGACACTTTCGGAGATACCCGTAGTCTACCTTTATAGTCACCCAGTTACGTTGTGACGTTTGGTACACCCAAAGCACTCCTACGGTATCCGGGAGTTACATGATCTCATGGTCTAAGGAAAAGATACTTGACATTGCAAAACTCTAGCAAACGAACTATACGATCTTTATGCTATGTTTATGATTGGGTCTTGTCCATCACATCATTCTCTTAATGATGTGATCTCGTTATCAATGACATTCAATGTCCATAGCCAGGAAACCATGACTATCCGTTGATCAACGAGCTAGTCAACTAGAGGCTTACTAGGGACATGTTGGTGTCTGTTATTCACACATGTATTACGATTTCCGGATAACACAATTATAGCATTAATAAAGACAATTACCATGAACAAGGAAATATAATAATAACGCTTTTATTATTGCCTCTAGGGCATATTTCCAACATATAGCTCTCCTGATTCATCATACTGGAGCATGCAGATGAATCTGTCTCCTAATCTTGGGTTGCGCTTCTCCTTACTGCCCCCTAGTACTTCTCTGCGATCGTTAACAATTTTGCTCCAATCTTTCACTATTAAGCATTCTTCGCTTTCAGAAATCCTGAATGCACTCATGTGCAATGTAGGAAATCTTGGTCGTAAGCTAACCATTGACATGCGACCTTTTGTCTCGATTCACTGAGGCACAACTGTCATCGGAAGTCCCTGTTGAACAACATCGTATAGTAATTAATATACTAAGCAATGAAAGTTTAGCTTCAAAAATAATGTATGCAAAAGATGCACTAATTAAGGACAAATATTTAAAATCTTACCATCTTTTGATTATAGATGTGACCGTAGTTCAATACGATCACCATTGGTCGCACGTTTTGAGTACTAACATTTCTAAGTTTAGGAAAAAAATTTGTCTTGACAGTATTAAGATCCTCAAGCCATGAAACATAATGACTTATCTCCTTGCAGTTTAGTTGAGCCCCGGGGCAGTAGTAGGTCCTGTCTACCAAGCGCCGGACATGTTTGCTTGAACCGAAATAAGCTGACAATACAAATTAGTTGTCAACTATTTTTGAATAAACTGTATCAAAGACATAAACATATGCATGCATGGTTGAGAAAAACTCACCAAATGGTAGAACTGGAGGCGTTTGCACATCGACCCAGATGTCTATATTACCTCAATATCATCTTCCGGACGAATATCAAAGGTGATAACCATATCAGGCTCAAATGCATAAGCCTTGCATAGTGCTTGCCAAGTTTTGCATTCAAAATGGGTGTATGTGTCTCCATTATATAATTTGACGTTAAAAGTATACCCATGCTCCGTCTTCAAGTAAACTCTCTTTACCTCCATATCATCTGTAGCACTAAAACCTATCTTATCCAAGACAAAAATTCTTGCATGGCAGGGGATGCGCTAGTAGAATAGTGAAAATTTAAAATTATAAGTTGAAGCAAATGAAGCATAAGTTTTGCATTCAAATAATAATTGACAAAGTGACTTACTGTATCAACTTCGAATGTCTCATCCAGCTTGATGCTGAAGCGCCTACCATCAACAAGAAAATTTTGGTCGCACAGGCCGCGCTGGTCTTCACAGTGTTCGCACATAATAAAATCTTTTTCGTCGTCAGATGACATTTCCTATGTTCATATAGGTGAAACATTAAATACCTATATCTAGCCAAATATAAATTCATCTAACATTTGACATTAATATATCTAACTATATATTCAATTGACATTACTATATATTTAACTTTTCTATCTAATTCATCTAACATTCGACATTAATCTAACATTTATATAAACTCAAAATATATAAAAAAATAAATAAACAGAAAAACTCATTAACAAATAATATTTTAATTAGATCATCAAATCTCATATACCTAAATTTTCTTACTAAAAATAAACTAGTTATATTAATTATTCAACTAGTTCTAATCTCATATACCTAAATTTTCTTACTAAAAATAAACTAGTTATATTAATTATTCAACTAGTTCTAATCTCTAGTTCGACAATTTTTCTATCTAGCTAGCTAATTCATCTAACATTCGACATTAATCTAACATTCGATCATCTAATTAACTTTTCTAAAAAACAGAAAATAAGTAACAAAAATGTGTGTGTGTATGTGTGTGTATGCATGTGTGTGTATATATATGTATATGTCTGTACGTATGTGTGTATGTATGTGTATGCGTGTGTGTGTGTGTGTGCGGCCCCGTACGCCACCGCCCCGTACTTACGAGCGGGGGCGCCGGCGTACGGGGCGGGGGCGCCGGTGTGTGTGTGTATGTGTGTGTATATGTATGTGTGTGCGGCAGCGAGAGAGAGATGTATGGCCGCGGCGATGACAACGGACGGCGGCGGCGTTCGGGGCGGCAGCGCGAGACGACGACGACGACGGGCGGCGGCGGGGACAGCGCGAGACGACGGACGGCGGCGGGATCGAGCGGCGCGCGCGACGGAGGTTGGAGACGAAGTGGGAGATGAAATTGACATTTTCGTAAGTGCTATATATATATAGGATGGGCCTTTAGTACCGGTTCGTGGCTCCAACCGGTACTAAAGGCCTATTTTCGCCAGGCCAAGCGGCGGGAAACGAAGGCCTTTAGCACTGGTTGGAGCCACCAATCGGTACTAAAGAGGGGGGGGGGCCTTTAGTACCGGTTGGAGCCACCAACCGGTACTAAAGGCCTTGCGCTGCCACCCCAAAGTTTAGTCCCACCTCGACCGGCGAAGGGCAGCCGCACTGGTTTATAAACCCAGCCGCGGCTACCTCTTCGAACTCCTTTATATAGCAGGCTTCTGGCCCTAATTAATTAGGGCGCGCTGCCCTGTGAGTCTGCTGGCCCTTCTAGGCCTGCATTTGCACACCCTAGGTCTGGTAGACCCACATGGCAGTGCGCCAACAAATTTTTTTATATAGTTTTTTCTTTTATTTATTTTTGAGTAGTTTTTTATATAGTTTTTTTCTGCATTATTTATTTTCTTCTATTTATTTTTGAGTAATTCAGTCGATGAACTGGTAGATGTATGCAGTCGATGAACTGGTAGATGTATGTAGTCGATGAACTAAAAGACTTATGCAGGAAAGGCGAGAGGTGGGCTATATATAGGGTCGTCTGGCTCACAAAGTGATTGTGGTAGTTTCGATCCAACGACTCACATGAGTTAGGAAGAAACACACCTTTGATCCAACGACTCGCAAGAGCTAGAAAGAAACACACGATCCGTGTGATTCTTTCTGATTGGTGGGATGCACATTAATACCCACTCTAGGCTTCGGTGAAAGTTGTACATTAGTACCCACTCCGGACTCCGAAACCCTGATACTCGGAAAGAGTTTGTCCAGTTTGTATACGAAGTGCGTCCAGTTTTTATATAGTTTTTTCTTTTCTGCATTACTTATTTTCTTCTATTTATTTTTGAGTAGTTTTTTATATAGTTTTTTCTTTTTACATTATTTATTTTCTTCTATTTATTTTTGAGTAATTTTTTGTATAGTTTTTTTTATTTTCTACATTATTTATTTTCTTCTATTTATTTTCTTCTGGAAATTGAATGTTGCATACTGAACAATTAGGTAAATGACCGAAAAACAACAAATGATGTCAGAACATGTTGGAAATTGATGACGTCGCTTTAAATGCTGCATACTGAACACAAAAGAAGTCTGAAGTTTAAATAAGTTATTAAAAATAAAAAAGAGGTGCAATGCTGGTTAATTTGCTTCAAGCCATTTGGAATAGTGTAGACTGCACTGCATATAGCTCAGTGCAATCTATGCTGCAGTGCAGTCTACACTATTCCGAATGGCTTGAAGCTAATCAACATGTAGGTAAGCATTGCAACTCTTCGTCATTGTCTGTGCACTCACGGCTTATAAACCGCTCATACTGCCCCTCTCTTGGCGAAGATCACAAGATAGTTTGGTTAAATTGCATTACTTGTAAGTCCAGTTAACATGGATGCTTATGATGCAAGAGCAACAGCAAAAGTGAAAATTTGGCACAAATAGGTAGTTGTGTAACTAAAACAGGTAGGAGGAGAGATAGCTCTTATGTCACAAAAAAGAAGTTGTATCAAACCTTTTATGTCGGATCTAGAACAAACCAATTGGTATCGCCATCATACAGCCCTACCATGGCTCGTGATGCATATATATGCATATTAAATGCACAGTTGGGCGTATGATGGCGAATCCGAATAATTTGTATTCAGTCGATGAACTGGTAGATGTATGCAGTCGATGAACTGGTAGATGTATGTAGTCGATGAACTGAAACACTTATGCAGGGAAGGCGAGAGGTGGGCTATATATAGGGTCGTCTGGCTCACAAAGTGATTGTGGTAGTTTCGATCCAACGACTCACATGAGCTAGGAAGAAACACACCCTTGATCCAATGACTCGCAAGAGCTAGAAAGAAACACACGATCCGTGTGATTCTTCCTGATTGGTGGGATGCACATTAGTATCGGTTCGTGGCACGAACCGGTGCTAAAGATTGGCAACGAACCAGTACTAATGGTAGCAGCCCGGCTAGCCCTTGGAATCGGCACTAATGGTCACATTCGTGCCGGCTCAAATTCAAACCGACACTACTCTGTCAATGTAACTCTAAAGATTGGCAACGAACCGGTACTAATGGTAGCAGCCCGGCTAGCCTAGAATTGGGTTAGCTCCATTGGCAACTACTCTGTCAATATAACTCTAAAAATTGTGGTTCACATTTATCAAAACCTATGAAAAGTGTAATCCTCTAGTCTTTTTTTATTGGATAGAAATTGTTTTTGAAGAAATTTCTTAGTCAGTAGAGTTTGCCAAACTTGAGTTTTTCCCAAGTCACTTACACAAAAAGAAGTCCAGAGTTTTAAATGCTGCATACTGAACACATAAGAAGTCCGGAGTTTAAATAAGTTATTAAAAATAAAAAAGAGGTGCAATGCTGGTTAATTTGCTTCAAGCCATTCGGAATAGTGTAGACTGCACTGCACATAGCTCAGTGCAATCTATGCTGCAGTGCAATCTACACTATTCCGAATGGCTTGAAGCTAATCAACACATGTAGGTGAGCATTGCAACTCTTCGTCATTGTCTGTGCACTCACGGCTTATAAACCGCTCATACTGCCTCTCTCTTGGCGAGGTGGGACTAAAAACAGCTTGCCGTAACCTCATTAGTACCGGTTCATGGTACGAACCGGCACTAAATGGTGATGGTGAGGCCATAGCCTAACCGCAGGCTGACACAGCCTCTTTAGTACCGGTTCGTGGCATGAACCGGTACTAAAGGTTCGCCACGAACCGGTACTAAAGGTTCGCCACGAACCGGTACTATTGATCGCCGCCACGAACCGGCACTAATGTACACATTAGTGCCGGCTCTAATTCAAACCGGCACTAATGTGCTTCACGTTTGACCCTTTTTCTACTAGTGCTAGTGCATCGGGTCCAATGAAAATCTTTTGTGACAATACTGATGCAATTGCTTTGGCAAAGGAATCCAAATTTCACAAGAGAACCAAGCACATCAAGAGACGCTTCAATTCCATCCGGGATCTAGTCCAGGTGGGAGACATAGAGATTTGCAAGATACATACGGAGCTGAATGTAGCAGACCCGTTGACTAAGCCTCTTCCACGAGCAAAACATGATCAACACCAAAGCTCCATGGGTGTTAGAATCATTACTATGTAATCTAGATTATTGACTCTAGTGCAAGTGGGAGACTGAAGGAAATATGCCCTAGAGGCAATAATAAAGTTATTATTTATTTCCTTATATCATGATAAAAGTTTATTATTCATGCTAGAATTGTATTAACCGGAAACATAATACATATGTGAATACATAGACAAACAGAGTGCCACTAGTATGCCTCTACTTGACTAGCTCGTTAATCAAAGATGGTTATGTTTCCTAACCATGGACAAAGAGTTGTCATTTGATTAAACGGGATCACATCATTAGTTGAATGATCTGATTGACATGACCCATTCCATTAGCTTAGCACCCGATCGTTTAGTATGTTGCTATTGCTTTCTTCATGACTTATACATGCTCCTATGACTATGAGATTATGTAACTCCCGTGTGCCTGAGGAACACTTTGTGTTCTACCAAACGTCACAACGTAACTGGGTGATTATAAAGGTGCTCTACAGGTGTCTCCAAAGGTACATGTTGGGTTGACGTATTTCGAGATTAGGATTTGTCACTCCGATCATCGGAGAGGTATCTCTGGGCCCTCTCGGTAATGCACATCACTTAAGCCTTGCAAGCAATGCAACTAATGAGTTAGTTGCGAGATGGTGTATTACGGAACGAGTAAAGAGACTTGCCGGTAACGAGATTGAACTAGGTATTGGATACCGACGATCGAATCTCGGGCAAGTAACATACCGATGACAAAGGGAACAACGTATGTTGTTATGCGGTCTGACCGATAAAGATCTTCGTAGAATATGTAGGAGCCAATATGGGCATCCAGGTCCCGCTATTGGATATTGACCGGAGACATGTCTCGGTCATGTCTACATTGTTCTCGAACCCATAGGGTCCGCACGCTTAAGGTTTCGATGATAGTTATATTATGAGTTTATACGTTTTGATGTACCAAAGGTTGTTCGGAGTCCCGGATGTGATCACGGACATGACGAGGAGTCTCGAAATGGTCGAGACATAAAGATTGATATATTGGAAGCCTATGTTTGGATATCGGAAGTGTTCCGGGTGAAATCGGTATTTTACCGGAGTACCGGGAGGTTACCGGAACCCCCCGGGAGCTATATGGGCCTTAGTGGAAAAGAGAAGAGGCAGCATGAGATGGGCTGCGCACCCCTCCCCTCCCTTGGTCCGAATAGGACAAGGAGAGGGGGTCGGCCCCCCTTTCTCTTTTCCCCCCTCCGCGAATCCTATTCCAACTAGGATTGGGGAGGGGGGGGAATCCTACTCCCGGAGGGAGTAGGACTCCTCCTGGCGCGCCTCTCCTAGGCCGGCCGCACCCCCCCCCCCCCCCCTTGAGCCTTTATATACGGAGGCAGGAGCACCCCAGAGAAACACAAGTTGATCCACGTGATCATATTCTTAGCCGTGTGCGGCGCCCCCTGCCACCATAGTCCTCGATAATATTGTAGCGGTGCTTAGGCGAAGCCCTGCGACAGTAGTACATCAAGATCGTCACCACGCCGTCGTGCTGACGGAACTCTTTCCCGACACTTTGCTGGATCGGAGTCCGGGGATCGTCATCGAGCTGAACGTGTGCTAGAACTCGGAGGTGCCGTAGTTTCGGTGCTTGATCGGTCGGGCCGTGGAGACGTACGACTACATCAACCAAACGCTTCCGTTGTCGATCTACAAGGGTACGTAGATCACACTCTCCCCTCTCGTTGCTATGCATCACCATGATCTTGCGTGTGCGTAGGAATTTTTTTTGAAATTACTACGTTCCCCAACATTATATGCATGCTAGAAATGCTAAGTACCGGTGTTCAACTCAAAATAGAAGAGCATTAGCATTTTGATTTGTGTTGCCATGCCAGTGGAAATAAAAATGGTATGGCATTTTTAATTATTTATGAAAATCATATTAGTGGTGTGCCTGTATCATCTGACATCACTTGTGTATTATGTGACTGGTGGCGTGTAACATGCAGCATATTCGTGGCGTGGGATCGACATATCATCAATGTGTTTTTTGGCATGCCACCACTTAGTGAGGCAAGTAGTTATTTATTGGCTATAAATTCTCTCTAGTATGAAGAACTTCTGTAATTTGAATTTATATTCTTCAGAGTAATAGGAAGCCTCAAATTCTTTCTACTATAGAAGATTTTTTGTAATTTGGTTTTGTCTTCTTTAGGCTAATAGAAAGCCTCAAATTAATCTAGAATAGAAAAACTTATGTATTTATATTTTGATTTTGGTTGTTGTTTCATTAACAAATTTCAGTACTTCTACTAACAATTTTGATTGTATGTGCATAGTTTGATAAAGAATGCAAGTTCTACTGTCTGTTTTGGACTTTTGGTTGTAATTGCACAGTTTATACGGATGCAAGTTCCGCTATGGAGAATGCAAGTCTTGTTATGATGAATGCAAGTTGTGATATTAGTTTGATTAACTTTTGAAGAGTGCAAGTTGTCTTTCTCTAGTTCTTCTATTTTTTTCCCATAATTTGTTCTACTGCTTTGTCTAGTTCTTACTTAGATTGTTTCTTTCAAATTCAGATGTTTCAACAAGGTTGCAAGTACATCTCATCATGTGCACAATTCAGAAGATTCAAGAAGGATTCAAGTTGGAACTTCAGATTTATCATACCTCGGTGAGTTCCCATGTCAATTCTTGTTGGATCATGTTCTGTCGAACCATTTCCTGCTTTTCTTTTTCTGATTTCAGTTTTCTTCAAGATCATTGGTGTATGCCATGGATCTCTTTCGTTGCAGTGGTGTCAACTGACAGTTAGGGGATGGTGTGTTGGATTGCGTCCAAGTGATTTGATCAGGTGCACTTCCTTCGTGTTTTTGTCTTTATTGAGTTAAGCGGGTAGCGGGCTAAAGGCCGTACAGTTTTGTTTGAGACTGACCCAACCCAGCCATGTTTGGTGAGCTTCTTAATTGAATGAAAAGGTGATCTGCCTATGAAAAAATAGCGACTGAAAACACATTTTGTGTGGTTGTACTGAAGATCTATTGGACCGTTCGATCACAATTCAACCACACAATCAAAATCGACTTACATAAATACTCCATCCATTTATTAAGTGCCGGTGCTTATTCGTATAGCACGTATGCTTATCTAAGCACCTCTAGTAGAAAGAAGCACGGTGCTTACACAAAAATCGATTTATCTTGATGGGCACATCACTGAGCACCTTTCATTGGAAAGTTCTATTTCTACCCGCATACCAGTCTACCATATATCCCCACCGTGCATTCTTGCATTGATGTTCATGCAAGAAAACTTCTCTTTTTTGTTTCTTCCAAATAAAAAAACATTTGGACTCAAAACTGTCCAGATCAACGTCATACAAGTACTACCATGTTCAGTATTCCTTTTGGATTTTTTGGCGCAACATAATTTTTTTAAATGATACAATTGATTCAAAATTCATATTTTAAAAAATTACGTTTCATCAAAAAAGGAAACATTGTATACAATAGTGACACTTGTGTGTAGTTGATCTGCAAATTTTTAAGATCAAATTTTCTTGTTTGGAAGAAACAGAAAGAGAAATTTCTATGTAAGGATAGCACGAATCTTGACGCAAACTGAATGGTATATAGAGAGAGTACACTGATATAGGGGTACAAATAAATCTACACTCGCATCAACATGATTTTTTTTTCTTGAATACACATAAGCATGCGGATAATATTACTATTAAATAAAGAGAAAGGGGTGGAGAGCCCCTCCAGGCCTCCAGATAGGTTTGTTTACAATGACACACCCAAGTCCACCAATACAACAGACTCTAGCTTACTCCTCACGTCTAACGCACACCGAAAGTTCCTGAAAGAAGCTCTCAAAATCACCTTTGAGCAAGCCCCGCCTGCTTCCATGGCCTCTCTTCCCACAATATCCTCCTCCCTGCGTCAACATGAACTTGTACTCATGCATCTTATCTTAACTCAAGTATCAACTGGGAAGAACCAAGTAGCCCTCAATGGACCATCATGTGATTCCACTACTGTCTCCATGGGCAAGGGCGACGCTGTCCCTTTTGTCATGTCGTACATGCCGCAGTAAAGGGCGCTCGTCTTTGCATCATGTCTGTTATGTAACTTACGTTCGCTCAGAACGTAGATACAGTCTTCTCGAGGCCCAAAGTCTTGGTCGTCACCAACAGGAAGCGACTCGGAGCAGCCTTCGCTGAGGAAGAGAGCACGTCCCATCAGTGTATTCGTCTCTCTCCACCGTCCATGACCGCTGCTCAGGTCCACTGCCTCAAGGACCTCGAAGCAATCCGGAAAGACGAGCGACTTGGGCCAGATAAGCATCTCCCTCTTTTGTTTCACCATCAACAACCGATCACCGGACGCGACCAGGTAGTAGCGAATGCTGCCAGCGTAAAATTGGTCCATGTTCTCGTTGGACATGCTGATTACGCGTTGTACGTTGACATGCTTGTCGCCGCCCACGATGTCCATGACATAAAGACATGAAGGGCTCTCGCCCACATATGTTGCGGTGAGGACATAGAGCTTATCTTGGAAGAGCGTCATGTCGAGAGCATAACAGGCTTTGGGGTCTAGACGGGGGATCCACCGCCATTCCACGGTCGTCGACCGCGGCCGGCGAATAGACACTGTGACGTTCTGAAAGCACATTTGGTTCCCTGTCCGGACGGCGACGGCGTGGTCCGACATCACCACCACCTTAAGGATGTTGTCGGTGTCAAGCAGGACGCCCGGCCGAGTGCAGAGGCAGTTGAGATCGATGGGCCGAGGGGCCGTCGTCTCCCGGGAGAGAGGGTCCATCAGCGAGCACCCATCGTCACTGTGCACGAGGAAGAGGGTGCTGCCGCTGGAGAGACGGTGAGCGACATCGTCGTCCGGGAGGAGGACGTGGCTGTGGACCTCGCCATCGGGGAGGCTGAGGAAGGAACCGTCTCGGAGAGCGACCCAAGGGAGCAGTGCTGGCAGAGGAGCCTGCAGGCGCGCGCCGGCGCGCCACGGGCGGCAGACGGCGCGCAGGCGGACGCGGTCGGCGTGGGACGGCACGCGCTGGAGCACGAGGCCCAAGAGCTCCGACGGGATGTCCTGCCATGGGCGACGACGGCCGCCGTGACTCCGCGGCGCCAGTGCCTCCATCGCCCGTATGTCTTGCCCTAGTTCCTTGATGGAAAATCCTTGATTGACTCGACTATACTGTACGTAGGAGAGTCCAGTCCAAGCACGCACCAACGACGCACACGGCACGATCGTTTCTATTGATCCTCTTTGTCTCTTGAATTTTTCTTTTTGACGTGCTCTTGTCTCTTGATTGATTCACTCGATTATGTGAAATATAGTCACGGTAAGATGGTTTCTATAGCACGGTAACATTACTGAAGAAAATTGTTCTCCTTAAATTGGACGAGAATTCTTGACTTTCCATCCCAGAAATTCTCCTTAAAAATGGTTTTCCTTAAATTGAACCATTTTTTCGCACAACTTTAAATCTAACACACCTTATGTATTGTAGTTTTGTTGTTCCTATTAGAAATTAATACTATGCATGCTTTCCTATATTTTTATTTTTATTTATAGGTACACTCACACACTCATTTATTTATTTACTCTCCCCTCAAAATAGACGTTCACCCGCTTTATAAATGAAGCAAAGATTCATACAAAAAGTTTCATAGTAGCCAAGCAACTAATACGACTCACAGCAACATAGTCAAGCCCAAAGAAAGCATAGAAGAAATAGGAAAAAAGGCACCTAGTGGTAGTAGGCACAATGGCACCTAGTGGGTTGTAGCCAGAAGAGTATCGACCATGAATTCAAGACGATAGTGGTCCCACTCTCTAGATAAATGGGTGTCGGTGCTGCAAGACAACAAGGAATTTAGAAAAAAAAGTCAGAGACCCGCCGCGGAAAGACCTTCTCAATCACCGTTTTATTACGCGTCGTTCATAAGGTTCATGATATTGCCGCAAATATAAGCGTTGTCATTCGGGCTAGGTAGCCCTTGCTTCTAGGAACTCCGCAACGTCTAGGGCCTCCCAATCAGGCCCCAGTGCTTCGCGGACAAAATTCCATAGGGCTCGGGCCGTAGCGCTTGAGAACAAATGTGGGCCCTGGTCTCCAGTACATTACACAGGGGACACACGCCATTACCCGACCCGTTCTGCTGAAGCACCTCTATCCCAGAGGGTAAGGGGTCACGCAACAGTTGCCACACAATTAAAGGTCTTGATCTTCAAGGGCAACAGGGCCTTCCACAGAGGTGTTGTCCACGGAATGGTCGGCGTACGACATAACGCTTGGCATGCCGAGCTCACCAAGGAAACACCTGAAGGAACAAGACTCTAGGATACGGTATCCGGATAATCCAGCAACATCAGTGGGAGGTCTGCCCGCAATCTAGCCCACTCCACATTCTCCACCTGTCCAAATGAGAGTCGGAACAAGATGTCCCAATGCCCATTCTAACCTTCGAGACTAATAGAAACGAATCAACGCAAATAGCAAAAAAGATAGGGAAGCTCAACTGAAATGGAATGCCACCCACCCAAAGATCTAGCCAGAATAGGGTCCCTTCTTCATTACCTATCGAGAAGGGGACCCCAAGGTGAATATCCTGTTTGACTCGTTGGATGGATTTCCAGAATTGGGAACTACCCGAGCGCGAGCACGCAAGGAGGGGCTCGCCCCGTAGGTACTTAGCCTGCAGAAGGTACATCCACAGCCCCCCTCCCCTCGCATGATCCGCCAGACCCAACGCAGTATGGGGGCTATGTTCATGCGGCGAGAGGCAATTATGCCTAACCCACCACGATCCTTAGGCATACAGATGTCCTCCCACTTGACCGTATGGTATTTCTGGCGTCCGTCCGCCACCTGCAGAAGAATCTAGCCCGATCTTTATCAAACGCACTATGCATGCCCTCCTGCAGGATATAAAAGCCATCATATACATGGAGAGGCTAGAAAGGCACTAGTAGAAAACCGGGCAATAGCACCAGTTCGTAAGGGCCTTTAGTGCCGGTTATGGAACCGGCACTATTATTTCGGCACTAAAGGCCCCCCCCCCTTAGTGCCGGTTCAGCACGAACCGGCGCTAAAGTGCCACCACATGGCACGAGCCAGCTCCGGGGGCCGGGAGCCCTTTAGTACCGGTTGGTAACCGGTACTAAATGGTTTGGGGGGTTTTTGGTTTTATGATTTTTTTTCATTTAATTTTGTGTTTTCTATTTTAATTCTTTTTCGTTTGCTGATATTTTACGGTACTACACATTGTACATGTTATGCATATATATAATTTCTAGTAGAACCAATCATATATATATCATCAATCATGTCTCACAAACCACCATATTAATTCACACATACACACATGTATAGCTATATACAATTTCTCCTACATATGCATATGTTGCCTTCGGAGCCAGTGGCATTAGCCTGATTGGTGCCTTCGGAGCACGAGACAATTGGAAGTGGTTCATGACTTGGTCGATGGGGGCGGTAGCGGGTAATAGTATTCTCCCTTCGGATTTATGACCTGGTCGAGCAAAAATCCCGCTATTTCCTCTTGAAGTGCTTGTACGCGCTCCGTTGGTAGGAGCTTGTCCCGCACCTTATTGAATTGTTAAGAAGGAGATCAATATGCATGTGTATTAGTTGTGTGACTAGATATCGATAATGGTGTAAAAATTATGAATAGTGTTCTGACAAGCCTACCCATTCCTGTCTTTGAGATCTGCTCCTTTCGGACGCCATCATGCGAATGTTCTCGCAAACACAGTATGCACACAGATCAGTCCCGTGCGCCTGCTTCAGGGCCTTTATTACGAGAATGGAATTTAATTTGATCAGATAATAATTAATCAAGCATGATAATTAAAGAGATGGCAGCTAGCTAGCTAGCTATAGTACTACTTAATTACTTACCTTGGATCGAAACCATTTCAGCTATGATTTCCATTCGGCTTCCGTGACGCTGATGAACCTTACCCAAGCCCTGCCCACCGACAAAGAAAATGAATAAAGGGGTTATTAAATAGTTCATATCATGAAATGACGAACTAAATAGGCCGAGATATGTAGTTATAAATAATGATTGAAATTACCTGTTGACTATCCCATACAAGATGTTGTAGTTAGCTTTTGCTGTGAGTAGCGAGTCCAGTATTTCAACTGTTCCGGCGTCAACTTTAATGATACACAAGATCCAGTGAAATCTGCATGCACACACATTTGCATGTCTTAATTAAGCGGGCATATGTAAGCAAAAACATGTAGCTAGCTAGTAGGCAAAAACAGAGAATTTGTAGTACAAGAAAGTGTGACTCACTCGAAGTTGTAAGGAAGTAGTATATCTTCATTGTATTTGAGGCGCTTGAAGAACTCTAGCATGCTGTCCTCTACCTCTTTTTCATAATATGGATCTAATTTCCATGTGTATTCATTAACGGTGTTTGGGTCAATGAACCCAATGCCATAGCGTCCACCTTTTCTCATTTCATACATCTTCATCCTGCATAATACCACAGAAAAGAATATAGTGAGGATAATTACACGTAATGATTGATCAAAAGGATCACTACAGCTAGCTTGAGACTTAAATTACAGAAAGAAATCACTTACAGACAATAGCAACTGACGATAGATTTGTCGAGTGCGTCTTGATTGTATAACTGAAACAGTTCAGAATACTCAACGGCCACAGCTTTCTCATGGTAGTAATCATCCTTCTTGACATACACCATGAGGGACTCTCGATCGGATCTCTTGCTAATGTCCATGTACCATTGATGCAATTCATACATTCTCGTTGGGAGCTTCTTGACATTTTCTAGCTCGACCAAAGGTTGGCCCCGGACAAATTTCCGTTTTATTTCCTCCTCTGTAATCGGAGGCATGTCCTCGATCTCGAGGAGTTGTCCAACAGTGATCTTGAGTTCTTCAGCATGGATTATATGCTCCTGGGTTATTACCACATCGCCCACCTCGGGAACGTAAACTGTTTGGCCACAATTATATTGGGCGCGCGTACTGTCACGTGTTGTTGGCGGCACAACAAGCGGGGGGATCAATTGCGCCTCCTGTTTTCCCAGCTGGGCAACGGTTTTCCCGCATTTTTTGACAGCTGCTTGTTGTTTGCTCGAGCTCGAGCTCGCCTCCTTCTGTAGACGTTGTCGATGTAACTTCCTGATGTGGCGCTCATAGTCTGAGTCAACAGGCTTAGGAGCTGGTGGTTGAGCCATATGAATGAAGTGGTCAACTACTTCCACAGGCACTTTCTCCCTTGGCGGCGGTGGCGGTTTCGGTCCAAAATGGGCGTCGACTTCTGCCCGCACTATGGCATTGGTTTGCTCCTCGGTCCTATCGTAAGCCCTCACAAGAAGAGGAGTACTGAGGTTTGGACCATATTTATATTGCTTGGCTCCGCCTGTACTTCCTGTACTATGACCTCGACTCATACCGCTACGCACCATAGCTGCGGGGTGTCTCTTCTGCGATTGCTGAGGCGGCGGAGACGGCTGACGGGGCTGAGTTGGACGAGGAGGAGTGGCCTGAAGCTGTGCCGGACTTGGAGGAGGAGTGGACGTCTGACGCTGTGTCGGACTTGGAGGAGGAGTGGCCTGACACTTTGCCGGACTTGGAGGAGGAGGAGTGGCCTCACGCGTTGGTGGACTTGGAGGAGCGGGAGTCTGCTGACTCGGTGGCGGACTTCGACGAGGAGTCGGGTGACGCGGTGTCGGTGGCCTTCGAAAAATGATGCAATCCTTTCTCCATAGGATGATACGATGTTTGGCATCTCCAAGTGTGTGCTCCTCGTCACCTCCAGGAATGTCAAGCTCTAGCCCCGAATATTGGTCCGCCACCTCATCAACCAAGACACGAGCATAGCCCGCTGGAATCGGGTTGCAATGGAAGGTTGCCTCGGGGGCATTTGAAAAAGCAATGGCGTCCGCCACCTTCATGGATATGTTCTTCATTTTGATGTGTAGCTCGCAGTTAGTGTTCTCCGTGATGTCATCCACGGGGTATCTATCCAGCACTACTGCGTCGCCCGGGGTGGAACCCACGCTGCTTCTCGGCATGGATGGGGCGGTGGTATCCAAGCCTGGATCATCCGCTAGCTGCTGCAGCTGCTGAGACCCCCTTTGCTGGCTAAGTGAGTCGATCTGCTCCTGCTGCCGCTGGAATTTAGCTGCCAATTCCGCTTGACTTGCTTCTAGGCCTTGAAGGCGTTCATAGTCCCGCTTCCTCTGCTCCTCCTCCATCTTCCTCTTCTTGTCCTCCGCAATCTTCTTTCTCGCACGGGTTCTGTAGTCCGCGTTCCAGTCCGAAAACCCCTCATACCACGGAATAGCGCCCTTGCCTCGTGTTCTTCCCGGGTGTTCAGGATTTCCCAGGGCACGCGTAAGCTCGTCGTTCTCTCTGTTGGGCTGGAACACCCCCGATCGAGCCTCTTCTATTGCAACAAGTAGCGCATCCTCGGCTCCGTTCAGACATGCCTTCCTCGAAACATTGCCTGTCTTCGGGTCCAACTCCCCCCCATGCGCATAGAACCAAGTCCTGCACCTGGGGGGCCAGTTCTTAGTAACCGGAGTGACACTTGCATCCTCTATCTCTTTCTCAGACTTATCCCACTTAGGCATTGCCACCGCATAGCCACCTGGCCCCAGCTTATGGAACTTATCCTTTTTTCCGGCATTGGCCTTGTTTATTCTCGACCGTTCCTTAGCTAATTCTGAATCCTTGAATTTCACGAAATCGTCCCAATGAGCACTTTGATTCTCTAGTATCCCCTCGAATACTGGAGTCTTCCTTCCTCCCTTGACGTACTTCTCCCACGTCATTCTCTTGTGGTTCTTGAATGCAACCGCCATCTTCCTAAAAGCAGCGTCCTTGACTTTCCGCACATCTACTTCTGTGATATTATCTGGTAGGGTGAAATGTTCCATGAGAGTACCCAAAGCAGTTTTTTTTATTCTCGTCGACAAAAGTAACATCTGGACGTGGCTTTGCTGGCTTTCTCCATTCTTGAAGGGAGATCGGGAGTAGGTCCTTCACAAGAACTCCGCACTGACGAACGAACTTGTCCGCAATCTTCTTAGGCGCTAATGGTTCGCCATTAGGTTTGAATGCTTCGATATTGTACTTTACGCCCTCCTTCAACTTTTTGTTCGGGCCTCGTTTCGTCCTTTTGCCTGAAGATTTGCTCGATCCGGATGGCTGAAAGAAGAAAGATCGATTCGTTAATATATCTTCAACTCATTTAAAACATGCGATGATCACCAGATTCCTGCTTATATAAATATATATACCTCGTCGTAGTTCATGACTTCATCTTCTCGGTTGTCGCGATCGAATATCATATCACCCTCTCCGGTGTTGTTTAGAAATTCGGAGCCGTCAAAATCTTCTTCATTCTGATCATCATCTGGCCCGCGTATGATATCGAACATGGTCTGTTCTCTCTCTCTGTCGGTATTGTCCGCCATAGCTTTTATTTAACTATGCCAAAAGAAATATAAAACAATTTAGTATAATCTCGATTAATAGATATAATCTCGAATACATCGTCTCGAATAATAGATATAATCTCGAATACATCATCTCGAATACGTCGTCTCGAATAATAGATATAATCTCAATGCATCGTCTCGAATAATAGATATATATAGTCTCGAATACATCGTCTCGAATAATATATCACTAGCTAGCTAGCTAATAAAGATCGAATACTACAGAGTAATCTAGGCCACTCGCGGTTCCTAAGGTGCGGGCGGTGGACACCCAAAGAGAAGGAACCATCACTGGATCATAGCTCGGGTGATCTCCCCAAAGAACCTGCCAGGTATTGGAGAACCTGACGTCCATAGCAGCCATGTAGCGACGGACGTGCTCGTCCTCCTCCCTGACACGGCGACGTACCACCTCCGGCGGGGCCGGCTCCCTCCGCACCGAAAGTGGCCCACGCGAATGCCACCAAAGGAGATGAGGGTCAACGACGGGACCCGGGGCCGGGTTCCTCACCAAGCGTCGCGCCCCTGAAGGTAGCACCTCCCAGTGCCAGCCCGGCGGAGCCCAGTCCCGGACATGGGTCCTCTGAAGTAGGACGTCGTCGCGAACGGGTCGACGGCGAGGATGCGGGCCGGGCATCGTCGACAACAAATACTATATGCAAATTAAATGTAACACTAATTATGCTATCATTGCATATGTCAAAATTCTATATGCTATTTCATACTAATTAAGCATCTAACACTAAAAACAGAAAAAACAACTTCTATACATCCATTAAAAATAGAAAAACAACATTATATAAAAAAATTCCATACTAATTAAACACTAATTATATCCGGGCTCACTAAAAACACTAAGCATCTAACACTAAGCATTGCATATGTCAAAATTCTATATGCTATTCCATACTAATTAAACACTAAGCATCGATCTAACACTAAAAACAGAAAAACAACTTCTATGTGCGTGTGTGTGTGTTCATCATGCATGCTTGTGTGTGTATATGGGCTCGGGGGGCGGCGCCCATGGTGGCCACCGGGGGCGAGGGAGAGGGGTTAGAGGGGGAGAGCTCACAGCGGGGCGACGGCGACGGCGAGGCGACGGCCCGGGGCGTGACGGGGGCGCGGCGACGCGGGGACGGCGCGAGGACGGGCCCGGGGCGGCGACGAAGACGAGGGCGGCAACGGCGACGGGGGCGGCGATGGGGATGAGGGCGGCGACGAGGATGGGGGTGGCGACGGCAACGACGCGCGACGGGGGCGGCGTAGGACGGGGGCGGCGACGGCGTCGAACGATCGGGAAGAAACAGAGGGAGAATGAAATTTTACGAAGTGCTGTATATATAGAAGCCACCTTTAGTACCGGTTGGAGCCACCAACCGGTACTAAAGGCCTATTTTGGCCAGGCCAAGCAGCGGGAAGGGCAGGCCTTTAGTACCGGGTGGTGGTTCCAACCGGTACTAAAGACCCCCCCCCCCCCTTTAGTACCGGTTGGTGCCATGAACCGGTACTAAAGGGGGCTGGCGCAGGTGCGGTGCGCAAGTTTAGTCCCACATCGCTAGCCGAGGGGCGACCGCACTGGTTTATAAACCCCCGTGCGGTAGCTCTCTCGAGCTCCTCTCCAAAGCAGGCCTACTAGGCCTACATGTTCTATGCTGCCCTGTGGGGCCTATTGGGCTTGCGGGCCTGCATCCTGGCCCAATAACAGGTTGGGTTTCTAGTCGTATGCAGGCCGCTGTGGCCCAGTAGGTGGGCTTTTTTTTCATTTAGTTTTTTCTTTTCTGCTTTATTTATTTTGTTTTTTTATTTATAGTTGTTTTTTTGCTGTATTTAGAGTTTCTTTGTGAATATTTTTGATAGTTTTTAGAAACTTTCAGTTAGTGCCGGTAGTTTTTAAATTTGAATAGTTTATATTTTGAATTATTTGAAATTTGTGTGAATCACTAGTTTGTGAATAACTTAACTTTAAAAATACATTTTCCAGTGATTCTTTTTTGTTATGTTTAATATTAGTGTGTTTTATCATTATATTCAATTTGGTAATGCTTAAGTTATTTAAAAAATCAAATGACTTTGTAACGGATGAGTTTTCTTCCGAAACCCTGATACTTCGAAACAGATTGACCATTTTGTACACGAAGTGCATTCAGTTTTTGCGGTAACCCTCTCTACTTTTTTGCACATGCTATGTGGGTGAAATTATGATGCCATGCCAACTTTCATCCTTTTCTGAGTTCATTTGAAATGCTTTTCAACTTCAGGGTCACTTAGCTGAAAAAAACAGTAAATGCATGAAAGAATTTTCTTGCATCCCAGATCACATCCCAGATCTTTGGGTGTGAAACTTTTTCTTCGCGTCTGTCCCTTTGCGTCGTAGCCATGGAAAATCTTCATCATTTAACGGGATGCTCGGGTCAATATTCACTGTGAATGGAGCAATTTCATCAAACTTTTCATAATCTTCTGACTTGTCTGTCTTGTCATCCACTCCCACGATGTTTCTCTTCCCAGAAAGAAGTATGTGCCGCTTTGGCTCATCGTACGATGCATTCGCTTCCTTATCTTTTCTTTTTCTTGGCTTGGTAGACATGTCCATCACATAGAAAACCTGTGCCACATCATTGGCTAGGACGAATGGTTCGTCTGCATACGCAAGATTGTTGAGGTCCACTGTTCTCATTCCGTACTGCGGGTCTTCCGTTACCCCGCCTCGTGTCATATTGACCCATTTGCACCGAAACAAAGGGACCTTCAAACCACGTCGATAGTCAAGTTCCCATATGTCCTGTATATAACCATAATATGTTTCCTTTCCCGTCTTGGTTTCTGCATCAAAGCGGACACCACTGTTTTGGTTGGTGCTCTTCTTATCTTGGGCGATCGTGTAAAATGTATTACCATTTATCTCGTACCCTTTGAAAGTCATTATATTCGAAGATGGCAATTGGGACAGCAAGTACAGGTCATCTTCAATAGAGGTGTCATGCATGGTACGTGCTTGCAACCAGCTGGCGAAACTCCTAGTTTGTTCACGTGTAATCCAGTCATCAGACCGCTCCGGGTGTTTGGAGCGTAGCAAATTCTTGTGTTCATCCATATACGGAGCCACCAAGGCGGAATTCTGTAGAACTGTGTAGTGTGCTTCAGTGAGAGAATGTCCGTCCATACATATTATTTGTTCCCCTCCTAGCATGCCTTTTCCATCCAGTCTGCCCTTATGCCGCGATTCAGGAACACCAATCGGCTTAAGGTCAGGAATAAGGTCAATACAAAACTCAATGACCTCCTCATTTTGACGGCCCTTGGAGATGCTTCCTTCTGGCCTAGCACGGTTATGAACATATTTCTTTAAGACTCCCATAAACCTCTCAAAGGGGAACATATTGTGTAGAAATACAGGACCCAAAACGTTAATCTCTTCGCATAGGTGAACTAGGACGTGCGTCATGATGTTGAAGAAGGATGGTGGGAACACCAACTCGAAACTGACAAGACAGCGCACCAAATCATTCTGTAACCTTGGTATGATTTCTGGATCGATTACCTTCTGAGAGATTGCATTGAGAAATGCACATAGCTTCACAATGGCTAATCGAACGTTCTCCGGTAGAAGCCCCCTCAATGCAACCGGAAGCAGTTGCGTCATAATCACGTGGCAGTCATGAGACTTTAGGTTCTGGAACTTTTTCTCTGCCATGTTTATTATTCCCTTTATATTCGACGAGAAGCCAGACGGTACCTTAATACTGAGCAGGCATTCAAAAAAGATTTCCTTCTCTTCTTTGGTAAGAGCATAGCTTGCATGACCCTGATGTATGCCGTCTTTTCTGTGCATACGTTGCTGGTCCTCCCGTGCCTCAGGTGTATCTTTTGTCTTCCCATACACGCCCAAGAAGCCAAGCAGGGTCACACAAAGATTCTTCGTCACGTGCATCACATCGATTGCGGAGCGGACCTCGAGGTCTTTTCAATAGGGCAGGTCCCAAAATATAGATTTCTTCTTCCACATGGGTGAGCGTCCGTCAGCGTCATTCGGAACAGGTTGTCCACCAGGACCCTTTCCAAAGACCACCTTCAAATCCTTGACCATATCATGTACATCAGCACTAGTATGGTGGCGAGGCTTCGTCCGGTGATCCGCCTCACCTTTGAAATGCTTGCCTTTCTTTCTTACGGGATGCCTGCTCGGAAGAAATCGACGATGTCCCAGGTACACATTCTTCTTACAATTAGCCAAATATATACTGTCGGTATCGTCCAAACAGTGCGTGCATGCGCGGTATCCCTTGTTTGTCTGTCCTGAAAGGTTACTGAGAGCAGGCCAATCATTGATGGTCACGAACAGCAATGCCTTTAGGTCAAATTCTTCCCCCATGTGCTCATCCCATGCACGTACACCTGTTCCATTCCACAGTTGTAAGAGTTCTTCAACTAATGGCCTTAGGTACACATCAATGTCGTTGCCGGGTTGCTTAGGGCCTTGGATGAGCACTGGCATCATAATGAACTTCCGCTTCATGCACAACCAAGGAGGAAGGTTATATAAACATAGAGTCACAGGCCAGGTGCTATGGTTGCTGCTCTGCTCCCCAAAAGGATTAATGCCATCTGCGCTTAGACCAAACCATACGCTCCTTGCGTCATCTGCAAACTCCTTCCCGTACTTTCTTTCGATTTTTCTCCACTGCGATCCGTCAGCGGGTACTCTCAACTTTCCGTCTTTCTTACGGTCTTCTCTGTGCCATCGCATCGCCTTGGCATGCTCTTTGTTTTGGAACAAACGTTTCAACCGTGGTATTATAGGAGCATACCACATCACCTTGGCAGGAATCTTCTTCCTGGGGCGCCGGCCCTCGACATCACCAGGGTCATCGCAGCAGATCTTATAGCGCAATGCACCACATACCGGGCAAGCGTTCAAATCCTCGTACTCACCGCGGTAGAGGATGCAATCATTAGGGCATGCATGTATCTTCTGCACCTCTAACCCTAGAGAGCAGACAGCCTTCTTTGCTTCGTATGTACTCTCGGGCAATTCGTTGTCCTTTGGAAGCATATCCTTTATCATTACCAGCAACTTTCCAAATCCCTTGTCAGATACACCATTCTCTACCTTCCATTGCAGCAAATCCAGTGTGGTGCCCAGCTTTTTCTTGTCACCTACGCAATTCGGGTACAACAATTTTTTGTAATCCTCTAATATGCGCTGCAACTTCTTCTTCTCCAAATCACTTGCGCAGTTTCTCTTTGCATCGGCAATGGCCCGACCTAGATCATCAACGGGCTCATCTGATGCCTCTTCTTCAGCTTCTTCCCGCATTGCCGGCTCAGCTTCTTCCCGCATTACCGGCTCAGCTTCTTCCCCCATTGTTGTATCATCGTATTCAGGGAACCCATGGCCAGGATAGCTGTCGTCGTCCTCTTCTTCTTCTTCATTGTCTTCCATCATAACCCCTCTTTCTCCGTGCTTGGTCCAAACATTATAATGGGGCATGAAACCGGACTTAAACAGGTGGACGTGAATGGTTCTTGACGTAGAGTAATTGTGACCATTCTTACAGCGAGCACATGGACAAGGCATAAAACCATCCGCCCGCTTGTTTGCCTCAGCCGCAAGCAGAAAAGTATGCACGCCCTCAACGAACTGGGGAGAGCATCGGTCATCGTACATCCATTGCCGGCTCATCTTCATTACACAACACCGAATAGACCAAATTAATACAAGTTCATACAATTAATACAAGTTCATACATAAAGTTCATACAACACTCAAATCCAACAAACAAATAACTCTCTAGCTAAAGCATTTAAATGCAACAACAAATATGATCAAGATCGCAACTAAGGTAACAATGGATCCAACAGCATAATGATACCAAGCCTCACTATCGATGGCATATTTTCTAATCTTTCTAATCTTCAAGCGCATTTTCTCCATCTTGATCTTGTGATCATCGACGACATCGGCAACATGCAACTCCAATTCCATCTTCTCCCCCTCAATTCTTTTCAATTTTTCTTTCAAGTACTCGTTTTCTCTTTCAACTAAATTTAACCTCTCGGCAATAGGGTCGGTTGGAATTTCCGGTTCACATACCTCCTAGAAAAAATTTCTATGTCAACTTGATGGGCATAATTTGTCATAAACACGAAATGCAACTAGTTTTAAAAGAGAATATACATACCACATCCGAATCATAACAAGGACTAGGGCCGACGGGGACGGATATCAAAACCATGGCACTGTATGTATAACAAACAACGTACGGGTAAGATAATTATACGAGTAACTATATATCCAAATCACACAAACATTAATTTTTATATAAAATTTCATGAACAAGAGGCTCACCACAAGGTGGTGCCGGCAACGGGATGGTGCGGGCGATCGACGGTGGCTACGATGGAGATTTAGAAGGCACTAAGTAAACCACACCTACATATGCAAACTAAGTGTTATTTTTGACCTCAAATTGCATATAAATCAAATACTAGCACATATATATATCCTCCCAAATTACTAAACTCACAAATTAATCACTATATAAACCAATGCAAGAGCTAATCTAGCAATGAGAGATGAAAGGACAAAGTTGCTAACCTTTGTGATCATTTGAATGGATGAGGGCCTTCAAATCTTGACAAATTTTGGGCAAATTTTGTGATGAACTCGAGAGGAAGAAGGGAAGAACAGAGGAGAGGGAGAGGGGAAAGGGGGAAGAACAGAGTGCTGGTGGACGAAGGGTCTATGTAGGACGACCTTTAGTACCGGTTCGTGCCAAGAACCGGTACTAAAGGGGCTGGAGGGGCCCCATTCTGACAACATCCTGCCACCACTCTCATTAGTACCGGTTCGTGGCACGAACCGGTGCTAAAGGTTCGCCACGAACCGGTACTAATGAAAGCGGCCCGGCTAGCCGTTGGAACCGGCACTAATGTATACATTAGTGCCGACTCAAATACAAACCGGCACTAATGTGCTTCACGTTTGACCCTTTTTCTACTAGTGAGGTTGGTATTGATAAGGACAGATTTACTACCTTTGTAGGTAAACCGTCCACACCACAATTCGGCCGGTGACGCAACTCGCCCCAAGAATTCACTCAATTATTTATTTACTCTTGCAACGATATGGAAATAATAATATCTTGCCGAACATATTCATGAGCACAGATTGCTTCTACCTAGCTAGCTAGAAACGTCTAACTGAAATTGTGGGGGAAAACATGTAAGGTACAAAGTCGAGTACGATTAGGTCAAGTACAATGCAAAAATGTTTAGAGGTGTGGTTGTGAAGTGAATCGGTCATTTCTTAACTAGTGGTGCTTATTTGTATATCACGTACGCTTCTTTGGGCACCTCTACTATAGAAACAACCGCAATGCTTCTGTATTGGTCCCACCGAATGGAAGAGCAGCCTTCATTGAGGAAGAAAGCATGTCCAATCAGTGCATTGCTGCAGGAGCAATAGCGCAAATATAAGCATGAATTGGGAAAACATGTAAGGTACATAGTCGAATATGATTAGGTCAAATGGAATGCACCAGGCATTTCTTGAGCACCGGTGCTTATTTAGATAGCACATACACTTAATATAGTCGACTTACAGATAGCTTCTGACGTTATGGAGGAAAACATTTAAGGTACACAATCAAATATGAAAAGGTCAAATGAAATGCAAGATGCTTAGAGAGGTACTTGTAAAATGAACCAGCCATTTCATAAACACCGGTGCTTATTAAGATAGCACATACACTCATTTAGGCACCGGTGATCATACAACACATACACTTATTTAGGCACCTCTACTATATAGAAATAAGCACGGTGCTTACACAAAAGTCAATTTATTTTTACAAGCACATCTGAGAACGTTCCATTGCACATCATATTATTATTATGCATCAACTGAAATTATACTCATGCATCGTATATCTTAACTGCAAGTATAAGCTGGGAAGAACCAAGTAGCACTAAGTGGACCATGATGTGGTTCCAGTACCGTCTCAAAGGGCAAGGGCGACATTGTCCCTTTTATCATGTCGTACATGCCGCAGTAGAGGTAGCATCTGTTACGCTCGCACAGAAAGTAGATACAGTCTTCTCGAGCCCCATAGTATTGGTCGGCGCTAACGGGAAGAGACTGAGAGCAGCCAATTCGCTGAGGAAGAGAGCATGTCCCATCAGTGTATTCATCTCTCTCCATCGTCCATGGCCGCTGCTCAGGTCCACTGCCTCAAAGACCTCGAAGCGAGCCGGATGGACAAGCGAGCTCGACCCGGTAAGCCTCTTCCTCTTTTGTTTCACCATCAACAATTGATTGCCCGACGCAACCAGGTAGTAGCGAATGGTGCCATCGAAATATTGGTCCATGTTGTCCATGCTGATCACGCATTGTATGTTGACACGCTTGCTGCCGCTGATGATGTCCATGACGTAAAGACATGAAGGGCACTCGCCCACATTTGCTGCGGTGAGGAGATAGAGCTTTTCTTGAAAGAGCGCCATGTCGATTACATAATGGGCTTTGGGTTGTAGACGGCGGATCCACCGCCATTCCACGGTCGTCGTCGATTGGGGCCATTGAATACAGATCGTAACATTCTGAAAGCGCGTTTGCTCCCCTGTCCGGACGGCGACGGCGTTATCGGACATCACCACCACCTTGCGGATGTCATCGACGCCCGGCCGTCTGCAGAGGCAGTTGAGGTCGATGCGTCGAGGGGTCGTCGCCTCCCGGGAGAGAGGGTCCATCAGCGAGCACCCGTCGTCACCGTGCACGAGGAAGAGGGCGCTGCCGGTGGAGAAACGGTGGGAGACGACGCCCGGGAGGAGGACGCGGCGGTGGACCTCGCCATCGGGGAGGCTGAGGAAGGAGCCGTCGCGGAGAGCGAGCCAAGGGAGCAGCGCTGGAAGCGGAGGCTGCAGGCGCGCGCCGGCGCGCCACGAGCGGCAGACGGCGGGCATGCGGATGCGGCCGGCGTGGGACGGCACGCGCTGGATCACGAGGCTCAAAAGCTCGGACGAGAGGTCCTGCCATGGGCGACGCTGATCGCCGTGGCTCGGCGGCGGTAGTGCCCCCAGCGCCCTATGTCTTTGCCCTAGATGGGTCTGATCGATCCTCTAGTTCCTTGATCGTAAATCCTTCTTGATTGACTCAATTATACTGTATAGGAGAGTCCAATCCAAGCGCGCACGAACAACGCACGCGGCACGAACGTTTCTATTTGAGAAAAATAATGTTTTTGTCCTGCCAAAAATACAGACTTGGTCCCTCAAGATATTTTTTATACATTTGGTCCTTCAATCAAGTCTTAAAATCGGACAAGTTTGTCCAAAACTAGATTTAAAGTATGTTGACCGGCTTGACCATGTTTGACCGGGTTTGACCTCGTTGATCAGGTTTGACTGGGAACAGTAAATTTAAGGAAAAAAACAGAAAAACTCTGAAATTTTGGGGAAACCAAGATGCTTGGGTGCGTCAAAACTTGTGTGCTGTTTCGACATCCGAGGAGCTTGTGGCAAAAAAAACTAATTTTGCCTAAGAAAAGCCAAATTTTGTTATTTTTTTGCTAGAGCTCCTCAGATATTATTTGACAAAAAAAATTACACGCACCAAGCGCATCCAAGCATGTTGTTTGTTACATAATTTCAGATTTTTTAATTTGTTTGCTATTTTTTTAATTTATTTTTTTCGGTCAAACCTAGTCAACGTGCTCAAAATCTGATTTTGGACCAAACTTATCCCGTTTACTTGAAGGACCAAACATATACCAAAAAATCTTGAGGGACCAAATCTATACTTTTGGGGGATTTGAAGGACAAAAAATTTACTTTTCTCCAAATACTCATATATATATATATATATATATATATATTGAAAATAAATAAATTGGTTCTCCTTAAATTGGAGTAACTAGCAAACATGCTCGTGCGTGGGAATGAGAGAAACTTTTCGCATGTTTCATAGATTCATATTATTTGTTTGAACATAGTGCCTCATCCATGTTGTCGTTTATCCTTCTTCTCGCCTTCATCGTTCATTGTCGTCGGGTCCACCCGATCGCAATGCATTGACCGTGGTCATGGGACACAAGTGACATGACACCACTCCATCAAAGTCAATGTCTAATAGTTTTAAAACTAATCTCTTTGAGCTGGACGTGACGGTCACCCTTCCCGAGCTTAGCCTACACCTAGTCCGTGCATCTCTCTCATACACCCACTCACTTTTAAATTGTATATATTGTTTCTGAAAATGCATTAACCTTCTTTTAAAACACATAAACACTTTTAAAATCACATGAGCATTCTTAAAGAGCATAAATATTTTTTAAATGATCAATATATTTGTAAGCACGTGGACACTTTTTAGAATTACATGGTTTTTAAGAAAAGGGCAATCATTTTGTCAAATTATATGAAAATTATTTTAACACGTGAACATTTTTCTTAAAACTACACAAACAATTTTAAATGCATGAGCACTTATTTAAAATTATATACTACTGTTGAAAAGGTGCAAAAATATAAGATTTTAACACTTTTCTTGAAAACTACACGCATTATTCGGATCTGGAGTGCATCAAATGCTTTTGGTGTAAACAATAAAATAAAATAAAATTGACTATTTTTGTGCCATACTTTAGAAAATGTTTGTTGTGCATACAAAATTCCATCACAAAATCATATTGGTTGAAGGCGTGGTAGAAAAAACCGATGCTCTGACTTATGAATGTGATTTTGTGACCAAATTTTACATGCACAACAAATATTTCTTAGAGCATGCCACAACTTTTATTACTGTTCACATCATAAGCAGTTGAGCATGGCTATAGAAAGGTACTTTCGCCTTAAGAGCTTGATACCCCCGGGACCTCCTATGTGCCGCTTACTGCGGCAAAGAGGCGCAGTTTCGCACAGGAGACGGATCAACTGGGCCGGCCCATTTGCTGTCCTTGCGGATTGAAAGATCGCAAAAAGAAAAAAGGGCACGCTAACTAGAAATCAAACCCACGACCTGCTACAGTTGCCCGCAATGCGCTAGCCACTACAACAAAAGAGTTACTTTGAAAGAATTGCAGCGTGACTATTAAAGAACTATAGACAGATGCGAAAAAAAAAGTTCACCAAATTACTTTTAAATATAAAATTTGAGGGTGAGCGATCAAACTTTTGAATAAATACACATAAAAGGGAACAATTTTTGAAGTTCTAGAACATCTTTATATTTGTGAAAAAAAATCGAAACAGGAACATTCGATTTTCAAAATTTCCATACATTTTTTAATTTATGAACAAAATTTAAACATGTGAACATTTTTTAGAATTTCTGAACAAATATTAAAAATGGGAAATTTTTGAAAACAAATAACTTTTGGTTTGTGAACAAAATTTAAAAAGGTGAACATTTTTTGAATTACCGAACATTTTTAAAATGAAGCAAACAATTCTTTGAAATTTATGGAAAAAATTTGAGAACAGAAACATTTTCTATAAGAATGAACAAAATTTGTAAAATTCGAACATTTTTTAAAAAAAATGTGAGAAAGAAAAATGAAATTGAAAAGAAAAAATAAACAGACAGAAAAAAGAAACGAAAATGAAGAACAAATTTAATAATGGAAAATCTTTTTGAAAATCTCAAACAACTTTGGAAATATGAACATTTTTTTTAAAACAGCAACATTTTTTGAAAACTTGAACATATTTTTCAATATGTGAACAATTTTTAAAACTTTGAACATTTTTGTGAAAAACGAACATTGATGAAATGCTAACAAAATTTGAATACTTTGAAAAATTATTAAACATTTTTAAAATTATGAAAAATGAAAAAGCAAAGAAAAAGGGAAAATAAAGAAAAGAAACAGAAAAAAGGAAAAAATATTTAAAAAACTTGAAAAACAGAAAAGGAAAAGATAGAGAAAAAACTAAACAGGCAAAAAGAAAAACGAGAAAAAAATGTTAGGAAGCTTCTAGAAGTTTCCCAAAACCGGAAAAAATCGGCTGGGAACAAGAGGTTCCTAAAACCGGGATCATCGAAACGTTTTATTGGCCGGCCCACGCCCGAAACGCTCGTTCGATCTTCTTGTGCGTCGCCCCGACATTTTGCCGCAGCAACCTGAAAAAGTCTTTCTTCCACCCTTCTAGGAAGGCCACTTATTGTCGGGGAACGTAGTA
The DNA here is from genome assembly GCA_034509565.1 of Triticum monococcum. Taxonomy (NCBI): domain Eukaryota; kingdom Viridiplantae; phylum Streptophyta; class Magnoliopsida; order Poales; family Poaceae; genus Triticum; species Triticum monococcum. The sequence goes on along the minus strand of CM067843.1, from coordinate 57,268,776 downwards.
ATTTCAAAAAAAAAAATTCTATGCACACGCAAGATCATGGTGATGCATAGCAACGAGAGGGAAGAGTGTTGTCTACATACCCTCATAGACCGTTCGCGGAAGCGTTATATCAACGCCGTTGATGTAGTCGTACGTCTTCACGATCCGACCGGTCCAAGTACCGAAAGCACGGCACCTCCGAGTTCTGCACACGTTCGGCTCGGTGACGTCCTCGCCTTCTCGATCCAGCAAGAGGGGTGAAGTAGTAGATGAGTTCCGGCAGCACGACGACGTGATGACGGTGTTGGTGAAGAACAATCTCCGCAGGGCTTCGCCTAAGCACTACGAAAACTATGACGGAGGATAAACTAGAGGGAACGGGGTTGCCGGCACATGGCTTGGTGTTTCTTGATGTGTCTTGGGTGCTAGCCCTACCCCTCTATTTATATGTTGAGCCTTGGGGTCGAAACTTGGAGTAAAAGCCTCCACAAAGTCGGTTTCACCCGAAAGGCAAGAGTCTGATGTCTACTACACAACCTTCTTCTTGTAGATATTGTTGGGCCTCCAAGTGGAGAGGTTTGAAGGACAGTAGCAAATTTCCCTCAAGTGGATGACCTAAGGTTTATCAATCCATAGGAGGCGTAGGATGAAGATGGTCTCTCTCAAGCAACCCTACAACCACATAACAAAGAGTCTCTTGTGTCCCCAACACACCCAATACAATGGTAAATTGTATAGGTGCACTTGTTCGGCGAAGAGATGGTGATACAAGTGGTATATGGATAGTAGATATGGGTATTTGTAATCTGAAATTATAAAAACAACAAGGTAACTAATGATAAAAGTGAGCACAAATGGTATTGCAATGCGTTGAAACAAGGCCTAGGGTTCATACTTTCACTAGTGCAAGTCCTCTCAACAATAATAACATAATTGGATCATATAACTATCCCTCAACATGCAACAAAGAGTCACTCCAAAGTCACTAATAGCGGAGAACAAACGAAGAGATTATGGTAGGGTATGAAACCACCTCAAAGTTATTCTTTCCAATCAATCCGTTGGGCTATTCCTATAAGTGTCACAAACAGCCCTAGAGTTCGTACTAGAATAACACCTTAAGACACAAATCAACCAAAACCCTAATGTCACCTAGATACTCCAATGTCACCTCAAGTATCCGTGGGTATGAATATATGATATGCATCACACAATCTCAGATTCATCTATTCAACCAACACATAGAATCTCAAAGAGTGCCCCAAAGTTTCTACCAGAGAATCACGACGAAAACGTGTGCCAACCCCTATGCATAGGTTCATGGGCAGAACCCGCAAGTTGATAACCAAAACATACATCAAGTGAATCACGTGGTATCCCATTGTCACCACAGATACGCACGGCAAGACATACATCAAGTGTTCTCAAATCTTTAAAGACTCAATCCAATAAGATAACTTCAAAGGGGAAACTCAATCCATTACAAGAGAGTAGAGGGGGAAGAAACATCATAGTATCCAAATATAATAGCAAAGCTCGCGATACATCAAGATCGTATCACCTCAAGAACACGAGAGAGAGAGAGAGAGAGAGATCAAACACATAGCTACTGGTACATACCCTCAGCCCCGAGGGAGAACTACTCCCCCCTCGTCATGGAGAGCACCGGGATGATGAAGATGGCCACCGGAGAGGGGTTTTCCCCTCCGGCAGGGTGCCAGAACGGGTGTAGATTGGCTTTCGGTGGCTATGGAGGCTTCTGGCGGCGGAACTCCCGATCTATTGTGCTCCCAGCTGTTTTTAGGGTATATGGAGATATATAGGCGGAAGAAGTACGTCAGGGGAGCCACGAGGGGACCACGAGGGTGGAGGGCGCGTCCAGGGGGGTGGGCGTGCCCCCTGCCTCGTGGCCTCCTTGTTGCTTCCCTTATGTGGACTCCAAGTCTCCCGAGTTGCTTTCCTTCCAAAATAAGTTCCGTGAAGTTTCAGGTCAATTGGACTCCGTTTGATTTTCCTTTTCTGCGATACTCTAAAACAAGGAAAAAACAGAAACTGGCACTGGCACTGGCACTGGGCTCTAGGTTAATAGGTTAGTCCCAAAAATCATATAAAATAGCATATAAATGCATATAAAACATCCAAGGTTGATAATATAATAGCATGGAACAATCAAAAATTATAGATACGTTGGAGACATATCAGCATCCCCAAGCTTAATTCATGCTCGTCCTCGAGTAGGTAAATGATAAAAACAGAATTTTTGATGTGGAATGCTACCTAACATATTTATCCATGTAATTCTCTTTATTGTGGCAAGAATATTCACATCCATAAGATTCAAGACAAAATTTTAATATTGACATAGAAATAATAATACTTCAAGCATACTAACCAAGTAATCATGTCTTCTCAAAATAACATGGCCAAAGAAAGCTATCCCTACAAAATCATATAGTCTGGCTATGCTCCATCTTCACCACACAAAATATTTAAATCATGCACAACCCCGATGACAAGCCAAGCAATTGTTTCATACTTTTGATGTTCTCAAACTTTTTCAATCTTCACGCAATACATGAGCATGAGCCATGGACATAGCACTATAGGTGGAATAGAATGGTGGTTGTGGAGAAGACAAAAAGGAGAAGATAGTCTCACATTAACTAGGTGTATCAACGGGCTATGGAGATGCCCATCAATAGATATCAATGTGAGTGAGTAGGGATTGTCATGCAACGGATGCACTAGAGCTATAAAATTATGAAAGCTCAAAAGAAACTAAGTGGGTGTGCATCCAACTTGCTTGCTCATGAAGACCTAGGGCATTTTGAGGAAGCCCATCATTGGAATATACAAGCCAAGTTCTATAATGAAAGATTACCACTAGTATATGAAAGTTACAACATAGGAGACTCTCTATCATGAAGATCATGGTGCTACTTTGAAGCACAAGTGTGGTAAAAGGATAGTAGCATTGCCCCTTCTCTCTTTTTCTCTCATTTTTTCTTTTTCTTTCTCTTTTTTTTATTTGGGGCTTTTCTCTTTTTATGGCCTCTTTTCTTTTTCTCTTTTTTTATTTGGGCTTCTTTGGCCTCTTTTATTTATTTATTTTCTTCCGGAGTCTCATCCCGACTTATGGGGGAATCATAGTCTCCATCATCCTTTCCTCACTGGGACAATGCTCTAATTATGATGATCATCACACTTTTATTTACTTACAACTCAAGAATTACAACTCGATACTTAGAACAAGATATGAATTTATATGAATGCCTCCGGCGGTGTACCGGGATGTGCAATGACTCATGAGTGACATGTATGAAAGAATTATGAATGGTGGCTTTGCCACAAATACGATGCCAACTACATGATCATGCTAAGCAAATATGACAATGATGGAGGGTGTCATAATAAACAGGACGGTGGAAAGTTGCATGGCAATATATCTCGCAATGGCTATGGAAATACCATAATAGGTAGGTATGGTGGCTGTTTTGAGGAAGGTATATGGTGGGTTTATGGTACCGGCGAAAGTTGCGCGGTACTAGAGAGGCTAGCAATGGTGGAAGGGTGAGAGTGCGTATAATCCATGGAATCAACATTAGTCATAAAGAACTCACATACTTATTGCAAAAATCTATTAGTTATAGAAACAAAGTACTATGTGCATGCTCCTAGGGGGATAGGTTGGTAGGAAAAGACCATCGCTCATCCCCGACCGCCACTCATAAGGAAGACAATCAATAAATAAATCATGCTCCAACTTCATCATATAACGGTTCACCATACGTGCATGCTACGGGAATCACAAACTTCAACACAAGTATTTCTCAAATTCACAACTACTCAACTAGCATAACTCTAATATTACCATCTCCATATCTCAAAACAATCATCAAGTATCAAACTTCTCATAGTATTCAATGCACTTTAAGAAAATTTTACTAATCTTGAATACCTAGCATATTAGGATTCTAAGCAAATTACCATGCTATTTAAGACTATCAAAATAATCTAAGTGAAGCATGAGAGTTCATCTATTTCTATAAAATAAAACCACCACCGTGCTCTAAAAAGATATAAGTGAAGCACTAGAGCAAATACCAAACTACTCCGAAAGATATAAGTGAAGATCAATGAGTAGTCGAATAATCATGCAACTATATGAAGACTCTCTAACATTTAAGGATTTCAGATCTTGATACTTTATTCAAACAGCAAGCAAAACAAAATAAAATAAAATGACACTCCAAGCAAAACACATATCATGTGGCGAATAAAAATATAGCTCCAAGTAAAATTTCCGATGAACGAAGACGAAAGAGGGGATGCCTTCCGGGGCATCCCCAAGATTAGGCTTTTTGTTGTCCTTGAATATTACCTTGGGGTGCCTTGGGAATCCCCAAGCTTAGGCTCTTGCCACTCCTTATTCCATAGTCCATCGAATCCTTACCCAAAACTTGAAAACTTCACAACACAAAACTTAACAGAAAACTCGTAAGCTCCGTTAGCGAAAGAAAACAAAAGACCACTTCAAGTTACTATAATGAACTCATTCTTTATTTATATTGGTGCTAAACCTAATGTATTCCAACTTCTATATGGTTTATAAAATATTTTACTAGCCATAGATTCATCAAAATAAGCAAACAACACACGAAAAACAGAATCTGTCAAAAACAGAACAGTCTGTAGTAATCTGTAACTAAAGCAAACTTTTGGAACCCCAAAAATTATAAAATAAATTTATGGACTGAGGAATTTATCTATTAATCATCTTAAAAAATAATTAACTAAATAGCACTCTCCAATAAAAAATGGCAGCAATTCTCGTGAGCGCTAAAGTTTCTGTTTTTGACAACATGATCAACAAGACTTTCCCCAAGTCTTCCCAAAGGTTCTACTTAGCACAAAGACTAATTAAAAGCATAAAACCACATCTAAACAGAGGCTATATGAATTATTTATTACTAAACAGGAACAAAAATTAAAGAACAAGGATTGGGTTGCCTCCCAACAAGCGCTATTGTTTAACGCCCCTAGCTAGGATGATGAGTTCAATGATGCTCACATAAAATATAAGAATTGAAACATAAAGAGAGCATCTTGAAGAATATGACTAGCACATTTAAGTCTAACCCTCTTCCTATGCATAGGGGTTTTGTGAGCAAACAACTTATGGGAACAATAATCAACTTGCATAGGAAGGTAAAACAAGCATAACTTCAAAATTTTAAGCACATAGAGAGGAAACTTGATATTATTGCAATTCCTACAAGCATATATTCCTCCCTCATAATAATTTTCAGTAGTATCATGAATGAATTCAACAATATAACCAGCACCTAAAGCATTCTTTTCATGATCTACAAGCATAGAAATTTTATTACTCTCCACATAAGCAAAATTCTTCTCATTCGGGATAGTGGGAGTATCATAAGAGACTTGAATACTATAAATTGTTTCCACATTAAAATAGTAATGTTCAGAGAAGGGGTAACCATAATCATGACAAGTTTTATAAATATAATTACTACTTTTTATAGCATAAGTATCATCACAATAATCATCATAGATAGGAGGCATGCTATCATCATTATAAATTTGCATATCAAAACTTGGGAGACTAAAAATATCGTCATTAAACATAGCTTCTCCAAGCTTGTGGCTTTGCATATCATTAGCATCATGGATATTCAAGGAATTTATACTAACAACATTGCAATCATGCTCATCATTCAAATATTTAGTGCCAAACATTCTAATGCATTCTTCTTCTAGCACTTGAGAACAATTATCGAAAACCTTATTCTCACGATAGATATTAAAAAGATAAAGCGTATGAGGCAAACATAATTCCATTTTTTTTCTTTTATAAACTAAACTAGTGATAAAACAAGAAACTAAAAGATTCGATTGCAAGATCTAAAGATATACCTTCAAGCAATCACCTCCCTGGCAACGACGCTAGAAATTGAGCTTGATGTCTACTACACAACCTTCTTCTTGTAGACGTTGTTGGGCCTCCAAGTGCAGAGATTTGTAGGACAGTAGCAAATTTCCCTCAAGTGGATGACCTAAGGTTTATCAATCCGTGGGAGGTGTAGGATGAAGATGGTCTCTCTCAAGCAACCCTGCAACCAAATAACAAAGAGTCTCTTGTGTCCCCAACACACCCAATACAATGGTAAATTGTATAGGTGCACTAGTTCAGCGAAGAGATGGTGATACAAGTGGTATATGGATAGTAGATATGGGTATTTGTAATCTGAAATTATAAAAATAGCAAGGTAACTAATGATAAAAGTGAGCACAAACGGTATTGCAATGCGTTGAAACAAGGCCTAGGGTTCATACTTTCACTAGTGCAAGTCCTCTCAACAATAATAACATAATTGGATCATATAACTATCCCTCAACATGCAACAAAGAGTCACTCCAAAGTCACTAATAGCGGAGAACAAACGGAGAGATTATGGTAGGGTATGAAACCACCTCAAAGTTATTATTTCCAATCAATCCGTTGGGCTATTCCTATAAGTGTCACAAACAGCCTTAGAGTTCGTACTAGAATAACACCTTAAGACACAAATCAACTAAAACCCTAATGTCACCTAGATACTCCAATGTCACCTCAAGTATCCGTGGGTATGATTATACGATATGCATCACACAATCTCAGATTCATCTATTCAACCAACACATAGAACCTCATAGAGTGCCCCAAAGTTTCTACCGGAGAATCACGATGAAAACATGTGCCAACCCCTATGCATAGGTTCATGGGCGGAACCCGCAAGTTGATCACCAAAACATACATCAAGTGAATCACGTGGTATCCCATTGTCATCACAGATACGCACGGCAAGACATACATCAAGTCTTCTCAAATCTTTAAAGACTTAATCCAATAAGATAACTTCAAAGGGGAAACTCAATCCATTACAAGAGAGTGGAGGGGGGAAGAAACATCATAGTATCCAAATATAATAGCAAAGCTCGCGATACATCAAGACCGTATCACCTCAAGAACAAGAGAGAGAGAGAGAGAGAGATCAAGCGCATAGCTACTGGTACATACCCTCATCCCCGAGGGAGAACTACTCCCTCCTCGTCATGGAGAGCACCCGGATGATGAAGATGGCCACCGGGGAGGGGTTTTCCCCTCCGGCAGGGTGCCAGAACGGGTCTAGATTGGCTTTCGGTGGCTACGGAGGCTTCTGGCGGCGGAACTCCTGATCTATTGTGGTCCCGGATGTTTTTAGGGTATATGGAGATATATAGGCGGAAGAAGTACGTCAGGGGAGCCATGAGGGGCCCACGAGGGTGGAGGGCGCGCCCCCTGCCTCGAGGCCTCCTCGTTGCTTCCCTTACGTGGACTCGAAGTCTCCCGGGTTGCTTTCCTTCCAAAAATAAGTTCCGTAAAGTTTCAGGTCAATTGGACTCCGTTTGATTTTCCTTTTCTGTGATACTCTAAAACAAGGAAAAAACAGAAACTGGCACTGGGCTCTAGGTTAATAGGTTAGTCCCAAAAATCATATACACTAGTAGAAAAAGGGGCTATGGTCCAGGCCGCCTCAGCCCATTAGTCCCGGTTCAGTCTTGAACCGGGACCAATGTGGGCATTGGTCCCGGTTCGTGAGCCCAGGGGGCCGGCCGGGCCACGTGGGCCATTGGTCCCGGTTTGTATGGACCTTTTGGTCCTGGTTGGTGGGATGAACCGGGACCAAAGGGCCTCCCTCCTGGCCCACCACCATTGGTCCCGGTTTTTGGCATGAACCGGGACCAAAGGCTCCCCTTTAGTCCCGGTTCATGCCACAAACCGGGACCAATGAATTGCCTATATATACCCCCTCACGCAAGAGCAGAGCACAGTGCACTATTTTTTCTGGCCGAGGGGGAGAGGCCTTTGTGGTGCTCTAGCTCACCTCCTATGCACATGAGGTGTTCGATGGAATGCCCTAGCCACACTACTTAAGCTTTCTCCTCTCGAAGCTCGACCTCCAAGCTCCATTTTCCTCGAGATTTGTCTAGATTTAGCGGTCCGTCACGCCACGTCCCCGTCTTCACCGCCGTCGATCACCCGCGCCGATCTCATCACCGACACCACCGTGGTGAGCCTCTTGTTCTTATCTTCTTTCTGAAAGGAAAAATATTCTTACTTGTATGTTTAGATAGATACTTGTATCATTTTCTTACATTTATTATTGCATCTTATATAGTGCGATGGTTTTGGTATCCGCCCCTGTCGGCCCTCGTCCTGTCTATGATTCGGATGTGGTATGTATATTATCTTTATAACTATTGGTTCATTTATTGTTTATGAAAATTATGCCGACCAACGTGACATAGATTTTATTTATCTAGGATGTATGTGAATCGGAAATGCCAATCGACCCTATTGTCGAGAGGTTAAATTTAGTTGAAGAAGAAAACAATTTGTTGAAGGAAAAAATAAAAAAAATTGAGGAGGAGAAGATGATATTGGAGTTGCATGTTGCGGATGTCGTCGATGATCACAAGATCAAGATGGATGCAATGCGCTTGAAGATTAGAAAGATTAGAAAACATGCCATTCATACCGAGGCTTGGTATCATTATGCCGTTGGATCAATTGTTACCTTGGTTGCGATTATGATCGCATTTGTTTTCGCATTGAAATGTTTTACATAGTTTCAATGTATGGTTTAATTAATTAGATGCTCTGGAGAGCTATATGTTGTTAGATGAGAACTATGTATGTACTTTGGTTTTAATGTGATGATGAACTTCTATTAATTTGGACACTTAATTATATATAATGCACGCAGATGAACCGGCAATGGATGTACGGTGACAGACACACCCGCGAGTACATTAAGGGCGTGCATGAGTTTCTCGATGCGGCTGAGGCAAACAAGCAGAATGGTTTTATGTGTTGTCCATGCACTGAATGTGGGAATACGAGGTCTTACTCTAACTGGAAAATCCTTCACTCCCACCTGCTTTACAAGGGTTTCATGCCACACTATAATGTTTGGACGAGGCACGGAGAAATAGGGGTTATGATGGAAGACGGCGAAGAAGAAGAGTACGATGACAACTATGTGCCCCCTGAATACGGTGATGCTGCAACGGGGGGAGCTGGTGAAGATCAAGAGGAACCAGACGATGTGCCCAATGATGCTGCCACGGGTGAAGCTGCTGAAGATCAAGAGGAACCAGACGATGTGCCCGATGATGATGATCTCCGCCGGGTCATTGTCGATGCAAGGACGCAATGCATTAGTCAAAAGGAGAAGCTGAAGTTCGATCGCATGTTAGAGGATCACAAAAAAGGGTTATACCCATATTGCGAAGATGGCAACACAAAGCTCGGTACCGTACTGGAATTGCTGCAGTGGAAGGCAGAGAATGCTGTGGCTGACAAAGGATTTGAGAAGCTACTGAAAATATTGAAGAAGAAGCTTCCAAAGGATAACGAATTGCCCGACAGTACATACGCAACAAAGAAGGTCGTATGCCCTCTAGGATTGGAGGTGGAGAAGATACATGCATGCCCTAATGACTGCATCCTCTACCGCGGTGCATACAAGGATCTGAACGCATGCCCGGTATGCGGTGCGTTGCGGTATAAGATCAGACGAGATGACCCCGGTGATGTTGACGGCGAGCCCCTCAGGAAGAGGGTCCCTGCAAAGGTGATGTGGTATGCTCCTATAATACCACGGTTGAAATGTCTGTTCAGAAACGAAGAGCATGCCAAGTTGATGCGATGGCACAGTGAGAACGGAAAGAAAGATGGGAAGTTGAGAGCACCCGCTGACGGGTCGCAGTGGAGAAAAATCGAGAGAAAGTACTGGGATGAGTTTGCAAAGGACCCAAGGAATGTATGGTTTGCTTTAAGCGCGGATGGCATTAATCCTTTCGGGGAGCAGAGCAGTAATCACAGCACCTGGCCCGTGACTCTATGTATGTATAACCTTCCTCCTTGGATGTGCATGAAGCGGAAGTTCATTATGATGCCAGTTCTCATCCAAGGCCCTAAGCAACCCGGCAACGAAATTGATGTGTACCTAAGGCCATTAGTTGAAGAACTTTTACAGCTGTGGAATGGAGACGGTGTACGTACGTGGGATGAGCACAGACATGAGGAATTTAACCTTAAGGCGTTGCTGTTCGTGACCATCAACGATTGGCCCGCTCTCAGTAACCTTTCAGGACAGACAAACAAAGGATACCACGCATGCACGCACTATTTAGATGACACTGAAAGTATATACCTGGACAAATGCAGGAAGAATGTGTACCTGGGCCATCGTCGATTTCTTCCGACCAACCATCAATGTCGAAAGAAAGGCAAGCATTTCAAAGGCGAGGCAGATCACCGAAAGAAGCCCGCCATGCGCACCGGTGATCACGTGCTTGCTATGGTCAATGATTTACCCTACGTCATCTTTGGAAAGGGTCCCGGTGGACTAGCTGTTCCGAATGACGCTGAGGGACACGCACCCATGTGGAAGAAGAAATCTATATTTTGGGACCTACCCTACTGGAAAGACCTAGAGGTCCGCTCCTCAATCGACGTGATGCACGTGACGAAGAACCTTTGCGTGAACCTGCTAGGCTTCTTGGGCGTGTATGGGAAGACAAAAGATACGCCGGAGGCACGGGAGGACCTGCAACGTTTGCACGAAAAAGACGACATGCCTCCGAAGCAGTATAAAGGTCCTGCCAGCTACGCTCTTACGAAAGAAGAGAAATAAATCTTCTTTGAATGCCTGCTTAGTATGAAGGTCACGACTGGCTTCTCATCGAATATAAAGGGAATAATAAATATGCCAGAGAAAAAGTTTCAGAACCTAAAGTCTCATGACTGCCACGTGATTATGACGCAACTGCTTCCGGTTGCATTGAGGGGGCTTTTACCGGAAAACGTCCGATTAGCCATTGTGAAGCTATGTGCATTCCTCAATGCAATCTCTCAGAAGGTGATCGATCCAGAAATGGTACCAAGGCTAAGGAGTGATGTGGCGTAATGTCTTGTCAGTTTCGAGCTGGTGTTCCCACCATCCTTCTTCAATATCATGACGCACGTCCTAGTTCATCTAGTCGACGAGATTGTCATACTGGGGCCCGTATTTCTACACAATATGTTCCCCTTTGAGAGGTTCATGGGAGTCCTAAAGAAATATGTCCGTAACCGCGCTAGGCCAGAAGGAAGCATCTCCATGGGCCATCAAACAGAGGATGTTATCGGGTTTTGTGTTGACTTCATTCCTGGCCTTAACAAGATAGGTCTCCCTAAATCGCGGTATGAGGGGAGACTGACTGGAAAAGGCACTCTTGGAAGAGACTCAATAATATGCAGGGACGGATATTCTTGGTCTCAAGCACACTACACAGTTCTACAGAACTCTACCTTGGTGACCCCGTATGTCGATGAACACAAGAACAGTCTGCGCTCCAAACACCCGGAGCAATGCGACGACTGGATTACATGTGAACACATCAGGACTTTCAGCAGTTGGTTGGAAACACGTCTCAGAGGTGACAACACTGTTTGTGATGAGTTGTACTTGTTGTCCAGGGGACCATCTTTGACTGTATTGACTTACAAAGGATACGAGATAAATGGGAATACATTTTACACGATCGCCCAAGATCAAAAGAGCACCAACCAAAACAGCGGTGTCCGCTTTGATGCAGCAACTGAGAGCGGAAAGGACACATATTATGGTTACATAGTGGACATATGGGAACTTGACTACGGACCTGATTTTAAGGTCCCTTTGTTTAAGTGCAAATGGGTCATTCTGTTTGGCGGCGGCGTACAGGTAGACCCACAGTACGGAATGACAACAGTGGATCTGAAAAATCTTGGGTACACTGACGAACCGTTCGTCCTAGCCAATGATGTGGCACAGGTTATCTATGTGAAGGACATGTCTACCAAACCGAGAAAAAGAAAAGATAAGGAAGCGAATACATCATACGATGAGCCAAAGCGCCACATAGTTCTTTCAGGAAAAAGGGACATCCTGGGAGTGGACGGCAAGACAGACATGTCTGAAGATTATGAAAAGTTTCATGAAATTCCTCCCTTCAATGTCAAGGCTGACCCAAGCATCCTGATAAACAATGAAGATTATCCATGGTTACGGCGCAATAAGCAAATGACACAAGCGAAGAAAAAGTGAAGACTTTCTCCCGCAACTATTATGATGATACCATGCCAACTTTGTAACAGATGATCTTTCGTCCGAAACTCAGATACTTCGAAAGAGATTGTTCGTTTTGTACACGAAGTGCATCCAGTTTTTTCCGTAACCATCTCAACTTTGTTGCACATGCTATGTGGGTGAAATGATGATACCATGCCAACTTTCAACCTTTTCGGAGTTCATTTGAAATGCTTTTCAATTTCAGGGTCTTATAGCTCAAAAAAATCAATAAATCCATGAAAAATAACAAATGAAGTCAGAAAGGGTTGAAAATTGATGATGTGTCTTTGAATGGTGCATTTTGAACACAGAAAAAATATGGAGTTCAAATAAGTTCAAGAAAATGAAATCCCTTTGTAACAGATGATCTTTCGTCCGAAACCCTGATACTTCGAAAGAGATTGTCCGTTTTGCACACGAAGTGCATCCACTTTTTGCCGTAACCATCTCAACTTTGTTGCACATGCTATGTGGGTGAAATGATAATACCATGCCAACTTTCAACCTTTTCGGAGTTCATTTGAAATGCTTTTCAATTTCAGGGTCTTATAGCTCAAAAAATCAATAAATGCATGAAAAGTAACAAATGAAGTCAGAAAGGGTTGAAAATTGATGATGTGTCTTTGAATGATGCATTTTGAACACAGAAAAAATATGGAGTTCAAATAAGTTCAAGAAAATGAAATCCCTTTGTAACAGATGATCTTTCGTCCGAAACCCTGATACTTCGAAAGAGATTGTCCGTTTTGTACACGAAGTGCATCCAGTTTTTGCCGTAACCATCTCAACTTTGTTGCACATGCTATGTGGGTGAAATGATGATACCATGCCAACTTTCAACCTTTTCGGAGTTCATTTGAAATGCTTTTCAATTTCAGGGTCTTATAGCTCAAAAAAATCAATAAATGCATGAAAAATAACAAATGAAGTCAGAAAGGGTTGAAAATTGATGATGTGTCTTTGAATGGTGCATTTTGAACACAGAAAAATATGGAGTTCAAATAAGTTCAAGAAAATGAAATCCCTTTGTAACAGATGATCTAACTTCATAGTAAAGTTATTCATAAACTAGCGATTCACATACATTTTAAAACTATAAGTATTTAGTACAAATAAAAAAATAAAAAGCAAAAAATAAAACAAAAGAAGAAAACAAAAAAAATTAAATTATAAGTAAAATAAAACTATAAGTATCACTAAAAAACTGTAAGTAATTAAACTAAAATAAAACTATAATATTCTTCAAATTTTTAAAAATTCAAATTTAAACTATTTAAAATTTAAAACTAATGGCACTAACAGAAAGTTTATAATTTTTGTGACCTAAAAGCAAAAAAGAAATCACTAAAAAACTGTAAGTACTTAGTTTTAAGTAGAAATAAAAAATAAATAGAAAAAAATTCTAATTTTATAGTAAAGTTATTCATAAACTAGTGATTCACACAAATTTTTAAAAATTCAAATTTAAACTATTTAAAATTTAAAACTAATGGCACTAATAGAAAGTTTATAATTTTTGTGACCTAAAAGCAAAAAATAAAAAACCAAAAAAATGTAGAAATAAAAAAGAAAAAAAATGCCACCTACTGGGCCTCCACGGCCTGAATACGACTAGAAACCCTACATGGGCCAGGATTCAGGCCCGCAGCAGACACAGTAGGCCCACAGGCATTGCAATGACAGGTTAGGCCCAAAAGCCTGCAGTTGAGAGGAGCTCAGGAGGGTGGGCGCAGCAGCGCTTATAAACCACTCCAGAGCCCTCTCAACTAGCGATGTGGGACTAAACTTTTGGACGCGGGGCGCACAAGGGCATTGGTCCCGGTTGGTGGCACCAACCGGGACTAAAGGGGGCATTGGTCACGGTTCGTGGCACCAACCGTGACCATTGCCCCCCTTTAGTCCCGGTTCTTGCCACCAACCGGGACCAAAGGCCGCTGCTTCCCGCCCTTTGGGCTGCTGAAAATTGGCCTTTGGTCCCGGTTGGTGGCAAGAACCGGGACCATAGGTAGGCATTCGTCCCGGTTCGTGGCACGAACCGAGACCAAAGGTGTGGCTATATAAGCCCATACTTGCAAAATTTTCGCCAACTTCTCCCACTCCCCTTCGCCGACGCCGTCAGGCTCCTCCTCGTCGTCACCGTCGACCCCTCGCCGTCGCCGTCGCCGTCGCCCCGTGCCCCTGCCCCCGCGCGCGGGCGCCCTCGCCGCCCCCGCCGTCCTCGTCGCGCCCCCGCGCACCCTGCTCGCCGTCGCCGCCCCGTGCTCGCCGTCCCTGCCCCGTGCTCATCGTCGCCGTCGCCCCGCGCCCCTGCCCCCGCGCGCCGGCGCCCTCGCCGCCCCCACCGTCCTCGTCGCGCCCCCGCGCGCCCTGCTCGCCGTCGCCGTCCCTGCCCCCGCCGTCCTCGTCGCGCCCCCGCGCGCCCTGCACCCCGTCGCCGTCGCCCTCCCGCGCGCCGCCCCGCCGTCGCCGTCGCCCACCCGCCCCCATCGTCGCCGTCGTGGTCCTCCTCTGGTCCGGCCGCGGCGCCCTTTTTTTTCTGTTATATGCTTTTTTTTCTGCTATATGCTTTTTTTTCATGTATATATATGCAAAAAAAATATATGTATATATATGCTTGTTTTTTCATAGATATTTTTCTGTTCATAGATATTTTTTTCATAGCTATATTAGGATTTGTTTTCTGTTCATAGATATTTTTTCATATATATGCTTGCTTTTTATATATATGTGTATATATGTTCTCTATGTATATATCTATGTTCATGTATATATGCAAAAAATAGTTCTTTAGAAAAATTAGGATTTTTTTGGTGATATTAATTATTGTAAATATGAAATTGTTTTTATATTCATATGAACAAATGAATTAGAAGAGGGAGAAGAAGAGGGGGTCGAGAGGGGGTCTAGGGTCGCCGAGGGGTCGAGGGTCGTCGAACATGAGAGGAGGAAGAGGATAAAAAAAGAGGAAGAAGAAGAAAAAAAAGAGGAGAAGAAAGAATAAAGGGTCGTCGAGGGTCGCCGAGCGGTAGAGGAAGAAGAGGATAAAATAAAAGAGGAAGAAAAAAAAAGAGGGGTCGACGGTCGCCTAGGGGTCGAGGGTCGAGAGGGGGTCTAGGGTCGCCGAGAGGGGAGAGGAAGACGAGGAGAAATAAATAAGAAGAAGAAAAAAGAAGAAAAAAAAGAGGAGAAGAAGAAAGGAATAGAGGAGAAAAGAGAAAAATAGAATATATATATATATATTCTATTTTTCTCTTTTCTCCTCTATTCCTTTCTTCTTCTCCTCTTTTTTTTTCTTCTTTTTTTTCTTCGACACATGGGGAGGGGGGGGGGGTCGAGAACGCCGGACATTCATGAGAGAGGCGAGGAAAGAATAGAGGAGACTTTTCCTCTATTCTTTCTTCTCTCCTTTTTTCTTCTTCTTCTTCTTCCTCTTTATTTTATCGGGAACGAGGGTCGTCGAGAGGGCCGCCGAGTGGTAGAGGAGAAACCCTAAATAGAAAGTATCGTCGGTGTGAGATACATGTACCGTCGGTCTCGGACATTACATCCACATCCCACAAGTGGCGCGGGCTTCTACGCCCACGTCACTTGTGGGACGTGGATGTAGTGTCCGACACCGAAGGCCACATGTATCTCACACCCACGATACTTGCTAGCTATTTAGGGTTTCCTTTGACACTAGGCAACCTCCCGACCCCTCGGCGATCCTCTCGAACATGAGAGGAAGAAGAGGGTCGTCTAGGGTTCGAGGGTTCAAGGGTTTTTCTCCTCTATTCTTTCTTCTCTTTTTTTTCTTCTTCTTCTTCCTCTTTATTTTATCGAGAGCTGGGAAGACTCCATGCCTATGGCGGAAGGACCTCATCAACCTTCCGAACTGGACGCCTCCGCCTCCTCCTCCTCCTCTGGCGAGTCAGGGCACTCCGCCTCCTCCACCGCCTCCTCCTCCGGCGAGTGACGATCAGGGCCCTCGGCCGGCTCCTTCTCCGGCGTGTGGCGGCACTCCGCCTCCGTCTCCGCCTGCGCCCGAGCAGCCAACCTCCTCCTTCTCCGCCTCGTCAGCAAGGGCAGAAGAGACCTGCCGCCGCTCCAGCTGCTCCGGCAGGTCGTAGTCCTTCTCCTCCGCCTCTTAAGCAAGTAAAGAAGACAACCGCTTCGTCTGCTCGGTCGGCGTCTAGCAGTACAACCAGAGGCGGGAGGACATACAGATTCGGTCCTTCTCTGAAGACTCCAGAGAAGTTACCATACGAGAGGACCCAGGAGGAGAACGCCGAGATCGCGCGAGAAGAAGTGAGGAAATTCTTTGAAGGGGTGAAAGCAAAGAAACATCCACCTCCGGAGGAGAAGGTAGATGGGGTGAAAGTGAAGCACACTCTGGCTGCCCTGACAAAACCACCAAAGTCTGATCCGCCGAAAGGAAACTATGACTGCATTATTGGAAAGGAATTTGCCGAAGCGGAGCGGTCGGGAACTACTGTCAGTGATGAAAGGCTGAAAAAACGACGAGCTAGGAAACAAATTGCCCAGCTCGGCAAACAAGCGAAGCAATCATGCCCCCCGCTCAAGGTGCCTAGCCACAACGTCGCTAATGATCCGAGGATGGTGCCCGGTTATAATAATCTTGCAGATTACCTGCCCGACGAAGTACATTATGAACCCATGGACATGCGGATGCAAAGATACGAGTATGGGAAGCCTCTCGTCAAAGATGAAAGATCTCTATCAACGATGATGCGAAGATTGCATGATTGGTACTTGAAAATCTGCAGAGACTCTGGGGGGAGGAGTACTTTGTATGTGAGAGTTAAAAAGGAGCATGACCTCGTTGGAATTGATCTGTTGCCTGTTCCATTTGAGGAGTTCTATCAGTTTTTCAATCAATTGGCCCTCGATAAAACAACGATCGCCTGCTACTGTCTGTAAGTAGTACTACTTCTGTCATTAAGTTTCTCTATATAGCTTAGCTCTTTCATTGCATGTATTTATAATCATCCTCACTATATTATGCAGATTGAAGATCGTCGAATTGAAGAGAAGACAAGTCGGTGATATTGGGTTCATTAACACATATCTCATAGATGCAAATGAGGTTAAACTTCATGCCGCAGCTACCGAGGCCAACATGCTACAATCGTTCGTAATAAATCAAAACAAAGATATAATACTCTTTCCTTACAACTTCAAGTGAGTGTTACTGTCTTGTGCGTATTCGGTTTCCCTTATATATTAGTCAAGGTTATAGTAATGTAATTCATGAGTTATGCATGCGTGTGCAGTTTCCACTATATTCTCCTAGAGATTAAGCTTGAGCAGGGACTAGTAACTGTCTTAGACTCAAGACGAAAAGATCCCCAGGACTATGCAGACATGACTGAAATCCTCAAGAAGTAAGTTAAATCGATCATTATCCACCATATCAGCAACTTTGTTCATTTCCTGATATCAAGTAATTGTTTTCTTTGTCCGGCAGGGTTTGGAGAAAATTCACCAAAAAAGTTCCGGGACTGCCGAAGGAGCTGGAATTTAGACACCCGAAAGTAAGTACTATAGTAGCATGTTCGCCACATCTCCTAGTGATTCAAGCGCTAGTTTCATCAATACCATTTAGCATTCTTGCTTATCAGTTTGATTGACCTCTATTTCTTGTAAAGTGGTTGTGGCAGGAACAAGGGAATGATTTCTGTGGATACTACATCTGCGAGTCCATCCGCCACACGACGTGTGAGCGGGGCGGGTACTCTAACGAACAATATGAAGTACGTAAATAACAATATTCACAATTTTATTTTATTACCATCATTTGTGTTGAGTTTCATTCATTCATATATATATATGTATTGACCCCCTTCTTCAAATTAGATGTTTCGGAAGCGGGATGAACTCCTAGCACCAGCTCGCATGCGAGCAATTCAAGAGGAATTGGCGGCATTCTTTCTTGACCACGTGATCCCTGAAGACGGAGAATTCTATGTTAAACCTGAGTCCGTATGATTATATTTGTAAGAGATAATTACTGTATATATGTAGCCGGTACTGTCAGATAGATATATGAGAACTTGTTGTTTGACCAATCTCTCGGAGAAGGAGAGGTGGTCGATATCACTTCTCTCTGTATGCATATATGTTCATGACGATCTTCTGTTTCCTTCGTTTGCTTTACTAGCTAGCCAGCGTGTCTAGTCCTCTCTATACGTATGTATAGTACGTAGCGTCGACCAAGCACGGACATAAGAGAGGACACTTCTCTATATTAATTATAGCTAGCTAACACAATATATAAAACACCTAAATTAACCCCCCAAAACCCCCAACCCCCCCCCCCTTTCAGAAAAAACAAAAACCCTAGCCACAGACATGCTGACGCGTGGATGCCTATTGGTCCCGGTTGGTGCCACCAACCGGGACCAAAGGGTCTACTGACTGGGCTCTGCACACTGCCCACGTGGATGGGCTTTAGTCCCGGTTCTGGATTGAACCGGGACTAAAGGTGGGAGGTATTAGTACCGACACTTTAGTCCCGGTTCAGGAACCGGGACTAAAGGCCCTTACGAACCGGGACTATAGGCCCTTTTTCTACCAGTGATAAAATAGCATATAAATGCATATAAAACATCCAAGGTTGATAATATAATAGCATGGAACAATAAAAAATTATAGATACGTTGGAGACATACTAGAGTCCTTCTCGGACTCCAGGGCCAGACGCCAGGGTTCCCGGCGTCTGGACCCAGCCGCCAGGGACCTTGGCTTCTGGCCCCTGGACTCCGCAAAACTTCCTTTTGCGCTTTCCAAAAACCTTGTGGGATTCCCCTTTGGCCCAAATAAAGTGTTCTCGTATCCAAACATTTCGGGAAACATCCGGAACCCCTTCCAGTGAATTCCGGAACTCTTCCGGAGTCCAAACACTATTATCCCATATATCAATATTTATCTCCGGACCATTCCGGAGTTCCTCGTCATGTCTGCGATCTTATCCGGAACTCCGAAATACATTCGGTCACCAACATACATAACTCATAGTACTATATCGTCAAAGAACGTTAAGCGTGCGGACCCTACGGGTTTGAGAACTATGTAGACATGACCGAGACACCTCTCTGGTCAATAACCAATAGCGGGACCTGGATGCCCAAATTGGCTCCTACATATTCTACGAAGATCTTTATCGGCCAGACCGTATAACAACATACGTTGTTCCCTTTGTTATCGGTATGTTACTTGCCCGAGATTCGATCGTCGGTATCTCAATACCTAGTTCAATCTCGTTACCGGCATGTCTCTTTACTCGTTCTGTAATACATCATCCCGCAACTAACTCATTAGTTGCAATGCTTCCAAGGCTTACAGTGTAACGCCCTCGATGCGGCTATATCTCCCACTGTCGAAGCACGACTTAGAGGCATAACCGCATTGAAAGCAATGTCGCAAGTGAGGTAATCTTCACACAACCCATGTAATACATAAGGGAAAGAGATACATAGTTGGCTTACAATCGCCACTTCACACAAATACAAGAATAAAGCATTACATCATCCAGATACAATCAAGGTCCGACTACAGAACCAAAATGAAAGAAGACTACCCCAAATGCGACAAGGTCCCCGATCGACCCCAACTTGGCTCCACTACTGATCAACTAGAACGAAACAACACAAAGGATAAGATCTTCATCGAGCTCCTCCTTGAGCTCGGTTGCGCCACCTGCACGGTCTCATCGGCACCTGCAAGCTGGTTTTGAAAGTATCTGTGAGTCACGGGGACTCAGCAATCTCACACCCTCGCGATCAAGACTATTTAAGCTTATGGGTAAGGTAAAGGTATGAGGTGGAGCTGCAGCAAGCGACTAGCATATATGGTGGCTAACATACGCAAATGAGAGCGAGAAGAGAAGGCAAAGCATGATGGAGAAACTATGGTCAAGAAGTGATCCTAGAACAACCTACGTCAAGCATAACTCCAACACCGTGTTCACTTCCCGGACTCCGCCGAGAAGAGACCATCACGGTTACACACACGGTTGGTGCATTTTAATTAAGATCAACTTCAGGTTTTCTACAACTGGACATTAACAAATTCCCATCTGCCCATAACCGCGGGCACGGCTTTCAAAAGTTCAAAACCCTGCAGGGGAGTCCCAAATTAGCCCATGACAAGCTCTCACGGTCAACGAAGGATAAACCTTCTCCCAAGACATTCCGATCAGACTCGGCATCCCGGTTCTACAAGACAACTTCGACAAGTTAAAGCAAATCCAGCAACACCGCCCGAATGTGCCCACAAATCCCGATAGGAACTGCACATATCTCGTTCTCAGGGCACACTCAGGTTGTCTAAACTTCCGGTAGGCCAGTCCAGAGTTTCCCCTGGTGGCCACCGGCAGCTGACAGTTTGGACCAACACTCAGAGGAGCACTGGCCCGGGGGGGTTAAAATAATGATGACCCTTGAGTCTGCAGAACCCAAGGGAAAGAAAAGGCTAGGTGGCGAATGGTAAAACCAAGGTTGGGCATTGCTGGAGGAGTTTTATTCAAGGCGAACTGTCAAGGGGTTCCCATTATAACCCAATCGCGTAAGGAACGTAAAATCCGGGAACATAACACCAATATGATGGAAACTAGGGCGGCAAGAGTGGAACAAAACACCAGGCATAAGGCCGAGCCTTCCACCCTTTACCAAGTATATAGATGCATTAATTAAATAAGCGATATTGTGATATCCCAACAAGTAAACCTGTTCCAACAAGGAACAATATCTCCATGTTCCAACAAGGAACAAACTTCAATCTTCACCTGCAACTAACAACGCTATAAGAGGGGCTGAGCAAAGCGGTAACATAGCCAAACAACGGTTTGCTAGGACAAGGTGGGTTAGAGTCGTGGTTCAACAATATGGGAGGCATGATAAGCAAGTGGTAGGTATCGCAGCATAGGCATAGTAAAAGAGCGAGCAACTAGCAAGCAAAGATAGAAGTGATTTCGAGGGTATGATCATCTTGCCTAAAATCCCTCAAGGAAGAAGAACGAGTCCATGAAGAAGACAAACGGATGTAGGAGAATGGGTCCTCACAAACGCGACGTAATCGGAACCAACCCGAAGAAGCAACACCGGAAAGAAGCACACAACATAGTAAACAACCATCACATAACATGGCATGATGTGCAAACAAGTATGATGCATGTCCGGTTTAATGAGGCATGGCATGGCAAAAGTGCACAAACAATCCTACAAATTAAGTGGAGCTCATTATGCAACAGAGTTGCATATTGAAGAAAGCACCACATTCAAGTTATTTAGTTCGATCTCGTTTATGTACCCAACAATATTAAATGTTGTTAAACATGGCAAGAGGGTGAAGCAAAGTAAAACTACCTATCTAGTCAAGTTTAAAGGAGGCCGGAAGCAACGAACAACAATTTCGGTAAATCCCCGTATGCATATATTCGGTTTGGTACTGTTCTGCCCTAAACCATATTTTAGAGTTGTTAAACATGCAAAGTAAAGCCATCATGTTAAAGTAGGCATTTTTCTACCCCATTTGCATATAAAGTTTACTAAATTCCGAGTTACGGTTATTTAGTTATGAAATAAATCATTTTAGCAAGTTATTTAAGCACATTTGAACAAACAGCATTTTGAACACTTTAAACATAGATGAAAGTGGCGAATTATTAATCTACGCAAAATTCTAAGCAAGTTTCGTATATAACTTATTTTAATCCGATACACGGTTAATGAGATATTAAATGCATCAACATGAGGGTCTTTTCTGCAAAACTGACGTTCTCTGGGAAAAATAGGAAAACGTTCTATGTAAAAAAAACAGCATACGGGCCGGATCTGGTTGGCCCATCAGTGCACAGGAGGGGCTGGGGGTTCTCTCACCATGGGCCTCGGCCCAGCTGGAAGGAGCAGTGGCCGACTGGTGCGCTGGGCCTTGGCGCCGAATGCGGCCCGGGCACGCAGGAGGCAGGCGGTCTGGAGCTTGCAGCTGGCAGGCCGCGGTGCTGGGCTTGTGTTGCGATCTGGCGCTGGGCCTCGTGATCTAGCACTGGAGGGAAGTGGTGAACGCGGTGCGCTCGTCGTCTCCAGACGAACAGAGGGAGGTCGCGACAAGGCGTCGCGGGGAGGACGAGGTCGCCGGCGCTAGCAGACTTCGGCGGCGAGAGGAGTTTGGCAAGGCGGTGACTGAGGCGACGCCCTCGGTTCCAGCAGCCATTGAGGACGATCCAGAGGCGGTGCGGTGAACGCGCAAGCGAGCGGGACGAGGCGCTGTTCGCTGCAGGGGAAGCAGAGACTGGCGACGGGCGAGGGCCACGGAAACTGGCTGGATCTGAGGTAAGGGCGCGGTGGAAGGCGTCGACTCCGGGCGGTGCAGACGCGGCAACGGGGCGATGCAGTCACAGCAGCAGGGCGATGCAGGCGAACTGGTCACGCTGAACCTGAGCGACGCCGACGGCCTTCGACGGGAATGGGGCCGGAGAAGGTCGTGGAGGTCGAGAAAAGGCGCGGCAGCGGTGATCCCCTCCAGATTTTGCGCGGCTTAGGGCTTGGCAAGCCCGCACGAGGCCAGAGTTAGGGAGCGGCGACCCCCGTCCATGGCATCGGGGCAGAACTCCTCTTGTTCCTGCGGAAGCAAGAGAAGTAGAGAGAGAGAGAGAGAGAGGGATTAGAGCAGAGGAGGAAGGAGAAGGCAGGGAAAGAGGAGAAGGGGCGTAGGTCACGGCCTGGTGGCGCTGGTTGCCGGCGAGGAGTGATTTGAAGGCCTCAGGCATGCGGGAATCGGTGAGCGATGCGGGTTGGTTGGCTGCAGAAAACAAGGTGGAGCAAATCGGAAAAGGATCCTGAGGGAGATGGAAGAGAGTGGCGGCGGCGGAGGATCCCTAGAAATTAGGGATCTGGTCTTCGGATAGGCTAATATATATAGCGGGTAGGTTAGGCTAGGGGCTATCTCGTATCTCCGATCGCAATCGGACGATCACGAATAAAATAGCTAGGGAGTCCAAATAGGAAAACGGTGATTTTTTGTAGACGTTTGGGGATGATCCGGACACGACGGTGATGACTGCTCGGGTCGGGTCCGGGACAATTTTCGGACGCGCGCGCGAGGAGGGCCGCGGGCTGACGAGAGAGGTCAGGTTGGACTTGGCGGTAGGTAGTGAGCTGTGTATATGGTCTCGAGTTGAGAGAAGAGAATAGAGGGAGGCTTGGCGACTGTTTCCGGAGACCGAAGACGTCCGACGTGTGCCCGGCTATAATGCTGCTATAGTTTAACGGTTGGGCTATCAAACAAACTCCGAATGCGATGAAACTTGACAGGCGGTCTATTTACACTACAATAAGACCACACGCCAACTCCCATCCCATTCCGAGAACATTTTCCGGCCACTTATAAAATACTATTTCGGACATGCCGCGGGCGCGTGCAAGTGTGTCTGGGCTCAGAACGGACAATGGAGAGAACTGAGGGAATCCAGACGGATGCAAGTTTTTAAAAACATGATGATGCAATGCACATGATGACATGACTGAAGGATTATTCATTTCCTTATATCATGATAAATGTTTATTATTCATGCTAGAATTGTATTAACCGGAAACATAACACATGTGTGAATACATAGACAAACAGAGTGTCACTAGTATGCCTCTACTTGACTAGCTCGTTAATCAAAGATGGTTATGTTTCCTAACCATGGACAAAGAGTTGTTATTTGATTAACGGGATCACATCATTAGATGAATGATCTGATTGACATGACCCATACCATTAGCTTAGCACCCGATCGTTTAGTATGTTGCTATTGCTTTCTTCATGACTTATACATGTTCCTATGACTATGAGATTATGTAACTCCCGTGTGCCGGAGGAACACTTTGTGTGCTACCAAACGTCACAACGTAACTGGGTGATTATAAAGGTACTCTACAGGTGTCTCCAAAGGTACATGTTGGGTTGACGTATTTCGAGATTAGGATTTGTCACTCCGATTGTCGGAGAGGTATCTCTGGGCCCTCTCGGTAATGCACATCACTTAAGCCTTGCAAGCAATGCAACTAATGAGTTAGTTGCGAGATGATGTATTACAGAACGAGTAAAGAGACTTGCCGGTAACGAGATTGAACTAGGTATTGGATACCGACGATCAAATCTCTGGCAAGTAACATACCGATGACAAAGGGAACAACGTATGTTGTTATGCGGTCTGACCGATAAAGATCTTCGTAGAATATGTAGGAGCCAATATGGGCATCCAGGTTCCGCTATTGGTTATTGACCGGAGACGTGTCTCGGTCATGTCTATATTGTTCTCGAACCCGTAGGGTCCGCACGCTTAAGGTTTCGATGACAATTGTATTATGAGTTTATGAGTTTTGATGTACCGAAGGAGTTCGGAGTCCCGGATGAGATCGGGGACATGACGAGGAGTCTCGAAATGGTCGAGACGTAAAGATCGATATATTGGACGACTATATTCGGACATCGGAAAGGTTCTGAGTGATTCGGGTATTTTTCGGAGTACCGGAGAGTTACGGGAATTCGCCGGGAGAAGTATTGGGCCTTAATGGGCTTTAGTGGGAAGAGGAGAAAGGGCCTGCTGCGCCCCCCCCCCCCCCCCTCCCCTCTAGTCCGAATTAGACTAGGGAAAAGGGGGCCGGCCACCTTTCCTTCTCCTCCACTTCCTTCTCCCTCCCTCCCCTCTTGGTGGACTCCTACTAGGACTTGGAGTCCTAGTAGGACTCCACATCCTGGCCGCACCTAGCCTTGGCCGGCCTCCTCCTCCTCCATCCTTTATATACAGGGGCAGGGGGCACTCCATAGACACACAAGTTGATCCACGTGATCATATTCTTAGCCGTGTGCGGCGCCCCCTGCCACCATAGTCCTCGATAATATTGTAGCGGTGCTTAGGCGAAGCCCTGCGACAGTAGTACATCAAGATCGTCACCACGCTGTCGTGCTGACGGAACTCTTTCCCGACACTTTGCTGGATCGGAGTCCGGGGATCGTCATCGAGCTGAACGTGTGCTAGAACTCGGAGGTGCCGTAGTTTCGGTGCTTGATCGGTCGGGCCGTGAAGACGTACGACTACATCAACCGCGTTGTCATAATGCTTCCCCTGTCGATCTACAAGGGTACGTAGATCACACTCTCCCCTCTCATTGCTATGTATCACCATGATCTTGCGTGTGCGTAGGAAATTTTTTGAAATTACTTCGTTCCCCAACAGTGGCATCCGAGCCTAGGTTTTATGGTTTGATGTTATATGCACGAGTAGAACACAAGTGAGTTGTGGGCGATATAAGTCATACTGCCTACCAGCATGTCATACTTTGGTTCGGCGGTATTGTTGGATGAAGCGGCCCGGACCGACATTACGCGTACGCTTATGCGAGACCGGTTCTCCCGACGTGCTTTGCACAAAGGTGGCTTGCGGGTGATTGTTTCTCCAACTTTAGTTGAACCAAGTGTGGCTACGCCCGGTCCTTGCGAAAGTTAAAACGGAGTCAAATTGACAAACTATCGTTGTGGTTTTGATGCGTAGGTGAGATTGGTTCCTACTTAAGCCCGTAGCAGCCACGTAAAACTTGCAACAACAAAGTAGAGGACGTCTAACTTGTTTTTGCAGGGCATGTTGTGATGTGATATGGCCAAGACATGATGCTAAATTTTATTGTATGAGATGATCATGTTTTGTAACCGAGTTATCGGCAACTAGCAGGAGCCATATGGTTGTCGCTTTATTGTATGCAATGCAATCGCGATGTAATGCCTTACTTTATCACTAAGCGGTAGCGATATAAGATTGGCGAGACGACAACGATGCTACGATGGAGATCAAGGTGTCGCGCCGGTGACGATGGTGATCATAACGGTGCTTCGGAGATGGAGATCACAAGCACAAGATGATGATGGCCATATCATGTCACTTATATTGATTGCATGTGATGTTTATCTTTTTATGCATCTTATCTTGCTTTGATTGACGGTAGCATTATAAGATGATCTCTCACTAAATTATCAAGAAGTGTTCTCCCTGAGTATGCACCGTTGCGAAAGTTCTTCGTGCTGAGACACCACGTGATGATCGGGTGTGATAGGCTCTACGTTCAAATACAACGGGTGCAAAACAGTTGCACACGCGGAATACTCAGGTTATACTTGACAAGCCAAGCATATACAGATATGGCCTCGGAACACGGAGACCGAAAGGTCGAGCGTGAATCATATAGTAGATATGATCAACATAGTGATGTTCACCAATGAAACTGCTCCATCTCACGTGATGATCGGACATGGTTTAGTTGATTTGGATCACGTGATCACTTAGAGGATTAGAGGGATGTCTATCTAAGTGGGAGTTCTTAAGTAATATGATTAATTGAACTTAAATTTATCATGAACTTAGTCCTGGTAGTATTTTGCAAATTATGTTGTAGATCAATAGCTCGCGTTGTTGCTTCCCTGTGTTTATTTTGATATGTTCCTAGAGAAAAACTATGTTGAAAGATGTTAGTAGCAATGATGCGGATTGGATCCGTGATATGAGGTTTATCCTCATTGCTGCACAGAAAAATTATGTCCTTGATGCACCGCTAGGTGACAGACCTATTGCAGGAGCAGATGCAGACGTTATGAACGTTTGGCTAGCTCAATATGATGACTACTTGATAGTTTAGTGCACCATGCTTAACGGCTTAGAATCGGGACTTCAAAGACGTTTTGAACGTCATGGACCATATGAGATGTTCCAGGAGTTGAAGTTAATATTTCAAGCAAATACCCAAGTTGAGAGATATGAAGTCTCCAACAAGTTCTATAGCTAAAAGATGGAGGAGAATCGCTCAACTAGTGAGCATGTGCTCAGATTGTCTGGGTACTACAATCGCTTGAATCAAGTGGGAGTTAATCTTCCAGATAAGATAGTGATTGACAGAATTCTCTAGTCACCATGACCAAGTTAGTAGAACTTTGTGATGAACTATAGTATGCAAGGGATGACGAAAACGACTCCCAAGCTTTTTCATGATGATGAAATCGATGAAGGTAGAAATCAAGAAAAACATCAAGTGTTGATGGTAGACAAGACCACTAGTTTCAAGAAAAGGGCAGAGGGAAGAAGGGGAACTTCAAAAAGAACAGCAAGCAAGTTGCTGCTCAAGTGAAGAAGCCCAAGTCTGGACCTAAGCCGGAGACTGAGTGCTTCTACTACAAAGGGACTGGTCACTAGAAGCGGAACTACCCCAAGTTATTGGCAGATAAGAAGCATGGCAAGGTGAACATAAGTATATTTGATATACATGTTATTGATGTGTACTTTACTAGTGTTTATAGCAACCCCTCAGTATTTCATACTAGTTCAGTTGCTAAGATTAGTAACTCGAAACGGGAGTTGCAGAATAAACAGAGACTAGTTAAGGGTGAAGTGACGATGTGTGTTGGAAGTGGTTCCAAGATTGATATGATCATCATCGCACACTCCCTATAAATTCGGGATTAGTGTTGAACCTAAATAAGTGTTATTTGGTGTTTACGTTGAGCATGAATATGATTTGATCATGTTTATTGTAATACGGTTATTCATTTAAGTAAGAGAATAAATTGTTGCTCTGTTTACATGAATAAAACCTTATATGGTTACACACCCAATGAAAATAGTTCGTTGGATCTCGATCATAGTGATACACATAATCATAATATTGAAACCAAAAGATGCAAAGTTAATAATGATAGTGCAACTTATTTGTAGCACTGCCGTTTAGGTCATATTGGTGTAAAGCGCATGAAGAAACTCCATGCTGATGGGCTTTTGGAATCACTTGATTATGAATCAGTTGATGCTTGCGAACCATGCCTCATGGGCAAGATGACTAAGACTCTGTTCTTCGGAACAATGGAGCGAGCAACAGATTTGTTGGAAATCATACATACTGATGTATGTGGTCCGATGAATATTGAGGCTCGCGATAGGTATCATTATTTTCTGATCTTCACAGATGATTTGAGCAGATATGAGTATATCTACTTGATGAAATATAAGTCTGAAACATTTGAAAAATTCAAAGAATTTCAGAGTGAAGTGGAGAATCATCGTAACAAGAAAATAAGGCTTCTACGATTTGATCGCGGAGACAAATATTTGAGTTACGAGTTTGGTCTTCAATTAAAACAATGTGGAATAGTTTCACAAATTCGTGCCACCCGGAACACCACAGCATAATGGTGTGTCTGAACGTCATAGCCGTACTTTATTAGATATAGTGCAAATCTATGATGTTTCTTACCGATTTACCACTATCGTTTTTGAGGTTATGCATTAAAGACAGCTGCATTCACGTTAAAAAGGGGCACCATCTAAGTCCGTTGAGACGACACAATCTGAACTGTGGTTTAGCAAGAAACCAAAGTTGTCGTTTCTTAAAGTTTGGGGTTGTGATGCTTATGTGAAAAAGTTTCATCCTGATAAGCTCAAAACCAAATCGGAGAAATATGTCTTCATAGGATACCCAAAAGGAGACTATTGGGTACACCTTCTATCACAGATCCTAAGGCAAGACATTCGTTGCTTATAATGGATCCTTTCTAGAGAAGGAGTTTCTCTCGAAAGAAGTGAGTGGGAGGAAAGTAGAACTTGACAAGGTAACTGTACCTGCTCCCTTATTGGAAAGTAGTTCATCATAGAAATCTGTTCCTGTGACTACTACACCAATTAGTGAGGAAGCTAATGATGATGATCATAAAACTTCAGATCAAGTTACTACCGAATCTCGTAGGTAAACCAGAGTGAGATCCGCACCAGAGTGGTACAGTAATCCTATTCTAGAAGTCATGTTACTAGACCATGACGAACTTGCGAACTATGAGGAAGCGATGATGAGCCCAGATTCCGCAAAATGGCTTGAGGCCATGAAATTTGAGATGGGATTCATGTATGAAAACAAAGTATGGACTTTGGTTGACTTGCCCGATGATCGGCAAGCCATAGAAAATAAATGGATCTTCAAGAGGAAGACGGACGTTGATAGTAGTGTTACTATCTACAAAGCTAGAATTGTCGCAAAAGGTTTTCGACAAGTTCAAAGTGTTGACTACGATGAGAGTTTCTCACTCGTATCTATGCTTAAGTCTGTCCGAATCATGTTAGCAATTGCCGCATTTTATGAAATCTGGCAAATGGATAAACAAAACTGCATTCCTTAATGGATTTATTAAAGAAGAGTTGTATATGATGCGACCAGTAGGTTTTGTCAATCCTAAAGGTGCTAACGAAATATGCAAGCTCCAACGATTCATCTATGGACTGGTGCAAGCATCTCAGAGTTGGAATACACGCTTTGATAAGTTGATCAAAGCATATAGTTTTATACAGACTTGAGGTGAAGCCTGTATTTACAAGAAAGTGAGTGGGAGCACTACAGCATTTCTGATAAGTATATGTGAATGACATATTGTTGATCGGAAATAATGTAGAATTATTTGTAAAGCATAAAGGAGTGTTTGAAAGGAGTTTTTCAAAGAAAGACTTCGGTGAAGCTGCTTACATATTGAGCATCAAGATCTATAGAGATAGATCAAGACACTTGATAAGTGTTTTCAATAAATACATACCTTGACAAGATTTTGAAGTAGTTCAAAATGGAACAGTCAAAGAAAGAGTTTCTTGCCTATGTTACAAGGTGTGAAATTGAGTAAGACTCAAAGCCCGACCACTGCAGAAGATAGAAAGAGAATGAATGTCATTCCCTATGCCTTGGTCATAGGTTCTATAAAGTATGCCATGCTATGTACCAGATCTATTGTATACCCTACCACTGAGTTTGGCAACGGAGTACAATAGTGATCTAGGAGTAGATCACTGGATAGCGGTCAAATTTATCCTTAGTGGAATAAGGATATGTTTCTCGATTATGGAAGTGAAAAAAGGTTCGTCGTAAAGGGTTACGCCGATGCAAGTTTTGACACTAATCTAGATGACTCTAAGTCTCGATCTAGATACATATTGAAAGTGGGAGCAATTAGCTAGAGTAGCTCCATGCAGAGCATTGTTGACATAGAAATTTGCAAAATACATGCGGATCAGAATGTGGCAGACCCGTTGACTAAGATTCTCTCACAAGCAAAACATGATCACACCTTAGTACTCTTTGGGTATTAATCACATAGCGATGTGAACTAGATTACTGAATCTAGTAAACCCTTTGGGTATTGGTCACATGGCGATGTGAACTATGGGTGTTAATCACATGATGATGTGAATTATCGATGTTAATCACATGGTGATGTGATCTAGATTATTGACTCTAGTGCAAGTGGGAGACTGAAAGAAATATGCCCTAAAGGCAATAATAAAGTTATTATTTATTTCCTTATATCATGATAAATGTTTATTATTCATGCTAGAATTGTATTAACCGGAAACATAATACATGTGTGAATACATAGACAAATAGAGTGTCACTAGTATGCCTCTACTTGACTAGCTCGTTAATCAAAGATGGTTATGTTTCCTAACCATGGACAAAGAGTTGTTATTTGATTAACGGGGTCACATCATTAGATGAATGATCTGATTGACATGACCCATTCCATTAGCTTAGCACCCGATCGTTTAGTATGTTGCTATTGCTTTCTTCATGACTTATACATGTTCCTATGACTATGAGATTATGTAACTCCCGTGTGCCGGAGGAACACTTTGTGTGCTACCAAACATCACAACGTAACTGGGTGATTATAAAGGTACTCTATAGGTGTCTCCAAAGGTACATGTTGGGTTGACGTATTTCGAGATTAGGATTTGTCACTCCGATTGTCGGAGAGGTATCTCTGGGCCCTCTCGGTAATGCACATCACTTAAGCCTTGCAAGCAATGCAACTAATGAGTTAGTTGTGAGATGATGTATTACAGAACGAGTAAAGAGACTTGCCGGTAACAAGATTGAACTAGGTATTGGATACCGACGATCGAATCTCGGGCAAGTAACATACCGATGACAAAGGGAACAACGTATGTTGTTATGCGGTCTGACCGATAAAGATCTTCGTAGAATATGTAGGAGCCAATATGGGCATCCAGGTCCCGCTACTGGTTATTGACCGGAGACGTGTCTCGGTCATGTCTACATTGTTCTCGAACCCGTAGGGTCCGCACACTTAAGGTTTCGATGACAATTGTATTATGAGTTTATGAGTTTTGATGTACCGAAGGAGTTCGGAGTCCCGGATGAGATAGGGGACATGACGAGGAGTCTCGAAATGGTCGAGACGTAAAGATCGATATATTGGACGACTATATTTGGACATCGGAAAGGTTCTGAGTGATTCGGGTATTTTTCAGAGTACCGGAGAGTTACGAGAATTCACCGGGAGAAGTATTGGGCCTTAATGGGCTTTAGTGGGAAGAGGAGAAAGGGCCTGCTGCGCCCCCCCCCCTCCCCTCTAGTCCGAATTAGACTAGGGAAAAGGGGGCCGGCCACCTTTCCTTCTCCTCCACTTCCTTCTCCCTTCCTCCCCTCTTGGTGGACTCCTACTAGGACTTGGAGTCCTAGTAGGACTCCACATCCTGGCCGCACCTAGCCTTGGCCGGCCTCCTCCTCCTCCATCCTTTATATACAGGGGCAGGGGGCACTCCATAGACACACAAGTTGATCCACGTGATCATATTCTTAGCCGTGTGCGGCGCCCCCTGCCACCATAGTCCTCGATAATATTGTAGCGGTGCTTAGGCGAAGCCCTGCGACAGTAGTACATCAAGATCGTCACCACGCCGTCGTGCTGACGGAACTCTTCCCCGACACTTTGCTGGATCGGAGTCCGGGGATCGTCATCGAGCTGAACGTGTGCTAGAACTCGGAGGTGCCGTAGTTTCGGTGCTTGATAGGTCGGGCCGTGAAGACGTACGACTACATCAACCGCGTTGTCATAACGCTTCCGCTGTCGATCTACAAGGGTACGTAGATCACACTCTCCCCTCTCGTTGCTATGCATCACCATGATCTTGCGTGTGCGTAGGAAATTTTTTGAAATTACTACGTTCCCCAACAATGACAAGATGCAACACGCAAGCGAATGACATGGCAACGACAGCGAATAACCGGAGGACACCTGGCACATCAGTCTCGGGGCGTCACAACACTCCACCACTACGAGAGGATCTCGACCCGAGATCCTAGGGATGGCACCGGAGGGACAAGGAAGAGGAGGAGAAGAGGTAAACCAAATTGCTTCTTTGACAAACGAGTGAAACCACGAACCTTGAGAGGTTGAACAAATAGAAAGAAAGAAAGAATGCAACGAAGATGAACAAAGATGAAAACACCCCGTTAGGAAAGAGGAACAAGGAACATTGTGAAAACCTTGGGGTTGCACAGACATGAATGAAGAGCTCCCGTGACTAGGAAGGACATGTAACCACTCCGATTGAAACGGAATAAGCACGGGATAAGACCGAATGGATGTAGGAAGCACTCCAATAGAAAAGAGAAGTGAAACTTGATAAAAAATGGGAAGAACTTGAAAAGAGGAGAAGACACACCGGTTAAATGGATAAGCACGAAAAGAACATCCTCCTCACAATTCAAGATGATGAGTGAAGAGAGAAACATCACAATGCCTCCGGAAGGAAAAATAGAAGAAAATAGATCATTGGAATAACAGAGTGGAGAAGGAAATGACAACTTCTGCCACAAATGAGCTTGGGAAACACCCTTCCAAGAAGGTTATCACGAAGTTGTTGGAAAACCAACAACGAAAAGAATAAGTTTGTAGTGGGCTTATGGAAAACATCCCAAAACTATGAGGTGAAATTCTGCCACTAACGAAAACAATAGATTGGATTGATCTCAACAGGGAGACGAGAAACTATTTCACCGGGAGGATAAATGAAGAACTTGGGTCATTTATAAGCACCATAAATAGCAACAAACGTTAGGGAAAGCTTTAGGTGAAATATAACCCAATATAACTCCAATGGAGAGATTGATGGATTGAAAAGATGTCATGAATGAGCTGAAAATGATGGATTTAAGATATGTCCCTGTTGAAAAACTTGTGAATCATGAAACACGAAGGGAAACTATCAACAATGACATAACACCACCTCAAAAGATAATATAGAGAGAAATGCACTTCGGAATGCAAAATGAAGAATACTTGAGCTCCTCTGAAAAAAATCTTGATGAACGTTTCGAGAATGGATTAAGTCCTTGATGAACCATCATGTAGAACCTCCATGAAGAACTCCGGTAACAAAAGAATAAAAAGAAAGAGAAATTGAAAACACAAGGTGAATCCTTGCAATGATTAGATGGATCTTCACGATGAAACAAATTGAGAGAGCTTGGAACTCCGGAAAAGAAAAGATGAAACAATTGAAACCGAGAATTTGGTGAGCCTCCGAAATAAGGAATTAATCACTTGGATGAATCAAGAATAAGAATTACGTTATGCGTATCCTTCACCAAGTTAAATTGATGACAAGCAGTGGATTTGGCATACCACCTATTCTCGTAGCAAGGATGAAGATAGATATAGCGCAACTTGGGAAGGTCTTCAATGAACCACCGGTAGGATTTGGAAATAACGAATGGATTGATAGAAAAAACAACGAAATAGAATTCTTGAATGGACCACCGTAAGAATTAAAATGACGAAGAAAAGAGATGAATCACTGGTAAGAATTGGAAAACGAATGAAGACACTTGAGAGAATTTAGATGTAAGATAACGAATAGATCACGAGCTGATTAGAGAATCCTTGATTGATGCACCAGTAAGATTTGGAGAACAAGAGCTGAAAGCTGAGAATGAAAAAAAACCTGAAATGATGGACTCCGGATAATCAAAGTGAGAAGACTCTTGAATTGCTCCGGATAGGTGAAAAGAATTCTGACAATCGAAAACAATTATGAGAGGATGGGCTCGACTAGAACCATGAATCTCTGAGAGAACGGATAAAATATGGAGGTAAAACTCTTCTTCGGTCTTCAAAATCTGAGAATGACGATGAGAAACACCACCAAATTGTTGAGATATTCGGGAATAAAGTAGAATGGAAAAATTGAACCAACGATGAAAATAGTGTGAAAGATCTTGGAGAAGGCATTTGACTGATGAAGAATCAATCTTACGTCAAACTTTGAAAGAATTTGAGAATAACTCCAGGAAGATTAGAAGAGTCAGGTAAGATCCTGGGAAAAGACCTGTGGGTTAGGGCCCACTCAAAAGAAACATCGTTGAAAAGATTACTTGAAAAGGAGAATGCACCGGTTGAATTAAATGACTTGAATGAGGGAACATCCTCGAAAGAGCTTGAACGAAAGCAGAGTGTAAGCACGAATCTTCTGAGATATCTTAAGCATTCTGGAACAGATGAATAGCAAGCAGGGAATGATTATGAGGTGAACCGACAAGAGCAGCCATTTGAAACGAGGAAAGGATATGATCTTCAACGCTTGAATTGGTTCCGCCGGAGAAGATAAAAGAAAAAAGAATGATAAACTAGAAGCTCCATTAGAATCTTCATGACAATCACCGGATAAGAACATTGACTGAAATTAGTATTCACATAGGAGTATGAGAACACCGTTTAGAGAACGATAAACTAGAAGCTCCGTTAGAATCTTCATGACAATAAACGAGAAGGATTAGTATTCACATAGGAGTATGAGAACACCGTTTAGAGAAGGTATGGAATCAACATTTGACATTGAAGCAACTCAAATACCACAACTCAAAACAAAACAAAGGATTGGCTCGCAGAATAAGCCGGAACAAACATATGATAGAGATTTCGTCCGAAGTTTTCGTGGTGGGGCCTACACGGGCTCGATCGTACAGCACCATCATGTACAAGGCAGTGTACATGACATACGAAGCGTCCCCGAGTCGGCATAGCCAAGGACTCTTTAAGACACAACGAGAGCACTGTAAAACCAACCGTCGATAGGCGGACCACTAGACGCCGAACCCCAATTTCATATCATACATCTATCGAAAAGATATCCTAAGAGCTACTTGAATTCCCACTTATAAACTCCTGAAATTTTCCAGTTATGCAATCAGGTGTTGGGGATACAGGGGAAGCATAATATCTCATCCAAAACTAACAAATCCTACATCCAGCTGTATCCATCCTTCAACACATAACCAAGAAACCTTCAGAAATCGTCTACCTCAACCTTCGAAAAGTATCCGTTATACGAGTTATGGAAATACTCCCGAACTCCCGCCCCAGTACTGGGTGGCGTCGAGGTTATCTCACCAACAACTGCATAAAAGAGATTTTCGATGTCGGCGAAACTAATCTCAGGTATTCCAGAACTGCAACGATAAAATTGTGACGACAACACCTCGGAGCTCAATTCCCCGGGACACTGCCACAACCCCTAAATGACAGGAGGCACCAAGAACAATGTTCTCGTCACAAAACCATCGGAACAATTCCAAGATACCCGCGTGATCCTAAATTTTTTTTAGTGAAATTTGAGAAGAGAAGAGTCAAAACTCTACGCCAGGAAGCCTTACCAGAGCGATGAGGGGACTAAGGAGTAAAAAGAATTCCTAACTCTCCAAAATGTATAATCCTAAATGACTCAAAACATTTTTCTAGACTCAACAACGTCAGCTAATTCGATCAAGCGGGGGGCTCCTAAGGTCGGGGAAGGCTCTGATACCAACTTGTAACACCCTCGATGCGGCTATATCTCCCACTTGTCGAAGGATGACTTAGAGGCATAACCGCATTGAAAGCAATGTCGCAAGTGAGGTAATCTTCACACAACCCATGTAATACATAAGGGAAAGAGATACATAGTTGGCTTACAATCGCCACTTCACACAAATACAAAAATAAAGCATTACATCATCCAGATACAATCAAGGTCCGACTATGGAACCAAAATGAAAGAAGACTACCCCAAATGTGACAAGGTCCCCGATCGACCCCAACTGGGCTCAACTACTGATCAACTAGAACGAAACAACACAAAGGACAAGATCTTCATCGAGCTCCTCCTTGAGCTCAGTTGCGTCACCTGCACGGTCTCATCGGCACCTGCAAGCTGGTTTTGAAAGTATTTGTGAGTCACGGGGACTCAGCAATCTCACACCCTTGCGATCAAGACTATTTAAGCTTATGGGTAAGGTAAAGGTATGAGGTGGAGCTGCAGCAAGCGACTAGCATATATGGTGGCTAACATACGCAAATGAGAGCGAGAAGAGAAGGCAAAGCACGATCGAGAAACTATGGTCAAGAAGTGATCCTAGAACAACCTACGTCAAGCATAACTCCAACACCGTGTTCACTTCCCGGACTCCGCCGAGAAGAGACCATCATAGTTACACACGTGGTTGGTGCATTTTAATTAAGATCAACTTCAAGTTTTCTACAACCGGACATTAACAAATTCCCATCTGCCCATAACTGCGGGCACGGCTTTCCAAAGTTCAAAACCCTGCAGGGGAGTCCCAACTTAGCCCATGACAAGCTTTCATGGTCAAGAAGGATAAACCTTCTCCCGAGACATTCCGATCAGACTCGGTATCCCGATTCTACAAGACAACTTCGACAAGTTAAAAAAAATCCAGCAACACCGCCTAAATGTGCCGACAAATCCCGATAGGAGCTGCACATATCTCGTTCTCAGGGCACACTCAGATTGTCTAAACTTCCGGTAGGCCAGCCCAGAGTTGCCCCTGGTGGCCTCCGGCGGCTGACAGTTTGGACCAACACTTAGAGGAGCACTGGCCCGGGGGGGTTAAAATAATGATGACCCTTGAGTCTGCAGAACCCAAGGGAAAGAAAAGGCTAGGTGGCGAATGGTAAAACCAAGGTTGGGCATTGCTGGAGGAGTTTTATTCAAGGCGAACTGTCAAGGGGTTCCCATTATAACCCAACCGCGCAAGGAACGCAAAATCCGGGAACATAACACCGATATGACGGAAACTAGGGTGGCAAGAGTGGAACAAAATACCAGGCATAAGGCCGAGCCTTCCACCCTTTACCAAGTATATAGATGCATTTATTAAATAAGTGATATTGTGATATCCCAACAAGTAAACCTGTTCCAACAAGGAACAATATCTCCATGTTCCAACAAGGAACAAACTTCAATCTTCACCTGCAACTAAGAACGCTATAAGAGGGGCTGAGCAAAGCGGTAACATAGCCAAACAACTGTTTGCTAGGACAAGGTGGGTTAGAGGCTTGGTTCAACAATATGGGAGGCATGATAAGCAAGTGGTAGGTATCACAGCATAGGCATAGCAAAAGAGCGAGCAACTAGCAAGCAAAGATAGAAGTGATTTCGAGGGTATGATCATCTTTCCTGAAATCCCGCAAGGAAGAAGAACGAGTCCATGAAGAAGACAAACGGACGTAGTCGAATAGGTCCTCACAAACGCGATGTAATTGGAACCAACCCGAAGAAGCAACACCGGAAAGAAGCACACAACATAGTAAACAACCATCACATAACATGGCATGATGCGCAAACAATTATGATGCATGTCCGGTTTAATGAGGCATGGCATGGCAAAGTGCACAAACAATCCTGCAAATTAAGTGGAGCTCATTATGCAACAGAGTTGCATATTGAAGAAAACACCACATTCAAGTTATTTAGTTCGATCTCTTTTATGTACCCAACAATATTAAATGTTGTTAAACATGGCAAGAGGGTGAAGCAAAGTAAAACTACCTATCTAGTCAAGTTTAAATGAGGCCGGAAGCAACGAACAACAATTCCGGTAAATCCCCATATTCATATATTAGGTTTGGTACTTTTCTGCCCTAAACCATATTTTAGAGTTGTTAAACATGCAAAGTAAAGCCATCATGTTAAACTAGGCATTTTTCTACCCCATTTACATATAAAGTTTACTGAATTCCGAGTTACGGTTATTTAGTTATGAAATAAATCATTTTAGCAAGTTATTTAAGCACATTTGAACAAACAGAATTTTAAACATTTTAAACATAGATGAAAGTGGCAAATTATTAATCTACACAAAATTCTAAGCAAGTTTCATATATAACTTATTTTAATCCGATGCATGGTTTGTGAGATATTAAATGCATGAACATGAGGGTCATTTCTGCAAAACTGATGTTCTCTGGGAAAAATAGGAAAACGTTCTATGTAAAAAACAGGATACGGGCCGGATCTGGTTGGCCCATCAGTGCACAGGAGGGGCTGGGGGTTCTCTCAGCATGGGCCTCGGCCCAGCTGGAAGGAGCAGTAGCCGACTGGTGCGCTGGGCCTTGGCGTCGAATGCGGCCCAGGCACGCAGGAGGCAGGCGGTCTGGAGCTGGGCTGGAGGCTGCAGCTGGCAGGCCGCGGTGCGGGGCTCGTGTTGCGATCTGGCGCTGGGCCTCGTGATCTAGCACTGGAGGGAAGCGGTCAACGCGGTGCGGTCGTCGTCTCCAGACGAACAAAGGGAGGTCGCGACAAGGCGTCGCGGGGAGGACGAGGTCGCCGGTGCTAGCAGACTTCGGCGGCGAGAGGAGTTTGGCAAGGCGGTGACTGAGGGAACGCCCTCGGTTCCAGCAGCCGTTGAGGACGATGCAGAGGCGGTGCGGTGAACGCGCAAGCGAGCGGGACGAGGTGCTGTTCACTGCAGGGGAAGCAGAGACTGGCGACGGGTGAGGGCCACGGAAACTGGCTGGATCCGAGGTAAGGGCGCGGTGGAAGGCGTCGACTCCGGGCAGTGCAGACGCGGCAACGGGGCGATGCAGGCACATCAGCAGGGTGATGCAGGTGAACTGGTCACGCTGAACCCGAGCGACGCCGACAGCCTTCGACGGGAACGGGGCCGGAGAAGGTCGTGGAGGTCGGGAAAAGGCGCGGCGGTGGTGATCCCCTCCAGATCCGGCGCGGCTTGGGGCTTGGCAAGCCCGCACGAGGCCGGAGTTAGGGAGCGGCGACCCCCGTCCATGGCATCGGGGCAGAACTCCTCTGGTTCCTGCGGAAGCAAGAGAAGTAGAGAGAGAGAGGGATTAGAGCAGAGGAGGAAGGAGAAGGTAGGAAAAGAGGAGAAGGGGCGCAGGTCACGGACTGGTGGCGCTGGTTGCTGGCGAGGAGTGATTTGGAGGCCTCGGGCACGAGGAAATCGGCGAGCAATGCGGGTTGGTTGGCTGCAGAAAACAAGGTGGAGCAGGTCGGAAAAGGATCCCGAGGGAGATGGAAGAGAGTGGCGGCGGCAGAGGATCCCTAGAAATTAGGGATCTGGTCTTCGGATAGGATAATATATATAGCGGGTAGGTTAGGCTAGGGGCTATCTCGTACCTCTGATCGCAATCGGACGATCGCGAATAAAATAGCTAGGGAGTCCAAATAGGAAAACGGTGACGTTTTGTAGACGTTTGGGGATGATCCGGACACGACGGTGACGACTGCTCGGGTCGGGTCCGGGACAATTTTCGGACGCGCGCACGAGGAGGACCGCGGGCTGACGAGAGAGGTCAGGTTGGACTTGGCGGTAGGTAGTGAGCTGTGTAGACGGTCTCGAGCTGAGAGAAGAGAAGAGAGGGAGGCCTGGCGACTGTTTCCGGAGACCGAAAACATCCGATGTGTGCCCGGCTATAATGCTGCTATAGTTTAACGGTTGGGCTATCAAACGAACTCTGAATGCGATGAAACTTGACAGGCGGTCTATCTACACTACAATAAGACCACACGCCAACTCTCATCCCATTCCGAGAACATTTTCCGGCCACTTATAAAATACTATTTTGGACATGCCGCGGGCGCGTGCAAGTGTGTCTGGGCTCAGAACGGACAATGGAGAGAACTGAGGGAATCCGGACGGATGCAAGTTTTGAAAAACATGATGATGCAATGCACATGATGACATGACAAGATGCAATACGCAAGCGAATGACATGGCAACGACAGCGAATAACTGGAGGACACCTGGCACATCAGTCTCGGGGCGTCACATATAGTGATGTGCATTACCGAGTGGGCCCAGAGATACCTCTCCGACAATCGGAGTGACAAATCCTAATCTCGAAATACGCCAACCCAACAAGTACCTTTGGAGACACCTGTAGAGCACCTTTATAATCACCCAGTTACGTTGTGACGTTTGGTGGCACACAAAGTGTTCCTCCGGTAAACGGGAGTTACATAATCTCATAGTCATAGGAACATGTATAAGTCATGAAGAAAGCAATAGCAACAAACTAAACGACCAAGTGCTAAGCTAACGGAATGGGTCAAGTCAATCACATCATTCTCCTAATGATGTGATCCCGTTAATCAAATGACAACTCATGTCTATGGTTAGGAAACTTAACCATCTTTCATCAACGAGCTAGTCAAGTAGAGGCATACTAGTGACACTCTGTTTGTCTATGTATTCACACAAGTATTATGTTTCTGGTTAATACAATTCTAGCATTAATAATAAACATTTATCATGATATAAGGAAATAAATAATAACTTTATTATTGCCTCTAGGGCATATTTCCTTCACTTACATGGTCCAAATTACTACTTATGGTTCAGGTCGTACGTTTCTTATTCTTTTTCTATTTGAATCAGCCTCTGTGCGCGGCGATTCCTATTTGCCACCCATGGCTTTGCTCAAGCGAAGATACAGACGGGTCAGCCTGCTACCTCTTGAGCACTGCGTTGGATGTCCCCGAAGAGGAGAGGATGATGCAGCAAAGTAGCGTAAGTATTTCCCTCAGTTTTTGAGAACCAAGGTATCAATCCAGTAGGAGGCTACGCACGAGTCCCTCGTACCTACACAAAACAATAGCTCAACGCAACCAACGCGCTTAGGGGTTGTCAATCCCTTCACGGTCACTTACAAAAGTGAGATCTGATAGAGATGATAAATAATATTTTTGGTATTTTTGGTATAGAGATGCAAAGTAAAAAGTAAAAGCAAACTAAAAAAGCAAAGCAATAATAAAGTGATGGAGATGCCATAGGTTTCACTAATGGCTTCTCTCAAGAGCATAAGTATTCTACGGTGGGTGAACAAATTACTGTTGAGCAATTGACAGAATTGAGCATAGTTATGAGAATATCTAGGTATGATCATGTATATAGGCATCACGTCCGAGACAAGTAGAGCGACTCCTGCCTGCATCTACTACTATTACTCCACTCATCGGCCGCTATCCAGCATGCATCTAGAGTATTAAGTTAAAAATAGAGTAACGCCTTAAGCAAGATGACATGATGTAGAGGGATAGTTTCATGCAATATGATAAAAACCCCATCTTGTTATCCTCGATGGCAACGATACAATACGTGCCTTGCTGCCCCTTCTGTCACTTGGAAAGGACACCGCAAGATCGAACCCAAAGCTAAGCACTTCTCCCATGGCAAGAACAACCAATCTAGTAGGCCAAACCAAACTTATAATTCAAATAGACTTGCAAAGATAACCAATCATACATAAAAGAATTCAGAGAAGATTCAAATATTATTCATAGATAGACTTGATCATAAACCCACAATTCACCGGTCTCAACAAACACACCGCAAAAAGAAGATTACATCGAATAGATCTCCACGAGAGAGGGGGAGAACATTGTATTGAGATCCAAAAAGAGAGAAGAAGCCATCTGGCTACTAACTATGGACCCGTAGGTCTGAAGTAAACTACTCACACTTCATCGGAGGGGCTTGGATGATGATGTAGAAGCCCTCCGTGATCGATGCCCCCTCCGGCAGAGCTCCGGAACAGACCCCAAGATGGGATCTCATGGATACAGAAAGTTGCGGCGGTGGAATTAGGTTTTTGGCTCCGTATCAAATCATTTGGGGATACGTGGATATATATAGGGGGAAGAAGTACGTCGGTGGAGCTTCGAGGGGCCCACGAGGCAGGGGGCGCACCCTAGGAGGGGGGGCACCCTCCACCCTCGTGGCCGCCTCGTGGCTTTCTTGACGGAGGGTCTAAGTCTCCTGGATCTTATCTGATGAGAAAATCACGTTTCCGAAGGTTTCATTCCGTTTGGACTCCGTTTGATATTCGTTTTCTTCGAAACCCTAAAACAGGCAAAAAAATAGCAATTCTGGGATGGGCCTCCGGTTAATAGGTTAGTCCCAAAAGTAATATAAAAGTGGATGATAAAGCCCAATAATGTCTAAAACAGTAGATAATATAGCATGGAGCAATCAAAAATTATACATACGTTGGAGACGTATCAAGCATCCCCAAGCTTAATTCCTGCTCGTCCACGAGTAGGTAAATGATAAAAACAGAATTTTTGATGCGAGTGCTACTTGGCATAATTTCAATGTAAATCTTCTTAATTGTGGTATGAATATTCATATTCAAAAGATTCAAGACAAAAGTTCATATTGACATAAAAATAATAATACTTCAAGCATACTAACAAAGCAATTATGTATTCTCAAAATAACATGGCCAAAGAAAGCTATCCCTACAAAATCATAT
This sequence comes from Triticum monococcum, assembly GCA_034509565.1. NCBI lineage: Eukaryota > Viridiplantae > Streptophyta > Magnoliopsida > Poales > Poaceae > Triticum > Triticum monococcum. The sequence goes on along the minus strand of CM067843.1, from coordinate 57,226,177 downwards.
AGTCTGGCTATGCTCTATCTTCACCACACAAAGTATTTAAATCATGCACAACCCCGATGACAAAGCCAAGCAATTGTTTCATACTTTTGACATTTTCAAAACTTTTTCGATCTTCACGCAATACATGAGCGTGAGCCATGGATATAGCACTATATGTGGAGAAGACAAAAAGGGAGAAGATAGTCTCACATCAACTAGGCGTATCAACGGGCTATGGAGATGCCCATCAATAGATATCAATGTGAGTGAGTAGGGATTGCCATGCAACGGATGCACTAGAGCTATAAGTATATGAAAGCTCAACAAAAGAAGCTAAGTGGGTGTGCATCCAACTCGCTTGCTCACGAAGACCTAGGGCATTTTGAGGAAGCCCATCATTGGAATATACAAGCCAAGTTCTATAATGAAAAATTCCCACTAGTATATGAAAGTGACAAAATGAGAGACTCTCTATCATGAAGATCATGGTGCTACTTTGAAGCACAAGTGTGGTAAAAGGATAGTAACATTGTCCCTTCTCTCTTTTTCTCTCATTTTTTTATTAGGGCCTTTTCTCCCTTTTTATGGCCTCTTTTCTTTCTCTTTTTTTCGTTCGGAGTCTCATCCCGACTTGTGGGGGAATCATAGTCTCCATCATCCTTTCCTCACTGGGACAATGCTCTAATAATGATGATTATCACACTTTTATTTTTCTTAAAACTCAACAATTACAACTCGATACTTAGAACAAAATATGACTCTATATGAATGCCTCTGGCGGTGTACCGGGATATGCAATGAATCAAGAGTGACACGTATGAAATAATTATGAATGGTGGCTTTGCCACAAATACAATGTCAACTACATGATCATCCGAAGCAATATGACAATGATGGAGTGTGTCATAATAAACGGAACGGTGGAAAGTTGCATGGCAATGTATCTTGGAATGGCTATGAAAATGCCATAATAGGTAGGTATGGTGGCTGTTTTGAGGAAGGTATATGGTGGGTGTATGATACCGGCGAAAGGTGCGCGGTATTAGAGATGCTAGCAAAGGTGGAAGGGTGTGTATAATCCATGGACTCAACATTAGTCATAAAGAACTCATATACTTATTGCAAAAATCTACAAGTTATCAAAGCAAAGTATTACGTGCATGCTCCTAGGGGGATAGATTGGTAGGAAAAGACCATCGCTCGTCCCCGACCGCCACTCATAAGGAAGACAATTAATAAATAAATCATGCTCCGACTTCATCACATAACGGTTCACCATACGTGCATGCTACGGGAATCACAAACTTTAACACAAGCATTTCTCAAATTCACAACTACTCAACTAGCATGACTCTAATATCACCATCCTCATATCTCAAAACAATTATCAAGCATCAATTTTTTTTCTTAGTATTCAACGCACTCAAAAGAAAGTTTTACAAATCTTGAATACCAATCATATTATTATTGAGCAAATTACCATGCTATTAAGGCTCTCAAAATAATCTAAGTGAAGCATGATAGATCAATAGTTTCTATAAAACAAATCCACCACCGTGCTCTAAAAGATATAAGTGAAGCACTAGAGCAAAATTATATAACTCAAAAGATATAAGTGAAGCACATAGAGTATTCTATCAAATTCCAAATTATGTATGGATCTCTCAAAAGGTGTTTACAGCAAGGATGATTGTGGTAAACTAATAAGCAAAGACTCAAATCATAAAAGACGCTCCAAGCAAAACACATATCATGTGGTGAATAAAAATATAGCTCCAAGTAAAGTTACCGATAGAAGTAGACGAAAGAGGGGATGCCTTCCGGGGCATCCCCAAGCTTTGGGTTTTAGGTGTCCTTAGATTATCTTGGGGGTGCCATGAGCATCCCCAAGCTTAGGCTCTTGCCGCTCCTTGTTCCATAATCCATCGAATCTTTACCCAAAACTTGAAAACTTCACAACACAAAACTTAAAGTAGAAAATCTCGTGAGTTCCGTTAGCGAAAGAAAACAAAAGACCACTTCAAGGTACTGTAATGAAATCATTCTTTATTTATATTGGTGTTAAACCTACTGTATTCCAACTTATCTATGGTTTATAAACTATTTTACTAGCCATAGATTCATCAAAATAAGCAAACAACACACGAAAAACAGAATCTGTCAAAAACAGAACAGTCTGTAGTAATCTGTAGCTAGCGCAAGATCTGGAACCTCAAAAATTATAAAATAAATTGATGGACGTGAGGAATTTATCTATTAATCATCTTCAAAAATAATTAACTAAATAGCACTCTCCAAATAAAAATTACAGCAGTTCTCGTGATTGCTAAAGTTTCTGTTTTTTACAGCAAGTTCAACAAGACTTTCCCCAAGTCTTCCCAACGGTTCTACTTGGCACAAACACTAATTAAGCACAAAAAACACAACCAAAACAGAGGATAAATAATTTATTTATTACTAAACAGGAGCAAAAAGCAAGAAATAAAAATAAAATTGGGTTGCCTCCCAACAAGCGCTATCGTTTAACGCCCCTAGCTAGGGATAACAACCAAGAATAGATCTAGGTATTGCCATCTTTGGTAGGCAATCCATAAGTGGCTCTCATGATAGATTCATATGGTAATTTTATTTTCTTTCTAGGGAAGTGTTCCATGCCCTTTTTTAATGGAAATTGAAATCTAATATTCCCTTCCTTCATATCAATAATTGCACCAACCATTCTAAGGAAAGGTCTACCGAGAATAATAGGGCAAGAAGGATTGCAATCTATATCAAGAACGATAAAATCTACGGGTACATAATTTCTATTTGCAACAATAAGAACATCATTAATTCTTCCCATAGGTTTATTAATAGTGGAATCCGCAAGATGCAAGTTTAGAGAGCAATCATCAAAATTACGGAAATCTAGCAAATCACACAAAGTTTTGGGAATAGTAGAGACACTAGCACCCAAATCACACAAAGAATAAAACTCATGATCTTTAATTTTAATTTTAATAGTTGGTTCCCACTCATCATAAAGTTTTCTAGGGATAGAAACTTCCAATTCAAGTTTTTCTTCATAAGATTGCATCAAGGCATCAACGATATGTTTAGTAAACGCTTTATTTTGACTATAAGCATGAGGAGAATTTAGCACGGATTGCAACAAGGAAATACAATCAATAAAAGAGCAATTTTCATAGTTAAATTCCTTGAAATCCATAATAGTGGGTTTAGCAACATCTAGGGTTTTAATTTCTTCAATCCCACTTTTATCAAATTTAGCATCAAGATCAAAAGATTCAGAATTATTGGAACGCCTTCTAGGTAGAGGTGGATCATATTTAGTCCCATCATTATCAAGATTCATATTGCAAAACAAAGATTTAATAGGGGACACATCAATAACTTTTAGATCTTCATCATTATTTTCATAGGATCTAGAAGAACACACTTTAATAAAGGCATCTTTCATAGCACACGTCCTAGCGGTTCTTTCTTTGCACTCGTTAATGGAAATTCTCATGGCTTTGAGAGACTCATTGATATCATGCTTAGGTGGAATAGATCTAAGTTTCAAAGAATCAACATCAAGAGCAATTATATCAACGTTCCTAGCCAAATCATCAATCTTAAGCAATTTTTCTTCAATCATAGCATTAAAATTCTTTTGCGAAGAAATAAATTCTTTAATATTAGATTCAAAATCAGAGGGCATCTTATTATAATTTCCATAAGAATTGTTGTAGGAATTACCATAATTATTAGAGGGATTACTAGGATAAGGCCTAGGGATGAAATTTCCTCTATACGCATTGTTACCAAAATTATTCCTACCAACAAAATTCACATCCATAGATTCATTATTATTCTCAATCAAAGTAGACAAGGGCACATCATTAGGATTAGAAGAAACACTCTTATTAGCAAATAATTTCATAAGGTCATCCATCTTTCCACTCAAAACATTAATTTCTTCTATCGCATGCACCTTTTTAGTAGATCTTTCAGTATGCCATTGAGAATAATTAACCATAATATTATCTACGAGTTTAGTAGCTTCTCCTAAAGTGATTTCCATAAAAGTGCCTCCTGTGGCCGAATGTAAAAGATTTCTCGAAGCAAAATTCAATCTGGCATAAATTTTTTGTATAATCATCCACAAATTCAAACCATGAGTAGGGAAATTACGTATCATTAATTTCATCCTCTCCCAAGCTTGTGCAACATGTTCATGATCAAGTTGCTTAAAATTCATAATATCGTTTCTAAGAGAGATGATCTTAGCGGGAGGAAAATACTTAGAGATAAAAGCATCTTTGCACTTGTTCCATGAATTAATACTATTTTTAGGCAAAGACGAAAACCAAGCTTTAGCACGATCTCTAAGCGAAAAAGGAAATAGCTTCAATTTAACAAAATCATTATCGACATCTTTCTTCTTTTGCATGTCACACAAATGAACGAAGCTATTAAGATGGGTAGCGGCATCTTCACTAGGAAGGTCGAAGAATGGATCTTTCATGACAAGATTCAGCAAAGCAGTATTAATTTCACAAGATTCAGCATCGGTAAGAGGAGCAACCGGAGTGCTAAGGAAATCATTGTTGTTGGTATTGGTGAAGTCACACAATTTAGTATTATCTTGAGCCATTGGGACAAACAAGCAAACTAACACACAAGCAAACAAAAAGCAAACGGGCAAAAAGAGGCAAATAGAGAGGGAGAGGGAGGATAGAGAGAGAGATGGCGAATAAACAACAAGGGTGAATTGGGGGGAGAGGAAAACGAGAGGCAAATGGCAAATAATGTAATGCGGGAGATAGGGATTGTGATGGGTACTTGGTATGCTGACTTTTGCGCAGACTCCCCGGCAACGGCGCCAGAAATTCTTCTTGCTACCTCTTGAGCACTGCGTTGGATTTCCCCGAAGAGGAGAGGATGATGCAGCAAAGTAGCGTAAGTATTTCCCTTAGTTTTTGAGAACCAAGGTATCAATCCAGTAGGAGGCTACGCACGAGTCCCTCGTACCTACACAAAGCAATAGCTCAACGCAACCAACGCGCTTAGGGGTTGTCAATCCCTTCACGGTCACTTACAAAAGTGAGATCTGATAGAGATGATAAATAATATTTTTGGTATTTTTGGTATAGAGATGCAAAGTAAAAGGTAAAAGCAAACTAAAAAGCAAAGCAATAATAAAGTGATGGAGATTGATATGATGAGAAAGAGACCCAGGGGGCATAGGTTTCACTAGTGGCTTCTCTCAAGAGCATAAGTATTCTACGGTGGGTGAACAAATTACTGTTGAGCAATTGACAGAATTGAGCATAGTTATGAGAATATCTAGGTATGATCATGTATATAGGCATAACGTCCGAGACAAGTAGATCGACTCTTGCCTACATCTACTACTATTACTCCACTCATCGACCACTATCCAGCATGCATCTAGAGTATTAAGTTAAAAACAGAGTAACGCCTTAAGCAAGATGACATGATGTAGAGGGATAGTTTCATGCAATATGATAAAAACCCCATCTTGTTATCCTCGATGGCAACGATATAATACGTGCCTTGCTGCCCCTTCTGTCACTGGGAAAGGACACCGCAAGATTGAACCCAAAGCTAAGCACTTCTCCCATGGCAAGAACAACCAATCTAGTAGGCCAAACCAAACTGATACTTCAAAGAGACTTGCAAAGATAACCAATCATACATAAAAGAATTCAGAGAAGATTCAAATATTATTCATAGATAGACTTGATCATAAACCCACAATTCATCGGTCTCAACAAACACACCGCAAAAAGAAGATTACATCGAATAGATCTCCACGAGAGAGGGGGAGAACATTGTATTGAGATCCAAAAAGAGAGAAGAATCCATCTAGCTACTAACTATGGACCCGTAGGTCTGAAGTAAACTACTCACACTTCATCGGAGGGGCTTGGATGATGATGTAGAAGCCCTCCGTGATCAATGCCCCCTCCGGCGGAGCTCCGGAACAGACCCCAAGATGGGATCTCGTGGATACAGAAAGTTGCGGCGGTGGAATTAGGTTTTTGGCTCCATATCAAATCATTTGGGGATACGTGGATATATATAGGGGGAAGAAGTACGTCGGTGGAGCTTTGAGGGGCCCACGAGGTAGGGGGCGCGCCCTAGGAGGGGGGCTCCACCCTCGTGGCCGCCTTGTGGCTTTCTTGACGGAGGGTCCAAGTCTCATGGATCTTATCTAATGAGAAAATCACGTTTCCGAAGGTTTCATTCCGTTTGGACTCCGTTTGACATTCCTTTACTTCGAAACCCTAAAACAGGCAAAAAACAACAATTCTGGGCTGGGCCTCCAGTTAATAGGTTAGTCCCAAAAGTAATATAAAAGTGGATGATAAAGCCCAATAATGTCTAAAACAGTAGATAATATAGCATGGAGCAATCAAACATTATAGATACGTTGGAGACGTATCACAACCCACTTGGAGAAACAACCGGTTTTGGAACCTCCTAGAAGGTTCACTAAACACACGTATATATATGGACATACGCCTTGCGATTAGCAGCTCATAGCCCCGACCCGCGGAATTCGTCTGCCCTCTAGCTTAGGGTTTATTGCCTCTAGTGGCGATCCCATCGCCGCCTAGAGTTTTTTCTCCGGTACCTCGCTGGGCGCCCCTCCGCGTAGCCTGGATCGTGATCGAGAAGCAGGAAGAGAGACCTGAGTCTGTTCGGTTCCTGTTTTGGTGAGCCGTCGGTGGGGCTAAACCCTAGATGGCGGCAGGAGAAGGATCGTCCTCTGCGGGATGGACAGGGAAGAAGTTGGAGGAGATGTTGCAACACCTGGATCTCCAGGATGATGAACTATAGATGATGTGATTGTGGGGGAGGAGGAATCAAAAAAGTATGCAGCAGATGCGCGATGGTTGGTGATCGCGAAGGTAAACACGACCCGGCTCTTCAGCTCATCGGCTATGTTTGAAACCATGAAATCGATTTGGAGCTTAGCACAAGTGTCGCAGTACAGGGAGACGGGGGGAAACCTCTATATTTTTCAGATGTTTTTTGGGAGACTGGAAGAAAGTTGTCCATGGAGGACCATGGCTGTTCAGGGGGATGGGGATGCTGATCGAAGATTATGGCGGCAAGCAAGACCCAGCATCCATTGCTTATGGATCCAGGACTAGGGTTCTGGTGAATAAACCGCTTACCAGGGTTACTCCGTTGAACATGGTGGGTGAGGGTAGGAAACTTCTTCCTGTCAAGTACGAGAAAATACCTTACTTCTGCCAAGTTTGTGGACTCATGGGTCATAATCATGAGGAGTGTGGAGATGGAGTTTGGGAGGCCAAGGACAAGCAATGGGGAAGCTGGATGTTGTCACAGAGAAGGGAGGTAGTACAGGAGCAGCAAGGAGGAGGTCGAGCTCCTCATGGTGGTTGTTTTAGAGGCCGTGGCAGAGGAAGATCGGGCAGGGGTGCACCACCGCCTCGACATACTTCACCAGTACGTAAATGCTCATCTCGAGATGCAGGTTTGGACTCGGGAGCAGAAGAGGGAGAGGAAGAAGATGTGACTAGTCCTTTGAAACCAACTGACACAAGGGGGAAGGAGCATGAAGAAGATCAGGGGGCTCGAAGGAACCTGAGCTTCGCTTTGGCTGGTAACACGCCCAATCAAAACCAGCAATCACGGGGTGCGACTGGGAGTTCTGACACCGACACTTGACAGTTCAGGGTGACCTGGGCCAGGCCCTTATGGTTGTACCTCCACCGCCTCCAACATATGTGTCTCCCCGAGATGCTAAGAAAGCAAAGAAATTAGCATGACCAATGAAGCAAAACTCAAACAAGATGGCATTATTGGCGGGCTCCGACTTGGGGCGCCGCCAGGCCCAATGAAAATCTTAAGTTGGAACTGCCGTGGGATAGCGGATCCCACGATAGTCCGTGAGCTACATGATCTTGTGGAGATCAGTTCGCCATCTATCTTGTGTTTAGTTGAAACCCAATTACAAAAGAGTCATGTTGAAGGTTTGCGTATGTCTTTAGGTTATGATTTCAGTTTTGGTGTCGGTAGTAGTGGCCGCAGTGGCGGACTTTGTATTTTTTTGGAAAAATAACTTAGATGTTTTAATAAATAATTATTCAGAGTATCATGTGGATGCCTGGGTCAAAGAACCGGGTAAGGAGCAATGAAGGTTGGCATGTTTTTATGGTGAAGCTACCAGGAGTCTACGGTATAAAACCTGGGACACCATGAAGCGTTTGAGGGGAGAGAGCACACTCTCATGGATGTGTATTGGGGATTTTAATGAGATCTTGAGGACCGAAGAGAAGCATGGTCCTAATGAGCGTGATAGCTCGCAGATTGATGCGTTCAGAGAAGATATTGATATATGTGGATTAGCGGACTTGAGGTACTGTGGATTGGATTGGACGTGGGAGAAGAAAGTTGCTAGAGGGAGTTTCTGCTGGGTTCGCTTGGATAGAGCTCTGGCCTCGTCCTGCTGGTTTGCCTTATTTCCTTTCGGCTCTGTTGAGCACCTTACAGCTGCAAAATCGGATCATTGCCCTATTCTTCTGGAGACCGACTTGATTGACACAAGTGTGCGTGCAAAGCAAAAACAGTTTCGCTATAAGTGTATGTGGGAACGAGACTCACGATTTGGAGAGGTGTTAATCGATGCCTGGACTTCCATTGGACGGGCTCAAACTGTCTCTGAGCTGTCTCATAAGTTGTCCTTGGATGCGGATAAAGTACAGAGTTGGGGCCAAATAACTTTTGGCGCGGTCAGAACTGAACTGCACAATCTTCGTAAGCAACTAGAGGAGCTACGCTTGCTCCCTAACTGCGTGGGGCCATCGGCTGAGGAAGAACGGGTAGAAGCCCGCATGGTAGAGCTATGCCTACGGGAGGAGATCATGTGGCGTCAGAGGGCACGTATTCAGTGGCTAGCGGAAGGAGACAGTAACACAAAAAATTTTTCACCGTAAAGCCAGTGCCCGTAAGGCTAAAACCGGATAGTTGAGCTTCAGCGAGCCGATGGAACTTTGTGTAAGGAGGAGCATGCGATGGCTGGTATGGCTACATCTTTCTATAGTGATCTGTACGCCTCTGACAATACGGTGGGAATCGAGGAGGTCCTCTCTCACATACCGTCCAGAGTAGACACATCCATGAACACATCCTTGGATGCACAGCACAGCAAGTCTGAGGTGAAAGCGGCCTTGTTTCAGATGTTTTCGACAAAGGCTCTAGGGCCTGACGGCTTCCCTGCACATTTCTTTTAGAGGCACTGGGAGTTGTGTGGTGATGAGGTTACTGATATGGTGCTTCGAGTTCTTAATGGAGAGGATTCTCCGGAGGAGATCAACAAAGCATTCATTGTTTTAATTCCCAAGTTTGCTAGCCCAAAAAATTTAGCACAGTTTCGACTGATAAGCCTCTGCAATGTGATCTTTAAGATTGCATCCAAGGTGTTGGCTAATCGGCTCAAGCTTATCCTCCCCGATGTCATCTCCGGGGAACAGTCACATTTGTACCAGGACGTCTCATTACTAACAATTTCATATCTGCTTATGAGTGTCTCCACTACATGAAAACAAGGAAGCTCAAGGTAACAGGTTTTGTGCTCTTAAACTTGATATGATGAAAGCCTATGATAGGCTCGAGTGGAATTGTCTGGAGAGGGTTATGCTCAAGTTGGGGATCAGCCCATGTTTTATACAAATAGTAATGAGGTGTGTATCATCAGTCTCTTTTTCTGTCATCTTTAATGGTGGTAAACAAGAGGAGTTCAGGCCCTCTCGTGGACTCAGGCAAGGTGATGCTATATTTCCATATCTTTTTTATTGGCCGCCGAAGGCCTCTCTTGCCTTCTGAAATCTACAACACCAAATGAGAGTATCCATGGTATAACGGTGGCACCGGGAGCCCCTCGGGTAAATCACCTACTCTTTGCATATGATAGCCTCCTATTCTTTGATGCCACACATGAGATGGCCAATAGAGTTGATAGCCTTTTGCAAAGGTATTGCCTCGCTTCAGGGCAGCGCATCAACAAGGAGAAGTCATCTATATTTTTTAGTAAAGGCTGCTCAGAAAGTGTGAGACAGGAAATCAAACAAATCCTTGCAGTCCAAAATGAGAAATTGTCTAAAAAATACCTTGGCCTTCCCGCGAATGTGGGCAGACCAAAGGAAGGGTCTTTTAAGTATCTTAAGGATAGGATCTGGAAGCAAGTGCAGGGCTGGATGGAGAAGGCACTTTCTGGGGGGGAGAGGTGCTTATTAAGTCAGTCGCTCAAGCAATCCCAACGTACTCGATGGCGTGCTTCAAGTTACCTCGAGGCATGTGTCAACACATCAATGGTATCTTGAGGAAATTCTGGTGGGGATCAAAAAATGGAGAGAGAAAGACCGCGTGGGTTTCTTGGGAAGTTATGACGCATCTGAAGTTTATGGGAGGCATGGGGTTCCGCAACATCGAGCTATTCAACCTTGCATTGCTTGCGCGACAAGCCTGGCGGCTACTCCAGGAACCAAATTCCCTGAGTGCGCGAATCCTCAAAGCTATTTACTACCCTTCGGTTTCGATTCTTGAAGCTGAGCCGGGAAAGAACCCGTCACAGGTATGGCGATCCTTAGTGGAAGGCAGAGACACGCTCAAGCTTGGGTTGGTTAAACGGATTGGCTCTGGTGAGGACACCAATATCTGGGTGGATAACTTGATACCACGAGATTTCAAACTGCGACCGGTGTGCCCAAAAACATTGAATCCCCCGCACCTTGTCTCGGAACTCATCAATCCCGTCACCTTCGCATGGGATATGGCTGCGCTAGAAAAGCACTTGTACTCGATAGATAAGGAAGCGATCCTCAATATCCCGCTCAATTCTCGAGTACACGCCAAGATTTCTGGTCATGGCATTATGAACGAAAGGGTGTCTTTACAGTGCGGTCAACATACAAGCTTCTGTCCTCTACTAAGCAGCAGCGCACTGACTGGCTAGAACACAATGAGGGGTACTCGCGTGTTGAAGCAGACCGTGGATCTTGGACTAAGCTATGGGGAGCAGCGGTCCCTTCAAAAGTCCGCGTTTTTGCTTGGAGATTGGCCAAATGCTCTATCCCCACCGGAGAAGTCCGAAAGCATAGAAGTATGGCCGATTCGGCGGAGTGTTCGATTTCTCACGCGGCAGTGGATACTTGGCGCCACTCCCTTTTTGACTGTCGCATGGCACGATGTGTTTGGGCCCTCGCCGATGAGGACCTCACAGAGACGATCATCTCAAACAGGATGGAAGATGCAACACTCTGGATGCTATGGCTGGTGGATACTTTAACTACCGCAGATCTGGCACGTGTTCTAGTAACCATGTGGGCCATCTGTTGGGCACGACGTCGAGCCATACATGAAGATCAGTTCCAGAGTCTGCTATCTACCCATATTTTCGTAAACAAATTTTTGGCAGACCTTGAGATGCTACCGGAGAGGAATACACGCCAAAAGGACCGCCATGCAACTACCAGGGACCTGCATGTGAACCCCAGGAACCTGCATGTGAATACAGGAGCGCGTATGGAGCCAGCAACGCGGATCGGGTGGCTATCGCCCGAGAGTCATGAGTTCAAGATCAATGTCAATGGCGGATTCTCGAAGATTGGTGACCGGGTTGCTTCAGCGGCGATTTGTAGGGACAAGGGGGCAACTACCTTGGTGCCTCGGTGATCATCTATGAAGGCCGTCTTGATCCAACAATCCTCGAAGCACAGGCGTGTAGCGAAGCTCTCTCGCTTGCAGATGATCTGCAGCTCCAGTCCGTGTGTGTAGCCACAGATTGTTTGGAGGTAGTAACGAACTTAGGGGAGGAAGTTCCATGCAGGTCTTATCCTATCCTACAGGACATAAAATACCAGAGGAGGCTGATTAGTGACACTAGTTTTATTCATGAAAATAGAAAGCATAATGGGGAGGCCCATGCCTTAGCAAAGGCAGCTGCTTCCCTTAGTCCCGGGCGCCATGTGTGGCTTAGTATTCTGCCCGATATCATTTGTATCCTAATGTGTTTGAACGTTCAATAAAGGATGCGGATTGCTCAAAAAAAAAGAAGGTTCACTAAACTGGTTTTTCCTGTTTTGTTGTTACCAGTTATTGTGGTTTTCTTCCTGTTTTAGATTTCTTTTTTCTTTTTTCCTGCTTATTTCTTTTGTTTCTCTTCTTTTTTGTTTTTTTTCTAAATTCATTTTTTGGAAAACATTCAGAATTTCAGAACTTTGTTTAGAATTCTCAAAATATGTTTGAAAATCCAAAATTTCGTTCATGGTTGTCAAATTTTGTTCCCAATTTCAAAATTATTCATAGTTCTGAGAAATTTCGTGCGTGTTTTTCAAAATTTATTCACTTTTAAAAATATTGCAATTCAAAAAATTTGTTCAGAATTCAAAAAGTGTTCACATTTTAAAAATGTCTAGCTTTTAAAAAATTGTTCACAATTCAAAAAAGAATGTTTGGAATACGAAATTTGTTTTGCAATTTCAAAAAATGTTCACACTTTGGAAGTTTTTGCTCATGTTTTGAAAAACAGTTCACTTTTGATGGAAATTCACAATTCACGAACTATTCACGTTTAAAAATAATAATGTTCACTTTTAGGAAGAGAAAAGTCATCAGACCGTTATGTGCATGCATCAAAGCAAGATTTCCTCCAAGTTCACTTCGCTTTGTGAAACGAACATGCCAACTGACAGTTGTTAATAAGTGGCGGTGCTTATTTCCATGTACGCTTATTTAGACACCTCTACAATAGAAACAACCACGGTGCTCATTCAAAAAAAAGATTTATTTTTACAAGCAAATCTCTAAGTACCTTGCACTCTACATCATCTTATGCACCAACATGAACCTGCAACCATGCATCTTAGAGCATCTTCAATAGATGATGTAGATGTAAAAATAACATATTTTTACATGATCAAGGCATAGAAACGATGCTCCAACACATGATGTAGATGTAAATTTTTTTACTCGAGTTATCTCTGTGATTTAAAATAGAGCACCAAGTGATGCAAATCTGCATCACTTGGGCCTCCTGACCAAAACGCGAGTAGCGGCGCGTGTAGCCCCAACTATCTAGCGGAACCTTTCTGCCCTCGTCTGGCGTGCGCCCGCCTTCCCGCCACCCGTTGGCCACCACCGGACCCTGTGGACGCCTCTCCCGACCCCGCGGGTGTCACCGTTGCTCCGACACACCTCATTATGGCCGCCTCTGCGTCTCCGACCAATCCCGCCGCCTCTGCGTCTCCGGCCATTTCCGCCGCCACCACTGCCATGCCTCGCCCAAATTGACGCGATGGATTTACAGCCCCACGTCCTGCGGTCGCCGTCGGAATGGAAGCGCATGCGAGGAAGAAGGCTCCCATGGACAAAACACGTCGTGTTGGATCAAAGTGGTTGCCGCAACTTCGTCCTGGCCGAAGAAGACGAAGGCGCCCGTGTCTGCTATTGCCGCTTCATTGACGGCGTTACCCGCAGATGTTGTTACTGCTGATGGCGCGCCTCCTCCCCCTCCCCCCCCCCCCCACCTCACGTCATGTTGCCACCCGTGGAGCAAGAGCCGTTGCCGCCTGCTACCGCTACTATCTCCAACTTGTTCAATGATACGACACAAAGATAAAATATATCCTCTTCTTTTTTTATTGTCCTTTTGTCATGTTGGTATGAATAGAATATGAGATTTTGTGTGTATGTGTGTGTGTGCTTGTAGTGCTGACGATGATACATTTTATGCACTTGACAAAAGTTGAGGATGAAGATTTTGTCTCTCAAGATTTTTCGTCCCAAGAAAATGATACGTCGTATGATGATGAGAATCTTGACATGGAAGACGAGGGTTTTGTTGAGAATTCGAAGGGAAGAACCGCAAACTATTCGAACACCGAACATGTTGATATGTACGACATCGAAGCGAGTCTCTCTTGATATGAACGGAACACAAGTGGTCACTATTGATCATCGGATTCTATTCAGCACCGACGGTCCACTATAACCGACGAATGTAAAAAATGGGCGGGTTGCTTGGCCAATGTCGCGCACGAACCCAAGTGGTTGCGATGAAAAATACATGGAAATTGCTTGCTACATTCGAATGCTTTCTCTAATAATTATGGATATTTTCCTAATTAACCAAGTTTCTCTATTTTTATTATGTAGCTAATGCTTGCTCAAGGTTTCTTCCAAGAAAGAGTGGAGAACAGGGATATGAAGAGGAAAGGAAAACCATTCACTTCCCGACATTGTTACAAAGAGCTCGAGGATGAGGAGAAGTGGAAGAATCGTAGAGCTTTTGAAGTACCTAGGAGGAAGAGCTTGGTTGTTGATCGTGAAGATGACGATGATGGTGGTGAGGGGAGAGAAGGAGCCCCACTCCTCACTCGGTTGCCAAACCACACAGGCCCGGTGGAATGGAAAAAACAAAAGGGATCAACAACCCGAGATAATGATCTTAAAGAAGGATTTGAACCCAACGTCATTGTCAGGAAATAGTATGCTGAAGAAAAAGGACTCTTGAAATTGAAAGAAATGAAGGAGAGGGCGGATGCCAAGCAGTGGAAGGCGACGACCGAGGAGAAGAGGGTGGCGATCGAGGAGAGGAAGGTCGAGCTAGAGGAGAGGAAGGTGGCAGCCAATGATCTTAAGGCGGTGGAGGAAAAAGCAGAAAAACTTATGTTCATGGATGATATGTCCATTTTGCGTCATGCTTTTATATCGATATTTATTGCATTATGGGTTGTTACTACACATTATGTCACAATACTTATGCATATTCTCTCTTATTTTACAAGGTTTACATAAGGAGGGAGAATGCCAGCAGCTAGGATTCTGGGCTGGAAAACGAGCAAATATTAGAGACCTATTCTGCACAACTCCAAAAGTCCCGAAACTCCACGAAAGTCATTTTTGGAAATAATGAAAAATATTGAGCGGAAGAAGTTCACCAGAGGGGGGCCCCACCTATCCACGAGGGTGGGGGCGCGCCCTACCCCACTGGGCGCGCCCCCTACCTCGTGGGCCCCTGTTGGCTCTCCGATGGCCATCTTCTGCTATATGAGGTCTTTCTTCGAGGAAAAAATCATAAGCAACCTTTCGGGACGAAACTCCGCCGCCACGAGGCGGAACCAATCTAGGGCTCCGGCAGAGCTGTTCTGCCAGGGACACTTCCCTCCGGGAGGGGGAAATCATCGTCATCATCATCACCAACGCTCCTCTCATCGCGAGAGGGCAATCTCCATCAACATCTTCACCAGCACCATCTCATCTCAAAACCCTAGTTCATCTCTTGTATACAATTCTTGTCTCCAAATCCGGGATTGATACTAGTAGGTTGCTAGTAGTGTTGATTACTCCTTGTAGTTGATGATAGTTGGTTTATTTGGTGGAAGATCATATGTTTAGATCTTTTATGCATATTAATACTCCTTTGATTATGAACATGAATATACTTTGTGAGTAGTTACGTTTGTTCCTGAGGACACAGGAGAAGTCTTGCTATTAGTAGTCATGTGAATTTGGTATTCGTTCGATATTTTGATGAGATGTATGTTGTCTCTCCTCTAGTGGTGTTATGTGAACGTCGACTACATAACACTTCACCATTATTTGGGCCTAGAGGAAGGCATTGGGAAGTAATAAGTAGATGATGGGTTGCTAGAGTGACAGAAGCTTAAACCCTAGTTTATGCGTTGCTTCGTAAGGGGCTGATTTGGATCCATATGTTTCATGCTATGGTTAGGTTTACCTTAATACTTTTGTTGTAGTTGTGGATGCTTACAATAGAGGTTAATCATAAGTGGGATGCTTGTTCAAGTAAAAACAACACCCAAGCACCGGTCCACCCACATATCAAATTACCAAAGTACCGAACGCGAATCATATGAACGTGATGAAAACTAGTTTGACGATATTCCCATGTGTCCTCGGGAGCGCTTTTCCTTATATAAGAGTTTGTCCAGGCTTGTCCTTTGCTACAAAAAGGATTGGGGCACCGTGCTGCACTTTATTTACTTTTGTTACTTGTTGCTCGCTATAAATTATCTTATCACAAAACTATCTGTTACCACTTATTTCAGTACTTGCAAAGAATACCTTGATGAAAACCGCTTATCATTTCCTTCTGCTTCTCGTTGGGTTCGACACTCTTACTTATCGAAAGGACTATGATAGATCCCCTATACTTGTGGGTCGTCAATGGACACAAGTGGCTTGACACGAAGCAAAAAGCATATGTTGAGTTGTGTAGCGAAGAAGTCCGTAATCACAAGGAACTTGATGGGTGGCATGGTAGGAGGAATGGTGGCATGAGAGGATGAACGAGTGGCATGAGTAGCAGCATGGGAGGAAGAATGGGTGCCACAGTATATCGACCGATTTACTTATTGTGCCATAACCTCTTGTTTTTATCGGTATTATTGCTTGGTTATTGTTGTTAATTTCTACACTAGTACAAACCATAATGGCTAAAACAGACACAATTGGAATTTCTTGGAGTTCAGCTACATTTTTGTCAATGGTGCTCCAATCCCTCTCCACTTTTAAAGTTTACAAAATTGTTTTTCTAGTTAATTTTTTTGTTTTTGTTTATGGTTTCGTTGACTTTGTTTTTGTTTAGGTTAGTCCATATAACTCGCCAAAGTGAGGATCTGGTGTATTCCATCATGTCCATCCATAGACCCATCTCTTTACTGTAGATGCAGTTACTTCCTATCTGGCATGTCTTAACTTAAGAAAAACTCACCTTAATCATTTTATACCTTCCATATACATGTCATGGTAAATGATATTACTTACTGACACCAAACTATATCCCCGTACCTATATATGAAACAAACTATTTGCTAAAGTATGGCATGTTCAGTGCAACATTTGGAATCAAAATGTGCACCGCAACTGCGGTGTACAATCTCACATCATAATATGTTCCTTGATTCGGATCTGACTCTTGTACGTGTGTTGGCATGCAATTATGTACTATATTGTTCCTTATTAATGGTATTTAAACTTGCCACTTCGCTTGGATACTTACCATCTCAACGAGTCGCGTATATGTCAGATATGACATGTATTTTAACATGTATCAAGTTGAATTATGAATGCGAGATTTAATGATCTCCTTGCATTGTTTACAGAGAAGTGCATTTGAGTAAAATGCACGATTAGTACATTATCCATCAATGATATTGAGTCTAGTACATCAACTTGAAAACGACAAGTTTAGTCCATTAACTTGCACCAGTGATAAGCCAAAAGCGCAAACCAACTGAGCAAAGCAAATGACGCTGACATGGCATGATGTCGTGGCCTTCATGTCAATGTGGGAATTCGTAGGGGGTTATCTGACAAAAACCTTTCATATTTACAATTTAGTCCTTCACATATTAGTATCGATATACATTCACTGAACTCAAATTCCCCACTAGGGAGCAAAATCCCTAGTTCCGCTGTCATCTAAGTCGTACTCACAAAATCTAGCGTCGTGCACCGAATAATTTGCCACAGTGTTGTTGCCCCTCTCGTGCAGCTCTCTCTCTCTCTCTCCCCCCCCTCACACACACACATAGTTTGATGGTTATCGTGTTCCATGGCTGCCTGATGCTAGTTCTCCACCTCCCACCACTCCTCCACCTCCACTCTTTCCTCCACGTAGCTAATTATACTTTGCGTCAAACGGAGGTCATAGTTGCCTTGGACGACGTCAAGGAGCTCGACCCAAAGCTGGAAACAGGTACTCTCCATGGGGGAAGATTGTGGGGCACGGGATATATCCAACGACGCCCGATCTGGCTGCAATGACAAGCTAGATTATTAGTCAGCAAGCCAGAGTGCAAGGCCAGTGAAACCAAGAATCCTGACGTCGCGCAGGGCGCGTCGACGCCTTGCGAGCGTATATATTTTTGTGTTTCGTACATGTTGCTTGCATTTGTTTTCCATGTTGTGACATTATCATGAGTTTTGTCAAAACGCGGAGGGGAATGTTGCAAACCAACGGTAGGGGTTTTGTGTTGGAAAAAGTGGAACAAAAAATAATAACAGCAGTTTTGGCAAGGAGAACCTCGGTTACCTCCGATACACAAACCCGAGGCCTTGGGCTGCGCCGCGCGGAGCAACAACAATTGTAGAAAAGCCCAGCCCAGCCCGCCGTTTTCCCATCCACGCCCTCCCCTCAAATCCACCTCCTTTGCGCAAACCACCTCACGAAATATCCAAACTACCCCCGAGCCCTAATCCCCTCCCCCGCGAGGTCGTCCCTGCGCCCCCCTCGCGGCGGCGGCCACCGAATCAGCGCCCGCGCCGCCGCTCCCCGGCCCGAGGTCAAAGCTCTCTCCCTCGCCCCGAGTTCCGTCCACGCTCCGCCCGCTTGCTCGCCGCGCGCCGGCGGGCTCACTTCCTCTGTTGCTTTTTTTGGAACTGGCTCCCACCCTGGATCCGGCCGCTGTTTTTCGGTGTGATTTGCGCAAGTTCCAGGGGATTCTTGCGCAAAAAATGAATTTTTGTTTTCCAAGTTCCTACCTTCGCTGTCGCTGTTGCTGTTGCGTATTATCTTCGCGGCCCTGCTGCGATTAGGATTTAGGAACGAGGGCCTCCGGCGGCGGAGGGGGGAAGTTGGTGGTGGGGAGAGGCGCTCTTCTCTTCTGGCCCAACCAAGGCTCTGTTCTTCGCACCTGTTGACGATGAGCCCATCCTGCCGCCGTTCTCCTGCCCCACGACCTCCTGCGAAGTTGAATTCTGTAAAAAAGGACTGGCTTGTCTGTTACTCGCGTAATCTTTCTATTGTTTGCAGTTCATCTGTTTCTGTTCATGATGGAGTAGTTCATCCTTTGCTCGGTGTTGGTCCAGAAATGAGGGCTGAGGTCGAATTTGTATCCACACCTAGTTTTAACAGAGGTTCCGACATCGGAGCACCGGATATCGGGTCCGTATTGGTCTTGCTTCGATGTATCGGATGTCGGATATGTATGTAGTTATATATGAGGGGAAAATGCCTGTCCTGTTTTGGTTAGTCTTACTTGTACCATGCCTTTTTGGTCCAAATTGAACGTGCGGTGCTTTAGAGGCATGGCAAATATATGATTCTAAGTTTACTGTCTGCATTGCCGAAGAAATTAATGAAGACTCACAAAATCTGTATGGTAACATAACGGAGGGCATTATATATATGCTTATTTCCAGAAATTATGCATAATCTTGTTCATTTGATGAAGTTCTGCATAATCTCTCTTCCTTGGTTGCTTTTCTGGGTTCCCACCATGGATGGATCCAGCCGCAGTTTGTCGGTGTGATTTGTGCAAGTTCCAGGGGATTCTTGCGCAAAAATGATTTTTTTTCTTGTCGAAGTTCCTACCTCGCTGTTGCTGTTGTTGTGTGGTATTATCGTTGCGGTCCTGCTTCGATTAGGATTTAAGAACGAGGACCTTTGGCGTGGAGGGGAAATTGGTGGTGGAGAGAGGCACTTTTCTCTTCTAGCCCAACCAAGGTTCTGTTCTTAGCACTAGTTGGCAACGAGCCCCTCCCCTATCCCCGTTTTCTATTCCACGACCTTCCGTGAGGTTGAATTTTGTAAAAAAGGAATGATTTTAATAGAGCCCATGTCTATTTTGAAGGAATACCTGATGTGTTGACTGGCTTGCCTGTTACTCGCGTTATCTTTTCTTTTGTTTGCAGTTCATACGATCGTCTTGGTTCTGTTCATGATGGACTAGTCATCCTTTGTCTGGTGTTGATCCAGAAATGAGAGCTGACGTTGAATTTGTATCCACACGTAGTTTTAACTGAGGTTCGGAGTACTGGATATCGAGTCCATATTTGTCTTGCTTGGATGTATCGGATGTTGGATATGTATGTAGTTATATCGGAGGGGACAATGTCTGTCTCGTTTTAGTTAGTCTTACTCATACCATGCCTTTTTGGTACTGTACAATTTAAACGCACGGTGCTTGAGCATGGCAAATATATGATTCCAAGTTTACTGTATGGTTGATTGTGAAATAACTTATTAAAGACTCACAAAGTCCTTATGGTAACATAACAGAGGCCATTATACATATACTTATTTCCAAAAGTTATGCATAAACTTGATAATTTGATGAAGTTGTAAATGCTAATTTCATTTTAAAAATCCATCGTTGAAGGGGGAAAGTTCCTTCCCTTAATTTTACATTTGTTAGGTAGAAGTGAGGCACCCTGCGGAGGCTGTGCCTCGAACGCGGGTGGGTGGGCTCATGGGTGTGTGCTCTAACCAACCGG
Source organism: Triticum monococcum (assembly GCA_034509565.1). NCBI lineage: Eukaryota > Viridiplantae > Streptophyta > Magnoliopsida > Poales > Poaceae > Triticum > Triticum monococcum. Next base: position 57,205,915 of record CM067843.1, on the reverse strand, counting down.
CCATTGCTCGGTTCTTGAATTTTATTTTCAACTCTTCTTTAAGAAGAAGAAAAGGCATTTATGTATTAGTCTATATTGGTGGACATACTAGGTCAAATACTGGCCATGTTGGTCGATATGTGTGAAAACGATATTTATGAAATGAAATGCTATATCTGTACTGGTAAGCCAGTGATGCTGATATATCAGTTGTGTCGGCATATATGTAGAATCTTGATTTTAGTTGCATCACATAAGCTGGTGGCTAAGGCCTCACAGGAGCAATCTAGAGGCCAGGTATCGAATCCCAACAGCGCTGAGTAAAATCAGAATTTCCCCCCGAGAGAATGTTTTCCACATCGAGCACGGGAAAAAATAGGTGCCGTTCCCAATGGTTATAAAAATAAGATAGAATCACCCTAGGTAAAAAAAAAATCATCATAGATCAGCGATGGTATACTTGATTGGAAGGTTGATGCTTTGGAGTCAAAAGATTGAATGACGTGGCCCAGCCAGAGCTTTCCTAATAAATTATAGGGAGGAATATCGAAAGTAAATGGTTCAGTCTGTCGTTTGTGCGTGATTCTGTCTACGTGTCATACGAATGATCAATAGTGTAAAATCTCATGTTAAACTGGAGCTGTATTCTAGAGTTCATATTCTTACTTTGTGTAATGTTTTCCGTCACTATAATGTAATTTATTTTTCTAAAATGCAGTGGCATCGTGGAACAGCTAAGGAAGCATGACAGAGGGTGGTTTTGTGGTAGCCATTTGCCAACATGGTGGGGAGTTCACTTCTGGTCCCAATGGGAATTTGATCTACAAAGGAGGAGAAGCGCATGCTGTTGACGTCTCTCGGGAGATGTCCCTTGACAGCTTCAAGGATGAGGTGTCCAAGGTGTTCCATGTTGATGTCACCGATATGTCGTTCAAGTACTTCCTTCCGAACAATAACAGGACGCTCATCACAATCTCATGTGATAGAGATTTGCAACGGATGGTTGATTTTACTGCTAGTGCTGCCCAAGCAGATGTTTTTGTGATAAGTAGAGTGGAGAACAGGTATGCGTTGTTCTACCTTTTTGTAGTTCATGTAGAAGAGCCAATATCAAACATCTCCTGATGTGATGGATATTTTTTCTTATACTGGGTAACTAGGAGTGTCGTAACGTACACTGGAGCTTCCACTGTTAAAGCTGGATCTAATGCACATGGCGACAAAAGGAAAAGGACAGCTTCCAAAAACAAGTAGGTGGTACTGTGCCGGTTTAGATTTTCTAATGTTACTACTCTTCCATGTTACAGCCAATGATCTCTTTGTCTTCTCCAGGGCATCCAAAAGTAATAAGAAGACCGCCAGTGCTACTGGCGTTGTAGTTCAAGCTGATACCAATGATCTCAATCAACCTACCAATGATCTCAATCAACCTACCAATGATCTCAATCAACCTACCAGTGATATAAATCAACCAAGAGCTTTGGTGACCTTGAATGATTACAACGAGTATGCAACCAGTCTTCTATAGTTGATTCATCTTTGCATGTCTACTGTGCCCTGATTTCTTCCTATTGTGAGATGTATCTTGGTCACATATTATTGTACACCAGATTTAAAGCCCCTATTTTATTATCCAATAGTAGCCTTCTCTGCAAATTAAATTCATGCCAACTTCAGGAGGAGCAGTTTGTTTCGATGTTGTGGTTAGGCTGTTAGCATATAAAGTTGTCTGCCTACCTTATTTTCTGGAGTTTTTAGCTGCCATTACTGCCATCCATTTTCATTTATTCATGTTTGGAGAAATGTCTAGAATTTAAATCTTGCCATTGCATTGGTTTATAGCATCATTTATGTTTGGAAATAGATCTTGCCATTGCCTTGGTTTATAGCATCATTCATGGACTGCATAATATGCTTACATATAGGCATCTTCACTACACTTCGTTACTGCCCCTTTGTTTTTTTGTTATGGTTACTTTATATGCATCTTCCTTACTTTGTTATACCCCTTATTACATTGTAGGCATCTGCACTATGTTAGTTAGGACAACTGCTGATGTATACCTACTACCACCCGTTGTTGCAGCTGTTTCTCCTGCATAGTTTTCATATCATGCTCTCTGTATTTCACATTGTGATCTGAATGGTTTCGTGCCTGACTGCATGCCTTTTGTGATCGTTTTTCATTCTGAATATTTTGTAGTTACTGCTACTTTTGTTCTCTCTTACAGTCTCATGATAACATGTATGGTTTTCATTGTTTGTACTGTCATGACCTGTAAATTGTAAATGTCACTCATTCTACTTTGTGATACGATATTGTCCAAAACTTATGATTTCTATTTTCCTTGGATGAAACTAGGGATTTTCCACTGGAATTTGGCCATGATGTTGCCTTTCCCACCACAGCTGGAGCTGTTTCCTCTGCTCCAGACGATCTGAATCATGACAAGCTTGCTCTCGTTGATACCACACAAAGGTAGTTATCTGCTCACTTTATTATGTCTTTTGTACTCCACAGAGTTCGTAAAAAGGATAAGTTTCACAGATGCCAGCATGGCTTTTGCAGGGAACCTACTGGTTTTTTTGATGATGCAGTCAATGCATATGATGGTTCTGATATCATAATAGATCCTCCACAGGAGCTTACCAATAATCCTGCTTTGTTTTGGGAGGACATTATCAAAGGTGTTGGCCAAGAATTTGATAATGTGAAGGATTTCCGAGCTCAGTTGTGCAAGTACTCCATCGGCAAAGGATTTGTGTACCGATTTATTAAGAATGAAACCACCCGTGTCACTGTAAAGTGTGTTGCGGATGGCTGCACCTGGCGATTGCATGCATCCGAGTCATCTCGTAACAAGAAATTTGTTATCAAGAAAATGACTGATGAGCATACATGTGGAGGAGAAGGCGGAGAGGGTCAGCGGCGAGCAACAAGACAGTGGCTGACTACCATCATTAAGCAGAAACTGCGTGAGAACTCATTGCTCAAACCAAAGGATCTTGTGAAGGAAATACATGAGGAGTATGGGGTTATGCTGACCTATTCACAGGTTTGGCGAGGTAGAGAAGTGGCTCAGAAGGAGATGTTTCATGTTCAGAGGGAGGCATCCGGCCATTTGCCCTGGTATGGGGAGAGGCTTATGCAGACTAACCCAGGGAGTATACTTGACTTGTCTGAGTTCTCTGAAAACAGACGTTTTATTTTTGCATTCCATGCTTCTTTGGAAGGCTTTGCAAGTGGGTGCAGGCCCCTCCTTTTTCTTGACAAGGTTCCGCTCAAAGCGACAAATGAGTATAAGTTGCTGGTTGCTGCTGCAGTTGATGCAGATGATGGTGTCTTTCCAGTTGCATTTAATGTGGTTGAAGATGATAATTACGAGAACTGGGTTTGGTTCTTGATGAAGCTGAGGATTGCTCTCCAGTATCATAACTACCCATTGAATGCTATGACATTCTTGTCCAATGGACAAAAGGGTCTGGATGCTGCTGTCGCACATGCTTTTGAAGGTAGCCACCATGCCTTCTGTTTGCATCATATCATGGAGGAATTCAAAGGAGAACTGAAGAAGGGACCATGGTCGCAACAGATAAGAGATGCGATGGTCGAGGATTTTACTCGTGCAGCCCAAGCATGCAGCATTGATGATTTTAATGCATCAATTGAGAGCATAAGGAATATATCCACTGAAGCTGCCGACTGGATCATTGCGAGTAAGCCAGAGCATTGGTCAGATGCCATCTTCAGAGGCTGTCGGTATGACCATTTCTCATCGAACATTGTTGATGCGTTTAATAACTGGATACCTACAAAGAAGGAGGGGTCCATGGTGCTGATGGTGGACTCTCTGAGGACAAAAATAATGGAGACAATAGAAGCGAGGCGTGAAGCCTGCAAGTCATGGGAAGGGCCTCTAACACCTTCCATTGATTACAAAGCAAAGGATGAGATAACCAAGGCTGGCAAGCTGACCGTGCTATGCTCTTCTGAGACCGTGTTTGAAGTGCGGGGCAGCGGTATTTTTGTTGTTAATCTTGCAAACTGCGAATGCACGTGCCGGAGGTGGCAACTTTCTGGCCTCCCCTGCATGCATGTTATTGCTGTGTGCAACAGGATTGGGCGGTCTTTCTACGAATACTGCTCAAAGTTTTTCACAACAGATAGCTACCGTCAGACATACTCAGGAACAATCTACCCAATTCCCGACATGGACACCCTTGATTTTAGCGCTGCGGCAATGGTCCCGCCTCCCAGGCCACGGACATCAGATAAACCTAGAAGGAAGCGGTTTAACCCCAACAAGCCAACCACTCTTATACGGCTCTGTAGCAGGTGCAAGCAAGTAGGCCACAACAAGGCCACCTGTGAAGCTGCTTTTCTGTAGACAAAGCATTTTCTTTATCTGCAGTATGTATATCAGGTATATCTTTGTCTTTGCCCTACATTTTCTCCAATAAGAATATAAGATAACCTCTTTCCTTATCAATCACAAGCTAGGAATATGTAATGTTCAAACTTGCCTGGATAAGTGGCATCTTAATTAGTAAATGGAATTTCTCAAGGATGTTTTGACTACTGTATAGAAAACGAACTTTACATCGACTCAAACATCTATGCCTAGTATTATTGCCTTCCACGAACAAGAAAATTAAGGAGATCTACTTTTGGTTGCCTTCCATCTATGCCTGGTATTATTGCCTTCCATGAACAAGAAAATTAATAAGAGGTCTATTTTTGGTTGCCGAATTGTTGTCTAGGTTTAGTTTCCACCCTGACTCTAATGCCGTTTAACTTGCACCCTGAACTCCTAGAACCAGAAGTAGCGCCATTTCATCGTAGATGACTTCCTCTCCTCTCCCCTCCCTGTGTCTGTGTTCCCTCCCATATCGACCCCAAATCGATCCTTTGCTACTCTCCATAGTCCTTGTCACTGTCAAGCTAGCCACCTACTTCAGTGGGTGTGGAATGGTGGTCGCTGGCCAGATCTGTGGCTACTGGCAACTGAGGCGATAGTCGAGGGGGCAAAGGTGGAGGTCGTACTACTTGATTCATTCTGTAACTCTTGGGTGCTAGGTTGAGTTCTTGCTATCTGATACTCCTTCCGTAAAGAAATATAAGAGTGTTTAGATCAGAGGGAGTACATCCTGTCGCTCTTGTGCACTAGGTTGAGTTCGTACTGTCCGATCCATTATGTGCTAGCTCTTACAGAGGGAGTACATTCTGTCGCTCTTGTGCATTAGGTTGAGTTATTACTGTCCGATCCATTCTGTGCTAGCTGCTTTTCTTTCATACATTTGATTTGGGTTTCCTTGAATTCGAAGTACTTGCTAGTGATAGTATCCTACGTCTGAACTAATCCTCCACTGGTAGCAAGGAGGGTGGTAATACCGATCGGTGAAATGAATTCTGACGGTTGCTGTTTGGCTAACCCAACATGTTGTGTTTTTTTACCATTGCAGGTTCACCGAGAGGCGGCTGATGGAGAGAGCTTCCCAGCAAAAACAGAAGGAAAGAAAGAGAGGACTTCCCAGCAAAAGAAGAAAGAAAGAAGTAGAGAGCTTATGGTGGTGCCTGTTGTATGTACAGTAGATGGAGAGGATCAGAGAATGGGGGATGGGTAATTAGAAGACATGCATGAATTGATACCTTTGTTGTTGTTGTTGTTTGTTTATATGAAGGCTGTAACTTGGAAAGGTTTCCTTAGTGGTTGTTGACTAGAGATGATGATGGTTGATAAATGTGCTACATCTTTGGATAGTGTCAGCTCTACATCTTTGTGGTGGGGTCGGAGTGGTCCTATCTTGTGTTGGTAGTATGTCTGCGTTCATGTTCGGACGCCCTTGATTTGGGGACGGAATGAGGGATTTCAGTCTGATCCGGCATATAAGGGCGCAGTAGGGCTACGCCACTTAAATCCCAGCGTCGGGTTTGATGTAGATTGAGAGAAGGCTTAGACAGATTTTTATTTTTTGAACTTTTTTTTTCTTTCTGTTAGCACCTGAGGAAGCACCCTGCAGCGGAGATGGCCTTAGTGGCTAGACCAACTTTTGCTATTTTTGATAAATCATGGGTTGCCCTTATTTCCGTTTTCAGGTGTGCGTTCAAGGCATAAAAAATGAATCAAATCAACCCCAGGTTGCCAGCAAGCGCCAGACCAAACGGGATGCCGAACTATTTTCAGTTCCACGGGCGCGTGTGGCGGGAAACAGCCACGGGATTTGGGTGGGCCTCTTATAATCGCTCGCAAGGCCCGCTACTACCCTTAGCCGAAATGGGCCGAGTATACGCCGCATCGAGCGGGGCACTCTCATTGTCTGTACTAGATAGGAAATGCGGCTTGCCGCACCCGGCAGCACCGTTGCCGGGTATAAGTCATATCCAATCATAATACAGTCATCGAGACATTGCAAATATAAACGCCGAAATGGGCCGAGTTTACACCACATCGAGCGGGCACTCTCATCGTCTGTATTCTCATGGGCCGTGGGTACCCATCCCCTTCCGCAGAGAACGCCGGCCGGCTCGCCGGGATCCTTCCTTCCCCCGTCTAGACCTGGCCATCCTCCGAGCCGGGCTAGGCTTTAGGCCGGGCCTGACCAAGTCCGAGGTAGAAAACTCAGGTCTGAGTCTGGCCTGGCCCGGCCATCAGGCCTAGTTTTCAGGCCCAAGCCCGGCCCATCAAAGCAAAAAACACATTGGGCCTCAGGCCTTGGGCCGGGCATCTTCAGTAAATGGCATAAACAGCGGGCCTAGGCCCGGCCCGACCTAGTCTTCGGGCTCAAAACCTAGGCCCAGGCCCGGCCTGGGAACAGCGTCGGGCCGGGCTGCTCCTCCATGAGGGAATCCTATTCTCCACCGCCGATCTCTCGCTGTGGCACCATCGGGGGGCGTTGTAACAAGGAGATCGCCGGGGACCGGAGACGAGGAGGACGAGACGGCGGGAGGCGCCGGCATCCACTGCCTTACTCGGGTAAGGAGAAACTGTACTAGCGCAGACATATTTTTAGCCCCATGCTGCTTAGCGAGGGGACAAATCGCCGGCATCAACTGCCTATCTATTTCAATATTTGGGCACTCGCATATCATGTTGCGAAATTAGTTCTGTACTACTCAGTACTCAGTCCTTTCTCTTTGGCCGCTTTATTTTACTCATGTTCCACAGAAGAAAATTACACGGGCGGCAGTGGGCATACCCTGTCCATAGAACCGGTAGTGCCTGTCAGATGTCAACAAGCATCACCACGCCCACCACCACCAACCGTAAAGCTTAGGATGTCTTATTACAAATCCAACTGGGACATATGGTACTGGAAGGTCTTTGTCTTTTTTCTTTCCTTCTCAAGTCAAACTTATTGGGTCGCTTACGTTGTCTATGCTAATAGTATTTGTATTGACGTCTCGTTCAATGTTCAGCAGTGTGCAATGGCGTGTGTCCTGTTCAATCATCGCCACCCTGTGCCTGAAACCTGAAAGGTACAGTGAACAATTCAGTCTTAAGTTCTCTTCTTACTGATGACACTACAAGGCCTGGGGTTGAGGGAGTTGCTTGCGTCAAAGGCTTTATGATTCACAAATCAAAGTAGTAAAACTTTTCCCAAAATTCTAACACGACTGAACCCACTGCACGCTTTGCCTATTTCATGACAAGCTATTAGTAGTTGGCCATTAGGTGTACCAAACATCTTGACCAAAGACAAGCGAGTAAGGTACTAAGGTCAACTGGATCGTCGTATACTATTGCAATTTTGCCGATTACGATTTGTGATAATAGCCAGACTGCCCAGTCCGTCCTCTTTGTCCTTGCTTTCTTTTTTCTTTGTTATTATCAAAAATTAAGTTGAACCGATCCTTGTTTGATCATGCCACTCGTCATGGCATGACCAAACTACACTGCCACAGTATGAGTTACCACACCGAGAGAGCAACACTATCATCAGTCTTGCCACACCACCTTCTTCTTTAACAAAAAAAATGTAAGACCTTGTGGTCTTAAGTTCTATTTTTGCTGATGATATTACATGACCTGGGACAAAAGGAAGCTGCTTGCTACCTACACCATACATAATACATAATACACAATACACAATGCACATAATACCCATCATTCACTTTAGCAGCTTAGATTAGATGTAAGGTTTCATGTAGCGTGACAAGAATTTGACGGAGAGAACGCCCTCCTGAGTTCAGTGCCCATGGTCCTAGAAGGACAAAAGTCGAACATTTGCATGCCCAGCGGCAATAGTTGGGGCGGCAGCTAATGACCTGGACGTGAGAGTGTGCCAAACCTTGTCCATAACGTCCCATTTTTCCTGAAAGAACATATGTACCTTTGATTTCTTTTTCCAGCTACGATGAGAGCATGTAGGATCCAAAATAAGGGCTTTCCCAGCAAATATCTGCCATGCTTCCTTAACCATCCTGCGAAACAGAACAGAAAAAACTTGTTATGTTTATTCGAACAAATAGCGTGCTGAAGATAAGAAATGAGCATGACTGTTTGCATGTATCATTTAGCTCAAAGCCTGCAAACTAGCACACCTCATTCGTTTTGTTTTTACTATCTTATCTTCATCAAAGACAAACGGTGTTTTTACTGTCAAACTGTTATGGAAGAAAATCCTGTGAACACATGTGGACAAATAGATTCAACTTTTGCTATTTAGCAATGGACCTAAGAAAAACAATTTTACAAAACTGAAGTCATGTTAAGATCCACACCAGACATAAAGTATATGGAAGTTGGAACTGTTTTTGCTTGACTTCAGATCAAACCCAAGTTTGTTAAGAGCCAGACTAGAGAATATGATAGTTAAACTGTCAGTTTAGACCGGCTTCACATTGGTCCCAAAAATCATGTTAGATCCGGTAGGAACAGCTTTGTCTGACTTCGATCCATCTTCTTTAAATAGTGTTTGTCGAAATTATAAGTTGTTCTATTGACAACTTGTTTCCAAAAGGTATCAGGAATACCGTTCTCATTGATGTCCTCTCATTGAACATTGACTTGGCCATCTCAACAACTATTGGCTTAATTACGTCTTGTGACACCATTCTATTGATCACTGCATGATTCTGTCAACTTTCTCTGATTTTCACTCGGCACAAACCATTTTCCTTCGAGAAACCGCATAAGATCATTGTGCATTTTGCATTACTTCACATAAACTTAGAAACTCTATTAAAATCCGACAAGATTCATGGCTAAATGTTGTGTTTTATGCTGGCACATATTTGCACCAAATCACTCGAATTTAGTGGCCTTGCTTATGTATAGACTCAATGATGTCAATATTGTCTACACCAAGTTTGTATAAAGCATATATATTCTGTGATAAACCACATAAGAATTTTTTTCCAGCAAATTCAGAATTAATAAAAGTAGAAGTTTTGAATCAAAAGCAGGAAATTTACCAAACACGAGGAAAACCAAAACAAAAGAAAAACATAAGGAACTGTGAAGTGTGAACTCTCTAAAAAAAGTATAATTTAGAGAACTGCAGAAGATCAAATCTAAATGTTCTTTTATGCATGGTTTATTTTGACCTGAAAATGACACTTTGACAAAAAGTTGTGTTGGTTTGGCACCACGGACAAGGTACAAAGCGGCAAGGGAACTAATCATGATCACCTAATGCTACCCTTCTTATGTTGATCACCTTCTTAGCAAGGTACTTTCTAAGTCCCATAATATAAGAGCGTTTTTTACACTAGTATAATGTCAAAACAATTTTATATTATGAGACGGAGGGAGCTGAAGCGTGCCCTGCTTGTTATTCAGTATCTAAATGCAATTTAATAGGATAATTGATATCCTCTAGGTTGGCTATCATAGTTCTCGCTGATTGCTGTCTAGACTAGTTGACGATTGAGTTTGTCACTTGTATTGGTATACATATACACGTGAGGATATACTTGTTTCCTTTATCTTTTTTATAAAAACTAAACACAAGAAACCAAATACCCGGTCGAGCTGTCCGAACACTGAAGCTCAATACACAGCTGGCGTCGTGTTATGAGCAACCAGATTAAGGCCGGCATCTATAAGGGTGTTCCTCCATTTGTCCACCCTAGAGATGCATTTATCTATTTGAGGGTGTCCGGTCGTGTGGACAAAAATTACATGATATCCAACGGAATCTCCGGCTCAGTTGTCCACATATATATTTCACCGAAGGGGTTGTCGATGTTGAAAGCAACCGGGGTGATATGCTGCTGCTTAGGTTGGCCGGCGGGCACGCTTGGTGATCAGTTGTTGCCGTCGAGGCATCTGGACAGTTGTATGAGAATACAAGCACGACGGGAGACAAGCATAAAAACCCTCTGTGCTGATGCTGAGCCAAGACTAACAATATGTATAGGTGCAACTAAACATTTTTATTTTCAATAAATGAGTTGATATTGCTGTGAAAAGTATAAAGTTCCGTTTATGAAAATAATTTAAACTAATAGTATATACATATTCCCTCCGTCCGAAAATATTTGTCATCAAAATGGATAAAAAGAGATGTATCTAGCCGTATTTTAGTTCTAGATGCATTCCTTTTTATCCATTTTGATGATAAATATTTTGATACGAAGAAAGTATATAAGTATAATAAGGTGAAGGAATGGACGGACACTTGCCTTGCCTTCCCGGAACAGGAAGAAGGCGTAGAATCCTCCTCCGACGGTGGCGGCGGCCATGGCCCAAACGAGGACCTGCACGGGAAGCGGCATGATAGCCGCCACCTTATAGCTCAGAACGGCCGTGAGCATGGTGGTGAGGACCCAGACGGCCACCTTGAGCCTCCGTCTCGCCGGCGAGCCGGGGGCGGCGCTCTCGAACCTCCTGTGGCAGTAGAAGAGCAGTACGAGGTCGAGGTAGGAGAAGGCCACGAAGCCGACCGCGGCCGGGTCGCCCTTGGACCTGTGGATCGCCATGGCCGAGTTGACGGTGAGGAAGGCGATGCCGAGCCAGGAGAAGGCGCCGACGGGGCCGTGGCGCAGCTCCTCGCCCGGCATCTTTGCTGCGTCGGTAGCGGTCGTCACGCGCGTCAGTAGCGGTGGTAGGCACAGCGCAATGAGCGACGACTCTTCCTTCGCTCGCCAATGTCCATCTCCAGTGTGCGTATGTATATACCAATACTAAATGGCTCGCTGGTGTTGCGTGGATGGTGACGGAAAGGGACGGCGACTTGGGAAAACTTTGGGCCGAGCTGAACCATTTGAAACTCACGCGTTGACAGGATCGATGACATGGAGGCTGCTGCTATTACGTGGAAGCAACCGTTCCTGCTCCCCTGGCCACATTACGTTACATGAGATTAATATAAGTCTAGTCATATTGGGAATAATTTAGCCAGTAACATAACGCACTTAAAGAAAATTTTGCTTATATGACAAAGAGTTAGACTAGTGACAATGAAAGTAACTTGACTAGTAACATCACACATTTTAATACAAGATTGCTTATATGGCAGCTAATTAATGAGGAGAGAGGGTTTGTGGTAACTTATGTAGTTACTGTAACATCACATATTTCAAGGTATAATGAGTCTATAGCGTAATAAATGAACTCTTTCATGATACCACTTATATGTTACTATCCACTATGGAGGTAGTAACATAGATTAGTAACATCGACAAGTTATTACTTTATGTTACTCCCCACTGTGGGCAGTTTTAATGAGAAGGAATAACATAATATGTTACTGTAACGTAACGTTTCTCAAAATAATATGAGTCTACAAGCTAATAAATAAATGCATCTATAATACTAATACTATGTTACTTTGCATCATGAAGATGATAACTTAAACTAGTGTCATATACATGACACTAGTATAAATTACTTCTCACTATGACCAGCCTAAATAACTGGTTGGTATGATAATGGAAAACCACTGGACTCCGCTCCTCGGGGACCCACGGCATCCACGTGACGCGGCCAACAGCGACATGGGCGGGACGGAAGACTGGTCCATTAGCGCGTTCCAAAGACTTTTTTCTGATGGATGGGAGGAAAGGTCACCGGGCGTGAAAATACATTGCAATCTTGTTTGTGAATGGTAACGTCCGAACCCGCGTCTAGCCATCGCCATCGTTATGAACCGGAACATTCCTACAGGCCTGCACATCTTCTTTGCCTACTTCTACTTGGATGGACATGCTGCCGTGCCTCTTAACCAGCGGCATTGAGAGCATCTAAACCCACATATGACAAAAGTGATCCCTTGTATGTCCATAGACGCATCCGGACGCGTTCGTGGAGAGGGCCCAGTTAGGGCAACTCCAACGTCCCGACGCATTTTATCTGCGCGCGTCCGTTTGGATCGAAATAGACAAAAATAGCGGCCTAATGTGCCAACGTGCCCACGACCCATTTTCGGCCCAAATTTGGTCCAGGTCTGCGTCGGTGCGGACGCGCGTGATACTCACGCTTGTCCTTCCCTGGCCCGCCATATAGTGGCACATTCACCCCATTTCTCCCTCTTTCCCAAAACTCTCCCACCATCTCGCCTTCGCGCCCACTCGCCATGGCCGACACGCCAACCCCCCCTCCCCCCCCCCCCCCCCCCCCCCGCTGCTATCCCCGCCTCCACGGTCAACAACGTGTCCGATAAGCCCCGCTCCGTTCGCAAGAAGCGGCCCAAGAAGGAGCAGATGTAGGAGGAGCGGGCCATACAGTCGGCGAAGAGGGCTGGATCGATGAAGGTTTAGGCAGATAGATTGGAAGTCGTCGCTGCGGCCGCCCACACCGCGGCCGCACAACAGGAGGCCACTATGGCGACGAATAAGGCCCTCATCGCCAAGACCACACAACAGGTTCGGGCGGGGGCGGCCGGACAACACGCCTCTAGCCGACCCCAACGCAGGAAAAGCTGACAAAAATCATGTCCGTTTGCGGCAGCGCGTTGGAGTTGCCCTTATCCCTCATTTTGCGTCGGTGCAATCGTGTACCTCAGATTTCATACCTCAAATCTATACTACACATACAACACAAAATCTACACACTACATAGATAACCAAAAACTAGCATATACTACTCGTCGTTAGAGATCTAGACGACCTCCATGCCGGCAGTGCCGGACGAAACGGCCTCCTGGTCCATGGCCGCCGCCCGCTACTCTATCTCCTCATCAGACTCCATGTCCATGAAGAGTGCGTCATTCGTTGCCCATGCCTTATGGAGGAAGCGGTAGTTTGCCTCCACCTCCGCCTCCGAGCGAATGGAGTCGAGGATGTCCTGTTGCTTCGCTGCCTCCTTCGCTTGGGTGACCTCAAACTCTGTCAACACGTCTGGCATGGTGAAGCCTGCAGCCAGAGGCATTGGATCTTCCTCGCCTTCGTCCTCTTCCTCCTCCTTCGTCCTCGCGTCCTCCATGATCGCGTCCGGTGCCTGCTCCTCCTCCGACTCTGGCGAGTCCGGAGGTAGGCCGCCTGCAATCCAAGCTTTGTGCCTAGTCCGGATCTCCTCAAGGAGCTCCAAATGCCACTCCAGAGTGAGCATGGCTTACGTGGTGATCCGTTGCCGGGCCATGACGACTGGGGGATGGCAAGCGAATTGGACGATGGCGACACGGAGGGGAGGGAGATGGTGGAAATGGGATGGACTAGGGTTGGGTTGCCGCCGTCCGGCTTAAGTAGCTGGATTTGGCCCCTTGAGAGCCGTGCTAGAGCGGCGTTCTCACTAGACTGTTGTGTTCTGACGTGTGCCCATGTGGGTCCTCGTTCTGCCCATCACTCCGACGTGACGAACGCACCCGAGCGCGGCCGAGCCCTCCTGCCTCCTCATATCCACCCCAGATATGTGCTGGATATGATGGGGGTGGGGAGGGGGGGGGGGGGGATAGCCAAGAAGTATAGGGCCGGTATGAGGAATCCTGCCGGGTCCGGATTTTGTGATCGATCACTGATCGGGCTATCCGTCCAGACGTATAGGGGCCGTTTGAAGAGCCCAGCTGTCGATGCTCTAACATCGGTGGCCATAGAAATTCTTTCTCAGGGCCCGTTTGATACGTACTACAATTCTAAAAATGCATGAAAATTAGAACGTCATAACCATCTGCATCCTATATAATTTTGATTTGTCTGATCACGCACAAGAAGAAAATTAAAGAGCTTTTCCTAAAAATGTAGAATGGATGTTAAAATAATACATGTCCACATTGGATACGCCATGTTGCTCGCAAAGGTCGCCATCTCCTGTTAAGTACTCCCTCCGTCCGGAAATACTTGTCATTAAAATAAATAAAAAGGGATGTATCTAGATGTATTTTAGTTCTAGATATTTTTTTTTGTCTATTTTGATGACAAGTATTTCCGAACGGAGGGAGTACTCCATAGTAGTAGTTGAAATCATCAACTGCGTGATTAGCACTTCCTGCGTGATTTTCCTAGAGAAAAGATCATTACAGTCCTGCTTATATAAGGAGTAGGCAGTTCAAGATAGCATCGTCCATCCAAACCAAACCACACAACACACTAGCTAGCTACGGCTCGAAGGACCACCGGCCAACACCAAAAGGTAGGTAGAATCAAAATACTACTACAACTCAGCCTATTCTTTGGCGCCTTCCCATCACGGCATCACCATTCCAGGTTCCTTGTCATGTTCTGAATCTTGCCTTGCGCCACCACCAATTGCTCCTTACGCTCGGCCGGCCGGAAGAAGCTCGACCGGAAGAGACGGCATCCACTGCGAAATACAAGTAATTGTTTTATAAGTTATGCAATGGAATACTGAGTAGGGTGTTTTGGAGCTCGGCCTTCATGGAGGCCGATTTTTTTTATAAAAAATAAATAAATCAAAATTCAAACTTCTCAGTTTCAAAAAAATCTGATTATTTTTAGTACAAGTATGCAAGGACGTGATGTGTATGGGTGTAAAATTTCACGATGAAATACCTTGCAATATGAGCTGTGCAAAATAAACAAAATCATGGACTTTGAAGATGAATAGTGCATGTACTAAAAAGCTGCAGATTTTTTTTTGTGTAGCCCTCATTTTAACGTATTTCGTTCTGAAAATTTACACACTTGTACATCTTGTCTCTAAGTAGATGTGTATTTTTTTGAAAATTTTCTTAAAACATACAAACATGAATTTGATCATTTCAAATTCGGCCTCCATGGAAGCCGAGCTCCATTCAACATTTTCGTGGAATACTAACATTCATGTTGTTGTCAAAGACTGTAGCTTTCCTACAAGTCCAGATCAACCAAAACAAAAGCCCCCAAAATGGCTCATCCAACATCTAAATGGCGCGTCCATTTGTTTTCACTTAATAGTAATTGTCCAAATTGAAGCCTAGATGTTTTTCCTTTTTACGGGATCTTTTGGCATCCTTCACTTTTATCTAATGGAATATTTGCTTGAAGATATTGTGAATTAATTCACTTTTTGTCGTACTAGAACTAAATGTCCCATCAATTGTTTCTCACTTAATGATTAGGATTTCAACAGATTGTACGCATTGTTTTTTTACTTAATCACCCTATTGGATCTAGATGTCACAATTGCTGATTTTCACTTAATTGTAATTGTCTTAGATCTAAACATCACATCCATTGTCTTTTTAGTTAATCGTAATGGTGCACCAAACTAATAGTCTAGGCTTTGCCTTTCGATGAGACATAATTTTGTGAAATTCATGATCCCCAAGGGTTCTATTGAAGAGTACTATATGTGGATTGCCTAGCCCTTTCCATCAGTTCGGACTTTTTGTTGTGTTGGCTAGTGCATGAAGCTTAACAGGTTCAACCTCTAGAGCAGGATCAGTCTTGAATCCTTATCTATTCGAAGTACAAGAGCTGAGTAACTGAAAAGAAATGAGCCAAGCTGGATTGGTAGATTACTAACGAGTGACCAACAAAAGAAACATACTACTCCCTCTGTTTCACAATGTAAGTTCATTTGGCTTTGTTCTAAGCCAATCCATTTTAACTTTCACCAAGTTTATAGAAGAGACTACCAACATGTGCAACACCAAATACATATAATATAAAAATATATTTGATAATGCTTCTAATAATACTAGTTTGGTGTTGCATATGTTGATACTTTCTTTTAAACGGCTGACTTGAGAGAAAACTGAAGGAACTTACACTGTGAAACAAAAGGACTACATCACAAGGATGGTATAAACGTGCAACATGCCAGGTATGTGAAAATGTGGTGTATGAAAGGTAAAATATGGAACATGCAGCGTGACAACAGTAGTACATATTTTGCTTCCCACAGTGAAGAATGTAGCACCAAAATATAGCACCTGGCGGGGCCATGAACTCACCTATTACGAAGATGCCGAGTGGCATTTGGACCAGAAATATACCACAAAATCTGCCACCATACATAGCAGCAAAATTTATCTACCGTTCTCTTAATTCATTTTCTTACAGTATATATTTAGAAAGGATAATCTCAAGTTGTCAGCCTGAGAACCCACAGGTTTTTCATTATAGTTTCCACATAGCGTCAGGCCACTCTAGTACCATTTCAGCTCATAGCAGGCAGTTGACGATGGGTGCCCATTTGCTCTTCTCTGCAAATAAAGCTTTTCTTCTAATTATATAAGAGGTCTAGATCCCAAGTTTGTGCTTGGAAACATATATAATCATGCATCGACCCGCAGAAGCCGATCCCACATTCATCGATTCTTTCCAGATTACAACTAGACAATTTGGTGATTCTTGACTTACCATGTGACTTCAAGCATTCACCTTTCTTTTATTCCGGTGCAAGGACATGGTGTGCAGAGTGCAGAGAGTGCAGAGTGCATAGTGCGTCATCGAAGAAGGTTGACACTGCAGTAGTAGCAAGGCTTCAAAATATATCCAGGACCACTGCAATGATAATAGCAAATATTGCCGCAGCAAATGTTGCCTTCGCAGTCCAATCGAGTACGGTGGTAGCTGCAGCGAGGCCGACACTGGTCAAGTCTGGCTTGATGGTGGCCACCGTGAGAGCAAAGCCGGACATAAAAGCTGAGGTGAATAATATGGTGCAGGCCTTGAGAGATTCAGCCTTCCCATGAAGGAACCCTCCAAAGATGGCGATGATTGCCGTAAAAGACCACATTGTGATCTTGTGCCCCATCTCTGCCTTCCACTTGAGGCGTGCCTTTTGGTAGTCACTCGAGTTGCTGTCCTGGGCTGTTGTACGGCCAACACAGTGCTCCTTGAAAATGTGGACAGCCGCCGCAAAAACCCAAGGGGCGAATGCTGCGAAGATGGAGAACTCAACTATATCGAAAGCCACTGCAAGAACTGCACAGGCTAGCAGCAAATGAATGAAGATAATCGCTAGCGACATGCATTTGATGATGCATCCCCTGAGCCTTGGACTGTTGATCTCCAGTACCTTGTCACGGATCGCGGTGTAGAGCAGACCCCAGATTAAAGTAGTGAACACCAAGAAGATGGCTACAAGAACAACACTTTTGGTCTTCCCTGAACCACCAGTTACATTGTAATTGACCACCAGGGCAACCACGCCTGTGAAGGCAGAGTTGCTGATGGCTGACACCAACTTAAAGGCAGCTTCCAACTGTTCCTTGTGCTCCCTGAGTGCTGCCTCTTCGTCACCGCCCTGAGCTTTGAGTCCCACATACCATCGTACTACAGCAAGCGGAGCCGTCACCACAACCAGAAGGGCAAGGCCAATGTACCTGTATAACTTATACCCAGAGAGCAGAAAGGGGCTGATCAATGTTACCACTGGCAATGCGCTGCATAACCAGGAAAGGTATTTGGAAACCATGAGCTGGCTCTCGGAGACAAGGTGTTGTGGGAGCTCCAGCAGGTTCATGCTGAGCAGCATCAGGCAAACACCACTGATGAGGCATGCGAAGCCAAGGAACAACGGAATGATGCACCGTAGATTATGTGCTCCTCTATCTCCTGGGAAGAGAATGTACCAGGCCACCATCATGCTTACACCAAAGCCAGCAATGCTGCCCCCAAACTCTAAGTTCTCATTAGCTTTTGTTGTTTCCCTTGTCTCAATGGTGGCACCTTCCTCAGCCTGCAGATTACAAGAGTAGCAAGGGTCAAATTTAATAGATGCAAAGCCCAAACCCGTCGCTAGCCAAAACGGCACCAGTTCTGTCCACATTGTAATTCGGTGAACTCTTCACATACTTATTAATATACCAAGCATATATTTGTATCCAAAAGCAACAAGAGAAAAACAGAACCTAGAATTAGTAAAGTAAGACTGCAATTGCATTACTAAAAATAGACAGCAACAATAACAGTGCACTGTAGTGACATCACAGAACACATGGTAACATGAATGACCATAAAAAACTACCAATGTTTTTTTATGGAATGCTTATATCGTCATAAGGTGTCTCAATCTTCCACGAGCTCTTGTGTTTTACTGCTAGTGTTGGCTCTTCAGTCGTTTAGTGGTAGTGTGTGCTCGTTTACTTTCTAAGGGAGTTGTTAATTTCATGCCTCACTGTTATTTAGTGTGTTTGGCTGCTGTTAAGTAGACTATCATCATGTCACGGCATGAGATTAAGAGCGGAAGAAGCTCTAGCTCAAATTGAGCTGTATTCATTCCTAGTTTTTTGGTTTCAGAAATGTAGTTGGGGGTTGCAAGCTCCTTAATCCGATGAAAAAAAGAGTAAAGAAAATCATCATATGGTATTTGTTTGGAAGCTGCTTGCATTTTATTAACGAGTTTTGCTTCGGTACACCGCCTAGAAAAGTTTACAAATTTTGATGCACATCAAAGATGGAGATTAGAAGATACCTTTTCAATAAAAAATATTAAATTGTTCTGATCTCTTGTTTGATGCATTGGAAAAGTAGGGATTAGAATTAGTTGATGCTTAATGTAAAAGTAGGGACTATAATTTGTTTATGTATGTAAGCAAAACTCTATAAAATTGAGGAATCACCTATTCGGATAATTTTCAAATATTACGGAATACAGCAAGATGCGGCTCAACAACGTAAGAGGGTTTTGAACTTGCATGCTGATCAACAGGTGTCAGCTCCAAGACATGCTAAATTCAGATAACATCTCTGAAAATCTGCACAGACCAATCTCCACCCTAAGCATATGAGCAACTTCTTCAACTTCAGGAGAAACTCAGTTGGTGCATCATCAGATGCATCATTCTGATGCCCTGTTTGTTTGAGCTTCAGGAACCAGATTCAGCTTTGTTAGTGAAGATAAATCTGGAATCTGAAAAGCCCGTGAAACTAAATCTGATATCTAAAACAAACAGTTATTTCAAAAAAATCAGCTTTGCCAGTGAAGCTGAATCTGGATTTGAACCATTTTTAGTGCAATTTGTTGAAGCACCTCAAAGTGTACTTCGGTGGCGAATCAGCTTTACCACTAAAGCGAATCTACAGGTGATTCGAATCCAATCAAAGCTGAAACAAACATGATCTTATATAACTGTGATCAGCTTTGCCACTAAAGTGAATTCCTAAGTGATTCGAATGAGATCAAAGCTGAAACAAATAAGGCCATTGGCACTATTCTTGGAATTTCCCTCGGTAAAGATCTATGCAAACGTATTCCTAAAACAGGATGTCCCTGCCCCAGCAACTCCAGTGGATCTCGAAGAGTGCTTGTCAGTTAAAGATCAAAATATTTTCCTGGCTTCTATTACACGATAGAGTTAGCACCAGAAATGATGGAAAAAATAATTCATCTATCAGACTACACATGTATCATCTGCGGATCTGCCTAGAGAACATCGAAGAAATACACATGGGTTTATTCTGGGACCGTGTCCTCGGCCCTTGGTTGTGCCCGCCTGCGTGCTTAACATTTTTTTCTTTCGATAAAGTTTGCTTAACAAATACTTCATCCACTCCAAAATACTTAAAGTTCTAGGTTTTCCTAAGTCAATAATCTTCATGTTTGACCAAGTCTATATAAAAATATATCGACATGTACAACATCAACTATATATAGTATAAAAATATATTTTATAATGAATCTAATGAAACTAGTATGATACTGTAGGTATTAGTATATTTTTCTATACTCCAACCAAGGAAGATCTAATCTTTAGCCCCGAAACAGGTCAACTAATTGACAAGCACTCTTCCAGATCCATCGGAGTTGCTGGTTTTTATGACGAATCTGATGAAACTAATATGATACTCACAAGCACTCTTCCAGATCGATTGGAGTTACCGGGTAGGGACATCCTGTTTTAGGCGCTTATTTGGACCATCTCGCAAAATATTTTCCTAGCTGCTACTAGAACACCTACAACCGGGCGTCCCAAACCCATTTCAAATGTCCGGGCCATAGTTACCCGATTTGGTGTTCTCTGGGTTCACAATTCTGGTTCGGATTTGCCATTTGGTACTGCCTATGAATCGAGTTTGTTGGGGGTATACATCTCTAATTCGTGAATTGAGTAACCGATTCGTAAGGGCATCTCCAGCCGCGCCCCAGGAAGACCTCCCCAGGCGATTTTTTCACGCCGGCGCCAAAAAAACGGCCCAGTCGCGCCCCCAGGAGCCCGATTTTCGCCGGCCTGGGCCGAAAACAGCGTCGGCGGACCCAAGCCGAACCCGGCGCGCTGGGGCGCCCGGGGGCGTCGGGGCGAACTGTTTTGGCGCGAAACAGCTGCGGGCCCGCCACGTCAGCGACACGGCGCCTCGTCTTCCCCCAACGGCCTCGGTTCCCGCGGGGAATCAATGCCAAGGCTGCCGCCGGTCAGCCTTACCATTGATTCCTCACGGGCGGCGCGTCACGGGACGGCGCGCCGACGCCTCCCTTCCTCGCAAGCGGAGTCGTCGTCATCTGCGACAGCGACGACGATGATGCGCCGCCACCAGTCCGCCATGGCGACGCCGGGCAGGGGTCCAGCAGGGGCGCCCGCGTCAAGGAGAAGGCCGACGACGACGATGGCGGCGACTTCAGCCAGTTTTTCTTTAGATTAGTTTATGTATATGTGTTATGTAATGAAAATCCGCGAACTTCGCCGAAATGTGCCGAAATTTATCGTGTTTGGCCGAATTTTATCGTGTTTAAGCCGAACTTCGCCAAACTTTTTTTATTTTAAAACGTGCCTGGGGCGGCCCTAGGGCCGGCGGCTGGGGACCAACTCGCCCCCAGGCCTAATTTTTGTGCCGGCTCACCCCAGGCGGCGATTTTAGGCGCCCCTGGGGGGCCAACGGCTGGAGATGCCCTAAGGCTGGTTGTAATGGAAGTATCATAGGTAGTATCATGCATGCCAACTAGGCAAATTTTATGAGATGGCATAGAATTAAATAAAGAAAGAAAGGGTTGAGTATCATATCATGATACCGTATCATATTAAATGTTGTGCTACTATGTGTCATGCATGCTAATAAATAAAGTTATTTATGATACTAACATATGATACTATGCACTACGGATGTAGTATCATACACTAGTATCATATGCATGATACTAACTAATATATAATATTTGCCACTACGACCATCCTAAATCAAAGGACTCCAATTCGTGAATCAGAGGACTTCGATTCGACCCTTGGGTTGCGCTTTCCCCCCTTTTCTTGCCTGTTTCATAGTTTAACCAGAAAATGCATCTAGAAAAATACTAGTATTCCATTGGTCTGAGTCTTCGTGCACAGGAACCTCTTAATGAGCACTTGAATCAATGGCATAAAAAAATACCGAAGTCATGGATGGAGGGAAAGTTTCCACCAAGAATTTCGGTTGGACACATCTAGGGGTGGGCACTGTCACATCGAAAACCGAAAAACTTAACCGAATCGAACCAGATTAACCGATTTGTATGTTTATTCGATGTACGGTTGTTTGGTTTGGTGGAAACTTCGATCGCTATTTGGTGTTCAGTGTATGTTCGATTTTCTGTCATCAAAAACCATAATCACCGAAGAAGCCGATCTTATTTACGATTCCTGGTTCCCGTGAGGTCCTACGTGATTGCGAGCGCAGCTCATTTGTCCATCGGCCCAACATCCCCCGATTAGTAATCATTCCCAAACGTAATCACTCCACGTTCATGAGAGCAGCTAATTGAGGAGCCCCTCCCACGGAAGCCTCCCAACAATCACTTGAGGTGGGTTGAGTGACACGCTCTCAGCTGTCGTTACAGTCGCTCTCTCAGTTGTCGTCACGTGTCGCGCTCTAGGTGCCCCTTCTAATTTTGTTTCTTTTGTTTTTCACATGCGTTTTCGGCTTTTTAAATAGTTTTTTTCTGATTTTTTTTCTTCAAGTTTTTGGTTTTTCATCTATCTTTCTTAACTTTTTGACAAAAAATGATTTTTTCTCGAAAAAATGTGATTTCTATTTTTCCTTCTGCGAGAGTTACGGATTTGCTTCTGTAAAAGACATGGTTTTGCTTTCACGAGAGGCATGATTTTACTTCCGCGAAAACACGTTTCTTTTTTTTTCCCTTTCATGAGAGACACAGTTTTGC
The DNA here is from genome assembly GCA_034509565.1 of Triticum monococcum. NCBI lineage: Eukaryota > Viridiplantae > Streptophyta > Magnoliopsida > Poales > Poaceae > Triticum > Triticum monococcum. The sequence continues at coordinate 57,183,536 of CM067843.1, read as the reverse complement.
TTCCGCGAGAGGCATAGCCATGCTTCTCGGAAACGAAAAAAATGTTTTTTTTCTTCCACGAGCTCTCGAAAATGTCTGTCGGAAGGGAAAAACGTGCTCCTGGTTCTTTTTTTCATGAAAAAAAGTTTGTCACAGATCGGGCGCGTCCACGGTCGTTTGAGGGGTCGAATTAGAGATACGTGGATGAAGATGCTCTGACGGCCTGGTCACAAAAAGGTGACCCAAACGGGTGCCTCAAACGAGCCTCGAATGTCCGGGCTGATCGGCACCCCTCATATTTAACCCAAATGTAGGGCGGATATGAGGGTGCTCGAGCACGACCAGGCGTGTCCGCCACCCACGCTGACCCATCCGACCCCATATATACATATATATACATATATATACATATATATACATATATATTATATATATATATATATTCCTTTCCATCCGTTCGCCGGACCAAACCCCAGCCACTTCACTCCACTCCCTCCACTCTCCTCCGTCATCCAAGCTCCCATCCGATGATCTTCGGCCTTCTCCGGCATGGCGGGCAACGGATCTTAGTCCTACACCTTCATATCCGTCGACCCCGAGCTCATGCCACCTGAGCCTGAGGAAGAGATGACTATCCGGCTTCGCTTCGTCGTTCCCGGGAGGAGGCTGCCCGGCGGCAGCTCTCGGACTCCTTCTGTTGGGAATCTATTGCGTCCGTTCAAATGGGGCATGTATCCGATGTAGGTGTGCCATCGCTGCCTCAACAGAGGCGGTGCAGTTCGTCTAGCGTCCGAAAGCGGCGGCGGATGCGCAACCCCTCTGTTAGCGCGCCGAGGCGATGGATGCACCATGAGTCATCCGATGTAAACAGGCACGGCGTGCCCCGCCACGTGTGAAGCAGCGGGCGCGGGTGGCGGCGGCAGCCCCCGTGGCGATGGATGTTACCGAGGCGGAGTCACATTTTTTTTACGGCGCCCTATATGGTGCACTAGTCTGGGCGGCGGAATTGCGTCATGGTGGATGTGGCCGGCTCGTCCCAGTACGGATCCATCGTCGATCTAGTGTCCATCGACACCGACTGGGTTCCAGGCTCCGACGAGGAAGAGTAGGGCATGGGAGACGGCGACGCCTTGAGTTCTGTGAGCCCACTCATGTCCTATGCCCTACTCTACCTTGCTGGCGATCGGACCAACACTCTGAGGAGCACAGCCGGCCGCCGGACATGGACACGGCGGAGCCGGGCGATCTCCACTTAGAATATGTTTTACGTTGCATATAATAGTATGGATTTCAGATTTCTAATTTGAGTTATCCGGTTGTAGAATGGATTATTTAAAACGTGACCCGATCACTGTCCACAGACACGCCCACAAATATTTGAGGGACCGGATTTGCCAAATCCAACTATAGATGCTCTTACATGACAAAGTCAGCGTCAGGAATCTATTGAGGAGGAGAAAATATCGTCTACCAGACAACTCATGTATCATGTGCCTAGAGAACACTGAAGACACATAGTTCATTTATTCTGGACTGTGTCTCGGCCATTGGTTGTGTCTGCCTGCGTGCTCAATATTTTTTTTCGATATAAAGTTTTCTTAACAAATATTTTCTTCACTACAAAATACTTGAAGTTCTAGGTTTGTCTAAAGTGAAACATCTTATGTTTGACCAAGTCTACAGAAAAATTTATCAACATCTACAACATCAACTGTATATACTAGTATTTTACGATGAATCTAATGAGCTAATATAAGATATTAGTAAAAAAATTATACTCCAACCAAGGAAGATCAAATCTTTAGCCCGCACCGTCCCCTCTTTTTCTTCTTAAGGTCATCGTGGTCGATTACGTGGAGTCCGCAGACTGATACGAACAGAAGTGTCTCACTTCACGTGGGCGGGAGAGTTTGTTTAGATGCAGGACGTGGGCAAGACCACTATTTAAGACATTATGTATAACTATATGATCCAGGAACAAATTGCTGCATCTAAACGTATCAATCCATCCAATTATCACATGAACGCATAATTCAGCAGCGGAGTAGAATAAAATTTCAATTATATAGTCAATTACTAGATGGTCAAACTGAAAAAATGTATATGAGTTTCTTTAGCAACACAGTACAAACACATTGGCTCATATTAACACTCACTCCTATTAATGCACACATGCACACACCACTAGTTTGGTCATCTTCAAGACTGAGCCGCCAATTTTTTATTTTTGCCTCAGGCCTACACCTTCCCTTCTAGCAAGTCGGAGGGCTGGCTATGGTGCTTGTCCTGACGATGATGGCATTGATTACGTGATGAAGCCTTGTCGCAAGAGTAGGACAAGATTGCAATCTAGGCCTTGCGTCTGGGGTCCTTATTGCAAAGTTCAAGGACCTAGTTCTAAATTATCTTTTCTTATGGATCCTTCTATCAGTTATACCGTGACTCTGGGCCCTTTTCTTGTTCAAAAAAATAAATGAAAAATGATATAAATTGCTGAGAAGGGATTCCTATGAAAATCCTCTCTAACACTAAGCTCTCTAGTTTTAAAGAGCTCACATTCAATTGAGGTCTCCAATTTTCCAATTTGAATTGGATCACCTGATTTTTGACTGGGTCAACAATTTCTCAAAACTCTCTCATTCGATTCATTTATACTAGACATTGTGCTTCCTAATTTCTAAGGCATCACAATTAATTGGTGTATTGAATTTAAAATTGGGTCATCCGATTTTGATCGGGTCAACAATTTCTGAAGCTCTCCCATTCAATTATTTTAATCCATTATGTTCCCTAATTTTGAAACTTTTTATTCAATTGAGGTATTCAATTTTGGATTTGGTTTATGATTTTGACCGGACCAATGATTTTTCAAATCAATCTGCAGCAACAGACCTTTAGAAACATATCAATCTAGCACACACTCCCACCAACAAGAAAAAAGAAGCGCCACCATGTGAAATTATAGCACCAATATTGTACATGCAATCACCACCACAGAAATTTCCCCACATCAACCTACTTTAGTTAGCGGATAACATATAATTACACCACAAAAGGCCCATCAAATCACTGCATTACAAATAAAACTAAGACACACTCTATAATCTCTCCACCAGCCAAATTAAATATTCCATCAGTTTCAAAATATATGTGCTATTGGTTTTTAGAAAGTCAAATTTATGTAACTTTGACCAAGTTCATAGACAAAATATAGACATCCATAATATTAAAAAAAAGTAAGTATGGAAATTTCATTTCACGATGAATCTAAAAATAGCGATTTGATATTATGGATTTTGATATGTTTCTCTACAAATTTGATCAAACTTAAAAGGTTTTACTTTTCAAAAAACTATTACACCTAATATTTTGAAACAGAGCGATTACTTTTTAGAAAATCCAACAACACCAACGGCGCTGCGCCAAACACTTGTAGTATATATCATGGGCCATGTGGATTGCAAGAAGGAGAAAACTCGCAAGATATGGCAGGAGGAGCAGAACGGAAAGTGGATCCTAGGAGCCCGGCGTGTGATCTGTCAAGGTGGAGGGAGTGGGAGGATGCGCGACGCCGGGGAGATGTGCCATTTAAAAAACTACAGGTTGTGATGGCCACGGCTGAGCTGCCCCGCGCCCGGCGGCGCTCCGGCGGGCGCATCGTCCTGATCCTCTCATGCCCAGTCGTAGCCTACGGATTATTTTATTTTTAGGTGGGTCTACGGACGTGGGATTACGTGGGTATGTATGACGTTGGACGGCCAAGGAATTCGACAGAATTTTGATGCTGATGCTCAGCTACAGGGGATTGGGTTAGAAGCGACGGCGAGGACCACACTCCCGGCTGCTCGTTGGGTTTACAATTTTCTTAATCAGTCGCAATCTAGCTTTTCTTTACTATATAATCTGTCCCAATCTATTTTTTGTTACTCAATATATCTTGTTTGAGAGCGACTAATTAAGAGGGGTGCCCCGCAGGAAGCACCACGAGGTGTGCGTGACACGTGGAGGGGTTTGAGGGAGCGGCGCGCGGAGTGCCCTGGACAAAAAAAAGCGACATCTTTTTTCACCCGGTGTTTTCTTCTCTTTCCGGTTGTTTTCTCTATTTTTTTTCCTTCTGGCTTTTCTTTGGTTTTTTCCCTGTCTAGTTTTCTTAGGCTGTCACGTGTACAACATGGATGTACATGTACCGCTCATTCTGTACTCACTAACCGTGTGGGAGTATAGGTGCACCGTGTGGAGAATCCAAATGTGATATGGGGAATACATGTTGCTTTCCCTTGTAAAAAAAAGAAAGAATACAAGTTGCTTTGCGGTGGGTACATGTTGTGCAACGCATGGAGTGCAGGTGAGTTGCAGGGGGGAGTACGGGCTGGGCTATGCAGGGAGTACAAGTTATGCTACACGAGGAGTGCAAGTGCGTTGTGGGGAAGGACATGTTTCATCACACGGGAAGTACACGTTACACATAGGTGGCACTGCATGAGGAGTACAAGTTACACTACGCAAGAGTACAACATGTTATAGCGGAAGTACAAAGTTCCATTGTTCTAAGTACAAGTTACATCCAAAAAAGAGTTCAACGAAACCTATGAACATGTGATCAACTTTCAGAGATATAGCCACGAGTAACAAAGGTGAAAACGTTCATAATTTGGACACTCGCATCAAGAGATATTTTCATTTGAAATTTGGATCTCAAAGTAAAGCACGTACAGTGCCCTCTCACCCTTCCGCATGAGTGAAAAAAAAAACTCTCTGGTGGCAACAAGTGTCACACACGAGTTGCGCCACATGTGGCACCAAAGGTGTTTGAAATAACATTCACAAAAGGTACCCCTCAACTAGTGATTTCGATCTTGTTTTTTATGAGAAGCGATCACATGATGTACACTCTTTTTGTTCCGAATAATTCTCAAGTGCTATATCTATTTCAAATAATGGAGCATTAATTAGGGTTGCCATAAATTTAAACTTGTTCTAAGGGAATTTTGTGTCGTAGATGTTGGTATTCTCCTGTATCTCCTTTATAAATTTGGTCAAATTTATAAGAACCATTACTGGTGACACAACCATATCTAAGTAAGTACGATCTTATTCTGAATCAATGTGAGTAGTATGTATATATAATTCCTTTGTGCAATAATTCCTTTAGACCATGCTAGACAAGAATGAAGAACAAAAAATTGGAACCACTCTACCAATATTTTTACAATAGCTACCGGCAGTTTGTTTGACTTTGACCATTGACTTAAAAGTATGCTTTGTCAATTCAGTCCAAAATCAACCATCGAGTAGACAAAAACTATGTTTTGTCCTTACTCCATAACCAATCACGGAAAGTAGGCAACAGCCATATGCCATGGCACAATAAACCATGCAAGTTTTTTTTAACACATAAACTATGCAAGTTGATACTTGAAAAGGACAGAAAAGATATCTGCTGTAGTAAGATATAGACGTGTCCGCTTTGCGAAAATTTTGGATCATTGCATGAATGGAAGAGTCAAAATAAAATGGACCGATGTTGTTTCGTGTGCTTACCGGAGCCAGGGTCCTTGACGGCGGCGACGGCGGTTGCGCTGCTCCGCCCTTCTTGTCCATGTTCAGTGTTGGCGGCAAAGCTGCAAATTTAAGCGACAACAGAACTCAAAACGGAGGTGCGAACTAAGCTGCAGATAAATATATAGCTTAAAACGAATAGTAGCAAAGCATAGAGATGATATCCATGGTGCTCACCTTCCACATCGACGTCGAGCTGGTTAGCGCGCACGAGTCGTGAGGTTTGGGTTTTGCATTCCTCTGCCATGGCCACGATCGTTCGTGATCTCCTCCCTGCCTCCTGTCTAGTCCCCCCCTCTGCAATTAGCAGAATTGTACCATCCCTTTTAGCATTTTTTGAAGAAATATTCAATTATAACTTCATAAGCAGACCCGCAAAGACACGTAATTTAATCTGCAGGGGTTAATTTGATATAGTTGCCTCCAGGCACTGCTTTCGGTGCACCAGTTAGGTTGAGAGAGAAGAATTTTTGATTTTTTAGGGAAGAAGAGGAAGAAGAAGAAGCAGCAGCAGGAGAGAGAGAGAGAGAGAGAGAGAGAGAGAGAGAGAGAGAGAGAGAGAGAGAGAGAGAGAGAGAGATTGTCCATTGACTTGGCGTAACAAAATTTAGTATCAACCTAAGTTAATCGCAAATTTGGAATCCATTGGTGATTTGCAGAAATCAAATCCACAAGATGCATGATACAAGCAGCACAAACGACGGAAGATAGCCGATGCAAGAAGGCTTTAATAAGAATTTGGCCATGAGAGACCTTAAGTATTGCAAAAGAAGGGGCCTGCTGATAAACTGGGCGGCGAGGCGATGAAAGAACTAGATCTCTTCCTGTTTAGGACTAGCACTACCATACTAGGACTGGAGCAGGAAACCCTTGTCCTACCATACTAATTAGCCCTACCCTCTTAAATTCTTCCAAGTAGCAAATCCAGATAGAGGAGAACGCAACTCCAAGACTCATACCAAGAAAGAAGCAACCCTCGATCGAGTGAGATCCACGATCATGCACGAACTAGGAAAGAGAGGGTATGAATCAATTTGAAACAAACAAAAGAACGGACAGAGAAAGAAGAAGAAGAAGAAGAAGAAGAAGAAGAAGAAGACCTTTATCTACCCAAATCAGGGGGAAAGGGGAAAGAAACATGATCCCTCCCACCTGATCGCCTAGCTTGGCGCTGGAATGGATCGCGGATTCGGGAACGCAGGCTCTTCGACGAGTTATGAGAGCTGGAGCTGTGGAGGGGTGAACACAAGGGGAGGAAATAGAGCATGTGCAATGTCTATGTGTATATGCTATGATGACGTGGCAACTAGACTTAGTTTCTCGGCGTCCGAGTGTGAACTGCGGGGTGCCAATGCTCTACTCTTCTCTCTCCTGTTATCCCCTCTCAATCATCACACATGTTGGAACAAGTCTCATGGCGCTGGGGTCATCGGTAAGTATACATCCCAGAAAACGTATCCAGTGCACCCGCCTAATTGGTGCAGCGGATGCACCAGCCATATTTTAGTCGTGGATTTGGAACCGAGAGGGATGAGAGTGGAGATGGATCAATAGAACATTTCTAAATACGACCTCATACTATTCTCAAATCAAACCACACTCCACTCTTTCCTCTCCCATCATTGAGTCAATGCTATTTTTATTTCTCCAAACATAAATATGTTCATACATGTCGAACTATATGTTCGAATTCAGTTTTTCTTTGACCACCATTTTTGTTTTGATGAGATGTTCGAAACAAGATCAATGTTGAATATATTTTCCAAAATTGATTTTTTTGATGTGTTACCAAGAGATATACAAGCTGGAAAAACAAGACCATGTCTCGTGGGTCGCTCCTACGGCTCACGGGGCGACCCCTACCGCCACCTCAATCACCTCTCCCTCGCTGCCATTGCCGGCGGCGATGGGACACACCCTTCTCCCCTCCCCTGCTCCCCGGTATGCTTCTTCTCCCACCAATAGGCGACGCGGCGCGGATCTCTCTACTGCAAGTGACCTCCCATCCTGGTCGGCGTGACCTTGCTTGGTGGCAGCGCGACCCTCGGCAGGAGCGGCGAGGTGCGGGATGCAACTGTCGAGCCCCTAGAGGTACGCCCCCTCACGTTAGAGCCGACGGTCGTGGATGAGGTCCGGTTGCCACTGGCTGCTGGATCTTCCAGATCTAGCATGCTTCTTCTCGAACTCGATGGTCTGAAAGGATCGATATGGTTGACTAGAGGGGGGGGGGGGCTGAATAGGCAACTAACAATTTTTGCTTATCTTTACCAAATTAAACTTTGCATCAAATTAGGTTGTCTAGATATGCAACTAGGTGAGCAACCTATATGATGCAACAACAACAAGCACACAAGCAAGCAAGAGAAGTAACACTAATAAGCTTGCACAAATAAAGGTGAGAGATAACCAAGAGTGGACCCGATGAAGACGAGCATATGTTACCGAAGTTCCTTCCTTCTGAAGGGAAGTACATCTCCGTTAGAGCGATGTGGAGGCACAATGCTCCCCAAAAATCCACTAGGGCCACCGTATTCTCCTCACGCCCTCACACAATGCGATATGCCGTGATTCCCCTATTGGTGCCCTTGGAGGCGGCGACCGGACCTTTACAAACAAGGTTGGGGCTATCTCCACAACTTAATCGGAGGCTCCCAACAATACCACGAAGCTTCACCACAATGGACTATGGCTCTGTGGTGACCTCAACCGTCTAGGATGCTCAAACACCCAAGAGTAACAAGATCCGCTAGGGATTGGCCGGGGATGCAAATTTCTCTTGGTGGAAGTGTAGATCGGGGCCTTCTCAACCAATCCCGAGCAAATCGACAAGTTTGATTGGCTAGGGAGAGAGATCGCGCGAAAATGGAGCTTAGAGCATTAATGGAGCTTGGAGGTGGAAGAGGTAGTCAACTAGAGGGAGAAGACACCCCTTATATAGTAGAAGAACAAATCCAACCGTTATCCACCAACTCAGCCTGCGCAACGCGGTACTACCGTACCAGAGGCACGGTACTACCGCAGGGCCCTGCGGTACTACCGCCCATGCAGCAGAGACCAGACCAACCCAAAATGCACTAAGGCAGAGGGCGGCTGCACTGCTGGCACCGTACTACCGCAAGGCAGGGACTGATCAGATATGGGAAGGGACGGATATAATAAATTACATCCGTGGCTACTTCCACTGAGTTGGAGTCGATGCAAAAACCCGATACGGTAGTACCGTAAGCCACCAGCGGTACTACCGCGCTAGGCGTGGATGAATTTTTTTTCATCCGCCCCTTACTGCCGCATACTTGCGGAACTAAGACAGATACCACGGTACTACCGTTCCCAGTGCGCGGTACTACCGCGATGGGTGTCACCCACTAGGGAGAGGGTGACAATATCTGGACTCCGGTCACAGTACTACCGCTTGCCAGGAAGCGGTACTACCGTGGGCACTTGCGGTACTACCGCACCGGCGGACGGTACTACCGCAAGGGCCTGCGGTACTACCGCACGCCCTAGTTCAGCAAGCACGAGCAATATTTGCATAGACAAGGAAAACATGGGATGCTCCAAAGGCTTAGAAGAAAAGGAGGAACACAGGAAGATGTGTACGTGATGAATCCGCCCACCCTTTCCAACACGGACCACCGAAAAGAAACGAAGAGAAACGCCATCTTCCATAGCCTTCGAGGGGAACCAAATCATCTTGTGCCTTAGTCAATATATATCTGAAATATTCGATGCACATGATTAGTCCGCAAAAGTATTGTCATCAATCACCAAAACCAACTAAGGGATAAAATGCCCTTACAATCTCCCCCTTTTTGGTGGATTGATGACAACACGGGATTTGCACAAGAGTATAATGCAAAGAGCAAGGGCAAACCCCAGGTCTCTAAAATATAGACGGGCTCCCCCTAGATGTGTGCTATCTTGATGAGTGCTTTGGACTGCATGGCACACATACTAGGATCAACACACCCCCTATATTTTATAGACAAGGCATATCTTGCAATAGGGCTAAAACTAAGCAAGATAGGAAAGAGCATAATGAAATAAGCACATGATAGAATAAGCTCACTACGGTACGATAGAGTGTATATGTCTTACACCATATGATAGAAGGACTCACAAGCACAAACCAAAGCAAACCAAAGCAAATGACATAAACGAAGTTCAACTGACCCAAACACGACACAACTCGCAAATCCTACATTCTCTCCCCCTTTGGCATCGAGACGCCAAAAAGGCAGAGAGGACACCTACAACAGAAGGGGTGGCTCAAGTTGAATTGTCACTCGCACGCTCCCCGTCAGACTCGGCAGCTGAGACAGACTCTGTCGAGTGATAACCCTGCTTAGCGATCCATTCTGCCTCTGGGGTGACGTCCTCCTCTGACCCGCTGGAGATGTTCTCGCCGAAGGTCCTGAAAATCCACTTGTCGCGGCAGCGAGTCTCCTTGGAAGCCACATGGGTCTTGTACTGCCCCTTTGCCTGCATGCAGAACAACATCTTCATCTTGTTCTTCAGTCGCTTAGCCCAAGATGGATCAGAAGTGGGAGGGGTGTAACCCTCAGAGCTGTCCTCGTCTGCTACCACTAGTAGAAAAATGGTCAAATGTGAAGCACATTAGTGCCGGTTTAAATTTGAGCCGGCACTAATGTGACCATTAGTGCCGGTTCTAATGGCTAGGCGGGCGGGCATCATTAGTACCGGTTCGTGGGTAACCTTTAGTACCGGTTCATGCCACGAACCAGTACTGATGAGGCTGTGTCAGGCTATGGTCAGTCTGGGGCCCCCACGAAGACCTTTAGTACCGGTTCATGCCATGAACCGGTACTAGAGTTTCTTTGTAAGCTGATTTTTAGTCCCACCTCGCCAAGAGAAAGGCAGTATGAGCGGTTTATAAGCCGTGAGTGCACAGACAATGATGAAGAGTTGCAATGCTCACCTACATGTTGATTAGCTTCAAGCCTTGCGGAATAACATAGATTGCACTGAGCTATGTGTAGTGCAGTCTACACTATTCCGAATGGCTTGAAGCAAATTAACCAGCATTGCACTCTTTTTTATTTTTAATAACTTATTTGAACTCCAGACTTCTTTTGTGTTCAGTATGCAGCAGTCAAAGCGACGTCATCAATTTCCAACATGTTCTGACATCATTTGTTGTTTTTCGGTCATTTACCTAATTGTTTAGAGAGCTAAATGACCGTGAAATTGAAAATCACTACAAAATGAATCCTGAAAATGTTGAAACTTGGCATGGTATCATCATATCACCCGCATAGCATGCGCGAAAGAGTAGAGAGGGTCACGGCAAAAACTGGACGCACTTCGTGTACAAACTGGACAAACTCTTTCAGAGTATTAGGGTTTCGGACGAGAACTCATCTGTTACATGGCCACTTCAATGTTTTTTAAACTTATTTGAACTCCGGACTTCTTTTGTGTTTAGCAGCATTCAAAGCGATGTCATCAATTTCCAACATGTTCTGACATCATTTGTTGTTTTTCGGTCATTTACCTAATTGTTTAGAGAGCTAAATGACCATGAAATTGAAAATCACTATAAAATGAATCCTGAAAATGTTGAAACTTGGCATGGTATCATCATATCACCCGCATAGCATGCACGAAAGAGTAGAGAGGGTCACGGCAAAAACTGGACGCACTTCGTGTACAAACTGGACATACTCTTTCGGAGTATCGGGGTTTCAGACGAGAACACATCTGTTACACGACCACTTTAATGTTTTTTAAACTTATTTGAACTCCGGACTTCTTTTGTGTTCCATATGCAGCATTCAAAGCGACGTCATCAATTTCCAACATGTTCTGACATCATTTGTTGTTTTTCGGTCATTTACCTAATTGTTTAGAGAGCTAAATGACCGTGAAATTGAAAATCACTACAAAATGAATCCTGAAAATGTTGAAACTTGGCATGGTATCATCATATCACCCGCATAGCATGCGCGAAAGAGTAGAGAGGGTCACGGCAAAAACTGGACGCACTTCGTGTACAAACTGGACACACTCTTTCGGAGTATCGAGGTTTCGGATGAGAACTCATCTGTTACACGGACACTTCAATGTTTTTTAAACTTATTTGAACTCCGGACTTCTTTTGTGTTCAGTATGCAGCATCCAAAGCGACGTCATCAATTTCCAACATGTTCTGACATCATTTATTGTTTTTCGGTCATTTACCTAATTGTTCAGTTGCAGCATTCAATTTCCAGAAGAAAATAAATAAAAGAAAAGAAATAATGCAGAAAATAAAAAACTATACAAAAAAATTACTCAAAAATAAATAGAAGAAAATAAATAATGCAGAAAAGAAAAAACTATATAAAAAACTACTCAAAAATAAATAGAAGAAAATAAATAATGCAGAAAAGAAAAAACTATATACAAAATTTGTTGGCGCGCTGCCCAGTGGGTCTGCCAGACCTAGGGTGTGCAAATGCAGGCCCAAAAGGGCCAGCAGGCTCACAGGGCAGCGCGCCCTAATTAATTAGGCCCAGAAGCCTGCTATATAGAGGAGTTTGAAGAGGTAGACACGGCTGGGTTTATAAACCAGTGCGTCTGCCCTTCGCCCAGCGAGGTGGGACTAAACTTTGGGGTGGCAGCGCGAGGCCTTTAGTACTGGTTGGTGGCTCTAACCGGTACTAAAGACTCTTGGCCTGGCCAAAGTTGGCCTTTAGTACCGGTTGGTGGCTCCAACCGGTACTAAAGGCCTCTCTTATATATACAACACTTACGAAAATTCAGTTAGATCTTCCACTTCTTTCGTTTCCAACCTCTCGCGCGCCGCTCAAACCCGTCCTCGCCGCCCATCGCCCGTCGTCCGTCGTCATCGTCGCTGTCCCCGCCGCCGCCCGTCGTCGTCGCCGTCTCGCGCCGCCGCCCGAACGCCGCGCGCCGCCGTCCGTCGTCGTCCCGCCGCGGTCCCGTACGTCTCTCGCTCTCGCGTATACCCGCCGCGCCGCCGTCCGTCGTCGTCGCCCCCGCCCGTACGTACGTCGCCGCCCCCGCCCCGTACGCCGGCGCCCCCGCTCGTACGTACGGGGCGGCGGCGTACGGGGCCGCACACATACACACATACACACACATGCATATATACGTACACACTACACACACATACACACACACACATTTTTTTTTACTTATTTTCTGTTTTTTAGAAAAGTTAATTAGATGATCGAATGTTTGATTAATGTCGAATGTTAGATGAATTAGCTAGGTAGAAAATTGTCGAACTAGAGATTTGAACTAGTTGAATAATTAATATAACTAGTTTATTTCTAGTAAGAAAATTGTCAAACTAGTTTATTTAGGTATATGAGATTTGAACTAATTCAATAATTAATATAACTAGTTTATTTAGGTTTATGAGATTTGAACTAGTTCAATAATTAATATAACTAGTTTAATTTTAGTAAGAAAATTTAGGTATCCGAGATTTGATGATCTAATTAAAATATTATTTGTTAATGAGTTTTTCTGTTTATTTATTTTTTTATATATTTTGAGTTTATATAAATGTTAGATTAATGTCGAATGTTAGATGAATTAGATAGAAAAGTTAAATATATAGTAATGTCAATTGTTAGAGATGAATATAGTTAAATATATTAATGTCAAATGTTAGATGAATATATATTTGGCTAGATATTAATTAATGTTAGATAGTAATAGGTGTTTAATGTTTCACCTATATGAACATAGGAAATGTCATCTGACGATGAAAAAGATTTCATTATGTGTGAACACTGTGAAGACCAGCGCGGCCTGTGCGACAGAAATTTCCTTGTTGATGGTAGGCGCTTCAGCATCAAGCTGGATGAGACATTCGAAGTTGATACAGTAAGTCACTTTGTCAATTATTATTTGAATGCAAAACTTATGCTTCATTTACTTCAACTTATAATTTTAAATTTTCACTATTCTACTAGCGCATCCCCTGCCATGCAAGAATTTTTGTCTTGGATAAGATAGGTTTTAGTGCTATAGATGATATGGAGGTAAAGAGAGTTTACTTGAAGACGAAGCATGGGTATACTTTCAACGTCAAATTATATAATGGAGACACATACACCCATTTTGAATGCAAAACTTGGCAAACACTATACAAGGCTTATGCATTTGAGCCTGATATGGTTGTCACCTTTGATATTCGTCTAGAAGATGATATTGAAGGTAATATAGACATCTGGGTCGATGTCCAAACGCCTCCAGTTCTACCATTATGTGAGTTTTTCTCAACCATGCATGCATATGTTTATGTCTTTGATACAGTTTATTCAAAAATAGTTGACAACTAATTTGTATTGTCAGCTTATTTCGGTTCAAGCAAACATGTCCGGCTTGGTAGACAGGACCTACTACTGCCCCGGGGCTCAACTAAACTGCAAGGAGATAAGTCATTATGTTTCATGGCTTGAGAATCTTAATACTGTCAAGACAAAAAATTTTCCCGAACTTAGAAATGTTAGTACTCAAAACGTGCGACCAATGGTGATCGTATTGAACTACGGTCACATCTATAATCGAAAGATGGTAAGATTTTAACTATTTGTCCTTAATTAGTGCATCTTTTGCATACATTATTTTTGAAGCTAAACTTTCATTGCTTAGTATATTAATTATTATACGATGTTCTTCAACAGGGACTTCCGATGACAGTTGTGCCTCAGTGGATCGAGACTAAAGGTGACATGTCAATGGTTAGCTTACGGCCAAGATATCCTACATTGCACATGAGTGCATTCAGGATTTCTGAAAGCGAATAATGCTTAATAGTGAAAGATTGGAGCAAAATTGTTAACGATCGCAGAGCAGTACTAAGGGGCAGCAAGGAGAAGCGCAACCCAAGATTAGGAGACAGATTCATGTGCATGCTCCAGTATGATGAATCAGAAGAGCTATACATGTTCTATGCTATTCTACCTGAGAGGGAGCAGCACTAGTTCATGCTCTTAATTATAGTGTCTCATGTCCGTGTCCTGAACTTCGATGTTGGTGATGATTATGTTGAACTCGATGATATCTTTGCTTCTGTTATAAAGTGAATGTTTCCTCTTTAAGCTAGCCAGTGTTGGTGATGATTAGATAGCTAGCGGTAATGACTATGATGATTAAATAGTGGTAATTAGACGACTACGATGATTTTTAGCTAGCTAGAGTTTATTTATTTATTAATATGCGATGATGATGATGATGATGATGACGGCCACAACTCATTATAACGTAAAACAATCCTAAATTAAATTGATAACACAAATTTAATTAAAAAAATACAAAATAAAACAAAAACCCACAAGCATTTAGTACCAGTTGGTGTTACCAACCGGTACTAAAGGGCTCCCGGCCCCGGAGCTGGCTCGTGCCACGTGGTTGCCCTTTAGCACCGGTTCGTGCTGAACCGGTACTAAAGGGGGGGGGGGCTTTAGTGACCACACTTTAGTGCCGGTTATGGAACCGGCACTAAAGGGCCTTACGAACCGGTGCTATTGCTCGGTTCTGCACTAGTGTGCCTCCTCCTCATGCTCATCTGCACCCACGTCCATGTTAGCCGCGGCATCAGCACGAGAGGTAGTGTTGGCCCATTGAGTCTTGATACGGAGGTTGATGGGCTCATGCCGTATCCAACTAGGGGCCTCAAAATCATCCTGAGGGTAGAGCTGCTCCCAAGTTGCCGAGATCAACTGAAACAGATAAGGTCCATAGATGGGGACCTTGCGGTTGTAGACCGCAAACCGAAGCTCATTCCACATGATATGTGAGACATCAAGTGGTAGTGTGTGAGAGTTGCGAGCATCTGCACACAGGAGCATCATATCCACAAGATAGGCATGCACCTTGTCCTTGTCCCCAATGCGTGGGAAGAGAGTGTTGCGGAAGATCCGGTGCATGATGTCGAGAAAGGAGTTGAGTACCCAAGTTGTCTTGTTATTGGAGAGCTTCTTCTCCACATAGAAGGGCAAAAGCTTGTTCTTGTTTGCAGACTCGGAATTGGCATGAGGGCAAACACCTTGGGGTGTGGCGAGCCCCTCATCCGGAACCCCAAGCAAAGTCATGAATTCCTTCCAAGTAGCAGCCAGCTGCCGACCATTGGTCATCCAAGTCATGGTCCTGTCCTCATTGGGATGAAAATGCACCGAGGCAAAGAACTGAGCAATGATCTCAGGATCAAAGTCTTTGTGGAATGAGATGATATGCTCAATGCCAAATTGCTCCACGAGGTCTAAAGCCTCACCAAAGTATTCCCGATGCTTCTCTTGCCTCTTGTAATGCATGTTGATCCACTTCACCTCCACATAGGTGTTTTGCTTAGCTTTGATGACATCTAGATAGATGAGATTCTGCTGCTTGGTCCAGAATAGCTCATTCGCTCGAAAGTTGGCACGAGGGTTTCCATATGGATTGATCTTCCTCCGAGCGATGAACTTAGCAAGCGGTATCTCATCCATACCCATGGTGGGTTCCTTCTCTTTGGTGGCGGTGGTTTTGGTTCTGCGTTGGGGGGCATTGGAGCCCTCTGCTGCCTCTGAGCTGCGCATACGCTTGGATCCCGTGTTACGACTTGGATTGGAGCGGCGAGCCGGAGCACCTGAGCCACCACCTAAAACACACACCACAAAACAAACACACACGAAACGCGAGAAGGATCAATGCAAAGACCACAACAAAAATGGGTGAAACAAGTAGACATAGTACGTGAGAAGTGCCACAAGAGGGATTTGAGACAACGGTAGTAGCGTGTGTTGCGCCACGTGCGGTAGTACCGCCCCGAGGAGCGGTAGTACCGGCGACGAGGTAGTACCGCACTAGCAGGGCGGTAATACCGGACGCACGATAGTACCACACCTGAAGAGCGGTAGTACCGTACGGTTGCAGATCCATAATGGCCATGGAGATCTGAGCACAACCATGTCAACACGCGGTACTACGGTCGATCAAATCCATCACGGGACAACTAAAGCAAGTACCATCACTACACAAAACCACTCTCCTATATCCGACTCTTGCAAAGATTTGGCCTAAAATCTCACAAACAACTTGCATCTCCCCAAGACCTAAAAACAACAAGACGAACAAGAAAAAGGAAGGGATTGGGGAGAAACCTTGATCCATGGCAAGAGGGAGTGGTGGGGAGCAATCCCACCGGTTGGAATCCGAGGAGAGCGGCCGGAGACGGAGATCCGACGAGGACCTCCAGCGCCATTCTTGAGCGAGAGAGAGAGAGAGAGAGACGGAGTGGGGAGCGAGACGAATGGGTATGGGGGAGTTAGAACTCCCCTGCCCGTGTTTAACCCCCACGCCCTTTGACCACACGGTAGTACCACATGTCATTGCGGTAGTACTGCCCCGGGCGGAAGTACCGCACCGTGGCTTTAGTACCGCTCCCCCAGGCGGCAGTAAAAAAATTCTGCTGCGCTGGGTGCAGAAGTACCGTGCACTCCTCACTCGGTAGTACCGCATGTCATTGCGGTAGTATCACCCGGGCAGAAGTACCGCACCGAGGCCGTAGTACCGCTCCCCCAGGCGGCAGAAAAAAATTCTGCCGCGCTGGGTGCGGAAGTACCGCGCGCTCCCCTCGCGGTAGTACCGTGGCAGGCCGCGGTAGTACCGTGAGCTCAAGAAAAAGCAGTTTCAACCAACCGAGAGAACAATGAAGCACTAAACCTTCAAGCGAAAGACCACACCAAAGAGCTAACACACAGGACACCACAAGCACAAGCTCAGCACAAAGGAGGAGAAGCAAGAGACAACGCAGATCAAAAACGAGACACAAAATCTCCAAGGAGAGGGCGGTGGCCGGAGCCACCTATGTTTGAGTCAATTGGTATGGCACCGCGAAGAATTATCCTTGGGCCCATGACCAAAACTCGTCTTTGAAGCACAAGTACCATCAAAAATGGCTAATGTGAAAGAGTTGATCGTTTTATGCATAATGGGGGAGGGAGAGTTCATTGAGAGAACAACACTCCCCCTATGTCCATGCCTACACCTAGATTAGACAACAAGTTGAGTGAGGTTGGGTGTGCAAGGGTTCAAGCAACATTGCTCGAATCAATGATATTTAGCTCATGCCTTAGCTCGCGAAATCTTGCTTCATCCAAAGGCTTCATGAAAATATCTGTGAGGTTATCATGGGTGTTGACGTAGTTGAGCTCGATCTCCCCTCGCCTAATGTGATCCCAGATGAAGTGATACCGAATCTCAGTATGCTTCGTCTTGAAGTGTTGTGCCGGGTTGAGAGAAATCTTGATGGCACTTTCATTGTCACACCAAAGAGGCACTTTGTCACAAATGACACCGTAATCCTTTAAAGTTTGCCTCATCCATAAGAGTTGTGCACAACAACTACCGACAACCACATACTCTGCTTCCGTGGACGAGAGAGATACGCAACTTTGCTTCTTGGAAGACCAACTCACCAAAGAGCAACCAAGAAATTGGCACCCTCCGGAAGTGGACTTCCTATCCACTTTGTCTCCCGCCCAATCCGAGTCCGAATAACCTACAAGCTTGAAGTTTGCTCCCCTTGGGTACCATAAGCCAAAGTTTGGGGTATGAGCCAAATATCGAAAGATTCGCTTGACTGCCACAAAGTGACTTTCCTTAGGTGCGGCTTGAAACCATGCACAAATTCCCACACTCAACATGATATCCGGTCTAGATACACAAAGGTAAAGCAAGGAGCCAATCATGGAGCGATATACCTTTTGATCCACCGCTTTACCATTGGGATCAATGTCAAGTTGGCACTTGGTGGGCATGGGAGTGGAAGCCGGATTGACATCACTTAGCTTGAATCTCTTGAGCATGTCTTGAGTGTATTTGGCTTGGTTGATGAAGGTTCCTTCTCTTCTTTGCTTCACTTCAAACCCGAGAAAGAACTTCAACTCTCCATGGGATACATCTCAAACTTTGAGGTCATGAGAGTGGCAAATTCCTGATTGAAAGCTTTGTTAGGGGAACAAAAGATAATATCATCAACATATAATTGGCACACAAACAACTCCCCTTTGACCTTCTTAGTAAAAAGAGTGGGGTCGATTAGCCCAACTTCAAAACCACGATCTTGTAACAACTCGATAAGGTGGTCATACCACGCACATGGGGCTTGTTTAAGGCCATAGAGTGCCTTATCGAGTTGATACACATGATCGGGAAAGTAGAGATCTTCGAACCCGGGGGGTTGCTTAACATATACCAATTCATTAATCGGACTATTAAGGAAAGCACTCTTCACATCCATTTGTTGTAACTTAAAGTTATGATGAGAAGCATATGCAATCAACATGTGAATGGATTCAAGACGAGCAACGGGGGCAAAGGTTTCACCGTAGTCGATACCCTTGACTTGGGAGTAGCCTTGTGCTACCAAACGAGCCTTGTTGCGAATGATAATCCCATGAGCATCTTGCTTGTTCTTGAATATCCACTTGGTTCCAATGACATTGTGGTTCTCCGTTGGCCTTGGCACCAATCTCCACACTTTGTTGCGCTCAAAGTTGTTGAGTTCTTTATGCATGGCATTGAGCCAATCCGGATCCTCGAGCGCCTCATAGACCTTTTAGGGTTCAACACAAGAGAAAAATGCGTGATGTTCACAATAGTTTGCTAATTTTCTACGAGTGCTTACCCCCTTTCTTAAGCTTCCAAGCACACTTGTCATGAGATGATACTTGGTGGAAAGCTTGGAAGCAATCTTGGTGGCACGACGCTCCAATTCCTCCTCGGGGGTGAGACGAGGAGTGGTCACTTGATCATCTTGAGCGCCGTCTTGAGCTTGTTCTTGATCTCGAGGAAGCTCTTGATCTTGAACTTGCTCGGAGGAGATAACTTGGCCTTGGGAATCACTTGATGTTACAACACCATCTTGAGATGGACCTTGCCCTTGGTCTTGTTCTTGAGGTTGAGGGCCTTCACTTTGTTCTTTGGAAGCGTGTGGGTCTTGGGTTGGTGAAGGTTCCACTTGAGTGGAACGTTGTCCTTATCCTTCGGCCACAAGGGCTACCTCAATGGGTAGGATTGACCAACACCCATTATTATTATGGCTTGGGGAGGAATTTCATCACCTACATCACAAGTACCACTTTGCTCCACTTGGGAGCCGTTATTCTCATCAAACTCCACGTTACACATTTCCTCAATAATTCCCGTGGACTTATTGAGAACACGTTAAGCATGAGAGTTTGTAGCATAACCAACAAATATGCCATCATAAGCTCTAGCTGTTGGGGAACGTAGCAGAAATTCAAAATTTTCTACGCATCACCAAGATCAATCTATGGAGTAATCTAGCAACGAGGGGAAGGAGAGTGCATCTACATACCCTTGTAGATCGCTAAGCGGAAGCGTTCAAGTGAACGGGGTTGATCGACTCGTACTCGTCGTGATCCAAATCACCGATGATCCTAGTGCCGAACGGATGGCACCTTCGTGTTCAACACACGTACAGCTCGGTGACGTCTCCTACACCTTGATCCAGCAAGGGGAGAAGGAAAGGTTGGGGAAGACTCCACCCAGCAGCAGCACGACGGTGTGGTTGTGGTGGAGGAGCGTGGTACTCCAGCAGGGCTTCGCCAAGAACCGCAAGAAACGAGGAGGGAGAGGGGTAGGGCTGCGCCAAGAAGGAGATTGAATCGTGTCTCTGGCAGCCCAAAACCTCAAGTATATATAGGGGGAGGGGAGGGGCTGCGCCCCCACCTAGGTTTCCACCCCTAGGGGTGGCGGCCAGCCCTAGATCCCATCTAGGGGGGCGGCCAAGGGGGGGGGGAGAGGGGGGTGCACCACTAGGTGGGCCTTAGGCCCATCTGAGCCTAGGGTTTGCCCCTTCCACTCTCCCTTGCACCTTGGGCCTTGGTGGGGGGGCGCACCAGCCCACCTGGGGCTGGTCCCCTCCCACACTTGGCCCATGCAGCCCTCCGGGGCTGGTGGCCCCACTTGGTGGACCACCGGGACCCTCCCGGTGGTCCCGATACATTACCGATAAAACCCGAAACTTTTCCGGCGACCAAAACAGGACTTCCCATATCTAAATCTTTACCTCCGGACCATTCCGGAACTCCTCGTGACGTCCGGGATCTCATCTAGGACTCCGAACAACATTCGGTAACCACGTATATCTATTCCCTATAACCCTAGCGTCATCGAACCTTAAGTGTGTAGACCCTACGGGTTCGGGAACCATGCAGACATGACCGAGATAACTCTCCGGTCAATAACCAACAGCGGGATCTAGATACCCATGTTGGCTCCCACATGTTCCACGATGATCTCATCGGATGAACCACGATGTCAAGGACTTAATCAATCCCGTATACAATTCCCTTTGTCTAGCGGTACGATACTGAAGGAAATATGCCCTAGAGGCAATAATAAAGTTATTATTTATTTCCTTATATCATGATAAATGTTTATTATTAATGCTAGAATTGTATTAACCGGAAACATAATACATGTGTGAATACATAGACAAATAGAGTGTCACTAGTATGCCTCTACTTGACTAGCTCGTTAATCAAAGATGGTTATGTTTCCTAACCATGAACAAAGAGTTGTTATTTGATTAACGAGGTCACATCATTAGTTGAATGATCTGATTGACATGACCCATTCCATTAGCTTAGCACCCGATCATTTAGTATGTTGCTATTGCTTTCTTCATGACTTATATATGTTCCTATGACTATGAGATTATGCAACTCCCGTTTGCCGGAGGAACACTTTGGGTGCTACCAAACGTCACAACGTAACTGGGTGATTATAAAGGAGTACCACAGGTGTTTCCAATGGTAGATGTTGGGTTGGCGTATTTCGAGAATAGGATTTGTCACTCCGATTGTCGGAGAGGTATCTCTGGGCCCTCTCGGTAATACACATCACATAAGCCTTGCAAGCATTATAACTAAGATGTTAGTTGTGAGATGATGTATTACGAAACGAGTAAAGAGACTTGCCGGTAACGAGATTGAACTAGGTATTGGATACCGACGATCAAATCTCGGGCAAGTAACATACCGATGACAAAGGGAACAACGTATGTTGTTATGCGGTCTGACCGATAAAGATCTTCGTAGAATATGTAGGAGCCAATATGGGCATCCAGGTCCCGCTATTGGTTATTGACCAGAGAAGTGTCTCGGTCATGTCTACATTGTTCTCGAACCGTAGGGTCCGCACGCTTAACGTTACGATGACAGTTATTATGAGTTTATGCATTTTGATGTACCGAAGGTTGTTCGGAGTCCCGGATGTGATCACGGACATGACGAGGAGTCTCAAAATGGTCGAGACATAAAGATTGATATATTGGAAGCCTATATTTGGATATCGGAAGTGTTTCGGGTGAAATCGGGATTTTACCGGATTACCGGGAGGTTACCGGAACCCCCCCGAGAGCCTTATGTGCCTTCATGGGCCTTAGTGGAAAAGAGAAAAAGGGCAGCCCATAGCTGGCCGCGCGCCCCCCTTCCCTTAGTCCTATTAGGACTAGGAGAAGGGGCCGCCCCCCCCCTCTCTCTTTTCCCCTTGGGAATCCTAGTTGGAATAGGATTGAGGGGGGGAGTCCTACTCCTGGTAGGAGTAGGACTCCTCCTGCGCCCTCTCCCTGGCCGGCGCACCCCTCCCCCTTGGATCCTTTATATACGGGGGCAGGGGCACCTCTAGACACACAAGTTGATCCTTGGTGATCGTTCCTTAACCGTGTGCGGTGCCCCCTGCCACCAAATTCCACCTCGATCATATTGTTGCAGTGCTTAGGCGAAGCCCTGCGTCGGTAGTACATCAAGATCGTCACCACGCCGTCGTGCCGACAGGACTCTTCCTCGACGCTTTGCTGGATCGGAGCCCGAGGATCGTCATCGAGCTGAACGTGTGCTAAGAACTCGGAGGTGCCAGAGTAACGGTGCTTGGATTGGTCGGATCGGGAAGACGTACGACTACCTCCTCTATGTTGTGTGATCGCTTCCGTAGTCGGTCTGCGTTGGTACGTAGACAATACTCTCCCCTCTCGTTGCTATGCATCACCATGATCTTGCGTGTGCGTAGGAATTTTTTTGAAATTACTACATTCCCCAACAGTGGCATCCGAGCCTAGGTTTTATGGTTTGATGTTATTTGCACGAGTAGAACACAAGTGAGTTGTGGGCGATACAAGTCATACTGCCTACCAGCATTTCATACTTTGGTTCGGCGGTATTGTTGGACGAGACGACCCGGACCAACATTACGCGTACGCTTACGCGAGACCGGTTCCCTCGACGTGCTTTGCACATAGATGGCTTGCGGGCGACTGTCTCTCCAACTTTAGTTGAACCAAGTGTGGCTACGCCCGGTCCTTGAGAAGGTTAAAACGGAGTCTATTTGACAAACTATCATTGTGGTTTTGATGCGTAGGTGAGATGAGTTCTTGCTTAAGCCCGTAGCAGCCACGTAAAACTTTCAATAACAAAGTAGAGGACGTCTAACTTGTTTTTGCAGGGCATGTTGTGATGTGATATGGTCAAGGCATGATGCTAAATTTTATTGTATGAGATGATCATGTTTTGTAACCAAGTTATCGGCAACTGGCAGGAGCCATATGGTTGTCGCTTTATTGTATGCAA
The DNA here is from genome assembly GCA_034509565.1 of Triticum monococcum. Classification (NCBI taxonomy): domain Eukaryota; kingdom Viridiplantae; phylum Streptophyta; class Magnoliopsida; order Poales; family Poaceae; genus Triticum; species Triticum monococcum. The sequence goes on along the minus strand of CM067843.1, from coordinate 57,160,383 downwards.
TGCAATCGCGATGTAATGCTTTACTTTATTACTAAGCGGTAGTGATAGTCGTGGAAGCATAAGATTGGCAAGACGACAATGATACTACGATGGAGATCAAGGTGTCGCGCCGGTGACGATGGTGATCATGACGGTGCTTCGGAGATGGAGATCACAAGCACAAGATGATGATGGCTATATCATATCACTTATATTGATTGCATGTGATGTTTATCCTTTTAATGCATCTTATCTTGCTTTGATTGACGGTAGCATTATAAGATGATCTCTCACTAAATTAACAAGAAGTGTTCTCCCTGAGTATGCACCATTGCCAAAGTTCGTCGTGCCCAGACACCACGTGATGATCGGGTGTGATAAGCTCTACGTCCATCTACAACGGGTGCAAGCCAGTTTTGCACACGCAGAATACTCAGGTTAAACTTGACGAGCCTAGCATATGCAGATATGGCCTCGGAACACAGAGACCGAAAGGTCGAGCGTGAATCATATAGTAGATATGATCAACATAATGATGTTCACCATTGAAAACTACTCCATCTCACGTGATGATCGGTTATGGTTTAGTTGATTTGGATCACGTGATCACTTAGAGGGTTAGAGGGATGTCTATCTAAGTGGGAGTTCTTAAGTAATTTGATTAACTGAACTTAAACTTATCATGAACTTAGTACCTGATAGTATCGTGCTTATTTATGTTGATTGTAGATAGATGGCTCATGCTATTGTTCCGTTGAATTTTAATGCGTTCCTTGAGAAAGCAAAGTTGAAAGATGATGGTAGCAATTACACGGACTGGGTCCGTAACTTGAGGATTATCCTCATTGCTGCACAGAAGAATTACGTCCTGGAAGCACCGCTGGGTGCCAGGTCTGCTGCTGGAGCAACACCAGATGTTATGAACGTCTGGGAGAGCAAAGCTGATGACTACTCGATAGTTCAGTGTGCCATGCTTTACGGCTTAGAATCGGGACTTCAACGACGTTTTGAACGTCATGGAGCATATGAGATGTTCCAGGAGTTGAAGTTAATATTTCAAGCAAATGCCCGGATTGGGAGATATGAAGTCTCCAATAAGTTCTATAGCTGCAAGATGGAGGAGAACAGTTCTGTCAGTGAGCATATACTCAAGATGTCTGGGTATAATAATCACTTGATTCAATTGGGAGTTAATCTTCCGGATGATTGCGTCATTGACAGAATTCTCCAATCACTGCCACCAAGTTACAAGAGCTTCGTGATGAACTATAATATGCAAGGGATGAACAAGACTATTCCCGAGCTCTTCGCAATGCTGAAAGCTGCGGAGGTAGAAATCAAGAAGGAGCATCAAGTGTTGATGGTCAACAAGACCACTAGTTTCAAGAAAAAGGGCAAAGGGAAGAAGAAGGGGAACTTCAAGAAGAACAGCAAGCAAGTTGCTGCTCAGGAGAAGAAACCCAAGTCTGGACCTAAGCCTGAAACTGAGTGCTTCTACTGCAAGCAGACTGGTCACTGGAAGCGGAACTGCCCCAAGTATTTGGCGGACAAGAAGGATGGCAAGGTGAACAAAGGTATATGTGATATACATGTTATTGATGTGTACCTTACTAGAGCTCGCAGTAGCACCTGGGTATTTGATACTGCTTCTGTTGCTAATATTTGCAACTCGAAACAGGGACTACGGAATAAGCGGACACTAGCAAAGGACGAGGTGACGATGTGCGTGGGAAACGGTTCCAAAGTCGATGTGATCGCGGTCGGCACGCTACCTCTACATCTACCTTCGGGATTAATATTAGACCTAAATAATTGTTATTTGGTGCCAGCGTTGAGCATGAACATTATATCTGGATCTTGTTTAATGCGAGACGGTTATTCATTTAAATCAGAGAATAATGGTTGTTCTATTTATATGAGTAATATCTTTTATGGTCATGCACCTTTGAAGAGTGGTCTATTTTTGATGAATCTCGATAGTAGTGATACACATATTCATAATGTTGAAACCAAAAGATGCAGAGTTGATAATGAAAGTGCAACTTATTTGTGGCACTGTCGTTTAGGTCATATCGGTGTAAAGCGCATGAAGAAACTCCGTAATGATGGACTTTTGGAACCACTTGATTATGAATCACTTGGTACTTACGAACCGTGCCTCATGGGTAAGATGACTAGAACACCGTTCTCCGGTACTATGGAGAGAGCAACAGATTTATTAGAAATCATACATACCGATGTATGTGGTCCGATGAATATTGAGGCTCGTGGCGGATATCGTTATTTTCTCACCTTCACAGATGATTTAAGCAGATATGGGTATATCTACTTAATGAAACACAAGTCTGAAACATTTGAAAAGTTCAAAGAATGTCAGAGTGAAGTTGAAAATCATCGTAACAAGAAAATAAAGTTTCTACGATCTGATCGTGGAGGAGAATATTTGAGTGACGAGTTTGGTGTACATTTGAAAATTTGTGGAATAGTTTCGCAACTCACGCCACCCGGAACACCACAACGTAATGGTGTGTCAGAACGTCGTAATCGTACTTTACTAGATATGGTACGATCTATGATGTCTCTTACTGATTTACCGCTATCTTTTTGGGGATACGCTTTAGAGACGGCCGCATTCACGTTAAATAGGGAACCATCAAAATCCGTTGAGACGACGCCTTATGAACTGTGGTTTGGCAAGAAACCAAAGTTGTCGTTTCTTAAAGTTTGGGGCTGCGATGCTTATGTGAAAAAACTTCAACCTGATAAGCTCGAACCCAAATCAGAGAAATGTGTCTTCATAGGATACCCAAAGGAGACTGTTGGGTACACCTTCTATCACAGATCCGAAGGCAAGACATTCGTTGCTAAAAATGGATCCTTTCTAGAGAAGGAGTTTCTCTCGAAAGAAGTGAGTGGGAGGAAAGTAGAACTTGACGAGGTAACTGTACCTGCTCCCTTATTGGGAAGTAGTACATCACAGAAAACCGTTTCTGCGACACCTACACCAATAAGTGAGGAAGCTAATGATGATGATCATGAAACTTCAGGACAAGATACTACTGAACCTCGTAGATCAACCAGAGTAAGATCCACACCAGAGTGGTATGGTAATCCAATTCTGGAAGTCATGCTACTAGATCATGATGAACCTACGAACTATGAAGAAGCGATGGTGAGCCCAGATTCCGCAAAATGGCTTGAAGCCATGAAATCTGAGATGGGATCCATGTATGAGAACAAAGTATGGAATTTGGTTGACTTGCCCGATGATCAGCAAGCAATTGAGAATAAATGGATCTTCAAGAAAAAGACTGACGCTGACGGTAATATTACTGTCTATAAAGCTTGACTTGTCGCAAAAGGTTTTCGACAAGTTCAAGGGGTTGACTACGATGAGACCTTCTCACCCGTAGCGATGCTTAAGTCTGTCAGAATCATGTTAGCAATTGCCTCATTTTATGATTATGAAATTTGGCAGATGGATGTCAAAACTGCATTCCTGAATGGATTTCTGGAAGAAGAGTTGTATATGATGCAACCGGAAGGTTTTGTCGATCCAAAGGGAGCTAACAAAGTGTGCAAGCTCCAGCGATCCATTTATGGACTGGTGCAAGCCTCTCGGAGTTGGAATAAACGCTTTGATAGTGTGATCAAAGCATTTGGTTTTATGCAGACTTTTGGAGAAGCCTGTATTTACAAGAAAGTGAGTGGGAGCTCTGTGGCATTTCTGATATTATATGTGGATGACATATTGCTGATTGGAAATGATATAGAATTTCTGGATAGCATAAAGGGATACTTGAATAAAAGTTTTTCGATGAAAGACCTCGGGGAAGCTGCTTACATATTAGGCATAAAGATCTATAGAGATAGATCAAGACGCTTGATTGGACTTTCACAAAGCACATACCTTGACAAGATTTTGAAGAAGTTCAAAATGGATCAAGCAAAGAAAGGGTTCTTGCCTGTATTACAAGGTGTGAAGTTGAGTCAGACTCAATGCCCGACCACTGCAGAAGATAGAGAAAAAAATGAAAGATGTTCCCTATGCTTCAGCCATAGGCTCTATCATGTATGCAATGCTGTGTACCAGACCTGATGTGTGCCTTGCTATAAGTTTAGCAGGGAGGTACCAAAGTAATCCAGGAGTGGATCACTGGACAGCGGTCAAGAACATCCTGAAATACCTAAAAAGGACTAAGGATATGTTTCTCGTGTATGGAGGTGACAAAGAGCTCACCGTAAGAGGTTACGTTGATGCAAGCTTTGACACTGATCCGGACGATTCTAAATCGCAAACCGGATACATGTTTACTTTAAACGGTGGAGTTGTCAGTTGGTACAGTTCTAAACAAAGCGTCGTAGCGGGATCTACATGTGAAGCGGAGTACATAGGTGCTTCGGAAGCAGCGAACGAAGGAGTCTGGATGAAGGAGTTCATATCCGATCTAGGTGTCATACCTAGTGCATCGGGTCCAATGAAAATCTTTTGTGACAATACTGGTGCAATTGCCTTAGCAAAGGAATCCAGATTTCACAAAAGGACCAAACACATCAAGAGACGCTTCAACTCCATCCGGGATCTAGTCCAGGTGGGAGACATAGAGATTTGCAAGATACATACGGATCTGAATGTTGCAGACCCGTTGACTAAGCCTCTTCCACGAGCAAAACATGATCAGCACCAAGGCTCCATGGGTGTTAGAATCATTACTGTGTAATCTAGATTATTGACTCTAGTGCAAGTGGGAGACTGAAGGAAATATGCCCTAGAGGCAATAATAAAGTTATTATTTATTTCCTTATATCATGATAAATGTTTATTATTCATGCTAGAATTGTATTAACCGGAAACATAATACATGTGTGAATACATAGACAAATAGAGTGTCACTAGTATGCCTCTACTTGACTAGCTCGTTAATCAAAGATGGTTATGTTTCCAAACCATGAACAAAGAGTTGTTATTTGATTAACGAGGTCACATCATTAGTTGAATGATCTGATTGACATGACCCATTCCATTAGCTTAGCACCCGATCATTTAGTATGTTGCTATTGCTTTCTTCATGACTTATACATGTTCCTATGACTATGAGATTATGCAACTCCCGTTTGCCGGAGGAACACTTTGGGTGCTACCAAACGTCACAATGTAACTGGGTGATTATAAAGGAGTACTACAGGTGTTTCCAATGGTAGATGTTGGGTTGGCGTATTTCGAGAATAGGATTTGTCACTCCGATTGTCGGAGAGGTATCTCTGGGCCCTCTCGGTAATACACATCACATAAGCCTTGCAAGCATTATAACTAAGATGTTAGTTGTGAGATGATGTATTACGAAACGAGTAAAGAGACTTGCCGGTAACGAGATTGAACTAGGTATTGGATACCGACGATCAAATCTCGGGCAAGTAACATACCGATGAAAAAGGGAACAACGTATGCTGTTATGCGGTCTGACCGATAAAGATCTTCGTAGAATATGTAGGAGCCAATATGGGCATCCAGGTCCTGCTATTGGTTATTGACCGGAGAAGTGTCTCGGTCATGTCTACATTGTTCTCGAACCGTAGGGTCCGCACACTTAACATTACGATGACAGTCATTATGAGTTTATGCATTTTGATGTACCGAAGGTTGTTCGGAGTCCCGGATGTGACCACGGACATGACGAGGAGTCTCAAAATGGTTGAGACGTAAAGATTGATATATTGGAAGCCTATATTTGGATATCGGAAGTGTTCCGGGTGAAATCGGGATTTTACCGGATTACCGGGAGGTTACCGGACCCCCCCCCCCCCCCCGGAGCCATATGGGCCTTCATGGGCCTTAGTGGAAAAGAGAAAAAGGGGCAGCCCATAGCTGGCCACGCGCCCCCCCTTCCCTTAGTCCTATTAGGACTAGGAGAAGGGGCCAGCCCCCCTCTCTCTCTTTTCCCCTTGGGAATCCTAGTTGGAATAGGATTGAGGGGGGGGAGTCCTACTCCCGGTAGGATTAGGACTCCTCTTGCGCCCTCTCCCTGGCCGGCGCATCCCTCCCCCTTGGATCCTTTATATACGGGGGCAGGGGGCACCTCTAGACACACAAGTTGATCCTTCGTGATCGTTCCTTAACCGTGTGCGGTGCCCCCTGCCACCAAATTCCACCTCGATCATATTTGTTGCAGTGCTTAGGCGAAGCCCTGCGTCGGTAGTACATCAAGATCGTCACCACGCCGTCGTGCTGACGGAACTCTTCCTCGACGCTTTGCTGGATCGGAGCCCGAGGATCGTCATCGAGCTGAACGTGTGCTAAGAACTCGGAGGTGCCGGAGTAACGGTGCTTGGATCGGTCGGATCGGGAAGACGTACGACTACCTCCTCTACGTTGTGTGATCGCTTCCGCGGTCGGTCTGTGTCGGTACGTAGACAATACTCTCCCCTCTCGTTGCTATGCATCACCATGATCTTGCGTGTGCGTAGGAAATTTTTTGAAATTACTACGTTCCCCAACAGATACTTGCCCGAGATTCGATCGTCGGTATCCCGATACCTTGTTCAATCTCGTTACTGGCAAGTCTCTTTACTCGTTCCGTAACACATCATCCCATGATCAACTCCTTGGTCACATTGTGCACATTATGATGATGTCCTACCGAGTGGGCCCAGAGATACCTCTCCGTTTACACGGAGTGACAAATCCCAGTCTCGATTCGTGCCAACCCAACATACACTTTTGGAGATACCTGTAATGTACATTTATAGCCACCCAGTTACGTTGTGACGTTTGGCACACCCAAAGCACTCCTACGGTATCTGGGAGTTGCACAATCTCATGGTCTAAGGAAATGATACTTGACATTAGAAAAGCTTTAGCATACGAACTACATGATCTGGTGCTAGGATTAGGATTGGGTCTTGTCCATCACATCATTCTCCTAATGATGTGATCCCGTTATCAACGACATCCAATGTCCATGGTCAGGAAATCGTAACCATCTATTGATCAACGAGCTAGTCAACTAGAGGCTTACTAGGGACATGGAGTTGTCTATGTATCCACACATGTATCTGAGTTTCCTATCAATACAATTCTAGCATGGATAATAAACGATTATCATGAACAAGGAAATATAATAATAACCAATTTATTATTGCCTCTAGGGCATATTTCCAACAGTCTCCCACTTGCACTAGAGTCAATAATCCAGTTCACATCGATATATGATTAACACTCAAGGTCACATCCCCATGTGACTAACACCCAAAGAGTTCTGGGTTTGATCATGTTATGCTTGTGAGAGAGGTTTCAGTCAACGGGTCTGCAACATTCAGATCCATATGTACTTCGCAAATTTCTATGTCATCTTGTAGATGCAACTACTATGCTACATTTGGAGCCATTTCAAATAACTGTTCTACTTGGAGCTATTCTAAATTGTTGCTCCATTATACGTATCCGGTATCTCTACTCATAGCTATCCGGATAGGTGTTAAGGTTGCATCGACGTAACTCTTTACGTCGAACTCTTTATCACCTCCATAACCGAGAAATATATCCTTATTCCTCTAAGGATAATTTAGACCGCTATCTGGTGATCTACTCCTAGATTACCTTTGTACCCTCTTGCTAGATATGTGGCAAGGCACACATCAGGTGCGGTACTCAGCATGGCATACCGTATAGAGCCTATGACAAAAGCATAGGGGACGACCTTCGTCCTTCCTCTTTCTTCTGCCGTGGTCGAGCTTTAAGTCTTAACTTCATACCTTACAACTCAGGCAAGAACTCCTTCTTTGACTGATCCATCTTGAACACCTTCAAGATCATGTCAAGGTATGTGCTCATTTGAAAGTACCATTAAGCGTTTTGATCTATCCTTATAGATCTTGATGCTCAATGTTCAAGTAGCTTAATTCAGGCTTTCCATTGAAAAATACTTTCCAAATAGCCCTATATGCTTTGCAGAAATTCTATGTCATTTCTGATCAACAATATGTCAACAACATATATTCAACAGAAATTCTATAGTGCTCCCACTCACTTCTTTGGAAATACAAGTTTCTCATAAACTTTGTATACACCCAAAATCTTTGATCATCTCATCAAAGCATACATTCCAACTCCGAGATGCTTACTCCAGTCCTTAGAAGGATTGCTGGAGCTTTGCATACTTATTAGCATCTTTTAGGATTGACAAAACCTTCCGGTTGTATCACATACAACCTTTCCTCAAGAAAATCATCGAGGAAACAATTTTTTGACATCCTATCTACAAGATTTCATAAATAATGTAGTAATCGCTAATATAATTCCAACAGACTCTTAGCATCGCTACGAGTGAGAAAGTCTCATCGTAGTCAACTCCTTAAACTTGTCGGAAAACATCTTAACGACAAGTCGAGCTTTCTTAATGGTGATACTTACCATCATTGTCCGTCTTCCTTTTAAAATCCACATGTACCTAACAGCCTTACGACCATCAAGTAGTTCTTCCAAAGTCTACACTTTGTTTTCATATATGGATCCTCTCTCGGATTATATGGCCTCGAGCCATTTTGGAATCCAGGCCCACCATCGCTTCTCCATAGCTCGTAGGTTCATTGTTGTCTAGCAACATGACTTCCAAGATAGGATTACGTACCACCCTGAAGTAGTACGCATCCTTGTCATCCCACGAGGTTTGGTAGTGACTTGATCTGAAGTTTCATGATCACTATCATAAGTTTCCACTTCAATTGGTGTAGGTGCCATAGGAACAACTCCCTGTGCCCTGCCACACACTAGTTGAAGAGACGGTTCAATAACCTCATCAAGTCTCCAGCATCCTCCCACTTAATTCTTTCGAGAGAAACTTTTCCTCGAGAAAGGACCCGATTCTAGAAACAATCCCTTATTGCTTTCGGATCTGAGACAGGAGGTATACCCAACTGTTTTGGGTGTCCTATGAAGATGCATTTATCCGCTTTGGGTTCGAGCTTATCAGCCTGAAACTTTTTTACATAAGCGTCGCAGCCCCAAACTTTTAAGAAATGACAGCTTAGGTTTCTCTAAACCATAGTTCATACGATGTCATCTCATCGGAATTACGTGGTGCCCTATTTAAAGTGAATGTGGTTGTCTCTAATGGCTAACCAATAAACTATCGTGGTAATTCGATAACATACATCATGGTATGCATCATATCCAATAGGGTGCAGTTATGATGTTCGGACACACCATCACACTATGGTGTTCCAGGCTGTATTAGTTGTGAAACAATTTCCACAATGTCTCAACTCTGTGCCAAACTCGTAATTCAGATATTCATCTCTATGATCATATCATAGATATTTTATCCTCTTGTCACGACGATCTTTCAACTTCACCTTGAAATTACTTGAACCTTTCAACAATTCAGACTCGTGATTCATCAAGTAAATATACTCAACATCTACTCAAATCATCTGTGAAGTAAGAACATAACGATATCCACTACACGCCTCAGCACTCATTGGACTGCACACATCAAAATGTATTACTTCCAACAAGTTGCTTTGTAGTTCCATTTTACTGAAAACGAGGCTTTCAGTCATCTTTCCCATGTGGTATGATTTGCATGTCTCAAGTGATTCAAAATCAAGTGAGTCCAAACGGTCCATTTGCATGGAGTTTCTTCATGCATATACACCAATAGACATGGTTCGCATGTCTCAAACTTTTCAAAAAATGAGTGAGCCTAAAGATCCATCAACATGGAGCTTCTTCATGCGTTTTATACCGATATGACTTACGTGGCAGTGCCACAAGTAGGTGGTACTATCATAACTATCTTATGTCTTTTGGCATGAACATGTGTATCACTACGATCGAGATTCAATAAACCATTCATTTTAGGTGCAAGACCATTGAAGGTATTATTCAAATAAACAGAGTAACCATTATTCTCCTTAAATGAATAACCGTATTGCGATAGACATAATCCAATCATGTCTGTGCTCAACGCAAACACCAATCTCGATGGTAGAGGGAGCGTGCGATGCTTGATCACATCAAGCTTGGAAAAACTTCCAACACATATCGCCAGCTCACCTTTAGCTAGTCTCCGTTTACTCCGCAACCTTTTATTTCGAGTTTACTAACACTTAGCAACCGAACCGGTATCTAATACCATGGTGCTACTGGGAGTACTAGTAAAGTACACATTAACACAATGTACATCCAATATACTTCTATCGACCTTGCCAGCCTTCTCATCTACCAAGTATCTAGGGTAATTCTGCTCCAGTGGTTGTTCCCCTTATTACAGAAGCACTTAGTCTCGGGTTTGGGTTCAACCTTGGGTTTCTTCACTAGAGCAGCAGCTGATTTGCCGTTTCATGAAGTATCCCTTCTTGCCCTTGCCCTTCTTGAAACTACTTTTGTGGTGTAAAACATCGCGAATATCTCAAGGATCATCATATATGTCCCTGATATATTATAGTTCATCACGAAGCTCTAGCAGCTTGGTGGTAATGACTTCGGAGAAACATCACTATCTCATCTGGAAGATCAACTCCCACTCGATTCAAATGATTATTGTACTCAGACAATCTGAGCACAAGCTCAACAATTGAGCTTTTCTCCCTTAGTTTGCGGGCTAAGAAAATCGTCGGAGGTCTAATACCTCTTGACGTGGGCACGAGCCTGAAATCCCAATTTCAGCCCTCGAAACCTCTCATATGTTTCGCGACGTTTCAAAACGTCTTCGGTGCCTCAACTCTAAACCGTTTAACTAAACTATCACGTAGTTATCAAAATGTGTATGTCAGATGTTCGCAACATCCACAGACGACATTCGAGGTTCAACACACTGAGCGGTGCATTAAGGACATAAGCCTTCTATGAAGCAATGAGGACAATCCTCAGTTTACGGACCTAGTCCGCATAATTGCTACTATCAACTTTCAACTAAATTTTCTCTAGGAACATATCTAAACAGTAGAACAGAAACGCGAGCCACGACATAATTTGCGAAGACCTTTTGACTATGTTCAGGATAATTAAGTTCATCTTATGAACTCCCACTCAGATAGACATCCCTCTAGTCATCTAAGTGATTACATGATCCGAGTCAACTAGGCCGTGTCCGGTCATCACGTGAGACGGACTAGTCAACATCGGTGAACATCTTCATGTTGATCGTATCTACCATACGACTCATACTCGACCTTTCGGTCTCTTGTGTTCCGAGGCCATGTCTGTACATGCTAGGCTCGTCAAGTCAACCCAAGTGTTTCGCGTGTGTAAATCTGTCTTACACCCGTTGTATGTCAACGTTAGAATCTATCACACCTGATCATTACGTGGTGCTTCGAAATGACGAACTTTCGCAACGGTGCACAGTTAGGGGGAACACTTTCTTGAAATTTTAATGAGGGATCATCTTATTTTCTACCGTCGTTCTAAGCAAATAAGATGTAAAAACATGATAAACATCACATGCTATCAAATAGTGACATGATATGGCCATCATCACTTTGCTCCTTTTGATCTCCATCTTCGGGGCTCCATGATCATCATCGTCACCGGCATGACACCATGATCTCCATCATCATGATCTCCATCATCGTGTCTTCATGAAGTTGTCTCGCCAACTATTACTTCTACTACTACAACTACAGTTAGCAATAAAGTAAAGTAATTAGATGACGTTTATGTTGACACGCAGGTCATAAATAAATTAAGACAACTCCTATGGCTCCTGCCGGTTGTCATACTCATCGACATGCAAGTCGTGATTCCTATTACAAGAACATGATCATCTCATACATCACATATATCATTCATCACATCCTTTGGCCATATCACATCACATAGCATACCCTGCAAAAACAAGTTAGACGTCCTCTAATTGTTGTTTGCATGTTTTATGTGGCTGCTATGGGTTTCTAGCAAGAACGTTTCTTACCTACGCAAAACCACAACATGATATGCCAATTGCTATTTACCCTTCATAAGGACCCTTCTCATAGAATCCGATCCGACTAAAGTGGGAGAGACAGACAGCCGCTAGCCACCTTATGCAACTAGTGCATGTCAGTCGGTGGAACTAGTCTCACGTAAGAGTACGTGTAAGGTCGGTCCGGGCCGCTTCATCCCACGATGCCGCCGAATCAAGATAAGACTAGTAACGGCAAGTAAATTGACAAAATCAACGCCCACAACTGCTTTGTGTTCTACTCGTGCACAGAAAATATGCATAAACCTGGCTCATGATGCCACTGTCGGGGAACGTAGCAGAAATTCAAAATTTTCTACGCATCACCAAGATCAATCTATGGAGTAATCTAGCAACGAGGGGAAGGAGAGTGCATCTACATACCCTTGTAGATCGCTAAGCGGAAGCGTTCAAGTGAACGGGGTTGATGGAGTCGTACTCGTCGTGATCCAAATCACCGATGATCCTAGTGCCGAACGGAAGGCACCTCCGTGTTCAACACACGTACAGCTCGGTGATGTCTCCTACGCCTTGATCCAGCAAGGGGAGAAGGAGAGGTTGGGGAAGACTCCATCCAGCAGCAGCACGATGGCGTGGTGGTGGTGGAGGAGCGTGGTACTCTAGCAGGGCTTCGCCAAGCACCGCAAGAGACGAGGAGGGAGAGGGGTAGGGCTGCGCCAAGAAGGAGATTGAATCGTGTCTCTGGCAGCCCAAAACCTCAAGTATATATAGGGGGAGGGGAGGGGCTGCGCCCCCACCTAGGTTTCCACCCCTAGGGGTGGCGGCCAGCCCTAGATCCCATCTAGGGGGGCGGCCAAGGGGGGAGAGAGGGGGGCGCACCACTAGGTGGGCCTTAGGCCCATCTGAGCCTAGGGTTTGCCCCCTTCCACTCTCCCTTGCGCCTTGGGCCTTGGTGGGGGGCACACCAGCCCACCTGGGGCTGGTCCCCTCCCACACTTGGCCCATGCAGCCCTCCGGGGCTGGTGGCCCCACTTGGTGGACCACCGGGACCCTCCCGGTGGTCCCGGTACATTACCGATAAAACCCGTAACTTTTCCGGCGACCAAAACAGGACTTCCCATATATAAATCTTTACCTCTGGACCATTCCGGAACTCCTCGTGACATCCGGGATCTCATCCGGGACTCCGAACAACATTCGGTAACCAAGTATATCTATTCCCTATAACCCTAGCGTCATCGAACCTTAGGTGTGTATACCCTACGGGTTCGGGAACCATGCAGGCATGACCGAGATAACTCTCCAGTCAATAACCAACAGCGGGATCTGGATACCCATGTTGGCTCCCACATGTTCCACGATGATCTCATCGGATGAACCACGATGTCAAGGACTTAATCAATCCCGTATACAATTCCCTTTGTCTAGCGGTATGATACTTGCCCGAGATTCGATCGTCGGTATCCCGATACCTTGTTCAATCTCATTACTGGCAAGTCTCTTTACTCGTTCCGTAACACATCATCCCGTGATCAACTCCTTGGTCACATTGTGCACATTATGATGATGTCCTACCGAGTGGGCCCAGAGATACCTCTCCGTTTACACAGAGTGACAAATCCCAATCTCGATTCGTGCCAACCCAACAGACACTTTCGGAGATACCTGTAATGTACCTTTATAGCCACCCAGTTACGTTGTGACGTTTGGCACACCCAAATCACTCCTATGGTATCCGGGAGTTGCACAATCTCATGGTCTAAGGAAATGATACTTGACATTAGAAAAGCTTTAGTATACGAACTACATGATCTTGTGCTAGGCTTAGGATTGGGTCTTGCCCATCACATCATTCTCCTAATGATGTGATCCCGTTATCAACGACATCCAATGTCCATGGTCAGGAAACTGTAACCATCTATTGATCAACGAGCTAGTCAACTAGAGGCTTACTAGGGACATGGAGTTGTCTATGTATCCACACATGTATCTGAGTTTCCTATCAATACAATTCTAGCATGGATAATAAATGATTATCATGAACAAGGAAATATAATAATAACCAATTTATTATTGCCTCTAGGGCATATTTCCAACACTAGCCTCAAATTTAGACAAACGAACACCTTTCTTGAGAATGAAACACTTACACCCGAACACCCGGAAGTACTTGAGGTTGGGCTTGTTACCGGTGAGTATCTCATATGGAGTCTTGTTCAAGCCTTTGAGGAGGTAGAGCCGATTAGATGCATGACACGCGGTGTTGATGGCTTCGGCCCAAAAGTTGTAGGGAGACTTGAACTCCGCCATCATGGTCCTTGCCGCATCCATCAACGTCTGGTTCTTCCTCTCCGCTACACCATTTTGTTGAGGAGTATAAGGTGCGGAATATTGATGCTTGATTCCCTCATCACTCAAAAACTCATCCAAGGTGTAGTTCTTGAACTCGGAGCCATTGTCACTTCTTATAATCAAGATCTTTGTATTGTGTTGACGTTGAGCTTCATTTGCAAAGTCGATGATGGTTTGTTGGGTCTCGCTCTTCCCCTTTAAGAAATATACCCAAGTGTATCTTGAATAGTCATCCACAATCACCAAGCAATACTTTCTACTGCCAAGACTATCAAAGGATGGAGGCCCGAAGAGATCCAAATGAAGGAGCTCCAAAGGCCTCTTCGAGTAGAAGATAGTCATGGGAGGGTGAGCCTTCTCATGTAGCTTTCCTTTGATGCAAGCACTGCAAGCACGATCTTTGGAAAAACTAACATTTGTTAGTCCACGGACATGGTCCCCCTTGAGAAGACTTTGCAAAGATCTCATATTGACGTGGGCTAAACGGTGATGCCAAAGCCATCCCACGTCAACTTTAGCCATTAGGCATGTCGCGGTCTTAGTGGGTCGCTTCGAAAAGTTAATCACATAGAGACCATTCTCGACATGCCCAACAAAGACTACTTTAAGAGTCTTGCTCCACAAGAGGGCCACGGTATCAATATCAAAGAAAGTGGCAAAGCCCATGATTGCTAGTTGATGAACGGAAAGTAAATTGTATGCAAGGGACTCAACAAGCATGACCTTATCTATCGTGAGATCATGAGAAATGACAACTTTACCGAGTCCCAATACCTTAGAGGATGAGGCGTCACCCCACTCGACGTTGGTGGGCATGGATGGAAACTTTTGCACGTCCACCACCAAGTCCTTGCTTCCTTTCATATGATTAGTAGCTCCACTATCGAGCAACCATGATCCCCCACCGGAAGCAAACGCCTACAAGAGATCAATGCTTGGTTTTAGGTACCCATTTTGTAATGGGTCCTTTGATGTTAGTAACAAGGGTATTAGGAACCCAAATAGACCATTCAATGTACTCATAAGGAGAACCAACAAATTTGGCACAAACATGCCCATCTCTAGCACGGCACAACACATAAGAAGGGTTAAAGTCGCCGGCTTTGTTGGGAATGGAAGCGTTGCCCTTCTTGGCACCACTACCCCTCACAGAGTTCTTCTCCTTTTCCCTAGTAGCACCCTCTCCCTCCTTCACAAAGGTTTGCTTGAGGGGAGGAGGTCGTTTGGCCTTGTCATTCTTCTTCTTGTTCTTGGACTTGGGCACATACCCAATCCCTTCCTTGGCCACAACTCCCTTTTGGTTGGTCAAAAGGTCGTTGAGGTTCTTCTCGCCTTGTATGCAAGACACAAGACCTTTCTCAAGTTGTACCTTTAGCTTAGCGTTCTCCTCAACAAGATGCACATGCTCACAACATGGGTTAGTAGCATTTGCATTATCAATGAACATCATACGAGGAAAAGTGGCTTTCTCCTTGGTTAGCTTTACTTGAAGTTGATCATGAGACTCTTTGAGGCTAGCATGAGCACCCTTCAAGACCTTGTGAGCCTTGTCAAGTAGATCAAACTCCTCTTTGAGTCTAGCAAGATCAACCCCAAGCTTGGCCTTCTCGGAGTTCAGCACACGAGAGACAACAAGAGCATGATCAAAATCTTTCTTTAACTTAGCGTGATCGACGTTGTGTGACTCCTCAAGAGCCAAACGAAGACCACGCTCTTCCTCAAGAGCATTGGAAAGATCCGAAATCTCATCGGCATAGTCACGACTATGCCCCTCCATCTTGGAGATAGTATCTTCGTGAGCCTCGATCATGTCATTGGCTTCACCAAGTTGTTCCAAGAGAGCAACAAAATGCTTCTTGGATTTACCCTTGAGTTTACCCATAAATGACTCAAACTCATTTTACTCCACATTGTATCCCTCATGTTCATCAATGCAATCCGTCAAGGAAGGATTATTAATGATGGTAGTTTTGATGTTGGAGGTTACCTTATTGGTGGCTTTAGCCATGAGGCACTTGGCGGTGATGTTCTCATTGGGTGAGTTGAAGAGAGACACTTGTGGAGTTTTTGCAATGGCTACAAAGGCCATGGCAACCGACTCACCATATTCATCATCATCATCATCCTCATGGTACTCTTCTTGAACCACCAACGCCTTGTGAGGGATCTTCTTGGGGAAGTTGCTCTTGTTGGGGAAGGACTTGGCTTTGTCCTTTCGGATGAGCTTGCCACCATTGTCTTCCCTCTTCTCATACGGACATTCCGCAACAAAATGGCTCACATTGCCACAATTGTAGCAATTCCTCACACGTTGCTTGCTCTTCGTGCCACTTGAGTTGTTCTCGTTGAAGTTTGGCCTTGAGTTCTTCTTGCTCCAAAATTGCCTTGAAGCAAGTGCCATATGTTCATGATAGGCATACTTCGTATCTTCAGGGTTGATTTCCTCTTCTTCTTCCTCTTCTTCTTCTTCAACACAAACCTTGGCCTTCAATGCAAGGTTGGGATTCTTTGCCCTTTGAGAGCGAAGCACCGCATTGTCGGCGGTCTTGTCCAAGATGTTCATAGCCACAAACTCATCCAACACTTCACTTGAGTTCAAGGTGTGGAAGTTGGGCCTTTGATGAATGATGGAGGACATGGCCTTGTGGTAAGGCATCATTGCTTTGAGGAATTTGCGCTTGATCCAATTGTCATCCGTGTCCTTGCTCCCATGATCTCGGAGTGAGACCGCGAGTTTGGTTACTCTCCGATAAAGCTCATGAGGTTCTTCATCTTCTTTCATAGCAAACTCATCGGCTTCATCTTGCACTACTTCATAGTTGGAGCGTTGAATGCTTGCGCTTCCCCGGTAGAGAGAGACAACACAAAGCCACGCATCTTTGGCCAAGGCGAATGGGCGAAGATGAGGTAGATCTTCGGGTGGAATTGCATCTTGGATGATGAAGAGAGCATTCTCATTGAATTGATTATCCGCGGCTTCTCGAGGAGTGAAGTTGCTTGGGTCATGCAGATAGAAGCCTTCTTCAATGATTCTCCAAAGATTAGTATTCAAATGATTTAAATGATGCTTAAAGCGATAAACCCAAGAATCAAAGTCCTTATTTTTCACAATCTTAGGGGGAGGACCAACATGATTCAAATGAGTGGAAGGAATCGGTCCACCATAAACAAGTGGTGGTTCCACATGGGCAAAGATGTCGGTGCCATTTTTACCACTAGAAGAAGGAGCCTTTTCACTACTAGCTTCCCCCTTGTCGTAGTTAGCATCCGTCACCTTGTCGGTGGGATCACCCACTTTCAACGATGCGGTGGATAGTTTAAGCCCTTCAATGAATTAAGTAAACATGCTTTCAACCTCGGTCGTCATGGAGGTTTTTAATGTCTCCAAGGCCACATTGAATTCCTCATGAGAGACCGAGGTTCCCCCATCGCCCGTAGACAAGATCGGATTCACACCAGAGTGTTCCTCCACACCGTCTACGGTATCAACCATACTCTTCGGACGGTAAAGTCCTTAGTAAAGAGACGAGACTCTGGTACCAATTGAAAGGATCGATATGGTTGACTAGAGGGGGGTGACTAGGCAACTAACAATTTTTGCTTATCTTTACCAAATTAAACTTTGCATCAAATTAGGTTGTCTAGATGTGCAACTAGGTGAGCAACCTATATGATGCAACAACAACGAACACACAAGCAAGCAAGAGAAGTAACGCTAATAAGCTTGCACAAGTAAAGGTGAGAGATAACCAAGAGTGGACCCGGTGAAGACGAGGATGTGTTACCGAAGTTCCTTCCTTTTGAAGGGAAGTACGTCTCCGTTAGAGCGGTGTGGAGGCACAATGCTCCCCAAAAAGCCACTAGGGCCACCGTATTCTCCTCACGCCCTCACACAATGCGAGATGCCGTGATTCCACTATTGGTGCCCTTGTAGGCGGTGACCGGACCTTTACAAACAAGGTTGGGTCTATCTCCACAACTTAATCGGAGGCTCCCAACAACACCACGAAGCTTCACCACAATGGACTATGCCTCCGTGGTGACCTCAACCGTCTAGGGTGCTCAAACACCCAAGAGTAACAACATCCGCTAGGGATTGGTGGGGGATGCAAATTTCTCTTGGTGGAAGTGTAGATCGGAGCCTTCCCAACCAATCCCGAGCAATTCAACAAGTTTGATTGGCTAGGGAGAGAGACCGAGCGAAAATGGAGCTTAGAGCATTAATGGAGCTTGGAGGTGGAAGAGGTAGTCAACTAGAGGGAGAAGACACCCCTTATATAGTAGAAGAACAAATCCAACCATTATCCACCAACTCAGCCTGCGCAACGCGGTACTACCATACCAGGTACTACCGCAGGGGCACGCGGTACTACTGCAGGGCCCCGCGGTACTACCGCCCATGCAGCAGAGACCAGACCAGCCCAAAATGCGCTAAGGCAGAGGACGAAAGTACTACTGGTGCGGTACTACCGCGCCCCCTTGCGGTAGTACTGCAAGGCAAGGACTGGCCAGATATGAGAAGGCATAGATATAATAAATTACATCCGTGGCTACTTTCGCTGAGTTGGAGTCGATGCAAAAACCCGATACGGTAGTACTGTAAGCCAGCAGCGGTACTACCACGCTAGGCACGGATGAAAAAAAATTCATCCGTCCCTTACTGCCGCATACTTGCGGAACTAAGCCAGATACCACGGTACTACCGTGCCCAGTGCGCGGTACTACCGCGATGGGTGTCACCCACTAGGGAGAGGGTGACAATATCTGGACTCCGGCCACAGTACTACCGCTTTCCAGGAAGCGGTACTACCGTGGGCACTTGCGGTACTACCGCACCGGCGGACGGTACTACCGCAAGGGCCTGCGGTACTACCGCTCTAAGGAGCAGTACTACCGCATGCCCTAGTTCAGCAAGCACAAGCAATATTTGCATAGACAAGGAAAACATGGGATGCTCCAAAGGCTTAGAAGAAAAGGAGGAACACAGGAAGATGTGTACGTGATGAATCCGCCCACCGTTTCCAACGCGGACCCCCTCTTAATAGTACGGCTTCCCTACGACTCAATACCACCGAAAAGAAACGAAGAGAAACACCGTCTTCCATAGCCTTCGAGGGGAACCAAATCATCTTGTGCCTTAGTCGATATATATCTGAAATATTCGATGCACATGATTAGTCCGCAAAAGTATTGTCATCAATCACCAAAACCAACTAAGGGATAAAATGCCCTTACATGGTCCCCGTGAGCATGGCCATCCCCTTGTCGGTTTCCCTTGTGGATGATCCTTTTTGCCACCCCGACAACCCAGATCTTGGCCATGTTTGTCTCAGTGCGGGTGCAAGTTGTGGGCTTGAGGGTGCAATGGGTGGGGGAGTTGTGCCAGCACGACAGCAGGATGGCTGACTACGTGCTTGCGGTCCACCGCCCTGTGGGTGGTGGGTGTGGGTGGACCTCCTCGGTCGTCGGAGGGGCGACTTCGGATGCTGGGCACGGCGGCACCTTTTTGGCGGGTGTCACGGTGCAGGTGCTTGTGGGTTCCCATGGTTGTTTGGGCAGCGAGATGGCTCACTTGAGAGGCGTCTGTCATGCGGTTGTGGTCTTCATTGCCACCCTGCCCTGTTTTGGGCGTCGTTTGCTTCTCTCCTTGGCTGGCCATGACTGATGGATTTGGGTGGTGGGGTTATGTCCCAAGCGAAAGCTCCACTCAATGGTGTGGGCGTTGGTGATAGTGACGCTCTTGTGCGTCATTTTCCCTCTTTGGAGGTGTCATCGTGGGTGGCCTCCATCCACCACGGGCTCTAGGTGATAACATTGGTCTGACATGTGCAGAACGGGCAGTGGCGGTGATTCCTCCTTGGAGGCTCCATCTCGTGAGCAAGGTCTCAATGCATTTTGCTGGTCACCGGGGTGGGTTTTACGGATGACAGTTTCTTCTCTTTGTGTGACAGTTTCGTACTTCGACGGTGGCGGTCTCTAGAGGAGCTAGGTTTGGTGAGGTGAGTGTGCTCGAAGGCCACCATTTGGGGTCTTGGCTTAGTTTCCATCTGGTGGTGAGCATTCTATCATTCGACAATGCGGCACCCTTCAAGCGGAGACGAGGATCAGGGGCTCCTTTTCGCAAAGGAACCAGATGCACTACTGTGTGGGACGCCCATGCGATGGCATGGCTTCCGTTGATGGCTGATCCCCTTCTCGAGTTGGCCTACTTTTCAGCATTAGTTCTCCGATCATGTTTGAGGGCTCTAATGTCTCAATATCAATGTGTTCTTTGTTGATGCTCCTGGGCACCCTTGTATGATGCCAGGGTTTCTCCTTTGCCTTTTCCCCTTTCTTTGTGGTGTTGTGTTGAGTTGTGTCTTTGGTTGTAAGGACTTCATTAATTTTTCAAAATATATATTTTATTTTCAAAGGATACTAGTTATATGTTCTGTAAGTCTGCTTCTCTCTCAACACGTCGAACCCACATGCATATGTTTAAATTAAGTTTCAAGTCAAGTTTAAAAAGAAAAAAAATCAGAAACATACTCATCTAGATACATCCATTTTCCCGACAAGTATTTTGGACGGAGGGAGTATTCAACATTGATCTTGTTTCAAGATTCTCGCCAAGGGTTCATAAATATATAACCATTTTTGTGTTTGGGCCAAAATGATAATTAAACACAAAGATATATTGATGGAAGAGTGGAATGTGGACTGTGGGTCGAATGTAATAAACTACGTACTCCAACTTAATTATGACAAATATCTGACCAGTTGTTTTTTTTATCTAGTGGCCCAAAAGCTGTTGGTGCACGGTGCACTAGATATGTTCCCTTACACCCCATCCTATGCACATCATAGAATTCAACATCATTATTGGGCTGGTCGTAATTCAAGTATAATAGGTAGTATTATGCATGCTAACTAAGCAATTTTGATGAGGTGATATAGAATTAAACGAAGAAAAAAAGGGTTGAGTATCATATCATGATATTGTATCATAATAAATGATATGCTACTATGTGTCATGCATGACAATAAATAAGGTCATCTATGATACTATGCATTAAAAAGGTACTATCATACACTAGTATCATATGCATGATACAAAGTTATGATAATACCCACTTCAGACAATCTTATTAAGACTAGCCATAGTGGAGAGTAACTTTCACTAGTACATGCACATAGCCCTAAGCTATATTACTACCTCTATAATGAATAGTAACATAAGTATGATGTCATGCAAAGCTCATACATTATTGTCTTGGGATATGTGAGATGTTACAATAGTGGTGGTGGGCTGGTTGTAATGGCGAGTATCATATACTGGTATCCTGCATATGATAGTGTATGATACTACATCCATAGTACATAGTATCATATGTTAGTATCATAGATAACTCTATTTATTACCATGCATGACACATAGTAGCACAACATTTAATATGATATAGTATCATGATATGATACTCTTTCTTCATTTAATTTTTTGTCACCTCAACAAATTCGCTTAGTTAGCATGCATGATACTACCTATGATACTCCCATTATGACCAGCTGCTGGGATCATGCACTCGGGACTAGTAAACACGCTATTGTGACAGACAACTAAAGAAGAAAGATGGCTAGACCTCTTTCAATGCATGTGTGCTTAGATAAGGCACTAAATACATTAAGGGGCTTAGCAACTAAACTCCCCAATGCGCAGGTGCTTAGTTTTTGGTCGCTAAGCTTCCTTCATTTAATTAGGTATATACTTAGATTTATGTTTCCCACCTAGGTATACATGCTTAGCGTTGTTTCTTCCTGAGATCACCATACTACTTTTTTTTATTAACATGCTACATCATATTTTATGCTTAGTTGACAATCTTAGCACATGTACAAGGTGGAGCATTGGGAGAGGTAGAGTAACATAGGTAGATATCATATCATAATAAATGCTATGGTACTATGTGTCATGGATGACAATAAATAAGATCATGTATAATATTTATTTATGATACTATGCACTATGAAGGTAGTATCATACACTAGTATCATATGCATGATACTCCCCGCTATGAGTAGCCCAACATATTATGTTACTCCAATCCTCTCTTTTCGATAATTACTTGACATATCAGTTTTTTTTTGTCTACAAGGCATCTATGTTACTACCAGCTAAGTTACTCTCGCTATGACAAATCTAACACGATTCAATAAGAAAACAACACTTCTCTTCCGGGTGCTGATGACTCTGTGCTAAAATAGACTATCTGGACGGATGCCATCATTCAAGTGAGACCAACTCTTTTTTCTGCTTATGCAGAGGCAGGGATTCAAGCTTCCTTTCTGAAAAAAGAAAACTATTCTTTCTTCTTGGACATACGAGAGTCTGGTAATGGGTTTACGTTTCTAGAATTCCGTCCTGGCCGTGATAGCATTGTTTATCTTATTTCTAGGCGCTCACCTCTTCGCGCTCTATTGTTCAGACGAGCAGGATGACAATTGCATTTTTACCTGTAGCCTGTAGGCATACACCAACTAATTATTCCAGCCATACAAGTAGCTGTTATTTGGAAGGACAATATTCTGGCCCAGCCCTGATAATTTAGACATTTGTTTGGGACTGCTCATGAAAGCTATGCCATGAGGGACATGCGACTGAAAAAGAAGAAATCACATCCAGAAGGAATTTAGAATGTTGTTCGTAAGATCATATTAAAAGAAACTGTACTTTATATCCTTATAAACTTCGCCCAAACTGTAGCTTTCGTCACTGCTTCATCAGCAACACCCACACGTTCTCCACCCTTTTCTTCGATGCGTTTAATATTGTATTGTGCACCGGTCTTGCCCTTGCAGCATGCCATGTGGCTCGTCGCCGGCGTCTAAAAAGATCACCTAGGCCGATCCCACATAATTAAAGTGAGCCCATGGCTGGTTTCGCCTGTCGTGTACTTCACTTGCGTGCGTTGAAGGACTTCCGACGGGCGGAACATTTTCCGTATGTCTGAGGTTCCTTCTGGATGCATGCATCCACACAATTGCTTTAAGATTGGTAAATTTATTTGCTCCAAAACCCCTTGGTTACTGTGTGTGGAGGACGTATCTGCTGCAACCGATGTTCTTGTGCTACGGGTGCATCAATGTCAAAAACTCATGCGAAAACTTTTCAAAATTTCTATAAGCAAATGAGTACATGGACACAATATATGTCTGTCATGTCATAGAATTTTAAATTCTACTCACACCTTGATAAGCAAAAAAGACAAATCGTGACATAATGTTGTTAATTTAAACTGGGCCAATCATTGGGGCCGCTTGCACTACCAGAGCTGAATTTGTTGTTTTTGTTTCTCTTGTTGTGAGTTGATTTTAGCAACGAAATTTTGCAACATGTTAGATGTATGCTATCTCTTTACACTCGATTATTTTTTAGATTTCTTAGAACTAATAGTACATGCTTCTGATGTTCAGTGCACCAGTAGCACAAAAACTCCGGGTGCATAGGATACACTCTGTGTGTGGGTGGGGGGCGGGGGAGGGCGGTAGTAGTACCTCCCCGTGTGAGGTCTGAGATTAGCTCCGTTATTCTCCTCATCACTGCGCCTTCCAGAGTGAAACAAGAGGGTTTTTGATAAGGTGGCTCATGTCGATGATCGTTGTTGATAACATTTGTGCCGGGTTCGCTTTGTGGAAGCTAGCTAGGGCTAGACTAGGTGGGGTGGAGGAGGATAGTTTCTTCGGGGTTTTTCGGTGGTCCGTTTGAAGATGATCGGAGAGGGGGAGGATTCAAATTTAGTAGGGGTAATAAGGTCATTGCCCTGATTTTCGCCTGGTCGGGACGATTTGTTCAACGACCTATATTTTGGTACGAGGGAGTATATAACAAGTCTGGATCCCAAGTTTGTGCTTGAAAACATATGTAATCCTGCCTCGAGCCGCGGAAGCTGACCCCGTATTCATTGAGGTTTTCCAGATTAAAACTAGATAATTTGGCAATTCCTGGCATACCATGTGATTTCACGCATTCACCTTTCTTTCATTCTGGACCTTCTGGTGCATGGACATGCCGTGCAAAGTGTATAGAAGATTTGATACTGCAGTCTGCAGGAGCAACAAGGCTTCAAAATATATTCAAGACCACTGCAATGATAATAGCAAATATTGTTGCAGCAAATGTTATCGCTACAGTCCAATCTAGCACGGTGGTGGCTGCAGCAAGGCCGACACTGGTCAAGTTCGGCTTGATGGGGACCACCATGAGAGCAAACCCGGACATAAAGGCTGAGGTGATTAATATGATGCAGGCCTTGGGAGATTCAGTCTTCCCATGAAGGAACCCTCCAAAGATGGCGATGATCGCCATAAAGGTGCGCCTCTTGGTACTCACTGGTGTTATTGTCCTGGGATGCTGCACGGCCAACACAGTGCTCCATGAAAATGTGGACAACGGCTGCAAAAACCCAAGGGGCGAATGCTGCTAAGATGGCGAACTCAACTATAGCAAAAACCTCTGCAAGAACTGCACAGGCTAGCAGCAAATGCATGAAGATAATCGCCAGCCACATGCATTTGATGATACATCCTCTGAGCCTTGGACTGTTGATCTCTAGTACCTTAGCACGGATCTCCATGGAGAGCAGACTCTAGATTGAAGTAGTGAACACCAAGAAGATGGCTACAAGAATAGCGCTTCCGGTCTTCCCTGAACCACCAGTTACATTGTAGTTGACCACCAAGGCAACCACACCTCCAATAGCAGAGCTGCTGATGGCCGACACCAACTTAAAGGTAGCCTCCAACTGCTATTCTGTCTGAATCTTCCAAAAGCAACAGTATTGGGGACCGACAGCAATGAGGTTGGTCAAAAATTGAATCGTCATCTAGAGGCTCTTCTGTTTTGCTGCAAGGCGAGAGTTGTTGGCTGCACACAGTCGCTTCAGTGAAAGCATAGGACATGGACAAGGGAAGCAGTTCCAAACTGAACGTCCACGATCCGCATCTCTCGTGCGAGTAAGCACGGTTTGCAGACGCACCTGACGAGCAGCCTGGTCGTCTTGGCAAGTGGCCGCTGCATGCGGCACATCTCCGCCGATGGTGCCGCCCTCAGCAACAAGGCATGGCGATGCATGACCTCAAGACTGGCTGGCAGGCGTCCAGCTCGGGGCAGCGCGGTATGTCGGATCGGTCGTCGGCGACCAGATTCTCTGTGTTCGACCATCCCCGTCTTGGATGTCGATCTCGTCTTCCCGCGAGCCTTCCCCAGTTACCCACCTCGAGGTGAGTTTGAGGGCGGCCCGCAGGATCTATGCTTCTCGGTGTCCGTCCCCTTCCTAGGCAGACGACCGCTGGTGGTGGCTGCAGCCTGCAGATCCACATCTCGTTCTTCCTCTTTTTGAAAGAAAATATATAAGGGGGCATGGGCCATCGAGTTTGTGAGCTCGAGCTCACCCTTTACCACAGTAAAATCCAAAATATTTGTCTAAAAAAAGTGAAATCCGAAATATACTAGCAGTACTATTTAAAAATAACTCACAATAAACATCGATGCGTCTTTTGCATGTGTGCAAAATTTTACAATGGAATGTTGTCTGGACAGAAAAAAAAAATCAATGCTCCAAAACATTGTTTTTGAAAGCATTTTGAAGCATTGTTTTTGTTTTTTCGCCGAGACCTCCATGCATGTCATTCCATTACAACAAATTTCATGCATGTGAAATGCACGCCAATGTTTGTTGCCAAAAAAAATCAGATTCTTTAAATAAAGATGATATATTTTCTTTCCAGATTTTACTGTAACAAAGAGTGCATGTGAGCTCGAGCAGACAAGAGCAATTTCACACGTTTCTGTTTTCTTGATATACTATCCAAGAATGGGACATCGGCACGACTAAAAAAATAAATTCAAGGCCAATGAGTCTTTTGTACCGGCTTCAAAATGAAATTGGGGCAAGGGAGCTGGTCGCAGCTGGCCCTTCAAGAAGAGAGAGTCGACTCAGATTCCTTTGCCTCAGGTTGTAATATGTTGTTACAATAGCACAGGGTTTTGCAAGTATGTTATCTTTTGTGTTTATAGATGAAAAAATCAAACCGGTGACCGGAAAATTCTTATATTCTAAAGTTACAAATATGCTAACTCATAATATTAATGGGGATTCATGGCAGAGATTAGATTATTCGCATATGTGCCTTGTCTCGTTAAGCGAATAAACTCTAAATATCCTAACTTGATATAAAATCAAGTTGCTAAATGATGCTATTTAAAATGATGTTGCTCTAATACACATCTGATATTAAAAGTGAATAATGCTTAGCAACAAAAAGTTAAAACACATATGCATTTAAGAGTTTAGTTGCTAAGAGCATATCTGGCGCCCTATATCCATCTCAAACGCCCGGACAGGTCGTTCGGACACTGGCCGGTCACAAAAACCGACCCAACTGGAGCTCTCAAACGGGTCTCAAACGGCCGGGCTGACCGACACCCCTCATGTCCGTCTCAAATGTAGGACAGATATGGGGTGGCCCGGGCCTGTCCGCCACGTCAACCTGGCCCACCCTGACCCCATAAAATTCCCCGTCCGAAAAAAATCCTAGCTCATTCTGCTCCGCTCCACAATGCTCCCATTTCCCCAATGCGTCCAATCCCTAGCGTCGGCGAGCATGTCCGGCACCGCAGCCACTCCAATACCTAGCAACGTCGAGCATTTCCATATGTGGATGTGTGTTATTTGTCAGGAAGGCCATATATTAAGTATCGCACGTCCATACAAAGACAAGCGTATGTGGATGTTTTCAATTCCATGATATAATTGTTTTCATTTTTGAAACTGATTTTGAAAAAAATATCTTAGATTAGAAAATATAATGGATTACCATTTTTTATAAATACTCGACTGTTTAAACCACCTTTTCACATTGTCACTTAATTCTATTAAATAAAAACTTAAGAGGATTAAACCTAAATGGACCGACCCATGTAATTTCCCCTTAGGCGATTTGACCTCTATTCTGCGCTGACGGAAATTCCTAATCCACGCTCACTGGTCAAATAGCCCCCCTATATCCATGGCATGTGTGTAGATGGACCAAGGCCCGTCACTGGTTTTCATGGCCGACCCTTATCTTTTTCGTGGGTTTTCTGTTCAGGTTAGGTTACTTTCGGGTATTTTTTCATGGTTTTTCTTTTTCCCTGACTTTTCTTTTTTATTTTCGTTATGATTTTATAAACATATTTGAATGTGCATAGTCGAACTTTTTAAAATACAGGATGGTTTTCATTTTAAATTTTAATTATAAATAAGATATATTTTGTATACATGGATACTTTTTAATATACGATGAATATTTTCAAAATACAGGATCAACACTTCTCAAATGCACGATGATTATTACTCGAGGCAAAATAACTAATGGGTAACATAATTTTTTATCATAGGCATATAGGTAAAAATCATTGAGTTATAAATTTAGGTAATCTTTACATTTTAAATATATTTCTTATCTTAGAATAAATGCAGGTCTCTCATGTTGCACTAAGTTAGAGGAACTTTTTTACTATATACTATATAGCTATGCATTCCCATGTAATCTTACAAACTCACTGCGAACCCCTTGTATTCTAAACCGTGAATTCAATACTCCAAAATAAAGATACGAGCCCTTAGCAATGAACAGAGCCTCGTGGGTGCCTTGTGTTTCCACCCGGCGGCTGCTGTGTACGGCCGGAATTCCCCACTCCTCTCAAAGGAAACACACCTCGTCTCGGACAGAATTTGTTCCATTCTTTCCTTCCACAAGAAAGAAAAGGATCGATTTCACGCAGTGTATGTTGGAATTTTGCTAGTAGGCCTTTGGCCCAAAGCCCAACTAAAATTCTGAAATTCTCTTGGCTCATTCATGCACACATGTGAGTGGAGTGAGTGAGACTAAAGTTTAGTCTCACCTTGAAAGTTGAGAGAGAGTTGCACCTCTTTATAAGGTGAGCTCTTTTACCACTTGTATGAGCATGAGAAGAGGAGACCTACACGCGCGCTCCTCCTCGCTCGCCTCGGCTCGACGCGCCGCGGCGGATTGAGCCGAGCCGAGGACAGAGCTATGCACGTTGTCTATATTTTTGCTGTATGGGAAAATTAATGAGTCATTTCCCGGCCCGCAATATATAGTCAGACAGACGTCTACCATGGCTGCCGCTTCGTATGGTTTCTCATCACCATTCGAGATCATTGCGCCGCCAAGCTAGTCTTCTCAATCCCTCCTTCCGGTGTGCACCGCGAGAAGGAACAGCAGGCCTCCGAAACCCCGCCTCTCGTGATCCTGTACGAGAGAGGGGCGATCAGGTTTTTGGGGAGCGCACTCGCGCGACTGCTGGCAGCGACGACTTCGCGAACGACGACTTCTTCCCCGACCTCGGCAACCTCATCCTCGACGACATGGGCGACAACATCAACATCGGCGGTGCTGCACCCGCTGCACCGTATGTGATTCTATACTTCCTGTTCGAGATCGTGGTAGAATTCATGTTTCTAGTATGTGCTCTAGATGTGATATATTCATCTGCTATACTAGTTCGCATGATTAGTTTAATCTCTGCTGCTGTGGTCATGATTTATATTCTGTTTATTCGGATTAAATCTCGTAGTAATTTGCTCATATTTCCAACAATCCAAAAACCTGATTATATGCAATTTACTCCGAGTGGTTTTGCTGCGCATCTGAAACCGCCTGCCTTTAAGCGGGCACAATATAAGAGGTGGCGCACGAAAGCAGTCTACTGGTTTCAGACCATGGGCTGCTATGATGCCACCAAGGGCAAGCCTGAGGGGGATCTTAATCCAGCACAGCTGGAAGCTTTTGAGAAGATCGATACCCTCTTTAAAGGCGCTCTTCTGAGTGTTCTTGATGACTCCATTATGGATTCGTATATGTCGTTTGACAACGGTAAGGACATGCGGGCTACGCTCGAGGCCAAGTTTGGTGCCTCGGACGCCGGCAGCGAGTTGTACGTCATGGAGCAATTCTATGACTACAAGATGACTGTTGAGCGCCCTGTTGTACAGCAGGCTCATGAGATACAGTCACTCGCAAAAGAATTTGAGTACTTCAAGTGTGTGTTGCCGGACAAATTTGTTGCCGGAGGCATCATTGCCAAGCTTCCACCTTCGTGGAACAATTTTGCTACTTCCCTGAAACACAAGAGACAGGAGTTTTCCGTTGCGAATCTCATTGGTACTCTTGATATTGAAGAGAAGGCGAGAGCAAAGGACACACATGCTCGAGTTGCTGAGGGAGGTTCTAGTGCCCACATGATACAGAAGAAGAACTCCCAGCCCAACAAGTTCAAAAACAATAAGAACAAAACTCAGGGCAAAGGCAAGTTTGATACAAAGAACAAGCCATCACATTCTACCAACTTCAAGAAGAATTCTCATAAGAAGGGAAAGGGACTTTGCCATGTATGCAGTGATCCTAATCACTGGGCTCCTAAGTGTCCTAACCGCTTTGAGGAGCGCGAACATGAGAAGAGCGGCAAGTCCGCTAATGTTATCATCGGTGATACTGATATGAAGGAATCAGGGTACAGTATTTTTCCTACCATCCTTTCAGTATTTCAATCCCCTGATTGGTTAATTGACACCGATGCCAATGTACATGTTTGTGCTGACGCCTCCATGTTTTCTTCTTACCAGGCAACAGGGACTTCACCCGTGCTGATGGGGAACGGGTCACATGCCATCATTCGAGGTGTTGGTACGGTCGATCTGAAGTTTACTTCGGGAAGACTGTGCATCTGAAGAACGTTCACCATGTGCCGTCCATCAATAAAAATCTCGTTAGCGGTTCCTGTTTATGTCGAGATGGTTTTAAGTTTGTTTTTGAATCCAATAAAGTTGTAATTTCTAAGTGTGGACAATTTGTTGAAAAAGGCTATGAGTGCGGAGGCTTGTTCCGCCTATCTTTGTCAAATATTTGCACTAAAGTTATTAATAATGTTTGCCACAATAATGAGTCTGATATTTGGCATTCACGACTCTGTCATATTAACTTTGGTTGCATGACACGGTTAGCCAATATGAATTTAATTCCGAAAATCTCTACTGTCAAAGGCTCCAAGTGCCAAGTATGTGTGCAAGCTAAGCAACCTCGCAAGTCCCATAAGACTGCAGAGGCAAGAGACTTGGCGCCACTAGAGCTTATACATTCTGATCTTTGTGAGATGAATGGCGTGTTGACAAAAGGTGGAAAGAGATACTTCATGACGTTGATTGATGACTCCATTAGATATTGTTATGTGTATCTTCTGAAATCAAAAGATGAGGCTTTGACTTTCTTTAAAAAACTATGAAGCTGAGGCAGAGAACCAACTTGATCGAAAAATTAAACGGCTTAGGTCCGATCGTGGTGCAGAGTATTTTCCCAATGAATTTAATCTGTTTTGTGCGGAACATGGTATAATCCATGAGAGGACGCCTCCCTACTCACCCCAGTCAAATGGGGTAGCCGAAAGAAAGAACCGAACTCTAACTGATATGGTTAACACCATGTTAGACACTTCGGGTCTATCCAAGGAATGATGGGGGGAGGCGCTAATGACTGCGTGTCATGTCCTAAACCGAGTTCCCACAAAGCATAAGACCATGACTCCATTTGAGGAATGGGAAAGGAAAAGGTTGAAACTCTCTTACTTATGTACTTGGGGTTGTTTCGCGGAAGTCAATATACCAATTCCCAAGAAGCGCAAGCTTGGACCAAAAACCGTGGATTGTGTTCTTCTGGGCTATGCTTTTCATAGCATCGGCTATAAATTTTTGATAATAAAATCTGAGGTATCGGACATGCATGTTGGTACGATTATGGAATCAAATGATGTAACTTTCTTTGAGGACATATTTCCTATGAAGGATATGTCGAGTTCATCAAATCAGGAGATACCTACTCCATCTAGTGAGGAATTCACTGTAATTCCTGAACCCACCATTGCAATGGAACACGCTGAGAATCCTGTTGAGGGTAACAATGGAACTCCTGTGAGGAATAAGAGACAGAGGACTGCAAAGTCTTTTGGTGATGATTTCATTGTGTACCTCGTGGATGACACACCCAGGACTATTTTAGAAGCCTATGCATCTCCTGATGCTGACTACTGGAAGGAAGCTGTACGTAGCGAGATGGATTCCATCTTAGCTAACGGTATCTGGGCGATCACTGACCGTCCATATGGGTGCAAACCTGTAGGATGTAAGTGGGTGTTCAAGAAGAAGCTTAGACCTAATGGTACGATTGAAAAGTACAAGACACGTCTTGTGGACAAGGGTTATACCTAGAAAGAAGGTGAAGACTTCTTTGATACTTACTCACCCGTGGCTAGACTGACCACAATTCGGGTGCTACTATCACTGGCTGCCTCACATGGTCTTCTCGTTCATCAAATGGACGTTAAGACGGCTTTCCTTAATGGAGAGTTGAAGGAGGAAATTTACATGGATCAGCCAGATGGTTTTGTAGTACCTGGTCAGGAAGGAAAGGTGTGCAAGTTATTAAAGTCTTTATATGGCCTTAAACAAGCTCCTAAGGAGTGGCATGAGAAGTTCGAAAGAACATTAACTGCTGCCGGCTTTGTAGTAAACGATGGTGACAAGTGCGTGTACTATCGCTATGGTGGGGGCGAAGGAGTTATTCTTTGTCTGTATGTCGACGACATATTGATCTTTGGAATCAAACTTGATTTAATCAAGGAGGTTAAGGATTTCTTATCTCGCTGTTTTGAGATGAAGGATCTAGGAGTAGCTGATGTTATCTTAAACATCAAGCTGTTGAGAGATGAGAATGGTGGGATCATACTGCTTCAGTCTCATTATGTGGAAAAGGTCTTGAGTCGTTTTGGGTATAACGACTGCATGCCTTCTCCACCTCCATATGATGCTAGTGTGTTGCTTCGAAAGAATCGATGGATTGCTAGAGATCAACTGAGGTATTCTCAGATTATTGGCTCGCTTATGTATTTGGCGAGTGCCACGAGGCCTGACATCTCTTTTGCTGTGAGCAAGCTGAGTCGGTTTGCGTCAAAACCGGGAGATGATCATTGGCATGCGCTTGAGAGAGTTATGCGCTATTTGAAAGGCACCGCGAGCTATGGGATTCACTACACCGGGTTTCCAAGGGTACTGGAGGGTTATAGTGACTCAAACTGGATATCTGATGTTGATGAGATTAAGGCCACAAGTGGTTATGTTTTTACACTTGGTGGTGGCGCTGTTTCCTGGAAGTCTTGCAAGCAGACCATCTTAACGAGGTCAACTATGGAAGCAGAACTCACAGCATTAGACACTACCACTGTTGAAGCAGAGTGGCTTCGTGAACTCTTGATGGACTTACCTATGGTTGAAAAACCAATACCCCCTATCCTGATGAACTGTGATAATCAAACTGTGATCGTCAAGATAAACAGTTCTAAGGACAATATGAAGTCCTCAAGGCATGTGAAGAGGAGACTAAAATCTGTCAGAAAATTGAGGAACTCCGGAGTTTTTACGTTGGATTATATCCAAACATCGAAAAACTTGGCAGATCCCTTTACAAAGGGTCTATCACGTAATGTGATAGATAATGCATCGATGGAGATGGGTTTGAGACCCACCGCATGAGTTGTCCATAGTGGTAACCCACTCTATGTGATCGGAGATCCCGTGAAGTAGAAATGGGAGATAAGCTGTTGGTCAGCTGGGAGAAGAGTATCCCTATATTAATTATCCCACTCCGTGAAGATGCAATACTCTCCTGATCTGCATGGCAGGTTGATACTTATCTTAATGTGTTCCAAGTGGCTTATTCGAGTAAGCAGAGATGTTGCCCTGCAGAAAATCTACTGAGGAACACACCTATATGAACTTGACTGTCAACGTCGCAGTCTGTGAGAATTGGGTGTTCTCTAAGAAATTCATGAAAGGCCCTGGAGTATGACGTATACGCTCCACCCGCGGGGAAGCCTTGCGGCAACCCAGTATCAGTCAAGAATTTGTGTGAAACTAGTTTCACAGAAAACTTGTAGTTCAAGGCATAGTCCACTATTCAAGTTGTGATCTAGTGTAGCACAAATTTCTAAGTGGAAGTTCAACTTCACAGTCTCTACTAAGCACCGATATATAAAACAATGTTTTGGAACTAAATGATGAGATGTGCCAATGAGACTTTGTGGGGGATTGTTGGAATTTTGCTAGTAGGCCTTTGGCCCAAAGCCCAACTAAAATTCTGAAATTCTCTTGGCCCATTCATGCACACATGTGAGTGGAGTGAGTGAGGCTAAAGTTTAGTCCCACCTTGGAAGTTGAGAGAGAGCTGCACCTCTTTATAAGGTGAGCTCTTCTACCACTTGTATGAGCATGAGAAGAGGAGACCTACACGCGCGCTCCTCCTCCTCGCTCGCCTCGCCACGCCACGCCTCGTCACGACGCGCCGTGGGTTGCGGGATTGAGCCGAGCCGAGGACAGAGCTATGCACGTTGTCTACCCTAGCTGCCGCTTCATATGGTTTCTCATCACCGTTCCAGATCATTGCGCCGCCAAGCTAGTCTTCTCCATCCCTCCTTCCGGTGTGCACCGCGAGAAGGGACAGCAGGCCTCCGGAACCCCACCTCTCGTGATCCTGTACGGGAGAGGGGCGATCGGGTTTTTGGGGAGCGCACTCGCGCGACTGCTGGCAGCGACGACTTCGCGAACGACGACTTCTTCCCCGACCTCGGCAACCTCATCCTCGACGACATGGGCGACAACATCAACGTCGGCGGTGCTGCACCCGGTGCCCCGTATGTGATTCTATCCTTCCTGTTCGAGATCGTGGTAGAATTCATGTTTCTAGTATGTGCCCTAGATGCGATATGTTCATCTGCTATGCTAGTTCGCATGATTAGTTTCATCTCTGCTGCTGTGGTCATGATTTATATTCTGTTTATTCGGATTAAATCTCATAGTAATTTTCTCATATTTGCAACAATCCAAAAACCTGATTATAGGCAATTTACTCCGAGTGGTTTTGCTGCGCATTGTTGGGGAACGTAGTAATTTCAAAAAATTTCCTACGCACACGCAGGATCATGGTGATGCATAGCAACGAGGGGAGAGTATGATCTACGTACCCTTGTAGATTGCAACGGAAGCGTTGACACAACGTAGAGGAAGTAGTCATACGTCTTCTTCCCGATCCGACCGATCCAAGCACCGTTACTCCGGCACCTCCGAGTTCTTAGCACACGTTCGGCTCGATGACGATCCCCGGGCTCCGATCCAGCAATGCTTCGGGGAGGAGTTCCGTCAGCACGACGGTGTGGTGACGATCTTGATGTTCCACCGACGCAGGGCTTCGCCTAAGCACTACAACGATATGATCGAGGTGGAATATGGTGGCAGGGCTTCCGTCAGCACTACAACTATCATTATCAACTCTGCATCTTTTGGCTTCAACATAATGAATATGTGTATTACTATTATCGAGATTCATCAAAAATAGACCACTCTTTAAAGGTGCATGACCATAAAAGATATTACTCATACAAATAGAACAACCATTATTCTCTGATTTAAATGAATAAACGTCTCGCATCAAACAAGATCCAGATATAATGTTCATGCTTAACGCTGGCACCAAACAACAATTATTTAGGTCTAATATTAATCCCGAAGGTAGATGTAGAGGTAGCGTGCCGACCGCGATCACATCGACTTTGGAACCGTTTCCCACGCGCATCGTCACCTCTTCCTTTGCCAGTGTTCGCTTAATCCGTAATCCCTGTTTCGAGTTGCAAATATTAGCAACAGAACCAGTATCAAATACCCAGGTGCTACTGTGAGCTCTAGTAAGGTACACATCAATAACATGTATATCACATATACCTTTGTTCACCTTGCCATCCTTCTTATCCGCCAAATACTTGGTGCAGTTCCGCTTCCAGTGACCAGTCTGCTTGCAGTAGAAGCACTCAGTTTCAGGCTTAGGTCCAGACTTGGGTTTCTTCTCCTGAGCAGCAACTTGCTTGCCGTTCTTTTTGAAGTTCCCCTTCTTCTTCCCTTTGCCCTTTTTCTTGAAACTAGTGGTCTTGTTGACCATCAACACTTGATGCTCCTTCTTGATTTCTACCTCCGCAACTTTCAGCATCGCGAAGAGCTCGGGAATAGTCTTGTTCATCCCTTGCATATTATAGTTCATCACGAAGCTCTTATAGCTTGGTGGTAGTTTTCAATGGTGAACATCGTTATGTTGATCATATCTACTATATGATTCACGCTCGACCTTTCGGTCTCTGTGTTCCGAGGCCATATCTGCATATGCTAGGCTCGTCAAGTTTAACCTGAGTATTCTGCGTGTGCAAAACTGGCTTGCACCCGTTGTAGATGGACGTAGAGCTTATCACACCCGATCATCATGTGGTGTCTGGGCACGACGAACTTTGGCAACGGTGCATACTCAGGGAGAACACTTCTTGATAATTTAGTGAGAGATCATCTTATAATGCTACCGTCAATCAAAGCAAGATAAGATGCATAAAAGGATAAACATCACATGCAATCAATATAAGCGATATGATATGGCCATCATCATCTTGTGCTTGTGATCTCCATCTCTGAAGCACCGTCATGATCACCATCGTCACCGGCGCGACACCTTGATCTCCATCGTAGCATCGTTGTCGTCTCGCTAATCTTATGCTTCCACGACTATCACTACCGCTTAGTAATAAAGTAAAGCATTACATCGCGATTGCATTGCATACAATAAAGCGACAACCATATGGCTCCTGCCAGTTGCCGATAACTCGGTTACAAAACATGATCATCTCATACAATAAAATTTAGCATCATGCCTTGACCATATCACATCACAACATGCCCCGCAAAAACAAGTTAGACGTCCTCTACTTTGTTGTTGCAAGTTTTACGTGGCTGCTACGGGCTTAAGCAAGAACCAATCTCACCTACGCATCAAAACCACAACGATAGTTTGTCAAATAGACTCCGTTTTAACCTTCTCAAGGACCGGGCGTAACCACACTCGGTTCAACTAAAGTTGGAGAGACAGTCGCCCGCAAGCCATCTATGTGCAAAGCACGTCGAGGGAACCGGTCTCGCGTAAGCGTACGCGTAATGTTGGTCCGGGTCGTCTCGTCCAACAATACCGCTGAACCAAAGTATGACATGCTGGTAGGCAGTATGACTTGTATCGCCCACAACTCACTTGTGTTCTACTCGTGCAAATAACATCAAACCATAAAACCTGGCTCGGATGCCACTGTTGGGGAACGTAGTAATTTCAAAAAAATTCCTGCGCACACGCAAGATCATGGTGATGCATAGCAACGAGGGGAGAGTATGATCTATGTACCCTTGTAGATTGCAACGGAAGCGTTGACACAACGTAGACGAAGTAGTCGTACGTCTTCTTCCCGATCCGACCGATCCAAGCACCGTTACTCCGGCACCTCCGAGTTCTTAGCACACGTTCAGCTCGATGACGATCCCCGGGCTCCGATCCAGCAAAGGTTCGGGGAGGAGTTCCATCAGCACGACGGTGTGGTGACGATCTTGATGTTCCACCGACGCAGGGCTTCGCCTAAGCACTACAACGATATGATCGAGGTGGAATATGGTGGCAGGGGGCACCGCACACGGCTAAGGAACGATCTCAATGATCAACTTGTGTGTCTAGAGGTGCCCCCTGCCCCTGTATATAAAGGAGCCAAGGGGGAGGGGTGCGCCGGCCAGGGAGAGGGCGTAGGAGGAGTCCTATTCCCACCGGGAGTAGGACTCCCCCCCCCCCCCAATCCTAGTTGGACTAGGTTTCCCAAAGGGGGAAAGAGAGAGAGGGGGGGCCGGCCCCTTCTCCTAGTCCTAATAGGACTAAGGGAAGGGGGGCGCGCGGCCACCTATGGGCTGCCCCTTTTCTCCTTTCCACTAAGGCCCATGAAGGCCCATATGGCTCCCGGGGGGTTCCGGTAACCTCCCGGTAATCCGGTAAAATCCTGATTTCACCCGGAACACTTCCGATATCCAAATATAGGCTTCCAATATATCAATCTTTATGTCTCGACTATTTCAAGACTCCTCGTCATGTCCGTGATCACATCCGGGACTCCGAACAACCTTCGGTACATCAAAATGCATAAACTCATAATAACTGTCATCGTAACGTTAAGCGTGCGGACCCTACGGTTCGAGAACAATGTAGACATGACCGAGACACTTCTCCGGTCAATAATCAATAGCGGGACCTGGATGCCCATATTGGCTCCTACATATTCTACGAAGATCTTTATCGGTCAGACCGCATAACAACATACGTTGTTCCCTTTGTCATCGGTATGTTACTTGCCCGAGATTCGATCGTCGGTATCCAATACCTAGTTCAATATCATTACCGGCAAGTCTCTTTACTCGTTCCGTAATACATCATCCCGCAACTAACTTATTAGTTGCAATGCTTGCAAGGCTTAAGTGATGTGCATTACCGAGAGGGCCCAGAGATACCTCTCCGACAAGCGGAGTGACAAATCCTATTCTCGAAATACGCCAACCCAACATCTACCATTGGAGACACCTGTAGAGCTCCTTTATAATCACCCAGTTACGTTGTGACGTTTGGTAGCACACAAAGTGTTCCTCCGGCAAACGGGAGTTGCATAATCTCATAGTCATAGGAACATGTATAAGTCATGAAGAAAGCAATAGCAACATACTAAACGATCGGGTGCTAAGCTAATGGAATGGGTCATGTCAATCAGATCATTCAACTAATGATGTGACCTCGTTAATCAAATAACAACTCTTTGTTCATGGTTAGGAAACTTAACCATCTTTGATTAACGAGCTAGTCTAGTAGAGGCATACTAGTGACACTCTGTTTGTCTATGTATTCACACATGTATTATGTTTCCGGTTAATACAATTCTAGCATGAATAATAAACATTTATCATGATATAAGGAAATAAATAATAACTTTATTATTGCCTCTAGGGCATATTTCCTTCAGTCTCCCACTTGCACTAGAGTCAATAATCTAGATTACACAGTGATGATTCTAACACCCATGGAGCCTTGGTGCAGATCATGTTTTGCTCGTGGAAGAGGCTTAGTCAACGGATCTGCAACATTCAGATCCGTATGTATCTTGCAAATCTCTATGTCTCCCACCTGGACTAGATCCCGGATGGAATTGAAGCGTCTCTTGATGTGTTTGGTCCTCTTGTGAAATCTGGATTCCTTTGCCAAAGCAATTGCACCAGTATTGTCACAAAAGATTTTCATTAGACCCGATGCACTAGGTATGACAACTAGATCAGATATGAACTCCTTCATCCAGACTCCTTCGTTCGCTGCTTCCGAAGCAGCTATGTACTCCGCTTCACATGTAGATCCCGCTACGACGCTTTGTTTAGAACTGCACCAACTGACAGCTCCACCGTTTAAAGTAAACATGTATCCAGTTTGTGATTTAGAATCGTCCGGATCAGTGTCAAAGCTTGCATCAACGTAACCTCTTACGGTGAGCTCTTCGTCACCTCCATACACGAGAAACATATCCTTAGTCCTTTTCAGGTATTTCAGGATGTTCTTGACCGCTGTCCAGTGATCCACTCCTAGATTACTTTGGTACCTCCCTGCTAAACTTATAGCAAGGCACACATCAGGTCTGGTACACAGCATTGCATACATGATAGAGCCTATGGCTGAAGCATAGGGAACATCTTTCATTTTTTCTCTATCTTCTGCAGTGGTCGGGCATTGAGTCCGACTCAACTTCACACCTTGTAACACAGGCAAGAACCCTTTCTTTGCTTGATCCATTTTGAACTTCTTCAAAATCTTGTCAAGGTATGTGCTTTGTGAAAGTCCAATTAAGCGTCTTGATCTATCTCTATAGATCTTTATGCCTAATATGTAAGCAGCTTCCCCGAGGTCTTTCATCGAAGAACTTTTATTCAAGTATCCCTTTATGCTATCCAGAAATTCTATATCATTTCCAATCAGCAATATGTCATCCACATATAATATCAGAAATGCTACAGAGCTCCCACTCACTTTTTTGTAAATACAGGCTTCTCCAAAAGTCTGTATAAAACCAAATGCTTTGATCACACTATCAAAGCGTTTATTCCAACTCCGAGAGGCTTGCACCAGTCCATAAATGGATCGCTGGAGCTTGCACACTTTGTTAGCTCCCTTTGGATCAACAAAACCTTCCGGTTGCATCATATACAACTCTTCTTCCAGAAATCCATTCAGGAATGCAGTTTTGACATCCATCTGCCAAATTTCATAATCATAAAATGCGGCAATTGTTAACATGATTCTGACAGACTTAAGCATCGCTACGGGTGAGAAGGTCTCATCGTAGTCAACCCCTTGAACTTGTCGAAAACCTTTTGCGACAAGTCGAGCTTTATAGACAGTAATATTACCGTCAGCGTCAGTCTTTTTCTTGAAGATCCATTTATTCTCAATTGCTTGCCCATCATTGGGCAAGTCAACCAAAGTCCATACTTTGTTCTCATACATGGATCCCATCTCAGATTTCATGGCTTCAAGCCACTTCGCGGAATTTGGGCTCACCATCGCTTCTTCATAGTTCGTAGGTTCATCATGATCTAGTAGCATGACTTCCAGAACTGGATTACCGTACCACTCTGGCGCGGATCTCACTCTGGTTGATCTACGAGGTTCAGTAGTATCTTGTCCTGAAGTTTCATGATCATCATCATTAGCTTCCTCACTAATTGGTATAGGTGTCGCAGAAACAGTTTTCTGTGATGTACTACTTTCCAATAAGGGAGCAGGTACAGTTACCTCGTCAAGTTCTACTTTCCTCCCACTCACTTCTTTCGAGAGAAACTCCTTCTCTAGAAATGATCCATTCTCTTAGCAACAAATGTCTTGCCTTCGGATCTGTGATAGAAGGTGTACCCAACAGTCTCCTTTGGGTATCCTATGAAGAAACATTTTTCCGATTTGGGTTCGAGCTTATCAGGTTGAAGCTTTTTCACATAAGCATCGCAGCCCTAAACTTTAAGAAACGACAACTTTGGTTTCTTGTCAAACCATAGTTCATAAGGCGTCGTCTCAACGGATTTTGATGGTGCCCTATTTAATGTGAATGCGGCCGTCTCTAAAGCATAACCCCAAAATGATAGCGGTAAATCAGTAAGAGACATCATAGATCGCACCATATCTAGTAAAGTACGATTACGACGTTCGGACACACCATTACGCTGAGGTGTTCCGGGTGGCGTGAGTTGCGAAACTATTCCACAATTTTTCAAATGTACACCAAACTCGTAACTCAAATATTCTCCTCCACGATCAGATCGTAGAAACTTTATTTTCTTGTTACGATGATTTTCAACTTCACTCTGAAATTCTTTGAACTTTTCAAATGTTTCAGACTTATGTTTTATTAAGTAGATATACCCATATCTGCTTAAATCATCTGTGAAAGTGAGAAAATAACGATATCCTCCACGAGCCTCAATATTCATCGGACCACATACATCGGTATGTATGATTTCCAACAAATCTGTTGCTCTCTCCATAGTACCGGAGAACGGTGTTTTAGTCATCTTGCCCATGAGGCACGGTTCGCAAGTACCAAGTGATTCATAATCAAGTGGTTCCAAAAGCCCATCAGTATGGAGTTTCTTCATGCGCTTTACACCGATATGACCTAAACGGCAGTGCCACAAATAAGTTGCACTATCATTATCAACTCTGCATCTTTTGGCTTCAACATAATGAATATGTGT
This sequence comes from Triticum monococcum, assembly GCA_034509565.1. Lineage (NCBI taxonomy): Eukaryota > Viridiplantae > Streptophyta > Magnoliopsida > Poales > Poaceae > Triticum > Triticum monococcum. The sequence goes on along the minus strand of CM067843.1, from coordinate 57,119,390 downwards.
ATTACTACTATCGAGATTCATCAAAAATAGACCACTCTTCAAAGGTGCATGACCATAAAAGATATTACTCATATAAATAGAACAACCATTATTCTCTGATTTAAATGAATAACCGTCTCGCATCAAACAAGATCCAGATATAATGTTCATGCTTAACGCTGGCACCAAACAACAATTATTTAGGTCTAATATTAATCCCGAAGGTAGATGTAGAGGTAGCGTGCCGACCTTGATCACATCGACTTTGGAACCGTTTCCCGCGCGCATCGTCACCTCGTCCTTTGCCAGTGTTCGCTTAACCCGTAGTCCCTGTTTCGAGTTGCAAATATTAGCAACAGAACCAGTATCAAATACCCAGGTGCTACTGTGAGCTCTAGTAAGGTACACATCAATAACATGTATATCACATATACCTTTGTTCACCTTGCCATCCTTCTTATCCGCCAAATACTTGGGGCAGTTCCGCTTCCAGTGACCAGTCTGCTTGCAGTAGAAGCACTCAGTTTCAGGCTTAGGTCCAGACTTGGGTTTCTTCTCCTGAGCAGCAACTTGCTTGCCGTTCTTTTTGAATTTCCCCTTCTTCTTCCCTTTGCCCTTTTTCTTGAAACTAGTGGTCTTGTTGACCATCAACACTTGATGCTCCTTCTTGATTTCTACCTCCGCAACTTTCAGCATCGCGAAGAGCTCGGGAATAGTCTTGTTCATCCCTTGCATATTATAGTTCATCACGAAACTCTTATAGCTTGGTGGTAGTGATTGGAGAATTCTGTCAATGACGCAATCATCTGGAAGATTAACTCCCAATTGAATCAAGTGATTATTATACCCAGACATTTTGAGTATATGCTCACTGACAGAACTGTTCTCCTGCATCTTGCAGCTATAGAACTTATTGGAGACTTCATATCTCTCAATCCGGGCATTTGCTTGAAATATTAACTTCAACTCCTGGAACATTTCATATGCTCCATGACGTTCAAAACGTCGTTGAAATCCCGATTCTAAGCCGTAAAGCATGGCACACTGAACTATCGAGTAGTCATCAGCTTTGCTCTGCCAGACGTTCATAACATCTGGCGTTGCTCCAGCAGCAAGCCTGGCATCCAGCGGTGCTTCCAGGACGTAATTCTTCTGTGCAGCAATGAGGATAATCCTCAAGTTACGGACCCAGTCCGTGTAATTGCTACCATCATCTTTCAACTTTGCTTTCTCAAGGAACGCATTAAAATTCAACCGAACAACAGCACGAGCCATCTATCTACAATCAACATAAACAAGCAAGATACTATCAGGTACTAAGTTCATGATAAGTTTAAGTTCAGTTAATCAAATTACTTAAGAACTCCCACTTAGATAGACATCCCTCTAATCCTCTAAGTGATTACGTGATCCAAATCAACTAAACCATAACCGATCATCACGTGAGATGGAGTAGTTTTCAATGGTGAACATCGTTATGTTGATCATATCTACTATTTGATTCACGCTCGACCTTTCGGTCTCTGTGTTCCGAGGCCATATCTGCATATGCTAGGCTCGTCAAGTTTAACCTGAGTATTCTGCGTGTGCAAAACTGGCTTGCACCCGTTGTAGATGGACGTAGAGCTTATCACACCCGATCATCATGTGGTGTCTGGGCACGACGAACTTTGGCAACGGTACATACTCAGGGAGAACACTTCTTGATAATTTAGTGAGAGATCATCTTATAATGCTACCGTCAATCAAAGCAAGATAAGATGCATAAAAGGATAAACATCACATGCAATCAATATAAGTGATATGATATGGCCATCATCATCTTGTGCTTGTGATCTCCATCTCCGAAGCACCGTCATGATCACCATCGTCACCGGCGCGACACCTTGATCTCCATCGTAGCATCGTTGTCGTCTCGCTAATCTTATGCTTCCACGACTATCACTACCGCTTAGTAATAAAGTAAAGCATTACATCGCGATTGCATTGCATACAATAAAGCGACAACCATATGGCTCCTGCCAGTTGCCGATAACTCGGTTACAAAACATGATCATCTCATACAATAAAATTTAGCATCATGCCTTGACCATATCACATCACAACATGCCCCGCAAAAACAAGTTAGACGTCCTCTACTTTGTTGTTGCAAGTTTTACGTGGCTGCTACGGGCTTAAGCAAGAACCAATCTCACCTACGCATAAAAACCACAACGATAGTTTGTCAAATAGACTCCGTTTTAACCTTCTCAAGGACCGGGCGTAACCACACTCGGTTCAACTAAAGTTGGAGAGACAGTCGCCCGCAAGCCATCTATGTGCAAAGCACGTCGAGGGAACCGGTCTCGCGTAAGCGTACGCGTAATGTTTGTCCGGGTCGTCTCGTCCAACAATACCACTGAACCAAAGTATGACATGCTGGTAGGCAGTATGACTTGTATCGCCCACAACTCACTTGTGTTCTACTCGTGCAAATAACATCAAACCATAAAACCTGGCTCGGATGCCACTGTTGGGGAACGCAGTAATTTCAAAAAATTTCCTACGCACACGCAAGATTATGGTGATGCATAGCAACGAGGGGAGAGTATGATCTACGTACCCTTGTAGATTGCAACGGAAGTGTTGACACAACGTAGAGGAAGTAGTCGTACGTCTTCTTCCCGATCCGACCGATCCAAGCACCGTTACTCCGGCACCTCCGAGTTCTTAGCACACGTTCAGCTCGATGACGATCCCCGGGCTCCGATCCAGCAAAGGTTCGGGGAGGAGTTCCGTCAGCACGACGGTGTGGTGACGATCTTGATGTTCCACCGACGCAGGGCTTCGCCTAAGCACTACAACGATATGATCAAGGTGGAATATGGTGGCAGGGGGTACCGCACACGGCTAAGGAATGATCTCAATGATCAACTTGTGTGTCTAGAGGTGCCCCCTGCCCCTGTATATAAAGGAGCCAAGGGGGAGGGGTGCGCCGGCCAGGGAGAGGGCGTAGGAGGAGTCCTATTCCCACCGGGAGTAGGACTCCCCCCCCCCCCCCCAATCCTAGTTGGACTAGGTTTCCCAAAGGGGGAAAGAGAGAGGGGGGGCGGCCCCTTCTCCTAGTCCTAATAGGACTAAGGGAAGGGGGGGCGCGGCCACCTATGGGCTTCCCCTTTTCTCCTTTCCACTAAGGCCCATGAAGGCCCATATGGCTCCCGGGGGGTTCCGGTAACCTCCCGGTAATCCGGTAAAATCCTGATTTCACCCGGAACACTTCCGATATCCAAATATAGGCTTCCAATATATCAATCTTTATGTCTCGACTATTTCGAGACTCCTCGTCATGTCCGTGATCACATCCGGGACTCCGAACAACCTTCGGTACATCAAAATGCATAAACTCATAATAACTGTCATCGTAACGTTAAGCGTGCGGACCCTACGGTTCGAGAACAATGTAGACATGACCGAGACACTTCTCCGGTCAATAACCAATAGCGGGACCTAGATGCCCATATTGGCTCCTACATATTCTACGAAGATCTTTATCGGTCAGACCGCATAACAACATACGTTGTTCCCTTTGTCATCGGTATGTTACTTGCCCGAGATTCGATCGTCGGTATCCAATACCTAGTTCAATCTCGTTACCAGCAAGTCTCTTTACTCGTTCCGTAATACATCATCCCGCAACTAACTTATTAGTTGCAATGCTTGCAAGGCTTAAGTGATGTGCATTACCGAGAGGGCCCAGAGATACCTCTCCGACAAGCGGAGTGACAAATCCTATTCTCGAAATACGCCAACCCAACATCTACCATTGGAGACACCTGTAGAGCTCCTTTATAATCACCCAGTTATGTTGTGACGTTTGGTAGCACACAAAGTGTTCCTCCGGCAAACGGGAGTTGCATAATCTCATAGTCATAGGAACATGTATAAGTCATGAAGAAAGCAATAGCAACATACTAAACGATCGGGTGCTAAGCTAATGGAATGGGTCATGTCAATCAGATCATTCAACTAATGATGTGACCTCGTTAATCAAATAACAACTCTTTGTTCATGGTTAGGAAACTTAACCATCTTTGATTAACGAGCTAGTCTAGTAGAGGCATACTAGTGACACTCTGTTTGTCTATGTATTCACACATGTATTATGTTTCCGGTTAATACAATTCTAGCATGAATAATAAACATTTATCATGATATAAGGAAATAAATAATAACTTTATTATTGCCTCTAGGGCATATTTCCTTCACGCATCTGAAACCTCATGCCTTTAAGGGGGCGCAATATAAGAGGTGGCACACGAGAGCAGTCTACTGGTTTCAGACCATGGGCTGCTATGATGCCACCAAGGGCAAGCCTGAGGGCGATCTTAATCCAGCACAGCTGGAAGCTTTTGAGAAGATCGATACCCTCTTTAAAGGCGCTCTTCTGAGTGTTCTTGATGATTCCATTGTGGATTCGTATATGTCGTTTGACAACGGCAAGGACATGTGGGCTGCGCTCAAGGCCAAGTTTGGTGCCTCGGACGCCGGCAGCGAGTTGTATGTCATGGAGCAATTCTATGACTACAAGATGACTGATGAGCGCCCTGTTGTACAGCAGGCTCATGAGATACAGTCGCTCGCAAAAGAACTTGAGTACTTCAAGTGTGTGTTGCCGGACAAATTTGTTGTCGGGGGCATCATTGCCAAGCCTCCACCTTCGTGGAACAATTTTGCTACTTCCCTGAAACACAAGAGACATGAGTTTTCTGTTGCGGATCTCATTGGTACTCTTGATGTTGAAGAGAAGGCGAGAGCAAAGGACACACGTGCTCGAGTTGCTGAGGGAGGTTCTAGTGCCCACATGGTACAGAAGAAGAACTCCCAGCCCAACAAGTTCAAAAACAATAAGAACAAAACTCAGGGCAAAGGCAAGTTTGATACAAAGAACAAGCCATCACATTCTACCAACTTCAATAAGAATTCTCATAAGAAGGGGAAGGGACTTTGCCATGTCTGCGGTGATTCTAATCACTGGGCTCCGAAGTGTCCTAACCGCTTTGAGGAGCGCGAACATGAGAAGAGCGGCAAGTCCGCTAATGTTGTCATCGGTGATACTGATATGAACGAATCAGGGTACGGTATTTTTCCTACCATCCTTTCAGTATTTCAATCCCCTGATTGGTTAATTGACACCGATGCCAATGTACATGTTTGTGCTGACGCCTCCATGTTTTCTTCTTACCAGGCAAAAGGGACTTCACCTGTGCTGATGGGGAACGGGTCACATGCCATCGTTCGAGGTGTTGGTACGGTCGATCTGAAGTTTACTTCGGGGAAGACTGTGCGTCTGAAGAACATTCATCATGTGCCGTCCATAAATAAAAATCTCGTTAGCGGTTCCCGTTTATGTCGAGATGGTTTTAAGTTGGTTTTCGAATCCAATAAAGTTGTTATTTCTAAGTGTGGACAATTTGTTGGAAAAGGCTATGAGTGCAGAGGCTTGTTCCGCCTATCTTTGTTAGATATTTGAAATAAAGTTATTAATAATGTTTGCCACAATAATGAGTCTGATATTTTGGCATTCACGACTCTGTCATATTAACTTTGGTTGCATGACGCGGTTAGCCAATATGAATTTAATTTCAAAAATCTCTACTGTCAAAGGCTCCAAGTGCCAAGTATGTGTGCAAGCTAAGCAACCTCGCAAGTCCCATAAGACTGCAGAGGCAAGAGACTTGGCGCCACTAGAGCTTATACATTCTGATCTTTGTGAGATAAATGGCGTGTTGACAAAAGGTGGAAAGAGATACTTCATGACGTTGATTGATGACTCCATTAGATATTGTTATGTGTATCTTCTGAAATCAAAAGATGAGGCTTTGACTTTCTTTAAAAAACTATAAAGCTGAGGCAGAGAACCAACTTGATCGAAAAATTAAACGGCTTAGGTCCGATCATGGTGGAGAGTATTTTTCCAATGAATTTGATCTGTTTTGTGCGGAACATGGTATAATCCATGAGAGTACGCCTCCCTACTCAGCCCAGTCAAATGGGGTAGCCGAAAGAAAGAACCGAACTCTAACTGATATGGTTAACACCATGTTAGACACTTCGGGTCTATCCAAGGAATGGTGGGGGGAGGCGCTAATGACTGCGTGTCATGTCCTAAACCGAGTTCCCACAAAGCATAAGACCATGACTCCATTTGAGGAATGAGAAAGGAAAAGGTTGAAACTCTCTTACCTACGTACTTGGGGTTGTTTGGCGAAAGTCAATATATCAATTCCCAAGAAGCGCAAGCTTGGACCAAAAACCGTGGATTGTGTTCTTCTGGGCTATGCTTTTCATAGCATCGGCTATAGATTTTTTATAATAAAATCGGAGGTATCCGACATGCATGTTGGTACGATTATGGAATCAAATGATGCAACTTTCTTTGAGGACATATTTCCTATGAAGGATATGTCGAGTTCATCAAATCAGGAGATACCTACTCCATCTAGTGAGGAATTCACTGTAATTCCTGAACCCACCATTGCGATGGAACACGTTGCGAATCCTGTTGAGGGTAACAATGGAACTCCTATGAGGAGTAAGAGATAGAGGACTGCAAAGTCTTTTGGTGATGATTTTATTGTGTACCTCATGGATGACACACCCAGGACTATTTCAGAAGCCTATGCATCTCCTGATGCTGACTACTGGAAAGAAGCTGTACGTAGCGAGATGGATTCCATCTTAGCTAATGGTACCTGGGAGATCACTGACCGTCCATATGGGTGCAAACCTGTAGGATGTAAGTGGGTGTTCAAGGAGAAGCTTAGACCTGATGGTACGATTGAAAAGTACAAGGCATGCCTTGTGGCCAAGGGTTGTACCCAGAAAGAAGGTGAAGACTTCTTTGATACTTACTCACCCGTGGCTAGACTGACCACAATTTGGGTGCTACTATCACTAGCTGCCTCACATGGTCTTCTCGTTCATCAAATAGACGTTAAGACGGCTTTCCTTAATGGAGAGTTGAAGGAGGAAATTTACATGGATCAGCCAGATGGTTTTGTAGTACCTGGTCAGGAAGGAAAGGTGTGCAAGTTATTAAAGTCTTTATATGGCCTTAAACAAGCTCCTAAGGAGTGGCATGAGAAGTTCGACAGAACATTAACTGCTACGGGCTTTGTAGTAAACGATGGTGACAAGTGCGTGTACTATCTCTATGATGGGGGCGAAGGAGTTATTCTTTGTCTGTATGTCGACGACATATTGATCTTTGGAACCAAACTTGATTTAATCAAGGAGGTTAAGGATTTCTTATCTCGCTGTTTTGAGATGAAGGATCTAGAAGTAGCTGATGTTATCTTAAACATCAAGCTGTTGAGAGATGAGAATGGTGGGATCACACTACTTCAGTCTCATTATGTGGAAAAGGTCTTGAGTCGTTTTGGGTATAGCGACTGCACGCCTTCTCCAACTCCATATGATGCTAGTGTGTTGCTTCGAAAGAATCGACGGATTGCTAGAGATCAACTGAGGTAATCTCAGATTATTGGCTCGCTTATGTATTTTGTGAGTGCCACGAGGCCTGACATCTCTTTTGCTGTGAGCAAGCTGAGTCGGTTTGTGTCAAAACCGGGAGATGATCATTGGCATGCGCTTGAGAGAGTTATGCGCTATTTGAAAGGCACCGGGAGCTATGGGATTCACTACACCGGGTATCCAAGGGTACTGGAGGGTTATAGTGACTCAAACTGGATATCTGATGTTGATGAGATTAAGGCCACAAGTGGTTATGTTTTTACACTTGGTGGTGGCGCTGTTTCCTGAAAGTCTTGCAAGCAGACCATCTTAACGAGGTCAACTATGGAAGCAGAACTCACAGCATTAGACACTACCACTGTTGAAGCAGAGTGGCTTCGTGAACTCTTGATGGACTTACCTATGGTTGAAAAACCAATACCCCCTATCCTGATGAACTGTGATAATCAAACTGTGATCGTCAAGATAAACAGTTCTAAGGACAATATGAAGTCCTCAAGGCATGTGAAGAGGAGACTAAAATCTGTCAGAAAATTGAGGAACTCCGGAGTTATTACGTTGGATTATATCCAAACATCGAAAAACTTGGCAGAGCCCTTCACAAAGGGTCTATCACGTAATGTGATAGATAATGCATCGATGGAGATGGGTTTGAGACCCACCGCATGAGTTGTCTACAGTGGTAACCCACTCTATGTGATCGGAGATCCCGTGAAGTAGAAGTGGGAGATAAGCTGTTGGTCAGCTGAGAGGAGAGTATCCCTATATTAATTATCCCACTCCGTGAAGATGCAATACTCTCCTGATCTGCATGGCAGGTTGATACTTATCTTAATGTGTTCCAAGTGGCTTATTCGGGTAAGCAGAGTTGTTGTCCCGCAGAACATCTTCTGAGGAACACACCTATATGAATTTGACTGTCAACGTCGCAGTCTGTGAGAATTGGGTGTTCTCTAATAAATTCATGAAAGGCCCTGGAGTATGACGTATACGCTCCACCCGTAGGGAAGCCTTGCGGCAGCCCAGTATCGGTCAAGAATTTGTGTGAAACTAGTTTCACAAAAAACTTGTTGTTCAAGGCATAGTCCACTATTCAAGTTGTGATCTAGTGTAGCACAAATTTCTAAGTGGAAATTCAACTTCAAAGTCTCCACTAAGCACCGATATATAAAACAATGTTCTGGAACTAAATGATGAGATGTGTCAATGAGACTTTGTGAGGGATTGTTGGAATTTTGCTAGTAGGCCTTTGGCCCAAAGCCCAACTAAAATTCTGAAATTCTCTTGGCCCATTCATGCACACATGTGAGTGGAGTGAGTGAGGCTAAAGTTTAGTCTCACCTTGGAAGTTGAGAGAGGGTTGCACCTTTTTATAAGGTGAGCTCTTCTACCACTTGTATGAGCATGAGAAGAGGAGACCTACACGCGCGCTCCTCCTCCTCGCTTGTCTCAACACGCCACGCCTTGTCACGACGCGCCGCGGGTTGCGGGATTGAGCCGAGGACAGAGCTATGCACGTTGTCTATATTTTTGCTGCATGGGAAAATTAATGAGTCATTAATTAATAATTAACGGACGCGTTAATTACTGAACCGTTTCTGATTCTTTTGGATCGTGACGACTCGGACGTGGGGTTTACTCCCACGACCTACCCGGCCCGCAATATATAGTCAGGCAGACGTCTACCCTAACTGCCGCTTCGTATGGTTTCTCATCACCGTTCCAGATCATTGCGCCGCCAAGCTAGTCTTCTCCATCCCTCCTTCCGGTATGCACCGCGAGAAGGGACAGCAGGCCTCCGGAACCCTGCCTCTCGTGATCCTGTACGGGAGAGGGGCGATCTGGTTTTTGGGGAGCACACTCGCGCGACTGCTGGCAGCGACGACTTCACGAACGACGACTTCTTCCCCGACCTCGACAACCTCATCCTCGACGACATGGGCGACAACATCAACGTTGGCGGTGCTGCACTCGCTGCACCGTATGTGATTCTATCCTTCCTCTTCGAGATCGTGGTAGAATTCATGTTTCTAGTATGTGCCCTAGATGTGATATGTTCATCTGCTATGCTAGTTTGCATGATTAGTTTAATCTCTACTGTTGTGGTCATGATTTATATTCTGTTTATTCGGATTAAAGCTCATAGTAATTTGCTCATATTTCCAACAATGTAACCAGCCAGACGAATGTTTTTCTGCGCTCCGATCCTGTGCATATGACCCTCATTTTCTTCCACCGCCCATTTGATTGTGTTTGCGTCTCCTGGAAGTAATAAGAAGACCGCCCTTGCTACTGGTGGTGTAGCTCAAGCTGATAGCTAGCAATGATGCCAATCAAACCAGGACTGTTGGCTTCTTGGAATGATTTATAGTTTTGCTAAAGCACATCTATATGAGTTTTAGGTATTACACATCTAACTTCTATGTTATTAATTTTATGCTAGATTCATGCGAGCGTTTTCTTTTGTCTTTTATTTTTGTTTCTTATTTAATTGAGTCATTTAGATGCGCAATAATTAAGACACATTTAAATGTGTCATAGACAGATCTGAAAGTACATACATTTCTACTGTGTCCGGAGTTACTATCGGACACGGCCCAGTTGCGGGCGCTTCGACGAGCAGCAAGAGAGCGGCACCTAGGCCGCCGCGCATGTGAACAGTAAAACATGTGCCATGGAGCCTGAGCTCCACAACAACTTTCCCCGTGCTACTTGCTACATCTTTGCATATCTACTGTGTCCGGAGTTACTACCGAGTCGGCGCGGTTGCGGCCCTACGAGGAGCAGCGACGGACGGCGGCACCTTGGCCGCCGTGCATCGGGGGGGCGTGCTAATCGAGGACGGCGCCAAGGATGACACCGACGTGCTCCCGGTGGGTTCTGCGCCATGGCCAATGTTGATTTCTCGTGGAATTCCTTGTATGTAGAAACAAAGGCCACTAGTAGTCAAATAAGTGACAAAGAAAATGAAGCAACTAATCTCGTTTATTGTTAATTATTTGATCACGTGGCACTTGCTAATTAGCAAGTGCTACTTTTTCCATACGACTTCCAGCATCTGGCGTGGTTCCACTAAGTATGCTCCTAATCCATTTGTTTTATGTTAATATATACAAGTTGCTAGTACTGATCCTAGCCACTTCCTCCTTTCATCTATATAGACCCTAATGCGTTTTTTGAAACTAATTTTGACCAAGTATTAAAGTAATAATATATGACATACAAGTTAAACAAAGTATGCCGTGAAATTCATACGTGAAAAAAGCTTTCAATGATATAATTTTTATATTATATATCTCATGTATCATCAATCTTATAAATAGTCAAAGGTGATCTTGAAAAACGCATTAAGCGTTATATATATAGATGAAAGGAGGGAGTAGTAAGTTTGTGGGTTTTCAATCCACAACGGCACGCATGCAATAAAATTCGTCGACGTTTTCTTGCCATGTTTTTTTTTAGAGTACACCAAAGGCATACCATGTTTTTATAGAAGAAAGAGAGCGAAACCATATACAAGGGATTTGAAGATGGAAGCCAACTTCCATCAAGGACACACATCCTACTTCACCCTACGAATTAACCTATGCCCACACTTTCATAAAACGTTTCAAATCCTCCTCCTCCCAAACCCGCCAACCTCTACTCTTTGAGCTCCCCAAGGATGGCGTGGGCCAGATCTGGCGCCGTCTTCTGCTGCTGAGTCCGATGAAACACTCGAGCGTTGCATTGCTTCCATAAAGCCCAAGTGATCGCAATAATCACCGTGTCGAAACCACGCTTGGCGTCCTTTCTAAATTGTGCTCTCCTAGCCAACCACCACTCCAGCAAGCAATCACTCGGCTCTGAGATGTTGCCCTGCACACTCAAAGCCTCGAAGATGTAGTGCCACACTTTCCTTCGTGTGGTTGGCAGTACAACACCGAATCTGGACGTCTGACAGAAGAGCGAGGCATGGCCTTCAGGACTCTCCTTCTGCTTGTTACACGTGTCTTCAAGAGGAGGATAACGGTCGAGGTCGGCGCGGTGCGGTCGTACGAGCCGGAGTCCCCGTACGTCGGCCTCAACGTGACCGTCACACCCAACGGCCGCCGCGCTGTGGCCGTGTGGGTCGAGTACGACGCCGCCGCGCACGTCCTGCGCGTGTACGTCGCGGCTGGCGGGGAGCCGAGGCCGCCCGGAGCCCTCATCGACGCGCGGCTCTCTCTCGCCGGCCGGCGCACCACGCAGACCGCGATGGTTGGGTTCTTCGCCGCCAAGGTCCGCGATGTCTTCCTCGGCGTCCGTGACTGGGACCTGACGGTGGACAGGTTAGACGCCGGCGGCAAGAAGAGAACGTCATGGTGGGTGATACTCATCGCGGTGCTCGGGTCCGTGGCAGCCACAGCCGCCATTGTCACTCTGGTGGTGCGCTACTTCGTGTCGAGGCGCCGGACGCGCAGCATGGAACCCAAGCAATAGTTTGTAGGACTGCCATGTGTTCAACCCATGCATACCATGTGCCCATGTAGCCCTGTAGACGTCTACTATCTCTAAACCACTGTGTTTTACTATGTTACTTCCATGTTTGAATTCATATTTAACGATTGAATTAAGAGAAGATTTTCTAGGAGAGACAGCCACTTGGTGCACTTTATTAACTCAAATCAAAGTTACATCATCCATAATGACCGGAAATTTAAAAAAAAACGGGGGGATCACCATCCTAAACAAAAGTAGAGTTCGAATCAAAACAATGCGTGAAAGAAACCGACACCGATACGAAGAGCCTTTTGAAAGCAATCCATCAAAATAACAGAGTAAGGGCTCTAGATTTCAATAACACCATTGCAAGCTTGAATAATTTCCAGCGAATCTGATTCAACAATCACCAGTTGACATCCAAGGTCTTCCAACTGTTCCAGCCCTCGCTGAAGTGTGATCGCCTCTGCTGTTGTCGTGTCATGGAGATGATTTAGCAGCCACGACGCCCCCGCCACAACCTCACCACGACTGTTTCGGAGAACAACAGCCGTCGCACCCTTCTCAAAAAAAGCTGCATCGATGTTTAGCTTCTGCGATTTACCTAGAGGTTTCTTTCACAACACCTTCTCTGGTTTCTTCAGATTAGTGGCTCGACTGAACTTAATTGTGATTGCCTAGATAACGAATGCAGTACTTATAGGATTAAGGACTTTTACTCCCTTCGCAAACTCTCTCAGTTGCCACGAAGTATACCATGCGCCAATGATCAAAGACTCCCTGAGGCCCAATCGGCCAAGCACGGGAGGATGGCTCGCTGGCTGTGTAAGAAGCTCCTCAAGAATAACACTCCTGACCTGTCAATATTAATCAATCACTTCTTCTGTTAACGGTTGCATTCCCAGTTCTGTCCACATTTGTTTTGCCCTTCTACATGTGAACATCAAATGGCGTATATCTTCTGCTCCTTGCTCACACAGGACATTGCAGGTGTACCTTAATATGTCGATTTGCTAGTACTGCCATACCATGGACAATCCCATGCAAAGCACGCCAGGCAAATACTTTTATCTTACTTAATATAGGGTTAGTGGCTATCCGGGGAGTTACTGTCGTGAGGTATACGGTCACAAGATTTGTTTTCCGTTTTATTTCCGGGTCAAGGTTATTTGGTTGCTGAATTTTACATTATTAATAATATATGATTGCATGCATCATTCTGATGTACAGGCCGGGGGTCATCTTCTTCAAAAAAAAAAAGTCCCAAACAAGATTAATATTCATTGATCCTTGCCCATCACTTCTTCTAGTTTGTGCACCGTACTGGTGTTCCCACTCAACAGGAAACATAGGTTGTTGTACTTAACAGGAAACATAGTTTTCTAGGTTTGCCATTCATTTATAATTTCCTTTTTTCGTACCACCTTGAAAGTTATGGACAAGGAAGCCCAATTTCACCCCACCCCCAAGCCTTTGCCGCGGGGCTTTTCTTTTGTCGCAGTGGTTTGGTTCGGTTCTTTTTTTCCTGTGCAAGAAAAATCCAAAAACCAAAGAAAAAAACAAAACCATGTACGTGGCACGTATATTCAACACCAAATTTTGAGAAAAAATGGAGTAGAATGTATAACAACCTTGCCTAAATTCTGTATAAATTGAGAATTTTCACTAAATGGGATACTATCTTTCCAATCTTTCTGTAAACTAATTATTGTACATTTTTCCAGTCCTAATGAATCAACACACAAAGCTCTTGTGTGTTTCAAAAAAAAAAACCCGGGTGTTATATCTGTCAAAAACATGAATTTATAGGTAAAAATGAAATTCACTCAAAAAAAGGTACTGTCTAATGTGTTGGATCCTAATAAATACTCTACATGTGAACAAATATAAGACCGTTTAGATTACTCCTACTTAGGAGTACTAATTATGTCGATAAGCGTCAGTCACATCATCACGGCAGCAGCACGAGATCATCACGAGCACATCTGCTGCAGCCATGCGGCGGATCCAACGGTGCATAACCGGGTCGCGCCCGATCGAAAAATAGCTTATGAAATGAACGTTCGCACAACAAATTGAGAAGTCGACGGCTTCCTATATCCTTTCCATGTCGTGTACGTGTCCGAGTAGTATACGTGTCGGTCACCAACGCCGACCCAAAACCGGGCCGCCGGGCACCTCCCAGCCCTCCACAAAAGAGAAGAGGAACGCCGCCTCCTCCCACGACGTACCCCAGCGGCGCAGCGCAGGCGTGATGGGGAAGAGCGAGCTGAAGGCCATGGCGAACCGGATGAAGGCCAAGGGGCTGCAGAAGCTGCGGTGGTACTGCCAGGTGTGCGAGAAGCAGTGCCGCGACGAGAACGGCTTCAGGTGCCACTGCTCGTCGGAGTCGCACCAGCGGCAGATGGCCGTCTTCGGCCAGGCCCCCGGCCGCGCCGTCGAGCGCTTCTCCGGCGAGTTCCTCGAGGCGTTCCTCGCCCTGCTCCGCCACAGCCACCGCGGATCCCGCGTCGCCGCCACCGTCGTCTACAACGAGCTCGTCGCCGACCGCCGCCACGTGCACATGAACTCCACGCGCTGGGCCACGCTCTCCGAGTTCGTCCAGTTCCTCGGCCGCCAGGGCCTCGCCAGGGTCGAGCACACGCCCAAGGGCTGGTTCATCGTCTACGTCGACAGGGACTCCTCCGAGCAGGCCGCCAAGGCCGGGCTCAAGCGCAAGAGGGTCCAGTCCGAGGAGCTCGTCATTGCCCGGCAGATCGAGCGTGCCCAGAAGAAATCCATGGCCGAGGCCAATGGTGCTGACAATGGCGACCTCGGGAAGATTGAGGAAGCGTATTCGGGACCAGGCGACGCTGATCAAGAAGAGTTCAACAAGCCAACCGGGAAGGTTGCGATCGCACTCCGGCGCGCTGCTCCGGCAACGCCTGAGGTTAAGCCAGAGATGAAATTTGGCTTGGATGAAGAGGAGGAGGAGGTGATCAGCAACAAGGGGAAACACGCAGGGAAATCAACGGGTACGAGGAGGTCAGCCATTGATGATCTGATGGAGGAGGAGGAGAAGGCCAAGGACCGGAGCAACAGGAAGGACCACTGGCTGTGCCCCGGCATCGTGGTCAAGGTGATGAGCAGATCACTAGCCGAGAAGGGGCACCACTACTACAAGCACAAGGGGCTGGTGAAGAGCGTGATAGACAGGTACGTCGGCGAGATCGAGATGCTGGAGAGCAAGCATGTCATCAGGGTCGACCAAGATGAGCTCGAGACCGTCGTCCCACGGATCGGCGGGCTGGTGCGGATCGTCAATGGCGCCTACCGGGGGTCGAACGCGAGGTTGCTCACGGTGGACACGGAGAAGTTTTCCGCCAAACGGCGGGTTGAGAAGGGCCTCTATGATGGGAGAGTTCTCGAGGCTGTCGAGTATGAGGACATCTGCAAGGTTGCTGATTAGTGAGATAGGGTAGAGTTTCATTTCAGTCCCAGCAGCATTTCAGAGGTTTTGCTTAATGCAGTGGACCTATGGAGCCAATGTACTAGCAGCTCTGACTGTTAGTTTTTTTTTTCTTCCAACAAAAGGTGCTTTTATTAATTCAAAATGTAACCTCCGTCGCGATACAAAGCATAATGAGCAACACCCAGCCTATGACTATTAGTTGCCTGACAATATGTGCAATGCTGATTGTCCATGGAAAATTGTGCGAACCATGCAAGGGTGGCATATAATTTTCATTTGCAGGAATAAACAGCCGCCCTCCTTGATGTTACAACACAATCCAGTAGTACAACATACTTGTTTCAGGCAATGTAGTTTGCAAAGGGTACAATATAAGCCAACAAATTTCTAGCCGTAAAATAAGAAGTTCAGTGTGTCCTGGTTGCAACCAAATCCTGTCTCCTGCAGGAATTACTTAGTCTTGGTCTTCTCACTTTGATGAATCGCTGTGCAGATCCTCTTCCAGCTCCTTGTGGCGATCAGCAACGGTATCACAACCCATGAACTGTTTGCACCGATGAAATATGCCCAGAAGTAGAACGGACTGGCCCAGAAGTTGAAGCCGTCCAAGTAGGCGGTGGTGAAGTAGACGATGCATCCGTAGAGCTGACCGAGGCACACGGCGAACTGGAGGATGTGGCTGTAGGACTTGCGCGATGCGATGGCATAGCTGCAATGAGAAAACTCATGGTAAGATGAAAGTAAAGCTTGTGCATCATAAAAGTTTGAACAGCGGAGCTGGACTGAAATTTCAGATTAACTATATCGGCGATGGACTTGTGTACTAGGCAAGAAAATAAGCTTGCCATTTTTGTAAACAAGTTCAGCCTGAAAGTGTCAAGAGGAGAGATTCTTCAGACCTCTGGTACAGGTTCAGTAAAAACAGTGCTAGTGCCTTGTCTTGCTATACTTTGCGGTCAAGTCGATTTAAATTTGGGGCAAACCAAGAAATGCAAAAGGTACTGAATCGTTTGTTTGCACATTTAATCACCAAGCACGTACTACAGATTTATTCAACCACAGCTAATATCTGCAAGAGCATCAATCTGCAACATCATCATGTGGTTCTTACATTTTGTAAAATGCAATACTAAGCTGATGGAGTTTATACTTTTGAAAGAATATACTGGGCAGTAAGCACTCCAATTTCGCTTAAAATATGCTATGCCAACCCTAACAGGACCGTCTAATTCAGTCAAATACTCAAATCATCACGATGCATGTTTATTTCAGGGCCAGCAAAACAGTCCACCAGAAACACATGAAAACCGATTCCATCTTTCATGAATCCTGCAATCTGTTAGAATTCCATTTCTTTCATGCATCCTATCATGCAAACATAGAGCACTAGTGTTGTTAATACAGGACCAACACACTACTTGCGGATCTGAGCAACACTGCAAATGTATGCTCTGTTGAAGCATCCACCGGTAGCACGTTTCATAAAAAATTATGAACTTGCATTGTTTATCAAAATCAAATTCTGAACTTTCGTGAATGTAGATTCAGAGGACGAAGAGAACTATCATCTTACTGAAAGAAAGGGGTGAATAATCAAGTATGCAATCTTAGTGGGGCTTCCTACGCAGTTAAGCCCATTTGCAGAACCATGTCTGAAAAATGCAGAAAACAGAGCAAGCTGCTGCTGCTGCTGCTGCTTCGTATGAAGCATCATCGTAGCCAAGATGAGAAGACGTACACTGCGAGCAGCGAGGCAGGGCCTTTCAGCACGGCCGTGATTCCTTCGACGGTGACGGTGGCGGTGTCCCTGGCGACGTACCTGGAGTCACCCTTGCTGTACTCCTTCCCTGGACAAACACGAGAGCAGACACAACGACCTCAAGAACTCCATCTTGACCGATCCAGATTTGGAGCTAAACTTGACTAGTAATTGGGACTGTTCTTGGTGAAAGAATCAGCCTGGAGATCAACTTACAGACTTCGTCGAAGAAGTTGGGGTTGGTCTTGGTGAAGAAATCGGGGGTGAAGACGAAGGGGCCCTCGATGAGTATGTGGGTGAGGCCGGTGAACGCCCACCAGCACATGAGCAGGCGGTCGGTGCCGGACAACCTGCGGCATCTCCCTGCGCAGCGGAGGCGGAGGCGTGAGCTGACTGACGGCCGGCGAGATCTAGACTGGGGCGGGATTGGGGGAAGGTAATGTTTTTACCGGAGAGGAGCCAGACGGCGACGAGGACGAAGAGGGAGGTGCCGAGGTAGGCCCCGAGGATCTCGAGCTGGGTGAGGCGCAGCGGCACGTAGCCCGGGAGGTCCAGGCTCGCCGGCACGTAAGGGTGGGCGCCCATCGCCGCCGCCGCCGCCGCCGTCTCGATCTGGGAGCCGGAGCTGGAGAGGGAGCAAATCAGCACTGGTCAACCGGTGGGCCGGACTGTATACCGCACTGGTGATGGACGATGGATGATGGGTCGGAGCTTTGTAACGGAGGCGGGCATGGGCATTGGGATCGTCGCCTTCTGGATAAGCAAATCAGATCCTGACTGTGACAACTGCAATCATCAATCATTATTCTTTTTTAAATCAGGATTGGTGGTTCTGCACACTGTGATGCAATAATCATCTTCAATACGGCGTTTGAGCGTTGTTTCCTTTCTAAAGGCGTTGTTGTTGAAGAACTTCGCCGTCTTTGTAATGCTAAAGAGAAGATTGGTGCGGATAAGGTCGTTACTGTAGTTTTGTCGATTTCTGTTTTGATCGCTTCGGCTTTTTTCTTCTTCTTCTTTTTCCATACTAAGGCATAGCTTTGGTCTTGTATGACATTGCTATCTATCGGTGTGTTTAGTGTGTGTTGCCTTTGTGCATCTTAGCTATGCAGAGGCCGGTGTCTGCTCATTATTTGTTGTATTCACATGATGCTTCATTTTGAGGTACTAAAATCCGCCCTTTGTCAGAAAAAAAATCTTGAATACGGTGTCATTTCAACTTGTAACATGAAAGATGTAATATAATAAACCTTCATTTCACTTTCGCCCGCCCGTCCACCTGCGATTTTTGCACCAAAATGCGACGCCGCCTACCCGACCCGGCTGCCTATTCCCGCCATCAACCACGCCGCCGATCTGATTGTGCCCCGCCGAGATCGCGCAACCGATTTGGAAATTCGTCGGAGCTCCAGCTGTCGTAATGGTTGTACAAGCTCTCGGCCACCTTCTTGTAGCAGTTTTCAGCCGCCGAAGCTAAAAAGGGTGATGTCGCACGACCACCGCAATCGGCCGAGCTAGCGGTTTCTCGGGTGTTGCCTTCACTGGCGCCTCCACGCAAGCAAAGTCCTCCGGCAGCCACGCGGCTACCTGCAGCCATTGCCCACCCGGCACCCGCCATCTCAAGTCTGCAGCCGCCGCACACATCCCGACCCGACGCTGGTTGATTCCTTCCACCTTGCCCGCAACGTGTTCGAGCAAATTCCCGCAATGAAAAAAATCTTGCAAACTAGGAGGGTTTTTTTATCGGACATGAAGGTGTAGTTTGACAGTGATTTCCGCATTATAGATGAGTCGTGCGACTCCTCTTTCATGGACGATTCCTCGTCGGATGAGGAATTTGATATGAACGAAGAAGAGGACAGTGCTATGCAAGGGGCAATGCACAAGAGGAATAAGTCAAAGCATGGTGGTCCCTTATTTGGCCGTGAGTTCATCGGGAGAACGGGTTCAGAGCATGAGAGATTGATGTGCAACTATTTTGGTACACCACCCGTTTTTCCAGAGGGTACTTCTGTCTCCGGTTCAGGATATCCAAAGATTTGTTCATCCACATTTTGCAATTCTGTGAACCAACATGATCGCTCCTTCTAGCATGGCATGGACAGTTTAAGGGTCGCGGGAAGGATGCCACCATCATTATGTTGGGGAACGTTGCAGAAAACAAAAATTTTCCTACTCGTTTCACCAAGATCCATCTAGGAGTTCATCTAGCAACGAGTCATCAGATGCATCTACATACCTTTGTAGATCGCGTGCGGAAGCGTTCAAAGAACGGGGATGATGTAGTCGAACACGACGTGATCCAAATCACCGATGACCAAGTGCCGAACGGACGGCACCTCCGCGTTCAACACACGTACGGGATGGGAGACGTCTCCTCCTTCTTGATCCAGCAAGGGGGAAGGAGAGGTTGATGAAGATCCAGCAGCACGACGGCGTGGTGGTGGATGCAGGGCGTCACAGTAGCAGGGCTTCGCCTATACTACAAGAGAGAGAGACGTAACAGGGAGAGAGGGATGCAAAAAAAGGCGTGTCTCAAGTCCCTCCTCTCCCCCACTATATATAGGGGTGCTAGGGGGGGCGCCGGCCCTAGGAGATGGATCTCCTAGGGGGGGGCGGCCAAGGGGTGGGGGGCTTGCCCCCCAAGGCAAGGGGCGCCCCCTTTAGGGTTTCCCCCAACCCTAGCCGCATGGGCCCCTAGGGGTGTGGCGCCCCAGCCCACTTTAGGCTGGGTCCCCTCCTACTTCAGCCCATGGGGCCCTCCAGGATAGGTGGTCCCACCCGGTGGACCCCCGGGACCCTTCCGGTGGTCCCGGTACAATACCGGTAACCCCGAAACTTGTCCCGATGGCCGAAACAACACTTCCTATATATAATTCTTTACCTCCGGACCATTCCGGAACTCGTCGTGACGTCCGGGATCTCATCCGGGACTCCGAACAACATTCGGGTTACTGCATATACATATCTTCACAACCCTAGCATCACCGAACCTTAAGTGTGTAGACCCTACGGGTTCGGGAGACATGCAGGCATGACCGAGACGACTCTCCGGTCAATAACCAACAGCGGGATCTGGATACCCATGTTGGCTCCCACATGCTCCACGATGATTTCATCGGATGAACCGCGATGTCGAGGATTCAATCAACCCCGTATACAATTCCCTTGTCAATCGGTATGTTACTTGCCTGAGATTCGATCGTCGGTATCCCAATACCTCGTTCAATCTCGTTACCGGCAAGTCACTTTACTCGTACCGTAATGCATGATCCCGTGACCAGACACTTGGTCACTTTGAGCTCATTATGATGATGCATTACCGAGTGGGCCCAGTGATACCTCTCCGTCATACGGAGTGACAAATCCCAGTCTTGATCCGTGTCAACCCAACAGACACTTTCGAAGATACCCGTAGTATACCTTTATAGTCACCCAGTTACGTTGTGAAGTTTGGTACACCCAAAGCACTCCTACGGTATCCGGGAGTTACACGATCTCATGGTCTAAGGAAAAGATACTTGACATTGCAAAACTCTAGCAAACGAACTACACGATCTTTATGCTATGTTTAGGATTGGGTCTTGTCCATCACATCATTCTCCTACTGATGTGATCTCGTTATCAATGACATCCTGTGTCCATAGCCAGGAAACCATGACTATCGGTTGATTAACGAGCTAGTCAACTAGAGGCTTACTAGGGACATGTTGGTGTCTGTTATTCACACTTGTATTACGATTTCCGGATAACACAATTATAGCATGAATAAAGAAAATTATCACGAACAAGGAAATATAATAATAATGCTTTTATTATTGCCTCTAGGGCATATTTCCAACAGTCTCCCACTTGCACTAGAGTCAATAATCTAGTTACATTGTGATGAATCGAACACCCATGGAATTCTGGTGTTGATCATGTTTTGCCCTAGGGAGAGGTTTAGTCAACGGATCTGCTACGTTCAGGTTCGTATGTACTTTACAAATCTCTATGTCTCCATCTTGAACATTTTCACGAATGGAGTTGAAGCGACGCTTGATGTGCCGTGTCTTCTTGTGAAACCTGGGCTCCTTGGCAAGTGCAATAGCTCCAGTGTTGTCACAGAAGAGCTTGATCGGACCCGACGCATTGGGTATGACTCCGAGGTCGGTGATGAACTCCTTCACCCAAATTGCTTCATGTGCTGCCTCCGAGGCTGCCATGTACTCTGCTTCACATGTAGATCCCGCCACGACGCTCTGCTTGCAACTGCACCAGCTTACTGCCCCACCATTCAAAATATACATGTATCCGGTTTGTGACTTAGGGTCATCCAGATCTGTGTCGAAGCTAGCGTCGACGTAACCCTTTACGACGAGCTCTTCGTCACCTCCATAAACGAGAAACATTTCCTTAGTCCTTTTCAGGTACTTCAGGATATTCTTGACTGCCGTCCAGTGTTCCTTGCCGGGATTACTTTGGTACCTTCCTACCAAACTTACGGCAAGGTTTACATCAGGTCCGGTACACAGCATGACATACATAATAGAACCTATGGCTGAGGCATAGGGGATGACACTCATCTCTTCTATTTCTTCTGCCATGGTCGGACTTTGAGCCGAGCTCAATTTCATACCTTGTAACACAGGCAAGAACCCCTTCTTAGATTGATCCATATTGAACTTCTTCAATATCTTATCAAGGTATGTGCTTTGTGAAAGACCTATGAGGCGTCTCGATCTATCTCTATAGATTTTGATGCCTAATATATAAGCAGCTTCTCCAAGGTCCTTCATTGAAAAACTCTTATTCAAGTAGGCCTTAATGCTGTCCAATAGTTTTATATCATTTCCCATCAAAAGTATGTCATCTACATATAGTATGAGAAATGCTACAGAGCTCCCACTCACTTTCTTGTAAACGCAGGCTTCTCCATAAGTCTGCGTAAACCCAAACGCTCTGATCATCTCATCAAAGCGAATGTTCCAACTCCGAGATGCTTGCACCAGCCCATAAATCGAGCGTTGGAGCTTGCACACCTTGTCAGCATTCTTAGGATCGACAAAACCTTCCGGATGCATCATATACAATTCTTCCTTAAGGAAACCATTAAGGAATGCCGTTTTGACGTCCATTTGCCATATTTCATAATCGTAAAACGCGGCAATTGCTAACATGATTCGGACGGACTTTAGCTTCGCTACCGGTGAGAAAGTCTCATCGTAGTCAACCCCTTGAACTTGTCGATAACCCTTAGCGACGAGCCGAGCTTTATAGATGGTCACATTACCATCCGTGTCTGTCTTCTTCTTAAAGATCCATTTATTCTCTATGGCTCGCCGTTCAACGGGCAAGTCAGTCAAAGTCCATACTTCGTTTTCATACATGGATCCTATCTCGGATTTCATGGCTTCTAGCCATTTGTCGGAATCCGGGCCCGCCATCGCTTCTTCATAGTTCGAAGGTTCACCGTTGTCTAACAACATGATTTCCAAGACAGGGTTGCCGTACCACTCTGGTGCGGAACGTGTCCTTGTGGACCTACGAATTTCAGTAGGAGCTTGATCAGAAGTATCTTGATCATCGTCATTAACTTCCTCTCTAGTCGGCGCAGGCACCTCAGGAACATTTTCTTGAGTTGTGCCCTTTTCCGGTTCAAGAGGTAATACTTCATCAAGTTCTACTTTCCTCCCACTTACTTCTTTCGAGAGAAACTCTTTCTCTAGAAAGGATCCATTCTTGGCGACAAAGATCTTGCCTTCGGATCTGAGGTAGAAGGTATACCCAATGGTTTCTTTTGGGTATCCTATGAGGACGCATTTTTCCGACTTGGGTTCGAGCTTTTCAGGTTGAAGTTTCTTGACATAAGCATCGCATCCCCAAACTTTTAGAAACGACAGCTTAGGTTTCTTTCCAAACCATAATTCATACGATGTCGTCTCAACGGATTTCGACGGAGCCCTATTTAAAGTGAATGCGGCAGTCTCTAAAGCATAGCCCCAAAAGGATAGCGGTAAATCGGTAAGAGACATCATAGATCGCACCATATCTAATAGAGTGCGATTACGACGTTCGGACACACCGTTACGCTGAGGTGTTCCAGGCGGCGTGAGTTATGAAACTATTCCACATTTTCTTAAGTGCGTGCCAAATTCGTGACTCAAGTATTCTCCTCCACGATCTGATCGTAGAAACTTGATTTTCCTGTCACGTTGATTCTCAACCTCACTCTGAAATTCCTTAAACTTTTCAAAGGTTTCAGACTTGTGTTTCATTAAGTAAATATATCCATATCTACTCAAATCATCAGTGAGGGTGAGAACATAACGATAGCCACCGCGAGCCTCAACACTCATTGGACCGCACACATCAGTATGTATGATTTCCAATAAGTTGGTTGCTCGCTCCATTGTTCCTGAGAACGGAGTCTTGGTCATTTTACCCATAAGGCATGGTTCGCACGTGTCAAATGATTCATAATCAAGAGACTCTAAAAGTCCATCTGCATGGAGCTTCTTCATGCGTTTGACACCTATGTGACCAAGGCGGCAGTGCCACAAGTATGTGGGACTATCATTATCAACCTTGCATCTTTTGGTACTCACATTATGAACATGTGTAGTATTACGTTCGAGATTCATAAAGAATAAACCATTCACCATAGGAGCATGACCATAAAACATATCTCTCATATAAATAGAACAACCATTATTCTCGGATTTAAATGAGTAGCCATCTCGAATTAAACGAGATCCCGATACAATGTTCATGCTCAAAGCTGGTACCAAATAACAATTATTAAGGTTTAAAACTAATCCCGAAGGTAAATGTAGAGGCAGCGTGCCGACGGCGATCACATTGACCTTGGAACCATTCCCGACACGCATCGTCACCTCGTCCTTTGCCAGTTTCCGCTTATTCCGCAGCCCCTGCTTTGAGTTACAAATGTGAGCAACTGCACCGGTATCAAATACCCAGGAGCTATTACGGACACTAGTAAGGTACACATCAATTACATGTATATCACATATACCTTTTGTTTTGCCGGCCTTCTTGTCTGCTAAGTATTTGGGGCAGTTCCGCTTCCAGTGACCGCTTCCCTTGCAATAAAAGCACTCAGTCTCGGGCTTGGGTCCATTCTTTGGCTTCTTCCCGGCAGCTTGCTTGCCGGGCGCGGCAACTTCCTTGCCGTCCTTCTTGAAGTTCTTTTTACCCTTGCCTTTCTTGAACTTAGTGGTTTTATTGACCATCAACACTTGATGTTCCTTTTTGACTTCTACCTCCGCTGATTTCAGCATTGAAAACAACTCAGGAATGGTCTTTTGCATCCCCTGCATGTTGAAGTTCATCACAAAGCTCTTGTAGCTTGGTGGAAGCGACTGGAGGATTCTGTCAATGACCGCATCATCCGGGAGATTAATTCCCGGCTGAGTCAAGCGGTTATGTAACCCAGACATAGTGAGTATGTGCTCACTTACAGAACTATTTTCCTCCATCTTACAGCTGAAGAACTTATCGGAGACCTCATATCTCTCGACCCGGGCATGAGCTTGGAAAACTATTTTCAGCTCTTCGAACATCTCATATGCTCCATGTCTCTCAAAACGCTTTTGGAGCCCCGGCTCTAAACTGTAAAGCATGCCGCACTGAACGAGGGAGTAGTCGTCAACACGTGTCTGCCAAGCGTTCATAACGTCTTGGTTCTGTGGGACGGGAGCTTCACCTAGCGGTGCTTGTAGGACGTAATCTTTCTTGGCAGCTATGAGGATGATCCTCAGGTTCCGGACCCAGTCCGTATAGTTGCTGTCATCGTCTTTCAGCTTGGTTTTCTCTAGGAACGCGTTGAAGTTGAGGACTACGTGGGCCATTTGATCTATAAGACATATTGTAAAATATTTTAGACTAATGTTCATGATAATAAAGTTCATCTAATCAAATTATATAATGAACTCCCACTTAGATTAGACATCCCTCTAGTCATCTAAGTATTACATGATCCGAGTTAACTAGGCCGTGTCCGATCATCACGTAAGACGGACTAGTCAACGTCGGTGAACATCTTCATGTTGATCGTATCTTCTATACGACTCATGCTCGACCTTTCGGTCTTCTGTGTTCCGAGGCCATGTCTGTACATGCTAGGCTCGTCAAGTCAACCTAAGTGTTTGCATGTGTAAATCTGTCTTACACCCGTTGTATGTGAACGTCTGAATAAAACACCCGATCATCACGTGGTGTTTTGAAACAGCGAACTGTCGCAACGGTGCACAGTTAGGGGGAACACTTCTTGAAATTAATGTGAGGGATCATCTTATTTACTACCGTCGTTCTAAGTAAACAAGATGCAAAACATGATAAACATCACATGCAATCAAATAATAAACGTGACATGATATGGCCAATATCACATAGCTCCTTTGATCTCCATCTTGGGGCTCCATGATCATCTTGTCACCGGCTTGACACCATGATCTCCATCATCATGATCTCCATCATCGTGTCTCCATGAAGTTGCTCGCCAACTATTACTTCTACTACTGTGGCTAACGTGTTTAGCAATAAAGTAAAGTAATTTACATGGCGTTTCTCAATGACACGCAGGTCATATAAAAGAATAAAGACAACTCCTATGGCTCCTGCCGGTTGTCATACTCATCGACATGCAAGTCGTGATTCCCATTACAATAGCATGAACATCTCATACATCACATATAGATCATTCATCATTCATCACAACTTTGGCCATATCATCACAAAGCACTTGCTGCAAAAACAAGTTAGACGTCCTCTAATTGTTGTTGCAAGTTTTACGTGGCTGAATTAGGTTCTAGCAAGAACGTCTTCTTACCTACGTGAAAGCCACAACGTGATTTGTCAACTTCTATTTACCCTTCATAAGGACCCTGTTCATCGAATCCGCTCCAACTAAAGTGGGAGAGACAGACACCCGCCAGCCACCTTATGCAACTAGTGCATGTTAGTCGGTGGAACCGGTCTCACGTAAGCGTACGTGTAAGGTTGGTCCGGGCCGCTTCATCCCACAATACCGCTGAAGCAAGAAAAGACTAGTAGCGGCAAGAAAGTTGACAAATCCACGCCCACAACAAATTGTGTTCTACTCGCGCAAGAAGAACTACGCATAGACCTAGCTCATGATGCCACTGTTGGGGAACGTTGCAGAAAACAAAAAATTTCCTACTCGTTTCACCAAGATCCATCTAGGAGTTCATCTAGCAACGAGTCATCAGATGCATCTACATACCTTTGTAGATCGCGTGCGGAAGCGTTCAAAGAACGGGGATGATGTAGTCGAACACGACGTGATCCAAATCACCGATGACCAAGTGCCGAACGGACGGCACCTCCGCGTTCAACACACGTACGGGACGGGAGACGTCTCCTCCTTCTTGATCCAGCAAGGGGGAAGGAGAGGTTGATGAAGATCCAGCAGCACGACGGCGTGGTGGTGGATGCAGGGAGTCACAGTAGCAGGGCTTCGCCTATACTACAAGAGAGAGAGAGAGACGTAACAGGGAGAGAGGGATGCAAAAAAAAGCCGTGTCTCAAGTCCCTCCTCTCCCCCACTATATATAGGGGTGCTAGGGGGGCGCCGGCCCTAGGAGATGGATCTCCTAGGGGGGGCGGCGGCCAAGGGGTGGGGGGCTTGCCCCCCAAGGCAAGGGGCACCCCCTTTAGGGTTTCCCCCAACCCTAGCCGCATGGGCCCCTAGGGATGTGGTGCCCCAGCCCACTTTGGGCTGGGTCCCCTCATACTTCAGCCCATGGGGCCCTCCGGGATAGGTGGCCCCACCCGGTGGACCCCCGGGACCCTTCCGGTGGTCCCGGTACAATACCGGTAACCCCGAAACTTGTCCCGATGGCCGAAACAACACTTCCTATATATAATTCTTTACCTCCGGACCATTCCGGAACTCGTCGTGACGTCCGGGATCTCATCCGGGACTCCGAACAACATTCGGGTTACTGCATATACATATCTTCACAACCCTAGCGTCACCGAACCTTAAGTGTGTAGACCCTACGGGTTCGGGAGACATGCAGACATGACCGAGACGACTCTCCGGTCAATAACCAACAGCGGGATCTGGATACCCATGTTGGCTCCCACATGCTCCACGATGATTTCATCGGATGAACCACGATGTCGAGGATTCAATCAACCCCGTATACAATTCCGTTGTCAATCGGTATGTTACTTACCCGAGATTCGATCGTCGGTATCCCAATACCTCGTTCAATCTCGTTACCGGCAAGTCACTTTAGTCGTACCGTAATGCATGATCCCGTGACCAGACACTTGGTCACTTTGAGCTCATTATGATGATGCATTACCGAGTGGGCCCAGTGATACCTCTCCGTCATACGGAGTGACAAATCCCAGTCTTGATCCGTGTCAACCCAACAGACACTTTCGGAGATACCCGTAGTATACCTTTATAGTCACCCAGTTACGTTGTGACGTTTGGTACACCCAAAGCACTCCTACGGTATCCGGGAGTTACACGATCTCATGGTCTAAGGAAAAGATACTTGACATTGCAAAACTCTAGCAAACGAACTACACGATCTTTATGCTATGTTTAGGATTGGGTCTTGTCCATCACATCATTATCCTACTGATGTGATCTCGTTATCAATGACATCCTGTGTCCATAGCCAGGAAACCATGACTATCGGTTGATTAACGAGCTAGTCAACTAGAGGCTTACTAGGGACATGTTGGTGTCTGTTATTCACACTTGTATTATGATTTCCGGATAACACAATTATAGCATGAATAAAGACAATTATCACGAACAAGGAAATATAATAATAATGCTTTTATTATTGCCTCTAGGGCATATTTCCAACACATTATTGAGGCCATAGCCGGTCAAGAAACATGGTTTTGACATTCATATTTTGGGATGCCTGGATCTTGCAATGACATCAATGTGCTCGACCGGTCACCTCCTTTAGCCAAATTAGCCAATGGAGAAGCTCCCCCGGCGACCTTTGAAGCAAATGGCCGCACATACAACTTGGATACTATCTTGTGGATGGGATCTACCTGAGGTGGAGTACTTTTGTCAGGACAATCCAAACCCCTAAGGTAAGAAAGGACTCTACTTTCACCATGCTCAAGCAATGACTAGGAAAGATGTTAAGAGGGCTTCTAGGATTTTGCAGTCCCAATTTGCTACTAATTCTTATATAAAGAAAACTTTCTCGTTTCACTTTGTCTCGCTTTCTCTAGAATCTCTAGAAAGATACCCGATAAAGCAAATCTAGGTTTTCGCTTTCCTTGCGATGGGCCTGGCCGAGGGGGAACATGTCAAGTATCCGCATGTGAGGACCATCTAGATGTTGCGATAAAAAAACCTTTGGTACATCATGACTGCTTGCGTGATTATGCATAGAATGATCATTGAGATTGAGTGTGGACATGATTCATATTACACCTTCTATGATCTCATGGGCGTATACGTTATGCCGATGACAAAAGAGGAGTGAATCAGATGTTTCATGAAGGTGTCCAATGAAATTCGATATTCCGTTACACACGATGAGCTTTAGGAACACTTTATGTAGGAGTACTGATAATGGCATGGCGAAAGAACCATCTAGTTCCATTATTTCTTTGTTGTGTTGTGCAAGAATTTTATTGTATTTGTGTTGCATTTGATATTGTGGATTTGATGAATTATGTAATAATTTGATATTGTGGACAAGTGAAAATTTTAAGTTTTAATTCAGGATGTTTTTATTTCAAATTGTGCGTCTGTAATGCTACTGTGCAGCGGCTGTCACGCGGCCGTTAACCATTTTTACATCATCTCTTGGAGTTGATTTTTTACATCACCAAATATACATTATTTGTTCAAGTTGAACCTTTTCTGGAGATGTAAAACATACTTTTTGTGATGTAAACTATACAACACTCATTTTTACATCTCCAAATCTACATCATCTATTGAAGATGCTCTAAGAAGGCGCTGCATTGAAGCGTCGCCTCCGTCGAGTCCAACATGGACAGGGGTCTTCACCCGGAACCTTTGGCACGAAGAGGAGAACCAAAACAACATCCTCAAGAGGAGAGCGACATGCGCGAGTGCCATCGTTGTTGGCGCCAAAGCGCGGAGCTTTCACTCAGCAGCTCACCCGTGCCACCATGATGCACCAGGTCGAGGCCCAACCACCAGATACACATCTGGGTGTCACTCCTGTCAAGAACAAAAGCGAGCATGATCCACACCTTTTGCACCCCTCGCTGCCCACACGACCAAGGGCATAACCACCACTGCCATTATGGTGCCCACTACAGAGCCAATCATGAGTACTACCATTCGGGCCCCCCGCTCGGCACCATGTCTGTGACACCCCGACCATCGCGTCACATCACACAAACCCTGATCGGAGTAGAGTGCACTCTTTCCATTCCTAGCCCAAGATCAGCCCCCGGGTCTGTGTCCATACCTACACAATAGGATTCGTCGACGCCCGTGTCCCCACTTATTCCCACTGGACTGACGGGAACACGACCTTGTGACATCCGACAACCGTCGTCGAGCAAGCCCAAGCCAAAGCTCTCCAGCTTGACCTAGACGAGCTCCACGATGCCAAGCCTGTGGCCATCGATGCCGATCCTACCGACGGCGTCGTGGCGTCACGACCACCACCATCGTCCACCACACCCGCAGGGAGCACCCACAGGCACATCCTGGACAGAGCCCCCCATCACCTACCTGGGGCGAGAGCCACAATCCACCTCGGGCCCAAATTTGGCCCGCCCGAGCACAAACCCTAGATGAAAGCATTGCTGCAGCACGTGCAATCGGCAGCCGCCTAGCCCCGTGCGCCACCGGGTCTGACCAAGGATAAAGAAAGGCGCCACCTCCACCATGCGATGCATGCAAGGCTATGGTTGGCGCGTTGCAGCCGCCATACGCCTGCACCGCCTGCTTTGAACAACAAGAAGGGAAGACACTACCTCCACCTTGTGTCGTGTGCAAGGCTATGGTTGCCGCGATGTAGCCGCCACTGCTCGCACCGCCATCTGAACCTGTGTCTAACACCACAAGGCCCGAACAGGAGCCAAAGAAATCACTATTACTGTCAACCGCTTCTGGCCCTCGCGGCTGCAACCCACGCTGCCTGATGATCAGAGCTGGCCGTCGCGCCAAGGAATGCCCCGTCGTCCGTCGTGTTGCCCGTCATGCGGCCCCTACCCCTATATGCCAGCGCCATCCTCAAACGTTGGCGTCGCACTAGAGGACCCCCTCCCCCCGGACGCAAGAGGGCATCAACGCCTCGCCACTGTCGGTGCCGGTCGGGCTTCGCCCGGCCGTGCCCCCTAGCGGCGACGAGGAAGGAGGAGGAGGATGGTCGCCGCCGGCAGAGATCTAGGGGAACCCTCCCGTGGTCTCTCGCGAGGGCGGCGTGGGAGGGATGGGTGTTTTAAAAAAACTCAACATAGACTCTACAACATCCTTTATTGAACAATCCCGGGGAGAACTCCCCACCCGAGGCCTCATTTGGTTGTTGAGGATGAAAAATCCTGGGTAGTAAACCCCCGAAGTGGGATTTCCCTATCCATACGGGATCCCCTCCCACTATGTGAAAATGCACGTTGCCAATTTGGACATCAAGGGGGAGGGAAGAGAAATCCCCCGCAGGCAATACCAGAAGGGGAGGGGGCTAACCCTTGATCAGATGAGATGAATACGTCTGCGAAACCGTCACCGTCGCCGGAGGGGATTGGAGCTTTGAGGCAGAGGGGAGATCCGGGGAAGAAGAACGGTGAGGGTCGCGGTCCGTCGCCATCGCTCGAGGGGCGGAGCTTGGATCCTCAACACCGGAGGGAGGGGATAAGGGGCGTCGCTTCTGTCGCCGGCGGAGGAGCTCGGAGGCGGTCAGGGGCGCTGGATCCTGGTCAACGGTGTTGCCGTTCGCTCGTCTCGCTCGAGCCGTGGGTTTCCTCGTTGAGCTCTAGGGTCGTGGGTTTCCTTCCCGTGGAAAGGACATGGGTCGGGCAGGTTTACCTCGAGAACGATGCGGTCCAGATGACCAACCTGATTTCCCTGGGCCAACTCGGCTCGTGGTTCTCCAGCCCGGGGAAACAACAAGGATCCCCCAGGAAACCCTACAACCAAATGAGGCCTCAATGTGATCTTATTCAAAGAAAATTTTCATCCTTATACAAGGCAAACTTGATACAAGCTGACCCCGTTTATAAGATAAACCGGCCGAAAAATCATAGAAGTAACAAGCGTAAAAAGAAGATGAGAAGAATAAAGCCAAAAAAAGGCACGACCTAGATAGCAGCCAATAGAACCATCACCATGAGAATGTGCGTGGAAATGTGGAATATGGAAGTTCTTGCTCTAGAAATTCAAAAGGAAAATAAATAGATTATATACATAGATCGATGGGTCATGCTATCGAGTTACTGCGTAATGGAGGCCAGCAAGGGATCGTATGATCTTTTCCAAATAGTAATATATCACAAAAGATATGTAGGGCCGACTAATTATTACGAGCGAGATTGCATCTCAAGTCCATATCTGCCGCAGTTCCTGCTCACGAGCCAAAATGGCATCTACTACCATACAGAAGTTTTCGAAGGAAGAATATTTATACCACTGCTACGCAAGTGTGGACAATAATATACTGAATTAATTCTTGAGCGCCACAAGATGTTCCAAGTGCCAGTTGCAAAGGCCAATGCAGCTGGCTGGAGCCCCCTCAACGTCTGTGCATGTCTCGGTGCGAGGATCGTAGACTTGTAGCGCGGAGCGTCATGGCGGATATCGAGCAACAATTTGTACGAGCAACCTTTCACCGTCATGCATCACCCACAGTGGTCTATAATGACACTCGTATGGAGTTAAACCCTTTGGGATCGTGTATGCCTTGGTCCAGGTACTCTTACCGGAGCCGTCCAGGATCCATATGGTGGTGCATGAATAGGGCTGAGACCACGGCCCCCCATCGTTCTCCACTTGAACCATGTAGAGGGCGTTGTTGAGCTCTGTTACGTCGACCGAGATCGTCCTCCTCTCCCACGCCTGGTCGCCGACGACTTTCCTTGGACCTTCGATGGGTGTGTCCTTCCATTGCTCGTTCTTGAGGTCGAAGCAGAGCAAGGTACCATCAGGTGGGTTTCCTCGTGTCAGAAAGTACATGGCGCCATTGACAGTGGAAATAGGAATTTCTCCCGGAGAGTCGTGAAATGGAGTTCCACGACAACGCCTTAAAAAGGGGAGCGACACCATGGCGCCACCGTTGCCGGCACCGACTCAAAGTCGAGGTCAGACTTTCACCCGGAGCTCCATCACACCTCCGAATCCAAGCAGATCCAAAGCATTGCATAGCACGCCATCCACATGGTCGACGTCCACCGGCTCTCTGTGACCCGCCAGCCGCAGCACCTCCAGCTTCGTCAGCAGAACCACCATCACAACCCGCCGGCAAGATCCGGCGGTGTCAGGCCCGGGGCCACTGCCCCGACATCAATCAAGCCCCTCGGACAAAGCAGGCCCCCTAGCACCACACGAAGCTGCCGCTGCCGGAGCAGCAGAGCCCACGAGCACCGTCAGGCCAGATCCGCCGCCTCCGACACGCACACGCACGCCCACGCCGCACTTCCCTGCCAGGCAACGCCGCCAGTCGACACGACCACCCAGCGCCAGCACACTATGACCCCATACCGCGCCAGATCCGCGCCTCACACCGCACATGGCCGCGCCATGCCTGACCGATGCCGCCCCTAGCAGCCACCCTGAGCCGCCGACGGCCCGACATGCCCTGCCGAGTCGCGCGCCACCACAGGACTGGCCGTCCTACGCCGCCCGGATGCCTCATGGGGAGGGAAGGGCCCCGCCGCCGCCGACGCGCGCACGGGTTTTGCCCGTCGCTTGCGAGGGAGGGGAGAGGCGAGGTGGGGTGCCTGCGGCGGAGAGCTAGGTCGCACCCAGGCCGCTCGCGGGAGCGGCACGGAGCTCTAGTCCTTCTCTTTTTTATTGCACGCTATGTTCTATGTTGATACACATAGGAACAATATTTGTATGATTTTGTATGGATTTAGGGAATAACATTGATATGCTCAGCCAGGCCCAGTTGGGATAAGTATGCAAAGTGACAAAAAAACCGATGCAGGTAACCTAACGCATCCTTAGTTCCTGCTGACTGACGTGGGAATATGGCATCTACCACACAATAGTTTTTTTTTTGCAAAATAACTCTTTATTACTCAAAAATTAGGGAGTACAATCTGGTAAAGCAACATTAAGGACTTCCACTAGGCCGGACCCTAGCCAAACCATAGTTCGGCCATTATCCCTACCAAAGTTTGCCATGGAATGACTAGCACTATTGCCACTACGACGTATATGAGTAATAGAAGAGTCACGTTCCTCCATACTTTGCTTGATCTCTCTGATAATAAAAGAATACTTTGATAGATTTGTTTCACTACTCTTCACCATAGCCACCGTCTCCAAACAGTCTGATTCAACATCAATGGGTAAATTACTCCACTGCAAAGCCAATGAAATTCCTTCCCGCAGCGCAAGAATTTCTGTTTCCAAAACATCCTCACTTCCTCCTAGAAATCTGCATGAGCTGAAAATAATAACGCCAAGGTGATCCCGAAGAAGCATACCTGTCCCCGCAATTCCATTGAGGACCGAACCATCCGTATTAAGCTTAACACGCCTAAGGACCGGAGGGATCCAGGATGTTTTAGGCACAAATACATTATCATTGCATGCATGCTGCACCAATGGGTAACAGGGGTTGGCCACCATCTTTCCTTTCACAAAATCTGCATTCGGATCCATGTTGAGTGAAGTTAGTGAATCAAGATAACTTGATAAAAATCTGACTGAAACATCAGTAGGTGGTGCCGGCTTGTCACACAATAGTTTTCGAAGGAAGAATATTTATGCCACTGCTACACAAGTGTTGACAATAATATACTCCCTTTGTAAACAGATATAAAACATTTTAGATATGATAGGGAGTACAATTAATTACTTCTTAGACGAGACAAGGTGTTCCAAGTGCAAGTTGCAAAGACCAATGCTGCTGGCTGGAGCTCCCTTAACTTCTGTCAATGTCTTTGTGCGAGGATCGTAGACTTGTAGCGCCGAGCACCATGGCGGATATCGAGCAACACTTTGTACAAGCAATCTTTCACCGTCATGCATCATCCTGAGTGGCCTATAATGACACTCGTATGCACATAAACCCTTTGGGATCATGTATGCCTTGGTCCAGGTACGACTCTTTTCCAGGATCCATACGTTGGTGCATGAATACTGCATACACCACGGCTCGCCGTCGAACTCCCCTTGAACCATGCAGAGGGCGCCGTTGAGCTCTGTCACATCGACGGAGATCGTGCTCCTCCCCCACGCCTCGGCGCCGACGACTTTCCTTGGCCCTTCGATCGGTTGGCCCCTCCATTGCTCGTTCTTGAGGCCGAAGCAGAGCAAGGTGCCATCAGCTGGATTTCCTCGTGTCAGAAAGTACATGGTGCCATTGATAGTGACTGGATGACGGTAGCAATTCGGGGCATGGTTTGGGGACGGCCGTGCCCGTATCTTCCTCCATCCCGCGCCGTCCTCTACCGTGAGGATGTCGCACGCGCGCGCCGGCGTCGCTGAGGCGGACCATCTTGTATGCGTCGGACGGGGTGGCACGGCCGAAGCCGAAGGCGGTGTAGTAGTGCGTGACACGGAAAGGATAAGCGTCGAGCTCCCTCACCTCCATGCCCGGGCTGCTCGCGAGCACCGCCCCGGTGGCCGGATCGACCACGTGGGTGCCGTCGTAGGAGAAGTCGACGACGCAGACGAGGTCGTCGAGGCTCGTCGTGCGAAACACCCCACAGCCGCCGACGCCCTCGATCACTCTGACGACGTTGCCCTCCATGTCTCTGATCCGTATGTCATGTTTCTTTCCTCCACGGAAGTTTCCGGTGTCGACAAGGAGCGGGTCGGCGTGGCGGGACTTGTGCGCGGCGAGGAAGGCCGGGTCGGAGACAAGGGCTCGCCAGCCCCTCGACACGCATCGGAACCGCCAGACAGACCTCACCGGCGTCCTGGAGAGGATGTCGAAGACGACGTCGTCTGGTAGCGACGCCGCGGCGGCGTCTGACATGCCGTTGTCTGTCGTGGGCTTGCTGCCTCCACCGCCGTGGTGAATAAGATCACCGGCCAGCCGGGAAGTACAGATCTATTTCTTTTGTTTCGGTTCGCTAGGTCATTGGAACGATGCGCGCAGTTATTAATCTATACCTGTACTTCTATACTTCTATATCTATACTTCTATACTATTTATAAAAAAGCAAACATTATCTTCTCTAAATGCACCCTACAAAACGTATACGGATAAATTACCACCGCATGATTAGTCCCACTAAACTTAATCTAACGGCTAGCCTTAACCGAATCTGTTCTCTGTGTGCACTTAGCAATTTACATTGATTGACCGTACTCCACCGCGGAGAAAAATATGAAAGTTCATGCCTGGTCAATTAGGAAACTATAATCACAGACACATCCTATTAAGAAACTAATCACGAGCACATCTAATTATTAAGAAACTAATCACAAACCCATCCTATTATTAGGAAAAAAAATCACGCGCTCATCCTATTATTAGGAAAATAATTATGAGCCATCCTATTAGGAAATTAATCACGGACGCATCTAATTATTAGAAAACTAATCATGGCTGCATCCTATTAGATAACTAATCACGAACGCATCTAATTATTAGAAAACTAATCGCCATCGCATCCTATCGTATCCTATCAAGGAATCATGATCGCGAGTCGCCAGCCGTCATCAGCCCACTACCCACGCAGCCACAATGGAAGATGCGCGAGAAGGAGTTGCCGCTTCCTCTGAACACACTTCTACTGACTGCAATGACTTTGTCCACATCCTGGGCATGCTCTCCGGGAACCACCGGCATCCGCGTCGACTTCAGCTCCATCCACAACACCCACGCTGACAACCACCCACCGCCGAGGTCTTTCAAATGAGGGCAACGCTGAGTATCTTGGACCAGTATAAGCGGGCCAAAAAAAATCTGCCCCCACAGCCATGCATGTAGATTCGCCTGGTCGCCAACCATCATCGTCCCCAGGGCGGTGCAGGTCTCGGCCACTGTGCAGCAGGTGAAGCTAATCACGGCCCCATCTCACTCGCCCGAAGCCACCGCCGACTCCCTCAGCTCTGACGCGTGCTGCTCCATTGGACACGCTTGTCCGGTACTCGCGCGTGGACGACGTCGTCGAAAGCTAATCCCGGTGCGTGGAGACCGCCGCCTCAAAGCTGGACGACTGACTGACCTGCGTCGACAATGCCGCCCAGCTGGTGAGAGGACACGGTCACCGCGGCCGCTCGTAGGCCTGAACGACGGAGACGCTTGCCTTCACGCGAATGCACCACACACACGCATTAATCAAGTAAGTATCGAGTGCTGTTTTTTTACTGTCATCGCTACCTCGCCGGTGGTGACACATCTAGAAGTACCAGAACTAGAGATGAGGCAATGAGAAACAGAGGAGCGTTGGAGCACACACAGAGACGTTCGCCTTCTTTTTTTCTTTATTTTTTCACTGATTTTCACGTACCTGCAACAGACATACATGTTTTTTTAAGTACTGACTACTGGTTATTACATGGCCAACTCATAACTACATAGTGAACTCACAAACAACTTCGCTGAACCAAGACCTTACTTGCAGTCATGAAATTACGTTTCACTGAAAAAACCAGAAGTTTGCATAAGTTTTAATGAAAAAAACTAAAGTTCGCATAAGTTTTACTAAAAAACCCTGAAGTTTGCATAAGTGTATTTGTTTGTCCAGCAGATACATGGCAATTATAATTTTACATGAGCATTTTCATACCGTCCTTATCTACAGTTGAGTTAACATGGTTTCCTGATAGAAAACTTGAACTACATACAAGAGAAGCAAAAACTGCATGTTGATTATGATGATGATGAATGTAGGATATTTTGTGGTCATGGTAAATTTCATATCATTTAGTACATAAACAATATTCACAATTTTATTTTATTACCATCAATTGTGTAGAGTTTCTTTCATATATATGTATTGACCCTCTTCTTTAAATTAGATGTGACAGATGCAAAATGAACTCATACCACATGATCGCATACGAGCAATTCAAGAGAAATTGGCGGGATTCTTTCTTGATCATATCATACATAAAGACGGAGAATGCCATGTGGAAGTTGAAATTGATTTTAGATGTTAGGGATTATAAGAGATGGTATATTGTATATATGTAGTAGTGTCGGATAGATATATAAAAAAACTTGTTGTTCGATCAATCTCGGAGAAAGAGAGGTCACTTCTCTCTGTATATGTTCATGACGATCTTGTGTAATTCTTGACTGGAATTTATTGGCACTGAAACGGTTCCTTACCTTGTCCTAAGTGACATTTTCATTTGTGACTATACTTGCATAAATGCGTGCATATGAAGAATCATGATAAATCTTCTAAATAATTTTGAATTTTATATATTAAGAAAAGTGGGTGGTCTTTTAATACAAGAGACATGTTGATTAAGGAGAAACAATATTTCAAATTATTTATACGAGTTGGAAATAAGAGATCGTGTATTTTATAGGAAAATTTCAAATTTATGAATAAATTGTCTTGTATTAAGTTTAGTATAATATGTTAATTCAAATAGATGCGTATTGCATGTGCACACTTATTAGTTCAAATAGACGTGCGTTACACGTGCACACTTACTAGTCTAGTATAGAGATTGAAACACGTACGCGAAAGTTAAGCTTACTTCCTCCGTCCGTGAATAAGTGTACATCTATCTTTTGTCTTTAGTCAAACTTTTAAAACTTTGACCAACTTTATAGAAAAATGTAGCAGCATTTATGGCACTAAATTAGTGTCGATATATTTATTTTGAAATGTACTTTCATAATATATCAATTTAATGTCATATAAGCTATTATTTTTTTCATAAAGTTAGTCAAAATTTTAAAACTTTGACTTAGGACAAAATCTAGATGTACACTTATTCGCGGATGGAGGGAGTAGTTGCAACCGGAACAAGAGAAAGAGAGAGATATTAAGGGGGGAAAGGAGGTATATTAGGGCAAACCCTATTTGACGCTCGTTAGCGTCAGAACGTTGCGCTTTCGCTGAGGCGAGCCTCCGGTTGGGCCAGCCCACGTATGGGAATTGCGTTTGAAGTTTGATCCGCTGGCTGCTGCTTCCTTCTCCGTTCCTTGCGGGTTTTTTTTTCGTTTTCTTCTATGGTTTTTTGCTTCCAGTTTTTTCACTGTTTTGTCCGGTTTTCTGTTGTTTTGTTCCAGTTTTTTATATTTTCTGTTTTGGTTCTTTTTTCTTTCGTGTTTCCTTTTTATTTTTTGTTTCTGTCTTTCTTCTCTTTATTGCATATTATATAAAAAGTTCATTGTGTATTAAAAAATGTTCATCGTATATTATAAAAAAATTCACTGTGCATTATAAAAATGTTCATTGTGTATTACCAAAATGTTCATTGGTTTTTTTGCTATGAGTATTGTCATATATTTGCCATGACATTGCAGTACATCATAGGGGGTAGCGGGATTTGATATAAAATAAGGATCTGGACATGGAAAATCTCTTACGTATGAGTATTTGTCCTGCCAATCGATCTATAACAGACATGTGTAGCACACAAATATAGGAAAAAAATGAAATGCGTGAAATTGCCATTGGGAGATAACAATGATGGTGATTGATAGAATTTTGTTAGTGTACATGATGTGGTGGTCAAATTTATAAGTGGCAGTATAAGCAAAAGTTGCCATGGGTATGTAATTGGTTTTGCCATGTATATCGCATGAGCATGAAGATCTACTCCCTGGTTTGTGCAAAAACAAGTGTGTGTAATTGCGAAAAGAACATTTGCCATGCAAGTAATATATCATTTTGCCACACAATTGAATGAAAATTTGCCATGTAAATAAGGATAAAATTGCATATGGGAGAACACAAATAACTTGTTTGTTAGGATTTTGACTCATATGCAAGTAATAATAGAACATTGGTTTCATCGATATGTTGTCTCCATCAACCAACCCTAGATACCACCAAAGTTTGGCTCGCCATGGTTGCTGAAGCACGAAACCGGGGACCATCAAGCCCCACCCCCTTTCTTTTACGGTCTCTTAGTGTCAAGCACCCCTTAGAGATTGAATCGGACAAAAAATTTCAGTCCTATCATGGGGAGGAAGTGGACTCCATGGCAACCGTCTAGGAAGAGATGAAACTCAGGGCGGGTGTGTTACGTGGTTTGAGTATAGCATGAACCTAAAGCGAGATTCATAACATACAAAAGAAGGACCTACTAAAACAAAGAATAACAAAAAGGACAAGTCCACACTCTTCTTGCAGATTATGAGGTCGTCGAACGGGAGAGAGAAAGGGGACCAAGGTAGCGGCTGGGGGTCTGAATGATCGTGGCTTCCCTCCTTGATGTGAACTTCCAACGGATGGAGTCCTGAATTCCTTGAGTACCACCTCCATCCGAATTTATTAGTCTTCATCGTACTTTGTGTTAATGTCTGACCACACATATGACTCGCAAATTTTTAATGTATGTCATAAAAAAATGTTGAATTCATATTTGAATGCAGTTCTCACTGGTATTATTTTTGCCACATATAATTTGTATTTTATTAGTTAAAATCATGGTCAAAACATGACCCAACATACGAGGGGACTAGTAAAGCCGGATGGAGGTAGTACCTCCTGCACTTGTTTCAATGATGCGGCAAATTCATGGATATGCTTGGCAGAACCGATATAGTAGAAAAAAAATAAGCACCAAGTTCCAGGAATGCATGGGTATTACTCGTAGACTCTAGAGTACATTGGATCATTACACGAATATGTTTGTTAACCGTAAAGAGTGCACGGTACCATTAATTCACTCCTCGGTCCATCAGGGATCAAACCCTAAGTTTGACACATGTGTCTCATAAAGGTAGGATATTCTTTCAGATTTAAGTGGGAGGCGAGGTTTTCATCGGTAGAGAGATTTCGTCAGCCTCTAGACCCGTTAGGTAACTCTTTCAAATGTGCTCATAGAGATAAGTGCATTCATATGAGTAAGTGTTTGAGCGTGTATATGAGCGTACACACCCATGCCATGTTCGTAAAAAAAATGTCTCTGATGCAATGCAGAAAAGTAAGAAGAATAAGCCTCTGATATCACTAGTTAAGACACTGGACACTGAAAACAAAGTTGTTCAAATTACTATTCACAAACTGCACGCAAAACCGCGTGCTAGCTCATCCACTGATGTACCGGCATTCAGCGCAGAGTGCAAACGACATACACATCCGTATTCTTTTTCACGGGTATGTACATATCCGTATTAACTTGAGGTCATCTCCGACATCGATTTGATCATAGGGGCCTGAACTCGACGCCTTCCACGACGAGCCCACGCTTGTGGTACCACCCCAGCATCTCAAAGCTCACCGCCACCTCCTCCCCTGCCACTGCCTCGTTGCCGGTGCGCAGCCGCCCCATCTCTATCTCCCACCACCCGTCGCCGCGCAGCGCAGGCCCCCTCACGTCAACGCCGTCCGTACCCTTCCCGCCTCTGAACCTGCGTGCCTCGGCGGCGTCGGGGCGGAGGCACACGGTATGGCGGGATGGGGCACTGCCGCCCACGCTAATCGTTGTCTCCTGGTCCGGGAAGCTCAGGCCGCGGTGGGCGTCCGTGGTGACGAAGACAAGGTACGCTGCATAGGCGGTGGCCGGCGTCAGCGCGGCTGTGGGGAGCCGGCCGTAGATGTCCAGGCACGTGCAGTCCTCCAGCTGGGCCACGTCCGCGAACCTGATATATTTATAGGGCAGAGATTATTGCAAATTTTACAATCAAATCCATTTGGGTGCGCGGAATGATTTCTTCAGCAGATAAAGAATTCAAGATCAAACTCCATACTGTAGTAATTTTTTAACTTCTTGTGGCGATGCAACATTTTGCTTGCAACAATGAGCACCTTTCTCTATGTACAGGAAGTTAACAAATAACGTATATACGCAAAAAAAAAGAAGTTAACAAATAACATAAAAAGCATTGATAACCATTTGAATCAGTAACACTCAGTCAGTCAGTCAAAGTTTATTAGAGATGATTTGTACTTATGTAGAACAACAACTCAGACACAAATGGAGAAAGCGCGTGGTATAAGCAAGCTGCTTATTTTCTTAAAAAGAAAGCCAGCGAGCTAATAATACTATAATACTCTCTCTATTTCCAAATATTTGTCTTTTCAGAGATTTTAAATGGACTGGCACATACGAATGTATAGACACATTTTAGAGTGTAGATTTACTCATTTTGCTCCGTATATAATCACTTGTTAAAATCTTTAAAAAGACAAATATTTAGGAACGGAGGGAGTAGTCAATATCAGCACAAGGACACTACTGGTAGTATCACAATTTAATAATCTTATAATAGAATGGCAAACTTGCCGGCAACGATCCACGTCGATCATGTGATGCACACAGCTAGGATACGATTACCGCAGGAATTACTAGTGGGTAGTCAGCCTGCATAGTGTATCGGTGGTATTGGTGGCTCTGAGTTTGTACCCCTAAAATTCTTTGTAACTGTTTCTTCCCTAACTTAATGAATCAACACGCAAAGCTCTGGAATAAAATTCGTCGACGGCGACGTGCGCAAGTTGACGAGTGATCAACTGGTGATGGATGCCAAATTATTTGGGGAGTCGCCGGTGCGGTGGCCGGTGGAGTTGACTTTGTAAGTAGATCGTAGCCACACGCACGCGCATGGACTTGCTTAATTAATCCTGCCCGGCAACGGTGATTTCTGCCTTCTACGACGCTGTCGGAGAAAACGATTGCATAGTTTTTTTTTTAAGATGATCGCATAGTTTGTGGACGTGAATTTCCGAACAAGTCTCACCGTTGGACTTAGCTGCAGCCTGCTTTGAAGGAAATGAAATAGGCATAACGACACAAGAGAAGATTCAGGCATGCATGGTAGACTAGTAATTGGTATGTTTGTGTTCTATAGTAGGTTAGTAACTAATTACCCCGCAAAAAAGATTAGTAACTAATTAAAGTTAAAGATGGCAACGGAGTTGGTTGATCCGGAGTGGGAAGAAATGAGAAGCGAACAAGGAATCAAGGATGGACGTGGATGTTTGTACGTACCTGGAGAGCGGGTGGGGCGTCCACCTCCAGCTGAACTCGCCGTCCTCCCACGGCAGGCTGAGCCTCCTCGCCGACAGCGCCACGCACTTGGCCCCGCTCCCCCTGGCCAGCCACACCGCCATGCCGCCGCCGTCCACCAGCACGGCCGCGTCGGTGAGCCCGAGGAAGGCCTCCTTCTTGCTCGAGCCCGACGGCGACGCCGCCCCCGCCGTGGACCCGGAGCGGGAGAGGGGGAGGCGCCGCGCCGGCGCCTGGTGCAGCTGGAGGATGGCGCGGTAGTCCGGCGGGAGGAAGCGCGCCCAGACGACGTCGGAATCGGCCGCGTCGCGGAAGCAGGGCGACACGGCGGCGCAGCGGCACGCGTCCCGCGGGGAGGTGAGCGCGAGCACGTGCGCCAC
Organism: Triticum monococcum; assembly: GCA_034509565.1. Classification (NCBI taxonomy): domain Eukaryota; kingdom Viridiplantae; phylum Streptophyta; class Magnoliopsida; order Poales; family Poaceae; genus Triticum; species Triticum monococcum. Next base: position 57,076,590 of record CM067843.1, on the reverse strand, counting down.
GCACGCCTCCGGGAGGTCGCACAACCGCGTCGTGTCCTCCTCCGTCGCCATGGCCATGCCAGCCCCGAGAAAGCCCATCGTGAGCAGCTAGTACCCTGAATAATGGGAGTTGAGAAAGCAGCGAGACCTCTATGTGTGTATGCTGCCGCTGGGTTGTGTGGCCAGGACCTGGGTGTACATATATACCGTACCGTACGGCGCAATGACAGTGGGGCACCGAGAGTCAGTCAAGACAACAAGGTGACGACGAAAAGGAGCCGCCGTTCCTCTCCGTGCACCGACCGAGGCGCCGGGGCCAGCGGGTTATATGTTGCCGTGAGCCGACCACGTCCATGGCCACCCCGCATGCGTGGAAGACGATCACGTATACTCTGTGTTTGTCCCTCCGAATGTATTACGAAACCCCTTAATAAACATAATAAAAATACATCGAGGTCATTAGACCACTACCACGTCAAAACGAGGCGTCGACGCTCCACTGTCGTTGCTCCCCTAACTATGCCTGCTTGGCCTTGTCGATAACAAACAAAAGGTCTGCGTACACGAGCCCCCAAGGACAAGCGCTCTGGCGCGGTTTTAATTGTTAAACCCTCGAATAGATCTAAAACAACTAACATCAAATCTCGTCGTCGCCCGCACCCACAACAAAAAACCCTAACGTTGCCGCTCCAAAAAAACGGCAGAAATCTACGCCAGAACTCCGTTGACTATGTCCAGATGAAGAAATTCGAGGAGAAACGGAGTTCGAAAGACAAACTCAAAAGGGAAGCGTCACCATCTGCCCGAGGGTGACACCTACAAGAACTAAAAAAGTTAATCTAGGCTACTAGGCGGAGCAAAGGCACTGGGATTTCTCTCCCCGTCATCGACGGCCGGAGCGCCAGGCAGACGAGATGCGAATCCATGGGCTCGTCAGCAAAGCCTGAAGAGGAGAGTTTGTCTAAGGAAATGTTAGAAAACGCTTGAAGAAAAAGTCTCTACTGCAGCTTATCTAAGGAATATTCGGTTATTATTGGGTGTAAGGATTACGTAAAGCTGCGCAAAAGTTACGTAGGTGTAGTATTATCGACCAATTAATTAGTGTTCATCGCAGTTCTTGCCAAGGAAGCGAGGATGGATGATTGGGCGGTGAGATACCTGGTATTCCACGCAAAAGATTCCGGCAAAAGCGTCAACCCTGCAATTGTCTGGAGAAGATTCATTGGCTCACTTGGTTGGTAGTAGCAACCACGGGGTTCCTTTCATCCGAGAGCCAAAGTGTAGACCGGAATCCAACGGGCCGCACCTCGCCATTCACACTAGAGAACCGTATGAAATTTGCAAATTGGGATTTGTGTAAGCAAACGATTTGACTGCAAGTATAATACATGTTGTTTCATGGCCTCCTCCCATCAAACACAATGCAACGTATGAACGAATTTGTCATGCGTCATTCAAGAAAAACGTGTTGGTATAATACAAGTTCTTTTCTTTTTGCGGGTGATATAATACAAGTTCATTAGTTGCGTGACAGAGAGCATGATGTTTATTCTAAAAGGATTAGGTGAATGGTGTATCATCGAGACAACATTTCCCTAGCCTTGAACTCGGCGTCCCAATAATAAGAAAAGAAAAGAAGAAACTTGAGCATAGTGTATTTTTTTCCATTTCAAATTAAACGCATGTAAAGTGGTCCATAAAAAATCATATGATTTTCACTTTCTAGTCCTGCAAATTATTGTTATTTTGAAGGAAAAGTCCTCCAAATTATTCAAACTAATTATATAGGAAGTAAGAAACATAATCTTCCAAAACTCATGTAAAACTTTTTTGAACCAAAGAGGCTCAGAGTCACAATATATTGAAGAAGTCTCTTGCTCCAGTTATCGCACCTTGACTTTCTTCAACGTTAGACATTTAAAAAATGTCAAGATCAAGTACAGGACGCCAATTTTTTTCGCATAGAGAATCATAGCAAGGAAAAACTACCCACACACGTAATAAAGACATCATCAATCACTGACAGGGAATTTAGCCGCCAAGATGACGGAAACATCTACTACAACAACAGCAACAAAACAATTTCAAAAGTACGCCAATGGCATATCATATTTTTATAGAAGAAAAAGAGCATATTTACAAGAAGTGTATCTCGAATGCGTACATTCAATCAAACACAAGACGCCAACACTCACACCTACTATGACAAAACCTAGGCTACCCTCTTACAAAACGTTGTAGGCCACTAACACCATCTGCCGCCTGCTGCCAATCTGCCATCTCCGCTAGAATTGTCGTGGTGAGCTCCAAGGGTCTCTTTTGCTGCTCCGTTTTGTTAAACACCCTCGCGTTTCTCTGTTTTCATAAGGACCATGTAACTGCTATGACAATGGTGTCGAAACCTCTTCTATCGGCCTTGTGGAATTTCCTTCTCTCTTTGAGCCACCATTCTAGAGTCATATCTGTAGGAAGGGGGTCCTGGACATTGATCCGGGGCATGTCCCAGAAATTGCACCATACCTCACGGGCGTACGGGCATCATGTGAGGATGTGGTCTGCGTTATCCTCGCAGACAAGTGTAACATGCCGAAGTCTCATCCTGCAAGCCATGCCTCACACGCCGATCCGGTGTCCAGATCCTGTACTGCATAGCCAACCACGCGAAGATTTTGCACTTAAGTGGCACCCAGCTCCTCCAAATGCATGTGGCCATCGGAGATTTAGTCCAGCCCAAGCCCGAACATATCCTTCTGTAAATGTATTTAGCCGAGTATTGTCCTGTTGCCGTGCAAGTCCAGGTGAAAACATCCTGCTCATCCAGGTTTCTGTGCACCGTGGCAAGTGTGTGGCGTAGATGCATACATTGTATTTGCGCCATGAAGGTGACTTGAGGTTGGCAATCCTCCATCCATCTGTCGTGGAGGAGGGCTTGCTGCACCGTCCGTGTGTTGATGACTCTCTTCTGCACGGTATCCAGCAACAGGGGCGCAATGTCATCCACTACGAAGCCGTCAATCCATCTATCGCGCCAAAACTGCACTTTGTCTCCCTTGCCAACACTAATCTGCACAAAGCTGTCAAACACGTCCCTCACCATTGTATCTTCGATCATCAAAAGCCCCTGCCAGGGCCTGTGTGGCTCCGTTCTCCTGAGCCATTCCCATCTAACTCTTAGAGCGAGTGATTGTAATCTTAGGTTCTTAATACCAAGACCTCCAAAGCATTTCGGCATGCATATATTATCCCAAGCGACTAGGCATTGCCCTCCATTCACCTTGTCTTTCCTTGCCCAAAAAATGATGTCCACTTGTTGATATCCTCAAGGACCAATGCCGAGGCATCTGCGATCATAAGATGATGTATAGGCCTAGCGGATATGACAGATTGTACTAGGATTAATCGTCCAGGACGTTGGATCAACCCCATCTGCCAAGCTGGCACGAAACGTCGTACTTTGTCCAATATTGGCTGACACTCAGCCCGGGTCAAATTGTTGATCGCAAGCTGTAGACCGAGGTACCGACATGGAAATTCCGCGATGTCACATTGTAGTAGCTTGGCCACCCTCTGTCTATCCTCCGGGTTCCCTCTCATCACAATTGCAGAAGATTTCTGGTAGTTCACCCGTAGACCCGATGCCTCTCCAAAGGCTTGCAAAGATATATTTACGAACTCAAGGTCCAACTTGATTGGCTTGATAAACAAGGCAACATCATCCTCTTATATTGATAGTCTTTGCACAGCCGTAATGCTGGGAAATTGGCTCATCACCCCCATGTCCATGGCTTTCTGTACGAGCGCCTTCAGCACATCCATCTGAAGGAAATATGCCCAAGAGGCAATAATAAAGTTATTCTTTATTTCCTTATATCATGATAAATGTTTATTATTCATGCTAGAATTGTATGAACCAAAAACTTAGTACATGTGTGAATACATAGGCAAACTGAGTGTCACTAGTATGGCTCTACTTGACTAGCTCGTTAATCAAAGATGGTTAAGTTTCCGAGCCATGGACAAGAGTTGTCATTTGATGAACGGGATCACATCATTAGAGAATGATGTGATTGACTTGACCCATCCGTTAGCTTAGCACGATGATCGTTTAGTTTGTTGCTATTGCTTTCTTCATAACTTATACAGGTTCCTATGACTATGAGATTATGCAACTCCCGAATACCAGAGGAACACTTAGTGTGCTATCAAATGTTACAACGTAACTGGGTGACTATAAATATGCTCTACAGGTGTCTCCGATGGTGTTTGTTGAGTTGGCATAGATCGAGATTAGGATTTGTCACTCCGTGTTTCGGAGAGGTATCTCTGGGCCCTCTCGCTAATGCTCATCACTATAAGCCTTGCAAGCAATGTGACTAATGAGTTAGTTATGGGATGTAGCATTACAGAACGAGTAAAGAGACTTGCCGATAACGAGATTGAACTAGGTATTGAGATACCAACGATCGAATCTCGGGCAAGTAACATACCGATGACAAAGGGATCAACGTATGTTGTTATGCGGTTTGACCGATAAAGTTCTTCGTAGAATATGTAGGAACCAATATGAGCATCCAGGTTCCGCTATTTGTTATTGACCGGAGATGAGTCTCGGTCATGTCTACATAGTTCTCGAACCCGTAGGGTCCGCACGCTTAACGTTCGGTAACTATTGGTATTATGAGTTTATGTGTTCTGATGTACTGAAGGTTGTTCAGAGTCCCGGATGTGATCACGAGCATGACGAGGAGTCCCGAAATGGTCGAGACATAAAGATCAATATATTGGTAGCCTATGTTTGGACATCGGAATGGTTCTGGGTGAGTTCGGGAATATACCGGAGTACCGGGAGGTTACCGGAACCCCCGGGGAAGTATATGGGCCTTATTGGGCTTTAGTGGGAGAGAGGAGAAGGAAGCCTAGGAGGGGGCACCCCCAAGCCCAATCCGAATTGGGTGGGGGACGGCCCCCCCTTTCCTTCCTCCTTCCTCCCCCTTCCTTCCTCTCCTAGTCCAACTAGGGAAGGGGGAATTCTACTCCCGGTGGGAGTAGGACTCCTCCAGGGCGCGCCATAGAGGGCCAGCCCTCCCTCCTCCTCCTCTCTTTTATATACGGGGAGGGGGGCACCCCATAGACACACAAGTTGACTATTGTCTTAGCCGTGTGCGGTCCCCCCCTCCACCATAATCCACCTCGGTCATATCGTCGTAGTGCTTAGGCGAAGCCCTGTGTCGGTAGCTTCATCATCACCGCCATCACGCCATCGTGCTGACGAAGCTCTCCCTCGACACTCAGCTGGATCGAGAGTTCGTGGGATGTCACCGAGCTGAACGTGTGCAAATCGTGGAGGTGCCGTACTTTAGGTACTAGGATCGGTCGGGTCGTGAAGAGGTACGACTACATCAACCACGTTGTCATAACGCTTCCGCTTAAGGTCTATGAGGGTACGTGGACAACACTCTTCCCCTCTCGTTGCTATGCATCACCTAGATAGATCTTGCGTGTGCGTAGGAAATTTGTTGAAATTACTGCATTCCCCAACAGTGGCATCAGAGCCAGGTCTATACATATATGTTATATGCGCGAGTAGAACACAAAGGTGTTGGGTATATACATATTGCTTGCCGTCACTAGTTGATTCTTGATTCAGTGGTATTGTTGGATGAAGCGGCTCAGACCGACATTACGCGTACGCTTACGCGAGACTGGTTCTACCGACGTTCTTCGCACACAGGTGGCTGGTGGGTGTCAGTTTCTCCAACTTTAGTTGAATCGGATTCAATGAACATGGTTCTTTCTTAAGATCAAAAAGCAATCACTATACTGCGTTGTGGTTTTTGATGCATAGGTAAGAACGGTTCTTTCTCAGCCCGTAGCAGCCACGTAAAACTTGCAACAACAAAGTAGAGGACGTCTAACTTGTTTTTGCAGGGCATGTTGTGATGTGATATGGTCAAGACATGATGCTAAATTTTATTGTATGAGATGATCATGTTTTTAAACAGAGTTATCGGCAACTGGCAGAAGCCTTATGGTTGTCTCTTTATTGCATAAGATGCAAGACCATACAATTGCTTTACTTTATCGCTATGGGATAGCAATAGTTGCAAAAGCAATAATTGGCGAGACAACCATGTGACGACACATTGATAGGGATCAAGATGATGGAGATCATGGTGTCATGCTGGTGACTAGGGCTGGACCAAAAGCTCGTAACTCGTGAGCTTAATGAACGCTCGATAGTTCGGCTCATTAAGTTCGTAGCTCACTTCTTAATGAACAGAGCCAATCATTGATTTCAGCTCGGTAAGCTTAACGAGCGAGCTAACGAGTTTCACGAGTAGCTCGTTAAGCTCGTTAGTAACAACACAACACATATTTTTATCTTACGTGACAAACTTTTTTAGCACCTCAGCTCATATATTCAATCTAATCGACATATGAGGCAACAAACTACTGCATTTTTTTATAGTCACCATATTTCGTCTTGGAAACCACATCTACACATTCATCATGTATATCGTAACACATTATAATCTGTTCATGAGCGCTCGCGAGCGCTCACAAGCTTAACAAGCTTCAAACGAGCCGAGCCGAGCTGGGTTTTCTGCTCGTTAATCTTAATGAGCTTAATGAGCCGAGCCTTAACGAGCACGAGCTTAACGAGCCGAGCTGCTGGTTAGTCCACCCCTACTGGTGACGATGGAGATCATGACGGTACTTTGGAGATGGAGATCAAAAGCACAAGATGATGATGGCCATATCATGTCACATATTTTGATTGCATATGATGTTTATCCTTTATGCATCTTATTTTTCTTAGTTCGGCGGTAGCATTATAAGATGATCTCTCACTAAATTTCAAGGTATAAGTGTTCTCCATGAGTATGCACCGTTGCGACAGTTCTTCGTGCTGATACACCACATGATGATCGGGTGTGATAAGCTCTACGTTCACATACAACGGGTGCAAGCCAGTTTTGCACATGCAGAATACTCGGGTTAAACTTGACGATCCTAGCATATGCAGATATGGCCTCGGAACATTGAGACCGAAAGGTCGAGCGTGAATCATATAGTAGATATGATCAACATAATGATGTTCACCATTGAAAACTACTCCATCTCACGTGATGATCGGACATGGTTTAGTTGATATGGATCACGTGATCACTTAGATGATTAGAGGGATGTCTATCTAAGTGGGAGTTCTTAAGTAATATGATTAATTGAACTTAAATTTATCATGAACTTAGTCCTGATAGTATTTGCATATCTATGTTGTAGATCAATTGCTCGCGTATAGCTTCCCCGTTTTATTTATGATATGTTCCTAGAGAAAACTATTGTCGGTGTACAAAAAGAGGGGTACACTTTTTGTACCCCTATAACTGTGCACGGGCAGTCTGAGCCACGGGCACCACCACATTGAGCAAGGCAAGGGAGGTGAGCCAAGGTAAGGCCAAAGCTCAGGAGAAGCAGAACGACACCAAGACCAAGACCACAAAGAGCAAAGGGGACGAAGGGGACCCCCTGGCAAGATCCTTGCCTGGAGATGGTTTTAGCAAACCCGGCAAGACCCTTGCCGTGGCAGCTCACCCCACACCTACGGAGTGAATCACCCTTGAGTCCACTGCCCCCATGGGGCAAGGATTCAGGAGACATCCCCGTGGTGGCATGCAGATCTTTGTGAAGGCATTCAAGATCAGATACACCCTTTAGAAGATGATGATCCTTGGCGGGATCCCAGCCAAGGAGGACCACAAGGACCCCGGCAGGAGCCTTGCCGGGGATGACAGCAGGCGCCACGGCAAGACCCTTGTCGGGGCCCCGGCAAGGCCCTTGCCAAGAACACCCGTAGGGCCACCGTCAGGCCCACGCCAGTCAAACCTCCACCGCCGTTCGCATGCAGCTGCCGACCCAACCAGCTGGGCAGGCACCTGCATGGCGGCATGTAGATCTTCGTGGAAACCCACCACTGCGCCACCTCAGCTGCCTGCCTGCCTACATGGCACCGCGGGCGCCGCTGGCCAGGGCGCGTGTCGACACGAGAGGGAGCGGCGACGTATGAGACAGGGCTCCCCCCCGTCCCCGATAAAGCAAGGACACCTGGGCAAGACGCATTAAATGCACCTTGTCATGTAATCTGAGGGATAACCTCACATCACTGTACCCTTTCCACCTCCTGTGTGCCACTGTGGCAACCCCTTTCCCATAAAAGGAGGCCCGAGGCAACCAGGAGGGGATTCGGCTTTTTGGAGCTCCTCACGCCCCATAGCTAGCTCAAGAACACAGATATACAATCCACCAAAGCAGGAGTAGGGTTTTACGCATCCTCGCGGCCTGAACCTGGATAAACGAACCGTGTGCTATCTGTTTGATCCGCTCTTCTCACAACCCCGCGCCCCGCAACCGTAGTAGGGATTCTTGTGATCCCATAGGTGTCGTTCCCACCGACATCTTTGGCGCGCCAGGTAGGGGGCGCAGTTGTGAGAATCGGCTTTATTAGTTAGTTCGGCGCTTCTTCATCGTCATGGCGCCCAAGAAGAAGACGACGGTGGCGGTTGGCCCGTCGGAAGCCAGACATCCCATCCCGACGTGGGCGAGCAGCGGACCGGTCGCAGAAAGGACCCGGAGCGCCGTTCGCGAACACCAACACCGTCCCAGCAGCCGGAGTTTGGGAGGCGGTGATGTTCGTGCGCCTGGTAACGGGCCGCACGCCGCCAAATCCAAAGACGGAGCCAGGCCCTCCGCGGGTGGCGCGGGGCCTTCCAAGATCGCTACCGCCCCGCTCGAAGGCGATGCGAGGGCCTCCAAGACTCCCACACCGACGCCGACGGCGCACTCCTCTCAATTTGCGCGCGACGAACGGCGCAATCACGCCGAAGACCCCGGGCGTCGCCGCGGGAAGAGCCCCGAGCACCACTCCCGGGAGGTAGAAGACCTACCCGCTGGCCGAGGCGCTGGTGAAGATGGCATGCGACCGCAGGGTCGTGATAGAGCTCCTTCTGACATGGTCAGAAATTGAAGCGCGTCGCGATCCGTGCAGGTTTCGCTGCCACCAACGCTAGCGGAAGCCCTGGCGCGCGCGCAGTTGCTCCTTGATTTTCCTCCCACTACGGGGAAACTCGACGAATGGAGAGCCACTATCCGAAGCCTTGTTGCGGTGGCCAACAATGATGAACCGAGTCCGGTGGAGCCCCCGGGTCGACGCTCCGACGGAGTCCCACGCACCAGTGGCAGGAAAGCCGGCGGCGCCGCGACCACGGTGCACTCGCCTCCTCCTCGCCCGGTACCGCGGACGACGAAATCTCCATAGCGTCATCCGACCCGCGGACCCACTGTGACCAGCGCCAAGTCCTTCAGGAACGAGAACATGAAGACGCTCGAACCACTATCGAGCGCCGGCGTAGAGCGCGCCACCACTCAGACAGGCGAGCAGGGCCTGCTGTGAACCACCCGGCACCGGAGAGCCCTGGAGGCCTACCTTACGAGGTAGGCTGTCCGGCTTTTACCCGTGAGCTGTGGCAGTTCCAGTGGCCCACTCACCGCACCTTCAAACCTGACGTGGGCGAAAAGTACAGCGGCAAGACCCACCCGTTTGAGTTCCTCAGCATCTACACCATTGCGATGCAAGCTGCCAGAGCCCGCGACGATAAGGTGCTTGCGAATTACTTTCCGTTGGTTCTTAAACCCAACGCCATGTCATGGTTGATGCACTTGCCAGTAGACTCTATTTCCTCCTGGTCGGATTTGTGCCATGAGTTTGTGGGTGCCTTCACTAGAGGCCACCAAGCCCATGGCCAAGCGAGCGACCTGCACGTCATTCCCCAGAAGGGAGGCGAGAGTCTCCGCAAGTATATACAGAGGTTCAGCCGGATACAATACAATATCCCTGATGTTCACCCTGCCGCCATCATCAGCGCGTTCCATCAAAACATGCGTAACCGCAAGATGCGCGAAGAGCTGGCAATGAACAAGGTGAAAGATGTAGCAGAACTCTATGTTCTTGCTGATAGATGTGCCCGGGCTGAAGAGGGAAGGAAGTACCCCGGCGAAGACGCCGGCGTGGAAACCGACTCCTCAGATGAAGATACTGCCGCCCCGGTGAAGAAGGGCCGACGCCGCAACAGGAAGCGCAAAGGTAAAGCCGTGCTTGCCGTCGAGGGATCTGATGACACCGGCTGCACCAAGAAAACCAAGGCAGATGACCCCGGCAAGGAAATTGCCGGATGTGTCACCTATCGGGCCTTGGCGGTTGCCAAGAAGCCAGGAAACTCCGACAAGCGATACTGCAAGATCCATCGCACCAAAGGCCACGCTCTCCAAGACTGCCGACAGGTTGAGCTCCTCGCTGAGAAGCAGATGGCTAAATATGAGAGGCGGGACAAGGAGAAGGGCCAAGATGGTGCTAAGGGGTCCGGCAAGAAGCGTGACGGCCAGGCGGGCCGTCGTGGCAAGGATAAACAATAGGAGAGGCCCGCCCGGGGCCGTGACAAAAAGCCAGAAGACGATGATCACGAAGAGGACGACAAATCCGATGACCTAGAGTTTCAGAAAGCTACAGAGGCCATGTGCGTCGACGGCGGCGCCTCGCTGCATACTTATCACCGCCAGCTTAAACAGTGGGCGCGAGAGATTACAGCTGCAGAGCCGTCGTTTGCTGCCCAAAGGCCGCTGAAGTGGTCCAGCACACCTATCATTTTTGACACCGAGGATCACCCTGATCGCACTACTGCGGTTGGGTGCTTGCCATTGTTGGTTTCACCAACAATACGCAACCTCAAGGTGACAAAGATGCTAGTCGATGGCGGGGCCGGTCTGAACTTGATCTCGCCTGCCATGATCGAGAAACTGCAGATTCCTGATGGAGACCTCGAAGAGACAGGCACGTTTCAGGGGGTCAACCCGGGAAGAAGCCAACCTAAGGGAAAGGTCACGCTGCCCGTGAATTTTGGAAGCGATCTGAACTACAGGACGGAGAGGATCGTGTTTGATGTTGCCAAGATCCCCTTGCCCTATAACGGGATCCTTGGCCGCCCAGCGCTGGCCAAGTTCATGGTGGCGTCACACTACGCCTACAACACCCTGAAGATGCCAGGACCTGTGACGATCATCACCATCCCCTCTGATAAGAAAGATGCGATGATTTGCGCTGACCAACTATACCAGCAAGCAGTTGCAGCAGCTGCCGCCACTAGGGCACTTGCTCCTGCCGCTGGGACCCCGGGAGGGAAGAAGAAGAAGACCAGTGAGACCTCGGATACCCACTCCGGCAAGCGCACCTCTTCGGAGTGTAGCGCTCCCGTCGAGGACGTGCCAGAGAGCTCCACCGGCGGAAACAAGAAGCCCAGGGCCATACCGCCGGGAACCGAGAAGGTTTCTGTCAATGAGGACGGCACGGGAGGGGCTTTCACCATAAGCTCCACCCTTGACGACAAATAGGAAGACGCGCTCGTCACCTCCCCGGGGGCAAATGTCGATGTGTTTGCATGGCAAGCTTTCGACATCCCCGGTGTTCCCAGGGAGGTGATTGAGCACCACCTTGCTGTCTGTCCTCATGCGCGGCCCGTCAAGGAGAAGGTCAGAAAGCAAGCTTTGGAACGACAAGAGTTCATCACAGAGGAGATCCGGAAATTAGAAGCAGCGGGTTTGGTAAGAGGAGTGCTCCATCCAACGTGGTTGGCCAATCCGGTCGCAGTGCGCAAGGCTAATGGGAAGTGGAGGCTGTGTATTGATTACACAGATATCAATAAGGCTTGTCCTAAGGACCCCTTCCCGTTGCCGCGCATCGACCAGATTGTTGACTCCACAGCTGGGTGTGATCTGTTGTCATTCCTCAATGCCTACTCCGGCTACCACCAGATCTTCATGACAAGAGAAGACGAAGAGAAAATAGCATTCATCACCCCATGTGGTACGTATTGTTTCATACGGATGCCTTTCGGGCTGAAGAGTGCTGGGTCGACGTTTGCAAGGGCGGTCCAGATTGGTTTTGAACCCCAGCTCCATAGAAATATGGAAGCTTATATGGATGACATAGTGGTCAAAACCAAGGACAGGGAAACCCTCATACCGGATTTGCAAGAAACATTTGCAAACCTGTGCAAGATCAATCTCAAGCTGAACCCTGAGAAGTGCGTCTTTGGCATCCCGTCCGGCAAACTTCTCCGGTTCTTTGTGTCACAGCATGGGATAGAGGCCAATCCGGACAAGATCAAAGCTATAGAGCAGATTGAAGCACCCAAGCGAATCAAGGATGTGCATCGGCTTGCTGGTTGCGTCGCCGCCATGGGCAGATTCATTTCCAGGTCTGCCGAGCGCGCCCTTCCCTTTTTCAAGATCCTGAAAAAGGCGAGCCCGATGGAGTGGATGCCAAAAGCCGAAGCAGCATTGCAAGATTTGAAGAAGTACCTCTCCTCCGCGCCAATACTAGTTGTGCCTAGGCCACAGGAGCCGTTGCTCCTATACCTGGCGGCAACAAACCAGGTGGTCAGCGCCGCACTAGTGGCGCAGAGAGAGGTTGACGATGAGGTAATGGCAGCGACAGAGCCCGACACCACCAATGCAGAGACGACACAACCAGTTGAAGTGCCGCCGAAGAAGAAAATGATGCAGCACCTGGTCTACTTTGTTAGTTCCCTCCTGCAAGGAGCTAGATCAAGGTACTCCGGCGTGCAGAAACTGCTCTTCGGCCTTCTTATGGCCTCGAGGAAGCTGCGTCACTACTTCCAGGCACACGAGATCACTGTCATCACTCGCCTCCCTCTGCAATGGATATTGCACAATCCAGATGCAACGGGAAGAATTGCGGAATGGGCACTGGAGCTGTCCAGCTTTGGCCTCAAGTTTGAAAGTACTTCGACGATTCAGAGCCGAGTCCTGGCGGAGTTCATTGTAGAATGGACCGCAACGCCTGACGAAGAAGCCCAAGAGACTGCTCTCCCCGGCAAGGAGGCAAGTTGCAGTTGGATCATGTACTTTGATGGAGCTTTCTCCTTACACGGCGCCGGGGCTGGCGTACTGCTTGTCACGCCCACCGGAGAGCACCTCAAGTACGTGATCCAGATGCACTTCCCCAGGGAGGTGTCAACAAACAATACGACAGAGTACGAAGGGCTGCTTGCCGGTCTTAGGATCGCGGCGGACCTCGGAATCAAGAAGCTCATCGTCAGGGGCGACTCGCAGCTCGTCGTCAAGCAAGTCAACAAGGACTACTAGAGCCCGTTGATGAAGGCCTACGTCGATGAAGTGAGAAAGCTGGAAGAGCGTTTTGACGGTATACGGGCTGAATACGTTCCCCGAGCGGAGAACGATATCACCGATTACCTGTCAAAACGCGCTGCCCTCAAGCTACCTGTGGAACCAGGTACCTTTGTGCTCCAGCTAACTCAGCCATCCGTTGATCCATCAACAGAGCAGAACAAGAGGAGGAAATCAGGACCCGGCAAGTACTTTCCCGCCGAGCTCTCCGGAGCCGCCGGCAAGGATGTTGCCGGGGACACTGAGCCCGCCACGGGATGGCTAGCTCCGGCGGAGCGTCAAGCTCTTGCCGTCGAGACAGCCGCTCCTATAGCGAAGGAAATGCCTTTAGTCCTCGCCGTCGAGCCCCAGGCTCCAGCGTGGTCACAGCATACCGTCCGATTCCTCCAAACAGGGGAACTTCCTGAAGAGCAGGAAGAAGCAGAAAAAGTAGCCCGTCGCTCTACCATGTACCAGTTCGTCGATGACGTCCTATACAGAAAAAGGCCGAACGGTGTGAAATTGAAGTGTATCCCTCGGGAGGAAGGACCGGAGCTGTTGGCGGAGACACACGGAGGCATATGTGGATCCCACATCGGGTCAAGAGCCCTTGCCGGCAAGGCATTGCGGCAAGGCTTCTTCTGGCCCACCGCCCTCCAGGATGCGACGACACTAGTCACCAGGTGTGAAGCGTGTCAGTTCTATTCAAAGAAGCTTCATCAGCCAGCTCAAGCCCTTCAAACCATTCCTCTCTCCTGGCCCTTCTCGGTCTGGGGGCTCGACATACTGGGCCCTTTCCCTCGCACTGTCGGGGGCTTTGAGTACTTGTACGTTGCAATCGACAAGTTCACAAAGTGGCCGGAGGTGGAGGTAGTGAGGAAGGTCACAGCTCAGTCAGCCGTGAAGTTCTTCAAGGGACTAGTGTGCCGTTTTGGTGTACCCAACAGGGTCATCACCGACAACGGCACACAGTTCACAAGCCGCACCTTCATGCAATATATCCAAGACCTCGGCAGCAAAGTCTGTTTCGCTTCCGTTGCTCACCCACGAAGCAATGGTCAAGCTGAGAGGGCAAACGCTAAAGTACTGCGAGGCTTAAGGACCAAGACCTTTGACAGGCTGCACAAGAGTGGAAGGCGCTGGATTGGTGAGTTGCCGATGGTTCTTTGGTCGATCAGGACGATGCCAAATCGAGCCACCGGCCAGACACCCTTTGCCCTGGTATACGGGGCAGAAGCAGTTCTCCCCACTGATCTCATATACGGGTCACCTCGAGTGCTCGCTTATGATGAGCTTGAGCAAGAGCAACTACGGAAAGATGACACAATGCTCCTTGAGGAAGATTGTCTTCGGGCGGCTGTGAGAGCAGCATGCTACCAGCAAGCCTTGCGCCGCTACCATAGCCGCAAGGTTCATGCCCAAAGCCTTGAGGAAGGCGACCTTGTCCTTCGGTGCGTTCAATAGGACAAGAATTCCAACAAGTTGATGCCAAAGTGGGAAGGCCCTTATCGGGTAATACGACCAGGCCCGGCGCAGTCCGCCTAGAGACCAAAGATGCCGTTCCGGTGAGTAACTCCTGGAACATTGAGCATCTTCGCAAGTTTTACCCGTGAGGCGCGGCTTGCCGGGCCCCCCGGCAAGCCACCTTTTGTACAAGCATTGCCGATGATGCATGTAACCCTTTGTACAAAGCCATGCGCAGACCCTGATCATAAATAAATGAAGCGCTGGCGCCCTAAGTTATAGCATGCATCCTAGGTCGAGTCTCGTCCTTGGTTAGGGTTGATAGTGCTTAGCGGCGACTAGCCCCTAGCTTAGAGGTCGAGTGTGCATCTCTTTGTCTTTCTTTTGTCTTCTTTGGTTCACAGGACACATGGATATCCGTGCCGAACCACTTGGGGACGAAAAGAAGATGAATAGACCAGCATCTAGCCCCCGGCAAGCCAGCATTGCCGGGGGCTGCAAGAGCAAAGATTCACCCACGTCGAACCAGGGTTGCCAGGGGCTGCATCTTCAGATAAGTTCTTCATTCCTTATCATGCATTCCATTATGGACTGAGGTATGTGAAACCTCGTTTTCCCCTAAGCTACCGTGCTCCCATAACTCTAGGCCCTAGGGCTCGTTCCTGGGACCAAGTTTGGTCGTAGTCGCGGCAGCGAAAGGATGAAACAAGGAGCAAGAACCCGCCTCATCCCTGCCTCCGCCAAAGGCGTGAGGAAGGTCGAGCGAAGTGGGAAGACGGCAAGGCCTGTTGCCGGGCAAGGAAATGTTTATCTTAAAAGATATCAAGGATTTACTCCTTGTCGTGGGTTCTACCCACAAACAAATGACCTGGCAAGCATCCCTTTTTCATTAAAAATATTCCACTCAGGTACAGTCCATAGGGAATGAAAAACATGAATGATGGGATTACAAGTTTTAAATTCAGCAAAGGCCCGAAGGCTTACAAAGTAAAAAGAGATAAGGTGCCTGTAATCCCTTTCTTGTCCCTCTCCTCAGGAGGCAGGTCAAGGAGGCGAAAGAGACAAAAGGAGCACCTAGGCAAGCTACGGGTGGCAGAAGACACCAAGAGAACATCTTGGTGGCCGTCCAAAGGATGGATGGTGATGGAGGCGCCGGAAGCAGAGCTCAAAGATGAGGCGGCAGCACGTCAGCACGCGTCGAAGGCGTCGGTGCCAGCGTACTCCGACTTGATGGCCTTGCCGCTCGCCCTCTTCCTCTTCCGCAACCTCCCAACGCCAGCCGCCCAAGGAGACGACCCCGAGAAGTTTAGGGAGCCGGCGACGCGGACGATGGGGTCGCCGGTGCCGCACGGAGCGGCACCCGACACCTAATCGGACCTGTCATCCTGCCGCCTACTAACCTCATCGTCGCTGCCGCTGTCCTCCTCGTCACTCCCGCCCGAGGAGGAGTCTTCACTATCAGAAGAGCTCTCCATGTAGCACCTTGCACGGGTCCCAAAGCACCCGAAGACCTTGACGGAGAGAAGGCCACCCTCCATCAGCTTAAAATGGAGAGTGAGCCCCTCCATCAAAGGTGGATATGGGCAAACGTCTTCCATCCCCGACGGAGATACATCACATGAGGGGCGGGGAAGTCGACGCGGGCCCGCGTGCCACTGATCCCGCAGCCCCTCATGCGCAGCCACAACAACTCCGGCGGATCCAGCTCCATCTCCCACGTGAATGGAGTCGGGAGACAAAGCCGACGGCGAGGCGGCTGGCGCAGCCTGACGAAGAACTCGCAAGGGTCATCCCCATTGTGGGCCTCCATGGGGGCAGGAACTGCCGGTGGAGGCGAGGCCGGCGCGCCGCCCCGTCCTCCTCTTCCCCGAGCGCCTCGGCCTCGCCCACGGCCTCGCCCCCTCCCCCTTCCCCTCGCGGCTGGCTCTGCCGCCGCGGGTGCAGGAGAAGGAGGGACGCGTTGTCGAGCGGCGACCCTCGCCGCCATCGTTGAAGGACCAGGATTCCCTCTCTCCATGGCGGATGGAAGGGGGGAGCAGAAGCTGAAGGAGGGAGAAGATGAAGGAATGCGGGACGCCATCCCCCTCCCGCTCTTTATAAAGGAACGGAGTGGGGGCTCGGCCGCCCCGCTCAGCCAATCAAGACGCGGAAGGCGCAGGGAACTGGGACCGACCCGCCACCCCAGCCCGCGGCGGCCCGGTTTCCCGCCTCCACCGTTCGCCACCCCAAGCGCATGAGAGCCACGTGGCGGACGTGCAGGACCGAGGCGACGGGTGAGGCGACCTCTCCCCACCCCATGATCGTGGGGAGTGGACGCCTTGAAGACCATGCCTCGGCCCTGTTCAGTAAATGGGTCGCGCCTCCACGCCTCCCTCCATTTATGGGAATGGCGCGAACCACCCACTTTACTACGACGTGACGCATGCATGCAGAGCTCAGCCCCACGCATGCCGCCCATGTCACACACGCCTCCCCATGCTGCGCCATGCACAGGAAGCATGGGAAGCGCAGCGCGCGAAGAGACTTACCGCGGTGAAAACTGCCCCGCCTGCCCGCGCATCGTTTTTGGGCCTAGCCCAATGACGCGATTGCGCTTACGTGTGGCCCAAGCCCGGGGGCTCTTGTCGGTGTACAAAAAGAGGGGTACACTTTTTTGTACCCCTATAACTGTGCACGGGCAGTCTGAGCCACGGGCACCACCATACTGAGCAAGGCAAGGGAGGTGAGCCAAGGTAAGGCCGAAGCTCAGGAGAAGCAGAACGACGCCAAGACCAAGACCACAAAGAGCAAAGGGGACGAAGCGGACCCCCCGACAAGATCCTTGCCTGGAGACGGTTTTAGCAAACCCGGCAAGACCCTTGCCGTGGCAGCTCGCCCCACACCTACGAAGTGAGTCACCCTTGAGTCCACTGCCCCCATGGGGCATGGATTCGGGAGACATCCCCGTGGTGGCATGCAGATCTTTGTGAAGGCATTCGAGATCAGATACACCCTTTAGAAGATGATGATCCTTGGCAGGATCCCAGCCAAGGAGGACCACAAGGCCCCCGGCAAGAGCCTTGCCGGGGATGACAGCAGGCGCCATGGCAAGACCCTTGCCGGGGCCCCAGCAAGGCCCTTGCCAAGAACACCCGTAGGGCCACCGTTAGGCCCATGCCAGTCAAACCTCCACCGCCGTTCGCATGCAGCTGCCGACCCAACCAGCTGGGCAGGCACCTGCGTGGCGGCATGCAGATCTTTGTGGAAACCCACCACTGCGCCACCTCAGCTGCCTGCCTGCCTACATGGCACCGCGGGCGCCGCTGGCCAGGGCGCGTGTCGACACGAGAGGGAGCGGCGACGGATGAGACAAGGCTCTCCCCCGTCCCCGATAAAGCAAGGACACCTGGGCAAGACGCATTAAATGCGCCTTGTCATGTAATGCGAGGGATAACCTCACATCACTGTACCCTTTCCACCTCCTGTGTGCCACTATGGCAACCCCTTTCCCATAAAAGGAGGCCCGAGGTGACCAGGAGGGGGATTCAGCTTTTTGGAGCTCCTCACGCCCCATAGCTAGCTCAAGAACACAGATATACAATCCACCAAAGCAGGAGTAGGGTTTTACGCATCCTCGCGGCCCGAACCTGGATAAACGAACCGTGTGCTATCTGTTTGATCCACTCTTCTCACAACCCCGCGCCCCGCAACCGTAGTAGGGATTCTTGTGATCCCATAGGTGTCGTTCCCACCGACAACTATGTTGAAAGATGATAGTAGAAATGATGCAGATTGGATCCATGATCTGAGAATTATCCTCATTGCTGCACAGAAGAATTATGTCCTTGATGCACCGCTAGGTGACGGGCCTATTGCAGGAGCAGATGCAGATGTTATAAACATTTGGCAAGCTCGGTATGATGACTACTTGATAGTTTAATGCATCATAATTTAGGGCTTAGAACCGGGACTTCAAAAAAGTTTTTGAACGCCACAGTGCATATAAGATGTTCTAAGAGTTGAAATTAGTATTTCATACTCATGCTCGTGTTGAGAGGTAGGAGATCTCTGACAATACTTTTCCTACAAGATGGAGGAGAATAGCTCAACCAGTGAGCATGTGCTTAGATTGTCTGGGTACTACAATTGCTTGAATCAAGTGGGAGTTAATTTTCCAGATAAGATAGTAATTGACAAAGTTCTCTAGTCACTATCACCAAGTTGCTAGAACTTAGTGATGAACTATAATATGCAAGGGATGACGAAAGTAATTCCCAAGCTCTTCGCGATGCTGAAATCAGCGAAGGTAGAAATCAAGAAATAGCATCATGTGTTGATGGTTAACAAGACCACTAGTTTCAAGAAAAAGGCAAAGGGAAAGAAAGAGGAACTTCAAAGAAGAATAGCGAGCAAGTTGCTGCTCCCATGAAGAAGCCCAAAGCAATACCCAAGCCTGGAACTGAGTGCTTCTACTGCAAAGGAAATGGTCACTGGAAGTGGAACTGCCCTAGATACTTGGCGGATAAGAAGGATGGCAAAGTGAACAAAAGTATATTTGATATACATGTTATTGATGTGTACTTTACTAGTGTTATAACAACCCCTTAGTATTTGATACTGGTTCAGTTGCTAAGAGTAGTAACTCAAAATGGGAGTTGCAAACTAAACAGAGACTAGTTAAGGGAGAGGTGATGATGTGAGTTGGAAGTGATTCCAAGGTTGATAAGATCACTATCGCACACTACCTTTACCTTCAGGATTAGTGTTGAACCTAAAATAAATGTTATTTGGTGTCTGCGTTGAGCACAATATGATTGGATCATGTTTATTGCAATACGATTATTCATTTAAGTCGAAGAATAATTGTTATTCTGTTTACATGAATAAAACCTTCTGACGTCATACACCCAAGGTGAATGGTTTATTGAATCTCGATCATAGTGATACACATATTCGTAATATTGAAGTCAAAAGATGCAAAGTTAATAATGATAGTGCAACTTATATGTGGCACTGCCGTTTAGGTCATATTGGTGTAAAGCGCATGAAGAAACTCCATGCTGGCTTCTGGAATCAATTGATTATGAATCATTTGATGCTTGCGAACCATGCCTCATGGGCAAGATGACTAAAACTTCATTCTCTGGAACAATGGAGCAAGCAACTGACTTATTGGAAATAATACATACTGATGTGTGCAATCCGATGAGTGTTGAGGCTCGCGGAGGGTATCGTTATTTTCTGACCTTCATAGATGATTTGAGCATATATGGGTATATCTACTTGATGAAACATAAGTCCGAAACATTTGAAAAGTTCAAAGAATTTCAGAGTGAAGTGGAAAATCATCATAACAAGAAAATAAAGTTTCAGCGATCTAATCGTGGAGGAGAATATTTGAGTTACGAGTTTGGTGTTCATTTGAAACAATGCGGAATAGTTTCGCAACTCACGCCACCTGGAACACCACAGCGTAATGGTGTGTCTGAACGTCATAACCGTACTTCATTAGATATGGTGCGATCTATGATGTCTCTAACCGATTTATCACTATCGTTTTGCGGTTATGCATTAGAGATAGCTGCATTCACATTAAATAGGGCACCATCTAAATTCGTCGAGATGACACCATATGAACTATGGTTTAGCAAGAAACCTAAGCTCTCGTTTCTTAAAGTTTGGGGCTATGATGCTTATGTGAAAAAGTTTCAACCTGATAAGCTCGAACCCAAATCGGAGAAATGTGTCTTCATAGGATACCCAAAGGAAACTGTTGGGTACACCTTCTATCACAAATTCGAAGGCAAGATATTAATTTCTAAGAATGGATCCTTTCTAGAGAAGAAGGTTCTCTCGAAAGAAGTGAGTGGGAGGAATGTAAAACTTGATGAGGTAATTGTACCATCTTCCAAATTGGAAAGTAGTGTTGGGGAACGTAGTAATTTCAAAAAAATTCCTACGCACACACAAGATCATGGTGATGCATAGCAACGAGAGGGGAGAGTGTTGTCTACGTACCCTCGTAGACTGGCAACGGAAGCGTTGACACAACATAGAGGAAGTAGTCATACATCTTCCCGATCCGACCGATCCAAGTACCGAACGTACGGCACCTCCGAGTTCTGCACACGTTCAACTCAGTGACGTCCCTTGAGCTTTGATCCAGCCGAGTGTTGAGGGAGAGTTTCGTCAACACGACGGCGTGATGACGGTGATGATGTTCTACCGACACAGGGCTTCGCCTAAGCACCGCTACGATATGACCGAGGTGGAATATGGTGGAAGGGGGCACCGCACACGGCTAAGGAACGATCACGAAGATCAACTTGTGTGTCATGGGGTGCCCCCTTGCCCCCGTATATAAAGGAGGGAGAGGGGGAGGTGCGACCGACACTAGGGGTGCGCCTGGAGGAGTCCTACTCCCACCGGGAGTAGGACTCCCCCCTCTTGCCTTGTTGGAGAAGGAAAGGGGAAGGGGGAAAGAGGAAGGCGGGCGCCGCCCCCCTACCTTGTCCTATTCGGACTAGGGGGGAGGGGGCGCGCGGCCTGCCCTGGCCGGCCCTCCTCTTCTTCCTTAGGGCCCATGTAGGCCCATTAACCCCCCCCGGGGGGGTCCGGTAACCCCCGGTACTCCAGTAAAATCCCGATTTCACCCGGAGCGTTTCCGATATCCAAATATAGGCTTCCAATATATCAATCTTTATGTCTCGACCATTTCGAGACTCCTCGTCATGTCCGTGATCATATACGGGACTCCGAACAACCTTCGGTATGTCAAAACACAAAAAATGCTAATTACGATTGAGGGAGTCCTGGATTAGGGGGTGTTCGGATAGCCGGACTATACCTTCAGCCGGACTCCTGGACTATGAAGGTACAGGATTGAAGACTTCGTCTCGTGTCCGGAGAGGACTTTCCTTGGCATGGAAGGCAAGCTTGGCGATACGGATATGCAGATCTCCTACCATTGTAACCGACTGTGTAACCCTAACCCTCTCCGGTGTCTATATAAACCTGAGGGTTTTAGTCCGTAGGACAACATAGACAACAACAATCATACCATAGGCTAGCTTTTAGGGTTTAGCCTCTCTGATCTCGTTGTAGATCTACTCTTGTAATACCCATACCATCAATATTAATCAAGCAGGACGTAGGGTTTTACCTCCATCGAGAGGGCCCGAACCTGGGTAAAACTTCGTGTCCCTTGCCTCCTGTTACCATCCGGCCTAGACGCACAGTTTGGGACCCCCTACCCGAGATCTGCCGGTTTTGACACCGACATTGGTGCTTTCATTGAGAGTTCCTCTGTGTCATTGCCGTCAGGCTTGATGGCTCCTACGATCATCGATAGCGATGCAATCCAGGGTGAGACCTTCCTCCCCGGACAGATCTTCGTCTTCGGCGGCTTCGCACTGCGGGCCAATTCACTTGGCCGTATGGAGCAGATCGAAAGCTACGCCCCTGGCCGTCAGGTCATATTTGGAAGTTTAAACCACATGGCTGACATCCGCGGGGACTTGATCTTCGACGGATTCGAGCCACTGCCAAGCGCGCCGCACTATCCCGGCGAGCATGATCTAGCTCTGCCGCCAAACTGTGCCCTGGAGGCCGCACCCGCGTTGGCTTCGACCCTTAAGTCGGAGCCAACTGCGCTGATCATGGATGGGCGGTTGGACGCCACCTCGGGGGCTGCGATCCCAACGGTGATTGAGCCGAACACCAGCCCCGCACTCTACGAGACTCGTGACTCCAAGGAGCCGGACTCCTCTCCGGACTCCGAACCCTCCGCGCCCATGCCGATCGAATCTGATTGGGCGCTGATCATGGAGTTTACTGCCGCGGACATCTCTCAGCACTCGCCTTTCGGCGATATTCTGAAGACACTGAAGTCTCTCTCTTTATCAGGAGAGCCCTGGCCGGACTACGGTCAGCAAGGTTGGGGTACGGATGATGAAGAAATTCAAACCCCACCCACCACCCACTTTGTAGCCACTGTTGACTATTTAACCGACATGCTCGACTTCGACTCCGAAGACATCGACGGTATGGACGCCGATGAAGAACCAGCGCCTATTGGGCCCTGGAATGACACCTCGTCATATGACGTATACATGGTGGACGCACCAAAAGATGACGTCGAGGAGCGGAAGGACGCACCGAAAGCTTGTTCCCTCGAAAAGCAATCAAAGCGGCGACACAAGCGCCGCTCCAAATCCCGCCTCGATAGAAATAGTGATCACACAGACCCAACGCTGGAGCAAGGCGAACCGCTGCCGGACAACGGCAATCCGGATAATCAAACCGAACAAACAAATTCTATCAAGGATAATGGTCCGGACGACATAACTCCGGACAGGCACCCGGAGCAGCAGAATGCCCGTAAAAGGCTTGTTGCCACCGCGAGGAGTCTTAAAAAGCAGAAGCAAAGGCTCAAGGCCGCGCAAGACACACTCCAAATCAGATGGAGTAAAATGCTCAACACTGCAGCGAGGTACGGCGACAATCGCCCCTCCAAGAGCTACCCAAAGCGGAAGCTGCTACCCGAATTCAATGAGGAGGCCTCAGACCCCCCACAACCAAATATCAAAGCAGCCACCTGGTTGGATAGACGACCCCTCTACCAACACAGAGCGGCATACAACGCCGCTCACAATACAACACGCGACCCACGCGAGGGCTCGCACCCAAAGGACGGGGCAACAAGATCCATCTATGGACCACGCAAGCGCGCCCCAACATACAATGCAACTCAACAAACATCCGAACAACGCGGAACACCCAGCTACAGGGGTGCCGCACACCCCCTATGTTTCACCGATGAGGTGCTAGACCATGAATTTTCAGAAGGATTCAAGCCCGTAAAACATAGAGGCATACGACGGAACAACAGACCCCGGGGTCTAGATTGAGGACTACATCCTTCATATCCATATGGCTCGAGGAGACGATCTCCACGCCATCAAGTACTTACCCCTCAAGCTCAAAGGGCCAGCTTGTCACTGGCTCAAAGGCCTCCCCGAAAGCTCCATTGGAAGTTGGGAAGAGCTCGAAGACGCCTTTCGGGCAAATTTTCAAGGGACTTATGTCCGACCTCTGGATGCAGACGATTTGAGTCACATAACTCAACAGCCCGGAGAGTCAGCCCGAAAGCTTTGGAATAGGTTTCTTACTAAAAAGAACCAGATTGTCGACTGTCCGGACGCCGAAGCCTTGGCAGCTTTCAAGCATAGCGTCCGTGACGAATGGCTCGCCAGACACCTCGGCCAAAATAAGCCGAGAACGATGGCCGCATTAACACACCTCATGACCTGATTTTGCGTGGGTGAGGACAGCTGGCTAGCCAGATGTAGCACTAACGACCCCAGTACATCTGAAGTTAGAGATGGAAATGGGAAATCACGGCGCAACAGCAATAACAAACGCCGGAATAAAGAAGACAGCACGAAGGGCATGGCAGTAAATGCCGGATTCAAAAGCTCTCGGCCAGTTCAAAAGCCGCCCCCTAAAGGCACCAGGGATGAACTGTCTAGCCTGAACAGAATTCTGGACCAAGTATGTCAGATCCATAGTACCCCTGGTAAACCTGCTAATCATACCCACAGAGAATGTTGGGTCTTCAAGCACTCCGGCAAGCTCAACGCCGTACACAAGGGGGAGGATACACCAAGTGAATATGAGGACGAGCCCCCCAAGCAAGACACGGGGGAACAAAAGAAATTTCCACCAGAAGTCAAAACAGTAAACGTGTTACACGTGATCAAGGGAAAAAACAACGCGGCGCTCCCAGAAAAATATACCCAAGTGCCTGTCACCGCGAAGTCCTGCCACTGGTCGTCTCAACCGATCACTTCCGACAATCGCGATTACTCAGCAAGTATCCAGCATGCAGGATGGGCTGCCCTGGTTTTAGACCTAGTAATTGGCGGATACCACTTCACACGAGTCTTGATGGATGGCGGCAGTAGCCTAAACCTAATATATCAGGATACAATCCGCGGGATGGGGTTAGACCCAACACAAATTCGCCATAGCAATACTACCTTGAAAGGAGTAACGCCAGGCCCAGGGGCTCGTTGTACGGGCTCCCTCCTACTACAAGTTATATTCGGCTCCCCCGATAACTTCCGTCGCGAGCATTTAACTTTCCACATCGCTCCGTTTCAAAGTGGGTATCAAGCACTACTCGTACGCGAAGCCTTCGCTCGCTTTAATGCAATACCACACTACGCCTCCCTCACACTCAAGATGCCTGGTCCACGTGGCATCATTACAGTGCA
The DNA here is from genome assembly GCA_034509565.1 of Triticum monococcum. Classification (NCBI taxonomy): domain Eukaryota; kingdom Viridiplantae; phylum Streptophyta; class Magnoliopsida; order Poales; family Poaceae; genus Triticum; species Triticum monococcum. The sequence goes on along the minus strand of CM067843.1, from coordinate 57,051,652 downwards.
CGGAAATATCAAGCGATCTTTGCGCGTCGAAGAGAGTGAGGCTGCCTTGGCAGCCGCACACTAAAGGCGCCCGGACCAGCGAAAGCATCCAATAGGTCGTCAAGACCTCAGACACAACTAATCGAGTCCGGCGCCGCTACTTATACCGAATAAATGGTCACACCCCTATTTGTCAATACAAGGGGCTCAACGCACGCAGACAAGTGGAAATTTCTTCTCATCTTGAATTATGCATGGTTTCTTTAAACTATCTTTTGCACGACAACTTTTTCACCTAAATTCCTCTCTTTTACAGACGATCATCGTGCTACACCCATCCAGGATACGACACAACGGAGACACAGGCGCAGACATGCAGCAGGGACCCGTTCCAAGGATTCCTTTTAGATTAAGACCCTGCGTAAACCTTTTTTACTATCTCTTATTGATACATATCCACCGAAGGATGCTGCCGTCTTGGCATGTGGCCACGCCAGAACAATGCACGTACCTGGATAGAAGGGGCTTCTTACAAAGGCCATTATTTAGGCCCGGTTTATACCACTAAGACCGAATACCTTAGGGAGTGTTCGGCGTCGCGAGTTCGGCCTTATATGCATCAGCTCCGAATCATTGTCTTTGGTCAAATGTTGGGTTTGCCCGGCTCCTGTGTTTTGGTGCCTTACGTTCCGCTTTACCGGCTAAGGTAGCACCAGGAGAACTACTGCGATTGTGCCCTAGTTCATCCGGACGAGCACCTCAGTAGAGAAAGCCGAAAACTGACTGTCATGATATAGCGTGAGACTGGTCAACCACTCGATGACCTGTCGGAATGTTAGAATTCCTCTGCCTTGACGAAGGGCCGTTTTCCGGCCAGGCATGTACGCACCCCGGGATCGAGAGAGTGCGGAGCCACCAGGGGCTATCTAGTAGCCCCACTATCAAACTCCTATGGCTTAGTGAAAGTGCTAAAGCATTATAGTCCGGTTGCCTCGCTCGCTCCGCTATCACCTCCTTAATAGGACCAAGACATTGGGTTAAGTGTGAACGTGTGTTTTTGCGAGCACCTCCGCATTATATGCGTGAGGGTTGAAGCCGACGGCTGCAATCTTTCAGGTTATACACATGTATACATAAACGGCCGCCCAGGAGGCATCATATTACTTTCAGGCAAAAGTATAAAAATAGCCTTATAAAAATTTATAAAAGCATTTCGCTTACAATGAGATTACATATCACTCAAACATAATATTTTTTGAGCATTGGGTCTCTATCAAACGACCACCCTCAAGAACTTCTTCAAAGTAGTGCTCAACAGCCCTTCGACCTATGGCCGAATCCCGCGCTGCAACAGTGGTAGCATCCATCTCCACCCAGTATGCTTTAACACGGGCAAAGGCCATCCGTGCACCCTCTATGCACGCCGACCTCTTCATCGCATTAATGCGTGGCACCATGTCAAGGAACTGCTGCACTAAGCCGAAATAGCTGTTCGGTTTTGATCTTTCCGGCCATAGCTGATCCACAACAGACCTCATGGAGAATCCGGACAACCTATTTAGTTCGGCCCATTCGGCTAATTGGTCACTCAGTGAAAGCGGACACTCGGGAGAATGGAATTGTCTCCAAAACAGCCGGTCTACTTCACGGTCCGTCTGACCCTGAAAATACTTGGCCGCATCGGTAGCGCTCGCCGCCAAATCCATATATACATGCTCCGAACTCCACAGCCGATCCAGAGGGGCATATCATGGATCTCCGAACTTCCTCCGCAACATAAAGGATTTCCCAGCTACAATATCCCCGGCTTCCCGCAGCTCCTCCTTCTTTGCCCTCATAGCAGAGCGGAGGTCCTTTCTCGTCGCAGCAGCCTTCTCAAGGTCCGATGCCTTCGCTTGGTTTTCCTTTTCGAGAACCCGGCAACGGTCGGAAGCGGCTTTTAATTCTATGGCCATCTTGGCCATCTTGTCTCGGCTCTCGCCATGCGCGGCCTTCTTGGCTTGCAACTCTTCGGCCGCCTTTAAAGCAGCCGCATTACCCAACCTCGCTTGTTCCTTGGCTCGGGCAAGTTCTGCCCGCAAGGCTTCAACAGTGGCAGCTCCATCTGCAGTCACAACATGTTAAAGATACTGGCATCATGCTGCTCTTCCTATGTGGCGTTTACCAGATAAGGACACTTACCCTGTGCCTCGTCAAGCCTTTTGTTAACAAGCTCGATGTCGGCGTCTGCCGCATCCAACTGCCGTTCTAAATGGGCAAACTCGCTAGTCCGGCTAGCCACCGGAGCTTCCATCACCTGCAAATAGAGGCAGTATGGTTATTACCTGGGAATATGATCCTCTGTTCGTCATCGTTTCCGACGACAACCAAAGTCTCAGGGGCTACTATCTACACAGGGCACACCTAGCATGTGCAGGACTATCATACATTCTTTTACGTACCTCAAAGCCTGTTAGTAGACTCATAAAAGCTTCATGCAGTCCGCTTTCGGCGAACGATATCCTCTCCATCACCGTATTCATCAGCACACGGTGTTCATCTGAGATGGCCGCTCGCCCCACCAACTCCCTCAGAACATCCGATCGCACACTAGACGGTGCCGGACTCTTTTGTCTGCTCTCTTCGGGAGCCGGACACTGGGAGCTTCGGGGGTCAATGGGATTATCTTCTGGCCTCACCGGACTCGGAGAGGCCCTCCGCGACGACACTTCAGGGTCGCCCGCTTCCGGAGCGGAGGAGTCCGGAGGAGGCGTTTCACTCTCCATCATCTCTAGAAGAAGATCCCCCGAAGACGAGCTCATTTGAGAGGGGCTAAGGCCCAAACTGCAAAGATATATGCGGTGGTTATTTTCTCAAAAGAAAAAGATGGCATATCTGTACTATTAAAGTATTTCGGGTCACTTACGACTCGCGGGAGAATTGATCCCCCTGCGGACTTTGTGCGGCAACATCACCCCCCAGGGTAGGACCCTCCATGGGAGACTTCTTCTCCCGTTTGGAAGCTCCGGCTCCCGAATCCCTGCACGCAGTCCTTTTCCTCTTCTGGTCGTCTTCCTTCAAGGGGATGCTCGCTCCCTCGGTTAGAATGGGCAGCGTTGGGGACCCGCGTCCGCCCGTATTATCCTCCACGGTATCTTCCTTCAAGGGCTCCGGCCAAGGTGCGGTCTGGAGCATCTTTTCCAATACCGGATTTTCCAAACCCTCAGGGAGGGGGGCCGAACACCGAATCAACTTCGCCTTTGTTAGCCAGTCCTGGTCAAAAAGCGAACTCTCAGAGATAACTTCGTAACAAATGAGAGATAGTATATTCGGCCGGAAGATTCCTTACCTGTTCGGCGGCGCAGTTACTGCTCAGGCCCACGTCCTCGGTGATTTCCGAACACTCTACCTGAGGTCCAAAGAATGACTAGTACATTTCCTCGTGCGTCAGGCCGAGGAAATTTTGAATGGCACGCAGTCCCTCGGGATTGAACTCCCACAAGCGAAGGGGCCGGCGTTTGCAGGGCTGGACTTGACGGACCAGCATAACTTGTATTACCGCAACCAAACTGAAATCTCCATTAAAGAGATCTCGAATGCGGCTTTGCAGTATAGGCACATCCTTGGCTGGACCCCAGCTCGGTCCTTTGCTAATCCATGACATCAGTTGTGGTGGAGGGCCCGAGCGGAAAATGGGGGCGGTCGCCCACTTGGCACTTCTAGGAGCCGTGATGTAAAACCACTCATGTTGCCACAATTCAGACACCTCTGGAATGGAACCTTTGGGCCATGAAGCTCCCGTCATCTTGCGTATTGAGGCACCTCCACACGCCGCCTGTTGCCCCTCGATCATCTTCGACTTTACTTCAAAGGTCTTGAGCCATAGGCCAAAGTGAGGGGTAACCTGGAGGAAGGCCTCGCACATGACAATAAATGTCATGATATGAAGAAAGGAGTCCAGAGCTAGATCATGGAAATCTAGCCCGTAGTAAAACATCAAGCCCTTGACGAAAGGATCCAGAGCAAGGCCTAGACCTCGGAGGAAGTGGGAGATGAACACGACGCTCTCGTTGGGTTCGGGGGAGGGGACGGCCTGCCCCCGGGGAGGCAGCCGATGCAAAATCTCGGTGGTCAGATATCTGGCCTCCCTCAACTTTTTGATGTCTTCTTCCATGATGGAGGAAGGCACCCATCGGCCTTGAAGGCTAGATCCGGACATGATTGAAGGTTCGGAGCACCTGACCTAAACTTTGGGCGTTTGAGCTTGAGGTGGTGGAAGGATTCGACTGAGCACAGGAGGGAAAAATAAAAGTCTTGTCCCTTTATAAAGAGGGTGGATATCAAGCGTCCTCTCCGTGTCTGTCGGTGTCAAAACCGGCGGATCTCGGGTAGGGGGTCCCGAACTGTGCGTCTAGGCGGATGTAACAGGAGACAAGGGACACAATGTTTTACCCAGGTTCGGGCCCTCTTGATGGAGGTAAAACCCTACGTCCTGCTCGATTAATATTAGTGATATGGGTAGTACAAGAGTAGATCTACCACGAGATCAAGGAGGCTAAACCCTAGAAGCTAGCCTATGGTATGATTGTTGTATATATTGTATCTCTATCGACTAGCCTGGCCTCAGTTTATATAATGCACCGGAGGCCTAGGATAACAAGAGTCCTAGCCGAATACGCCGGTGGGGAGAAGTCCTTGTCTTGATCGCCAAGTCTTGTGGAATCTTCCTTGTATGCGGCAGCCGTCCGAACTGGCCCATGAGTATACGGCCACGGGGGTCCTCGGCCCAATCTAATAGATCGGGAGACGACGTGGTGAGTACCCCCTAGTCCAGGACACCGTCAGTAGCCCCCTGAACCGGTCTTCAAGTTAGGGACGCTCCTCGATTCTTCCAAACTGTTCTTCATCTTCGGTTGCCGGTCTTGAAAACTGGTTCAACAAATCTTCTTTATCTTCGATCTTGAGGATCGCCGAAATGCATTCGACGAGTTTACATGTCAGGTATCCGAGGAGCCCCTTTAAGTTTGCGGCCTTTATCAATGCCTTGTTTATTTTTATGACACACCTCGGGTTTGAAGTTGTTCCCGGGAGGCAGGGTCCTCTTGCGTCCGAGCTCCAACGCCGGACTGCATTCGAGGTATCTTTTGCAGCCGAGCACCAACGCCGGACCGCTTCCCAGCTCTAGCGCAGGAATGTATCCAAGCTCCAACGCCGGACTATGTATCCGAGCTCCAACGCTGGACTGTATATCTGAGCTCCAATGCCGAAATATATCCGAGCTCCAATGCCGGACTGTGTCCAGGCTCCAATGCCGGACTATATCCGAGGTGTCATATCACCTTGGTTCAAAAAAGTTGAAGGAGTTTAGCCGAGCTTAATGCCGGAAATGCCCTCTATGGAGCCAGCCACTAGCGCCCGAGCTTTATGCCGGACTGCTGCCGAGGTGGTGCACCACCCCGACTATGGGCCGATTTTTTGTCAATATTTTTTATTGGTGCAATTTATTCTCTGCCGAGATATATAGCTAGTAGCCCTCAAGGTGTGTATCGGTCTAAAACCAGAGATGCACATGAAGGATGACATAAGACCACTGATCCCAGTAGCCGCTGAGACTCAGGTTGATTTGCAAAATCGGCCTGAGGATCAAGTCCTAGCTCGGCAGAATACTTCGGGACACAAAAGCGGCGTGCTCAGTCCTCAAGACTCAGGTTGGGTGTGGCCGACCAACCTGAGGATCAAAATCTCCTCGGAAACTATATTGCACATAAAATTTTCTGCATTGGACAAGCAATGCAGTAGCCCCCGAGACACTGGTCGGGTGGCAACACCAGATCAGGGGATCGATGTGCCCCTTTAATATTTGTAAATAATAAGCCTGAAGCCCAGTAGCCCCCGAGCCTTAATGCGGGCACGGGTGGCCGAATTAAGGATCAATATCCATAGTAAAATCACAAATTATGTGTAATGACTCTATGTATCCAAGTACTTTACGTCATTAATGCTCGGATCCGCATTGTACAAAACTTTGTTGACCGACCATCGGCTTCCACCTCCTTGGCCAGTAGCCGAGGAGTGTTTGTCCTACTTTATAAAGTCTTTATGAGGGCAAAGATTTACGACAAACAAGGCAATCTGGCCACATGGTTTTATAAATAAAGGTACGCAGAGAGATATGTTATATTACTGTTTAACAGAAGAAATGTATTCCAAAGAAAATAGTCCCGCTATGGCTTCCTTTCTTTGGGTTGTCATGCTAAGCATGATCATGAAACCTTTGCTCGAATATAAGAGCAAAATATCGAGGATTTAGTTTAGGAGGCCAGTTAGTAGCCCCTGGTAGTGTTCGGCGACAGTCGAGGTCAAGCCGTAAACACTTCGGCCAATGTTATGAATGGCCCGTCATAGTCATCAGATCGCTGACCAGTTTACGCTTATTGTGACAGTCAGTTTTCGGCTTTCTCCACTAAGGTGCTTAACCATGTGAGATGGAAGCACAATCGCAGTGGTTCTCCCTTTGCACGCCTAGCCGAACAAAACGGAACGTAGGAAGCAAGTGCAAGAGCCGGGCAACCCAACTATTGACCGAAGACACAATTCGAAACTGATGCATATATAGCAATATCTGAGAATGTTTTTGCCGAATCACTAAAGGTGTCCGGCGTTGCACAGCGAGACTAATGCTGGAAAAGCACAAATAGTTTAAAAGTGCCAAAAAGCTTGGAAAACCAAGAAACGTCAGTAAAAACATGACGTCCGAACAAGATCAAGTGTTCGGTGCCAATTCGAAAATTGGTCTTAGAAAAAAGAAGTGCTTCTGTCGTCCTTTAACATGACACATCCTATCTCAAAACTTCGAGCGGGTCAGCCTACGGCTTCAACCTCGTATCCCGAGGGCGGAGTACTTCTCATTAGGCCAGTTTAGCAAACTAAACTCTAGCGGCTTTGAGAGAGAAATTAGGCTCCCTGGCTAGTGACTGCACACTCGCGTCGAAAAAAGGAGTGATAAATAATAATAATAGAACTTTGCAACGACTGAGAAGAAGAACACTTACTATAAAATGGCTCAAATGAAATTAAAAGCCCCCGAGTGACTTGGGTAGAAGAATGATTGCATGTACCGAAGTACTTATATCATATCTACGTTGAACCGAACTTTAAACGCGTCTTAACCGACCGTCGGCTTCTCCCTCTTCGGTTAAGGACCGAAAATTGTTATGTACTCCATCGGTCGAGAATATCGACGGTGTTTCCAATAACCAGGCAATCAAGCCATAAGGCTGTAATAGAGAAAGCGCGCTCGGGGAACTTATGCTATATTACTTCGAAGAGTAAGAAGCATCTTCGAAGAAAATAGTACCCCCACCGATATCTTTCTTCGGTGCTCATTGTTATTATGAGACTTGTGTAACAGATTTTTTGTACTCATGAGTTCCGTTGTGTGCCGACCATCATTGAATAACTATAAGAGCGCTAGCTTTCGGCTTCACCCAGTCTGAGGTCCGGCTCGGGTGACCCGATCGTGACAATCACAGAGGTGCTCCCTTTACTCCCTAGCCGAACAATTGGGAACGTAGGGGTAAACACAGGAGCGAGGCAACCCAGCTTGCAAATCGCTTAAGTCAATATGGTGCATATTGTGGCGTAATACACGAACAAGGAACGAAGCCGTACAAGTATAATCATATGCAAGTGGAAAAGCTTCATGAAGGAAGCCCCCAAATGAATTGGGTATTTGAATTTATGCATCACAGACAAAGTTTGGACAAGGAAATTTTTTACAAGCAACTTTTTTCCAAAAAAGTATAATGCTTGGTCGAACCGAACACAAGTTAAAAATTAAAACTTTGAGCATGAAAGCGACTTAGCTGGTTAATGTGTTCGGAATTGATGACGCGGTCCGAGCTTGATGCGGGACGAGGTTCCATCCCCAAAGCCGGTCCCGAGGTGGCGGAGCAGAGAGCTCGACACGCCGAAGTGGTGACACAGCACGGTCAATGCGGACCGGCAGAATGACGCCGAAGTCCGCGGATCATTTTCCTGTGCACAAAAAATAGTGCAAATCGGAGATAATAGTAATAATAATTAAAAAAATCGTTGCATAATAAATAATTTATGCAAAGTGAGTAATAAAAGAAATATGGCCTGGCGCCGAAGTCAATGTCGATGCAGGGCGTCGGCGTGATGCGGTAAAGGCGTGGCAAAGCCTGAATTCACAGGTCGGTCCGAGTTCCGGATGCGGTGTTCACCGGACTATGTACGGAAACTGACCGAACCACCACGCGACCATTGTTAATGCGGCCATTATTTGATAGACCTGTGTACAGATGATGGACAAACCAGAGTAATAATTCATTGAGAAAAATAAACCCAAACAAGCAAAAATACTAGGATTAATAGCACCTGGTTTATTTGTTGTAGCAATCCGAAGAAAGGTGATTCCCAAAATTGGGACTTGATCTGCACACTCATTGCCTGATGGGCGATAAAAGCGACGTTATGGCGATGCTGGCAAATGTTGGCTCGCCGAGGCAGAGCCCTCGTTCCAGCTAACATGACGGAGCCGGTCGGCTAGTGATGCCGAAGTCTTCGGAGTAGGTTGATGAAGAGATGGCGAAGCCCCCGGTCCAGCCGAGATGTCGAAGTAGGTCGGCGTGATGGACACCAGCTTGAAGAAGCAATAATGTGGCCCTGCCGATGCAGGTCGTGACGTGGTCGATGCCGACTTGATGAAGTGACCGTGCGGCGATGCCAGCATGCCCGCTCCGTGTAATCCTTGGGGCGGCGATGTTGGTGATGATTTATCCTTCACTATGCCGGACTCTTGTTCGGCTTGCCGAGATGATGATCCGTCGAAGTTGAGCTCGGCTAAAGTGACGGCGTGTCTAGCGTAGGTCGGCAGCCGTGGAGTAATATTATCGGACTGGTTTGACACCAGCATGATGTTGAAGATCGTGTTCAAAAAGATCTTAAAGTTAGTGGGATGTGTTCGGGAACAAAACACAATACCCCATACAAAACTTCCTTCAAAAAGGATGTCCAAAATCCCGTTCATAAAAAAGATGAACTCGGGTCGGATTCGTTTTCGCGCAGAAAACAGATCCGAAAAGTGATGCACTAATCGGAAGGTTTCCGGAGTTTGGACGGTCGGATTGAGATGAAATTTTGAGAGGTGGTAGATATAGGAATTCCGCAGCCGATCAACGGTTGGATCTTCCGAAGGACGTCAGAGCTAGAAGATGAACACCACGCCCTAAACTCATCCAAATTCCCGTCCAGATTTGACAGGGCTCCGGTATATCGTGGATTGCCAGAGATTCCTCCATCGGAACTCGACGAAATTTTCCAGGGTTGTTATAGACTCAATTCCGCACAATTCCACCAAAGCGATCGTCAAAGCGATCCTCGAGGAGGTGGTGGTGGCAGATACGAGTTCGCTGTCTAGAAAAACGGCACGGTCGCTTGAGGGCAATGTTGACGTTGAGCCCCTGAGCTCCATAGATGATTCCTCCGTGATCTTGATAGAGATCGGAGTTGATGTTTGATGAAGGCCCTCGTCCGGACATGGTGATCCGAACACGGGGCACAATTCTTGGTCGAACCAAGGTGACCAGTCGAGCTGGTGACGAAGATGCCGAAGTCGCAGTTGATCTGCAGGCGAGCCATTGATCCTTTTATCGATCACACAGCGGAACTCTCAATGAAAGCACCAATGTCGGTGTCAAAACTGGCGGATCTTGGGTAGGGGGTCCCGAACTGTGCGTCTAGACAGATGGTAACAGGAGACAAGGGACACAATGTTTTACCCAGGTCCGAGCCCTCTTGATGGAGGTAAAACCCTACGTCCTGCTCGATTAATATTGGTGATATGGGTAGTACAAGAGTAGATCTACCACGAGATCAAGGAGGCTAAACCCTAGAAGCTAGCCTATGATATGATTGTTGTATATATTGTATCTCTATCGACTAGCCTGGCCTCGGTTTATATAATGCACCGAGGCCTAGGATAACAAGAGTCCTAGCCGAATACGCCGGTGGGGAGAAGTCCTTGTCTTAATCGCCAAGTCTTGTGGAATCTTCCTTGTATGCGGCAGCCGTCCGAACTGGCCCATGAGTATACGGCCACGAGGGTCCTCGGCCCAATCTAATAGATCGGGAGACGACGTGGTGAGTACCCCCTAGTCCAGGACACTCTCAGTGTCCGTTTGGACTTGCCTATAATCTAAGAGTCCTAGAAGCGGTTGGGTTACCCACGCCCGTATTGATGAGAATCCCGGAATAAGGGAGACACGATCTCTGCTTTAACAAGACATGCCAAGGAAACCGCCTCGCATGACGCGCTGAGGTGGGATAATGAAACGACTCGGATAAAGGCTTGGCCGTGGTGTGTCACGCTATGGAATACGTCAGCAGATTAGATTTGTGTAAATATTATTCTCTCTATGGCAATATGTGGAAACTTATTTTGCAGAGCCGGACACTATCTTTGTGTTCAAAATCTTCTATGAAGTACTTCGAGGAGGAACCCGCCTTGCAATGCCGAAGACAAACTGCGTGTCGGACTCGTCGCCATTGAAGCCTGGTTCAGGGGCTACTGAGGGAGTCCTGGATTAGGGGGTGTTCGGATAGCCGGACTATACCTTCAGCCGGACTACTGGACTATGAAGATACAGGATTTAAGACTTCGTCCCGTGTCCGGAGGGGACTTTCCTTGGCGTGGAAGGCAAGCTTGGCGATACAGATATGCAGATCTCCTACCATTGTAACCGATTTTGTGTAACCCTAACCCTCTCTGGTGTCTATATAAACCGGAGGGCTTTAGTCCGTAGGACAACATAGACAACAACAATCATTCCATAGGCTAGTTTTTAGGGTTTAGGCTCTCTCATCTCGTGGTAGATCTACTCTTGTACTACCCATATCATCAATATTAATCAAGCAGGACGTAGGGTTTTACCTCCATCGAGAGAGCCCGAACCTGGGTAAAACTTCGTGTCCCTTGCCTCCTGTTACCATCCGGCCTAGACACACAGTTCGAGACCCCCTACCCGAGATCCGCCGGTTTTGACACCGACAACGATCGTCACTGAACTTTAAGCGTGCGGACCCTACGAGTTCGAGAACTATGTAGACATGACCGAGACACGTCTCCGGTCAATAACCAATAGCGGAACCTAGATGCTCATATTGGCTCCTACATATTCTACGAAGATCTTTATCGGTCAGACCGCATAACAACATACGTTGCTCCCTTTGTCATCGGTATGTTACTTGCCCAAGATTCGATCGTCGGTATATCAATACCTAGTTCAATCTCGTTACTGGCAAGTCTCTTTACTCGTTCCGTAATACATCATCCCGGAACTAACTTATTAGTTGCAATGCTTGCAAGGCTTGAGTGATGTGTATTACCGAGAGGGCCCAGAGATACCTCTCCGACAATCGGAGTGACAAATCCTAATCTCGAAATATGCCAACCCAACAAGTACCTTTGGAGACACCTGTAGAGCACCTTTATAATCACCCAGTTATGTTGTGACGTTTGGTAGCACACAAAGTGTTCCTCCTGTAAATGGGAGTTGCATAATCTCATAGTCATAGGAACATGTATATGTTATGAAGAAAGCAATATCAACAAACTAAACGATCAAGTGCTAAGCTAACGGAATGGGTCAAGTCAATCACATCATTCTCCTAATGATGTGATCCCGTTAATCAAATGACAACTCATGTCTATGGCTAGGAAACATAACCATCTTTGATCAACGAGCTAGTCAAGTAGAGGTATACTAGTGACACTCTATTTGTCATGTATTCACACATGTATTATGTTTCCGGTTAATACAATTCTAGCATGAATAATAACCATTTATCATGATATAAGGAAATAAATAATAACTTTTATTATTGCCTCTAGGGCATACTTCCTTCAATCTCCCACTTGCACTAGAGTCAATAATCTAGATTACACAGTAATGATTCTAACACCCATGGAGCCTTGGTGCTGATCATGTTTTGCTCGTGGAAGAGGCTTAGTCAGCGGGTCTGTAACATTTAGATCCGTATGTATCTTGCAAATTTCTATGTCTCCCACTTGGACTAAATCCCGAATGGAATTGAAGCGTCTCTTGATGTGCTTGGTTCTCTTGTGAAATCTGGATTCCTTTGCCAAGGCAATTGCACCAGTATTGTCACAAAAGATTTTCATTGGACCCGATGCACTAGATATGACACCTAGATCAGATATGAACTCCTTCATCCAGACTCCTTCATTTGCTGCTTCCGAAGCAGCCATGTACTCCGCTTCACATGTAGATCCCGCCACGACGCTCTGCTTGGAACTGCACCAACTGACAGCACCATCATTCAATAAAAAAGTATCCAGTTTGTGACTTAGAGTCATCCGGATCAGTGTCAAAGCTTGCATCAACGTAACCATTTATGATGAGCTCTTTGTCACCTCCATATATGAGAAACATATCCTTAGTCCTTTTCAGGTACTTCAGGATGTTCTTGACCGCTGTCCAGTGATCCACTCCTGGATTACTTTGGTACCTCCCTGCTAAACTTATAGCAAGGCACACATCAGGTCTGGTACACAACATTGCATACATGATAGAGCCTATGGCTGAAGCATAGGAAACATCTTTCATTTTCTCTCTATCTTCTGCGGTGGTCGGACATTGAGTCTTACTCAACTTCACACCTTGTAACACAGGCAAGAATCGTTTCTTTGCTTGATCCATTTTGAATTTCTTCAAAATTTTGTCAAGGTATGTGCTTTGTGAAAGTCCAATTAAGCGTCTTGATCTATCTCTATAGATCTTAATGCCCAATATGTAAGCAGCTTCACCGAGGTCTAATTGAAAAACTCTTATTCAAGTATCCCTTTATGCTATCCAGAAATTCTATATCATTTCCAATCAATAATATGTCATCCACATATAATATCATAAATGCTACAGAGCTCACACTCACTTTCTTGTAAATACATGCTTCTCCAAAAGTCTGTACAAAACCAAATGCTTTGATCACACTATCAAAGCGTTTATTCCAACTCCGAGAGGCTTGCACCAGTCCATAAATGGATCGCTGGAGCTTGCACACTTTGTTAGCTCCCTTTGGATCGACAAAACCTTCTAGTTGCATCTTATGCAACTCTTCTTCCAGAAATCCATTCAGGAATGCAGTTTTGACATCCATCTGCCAAATTTCATAATCTTAAAATGCGGCAATCGCCAACATGATTCGGACAGACTTAAGCATCGCTACGGGATAGAAGGTCTCATCATAGTCAATCCCTTGAACTTGTCGAAAACCTTTCGCAACAAGTCGAGCTTTGTAGACAGTAACATTACCGTCAGCGTCAGTCTTCTTCTTGAAGATCCATTTATTCTCAATTGCTTGCCGATCAACAGGTAAGTCAACCAAAGTCTACATTTTGTTCTCATACATGGATCCCATCTCAGATTTCATGGCTTCTAGCCATTTTGCGGAATCTGGGCTCACCATCGCTTCTTCATAGTTTGTAGGTTCATCATGATATAGTAGCATGACTTCCAGAACAGGATTACCGTACCACTCTGGTGCGGATCTTACTCTGGTTAATCTACGAGGTTCGGTAGTAACTTGATCTAAAGTTTCTGTGATGTACTACTTTCCAATAAGGGAGCAGGTACAGTTACCTCATCTAGTTCTACTTTCCTCCCACTCACTTCTTTTGAGAGAAACTCCTTCTCTAGAAAAACTCCGAATTTAGCAACAAAAGTCTTGCCTTCGGATCTGTGATAGAAGGTGTACCCAACAGTCTCCTTTGGGTATCCTATGAAGGCACATTTCTCTGATTTGGGTTCGAGCTTACCAGGTTGAAGCTTTTTCACATAAGCATCGCAGCCCCAAACTTTCAGAAACGACAACTTTGGTTTCTTGCCAAACCACAGTTCATAAGGCGTCGTCTCAACGGATTTTGATGGTGCCCTATTTAACGTAAATGCGGCCGTCTCTAAAGCTTAACCCCAAAACGATAGCGGTAAATATGTAAGAGACATCATAGATCGCACCATATCTAGTAAAGTACGATTACAACGTTCGGACACACCATTATGCTGTGGTGTTCCGGGTGGCGTGAGTTGTGAAACTATTCCGCTTTGTTTCAAATGTAGACCAAACTCGTAACTCAAATATTCTCCTCCACGATCAGATCGTAGAAACTTTATTTTCTTGTTACGATGATTTTCAACTTCACTCTGAAATTCTTTGAACTTTTCAAATGTTTCAGACTTATGCTTCATTAAGTAGATATACCCATATCTTCTTAAATCATCTGTGAAGGTGAGAAAATAACGATATCCTCCATGAGCCTCAACATTTATTGGACCACATACATCTGTATGTATGATTTCCAACAAATCTGTTGCTCTCTCCATAGTACCGGAGAACGGTGTTTTAGTCATCTTGCCCATGAGGCACGGTTCGCAAGTACCAAGTGATTCATAATCAAGTGGTTCCAAAAGTCCATCAGTATGGAGTTTCTTCATGCGCTTTACACCGATATGACCTAAACGGCAGTGCCACAAATAACTTGCACTATCATTATCAACTCTGCATCTTTTGGTTTCAACATTATGAATATGTGTATCACTACTATCGAGATTCATAAAAAATAGACCACTCTTCAAGGGTGCATGACCATAAAATATATTACTCATATAAATATAAAAACCATTATTCTCTGATTTAAATGAATAACCGTCTCGCATCAAACAAGATCTAGATATAATGTTCATGCTCAACGCTGGCACCAAATAACAATTATTTAGGTCTTATATTAATCCCGAAGGTAGATGTAGAGGTAGCGTGCCGACCGCGATCACATCGACTTTGGAACCATTTCCCACGCGCATCGTCACCTCGTCCTTAGCCAATCTTCGCTTAATCCGTAGCCCCTGTTTCGAGTTGCAAATGTTAGCAACAGAACCAGTATCAAATACCCAGGTGCTACTGCGAGCATTAGTAAGGTACACATCAATAACATGTATATCACATATACCTTTGTTCACTTGGTCATCTTTCTTATCCGCCAAATACTTGGGCCAGTTCCGCTTCCAGAGACCAGTCTGCTTGCAGTAGAAGCACTCAGTCTCAGGCTTAGGTCCAGACTTGGGTTTCTTCTCCTGAGCAGCAACTTGTTTGCTGTTCTTCTTGAAGTTCCCCTTCTTCTTCCCTTTGCCCTTTTTCTTGAATCTGGTGGTCTTATTGACCATCAACACTTGATGCTCCTTCTTGATTTCTACCTCCGCGGCTTTTAGCATCGCGAAGAGCTCGGGAATAGTCTTATTCATCACTTGCATATTATAGTTCATCACGAAGCTTTTGTAGCTTGGTGACAGTGATAGAAGAACTCTGTCAATGACACTATCAACAGGAAGATTAACTCATAGTTGAGTCAAGTGATTATGATACCCAAACATTTTGAGTATATGTTCACTGATAGAACTATTCTCCTCCATCTTGCAGCTATAGAAATTATTGGAGACTTCATATCTCTCAATCCGGGCATTTTCTTGAAATATTAACTTCAACTCCTGAAACATCTCATATGCTCCATCACGTACAAAACGTCGTTGAAGACCTGGTTCTAAGCCGTAAAGCATGTCACACCGAACTATCGAGTAGTCATCAGCTTTGCTCTGCCAGACGTTCATAAAATCTGGTGTTGCTCCTGTAGCAGGCTTGGCACTTAGCGGTGCTTCCAGGATGTAATTCTTCTGTGCATCAATGAGGATAATACTCAAGTTACGGACCCAATCCGTGTAATTGCTACCATCATCTTTCAACTTTGCTTTCTCAAGGAACGCATTAAAATTCAACGGAACAACAACACGGGCCATCTATCGACAATCAATCATAAACAAGCAAGATACTATCAGGTACTAAGTTCATGATAAATTTAAGTTCATTTAATCATATTACTTAAGAACTCCCACTTATAAATATCCCTCTAATCCTCTAAGTGATCACGTGATCCAAATCAACTAAACCATGTCCGATCATCACGTGAGATGGAGTAGTATCAATGGTGAACATCACTATGTTGATCATATGTACTATATGATTCACGCTCGACCTTTCGGTCTTTGTGTTCCGAGGCCATATCTGTTATATGCTAGGCTCGTCAAGTTTAACCTGAGTATTCCGCGTGTGCAACTGTTTTGCACCCGTTGTATTTGAACGTAGAGCCTATCACACCCGATCATCACGTGGTGTCTCGGCATGAAGAACTTTCGCAATGGTGCATACTCAGGGAGAACACTTATACTTTGATAATTTAGTGAGGGATCATCTTATAATGCTACCGTAAATCAAAGCAAGATAAGATGCATAAAAGATAAACATCACATGCAATCAATATAAGTGATATGATATGGCCATCATCATCTTGTACTTGTGATCTCCATCTCCGAAGTACCGTTATGATCATCGTCGTCACCGGCACGACACCTTGATCTCCATCGAAGCATCGTTGTCGTCTCGCCAATCTTATGCTTCCACGACTATCGCTACCGTTTAGTGATAAAGTAAAGCATTACAGCGCGATTGCATTGCATACAATAAAGCGACAACCATATGGCTCCTGTCAGTTGCCGATAACTCGGTTACAAAACATGATCATCTCATACAATAAAATTTAGCATCATGTCTTGACCATATCACATCACAACATGCCCTGCAAAAACAAGTTAGACGTCCTCTACTTTGTTGTTGCAAGTTTTACGTGGCTGCTATGGGCTTAGCAAGAACCGTTCTTACCTACGCATCCAAACCACAATGATAGTTTGTCAAGTTGGTGATGTTTTAACCTTCGCAAGGACCGGGCATAGCCACACTCAGTTCAACTAAAGTTGGAGAAACTGACACCCGCCAGCCACCTGTGTGCAAAGCACGTTGGTAGAACCAGTCTCGCGTAAGCGTACGCGTAATGTCGGTCCGGGCCGCTTCATCCAACAATACCGCCGAACCAAAGTATTACATGCTGGTAAGCAGTATGACTTATATCGCCCACAACTCACTTGTCTTCTACTCGTGCATAACATCAACGCATAAAACCTGGCTCGGATGCCACTGTTGGGGAACGTAGTAATTTCAAAAAAATTCCTACGCACACGCAAGATCATGGTGATGTATAACAATGAGAGGGGAGAGTGTTGTCTACGTACCCTCGTAGACCGGCAACGGAAGTGTTGACACAACGTAGAGGATGTAGTTGTATGTCTACCCGATCCGACCGATCCAAGTACCGAACGTAGGGCACCTCCGAGTTCTGCACATGTTCAACTCGGTGACGTCCCTCGAGTTTCGATCCAGCCGAGTGTTGAGGGAGAGTTTCGTCAACACGACGGCGTGATGACGGTGATGATGTTCTACCGACGTAGGGCTTCGCCTAAGCACCGCTACGATATGACCGAGGTGGAATATGGTGGAAGGGGGCACCGCACATGGCTAAGGAACGATCACGAAGATCAACTTGTGTGTCATGGGGTGCCCCCTTGCCCCCGTATATAAAGGAGGGAGAGGGAGAGGTGCGGCCGGCACTAGGGGTGCGCCTGGAGGAGTCCTACTCCCACCGGGAGTAGGACTCCCCCCTCTTGCCTTGTTGGAGAAGGAAAGGGGAAGGGGGAAAGAGGAAAGGGGGACGCCGCCCCCCTTCCTTGTCCTATTCGGACTAGGGGGGAGGGGGCGCGTGGCCTGCCATGGCTTGCCCCCCTCTTCTCCCTTAGGGCCCATGTAGGGCCATTAACCGGGGGGGGGGGTTCCTGTAACCCCCGGTACTCCGGTAAAATCCCGATTTCACCCGGAATGTTTCCGATATCCAAATATAGGCTTCCAATATATCAATATTTATGTCTCGACCATTTCGAGACTAATCGTCATGTTCGTGATCACATCCGAGACTCCGAACAACCTTCGGTACATCAAAACACAAAAAACCCTAATTATGATCGTCACCGAACTTTAAGCGTGCGGACCCTACGGGTTCGAGAACTATGTAGACATGACCGAGACACGTCTCTGGTCAATAACCAATAGCGAAACCTGGATGCTCATATTGGCTCCTACATATTCTACGAAGATCTTTATCGGCCAGACCGCATAACAACATACGTTGTTCCCTTTGTCATCGGTATGTTACTTGCCCGAGATTCGATCGTCGGTATATCAATACCTAGTTCAATCTCGTTACCGGCAGGTCTCTTTACTCGTTCCGTAATACATCATCCCGCAACTAACTTATTAGTTGCAATGCTTGCAAGGCTTGAGTGATGTGTATTACCGAGAGGGCCCAGAGATACCTCTCCGACAATCAGAGTGACAAATCCTAATCTCGAAATACGCCAACCCAACAAGTACCTTTGGAGACACCTGTAGATCACCTTTATAATCACCCAGTTACATTGTGACGTTTGGTAGCACACAAAGTGTTCCTCCGGTAAACGGGAGTTGCATAATCTCATAGTCATAGGAACATGTATAAGTTATGAAGAAATCAATAGCAACAAACCAAACGATCAAGTGCTAAGCTAACGGAATGGGTCAAGTCAATCACATCATTCTCCTAATGATGTGATCCCATTAATCAAATGACAACTCATGTCTATGGCTAGGAAACATAACCATCTTTGATCAACGAGCTAGTCAAGTAGAGGCATACTAGTGACACTCTGTTTGTGTATGTATTCACACATGTATTATGTTGCCGGTTAATACAATTCTAGCATGAATAATAAACAGTTATCATGATATAAGGAAATAAATAATAACTTTTATTATTGCCTCTAGGGCATATGTCCTTCAAGTAGTTCATCACATAAATCAGTTCTAGTGATTCCTACACCAATTAGTGAGGAAGTTAATGATGATGATCATGAAACTTCAGATCAAGTTACTACCAAACCTCGTAGGTCAACCAGAATACGTTCCGCACCAGAGTGGTACGGTAATCTTGTTCTGGAGGTCATGTTACTTGACCATGATGAACCTATGAACTATGAGGAAGCGATGACACTAGTAGAAAACCGGGCAATAGCACCGGTTCGTAAGGGCCTTTAGTGCCGGTTATGGAACCGGCACTATTATTTCGGCACTAAAGGCCCCCCTCTTTAGTACCGGTTCAGCATGAACCGACGCTAAAGTGCCACCACGTGGCACGAGCCAGCTCCGGGGGCCGGGAGCCCTTTAGTACCGGTTGGTAAAACCAACCGGTACTAAATGGTTTGGGGGTTTTTTGGTTTTATGATTTTTTTTCATTTAATTTTGTGTTTTCCATTTTAATTCTTTTTCGTTTGCTGATATTTTATGGTACTACACATTGTACATGTTATGCACATATATATATATATATATATATAGAATTTCTAGTAGAACCAATCATATATATATCATCAATCATGTCTCACAAACCATCATATAGAATCGCTTGGCTCCGCCTGTACTTCCTGTACTATGACCTCGACTCGTACCGCTACGCACCATAGCTGCGGGGTGTCTCTTCTGCGATTGCTGAGGCGGCGGAGACGGCTGACGGGGCTGAGTTGGACGAGGAGGAGTGGCCTGAAGCTGTGCCGGACTTGGAGGAGGAGTGGACGTCTGACGCTGTGTCGGACTTGGAGGAGGAGTGGCCCGACACTTTGCCGGACTTGGAGGAGGAGGAGTGGCCTCACGCGTTGGTGGACTTGGAGGAGCGGGAGTCTGCTAACTCGGTGGCGGACTTCGACGAGGAGTCGGGTGATGCGGTGTCGGTGGCCTTCGAAAAATGATGCAATCCTTTCTCCATAGGATGATACGATGTTTGGCATCTCCGAGTGTGTGCTCCTCGTCACCTCCAGGAATGTCAAGCTCTAGTCCCGAATATTGGTCCGCCACCTCATCAACCAAGACACGAGCATAGCCCGCTGGAATCGGGTTGCAATGGAAGGTTGCCTCGGGGGAATTTGAAAAAGCAACGGCGTCCGCCACCTTCATGGATATGTTCTTCATTTTGAAGTGTAGCTCGCAGTTAGTGTTCTCCGTGATGTCATCCACGGGGTATCTATCCAGCACTACTCCGTCACCTGGGGCGAACCCATGCTGCTTCTCGGCATGGATGGGGCGGTGGTATCCAAGGCTGGATCATCCGCTAGCTGCTGCAGCTGCTGAGACCCCCTTTGCTGGCTAAGTGAGTCGATCTGCTCCTGCTGCCGCTAGAATTTAGCTGCCAATTCCGCTTGACTTGCTTCTAGGCCTTGAAGGCGTTCATTGTCCCGCTTCCTCTGCTCCTCCTCCATCTTCCTCTTCTTGTCCTCCGCAATCTTCTTTCTCGCACGGGTTCTGTAGTCCGCGTTCCAGTCCGAAAACCCCTCATACCATGGAATAGCGCCCTTGCCTCGTGTTCTTCCCGGGTGTTCAGGATTTCCCAGGGCACGTGTAAGCTCGTCGTTCTCTCTGTTGGGCTGGAACACCCCCGATCGAGCCTCTTCTATTGCAACAAGTAGCGCATCCTCGGCTCCCTTCAGACATGCCTTCCTTGAAACATTGCCTGTCTTCGGGTCCAACTCCCCCCCCCATGCGCATAGAACCAAGTCCTGCACCTGGGGGCCAGTTCTTAGTAACCGGAGTGGCACTTGCATCCTCCATCTCTTTCTCAGACTTATCCCACTTAGGCATTGCCACCGCGTAGCCACCTGGCCCCAGCTTATGGAACTTATCATTTTTTCCGGCATTGGCCTTGTTTATTCTCGACCGTTCCTTAGCTAATTCTGAATCCTTGAATTTCACGAAATCGTCCCAATGAGCACTTTGATTCTCTAGTATCCCCTCGAATACTGGAGTCTTCCTTCCTCCCTTGACGTACTTCTCCCACGTCATTCTCTTGTGGTTCTTGAATGCAACCGCCATCTTCCTAAAAGCAGCGTCCTTGACTTTCCGCACATCTGCTTCTGTGATATTATCTGGTAGGGTGAAATGTTCCATGAGAGTATCCCAAAGCAGTTTTTTTTGATTGTCGTCGACAAAAGTAACATCTGGACGTGGCTTCGCTGGCTTTCTCCATTCTTGAAGGGAGATCGGGAGTAGGTCCTTCACAAGAACTCCGCACTGACGAACGAACTTGTCCGCAATCTTCTTAGGCGCTAATGGTTCGCCATTAGGTTTGAATGCCTCGATATTGTACTTTATGCCCTCCTTCAACTTTTTGTTCGGGCCTCGTTTCGTCCTTTTGCTCGATCCGGATGGCTGAAAGAAGAAAGATTGATTCGTTAATATATCTTCAACTCATTTAAAACATGCGATGATCACCAGATTCCTGCTTATATAAATATATATACCTCATCGTAGTTCATGACTTCATCTTCTCGGTCGTCGCGATCGAATATCATATCACCCTCTCCGGTGTTGTTTAGAAATTCGGAGCCGTCAAAATCTTCTTCATTCTGATCATCATCTGGCCCGCGTATGATATCGAACATGGTCTGTTCTCTCTCTCTGTCGGTATTGTCCGCCATAGCTTTTATTTAACTATGCCAAAAGAAATATAAAACAATTTAGTATAATCTCGATGAATAGATATAATCTCGAATACATCGTCTCGAATAATAGATATAATCTCGAGTACATCATCTCGAATAATAGATTTAATCTCGAATACATCGTCTCGAATAATAGATATAATCTCAATACATCGTCTCGAATAATAGATATATATAGTCTCGAATACATCGTCTCGAATAATATATCACAAGCTAGCTAGCTAATAAAGATCGAATACTACAGAGTAATCTAGGCCACTCGCGGTTCCTGAGGTGCGGGCGGTGGACACCCGAAGAGAAGGAACCATCACTGGATCATAGCTCGGGTGATCTCCCCAAAGAACCTGCCAGGTATTGGAGAACCTGACGTCCATACCAGCCATGTAGCGACGGACGTGCTCGTCCTCCTCCCTGACACGACGACGTACCACCTCCGGCGGGGCCGGCTCCCTTCGCACCAAAAGTGGCCCACGCGAATGCCACCAAAGGAGATGAGGGTCGACGACGGGACCCGGGGCCGGGTTCCTCACCAAGCGTCGCGCCCCTGAAGGTAGCACCTCCCAGTGCCAGCCCGGCGGAGCCCAGTCCCGGACATGGGTCCTCTGAAGTAGGACGTCGTCGCGAACGGGTCGACGGCGAGGATGCGGGCCGGGCATCGTCGACAACAAATACTATATGC
The DNA here is from genome assembly GCA_034509565.1 of Triticum monococcum. Lineage (NCBI taxonomy): Eukaryota > Viridiplantae > Streptophyta > Magnoliopsida > Poales > Poaceae > Triticum > Triticum monococcum. The sequence continues at coordinate 57,029,458 of CM067843.1, read as the reverse complement.
AAATTAAATGTAACACTAATTATGCTATCATTGCATATGTCAAAATTATATATGCTATTTCATACTAATTAAGCATCTAACACTAAAAACAGAAAAAACAACTTCTATACATCCATTAAAAACAGAAAAACAACATTATATAAAAAAATTCCATACTAATTAAACACTAATTATATCCGGGCTCACTAAAAACACTAAGCATCTAACACTAAGCATTGCACATGTCAAAATTCTATATATATATGCTATTCCATACTAATTAAACACTAAGCATCGATCTAATTAACACTAAAAACAGTGTGTGTGTGTGTGTGTGTGTTCATCATGCATGCTTGTGTGTGTATATATGGGCTCGGGGGGCGGCGCCCATGGTGGCCACCGGGGGCGAGGGAGAGGGGTTAGAGGGGGAGAGCTCACAGCGGGGCGACGGCGACGGCGAGGCGACGGCCCGGGGCGGCGATGGGCCGGGGCGTGACGGGGGTGCGGCGACGCGGGGACGGCGCGAGGACGGGCCCGGGGCGGTGACGAAGACGAGGGCGGCGACGGCGATGGGGGCGGCGATGGGGATGAGGGCGGCGACGAGGATGGGGGTGGCCACGGCAACGGCGCGCGACGGGGGCGGCGTAGGACGGGGGCGGCGACGGCGTCGAACGATCGGGAAGAAAACAGAGGGAGAATGAAATTTTGCGAAGTGCTGTATATATAGAAGCCACCTTTAGTACCGGTTGGAGCCACCAACCAGTACTAAAGGCCTGTTTTGGCCAGGCCAAGCAGCAGGAAGGGCAGGCCTTTAGTACCGGGTGGTGGTTCCAACCGGTACTAAAGACCCCCCCTTTAGTACCGGTTGGTGCCATGAACCGGTACTAAAGGGGGTGCGTTGGCGCAGGTGCGGTGCGCAAGTTTAGTCCCACATCGCTAGCCGAGGGGTGACCGCACTGGTTTATAAACCCCCGTGCGGTAGCTCTCTCGAGCTCCTCTCCAAAGCAGGCCTACTGGGCCTACATGTTCTATGCTGCCCTGTGGGGCCTATTGGGCTTGCGGGCCTGCATCCTGGCCCAATAACAGGTTGGGTTTCTAGTCGTATGCAGGCCGCTGTGGCCCAGTAGGTGGGCTTTTTTTCATTTAGTTTTTTCTTTTCTGCTTTATTTATTTAGTTTTATTTATTTTTAGTTGTTTTTTGCTGTATTTAGAGTTTCTTTGTGAATATTTTTGATAGTTTTTAGAAACTTTCAGTTAGTGCCGGTAGTTTTTAAATTTGAATAGTTTATATTTTGAATTATTTGAAATTTGTGTGAATCACTAGTTTGTGAATAACTTAACTTTAAAAATACATTTTCCAGTGATTCTTTTTTGTTATGTTTAATATTAGTGTGTTTTATCATTATATTCAATTTGGTAATGCTTAAGTTATTTAAAAAATGAAATGACTTTGTAACGGATGAGTTTTCGTCCGAAACCCTGATACTTTGAAACAGATTGACCATTTTGTACACGAAGTGCATTAAGTTTTTGCGGTAACCCTCTCTACTTTTTTGCACATGCTATGTGGGTGAAATTATGATGCCATGCCAACTTTCATCCTTTTCTGAGTTCATTTGAAATGCTTTTCAACTTCAGGGTCATTTAGCTGAAAAAACAGTAAATGCATGAAAGAATTTGCTTGCATCCCAGATCACATCCCAGATCTTTGGGTGTGAAACTTTTTCTTCGCGTCTGTCCCTTTGCGTCGTAGCCATGGAAAATCTTCATCATTTAACGGGATGCTCGGGTCAATATTCACTGTGAATGGAGCAATTTCATCAAACTTTTCATAATCTTCTGACTTGTCTGTCTTGTCATCCACTCCCACGATGTTTCTCTTCCCAGAAAGAACTATGTGCCACTTTGGCTCATCGTACGATGCATTCGCTTCCTTATCTTTTCTTTTTCTTGGCTTGGTAGACATGTCCTTCACATAGAAATCCTGTGCCACATCATTGGCTAGGACGAATGGTTCGTCTGCATACGCAAGATTGTTGAGGTCCACTGTTGTCATTCCGTACTGCGGGTCTTCCGTTACCCCGCCTCGTGTCATATTGACCCATTTGCACCGAAACAAAGGGACCTTCAAACCACGTCGATAGTCAAGTTCCCATATGTCCTGTATATAACCATAATATGTTTCCTTTCCCGTCTTGGTTTCTGCATCAAAGCGGACACCACTGTTTTGGTTGGTGCTCTTCTTATCTTGGGCGATCGTGTAAAATGTATTACCATTTATCTCGTACCCTTTGAAAGTCATTATATTCGAAGAGGGTAACTGGGACAGCAAGTACAGGTCATCTTCAATAGAGGTGTCATGCATGGTACGTGCTTGCAACCAGCTGGCGAAACTCCTGGTTTGTTCACGTGTAATCCAGTCATCAGACCGCTCCGGGTGTTTGGAGCATAGCAAATTCTTGTGTTCATCCATATATGGAGCCACCAAGGCGGAATTCTGTAGAACTGTGTAGTGTGCTTCAGTGAGAGAATGTCCGTCCATACATATTATTTGTTCCCCTCCTAGCGTGCCTTTTCCATCCAGTCTGCCCTTATGCCGCGATTCAGGAACACCAATCGGCTTAAGGTCAGGAATAAAGTCAATACAAAACTCAATGACCTCCTCATTTTGACGGCCCTTGGAGATTCTTCCTTCTGGCCTAGCACGGTTATGAACATATTTCTTTAAGACTCCCATGAACCTCTCAAAGGGGAACATATTGTGTAGAAATACAGGACCCAAAACGTTAATCTCTTCGCATAGGTGAAATAGGACGTGCGTCATGATGTTGAAGAAGGATGGTGGGAACACCAACTCGAAACTGACAAGACATTGCACCAAATCATTCTTTAACCTTGGTATGATTTCTGGATCGATTACCTTCTAAGAGATTGCATTGAGAAATGCACATAGCTTCACAATGGCTAATCGAACGTTCTCCGATAGAAGCCCCCTCAATGCAACCGGAAGCAGTTGCGTCATAATCACGTGGCAGTCATGAGACTTTAGGTTCTGGAACTTTTTCTTTGCCATGTTTATTATTCCCTTTATATTCAACGAGAAGCCAGACGGTACCTTAATACTGAGCAGGCATTCAAAGAAGATTTCCTTCTCTTCTTTGGTAAGAGCGTAGCTTGCATGACCCTGATGTATGCCGTCTTTTCCGTGCATACGTTGCTGGTCCTCCCGTGCCTCAGGTGTATCTTTTGTCTTCCCATACACGCCCAAGAAGCCAAGCAGGGTCACACAAAGATTCTTCGTCACGTGCATCACATCGATTGCGGAGCGGACCTCGAGGTCTTTCCAATAGGGCAGGTCCCAAAATATAGATTTCTTCTTCCACATGGGTGAGCGTCCGTCAGCATCATTCGGAACAGGTTGTCCACCAGGACCCTTTCCAAAGACCACCTTCAAATCCTTGACCATATCATGTACATCAGCACCAGTACAGTGGCGAGGCTTCGTCCGGTGATCCGCCTCACCTTTGAAATGCTTGCCTTTCTTTCTTACGGGATGCCTGCTCGGAAGAAATCGACGATGTCCCAGGTACACATTCTTCTTACAATTAGCCAAATATATACTGTCGGTATCGTCCAAACAGTGCGTGCATGCGCGGTATCCCTTGTTTGTCTGTCCTGAAAGGTTACTGAGAGCAGGCCAATCATTGATGGTCACGAACAACAATGCCTTTAGGTCAAATTCTTCCCCCATGTGCTCATCCCACGCACGTACACCTGTTCCATTCCACAGTTGTAAGAGTTCTTCAACTAATGGCCTTAGGTACACATCAATGTCGTTGCCGGGTTGCTTAGGGCCTTGGATGAGCACTGGCATCATAATGAACTTCCGCTTCATGCACAACCAAGGTGGAAGGTTATATAAACATAGAGTCACAGGCCAGGTGCTATGGTTGCTTCTCTGCTCCCCAAAAGGATTAATGCCATCTGCGCTTAGACCAAACCATACGCTCCTTGCGTCATCTGCAAACTCCTTCCCGTACTTTCTTTCGATTTTTCTCCACTGCGACCCGTCAGCGGGTACTCTCAACTTCCCGTCTTTCTTACGGTCTTCTCTGTGCCATCGCATCGTCTTGGCATGCTCTTTGTTTTGGAACAAACGTTTCAACCGTGGTATTATAGGAGCATACCACATCACCTTGGCAGGAATCTTCTTCCTGGGGCGCCGGCCCTCGACATCACCAGGGTCATCGCGGCAGATCTTATAGCGCAATGCACCACATACCGGGCAAGCGTTCAAATCCTCGTACTCACCGCGGTAGAGGATGCAATCATTAGGGCATGCATGTATCTTCTGCACCTCTAATCCTAGAGGGCAGACAGCCTTCTTTGCTTCGTATGTACTCTGGGGCAATTCGTTGTCCTTTGGAAGCATATCCTTTATCATTACCAGCAACTTTCCAAATCCCTTGTCAGATACACCATTCTCTGCCTTCCATTGCAGCAAATCCAGTGTGGTGCCCAGCTTTTTCTTGTCTCCTACGCAATTCGGGTACAACAATTTTTTGTGATCCTCTAACATGCGTTGCAACTTCTTCTTCTCCAAATCACTTGCGCAGTTTCTCTTTGCATCGGCAATGGCCCGACCTAGATCATCAACGGGCTCATCTGATGCCTCTTCTTCAGCTTCTTCCCGCATTGCCGGCTCAGCTTCTTCCCGCATTACCGGCTCAGCTTCTTCCCCCATTGTTGTATCATCGTATTCAGGGAACCCATGGCCAGGATAGCTGTCGTCGTCCTCTTCTTCTTCATTGCCTTCCATCATAACCCCTCTTTCTCCGTGCTTGGTCCAAACATTATAATGGGGCATGAAACCGGACTTAAACAGGTGGACGTGAATGGTTCTTGACGTAGAGTAATTGTGACCATTCTTACAGCGAGCACATGGACAAGGCATAAAACCATCCGCCCGCTTGTTTGCCTCAGCCGCAAGCAAAAAAGTATGCATGCCATTAATGAACTCGGGAGAGGATCGGTCATCGTACATCCATTGCCGGCTCATCTTCATTACACAACACCGAATAGACCAAATTAATACAAGTTCATACAATTAATACAAGTTCATACATAAAGTTCATACAACACTTAAATCCAACAAACAAATAACTCTCTAGCTAAAGCATTTAAATGCAACAACAAATATGATCAAGATCGCAACTAAGGTAACAATGGATCCAACAGCATAATGATACCAAGCCTCACTATCGATGGCATATTTTCTAATCTTTCTAATCTTCAAGCGCATTTTCTCCATCTTGATCTTGTGATCATCGACGACATCAGCAACATGCAACTCCAATTCCATCTTCTCCCCCTCAATTCTTTTCAATTTTTCTTTCAAGTACTCGTTTTCTCTTTCAACTAAATTTAACCTCTCGGCAATAGGGTCGGTTGGAATTTCCAGTTCACATACCTCCTAGAAAAAATTTCTATGTCAACTTGATGGGCATAATTTGTCATAAACACGAAATGCAACTAGTTTTAAAAGAGAATATACATACCACATCCGAATCATAACAAGGACTAGGGCCGACGGGGACGGATATCAAAACCATGGCACTATATGTATAACAAACAACGTACGGGTAAGATAATTATACGAGTAACTATATATCCAAATCACACAAACATCAATTTTTATATAAAATTTCATGAACAAGAGGCTCACCACAAGGTGGTGCCGGCAACGGGACGGTGCGGGCGATCGACGGTGGCTACGATGGAGATTTAGAAGGCACTAAGTAAACCACACCTACATATGCAAACTAAGTGTATTTTTGACCCCAAATTGCATATAAATCAAATACTAGCACATATATATATCCTCCCAAATTAATCACTATATAAACCAATGCAAGAGCTAATCTAGCAATGAGAGATGAAAGGACAAAGTTGCTAACCTTTGTGATCATTTGAATGGATGAGGGCCTTCAAATCTTGACAAATTTTGGGCAAATTTTGTGATGAACTCGAGAGGAAGAAGGGAAGAACAGAGGAGAGGGAGAGGGGAAAGGGGGAAGAACAGAGTGCTGGTGGACGAAGGGTTTATATAGGACGACCTTTAGTACCGGTTCGTGCCAAGAACCGGTACTAAAGGGGCTGGAGGGGCCCCATTCTGTCAACATCCTACCACCACTCTCATTAGTACCGGTTCGTGGCACGAACCGGTGCTAAAGGTTCGCCACGAACCGGTACTAATGATGGAGGCCCGGCTATCCGTTGGAACCGGCACTAATGTATACATTACATTAGTGCCGGCTCAAATACAAACCGGCACTAATGTGCTTCACGTTTGACCCTTTTTCTAGTAGTGTGATGAGCCCAGATTCCACGAAATGGCTTGAAGCCATGAAATCTGAGATGGGATCCATGTATTAGAACAAAGTATGGACTTTGACTGACTTGCCCGATGATCAGTGAGACATTCAGAATAAATGGATCTTCAAGAGGAAGACGAACGCTGATAGTAGTGTTACTATCTACAAAGCTCGAATCGTCGCAAAAGGTTTTTGACAAATTCAAGGTGTTGACTATGATGGGATTTTCTCACTCGTATCGATGCTTAAAAGTTTGTCTGAATCATGTTAGCAGTTGCCGCATTTTATGAAATCTGGCAAATGGATATCAAAACTACATTCCTTAATGGATTTATTAAAGAAGAGTTGTATATGATGCAACCAGAGGTTTTGTCAATCCTAAAGATGCTAACAAAGTGTGCAAGCTTCAGCGATCCATCTATGGACTGGTGCAAGCATCTCAGAGTTGGAATATACGCTTTGATAAGTTAATCAAAGCATATAGTTTTATACAGACTTGCGGTGAAGCCTGTATTTACAAGAAAGTGAGTGGGAGCACTACACCCTTTCTGATAAGTATATGTGAATGACATATTGTTGATCGGAAATGATGTAGAATTTTCTGGAAAGCATAATGGAGTGTTTGAAAGGAGTTTTTCAAAGAAAGACCTCGGTGAAGCTACTTGCATATTGAGCATCAAGATCTATAGAGATAGATCAAGACGCTTGATATACTTCTCGATGAGTACATACCTTGACAAGATTTTGAAGTAGTTCAAAATGGAACAGTCAAAGAAGGAGTTCTTGCTTGTGTTGCAAGGTCTGAGGTTGAGTAAAGACTCAAAACCCGACCACGACAGAAAATCGAAAGAGAATGAAAAGCCATTCCCTATGCCTCAGTCATAGGTTCTATAATGTATGATATGCTGTGTACCAGACCTATTGTATACCTTAGCATGATTTTGGCAAGGGAGTACAATAGTGATCTAGGAGTAGATCACTGGACAACGGTCAAAATTATCCTTAGAGGACTAAGGAAATATTTCTCGGTTATGGAGGTGATAAAAGAGTTCATCGTAAAGAGTTGCATCGATGCAAGCTTTTGACACCGATCTAGATGACTCTAAGTCTCGATCTAGATACATATTGAAAGTGGGAGTAATTAGCTAGAGTAGATCCATGCAGAGTATTTATAGACATAGAAATTTGCAAAATACATACGGATCTGAATGTTGCAGACCCGTAGACTAAACTTCTCTCACAAGCAAAACATGATCACCCTTTGGGTGTTAATCACATAGCGATGTGAACTATATTATTGACTCTAGTAAACCCGTTGGGTATTAGTCACATGGAGATGTGAACTAATAACATAAAGATGTGAACTATTGGTGTTAAATCACATGACGATGTGAACTAGATTATTGACTCTAGTGCAAGTGGGAGACTGAAGGAAATATGCCCTAGAGGCAATAATAAAGTTATTATTTATTTCCTTATATCATGATAAATGTTTAGTATTCATGATAGAATTGTATTAACCGAAAACTTAGTACATGTGTGAATACATAGACAAACTGAGTGTCACTAGTATGCCTCTACTTGACTAGCTCGTTAATCAAAGATGGTTAAGTTTCCTAGCCATGGACAAGAGTTGTCATTTGATGAACGGAAGCACATCATTAGATAATGATATGATTGACTTGACCCATCCGTTATCTTAGCACGATGATCGTTTAGTTTGTTGCTATTGCTTTCTTCATAACTTATACATGTTCCTATGACTATGAGATTATGCAACTCCTGAATACCAGAGGAACACTTAGTGTGCTATCAAATGTCACAATGTAAATGGGTGACTATAAAGATGCTCTACAGGTGTCTCTGATGGTGTTTGTTGAGTTAGCATAGATCCAGATTAGGATTTGTCACTCCGTGTATCAGAGAGGTATCTCTCGGCCCTCTCGGTAATGCTCATCACTATAAGCCTTGCAAGCAATGTGACTAATGAGTTAGTTACGGGATGTAGCATTATGGAACGTGTAAAGAGACTTGCCGGTAATGAGATTGAACTAGGTATTGAGATACCAACGATCGAATATCGGGCAAGTAACATACCGATGACAAAGGGAACAACGTATGTTGTTATGCGGTTTGACCGATAAAGATCTTCATAGAATATGTAGGAACCAATATGAGCATCCATGTTCCTCTATTGGTTATTGACGGAGATGAGTCTCGGTCATGTCTACATAGTGCTCGAACCCGTAGGGTCCGCACGCTTAATGTTCGGTGACGATCGATATTATGAGTCTATGTGTTTTGATGTACCGAAGGTTATTTGGAGTCCCGGATGTGATCACGGGCATAATGAGTAGTCTCAAAATGGTCGAGACATAAGGATCGATATATTGGAAGCCTATGTTTGGACATCAGAATGGTTTTGGGTGAATTCGGGAATATACCGGAGTACCGGGAGGTTACCGGAACCCCCCGGGAAGTACATGGGCCTTATTGGGCCTTAGTGCGAGAGAGAAGGAAGCCTAGGAGGGGGCACCCCCCAAGCCCAATCCGAATTGGGTGGGGGGTCGGCCCCCCTTTCCTTCTTCCTTCCTCCCCCTTCCTTCCTATCCTAGTCCAACTAGGGAAGGGGGGATCCTACTCGCGGTGGGAGTAGGACTCCTCCAGGGCGCGCCATAGAGGGCCGGCCCTCCCCCCTCCTCCACTCCTTTATATACGGGGAGGGGGGCACCCCATAGACACACAAGTTGACTATTGTCTTAGCCGTGTGCGGTGCCCCCCCTCCACCATAATCCACCTTGGTTATATCATCGTAGTGCTTAGGCGAAGCCCTGCGCCGGTAGCTTCATCATCATCGTCATCACGCCGTCGTGCTGACGAAGCTCTCCCTCGACACTCAGCTAGATCAAGAGTTCGTGAGACGCCACCGAGCTGAACATGTGCAGATCGCGGAGTTGCCGTACTTTCGGTACTAGGATCGGTCAGATCATGAAGACATACAACTACATCAACCGCGTTGTCATAATGCTTCCACTTACGGTCTACGAGGTTATGTGGACAACACTCTTCCCCTCTTCTTGCTATGCATCACCTAGATAGACCTTACGTGTGAAAGATCGGGGATGTCGCCTAGAGGGGGTGAATAGGCGCTTTAAAATAATTACGGTTTAGGCTTGAACAAATGCAGAATAAACCTAGCGGTTAATTTGTCAAACACAAAACCTACAACAACTAGGCTCACCTATGTGCACCAACAAATTATACTAAGCAAGATAAACAACTATGTGATAGCAGGATATATGACAAGAAACAATATGGCTATCACAAAGTAAAGTGCATAAGTAAAGAGCTCGGGTAAGAGATAACCGAGGCATGCGGAGACGACGATGTATCCCGAAGTTCACACCCTTGCGGATGCTAATCTCCGTTTGGAGCGGTGTGGAGGCACAATGCTCCCCAAGAAGCCACTAGGGCCACCATAATCTCCTCACGCCCTCGCACAATGCAAGATGCCGTGATTCCACTAAGGGACCCTTGAGGGCAGTCACCGAACCCGTACAAATGGCAACCCTTGGGGGCAGTCACCGAACCCGTACACTTGGGAAACCCTTGGGGGCGGTCACCGATACCCGTCAAATTGCTCGGGGCGATTTCCACAACCTAATTGGAGACCCCGACGCTTGCCCGAAGCTTTACACCACAATGATTGAGCTCCGAACACCACCAACCATCTAGGGCACCCAAGCACCCAAGAGGAACAAGCTCAAAGGTACCAAGTACCCAAGAGTAATAAGCTTCTCAACTTGTAACTTCCACGTATCACGTGGAGAACTCAAACCGATGCACCAAATGCAATGGCAAGGGCACACGGAGTGCCCAAGTCCTTCTCTCTCAAATCCCACCGAAGCAACTAATGCTAGGGAGGAAAATGAGAGGAAGAACAAGAAGGAGAACACCAAGAACTCCAAGATCTAGATCCAAGGGGTTCCCCTCACCTAGAGGAGAAAGAGATTGGTGGAAACGTGGATCTAGATCTCCTCTCTCTTTTTGCTCAAAAATTAGCAAGAATCCATGGAGGGATTGAGAGTTATCAAGCTCGAAGAAGGTCAACAGTGGGGGAAGAACATGAGCTTGAAGGAGAAGGTTCTGTAGCGACCAGACCCGAATGGATCAAGTCTACTGTGCTCCGGTGTCATCCCTGGATCAGTAATGCTGACACCACACAGTATTTCGAAGGATTTATAGCAGAGTAACAATCACACATTTATTACATCGGTGTCTCAAAATAGAATTTATTACAATAATATGGCTTAAGGCCATCTAATATCGATAACAGCGGAAGACTCGGAAGATAAATGGGTCCATCAACTCCAACGGCATCACCGAGTATAGAACCACGACCCTAAAGCACCTTAATCGTCGTCTGAAAAGTCTGCAACATTAACGTTGCAGCCCGAAACGGGTCAGCACATGGAATATGCTGGCAAGGTAACACATAGAGAATGATGGAATGAAACAGCTATACTATATGCATATTTGGGTGGTGGAAAGCTCTATGGTTACTGTTTTGCGTAAAGCCAATTTTTCCCTACTGCAAAGGAATAAATTTATTTAACTATCATGGTGGTTGTTAAACATTGAGAATGGTTGACAGCATTCTCAATCCCAATTAAATGAACAATTAAAACCCAACAAAATTAATTAGAAGTAACATGATGAGATTCACATGATATTTAAGTACTAGATACTCAAGATGTCCATAACCGGGGACACGGCTAAGCATGATTAGTTTGTTACACTCTGCAGAGGTTTGCGTACTTTTCCCCACAAGACTCGACCGCCTCCGTTGGATTTCTCGCACTACTGGTGTTTGAGAAACGGATGACCGAGACACAGTCTTTCAGAAGCGCTAGCACCTTACGATGGATAGACCGGTACACCTACTTTCCCCTACATCTGCTAGTCTACCCTGTAAGAGTTCGCACGACTTAGTCAACTATGCCAGAGCCCATAATGGCTTGTGTATGCACACGTAAGTATTTAGTATGAAAGATCTTATGATCCCTTTGAGCCTGGGTGGCGGTCCAAAATAAAACAGGCAAGTGCTGTAGACATTAGGTGCCTCAATCCACCCAGATGTGTGTTTAAGTTGCCACCTTAGATAGACCCTTAAAAATTATCACTCACATCTGTCATGGATATCACTCACCCAATCCACGTCTACTAGCATAGCATGGCATAATAAGCAAACGTAGAAGTAACTCCCAAAGGTTTCATAATAAACAGGTAATAGGTACCACCTCATCTACTTCCCATCCCACAATTTAATTAGATCCTAATCATGCAATGTGTGAGGATTGATCTAATGCAATAAAACTGGGTTGTAGAAAAGGTATGATCAAAGTGTTACTTGCCTTGCTGATGATCCGCGAGTCCTAGGGATTCGAAGTAACAGGCGGCGCAATTCGGGTAATCTATCACAGACAAACAACAAGCATACAATAAGTACTCATCTAATGCACAGGTAAAACTCGAACAAGAGATCGAACCAGAAAGTTCAACTTCAGAACTCCGGTTGCAAAGAGAGAAAGAACCGAACAAAGAAACCGAAAACAAACGGCGGAAGAAAACAACTCGGTTTTAGCAAGTTAAAACTAGGTCAAATTTTACCGTAGCAAAAACTTGTTTAATTTGATTAGTCGGAACGGCGGTTTCAAAACGAAACTCCAGGCGCTTGAATCACCTGATTCTGATAAACGAGCGAGAAGATAGACTAGAACGAAGATCGGATCTGAGATTGCGATCGCGGAATAAATTCGACGAAAAGAAAAAGAAGAACGGTTAAACGAACATACATTCGTTAACCGAGAAGAATCCGGTGATCACGTTCGTTAGGACGAACGGTCCGGCGAACAGTCTCTAGGCAACTAAACCGGGAAAAAAACGAAACCGATCTAGGGTTTCGGAAAAGAAAACCGAAACAAAAAACCGAAAAGAAAATATCGGAAGAAAAGAAAATAATCGGAACGGTTTATAAGAAAAACCGAACCGAGGGGAGAAAAAGAGACGCGGCATGGCGCTACCTCCGGCGAGGGGGCTCCGGCGAACGGGGGCTCCGGCGGCGGCGTTGGGAGGCGGCGGCGTGGGCAAGGGGCGGCGGTGGCGGCACTAGGGCGCAGCGCGGGGTGAGGGGGGCGCGGCTTGGGGCTTGGTTTGGTGTGGGTTTAGAGGAGGGCTGTTGGTATTTATATAGGTGAGGGGAGAGGGATTGCTTGGGGGAGGGGGCAAGAAAAGAGGAGAGGAGAGGAAAGAGGGGGAGATGGAGTCCTAGAAGGACTCTAGGGCGGCGGCGGCTTTGGCGCACGGGCGCTGGCGCGGCGCGTCGGCCTGGCCTGGCCGGCCGGCCTGCGGGCTGGGCCTTGGCCCAAGGCGCTGCGAAATAATTTTTTTTAAATCGGTTACGCGCGCAGAAAAACACAGAAAATAAAATCTAAACGAACTCCAAAACTCCCAAAGTAAATTTTCCCCGACTCCTAAAAATGAGTCGAACAAAATGAACTTTTCTCGGGACCTAGAATGCAAATTTTGAAAACGCGCATCTTTCCCTATCCAAATAAAAGGCAATTAAACTCCGACAAATCCAATGATCCTTTCTTCAAAATTTGAGAAGAACTCAAATATGAAAATTACGAAATCTCCAACTCTCTCCGAGGGTCCTTGAGTTGCGTGAAATTTCTAGGATCGGCCAAAATGCAAGAAATATGATATGCATGATGATCTAGTGTATAACATTCCAAATTGAAAATTTGGGATGTTACAAACCTACCCCCCTTAAGATGAATCTCGCCCTCGAGATTCGGGTTGGCTAGAATATAGGTGAGGGTGGTCCTTGAGCAAATCTTCTTCTCTCTCCCAGGTGGCTTCATCTCTGAGTGGTGGTTCCACTGAACTTTGCAAAACTTGATAACCTTGCTGCGGGTAACTCTGCTGGCAAAATCGAGAATCTTGACTGGTTTCTCCTCATACGTTAGGTCGTCCTTCAACTGAATTGCTTCAAGCGGCACTGTACCTCTTAACGGTACATCCGCCATCTCGGCGTGACATTTCTTCAGCTAAGAAACATGAAATACATCATGAACTCCTGACAGTCCCTCTGGTAATTCCAACTTATACGCGACTTCTCCCATACGTTGCAAGATCTTATATGGTCCAACGAAACGTGGTGCTAATTTTCCCTTAACTCCAAATCGCTTAACTCCTCGAAGTGGGGATACTCGGAGATAAACTCTGTCTCCGGTTTCGTAAACTGTCTCCTTGCGTTTAGAATCTGCGTAGCTCTTCTGCCTGGACTGGGCTACCTTGAGCCTATCGCGAATCAACTTCACCTTCTGTTCAGACTCTTTAATCAAATCGAGTCCAAACAACTGACGGTCTCCAACTTCGTCCCATGACAACGGTGTCCTGCACCTCCTTCCGTACAAAGCTTCGAAAGGTGCCATCTTCAGACTGGTTTGGTAACTGTTGTTATAAGAAAACTCCGCATACGGCAAGTTATCGTCCCAACTAGATCCATAATCTAGTGCACAAGCTCTCAGCATATCTTCCAAAATCTGATTGACTCTCTTAGTCTGTCCATCTGTCTGCGGATGAAATGCGGTGCTGAACTCTAGCCTGGTTCCCAAAGTTTCGTGTAACTGATTCCAAAACTTTGAGGTAAATTGGGTTCCTCTGTCTGATACAATACTCCTTGGAACACCATGCAAACAAATGATCCTAGTCATGTATATCTTTGCCAACTTAGCACTGGTGTAAGTGGTCTTAACTGGAATGAAATGTGCTACCTTCGTCAAACGATCAACTACTACCCATATCGAGTCATATCCTACCTTCGTCCTGGGTAGTCCTGTGATAAAATCCATGCCTATCTTATCCCACTTCCATTCGGGTATCGGCAATGGTTGCAACAATCTGGCTGGCTTCTGATGTTCTGCCTTCACTCTATGACATACGTCACAAACTGCTACATATGCTGCAATATCCTTCTTTATTCCGGTCCACCAGAATGTCTCCTTTAAATCCAAATACATCTTGGTATTTCCTGGGTGAATCGAATAGGGTGAGTCATGTGCCTCTTGCAGAATCAACTTCCTGATCTCCGGGTCATTTGGCACATAAACACGGTCCTCAAACCATAGGGTATCGTGCTCATCCTCCCGAAATCCCTTTGCTTTTCCTTTGCTTAGTTTCTCCTTTATAGAAGCAATTTCCTTGTCAGATTTCTGAGCTTCTCTGATTTTATCCATCAATGTTGACTGAATCTCCAATGCTGCCACATAGCCTTTCGGAACTATCTCTAAACTTAGTTCACGAAGGTTTTCTGCTAGCTCCTTGGGTATTTCTCCCATCATCAACGTATTTACGTGGCTCTTGCGGCTCAATGCGTCAGCTACTACATTAGCTTTACCTGGATGGTAATGCAATCTCATATCATAATCCTTGATGAGCTCCAACCATCTCCTTTGTCTGAGATTCAACTCCTTCTGCGTGAAAATGTACTTCAAACTCTTGTGATCCGTGTACACCTCACAATGATTTCCAATGAGGAAATGTCTCCATATCTTCAATGCATGCACTACGGCTGCTAACTCCAAATCATGTGTGGCGTAATTCAACTCATGAGGCTTCAGTTGTCGTGAAGCATACGAAACAACTCTCCCTTCATGCATAAGCACTGCTCCAAGTCCTCGACGTGAAGCGTCGCAATATACCTCATAATCTTTGGTCTGATCTGGCAAAATCAATACTGGTGAGGTAACCAAACATTTCTTCAACTCTTGGAAACTAGCCTCACACTCCTCAGTCCAATTGAACTTGGTATCCTTCTTCAACAACTCCGTCATAGGCTTCGCAATCTTTGAAAAGTTCTCAATGAATCTTCGGTAGTATCCTGCGAGTCCAAGAAAACTCCGGATCTCTCCAACTGTCGTTGGTGCTTCCCATTCGGTTACGGTCTCAACCTTTGTGGGGTCAACTGCTATCCCTTCTCCGGATATAACGTGTCCAAGGAATCCTACTTCCTTCAACCAAAACTCACATTTGCTAAATTTGGCATATAACTGATGTTCCCTTAGTTTCTCCAAAACCAAACGCAAATGTTCCTTATGCTCTTCTTCATTCCTTGAATAAACCAGGATATCATCAATGAACACTACGATGAACTTATCCAAAAACTCCATAAACACTTTGTTCATCAGGTTCATAAAATAGGCAGGCGCGTTGGTCAATCCAAATGACATAATGGTGTACTCATACAGTCCATATCTTGTGGTGAATGCTGTCTTAGGTATGTCCTGCTCTCGAATCTTCAACTGGTGGTACCCTGATCGCAAATCGATCTTGGAAAACACTTTAGCTCCTTGCAAACGATCAAATAGATCATTTATCATTGGCAGTGGGTACTTGTTCTTGATGGTTACTTCATTCAATCCACGGTAATCAACAACCATCCGTAATGATCCATCCTTCTTCTCCACTAGAAGTACGGGTGATCCCCAAGGCGAAGGACTTGGGCGAATGTAACCTCTCTCCAATAACTCCTTAATCTGATTCTTAATTTCTACCAAATCCTTTGCTGGCATCCGGTATGGTCTCTTTGATATTGGGCCTGTACCTGGCAACAACTCAATCAAAAACTCAATGTCTCTATCCGGTGGGATGCCTAGCAATTCTTCTGGAAATACATCAGGAAAATCCTTTACCACTGGTACTTCCTCCTACACTACTCCTGTTAGACAATTTACTTGTGTCCTATTTGGCACATGCCGGGATACATACTTGATCCTTCTTCCTTCTGGCGTTGTAAGCAAAATTGTCTTACTGGCACAATCGATGTTTCCTCCATACATCGACAGCCAATCCATACCGAGAATTACATCCAGACCTTGGGATTCCAGAATAATTAAATCTGCTGGGAAAACATGCCTTCCTATACTTAATGGCACTTGAAAGCATCCTTGACTGGCCATGTATTCTGCTCCTGGCAAACTTACTAGCATAGGTGTTTTAAGAGTCCTAGTGGGCAGGCTATATTTTTCCACAAATCCCCTTGATATGTATGAATGTGATGCACCAGTATCGAAAAGAACGAGTGCGGTAAATGACTTAACCAAAAACTTACCAATTACTGCATCAGGCTGATCTTCAACCTCCTCCACGTTAACGTGGTTCACCTATCCCCTATTGAAAGGGTTCGGCTTCTTCCCATTGCCATTTCCATTCTAGCCTTCAGGATATTCATTGGCATAATGTCCGGTCTTGGAACACTTGAAACAGGTGACTTGACTCAGATCTCTCTTGGCTGGGGTTGATGGGGTGGTCCGGTTCTGGCCGTTGCTTCCTCCATTCCCATTACCATTCTTGTGGCCATTGTGGTTGTGCGAACTACCTCCTCCATGGGTATGCTGAAACTGAAATCCCGATTTAGGGGTAAAACGGGGCTTCTGCTGGGGTCCAGAGTTATACTTCCCCTGTCCATACTTCCTCTTGCGGTTCTCAATCTGTTGTTGCTTCCCTTCAATCATGATGGCGCGATCTACCAACTCCTGGTAGTTGAATAAACTTTCTACCATCAACTGCATGCTTAACTCATCATTCAATCCTTCCAAGAACTTCTCCTGCTTAGTGGCATCTGTAGCAACGTCATCTGGGGCATAACGTGCTAACTTGCTGAAGTCGTCAACGTACTGGCCAACTGTCCTTCCAACTTGGCGTAAGTTGCGAAACTCCCGCTTCTTCATGGCCATGGCTCCTGCTGAAACATGTGCAGTGCAGAAAGCTTGCTGGAACTGATCCCATGTGACAGTGTCAACTAGGAAGGTGGCTGTGAAATTGTCCCACCATGCTGCCGCGGGTCCTTCAAGCTGATGTGCGGCAAACTTCACTTTCTCACCATCCGTGCATCATGCAGTGGTCAACTCCCTTCCTATCTTGCGGAGCCAATCGTTTGCTACTATCGGCTCGATGCTACTAGAAAACACCGGCGGATTCAGCCTAAGGAAACGGGCTAAGTGGTCAACAGGGGGTGGTGGTGGTGGTGGGTTGTTGTTGTTCTACTGATTCTGGACTAACATCTGCATCAATTGATTCTGCTGCTGGATCAACTGAGTGAGCTCCGGTGGAAATCCATTGTCACGTCTCGGAGGCATCTGAGGGTTTTAGAAAAGAAGAGATATAAGAATAGAATGAGGTCTAAAGAGAAAACACTACCCCAATGCACATGAGCAAATTCACACAAAATCACTTCATTCAATCAAACAAGGGCTTACAATTGATCTAACTATCACAAAAGTGCTCGAACTATAGTGTTTACATGATGGAAATACTACTAATATTTGGTGGTCATCTAGAAATTTGAACCGGTGGAAGACTCCATGATGTCCTCTCCAGCTTCGTCTTCAAAGTCGGGTTCACTTGGATCCGAATCGGTGTCGTCGATGATGATGTAGTTGTCCGGGCATGCGACGTACATGTCTTCCTTCCTGGATGCTAACTCCCGCTTGAGTTCTTCAATCTCTTGCTTAAGATCGACGTTGTGTCTTGCTAGAGCTACGATCTCGTCCATGTAGTCCTTGCGTGTAGCCTTCAGTTCTCCTTCTAGCTCGATGATCCTAGCCTTTGCATTCTTCAACTCCATCATATCATTGCACATCTGGTTCTCGTGGCGTCGAATGTGCTGGTTTAACTCCTGGATGAAAGATGCAATGGATCTATCCTTCTTGGTGATGACTAACTCCCATTGTTCATCTTGGCGTCCGCAAATCTGGTAGATAGTGTGCTTGAGGTCTTCTTGATAAACTTCTCCAATGCGTCCTATGGTGATATGGGCTGCCATGCTCTTTCCTAGACTCCAAGTTGGTGCATTGAAAACACTATCTATGGGCTTTGTGATTGGCGCGAATGTTCTTCCCGGAACGTGAGCTTGAATCTTCCAGCGCTCCTCTTCAGGCAAAGTGGCGTTGAAGGTTCCCGTGAAGCTTGGTAATCCAATGTTTAGGTACTTGGTGACTTCCTTCAAGTGAAATCCAAAAGGTGTGCCTTCATCCGGTTGAGCGTACTTAATCTTCACGTCCTTCATCCTAAAGAGTGGAAAAGATGAGGAGTTAGAAATTGAGGAGAGAATAGTGATCTATGGCTTTAACTTAGTGGTCGTGTCCTATAGTCAGCGTGTGCTCTGATACCATCTCTGTAGCGACCCGACCTGAGTGGATCAAGTCTACTATGCTCCGGTGTCATCCCTGGATCAGTAATGCTGACACCACACAGTACTTCGAAGGATTTATAGCAGAGTAACAATCACACACTTATTACATCGGTGTCTCAAAAGAGAACTTATTACAATAATATGGCTTAAGGCCATCTAATATCGATAACAGCGGAAGACTCGGAAGATAAATGGGTCCATCAACTCCAACGGCATCACTGAGTATAGAACCACGACCCTAAAGCACCTTAATCATCGTCTGAAAAGTCTGCAACATTAACGTTGCAGCCCGAAATGGGTCAGCACATGGAATATGCTGGCAAGGTAACACATAGAGAATGATGGAATGAAACAGCTATACTATATGCATATTTGGCTGGTGGAAAGCTCTATGGTTACTGTTTTCCGTAAAGCCAATTTTTCCCTACTGCAAAGGAATAAATTTATTTAACTATCATGGTGTTTGTTAAACATTGAGAATGGTTGACAGCATTCTCAATCCCAATTAAATGAACAATTAAAACCCAAAAAATTTAATTAGAAGTAACATGATGAGATTCACATGATATTCAAGTACTAGATACTCAAGATGTCCATAACCGGGGACACGGCTAATCATGATTAGTTTGTTACACTCTGCAGAGGTTTGCGCACTTTTCCCCACAAGACTCGATGGCCTCCGTTGGATTTCTCGCACTACTGGTGTTTGAGAAACGGATGACCGAGACACAGTCTTTCAGAAGCGCTAGCACCTTACGATGGATAGACTGGTACACCTACTTTCCCCTACATCTGCTAGTCTACCCTGTAAGAGTTCGCACGACTTAGTCAACTATGCCAGAGCCCATAATGGCTTGTGGCTGCACACGTAAGTATTTAGTATGAAAGATCTTATGATCCCTTTGAGCCTGGGTGGCGGTCCAAAATAAAACAGGCAAGTCCTGATAGACATCAGGTGCCTCAATCCACCCAGATGTGTGTTTAAGTTGCCACCTTAGATAAACCCTTAAAAATTATCACACTCACATCTGTCATGGATATCACTCACCCAATCCACGTCTACTAGCATAGCATGGCATAATAAGAAAACGTAGAAGTAACTCCCAAAGGTTTCATAATAAACAGGTAATAGGTACTACCTCATCTACTTCCCATCCCACAATTTAATTAGATCCTAATCATGCAATGTGTGAGGATGGATCTAATGCAATAAAACTGGGTTGTAGAAAAGGTATGATCAAAGTGTTACTTACCTTGCTGATGATCCGCGAGTCCTAGGGATTCGAAGTAACAGGCGGCGCAATCCGGGTAATCTATCGCAGACAAACAACAAGCATACAATAAGTACTCATCTAATGCACAGGTAAAACTCGAACAAGAGATCGAACTAGAAATTTCAACTTAAGAACTCTGGTTGCAAAGAGAGAAAGAACCGAACAAAGAAACCGAAAACAAACGGCAGAAGAAAACAACTCGGTTCTAGCAAGTTAAAACTAGGTCAAATTTTACCGTAGCAAAAACTTGTTTAAGTTGATTAGTCGGAACGGCGGTTTCGAAACGAAACTCCAGGCGCTTGAATCACCTGATTCCAATAAACGAGCGAGAAGATAGACTAGAACGAAGATTGGATCTGAGATCGCGATCGCGGAATAAATCCGACGAAAAGAAAAAGAAGAACGGTTAAACGAACGGATGTTCGTTAACCGAGAAGAATCCGATGATCACGTTCGTTAAGACGAATGGTCCGGCGAACGGTCTCTAGGCAACTAAACCGGGAAAAAAACGAAACCGATCTAGGGTTTCGGAAAAGAAAACCGAAACGAAAAACCGAAAAGAAAACGAATCGGAAGAGAAGAAAGGAATCGGAACGGTTTATAAGAAAAACTGAACCGAGGGGAGAAAAAGAGCCACGGCATGGCGCTACCTCCGGCGAGGGGGCTCCGGTGAACGGGGGCTCCGGCAGCGGCGTTGGGAGGCGGCGGCGTGGGGCTTGGTTTGGTGTGGGTTTAGAGGGGGGGTGTTGGTATTTATATAGGTGAGGGGAGAGGGATTGCTTGGGGGAGGGGGCAAGAAAAGAGGAGAGGAGAGGAAAGAGGGGGAGATGGAGTCCTAGAAGGACTCTAGGGCGGCGGCGGCCTTGGCGCATGGGCGCTGGCGCGGCGCGGCGGCCTGGCCTGGCCGGCCGGCCTGCTGGCTGGGCCTTGGCCCAGGGCGCTGCGAAATAATTTTTTTTTAAATCGGTTACGCACGCAGAAAAACACAGAAAATAAAATCTAAACGAACTCCAAAACTCCCAAAGTAAATTTTCCCCGACTCCTAAAAATGAGTCGAACAAAATGAACTTTTCTCGGGACCTAGAATGCAAATTTTGAAAACGCGCATTTTTCCCTATCCAAATAAAAGGCAAATAAACTCCGACAAATCCAATGATCCTTTCTTCAAAATTTGAGAAGAACTCAAATATGAAAATGACGAAATCTCCAACTCTCTCCGAGGGTCCTTGAGTTGCGTGAAATTTCTAGGATCGGCCAAAATGCAAGAAATATGATATGCATGATGATCTAGTGTATAACATTCCAAATTGAAAATTTGGGATGTTACAGGTTCAATGGGGAAGAAGACCCCCTTTTATAGGAGGGGGAAATCCAACCGTTATGTGCTCAGCCCGCACATGAGCGGTACTACCGCTCCACGAGCGGTACTACCGCTCAGGCGGAAGAAACAGGGAAAAGGAGCAACAAAAAATGAACCTTGGGGCGGTAGTACCGCATATAAGCGGTACTACCGCTCACCCCAGCGGTACTACCGCTGGAGGAGCAGAACACGGGACCAAAAGAGGCAGGCAGAGCAGAGTATGGCGGTAGTAAAGCAGAAATGGTACTACCGCCCGACCGGAGCGGTACTACCGCTTAGGCGGTACTACCGTGCCTTACTGCCGTGCAACTACTGCTAAACCTGACACAAAAAGAGCAGGACCCAAAATCGAGGCGGTAGAAGAGCGGCACTACAGCGGTACTATGGCTGAGAGCTCCAAGCGGTACTACCGCTTGGGCTCGCGGTACTACCGCTGGGACCAGACAAAAACCACACTCAAGAAAACAAGAACTGCCATAACTTCTGCATATGAGCTCCGAATTGAGCAAACTCAAACTTGTTGGAAACAAGACGACGAGTAGCATCAAAACAACGACTGGTTATTGTAAGAAGAGGCAGGGGAGGTATGCCTAACAAATGGAGGAGTGAGACCTCCAACAGAGAAGAACGAGCATAACCTCCAACATCGAAAACATCATAGAAGATGCATGTGAACTCCGCTTTCGATGAACTCGAGCTTTTCATCAAGATGACCATAAGCTCTAAGACTCACAAAGAGAACCAAACAAGAACCAAGAAAGATGATGCAAGGATGCAATGGTTTGAGCTCTCAACGAACGATACGATCAAGCTACTCATCGAGATCCCCCCCTTGATAGTACGGCAATCGATCCTATAACCCGGTCTCCCAGCTACCATCATGAGACCGGTAAAATAGAAAACCTATCAAGGGCAAACCTTTGCCTTGCACATGGTCCACTTGAGCTAGATGATGACGATCTTGACTCCCTCAAGTTGGACCACCTTTCTTGATTGTGTTGACTCGATGAAGACTAGTTGATTGCTCCCCCATACTCCACTATGGGTGATCCACTCTTCCGCACATCTTCACAAGTCCATTGTCACCACAAAGGACGGCAAGCTTCAAGCATTTGATCTCTTTGTGATGCTCCACTTGAACTTGCACACCGCAACCTTTCTTGATGGTGTTGACTCGATGAAGACTAGTTGATTGCTCCCCCATACTCCACTATGGGTGAGTCACTCTTCCGCACATCTTCACAAGTCCATTGTCACCACAAAGGACGGCAAGCTTCAAGCATTTGATCTCTTCGTGATGCTCCACTTGAACTTGCACACCGCAACCTAACCCCATAAAGAACCCTCACGAAGACCATGGGTTAGTACACAAAGCGTAATTGACAATGCTTACCATACCATGGCATCACTTGATCCCTCTCGGTACATCTTCTACGCTTTGTGGGTTGATCAACTTGATTCACTCTTTGACTTAGTCTTGATCAACCTCTCACAAGACCAATCTTTAGGTAATTCCTTGAATAGCACCTTGGTCGACATAAACTCTCCTTGAAACCAACACATATACTCCAAGAAAAGCCTATGGACAAAACCTTCAAATATAACTCAAGGCAACCATTAGTCCATAGAGATTGTCATCAATTACCAAAACCAAACATGGGGGCACCGCATGTTCTTTCAACGTGTGCGTAGGAATTTTTTTGAAATTACTGCGTTCCCCAACACCATCACCACCATAAAGAGTGGTGGTGAGATTGATTCTCCCTGTCGTAACCCGCATTGGGCATTACTGCGGTGCTTCGATCGGGGTAGCCTACCGTCACTCTATTCTGGAGTAATTTAGTGCATGGCTGGTGGACCCCGATGCTGGCTATCCCACACGTCGGCGAAAGTGAGTAATTTAGTGCATGGCTGGAGGAGGATCCGCATAGTAGAGCGTGTCCACTGTTTTTCAGAAGAAGAAAATGATTACAGCAAGAGTTTCCACTCTTATGAGGGAGGAGGGCAAAACATGGCAGCCACTTGAACATACACAGTGCTCCTACTACTAAGCATGTGTAGTGGTTCATACGTCAGTACTACACAACCTTTTTGCTAGTGTAGTAAGATATGACGATAATAAATGATGTTGTGCGCATGTCAACTACTCCTATATGTAACATAGTGTCGCTTTTTCGACTGTTCGGTCGAGAATGAACGGTGAGATCAATGTTAACAGAACTAGGTCCACAGCGCACGGAGAGTATGGTGCTACAGTACTCCACGAAACATGAACCATATGAAGCACGAATAGTGTTAGGCCGGGTGTATGAAGGGTGCACGGGATGGGAGCAAAAGTTCCCTTCTCGACCCACTTTTGGGTGTTTGGCAGAGTGCATGAAGGGTGCATGAGTCCACACTAGTAGGTTGACAAAAATACACGAAGAGGAAACAACTATATTGAGATGAGAATGCAACCAAACACACCCACACACTTTGTGCTACAATGAATGATCTGCACCGTCTGAGTTTGATCCAACGGTCATGTTGCGCCGAGACATGGGCATGCCCATGTAGAGGGCGCCTAAACACCACCGAAGTCCCTCTGCTTCTCGAGGCGCACGACGTTGGTGATGCAGGGTGCAACCGCCCGGAGAGCCCGCTCCCGGTCGACGGGAGCTAGCTCGTCAAAGACGGCGTCCACGGTTGGTTTTACAGTGGTCTCGTTGTGTCTTAAAGAGTCCTTGGCTATGCTGACTCGGGGATGCTTCGTATGTCATGTGCACTTCCTTGTACATGATGGTGATGTACGTTCGAGCCCGTGTAGGCCCCACCATGAAAACTTCGGACGAAATCTCTATCATATGTTTGTGCCGGCTTATTTTGCAAGCCAATCCTTTGTTCTTGTTTTGAGTTGTGGTATTCGAGTTGCTTCGAAGTCAAATGTGGATTCCATACCTTTCCTAAATGGTGTTCTCATATTTCTATGTGAATACTAATCGCTCTTGATCATCGAGGTTGTCATGTCAATCCTTTTCAACCGGCGTGTTTTCTCTTCAAGTGGATTCGGTCATTTCCAACATCCGCAAGATCAACTCAAGCATTCTCAACGGTGTTTGTTTCATCCGTCTCCAAGTTGCCTTTGTTTTTCCCGCCCACCCACCCTTTTTTTCAAGGCTAAGATTTCTTTATCAAGTATCTATCTTATGATTATGAAGTCTCTCCATTCTTTTCCGTCAATGTCCTTACCCGGTGATTCTCATGAAGATCCTAACGGAACCTCAAGTTCATCATTCTTCATTCTTTTCCTTCTCTGGTGGATTCAATTCAAGCTTGGGTATTGAGCATAGTCTTTTCTTTTGCCCAATGCTTTTCTCATGCCGGTGCAATTCTTAATCATTCACCTCTCGCTATCCATTTGTTCCGTTGTGCAGAAGATATCTCAGAAGATTAGTGCTTCTATTCTTGATCAATCCAAGCTATTTTCGAGGTCTTACCTTATTCAAGCCATTTAATTCAACCAGCGCGACCTATCTTTTAAATCATTTCAATGGTGTTTGTCTTGAGTGGGCCCTAACCCATAGGTCTTTTCCCAAGATCTTACTTGACTCTTCTAATCTTCCCGGAGCTATCCTCAAACTTCTTTTGAAGTTTGACGTAAGAATGATTTATCATCAGTAAGATGGTTTCTCCAAGATCTTATAATTCTTTTAATCATTGGCTCAACCTCTTTGCTTTTTATTCTTCCGGAGTGCCTCAACAATTCTTGGTGGTGTTTCTCGTCGTCATTTTTGGATTTTGAAGCCCGAAGAAGACTTTTCTCTCAATCTTGCTCCGTTCTCTCAAAGATTCATGATTCTAGCCTGTTGCCATCCTCTAATAATTATTTTTGATTGTGATAATTCTTTTCACCCATCCGGAGCAATTCAGGAGTCTTTTCAGTTTGATTCTCCAGAGCCCATCACCTCAGAAGTATTATTCTCAGCTTTTAGCTCTCTTTCTCTAAATTTTACCGGTGCATCTTTCAACTTTATCTAATCAGCTCGTGATCTGTTCGTACTCATGTATCCAAATTCTCTCAAGTATCTTTGTTCGTTTTCAAATTCTTACCGGTGATTCATTCCTTTACTTCGTTCGTTTTTCAATTCTTACGAGGATTCGTTCAGGAGTTCTTCTCCTTCGTTATCATACATATTCATCCGTTGTTCCCAAATCCTACCGGTGGTTCGCTGAAGACTTTCTCAAGTCTGCGCCATATATCTTCTTAAGCCTTTCTACGAGAATAAGTGGTATGCCAAATCCATTACTTGTCATCAATTTAATTGGTGAGGGATACGCATAATGTAATTCTTATTCTTGTTTCTTCCAAGTGATTAATTCTTTATTCCGGAGGCTCATCAAATTCTTGATTTTCTTTTGTTCATCCTTTCTTTCTCGGAGTTCCAAGCTTTAATTGTCACGAAGACATATCTAAATCATTGCAAGGCTTTACCTTGTGTTTTCAACTTCAATTTCCTTATATCATCCTTTTGTGACCGGAGTTCTTCATGTAGACTCTACATGACGGCTCATCAAGGATTTAATTCCTTCTTGAAGTGTTCATTGAGATTCTTTTCAGAGGAACTCAAGCATTGTTCATCTTTCAATCCGAAGTGCAATTCTTTCTTCTGTATCATTAGAGGTGGTATTATGTCCTTCTTGATAAATTGAATTCATGTTCCATGATTCACATGTTGTTAAGAATGAGATATTTTAAACCCATCAATCTTGTCATTGGAGTTATCTTGGGTTATAGTTCACCCAAAGCCTCCCCTAAGGATTGTTGCTAATTGTGGTACTCATAAATGACCCAATTTCTTCATTTATCCTCCCGATGAAATAAGTTTCTCATATTGTTCATATCAATCTAATCTATTGTTTTTCATTAGTGACAGAATTTCACCTCATAGTTTTGAGATGTTTTCTATAAGTCCACTACAACCTTGTTCTTTCGTTGTTGGTTTTCCAACAACTCCGTTCGAACCTTCTCCTAAAGATGCTTTTGCAAGCTCATTTAAGGTAGAAGATGTTGTTTTCTCCTTCATTCATTCCATCCCTTTTCTCTCTTTTCTTCCGGAGGCATTGTGTTGTTGCTCTCGTCAACCCTTCTTCTTGTTCTTGTCAGGACCTTGTTCTTTTCATGCTTATCCATTTAAATGGAGTGTCACGTCCTCTTTTCAAGTATCCTCTCATCTTGTCAAGATCATGTTAAATTCCTTCCTTTTCCAACCGGAGTGTTGTCGTATTTGATCTCTATCGTTCTGTGTGCTTCTTCTTTCAACTGGAGTGCTTGCATGTGCTTCTTGTTCATTGCAACCTTTATTTTTAAGTCTTTCAACCTACAAGGTTCTCGTAATGTTCCTTGTTCCTCTTTTCTAAAGGAGTGTTTTCAACTTTGTTCACCTTCGTTGTGTTCTTTCTCGAATTTTGTTCAACCTCTCAAGATTCGTGGTTTCACTCATTTGTCAAAGAAGCAACTTAGCTTTACCTCTCCTCTTTCTCTTCCATTTTCCCTCCGGTGCCATTCTAGATCTCGGGATGAGATCCTCTCATAGTGGTGGAGTGTTGTAACGCCCCGAGACCGATGTGCCAGGTGTCTTCCAGTTATTCACTGACGTTGTCATGTCATTTGCTTGCGTGTTGCATCTTATCATGTCATCATGTGCATTGCATCATCATGTTTTAAAACTTGCATTCGTCCGGGTTCTCCGAGTTCTCTCCGTTGTCCGTTCTGAGCCCAACCACACTTGCACGCGCCCGCGGCATGTTCGAAATAATATTTTATAAGTGGCCGGAAAATGTTCTTGGAATGGTATGAGAGTTGACGTGTGGTCTTATTATAGTGTAGATAGACCACCTGTCAAGTTTCATCGCATTCGGAGATCGTTTGATGCCCCAACGGTTAACTATAGCGGCAGTATAGCCGGTCTAACGTCGGACGTTTTTAGTCTACGGAAACCGTGCCGGGCTGCATCTCTCCCCTCTTCTCTCAGACCAACCCACTCTTCACAATCCGCCAGACCCAACCTAACCTCTCTCGTCAGCCCGCGGCCCTCCTTGCGCGCGCGTCCAAAAGTTGTCCCGAACCCGACCCGGACTGTCGCCACCGCTGTGTCCAAATCATCCCCAAACATCTACAAAACGTCTCCGTTTTGTTATTTGGACTCCCTAACTATTTTATTCGCGATCATCCAATTACAATCGAAGGGACGGATTAGCCCCTACCCAAAAATCCTATTGCTATATATAGTCCAACCCCTAGACCAAACCCTAAATTCTAGGACTTTTGTACCTGCCGCCGCCACACTCATCTCCCACCTCGGGATCCTCCCCAATCAAAAATCTCCCTCGTTTTCAACACTAGACCAACCCACGCCCTCCTTCTCGCGCCTGAGGCCTCCCTGCCTACCTCGGGACCCTGCAGCCATGCGCCTCCTGCCTCGAGCGCCTCCTCGTCGCATCCACCAGGACCAGCCTCGTCCCGCCCCGCCATCTTCCCTCGTTATTCCTCCTCCCTCTGTTCCTCTCTCTCTCTCTCTCTCTCTCTCTCTGTTCGTCTCTCTCTCCGCCCTGTCCTTGCAGGACCACCACCATCGCCATGGACCGCCGCCACCGTCGAGTCGCCATGGCCTTCCCGACGTCGTTGGTTGCCCGCAGCTACCAGATCGGATCCGTCCCCGAGGGATCCACCGCGGCCGTCGTTCCTTCTGCTGCCGCCTGCTTCCTTTCGTGCAAGACTGAGACGAACGAGAACTTCCTCCTGCTCGATTTGCCGGTGCCTAGGTGCTTCACCGCCACCTTGCTTCGTCCTCTCTGTCCTCCCGCCGTGGAGCAGCACCGAGCTTGAGAGGAGCCCCGTTCGCGCCGGATCCCCCCATCCCCGGCGAGCTCTGTCGCCCTGCGTCGCCTGAAGCCGCCGTCCTGCCGTTCTCCTTCGACGATGGAGCTCCCGCAAGCCATCCCCGACATTGGTCCTCTTCTGTAGCATCCCGGCGCCGCGCCCATCCTCCTTCCTCCATGCCGAGTCCTGCTTCGCTCGTTGCTGCGCCTGCACCGCCTGAAGCCGCGCACCCCTACTTCCTCTGCTTCAGGAACATGGCCACGCGCTTGTGAAAGTGCAACTATCCCTAGGTGGTTTTGGTAATTCATAACAACATATAGCTCATTGAACTAATGCTATTTCAAGATGATTATTTCAGGACAGCTCAATGATTGGCATGGCTTGGATGTGAAAGTGGAACCCTCAAAATGCTAAGGACAAAGAATTGGCTCAAGCTCAAAAGTTCAAGACTCTTCATTTTATGTTTTAGTGATCCAAGATCACATTGAGTCTTTAGGAAAAGCCAATACTATCAAGGAGGGATGAGGTGTTGCTTAATGAGCCTCTTGCTTTATGTGCTTAATGATATGCTCCAAAATCCTCAGCTACTTTCCCATATCCACAAATGACCTAAACCCTAAGCCAAACTCGGTCATACCGATTCTTTCATTCCGGCGCCACCAAGTTTCACTTGTCATTTGCCACTGCCAAACCCTAGCAATTCGGTCCTACCGATAAGGATCTCGGTCTCACCGAGATGGGCTTGCAAACTCTCTGTTTCCTTTTCGTAACTTTTTGGTCTCACCGAAAGAGCGAATCGGTCCCACCGAGAATGCAAGGTAAACTCTATGTTTCCTTCTTGTAACTTTTCGGTCTCACCGAAAGAGCAAGTCGGTCCCACCGAGTTTGCCTGACCAACTCCCTGGTTAGCTTATTGCCAAACTCGGTCTCACCGAGTTTGTGCAATCGGTCTCACCGAGATTACGTTATGCCCAAACCCTAACCGAATCGGTCCTACCGAGTTGCATGTCAGTCCCACCGAAATTCCTAATGGTCACTAGGTTTACCATTTCGGTCCAACCGAGTTTTCTGATTCGGTCCCACCGAGATTGGTAAATTGTGTGTAACGGTTGGATTTTGTGTGGAGGCTATAAATACCCCTCCACCTCCTCTTCACTCGTGGAGAGAGCCATCAAAACACATACATCATTCCAACTCATATGTTCTGAGAGAGAACCACCAACTCATGTGTTGAGACCAAGACATTCCATTCAAACCATATGAATCTTGATCTCTAGCCTTCCCCAAGTTGCTTTCCACTCAAATCTTCTTTCCACCAGATCCAAATCATATGAAAGAGAGTTGAGTGTTGGGGAGACTATCATTTGAAGCACAAGAGCAAGGAGTTCATCATCAACACACCGTTTGTTACTTCTTGGAGAGTGGTGTCTCCTAGATTGGCTAGGTGTCACTTGGGAGCCTCCGACAAGATCGTGGAGTTGAACCAAGGAGTTTGTAAGGGCAAGGAGATCGCCTACTTCGTGAAGATCTACCGCTAGTGAGGCAAGTCCTTCGTGGGCGATGGCCATGGTGGGATAGACAAGGTTGCTACTTCGTGGACCCTTCGTGGGTGGAGCCCTCCGTGGACTCGCGCAACCATTACCCTTCGTGGGTTGAAGTCTCCATCAACGTGGATGTAGGATAGCACCACCTATCCGAACCACGGGAAAAACATCTGTGTCTCCAATAGCGTTTGAATTCTCCAAACCCTTCCCTTTATATTCTTGCAAGTTGCATGCTTTACTTTCCGTTGCCAATACACTCTTTGCATGCTTGCTTGAATTGAGTATTGATTGCTTGACTTGCCCTAAAATAGCTAAAAACTGCCAAGAACTAAAATTGGGAAAAGGTTAAGTTTTTATTTGGTCAAGTAGTCTAATCACCCCCCCCCCCTCTAGACATACTTTCGATCCTACAGCTTGCGTTGATTGACTCCGGCCAGATCGAACGAGCCCTCCCCATCGACCGCACATGGGCCGCGTCCCTCCTCTAGGCCCAGCGAGCAGCGCTAGATGCAGCCTGCCTCCTACGCGCGTGGGCCGCGACCTCTAGATCCGGTCCAGCATGCGCCCCGGCCTGCTTCCTCTTCAACTCGGCCCAAGGCCACTAGGTGAGCAGACACCTCCAGCGCACTACGCACTGCTGGCCCAACATGCCTTGGTTTCGGCCCATTACGTTTTTTTCAGTTCTGGAGGTTTTTCCTAATTATCCAGGAGTTTGTTGTTTTATAGAACAACCCTCATACTTCATGCATTTAATATCTCCACAACCGTGCATCGGATTAAAACAACTTATATATGTAAAATGCCTAGACTTTTGTGTAGTTTCATAATTTGCCATTTTCATCTATGTTTAAAATGTTTAAAATTCTGTTTGTTTAAATTTGCTTAATGAACTTGCTAAAATGATTTAATTCATAACTAATCAACTGTAGCTCGGATTTAAATAATCTTTAGATGTAATTGGGGTAGAATAATGTCTAGTTTAACATGGTGGTTTTACTTTGCATTTTTAATAACTCTAAAATTGTGTTTAGGGTAGAACAATACCATAACCTAATATATGCATATGAGGATTTTCCGGAATTGTTGTTCGTTGTCTCCGGCCTCATTTAAACTTGACTAGATAGGTAGTTTTATTTTGCTTCACCCCTTGCCATGCTAACCAACATTTAATAGTGTTGAGTACATAAACGAGATCGAACTAAATAACTTGAATGTGGTGTTTCGTCAAAATGCAACGGAGTTGCATATTGAGCTCCACTTAATTTGTAGGGTTGTTTGTGCACTTTGCCATGCCATGCCTCATTAAACCGTACATGCATCATACTTGTTTGCGCATCGTGCCATGATTATGTGATGTTTGTTTACTATGTTGTTTGCTTTCTTTCCAGTGTACTTCTTCTCGGTAATCCGGTAACGTTGTGTTTGTGAGGACCCATCGGCTACATCCGTTTGTCTTCTTCATGGACTTGTTCTTCTTCCTTGCGGGATCTCAGGCAAGATGACCATACCCTCGAAATCACTTCTATCTTTGCTTGCTAGATGCTCGCTCTTTTACTATGCCTATGATGCGATACCTACCACTTGCTTATCATGCCTCCCATATGGTTAAGCCAAGCCTCTAACCCACCTTGTCCTAGCAAACCATTGTTTGGCTATGTTACTGCTTTGCTCGGCCCCTCTTATAGCGTTGTTAGTTGCAGGTGAAGATTGGAGTTTGTTCCTTGTTGGAACATGGATATTGGTTGGGATATCAAAATATCTCTTATTTAATTAATGCATCTATATACTTGGTAAAGGGCGGAAGGCTCGGCCTTCTGCCTGGTGTTTTGTTCCACTCTTGCCGCCTAGTTTCCGTCATATCGGTGTTATGTTCCCAGATTTTGCGTTCCTTACACGGTTGGGTTATAATGGGAACCCCTTGACAGTTTGCCTTGAATAAAACTCCTCCAGCAAGGCCCAACATTGGTTTTACCATTTTCCACCTAGCCTTTTCTTTCCCTTGGGTAGGCCTGCCCAAGGGTCATCTTTATTTAACCCCCCCCCCCCCCTCGGGCTAGTGCTCCTTTGAGTGTTGGTCCAAACTAAGCTGCCTGCGGGGCCACCTCGGGG
Organism: Triticum monococcum; assembly: GCA_034509565.1. Classification (NCBI taxonomy): domain Eukaryota; kingdom Viridiplantae; phylum Streptophyta; class Magnoliopsida; order Poales; family Poaceae; genus Triticum; species Triticum monococcum. The sequence continues at coordinate 56,997,700 of CM067843.1, read as the reverse complement.
AAACTTGAGGGTTGGTTTTACTCGTAGCTAGTCTCATCTGAGTGTGCCCTGAGAACGAGATATGTGCAGCTCCTATCGGGATTTGTCGGCACATTCGGGTGGCTTTGCTGGTCTTGTTTTACCATTGTCGAAATGTCTTGTAACCGGGATTCCGAGCCTGATCGGGTCTTCCCGGGAGAAGGAATATCCTTCGTTGACCGTGAGAGCTTGTGATGGGCTAAGTTGGGACACCCCTGCAGGGTTTTGAACTTTCGAAAGCCGTGCCCGCGGTTATGGGCAGATGGGAATTTGTTAATGTCCGGTTGTAGAAAACCTGAAACCTATCTTAATTAAAATGCATCAACCGCGTGTGTAGCCGTGATGGTCTCTTTCCGGCGGAGTTCGGGAAGTGAACACGGTGTTGGAGTTATGTTTGACGTAGGTTGTTCTAGGATCACTTCTTGATCATAGTTTCTCGACCGTGCTTTGCCTTCTCTTCTCGCTCTCATTTGCGTATGTTAGCCACCAAATATGCTAGTCGTTTGCTGCAGCTCCACCTCATACCTTTTACCCTTCCCATAAGCTTAAATAGTCTTGCTCGCGAGGGTGTGAGATTGCTGAGTCCCTGTGACTCACAGATTACTTCCAAAACCAGTTTGGAGGTGCCGATGAAACCGTGCAGGCGACGCAACTGAGCTCAAGGAGGAGCTCGATGAAGACCTTGTTCAGTGTGTTGTTTCGTTCCAGTTGATCAGTAGTGGAGCCTAGTGGGGACTATCGGGGATCTGTGTAGCATTTGGGGTAGTCTTCTTTTATTTTGGGTTCCGTAGTCGGACCTTGTGTGTATCTGGATGATGTAATGCTTTATTCATGTATTGTGTGAAGTGGCGATTGTAAGCCAACTATGTATCTCTTTCCCTTATGTATTACATGGGTTGTGTGAAGATTACCTCACTTGCGACATTGCTTTTAATGCGGTTATGCCTCTAAGTCGTGCTTCGACCAGTGGGAGATATAGCCGCATCGAGGGCGTTACACCCCACTAGCCACACAGCTTCATCATGCAACCGTGGCACGGAGGATAGATGTCGTTAGCTCCGTCTCGACCAGCCACAACGTCTCTTGTTCTAGGTGATTCTTCTATTTTCCATGTTTTTTTAGTTGTAATAACACCACAGCAAGCTAGCGCCGCTCTTCGTGTTTGCCCGTGCAAAGGTTAGACGATGGAGAGAAGAGAGATTGAGATCGCAGACTTGGGACCCACCAGTAAGTGAGATAACGGTCATGCACGTGTTGACGAGGCACTCCCTCTACTCTACTCAACGCAAGTACTGTATAAAATCAAGTTATGGGACAAAGCCAACAATCGTTCGTTTTTTGAGGATATCGACTTACGCTTTGTAGTCCAGGTTGCCAGTTCGAATCTCGTCTTTTAGATTTGTTAGTTTTAGGTCCAGATTTGATTAATGAGAAGTGGGACCCCATGTGTTGTTCCGATATTTCAGTGTAGGATGGTTTTTTTGAACAAACACTTTGCGCGGTTAGACAAGTAACGTCATGATTTACACGTTTTTTGCAAGTTTACGAACAAAAATGACAGCGGCATAGAATATCACATCCTCCCCGTAGCTTAGATACTATGGTGATACGAGTTTTTACACCGTTGGAAGTGAGATCCAATGGCTTGGGAGTAGTCTTCGTAATTATGCGCAATTTCCAAACTCTCCAAAGGTTTTTTTGCAAATAAAACATTCAGGCCTCGTGTGCTGCATCTTCGATCCAACGGCTCCCCGGTGCTCATATTAGGTGCTCCCCGTAGCTTAATTACCTGCTACAGTGTTTGGAGTAGTTGTGGGCCGAATGCTACGAAAATATAATCTAAACCAACCGGAATAAATGCCTACATAAATTAATCCAAGGTTGGAGTGCCCCTCGCAATGTAAATAGCTCTGGCTTTGCGAGGGATGGAGAGTAGTGGCTTCAATGCGTGGAAGATACGGTGTGAGAAAGCGAGGTCAATCGAGAGACATATAGATAGAGAGACAAAGTGAGTGTGGTCCGACATTCATTGAACAAATATATATGCTCTGGAGAGATATTGTCCGATTGAGCTTTTTGGCAAGGGTGAGGGATGTAAGATAGAGCTTGAGAGCTGATCCAGTCACAGACGTGTAGATATATTTTGTGCGTGGGAGGAAGCAAGGTCAACCAATCACATAGGGTCGACGTGTGATCGAAAGAGTGAGACAGGTTGGAGAGAGTGACCTAGATAGATGATGTGTGGTGTGTCGATCGAGGCCCGAACAGGAAGATATATCATTTGTCTGTGAAAGAAAACGAGGTTAAACGAGACTCAGATAAAGAGAGCAAGATTGAGCGAGTGTGGCCCGCCGTGCGGAAGAAAGAGTGAGACAGTCTCGAGGGAGTGACCTAGATATACAACGTGTGTGCGTGCGCATGCACGAGAGGTTGGGGGGCTAGATAGGCAATGCGTGTATTTAGCGCGAGAGGGTGAGAGGGAGAGGGGGGCGAGAGAGAGCTCGGCATGGGGTGCAATGGCGGGTGTGTGAGGTAAATACATTTGGTAACAGAGTGGAAAAAGGGGTTGTGTAGTTGAGAGACTTAGAGATCGAAACATGGAGAGAAAGAATGAACGTGTGTTGGAAACCGATAGCTTCCTAAGGTGGTTAGGAGAGGAAGATTGACCGATACAGGAAGTATGTAGCATTTGTGCGGGGGGGGGGGGCTAAAAACAACATTTGAATGTACATAGTATGAGACTTAATATCGATGTTTCAATTCGGTGTACATTGTAAGATTTGAACCGAGGACCAGGCATACGGGTAATTATTTCGAATTCGTGCCATACTAAGTTTCGAAAAGTTGACATGGACTCAGTTTGTTGTGCTATTTTGTAGGTCATATGTTTGAATCCATCCAAAAGTTTTCTCACTACCATGGTGTTCATCATGTACATATGAATTTGTATTAAAAAAGTAGCATGGATACAGTGAAATGTGAAATCCACGTTAGAATTGGAGATCGTTACGTGACACACACTCTAATTCAAATAACTAACTACGTGACACACACCCTAATTCAAATAACTAATTATGTGACACACACTCTAATCCACGTTTGCGTGGGTACTGTTTCGATTTTTTTTCAAATAACTCCTCATTAATTAATTTATAGTACTCCCTCTGTTCACTTTTATAAGACCTTGAAGACATTTCAGACAATGTGCAAAACAGTTCATTTTAAGTTGTCTAAAACGACTTATAAAAGTGAATGGATGGAGTATCTCGTTTCGAATGACTAATTATTGCAAGGAAAACACGGGCATGGTAATACATACTGATTCATTTGCAAATGAAAGAAGATTCGTTTGCATTCTCAAATGTAGGCGCACCACGCAAACCAGGGTCGTGTCGGGGTGGACGCTGCTTCGGTGCCTTAAAGGCAACTACCTTTGGGTCACTGACATGTGGGTCAGCCACCTGTTGGGCCCATATGTCATGGAGACAAAGGTAGGTGCCTTAAGGCACCGAAGCATAGTCCTGTCGGGGTGGTCGCGTGTGTCGGACGGACGCGTAGCACCCAGCCACCCCCCCCCCCCCCAAAAGGACGACGTCAATATAAGTTCACGCTTCCACGTTTTGGACTGAAATATCTGGCAGCCCCAATTCCAGCCCTGCAAAATCTCTCTTCTCCACCGTCCCCTTCCATGCCCAGATTGCTCAAACCCCTAATTCGCCGCCAACCCTCGAATCGCCCCTCATCTCGTCTCTTTCCCCACCATTCCCCACCTCTGTGCTGGACGGCGATGACGAAGACGACGGTCGCGCTTCACCACCGCACCGGAGCTACCTTATCTACGCCCTCGTCCATCGCACCGGGTGGTCCACCGACAACGTCGACTGCCGCAACCGACGTGCCTCACAGACACCGAGTTCCACCGCATCAGGTGCGCTTCACCGACATCGTCTCCCAGCTCACCGGGGCTACTTCACCAAGCACATCGCCGCACCTCCGCCCCCCGAGGCCGTTGGGGCTTCACCAACGGTCTCGTCCACCGCATCGTAGCGCTCCGCTGCCACTCAAGATCTGCATCCGTGCGCGGCCAGCCAACGCCAGCACATCACCCTCAACGGCTCTGAAGTGACCCACACTCTAGCTAGGCGAGCATGCCCAAACGCTGGCCCGAACTAGGTATCCACACATCACTCCCTTGTGCACTGTTCCGACGATGTTTGGATATCCTTTCACTGCTCTCTTAGCTTACACGCCTATGCAACTCTGACCTTAACTCTTATTTCTTCTGGAGATATCATCTGAAACAAGCAAATCCATATTTTAGCGAAGCATGACGGTGCTACGGGATCTGGTACACATCCTGCACACCTGTATAACCTTGTAAGTATCTGTCCTCTGGTACAACATCAAGGTCGATTCCTCTTATTTAATCAACCATTCGCCGTGTCAAAAATGCAGAGGGGGGTGCAAGGAGCACAAGACCTGCACATCCAAGCAAGTGGTAACATGGACTTGTACATGGAACATCCCAAGCGCAAGCAGAGCTGCAGTGAGCCTGTACAACGAGCTAGTGTAAGTCCCTGCATTTCATTTAATTCATACTGGCATTCGTGTATGATTTGTGTGAAGTGGCTGATTCACGAATTCAAGTTACCAGGGCGAACATTTAACTTAAAAAATACGAAGGCACTTGCACTCCGGAAATCAACATAACTTGAGAAATGTGAAGCTACATGCACTTTGAAAACCAGCTAATGATCCAAAGTAGTTCAGATTATAAACACTAAATGATGCAAGCACTAAAAAACACAAAATGCAACATGGTGTACAAGGACTACAAACATGGTCTGTACCTGCTTGAATTATTCGTTCTCTGGCTGAAAATGTCGAAGTGTAATTGCACGTATAACCAGTGCGCAAACTATATCAATATATTTATCCTGCACAAGTATGCCAATAGTTTCAAACAACAGATTAGAAAAGTATGTATGCTATGTTGTCATGATACGGGGACTTTCTGGTAGATGTCCTCGACGTTTCCTCAGGCTATGAAAATGCACTATAATTTGCTTGTCATCAATGCCTGCAAATCTCTGTCTCTCAACATAGTAGATCATCATTAGACACTAAATCCTTCAATGAGCTCGCAAAATGCTTGCATTAGATCCCTCATTAGACACTATATGTTCATCACCAGGAGCATGTAAAATGTTTGCATCAAATCCTTCATTAGCAGTCTATTCATTAGACACTTCAGGCTCAAGAACAACATGAGCTTGTATGTTTGCACCGGAAACTTGATTAGATACATCAGATTCAGTTAGTTCAGTATTGATTGGGGGAGTTATAAAATAAGTAGAAATTGGTTTCATTTTCTCATAGATTCCCTACATACAAGCAGTTTTACAACACCGTCAGGTTTAACTATTGGCCAGAAATTGAAGAGTTGAATTAGATATAATCAGGGATGTGATGTACCTGCTCGTTGCGCATGCTACTCTTGCAAGCTGCGACTGTCCATTTGCGCAAGCTCGATGCCATGCCCGTGCTGCCACCGCTGCCTCCCATGCGGGCTACACCCAGGGTTGGATCTTCATCTTCTTGTCCTTCCGTTCGCTTGAAGCCCGACGGCCGCCCTCCAACGAGGGCGTGAGGAAGTGTTGTGTCGGTCTGTCCTGCGGAGGCTAGGTTAGGAGCGAACCAGACTGGAGGCTAGAGCGAATGAATTGGGATTTTTCCTGGTGTCGATCGATATGGGAGGCGCTCATTTGGGCCGTGAGCCTGCTATAGGGCTTGTCTTGCACTTATGTTATTGGCCCATCCAAATTGAAACATTTTTCTTCATTTTTTACATTGTCTGCTCATGCGTTGGGACGAACAAAACTAGCGTGGGCCAACCTGGACGACTCAAACTAGGTGCACACTTTCCAGCCACCTGAGGCGGTCGCCCATACCAGCCCCTATGGTGGCGTCGCCCCTTTTTGCGTGTATGATTGGATAGTGAAAAATATTCCAGTGGCGCTTTTGATTTACCCACAGAATGGTTGAATTGCTTGTTTCTATGAACTGAGTTCGCCAATAATGTGAAGGATGCCAGTCTTTTCATCCTATTGTAAATTGCTTAGATCTTGATATGCCAAAAGTAATCGCATGAAATATACAGTAAAAGCCAGTGTGATGTGTTTGGCTACAACTAGTCTGACTACACGTCCTCATATAACATATCAAGGACGCACCATCTTACCAGATTAACCATTCGACTTACCCATGCAGTGTGGGAAGAAAGAAGCATTGGGACTGCGTATCCAAGCAATTGATGCCATGGACTCCTTCGTACAACCTTGTAAACGAAAAAGAAGTTGTAGTGTGCCTGTACAAAGAACTAGCATAAGTTCAGTTACCTGCTTCTCGGAATTTTAGTTAGCCACTTATTGCAAAATTGTTCAATTACGTTCCTTGGCTTAATTTAGTTTGCTACTGATTACATAATGGCACAGCCTGTTAATCATATTGTAGACTGCGCCTATCTATGTGTTTGATACTTACTGTTAAGAATTACCTATTTGCCTTAACTTAAATATCTACTTGTTTGTTTAACTGCTTTGCTGCTGCAACAACGGGTTACAATGATGTTAATAACTACTTTTCAGCATCCAATTGAAACTCTTTAATTCCTTGTTTGTTTAACTGGTTTGCTATTATAACTCCCAGTCGAGATGTTTTGCTAACTTCAACTTTTCTGAATCCAATCGGAACTTTAATGGCAAAATAGGTTAGACCAAGATCAAAGAGTGAGGTCCCCATGGACGTTGCATCATCCCACAGCAGTGGCACCGGCCCAATCGTGCATTATGAATTGCCAACTGCTGATGCTCTAGAGGCTAAACTAGTGGTAGAAAGAGATTCTGCTTCTGCACTTAGAGATGAAGTTGACATGTTGAGGAAGCAAACAGCACAATCACAAGCAGTACTCAACACAACCATTAAATATTTGGTGGATTTCAAAATGAAGCAAACTGAGACTGACCAGATTGTTAAGGTCCTGAAGGAAAAAAGGAAATTAAATTCCTACTTGGTAAATCATAGGTGAAATATTCTTTCCATAGTTGAATAACCTTTGTGTTGTCTGTTCATGTAATCAATCAAACCATTTGTTTTAGAGATCATGTAATAATTGTTTTTTTGTTTTTTTTTGTAATTTTATTTGAGCACAAGTCTGTATTAATTGATAAGACTCGGAGACATTTCATTTGGATTGTTGTGCCAGACCTACAAATATGCCAATCGGGCTGAATGTGCATTCAGCAATAGTAGTATAGATGGACCATAACTGGCACGCATCGGAAAGGGCCAAGATGCTGGCTAAAAAAGGATGTTGTTGTAGCCAAAAAAAGTATAGCGGCCTGGCTTATGTATGTTAGTTTATATTATCGATCCATATACTCTATAAGTGTTTATATGTCTATTAGTTCCATACATTCTTGGTTGATTGACTCGGTATTTGAATCTTGATACATCGCTTGCGTACATATCTAAATGGGAGTACACATTATGCTGCGTGTGACATTTGAGTTGGACATGAAGTGTTCCAAATATTTGAATTCACCTTAAACTGGATTTTAGTTTCTGAATTTGAGTATCGACATTTGTAAACCATATTCATATATGACAGTGGAATACATCTTTGTCATCCTTTTGAAGATATATAAAAACACATAGAATGATTTATAAAGATTCATATAGGAATACAAAATGGATTCAAATTTAGTTGCCAGGGTAAATGTGGATGCTTATTGTCCCAAAATTCGAAAGAAACAACAAAATGTCCACTCCCACATCGGCTGCCCGAAGCCAAATGTTTGGGAGATGGAAATTACTGTCTACCCATTACACGGACAATCCATCGGCCCGATTTCCACTGCTCTAAATAGGGGTAGGTTAGTAACTTCAATTAGATGTGACACGACCACCTCTGAGCCCATTCCGACATGGTGGGCGTCAAACATGGGCGGCAAAACTCATTTGATTCAAGCTCGTCCGAAAGACCTCTGTTTCTCCCTCCATTCCCCATTCATACACGGTGGGCGGCAAAACACCCTCTCCTCGTCCCAAATAGATGTAGGCTAATATTTTAAATAGGGGAAGATGTGTAACTTCCATCAGACGTGACACAACCGCCCTACCTGTCAGCCCCGTTCATACACCGTGGGCGCCAATCGTGGGCGGCAAAACACCCTCTCCTTGCCCGAAATCGATGTAGGCTAATATTTTAAATAGGGGCAGATGTGTAACTTCCATCAAACGTGACACAACCGCCCTACCTGTCAGCCCCGTTCATACACCGTGGGCGCCAACCGTGGGCGGCAAAACACCCTCTCCTCACCCGAAATAGTTACCGGCAAATATTTGGAAGATGCGAGATTACCGTCCTATCCACAACCGATGAGACGTCCAAATTTTAAATGGGGGATAAGTTCATAACTTTCCCATATTTCAGACAGGCGCGTCCCAAAAACATGGTTCCCCATACCTCTCCCTCCATTTTCCCATTCATACACCGTCCGCGCTAGAACACCCCATTCCCACACCAGCCTCCGTCCACCACCCCATCCATCACTGCCGTCCTCCACCACATCCATCGCCACCGTCCTCCACCATGTCGGAGCGCCTACCAAGACCATGTCGTCCACTGCTAGAGATGGACGTTTCTCATCCACGGCGACGGATGAATAGCCTTGCATCGCGTCCTCTCGCTTCATCGGTGTCGTCGTCCTCTTTGTCGGGGCCGCTCACACGACCTTCTCTTCCACCGCAATGGGACTTATCCCCTGATGCACCCATCTACCGTCCCAGATCTGCTTCAACGCCGCCGACAGCCATCGCACCCCCGATGCCTACACGTTGTCGCAAGAGAGGTGGTACTTCATATCTCCTCAACTTTTTGATCTCAACTAGAAAATAGATCTTAACTTGGTTACTCTACTTTCTTTTGAGCTCTTAGAATTTAGTTCTTAGTTCGAAGCAAACAATGGATGCTAAATATCATTTCTCCGGTTTGCAGCTTCAAATCTGCCATGGCACAACCATAATACGGTTTAATTGATCATGCTTAGGGTTTAATTGATCATGTTGGTTTCATGGTGGTTTCTTTAATAGAAATCAGAGGGGAACCCCTCTTTTGCTAAAAAGTATATGCTTAGAGTTTCCCCCTTTTATGATCACTATACGATCAGAATACATGCTTCGTGTCATAATAACACTGCTCCACCCATCAAGCTAAACAAGCTTAGTTGTTCAAATATGAATCTGATATTATTAAAATAGAGTTGTTTAATTGGTCAGCTAAATGTTCCAAATTAGTTTCGAAAATGCATGTTCGTCGCTCGGGTGTGTATCTCTGTGTGTGGTCTGGTCAGCACGGTTGGGGGAGGTGAACTTTGCATATGCAGGGGTTTATAGGGAGACACTCTCCGAGTTGAAACCGCAATGCATTCCATAGATAATCTGACTACTTTTTATGTTTTCATGAATCTCATATTCTGAACAGCATCATAATGATTATGAGCTTGCATGCATGAAAAGAATAAATCAGAACAATGCCATGGCTGTCAAACTTGGCATTAAGGGACTGAAATCAAGTCTGGATGCAATGCAATGCAAACACTCTCCACCTACAGATTCATGCTCAGAATATGATCCTAACAGTGATTCTGAGCTAGAGGGAGACCTAAGTCAATGTAGCTCCCTAGTGGAGGAGTCAGAGGAAGATACCCTATCTTATTCACCCATCAAGCTACTTGCTCTAACTTTCCAAGGTTGCATTGCTCGCACATATCTTGCAACTGATGCTTTGCATTGCTTCTACTTTGTTGAACTGCCATTAGCTTAGTTTACACATCGTGTATGTGAATACGCCCTGCCTATCCATTTTCAGTACATATTCCATCTGTCATCATACCATATTTATCCATTCAAATGTTGTTCTTGTGTATGAGACGTTCAAAAGGAAGAGGGCGATTGCCAATCGTGGAGGAGCACAAGCAAAGTATTTGGAAAAGGTAGTGGCACCTAATAAATCAAATAGCCCATTAGGTGTAGTTGCAATATCACCTGACCCACAAAATACCCCAACTCTAGCAGACTCTAGCCCTACTACACTGGTCATTTCTGATGCCCCAACTCAGCAGACCCCAACTGCAGCAAACAATATGATTATGCCAGTTGACATAGCACCAGCTGTACGACACAAAACCCCCATTCTAGCAAAGAGTACACCAAATCCAGTTGCCAAATCCCTTTTCGAACCAGAGAGAGCCCCAATTGCAGCAAATAGGACCCCTGTTCCATTTCTTCCCAGTTTAGAAGACGAAGCTTATGTTGTTGTCAGGAACTTTGTGCGCATCTTTCCTTCATGGAAAGATTATACCGCAGACACAGAACAATTTCCAGTCTTCCTCCGCAACTTACGCATAAGTAATGTACTAATGTTATTCATGGTCATTACTGCATATGTTTCTGCTGACAGAAGACACAAGATTTCATTCTTTTAAATAGGCGAGGCGCAAACTGGATTGTGATGATGAGCAAGGGTTGGTTGCGCTTTTCAAGCACTCGTTGATGAGGTATCGTTCCTACCTGAGGCTAGCGCACTTCGATGGAAAGCCTCTGAATGAAATTTCTGTAAAGTCTCCGATGCTACATTTATCCGATGGTGACTGGAATAATCTTGTTACACATTGGTCTCGGCTGCAGCGTAAGGTACTGTCTATGATATCACATCACAATTTGAACTACATTTCTGCATTTGCCTTAATGTCTCACTTGTACGAAAACTATTAGAAGAAGAACATTCGTTCTCAAGGGACCACAGAATCTCGCAACTATACTGCACATTGCATTGCTCTTGTGAGTACCTCTTGCCCTGTATGACCATACTTAATTTCATAGCTGTTTGATTATGTAGCATCACTGCACATGTTAGCCTCATAATCGTCCATTTGGTGGACATTATAAGATCCGTATGGACTCTTACATAAATTTAGAATCAACCCAATGCTTTTGAAGAGGTTTAGCTCCGCAGTCCTCTTGTAAGGACTGAACGTGGTCTATCACTGTACTTACATTAACAGCTACTCCCTCCGTCCCATAATATAAGAATGTTTTGTACAGTACACCAGTGTTCAAAACACTCTTGTATTATGGGAAGAGGGATTGGTTCATTTTGTAGCATTCTGCATCTTATCTCCCTCGCCCACCATTTACTAAAAAATATTAGATCTATATTTAATCTTACCAACAAGTAGAATACACAAACAATGTCAGTACAGAATTGTAGCCCATTGCTCTTGTCAGTACATTTTGTCCTGTAACGCTTGTACTTCCAGGGATTGGTAGCTGATTATGTAGCATCAATCTGCATCTTATCTTCATTATCCTCTATCCCTTCCAGTATTATCATTATCTATAATTACTCTCTACAAAATGTAGAGTACAGACAATGCTTATGAAGAAGATTTTGTGCTGAAATTCTTGAGTTATCCTTCCCTTGCCATGGAGAAGGGCATTATAAAGCCGGTGTTAACTGTTAATGTAAGGCAGTCCTTCTAAAGCCTTTATCCTCAACTGCTGTTTAATTTGCTCATACTCCCTATCATTTGCTGCTGTTTAATTTGCTGTTTCTACCAAAATGCATGTTCGTAAGAACCGTAAGTTCTAAGTTTTACTTGTAAAACCAAATTCCTTATTCATACCATGCACATTACTTAATACTCCCTATATGTATGCTTGTTTTGTGGATCTGTAATCCAGTGTGGAGTGAAGCAGCCCACGTTTGCACCTTGTCATCTCCTGTTTATCTTACTGATGTGGCTGATGATATGAACAACATGCCATGCACATTATCCAAAATAGATACAATGATTTTCTTTACCCTTCATCTATGCTTATTATGTTGACATGGTAATCCAGTAGTGTGGTGAAGCTTCCCGCATTATGAACAATGCCAAATTATGCTATTGATATTTTGAACATACTCTTTATTTTCTAATTTGAAATTGGATAGAATTGACAGAACAGTTATCATCTTTGTTTATACACGTGCAAAACCTGTCATGTCTCTGCTTTGTTTTAGGGTGATATGCCTGATGGCATGCACAAGTCTGCTGAAGGCTGTGAGACAAACCCAACATATATTGCAGCAAAGAAGGCAAAACATCTTGAAGATAGCAAGACAACCCCAAAGTCTTGTCTTGATGCAGTGTTCAAGTTACTTGAGACTAACAGTTAGACAAGCTCACAGAATTCGTTGTCTGAATCAGTTTGACTTCTTCAGTCCCAAGTTCTAGCAGAAAGGCATTCTGCAACTCAACTTCGACTTGAAGTCCTATCTCTAAGAAAGATTGCGGAGAACACCAATGAGAACATCATCGCTAAACAGCTACACCTAGAAGCTATGACCGACATGCTAGGCTGGTCTCACAGCCTTGCTCAGCAGCTTGCGCAGCAGTTCCCCCGCAAGGCTAACCTTTCTTGAACTGTCTTGGAAGTGGTCTCGGTTTAGTATTATTTTGTTACGCTGCAATGGTGCCCAGTTTTTGTAATCTGCTTCTTCGTTGCGCTTTATGATCACTGGTGGTGAACTTTGATGCCCAGTGGATGTAATATACCTTAAATCCTTTATTGTGTAGTGTAGGTTTATTCTTAGTTACTATGCCGTAATTTCTTTATTGTATAGAGTAGGTTTGTTCTTAATTCCTACTAGTTATGCAGCAGCCCGAAATGAACCCCGGCCCATAATTGTGTGAATCAAATCACGGGCTTTTAACAAGCCAAAATTGTCTGGGTCCTTGTTTGGCCCAATCAGATATCGGCTGCGAGCAGGCCAGATGCAAACCGGGCCGTGGTTAGGCCCAACTATATGACGGGCTTTTAACAGGCCTAAATTAATATAGGGCCGAAATGTTAAACGGGCCCTTAACAGGCCAAAACTAATATCAGGCCGAATTACTAAGTGGGCCTTTAGCAAGTGGGCCCACAAGCATAGTGTCCAGTTGACGGGCCGAATCTGATATGGGCCATAATTGAGCCCAAAGCCTCTTAAAGGGCCGGAGCTAATCTGGGCCGTAATTTGGCCCAGAACGTGGTAGGCTTTTAATGGGCAGGATCTCATATGGGTCACTATTAGGCCCGGAGCGTGGCAGGCCATTAATGGACCGGATCAAATATGGGCCGGCATTTGGCCCAAAACATGGCAACTAATTAATGGGCTGGCCTACTAGGGTCCTTAAAATCTTATGGGCCTACAGCTGGGCTGGCCCATTAATGTCGGTGAAATCTCGTGGGCCTTTAGCTGGGCCGGCTCATTATGACCCGCAAGAATCTTGTGGGCCTTTACCTGGGCCGGCCATTATGGCACACAAAAATCTTGTGGGCCTTTACCTGGGCCGGCCCATTATGGCCCGCAAAATCTTGTGGGCCTTTAGCTGGGCCAGCCCATTATGGTCTCCAAAATCTCGTGGGCCTTTAGCTGGGCCGACCCATTATGGTCCGCAAAATCTTGTCGGCCTTTAGTTGGGCCGGCCCATTTAAACTTGTTGGGTCGTGCCATGTGTCGACGCATCATAGGCGCCTTCTGTCCAGTGAGTGGATGACATCTGTCCCGACGATGAGCCGAGACGTGTTTCCTCTAGCCAATGATGATTTTACACGTGGAAAATCCCCATTGGTCAGGGCTGTTAACAGGTTATCGGATCCAAAACCCGACCCGATAGCTTAACAGCGTTCCGTTACAGTGGATGCCACGTGTCGGTCACCCTTGACAAAAGCACTTCTGTGACTCGCGATTTATCGTCATGGAAGTGGACACTTCCGTGATGATAATTTTGGTAATGTCATGGAACACTTCTACGATAGCACAGATATGACTATCTTGATTCTATCATAAATTTGTCATGGATGTACATGCATGACAAAAAAAGCGACCTACTATGACAAACACGTATCATCACGGAAGTGTATTTTTTTGTAGTGAGTGGCTCCTCTCGTCACCGGAGAAGAAGAAGCAGAGGAGGAGTGGCTCCTCTCTTCACCGCAGAATAAACAATAGAAGAAAGGGGAGGCGCAACCAACAAGTCTCGCGGATCGCCTCTCGCGGATTGTCCCACGATCCAATGATGCGGAGCCGTCCATGTGATCCAACGGCACGGAGCCTGCACGCAGTCTGCCCTTGGAATTCCTTCTAGAAGACCACATCTAAGGGTTGTCACTTTGAGCTAGGTTATGATCGGACGTCTGACGTTTGGAGCTAGGGTTAGGCGAAACCCCGCGGGGTTTAGAGGGATTTTGAGTTGGTCGATCAACGGGGTTTCCAAGGCTTTCACTGAGCATAACTAATTTTTTAAAAATCAAAAAATTATGAAACCTTCGTCGTTCGTCGTTTTATAAGACACACTAATGAGGAAAATACTAAACTTGGTATACGTACATTTACAAAAAACCTAGCTAGCACGATCGAGGTTAAATGAGCACCATTAATTTTAAAAAATCAAAAAATATAAACATGCGCACAATATTGTCTTGTGTGACATGTTACCAACCAAAAATCATAAACTTTGTCTATGGACATTTTCATGAAAAAACATTCACACATATGAGCTATCACGTACAACATTTTATAGAGACCAAGGAGAGGAGGTAGGGTTCCCTTCGGTGTTTGAAAATTAAAAAAATCCAAAAAAATCACCAAAGCTTGATTTCAAAGTGAATAAGAAGGATCTGAACTTAGTTTTCCATTTTCATATTTTAAACGTGTTTTTAATGGTTTTCTATTAAAGTATATTTTTTCAAAAAAAATGTTAAAATATAAATATTAATTCAATAAATAGTGATTCTTCGAATCTACACTATATTGATTGAATAGGTGTTAATAAAAAATATTTGGCTCATTTGGAGTAGGTCCAAAAAACTTGATTACAAATGGGGTTGTTTACCCTAGCTTGGGAGCTCATTTGGAGCACATTCTCATGACTACAAGTTTTACCACACAAAAGAGATCGGATTGATCACCTAACGTTTATAATAGTTCAACAAACTTTGCAACTCACGCCATAGGGGAATGGACGTCAAGTGTTGGTTCAAATTCAAAGTTTGCCTAAAATTCAAATTTTTGCCTCAGTTTTGTATTGTACCTCAAATTTCACATCAAATTACAAATAGAATTATTACACCTTACAAGTTTTCACAGTAGTTTAAATTGACGACAGAATCCTTATTACAAATCCTTAAAGTTCAAAGTTTATGACTTGTTGATACGTCTCCAACGTATCTATAATTTTTTATTGTTCCATGCTATTATATTATCTATATTGGATGTTTTATATGCATTTATATGCTATTTTATATGATTTTTGAGACTAACCTATCAACCTAGAGCCAGTGGCAGTTTTTGGTTTTTCCTTATTTTTGAGTTTTACAGAAAAGGAATATTAAACGGAGTCCAAATGACCTGAAAATTTACTGTGATTTTTTATGGACCAAAATAAGCCCCCGAAGCAAAAGAAATGGGCCAGAAGAGCCACGAAGCCTCCACAAGTATGGACGGCGTGCCTTCTGACCTGGTGGTTGACTCATGGACCCCCCAGACTTGTTTTCGACGCCAAAAAATTCTATAAATATAGAAACCCATAGAAATAAACCTAGATCGGGAGTTCCACCGCCTCAAGCCTCTGTAGCCACCAAAAACCAATCGAGGCCCTATTCCAGCACCCTGCCGGAGGGGGAAATCGTCACCGGTGGCCATCTTCGTCATCCCAGCGCTCACCGTGACGAGGAGGGAGTAGTTCACCCTCAGGGCTGAGGGTATGTACCAGTAGCTATGTGTTCGATCTCTCTCTCTCTCTCTCTCGTGTTCTTGATTTGGCACAATCTTGATGTACTGCGAGCTTTGCTATTATAGTTGGATCTTATGATGTTTCTCTCCCTCTACCTTCTTGTAATGGATTGAGTTTTCCCTTTGAAGTTATCTTATCGGATTGAGTCTTCAAGGTTTTGATAACACTTGATGTATGTCTTGCATGTGCTTATCTATGGTGACAATGGGATATTCATGTGATCTACTTGATGTATGTTTTGGTGATCAACTTGCGGGTTCTGTGACCTTGTGAACTTATGCATAGGGTTGGCACAAGTTTTCGTCTTTACTCTCTGGTAGAAACTTTGGGGCACTCTTTGAAGTTCTTTGTGTTGGTTTGAATAGATGAATCTGAGATTGTGTGATGCATATCGTATAATCAAACCCGCGGATACTTGTGGTGACATTGGAGTATCTAGGTGACATTAGGGTTTTGGTTGATGTGTGTCTTAAGGTGTTATTTTAGTACAAAATCTAGGGATGTTTGTGACACTTATAGGAATAGCCCAATAGATCAATCAAAAAAATAACTTTGAGGTGGTTTCGTACCCTACAATAATCTCTTCATTTGTTCTCCGCTATTAGTGACTTTGGAGTGACTGTTTGTTGCATGTTGAGGGATTGTTATGTGATCCAATTATGTTATCATTGTTGAGAGAACTTGCATTAGTGAAAGTATGAACCCTAGGCCTTGTTTCCAAGCATTGCAATACCGTTTTCGCTCACTTTTGCTACTAGTTACTTTGCTGTTTTTATATTTTCAGATTACAAAAACCTATATCTACCATCCATATTGCACTTGTATCACCATCTCTCGCCGAACTAGTGCACATATACAATTTACCATTGTATTGGGTGTGTTGGGGACACAAAAGACTCTTTGTTATTTGGTTGCAGGGTTGTTTGAGAGAGACCATCTTCAGCCTACGCCTCCCACGGATTGATAAACCTTAGGTCATCCACTTGAGGGAAATTTGCTACTGCCTTACAAAACTCTGCGCTTGGAGGCCCAACACGAGTCTACAAGAAGAAGGTTGCGTAGTAGACATTACTTGCATTCAAGTTCAAATTCAAATCTTTGCCTTGATCCTTGTGTTCCGGGAAGGGTTAACCGTCTTGCTTCTCGTTTCCCTGGCTGGGATATTTTGTGCTTTTGAAAGCTTTTTCTTGTTGCTTCTGATCTTCACTTCTGGTGGTGGCGGTTTTGTTGAGCTTTGACTGACCGGGCAAGTGATGACCAGTTCTCGGCCATCTATGGATTCACTAATCCTTAAAGGAACTTCAGACAAAATAACTTCCTCCTCTCTTATAGCTTCAAAACCTTCATAAGCCATGGTTTCAAATTCTGCATCAGATGATGGTTCAACCGAAGTTTCTTCCTCTCTAAGTATTTTATGTCTTGTGCCTCTAATTATCCTAGAGCTGGGTCAAATAGAAATAAGCTTAGCCATCGATAAAAAAAGAGAACAAATAAAAAAATGGAAAGATTGCACACATATCAAGCTGCTACTTCAGTTGCTTCATTCTCCTCTAAACTTGTTGCATTCTCCTCTGCATTTGCTGCTGCCCATTGTTCCTCTTCTCCAAATGATGCATCAAATGGATTGGTACAAAGCCTAGAAATATGCCCTAGAATACCACATCTTTTGCACTTACGCTATTTTTTGCACGACCCTCTTCACCAGCTCTTATCATGTTTTTCCTTGGTCTTCCTGGTGGTCTAGTCAGTAGAGGAGAATAGAGTTTGAACCCTGGGTCTAATATGTTCCATTGGTCTTTTCCCAAGAGTGCAGGCACATTTTCAGCATAAGCAGCCCTAAATTTGGCAACAGAGAAATATTCAGAGCAATACTGATCAACTTCACCATCTTCACCTCCAATAACAGTCATGAGATGTAGGTCATGTATGCATGGTTTCCCGCGGATCTGCCATTGCCTACAACTGCATTCCTTAGTTACAAGGTTCACTGGATATCTCCATTCCCTATTTTTACTGTCAGTGTATGTCACCTCAGCCTCGTATGTCGATGGTCGAATGCATTTCATCCTTAGTCCTCTTGCCTTGGCATGCAATGCCTTAATCAGAGATGAGAGCATAAGATGGCCAACATATTGTGTTTCTGTAATTCTTTTACGAAGAGCCATCTTTATCATGATCATCTGCCTGATCTTATCAAATGCTTGCCACAACAAAAGCCCTTTCACTAACTTGAACTTTGTATTGAAACACTCAGCGAGGTTATTGGTCACATAGTCTACTTTGCAGATTTCATTGAATTTTCTTCTTGACCACACCTTTCCATGATGTTCATCCATGTACTCCTTCACCGAAGGATTATGATCATACAACACTCTCAAATGGTGCTCATGCTTCGTCAAGCTGCATGCGTATGATGCTGGCCATAGATTCTCATCATAAACTTTACCTTTGAATTTCTTTTTAAAATTCTACGCTAGGTGTCGCATACATTCCCTGTGTTCCACTCTAGGGAATAAAATTTCTACTGCAGTTTCTAAACCCTTGCAAGCATTTGTGTGTATAACTAAACCAAAGGATGTACCTATAATGTTGCACAACTACTGCAGAAACCAGACCCAACTCTCCTCGGACTCTACCTCTAACACACCAAATGCAACTGGGAATAGCCAGTTGTGCCAATCAATTGTATAAGCTGCTGCTAGCTGGCCTCTCCATCTTCCATTCAAAGCGGTTGCATCGATAGCCAAATAGGGCCTACAACCATTCAGAAACCCCTGCCAGCAAGCCTTGAAACAAACAAAAGCCCTCCTGAAGCGCTCCTTCTCCAGTGCCTTCCCTTTTAATTTGTACTTAACTGTATGCTTGTCAATCTCTACAACACTCCTTAGACTAGCCGTCTCCACTTCAGCTTTGAAGGCGTAAAGCAACTGAAAACTCTCATTCCATGTACCATTAATCCTATCAAGAGCCCTTTCCTTAGCATAGAAAATCCTCATGTAAGGTATATTAATCTTGTACTTCTCAAATAGCTTCCCATGGAGTGTTGTTGGACCAATCACTACAAAAAAAATACACTTCTGTGATGATACGTGTTTGTCACATACTTCCATACAGTAGGTCACGTTTTCTGTCATGCATGTACATCCATGAAAAATTTATGACAGAATCAAGATAGTCATACCTGTGCTGTCGTAGAAGTGTTCCATGACATTACCAAAATTATCATCACGGAAGTGTCCACTTCCATGACGATAAATCGCGCGTCACAGAAGTGCTTTCGTTAAGGGTGACCGACACATGGCATCCACCATAACGGAACGCCGTTAAGCTATCGGGTCCTGTTTTGGATCCGATAACCCGTTAACAGCTCCGACCAACGGGGATTTTCCACGTGTAAAATCATCATTGGCTGGAGGAAACACGTGTCAGCTCCTGTTGGCACAGGTGTCACTGATCCAATGGGCGAGTGATGTCTACTACACAACCTTCTTCTTGTAGACGTTGTTGGGCCTCCAAGTGCAGAGGTTTGTAGGACAGTAGCAAATTTCCCTCAAGTTGATGACCTGAGGTTTATCAATCCGTAGGAGGCGTAGGATGAAGATGGTCTCTCTCAAGCAACCCTGCAACCAAATAACAAAGAGTCTCTTGTGTCCCCAACACACCCAATACAATGGTAAATTGTATAGGTGCACTAGTTTGACGAAGAGATGTTGATACAAGTGGTATGTGGATGGTAGATAAAGGTTTTTGTAATCTGAAAATATAAAAACAGCAAGGAAACTGATGATAAAAGTGAGCACAAATGGTATTGATATGTGTTGAAACAAGGCCTAGGGTTCATACTTTCACTAGTGCAAGTTCTCTCAACAATAATAACATAATTGGATCATATAACTATCCCTAAACATGCAACAAAGAGTCACTCCAAAGTCACTAATAGCGGAGAACAAACGAAGAGGTTATGGTAGGGTACGAAACCACCTCAAAGTTATCCTTTCTGATCGATCTATTCAAGAGTCCGTAGTAAAATAACACGAAGCTATTCTTTCCGTTCAATCTATCCTAGAGTTCGTACTAGAATAACACCTTAAGACAGAAATCAACCAAAACCCTAATGTCACCTAGATACTCCAATGTCACCTCAAGTATCCGTGGGTATGATTATATGATATGCATCACACAATCTCATATTCATCTATTCAACCAACACAAAGAACCTCAAAGAGTGCCCCAAAGATTCTACCGGAGAGTCAAGACGAAAACCTGTGCCAACCCCTATGCATAGGTTCATGGGCGGAACCAGCAAGTTGATCACCAAAACATACATCAAGTGGATCAATAAAATACCCCATTGTCACCACGGGTATCCCACACAAGACATACATCATGTGTTCTCAAATCCTTAAAGACTCAATCCGATAAGATAACTTCAAAGGGAAAACTCAATCCATTACAAGAGAGTAGAGGGGGAAGAAACATCATAGTATCCAAATATAATAGCAAAGCTCGCGATACATCAAGATCGTACCACCTCAAGAACACGAGAGAGAAAGATCAAACACATAGCTACTGGTACATACATTCAGCCCCGAGGGAGAACTACTCCCTCCTCGTCATGGAGAGCGTCGGGATGATGAAGATGGCCACCGGAGAGGGGTTGCCCCCTCCAGCAGGGTGCCGGAATGGGTCTAGATTGGTTTTTGGTGGCTACGGAGGCTTTTGGCGGCGGAACTCCCGATCTATTGTGCACCCCGAAGTTTTTAGGGTATATGGGTATATATGGGAGGAAGAAGTACGTCGGTGGATCTCCGGGCTATCCACGAGGCTGGGGGGCGCGCCCAGGGGGGTGGGCGCGCCCCCCACCCTCGTGGGCAGCCCGGGACTCTCCTGGTCCATCTCCCATACTCCATGGGCTTCTTCTGGTCCAAAAATAAGTTCCGTGAAGTTTCAGGTCAATTGGACTTCGTTTGATTTTGCTTTTCTGCGATACTCTAAAACAAGGAAAAAACAAAAACTGGCACTAGGCTCTGGGTTAATAGGTTAGTCCCAAAAATAATATAAAAGTGTATAATAAAGCCCATAAACATCCAAAACAGATAATATAATAGCATGGAACAATCAAAAATTATAGATACGTTGGAGACGTATTAGCGAGATGCGCCTATGATATGTTAACACGTGGACCGGCCCAAAAGTGGCCCATAAAGTTTAAATGGGCCGGCCCAACTAAAGGTCCACAAGATTTTGTGGACCATAATGGGACGGCTGATACGTCCATTTTGCATCATGCTTTTATATCGATATTTATTGCATTATGGGCTTTTATTACACATTATGTCACAATACTTATGCCTATTTTCTCTTATTTTATAAGGTTTACATAAAGAGGGAGAATGCCGGCAGCTGGGATTCTGGGCTGGAAAAGGAGCAAATATTAGAGACCTATTTTGCGCAGCTCCAAATGTCCTGAAACTTCACGAAAGTCGTCTTCAGAATATATAAAAAATACTCAGCGGAAGAAGTTCACCAGGGGGGCCACACCCTGCCCACGAGGGTGGGGGCGCGCCCTACCCCCCTAGGCGTGCCCCCCTACCTCGTGGACCCCTGGTGGCCCTCCGGTGGCCATCTTCTACTATATGAGGTCTTTCGATGAGAAAAAAATAACAAGCCATCATCGCAGATGAAACTCCACCGCCACGAGGCGGAACCTTGGCGAAACCAATCTAGGTCATCGCAGATGAAACTCCACCGCCACGAGGCGGAACCTTGGCGAAACCAATCTAGGTCTCTGGCAGAGCTGTTCTGCCGGGGAAACTTCCCTCCGGGAGGGGGAAATCATCGTCATCACCAACGCTCCTCTCATTAGGAGAGGGCAATATCCATCAACATCTTCACCAGCACCATCTCCTCTCAAAACCCTAGTTCATCTCTTGTATCCAATTCTTGTCTCCAAGTCCGGGATTGGTACCTGTGGGTTGCTAGTAGTGTTAATTACTCCTAGTAGTTGATGCTAGTTGGTTTATTTGGTGAAAAATCATATGTTCAGATCCTATATGCATATTAATACCCCTCTGATTATGAACAAGAATATGCTTTGTGAGTAGTTATGTTTGTTCCTGAGGACATGGGAGAAGTCTTGCTATTAGTAGTCATGTGAATTTGGTCTTCGTTTGATATTTTGATGAGATGTATGTTGTCATCCCTCTAGTGGTGTTATGTGAACGTCGACTACATAACACTTCACCATTATTTGGGCCTAGAGGAAGGCATTGGGGAGCAATAAGTAGATGATGGGTTGCTAGAGTGACAGAAGCTTAAAACCTAGTTTATGTGTTGCTTCGTAAGGGGATGATTTGGATCCATATGTTTCATGCTATGGTTAGGTTTACCTTAATACTTTTTTTGTAGTTGTGGATGCTTGCAATAGAGGTTAATCATAAGTGGGATGCTTATCCAAGTAAGGACAGTACCCAAGCACCGGTCCACCCACATATCAGATTATCAAAGTACTGAACATGAATCTTATGAACGTGATGAAAACTAGCTTGACGATATTCCCATGTGTCCTCGGGAGCGCTTTTCTCTAAATAAGAGTTTGTCCAGGCTTGTCCTTTGCTACAAAAAGGATTGGGCCCCCTGTCGGGGGTTGCTGATCCCATGTACACCTATGGGGACCGGCGGACCGGGCCCCTTTTGGTTCGGCAGGGGGCGGGGGATACACAAAGAGCAGATCGAGGTGGACGCACGAATGACGCAATCGGTTTACCCAGGTTCGGGCTGCACGGATGCGTAAAACCCTACTCCTGCTTTGATTTGTATTGTGTTCTTGCTCGGGAGCGATGGATGCTATAGTACCCTTGGGTAGCTAGTGAGACCGAGCGTGAGAATGGTCGTCCCCCCCTCACTGTTGCGCATGGGCCTCCTTTTATATGTCTAAGGGGTCACCGACAGGTGGCAACAGAGATGAGGGTAAAAATGTAAAAGGGGTGGTAGTTGGCGCCACCGCCTGCTACAGTTGTGTCATACCTAACCCTGACGGCAGGGGACAAAGGCATTAAATGCCTGTCTGTGTCGCCTAGACGGGGCGGAAAGGGACCGTCAGGGGCGCCACCGTTTGCCACGATGGCTCCTTGTCAGCGCCTGCTTGCCACCGCATGCCCCTCGCTGCACAGCCTCCCGCCACGTGCGCCAGGAATGGTCCCAAGGCGACACGTTGGTGGGTGAGCTGGAGCGCGGGCCGCGGAGTAGTAGCTTGCCGCGGCAAGCGCCTTGCCGCGGATGTTGTCTTGTCGCGTCTGGGAGCCTGTCGCTCACCGGGTCTCGTCGGGACACGTGGCGTGCCGCGGCGAGTTCCTCGGGATGCCTTGGTTGGTCTTCCCGGCAAGCTCCTCTTGCCGGGGTCTTTGTGCTTCCTCCCGGCAAGCTCCTCTTGCCGGGGCCTTGGATACTTTGAGTGGCCTTCCCGGCAAGCTCCTCTTGCCGGGGTCTTGTGCCTTGGCTCGAATACTTTGTTCTTGAATGGCTCCAAAGGAACCACGGAGGGTCTTGGCGGTCGCCCGGCAAGCCTTGCCGCGGGTCGCTGCGACTGCCCGTGCACAAGTTCGGGATACTAAGGTACCCCTACTTTAGTACACCGACAGGAGCCCCCGGGCCTGGGCCATACATGGTGCCGAGCGCTGTTGGGCCAGGCCCAAAACAGTGCACGGGCACGCCATAACTCACTCCGCATCCACCGCGCCCTCCCCGCACGGCACGCGTCGAACGCGGCATTGTGGGAGAGATCGTGGGCGGTTTTTGAGGTGCCCACTCCCCACGATCACGGGGTGGGGAGAGGCCGCCTCATCCGTCGCCTCGGTTCTGCACGCCTGCCACGCGGCTCCCATGCACTTGGGGCCGTGGAGGTCGGAGGCGGGAAACGGGGCTGTCGTGGGTCGAGGCAGCGGGTCGGCCCTAGCTCTCTGCCTTCCCGTGTCTTGATTTGCTGAGCGGGGCGGCCGAGCCCCCACCTCGCTCCTTTATAAAGAGCGGGAGGGGAGGACGGAAGCCCACATTCTCTCATCTCCTCATTCCTTCAGCTTCTGCTCCCCTTTCTCTCATTCGCCATGGAGAAAGGGAACCCTGGTCCTTCATCAGTGGCGGCGAGGGTCGCCGCCAGACAGCGCATCCCTCCCTCTCCCGCACCCATGGTGGTGGAGCCAGCCGTAAGGGGAAGAGGGAGGGGGCGAGGTCGTGGACGAGGTCGAGGATGAGGCCGCGGCGCTCGGGGAAGAGGTGGACGGGGCGGCGCGTCGGCCTCGCCTCCGCCAGCGGCTCCTCTTCCCACGGGGGTCCATGTTGGGGACGACCCCTACGAGTTCTTCGTCAGGTTGTGCCAGGCGCCGCGTCGTCAACTCCGACTCCCAGCTCCGTTTGCGGGCGCGATGGAGTTGGATCCGCCCGAGACGCTGAGACTGCACATGAGGGGCTGTGGGATCAGCGGCACGCGAGTCCGCATTGAAGTCCCAGCCCCCGGTGTGATGTATCTTGGTCGAGGGTGGAAGACGTTCGCCCGTATCCACAGCTTGACGGAGGGGCTCACCCTCCATTTTAAGTTGGTGGAGGGCGATCTCCTCTCCGTCAAGGTCTTCGGGTGCTTCGGCACTCGGGCGAAGTGCTGCGTGGACAGCTCCTCCGATAGCGAAGGCCCCTCCTCGAGCGAGAGTGACGAGGAGGGGAGCGACAGCGACGACGAGGGTAGCGGGCGGCAGGATGACGGGTCCGACTTGGTGTCGGACGCCGCTCTGTGCGGCACCGGCGACCCCATCATCCGTGTCGCCGGCTCCTTGAACTCCTCGGGGTCGTCTCCTTGGGCGGCTGGCGTAGGGAGGCTGCGGAAGAGGAAGAGGGCTGGCGGCAAGGCCGTCAAGCCGGAGTACGAGGGTGTGGTGCCCTCGACAGCGTGCTGACGTCCTGCCGCCTCGTCTCCGAGCCCTGCTTCCGGCGCCGCCGTCACCGTCCATCCTTCGGACGACCCCCGGGATGTTCTCTTGGTGTCTTCTGGCGCCCGTAGCTCGCCTAGGCGGTCCTTTTGCCCTTCTCGCCTCCTTGACCTACCTCCTGAAGAGAGGGACAAGAAAAGGATTACGGGCATCTTATCTTTTAATTTGTAAGCCTTCGGGCCTTATTTGCATTTAAAACTTGTAATCCTCTCTTTCATGTTTTTCATCCTCTATGGACTGCACCTATGTGGAATGTTTTTTTAATGAAAAGGGGATGCTTGCCGGGTCATTTGTCTCGCGGGTAGAACCCACGTCAAGGAGGAGTTCCTTGGTATCTTTCAGATAGACACTTCTTCCCCGGCAATAGGCCCTGCCGTCTTCCCACGTCGCTCGACCTTTCTCACGCCTTTGGCGGAGGCAGGGACAAGGCGGGTGCGGCCCCTCGTTTCCTCCCCTTGCTGCCGCGACTACGACCAAACTTGGCCCTAGGAACGAGCCCCAGGGCCTAGAGTTAAGGGAGCACGGTAGTTTTCGGGAAGAAACGAGGTTTCGTATTTCCCAGTCCATAAGAGAATGCATGAAGAGGGATGAAAGACTTATCTGAGATTGCAGCCCCCGGCAACTCTGGCTTGCCGTGGGTGAACCTTGGTACTTGCAGCACCCGGCAACACTTGCTTGCCGGGGTCCAGATGCCGGCACGTCCTTCTTCTCCTTTTCGTCCCCAGGCGGTCCGGCAAGGATATGCGAGCCCTGTGAACCAAAGGAAACGAGAGAAAGGCAAAGGGACGCACACTCGACCTCTAAGTTAGGGGTTAGCCGATGTTAGGCACTATCAACCCTAACCAAGGACCAGACTCGACCTAGCATGCATGCTATAACTCTGGGCGCCAGCGCTTCATTTACTTGTGCTCAGGGTCTGCGCATGGCTTTGTACAAAGGATTACATGCAACAGCGGCAAGACTTGTACAAAAGGGTGGTTGCCGGACAGGGTCTGACAACCGCGCCTTACGGGTAAAACTTACGAAGATGCTCGATATTCTAGGAGTTGCTCACTGGTACACCATCTTCGGTCTCCAGGCGGACAGCGCCGGGCCTGGTGACTCGTTTCACCCGGTAAGGGCCTTCCCACTTCGGCGTCAACTTGTTGGAATTCTTGGCGGACTGAACGCGCCGAAGAACAAGGTCGCCTTCCTCGAGACTTCTGGCGTTAACTTTGCGGCTATGATAGCGGCGCAAAGCTTGCTGGTAGCGAGCGGCTCGCACAGTAGCCTAAAGACGATTTTCCTCAAGGAGCAGCGCGTCATCTTGCCGCAGCCGCTCTTGCTCAAGCTCATCATAAGCGAGCACTCGAGGTGACCCGTATACGAGTTCCGTGGGGATAACTGCCTCCGCTCCATAGACTAGAGCGAAGGGTGTCTGGCCAGTGGCTCGATTTGGCGTCGTCCTGATCGACCAAAGAACCACCGGCAGCTCCTCGATCCAGTTGCGTCCGCACTTGTGCAGCCTGTCGAAAGTTCTGGTCTTGAGCCCGCGCAGTACTTCAGCATTTGCCCTCTCCGCTTGACCGTTGCTTCTCGGGTGAGCAACAGAAGCGAAGCAGACCTTGGCGCCAAGATCTTGGACGTACTGCATGAAGGTGCGGCTCGTAAATTGTGTACCGTTGTCGGTGATTATCCTGTTAGGGATCCCGAAACGGCAAACAATCGACTTGAAGAACTTGACTGCTGACTATGCTGTCACCTTCCTCACTGGTTCCACTTCCGGCCACTTTGTGAACTTGTCGATTGCGACGTACAAGTACTCAAAGCCCCCGACAGCTCGGGGAAAGGGGCCGAGGATGTCGAGCCCCCAGACCGAAAATGGCCAGGATAAAGGGATCATCTGGAGAGCTTGAGCTGGCTAGTGTATCTGCTTGGAATGGAACTGGCACGCTTCACACTTGGTTACTTGTGCAGTTGCATCCTGGAGGGCTGTTGGCCAGAAGAAACCTTGCCGGAATGCTTTTCCGACAAGAGCTCTTGCGCCAATGTGGTGACCACATATGCCTCCGTGTATCTCTGCCAACAGCTTCTGTCCATCTTCCCGGGGAATACACTTCAATTTCACGCTGTTGAGTCTTCTTCTGCACAGTGTGTTGTCGACAAACTGGTACATACTAGACTGCCGGGCTACTCTTTCCGCTTCTTCTGGTTCCTCGGGAAGTTCTCCTGTCTGAAGGAAACGGACAATCTGCTGCGCCCATGTTGGAGCCTGTGGCTCGACAACAAGGACTAAAGGCACATCTGCTACTGCGGGAACGTCCGCTTCTACGGCAAGAGCCCGCGGCTCTACCGGAGCTTGACGTTCCCCGGCAAGCTTGCCGGAGCAAAACTTGCCGGGAGAATATGCTTCAACAGAACAAACCCTGGGGCTTGGCTGAGCAGACTGCTCCTTAGCATTCTTGGCGTCGATCTTGGGGACCTTCTTGGCGGCGGCTTCGGGAAGCTCTGCCGGAAGGTAGTCACCAGAAATCAACTTCCTCTTCTTGCTCTGTCCAGTTGATGGTGTTACGGATGGCTGAGTCAGCTTGAGCACAAAGATCCCTGGTTCCATAGGTAACTTAAGTGTTGCGCACTTTGACAGGCCATCGGTAATGTCGTTCTCAGCTCTCGGAACATGTTCCATTTGCAGGCCGTCAAAGCGCTCTTCTAGCTCCCTAACTTCATCAACGTAAGCTTCCATCAACGGACTCTGGTAAACCTTGTTCACTTGGCGGACGACAAGCTACGAGTCACCCCTGACAATGAGCTTCTTAATCCCAAGTTCTGCCGCGATCCTGAGACCGGCAAGCAAGCCTTCATACTCTGCAGTATTGTTTGTCGCTTGCTCCTTGGGAAAGTGCATCTGAATTATGTACTTGAGGTGCTCTCCGGTGGGAGCGACAAGCAGTACACCAGCACCGGCGCCTTGCAGCGAGAAGGCACCGTCAAAGTACATGAGCCACTCTTTGTTTGCTTCCTTGGCGGGGATGCTCGTCTCCGGAATTTCTTCGTCTGGAGTCGGCGTCCACTCCGCTATGAACTCTGCCAATGCTCTGCTCTGGATTGTTGATGTACTCTCAAACTTGAGGCCAAAGCTTGACAGTTCCAGCGCCCACTCGACAATCCTGCCTGTTGCTTCTGGATTTTGCAATATCCTCTTTAGCGGAAAGCGAGTGACAACTGTGATCTCGTGTGCTTGGAAGTAATGGCGCAGATTTCTCGAGGCCATGAGAAGGCCGAAAAGTAGCTTCTGCACACCAGAGTATCTTGACCTAGCCCCTTGTAAAAGGGAGCTGACAAAGTAAACTGGGCGCTGCACCATTTTCTTCTGTATCTCCTCTTGCATCTCCACAGATCCATCCTTGTCGGGACCAGAGCTTGTCGGGGAAGCCCCCTGCTTGTCGCTGGATGTGCTTGCCGCGGTCGCTGGCTCGTCATCGGCCTCCCTCTCCGCTACTAACGCATCACTAACCACTTGATTGGTTGCCGCTATGTACAGTAGCAACTTCTCTTGTGGTTTAGGTGCGACAAGTGTTGGAGTGGAGGACAGGTATCTCTTCAAGTCTTGCAGCGCAGCCTCCGCTTCCGGAGTCCATTTCATTGGACCTGCCCTTTTCAAAATTTTGAAAAATGGCAGGGCGCGCTTAGCAGACCGAGAGATAAACCTGCTGAGAGCAGCCACGCAGCCGGCAAGCTTCCGTACATCCTTGACGTGCTTTGGTGCTTCGATCTGCTCAATGGCCCTGATCTTGTCGGGATTAGCTTCGATTCCCCGCTGAGACACAAAGAACCCGAGAAGCTTGCCGGAAGGAACTCCAAACACACACTTCTTGGGGTTGAGCTTGAGGTTGACCTTGCGCAGATTTGCAAAAGTCTCTTCTAAGTCTTGTATCAGAGTTGCCCTGTCCTTGCTTTTGACCACTATATCATCCATGTAAGCTTCTACATTTCTGTGTATCTGTGGCTTCAAAGCGATATGGACTACTCTGGCAAATGTTGAACCAGCATTCTTTAATCCGAAAGGCATCCGTACGAAACAGTACGTGCCACATGGAGTAATGAATGCGGTTTTCTCCTCATCCTCTTCTGCCATGAAGATCTGATGGTATCCTGAATATGCGTCAAGAAATGAAAGCAACTCACATCCGGCTGTGGAGTCAACAATCTGGTCAATGCGCGGCAAGGGAAATGGATCTTTGGGACAAGCTTTATTAACATCAGTAAAGTCAATACAAAGCCTCCATTTCCCATTCGCCTTGCGCACTACAACCGGATTGGCCAACCACGTGGGATGGAGCACCCCTCTGACAAGGCCTGCTGGTTCCAATTTCTTGATTTCTTCTGCTATGAATTCTTGGCGCTCCACTGCCTGTTTCCTGACCTTTTGCTTGACGGGCCGCGCATGAGGACAAACGGCAAGATGGTGCTCAATTACCTTCCTGGGAACACCGGGGATGTCAGACGGTTGCCATGCAAACACGTCGACATTCGCCCGCAGGAAAGTAACGAGCGCGCTTTCCTATTTAGGGTCAAGCGTGGCACTGATGGTGAAGGTACCACCAGTGCTGTCCTCCTTGGCGGACACCTTCTTGGTAAGTGGTGGAGCCACCATCGTCTTCTTACTCTTGCCGGTGGAGCTCGATGGTGCGTCCTCGACGGCAGCGCAGCACTCCGAAGAGGCACGCTTGCCGGAGTAGGCATCAGAGCTCTTGCCGGACTTGGTCTTCTTCTTCCCCCGGGGAGCTTCAGCGGCAAGTGTCTCGCAGTCTGTCGCGGCAGCAGCTTCCTGGTAGATCTTGTCGGCGCAGATAAGGGCATCCTTCTTGTTGCCAGGGACGGAGATGATGCTTATCTGGCCTAGCATCTTGAGCATGTTGTATGCATAGTGAGAGGCCGCCATGAACTTGGCGAGTGCAGGACGGCCAAGTATCCCATTGTAAGGCAATGGGAAATCAGCAACGTCAAAAGTGACCCTCTCCGTTCTAAAATTCAGCTCGCTGCGGAATGTCACCGGCAACGTGACCTTCCCTTTCGGCTTGCTCCTTCCCGGGTTAATTCCTTGGAATGTACCAGTTTCTTCGAGCTCGCTGTCCGGGATCTGGAGTTTCTGGAGCACAGCGGAGGAGATCAGATTTAGGCCGGCCCCACCGTCAACTAGCATCTTAGTGACTTTGAGGTTGCGGATTGTTGGCGAAACCAACAACGGCAGGCACCCGACCGCAGTTGTGCGATCAGGGCGGTCCTCAATGTCAAAGACGATAGGCGTGCTGGACCACTTCAGAAGTTTGTGTGATTCGACAGGTGGCTCTGCCGCATTAACTTCCCGGAGCCACTGTTTGAGTTGGCGGTAGGAAGTATGCAGAGAAGCGCCACCGTCAACACACAAGACTTCTGTAGCCTTCTGAAACTCCTGCTCGCTGTTCTCAACATCATCCATGTCTTCGTCGTCGTCTTCGTCTTCGTCCTTGTCGCGGCCGCGGGGAGGTCTGTCTCCTTGCCGCTGCTTGGCCTTGCCGCGGCTTCCTCCCTAGCCAGCGCGCTTCTTGCCGGCTTCTCCACCGCCTCCTTGGGCTCTCTCCTTGTCGCGCCGCTCGTACTCAGCTTTTTGTTGCTGGACAAGCTACTCGATCCTCTTGCAGTTCTGGAGATCATGGCCCTTGGTGCGGTGAATCTTGCAGTACTGCTTGCCGGAGCCGTCCTGCTTGTCGGTGGCCGCCACAGCTTGGCAGTTGGTGCACGCGGCAACCTCCTTGCCGGAGCTGCCAACTTTGGCTTGCTTGGCGGGGCCGTCATCGCTGGACTGCTCAACGACTAGTACCTCTTTGCCGCTCTTCTTCCTGTTGCGCCTCCGGTTTTTCCTTGCCGGTGCGGCATCCTCGCTGTCAGATCCCCCTGCTCCAGCATCTTCTCCGGGGAGTTTCCTCCCTTCTTCAGCGCGTGCACACTTGTCGGCCAGGGCGTACAGCTCGCTGACGTCTCTAATCCTGCTCATCGCCATCTCCTCCCGCATCCTACGATTACGCACGTTCTGATGGAACGCGCTGATAACCACGGCAGGGTGGATGTCTGGGATGTTGCGCTGCACGCGGCTGAATCTCTGGATATACTTGCGCAGGGGCTCTCCTTCCTTCTGGGCAAGCAGGTGGAGGTCACTATCTTGGCCATGTGGTTTGTGGCCGCCCGTAAAGGCGCCGACAAACTGATGGCGCAAATCCGCCCAAGAGGATATGGAGTTGTCCGGCAAGTGCATGAGCCAGGATCTGACTTCGGGCTTGAGCACGAGCTGGAAGTAGTTGGCAAGGACCTTGTCGTCTCGCCCCCCGGCAGCTTGCACCGCAATGGTGTAGATGCTGAGGAACTCAGACGGGTGCGACTTGCCGTTGTACTTCTCCGGTACGTCTGGCTTGAAATGCTTCTGGTTGGGCCACTGGACTTGCCGCAGCTCACGGGTAAACGCAGGACAACCTGCCGCGTACGGCAAGTTACCTGGCTCTCCGGACGCATGCATGTCAACAGAGGGCCCAGCGCGCAGGTCTGATTGACGTCGCGCTTCTCTTCGGCGCTCGATGCGTGTTCGAGCGTCTTCCTGCTGTCTCTCATGAAGAACTTGGCGCTGATTGTGACGAGCTCGCGGATCTGACGACGCGGTGGAGTAGCTGTCGAGGTGGATCCGGCAAGCCGGCGATCTTGGCCTTCGTGGCGGAGAGTGCATAGTGGTTGCACCCTCGCCGGTCTTGTCGCCACCAGCTCGCGCCTGGCTGGCTTGCCGCGGCAGCGATGCACTCGGCTGGCGTGGGTCGTCACCGTTGGCGAAGCCGATGAGGCTCTGGATAGTGGCCCTCCAGTCATCGATCTTCTCTGGCGCTGGAGGGTAATCTAGGAGCAGTTGGGCCCGTGCCAACGCTTCCGCCGGAGTGGTGGGCGGCGGCAGCGAACGGTGCGAGGAGCGAGATATGCTCGGACTTCTAACTGCGTTAGAAGGAGCAACATCTCGTCCAAGCGACTGTGCCCCGCTCGCGCCAGCATGTTGGCGTGCATGCTGGTCCTGAGCACTCCGGAATCCGCCAGCTTGATCTTGGGCCAGCAGACGTATGGTACCGTGGGTACCATGACGCTGCTGGTTCCGCGCCTCCTGGGACGGGCGCGGTGCGTGTACGGACGCCGAGGTCTTGGAGTGCGCGCGGTCGTTGTGGGAGGCGACCGCGCCGCCGGCGTGCGGCGCAGCCTGGTCCTTGGACCTGGCAGCGCCATGGGTCTCCCCATCGGCGCCCGTTCTTCCGCCGGCGCCTACTCCACCGGCCGTTCGCTCCGGCGACGGTGGGCTCGGCGCAGACGGAGCAGCTGCCTCCGAAATCTTCTTCGGCGGCATGTTGATGTAGATGACGAAGATTCGGCTCGTGCGAACGCCGGATCAGGTTCGCACAACCTCGACGCACCCCCTAGCTGGCGCGCCAAAGATGTCGGGGGTTGCTGATCCCACATACACCTATGGGGACCGGCGGACCGGGCCCCTTTTGGTTCGGCAAGGGGCGGGGGATGCACAAAGAGCAGATCGAGGCGAACGCACGAACAACGCGATCGGTTTACCCAGGTTCGGGCCGCACGGATGCGTAAAACCCTACTCCTGCTTTGATTTGTATTGTGTTCTTGCTCGGGAGCGATGGATGCTACAGTACCCTTGGGTGGCTAGTGAGACCGAGCGTGAGAATGGTCGTCCCCCCCTCACTGTTGCGCATGGGCCTCCTTTTATATGTCTAAGGGGTCACCGACAGGTGGCAATAGAGATGAGGGTAAAAATGTAAAAGGGGTGGTAGTTGGCGCCACCGCCTGCTACAGTTGTGTCATACCTAACCCTGACGGCAGGGGACAAAGGCATTAAATGCCTGTCTGTGTCGCCTAGACGGGGCGGAAAGGGACCGTCAGGGGCGCCACCGTTTGCCACGATGGCTCCTTGTCAGCGCCTGCTTGCCACCGCATGCCCCTCGCTGCACAGCCTCCCGCCACGTGCGCCAGGAATGGTCCCAGGGCGACACGTTGGTGGGTGAGCTGGAGCGCGGGCCGCGGAGTAGTAGCTTGCCGCGGCAAGCGCCTTGCCGCGGATGTTGTCTTGTCGCGTCCGGGAGCTTGTCGCTCACCGGGTCTCGTCGGGACACGTGGCGTGCCGCGACGAGTTCCTCGGGATGCCTTGGTTGGTCTTCCTGGCAAGCTCCTCTTGCCGGGGTCTTTGTGCTTCCTCCCGGCAAGCTCCTCTTGCCGGGGCCTTGGATACTTTGAGTGGCCTTCCCGGCAAGCTCCTCTTGCCGGGGTCTTGTGCCTTGGCTCGAATACTTTGTTCTTGAATGGCTCCAAAGGAACCACGGAGGGTCTTGGCGGTCGCCCGGCAAGCCTTGCCGCGGGTCGCTGCGACTGCCCGTGCACAAGTTCAGGATACTAAGGTACCCCTACTTTAGTACACCGACACCCCCTTGCTGCACTTTATTTACTTTTGTTACTTGTTACTCGTTACAAATTATCCTATCACAAAACTATCTGTTACCTATTATTGCAGTGCTTGCAAAGAATACCTTGCTGAAAACCGCTTATCATTTCCTTCTCCTCCTCGTTGGGTTCGACACTCTTACTTATCAAAAGGACTACGATAGATCCCCTATACTTGTGGGTCATCAAGACTCTTTTCTGGCACTGTTGCCGGGGAGTGAAGCGCCTTTGGTAGGTGGAATTTGGTAAGGAAAAATTTATATAGTGTGCTGAAATTTACTGTCACTGTTACTATGGAAAGTAATCCTTTGAGGGGCTTGTTCGGGGTATCTTCACCCCGACCAGTAGAGCAAAGAGTTGCTCCTCAACCTACTGAACCTACTGAAAATGAAAATGTCTGCTTTCAAATTCCTTCGGGTATGATAGAAAAACTGCTAGCTAATCCTTTTGCAGGAGACGGAATAGTGCATCCTGATGAGCACCTAATATATGTGGATGAAGTTTGTGGATTATTTAAGCTTTCAGGTGTACCTGGAGATGTTATTAAGAAGAAGGTCTTCCCTTTATCTTTGAAGAAAGATGCATTGACATGGTATAGGCTATGTGATGATACGGGGTCATGGAACTACAAGCGATTGAAATTGGAATTTCATCGGAAGTTTTATCCTATGCATCTTGTTCATCGTGATTGCAATTATATATATAATTTTTGGCCTCGCGAAGGATAAAGCGTCGCTCAAGCTTGGGGGAGGCTTAAATCAATGTTATATTCATGCCCCAATCATGAGCTCTCAAGAGAAATGATTATTCAAAATTTATATGCTCGGCTTTCTGATAACAACCGCACCATGCTCGATACTTCTTGCAGAGAATACCTTGCTGGAAACCGCTTATCATTTCCTTCTGCTCCTCTTTGGGTTCGACACTCTTACTTATCGAAAGGACTACGATAGATCCCCTATACTTGTGGGTCATCAAGACTCTTTTCTAGCATCGTTGCCGGGGAGTGAAGCGCGCCTTTATTAGGTGGAATTTGGTAAGGAAAAATTTATATAGTGTGCTGAAATTTACTGTCACTTGTTACTATGGAAAGTAATCCTCTGAGGGGATTGTTCGGGGTATCTTCACCCCGACTAGTAGAGCAAAGAGTTGCTCCTCAACCTACTGAACCTACTGAAAATGAAAACGTCTGCTTTGAAATTCCTTCGTGTATGATAGAAAAACTGCTAGCTAATCCTTTTGTAGGAGATGGAACAAAGCATCCTGATGAGCATCTAATATATGTGGATGAAGTTTGTCGATTATTTAAGCTTGCAGGTGTACCCGGAGATGCTGTTAAGAAGAAGGTCTTCCCTTTATCTTTGAGGGGAGATGCATCAACATGGTTTAGGCTATGTGATGATATGGGG
The DNA here is from genome assembly GCA_034509565.1 of Triticum monococcum. Lineage (NCBI taxonomy): Eukaryota > Viridiplantae > Streptophyta > Magnoliopsida > Poales > Poaceae > Triticum > Triticum monococcum. The sequence goes on along the minus strand of CM067843.1, from coordinate 56,962,912 downwards.
TCTTGGAATTACAAATGATTGAAATTGGAATTTCATCACAAGTTTTATCCTATGCATCTCGTTCATGGTGATCGTAATTATATATATAATTTTTGGCCTCGCAAAGGAGAAAGCATTGCTCAAGCTTGGGGGACGCTTAAATCAATGTTATATTCATGCCCCAATCATGAGCTCTCAAACAAAATGATTATTCAAAAATTTTATGCTCCGCTTTCTGATAGCAATCGCACCATGCTTGATACTTCTTGTGCTGGCTCTTTTATGATGAAGACAATTGAATTCAAATGGGATTTATTGGAAAGGATTAAACACAACTCTGAAGATTGGGACCTCGACGAAGGTAAGGAGTCAGGTATGACACCTAAGTTTGATTGTGTTAAATCTTTTATGGATACCGATGTTTTCCGTAAATTTAGCACTAAATATGGACTTGACTCTGAGATAGTAGCTTCTTTCTGTGAATATGTTGCTACTTATGTTGATCTCCCCAAGGAGAAGTGGTTTAAATATCATCCTCACATAGAAGTAAAAGTAGCTGCACCTATTAAAGATGAAGAAAAGGTTATCACTTATAATGATCATGTTGTTCCTACTTCTTATGTTGAGAAACCACATTTCCCTGTTAGGATAAAGGATCATGCTAAAGCTTCAACTGTGGTTCGTAAAAGCAATATTAAAACTTATACACCTCCTGAGCAAATTAAAGTTGAACCTAATATTGATAATATTGATGGGCATGTTATTTATTTCTATGATGAAACTGCTAGAATTGCTAAACCTTGTGCTAAATATAAACCTAGACCTGTGGTAGGCATGCCTGTTATTTCTGTTAAAATAGGAGATCATTGTTATCATGGCTTATGTGATATGGGTGCCAGTGCTAGTGCAATACCTATTAGCCTTTATAGAGAAATTATGCATGATATTGCACCTATTGAGTTAGAAGATATTGATGTCACAATTAAACTTGCCAATAGAGATACTATTTCATCAATGGGAATTGTTAGAGATGTTGAAGTCTTGTGTGGGAAAACTAAATATCCTGCTGATTTTCTTGTTCTTGGTTCCCCACAAGATAGCTTTTGTCCCATTATATTTGGTAGACCCTTCCTGAAGACTGTTAATGCTACCATAGATTACAAAAGGGACGTTATTACTATCGGTTTAGATGATATGTCTCATGAATTTAATTTATCTAAATTTAGTAGACAACACCGTGAAGAAGAATTACCTAGTAAGGATGAAATTATTGGTCTTGCTTCTATTGCCGTACCTCCTAGTGATCCTTTAGAACATTATTTGCTAGACCATGAGAATGATATGTTTATGAATGAAAGAAGCGAAATAGATGAAGTATTCTTTAAACATGAACCTATTCTAAAAAATAATTTACCTGTTGAAATCCTAGGGGATCCTCCTCCACCCAAGGGTGATCCCGTGTTTGAGCTTAAACCGTTGCCTGATACTCTTAAATATGCTTATCTTGATGAGAAAAAGATATATCATGTTATTATTAGTGCTAACCTTTCAGAGTATGAGGAAGAGAGATTATTGAAAACTCTGAAGAAGCACCGTGCTGCTATTGGGTATACTCTTGATGATCTTAAGGGCATTAGTCCCACTCTATGTCAACATAAAATAAATTTGGAAGAAGATGCTAAACCAGTTCGTGATCATCAACGACGGCTGAATCATAAAATGAAAGAAGTGGTAAGAAAGGAAATACTAAAGCTCCTTGAGGCAGGTATAATTTATCCCGTTGCTGATAGTCAGTGGGTAAGTCCTGTCCATTGTGTTCCCAAGAAGGGAGGTATTACTGTTGTTCGTAATGATAAAGATGAATGGATCCCTCAAAGAATTATTATAGGTCATAGGATGGTAATTGATTTCCGCAAATTAAATAAGGCTACTAAAAAGGATCATTACCCCTTACCTTTATCGATCAAATGCTAGAAAGATTATCCATACATACACATTTTCGCTTTCTAGATGGTTATTCTGGTTTCTCTCAAATACCTGTGTCGGCCAAAGATCAATCAAAGACTACCTTTACTTGCCCTTTTGGTACTTTTTCTTATAGACGTATGCCTTTTGGTTTATGTAATGCACTTGCTACCTTTCAAAGATGCATGATGGCTATATTCTCTGACTTTTGTGAAAAGATTTGTGAGGTTTTCATGGATGATTTCTCCGTCTATGGATCTTCTTTTGATGATTGCTTGAGCAACCTTGATCGAGTTTTGCAGAGATGTGAAGAAACTAATCTTGTCTTGAATTGGGAAAAGTGCCACTTTATGGTTAATGAAGGTATTGTCCTGGGTCATAAAGTTTCTGAAAGAGGTATTGAGGTTGATAAAGCCAAGGCTGATGCTATTGAAAAGATGCCATGTCCCAAGGACATCAAAGGTATAAGAAGTTTCCTTGGTCATGTCGGGTTTTATAGGAGGTTCATTAAGGACTTCTCCAAAATTTCTCGGCCTCTGACTAATTTATTACAAAAAGATATACCATTTGTTTTTTATGATGATTGTGTAGAAGCATTTGAAATACTTAAGAAAGCATTGATCTCTGCACCTATTGTTCAGCCACCTGATTGGAATTTACCTTTTGAAATTATGTGTGATGCTAGTGATTATGTTGTAGGTGCTGTTCTAGGGCAAAGAGTTGATAAGAAATTAAATGTTATTCAATATGCTAGTAAAACCCTAGACAACGCTCAAAGAAATTATGCTACTACTGAAAAAGAATTCTTAGCGGTTGTATTTGCTTGTGATAAGTTTAGACCCTATATTGTTGATTCTAAAGTAACTATTCACACTGATCATGCTGCTATTAAATATCTCATGGAAAAGAAAGATGCTAAACCTAGACTTATTAGATGGGTTCTCTTGCTACAAGAATTTGACTTACATATTGTTGATAGAAAGGGAGCTGAGAACCCCGTTGCAGACAACTTGTCTAGGTTAGAAAATGTGCTTGATGACCCACTACCTATTGATGATAGCTTTCCTGATGAGCAATTAAATGTCATAAATGCTTCTCATACTGCTCCATGGTATGCTGATTATGCTAATTATATTGTTGCTAAATTCATACCACCTAGTTTCACATACCAACAAAAGAAAAAGTTCTTCTATGATTTGAGGCATTACTTTTGGGATGACCCACATCTTTATAAAGAAGGGGTAGATGGTGTTATTAGACGTTGTGTACCTGACAATGAACAGGAACATATCCTATGCATGTGTCACTCCAAAGCTTATGGAGGACACCATGCTAGAGATAGAACTGCACATAAGGTACTGCAATCTGGTTTTTATTGGCCTACCCTCTTCAAAGATGCCCGTAAGTTTGTTTTATCTTGTGATGAATGTCAAAGAATTGGTAATATTAGTAGACGTCAAGAAATGCCTATGAACTATTCACTCGTTATTGAACCATTTGATGTTTGGGGCTTTGATTATATGGGACCTTTCCCTTCCTCTAACGGATATACACATATTTTAGTTGTTGTTGATTACATTACTAAGTGGGTAGAAGCTATTCCAACTAGTAGTGCTGATCATAACACCTCTATTAAAATGCTTAAAGAAGTTATTTTTCCAAGATTTGGAGTCCCTAGATATTTAATGAATGATGGTGGTTCACACTTTATCTATGGTGCTTTCCGTAAAATGCTTGCTAAATATGATGTTAATCATAGGATTGCATCTCCTTATCACCCTCAGTCTAGTGGTCAAGTAGAATTGAGCAACAAAGAACTCAAATTAATTTTGCAAAAGACTGTTAATAGATCTAGAAAGAATTGGTCCAAGAAACTTGATGATGCATTATGGGCCTATAGAACTGCATATAAAAATCCTATGGGTATGTCTCCATATAAAATGGTTTATGGAAAAGCATGTTACTTACCTCTCGAACTAGAACATAAGGCATATTGGGCTATTAAAGAGCTCAATTATGATTTTAAACTTGTCGGTGAGAAGAGGTTATTTGATATTAGCTCACTCGATGAATGGAGAACCCAAGCCTACGAAAATGCCAAGTTGTTTAAAGAAAAGGTTAAAAGATGGCATGACAAAAGAATACAAAAGCGTGAGTTTAATGTAGGTGATTATGTATTGCTATACAACTCTTGTTTAAGATTTTTTGCAGGAAAACTTCTCTCTAAATGGGAAGGTCATAAATGTTGGAACCAATGTTATTGAAACCGTAACCCCGGAGGAATACATAAGGGACACTTTCCAGAATGTTTCAGACTCCGAAAAGGAATAGGTATGTGGTACGGTAAATAAACCGACTCCAAAACAGTTTTAAAGCAATATTTCTCTGTTTTGGAATATTTAGTAAAATAGAAAAATAAGTAGCAGTCCGGGAAGGACATGAGGCCTCCACGAGGGTGGAGGGCGTGCCCCCTACCTCGTGTGCACCTCGTGCGCTTTCCGGACTCCGTTTTCTTACACGGCACGTATTTTGGTCGGTAAAAATTCATTATATAATCTCCCGGAGGTTTTGACTCCTGTATCACACAATTATCCTCTGTTTTGTGTTTCAAGTTGTTGCTGCTGCAGATTAGAGCAAGATGTCTTCGCAAGAGTCAGTCGGGGAGAGCCGGGTGTCTCACCCGGCACCGAGATCAATGACAAACAACAATGTTGACCTCTTTGGGCCAGCAACGAAGGAAGAGATGGAGGCCGAATTAAAGAGGATAGATGCCATGGAGGAGGATCAAGAAGTCACTTCCCGCTTCCGAGCTGGATTCACAATGGGATAACTACAGAGCTCGGCTATTCCAAACTCGGTTATCCCTTCCAATGTTAGATTTCTTTCTTATGAGAATATGAAAAAGAGTGTCACTGGTTCTCCCATAGCTATGCAGCACCCTTGGGTGCAGGGAGCTTTGGCTGTTACAGGAAAACTCCGAAAGGAAATAATGGACCTCATGCATCAAGTCAGTAAGCTCGAGGAGGAGAATCGTATCCTGAGGGGCATCATCGCCAATAACATCACATCACCACCCATGAAAAGAGAGACATAATCACCTGGGTATGGGCACTCCCCTTGGCAACTGCCAAGCTAGGGGGAGTGCCCCGGTATCATATCACCATCACTTTTATCTTTACCGTTTTTTCTTAGTTCGATCCTTTTGGTAATATCTTGATCTAGTAGAATAAAAGTTCTTAGTATGATCTAGTTGTGAGTTTTGCTTTATAATTCCTCTATGTAATCGAGTCTGTGAGCTATATATATAATAAAGATTAGTGTTGAGTCAAGGGCTTGATTATTTTGCCATGATCCTAAGTGAATAAAAGAAAAGAGAAAGAAATAAAAAGAAACAAAGAGATCATATCGATCTCATGGAGAGTAATGAGCTCATGTAGAAAAAGTATGATGAATAAAAGTTGTTGAGAGTTGGCAAGCATAGTTTTGGTCATCGTTGAAATTAATAGGAATTAATAAAGAAATAGAGGTCTTCACATATATATATATACTATCCTAGACATCTTTTATGATTGTGAGCACTCATTAAAATATGACATGCTAAAAAAAGTTGACGTTGGACAAGGAAGACAACATAATGGGTTATGTTTTCTTACATCTGAGATAAATTATATTGTCATGTATCATCCAACATGGTTGAGCTTGCCTTTCCCTCTCATTCTAGCCAAATTCATCGCACCAAGTAGAGATACTACTTGTGCTTCCAAATACCCTTAAACCAGTTTTGCCATGAGAGTCCACCATACCTACCTATGGATTGAATAAGATCCTCCAAGTAAGTTGTCATCAGTGCAAAGCAATAAAATTGCTCCCTAAATATGTATGACTTATTAGTATGGGAGAAATAAGCTTTATACGATCATGTGATATGGAAGAAATAAAAGCGACAGACTGCATAATAAAGGTCCATACCACAAGTGGCAATATAAAGTGACGTTCTTTCGCACTAAGATTTTGTGCATCCAACCATAAAAGCGCATGACAACCTCTGCTTCCCTCTGCGAAGGGCCTATCTTTTACTTTTATTTCCTACCTTGCATAAGAGTCATGGTGATCTTCACCCTTCCTTTTTACATTTTATCCTTTGGCAAGCACAGCATGTTGGAAAGATCCTGGTACATATGGCTAATTAGATATGAGTTTTCATGAACTATTATTGTTGACATTACCCTTGAGGTAAAACGTTGGGAGGCAAAACTATAAGCCCCTATCTTTCTCTGTGTCCGATTAAAACTCCATACCCATAAGTAATTGCGTGAGTGTCAACAATTGTGAAAGACTATATGATAGTTGAGTATGTAGACTTGCTGAAAAGCTCTTATATGTTGACTCTTTCCTATGTTATGATAAATTGCAATTGCTCCAATGACTGAGATAATAGTTTGCTAGTTTTCAATGAAGTTTACTATTCATACTTGAAATTGTGATTGAATTATTACTCTAGGATAAGAAATTATATGACAAGAATTATATAAGTTGCTGATTCTAAAGAGTGATCATGATGCCCTCATGTCCGTATTTTATTTTTATCGACACCTCTATCTCTAAACATGTGGACATATTTTTTGATTTCGGCTTTCGCTTGAGGACAAGCAAGGTCTAAGCTTGGGGGAGTTGATACGTCCATTTTGCATCATGCTTTTATATCGATATTTATTGCATTATGGGCTTTTATTACACATTATGTCACAATACGTATGCCTATTTTCTCTTATTTTATAAGGTTTACATAAAGAGGGAGAATGCCGACAACTGGGAATCTGGGATGGAAAAGGAGCAAATATTAGAGACCTATTCTGCACAGCTCCAAAATTCCTGATACTTCACGGAAGACGTTTTCAGAATATATAAAAAATACTCAGCAGAAGATGTCCACCAGAGGGCCACCAGGGGGCCCACGAGGGTGGGGGCGTGCCCTACCCCCCTGGGCGCGCCCCCTACCTCGTGGGCCCCCTGGTGGCCCTCTGGTGGACATCTTCTACTGTATGAGGTCTTTCGATGAGAAAAAAAATAACAAGCCATCATCTCAGACGAAACTCCGCCGCCACGAGGTGGAACCTTGGCGGAACCAATCTAGGGCTCTGGCGGAGCTGTTCTGCCGAGGAAACTTCCCTCCGGGAGGGGGAAATCATTGCCATCGTCATCACCAACGCTCCTCTCTTCAGGAGAGGGAAATCTTCATCAACATCTTCACCAGCACCATCGCCTCTCAAAACCCTAGTTCATCTCTTGTATCCAATTCTTGTCTCCAAGTCCGGGATTGGTACCTGTGGGTTGCTAGTAGTGTTAATTACTCCTAGTAGTTGATGCTAGTTGGTTTATTTGGTGAAAAATCATATGTTCAGATCCTATATGCATATTAATACCCCTCTGATTATGAACATGAATATGCTTTGTGAGTAGTTACATTTGTTCCTCGGGACATGGGAGAAGTCTTGCTATTAGTAGTCATGTGAATTTGGTCTTCGTTCGATATTTTGATGAGATGTATGTTGTCATCCCTCTAGTGGTGTTATGTGAACGTCGACTACATAACACTTCACCATTATTTGGGCCTAGAGGAAGGCATTGGGGAGCAATAAGTAGATGATGGGTTGCTAGAGTGACAGAAGCTTAAACCCTAGTTTATGTGTTGCTTCGTAAGGGGCTGATTTGGATCCATATGTTTCATGCTATGGTTAGGTTTACCTTAATACTTTTGTTGTAGTTGTGGATGCTTGCAATAGAGGTTAATCATAAGTGGGATGCTTGTCCAAGAAAGGACAGTACCCAAGCACCGGTCCACCCACATATCATATTATCAAAGTACCGAACGCGAATCTTATGAACGTGATGAAAACTAGCTTGACGATATTCCCATGTGTCCTCGGGAGCGCGTTTCTCTATATAAGAGTTTGTCTAGGCTTGTCCTTTGCTACAAAAAGGATTGGGCCACCTTGCTGCACTTTATTTACTTTTGTTACTTATTGCTCGTTACAAATTACCCTATCACAAAACTATCTATTACCACTTATTTCAGTACTTGCAGAGAATACCTTGCTGGAAACCGCTTATCATTTCCTTCTGCTCCTCGTTGGGTTTGACACTCTTACTTATCGAAAGGACTACGATAGATCCCCTATACTTGTGGGTCATCAACGGCCCAGCTAAAGGCCCACAAGATTTTGCGGGCCATAATGGGCCGGCCTAGGTAAAGGCCCCCAAGATTTTTGCAGGCCATAATGGGCCGGCCCAGGTGAAGGCCCACAAGATTTTTGTGGACCATAATGGGTCGGCCCAGCTAAAGGCCCACGAGATTTCGCCGACATTAATGGGCCGGCCTAGCTGTAGGCCGACAAGATTTTGAGGACCCTAGTAGGCCGGCCCATCAACTGGCTGCCATGTTTTGGGCCAAATGTCGGCCCATATTTGATCCGGTCCATTAATGGCCTTCCATGTTCTGGGCCTAATAATGGCCCGTATCAGATCCGGCCCGTTAAAAGCCTACCACGTTCTAGGCCAAATTACGGCCCAGATCAGGTCCGGCCCTTTAAGAGGCTTTGGGCCAAATTATGGCCCATATCAGATTCGGCCCATCAACTGGACGCTACGCTTTTGGGCCCATTTGCTAAAGGCCCATTTAGTAATTCGGCCTGATATTAGTTTTGGCCTGTTAAGGGCCCGTTTAATATTTCGGCCCTATATTAATTTCGGCCTGTTAAAAGCCCGTCATATAGTTGGGCCTAACTACGGCCCGGTTTGCATTCGGCCTTCTCGCAGCCGATAATCTGATTGGGCGAAACAAGAACCGAGACAATTTTGGCCTGTTATAAGCCCATGATTTGATTGGCACATTCATGGGTCAGGGTCTATTTCGGCCTGCTGTCGTCCCGTGAGCTGTTCGGCACGTTTCAGGCCCAACCTACTTTTCAGCCTCCTAAAGGCCCATTGAGTTTTCTTGGGAAAATAGGGCCGACAGTTTACTCGGCCTATTTAAGGCCCGAATCTACTAGTGGGCCATTTTAAATTTAGGCATGTTAACCGACCAAGATGACGGGGCCCATGATGCGGATCATACATGATGATTTGCATGATGGCTCGGTTATGTACCCTAATTTTACGGTTTGGCCGGTTTACTGCAAAGACAGGATATATATACAGTAAAATAACTGCAGCATCGTGAATAAGAAAATAAAAACTAGACTATACAATAAAGAAATTACGGCATATTACATCCACTGGGCATTAAAGTTCGCCACTATGATAATAAAGCACAAGCAGACAACAGATTACATACACTGGGCATCAAAGTTCGCCACCAGTGCAACTAAACACGCCAACAAAATAATATACAAAACCGACGGGACTTCAATAGAGTTCAAGAAAGGTTAGCCCTGCTCAGGAGCTGCAGCGCAAGCAGCTGAGCAAGTTGGTGAGACTGCACTTGTTTAACACTTATATCCTCCTCACTCTGAAAGATAAACAAGCAGACAGATGACAGGTTGTGCACATATAAGTATCAGTGCTGACAATTCATCATATTTCTTACTGACGAATAAAGTGACATAGTTTAAAATAGCATTAACTCAATATGGTATTGTTCAGGTCAAGACATGGCAGGAAATGACATTGTGAATGAGTTGGCATCTTCACGACGCCACTGGATTATTGATCAAGAACTCATAAGTATCAATGGTTAGTGTGCTGTCAATTTATCCCATTTCAGATTGGCAAAATAAGATCACTTGCTCTGTATAGTTTAATTTACATGGTATGAAGAAGGAACTTGGTTGTACAACTGAAAACTTAAATTGAGAAGGATAAACTTTTGTTTATGAACTGGGTAGATAATAAACTTTAAACATGCAATTTGATGCAAACACCAAAAATAAACAGTTGTTGCAGTCATGCCTAACCAAATATACACAACAAAGTTTGAAGGCTTGAGAAGGACAAACTTACATTATTGGTGAAGGCAGGCTCTATAAAGCCCTTGTCCATGCTGATGGGGGGGCAATTCAAGAAGTTTACCACAAAATCTTCTTCATAAGCATTGCCTTTATTCTACATTTTGTTAAGAGTAAATATAGATGTGACAATATAAGAAAAAATGGAGAATATTTAAGATAAGATGAAGAGTGTTGCTACATAACCAAGTAGCTATAAATGTAAGTACACTGATACAGGCAAAAGGTACAGCAAGAGCAATGCAGAGCTAAACTTCTTCAGTACCATCGGTGTTATCCAACCTTATGGTAAGAGTAAATATAGATCTTATGTGTAGAAAATGGAGGGCAAAGGAAAATAAGCTGCAAAGTGATGGTACATGAACAACTATGTGTCAATATAAGTACACTGATAAAGGACAGCACGTACTTACAAGAACAATGCAGAGCTAAAAAATTTCATTAGCATTTGATATATTCTACACTAATGTAACCATTCATATAGATCAGATAATTTGGAGCAAACAATTGATAAGCAAGCTATCATGCATACTGTTGTCACATAATGAACCAGGTATGTATGCAAGTACAGTGATACAGGACAAAAGGTACTAACAAGAGCAAAGCAGCGGGCAGCTTATTTGCGATATCATGTCGTTCTTTTCAAACCGGAATTCTTTTTCGAGCAGATTTCCTACAAAAAAGATCTGTAAGGCACATGCAGAAAAGTAGAAGTTCAAATTGTCATGTGATATCATAGACAGTACCTCATCCTCGGAACGAGACCAGTGCATAACAAGGTTTTTTCATTCAATGTCTTCTAAATTTAGCACAGGAGACTTCACTAGAAATTCATTTATAGACTTGCCATCAAAGTGTGATTTCCTCAAGTAACACCGATACTATTGCAATGCTTCCTTGAAAAGTGCAAGCAAGCTTTGCTCATCATGACTATCCAGATTGACCCTCGCCTACTTACAACAATGTAATGTAAATCATTGATGTGTTCAATCAGCGGAAAACGGGAAAATAATCACCATGAATAATAGCACTTACACATAAGTGGGACAAGAAGATGTGAAAATGGTGTTTGTCTTCACTATAATCTTCCCATGATGGGAATATATGCACGTAGTCCCTAACAACCAATATAAGTGGGGTGATGTCTGATTTCTCTGGCACAACCACGTTTTTCAAGGACTTTGCTGGTGCTCCTTCAGGTTCGGCAATCACCCTCTTCCTTTTTGATGTCTGATGCACAATAACAGCATTTGAGTGGAAAAACATGGTATGATGACAGATGGAATATGTATTGATAATAGATGGGCATGGCATCTCGACATATATGATGAGTAAACTAAGCAGATGGCGGTGCAACAAAGTAGAAGAAATGCAAGACAATATATGCAAGATACGCGCAATCAATAAAACCTTGCCAAATTAGAACAGGCACCTTGATGGGTGAATAGGACAGGCCATCTGCCTTTGACTCCTCGAGGTTAAAATAGTCATTAGGATCATATTCTGAACAAGAATCAACAGGTGGTGAGCGTATGAGTTTCATTCCATCTAGAATGGCACTCAATGCCTTGGTGCCAATTTTGTAAGTCGTTGCGGTGTTTAGCTTCAAGAGTGGACTGCTGCTAGTGCGACACAAAGCAGCTACACAGATCATAGGGTAGATATAATGGGAAAACCGTAAGCATTAGAGTAAAATCAGCAAAGTGGAACTTGCTGGAATATATGTGCTAGTATTGTCGGTACGGCTAGAAAGCCTTCGGATACCAGCTCTCTTCAACTGAAGGTGCGGTACTATTAATATCAGTGTAACTCTCAAAGGCGACATAGCTCCCCGCATTTCCTTGCTATTCTTATAGGATTCAAGTGGGCAGACCACTACAAATCCTATTCCCATGTTTACAAAATCCTACGAATCAAAGAGGGCCGACGAGTTCAAAGTGTCCATACCAACCGACCGTATAGACCTCGACACTACAAATGTCCCTACTCATATTCACTACAAGGAACATACTGTACTACTATCATACTCCCTCCGTTCCAAAATATAAGTCTTGGTAGAGATTTCCACTATGGGTCACATACAGATGTATCCAGATACATTTTACAGTGTAGATTCACTCATTTTGCTCCATATGTAGTCCATGGTGGAATCTATACAAAGACTTGTATTTAGGAACGGAGAGAGTACTTATTAAAGAAGAACGGAAGAGGAACATGCTAAAGAAGAGCAAGCAGATTTTGGATAATAAAATATTCGTTGCGCAGTGCCCACACATGATGAACCAGAGCACATTAAGAAAGAAACTCCCTGCTGTCTCTCTATATGTGGTGCACGTGCTTTTTCGAAAGTAAAGTGGAACATTAGCTGACCAATTAAATATTATCTGTTTTAATAATATCAGCATCATGTCAGATTCGTACTTGAGCAACAAGTTTGGAATTATGAGTGGCACGTTGTTTAGCATGATGGATTCAGGAGCAGTGCTAAGCAGGTACGATGATGGTACTGAATATAAAGGCATGTCTGCATTTGGGTCAGTCGACCATTTTAGGCGGTTGGATGAAGATCCTACGTCTCCTAACCCTTCTTCCTCGTCTCTGATTCTTCCCATACAGAACACCGCATGGGCCGCCGGCCGGACCATCGGCCCCCACCGCATGTGTTCCTCCGCCACCTCCACCCCGCCCCCACCCCCGCCCCCACCCGTGTCGTTTTTCTTCGTTCGGGGAGGCCCCGCCACCGCCCCCCCCCCCCCCCCCCAACCAACCAAAGTCCCCACCTGAGCCCCTTCATTCGCACCGGCAAACTCCGGCGAGCTCTGAAAAATCGACTGACCCAATTTTTAAATTTAGTCTAGTGTGACTTAACTAGTGTGGAATATAAAAGGAGAAAACCATAAGCATTGGGAGTATGGTGTTGAGCGTGACATGGAGGATCTGAAGGTGCAAACCGGACAAAGGCAACTTCGCAACAAATGTTTGCTCTCAACTAGCAAGTAAGTGATAGAAAATAAATCAGAGTAAAGCAATGGTGATCTATTTTCTTGCTGCGATAAATAAGTTGAGCAGATACGGAAGATTACCGCCTCTGGTGCGGCGCCGTGTATGCATCTGCTGAGAATTTGACGGTGCTGCGGTAGCGATGGCTGTCGGCGGCGTGGAAGCAGATCTAGGAGGGTAGACGGTGGCGGTGGGGCGCAGTGGATGAGTGTCACATCCCTAGTTCTAGTATGCTCAAGGCTGGTTAGTCATGTGTGCATCATGTTTAAATTCCATTTAAATTTGAAATGGGGATTTGTGAAACCCTCAGAAATCATTTCTGGAAATAATCCAGATAAAAATTACTCCAAAAAGGTCCAAGAAAATGTTCATGTTACTCTCTAAAAATATTGGTCAGAGGTAAAAAAATCAAACCAATATGTTTAGGAGCTCATAAGTATTTATTTTGGGCATTTGGAATTAATGCAGTAATTATTTGCTTTGGATATATATTGTTATATATATACAATATTGTCCAGAAATTATGCCATTTGTTGAGGAGCTCTGCAATAATACCACTAGCTCCTTCAAAAATTGGCACAAGGAAATAAAATGATTTAGTATTTTTATTAAATCAAAACAAATGTCAGAAAATAGAAAACAGAAAACAACAGAAAGGGAAATACTTACCTGGGCCTCCTACCTGGCAGCCCAGCAGCCCAGCAGGCCAGCCCAGCCAGCTGGCCAACGCCAGTCGTCCCCCTCCTCGCGCTAGAGGGACAGGGCGTGTGGTCGCCGCACGCCGTGCGCATGCGCGCCATGGCAGCTACCTGCCTGCCCTCTCCCCTCTTCGCCCTGGCCGTCCCGAACGTCGCCACGCGCCGCCCGGACCTCTCTCCCTCTCTCCTGCGCCTCTCCCCTCCTTTCTCTCGCCCTCCCCCGCGAACGCCCGAGCGCTGCCATCGCCGTCGCACGCCGTTGCCGCGCCCACCGCCATGGCCTTGCCTCCCCGTCGTGCTCAGAACCTCCGCCACGTCGCCGGCTACCTCCTTGTCGAGCCACGCACCTCCGGACGGCCTCCATCGCCGCCATCACCATCGTCTTCGCCACCGGCTTCCCGAGATCGCCGCCGACGCTCCAGCCGCACCAGTGCTTCCCCGAGCTCGCTGACGCCTCCGCTGGATCCGCCGTGAGCTCTACTTCATTTCCCCCTCCTCCCCGTGCTTGTTTGCCCCATCCAGCTAGCTCAACCACCGCGCCCGCGAGCTCCTCGCCGCCGGCCATGGCGCCACGGTGGCCAGAGCCCGAGCCAGCCACTCCCGCGCGCGTCACCGTGCTCCTGGTGACGCCAGGAGGCCGTAGAGGCCCTCCGCATCCCCTGTCGTGCACCGCAGCGCTGCGCCCGCACGCCACCGAACTCCGGCCGCTGCCCCGAGCTCCGCCCCAGCGAGCTCCGGCCGTCCCCGCCTCTCCCACTTGCTCCAGATGATGTGGGTGAGCCCTGGCTCCTCGCCCGTGGCCTCCGGCACCCAAATGGTCGCCGGAACGGCGATCCCGAGCCCTCCGCCGCGTTCGGCCTCGCCGGCGGCTAAACGCCGGTGGGGTTGACCGGTTCTAACCCCCCCCCCCCAGTTGACCTGGTGTTTGACCACCCAGGGTCAATGACATGTGGGGTCCGGCTCTGCTAATTTTGTTTAGGATTAGTTTAAAAACTAATTAACTCTGTTAACTAACTATAACACTGACGTGTGGCCCCACACGTCAGATTTGACCTGGTCAGCGCCGTTGACTTGCTGACGCAATGCTAACGCAGTTATTCATTTTCTGGAATTGTTTTAAAACAGGAAATTCCAGAAAATGTTCGAAACTTCAAAAATTCATATAAATTCAACCGTAGCTCGGATTGAAATAATTTATATATGAAAAATTATCAAAAAAATTCAATCTATCCATCTATACCAGTTTCATGCATGAAAAACCAAGTTATATCTGCTGTATAAGTGAAACACTAAAATGGCTTATATAAAGAGCTTATTTTGGAGATGCATTTGAATCTTTGTTTCAAATGGACTTCATGCAAATGAATGCTAGTCGCATTAGCTCAAATAACATCACATCTTCATGCCATGTTCATGCATCATATTGTTCCATATGATTGTGTATTGATTGCCGACACCGTTCCTTCTCGATAGGTCCTGCTCCGGAGACCGATCCAGAGTACCTGTCTGAGGAGCAGTGCCCCCTGTTGGTCTACCAGGCAAGAAAAACCCCCCTTGTTCATTCTGATACAATCCCACTCTCTCGCTCCTGCTCTCTTTTATTGCATTAGGACAACAACGATTCAACTGCTACTTTATGTTGCGGTAGTTGAACCCATTCCTCTGCATGACCTGTCATTGCCACAGTAAATAGTTGAAACCCACTAGCATGTGTAGGAGTTGATTGAGCCATGTTGTGCTTCTACCATGCCATGCCTGCTATTGCTTAGACTTGTGTCAGGTCTGATTCATTGGGAATGGATTGGAGTGTTATGCTATGTTCTGATGCTAAGAGTTAAGCGTGTGAACACGATTTGGTAAAGGTAGCGGGGAGAGGCCATGTAGGAGTACATGGTGGGTTGTCTCATTGGGACCGTCCTTAAGAACTGAGTTCTGTGTAAGTTGTCCAATGACTAGCTACTACCACACATTGGGTTCCGGTAACTCGACCCCTCTTGACTTATTAACTAACTTGATCTCTGTCCAGGAGTTGCAACTAGTTTCTGGTGTTTGTAGGTAGTGCTATTTTCTACCGAGTGGCACCCGGCAGGGTGGACTTGGGACAGACTAGGCACCATGGCCCGGTGTACCGAGTGGCACCCGGATGGTGGGCTCGGGAACCCTGTACACATCGTTTGGGGCCGTGAGCGACACCCCGGCCGGATCTCCTTGCGGATGGAACCCGAATAGGCGATAAACCTGAACTAGAGTCTTGTGTGGTTAGTTAGGTCGTGGCCGACACCCTCGCCAGGCTTCCGCTTGAAGGTTGCCGAGATACATGACGTGTACATGGTGATAAGTGGTGAGAGCGTGTGTGAAGAAGTACACCCCTGCAGGGTTATCATGATCTATTCGAATAGCCGTGTCCTCGGTTATGGACTTCTTGGATGCTTACGTGGTACATAGACAACTTAAAGTGGATACTCTAAAATGCTCAAGACAAGTGTGAGTGCTATGGATGGCCTTCTCGTAGGAGAGACGGGGATGAATCCATAGTGGTGTATTGATGTGGTGATTAGTGGACTCGTGTGCGCTGCCTCACCTCAAAGAAGTTTCTCATTGTCGTAGAACAGGATAGCCACTGAGTCAAAGCTGGCTTGCTACAACTAAACCCCACATTACCTTCTTGATACAAATGCATGTATGTTAAGATCTGATGTAAGTCTTGTTGAGTACCTTTGTACTCACGTTGCTTTATATATGTTTTTGCAGCGGAGACTTCGGTCTTGCTAGTAGTTCTGCTTGGACTTCGACGAGTAGCTTGTTACCTCAGCTACGATCTTGCACCCTTGCGAGGGTCTTGTAGATAGTCAGGCTTCCCAGCCTTTTTCTTTTGTAGTTGTCTGTTTTCAGACATGTAATGCTTCCGTTGCTTGTAAGCTCTGAATGATGGGTCATGTGACCCCTGTTTGTATTTAATGCTATGTGGCTCTTCTGGGCCTTTATCTATATGGGTTTGCGTTATGTTGTGATGCCATGTTGTACAGCACATACTTGCATGTTATGCGTACGTGTGACGTGTATTGCTATGTGTGGGATCCGACAATCTAGTTGTTTATCCTTGGCAGCCTCTCTTATGGGGAAATGTAGTCCAGTGCTTCCTTGAGCCATAGTAGTCCGCTACAGCCCGGTTCACCGGAGTCCTGCTAGCCCAGCACTACTGCTCAAAACATTTGACTGGCCAGCATGTGTTCCACTTCGTTCCTATGTCTGTCCCTTTGGGGAAATGTCACGTGGTGACTTCCGGAGTCCTGTTAGCCCAGTGCTACAGCCAGGATTCATACGCTGTTGACCGACATGCTCGATGTGATTCATGTATGCCTGTCTCCATAGGTCTATGCCGCTTTGGGTTCACAACTAGCCATGTCGGCCTGGGTTCTCTGTCATATGGATGCTAGCGACATTATCATATACGTGAGCCAAAAGGCGCAAACGGTCCCGGGCCATGGTAAGGCGACACCCGTGGGGATACCGTGCGTGAGGCCGCAAAGTGATATGAGGTGTTACATGCTAGATCGGTGTGACTTAGAATCGGGGTCCCGACAACTTTGACGACGGTCATACTGGCTCTTTTTATGAGATTGAGCTGTTTTCAAATTCTCATGAATGATGCAAACTTGCTCTTCTGCCTCCTGGATCATATCCGGTCCAAAGAATTGTCTTTCACCGGTTCCTGACCAATTCAAAGGTGTTCGACATCTTCGTCCATACAGGATCTCGAAAGGAGCTTTCTTGAGATTGGATTGGTAGCTATTGTTATAAGCAAACTTGGCGAAAGGAAGACACTTCTCCCAATCCATACCGATAACGCAAGCTCTAAGCATGTCTTCGAGAATTTGGTTGACCCGTTCCACCTGACCACTTGATTGAGGGTGGAACGCGGTACTAAAGGAAAGATGGGTGCCCATGGCAGTTTGGAAACTCTCCCAGAAATGAGAAGTGAAAAGACTACCACGGTCTGAATTGATCTCTAGTGGAACACCATGAAGTGACACTATTAGAGAAATATATAAGTCAGCGAGCTGACTAGCAGTGATACTCTCTCGAACAGGTAGGAAGTGAGCCACTTTGGACAGACGATCAATGACTACGATGATAGCATTATTCCCTTTCTTGGTCCTGGGAAAGCCGGTGATGAAGTCCATACCAACTTTATCTCATTTCCACTCGGGAATGGCTAAAGGCTGAAGGGTGCCAGCAGGTCTTTGATGTTCTGCCTTAACATGACGACAAACGTCACAGTTAGCAACGAAGTCGGCGATAAGGCTTACCTTCGGGTTACTCCTCTAAAGGGTACCCATTGTTTCGGTATCAAGGGCAAGTTGGCTCCTCGTTACATTGGTCCTTTTCGCATTCTTGCTAAACGAGGACAGGTTGCCTACCAGTTGGAACTACCCCCACATCTTTCTCGAGTTCATGATGTCTTCCATGTCTCTCAACTCAGGCGTTGCTTCTTGGATCCCATCCGTGGAGTGGACCACGAAACGCTTGATCTCCAAGATAACCTCACATATTGAGAGTACCCTGTTCGCATTCTTGATCAAGCAGAGCGTGTCACTCGACGCCAGAACATCAAGTTTCTCAAGGTTCAGTGGTCTCATCATTCTGAGAGAGAAGCTACCTGGGATCGAGAAGATCGTCTTCGACTGGAGTACCCCACCTTCTTTCCGTCGACCCCTGAATCTCGGGACGATATTCTTTCAAGTGGGGGCGAGTTGTCACATCCCTAGTTCTGGTATGCTCAAGGCTAGTTAGTCATGTGTGCATCATGTTTAAATTCCATTTAAATTTGAAATGGGGATTTGTGAAACCCTCAAAAATCATTTCTGGAAATAATCCAGATAAAAATTACTCCAAGAAGGTCCAAGAAAATGTTCATGTTACTCTCTAAAAATATTGGTCAGAGGTAAAAAAAATCAAACCAATATTTTTAGGAGCTCATAAGTATTTATTTTGGGCATTTGGAATTAATGCAGTAATTATTTGCTTTGGATATATATTGTTATATATATACAATATTGCCCAGAAATTATGCCATTTGTTGAGGAGCTCTGCAATAATACCACTAGCTCCTGCAAAAATTGGCATAAGGAAATAAAATGATTTAGTATTTTTATTAAATCAAAAAAAATGTCAGAAAATAGAAAACAGAAAACAATAGAAAGGGAAATACTTACCTAGGCCTCCTACCTGGCAGCCCAGCGGCCCAGCAGGCCAGCCCAGCCAGCTGGCCAACGCCAGTCGCCCCCCTCCTCGCGCCAGAGGGACAGGGCGTGTGGTCGCCGCACGCCGCGCGCATGCGCGCCACGGCAGCTGCCTACCTGCCCTCTCCCCTCTTCGCCCTGGCCGTCCCGAACGTCGCCACGCGCCGCCCGGACCTCTCTCCTGTGCCTCTCCCCTCATCTCTCTTTCCCTCCCCCGTGAACGCCCGAGCGCTGTCGTCGCCGCCGCACGCCGTTGCCGCGCCCACCGCCACGGCCTCGCCTCCCCGTCGTGCTCAGAACCTCCGCCACGTCGCCGGCTACCTCATTGTCGAGCCATGCACCTCCGGACGGCCTCCATCACCGCCATCGTCTTCGCCACCGGCTGCCCGAGATCGCCGATGACGCTCTGGCCACACCAGTGCTTCCTCGAGCTCGCTGACGCCTCCGCTGGATCCGCCGTGAGCTCTACTTCGTTTCCCCCTCCTCCCCGTGCTCGTTTTCCCTGTCCAACTAGCTCAACCACCACGCCCGTGAGCTCCTCGCCGCCGGCCATGGCGCCATGGTGGCCAGAGCCCGAGCCAGCCACTCCCGCGCGTGTCACCGTGCTCCTGGTGACGCCGGGAGGCCGTAGAGGCCCTCCGCATCCCCTGCCTTGCACTGCAGCGCTATGCCCGCACGCCACCGAACTCCGGCCGCTGCCCCGAGCTCCGGCCGTCCCCGCCTCTCCCACTTGCTCCAGATGACGTGGGCGAGCCCTGGCTCCTCGCCCGCGGCCTCCGCCGCCCAAATGGTCGCCGAAACGGCGATCCCAAGCCCTCCGCCGCGTTCGGCCTCGCCGACGGCTAAACACCGGTGGGGTTGACCGGGTCTAACCCCCCCACCCCCCCAGTTGACCTGGTGTTTGACCACCCAGGGTCAATGACATGTGGGGCCCGGCTCTGCTAATTTTGTTTAGGATTAGTTTAAAAACTAATTAACTCTGTTAACTAACTATAACACTGACGTGTGGCCCCACACGTCAGATTTGACCTGGTTAGCACCGTTGACTTGCTGACGCAATCATGACGCAATGCTGACGCAGTTATTCATTTTCTGGAATTGTTTTAAAACAGGAAATTCCAGAAAATGTTCAAAACTTCAAAAATTCATATAAATTCAATCGTAGCTCAGATTGAAATAATTTATATATGAAAAATTATCAGAAAAATGCAATCTATCGATCTATACCAGTTTCATGCATGAAAAACCAAGTTATACCTGCTGTATAAGTGAAACACTAAAATGGCTTATATAAAGAGCTTATTTTGGAGATGCATTTGAATCTTTGTTTCAAATGGACTTCATGCAAATGAATGCTAGTCGCACTAGCTCAAACAACATCACATCTTCATGCCATGTTCATGCATCATATTGTTGCAAATGATTGTGTATTGATTGCCGACATCGTTCCTTCTCGATAGGTCCTGCTCCGGAGACCGACCCAGAGTACCTGTCTGAGGAGCAGTGCCCCCTGTTGGTCTACCAGGCAAGCAAAACCCCCTTGTTCATTCTGATACAATCCCACTCTCTCGCTCCTGCTCTCTTTTATTGCATTAGGACAACAACGATTCAACTGCTACTTTATGCTGCGGTAGTTGAACCCATTCCTCTGCATGACTTGTCATTGCCACAGTAAATAATTGAAACCCACTAGCATGTGTAGGAGTTGATTGAGCCATGTTGTGCTTCTACCATGCCATGCCTGCTATTGCTTAGACTTGTGTCAGGTCTGATTCATTGGGAATGGATTGGAGTGTTATACTATGTTCTAATGCTGAGAGTTAAGCGTGTGAACACGATTTGGTAAAGGTAGCGGTGAGAGGCCATGTAGGAGTACATGGTGGGTTGTCTCATTGGGACCGTCCTTAAGAACCGAGTTCTGTGTAAGTTGTCCAATGACTAGCTACTACCACACATTGGGTTCCGGTAACTCGACCCCTCTCGACTTATTAACCAACTTGATCTCTGTCCAGGAGTTGCAACTAGTTTCTGGTGTTTGTAGGTAGTGCTATTTTTCTACCGAGTGGCACTCGGCAGGGTGGACTTGGGACAGACTAGGCACCGTGGCCCGGTGTACCGAGTGGCACCCAGATGGTGGGCTCGGGAACCCTGTACACATCGTTTGGGGCCGTGAGCGACACCCCGGCTGGATCTCCTTGCGGATGGAACCCGAATAGGCGATAAACCTGGACTAGAGTCTTGTGTGGTTAGTTAGGTCGTGGCCGACACCCTCGCTAGGCTTCCTCTTGAAGGTTGCTGAGATACATGACGTGTACATGGTGATAAGTGGTGAGAGCGTGTGTGAAGAAGTACACCCCTGCAGCGTTATCATGATCTATTCGAATAGCCGTGTCCTTGGTTATGGACTTCTTGGATGCTTACGTGGTACATAGACAACTTAAAGTGGATACTCTAAAATGCTCAAGACAAGTGTGAGTGCTATGGATGGCCTTCTCGTAGGAGAGACGGGGATGAATCCATAGTGGTGTATTGATGTGGTCATTAGTGGACTCGTGTGCGCTGCCTCACCTCAAAGAAGTTTCTCATTGTCATAGAACAGGATAGCCACTGAGTCAAAGCTGGCTTGGTGCAACTAAACCCCACATTACCTTCTTGATACAAATGCATGTATGTTAAGATCTGATGTAAGTCTTGCTGAGTACCTTTGTACTCACGTTGCTTTATTTATGTTTTTGCAGCGGAGACTTTGGTCTTGCTAGTAGTTCCGCTTGGACTTCGACGAGTAGCTTGTTACCTCAGCTACGATCTTGCACCCTTGGGAGGGTCTTGTAGATAGTCGGGCTTCCCAGCCTTTTTCTTTTGTAGTTGTCTGTTTTCAGACATGTAATGCTTCCGTTTCTTGTATGCTCTGAATGATGGGTCATGTGACCCCTGTTTGTATTTAATGCTATGTGGCTCTTCTGGGCCTTTATCAATATGGGTTTTCGTTATGTTGTGATGCCATGTTGTACAGCACATACTTGCATGTTATGCGTACGTGTGACGTGTATTGCTATGTGTGGGATCCGACAATCTAGTTGTTTATCCTTGGCAGCCTCTCTTATGGGGAAATGTAGTCCAGTGCTTCCTTGAGCCATAGTAGTCCGCTACAGCCCGGTTCACCGGAGTCCTGCTAGCCTAGCACTACTGCTCAGAACACTTGACTGGCCGGCATGTGTTCCACTTCGTTCCTATATCTGTCCCTTCGGGGAAATGTCACGCGATGACTTCCGGAGTCCTGTTAGCCCAGTGCTACAGCCCGAATTCATACGCTATTGACCGACATGCTCGATGTGATTCATGTATGCCTTTCTCCATAGGTCTATGCCGCTTTGGGTTCACGACTAGCCATGTCGGCCCGGGTTCTCTGTCATATGGATGCTAGCGACATTATCATATATGTGAGCCAAAAGGCGCAAACGGTCCCGGGCCATGGTAAGACGACACCCGTGGGGATACCGTGCGTGAGGCCGCAAAGTGATATGAGGTGTTACATGCTAGATCGGTGTCCCGACAACAAGACAGTCATAGGAGCGGAGCCGGCAAGGTGGACGACGGCGGGGATGAAGCGAGAGGACGGGATGCAAGGATCCTGGTCCGATGCCATGGATGAGAGAGCTCGATCTCTTGTAATGGACGACGGCGTTGGGGTATCAGCTCCGGCATGGTGGAGGAGGACGGCGGTGGATGGGGTGGCGGACGGAGGAGGCTGGGGTGGAGAGGGTGTTTTGGTGCCCACGGAGTACGAATGGGGAAATGGAGGTGGAGAGGAAGGGGGAACCATGTCTTCAGGGCGCACTTGTCTCAAATGTGAGGAAATTTACAAACTTAGCCCCCGTTTCAAATTTCCTACATCACAACAATATTAGTTGGTTGGGGATAGGACGGTAATCTCGCATACACCGAATATTTGCCGACGAGAGTTTGTTTTTGGCGCCCACCGTGTATGAATCGGGGAGGGAGTCGACTTCGGCCGAGGACACACTGTGTTTTGGCGCCCACCGTGTATGAATCCGGGTGAGAGGCGGTTATGTCACGTTTGAGTTAAATTACAAACCTACCCCTATAAAAACCGATAGAAATCGAGAAAATAGGCTTTGCGTGGCAGGGATAGGCAGTAGTAATTTCCATCTCACAGATTTTGGTTTCGGGCGGTTACTGCGACTTTCCCCGCTTGTTCAAATTTTGCAGAGTGCACGTTTACCGTGCCAACTCAATTCGAATCTCGTTTGTATTCTATTTTTTCGGGCGGGATCCATTTTCGATTGGAATAAAATCCTATATACATCATTTTTTTAATATATACTTTCAAAAGCACAACGAAGAATTCTGCTCCTTTATATGTATAATATGATTTACAAATACAATGATCTCAAAATCATAATGTTGAATTCAAAAAATTAAACCAAATTATGTTCTACTAAAATGTATGGATCAGTAATATCTACATATTGAATAACATAGATGCGTGTGAATCCATATGAGTATGCATGTTTGATAGATCAATTTTGGTTCGAGTATGGATTACATGTATCATCATCTCGAATTCAAATATTTGAATCCCTTTTATGTTCACTCCTTTCATGCCCATCTCTCTCGCATGCATGCTCCTTCATATAGCTATCACTCTCTTTTCTCCAGCTCACCCGCACGCTCACTTCATGTTTCTCCTATCCTCGCAAACATGGTCTCTCGACGTCTCCCTTGAGAAGTGTCACACTCTCCCTATCATTATACATTACACGGTTTTCATTATCTCTCACGTCTCTATCATTCTCTCGCATCACTAGGTACCTAAGCTTTCTTTTTCACCGCCACACACACAGTCTCCACTTGTATTTCACTTTGTCTTTCTCTCTATGGGATTCTCTCACACACCCTATATGTCTCTAGATATGAATCATACCACTAAAATTACTCTCTCTCTCCTGTAGACACAAAATTTGTTGCGATCTCCTTTTCGTCTCCATCCCAGACTGACATTATTCATTTGTTTACCGATCAAACAAACTCCCCCCCCCCCCCCTCTCTCTCTCACACACACACACAACTCCTACTTCCACTACCCTTCCCGACTACCGTCTCTCTCACACACACAAAACTCTCGCTTTCGCACCCCCGTCTTGTATTTCTCTCACAAACATTTATCGACTAGCCTCTAGATAGGTTTATACACCCGCACACTCATGCTTCCACTATCGCATACATGTCTCTGTCCCGCTCCTTGTATCTATGCAGATTTTCTTCCCTTCTTGAGACACGCCCTCTCGATCGTGCACACACACACTATCGCCTCATTTTAAGCTGATACCTCTCGCACACACACTCTTTGTGTCTTTGTCACACATGCACTACGTCCTCCTCCTCTCTCTCCCTCTCTCTCACACACATGGGATTTTTGCAACAACTAGCAAGATGCCCATGCGTTGCACGGAACATGAAGATGCATTTGTACGAGTAGTTTATCTTGTGGGAGAAAAGGATGAACAAGGGAAGGCCTTATTTGCAAGTGTGGAGAGGGGTGTGGGTATCTTTTTGCAAAATTGCCATAGTTTCCTTCCTATCCGTCAGATATAGATCGGACGGCCTATATTGCAGGATGGCAGGCACATGATCATCACCGACTATTATTTTTATAATAGTAGGGATAAAAAACAGAGTTGGTGATGATTGTGGGCCTGCCATCCTGCAATATAGGCCGTCTGATTTATATCTGACAGATAGGAACGAAACTATGGCAATTTACCCGCACACCTCTCCACATTTGCAGATAAGGCCTTCCCTCGTTCATCCTTTTCTCCCACAAGATCTTGATGTTCCGTGCAACGCACGGGCATCTTTCTAGTAAGATTAGAAATTAGACATATACCACTTCTCGAATCTTGAAACCAACAACATTCCTCCCTTATCTCATCAAAACCGCCAAAGGAATATATTTTGAGTGAAACATAACATTTTTTTAGTGATATACGTATTTCAAAACTAGACTTTTTTCTATCAAATCGGTGAATATGTATTAATCTACTTAGATCGTGTGGCAACACATTGGCACATTGCTAGTAGTTATTATAATTTTGTGGACACCGGACAAACGGTGAAGTACATATACGAAGAGAAGAGGCGCACGCACGCAGTCGGTCTCTCACTGTCTCGCACACATGAGTGTTACATAAAGGAAACGTTAACAAATAAACCCTAAAACCCTAGGTGCACGATTGCTGCATTCGCGGGTACCGGGTACGTGGTGGAGCGCACCTTTGTAGGAATAGTCAGCTCGCGTGATAATTTGATCCGTAGTAGTCGATGGTCGGGACCACAGGTGAACAACTTGGAGGCGGTGGCTCGCCAGTTGCCACAGATCGAGTAGCCACGTTTAAAATATCGTTTTTTAGCGGGGTTAAGAGTTCCGATTTTCAATGGCGGGATATAAGTACTAAGTAGTTTTTAGAACGATTGGTATGGAGCGAAAATGGAATTCATAGTACTACCTACTATGTACCTCCTTGGCGTATGGTTGTATGGGTTTATGTTGCGAGATGTTGAACGTGGTAGTTCTAGGGAAAATACTATGTTTAGATTTAGATGTTGGTTTTCAATAATGAAAATCGGAAGGGGGAAACCCTTCTTTGATTAAAAAAACTACTACCTCCGTTCTGGTTTACTAGTCCCCATCGTTTTTTGGGTCAAAGTTTATCCACGAATTTTACTTGTAAAATGTGAATGGAAAACAAGATTTTGTTATATGCAAACAAAAAAAGGACTGGAGGGAGTGATTGCTCTGACACAGACGCGACCTCTGATAGCGCAGGCATTGAACCGGCGCGCCGGCCAAGAGGGCCCCACTCGCTACAGGCCCGGCTGAACACGCCTCCTCGCTGCATGCAACCGGCTTCAGACTGCCCCGCTTGCCTTCATTGAATCCGTGCGTGTGCCGGCAACACGTCCTTCCGCGAGCCGGCCGGCATTTTAGAACACAAAAAGTGACCAAAATATAATTAATTACGCATGGTCTTGACTTGTTGTGCTCGCACTGATAGCAGGAACTAGAGGTTTTTCTTTATTCATAACTCTCCTCAATTTTTTTGGCTTTGAAGTGAATCATGGTTGTGGACATTATGTATGAATGTGGAGATATCTGTGAACATGAGTTTGATGTGGAAGTTGAACTTGGAATGTCGGGCTTGCGCGTGAACTATACCATGTCCAATGCTTCGTCTGTTATTGTTTGGAAAGTAATTGTTGTTAATACATGACCCGAAAAAAAATATTTTGTGCCACATCAGTAGATGCACGAACATCACAACAGGCATGCTGACTGGATAAACATTTGAACCTAGCTATTATGAAGGAAATTTTGTATTGACAACAGTTTTAGATAGCAGGAGACGCCTAGCCTGCTCTGCCTCTGCTAGCTTATTTCTGGCTTCTTCCATCTCTTCTTTGGCATGGGTGAAGAGAGCATTTGATTGCTCTTTTCGCTTCTTTAGGAACTCAGCTACATTCTCAAGGGCTGCTACACGCTTTCTTTCAGCCTTTACTAGAGCCACGAGGACACGAACAGCTGGCGACTCCACCTGGCTTGTGTGTAATCTGGCATCATCTGGGAATTTGCACCTTGTGTCTAATTCAGCATCATTAGGGAACTGGCACCTTGTGTGTAATCTAGCCTCATTATGGAAACATGATCTCGAGGTTGACCATACTTCCCTCCTCGCAGGAACTGCATCCTGACATGAAGTTACTTCTTTTTTAGATAATTACTCAGAGCAACCCATATCCATTTAGTAGAAGCCAGATAAACAGAACTGGGAGAAATGAATTTAAAAGGAAAAAATATAAAAACAGACTACAAGGTGAGAACACCCACTTCCTACATCAAGCTAAAAACAAAAGCATTAGGACGATTAAGACTCTTCTTATGACACATCGAAGAACATGGGGCTTAAGAGAAACAGAAACTACAACATATACACATCGAAGAACATGAGCTAAACGAAAGTAATTGAAAGGGTGTTACTTACCAAAGCTCATTTTACAGGTTCGCTGCGGCTCCTCTTTAACTTGCCACACTCCTTGAAGATGTCCCCAATATCCTGTGTTTGGTCTTGACTGCTCCTCTGCATGTTCGCACTCGTGGTTTTAAAATCTCAACATGGCAAGAAAAATATACTACTAGTAATACTCGCGCATCTTGTGGGCAACATTAAAGCACTCGTCTGCCATGTTAGAGCATCTCCAACAGAATTGCAATGTGCGGCACTTTAAAAAGCGTTTACAGTGCTGAGATCGAGAAGTAGAGATAGAGAGTAGAGGATAGTTCTCATCATAGATAGATAAAAAAATAGATTATTCAACTACTCCTCGTCGTCCGACTCCTCCTCGGTGATGTCCTCCTCCGACGTCTGGCTGTAGGCGTGAATATACCGATCGTCGTCGGATTCCCAGGGCGACGCTGCTCCTAGCCTCATGTTGAATTGAGCGTCCTCTTTTCGCCTACGCTTGTCCTCGCGATAGGCGGCTCGCTCCGCCCTCCTCTTATCCCTCTCCACCCTCCTTTGCTCGTAGAACTCGCGCTCGTTGATGATGTCTAGTGGGAAGCATTGGCGCCACAGCGCCATGGCTTCCTCATCCATCTCGACGATGCTGAGACAGTGCTCCCGCCTCCGGTTGTCGCGACGATCCTCGTCGGTGATAAGCCGTGGCAGAGGCGCGAGCTCCTATGCCTGCTCCCGCGTCAGCACGTTGGGGAAGTTCAATGTTCTATGAGGCCACCAGAGGTGCCACGCCGCCGTGTCATACGTGTGGGTGGCCTCGTTGACGGTGTCAAAATTGCCGAGGCTGAGGCGCATCCCGCGGAACCGGATCTTGGTGGAGAAGCCGCCGGAGGGGCGTGCGCGGAAGCCGCGGTATCCCCAAGTTTCCCGGCGATGCGGCGGCATGGTGGCGCGGCGGCGGCGAGGCGAGAAAGAGTGGGGAGAGAGCGGTGGCGAGGCACAGAGCAGGGAGAGAGCGATGGCAAGGCACAGAGCGGTGGGAGGGTGTTGGATTTTATAAAGCACGCCGGACGCCGCGCGCCAAAACTAGCGCACGCCCGGCCGCTTTTTCCCGCGCGCGCAATCCTTTCTGGACGTCTCTGCTATCTCTACTCTCTTCTCTACTGTTATATTTATTTTATATTTAATATTTATCTCTACTTCTCTACTCTCTATTTTTTCTGTACTTTTTCCCTACTCTTATAAAAAACAGAGTTGGTGATGATGGTGTTCCTACCATCCTGCAATATAGGCCATCCGATTTATATCCGACGGATAGGAAGGAAATTGTGGAAATTTTGCAAAAAGATACCCACACCCCTCTCCGCATTTGCAAATAAGGCATTCCATCGTTCATCCTTTTCTCCCACAAGATAAACTACTCATACAAATGCATCTTGATGCGTGCAACGCATGGGCATCTTGCTAGTTCTAAAAAACTATCCATCATTTGCCACACTACTGGTTGCAGATGAAATACCTACCCAAGCACAGCGCGATACAGGAGCAACGCACAATTACAAGTTGATATTCTGTTGGACAATGGAGGCTATAACCAATTACTTTTATGGGAACAATAGCACCTAGGAAATTTGAAGGGTATGTATGAACAAAATTGGGACTGCACATGTACTGCTAAGTGACTCAATACACACATTACCAATCGAGGAGGAGAATGATGGTCGCGGCAGCCTCTGTGAGTCATGGTCGGCAACGGGAGTCAGTTCATTGTCCACGACGGTGGTGCTTCTGCGCTTGGTGTCGACTTCTGGGAAGCAGATCCGAGACCGTGGAAGACGGTGCCGGGGAAGAGGCTCCGTGTATGATGACAACGGTGGACAGGCTCCAGTGCGGCGTACGAGGTCGTCGATGAGGCAGATGCGTTGAGGTGGACGAGTGCGCTGATGTAGAAGGGGAGGAGCACAAAGGCTGCGGTGCCATGGAGAAGTCTATTTTGCGGTGGGGATAGAAAATGGGGAGTATTTAGGTGTACTAGTCTGGGTGCTGGGGTGGGGTTGGCTGGGTAGGGTGAACCTGAAGTTATGAAAACAGCCCCCTACCAACCGTCATCCATAGGCCTGTTTCGAAGGCTATGATGGTAACTTCCCACTGCTCGAATCAAGGTCGCGGGAGATTTTCCCGCCGACCTCAAAATTTTGTGACACTGAACTCCCCGTGTGGCGTGTTGGGTGACTCGGCTAAGCAACTACCAAGTAGTACTAGTAAACTCTGCATATTAGGTTTGACCGAAGTCAAACTTCCTAAAGTTTGACCAAGTTTATAGAAAAATAGAAACATTTACCATAACAGATATGTATGATGTGAAAGTACATTCAATAATGAATCTAATGGTATTTATTTGTTATTGTATATGTTAATATTTTTTGTTATAAACTTTCTGAGAGTTTACAAAACTTGACTTTGACCAATGCTAATACGCAGACTTAAATAAAAACAGAGGGTGTACACATTTGTTTTCTTAGTATGTAGTGAATTAATCATTTGTTAAAATTTTGAAATAAATATATTAGGCTACTGACTTCGAATGTAATGGTCTATACAATTCAATAGTTACAATCATTGTCGAATTCCAAGATGTATACAAGGTTTATAATACTTCACAACATGCTCAAACTCGCATAATCCCAATCAAATGACAATCAAAATGCATTTAATAGTTATTACTTTGTAGGATGCAACAAAACCAACAATAACTCTACATCAACCATTATAAAGCAACATTTTGAACATATCCCAATGTGTGAATGAAACGTGCAGAGAGAGCTTGCGAAGATGGAGCAGATAGGGCGGGAAAGATTGTATGTATGTGGACGAGAGAGTAGGAGACAAACCTAACCAAACAGAAACAGGGAGATAGAGAGAGAAAGAGAGAGTAAGAAGTTAGGTCTGTGAGAAAGATGGAGACATGTAATATACGTGAGATGCGTGTGCATCCGGATTCTGTACACGTGGAAGGAGAAGAGACAATAGGTTTGATGAGAGAGCTGGAAAAACATGGACGAGAGGGGAAGGATCTCGTGGGTTGAGGGATTGATAAATTTGTGCGGGGGGAGAGAGGGATTGGTAATTTTGTGTGAGAGAGAGAGGGTGGGGGAGGAGTCAGTCAGCTGTCGTCACATCATCATGCTTCCAAATGGCCCTGCATTCTCTAGCGCAGTGTGGTCGTCGTCTTCGATCTCCTCAATGCCCTCTTTGAAGATTGAGGTGTTGTGCATGCTGGGGAGCGAAGAAGCACAAGCGAGAGTGGTCGCCATATAACCTTGGATGGGGATGAATTGTGTGCTCGGGGGAGGGGGTGTGTGTGATGTGTGCTGTTTGTGTGTGTGTGTCAGATATTGAGAGAAAACAAATCTAAGGAGAGAAATGTGTGTGTATGTGATGGAAAGCTACTTGCTAAACAGGGTATTCACGAAGAGATTGTGCGTGCGAGATAGAGAGCGATATGCGGGCCTTGAGGTGGGCAGGGCCCAGGTGAGGGTGTCAAAATGTGCACGTTAATGCATGTGTTACATGCGATCGTGCGAGGGACGGACGAATCGAGAGAGACGGTTGTTGTGTTACGGATGCTCCTCTCTCGCTCTCTCTCTCTCACACACACACACACACAAGTAAAATAGAAGACCGTTCTCTCATGTATACACAACGTATCGGCATCTGTCTGTCTCACTCATGCATGATCATTTGCACATTCACACCTCTCTATGTCTCTATCACACGCACACCGTCTCCACATTGCCCTTCCGCCATAACACACATACACACATTCTCTCACAGTCACACACACAGGGGCTGTTTGGTTTGAGACTAAGTTTGCCTAAGGTTGCCACACCTAAGGTTAGGCAAGTTTGACCAACTTAGGTGGGTGTTTGGTTCAAGCCACATCTTAGGCAAGCCACATTACGGTCCCACATTACATACACTCAAAAAGTGTGGCAAGATTCCCTTAGGCTTGCCAACTTGTGGCTCTCATTTTGAAGAACTAACCTTAGGCAAGTGTGGCAACATTGTCTCTATGACAAGTGGGCCATAGGGGCAATAAAGTGTGGCAAACACCAAACGCATGCCAACTAAACTGTGGGTGCCAAATTTTGGCTTGGCAAACAGTGGTTGGGAACCAAACAGCCCCAAAATCAGTATTAAAAAAATTAGGGCGCACCTAAAACGTCCAAATCCAAATAAACACGAACTGGAGCTAAATTCAAATATATGGAAATATTGTAGCTTCAAGAACTTTTCCTGGAAAAAAAAGTTGAGTAATATTCGGGGATTGTTTTCACACAGAGAAAAAGGTTCGGTGGATGTCCTTCGAGCTTGACACGGTGACGCACTGTTCGATCGACCGCGCAGCCGCGGTTCATGCGCTTGCACAGGATTCCGTATCATGGCTGTGGTAACTAATAAAAGCGCTGCCTAAGTCTAATGTTTACGTGTACTAGTATGGTTTTCTTTTAAGTTTGACCAACCCTATATAAAACTAAACTGAGCTCCCATACGCGCACTCATCAATATGCCGCCGCCGTTGCACATGCCGGCGCCCGCCTGCTCCGGCCAACAATTTCTCGCCCATCACCGCCGTGTCGCCGCCAAGCCGAAGGCTCGCCCGCTCACGTCGTCTGCAGTCCCTCCTCGCGATGCCGTCGCGCTGCCAAGCACGCGAGCAACTGGTGGAGCTGCATCTATGCATGCAGCGTACGAAGAGGAGGACGAGCGCGTGCTCCAGCACACCGGCGAGGAGGAACTAGCATGTCATTGTCGTCTCCGCCCGCACAGAGTAGGCGCGCATGGTGGCTGTCGCGGTGGAAGCCGGTCGCGCGCTCGTCGAGCCTGCAAATCGGGTGTGGACGCGGAATCTACCTTCGAGATCTTGAATGCCACATGGATCCTGCAATCTGAAGGATCAATTTGGGTCAGAAGACTCTTGTGAGCCGTTTGATGCAACATGGATGGCTAGAAGGGCTTCTTCAACCTCCGAAATAGATGCACGGTTCATCTTCTCAGCCCGCCACATGCCTAACCGCCTGCCGCCACTGCCGCGCCCTCCCCTGAACCACCTGCCACCGCCATGCTCCCCCCACCCCTGCCATCTGTTTAACCCTGGGCATGATCCATTTTTTCCGGCGAACTGCATTCCACACCCAACACTCATAAGATAGATCATGGGCACCCTGTCATCTTCTTCCTTCACTCCGTCGAACTTCTTTCACAAATTGATTGACCCAAATTATACTACTAGTACGAACGTATTAACTACAGTAGGAACACGAAGATACGAGCAGTAGTACCAACTGCAAGAAGAACAGTAGTAAGACATAGTACTAGTACTACTGTACGTACTAAAGAGTTCAAATAACAAGAAAGAACATAAACGTAGTTTTGCTGGGGCCTCAGCACAACACACCCTTGAAAATAAACTAAGCAACTACTACCTCTGTCCGGGTTTACAAGGCCCTTAAGCAACATAGCCGCGTCCGCTTTTACTAGGCCGCTCCTATCGATTGTCGTTCCATTAATTACGAGCCAGCCGCTGCATGTGAGGGAGGCTGGCTGCATGCAAGCATCTGTCCCGGGACCAGTGCTTCTTCCGTTGCATGCGTAGAAGCCAGCCAATGCATGCAAAGGCAGCAGGTGCAAGCTCAATTAACAACTACAAGAATCGAGGAATTTGCATGCTCTTGCGCTCTGCCTTGGTCCGGGTGATTTGGTCGGTCGGACCAATAATCCCGGACGGAGGTAGTAGTCCACTTGACACTGCAGTAGAACCAGCATGAGCGACGGCACTGCCACCTACTCGGAGTCCGAGTACACGTCCTCGACTTCGTCCTCGTCCCTCTTCCTCTTCGCTGACACTTCTTTGCTTGAACCGGACACTGGGCTCTGCTTCTTCATCCAACCCTTGTAGATATTTGAACAAAGGTAGGCATCCATTGCTACGCACAGGATGTGATCTTCATCTAATGTCTTTGACTCCCATGCATGATGAAACTCGTGATGAGGTTTCTTCAGTTTAACGTACGAACGATCAATCATGGCTGCTGCCAGGGTCAGCATTGAAGGATGAGAGGAGGACACCAGCCCTTCCTTCTGGAGGTCGAAGGGGTCGCCTAAAACGAGGCCTATCTGACCCAGGATTTTCTTGTCGTTCCTAAAGTCTACAGTAACGAATTTGACTCGGCCGCCCTTGAGGAACTTCTTAAATTCCACACACTCGACGTCGGCATGGCATATGGGGTAGACCAAGTATAAGTCATGCACGCAAACCTGTATCATGGCGGGTTTCTTCTTCTCTACCTCCTTTAGTTTCTTCTCGCTTCCGAGGACTATGGTGTACTCAACATCTAGCCCAGCGACCCACTCATCATTTGAGTTTTCGAACATGCGTTTGAAGCAAGCAAGGCATTCTTTCAACGTTGCAGAAGAACAGGTGTAGATGACGTCGAACAAATCGCCAGTGATGGTTCTAACGTTGTACTCACCGCCGATCATGGAGATTTGGGACGCCATGGATTTGGGAGGAGGGTTAGGATTAGTGGAACTGCCGTAATGTGAAAGGATGGGACGACTGGGAGCAAACTATTGTAAGGTACTGTACTAGTAGAAGACGGGGACGAGTAGGGCGTGCGGACGACATGGGGTTGATGGCTTGCCTGGTGGATAAACGGCTGCAAGGCCCCAAAGAGTTCTCAAGAACTATGCGGGCCCACTAGATGTCATGTCTACTAGACCCATATCGTAGGCCTGACGGTATAGCTTCTGCCTATTCGCACGCCATGCCGACTTGTGTGTAACTTTAATTAATTCCGTCAACCATCGCGCCTCCCACGACCTTCGCCTCCCTCGCACGGTCGCGCCCTTTGAGACTTCGACCGGCTATAAATGAGCAATTTTTTGCCTACTCCACATGCATGGTACTCCCTCTGGTCCTTTTTACTTCCGTCAACCGTTTATACTAAAAATATCAATATCTAAAATACTGATTATAATGAGTATAAAGCACCTCTTGGGTGGGTTAGATTTTTTTGGGTTAGTTGAGTTCAAACTTACCCAAACTAACTCTAACACATGGATCCAAACAGGGCCAAGGTTAGGTATTAGAGTACTACTACCTCCCTTCTAGTTTAAAGGGCTCGATTCAAAATTTTGACCCACTCTTAGCAAGATAGAGGCGGTGGAATAGTTTTTGTAGTTCTTCACAAAAAAATGTGTTTACCAATGCATGCATGAACACTAGTTACTCTAACCCCCTCTCTTCTTTAATTCTTTGCCACATCAGCATGTTTGCTATTCACGTGTGCATGATACTAGCTAAGATACCACCATTATGGCCAGCCTTAATCATCGCATGCAATAATTTAGTGCACCTTGAAATATGAACATGTGTGGGGCGTGTATGTTTTTAATGACTTGAGACTATACCTAGCCCGGCATGCAAGATGAGACTTATTATGCACCGTTTCCCATACCTGCAGGAAGCCCGTTCATCTCCAAATCTTTTCCTCTCCATGTGTGGAAACAATATGCCTGCCAGACTCTCCTTCTCCCTCCGGCGGTCCCACCACTCCACCCCGTGTGGAAAAAATCTGCATGCATGACTCTCCTCCCCCCGCGCTCGTCCAATCCGTTGTGACCAGCAATATTTCCACCCCTTCCCTCCCTCGTAATTTACTCCAACAAATATGCCCATGTAGCTGTTACTTAACTGCAGGTCCATTGGGTCACTAACATATGGGCCCAACAGGGGTCTGGCCCACATGTCAGTGATGCAAGTGGACCTGAAGTTAAGTTAGTGTAGCTCAGTCCATATCTTACATAGGTGTGCCATTGCTCTCTATAAATACTGCGCCTCCCACGACATCGCTATCTCCTCCCCTTCATGTTCACGTTCATCGCTATCTCCTCCCCCTCCCTCTCACGTCGACCACCATGGCATCGCCCCTCCCAAGCCCTAGGCGCCCCTCGCTGCACCGCGTGGACGGTCACGCGTCGCTGTTCCGATCCTCGCTGTCACTAGTCGAGGAGGACGCGTCGGCGTTCCGCTCCTCGCCACGACGCGACGCATCGCCGTTCCATTCCTCGCCGCCACTAGTCGAGGAGGATGTGTCGGTGTTCCGCTCCTCGTCGCGACGCGTCGAGGTGGACGCGTCGGCGTTCCCAATCTCACCAGCACGCGCGTCGGAGGACGCGTCGGCTCCCCGCTACGAGGAGAACGCCGCGTTGCTCGTCGAGCCCCCCAGCCTTGAGGAGCTTTGGAAAGAAATGGATGTCACCTTGTGGGAGCCTTTGCCTCCAGCAGAGCGCGCCATAATAGAGGCTGAGAAGAAGGCCGAGGAAGAGAAGCGCACCACGGAACAAGCTGCCTGGGAGGCCTATGTCGCGTCCGAGAGAGTCAGGCAATTGGCTCTTTGGCAGAAGGCTCGTGCGAGGGCCGTGAGGGTGGCGGAGGACGCCTGTGCCGACGCCTTGAGTGCAGTCGGGCCCAAGCGCCTCATCTACGCTTGGCGGTACGTGGACCGGGTGCATGCTTCCAGCGAGGAGTACCTGTTGGTGCCGGATCACCACACCGGTGAGATCGCGCTCGCCCGCCGGCAAGCCGCCAATCAGCACCTCGCGAGTTGCGAGGCTGAGGAAGAGGCGTTGTGTCGGCGCGCTGGGAAACGGCCGCGCACCAGGGCACTCGTGGCGCGCTGCAAGCACTCCTGCGAGCGTCGTGGCTTTTAGGAGGAGTATAATTTTTGTTTCGTAAGGCGATCTCATTAGTTTTGGGACGCAAATGATAAATCCTGGATGTTCAGGAATTATTAGCGTCCTTAATTAAGTATGTAAAAGGGAAAGTTTGGAAACCTTGTGTATTCGTACATATTTTGCAAGTATGTGCATGTAGCACAAACTTTACTATATACTATCGCACTACACGTCTCTCTCTATATATGCTTGCAGACTGTGCCACTCCCTCCGTCCAGGTCAATAAGTCATCTTTGTTTGTGCACCGTGACCAAGAAGGAGGGAATACTTATACACCTAGACGGAGGGAGTACTACTATTACTTATGTACGTGCAAATGCATGTTTTAACATTACGATGTGGTTTTTGTTAAAGTAGAAAAACAACACTAGTCAAGCTTGTGAAACGATTCAATGCAAAACAAATGCAAAAATGCTCATTTGATTGTTTACTTTTAGCTTCCTTCTCTGTGGTTATTTCTCTGTCGCACTTTGTACTGAGTATCTCACTGGTTGGAAAGGCATGCAAATTCCCAAACCGCTTCCTGCATCCTGTATCGAATTTTTTGCCTAACAAGTTGTGTCGTGCAATTGGAATTCCAACTTGAGTACTACTACTAGTAGGAGTACCAGGGCCAGTTCTTTTGGGCTTCTAGATTAGTAATCCCATAACTACTACCTTCGTCCTGTTTTATTGGTCCCCATTGTAATCTGTGTCAAATTTTGATCATAAATTTAACTAATGAAATGTTAGTGCATGTCACATGCACTAACATTTTATGAGTTTAATCTTTGGTCAAAATTTAGCACAAATTACAATGGTGAGGAATAAACCAGGACAGAGGTACTACTAGTAGTAGTTTAGAAGCCCAAATAAATGAGTGAGGCGCCTTAATGTTACTCTCCACTATGACTAGTCTTATGGGAAAAGCTGGGGAAGCCGCCAAAAGAACTAGCCCTAGGAGTAGTAGCTAGGGATACTAGGAGTAGTAGCTAGGGATCGAGTGTGCGAGATGAACCGGAGAAAGTAAATGCAGAGAGATGAAATGCAAAAAAGACGGAGGGATGTGATGGTTGCTTGTCCGTTTATTTTACCAGGCCACGTCTTACTGGGAGTGGTTGGGTTTTGTGATATGACGGCTTTACTGCCGCGCCACGAGTGGGGTGAGACTCCTTTGGAGCGCCGCCCTCTACACTAGTACTACTACATCGGTCATGGTTTATCCCCCATTGAATTTGATTGAAGATTTAACTGACAAAATGTTAGTGCATGTCAACAAAAACAATATCGTTTGATTCGTATTTGACCATAGTTTTCAATGATATAATTTTAGGTGACATGCATCATCATTTATCGTACTATATATAGTGTTAGTTCATTTTTTGTCGTACTAATCTATAGTAAGGTGCTCGTGCATTGCATGGAAGGTGCCCGGTGGTCATGATCAAGAGGAAGACGTTGCCGTCCTCCTCCGAGACTAGCAGGCGGCGCTAATCCTCCAGCGACTCCTACTCCACTACTACTCCCCTCAAGCAAGTTAGGGCATAGTAGCAGGTACTGTAGGGAGTACCAGTACTGTGATCACTCAAGCAAGTTGTCTGACTTCGATATGACCCTACGCTCCTGGTATGTGTCTCGTAAGTCAAGCGGCATGTTGTAGTCATCATCACCTGTCCACTTCCCGCAGCACATATTCGCTTCTCCATCTTTGTCCGCTCTTCAATCCCCGCTAAGGCGCCTCCCCCATCGTCCAATCTTCCATCCCTGCTAAGGCGCTCCCCCCCCCCCCCTCGTCCGAAACCCAAGCACTAACAATGGCACAACCGAGCAGCGTCCGCCGAAAGAATGGCTGGAATTCGCTCCCCACAAAGGTAATCAAGCTCATTGTTTCGCGTGTGGGCAATCTCAGTACCATGCCGCTCGCCGCGTGCTCGTCGGGGCTATACCATTTACTCAAAGCCCTCAGGTCGGAGCTTTTTAAGCCAGCTCCTTGCTTGCTGATGCCGCATGATCTTCAGAAACGGCGTGTCATGCAGCATAATGATCGTAGGATGGTGAGCATCAACCCCCTTGATTGCGATCCGATCCCCGTCACCCTCAACTACATTAACGGTATGTACTAGGTCGGCATGAACACGTCTTGGATGGTGCTCGTCGACGGTCGCGGTAGCTGGATGCTTGTGGAGGTCTACACCCGGCGATTGATCCCCCTTCCTTCGATTAACACTACACTGCTTTGGCACCGCGGTCCAGAATACTCGGAATCTTACAGTAGCCAACATGATACCAAGTTTGATTTGCTCAAGGTTGTAATCTGCCAAGTGCCCACAAGATCTGCGAATTATAAAGACTTCAGGCTAATTGCGTTCTTCAACCGCGGTCTCGCCTATCTGACAGGTCACTGCGGTAAGTGGATAAATCTGCACGTCCATTGCAGGATCATACATCCTCCATGGTTCTCTGATGCCGTTGAACACAAGGGCTTCATTTACATTGTCGACTCCTATGGATGGATGTATTGCTGGCCTACTCCAGTCATCGCTACAAACGGTTGTTACAGCAGTATGTTACTTTCCTATGATATCATGATGGCTTGCTTATATTACTGTCAACATTTACTGAAAAAATATTCATGCTCATAACATGCTGTTCTTAAGATTGACTACATCAAAGAGCCCTTTTTTATTTGACTCCAACTTTTTTTATGTTACTTTCCTATGATATCATGATGGCTTGCTTATATTATTGTCAACATTTACTGAAAAAATATTCATGCTCATAACATGTTGTTCTTAAGATTGACTACATCAAGAGCCCTTTTTTATTTGACTCGAACTTTTTTGTGGGTTATTTGACTCCAACTTGATATGATGTTGTAGGCCGCCTGGTGTCCCTACCCTTCCTAATCTCAGAACCTTTCAAAGAAAAGCGGCATGACAGTTGCAGGTGATTTCTGGCTCGATCAGACGACGACGAACGATTGATGATCGTTCGCACGTACCGGACGTGTTGTTTCGCGGAATACAATCACAGTCACTGCAAGGTCTTTGAGCAGGATCCCAGCTTCTTTGGGCCTTCAGGAATTTTTGACTGGAGGTTGGTAAGTAGCCTTGGTACACGCTCTCTATTTGTCGGACTGAATTGTCCGATTAACCAGGAGATAATCGACGGCAAGGATCATGATGGCAGCGTGATTTCGTTCATCAGGCAAAACTGTGTGTACACGGCGTACCATGCGTCTCTACATGCACCATACCCTGATATGTGCCACCGCGCTCTGCAGCCCAAAGTAGGAGAGAGGGT
Organism: Triticum monococcum; assembly: GCA_034509565.1. Classification (NCBI taxonomy): domain Eukaryota; kingdom Viridiplantae; phylum Streptophyta; class Magnoliopsida; order Poales; family Poaceae; genus Triticum; species Triticum monococcum. Next base: position 56,923,910 of record CM067843.1, on the reverse strand, counting down.
CGCAAGTATTAGACTTCGACCTGCTGGCTGGAGTTTCCCCCGTCAGGCACCCATCTGGTTCAAGCCATCAGCCAATCTCCACAGCTTAATAAATAGTAACGTCTAACTGAGCCAATTAGTTAGATGCGTATACTTGGTGTGGTAGGATCTTTATTTAGTTTGATGGATACACTTGTTCTTTTTTGGTAGCCCTTTTGTAATGATGGCTGATGTTTGGTTTGGAAGAGAGAGCTGCGTCTTCACTCTTCTGGCCTGCTTACTGCTTCTGTTGCACCCCCGGCCCTGGTTGCTGCTGCAGCTCTTTTCAATGTACAATCAGTAGTATATTTCGTCTGTTGGTTGAATAAATATGTTGTTAGAATGACAAACACAATGTTTTGGAAGTCGTTGCACGGTTCGATCCTTTAGTGCCCCGTACTGTACGTAGCGCATACTATTTTTCGTACGGAACACATTTTCCACTTGTTGATAACATGCAGCCCACTGATGAAGGCCCAGTAGAGAATCCCATAATTAACTAGAAGGGAGGCTCTCACATGAATCCGGCCCAGGTACATGGTCATGGTCCCCTAAACATAAATAAGTAAATAAATAAAGCTAAATGCTCATGCACCAGTTCTTTAAATTCACGATTAACAGGAGGATATTATTTCCTATGATAGTGTCGTTACATTCAGTCGATATTATTCTTCGGCAAAGATAGCGACCAGTCTTCTTCCTCCCAGCATTTTCTTCCTGCAACCAGCGGACCCATGCAAATCATAGTCAATGTCATAAATAGATCCGGTCCATTTTTATTTTTCAATAAGAATGTCCAACCCAGCCCAGCACATTGGCGGCAGCACTTTATCTTCCGCCTTGGTGCGCTCGCCGTGGCGCCGCCGCCCGGCCCTGTCAACATAGTTTTTTTTGAAACGGTCCTTGTTAACATAGTGCATCGGGAGAGGACTGTAGTTTTGAGTATGACAGTACAGACCCACCAGGTCCACTCCCGAACACAAGCAAGTGCCTCTTTTACTACTCAGATGAACCCCTCGTTTTTTACTCTAATCCACCCTGCTGATATATGGGACCCACATCATTTTCAATGTATAGTGAATAACGATAGAATTGCACAACTTTTTTTAGTAGTAATTCGGAGGAGTAGGCTATAAGCTGGGTTGTGCGGTCTCTGTGGCCCGTCTAACAACATGACCAGCCCAGCAGTTTTTTCTTTGAGAAAATAGATAGCCCGGTATTTCTTTTTGAAGAATACCCAAGCTAGGCCTATTTGTTTTCTCCGACTTATTGCGCTGCAAATCTTTCAACACGAGGAGGGATGCATTCCGGCCTGGCCAAAGAGTATGGTCAATGTCTGTTAAAATTAATATAAAAAGGGGTTGAAAATTCCAAAAAAAATATATAGCAAATGGGATATTAGTTTCTTTTTTTGTTTTTGTTCTTCACTGATATCTTATACGTATTTCATTGGATTTAACATGACATAGTACTAATTTATTTTTAAATTTGTTTTCGTATGGCTACTTATTTTTGGATTAAGAATATTTTGTTCCCGAGCAAAAATTTGTGAATTTTCAAAATTTCCCACATATTTAGTTATTTTTTTAACCCTGGTACTGACCAGAACATGGGCAGCAATTCTAAAAATGGAAAATGGGCTGCAATAAATTCCATATGAATTAGAAAATGAGTAAAAATTATAAAAATAATAGCAAATGGGCTTTACACGTCACATATTTCGAGGCTCACTTGTTTACGCAAGGCTTTGTCAGTCAACACATGATTCTAGTAGCAGTGACTATTGGATGTCCATCCAATGGCGGACATGCTTCTTCAATCTCTGATCTTCCTGCTCCAGCCGCCTAAACTAGCATCGGCGGGACTGCCTGCTCCCTCCTCTTGTGGCCCGTTGTGATGCCGCGCAAGCTTCCCCGGCCCACCCTACTCCCTCCACTGGCATGGCTGCACGCAATCAACTGCCTCCTTATTACGGGGGAAAATGATTCCTCCCACTGACATCTGGGCGCACCGGTTGGGAGGCTGACCTGTGGGCCTACTAAGTTGACGCGTACGCAGGGCTTGTCAACTTAGTCAACAAACGATTCTAGCAGCAGTAACCGTTGGATTTGAATCGAACGGTCCTGCTGCTTCTTCAATCGCTGCTCTTCTTGCACCAGCCGCCCAAACTAGCGCCGGCGAGACCGCCTGCTCCTACCTCCAGTGGCCGGTTGCGCTGTGGTTTAGGCCTCATCGCCCCCTACTACTCCCACCGCTAGCCAGGCCCTGCAGCAATGGCAGCCTCACACTGCAGCCGAACCAGTGAACCCTCGTACTCCTCTCTGCGTGGGCATCCACTATCACGTCTTCCCCGGCTCCGAGTCGTCCCCTTCCTAGGCATCATCGTCGTCCACAGCCTTGGTTCTCTCGGCGTAGCATGGTCAATGTGGTCAACGACCGGCTTCCATCGGAAGAGTACTGTACGTGGAGAGGCTGGCAGCTGGGTCCACGGCTATAGCCTAGTTTTTTTGTGATTTGACAAGTAAGTCACTTTCTCAGGCCTGTTGGACTGTAAATCTTTCAAGACAAGGAGAGCTTTCATTCGGCTGCCCGAGAAAATGGCCTATCAGTAATGAGAAATGGGTTGTACATTTTTAAAACACATCAAACCGGCAATTAGTTTCAAATTTCTTTTTTTTCATTTTGAGGTTTTAAATTGCATTGATTTTTATGCATGGACAATTTGTTGGATTTTATATTGATATATATTTATTTTTAAAATCAGTTTGAACATGACTCGAAATTTCGGGATTAAAAACAGTTCGGACCGCACCGAAATATGCAAAATTTCATATAATTTTTTAACTGTGGCCATAATATGGGATGTAATGCTAACAAAAAGAATATGGGCTCCAAAAAAACCTTAAGAATTGGCAAATGGGCTATAAATTATTAGAAATAATGGCAGATGTGATGTATGATGTTTTCCACATATTTGAGGCTTTCCTAAAAAAAGGTGAACGCACAAGCAGTGACTGTTGGATGTCCATCCAACGGCCGTCGTGCTTCTTCAATCTCTGCTCTTCCTGCTCCAGCCGCTCAAACAAGCGCCGGCGGGACTGCCTGCTCTCTTCTTCCCGCGGCCGGTTGTGCTGCCGCGCAGGCCTCACCGCCCCACCGTACTCCCATCGCTGGCCTAGCCATCCCTCTACTCACCCACACCTGTTATTATTCTCCGGCAACGACAGACGAACCAGTAAACCCTCGTACAGTCGTCCTCCCCTCTGCGTGGGAAACAACTGACGAGTCTTCCTTGGCTCCGTGTCGTTCCCTTCCTAGGCCTCGCCTTCGTCCACCGCCCTGGTGCTCTCGGCGCGGCCTGGTCAATGTGGTCAACGACCGACATGCATTTGAAGTGGATTGTACGTGGAGAGGCTGACAGCTAGGTCACGGCCGCACCCAAGGAAATGTCTCCTTATTACGCGCAAAATAATGATTCCTCCACCTGACATCTGGGACCCACCGAAAGGGCCTCTGTATTTCGCGAAAAAAATGTTACCGCCGCTGACAGCTCGGACCCACCAGCTGAAAGAAATATGCCCTAGAGGCAATAATAAAGTTATTATTTATTTCCTTATATCATGATAAATGTTTATTATTCATGCTAGAATTGTATTAACCGGAAACATAATACATGTGTGAATACATAGACCAACAGAGTGTCACTAGTATGCCTCAACTTGACTAGCTCGTTAATCAAAGATGGTTATGTTTCCTAACCATGAACAAAGAGTTGTTATTTGATTAACGAGGTCACATCATTAGTTGAATGATCTGATTGACATGACCCATTCCATTAGCTTAGCACCCGATCGTTTAGTATGTTGCTATTGCTTTCTTCATGACTTATACATGTTCCTATAACTATGAGATTATGCAACTCCCGTTTACCGGAGGAACACTTTGGGTACTACCAAACGTCACAACGTAACTGGGTGATTATAAAGGAGTACTATAGGTGTCTCCAATGGTAGATGTTCGGTTGGCGTATTTCGAGATTAGGGTTTGTCACTCCGATTGTCGGAGAGGTATCTCTGGGCCCTCTCGGTAATACACATCACATAAGCCTTGCAAGCATAATAACTAAGATGTTAGTTATGAGATGATGTATTACGGAACGAGTAAAGAGACTTGCCAGTAACGAGATTGAACTAGGTATTGGATACCGACGATCGAATCTCGGGCAAGTAACATACCGATGACAAAGGGAACAACGTATGTTGTTATGCGGTCTGACCGATAAAGATCTTCGTAGAATATGTAGGAGCCAATATGGGCATCCAGGTCCCGCTATTGGTTATTGACCGGAGACGTGTCTCGGTCATGTCTACATTGTTCTCGAACCGTAGGGTCCGCACGCTTAACGTTACGATGACAGTTATTATGAGTTTATGCATTTTGATGTACCGAAGGTTGTTCGGAGTCCCGGATGTGATCACGGACATGACGAGGAGTCTCGAAATGGTCGAGACGTAAAGATTGATATATTGGAAGCCTATGTTTGGACATCGGAAGTGTTCTGGGTGAAATCGGGATTTTACCGGAATACCGGGAGGGTTACCGGAACCCCCCGGGAGACTAATGGGCCTATTGGGCCTTAGTGGAAAAGAGAAAAGGGGCAGCCCACAGCTGGCCGCCCCCCCCCCTTCCCCAAGTCCTAGTAGGACTAGGAGAAGGGGCCGGCCCCCCTCTCTCTCCTTTCCCCCTTGAGAGTCCTAGTTGGAATAGGATTGGAGGGGGGAGTCCTACTCCCGGTAGGAGTAGGACTCCTCCTGCGCCTCCCTCTCTCTGGCCGGCCAGCCCCCCTCCCTCCATCCTTTATATACGGGGGCAGGGGACACCCCAAGACACACAAGTTGATCCTTGAGATCGTTCCTTAGCCGTGTGCGGTGCCCCCTGCCACCAAATTCCACCTCGATCATACCGTTGTAGTGCTTAGGCGAAGCCCTGCGTCGGTAGTTCATCAAGATCGTCACCACGCCGTCGTGCTGACGAAACTCTTCCTCGACGCTTTGCTGGATCGGAGCCCGAGGATCGTCATCGAGCTGAACGTGTGCTAAGAACTCGGAGGTGCCGGAGTAACGGTGCTTGGATCGGTCGGATCAGAAAGAAGACGTACGACTGCTTCCTCTACGTTGTGTGATCGCTTCCGCAGTCGGTCTGCGTTGGTACGTAGACAACACTATCCCCCTCGTTGCTATGCATCACCATGATCTTGCGTGTGCGTAGGAAAATTTTCGAAATTACTACGTTCCCCAACAGTGGCATCCGAGCCTAGGTTTTATGGTTTGATGTTATTTGCACGAGTAGAACACAAGTGAGTTGTGGGCGATACAAGTCATACTGCCTACCAGCATGTCATACTTTGGTTCGGCGGTATTGTTGGGTGAGACGATCCGGACCAACCTTACGCGTACTCTTACGCGAGACCGGTTCCCTCGACGTGCTTTGCACATAGATGGCTTGCGGAAGACTGTCTCTCCAACTTTAGTTGAACCAAGTGTGACTACGCTCGGTCCTTGAGAAGGTTAAAACGGAGTCTATTTGACGAACTATCGTTGTGGTTTTGATGCGTAGGTGAGATGAGTTCTTACTTAAGCCCGTAGCAGCCACGTAAAACTTGCAACAACAAAGTAGAGGACGTCTAACTTGTTTTTGCAGGGCATGTTGTGATGTGATATGGTCAAGGCATGATGCTGATTTTATTGTATGAGATGATCATGTTTTGTAACCGAGTTATCGGCAACTGGCAGGAGCCATATGGTTGTCGCTTTATTGTATGCAATGCAATCGCGATGTAATGCTTTACTTTATTACTAAGCGGTAGTGATAGTCGTGGAAGCATAAGATTGGCGAGACGACAACGATGCTACGATGGAGATCAAGGTGTCGCGCCGGTGACGATGGTGATCATGACGGTGCTTCGGAGATGGAGATCACAAGCACAAGATGATGATGGCCATATCATATCACTTATATTGATTGCATGTGATGTTTATCCTTTTATGCATCTTATCTTGCTTTGATTGACGGTAGCATTATAAGATGATCTCTCACTAAATTATCAAGAAGTGTTCTCCCTGAGTATGCACCGTTGCCAAAGTTCGTCGTGCCCAGACACCACGTGATGATCGGGTGTGATAAGCTCTACGTCCAAATACAACGGGTGCAAAACAGTTGCACACACAGAATACTCAGGTTATACTTGACGAGCCAAGCATATACAGATATGGCCTCGGAACACGGAGACCGAAAGGTCGAGCGTGAATCATATAGTAGATATGATCAACATAACGATGTTCACCATTGAAAACTACTCCATCTCACGTGATGATCGGTTATGGTTTAGTTGATTTGGATCACGTGATCACTTAGAGGATTAGAGGGATGTCTATCTAAGTGGGAGTTCTTAAGTAATATGATTAAATTGAACTTAAATTTATCATGAACTTAGTCCTGGTAGTATTTTGCAAATTATGTTGTACATCAATAGCTCGCGTTGTTGCTTCCCTGTGTTTATTTTGATATGTTCCTAGAGAAAATTGTGTTGAAAGATGTTAGTAGCAATGATGCGGATTGGATCCGTGATCTGAGGTTTATCCTCATTGCTGCACAGAAGAATTATGTCCTTGATGCACCGCTAGGTGACAGACCTATTGCAGGAGCAGATGCAGACATTATGAACGTTTGGCTAGCTCAATATGATGACTACTTGATAGTTTAGTGCACCATGCTTAATGGCTTAGAATCGGGACTTCAAAGACGTTTTGAACGTCATGGACCATATGAGATGTTCCAGGAGTTGAAGTTAATATTTCAAGCAAATACCCGAGTTGAGAGATATGAAGTCTCCAACAAGTTCTATAGCTAAAAGATGGAGGAGAATCGCTCAACTAGTGAGCATGTGCTCAGATTGTCTGAGTACTACAATCGCTTGAATCAAGTGGGAGTTAATCTTCCAGATAAGATAGTGATTGACAGAATTCTCTACTCACCATCACCAAGTTAGTAGAACTTCGTGATGAACTATAATATGCAAGGGATGACGGAAACAACTCCCAAGCTCTTCGTGATGCTGAAATCAACGAAGGTAGAAATCAAGAAAAACATCAAGTGTTGATGGTTGACAAGACCACTAGTTTCAAGAAAAGGGAAAAGGGAAGAAGGGGAACTTCAAGAAGAACGGCAAGCAAGTTGCTGCTCGAGTGAAGAAGCCCAAGTCTGATCCTAAGCCTGAGACTAAGTGCTTCTACTGCAAAGGGACTGGTCACTGGAAGCGGAACTACCCCAAGTGATTGGCGGATAAGAAGGATGGCAAAGTGAACATAAGTATATTTGATATACATGTTATTGATGTGTACTTTACTAGTGTTTATAGCAACCCCTCAGTATTTGATGCTAGTTCAGTTGCTAAGAGTAGTAACTCGAAACAGGAGTTGCAGAATAAACAGAGACTAGTTAAGGGTGAAGTGACGATATGTGTTGGAAGTGGTTCCAAGATTGATATGATCATCATCGCACACTCCCTATAAATTTCGGGATTAGTGTTGAACCTAAATAAGTGTTATTTTGGTGTTTGCATTGAGCATGAATATGATTTGATCATGTTTATTGCAATATGGTTATTCATTAAAGTCAGAGAATAATTGTTGTTCTGTTTACATGAATAAAACCTTCGATGGTCATACACCCAATGAAACAAGTTCATTGGATCTCGATAGTAGTGATACACATATTCATAATGTAGAAGCCAAAAGATACAGAGTTGATAATGATAGTGCAACTTATTTGCGGCACTACCGTTTAGGTCATATCGGTGTAAAGCGCATGAAGAAACTCCATACTGATGGGCTTTTGGAACCACTTGATTATGAATCACTTGGTACTTGCGAACCGTGCCTCATATGCAAGATGACTAAAACACCGTTCTCCGGTACTATGGAGAGAGCAACAGATTTATTGGAAATCATACATACCGATGTATGTGGTCCGATGAATATTGAGGCTCGTGGCGGATATCGTTATTTTCTCACCTTCACAGATGATTTAAGCAGATATGGGTATATCTACTTAATGAAACATAAGTCTGAAACATTTGAAAAGTTCAAGGAATTTCAGAGTGAAGTTGAAAATCATCGTAACAAGAAAATAAAGTTTCTACGATCTGATCGTGGAGAAGAATATTTGAGTTACGAGTTTGGTGTACATTTGAAAAATTATGGAATAGTTTCGCAACTCACGCCACCCGGAACACCACAGCGTAATGGTGTGTCCGAACATCGTAATCGTACTTTACTAGATATGGTGCGATCTATGATGTCTCTTACTGATTTACCGCTATCGTTTTGGGGTTATGCATTAGAGACAGTTGCATTCACGTTAAATAGGGCACCATCTAAATCCGTTGAGACGACACTGTATGAACTATGGTTTGGCAAGAAACCAAAATTGTCGTTTCTTAAAGTTTGGGGTTGCGATGCTTATATGAAAAAGTTTCATCCTGATAAGCTCAAACTCAAATCGGAGAAGTGCGTCTTCATAAGATATCCAAAGGAAACTATTGGATACACCTTCTATCACAGATCCGAAGGCAAGACTTTTGTTGCTAAAATTCGGAAACTTTTTGGAGAAGGAGTTTCTCTCGAAAGAAGTGAGCGGGAGGAAAGTAGAACTTGACGAGGTAACTATACCTGCTCCCTTATTGGAAAGTAGTACATCACAGAAAACTGTTTCTGTGACACCTACACCAGTTAGTGAGGAAGCTAATGATGATGATCATGAAACTTCAGAACAAGATACTACTGAACCTCGTAGATCAACCAGAGTAAGATACGCGCCAGAGTGGTACGGTAATCCTTTTCTGGAAGTCATGCTACTAGATCATGATGAACCTACGAACTATGAGGAAGCGATGATGAGCCCAGATTCCGCGAAATGGTTTGAGGCCATGAAATCTGAGATATGATCCATGTATGAGAACAAAGTATGGACTTTGATGGATTTGCCCGATGATCGGCAAACCATAGAAAATAAATGGATCTTCAAGAGGAAGACGGACGCTGATAGTAGTGTTACTATCTACAAAGCTAGAATTGTCGAAAAAGGTTTTCGACAAGTTCAAAGTGTTGACTACGATGAGTTTTTCTCACTCGTATCTATGCTTAAGTCTGTCCGAATCATGTTAGCAATTGCCGCATTTTATGAAATCTGGCAAATGGATAAACAAAACTGCATTCCTTAATGGATTTATTAAAGAAGAGTTGTATATGATGCAACAGAAGGTTTTGTCAATCCGAAAGGTGCTAACAAAATGTGCAAGCTCTAGCGATCCATCTGTGGACTGGTGCAAGCATCTCGGAGTTGGAATATACGCTTTGATGAGTTGATCAAAGCATATAGTTTTATACAGACTTGCGGTAAAGCCTGTATTTACAAGAAAGTGAGTGGGAGCACTACAGCATTTCTGATAAGTATATGTGAATGACATATTGTTGATCGGAAATAATGTAGAATTATTCTGTAAAGCATAAAGGAGTGTTTGAAAGGAGTTTTTCAAAGAAAGACTTCGGTGAAGCTGCTTACATATTGAGCTTCAAGATCTATAGAGATAGATCAAGACGCTTGATAAGTTTTTTCAATAAGTACATACCTTGACAAGATTTTGAAGTAGTTCAAAATGGAGCAGTCAAAGAAAGAGTTCTTGCCTGTATTACAAGGTGTGAAGTTGAGTAAGACTCAAAACCCGACCACGGCAGAAGATAGAAAGAGAATGAAAGTCATTCCCTATGCCTTGGCCATAGGTTCTATAAAGTATGTCATGCTGTATACCAGATCTATTGTATACCCTGCACTGATTTGGCAAGAGAGTACAATAGTGATCTAGGAGTAGATCACTGGACAGCGGTCAGAATTATCCTTAGTGAAATAAGGATATGTTTCTCGATTATGGATGTGATAAAAAGGTTCGTCGTAAAGGGTTACGCCGATGCAAGTTTTGACACTAATCTAGATGACTCTAAGTCTCGGTCTAGATACATATTGAAAGTGGGAGCAATTAGCTAGAGTAGCTCCATGTAGAGCATTGTTGACATAGAAATTTGCAAAATACATGTGGATCTGAATGTGGCAGACCCGTTGACTAAGATTCTCTCACAAGCAAAACATGATCACACCTTAGTACTCTTTGGGTGTTAATCACATAGCGATGTGAACTAGATTACTGAATCTAGTAAACCCTTTGGGTGTTGGTCACATGGCGATGTGAACTATGGGTGTTAATCACATGATGATGTGAACTATTGATGTTAATCACATGGTGATGTGATCTAGATTATTGACTCTAGTGCAAGTGGGAGACTGAAGGAAATATGCCCTAGAGGCAATAATAAAGTTATTATTTATTTCCTTATATCATGATAAATGTTTATTATTCATGCTAGAATTGTATTAACCGGAAACATAATACATGTGTGAATACATAGACCAACAGAGTGTCACTAGTATGCCTCAACTTGACTAGCTCGTTAATCAAAGATGGTTATGTTTCCTAACCATGAACAAAGAGTTGTTATTTGATTAACAAGGTCACATCATTAGTTGAATGATCTGATTGACATGACCCATTCCATTAGCTTAGCACCCGATCGTTTAGTATGTTGTTATTGCTTTCTTCATGACTTATACATGTTCCTATAACTATGAGATTATGCAACTCCCGTTTACCGGAGGAACACTTTGGGTACTACCAAACGTCACAACGTAACTGGGTGATTATAAAGGAGTACTACAGGTGTCTCCAATGGTAGATGTTGGGTTGGCGTATTTCGAGATTAGGGTTTGTCACTCCGATTGTCGGAGAGGTATCTCTGGGCCCTCTCGGTAATACACATCACATAAGCCTTGCAAGCATAATAACTAAGATGTTAGTTATGAGATGATGTATTACGGAACGAGTAAAGAGACTTGCCAGTAACGAGATTGAACTAGGTATTGGATACCGACGATCGAATCTCGGGCAAGTAACATACCGATGACAAAGGGAACAACGTATGTTGTTATGCGGTCTGACCGATAAAGATCTTCGTAGAATATGTAGGAGCCAATATGGGCATCCAGGTCCCGCTATTGGTTATTGACCGGAGACGTGTCTCGGTCATGTCTACATTGTTCTCGAACCATAGGGTCCGCACGCTTAACGTTACGATGACAGTTATTATGAGTTTATGCATTTTGATGTACCGAAGGTTGTTCGGAGTCCCGGATGTGATCACGGACATGACGAGGAGTCTCGAAATGGTCGAGACGTAAAGATTGATATATTGGAAGCCTATGTTTGGACATCGGAAGTGTTCCGGGTGAAATCGGGATTTTACCGGAATACCAGGAGGGTTACCGGAACCCCCCGGGAGACTAATGGGCCTATTGGGCCTTAGTGGAAAAGAGAAAAGGGGCAGCCCACAGCTGGCCGCGCCCCCCCCCCCCTTCCCCAAGTCCTAGTAGGACTAGGAGAAGGGGTCGGCCCCCCTCTCTCTCCTTTCCCCCTTGAGAGTCCTAGTTGGAATAGGATTGGAGGGGGGAGTCCTACTCCCGGTAGGAGTAGGACTCCTCCTGCGCCTCCCTCTCTCTGGCCGGCCAGCCCCCCTCCCTCCATCCTTTATAAACGGGGGCAGGGGACACCCCAAGACACACAAGTTGATCCTTGAGATCGTTCCTTAGCCGTGTGCGGTGCCCCCTGCCACCAAATTCCACCTCGATCATACCGTTGTAGTGCTTAGGCGAAGCCCTGCGTCGGTAGTTCATCAAGATCGTCACCACGCCGTCGTGCTGACGGAACTCTTCCTCGACGCTTTGCTGGATCGGAGCCCGAGGATCGTCATCGAGCTGAACGTGTGCTAAGAACTCGGAGGTGCCGGAGTAACGGTACTTGGATCGGTCGGATCGGAAAGAAGACGTACGACTACTTCCTCTACGTTGTGTGATCGCTTCCGCAGTCGGTCTGCGTTGGTACGTAGACAACACTCTCCCCCTCGTTGCTATGCATCACCATGATCTTGCGTGTGCGTAGGAAAAATTTTGAAATTACTACGTTCCCCAACACCAGCTATATCTTCGCACGCAAGGAAGTGCCTCCTTATTACGCACAAAAAAATGAATACTCCCCCTGCTAGCTGGGACCCAGTATAGTGGGAGGCTGACTTGTGGGCCTACTAAGTTGATGGGGACGGATGGCTTTGTCAACTTAGTCAATATGCACGGTTTTAGCTCCAGTGACCGTACGATGTCCATCCAACGGCCGTAGTGCTTCTTCAACCCCTGGTCTTCTTGCTCCAGCCGCCCAAAGCAGCGCCGGTCGTGCCGCATGCTCCTGCCTCCCGTAGCCGGCTGTGCTGCTGCGGAGGCCTCACCGCCCCCTACTATTCCCACCGCTGGCCAGGCAATGAGGTGACGGCAGCCTCACACCGCAGCCGAACTAGTGAACCCTCGTACTCCTCTCCGCGCGGGATTCCACTGTCGCGTCTTCCCCGGCTCTGCATCATCCCCTTCCTAGGCCTCGCTGTCGCCACCACCCTGGTGCTCTCGGCACGGTGTGGTCAAGGAACGACTTCCATCGGAAAAGTACTGTACGTGGAGAAGCTGACAGCTGGGTCTACGGCCGCAGCAAGGAAGTGCCGCCTTATTACACGCAGAATAAATATTCCTCCACCTGACAGCGAGGACCCACCGAATGGGCCACCATATTTCGCGAAAAAAACATTTCCCCCTGACTGTTGGGACCCAGCAGCTACATCTTCGCACGCAAGGAAGTGCGTCCGGGCAAAAAAACAATTCGCCCCCCTGACTGCTGGGACCCACCAGCTACATCTTGGCACGCAAGGAAGTGCCTGACAGTCGAGACCCACCTGGTCGAAGCGTACGTAGCGTTGTCATTCTGGTCACGAACGTGTACGTACATACTGGTCGATGTAGAGGTGCGCACGTGTCATAGTAGAGGCGCACACGTAGCATGTACATGTACGTACAGCGGCCAGGATGCAAGAAAGTAAATACGGCCACGTACATACATACGGACGGAGTCTCGAACGCCTACTCGCGCGTACGTATGGCCCGGACTCGTGTACATGGTTGGGTCGGAACGGAGAAACAACGTCGTCATCGTGTTCATGGGGAGCCAACCGGCTGGGTCGGAATGGAATGCGTCGTCGTGTTCATCGGGAGGGCTTGGACGGAACAGCTGATGGAAACGAGGCCTGGCGTACCACAGAACGGAGGAAACGGCCTTGTGTTCGACCGGCCACGTTCGAAACGGGATCCTGTTCATCGGGAGGGGTCTGGCGTACCGCAAAACGGAGGAAACGGACCTCCTACGGTCGAAACGGGGGTCATGTTGATCAGGAGGGGTGTGGCGTACCGCAAAAGGAGGGAAACGGACTTGTGTTGGAGCGCTACGGTCGAAACGGGGGTCCTGTTCATCGCGAGGGGTGTGGCGTACCGCAAAACGGGACTCCACGGGATACTGTTCATCTCCACCGTCAACCCCCTCCAGCCTCCACGGGCTACTGTTCATCCACCGTCGACCTCCTCCAGCCTCCACCTGTAACTGTTCATCCACGGGCTCCTATTCATCCAGCCTCCACCGCGCGCTACTTCATCGGCTATTGTTCAACCAGCCCTCTCCATGGGCTCCTGTTCAACCACCACTCCACGGGCTACTGTTCATCCAGCCCTCCACCATCTACTGTTCATCCTGCCCTCCACGGGGTGGTCCTGTTCATCCTGTCCTCCACGGGGTCCTGTTCGTCCAGCCCCAACCGGCTCGATCGATCGGGGTCCTGTTCATCCACCCCCACCGGGAACTGTTCATCCACCCCCCCCCCCCCCAGCAACGCTCACTATTCATCCAGAGGCAGCATCAATCGGCTTCAGTTAGCAGCAGTAGCAAAGGAATCGCTCGATCGGGTTAAGTACTCCACGGGGTCCTGTTCATCTAGCCCCAACTAGCTCGATCAATCGGGTCCTGTTCATCCACCCCAGCAACGCTCACTGTTCATCCAGAGGCAGCATCAATCGGCTTCAGTTAGCAGCAGTAGCGAAGGAATTGCTCGATTGGGTTAAGTTAATAGCCATTGATCGATCGCTCGGGTTCAGTAACATGTAGCCTGCAGTGCAATCGCTCGGGTTCAGTTAGAGCCCAACACCTCGCTCGGGTTCAGTTAGAGCCCAACGCCTCACACCCACGCGCGTGCGTGTATGAGAGAAACGTGCATCGCTCGGCCTCAACCACCCACCGTAACCGGGAACACCCCGATATTTTCCTCGCCCTCGCTTCTACCATGGTTTTTTCCGTCATGGACGGCCCAAAGAATGTCATGCAACTGCGTCTTCGGCCCGCCCAGGACGAAAAGCCCATTTTCTGTCATGATTTTTTGTCATAGAAGTAGGACCCCACCACATCTATGATGATACTGTGTTTGTCACATTTATTGTCATAGAAGTGTCATAAGTATGACAAAAAAATTCGTTCGGCCCAAAATGTCATGGATGTGTCTTTTTTTGTAGTGAATTATTGGTGTTTCCCTCACCCAATCCAAGATTGCATCTGCCACCCACCTAGTCTTTGCAAGCTTTGATTTGTCCTTTCCCCCTCTCCCTCTAGGTGGGCAAGTGTGCCCGTGTGGGTTGCTTTTTAGCTGAAACAAAATGAAAAATGATGTCAAATACAATTAAGAAACAGTACACATGATCTGAATATAGAATGAATAAATAATCTGATAAAAAGATTCAGTTGTAATACCTGAATCAATTTGCTCTTTAGCATAGTGGATGCATGCAACCTCCACCCACACCTATCATAAGGGCAATGAACAGTGAATCTTTCTGGATCACTCCTATCAACCTCATAAGAGTTTTTAGTGAGAATGCAATATGTAGTCACTGCATTACGACAGTCCACCATCGATTCGAATATGGTTCCTGAAGTAAGCTCAAGATTCTCCCTGTTCCACTCAATTGTTGGCATGTCCTCACCATCATATTCTTGTAAAACTAATGAGTCGATGTTCTCCTCCCTCTCTTCATCGTTAGTGTCATCAAATCTAGCATGGCTGCTAGGCTCCTCTGGCTATTCATCTTCCACTTCCTGTTGACTGACTCTATCTACCAGTTCGGGGAATAGAATCTCATCCTCATCATCATGTCGAGGCACTTCCTCGTCAGGCTCTGCATCTACTTCTACATCAGGTGCATAAGGGAGAGGACAAGTGGCAGAATTAGCGGCAGCCGACATGTTGTGGCTTTCAGAACCACTAGGTTTACTTGGTCTTGACCTACAAGGAGTGCGAGGACGCTCGCTATTAGCAGAGACAGATGATGTCTAAACACCCTTCCCCTTCGGGATATGTTGTTTGCATGCCTGAAGCACACCGATATGGATTTTACCAAAACGGCTCTCAGCATTCAAACTAAATAGCAATCCCAGATGCTCATCACAAGTTAATGGGACAAATCTCTGCTCGGTACTTCGAAATATCTCAGCTCAACAGCATTGGCAGGGCTCCACGGATACTCACAACAGAGTGCCTCGCAGAAATCTGTGAATGAAACGTTGGTTTCTACCACTTTAGGATAGAAAAATCTAGAAATCAGACACGGTTTAGTTCCACGCAGCTTGCTAGTTTCCATTCTAACCGCCAGCCGAAAAGCAAGTGCAGGATCAACCCTATTCGATTGAAATAAGATATAAAGGGCGCAGTTAGGCCGAAAATTTTCAGATAAATTGCACTGATTCACGCCAACATGGTCAAATACAGCCTAATTTACATATCTCCTAATCAATTTGAGAGGAAAAATGATGCTTACCTAGGTGGAATCCATGAATTATCCGCCTCTGATTCGACCCAATCATCTCCACGGTCGATGGGCTAGACGGGGTGCCCCCCGACATCGCTTCCTAATACTAGATGGGGAGAGAGGGTAGATGCGGAGGCGGCGGCACAACGGCGGCGGGGGGGCGGCGCGGAAGCGACTCGATCTAATTCAGGTTACAGTGAGTGTCAGTTTTGCGGCCCCACTGGTTAGCACGTAACGGTCAAAATGTGGACTCGGCCCTGTGCGGCCCCACTCGTCAGAGTTAACGGTCAAGCCATTGACCCGACAGCAACGTCCGCTGTGACCAGTTCTGAGTGTCTCGGGCAAGGGAGTGGGGAGAAGTGATCAAAAGTTAAGAGCATGGGGATGAATGAGTAGAACTAAGGAACCAGGGGCACAAAAATAAAAATCCCTAGAACCAATGATGATCTTAATCATAGTACCTTTGTTATACTGTTCTAAGCATATTGTCAACAACCACAAAAAAGGGGAAGATTAAATAGAAATCTAGTCCCTAATGAGGGTTTTGGCGTTAATGGCACTATGTTCAAAATACTAAAGATTTTTTGAGTGATTATACAACACACACACACACACACACTTTTAAAAGAACCATAAAGTTGGTCGGTGATCCCCTAAGCTAAAGAATAAAAGAACATGGCACATCAATTTCCTACAGAGGATTTCTCGTTTTGAGCCATAGGTATGTCGTACTATAAAGAGGGGATACAAGATGGATTGCTGTATGGGAATTGGTGAGCCAAAGATAAGCCAAAACCACCCACACCTTTGTGTGTGTGTGAGAGAGAGAGAGCCCCTTAAAAGTGCCCTTATGTTTGCTCTCCGGTGAGCCTGGGACCCACCTCGGACCCTCCGTGTGGTATCCGAGTTGACATGTTTGCCTCTGTCCCTAGGTCGGAGACTCCAAGGTGTCTCGGAACTTCTAGCCTCTCAGGCCCTTCGAGTGATATCTGAGGCACATTCGAGTGATATATGAGGCACCTCTAGCTGGAAGAAGAAACCTCTGGTTTCGCACGGACTCCCCTAGGACCCTCCAACTAACTGGACCCTCCATGGTGTCTCGAACCCTCTAAGATTTCTGGACAACATCATAAGGGGCATTTTTTAAGTGGGGCCCCCTTCTCCATGAAAAAGGGGATGACTCCAACACTCTCTCCATCATTTTTCTACCCTTAAAACGCTTGAGATATCCCTCCATTCTACCTATAATTTTAGGTAGAGCAAGAGATCCTGATCTACAACTCCACCAAAGCAAAACTTGAGTTTGTCGATTCTTCATGAATTTTGTTACTCTTGGGTTTGTGCAAAACCCAAGACGGTTGGTGTCTCCCATGAGCTTTCAAGTTGTGTGGTTGTCCCCTGGGCTCATTTGTAAGGGGATCTCTCCTGAAGAATTATGCCTAGTGAGAGGGAACTTGGACATTCATTAACCAAGGTTATCGAAGACTTACGTGAGATATTAATTGTTGTGGGAGCATTTGTTGTTCCACACCTCTCGAATGATTAGCACCCCCCCCCTAGAGTGTGAATTCTGGATCTCTCCATCATATTCAGTTGTCTCTCCCTAGCTTTACTTGATGTTATTACTTGCTTGCTTAGTTGCCCTATCTAGCTTGTTATCTTGTTATAATGCATCGTATATTTTCATACTAGCCTCTAAAAGCAACTAAGAAAAGTTTAAAATTTGTTAGTCTCCTAATCACACACACACACACCCTCTAGTTGATGTGTAGCGCATCTTCGATCCTTCATAGCAGCACCCCATCCACAAACACATCAGCTTTGCAAAGGTCAGCCAGACTCTCTAGCGATCTAGCCAATCATGGCAGCCCTTCGATACAAACATGAACCTTGTAATTAGATGGCTTTGGCCCCAAACATACAAGAACAATGGGTGGAATTGGAGGTCAAGGCCCTCCAAGGAGGCCACCCTCCCTCAAAATCGTTTTCACCAACCATGCCTACATACAATGTACGTGTGATCTTACACCCGTGGTCTGTTATCGAGGGGAGACCGAGATAGGGAGGTGAGGGGAGTGATGTATACCATGCAGGGTGATTCCAATAGCGTGGGCTCAGTCGCCTTGAGAAGTGGCGAAGCCAGCCGAAAGAACCTATGGGGTCATTGTTAATTTTTTGCATTATTTTCTTCATAGTGTATAGTAACTTTACAATAATTTTAGCTTGTTTGTCCTAGAAGAAGGTGTGGGCTCACAGCTCATACATACAATCGCCACTGGCCATGAGGGCATGGGAGGGGGAGAAAGGAGAGCGCTGCATAGTACGCCACTCAGTTCAGTTTGAAAGTGCCCACCCAAAGTTTGGCTACTAGTCGCACTAAATTCCTGGTACTACTGAAATCGAAGGGATAACTGGTGTATTCGTTTCAGCTTGGTAAGAGCATCTACACCCGGACGCTCCATATCTGCCCCAAATGTACGGGCAGACTGCCCGATCACTGCTCGGATAGTAAAACGCCACCCAACTGGACCAGACAATCTAGCACAAACGTCTGGGTTGACCGACAATCCCCATACCCAGCCCATATGTGGAGCGGATATGGGGACGCACGGGCACATTTGCCACATAGGACTGGCTGCAAGGGCCCATGCCAAATTGCTTGCAGATGTCCCCCTCCTTGCCCAGCATGCCACCATAGCTCCACCACCATTGTTGATCCCTCTTTGTACCTGACCCATAGTGCCGCCACCGGAGGTCCCAACCCACAACGCCGCCAACCATCCCGCTACCAGACAAGGTCGCCAACATCGGACGTCACCTTGGTACGTCCAACTCCTCTGGATATACACCTTGTGCTCTATATGTTCGATGAAATGTTTGAGCAGTTTTTTTATTCTTTTGGTCATTTGTAGGTCACCAATGGATTTGTCGAATGATGGCTATGGAAACACGAACCTTGATGAATTCATATACAGAAAGTTCATTGGATCGTCAGATTCAAACGATGAAGATGCTAAAATGATGATGATGATGATGATGATGATGATGATGATGATGATGATGATGATGATGATGATGAGCATCCAATAAGAAATAGAGAAGGAAGAGGAGCACATATTGAACTTCAAGGGTTTGATAAAGGTCTGAAGAGTTATTCCCCGGGATAGCATCACTGGCCCATGGCTTTTGTACACGGACTACTTCACACTAGGCCCAACATACCATGAAGGGTTTTTTGGTGCACTTTCGGGTGAGCGGAGATTTGTTCTTGCGCGTAGTCACTGCCATGGAGAAGGTTGATGGAAACTTCAAGTTGAGGAACGATTGTTGCGAAAAAATGTTATTTCTCTCTGATGCGGAAATGCACGGCTGCTCTTAGGATGCTTGCTTATGGTAAGGCAACTGAAATCCGGATGGGAGGGACCACGGTCTTGAACAATATGGTGCAATTTGTACGCACTTTTGGTGAAGGTGTTTGGGCCAGAGTGCCTAAGAGAGCCAGCTGGAGAGGACATGGAAAAATTGTTGGCAATTGAAGCAACATGAGGATTCTCAGGTATGCTCGGTTCAGTTGATTGCATGCACTGGCAATGGAAGAACTGCACAAAAGGTTTGTGTGGGTTGTACCAAGGTCACACCAAAGAAGCCATCATCATACTTGAAGCAGTGGCGTCGAAGGACTTACGGATTTTGACATTCTTCCTTTGACACACCTGATTCTAACAATAACATCAATGTGCTCCAACGATGGGGAAGCTCCGCCATGCAACTACACCGTCAATGGGCACAACTACAACATGGGGTACTACCATGCCGAAGGTATCTATCCTCAGTGGGTGGCGTTTGTGAAGACTATATCGGATCCTCATGTTAAGAAGCAATGATTCTTCGCACAAGCCCAAGAAGGTGGTAAAAAGGATGTCAAGAGAGCACTATATCGGGAAATATCCTAGCGGACGCTCATTGCGGCAGATTGTCGAGCGAACGCACAGAGCCGAGCGACCTAGCGATCCAGATGGGCTGGCCCAACTACGCGCGCTACAGTAGGTACTTTCTGGAAGGTTCCTGACCGGTTTTGGGAACCTTCCAGAAGGTTCTTGAACCGGTTTTTCACTGTTTTTTTTCTTTTTCTGTTTTTTTTTCTTTCTCTTTTTTTCTTCTTTCTTTGTTTTTCTGTTTCTTTATTTCATTTTTTCAATTCCTTTTCTTCTCTTTCTATTTCCTTTTTGTTCTTCAGATTTTCAAATTACTTTCTGTTTCCTTTTTTTCTTTTTCGTTTTTTTTGTTTGTTATCTTTCTTTGGTTTATTATTTCATTTCCTTTTTCTTTTCTCTCCTTTTTTCAAAATATTCAAATTTTGTTTGCCTTTCTGTAAAATGGTCAGTTTTTTAAAAATTGTTCTCAAAATTCGAAAATTGTTCTCGTTACACAAAAAAGTGCAAAATTTTCAAAATTAATATAATGTACCAGACTTCAACTTTTTTGTTCAGGTTTTCAAAAAATGTTTGCGCTTCCAAATATATTCGGGATTTTTCAAATTTGTTCTCTGTTTCAAAATTTATTCTCAATATTCAAAAAATGTTCATGCTTTAAGAAATTGTTCACGCTTCCAAATTTATTCTATGTTTCAAAATTTGTTCTCAAGATTCAAAAAAAATGTTCATGCTTTAAAAAAATCCACGCTTCCAAATTTGTTCTCTGTTTCAAATTTTCTTCTCAAGATTAAAAAAATGTTCGTGCTTTAAAAAATGTTCATGTTCAAATTTTGTTCTCAAATTTCCGCGCTTACAAATTTTTTCTCCGCTTCAAAATTTGTTCTCAAGATTAAAAAAATGTCCGTGCTTTAAAAATAATTCATGTTCAAATTTTGTTCTCGATTTCAAAATTTTGTTCCCTAAATTCAAAAAATGTTAGGGATTTTAAAAAGTGTTCAGTTTATCAAAAATTTCTTCATGCCTTTTAGTTTTTCTTCTAAAATTTGGAAAGTGTTCTCTTTTTAAGAAACACCTTTTCAAAATAATTTTCACGTTAGGAATTTGAGAAAATGTTTGGGTCTCCATTACATTTAGCTCCGCACGCCATAGCAAATCAAGAAAGCTTGTCTATTGCGATGGTTAGCTCGTGCGTACAAAGATGGAGGTCCTTGTTTCGATCCCTCTCTCCAGCATAATTTTTTGGGATTTTTTCACTGCGTTGCACGAATGGGCCGGCCCAGCTGGACGCGCCTGTGCGTCCGCTCGACAATTCGCCGCAGCGAGCGGCGCATAGGAGCTCTCCTATATCGGATCCTCGTGTTAAGCAAACAATGACTCTCCGCACAAGCCCAAGAAGGTGGTAAAAGGGATGTGGAGAGGGCACCATATTGGATCCTCATGTTAGGAAATAATGACTCTTTGCACAAGCCCAAGAAGGTGGTAAGCAAGATATGGAGAGGGCACTTAGAGTGCTCCAAGTTCGTTGGAGTATTGTTCATGGAGCTGCAATGATGTGGGAAGCGAGGACACATTGACAGCTCATGACATGTTTTGTAATCTTTGCACAACATGATTGTCAAGGACAAGGGTGAAGGGCATGATTTTGAGAAGCCCGGTGTTTAGGTCCGCCTCTCGAAACAAGAGACAAAGCATATTACCAACTTTCTTAAGGTGCATTGACAACTTCAAGATCAACATGTGCATATGCAACTTCTCAATGATCTTGTGGATCATATGGGTATCCATGCTGAAAATCACCTATGTGTTTTATGTATCAATTACCAACTTTTTTAAGGTGCATTGACAACTTCAAGATCAACATGTGCATATGCAACTTCACAATGATCTTGTGGATCATATGTGTATCCATGCTGAAAATCACCTATGTGTTTTATGTATCAATTATTCACTATGAACAATTTTTATGATTGAACTATGTTAGGACTGAAATTTTTTCTGTGATAATTTGAGGGCGTATCAATTATTCACTATGAACAAATTTTATGATTGAACTATGTTAGGACTATGTACTTTTTTCTGTGATAATTTGAGGGCATCCACGGATGTATAGAGCCCAGATTTGCCAACTCAGGTTGTAGATGCTCTAACCATACGTGCACAGGAAGAGCATTTCAAGCAACATGCTACATGCATTTTCCTTTCCCCCTGAACTGACCAGAACGAGGATGATCTACAGCAAGTGACAGAAAAATGGGCTCTACTGCAACAAGCACCAAGCCAGGCTTGATTAACCGCACGGATATTTCCACCCCAAATATAATTGACTTCCACATATTGGAGATGGGTACCAGTTTGCAAAACATCTTATGCTCCATCAAAAAAGTAAAAAGGATTACAGACACTGCTGTGCAAAGAAGGAATAGCACAGGTTATGAACCGCCTAACATCCCAAGGCTCGACTATACACTCAGAAACAATTCCACTTGTCTCAATAAGATTATGACGCACGGTATCATCATCATTAATTCTCTGGTGTAGCAGCAACTGGAAAATTTTCTCAGCTCAGACTGCAAAAGCAGCGCCCACCCAACAATAACAAGCCCACCTGAATCACTCACTCATTCTGCAAAGACAAATGGCCAACACAGGTCAAATGATTAGTCCACAGATATTTCAAGGCCAATTACGAGGGAAATCATTCCTTGAATAGATGAAACAAATCGATCTCATGAAACATCCATAATTATCATCATAAGAAGATAGATAAACATGCGTGAGATGTGCAATGTACCTTTGCCTTTTAGAATTAGGCCCATCAACTGGGTCGCGGCTATGTTGACGTGAATTCCTGGAATCACTTGGCCCATCCCTTGAACCGTTTGCGCTCTCGGGCACAGCAGCCTGCATTCAGTACTCAATGTTACGATACATCTACCAATAACTCCCATGTTATTTCTGAAGTTACTAACAGAAATGGGGATTGCATTTGCCTGTGAAGGAGTACTGCTGGTGTCTGCTGGGGTGCTTTGAGGCTGGTTTTCAACCTGGGAGATATGTGGCATAATTTGCCTGACCAAATTAGCAAAGCGTATCCCCTCGTCGCTGGCAACTGAAGCTTCAGGTACTACATGGTTTCTAGCATCTACCGGCTCAGCAGAAGCTGCTGGTGCATGCTGACTTGTACCATTTGCTGGGGGATTTTCTCCAGAAAACAGTGATCCAATCCACTGGAGACTGTCCATCAACTGAGAAAAAGGACCCTGGCCATTCTGCTGACCATGGGAAGCCTGCGAAGTGTTCCCCACATTGACCTCGACCGGATGTCCCAGATTACCTAAAACAAAATCCATTCATGATCAAAGCCTTAGTCTTTCAGAACACCAAAAGGTCAACATGTGGACCAGAATACTGAATGAAGAATCATCAAGGAGTGGCATGCAAAACTCAGGTAGAAACTAATCAGATTAAGTCAGATATTGCCCTCTCATATCCTAACAGCATTTGCTTCTTAAAAATCATATATATGGACATACATATGGTAATGTCAGTTTTTTGTCAGAATTTTTGTACAAAACCATCGGTTTGATCTCTTTAAGGGGGGGGATGTTCTAGCATTTTATTTTATTTTATTTTACAGATATTGGTTCAGGGTAGAAACTAGAAACAACTGTAAGTGTTTTTGTGTAAACATTTCCACCTGCAATATTCGGCACATGTATGAAACGCCATGATATTACTCAAGAAAAAAAAAGCAACTTGTTGGTCTGTCACAGTGAACAGGCTAACAAGCACACCCATAATGTCAAACCTATGGGACAGACTTCATTCGATGGCAGTTGTTACCATCGACATGGCACCCATATCCCTTTAGCATCCTCCGCCTTCACTATATTATTCGAATCGATGATAACTATGATCCGAATCCGAGCTGCAGCCAACAAATACTGTCCAAATACCTTCTCAAAAAAAAGAACTGTCCAAATCCAACAAGGTATGAGGATCAGTGGGCATTGACAGGACCCGGATTAAGGATCGCATTAGTCATGAGTCTGCTAGAGAACAAATTTTCAATAGCATAAATTGAGCTCCTAGAATATGGCTCCACCCAACCAGATTAAACCCCTAATAGAAACTACAGATTTATTAAAGAACAAATAGCACAACAATTGAAAAGGACGAAAACAACACAGATGAAGTGAGGAAACTCATTCACCTGCTTCATGTGCTTGAGATGGCTGAGGATTCGGTTGCAGATTAGCATGGGTGTCACTATGAGGTTCATTTGGAGTTTGACCATTTCGTGCACCGCTACCATTAGAATTTACTCTTTGATGAACTCTGGTGATCATTGGAATGATAACACCAACTCCTCCACTAGAAGAACCCGATGGAGAGCGACTGATGCCAGCAGGCACAGCACCAACTGTCCTAAGTGGCAATAGTCTAACTCCAGACCCAACAGCAAAAGGAGCACCACCTGCAACTCGTGCAAATGCTCCTCTAGCGTTTGAATGTGAAGCATTGCCAGTTCTATCTGTATGTTCTTGTGCTTGCTGTGCCCCAACCGATTCACTTGGGTTAGTACTGGCTACAGGCACAGACCCACCTAACATCCAAAAAGACTGGCATTTAACCATTATCATCAACCAAAGTAACAACAGAAGGAAAAATGAACACGCCAGGCAGTTATCCCAGATGCATCAATTATTTATTTATTCTTTCAAGTCAAACCGGAAGAGAGACCCATACAACATATGCAAAAGAGATAATTATTTATAACAGAAATAGTGGAGGGAAATCACAAGCCACAGGGACAGAAAAAACTCTCTCCTGATTCAATTATTTAACTTTAAATTGACACCCCCTATTCTGCTTGTTCTGATCTATTTAATATGACAATACTACCTCAGCTCTAAATAATTCCCAATCCCAATATATGCTTGCATCTGGCACAAAGTTTAGTATAAAACCATAAATTGATAAAACCAGATCCCAATCCGTGCTTACTAACTGCATCAAGTTTAGCATACCCCCATAAATTGCTAAAAGCAAGCGTCATGAATTCTTAGATCTAACTCTGAATCAACACGCCCACCCTGCATGTTCTGATTGATAATATACCAGATAAGACATCAGATCTAAACCACCCCCGATCTGCACTTCTAAACTGGCTCTTACAACAATTTGGTAATTCAAGCTAGAGGTTGTGACAAATGAAACTTTTAACTGACACATTCACCTTACATGTATTGATTACTCAGTCTGCTAAGTTAGGACTCCAGTCTACACAATATCAACACTACTCGACTCTCAGAACTCGTGTTTCCATAGTTCCACCATTAACTAACTTAAGGTATGACGATAGCTGAACAGACCTTCGGTACATAACAAAGCAAAAAATGAAATTCACACACCGATAATGCTCCAAGAGGAAAACTGAATCAACAGAGGAAAGCATTACTCACTTGTACGGATATGGACATCAGCATCTCTTGGGTGTAGAACAGAGCCTTGCGAACCAAGACTAGAAAACATCTGACCCATTTGGACAGATCTTGGCCCTGGAAAAAACGGAACAGGCTGGACAGAAATTAGTTAGCAAATGGATAAACAGGATACATGCCTTCTCTATTTATTAATTCTAAATTAAGATTTAAAAACTCACAGGAACCATTAGAGGGTTTGGCCCAGATGGAGAAATAAAAACAGCCGGTCCAGAATTTACAACCGCTTCTGACTGAAAATAGTAAATGGGTCAGTGCAGAAGTACAAATACAAAATCATTTCCAATCTGAAATGAGGTAAACATAGTTGTCACAGAAACCTACAGGTGCGGGATTGATACGAAGTGTCATTGTGGTGCGACCAAGTTCTAGAAGTAATGAACCAAGACTCTGGAGGAGAACACCTTGTCTCATTGCACTCTGTTGAAGGTTCCTCCGTGTTGTGGAGTCACTTACATTCCCAAGATCTCCCAATTGCGTCGAGAGTTGCTAGAATGATAACACGATTTCAAATTCCAGACTTCAAACACAGGTAAGTGATGTAAAAATTGATAATTACAGTAACTTAATATATATAAACAGACAACTGAATCAACAAGTAAACCTGTATCAGCCAAATACAAAATTTTCATACCGGAATCCTTAGACACGTCATAACACACAATACATTAATTCAGCCCTTTATTCATATTGAAGTGCCACATCATAACACGCAATACATTAATTCATTTTGACGCCGCGTTGAAGTTAACACATTCTAACGTCAAATTCAGTTTTGTAAGTAAATAGGTTACTCACTATAAACATAAAATCTTTTATACAGCTCATTATCCAATAAAATAATAAAACCGGGTATACCAACATGGCATCATTTGAATAGCTAGAATTTAAAATATATAATGACGAAAATATCTGAGGTCCGCTATCAAAGGGAATAGGCAAAGAACTAAATAAACGGCATTCTCAGCTGAACAAGAATAAACAAAAACAGCTTGCTAAAATGATAAGGACTACTAGCATTTTGCATCAGCTACTTGAAACCCAGAAGGCTTTGAAAGATGCAACTTACAGATAGCAATTCTCCAGCCAGGTCAACAAGAAGTTGTCTAGTAGAGTGCATGGTTTCAGCTAGCAATGCTGCAGTAGGAAGTACATGATGTGCAGAAGTTGAACCAGGCTGGCTTTCCTGGCTTTGTGTACCACTAGCATGAGCACTTCCTGCAGTTCCAGGGTCAATGTTACCCACCGTTTGTGCTGCAAAAGAAGAGAACTGGGGGTAAATCTTAACAGAAAAAACTACAAAATGGATGCTATCGCAGATTGAAAGCACAGTCAAACCATTTCCATTGAAGCCTTCCCTCCTAAACGAGTCCCTCATAAGGTTAATGTACTGAGAAATTGTACTCACGGAATCAGGGATGACCTGCAAAAGATAAGAGTATGTTAGTGACATTACATCCTTACCAGGCATGCGATGAGGATGAAAGACAACGCAAAGTTACATTTGGCATTGATGATCCAACTGCCGCTTCAGGGAAATGCAGAGAAGCCTGCTGCTGATCAAGTTCGACCCTGACATCATTTGGGAATGAAGATTGCATAGGTTCTGAAGGTCTGGTATCAGAAGGTGCTGATCCACCCTGGCATTAAAATAGTTAATCCCAAATAAGTTCCTGAAGATCTGATCTAAAGAAGTATTTTGGGAATGCTGGATTACCTGAACTTGTGGGCTGGTCAACATGCTCTGGAGAATCTGCCAGAAGAAGAATAGAGGCAATTTGAACAAAACCTCAGTCATATATGCTAAATATAGATATTCTTGAATTAGAACAAGTAGATTATATGGAGCATGTTGAATTACCTGGGCAATGCTAGAGAATTCACTCCCCTGGTCCAGATCTACAGCCTCAAGCACAATACTGCGAACCGTGCGACCATGACGACGAGTTGAATTTGATACACTAGCTGAAATATTTTGACAGTTCATAAAGGAACAGAAGTTGCTATTTCCAATAAAAAAGAAGTTTGTATTCAGACTGAGAACATGGAAGTGTGAGTCCTAAGATACAAAATGAAATCATATTCCCTACTGTACTGTGCCTGGTTAGTCTACCTATGCCACAGGCTGTAACAGTAACTGCGGATGTTTACAGATTATCATCCAAAATGACCATACGATAAGGGCAACAAGCTCACACCTCAGAGTACTTGCAGAATGGTCAGATGAAACAGATCTTTCATGATTAAGAGTTTGAGTTTGACAAAGAAGAACCAGAGAAGACAGATTCGGAGGACAGATTACGAGGATGATGAAGATGAAGTGGTGACTGCACGCACCTATGTGAATGAGGACTAATCCATGATTGTCATGGAATGGGACTGGAAGCATGCTTCAGATTGGCTGCTTGCGCACTTGATGGCAACATGCCATTTATCTTATTATTAGGATATGTCTGTTTGAACTGAACTGCAATTTAGGCTTTTAGCTGCTATTTTGCTTGCTGTGTGAACCTTTTGCTATGGTGTGAGCTGAATTTTAGATGCTATTTCAGTTGCCTATGTATTATGTTTCCTACTTTCCTGTGCATATTATTCAAAAACAGCCAAATTTTAAAAAAACTTAAGCACCCATTGCTCTAAGCTTTGGCCTTTCAGTTCGCTTAAGCTTGACAATTTTTTGAACATTACTATTTTGCAACTAAACAACCGTATGTGCCAGCAATCACAATGACACATAGGTCACAACACCTGCTTCACTGCACTGTTATAGAATGGTCACTAGCTCTGTCCAGAAACAACAAAAACAAGAATAACATAATGAAGAGATTCAACATATAGCACGTACTGCAGTTATGACTAGAAAACTATTTCCATCTTTAGAAGCTTACAAAGTATTCAAGCACTCCAAACTAAAAAAGACTAAATAGCACAGATACAAAGATAACCATGTATCTTAAAAAAAAGGTTTCAATTAACAAAACATTCATACTGTACAATTGAAAAATTCCACATACCTTCATTTCCTGCATTTCCTGATGCAGCTGGCTGGCCTGGTTGTCTAACAACAAGATGCAACGTATGGCCATCTTCAACATCTAAAAACTACTGTTAAGGAGTAACATTTACAGGGCTGAATCTAAATACAACGTAACACACGACACATATAACATTTTGTTGGCATGATCCAATGGAGACTTTAGTAGGGTTTAGGAACTTCTCATGACAGGAGTGAAGACATGAGTATTCATATTCATGGCTTTGCATAATGGTACAGACAGAAACATAAAAGAAATTTGCTGCTGCACCAGAAGACGCATCCATGTTATAAGTGTATACCAAAACAATTCCAAATGGAGCATCATAAATCCCCAACAATGTGACAAACTTCCTCTAAAAATCTTGTGAAACTAACGACAGAAAACCGTAAATGGAATAAATACTCCATTAAAATACTCAATAGTAACCTGATTTTCTTATGATATTGTTCGTTCGCAATGTGCGAATATTCAACGGCAAACAGCCAGACATATTATGCATTGGATGAAAGATGCAAGTGGAGGCAAGGGAATGGGCATTGGCAGGCGTAAATGTGTCCAACAGCTTTTGCAAGTACGAAGAATGTAACATGAGGGCTAAGTTGTCTGGCATTCATAGCCTAGATCCTAGACTTCTAATGTAACTATCTCATTTCTATTAATGCATCGAGGAACAAAGTTTTGCATTTTCTCAAGAGAAAATAATGTGCACTGGATTGCATCTAATGATAACCTCCATCAGAAATGACATCCATTGATCAAGTAAACAATAGTTAAGACAAGAAATATAAGAATGCAAGTCAAAAGTACATGAGGATACGATAAGCAGAGAGAAGTTCATCATCCTTCAAGACTCTCCCACGACAAATCAGACGTTGTTGTTCAGACAATACTCCAGTTACGGTAGCTATTTTATCCTTTAGCAGAGGAATTGGCACCTGTAATAGGACAAAAGATTAACAAGATTACACAATTTGACATGTTTTGAGTAAATAGGAATAGAACCCACTATTTGAAAAATATTTCAACGCGTCGTCTATTTTGGAGGCTTTAAGAAGGATGAAAGGAGGCAAGACCTACGCTAAGATACCACGGAATGTCATGTGGTGGGCCTTGAAGAAACACAAAGTCCCAATAAAGTACATTACCCTCATCAAGGGCATGTATGATAATGTTGTGACAGGTGTCCGAACAAGTGATGGCGACACTCGTGACTTTCCAATTAAAATAGGACTACACCAAGGGTCAGCTTTGAGCCCTTATCTTTTTGCTTTGGTGATGGATGAGGTCACAAGGGATATACAAGGAGATATCCCATGGAGTATGCTCTTTGAGGATGATGTGGTGCTAGTCGATGATAGTGGGGGGGTGATCTTTACTTCCAAGGTTTCGACCCTTTCTTCCATTCCCTCCCACGTAATCCCCTCCCACCTAGTTTTACGAGTTTCTTCCTAAAAACCACATGCACATTAACTCAATCCCCCCTCTCCTCGATCCCCCCTCCCCCACATCCTACACTATTAACCTATGTTTTTAAGGTGTCGCCTAAGCGTCGCCTAGTCGTCGCCTAAGCGTTAAGGCGCCCCAGGATGGCAAGGCGTCTACCCCGCCTTAGACAGACATGAGGTGTACGGCTGTGGCTGCCCTAGTTCTGGCTGCTCCTGGGGCTTGGAGATGACGGCCCCGCTGTCTCCCGGCACCATGAAGAGGAGGGAGGACTGGGGGCTCCTGGGGCTTGCTGCTGTGAGGGAGAAAGGTGGGGCCATGAAGAGGAGAGGGGACTGGAGGAGGGAGGGAGGACCAGAATGGTGTGGCTTCGTGGCGGCTGTGGTGGGAAAGAAGGGAAGGAGATAGTGGAATTAGGTCACGGGGGTGTATATGGCCACTAGATGGGCTTTTGGGCCACTGGGAGGTGCATAAGTAGTGGCCCATCTCTCAGCCATTGCTCTTTTTCTAGTATTAATATGTGCAGACCTATTAATAACTCTATTCCTGCAATGTTTAAGGCGTCGCCTTGCCTCGCCTTGGCGCTTAGGCGTCAGAGCGGCCCTCCTCCGCCTTATGACGCTTTACCGCCTTAAAAACATAGCTATTAACTCAATCAAATTAAATCTTACCAAAACCTCAATTAAATCAAAAATTTCCTTGCCTTCCCCTACCCATACCCATACCCAAATCAAATCAAATCTTACCAAAACCTCAATAAATTAGAACTTCCTTTGCCTTCCCCTAATCATACTCCAATCAAATCAAATCTTACCAAAATCTAGAATATGATGGGTGTAAGATTTATGTCGGGCAATATTGATGTTGAACCACTAGAATATGTATGCCCCCGTTGCAACAACACATGGGCAATTAGCAAGTAGTAAGTTAGTTGTGGAGACAGACTTTGGAATCAGAAGGTTTAGGCTTAGTAGAACCAAAACTGAGTATACGAAGTGTGGTTTCAGTACTACTAGGCACGAGGAAGGGCCTTGATGGGCAGGTGGTACCTCACAAGGACACCTTTCGATATTTGGAGTCAATGCTGCAGAAGAATGGTGATATCAATGAAGATGTGAGCTATTGAATCAAAGCCGGATAGAAGTGGCGCCAAACTTCTGGCGTCCTCTGTGACATGAGTGCCACAAAAACTGAAAGGCAGATTCTATGGAACCGCGATTAGACCAGCGATGTTGTATGGCGCAGAATGTTGGTCAACTAATAGATGACATGTCCAACTACTAGGTGTAGCAGAGATACGCATGCAGAGATGGATATGTGGCCACAAAAGAAGGGAGCGGTCTGAAATGATGATATACGTGATATAGTTGGGGTACCACCAATTAAAGAGAAGCTTGTCCAACATCGTCTGAAATGGTATGGGCATATACAACGCAGGCCTCCAGAAGTGCCGGTAAAGAGTGTTGATAATGTCCAGAGAGGTCAAGGTAGACCAAACTTGACATGGGAGGAGTCCGTCAAGAGAGACCTGAAGGAGTGCAATATTACCAAAAAACGAGCCATGGATAGGAGTGCATGCAAGTTAGCTATCCATGTGCCAACATCATGACTAGGTTTTGAGATTTTATGGGTTTCAACTCTAACCTACCGCGGCCCATGGCCATGGCACCAGGAATGAGGAAGAGGAAGTTCAGGACGGACATTGGATCTTTACTAGTTTATGATCATTCATTCATAATCAGTACAGGATACATGATGCCCCTTTTATAGAAAAGACGCGACTTGATGCCTAAGAATAGAATCCCAACTTTCCTAACAAATCATATCTTTATCTTCCGAACTAAACCAGTCTCTTTCAAAATTAAATAGATATCCATACTGACAAAATAGCCTACTGTCATCATCTCCACAATTAATTGACTACGAACATATGGTACTGTTACACATGAACAGTAAGGGATGAGTGAAAGACTGCTATAAAAAATACCCTTTATGCAGCAAAGGCATCATCCCATATGGAGCACAGGACATGGTGCTTCATTTCTGCTGTGGGAAATGCTTGGGACACGAAAGGCATCGACAATTTAGCATAGTCGAGCTGATTACTTAGTACTCGGGTAAATGACATTTCAATGTGTGCAGCTCAGCTCTGTGCTGAACCTCAATGCAGAGGGGGCAGGCTGAACACATTCAGACTGCAATTCAAAAAAATATCTAAGCAAGTGAGAATCACTCCTAAGGTTCACCCATCATACTCCTTATGACACATATAATTTCGTTGGACTTGGACATCATTTTACTTAGCAGATGCCTTGATCAAAACTTCCTCAAAAATATATGTTCTGGCAAAAGCACTCACAATAAACTAAGAAAATATACCATGATGACAGTATGAGATCTTTTGGAGAATATTCTGAATCAGACACCATAAGAACCCTATGAACAACACATAACACTACCAAATCAAGAGTCTTAGATAATAAGAGGGAGAGGGACTAGTTGCAACTTCTAATGTTTGGCATAAAGGCATAGTATTAAATGGCATCCAACTAACACATTGCTTAATGAAATATGGATGTGCTGGTGTGTTCTCAAAATTACTAACGGGAGAAATTTGCAACAGTGATTTCACTGAGAAAAAATAGGAGGACGTTGCAGGAATCAGACTGATTGTGAACAAATATTGTATGGAAACGGCTAAGGGTTTCCAGAGTACAGCAGAAAACCACACAAACAACACATCGTGTGTTCAAAGAGAGCAACTTTATAACCATAGTTTCTGATACGAGCATGAATTATCAACTTACACATTTATTCACACGCAAATTGTATGTTTGGGAATCCAAAGTCTTGATTTTGATCTCTATTGTAGTCTCGGAACCCTCAGCGCAGTGTGACATTTGCACATCTGAAGAATTACACTCCATAATCTCCTGCGATGATGACAGAAACTGAGTTACTAGAAACGCCAACCGACAATTTGATCATGCGAAGTGTGAGTTTAGTTTATTCATCCAATGGACCAGTGGAAGGGAATCAAGCAAGATCCTTTCAGATGTAAACTCGAACGTGCACTGGAAAAATCATTCAGCAAGTACTCGTCAAGAAACAGTGCTCATTATATTGTCACAATATACCCAATCTACGGCAAGTACTCATCCAATACTAAAATCGGGGAAAAAATTGAACAGACAGAGGATGCAAGAGGGAGGAGGGAGGAGGGTGAGGGGGGGTGTCACGGAGGACGGAGGGCTACCTGCCTATGGACTGGTCGCCGGCGTAGCTCCGGGCGGCGGCGTTGCTGGGCGGGAGAGGGAGGCGCCGCTGGGCTCCTGTTCCGGCGGCGGGGCAGCGGAGGCTTCGGCCGGCTGGGCACGCCGCAGCGGAGGGCCGGCAGTAGCGGCGGCGGGCCGGCGGCGACTAGGAACCCTAGCGGTCGCACTCTGGGAAAAGGCCTCTCTCTCTCTCTCTCTCTCTGGTCATTCGATCGGGAGGGAGGCGCCCTCTTGGTTCGCTCGCTCTAGCGAATAGGGCTGCAATTATCCCCCCCTGCAAGGGCCGAAGACCCGCACGCCGAGGGCCTCCTCGCGAGAGCCATTCCTGGCCGTCAGATCACCACACAAAGAACTATGGTCCGATTGGGCTGGTATCTACTTTGTTTCACTACCGCGGCACCCGCTTGTTCCTGACTCCCGAGCAGCGCTACGCATCAGCCGGATGATAAATCGGATTGCGTCGGGCCGGCCGCCTTGACAGCCGTTGGATGGCACACGGGAGAGTCGTCCGATCTTTTCTACGTCAGCCGCGTAGTTGCGCCCCGGCTGTTTTGCAACATGGATCATATTGCGCTCGAGTCTCTGTAAAATGAGTCGTGTTGCCCGTCTAGCCGTTTTCTACTGTTGCAACAGAGGTGATGTTGTCATGACCACTCTGTAACACCGGTGGTCTTGCGAACGTTGACCCTGTCTGCAATAGAGATGATATTGTGGTGCCCACTCTACAACACCGATGGTGTTGCAACGTTGCCCCATGTCTGCGACAGAGGTGATGCTGTGATGGCCACTCTGCAGCACCACAACGCATGTGACAACTCCAGAAGCATGTTGTTGTCGTAGTCGTTTCACCGTCGCCATTGCAACATAGCGGTGTAGAAAAACGCTCGCAGGTTGCAGCCTCCTCCCTCTGGCTTACCGCACCGGCCACGGTCATGGGACAACTTTGCCCTCACCGATGGGATCAAGCGATTGGGGAGAGGCATTGCCGCATTGGGTGGCCGAGGTAGGGACGAGGCAGCGATGTGACGGGATTGGATGGTCAGGACGAAAAGAAAAGGAAGAGAGAGTGTGCCCAATGGCGGAGAGTCAAGAGGGGGTAGAGCAATGGAGAGTGTTTAAATGGTCGAGGGAGAATGTAGTAGAAGAGAAGGATGGTAATGTGTGGGTCGGCTTCGTGGGGACGTGTGGCACACGTAGGAGGCGTCCGACGCATACCGCTACAAGCATTGTGTTTGTCCACATTTGCTTGCAACAAGGTCCATGTTGTAAACTAGGTGGTTTGTTCACGTTGCGCTCTGCATCGTACGATCAAAGTTGGATCAGGTGCCCACGAAGACGACTTATGTGTGATAGTCATCAGTCAATTGAGGGGAAGCTTTTCCCCGTTTTCCCTGATTGCTATTGTGCCCGCTTTCTACAAGTCATGTCGAAACTCATGCACTGAGGTACCTCTCTACCCCTCTCTCCTCCCGATTTTTCCTAGCTTCATGATTTCACATCTCTATCGCCCTTCCATTAGTGACCATCGCTAGGCATTGCGCTGCTTCTTCATCATGCCATGTCATTCTTCAACCTTCCCATGCACTCTTCAACCCTTCTCGCGCTTATCCCTCCTCCTTAGATGCCACCCCTCAGCCGCCTCCACGTCGTCCTCCCTCCCGGCTTTTGCATCTACGTGCCCTGTGAACCATCTCGATAAACAAGTCGGACATCGAACCACCCTACGTGATGGAGCCCTTCCTTCTCGTGTCTTTACTTTGTCATACGAAAGCCTTTCTCGCACTCTCGTTCTCACCATGTTCTCAATGGCAACAGTCCGCATGTTCACCCCGCAAACCGAAAGTAAGCCAGGGGGCTTTGCGGAGTCCGGACCTCCGCCACGCAGGACTCCAACACCCTGCGCACCTAAAACCGAGTCTGAGCCCGCTCATTTGTGGCAGTCTGCTATGTTTCGGTGCTAAAAACCCCTCCCTCCCCCCTCTTTACTCTAATCGATGTAATCTAATATGTCTCCAACGTATCTATAATTTTGATTGTTTCATGCTATTATATAATAATTTTATATACTTTATATGTCATTTCACTTTTGGGAACTAATCTATTAACCTAGTACCCAATGCCAGTTTCTGTTTTTGGCTATTATTTTATTTCGCAAAAAATCAATACCAAACAAAGTCCAAATACAACGAAAATTTACGATGATTTTTTCTATACCAGAAGGGACCCTCAAAGGTTCAGGAGAAGACTAGATGATGTACGCGAGAGCCAAAAGCTCACACAACGCCACCTGAGCTTGTGGGCCCCATGGAACTCCGTTTGACCTAAGTCCACTTCTATAAATTCCTTAAATCGCAAAAACATCATAGCGAGACCCAAAACAATTATTCTGTCACCGCAAGGCTTTGTTCTTCCGCGATCTCATATGGAGGCCTCCACCGATACTCAGCCGGAGGGTGAATCGGCCATGGAGGGCTTTACATGAATCTTGCTGCCCCTCCAATGATGCTTGAGTAGTTCCTACAGGACCTATGGGTCCATAGTGATTAGCTAGATGGCTCTCTCCTTCTCTCTCATTCGTTATGATCTTCAGCGGGTGCAAGTATTTGCTCTTGTGTGTGTAGGTATTGTCGACGATCGTTTGCATGAGTCTCCTGTTGGTTCGATAACCGTGGTTCTCTACTGAGGGAAATACTATCCGTTACTATATTGCTTCACCCTTCCTCTTCGGGGAAATCCCAACGTAGCTCACAAGTAGCATCACCATCCACCATTCTCGTACTTCTCACTTCCTCCGCCGCATGGACTCGTACATGGGTGCTCCGGAGAAGGTAGTTGCCCACAAGGTCAAACTCGGTGACACAGCAAGCCCGTCGTCTTAAAGCGAAGGCAAAGGAGGGGCGGGCGATGAAAAGAAGGGTGTTGGGTAGGCAGGCGGTACCGGGGACAGGGTGCAGGGCCGATTGAGGCCTTAGATGTGTGGCACCACCACCGTCGTCGTCCATGCACGTGTTGCCTAGCTAAAGCAATATGAGCCTCCCTACATCTACATCGCCAAGCAGCTCGACCAGAAGTCCCCGACCTCCGCCATTGGGAGCATGCGCCTTATTTGCGTTAACGTCAACACGACACCACTCCATTTCGCAGACTCTCCATTGTCGCAGGTTGTTCATGCATGTACCTCAGGTGTGGATTAGCTTAGTGTCCGCTCTTTGTTCATGGATATGTCCCCACCGAGCGAGACGGAGTATGACAATGAAGACAGGCGGCTGTTGGAGATGGTCCACGACGACGGAGGCTGCTATGAGGACAAGGAAGTGGATGACTCGGAGCCGGCGGTGCATGCACAACAACATGGCACATACGCCCAACAGCCGGATTCATACAACTGCCAGCAAAAACAGGATATCGATGGTGACCTTGATCGGGAGGAATAGCCGTCCGATCATAGAAGGGGTAGAGGAGAAAGCTGCAACAAGAGGGAGGATGAATTGTTGTGCGACGTGTGGTTGGCCTCCTGTGTGTGCAACTTGTTCTTGAAGGTGGAGAAGAAGAACCCAGTCCTCATGCATTGTTTGTTGAAGTTTAATGGGGAACTCAAGTGGCAACTATCCATTGCCAAATCTACCAAGACCGCTAGCACCGGCTGTTGGGAAACATAGTAGAAAACAAAATAAATCATACTACGATCATGATCTCAAGAACACTATGAAGATGCATTAGAGATTTAGATCAAAACGTTACCAACTTCGAGTTGCAGCGTAAGAATAGTTGGTCTAGATTGTTGATTAAGTCCCTTGAACCGTTCAAGAACGGTCCCTCGAATCAAAGACCGAAAGCACAACCTCTCTATGGATTACACGCGTTCGGGCTGTCCGATCCGGCAGCGCTTTAATGTCCAGATCTAATCGTTGTTACATAATTAGAGGGAGACAAAAACCTCATGTGCCTTCTTTATTATGAGGATTAGAGAGAACTAGAACTAACACTAATCTAGATCAGGTCTAAATTAGAACTAGCTTAACTAGAGGAACTAGAGAGAAAACTTGTACCTGCAAAGGTCAAAAACCCTAGTACATAGGTGTAAGGGAGAGGAGGGGGTGGCCGACTTGGGGAAGGGGCACCCCTCCTCCTGCGTCGGCCAAGGAAGGAGGCAGAGTCCGACTCCACCTCCCAATTCGGCCTCCCCTAGGGCTGTAAATGTTTTACTTTTTTTGGTCCACTGTACAGAATTCATAAAATTTCATGTCAATGAAAAAAAATCACCATGCCAAAAAAAAGTAAAATTGCTATCCTCTTAATAATAAAACCGCCATCCTGTTCAAAATAAAAATGCCTTGCCAATAATAATAATAATCCCATGATCTCAATAATAAAATGCCATCATATTAATAATAAAGCTGTCACCCTCCTAATAATAAATTTCCATGCTCTAAATCATACAATTTCCATCCTCTTAGTAATAAAAAAATGTCATGTTACTAATAACAAAAATGCCATGCTCTTAATAATAAAACTTTTATCCTCTTAATAATAAAAATGTCATGTACTGATTATGAAAATTGCATGCTCTAATACTAAAACTGCAAGGTGAGAAATTAAAAAATATATAGAAATTGCCATGCTACATATAATAAAAATGCACATAGCAAGTAGGAAAAAAAAACCTCTAAAAATAAGGATTTTTGTTCCTTTAAAATGGAAAAATCAAGATTTTTGAAGAAGAAATCAAAAATAATAACAATCAAATTAGAACAAAATTATTCTTTAAATACACATAGAAGTTTGATCGCACATGTTCACAACCATCCACTTAGTACAGTGGTAAGTGCATCTGACCAGTAACGACTCTAGCAATAATATGTGGCATCGGCTCTGCGCCGAGATTCGTGCGGAGGTAGGGAAGCCGTTCACTAGGGTTGTCCTCTTTGCGAACATTTTCGAATACATGATAAAAAATCATCATTTTTTAATACATGGTCAACAATTTTATAAACATTATAAACATTTTTAAATGCTTGATTAACATTTTTCACTTACTTATGCACTATTTTTCAAATGCTTGATTACATTTTTCAAAGACACCAAATTTTGAAAAAGTGAACATGTTTGAAAAACTAACATTTTATGAAAACACAAAGTTTTTTGGAAAAATTACGAATTTTGTTTTGAAATTTCAAACATTTTCGAATAATTTTTTACATTCCAAACATAATGGAAAATTGTGAACAATTGTTGAAAAGCACAAAAAAATGGAATTAAGAACACAATTTTAAATTCCAAACATTACTTGAAAATTGTGAAAACATATTAAATAATATGAATGTTTTTTGAACCTTTTTGGAAAACACATAATAATTTGAATTTCAAAACTTTATTTAAAATACGAACTAAATATGGAAAATATGGACATTTTTAGAAAACATGAACATTTTTTCTGAAATCCGAAATATTTTTCAAAAATTCATTTTTTTAAAGACAAGAAAATGAGAAAGAGACAGATAAAACAAAAAAACAAAGCCCGCTAAAACCTAGTGAAAAATCATTTAGAAAATAAAAAACGACAACTGTTCAGGACCCTTCGACAAAGTTGAAAGTTCCGAAAATCGGATTAAAATTGTATCGTGCAGAGAGTTCTGTTTGCAGTTCCGCCCATTAGCACAGTTAAAAGAACAAAGGGATCGTGCGGGATCTGTTCCTAAGACCACCTGGCTATAGTGCAGTGCTACTAGCGACTAAGTAGTCATCAAATTTCTATTATTCTAATAGGGAGCGACCAACTTGAACAAAAAGACCCGGGTTCTCACATGCTTTGTAGGATTTCTTGCTTTTTTTTCTTGTTTTTGTCCAGTTTTTCTTCGTTTCTTTCTCCCTTTTTACTGGTTTCTTTCTTTTCTTTGGTTTTTCTTGTTTTCAATAGCCTTTTTATTTTCTTTTCTTTTCAATAGCTTTTTCTTGTTTTCAATAGCTTTTTTCTTTTCTTTTCTTTTTTCTACATTTTCTTCGTTTTTTATCTAACTTTCTTTTTGTTTCTCCCCGGGTTTTTGTTCTTTTTCTACACAGTTTTGGTGCATATGTAATACATTTTTAATACACATTTAACATTTTTAAAATACCTGGTCAATATTATTTTAATACACGGTCAACATTTTTATACACATTTAACATCTTTTAAATGCTTGATAAACATTTTTAAAATATTTTTCAACATTGTTCTCAAATGCTTGATTAACAATTTTATGTACATCATAAAAAAATCATTATTTTTTAACACATTTTCATAATTTTTTGTATACACATTTAGAAAATTTCATCCTTGTAGTTTTTTTTTAAAATGCATGATTAACAGTTTTTAAGTAGCTATTTTACATTTTCAAATGCTTGATTAACATTTTTATATACATGATCAAGTTTTTAAATCAGTTCTTTAATACATGGTCAAATATTTTCATATACACATTTAACATTTTTTCATGCTTGATTAACATTTTTTCAAATACTATTCCACATTTTTCAAATTATTGATTAACATTTTTTAATACATGATAAAAATTATCATTTTTTAATACTTGGTCAACAGTTTTATAATATTTAAACATTTTTAATGCTTGATTAACATTTTCCAATTTATTTTTCAACATTTTCCAAATGCTTGATTGCATTTTTCAAAGACAAGTTTATTTTTTTCAATACATGATCAACCTTTTTTCTATAGACATTCAACATTTTTCAAGTACAAGTTAATATTTTCAATACATGGTCAACATTTTTTATTTACACATTT
The DNA here is from genome assembly GCA_034509565.1 of Triticum monococcum. Classification (NCBI taxonomy): domain Eukaryota; kingdom Viridiplantae; phylum Streptophyta; class Magnoliopsida; order Poales; family Poaceae; genus Triticum; species Triticum monococcum. The sequence goes on along the minus strand of CM067843.1, from coordinate 56,884,031 downwards.
AACATTTTTCAGATACAAGTTTAACATTCTTCGAGCACTTTCAACATTTTCAAATGCTTGGATTAACATCTTTTAAATACATGGTTTACATTTTTTCTATACACATTCCGCATTGTATTTTTTTGTATGGATGAGAAACATTTTTTCTATACACATTAAACATCTTTTAAATGTTTGATTAACATTTTTTGAAATGTTTGTAAAGTATTTTTTGTAGTATAGAATATCTAGAAATATAAATAATGTAAACAGAAACAAAAAACGTAAAAAATGAGAATATGGCATGTGGCCTGTGATTAGCGACGCGATGGGCCGGCCCAATATGGAGCTCGCCTTCAGCGAGACTTCCTCTCATCTCATTGTAGGCGAGACATATCAACGCCAGGATTCACCTCATGCCTTGTATGTATATAATTTGGACTGGTACATTGATGGGTTGCTTCTTGTATGAGAGTCTCATCTATTCCGTGTTCCTCCTATGAACAGATATTAGCCAAAATCAAACCCAACAAGGCAACAATAGAGATGAGGAGAAATCGATCGGCATGGTTTCGGCAGCGAGGAGAACACAATTGCCTCGTACTTGAGAAACACAATAGAAAAGAAAAAAAGTCGTCATACGATCACGATCCCAAAAACACTGTGAAGATGCATTAGATGTTTAGAACGAATAGTTTCGGCTGCCAGAGAACAAAGACCTGTTTGTCAAGCCCTTGAGCAAAGAGCGAAAGTTAATTCCATTTCATACTTGATACTTGGGAAAGGGGATATGGATGGTAAAGCTGGTGTTGATACAATATATAGGTGCCATGATCTAAACATGTAGTCTGAATTTGTTTTCATATGTTGGTGGTTCAGATTACTTCTCTTCTACCATGGCATATTCAATAGTGGTAAATTGTACGCATCAATAGGTGCAAAACTAACATCTCACTTTCAGTGATAGGGCTTACGTTTGAGTGCCCTAATCATAAAAAAGGATGGTACATATCCCATTTTCTTAGATTATCTGAATCACCCTCAAACAATTTTTAATGCTGCACTGTGGATTTTTTTTCTATTATTATACTAGCAAAAACATGACGGCCGAGTAATATGTTTACACATCAAGTCGTCATAGTTTGATTTAGTATGATGTGCATCTTACAGTTCATGAAGAAGATGCTAAAAAGGAGATCATGGTTAGTTAGCAAACATATTTACCTTTTATTTTTTGGGATGTCAACTTATTTACTTTGATTAAGGCATAATAAACTAAGCAATTTTCGAGTGCTTAGTTGGTGCAGTCTAACTGTGAAGTTTTTTTTTTCTAATTTACTATTCATATTGCAGGTTACTTCCCTCACACTAAACAATGCGAAGGTACATGGATTTATTTTTTTGGAGTTTGTCACATGTCTTACTGCTAATAATGATGATGCGCATCCTTTCGTTGCTTAAATTTCACAACCATTCCGCTGTACTTCCATGTGTTTGTGTTCCATGCGTGTAGATTTCTGGTAAAGAGCATGTACTATGGATTCATAAAAAGATTACTTTGCAATTTTATAATCCGTATGGTCGATAGTTGATCACTGAAACTGTGAACATTGTTCTGAAAATCATAAACAATTTTTCAGGGACAAAAATTATAATCGTTATTGTCTCTTACGACAAAAAATATTTTCTTAATCACACTGAAGAGTTCCCTGGTTTCATAGTTTTACTCAAATTTCACAAAGATATTGTTGTAACTGCTATCTAGGTACACCCTAGATCCCACAAAGAACCAAATTAGGTATGCAAAAGTGCTACATTTGATCTAATGTTCCCTGGTACATTCTGTATTTGTGTTTATGCAAAATCCTAGATTTTATCTGCCAAGTTACTTAACCATTGAGGAAGGCAATGCTATCATCCACTCGATGCAACTTTTGTTATTCCATTCCCTCTAAAGGATCTCATTCACAAAGATCTTACTATCGTGTATCGTTGAATATGAATGCCTCATGAAATTACTTTGTAATAAATCAGTTGGTTCCATGGGTAATATTATATATAACCTGATTATTCGCCTACCGTCCAAAAGTTGAATGATATAACTAGGAGGATCGACCTTACGTATGTACCATTACAATGATGTATTATTCTTCTAAAGTATTGTTGCCAAAGTTGAATGATATAACTAGGAGGATCGACCCTACTTATATACCATTACAATGATGCATTATTCGAAAGTATTGTTGCCAAAGCAGGATAATTTGTTCATTATTTTGTTGATCCTATTAGGAGATATAGTTTGCTAAGTAAAACAACAATTTTAAGCAATATTTCCCGCAGCAACGCGCGAGGAATCATCTAGTTAATAATAAAACGGTCACCCTCCTAATAATAAAATGCCATGTTATTAAAAGAAAAATGCCATGCCTTAATCATAAAACTGCCATCCTCTTAGTAATAGAAAATGTCATGTTACCAATAACAAAAATGCCATGATCTTAATAGTAAACTCTCATCCTCGCGAACCAACCTGTGGTTGGATGGTTAGAGGGATAGTGGTATCCCCAGCCCACCAGGGTTCAAGTCCTGGTGCTCGCATTATTCTTGGATTTATTTCAGAATTTCCGGCGATGCACTTTCAGTGGGAGGAGACGTTCCCGTCGACGATGAGGCGCCTACGGTGACTTCGTAAATCTCAAGATGATATGCTGGCTCAGTATTTCGAAGGTGCTCATAGGGGTAGGGGGGCGTGTGTGCATTCATAAGGGTGGGTGTATGCGCTCCACTCTCGCCGCTCCCCTGTCGGGGTCGGCTTGACTTTGTTGATGATAGTCGAAAAGGTCTTCATGCCCGTGCCCTAAGGACCAGCGCCTTGGAACCCAAGTTGTCACCGTTGAACCATTGCATAGACTGAAGCACCTGACACCAAAATTCGCCACATGACGAAAAACCCTATCCTCATCGTCATAAGGAGATGACAGAAATCTACATCAAAGCTCGGTCGACTATGTCCACACAGGAGAACTTGAGGAGGATTAGAGCCCGATAAAGCGCCGCCATTCGTCCAAGCGTCACACTTGTGAGGACTAAAAAAGTCCCAACCTAAAGTAATAACCATGGTGGAGGCATGATGTCGCTTGAACTACATCGGTATTTCCCCAAAGAGAAAGGGATAACGCAACACAGCTACGGTAGGTATTTGCCTCAGTTATGAAACCAAGATATTAATCTAGTAGGAGGGGTTATCAATCCATTTTTCGGGTAACGGCGTCAGAAATTGTGAAGTTGACGGGATAAAATTTTATGATAGCTTGGATAAATAGATCTCAAATAAACGTGAAATAAAAGATGCAAATAAAAAGTGCAATAAGGTATTTTTGGGTTTTTGGAATAATAGATCTGAAAATAAATACAAATAAAAATAGATCTCAAAGGAAAATAATAGATCGGAAAGCAAATATGATGAAGAATAGACCCGGGGCCGTAGATTTCACTAATGGCTTCTCTCAAGAAATAACACACGGTGGGTAAATAAATTACTCTTGGACAATTGATAGAAAATCGAATAGTTATGATGATATCCACGCAACGATCAATATATAGGCATTACGTCCAAGATTAGTAGACCGACTCTGTCACAGCCCTAGCTCAGCCCTTGTTGTCCTTGCTTGATCTTGTTGCATCATGTTTAAATTTTATTTAAAGTGGAAATGGGGATTGATCAAACCCTAGCACCAAAAGAACTCAACTAGGTTCAACCTAAAAATATTTTCATTGAACCCAATGTGCCTCAAGAAAAGTTCATGATTTTTGGTTAAGGTAGAAACCTCTGCCAAAAATGATGAATATATTTCTAGGACATTTTTGGATTTTTGAATTAACTCATATTGTATTTGAGTTGGAGCAAATAAATCCTATAATTATTTTTATTGCTCCAATTATTCTCAAACATTTTGTGGAGTTTTGGAACAATCCATATTGCATCCACAAATAATTTTAGAAGCAACAAAAATGGTTTAGTATTAGTACTAAATCAAAACAGAGCAAAACAAAATAGAAAACAGAAAAAAGAGAAGAAGGAAAAGGGAGCAAACCTGGCCCGACTTACCTGGCAGCCCACCTAGAGGCCCAGCTCACCAGGGGCAGCCTCGTCTTCCACCTCTTGCCAGTAGGCAGAGGAGAAGCTGGCCATGGCGCGCCACGCCGGCAGCTGCCTGCCTGGCTGCCCCCTCCTTCCCCTGGTTGCCTCCCGCGACGCCACGGGCCAGCCCCGTACCCTCTCACTCTTCCCCGAGGCCCTCCTCCCCTCTGCCCCCTCTCTCTCGCCCAAACCCGAGCACCGCCATCGCCACCGATGACATTCACCGCGGCCATAGCTATCGCCTCGCCTCTCCGTCGTGTCCAGACGCCCCGCAGACGTCCATATCATCTCCACGCTGACGCATGTGAGCTCGGAGGCCTTGAATCGTCGCCATCGTCTTCGTCTTCAAGCTCAGGCATCGTCGACGGCCGCCACCGATTCGCCTGCTTCCGGCCTTCCCCGAGCATGCAGAGCCTACCCATCGACGCGTTGTGAGATCTCTGTCCTTTCTCCCTCGTTACCTCCGTCCCTTTCGACCCCTAGCATCAGCAACTGTCGTGGCCAAGCTTCCCTTGCCGCCGGCCATGTCGCCGCCGTCACTGCAGCCGCTTGAGCTTGATTCGGAGCGCGTCACCGCGCTCGGGAAGCCACCAGGAGCCTAACGCACACGCTAACCCGCCCTTCCGCGCACCACAGCGCCAACCCCGCACTCACCCGAACTCCGGCGCCGCCGCGAGCTCACTTCCGGCGAGCTCCGTCCACCCCGCGACCTCCCACCTGCTCCGTTGGATGCGCGCGAGTGAGGGCCTCCTCCTTGTGCCCTTCTCTCGCCCAGCTGCCTCCTGTAGCGCCGTCCCGTGTGGACTCCGTCGCGCGGGAAGGTCGCCGGCGGCTTAACTCCGGCCGTGTCGACGTGGCGCCGTCATTAGTGGCTAATGACGCCACTAACTAACCCCCTCTCTCACTGACTATGGGCCCCATGCCTTAATTAACCCGGGGATTTATTCCCTATTTAGTTTAGATTAATATAGTCGGCCCACGTGTCAGTTTAGCCATGCCATGTCATCGTTGATCCGGACCCACCAGTTAGCCTCTGTCTCTGCCCTGTTACACTGACGTGCGGGTCCCACTGGTCAGGTTTGACCTGGACCGCCTCTGTTGACTTGTTGATGTCACACCGACGTCATGCTTACGTAGTAAATGTTTTCTGGGATTTTAAATGAATCATAAATGATTTATTTATTTCAGAAAATATCCAAAACTTCTAAAATTCATAGAAATTAAACCGTAACTCCAAATGAAAAGTTTTATATATGAAAAATTATCAGAAAAATCCAATCTATCCATTTATGCTACTTTCATGCATGATCAACCAACTTATACCCACTGTATAAGTGAAAACATGATGTGGCATTTTAAATGCTAAGTATGGAGTTTGCATATGAACCCTCGGTCCATATGGACTTCATTTAAATTGTTGCTAGATGCATTAGTGCAAATCATAACATTATTGCAATGTCACATTCATGCATCATATTGTTGCATTGTATTGATTATGTTTCCTCTCTATTGCCGGTGTTTGTCTCCTCTCAGTAGACGGCGTTCCGACGATTTGATCGATGACACCGATGAAGAACTATACTGTCTTCAGAAGTGCCAGGCAAGCAAAACCCCCTTGTTCATTCTGATATAATCCCACTCTCTTGCTCCTGCTCTCTTTTACTGCATTAGGACAACAACGTTTCAACTGTTACATGCTGCGGTAGCTGAACCCCTTTCCTCTGCATGACCTGTCATTGCCACCGTAAATAGATGAAACCCACTAGCATGAGTAGGAGTTGTTTGAGCCCTGATGTGCCTACTCATTCATGCGTGTTGTCATGTCTGCTACTGCTTAGAGTTGAGTCAGGTCTGATTCATCGGGGATGAATTGGAATGGTGATGAACATGTCCTACTGTGTGTGAGCTAAGTGTGTGAACACGTTTTGGTAAAGGTAGCGGTGAGAGGCCATGTTGGAGTACATGGTGGGTTGTCTCATTATAGCCGTCCTCGGAAACCGAGTTCTATGTTTGTGATCCATGAACAGTTACTACCACACACTGGGCTCCGGGCGCTCCAAGCTCTCTCGACTTATTAATCAACCTGATCTCTGTCCAGGAGTTGCAACTAGTTTCCGGTGTTTGTAGATAGTGCTAGTAGTCTACTAAGTGGCACCCGGTACAGGTGGGCTTGGGACAGACTAGGCACAGTGGCACGATGTACCAAGTGGCACCCGGATGGTGGGCTTGGGAACCCTGCTCACATCGTTTGGGGCCGTGAGCGACACCCCGGCTGGATCTCCTTGCGGATGGAACCCGAATAGGCGATAAACCTGGACGAGAGACTTGTTGGTTAGTCAGGTCGTGGCCGACTCCCTCGCCAGGCTTCCGCTTGAAGGTTGCCGAGATACACGATGTGTACATGGTGGTAAGTGGCGAGAGCGTGTGTGAAGAAGTACACCCCTGCAGGGTTATCATTATCTATTCGAATAGCCGGATTCCTCGGATATGGAAACTTGGACCCCTTGCATAGTTCATAGACAAGTGAAAGTGGATACTCTAAAATGCGCAAGATAAGCGTGAGTGCTATGGATGGCGTTCTCGTATGGAGACGGGAGCGGATCCATAGTGGAGTATTGATATGGTGAATATGTGGACTCGTGTGCGCCACCTCAAAGAGTTATTGCAGTCGTAGTTCAGGATAGCCACCGAGTCAAAGCTGGCTTGCTGCAGTCAAACTCCACCACCCCTTTGTTGATACCGATGCATATGTAGTTAGTTCTGATGTAAGTCTTGCTGGGTACATTTGTACTCACGTTTGCTTATTTTATGTTTTTGCAGAGAGACTCCAGTCTCGCTAGTAGTTCCGCATGGACTTCGACGTTTAGCTTGTTACCTCAACTACGATCTTGTACCCTTGGGAGGGTCTTATAGATAGTCAGGCTTCACAGCCTTTTTCATTTGTAGATGTCTGTACTCAGACATGTTAAGCTTCTACATGTGCTTGTTGCTTGTATGCTCTGTATGTTTGTTCATGAGACCCATGCTTGTAATATCTCGCTCCTCGGAGCCTAATGAATAAATACTCTGAGTCGTAGAGTCTTGTTGTGATGCCATGTTGTATTGCACATATTGAGCATATTGTCTGTATGATTGAAATGCTTGGTATGTGTGGGATCCGACAACCTAGTTGCTTATCCTTGGTAGCCTCTCTTATGGGGAAATGTAGTCTTGTGCTTCCATGAGCCATAGTAGTCCGCTACAGCCCGGTTCACCGGAGTCCTGCTAGCCCAGCACTACTGCTCCGGAACACTTGACTGGCCGGCATGTGATTCACTTCGTTCCTGTGTCTGTCCCTTCGGGGAAATGTCACGCGGTGACATCCGGAGTCCTTCCTAGCCTGCTACAGCCCGGTTCACCGGAGTCCTGTTAGCCCAGTGCTACAGCCCGGATTCGCATGCTGCTGATCAACATGCTCGATGTTGATTCATGTATGCTTGTCCCCGTAAGTTAGTGCCACTTTGGGTTCACAACTAGTCATGTCGGCCCGGGTTCTCTGCCATATGGATGCTAGCGACACTATCATATACGTGAGCTGAAAGGCGCAAACGGTCCTGGGCCATGGTAAGGCGACACCCGTGGGAATACCGTGCGTGAGGCCGCAAAGTGATATGAGGTGTTACCGGCTAGATCGATGTGACTTGGAATCGGGGTCCTGACAGACTCTTGCTTGCATCTACTACTATTACTCCACACATCAACCCCTATCCAGTATGCACCTAGTGTATTAAGTTCATGGAGAAATGGAGTAATGTAATAAGAAAGATGGCATGATGTAGACGAGATCTATTCATGTAGGAATAACCCCATCTTGTTATCCTTAATAGCAACGATACACGCATGTCTTGCTACCCCTTCTGTCACTGGAAAGAACACCGCACGATTGAACCCATCACAAAGCACCTCTTCCCATGGCAAGAAAAATCGATCTAGTTGGCCTAACTAAACCAAAGATTCGAAGAAGAAATACGAGGCTATAAATAATCATGCATATAAGAGATAAAAAAAGACTCAAATAATATTCATGCATATAGATCTGATCATAAACTCAAAGTTCATCGGATCCCAATAAACACACCACAAAGAGTTACATCAAATAGATCTCCAAGATACCATTGTATTGAGAATCAAAAGAGAGAGAGAGAGAGAGGAAGCCATCTAGCTACTGCCTACGAACCCATAGGTGTATGGTGAACTACTCACACATCATTGTAGAGACGCCAATGAGGATGATGAACCCCTCCGTGATAGTGTTTAGATTGGATCTCGTGGTTCTAGAACTTGCGGTGGCTGGAATTGTGTTTCGTCGACTCCCCTAGGGTTTCTGGAATATTTAGGGATTTATAGGGCGAAGAGGCGATGCGGGGGGCCACCGAGGTGGGCACAATCCACCTGGGCGCACCTGGTGGGTTGTGCTCCCCTCGGAGCCCCCTCTGGTACTTCTTTGGCCCACCGGTGTCTTCTGGTCCAGAAAAATTTCCAAAAAGTTTCGTTGTGGTTGACCTCTGTTTGGTACTGATATTTTCGGAAGTAAAAAACAATAAAAAATAGCAACTGACACTGAGCACTATGTCAATAGGTTAGTCAAAAAATAATATAAAGTTGCTATAAAATGATGGTAAAACATCCAAGAATGAATATAACAACATGGAACAATAAAAAAATTATAGATACGTTGAAGACGTATCAGCATCCCGAAGCTTAATTCCTGCTCGTCCTCGAGTAGGTAAATGATAAAAACAGAATTTTTGATGTGGAATGCTGCCTAACATGTTCATCACATATTTTTTTCTTTTGTAGCATGAATAAAACCTTCTATGGTCACCACAAATATGTTGCACTATCATTATCAACTTCGCATCTTTTGGTATCAATATTATGAATATATGTATCACTATGATCGAGATTCAATAAACCATTCACCTCGGGTGTATGACCATAGAAGGTTTTATTCATGTAAACAGGAAAAAAATTATTCTCTGACTTAAATGAATAATCGTATTGTAATAAACATAATCTAATTATATTCATGCTCAACGCAAACACCAAATAACATTTATTTCAGGTTCAACACTAATCCTGAAGGTAGAGAGAGTGTGCGATGATGATCGTATCAACCCTGGAATCATTTCCAACACACATCGTCACTCCGTTCTTAATCAATCTCATTTCATTCTGCAACTCTTGTTTTGAGTTACTAATCTTAGCAACGAAACCGGTATCAAATACCCAGGGGCTACTATGAACACTAGTAAAGTACACATCAATAACCTGTATATCAAATATACCTTTGTTCACTTTGCCATCCTTCTTATCCGCCAAGTATTTGGGGTAGTTCCGCTCCCAGTGACCATTCCCTTTGCAGTAGAAGCACCCAGTTTCAGGCTTAGGTCTAGCTTTGGGCTTCTTTACGGGAGTGGCAACTTGCTTGCCATTCTTTTTGAAGTTCCCCTTCTTTCCCTTTCCCTTTCTTGAAACTAGTGGTCTTGTCAAGCATCAACACTTGATGTTATTTATTGATTTATACCTTCGCTGATTTCAGCATCGCGAAGAGGTTGGGAATCGTTTTCGTCATCCCTTGCATATTATAGTTCATCATGATGTTTTAGTAACTTAGTGATAGTGACTAGAGAACTCTGTCAATCACTATCTTATCTGGAAGATTAACTTCCACTTGATTCAAGCGATTGTAATACCTAGACATTCTGAGCACATGCTCACTAGCTGAGCTATTCTCCTCCATCTTGTATGCAAAGATTTGTCAGAGGTACCATATCTCTTAACACGGACATGAGTCTGAAATATCATTTTCAGCTCTTGAAACATCTCATATGCTCCATGGCGTTCAAAATATTTTTGAAGTCTCGGTTCTAAACCGTAAAAGCATGGTTCACTATACTATTAAGTAGTCATCATACCGAGCTTGTCAAACGTTGAAACGTCTGCATCTGCTCCTGCAATAGGTCTGTCACCTAGCGATGCATCAATCACATAATTCTTCTGTGCATCAATGAGGATAATCCTCAGATCACGGATCCAGTCCGCATCATTGCTACTATCATCTTTCAACATAGTTTTTCTCTAGTAACATTTCAAAAATAAAACAGGGGAGCTATACGCGAGCTATTGATCTACAATATAGATATGCAAATACTATCAGGACTAAGTTCATGATAAATTAAGTTCAGTTAATCATATTACTTGAGAACTCCCACTTAGATAGACATCCCTCGAGTCATCTAAATGATCACGTTATCCATATCAACTAAACCATGTCCGATCACGTGAGATGGAGTAGTCTTCCATGGTGAACACCTCTATGTTGATCATATCTACTATATGATTCATGTTCGACCTTTCGGTCTCCAGTGTTCCGAGGCCATGTCTGTACATGCTAGGCTCGTCAAGTTTAACCTGAGTATTCCTCATGTGCAATACTGTCTTGCACCTATTGTATGTGAACGTAGAGCTTATCACACCCGATCATCACGTGGTGTCTCGGCACGATGAACTGTCGCAACAGTGTATACTCAGGGAGAACACTTATACCTTGAAATTTTAGTGAGGGGTCATCTTATAATGCTACCACCGTACTAAGCAAAATAAGATGCATAAAAGATAAATATCATATGCAATCAAAATATGTGACATGATATGGCCATCATCATCTTGTGCCTTTGATCTCCATCTCCAAAGCACCGTCATGATCTCCATTGTCACCGGGTTGACACCTTGATCTCCATCATAGCGTCGCTGTCGTCTCGCCAACTATTTCTTCTACAACTATCACTAATGCATAGTGATAAAGTAAATCAATTACATGATGATTGCATTTCATACAATAAAGCGACAACCATAAGGCTCTTGCTAGTTGCCGATAACTTTTACAAAACATGATCATCTCATACAATCAGAGGCAGAGCTAGGATTTCTCAAAGCCTAGGGCTAAAACTAAGTAACTATACCACACATACCAGTGCATGTTACAAGTACGTCACAAATTCACTAACAGGTCGCGACCAACTTGAACAAAAAGACCCGGGTTTTCACATGCTTTCCATGGTTTTTTGTTTTTCTCTGTTTTTCTCGCTTCTTCTCCCTTTTTACTGGTTTCTTTCTTTCTTTTCTTTGGTTTTCTTTGTTTCTTTCTCGGTTTTCAATAGCTATTTCTTTTATTTGTTTTTTGTTTCTTTCTTAGTTTTCATGAGATGTATAATCAATCATAAAACCATACACAGTTGTAATTTGTTCATCACATTTATGCTATATTTTCGTGGAGAGATGTCACTGGTAAGTTATGGATCCCAGCCCTTCATTCCTTGTAATCACGGCTTCGACCACTTTTTTTTACTGTTCTTTAGGATCTGAATGGTTTTATTTTTTGTTTCACAAATCAACTCCAAACATATACACCTATCCTTGAACTACAAATCTAGCGAGATTGACAACCTCACTAGATAAGTCTAGCGGCCGAGTACAAGTTCTTAATTGTGTGCATGTACTGATCATTGTCCGAGCACCCCATAGATCGATAATCGTGGTTCTTCATTGAGGGGGAACTTAGTGTTTGCTGCAGCCCTTACTCTATGCCCCCTACAATTCCCTATAAAGATAACATGAAGTGGGAATAATGTTTGGCGTCGTTGTCGGTGACCGTTCTATAACAAGTTATTGGCCGTACACTTATTCATTTTACTTTTCTTAATTACTTTTAGTTGTCTTTAGTTTGCTTTTCTCCACTCCAGAAAACTCAAAAACCAAGATTTAAATTCCAGCAAGTATTATTTGTTGGCATGTTTCCTCCTAAGAAGACTTTGAAGAAAGTTAAGAGTGGGGAATGGAGATGTGGTAGGAAGAGAGATTCTCAAGTGTTTCATTAGAAAATAAATTTAACTTTTTTTGAGAAAATCTCACGAAACTTTATTAGCCCATCACAATGTTTATAGGGACGAAATGAAGATCTCCCGGCTGGCCTAACCATACATGAAGGCCAACCGCGAGGGAAAGAGAATGTTTCGCTAGATTGTGAGCTTAAAAATTTGAGCTCCTAAATTCCTGACCTATATTGCAAGATAAAAAACTAGAAGAATGTTCTGATATCTCCCACAGGACAGCTCCATAAGTAGCTAGCTTGCCATGATGCAACTCATCGACAACCACCTTGCAATCAGAGGCAACCTGTATATCTCGTGCATATAAATCATCCGCCAAAGAGAGAGCTTCTCTTATAGCTAGGGCTTCAAGCATTTGAGGGTCCGTGATATGCTTGAAAACGATTGCCGAGGCCCCTAGAAAGTTGCCCTGTTGATCTCTACAGATCGCTCCCACCGAACCATGCTTCATTCTCACGGCCACTTCCCCATTGACATTGACCTTTACGAACCCTTGGATTGGTGGCACCCATAAATTTAACTGTACACGGCCAATCGAGAACAAGGATACTACATACACTAGATTGGGTGTAGTGTGTACACTAGCTAAAATATGAAACCACTTTATGCTCTAGTCTAATCAAGGGAGAAAAATAATTATACACATGAGTGATAGCTTTATAACTTCTCTTGTGCTAATTATATATGCTGAAATAATCAAAACATTTATTTAGAAAACAAAGGAGATTGACCTACATAGGGATAGTTAATTACTGGCCGAGACACGACGGTGGAAGCGAAAGTTACAAATGGCAATTCTATCTCCAAGCTGTTTTGGCGCCTTCATAACATGCGTGCTTGTATTGGTGTGAGGATCGTAAATTTGAAGTATCACTGATTGGGCAGGAACATGGCATTGCAGTAGAAGCTTCCCACCTCCCAGCATCACCATCAGCGGCATGTAACGACCAGTAGTATATGGGGTCATTGGGATCAAATAGGCCTTGAACCAGTTGATCTTACCAGAGTCATCCAATATCCATATGTTAGTGTTTCGATTGTCTTGTTTTTCTACTACAACCATGGACAGAGCATTGTCGAGCTCGGTTATACAGATTGCTGCTGTTGTCCTCCGCATCTCCCGGCGACCGCCTTTCGGTGGCCCTTTGATCATGCTGGCCTTCCATTGCTCGCTCTCGATGTCGAAGCACAACAAGGTTTCACGCTTCTCATCTGCCAAGAAGTACATAATGCCATTGACAGCGACCGGGGGCAGAGTGATGGGAGGCAACGGCGTCCGCCTCCAGGCTGCTGTTCATCTCCTAAAGTGAGGACCTCGCAAGTTGTTTTGTCGTCGGCAATGCGGACCACCTTGTATTCATCAAACAAAATGGCACGGCCGAAGCCAAAGATGCTCTTCATAGTGAGCCATGGCGATGAATGGATGCACATCAAGCGTCCTCACCTCCATTCCTGGGCAGGTCAGGAGAACCTCCCCGGTGGCCGGATCTACTACATCGATGCCGTTTGACGGACCGCGGCTGACGACGATGAGGTTGTCGAGGCTCGACGACCACGTGATCCCAAAACCTCCGACGACCCTGATGACTCTGATGACGTTGCCTTCCATGTCCATGAGGCGCATATCACGGCCAGCGGCGGGTGTTTCTTGCCGAAAGTAGCCGGTGTCGACGAGGAGCGGGCCGTGGCGGGACCTCTGCGCGGCGGCAAAGTCAGGGTCGGAGATAAGGTCGCGCCACCCCCTTGAGACGCATCAGAACCAACAAACAGACTTAACCGGCGTCTTGGAGAGGATGTCGAAGATGGTGTCGTTCAATAACGGCGCGGCAGTTGTCGTGGGTCTAAGACTGACAGTAGAATGGGGGGTAGATATGAGGAGGCAAGATCCTAGCTATGGAGTAGTTGTACACACGAGTTTTACGAGTTCAGGCCCTTCTCGGAGGAAGTAACAACCCTACGTCTCGGTGCCCTGAGGCGGTCGACTGGATTATGTGTGTGTGTGTTTACAAAGATGTGAGCCCCTGTCCCAGAGGAGGGGGTGGCTTATATAGAGTGCGCCAGGACCCCTGCTCCCCTCCGTTATACAGGGTTCAATGTACATTAAGAAAGGAACGTTACTGGTAACGCTAGCCATTAAATGCTATAAATGACAATTAAGCCTATAAGTAAATGCTCTACCATTGTTGATGCAGAGTGGCTTTAGATCTTCTGCTCGTCGAGTGGCTTCTGCGACGGTCAAGTGCCATTGATTCTTCTGAGTGGAACATCTCTGGTCGAGTGGATAATGGCACCCTTTGAATGATTCTGGCTTTAGGGTGATGTCCTAGGGGAAGGTGTCTAAGTCAGGCCTATGACCCTACCCTAGGTACATAACCTCATCATTAGCCCCCGAATGGTTCAGGGTCCGAGTGGAGAAGGAGTTGATAACCTCTCCAATTCAGCTTTTGCGCTTCGGGAATGTCTTGTCTAGAGGTCGAATGAACATTCAAGATGACTTCAACTGCTTGTTCAGTTGCCTTGATCCATTCTTGGTTTTGTCGAGTGAACTTTTATTGTTGAGCTTCGAGTGTTGTTATGGGAAAAAAATCTTTCGTCTGACGGGTTGCTCTGCTGTCTGCGGATTTCATGGGATTCGAATTTTGGGAAACGCGCCGGACGTGGGAGGCCGCAGTAATCGGGGCAGATTAGGCAGGATACCTCGATCTCTACGCCACCTTTTTCGCCACGTATCACGCGCGCGACTGTTGCGGGATTTGATCGGATCGCCTGGGACCACGAGTGAGCCACTCAAAAATGCCCTCATATAAGGCATTGGATGGGGATTTTCGCATAGTGAGTTCTCATTGTTCCCCTTTCTCCTCTGTTTTCTTCACTGCATCTGCCTCTGCTCTCGGCGCCGTCACCCTGCTCGAACTCGATCCGCTGCTATGGGGAAGGAGAAGACGGTGGCGTTGGAGCGTGCGAAGAAGGCGACGGTGAAGGCGAAAGGGAAGAGGACCAGCCGGGGCGGATCTTTTCGTCGAGGTCCGGCCTACCGCCTGGCTAGATCTAGGGCGACTGGATCCGCTCGACATTCAGCCAAGATGACATCGATGACCTGGTTGAGGGGGGACTGATTGTTGGGGAATGTAGTAATTTCAAAATTTTCCTACGCACATGCAAGATCATGGTGATGTATAGCAACGAGAGGGGAGAGTGTGATCTACGTACCCTCGTAGACCGACAGCAGAAGCGTTATGACAACGCGGTTGATGTAGTCATACGTCTTCACGGCCCGACCGATCAAGCACCAAAACTACGGCACCTCCGAGTTCTAGCACACGTTCAGCTCGATGACGATCCCCGGACTCCGATCCAGCAAAGTGTCAGGGAAGAGTTCCGTCAGCACGACGGCGTGGTGACAATCTTGATGTTCTACTGTCGCAGGGCTTCGCCTAAGCACCACTACAATATTATCGAGGACTATGGTGGAAGGGGGCACCGCACACGGCTAAGAGAACGATCTTAGAGATCAATTTGTGTGTCTAGGGGTGCCCCCTGCCCCCGTATATAAACGAGCCAAGGGGGGGTGCGGCCGGCCCTAGGAGGAGGCACGCAGGAGGAGTCCTACTCCTACCGGGAGTAGGACTCCCCCCCTTTCCCTAGTTGGATTAGGACTTGGGGAAGAAGGAAGAGAGGGAAGAAAGGAAAGGGGGCGCCGCCCCCCTCCTTGTCCAATTCGGACTTGGGGGGAGGGGCGCGCGGCAGCCCCTAGGCCTCCTCTCCTCTTCCTCCAATAGGCCCATTAAGGTCCATTAGGTTACCGGGGGGTTCCGGTAACCTCCCGGTACTCCAGTAAAATGCCGATTTCACCCGGAACACTTCCGATGTCCAAACATAGGCTTCCAATATATCAATCTTTATGTCTCGACCATTTCGAGACTCCTCGTCATGTCCGTGATCACATCCGGGACTCCGAAGTAACTTCGGTATATCAAAATATATAAACTCATAATGAAACTGTCATCGTAACGTTAAGCGTGCGGACCCTACGGGTTCGAGAACAATGTAGACATGACCGAGACATGTCTCCGGTCAATAACCAATAGTGGAACCTAGATGCTCATATTGGCTCCCACATATTCTACGAAGATCTTTTATCGGCCAGACCGCATAACAACATATTTGTTCCCTTTGTCATCAGTATGTTACTTGCCTGAGATTCGATCGTCAGTATCTCAATACCTAGTTCAATCTCGTTACCGGCAAGTCTCTTTACTCGTTTCATAATACATCATCTCACAACTAACTCATTAGTTGCAATGCTTGCAAGGCTTATGTGATGTGCATTACCGAGAGGGCCCAGAGATACATCTCCGACAATCGGAGTGACAAATCCTAATCTCGAAATACGCCAACCCAATATGTACCTTTGGAGACACCTGTAGAGCTCCTTTATAATCACCCAGTTACGTTGTGACGTTTGGTAGCACACAAAGTGTTCCTCCGGCAAACGGGAGTTGCATAATCTCATAGTCATAGGAACATGTATAAGTCATGAAGAAAGCAATAGCAACATACTAAACGATCGGGTGCTAAGCTAATGGAATGGGTCATGTCAATCACACCATTCTCCTAATAATGTGATCCCATTAATCAAATGACAACACATGTCTATGGTTAGGAAACATAACCATCTTTGATTAACGAGTTAGTCAAGTAGAGGCATACTAGTGACGTTTAGTTTGTCTATGTATTCACACAAGTATTATGTTTCCGGATAATACAATTCTAGCATGAACAATAAACATTTATCATGATATAAGGAAATAAAATAATAACTTTATTATTGCCTCTAGGGCATATTTCCTTCAGTCTCCCACTTGCACTAGAGTCAATAATCTAGATTACATAGTAATGATTCTAACACCCATGGAGCATTGGTGCTGATCATGTTTTGCTCGTGGAAGAGGCTTAGTCAATGGGTCTGCTACATTCAAATCTGTATGTATCTTGCAAATCTCTATGTCTCCCACCTGGACTAGATCCCAGATGGAATTGAAGCGTCTCTTGATGTGCTTGGTTCTCTTGTGAAATCTGGATTCCTTTGCCAAGGCAATTGCACTAGTATTGTCACAAAAGATTTTCATTGGACCCGATGCACTAGGTATGACACCTAGATCGGATATGAACTCCTTCATCCAGACTCCTTCGTTTGCTGCTTCCGAAGCAGCTATGTACTCCGCTTCACATGTATATCCCGCCACAATGCTTTGTTTAGAACTGCACCAACTGACAGCTCCACCGTTTAATGTAAACACGTATCCGGTTTGCGATTTAGAATCATCCGGATCACTGTCAAAGCTTGCATCAACATAACCATTTACGATGAGCTCTTTGTCACCTCCATATATGAGAAACATATCCTTAGTCCTTTTCAGGTATTTCAGGATGTTCTTGACCGCTGTCCAGTGATCCACTCCTAGATTACTTTGGTACCTCCCTGCTAGACTTATAGCAAGACACACATCAGGTCTGGTACGCAGCATTGCATACATGATAGAGCCTATGGCTGAAGCATAGGGAACATCTTTCATTTTCTCTCTCTCATCTGCATTGGTCGGGCATTGAGTCTTACTCAATTTCACACCTTGTAACACAGGCAAGAATCCTTTCTTTGCTTGATCCATTTTGAACTTCTTGAAAACTTTGTCAAGGTATGTGCTTTGTGAAAGTCCAATTAAGCGTCTTGATCTATCTCTATAGATCTTCATGCCCAATATGTAAGCAACTTCACCGAGGTCTTTCATTGAAAAACTCTTATTCAAGTATCCCTTTATGCTATCCAGAAATTCTATATCATTTCCGATTAGTAATATGTCATCTACATATAATATCAGAAATGCTACACAGCTCCCACTCACTTTCTTGTAAATACAGGCTTCTCCAAAAGTCTGTACAAAACCAAATGCTTTGATCACACTATCAAAGCATTTATTCCAACTCCGAGAGGCTTGCACCAGTCCATAAATGGATCGCTGGAGCTTGCACACTTTGTTAGCTCCCTTTGGATCGACAAAACCTTCCGGCTGCATCATATACAACTCTTCTTCCAGAAATCCATTCAGGAATGCAGTTTTGACATCCATCTGCTAAATTTCATAATCATAAAATGCGGCAATTGCTAACATGATTCGGACAGACTTAAGCATCGCTACGGGTGAGAAGGTCTCATCGTAGTCAATCCCTTGAACTTGTCGAAAACCTTTTGCGACAAGTCGAGCTTTGTAGACAGCAATATTACCGTCAGCGTCAGTCTTCTTCTTGAAGATCCATTTATTCTCAATTGCTTGACGATCTTTTGGCAAGTCAACCAAAGTCCACACTTTGTTCTCATACATGGATCCCATCTCAGATTTCATGGCTTCAAGCCATTCTGCGGAATCTGGGCTCACCATCGCTTCTCCATAGTTCGTAGGTTCATCATGATCTAGTAGCATGACTTCCAGAACAGGATTACCGTACCACTCTGGTGCGGATCTTACTCTGGTTGATCTACGAGGTTCAGTAGTATCTTGTTTTGAAGTTTCCTGATCATCATCATTAGCTTCCTCACTAATTGGTGTAGGTGTCACAGAAACCGGTTTCTGTGATGTACTACTTTCCAATAAGGGAGCAGCTACAGTTACCTCATCAAGTTCTACTTTCCTCCAACTCACTTCTTTCGAGAGAAACTCCTTCTCTAGAAAGTTTCCGAATTTAGCAACAAAAGTCTTGCCTTCGGATCTGTGATAGAAGGTGTATCCAATAGTTTCCTTTCGATATCCTATGATGACACATTTCTCCGATTTGGGTTCGAGCTTATCAGGTTGAAGTTTTTTTTACATAAGCATCGCAGCCCCAAACTTTCAGAAACGACAACTTTGGTTTCTTGCCAAACCACAGTTCATAAGGCGTCATCGCAACGGATTTTGATGGTGCCCTATTTAACGTGAATGCGGCCGTCTCTAAAGAATAACCCCAAAACGATAGCGGTAAATCAGTAAGAGACATCATAGATTGCACCAGATCAAGTAAAGTACGATTACGACGTTCGGACACACCATTACGCTGTGGTGTTCCGGGTGGCGTGAGTTTTGAAACTATTCCGCATTGTTTCAAATGTACACCAAACTCGTAACTCAAATATTCTCCGCCACGATCAGATCGTAGGAATTTTATTTTCTTGTTACGATGATTTTCAACTTCACTCTGAAATTATTTGAACTTTTCAAATGTTTCAGACTTATGTTTCATTAAGTAGATATACCCATATCTGCTTAAGTCATCTGTGAAGGTGAGAAAATAACGATATCCGCCACGAGCCTCAACATTCATCGGACCACATACATCTGTATGTATGGTTTCCAACAAATCTGTTGCTCTCTCCATAGTACCGGAGAACGGTGTTTTTGTCATCTTACCCATAAGGCACGGTTCGCAAGTACCAAGTGATTCATAATCAAGTGGTTCCAAAAGTCCATCAGTATGGAGTTTCTTCATGCGCTTTACACCGATATGACCTAAATGGCAGTGCCACAAATAAGTTGCACTATCATTATCAACTCTGCATCTTTTGGCTTCAACATTATGAATGTGTGTGTCACTACTATCGAGATTTAATAAGAATAGACCATTCTTCATGGGTGCATGACCATAAAATATTTTACTCATATAAATAGAACAACCATTATTCTCTGATTTAAATGAATAACCGTCTCGCATCAAACAAGATCCAGATATAATGTTCATGCTCAACGCTGGCACCAAATAACAAGTATTTAGGTCTAATACTAATCCCGAAGGTAGATGTAGAGGTAGCGTGCCGACCGCGATCACATCGAGTTTGGAACCATTTCCCACGCGCATCGTCACCTCATCCTTAGCCAATCTCCGCTTAATCCATAGTCCCTGCTTCGAGTTGCAAATGTTAGCAACAGAACCAGTATCAAATACCCAGGTGCTACTGCGAGCATTAGTAAGGTACACATCAATAACATGTATATCGCATATACCTTTGTTCACCTTGCCATCCTTCTTATCCGCCAAATACTTGGGGCAGTTCCGCTTCTAGTGACCAGTCTGCTTGTAGTAGAAGCACTCAGTTTCAGGCTTAGGTCCAGATTTGGGTTTCTTCTCTTGAGCAGTAACTTGCTTGCTGTTCTTTTTAAAGTTCCCCTTCTTCTTCCTGTTGGGGAACGTAGTAATTTCAAAAAATTTCCTATGCACACGCAAGATCATGGTGATGCATAGCAACGAGAGGGGAGAGTGTTGTCTATGTACCCTCGTAGACCGAAGCGGAAGCGTTGATGCAACATAGAGGAAGTAGTCGTACGTCTTCCCGATCCGACCGATCCAAGCACCGTTACTCCGGCACCTCCGAGTTCTTAGCACACATACAACTCGATGACGCTCCCCGGGCTCCGATCCAGCAAAGCTTCGGGGATGAGTTCCGTTAGCACAACGGCGTGGTGAAGATGATGATGTTCTACCGATGCAGGGCTTCGCCTAAGCACTACAACGATATGATCGAGGTGGAATATGGTGGCAGGGGGCACCGCACACGGCTAAGGAACGATCACGTGGATCAACTTTTCTGTTCTAGGGTGCCCCCTTGCCTCCGTATATAAAGGATCCAAGGGGGGGGGTGCGGCCGGCCCTATGGAGGCGCGCAGGAGGAGTCCTACTCCTACCGGGAGTAGGACTCCCCCCGTTCCTTGTCCAACTAGGAGAGGTGGAGGGAGAATAGGAAAGGGGGGGCGCCGCCCCTCCCTCCTTGTCCAATTCGGACTAGGGGGAGAGGGGGCGCGCGGCCTGCCCTGGCAGCCCCTTCCTCTTCTCCACATTAGGCCCATGTGGCCCATTAACCCCCCGGGGGGTTCCGGTAACCCCCCGGTGCTCCGGTTTTATCCGATAATACTCCGGAACCCTTCCGGTGTCCGAATATAGTCATCCAATGTATCAATATTTATGTCTCGACCATTTCGAGACTCCTCGCCATGTCCGTGATCACATTCGGGACTCCGAACTAACTTCGGTACATCAAAATGCATAAACTCATAATAACTGTCATCGTAACGTTAAGCGTGCGGACCCTACGGTTCGAGAACAATGTAGACATGACCGAGACACGTCTCCGGTCAATAACCAATAGCGGGACCTGGATGCCCATATTGGCTCCTACATATTCTACGAAGATCTTTATCGGTCAGACCACATAACAACATACGTTGTTCCCTTTGTCATCGGTATGTTACTTGCCCGAGATTCGATCGTCGGTATCGAATACCTAGTTCAATCTCGTTACTGGCAAGTCTCTTTACTCGTTCCGTAATACATCATCTCGCAACTAACTCATTAGTTGTAATGCTTGCAAGGCTTATGTGATGTGTATTACCGAGAGGGCCCAGAGATACCTCTCCGATAATCGGAGTGACAAATCCTAATCTCGAAATACGCCAACCCAACATCTACCTTTGGAGACACCTGTAGAGCACCTTTATAATCACCCAGTTACGTTGTGACGTTTGGTAGCACACAAAGTGTTCCTCCGGCAAACGGGAGTTGCATAATCTCATAGTCATAGGAACATGTATAAGTCATGAAGAAAGCAACAACAACATACTAAACGATCGGGTGCTAAGCTAATGGAATGGGTCATGTCAATCAGATCATTCAACTAATGATGTGACCTCGTTAATCAAATAGCAACTCTTTGTTCATGGTTAGGAAACATAACCATCTTTGATTAACGAGCTAGTCAAGTAGAGGCATACTAGTGGCACTCTGTTTGTCTATGTATTCACACATGTATTATGTTTCTGGTTAATACAATTCTAGCATGAATAATAAACATTTATCATGATGTAAGGAAATACATAATAACTTTATTATTGCCTCTAGGGCATATTTCCTCCAGTCTCCCACTTGCACTAGAGTCAATAATCTAGATTACACAGTAATGATTCTAACACCCATGGAGCCTTGGTGCTGATCATGTTTTGCTCATGGAAGAGGCTTAGTCAATGGTTCTGCAACATTCAGATCCGTATGTATCTTGCAAATCTCTATGTCTCCCACCTGGACTAGATCCCGGATGGAATTGAAGCGTCTCTTGATATGCTTGGTTCTCTTGTGAAATCTGGATTCCTTTGCCAAGGCAATTGCACCAGTATTGTCACAAAAGATTTTCATTGGACCCGATGCACTAGGTATGACAGCTAGATCGGATATGAAATCCTTCATCCAGACTCCTTCGTTTGCTGCTTTCGAAGCAGCTATGTATTCCGCTTCACATGTAGATCCCGCCACAACGCTTTGTTTAGAACTGCACCAACTGATAGCTCCACTGTTTAATGTAAACACATATCCGGTTTGCGATTTAGAATCGTCCGGATCAGTGTCAAAGCTTGCATCAATGTAACCGTTTACGATGAGCTCTTTGTCACCTCCATATAAGAGAAACATATCCTTAGTCTTTTTCAGGTATTTAAGGATGTTCTTGACCACTGTCCAGTGATCCACTCCTGGATTACTTTGGTACCTCCCTGCTAAACTTATAGCAAGGCACACATCAGGTCTGGTACATAGCATTGCATACATGATAGATCCTATGGCTGAAGCATAGGGAACATCTTTCATTTTCTCTCTATCTTCTATAGTGGTCGGGCATTGAGTCTGACTCAACTTCACACCTTGTAACACAGGCAATAACCCTTTCTTTGCTTGATCCATTTTGAACTTCTTCAAAATCTTGTCAAGGTATGTGCTTTGTGAAAGTCCAATTAAGCGTCTTGATCTATCTCTATAGATCTTTATGCCTAATATGTAAGCAGCTTCACCGAGGTCTTTCATTGAAAAACTCTTATTCAAGTATCCCTTTATGCTATCCAGAAATTCTACATCATTTCCAATCAGTAATATGTCATCCACATATAATATCAGAAATGCTACAGAGCTCCCACTCACTTTCTTCTAAATACAGGCTTCTCTGAAAGTCTGTACAAAACCAAATGCTTTGATCACACTATCAAAGCGTTTATTCCAACTCCGAGAGGCTTGCACCAGTCCATAAATGGATCGCTGGAGCTTGCACACTTTGTTAGCTCCCTTTGGATCGACAAAACCTTCCGGTTGCATCATATACAACTCTTCTTCCAGAAATCCATTCAAGAATGCAGTTTTGACATCCATCTGCCAAATTTCATAATCATAAAATGCGGCAATTGCTAACATGATTCGGACGGACTTAAGCATCGCTACGAGTGAGAAGGTCTCATCGTAGTCAACCCCTTGAACTTGTCGAAAACCTTTTGCAACAAGTCGAGCTTTGTAGACAATAACATTACCGTCAGCGTCAGTCTTCTTCTTGAAGATCCATTTATTCTCAATTACTTGCCGACCATCGGGCAAGTCAACCAAAGTCCATACTTTGTTCTCATACATGGATCCCATCTCAGATTTCATGGCTTCAAGCCACTTTGCGGAATCTGGGCTCACCATCGCTTCTTCATAGTTCGTAGGTTCATCATGATCTAGTAGCATGATTTCCAGAACAGGATTACCGTACCACTCTGGCGCGGATCTCACTCTGCTTGATCTACGAGGTTCAGTAGTATCTTGTCCCGAAGTTTCATGATCATTATCATTAGCTTCCTCACTTGTTGGTGTAGGTGTCGCAGAAACCGTTTTCTGTGATGTACAACTTTCCAATAAGGGAGTAGGTACAGTTACCTCGTCAAGTTCTACTTTCCTCCCACTCACTTATTTCGAGAGAAACTCCTTCTCTAGAAAGGATCCATTCTTAGCAACGAATGTCTTGCCTTCGGATCTGTGATAGAAGGTGTACCCAACAGTCTCCTTTGGGTAACCTATGAAGACACATTTCTCCGATTTGGGTTCGAGCTTATCAGGTTGAAGCTTTTTCACATAAGCATCGCAGCCCCAAACTTTAAGAAACGACAACTTTGGTTTCTTGTCAAACCATAGTTCATAAGGCGTCGTCTCAACGGATTTTGATGGTGCCCTATTTAACGTGAATGCGGCCATCTCTAAAGCATAACCCCAAAAGATAGAGGTAAATCAGTAAGAGACATCATGGATCGCACCATATCTAGTAAAGTACGATTACGATGTTCGGACACACCATTACGCTGTGGTGTTCCGGGTGGCGTGAGTTGCGAAACTATTCCGCATTGTTTCAAATGTACACCAAACTCGTAACTCAAATATTCTCCTCCACGATCAGATCGTAGAAACTTTATTTTCTTGTTACGATGATTTTCAACTTCACTCTGAAATTCTTTGAACTTTTCAAATGTTTCAGATTTGTGTTTCATTAAGTAGATATACCCATATCTGCTTAAATCATCTGTGAAGGTGAGAAAATAACGATATCCGCCACGAGCCTCAATATTCATCGGACCACATACATCGGTATGTATGATTTCCAACAAATCTGTTGCTCTCTCCATAGTACCGGAGAACGGTGTTTTAGTCATCTTGCCCATGAGACACGGTTCGCAAGTACCAAGTGATTCATAATCAAGTGGTTCCAAAAGTCCATCAGTATGGAGTTTCTTCATGCGCTTTACACCGATATGACCTAAACGGCAGTGCCACAAATAAGTTGCACTATCATTATCAACTCTGCATCTTTTGGTTTCAACATTATGAATGTGTGTATCACTACTATCGAGATTCATCAGAAATAGACCACTCTTCAAGGGTGCATGACCATAAAAGATATTAATCATATAAATAGAACAACCATTATTCTCTGATTTAAATGAATAACCGTCTCGCATCAAACAAGATCCAGATATAATGTTCATGCTTAACGCTGGCACCAAATAACAATTATTTAGGTCTAATACTAATCCCGAAGGTAGATGTAGAGGTAGCGTGCCGACCGCGATCACATTGACTTTGGAACCGTTTCCCACGCGCATCGTCACCTCGTCCTTTGCCAGTGTTCGCCTAATCCGTAGTCCCTGTTTCGAGTTGCAAATATTAGTAACAAAACCAGTATCAAATACCCAGGTGCTACTGCAAGCTCTAGTAAGGTACACATCAATAACATGTATATCACATATACCTTTGTTTACCTTGCCATCCTTCTTATCCGCCAAATACTTGGGGCAGTTCCGCTTCCAGTGACCAGTCTGCTTGCAGTAGAAGCACTCAGTTTCAGGCTTAGGTCCGGACTTAGGTTTCTTCTCTTGAGCAGCAACTTGCTTGCCGTTCTTCTTGAAGTTCCCCTTCTTCTTCCCTTTGCCCTTTTTCTTGAAACTAGTGGTCTTGCTGACCATCAACACTTGATACTCCTTCCTGATTTCTACCTCCGCAGCTTTCAGCATTGCGAAGAGCTCGGGAATAGTCTTATTCATCCCTTGCATATTATAGTTCATCACGAAGCTCTTGTAGCTTGGTGGCAGTGATTGGAGAATTTTGTCAATGACGCAATCATCTGGAAGATTAACTCCCATCTGAATCAAGTGATTATTATACCCAGACATTTTGAGTATATGCTCACTGACAGAACTGTTCTCCTCCATCTTGCAGCTATAGAACTTATTGGAGACTTCATATCTCTCAATCCGGGCATTTGCTTGAAATATTAACTTCAACTCCTGGAACATCTCATATGCTCCATGACGTTCAAAACGTCGTTGAAGTCCCGATTCTAAGCCGTAAAGCATGGCACACTGAACTATTGAGTAGTCATCAGCTTTGCTCTGCCAGACGTTCATAACATCTGGTGTTGCTCCAGCAGCAGGCCTGGCACCCAGCGGTGCTTCCAGGACGTAATTCTTCTGTGCAGCAATGAGGACAATCCTCAAGTTACGGACCCAGTCCGTGTAATTGCTACCATCATCTTTCAACTTTGCTTTCTCAAGGAACGCATTAAAATTCAATGGAACAACAGCACGGGCCATCTATCTACAATCAAACATACATAAGCAAGATACTATCAGGTACTAAGTTCATGATAAATTTAAGTTCAATTAATCATATTACTTAAGAACTCCCACTTAGATAGACATCCCTCTAATCCTCTAAGTGATCACGTGATCCAAATCAACTAAACCATAACCGATCATCACGTGAAATGGATTAGTTTTCAATGGTGAACATCATTATATTGATCATATCTACTATATGATTCACGCTCGACCTTTCGGTCTCCGTGTTCCGAGGCCATATCTGCATATGCTAGGCTCGTCAAGTTTAACCTGAGTATTCTGCGTGTGCAAAACTGGCTTGCACCCATTGTAGATGGACGTAGAGCTTATCACACCCGATCATCACGTGGTGTCTGGGCACGACGAACTTTGGCAACGGTGCATACTCAGGGAGAACACTTCTTGATAATTTAGTGAGAGATCATCTTATAATGCTATCGTCAATGAAAGCAAGATAAGATGCATAAAAGATAAACATCACATGCAATCAATATAAGTGATATGATATGGCCATCATCATCTTGTGCTTGTGATCTCCATCTCCGAAGCACCATCATGATCACCATCGTCACCGGCGCGACACCTTGATCTCCATCGTAGCATCGTTGTCGTCTCGCCAATCTTATGCTTCCACGACTATCGCTACCGCTTAGTGATAAAGTAAAGCATTACAGCGCGATTGCATTGCATACAATAAAGCGACAACCATATGGCTCCTGCCAGTTGCCGATAACTCGGTTACAAAACATGATCATCTCATACAATAAAATTTAGCATCATGTCTTGACCATATCACATGACAACATGCCCTACAAAAACAAGTTAGACGTCCTCTACTTGTTGTTGCAAGTTTTACGTGGCTGCTACGGGCTTTAAGCAAGAACCAATCTTACCTATGCATCAAAAAACACAACGATAGTTTGTCAAGTTGATGCCGTTTTAACCTTTGCAAGGACCGGGCGTAGCCACACTCGGTTCAACTAAAGTTGGAGAAACTATCACCCGCAAGCCACCTATGTGCAAAGCACGTCGGGAGAACCGGTCTCGCATAAGCATACGAGTAATGTCGGTCCGGGCCGCTTCATCCAACAATACCGCCGAACCAAAGTATGACATGCTGGTAGGCAGTATGACTTATATCGCCCACAACTCACTTGTGTTCTACTCGTGCATATAACATCAAACCGTAAAACCTAGGCTCTGATACCACTGTTGGGGAACGTAGTAATTTCAAAAAATTTCCTACGTACACGCAAGATCATGGTGATGCATAGCAACGAGAGGGGAGAGTGTTGTCTACGTACCCTCGTAGACTGAAGCGGAAGCGTTGATGCAACGTAGAGGAAGTAGTCGTACGTCTTCCTGATCCGACCGATCCAAGCACCGTTACTTCGGCACCTCCGAGTTCTTAGCACACGTACAGCTCGATGACGCTCCCCGGGCTCCGATCCAGCAAAGCTTCGGGGATGAGTTCCGCCAGCACAATGGCGTGGTGACGATGATGATGTTCTACCGACGCAGGGCTTCGCCTAAGCACTACAACGATATGATCGAGGTGGAATATGGTGGCAGGGGGCACCGCACACGGCTAAGGAACGATCACATGGATCAACTTGTCTGTTCTAGGGTGCCCCCTTGCCTCCGTATATAAAGGATCCAAGGGGGGGGGTGCGGCCGGCCCTATGGAGGCGCGCAGGAGGAGTCCTACTCCTACCGGGAGTAGGGCTCCCCTCCCTTTCCTTGTCCAACTAGGAGAGGTGGAGGGAGAATAGGAAACGGGGGGGGGGCGCCGCCCCTCCCTCCTTGTCCAATTTGGACTAGGGGGAGAGGGGGCGCGCGGCCTGCCCTGGCATCCCCTTCCTCTTCTCCACACTAGGCCCATGTGGCCCATTAACCCCCCGGGGGGTTCCGGTAACCCCCCGGTGCTCCGGTTTTATCTGATAATACTCCGGAACCCTTCCGGTGTCCGAATATAGTCATCCAATATATCAATCTTTATGTCTCGACCATTTCGAGACTCCTCGTCATGTCCGTGATCACATCCGGGACTCCGAACTAACTTCGGTACATCAAAATGCATAAACTCATAATAACTGTCATCGTAACGTTAAGCGTGCGGACCGTACGGTTCGAGAACAATGTAGACATGACCGAGACACGTCTCTGGTCAATAACCAATAGCGGGTCCTGGATGCCCATATTGGCTCCTACATATTCTATGAAGATCTTTATCGGTCAGACCGCATAACAACATACGTTGTTCCCTTTGTCATCGGTATGTTACTTGTCCGAGATTCGATCGTCGGTATCGAATACCTAGTTCAATCTCGTTACTGGCAAGTCTCTTTACTCGTTCCGTAATACATCATCTCGCAACTAACTCATTAGTTGTAATGCTTGCAAGGCTTATGTGATGTGTATTACCGAGAGGGCCCAGAGATACCTCTCCGACAATCGGAGTGACAAATCCTAATCTCGAAATACGCCAACCCAACATCTACCTTTGGAGACACCTGTAGAGCACCTTTATAATCACCCAGTTACGTTGTGATGTTTGGTAGCACACAAAGTGTTCCTCCGGCAAACGGGAGTTGCATAATCTCATAGTCATAGGAACATGTATAAGTCATGAAGAAAGCAACATCAACATACTAAACGATAGGGTGCTAAGCTAATGGAATGGGTCATGTCAATCAGATCATTCAAGTAATGATGTGACCTCGTTAATCAAATAACAACTCTTTGGTCATGGTTAGGAAACATAACCATCTTTGATTAACGAGCTAGTCAAGTAGAGGCATACTAGTGACACTCTGTTTGTCTATGTATTCACACATGTATTATGTTTCCGGTTAATACAATTCTAGCATGAATAATAAACATTTATCATCATGTAAGGAAATACATAATAACTTTATTATTGCCTCTAGGGCATATTTTCTTCACTTCCCTTTGCCCTTTTTCTTGAAACTAGTGGTCTTGTTGACCATCAACACTTGATGCTCCTTCTTGATTTCTACCTCCGCAGCTTTCAGCATTGCGAAGAGCTCGGGAATAGTCTTATTCATCCCTTGCATATTATAGTTCATCACGAAGCTCTTGTAGCTAGGTGGCAGTGATTGGATAATTCTGTCAATGACGCAATCATCTGGAAGATTAACTCCCAATTGAATCAAGTGATTATTATACCCAGACATTTTGAGTATATGCTCACTGACAGAACTGTTCTCCTCCATCTTGCCGCTATAGAACTTATTGGAGACTTCATATCTCTCAATCCGGGCATTTGCTTGAAATATTAACTTCAACTCCTGGAACATCTCATATGCTCCATGACGTTCAAAACGTCGTTGAAGCCCCGATTCTAAGCCGTAAAGCATGGCACACTAAACTATCGAGTAGTCATCAGCTTTGCTCTGCCAGACGTTCATAACATCTGGTGTTGCTCCAGCAGCAGGCCTGGCACCCAGCGGTGCTTCCAGGACGTAATTCTTCTGTGCAGCAATGAGGATAATCCTCAAGTTACGGACCTAGTCCGTGTAATTGCTACCATCATCTTTCAACTTTGCTTTCTCAAGGAACGCATTAAAATTCAACGGAACAACAACACGGGCTATCTATCTACAATCAAACATAAACAAGCAAGATACTATCAGGTACTAAGTTCATGATAAATTTAAGTTCAATTAATCATATTACTAAAGAACTCCCACTTAGATAGACATCCCTCTAATCCTCTAAGTGATCACGTGATCCAAATCAACTAAACCATGTCCGATCATCACGTGAGATGGAGTAGTTTCATTGGTGAACATCACTATGTTGATCACATCTACCATATGTAGCGACCAGACCTCAAACAGTCTGATCTCTGTGCTCCGGTGTCATCCCTGGATCAGTAATGCTGACACCACACAGTACTTCGAAGGATTTATAGCAGAGTGGCAATCACACACTTATTACATCGATGTCTCCGAAGAGAACTTATTACATAAATATGGCTTAAGGCCATCTAGTGTCGATAACAGCGGAAGACTTGGAAGATAAATGGGTCCATCAACTCCAACGGCATCACTGAGTATAGAACCATGACCTAAAAGCACCTTAATCGTCGTCTGAAAAGTCTGCAACATTAACGTTGCAGCCCGAAATGGGTCAGCACATGGAATATGCTGGCAAAGTAACACATAGAGAGTAATGGAATGAAACAGCTATACTACATGCATATTTGGCTGGCGGAAAGCTCTATGGTTACTGTTTTGCGTAAAGCCAATTTTTCCCTACTGCGAAGGAATAAATTTATTACTATCATGGTGGTTGTTAAACATTGAGACTGGTTGACAGCATTCTCAATCCCAATTAAAAAGTAATCATTAAAACCCAACAATATTAATTAGAAGTAACATGATGAGATTCACATGATATTCAAGTACTAGATACTCAAAATTGTCCATAACCGGGGACACGGCTAATCATGATTAGTTTGTTACACTCTGCAGAGGTTTGCGCACTTTTCCCCACAAGACTCGATCGCCTCCGTTGGTTTTCTCGCACTACTGGTGTTTGAGAAACGGATGACCGAGACATAGTGTTTCAGAAGCGCTAGCACCTTACGATGGAGTAGACCGTACCACCTACAACCCCTACATCTGCTAGTCTACCCCTATAAGAGTTCGCACGACTTAGTCAACTATGCCAGAGCCCATATTGGCTTGTGGCTGCACACGTAAGTATTTAGCATGAAAGATCTTATGATCCCTTTGAGCCTGGGTGGCGGTCCAAAATAGAAACAGGCAAGTGCTGATAGACATCAGGTGCCTCAATCCACCCAGATGTGTGTTTAAGTTGCCACCTTAGATAAACCATTAAAGTTATCAATCTCACATCTGTCATGGATATCACTCACCCAATCCACGTCTACTAGCATAGCATGGCATAATAAGCAAACATAGAAGTAACTCCCAAAGGTTTCATAGCAACGGGTAATAGGTACTACCTCATCTACTTCCCATCCCACAATTTAATTAGATCCTAATCATGCAATGTGTGAGGATTGATCTAATGCAATAAAACTGGGTTGTAGAAAAGGTATGATCAAAGTGTTACTTGCCTTGCTGATGATCCGCGAGTCCTAGAGATTCGAAGTAACAAGCGGCGCAATCCGGGTAATCTATCGCAGACAAACAACAAGCATACAATAAGTACTCATCTAATGCACAGGTAAAACTCGAACAAGAGAACAAACTAGATAGTTCAACTTAAGAACTCCGGTTGCAAAGAGAGAAAGAACCGAACAAAGAAACCGAAAACAAACGGCGGAAAACAACTCGGTTCTAGCAAGTTGAAACTAGGTCAAATTTTACCTTAGCAAAACTTAGTTAAAGTTGATTAGTCGGAACGGCGGTTTCGAAACGAAACTCCAAGCGCTTGAATCACCTGATTCCGATAAACGAGCGAGAAGATAGTCTAGAAAGAAAATCGGATCTGAGATCGCGATCGCGGAATAAATCCGACGAAAAGAAAAAGAAGAACGGTTAAACGAACGGACGTTCGTTAACCTAGAAGAATCCGGTGATCACGTTCGTTAGGACGAACAGTCCGGCGAACGATCTCGAGCAACTAAATCGGAAAAGAAAACGAATCCGATCTAGGGTTTAGGAGAAGAAAACCGAACGAAAAACCGATCTAGAAAACCGAAACGGTTTAGCGAAGAACCGGAAAGAAAACGAATCGGAAAAAGAAGAATCGGAACGATTAGAAGAAAACGATCCAATAAAAAGAAGAGATGCGGCGCGGGGCTACCTCCGGCGAGGTCTCTGGCGAGGGGCTTCGGCGAAGGGCTCCGGCGGCGTGGGCGTGGGGCGGCGGCGGCGTGGGCAAGGGCGGCGGCGGCGGTGGCAAGGTGCGGCGGCGGCGCGGGTGGCGGCCTAGGGCGGCGCGCGGGTGTGGGGTGGCGCGGCGCGGGTGTTGGGCGCGGGGTGTGGTGGAGCTCTAGGCTTTGGTTTGATGATTTAGAGGGGGGGGGTGCTTGGGTATTTATATTGGGGAGGGGGAGGGTTTACTTGGAGGAGGGATCTAGAATTAGACTAGGAATAGGAAAGAAAAGAGGGAAGGAAAGGTCTAGAAAATAAACGAAATAGGACAAAGTCCTACTAGGAATCCAACAAGGGGCGGCGGCGGCTCCCTGGTGCGCGCGCGCAGCGCTGGCCTTGGCCTGGCCGGCCGGCTGGCTTGCTAGGCCTTTGGCCCAGGCGCTCGGGATTTTAAATCGGTTCCGTGCTAAAAAAACAGAAAACAAATCTACCGGACTCCAAAACTAATAAAGTAAATTTTCCCCGACTCCTAAAAATGAGTCGAACAAAATGAACTTTTCTCCGGGCCTAAAATGCAATTTTTGAAAACGCGCATTTTTCCCTGTCCAAATAAAAGGCAAATGAGACTCCGACAAAACCAATGATCCTTTCTTCAAAATTTGATAAGACTCAAATATGAAAAAGACGAAATCTCCAACTCTCTCCGAGGGTCCTTGAGTTGCGTGAAATTTCTAGGATCGCCAAAATGCAAGAAAATATGATATGCATGATGATCTAGTGTATAACATTCCAAATTGAAAATTTGGGATGTTACACCATATGGTTCACGCTCGACCTTTCGGTCTCCGTGTTCCGAGGCCATATCTGTATATGCTTGGCTCGTCAAGTATAACCTGAGTATTCCGCGTGTGCAACTGTTTGGACCCGTTGTATTTGAACGTAGAGCCTATCACACCCGATCATCACGTGGTGTCTCAGCATGAAGAACTTTCGCAACGGTGCATACTCAGGGAGAACACTTCTTGATAATTAGTGAGAGATCATCTTAAAATGCTACCGTCAATCAAAGCAAGATAAGATGTATAAAAGATAAACATCACATGCAATCAATATAACTGATATGATATGGCCATCATCATCTTGTGCTTGTGATCTCCATCTTCGAAGCATCGTCATGATCACCATCGTCACCGGCACGACACCTTGATCATCATCATAGCATCGTTGTCGTCTTGCCAATCTTATGCTTCCACGACTATCACTACCGTTTAGTGATAAAGTAAAGCATTACAACGCAATTGCATTGCATACAATAAAGCGACAACCATATGGCTCCTGCCAGTTGCCGATAACTCAGTTACAAAACATGATCATCTCATACAATAAAATTTAGCATCATGTCTTGACCATATCACATCACAACATACCCTGCAAAAACAAGTTAGACGTCCTCTACTTTGTTGTTGCAAGTTTTATGTGGCTGCTACGGGCTTAGCAAGAACCGTTCTTACCTACGCATCAAAACCACAACGACAGTTTGTCAAGTTGGTGCTGTTTTAACCTTCGCAAGGACCGGGCATAGCCACACTTGGTTCAACTAAAGTTGGAGAAACTGACACCCGCTAGCCACCTTTGTGCAAAGCACGTCGGGAGAACCGGTCTCGCGTAAGCGTACGCGTAATGTCGGTTCGGGCCGCTTCGTCCAACAATACCGCCGAACCAAAGTATGACATGCTGGTAAGCAGTATGACTTATATCGCCCACAACTCACTTGTGTTCTACTCGTGCATATAACATCAACGCATAAAACCTAGGCTCTAATACCACTGTTGGGGAACATAGTAATTTCAAAATTTTCCTACGCACACGCAAGATCATGGTGATGTATAGCAACAAGAGGGGAGAGTGTGATCTGCGTACCCTCATAGACCGACAGCGGAAGCGTTATGACAACGCGGTTGATGTAGTCATACGTCTTCACGGCCCGACCGATCAAGCACCGAAACTACGGCACCTCCGAGTTCTAGCACATGTTCAGCTTGATGACGATCCCCGGACTCCCATCCAGCAAAGTGTCGGGGAAGAGTTCCGTCAGCACGACAGCGTGGTGACGATCTTGATGTTCTACTGTCGCAGGCTTCGCCTAAGCACCACTACAATATTATCGAGGACTATGGTGGAAGGGGGCACCGCACACGGCTAAGAGAACGATATTAGAGATCAACTTGTGTGTCTAGGGGTGCCCCCTGCCCCCGTATATAAAGGAGCCAAGGGGGGGTGCGGCCGGTCCTAGGAGGAGGCGCGCAGGAGGAGTCCTACTCCTACCGGGAGTAGGACCCCCCCTTTCCCTAGTTGGATTAGAACTTGGGGAAGAAGGAAGAGAGGGAAGAAAGGAAAGGGGGGGGGGGGGGGGCGCCGCCCCCCTCCTTGTCCAGTTCGGACTTGGGGGGGGGAGGGGCGCGCGGCAGCCCCTAGGCCTCCTCTCCTCTTCCTCCACTAGGCCCATTAAGGCCCATTAGGTTACCGGGGGGTTCCAGTAACCTCCCGGTACTCCAGTAAAATGCCGATTTCACCCGGAACACTTCCGATGTCCAAACATAGGCTTCCAATATATCAATCTTTATGTCTCGACCATTTCGAGACTCCTTGTCATGTCCGTGATCACATCCGGGACTCCAAACTAACTTTGGTACATCAAAATATATAAACTCATAATGAAATTGTCATCGTAACGTTAAGCGTGCGGACCCTACAGGTTCGAGAACAATGTAGACATGACCGAGACATGTCTCCGTTCAATAACCAACAGCGGAACCTGGATGCTCATATTCTACGAAGATCTTTTATCGGTCAGACCGCATAACAACATACTTTGTTCCCTTTGTCATCGGTATGTTACTTGCCCGAGATTCGATCGTCGGTATCTCAATACCTAGTTCAATCTCGTTACCGGCAAGTCTCTTTACTCGTTTCGTAATACATCATCTCACAACTAACTCATTAGTTGCAATGCTTGCAAGGCTTATGTGATGTGCATTACCGAGAGGGCCCAGAGATACCTCTCCGACAATCGGAGTGACAAATCCTAATCTTGAAATACGCCAACCCAACATGTACCTTTGGAGACACCTGTAGAGCTCCTTTACAATCACCCAGTTACATTGTGACGTTTGGTAGCACACAAAGTGTTCCTCCGGAAAACGGGAGTTGCATAATCTCTTAGTCATAGGAACATGTATAAGTCATGAAGAAAGCAATAGCAACATACTAAACGATCGGGTGCTAAGCTAATGGAATGGGTCATGTCAATCACATCATTCTCCTAATAATGTGATCCCGTTAATCAAATGACAACACATGTCTATGGTTAGGAAACATAACCATCTTTGATTAACGAGCTAGTCAAGTAGAGGCATACTAGTGACGTTTAGTTTGTCTATGTATTCACACAAGTATTATGTTTCCGGATAATACAATTCTAGCATTAACAATAAACATTTATCATGATATAAGGAAATAAAATAATAACTTTATTATTGCCTCTAGGGCATATTTCCTTCACTGATCCCCCATGAATCGGTGCGGCTCCCGGGGAACGAGACTGAGCCACAGCCGCAGGAGGGTGAGTGTGTTCTCCTTGCCACTCATGTCGACCATGGGTTTTCTTTGCCTCCCCATCCTTTCTTTCGCGGTTTCTTGAACTTATTTGGGGCTCAACTCCACCACTTTTCTCCAAACACCATCGTGTACCTTGCCGCTTTCGTGTCCATGTGCGAGAACTTCTTGGGTTGTCGACCACACTGGGTCTCTTCAAGCACATATTCACGTGTCACTCTCAGACGGTCAGGAAGGCCAACCCGAGTGATGAGAGGACGCACGTTGAAAGATCGTGGATGTCGCCTAGAGGGGGGGGGGGGTGAATAGGCGTTTTAAAATAATTACGGTTTAGGTTGAACAAATGCGGAATAAACCTAGCGGTTAATTTGCCAAGCACAAAACCTAAAACAACTAGGCTCACCTATGTGCACCAACAACTTATGCTAAGAAAGATAAGAAACTATGTGATAGCAAGATATATGACAAGAAACAATATGGTTATCACAAAGTAAAGTGCATAAGTAAAGGGGCTCGGGTAAGAGATAACCGAGGCACGCGGAGACGATGATGTATCCCGAAGTTCACACCCTTGCGGATGCTAATCTCCGTTTGGAGCGGTGTGGAGGCACAATGCTCCCCAAGAAGCCACTAGGGCCACCGTAATCTCCTCACGCCCTCGCACAATGCAAGATGCCGTGATTCCACTAAGGGACCCTTGAGGGCGGTCACCGAACCCGTACAAATGGCAACCCTTGGGGGCGGTCACCGAACCCGTACACTTTGGCAACCCTTGGGGGCGGTCACCGGTACCCGTC
This sequence comes from Triticum monococcum, assembly GCA_034509565.1. NCBI lineage: Eukaryota > Viridiplantae > Streptophyta > Magnoliopsida > Poales > Poaceae > Triticum > Triticum monococcum. The sequence goes on along the minus strand of CM067843.1, from coordinate 56,847,773 downwards.
AAATTGCTCGGGGCGATCTCCACAACCTAATTGGAGACCCCGACGCTTGCCCGGAGCTTTGCACCACAATGATTGAGCTCCGAACACCAACAACCGTCTAGGGCGCCCAAGCACCCAAGAGGAACAAGCTCAAGGGTACCAAGCACCCAAGAGTAATAAGCTTCTCAACTTGTAACTTCCACGTATCACGTGGAGAACTCAACCCGATGCACCAAATACAATGGCAAGGGCACACGGAGTGCCCAAGTCCTTCTCTCTCAAATCCCACCGAAGCAACTAATGCTAGGGAGGAAAATGAGAGGAAGAACAAGAAAGAGAACACCAAGAACTCCAAGATCTAGATCCAAGGGGTTCCCCTCACATAGAGGAGAAAGTGATTGGTGGAAATGTGGATCTAGATCTCCTCTCTCTTTTCCCTCAAAAACTAGCAAGAATCCATGGAGGGATTGAGAGTTAGCAAGCTCGAAGAAGGTCAACAATGGGGGAAGAACACGAGCTCAAAAGATTAGATTCAATGGGGAAGAAGACCCCCTTTTATAGGAGGGGGAAAATCCAACCGTTATCCCCCACACAGCCCCGCAGAGAGCGGTACTACCGCTGAGGTAGAGCGGTACTGCCGCCCTCAAGCGGTACTACCGCTCCCCCTCAGCGGTACTACCGCGCCAGAAGAGAAGGGCTGGGGCAGGGGCCCAGGGCGGTACTACCGCGGAGGTAGAGCGGTACTACCGCTCTCAAGCAGTACTACCGCGACTACTGCCGCAGCAAGTACCGCAAAACCCGACACGAGAAAATGCGCGCAAGAATCAAAGCGGAAGGAGCACCATGCCACCACGGTACTGCGGCTGAGCCCAGCAAGCGGTACTACCGCTACAGACGCAGTGACAGGACGGTAGTAGCACGGAACCGCAGAGGTACTGCCGCTGAGGCCACCCAGCGGTACTACCGCTCCGGGGAGCGGTACTACCGCTCCGGGAGCGGTACTACCGCTTAGGGAGTCTCAGCCGCACTACCGCTGTGGACCGCGGTACTACCGCTGGGTCCAGGAGAAAAACCATACTCCAGAAAACCAGAACTGCCATAACTTCTGCATATGAGCTCCGAATTGAGCAAACTCAAGCTTGTTGAAAACAAGACGACGAGTAGCATCAAAACAGTGACTGGTTATAGTAAGAAGAGGCAGGGGAGGTATGCCAACAAATAGAGGAGTGAAACCTCCAACCGAGAAGAACCGGCAAAACCTCCAACATCGAAAACATCATAGAAGATGCATGCGAACTCCGTTTTCGATGAACTCAAGCTTGTCATCAAGATGACCATAAGCTCTAAGACTCACAAGGAGAACCAAACAAGAACCAAGAAAGATGATGCAAGGATGCAAAGGTTTGAGCTCTCAACGAACGATACGATCAAGCTACTCATCGAGGGCCCCCCTTGATAGTACGGCAATCGATCCTATAACCCGGTCTCCCAACTACCATCATGAGACCGGTAAAATAGAAAACCTATCAAGGGCAAACCTTTGCCTTGCACATGGTCCACTTGAGCTAGATGATGACGATCTTGACTCCCTCAAGTTGGACCACCTTTCTTGATTGGGTTGACTCGATGAAGACTAGTTGATTGCTCCCCCATACTCCACTATGGGTGAGCCACTCTTCCGCACATCTTCACAAGTCCATTGACACCACAAAGGACGGCAAGCTTCAAGCATTTGATCTCTTCGTGATACTCCACTTGAACTTGCACACCGCAACCTAACCCCACAAAGAACTCTCACGAAGACCATGGGTTAGTACATAAAGCGTAATTGACAATGCTTACCATACCATGGGATCACTTGATCCCTCTCGGTACATCTTCTACGCTTTGTGGGTTGATCAACTTGATTCACTCTTTAACTTAGTCTTGATCAACCTCTCACAAGACCAATCTTTAGGTAATTCCTTGAATAGCACCTTGGTCGACACAAACTCTCCTTGAAACCAACACATTTACTCCAAGAAAAGCCTATGGACAAAACCTTCAAATATAACTCAAGGCAACCATTAGTCCATAGAGATTGTCATCAATTACCAAAACCAAACATGGGGGCAACGCATGTTCTTTCACACGTGATACAGATGTGCAGGGGTCTTGGAATTCAGATGAGGAACAAAACCACTTTCCCAACTATGATCCTTCCCGACTCGGTTCGGGGTTGGCAGTCGACCTAGTTCTACTGCAAGGACCAGCCAACTCCGGGCCAGTTGACTGGACGTCCCCCCTTTTCCATGGCTCGAGTGGAGAAGCCCTCCACCTTGAGAGTGATCCCAGAGGAGAAGGTGCAGGTGAAGGTGTTGGTCGAGCGGGTTGTCCAACTCGTCCGCGATGGAGTGACCGGTATGGACCTGTCGGAGGTCTTCCTCAATCGACGCATCCAACCACTCTAAGCTCGTGACCATCCGATGTGGATGTACTCGGGACTCGAGGATTCCACTCGGATCCACCCGGAGGATGTCAGTGAGGACACGGTGGAGCAGTGGCTGAGAGGTATTACCGGCAACAAGGATAACCCTCGGGGGTCCAGGAGGATGGTTCCATTCGACCATTTGCGCCAGCCGAAACATGTACGATTCTGCATTGTTGAGTGTCTTCTTGATTTACTATGTAGCATCTTGTTGACGGTCGACTGTCTTTCTTTTGTTCGTGTCTTTCAGGCTCTTGTTGATATGTACTCAATGCCCAATGGAGTGTAGGAGCAAAATGTCGAGGGAGAGGCGAGCGGGGGCGAGAGTGGCAAATGGCACTCGGATGCAGAGGAGGACGAGGAGAGCGATGACCCAAGTGATGAAGAAGAGGTCGACTTGCCTCCTCGCAGAGAAAGGAGGCCCAAGCACGCTCACGACCCGGCAAGCACCCCTGACCTAGTGGCCGCACCAACTGGGCAGTCTTCAAAGCGCCCTCGGACGTATTCTCCAGTGCCGACCGAGAAGGTATCGAAACAGCCCAAGACTATGTCCCCTCCAGTGCCGAAACCACCGAAGGCCACATCTTCCAAACCTCCGAAGGCTTTGCCCAAAATCAGAGTGGTCATTCCCACAGTCTTTGGGTAACAATCTGGCCTGATCCTTTGGTTGACTTGGGTAACAGAACGTAACTGACTGGAATGCTGATATTTGCAGTGCTGCCACTTCTGGAACTTCCACCCACAAGTACCGAGACGAGGAGATGGAAGACGCGGTTACCTCCAACCCAGGTACAATTCTCGTGATCTTGTTCTTGATTATTTGGTCGATTAAATTCTGGTGATTCACTTGGGGTCGAATGATTTCTTTGCAACCCCACTCAATGTTATCGAGCTTCCGGATGACGATGAAGACGTGATACCGAGGCCCAGAAGGAGCAAGAAAGCAGCAGCTGGCAAGATATCCCAGTCAAAACTGGCGACAGAACCAACAGTCCAGCAGCCTGAAGATGCAGGTAGAGCCTCTATAAATTTTCCTGTCCCAGTGTCGAGTGAACGCCCCGCACCGTCGACTGTACCAGTGTTTTCTTCAGTCATCCAACCTCATGCCTCGGAGCCCCAAGCTGCTACATCTGGACCGTCTGTCCCCTTCTTCACCACCTATCATGTTCTGAAAAGCCAATCGGACGCCGCTGCAGAGGCTATCCATCAGGCTGGCGTAATGATGGAGCGAATGAAGGCGGTGCAAGACAATAGCCAGGCTACTTATGATGCCAGCGTGGCTCTCCGAGCCAATGTCCAGGTAAGTTGACTTCCGACTGAACTTGTTCTATCAGGATATGCTACCTGAATATTTTCCTTCGTACAATCTCTTGTTGTCTGCTTCGAATCTGTACACCCACTGGGTGTTTTGCTGTCTTTAGTATTTGCACTCTTCCACTCGGTCTGGTTGAATGGGATCTGAATCAGTGGGGGCACGCTAAGTGCACCCACTGGGTGTAGTCCCCGAGACCGCAGTCGACAGCGGGCAGTCGGTTGGGGTCTGAGCGCTTCTTTCTCTTTCCTTTCTTCCACTCGACCTGGGCGGAGCATGCCGAGTGGGATCTGAACTAGTGGGGGCACGCCAAGTGCATCCACTGGGTGTAGTCCTCGAGACCGCGGTTGGCTGCTGGCAGTCGGCCGGGGTCTGAATACTTTTTTTACTCGACCTAGGCGGACTGGCCGAGTGGAAACTGAACCAATGGGGGCACTCCAAGTGCACCCACTGGGTGTACTCCCTAAGACCGTAGTCGACTGCTGGCAGTCGGTTGGGGTCTGAGTAAACTTTGAAATTTTATTCACTCAGAAGTAAATAATCTTTGATCTTGTCGATTGATATGTCTTTTACTCTCTGCAGAAATCTTGTACTCTCATTTCCAAGTTCGCCAAATTTGAGGAGAAGCATAGGCAGCTCAACCTTGACCTGGAACTGGCCCAACAAAACTTGAAGAAGGCTCAAGATGATGTTGTCGATATGGAAAGTAACTGCCTGTCGACTGCTCATGTCGATCATCTTTTTAAATTATCCCTTCGATCTTTTGTTTGATCTAAATGCTTATTTTGTAGAGAAAATGAGGTTGGCTCTGGAGAAGAAGGACTTGGACCTTGCAGCTGCGCAGAAGGAGGCTCAAGAGAAGACTACTCTTGCTGACAAAAAGCTGGCTTCAGTCGGAGCGCTGGAAGAGGAAGTAAGCAAGCTGAAGTCCTCTCTCACTGAATCCAACCGAGAGGCGACTCGTCTGAAGAAGGATAAGGTGGCTCTGAACGAGAAGCTAGAATCCATGGCTCGTAAGAGAAATGACTTGGAAGCTTATCTGAGAACTCTCGCCAAGAAGCTCTTTCTTATGCTCGAAGGTACCCCTTTTAATCCGACTGCTTTACTGCTTGCAAGTTAGTCCTGTCCAGTCGACTCACTAACTCCTTGACTGCAGAATTCTGCCAAAACTTTGAAGAGGAGACTGGACGGATCGAGACGGGTTTGGACCCTATCATTTCTCCAGTCGGTGATGAGGCTGCCATGAATGTGCTTCAACTGGAATCCCGCATCGCTAGTGTTACAAGTTACCTTGCTCGTCTGAAGGTGGTAGTTTCGCGCATCGACTCATCGCTCTGGCCAAGGGCGGCGCTTCAAAATGATCTCGAGTCTCTGATGACTCGACTCAACGAGGTCCCCGATCGAGTGCAGGAATGGAAGAAGTCCTCTACCCGATGCGGTGCTGACGTGGCTTTGTCGCTGGTAAGAGTCCATTGCAAGGAGGCCCGCAAAGATAAGCTGGCGGTGATCAAGGTCACCAACACCAAAAGGCATGACTTCCAGTCCTTCATGGAGACCTTCCTTGCTGCTGCCACTTGGATCGCTGATGGAATTGACTTGGACGAATTCGTCGAGCCTGCGAGCCCTCCTCCCGCAGAATGAACAAACTTGAGATTTAAACTTGCCTTAAATTTGCCTCGGAATGCCGAGTGGTTTCTGTAACCGTTAAACTCTTTCGGGCCTGATGCCCAAGTACTTTTATCTTTGTTTTGAGACTTTTCATATTTTATCCGATCTTGGTTTATCTTCTGCATATGCTTGCGTTCATCTTCGAGTAGAACTTGTTCTTCGCTCGAACTCTCCTTCGAAATGCAACTCTGAAGGGGATATCCCAGTCGACCTGCACCTTGCCGTCCTTGCGGATAAGGATGGAGCACACATTGTATTTGTGGCGGAGCACCGAGGAGAGGGTTGCGGTCGACCTGCACCTCGTCATCCTTGCGGATAGGGATGGAGCAGACATTGTACTTGTAGCGTAGCTCCGTGAGGGGATTGCAGTCGACATGCACCTCGTCATCCTTGCGGATAAGGATGGAGCGGACATTGTACTTGTAGCGTAGCTCCCTGAGAGGATTGCAGTCGACCTGCACCTCGTCATCCTTGCGGATAGGGATGGAGCGGACATTGTACTTGTAGCGTAGCTCCATGAGAGGATTGCAGTCGACCTGCACCTCGTCATCCTTGCGGATAGGGATGGTTTTGGAACTTACGCGAGTACTGGACTGCAGCTAAGCCTCCAAGTGTGAGGTTTGCTCATCACTCGGTAGGATTTTTGAAACTTAGGCGAGTACTGGACTGCAGCTAAGCCCCCGAGTGTGAGGTTTGCTCATCACTCGGTAGGATTTTCTAAACTTAGGCGAGGACTGGACTGCAGCTAAGCCCCCGAGTGTGAGGTTTGCTCATCACTCGGTAGGATTTTTTAAACTTAGGTGAGTACCGGACTGCAGCTAAGCCCCCGAGTGAGAGACTTCCTCATCACTCGGTAGGATTTTTGAAACTTAGGCAAGTACTGGACTGCAGCTAAGCCACCCAATGGGGGATTTCAGAAACATATGTAAACAATCGACAATCTTTTTAGAAGACTGTAAAACTCTTGTCTTTGATAAACAAAATACAAAGGTGTTTTTATTACATCTCAGCAGACTGAGTGTTTAAGTATAAAAGGGGCGGAGCAGCTCCGCATTCCAGGCGCGCGGCTCGTTTTTCTTGTGCTCGACGCCGTAAAGGTGGTACGCTCCATTGTGGAGCACTCTGGTGACCATGAAGGGGCCTTCCCAAGAGGGAGCAAGCTTGTGTGGTTTCTGCTGATCCACTCGGAGAACTAAGTCTCCCTCTTGAAATGCTCGACCCCTCACATTTTTGGCATGGAATCGACGCAGATCTTGCTGATAAATGGTTGATCGGATCAATGCCATCTCTCTTTCTTCTTCAAGGAGGTCAACTGCATCTTGTCACGCTTGTTCTGCTTCTTCCTCTGTGAAAAGCTCGACTCAGGGTGCATTGTGGAGCAAGTCACTCGGAAGTACAGCTTCGGCTCCATAAACCAAGAAAAACGGGGTTCTGCCAGTCGACCGATTGGGAGTTGTCCTCAATCCCCATAATACTGATGGAAGTTCATCGACCCACGCTCCTGCTACGTGTTTGAGGTCACGCATCAGTCGAGGTTTCAATTCTTTGAGAATCAAACCATTTGCCCTTTCAGCCTGTCCATTCGACTGGGGGTGAGCGACCAACGCATAGTTGACTCGAGTACCTTGTGAAGCACAAAAAGTCCTGAACTCATCAGATGTTGGGGAACGTAGCAGAAATTCAAAATTTTCCTACGTATCACCAAGATCTATCTATGGAGAGACCAGCAACGAAGGGAAGGAGAGTGCATATGCATACCCTTGTAGATCGCTAAGCGGAAGCGTTCAAGAGAACGGGGTTGATGGAGTCGTACTCGTCGTGATCCAAATCACCGATGATCCTAGTGCCGAACGGACGGCACCTCCGTGTTCAACACACGTACAGCCCGGTGACGTCTCCCATGCCTTGATCCAGCAAGGAGAGAGGGAGAGGTTGAGGAAGACTCCATCCAGCAGCAGCACAACGGCGTGGTGGTGGTGGAGGAGCGTGGCAATCCAGCAGGGCTTCGCCAAGCACCGCGGGAGAGGAGAAGGACATGGGAGAGGGGGAGGGCTGCACCAAAAGCAAAGGTAAGAAGTCCTCCATCTCCCCCACTATATATAGGGGGGGCAAGGGGGGGGGGGGCGCCGGCCCTAGGAGATCCAATCTCCTAGGGGGCGGCGGCCAAGGGAGGAATCCCTCCTCCCCAAGGGACCTAGGAGGTGCCTTCCCCTTCTGGGACTCTTCCTTTAGGGTTTCCCCCACACTAGGCGCATGGGCCCTAGGAGAAAGTGGCGCCCCAGCCCACTTTGGGCTGGATCCCATCCCACTTCAGCCCATGGGACCCTCCGGGATAGGTGGCCCCACCCGGTGGGCCCCCGGGACCCTTCCGGTGGTCCCAGTACAATACCGATGACCCCGAAACTTGTCCCGATGGCCGAAATAGGACTTCCTATATATAAATCTTTACCTCCGGACCATTCCGGAACTCTTCGTGACGTCCGGGATCTCATCCGGGACTCCGAACAACATTCGGTAACCACATACAAACTTCCTTTATAACCCTAGCGCCATCGAACCTTAAGTGTGTAGACCCTACGGGTTCGGGAGCCATGCAGACATGACCGAGACGTTCTCCGGTCAATAACCAACAGCGGGATCTGGATACCCATGTTGGCTCCCACATGTTCCATGATGATCTCATCGGATGAACCACGATGTCGAGGATTCGATCAATCCCGTATACAATTCCCTTTGTCTAGCGGTATGATACTTGCCCGAGATTCGATCGTCGGTATCCCGATACCTTGCTCAATCTCGTTACCGCAAGTCTCTTTACTCGTTTCGTAACACATCATCTTGTGATCAACTCCTTGATCACATTGTGCACATTATGATGATGTTCCTACCGAGTGGGCCCAGAGATACCTCTCCGTCACACGGAGTGACAAATCCCAGTCTCGATTCGTGCCAACCCAACAGACACTTTCGGAGATACCCGTAGTGCACCTTTATAGTCACCCAGTTACGTTGTGACGTTTGGCACACCCAAAGCACTCCTACGGTGTCCAGGAGTTGCACAATCTCATGGTCTAAGGAAATGATACTTGACATAAGAAAAGCTTTAGCATACGAACTACACGATCTAGTGCTATGCTTAGGATTGGGTCTTGTCCATCACATCATTCTCCTAATGATGTGATCCCGTTATCAACGACATCCAATGTCCATGGTCAGGAAACCGTAACCATCTATTGATCAACGAGCTAGTCAACTAGAGGCTTACTAGGGACATGGTGTTGTCTATGTATCCACACATGTATCTGAGTTTCCTATCAATACAATTCTAGCATGGATAATAAACGATTATCATGAACAAGGAAATATAATAATAATCAATTTATTATTGCCCCTAGGGCATATTTCCAACAGTGTCCCACTTGCACTAGAGTCAATATTCTAGTTCACATCGCCATGTGATTAACACTCACAGGTCACATCGCCATGTGACTAACACCCAAGAGTTTACTAGAGTCAGTAGTCTAGTTCACATCACTATGTGATTAACACTCAATTAGTTCTAGGTTTGATCATGTTGCTTGTGAGAGAGGTTTTAGTCAACGGGTCTGCAACATTCAGATCCGTATGTACTTTGCAAATTTCTATGTCATCTTGTAGATACAACCACTACGCTACATTTGGAGCTATTCCAAATAACTGTTCTACTATATGAATACAGTTTACTACTCAGAATAATCTGGATTAGTGTCAAAGTTTGCATCGGCGTAACCCTTTATGCCGAACTCTTTTACCACCTCCATAATCGAGAAAATTCCTTAGTCCACTAGTTATTAAGGATAACTTTGACCGCTGTCCTGTGATCCATTCTTGGATCACTCTTGTACCCCTTGACTGACTCATGGTAAGGCACACTTCAGGTGCGGTACACAACATAGCATACTGTAGAGCCTATGTCTTAAGCATAGGGGATGACCTTCGTCCTTTCTCTCTATTCTGCCGTGGTCGAGCTTCAAGTCCTAACTTTATACCTTACAACTCAGGCAAGAACTCCTTCTTTGACTGATCCATCTTGAACACCTTCAAGATCATGTCAAGGTATGTGCTCATTTGAAAGTACCATTAAGCGTTTTGATCTATCCTTATAGATCTTGATGCTCAATGTTCAAGTAGCTTAATCCAGGCTTTCCATTGAAAAACACTTTCCAAATAACCCTATATGCTTTCCAGAAATTCTACATCATTTCTGATCAACAATATGTCAACAACATATATTCATCAGAAATTCTATAGTGCTCCCACCCACTTCTTTGGAAATACAAGTTTCTCATAAACTTTGTATACACCAAAATCTTTGATCATCTCATCAAAGCATACATTCCAACTCCGAGATGCTTACTCCAGTCCTTAGAAGGATTGCTGGAGCTTTGCATACTTATTAGCATCTTTCAGGATTGACAAAACCTTCCGTTTGTATCACATACAACCTTTCCTCAAGAAAATCATCGAGGAAACAATGTTTTGACATCCTATCTGCAAGATTTCATAAATAATGCAGTAATCGCTAATATAATTCCAACAGACTCTTAGCATCGCTACGAGTGAGAAAGTCTCACCGTAGTCAACTCCTTGAACTTGTCAGGAAACTTCTTAATGACAAGTCGAGCTCTCTTAATGGTGACATTTACCATCATTGTCCGTCTTCCTTTTAAAATTCATATGTACCTAACAGCCTTACGACCATCAAGTAGTTCTTCCAAAGTCTAAACTTTGTTTTATATATGGATCCTCTCTCGGATTATATGGCCTCGAGCCATTTTGGAATCCGGGCCCACCATCGCTTCTCCATAGCTCGTAGGTTCATTGTTTTGTAGCAACATGACTTACAAGACAGGATTACATACCACTCTAAAGTAGTACGCATCCTTGTCATCCTACGAGGTTTGGTAGTGACTTGATCTGAAGTTTCATGATCACTATCATAAGCTTCCACTTGAATTGGTGTAGGTGCCATAGGAACAACTTCCTGTGCCCTGCCACACACTAGTTGAAGAGACGGTTCAATAACCTCATCAAGTCTCCACCATCCTCCCACTCGATTCTTTCGAGAGAAACTTTTCCTCGAGAAAGGACCCGATTCTAGAAACAATCCCTTATTGCTTTCGAATCTGAGACAGGAGGTATACCCAACTGTTTTGGGTGTCCTATGAAGATGCATTTATCCGCTTTGGGTTCGGGCTTATCAGCCTGAAACTTTTTCACATAAGCATCGCAGCCCCAAACTTTTAAGAAATGACAGCTTAGGTTTCTCTAAACCATAGTTCATACGATATCATCTCATCGGAATTACGTGGTGCCCCTTTTAAAGTGAATGTGGTTGTCTCTAATGCCTAACCCATAAACTATCATGGTAATTCGATGAGAGACATCATGGTATGCATCATATCCAATAGGGTGCAGTTATGATGTTCGGACATACCATCACACTATGGTGTTCCAGGCTGTATTAGTTGTGAAACAATTTCCACAATGTCTTAATTCTGTGCCAAACTCGTAATTAAGATATTCATCTCTATGATCATATCATAGATCTTTTATCCTCTTGTCACGACGATCTTTCAACTTCACCCTGAAATTACTTGAACCTTTCAATAATTCAGACTCGTGATTCATCAAGTAAATACACTCAACATCTACTCAAATCATCTGTGAAGTAAGAACATAACGATATCCACTACACGCCTCAGCACTCATTGGACTGCACACATCAAAATGTATTACTTCCAACAAGTTGCTTTCTAGTTCCATTTTACTGAAAAAAGAGGCTTTCAGTCATCTTGCCCATGTGGTATGATTTGCATGTATCAAGTGATTCAAAATCAAGTGAGTCCAAACGGTCCATTTGCATGGAGTTTCTTCATGCATATACACCAATAGACATGGTTCGCATGTCTCAAACTTTTCAAAAACGAATGAGCCCAAAGATCCATCAACATGGAGCTTCTTCATGCGTTTTATACCGATATGACTTACGTGGCAGTGCCACAAGTAGGTGCTACTATCATTACTATCTTATATCTTTTGGCATGAACATGTGTATCACTATGATTGAGATTCAATAAACCATTCATTTTAGGTGCAAGACCATTGAAGGTATTATTCAAATAAACAGAGTAACCATTATTCTCCTTAAATGAATAACCGTATCGCGATAGACATAATCCAATCATGTCTATGCTCAACGCAAACACCAAATAACAATTATTTAGGTTTAACACCAATCTCGACGGTAGAGGGAGCGTGCGATGCTTGATCATATCAACATTGGAAACACTTCCAACACATGTCGTCAGCTCACCTTTAGCTAGTCTCCGTTTATTCCGTAGCTTTTATTTCGAGTTACTAACACTTAGCAACCGAACCGGTATCTAATGCCCTGGTGCTACTAGGAGTACTAGTAAAGTACACATTAACACAATGTATATCCAATATACTTCTATCGACCTTGCCAGCCTTCTAATCTACCAAGTATCTAGGGTAATTCTGCTCCAGTGACTGTTCCTCTTATTACAGAAGCACTTAGTCTCGGGTTTGGGTTCAACCTCGGGTTTCTTCACTAGAGCAGCAACTGAATTGCCGTTTCATGAAGTATCCCTTCTTGCCCTTGCCCTTCTTGAAACTAGTGGTTTCACCAACCATCAACAATTGATGCTCCTTCTTGATTTCTACTTTCGCGGTGTCAAACATCGCGAATATCTCAAGGATCATCATATATGTCCCCGATATATTATAGTTCATCACGAAGCTCTAGCAGCTTGGTGGTAATGACTTCGGAGAACTATCACTATTTCATCTGGAAGATCAACTCCCACTTGATTCAAGCGATTGTTGTACTCAGACAATCTGAGCACAAGCTCAACAATTGAGCTTTTCTCCCTTAGTTTGTAGGCTAAGAAAATCGTCGGAGGTCTTATACCTCTTGATGTGGGCATGGGCCTGAAATCTCAATTTCAGCCCTCAAAACATCTCATATGTTTCGCGACGTTTCAAAACGTCTTTGGTGCCTCAACTCTAAACCGTTTAACTGAACTATCACGTAGTTATCAAAACGTGTATGTCAGATGTTCGCAACATCCACAGACGACGTTCGAGGTTCAGCACACTGAGTGGTGCATTAAGGACATAAGCCTTCTATGAAGCAATGAGGACAATCCTCAGTTTACGGACCTAGTCCGCATAATTGCTACTATCAACTTTCAACTAAGTTTTCTCTAGGAACATATCTAAACAGTAGAACTGAAGCGCGAGCTACGACATAATTTGCGAAGACCTTTTGACTATGTTCAGGATAATTAAGTTCATCTTATGAACTCCCACTCAGATAGACATCCCTCTAGTTATCTAAGTGATTACATGATCCGAGTCAACTAGGCCGTGTCCGATCGTCACGTGAGACGGACTAGTCAACATCGGTGAACATCTTCATGTTGATCGTATCTTCTATACGACTCATGCTTGACCTTTCGGTCTCTTGTGTTCCGAGGCCATGTCTGTACATGCTAGGCTCTTCAAGTCAACCTAAGTGTTTCGCGTGTGTAAATCTGTCTTACACCCGTTGTATGTGAACGTTAGAATCTATCACACCCGATCATCACGTGGTGCTTCGAAACAATGAACTGTCGCAACGGTGCACAATTAGGGGGAACACTTTCTTGAAATTTTAATGAGGGATCATCTTATTTACTACCGTCGTTCTAAGCAAATAAGATGCAAAAGCATGATAAACATCACATGCAATCAAATAATAGTGACATGATATGGCTAATATCATATAGCTCCTTTGATCTCCATCTTGGGGCTCCATGATCATCTTGTCACCGACATGACACCATGATCTCCATCATCGTGTCTCCATGAAGTTGCTCGCCAACTATTACTTCTACTACTATGGCTACTGGTTAGCAATAAAGTAAAGTAATTACATGGCGTTGTTCAATGACACGCAGGTCATACAATAAATAAAGACAACTCCTATGGCTCCTGCCGCTTGTCATACTCATCGACATGCAAGTCGTGATTCCTATTACAAGAACATGATCAATCTCATACATCAAATATATCATTCATCACATCCTTTTGGCCATATCATATCACATGGCATACCCTGCAAAAACAAGTTAGACGTCCTCTAATTGTTGTTTGCATGTTTTACGTGGCTGCTATGGGTTTCTAGCAAGAACGGTTCTTACCTACGCAAAACCACAACGTGATATGTCAATTGCTATTTACCCTTCATAAGGACCCTTTTCATACAATCCGATCCGACTAAAGTGGGAGAGACAGACACCCGCCAGCCACCTTATGCAACTAGTGCATGTTTGTCGGTGGAACCGGTCTCACGTAAGCGTACGTGTAAGGTTGGTCTGGGCCGCTTCATCCCACGATGCCGTCGAAACAAGATTGGACTAGTAACGGTAAGCATATTGAACAATATCAACGCCCACAACTACTTTGTGTTCTACTCGTGCATAGAATCTACGCAATAGACCTAGCTCATGATGCCACTGTTGGGGAACGTAGCAGAAATTCAAAATTTTCCTACGTATCACCAAGATCTATCTATGGAGAGACCAGCAACGAAGGGAAGGAGAGTGCATCTACATACCCTTGTAGATCGCTAAGCGGAAGCGTTCAAGAGAACGGGGTTGATGGAGTCGTACTCGTCGTGATCCAAATCACCGATGATCCTAGTGCCGAACGGACGGCACCTCCGTGTTCAACACACGTACAGCCCGGTGACGTCTCCCATGCCTTGATCCAGCAAGGAGAGAGGGAGAGGTTGAGGAAGACTCCATCCAGCAGCAGCACAATGGCGTGGTGGTGGTGGAGGAGCGTGACAATCCAGCAGGGCTTCGCCAAGCACCGCGGGAGAGGAGAAGGACTTGGGAGAGGGGGAGGGCTGCACCAAAAGCAAAGGTAAGAAGTCCTCCATCTCCCCCACTATATATAGGGGGGCCAAGGGGGGGGGGAGCCGGCCCTAGGAGATCCAATCTCCTAGGGGACGGCGGCCAAGGGAGGAATCCCTCCTCCCCAAGGCACCTAGGAGGTGCCTTCCCCTTCTGGGACTCTTCCTTTAGGGTTTCCCCCACACTAGGCGCATGGGCCCTAGGGGAAAGTGGGGCCCCAGCCCACTTTGGGCTGGATCCCATCCCACTTCAGCCCATGGGACCCTCCGAGATAGGTGGCCCCACCCGGTGGGCCCCCGGGACCCTTCCGGCGGTCCCGGTACAATACCGATGACCCCGAAACTTGTCCCGATGGCCGAAATAGGACTTCCTATATATAAATATTTACCTCCGGACCATTCCGGAACTCCTCATGACGTCCGGGATCTCATCCGGGACTCCGAACAACATTCGGTAACCACATACAAACTTCCTTTATAACCCTAGCGCCATCGAACCTTAAGTGTGTAGACCCTACGGGTTCGGGAGCCATGCAGACATGACCGAGACGTTCTCCGGTCAATAACCAACAACAGGATCTGGATACCCATGTTGGCTCCCACATGTTCCACGATGATCTCATTGGATGAACCACGATGTCGAGGATTCGATCAATCCCGTATACAATTCCCTTTGTCTAGCGGTACGATACTTACCCGAGATTCGATCGTCGGTATCCCGATACCTTGCTCAATCTCGTTACCGGCAAGTCTCTTTACTCGCTCCGTAACACATCATCCCGTGATCAACTCCTTGATCACATTATGCACATTATGATGATGTCCTACCGAGTGGGCCCAGAGATACCTCTCCGTCACACGGAGTGACAAATCCCAGTCTCGATTCGTGCCAACCCAACAGACACTTTCAGAGATACCCGTAGTGCACCTTTATAGTCACCCAGTTATGTTGTGACGTTTGGCACACCCAAAGCACTCCTACGGTGTCCGGGAGTTGCACAATCTCATGGTCTAAGGAAATGATACTTGACATAAGAAAAGCTTTAGCATACGAACTACACGATCTAGTGCTATGCTTAGGATTGGGTCTTGTCCATCACATCATTCTCCTAATGATGTGATCCCGTTATCAACGACATCCAATGTCCATGGTCAGGAAACCGTAACCATCTATTGATCAACGAGCTAGTCAACTAGAGGCTTACTAGGGACATGGTGTTGTCTATGTATCCACACATGTATCTGAGTTTCCTATCAATACAATTCTAGCATGGATAATAAACGATTATCATGAACAAGGAAATATAATAATAATCAATTTATTATTGCCTCTAGGGCATATTTCCAACATCAGAATCAAAGTTTGATCCGTTGTCAGTGATGATGCTGTGGGAACACCATATCTGAATGTTATCTCTCTGATGAAGCTGACGGCAGTACTGGCATCAAGGTTCTTGATAGGCTTGGCTTCAATCCATTTGGTGAACTTGTCGACTGCTACAAGCACATGAGTGAATCCACTCCTGCCAGTCCTCAAAGGTCCAACCATATCCAATCCCCAAACAGCAAAAGGCCAGACGAGTGGAATGGTTTTCAGGGCTGACGCAGGCTTGTGAGACATGTTGGAGTAGAACTGACAACCTTCACATTTGTCGACTATTTCTTGTGCCATCTCATTTGCTCGAGGCCGGTAAAATCCCGCTCGGTATGCTTTGGCCACAATGGTCCGAGAGGACGCATGGTGATCACAGGTTCCCGAGTGGATATCATTGAGGATCACTCGACCTTCTTCAGGTGTTATGCATTTCTGGCAGACTCCAGTCACACTTTCTCTGAACAATTGTCCTCTTATCACGGTGAAGCCCTTAGATCGACGGACGATCTGTCGAGCCTCTTCTTCATCTTCTGGGAGTTCTCTTCTAAGAATGTATGCGATATATGGTACCGTCCAATCAGGGGTGATGACCAAAACTTCCATGATCAAGTCGACCACGGCTGGAATCTCGATTTCAGTAGGATCGGTGGCACTCTTCGGCCGTGGGGGCTCTTTAGTGAAGGGATCTTCTTGAACCGAGGGTGCATGAATATGCTCCAGGAACACATTACTGGGAATGGCCTCTCTCTTGGAGCCTATCTTTGCCAGATCATCGGCTGCTTGATTTTTCAGTTGGGGATGTGATGGAGCTCTAACCCCTCGAACCTCTTTTCTAACTTTCTTACTGCATTGCAATAACCAGTCATGGCTGGGATTCTGACGTCCCACTCCTTCATCACCTGATTGACCACTAAATCCGAGTCGTCATAGACCATGAGGCGACGGACGCCAAGTGAAATGGCCATACGCAACCCATACAGAAGTGCCTCGTATTCAGCCTCATTATTGGAGGAGTCAAAGTGAATCTGGAGAACATAATTGAGTTTGTCACCACGGGGAGAGGCCAATACCACTCCAGCACCGGAACCATTCAGCATCTTGGACTCATCGAAGAACATGGTCCAATGCTTTGAGTGAATTTTGGCTGGAAGTTGCTGTTCGATCCACTCAGTGAGGAAATCAGCTATTGCTTGGGACTTAATAGCCTTCTTTGCTTCAAACTTGATATCCAGGGGAAGGAGTTCAATCGCCCACTTTGCCACTCGACCAGTTGCATCTCTGTTATTCAGAATCTCCGACAATGGAGCGTCGCTGACGATTGTAACAGAATGATAAGAGAAATAGTGTGCAACCTTCTTTGTGGTCATGTAAATTCCATAAGCAAGCTTCTGATAATGGGGATATCTTTGCTTTGATGGAGTCAGGACTTCAGAAACGTAATATACTGGGCGCTGAACTTTATAAGTTTTCCCTTCTTCTTCACGCTCGACCATGAGTACTGTACTAACAACTTGTCCAGTGGCTACAATGTAAAGCAGTAAAGGCTCTTTGCTGATTGGTGCAGTAAGCACCGGCTAGGTGGAAAGCAGGGCTTTGAGCTCTACAAATGCTGCATCAGCTTCGGGAGTCCACTCGAACTTATCAGACTTCTTCATCAGTCGGTAAAGAGGCAGTGCCTTTTCACCGAGACGAGAAATGAATCGACTCAGAGCGGCCAAACAACCAGTAAGCTTATGGACATCGTGCACACGCACATGGCGTTTCATCCGAAGAATGGCACCAGCTTTCTCTGGGTTAGTGTTGATCCCTCGTTCGGAAATGAGGAAACCGAGTAGTTTTCTGCCAGGAACTCCGAATGTGCACTTTGATGGATTAAGCTTGATATCGTACCTTCTGAGGTTGGCAAAGGTTTTGGCAAGGTCAGCCAGCAGGTCGGAACCTTTACGTGACTTGACTACAATGTCATCCATGTATGCTTCCACATTCCGACTGATTTGAGTGAGTAGACACTTCTGGATCATCCTCATGAATGTGGCTCCGGCGTTCTTCAGGCCGAATGGCATAGTGACATAACAGAAACATCCGAATGGAGTGATGAAAGCCGTTTTTATTTCATCGGGTCCATACAGTCGGATCTGATGGTACCCGGAATAGGCGTCCAAGAAGGACAAACGCTCACACCCCGCAGTTGAATCGACAATTCGATCGATGCGGGGAAGAGGAAAATGATCTTTCGGGCTGGCCCGATTGATATGCTTGAAGTCAATGCACATGCGAAGTGAATCATCCTTCTTAGGGACCATGACAACATTGGCGAGCCACTCGGAGTGGTAAATCGCTTGGATGAACTCAGCTGCCAGGAGCCGAGCCACTTCTTCGCCAATTGCTTCTTTTCTGGACGGCGGACCGTTGAAGATGTTCCTTGACTGGTTTTACTTTCGGGTCGACTCGCAAACGATGCTCAGCCAGTCCCCTGGGTACACCCGGCATGTCAGAAGGTTTCCATGCAAAGATGTCCCAGTTCTCACGGAGGAACTGGATGAGTGCTTCTTCCTATTTGCTGTCAAGTGTTGACGAGATATGGGTCGGAGCAGCATTGGGATCGGTCGGGTGGATATGAATCGGCTTCGTTTCCCCTGACGACTGAAATGCAGACTCTGTGGTAGGCTTCTTGGCTCGCAGCAAATCACTCGGATCTGCATTTTTCTGGTACTCTTGCAGTTCCACTACTGCCATCTGCGCATCGGCAATTTTTGAGCCCTTCTGGAAGCACTCTTCTGCCTTCTGCCGATTGCCAGTGACAGTGATTACTCCTTTGGGACCAGGCATCTTCAATTTGAGATACACGTAACATGGTCGAGCCATAAAACGTGCATAAGCGGGTCTCCCCGGGATGGCATGGTAAGCACTCTTGAAATCCAGTACCTCAAACATCAACTTTTCCTTGCGGTAATTCTTGGAATCACTGAAAACCACATCAAGTGTGATCTGGCCGAGTGACTGAGCTTTCTTGCCAGGTATAACACCGTGGAAACTCATGTTGCTTTCACTCAGCTTGGACATCGGAATGCCATTTCCCTTCAAGGTTTCAACATAAAGAATATTCAAGCCGCTGCCACCATCCATCAGCACTTTAGTCAGTCGGGTGCCTTCGACTACTGGGTCGGCCACTAGTGCTTGCCTCCCAGGGGTGGCTATATGCACTGGGTGGTCTGACTGGTCGAATGTGATGGCAGTCTGCGACCACTTCAGATAACTGGGTGTTGCCGGAGCAACCATGTTCACCTCCATGTTAATAACCTTCAATCGACTTTTGCTTTCAACATCAGCAAAAATCATCAGCGTGGAATTGACATTGGGAAAGCCGTCATCATCTTCTTCCCTACCCTCCCCTCCGTCTGACTTCTTTTCCTTTTCCTTGGGTTGTTTCTCTTGAAACTGCTGAATCAGGAAACGACACCGTCGAGTGGTGTGTTTAGGGTAAATGATGTTCCCATCTTCATCTTTCTTGGTATGAATATGGCACGGTAAATCCAACACATCATTCTCATCTTTATCCTTAACTTTCTTGGGATTCCAGGGCCCTTTGGGTTTTCCCTTGAACTTTCCTTGGGCAACAGCTAAAGCTTCACCAGGAGCAGCTGGTTCAGCTTTTCGCTTCTGTTTCCGACTGGAATTCCCTCCTCCGGTTTCTTGGGTGACTATTTTGTGTTTGCCACTCTGGAGTCGGTCTTCCTCTTCACCATTGGCATATTTGGTGGCAATCTCCATCATCTGAGTCAGAGTCATATCTCCTGTCCGACCAAATTTTAGGTTCAATTCCCGATACTTAACGCCTTCCTTGAAGGAACAAATTGCTTGGTGATGTGACACATTCTCCACTGTATGGTGCAATGTGATCCATCTCTAGATATAATCCCTCAAAGTTTCATTCGGTTTCTGGACACAACACTGCAATTCTGTCAACCCTGTCGGCCTTTTGCAAGTGCCTTCAAAGGTCCTAACAAACACTCGAGCAAGTTCTTCCCAACTGTATATGCTGCCAGGAGCCAACTGATTCAACAAAGCTCTGGCAGAACCCTCCAACATCAAGGGGAGGTGCTTCATGGCTACATCATCATTGCCACGACCAATCTGCACAACCACTCGGTAATCCTCAAGCCAAGTGTCTGGCTTGGATTCGCCGGTGAACTTGCTGACTCCAGTCGCCAACCCGAAGTTTGGAGGAAGCACTGCTGCTCTGATGGCTCTGCTGAAACACTTGGGTCCTGAAACGTGTACCTTGCTTCCAGTCGGATGATCTCTATTGTGGCCTTCTCTGTGAGCTCTGTTTCTATCAACCAGACCTTGAACGAGGATTGACCTTGCATCAAAGACTGGTTCTCTAGGTCGACTGGAATTCTCCGTTCACCGCTGTGGCGGCGTCTGTCATCTTGCCGCCGAGGCACGTACGACCCACTCCTTGGAGGAGACGTGAGCACTCGACGACGATCGTCGTGGTCGAGTCGATGATCATAGTGCTCACGGTTCCTGTACTGATCTTGCTGGTATCCACGTCCCTCACGCCGCGGAGGCGGTCTCGGGCTATGGGTAGACTAGACAGTATTCGCCACCACAGACCTGCTATGAGTCCTATTCCGTGACTGAGATACCGCTGTATTCTGCTCTCCTGCTGCCCGGAGTAAAGCCCGGATCTGCATCAAACCTCGGCCAGCTTCTAACTGGGAAGGTTGAATTGACTCTGCTATTTGAGATGCAGCTGTGAGATTCTGGATCGGAGTTCGATATACCTGAGTCGGAGGCGAAAAAAGTTGTCATCGACTGGACTCAGGGATCCGCTGCCGAGCACGCTCGTCGAGTGCGCACTGGAGGTTCTCCAGTCGAGTGCGCTCAACCAAGTTGGCCAGGCGCGCCTCCTCCAAGGCCTGGGCCTTGGGGGTTTCTCCAATGATAGGAGTGTGGAGCGCATCCATATTACGGCGATGAAGATCTTCCCTCCGCTGCGAAGAGAGGGGTTCGGGGCGGTACTCCTCGTCAACACGCGACGGATCACCGCCGCCATCGCCACCGCCTTCCCGAGTGAAGCCAAGAGGACTGTGTGGTCCATTGACCATCAAGACTTCTGCCGCGGGGTCGCTGCTTCGCATTCGGATGCAGTCTCGATGGAGCCAGTCGATAGATCGAACAGGCCGTAGAGAGTTTCATCGGGCTCGATTGCCGCGATTTGTGGGGTGGCCGATTGGCAAGCTACCGCATGCCTCACCCACCACTGAAGCCGCGACCGACCGGATCGCTGGCGCCGGCGAACAACAGAGAGGGAGGTTGCCACAGGAGTCGACTGATATGGAGTCGACGGTTGTCGAAGAAGGACGCCGCGAACGCACGCGCGGAAGTGCATCGCCCCGCGGACGGGGAGCGCCTCGACGTCGAGTGGAGCTTCGTGAAGCCAAGCGGAGTCGTCGGCGATGAAGACGAGCGCGCCGAGACGGATCTCGCGGCCTTCAGCCAATCCTCCGCCAGAAACCATGATGACGGGAATCGGAAGAATCACAACTTCTCCAATAAACTGCTAAGACACCTGCCCCACGGTGGGCGCCAACTGTCGTGGGTCTAAGACTGACAGTAGAATGGGGGGTAGATATGAGGAGGCAAGATCCTAGCTATGGAGTAGTTGTACACACGAGTTTTACGAGTTCAGGTCCTTCTCGGAGGAAGTAACAGCCCTACGTCTCGGTGCCCTGAGGCGGTTGACTGGATTATGTGTGTGTGTGTGTGTGTGTGTGTGTGTGTGTATGTGTGTGTGTGTTTACAAAGATGCGAACCCCTGTCCCAGAGGAGGGGGATGGCTTATATAGAGTGCGCCAGGACCCCTGCTCCCCTCCGTTATATAGGGTTCAATGTACATTAAGAGAGGAACATTACTGGTAACGCTAGCCATTAAATGATATAAATGACAATTAACCTATAAGTAAATGCTCGACCGTTCTTGGTGCAGAGTGGCTTTAGATCTTCTGCTCGTCGAGTGGCTTCTGCGACGGTCGAGTGCCATCGATTCTTCCGAGTGGAACGTCTCTGGTCGAGTGGATAATGGTACCCTTTGAATGATTCTGGCTTTAGGGTGATGTCCTAGGGGAAGGTGTCTAAGTCAGGTCTATGACCCTAACCTAGGTACATAACCTCATCAACGGTGGCCTCCGACATGCCGTCGTCCGTGCCTCTGCCGCCGCCGTGATTTTGATCTGTTGGCTAAGGGCATGTTCGGTTTCCTTTCAGAAAAAGCTACCTGACTCAGGCAGGAATCTCAGGCGTTGGATTTCCTAAGCCTAAGGCTGAGATCGCTGCCTGAGAAAAATCATGCCTGTATGGCCTCCATCCAAACAGGCCCTAAGTCAATGGGAAATGTTTACGATCGGCAGATCGGCCAAACACTCGCCCAGTCCAGCGTGAGTCGCACGATTCCACCAGATCAAAGGACGCCTACAGCCCACTCGCCATGTCGCTACCGCAGCCTCCTGGCCCACCACCGCTCCCCATCCCTCTCGACGCTTTTATCCCTTTCCCCGTCCACTCATCCCGCTGCTATCTCATCCCCTAGCTCTACCACCGCTCCTCATCCCCTACCAACAGCATGGGCACCCAAATCAGATCGCATGAGAAATCACCTCTGCTCCCCGCCTCCCTTTCTTGCATCTAGATCTGGTCGAGACGGGGCTCTGCTCGTCCACTCCACCCCTTGCTGATGCGAGGAGTAATCAGGGGCTGATGCAACCCGGGGAAGCCATGGCTGTCCATCTCCTTGTCCTCCCCCTCGACGAGGTTGGACATTTTGCAACAGGTGAGGCTGGAGGTGGTGGCCACCAGTGATGCGATTTTGCTGCAATCAGCACCGAAAAAGCTACCACCGGCGCCTGGATTTGCTGCAACCAGGATCCACAATTTTTGCTAGGATCCAGGTTTTTTGAGTGATTTTTTTGCTGCAACCAGTCCAAAATTTTGCTACCATTGTTTTGTTTTTTGCTACCACCGTTGGTAGTCTATCTTTTGATTTCTTTTTGCTTAACTAGATCCATCTTTTTTGCTGGAATCACTCAAACCTTTTGTTACCATGGTCCTTGATTTTTGCTACAATCGTCTTAGTTTTTGCTACCAACCCGTTTTGACCTTTTTGCTGGATCCATCTTAATTTTGCCGGAACCACTCCAAGTTTTGATACAATGGTGTTTGATTTTTGCTACTACCGTCTTTTGTGTTTTGCTACTCCACATTTTCTGAATTTTTGCTGCATCAATCTTTTTTGCTGGAACCATTCAAAGAGAGAGAAAAAGGAGGCTGTGAATGGCGTGGAGGGAGATGCAAACATATTTTTTTTGCCATAACCAGCATCCTAGGAAGCTTCAATCGAAGGCGATGAATGTTGAGGACCGGCCACACCACGCAACCACGAAAGCTGGAATCGTCGCCAAAAAAAGCTTCAACCGTTTTGTGAAAAAGCTTCAATGGGTGTGAGAAAAAAGCTGCAGCCGACGGCATGGCGGTACGGTGACCGACGGCGAGTACGGTGACCGGCGGCGAGCTGGTGATGCTTCAAGACAGGCCTCAAAGCGTCCATGGCGGTGTCCGGCGGGTGTCCAGGGCAAAAAGTTGGATGCGATTTTTTTAGCAAAAGAAAGCGATGCAAAAAGGTGAATCTGACGGTTGGTAAAAAGATAAACTGACGTGTCATATGTGACCGGCCGAACCGTTCCGCCGGTGCACCGACGCCTATCAGTCGCCTAAGTCAATGGTTTGGCTGCATTGATTTGTTGTGGTGGACAACCAAGGGGATGTTAGCTTCCCCTCCTTATGGCGGCACAATCTCCTCGTACGACGGCATTCCATTTGGACTCATACGTTAATGGGCTGCTTGCTGTACGAGTCTCATCTCTTCCGTTTCCAGCCCAAACCTAGCCCAACAAGCCAATAAAGGCAACAACGGAAGGACAAGGAGAGATCGATCGATCGACCATACACGACATGGATGCGGCGGCAAGGAAGGAAGAAAGGGAGGAGGTTAAGAGTGCCTTGTTCAGTATTGGGGACTTGAAGGCACCCGGTCCAGATGGACTACACGTAATTTTTTATAAGAAATTCTGCCAATATTGGGCGATGAATTAGTACAAGAAGTGTTGCAGGCAGTAAACACGGGAATCATTCCTGAAGGGTGGAACATGACCACTATTGTGCTCATACCAAAGGTTGAGAACCCGGAGACGATTGCCCAGTTTAGACCCATAATAAGTCTCTGTAACGTTGTCTATAAAGTGATATAAAAATGCTAGCAGCAAGGTTGAAACTACTACTTCCAGATATTATCAGTGAAACCCAAAGTACTTTTGTGCCTGGAAGGATTATTACTGATAACGTTATTGTTGCATATGAGTGCCTTCATACAATGAAGAAGAGGAAAACAGGGAAGCAAGGGACATGTGTGGTGAAGCTGGACATGCACAAAGCATACGATAGAGTGGAGTGGGTGTTTTTAGAGGCAATTCTTGGGAAACTTGGCTTTGATGTAAGATGGATAAAATTGGTAATGGCATGTGTGACTTCAGTGCAGTATAAGGTAAGGTTCAATTTTCAAATGAAACCTTGCCATTCTCACCAACCAGAGGGCTTCGGCAGGGGGACCCCCTCTCTCCTTACTTGTTTCTGCTATGTGCGGAAGGTCTATCTGCACTCATTTGTCATGAGGAGAGACTTGGGAATTTACAAGGAGTTCAGGTGTGCCGTGACTCCCCTCATATCTCATATTTATTATTTGCTGACGACTCCCTCATCTTGATGAAAGCTGACTGTATGAATGCCCAAACCTGGAGAAGAATTCTGGATGACTATTGTGCAGCATCAAGCCAAATGGTGAGTGAGGCCAAGTGTTCTATATTTTCCAGCCCCAATACAGAGGTGGAAACAAAAGCCGATGTGTGCCAAATATTGAATATAATGACTGAGTTGTTGTTTGACAAATACTTGGGGCTGCCATCTATGATTGGAGTGGACAAGGTAAATTGTTTCAAACATCTAATTGAAAGAATACAGAAAATGGTGAATGGGTGGAAGGAGAGAACTTTATCCTATGGTGGAAAAGAAGCACTAATTAAAGCGGTGGCCCAATCCATCCCTACATATGCGATGAGTGTATTTAAATTCCCGAAGAAAATTTGCAACGGAATCACTAATGCAATGTCGCAGTATTGATGGGGTGACGAGGAAGACCATAAAAGGATGCATTGGTTTGCTTGGTGGAGAATGTGTATTCCGAAGGAAAAAGGGGGTATGGGGTTCTGAGATGTCCAGAGCTTTAACTTAGCCATCCCGGCCAAGCAGTGTTGGAGGCTGATTGAGTGTATTGAGTCCCTGTGTGCAAGAGTATTAAGAGCGAGATACTACCCCACTGGTGACATATTGAATTGTGAGTTGAAGAAGGGTTCCTCTTATATTTGGAGGAGCATTTGGGCGGGCATACAAACATTCAAAGAAGGATGTATTTGGAGAGTTGGCGATGGTGGCAAAATTAATATCTTGGATGACTGTTGGATTCCCAATAGTTTTTCAAGGAAAGTGGTCACTGTCCGAGGTAACCAAGTGCTCACAAAAGTAATCGAACTCATAGACCCTATCACAGGTGAATGGGATGAGCAACTGATCCACGATAATTTTCGGCATATCGATGCAGAACGCATCCTACAGATCCCCTTGCACCAACAGTTAACAGAGGACTATGTTGCTTGGCATCTGACTAGGAGTGCAATTTTTTCAATTAGATCTGCTTATTATAAATAGTGGGAGGTTTCATATGTAGGCGATACAAATGAAGCAAATATGTTTGGCGGGATAGCGCCACATCTGTATGGAAGCAATTATGGAGTTTGAAAGTTCCTGGGAAAGTGAAGATCTTTTTGTGAAGATGCTTACATAATGCAATACCGTGCTTCTGTGTCCTAGCCAATATGCACATCGGAAACGTCTCACAATGCCCAATCTGCCATATAGGCGCTGAGGATATAAAGCACACCATCTTTAGTTGTGAGCGAGCGAAAGTAGTCTGGTCGTCTTTGGGTATTTGGAATACTATTTCAGATGCTCTATTGGTAGACCATTTAGGAGCAGCAGTTTTGGAATTTCTAATGTGTGATCAGTTGCACCAGAAGACGTATATGGATCAGGTCGATCTTCCGGAATTAATCGCAATGGCGAGCTGGTACATTTGGTGGCAGAGAAGGATGCATGTTAAAGGTGAGGTAGTTCAATCTCCGGTGCGAACAGGACCATCCATTCATGCTCTTACTCTCAACTTCACTCGTGCGATGGCTGATCCTGCGCCAACCCCAAGGATAAATTCTTGGCCAATAGTTCCGGCGGCGCAACAAATCTTGAACGTTGATGCATCCTTTAGAGAGGAGGATTATACGGGGTCATGTGGGGCCATTATCGGGGACCGCAAAGGGAATTTTATAGCAGCTTGCACCTCACGTATTGAACACGTTGCAGATGTAGTTTCTGCTGAAGCTGCAGCACTTCGCGAGGGTTTGAAATTAGCTCATACACTAGGATGCAATGATATCGTGGCAAGGATGGATAACTTCACTGTAGTAAACGTTCTACAGCTCAATGAAGGACAAGCGATGGTGGCTGCTCCTGTTCTGGAAGAGTGCAGATATTTACTAAGAGATTTAGGGAAAATTATTCTTGAGCATTGTAATAAAGAGTCAAATATGACAGCTCATGTGCTAGCTGAATATGGTCGTGCAAATGATCTGTCTATGTGGATCGAGGCACTCCCAAGTTTCCTCGCCAAATTCTTGACGGACGATGTATCTGTTATTTAAATTAATAAAGCTAGTCATGAAGGCCTTTCTGTCAAAAAAAAAGGAAGAAAGGGAGGACGACATGCGCAAGAGGAGATGGCCGTCCACGCCGGCGCACCCAACAAGTATATATCTCTCCTCTCGATAATTCAATTCGGTGCTTAGGCCCATCTACACTCGGTGAATAGTAAAAAACAGCAGATTCAAAAAGATCTGATTTTTTATGGTGCAAGATGGTCAAATGTGTGGTGTTGGTGCAACATTTTTTTTTGAAATAACAGATGATGTAAAACCGGTGCCCTATAAGTTTCAAAATCAAACATGGTCATTGCATATCTCAGAATTTCAAACTAAATGTTCAACATTATTAAGCATTTAGGACGTCGTAGTCCATCACTCGATAACCACTACTACTAAATAACAACACTATGACTCATGACGTATCCAGAATGGCGGCACCTTTTTTACAATATCTAGTGAAATCACCGTCCGTGTCGATGTAGATGGCCCCTCCACCGGAGGGGACTAGCTCGTGGTCATTGTCGGTAGACGGCTTCACCTCCTCTCCACCATCGTCTAAGCCCTCCCTGTCGAGGTACTCAAACAAATCATTGACCTCGGCCTTGATCCTACGAGCATGCTTCATGTTCTCCTTCTTCCCGCACTCCTTGTTCTTCTTAGCGTGGAACGCAAGCTCAGCCGCCACATGGTTTGGATCGGTCCCCACCGGTATGCGGACGAATACGGTGTTCGATTTGGCGGGTCAGTGTTGGAGATGCTCTAATTGATCTATATATGTTCGTAGAATGTTGCATTTAAATCATTTTCATTGTCCACCTGTGCTTCATCACCCATCCTTACCGGAATCCTCAACTTTGGCCAGCGTCGGCTTGTTTGTCAGTGCATTACGCCGGGCACCTGGCAAATACGTATTTTCCAACTCCCTCTTTTTTAGTTTACAAGTCCTACGCGTATATCTAGGTTGCCAATTTTATCACCCTAATATAAACTATATAACACAGAAATCATACCATTTGAAAATAGAACATCCGAAGTTTATATTGGTATATTTTTTATAATATATGACTTTTATTAGGTTGGTCAAATTGATGACTTAAGGGTACACGCACGCCCTGTAAACTGAGAGAGAGGTAGTAGTACCTTTTTTGCACTCTGCAAACAATGCTTTGCTGAGTTTTTTTTGCGCACGGCAAACAATTGTTTGCCGAGTGCTTTTTTCCACTTGACAAACCTTTTTTCTTTTTTTTTCTCTTCTGCTTCCTCTTATTTCTTTTCTTTTATACATTTTTTCTTTTTTTCCTTTTATGTTATGTTCTTTTCTATATTATTTTATTATATATTATATTTTACTCACCCTCTATCTGTTTTTATATGCATTGAATGCATTTTCTAGGTATTTAACATAATAGAATATTTATACTCAATTACATAACTCAGCTGTTGCGGTTTGTTGAGTGCATAACGTTGGGCACTCGGGAAATAAGTATTTGCCGAGTACCTTTTTTTGCACTTTCCTTGCCGAGTATCATTTTTTTGCACTCGGCAAATAATTGTTTGCCGAATACTTTTTCCCATTTGGGAAACACTTTTTTCCTTTTCCTTTCCTTCCTCTTATTCCTTTTCTTTTATACATTTTTCCTTTTATGCTATGTTCGTTTTTTATTATTTATTTTTGTTTTATTTATTTTCCCATCTTTATTTATTTTATATGCAATTAGTGTATTTTCTAGACAATCAGGTAATATAGTAAAAGTTTGAACTGCAAGTGCATAAAATAGTTCAGAAAATTGGGTTAAAATTTCTATTTATATTCTTGAATCTATGTGTAAGCTTTATCTATACCTACTAATAAAGCAAGGTGTGTTTCGACGATTTTTTCATCCGTTCACCCATATTATATTTTGAGACTTTTTACTATCCGAGGTGGTACTAAATGTTTGTGCATCTGTCCACTACAAAAGAGAAAAACGATTCGCCAGATTCTGCATTGGGCCTGTACTGGGTATGGAAGAAAACTGCTCGAAGGCCCAGACAATCAAAGGACAAGAGGCAAAAAATAGACCCGTGCAAGGATCTTACCTGCAACCTACTCCCTCCGTTCCGAATTACTTGTCTTGGATTTGTCTAGATACATGAGCAAGGAAGGCAATGTTGGAGAGAACCAATTTTAGCGCAGCAAAAAAGGCAGGTAATTAATACATGAGTGGAAGGCACTAAATTATGGAAGAATTAACCTTCCACGAATAGGAAGGCAAGAAGTCTATGAGGCAATAAAGCTAAAGCAAGGCAATTACGGGAAGGCAATGAAGGAAGGTGAATTACACAAAGAATGCAAGGCCATAAATTCAAAGAATTCAACCGCAAAAAAAAAATACACAAAGAATTAAACGGCATCGCTTGCATCGGAGGCGAGCACACATCATGCATTCAATCTTTGAGAATTAAAGGAGAACTAGTAAGCGTGCACGTGCAACACACGTTTCATATGTTGATCAAGTGAGTGTGAGTTCACGTGGTATAAAACTAAAATATGTTTTGCAAATAAATAAATTAAAGGGATACAAAATAGCATGTCATTTAAATTGTATTTTAAAAAGTGAGACATCACTGTGATCCAACAACCAGATGAAGAATTAGTGTGTGGCCTCGATAACCAATGTTTTTACGCAAAATGATTTCTGAGATGAATTTACACACAACTAATATGTAAGTTCCGAGCACATGCAAGAGAAGAATTGAAGTTATGCATATATCTTACCCTGTTACCATCAGATGCAAGTGAACGACCAGCTTAAGATCACTTGAGCCCAGAGAGCGGAGAATATTATTTTCAGATTATACATCATTTAGAATTGCAAAACGGATCAAAGATAAGATAATTCATACATTGGATGAATTGGCAAAAGACAGCAATGGTGTAAAAAGACATGGGACATCCCAAATATACATTGGATAAAATGCAAGGTGGTAATAAGATTAGATCTGATCACTTTATTCCAAAGTAGTAAGACTAAATCTCCTAAAGGAAAAATGGTTGTTCTGCCTATAAAATATATAATGCCGCCCCAGTTAAAAATGGTAGAATAAATGATGCCACAAGTTGCATCATCGCCCATCCTAACTGCGCTATTGTATCCATTTCAGAATGGTAAGCAAGCAAGTGTGTCGAGTAGCTACATGAGTATAAACTTTAGTGTGGTCGATGATACCAGCAACCATCAAGTCCTCGTACTACCGAACAGAAGGATTGCACGCTTGTAGCTAGAAAGAACCTCATACGACATCATCTTCTATGCAATTCAGATCTATGCAGAAATATATGAACTTTATATTAGCAAATGAGATCTGACCTTCTCGGTAAAAATGTTGTCATTGACACCGACATTCTTCGCAATCAATTTGAATGGAAAAACTGAAATGTTCAATGGTTCAACATGATTGTTTGTGACCCACAATTGGTGGGCCGTGTTGGCTGCGAGTATTAGGAGCATTGGGCAATGTCAATCGTTTCTTTTACCTTATGCAACCAGGGTATCCTTGATACATCTACTTTAGCAGCCAATTTGAAAAGAGTGCACACTCCACCAACAACAATACCTTCCTCAACGGCAGCTTGCGAAAAGAAGAAGCAATTCAGAAGGTTTAAGGAAGCAACAAACTAATTGACTTATTTCTGCTTCTTTGAAAAGCAAATACAAAGTTGACAACTTTGAAATGTTCAATGACAAAACATTGATTGACTCACCTAGTTACATTAGAGCATCCTCAACTCCCAACCTCTCTTTAAGTTCAGTTTATGTTCGTCCTCCCACCTATCAAGTCATGGGTTACAGTCACCATACCATCCTTCCTTCCAACAGGTTATCAAGGAAAAGAGCAGCATGTCAATAGATAATGCCCTCCATTAATACCTGAATGACAGCGACACCACCGGCCAGCTTTGTTATCCTCTCGTTCAGTTCACCTTCTCGTAGTCTAGTTTTGCTGCCAGCAAATTAGCAATGATAACTTAGAATCAGACTTAAAGTCTACGATGCTTTCTAAGTTCGCGATAAATAAAACAACTACACAAAGAGGTCATACAAATAGATTTAAAATCAACTCCCAGGAT
Organism: Triticum monococcum; assembly: GCA_034509565.1. NCBI lineage: Eukaryota > Viridiplantae > Streptophyta > Magnoliopsida > Poales > Poaceae > Triticum > Triticum monococcum. Next base: position 56,817,034 of record CM067843.1, on the reverse strand, counting down.
GAAGCCTTCAAGAATTTCTAATCAAGGGAGGCATAAAGAAAAGAAAAGGAGGCATAAAGTGTATTGTAATACAAAGAAATTTCTAGTCTGCATCTACTACAAAGCATGATAAAATGGAGCCTTCAAGAATTATGCTTCCAAGTCAAGGGAGGCATAGAGAAAAGAAAAGGGCCGTACCTCATTGAGATTTTCTATCTGTGCCACCCTCTTAGTCACTTCTTCCTGGGCTACATCAAACCTCTGTGAGTTGTGAATGACAGATAAAGCAACAACAAGGAGGTGATAGAGATATAGCAGATCAGAACCATTTTGACATAATGATATATTTCTACAAGATTCCTTTAAATCAAAGGAGGTATTTTTTTTAATAACAAACAAAAGGAGGCAAGTACATGCAGAAATAAATTTGACACTCTTGCCAACAAAATGTTATCAGTCTAGAGAATGAATTTGTACCAAACAACCAAAGTAAAGCAAAATTTACAGAGGTATTGTAATTCGGTTTCTGTACCAAAATCAACGGGAAAAAACATCAAAGATGTGGTTAACAAAATCTGCCGGCAATGCAAACTTGCAAACAAACAATACCTATTAAATCAGGGGCGTCTTACAAATTCAGGTTGTTGTGTGCCTCTGGAACGTCCTAATTCCTAAATGGCCATTGAAGGCCTACGGGGATCAGAGGACCAGTCTTATTCTTATGCTTCTACCTACAGGGATCCCAGTGTTGTGTTGACGGAATCAACATGCATATGGCCTGAAAACACAAAGAATCATTGATTTGGTACGTAGTAATACTTCAGATATAGCCAACAGCAGGACAAATCATGCCAATCTTTTGTAAGCAGGTTTGATAGCGATCCATACATACCCAATATGCACAACCATAGGCTCGCGCCGGTGCCGTGCGCTGCCTCTCACAGGAGACCGTGGCCACCGGAGGTTCACTGTCCAGGCCGTCGCGCCCATGCCCTTCCTCCTCTCCCTTCCATCCGTTCTTCTCTATCTCCTCACCTTCGAAGCTCTCTCTCCCTGGAAATGCAACAGGCCATGGAGGAGCTCAGCCGCCACCGCCGTCCCTCCGACTCGCCGGCACCGCCCATCGTCGACCCGAACCGTCTGCCTTCCGCCAGATCCACGCCAGCCCCGCCGGAGTGCACGCCTTGGCCATCACCGTTCCCTGCATCGAGTTGCCGCCTCCGCCCCGCATTGACTGCATCACTTGCCTGCGCCTGGGCAATCGCTCTAGCCGAAGCACAATCTTTGGCCGGATGGAGGGTTGGGAAGAAGAGACAGCGCCGGAGATGGAGCAGTCCACGGACATCAGTTTCCTTTTTTTTCGAGGTAAATACATCATAAGTCATAGAACTTGCACGCGATGGTCAATTTGGTGCATAAACTTGTAAAATACGTATTTCTGGTCATCTAACTTGTCTTTCCGTTCATATACGGTGCTTTTCTACTGTATAATATGCACGCTTGGCTTGCCAACATGGCAGGGGCCCACTGTCAGTGGCTGGCGCAGTGGGTAATCTGGATGCACTTTTTTAAAAAAAGCACCCTTGCATTTTATTTATTTATGCAGAAAATCCTCAAATAGAATAAAAAGTGCTAGAGCGGCAACATGATTCAAACACACGACCTGCTATGATTCGCCTAGCTTAGATAGCCACTTGACCTCCTTACTGTTGACGTTTATAGAGCACAATTAGCTTTATATAAGATAAACCGTACGAGTTAAAGTAGAAACCAAACGAGAAAAGCGGAATATAGTTTTTTTTGGACAAATCATCTAATTTTTTGTTTGAATTCAAATAATTTAAAATTTTAAAATAAGGATAAAAGGAAATATAGTGCCCAATGAATGTACGTATTTTTTTGGGACAAATCAACAAAATTTTGTTTGAATTCGAATAATTTTAAATTTGAAAATCTAGATAAAAGAAAATATGGGTCAGAATGAATGTACGTAATTTTTTTTCGGACAAATCAACTAATTTGTATTTGAATTTGAAAAATCTATATAAAAGAAATATAGTTCATAATGAATGTATGTAAATTTCTTTCGAACAAATCAATGGAAATTTTGTTCAAATTCAAATAATTTTAAATTGGAAATCTAGATAAAAGAAAACATAGGTCAGAATGAATGTATGTATATTTTCTCTGGAATAAATAAATAAATTTTGTTTGAATTCAAATAATTTTAGATTAAAAAATCTAGAGAAAAGAATATATAGCGCAGAATGAATGTACATAATTTTGTTTCAAATAATTCATCTAAAAATTGGTTTGAATCCAAATAATTTTAAATTTGAAAATCTAGAGAAATGAAAATATATTCAGAATGTGCACTTTTATTTTAGAGGTGATATACCTTAGTAGTCGAAATGAAATACCAAGTACGATCAGTTGGGGTGGATAGGCTCCATTACAATAGGTCGTTGATTAGAACTCGCTCGTCCCATTTTTTTCAACCCAATATATTTACAACTTACACTGACCATAGGACCCAGCGGACAACTATTGTTGGAGTGCTTTTGCACAAAGTAAAAAAAAAACAAGCGTGTTTCTAAAAAAAATAACATCACGTGCACTAGCCACTGACAATGGACCCAATATATTTACAATGTACATTGACAATGGGATCCAGCGGGTAACTATTGTTGGAGTGCTTTTGTACAAAGTAGAAAAATGAGGGTGTTTCTAAAAAAACATCGGCCCTGCCCATGTTGGCATGCCACATAGGCAGCGAATACACCCATGTACGGATAATGTGACCGTATTTGCACGCCCACGCAAGTTAGATGACCAGAAACACGTATTTTGCAAGTTTGTGCACCAAACTGACCGTCACGAACAAGTTCTAAGACTTCTAGTGTATTTACCTCTTTTTTTCTGTGGGCCTTGCGTGATTGGAGGAGGGATTACGATGCGGGTGCGTGATCGTAGGGGAGGCCGGACCGGTAGTTCGAGGGAAGGCTTCTGGACGGTGAAGTATGGTCAGTCATAGAAAATTGCCAAGTCCACACAATGAAGCTATTAGATCAAGGATGACCGTTAGATTAAGATTTGTGGGTCTAATCGTATTGTGTTTATGATTTGTGTGGTGTTATGGGGCTAATTGTGGGATGCACCTAAAAAAGTTCGTGTTTGATTGTTTAATAATAGTAGAGATAGAGAATAGAGAAGAGAATTAGAGATATATGGGAAAGTAGTGTAAATCCCTTCGGTCAGTCAAGGAAAAAAATTCATCATAGATAAAGTAGACGTCGCTGACGACCGAATAATAATACTATAAGGATTAGTATGAGGATTTTTGTTTCACAAATTATGGGCAGGCGAGTAGAAATTACGAACACCTCCTTTCTTTGCTACTCATGGTATGCGTGTGCCTTTTTTTTTAGCATCAGTACAGACATAAGCGCTCATATACACGCACATACACTCACCCCTATGAACGCACACACGCACACCCTGCCCCTATTTATGAGCACCTCCGAGAGGCTGAGCCGGCATATCATCTTGAGATTTACGAAGTCACCGTAGGCGCCTCGTCGTCGACGGGAACGTCTCCTCCCACTGAAAACGCATCGCCGGAAATCCTGAAAGAAATCCAGGAATAATGCGAGCACCAGGATTTGAACCCTGATGGGTTGGGGATACCGCTGTCCACCTAACCAACTCAACCACAGGTTGATTCGCCATGGTATGCGTGTGCCTTTGAAGTGTTTGTTCTTATGCCTATGTACATTTTATTTTTTTCGTCCTCCATGTCCACTTCCTGTCGTCACTACCGCTGCCATTGCCATTGCCGATTGTGTCCGCCAACTACTTGCCTGCACGAATTGCGAGTAAACATTTCTTTGCGAGATAAATCTGGTCTTATTCCTCAATAATAATGATGTTGCAGTCTCCTAATACAAACTTACATCTCCACAATAATATGTCTAGAATGAAACAAACATAGTTGGCCTCGCCGCGATTGCTTTTTTCCTTGCGAGATTTGGGAGGCACCCTGCCATATGGACGTAGATGACCAATAAGAGTTCAGAGAAGTCATGTCAAGTTCTTTCAGAAAATTAAAATTAATTTTGCCACTTGAAACATGGTTACGCATGTACAATGTTGGCGGAGGGGATGAAATCTTGACAGTTTTTGCGTCGCTCATGGCTACTTTCGTTGACATAGATACATAACCTGGAGTCGGACACTAAAATAACATCTACAAAATGTAAATGCTACCGTTCACTGATAGAAAAAGGGCCTATAGTCCCGGTTCGTAAGGGCCTTTAGTCCCGGTTTCTGAACCAGGACTAAAGTGTCGGTACTAATGCCCCGACTCTTTAGTCCCGGTTCAATCCAGAACCGGGATTGATGGGCCTCCACGTGGGCAGTGCGCAGAGCCCAGGCAGGAGACCCTTTGGTCCCGGTTGGTGGCACCAACCGGGACCAATAGGCATCCACGCGTCAGCATTTCTGTGGGGGGGTTTGGGGGTTTGGGGGGGTTAATTTAGGTGTTTCATATATTGTGTTAGCTAGCTATAATTAATAGAGAGAAGTGTCCTCTCTTATGTCCGTGCTTGGTCGACACTACGTACTATACATACGTATAGAGAGGACTAGACACGCTAGCTAGCTAGTAAGCAAACGAAGAAAAACAGAAGATCGTCATGAACATATATGCATACAGAGAGAAGTGATATCGACCACCTCTCCTTCTCCGAGAGATTGGTCGAACAACAAGTTCTCGTATATCTATCTGACACTACCGGCTACATATATACAATAATTATCTCTTACAAATATAATCATACGGACTCAGGGACCACATAGAATTCTCCGTCTTCAGGGATCACGTGGTCAAGAAAGAATGCCGCCAATTCCTCTTGAATTGCTCGCATGCGAGTTGGTGCTAGGAGTTCATCTCACTTCCGAAACATCTAATTTAAAGAAGGGGGTCAATACATATATATATGAATGAATGAAACTCAACACAAATGATGGTAATAAAATAAAATTATGAATGTTGTTATTTACGTACTTCATATTGTTCGTCAGTGTAGCCCCGCTCACATGTCGTGTGGCGGATGGACTCGCAAATGTAGTATACACAGAAATCATTCTCTTGTTCCTGCCACAACCACTTTACAAGAAATAGAGGTTAATCAAACTGATAAGCAAGAATGCCAAATGGTATTGATAAAACTAGCGCTTGAATGACTAGTAGATGCGCTTAAAATGCTACTATAGTACTTACTTTTGGGTGTCTAAATTGCAGCTCCTTCGACAGTCCCGGAGCTTTTCTGGTGAATTTTCTCCAAACCCTGCCGGACAAAGAAAACAATTACTTGATATATCAGGAAATGAACAAAGTTGCTGATATGGTGGGTAATGATCGATTTAACTTCTCGAGTATTTGAGTCATGTCTGCATAGTCCTGGGGATCTTTTCGTCTTGAGTCTAAGACGGTTACTAGTCCCTGCTCAAGCTTAATCTCTAGGAGAATATAGTGGAAATTGCACACGCATGCATAACTCATCAATTACATTACTATAACCTTGACTAATATATAAGGGAAACCGAATACGCACAAGACAGTAACACTCACTTGAAGTTGTAAGGAAAGAGTATTATATCTTTGTTTTCATTTATTACCAACGATCGTAGCAAGTTGGCCTCGGTAGCTGCGGCATGAAATTTAACCTGAGTTGCATCTATGAGATATGTGTTAATGAACCCAATATCACCGACTTGTCTTTTCTTTAATTCGGCGATCTTCAATCTGCATAATATAGCGAGGATGATTATAAATACATGCAATGAAAGAGCTAAGCTATATAGAGAAACTTAATGACAGAAGTAGTACTACTTACAGACAGTAGCAGGCGACCGTTGTTTTATCGAGGGCCAATTGATTGAAAAACTGATATAACTCCTCAAATGGAACAGGCAACAGTTCAATTCCAACAAGGTCATGCTCCTATTTAACTTTCACATACAAAGTACTCCTCCCCAGAGTCTCTGCAGATTTTCAAGTATCAATCATGCAATCTTCGCATCATCGTTGATAGAGATCTTTCATCTTTGACGAGAGGCTTCCCGTACTCGTATCTTTGTATCTGCACGTCCATGGGTTCATAATGTACATCGTCGGGCAGGTAATCTGCAAGATTGCTATAACCGGGCACCATCCTCGGATCATTAGCGACGTTGTGTCTAGGCACCTTGAGCGGGGGGCACGATTGCTTCGCTTGTTCGCCGAGCTGGGCAATTTGTTTCCCAGCTCGTTGTTCTTTCAGCCTTTGATCACTGACAGTACTTCCCGACCGCTCCGCTTTGGCAAATTCCTTTCCAATAATGCGCTCATAGTTTCCTTTCGGCGGAGACTTCGGTGGTTTTGTCAGGGCAGCCAGAGTGCGCTCCACTTTCACCGGATCTACCTTCTCCTCCGGAGGTGGATGTCTCTTTGCTCTCAACCCTTGAAACCAGTCATCCACTTCGGTTCGCGCGATCTCGGCGTTCTCCTCCGGGGTCCTCTCATATGGTAACTTCTTTGGAGTCTTCAGAGAAGGACCGAATCTGTATGTCCTCCCACCTCTGGTTGTACTGCTAGACGCCGACCGAGCAGACGGAGCGGTTGTCTTCTTTACTTGCTTATGAGGCGGAGGAGAAGGACTACGACGCGCCGGAGCAGCTGGAGCGGCGGCAGGTCTCTTCCGCCCTTGCTGACGAGGCGCAGAAGGAGGAGGCTGGCTGCTCGGGCGCGTCGGCGCAGGCGGAGAAGGAGGCGGAGTGCCGCCACGCACCGGAGAAGGAGCCGGCCGAGGGCCCTGATCGTCACTCGCCGGAGGAGGAGGCGGTGGAGGAGGCGGAGTGCCCTGACTTGCCGGAGGAGGAGGAGGAGGCGGAGGCGTCCAGTTCGGAAGGTTGATGAGCTCCTTCCGCCATAGGCATGGAGTCTTCAGAGCAGACCCCAGCCGAGTCTCCCCTTCACCGGTAGGGTGGTCAAGCTGGAGGTCCTCAAATCCCTCCGTTATTTCATCCACCATCACCCTAGCATATCCTTCTGGAATCGGCCGGCAGTGAAAAGTTGCGCCGGGTTCAGTAGGATAAACAGAGCCAACAGCCGCCTTGACCTTCAAATTCATCCATTGCGTCATAAGGTGGCAATTTTGAGACTCCGTTATAGCATCCACGGGATAGATGGCAGGAGCCATCAAGGCATGCTCCGGCTGAAGCAGCTCGGTGGAAGCCATGCTGCTTCTGCGCTGAGATGGCGGGGTAGCTTCGGGGGAGGCTTCGGCAGTACGTTTGCTGCGATTTGCTTCTCGTTCCTCTATCGCGTCTACCCTTGCTTGTAGCGCCTGCATTTGGGTCTGCTGCACTTTTTTCCTCCTCTCATGAGATTTGTAACCGCCTGCGTTCGGAAACCCAACCTTCCACGGAATGGAGCCTGGCATGCCTCGTGTCCGTCCAGGGTGCTCAGGATTCCCGAGGGCCATTGTGAGCTCGTCGTTCGCTCTGTCTGGAAAGAACTTCCCTTGCTGTGCTACTTCGATATACTGCTTAAGCTTCCTGACTGGTATGTCCATTTGATCGTTCGTCCAAATGCACTTCCCTATTACAGGGTCCAAGGTTCCGCCAGCCCCGAAGAACCAAGTCCGGCAACGGTCTAGCCAACTAATTGTCTCTGGTTCGATCCCTTTATGAACCAGGTCATTCTCAGTCTTGGCCCACTTAGGCCGGGCTACGAGGTAGCCACCTGACCCCGTGCGATGGTGAAGCATCTTTTTCGCAGCATTTTGCTTGTTTGTCGCCGACATCTTCTTACTCTTTTCCGATGTCTTGTGGGCCACAAATGCGGGCCAGTGATCTCTGATCTTCTCATATCTTCCCTTGAATTCTGGTGTCTCATTATTTTCGACAAACTTATTCAGCTCTTTCTTCCACCTCCTGAATAGTTCTGCCATCCTCTTAAGAGCAAAAGACTTGATTAATTTCTCTTTAACTGGGTTCTCTGGATTATCCTTTGGCGGTAGGGTGAAATTTGACTTCAGCTCAGTCCAAAGATCATTTTTCTGCATATCATTGACATAAGACACCTCAGGGTCTTCTGTAGCCGGCTTAAACAATTGCTAGATGCTTATCGGGATCTTGTCCCTAACCAGAACCCCGCACTGAGCAACGAATGCGCTCTTTGTCCGGAGGGGTTCAATCGGTTGGCCGTCGGGCGCGATTGCTATGATCTCAAGCTTTTCATCCGAGCTCAACTTTTTCTTCGGGCCTCGTCTCTTTACCGAAGTTGTGCTCGATCCGGAGGGCTAGAAAAAAGAACGAAGACTTAATTAATATGTGTACATACCAAAACAATGAATGCATCAATCAGCTAGTCAGCACAGGCTTAACTAATATATATACCTGGCCGGATTCGGTTCGGTCACCGGAGCCGTCATCACGGTCTCCTTCTTGCACCGACATTGGGTCAGCGGAGCCGTCCTCATGTTCTTCTTCTTGCACCGGCATTAGGTCACCGTAGCCAACTTGTTCACCCTCTCCTTCCAGACCATAGGTGTCGTTGAGAAACAACGAGACGGCATCACTTCCTTCTGCGATTATGTCCCTCGACGACCTAGGAACCCTCGACCCCTCGGCGATCCTCTTCTTCCTCTCATGTTCGAGAGGATTGCCGAGGGGTCGGGAGGTTGCGTAGTGTCAAAGGATTCAACAAAACCATGTCTTCACCATTAGGCGAAAGTAACATGTGCATGATGGTACGAAGCTCTTCAAAGTTGTTCTGGAACGGAGTCCCAGATAGGATAATTCGCTTTTTGGTACAAAGTTCAGCAAGAGCCTTCCGAATATCGCTATTTGGAAGGCCTTTGCTGAATTCGTACCAAAAGGCAGATTATCCTATCCGGGACTCCATTCCAGAACAACTTTGTAGAACTTCGTACCAACATGCCCTGGTTACTTCCGGCTAATGATGAAGGCATGGATTTCTTCAATACTTTGACACTAGGAAACCTCTCTCGACCCCTCGGCGATCCTCGACCCCTCGAACCCTCGACGACCTTGGAACCCTCGACCCCTCGGCGATCCTCTTCTTCCTCTCATGTTCGAGAGGATCGCCGAGGGGTCGGGAGGTTGCGTAGTGTCAAAGGATTCAACAAAACCATGTCTTCATCATTAGGCGAAAGTAACATGTGCATGATGGTACGAAGCTCTTCAAAGTTGTTCTGGAACGGAGTCCCAGATAGGATAATTCGCTTTTTGGTACAAAGTTCAGCAAGAGCCTTCCGAATATTGCTATTTGGAAGGCCTTTGCTGAATTCGTACCAAAAGGCGGATTATCCTATCCGGGACTCCATTTCAGAACAACTTTGCAGAACTTCGTACCAACATGCCCTGGTTACTTCCGGCTAATGATGAAGGCATGGATTTCTTCAATACTTTGACACTAGGAAACCTCTCTCGACCCCTCGGCGATCCTCGACCCCTCGAACCCTCGACGACCCTGGAACCCTCGACCCGTCGGCGATCCTCTTCTTCCTCTCATGTTCGAGAGGATCGCCGAGGGGTCGGGAGGTTGCGTAGTGTCAAAGGATTCAACAAAACCATGTCTTCATCATTAGGCGAAAATAACATGTGCATGATGGTACGAAGCTCTTCAAAGTTGTTCTGGAACGGAGTCCCAGATAGGATAATTCGCTTTTTGGTACAAAGTTCAGCAAGAGCCTTCCGAATATCGCTATTTGGAAGGCCTTTGCTGAATTCGTACAAAAAGGCGGATTATCCTATCCGGGACTCCATTCCAGAACAACTTTGCAGAACTTCGTACCAACATGCCCTGGCTACTTCCGGCTAATGATGAAGGCATGGATTTCTTCAATACTTTGACACTAGGAAACCTCTCTTGACCCCTCGGCGATCCTCGACCCCTCGAACCCTCGACGACCCTGGAACCCTCGACCCCTCGGCGATCCTCTTGCGTAGTGTCAAAGGATTCAACAAAACCATATCTTCATTATTAGGCGAAAGTAACATGTGCATGATGGTACGAAGCTCTTCAAAGTTGTTCTGGAACGGAGTCCCAGATAGGATAATTCGCTTTTTGGTACAAAGTTCAGCAAGAGCCTTCCGAATATCGCTATTTGGAAGGCCTTTGCTGAATTCGTACCAAAAGGCGGATTATCCTATCCGGGACTCCATTCCAGAACAACTTTGCAGAACTTCGTACTAACATGCCCTGGTTACTTCCGGCTAATGATGAAGGCATGGATTTCTTCAATACTTTGACACTAGGAAACCTCTCTCGACCCCTCGGCAATCCTCGACCCCTCGAACCCTCGACGACCCTGGAACCCTCGACCCCTCGGCGATCCCCTTCTTCCTCTCATGTTCGAGAGGATCGCCGAGGGGTCGGGAGGTTGCGTAGTGTCAAAGGATTCAACAAAACCATGTCTTCATCATTAGGCGAAAGTAACATGTGCATGATGGTACGAAGCTCTTCAAAGTTGTTCTGGAACGGAGTCCCAGATAGGATAATTCGCTTTTTGGTACAAAGTTCAGCAAGAGCCTTCCGAATATCGTTATTTGGAAGGCCTTTGCTGAATTCGTACCAAAAGGCGGATTATCCTATCCGGGACTCCATTCCAGAACAACTTTGCAGAACTTCGTACCAACATGCCCTGGTTACTTCCGGCTAATGATGAAGGCATGGATTTCTTCAATACTTTGACACTAGGAAACCTCTCTCGACCCCTCGGCGATCCTCGACGCCTCGAGCCCTTGACGACCCTGGAACCCTCGACCCCTCACTGGTAGAAAAAGGGCCTATAGTCCCGGTTCGTAAGGGCCTTTAGTCCCGGTTCCTGAACCGGGACTAAAGTGTCGGTACTAATGCCCCGACCCTTTAGTCCCGGTTCAATCCAGAACCGGGACTAAAGGGCGCGGCCACATGGAGCTCCACCTTTAGTCAGCAACCGGGACTAAAGGAAATTTTATGATTTTTTTTAAAAAAAAATTTGAATTTTTTTTTGATTTTCAAATTTCTGAATTATTTTAACCTCTAGTCTGTAATCACCACCCCTCATCATTTCTCAATTTATCCTCTAATCACCCCTTATCATTCCAAATCATCTAACTTCCCGAACGGTCACCCATCCTCCCACTCCCCCAGCTTGAGCACGCTTAACTTCCGGGTTCTATTCTCCCTCGTTCCAAGTCTGCACTTGTTGTTTTCCTGACAATACTAAGATGTCAATCCTATTAACCTTCAGGAATTTTGCTTGAGCATGAAGTGACATATTTCATAGTTTTATTTTGAAACTATTGTTTTAAAAAACAATAATTATTTAGTAAGACTAATATTTCTTGAATAATTAGTTTGACCATTGTTTGACCACAGTTTGCCCACTGTTTGAATTTTTTTCGATTTTTTCACTCTAGATCTTAAAAGCCCCGTAACATTTTTTCTAATCGGTTTTTGAGGATTTTGAAAATTTGGATGTAACTTTTCGAGTAGATGATTTTTCATATAAAAAACTTTTTCATCCGAGTTAGTATGCAAAAGATATGCCCATTTTTACAAATTTCAGAGAGATTTTGCAAATAAAGTCAAAATTCACATTTGCAAATTTTCCCAACAACTAGACCACATATCACATGAGAAACTTATTTTCTTTTATTTTTTTGACATTTCCATCATTTTCTTTTATTTTTTTAAGACTAAAAAGGTGATCCACAGGGGGCGGTAGAGTTTGAAAATGGGACCTTTAGTACCGGTTCGTGGCACGAACCGGGACTAAAGGTCTCAACCCCATTAGTCCCGGTTCGTGCCTCAAACCGGGACTAAAGGTCTAATCTTTAGTCCCGGTTTGAGGCACAAACCGGGACTAAAGGTCATCGCACCCTTTAGTCCTGGTTCATGTCTTAAACCGGGACTAAAGGGCCCGAGTGAATCGGGACTAATGCGTTAGCCGCACGAACCGGGACTAATGCTCACATTAGTCCCGGTTCTAGACTGGACCGGGACTAATGGGCTGACCCGGCCTGGACCAAAGCCCTATTTTCTACTAGTGCCTAGACGACCCTGGAACCCTCGACCCTCGACCCTATAGAACCCTCGAACCCTCGACCCTGAAACCCACGACCCTTGACCCCTCGAACCCTCGACCCTGAAATCCTAGAGGAGAAGATCAAAGAAAAAAAAGAAGAAAAAATAGAATATATTCTATTTTCTCTTCTTCTCCACTATTCCTTTCTTCTTCTCTTCTTTTTCATCTTTTTTCTTCTTCTTATTTATTTCTCCTCTTCTTCCTCTCCTCTTCTTCTTTTTATTTAGTTCTCTCGACCCCTCGTCCCTCTCTCGACCCCTCGACGACCCTCGTCCCTGATAACATTTTTTTTCTCTCCCCTCGACACCTCTCGACCTCTCGTCCCACTCTCGACCCCTCATCATCATCTATCAACCCCTCGTTTTCTTTAGCATATATCCATGAAGAAAAAAGAAGTCTTCCTCTTCTTATTTTCCTTTTTCCACTCCTTCCTTTTCTTCTTCTTCTTCTTCTTCTTCTTCCTTCTTCCTTCTTCCTCTTTTCTTCCTTTTCCTTATTTTACTTTTTCCTCTACACTAACCTAAAATCGATATCTACTAATTAACAACCTAAATTAAAAAATGAATACATATATGAAAAAAAACATCATATGAAAAAAACATCTAGCATTTCATCAAACACCTTCTATATGGACAAAAAAATTCAGAAGCTCCTCTATTCCTTCTTCTTCTCCTCTTTTTTTCTTCTTCTTCCTCTTCTTCCTCTCCTCGTCTTCTCCTTCTTTCTCTACTTATTTTCCTTTTCCTTATTTTACTTTTTCCTCTCCATTAACATAAAATGCACTAACCCAAAATGCAACAAACATAAAATGCACTAAATCGATCAACTAACCTAAAATCAGTGATAAAATGCACTAACCTAAAATCGATATCTACTAACAACTTAAAAAATTTAATAGATATATGAAAAAATGCATATATAAAAAAACATCATCATATCATCAACAGAAAAAATAGTATTTTTTCTAAAAATCTATCTTTTGCATATATACATCAACATATATATACACTAACCTAAAATGCACAAAAATGCTATCGGAGAGGTGTTATATCGACCCCCCTCATGTATCCACAAAAATACATTTATACATACATACATTTCTCATATATACATACATACATTTCTCATATATAAGTTTTTCTTCTTCTTCCTTTCTTCCTTCTTCCTAGCTAGATATATAAATTTTTGCATATATAAAATACATATATACTTGCATATATGTATAAATTTTTGCATATATAAACTTTTGCATATATAAACAGAGCCTCGACGACGGCGGCTCACAATGGGGGCGGCCGACGGCGATGGCGTCGGCGACGTCCACGGCGGGGGCGGGCGGCGGGCGGCGTCGGGGCAGCGCCTGGCGGCGAAAGGGCAGGGGCGACGAGGACGGCGGGCTCGCGGCAGCGCGGGGCTCGGGCGACGGCGGGGGCGGCAACGACGTCGGGGCGGCGCGGGGCGCGGGCGACGACGGGGGCTGCGACGACGTGCGCGGGCGACGACGACGAGGAGCAGGGCGTCGGGGCAGAGGGCGGCGTCGGCGGCGGGGAGAATGAGGAACTGAATGAAATTTTTGACAAGTGTTGTATATATAGCAAGAGCATTGGTCCCGGTTCGTGAAACCAACTGGGACTAATGCCCCCCTTTAGTCCCGGTTGGTGCCACCAACCGGGACCAAAGGCCAATTTTCAGCAGCCCAAAGGGCGGGAAGCGGCGGCCTTTGGTCCTGGTTGGTGGCACCAACCGGGACTAAAGAGTGGCACCAACCGTGACCAATGTCCCCTTTAGTCCCGGTTGGTGCCACCAACTGGGACCAAAGGCCTGTGCTGCACCGAACCCAAATATTTAGTCCCACCTCGCTAGTTGAGAGGGAGGCGCACCTGTTTATAAGGTGCGGTGCGCCTTTCCTCTCGAGCTCCTCTCTAAAGCAGGCTTTCGGGCCTAACACTGCAATCTGTGCCTGTGGGCCTACTGGGCCTCCCGCGGGCCTGAATCCTGGCCCATGGTAGGGTTTCTAGTCGTATTCAGGCCGTGGGGGCCCAGTAGGTGGCACTTTTTTTTGTTTTTTTGTTTTTTTGTTTTTTTGTTTATACTTAGAACTAAATACTTATAGTTTTATAGTGATTTCTTTTTTATTTTAGGTCACAAAAATTATAAACTTTCTGTTAGTGCCATTAGTTTTAAAATTTGAATAGTTTAAATTTGATTTTTTAAAAATTTGTGTGAATCACTAGTTTATGAATAACTTTACTATAAAAATTGATTTTTGAGTCAATCTTTTTCCTGCTATTTAATATTACTGTGTTTTATCATTATACTCAATTTGGTAATTTTAGTTAGTCATAACAAATATTATAGGGGTGAGCCCTATTTTTTTCCAGTTTTTTGTTTTGTTTTTTCTACATTATTTATTTCCTTTTGTTTTTTGTTTTATTTTTTAATTCTTTTTGCTTTTACGTTTAGAAAAATTATAAACTTTCTGTTAGTGCCATTAGTTTTCAAATTTGAAAACACTTTTTTAGTTTTTTTGTTTTCTTTGTTGCTTTATTTATTTTATTTTCTGATTAACTTTACTATAAAAAATAGTTTTTCCCTATTTTTTGATTTTTTTTTGCATTATTTATTTTCTTTTGTTTTTTGCTTTAATTTTTAATTATGTTTGCTTTTAGGTTAGCAAAATTATAAACTTTCTGTTAGTGCCATTAGTTTTAGAAAAATTATAAACTTTCTGTTAGTGCCATTAGTTTTCAAATTTGAATAGTTAAAATTTGAATTCTTTGAAAATTGTTTGAATCACAAGTTTGTGATTAACTTACTAAAAAATGAGAATAGATGCGCTTATAGAGAAAATTCAACCTAAATTCCTAGTAAATTTGTATGAATTTCAGAGAAATTCACTATGAATTTAGGTTAAACTTTTCTCTATTAGGGCATCTATTTTCACTTTGAGAGGGGCTCAACAAGGCAGAGAGGGAAGGGCTTATAAACCGGTGTGAGCCCCCTTCGGTTGGCGAGGTGGGACTAAACTCTGCCCGCAACGAGGACCAACCCTTTAGTCTCGGTTTGTGGCACAAACCGGGACTAATGGTCATGGGCCAGGGGCGAGGAGCAAAATTATAAACTTTCTGTTAGTGTCATTAGTTTTAGAAAGTTAAAAGTTGAAAGTTGGCATGGGCCAGGGACTAATGGTCATGGTATTACGAGGGCCGAACCATAAGACATGAAAGCATTTCAAATGAACTTTGAAAAAGTTGAAAGTTGGGATGGTATCATAATTTCACCCACATAGCATGTGCATGTACAAAACGGACAATGGTAGCATGTTCATGTGTTACAAAGTTGTGGGAGAAAGTCTTCACTTTTTCTTCGCTTTTGTCATTTGCTTATTGCGCCGTAACCATGGATAATCTTCATTGTTTATCAGGATGCTTGGGTCAGCCTTGACATTGAAGGGAGGAATTTCATGAAACTTTTCATAATCTTCAGACATGTCTGTCTTGCCGCCCACTCCTAGAATGTCCCTTTTTCCTGAAAAAATTATGTGGCGCTTTGGCTCATCGTATGATGTATTTGCTTCCTTATCTTTTCTTTTTCTCGGTTTGGTAGACATGTCCTTCACATAGATAACCTGTGCCACATCATTGGCTAGGACGAACGGTTCGTCAGTGTACCCAAGATTTTTCAGATCCACTGTTGTCATTCCGTACTGTGGGTCTACCTGTACCCCGCCGCCTAACAGATTGACCCATTTGCACTTAAACAAAGGGACCTTAAAATCAAGTCCGTAGTCAAGTTCCCATATGTCCACTATGTAACCATAATATGTGTCCTTTCCGCTCTCGGTTGCTGCATCAAAGCGGACACCGCTGTTTTGGTTGGTGCTCTTTTGATCTTGGGCGGTCGTGAATGTATTCCCATTTATCTCGTATCCTTTGTAAGTCAATACAGTCAAAGATGGTCCCCTGGACAACAAGTACAACTCATCACAAACAGTGTTGTCACCTCTGAGACATGCTTCCAACCAACTGCTGAAAGTCCTGATGTGTTCACATGTAATCCAGTCGTCGCACTGCTCCGGGTGTTTGGAGCGCAGACTGTTCTTGTGTTCATTGACATACGGGGTCACCAAGGTAGAGTTCTGTAAAACTGTGTAGTGTGCTTGTGACCAACAATATCCGTCCCTGCATATTATTGAGTCTCTTCCAAGAGTGCCTTTTCCAGTCAGTCTTCCCTCATACCGCGATTCAGGGAGACCTATATTGTTAAGGCCAGGAATGAAGTCAACACAAAACCCGATAACATCCTCTGTTTGATGGCCCATGGAGATGCTCCTTCTGGCCTAGCGCGATTACGGACATATTTCTTTAGGACTCCCATGAACCTCTCAAAGGGGAACATATTGTGTATAAATACGGGCCCCAGGATGACAATCTCGTCGACTAGATGAACTAGGACGTGCGTCATGATATTGAAGAAGGATGGTGGGAACACCAGCTCGAAACTGACAAGAAATTGCGCCACATCACTCCTTAGCCTTGATATGATTTCTGGATCGATCACCTTCTGAGAGATTGCATTGAGGAATGCACATAGCTTCACAATGGCTAATCGGACGTTTTCCGGTAGAAGCCCCCTCAATGCAACCGAAAGCAGTTGCGTCATAATCACGTGGCAGTCATGAGACTTTAGGTTCTGAAACTTTTTCTCTGGCATATTTATTATTCCCTTTATATTCGACGAGAAGCCAGTCGTGACCTTCATACTGAGCAGGCATTCAAAGAAGATTTCTTTCTCTTCTTTCGTAAGAGCGTAGCTGGCAGGACCTTTATACTGCTTCGGAGGCATGCCGTCTTTTTCGTGCAAACATTGCAGGTCCTCCCGTGTCTCAGGTGTATCTTTTGTCTTCCCATACACGCCCAAGAAGCCTAGCAGGTTCACGCAAAGGTTCTTCGTCACGTGCATCACGTCGATTGAGGAGCGGACCTCTAGGTCTTTCCAGTAGGGTAGGTCCCAAAATATAGATTTCTTCTTCCACATGGGTGCGTGTCCCTCAGCGTCATTCGGAACAGCTAGTCCACCGGGACCCTTTCCAAATATTACGTAGTGTAAATCATTGACCATAGCAAGCACGTGATCACCGGTGCGCATGGCGGGCTTCTTCCGGTGATCTGCCTCGCCTTCGAAATGCTTGCCTTTCTTTCGACATTGATGGTTGGTCGTAAGAAATTGACGATGGCCCAGGTACACATTCTTCCTGCATTTGTCCAGGTATATACTTTCAGTGTCATCTAAACAGTGCGTGCATGCGTGGTATCCTTTGTTTGTCTGTCCTGAAAGGTTACTAAGAGCGGGCCAATCGTTGATGGTCACGAACAGCAACGCCTTAAGGTTAAATTCCTCCTGTCTGTGCTCATCCCACGTACGTACACCGTTTTCATTCCACAGCTGTAAAAGTTCTTCAACTAATGGCCTTATGTACACATCAATTTCGTTGCCAGGTTGCTTAGGGCCTTGGATGAGAACTGGCATCATAATGAACTTGCGCTTCATGCACATCCAAGGAGGAAGGTTATACATACATAGAGTCACGGGCCAGGTGTTGTGATTGCTGCTCTGCTCTCCGAAAGGATTAATGCCATCCGCGCTTAAAGCAAACCATACATTCCTTGGGTCCTTTGCAAACTCATCCCAGTACTTTCTCTCGATTTTTCTCCACTGCGACCCGTCAGCGGGTGCTCTCAACTTCCCATCTTTCTTTCGGTTCTCACTGTGCCATCGCATCAACTTGGCATGCTCTTCGTTTTTGAACAGACGTTTCAACCGTGGTATTATAGGAGCATACCACATCACCTTCGCAGGAACCCTCTTCCTGGGGGGGGGGGGGGGCTCGCCGTCAACATCACTAGGGTCATCTCGTATGATCTTATACCGCAATGCACCGCATACCGGGCATGCATTCGGATCCTTGTATGCACCGCGGTAGAGGATGCAGTCATTAGGGCATGCATGTATCTTCTCCACCTCCAATCCTAGAGGGCATACGACCTTCTTTGTTGCGTATGTACTGTCGGGCAATTCGTTATCCTTTGTGTTAGAATAAATCCGAGGCGCTCCGTCGATCTACCGAGGACCAAGCAATCAGACAAGCACGACACCGAGATTTGTTAACGAGGTTCACCGATATGGCTACATCCCCGGGGCATGACTACGGGCGCTCCTCCCCGTGACACCGCTACAATACCGCACCCGGTTGCCCTGTACACCGGCACATGCCGCCGACTTCCCCTGCGTTCCGGTGCTATTATTTTGGCATAGGTTACATCGTGTGTCTAGCCCCACTATATATGAGAGGCCTAAGATACAAGTGTCCTATTAGGAAACAACTTCATATCCTATCTAAACACAATACAACTACAAGTCCAACTGTAACCTACCTCGTACACTATATTCGACACAACTCAGACAAACTCCACCTTGGCGAATATACTCCACCACCCTGAATTCGTCAATGTGTCAAACTTCCATGTACATTGGACTTGAGCTTATCCTATGAGCACCACTGCTACTCCAAAGACTCCATATGACTCCACCTGTAACTTGTAGTCTCTCCTTTCTTGACCACAGTCAACACTCGAGCAAAATTAAGTTCCTTGTTACTCTAGTTTGTGCTCCCAACTTTCAGAGTATCAGTCCAACACCATCGTGAAAAGTGAACAACTCACATATTGGATGTCACACATAAGAGTTACCTGAACTCAACATCACCGCTCCTTTCTTGACCGTCTATCTGAAACTTGAAGAAATTTCACCATTGCTTGTAGTCATCCCGAGTCAAATTCGCAGTTGTCTCACCACATGTATGACCACCAGAGCGCTGGCCCGTCTCCATGTCCCGTGCGTACCACACGCCTCGCCGCTATTACCGCGTCGAGCCTCCGCTGTCCCGGTCGAGTCTCAAGGGTCGCAAACCCACACCACTCAACCCCACTGCAGAGTACCACCGATCATTACTGACCGATGACGAGTTTCACGCTTCCATCAGACCATTGGGCTCCAGTCCGAACTACGTGTCACTCGCTTTTTTCCCACCGCTGAATAGGCTTCGACTCTCTGTGCACTTACGCTGTAGCCCCTCAATTCAGCTCCACCTTCAACATGACTCCATGGTGGTTGTACGTGCCACCCCGCGCCTCGTCGACTTCAAGCTCCGTGTGTACACCACCTTGAATCAACCCCGCGCCATAGTCTTGTCGAAGCCACACAAGCCCTCGGGCCCGCGTCACGTGTTTCCACGCCCCAGAAGTCGGTCACCATCAGCATCACGCTCCTATGTCGTCGTCACTGATCCCACCACCGTCTTCTGTTCCAACCGACTCACGTCGATCCGTCAGACTGTCTAGTCCGACCCAGCCAAACTTATTCGACTGCAACGATACGCTCCAGACTCCTCAAGCCTTCACCGTAACCAACACCATCCATACACAGAAGTGCACCAGTAAAGAAAACCCAAAGCACAATCCTTCATAGCCTTCCCGCGTGAACACCAAAGGAGATTAACAAAGCAAGCCAAGCTCCTAATTGACCACACGTACGTAGCTGTTGAACGAGCTTTTCTATTTCTTTCATGATAGCATTCCGGTCTTGACTAATCTTCGTGTCTATGCCTGGAGACTTGGTCTCCTTTTGTTCCCCAAACAAATCTCAAAGTCTGACTGCTCTTTCCTGTTGTACGCAATTGGATCCAGTGCATGATCTGCCCCTTGGTCCATGACTCGCCCCCTGCAGCCTTGCGGCTTCCGCTAGCTGGGCCGCTGCCCATGCACGTGCCTTTGGGCGTAGCCAGCACCCTTGATCGATCGATCAACCTGCTGCCCTGCCTGCGCGCGATGCGCCGCCGCTGCCGATTACATCACGCCGAGTCCACGCCTGAATCGATTAACCGATCTCACCAAGAACTCGTCCGATCCACCAAATCGACCAAACAACCTGATGCTCAAAAGCCCGCAACTTGCCGCTGCCAAGACATCCAACCACGTGACTGCTTCTTCATGCTCTAGATCCAACTCATAGCTTCCGAACAACCTAGCTCTGATACCACTTGTTAGAATAAATCCGAGGCGCTCCGTCGATCTACCGAGGACCAAGCAATCAGACAAGCACGACACCGAGATTTGTTAACGAGGTTCACCGATATGGCTACATCCCCGGGGCATGACTACGGGCGCTCCTCCCCGTGACACCGCTACAATACCGCACCCGGTTGCCCTGTACACCGGCACATGCCGCCGGCTTCCCCTGCGTTCCGGTGCTATTATTTTGGCATAGGTTACATCGTGTGTCTAGCCCCACTATATATGAGAGGCCTAAGATACAAGTGTCCTATTAGGAAACAACTTCATATCCTATCTAAACACAATACAACTACAAGTCCAACTGTAACCTACCTCGTACACTATATTCGACACAACTCCAACACTTTGGAAGCTTCTTCTTCAATATTTTCAGTAGCTTCTCAAATCCTTTGTCAGCCACAACATTCTTTGCCTTCCACTGCAGCAATTCCAGTACGGTATCGAGCTTTGTGTTGTCATCTTCGCAATTGGGGTATAACCCTTTTTTGTGATCCTCTAGCATGCGATCGAACTTCAGCTTCTCCTTTTGACTAATGCATTGCGTCCTTGCATCGACAATGACCCGGCGGAGATCATCATCATCGGGCACATCGTCTGGTTCCTCTTGATCTTCGGCAGCTTCACCCGTTGCAGCATCATTGGGCACATCGTCTGGTTCCTCTTAATCTTCAGCAGCTCCCCCCGTTGCAGCATCACCGTATTCAGGGGGCACATAGTTGTCATCGTAGTCTTCTTCTTCGCCGTCTTCCATCATAACCCCTATTTCTCCGTGCCTCGTCCAAACATTATAGTGTGGCATGAAACCCTTGTAAAGCAGGTGGGAGTGAAGGATTTTCCGGTTAGAGTAAGACCTCGTATTCCCACATTCAGTGCATGGACAACACATAAAACCATTTTGCTTGTTTGGCTCAGCCGCATCGAGAAACTCATGCACGCCCTTAATGTACTCGCGGGTGTGTCTGTCACCATACATCCATTGCCGGTTCATCTGCGTGCATTATATATAATTAAGTGTCCAAATTAATAGAAGTTCATCATCACATTAAAACCAAAGTGCATACATAGTTCTCATCTAACAACATATAGCTCCCCAGAGCATCTAATTAATTAAACCATACATTGAAACTATGTAAAATATTTCAATGCGAAAATAAATGCGATCATAATCGCACCCAAGGTAACAATTGATCCAACGGCATAATGATACCAAGCCTTGGTATGAATGGCATATTTTTTAATCTTTCTAATCTTCAAGCGCATTGCATCCATCTTGATCTTGTGATCATCGACGACATCCGCAACATGCAACTCCAATATCATCTTCTCCTCCTCAATTTTTTTTATTTTTTCCTTCAACAAATTGTTTTCTTCTTCAACTAAATTTAACCTCTCGACAATAGGGTCAGTTGGCATTTCCGATTCACATACATCCTAGATAAATAAAATCTATGTCACGTTGGTCGGCATAATTTTCATAAACAATAAATGAACCAATAGTTATAAAGATAATATACATACCACATCCGAATCATAGACAGGACGAGGGCCGACGGGGGCGGATACCAAAACCATAACACTATATAAGATGCAATAATAAATGTAAGAAAATGATACAAGTATCTATCTAAACATACAAGTAAGAATATTTTTCCTTTCAGAAAGAAGATAAGAACAAGAGGCTCACCACGGTGGTGTCGGTGATGAGATCGACGCGGGTGATCGACGGCGGTGAAGACGGGGACGGGGCGTGACGAATCGCTAAATCTAGACAAATCTCGAGGAAAATGGAGCTTGGAGGTCGAGCTTCGAGAGGAGAAAGCTTAAGTAGTATGGCTCGGGCATTCCATCAAACACCTCATGTGCATAGGAGGTGAGCTAGAGCACCACAAAGCCCTCTCCCCCTCGGCCAGAAAAGACAGAGCACTGTGCTCTGCTCTTGCGCGAGGGGGTATATATAGGCACCTCATTGGTCCCAGTTGGTGACATGAGCCAGGACTAAAGGGGAGCCTTTGGTCCCGGTTTAAACCACCAACCGGGACCAATGGTGGTGGGCCAGGAGCGAGGCCCATTGGTCCCGGTTCATCCCACCAACCGGGACCAAAAGGTCCAGATGAACCGGGACCAATGGCCCACGTGGTCCGGCCGGCCCCCTAGGCTCACGAACCGGGACCAATGCCCACATTGGTCCCGGTTCTAGACTGAACCGGGACTAATGGGTTGACCCGGCCTGGACCAAAGCCCTGTTTTCTACTAGTGGTTGGGCGCTTGTGCATGTTAGTTTGCTCAGGACCTTAAGCGCCGTTGCATTGCATCTAGCCTTAGAGTGATATTTTTAACCTTGCCATATGATGTTCGTTGGTTATTAATGATCTTCATGTATGTTGAATGATTCCATATAAGTTTGCCCGTTAATGCTAGCCTACATTTATAGTGTGTTGTGCGTTGGATCAGCTCACATCTTCGGCTTGATTCTCATTTTGGTGCATTGTGATTTTCATTTTCCGTGTGATATTGTTTCATCTGTTGCAACGCACGGGCATGTTTGCTAGTACAATAAAAAGAAATTAATGGCAAATGTATGGGTGGGTCAACCGTGGCTGTCACGTTGACGTACCTTGGACGCTCGCAAAATCATTAGTGCATGCAGCGTAGCAAAGTAGCAGGCCGTCTAGCGGCAGACGGTGTACAACTAGGGCACCTGTGGCAGGAGTTTGTATGTGTGGCAGCCACCGGTGATTTGGCCGGTTGTTTTGGTCATTAATAATGGAGTAGATGGTATTCCAGCTCAAAAAAGGAAAACAAAATACGACCAGCGACCCTAAAAAAGCGATCAAAGTATGGCACGCGGGCGGCTGAACTCTGTCGATCTTGCCTTGTACGTTTTTTGGACCCTGCCTTGTACGTATTCGATTAGGACTCGTTAATGGGCTCCATTGATATATACTAGCCCTAAACACAACCCAATTACGTAGAGCAAGAGAGGGAGAGAACCAATCGATACGTCAACATGGATGCGAGTTGCGCGACGGCCAGGAAGGAGAAAGAAGAGAGGGAGTATATATCAATGCGCAGGAGGACACGGGCGAAGGAGAGTTGGAACCCTAACAAAGACAAAAAGGATGTCTACACCCACAGGTCGTGGAAAACCGACGAGCTCAGTAAGTACCCTCCTGATCCACTCCCGCAACATAGTATTAACTGTACGTACACACGCCGTCAATTCAGCGTGCATCCCACCAATGTATTACACCGACTGTGGTGGCGGCTGCTCTGAAGAAAACCTGCAGATATTTTCCATTAAAGTGGAATCGATAAGAGGAGGTTTACGGTGGCCGCTAGACGTGTTTGGCATCGTCACCGCGCGCGATACTTTGGACACGGATCGCAAGCGTAACATTGTCTTCGCCCGTTCGAGGAGTAACTGCCAGACCATCACAGAGGAGGTAATTGATGCTATGTTCCTAATTTTTATCAAATTTGATTCAATTTGTCCTCTGACCCATGAAGCGTCATTATATACTTATATTAATAAATTAGTTTGTGTGTGCAGTGTCCGTATCTAGAACTCACGGGTCCTACTCGTGCTGTTGTGGTCGATTTCGACCCAGGGAGTTTTGAGGTTGTGCTCAAAGTTAAGGGCGCAACCGAATCTGCTGATAGAGACCTAAGTTTTCTAGTCCTGCCATTAGAAGAACGTTATCAGTATCATAGGTATTATACTAGTAAAAATAGCACACTGGAGTTAACACTCCGCCGCGTTTTTTTTTGCACCGAAAAGAGAGCTTTATTCAGCGAAGTAGCATACGATTACAATCTGCACGAAGGCAGCTGTGCAGAAAATCAGGGCTCTGAACTAGCCAGCTCTCCGTCCCATCAAGAGAACACGCACGACACGCACACTCATGAGCCGGAAAATTAAACTCCCTACTAATGTGCTGAACTGAAAAAGAAGTAAAACTAGGCAAAATAGCTTCCAATTCTCTTAAGATAGGCGCCGCTACTGATCTTGTGGATGAGCGCGTATTCCAGAGGTTGATAAGCTCCTCGCAATCAACCTGTATAATCACATGTGAGTATCCTCGGAGCTGAGCAAAGATCACTCCCTGCCGAAACGCCAGGAGCTCGGAGATGAAAGGGTCTGAAACTCCTAGCAAAGGCTTGCACCATGCTCCCAAGAACGCAAGATGCGAGCGAGCAACTCCACCCGCTCCCGCGGAGAGGGCATCGGGCAGAACTGAGCCGTCAGTGTTGATGGTAATCCACCCCGCATCTGGTGGACACCAGGCTTGTGTTGATATGGGTCTTGAGCGTTTAGCCGGAAGCTCCAAGAGGTTGAGGGTCTCATGGACCCACTTGATAGCTTCGGCTGAGTTATACCCTTCTTTGTCATGAGTCCATCTATTGCGAGACGATCAAATGGAGTGCATGATAGTGATGATTTTGCACCTGTCTTCTGCTGAAAATTGCTTATCTAGCAATATGTCACGCGCCCAAGTGTAGGGATTCAATCTGGGGAGGTTCAGGTCGAATCGGTCCTTGGCTGCGATCCAGAACGCCTTAGCATGAGTACATGAGACGAGTGCATGCATTAGCGTTTCATCCATGGCCTGGCAGATATCGCATCGGCCTAGAGGCTTAATATGTCTGTACTTCAGCGTTGCTGCGTCCGGGAGGATACCTCGAAGAGCCCTCCACCAGAACACTCGCACCTTGGGTACGACATGTAGTTTCCACAAAGCAGACCATAACTGTTTATTTGAGGATGAAGTATCCGTAATCGTCCCTTCCTTTAGAGTGCTAAGCTCGTTGCGAGTCATTAGAGAGCGATACGCTAATTTAACAGTGTACTGACCTGATTTTTCCAAAGCCCATGCCAAAGTATCATCACCCCCCGCCGGATTCAAAGGGATATTGAGAATTGCCTCCGCGTCTGGGTGAAGAAAATTTTGACGGACCAAGTCCACATTCCAGTTTCCTGTGTAGTCATCAATCAAGTCCGAGACCATTTGCAATGGTGCAGAACCAATTCGGCCCATAGGTTTCAGACTTATTGTGTTGGGGATCCACTGATCGGCCCATATGGAAATAGAGGAACCGTCTCCAATCCTATGAATCAGACCAACATCTAGCGCTTTCCGCCCTGCCACGATCGCTCTCCAAGTAGAGGAAGCTCGAGCGGGAACTGTAGCATGCAGAAAATCAGTGTTTGGGTAATATTTTCCTTTGAGTACCCGAGCACATAAACTGTTGGGGTGAGTCAACAGTCTCCAACCTTGCTTGCCAAGCATGGCAATGTTAAAAAGTTCAGGATCTTTAAAGCCCATCCCTCCTTTGATCTTTGGCTCAGTAAGTTTCTTCCATGAGAGCCAGTGGAAGGATCGCCTGTCAATAGAGCTACCCCACCAATATTGAGCCATTGGAGAAGTAATCTGCTTGCATACTTTCTTTGTTAGCAAGAAGCAACTCATACTGTATGTCGGTATTGATTGGGCAATGGACTTCAATAAGACCTCTCGCCCAGCACAAGCTAGGTTCCTTTCCGACCAGCCACTGATCTTGCCGCGCACACGCTCCACAATATGAGAGAAGGTACCGCTGGTTATTCTTCCAACAGCGGTTGGTAATCCTAGGTAGCGTTCTGAAAACGCTTCCTTGGAAATTCCAAGAGAAGTTTTTAATTCTTCTCTAAGTGATTGTCCTGTATTTGCACTAAAGAAGATACAGCTCTTCTCCCGGTTCACGGCTTGGCCCGAGCACTCAGCATAGATCCGGAGAACTTCATTTAGCCGTTCTGCACTTTGGGTTTTAGCATTGAGGAAGATGAGACTGTCGTCAGCAAAGAGTAGATGATTAACCCATGGTGCATGAACACTTACCCGTATGCCTCTATCAATATAAGCCCCTCCATAGCTGTTTAGGAGTGAGGTTAAGCCTTGTGCACATATGAGAAAAAGGTACGGCGACCAAGGGTCACCTTGCCTTAAACCCCTGGTAGGAGAGAAATAAGGTAATAGCTCTCCATTTACTTTGATTGTAAATCTCACAGACGATACACACTTCATGACCAGTCTGATGAAACGATCTCCAAAGCCTAGTCTCGTCAACATGGCCTCGAGGTAGTGCCACTCGACTCTATCATAGGCTTTGAGCATATCTAACTTCACCGCACAGCAAGAGTTCTTTCCCTTTTTCCTTCTTCTGATAGCGTGAATAGTTTCGTACGCGACCAGCACATTATCTGTGATTAGCCGGCCCGGTACGAAAGCGCTTTGTTCCTCTCCTATGACCCCGTCAAGGATAAGTCGAGTCCTGTTGGCTGCGACTTTTACTGCAATTTTGTACAAGACAGGGCATAGAGCAATCGGTCTAAACTGAGAGATCTTTTGGGGGTTGCGGACCTTGGGGATAAGTGTTATTGCAGTGTCATTCAGACCCAAGGGAAGTTCATCTCCATTCAGAAATTCCAGTACAGCTGTGGTGACATCTTCACCCACGACATCCCAGTGTCGTTGGTAGAATCCTGCTATGAAACTGTCGACCCCCCGGGCCTTCGACGGTGTCATCTCAAAAAGCGCGGCCTTCACCTCCTGAGCAACAAAGTCTTTCTCCAACGTCTCATTCATAGCTTCGGTTACTCGAGGTTGGACACAATTCAATAGCTCATCCATCGGAGTGTATCCTTGTGAATGGTACAGCTCCTCATAGAAGCTCAAAATTTCAGTCTTCACTTCATCTGGTACACTCCGCCGCGTTGATCGTTCTGTGGAGGCAACAATCAGTATGCGACTCGCTGCTGGTTCATCATGGCCACGCGGTTTCCAGGGTGTATTTACTGCCAGTATTGCCAGTATAGATGATGCCGAAGTTTCCTTGCTTTCTTTTGAAGATGATAGATTGCCAGTTAATGCCGATGATGGCATCATCAAGCTGACACGGCGTGTTGTCTCTGTTGAACGCAAGCGTGGAGAGCTGAAAGTTTCTATCATGGCACATTGTGCAAGTGATGAGCAAGATGCTACGACAGATGACATAGTTTTCACACCCAAGAACGCCGGTAGAAGTTGTGGTGTGCTTAACGTCGGCACGTGTAAGATCCAAATCACCGTGGCCTGGTCCCTTTTCGACTTGTAAGAAAAATTGTGATGCAAACATTTTTATCCAGTTTGTTTCTTAATACATTTGATACAACATACTCATTGATCTATATATTTTCTTTAATTATAAGGACACGACTATGCATGGTGTTGGAATTTTGCTAGTAGTCTTTTGACCCAAAGCCCAACTAAAATTTTAAAATTCTATTGACCCATTCATGCACACATGTGAGTGGAGTGAGTGAGCCTAAAGTTTAGTCTCACCTTATAAGTTGAGAGAGAGTTGCACCTCTTTATAAGGTGAGCTCTTCTACCACTTGTATGAGCATGAGAAGAGGAGACCTACACGCGCGCTCCTCCTCCTCGCTCGCCACGCCTCGCCTCGTCACGACGCGCCGCGGGTTGCGGGATTGAGCCGAGCCGATGACAGAGCTATGCACGTTGTCTATATTTTTGTTGCTCGGGAAAAATTAATGAGTCATTAATTAACGGACGCGTTAATTACTGAACCGTTTCCGATTCTTTTGGATCATGACGACTCGGACGTGGGGTTTACTCCCACGACCTACTCGGCCCGCATTATATAGTCAGGCAGACGTCTACCCTAGCCGCCGCCGCTTCTTATGGTTTCTCACCACCGTTCCAGATCATTGCGCCGCCAAGCAAGTCTTCTTCATCCCTCCTTTCGGCGTGCATCGGGAGAAGGGACAGCAGGCCTCCGGAACCCCGCCTCTCATGATCCTGTACGGGAGAGGGGCGATCAGGTTTTTGGGGAGCGCACTCGCGCGACTACTGGCAGCGACGACTTCGCGAACGACGACTTCTTCCCCGACCTCGGCAACCTCATCCTCGACGACATGGGCGACAACGTCAACGCCGGCGGTCCTGCTCCCACTGCACCGTATGTGATTCTATCCTTCCTGTTCGAGATCGTGGTAGAATTCATGTTTCTAGTATGTGCCCTAGATGTGATCTATTCATCTGCTATGCTACTTCGCATGATTAGTTTAATCTCTGCCAATGTTGTCATGATCTATTTCCTATTTATTCGGATTAAATATCGTAGTAATTTGCTCATATTTCCAATAATTCAAAAACCTGATTATAGGCAATTTATTCCGAGTGATTTTGCTGTGCATCTGAAGCCGCCTACCTTTAAGGGGGCGCAATATAAGAGGTGGCGCACGAGAGCAGTCTACTGGTTTCAGACCATGGGCTGCTATGACGCCACCAAGGGCAAGCCTGAGGGCGATCTTAATCCAGCACAACTGGAAGCTTTTGAGAAGATCGATACCCTCTTTAAAGGCGCTCTTCTGAGTGTTCTTGATGACTCCATTGTGGATTCGTATATGTCGTTTGACAACGGCAAGGACATGTGGGTTGCGCTCGAGGCCAAGTTTGGTGCCTCGGACGCCGGCAGCGAGTTGTACGTCATGGAACAATTCTATGACTACAAGATGACTGATGAGCACCCTGTTGTACAACAGGCTCATGAGATACAGTCGCTCGCAAAAGAACTTGAGTACTTCAAGTGTGTGTTGCCGGACAAATTTGTTGCCGGAGGCATCATTGCCAAGCTTCCACCTTCGTGGAACAATTTTGCTACTTCCTTGAAACACAAGAGACAGGAGTTTTCCGTTGCGGATCTCATTGGTACTCTTGTTGTTGAAGAGAAGGCGAGAGCAAAGGACACACGTGCTCGAGTTGCTGAGGGAGGTTCTAGTGCCCACATGGTACAGAAGAAGAACTTCCAGCCCAACAAGTTCAAAAACAACAAGAACAAAACTCAGGGCAAAGGCAAGTTTGATACAAAGAACAAGCCATCACATTCTACCAACTTCAAGAAGAATTCTCATAAGAAGGGGAAGGGACTTTGCCATGTCTGCGGTGATACTAATCACTGGGCTCCGAAATGTCCTAACCGCTTTGAGGAGCGCGAACATGAGAAGAGCGGCAAGTCCACTAATGTTGTATCGGTGATACTGATATGAAGGAATTAGGGTACGATATTTTTCCTACCATCCTTTCAGTATTCCAAACTCCTGATTGGTTAATTGACACCGGTGCCAATGTACATGTTTGTGCTGACGCCTCCATGTTTTCTTCTTACCAGGCCACTGGGACTTCTCCCGTGCTGATGGGGAATGGGTCGCATGCCATCATTTGAGGTGTTGGTACGGTCGATCTGAAGTTTACTTCGGGGAAGACCGCGCGTCTGAAGAACGTTCATCATGTGCCGTCTATCAATAAAAATCTCGTTAGCGGTTCCCGTTTATGTCGAGATGGTTTTAAGTTGGTTTTAGAATCCAATAAAGTTGTAGTTTCTAAGTATGGACAATTTGTTGGAAAACGCTACGAGAGCGGAGGCTTGTTCCGCCTATCTTTGTCAGATATTTGCACTAAAGTTATAAATAATGTTTGCCCCAACAATGAGTCTGATATTTGGCATTCACGACTTTGTCACATTAACTTTTGTTGCATGACGCGGCTAGCCAATATGAATTTAATTTCAAAAATCTCTACGGTCAAAGGCTCTAAGTGCCAAGTATGTGCAAGCTAAGCAACCTCACAAGTCCCATAAGACTGCAGAGGCAAGAGACTTGGCGCCACTAGAGCTTATACATTCTGATCTTTGTGAGATGAATGGCGTGTTGACAAAAGGTGGAAAGAGATACTTCATGACGTTGATTGATGACTCCACTAGATATTGTTATGTGTATCTTCTTATATCAAAAGATGAAACTTTGACTTTCTTCAAAAACTATAAAGCTGAGGCAGAGAACCAACTTGATCGAAAAATTAAACGACTTAGGTCCGATCGTGGTGGAAAGTATTTTTCCAATGAATTTGATCTGTTTTGTGCGGAACATGGTATAATCCATGAAAGGACGCCTCCCTACTCACCCCAGTCAAATGGGGTAGCCGAAAGAAAGAACCGAACTCTAACTGATATGGTTAACACCATGTTAGACACTTCGGGTCTATCCAAGGAATGGTGGGAGGAGGCGCTAATGACTGCGTGTCATGTCCTAAACCGAGTTCCCACAAAGTATAAGTGTGACGCCCGGATAATTAGGCTACAGTAATCCCACGTTAATGATGCTACGTCACCACGGTTACTGTTGTTAATCTCACGTTAGTCCAAACCGATTCAAATTCAAATTTAAAATCAAGCAAATAGTAGAAGTTTTCAAATATTAAAACTAAAATGTTCGGTGTGTGCCAAATAAATCCTGTAATAATGGTGGAGAAACCAATATTTTAAAAGCATCTGAATGCACTAAAATAAATAAAACAACAACTGAAACAATAACTTAAATGCTTTTTTATTTAATAAAGAATACAAGGTACTTTGGTTTTGTCCCAAACTTTTTATGAGAATAGTTGATTTTACAAATCTAATTTAGGAGTGGGGTTCACTTTTTGTAAAACTATAAACTATTAAATAAGTAAAAGAAAACAGAGACAAGAAAATAAAAAAAGGGAAAATAAAACAAAATTAAATGAAAGAAGAAAATACCCCCCTCTCTCCCATGGGCCAAGTGGACCAGTTGGCCACAGTCGCCAGGCCGACCCAGGCCACCCCCTGCCTATACCCCCGCACCACGGTAACCCTAGCCCACTACCCCACCACTCGCCCCCCCCCCCACCCCCACGATCCCCTCTCCCTCGATCCAGATCTGGATCGGGCCACGACCGCGTCCCTGACGCCAACGGTGCCCCGACCGTCACGCCCGTCGCCGTCCCTTCGCGCCTCCATCCTCCTCCGCGATGCCACCTCGGCGGGGCCGCACCTCCCGGCCTCCTTCCTCTCCTTCGTGCACCGCGTCGTCTTCCCCGAGCTTCGTGCGCGCCCCATCCATGGCTGCCGCGGCCCCGTCGCCGGAGGCCACCTCGCTGGTCCGCCAGCGCCATCGTCTTCCCCTGCGTCGGTCGTCCCCGTCCTCCTCCCCAAAGGCCCCATCGAGCCTCGCCGGCCCCTTCTCACGACGAACGTGAGCTCCGCCCGTCTTCCCCCATTCCTCCCTCTGCTCGTCGCTACATCGCCCGCGCACGGCCTTGCACCCTCATGCACGGGCCCCGCCCCGGTCCTCCCCTGCCGCACCCCGACCCTGCATGCTGCGTCCGTCCGCCCGCTGCTCCGGCGCCCCGCCGTGGCCGGCGCCCCCCTGGTAGCCTGGGCGTGCGCCCAAACGGCCCAGCGCCCGCACGCCTAGACCTGCCCGGCGCGCCGTCGCGCGCGCTCGCCCGCGCCGCCCCTACCGTCGCCTCGCCGGCGCCATCGCCCCCCTACGCCGGCCCCTGCCGTGTCCGCCCGCACTGGGCGTGCGCCCGCTCGGGCGCGTCCGACGCCCCGCCCACTAGCGGCGCCCGATAGGCCCATAGGGCCAATGACATGTGGGGCCCGACCCCCTAGAATGTTTTTTTATTTAAAAAACAAAATTAATTAATTAATTAATTAAAGTATTAATTAACTTAATTAATTTTGGTTAATTAAACTAATTAATTAACTAAACTGATTACAACTAATTAATCTTCTAACTAATCTAATTAACCTGTTAGTTAATGAGACAGCCTATGACATGCGAGACCTAATGGTCAGGTTGACTAGTCAATGGTCAAACTTTGACTGCTGACTGGGCTGCTGACTCAGCCCCCCCTCTCCCCACCAGTCAGCCCCATGTTACACCTCTGGGTACACTTATGTGTGCCCATAGCAATTAACTATCTAATTTTCGAATTAAAATAATTTAGAAAATGAATTAAAACTTTGCAAATTAATATAAAATAAACCGTAGCTCGGATGGAAAAACTTTGTATATGAAAGTTGCTCAGAACGACGAGACGAACCCGGATACGCAGCCCGTTCATCCGCCATGTATCCCTAGCATAGAGAACACGTAACTTTCCCCCTCCGGTTCATCGGTCCAAAAACGCGAAACACCGGGGATATTTTCCCGGATGTTTCCCCCCTTCACCGGTATCACCTCATACCGCGTTAGGGCACCCCCTAGCACCGTTACTTGTCATGTCATGCATCACTATGCATATGCTTGCTTAAATATTTATTGTTTCTCCCCCCTCTTCTCTCGATAGACACCGAGACCGACGCCGCTGCTATCCAGTACGACTACGGTGTTGACGACCCATCTCTCTTGCCAGAGCAACCAGGCAAGCCCCCCTTTGATCACCGGATATCGCCTACTCTTCTCTATACTGCTTGCATTAGAGTAGTGTAGCATGTTACTGCTTTCCGTTATTCCTATCCTGATGCATAGCCTGTCCTTGCTACTACTGTTGTTACCATTACCTGCTATCCTACTGCTTAGTATAGGATGCTAGTGTTCCATCAGTGGCCCTACACTTTTGTCCGTCTGCCATGCTATACTACTGGGCCGTGATCACTTCGGGAGGTGATCACGGGCATATACTATATACTTTACACAGTTACATTACCTGTGATACTGTTCGGAGATGGGGGCTGAAGGGGCAGGTGGCTCCATCCCGGTAGAGGTGGGCCTGGGTTCCCGACGGCCCCCGACTGTTACTTTGAGGCGGAGCGACAGGGCAGGTTGAGACCACCTAGGAGAGAGGTGGGCCTGGCCCTGGTCGGCGTCCGCGGATACTTAACATGTTTAACGAGATCTTGGTATTTGATGTAAGTCTGGCTACTGGCCTATACGCACTAACCATCTACGCGGGGACAGTTATGGGCACTCGACGTCGTGGTATCAGCCGAAGCCTTCGTGACGTCAGCGACAGAGCGGCGCGCGCCGGGTTGGACCGCGTAACGCAACTTCCTTTGTAATGGAGGTTGCTAGGTCTGCTCACCGGCCGCGTTCGCAACGTGCAGGTGTGCAAAGGGCGATGGGCCCAGACCCCTGCGCCACAGGGTTTAGACCGGCGTGCTGACCTCTCTGTTGTGCCTAGGTAGGGCTGCGACGTGTTGATCTTCCGACGCCGGGCATGACCCAGAAAGTGTGTCCGACCAAATGGGATCGAGCGTGTTGGGTTATGTGGTGCACCCCTGCAGGGAAGTTAATCTATTCGAATAGCCGTGATCTTCGGTAACAGGATGACTTGGAGTTGTACCTTGACCTTATGACAACTAGAACCGGATATTTAATAAAACACACCCTTCCAAGTGCCAGATACAACCGGTGATCGCTCTCTCACAGGGCGACGAGGGGAGGATCATTGGTTAGGGTTATGCTATGCGATGCTACTTGGAGGACTTCAGTCTACTCTCTTCTACATGCTGAAAGACGGAGGCTGCCAGAAGCGTAGTCTTCGACAGGATTAGCTATCCCCCTCTTATTCTGGCATTCTGTAGTTCAGTCCACCAATATGGCCCTTTACACATATACACATGCATATGTAGTGTAGCTCCTTGCTTGCGAGTACTTTGGATGAGTACTCACAGTTGCTTTCTCCTTCTTTTCCCCTATCCCTTCTACCTGGTTGTCGCAACCAGATGTTGGAGTTCAGGATCCAGACGCCACCTTCGACGACGACTCCTACTACACCGGAGGTGCCTACTACTACGTGCTGCCCGCTGACGACGACCGGGAGTAGTTTAGGAGGATCCCAGGCAGGAGGCCTGCGCCTCTTTCGATCTGTATCCCAGTTTGTGCTAGCCTTCTTAAGGTAAACTTGTTTAACTTATGTCTGTACTCAGATATTGTTGCTTTCGCTGACTCGTCTATGATCGAGCTCTTGTATTCGAGCCCTCGAGACCCCTGGCTTGTAATATGATGCTTGTATGACTTATTTTATTTGTAGAGTTGTGTTGTGATATCTTCCCGTGAGTCCCTGATCTTGATCATACATGTTTGCGTGTATGATTAGTGTACGATTAAATCGGGGGCGTCACAAGTTGGTATCAGAGCCGACTGCCTATAGGAATCCCCCTTTCCAACTCCTTGGCCGAAGTCGAGTCTAGACATTACAAAACTTTTACTAACATGGCTGTGTGTCTTACGGGCACACGTCGCCATCGGGTGGTATTAGGATCTTTTACTCCTCGATCCTTACTCTGGGACTCTGAGCTCTCTTCTATTCGGGTTAAATGATTTTACTAAAAACAAAACTAACTTTAGGTTCTCGAAAGTACTTTCTCCCGGAGAGCCCCTCACTTCAGATGATCGCCTGCTGCACTAGAAGAATCCGACGATACTCTCTGATGTTCTCTAGAGACTTTATGGCGTCGCTTTTGCAATTCCCCTCCATCTATAAACCCCTATGGATAACCACGTATACTCGCCATTCATACAATGCTTTCCAGTTGGTCTTGTTATTACAAGATACCCCTAAATACTCGTCGTTGTTTCGGTAATCCTTTGGGCTTACTGCCTTGCTGTTCTTTGTCACCTGAATACCCCTACGGATAATTCTCGCACTTATCGAGTATCCGATCATCCCCCAGCTGTTCATGTGTTTCACAAAAGTCTTTGAAATACTATTCAATCCTCCGAAAATCCTTAGCAGCTTTATTGCTCTGCAAATACTTGTCTACTTCCATTATGGATGCTTCCCATATATCTGGCAATATTCACTAGTATCTTTTGACACCGTCATTTTGATCCTATTGATTCAACATGTGTGCGAATGCACACAATCATCAGTTGATCCTTTTAAATTAATTTTCCGGCTCAGACGTCATTTTAAACATGAGCTGGTTCTCAACAAATCCAATTGTCGTCAATTGTACCCCTAAGGCTATTCAACTTATCCATCCCTAATCAGAACATTGCTTCTGATCCCTTGATTTGAAAATCATAATTCCTTTGCATTTGGGCTCTGGATTAGTCAGTTGTTTCCATAATCCAATGCATTTGCATTGTTACTTCCTCTGGTTGTGTGCCGATGCTCATGTCAGCTCTGTTATGGACCGGCAGATCCTTTAATGGATTTTTTCCGACATCGTCCTTCATATTCAATAAACCTTGTGAGCCTACCCTCGGGTACATAATGCCTTTGGTAAAATGTATCATCTACTTTCTCAACCTTGCTCTACTTTCGAGCTTGTGATATTTACTCTTGAAACTTGTGGTATATGTTTCTAAGAAGCCCCTATGGGTTGAACATATGCTTTCTCTAAACTGTGTGAACTCGAAAGTTTCATGAGTCATACACTTCTGGTATTTCACCAGATAAAATTTCAACACTACAACTTCTTCGAAAGTGAGAAGTGAATGAAAGGTTATGCATTGGAGAAGTGGGAGTCGACCTTAAACTTTGTGTTCATGCCCATGGACACGATGTAGATCTTATCATTAAAGCTTCTCTTAAATTAATTATTCCTTTGGTATAAGTTCATCTTATATCTGGGATTTGGCCTTTTGCAATCGTGGTTCCGACCATGTTCTCCTTTAAATACCATTTCGCGTGCAAGTTTAAGCGCTTGTCTTCTGTAGAGCAATACCCCAGTCCAACCTCTACTTTGATCTGTCATCGAGTATTACCCCCTCTGGTATCTCGAGATTATCACGGAACTGCATAACTTCTTATGAGTTCTTCTTCAAGTATTATTTGACTTCCGCTGCATCATCATTTGACTTGATGTCATCGCCGACCGATTACATCTTCATGAAATCTCTCGACAAATGTGTCGTGGTCATCATCAACATCCCGAGCTCTTCCAAGATATATATCGAATTCTTGATGAGAAATACCATCCTTGCCCCTCAATGGTTTGTGATATCACCGACCACTTTATTGCCTTCCCTTCAACACAAACTTGTTCGTGTTTTGTGTTATACCTTGAGATCCTTGCTATCCAGCCTTTGTTCTTCCTTACCTTGGGGTATTACCATCCTTTATGTCAGAATTGTCATGAGAATTTCACCACCTCTGGAGAATTCTTGATACAAGTGATACTTATCACGATCACCATTCTAATACTGATCATGCTACCTAAGCCCATATTTCGGGTGCACCTTTCAAGCAATGTTTAAATTGTGTACGTTTCTCTCGAGCATACATCATTATGTCATTTGATCTGAAAAATGTTATCGCCTTGTTCACATGACTGTGGAAATCCATTTTTTGGAAACCTCGATGAATTATCACCGAGTCCATCAGCACCTCCTCATCCTCTCTTTGGCTTGATGAACTCTTGTTTCGAAACTCGCTTTCATAGCTCATTTCTCGAGAATCTTACATTGTCATCTCGTCAATTTGTGTTTTCTTCTCTAGCATCCTAAGTCAGAGGTTTCCTGACACCAATCGGATCTGAACCTCGGTCAGATATGATGGTTGGGCCATTTCCAAGAGTTATAACATTGGTCTTTATATGACCCGGTAAGGTGATGTCATGCCTAGCACACCTGGCCGGAGGACCTATTGTTATAGTTTCCTTTTTGCCAAGGTTAGTCATTCTTCCATGAGGAAATTGTAAGACTTATTCTATAAGTTGTTCCTGATGGATCCTTTTTTTCCAAAGTCTGATCTTCACCTGTTGACCATGTCAATGATATATCGAGGCATGTCTATGGTACTCCGATTTTCAACAGGAACATTTGAAGCCCAATGCTAAATGTTTCCTGCTGTATCCAAACACCATTGTATGGGTAATGTCATGAAATTTCTCTCCCCTACCTAAAAGGTTTTCTACCTTATATCATGTCATGGATATCATGCTCTTCTTATCATTGGGAAGGATATCCCCCTGAAATATCTGATAATCATATTTTCCTTTCCATTGTTTTATTTAACCTTTCTGGTGATCTATATGATCTAAGCAGTAATATTCTCCTGCTTATGTAAACACCCCGGTGTACAATTCTGTCAGCAAGACCCTGTTACTATTGTTGATGACATTCGGTAGCCACCGATGGACGAGAACCTTGCCTATTGGCCCGCCTCGTTCAACGAGCAGGAAAATGGTTCTCTTCGTCCCTCGCCCTTGGTATCGATGTTGTTGCCGACATAACTAATAGGCTACCCTCTAACATGACTTACTATCATGACCGTGCAAGATGTCACCGTCCTCCCTACTTTAACCCACATGATGGGCTCATAACCCACAGTTCCGCAGGACCGAAACCTGACTCTCCTGTACAACCCTGTTTCTAAAAGTTATTCCTCACGCTTGGCCTCGTATGTAGTTCACGAGCCACCTTCCGTGTGATCATCAATTCTGGTATTAAACACAATACCTATTCTCGTTGACTTGAACCCCTTTCACACTTCGTTCAGGCAACGATGATTGTCTATCCACTTCAAACTTCTTATGGTACCTTCTTACTTTGCTCTCGATGTGTTTCATTTGTTCAACTCGAGAGATACTCTTATGATCATTCTTGGGATACCCCCCCCCCCAAGATGATTTTCCCTTATAACATTCAATTGTTGTAAAGCTGCCCCTGGCCTATTCATAAGTACGATGGAGTTCCCGAAGAAAGAAAGAATGCCGACTTCATCATGATGACCTGAAGCAGAGAAATGAAGGCATCAACATAATGGATCGACCTCTTCGTGAAGAGCAACCAAGACCGAGAAGACCCGTTAGAATTTTGTAACCAAATCCCTTCCCCTTTCTACCGCTCCTAAATCTCGGGACAAGATTTCTTGTAGTGGAGGAGAATTGTGACGCCCGGATAATTAGGCTACAGTAATCCCACGTTAATGATGCTACGTCACCACGGTTACTGTTGTTAATCTCACGTTAGTTCAAAATGATTCAAATTCAAATTCAAAATCAAGCAAATAGTAGAAGTTTTCAAATATTAAAACTAAAATGTTCGGTGTGTGCCAAATAAATCCTGTAATAATGGTGGAGAAACCAACATTTTAAAAGCATCTGAATGCACTAAAATAAATAAAACAACAACTGAAACAATAACTTAAATGCTTTTTTATTTAATAAAGAATACAAGGTACTTTGGTTTTCTCCCAAACTTTTTATGAGAATAGTTGATTTTACAAATCTAATTTAGGAGTGGGGTTCACTTTTTGTAAAACTATAAACTATTAAATAAGTAAAAGGAAACAGAGACAAGAAAATAAAAAAGGGAAAAGAAAACAAAATTAAATGAACGAAGAAAATACCCCCCTCTCTCCCATGGGCCAAGTGGCCCAGTTGGCCACAGTCGCCAGGCCCACCCAGGCCACCCCCCTGCCTATACCCCCGCACCACGGTAACCCTAGCCCACTACCCCACCACTCGCCCCCCCCCCCACCCCCACGATCCCCTCTCCCCCGATCCAGATCTGGATCGGGCCACGACTGCGCCCCTGACGCCAACGGTGCCCCGACCGTCACGCCCGTCGCCGTCCCTTCGCGCCTCCATCCTCCTTCGCGATGCCACCTCGCCGGTGCCGCACCTCCCGGCCTCCTTCCTCTCCTTCGTGCACCGCGTCGTCTTCCTCGAGCTTCGTGCGCGCCCCATCCATGGCCGCCGCGGCCCCGTCGCCGGAGGCCACCTCGCTGGTCCACCAGCGCCATCGTCTTCCCCTGCGCCGGTCGTCCCCGTCCTCCTCCCCAAAGGCCCCATCGAGCCTCGCCGCCCCCTTCTCACGACGAACGTGAGCACCGCCCGTCTTCCCCCATTCCTCCCTCTGCTCGTCGCTACATCGCCCGGGCACGGCCACGCACGGCCGTGCACCCTCATGCACGGGCCCCGCCCCGGTCCTCTCCTGCCGCACCCCGACCCTGCATGTTGCGTCCGTCCGCCCGCTGCTCCGGCGCCCTGCCGTGGCCGGCGCCCCGCCGTGGCCGGCGCCCCCCTGGTAGCCTGTGCGTGCGCCCAAACGGCCCAGCGCACGCACGCCTCGCCCTGCCCGGCGCGCCGTCGCGCGCACTCGCCCGCGCCGCCCCTACCGTCGCCTCGCCGGCGCCATCGCCCCCCTACGCCGGCCCCCGCCGTGTCCGCTCGCATTGGGCATGCGCCCGCTCGGGCGCGTCCGACGCCCCGCCCGCTAGCGGCGCCCGATAGGCCCATAGGGCCAATGACATGTGGGGCCCGACCCCCTAGAATGTTTTTTATTTAAAAAAACAAAATTAATTAATTAATTAAAGTATTAATTAACTTAATTAATTTTGGTTAATTAAACTAATTAATTAACTAAACTGATTACAACTAATTAATCTTCTAACTAATCTAATTAACCTGTTAGTTAATGAGACAGCCTATGACATGCGAGACCTAATGGTTAGGTTGACTAGTCAATGGTCAAACTTTGACTGTTGACTGGGCTGCTGACTCAGCCCCCCTGTCCCCACCAGTCAGCCCCATGTTACACCTCTGGGTACACTTATGTGTGCCCATAGCAATTAACTATCTAATTTTCGAATTAAAATAATTTAGAAAATGAATTAAAACTTTGCAAATTAATATAAAATAAACCGTAGCTTGGATGGAAAAACTTTGTACATTAAAGTTGCTCAGAACGACGAGACGAACCCGGATACGCAGCCCGTTCATCCGCCACGCATCCCTAGCATAGCGAACACGTAACTTTCCCCCTTCGGTTCATCGGTCCAAAAACGCGAAACACCGGGGATATTTTCCCGGATGTTTCCCCCCTTCACCGGTATCACCTCATACCGCGTTAGGGCACCCCTAGCACCGTTACTTGTCATGTCATGCATCACTATGCATATGCTTGCTTAAATATTTATTGTTTCTCCCCCCTCTTCTCTCGATAGACACCGAGATCGACGCCGCTGCTATCCAGTACAACTACGGTGTTGACGACCCATCTCTCTTGCCAGAGCAACCAGGAAAGCCCCCCTTTGATCACCAGATATCGCCTACTCTTCTCTATACTGCTTGCATTAGAGTAGTGTAGCATGTTACTGCTTTCCGTTATTCCTATCCTGATGCATAGCCTGTCCTTGCTACTACTGTTGTTACCATTACCTGCTATCCTACTGCTTAGTATAGGATGCTAGTGTTCCATCAGTGGCCCTACACTTTTGTCCGTCTGCCATGCTATACTACTGGGCCGTGATCACTTCGGGAGGTGATCACGGGCATATACTATATACTTTACACAGTTACATTACCTGTGATACTGTTCGGAGATGGGGGCTGAAGGGGCAGGTGGCTCCATCCCGGTAGAGGTGGGCCTGGGTTCCCGACGGCCCCCGACTGTTACTTTGAGGCGGAGCGACAGGGCAGGTTGAGACCACCTAGGAGAGAGGTGGGCCTGGCCCTGGTCGGCGTCCGCGGATACTTAACACGTTTAACGAGATCTTGGTATTTGATGTAAGTCTGGCTACTGGCCTATACGCACTAACCATCTACGCGGGGACAGTTATGGGCACTCGACGTCGTGGTATCAGCCGAAGCCT
Source organism: Triticum monococcum (assembly GCA_034509565.1). NCBI lineage: Eukaryota > Viridiplantae > Streptophyta > Magnoliopsida > Poales > Poaceae > Triticum > Triticum monococcum. Next base: position 56,776,390 of record CM067843.1, on the reverse strand, counting down.
TCGTGGGTGTTAGAATCATTGATGTGTAATCTAGATTATTGACTCTAGTGCAAGTGGGAGACTGAAGGAAATATGCCCTAGAGGCAATAATAAAGTTATTATTTATTTCCTTATATCATGATAAAAGTTTATTATTCATGCTAGAATTGTATTAACCGGAAACATAATACATGTGTGAATACATAGACCAACAGAGTGTCACTAGTATGCCTCTACTTGACTAGCTCGTTAATCAAAGATGGTTGTGTTTCCTAACCATGGACAAAGAGTTGTTATTTGATTAACGAGGTCACATCATTAGTAGAATGATCTGATTGACCTGACCCATTCCATTAGCTTAGCACCCGATCGTTTAGTATGTTGCTATTGCTTTCTTCATGACTTATACATGTTCCTATAACTATGAGATTATGCAACTCCCGTTTACCGGAGGAACACTTTGGGTACTACCAAACGTCACAACGTAACTGGGTGATTATAAAGGAGTATTACAGGTGTCTCCAATGGTAGATGTTGGGTTGGCGTATTTCGAGATTAGGGTTTGTCACTCCAATTGTCGGAGAGGTATCTCTGGGCCCTCTCGGTAATGCACATCACATAAGCCTTGCAAGCACTGCAACTAATATGTTAGTTGTGAGATGATGTATTACGAAACGAGTAAAGAGACTTGCCGGTAACGAGATTGAACTAGGTATTGGATACCGACGATCGAATCTCGGACAAGTAACATACCGATGACAAAGGGAACAACGTATGTTGTTATGCGGTCTGACCGATAAAGATCTTCATAGAATATGTAGGAGCCAATATGGGCATCCAGGTCCCGCTATTGGTTATTGACCGGAGACGTGTCTCGGTCATGTCTACATTGTTCTCGAACCGTAGGGTCCGCACGCTTAACGTTACGATGACAGTTATTATGAGTTTATGCATTTTGATGTACCGAAGGTTGTTCGGAGTCCCGGATGAGATCACGGACATGACAAGGAGTCTCGAAATGGTCGAGACATAAAGATTGATATATTGGAAACCTATGTTTGGACATCGGAAGTGTTCCGGGTGAAATCGGGATTTTACCGGAATACCGGGAGGGTTACCGGAACCCCCCGGGAGGCTAATGGGCCTATTGGGCCTTAGTGGAAAAGAGAAAAGAGGCAGCCCACAAGCTGGCCGGCGCCCCCCCCCCCTTCCCCAAGTCCTAGTTGGACTAGGAGAAGTGGGTCGGCCCCCTCTTTCTCTCTCCTTTCCCCCTTGAGTCCTAGTTGGAATAGGATTGGAGGGGAGGAGTCCTACTCCCGGTGGGAGTAGGACTCCCCCTGCGCCTCCTCTCTCTTGGCCGGCCAGCCCCCCCTCCTCCAACCTTTATATACGGGGGCAGGGGACACCCCAAGACACACAAGTTGATCCTTGAGATCGTTCCTTAGCCGTGTGCGGTGCCCCCTGCCACCATATCCCACCTCGATCATACCGTTGTAGTGCTTAGGCGAAGCCCTGCGTCGGTAGTACATCAAGATCGTCACCACGCCGTCGTGCTGACGGAACTCTTCCTCGATGCTTTGCTGGATCGGAGCCCGAGGAACGTCATCGAGCTGAACGTGTGCTAAGAACTCGGAGGTGCCGGAGTAACGGTGCTTGGATCGGTCGGATCGGGAAGAAGCTGTACGACTACTTCCACTACGTTGTGTGATCGCTTCCGCAGTCGGTCTGCGTTGGTACGTAGACAACACTCTCCCCTCTCGTTGCTGTGCATCACCATGATCTTGCGTGTGCGTAGGAAAATTTTCGAAATTACTGCGTTACCCAACAGTGGCATCCGAGCCTAGGTTTTATGGTTTGATGTTATTTGCACGAGTAGAACACAAGTGAGTTGTGGGCGATACAAGTCAAACTGCCTACCAGCATGTCATACTTTGGTTCGGCGGTATTGTTGGTTGAGACGATCCGGACCAACCTTACGCGTACTCTTACGCGAGACCGGTTCCCTCGACGTGCTTTGCACATAGATGGCTTGCGGAAGACTGCCTCTCCAACTTTAGTTGAACCAAGTGTGACTACGCCCGGTCCTTGAGAAGGTTAAAAGGGAGTCTATTTGACGAACTATCGTTGTGGTTTTGATGCGTAGGTGAGATGAGTTCTTACTTAAGCCCGTAGCAGCCACGTAAAACTTGCAACAACAAAGTAGAGAACGTCTAACTTGTTTTTGCAGGGTATGTTGTGATGTGATATGGTCAAGGCATGATGCTGATTTTATTGTATGAGATGATCATGTTTTGTAACCGAGTTATCGGCAACTGGCAGGAGCCATATGGTTGTCGCTTTATTGTATGCAATGAAATCGCGATGTAATGCTTTACTTTATTACTAAGCGGTAGTGATAGTCGTGGAAGCATAAGATTGGCGAGACGACAACGATGCTACGATGGAGATCAAGGTGTCGCGCCGGTGACGATGGTGATCATGACGGTGCTTCGGAGATGGAGATCACAAGCACAAGACGATGATGGCCATATCATATCACTTATATTGATTGCATGTGATGTTTATCCTTTTATGCATCTTATCTTGCTTTGATTGACGGTAGCATTATAACATGATCTCTCACTAAATTATCAAGAAGTGTTCTCCCTGAGTATGCACCGTTGCAAAAGTTCTTCGTGCTGAGACACCACGTGATGATCGGGTGTGATAGGCTCTACGTTCAAATACAACGGGTGCAAAACAGTTGCACACGCAGAATACTCAGGTTAAACTTGACGAGCCAAGCATATACAGATATGGCCTCGGGACACGGAGACCGAAAGGTCGAGCGTGAATCATATAGTAGATATGATCAACATAACGATGTTCACCATTGAAAACTACTCCATCTCCCGTGATGATCGGTTATGGTTTAGTTGATTTGGATCACGTGATCACTTAGAGGATTAGAGGGATGTCTATCTAAGTGGGAGTTCCTAAATAATTTGATTAACTGAGTTTAAACTTATCATGAACTTAGTACCTGATAGTATCTTGCTTGTTTATATTGATTGTAGATAGATGGCTCGTGCTATTGTTCCGTTGAATTTTAATGCGTTCCTTGAGAAAGCAAAGTTGAAAGATGATGGTAGCAATTACACGGACTGGGTCCGTAACCTGAGGATTATCCTCATTGCTGCACGGAAGAATTACGTCCTGGAAGCACCGCTGGGTGACAGGCCTGCTGCTGGAGCGACGCCAGATGTTATGAACGTCTGGCAGAGCAAAGCTGATGACTACTCGATAGTTCAGTGTGCCATGCTTTACGGCTTAGAATCGGGACTTCAACGACGTTTTGAACGTCATGGAGCATATGAGATGTTCCAGGAGTTGAAGTTAATATTTCAAGCAAATGCCCGAATTGAGAGATATGAAGTCTCCAATAAGTTCTATAGCTGCAAGATGGAGGAGAACAGTTCTGTCAGTGAGCATATACTCAAAATGTCTGGGTATAATAATCACTTGATTCAGATGGGAGTTAATCTTCCAGATGATTGCGTCATTGACAGAATTACTGCCACCAAGCTACAAGAGCTTCGTGATGAACTATAATATGCAAGGGATGAACAAGACTATTCCCGAGCTCTTCGCAATGCTGAAAGCTGCGGAGGTAGAAATCAAGAAGGAGCATCAAGTGTTGATGGTTAGCAAAACCACTAGTTTCAAGAAAAAGGGCAAAGGGAAGAAGAAGGGGAACTTCAAGAAGAACAGCAAGCAAGTTGCTGCTCAAGAGAAGAAACCCAAGTCTGGACCTAAGCCTGAAACTGAGTGCTTCTACTGCAAGCAGACTGGGCACTGGAAGCGGAACTGCCCCAAGTATTTGGCGGATAAAAAGGATGGCAAGGTGAACAAAGGTATATGTGATATACATGTTATTGATGTGTACCTTACTAATGCTCGCAGTAGCACCTGGGTATTTGATACTGGTTCTGTTGCTAATATTTGCAACTCGAAACAGGGACTACAGAATAAGCGGAGACTAGCAAAGGACGAGGTGACGATGCGCGTGGGAAACGGTTCCAAAGTCGATGTGATCGCGGTCGGCACGCTACCTCTACATCTACCTTCGGGATTAATATTAGACTTAAATAATTGTTATTTGGTGCCAGCGTTAAGCATGAACATTATATCTGGATCTTGTTTGATGCGAGACGGTTATTCATTTAAATCAGAGAATAATGGTTGTTCTATTTATATGAGTAATATCTTTTATGGTCATGCACCCTTGAAGAGTGGTCTATTCTTATTGAATCTCGATAGTAGTAATACACATATTCATAATGTAGAAGCCAAAAGATGCAGAGTTGATAATGATAGTGCAACTTATTTGTGGCACTGCCGTTTAGGTCATATCGGTGTAAAGCGCATGAAGAAACTCCATACTGATGGGCTTTTGGAACCACTTGATTATGAATCACTTGGTACTTGCGAACCGTGCCTCATAGGCAAGATGACTAAAACACCGTTCTCCGGTACTATGGAGAGAGCAACAGATTTATTGGAAATCATACATACCGATGTATGTGGTCCGATGAATATTGAGGCTCGTGGCGGATATCGTTATTTTCTCACCTTCACAGATGATTTAAGCAGATATGGGTATATCTACTTAATGAAACATAAGTCTAAAGCATTTGAAAAGTTCAAGGAATTTCAGAGTGAAGTTGAAAATCATCGTAACAAGAAAATAAAGTTTCTACGATCTGATCGTGGAGGAGAATATTTGAGTTACAAGTTTGGTATACATTTGAAAAATTGTGGAATAGTTTCGCAACTCACGCCACCCGGAACACCACAGCGTAATGGTGTGTCCGAACGTCGTAATCGTACTTTACTAGATATGGTGCGATCTATGATTTCTCTTACTGATTTACCGCTATCGTTTTGGGGTTATGCTTTAGAGACGGCCGCATTCACGTTAAATAGGGCACCATCAAAATCCGTTGAGACGACGCCTTATGAACTATGGTTTGGCAAGAAACCAAAGTTGTCGTTTCTTAAAGTTTGGGGCTGCGATGCTTATGTCAAAAAGCTTCAACCTGATAAGCTCGAACCCAAATCGGAGAAATGTGTCTTCATAGGATATCCAAAGGAAACTATTGGATACACCTTCTATCACAGATCCGAAGGCAAGACTTTTGTTGCTAAATTCGGAAACTTTCTAGAGAAGGAGTTTCTCTCGAAAGAAGTGAGTGGGAGGAAAGTAGAACTTGACGAGGTAACTGTACCTGCTCCCTTATTGGAAAATAGTACATCACAGAAAACTGTTTCTGCGACACCTATACCAATTAGTGAGGAAGCTAATGATGATGATCATGAAACTTCAGAACAAGATACTACTGAACCACGTAGATCATCCAGAGTGAGATCCGCACCAGAGTGGTACGGTAATCCAGTTCTGGAAGTCATGATGCTAGATCATGATGAACCTACGAACTATGAAGAAGCGATGGTGAGCCCAGATTCCGCAAAGTGGCTTGAGGCCATGAAATCTGAGATGGGATCCATGTATGAAAACAAAGTATGGACTTTGGTTGACTTGCCTGATGATCGGCAAGCAATTGAGAATAAATGGATCTTCAAGAAAAAGACTGACGCTAACGGTAATATTACTGTCTATAAAGCTCGACTTGTCGCAAAAGGTTTTCGACAAGTTCAAGGGGTTGACTACGATGAGACCTTCTCACCCGTAGCGATGCTTAAGTCCGTCAGAATTATGTTAGCAATTGCTGCATTTCATGATTATGAAATATGGCAAATGGATGTCAAAACTGCATTCCTGAATGGATATCTGGAAGAAGAGTTGTATATGATGCAACCAGAAGGTTTTGTTGATCCGAAGGGAGCTAACAAAGTGTGCAAACTCCAGCGATCCATATATGGACTGGTGCAAGCATCTCGGAGTTGGAATAAACGCTTTGATAATGTGATCAAGGCATTTGGCTTTATACAGACTTTTGGAGAAGCCTGTATTTACAAGAAAGTGAGTGGGAGCTCTGTAGCATTTCTGATATTATATGTGGATGACATATTGCTAATTGGAAATGATATAGAATTTCTGGATAGCATAAAGGGATACTTGAATAAAAGTTTTTCGATGAAAGACCTCGGGGAAGCTGCTTACATATTAGGCATAAAGATCTATAGAGATAGATCAAAACGCTTAATTGGACTTTCACAAAGCACATACCTTGACAAAATTTTGAAGAAATTCAAAATGGATCAAGCAAAGAAAGGGTTCTTGCCTGTGTTACAAGGTGTGAAGTTGAGTAAGACTCAATGCCCGACCACTGCAGAAGATAGAGAGAAAATGAAAGGTGTTCCCTATGCTTCAGCCATAGGCTCTATCATGTATGCAATGCTGTGTACCAGACCTGATGTGTGCCTTGCTATAAGTTTAGCAGGGAGGTACCAAAGTAATCCTGGAATGGATCACTGGACAGCGGTCAAGAACATCCTGAAATACCTGAAAAGGACTAAGGATATGTTTCTCGTATATGGAGGTGACAAAGAGCTCACCGTAAGAGGTTACGTTGATGCAAGCTTTGACACTGATCCGGACGATTCTAAATCGCAAACCGGATACGTGTTTACTTTAAACGGTGGAGCTGTCAGTTGGTGCAGTTCTAAACAAAGCGTCGTAGCGGGATCTACATGTGAAGCGGAGTACATAGCTGCTTCAGAAGCAGCAAACGAAGGAGTCTGGATGAAGGAGTTCATATCCGATCTAGGTGTCATACCTAGTGCATCGGGTCCAATGAAAATCTTCTGTGACAATACTGGTGCAATTGCCTTGGCAAAGGAATCCAGATTTCACAAAAGAACCAAACACATCAAGAGACGCTTCAACTCCATCCGGGATTTAGTCCAGGTGGGAGACATAGAGATTTGCAAGATACATACGGATCTGAATGTTGCAGACCCGTTGACTAAGCCTCTTCCACGAGCAAAACATGATCAGCACCAAGGCTCCATGGGTGTTAGAATCATTGATGTGTAATCTAGATTATTGACTCTAGTGCAAGTGGGAGACTGAAGGAAATATGCCCTAGAGGCAATAATAAAGTTATTATTTATTTCCTTATATCATGATAAAAGTTTATTATTCATGCTAGAATTGTATTAACCGGAAACATAATACATGTGTGAATACATAGACCAACAGAGTGTCACTAGTATGCCTCTACTTGACTAGCTCGTTAATCAAAGATGGTTATGTTTCCTAACCATGAACAAAGAGTTGTTATTTGATTAACGAGGTCACATCATTAGTAGAATGATCTGATTGACCTGACCCATTCCATTAGCTTAGCACCCGATCGTTTAGTATGTTGCTATTGCTTTCTTCATGACTTATACATGTTCCTATAACTATGAGATTATGCAACTCCCGTTTACCGGAGGAACACTTTGGGTACTACCAAACGTCACAACGTAACTGGGTGATTATAAAGGAGTATTACAGGTGTCTCCAATGGTAGATGTTGGGTTGGCGTATTTCGAGATTAGGGTTTGTCACTCCAATTGTCGGAGAGGTATCTCTGGGCCCTCTCGGTAATGCACATCACATAAGCCTTGCAAGCACTGCAACTAATATGTTAGTTGTGAGATGATGTATTACGGAATGAGTAAAGAGACTTGCCGGTAACGAGATTGAACTAGGTATTGGATACCGACGATCGAATCTCGGACAAGTAACATACCGATGACAAAGGGAACAACGTATGTTGTTATGCGGTCTGACCGATAAAGATCTTCGTAGAATATGTAGGAGCCAATATGGGCATCCAGGTCCCGCTATTGGTTATTGACCGGGGACGTGTCTCGGTCATGTCTACATTGTTCTCGAACCGTAGGGTCCGCACGCTTAACGTTACGATGACAGTTATTATGAGTTTATGCATTTTGATGTACCGAAGGTTGTTCGGAGTCCCAGATGAGATCACGGACATGACAAGGAGTCTCGAAATGGTCGAGACATAAAGATTGATATATTGGAAACCTATGTTTGGACATCGGAAGTGTTCCGGGTGAAATCGGGATTTTACCGGAATACCGGGAGGGTTACCGGAACCCCCCGGGAGGCTAATGGGCCTATTGGGCCTTAGTGGAAAAGAGAAAAGAGGCAGCCCACAAGCTGGCCGGCGCCCCCCCCCCCCCCTTCCCCAAGTCCTAGTAGGACTAGGAGAAGTGGGCCGGCCCCCTCTCTCTCTCTCCTTTCCCCCTTGAGTCCTAGTTGGAATAGGATTGGAGGGGAGGAGTCCTACTCCCGGTGGGAGTAGGACTCCCCCTGCGCCTCCTCTCTCTTGGCCGGCCAGCCCCCCTCCTCCAACCTTTATATACGGGGGCAGGGGACACCCCAAGACACACAAGTTGATCCTTGAGATCGTTCCTTAGCCGTGTGCGGTGCCCCCTGCCACCATATCCCACCTCGATCATACCGTTGTAGTGCTTAGGCGAAGCCCTGCGTCGGTAGTACATCAAGATCGTCACCACGCCATCGTGCTGACGGAACTCTTCCTCGACGCTTTGCTGGATCGGAGCCCGAGGAACGTCATCGAGCTGAACGTGTGCTAAGAACTCGGAGGTGCCGGAGTAACGGTGCTTGGATCGGTCGGATCGGGAAGAAGCTGTACGACTACTTCCACTATGTTGTGTGATCGCTTCCGCAGTCGGTCTGCGTTGGTACGTAGACAACACTCTCCCCTCTCGTTGCTGTGCATCACCATGATCTTGCGTGTGCGTAGGAAAATTTTCGAAATTACTGCGTTACCCAACAGTTACTGCTTTCCGTTATTACTATCCTGATGCATAGCCTGTCCTTGCTACTACTGTTGTTACCATTACCTGCTATCCTACTGCTTAGTATAGGATGCTAGTGTTCCATCAGTGGCCCTACACTCTTGTCCGTCTGCCATGCTATACTACTAGGCCGTGATCACTTCAGGAGGTGATCACGGGCATATACTATATACTTTACACAGTTACATTACCTGTGATACTGTTCGGAGATGGGGGCTGAAGGGGCAGGTGGCTCCATCCCGGTAGAGGTGGGCCTGGGTTCCCGACGGCCCCCGACTGTTTCTTTGAGGCGGAGCGACAGGGCGGGTTGAGACCACCTAGGAAAGAGGTGGGCCTGGCCCTGGTCGGCGTCCGCGGATACTTAACATGTTTAACGAGATCTTGGTATTTGATCTAAGTCTGGCTACTGGCCTATACACACTAACCATCTACGCGGGGACAGTTATGGGCACTCGACGTCGTGGTATCAGCTGAAGCCTTCGTGACGTCAGCGACTGAGCGGCGCGCGCCGGGTTGGACCGCGTAACGCAACTTCCTTTGTAATGGAGGTTGCTAGGTCTGCTCACCGGCCGCGTTCGCAACGTGCAGGTGTGCAAAGGGCGATGGGCCCAGACCCCTGCGCCATAGGGTTTAGACCGGCGTGCTGACCTCTCTGTTGTGCCTAGGTAGGGCTGCGACGTGTTGATCTTCCGAGGCCGGGCATGACCCAGAAAAGTGTATCCGGCCAAATGGGATCGAGCGTGTTGGGTTATGTGGTGCACCCCTGCAGGGAAGTTAATCTATTCGAATAGCCGTGATCTTCGGTAACAGGACGACTTGGAGTTGTACCTTGACCTTATGACAACTAGAACCGGATACTTAATAAAACACACCCTTCCAAGTGCCAGATACAACCGATGATCGCTCTCTCGCAGGGCGACGAGGGGAGGATCATTGGTTAGGGTTATGCTATATGATGCTACTTGGAGGACTTCAGTCTACTCTCTTCTACATGCTGAAAGACGGAGGCTGCCAGAAGCGTAGTCTTCGATAGGATTAGCTATCCCCCTCTTATTCTGGCATTCTGCAGTTCAGTCCACCAATATGGCCCTTTATACATATACCCATGCATATATAGTGTAGCTCCTTGCTTGCGAGTATTTTGGATGAGTACTCACGGTTGCTTTCTCCTTCTTTTTCCCTATCCCTTCTACCTGGTTGTCGCAACCAAATGTTGGAGTTCAGGATCCAGACGCCACCTTCGACGACGACTCCTACTACACCGGAGGTGCCTACTACTACGTGCTGCCCGCTGACGACGACCAGGAGTAGTTTAGGAGGATCCCAGGCAGGAGGCCTGCGCCTCTTTCGATCTGTATCCCAGTTTGTGCTAGCCTTCTTAAGGTAAACTTGTTTAACTTATGTCTGTACTCAGATATTGTTGCTTTCGCTGACTCGTCTATGATCGAGCTCTTGTGTTCGAGCCCTTAAGGCTCCTGGCTTGTAATATGATGCTTGTATGACATATTTTATTTGTAGAGTTGTGTTGTGATATCTTCACGCGAGTCCCTGATCTTGATCGTACACGTTTGCGTGCATGATTAGTGTACGATTAAATCGGGGGCGTCACAATAAGACCATGACTCCATTTAAGGAATGAGAAAGGAAAATGTTGAAACTCTCTTACCTATGTACTTGGGGTTGTTTGGCGAAAGTCGATATATCAATTTCCAAAAAGCGCAAGCTTGGACCAAAAACCGCGGATTGTGTTCTTCTGGGCTATGCTTTTCATAGCATTGGCTATAGATTTTTGATAATAAAATCTGAGGTATCCGACATGCATGTTGGTACGATTATGGAGTCGAATGATGCAACTTTCTTTGAGGACATATTTTCTATGAAGGATATGTCGAGTTCATCAAATCAGGAGATACTTACTTCATCTAGTGAGGAATTCACTGTAATTTCTGAACCCACCATTGCGATGGAACATGTTGAGAATCCTGTTAGGGGCCAAGGATGTCAATGGGCGGCGACCAGGGCCAAACAACGAAGGCGACGAGGACGACGGGACGAAAGCGAGCTGGCTGGAGGAGTCTGTGGGGCTGCTCCCTGGGAACGTCGTGACGAGCCATCGCTGGGTGAAGAAGCCAACTAACCTATGCCTCGTTGGGGTGACCGAATTGATGTTTTGCCGGAATAAGTACACTCGTTTTATAGTGGTATGACATATATATGATCTCAGGACAAAGATTGAGGAGAACCCGTTTGTGGATGATAGTGCTAAAGCTAATGTGGATGATGATATGAGTGAGAGGGGGCAGCAGGATGACATCATGGACCACGATTAGCGTGGGGATGTGCCTAAATCCACTGGGCTGACCAGTCAGACTTCGGATGCCCCTATGTGTTGGTTTCCTGGACTAGGGGTGCTTACCACGTAGGCCTGTCATTTATGAGCCGGGCCGAGGACTCACTAATGACTGATGAATGGGCCATGCAAGCCCTGGCCCTCAGCGTAATCAAGATGAAGATCTTTGAAAACTTGACGTACACTTGAAGGCATATTTGAATAATTGACATGCTTATCTCTAAATTGTAACCGACCATATGTAAACCCTAGATACCCCGATGCTATATAAGCAATGGAGTTTAGTCCATAGAGACATGATTACAAGGTTAGAGCTTAGGAACTCCTGTTGGCGCCGTTTCTTCTTTCTCTAGACTACCTCACGTAGCTCTCACAAAGACAGAAGCAGACTCAAGAATATTTGTGGCCGTAGCATCACACTGCCGGCCTTTTCCTTTCTATTCTCTTGTCACCCAAAACAAACACGAGTTACAAATCCCTATATAGCACATGCGCACACTCGTTCAGCCGCCACACTCGGCCACTGCTGGCACGTACGCACGGCCAGCTAACCCACTGACCAACCATGCACGTACTAATCAGGAATCGCTCCATGATCCAGACGAAGCTGCCGGCTAGGTAGCTAATTAACTTATGCATGTGTTCTTTGGTCCCGCAAAAAAAGATCTTTTTTCCCCTAGGTCTACCTAGGGTTCCCCTATTCCCCGGCGACGACCGCTAAGGCCAAACAACGAAGGACACGAGGACGCCGGGACAAAGGCGAGCTGACTGGAGCCTGGAGGAGTCTGTGGGGCTGGTCCCTGGAACGTCGTGACGAGCCATCCCTGGGTGAAGAAGCCAACCAGGGAGAGCGGTCACCAGCAACGGAGGAGGAAGGAGGGCTCGGCTATGAAGACGGAAAAGGGTGACCAGTTGTCGAGGTGCAGGAGGATCACCCGGACCACTTTGTCTTCATCGACTTGCCATAGATCGATCTTGCTAGCTTGCCCCTGCCAACCTGGCTACCAGCACAAGCCGCACACACACCACTGAAGAGAGAGCCGTTATCAAGGTTGCCCACCGGGATCATCGTCATCACTCATCCTCAAGCGAGCGACTCAGACTTCACCCAAGCCCTCCGTCGGCAAAGAAAATGAATAAAGGAGTTATTAATTAGTTGATATCAGGAAATGAACTAAAGAGATCGACATATAGTTCGATAATAATTGAAATTACCTGTCGACCATCCCCCTCACGATTGAGTAGTCATTAACGTCTTTAAGTAGTGAGTCCAGTACTTGAACTCTTTCCTCGTCAACTTCAATGATTAGCAGGATCCAGTGAAAACTGCATGCACACACGTTTATATAATTAAGCAGGCATGTACATAACTCATCAACTACACTTATTAACATCTAGTAAGTAAAAATAGAATTTGTAGTACAAGATAGTGTCACTCACCCGAAGTTGTAAGGAAAGTAGTATTTTTGGTTGAGTATTTAGGTGCTTCAAGAACTGTAGCAAGCTTTTCTCTCTGTATGATCGATCATATTCTTGTAAGCATGTCTTTTCATTAATGATATTTGGGTCAATGGACCCAATGCCATAGCGTCCATCTTTTTTCATTTCATACATCTTCATTTTGCATAATACCACAGAAAAGAATATTCCATCATGTGAACAATAACTCAAATTCATCCATAATCCATTCATTCATCTAAACAAAATGCATTCATGCAAGACTATATGCATAACCACAGCATACTTATACTTTATTCATAAGTTCATAGACGTGTGAAACAATTAAACACATTCAGCCCATGTCATTAATCGATGTTACCCTAATAAGGGGCCTCAAGGCGCGTCATGAAGAAGGTTATCCAGTCAATCTCCATGGGCACGATTACGTTACAATCACGAATCTGGTCGGTCACCTTTTCTAATATGCCTGCGTCGAGATGAGCCGTGTACATGCCCCCTCCATCGTAATCCTTGATGAGCAAGGTGCCGCTCCTCTCCCCCGACCAAATGCATGACGACCATTCAATCTGTTGGATGAGCTCGGTCAGTTTGTGGTCGATCACCCTAGTGCGGAGCCACTCTGCATCACCATCTCCGCTCCGATCTCCATCGCCCTGTTGTTGTGTCCAGATCTCTAGACGGCGGTCATGGTACACACTGAGCGACAAGAGCATGCCGTCTGCGGTGGTGGCGAGACGGTAGGCACCGGGGATGTCACGTAGACTGCGCCGGATATTCGCCAAGGCCGTGGCATGGTCCACATGCAATAAGTCAAAGTCAGCCGCCGGGATGAACTTCTCCCTGGTTGGTCTGAGGATTTTCGTCAGGGAGACGTGGCCGGTCTCGACGTCGACGTTGAGGACGTGGAAGTGGTTTGAGGCCCTGACGAACAACCAGTGCGCGTTGCCTCGGCACACCACGGCGTTCTCCTCCTTCATGGACCAGACATGGCGCTCCATCATGTCGAAGCACTTGCGCGGCGCGCTCCAGCTCCGGTCGCTGGAGGCGAATCGGTGGACGTTGAACTGCGACTCCGTCTCCGACTCGTACTTGTCCGCTCCAATCAATAGGACTCTGAAGGCCGGCCTGTCGTCGCCGCCGGAGCTGCTCGGTATGATGGCGTAGCCGTAAGTGTCGGAGTAGCAGAACTGGCTGTCGCAGTCCAGCTCGGGCAGCACGTCCCACCTGCCGGCGAGCGTGTCGCACACAGCCAAGCGGACGACGTTGGGTTCCAGGTCATCATCGCATGGGTACAGGCGCACCAGGAGGAGGCCGTCGCGCGTGGCGAGCGGCACGGCACGGTCGACGGCGGGGGCGTCGGCGTTGGGGACCAAGGAGGTCAATGGGCGGCGACCAGGGCCGAACAACGAAGGCGACGAGGACGACGGGACGAAAGCGAGCTGGCTGGAGGAGTCTGTGGGGCTGCTCCCCGGGAACGTCGTGACGAGCCATCGCTGGGTGAAGAAGCCAACCAGTGAGGGCGGTCACCGGCGCCGGACTAGGAAGGAGGGCTCGGCTATGAGGCGGCGCCAGCGTTTGCACGTGGCGGCAACGGAAGAGGGTGACCACGTCGTCGAGGAGCAGGAGGATCTCGCGGACCACGTCGTCCGGCGGCGTCTTCATCGACGTTGCCTTAATTAATTATTAGATCGATCTTGTTAGCTTGGCGCTGCCCTGCGATGAACTAGGATCAATCGAACATGTATATATAACCACGTACGATCGAGTACGTGACTCGGTAGGACTCGGATACAGAGCATGCCATGCGTACGATACGATGAGTTGTTCTCGGACTAGCTAGCTATCCTTTCCTCTCTATTTTTATTTTTTTGGCGAAGATTCACAGTTATCATCATCAAAAATACTACAAAGCACATCGTTTTTTTTTAAAGAATCAGCTCTATCAAAAAGATTCATCAGAATTACAAAGCACATCAATCAAACATAATAAAAATTACAACAAGGTCCACGTACCACCAAATGACTATTGTCGGCATCAGAATGAACCGCTGACTCGTCGCTACCGCCGATGTCCTATCCGAACCGGCTTGACCTTGTCGATAACAGCCGGGGAGTCTTTGTACGTGTGCCTAAGGACAAGTGCCCTGAAGCCACAATCGTCATCGTTGAACCCTTGAATGAATCTGAAACAACTGACATTAAATCTCACCGTCACACATGCACAATGAAAAACCCTCCCTCGCCACCCCAAGGAGATGGCGGAAATCTATGCCGGAGCTCTTTGCCGAGGGCAACGCCCAACTTGCGACCGAGGTCATCCGCACATACACGTTAATGTTGCGGAACAGCAGGAGCAGCACTTTGAGTAGTTCTATTTTCTAGTGAGGTTACTATCACCATTTGTATTGCAGCAACGACAAGGCAAAATGCCCATGTGTTGCTACTGACAACAATATATTAAGAAAAATAAATAACACAATAACCTATCTTTGAGTAGGATTTGATGCATAACAATTATCGAGCATGATTCAAAAGCAGGGAATACATGCGGTCAATTTATTTTCACGGGCAGAAAATAATAATCAAGACCTTAGCAGACTGGTTGTATCTCCGTTTATTTTCTTGCTGTTTTTCTTAGTTACTCCCTCCGTTTTATTAATTGACACTCAAACGAATGTATCTATTTTCACTTGTAGGTTCTTATATGTTGTCTTCCTTTAAATTTGTAATAATAGTTGTCACTCCCATGTACTTCTTTGAATCACCTCAGTCGTTCAGCCCAACAGAATTCTAGTTTGATCATAGTCCATTTTGTCTGTACAAATTAAAGATCTCTTTGAATGAAACGTAATTTTTAATACAGTAGCTTTTGGAAACCCCATTGTCAAAGTTGTAGATATGAATCCATAGATAACGAGTTCCAAGGTATTTTAGAGCAATTCTAATGGGGCGATTCATTTCGTCCACCGCCGTCCGTTTGGGTCGGCGCGGACAGAAAAGTCGGCCTAACGCGCCGACTCAAACGGACGTGCGTCTGCTTTTCATCCACCTGCCGACCATTTCCGACCCATTTTTGAGCCGGATTTGTGTCGGCGCGAACACGAGACGGACGCGCGCGCGCTCGCTCTCTCCCCTCCCAGGCCCGCTGGTCGGTGGCACATTGGCCTCTCCCCATCTAACAGCACACCCTCGCCCGCCTCCTTCGTTGCCGACGCTGTCGACTTTTTTTCGATAGAAAAAGGATACATAGCTAGTTTTAGCATAGACAGATAAAAGAAAAGCTACTCATCGTTTTCCGATTCCAACTCGGTAATGTCCTCCTCCGACGTTTAAATGTAGGCGTTAACATACCGCTCGTCCTCGGAGTCCCAGGACGACGCTTTTCCTAGCTTCATGTTCAATTGAGCGGCCTGCTTTCGCGCACGCTTGTCCTCCCGATAGGCGGCTCGCTCCGTCCTCCTCGCCTCCCTCTCCGTCCTCCTTTGCTTGTAGAACCGGCGCTCGTTGATGATGTCCTGCGGGAAGCGTTCGTGCCACACCGTCATGGCTTCCTCGTCTATCTCGGCAACGGCGAGGCGACGCTGCCGCCTCCGGTTGTAACGATGATCCTCGTCGATGAAAAGCCGCGGGAGAGGCGCGAGATCCTGCGCCCGCTGGCTCGTCGACACGTCGGGAAAATTCATCTCCCGACGAGGCCACCGGAGGCGCCACGCTGCCGCGTCGTACACGTGGGCCGCCTCCTCTGCGGTGTCGAAGGTGCCGAGACCGAGGCGTTTCTCGCCAAACCAGATCTCAAAGGAGAAGGCGTCGGAGCGGCGCTCGCAGACTCCGCGAAAATTCGAAGCGCCCAGGCGGCGCATCGACATGGTGGCGCAGAGGCGGCGAGGCTAGTGAGACGGGGCGAGGCGAGTGGGCGGCGGACAGAGTGTGGAGGGAGCGCCTTCTTAATAACGCGCGCCGGATGCGGCCCACCAAAACCAGCGCGCTAGGCCGATTTTTCCCCGCACGCGTGATCCTTTCCCGCACGATGGAGCGCCAAAACCAGGTCAACGACATTGCCGCCAGCATGATCTATGGTTGTAGGCCTTTTCTAAAAATTATACACGGACATGAAATGGGTTGGCGCTTGGGCGCACTGCCGACCCAAATCTAAAAAAGGGCAGACGCCGGGCGGGCGGCCGACCCAAACGGACAAAAGCGTCGTCCGTTTGGGTCGCCCCGTTGGAGTTACTCTTAGTGTGTTTGTAAAACCATGAGGTGTTTGGCTATGCATACTTTGTAGACTATTTTGATTGGACACACTATTCTGTCATTATGAAAAATTAAACAAAAACTCCATGCATGTGTAGATTCGTGACTTCATGAGAATGTGCAACTAGTTAGTCGATAGAGTTTCCACTGAAATAACTTGTTTGTCAATATATGTGTAGATTTGTGAAATGATTTTGTTAGCATGAACTCGGTAATGAATCATACTCCCGTTGTTTCTTTTTAGTCTACATATATAATAATTGTGAAGTCGAACTCCGTAAAATTTGACCAACTTTATAGAAAAAATATCAACATTCACAATATGTGATCAATATCATTAGATGCATCATGGAATAAATTTTCACACACTATAACTTTAGTATTGTATATATTTAAATTTTTAAATAGCATAGTTTGACTTCAAACAAATCTTATATGCTGAGTAAAAAAACGGAGAGAGCAATTAGGTTTGATGGGAAAGTACCAAAATGTGCTAGTTGTTTCAGTTTGTCGTAGTTCACAGGCAATACGCAAAACATAGATGAAACCATACTCAAATCTTATGCACGGTTCGTTCTTATCCTTCCAACTAGCCATTCAAGTCTCTCTCTTTACAAGCCGCATGTCTCTCTTCATTTCTGTCACCCCTGGTACGCACGAGGAAGGAGAGAGAACCATCAAGAGCATGATACGGTCGACCGGCCGGAGCCGGAGCCAGCGATGGCGCGGCTGGCCATGACAACTCTGCACGTGAGGAGGCTACAAGCAGACATGTATTCCCTCCGTTTCAAAATAGATGAAACAACTTTATACTAACTGAGTATATATTATGACCGGGCCGGAGTTATCGGAGGGGTGGGGGTGCAAGCCGGGGACAGATAAGAACCTGGCCCTCTCTGGTCTTAGCTAGAGAGACCGAGGAATTGGCAGACCGGTATGAGATGGCTGTGTCGGCAGGGCGGCAAGGTAGCGCATTAGTGATGGAGGTTAGGAAGGTGTCGGCCAGCGATCTGCGGGAAAAATAGGGGCACGGGAGGCGACGCCAATTGTTACAATGTTTCAAGGTTGTTGAAACTCAGAAGTGACTATGTACGCTAGCCGAGTTACATATGGTCAATATAGAAAAGAGTCTGCCGTTAGTGTTGGATCTAAACATTAGTCATGTCCTTTTACTTCCTTTTTTATGAACCAAAATCTTGCATAATAGGTCAATGATAGCATAGCAGTAGATCATGAGGTATATACATGTCAATGCAACTAATAATCCAGAACAAACATTGCATCATGTGAACAATCACTCAATCTAATTCATCCTATATTTTGTTCATAAGTTCATTTACAGGAACTTGCTTCGGTAGACCCCCCCCCCCCCCCCCCCAACGAAACGTAGAAGGGCAGAATGGGCATACGGAAGAAACGTATACCCACCTCGTATTGTACGGCTCTGCCGGGCATACGTATACACGCGGTTGAAAAAAAAACTACCCATCTAGTCGCCCGCCCGCAAAAACTACCCACGATCTAGGCCCGCCCCCATCTTCTCGCCCGCCCATCTGGTCGCCCTTCCACCGATCACGGTAGTTCGAAAGTGGCTGATCGCCGCCGTCCGAACCCCGTCCGAGGCCACCCTCGCCATCCCAACGTCGCCCGTCACCGCCCTCGCCGGGGACGTGAAGGGCCCGACGTCTGACGCCGCCTCCGCAGCACTGTCGTCGAACGCCGGCGACGTCTACACCGCGGGCCAAGGTTTGTCATCTAAACCTAGCGGGCATGATGGATAGAAGTGAGGGCTAGTTCATGCATGTACTGATTTAGGGTTTAGGGCTCATCAAAACCTGTCGCCGCAGTGCCTCCTCTACGGACTAGGGCATGATTTACAGAACTAGCGTTGCTTTGGGCATGATGCATTGTACTAAACCTAACACACGATGTTTGCAGTTCTGTGAGTTTGGCGTGTTGACATGGACGAAGAATCCGCATTGGGGAGGGACGAGAATGGTACTGATAAGGTGACTAAGACCGATAACGATAATTTGAACGAAGATGATGACAACAGCGACAACGATTCCGTCTCGTCATATGATATCTTACCTCCGGAGGATTTTGATAATAATGAACATGGCGCAAATAGCGACAACGTAAGTGGCGTATATTTTATTTTTATTTTTGAATTTGCAAAGTATGGCATGGCTAACTATATATCTTTGTGTACAAATTTACAGAAAGATGTGGATGTTGACAATGTGCAACATAGTTGGCAGGAATCATTTGCAGATAACTTGAGCCAGGTTAGTTGTCAGATGTTGTACGTCGATCAATAGTATGATTTAAATGATAGTAATTGACATATATATTTTCAAATGAATGTTGTAGGAGGAGTCAGATGGTCTTGTACTTGATCACGATGAGGGAGAGATTGATATTGAGGAGGCTCAAAGGGAGCAGAAGATGATTGAGACACATTGGAAGGTCATGGCTATGACCTTTCGGTCGCAAGGGGATGCATACATATTCTACAACAATCACGCCAGAGAGCACGGGTTTAGTATCAGAAAACAGAAGGTGAAACGAGGTGCTTCGGGAATGATACGGTACCGGCGGTTTCTTTGCTCCAGGGCAGGGAGAAGGCAGAGCAAGTTCATAACCATGGAGGGCCGCAAGCGCAGGCTTAGACCGGAGACTCGTTGCGACTGCGGTGCACATATGGTGGTGAAGCTGGACAGAGAACGTGGCGTTTGGTTCGTCGCATCATTCGTGGATGATCACAACCACGCGGTGGCTCGGCCCGACGAGGTTTGTTTTTTGTGGTCACACAGACGGATTGGAGATGGCCAGAGGGTTGAGATATTGGCGATGGAAGCGGCCGGGATAAGAAAGCATATTATAATGGACAACTTCATCAGCAGATACGGTTCGTACGATAAGTGCGGGCTTATCAGGAGGGACATTTACAATCTTTGTTGCAGAGAAAAAACGAAGCTCATTGTAAAGGGAGATGCAGAGACGGCAGTTGGCATTATGAGGAGCAGGAAGGAGAAGGACCCTGAGTTTTTTTTGAGTATGTGCGTGACAAGGAAGGGCGATTGAAGAGTATGTTCTGGTGCGATGCACAGTCGCGGAGGGACTATCAGGACTACGGAGATGTGGTCGTGTTTGATAGCACGTATAAGATGAACAGATACGGTATGCCGTTCGTCCCCTTTGTCGGAGTTAACAACCACCGTTGCACCACAGTGTTTGGTTGTGCCATCATTGCTGACGAGACGGAAGCGACATACGTGTGGCTGCTGCAGACATTTATGAAGGCAAACTGTCAGGTGAAGCCAAAGTCAATAATCACAGACGGTGACGCTGCAATGATCCGGGCTATTCGGACTGTCCTTTCAGATGTTTTCCATCGTCTTTGCTCCTGGCATATCGAGAAAAATATGCAAAGGCACCTGCATTACAAGTCACTAGATGAGTTCAGATCGCTCCTGTACTATGCCACCTCTCAAGCGAACTTTGAGCAGAGATGGAAAGCTTTCTATGATAAGTGGAAGACGGATAGAACTGAAGAGTGGCTTGACAGGATGTACAGGAAGAGGAGACTTTGGGCAGCTTCATATCTTTCCGATGGTTTTTTCCTTGGTATGCGAAGTAACCAGAGGAGTGAAAGCCTCAACTCCTGCCTTCACCTTCACCTGGACTACGGTATGACAATTGTTGATTTGGTGGTGCATTATGAGAACTGTATAGTTCGCCTGCGTGAGAACGAGGCGTACGATGACTGCGAGGCATTCCAGAAGGAACCACCGTCGGTTACTGAATATAAGGCCCTTGAGGAGCATGCCGCCAAAGTATTCACACCTGCTAATTTCTACATCCTGCAAGATGATTTGCATAAGATGGGTCAGCTGGAGATATTTGAGACGCTCGTGGGAATTGGGCGTCAAACATTCATGGTGACATGGAAGGATAACCACAAGTTCAGGTACAATGTTGTTTATGAACCAGGTAACTCAGAACAAACTATTACATGCAGTTGTCTTAGGATGGTTCGGAAAGGGCTGCCATGCAAACACATTCTGTTTGTTCTCCATCATCTAAACTTAACTGAAATACCAAAGTGTTGTGTCATGCATCGGTTGTCCAAACATGCGAGAGATGGGTTGCCTGTGCAGCGAAAGAGTGATATGTTTGGATGGGGTTGGTCAGGGTCATTGGAGAGAGAACGGTATAGTGCAATAACCATTAAAACCGCAGAAGCTGCTCATGTTGCAGCAAATGATCCCTTCTTGTACGACGAGTTGATGAAGTGTATGGACAACATAATAGCGCAGAAAAAGATTTCAGAGGAGGAACTTATAGGAAGTAGAAGGTATGCTATGCTGAAGAAGGAGGCAAGTCAGGCGCAACAAGTTGAGCCTGGTATTGGTGATCCTCAGAAAGTTTCGACGAAGGGTGCACCTAAGAAGGGGCGATCGAAGGGGGGGCCCGACGTTACAAAGAATGGTAGGCCAAAAGATTTTACAGAGAAGAAAAGTGATCCTTTGTGTAGTCTGTGTGGTCTCCCAGGTCATAACAAGGCTACATGCAGTAAGAACGAGAAGTGAGTTGCAACCTTTTTATTTTTGTTATGTTGCTACTTTGATTTTACCAACTATATTTGCTCACCCATTTCTTTATGTTTTGTTCAGGAACTGGGCGTAGAGACGCAGCTTGGTTTGTAGGAAGAATAAAAGTGATCACACAAACCTATGTTGTTTTTTATTCGTACGTGTGTGCAAGAAAACTTGATAAGTTATTTGTTTGGGGGTATTTGTTTATGTTTTGTCAAAAGATTTATGTAATAAATTTGGAGATGACATTGCATATGTTATACTACCTGCGCATGATGATGATTTTGTTTGCTGTTTACTACCTGGGCATATATGTTGTACTACCTGGGCATGATGATGATTTTCTTTGCTGTTTGCTGTTGTTTCCGACCGCTCCTTTCTGTCAAAAAAAGTGAGATAGTGAAGTTACAAAAAAATTGCCCAACCACCGCTGCTGGGCCCATAGTAGCTTACAGAACGTACCCAAATCAAGCCCAAAGGCGACTCAGGCGGCTGACCGAGCCCACTAGCGGGCCCAACAACGGGATACAACGGGGCACAGGAGAGTAGAGATGCAGCTAGTAACAGAGGAGTTCGAATCAGGGGGCGGCGGCAGCTATTTAAGCCGCTCCTTGCGCCCCCCGCTTCCGAGGTGGGACTAAACGGCGATCCTGCCCTGCGCGGCGAGGGGAGGGGGCGTGGGCCGGGGGAGGAGCCCCGCGCGGGCGAGGGGAGGGGGCATGGGCCGGGGGAGGACGCTGGGCCGCCCGTTTCGGCAGCGCGCGGGGGGGGGGGGGGTGGGCGTGGGCCGTGGGAGGGGGCGAGTGGCGCCCTGCCTCTATGGGCCGAACTGGGCCGGCCGGTGACAGCGCCGAAAATGGCCTCATGAGCCCTGCGGCGGCCGCGTGCAGTGTGGGGCGCGATGGGGACGCCATTTTAGTCCCACCTCGGAAGCTGGGGGGCGCGAGGAGCGGCTTAAATAGCTGCCTCCGCCCCCTCCACCGTGCTCCTCTCTTATACATGCCCGGTGCCCCGTTGGACCCCGTTGTCGGGCCCATTAGTGGGCTCTATCAGCCGCCCGAGTCGCCCCCTTGGGCTTGATTTGGGTATGATTTGTTCCTCACTATGGGCCCGGCTGCGGTGGTTGGGCATTTTTTTTCTCACTATTTTTAAAAAATATTATTTTACTTTTACGTAAACAGCACACTACAAAATACAAAACAATATAAAAAAACAGCGCCAGGCCGGGCACGGCGGCGTAAACATCACATTATATAACAAGTTCAAGTATCATCACCCACAATGATGCAAATAAGAGTGTCACCGACAATGATGCAAATAAAAGTGACATTGAAAAATAGATATTGTAGCAAATACCGACCACGGCACATTTATTTAGTTGCGGAACATGCTAAACCATGCCACATTACAATATAGATATGATGTCTTAATATGAAAATTGTATCAAGTACCGACAACAGCACGTTTATTTAGTGGAGATAATAGCCAACACCCCATCCTCCGACTCATTTCTTCTCCATGATCTTGAGGATCTTCTCTTTCACTGCTTCCTTCGTGTTGCATTCTGAAGAAAGTATTTCAGCTAGAATGCGTCCCCTTGAAGCATTAACCTCATCTTGATCGAACTCAAATGTCCAATCATCTCCATCCCAGTTTTGAACGCATTTCACCACGAAAAGACCACAAGAGACTCTGCAAGAAATCACAAGTCAATTATTGATGGATCATACAAGTACATACTAATTCAACATTTGCAACATACCCGTCTGTTTGTGACGGCATATCGTACTCCCTTATTGGCCAGGAAGATACATCAGGATGTTCCGTTCCAATAAGAGCATTCACCTCGTTTGTATCATTAGCTATTTCTGCCCTCTGAAATAAAAATGAAAAATCCATATGAAGTACGTTTCGAATAACTATATATTGTTTTATGTATCGTTGTAAGCTTACCAGCTTAGCAATCTTTGCAAGAACTCTTTTGTTGCATTTACCAGTAGAGTTTAAAACTTGAAACTCTTTTTTTCTTGTTGTGCATAAGAACTGTTGTCCAATGACTTTCGTCCACATGAAAAGGAAAGTATGCCTACAACAAAGTTTATTCATGTTGGTGTACACCCAGATGTACTACGAATGATCATACTAAACTGAAGTACCTTATCTTTGATGAAATACTCTTCAGTAACTCTAGACACCATTTTAGTTTGGTTTGTGAAATGATCCATAAAATGCCTCTTAGAGTTGTTAACCTTTCCATCAGCACGAAGAATAGGCCAGTGGGACACCCAAGATGATAATATGTGACGGTCAGCACGAGGATTATGGGTCTGCATATGGTTGCAATAACTATTGATGACCTACAAAATAACATAACAGCAATACGCCTATTAGATAATTTATGTGAATGACATGTACAACTTAATAACTTAGTGCTAATACTTACACCGCCATGCAACCACTTTTTTGAAATGATGGCTTGAAGCATATCAGGTGTACATGTTTCCCCACCAATTCCCGTCATGTGCACAACAGTTTTTCTGCAAAGCTTCTCCGACTCTGCCAATGTCCGGATATAAACCTTCGCGGCCTCTATATGATCCTCATTAATGTAATCAGTACTAATCATAGCAGCTCTTATACCAAATAGACCTAAAATAGTAAGAAACAATGAGTTAATAAAGTGTGCATGCAAGGACAGAAGTATGTTGCAAGAATAAATTACCTAGCACTTACTTTTCTTTGCACGTTTACGTCCACCGTTCTGAAGAAAAGGTGAAAGACAATATTTTGACCGTTTCCTCTTGCGTTTCCCATCATTCTCCTTCCCATCATTCTCCTTTTCATCATTCTCCTTTTCATCATTCTCCTTCCCATCATTCTCCTTAGTGCCATTTTCTTTCGCATTTTTAATACGGGTGTTCAGACTATCCATACTAAATTCCTCAGATTTATCGGCGCTAGACCCGTCTGACACTTCATTCATATTCTTGGGGGTTGAAGTAATAGTTGGAAAGTCATTCGTGTCTACCGTCGCAAGAGATGGGTTGGGAGAATTACCATTATCCTCAATGACGAAGGGGTCGCCTTCATCTCCTGTACCAGGTGTGTTGTGATGCGCACCTTTCTGACGCGCCAATTTATTCCCGTTCCCAGTGGTGAAGGATGCGTCCGCCCTGTTGTCCATATCTTCTTTTGCAGGAGTTGATTGTACATCTGGCCAATATTTTGATGGACCATACTTCCCCACCCAGTCTTCACTATGCTCCACATACTCAATGTCATCATCAGACCCCTTGTTTGGCTTGAAGACAAGACCTTTCTTCTCCAGCTTCTCCACTACTATCTGCAATGACACATTAATTGCATTAACTACATGCATAAATTATCAATAATCCAATGTAAACTGAAGTACACATGACTCATATTACCTCAGCACATTTTTGAGGGAGAAGTCTAATTTCTTTTTGCATATCTTTGATGCATTTCATCACCTGATCTAATGTACTATCCCTGCTCGATGAAGCCTCATCTCTATTATTTTTCTTTTTTGGGCACGATCTTCCTGCTCTAATTCTTGTTGTAATTCTTCCTCGGCCTTTCTTCCTTGTTGAGCAATTAATGTCTGCATGTACTTCTCACTTATCACGTCATCAATCTGTAACAGGTAAAATCAATTAAAATTTCTCAACATATAAATAGTAACTTAAGTGCATGTAGTACGAAATAGTAACACATGAATAGTAACTTACCGTCCCATTACCATGGCCGTATGCCGTGTCGTACGCGTCACGCTTCTTAGCCTCATCTTCTGACCAATTAAGCATCAATGGATACTCATTAGCTAATGGATCAAATGCCTCATCATCCAGTGGCTGCAGTTTCTCCCAAAACATGTACTGCATGAACATGAAGTATATTAGCAAAAAAAATTCAGAAACTATAGTTCGAAAGAAACAAATATAACATAAGATTTACCTGTAGGAGCGCAAGGTTTCCGATCGGCCAAGTAAATTTTGTAAGATCTGATAAGGTCTTTGTGATGCCTTCCACGCAAACGCGTAACGTAAACGCATTCCAATTATATGCTTTGATGGCCTCCACATCGTGCACTAACTTGTAATAAGCATTAGGAACTTCTATCATGGACTGCGGTGCAAGAACCGTGCCTAGAAGAACCAGAACAATTCTACGGAGGAAATCATCATCGTATGTGCCACTGGCAACGATGTTCTCAATCAGGTCGTCTATCATCATTTCCCCCGTATTGGAATCTAAAAAGCGACTAGGCACCTTCACCTTCGCCTTTAACCCCCTTTTCCTAGTGCTTTCATGGCATCTTTGCCCTTGTTCTGTAGCCCGAAAATGTCAAACACATCTTCGGTGCGCAATGATATCGCACCATTTTTTGATGGCATGATGAACCTTTTTCTGTCCAACGAATACGATTTAATAATGAACTTGAGCAAACATTTGCGCATGAGCACACTAGGTATCATCAGCATTTTTCCAAGACTAGTGCTTGCAAAACGCTTTTTCTTCCTAGAGTTTAGTTTGTTGACCAACAGACACCACTTCTCAATCGAACAAAAAATCTCTCCGTACTCCACCGTCGCTAAGAATAGGAGCAAAAATAATGTTAGCTACTTTATATGGGCACATGATAAACATGATGAATGCATAGTACCTCGTGCCATGGGATCAGGGCCGGCCGTGGGGGACGACGGCGCGGTGGCGTTGGTGGCAGATGGCGTCGGCGTGACTTGGCGTCGGGGGCGGTGGCGGCCGCAGATGGCGTCGGGGGAGGCGATCGTGGAGGCGGCGTGAGGCGGCGTCGGCCGCAGATGACGTCGGGGGAGGCGATCGTGGAGGCGGTGTGAGGTGGCGTCGGGGGCGGCGTTTGCCCTAGATGGCGTCGGGAGAGGCGATCGTGGAGGCGGCGTGGACTGAGAGATCGTGGAGGCGGCTTTGACCCCCGATGGATATGCATGCACGCGGGCTTATTCATTTTTTTTCTAAAAACCCGTTCATTAGTTTTTTTTTCAATCATTAGTTGCGTCTGTTTTTTAAAATAATCATTATCGAAAATACATTGATTCATAGATAATTTTTTTGTGTCTCCGCCAAATGGCACGAAACTTTTTCCACACGTTGCCATCACCATCAAACGTCACGACACTTTTTCCACACGTTGCCATCACCATCCACATCACACACGCCAATTCTCGTATTTTTTCGGCGCTCGGCGCATTTTCTAGGGTTTTCCAGGTCGAAAATCGCAAAAACACTGCCCGGACGTGACGCAACGTCCGTTTTGTGTCCGTTTTTGTTCCAACCTTGCGTGGGGGCCTACGTTGGCCGTGCCCGCATGTACGGACACTTTGGTGCAATTGCATGCATGCGATCACGTAGCCCCAGTGCAACCAGCTACTTCTCGGTCTGCCGGGGAGGGGGTTCCCAACTACGATTTTTTCTACTCCGTCAAACGTCACGACACTTTTTCCACACATTGCCATCACCATCCACATCACACACGCCAATTCTCGTATTTTTCCGGCGCTCGGCGCATTTTCTAGGGTTTTCCAGGTCGAAAATCGTAAAAACACTGCCCGGACGTGACGCAACGTCCGTTTTGTGTCCGTTTTTGTTCCAACCTTGCGTGAGGGCCTACGTTGGCTGTGCCCGCATGTACGGACACTTTGGTGCAATTGCATGCATGCGATCACGTAGCCCCAGTGCAACCAGCTACTTCTCGGTCTGCCGGGGAGGGGGTTCCTAACTACGGTTTTTTTTCTACTCCGTCAAACGTCACGACACTTTTTCCACACGTTGCCATCACCATCCACATCACACACGCCAATTCTCGTATTTTTTCGGCGCTCGGCGCATTTTCTAGGGTTTTCCAGGTCGAAAATCGCAAAAACACTGCCCGGAGGTGACGCAACGTCCGTTTTTGTTCCAACATTGCGTGGGGGCCTACGTTGGCCGTGCCCGCATGTACGGACACTTTGGTGCAATTGCATGCATGCGATCACGTAGCCCCAGTGCAACCAGCTACTTCTCGGTCTGCCGGGGAGGGGGTTCCCAACTACGGTTTTTTTCCTACTCCGTCAAACATCACGACACTTTTTCCACATGTTGCCATCACCATCCACATCACACACGCCAATTCTCGTATTTTTTCGGCGCTCGGCGCATTTTCTAGGGTTTTCCAGGTCAAAAATCGCAAAAACACTGCCCGGACGTGACGCAACGTCCGTTTTGTGTCCGTTTTTGTTCCAACCTTGCGTGGGGGCCTACGTTGGCCGTGCCCACATGTACGCACACTTTGGTGCAATTGCATGAATGCGATCACGTAGCCCCAGTGCAACCAGCTACTTCTCGGTCTGCCGGGGAGGGGGTTCCCAACTACGGTTTTTTTTCTACTCCGTCAAACGTCACGACACTTTTTCCACACGTTGTCATCATCATCCACATCACACACGCCAATTCTCGTATTTTTCCGGCGCTCGGCGCATTTTCTAGGGTTTTCCAGGTCGAAAATCGCAAAAACACTGCCCGGACGTGACGCAACGTCCGTTTTGTGTCCGTTTTTGTTCCAACCTTGCGTGGGGGCCTACGTTGGCCGTGCCCGCATGTACGGACACTTTGGTGCAATTGCATGCATGCGATCACGTAGCCCCAGTGCAACCAGCTACTTCTCGGTCTGCCGGGGAGGGGGTTCCCAACTACGGTTTTTTTTCTACTCCGTCAAACATCACGACACTTTTTCCACACGTTGCCATCACCATCCACATCACACACGCCAATTCTCGTATTTTTCCGGCGCTCGGCGCATTTTCTAGGGTTTTCCAGGTCGAAAATCGCAAAAACACTGCCCGGACGTGACGCAACGTCCGTTTTGTGTCCGTTTTTATTCCAACCTTGCGTGGGGGCCTACGTTGGCCGTGCTCACATGTACGCACACTTTGATGCAATTGCATGCATGCGATCACGTAGCCCCAGTGCAACCAGCTACTTCTCGGTTTGCCGGGGAGGGGGTTCCCAACTACGGTTTTTTTTCTACTCCGTCAAACATCACGACACTTTTTCCACACGTTGCCATCACCATCCATAGCACACACGCCAATTCTCGCAATTTCTTAACCCTCGACGCATTTTCTAGGGTTTCCTAGGCTAAAGTACCCTACACCAATGTCCGGACACACACTGAGCTACGTGTGTTTCCTGTCTGATTTCGTTCATATCGTGCGTGTAGGACTACATTCGGGATGCACACACACTCGCAAAATTTTGTTCTGTTACATGCATGCAATCACGTACTTTAGCGTCCTTACTATTTTATTATGTTTTACCATATTTTCGTGTACAAATTCATCATCAAATCAAAACTCTCGAATGAAAAGGACAAAAGAAATTTCACTTAAATTTCATTCAACATAGATAAAATATTTTACATAGTCGAGCGAACTTGATGATTACAAGTTCATACATAAAGTCTACTACTTAGGCTTACAACGACATAACCAAATTAAATAAAAAACACAGTAAAAAAACTACTCGTTGTCGCTATCAACGAGATCAATCACAGCCGGGCCGTCGCCGCCGTCATCGTCGCTGCTGGACTGGTTGGCGAGGTTGTCCCAGTCCACCGGATCGTCGTCGGAATCCTCCTCCTACGCCGGCGCCTGCTGCCACTCCGCCGGCGCCTGCTCCCACTCCTGCTGCCACTCCGGCGGCACCTGCTGCCACTCCGGCACCGCCATCGCCGCCTGCGGCGCCGCCTCGGCCGCCTGGATTACGGCCGCAATCTCGGCGGCCTCCATCGCCTCCGCCGCCGCCGCTGCAGCCTCCGACGCCCGTACAGCCACGTGGTACCCCGGCGTGTCATCCGGGTCGCCGTCCTCGCGGAGGATGACCTGCTCCGGCGGCAAGTCTATCCCCGGCGGCGAGGGAGGGGCGGCCGGCGCGGGCGCCGGTGCCGGGTGCACAACGTGGCCGCCGCCACGCCTGTGGCGATCGTGTGGTGGAGGCGGTGCGCGAAGACGGCCGCTGCGGCCCGTCAGGTCGGGGGTCTGGCCGGCCGCCGCAAGGCGGAAGGCGGCCATGACCTCCCAATAGTCTTTCCCGCACCAAAACCGCTTCCGGCCTTCGATATTGTGCCGGCCGCCGCTGTGGTTGCGGAGCTCCTCCTCCGTCGCGCCGGGACCCGGCGTCGCGTAGCCGTCCGCGTCGATCTTCCAGTTGCGTGGAAGACGGCAGCCCGGCGGCACAACGAGGCAGTAGCGGTGGAGCTCGTCTCCGGCACACCGATGCTCGTCGGCCATGCGCCGGGGACGTCGTCGTCGCCGCCGGTGCTGCTGCTGCCGCGGAAGAACGACATCGGGTGCGGGCAGGCGCCGACGGGCGTCGGTGGGACGGGTGTGGGCGGGGGCGGGGGAGGAGGCGGGCAGGCGACAGCACGGTGGGACGGGCGTGGGCGGGGCGTCGCCGTTTTATAGCGGGGCGGGGGAGGAGGCGGGCGGGCGGCAGCGCGGCTACTAACGCCGGCGCGTTAATGACCGCGCGGCAGGCGAGGCGACGCTTTGACCAGGGGGCAGCCCAGGCGGCGGGCCGGTCGGGTGGCAGCCTAGGCGACAGCGGCAGCGGCGGCGCAGGCCAGGAGCCGACAACGATGGCAGGCGGCAGCGATGGCGTCCGGCAGGCGCGGGGGCAGGCGGCAGTGGAGGCGCGGCATGCGAGGAGACGACAGCGGCGGCAGCGGTGGCGTCCGGCAGGCACGGCGGCAGGCGGCAGTGGAGGCGCGGCATGCGAGGAGACGACAGCGGCGGCAGCGGTGGCGTCCGGCAGGCGGCACGCGCGTGCAACCGCCTACGTGCATGCGCGCCTCGGGCGCCGTGCTTGGCGGACGGGTGCGGGCTGGCGTGCGGTCGGGGGACGTGGGCGGGTGGGGCCGCGACGGGTGCGGCGCGACGCGTTGACTGCGGGGATTGCCGCCGTAATCGCGGGCGGGCATGTCTGCATGCCTGCCACGTCACCAGGCGCGTGCGGCCGGCCGGTTTAATTTTTTTCCCTCCCGGGCGCGCGGGCTGTATTCATATACGTATTGCTTCGCCTGTTTTTTTTTTTGCGGGCGGTCGGGCCGGCGGGGAAAGCTTTTTCAAAATATGCCCATCCTGCCCTCTGTTATGAAGGGGTATTGGTCAATCTCGGCCGTTCTTGTGTTTACAGGGGGTCTACCGAAGCGGAAGTGTAACAGGAAACAATTAAGATCATTTAGCATGTGGGCATTGATCGATGCTTACCGTACTAAAGGCCACCAAGGCGCGTCATGAAGAAGGTTGGCCAGTCGTCTATCTCCATAGGCAAGATTACATTACAACCACGAAAGCGATCTGTCACCTCTTCTAATGTCGTTGTGTCGAGATGAGCAATGTACATGCCCCCGCTGGCGTAATCTGTGATGAGCAGCGTGCCGCTCCTCACTCCCGACCAAATGCATGACGGACATCCACTCTGTTGGATGACCTCGGACAGTTTTTGGTCTATCACCCTAGTGCGGAGCCACTCTGCATCGCCATCTCTGCTCCGGTCTTTGTTGTCTTGTTGCTGTGTCCAGATCTCTAGCTGGCGGCCACCGTACACGCAAAGCGACAAGAGTGCGCCGTCTACCGTGGTCGAGAGACGGTTCAAAGTTCAAACGCATGTGGTCAGCCATAGCCGGCGGGACGAATGGACACACGAGCTTCGTCAGGGAGACGTGGCCTGTCTCGACGTCGACGTTGAGCACGTGGAAACGGTGTGAGTTGCTGACGCACAGCCAGTGCGCATTGCCTCGGCACATCACGGCGTTCTCCTCCTCCATGAACCAGATCTGATGCTCCATCATGTTGAAGCACTTGGCGGGCGCGCTCCAGCTCCGCTCGCTGGAGGCGAATCGGTGGAGGTTGAACTGCGACTTGTACTTGTCGGCGCCGATCAATAGGACTCTGAAGGCTGGCCTGTCCTCGCCGGAGCTGCTCAGTATGATGGCGCGGCCGCAAGGGTCAGAATTGCCGAACCGGCAGCTGCAGTCCAGCTCGGGCAGCACGTCCCACCTGCCGGCGAGCGTGTCGCACACAGCCAAGCGAAGGACATTGGGTTCCGGGTCATCGTCGTGTGGGTACAGGCGCACCAGGAGGAGGCCGCCGCGCGTGACGAGCGGCACAGCACGGTCGACGACGGGGGCGTCGGTGTTGGGGACGAAGGACGTCAGTGGGCGGCGATCAGGGCCAAACAACGACGAAGGCGACGAGGGCGCCGGAACGAAGGCGAGCTGGCTGGAGGAGTCTGTGGGGCTGGTCCCTGGGAACCTCATGACGAGGGATCTCTGAGTGAAGAAGCCAGCCAGGGAGGGCGGCCACCGGCGCCGGAGGAGGAAGGAGGGCTCGGCTACGAGGCGTCGCCAGTGCTTGCACGTGGCCGCGCAACGGAAGAGGGTGACCACGTCGTCGAGGCGCAGGAGGATCTCGCGGACCACGTCGTCCGGCGGCGTCTTCATGGACTTCGCCATAGATCGATCTTGCTAGCTTGCACCTGCCCTGCGACGAACTATAGGACGGATCGAACATGTATATATCTGCGATCGAGTACGTGACTACATAGGACACCGATCCATGGACGCATGCTAGAGAGCTTGCCTTGCGTAAGATACGATCGATAGGATTAATCTGTGTCGTACTCGTATGAGAACCGGGGCATCAACATGCAAGAATCATGAGACGGCCCCTCGTAAGAAAAAAAAAAGAATGCCAATAACGGCCGAATGTTCGGTCTCGAGCACCATTAGCCCGAACGTTTCATTTGGCAGGCAACGGAGGATCGATTGAACGATTCGGTTTGCAAAAATGCTACACCTACTCTCTTTTTTGCGAATAAAAAATGGTACACCTACGTAATGTCTTACGGAACTTTACGTAAATCCTTTGCACGCTAATTAAACTGCCCCCCCCCCCCCCCCCCCGGCAGATTTTCAGCGTGGGCCTACGCCCCCAAGTAATACCCAATATAAAACTGCCACGTCTGATTTTACATAAGGTACATAAAGATTTTTACGTAGGTGTAGCTCTGTCGTTTTGTTTGACCCAAAGAACCTCCCAGCGTGAACGGTAAGTTCACCCAATCGAAAAAGCTTTTTTTTAACATTAGTATAGACACAACGATTTACAAAGTTATTGTAAGCGTCTCGTCGTCGACGGAAACGTCTCTTCCACTGAATGCGCACCGCTAGAAATCCTAAAATGAGTTCAGGAATAAATGTGAGCCTTAGAATTTGAACCCTGGTGGGCTGGAGATACCACAGTCCCTCTAACCATCCAACCACAAATTGGTTCGCCAATCGACAAAGCTTGTCGCTAAGAAAAAGAATGGACGGGCCAAAAAAATGTCCATATTTGAATGTATACAGTAGAAGACCTTTAAAAAGGCCAAAAAGGCATAAAAATGAATAGTAGAAAATTTACTATTATTATACACGTGACTATATTACATCCATTTACAGAAAAAGGCGCGTCCCCACGGAGACCTGACTGAGGTGGTGTGCCAGCCATGAAAACCTCTCCATACGCGACTGAATCCCACAGCTATCTTCCTCCTTAGAGTCTGACTCCAAGACAGGAAAGAGCGAGTCCGAATCGATCATCCCAACGAGTTGATTCACAGAACGGCAGAACTGTGGGCGAGGCTTACCTGAGCGCTTCCGACAATGAGGCGTCAGCTGAGCCGGCTGGTGCAAACCAACTCGTCGGCTTCCGGCTTTGCTCCATTGGCTTTCGACGAGGCACTGGCTAAGTCGGCTGGTGCAAAGCCAGAAGAACTGCGGGAGCATCATGCCTCGTAGGCCCTGTACAGTGGATGCTCCCACGTGTCGGCAAGTCGACGTTGTTCAACGAGGCATCGGGATGCCATGCCGAGCCATCAATGGCGAACTTGAGTTCTTTGAAACGAATGTTGTCGACCGAAACTGGTGAAGAAACCATCTGCACCATGTTGTCGATAGACACTTGCCCCGAGGTCTATCGATCAATATGAGTGTAGAGACAATTGTATCTATCGATCAGTATAGATGGAAGTATGCTCAAAGGATTATACATGTTCGGACCCTCTGCGGTGGAGGTAATACCCTACTCATGTGTGGTGTTCTTGATCTCAGCGTATGTTACAATGTAAGAGCGTTGAACCCAAAACCCAGTGCCCTACTCCCGACTTATATAGAGTGCGCTAGGACGGGGTGCCCTAATGGGCTGGTATGAATGCTATTGGTGGTTGCATGCATGACCAATTGAACATGCCTATTACTGCCTGCCACCACTGGCCGCAGGACCATCAGCACATGGGCAAGGAAGGGGAACGTCGTCGCACCGCCACGGTCCAGATCCATGCACCCAGGGACTCCTAAACAACCGCCATAGCTCCACCGCCATGCCCGATGCAAGCGCCCCGCCCTGACCAAGGCACCGCATTCGGCATTGTAGTGCACCCAGCCAAGAAGGAAGATTGAGTCCCCGCCGATGTCTACGTCGGGCTACGCTTGCCGGCGGTGACTAGGGGTGGGTGGGGGAGAGGTGGAAGAGGCAGCCCTAGCTTTCACCCTCCACTCGTGGGAATAAGACTTTTTTTAAACAAAAACAAAAGAAAAACGCCAGGTGGGCCCCGGGGTTCACCTTTTTTTAGGGTACAGGGTTCACCTAGTTGACTGACTGGACTTCCTTCCAAGAAGAAGAAAAAAGCTTTGGACACATTTCACGCTCCATTAGCCTCTTCACTCTTGCAGCTGATCAATGGAGCTACCGACGCCGAGAACAACGGCAGCCGTGCCATGGTTGCTGCTTCTCTGCCTAGCCGCCACTACCGGCATGCCGCAAGCCCTTGCGCAGCCGCCTACCTCAGGTATGTTGAATACTTATTATGCCTGGGCTACCAAGTGGGTAGAAGCAAGCTGCAAGCTTAACTGATTGCATGCATGGTTTGTACGTACTACATTCAGGTTTCATAAGCATAGACTGCGGTCTCTCAGGAGAGAAACAGGCTATGTGGACGATATCAGCGCTCTATCACACAGCACGGATGCTGGCTTCATTGACGCCTACGCCGGCTCAAACCACAACATCTCCATTCAGTACATGACCTCATCGCGAGCCAACAACTGGTGGTACAACCTGCGCAGCTTCCCCAGCGGCGCGCACAACTGCTACACACTTGGTTCACTCGTGGTCGGGCTCAAGTATCTCATTCGCGCGAAGTTCTTCTACGGCGGCTACGATGGCCTCAACAGGCTACCCATCTTCGACCTTTACGTCGGTGTTGACTTCTGGACTACGGTGAAGAT
Organism: Triticum monococcum; assembly: GCA_034509565.1. Taxonomy (NCBI): domain Eukaryota; kingdom Viridiplantae; phylum Streptophyta; class Magnoliopsida; order Poales; family Poaceae; genus Triticum; species Triticum monococcum. Next base: position 56,741,544 of record CM067843.1, on the reverse strand, counting down.
CCCAAAATCCCAAGCATGGTTATATATGGAGGCCATCGTGGTTGTGCCGCACGATTCAGTGCAGGTTTGCCTGGTGAACACCGGTGGCGGGGTGCCATTCATCTCTGGGTTGTACCTGAGGCCGCTCAAGGACAAGCTCTACCCAATGGTGAACGTGACGCGAGGCCTGGTTCTGCTCCATAGGATCAACTTCGGACCGACTGGTGGAGGCGGTATCGGGTGAGAGAGAAAAAACTTTATTACTCCAACCCACATAGTGTTGTACTCCCTCTGTCTAGATACATCCCTTTTTGTCCATTTTGATAACAAGTATTTTCGAACGGAGGGAGTAATTCAGAAAATTTAACTGATTGATTAAATTGTTGAAACAGGTACCCTGATGATCCGTATGACAGGTTGTGGTTCCCTTTTCGTGACGCAACAGCTGACTGGGCTGAGATATCAACGGGGATGAAGGTGGAAAGTGATGACGGCCAATTCCAGCCGCCCCAAGCAGTGATGCAGACGGCCATCACGCCCAAGAACATGTCCAAGAACATAGATTTTACCTTGGACCTCCAGAGTACATCCATATCTTGTACTTCTCCGAACTGCAACAACTCCCCAGCAGCAATGCATTACGGGAGAAAACATCTATCGGAATGGCATCTTGTCCTACAAAGCCTACACTCCGCCATACCTTGCCGGGAGATGGTTGTTCTCAACCAAGCCCTTTCAAGCCAGCCAGTACATGCTCTCCCTCAACGCCACCACTAACTCGACGCTGCCACCCATCATCAACGCCATCGAGCTATTCTCCGTCATCCCAACCACCACCATGAGCACCGACTCAAAGGATGGTGCGACCATACACACATACATGATCTATCTAGCCCGCTGGTCATTATCGTTTATGCATGTTATGTTACTGAAAAAACCTACAAGAAATGTTATGTTTCTGAAGATTATCTTTGGTTTTCTAGTATCTGCCATCACGGCGATCAAGGAGATGTACCAGGTGCAGAAGAATTGGATGGGTGACCCGTGCGTTCCCGATACTCTGGTCTGGGATGGCTTGACCTGCAGCTACGCCGTTTCTAAAGCCCCAATTATCTCAAACGTGTAAGTAATTCATACACCTGCTCTACTCGATCAGTTATGCTGTGCGGTAAAACTGATCAACCACTTCTCTACTATTAAAAGAGGATCGAACGTCGTGATGGTTCGACCTCCCTCAATCCCCATGAAAACCATCGCGCGAGGGGCCACGCCCGACCTTCCCCGCCTCTCCTACGATCGCACCGTGATTCTTTCCCGCACATAGAAAAAAAAACTCAGACAAACAACGAAGGAAACAACCGCGACCCACGATCGCACGTCCCAGGCCCATCTCCCCCAACCCCTTATTCCGCGACCCATCGTCCTCCTACCTCGAGCCGCCGCTCCTCGTGCCTGGTGCGATGGCAACCCTCGCTGGAGGCTCCCACGTTCTCAGTTCTAACGCAAGCTGCCGCGTCCTCCCCGCTATGCGCCACTGGATCCTCCCTTGTTGTGGCCAGAGATGCCGCGACCTCCTCACTCAAAAAGTCGACAGGGCCGCCATTAATTGAAGTATGCAGTCTAGCGCCTCTACCTTGCCCCCATCCTCCACGCTCCCCAATTTCTCCAGCCAAATGGGGGATGTTAGCGACGACATAGAGTGTCTTAGCCAGTAGGTCTGCCTCACACCTCCTCCTCCTACCCCTCGGCCAGGTCTAGCTGGCGTGGATGCTATTGCAGGACCCACATGGCGTGCACCTCCTCGATCCAAATCAATCCTCTACCTTGTCTTTGAGTACAGGATACCGACCTCTGGAGTCTGGAAGTTCATATGTGGCCACCACAAGAACCATAAGAAGATCACTGGCAATACCGTCAAAGGTTGGTTGTTCATTTTCCAATTTTTGCATGCGGGTGTTTGGTTGAATGTGCCAATGGTGTTTGATCTGCTGTTTGGTGACCCGGTGATGTTGTGCATGTACATCATGATGTGCCAGCTCTGCAAGGGTGTGGCAGAGACGTTGTGTGTTGCACTGGGACTTCAAGCCGCACAAAAACTTGCTCATGGACGTGCCTTCACGGTTCCTCTCAAGAAGTACACACGTGATGTCTGGTTCGTGATTCGTACTGCACCTGATTGATGGCTGATTCTGCATAATTCCCTTTTCTTGATCTATTCATGATGCATGTAATTGCTTTGCAGATTCTTACTATGTGGTACAGGCCCCTACGTTCGTGGGCTGCACTTTGGTAGGATAAACTGGACATGATAAATTAGCACATATTTTATACTCAACTCTCTTACATAGATACGCTGAACTTCCGGTAAATGGCATCCGAGTTGATTGCAACCATGGCACTTTTCCCTGGAGAAGGTGCAGCAGCTATGCTCCTGCACAGTTTGATGTATAGTACCACACCTTGTCAGATGTTACTTCTCTTATTGCTTGACATTATAGTAGAGGGTATCTGATGCTGAAGGTCTGTCTTGTTTTTTGAATGCTAGGTTGCTGGGCACTCCAAATGAGGATGTCTTGGCCATGAGTAGGTAAGCTCCCAAACTCACACACGTACCCTTGGTGGAACATCTCATACTTGTCTTTTGTAATTTTCAGTCTCGATGCTGATGAGTTTGATTTGCTTTAGTAATCAAACATATGCATCTGTGCTACTTGATCCTTGCAGAAACATAGAAGAAGAGGTGCTCCAGTGTCATTACCGTGTGCAAATGAAATATATACTGATGTGCAATTGTTTCAGATTTTTTGGGGGTATAGAAGTAATGTTTTAAATTTACACGTACAATTGCATCTAACAGGCTCCACATAAATCCAGTTATTTCGTATATGAGGGACAACAGATGTTTCAGAAAAGAAACACGGTACTGGTAATTATTATGGTTCTGATTTGTTAATTGCATTTGTGATTGATTCGTCAAGATTGGCAATAATATGTGCTATTAGAAATATTTGAAGAACAAAATTTGACCAGGTGGTGCTTCCCTACATTTAGTGTCAAGAATGTTCAATTTGTTTATCGTTGGTGCAGTTGTTAATGGCATTTTGTTTTTTTTTCGCGAATACGCAAAGCTTGCGTATCATTCATTGATAGAAGAAGTTAGAGTGAATACAGTAGGGTACAACCCATGACACGAACGTAAGAGGCGTGAACATGGTTGCCGAAGCAAAAAGACATGAGAAGCTCAACCCAAACAAAGAAAAACACAGCTAAACTCGCCAACCTGGGAAGCAGCCCAAGCAACAACTAGACGACCAACATCTCCACATCTAGCACCGAGGACGCCGCGAGCAAACAAGACAACGCCTTCACGAAGGAGAACGACACCAAGACGCCGTCGTCGTCCGATCCGAAAACCCGGACCTAGGGTTTCCCCTGATGCTCGAAGGGGGGCACGGATAACGGCCATGACAGCGCCTTCAAGAAGGTGACGGCACCCGCGGGTGTCGCCGCTGCCAGCATAAGATGCAGGGATTTCGCCCTGGCCATGTACCGAGCAATCCCAAGCCGTCGGAGTACGAGTCGGAGAAGAGGAAGTCAAGCATACGCTGGAACTGCATCCGCCGGAAGGGGAGCCACGCTTGACACCGAGGAGGCACCGGACGCCGCCGGACGTGCGAGCTCCAAAGGAGGGTGAGGTTGCATGGTTGAGCGGAACATGAGGATGCGACGGTGGCCAAGCCCTGAATGACCCAAGACCTGGAAAAGAGCGCAGATCAAGGCCACCGGGATCGGAGCAGCAGGGACGCTGACAGACCCAAGGAGCTGGAAGGGGACGCAGCTCACGGAGGGTGCCGGAATCAAAGATGCACTGGTTGAATGGCCAACCAAGGACGCCAGCAGGGTTGTGGTGGTGCGGAGACGTCGAGGATCCATCAAGCCTAAGGTGCCGGAAAGAGCGCAACGCCCAAGGCAGGTCGGATCCAAAGCTGCGCTGGCCGGCCATGGACACAGGAGGGGGCGCAGGTCCATGACCGTCGAGCCGAAGCCGGCCCTGCTGGGTGGTGGTGGAGGTGTAGAAGACTCGTGCTCAGCCAAAGCTCCCGGCCGGTGAGCTGCAGGAAACAACTGCCGTGGGACACAACCAAACACCTCCATGACAGGAAGCTCGAATACGGGGTGGGGGAGGGGGTCGGTGGAGAGGTGAGACGCGGCAAGGAGGGCGCGCCCGGCCGTCGCGACAGGCCGGCCGGAGAGCACCGCAGCCGGCCGGACGAGAAGCCCCCAGATCGCATCTGGGGAGGAACGGGACCGCACCGCGCCCAGGGAGCCGCATCCGGTGAAGGCCACCCGCGCCTCCCAGCGAGCCGGAGAGGAGACAGCAGGGGGTGGCCGGCCCTGCCGTCGGGGGAGGCCGCCGGCGCCGCCGCGGACCCGATCTGGGGGTGGGGCAGGCTGAGGGGCGCGGCAGGGGCGATGGAGCAGGAAAAAGAGGGGCCCGCCGCCGCCATCATAGGGCCCGGCGCGGCTTCGCCGGCCAGCCCTCCGGCGACGGCGACGCGCGGGTGGGCGGAAGGTGGTTGCCGGGCCGGCGGCGTCTGGATTTTCCCCGTGACGCCCGGCTCAGGCGACGCGGGGGTCGGGAGTCTAATGGCATTTTGTGTAGCACGGCTCCCCAAGGATGATATTTAAGGGACAATATATTAATAGATGGTTCGCATTATATACACTATATTTGTTTAAAAGAAGACGATATATTCTGTGTGAATTATGTCCATAATGCTCTAATCCCAGTAGAGATGGAGGAGCAAGCATGCCGCTGGCAATTGTGGTACCAGCCCAAGAAGTAACCTGCGATGAATATCTCTACAGAACTCGACTCTATGCACATGGATACTCATGTATGCGCCATGAACTAATGTATAAAGGTACCTAGAAGTGTATTATCCTTTGAGGTCTGAGCTTCGCTACGTTAGTAAACAAGATAAAGTTTCTGCACATGTATGTGCAAAAATAAGTATTCCCTATAAATGACGTGTGCAAAACAGGTATCATGCATATCAGCATTATGTGAATTATAAGTTCTGTGTCCAAGCAAACATTGCTGAGAAATCCTCTGCATGATTCTCACTGTCTACATGCATGTATATTTGTTGAAGTGTTTTCGTGGTCCCTTTTTTAGTTCTTGGAACTTTGATATACATTCAAGTAGTTTGTGCTTGCTCATGCACTAACTGGCGTGCAGTAACATTCACCGGACCATCACAGTTCTGCTTAGTTGACTATCCTCATTTCTTCATAATTGTACAATTAAGATTGTATTTCTGTTTGTAGCTACAATTAAGATTGTACTTCTGTCTGTAGTGAATGATTTTCTAGGTTCTAGGCATCTTATTTACCCTATGTAAAAGAAAGTTGGTGATTGCAAATACATTTGGAGAAATCCATGTTTTTCTCAGTTGTGTAATGCTAGACCCGACGGACTGAGTGATGACAAACAGAGACAGAAAATGTAGACTCCGTCTTATATCCTTGTGGTTGAGACAAGTCTACTATAGCAATCCAAATTTCAATTTTTTCTTCTTCTTCTAGGATATGAGGACACATGTAACAATATTTCTCAATTACCACAATTATTCAATTATATGTTTCTCTTAGCAGAGCAACTTCCCTGAGATGACAAAAGAATTTGATCCACCAAATCTTGTGAATTTGTCATGCATCTTTGGTGCTACCTTGAGAAGTCCAAATAAGGTTGTCCAGATTTTAAAATCAAAGATTTTACCCTATTACGTGAAGATGAATTAGTGCATAGGCTTCATGACGAGCAACCACTTAAGAAGCCTTAGGATAGAAGATTCTGCAAAGGAAAATGTTGACACAAAATAAACAAATATATGTTTTGGAAGCTAATATTTCACTTACTATTTGCTGCTTTTTATTCTGGTATCTTCCTTGAAACAATGTTGTGGATACTTCTTTCGTTGTTAAGTCGACTCAAGTTTCAGCATCTACTCACCGAAAAATTGTTATAATTGTTTTACAAACGAGTCTATCTTCTAATACGGTTCATGACGATTAAGAAACAACGATATTAGTAGGAGTACAACGGTTAGAGACAAAGACCAACATAGACCTTCTAAAGAACATGTATTGGATGCTAGGAAGACACCGTAATTACCAACACATGGTAAAAAAATAAAACAAATAGTAAAAAAATATCTCAATATATATCTATCACTCCGTGGCAACGCACGGGTATTTAGCTAGTTGCTCTTAATATGTAAAAACGTCTCCTTCAGTGGTCTGAATGGTACTATATTACCTTATTTTGCAAATCTCAAGGATGTCCGATACTTGTATGTTCCGTGCCATGTATATTATTCTACCCTCCCTTGTAGTATTCTTTTTGGCAAAAGTGGTAAAAGAAAATATCCGTTCCATATGCGTTGCAGGGATATGTCAAACAATAACTTGATAGGTTCAATTCCAGATACCCTTTCACGATTACCATCATTAGTGTTTTTGTAAGTTTCACCACTATTGTGATCAAGTTGATTTTAATGTTTCGAAGCGTTTTTTCTCCACTCATGTAAATAGTATTTTATTTTCTATAGAGATCTCTCGAACAACAAGCTCAATGGGTCAATTCCTTCTGGACTTCTCAAAAACATGAGTAAATAGCACTGGCGGTCTAAGAACTTGCATCGCGGGTGCACTTAAGTCACACTACTTGCAAACCGGAAAAATCCGTCGCAGAACTTGCGTTGCGGGTGCAATCAAGTCACACACACCAGCTGAACCGCGCCATCGCCCGGTTTTTTCTGTTCTTTTGCACAAAAGACCTTCCCAATATTGTGTGAGGGCCGTATTGCAAAGTCGCCAGATCTATAACCGCATCGAACCCTAGTTCCCAAATCGAAACGAAATCCCTAGCTCTCGTCCCCTCTCACACCTTCCGGCGACGCGGACAGATGGGCGGCGGCAGCGGGAGCTCGAGCGGTGGCGGCGTTCCTTCTGGCAGCAGTTGTTCCTCCTCCGTGGCCGGAAGTAGCCGTGGTGCCGCCATCATCGTGGCGGGCAGTATGGCTGGCGCGGGCGGCAGCGAGGAGAGTGTGGCGCTGGCGAGCCGCGCCGCCACCGGCGTCGGCGATGGCAGGTCTTCGGCGACCGCCGTGGCATGGCCTCGCATTCGGGACTCGCGTATGTTTCCTCAAGAGGTGTGGCAGCGGGGCGAGCCGGAGATTCGGCCGGAGCGCGGGCGGGTTGTCATCGCTCGCACTGCTGGCATGGCGGCACTCGAGCGAGATTTCTATGGCCGTGTCCTGTATGCCACCATCATTGGATAGCCGCGGAGCGTGGTGACGCCGGAGGCACTAGCGGCGGCGATGGAGTCTCACTGTGCTGTCCGACGGACGACAACTAAGGTGGAGGTCACTTGCCCACCATTCCATTTTTTTCGTTCGCTTCGACTCGACGGATGATTGCACTCGTGTGGTGCACGCGTCGGAGCAGCTTCGTTGCTGTGGCAGTAGGATTTCTTTCCAGCGGTGGTCAAGCTTCTCGCGTGGCAAGCCGGGGAAGCTCGAGTACAAGACGTTGCTGACTTTGGAGGGGCTGCCGGAGGAGGCTTGGGATGCACACACTGTCAACCTGGTTCTCGCCGGTGTCGACGGCGAGCTCATTGACATGCTCCCGGCCACCGACAAGTGGGTGTTGCCAGTCACCGCGTGGATGCGCAACCCTTCTGGTGTGCCAAAGTTGCTCATCGTGTCTGTTCCTGCAACTCCTACGGGGCCATGGAAGCCAGACTCCGACGACGAGAATGCACATTCACCACCGGCTCCAAATTCTCCCACAGAGCGTGCAACCGTAGATTTTCCAGTGATTATGCATGTCAAAGAGGTCGTCGGTCGTGGCCCATTGCTAACTGAAGGCTTGGCTGTACAATGTCTCCCTGATGAAGATGAAGACATTACCCGCAAGCATACTTTCAGCACATGGCGCGGCAAGATAGATGGCACTGGCCCTGGTCAATATGGCCAAGCTTAATTGAGAAGCATTGTAGCTGAAGTACCTATCATTGTAATTTGAACTAGCTTTGCTTGTACCCTATTATGTCTGTTTCTGTTAGTTTCTATCAGTTTGGTTATTGTCAGTTGTTAGTTTGTAAAACAATTCTGCAATTTGTTTATGCACTTTCTAGCAATGTTGAACCAGTCAAGTTGAACCAGTCTACTCTCACATATGCTTGTTGTCTTACATCAACAAGTTTACACAGAATGATAGCATGCAAAAGACCACACCAACTAGTTCAGTACATAGTAGTAGTACTTAAGTTACAAAATACCAAAACAAATGCATTGTAGCAAGCACTTCTCCAACTCATTCTTCATCTGCTGGAACATATGTGGTTCTGCTAGACCCTTCTCCAAGTAGCAGCCACTTCAGTCCCTTTGTTTTTGTTTTCTTGTTTCTTGTTCCTCTTCTTCCTCTTGTTCCTCTCACTCTGACTTGTGTTTGTGCAGAAGCAGTACCTCTTCCAACTCCTCTTCCTCTGCCTGGTGCTTGTGCAGAAGCACTAGCTCTTCCAGCTCCTCTTCCTCTGCCTTGTGCTTGTTCAGAACCAGCACCTCTTCCAGCTCCTCTTCCTCTGCCTGGTGCTTGTGCAGAAGCAGCAGCTCCTCTAACTCCTCTTCCTCTAGCTGCTATGTTGGCCCTGTGCTCAACTACAAATGCACTTTCCTCGGGAATTTGGTGTATCCTAGTAACAGGAATTCCTTGTGTTGTTCCCTATACAAAGAAACAATGGTAATGTCGGTTTTTCGTGAAAATGCAATTTTAAGGAATAGAATATTGTGAAATTGTGGCACAAGTACCTCATGTGATAAAATATGTATCATGTTGTCTTCAACCTGTGTTGGGTTAAGATCTGGCCTCAAAGTTCTGTTCTGAATGTGCTGCACATCATACAAGAGCATGTCAGTTATTGTTATGTTTCTTTTGTTTTAGTAATTACTAATGTAAACTTACAGTTAGAATTATAGGGAAGTCAACATCTCCATTTTCATCAATAACCATCTTTGACTTTTTTTTCTTAGCTTGCTCCCTCATTTGCTCTATTTGCTCCCTCATTTTGTCAGTGGGCTTTCTCTTCCTTCCCCTCCTACTATGTGATTCTGGCTGCTCAGTTGCAACATTTTCTGTTCTGTCATGATCAGGTTGATCACTTTCAACATTATCTGTTCTGCCATGCTCATGTGGATCACTTCCAAAGTCCCCAGTCTGCTCATGTTGATCTTCCTCTTCTCTTAGTACAGCAGCTTTCAACTTTGAGCGACCACTTCTGTTATGACCAGCTCCTTTGCAATAGCCACAGTGCATAATAGCCCCATGTCTACTGAGTTTAGTGCCATCTTCTGTCTCGTCTGGTTGCTGCCTTCTGTTCTTTCTTCTCCTTCCAGCTCTTTTCTCATATAGTGGTGGCAATATAGGTAGTGCATCTACATGTGGCCACTCATCTTTGTCCCTTGTAGGATATACTTGAACTCCATAAGCTGACAAGTATGTTTGCACAGAGTAGCAAGAAGACAACATGGTTTCAGGTTTAATCCTTTCATGTCTACAATAGGCACAAGCATGGCTGCAAGGAATTCCAGTGAGTTGCCACCTTCTGCAGGTGCATGCATACATATTCAACTCCACTATGTATGTCTTGCCATTTGATAAGACACCAAAGACACCCATCCCTGACGCTTGAGGGTGACAATTGGCTGACAACTCTACATTTTTTTCTTAATTTGTCTCTAATTTTTGGAGTTATGTTGCCTGTCCACTTCTCAGTGGCCTCCTTTTTCTTTGACATATGCCTATGCATTATCTGTGATTTAATCCTCTCAAGCATGGTCAACATAGGTAGCTCTCTAGCTTCTAAAATGTACCTACAACACAACATTTTGACAAAGTTCAGTTTCAGTTACTATTCAATTTCTGACAAAAATCAGTTACTGTTCATTTTCAGACAAAATTCAGTTATTGTTCATTTTCAGACAAAGTTTAGTTTCAGATACAGGATTAAGTGGTATTACCTGTTGAAAACTTCACAAGTGTTCTTGAACAAAATGTCACACTTGGGAAAAACATCAAAAAAGGCCCTTGACCATTGATTTGGAGGCTTATCTTCCAACCAAGCATAAGCTTCTGGATTATCTTCCCTCATCTTCTCCATATTAATTTCAAACAAGGTTGGAGTGGTTGATTTGGCACAAGTCCATAGTTGTTGTCTGATTGTCTCACCTTTGTGTGCTGAGTGCAAGTTTTGGTACAAGTGTCTCACACAAAACCTATGCTCTGAGTCAGGGAACTGTTCATTCACAGCTTTTATGAGCCCCTATGTGAGAAAACAACAGAATTATCACACTAGTGCAAGTAAGAAGCAAAGCAAGAAAAGAATGTAAATAGTAACTGAACCTATGAACAGTATCTAAACCTATGAACAGTATCTGAACCTATGAACAGTAACTGAACTTATTATACCTTCTGTTTATCACTCATAATACTAAATGTGCTAGTGTTCATTATGTTAAGATCTTGCTTCAGTGTAGCAAGGAACCATGCCCAAGATCCATAGCATTCTGTCTCCACCACTGCCATTGCAATTGGATATATTGAATCATTTCCATCTATACCTACTGCTGTAAGTAATTGGCCACCATACTTTGTCTTTATGAATGTACCATCAATACATATGATTGGCCTACATCCCTTCAGCCACCCTACTTTGCAAGCTGCCAAACTGAAATAACAAGTACTAAACAACCCATTCTCCAGGTTTAGATAGAAAGATGAACCTGGATTGCTATGTCTCACTTCCTCTGCATATCTCCAAAGCAGTGAGTACTGCTTCACCTCATCCCCATGCACCACTTCCAATGCTGCTTTCCTAGCTCTACCTAGCTTGTGTCTGCTAACTTCCATGTTAAATTTCTTCCTAACTTTCCTTGAAAATGTAGCTAGAGAAATCTTCTCATTATCTCTGAACTTCTCCACATATTTGCTAGCAAGAAAGGGGGCCGTTAGTTCTTTGACATCCCAGACCTTCTCACAAGTGTGCTCTGCAATTAAAGTCTTCACAAGAAAAGATTGTGTCCTATTGTCATTGACAGCCACTAGTTTCCAAGGGAAACCCTCTTCACACACTGCCTCAAATCTTTGTTTATTATTTCTTTTCTTCCTAATTTGCACCCTGTTCTTCACTGCATACTGTGCTACTACTTTCCTAAGGAGCTCCACAGAATCAAAAACCATGCCCAGCTTGAATTGAGGGTTTTCCATGTCAACAGCTGGGTTAAATGGTTTAAACCTATAAATGGGTTTCTCCTTATTTTTCTTCTTCTTATACTCCTCATCATCAGAGTCACTTTTATGTTTTCTATCCCAGTCATCCTCTTCTGGCAGCTGCAAATCATCTTCATACACATCATCTGTCCTAGAAACATGCCTGTACTCAGCACCAATACTTTTGCCTTTCTCAATCAAAGCATCGTGCACAACAACATCTACATTCTTGTCATACTCCTCATCATCCTCCTCCATTCCATAATCACTGTCATACCAAGTAGGATCTATGTCTGAATCACATTCATACTCTTCTTCTGAAACTTCTGAATTTTCTGATATATCTGCATCTTCTTGTTGCTTTGAATTTTCTGCCTCCTCTGACAGTTTCTCTGTTTTCATCTTCTTGTCCTTTCTAAGTGGACTAAATATAACTTTGGGTAGAACAGGGCCACCTTTGAACACAATGTCATCTTCCTCCTGCATCTCAGGTTTTCTGATATGCCTGACAAACAAAACCAGTACCTTTGAGTGAACAGAGGCTTTGGCCATCTTCTGACAGTGAACTTCCAGGATGATTTCCACCATATCTGCAAGTGTTTTTCCAGGTGGGCACCAATACATAATTTTCTCATGATCAGGATCATTCAATTGTGCTAGCATGTAGTAGATGCAGTCACCGCAAAAAGTTCTTCTGTCCAAATTGTCAAACCAACATATCTTCTCATCCAAATATGTCAGATTCACTCCCTTCCCCATAAAAAACCCACCATGATGCACCTCCACACTGAATTTCACTAATTCATAACCTACATTCAACAATGGACAGTGCATTCAATAAATACATTCAAAAAACACACTACTAACCCTAGCTGCCATCCCCAAAAATATTATGTGATACAAATCGTAGATGAATACCAACACACCCTAACTACTACTGCTCATTGAAGTCATAAAACTACTAAGATGCTCCAGCGATCATCATCTATTGCCGAAGGGAGAAAACCCTAACTAAATTGGGGAAAAACTTATCGTATATCGGCCTCCCATGCGCTTCGGTCCTCAGGAGTGGCAACTCCATCGCCGGATCCACTGTCGTCGCCGATGACTGACTTGCCGCCGACCAGCTCACCACGCCAGCGGCGCCGCCTGTCTCCTCTCCCACCGGCGAAGAACACGAACAGGCAGAGAACAGAGGAAAAGGGGGCTATGCACCTTTTGCCCTAGATCCAGGGGTCTTTGTGCAAAAAAACGATGCAGTCCAGAGGCCTCACGTGCGCCGCATGTGACAGCGAAACAGAAAAAACCAGGCGACGGCGCGGTTCAGCTGGTGTGTGTGACTTGATTGCACCCGCAATGCAAGTTCTGCGACGGGTTTTTCCGGTTTGCAAGTACTGTGACTTAAGTGCACTCGCGGTGCAAGTTCTTAGACCGCCAGTGCTATTTACTCCAAAAAAAATTCAAGATGGCTCCTTGGATCTAAGGTCATTTGCTTCTTCTTTTCTTCTACTTCTTTGGATTACATCAAACCTGGTTGTCAATAAGTTTGATTATGTAACTTTAATTCATCTCCTTTTAGGCATGGCAACAATCCCGACCTCTGTTCTAATGGCAACTCATGTCAGCCTGCTGAAGGGGACAACAAGCGAGGCGACAACAAACTAGCCATCCACATAGTTGTTTCTGTAGTTGTGATTGTGGTGTTAGTATTAGTGGCAATACTCTGCTTTTGGTTGCAAAGAAGAAGAAAGCAAGGTGAGTCTTTTGAACGAGCAGAAACATTCTCTGGTCCACTTCCCATCTGCGCAAAACACGATATTGATGTTTCTTGCGGTATTCATTGCCTACATAGGATCAATCAAAAAGTCTGTAGAGTTGACAAATGATGGAGATGGAAATATCTCACTTGAACTTGAGAACCGTCAGTTCACGTACATGGAACTGGAGATGATAACGAATAACTTCCAGCGACTGCTTGGACGAGGAGGGTTTGGGTATGTCTTCCACGGCTGCCTGGAAAATGGCACTGAGGTGGCAGTAAAGTTGAGGTCTCATTCTTCAAATCAAGGTGTCAAACAGTTCCTCGCAGAGGTAGTACTTCTTGTTGCTAGACATAAATTTGCACCAGAAATTTCACTAAGTGGTGATCACTTGTCCAGGCTCAAGTTTTAACACGGATTCATCACAAGAATCTGGTGCCTATGATTGGTTTCTGCAAGGATCGGGAGCACCTGGCACTTGTCTACGAGTACATGCCTAAAGGAACCCTACAAGAACAGGTTGCAGGTATGCAAGTCTTAAATTTTTTTAAGAGGAACAAATTTTAAATTTGACAGCATAGCTCTAGAACTTTATCAGTATCCGCAATAAGATATGTGCGCTATAGCTTGAGCACAGCCAAGTCCAAAATGATGAAGTGTTACTTCTGTTATTATTTTTATATGACCATTTGAAGTACCCACTAGTCTCAAATTTATAACATGTATATTGCAGGACAAGACAACAACGGACGAGGTTTACCCTGGAGGCAAAGACTCCGAGTCGCACTTGAATCAGCGCAAGGTACACCGCTAAAAACTGCAGTCACCTACTGCTGAACATGTTGTGCTTGAAGAATCGTGAGCATTGGTTGGAACGGTTATGTGCAGGGCTGGAGTACCTACACAAGGGGTGCAGCCCACCTATAATTCACAGGGATGTGAAAACTGCCAACATCTTGTTAAACGAGAGGCTGGAGGCCAAGATTGCCGATTTTGGCTTGTCCAGGGCTTTCAACAACGATGACACCCATGTATCCACGAACACATTTGTCGGGACACCCGGATATGTAGATCCAGAGTACGTTGGTCTCTTCCGCTCTCCTCCAAAAAAAACATATGCGCATCAAGTATTTCTAGTAAATGTGCATGTCTGCAGGTATCAAAGAACAATGCAGCCATCCACCAAGAGCGACGTGTACAGCTTTGGTGTCGTCCTGCTAGAGCTAGTCACTGGGAAGCCAGGCATCCTGCGCAACCCCGAGCCTATCACCATCATCAACTGGGCGCGACAGCGGCTTGCGCGGGGCGACATTGAGGGTGTGGTGGACGCACGTATGCAAGGTGATCATGACATCAATGCCATTTGGAAGACTACGGAAATTGCGCTCAAGTGCACTGAGCAAGCACCCGTGCAGCGGCCCTCCATGATGGATGTCATGATGCAGCTACAGGAGTGCCTCGATCTCGAGGAGGGCTGCACAGGAGGTGACAATGGATTCTACACCGTTAGTGGCATTGTTGGCATGAACCCAGACATGGGTTACAACGCCGCCACTAACCAGTCCGTTGATGTGAGCCAGAACAATGCTACTTTGAGATAAAGCATAGTTATACTAGAGGGCAACCAATGGATAACGATCCTGCATCTACACGATGAAGACATCTTTGCCAATCCATTCCAATAGCCGCCATGAATTCTCTTCTTTCATCATCAGATCTCTACGAGATTTTTAACATTTCTTTTTCGTACCTAGGTTAGTAATGTTCTTGCCAAATGAAGTGCATGCTTCAATATTTTCTAAGTAAGTTCCTTCCAGTTTGTGAATCTTTCTGAATTGTCTCCTGGATGTCCATACTTCAGATCAGCATTACTCGACATATGACAGATAATGTGTTGGAATGAATGAAACGAAGCAAAAAGAGAGGGGGTGTGTACTAAAGGTGAGTTTATGATCTTTTAGTGAGCCATGTGATCAGAAATCCGCAGAAAAGAAGTAGTATTTCACTCACACAAAGTGCAATATTCCGATTCAGAGTTTCCAATCAAAGTCCAGGAATCTTCTGTCTCTAACTTCCCTCAAAATGGTTGTGACTACCAGTACCAGGTACCAGGTCCCAATCAACAAGGTTGCATCATCGCTCAGCAATCTTCTACTATCAAGAAAATACAGTACCATCATTCCACAATTCAGCACTCTGAATGTACTGCAAGGTTAGAAATTACAAGCGAGACATTACCAATTTGAGATCAGTCGCACTTAGCAGGTTACTCTTCAGATCTGAATACATGTATCAAATCCCACCTATATTCAAGGAGGCCCTCGCTCAAGAGCTAATCGAAAAAGTCGCCAGAAGCTACGCGCACCTGCATCAGGCAGCTGCCGCGACCGCCGGAGAAGAAACAGTACGCGCGGCCGGAGCCGGCGAGCCGAGACTCCTCCCCGGAGTGAAGCATCCAGAGAATGCTGCGCCGCGGCGGACGGGTTGCTGTGGTGATGGCGGAAGCGCAAGGGACCTCACGTCGCCATCGGGCAAACGCGCGGGATTGGCCGGCGGCGGCCGAGAGACATGCCTGGCGTGAAGCTACTGCTACTCCATTATTATGTGTGGGACCCACCAAGATACAATAAGGGCTTCTTTGACGAAAATGCCTTTTGGAGCTCGGCCTCCATGGAGGCCGGTTTTTGAAAAACACAAAATTCATATTTTACAATTTAAAAAAAATTAAAAAAAAATTATAGATATACATGAAGGCATAATACACATGTGTGTAAATTTTTAGGATGAAATACGTTGAAATGAAGGCTGTGCAAAAAAGACAAATCTGAGGCTTTTTAACACATGTTACTATTCATCCTCAAAGTCCAGAAATTTGTCTTTTTTCTATAGGTCGCTTTTCGAAGTATTTCATCTTGAATTTTTACACACACATACATTTCATCCGTGTATAGTTGCATATTTATTTTCAGAATTTTTTAAAGTCAAAAAGTTTGAATTTTGAATTTTTCAAAAATAAAGGGCTTCATGGAGCTCGGTCACCAAAACGCCCTACTCCTTCTTTGATTCAAAGGAATTTTATAGGATTTCTGGAGGATTGAAGTCCTTAGGATTTTTTTTCCTATATTGGTCCTTTGATTCATAGGATTGGATCCCATAGGAATTTTTCCTATGGAATCTTTTATACTACATTTCATAGGAAATTTAACATCCACTCCAACCTCTTTTTATAATTCTTTTGTTTTCCTGTGGCATCAAACAATCATTGCTAATTCTATAGGATTCAAATGGATATGCCACTCCAACCCTACACTTTTCCTATTCCTACGTTTTCAAAATCCTACGAATCAAAGAGGCCCTAATCTTTGCTTTCACTAATGAAAGTTGTTATTTCTGGGTCTGTGTACTTTTCATATAATTTAAAATGGACATTTTTTAAAACAAATTTAAAATGGACCTAATAAAATGCCTTTGATCGGACTACGCACACCGTACACTTTTCATATGGCTTTTTTAACACAATACAAAGACAAACGCTCATGCATACGCATATACTCACATCTATATGAACACATGCATGCACAATCTATCTATATGAGCAGTTTTAATAGACTGAGTCGGCATATTATTTTGAAATTGACGAAGTCATCATAGACATCTTCATAGTCGACTGAACGAACATCGTCGAAAAATATAAAACAAATTCAATAAAATGTGAGTATTATAAATCTAAGAGTTAAACTCTGATGGGTTGATTTCATCATAAAGTTCCTAACTATGAGAGGCTGGCTCAGTTCACCCCTCCCATGTGTGGTTGCGGGCTAAGTTCGTCCCTTCCATGTGGTTGCAATACGGGGCTTGTGCGGTGCCAACATTGTACGTGGCAAACATGGGGCTTTACATACCCTTCCCAAAACCACGTGAACAAGCTGAGTGTCGCAACACGGAGCTTGTTGGGGTGGCAAACACTGGCCAACAGTTATCACAATTGATCGGATGGTTGATGCACGCTTGATCCAACGGCTCCCGAGGTGGCCAATTTGATTGTGAGTCAGACGACTGACGCTTGCAAGACATGGAAGAGTTTACTCATATCTCTGGCACAGGAGATTGCGCACACACTGAGCACAAAGAGTGTTGGACCCAAAGGCCAAAAACTAATATGAAAGAGTGTTCATTGGACCACCAACTCCAACGCGCCGACCCATTTCATCTATTGGTGTCCGTCTAATTCATACATAATGTATAATCCACAACAAGAACGCGTCATCACTCAATCTAATTCATCCATAATCCATTCATTCATCTAAACAAACTGCATTCATGCCGATTGTATATCCATAAACCATACTTATACTTTATTCATAAGTTTGTAGACAGGAAACAATTAAGTTCATTTAGCATACGGGCATTGATCGATGTTTACCCTACTAAAGGCCACCAAGGCGCGACATGAAGAAGGTTGGCCAGTCTATCTCCATAGACCTAATAATAATAATTTTTAATTTTATAGTTTGACTACTAGTTTAAGTAATAATATATAATTATTTATGCCCTAAAAGCATAGCATCCAATCTATATTTTGCTTCCATGTTTACTTCTCTCTAACAATGTGGGTCTATGGTTTCCATTGTAACCGTTAGAATTCAACGTATTGACAAAAACACTCGTGCAATAGGCTATAATGATTAGTTTAATTTTAAAAGGTGAGCACCATAACTTCCAGTGAAAGATGACGGCGGCAATGGAGAGGATCCTAGTGGCCTCCACCATGTACTGGAGCATCGACTTCGACAGAGGGCCTCCGCCCCCACAAGCATGGTAACCCTCTCATCCATCAACTTTGTTTTTTTGTTGTTGTTGATATAAACTTTGTTCCTCTTCATACCATCCCCTCACCCTCACTCCCTCCATACAAGCCTCGAGGCGGCCGCCCTGCATATCCACGATGTCACCACACGCCGGCCGTATTTTGATATTTACTTGACCATCACGTATATATCAACAACATATGATACGTAACCCCGAATAAACAGAGTAAACAGTAGTAGTTGCATATTTTGTGTATCAAGCAGTCGAATTAGTACACGTTTGCTTCTCCATGAAGATGTTTTCTTTTTATTAGGGGACTCCATAACGATGTTCGAACCCACAGGAATCCTGACCGCGGTTGTAGAAGAGGCGGAGGTTGTGGTATATGGGTGCCATCGCAGCCGTTAGATCTCGATCCAACGTCTTGAGATAAAAGCTCGTGTAATAAACGGGACTAGTTAGATTATACTCCGTAATTCAGAAAGGGGGAGCACCAAAACCTCCGGTGACAGGGGCGGCGGCGGCGATGGAGAGCATCCCGGCGGCCTCCGCCATGGACTGGAGCATCGACCTCGACAAGGGACTCCGCTCCCGCCACCTTGGTAACCCTCTCGACCACCGGCTCTCTTTCTCTCCGCACCACCCCCAGCGCCTCACCCCCACTCCCCTCCCTCTAGGCACTCGCCTCAAAGCCCTCGAGGCCGCCGCCCCGCGCATCCGCGACCTCGCCGCGAGCCCCGCCGTCCCCGCGGTGGTGGCCTCCGCGTTCGGCGTCCTGCCCGCCGAGCCCCGCGTCTTCGCTGAGACCATGCTCCTCCGCCTCGCCACCGAGTTCAGGGCCGCCGCCGACGACTCCGTCCGGGCCCGCATCGTCCGCGCCCTCCTCCCGGCCCAGGGCGCCGCGTGGGCCTGCGCGGAGCCCGACCAGATACTCCGGAAGGTCGCGGCGGCGCACGGCGCGGCGGGGACCCCCCGGGCCAGGGAGCTCGCGCTGAGGATGTTCGGCTGCCTCGCCGGCCTCGCCAAGGACAGCGTCCACGTCCGTTCCCTCGTCCTCTCCGGCCTCCGCTCCTCCAATGCTGCCGAGGTCAATGCCAGCACTAATCACCATGTCTGCTTCATACTATTTCC
The DNA here is from genome assembly GCA_034509565.1 of Triticum monococcum. Lineage (NCBI taxonomy): Eukaryota > Viridiplantae > Streptophyta > Magnoliopsida > Poales > Poaceae > Triticum > Triticum monococcum. The sequence continues at coordinate 56,722,531 of CM067843.1, read as the reverse complement.
TAGGATCAGGCTACTGATCTTGCAATGCACATGTTTGTTACTAGTAAGTGATTTGTTCATCACCCTTCTCCTTTGGCAGGTGAAAGCGGCATTGTTTGCGTCTGGTTGCTTTTGTAAGCTTTCAGAGGACTTCTCATACATCACCCTTCAAGTGCTGGCTGGATTAGTCGTCTCACCAACATCAGAAGCCCAAGTTATTATGGCAGCAATTAAGACTTTCTTGAAGCTTGACTGTACGTTGGCTGTTATCCGTAGAGTTCACGAGGTTGGAAAGCAGATGGTCCTAGGGAACCTGGAAGATGTATTCAAAGCTGAAATTCTCTTCGCACTCTCCAGACTGGCGTCCAAGTCAATTGTTTTGTTCGGTGATCAGGTAATGTAACCCACAAGTTGCTAAGTTACGCATTTGTCTAAATTTCTCAACGTCATCTCTGCAAGTATGTTTCCTGAATCCTGATATGTCATCAAACTCATTTTGCCATAAGCATATCATAGTATTTAGCCGTATATTGGAATAACATGTATTTTCTCCTTCAGTTTACATTTGCTATCTTCAAAATATATTGCTAAGTGGGAATGTATTTTTACTTCCCTTTATAACTTTTAGCTTTCCTATGATTTACTGAAAGATGGTTTCTGCTTTTTGCCTTTCGCAACTAAATAAAAACGCTACACTAATGAGGTTCAAAACATCTTATGATACCCTTAAGATGTTTTTTGTTGAGTAATCTCGGAGTGCGTGTGTTGTTCTGTATCTCTGTACGATACTCTGGAACCTTTGGTTCCTTTTCCCCCTTCTAATATGAAAAGGCAGAACTACTGCCATTGCCCTTCAAGAAAAACATCTTATGATCATGCTTTTATCAATCCTCTATCTGAGAAGCTGGGGGCTAGTGACGAGGCATAAGTAGCAAGTTATCATCGTTCTCCAATTGTCGAGTGATTTGGAACTAACTTTATTTCCTTGGTTAAATCTGCTATTCCAGGTGGCACTTCTGTTATCATTTCTGGGACATGAATCTTCTCTGCCTATGAAGACTATGGTTTTGAAATGTTTATGTTTTATGTTTCGCAGAAATACTCTCTATCTTGCTGTTGCCAATACTGTTTTTGGCACATTATTATTACACCTAATTGATGATGAGGGTTTCCCACTTGATTGTAAGAGCTATGCATTCAGAATTCTGCAAAAGGTGAACACTAGCTAATGGACTTTGCTCATTCTGATTTAGACTTATCTTTATTTTTTATCTGATTGGAAAAGGTACCTTTTCAGATGCTCTGTGTTAAAGATCCTAGCATCCGTCATATCAACGCTTCTGAGTTATCTAAGCTTGCTCTGTCTGCTAAAAGTTTTTTGCATTGTTCTTCCTGGGAGATGCAATATACTGCTCTTGAAATTCTTTTGGATATCTTCTTTTGCTTTCACAACCAAACAAAGCAACATCAGCCTATAAGCACTCCGGAGAGTTCATCATTCTCAAACACTGCATGCCAAGGAATTTCGAATAACATGCTGTCAACTCATGAAGAAACTAGTGAGGATGAAAAATCTCTGAATAAGATTTTAACAGCAATAGTGGATAATATAATATCTCTGGCCAATGAACTAGCGAACTGTAGAAGCAAGGTACTAGTGTCCTCCTGTGAATTACAGAAATACAGGGCACTGTTTAGCCTTATGCTAAAGCTTGTTTCAGGCTACCCTTCTGCTGCTTCTGCTGCTCTTGATAAAGTAAGATGCCTGATGAAAGAACTTGCTCGAATAAATGCCAGTCATTACTCTGGAGTAGCAGCAGTTAACTGTGTCAAATCATCTGTTGCCCCGGAGCAGTTTAGAGCTTCATATGATACTGTTGAACCAGCGGCTGGAAGTATCGATGCTTCTTGCATGGAAACTGACACTGACAAGGCAAAGTTAGCTTCCACTGAATTTTGCAGCAAGAATAATTCATCTGTAGTGCATGATCTAATTATTTGCACGCTCAAGTTTGCAAATGCTTGCCATGATATGTGTCATAAAACATCTGGCTCTTCCTGCAGTCTTCACCATAGTATCAAGGGTCTAACTGAATGTGTGCAGCAGAACGCCTCTCAGTATTGCAGCACATATGAATTCTTCCATCTTATAATGTGCGCGCACATCTCATGGAGTACTTGTAAAATCAGAGATGGTAATAAAGGATCAGGTGATTCAAATGAGCACCCTAAGATATTCTTTACTCCCGCTTGGATAGCACATGAACTGTGTGCCCTTCGGATGGCTAAAGTGCTTACAAGAAAACAGAGCTACTGGGAAGCCTATAGGTCTGCTATGTACTGCTGCCATGAAGGTCTCTGGTTCACAGCGTCATTTGTCTTTAGAAAAGTTTCAGCTGCTTTTGAGTCGGGCACCTTTGGATTTTGGTTCAAATCATTGCTTCTTTTTGCCGCTGGAGAACTTGAGATGAAGCTATTGCTTTTTCCTTCAGCAATCAGTAAGTTGGTTGGTGAGCTAAATACAGAGGTAGATCTTCATGAGGACCTCTACAGTGTCGAAACAGATGTTGACAGTACTCTTACTGGATCTCTAGAGTTGCATGGCTACCAAGAAAAAGTCAGTGCTATTTGTGAGAGAACATGCTTAGCAAATGATGTCCTCACATCTAATGCCTCTTCAGACCGCGAGTTCTTCTTCCAGAGGTGGTTCATTAGTCTGAGAGCGTCTTCTCTTAAGATATTAACTGATGTTCTTGGCATCCTTAATGCACATTCTTCTGCTCCCAAAGACATATCACATCATGAATCTTCAAGTGTAGCCATAGAGAACAACCAAGTCCTCCTAGCTTTGACTAATTGTTCTTTAAGACTGAGTGACCTAGCAAAGAGTTATGATCTACTAGCTGCATCCCATGGGGACATGGATCACCAAAGCTTTAGTACTATAGCCAGGCTTGCTTTCATGTGCTCACTCTTGTCATTTTGCACTGCGTTCTCTGTAGATTTCTCAAATGTACCTGGCAGTTCAGAGCCTTGCAGGCTTCCAGAGAGATTTTCTCATGAATCAATCCTACAAGATTTGCATCAAAGAGTAGATAGGAATGATAGCCAAGTTATCTCGCAACTGCGGCAATTCATGTCTGTTTCTTCTTTTGAACTGGACTCTGTACAGTTTAGCACAAGAATGAATTTGTCAGGTAATCTGGAAAAGGATTCCTATTCACTCTTCAAGTTTGCTGTGGCATCTTTGCTTCGTGCACGCGCAGATGCCAAAGGAGTGACAACTGGAGAGGACGCTCTGCATCATTTGCACAGAGGGATGCAACTTCTGTCTAGCATTTTGCAGAGGTTCATGGAACTGCCTTTCGTACTTCCCAGACACTTCTTCAGCGTAAGGTACATATAATGCTGTACCCTTGAATTGCTTTGAGTGAGACTGAGATCATCCTATTCTTGAGTGGAAGTAATTATACTATGCTGGATGAACTAACAAGAAGGCAGGTTCAGATTCAAACATAAGGCTAGCAATTGCGATTGCATATTTTTTGTAGCATGTAAAACCTTTTCTATATACATAGGATAGAGGACACCTGAATTTGTATCTTCAGCTGCATAACATGACATCTTACATTTATGCAGGCCTTGCTTTGGCGCCGAGCTCTTCATGTTCAATTCCAACCCCACAAACAAGGACAGAATATCAGTACCCCGCGGCTTCCAGCTGTCCCTGACTCTCTGCTTGCAGTGGAAGCGCGTGCTGGAGCGAACCCCCATCCGCATCGCGAAACTGTACTGCATTCTAGCCACAAGCCCATCGTCGCCCCTACACATCGCGGGAACGAGGAGCAAGCAGTTCGAGATGCGCAGGACCACCTCGGAGATGGTCGTGCTGCACTCCAAGCTGCTGCAGCACATAAAGAGCGGCGGCCTGAGGAAGGCCAGCCACAAGGAGAACTCCCACACCGAGCTGGTGACAGCGTTCGCGTGTTTCAAACCAGCTGACTCTGGCCAGGGTTTCTCAGACTGCCTGCTGGACGTCTCCTCGTTTCCTCGCGGCGAGTACCAGATAGCGTGGCAGGCGTGCTGCGTGGACGAGAACGGCCGCTGCTTCAGCTTGCTGCCGTTGAATGACGGCGCCGTCTTCTCCGCCCAGTAGCCCTGACTGACGGCCCCTCAGGCTCGGCTGAAGCTCAGAGTGTTGGTTATAGAAGCTATGTGTGTGGTCTGTGATGTAGAGCATGTCCATCGTTGCTGGGTAATCCTTGGCGATATACAGTATGCTTTACAGAGGCTCCTAACTGTTATCCTGTGGTCACTTAACATCATCAGGCCGTGTGCAACTTGGATGTGACGAATTCAGGCTTATAGTTTAGTTCGGGGCAGCCATGTGATGTACAGAAGACACTAGCATAGATGATGCTAACTGCTTTAACTGAGATCTCTATATGTGACCATATATGAATCCATACAGCTTGGATATGATGAATTCCGGCTTTAGTTCCGTCCCTCTGATCTGATGCGTGTCTCTTTGTGTTCGCTCAGTTGAATTCAAATCATGTCGAGCGCTTCCGTTCGAATCCGAAACCGAGCACGCAAATTACGCTTTCAGCAATGCTGGATTATGAATTCAGGCTTGCCGTGGCGCTCCTCTGCTGCGTCCCGTTTCAGTAGGTACTCCTAATAATTCAGACTTGCCGCTCGGGAGGTCTCTGCTTGGTTCAAAATTTCGAAACCACGCACGCACACGGCAGGTTTGCTGCTCGCTCGCTCCCCGGCGCGGAGCGGACCTCGCCGCCGGCCATGGCGCTGCTCTGCTTCCTCCTCGACCTCCGCAACATCCCGCCGCCCATCCTCGGCCTCCTCAAGCAGGTACCCGCTCCGGCCCCTCCCTCCCCCTTCCCTCCGGTCCATCAGGCTCCGAGCCCTAACGGCCGCCGCGCCCGCGCGCGCAGTGCCTGCTCCACCTCGCCAACCACTACACCGCCGCCCCCTCGCCGCCCGCGGCCTCCGCCTCCGCCTCCGCCGCCCCGCTCCCGGACCGCCTCGCCCTCTGCTACGTCCACCACGCCGCGGCCGCCCCCTCCGGTTCCTCCTCCCGCTCCCCGCCCGAGGTCCGTATCTCCTTCCCTCCCTCCCCTCTGCCTGCTGCATTTCGGTGTTGCGTTCGGTCCTGCTGGTTATTTCGGTGCTGTCTGTGCGGTTGCTTAGCTTCGAATCGAACACATCGCCATTAACTCGTCCAATTGCATTCTGAATTCTGAATACGCGGGCTCTGCTGCTCGTCTTTTGAACCAACTTCTGCTTGCCGCTGTGTGGTGTCTGTAAAAACTGGCGAATTAACCACCCATATAGGTTAACTGAATCATGCATTTGGTGTCAGATTGCTATTGCCATGATCCCCTAACGCCTGAAAAGGCGAACTGCCTAACAACCTGCACTGAATATTCACTCACACCTGGAGAAGGTGAATTGCGTTAGGCGGCTGATGCTGTCACATTGTTACACCACGGATTGGTCTCCATCCCAGATGCATTCCTTTTGTGCGCTTGTTCTAATCCTCTCAGTTTTATTAATACATCAACTTCCATCAGCTCAAGATTGCGTATAGGCCCGGGGAGAAATTCAGCCTTCGAGATTTCCACCATGCTGTCGAAAACTTGCCTCTGGATGGCTTCCTTCCCGAGCAACATGGGTCTGTGCCAACTGGAGGTATGGCTCGGATGATCTTTATGTTCGGTATATGCTTGTTTCGTCCCGAAGAAAAGTGAACTGAGCAGCATAAACACAGTCAATTTGCCTGTTCTTAATACAGGGAATTATATTGAGATAGAGAAGTTATCTGACTGCATTTCTTGTCTGCAGACGTGTCACTACAAAATCTGTTTAGCAACAGGGCCATCTATTCTTGGGCCACTGATGACATCTCCAAGAAAGTGGTTGCAATATGTTTTTCTGCACAAAACACGGAACCTCTCCGAAGATCACTTATGGTACGGGTGCCAATTTCTCGATTTCTTTCGAAAGGGCTTGAGTATTGCTTCCCCCCGCAAAAAAAAGAGAGTATTGCTTCGTGCACAAATTGATTCTCATGATAATGGCATTCCTCTAATTATTATCTATATTTTTCATCAGGAAGCATCAGAACAGTGTATTACAGTGGAGTTTGTAATGTTGGAAACAGAAACTGCTGCGTTCATGTATGATGATGTTTCTGAAAACTCCAGCAGTTTCATACACAGAATCAGTGACCTTGAAAACTGTGTCGTTCGAAGATACAGTCCTGGTAAGGAGGCTTCATGAGTGTAGGGATCATCTATTGCTCTCGTTATTTTCATGTTTATCTTTAGACAATACGGTCATCTTTCTTGGCCATGTTGATACACATAATATGATCATGTAGCTTAAACTGTGATATTTTACCTTTTCTATATTATGATATTTGATTGACATCCCAGAGTTAGTACTCCCATATAATGAGTTGCTTACACTGAATAAGTTAACTTTTCACACTTCTTCCATCTAACACTAAGACCCCTAAAAGCGTAAATGTTCGGAATGCAGAGACCCAAGTTTTGCATGGGCTAGTCAAGAGGTGGTTAGAAGAGCTGAAGGATGACAAGGAAGAGATGATGCAAGCTGTATTGGTGTTCAGAGTTCCCATAATTAAATCTGTTAATCAAGTAACCTGCAGCATATATCCATCAGCAAATCAGATCATTGATGGTTTTCCATATTGTCAGGTAATATAATTATTTACGCATGCCACCTTTGACTACGAATATTCAGTTCTAGGCATACAACAGAATGTATGTGGTGCTTTCTTTTGACTGTTTCATTTCACCCTGTGCATGCAAATTTGATGTTTATGTCTGTTGTTTTCAGCTTTTCGTTTGACAAGATAATAGTCATGTTATAATGCTTCGTTTCGTCTATTTGCTAGTCTCTTCAAGGGTTATGCTAATGCCGAGCGCACTGAACAGATATGCAGGTGCCATGGTCGCCCCATAGATGATGTTACCACACATAAGGCAAAATGGCTGTGCCCAACAACAAGCCGCCAACTTGCAGCTTCTGATGTTACTGATAGTGCCGTGAAGATTGGTGATCAGACTGTATTGTTTCTTCCCACTTCAGAAGGTGGGTCAAACATGCGACGAGCCTCTACATCCATTTCTTTTGATGTGATTGAGCGCACTGACTTAGCCTCGCTAAATGAAGGTACCCACTACTCTTGACTACCGAGGCATTATACTCTAGTATATCGAGACTTTATCTTTACTCTGTTAACTTTTGTGATAATGTGTGTTGGCAGGAGTCATAATGGGGAAATCTCATGTTGTGGTTCCCAGCTCAAATGATGAAGTTGCTCTAACTGATGAGAGCTTGGATCAGAACACCCAGAGTAAGTATTTCCATATTGTCTGTGTTGTGCATTTTTCCCAGACCATCTTTACTTTATATTGCAATATACGTCAGATGTGCAGTTTCCTGGATGCTCCCAAATTCTGAGTATTGTATATGTCGTGCAGTTTTCTATGGTCTGTGTGAAACTCTTTTCAAGCTCGATCAGGGACTTGTGTGCTCCTCGGCGTGCAACACTGAAACAATGAAAATTGGAACTCTTGCCTGTTATTATCTCCTTCAGCCATCTGAGAAGGGGCCAATGCTTCTGAGGGTACAGTCAACATCCCCTGTTTTATCACACTATAGGGTGTGTGCTTTGTTTTTGCTTGGCTCTGATGGTAGGAACATGTTTGCGCTGTAGAGGCTCGCCGGATCTGAAGAGATACTGCCGCTCCCGGATGTGAGCCGACCTCACAACTATACTGTTAGCAAGGACACCAAGAATTCAATTGAAACCTCTTTATCAAAGGTATGGTTTCGGACCGCTCCATGTCTCTGTAGTTGCATGGTGTGGTTGCCTACTACATGCCTGCTAACAACTTGGAAGTGTTTCAGATTGCTCTGAAGGAATACAACCCTCTACACCATGAAAGAGGTTTCCACTCGAAGCTGAATTCTCTGGTGAAGGATAGCCTGCAATTCGGGTACCTCCTCCTCAGTAATTACTTCAGAAGTTCAAATTTCATAATGCTTCACCTGATACTCCAACCTATGCTTTCAGAGGCTACTATTTTGAGTTCTTCTTTGGGTTTTGCTACCTGGCTGGCTACTAAGAGACAATATATGAGAAGTTCTCATTAATTCAACTTCATTTTGCAGGTCAATTGCCCCAGCCTATGCCGTGAATGATGCCACCCATCTCGACTCATTCAGCGAGTCACCAATACCAGCATTGCAGGGCCCCAGGGGAAACATGTTCATGAGCCAAAGGGAGAAGGCCAGAGACGCCGACCGGATCTACGCGTTCAGCGAGCCACAGACGACAGCATCGCCTTTCCGAGTTCCAAAAGACAGGCTCCCGAGCCAACCCAAGGAGAGGAAGCTCCCGAGCCAGCAGCCCAAGGAGAAGGCGTCGCCCAGCATCTCCGAGGAGTGGGAGAAGCTCATCATCATCGACGACAACGACGACTTCTGCACCCCAGTCTCCTCTTCCAGGGCCACATTCCCCAGGCCTCCAGTCTCCACGCTGCCCTCTCCGGTGAAGCCACTGGACGAGAAGACCTCGAGGATCCTGGAGCGGCTGGAGGCCCCCAAGGCCAAGAAGCAGAGGGCCAGCAAGCCGCCCGGCGCCGGCGCTGCGACGGCGTCCGGCCGCGGTGGTGTCAGTAGCACACAGGGGAAGAAGCCGCTGCTGCCGTTTGAGCCCAGCGCTAGCCAGCCACTGAAGCCTACCTTCAACAGGGTACGGCGAAAGCCTGTTACTTAGCTCCAGTTGACTCTGCTGTGCAGATTAATTAAGAACCTTCTACTTCAGTAGTTACTTCATGAGCACATCTAGTGCAAAGATCTCAACATATTTTTGTTCTCAAGTGTAAATATGAAGCTCGACAATGTGTTTTCAAATGATATATCACAAAACTACCGAGATCAAACAACATTCAGATAATACATAGACCAGCAGCTCCTAGAGTGTAGACACTGAACGTTGCTCGCTAAACTCAGGCATGTCTATTTATAGTTCATGAGTGTGCATCTTCTAGTGGAACCCTAGAATGATACTCTCAACATGTCTTGTTCTCAATTGTAAATACGAAGCTCAGCGATAAGTTGAGAAAGGATATACCACGAACCACTGACATCAACATTCAGATAACATACAGACAAACAGCTTGTACCGAGTACCGACATTGAACAATTCATGTTGCTTGCTAAACTCAGACATGTTGAGATCTAATGTAGAAATCAGCTGGGGTACAAATGGCCCTCGACAACGATGGCAAGAACGGGGGTTTAGACCTCCAGGACCCTACTCTCCCTAAGTACTTGCCCACAAGAAAGTCGTTGCGCTTACGGTTACAGGAGGTTCTTGGGTCACTCCACGCTGCAAGAAATGCGCTACCTAATGGCTGATGATGAGAAGAACAGCGGTGTTTCTAGACCGATGGTTTCAGCGAGGTGTCCGGACCTCCAATGGCAGCATCGGTGAAGTCGCGCTGGTGCTGGTCCCGCTCCTCAGCTGCTCGGACGCCGCTGACTTGAGCTCAAGCTGCTGCAGCTGATGGACGACGTGAGACATCCTTGGGCGCACCGAGGGGACATGCTGGGTGCAGGCGTAGACGAGGTCCACAACCTTCTGGATCACTCCTATCTCCGGCAAGTCGTTGATGAGCGGATCCAGCAGCTCCAGATGCCGGTGTGATTGGACCAGCGGCGTCGCCCACTCGAATATAGTCTGCCATCCAGCAGATTCAACGGACTGCGCTGGCCGACGGCCACTGATGATTTCTAGAAGCAGCACACCGAAGCTGTAGACGTCACTCTTTGTTGTCAGCTCATTCCTGTATATGAACTCGGGGGCAAGGTATCCGTATGTTGCGGCCTTGACGGTCCTCTCGTGCATTACTTCCCATGGCACAAACTTGGACAGCCCAACCCCCATCAGATGGGAACCAAATTCCTCATCAAGAAGGACATTGCTCGCACGGATATCACGGTGGACTACCTGGGGCTTCACCTTGTCATGCAAAAATCTGGAATGAAAAAGACCACCGGTGAGTATGCAATCAATAATAATGGTACTAATATGGTCGTGATTAAAATGTAAGGTTATGGGGACAAAGACAGCCAAATGTCTCGAATTAATGTTAACGTGTTTCAATAGAACACAAACGGCACGCGAGAATCAATATTGCTTGTAAATTATATAAGGCTGCAGCAATCATTCTATCTAGTCTGAAATTAATAAATATGTCAGAGAAACCTACAACAGTAAAACGGTGAATCCAGAGCTGACTTATGCAATTATATATCGCAATTTATAACCTAACATAAACATAAGTATGTCCAGCATTTTCCCAAGAATTAAACATCTGTGGACTACAAGTTCCACTTAACAAGCAACCATAATTGGGTAAACACAGCAAACAGGCGTCAATATAATGAAAGAAGAAACTGAATGGATTAAAATAATTGCAGCTTAGACCACAGGTGCTTTATCAGCTATTACTTTCCAAATAGTTAAGTAAAAAAATAACATTTCTCGGAGTGGAACAGACAAGAGTTAGGATGACTTACGCAATCCCCTGTGCAAGAGTTGTGGCAACTCTCATTCTCGTTGCCCAATCAAGGCTCCGCCCTCCTCTGGGAATATGATGCAGCCACACATCCAACGGCCCATTGGCGACAAACTCATAGACAATAAAGCGGTCGCCATGATCATAACAACATCCTTTTACAGCCACCAAGTTAGGGTGATAAAGCTTTGCGACTCTACTGATCTCGGAGTAGAAATCCTTTTTCCTTTGTAGGCTGGATCTCTTCAATCTCTTAATTGCTAATTTGGATCCATCTGGCAAGGTTCCACTGTAGGTACCACCTGTCTTGGCATTTCCAGGCAGCCGGTTTCCCTCACTGAAGTTTTTGGTTATCGATCTAAGTTCTTCACTGTTGAACACTTTCCATAGCGGTGGCACTAATGCGGTAGCTGAAGCGCCGGAAGCTTCACGCGATCTTTTCCTTTTCTTGCTTCGCTTGTAGACGAGCAGCCAAACCACAACAGCTAGAGTGGTCGAGAGAATCAAGCCGCTTACGACGACGAGGACTATGAAATACTCCTTGTGGCAGTGATCATGGTAGCACCTATCTTCTGGCATAAATCAGTGGGAGTCAGACTGTTAGTGCAACTAAATTTTCATGCAACAGAACAAAAGTACTTCAGTGTTACCAAAGAAAAAGACTCACCGTGATTCATCATGCAAATCAGCCCATGTGACTCGGCACACTTCTTTCCAGTAAGTGCAGTGTGCTTACTGGTCACCAAAGTGCACATATCGTCGCCGGTGGCTAGACCGCAGCGAGCACCGGTGCAATTGGGATGCAACGGCTCACCGGGAAAGGCGGTCTCGTTCCAAGAAGACGAATTGTCAGACCATTTCCAGCCAGCAACACCACTGGTGTTGCGGCGACGCCCTCCAACCCAGCACCCGGAGGAGGCAGCCCCACAGAGAGACCTTGCGAAATTTAGCTCCTGAACTGATGATAATGCAGCCAGATGACCGCTGAAGTTGCGGCAGAGAGCTTCGGATCCGTCCCAGGAAAGGGATGTTGAGATGTGCATGAAGCATTTTAGTCGATCAGGACTGATTTGCCAACCATCAGGGCATGATGCTGCAGGAAAGTGAAAGCGTTGATATCAGCAACCTATTGGGAAACACGATTGGATTGCCAACAGAATGTAGAGCCTCTTAAAACAGTTATACATGTGGACGCGTACATGCCTGAAATCCTATTACCAATTTCTGTCTTTTTTGCAAGGCATGGCCAACTCATCTGCCCAAAATGGGTTGTGGCTGGCTTGCCAACCAGAAAGACCGGAGCCATTTCAAGTACATATGATCGGTTTCTGACAGGAGCATAATCTAGAGTGCAGGTTTTGTGCCAGATGCAGCACTAGAGTAAACCATTAGGAAATATTATACTCCCTCCGTCCTAAAATGTTACATGGATCTAGTCAGTGACGCTTGATAGTTGTCGGCGGCCACCCACAGCCGCACCAGTAATATCCAAGAGGGGCCACAGATATTTGCTGTTTTTATGCCGGCCTTGGTGAAGCAAAATCACATGTTTTGGCGAAGCCGGGAGACAAATCCGTTTAAGTATTTATATCTTCTGATTTGTGTGCACCCTTTGCAAAGAAAAGATGGCATATGACAAATTTATTGCTATCAATCAGACCTTGCAGATGACACGAAAAACAGCTCGACTCCGACCGGTTCTCGCGAGGAGCAAGCAAGGCAGGAACACACTCATGGGGAAGAAGGCATGGATCTGTCTATAGAGGAGTGAAGGGGGGAAAAGAGAAGACGGTGGCAAGTAGTACTCACGGGTGTGAGCCAGCGCGGGCGCGGGCGCGGCGGCGGAGAGGAGCAGCGCGGCGAGGGCGAGGACGAGGTCGAGGGGCGTGGCCATGGCCGCCCCCTCCCTCCTTGCTTCTTGCTCCGGTGGTCGGTCTCCCCTCCTCCGAGGGGCGGCGTTTCTTTCTGCTCTGCTCTGCTCTGTTCTCACTGGGATGGATGGGAAAGGAGAGGAGGGAGAAGGGAACGGGTGGGCCCACCGTCTTGACTGCTCGCCATTAATTCCACTGCCCACCTCACCTGGCCCTGCCTGCCTGCCTCCAGTTGCTGTTGCTATACCCTTTTTACTCCACAGTTTTTCTTTTGAGATAATTTTTTTCACCGGCTCGGAAGCACACGCATCAAAAATATTTTTCTAGATGTCAAAAGTCTGCAAAAAAAATAGATGTGTTAATGGCCATATTTTTTTTTAACATAGCACTTACACTCATCCCTCTGAACACATGCGTGCGCACTCTAACTCTGCGAGCGCCTCCAAGAGATTGAGCCGCCCTATCATACCGAGGTTGATAAACTCATCATATGCGGCTCGTAGTCGAGTCAACGGAATGTCTCTTTCCATCTAAATGTTGCTCGCAAACTTTTAGGAAAAGACCTACGCATTTTGACCTGTTAAAAAAAACAAGTCGAACACGAAATGGTACACCTAATTTTGTTTGTTTCACCGACGAAGCACTGCTATTCTGTTACACATAAAAAATTCAAGCACAAACATGCTTGTTACACTAACATAAAAATCTACACAACTAAAGAACATGAAATCTATAAAAAAAACCAGGACTTTTTTTTAAAAAAACTTACTATTTATTTAGAATTTATTGTTCATCCAGGAGCATATGCTCCCCAGATCCGAAATAGCCTCCAGAATATCACATTGTATTGATACTGCAAAATCATCCAATCACTATGAGCTATGCCATGCTTGTATGAAATTTAAATTTCAAATATCCATTAATGGTATATATTTACCTTTTTAATCTTGTGGAAAATAAATGGATTGTCACATTACGAGATGACTGATATGACAAAGGTGGGCGTTATCAATAAAAGGGGTATCATGTTATCAAAGGATTTGGGTCTTAGCTACTTGTTAAACTACCATGGCAATCTATACCAAAGATAGCATTTTATGCGTATAAAATAATTCTGTAAAATATAATCTAAGTATAGGGTTCGACATGATCAAAGCGGATGCTTGTCTGGCTCAGCAAGGTCTTCAAACTTCTCTGATCCCTCTTTGAAAGTTTTGTTTCGGATTGCGTTCTAGTAGTCGAAAGTAAAATCAATAGCAAATAAACCACACAATAAAAACATGAAACATAAAGTGCTTAGAAAACCGTGAAACCACTTCTGTTAAATAGGTATGGTCTAGAGAAGAATATTGAAAAAAAATCTGAGTTTACAGACATGGAGAATATTTTATGAATTATTAAAGATGAATTTAATATGAAGAATACGGGTTTTATCACACACAACCCAGGAAAGCCCTCTAGAAAAATGATATAACTACTCTATTAAATAGGCCATGAATTTAGAAGCATATGGGAATTTGAATCATCAAATTTAGATTTCAAATGAATATTCTATGGATTTATGAATTCTCTAGATAAAGATAAAAGGAAAAAAGAAATTAAACCGTACTAGGCTGAAATGATCAGATTTGGAACAAAGAAGCGCACTGGGCGCAACGTAGCTAACCGACGCCTACTGGGCTCGGCCCAACAGCTCAGCCGCGCGTCTGGCAAGGTGACGTCAAAGGCAGGTTGTGGAAGTACGCCTTTGCTGCACGGAGATGGTCCCAAGAGAAATCATGTCCACTCAAATGGAGGGCCCGGTCGTCTGTGCTTATAGTTGGGACAGGAGGAGGTCGTGGGCCCGTCAAGGGAGGGAGGCGGCGTCGGCGACCGACTGCCGACGCTTTTGGCCACTGTTTTGAACGCTCGGCGTACCGGCGTGATCAGTGGAGCGAGCCGCGACGACTGATCGTATCGGCGCGTGTAGTGAAGGAAATATGCCCTAGAGGCAATAATAAAGTTGTTATTTTATATTTCCTTATATCACGATAAATGTTTATTATTCATGTTAGAATTGTATTAACCGGAAACTTGATACATGTGTGGATACATAGACAAAACATCGTGTCCCTAATAAGCCTCTACTAAACTAGCTCATTAATCAAGGATGGTTAAGTTTCCTAACCATAGACATGTGTTGTCATTTTATGAACGGGTTCACATCATTAGGAGAATGATGTGATGGACAAGACCCATCCGTTAGCATAGCATATTGATCGTTCAGTTTTATTGCTATTGCCTTCTTCATGTCAAATACATATTCCTTCGACTATGAGATTATGCAACTCCCGGATACTTGAGGAATGCCTTGTGTGCTATCAAATGTCACAACGTAACTGGGTGATTATAAAGATGCTCTACAGGTATCTCCGGAGGTGTTTGTTTGGTTGGCATAGATCGAGATTAGGATTTGTCACTCAGAGTATCGGAGAGGTATCTCTGGGCCCTCTCGGTAATGCACATCAAAATAAACCTTGCAAGCAATGTGACTAATGAGTTAGTTGTGGGATGATGTATTACGGAACGAGTAAAGAGACTTTTCGGTAACGAGATTGAACTAGGTATGAAGATACCGACGATCGAATCTCGGGCAAGTAACATACCGATGACAAAAGGAATAACGTATGTTGTCATAACGGTTCGACCGATAAAGATCTTCATAGAATATGTGGGAGCCAATATGAGCATCCAGGTTCCGCTATTGGTTATTGATCAGAGAGGTGTCTCGGTCATGTCTACATAGTTTTCGAACCCGTAGGGTCCGCACGCTTAACGTTGGATGACGATTTCTATTATGAGTTATGTGTTTTGGTGACCGAAGATTGTTCGGAGTCCCGGATGAGATCACAGACATGACGAGGAGTCTCGAAATGGTTGAGAGGTAAAGATTGATATATTGGACGATAGTATCCGGACACCGAAAGTGATTCAGAATGTATCGGGTACATATCGGAGTAGGGGGGGGGTTACCGGAACCCCCGGGGGAAGATATGGGCCATACGAGGGAGGCAAGACAGCCCACAAGGGGTGGCACCCCCTGAAGGAAATATGTCCTAGAGGCAATAATAAAGTCATTGTTTATTTCCTTATTTCATGATAAATGTTTATTATTCATGCTAGAATTATATTAACCGGAAACATAATACATGTGTGAATACATAGACAAAACAGAGTGTCACTAGTATGCCTCTACTTGAGTAGCTCGTTGATCAAAGATAGTTAAGTTTCCTAGCCATAGACATGAGTTGTCATTTGATAAACGGGATCACATCATTAGGAGAATGATGTGATTGACTTGACCCATTCCGTTAGCTTAGCACTTGATCGTTTAGTATGTTGCTATTGCTTTCTTCATGACTTATACATGTTCCTGTGACTAAGATTATGCAACTCCCGTTTACTGGAGGAACACTTTGTGTGCTACCAAACGTCACAACGTAACTGGATGATTATAAAGGTGCTCTACAGGTGTCTCCAAATGTACTTGCTGAGTTGGCGTATTTCGAGATTATTATTTGTCACTCCGATTATCGGAGAGGTATCTCTGGGCCCTCCCGATAATGCACATCACTATAAGCCTTACAAGCAATGTGACTAATGAGTTAGTTACGGGATGCATTACGGAACGAGTAAAGAGACTTGCCGGTAACGATATTGAACTAGGTATTGAGATACCGACGATCGAATCTCGGGCAATAACATACCGATGACAAAGGGAACAACGTATGTTGTTATGCGGTTTGACCGATAAAGATCTTCGTAGAATATGTGTGAGCCAATATGAGCATCCAGGTTCCGCTATTGGTTATGGACT
This sequence comes from Triticum monococcum, assembly GCA_034509565.1. NCBI lineage: Eukaryota > Viridiplantae > Streptophyta > Magnoliopsida > Poales > Poaceae > Triticum > Triticum monococcum. Next base: position 56,706,188 of record CM067843.1, on the reverse strand, counting down.
GGAGACGTGTCTCAGTCATGTCCACATAGTTTTCGAACCCGTAGGGTCCGCACGCTTAACGTTCGGTGACGATTTGTATTATGAGTTTATGTGTTTTGATGTACCGAAGGTAGTTCGGAGTCCCGTATGAGATCGGGGACATGACGGGGAGTCTCGAAATGGTCGAGACGTAAAGATCGATATATTGGACGACTATATTCGGACATCAGAAAGGTTCTGAGTGGTTCGGATATTTTTCGGAGTACCCGGGAGTTACGGGAATACATGGGAAGAAGTATATGGGCCTTATTGGGCTTTAGGGGAGAGAGAGAGAGAGGCAGCCCCCCCCCCCCCCAATGACTAGTCCGAATTGGACTAGGGGGAGGGGCGGCGCCCCCCTCCTTCCTTCTCTTCCCTCTTCCCCTTCGTTGTCTCCTACTCCTACTACTTGGAAGGGGAGGAGTCCTACTCCCGATGGGAGTAGGGGACTCCTCCCGGGCGCGCCATAGGGGCCGGCCCTCTCCCCCTTCTCCACTCCTTTATATACGTGGCCAGGGGGCACCCCATAGAGACAAGTTGATCTGTTGATCTATCCCAGTCGTGTGCGATGCCCCCCTCCATCATAATCCACCTCGATCATATCCACTGGTATTCATCATATTTACTTGGTCGCATTAGTTTCGTTCATGCATGTAGTTAAGTTGAAGACTTCTGGCTGCGGCATTTTGTGCACGTAGAAATGTAGGTATGTGTGAACATGCAAGCTAGATAGTGGTCTGATAGTTGAGTGAGTCTTTTTTTTAGCATCAGTACAGACACAAGCGCTCATATACACGCGTATACACTCATCCTTATGAACGCACACACGCATACCCTACCCCTATGAGCACCTCCGGGAGACTGAGCCGGTATATCATCTTGAGATCAACGAAGTCACCGTAGGCGCCTCGTTATCGACGGGAACGTCTCCTCCCACTGAAAACGCATCGTCGAAAATTCTGAAATAAATCCAGGAATAATGCAAGCACCAGGATTTGAACCCTGTTGGGTTGAGGATATCACTGTCCACCTAATCAACTCAACCACATGTTGATTCGCGTTAATTGAGTGAGTCTTAGAACCAATGGATGCATGTGTGGGCGTCCGTGAGGTTACTAGCATGCACGTTTTGCATGGATAAGATTAGTTAGAGCGGCTTAGTTGTGGACCTGGTAATCAACAGCGTTGTTATCTCCAGCAGCGAGGAGATCGGCCGAAACCGAGTGGCCAGAGAGATGTTTATCAACCGCCGTTTCTACCGGCTAGTGGAGCTAGTCGTGGTTCAGCCGATGTGTGTGGCTTGACCGTGGGGTTGCATGCAAAAGTGAGTGCGTGTGCGCGTGGCTTAGTGGGTGCGTGGTGTTGTGTTTAGTCCGGCTACTTAAGACTTTGTAATCCACTTCATTCGTGTGTGAGAAGAAATACAGAAAAGTGGCATAAGTTGTGTGCGGTGCCAAGCTTCTGTGTGTATTCTTCTATCTTACGTGTGTGGGAGTCTTCTTTCTTCTCGGACTGCGCCAACAAACTACTAACCTGATCCCATCTGATCTGACTGTATTTTTTCGGGTGGAAACCAGGCAAGAGAGGACTGGGATCAGGTGACATGCCTTCAGGCAGTCACGCCGTGACATGCGGCTATATATCTACCATCCAAACCAAATCCAACGTCCCACAATGGCCCAAGTGAAAAACGATTCAAACTTTGGATTTTTCAGTCATTCGACGGTAGCAATGGGCACACAACAGCGATCGATTCCCAGAATAGAAACTACAGTCCTATACGTTCTACAAACCTGTATACATTTATTTCAGAAAATAAAATATTTATACATTCAAATCGAGAACTGCCAGCCATCAAGCATGCATCAACAAATTCATCACCGCACCAGCCATCATCCACCCATTAAAGAAATAAAAAAAAAAATCCATCCTTAGAGCATCTAACATCGGACACCTTAAACCTCTCTCAAACGCTCGGACGGACGGCCGGTTACTAGCCGGTCAAAAAACAACCGACCCACTCGGGTACCTCAAACCGGTCCCACATGCCCAAGCTGCCTGGCAACCCACACATCTGGGACGGCCCGGGTGCATCCGTCTCCGCCGCGTCCAATCCACGTCCTCCTTCGTCGCGCCCTCCTGCATGGCCGCACCGGCCTTCTCCTCCGCTGCGTCCACCATGGTCGTGTCGGCCTCCTCCTCCTCCTTCTCCTGTTGTTGTTGTTCCACCACCACCTCCGTGTCGGCCTCCTTCCCCTCCTCGTTCCGCTCGGGTGATTCCTAAGGCAGTCCGGCTACGGTCAGGGCTTCACGACGAGCCCTGATCTCCTTGAACAGCTCAAGACGCCGCTCCGGCGTCTGCATCGCGTACGTGGTCACCCTCTGCCGGGCCATAGTTGTCGTGTCTAGCGAGCAAAGAGAGGAGATGCAGGGTCGGGTTGGCGGCGCGGAGAAGGAGGAAGTGGAGTGTCTAGGACTGGGGTCGCTATCCGGCTTAAAAGGTTGGACTTAGCCCTGGGGCGGCGAGCCGGAGTGGCGCCACACGACATTCACGCTGCCCGGAGAAGATGCTCGTTGGATTGTTGGGTTTCCGAGCGGTTTCATGTGGGACCCCAACGTCAGTCTAACGGGGTGGACGCGTCCGGGTGCACCCCAAATCCGCCCAAGGTATGGTTTGGATATGAGGGTGTCAGTCAGCCCGAACGTTTGAGACTAGTTTGAGGTATCCGAGAGGATCGGGTTTGCTTGACCGGTGAGTGACCGAAAGTTTGAGAAGGGTTTGAAACGGCCGATTATAGATGCTCTAAGTATGGAATTTATTTCAATTCTCTAATGGGTGGATGATGGCTGGATGCGTTGAGGAATTTGTTGATGCATGCTTGATGGATGCCCGTTGATCTTAATGTATAGATATTTTATTTTCTGAAATGAATGTATACAGATTGGTAAACGTATAGTACTGTAGTTTTTATTCTGGAAAACCGACCGCTGTTGTTTACCCTTTGCGACTATCGAATGACTGAAAAGAGATTCAAAGTCTGAATCATTTTTTTTACTTGAGTCATTGTGAGATGTTGGATCTTATTTGGATGGTAGATGTACAGCCGCATGTCACGGCGTGACTGCCTGAAAGCATGTTACCTGATCCCGGTCCGGCAAGAGGCAGACATCACAGCACGCCTCACCTCACCTTTGCAGCTTTGAATAAAGTCGTGATCCGCCCGTGATGAGACGGCCAAGGAATCCATGAATCTTTCTGACAAGACATCACTCATGGACTAGTGGCAGCCAAATCGAGGCGGGAAATCTTCGTGGGCAGACGCAGAGCACGGCGGCGCAGCCAGAGAGGCCGAACCCGAACCCGTCGTCGCCCCACTATTTCCTGCCCAAAACCGGATGGACTGAGGTCCGAGGCTCCGGCGAGTTGGGGCAGATCCCAGATCCCAGATCTGAAAACTAGCGAGAGGATGAGGCACAGCTGCGCGGTTCCTTTGTGAGGGCGGACGGCGGATGAGGACCTCGTGCGTGCGTGCGTGCGTGCATGCCGTAGCACTGGCCGTCTGATCAGTCAACCTGGATGAGGCACACCTCCACGCTATGTTGTTTTTTAGAATCCTCCATGCTATGTTTTGTTTATTGCTAAACTAACATAAATATCATCTTTTGGTACAACTCACGGTGATGATGCAACTCTCTATCCACCCCTACTAAAAAAATCATACATTTATGATAAATTAACATGGCAGACGGAATTTCTTGTCAGGATGGTTCTAAAGATACATCACATAAAAATAGATAGTTGGTAGAAATATCAAAACCACTTCTACATCCAGCGCTATACTAATAACAATTAAACCCCTCGCAAAAAAAAAAAACAATTAAACCACTATCTCTGTGGGAAAGGTCCATGTCGACATACGAAAATCAATTAAAGCATTTGGTGGGCTTATGGCCCGGGACCTCAAGTTGAACACGTCATCACTGTCGATAAAATGTATATCATCTTCTAATATATCTTCATCAGCCGGCATGGACTTGCAGAAGGATTTGCTGATGAAAAGTGCATGTCCATCTAGCCCATCTAACACTGGAACCCATGCGCCGGTGCCGAGGTCCACCTCAAAAACCTCCACACTACGAGTGAATCTCATAGCATAGTATGGCAATTGTAGTTCTTGCCTCACCATGATCATCTTCCCACCTGACTCCACCAAGTACCACATGGTGGCAATTGTAGCCTTGGGTTTGTCACACACCTCCTCATCATCAACAAAGTGGATAGCTTCAAGAATCATGTCATCGTAATTGAAGTCATCATCAAATGCATCGTCATTTTGGTTTGCATCCTCATCCTCGTCATGGGCCTTCTCGACGTCGTTGTCGTTGCCGTCATCACTAGTCTCATCTCCACTCTTCCTCGTTCCGTCTAGATCATCACCATCGATTTCATCATCAAACTCGTCATAATTTTCATCATCATCCCCATCATTCTTGTTTAGGTTGTCTTGCTCATTGTCATCGTTGTCGTCATCATCATCAGTCTCATCAATAATGCCCCAGAAGCTGGATTCATTGTCAAGCTTGATGATATGCTCGACATTGGTAACCATGGGTACACCGTTGTCATCAAAGCCGATATCTAGGGAGACAAGGCCGATGTCATGTACATCAAGAGGGGTGTCGTTGGTGCCACGAGTGACCCCGAAGAGTTTGTCTTCAAGAAACGCAATGTCAATCATACCGCGGACAACAGGGATTGTCCGTGGCTCCGGCAACCACACACCCTTGCCATGCCGGACTAAGATGAGGGGGTAATTCCAGTTGTTGGTCATGACAGTGATGACATCGTCGGGGGTCGACCGCATGAGCACCTTGAAGATGCGAAAATCCTCGGAAACTTGGCCGATGACGCCGTCTAGCTCAGGTAGCGATATAGTTGTTTCCAAGAACGGATTGAACAGAAAGTAAGTATGGCTCTTGTCAGCTTGCGTGGAGTCGAGGGCGATCCAGTCGTTGGTGGAGCCGATGCACCTTAAGGAGCCATCGGTGCGGGTAAAGAAGGGCTCGCCGTCCCAGAGGACGGCCCAAGGGAAAGGGTCGTGAACGTGCTCGTGGCGCACGGCCGAGTGCCAGGAACGGCATACCGCACGAAACCGGGCGTGGTCATCGGGTGTAAGGCACGCGATGACGAGACCAAGGAGCTCTGCCGGGAGCTCAGACCACGACGGAATTGATGCCATCGTCTCTATGTTGTGCTTGCCTCGCCTGATCCCACAGTCCAACCGGAAAGAACAAATATTGCCATATGGGTATGTACTAGCTATGCCCGCGCGGCGGCATGCCGCGCCCTGTTGATTCATTGCTGTGAAATTGGTTCGATGTTGCTAAGGAAATTTGTGATGTTGTGTGAGGTGTTGCTGAGTCGACATACCTTTTTTTTTCAATCGGCTGTGATTCAATATAGAAGATATGTGTGTGAAATTCTACAGTCATAATAAGGCAAGTAATGATGCGCTATTAGTAAATTGCCTTGATATTTTCAATTGTAAATACCTCTTCCCACATAGCATTTGTGTGATATACTCCTCTATTATAGTTTACACTGAAAAGAAACAAAGAAGTTGAACAAATGTTCAATAGAAACTACTGTCAAATCTAAAGTTAATTCATTGAGAAGAGTATGAGGAGATGTTATATACATGCTACTTATTTCAATGACAGGAGCATGATGAGATGTTACATGCTAACTGATTTCTCTGTTCGCTTGTTTGGAGCAGCGTGGCTGATTTTATCCCTAAAACTCCCAACTCTCCATAACAGAACAAAACAGTAAGTTTCAGATCACATCATTAAATATCTTGAAGAATTCAATGACAATAAAAATGCTATTTCATTTTACAGCAAAAGAAAGGAACAAGTAGCTAGATGCATCAACACTATAAATGGACAAACTGAATTAAAGACTACTTTGTGATCCTTCCAAATTCATTCACAACCCAAACCATGAAATAAAGTAATTCAAGGTTCTTACAGAAGATAGTGGAAGCACGACAAGGGAAGGGATTTTGATCATTGTAAACTGACCAATGGTAACACGGAAAAAAGAAGATCATAAGATATTTGCACAAAATAATTAGAAGAAATCACTTACGTTACATGAGTTCTGATGTGAATTCATATCAAATTTTCACTCAATTGTCCGTCATACAAAAATGGCCACCCTTATTTAACATGGCACCACAAAGGTACTCTATGTATAAATGGAATGAGTTATATATTTCGCAGGTACACGATTACAGGATCTACCATCAGTGTATCGAGATTCTACCGCATTATACTAAAGAACGATTTTACTGAACAGTAGCACTTGTAGCAAAAGATCAAGGTGTACTTTGGTTGAATATGAAAGCGTGGAATTACATTATAGTACCAAAGTACGATTTTACTGAACAACAACACTTTCAGCAAAAGACCAGGCTGTACTTTGGTTGGATATTAAAGTGTGGAATTTAGTTTATGTACTATTTTTTGTTCAACTCTTACGGTTTCTCCGTAGTTAATCAAAAATGTACTATACCCATCTAATTGAATGCTTACTTGACACTAAGAAAACTGAAAAGCGTCCCATTCTATTCAAAATGCCCTGCTTTCGATCAGAAACGCATTAGATCCAGCTTTCAAGCAACTTGACTGAATATCTGAATCTTTACTTAACACTGAAAATTAAAGACCATCTCACTATTCAAAATGCCTAGTTTTTAGAGTAACCTCTTAGCAGCCATGATCTTGCAACACTTATTAGTTTTTATTTAAAAAGTATTGGAAAACAGATAAACATAACTTTGACGAATGATACCTTTATTCGACAGTGAGGCCAGCACAGAAAGACTTCCACAAGCTTTAGCTTTAGCGCCAAATGATTCAACTGATGCTCCTGCAAGCTTCTGAATTCACAAAGATTGTGCCGCCCAAAAGTGAGCGAGAGAGAGATTGCTCGTACAAAAAGTAAGCATCAGGGAAGAACACAAGTATATAGCAACACAATGTCTGGACTGAGCTGATTATTTTGGCCTGCAGCCGTTCAGACATTACGCCGAATACTTGGCCTGCGTCGGAGCAGTCGTCGCGCGGGGCGGTCAGCTACGCCGAGAACGATGCTTAGCCCATGGCGAGCTCCTCCATGTTGAGCACTTGAGCTCCACCTGCAGGGGAAGCAGTAAGCCACAAGAAGAAGTGTCTACGATTGGCGGGGCGGGAGTCGCGGGTCTGACCATGGTCGCTGTTGCGCCCGTTGTCTGGCATATGGACATCCATCGACTGCAGCGGAGGCAGTGAAGATAGTAGGAGGAAGGGGGCTAGGGGGCACGTACATGAGACACCGGTGGAGGATGCAGGGCGCCGGTGGCCGCACTGTCACGTCCCGTGCCGAGCCGCCATTCTCCACATCAGAAGAGGGACAAGAGAGATTGGAAACGTCCCCGCTGCCAGTACTAACCGGTGCTACATGTTGCATCCACAACACACGTCGCCACTCATGGTCACCGCGCGCACGCGCAACCCGCCATCGCGCTGTGAGCTTGGCCTAGCTAGCCGCGCACAACCGCCATCACACGAGAGCTGTGCCGATGCCCACCGCCAGCAGTAGAACTGCGAGACACCTACACCGCCACCATGCGCTACGTGAACCACTGCATGGCCTCGTGCTCGCTGCTGCAGTGCCAACACCGGGTGGAGCAGGAGGACGATGACCAACGACAGCTCCACGCAGCCGAGGAGGCCGACGCCGCGGCCCATTACAACAGCAGGAAGAACAACCCATGGAGCTAGTATAAATAAGACGAAAGAAACGAACCACAGAAAGTAGGCGAAGTACAGGAAGAAAGAACACCTATTTATAATGTACAAAGGGATGGAGAGTATGAAACAAAACCAAACACAAAGTGTAGAACAGCGGCAGGTGTAGAATGACCTATATAAACGGCGCCGCTTACAAAAAGCAAAACACAGATGCATCCAGAGTAGACCATGCAAGCGGTGCCAATCTCTGGAACATCTCTGAGAACTGAGTAAGTGGCAAGCTGGACTGTCCTGGGTGTCCCAATCACTTTTAAATTACCCCAATAGTTCGCTGTCGCTGAACCAACTGCCGGATCGCACATACCTCCTTGTCTTGTTGTCGTTGGCCCCAACCACGCATCCCTAGGGCACCGCTTCGGCGAGTTATTATTGGCCAGTCACGTACTGAGACGCCGCATCCCGTCTCAACTGCATGCACCTTGTCGTCTTGTCGTTGGATCCAAGTGTCAATCCTCTGGTCACCACTTCGAACAGTTGCAATTAGCCGCTCGTCCACTTAAGCGGCGTGTTCTCATTGGTCCGCATGCATGCAGTAGCTGATTTAACCACGTACCTTTGTTGCTTTGCATCTGAACATACGTGCCCAGCGCTGACCACCGGTTTGCTCTCATTTCTTAACTATTGTACGTGGTTCCTCTCGCATGCGAACACACATATATATTTTCTGTGACACAACCTGGCCTACTGCATGCTAGAATGGTGTAAAAAGGAGAAGCAAAATTGAAAACTAACACAACACGTGAAGCACATACATCTTGAACGGCTAGAGCCACACGGTGAAGGAGCAAGCAAGTTCAAAAAAGTTACAAAACAAACTACGGCCACAAATGAGTTTCTACCCCGCCACATCCCAATTTAATACACGTGCCCTCATGCCGTTAGTTTATGGGTTGCTTTCACCCAAGTGGTGAAACCTGGAGGCAAAATCTTTGCCGGATATAGTGTTCTCGGTATTATATGGACGTGGTGAGCCACAGGTGTACCGAGTCCATCTCGAATTAGTTTCCGTCTGGTTTGGGAAGTCCTAGTTGTGGCCGAGTTTGTTCGGCGCCGTGACTAGTTCTGTTCCGGCCGGTTTTATGTGTCCGCAAATTTGTTTTAACACAACACAGTGCAATCGCTCGCTCACATATACATGCATACACTCATCCCTATAAACACGCGCACGCACATCCTACCGCTGTTAGCACATCCGAGGGACTGAGCCGATATAGCATCTTCAGATTTTACGAAGTCGCCATAGACACCTCGCATTTGATGGGAACGTCTCCTCCCACTAGACGAATATCGCCGGAAATTCAGGAATAATGCTAGAACCAATGTCAAGTTTAGAATTTAAACCTTGATGGGTTAGGGATACTACTGTTCTCCTAACCATCCAACCACAAGTTGGTTTGCCGTCTGCAATGTGTTACTCTTACATGCACACCATCCTTCCAAATGACTAAAGCACTAGCCTTTTTCCTTTTATAGAATGATTAATGACTAAAGCACTAACTGGACAATGGATTGAGTTGTGCTAATTAAGTACAACCTTATCCTTCGTAACTGATAAAGAAGCAAGAAGTATAGTTTATGTACTCATAGTAAAACAATCAGACACCTCTTTTTCAGTACAAGTTTGCACGCTCTACATGATTGATCATTCAAATAGCGTTCAATTTGTATTTGCCCTCAAGTTTTGCAAATATTTATGGTCACTAGTTGGATGGAACTCCAAATGTTTGGTGCGCTAATAAGGGTGAGAGCATCTGCCTTATTATGGTCGTTATGGCTATGTAGAAATGATTTTGTTTTTCAACAACAAAAATTCTTCATCTATGCAGGTTATTTCTCGTTGTACGCAGTGGCTTCGTATGTAGTCTATACTGTAATAAACAAAGTGTCAAATGTTGTTCAAGGCGGTGCGTACGCGGTTCCAGAGTGTGGCCAGGGAGGTTTTTACTCAGCATGGGTGACAACATAATCTTCAGATTGGACCATCACCACCCTCAACATAAACATAATCTCCGATTTTTATTTTCTTTTGTTACACAGTTCGTGTTTTGGGTGTGTGCATTTTAAATATGCAGAGGCCAGATATTGCTCATCATGATTGTATCTTCTTGATGCCATATTTAAAGTTAATAAAATGCACTCTATCGAAAAAAGACTGGACAATCAAGTAATTGTATTGAACTTTGTTAGTTGGGCATGGTCACTCCCAGCAAAGCTATCAGCTCTTCCATCTCATCAAAAAGGAATAAACAAAAAATATCGTCTTCTATTCGGAGCATACTTCTGCGCCACTTTATAAATGAAGTCAAACAGTCGATCCATACAAGGTTGAGAAAATCCTTATACAGACTGATCCAAGGTAATAACACAAGACAAGCCAGATACCGCTAATATCTATAAGGAGTACATTACTAGACGTTGCCAACACACCACCAAGGAGTGCAAGAGAACCCAAACATGCCGCCGCAACCGAAGATCACTCACACCCATCAACAAAGTCCTCTAGAGGGATAAGAAGCACCGTGTCAATTCCGTCGTGTCCGTGGGAAGCAGACATGGATGTTCACCCTGAGCGAGACGGGCAAGGGAGGGGAGGGAAGGCAACACCCCCAAAGAGGGAGACAACACCCACATGTTTCGTCCCCGTCGGAGCTTTCGCTCAGCCTCTCCCACGAACCTCACAAAAGGATCCCAAGTCGCAAATGGGCCCCCGGCGGGAACCACACATGACAGACGGTGACCATGCATGATTGCCCTATCATGATTTTTTTTGAAAGCTCGGGACAGTGGGGTAACTCCACACTGACTTTTAATTAATCAAAAAGACAAGCGTACAAGTTAGATGAAGTATTTACATCATGAAGAGGTTGGATAGATAGAAACAAGAAACAAATCAAGTACAAATGTGACAACAAAGTCTAGGAGATGTTGGCTACTAGCAGGTCAATGAACTGGTGTAACCCTTCCTTGGTTCTTTGCATCATGAGAGCAAAATCCTCCTTAAACCTGGTCAACCATGTGGCATGAGACGGAGCAATCCCTCTAAAGTGCTTATTATTGCGTTCTTTCCAAATCCCCCAAGCAGCAATGGTAAATATTTCTAGGAACATTGGCCTTGTCCACCTTCTCTTGGCAACATGCAAAAGTTGGAGACGGTTCCCATCCGCAGGCCAAGCAATCCCAACGGAATCCTAGCATGCAGCACTGAATGGGCATTGAAAACATAGGTGATCTAGGGTTTCATCTGGCGGGTTCGAGCACAACAGGTATGTGTGAATGTTACCTTGCAGCGACACACAACGCCTTCTCAACATGTCCCTAGCGTTGATATGATCCGCTAAGAGCAGCCATGAAAAAAATCCATTTCATTGTACATTTCGACTTCCATATCCATGAGAGCGCATCATCAGCCTGCATGTCCGGAAAGCAGTGTGCATAATACTTGCTAGCTTGGAAGAGCGAGCCACCCCAGGTACAGATCCACCTGCCCTATCATGATTAATCTTGTCATTGTTGATATGCATGGAGATCCCATTGCTCCAATTATATTAGGTAGGCCATTTCTAAAGACCATAAAAGCTACCCTTAACATTTTTTAAGGTAATGTAAGATTTGACCTTCCTTTGAAGGATCCTTTCATTAGACAATTCCCCGGGAAAAAGAAGATGAAGATGTGCACATGAGACGGTATCACCCTAAATGCCAGAAGCTACGACGATCTAAGCATCATCATACCAAAAGAGAAGTACCTGTCACTATGGTCGAGCTAAATGACCATAAACAAATCTTTTCATGGGAGGCAGTCCATGTGAATAAGGTAGAAGAAGTAAGTTTGTTTTTGTTCTGTTTGTTTCAATAAAAAGTGATCAATGCTTTAGATAAGAGGAGGAGAAGAAAATGGTTGTTACTCACACCGTATATATTAAATTTGGTATGTGTTATGTTTATGTTGAAATTTTGTCTATTGGATATGTTCGAACTAACCTCTCGGGAATATCAAGAAAGCCCCTAAATAAAATCTCAATTCAGAGCATTTAGGGCAAAATACAATTTGGTACAAGTGAACCCACTCGTACTGGCGGTCTTACCAGAGGAGGAGGCAAGCTAACAAGTACAAAGCAAAAGACAACGCATGGTACAAGCGTGACCGCTCGTACCGCTGCCCGTACCATGCTCGGACGGGGACTAACCAACGGTACGAAAAATCATCAATCCCCTCGGTATGGTGACGAACATGGCCGAAAGTACAATAATAAGGGAGTTTGCACAAGGGGCTTACCCGGGTTTGGGCCCTCATGGTGAGATAATACCCTACGCCCTGCTTTGTTTTGTGTTGATGTGGGAGCACCTCATGCGAGGGGGGTAGAAGATGATTATGGATGTGATTACCGAGAGTGTGGTCTATGGAATAGATGGGAATTGCTATCCCTAGCCTCCCCTTATATAGGGATGACAGCTAGGGTTTACAAGGCTCTTAACTGACCTCGCACTGAGGGATTCTTGGCTTGTACAAAAGATGATCTTCTTGCTCCGACCCAAGCCCTTGGATTGCCTCCTGGCGCGCGTTGCCGCCAGGCCTCCTGGGCCCCGAGTCTGGTCCAACACCGGGCTTCCTGGCCGGTGGACAACCCGAGGTGTATTGCACCATTGGTTGTGGCCACATGTTTTTTTATAAGTGATATGTTGTGAATCCTGGGAAGAATGAATCGTTTGCCAAGACCACCTCCCCTAGTGTTCGTCGGCCAGATATTGCGGTCCCTTCAAGATTCGCTTGTCTGGTAGTTTAGGCTATAGAATCAATTCTAGCAAGTTGGATTGGAATCTGTTGACATCAGATTTTGCCACGGCATATAAAAGAAAATGAGATGACTTCGAGTGAAAGGGTTTTCAGCATGAAAAGTTTCACGTCGCCGAGTGGAACAACTTCGTGTTGGGGAACGCAGTAATTTCAAAAAAAATCCTACGCACACGCAAGATCATGGTGATGCATAGTAACGAGAGGGAAGAGTGTTGTCCACGTATCCTCGTAGACCGTAAGCGGAAGCATTATGACAACACGGTTGATGTAGTCGTACGTCTTCACGATCGACCGATCCTAGCACCGAAGGTACGACACCTCCGTGATCTACACATGTTCAGCTCGGTGACGTCCCACGAACTCACGATCCAGTAGAGTGTCGAGGGAGAGCTTCATCAGCACGACGGCGTGATGACGGTGATGATGATGCTACCGGAACAGGGCTTCGCCTAAGCACCACTACGATATGTCTGAGGTGAATTATGGTGGAGGGGGCACCGCACACGGCTGGAAACAATCAACTTGTGTGTTCTAGGGTGCCCCTGCCCCCGTATATAAAGGAGCAAGTGGGAGAAGCCGGCCGTCCTAGGGGCGCGCCAAGGAGAGGGGGAGTCCTCCTCCTAGTAGGAGTAGGACTCCCCTTTTCCTAGTCCAACTAGGAAGAGGGAAGGGGAAAGGAAGGAGATGAGAGAGGGAGGAAAGAGGCGGCCCTGCCCCCCTCCTTGTCCAATTCGGACTCCCAAGGGGGGGGGCTAGCCCTAGGACCCTCCTCTCTCTCACACAAGGCCCATGTAGGCCCACTAGTTCCCCCGGGGGTTCCGATAACCCCCCGGCACTCTGATAAATACCCGGTGACCCCCGGAACTCATCCGGTGTCCGAATATAGTCGTCCAATATATCAATCTTTATGTCTCGACCATTTAGAGACTCCTCGTCATGTCCGTGATCACATCCGGGACTCCGAACTATCTTCGGTACATCAAAACACATAAACTCATAATACCGATCGTCACCGAACGTTAAGCGTGCGGACCCTACGGGTTCGAGAACTATGTAGACATGACCGATACACGTTTCCGGTCAATAACCAATAGCGGAACCTGGATGCTCATATTGGTTCCTACATATTCTACGAAGATCTTTATCGGTCAAACCACATAACGATATACGTTGTTCCCTTTGTCATCGGTATGTTACTTGCCCGAGGTTTGATCGTCGGTATCTCAATACCTAGTTCAATCTCGTTACCGGCAAGTCTCTTTACTCATTACATAATGCATCATCCCGCAACTAACTCATTAGTCACATTGCTTGCAAGGCTTATATTGATGTGCATTACCGAGAGGGCCCAGAGATACCTCTTCGACAATCGGAGTGACAAAACCTAATCTCGATCTATGCCAACTCAACAAGTACCATCGGAGACACATGTAGAGCACCTTTATAATCACCCAGTTACGTTGTGATGTTTGGTGGCATACAACGTGTTCCTCCGATATCCGGGAGTTGCATAATCTCATAGTCACAGGAACATGTATAAGTCATGAAGAAAGCAATAGCAATATGATACATCTCCAACGTATCTATAATTTTTGATTGCTCCATGCTATATTATCTACTGTTTTGGACATTGTTGGGCTTTATTATCCACTTTTATATTATTTTTGGGACTAACCTACTAACCGGAGGCCCAACCCAGAATTGCTGGTTTTGCCTATTTTAGGGTTTCGAAGAAAAGGAATATCAAACGGAGTCCAAACGGAATGAAACCTTCGGGAACGTGATTTTCTCACCGAACATGATCCAGGAGACTTGGACCCTACGTCAAGACACAAAAGAGGAGGCCACGAGGTAGGGGCGCGCCTTACCCCCCGGCGCGCCCTCCACCCTCGTGGGGCCCCTGTTGCTCCACCGACGTACTCCTTCCTCCTATATATATCTACGTACCCCCAAACGATCAGATACGGAGCCAAAACCCTAATTCCACCGCTATAACTTTCGGTATCCATGAGATCCCATCTTGGGGCCTGTTCCGGAGCTTTGCCGGAGGGGGCATCGTTCACGGAGGGCTTTTACATCATCACCATAGCCCCTCCGATGAAGTGTGAGTAGTTCACCTCAAACCTACGAGTCCATAGTTATTAGCTAGATGGCTTCTTCTCTCCTTTTGGATCTCAATGCAATGTTCTCCCCCTCTCTTGTGGAGATCTATTCGATGCAATCTTCTTTTTGCGGTGTGTTTGTTGAGACCGATGAATTGTGGGTTTATGATCAAGTCTATCTATGAACAATATTTGAATCTTCTCTGAATTCTTTTATGTATGATTGGTTATCTTTGCAAGTCTCTTCGAATTATCAGTTTGGTTTGGCCTACTAGATTGATCTTTCTTGCAATGGGAGAAGTGCTTAGCTTTGTGTTCAATCTTGCGGTGTCCTTTCCCAGTGACAGTAGGGGCAGCAAGGCACATATTGTATTGTTGCCATCGAGGATAACAAGATGGGGTTTTCATCATATTGCATGAGTTTATCCCTCTACATCATGTCATCTTGCTTGAGGCGTTACTCTGTTTTCATTAACTTAATACTCTAGATGCATGCTGGATAGCGGTCGATGAGTGGAGTAATAGTAGTAGATGCAGGCAGGAGTCGGTCTACTTGTCTCGGACGTGATGCCCATATACATGATCATACCTAGATATTCTCATAACTATGCTCAATTCTGTCAATTTCTCAACAGTAATTCATTCACCCACTGTAGAATACTTATGCTCTTGAGAGAAGCCACTAGTGAAACCTATGGCCCCCGGGTCTATCTTCATCATATTAATCTTCCAATACTTAGTTATTTCATTTGCTTTCTACTTTGCTTTTATTTTACTTTGCATCTTTATCATAAAAATACCAAAAATATTATATTATCATATCTCACTCTTGTAAGTGGCTGTGTAGGGATTGACAACTGATATGTCTCCAATGTATCTATAATTTTTGATTGTTCCATGCTATTATATTATCAACCTTGGATGTTTTATATGCATTTATATGCTATTTTATATTATTTTTGGGACTAACCTATTAACCTAGAGCCCAGTGCCAGTTTCCGTTTTTTCCTTGTTTTAGAGTATTGCAGAAAAGGAAAATCAAACGGAGTCCAATTGACCTGAAACTTCATGGAACTTATTTTTGCCCCAGAAGAAGCCCACAGAGTATCAGAGTTGGACTAGGAGAGTCCCGGGCTGCCCACGAGGGTGGGGGCGCGCCCCCTGCCTCGTGGACAGCCCGGAGGTCCACCGACGTACTTCCTCCCATATATACCCATATACCCTAAAAACTTCGGGGAGCACAATAGACCGGGAGTTCCGCCGCCAGAAGCCTCCGTAGCCACCGAAAACCAATCTAGACCCGTTCTGGCACCCTGCCGGAGGGGGAATCCCTCTCCGGTGGACATCTTCATCATCCCGGTGCTCTCCATGACGAGGAGGGAGTAGTTCTCCCTCGGGGCTGAGGGTATGTACCAGTAGCTATGTGTTTGATCTCTCTCTCTCTCTCTCTCGTGTTCTTGAGATGATACGATCTTGATGTATCGCGAGCTTTGCCATTATAGTTGAATCTTATGATGTTTCTCCCCCTCTACTCTCTTGTAATGAATTGAGTTTCCCCTTTGAAGTTATCTTATCGGATTGAGTCTTTGAAGATTTGAGAACACTTGATGTATGTCTTGACGTGCGTATCTGTGGTGCCAATGGGATATCACATGATTCACTTGATGTATGTTTTGGTGATCAACTTGCGGGTTCCGCCCATGAACCTATGCATAGGGGTTGGCACACGTTTTCGTCGTGATTCTTCGGTAGAAACTTTGGGGCACTCTTTGAGGTTCTATGTGTTGGTTGAATAGATGAATCTAAGATTGTGTGATGCATATCGTATAATCATACCCACGGATACTTGAGGTGACATTGGAGTATCTAGGTGACATTAGGGTTTTGGTTGATTTGTGTCTTAAGGTGTTATTCTAGTACGAACTCTAGGGCTGTTTGTGACATTTATAGGAATAGCCCAACGGATTGATTGGAAAGAATAACTTTGAGGTGGTTTCGTACCCTACCATAATCTCTTCGTTTGTTCTCCGCTATTAGTGACTTTGGAGTGACTCTTTGTTGCATGTTGAGGGATAGTTATGTGATCCAATTATGTTATTATTGTTGAGGGAACTTGCACTAGCGAAAGTATGAACCCTAGGCCTTGTTTACCAGCATTGCAATACCGTTTGTGCTCACTTTTATCATTAGTTACCTTGCTGTTTTTATATTTTCAGATTACAAAAACCTTTATCTACCATCCATATACCACTTGTATCACCATCTCTTCGCCAAACTAGTGCACCTATACAATTTACCATTGTATTGGGTGTGTTGGGGACACAAGAGACTCTCTGTTATTTGGTTGCAGGGTTGCTTGAAAGAGACCATCTTCATCCTAAGCCTCCTACGGATTGATAAACCTTAGGTCATCCACTTGAGGGAAATTTGCTATTGTCCTACAAACCTCTGCACTTGGAGGCCCAACAACGTCTACAAGAAGAAGGTTGTGTAGTAGACATCAAGCTCTTTTCTGGCGCTGTTGCCGGGGAGGTGAGTGCTTGAAGGTATATCCTTAGATCTTGCAATCGAGTCTTTTAGTTTCTTGTTTTATCACTAGTTTAGTTTATAAAAGAAAACTATAAAAAATGGAATTGAGTTTACCTCATACGCTTCATCTTTTTAATATCTTTAGTGAGTATGATGTGAAGGAAAATTGTGCCAAAGTGTTAGAAGAAAAATGCATTAAAATATTTGGCACTAAATCTTTGAATGATGAGCATGATTGCAATGTTGTTAGTATGAACTCCTTGAATATCCATAGTACTAATGATGATTGCACTAGTTATGATGAAAATGTCTCCTATAAACATGTCAATTTTTGTGGAGTGCATTGGGTTTGCAAGTATACACCAAATAGGGAAGATAGATATTGCAAGAGGCATAAGCATTTAGAAACTAAATGGTTGCAAGAAAGCCTAGAAGTTTGTGCTGAAAATTTTAATTTTCTTAGTCGTACTTGTGAACTTTGCAATGAACATGATCATTTTAGTACCCAATGAAAATTGTTTCATGATCGTATCGTGTCCAAAAATTATGATGACTTGATCTCCCTTGCACATCATAATGAACTTAGTTTGCTCTTGGGTTATGAAGAAATGAAACGTATAACTAAGGACATTCCAGAATTTGCCCTTGATAGAGTTCTTCATTTTGATCTAGAGGAAATTTATATGTATTGTGCGGTGAATTGTATTGAAAATACTTATATTGCCAATTACATAAAGAAAAGAAAACAAATAGAAGATGAAGAGAATACTAATGAAAGGGAAGGGACTTCCCAATATCCTCCTATTATTTCTTATGATGAATCAGGTAACGAGGAGGAGCCTCCTATTCAACCAATCTCATTAATAAGGAGCTCCAAAAAGAGGATTGAACCCACACATGATGCGGTGAAGAAGAAGAAAAGAAAAAGGAAGAGAGGTAAAAAGATATCTATCCCAAATAATGCTGCTCCTATTACTGTTGTGCCTCATGAAAATATAATTGTGGAAGATAATGATACTTCTTATGATCTTGAAAATCTTTTTGGCACCTGCTTGGAAGAATATGATAATTGTTATACTATTGGTGATATCCATACTATTAATGATGAGAGTGATTATGCTTATGATATGAAAAGGCCCAAGCTTGGGGATGCTATGTTTGATGAAGATGATGTTTTTGAGAATATATTTGCTGCAATTAATATTTGTCCCAAGCTTGGGGAAGCTATGTTTAATGAAGATGATATTTTTAGTCTCCCAAGTTTTGATATGAAAATTTATAATGATGATAGCATGCCTCCTACTTATGATGATTATATTGCTGAAAGTGGGTTTGAGGTCATGACTTTATTTAGTGATGATTCCACTATCTTGGAAGAGGGTTCAATCGATTATGATGAGAACAAAGTTGCTACTTATGATAATTATTGTGATGATACATATGCTATAAAAAGTAGTGATGATTATATTTATAAAACTTGTCATGATTATGATTACCCTTTTTCTGAACATTACTCTTTTAATGTGGAAACAATTTATAGTATTCGAGTTTCTTATGATACTTCCACTATTCCGAATGAGAAGAATCTTGCTTATGTGGAGAGTAGTAAATTTTCTATGCTTGTAGATCATGAAAAGAATGATTTAGGTGCTGGTTATATTGTTGAATTAATTCATGATGCTACTGAAAATTATTATGAGGGAGGAATATACGCTTGTAGGAATTGCAATAATATCAAGTTTCCTCTCTATGTGCTTAAAGTTTTGAAGTTATGCTTGTTTTGCTTTCCTTTGCTAGTTGATTATTGTCCCCATAAATTGTTTGCTCACTAAATCTCTATACATAGGAAGTGGGTTAGGCTTAAATGTCCTAGTAAAATTCTTCATGATGCCCTCTTTATGTTTCAATTCTTATCCTTTATGTGAGCATCATTGAAATCATTATGCCTAGCTAGGGGCGTTAAACGATAGCGCTTGTTGGGAGGCAACCCAATTTTATTTTTTGATCTTTGATTTTTGATCCTGTTTAGTAATAAATAATTTATCTAGACTCTGTTATGATTGAGTTTTTATGTTTTAAATTAGTGTTTGTGCCAAGTAGAACCGTTGGGAAGACTTGGGGAAGTCTTGTTGATCTTTCTGTAAAAAACAGAAACTTTAGCGCTCATGAGAATTGCTACCATTTTTTATTGGAAGGTGCTATTTAGTTAATTATTTTTGCAGATGATTAATAGATAAATTCCTCACGTACAGCAATTTATTTGAGAATTTTATGAGTTCCATAAGTATACGTTTGATCCAGATTACTACAGACTGTTCTGTTTTTGACAGATTCTGTTTTTCGTGTGTTGTTTGCTTATTATGATGAATCTATGGCTAGTAAAATAGTTTATAAACCATAGAAAAGTTGGAATACAGTAGGTTTAACACCGATATGAATTTATAATGAGTTCACAACAGTACCTAAGTGGTGATTTATTTTCTAATACTAACGGAGCTTACGAGTTTTCTGTTAAGTTTTGTGTTGTGAAGTTTTCAAGTTTTGGGTAAAGATTCGATGGACTATGGAATAAGGAGTGGCAAGAGCCTAAGCTTGGGGATTCCCAAGGCACCCCAAGGTAATATTCAAGGACAACCAAGAGCCTAAGCTTGGGGATGTCCCGGAAGGCATCCCCTCTTTCGTCCTCGTTCATCGGTAACTTTACTTGGAGCTATATTTTTATTCGCCACATGATATGTGTTTTGCTTGGAGCGTCATTTTATTTTATTTTGTTTTGCTTGCTGTTTGAATAAAATACCAAGATCTTAAATTATTAAATGTTAGAGAGTCTTCACATAGTTGTATAATTATTCAACTACTTATTGATCTTCACTGATATCTTTCGGAGTAGTTTGTTGTTGCTCTAGTGCTTCACTTATATCCTTTTAGAGCACGGTGATGGTTTTATTTTATAGAAATAATTGGTCTCTCATGCTTCACTTATATTATTTTGAGAGTCCTAAACAGCATGGTAATTTGCCTTGGTTATGAATTTAGTCCTAATATGATGGGCATCCAAGATGTGTATAATAAAAACTTTCATATAGAGTGCATTGAATACTATGATAAGTTTGATTGTTTTGAGATATGAGGATGGTAATATTAGAGTCATTCTAGTTGAGTAGTTGTGAATTTGAGAAATACTTGTGTTGAAGTTTGTGATTCCTGTAGCATGCACGTATGGTGAACCGTTATGTGACAAAGTCGGAGCATGATTTATTTATTGATTGTATTCCTTATGAGTGGTGGTCGGGGACGAGCGATGGTCTTTTCCTACCAATCTATCCCCCTAGGAGCATGCGCGTAGTACTTTGTTTCAATAACTAATAGATTTTTGCAATAAGTATGTGAGTTCTTTACGACTAATGTTGAGTCCATGGATTATACGCACTCTCACCCTTCCACCATTGCTAGCCTCTCTAGTACCGCGCAACTTTCGCTGTTACCATAAGCCCACCATTTACCTTCCTCAAAACAGCCACCATACCTACCTATTATGGCATTTCCATAGCCATTCCAAGATATATTGCCATGCAACTTTCCATCGTTCCGTTATTATGACACGCTCCATCATTGTCATATTGCTTTGCATGTTCATGTAGTTGACATCGTATTTGTGGCAAAGCCACCGTTCATAATTCTTCCATACATGTCACTCATGAGTTATTGCACATCTCGGTACACCGCCGGAGGCATTCATATAGATTCATATCTTGTCTTAAGTATCGAGTTGTAATTCTTGAGTTGTAAGAAAATAAAAGTGTGATGATCATCATTATTAGAGCATTGTCCCAGTGAGGAAAGGATGATGGAGACTATGATTCCCCACAAGTCGGGATGAGACTCCGGACGAAAAAAAGAGGACAAAGAAGCCCAAATAAAAAAAAGAGGCCATAAAAAAAGAGAAGGCCCAAATAAAAAAAATAAAAAAATGAGAGAAAAAGAGAGAAGGGACAATGCTACTATCTTTTTACCACACTTGTGCTTCAAAGTAGCACCATGATCTTCATGACAGAGAGTCTCCTATGTTGTCACTTTCATATACTAGTGGGAATATTTCATTATAGAACTTGGCTTGTATATTCCAATGGTGGGCTTCCTCAAAATGCTCTAGGTCTTCGTGAGCAAGCGAGTTGGATGCACACCCACTAGTTTCTTTTGTTGAGCTTTCATACATTTATAGCTCTAGGGCATCCGTTGCATGGCAATCCCTACTCACTCACATTGATATCTATTGATGGACATCTCCATAGTCCGTTGATACGCCTAGTTGGTGTGAGACTATCTTCTCCCTTTTTGTCTTCTCCACAACCACCATTCTATTCCACCTATAGTGCTATGTCCATGGCTCACTCTCATGTATTGCGTGAAGATTGAAAAAGTTTGAGGACATCAAAAGTATGAAACAATTGCTTGGCTTGTCATCGGGGTTGTGCATGATTTAAACATTTTGTGTGGTGAAGGTGGAGCATAGCCAGACTATATGATTTTGTAGGGATAACTTTCTTTGGCCATGTTATTTTGAGAAGACATGATTACTTGGTTAGTATGCTTGAAGTATTATTGTTTTTATGTCAATATTAAACTTTTGTCTTGAATCTTATGGATCTGAATATTCTTGCCACAATAAATAGAAATACATGATGAATATGTTAGGTAGCATTCCACATCAAAAATTCTGTTTTTATCATTTACCTACTCGAGGACGAACAGGAATTAAGCTTGGTGATGCTGATACGTCTCCAACGTATCTATAATTTTTGATTGTTCCATGCTATTATATTATCAACCTTGGATGTTTTATATGCTATTTTATATGATTTTTGGGACTAACCTATTAACCTAGAGCCCAGTGCCAGTTTCTGTTTTTTCCTTGTTTTAGAGTATCGCAGAAAAGGAAAATCAAACGGAGTCCAATTGACCTGAAACTTCACGGAACTTATTTTTGGACCAGGAGAAGCCCACGGAGTATCAGAGTTGGACCAGGAGAGTCCCGGGCTGCCCACGAGGGTGGGGCGCGCCCCCTGCCTCGTGGACAGCCCGGAGGTCCACCGACGTACTTCTTCCTCCCATATATACCCATATTGTTGGGGAACGTAGTAATTTCAAAATTTTCCTACGCACACGCAAGATCATGGTGATGCATAGCAACGAGGGGGAGAGTCTGATCTACGTACCCTTGTAGATCGCAACGGAAGCGTTGACACAACATAGAGGAAGTAGTCGTACGTCTTCTTCCCGATCCGACCGATCCAAGCACCGTTACTCCGGCACCTCCGAGTTCTTAGCACACGTACAGCTCGATGACGATCCCCGGGCTCCAATCCAGCAAAGCTTCGGGGAGGATTTCCGTCAGCACGACAGCGTGGTGACGATCTTGATGTTCTACCGACGCAGGGCTTCGCCTAAGCACTACAACGATATGATCGAGGTGGAATATGGTGGCAGGGGGCACCGCACACGGCTAAGGAACGATCTCAATGATCAACTTGTGTGTCTAGAGGTGCCCCCTGCCCCTGTATATAAAGGAGCCAAGGGGGAGGGGTGCGCCGGCCAGGGAGAGGGCGCAGGAGGAGTCCTACTCCCACCGGGAGTAGGACTCCCCCCCAATCCTAGTTGGACTAGGTTTCCCAAAGGGGGGAAGAGAGAGAGAGAGAGAGAGAGAGAGAGGGCCGGCCCCTTCTCCTACTCCTAATAGGACTAAGGGAAGGGGGGCGCGCGGCCACCTATGGGCTGCCCCTTTTATCCTTTCCACTAAGGCCCATGAAGGCCCATATGGCTCCCGGGGGGTTCCGGTAACCTCCCGGTAATCCGGTAAAATCCCGATTTCACCCGGAACACTTCCGATATCCAAATATAGGCTTCCAATATATCAATCTTTATGTCTCGACCATTTCGAGACTCCTCGTCATGTCCGTGATCACATCCGGGACTCCAAACAACCTTCGGTACATCAAAATGCATAAACTCATAATAACTGTCATCGTAACGTTAAGCGTGCGGACCCTACGGTTCGAGAACAATGTAGACATGACCGAGACACTTCTCCGGTCAATAACCAATAGCGGGACCTGGATGCCCATATTGGCTCCTACATATTCTACGAAGATCTTTATCGGTCAGACCGCATAACAACATACGTTGTTCCCTTTGTCATCGGTATGTTACTTGCCCGAGATTCGATCGTCGGTATCCAATACCTAGTTCAATCTCGTTACCGGCAAGTCTCTTTACTCGTTCCGTAATACATCATCCCGCAACTAACTTATTAGTTGCAATGCTTGCAAGGCTTAAGTGATGTGTATTACCGAGAGGGCCCAGAGATACCTCTCCGACAATCGGAGTGACAAATCCTAATCTCGAAATACGCCAACCCAACATCCACCTTTGGAGACACCTATAATGCTCCTTTATAATCACCCAGTTACGTTGTGGCGTTTGGTAGCACCCAAAGTGTTCCTCCGGTAAACGGGAGTTGCATAATCTCATACTCATAGGAACATGTATAAGTCATGAAGAAAGCAATAGCAACATACTAAACGATCGGGTGCTAAGCTAATGGAATGGGTCATGTCAATCAGATCATTCAACTAATGATGTGACCTCCCTAATCAAATAACAACTCTTTGTTCATGGATAGGAAACATAACCATCTTTGATTAACGAGCTAGTCAAGTAGAGGCATACTAGTGACACTCTGTTTGTCTATGTATTCACACATGTATTATGTTTCTGTTTAATACAATTCTAGCATGAATAATAAACATTTATCATGATATAAGGAAATAAATAATAACTTTATTATTGCCTCTAGGGCATATTTCCTTCAGTCTCCCACTTGCACTAGAGTCAATAATCTAGATTACACAGTAATGATTCTAACACCCATGGAGCCTTGGTGGTGATCATGTTTTGCTCGTGGAAGAGGCTTAGTCAACGGGTCTGCAACATTTAGATCCGTATGTATCTTGCAAATCTCTATGTCTCCCACCTGGACTAGATCCCGGATGGAATTGAAGCGTCTCTTGATGTGTTTGGTTCTCTTGTGAAATCTGGATTCCTTTGCCAGAGCAATTGCACCAGTATTGTCACAAAAGATTTTCATTGGACCCGATGCACTAGGTATGACAACTAGATCGGATATGAACTCCTTCATCCATACTCTTTCGTTCGCTGCTTCCGAAGCAGCTATGTACTCCACTTCACATGTAGATCCCGCTACGACGCTTTGTTTAGAACTGCACCAACTGACAGCTCCACCGTTTAAAGTAAACACGTATCTGGTTTGCGATTTAGAATCGTCCAGATCAGTGTCAAAGCTTGCATCAACATAACCTCTTACGGTGAGCTCTTTGTCACCTCCATACATGAGAAACATATCCTTAGTCCTTTTCCGGTATTTCAGGATGTTCTTGACCGCTGTCCAGTGATCCACTCCTGGATTACTTTGGTACCTCCCTGCTAAACTTATAGCAAGGCACACATCAGGTCTGGTACACAACATTGCATACATGATAGAGCCTATGGCTGAAGCATAGGGAACATCTTTCATTTTCTCTCTATCTTCTGCAGTGGTCGGGCATTGAGTCTGACTCAACTTCACACCTTGTAACACAGGCAAGAACCCTTTCTTTGCTTGATCCATTTTGAACTTCTTCAAAATCTTGTCAAGGTATGTGCTTTGTGAAAGTCCAATTAAGCGTCTTGATCTATCTCTATAGATCTTTATGCCTAATATGTAAGCAGCTTCCCCGAGGTCTTTCATCGAAAAACTTTTATTCAAGTATCCCTTTATGCTATCCAGAAATTCTATATCATTTCCAATCAGCAATATGTCATCCACATATAATATCAGAAATGCTATAGAGCACCCACTCACTTTCTTGTAAATACAGGCTTCTCCAAAAGTCTGTATAAAACCAAATGCTTTGATCACACTATCAAAGCATTTATTCCAACTCCGAGAGGCTTGCACCAGTCCATAAATGGATCGCTGGAGCTTGCACACTTTGTTAGCTCCCTTTGGATCGACAAAACCTTCCGGTTGCATCATATACAACTCTTCTTCCAGAAATCCATTCAGGAATGCAGTTTTGACATCCATCTGCCAAATTTCATAATCATAAAATGCGGCAATTGCTAACATGATTCTGACAGACTTAAGCATCGCTACAGGTGAGAAGGTCTCATCGTAGTCAACCCCTTGAACTTGTCGAAAACCTTTTGCGACAAGTCGAGCTTTATAGACAGTAATATTATCGTCAGCGTCAGTCTTTTTCTTGAAGATCCATTTATTCTCAATTGCTTGCCGATCATCGGGCAAGTCAACCAAAGTCCATACTTTGTTCTCATACATGGATCCCATCTCAGATTTCATGGCTTCAAGCCACTTTGCTGAATCTGGGCTCACCATCGCTTCTTCATAGTTCGTAGGTTCATCATGATCTAGTAGCATGACTTCCAGAACTGGATTACCGTACCACTCTGGTGCGGATCTCACTCTGGTTGATCTATGAGTTTTAGTAGTATCTTGTCCTGAAGTTTCATGATCATCATCATTAGCTTCCTCACTAATTGGTATAGGTGTCGCAGAAACAGTTTTCTGTGATGTACTACTTTCCAATAAGGGAGCAGGTAAAGTTACCTCGTCAAGTTCTACTTTCCTCCCACTCACTTCTTTCGAGAGAAACTCCTTCTCTAGAAATGATCCATTCTTAGCAACGAATGTCTTGCCTTCGGATCTATGATAGAAGGTGTACCCAACAGTCTACTTTGGGTATCCTATGAAGACACATTTTTCCGATTTGGGTTCGATATTATCAGGTTGAAGCTTTTTCACATAAGCATCGCAGCCCCAAACTTTAAGAAACGACAACTTTGGTTTCTTGCCAAACCATAGTTCATAAGGCGTCGTCTCAACGGATTTTGATGGTGCCCTATTTAACGTGAATGCGGCCGTCTCTAAAGCATAACCCCAAAATGATAGCGGTAAATCAGTAAGAGACATCATAGATCGCATCATATCTAGTAAAGTACGATTACGACGTTCGGACACACCATTACGCTGTGGTGTTCCGGGTGGCGTGAGTTGCGAAACTATTCCACAATTTTTCAAATGTACACCAAACTCGTAACCCAAATATTCTCCTCCACGATCAGATCGTAGAAACTTTATTTTCTTGTTACGATGATTTTCAACTTCACTCTGAAATTCTTTGAAGTTTTCAAATGTTTCAGACTTATGTTTCATTAAGTAGATATACCCATATCTGCTTAAATCATCTGTGAAAGTGAGAACATAACGATATCCGCCACGAGCCTCAATATTCATCGGACCACATACATCGGTATGTATGATTTCCAACAAATCTGTTGCTCTCTCCATAGTACCGGAGAACGGTGTTTTAGTCATCTTGCCCATGAGGCACGGTTTGCAAGTACCAAGTGATTCATAATCAAGTGGTTCCAAAAGCCCATCAGTATGGAGTTTCTTCATGCGCTTTACACCGATATGACCTAAACGGCAGTGCCACAAATAAGTTGCACTATCATTATCAACTCTGCATCTTTTGGCTTCAACATTATGAATATGTGTATTACTACTATCGAGATTCATCAAAAATAGACCACTCTTCAAAGGTGCATGACCATAAAAGATATTACTCATATAAATAGAACAACCATTATTCTCTGATTTAAATGAATAACCGTCTCGCATCAAACAAGATCCAGATATAATGTTCATGCTTAACGCTGGCACCAAATAACAATTATTTAGGTCTAATATTAATCCCGAAGGTAGATGTAGAGGTAGCGTGCCGACCGCGATCACATCGACTTTGGAACCGTTTCCCACGCGCATCGTCACCTCGTCCTTTGCCAGTGTTCGCTTAATCCGTAGTCCCTGTTTCGAGTTGCAAATATTAGCAACAGAACCAGTATCAAATACCCAGGTGCTACTGCGAGCTCTAGTAAGGTACACATCAATAACATGTATATCACATATACCTTTGTTCACCTTGCCATCCTTCTTATCCGCCAAATACTTGGGGCAGTTCCGCTTCCAGTGACCAGTCTGCTTGCAGTAGAAGCACTCAGTTTCAGGCTTAGGTCCAGACTTGGGTTTCTTCTCCTGAGCAGCAACTTGCTTGCCGTTCTTCTTGAAGTTCCCCTTCTTCTTCCCTTTGCCCTTTTTCTTGAAACTAGTGGTCTTGTTAACCATCAACACTTGATGTTCCTTGAGGTGACATTGGAGTATCTAGGTTGTGTGATGCATATCGTATAATCATACCCACGGATACTTGAGGTGACATTGGAGTATCTAGGTGACATTAGGGTTTTGGTTGATTTGTGTCTTAAGGTGTTATTCTAGTACGAACTCTAGGGCCATTTGTGACATTTATAGGAATAGCCCAACGGATTGATTGGAAAGAATAACTTTGAGGTGGTTTCATACCCTACCATAATCTCTTCGTTTGTTCTCCGCTTTTAGTGACTTTGGAGTGACTCTTTGGTGCATGTTGAGGGATAGTTATGTGATCCAATTATGTTATTATTGTTGAGGGAACTTGCACTAGCGAAAGTATGAACCCTAGGCCTTGTTTACCAGCATTGCAATACCGTTTGTGCTCACTTTTATCATTAGTTACCTTGATGTTTTTATATTTTCAGATTACAAAAACCTTTATCTACCATCCATTTACCACTTGTATCACCATCTCTTCGCCGAACTAGTGCAGCTATACAATTTACCATTGTATTGGGTGTGTTGGGGACACAAGAGACTCTCTGTTATTTGGTTGCAGGGTTGCTTGAAAGAGACCACCTTCATCCTAAGCCTCCTACGGATTGATAAACCTTAGGTCATCCACTTGAGGGAAATTTGCTACTGTCCTACAAACCTTTGCACTTGGAGGCCCAACAACGTCTACAAGAAGATGGTTGTGTAGTAGACATCAACAACCCCTTACCGCGTTGGTTGCGAGGATTGATTTGTTTTGTGCAGGTACGAGGGACTCACGCGTAGCCTCCTACTGGATTGATACCTTGGTTCTCAAAAACTGAGGGAAATACTTACGCTACTTTGCTGCATCCTCCCTTCCTCTTCGGGGAAAACCAACGCAGTGCTCAAGAGGTAGCAAGAAGGATTTCTGGCGCCGTTGCCGGGGAGTCTACGCAAAAGTCAATATACCAAGTACCCATCACAATCCCTATCTCCCGCATTACATTATTTGCCATTTGCCTCTCATTTTCCTCTCCCCCACTTCACCCTTGCCGTTTTATTCGCCCTCTCTCTATCCTCCTTATCTTTCTCTATTTGCCTTTGCTTGTGTGTTAGTTTGCTTGCTTGTCACGATGGCTCAAGAAAATACTAAATTGTGTGACTTTACCAATACCAACAACAATGATTTTATTAGCACTCCGATTGCTCCTCTTACCGATGCTGAATCTTGTGAAATTAACACTGCTTTGCTGAATCTTGTCATGAAAGATCCGTTTTCCGGCCTTCCTAGTGAAGATGCCGCTACCCATCTAAATAGCTTCGTTGATTTGTGTGATATGCAAAAGAAGAAAGATGTGGATAATGATATTGTTAAATTGAAGCTATTTCCTTTTTCACTTAGAGATCGTGCTAAAGCTTGGTTTTCGTCTTTGCCTATGAATAGTATTGATTCATGGAATAAGTGCAAAGATGCTTTTATCCCTAAGTATTTTCCTCCCGCTAAGATCATCTCCCTTAGAAGCTATATTATGAATTTTAAGCAACTTGATCATGAACATGTTGCACAAGCTTGGGAGAGGATGAAATTAATGATACGTAATTGCCCTACTCATGGTTTGAATCTGTGGATGATTATACAAAATTTTTATGCCGGATTGAATTTTTCTTCTAGAAATCTTTTAGATTCGGCCGCGGGAGGCATTTTTATGGAAATCACTTTAGGAGAAGCTACTAAACTCCTAGATAATAGTATGGTTAATTATTCTCAATGGCATACTGAAAGATCCACTAATAAAAAGGTGCATGCGATAGAAAAAATTAATGTCTTGAGTGGAAAGATGGATGAACTTATGAAATTATTTGCTAGTAAAAGTGTTTCTTCTGATCCTAATGATATGCCCATGTCTACTTTGGTTGAGAATAATAATGAATCTATGGATGTGAATTTTGTTGGTAGGAACAATTTTGGTAACAACGCGTATAGAGGAAATTTTAATCCTAGGCCTTATCCTAGTAATCCCTCTAATAATTATGGTAATT
The DNA here is from genome assembly GCA_034509565.1 of Triticum monococcum. Classification (NCBI taxonomy): domain Eukaryota; kingdom Viridiplantae; phylum Streptophyta; class Magnoliopsida; order Poales; family Poaceae; genus Triticum; species Triticum monococcum. The sequence goes on along the minus strand of CM067843.1, from coordinate 56,676,586 downwards.
CCTACAACAATTCTTATGAAAATTATAATAAGATGCCCTCTGATTTTGAATCTAATATTAAAGAATTTATTACTTTGCAAAAGAAGTTTAATGCTTTGATTGAAGAAAAATTGCTTAAGATTGATGAGTTGGCTAGGAACGTTGATAGAATTTCTCTTGATGTTGATTTTTTGAAACTTAGATCTATTCCACCTAAGCATGATATCAATTATTCTCTCAAAGCCATGAAATTTCCATATTAAATCTTTGTTTTGCAATATGAATCTTTATAATGATGGGACTGAATATGATCCACCTTTACCTAGAAGGCATTCCAAGAATTCATAGTTTTTAGATCTTGATGCTAAAATTGATGAAAGTGGGATCGAAGAAATTAAAACCCTAGATGTTGCTAAACCCACTATTTTGGATTTCAAGGAATTTAATGATGAAAATTGCTCTTTGATTGATTGTATTTCCTTGTTGCAATCCGTGCTAAATTCTCCTCATGCTTATAGTCAAAATAAAGCGTCCACTAAAGATATCGTTGATGCCTTGATGCAATCTTATGAAGAAAAACTTGAATTGGAAGTTTCTATCCCTAGGAAACTTTATGATGAGTGGAACGTACTATTAAAGTTAAAATTAAAGATCATGAATGCTATGCTTTCTGTGATTTGGGTGCTAGTGTTTCCACGATTCCAAAGACTGTGTGTGATTTGTTAGGTTTCCGTGATTTTGATGATTGCTCTCTAAATTTGCACCTCGCGGATTCCACTATTAAGAAACCTATGGGAAGAATTAATGATGTTCTTATTGTTGCAAATAGGAATTATGTGCCCGTAGATTTTTTTGTTCTTGACATAGATTGCAATCCTTCATGTTCTATTATTCTTGGTAGACCTTTCCTTAGAACGATTGGTGCAATTATTGATATGAAGGAAGGAAATATCAGATTCCAATTTCCGTTAAGGGAAGGCATGGAACACTTTCCTAGAAAGAAAATTAAATTACCTTATGAATATATTATGAGAGCCACTTATGGATTGCCTACCAAATATGGCAATACCTAGATCTATCTTTGCTTTTTATGCCTAGCTAGGGGCGTTAAACGATAGCGCTTGTTGGGAGGCAACCCAATTTTATTTTTATTCCTTGATTTTTTGCTCCTGTTTAGTAATAAATAATTTATTTAGCCTCTGTTTAGGTTGTGTTTATTGTGTTTAATTAGTGTTTGTGCCAAGTAGAACCGTTGGGAAGACTTGGGGAAAGTCTTGTTAATCTTGCTGTAAAAAACAGAAACTTTAGCGCTCACAAGAACTGCTGCCATTTTTATTTGGAAAGTGCTATTTAGTTAATTATTTTTGCAGATGATTAATAGATGAATTACTCACGTCCAGAAATTTATTTTAGAATTTTTTGGATTCCAGATCTTGCGCTAGCTACAGATTACTACATACTGTTCTGTTTTTGACAGATTCTGTTTTTCGTGTGTTGTTTGCTTATTTTGATGAATCTATGGATAGTAAAATAGTTTATAAACCATAGATAAGTTGGAATACATTAGGTTTAACACCAATATAAATAAATAATGAGTTCATTACAGTACCTTGAAGTGGTCTTTTGTTTTCTTTCGCTAACAGAGCTCACGAGATTTTCTACTTTAAGTTTTGTGTTGTGAAGTTTTCAAGTTTTGGGTAAAGATTTGATGGATTATGGAACAAGGAGTGGCAAGAGCCTAAGCTTGGGGATGCCCATGGAACCCCCAAGATAATCTAAGGACACCTAAAAGCCAAAGCTTGGGCATTCCCCGGAAGGCATCCCCTCTTTTCGTCTACTTCTATCGGTAACTTTACTTGGAGCTATATTTTTATTTACCACATGATATGTGTTTTGCTTGGAGCATCTTGTATTATTTGAGTCTTTATTTGTTAGTTTACCACAATCATCCTTGTTGTACACACCTTTTGAGATAGCCATACATGATTTGGAAATTGTTAGAATACTCTATGTGCTTCGCTTATATCTTTTGAGTTAAATAGTTTTGCTCTAGTACTTCACTTATATCTTTTAGAGCACGGTGATGGATTTGTTTTATAGAAACTATTGATCTCTCATGCTTCACTTAGATTATTTTGAGATTCTTAAGTAGCATGGTAATTTGCTTAAATAATCCTAATATGCTTGGAATTCAAGAGTAGTAAAAGAACTTCCTTATGAGTGTGTTGAAGGCTATGAGAAGTTTGATGCTTGATAATTGTTTTGAGATATGAAGATGGTGATATTAGAATTATGATAGTTGAGTAGTTGTGAATTTGAGAAATACTTGTGTTAAAGTTTGTGATTCCCGTAGCATGCACATATGGTGAACCGTTATGTGATGAAGTCGGATCATGATTTATTTTTTGATTGTCTTCCTTATGAGTGGCGGTCGGGGACGAGCGATGGTATTTTCCTACCAATCTATCCCCCTAGGAGCATGCGCGTAATACTTTGCTTTGATAACTTGTAGATTTTTGCAATAAGTATATGAGTTCTTTATGACTAATGTTGAGTCCATGGATTATACACACTTTTCTCACCCTTCCACCTTTGCTAGCCTCTCTAATACCGCGCACCTTTCGCCGGTATCATACACCCACCGTATACCTTCCTCAAAACAGCCACCATACCTACCTATTATGGCATTTACATAGCCATTCCGAGATATATTGCCATGCATCTTTCCACCGTTCCGTTTATTATGACACACTCCATCATTGTCATATTGCTTCGGATGATCATGTAGTTGACATCGTATTTGTGGCAAAGCCACCATTCATAATTCTTTCATACGTGTCACTCTTGATTCATTGCATATCCCGGTACACCGCCGGAGGCATTCATATAGAGTCATATTTTGTTCTAAGTATCGAGTTGTAATTGTTGAGTTTTAAGAAAAATAAAAGTGTGATAATCATCATTATTAGAGCATTTTCCCAGTGAGGAAAGGATGATGGAGACTATGATTCCCCCACAAGTCGGGATGAGACTCCGAACGAAAAAAAGAGAAAGAAAAGAGGCCATAAAAAGGGAGAAAAGGCCCTAATAAAAAAATGAGAGAAAAAGAGAGAAGGGACAATGTTACTATCCTTTTACCACACTTGTGCTTCAAAGTAGCACCATGATATTCATGATAGAGAGTATGCTATGTTATCACTTTCATATACTAGTGGGAATTTTTCATTATAGAACTTGGCTTGTATATTCCAATGACGGGCTTCCTCAAAATGCCCTAGGTCTTCATGAGCAAGCAAGTTGGATGCACACCCACTTAGTTTCTTTTGTTGAGCTTTCATATACTTATAGCTCTAGTGCATCCGTTGTATGGCAATCCCTACTCACTCACATTGATATCTATTGATGGGCATCTCCATAGCCCGTTGATACGCCTAGTTGATGTGAGACTATCTTCTCCCTTTTTGTCTTCTCCACAACCACCATTCTATTCCACTTATAGTGCTATATCCATGGCTCACGCTCATGTATTGCGTGAAGAGTGAAAAAGTTTGAGAACACAAAAAGTATGAAACAATTGCTTGGCTTGTCATCGGGGTTGTGCATGATTTAAATATTTTGTGCGGTGAAGATGGAGCATAGCCAGACTATATGATTTTGTAGGGATAACTTTCTTTGGCCATGTTATCTTGAGAAGACATGATTGCTTTGTTAGTATGCTTGAAGTATTATTATTTTTATGTCAATATTAAACTTTTATCTTGAATCTTTCGGATCTGAATATTCATACCACGATTAAGAAGAATTACATTAAAATTATTCCAAGTAGCACTCCGCATCAAAAATTCTGTTTTTATCATTTACCTACTCGAGGATGAGCAGGAATTAAGCTTGGGGATGCTTGATACGTCTCCAACGTATCTATAATTTTTGATTGCTCCATGCTATATTATCTACTATTTTGGACATTATTGGGCTTTATTATCCACTTTTATATTATTTTTGGGACTAACCTACTAACCAGAGGCCCAGCCCAGAATTGCTGTTTTTTTTGCCTATTTTAGTGTTTCAAAGAAAAGGAATATCAAACGGAGTCCAAATGGAATGAAACCTTCGAGAACGTGATTTTCTCATCGAACATGATCCAGGAGACTTGGACCCTACGTCAAGACACAAAAGTGGAGGCCACGAGGTAGGGGGGTGCGCCTACCCCCCCAGGCGTGCCCTCCACCCTCGTGGGCCCCCTGTTGCTCCACCGACGTACTCCTTACTCCTATATATACCTACGTACCCCCAAACGATCAGATACAGAGCCAAAATGCTAATTCCACCGCCGTAACTTTTGGTATCCACGAGATCCCATCTTGGGGCCTGTTCCGGAGCTCCGCCGGATGGGGCATCGATCACGGAGGGCTTCTACATCATCACCATAGCCCCTCCGATGAAGTGTGAGTAGTTCACCTTGTTGGAAATATGCCCTAGAGGCAATAACAAAATGGTTATTATTATATTTCTTTGTTCATGATAATTGTCTATTGTTCATGCTATAATTGTGTTATCCGGAAATCGTAATACATGTGTGAATACATAGACCACAACACGTCCCTAGTGAGCCTCTAGTTGACTAGCTCGTTGATCAAAAGATAGTCATGGTTTCCTGACTATGGACATTGGATGTCATTGATAACGGGATCACATCATTAGGAGAATGATGTGATGGACAAGACCCAATCCTAAGCATAGCTCAAAGATCGTGTAGTTCGTTTGCTATAGCTTTTCTGAATGTCAAGTATCATTTCCTTAGACCATGAGATTGTGCAACTCCCGGATACCGTAGGAGTGCCTTGGGTGTGCCAAACGTCACAACATAACTGGATGACTATAAAGGTACATTACAGGTATCTCCAAAAGTGTCTGTTGGGTTGGCATGAATCGAGACTGGGATTTGTCACTCCGTATGACGGAGAGGTATCTCTGGGCCCACTCGGTAATGCATCATCATAATGAGCTCAATATGATCAAGTGGTTGATCATAGGATCATGCATTACGGTACGAGTAAAGTGACTTGCCGGTAACGAGACTGAACAAGGTATTGGGATACCGACGATCGAGTCTCGGGCAAGTAACATACCGATTGACAAAGGGAATTGTATACTGATTGATTGAATCCTCTACATCGTGGAGCATGTGGAAGCCAACATGGGTATCCAGATCCCGCTGTTGGTTATTGACCGGAGAGTCGTCTCGGTCATGTCTGCATGTCTCCCGAACCCGTAGGGTCTACACACTTAAGGTTCGGTGACGCTAGGGTTGTTAGGAAGACTTGTATGTGATTACCGAATGTTGTTCGGAGTCCCGGATGAGATCCTGGACATCACGACGAGTTCCGGAATGGTCCGGAGGTGAAGATTTATATGTAGGAAGTTGTCATACGGTCACCGGAAAGGTTTGGGGGCATATCGGTATTGTACCGGGGCCACCGGAGGGGTTCCGGGGGTCCACCGGGAGGGGCCACCTCTCTCGGAGGGCCTAATGGGCTGTAGAGGAAAGGGAACCAGTCCTACATGGGCTGGCCGCATCCCCCCTTGGGCCCATGCGCCTAGGGTTGGGGGGGGGGAACCCTAAAGGGGGCGCCCCCTTGCTTGAGGGGCAAGCCCCCTCCCCTTGGCCGCCGCCCCCCACTAGATCTCATCTAGAGGGGGCTGGCCCCCTTCCTCCTTCCCCTATAAATAGAGGGGCAAGGGGATGGTTGCATACAACATCCAAGGCGCAGCCCCTCCCCTCCCCAACACCTCTCCTCCTCCGTAAGAGCTTGGCGAAGCCCTGCCGGAGTACTGCAGCTTCACCACCACCACGCCGTCGTGCTGCTGTTGGAGCCTTCTTCCTCAACCTCTCCCTCCTCCTTGCTGGATCAAGGCGCGGGAGACGTCCTCGCTCCGTACGTGTGTTGAACGCGGAGGTGCCGTCCGTTCGGTGCTAGGATCTTCGGTGATTTGGATCACGATGAGTACGACTCCATCAACCCCGTTCTCTTGAACGCTTCCGCTTGTGATCTACAAGGGTATGTAGATGCACTCCTCTCTCCCTCGTTGCTAGATGACTCCATAGATTGATCTTGGTGATGCGTAGAAAATTTTAAAATTCTGCTACGTTCCCCAACAGTGGCATCATGAGCTAGGTCTATGCATAGTTACTATGCACGAGTAGAACACAAAGTAGTTGTGGGCGTCGATATTGTCAGTTATCTTGCCGTTACTAGTCTTATCTTGATTCGGCGGCATTGTGGGATGAAGCGGCCCGGACCGACCTTACACGTATGCTTACGTGAGACTGGTTCCACCGACTAACATGCACTAGTTGCATAAGGTGGCTGGCGGGTGTCTGTCTCTCCCACTTTAGTCGGATCGGATTCGATGAACAGGGTCCTTATGAAGGGTAAATAGGAATTGGCAATTCACGTTGTGGTTTTGGCGTAGGTAAGAAACGTTCTTGCTAGAAACCTATAGCAGCCACGTAAAAACTTGCAACAACAATTAAAGGACGTCTAACTTGTTTTTGCAGCAAGTGTTTTGTGATATGATATGGCCAAAGGATGTGATGAATGATATATGTGATGTATGAGATGATCATGTTCTTGTAATAGGAATCACGACTTGCATGTCGATGAGTATGACAACCGGCAGGAGCCATAGGAGTTGTCTTTATTTATTTATGACCTGCGTGTCAACATAAATGTTATGTAATTACTTTACTTTATTGCTAAAGCGTTAGCCATAGTAGTAGAACTAATAGATGACGAGACAAATTCAAGAAGACACGATGATGGAGATCATGGTGTCATGCTGGTGACAACAATGATCATGGAGCCCCGAAGATGGAGATCAAAAGGAGCAAATGATATTGGCCATATCATGTCACTATTTGATTGCATGTGATGTTTATCATGTTTTACATCTTATTTGCTTAGAACGACGGTAGCTTAAATAAGATGATCCCTCGTAATAATTTCAAGAAAGTGTTCCCCCTAACTATGCACCGTTGCGAAGGTTCGTTGTTTCGAAGCACCATGTGATGAACGGGTGTGATAGATTCTAATGTTTGAATACAACGGGTGTAAGCCAGATTTACACACGCAATACACTTAGGTTGACTTGACGAGCCTAGCATGTACAAACATGGCCTCGGAACACGGAAGACCGAAAGGTCGAGCATGAGTCGTATAGAAGATACGATCAACATGAAGATGTTCACCGATGTTGGCTAGTCCATCTCATGTGATGATCGGACACAGCCTAGTTAACTCGGATCATGTTATACTTAGATGACTGGAGGGACGTCTATCTGAGTGGGAGTTCATTGAATAATTTGATTAGATGAACTTAATTATCATGAACTTAGTCTAAAATCTTTACAACATGTCTTGTAGATCAAATGGCCCACGTTGTCCTCAACTTCAACACGTTCCTAGAGAAAACCAAGCTGAAAGACGATGGCAACAACTATACAGACTGGGTCCGGAACTTGAGGATCATCCTCATAGCTGCCAAGAAAGATTATGTCCTAGAAGCACCGCTAGGTGACGCACCCGTCCCACAAAACCAAGACGTTATGAACGCTTGGCAGTCACGTGCTGATGATTACTCCCTCGTTCAGTGCGGCATGCTTTACAGCTTAGAACCGGGGCTCCAAAAGCGTTTTGAGAGACACGGAGCATATGAGATGTTCGAAGAGCTGAAAATGGTTTTTCAAGCTCATGCCCGGGTCGAGAGATATGAAGTATCTGACAAGTTCTTCAGCTGTAAGATGGCGGAAAATAGTTCTGTCAGTGAGCACATACTCAAAATGTATGGGTTGCATAACCGCTTGACTCAGCTAGGAGTTAATCTCCCGGATGACCCGGTCATTGACAGAATCCTTCAGTCGCTTCCACCGAGCTACAAGAGCTTTGTGATGAACTTCAATATGCAGGGGATGGAAAAGACCATTCCTGAGGTATATTCAATGCTGAAATTAGCAGAGGTAGAAGTCAAAAAGGAACATCAAGTGTTGATGGTGAATAAAACCACTAAGTTCAAGAAAGTCAAGGGTAAGAAGAACTTCAAGAAGGACGGCAAGGGAGTTTCCGCGCCCGGTAAGCAAGCTGCCGGGAAGAAGCCAAAGAATGGACCCAAGCCCGAGACTGAGTGTTTTTATTGCAAGGGAAGTGGTCACTGGAAACGGAACTGCCCCAAATACTTAGCGGACAAGAAGGCCGGCAACACGAAAGGTATATGTGATATACATGTAATTGATGTGTACCTTACTAGTACTCGTAGTAGCTCCTGGGTATTTGATACCGGTGCGGTTGCTCACATTTGTAACTCAAAGCAGGAGCTGCGGAATAAGCGGAGACTGGCGAAGGACGAGGTGACGATGCGCGTCGGGAATGGTTCCAAGGTCGATGTGATCGCCGTCGGCACGCTGCCTCTACATTTACCTACGGGATTAGTTTTAAACCTCAATAATTTTTATTTAGTGCCAGCTTTGAGCATGAACATTGTATCAGGATCTCGTTTAATTCGAGATGGCTACTCATTTAAATCTGAGAATAATGGTTGTTCTATTTATATGAGAGATATGTTTTATGGTCATGCTCCGATGGTGAATGGTTTATTCTTAATGAATCTCGAGCGTAATGCTACACATATTCATAGTGTGAATACCAAAAGATGTAAGGTTGATAATGATAGTCCCACATACTTGTGGCACTGCCGCCTTGGTCACATAGGTGTCAAACGGATGAAGAAGCTCCATGCAGATGGACTTTTAGAGTCTCTTGATTACGGGTCATTTGACACGTGCGAACCATGCCTCATGGGTAAAATGACCAAGACTCCGTTCTCAGGAACAATGGAGCGAGCAACCAACTTATTGGAAATCATACATACTGATGTGTGCGGTCCAATGAGTGTTGAGGCTCGCGGTGGCTATCATTATGTTCTCACCCTCACTGATGACTTGAGTAGATATGGGTATGTCTACTTAATGAAACACAAGTCTGAGACATTTGAAAAGTTCAAGGAATTTCAGAGTGAGGTTGAGAATCATCGTGACAAGAAAATCAAGTTCTTGCTATTAGATCGTGGGGGAGAATACTTGAGTCATGAATTTGGCACACACTTAAGAAAATGTGGAATAGTTTCACAACTCACGCCACCTGGAACACCTCAGTGTAATGGTGTGTCCGAACATCGTAATCGTACTCTATTAGATATGGTGCGATCTATGATGTCTCTTACTGATTTACCGCTGTCATTTTGGGGCTATGCTTTAGAGACTGCCGCATTCACTTTAAATAGGGCTCCGTCGAAATCCGTTGAGACGACACCGTATGAATTATGGTTTGGGAAGAAACCTAAGCTGTCGTTTATAAAAGTTTGGGGATGCGATGCTTATGTCAAGAAACTTCAACCTGAAAAGCTCGAACCCAAATCGGAAAAATGCGTCTTCATAGGATACCCTAAAGAAACTGTTGGGTATACCTTCTACCTCAGATCCGAAGGCAAGATCTTTGTTGCCAAGAATGGGTCCTTTCTAGAGAAAGAGTTTCTCTCGAAAGAAATAAGTGGGAGGAAAGTAGAACTTGATGAAGTATTGCCTCTTGAATCAGTAAGTGGCGCAGCTCAAGAAAATGTTTCTGAAGTGCCTGCACCGACTAGAGAGGAAGTTAATGATGATGATCATGAAACTTCAGATCAAGTTGCTACTGAACTTCGTAGGTCCACAAGGACACGTTCCGCACCAGAGTGGTATGGCAACCCTGTCTTGGAAATCATGTTGTTAGACAACGGTGTACCTTCGAACTATGAAGAAGTGATGGCGGGCCCGGATTCCGACAAATGGCTGGAAGCCATGAAATCCGAGATAGGATCCATGTACGAAAACGAAGTATGGACTTTGACTGACTTGCCCGATGATCGGTGAGCCATAGAAAATAAATGGATCTTTAAGAAGAAGACAGACGCGGATGGTAATGTGACCATCTATAAAGCTCGGCCTGTTGCTAAGGGTTATCGACAAGTTCAAGTGGTTGACTATGATGAGACTTTCTCCCCGTAGCAAAGCTGAAGTCCGTCCGAATCATGTTAGCAATTGCCGCATTCTATGATTATGAGATATGGAAAATGGACGTCAAAACGGCATTCCTTAATGGTTTCCTTAAGGAAGAATTTTATATGATGCAGCCGGAAGGTTTTGTTGATCCTAAGAATGCTGACAAGGTGTGCAAGCTCCAACACTCGATTTATGGGCTGGTGCAAGCATCTCGAAGTTGGAACATTCATTTTGATGAGATGATCAAAGCGTTTGGGTTTATGCAGACTTATGGAGAAGCCTGCATTTACAAGAAAGTGAGTGGGAGCTCCGTAGCATTTCTCATATTGTATGTGGATGACATACTATTGATGGGAAATGATATAGTATTCTTGGAAAGAATAAAGGCCTACTTGAACAAGTGTTTTTCAATGAAGGACCTTGGAGAAGCTGCTTATATATTAGGCATCAAGATCTATAGAGATAGATCGAGACGCCTCATTGGTCTTTCATAGAGTACGTACCTTGACAAGATATTGAAGAAGTTCAAAATGGATCAGTCAAAGAAGGGGTTCTTGCCTGTATTGCAAGGTACGAGATTGAGCATTGCTCAATGCCCGACCATGGCAGAAGATAGAGAAAAGATGAGTGTCGTCCCCTATGCCTCAGCCATAGGGTCTATCATGTATGCTATGCTGTGTACCAGACCTGATGTAAACCTTGCCGTAAGTTTGGTAGGAAGGTACCAAAGTAATCCCGGCATGGAACACTGGACAGTGGTCAAGAATATCCTGAAGTACCTGAAAAGGACTAAGGAAATGTTTCTCGTTTATGGAGGCGACGAAGAGCTCGTCGTAAAGGGTTACGTCGATGCTAGCTTCGACACAGATCTGGATGACTCTAAGTCACAAACCAGATACGTGTATATTTTGAATGGTGGGGCAGTAAGATGGTGCAGTTGCAAGCAAAGCGTTGTGGCGGGATCTACATGTGAAGCGGAGTACATGGCAACCTCGGAGGCAGCACAAGAAGCACTCTTGGTGAAGGAGTTCATTACCGACCTAGGAGTCATACCCAATGCGTCGGGTGAAGGAAATATGCCCTAGAGGCAATAATAAAGTTATTATTTATTTCCTTATATCATGATAAATGTTTATTATTCATGCTAGAATTGTATTAACCGGAAACATAATACATGTGTGAATACATAGACAAACAGAGTGTCACTAGTATGCCTCTACTTGACTAGCTCGTTAATCAAAGATGGTTATGTTTCCTAACCATGGACAAAGAGTTGTTATTTGATTAACGAGGTCACATCATTAGTTGAATGATCTGATTGACATGACCCATTCCATTAGCTTAGCACCCGATCGTTTAGTATGTTGCTATTGCTTTCTTCATGACTTATACATGTTCCTATGATTATGAGATTATGCAACTCCCGTTTACCAGAGGAACACTTTGGGTACTACCAAACGTCACAACGTAACTGGGTGATTATAAAGGAGTACTACAGGTGTCTCCAATGGTAGATGTTGGGTTGGCGTATTTCAAGATTAGGGTTTGTCACTCCGATTGTCGGAGAGGTATCTCTGGGCCCTCTTGGTAATACACATCACATAAGCCTTGCAAGCATTATAACTAAGATGTTAGTTGTGAGATGATGTATTACGGAACGAGTAAAGAGACTTGCCAGTAACGAGATTGAACTAGGTATTGGATACCGACGATCGAATCTCGGGCAAGTAACATACCGATGACAAAGGGAACAATGTATGTTGTTATGCGGTCTGACCTCTAAAGATCTTCGTAGAATATGTAGGAGCCAATATGGGCATCCAGGTCCCGCTATTGGTTATTGACCGGAGACGTGTCTCGGTCATGTCTACATTGTTCTCGAACCATAGGGTCCGCACACTTAACATTACGATGACAGTTATTATGAGTTTATGCATTTTGATGTACCGAAGGTTGTTCGGAGTCCCGGATGTGATCACGGACATGACGAGGAGTCTCGAAATGGTCGAGACGTAAAGATTGATATATTGGAAGCCTATGTTTGGACATCGGAAGTGTTCCGGGTGAAATCGGGATTTTACCGGATTACCGGGAGGGTTACCGGAACCCCCCGGGAGCCAAATGGGCCAACATGGGCCTTAGTGGAAAGGTGAAAGGGCTGCCCCATGGGCTGCGCACCTCCCCCCTTCCCCTAGTCCTATTAGGACTAGGGAAGGTGGCCGGCCACCCCCTCTCTCCTTCCCACTTGAGGAAACCTAGTTGGACTAGGATTGGAGGGGGGAGTCCTACTCCCGGTAGGAGTAGGACTCCTCCTGTGCCTCCCACCTTGACCGGCCAGCCCCTCCCCTTGAAACCTTTATATACGGGGGCAGGGGGCACCTCTAGACACACAAGTTGATCCTTGAGATTGTTCCTTAGCCGTGTGCGGTGCCCCCTGCCACCAAATTCCACCTCGATCATACCGTTGTAGTGCTTAGGCGAAGCCCTGCGTCGGTAGTACATCAAGATCGTCACCACGCCGTCGTGCTGACGGAACTCTTCCTCGACACTTTGCTGGATCGGAGCCCGAGGATCGTCATCGAGCTGAACGTGTGCTAAGAACTCGGAGGTGCCGGAGTAACGGTGCTTGGATCGGTCGGATCGGGAAGACGTACGACTACTTCCTCTACGTTGTGTGATCGCTTCCGCAGTCGGTCTGCGTTGGTACGTAGACAACACTCTCCCCTCTCGTTGCTATGCATCACCATGATCTTGCGTGTGCGTAGGAATTTTTTTGAAATTACTACGTTCCCCAACAGTGGCATCCGAGCCTAGGTTTTATGGTTTGATGTTATTTGCACGAGTAGAACACAAGTGAGTTGTGGGCGATACAAGTCATACTGCCTACCAGCATGTCATACTTTGGTTCGGTGGTATTGTTGGACGAGACGACCCGGACCAACCTTACGCGTACGCTTACGCGAGACCGGTTCCCTCGACGTGCTTTGCACATAGATGGCTTGCGGGCGATTGTCTCTCCAACTTTAGTTGAACCGAGTGTGGCTACGCCCGGTCCTTGAGAAGGTTAAAACGGAGTCTATTTGACGAACTATCGTTGTGGTTTTGATGCATAGGTGAGATGAGTTCTTACTTAAGCCCGTAGCAGCCACGTAAAACTTGCAACAACAAAGTAGAGGACGTCTAACTTGTTTTTGCAGGGCATGTTGTGATGTGATATGGTCAAGGCATGATGCTGATTTTATTGTATGAGATGATCATGTTTTGTAACCAAGTTATCGGCAACTGGCAGGAGCCATATGGTTGTCGCTTTATTGTATGCAATGCAATCACGATGTAATGCTTTACTTTATTACTAAGCGGTAGTGATAGTCGTGGAAGCATAAGATTGGCGAGACGACAACGATGCTACGATGGAGATCAAGGTGTCGCGCCGGTAACGATGGTGATCATGACGGTGCTTCGGAGATGGAGATCACAAGCACAAGATGATGATGGCCATATCATATCACTTATATTGATTGCATGTGATGTTTATCTTTTATGCATCTTATCTTGCTTTGATTGACGGTAGCATTATAAGATGATCTCTCACTAAATTATCAAGAAGTGTTCTCCCTGAGTATGCACCGTTGCCAAAGTTCGTCGTGCCCAGACACCACGTGATGATCGGGTGTGATAAGCTCTACGTCCAAATACAACGGGTGCAAAACAGTTGCACACGCAGAATACTCAGGTTATACTTGACGAGCCAAGCATATACAGATATGGCCTCGGAACACGGAGACCGAAAGGTCGAGCGTGAATCATATAGTAGATATGATCAACATAACGATGTTCACCATTGAAAACTACTCCATCTCACGTGATGATCGGTTATGGTTTAGTTGATTTGGATCACGTGATCACTTAGAGGATTAGAGGGATGTCTATCTAAGTGGGAGTTCTTAAGTAATATGATTAAATTGAACTTAAATTTATCATGAACTTAGTCTGGGTAGTATTTTGCAAATTATGTTGTAGATCAATAGCTCGCGTTGTTGCTTCCCTGTGTTTATTTTTGATATGTTCCTAGAGAAAATTGTGTTGAAAGATGTTAGTAGCAATGATGCGGATTGGATCTGTGATCTGAGGTTTATCCTCATTGCTGCACAGAAGAATTATGTCCTGGAAGCACCGCTGGGTGCCAGGCCTGCTGCTGGAGCAACGCCAGATGTTATGAACGTCTGGCAGAGCAAAGCTGATGACTACTCGATAGTTCAGTGTGCCATGCTTTACGGCTTAGAATCGGGACTTCAAAGACGTTTTGAACGTCATGGACCATATGAGATGTTCCAGGAGTTGAAGTTAAAATTTCAAGCAAATACCCGAGTTGAGAGATATGAAGTCTCCAACAAGTTCTATAGCTAAAAGATGGAGGAGAATCGCTCAACTAGTGAGCATGTGCTCAGATTGTCTGGGTACTACAATCGCTTGAATCAAGTGGGAGTTAATCTTCCAGATAAGATAGTGATTGACAGAATTCTCTAGTCACCATCACCAAGTTAGTAGAACTTCGTGATGAACTATAATATGCAAGGGATAATGGAAACAACTCCCAAGCTCTTCGTGATGCTGAAATCAACAAAGGTAGAAATCAATAAAAACATCAAGTGTTGATGGTTGACAAGACCACTAGTTTCAAGAAAAGGGCAAAGGGAAGAAGGGGAACTTCAAGAAGAACGGCAAGCAAGTTGCTGCTCAAGTGAAGAAGCCCAAGTCTGATCCTAAGCCTGAGACTAAGTGCTTCTACTGCAAAGGGACTGGTCACTGGAAGCGGAACTACCCCAAGTATTTGAAGGATAAGAAGGACGGCAAAGTGAACAAAAGTATATTTGATATACATTTTATTGATGTGTGCTTTACTAGTGTTTATAGCAACCCCTCCGTATTTGATATTGGTTCAGTTGCTAAGAGTAGTAACTCGAAACAGGAGTTGCAGAATAAACAGAGACTAGTTAAGGGTGAAGTGACGATATGTGTTGGAAGTAGTTCCAAGATTGATATGATCATCATCGCACACTCCCCTATACTTTCGGGATTAGTATTGAACTTAAATAAGTGTTATTTAGTTTTTGCGTTGAGCATGGATATGATTTGATCATGTTTCTTGCAATACGGTTATTCATTAAAGTCAGAGAATAATTGTTGTTCTGTTTACATGAATAAAACCTTCGATGGTCATACACCCAATGAAACAAGTTCGTTGGATCTCGATCGTAGTGATACACATATTCATAATATTGAAACCAAACGATGCAAAGTTAATAATGATAGTGCAACTTATTTGTGGCACTGCCGTTTAGGTCATATTGGTATAAAGCGCATGAAGAAACTCCATGCTGGTGGGCTTTCGGAATCACTTGATTATGAATCACTTGATGATTGCGAACCATGCCTCTTGGGCAAGATGACTAAAACGCCGTTCTCCGGAACAATGGAGCAAGCAACAGATTTGTTGGAAATCATACATACTGATGTATGTGGTCCGATGAATATTTAAGGCTTGCAGCGGGTATCATTATTTTCTGACCTTCACAGATGATTTAAGAAGATATGGGTATATCTACTTAATGAAACATAAGTCTGAAACATTTAAAAAGTTCAAAGAATTTCAGAGTGAAGTTGAAAATCATCGTAACAAGAAAATAAAGTTTCTACGATCTGATCGTGGAGGAGAATATTTGAGTTACGAGTTTGGTGTACATTTGAAAAATTGTGGAATAGTTTCGCAACTCACGCCACCCGGAACACCACAGCGTAATGGTGTGTCCGAACGTCGTAATCGTACTTTACTAGATATGGTGCGATCTATGATGTCTCTTACTGATTTACCGCTATCGTTTTGGGGTTATGCTTTAGAGACGGCCGCATTCACGTTAAATAGGGCACCATCAAAATCCGTTGAGACGACGCCTTATGAACTATGGTTTGGCAAGAAACCAAAGTTGTTGTTTCTTAAAGTTTGGGGCTGCGATGCTTATGTGAAAAAGCTTCAACCTAATAAGCTCGAACCCAAAGCGGAGAAATGTGTCTTCATAGGATACCCAAAGGAGACTGTTGGGTATACCTTCTATCACAGATCCGAAGGCAAGACATTCGTTGCTAAGAATGGATCATTTCTAGAGAAGAAGTTTCTCTCGAAAGAAGTGAGTGGGAGGAAAGTAGAACTTGACGAGGTAACTGTATCTGCTCCCTTATTGGAAAATAGTACATCATAGAAAACTGTTTCTGCGACACCTATACCAATTAGTGAGGAAGCTAATGATGACGATCATGAAACTTCAGATCAAGTTACTACCGAATCTCGTAGGTAAACCAGAGTGAGATCCGCACCAGAGTGGTACGGTAATCCTGTTCTGGAGGTCATGTTACTTGACCATGACGAACCTACGAACTATGAGGAAGCGATGATGAGCCCGGATTCCGCGAAATGGTTTGAGGCCATGAAATCTGAGATATGATCCATGTATGAGAACAAAGTTTGGACTTTGGTTGACTTGCCCGATGATCGGCAAGCAATTGAGAATAAATGGATCTTCAAGAGGAAGACGGACGCTGATAGTAGTGTTACTATCTACAAAGCTAGAATTGTCGCAAAAGGTTTTCGACAAGTTCAAGGTGTTGACTACGATGAGAGCTTCTCACTCGTATCTATGCTTGAGTCTGTCCGAATCATGTTAGTAATTGCCGCATTTTATGAAATCTGGCAAACGGATAAACAAAACTGCGTTCCTTAATGGATTTATTAAAGAAGAGTTGTATATGATGCAACCAGAAGGTTTCGTCAATCCGAAAGGTGCTAACAAAATGTGCAAGCTCTAGCGATCCATCTGTGGACTGGTGCAAGCATCTCGGAGTTGGAATATACGCTTTGATAAGTTGATCAAAGCATATAGTTTTATACAGACTTGCGGTGAAGCCTGTATTTACGAGAAAGTGAGTGGGAGCACTACATCATTTCTGATAAGTATATGTGAATGACATATTGTTGATCAGAAATAATGTAGAATTATTCTGTAAAGCATAAAGGAGTGTTTGAAAGGAGTTTTTCAAAGAAAGACTTCGTTGAAGCTGCTTACATATTGAGCTTCAAGATCTATAGAGATAGATCAAGACGCTTGATAAGTTTTTTCAATGAGTACATACCTTGACAAGATTTTGAAGTAGTTCAAAATGGAGCAGTCAAAGAAAGAGTTCTTGCCTATATTACAAGGTGTGAAGTTGAGCAAGACTCAAAGCCCGACCACGGCAGAAGATAGAAAGAGAATGAAAGTCATTCCCTATGCCTTGGCCATAGGTTCTATAAAGTATGTCATGCTGTATACCAGATCTATTGTATACCCTGCATTGATTTGGCAAGGGAGTACAATAGTGATCTAGGAGTAGATCACTGGACAACGGTCAGAATTATCCTTAGTGAAATAAGGATATGTTTCTCGATTATGGACGTGACAAAAAGGTTCGTCGTAAAGGGTTACGTCGATGCAAGTTTTTGACACTGATCCAGATGAATCTAAAGTCTCAATCTGGATACATATTGAAAGTGGGAGCAATTAGCTAGAGTAGCTCCGTGTAGAGCATTGTGGACATAGAACTTGCAAAATACTTACGGATTTGAATGTGACAGACCCGTTGACTATCTCACAAGCAAAACATGATCACACCTTAGTACTCTTTGGGTGTTAATCACATAGATATGTGAACTAGATTACTGACTCTAGTAAACCCTTTGAGTGTTGGTCACATGACGATGTGAACTATGGGTGTTAATCACATGGTGATGTAAACTATTGCTGTTAAATCACATGGCGATGTGAACTAGATTATTGACTCTAGTGCAAGTGGGAGACTGAAGGAAATATGCCCTAGAGGCAATAATAAAGTTATTATTTATTTCCTTATATCATGATAAATGTTTATTATTCATGCTAGAATTGTATTAACCGGAAACATAATACATGTGTGAATACATAGACAAACAGAGTGTCACTAGTATGCCTCTACTTGACTAGCTCGTTAATCAAAGATGGTTATGTTTCCTAACCATGGACAAAGAGTTTTTATTTGATTAACGAGGTCACATCATTAGTTGAATGATCTGATTGACATGACCCATTCCATTAGCTTAGCACCCGATCGTTTAGTATGTTGCTATTGCTTTCTTCATGACTTATACATGTTCCTATGACTATGAGATTATGCAACTCCCGTTTACCAGAGGAACACTTTGGGTACTACCAAACGTCACAACGTAACTGGGTGATTATAAAGGAGTACTACAGGTGTCTCCAATGGTAGATGTTGGGTTGGCGTATTTCGAGATTAGGGTTTGTCACTCCGATTGTCGGAGAGGTATCTTTGGGCCCTCTCGGTAATACACATCACATAAGCCTTGCAAGCATTATAACTAAGATGTTAGTTGTGAGATGATGTATTACGGAACGAGTAAAGAGACTTGCCAGTAACAAGATTGAACTAGGTATTGGATACCGACGATCGAATCTCGGGCAAGTAACATACCGATGACAAAGGGAACAACGTATGTTGTTATGCGGTCTGACCGATAAAGATCTTCGTAGAATATGTAGGAGCCAATATGGGCATCCAGGTCCCGCTATTGGTTATTGACCGGAGACGTGTCTCGGTCATGTCTACATTGTTCTCGAACCGCAGGGTCCGCACGCTTAACGTTACGATGACAGTTATTATGAGTTTATGCATTTTGATGTACCGAAGGTTGTTCGGAGTCCCGGATGTGATCACGGACATGACGAGGAGTCTCGAAATGGTCGAGACGTAAAGATTGATATATTGGAAGCCTATGTTTGGACATCGGAAGTGTTCCGGGTGAAATCGGGATTTTACCGGATTACCGGGAGGGTTACCGGAACCCCCCGGGAGCCAAATGGGCCAACATGGGCCTTAGTGGAAAGGTGAAAGGGCTGCCCCATGGGCTGCACGCCTCCCCCCTTCCCCTAGTCCTATTAGGACTAGGGAAGGTGGCCGGCCACCCCCTCTCTCCTTCCCACTTGAGGAAACCTAGTTGGACTAGGATTGGAGGGGGGAGTCCTACTCCCGGTAGGAGTAGGACTCCTCCTGTGCCTCCCACCTTGACCGGCCAGCCCCTCCCCTTGAAACCTTTATATACGGGGGCAGGGGGCACCTCTAGACACACAAGTTGATCCTTGAGATCGTTCCTTAGCCGTGTGCGGTGCCCCCTGCCACCAAATTCCACCTCGATCATACCGTTGTAGTGCTTAGGCGAAGCCCTGCGTCGGTAGTACATCAAGATCGTCACCACGCCGTCGTGCTGACGGAACTCTTCCTCGACGCTTTGCTGGATCGGAGCCCGAGGATCGTCATCGAGCTGAACGTGTGCTAAGAACTCGGAGGTGCCGGAGTAACGGTGCTTGGATCGGTCGGATCGGGAAGACGTACGACTACTTCCTCTACGTTGTGTGATCGCTTCCGCAGTCGGTCTGCGTTGGTACGTAGACAACACTCTCCCCTCTCGTTGCTATGCATCACCATGATCTTGCGTGTGCGTAGGATTGTTTTTGAAATTACTACGTTCCCCAACATCGGGCCCAATGATTCTCTTCTGTGACAACACTGGAGTTATTGCCCTTGCCAAGGAGCCAAGGTTTCACAGGAAGACCAGGCATATCAAGCGTCGCTTTAACTCCATTCGTGAAAGTGTCAAAATGGAGACATAGAGATTTGTAAAGTACATACGGACCTGAATGTAGCAGATCCGTTGACTAAACCTCTCCCTAGAGCAAAACATGATCAACACCAGAACTACATGGGTGTTCGATTCATCACAATGTAACTAGAATATTGACTCTAGTGCAAGTGGGAGACTGTTGGAAATATGCCTGAGAGGCAATAACAAAATGGTTATTATTATATTTCTTTGTTCATGATAATTGTCTATTGTTCATGCTATAATTCTGTTATCCGGAAATCATAATACATGTGTGAATACATAGACCACAACACGTCCCTAGTGAGCCTCTAGTTGACTAGCTCGTTGATCAAAAGATAGTCATGGTTTCCTGACTATGGACATTGGATGTCATTGATAATGAGATCACATCATTAGGAGAATGATGTGATGGACAAGACCCAATCCTAAGCATAGCTCAAAGATCGTGTAGTTCGTTTGCTGTAGCTTTTCTAAATGTCAAGTATCATTTCCTTAGACCATGAGATTGTGCAACTCCCGGATACCGTAGGAGTGCCTTGGGTGTGCCAAACGTCACAACATAACTGGGTGACTATAAAGGTACATTACAGGTATCTCCGAAAGTGTCTGTTGGGTTGGCATGAATCGAGACTGGGATTTGTCACTCCGTATGACGGAGAGGTATCTCTGGGCCCACTCGGTAATGCATCATCATAATGAGCTCAATGTGATCAAGTGGTTGATCACAGGATCATGCATTACGGTACGAGTAAAGTGACTTGCCGGTAACGAGACTGAACAAGGTATTGGGATACCGATGATCGAGTCTCGGGCAAGTAACGTACCGATTGACAAAGGGAATTGTATACGGATTGATTGAATCCTCAACATCGTGGTTCATCCGATGAGATCATCGTGGAGCATGTGGGAGCCAACATGGGTATCCAGATCCCGTTGTTGGTTATTGACCGGAGAGTCGTCTCGGTCATGTCTGCATGTCTCCCGAACCCGTAGGGTCTACACACTTAAGGTTCGGTGACGTTAGGGTTGTTAGGAAGACTTGTATGTGATTACCGAATGTTGTTCGGACTCCCGGATGAGATCCCGGACATCACGACGAGTTCCAGAATGGTCTGGAGGTGAAGATTTATATGTAGGAAGTTGTCATACGGTCACCGGAAAGGTTTGGGGGCATATCTGTATTGTACCGGGGCCACCGGAGGGGTTTCGGGGGTCCACCAGGAGGGGCCACCTCTCTCGGAGGGCCTAATGGGCTGTAGAGGAAAGGGAACCAGCCCTACATGGGCTGGCCGCATCCCCCCTTGGGCCCATGCGCCTAGGGTTGGGGGGAAACGCTAAAGGGGGCGCCCCCCTTGCTTGGGGGGCAAGCCCCCTCCCCTTGGCCACCGCCCCCCTCTAGATCTCATCTAGAGGGGGCCGGCCCCCTTCCTCCTTCCCCTATAAATAGAGGGGCAAGGGGATGTCTGCATACAACATCCAAGGTGCAGCCCCTCCCCTCCCCAACACCTCTCCTCCTCCGTAAGAGCTTGGCGAAGCCCTGCCGGAGTACTACAGCTTCACCACCACCACACCGTCGTGCTGCTGTTGGAGCCCTCTTCCTCAACCTCTCCCTCCTCCTTGCTGGATCAAGGCGCGGGAGACATCCTTGCTCCGTACGTGTGTTGAACGTGGAGGTGCCGTCCGTTCGGCGCTAGGATCTTCGGTGATTTGGATCACGACGAGTACGACTCCATCAACCCCGTTCTCTTGAACGCTTCCGCTCGTGATCTACAAGGGTATGTAGATGCACTCCTTTCTCCCTCGTTGCTAGATGACTCCATTGATTGATCTTGGGGATGCGTAGAAAATTTTAAAATTCTGCTACGTTCCCCAACACACCTTAGACCTACGGGTCCATAGTTATTAGCTAGATGGCTTCTTCTTTCTTTTTGGATCTCAATGTAATGTTCTCCCCCTCTTTTGTGGAGATCTATTTGATGTAATCTTCGTTTTGCGGTGTGTTTGTTGAGACCGATGAATTGTGGGTTTATGATCAAGTCTATCTATGAACAATATTTGAATCTTCTCTGAATTCTTTTATGTATGATTGGTTATCTTTGGAAGTCTCTTCGAATTATCAGTTTGGTTTGGCCTACTAGATTGATCTTTCTTGCAATGGGAGAAGTGCTTAGCTTTGGGTTCAATGTTGCGGTGTCCTTTCCCAGTGACAGTAGGGGCAGCAAGGCACGTATTGTATTGTTACCATCGAGGATAACAAGATGGGGTTTTCATCATATTGCATGAGTTTATCCCTCTACATCATGTCATCTTGCTTAAGGCGTTACTCTGTTTTCATTAACTTAATACTCTAGATGCATGCTGGATAGCGGTCGATGAGTGGAGTAATAGTAGTAGATGCAGGCAGGAGTCGGTCTACTTGTCTCAGATGTGATGCCTATATACATGATCATACCTAGATATTCTCATAACAATGCTCAATTATGTCAATTGCTCAACAGTAATTCGTTCACCCACCATAGAATACTTATGCTCTTGAGAGAAGCCACTAGTGAAACCTATGGCCCCCGGGTCTATCTTCATCATATTAATCTTCCAATACTTAGTTATTTCATTTGCTTTCTACTTTGCTTTTATTTTACTTTGCATATTTATCATAAAAATACCAAAAATATTATCTTATCATATCTATCAGATCTCACTCTCGTAATGTAGGGATTGACAACCCCTTACCGTGTTGGTTGCGAGGATTTATTTGTTTTGTGCAGGTACGAGGGACTCACGCGTAGCCTCCTACTAGATTGATACCTTGGTTCTCAAAAACTGAGGGAAATACTTACGCTACTTTGCTGCATCATCCCTTCCTCTTCGAGGAAAACAAACGCAGTGCTCAAGAGGTAGCACAATATACTAAACGATCAAGTGCTAAGCTAACGGAATGGGTCAAGTCAATCACATCATTCTGTAATGATGTGATCCCATTAATCGAATGACAACTCATGTCTATGGCTAGGAAACTTTACCATCTTTGATTCAACGAGCTGGTCAAATAGAGACATACTAATGACACTCTGTTTGTTTATGTATCCACACATGTACTAAGTTTTCGGTTAATACAATTCTAGCATATATAATAAACATTTATCATGAAATAAGGAAATAAACAATAACTGTATTATTGCCTCTAGGGCATATTTCCTTCACTTTGATGTTTAGGTTATCATCATCCGAACCCATCTTAGGGATCGA
Source organism: Triticum monococcum (assembly GCA_034509565.1). Classification (NCBI taxonomy): domain Eukaryota; kingdom Viridiplantae; phylum Streptophyta; class Magnoliopsida; order Poales; family Poaceae; genus Triticum; species Triticum monococcum. The sequence goes on along the minus strand of CM067843.1, from coordinate 56,653,523 downwards.
AATTGTACTCCGAATGACAGAATTCAGTGTTCCGACTGGTTTTCGGCCGATCACGCCTTCAAGACGACCTCAGATGAAGGAGCACTCTAAAGGAATTGTCTTCGTCTCGTCGAGGCAATCTATTTTGATATATAAATCATCTCAATCCGAGTTCGTATGCAAAAGTTAGAGACAATACACTACAGAACGAACTTAAACGGAAATATGGCGCGAGGTACCAGACACTCTGTCCCTCAAGAAGGCCTTGAATCGAAAAACCTTCAACAGGGAAAGTTTTGTCTCGTCAAGCCGACCGATTTTCATATATAATTCGTCTCAATCTGAGGTCGTATGAGACCTTGAAAGGATCGATATGGTTGACTAGAGGGGGGGGGGGGGTGAATAGGCAACTACCAATTTTTAGCTTTTCTTTACCAAATTGAAGTTCGCATCAAAGTAAGTTGTCTAGATGTGCAACTAAGTGATCAACCTATATGATGCAACAACAACAAGCACACAAGCAAGCAAGGGAACAAACACTAAAGAGCTAGCACAAGTAAAGGTAAGAAATAACCAAGAGTGGATCCGGTGAAGACGAGGATGTGTTACCGAAGTTCCTTCCTTATGAAGGGAAGTACGTCTCCGTTGGAGCGGTGTGGAGGCACAATGCTCCCCAAGAAGCCACTAGGGCCACCGTATTCTCCTCACGCCCTCACACAATGCGAGATGCCGTGATTCCACTATTGGTGCCCTTGAAGGCGGCGACCGAACCTTTACAACCAAGGTTGGGGCAAACTCCACAACTTAATCGGAGGCTCCCAACAAGACCACGAAGCTTCACCACAATGGAATATGGCTCCGAGGTGACCTCAACCGTCTAGGGTGCTCAAGCACCCAAGAGTAACAAGATCCGCTAAGGATGAGTGGGGGAATCAAAAATCCCTTGGTGGAAGTGTAGATCGATGCCTTCTCAACCACTCCCGAGCAAATCAACAAGTTTGATTGGCTAGGGAGATAGATCGGGCAAGAGGAAGCTTGGGGTATTCAATGGAGCTTGAGCAATAAATGGTGCTTGGGCAATAATGAAGGTTGGGGGAAGAGGTGAGGCAAAGAGGGGGAAGAAGGTGCCCTTTTATAGTAGGGGAAACTAGTCAACCGTTACCCCCACTCAGCCCCGCAGAGAGCGGTACTACCGTGGAGGCAGAGCGGTACTACCGCCCTGAAGCGGTACTACCGCTCCCCCTCAGCGGTACTGCCGCGCCAGAAGATAAGGGCTGGGGCTGGGACCCAGAGCGGTACTACTGCGGAGGTAGGGCGGAACTACCGCGGAGGTAGGGCGGTACTACCGCGGAGGTAGGGCGGTACTACCGCTCACAAGCAGCACTACCGCCACTACTACCGCAGCTAGTACCGCAAAACCCGACACGAGAAAATGCGCACACGAATCGAAGCAGAAGGAGCACGAAGCCATAGCGGTACTGCGGCTGAGCCCAGCAAGCGGTACTACCGCTCCGAGTAGCGGTACTACCGCTTAGTGGACTGCAGCCGTACTACCGCTCCAACCACTGTGTCGAGGCGGTAGGAGCACGGATCCGCAGGGGCACTGCTGAGGCCATCAAGCGGTACTACCGCTCCGAGGAGCGGTACTGCCGCTTAGTGAGCCGCAGCGGTACTACCGCTGTGGCCCGCGGTACTACCGCTGGGTCCAAGAACAGTTGAAGAGTGGAGAAAAGAAAGCTCCATACAGGCGGAAAGAAACGTAGAATGTGAAGAGGACGTGTACGTGTTGATTCCACCCATACCATACCGAAGCAGATCCCCTCTTGATAGTACGGTGACTACTACGCAACTTAGTCCACCAACAAAGTTACGAAAGAAACTACACCGTCTTGAGTAGAGCGCCGAGGGTAAATAATCGTTCCGTGCCGAAGAATGAATATCTGAAAACTCAAAGCACCCAATTAGTTCGCAAATGCATTGTCATCAATCACCAAAACACCATAGGGATAAATATGCCCTTACAATCTCCCCCTTTTTGGTGGATTGATGACAATACGGGATTTGCACAAAAAAGAGTAATGATATAGAATGCAAGTGAGCTCACACCTCTAAAATATAGACAGGCTCCCCCTAGATGTGTGCAAACTAGATGAGTGCTTTGGACTGCACGGCACACATACTAGGATCACGGCTCCCCCTATATTTTAGAGACCAACAACCTAAGCAAGATAAATGAGAACAACATATATGATAGGATAAACATGCAGGCTATAAGATACCGAGGTGCATAAACATAGATAAGAAGATAACTAAGGTAGCATATGTCTTACACCATATGTCGTGAACTAAGGTCTCATAAACAAACCAAGAGAAACGCACAAGAAACCACAAGACTAAAACGAAGCACGACACAAGAAGCAAAACAAGCAAATCCCTACACTCTCTCCCCCTTTGGCAGCGAGACACCAAAAAGGGCAGAGAGAGACACTACGACTCCAGGTGATCATCACATCTCTGCATCTTCATCGTGGGTAGAAAACTGCTCGGCATCGGAGTAGGTCCAGTGACAGTTCTGATGAATCCAGTCCTCCTCTTCAGTGATCTGTCCCTCAGATCCACTGACAACAGTGGCGCCCAGCTGGCGCATGATCTCCTTGTGGCGCGTCCTGGCATTCTTCTCCGCCACATGAGTCATGTACTGACCATGGGACTCCATGCAGAAGAGCTTCTTCATCTTGCGCTTGAGCTTCTGGGCCCATGATGGTTCTGCACTGGAGTGGCCAAGGTCCTCATCGTGGGCAGCAGGAGCATCCTCAGTATCCATGGCAGCAGCCGCAGCAAACGGGCCCCCTGAGGCAGCAGTAGCAGAAGGACCCCCTGTGTGAGGCGCTGTCCAGTTGTCCTTCTTCCTCAGGCGCTTGACCTCATGAGAAACCAAATCTCCAGTTTCTAGCAGCACTCTGGGATAAGTCTGTGCCCAGGCCCTCTCAATGAGCCTCATGATGAAGGGACCATAGATAGGACACTTGCGCTTAGACACGGCAGAGAGGAGTTCAGACCACATGACATGGGAGATATCCAGGCTCTCCAGTGTTGGCTTCCTTCTCATGCTGACATAAAAGGAGCATGTCCACGAGGTAGGAGTGGACCTGATCCAGATTCCCAATGCGAGGGAAGAGAGTCTCACGGAATATGCGATGAAGAATGTCCAGATACGGACACAGCTCATAGGTCTTCTTCTCAGTGACAGGGTGAACCTTCACAGTGCAGTAGGGCCAAAGGGCTTGCTTGTGGATGGAAGTAACATGGCGGTGAGGGCGGAAACCGATAGGAGTCTCAAGCCCGTTATCCACCACATCAAGTAACTCCATGAACGCCCGCCACTTGACAGACAACATCTTGCCATTGGTCATCCAAGTCAGAGCCCTGTCGCCATCTGTTCCAAGATGGACGGTGGCATAGAACTGAGCCACCAAATCCGCATCGAAGTCCTTGTTGAACTGCATGATTTTGAGGATATTCAGCTGAGTGCACATCTGTAGGGCTTCTCCAAAGTACTCTGGGTCTTTCTCCATAGCATCAGTGTCAATGGAGCGAACATCAACAAACAGATTGTTCTTGGCCTTGATCACATCAAAGTAGATGGCAAACTGAAAACGGTTCCAGAACGGGCGGTTGACCAAAGAGGATTCTTGGTCCACTGCATAGGGGTTGCGGTGGCGCTTCTCCCAAAACTCCTTGTTGGTCATCTCAGTCACAGTCTTCCCTTTTGGCTTGTTTGCGGCTCGCTTCGATTGCTGAGGAGGTGGAGGAACACTTGCAGAAGCACTCGCTGGAGGCGGTTAGGTGCTCGAGAAACCACCGGCAGGCTCTGAGGTCCGGTAGCGCTTGGAGGTGGCATGCCCGGGGTTGATACGGCGCCCATGCTGCTCGGAAAGGTCATCACCTGGAGCCAAAAACACAAAAAAAAACGCAAAACAACCAGAAGAAACGAGCATAAGCCAACAAACACAACAGGAATATCGAGGTAAGGCAGGAGAATGATGGAAATTGGCATGCAGCGGTAGTACCGTGACCTGTCCGCGGTAGTACCGCCCAAAGCGGTAGTACCGCTCCAAGGGGAGCGGTAGTACCGCTCCAAGCGGTAGTACCGCTCCAAAGGGAGCGGTAGTACGGCTTGAGGCGGATAAGCAGCAGTTTCAAAGCACGAGGCGGTGAAACAGTGGTATCCTACTACCGTGGACAGATCCGGCACTATCGGCCTACCAAATTCAAAAATAATCCTACCGAACATCAATCTAGAAGATCTAGTTGCCTTCTCCAACCAACTCAAGCCTAGATTTAGCCAAAAATCTAGAGATGCAACCACCATTGCCCCTAAAGCACAAGAACTAAAAGCAAGACCAAAGAGAGAAGGAACGGGGGCAATACCGGCATCCATGGCACGAGGACGAGGTGGGGATTGACTCCACGGAAGGAAATGGAGAGGAACGCCCCAGAGGAGGAGATCCACCGGAGCTCTTCCGCGGCTGAACGGTGCTGGAGAGAGGGAGAGGCACGAGGGGGCGAGCGATTGGGTATGGGGGAGAAGAAACCTCCCCCTGCCCCGATAAAAACCCCTGGCCCCGCCCCGCAGCGGTAGTACCACGCCGGGGAGCGGTAGTACCGCTTATCAGCGGTAGTGCCGCTCGCCAGCAGCGGCAGTACCGCCCAGCACAACGCAGCAACAAGACAACATGGCTTAGCTCAAAAAGAAAACAGCAAGAGAACACACCAACAAAAAGGCCAAGAAACCCCTCTACAAGAGAGGGCGGTGGCCGAAGCCACCTATGTTTGAGTCAAGAGGTATGGCGCCGCGAAGATTTATCCTTGGGCCCATGACCAAAACTCGTCTTTTGAGCACACGTACCATCACAACGGCTAGAGTGAAAGACTTGATCAATTTATGCATAATGGGGGGAGGGAGAGTTCATTGAGAGAACACCACTCCCCCTATGTCCATGCCTACACCTAAACTAGACAACAAATTGAGCGTGGTAGGGTGTGTACGGGTTCAAGCAACATTGCTCGAATCAATGATATTTAGCTCATGCCTTAACTCGCGAAATCTTGCTTCATCCAAGGGCTTCGTGAAGATATCTGCAAGGTTATCATGAGTGTTGACGTAGTTGAGCTCGATCTCTCCTCGCCTAATGTGATCCCGGATGAAGTGATACCGGATCTCAATATGCTTTGTCTTGAAGTGTTGCACCGGGTTGAGAGAGATCTTGATGGCACTTTCATTGTCACACCAAAGAGGCACTTTGTCACAAGTGACACCATAATCCTTTAAAGTTTGCCTCATCCATAAGAGTTGTGCACAACAACTACCGGCCGCCACATACTCCGCTTCGGTGGACGAGAGAGACACACAACTTTGCTTTTTGGAAGACCAACTTATCAAAGAGCAACCAAGGAATTGGCACCCTCCGGAGGTGGACTTCCTATCCACTTTGTCTCCCGCCCAATCGGAATCCGAGTACCCTACAAGCTTGAAGTTTGATCCTCTTGGGTACCATAAGCCAAAGTTTGGGGTATGAGCCAAATATCGAAAGATTCGTTTGACCGCCACATAGTGACTTTCCTTAGGTGCGGCTTGAAACCATGCACAAATTCGCACACTCAACATGATGTCTGGTCTAGATGCACAAAGGTAAAGCAAGGAGCCAATCATGGAACGATATACCTTTTGATCCACCACTTTACCATTTGGATCTAAGTCAAGTTGGCACTTGGTGGGCATTGGAGTGGAAGCCGGCTTGACGTCACTTAGCTTGAATCTTTTGAGCATGTCTTGAGTGTATTTGGATTGATTGATGAAGGTTCCTTCTCTTCTTTGCTTCACTTCGAACCCTAGAAAGAACTTCAACTCCCCCATGGATGACATCTCGAATTTTGAGGTCATGAGAGCGGCAAATTCCTCATTGAAAGCTTTGTTAGGAGAACCAAAGATAATATCATCAACATATAATTGGCACACAAACAACTCCCCTTTGACCTTCTTAGTAAAAAGAGTGGGGTCGATTATCCCAACTTCAAACCCACGGTCTTGTAACAACTCGGCAAGGTGGTCATACCACGCACGTGGGGCTTGTTTAAGGCCATAGAGTGCCTTATCGAGTTGATAAACATGATCGGGAAAGTAGGGATCCTCGAACCCGGGGGGTTGCTTGACATACACCAATTCACTAATGGGACCATTAAGAAAAGCACTCTTCGCATCCATTTGATGTAACTTGAAGTTATGATGAGAAGCATATGCAATCAACATGCGAATGGATTCAAGACGAGCAACGGGAGCAAAGGTTTCACCGTAGTCGATACCCTCGACTTGGGAGTAGCCTTGTGCTACCAAACGAGCCTTGTTGCGAATGATAATCCCATGGGCATCTTGCTTGTTCTTGAATATCCACTTGGTTCCAATGACATTGTGGTTCCCCGTTGGCCTTGGCACCAATCTCCACACTTTGTTGCGCTCGAAGTTGTTGAGTTCTTCATGCATGGCATTGAGCCAATCCGGATCTTCTAGCGCCTCATACACCTTGAGAGGTTCCACACAAGAGACAAACGCGTGATGCTCACAATAATTTGCTAATTGTCTACGAGTGCTTACCCCCTTTCTTAAGCTTCCAAGCACATTCGTCATGAGATGATCCTTGGTGGAGAGCTTGGAAGCAACCTTGGCGGCACGACGCTCTAATTCCTCCTCGGTGGTGAGTTGAGGGGCGGTTACTTGATCATCTTGAGCGTCGTCATGAACTTGTTCTTGGTCTTGAACTTGCTCGGGGGAGAGAACTTGACCTTGGGCATCCCTTGGTGTATCAACACCGTCTTGAGTATGATCTTGCCCTTGGTCTTGTCCATGAGGTTGAGGGCCTTCACTTTGTTCTTCGGAAGCGTGTGGGCCTTGGGTTGGTGATGGCTCCACAAGAGTGGAGCATTGTCCTTCTCCTTCGGCCACAAGGGGTTCCTCAATGGGAAGGATGAAACCAACACCCATTCTTCTTATGGCTTGAGGAGGAATTTCATCACCTACATCACAAGTGCCACTTTGCTCCACTTGGGAGCCGTTATTCTCATCAAACTCCACGTTACACGTCTCCTCAATAAGTCCCGTGGACTTATTGAGGACACGGTAAGCATGAGAGTTTGTAGCATAACCAACAAATATGCCCTCATGAGCTCTAGCCTCAAATTTAGACAACCGAACACCTTTCTTGAGAATGAAACACTTACACCCGAATACTCGGAAGTACTTGAGGTTGGGCTTGTTACCGGTGAGTATCTCATATGGAGTCTTGTTCAAGCCCTTGCGGAGGTAGAGACGATTGGATGCATGACACGCGGTGTTGATGGCTTCGGCCCAAAAGTTGTACGGGGACTTGAACTCTGCCATCATGGTCCTTGCCGCATCCATCAACGTCCAGTTCTTTCTCTCCGCAACACCGTTTTGTTGAGGGGTGTATGGTGCGGAATATTGATGCTTGATTCCCTCATCACTAAGAAATTCATCCAAGGTGTAGTTCTTGAACTCGGTGCCGTTGTCACTTCTTATTGTCAAGATCTTTGCATTGTGTTGACGTTGTGCTTCATTTGCAAAGTCAATGACGGTTTGTTGGGTCTCGCTCTTCCTCTTGAAGAAATACACCCACGTATACCTTGAGTAGTCATCCACAATCACCAAGCAATACTTCCTACCTCCAAGACTATCGAAGGATGGAGGCCCTGTTGGGGAACGCAGTAATTTCAAAAATTTTCCTACGCACACGCAAGATCATGGTGATGCACAGCAACGAGAGGGGAGAGTGTTGTCTACGTACCAACGCAGACCGACTGCGGAAGCGATCACACAACGTAGAGGAAGTAGTCGTACGTCTTCTTCCCGATCGACCGATCCAAGCACCGTTACTCCGGCACCTCCGAGTTCTTAGCACATGTTCAGCTCGATGACGTTCCTCGGGCTCCGATCCAGCAAAGCGTCGAGGAAGAGTTTCGTCAGCACGACGGCGTGATGACGATCTTGATGTACTACCGACGCAGGGCTTCGCCTAAGCACTACAACGGTACGATCGAGGTGGAATTTGGTGGCAGGGGGCACCGCACACGGCTAAGGAACGATCTCAAGGATCAAGTTGTGTGTCTATGGGGTGCCCCCTGCCCCCGTATATAAAGGCCAGGGGCAAGGGGGTCGGCCGGCTAGGAGGGAGGCGCAGGGAGGAGTCCCACTCCTACCGGGAGTAGGACTCCTTCCCCCAAATCCTATTCCTAGTAGGACTCTTCGGGAGAAAGAGAAAGAGAGGGGGGCCGGCCCCTTCTCCTAGTCCTAATAGGACTAGAGAAGGGGGGTTCGGCCGGCTAGCATGTGGGCTGCCCCTTCTCCCTTTTTCACTAAGGCCCAATAGGCCCATTTGCCTCCCGGGGGGTTCCGGTAACCCTCCCGGTAATCCGGTAAAATCCCGATTTCACCCGGAACACTTCCGGTGCCCAAACATAGGCTTCCAATATATAAATCTTTACGTCTCGACCATTTCGAGACTCCTCGTCATGTCCGTGATCTCATCCGGGACTCCGAACAACCTTCGGTACATCAAAATGCATAAACTCATAATAACTGTCATCGTAACGTTAAGCGTGCGGACCCTACGGTTCGAGAACAATGTAGACATGACCGAGACACGTCTCCGGTCAATAACCAATAGCGGGACCTGGATGCCCATATTGGCTCCTACATATTCTATGAAGATCTTTATCGGTCAGACCGCATAACAACATACGTTGTTCCCTTTGTCATCGGTATGTTTACTTGCCCGAGATTCGATCGTCGGTATCCAATACCTAGTTCAATCTCGTTACCGGCAAGTCTCTTTACTCGTTCCGTAATACATCATCTCACAACTAACTTATTAGTTGCAGTGCTTGCAAGGCTTATGTGATGTGCATTACCGAGAGGGCCCAGAGATACCTCTCCGACAATCGGAGTGACAAACCCTAATCTCGAAATACGCCAACCCAACATCTACCATTGGAGACACCTGTAGTACTCCTTTATAATCACCCAGTTATGTTGTGACGTTTGGTAGTACCCAAAGTGTTCCTCCGGTAAACGGGAGTTGCATAATCTCATAGTTATAGGAACATGTATAAGTCATGAAGAAAGCAATAGCAACATACTAAACGATCGGGTGCTAAGCTAATGGAATGGGTCATGTCAATCAGATCATTCTACTAATGATGTGACCTCATTAATCAAATAACAACTCCTTGTTCATGGTTAGGAAACATAACCATCTTTGATTAACGAGCTAGTCAAGTAGAGGCATACTAGTGACACTCTGTTGGTCTATGTATTCACACATGTATTATGTTTCCGGTTAATACAATTCTAGCATGAATAATAAACATTTATCATGATGTAAGGAAATAAATAATAACTTTATTATTGCCTCTAGGGCATATTTCCTTCAGTCTCCCACTTGCACTAGAGTCAATAATCTAGATAACACTGTAATGATTCTAACACCCATGGAGCCTTGGTGCTGATCATGTTTTGCTCGTGGAAGAGGCTTAGTCAACGGGTCTGCAACATTCAGATCCGTATGTATCTTGCAAATCTCTATGTCTCCCACCTGGACTAAATCCCGGATGGAGTTGAAGCGTCTCTTGATGTGTTTGGTTCTTTTGTGAAATCTGGATTCCTTTGCCAAGGCAATTGCACCAGTATTGTCACAGAAGTTTTTCATTGGACCCGATGCACTAGGTATGACACCTAGATCGGATATGAACTCCTTCATCCAGACTCCTTCGTTTGCTGCTTCCGAAGCAGCTATGTACTCCGCTTCACATGTAGATCCCGCTACGACGCTTTGTTTAGAACTGCACCAACTGACAGCTCCACCGTTTAAAGTAAACACGTATCCGGTTTGCGATTTAGAATCGTCCGGATCAGTGTCAAAGCTTGCATCAACGTAACCTCTTACGGTGAGCTCTTTGTCACCTCCATATACGAGAAACATATCCTTAGTCCTTTTCAGGTATTTCAGGATGTTCTTGACCGCTGTCCAGTGATCCATTCCTGGATTACTTTGGTACCTCCCTGCTAAACTTATAGCAAGGCACACATCAGGTCTGGTACACAGCATTGCATACATGATAGAGCCTATGGCTGAAGCATAGGGAACATCTTTCATTTTCTCTCTATCTTCTGCAGTGGTCGGGCATTGAGTCTTACTCAACTTCACACCTTGTAGCACAGGCAAGAACCCTTTCTTTGCTTGATCCATCTTGAACTTTTTCAAAATTTTGTCAAGGTATGTGCATTGTGAAAGTCCAATTAAGCGTTTTGATCTATCTCTATAGATCTTTATGCCTAATATGTATGCAGCTTCCCCGAGGTCTTTCATCGAAAAACTTTTATTCAAGTATCCCTTTATGCTATCCAGAAATTCTATATCATTTCCAATTAGCAATATGTCATCCACATATAATATCAGAAATGCTACAGAGCTCCCACTCACTTTCTTGTAAATACAGGCTTCTCCAAAAGTCTGTATAAAGCCAAATGCTTTGATCACACTATCAAAGCGTTTATTCCAACTCCGAGATGCTTGCACCAGTCCATAAATGGATCGCTGGAGTTTGCATACTTTGTTAGCTCCTTTTGGATCGACAAAACCTTCTGGTTGTACCATATACAACTCTTCTTCCAGAAATCCATTCAGGAATGCAGTTTTGACATCCATCTGCCATATTTCATAATCATAAAATGCGGCAATTGCTAACATAATTCTGACGGACTTAAGCATCGCTACGGGTGAGAAAGTCTCATCGTAGTCAACCCCTTGAACTTGTCGAAAACCTTTTGCGACAAGTCGAGCTTTATAGACAGTTACATTACCGTCAGCGTCAGTCTTTTTCTTGAAGATCCATTTATTCTCAATTGCTTGCCGATCATCGGGCAAGTCAACCAAAGTCCATACTTTGTTCTCATACATGGATCCCATCTCAGATTTCATGGCCTCAAGCCACTTTGCGGAATCTGGGCTCACCATCGCTTCTTCATAGTTCGTAGGTTCATCATGATCTAGCATCATGACTTCCAGAACTGGATTACCGTACCACTCTGGTGCGGATCTCACTCTGGTTGATCTACGTGGTTCAGTAGTATCTTGATCTGAAGCTTCATGATCATCATCATTAGCTTCCTCACTGATTGGTATAGGTGTCGCAGAAACAGTTTTCTGTGATGTACTACTTTCCAATAAGGGAGCAGGTACAGTTACCTCATCAAGTTCTACTTTCCTCCCACTCACTTCTTTTGAGAGAAACTCCTTCTCTAGAAATGATCCATTCTTAGCAACGAATGTCTTGCCTTCGGATCTGTGATAGAAGGTATACCCAACAGTTTCCTTTGGGTATCCTATGAAGACACATTTCTCCGCTTTGGGTTCGAGCTTATCAGGTTGAAGCTTTTTCACATAAGCATCGCAGCCCCAAACTTTAAGAAACGACAACTTTGGTTTCTTGCCAAACCATAGTTCATAAGGCGTCATCTCAACGGATTTTGATGGTGCCCTATTTAACGTGAATGCGGCCGTCTCTAAAGCATAACCCCAAAACGATAGCGGTAAATCAGTAAGAGACATCATAGATTGCACCATATCTAGTAAAGTACGATTACGACGTTCGGACACACCATTACGCTGTGGTGTTCCGGGTGGCGTGAGTTGCGAAACTATTCCACAATTTTTCAAATGTACACCAAACTCGTAACTCAAATATTCTCCTCCACGATCAGATCGTAGAAATTTTATTTTCTTGTTACGATGATTTTCAACTTCCCTCTGAAATTCCTTGAACTTTTCAAATGTTTCAGACTTATGTTTCATTAAGTAGATATACCCATATCTACTTAAATCATCTGTGAAGGTGAGAAAATAACGATATCCGCCATGAGCCTCAATATTCATCGGACCACATACATCGGTATGTATGATTTCCAACAAATCTGTTGCTCTCTCCATAGTACCAGAGAACGGTGTTTTAGTCATCTTGCCTATGAGGCACGGTTCGCAAGTACCAAGTGATTCATAATCAAGTGGTTCCAAAAGCCCATCAGTATGGAGTTTCTTCATGCGCTTTACACCGATATGACCTAAACGGCAGTGCCACAAATAAGTTGCACTATCATCATTAACTTTGCATCTTTTGGCTTCTACATTATGAATATGTGTGTTACTATCTTCGAGATTCAACAAGAATAGACCACTCTTCAAAGGTGCATGACCATAAAAGATATTATTCATATAAATAGAACAACCATTATTCTCTGATTTAAATGAATAACCGTCTCGCATTAAACAAGATCCAGATATAATGTTCATGCTCAACGCTGGCACCAAATAACAATTATTTAGGTCTAATATTAATCCCGAAGGTAGATGTAGAGGTAGCGTGCCGACCGCGATCACATCGACTTTGGAACCGTTTCCGACGCGCATCGTCACCTCGTCCTTTGCTAGTGTCCGCTTATTCCGTAGTCCCTGTTTCGAGTTGCAAATATTAGCAACAGAACCAGTATCAAATACCCAGGTGCTACTGCGAGCTCTAGTAAGGTACACATCAATAACATGTATATCACATATACCTTTGCTCACTTTTCCATCCTTCTTATCCGCCAAATACTTGGGGCAGTTCCGCTTCCAGTGACCAGTCTGCTTGCAGTAGAAGCACTCAGTTTCAGGCTTAGGTCCAGACTTGGGTTTCTTCTCCTGAGCAGCAACTTGCTTGCTGTTCTTCTTGAAGTTTCCCTTCTTCTTCCCTTTGCCCTTTTTCTTGAAACTAGTGGTCTTGCTAACCATCAACACTTGATGCTCCTTTTTGATTTCTACCTCCGCAGCTTTCAGCATTGCGAAGAGCTCGGGAATAGTCTTGTTCATCCCTTGCATATTATAGTTCATCACGAAGCTCTTGTAGCTTGGTGGTAGTGATTGGAGAATTCTGTCAATGACGCAATCATCTGGAAGATTAACTCCCATCTGAATCAAGTGATTATTATACCCAGACATTTTGAGTATATGCTCACTGACAGAACTGTTCTCCTCCATCTTATAGCTATAGAACTTATTGGAGACTTCATATCTCTCAATTCGGGCATTTTCTTGAAATATTAACTTCAACTCCTGGAACATCTCATATGCTCCATGACGTTCAAAACGTCGTTGAAGTCCCGATTCTAAGCCGTAAAGCATGGCACACTGAACTATCGAGTAGTCATCAGCTTTGCTCTGCCAGACGTTCATAACATCTGGCGTTGCTCCAGCAGCAGGCCTGTCACCCAGCGGTGCTTCCAGGACGTAATTCTTCTGTGCAGCAATGAGGATAATCCTCAGGTTACGGACCCAGTCCGTGTAATTTCTACCATCATCTTTCAACTTTGCTTTCTCAAGGAACGCATTAAAATTCAACGGAACAATAGCACGAGCCATCTATCTACAAGCAACATAAACAAGCAAGATACTATCAGGTACTAAGTTCATGATAAGTTTAAGTTCAGTTAATCAAATTACTTAGGAACTCCCACTTAGATAGACATCCCTCTAATCCTCTAAGTGATCACGTGATCCAAATCAACTAAACCATAACCGATCATCACGTGAGATGGAGTAGTTTTCAATGGTGAACATCGTCATGTTGATCATATCTACTATATGATTCACGCTCGACCTTTCGGTCTCTGTGTTCCGAGGCCATATCTGCATATGCTAGGCTCGTCAAGTATAACCTGAGTATTCTGCGTGTGCAAAACTGGCTTGCACCCGTTGTAGATGGACGTAGAGCTTATCACACCCGATCATCACGTGGTGTCTGGGCACGACAAACTTTGGCAACGGTGCATACTCAGGGAGAACACTTCTTGATAATTTAATGAGAGATCATCTTATAATGCTACCGTCAATCAAAGCAAGATAAGATGCATAAAAGGATAAACATCACATGCAATCAATATAAGTGATATGATATGGCCATCATCGTCTTGTGCTTGTGATCTCCATCTCCGAAGCACCGTCATGATCGCCATCGTCACCGGCGCGACACCTTGATCTCCATCGTAGCATCGTTGTCGTCTCGCCAATCTTATGCTTCCACGACTATTACTACCGTTCAGTAATCTAGTAAAGCATTACATCGCGATTGCATTGCATACAATAAAGCGACAACCATATGGCTCCTGCCAGTTGCCGATAACTTAGTTACAAAACATGATCATCTCATACAATAAAATCAGCATCATGCCTTGACCATATCACATCACAACATACCCTGCAAAAACAAGTTAGACGTCCTCTACTTTGTTGTTGCAAGTTTTACGTGGCTGCTACGGGCTCAAGTAAGAACTCATCTCACCTACGCATCAAAACCACAACGATAGTTCGTCAAATAGACTCCGTTTTAACCTTCTCAAGGACCGGGCGTAGTCACACTTGGTTCAACTAAAGTTGGAGAGACAGTCTTCCGCAAGCCATCTATGTGCAAAGCACGTCGAGGGAACCGGTCTCGCGTAAGAGTACGCGTAAGGTTGGTCCGGATCGTCTCAACCAACAATACCGCCGAACCAAAGTATGACATGCTGGTAGGCAGTATGACTTGTATCGCCCACAACTCACTTGTGTTCTACTCGTGCATATAACATCAAACCATAAAACCTAGGCTCGGATGCCACTGTTGGGGAACGCAGTAATTTCAAAAAATTTCCTACGCACACGCAAGATCATGGTGATGCACAGCAACGAGAGGGGAGAGTGTTGTCTACGTACCAACGCAGACCGACTGCGGAAGCGATCACACAACGTAGAGGAAGTAGTCGTACGTCTTCCCGATCCGACCGATCCAAGCACCGTTACTCCGGCACCTCCTCATTGAAAGCTTTGTTAGGAGAACCAAAGATAATATCATCAACATATAATTGGCACACAAACAACTCCCCTTTGACCTTCTTAGTAAAAAGAGTGGGGTCGATTATCCCAACTTCAAACCCACGGTCTTGTAACAACTCGGCAAGGTGGTCATACCACGCACGTGGGGCTTGTTTAAGGCCATAGAGTGCCTTATCGAGTTGATAAACATGATCGGGAAAGTAGGGATCCTCGAACCCGGGGGGTTGCTTGACATACACCAATTCACTAATGGGACCATTAAGAAAAGCACTCTTCGCATCCATTTGATGTAACTTGAAGTTATGATGAGAAGCATATGCAATCAACATGCGAATGGATTCAAGACGAGCAACGGGAGCAAAGGTTTCACCGTAGTCGATACCCTCGACTTGGGAGTAGCCTTGTGCTACCAAACGAGCCTTGTTGCGAATGATAATCCCATGGGCATCTTGCTTGTTCTTGAATATCCACTTGGTTCCAATGACATTGTGGTTCCCCGTTGGCCTTGGCACCAATCTCCACACTTTGTTGCGCTCGAAGTTGTTGAGTTCTTCATGCATGGCATTGAGCCAATCCGGATCTTCTAGCGCCTCATACACCTTGAGAGGTTCCACACAAGAGACAAACGCGTGATGCTCACAATAATTTGCTAATTGTCTACGAGTGCTTACCCCCTTTCTTAAGCTTCCAAGCACATTCGTCATGAGATGATCCTTGGTGGAGAGCTTGGAAGCAACCTTGGCGGCACGACGCTCTAATTCCTCCTCGGTGGTGAGTTGAGGGGCGGTTACTTGATCATCTTGAGCGTCGTCATGAACTTGTTCTTGGTCTTGAACTTGCTCGGGGGAGAGAACTTGACCTTGGGCATCCCTTGGTGTATCAACACCGTCTTGAGTATGATCTTGCCCTTGGTCTTGTCCATGAGTTTGAGGGCCTTCACTTTGTTCTTCGGAAGCGTGTGGGCCTTGGGTTGGTGATGGCTCCACAAGAGTGGAGCATTGTCCTTCTCCTTCGGCCACAAGGGGTTCCTCAATGGGAAGGATGAAACCAACACCCATTCTTCTTATGGCTTGAGGAGGAATTTCATCACCTACATCACAAGTGCCACTTTGCTCCACTTGGGAGCCGTTATTCTCATCAAACTCCACGTTACACGTCTCCTCAATAAGTCCCGTGGACTTATTGAGGACACGGTAAGCATGAGAGTTTGTAGCATAACCAACAAATATGCCCTCATGAGCTCTAGCCTCAAATTTAGACAACCGAACACCTTTCTTGAGAATGAAACACTTACACCCGAATACTCGGAAGTACTTGAGGTTGGGCTTGTTACCGGTGAGTATCTCATATGGAGTCTTGTTCAAGCCCTTGCGGAGGTAGAGACGATTGGATGCATGACACGCGGTGTTGATGGCTTCGGCCCAAAAGTTGTACGGGGACTTGAACTCTGCCATCATGGTCCTTGCCGCATCCATCAACGTCCGGTTCTTTCTCTCCGCAACACCGTTTTGTTGAGGGGTGTATGGTGCGGAATATTGATGCTTGATTCCCTCATCACTAAGAAATTCATCCAAGGTGTAGTTCTTGAACTCGGTGCCGTTGTCACTTCTTATTGTCAAGATCTTTGCATTGTGTTGACGTTGTGCTTCATTTGCAAAGTCAATGACGGTTTGTTGGGTCTCGCTCTTCCTCTTGAAGAAATACACCCACGTATACCTTGAGTAGTCATCCACAATCACCAAGCAATACTTCCTACCTCCAAGACTATCGAAGGATGGAGGCCCTGTTGGGGAACGCAGTAATTTCAAAAAATTTCCTACGCACACGCAAGATCATGGTGATGCACAGCAACGAGAGGGGAGAGTGTTGTCTACGTACCAACGCAGACCGACTGCGGAAGCGATCACACAACGTAGAGGAAGTAGTCGTACGTCTTCTTCCCGATCGACCGATCCAAGCACCGTTACTCCGGCACCTCCGAGTTCTTAGCACACGTTCAGCTCGATGACGTTCCTCGGGCTCCGATCCAGCAAAGCGTCGAGGAAGAGTTTCGTCAGCACGACGGCGTGATGACGATCTTGATGTACTACCGACGCAGGGCTTCGCCTAAGCACTACAACGGTACGATCGAGGTGGAATTTGGTGGCAGGGGGCACCGCACACGGCTAAGGAACGATCTCAAGGATCAAGTTGTGTGTCTATGGGGTGCCCCCTGCCCCCGTATATAAAGGCCAGGGGCAAGGGGGTCGGCCGGCTAGGAGGGAGGCGCAGGGAGGAGTCCCACTCCTACCGGGAGTAGGACTCCTTCCCCCAAATCCTATTCCTAGTAGGACTCTTCGGGAGAAAGAGAAAGAGAGGGGGGCCGGCCCCTTCTCCTAGTCCTAATAGGACTAGAGAAGGGGGGTTCGGCCGGCTAGCATGTGGGCTGCCCCTTCTCCCTTTTTCACTAAGGCCCAATAGGCCCATTTGCCTCCCGGGGGGTTCCGGTAACCCTCCCGGTAATCCGGTAAAATCCCGATTTCACCCGGAACACTTCCGGTGCCCAAACATAGGCTTCCAATATATAAATCTTTACGTCTCGACCATTTCGAGACTCCTCGTCATGTCCGTGATCTCATCCGGGACTCCGAACAACCTTCGGTACATCAAAATGCATAAACTCATAATAACTGTCATCATAACGTTAAGCGTGCGGACCCTACGGTTCGAGAACAATGTAGACATGACCGAGACACGTCTCCGGTCAATAACCAATAGCGGGACCTGGATGCCCATATTGGCTCCTACATATTCTACGAAGATCTTTATCGGTCAGACCGCATAACAACATACGTTGTTCCCTTTGTCATCGGTATGTTTACTTGCCCGAGATTCGATCGTCGGTATCCAATACCTAGTTCAATCTCGTTACCGGCAAGTCTCTTTACTCGTTCCGTAATACATCATCTCACAACTAACTTATTAGTTGCAGTGCTTGCAAGGCTTATGTGATGTGCATTACCGAGAGGGCCCAGAGATACCTCTCCGACAATCGGAGTGACAAACCCCAATCTCGAAATACGCCAACCCAACATCTACCATTGGAGACACCTGTAGTACTCCTTTATAATCACCCAGTTATGTTGTGACGTTTGGTAGTACCCAAAGTGTTCCTCCGGTAAACGGGAGTTGCATAATCTCATAGTTATAGGAACATGTATAAGTCATGAAGAAAGCAATAGCAACATACTAAACGATCGGGTGCTAAGCTAATGGAATGGGTCATGTCAATCAGATCATTCTACTAATGATGTGACCTCGTTAATCAAATAACAACTCCTCGTTCATGGTTAGGAAACATAACCATCTTTGATTAACGAGCTAGTCAAGTAGAGGCATACTAGTGACACTCTGTTGGTCTATGTATTCACACATGTATTATGTTTCCGGTTAATACAATTCTAGCATGAATAATAAACATTTATCATGATGTAAGGAAATAAATAATAACTTTATTATTGCCTCTAGGGCATATTTCCTTCAGGCCCAAAGAGATCCATGTGAAGGAGCTCCAAAGGCCTCTTTGAATAAATGATAGTCGTGGGAGGGTGAGCCTTCTCATGTAGCTTTCCTTCGATACAGGCACTGCAAGCACGATCTTTGGCAAAGCTAACATTCGTTAGTCCACGGACATGGTCCCCCTTTAGGAGACTTTGCAAAGATCTCATATTGACATGGGCTAAACGGCGATGCCAAAGCCATCCCACATCAACTTTAGCCATTAGGCATGTCGCGGTCTTAGTGGGTCGCTCCGAAAAGTTAATCACATATAGACCGTTCTCGACATGCCCAACAAAGGCTACTTTAAGAGTCTTGCTCCACAAGAGGGCCACGGTATCGATATCAAAGAAAGTGGCAAAGCCCATGATTGCAAGTTGACGAACGGAAAGTAAATTGTATGCAAGGGACTCAACAAGCATGACCTTCTCGATCGTGAGATCATGAGAGATGACCACCTTGCCAAGTCCCAATACCTTAGAAGATGAGGCGTCACCCCACTCAACATTGGTGGGCATAGATGGAGCCTTGTGCACGTCCACCACCAAGTCCTTGCTTCCGGTCATATGATTTGTAGCTCCGCTATCGAGCAACCATGATCCACCACCGGAAGTAAACACCTACAAGAGATCAATGCTTGGTTTTAGGTACCCATTTTGTAATGGGTCCTTTGATGTTAGTAACAAGGGTCTTAGGAACCCAAATAGACCATTCAATGTACTCATGAAGAGAACCAACAAATTTGGCATAAACATGCCCATCACTAGCACGGCACAACACATAAGAAGGATTAGAATCGCTGGCTTTGTTGGGTGAGGTGACATTGCCCTTCTTGACTTTGTTCTTCTTCTTCTCCTCGGGGACACTCCCTCCCGCCCTCACAAAGGTTTGCATGAGGGGAGGAGGTCGTTTGGTCTTGTCATTCTTCTTCTTGTTTTTGGAGTCGGGGACGTACCCAACCCCTTCCTTCGCCACACCTCCCTTTTGGTTGATCAAGAGATCATTGAGGTTCTTATTGCCTTGTATGCAAGTCGCAAGGCCTCTCTTAAGTTGCTCCTTCAACTTAGCATTTTCCTCAACAAGATGTATATGCTCACAACACGGGTTAGTAGCATTTGCATTATCAATTAAAACCATATGAGGAAAAGTTGCTTTCTCCTTAGTTAGCTTCACTTGGAGTTGATCATGAGACTCCTTGATACTAGCGTGAATACCCTTCAAGGCCTTGTGGGCCTTGTCAAGTATATCAAACTCCTCTTTGAGTCTAGCAAGATCAACTCCGAGTTTGGCTTTCTCGGAATTTAGCACACGAGAAACAACGAGGGCATGATCATAATCTTTCTCTAGCTTAGCATGATCACCGTTGTATGACTCCTCAAGAGCCAAACGAAGACCACGCTCTTCCTCAAGAGCATTGGAAAGATCCGAAATCTCATCGGCATAGTCACGACTATGCCCTTCCATCTTTGAGATGGTGTCTTCGTGAGCCTCGATCATGTCATTGGCCTCACCAAGTTGTTCCAAAAGAGCAACAAAGTGCTTCTTGGATTTTCCCTTGAGTTTTCCCATAAATGCCTCAAACTCGTTAGCCTCCACACTAGCTCCCTCAACTTCATTAATGCTATCCGATGGGGGAGGATGATTAATGATGGTAGTTTTTGTAACGCCCCAAGACCGATGTGCCAGGTGTCGTGCAGTTATTCGATGTTGTTGCGTTGTCATGTGCTTGCGTGTTGCATCATGTTGCGTCATCATGTGCATTGCATCATGTCATCATGTCATAATCTTTTGCATCTCAACTAAATAAATTGCATGGATCTTTGGTCCATTTAAACCGAGGGAATTCACATGGTGATTCTCTTTACAACATATTCTCTCGATATTTAGAGAGCTATATTAAATATTCCAATAATTTGGAGTCACCCATAAACACACTTGCAAATATCCCAATGCCTTTTATTATTTCTTCTCTTGGCCTCTAACTTTGTCACATGCCCTTTCATCATTTTCCGGAGCTCCACCTAATTTCTCAACATTTTTGGACTCTTCTAAATCCTAGTCCTTGTTCAAACCTTTTTAATTAAATTCAAATGACTTTGAATTTAATTCTTGCAAAAATGCCCACTCCATTTTCTTGGGACATGCGCATTTATGCGAGTCCAGGGAATCTATTCCCGTGCTCAAATTCTTCCTCTAACATTCTCTTTTCTCTTTTCCTTTCTCTTATTGTTCTTTGTTTTTGTAAAGAGAATATTTAAGAAGGGAGGAGAGAGGAGCCAGCCCAGCTGCAGCCTCAGGCCGGCCGGCCCAAGGCCCATCTCCCCCGTTCCTAACCCTAGGCTAGCGAGGCCCAGTCGCAGTCCTCCCTCCCCTCTCGATCCTTCTCCTCCTCGTTCCCTCCTCACACCGCCAGATCCTCTCGCCCGATCCCCATCTCTCCCTCGATCCCTTTCTCTCCCTCGCGCTGCACCTCTCTCCCCGATTCCCTCGATCCCATCTCTCCCGTGCGCCGAGCCACCTCTCCTCTCGATCTCTTCCTCGCTGCCAGCCCGCGACCTCCGCTGCCCCGCAAGCACCACCAACCTCCGTCGCCGCTCAGTCCGAGAGCCCCGCGCACCCTGCCTCAGCGCCGCCCTTCTCCATGGCCACTGCCGGCCGAGCTCAAAGCTCCGCCCCGGAGCTGCTCCGCCCCGAGGCCCTGGCCTCGACCTCCTGGGCTTCTTCCTCGTTGACCGCGCCACCGGAGCCCTGCATCGCGCCAAGCGTTGCCGGCGCCCCCAAGTCCACGTCGCCGACCTCCTCCATGGCCCTCCTCCTCCGGCCTCCTCGTCGTCCTGCCATGGACGCCGAGCTCGAAGCTCCGGCCGACCCTGCTCCATGACCTTGGTCGTGCAGTCCCTCTCCTGGAGCCGCTCACTGCTGTGGCTTTTCATCGAGGCGCCCGCTCGCCCGCCTCTCGCGTTGACCGCGGGCGTCGCCCTGCATCGCCAGCAGCAAGCCGCCGCCATTTGCCCTCCATGACCAACGCCTCCTCTATCTCCCCGTTGCTGCCTCGCGACCCCGGCTCCACCGGCGAAGCCCGACACCGCAGGCGCACCAAGGGCGCCTCCCGTGGCTGCTGTTGCCTGCTGCTGCGCTTCTCCTTCTCCCAGGCGCCGTCGCCGTCCAAGACTAGCAGCACGAGGATGAGCCCCTGCCTCTGCCTCCTGCCGAGTTCGGGTGGTCCCTGTTCAAGCCGCCTATGACAAGTGCTTCTCCGTGGCTTCGTGTTGGACCGCCAAGACCGTCAAGACCACAGGCGCCCGAATGACTACAAAGTTTTGCGTCAAGTACCACGCCGTCGGTGTCCCTTCAAGTGTGATGTTGGAACATGCATGACTACGCGGATTCGCCAAGTACCACGACGCCCGGAGCTCTCGAATCCATCAAGTTCGACTACCACACCGGAACGCCGAGTACATGGATATGCCAAGTACTCCTTTGAGTTGACGAGGCCGGCAAGTTCGAGGACCCCAAGTACCCCTTCGAAACGTGTTCCTCTACCGTCGTCTCCGGAAATGCCAAGTACCCCTACGCACGAAGACGCCAAGTCCGTTTCGGGATTCATCAAGTACCGCTACCGATATGGCTCGAACGTCTACGAAATGTGTACCACTACCGTCACGAGTACCTCTACGTCGTCATGTACCCCTACTTCCCACGACGACCCCGTGAACAACTACTTCCCCGTCGACACGTGTACCCCTACCGCCGATCTCGATCCGTTTCGATAATGCTCGCTTCAAAGGTATAACCGCCGGAACGATGCCCGTGAATGAATGCATGTTGTATGAGATGCACCCTTGTTCGATAACGTCGCCCCTCTTTTGCCTTGCCACCGACATGTGGGAACTCGGTATCCGAGAGTACCCCCACCTTCTATCGCTTGTCACGCTCCCGCCGCACTTCCTTTTGCACCGGGATCTGAATCGAGTTACCGGAACCGATATGTTGCCGTGGCATCATTTTCGGATTCGTTGCCGTGACACCCCTTTTTCCTTCCACCACGGTGACAATGCTTCATAATGCTCTTATCAACATTTTGCATAAAAATTGCTTAAAGCTTGTTCATGTCATCCGCATCATGATAACAACAATTAAAATTGTTTAAATTGATGTTTGGTTAAATTTGCTTAAATGCCATGCTAAAATGATTTAATTCATAACTTAATAACCGTAACTCCGATTTTAATAAAATTTTATATGTAAATGGGGTAGAATTTTGCCTAGTTTATCATGGTGACCTTACTTTGCATGTTAAACAACTCTAAAATTGTGTTTAGGGCAGATCAGTACCAAATCTAAAATATGCTATGGGGATTTACCGGAATTGTTGTTCGTTGCTTCCGGCCTCATTTAACCTTGACTAGATAGGTAGTTTTGCTTTGCTTCACCCTCTTGCCATGTTTAATAACATTTAATATTGTTGGGTACATAAACGAGAGAGAACTAAATAATTGATGTGGTGTTTTGTCAATATGCATCCCGATGCATATTGTGCTCCACTTAATGTGTAGGATTGTTTGTGCACTTTGCCATGCCATGCTTCATTAAATCGGACATGCATCATATTTGGTTGTGCATCATGCCATGTTCATGTCGTGGTTGTTTACTATGTTGTGTGCTTCTTTTCCGGTGATTGCTTCTTCGGGTTGGATTCGGTAACGTCGAGTTTGTGAGAATCCGTTCGACTACGTCCGTTTGTCTTCTTCGTGGACTCGTTCTTCTTCCTTGCGGGATTTCAGGCAAGATGATCATACCCTCGAAATCACTACTATCTTTGCTATGCTAGTTTGCTCGCTCTTTTGCTATGCCATTGCTACGATGCCTACAACTTGCTTGTCAGCCTCCCAAATTGCCATGTTCAGCCTCTAACCCACCAATGTCCTAGCAAACCGTTGATTGGCTATGTTACCGCTTTGCTCAGCCCCTCTTATAGCGTTGTTAGTTGCAGGTGAAGATTGAAGTTTGTTCCTTGTTGGAACATGGAGATGTTGTTCCTTGTTGGGACATGTTTACTTGTTGGGATATCACTATATATCTTATTTAATTAATGCATCTATATACTTGGTAAAGGGTGGAAGGCTCGGCCTTATGCCTGGTGTTTTGTTCCACTCTTGCCGCCCTAGTTTCCGTTATATCAGTGTTATGTTCCCGGATTTTGCGTCCCTTACCCGGTTGGGTATATGGGAACCCCTTGACAGTTCGCTTTGAATAAAACTCCTCCAGTAAGGCCCAACCTTGGTTTTTACCATTCGCCACCTAGCCTTTTTTCCCTTGGGTTAGGCCAGCCCAAGGGTCATCTTTATTTTAAACCCCCCCCCCCCCCGGGCCAGTGCTTGTCTAAGTGTTGGTCCGAAATGGGCAGCCTGCGGGGCCACCTCGGGGAAACTTGAGGGCTGGTTATACTCGTAGCTTGACCTATCCGGTGTTGCCCTGAGAACGAGATATGTGCAGCTCCCATCAGGATGTCGGCGCATCGGGCGGCTTTGCTGGACTTGTTTTACCATTGTCGAGGATGTCTTGGAGTACCGGGATACCGAGTCTGATCGGAATGTCTCGGGAGGAGGTCTATTCCTTCGTTGACCGTGAGAGCTTGTGATGGGCTAAGTTGGGACACCCCTGCAGGGATTTGAACTTTCGAAAGCCGTGCCCACGGTTATGGGCAGATGGGAATTTGTTAACGTCCGGTTGTAGAAAACCTGAAGTTGACCTTAATTAAAATGAATCAACCACGTGTGTAACCGTGATGGTCTCTTTCCGGTGGAGTCCGGGAAGTGAACACGGTTGTTGGAGTTATGCTTGACGTAGGTAGTCCAGGATCACTTCTTGATCATACTCTTATCGACCGTGCTTTGCCTTCTCTTCTCGCTCTCATTTGCGTATGTTAGCCACCATATATGCTAGTCGCTTGCTGCAGCTCCACCTCATACCTTTACCTTACCCATAAGCTTAAATAGTCTTGATCGCGAGGGTGCGAGATTGGTAAGTCCCCGTGGCTCACAGATTACTTCCAAAACCAGCTTGCAGGTGCCGTTGAGTCCGTGCAGATGACGCAACCCAGCTCAGGAGGAGCTCGTTGAAGACCTTGTTCATTTGTGTTGTTTCGTTCCAGTTGATCAGTAGTGGAGCCCAGTTGGGGTCGATCGGGGACCTTTGTCGCATTTGGGGTTCTTCTTTTATTTTGGTTCCGTAGTCGGACCCTGAGTGTATTTGATTGATGTAATGCTTATTCATGTAATTGTGTGAAGTGGCGATTGTAAGCCAACTATGTAACTTCCCCCCTATTATATTACATGGGTTGTGTGAAGATTACCTCACTTGCGACATTGCCTTCAATGCGATTATGCCTCTAAGTCGTGCCTCGACACATGGGAGATATAGTCGCATCGAGGGTGTTACAAGTTGGTAATCAGAGCCTTCCCCGACCTTAGGAGCCCCATTGCTTGATCATTTTTAGCAGCCGAGTTGTGTCTAGAAAAATGTTTTGAGTCATTAGGAATTATATATCGGAGAGCTTAGGAATTCTTTTTACTTCCCAGTCTCCTCATCGCTCTGGTAAGGCATCCTGATGTAGAGTTTTGACTCTTCTCTTCTCAAATTTCACTAAAATTTTTTTTAGGATCACGCGAGTATCTTGGATTTGTTCCGATGGCTTATGATGAGAACACTGTCTTGGTGCCTCATGTCAGGGGTTTAGTGGAAGTGTCCCGGGGAGTTGAGCTCTGAGGTGTTGTCATCATAATTTTATCGTTGCAATTCTGGTATACTTGAGATATGTTCGCGACATCGAAAATCTCTTTTATGCAGTTCGTTGGTGAGATAACCTCGACGCCACCCAGTACTGGGGCGGGAGTTCGGGAGTATCGCCATAACTTGTATAACGGATGCTTTTCGAAGGTTGAGGTAGATGGTTTTCGAAGGTTTCTTGGTTATGTGTTGAAGGATGGATACAGCTGGATGTAGGATTTGCTAGTTTGGGTGAGATATTATGCTTCCCCTGTATCCCCAACACCTGATTGCATAACCGGAAAGTTTCGGGAGTTTCATAGGTGGGAATTCAAGTAGCTCTTAGGATGTCCTTCCGACAGATGTATGATATGACATTGGGGTTCGACGTCTAGTGGTTCGCCTATTCACGGTCGATTTTACAGTGGTCTCGTTGTGTCTTAAAGAGTCCTTGGCTATGCTGACTCGGGGACGCTTCGTATGTCATGTGCACTGCCTTGTACATGATGGTGTTGTACGATCGAGCCCGTGTAGGTCCCACCACGAAAACTTCGGACGAAATCTCTATCATATGTTTGTTCCGGCTTATTCTGCAAGCCAACCCTTTGTTTTTATTTTGAGTTGTGGTATTCGAGTTGCTTCGAAGTCAAATGTTGATTCCATACCTTCTCTTAATGGTGTTCTCATACTCCTATGTGAATACTAACCCTTCTTGATAATCGAGATTGTCATGTAAATTCTTTTCAATCGGTGTTGTTTTCTTTTCAATTGGATCCGATCATTTCAACATTCGCAAGATCAAATATCACTTCTTCTTAATGGTGTTCGTTCCATCCATTCCAAATTGTCTTTATTTTTCCCACCCTCCCTCCCTTTGTTTTTCCCCAAGGACTCGAATTCCTTAATCAAGTATCCTTTTATTCTTGTGAAGTCTCTCCATTCTTTTCCCTTAATGTTCTTACCCGGTGATTCTCATGAAGACTCTAACGGAGCTTCAAGTTCGTCATTCTTCATTCTTTTTCTTCTCCGATGGATTTAATTCTAGTTTTCGTGTTGATCATATCATTTTTCCTCGTTTCAAGTACCTTCTCTTACCGGTGCTCCTCATAATAATTCACTTCTCGCTATTCATTTGTTCCGGAGTGATGAAGATATCTCAGAAGATTCGTGTTTCCACTCTTAACCCGTTCAAGCTATTTCGAGGTTCTTATCTCATTCAAGCCTTTTTTTTATTATTCAACCGGTGCAATCTCTCCTTCTAATCGTTCTACGGTGTTTCTCTTGAGTGGGCCCTAACCCACAGGTCTTTTCCCAGGATCTTACCTAACTCTTCTTATTTCCCGGAGGTATTCTCAAATTCCTTTCGATGTTTGACGTAAGAATGATGTATCATCAGTCAAATGTCTTTCTCCAAGATCTTTCAAATTCTTTTCATCGTTCGCTCAACCTCTTCGTTTTGATTCTTCCGGAGTGTCTAAACAATTCACGGTGGTGTTTCTCGTCGTAATTCTCAGTTTATGAAGACGGAAGAAAATTCTTCTTTCAACCTTGCTCCATTCTCTTCATGATTCGTCATTCGAGATTGTTGCCATCCTCTCATAATCATTTTTGATTGTTAGAATTCTTTTCACCTATCCGGAGTAATGCAAGAGTCATCTCAATTTGTTATCCGGAGTCCATCAATTCAGGTTTATTCATTCTCAGCTGTCAGTTATCATTCTCCTATTTTTAACCGTCCTTCGTTCTAGTGATCTTTAGTCGGCTTGTGATCTCTTCGTTCTCATGTTTCTAAATCCTCTCAATCTCTGTAAATTTTATAATTCTTCCCGGTGTTTCTTTATCTTTTCTTCGTTCATTTTAACTCTTATGGTGGTTTGTTCAAGTTTCCTCTTCTTACGTTATCATACTTCCGTTCTTTCAAATCCTACGGTGGATCATCGAAGGCCTCTTCAAGTTTGCGCATTATCTATCTTAATCCTTTCTACGAGAATAAGTAGTATGCCAATTCCATTGGTTGTCATCAATTTGAATTGGTGAAGGATAAGCATAATGTAATTCTTATTCTTGTTCATCCAAGTGATTAATTCTTTATTCCGGAGGCTCATCAAATTCTTGATTTCATTTGTTCATCTTTCTTTTCTGGAGTTCCAAGCTTTTCCGCATTATCTCGTCGCGAAGTTCCATCTAATCATTACAAGGTTTCACCTTGTGTTTTCAACTTCCCTTTTCTTTCCGTTTGATCATTCTTCTGTTTAACGGAGTTCTTGATGGAGGTTCTACTTGATGGTTCACCAAGGATTTAATTCCTTCTCGGAGTGTTCATCAAGTTTCTTTTCAGAGGTGCTCAAGCATTCTTCATATCGTAATCCGGAGTGCAATTATTCTTTCTTCCGTATTATTGGAGGTGGTATTGTGTCATTCTTGATAATTTGAGTTCATTTTTCATGATTCACATGTTGTCAAGAATGAGATATTTTAAATCCATCAATCTCGTCATGGATTTATCTTGGGTTATACTTAACCTAAATCCTTCCCTAAGGATTGTTGCGATAATTGTGCTCGTATATGATCCAAGTTCTTCATATATCCTCCCGGTGATATAGTTTCTCGTCTACTTGTTCATATCTATACAATTCTTTTCCCGTGAGTGGCAGGTTATCACCTCTAGTTTCGAGATGTTTTTCTATAAGCCCACTACAAGCTTATTCTTTCGTTGTTGGTTTTCCAACAACTCCGTTCTAGCATTTGTTGTAACCGTGCTCTCTCAAGATCTTGTTTCCCTTCGTTCCGGAGGCTTGTGATGTTTCTCTCTTCAACCCATCTTCTTGGTTTGTCATGATAGTATTGTTTTCTTTGCTTATCCATTCAACCGGAGTGTCGTGTTTTCTTTCGAGCTTTCTCATCTTATCAATTTTTGCATCCCTTCTCAACCGGAGTGCTGTCCAAATTATATAAGTCTTATTCCTTCTCTATCTTGTCTTAACCGGAGTGGTTTCAATATATATCTTCCCTTCAACCTCAAGGTTTTTCGCAATGTGCTTTCTTCCTCTTTTCTAAATGGCTGTTTTCGACCTTGTTCACCTTCGTTGAATTCTGTCTCGAATGTATTCAACCTCTCAAGGTTGTGGTTTCACTCGTTTGTCAATGAAGCAATTTGTTTTACCTCTTCTCTTTCTCTTCCTTTTTCCCTCCGGTGCCATTCTAGATATCGGGACGAGATCCTCTCGTAGTGGTGGAGTGTTGTAACGCCCCGAGACCGATGTGCCAGGTGTCGTGCAGTTATTCGATGTTGTTGCGTTGTCATGTGCTTGCGTGTTGCATCATGTTGCGTCATCATGTGCATTGCATCATGTCATCATGTCATAATCTTTTGCATCTCAACTAAATAAATTGCATGGATCTTCGGTCCATTTAAACCGAGGGAATTCACATGGTGATTCTCTTTACAACATATTCTCTCGATATTTAGAGAGCTATATTAAATATTCCAATAATTTGGAGTCACCCATAAACACACTTGCAAATATCCCAATGCCTTTTATTATTTCTTCTCTTGGCCTCTAACTTTGTCACATGCCCTTTCATCATTTTCCGGAGCTCCACCTAATTTCTCAACATTTTTGGACTCTTCTAAATCCTAGTCCTTGTTCAAACCATTTTAATTAAATTCAAATGACTTTGAATTTAATTCTTGCAAAAATGCCCACTCCATTTTCTTGGGACATGCGCATTTATGCGAGTCCGGGAAATCTATTCCCGTGCTCAAATTCTTCCTCTAACATTCTCTTTTCTCTTTTCCTTTCTCTTATTGTTCTCTGTTTTTGTAAAGAGAAGATTTAAGAAGGGAGGAGAGAGGAGCCAGCCCAGCTGCAGCCTCAGGCCGGCCGGCCCAAGGCCCATCTCCCCTGTTCCTAACCCTAGGCTAGCGAGGCCCAGTCGCAGTCCTCCCTCCCCTCTCGATCCTTCTCCTCCTCGTTCCCTCCTCACGCCGCCAGATCCTCTCGCCCGATCCCCATCTCTCCCTCGATCCCTTTCTCTCCCTCGCGCTGCACCTCTCTCCCCGATTCCCTCGATCCCATCTCTCCCGTGCGCCGAGCCACCTCTCCTCTCGATCTCTTCCTTGCTGCCAGCCCGCGACCTCCGCTGCCCCGCAAGCACCACCAACCTCCGTCGCCGCTCAGTCCGAGAGCCCCGCGCACCCTGCCTCAGCGCCGCCCTTCTCCATGGCCGCTGCCGGCCGAGCTCAAAGCTCCGCCCCGGAGCTGCTCTGCCCCGAGGCCCTGGCCTTGACCTCCTAGGCTTCTTCCTCGTCGACCGCGCCACCGGAGCCCTGCATCACGCCAAGCGTCGCCGGCGCCCCCAAGTCCACGTCGCCGACCTCCTCCATGGCCCTCCTCCTCCGGACTCCTCGTCGTCCTGCCATGGACGCCGAGCTCGAAGCTCCGGCCGACCCTGCCCCATGACCTTGGTCGTGCAGTACCTCTCCTAGAGCCGCTCGCTGCTGTGGCTTTTCATCGAGGCGCCCGCTCGCCCGCGTCTCGCGTTGACCGCGGGCGTCGCCCTGCATCGCCAGCAGCAAGCCGCCGCCATTTGCCCTCCACGACCAGCGCCTCCCCTATCTCCCCGTTGCTGCCTCGCGACCTCGGCTCCACCGACGAAGCCCGACGCCGCAGGCGCACCAAGGGCGCCTCCCGTGGCTGCTGTTGCCTGCTACTGCGCTTCTCCTTCTCCCAGGCGCCGTCGCCGTCCAAGACTAGCAGCACGAGGATGAGCCCCTGCCTCTGCCTCCTGCCGAGTTCGGGTGGTCCCTGTTCAAGCCGCCTATGACAAGTGCTTCTCCGTGCTTCGTGTTGGACCGCCAAGACCGTCAAGACCACAGGCGCCCGAACGACTACAATGTTTTGCGTCAAGTACCACGCCGTCGGTGTCCCTTCAAGTGTGATGTTGGAACGTGCATGACTACACGGATTCGCCAAGTACCACGACGCCCGGAGCTCTCGAATCCATCAAGTTCGACTACCACACCGGAACGCCGAGTACATGGATATGCCAAGTACTCCTTTGAGTTGACGAGACCGGCAAGTTCGAGGACCCCAAGTACCCCTTCGAAACGTGTTCCTCTACCGTCGTCTCCGGAAACGCCAAGTACCCCTACGCACGAAGACGCCAAGTCCGTTTCGGGATTCATCAAGTACCGCTACCGATATGGCTCGAACGTCTACGAAATGTGTACCACTACCGTCGCGAGTACCTCTACGTCGTCATGTACCCCTACTTCCCACGACGACCCCGTGAACAACTACTTCCCCGTCGACACGTGTACCCCTACCGCCGATCTCGATCCGTTTGGATAATGCTCGCTTCAAAGGTATAACCGCCGGAACGATGCCCGTGAATGAATGCATGTTGTATGAGATGCACCCTTGTTCGATAACGTCGCCCCTCTTTTGCCTTGCCACCGACATGTGGGAGCTCGGTATCCGAGAGTACCCCCACCTTCTATCGCTTGTCACGCTCCCGCCGCACTTCCTTTTGCACCGGATCTGAATCGAGTTACCGGAACCGATATGTTGCCATGGCATCATTTTCGGATTCGTTGCCGTGACACCCCTTTTTCCTTCCACCACGGTGACAATGCTTCATAATGCTCTTATCAACATTTTGCATAAAAATTGCTTAAAGCTTGTTCATGTCATCCGCATCATGATAACAACAATTAAAATTGTTTAAATTGATGTTTGGTTAAATTTGCTTAAATGCCATGCTAAAATGATTTAATTCATAACTTAATAACCGTAACTCCGATTTTAATAAAATTTTATATGTAAATGGGGTAGAATTTTGCCTAGTTTATCATGGTGACCTTACTTTGCATGTTAAACAACTCTAAAATTGTGTTTAGGGCAGATCAGTACCAAATCTAAAATATGCTATGGGGATTTACCGGAATTGTTGTTCGTTGCTTCCGGCCTCATTTAACCTTGACTAGATAGGTAGTTTTGCTTTGCTTCACCCTCTTGCCATGTTTAATAACATTTAATATTGTTGGGTACATAAACGAGAGAGAACTAAATAATTGATGTGGTGTTTTGTCAATATGCATCCCGATGCATATTGTGCTCCACTTAATGTGTAGGATTGTTTGTGCACTTTGCCATGCCATGCTTCATTAAACCGGACATGCATCATATTTGGTTGTGCATCATGCCATGTTCATGTCGTGGTTGTTTACTATGTTGTGTGCTTCTTTTCCGGTGATTGCTTCTTCGGGTTGGATTCGGTAACGTCGAGTTTGTGAGAATCCGTTCGACTACGTCCGTTTGTCTTCTTCATGGACTCGTTCTTCTTCCTTGCGGGATTTCAGGCAAGATGATCATACCCTCGAAATCACTACTATCTTTGCTATGCTAGTTTGCTCGCTCTTTTGCTATGCCATTGCTACGATGCCTACCACTTGCTTGTCAGCCTCCCAAATTGCCATGTTCAGCCTCTAACCCACCAATGTCCTAGCAAACCGTTGATTGGCTATGTTACCGCTTTGCTCAGCCCCTCTTATAGCGTTGTTAGTTGCAGGTGAAGATTGAAGTTTGTTCCTTGTTGGAACATGGAGATGTTGTTCCTTGTTGGGACATGTTTACTTGTTGGGATATCACTATATATCTTATTTAATTAATGCATCTATATACTTGGTAAAGGGTGGAAGGCTCGGCCTTATGCCTGGTGTTTTGTTCCACTCTTGCCGCCCTAGTTTCCGTTATATCGGTGTTATGTTCCCGGATTTTGCGTCCCTTACGCGGTTGGGTATATGGGAACCCCTTGACAGTTCGCTTTGAATAAAACTCCTCCAGTAAGGCCCAACCTTGGTTTTTACCATTCGCCACCTAGCCTTTTTTCCCTTGGGTTAGGCCAGCCCAAGGGTCATCTTTATTTTAACCCCCCCCCCCGGGCCAGTGCTTGTCTAAGTGTTGGTCCGAAATGGGCAGCCTGCGGGGCCACCTCGGGGAAACTTGAGGGCTGGTTATACTCGTAGCTTGACCTATCCGGTGTTGCCCTGAGAACGAGATAGGTGCAGCTCCCATTAGGATGTCGGCGCATCGGGCGGCTTCGCTGGACTTGTTTTACCATTGTCGAGGATGTCTTGGAGTACCGGGATACCGAGTCTGATCGGAATGTCTCGGGAGGAGGTCTATTCCTTCGTTGACCGTGAGAGCTTGTGATGGGCTAAGTTGGGACACCCCTGCAGGGATTTGAACTTTCGAAAGCCGTGCCCGCGGTTATGGGCAGATGGGAATTTGTTAACGTCCGGTTGTAGAAAACCTGAAGTTGACCTTAATTAAAATGAATCAACCGCGTGTGTAACCGTGATGGTCTCTTTCCGGTGGAGTCCGGGAAGTGAACACGGTTGTTGGAGTTATGCTTGACGTAGGTAGTCCAGGATCACTTCTTGATCATACTCTTATCGACAGTGCTTTGCCTTCTCTTCTCGCTCTCATTTGCGTATGTTAGCCACCATATATGCTAGTCGCTTGCTGCAGCTCCACCTCATACCTTTACCTTACCCATAAGCTTAAATAGTCTTGATCGCGAGGGTGTGAGATTGCTGAGTCCCCGTGGCTCACAGATTACTTCCAAACCAGCTTGCAGGTGCCGTTGAGTCCGTGCAGATGACACAACCCAGCTCAGGAGGAGCTCGTTGAAGACCTTGTTCATTTGTGTTGTTTCGTTCCAGTTGATCAGTAGTGGAGCCCAGTTGGGGTCGATCGGGGACCTTTGTCGCATTTGGGGTTCTTCTTTTATTTTGGTTCCGTAGTCGGACCCTGAGTGTATTTGATTGATGTAATGCTTATTCATGTAATTGTGTGAAGTGGCGATTGTAAGCCAACTATGTAACTTCCCCCCTATTATATTACATGGGTTGTGTGAAGATTACCTCACTTGCGACATTGCCTTCAATGCGATTATGCCTCTAAGTCGTGCCTCGACATGTGGGAGATATAGTCGCATCGAGGGTGTTACAGTTTTGATGTTGGAGGTTACGTTATTTGTGGCTTTAGCCATGAGGCACTTGGCGTTGATGCTCTCATTGGGTGAGTCGAAGAGAGACACTCGTGACGTTGTGGCAATGGCGACGGAGGCCATGGCAACCGACTCATCATCTTCATCATCGTCGTCATCCTCATTGTACTCTTCTTGCACAACCAAGGCCTTGGGAGGAGTCTTCTTTGTGAAGTTGTTCTTGTTGGGGAACGACTTGGCCTTGTCCTTTCGGATGAGTTTGCCACCATTGTCTTCCCTCTTCTCATATGGGCATTCCGCAACGAAATGACTCACGTTGCCGTAGTTGTAGCAAGTCCTTACACGTTGCTTGCCCCTTGCACCACTTGAGTTGTTTTTGCTAAAGTTGGGCCTCAAGTTTTTCTTGCTCCAAAATTGCCTTGAAGCAAGTGCCATATGTTCATGATATGCATACTTTGTATCTTCGGGGTTGCTCTCCCCTTCTTCCTCTTCTTCTTCTTCCACGGTGAGCTTGGCCTTCAATGCGAGGTTAGGCTTCTTTGCCCGTTGAGAACGGAGCACCGCATTGTCGGCGGTTTTGTCCAAGATGTTCATGGCCACAAACTCATCCAACACTTCACTTGAGGTCAAGGTGTGGAAGTCCGGTCTTTGGCGAATGACGGAGGACATGGCCTTGTGGTAGGGCATCATTGCCTTGAGGAATTTGCGCTTGATCCAGTTGTCATCCGTGTCCTTGCTCCCGTGATCTCGTAGTGAGACCGCGAGTTTGGTGACTCTCCGATAGAGCTCACGAGGTTCTTCATCTTCCTTCATTGCAAACTCATAGGCCTCATCTTATACCACTTCATAGTTGGAGCGTTGAATGCTTGCGCTCCCTCGGTAGAGAGACACGACACAATGCCATGCATCCTTGGCCAAGGTGAAGGGACGAAGATGAGGTAGGTCTTCAGGTGGAATTGCATCTTGAATGATGAAGAGAGCATTCTCATTGAATTGATTGTCCGCGGCTTCTCGAGGAGTGAAGTTGCTTGGATCATGTGGGTAGAAACCTTCCTCAATGATTCTCCAAAGGTTAGTGTTCACATGATTCAAATGACGTTTAAAGCGGTAAACCCAAGAATCAAAATCCTCATTTTTCACAATCTTAGGAGGAGGACCGGCATGATTCAAATGAGTAGATGGAACCGGTCCACCATAAACAAGTGGTGGTTCCACATGGGCAAAGATGTCGGTGCCATTTTTGCCACTAGAAGAAGGGGCCTTTTCACTACTAGCTTCCCCCTTGTCGGGGATAGCATCCGACACCTTGTTGGCGGGATCCCCCACTTTCAACGGTGCGGTGGATAGTTTAAGCCCCTCAAGAAATTTAGTAAACATGCTTTCAACTTCGGTCGTCATGGAGGTTTTCAATGTCTCCAAGGCTACATTGAACTCCTCATGAGAGACCGAAGTTCCCCCATCGCCCGTAGACGAGATAGGATTCACACCGGAGTGTTCCTCTGCTCCGTCTACGGTATCAACCATACTCTTTGGACGGTAAAGTCCTTAATAAAGAGACGAGGCTCTGATACCAATTGAAAGGATCGATATGGTTGACTAGAGGGGGGGTGAATAGGCAACTACCAATTTTTAGCTTTTCTTTACCAAATTAAAGTTCGCATCAAAGTAAGTTGTCTAGATGTGCAACTAAGTGATCAACCTATATGATGCAACAACAACAAGCACACAAGCAAGCAAGGGAACAAACACTAAAGAGCTAGCACAAGTAAAGGTAAGAAATAACAAAGAGTGGATCCGGTGAAGACGAGGATGTGTTACCGAAGTTCCTTCCTTATGAAGGGAAGTACGTCTCCGTTGGAGCGGTGTGGAGGCACAATGCTCCCCAAGAAGCCACTAGGGCCACCGTATTCTCCTCACGCCCTCGCACAATGCGAGATGCCGTGATTCCACTATTGGTGCCCTTGAAGGCGGCGACCGAACCTTTACAACCAAGGTTGGGGCAAACTCCACAACTTAATCGAAGGCTCCCAACAAGACCACGAAGCTTCACCACAATGGAATATGGCTCCGAGGTGACCTCAACCGTCTAGGGTGCTCAAACACCCAAGAGTAACAAGATCCGCTAAGGATGAGTGGGGGAATCAAAAATCCCTTGGTGGAAGTGTAGATCGATGCCTTCTCAACCACTCCCGAGCAAATCAACAAGTTTGATTGGCTAGGGAGATAGATCGGGCAAGAGGAAGCTTGGGGTATTCAATGGAGCTTGAGCAATAAATGGTGCTTGGGCAATAATGAAGGTTGGGGGAAGAGGTGAGTCAAAGAGGGGGAAGAAGGTGCCCTTTTATAGTAGGGGAAACTAGTCAACCGTTACCCCCACTCAGCCCCGCAGAGAGCGGTACTGCCGCGGAGGCAGAGCGGTACTACCGCCCTGAAGCGGTACTACTGCTCCCCCTTAGCGGTACTGCCGCGCCAGAAGATAAGGGCTGGGGCTGGGACCCAGAGCGGTACTACCGCGGAGGTAGGGCGGAACTACCGCGGAGGTAGGGCGGTACTACCATGGAGGTAGGGCGGTACTACCGCTCACAAGCAGCACTACCGCCACTACTACCGCAGCTAGTACCACAAAACCCGACACGAGAAAATGCGCACTCGAATCGAAGCGGAAGGAGCACGAAGCCACAGCGGTACTGCGGCTGAGCCCAGCAAGCGGTACTACCGCTCCGAGTAGCGGTACTACCGCTCAGTGGACTGTAGCCGTACTACCGCTCCAACCACTGTGTCGAGGCGGTAGGAGCACGGATCCGCAGGGGCACTGCTGAGGCCATCAAGCGGTACTACCGCTCCGAGGAGCGGTACTGCCGCTTAGTGAGCCGCAGCGGTACTACCGCTGTGGCCCGCGGTACTACCGCTGGGTCCAAGAACAGTTGAAGAGTGGAGAAAAGAAAGCTCCATACGGGCGGAAAGAAACGTAGAATGTGAAGAGGACGTGTACGTGTTGATTCCACCCATACCATACCGAAGCAGATCCCCTCTTGATAGTACGGTGACTACTACGCAACTTAGTCCACCAACAAAGTTACGAAAAAAACTACACCGTCTTGAGTAGAGCGCCGAGGGTAAATAATCGTTCCGTGCCGAAGAATGAATATCTGAAAACTCAAAGCACCCGATTAGTCCGCAAATGCATTGTCATCAATCACCAAAACACCGTAGGGATAAATATGCCCTTACAGACCTGGTGAGACAAATCAAGACCAGGCTATGTTTTCAGTCAGGAAATCCGAGTGGAAAGCTTACCATACGAGTGAAAACTTATCGATTGAGTGAAAGTTTGCCATCCGAGTGAACTTATTATCATCTGAGCGAAAATATAGTCCTTCGAGTGAAACTTGCCGATCGAGTAAGAGATTGCCTTCCGAGTGAAAATATAGTCATCCGAGTGAAAGATTTGTCTTCGAAGTGAAATTTTGCCATCCTAGTGAAAGTTGTCGTCCGAGTGAAAAAGTCCAGTCGGACGATCCGAGTGAAAGACTCTAATATCCGAGTGGAGAGATCCGAGTGCTCCGACCAGAAGCTGAAGATGTGCCCGAAAGATTGTCGAGATGACCTCGGATGGAAAAGTGTTCAACATGGAAGTTGTGCGTATCGTCAACACGATAAACTTTGGTTTTGGAGTTGTCATCATTTGAGATAGTATACGGCCTGCAAATTCACTACGATACTTGGACAATACAGTTAGCTGCAAGACCGAGTCCGACTGAAGGTTAAAGATGGCTTCGTAGAGTATTCAAGATGGCCTTGTTTGGAAAAGTGATCAACATAAGAGTTGTCAAAATCACTAGTTGAGGATTATTCGTTGCAAAGATCACTCCAACTGCCCAGGTTGCGACAAGTGGCACACAGTGCACCACTTGTTGCAACCTGAGAGTTTTCCCTTTTTTCGTAGATTCATTTATTCAAAATGTTTTATCTCTCAAATCGTGCGTCCAAATCTCAAACCGTTTTCACCGTTGGATTCCTCGCATCGAGATTTTCAAAACTAGATCCCATGTTGATAGGTTTTGACAAACTTTGTTTTTCACAAAAAAACCAAATCAGGAGCACGTTTCCCTTTCCGAAAGAGGCACGCCAGTGCCTCTCATTAAATCACAACCGTGCCTCTCGCGGAAGCAAAACCGTGACTCTCGCGGAAGGAAAAAAAGAGAAAACACGTTTTTTTCGTTTCTGAGGAGGCACGGCCGTGACTCTTGCAAAAGCACACCCGTGCCTCTCGTGGAAGCGAAACCGTGACTCTCGCGAAGGAAAAAAAATAGAAAACACATTTTTTTTATTTTCGGGAGGCATGACCGTGACTCTCGCGGAAGCACAACCGTGCCTCTCGCAGAAGCAAAACCGTGACTCTTGCGAAAGAAAAAAAAACAAAAACTAGTGTTTTTTTTCCGTTTTCGAGAGGCACGGCTGTGACTCTCGCGAAAGCA
Source organism: Triticum monococcum (assembly GCA_034509565.1). Taxonomy (NCBI): domain Eukaryota; kingdom Viridiplantae; phylum Streptophyta; class Magnoliopsida; order Poales; family Poaceae; genus Triticum; species Triticum monococcum. The sequence goes on along the minus strand of CM067843.1, from coordinate 56,615,773 downwards.
CAACCACGCCTCTCGCGGAAGCAAAACCGTGACTCTCGCGAAAGAAAAAAGAAAGAGAAAATGCGTTTTTTTTCTATTTCCGAGAGGCACGGCCGTGACTCTCGCGAAAGCAAAACCATGCCTCTCACGAAAGCAAAACCGTGACTCTTGTGAAAGGCAACGCTTAGGAGACGCTTAAGCACGCTTAGGCGCTACACAACGACCAAACGCCTTACCTAGAGTATAAGCAAAACTCTAAGGAGGGCAAACATGAAATTGTCCACTCAAGCAATAAATTAGACCATATTGCACAAAGATACCAACTGAGCCATAATACAATGGTAAAAATTGGTAGTTTACTCACTTATATGATCTAAATCAATATCGATACACATATAAAACCCAAATATTTATAGCTAAACACTATACGTTCGCCTAGGGTGCTGAAGTGCCACCTAGGCGCTAGGCTAAGGCCAACTGCCTCACTTTCGACTACGCTTTTTCCAGCTTTATCATAATTGAATTCTTGAAAGTTCAATTGTTATTCGTTCATTGCGATGGTAGCCTAAACTTTATGATTTCAAGCTACGGTTACTGAATATTTTTTTTTATGATTACGCATGTGCGGTGGTACCTAGTGGTACTTAGGATCAGGAACAATGGATCTATTTTACGGGATTTTGTGCTCTTCTTTTGACGCTTTACACTTCTTTTGATGCTTTACACTCCAGTTAGCGAAACAAAACTGCCTGGTCATGACATGCTACCGGAGCAAAAGCTCAATTATCGGTTCTTCTGTAAGACATCCAAGGGTTTACATTTACAATCAGATGGAGTAATTTTCACTTACACAGCTACTATTCTGTTTTCAATTTTGTTCTGCCTTATGCATGCATGTTACAAGTTGCAACTAGTAGTACTTGTGTAAGTTCTGTTAATTTTCTGGATTACAATACAATGAAGCATTCGGGAGCCTGAACTATTTTGAATCCTCTGTTTCTGGGTCGTCCTCCAGATGCTCCTTGAGGCTCTGAATCTGCGGTTGGCAATCAACATTCTCCCAGATCGAATCGGTGCCCGGAAATTCGTAGTCTTCGGGTCTCAGCGACAGCGGAAACTCCGGAAGATCGGGCAAGGATTGAAGCGCACTGCACCAGGAAAGGGGAGGTGTAACAACCAAAGTTAAAAAAAAAAGATGCACAAATGGCTTCTCATGCGTGTCCTTGGGTCAAAGTATTTGAAATTATGCTATAAAAAGTATTTGAAAAATTGAAGAAGCTTTTAACTTTGGAATCTGTCATATTCAAATGTAGAGTTCTCTCTTGATACCGGAGGACTTAACTTACCTTTTCTTGTCTTGCTCGAAAAGATGCCCATATATTTGGAATTTCTTGTACGCGACATCTGGAATTTTCTTGTGCATGTTCTTCATGATGCCCCAAGGAGGAGGCACCCTACATTCAATCAAAAAACGAATATGTCATGTCTAACTTTCTATTCAGTTCAATATTACTGACGGTTTATCTTTGCAGAACTCTCAGTCAGACCTTGTGATGGGATTTGCCAGGCAAAAGCTCAGACAAGCCCTCTTGCTCTCTGCAAGGATGTCATCAGCTGCAGAGAGGCAGCAGACCGCGCTTATATGGTTGGTCGGCTCGCTCCCCTTGTCGAGCACTAGAGCATGGTAGTAATATGCTACTGCCTGAAATGTGATGAGATGGAACATTGTGTTAATAATATCACAAATGAGAAGCTTCAGGGTTTGAGTTGTTATTCGGGCAACCTTGGCGTCCATCCATTTCCACTTGAGGAAGAGCAGAAGCTTCTTCCCATACGAGTCGCTCGTGTCGCATCCTGACAGACAGTAGTGAGCCTGTGGAATCGGGGAGATCAGGAAGCCAGTATGAAAAGAAGTTCAGTAGGAAAAAGATGGAAGATGCTGATGAAACTTGCTATGGTTATGAGATTGGTTATGAATAGAAGACCTTTGAAAAATAGCTGACTTGCTCGCAGGCTAGCCGCCTCTTCACCGACAACGTCGCCTTTTCACACTCAGAAGCCAATCCTAGCTGTATCTCTACACACTTTTTTCCATCATAGGTAAAGTATAAGGATCGCTTTTAGAATCATATAGTATAAGCAAATTTGGCTTCACATTGTGAATATGTATATCTAAACAGAATTTGAAGTATACAGTACCTGAGCCAAAGACTGAATTGAGATGGCCTCAAGCATACCTTCCTGCAGGTAACTAGGAAAGCTCTTCCTGTAATTCAAAGGTGAGCTGAAGTGAGTACTTGATCAATGGTAGTGGTAGTAGTAAAAGTTGATAACTGGTCACAGGTTTTGTGCATACTTAATTTGTGCAGGTATTTGAACAAGTATGTGATGCACGGAGTAGTCTAAGCACCCTGATGCCCTGAGCAATGAGTCCACAACATCCTTCTTTGAATCTAGTAGGTGCAAAAAAAGAGGCCATTTCATTAATTTCACTGTGAGTTTAAACAGAACAGAGCAACAAAAAAATCACTGTGCAAAGAGTACTACTCCATAAGTGGTGTTGTCTCTTTGAATCAAACGTAGATACATGGAACTGACCTTCAGATACCTTCTTTTCAGCTCCATTTTGGCCGTCTCTCGGGATGAGTTTGAGGTTTGCCTCAAACAGCGCAAGCATCGCCATCATGTGGACAACAGAAAGTACTTCGTACCACGCGCTCGCGAGACAGCACTCCTGGATGAAACCCCCTCTCATCAGCTCTTGATCAACCAATAAGTATGGCATGAATTTTATAGACTCTCACCTGGTCATCGTCTATGGTCCTCCAGCTGAATTGCACAGATGCTTCAAGACGGCTCTCTGCAAAAAAGCAATAGCGATTGAGTACTACTAACTTAAAATTCACATAAAGGATAGGCTGAAGTTCAGACCTTTCGCTGTTAATCCAAGAACAACAGGCAGGTACTCCTCAAGGGCGCGTTGCAGTTCAGAGACAGCCGACATATCCCCATGATCTTCATACAAATTCAACAGTTCAGAAAAATAATAGGCACATAATTCTTACTACTCAGTACTCACTCGTCATTAGTCAAGTAATCTAAATGGCCGGTAAGTTAACCAGGAAAGACAAAGAACGGTGAAGGTGATGATCAACATACAGATATCTTCAGCCAGCGCGACGACGTTGGAACGGAGCGTCGCGAGGCGATCGACGAGCTCCTTGGAAACCAGTCCCCTGAGCGGTTGGACCACGTCGGTGGCCACCGGGACACGGATGGTCGGGATGAACACGGCGACCTCCTGTACGACGCTCCGGCGCTTCCGGCCCTTCCCGTTGGGGACCGAGGCGCCACACCCCATTTCTGCGCATGAAAAAGCAGGGGATCATGTCACTGACATGGACATGTACCGTCAGAACAATAACCTAGATGCACAGCGTGAGCATGGATGTGGATCAGAAATAAGAAACTATTGAGAGCTGATCGATCAAGAAATGCTGGATCTTGACACAGCAGCAAAGGATGAACAGAAGTTAGTAAAGAAATGGAGACAGAGGTTGGTGGCCAAGCTCTGGATCTCTGAAACTACTAGAAAACAAAAGGTTAAAAGCAGTTGCAGAGCAAGATGGGCAACCATCAACAAGTCGATGGAGCAAATCGACGATCCCCACCCCCCTAAAACTTACAATGTGAGCAAGGTCGCAGGCGGCGTCGATCAGATTTGCGCACAGCGAGGAGGATGGAGTGTTTGACCCTGCGCCCCGGTACAAGGAGGCTCGCCCATGGCCGGGCCCGGCTTTATAGTCGGCTAAGTTAACCAAGCGGGAATTAATGCGGGCCGCGCGCTTACGAGGAGGAGGCGCCGTAGCCTTTGTGCAGATCGGAGAGATCTTTTACGTGGAGATCGATGCCGAGGAGGAGGGGGAGGAGGAGGTGGGGAAGGGAAGATCACATGGCGCGCGGGGAAGAAGGGGGAGGCTGTACTGTCCCGGGGAGACGCCAGTGGGACGGCCAGCTAAACTATGCTCGCCCGTAACGTGCATGGGAACGTGCGCGGTTAACTGCTCCGAATACAAAACTCTCCGAGACGTCAATGGGGGAGAGAAGAAGTGACCTGTCTAGTCGTGGACGGTCAGGTCGCGGAATAGTACAACGGGCGGGCGGCTAGTTCGTGCTCCGCGACCGACCTTTGAGCAGGAGCGCAGGACGATCACGCTCGAGGAAGAAGAGAAAAAACAAATCCAGCAATGTGTAAGTTGGGTGCTCGATCGTCGGGCTTGGGATCTTCATGATGGTTTGAAGATTCTTCCTCCCGAGCTTTGCATCTACCCGAGTCTCTAATTAACATCGATTCCGCAAGCGCGCCTCTTGTAGGGTGATGTCGGTAATAGTTTAGTGAACCAAGCTGGAGAGCGGCGATTTGGTGCCCGGGCATGAACAGTATCATGATTTGAACGGAAAAAAGGTACAAAATATATCAAAAAAAATTATGAGGTAAGATGCTCATGTACGTGAACTCCCTGCAAAATTTTATGAAGTTTGAACATTCCAGGTGCTCGTGGCAAAAAAGACAAGTTTTGGATGTCCGAGGAACTTTTGAAAATTGCACTGCTCACATCTGATTTTGTCTTTTTTGCCACGGCCTCCTCGAATGTCCAAACTTCACAAAATTTTGCATGGAGTTCACGCACACGAGCATCTTGCATCACAAAAAAGAAGATTTTTTTAATGTTTTTCCCTTTTTAAATTGCATTACTGTTCACCGGGCTCATCTGAGCGCGGGCTCTGGATTGAATTATCGACCAAGCTGTGAGGTTTTTGTTACTAGTACCTCTGGTCACTGATGTTTGAACTGCAAAAAGTCCTACAGTGAACAGAGGGTGTAGATTTTGTGTCCACTAAATCTTGTATCTCAACGTTTAAAATTCTGAAATCCTAAAGGGTATTTGAATTGCATGTCAAGCGTGTATATTTATAGTCCCATACTTAAAGTTGAGGAAGAGTAGCACCAATATAAAAGTGTCAGTTGTTATACTACTCCTTCAACGCTTCACGCCACACCACGCATCGCGTGAATTGAGTTCGGGCTAATGTTGTGCGCTTTGTTGGAAGAACTAAATTTTTGCTTAGGAGTGGACCAGTGATACAACTTTGGTTGTATGTGTCGATACTACCATAGACACATTTTATACTTCCAAAGAGTTCTTCCACGTTGTGTCAGTTGCATCTTTACACTATCCCACACGTCATCTCTATGTAGAAGGAAAAAAACAGAGGAGAGAGGCTACACAGAACAAACACAGTTGTAGATAGAACACACTCTAGCCGAGTTCCATGTGTTGAGGTGCATCTCTAGCGAATGCATGCATAGTCGTCTGTGAGAGCAGGTCTCTGAAACAGCGTCTATTGAGAACCTACAATGGGTGAGGGTCATACGGTTTTCGAGGAGCGTCTTGGCGCGATTGCTCGCTCAAGTTTGACTACTTTCCTGATGTTCGTCCGCCTGCTTCGACTACTTTTTCTATGGCAGGTGTTCACCTCATCTTCAGCACCATGTCCGATGAATGTTGTTGCACTAGAGCTTTCGGTGAACTCGTATGTTCTGACCCTCTCTCTGTTGACATGTGTCATTGTTCCATATGCGTAGTGCTAGATGTACCTAGTCTGTCGTATGCGTTATGCCCTATTAGTAATCTTATGATGATGCTAATATGGATTAATCTTAATCACAATATGCCTAATTTTCTAACAATTCTTGGGAGCCACCATAATCTTTGTGGGTGATCTCATCAATGTGTTGGGTAACATTTTGGTTGATGCATATTTACATATGCAGAATGCCAAAGAACAGTGGGATGCACTTGAATCCAAGTCTGGCACCATCGATGTCGGTGGTCAACTATGTGTTGCAAAGTATTTAGATGGTTAAAGAATGGTTGAGAACCCTTTTGTGGTCGAACAAACTCATGAGCTGCAATGGATAGCAAATGAACTCGAGCTCATTACAGGTTTGCTCGGTTCCTTTGCCCGTTAACCTCGCTAGCCAAGGCTTGCCTTGTCGTCGGAGGCTAGCCAAATCGGCTCGCTCGGTAAAACAAAGGAAATCTAGAAAGTATGGGCAACGAGACGAGATTTCCCAAGAAACAAATCACTGTCTTTCTTGCTTGGCTGGGCAAGGCGAGCGCTTTCCCATGAACCAAACATTCCCTAAGTGCGTGTTGCCCAACAAGTTTGTTCTGGGGAGCATTGTTGCTAAGCTATCTCCTTTGTGGATGAACTTTGCCACTTCTCTGAAACACCAAAGACAAGAGATCTATATCTAGATTCTCATTGGATTTTTGGATGTTGAAGATAAGGCAAGGACAAAGGACACAAAAGCTAAAGGAGCAGAGGGACATTTTGCTACCCGATATAGTGCAGAAAAATGCCATGAGTTCAAAGAAAGAATGTAGTCTCCAGGAATACCAACTTCAAGAACAAGGCCAAGAGGGGACAAACTAAGGACAAAGAGAAGGATCATTGTTGGGTTTGCAATGCGAAGAATCATTGGTCTCTCCAATGTCCAAAGCACTATGGTCGGGAAAAGGATCCTGGACAGAGTTCAATTTTTTCAACATGATTGTTGGCAATACTGAAGGGGGAATATCCATGTATGGTAATTTTGTTGGGGAACGCAGTAATTTAATTTTTTTTCCTATGCACAAGCAAGATCCATCTAGGTGATGCATAGCAACGAGAGGGGGGAGTGTTGTCCACGTACCCTCGTAGAACGTAAGCAGAAGCGTTATGACAACGCGGTTGATGTAGTCGTACGTCTTTATGATCCGATCGATCCTAGCACCGAAGGTACGGCACCTCTGCGATCTGCACACGTTCAGCTCGGTGACGTCCCATGAACTCTAGATCTAGCTGAGTGTCGAGGGAGAGCTTCGTCAGCACGACGGCGTGATGACGGTGATGATGAAGTTACCGACGCAGGGCTTCGCCTTAGCACTACAACGATATGACCGAGGTGGAAATCTGTGGAGGGGGGCACCGCACACGGCTAAGAGATCAACTTGTGTGTCTCTGGGTGCCCCCTCCCTCATATATAAAGGAGTGGAGGAGGGAGCACCGGCCCTCTATGGCGCGCGGCGCGCCCAAGGGGGGAGTCCGACTCCCGGTGGGAGTAGGACTCTCCCTTTCCCTTGTTGGAGTAGGAGAGAAGGAAAGGGGAGAGAAAGGGAAGGAAGGGAGGCCGACCCCCCACCCAATTCGGATTGGGCTAGGGGGCACGCCCTCCACCTTGGTCTTCCTCTCCTCTTTTCCACTAAGGCCCAATAAGGCCCATATACTCCCCGGGGGGGGGGGGTCCCGGTAACCCCCTGTACTCTGGTAAATGCCCGAACTCACCCGGAATCATTCCGATGTCCAAACATAGCCTTCCAATGTATCGATCTTTATGTCTCGACCATTCCGAGACTCCTCGTCATGTCTGTGATCATATTCGGGACTCCGAACTACCTTCGGTACATCAAAACACATAAATTCATAATATCGATCGTCACCGAACGTTAAGCGTGCGGACCCTACGGGTTCGAGAACTATGTAGACATGAACGAGACTCATCTTCGGTCAATAACCAATAGCGGAACCTAGATGCTCATATTGGTTCCTACATATTCTATGAAGATCTTTATCGGTCAAACCGCATAACAACATACGCTGTTTCCTTTGTCATCGGTATGTTACTTGCTCGAGACTCGATCGTCGGTATCCCAATACCTAGTTCAATCTCATTACCGGCAAGTCTCTTTACTCGTTCCGTAATGCAACATCCCGTAACTAACTCATTAGTCACATTGCTTGCAAGGCTTATAGTGATGTGCATTACCGAGAGCGCTCAGAGATACCTCTCCGATACACGGAGTGACAAATCCTAATCTCGATCTATGTCAACTCAACAAACACCATCGGAGACACCTGTAGAGCATCTTTATAGTCACCCAGTTACTTTGTGATGTTTGATAGCACACTAAGTGTTCCTCCGGTGTTTAGGAGTTGCATAATCTCATAGTCATAGGAACATGTATAAGTTATGGAGAAAGCAATAGCAGTAAACTAAACGATCAAAGTGCTAAGCTAACGGATGGGTCAAGTCAATCACATCATTCTCTAATGATGTGATCCCGTTCATCAAATGACAACTCTTTGTCCATGGCTAGGAAACTTAACCATCTTTGATTAACGGGCTAGTCAAGTAGAGGCATACAAGTGACACTCTGTTTGTCTATGTATTCACACATGTACTAAGTTTCTGGTTATTACAATTCTAGCATGAATAATAAACATTTATCATGATATAATGAAATATAAATAACAACTTTATTATTGCCTCTAGGGCATATTACCTTCAGTCTCCCACTTGCACTAGAGTCAATAATCTAGATTACATTGTGATGATTCTAACACCCATGGAGTCTTGGTGTTGATCATGTTTTGCTTGTGAGAGAGGCTTAGTTAACGGGTCTGCAACATTCAGATCCGTATGTATCTTGCAAATCTCTCTGTCTCCCTCCTTGAATTGATCGTGGATGGAATTGAAGCGTCTCTTGATGTGCTTGGTTCTCTTGTGAAATCTGGATTCCTTTGCCAAGGCAATTGCACCAGTATTGTCACAAAAGATTTACATTGGACCCGATGCACTAGGAACGACACCTAGATCGGATATGAACTCCTTCATCCAGACTCCTTCATTTGCTGCTTCCGAAGCAGCTATGTACTCCGCTTCACACGTAGATCCCGCCACGACACTTTTCTTGGAACTGCACCAACTGACAGCTCCACCATTCAATTAAAATACGTATTCGGTTTGTGACTTAGAGTCATCCGGATCAGTGTCAAAGCTTGCATCGACGTAACCGTTTACGACGAGCTCTTTGTCACCTCCATAAGCGAGAAACATATCCTTAGTCATTTTCAGGTATTTCAGGATGTTCTTGACCGCTGTCTAGTGATCCACTCCTGGATTACTTTGGTACTTCCCTGCTAAACTAATAGCAAGGCACACATGAGGTCTGGTACTCAACATTGCATACATGATAGAACCTATGGCTGAAGCATATGGAATGACTTTCATTTTCTCTCTATTTTTGAAGTGGTCGGGCATTGAGTCTGACTCAACTTCACACCTTGTAACACAGGCAAGAACCCTTTCTTTGCTTGATCCATTTTGAACTTCTTCAAAACTTTATCAAGGTATGTGCTTTGTGAAAGTCCAATTAAGCATCTTGATCTATCTCTATAGATCTTGATGCCCAATATATAAATAACTTCACCGAGGTCTTTCATTGAAAAATTCTTATTCAAGTATCCTTTTATGCTATTCAAAAATTCAGTATCATTTTTGATCAACAATATGTCATCTACATATAATATCAGAAATGCTAGAGAGCTCCCACTCACTTTCTTGTAAATACAGGCTTCTCCAAAAGTCTGTATAAAACCATATGCTTTGATCACACTATCAAAGCGTATATTCCAACTCCTTGAGGCTTGCACCAATCCATAAAGGGATCGCTGGAGCTTGCACACTTTGTTAGCACCTTTTGGATCGACAAAACCTTCTGTTTGCATCATATACAACTCTTCTTTAAAATATCTATTAAGGAATGCAGTTTTGACATCCATTTGCCATTCATAATCATAAAATGCGGCAATTGCTAACATGATTCGGACGGACTTAAGCATCGCTACGGGTGAGAAGGTCTCATTGTAGTCAACTCCTTGAACTTGTCGAAAACCTTTTGCAATAAGTCGAGCTTTGTAGACAGTAACATTACTGTCAGCGCCAGTCTTCTTCTTGAAGATCCATTTATTCTCTATGGCTTGCCGATCATCGGGCAAGTCAACCAAAGTCCACAATTTGTTCTCATACATGGATCCCATCTCAGATTTCATAGCCTCAAGCCATTTTGCGGAATCTGGGCTCATCATTGCTTCCTCATAGTTTGTAGGTTCATCATGGTCTAGTAACATGACTTCCAGAATAGGATTACCATACCACTCTGGTGCGGAATGTACTCTGGTTGACCTACGAGGTTCGGTAGCAACTTGGTCTAAAGTTTCATGATCATCATCATTAACTTCCTCACTAATTGGTGTAGGCATCACTGGAACTAATTTCTGTGATGAACTTCTTTCCAAGAGAAGGTACAATTACCTCATCAAGTTCTACTTTCCTCCCACTCACTTCTTTCTAGAGAAACTCCTTCTCTAGAAAGGATCCACTCTTAGCAACAAAGATCTTGCCTTTGGATCTGTGATAGAAGGTGTAACCAACAGTTTCTTTTGGGTATCCTATGAAGACACACTTCTCCGATTTGGGTTTGAGCTTATCAGGCTGAATTTTTTCACATAAGCATCGCAACCCCAAACTTTAAGAAACGACAACTTGGGTTTCTTGCCAAACCACATTTCATATGGTGTCGTCTCAACGGATTTAGATGGTGCCCTATTTAATATGAATGCAGCTGTCTCTAATGGATAACCCCAAAACGATAGTGATTAATCGGTAAGAGACATCATAGATCGCACCATATCTAATGAAGTACGGTTATGGCGTTCAGACACACCATTATGTTGTGGTGTTCTAGGTAGCGTGAGTTGCGAAACTATTCCACATCGTTTCAAATGAAGACCAAACTCGTAACTCAAATATTCGTCTCCGCGATCAGATTGTAGAAACTTTATTTTCTTGTTACGATGATTTTCCACTTCACTTTGAATTTCTTTGAACTTTTCAAATGTTTCAGACTTATGTTTCATCTAGTAGATATACCCATATCAGCTCAAATCATCTGTGAAGGTCAGAAAATAATGACACCCGCTGCGAGCCTCAACACTTATCGGATCACATACATCAGTATATATTATTTCCAATAAGTCAGTTGCTTGCTCCATTGTTCCAGAGAACGGAGTCTTAGTCATCTTGCCCATGAAGCATGGTTTGCAAGCATCAAATGATTCATAATCAAGTGATTCCAAAAGCCCATCAGCATGGAGTTCCTTCATGCGCTTTACACCAATATGACCTAAACGGCAGTGCCACATATAAGCTGCACTATCATTATTAACTTTGCGTCTTTTGGCTTCAATGTTATGAATATGTGTATCACTACGATCGAGATTCAATAAACCATTTATATTGAGTGTATGACCATAGAAGGTTTTATTTATGTAAATAGAACAACACTTATTCTTTGACTTAAATGAATAACCTTATTGCAATAAACATGATCCAATCATATTTATGCTCAACACAAACACCAAATAACATTTATTTTAGGTTGAACACTAAACCCAAAGGTAAAGAGAGAGTGCCATGGTGATCTTATTAACCTTGGAATCACTTCCAACACACATCGTCACCTTGCCCTCAACTAGTTTTTGTTCATTTTGTAACTCCTGTTTCAAGTTACTAATCACAGCAACTGAACCAGTATCATATACCCAGGGGCTATCATGAACACTAGTAAAATACACATCAATAATTGTATATCAAATATACCTTTGTTCACTTTGCCATCCTTCTTATCCGCCAAGTATTTGGGGTAGTTCCGCTTCTAGTGACCATTCCCTTTGCAGTAGAAGCACTCAGTTTCTGGCTTAGGTCTAGCTTTGGGTTTCTTCACAGGAGTGGCAACTTGCTTGCCAACCTTTGAAGTTCCCTTTCTTTTCCTTTGCCCCTTTTTCTTAAAACTAGTGGTCTTATTAACCATCAACACTTGATGCTCTTTCTTGAATTCTACCTTCGTCGATTTTAGCATCACAAAGAGCTTGGGAATCGTTTTCGTCATCCCTTGCATATTATAGTTCATCACGAAGTTCCAGTAACTTGGTGATAGTGACTAGAGAACTCTGTCAATCACTATCTTATCTAGAAGATTAACTCCCACTTGATTTAAGCGATTGTAGTACTCATACATTCTGAGCACATGCTCACTGGTTGAGCTATTCTCCTCCATCTTGTAGGCAAAGTACTTGTTAGAGGTCTCATACCTCTCGACTCGGGCATGAGTCTGAAATACCAATTTCAGCTCTTGGAACATCTTATGTGCTCTGTGGCGTTCAAAACGGTTTTTGAAGTCCCGATTCTAAGCCGTAAAGCATGGCACACTAAACTATCAAGTAGTCATCATACCGAGCATGCCAAATGTTCATAACGTCTGCATCTGCTCCTGCAATAGGTCCATCACCTAGCGGCGCGTCAAGGACATAATTTTTCTGTGCAGCAATGAGGATAATCCTCGGATCACGGACCGAGTCAGCATCATTGCTACTATCATCTTTCAACATTATTTTCTCTAGGAACATATCATAAATAAAATGGGGAAGCTATATGCGAGCAATTGATCTACAACATAGATATGCAAATACTATCAAGACTATGTTCATGATAAATTTAAGTTCAATTAATCATATTACTTAAGAACTCCCACTTAGATAGACCTCTAGTCATCTAAATGATCACGTGATCCATATCAACTAAATCATGTCCGATCGTCACGTGAGATGGAGTAGCTTTCAATGGTGAACATCACAATGTTGATCATATCTACTATATGATTCACGTTCGACCTTTCGGTCTCAGTGTTCCGAGGCCATATCTGCATATGCTAGGCTCATCAAGTTTAACCCGAGTATTCTGCGTGTGCAAAACTGGCTTGCACCCGTTGTGTGTGAATGTAGAGCTTATCACACCCGATCATCATGTGGTGTCTCGGCACGACGAACTGTCGCAACGGTGCATACTCAGGGAGAACACTTATACCTTGAAATTTTAGTAAGGGTTCATCTCATAATGCTACCGTCGCACTAAGAAAAAAAAGATGCATAAAGGATAAACATCACATGCAATCAATATAAGTGATATGATATGGCCATCATCATCTTGTGCCTTTGATCTTCATCTCCAAAGCACCGTCATGATCACCATCATCACCGGATTGACACCTTGATCTCCATCGAAGCATCGTTGTCATCTCGCCAACTATTGCTTCTACGACTATCGCTACCGCTTAGTGATAAAGTAAAGCAATTACATGGCGATTGCATTTCATACAATAAAGCGACAACCATGTGGCTCCTCCCAGTTGCCGATAACTCTGTTACAAAACATGATCATCTCATACAATAAAATTCAGCATCATGTTTTAACCATATTACATCACAACATGCCCTGCAAAAACAAATTAGACGTCCTCTACTTTGTTGTTGCAAGTTTTATGTGGCATCTACGAGCTGAGCAAGAACCGTTCTTACCTACGCATCAAAAACCACAACGCGGTATAGTGATTGCTTTTTGATCTTCAGAAAGAACCCTGTTCATTGAATCCGATTCAATTAAAGTTGAAGAAACTGACACCCACTAGCCACCTGTGTGCGAAGCACGTCGGTAGAACTAGTCTCGCGTAAGCGTATACGCGTAATGTCGGTCTAAGCCGCTTCATTTAACAATGCTGCTGAATCAAGAATCAACTAGTGACGGCAAGCAATATGTATATACCCACGCCCACAACTCCTTTGTGTTCTACTCGTGCATATAACATCTACGCATAGACCTGGCTCGGATGCCACTGTTGGGGAACACAGTAATTTCAAAATTTTCCTACACACACGCAAGATCCATCTAGGTGATGCATAGCAACAAGAGGGGAGAGTGTTGTCCACGTACCCTCGTAGACCGTAAGCGGAAGCGTTATGACAACGCGGTTCATGTAGTGATGTTTGATAGCACACTAAGTGTTCCTCCGGTATTCGGGAGTTGCATAAGCTCATAGTCATAGGAACATGTATAAGTTATGGAGAAAGCAATAGCAGTAAACTAAACGATCAAAGTGCTAAGATAACGGATGGGTCAAGTCAATCACATCATTCTCTAATGATGTGATCACGTTCATCAAATGACAACTCTTTGTCCATGGCTAGGAAACTTAACCATCTTTGATTAACGAGCTAGTCAAGTAGAGTGTAACACCTCGTATGTAACCTGCCATATTTGTATTCCAACTCTTGCCATTTCCGGCACTAAGTTATGTTATTGCCTCGTTGTCGGGTTTTTGTCTCCGTGTTTTTTTGTCTTTGTCATGCATCTCATATCAAGTCATCTTGTGCATCGCATCTGCATACGTGTTCATCTCATGCATCCGAGCATTTTCCCCGTTGTCCGTTTTGCATTCCGGCGCTCCTATGCCCTCTAGTGTCCCTTTCTACCTCTTTTCGTGTGCGGGTGTTAAACTTTTTCGGATCAGACCGAGACTTGTCATGCGGCCTTGGTTTACTACCGGTAGACCACCTGTCAAGTTTCGTGCCATTTGGACTTCGTTTGATACTCCAACGGTTAACCGAGGGACCGAAAAGGCCTCATGTGTGTTGCAGTCCAGCACCCCTCCAAAGGGGCGCAAAACCCACCTAAACCCCCTCAATCATCTAGATCGTTCAATCGCGATCGCGTGGCCGCAAACCGTGCTCAATTTGGAGCCTCCTAGCTCCTCCTACCTCTATAAATAGATCCCTCCACGAAATCCCGGGTCTCCTCCCCCTAACCCTAGCAATTTTCCCCGCAGCGCGCCGGACAACGTCCGCCCGTGCCAGACGAGACCGCCGCCGGCTATCCCGTCGCGCCACGTGGCGGGCGCGCCCCACTTCGCTGCCGACCGCGCAGGGCCCGCTGAAGCCCGTGGCCGGCCCTCGCGGCCCGTTCCCCTCACGCCCGCAAGCCCCGCCGTCTTCCTCCTCGTGACCGACAGCCCGAGCCGCCTGGCGCCCTCGTGCCCCATCGCCGGCGACCGCCCCGCTCCGGCGACGCCGTCCTCCGCCACCACACCGCCGACGCCGGCCTCCACCGACCGCACCTCGTCGCCCCGCATCTCCTCTCCAACGCCGGCGCCATCCGGCAAGTCCGGCGACCCCTCCTCCCTTCTCCTCGACTCCGGCAGCCGTCTACAGCCCCGACGACCTCCGGCGGCTACTGTTCCAGTGACCTCGATCCGCGTGCAAACTGGATCTGGATCTGGAGTTTTGGATCGATTGACTTTCTCCCCAAACCCTAATGTCATAACTCTGCAACCGTTGCTCCGATTCGTGCGTGTAGTTTATCAGAATGTTTGTCTCGACGAGTACTTCATTTCATCTCATTGCATCATGTTCATTTGAGCTCATCTTGATGCCCTAAATGCTGTTGGAAGAGGGCTATGTGATGTTAGTTTCGGATTCTTATCAGCATATGCACTTTTGTCATTTTTGCCATGATTAATGTGTGCCTCCTATGAACTTGAGCCCTACATGAGTTTTGAAGTATGCCATGCCATCTTTACAGGGGTGTATGCCATCTATTTTTGTGATCTCTGTGGTGACTAGTACAAGCATGCAAAGTAGCTTACTTAATGTTGCTGATTTCAGGGACTTAGAAATATTCTAAGTCTTCACCCTGTCTATATTTTTATGCCATGTGTTCATGTTGCTACCGAGTGATCCGTGCCTCTTTTGAGCATGATCAGTAAGGATATTTTGTAGATATTGTGGTGCTCTATCCATCCATGTCTTTGTTTGCATTTATGGAGCACCCTAGCTAGAGTCAATCGAGCTCTACTTTTGCTATAAAATGTTCCTGGCAGATTGTTAACATGTTTAGCAATTTTGCCGAGCTTGTTGTAGTTGAGCCGTGCATGCTATGTTGTTGTTCTTGAAATGTTTAGCTTCTATGACATGTCTACTTGCTGGGTGTATGCTTAGTTTATCATGCAATGCTTTGTGGTGAGTGCATCGAGCTCGTAAACATGCCTACTTGATATTTGTTTTGCCATGTTGCAGTTTTTCACTAAGTCTGAATCTGTTAACGATAATTGCTATGTTCACATGGTTGCAATTGTATTTTCTTATCCCTTTTGGCTTATGGTCAGTAAATGACTTTTGTTGTATGCTTTGAGTAGCTTCATGCCATGCTTTGCTTTGCCATGATATGTTCCTGTAGCATATTGTTATCTTGCTCTAAACATTGCTTCCTGATGTTAAATTCCTGACTTGATGTTATTTTCGCTAAGTCTGTAACCTGATATCTTTTGCACTTTTGCCATGCTTGTTTGAACCTGCTATTGAGTGAATTAGCCATAGCTCAGTGTTCATATTTTGTCAAGCATCTTGAGTAGATCCCTGCCACGTATTTTGTTGTCATGTTAGAGTGATGTAGCATATTGTTCTTGATGCATTTAGAGGGCCTCGTGCTGTTAATCGCACACCGGTGTCATATTTGTTTTGCTTGTCATTTCCAAACCGTGCATCCGATTCCGGTGATCTTTATATCGATTTCGACCGAAATCAACTCCTCTTTCCGGTGGCACTCTTGGTTTTCCAAGTTGAGGCCAGGTTCAATCATTCCTTTCCAAATCATGCATATGCATCGCGTATCACATCCCGCATATCATGCCATGTCTTGCATCATGTTGTTTGTGCATTGCACGTGGTGATTGTGTCTCCCTTTGCTTGTTGTTCTTGCTTGGGTAGAGCCGGGAGACGAGTACGTGATCGAGGAGCCCGTTGAGTACGTTTACGAGGATCAAGCTAACGTCAACTCGGAGAACTTTGTAGGCAAGATGACCATACACTCGAAATCACTTCTATCTTTGCTTGCTAGATGCTCGCTCTTTTGCTATGCCTATGCTATGATACCTACCACTTGCTTATAATGCCTCCCATATTGCCATGTCAAACCTCTAACCCACCTTGTCCTAGCAAATCGTTGTTTGGCTATGTTACCGCTTTGCTCAGCCCCTCTTATAGCGTTGCTAGTTGCAAGTGAAGATTGGAGTTTGTTCCTTGTTGGAACATGTTTATTGTTGGGATATCATTATTATGCCTTGTCTACTTTAATGCACCTATATACTTGGTAAAGGGTGGAAGGCTCGGCCTTATGCCTGGTGTTTTGTTCCACTCTTGCCGCCCTAGTTTCTGTCATACCGGCGTTATGTTCCTTGATTTTGCGTTCCTTACATGGTTGGGTTATAATGGGAACCCCTTGACAGTTCGCCTTGAATAAAACTCCTCCAGCAATGCCCAACCTTGGTTTTACCATTTGCCACCTATCCTCTTTTCCCTTGGGTTTCCGGAGCCCGAGGGTCATCTTTATTTTAAACCCCTGGGCCAGTGCTCCTCTGAGTGTTGGTCCGAAATGGGCAGCCTGTGGGGCCACCTCGGGGCAACTTGAGGGTTGGTTTTACTCATAGCTTGACCTATCCGAGTGTGCCCTGAGAACGAGATATGTGCAGCTCCTATCGGGATTTGTCGGCACATTCTGTCGGCTTTGCTGGTTTAGTTTTACCATTGTCGAGATGTCTTGTAACCTGGATTCCTAGTCTGATCGGATTGTCTTAGGAGAAGGAATATCCTTCGTTGACCGTGAGAGCTTGTGATGGGCTAAGTTGGGACACCCCTGCAGGGATTTGATCTTTCGAAAGCCGTGCCCGCGGTTATGGGCAGATGGGAATTTGTTAATGTCCGGTTGTAGAAAACCTAAAGATTACCTTAATTAAAATGAATCAATAGAGTGTGTGGCCGTGATGGTCTCTTTTCGGTGGAGTCTGGGAAGAGAACACGGTCTCGAGTTATGCATGACCGTAGGTTGTTCTAGGATCACTTCTTGATCATAGTTCTTCGACCGTGCCTTTGCTTTCTCTTCTCTCTCTCATTTGCGTATGTTAGCCACCATATATGCTAGTCGCTTGCTACAGCTCCACCTCTTACCTTTTACCCTTCCTATAAGCTTAAATAGTCTTGATCGCGTGGGTGTGAGATTGCTGAGTCCCCGTGACTCACAGATTACTTCAAAACCAGATGCAGGGACCGATGATACCGCTCTAGGTGATTTGATTGAACTCCAGTGGGAGTTCGATGAGGACTCAGGACGATACTATGTTTCCTTTCCAGATGATCAGTAGTGGTGCCCAGTTGGGGCGATCGGGAACTTTGTGGCATTTGGGGTTGTTCTTTATTTTGGTTCCATAGTCGGACCTTGAGTGTATCTGGATGAATGTAATGATATTTATGCTATTTGTGTGACGTGGCGAGTGTAAGCCAACTATGTATCTCTTTCCCTTATTTTTTGCATGGGTTGTGTGAAGATTACCTCACTTGCGACATTGCTTACAATGCGGTTATGCCTCTAAGTCGTGCTTCGACTCGTGGGAGATATAGCCGTATCGTGGGCGTTACAAGTTGGTAATCAGAGCCTTCCCTGACTTTAGGAGCCCCCTGCTTGATCGAATCGCTGGCGTTGTTGAGTCTAGAAAAATGTTTTGAGTCATTTAGGATTATATATATCGGAAAGTAGGATTCTTTTTACTCCTCAGTCCCTTCGTCGCTCTGGTGAGGCATCCTGACGTAGAGTTTTGACTCTTCTTTCTCAAATTTCACTAAAAAATTAGGATCACGTGGGTATCTTGGAATCGTTCCGATGGTTTTGTGACGAGAACATTGTTCTTGGTGCCTCCTGACATTTAGGGGTTGTGGAAGTGTCCCGGGGAGTTGAGCTCCGAGGTGTTAACGTCACAATTTTATCGTTGCAATTCTGGAATACCTGAGTTTCGCCGACATCGAAAATCTCTTTTATGCAGTTGTTGGTGAGATAACCTCGACGCCACCCAGTACCGGGGTGGGAGTTCGGGAGTATCGCCATAACTCGTATAACGGATGCTTTTGGAAGGTTGAGATAAATGATTTCCGAAGGTTTCTTGGTTATGTGTTGAAGGATGGATACAGTTGGATGTAGGATTTGCTAGCTTTGGGTGAGATATTATGCTTCCCCTGTATCCCCAACACCTGATTGCATAACCGGAAAGGTTCAGGAGTATCATAGGTGGGAATTCATGTAGCTCTAGTATTTCTTCCGCAAATAGTTCGTTTGTGATTGGGTAATCCTCACCAAGTATTTGTTCACGTCTGTACCTTGTTGTTTTTATTCTTCTACCTCTATCTAAGTGGCTTCTCAATTTATGGAAATGTGACCATTTCCATTGGAATGCATTCGTTCATTTTGTTCGGATGTTAAGACTATATGTTGCAATTTCGATCCATTTGATTCAGCTTGGATATATGTCTGTCATGATGCTAACGGATGTCACCTCTTCAGGATGGCTCCTCCAATGCGTACGACTCCGAATCCGGATCCGCCACCATCACCTCCACCTCTGGAGGCATGGCAAGCTATGATGACCGCTACCAATGCAAACACGCAGCTGATCATGCAAATTTTGCAAGAGCGCAACCAAGGAAATAAAGGCCATGGCAACAATCAGAATCAGTTTGCTACACTCAACCAGTTCCTCGCAAACTAGCCAAAGACCTTCAGTAACTATGTCGAGGCAACAGACGCTGATGATTGGCTCGTGGGTATCTGCAAGCATTTCGAGTGCAGCAACGTCAGGCCTGAGGACTTTGTCAAGTTTGCCTCGTTCCAACTCAAAGACCAAGCTGCAGAGTGGTATCAACAATACAAAGATTCCAGAGGAGGTCGTGTGATTACCTGGGATGAATTTCGTCAAGACTTCAAAGCTCACCACATTCCTGAGAGTGTTGTTGAGAGCAACCGTGAGGAATTCCGCAACCTGAAGCAAGGCAGCTTGTCTGTTTACCAGTATAACATCATGTTCCATAAGCTCGCTAGTTTCGCCAAGCAGGACGTCCCTAATGAGAAGAGCATGATTTACCAGTTCAGAGGTGGCCTTAGAGAAGATCTTCAATTTTCTCTCGTGCTTTTCGAGCCGCAGAAGTACGATGAGTTTTACAACATGGCACTGAAACAAGAGACTGCTCAACTCAAGTGCGATGCTTCCAAGAAGCG
This sequence comes from Triticum monococcum, assembly GCA_034509565.1. Lineage (NCBI taxonomy): Eukaryota > Viridiplantae > Streptophyta > Magnoliopsida > Poales > Poaceae > Triticum > Triticum monococcum. The sequence continues at coordinate 56,595,921 of CM067843.1, read as the reverse complement.
AGTCAGAGATGCAACTCCTTCTTCCTCAACTCAAGTGGCAACTAAGCAGCAAAAGTATTGGTTGCCTCCTCCTCCTCCGTCCCGTCAGCCTTATCAGCAGAAGAGCAAAGGTGGTTGTCGGTGTCAAAACCGGCGGATCTCGGGTAGGGGGTCCCGAACTGTGCGTCTAAGGCGGATGGTAACAGGAGGCAGGGGACATGATGTTTTACCCAGGTTCGGGCCCTCTTGATGGAGGTAAAACCCTACATCCTGCTTGATTTATTCTTGATGATATGGGTATTACAAGAGTTGATCTACCACGAGATTGGAGAGGCTAAACCCTAGAAGCTAGCCTATGGTATGATTGTATGTTGTCCTACGGAATAAAACCCTCCAATTTATATAGACACCGGAGGGGGCTAGGGTTACACAAGGCCGGTTACAAAGGAGGAGATATACATATCCGTATTGCCTAGCTTGCCTTCCACGCCAAGTAGAGTCCCATCCGGACACGAGATGAAGTCTTCAATCTTGTACCTTCATAGTCCAATAGTCTGGCCAAAGGATATAATCCGGCTGTCCGGAGACCCCCTAATCCAGGACTCCCTCAGTAGCCCCTGAACCAGGCTTCAATGACGACGAGTCCGGTGCGCAGTGTTGTCTTCGGCATTGCAAGGCGGGTTCTTCCTCCGAATACAACATGGAAGAATTTGAATACAAGGATAGTGTCTGACCCTGCAAAATAAGTTCCACATACCACCGTAGAGAGAATACTATTTCCACCAATCTTAATCTGCTGACACGTTTAGGCAACATGACATCATGCCATGGCTCGGTGATTATTCGAACCGTTTTTCTTTAACCAGCTCCACACATAACGCGAGGCGGTTTCTCGACACGTCTTGTCAAAGCAGAGATTGTGTTCCCCTAATTACGGGATTCTCATCAATACGGTCGTGGGTAACCCAACCGTGTCTAGGACTCCTAGATTATAGGCGAGTCCCAAACGGCTACGGAGAGGACGCTTGATATTCACCCTCTTTATAAAGGGACAAGGCTTTTACTTTTTTCCCTCCCATGCTCAATCGAATCCTTCCCCCGCCTCGATTTCTAACACCCAAAGCCCAGGTCAGGTGCTTCGGACCTTCAACTATGTCCGGATCTAGCCTTCAAGGCCGGTGGACGCCCTCCTCCGTTATGGAAGAGGATATCAAGAAGTTGAGGGAGGCCAGATACCTGACCGCCGAGGTTTCGCATCGGCTGCCTGCCCGAGGGCAGGTCGTCCCTACTCCTGAACCCAACGAGAACGTTGTGTTCATCTCCCACTTCCTCCGAGGTCTAGGCCTCACTCTGGATCCCTTCGTTAGGGGTTTGATGTTCTATTACGGGCTAGATTTCCATGATCTAGCCCCGGACTCCTTTCTCCACATCTCGGAATTTCTTGTCGTATGTGAGGCCTTCCTCTGCATTACCCCTCACTTCGGCATGTGGCTCAAGACTTTCGACGTGAAGCCGAAGATGGTCGAGGGGCAGCACGCAGCATGCGGAGGCGCATTAATAAGCAAGATCGCTGGAGCTTCATGGCCAAAGGGTTCCTTTCCAGAGGTGTCCGGATTATGGCAACGGGAGTGGTTTTACATCACAGCTCCCAGAAGTGCCAAGTGGGTGGCTGCCCCTGCTTTCCGCTCGGGCCCTCCACCACAACTAATGTCATGGGCTAGCATAGGGCTGAGCTCGGGTCCAGCCAAAGACATGCCTATACTGCAGAGCCGCATTCAAGATCTCTTTGAAGGAGATTTCAGTCTGGTTGCGGTGGTGCAAGTCATGCTAGCTCGTCGAGTCCAGCCTTGCAAACGCCGCCCCCTCCGCATGTGGGAGTTCAACCCAGAAGGGCCACGCACTATTCAGAATTTCCTCGGCATGACGCACGAGGAGATGTACAAATCATTCTTCAGACCCCAAATAGAGTGTCTGGATACTACTGAGGACGTGGGCCTAAGCAGCAACCGTACCGCTGACCAAGTAAGTAATCCCTTAGCCGAACACACCGTCTTTCATTTAGCATGACGTCATTCTGAGAAATCGCTCTTTGACTAGGACTGGCTAACAAGGGCGAAGATGATTCGGTGTTCGGCCCCCCTTCCTGAGGGTTTGGAGAATCCGGTACTGGAAAAGATGCTCGAGCTAGCACCTTGCCTGGAGCCCTCAAAGGAAGATAAAGGGGGGAATAATGAGGTCGAAAGCGGGCCCCCATCGCTACCAATTCCAACCGAGGGAATGAGTGCCTCCGTGAAGGAGGATAACCAAGGGGAAGAATCTGACCTTCTCTTGCTTCGGGGAAGGAAGAGGACTACCTCTGAAGAACCGGAAACCAAGGCTTCCAAACGGGAGAAGAAGTCTCCACCAGAGGATCCTACCTTGGAGGGTGCTCTTGCCGCACAAAGTCCGCGTGAGGATCAGCCCTCCAACGAGCTGTAAGTAATCAAAAAGTACTTTAATAGTGGAGATATACTACCTTACCTCTGAGGAAAAGAACCGAAGCGTTTATCTTGCAGTTCGGATCTTAGCCCTTCTCAGCAGAGCTCATCTTCGGGGGATCTTCTTCCGGAGATGATGGAGAGCGAAACGCCTCCCCCGGACTCCCCCGCTCAAGAAGCGAGCGACTTGAAGTGTCGTCACGGAGGGCCTCTCCGGATCCGGTGAGTCCAGAAGATAATCCTATAGTAACCCGAAGTCCCCAGCGTTCGGCTCTTGAAGAGAGCAAACAAAAGAGTCCGGCACCGTCTGGTATGCGGTCGGACGTACTAAGGGAACTGTTGGAGCGAGCGGCCGTCTTAGAAGAACACCGTACGTTGATGGGTACAGTGATGGAAAGAATTTTGTCCGCCGAAAGCGGATTGCATGAAGCTTTTATGAGTCTACTGACGGGCTTTAAGGTACGTGAAATGATATACTTTTTGATAGTACCGCACATTTTTAGGTGTGCCCTGTGCAGATAGTATCCCGTGAGACTCTGGTTGTCGTCGAGAACGGTGGAGAACGGAGGATCGTAATCCCAGGTAATAACCAAACTGCCTTTATGTGCAGGTGGTGGAAGCTCCGGTGGCTAGCCGGACTAATGAGTTTGCCGAGCTAAAGCGGCAACTGTATGCGGCAGATGCCGACATCGAGCTTGTTAACAAGCGGCTTGACGAGGCACAGGGTAAGTAATGTTTTCTAGTGAATGTCACATAGTAAGAGCAGCGTAACGCCAGTATCTTTAATATGTTGTGACTGCAGATGGAGCTGCCACCGTGGAGACCCTTCGGGCGGAACTTGCCCGAGCCATGGAACAAGCAAGAATTAGTAATGTGGTCGCTTTAAAGGCGGCCGAAGAGTTAAGAACCGAAAAGGCTGCACATTGCGAGGGCAAAGATAAAATGGCCAAGATGGCTGTAAATTTAAAAGACACTGCCGACCGCTGCCAGCTCCTTGAAGAAGAAAATCGAGCGAAGGCGACGGACCTTGAAAAGGCCGCGGTGGCGACCAAAGACACCCGCTCTGCTATGAGGGCAAAGAAGGAAGAGCTGCGTGAAGCCGGGGATATTGCGGCTGGGAAGCCCTTTTTGCTGCGGTGGAAGTTCGGAGATCCGCGGTATGCCCCTCTGGATCGGCTGTGGAGTTCGGCAGACGCATATATGGACTTGGCGGCTAGCGATGTCTATGTGGCCGAGTACTTCCGAGATCAAACAGATCGTGAAGTGGACAAGCTGTTCTGGTCGCAATTTAATGTTCCAGAGCATCCACTTCCATTGACTAATCAGCTAGCCGAATGGGCCGAACTCAACAGTTGTCCGGACTCGCCATGAGGTCCGTCGTAGATCATGTATGGCCGGAAAAACCGAAGCCAAACAGCTATTTCAGCTTAGTGCAGTAGTTCCTTGGAGCGGTGCCGTGCATCAATGCGATGAAGAGGTCGGTGTGTATAGAGGGCTCGCGGATGGCCCTTGCCCATGTCAAAGCATACTGGGCGGAGATGGATGCTACCACTGTTTCGGCACAGGGTTCGGCCATAGGCCGAGTGGCTGCCGAGCACTATTTCGAAGAAGTTCTCGAGGGCGCTCGTTTGATAGAGGCCCAGTCTCGAAGAATATTATGTTTGAGTATCATGTATTCCCATTGTAAACACAATGTTTTTATGAAATTTATTAAGGCTGTATTTATACTTTTGCCCGAAAGTAATATGATGCCTCTTGTGCGGCCGTTTATGTATACATGTGTATAACCTGAAAGATTGCAGTCGTCGGCTTCAGCCCCCCATGCATATAATGCGGGGGTGTTCGCAGAAGACGCGTATTCACACTTAATCCAACGTCTTGGTCCTAATAAGGAGGTGATGGCGCAGTGAACTAGGCAACCGGACTATAATACTTTAACACTTTCACTTAGCCATAGGAGTTTGACAGTGGGGCTACTATATAGCCCCTGGTGGCTCCGCACTCTCCCAAATTCGGGGTGCGTACATGCCTAGCCGGGAAACGGCCCTTCGTTAAGGCGGAGGAATTCTAACATTCCGATAGGTCATCGAGTGGTTGACCAGTCTCATGCTATATCATGACTGTCAGTTTTCGGCTTTCTCTACTAAGGTGCTCGTCCGGATGAACCGCGGCACAATCGCAGTAGTTCTCCTGGTGCCGCCTTAGCCGATAGAGCGGAACGTAAGGCAGCAAAACACAAGAGCCGAGTAAACCCAACATTTGACCAAAGACATGATTCAGAGCTGATGCATATAAGGCCAAACTCGCGACGCCGAACACTCCCTAAGGTACTCGGTCTTTATGGTATAAACCGGGCCTAAACAGTGCCCTTTGTAAGAAGCCCCTGGTGTCCAGGTACGTGCATTATTCTGATGTGGCCACATGCCAAGACGTCAGCATCCTTCTCAATTGTACTAGGAATCCGATGGATGTGTATCAACAAGAGACAGTAAAAAAGGTTTACACAGGGTCTTAATCTAAAAGGAATCCTTGGAACGGGTCCCTGTTGCATGTCTGCGCCTGTGTCTCCGTTGTGCCGTATCCTGGACAAGTGTTGTCGTGGTTCTAAGTCTGACAATAGAATATGGGGGTAGGAATGGAGAGGCAAGATCTTAGCTATGGAGGAGTTGTACACACAAGGTTTACGAGTTCAGGCCCTTCTCGGAGGAAGTAACAGCCCTACATCTCGGAGCCCGGAGGCGGTCGACTGGATTATACGTGTGTGAGTTACAGGGGTGCGAACCCTTGTCCCAGAGGAGGGGGTGTCTTATATGGAGTACGCCAGGACCCCAGCCCCCCTCCGTTACACAGGGTTCAATATACATTAAGAGGAGGCGTTACAGGTAACGCCTGTATTAAGGTGCTACAAATGAGCATTAAGTATGCGAATGAATGCTTGACCGTTGCTGCGTAGAGTGGCTTTAGGTCTTCTGATATGTCGAGTGGTTTGGTGGTCGAGTGACTTGAGTAAGAGAGAGATCTACGAGTGATTGATAGGTCGAGTGGACTTCGCTTCGACACCTTTCTTGGTCCTCTGCTTCTGACTCTTGAACTACTTAGTTCTTAGGACAAGACTTTAGGTGGGGCATATAGGTCAGGCCTATTACCCTACCCTAGGTCTGTGTCTACATCATTAGCCCCCGAATGGATCGAGGTTTGAGTGAAAAAGAAGGACGGTAGTTGACCTGGTTCTTGCCCTTGATCTGCCTTGTCTCCTTCTCCGAGCGGAGGACAGTTGTTTGAAACTTTCGACTTCGTTTCAGTCGCCTTGATCGATTCAAAAATCACTGACTGGTTTGTTCAGTGACATCTGTCGAGTGATATCTCTGATTGGAATCTTTGGAGAGATCGGTTACAGAGGATCCCGGATCTCACGGGATTCAAAATTTGGGTGGAAGCGCGCCAGGCGGAGCGTCCCGCGGTAAGTGGAGTAGATAAATCGGACATTTCGATTTCCACGCCACCTTTTTCGCCATGTATCACGTGTGCAACTGTTGGGGGGATTTGACAGAGCTGATCGGGCCCACACGTCAGCCACTCGGAAGTAGGCCTTTAAAAGCGGTGAAGCCGAGGCATTCGCACCGTGCATGCTCATTTCCCTTCTTCTTCCTGTCGCGTCTCCACCTCGCTTAGCACGACCACTCTCGACACCGCTGTTCTGCCGCCATGGGGAAGGACAAAATGGCGGCGTTAGAGCGTGCGAAGAAGGCGACGGGGCGGCGAAGAACAAGAAGATGAATCGGGGGTCTTCATCGCGCTCGGGGCTGCCGCCAGGTTGGATCCAGGGAGAATGGATCCGATCTTCGCTCTGGCAAGAGGGCTTGGATGATTTGGCCGAGTTAGGGCTGATTGTCCATGAATCCGCGCGCCTGCCAAAGGGGGAATCGGAGCCGCAGCCGCAACTGGGTGAGTGTGTCTTGCTCGCCAACCATGTCGACCGTGGTTTCTCGCTTCCACCACATCCTTTCTTTTGGGGTTTCTTAAACTTTTTCAGTGCCCAACTCCATCACTTTACTCCCAATACCATCACGTTCCTTGCTGCGTTCGTCTCTATGTGTGAGAATTTTTTGGGGTGCCGACCGCACTGGGGCCTCTTCAAACACATCTTTACTATCCGATCCCAAACCGTGAAGAAAGCGAACTCGAAAGACGAGAAAACCCACGTTATCCAGATGTGCGGGGGCCTGGGCATTCAGAAGAGGAAGAGGAGCTCTTTTCCTCCGATGACTCTTCCTGAATCGGTCAGGGGTTGGCAGTCGACCTGGTTCTATTGCCAGGATATCACGACCCAGACCAGTGGACCGGACTTCCCCCTTTTTCTTTTGATCATGTCCAAACTCCATCTTCCTTGCGAGTGACTGCTGTTGAGAAGGCAGAGACATGCATGCTAGTTGAGTGAGTAGTCCAACTGATCAATCAGGGCGTCACTGGTATGGACCTGCTCGAGGTGTTCCTCAGTCGGCGGATCCAACCCCTCCAAGCTCACGATCATTCTATGTGGATGTACTCCGGGGCTGGCGACACTGCTCGGGTTCATCCGGAGGAAGTGGAGGCCAAAACCGTGGCCGACTGGCTGATGGGCATTACCGGGAACAAAGACAACCCAGGGGCGCCAGGAGAGTCGACCCTTTCAGCGACAGCAACCTGCCAGACAAGTTCTGGTCATCATAACCGAATTTTTGAACATATTTTCCGACTGATTGAGGTTCTGACTGACTTATGATCGGTTCCTTGTTTTGAAGATCTACACGGAGATGTATTCGATGCCCAATGGTGAACAAGCTCTGGAGCAAGACCAAGAGGGCGGGGACAGCGCCGAGGAGAGCGGCGAGTGGGAGTCCCCAGCTGATGGTGAAGATGACGAGAGTGACGAGTCTGACGATGAGGAGGTGGCCGACTCGCCGCCTTGCTCTGAACGTCGATCCAAGCAGCGACACGACCCCGTGAGGAGATGCAGCAAAGCCGCGGCGTCGAGTGCTCCATCTCACAAGCGCACTCGGTCTCCGACTCCAGAGTTGACTGAGACGGTCCTCAAGCAGCCCAAAGCTAATCCTTTGAAGGCTTGGAAGACCTTGCCCAGGATCAAGATGGACGCCCCTATTGCCTCTGGGTAAATGTTCTTCTCATATTTTCTCGTTCCAATCGGTTTTCTTGTTCTGACCGAGCGGATGATGGACCTGTATAGCCCGACCTCGGCTGCGACTGATATGGATGTTGACAAGACCCCTGCCGATGAGGAAGCTGATGATGCTGTTACCTCCAAAGCCAGTAAGTTTGCCCGACTCAAAGTTTGTGGTCATCTGGAATATTGGTCAGTTGTCTTTATGACTCTCTCTGTTTATTGCAGCTCCACGAGACACTGTTGTGCTGCTAGACGACGAAGAGGAAGTACCGCTGAGAGGAAGGAGGAGGAAGGACAAGGAGCCGGGCAGGAAGGCGACCGAAGCCCAAGTTCTTGGGTCGACTGGGACGCCTGCGGGGACGGTCGAGCAGTCGACAGACCCGGCTCAAACCAACGTCACCTTCGCTATTCCTCTGTCGACTGATTGTCCCTCCGGATCAGCTGCTCAGGCTCCTGCTGTGCCGACGTCATTCCATGTTTCAGATCCGGCGGCTGCTTCGACTGCTCTACCTCCGTCACTTTTTGCTGCATATCAGACTCCGGACGATCCACTGACTGCTGCCAGAGAAGCTCTTCTTCAACTGAACCTTGTGATGGGGCAGCTGAAGGTGGTGCATGAGGCCAGTCAGGTGGACTTCAACGCCGGAGCTGCCGTGCAAACCAATATCCAGGTTAGTTGATTTTTCGATCGACCGTTTTTTTGTCTGACCACCCACTGGAGTGTGGCTGTTCGGAAATAGTATATCTCTTTGTGTCGATTTGAACTGATTCTTTGTACGAGTGGGGGCACGCTGAGTGCACCCACTAGGTGTAGTCCCCGAGACCGTAGTTGACTGCGGGCAGTCGACTGTGGTCTGAGAATTTGGATCTCTCTTTTTTTAAGGACAGTCGATCGTCGACTGTGATCTGGAAATCAGTGGGGGCACGCCAAGTGCACCCACTGGGTGTAGTCCCCGAGACTACCGTTGAATGTTTGATTCGGCGGTAGTCTTAGAATAATTATCTCTTTTTATCTCTGTCGACTGATATGGCTGTGACTGCAGAAATCTTGTGATCTTGGGGCTCAACTTTCTGACATGAGCAAACAACAAATCAGCCTCAACCTTGATCTGGAACTGGCCAAGAAGAACCTCAAGACCGCTCGTGATGAAGTAGCTGCCATGGGAGGTAACCAATTGACCGCTCCATATCCCAACACTGGCACTTTTCCTTTCCATCTTTGAACTGAGTGGCTTCACTCGAGCAGATGTATGTAGTGAAAACCGCCAACTTCAAGCTCGCCTGAAGAATGTTATTTCTTTAGAGAAAATGAAGGAAGCTCTAGAGAAGAAGGATCTGGATCTTGCCGCAGCACAGAAGGAGGCGCGCGAGAAGACATCGCTTGCTGACAAGAAGCTTGCTTCAGTCGGTAAGTTAGAAGAAGAAAACTCCAAGCTAAAGACTGCTATATCTGACGCCAATCAGGAGGTCGAGCGACTGAAGAAGAACAAAGAGAAGTTGACCGACGAACTTGGAAGCCTCAAGGCCAAGAATGGCGAGCTAGAGTCTTATCTAGGCCAACTTGCTACGAAGCTAGTCTTGAAACTTGAAGGTATTGACTAATATGTCTTATTTCTGTCGACTAACAAGTCTAATGGTGACGTCGACTCATAATTCTCTCGATCATGCAGAACTTTGCCAAGACTTTGAAGCGGAAACCGGGTGGGTCGAGACGGGTCTCGATCCCATCAACTGTCCAGTCAAAGATGATGTTGCGATGAACATGCTGCAGTTGGAGTCTCGCATGGACAGCACGGTTGCTTATCTGGCACGCTTGAAAGCTGCAATGACTCGGGTTGATGCTGGTCTTTGGCCTCAGGCGGAGCTATCTCAAGATCTCGAGTCTTTCATGGCTCGACTGAATCAAACCCCTGAACGCGTGTGAGAATGGAAGAAGTCATCTGCTCGCTGCGGTGCTGACGTTGCTCTATCTCTGGTTCAAGTGCACTTCAAGGATGTCAAAGAAGACAATCTGGCGGAGCTCAAGGTTGCTAACACGAGGAAGCATATGTTTCAGTCTTTCATGGACACCTTCCTTGACGCCGCCACTTGCATTGCAGACAGCATTGACCTCGACAGTTTCTGCGACCCAGCCAGTCCTTCTCCTGGTGCGTGACCGAAAAACATTATGCTCCACTTTTATTTGCCTCGGAATGCCGAGTGATTGTGTAACCGTTAAACTTCTTCGGGGTTGATGCTCGAATACTTTTGATCTGCCGTCTGGGACCTCGGGGTTTATCCGAACTTGGTTTTATTTCCGAATATGCTGGTGTTTGCTTTCGACTGGAATTTGTTTTTTGCTCGGAATACTCTTTGTGCTTGGAATGCAGCTCTGAGGTGGGGAGTACTTAGGCGAGTACTTGGACTGCAATTAAGTTCCTGAGTGGGAGGATCGCTCACCACTCAGTAGAATTTTTAAAGTTAGGCAAGTACTTGGACTGCAGCTAAGCCTCCGAGTGGGAGGATCGCTCACCACTCGGTAGGATTTTTAAAACTTAGGCGAGTACTTGACTGTAGCTAAGCCTCCGAGTGGGAGGATCCCCGCCACTCGGTAGGATTTTTAAAACTTAGGCGAGTACTTGGACTGCAGCTAAGCCTTCGAGTGGGAGGATCGCTCACCACTCGGTAAGATTTTTAAAACTTAGGCGAGTACTTGGACTGCAGCTAAGCCCCCGAGTGGGAGGATCGCTCACCACTCGGTAGGATTTTTAAAACTTAGGCGAGTACTTGGACTGCAGCTAAGCCCTCGAGTGGGAGGATCGCTCACCACTCAGTAGGATTTTTAAAACTTAGGCGAATACTTGGACTGCAGCTAAGCCTCCGAGTGGGAGGCTGGCTCACCACTCGGTAGGATTTTTTAAAACTTAGGCGAGTAGTTGGACTGTAGCTAAGCCCCCGAGTGGGAGGCTAGCTCACCACTCGGTAGGATTTTTTTTAAAAACTTAGGCGAGTACTTGGACTGCAGCTAAGCCCCCGAGTGGGAGGCTGGCTCACCACTCGGTAGGATTTTTTTTAAACTTTGGCGAGTACTGGGACTGCAGCTAAGCCCCCGAGTGGTAGGCTGGCTCACTACTCGATGGGATTTTTAAAACTTAGGCGAGTACTTGGATTGCAGCTAAGCCCCCGAGTGGGAGGCTGGCTCACCACTCGGTAGGATTTTTTTAAACTTAGGCGAAACGGATTCGCAGCTAAGCCCCCGACTGGGAGGCTGGCTCACCACTCGGTAGGATTTTTTAAAACTTGGGCGAAATGGATTCGCTGCTAAGCCACCCACTGGGGGATTTCTCATGTAAACAAAAGCAACAACAATCACTGGGAAAATTATAACACTTTTGTCGTTTGATAAACAAACTACAGAGGTATCTCTTATTACATCTCATCCGAGTGAGTACTTAAGTATAAAAGGGGCGGAGTAGCTCCGCATTCCAGGCTCGTGGCTCATCAATCTGGCGATCGACATTGTAAAGATGGTATGCTCCATTGTGGAGAACTTTGGTGACGATGAAAGGACCTTCCCAAGTAGGAGCGAGCTTGTGTGGTTTTTGTTGATCCACTCGGAGGACCAAGTCTCCTTCTTGGAAGGCTCAACTCTTCACATTTCTGGCATGGAATCGACGCAAGTCCTGTTGATAGATGGTCGATCAGATCATGGCCATCTCTCTTTCATCTTCTAGGAGGTCGACTGAGTCCTGTCGGGCTTGTTCTGCTTCATCTTCAGAGTAGAGTTCGACTCGGGGTGCATTGTGAAGCAAGTCACTCGGCAAAACTGCTTCAGCTCTATAGACCAAAAAGAATGGGGTTCGTCCAGTCGACCGATTCGGGGTGGTCCTCAATCCCCAAAGAACTGACAGAAGTTCGTCGACCCATGCGCCTGCTGCATGCTTGAGATCACGCATCAGTCGAGGTTTTAGTCCTTTGAGAATTAGACCATTAGCTCTTTCTGCTTGTCCATTCGACTGGGGGTGAGCAGCTGACGCGTAGTCGACTCGTGTGCCTTGAGAGGCGCAGAAAGCTCTGAACTTGTCGGAATCGAAGTTTGACCCATTGTCAGTGATGATGCTATGCGGAACTCCATATCTGAATATCAACTCTCTGATCAAGCTGATAGCGGTGCAGGCATCAAGATTCCTGATAGGTTTAGCTTCAATCCATTTAGTGAATTTGTCGACTGCCACCAGCACATGGGTGAAGCCGCTCCTGCCAGTTCTCAGCGGTCCAACCATATCCAATCCCCAAACAGCGAAGGGCCAGACGAGTGGAATGGTCTTCAAGGCTGAGGCGGGTTTGTGCGACATATTCGAATAGAACTGACATCCTTCACATTTGTCGACTATCTCCTTCGCCATCCTTCACATTTGTCGACGATCTGTTGAGCCTCTTCTTCATTCTCTGGGAGTTCTTTCCTTAGGATGTACGCGATGTACGGCACTGTCCAGTTGGGAGTGATGACCAAAACTTCCATGATCAGGTCGACCACTGCTGGAACCTCAACTTCAGTCGGATCCATGGCACTTTTTGGTTGCGGGACTTCTTCGGTGAAAGGATCCTCTTGAACGGATGGTGTGTGGATGTGTTCCAGAAACACATTGCTGGGAATGGCTTCTCTCTTGGAACCTATTTTTGCCAAATCATCAGCTGCTTGATTTTTCAGTCGGGGTATATGATGCAGCTCTAACCCATCGAATTTCTTCTCTAGCTTTCTCACTGCATTGCAATAACTGGTAATGGCTACACTTCTGACATCCCACTCCTTCATCACTTGATTCACCACCAAATCTGAGTCGCCATAGACCATGAGGCGATGGACGCCGAGTGAAATGGCCATGCGCAACCCATACAAAAGTGCTTCATATTCTGCTTTGTTATTGGAGGAATCAAAGTGGATTTGGAGAACATATCTGAGCTTATCTCCTCGGGGGGAAACCAATACTACCCTAGCACCGGAACCATTCAGCATCTTAGAATCGTCGAAGAACATGGTCCAGTGCTCCGAGTGAACTTGAGTCGGCAGTTGCTGTTCAATCCACTCGGCGAGGAAATCTGCATTTGCTTGGGACTTGATAGCTTTCTTTGCCTCAAACTTGATATCTAGGGGAAGGAGTTCAATCGCCCATTTTGCCACTCGACCAGTTGCATCTCTGTTGTGCAGAATCTCTAACAATGGAGCGTCGCTGACGACTGTAATGGAATGGTCAGAGAAGTAATGTGCAACCTTCTTCGTGGTCATATAAATCCCATATACAAGCTTCTGATAATGAGGATATCTTTGCTTTGATGGGGTCAAAACTTCAGAAACATAATATACTGGGCGCTGAACTTTAAAGGTTTTTCCTTCTTCTTCCCGCTCGACCATAAGTACTAAACTGACGACTTGTCCCGTGGCTACAATGTAAAGCAGCAAAGGCTCTTTGCTGATTGGGGCAGCAAGCACCGGCTGGGTGGAGAGCATGGCTTTTAGCTCTGCAAACACTGTATCAGCTTCGGGAGTCCACTCAAACTTGTCTGACTTCTTCATCAGTCGGTAAAGAGGCAATGCCTTTTCACCGAGATGAGAAATGAATCGACTTAAAGCGGCCAAGCAACCAGTAAGCTTCTAGACATCGTGCACGTGCACAGGGCGCTTCATTTGGAGTATAGTACCAACTTTTTCTGGGTTGGCGTCGATTCCTCGTTCGGAAACGAGAAAACCGAGTAACTTTCCGCCAGGAACTCCGAATGTGCACTTTGATGGGTTAAGCTTCATATCATACCTCCTGAGGTTGGCAAATGTCTCAACAAGGTCAGTCAGCAGGTCGGAACCTTTCCGTGACTTGACCACAATATCATCCATGTATGCTTCCACATTCTGACTGATTTGAGTGAGCAAACACTTCTGAATCATCCTCATGAACGTGGCTCCAGCATTTTTGAGGCCGAATGGCATGGTAACATAACAGAAGCACCCAAATGGAGTGATGAAAGCTGTTTTGATCTCGTCGGGACCATACAGACGGATCTGATGGTAACCGGAATAGGCGTCTAAAAAAGACAGGCGCTTGCATCCCGCAGTCGAGTCGACTATCTGGTCGATGCGGGGGAGTGGAAAATGATCTTTCGGGTAGGCCCAATTGATATGTTTGAAGTCAATGCACATGCGAAGTGACTTGTCCTTCTTAGGGACCATGACAACATTAGCGAGCCACTTAGAGTGGTAAATCTCTCGGATAAACTCTGCTGCTAAGAGCCGAGCCACCTCCTCGCCGATGGCCTTTCTCTTCTGGACGGCTGACCGTCGAAGATGTTCTTTGACCGGTTTCACTTTCGAGTCGACTCGTAGACGGTGCTCAGCCAGCCCTCTGGGAACACCTGGCATGTCAGAAGGCTTCTATGCGAAGATGTCCCAGTTCTCACGGAGGAACTGGATGAGCGCTTCTTCCTATTTGGAGTCGAGTGTCGTAGAGATATGAGTCGGAGCAGCACTGGGGTCGGTCGGGTGAATATGAATCGGCTTTGTCTCACCGGACGACTGAAAGCTGATTCCGTAGCGGGCTTCTTGGCTTGCAACAAATCACTCGGGTCTGTAGTTTTCTGGTATTCCTGCAGCTCTACCACTGCCATCTGAGCATCGATGATCTTTGAGCCTTTCTGAAAGCACTCTTTCGCTTTCTTCCAATTGCCGGTAATAGTGATCACACCTCTAGGACCAGGCATCTTTAGTTTGAGTTACACGTAACATGGTCGAGCCATGAATCGTGCATAAGTTGGCCTGCCTAGAATAGCGTGATAAGCGCTCTGGAAGTCCACAACTTCAAATGGCAACTTTTCTTTGCGGTAATTTTTGGAATCACCGAAAACCACATCAAGAGCAAGTTGGCCGAGTGACTCAGCCTTCTTTCCAGGAATGACTCCATGGAAGCTCATGTTGCTGGTACTGAGTCTGGACATCGGAATGCCCATCCCTTTCAATGTCTCTGCATATAGTATATTCAGGCCACTGCCTCCATCCATCAAAACCTTGGTCAGTCGAGTGCCTTCAACAATTGGGTCGACCACCAAAGCTTGCCTCCCCGGGGTGGCTATGTGCGTCGCGTGATCGGACTGGTCGAATGTGATGGCAGTCTGAGACCATTTCAAATAACTGGGTGTTGCCGGGGCGACCATATTATCTTCTCGGTTGATAACTTTCAATCGACTTTTGCTTTCAACATCAGCAAAAATCATCAGGGTAGAATTGACCTGGGGATACCCATCATCACTATCTTCCTTGTCCTCAACTTTGTCCGACTCCTTTTCCTTATCTTTGGGCTGTTTCCCTTGGAACTGTTGGATCCAAAGCCGGCACTATCGAGTGGTATGCTTTGGATAAATGAGTTTACCCTCTTCATCTTTCTTTGTGTGAATGTGACATGGCAGATCCAACACATCATTTCCGTCTTGGTCTTTCACCTTCTTGGGCTTCCAAGGCCCTTTGGGCTTCCCCTTGAACTTTCCTTGAGTCACGGCCAAGGCTTCTCCAGGAGCAGCTGGCTCGGCTTTCTGCTTCTGCTTCCGACTGGACTTCCCTCCTCTGGTTTCGTGGGCGACTGACTTGTGCTTGCCACTCCGGAGCCGATCCTCTTCTTCACCATTGGCATACTTGGTGGCAATCTACATCATTCGACTCAGAGACATGTCTCCGGTTCGACCGAATTTGAGGTTCAATTCTCTGTACTTAATGCCTTCCTTGAAGGCACACACTGCTTGGTGATCAGATATGTTCTCTACTGTGTGATCCAATGTAATCCATCTCTGGATGTAGGCCCTCAAAGTTTCATTCGGCTTCTGCACGCAAGATTGCAGCTCTGTCAACCCTGCTGGTCGCTTGCAAGTTCCTTCAAATGTTCTGACAAACACTCGGGCAAGATCTTCCCAAGTGTAAATGTTGCTGGGCGCTAACTGATTCAGCCATTGTCTGACCGAGCCTTCCAACATAAGAGGTAGGTGTTTCATTGCCACTTCATCGTTACCGCCGCCAATCTGAACAGCCACTCGGTAATCCTCAAGCCAAGTATCAGGCTTGGACTCACCAGTGAACTTACTGACTCCATTCGCCAACCTGAAGTTGGGAGGAATCACCGCGGCTCTGATGGTTCTACTGAAGCACTCCGGTCCTGAGACGTGTACTCTGCTGCTGGTGGGTACATCTCTGTCTCGACCTTCTCGGTGGGCTCTGTTCCTGTCGACCAAACCCTGAACGAGAACGGATCTCGCATCAAAGCCTGGCTCCCTGGGGTTGACTGGAATCCTTCGCCCAACACTATGAGGGCGTCTGTCATCCTGTTGTCGAGGCACGTACGATCCACTCCTCGGGGGAGGGGTGGGTACTCGACGTCGATCATCCCGACCGAGTTGGTGATCATACTGCTCACAGTTCCTGTTCTGATCGCACCGGTCTCCACGTCCCTCACGCTTCGGGGGTGATCTTGGGCTGTGGGCTGACTGGACTGTATCTGCAGCGACGGATCTGTTGTGGATCCTATTTCGCGACTGTGACACAGCTGGATTCTGATCTCCTGCCGCCCTAAGCAATGCTCTGATCTGCAACAAGCCTCTACCAACCTCTGACTGAGAAGGCTGAGTCAACTCTGCTATATGGGCTGCAGCTGCTAAATTCTGAATTGGAGTTCGATATACCTGAGTCGGTGGCGAAAAGAGCTGACGTCGACTGGATGTTGGAATCCGTTGTCGCGCACAGTCGTCGAGTGCTCGCTGGAGGTTCTCCAGTCGAGTGCGCTCAGCCAAGTTGGCCAAGCGCGTGTCCTCTAAGGCACGGGCCTCGGGGTTTCTCCAACGATAGGAGTGTGCAGCGCATCCATGTTCCGGCGGCAAAGTTCTTCTCTCTGCAGCGAAGTAAGGGGCTCGGGGAGATACTCTTCATGAGTATGCGACGGACCGCCCCCGCCATCGCCTCCGTCGGTGCGGGGATAGCCGGGAGGAATGCGTGGTTCATCGACCATCAGAACCTCTGCCGCTGGATCACTGTTGTCGCACACGGATGCAGTCTCTACGAAGCAAGTCGACAGGTCAAACAGGCCGTAGAGAGATTCGTCGGGCTCGATCGCCGCGACTTGGGGGTGGCTGACTGGCGAGCCACCGCGTGTCTCACCCATCGCTGAAGTCTCGACCGACCGGAGCGCTTGCGCCGGTGGGAAACAGGGAGGGAGGACGACACAGGGGCCAACCGATACTGGGTCGACGGCTGCCGCAAGAGGACGCCACGGACGCACGCGTGAAAGTGCGTTGCTCTGCGGACAGGGAGCGCGTCGACGTCGAGAGGAGCCTCCTGAAGCCAAGCGGAGTCGTCGGCGATGAACGTGAGTGCACCGATATGGATCTCGCGGCCCTCCACCTAAACTCCGCTTGAAACCATGATGAAGGGGATTAGAAAAATCGCAACTTCTCCAACAAGTCGCTAGGACACCTGCCCCACGGTGGGCGCCAACTGTCGTGGTTCTAAGTCTGACAGTAGAATATGGGGGTAGGAATGGAGAGGCAAGATCTTAGCTATGGAGGAGTTGTACACACAAGGTTTACGAGTTCAGGCCCTTCTCGGAGGAAGTAACAACCCTACGTCTCGGAGCCCGGAGGCGGTCGACTGGATTATACGTGTGTGAGTTACAGGGGGTGCGAACCCTTGTCCCAGAGGAGGGGGGTGGCTTATATAGAGTACGCCAGGACCCCAGCTCCCCTCCGTTACGCAGGGTTCAATATACATTAAGAGGAGGCGTTACAGGTAATGCATGTATTAAGGTGCTACAAATGAGCATTAAGTATGCGAATGAATGCTTGACATTTGTTGCGCAGAGTGGCTTTAGGTCTTCTGATATGTCGAGTGGTTTGGTGGTCGAGTGACCTGAGTAAGAGAGAGATCTCCGAGTGATTGATAGGTCGAGTGGACTTTGCTTCGACACCTTTGTTGGTCCTCTGCTTCTGACTCTTGAACTCCTTAAATCTTAGGACAAGAGTTTAGGTGGGGCGTATAGGTCAGGCCTATTACCCTACCCTAGGTCTGTGTCTACATCAGGTGTAGCACGATGGTCATTTGTAAAAGAGAGAAACTTAGGTGAAAAGTTGTCATGCAAAAAGGTAGGTTTAAAGAAACCATGTACAATTCAAGATGAGTAAAAATTGCCACTTGTCTGCGCGCGTTGAGCCCCTTGTATTTGTAATAGGGGTGTGGCCATCAAACCTGTATGAATTACATGTAGCTGCACCGGACTCGTCTAACCGTGTCCGTGGTCTTGATGACCTATCAAATGCTTTAGTTGGTGAGGTCGTTTTTAGTGTGCGGCTGCCAAATTAGTCGCACTCTCTTCGGCGCGCCAGGATCGCTCAATACTTCCATTCACTGGAATGATGCCACGTGGACCGGGCATCTTAAGCGTGAGGGAAGCGTAATGCGGTATTGCATTAAAGCGAGTGAAAGCTTCACGTCCAAGTAGTGCTTGATAGAAACTTTGGAACGGAGCAATGTGGAAGGTTAAATTTTCGCTACGGAGGTTATCGGGGACGCCGAATATAACCTCTAGTAGCAGGGAGCCCGTGCAATGAGCCCCTGGGCCTGGCGTTACTCCTTTAAAGGTAGTATTGCTCTGGCGAATTTTTGTTGGGTCTATCCCCATTTTGCGGATTGTGTCCTGATATATCAGGTTTAGACTGATGCCACTGTCCATCAAGACTCGTGTGAAGTGGTATCCATCAATTATTGGGTCTAATACCAAGGCAGCCCATCCTGCATGCCGGATACTTGCTGAGTAATCCCGATGGTCAAAAGTGATCGGTTGAGACGACCAGTGGCAGGACTCCGCAGTGATAGGCCCTTGGGCATAATTCTCTGGGAGTGACGCTTTGTTTCTCCCCTTGATCACGTGTAACACGTTTACTGTTTTGATTTCTGGTGGATATTTCTTTTGTTCCCCAGTGTCTTGCTTGAGAGGCTCATCCTCGTCTTCGCTTGGTGTATCCTCCCCCTTGTGTATGGCGTTGAGCTTGCCGGACTGCTTGAAGACCCAACAGTCTCTGTGGGTATGGTTAGAGGGTTTACCAGGGGTGCTATGGATCTGACATATTTGGTCCAGAATTTTGTTTAGGCTGGACAGTTCATCTCTGGCCGAGAGCTTCTGAATCCGACGTTTACTACCATGCTCTTCGGGTTGTCTTCTTTATTCCGGCGCTTATTATTTTTACTGCGCCGTGATTTGCCGTTTCCATCTCTAACTTCGGATGTACTAGGGTCGCTGGTGCTGCATCTGGCTAGCCAGCTATCCTCACCCGCGCAAAAGCGAGTCATGAGGCTTGTTAATGCTGCCATTGTTCTCGTCTTTTCTTGGCCGAGGTGTCTGGCAAGCCATTCGTCGTGGACGCTATGCTTAAAAGCTGCCAAGGCTTTGGCGTCCGGACAGTCGACTATTTGGTTCTTTTTAGTAAGAAACCTATACCAAAGCTTTCGGGCTGACTCTCTAGGCTGTTGAGTTATATGACTCAAATCGTCCTCGTCCGGAGGTCGGACATGAAAATTTGCCCGAAAAGCGTCTTCGAGCTCTTCCCAGCTTCCAATGGAGCTTTCGGGGAGGCTTTTAAGCCCGTGCCGAGCTGGCCCTTTGAGTTTGAGGGGTAAATACTTGATGGCGTGGAGATCATCTCCTCGAGCCATATGGATATGGAGGATATAGTCCTCAATCCAGACCCCAGGGTATGTTGTTTCATCGTATGCCTCTATGTTTACGGGTTTGAATCCCTCCAGAAATTCATGGTTCAGCACCTCGTCGGTGAAACATAGGGGGTGTGAGGCACCCCTGTATCTGGGTGTACCGCGTTGTTCGGATGTTTGTTGTGTTGCATCGTATGCTGGAGTGCGTTTGCGTGGTCCATAGATGGATCTGGTTGCGCCGTCCTTTTGATGCGAGCCCTTGCGTGGATCGCGTATTGTCTTATGTGTGGCATTGTTTGCCGCTCTATGTTGGCATATATGTAAATAGAATTTCTAGTAGAAACGATCATAATATATATATATATATATATATATATATATATATATATATATATATATCATCGAATGTCTCACAACCACCATTAATTAATTCACACATATATACACACACACACACACAGTGTGTGTGTGTGTATATACAATTTCTCCTAATTGGTGCCTTCGGAGCCAGTGGCATTAGCCTAGCTAATTGGTGCCTTCGGAGCACGATAACAATTGGAAGTGGTTCATGGGGGCGGTAGCGGGTAATAGTATTCTCCTTTGGGATCTATGACCTGGTCGAGCAAAAATCCCGCTATTTCCTCTTGAATTGCTTCTATGTGGTCCTGTGCTAGGAGCTTGTCCCGCACCTCTTTGAACTGTTAAGAAGGAGATCAATTTGCATGTGTATTAGTTGTGTGACTAGATATCGATAATGGTGTAAAAATTGTGAATAGTGTTCTAACAATCGATATCGTACCCACTCCTGTCTTTGAGATTTGCTCCTTTCGGACGCCATTATGTGAATGTTCTAGCAAACGTAGTATGCACATAGATCATTCCCCGGCGCCTGCTCCAGGGCCTTTACAAGAATGGAATTTGATCAGATAATAATTAATCAAGCATGATAATTAAAGAGATGGCAGCTAGCTAGTACTACTTAATTACTTACATTGGATCGATACCATTTCAGATTTTGTTTCCATGGGCCTGGAGTGGCCCTGATGAACTTTGCCCAAGCCCTGCCCGCCGACAAAGAAAATGAATAAATGGGTTATTAAATAGTTGTTATCAGGAAATGATGAACTAATTAAATAGTGTCACACCCTAGTTTAGTTCAAGCATTAGAGTGTGCATCATGTTTAATTTCCTACTAAATTTGAAATGGGGAAGACAGAAACCCCCAACACCCCCTGGAAACAACTAGGGTTTACTAAAATTATTTTCAATGAACCTGAAATGCCCTTCTAAAAAGTTCACCCTCTTTGTCTTGGGTTAGAACCTCTGGCAAAATTGGTGCACAATTTTCTAGGTCAACAGAAGGTCATTGAATTAAATCATAAGTATTTGAATTTGGGCATTTAAATACCATAAAATAATTTAAATGCTCAAATAATTCTGGGAATAAATGTTTCCTGTTGGAAATATTCTAAACAGAGCTCACATTTATTTTCAGGATTTTTGGAAACGTTTTAGTATTTTTAATAAAGCCCAACAGTTGCAGTTAAATAGAAAACAGAAACAAACTAAAAAAAAGAGAGAGGAAGAAGCCCACCTGGGCCTTACCTGTGCTGGCCAGCCCACCTGGCTCGGCCAGCCTACTGGCGCTGCCAGTTGTCGTCCTCCTCGCGCCAGAAGGACGCGGAGCGCGTGGCCGGCACCCGCGGCCACACGCCGGCCACCTCCTGCTTCTGCCGCCGCCCGGGAGACGCCTAAGGACGCCACGCGTCCCTCGCCGCCGTTTGCCGTAGACGCCACCAGAGCCACCCCCTCGCCCCTCCGACGAGCCCAGCAGCTCCGCCTCATCGCCCTAGACCTCTCCGCCGACCCACGCGACTCCAAATGCCGCCGAACGCCGCCTTTGCCCTCGTCTTCAACCTCGGGCACCCGAGCCATCTCCAGTCGATTCGCCGCCGCCAGGACCTCCCCGAGCTTGCTGACCCCCTCTCTGACCCCGCTGTGAGCTCCTCTTCCTCTTCCCCTAGCTCCCGTGCTTGTTTGGCCCCTGTAGTCGCCGTTTCCACCGCACCCGAGAGGTCCCCGCCGCCGGCCATGGCGCCATCGTGGCCAGAGCCACAGTGGCTCGAGGCCAAGCTCGCAGTTGTGCTCAGCGCAGCACCAGGAACCCGTAGCCACCACCAGCTCCTTCTCCCATGCACCGTAGCCTCGAAACCAACCTCGCCCGAACTTCGGTCGCTGCCACGAGCTCGATTCCGGCGAGCTCGCTCCACCCCAGCTCCTCCCACTTGCCCCACTAGATGCGCGCGAGCCCCAACTACGTGTAGCACATCTCCGCCGTCGTTTTGGTCGCCTGAGGGCGTTTTCCGAAGCCCTCCGTCGTATCGGCCTCGCCGGCGACTCAACACCAGCGGGATTTGCCCTGTTGACCGGTGGGTTTGACCACTGACATGGACTGGGTGGGCCCAGTTTGACTCCCCTGAGTCAATGACAAGTGGGCCCCCTCTGCTAACTAAATCAGATTAGTTTTAACTAAAGATAATTAGCTTAATTAACTACTGACACGTGGGACCCACCAGTCAGGTTTGACCTGGACGTCCCCGTTGACCCT
The DNA here is from genome assembly GCA_034509565.1 of Triticum monococcum. Taxonomy (NCBI): domain Eukaryota; kingdom Viridiplantae; phylum Streptophyta; class Magnoliopsida; order Poales; family Poaceae; genus Triticum; species Triticum monococcum. Next base: position 56,573,989 of record CM067843.1, on the reverse strand, counting down.
GACGTCACCCTGACGCATTGCTGACACAGTAATTGATTTACTGGAATTAGTTTTATACAGGAAATTCCAGAAAATGTTTAAAACTCCTAAAAATCATAGAAATTCAACCGTAACTCCAAATGAAATAATTTATATATGAAAATTTATCAGAAAAATTCAATCTATCCATCTGTAATGGTTTCATGCATGACAAAACAAGTTTACCTTGCTGTTTAAGCAGAATAAGGAAATGCACTATTAAAGCCATGTTTAATAAGCTAATAATTGAATCTTTGATTCAAATAAGCACATTCCTTTCTATTATAGCTTGCATTAGGCCAAGACACATTCATATTCCCATGTCATAGCATGCATCATATTGTTGCATATCGTCATGTGTTGATTGTGTTCCGATGTGTTCTTCATGGTAGGTTCTGCCTCCGAGGATATTCACGAGTATCCAACTGAAGGGCAGTATCCCACTACCACTCCATCAGGCAAGCAACCCATTGATCATTCCGATACAAACCCATGTTCTCACTTCTGCTCTTGTTTACTGCATTAAGACAACGGATTCAAATTGCTGTGTGCTACGGTAGTTGAACCCTTATCCTCTGCATGACCTGTCATTGCCACAGTAACTAGATGAAACCCACTAGCATGTGTAGGAGTTGATTGAGCCATGTATGTGATTCCTACCTTGCTATGCCTGCTATGCTTAGAGTTGTGTCAGGTCTGGTTCATCTGAGTGATGGGCTAGAGTGAAATGCTTATGTCAGTAATATGAGGGATGTGTTGAACATGTTTTGGTAAAGGTATCGATGAGAGGCCATGTAGGAGTACATGGTGGGTTGTTTCATTGAGGCTGTCCCTAAGAACTGAGATCTGTATGCGTGATTTAAGATTCAACTACTACCACACATTGGGCCCTGAAATATGACCCCGCTCGACTTACTGACCCCTCTCGCCTCTGTCCAGGAGTTGCAACTAGTTTCTGGTGTTTGTAGGACATGTGTTGGCAGCCGTGCGTAGTGCTGACCCTATGGGTGGGCTATGATGCAGTAGATACACTGTGGCCGGGTATGTCGGGCGCCCGTTTGGCGTCTCGGGACCTTGTACACATCGTTTGGGGCCGTCGAGGACACCCCGGCCGTATTTCCTTGCGGATGGAACCTGAATAGGCGATAAACCTGGACTAGAGACTTGTGAGGTTAGTTAGGTCGTGGTCTACACCCATGTCGGTTTTTGCTTGAAGTCTACCGAGCACATGTCGTGTGCAGACGCTAAGTGGTGGAAACATGTGTGACGAAGTACACCCCTGCGGGGTATAAAACTATTCGAATAGCCGTGTCCGTGGTAAAGGACTACTTGGTTGCCTATACAGTTCATAGACAAGTTAATGGATACTACTAAAAGACTCAAGATAAGTGTGAGTACCGAGGATGGCCCTCTTGTAGGATGACGAGGGAGGATCCACGGTGGAGTATTGTGTTAGTGAGTAGTGGACTCGTGTGCGAAAACTATTTTACTAGTGAAGTTCCGTAGGATAGTTTAGCCAACAGTCAAAGCTGGCTTGCTGCAATAACCCCACCACCTTCTTGAGAATGAGCATGTATATTAGGTTCTGATGTAAGACTTGCTGAGTACCTTTGTACTCATGTTTGCTTAATTACTGTTTTCAGACGACAACACTGCCCCCTCTGATGGGTTCTACGTAGATCTTGACGTCGATGAGTGACTAGCCACCCAGGTGGTGATCCTGGCCATGGAGGGCCTTATGTAGATAGACAGGCTTCGAGAAGCCTTCTTTCTTTCTAGAGTCTGTACTCAGACTAGTTGCTTCCGCATGTGCTTGTATGATTGTATGACTTGAGTGTCGGGTCATGTGACCCCTATATGTATGAACATGTTATGTATGGCTCTCTAGAGCCTTTAAATAAAGTACTTGAGTTGTAGAGTTTTGTTGTGATGCCATGTTGTATGTACTCATATCGGGCATATTGTGTGTATGATTGAAATGCTTGGTATGAGTGGGATCCGACAATCTAGTTGTTTATCCTTGGCAGCCTTTCTTATGGGGAAATGTAGTCTAGTGTTCCTCGAGCCATAGTAGTCCGCTACATCCTGGTTCACCGGAGTCCTGCTAGCCCAGCACTACTGCTCAGGACACTTGACTGGCCGGCATGTGATTCACTTTGTTCCTATGTCTGTCCCTTCGGGGAAATGTCACGCGGTGACTTCCGGAGTCCTGCCTAGCCTGCTACAGCCCGGGTTCCCCGGAGTCCTGTTAGCCCAGTGCTACAACCCAGAATCACTCGCTGATGACCGACATGCTCGATGTGATTCATGTATGCCTGTCTCCATAGGTCTGTGCCGCTTTGGGTTCACGACTAGCCGTGTCGGCCCGGGTTCTCTGTCATATGGATGCTAGCGACACTATCATATACGTGAGCCAAAAGGCGCAAATGGTCCCGGGCCATGGTAAGGCGACACCCGTGGGATATCGTGCGTGAGGCCGCAAAGTGATATGAGGTGTTACTGGCTAGATCGATGTGGCTTGGAATCGGGGTCCTGACAAATAGGCCGAGATATAGTTAACAATGATTGAAATTACCTGTTGACTATCCCCTTCATGATGGTGTAGTCACTTGCTTTCTTAAGTAGTGAGTCTAGTACTTCAACTGTTCCTTCATCAACTTTAATGATTAACAAGATCCAGTGAAATCTGCATGCACACACGTTTGCATTTCTTAATTAAGCAAGCATATGTAAGCAAAAACATGTAGCTAGCTAGTAGGGAAAAACAGAATTTGTAGTACAAGATAGTGTGACTCACTGGAAGTTGTAAGGAAGTAGTATATCTTCATTGTATTTGAGTTCCTTGACGAACTGTAGCATGCTTTCCTCTACACTTTTTTCGTGATATGGATCTATTTTCCATGTGTATTCATTAATGGTATTTGGGTCAACGAACCCAATGCCATAGCGTCCACCTTTTTTCATTTCATAAATCTTCATCCTGCATAATACCACAGAAAAGAATATAGTGAGGATAATTACAGGTAATGATTGATCAAAATGATCACTACAGCTAGCTTGAGACTTAAATTATAGAAAGAAATCACTTACAGACAATAGCAACTGATGATAGATTTGTCGAGTGCATCTTTATTGTATAGTTGAAATAGTTCTAAATACTCAACGGTCACAGTTTTCTCATGGTAGTAATGATCCTTGTTGACAATCACCATGAGGGACTCTCGATTGGAAATCTTGGTAATGTCCATGTACCATTGATGCAATTCATACATTCTTGTTGGGAGCTTATTGACCTCCTCTGGCTCGACCAAAGGTTGGCCCCGGGCATATTTCCGTTTTATTTCCTCCTCTCTAGTCGGAGACATGGGCTCGATATCGAGGAGTTGTCCAACAGTGATCCCGATCGATTCAGCCTACGCAATATGCTCCTCGGTTATTACCACATCGCCCACCCTGGGAACGTTAACGGTTTGCCCACAATAATATTGGGCGCGCCTACTCTCATGTGTTGTTGGCACAACAAGCGGGGGGATTGATTGCACCGCCTGTTCTCCCAGGTGGGGAACGGTTTTACCGCTCCTTTTGCCAGCTGATTTGCTCGAGCTCGAGCTCGCCTCTTTCTGTAGACGTGCTCGATTTAACTTCTTGATGTGGCGCTCATAGTCTATGTCAACAGGCTTGGGAGATGGTGCTTTAGCCATATGAATGAAGTGGTCAATCTTTTCCATAGGCACTTTCTCCCTTGGCGGCGGTGGCGGTTTCGGTGCAAAATGGGCTTCCACCTCGGCCTTCGATATGGCTACGTTTTCCTCCTCGAACTTGTCGTAAGGCCTCTGCGGAAGAGGCGCGAGGCTTGGACCATATTGAAATCGCTTGCCTCTGCCTATACCTCCAGTACTACCTCGACTTGTACCGCTACGCACCATAGCTGAGGTGGCTCTCTTCCGTGATTGCTGAGGCGGCGAAGACGGCTGACGTGGCTGAGTTGGAGGAGGAGGAGTGGCCTAAAGCTGTGCCGGACTTGGAGGAGGAGTGGCCTGACGCTTTGTCGGACTTGGAGGAGGAGGAGGAGTGGACTGAAGCTGTGCCGGACTTGGAGGAGGAGTGGCCTGACGCGTTGGTGGACTTGGAGGAGCGGGAGTCTGCTGACTCGGTGGCGGACTACGACGAGGAGTCGGATGACGCGGTGTCGGTGGCCTTCGAAAGATGATGCAATCCTTTCTCCATAGGATGATACGATGGTTGGCCTCTCCTAGTGTGTGCTCATCGTCACCTCCAGGAATGTCAAGCTCTAGCCCCGAATATTGGTCCACCACCTCATCAACCAAGACACGAGCATAGCCCGCTAGAATCGGGTTGCAATGGAAGGTTGCCTCGGGGGGATTTGTAAAAGCAAGGGCGTCCGCCACCTTCATGGATATGTTCTTCATTTTGAAGTGTAGCTCACAGTTAGTGTTCTCCATGATGTCATCCACTGGGTAGCTATCTAGCAATGCGTCGCCCTGGGAGGAACCCATGCTTCTTCTCGGCATGGATGGGATGGTGCTATCCAATGGTGGATCATCCGCTAGCTGTTGAGACCCCCTTTGCTAGCTAAGTGAGTCGATCTGCTCCTGCTGCCGCTGGAATTTGACTGCCAAGTCCACGTGCGCTAATTTTAGGCCTTGAAGGCGTTCATAGTCTAGCTTCCTCTGCTCCTCCTCCATCTTCCTCTTCTTCTCCTCCGCAATCTTCTTTCTCGCACGGGTTCTGTAGTCGGCGTTCCAGTCCGAAAACCCCTCATACCACGGAATAGCGCCCATGCCTCATGTTCTTCCCGGGTGTTCAGGATTTCCCAGGGCACGCGTAAGCTCGTCGTTCTCTCTGTTGGGCTCGAACAACCCCGATTGAGCCTCTTCTATTGCAACAAGTAGCTTATCTTCGGCTCCGTCCAGACATGCCTTCTTCAAAACTTTGCCTGTCTTCGGGTCCAACTCCCCCCCATGCGCATAGAACCATGTCCTGCACCTGGGGGGCCAGCTCAATGTTTCTGGAGTGACACCTGCATCCAGCATCTCTTTCTCAGACTTATCCCACTTAGGCATTCCCACCGCATAGCCACCTGGCCCCAGCTTATGGAACTTATCCTTTTTTGCGGCATTGGCCTTGTTTATTCTCGACCGTTCCTTAGATAATTCTGAATCCTTGAATTTCATGAAATCGTCCCAATGAGCACTTTGGTTCTCTAGTGTTCCCTCGAATACTAGAGTCTTCCTTCCTCCGTTGACGTACTTGGCCCATTCACGAATCTCGTGGTTCTTGAATGCAACCGCCATCTTCCTAAGAGTAGCGTCCTTGACTTTCTCCACATCTGCATCTGTGAAATGATCTGGTAGGGTGAAATGTTCCATGAGCGTTTCCCGAAGCAGAAGTTTTTGTCTGTCGTCGACAAAAGTAACTCCTAGACGTGGCTTTGCTGGCTCTCTCCATTCTTGAAGGGAGATCGGGAGTTGGTCCTTCACAAGAACTCCGCACTGACGAATGAACTTGTCCGCAATCTTCTTAGGCGCTAATGGTTCGCCATTAGGTTTGATTGCCTCGATATTGTACTTTACGCCCTCCTTCAACTTTTTGTTCGGGCCTCGTTTCATCCTGTTGCCTGAAGATTTGCTTGATCCGGATGGCTGAAAGAAGAAAGATCAATTCGTTAATATATCTTCAAGTCATTTAAAACATGTGATGATCACTAGATGCCTGCTTATATAAATATATATACCTCGCTGGTCTTTGTTGTTTCAAGATCAACATTTTCTTCGTCATGTTCATAGTTCATGACTTCATCAATTCGGTCGTCGCGATCGAATATCATATCACCCTCCCCGGTGTTGTTTAGATATTCGGAGCTGTCATAATCTTCTTCATTCTGATGATCATCTGGCCTGCGAGGATTGCGTATGATATTGAACAGGGCCTCTTCTCCCTCTCTGCTGGTATTGTCCGTCATAGGTTTTGTTTAACTAATCCAAAAGAAATATATTCAAATTACAATGCATGGATGCAATCAATTAATAAGGAAAAGCTGAATCAATCATAGTACATAATAAGCATCATCGAATATAATCTCGAATACGTCGTCTCGAATAATAGATATAATCTCGAATACATCGTCTCGAATAATAGATATAATCTCGAATACATCGTCTCGAATAATAGATATAATCTCGAATACATCGTCTCGAATAATAGATATAATCTTGAATGCATCATCTCAAATAATATATAATCTCGAATACATCATCTTGAATATTATATATCGAATACATCACTGGCTAGGTAGCTAATAAAGATATAATACTACAGAAGAATCTAGGACACTCGCGGTTCCTGCGGCGCGGGCGGTGGACACCCAGAGAGAAGGAACCCTCACAGGATCATAGCTGAAGTGAGATCCCTGAAGAAACTGCCAGGTATTGGAGAACCTGCCGCCCTCTAACGCAACCATGTAGCGATGGACGTGCTCGTCCTCCTCCCTGACACGGCGACGTACCACCTCCGGCGGGGCCGGCTCCCTCCGCACCGCACCAAACGAGATCAGGGTCGACGACGGGACCCGGGGCCGGGTTCCTCATCAAGCGGCGCGCCCCTCCAGGCAGCACCTCCCAGTGCCAGCCCGGCGGAGCCCAGTCTCGGACATGGGTCAGCCGGACGTCGTCGCGGACGGGTCGACGGCGAGGATGTGGGCCGGGCATTGTCGAGAACAAATACTAGCTATATGCCCGCAAAAAGTGACATTTTTTTAATGATTGGATTTTGATAACTAAAATTTCTAACATTTCTATATAACTAACATTCCTATAACATTTCTAACAATGCTATATAACTAACATTTCTATAACATTTCTAATATTTCTATAACTAAAAAATAGAAGAAAAAAATTTATAACATTTATATATATATAACTAACATTTCTAATATTTCTATAACTAAAAAAAAGAAAAATTTCTAACTTTTTTATAACTATTTCTATAACTAAAAAACAGAAAAATTTCTAACAATTCTAACTTTTTTTATAACAATTTCTATAACTAAAAAACAGAAAAATTTCCAACAATTCTAACATTTCTAACAATGCTATATAACTGACTATTTCTATAACTAAAAAAAGAAAAAATTCTAACATTTTTACAACTATTTCTATAACTAAAAACTAAAAAAATGTGTGTGTGTGTGTGTGCTCACCGGCGAGGCGAGAGGCGACGGGGGGCGGCGACGGGGGGCGGCGATGGGCGCGGCGACGACGGGGATGGCGACGATGGGGACAGGGACGGGGCGGCAACGACGGGGACGGGGACGTACGGGCCGGGGCGGTGATGATGGGGACGGGGACGACACGGGACGGGCCGGGACGGGGTGGCGGTGACGACGGGGATGACGGGGACGGGGACGACGGGGCGGCGACGATGGGGACGGGGCGGCGGCGGGGGCGGCGACGAGGGATATGGAGACGGGGGCGGCGGGCGACGGGGCAGAGGAGAAGAAGCAGATGAGAAACTGAAATTTTTGAAGTGTTTAGTTATATAGGATGGACCTTTAGTACCGGTTGGAGCCACCAACCAGTACTAAAGGCCTGTTTTGGCCAGGCCAAGCGGCGGGAAGCGCACCCCCTTTAGTACCAGGTGGTGGCTCCAACCGGTACTAAAGCCCCCCCCCCCTTTAGTACCGGTTGGTGCCACCACCTGGTACTAAAGGGGGGTGTGCTAGCGCAGGTGCGGTGCGACAAGTTTAGTCCCACCTCGCTAGCCGAGGGGCGTCCGCACTGGTTTATAACCCCCCGTGCGGTAGCTCTCTCGAGCTCCTCTCCAAAGCAGGCCTACTGGGCCTACATGTTCTGTGCTGCCCTGTGGGCCTACTGGGCCTTTGCGGGCTTGCATCCTGGCCCAACAACAGGTTGGGTTTCTAGTCGTATGCAGGCCGCTCTGGCCCAGTAGGTGGGCTTTTTTTTGCTTTATTTATTTTTGAGTTCTTTTTTGTGTATTTAGAGTTTCTTTGTGAATATTTTTGCTTTAGGTACAAAAAATTACAAACTTTCTGTTAGTGCCCGTAGTTTTCAAATTTGAATATTTTAAATTTTGAATTATTTGAAATTAGTGTGAATAACTTAACTTTAAAAATTAGTAAAGGCATGAAAGAATTTGTTTGCACATAAAATTTCTTCGCGTTTCAAATGCCAAAAAACATAACTACCCTAACTATTACAGAGATTCCCTCCTGGGTGTGAAACACAGAAGAAAGTGATGATAGTGAAGCCGATCACATCCCAGATCTTTGGGTGTGAAACTTTTTCTTCGCGTGTGTCCCTTTGCGTCGTAACCATGGAAAATCTTCATCATTTAACGGGATGCTGGGGTCAATATTCACTGTGAATGGAGCAATTTCATCAAACTTTTCATAATCTTCTGACATGTCTGTCGTGTCATCCACTCCCACGATGTTTCTCTTCCCAGAAAGAACTATGTGCCTCTTTGGCTCATCGTACGATGCATTCGCTTCCTTATCTTTTCTTTTTCTCGGCTTGGTAGACATGTCCTTCACATAGAAAACCTGTGCCACATCATTGACTAGGACAAATGGTTCGTCTGCATACGCAAGATTGTTGAGATCCACTATTGTCATTCCGTACTGCGGGTCTTCCGTTACCGCGCCTCGTGTCATATTGACCCATTTTCACTGAAACAAAGGGACCTTCAAACCACGTTGATAGTCAAGTTCCCATATGTCCTGTATATAACCATAATATGTTTCCTTTCCCGTCTTGGTTTATGCATCAAAGCAGACACCACTGTTTTGGTTGGTGCTCTTCTTATCTTGGGCGATCGTGTAAAATGTATTACCATTTATCTCATACCCTTTGAAAGTCATTATATTCGAAGATGGTAACTGGGACAGCAAGTACATGTCATCTTGAATAGAGGCATCATGCATGGTACGTGTCTGCAACCAGCTGGCGAAACTCCTGGTTTGTTCACGTGTAATCCAGTCATCAGACCGCTCCGAGTGTTTGGAGCGTAGAAAATTCTTGTGTTCATCCATATACAGAGCCACCAAGGCGGAAATTCTGTAGAACTGTGTAGTGTGCTTCAGTGAGAGAATGTCCGTCCATACATATTCTTTGTTCCCCTCCTAGCGTGCCTTTTCCATCCAGTCTGCCCTTATGCCGCGATTCAGGAACACCAATCGGCTTAAGGTCAGGAATAAAGTCAATACAAAACTCAATGACCTCCTCATTTTCATGTCCCTTGGAGATGCTTCCTTCTGGCCTAGCACGGTTATGAACATATTTCTTTAAGACTCCCATGAACCTCTCAAAGGGGAACATATTGTGTAGAAATACAGGACCCAAAACGTTAATCTCTTCGCATAGGTAAACTAGGACGTGCGTCATGATGTTGAAGAAGGATGGTGGGAACACCAACTCGAAACTGACAAGACATTGCACCAAATCATTCTCTAACCTTGGTATGATTTCTGGATCGATTACCTTCTGAGAGATTGCATTGAGAAATGCACATAGCTTCACAATGGCTAATCGAACGTTTTCCAGTAGAAGCCCCCTCAATGCAACCAGAAGCAGTTGCATCATAATCACGTGGCAGTCATGAGACTTTAGGTTCTAGAACTTTTTCTCTGCCATGTTTATTCCCATAATATTCGATGAGAAGCCAGACGGTACCTTAATACTGAGCAGGCATTCAAAGAAGATTTCCTTCTCTTCTTTGGTAAGAGCGTAGCTTGCATGACCCTGATGTATGCCGTCTTTTCCGTGCATACATTGCTGGTCCTCCCGTGCCTCAGGTGTATCTTTTGTCTTCCCATACATGCCCAAGAAGCCAAGCAGGGTCACACAAAGATTCTTCGTCACGTGCATCACGTCGATTGCGGAGCGGACCTCTAGGTCTTTCCAATAGGGAAGGTCCCAAAATATAGATTTCTTCTTCCACATGGGTGCGCGTCCATCAGCGTCATTCGGAATAGGTTGTCCACCAGGACCCTTTCCAAAGACCACCTTCAAATCCTTGACCATATCATGTACATCAGCACTAGTACAGTGGCGAGGCTTCGTCCGGTGATCCGCCTCACCTTTGAAATGCTTGCCTTTCTTTCTTACGGGATGCCTGCTCGGAAGAAATCGACGATGTCCCAGGTACACATTCTTCTTACAATTAGCCAAATATATAATGTTGGTATCGTCCAAACAATGCGTGCATGCGCGGTATCCCATGTTTGTCTGTCCTGAAAGGTTACTGAGAGCAGGCCAATCATTGATGGTCACGAACAACAACGCCTTTAGGTCAAATTCTTCCCCCATGTGCTCATCCCATGCATGTACACCTATTCCATTCCATAGTTGTAAGAGTTCTTCAACTAATGGCCTTAGGTACACATCAATGTCATTGCCGGGTTGCTTAGGGCCTTGGATGAGCACTGGCATCATAATGAACTTCCGCTTCATGCACAACCAAGGAGGAAGGTTATACAAACATAGAGTCACAGGCCAGGTGCTATGGTTGCTGCTCTGCTCCCCAAAAGGATTAATGTCATCTGCTCTTAGACCAAACCATACGTTCCTTGCGTCATCTGCAAAGTCCTTCCCGTACTTTCTTTCGATTTTTCTCCACTACGACCCGTCAGCGGGTACTCTCAACTTTCCGTCTTTCTTATGGTCTTCTCTGTGCCATCGCATCGCCTTCGCATGCTCTTTGTTTTGGAACAAACGTTTCAACCGTGGTATTATAGGAGCATACCACATCACCTTGGCAGGAATCTTCTTCCTGGGGCGCTCGCCCTCGTTATCACCAGGGACATCGCGGCTGATCTTATACCGCAATGCACCGCATACCAGGCAAGCGTTCAAATCCTCGTACTCACCGCGGTAGAGGATGCAATCATTAGGGCATGCATGTATCTTCTACACCTCTAACCCTAGAGGGCAGACAGCCTTCTTTGCTTCGTACGTACTCTCGAGAAATTCGTTGTCCTTTGGAAGCATATCCTTTATCATTACCAGTAACTTTCCAAATCCCTTGTCAGATACACCATTCTCTGCCTTCCATTGCAGCAATTCCAGTGTGGTGCCCAGCTTTTTCTTGTCACCTACGCAATTCGGGTATGTCAGGACCCCGATTCCAAGTCACATCGATCTAGCCGGTAACACCTCAGATCACATTACGGCCTCACGCACGGTATCCCACGGGTGTCGCCTTACCATGGCCCGGGACCGTTTGCGCCTTTTGGCTCACGTATATGATAGTGTTGCTAGCATCCATATGACAGAGAACCCGGGCCGACATGGCTAGTCGTGAACCCAAAGCGGCACAGACCTATCGAGATAGGCATACATGAATCACATCGAGCATGTCGGTCATCAGCGAGTGATTCCGGGCTGTAGCACTGGGCTAACAGGACTCCGGGGAACCCGGGCTGTAGCAGGCTAGGCAGGACTCTAGATGCCACCGCGTGACATTTCCCCGAAGGGACAGACATAGGAACGAAGTGAAACACAAGCCAGCCAGTCAAGTGTCCTGAACAGTAGTGCTGGGCTAGGAGGACTCCGGTGAACCGGGCTGTAGCGGACTACTATGGCTCGAGGAACACTAGACTACATTTCCCCATAAGAAAGGCTGCCAAGGATAAACAACTAGATTGTCGGATCCCACTCATACCAAGCATTTCAATCATACACACAATATGCCCGATATGAGTACATACAACATGGCATCACAACAAAACTCTACAACTCAAGTACTTTATTTAAAGGCTCCAGAGAGCCATACATAACATGTTCATACAGATAGGGGTCACCTGACCCGACACTCAAGTCATACAAGCATACAAGCACAAGAGGAAGTAAATAGTTTGAGTACAGACACTAGAAAGCAAGAAGGCTTCCGAAGCCTGTCTATCTACACAGGGCCCTCCATGGCCAGGATCACCACCTAGGTGGCTAGTCACTCGTCGACATCAAGGTCTACGTAGAACCCATCGGAGGGGGCGGAGTTGTCGTCTGAAAACAATAATTAAGCAAACATGAGTACAAAGGTACTCAGCAAGTCTTACAACAGAACCTACTATACATTCTCATTCTCAAGAAGGTGGTGGGGTTATTACAGCAAGCCAGCTTGACTCTTGGCTAAGCTATCCTACGGAACTCCACTAGTAAAATAGTTTTCGCACACGAGTCCACTACTCACCAACACAATACTCCACCGGCGATCCTCCCTTGACATCCTACGAGAGGGCCATCCTCGGTACTCACAATTATCTTGAGTCTTTTAGTAGTATCCATTAACTCGTCTATGAATGTATAGGCAACCAAGTAGTCCTTTACCGCGGACGCGGCTGTTCGAATAGTTTTATACCCTGCAGGGGTGTACTTCGTCACACATGTTTCCACCACTTAGCGTCTGCACACGACATGTGCTCAGCAGACTTCAAGCGAGAACCGACGTGGGTGTAGACCACAACCTGACTAACCTCACAAGTCTCTAGTCCAGGTTTGTCGCCTATTCAGGTTCCATCCATAAGTAAATCCGGCCTGGGTGTCCTCAATGGCCCCAAACGATGTGTAAAGAGTCCCGCGACACCAAACGGGCGCCCGGCATACCCGGCCACAATGTATCTACCGCATCATAGCCCACCCCTAGGGTCAGCGCTACGCACGGCCGCCAACACATAACCTACAAACACCAGAAACTAGTTGCAACTCCTGGACAGAGGGCGAGAGGGGTCAGTAAGTCGAGCGGGGTCATATTTCAGGGCCCAATGTGTGGTAGTAGCTGAATCTTAAATCACGCATACAGATCTCAGTTCTTATGGACGGCCTCAATGAAACAACCCACCATGTACTCCTACATGGCCTCTCATCGATACCTTTACCAAAACATGTTCAACACATCCCTCACATTACCGACATAATCATTTCACTCTAGCCCATCACCCAGATGAACCAGACCTGACACAACTCTAAGCATAGCAGGCATAGCAAGGTAGGAATCACATACATGGCTCAATCAACTCCTACACATGCTAGTGGGTTTCATCTAGTTACTGTGGCAATGACAGGTCATGCAGAGGATAAGGGTTCAACTACCGTAGCACACAGCAGTTTGAATCGCGTTGTCTTAATGCAGTAAACAAGAGCAGAAGCGAGAACATGGGTTTGTATCGGAATGATCAATGGTTTGCTTGCCTGTTGTAGTGGTAGTAGGGTACTGCCCTTCAGACGGATACTCGGGTTTATCCTCGGAGGCAGAACCTACCATGAAAAACACACTGAACATAATCAACACATGGCAATATGCAACAATATGATGCATGCTATGACATGGCAAGATGAAAGTGTCTTAGCCTAATGCAAGCTAAAACAGGATGGAATGAACTCACTTGAATCAAATATACAAATGTTAGCTCATTTGACACGGCCTTATTAGTGCATTATCTTATTCTGCTTAAACAGCAAGGTTAACTTGTTTTGTCATGCATGAAACCATTACAGATGGATAGATTGAATTTTTCTGATCATTTTTCATATACCAATCTTTGCATTTGGTGCTGTGGTTGATTTTCTATGATTTTTAGAAGTTTTGGCTATATTCTGGAATTTCCTATTAAAGAATAAATCCAGTAATTGAATTAATGCATCAGCATGACATAGGTGTGAAGTCAGCGGGTCAACTGGGTCGGCCAGGTCAAACCTGACTGGTGGGCCCTGTCTGTTATTGTCACAACTAATTAACAGAATTATGTTAGAGCTAATTGACTGTCAGTGGGGCCTGGGCCCACATGTCAGTGACTAAACTAATTAAAATTAGTTAAAACTAATCCTAAACTAATTAGCAGACCGGCCCCACCTGTCATAGACTCAGGGGGGTCAACCTGGGCCCACACGGGGGTCAAACAGGGTCAACTCACCGGCGTCTAGCCGCCGGCGAGGCCAGACGCGGCGGAGCAGTGCGGGATTTGCACTCCGGCGACCAAAAGGGCGGCGGAGACTATCTACGTGATGCGGGGAGGAAGCCGCGTCGAGTGGTGGCAGTGGGCGGAGCTGGGGTGGCCGGAAACGTCGCCGGTGACGAGTTTGGCGGCGGCCGGAGCTCGGGTGAGGATGAACTAGTCGCTAGGGGTCACGGGGAGGCACGTGGATTGGTGCGTTGAGCTCCTGGAGGTGCGGTAGGACTAGTGGACAGGGTGGCGTGGCCATTGGGTGGCCGGAGCCTCGTCGGCGACGAGCTCCGCGGCGGTGCGTGCGGGTGATCTACATGCAGTCGCTACGGGGCGAGAGAGAGAGAGCAGAGAGGGTGGGGAGGTGGCTGAGCTCACGGGGGTCTCGTCGAGGCAGTCGGAGAGGTCGGGGATGAGTTGATGCGGCGGGGGCGGCCAAAGGGATCTCCGGTGGCCGGAGTTGAGGGCGAGCTCGGTGCAGCGTCTCCGGGGCGAGCGAGCGCTCGGGGCTCGACCCACTCGATGTAATCGACGACGGCGGAACTCATGGACACGATGACGCGGCGCGAGGACGACGGAGGGCACGGCTACGACGACGGTGCGGCGACAGGAGCGTCGGCCATGGTGGGGAACGGCGAAGGGAGAGAGACACGGGGGGAGGAATGGCGTGTCCAGGGGCTGCGGGGTGCGACGTGGAGGCGTCCAGCATCCAGAACGCGGGCGGCAAGCAGGTGATGCCATGGCGAGCTCGGGCACGCCGGCGTCACCTCCCTGCCTGCCTGGCGGGGAAGAAGCAGCTGGCTGGCGCGGGCCAGCAGAGTGCTAGGCCGCCAGGTGGGCCGGCTGGTGGGTTAGGTGGGCTACGCCAAGTAGGTTTCTCTCTCTCCCTTTTTTATGTTTTATTTATTTATTTATTATTTCTGTAACTTCAGGGCTTTAATAAAAATGCCAGGGCATTTCCAAAATTTATAAAATTAATCATGGCTACTGCTTAGAATATATCCAGTAGCAAACATTTTAGTTTATGATTATTTGAGCATTTAAAATATTTTATAGCATTTAAATGCCCAAATGCAAATACCATAAGGATTAATCCAATGACCTTAGATGCCCTAGAAAAATGTGCACCATTTTTGTCAAAGGTTTTAACCCAAAACAAAAAGGGTGGGCTTTTTAGAAGGGCATTTCAGGTTAATTGAAAAAGTTTTTAGTAAACCCTAGTTGTTCCAGGGGGTGCTGGGGGTTCTGTCATCCCCATTTCAAATTTAAAAGGAATTTAAAAATGATGCACACTCTAATGCTTGAACTAGCTAGGGTGTGAGAACTCACCCCCACTCAAAAGAATCTCGTCCCGAGATTTAGGATCCTCTGGAAGGAAAGTCGGGTACTCGAGTCGAAGACGATCCTCCCTTTCCCAAGTGGCTTCTTTCTCGGAATGGTGTGACCATTGAACCTTGGGAAACTTGATATTATGACGTCGAGTGGTACACTCGGCTTGATCAAGGATACGAACGGGATATTCCCGATATGAGAGGTTATCTTGTAGATCAAGCGTTTCGTGGTCCACTCCATGGATAGGATCCGCGAAGCAACACCTAAGTTGAGAAATGTGGAAGACATCGTGAACTCTGGAAAGATGCGAAGGTAGTTCCAATTGGTAGGCAACTTCTCCTTGTTTGGCAAGAATGCGAAAAGGTCTAATGTAACGAGGAGCCAATTTGCCTTTGATACCGAAATGATGGGTTCCCTTTAACGGAGTAACCCGAAGGTAGGCATTCTCGCCGACTTCATAAGTCATAGGCTTATGTTTACGATCATATTGACTCTTTTGACGAGATTGGGCTATTTTCAATTTCTCACGAATAACGCAAACCTGTTCTTCTGCTTCCTGAATCATATCCGGGCCAAAAAGTTGTCTTTCCCCGGTTTCTGACCAGTTAAGAGGCGTTCGACATTTTCGTCCATAGAGAACTTCGAAAGGAGCCTTGCCCAAGCTAGCTTGATAACTATTGTTGTAAGCAAACTCCGCGAATGGAAGGCATTTCTCCCAACCCATTCCGAACGAGATGACAGAGGCTCGGAGCATATCTTCCAGAATTTGATTGACTCGTTCTACTTGACCACTTGATTGAGGGTGGAAAGCGGTGCTAAAAGAGAGACGAGTTCCCATAGCATTTTGGAAACTTTCCCAAAATCAAGAGGTGAAGAGACTCCCACGGTCTGAGTTAATTTCCAATGGAACACCATGAAGAGACACTATTCAGGAGATGTACAAGTCAGCTAGCTGGCGAGCGGTGATACTCTCACGAACAGGTAGGAAATGGGCTACCTTGGAAAGACGGTCGATCACGACGAAGATGGCATTATTCCCTCTCTTGGTCTTGGGAAACCCAGTGATGAAATCCATACTGATTTTATCCCATTTCCACTCGGGAATAGCCAAAGGTTGAAGGGTGCTAGCAGGCCGTTGATGCTCTGCTTTAACACGACGACAAACATCGCAATTAGCAACGTATTGAGCGATTTCTCTCTTCATCCTAGTCCACCAAAACCTCTGGTGTAGGCCTTGATACATTTTAGTACCGCCGGGATGAATGGTGAGAGGGGAATCATGAGCTTCCTTAAGGATCAACTGGCGTAGATGTTGTTTCTTGGGAACCACCAAACGGTTCTCGAAGAAGACAGCACCTCTCTCATCCATGGAAAAACATTTAGCAACTCCGCTAGCAATGTTTTCCTTAATCTGGAATATGCCCTTATCACGCTTCTGGGCAGCTATGATTTGATCCATAAGGGTAGGTTTCGCCACCAGGGTGGATAGAAAACCTCGAGGAACAATGTGAAGATTAAGCTTACGAAATTCCTCATGGAGAAGTGGTTGACTTTGTTGTAACATCAGGTTGTTACAATAGGACTTACGACTTAGTGCATCAGCCATGACATTGGCTTTGCCCGGGGTGTAAGTTATTCCTAAGTCGTAATCCGAGATCAACTCGACCCAACGTCTTTGCCTGAGATTCAAATCCAGTTGGGTGAAGATATATTTCAGACTTTGGTGATCGGTGAAGATCTCGCAACGATTACCGAGGAGGTAATGTCGCCAGGTTTTAAGTGCATGGACTACAGCTGCAAGCTCTAGATCATGTGTGGGATAATTTGCCTCATGTGGGTGTAATTGCCGTGAAGCATAGGCAATTACCTGACGATCTTGCATGAGTATGCAACCTAGTCCTTGTCGCGAGGCGTCGCAATAGATAATAAAGTCCTTGGAGAAATCTGGTGGTACCAGTACGGGAGCAGATGTCAGGCGTCTTTTCAGTTCCTGAAAGCTGAACTCGCACTGTGGAGTCCACTCGAACCTTTTATCTTTCTTGAGGAGTTCAGTTAGAGGTTTAGCAACCTTGGATAAATTCTCGATGAAGCGGCGGCAAGAGCTCGCTAAGCCAAGGAAGCTCCGAACTTGCTTGACCGTCTCAGGTGGAGTCCAATCAAGGACGGCTTGAACTCGCTCGGGATTGACAGCAATACCCTTACCAGAGATTACATGGCCTAGATAGGTCACTTCTGGCAACCAAAATTCACACTTGGAGAATTTGGCATAAAGACGATGCTCTCGAAGTTTCATCAATACCAGCCTTAGATGTTCGGCATGTTCCTCTTCATTCTTGGAATAGATGAGTATGTCATCGAGGTATACTACGACGAATTTATCCAAATACTCCATGAAGACCGAGTTCATTAACCGATAGAAGGTAGCTGGGGCATTGGTTAAACCGAAGGACATAACGGTGTACTCGTATTGGCCATAACGAGTAACGAAGGCCGTTTTGGGAATGTCCCCATTTCCGATTTTAATTTGATGGTAGCCTAGCCTCAAATCCATCTTGGAAAAGACTGAGGATCCAGCGAGCTGATCATACAGATCGTTGATCCTGGGAAGCGGATACTTGTTCTTGATAGTGACCAGGTTGACAGGTCGGTAATCTACAACCATTCGATCCGTTCCATCCTTCTTCTTGACGAAGAGGATGGGGCAAGCCCAAGGAGAGGAACTAGGATGGATGAAACCCTTTTTCAAGGACTCATCGAGTTGGTTCTTAAGCTCGGCTAGTTCTAAGGGTGCCATCTTATAGGGTCTCCTAGAAATTGGAACGGTTCCTGGAACAAGGTCTATCACGAACTCGACATCCCTGTTAGGTGGAACACCTGGCAGTTCTTCTGGAAAGACATCCGGAAAGTCTCGGACTACCGGAACATCTTCAAGGTCTGGAAGGGGGTTGGCATTTAGGGAGTAAAGCTGGCGCTTGGCCACTCGAGTTAAGACATTGACTGTCTTGCCCGATGGGTGAGTAAGTTGAACGATTCTAGTGGCACAATCAATCTTAGCATAATGAGCTGACATCCAGTCCATACCCAAGATGATGTTTATGTCCGAGGACTTGAGAGCTATTAAGGATGCAAGGAAGACAAGTCTATCGACAAGAATTTCGTTCCCATGGCTTACTCTAGAAGTTTGCCATCTAGAGCCAGGGGTTTGAATTTCCATGGTAGAGGGCATGTCACAGAATGTCGTGTTATGCAATCGAGCATAGTTCTCGGATATGAATGAATGAGATGCTCCAGTATCGAAAAGAACAGATGCTGGATGGCAATTAACAAGGAGCGTACCACGGACGACGTTAGGATCCTCATGAGCCTCCTCGGCTGAAACATAGTTGACATGGCCACGTGTAGTAGTGACCGGCTTGGCGTAGAATGTCTTTCCCGCGGGCTTACCATGGCCAACGGACTTTCCAGTTTGATTGGGGTTGTTGTTCTGGGGACACTCTCGGCTATAGTGACCCAGCTCTCCACACTTGAAACACGTCACCACATTGGGGCGTGGAGCAGCATTAGCAGCGGTGCCACCATAGGGCTTGGGTGGTGCAATCTGCTGGTTGGGATGAGGCGCCTCAAAGGATGGCCTCGGAATGAACCTGGGTGGCAGTGCCGTGCTTGGGATCCACACCCGGCGCTTCTGAGCTCCAGAGCCGGATGAAGAGCCAAAATCACGGGAGTGCTTGCGTGAAGCGTCATAATCAGTCTGGCCTGTCTCAGCGCTGATGGCTTTATTGACCAACTTCTGAAAAGAGGTGCACTCGTGCAGACGAAGATCACGGCAAAGCTCAGGGCTAAGTCCCTTGCGGAACCTTGCCTGCTTCTTAGCGTCGGTAGATACTTCTTCAGGAGCATATCGTGTCAGATTCCAAAATTCACGACTATATGCATCCACAGTAAGCCTTCCTTGGGTGAAATTGCAGAACTCTTCCCTCTTGAGATCCATGAGACCTTCCGGAATGTGATGCTCACGGAAAGCCTCACTGAATTCAGCCTAAGCAGTGATTTGGCCGACCGGGCGCATAGCTTCAAAATTTTCCCACCAGAGGCTAGCAGGGCCTTCGAGATGGTAGGTAGCATAAGTAACCTTATCAGCTTCAGCTACGTTGGCAGAACGTAGCTTGTGGGTGATGCTGCAAAGCCAGTCATCCACGTCGAGGGGCTCGACGGAATGGTTAAACTTTGGTGGGTACAGCTTGATAAAGTCATTGATTGACACCAAGTCATTTTGCGGATGGCGTGCAGTGTTCTGATCAATCCGCTCCAGTAAGAGGTTAGTATCACGCTTGTTTCTTTCCACCTCCAGCATCACTTCGGCCAGAGAAGGCGGGTGAGGCAGATTTTCACCCCTAGCTGCACTGGCTTCCCCCTGCTCCGGGGCAGCAGGGTTGCTGCGGGTGTTGACCATCCTAGGAGAAAACAAGACAATGGTTTAGATAAGGATGGCTCAAACTTAGCAAGGAAGTGCAGAATGTAATGGATTACACGGAATGCAGAGATGTTCATCCGTATGTCATGGTAATATAGAACTGCCATATATATACCAACAGTCATACACACCATACATAGTTTAGTACAAGCCTAGGCTACAGTACAACTATGATGAAAGACGTTACATCTCATCGGAGGCATTCCAAGATCCTATACATTATTTGTCTACACCTCCGGAATTGATTACACACAAAGTCATATTCCACAAGTCACGCAGGACAGTGAAGATACAACTATTACAATACTAGTGGTACTACTACTAACTCAGACGGCTCTGTAGTAGTCCTCATAGAAGTCACCTCGATAGCCTGGAAGTTCAACATGATCATCCGGGAACAGACGGTCCTAAGGAGCTTGTGGACCAAAGGGGCTAGGATGAGGTCTTGGACCAACAAACGGTGGCCTGCGGGGACCACGAGGTGGGGTGATGCCTCCCACATCACGCCAATCCACCATGTCTGGTAGAGCAGATCTCACAGGATACAGATCCCTTATATCCATACATCCAGCTTGCACCATAGGTGCAAACCAAGTCAATGTGGCCCAATGATCAGCACGGGTGTTGAAAAGCTCCAGCCTCAAGGCCCAATTCTCTCGGTCTTTATCCTCGAGCATCTCGGCAGTGGTACGAGTTAGTGAGTCCTCCTGAGTGGAGTCAGCATAGATAGCCTGGAGATACCCTTGCGCTCCTGGAAGTGAAGCTGGCATGTAATGGAAGTCGGTATTCCGAAGCAGGCCAGTCCGGACTCGCATGATGGGCATCATGGAATAGGCAGCATCCTGCACAGCCATCTCAACAGTAACCCCGAGTCCATAGGAATAGTGGAGGGGCTCGGTAGATCCAGGATAAGAAGGAAATATCCTGACGGTGCAGAAATATTGGCTTTGATTAAAGTCTCAGAACTGCTCTTCGACAGTGTATTCGGGATACCAATGGTAACCCGTCTCGATCATTACCCGGACTAACATAGCAGTATGACCGGGCACGTCGAGGCACCGGGTCAGGCGAACCACTTGGTTTTGAGCATGGTTGGCCATCTGAAAGCACAACCACTATGCAAAGACATTAGAATTTCTAGGGAAAATTGGACAGCATAACAGCTGTAATTGCTCAGAAAAAGATTTGAGACATCCACAAAAGTTTGCAATACCACTCAACAACATCATATCAAGGTTCTGATTCAACTGGCAACATACTAAAAGTAGTAGAAACTGTACTGAGGCTTGCAACAACAATCATATAAGCTACTATGGATTAGTAACACGTGAACCTGATAGAAGAAGAGAGCCTAGTCCTTAACCCACGTTGAATGAGAAGAGAATGACTCAGATCAGAGGGCATAAGGTAAAGGAGTAAAAGAGCCTTACGTTCCCTCCCACAATCAATACCCCTACATATAACTAAAGCATTTCTAGACTCGACATCGACCAGTTTGGCTCAACGAACCTACAGGCAGTCCGGCTCTGATGCCAACGCTGTCAGGACCCCGATTCCAAGTCACATCGATCTAGCCGGTAACACCTCATATCACATTGCGGCCTCACGCACGGTATCCCACAGGTGTCGCCTTACCATGGCCCGGGACCGTTTGTGCCTTTTGGCTCATGTATATGATAGTGTTGCTAGCATCCATATCATAGAGAACCCGGGCCGACATGGCTAGTCGTGAACCCAAAGCGGCACAGACCTATGGAGACAGGCATACATGAATCACATCGAGCATGTCGTCATCAGCGAGTGAATCCGGGCTGTAGCACTGGGCTAACAGGACTCCGGGGAACCCGGGCTGTAGCAGGCTAGCCAGGACTCCAGATGCCAGCGCATGACATTTCCCCGAAGGGACAGACATAGGAACGAAGTGAAACACATGCCGGCCAGTCAAGTGTCCTGAACAGTAGTGCTGGGCTAGCAGGACTCCGGTGAACCGGGCTGTAGCGGACTACTATGGCTTGAGGAACACTAGACTACATTTCGCCATAAGAAAGGCTGCCAAGGATAAACAACTAGATTGTCGGATCCCACTCATACCAAGCATTTCAATCATACACACAATATGCCCGATATGAGTACATACAACATGGCATCACAACAAAACTCTACAACTCAAGTACTTTATTTAAAGGCTCCGGAGAGCCATACATAACATGTTCATACAGATAGGGGTCACATGACCCGACACTCAAGTCATACAAGCATACAAGCATAAGCGGAAGTAAATAGTCTGAGTACAGACACTAGAAAGCAAGAAGGCTTCCGAAGCCTATCTATCTACATAGGGCCCTCCATGGCCAGGATCACCACCTGGGTGGCTAGTCACTCATCGACATCAAGGTCTACGTAGAACCCATCGGAGGGGGCGGTGTTGTCGTTTGAAAACAATAATTAAGCAAACATGAGTACAAAGGTACTCGGCAAGTCTTACAACAGAACCTACTATACATGCTCATTCTCAAGAAGGTGGTGGGGTTATTGCAGCAAGCCAGCTTTACTCTTGGCTAAGCTATCCTATGGAACTCCACTAGTAAAATAGTTTTCGCACACGAGTCCACTACTCACCAACACAATACTCCACCGGGGATCCTCCCTCGACATCCTACGAGAGGGCCATCCTCGGTACTCACACTTATCTTGAGTCTTTTAGTAGTATCCATTAACTTGTCTATGAACTATATAGGCAAGCAAGTAGTCCTTTACCGCGGACGCGGCTATTCGAATAGTTTTATACCTTGCAGGGGTGTACTTCATCACACATGTTTCCACCAGTTAGCATCTGCACCCGACATGTGCTCGGCAGACTTCAAGCGAAAACCGACGTGGGTGTAGACCACGACCTGACTAACCTCACAAGTCTCTAGTCCAGGTTTGTCGCCTATTCAGGTTCCATCCGCAAGGAAATCCGGCCGAGACGCCAAACGATGTGTACAGAGTCCCGAGACGCCAAACGGGTGCCTCGCATACCCGGCCACAGTTTATCTACCGCATTATAGCCCACCCCTAGGGTCAGCGCTACGCACGGCCGCCAACACATAACCTACAAACACCAGAAACTAGTTGCAACTCCTGGACAGAGGGCGAGAGGGGTCAGTAAGTCGAGCGGGGTCATATTTCAGGGCCCAATGTGTGGTAGTAGCTGAATCTTAAATCACGCATACAGATCTCAGTTCTTATGGATGGCCTCAATGAAACAACCCACCATGTACTCCTACATGGCCTCTCATCGATACCTTTACCAAAACATGTTCAACACATCCCTCACATTACCGACATAATCATTTCACTCTAGCCCATCACCCAGATGAACCAGACCTGACACAACTCTAAGCATAGCAGGCATAGCAAGGTAGGAATCCCATACATGGCTCAATCAACTCCTACACATGCTAGTGGGTTTCATCTAGTTACTGTGGCAATGACAGGTCATGCAGAGGATAAGGGTTCAACTACCGTAGCACACAGCATCTTGAATCGCGTTGTCTTAATGCAGTAAACAAGAGCAGAAGCGAGAACATGGGTTTGTATCGGAATGATCAATGGTTTGCTTGCCTGTTGTAGTGGTAGTAGGGTACTGCCCTTCAGACGGATACTCGGGGTTATCCTCGGAGGCAGAACCTACCACGAAAAACACACCGAACATAATCATCACATGGCAATATGCAACAATATGATGCATGCTATGACATGGCAAGATGAAAGTGTCTTAGCCTAATGCAAGCTAAAACGGGATGGAATGAACTCATTTGAATCAAAGATTCAAATGTTAGCTCATTTAACATGGCCTTATTAGTGCATTATCTTATTCTGCTTAAACAGCAAGGTTAACTTGTTTTGTCATGCATGAAACCATTACAGATGGATAGATTTAATTTTTCTGATCATTTTTCATATATAAATCTTTGCATTTGGTGCTATGGTTGATTTTCTAAGATTTTAGAAGTTTTGGCTATTTTTTGGAATTTCCTATTAAAGAATAAATCCAGTAATTGAATTAATGCATCAGCATGACATAGGTGTGACGTCAGCGGGTCAACTAGGTCGGCCAAGTCAAACCTGACTGGTGGGCCCTATCTGTCAGTGTCACAACTAATTAACAGAATTATGTTAGAGCTAATTGACTGTCAGTGGGGCCTGGGCCCACATGTCAGTGACTAAACTAATTAAAATTAGTTAAAACTAATCCTAAACTAATTAGCAGACTGGCCCCACCTGTCATAGACTCAGGGGGGTCAACCTGGGCCCACATGGGGGTCAAACAGGGTCAACTCGCCGGCGTCTAGCCGCCGGCGAGGCCAGACGCGGCGGAGAAGTGCGGGATTTGCACTCCGGTGACCAAAAGGGCGGCGGAGACTATCTACGTGATGCGGGGAGGAAGCCGCATCGAGTGGTGGCAGTGGGCGGAGCTGGGGTGGCCGGAAACGTCACCGGCGACGAGTTTGGCGACGGCCGAAGCTCGGGTGAGGATGAACTAGTCACTAGGGGGCACGAGGAGGCACGTGGATTGGTGCGTTGAGCTCCTGGAGGTGCGGTAGGACTAGTGGACAGGGTGGCGTGGCCATTGGGTGGCCGGAGCCTCGTCGGCGACGAGCTCCGCGGCGGTGCGTGCGGGTGATCTACATGCAGTCACTACGGGGCTCGAGAGAGAGAGAGCGGAGAGGGTGGGGAGGTGGCTGAGGTCATGGGGGTCTCGTCGAGGTAGTCAGAGAGGTCGAGGATGAGTTGATGCGGCGGGGGCGGCGAAAGGAATCTCCGGTGGCCGGAGTTGAGGGCGAGCTCGGTGCAGCGTCTCCGGGGCGAGCGAGCACTCGGGGCTCGACCCACTCGATGTAATCGACGACGGCGGAGCTCGTGGACACGATGACATGGCGCGAGGATGACGGAGGGCACGGCTACGATGATGGTGCGGCGACAGGAGCGTCGGCCATGGTGGGGAACGGCGAAGGGAGAGAGACAGGGGGAATGGCGTGTCCAGGGGATGCGGGGTGCGACGTGGAGGCGTCTAGGCGTCCAGGGCACAGGCGGCAAGCAGGTGACACCGTGGCGAGCTCGGGCACGCCGGCGTCACCTCCCTGCCTACCTGGCGGGGAAGAAGCAGCTGGCTGGCACGGGCCAGCACAGTGCTAGGCCGCTAGGTGGGCCGGCTGGTGGGTTAGGTGGGCTGCGCCAGGTAGGTTTCTCTCTCCCTTTTTTCTGTTTTCTTTATTTATTTATTATTTCTGTAACTTCAGGGCTTTAATAAAAATGCCAGGGCATTTCCAAAAATTATAAAATTAATCATGGCTACTGCTTAGAATATATCCAGGTGGGCCGGCTGGTGGGTTTTTTTATAGCATTTAAATGCCCAAATGCAAATACCATAAGGATTAATCCAATGACCTTAGATGTCCTAGAAAAATGTGCACCATTTTTGTCAAAGATTTTAACCCAAAACAAAAAGGGTGGGCTTTTTAGAAGGGCATTTCAGGTTCATTGAAAAAGTTTTTAGTAAACCCTAGTTGTTCCAGGGGGTGCTGGGGGTTCTGTCATCCCCATTTCAAATTTAAAAGGAATTTAAACATGATGCATACTCTAATGCTTGAACTAGCTAGGGTGTGACAGGGTACAACAATTTTTTGTGATCCTCTAACATGCGCTGCAACTTCTTCTTCTCCAAATCACTTGCGCAGTTTCTCTTTGCATCGGCAATGGCCCAACCTAGATCATCAACGGGCTCATCCGATGCCTCTTCTTCAGCTTCTTCCCGCATTGCCGGCTCAGCTTCTTCCCGCATTACCGGCTCAGCTTCTTCCCTCATTGTTGTATCATTGTATTCAGGGAACCCATGGCCAGGATAGCTGTCGTCGTCCTCTTCTTCTTCATTGTCTTCCATCATAACCCCTCTTCTCCATGCTTGGTCCAAACATTATAGTGGGGCATGAAACCGGACTCAAACAGGTGGACGTGAATGGTTCTTGACGTAGAGTAATTGTGACCATTCTTACAGCCAGCACATGGACAAGGCATAAAACCATCCGCTTTCTTGTTTGCCTCAGCCACAAGCAGAAAAGTACGCACGCCATTAATGAACTCGGGAGAGCATCGGTCATCGTACTTCCATTGACGGCTCGTCTTCAATACACAGCACCGAAAACATCAAATTAATACAATACATAAAGTTCATACATAAAGATCATACAACACTTAAATGCAACAAACAAATAACTCTCTAGCTAAACAATTTAAATGCAACAACAAATGCAATCAAGATCGCAACTAAGGTAACAATTGATCCAACAGCATAATGATACCAAGCCTCACTATGAATGGCATATTTTCTAATCTTTCTAATCTTCAAGCGCATTTTCTCCCCTCAATTCTTTTCAATTTTTCCTTCAAATCCTCGTTTTCTCTTTCAACTAAATTTAACCTCTCGACAATAGGGTCGGTTGGAATTTCCGGTTCAACTACCTCCTACATACAAATATCTATGTCAACTTGATGGGCATAATTTGTCATAAACACGAAATGCAATGAATAGTTTTAAAAGAGAATATACCACATCCGAATCATAACCCGGACGAGGGCCGACGGGGACGGATATCAAAACCATGGCACTATGTATAACAAACAACGTATGGGTAAGATAATTATACGAGTAACTATATATCCAAATCACACAAACATCAATTTTTTTATATAAAACTTCATGAACAAGAGGCTCACCACAAGGTGGTGCCGGCGACGGGACGTTGCGAGCGATCGACGGTGGTTACGACGGAGATTTAGAAGGTACTAAGTAAACCACACCTACATATGCAAACTAAGTGTTATTTTTGACCTCAAATTGCATATAAATCAAATACTAGCACATATATATAATTCCTCCCAAATTACTAAACTCAAAAATCAATCACGATATAAAGCATTGCACGAGCTAATCTAGCAATGAGAGATGAAAGGAAAAGGTCGCTAACCTTTGTGATCATTTGAATGGATGGGGGCCTTCAAATCTTGACAAATTTTGGGCAAAATGTGTGATGAGCTTGAGAGGAAGAGGGAAAAGAACAAAGAGGAGAGGGGAAAGGGGAAGAACAGAGCGAGCTCGGGTGGACGAAGGGTCTATGTAGGACGACCTTTAGTACCGGTTCGTGATACGACCCGGTACTAAAGGTGCTGGAGGGGCCCCAGACTGACAACATCCTGCCACCACTCTCATTAGTACCGGTTCGTGGCACGAACCGGTGCTAAAGGTTCGCCACAAACCGGTACTAATGAGAGCGGCCCGGCTAGCCGTTGGAACCAGCACTAATGGACACATTAGTGTCGGCTCAAATTCAAACCGGCACTAATGTGCTTCACGTTTGACCCTTTTTCTACTAGTGTATCCAGCCAGATGGCCGTTTTAGTTTTTGGTTGCGGGGGATCTAAGGCCTCCTCATCGAATTCAGGTAGCAACTTCCGCTTCGGGTAGCTCTTGGTGGGGTGACTACCATCGTACTTCGCTGCTGTGTTGAGCACTTTACTCCATCTAATTCTGAGTGTGTCTTGCGCAGCCTTGAGCCTTTGCTTCTACTTTTTTAGACTCCTCGCGGTGGCAACGAGCCTTTGATGGGCATTCTGTTGCTCCGGGTGTCTGTCCGGTGTGATGTCGTCTGGACTATTATCTTTGACAGAGTCGGGTTGTTTGGTTTGATCCTCCGTGTTGCCGTGGTCCGGCGATGGTTCACCCTGCTCTAACGCTGGGTCTATATGATCGTTGTTTCTGCAGAGGCAGGATTTGGAGCGGCACTTACGCCGCCGCTTTGACTGCTTCTCGAGGGGGCAACCCTTTGTTGTGTCCTTCCGTTCCTTGTCGTCGTCTTGTCGGGGGTTTGGTGCGACATATGCCAACGGATGGCTTATCATGGTGGGGGCGAGTAGAACGTCGCCGGTGCCTGGAAATGGGATGAGGCGAAGACATGCATGCCGGCGAATCTTACCCAGCTTCAGGGCTCTCCGGGGAGATAACACCCCTACTGCTGCTCTGCGGGGTCTCCGCATGATCACTATGGCCAAGTGTTTACACGAGTGCTCCTTGAGCTGTTTCTTAGAGGTAGGAGAGGGCAAGGCTAGCTCTCTCCTTCTGTCTGGTATGGTCTAGAGCTACTGGGTTCCAACCTTTTGCATGAGTGCCCTAGGGGGTTTATATAGGCCTACCCCCAGGGGTATAATGGTAATTCGACGGGGCGCGGGCCCAGCCATCAGTGCCTCCGACCTCCGACTTCTCCGCCGTCTGCTCGGGGCCCGCCGACTGGTCTGGTACGGAGCCGACAAGCCGCGTCCGCCGCGGGCGGGTCTTGCCGGCTGCTGATTACTATAGTCGTGCTTCTGATGACGCTGGCTTGGTCATGGGGTCGTGGCAACAGCCCCGCCGCCTGGCGGGCAATCACTATGGCCACTCCCCATCTTATCTTGATTAATGGCGCGTGGGCCCCCAGGGAGGGCTCGGCTGACTCACCGGGGCCGACTCCCGACAGGTTCGACTGGCGGTTCTCCCGCCGTCTCCCGAGGTCTCGCTGACTGGTGGGCCCCGCTGCTTCCAGGCCGTACAGACAAGCCGCCGTGGGCGCAGGACTTGGTACTGTGGTGCTGATGTCAGGGCCGGCCGGGCAACAGTGCCACGCTGCACAGAGATCTTCCTGGGTAGGGCGTGCTGTGGCCATGCCTGCCCTTGGTAAGGGGCGGGGAGTGGGCTTCACTGTAGCCACGCCCCTGCCCCGTCCCCTTTGATGAGGTCATGGTTTGTTGGAGTCGCCGGCCGGCTTCCCAAAGCCGGCTTCTCTAGAACTCGTCCCTGGGACTCGGCTGTGAGCGGGCAGTCGGCCGCCCTGCCGTCGACTCCTCAGGGGGCGGCTCTTCGCCCCGGAGTCTTGAGGGGCGCAGCCTGCCCCGATGTCTTCAAAGGTTATGGGACTCGGGTTGGCCTACCCGTGGCCCGTTGCTCCGATAGTAGTCCCCGAAGCTGGTGAGGCGCCGCGGAAGATCGGCCGAGAAGCCTCAGCAGTTTCTCTTTCCGGGTGCTCAACACATGGTCTTGATTGACTTCTGTCGGGCTGTCTGGAAGGAGCCGGACTTGCCCAACTCGCACTCACTCAATCCGACTTGCTCAGTAGTTCGAACGTCGTGGCAGGATTTCAAGTGGCGTGCTAGCTAAGCTTCCAGGCCGCCGCCCGTTCTTGGCCTGTCACGCGAGGGCACGTGGCCAGGCCATCCTGCCAGCCCACGCGCGCGACGGGACAGGCCCATAGGCGGGGCCCGCCACCACCGCGCCTCGGCGCCGAGCGGATCTGCTGCGGCCCCGGTGGACGATTGGGATTCCCGTGAAGTTACTGCGCGTAGTAACTTTGCATGGATCGTGGGGGTCGTGGGGTTGCAGGCGCAGTAAAACCCCACGTCCACCCCCTCGGCTTCACAGCCCATGGGGCTATAAGTAGGGGGAAGAGGGGGGCACGCGCGCCCCTCCTTCCCACTACCCCTCGCTCTCTTCCTCCTTGCTGCTCTTCTTCGCTCGGCCGCACGCCCAAGCTCCGACGAACGCTACGGCGACAGCTCGCGATGAGTTCTTCCTCCGCTGCCGCACCTCCCCCAGTGCGCTCCGGCACCTGGGACAGTTCCGAAGTCCATGAAGACCACATCGAGTTCCTCCGCCGGACCCGTTGGCTTCCCTGCGAGGATCGCGTGCAGGTGCATATCGCGCCGGAGGGGAAGATTTCCCCCGCACCGCAGGAGGGCGAGCGGGTCATCTTCCGCTCGCACTGCCTGCGTGGGCTGGGGTTGCCGGTGAGCGGCTTTTTCCTGTCTTTCATGGAGTTCTACGGCCTCCAGCCGCACCACCTCACCCCCAACACAATGGTGCTGCTGTCCGCCTTCGTGGCCTTGTGCAAAGGCTTCCTCGGAGTCGTCCCCACCCTCGAGCTCTGGAGGGAGTTCTTCTTCTCCAAGCTCGGCACCCAGGCCGCGAGTGTGCCGGCTCAATGTGGCGCCTTCATCGCCGTGCGAAGGTCAGGAGCCGACAACCCCTTCCCCTCCATCTCGCTGATAAAGTCGGTGAAGATGTGGCAGAGGTCCTACTTCTACGTCAGGAACGTCGCCACGAGGGGCGACTGGGTCAATCTGTCGGCTTTCGAAGCCGGCCCGCCGGCTGGCAGACTGCCCAACTGGTCGTACCAAGCCAGGTCGCTGACGCCTACGGGAGCCGGCGCCATCACGCGACTCCGAGTGCTGACGCAGTCGGAGGGTCTGACTGGTCCGGACCTGCTGGCCGCCTTCGTGTCGCGCCGAGTTCTTCCACTCCAAGGCCGCCCTCACATGATATGCCAGATGAGCGGGCGCCGTGACCCGAGTCGGATGTGCACCAAGGACATGCCTCACAAAGAGGTGGCCCTCATGGTGAACTACCTCTCGGACAGCAGGCTCCCAGAGGACTGGCGATTCGGCAAGGAGCCGTACTCCCGCGCCGACCCCCCGCCCGTGGTGAGTCACCTCTCTTTTCTTTCTTTAGATTCTCTTCTTCTTGTCGAGTTTTGTTTTGACCAGTCGGCTTTGGTTAGAATCCCCTTCTTCACCCACCAGCCGGCACCTCGGGGCCGGCCCATGAGTTCGTCGCCGACCGGGCGGAGAGCGACATCGACGACCCCGATCTGGGGGCGGCGGCTCTGGAAGACGACGCCGAGGGAGGAGGAGGGACAGCAGGCGACTTCAGGCCCTCGGCTACCTTCGCCGACTGGCCTGAAGACAGCGCCGAGGGAGAAGTCGCCCCTCGCCATCGGCCAGGAGCCAGCCAGCCTGGCACGAGCTCTTCAGCCGCGCCGGGCGCTCCAGGCGACGGGAAGAAGCGCAGGGCCGCACCGACTTTGTTCGGCAGTCGGCCGAAGAAGCCCAAGGGCTCGGCTGCGGCGACCCGGCGGGACGAGGCGGCCGCAAAGGCCATCCGCTTCCGTAAGGAAGTGAAGAAGCCGCCGTTGGTCTCCGCGTAAGTATTCTATCTTCAAAGTTTTATTCTTTCTTCGTGATTTGTCTGAGTCTCTGCTTGCCCCTCTTTCTTCAGGGCTCCCCTCTCCCTTGAGCGGGTTGCCGCCGCCTCCGTCATGGGGTCAGCGGAGACGTCCGCCACCACTCGGCGGATTGACCCCGCTGCTGGTCTCCGGGAGGCGATGGAGCGGAATGCGCAAGAGAGGCACAACGAAGAAGAGGCCCTCCGCCTGGAGAAGGCGGAGGCCGACAGGGCGGAGGCCGAAGCCGCCGCCGCGGCGAAGCAGCGGGCTGAGGAAGCTGCGCGCCACCAGTCGGCTTTGCTTGTTACCCCGCTGAACTCTGCGTCGCCGCCTCCAGAGTTCACGGGGCAGATCGGAGAAGCCGGCGGGGAGAACCTCGTCAAGGGAAGGTGGCGACCCCTCTACTCTGGACGCGAACGTCCCGCCGCCGCCTCCGCCGCCGTCTGAAGGCGCGCAAGGCGAGCAGCCAGCGGACCCTCCGGTGCCGCCGGCCGAAGACGAGGCCGTGGCGAGGCTGCTCCTCCAAGTCGGCTCGCCAACGCGCCGTCGTCTGGAGAAGGCGACTTCGGCACCCCGCCCCCTGGAAGCCGGCACCGCCAGCTCGGCGGCCCCAGACGCCGAAGCGACGAGCGCCCCACCTGTTGGGTGGGTGCAAGGAGGCGGCACAGGGCCGCTGAACCGGGCACTCCTGGACATCCAGGCGAAGCTCCGTGCTGAGGGCGACGCTCTCCAGAGTTGCGCCAAGGCGTTCCTAGCGTCGCGGGCAGCCATCTGGGTATGTTTTTTTTTCTTTAGTCTTTGTTTCCTTGTTCCTCTCTATGGGGGCGCGCCAGCGCACCCACTGGGTGTAGTCCCCGAGTTTCGGGCCGGCTGCTGAGCAGGCGGCCCGGAACTCCAATTGATGAACTTCTGGGTACTGACTTTGTCTGAAATGCTTGTCGCAGGATTACCACAACCTCCGCGTCACTGCCTTCAACCGCAATGTTGAAGAGCTGGGCAAGCGGACCGCCGACTTGGCGGAGAGGCGGAGTAAGTCCTTCCCTCTTTTTTCTTCTCTGTGGGGGCGCGCTAGTGCACCTGCGGGCTGTAGTCCCCGAGATTCGGGCCGACTGCTGAGCAGTCAGGCCGGATCTCCCCGACGACCTACTTTATTGACGATTGTTGTCTTTCTTCCTTTCCTTCAGGAGCCAACGCTGCTCTTCAACAGCAGCTGAGCGAAGCCAACTCCGCCCTGCGCGCCAAAGGGGAGGAGTGCAGCAAGCTCGCCACAGAGCGCGATCTGCTGGCCACTCAGTTGGCGGAGCAGAAGAAGCTGCTTGTGAAGTCGCAGAGGGAGGCGGAGGAGACAGAAACCACCCTCTTGGCTGAGTTCGCGAGCGAGCGCTCCTCCTGGTCTGACAAGGAGGCGCTGCTGTCCTCCGGCTTCCACGAGATTGAAGACATCGTTGATGGTGAGTCTTTTTATTTTCTTTCTTTGAGCTGCCGACTTAGATCGTGCCGACTCCTGGTTTTTGACTTGCTTTTTAGTTTCTTCTTGTCTTTTGCAGACTTCTTCCCTGGGCAGTCGCAGGCCGCTATCCAAGCCATCGAGGCCGACCGTGAAAGTCGGAGGGCGGAGGGCGTAGAGATCGCCGCCGATGCCCCCTGAACTCTTGATGAGCACATCTTGAGCATCGAGGCTCGCCTCCGGCCGGCTCACCGGATGCTGCGCCGGCTTCAGCGCGTCGGTGCCCAGGAGATTTCCGCCCTTTGGCCGGATATGCAGGCTCCGCGAACCCCCAGCCTGACGGCCAACTGGCTGGAGGTCGCGGCTGGTCGTCTTGAGGCCTGGAAGGGCTCTTCGGCCCGGGCTGGAGCGCGCCGGGCCTTGGAGTTCGTCAAGGCGTGGTACCCGGGGCTGGATCTGGACCGGTTGGCCATGCTTCCATTGGAGGCCCAGCCGGAGCTGGCGGCTGCGGAAGATGCCCTCGTCAAACGTGCTGCGGCAATCACCGAGTACACCGACACCAGCATCTTCGTCCCCAAGCGGTCTGAAGACGGCGAGGAGGTACCGCCGGAGTGGTTTGGGATGAACCCAGATTACAGCAAAGACTCAGCGGAGGTGATTGGCTCCAACGTCGAGGAGGAGGATGAGGCGAAGGATGGGGGCGAGGCGGAGGCACCAGAAGACGGAGCAGACGGCCAGCCTCAGCCCGACCGCGCCTCCAGCAACGAGCCGCGTGCGACCGACCCGACTGCTGCCGGAGGCGATCAAGCCGAGACTAGCTAGCCGGCCGCCCCGACGCCTGACGCTGGCGCCTCCTCCGACCCGCCGAATCCGTCTGCTGCCTCCTGAGCTGCAGCTGTATCTTTTATTTTATCTGCTTCAGTAGTCTTTGAAGAACTTGTTAATTCGCACAATTCCACCCGTGGGGTGTATTTTGGACCTCTACTCGTCAATTCGGCCAAGGGCCTATGTTATGTAAATATATATATCTATCTTTTCTTGCTCGTTGTTCTTTTGGCTTTTTTTCCTTTGTCGCTTTCTCCTAGTTGCCTGCCTTGCCAATCGGACAGCCGCTCTGCGGACTGTCGCTGGATCAAGTGCCAAGCTACTTTGGGAAAGCAAGTACTTAGCCGTTTTCAAGATTGTTTGAGCAAGTTGGATAGAAGACGACAATCCGACTATCCGAGAGTCGGTTTGTGAGAAAGGTTGGAAGCCGTCTTGAGCTATGTTTTATGCTTTGAGTCCTTAGCCATTTTTCATGTGAATGCCCATTCTACCTTACTGCTGCCCACCGTACAGTCGCTCTGTGAGCTGCGGTTTCTGACAGGAGACGGCTTAGGCGTTTACACACTACTTGTCCGACTGCAGGAAGCATTTCATAGTGCAAGGCGGCAAGTCCCTGGGCCGACTTGTGGAGCCCAGTGCCAAGCGGCATGACAAAGTGTAACATACTTGTAGGCATAATTTTTATCATACAAACAAAAGAGGGCAGTCCCCGAGCTCATCTCGGGGGGGGGGCGAAGTCTTGGTACTTTAATACAGAAGGTAGCGTGGTACATACTACATCAACTGTAAAATCTTCGGAGGAGATTTTCATTCCATGGACGCTCCGTCTCCTTGCCAGAGTCATCCCTCTTGCGTGCTCGGGGCTTCTGAGCATCGATCAGGTAGTAGGAATCGTTGCCCAGTACTTTGCTGATGATTTAAGGGCCTTCCCAAGGCGCCGACAGCTTGTGCTGGCCGGCTGTTCGCTGGATCAGCCGGAGCGCAAGGTTGCCTTCTTGGGAAGATCTTGGCCTGACCATCCTGTTGTGGTATCGGTGCAGGCTCTGCTGGTAGATGCTGGACCGGCTGAGTGCCAACAGCCGGCCCTCTTCCAGCAGATCAACGCCATCATGTCATGCTTCTTTTGCTTCCTCCTCGGTGTACATGGTGACTCGTGGGGAGTCGAACTCTATATCCGTTGGGATGACGTCTTCGGCACCATAGACGAGGAAGAAGGGCGTGAAGCCGGTTGACTTGTTTGGAGTCATGCGCAGACTCCAGAGGACGGCTGGCAGCTCGTCGAGCCAGCAGCCAGCCGAGCGCTCCAGAGGCTCGATCAACCGAGGCTTGATGCCGGACAGGATGAGGCCGTTTGCTCGCTCCACTTAGCCGTTTGACTGTGGGTGGGCGACGAATGCTAGGTCCAGTCGGATGCCCTGTGTTGCGCAGAAACGGGCCAAGGCGCCTTTGGCAAAATTTGTGCCGTTGTCGGTGATGATGCTGTGTGGTATGCCATACCTAATTGTGATATCGGTGATGAAGGTCACGGCAGTCGGACCGTTCAGTTTCTTAATTGGCTTCGCTTCCACCCACTTGGTGAACTTGTCCACTGCGACAAGTAGGTGAGTTAGACCACCTCGTGCTGTCTTGAATGGTCCCACCATGTCTAGACCCCAAACTGTGAAAGGCCAGGCAATGGGGATGGTCTTGAGCGCAGAAGCCGGCTGGTGCGGCTTGGAGCTGAACTTTTGGCATCCTTTGCATTTTTGGACCAACTCCTTGGCCTGTTCCAAGGCAGTTGGCCAGAAGAAACCGTGTCGAAAGGCTTTGGCGACGAGTGCTCTTGAAGCCGCATGGTGGCCGCACTCGCCTTGATGGATGTCTTTGAGAATTGCTTGGCCTTGCTCTGGCTCTACGCAGCGCTGGTAGACACCAGTGACGCTGCGCCTGACCAGCTCTCTGTTGACTATGGTATAGGCTGCCGCCCGGCATTGTACTTGCCGAGCTGTGGTTTCATCAGTTGGTAGCTCTTTGTTCACCAGGAATTTGAGGATGGGCTGAGCCCATGAGGGTGCTGCTATTTCTTCGACTACCAGAACTGCGACTTGGACGAGGGCGGCTGGGCTGGGAGGCGGCGGGTTGGAGTCGGCAGCTGCTTGCTGGGTTGATGAAGTCCCCAGGCCAACTGGCGCGGTCCTTGGGCCGAGCCCTAGAATCTTCGAGTCCGCCACCGCAATCCCCGGGCCGGGTTCGACTATGGCGTCTTTGGAGTCAGCCGCCAAAGTCCCCGTTCCGACTGCCGGAGCTCTGGAGTCGGTTCCGCCGTCTTCGGGAGGAGCCGGCACAAAAATGGAGTCTGATTCTGGTGAAGGCTTGACAGGCGGCTTGAGGAGGTGTTGAAGGGCGACGCTGGATGGTATTGCTTGGCGGGTAGAGCCGATTCGTGCCAAGGCGTCTGCTTGGTCATTGTCGTTTCTTGGCACATGGAGGAACTCGCACCCTTTGAAATATCCGTTGAGTTGCTGCACGAGGGAACGGTAGCTCGCCATGTTTGCGTCTTTCGCGTCCCAGTCACCAGATGACTGCTGGACCACTAAGTCCGAGTCGCCATAACATAAGATCCGGCGGATGCCAAGTTCTTTGGCAAGCCGGAGCCCGTGAATGAGCGCCTCGTACTCGGCAACGTTGTTGGAGGCGGAAAAATGGATTTGCAGTGCATATTTGAGCTTGTCGCCTTTGGGAGAGGTGAGGACGACGCCGGCTCCCAAGCCGGTGCGCATCTTGGAGCCGTCGAAGTGCATCCGCCAATGGGTGGAATCAGGTGCTGGAGGCAGGTACTGGGTCTCGGCCCAATCGACGAGGAAGTCGGCCAGTGCTTGTGATTTGATAGCGGTGCGGGGCTGGTAGTAGATGGTGTAAGGAGCCAGCTCTATGGCCCACTTGGCCACCCGACCAGAGGCATCTCGGCTACCGATGATCTCGGCAAGTGGGGCCGTGCAGACCACCGTGATTGGATGCTCTTGAAAGTAAGGCTTCAATTTCTTGGCAGCAAAGTGTACGCCATAGCACATCTTCTGGTAGTGGGGGTAGTTTTGCTTGGAGGTCGATAGTACCTTGCTCAGGTAATATACTGGTCTCTGGACAAGCAGCGCCTTGCCTTCCTCCTTGCGCTCCACTACAATGACTGTGCTGACTACCCGGCTGGTGGCAGCGATGTACAGGAGCATAGGTTCCTTGGGAGTCAGAGCCGCCAGGACTGGTGGAGTAGTCAGCATCTTCTTCAACTGGAGAAAAGCTTCGTCCGCCTTATGGTTCCACTCGAAAACATGGTCTTCTTCATGAGTTGGTATAAGGGGAGAGCTTTTTCGCCCAGCCAACTGATGAATCGGTTGATGGATGCTAAGCAGCCGGTGAACTTCTGCACATCCAGCAGCCGGCTGGGTACCTCCATTCTCTCAATGGCCTTGATTTTTATGGGGTTGCATTCTATGCCGCGTTCAGAGACCAGGAAACCCAGCAGTTGGTTGGCTGGTACTCCGAAGAGACACTTCTCGGGGTTGAGCTTGATCTGGAAATGACGCAGGTTCTCAAAGGTCTCCTTGAGGTCTTCCAGCAGTGTTCCATGCTTTTCCGTCTTCACCACCACATCATCCACGTAGACATGGGCGTTCCTGCCGAGCTATTTGAGGAGACACTTCTGCATGCAACGCTGAAAGGTGGCGCCGGCATTCCTCAAGCCGAACGTCATGGTGAGGTAGCAGAATGCTCCAAATGGCATGATGAAGGCGGTCTTCAATCTGTCAGCCGGGTTCAGCTTGATCTGGTGATATCCTGAGTATGCATCCAAAAAACTTAACAGCTCGCATCCGGCTGTGGAGTCTATCACCTGATCGATTCTTGGTAGAGCAAATGGGTCCTTGGGGCAGGCCTTGTTGAGGCTCGTGTAGTCAATACACATTCGCCACTGCTTGTTCTTCTTTAGTACCAGGACCGGATTTGCCAGCCACTCCGGAAAGAAAACTTCCATAATGAAGCCGGCTGCTAGGAGTCGGGCTATCTCTTCTCCGACAACTCTTCTCTTCTCTTCTGATAAGCGGCGCAGGGGCTGCCTAACCGGCTTTGCATCAGATCGGACATGTAACTTGTGCTCGGCGAAATCCGTTGGTACACCTGGCATGTCTTTGGGGGACCATGCGAAGATGTCCCGATTCTCACGGAGGAAATCGACAAGCTCGCCTTCCTATTTGCTGTCGAGGTTCGCACCTATGACAGCGTACTTCTCCGGGTGCTCCGGATCCAAGGGTATCTTCTTTGTCACTTTGGCCGGCTTGAATGAACCTTCGGCTTCTGACTCCTTCGGGTTGGGCGATATCTCCGGCTGCTTGCCGGCCATCGCCACAACTCGTTCAAGGAGTCGCTTCTCGGCTGCGATCACCAGGGACTCGGCCAGCCAACTGCTCTCGGCCGCGCAAGCGGACGACTTTCGGTAGTCGCCGGCCACAGTCAGAATTCCCGTGGAACTGGGCATCTTCATCTTGAGGTAGGCGTAGTGGGGGACCGCCATGAACTTGGCCAAGGCGGGTCGGCCAAGTAGCGCATGGTATGGGCTCTCAAGGTCCACCACCTCAAACCAAACAGACTCTCTTCGGAAGTGATCTTTGTCCCCAAAGAGGACGTCCATCAGGATCTTGCCGATCGGCGAGCAGGAAAGCCCAGGTACAATGCCGTGGAACACTGTCCGGCTGTTCTGAAGCTGTCTTTGCTTGATTCCTAACTTCTCCATAGTATCCTTGTACAGGATATTAATGTTACTGCCCCCGTCTATCAGAACTCGCGAGAAGCGCGTTGCCCGTTTGTCCGTAGCAAAGGTGGCGTCCAGGACCAAGGCGTAGGAGCCCGGACTCGGCATCATTTCTGGGTGGTCCGCCCTGCTCCAGCTGATGGGCTTCTCAGACCAGTGCATGAACTCTGGCGTCTCTGAGGCTACTGCATTCACCTCTTGTTGCTGCAGCTGCCTGTTGCGTCGATCATCAGCCACACTGGTGAACACCACATAGGCCCCATGCTCTTCAGGGTATTCGTCTTGCACTGCGCCGACTGCTGGGGCGGAGGCGGAGGCGGAGGCGGTTGCCCAGCAGGCGGTGGTGGCAGGAGGCCGTCTCCCTTGGCGATCCTGGTGAGCCAGTGGCACTTCCGGGTGGTGTGATTCGAAGGCTTCACGCCGCTATGGAACTTGCAAGGTCCATCCAAGGTCTGCTCATAGGAGAAGGCCGGCAACCAGTTCGGCTTGCCGCCTTTCCGTCGCTTGGGTGGAGGCTGCTCTTCTGGCTGCTGGGCTTCAACGGTCGCGACCTGTCGGCTGCCGGAAGCCGGCTGCAGGGCCTTGCGCTTGTTGTCGCCCTGCTGTTGTCACTGGCCGGTGTCCGCCGCCGGAGTTCTTGGAGCTTGAGGAGCCACTTTGCCAGTTGTGCTGATTTGAATTTCCGCCTTCATGGAGGAGTCGGCCGTGGCGTACTTGTCCGCTACGATCAGCAGCTCGTCAAGGGTTTCTGGCTCGTCGCATAGGAGCTTGTGCTTGAGAAGGGTGCCTTTTCGGCACCCGGCTATGAAGTACTCGATGGCCTGCACCTCGTGCACGCCCTCGCAGGAGTTCCGGAGCTCAGCCCAACGCGTGAGGTAGTCGCGAGTCGACTCGTCAGGACCTTGCACGCACAAGGAGAGCTGACGAGGCTTGGGTGGACGCTTGTACGTGCTGGTGAAGTTGCGGACGAACACTTCGGTGAAGTCGACCCAACTGTTGACGCTGCGGGGCTTCAGGCTGTTCAGCCATGTCCGGGCCGTGCCCTGGAGCATGAGCGGGACGTACTTTATGGCAACACGCTTGTTGCCGTTTGCTATGCTGACATCCGTGGAGTAGTCGACTAGCCAGTCTTCCGGCTTCACGGAGCCGGTATACTTGGGCGTGTCTCTTGGGAGCGTGAACCCTCTGGGAAAGGGCTCGTCCCGAATGCGGGGCCTGAAACAAGGCGGACCCAGCTCGTCTTCTTCTTCCAGCGCCAGGGACCGGTGAAGTCGGTCGATCCGGTGGCGGGCGTCATTCTCTCCAACTCCCTCTCGGCGGCCAAGGCGGTCACCGAGAGTCGGATGGTCAACAGGCGGCGGGGAGACTCGCCTCTCCTTACAAGGAGGGGGAGGCGGACAGTCGTCCCGTCGTTCCACTGCTCTCGGGCGGCCATCTCGGTCGCGCTCTATGGTAATGCGAGTTCGACTGTGGCTGGCAGCCGGCTCCTTGTCCTTTCTTCCTCGGGCGCTGCCAGTCGGCGTCCGAGACATCGCGCCTTGATCTCGGTGCGGGTCGTTGTTTGGCCGCTGTGGCGCCTCCGTGCAGCAGCCAGCCTCGTTCTGCGCGGCGGCCGCGTCGAGGAGCCGCTGGACTCGCTCCATCATCAGGCGGTGCTCTTCTCCTTCGAAATTGTCCAGCTCGTCCGCCGCTGCCTGGGCGGCTCGAATGTTCTCCACTGGTGTAGCGTAAACAGGGCGGCTAGCCCCAAACAGGCTGGCGATGGCTACACCGCGCTGCTGGACCGCACCAAGGCGGCTGGGCCCTGCCGGGGCCGGCGAGCCGCCAACGGCGCGATCCATCTCCTGCTGGTAAGCTTCTGACAAGCGTCTCATGCTGGCTAGCTTCTTCACGCCTTCAACGAGCTGAAGGCGGCGCGCTTCTAGCGTCTCTGCGTCAGCATCTTCCGGAATGGGCGCAGTTAGATCTTGCAGCACCGCGCCGAGTGAGTCGGGCGCTCCTCCGCCAGGGAACTCGTCATGACTGATGACTAGCACCTCGGTGACGGTGCTTTCGTCGCTCTCCGCATGGGGGAGAGGTTCATCGTAGACCACCACGTTGGTGGGGAACGCGTCAATCGACGCGGTGTCGGAGTCGACCAGCATCGGGTCGGTGGAGCCTACGGACTCCAAGTCTACGGCAGGCTCGCCGGAAACCTGGAGTTGATCGAGGAGGCCCGCGAGGAGGTTCTCGGGGCCGCCCGCGCCTGCGTCGGACGCAGGTTCGTCGAAGAGGCGGACCTCACTAACAAGTTCGGCCAAGGAGCTGGCTGCGTAGGCGATCTCAACACCGCGCAGCGCGTTGATGCAAACTTCGCCTGGCGTGCCTGGCTGGCTGCGCTTGCCAGGGAGGAAAAGGGTTCCCGTCCAGAACAGATCTCCGGACAGTGGTGCACCAGGCCCCACGGTGGGCGCCAAATGTCGGGGGTTTGGTGCGACATATGCCAACTGATGGCTTATCATGGTGGGGGCGAGTGGAACGTCGCCAGTGCTTGGAAACGGGATGAGGCGAAGACATGCACGCCGACGAATCTTACCCGGCTTCAGGGCTCTGCGGGAAGATAACACCCCTACTGCTGCTCTGTGGGGTCTCCGCATGATCACTATGGCCAAGTGTTTACACGGGTGCTCCTTGAGCTGTTTCTTAGAGGTAGGAGAGGGCAAGGCTAGCTCTCTCCTTCTGTCTGGTATGGTCTAGAGCTACTGGGTTCCAACCCTTTGCATGGGTGCCCTGGGGGATTTATATAGGCCTACCCCCTAGGGGTACAATGGTAATTCGACGGGGCGCGGGCCTAGCCGTTAGTGCCTCCGACCTCCGACTTCTCTGCCGACTACTGGGGCCCACCGACTGGTGGGCCCCGCTGACTGATCTGGTACGGAGCCGACAGGCCGCGTCCGCCGCGGGCAGGTCTTGCTGGCTGCTGATTACTGTAGTCGTGCTTCTGATGACGCTGGCTTGGTCATGGGGTCGTGGCAACAGCCCCCCCGCCTGGCGGGCGATCACTGTGGCCACTCCCCATCTTATCTTGATTAATGGCGCATGGACCCCGGGGGAGCGCTCGGCCGACTCCCCGGGGCCGACTCCCGACGGGTCCGACTGGCGGTTCTCCCGCCGTCTCCCGAGGTCTCGCTGACTGGTGGGCCCCGCTGCTTCCAGGCCGTACAGACAAGCCGTCGTGGGTGCAGGACTTGGTACTGTGATGCTGATGTTAGGGCCGATCGGGCAATAGTGCCACGCCGCATGGAGATCTTCCCGGTACGGTGTGTTGTGGCCATGCCTGCCCTTGGTAAGGGGCGGGGAGTGGGCTTCACTG
Organism: Triticum monococcum; assembly: GCA_034509565.1. Lineage (NCBI taxonomy): Eukaryota > Viridiplantae > Streptophyta > Magnoliopsida > Poales > Poaceae > Triticum > Triticum monococcum. Next base: position 56,532,714 of record CM067843.1, on the reverse strand, counting down.
TAGCCACGCCCCTGCCCCGTCCCCTTTGATGAGGTCATGGTTTGTTGGAGTCGCCGGCCGACTTCCCAAAGCCGGCTTCTCTGGAAGTTGTCCCTGGGACTCGGCCGTGAGCGGGCAGTCGGCCGCCCTGCTGTCGACTCCTCAGGAGGCGGCTCTTCGCCCCGGAGTCTTGAGGGGCGCAGCCTGCCCCGATGTCTTGAAAGGTTTTGGGACTCGGGTTGGCCTACCCGTGGCCCATTACTCCGACACGTCTTCTTTTGGTGTGTCCACCATGTATACATCAGGTGATGAAGTGGGCGTCCAGTGCCCTGTGGGCGGTGGTTCCTGTTCGTCTCCCGCATCGTGGTCCATACCATCGATGTCTTCGGAGTCGGAGTCAAGCATGTCGGTTAAGTCGTCGATAGTGGCTACTAAGTGGGTGGTGGGTGGGCGGAGAATTTCTTCGTCATCCGCATCCCAATCCTGCCGGTCATAGTTCGGCCAGGACTCTCCTGACAAGGAGAGAGACTTTAATGAATTCAGTATGTCGCCGAAGGGCGAGTGTTGAAAGATATCCGCGGAGGTAAACTCCATGATCAGCGCCCAACCGGATTCGATAGGAACGGGCGCAGGCGGTTCGGAGTCTGTGGCCGGAGAAGTATCTGGCAGTTTAACAACACGGCTCTCGTGAAGGGTAAGGTCGATATTTGGCTCGATCGCCACTGAGGGTAAGGCCTCCGTGGCAGGGTCCATCCACCCGTCCATGGACGGTGCAACTTGCTCCGAATTGAGGGTCGGAGCGGCTGCCGGTGCGATCTCCTGAACACTGTCTGATGGTAGAGCTAAATCGTACTCGTCGTGACCGCGTGACGCACAAGGCAGAGGCTCAAATCCGCCGAAGATCAAGTCTCCGCGGCTATCGTCCGTGTAGTTTAAGCTTCCAAACCTGACCTGGTGGCCAGGGGCGTAACTTTCGATCTGCTCCAGATGGCCAAGCGAGTTGGCCCGCAGTGCGAAGCCGCCGAACACAAAGATCTGCCTAGGGAGAAAAGTCTCACCCTGGACTGCATCGCTATCGATGATAGAAGGAGCCATCAAGCCTAACAGCGACGACACAGAGGAACTCTCAATGAAAGCACCAATGTCGGTGTCAAAACCAGCGGATCTCGGGTAGGGGTTCCCGAACTGTGCGTCTAAGGCGGATGGTAACAGGAGGCAGGGGACACGATGTTTTACCCAGGTTTGGGCCCTCTTGATGGAGGTAAAACCCTACGTCCAGCTTGATTTATTCTTGATGATATGGGTATTACAAGAGTTGATCTACCACGAGATCGGAGAGGCTAAACCCTAGAAGCTAGCCTATGGTATGATTGTATGTTGTCCTACGGACTAAAACCCTCCGGTTTATATAGACACTGGAGGGGGCTAGGGTTACACAAGGTCGGTTACAAAGGAGGATATATACATATCCGTATTTCCTAGCTTGCCTTCCACGCCAAGTAGAGTCCCATCCGGACACGAGACGAAATCTTCAATCTTGTATCTTCATAGTCCAACAGTCCGGCCAAAGGATATAATCCGGCTGTCCGGAGACCCCCTAATCCAGGACTCCCTCAGTGGCAATGGATCTTCCCACCCACCCAACCCAGGCTTTCAGAACAAGACTTCGTCTCATGCTCCAAGATTAAGTGCTCCGTATCACCGTCCGCTCTCGGAGGTCACGTGCAACAAGTGTCAGCAGAAGGGTCACTATGCCAACAAATGCTTCAATCAGAGGCGTCTTCCTCCTCCTCCTCCTGTGAGATCTGCCAGTACCGCAGTGGTCAAGCATAATCCCAAGCACGCCAAGGTCAACTTGATGAATGCAGCTTAGGCAGAGGACTCGTCAGATGTCATCATGGGTAACCTTCCTGTTAACGATGTTCCTGCAAAAGTTCTTTTTGACACTGGTGCATCGCATTGTTTCATGTCAAAGCCATTTTTTGCCAAGAATGAATTCGCTTCTTCTCATTTGGGCAAATCAATGGATATCGTTTCTCCGGGTAAACGTTTGAGTGCCAGTTTGGTGGTTCCAGATGTTACTATCACGTTGGGCGACTATAAGTTTCTGTCTTCTCCAATGGTCCTTGGTAACTCGGATATTGATCTTATTCTTGGAATGGACTGGCTTTCTAAGCACAAGGCTCAACTTGATTGTGCTGCCAGGCAGATTCAATTGACACATTCTTCTAAGGATGTAATCGTCTTTGCCGCTCGTGATGATACCATCCGACTGTTTTCTCTCAATGAGAAGGGTGAGCTGGATGCCATATCTCAGATTCCAGTCGTTTCCGAATATCAAGACATCTTTCCAGAAGAGCTTCCAGGAATGCCTCCGCACCGGCCAGTTGAATTCGTCATCGATCTTGAGCCTGGCACGGAACCTGTTTGCAAACGTCCTTACAAGCTTGGACCTGAAGAGTTGAAGGAGCTGAAGAAGCAACTCGACGTCTTTCCAGAAGAGCTTCCAGGAATGCCTCCGCACCGGCCAGTTGAATTCATCATCGATCTTGAGCCTGCCACGGAACCTGTTTGCAAACGTCCTTACAAGCTTGGACCTGAAGAGTTGAAGGAGCTGAAGAAGCAACTCGATATTCAAGAGTGTATGGGTCTCATCCGACCAAGTTCTTCTCCGTGGGGTTGTGGTGTTCTTTTCGTCAAGAAGAAGGATGGAATGGACCGACTTTGTGTCGACTACCGTCCATTGAACAAGAAGACCATAAAGAACAAGTACCCACTTCCCAACATCAATGAGCTTTTCGAACAACTCAAAGGTGCTCAAGTATTCTCCAAGCTTGATCTCCGTATGGGCTATCATCAGATTCGCATTCATGAAGAAGATATCCCCAAGACAGCATTCAGAACAAGCTATGGTTCATATGAATACACTGTCATGTCTTTTGGCCTTGTCAATGCTCCGCCAACATTCTCTCGCATGATGAACTTCATCTTCAACGCCTACACAAATGACTTCGTCTTGGTCTACCTCGATGACATTTTGGTCAAGGAAGGTCATGCCAGGCACTTGCGTTTGGTGCTGGATAAACTCAGAGAACATCAGTTCTATGCGAAGTTTTCAAAGTGCGAGTTTTGTCTCGATGAGGTTCTCTACCTTGGGCATATCATCTCCGCCAAGGGCATAGCGGTTAAACCTGAGAAGGTGTCTACAATTGTGAATTGGGAACCACCTCAGAATGTGAAGCAACTCCGCAGCTTCCTTGGGCTCGCAAGCTATTGTTGAAGGTTCGTTGAGAACTTTTCAAAGATCGCGAAGCCTCTTTCCAACCTACTCCAGAAGCATGTGAAGTACGTCTGGTCGCCTGAATGTGACATCGCTTTCAACACCCTCAAAGAGAAGTTAGTCATTGCTCCAGTTCTGACTCCTCCTGATGAATCCAAACCGTTCGAGGTCTTCTGTGATGCCTCCCTTCAAGGTCTTGGTGCAATGTTGATGCAAGAGAAGAAAGTTGTGGCCTATACCTCTCGCCAGTTGAAGCCCAACGAAAAGAACTACCCCACTCATGACCTCAAGTTGGCGGCAGTTGTCTATGCTCTTTTAACTTGGAGACATCTCTTGTTGGGAAGAAAAGTGGACATCTTCACTGATCATAAGAGTCTCAAGTACATCTTCACTCAGCCAAACCTCAACCTCAGGCAGACTTGTTGGGTCGAAATGATTCAAGAGTATAATCCGAGTATTGAATATACTCCAGGGAAGGCCAATGTAATTGCTGACGCATTGAGCAGGAAGGCTTACTGCAACAGTTTTATTCTCAAGCCTAACCAACCGGAGCTTTGTGAAGCTTTCCGCAAACTCAATGTTCAAGTTGTTCCTCAAGGATTTCTTGCCAACCTCCAAGTCGCTCCTACTTTGGAAGATCAGATTCGCGAGGCTCAACTTCTTGATGCTATGGTGAAGAAGGTGAAGATTGGGATTGCCAAGAGTCAACCCAAGTACAAGTGTTATCGCCTTGATGACAAGGATACTCTATTCTTCGAGGATCGCATTGTTGTGCCTAAAGGTGACCTTCGTAAAGTCATTATGAACGAGGCTCACAATTCACTCCTCTCTATTCACCCTGGAAGTACAAAGATGTACCAGGACCTCAAGCAGTCGTATTGGTGGACTCACATGAAGCGCGAGATTTCTCAGTTCGTGAATGAATGTGATGTCTGCAGAAGAGTGAAAGCAGAACACCAACGACCAGCTGGTCTCGTCCAACCTCTTGCCATTCCAGAATGGAAGTTTGACCATATTGAGATGGACTTCGCGTCTGGATTTCCAAAGTCCAAGCTTGGCAATGACGCTATCTTCGTTGTCATCGACAAACTCACTAAAGTGGCTCATTTTCTTCCTATTAGAGAATCTATCATAGCAGCTCAGTTGGCAGAGCTATATACCTCCAGGATTGTCTCTCTACACAGCATTCCGCAGTTGATATCTTCAGATCATGGCAGCATCTTCACCTCTAAGTTCTGGGATTCTTTTCAGAAGGCCATGGGCACCAACATTCGCTTCAGCACAGCTTTTCATCTTCAAACTAGTGGCCAAGTCGAGCGAGTGAATCAAATTCTTGAAGATATGCTCAGGGCTTGTGTCATCTCTTTCGGTATGAAGTGGGAAGATTGTCTTCCATATGCCGAGTTCTCCTACAACAACAGCTTTCAAGCGAGTTCGGGCAAGGCCCCATTCGAGATTCTCTATGGCAGGAAGTGTCGTACTCCTCTTAACTGGTCAAAGACTGGTGAACGTCAACTTCTTGGAAATGACTTGATCACAGAGGCAGAAGAAATATGCAAAGTCATTCGTGATAATCTCAGAGCCGCGCAATCGCGCCAGAAGAGTTACTATGATAGCAAGCATCATGACTTGGCTTTCGAGATCGGAGACCATGTCTACCTCCGCGTCTCTCCAATGAAAGGTACTCGTCGCTTCGGTATCAAAGGGAAGCTTGCCCCTAGATACGTGGGACCTTTCAAGATCATCAGCAAAAGAGGCGATCTCGCCTATCAACTTGAGCTTCCATCCAACTATGCAAACATGCACGACGTGTTTCACGTGTCTCAACTCCGCAAGTGTTTCAAGACTCCTGACCGCACCGTCAACTTCGAAGGGATTGATCTCCAAGAAGACCTTTCTTATCATGAGCACCTCGTTGCTATTCTTGAAGAAACTGAGCGCAAGACTCGCAACAAGTCTATCAAATTCCTGAAAGTCAAGTGGTCACATCATTCCGACCGTGAAGCCACCTGGGAACACGAGGATCACCTCTGTTCTGAGTACCCGGAGTTTTTCCAGTCCTAGATCTCGGGACGAGATCCTTTCGTACTGGTGGAGTGTTGTAACACCCCGTATGTAACCTGCCATATTTGTATTCCAACTCTTGTCATTTCCGGCACTAACTTATGTTATTGCCTCGTTGTCAGGTTTTTGTCTCTGTGTGTTTTTGTCTTTGTCATGCATCTCATATCAGGTCATCTTGTGCATCGCATCTGCATACGTGTTCGTCTCATGCATCCGAGCATTTTCCCCGTTGTCCATTTTGCATTCCGGCGCTCCTATGCCCTCCGGTGTCCCTTTCTACCTCTTTTCGTGTGCGGGTGTTAAACGTTTTCAAATCGGACCGAGACTTGTCATGCGGCCTTGGTTTACTACCGGTAGACCGCATGTCAAGTTTCGTGCCATTTGGACTTCGTTTGATACTCCAACGGTTGACCGGGGGACCGAAAAGGCCTCGTGTGTGTTGCAGTCCAACACCCCTCCAAAGTGGCCCAAAACCCATCTAAACCCCGTCCATCATCTAGATCGTTCGATCACGACCGCTTGGCCGCAAACCGTGCTCAATTTGGAGACTCCTAGCTCCTCCTACCTCTATAAATAGATCCCTCCACGAAATCCCGGGTCTCCTCCCCCTAACCCTAGCAATTTTCCCCGCAGCGCGCCGAACAACATCCATCCGCGCCGGACGAGACCGCCGCTGCCTATCCCGTCGCGCCACATGGTGGGCGCGCCCCACTTCACCGCCGACCGCGCAGGGCCCGCCGAAGCCCGTGGCCGACCCCCGCGGCCCGTTCCCCTCGCGCCGCCTCGCGCCCGCAAGCCCCGCCGTCTTCCTCCTCGCGACCAGCCGCCCGGCGCCGCCGTGCGCCATCGCCGGCGACCACCCCGCTCTGGCGACGCCGTCCTCCGCCACCACACCGCCGACGCCGGCCTCCACTGACCGCACCTCGCCGCCCTGCATCTCCTCTTCGACGCCGGCGCCGTCCCGCAAGTCCGGCGACCCCTCCTCCCTTCTCCTCGACTCCGGCAGCCGTCTACAGCTCCGGCGACCTTCGGCGGCTACTGTTCCGGCGACCTCGATCCACGTGCAAACCAGATCTGGATCTGGAGTTTTGGATCGGTTGACTTTCTTCCCAAACCCTAATGTTTTGTGCATACTTTGACATGTCATAACTCTACAACTGTTGCTCCGATTCGTGCGTGTAGCATATCAGAATGTTCGTCTCGACGAGTACTTCATTTCATCTCATTGCATCATGTTCATTTGAGCTCATCTTGATGTTGTAAATGCTGTTGGAAGAGGGCTATGTGATGTTAGTTTCAGATTCTTATCAACATATGCACTTTTGTCATTTTTGCCATGATTAATGTGTGCCTCCTATGAACTTGAGCCCTACATGAGTTTTGAAGTATGCCATGCCATCTTTACAGGGGTGTATGCCATATATTTTTGTGATCTCTATGGTGACTAGCACAATCATGCAAAGTAGCTTACTTAATGTTGCTGATTTCAGGGACTTAGAAATATTCTAAGTCTTTGCCCTGTCTATATTTTTATGCCATGTGTTCATGTTGCTACCGAGTGATCCGTGCCTCTTTTGAGCATGATTAGTAAGGATGTTTTCTAGATATTGTGGTGCTCTATCCATCCATATCTTTGTTTGCATTTATGGAGCACCCTAGCTTGAGTCAACCGAGCTCTACTTTTGCTATAAAATGTTCCTGGAAGATTGTTAACACGTTTAGCAATTTTGCCGAGCTTGTTGTAGTTGATCCGTGCAAGCTATGTTGTTGTTCTTGACATGTTTAGCTTCTATGCCATGTCTACTTGCTGGGTGTATTCTTAGTTTATCATGCAATGCTTTGTGGTGAGTGCATCGAGCTTGTAAACATGCCTACTGTTGGGGAACGTAGCAGAAATTCAAAATTTTCTACGCATCACCAAGATCAATCTATGGAGTAATCTAGCAACGAGGGGAAGGAGAGTGCATCTACATACCCTTGTAGATCGCTAAGCGGAAGCGTTCAAGTGAACGGGGTTGATGGAGTCGTACTCGTCGTGATCCAAATCACCGATGATCCTAGTGCCGAACGGACAGCACCTCCGTGTTCAACACACGTATAGCCCGGTGACGTCTCCTACGCCTTGATCCAGCAAGGGGAGAAGGAGAGGTTGGGGAAGACTCCATCCAGCAGCAGCACGACGGCGTGGTGGTGGTGGAGAAGCGCGGGACTCCAGCAGGGCTTCGCCAAGCGCTACAAGAGACGAGGAGGGAGATGGGTAGGGCTGCGCCAACAGGGAGAGCAAATCACATGTCTTGGGCAGCCCCAAAACTCAAGTATATATAGGGGGAGGGGAGGGGCTGCGCCCCCACCTAGGGTTCCCTCCCTAGGGGTGGCGGCATCCCCCAGATCCCATCTGGGAGGCGGCCAAGGGGGAGAGAGAGGGGGGCGCACCTAGGGTGGGCCTTAGGGCCCATCTGCGCCTAGGGTTTGCCCCCTCTCCTCTTGAGGACGCCTTGGGCCTTGGTGGGAGGCGCCCCAGCCCACATAGTGGCTGGTCCCTTCCCACTTATGGCCCACGCAAGCCTCCGGGGCTGGTGGCCCCTCCCGGTGGACCCCGGGACCCCTTCGGTGGTCCCGGTACACTACCGGTGATGCCCGGAACACTTCCGGTGGCCAAAACCATACTTCCTATATATCAATATTTACCTCCGAACCATTCCGGAACTCCTCGTGGCGTCCGGGATCTCATCCGGGACTCCGAACAACATTCGGTAACCGCATACATACTTTCCCTATAACCCTAGTGTCATCGAACCTTAAGTGTGTAGACCCTACGGGTTTGGGAGTCATGCAGACATGGCCGAGACAACTCTCCGGTCAATAACCAACAGCGGGATCTGGATACCCATGTTGGCTCCCACATGCTCCACGATGATCTCATCGGATGAACCACGATGTCAAGGACTTAATCAATCCCGTATACAATTCCCTTTGTCTAGCGGTACGATACTTGCCTGAGATTCGATCGTCGGTATCCCTTTGTCTAGTGTTGGGGAACGTAGCAGAAATTCAAAATTTTCCTACGTGTCACCAAGATCTATCTATGGAGAGACTAGCAACGAGGGGAAGGAGAGTGCACCTACATACCCTTGTAGATCGCTAAGCGGAAGCGTTCAAGTGAACGGGGTTGATGGAGTCATACTCGTCGTGATCCAAATCACCGATTATCCTAGTGCCGAACGGACGTCACCTCCGCGTTCAACACACGTATAGCCTGATGATGTCTCCCACGCCTTGATCCAGCAAGGAGAGAGGGAAAGGTTGAGGAAGACTCCATCCAGCAGCAGCACAACGGCGTGGTGGTGGTGGAGGAGTGTGGCAATCCTGCAGGGCTTCGCCAAGCACCACGAGAGAGGAGAAAGAGAGGGAGGGCTGCACCAACAGGCAGAGATCAGATCACGTGTTATGGGCAGCCCCAGGCCTCACTATATATAGGGGAGAGGGAGGAGGGTGCGCCCCCTCTAGGGTTCCCACCCCTAGGGGGGCGGCAGCCCTAGATGGGAAAGGGGAGGCGGCCAAGAGGGGGAGAGAGGGGGCGCCCCCTAGGGTGGGCCTTAGGCCCATCTAAGCCTAGGGTTTCCCCTCTCTCCTCCTTTGTTGCGCCTTGGGCCTTGTGGGAGGCGCACCAGCCCACTTAGGGGCTGGTCCCTCACCATCCTTGGCCCATGCAAGCCTCCGGGGCAGGTGGCCCCACTTGGTGGACCCCCGGGACCCTCCCGGTGGTCCCGGTACGTTACCGATAGACCCCGAAACTTTTCCGGTGACCAAAACAGGACTTCCCATATATAAATCTTTACCTCCAGACCATTCCGAAACTCCTCGTGACGTCCGGGATCTCATCCGGGACTCCGAACAACATTCGGTAACCACATACAAACTTCCTTTATAACCCTAGCGTCATTGAACCTTAAGTGTGTAGACCCTACGGGTTCGGGAGACATGCAGACATGACCGAGACGTTCTCCGGTCAATAACCAACAGCAGGATCTGGATACCCATGTTGGCTCCCACATGTTCCATGATGATCTCATCAGATGAACCACGATGTCGAGGATTCGATCAATCCCGTATACAATTCCCTTTGTCTAGCGGTACGATACTTGCCCGAGATTCGATCGTCGGTATCCCGATACCTTGTTCAATCTCGTTACCGGCAAGTTTCTTTACTCGTTCCGTAACACATCATCCCGTGATCAACTCCTTGATCACATTGTGCACATTATGATGATGTCCTACTGAGTGGGCCCAGAGATATCTCTCCGTTTACACGGAGTGACAAATCCCAGTCTCGATTCGTGCCAACCCAACAGACACTTTCGGAGATACCTGTAGTGTACCTTTATAGCCACCTAGTTATGTTGTGACGTTTGGTACACCCAAAGCACTCCTACGGTATCCGGGAGTTGCACAATCTCATGGTCTAAGGAAATGATACTTGACATTAGAAAAGCTTTAGCATACGAACTACACGATCTTTGTGCTAGGCTTAGGATTGGGTCTTGTCCATCACATCATTCTCCTAATGATGTGATCCCGTTATCAATGACATCCAATGTCCATGGTCAGGAAACCGTAACCATCTATTGATCAACGAGCTAGTCAACTAGAGGCTTACTAGGGACATGGTGTTGTCTATGTATCCACACATGTATCTGAGTTTCCTATCAATACAATTCTAGCATGGATAATAAACGATTATCATGAATAAGGAAATATAATAATAACCAATTTATTATTGCCTCTAGGGCATATTTCCAACACCTACTTGATATCTGTTTTGCCATGTTTCAGTTTTTCACTAAGTCTGAATCTGTTAACGATAATTGTTATGTTCACATGGTTGCAATTGTATTTTCTGATCCTTTTTGGCTTATGTTCAGTAAGGGACTTTTGTTGTATGCCTTGAGTAGCTTCATGCCATGCTTTGCCATGATATGTTCTGTAGCATGTTGTTATCTTGCTCTAAACATTGCTTCCTGATGTTAAATTCCTGACTTGATGTTATTTTCACTAAGTCTGTAACCTGATATCTTTTGCACTTTTGCCATGCTTGTTTGAACCTGCTATTGAGTGAATTAGCCACAGCTCAGTGTTCATCTTTTGTCAAGCATCTTGAGTGGATGCCTGCCATGTATTTTGTTGTCATGTTAGAGTGCTATAGCATATTGTTCTTGATGCATTTAGAGGGCCTCGTGCTGTTAATCGCAGACCGGTGCCATATTTGTTTTGCTTGTCATTTCCAAACCGTGCATCCGATTCCGGTGATATTTATATCGATTTCGACCGAATCAACTTCTGTTTCCAGTGGCACTCTTGGTTTTCCAAGTTTAGGCCAGGTTCAATCATTCCTTTCCAAATCATGCATATGCATTGCATATCATGCCATGTCTTGCATCATGTTGTTTGTGCATTGCACGTGGTTGATTGTGTCTCCCTTTGCTTGTTGTTCTTGCTTGGGTAGAGCCGGGAGACGAGTATGTGATCGAGGAGCCCGTTGAGTACGTTTACGAGGATCAAGCTAATGTCAACTCGGAGAACTTTGCAGGCAAGATGACCATACCCTCGAAATCACTTCTATCTTTGCTTGCTAGATGTTCGCTCTTTTGCTATGCCTATGCTACGATACCTACCAGTTGCTTATAATGCCTCCCATATTGCCATGTCAAACCTCTAACCCACCTTGTCCTAGCAAACCGTTGTTTGGCTATGTTACCGCTTTGCTCAACCCCTCTTATAGCGTTGCTAGTTGCAGGTGAAGATTGGAGTTTGTTCCTTGTTGGAACATGTTTATTGTTGGGATATCATTATTATGCCTTGTCTACTTTAATGCACCTATATACTTGGTAAAGGGTGGAAGGCTCGGCCTTATGCCTGGTGTTTTGTTCCACTCTTGCCGCCCTAGTTTTCGTCATACCGGTGTTATGTTCCTTGATTTTGCGTTCCTTACACGGTTGAGTTATAATGGGAACCCCTTGACAGTTCGCCTTGAATAAAACTCCTCCAGCAATGCCCAACCTTAGTTTTACCATTTGCCAGCTAGCCTCTTTTCCCTTGGGTTTCCGGAGCCCGAGGGTCATCTTTATTTTAAACCCCCCTAGGCCAGTGCTCCTCTGAGTGTTGGTCCGAAATGGGCAGCCTGCGGGGCCACCTCGGGGCAACTTGAGGGTTGGTTTTACTCGTAGCTTGACCTATCCGAGTGTGCCCTGAGAACGAGATATGTGCAGCTCCTATCGGGATTTGTCGGCACATTCAGGCGGCTTTGCTGGTTTAGTTTTACCATTGTCGAGATGTCTTGTAACATGGATTCTGAGTCTGATCGGATTGTCTTAGGAGAAGGAATATCCTTCATTGACCGTGAGAGCTTGTGATGGGCTAAGTTGGGACACCCCTGGAGGGATTTGATCTTTCGAAAGTCGTGCCCACGGTTATGGGCAAATGGGAATTTGTTAATGTCCGGTTATAGAAAACCTAAAGATTACCTTAATTAAAATGAATCAACAGAGTGTGTGGCCGTGATGGTCTCTTTTCGGCGAAGTCCGGGAAGAGAACACGGTCTCGAGTTATGCATGACCGTAGGTTGTTCTAGGATCACTTCTTGATCATAGTTCTTCGACCGTGCCTTTGCTTTCTCTTCTCGCTCTCATTTGCGTATGTTAGCCACCATATATGCTAGTCGCTTGCTACAGCTCCACCTCTTACCTTTTACCCTTCCTATAAGATTAAATAGTCTTGATCGCGAGGATGTGAGATTGCTGAGTCCCCATGACTCACAAATTACTTCAAAACCAGATGCAGGGACCGATGATACCGCTCCAGGTAATTTGACTGAGCTCCAGTAGGAGTTCGATGAGGACTCAGGACGATACTACGTTTCCTTTCCAGATGATCAGTAGTGGTGCCCAGTTGGGGCGATCGGGAACTTTGTCCCATTTGGGGTTGTTCTTTATTTTGGTTCCTAGTCGGACCTTGAGTGTATCTGGATGAATGTAATGATATTTATGCTATTTGTGTGACGTGGCGGGTGTAAGCCAACTATGTATCTCTTTCCCTTATTTTATTACATGGGTTGTGTGAAGATTACCTCACTTGCGACATTGCTTACAATGCGGTTATGCCTCTAAGTCATGCTTCGACACGTGGGAGATATAGCCACCTCGTGGGCGTTACATAGAGGCATACTAGTGACACTCTGTTTGTCTATGTATTCACACATGTACTAAGTTTCCGGTTAATACAATTCTAGCATGAATAATAAATATTTATCATGATATAAGAAAATATAAATAACAACTTTATTATTGCCTCTAGGGCATATTTCCTTCAAATTTAACTATTGTTCTTTTGGTATGTCAATTTACTAATTGGTGGGTTGACACTACTACTAATATTCATGTGTGTGTTGACAAATCCTTGTTTATTTCTTACCAGACACACCAGGATTCCACCGTCGTAATGGAGAATGGGTCACCTGCTTCTGTTATTGATACATCCAATCAAAAGTTTATTTTAGGATAGGTCACATAGATAAAGAATGCGCAACATTTCCCTACTATCAAGAAGGTTCTCGTTCATGTCTTCTGAAAGATTGGTTCAAGTTGGTGTTTGAGTCCAGTTAAGTTGTTATGTCTAAGTATGGATCTTTTGTTGGAAAGGGTTACGAGTGTGGAGGCTTGTTTCATCTCTCTTTGGAGGAGTTCTGTAATAGAGTTGTGAACCGTGTATGCACTAGTTATGATGAGACTAATATTTGGAATTCACAACTTTGTCACATTAATTTTGGTTTTCTGACGTGGTTATCCAGTTTCGGTTTAATTCTGAAACCACCTTTTTTTGCAGGTTAATTATGAAACCACCTTACTCAAAGGCTTTGAGTGCCAAGCTTGTGTTCAAGCTAATCAGCCTGGCAAAGCCTCACAAGGCTTGGCACCATTAAATCTAATACATTCATATGTGTGCTAGATGTGTGGTATGTTGACAAAAGGTGGGAAGAAATATTTCATGACTTCTATTGAGGATTCCACTAGATATTGTTAGGTGTTTCTTCTCAAAACTAAAGATGAGGCTTAATATGTCTTCAAACGTATTTATATTTTTTGATTATTTGATGCTATTATATTATCACTTTTGGCAACTTTTTATAGCAATTTGTATTATTTTTTCAGACTAACATATTATTCGATGCCTAGAGAAGTTGTTATTTTCTGCATATTTTTGGTTTACAGAAAATCCATATTTACAAAGCTCAAAACACCGTGAGCATTTTGACGATTTTTTTCAGAACGAGAAGAATGCAAAAAAGCACAGGAAGAGGCTAGGATGCCACCCAAGCCCAAAGATGGCCAGGGGTGGCCGTATAGAGAACAATAACTCTTACACAAAAGAACAAAAACTAATTGAAGTTTAGAAGAAAAAAGCGACAGAAGACAAGGGTTGTTCTAACCATTTGGAGCTTTATGACGGTTGTCAGATCTAGAGTGTGTAGTGGTGTAATTTACGACGAAGCCAAAATCATTATGGTGGCTCCTATTTAGCTTAGCATTGCTGGTTTTTTAATTACTACATAAACTTATATGACAAAACCGAGTGAAGGAAGATGCACATGTTACTTTTGTCTGGTTTATCTCCCGGGGTCTCCCGTCCGATTCAAAATGCTCAACACTGCATCCTCACCTTCTTGTCGCGAAGGTCCTAATCACATTGATAAAAATGTGCAAGAAAATCATCAGATCCCGACGCCTTTTGTTGAGAACATGAGAGAGAGGGGGGAAAGAGGTTCTAAACTTCGCACGAATGATCACATAATTTTTGTTTAAATTTATTTCAGTCTTTCTGGCGCTATCCTTTCAGTGGTATCATGTCTCATCGACTATGAGATATCTATGGTGACTTTGAGGACAGGAACAAGACATCACGAAGTCTCTCCCAACCTCGCGCCATCCTCAACCGGGGACACGGGGGACACGACTACAAGCCTCCGCCGGCCTCTCCCTCACCTCCCTCCCTACCCCCGCCGCTGCCGGAGGAGGCCGCCCGACAGCGGACGGCGGCGACGAGGCATCCTCAGATTCCCCTTCCTTTTCCCCCTCGCCCTAGCTCATTCTCCCATCCCCACATCGATGGTTGATCTGATCTGATCTGATTGCCGAGACAACCCTGGCCAAGATCGTGGTGCTGATCTCGCCATGGGCAACGGCGTTCAGTCACAATAAAAAGTTAGTTCGTAAATATATTTTTTGGGACCATTAGTACCGCCTTCGAAATCTGCTAATGCCCTACGGACGGACGAAAATTTGAAACGTACGAACGGACGAAAATTCGGAAGGAAGAAGCAATAGCCATTTTTTTAATAGGTATAGATATAGATATAGATATAGATATAGATAGATGTTCTTGCAGAGCCTGGGTGTAATTGGTATCATTTTGATATTAATATATTCCCTTTATCGAAAAAAAATCTATGACGACTTCACTTCATCAGTTTCAAAATCTACCGCTCAGCCATTCGAAGGTGTTTCTCAGGAGGCCAGGAAAAAAAAGTCCAAGGAACGGTTCCACTATGTTACCGGAAAAAGAGCGAGATGGAGCAACGGCGTGAGGCCGAAGCCCATGGTTATTCATTCGGGTCCAGATCGGTGGGCCCAGCCCACCCACCCACCAGCCATCGCCTTTCCTCCTCTTCCGTGCGTCGTGTCCTGTCGCGGGTCGCGCAGGGGAAAAGAGAGCTCTGTACCTCTACCTCTACCTACATCCGCCATTCGATTTCCCTGCTCCTATCCATCCATCAGAAGAGGCTCGGCTCGGCTCACCCGCCGCCTCCGCCTCCGTCGCCGTCGTCGCCGCCGATCCAACCGCCCGCTCCCACGCACCCACGCACGGTAAGCACCCCCGCTCCCCTTCCACTCGATTCCATCCCCTTCCTTGGATCGATTGCTTGCGTTGCGTACCTCGCCCTGCTCAAATCAATCGATCCCCGATCGCCCCTGTCGATTAGGGCGGGCGAGCACAACTCCGGCGAGCTAGAACGAAGTAGGCGCCCGATGGCTCCCCTCGCTCCGCGGCTGGCTCCCCGCGGGCCTCGACCAGACCCGCATCCGCCCACCCAATTCGGCGCATCATTTTCCGTTGCCAATCGTCGTAGCTGACACGCCTCGCGCTCCATGTGTGCTGTGCAGGGCCAGGGAGCCCCCTGCGAAGAGATAATCGCCATGAGCTCGCTCTGCCCGTTCGCGAAAGCCACCACCGGCGGCGTGTGCCCCATGAAATCCGACAAGAAGCCCGACAAGAGCGGCAACGGCGGCGCTGCGTGCCCCGTGACGGGCAAGAGTCATGGCAGCGAGAACAAGGAGAGCGGCACCGCCGGAGAAGAGGGCGCGGAGGACCCTCGCGTGGTGCCCGCAAAGTGCCCCTTCGGCTACGACTCCAACACCTTCAAGCTCGGCCCCCTCAGCTGCATGGTCTGCCAGGCCCTGCTCCACGACGCCAGCAAATGCGTGCCGTGCTCACATAAGTTCTGCAAGTGCGTGCGTTTCTCATGGGTTTTGCATCTGGATCAGACATTTTTCCTTGCTTGCTTGTGTCCTGACTGGAATGGATGTTGAAACTTGGCAGGGCGTGCATATCACGCTTTAAGGACTGCCCATTGTGCGGTGCTGACATAGAGGGGATCGAGCCGGATACCGAGCTCCAGGCCCTTGTCAATCGCTTCATTGACGGTCATGCCCGAATCAAGAGATCGCTTGCTGGAGAAAGCAAGGAAGCAGCGGATGGCAAGAGAAAAGTGATATACGAGGATGTCTCCATGGAGAGAGGTGCTTTTCTAGTGCAACAAGCCATGAGGGTCGGTAATCAAATCAATTCCAATTTTGAGCTCTTTAACCTGTGAAAAATTGAATGGTTATCCAGCATGTAGGTACTAATTTATCGATGGCCTTGGTGTTATAGTGATGCCTCTAACTTGTTCATCTCCAGGCCTTTCGCGCACAGAACATTGAAAGCGCAAAGTCGAGGCTCAGTATGTGTGCAGAAGACATCAGGGAGGAGTTGAAATCTTCAGAAGATAACCTAGACCTGTGTTCTCAGCTTGGGGCGGTGTTGGGAATGCTTGGGGATTGCTGGTATGACCTTGTTTCTTGACTACTTGCCCTTCCTAGTGTTTTCACTATGGCAACCTATAAAATAAACCACCGGGAGAAAACTGGGGTTAGATATTTATTTTCTGTGATGCTAGAACGTTTTCTACTAAATGGCTGGTAGGTTGTAGTGTGCCTTGGATCTCCTGAGAATAAAGAAAATAATGGTTCAACACTTTGTGTCTGCTCTGCATAACCCATTCTAGTCCAAGTCAGAAAATCTGCAAGAATTCCCTGTGGATATTCATTCTTGCTTGATAGTTTAGCTGTATATTCCAGTCTGGTTTCTTGCTTGTGTCTAAACCTCTTTATTAGTATGAGGTCCACTTGTTTGCTTGAGTCAGTACCTTACACAATGAATCTCTGTTATCCATTAAAAACATTCTTTCCATTATAGTATGGTTTCGACTCTTAGGCATGATTTATTGAACTGGATCTGTTATATTGAACAGTCAGATGAATGACAGTGTAGTTCTCCTTGGATGGTATTATTTGACAATCTGGCAACTGTTGGGTATAAGCCACTGATCTAGCAACTTCTCATTCTGAAAACAGTCCTTAGTTTCTCATTCATGTATCACCTGCATGTTCAGCCTTGGAAAGTGAAATATGGGGAATGTCATCGTAGCTAAGTTCATTTTTCTCTTAATTGAAATATTGGATAATGCTGTACTCATATGCATGTTTACTTTGGAACACATATCATATTAGTAATTTTGTAATGCTCAATGTCACCAGTGAAAAATTTGCTGTTATTAATGCACTATAAATATTCTGCATCAGATTTAGCTAATCAATGTTATGTCATACTTCCTTCATTATACTCGTTACACATAATAACAAAAAGACACGGTGACCTTATTTGCTTATTTAGTTGATAAGCAAATTCATTTCTCACTGGTTTCTCCCTGGTCCTCATCATGGAACTCTGTTTTTTCAGTCGGACCTTGGGAGATGCGCCTTCAGCGATCACTTACTACGAAGAAAGTGCTGAGCTTCTGTCAAAATTGCCCAAAAAGGATCTTGAGGTCGTGTTCTAATTTTGTGCCATACAGTCTTAACAGTAAAATTCCTTGTTGACTGAGCTTTTGGTTTCTTCTACAGTTGGTCCATACGCTCTCAGTTTCTCTTAACAAAGTTGGAGACCTTCGCTACTATGGCGGGGACCTGCAATCCGCAAGAAGTTATTATGCCCGTTCATTAGATGTTCGCAGAAATTCAGTAAAGGAGCATTCAGCTGTGGCCTCCCAGGTGATTGCGATGCTCACATGTTGGCATGTACTCCCTCTGTAAAGAAATATAAGAGCGTTTAGATCACTACTTTAGTGATCTATAAATGCTCTTACATTTCTTTACAGAGGGAGTAATTCATTAAAAATTCAAGATTATGCATCAACACAAACAACATACATAGTTGTCTTAACTAGAAATGTCCTTGGGTGTCCTTTTTTGTCCAGTTTCTTTTGGCCACTGCTGGACTTTGTTGGTTGGCTTCCTCAAGGAAACAGTCTTGTATGATGTCTTAGGATTACAATGGAATCAAGTGCTAGGCCATAATAGATCTGTAGGAAATTAAGTGCTGCAACTTTGGTTGTGTTGTTTACCATAATAGCTAGAGTAGTTTTCTTTGTTTTGTGAAGGCATAATAACTTGAAAACTGCCACCTGTTATCCGAAGTATTTTTTGTGATTCTTTCCATTCCATGCACAAAGATACAGGGTTCATTTATAGTATGAAAATATGTGATAATGGATGTGAAGGGACATAGTAGACCTATAGGAAATTAAGTGATGTAACTTTGGTTGTGTTGTTTACCATAATAGCAAAACAAATCTTTTTATTTTTGGCGAAGGTATAATAACTTGAAAACTGCCACTTGTTATCTGAAATCTTTTTTGTGATTCTTCGCGTCCCACACACAAAGATACAGGGTTCATTTATAGTATGAAAGGATGTGAAGGGAAAGGAAAGAAATAAGACTAATAGGCTCAGGAAGTTGGCAAAATAAAACTTTACATGCTTCTTATGCAAGCTCCTGTTTTGATTGCATAGTGGTGAACATGTTTAATTTCCTAAGGCGTTATTCTTGAATCTGTGACTTAAACCAATCATCTTTATTCTAAATGGATGAAGAATATGCTTCAATACAAGTGTTAGTCAAGTTTGTCCTTGGTACCTACTCCCTCCGTTCCTAAATATTTGTCTTTTAGAGATTTCAAATGGACTACCACATACGGATGTATATAGACATATTTTAGAGTGTAGATTCATTCATTTTGCTCCGTATGTAGTCACTTGTTGAAATCTCTAGAAAGACAAATATTTAGGAACGGAGGGAGTACTTCATAGGATCCTAAGGTGTCTTATTTTTTAGTGGACAAACTGAAGTGTGAAAAATGTCAATTAGAAATTACCTTGTTTGTTTGATTCAGTACTTTTACGGAATGAATCCCCATGATTGATTGAGAATGCTCTTTTAAAAATAACATGGTCTGAACAAGTAGTAGTACTTTGATTCAGTACTTTTACCGAATACCCTTATTTATTCACCCAGACTTTTACTTTTTCCACTTGGAAGTTACAAATTGTTACATCGAATTATGGACTATGCTGCATGGTGCTGTTTGCTTTAGCTGCTATTACCTGACAATCTGACGGTTGTTCGTTGTAGGTCATTGATCTAGCAACCTCTCTAGCCAAAGTCGCAGATGTTGATAGAAACCTCGGTAACGAAGATGCGGCTGTCGAGGGTTTTGAGGAAGCAATCAAGTGCCTTGAGAAGTTGAAGCTAGATTCTGAGCAAGCTAGTCTAGAACAGCGGGTAGATACATTTTTTACCCCTTCATCTTTGATTCCTGGCGCATGTTGTTCAGGCCTAACTTTCTGTCTGTACTTTTTTCAGCGTCGCTCGGTTCTCGACTTCCTGCAGAAGCAATTGCACGACAAGTAAGACAGATGGTCCCAATGTGTACTTCCATAACGAGGTTTGACCGACCGCATCGTTGTTGTGTTGCAATATGGAATGGTGCATAAGGGAGGAGGGAGGTGCTCTAGAATGGTTGCGCCCTGTGTGTAATTCCAACCTCTGTCGTGGCACAAACAATCTTAAACAAGGCCGCGTTGTACGTATTCTAGGAGAGTTCTCTTCAGTCTCACCAATATATGCTCCAGGCTCTAGCTAGCTCCCTGTGGTCTTCTCCCAACCCGAAACAACAGTGGTAAGGTACTAAGGTGAAACTTGTCCGAAGCTCCCCGTTGCATGTCGAGTCCGACCGACCCCGTTGTATATCAACAATAGCACACATAAAACTGCTAGAATCTGGCCATCTCGCTAGAATTTTCCATCAAGCTGTCTTCATAATATTATTATTAATTATTATTATGGTCATAATCGGGAATCTCCAGAATAAAGTCAGCAAGAAGGAAAAATGCTCAGGTCTTGAATTCGTATCTTGTGACGAACGGGTCTTTAATTGGCAAGACGCTAGCTAGCTAGGTCTTGCTTGGCAAAGATGCACGGGCACTCGGTCTGGCCATTTCGTTTGAGTTCTTTGTAAGTTGCTTGCATAATATTAGGACTAGTAGCACTGTTATTATAGTCATAATCTGGAAGAGAATCTCTAAATTGAAGTCAGCAAGAAACTGAGTGTTCAGGGTGTTCATATCGTCTGACAAACGTGTCTTCGCTTGACAAAGAGGCTTGGGCAGTTGGGCGGGCCGGGCGCTCGTGGCGATTAAAAAGTATTCCCTCTGTTCCAAATTAGATGACTCAATTTTGTACTAAGTTAGGTATAAAGTTGGGTCATCTATTTTGAAACGAAGGAAGCATGTCTGTCACATGACATTGAAATGCTAAATCTTCTTTTCAGACTTCTGACCTGCAGCAGCAGCAGCAGGCTGCACTATTCATGCGTATATATGCACGTGTGTTGAGTCTACGTATGCACCAGTAGGTAGTTCTCGTGTTGCTCTGACCGAACTAACGTCTCCCCAGAATCAAGTGCCTAATTAGCGTCGTATAAGACTGAAGAAGAGTCGAATTTCGACAGCATTACTGCAGCTTCGGATCGAGTCTCTCCCTTTGTGCTCGAGGAGATTGGATTGGATTGGATAGATCGATTCGTCGGGTCAAAAGTGGAAAAAGCTACGTATATATTCATGCACTGAACAGTGGTCACTTGAGGAAAACTTCTCTCCTTGGCTGGCCGGTTTTACTTATGTCTTTCTGATGATTGGCAGCGGAGTAACTAGCACGTGCTGTTGCTTGTGTTCCTCCTTTAGCCCGTCAACTATAATCAACCTCCTAGACACGATTGGTTTTCACGCGGAAAATAAAAGTCTTCCTAATCATAGTGGATATGATTGGCTGAGCGAGTCACGAGAAAATCAAAATGCATATGTTTTATCGGCAGGCTGCAGCTGGCGATCAAGACTCGAGAGGCTGCCAGTAGTCAAGAGTAAACGATGCCACAAAATCCAAGCTCACTAGCTAACTCGATCATCTCTGCTTTGGAATTTCCACTCCAAGAAAGCGGGAGGAAAGCACCAGATGTGGCATGTACTATGTATGCGTCTAGCTGGTTCATTTACTTTTCTGCATCGGTCGTGTGCGTGTGCGTGTGCTTTCTCTATGTTTTCTTTTTTCAAGAACACACAAGGCGTGTGCCATTTGCATTAATTAGAGCTCAGAACATAATAATTGTCCGGTTGTCATGCACTCCCTCCATTCAAAAAATATTGGGTTTATGGAGACGGTGGTATCTCCAACCC
The DNA here is from genome assembly GCA_034509565.1 of Triticum monococcum. Classification (NCBI taxonomy): domain Eukaryota; kingdom Viridiplantae; phylum Streptophyta; class Magnoliopsida; order Poales; family Poaceae; genus Triticum; species Triticum monococcum. Next base: position 56,511,450 of record CM067843.1, on the reverse strand, counting down.
ACCAAGGATCAAACCCTACGTTTGATGTTTTGGTGTCTCACTAATGCATATTATTCACGAGCATAGCTCATACGATTACGTTCTTTGTGTCGGAACCAGACCACCACGGTTCAAGTTCTAGACTTGGCTCGGCTCGTATCTCTACTTTTATTAAAAAAACTGAGTTGGTGATGATGATGTGCATGTCATCTTGTAATATAGACCGTCTGATCTATATCTGATGGATAGAAAGCAAACTATGACAATTTTATAAAAGATACCCGCACCTTTCTCCACATTTACAGATAAGGCTTTGCCTCGTTCATCCTTATCTTCCACAACCTCATTGTTGAGCAATTAAAAAAGGAAGTTTCTGGAACAATCTGGCATGGTGGCCGTTGTCAGCGCCGTCCATCCTCATGCCTCCGCCCAGTCCGACTACCAGTCACCACCACGCCCCATTCCTCCTCATCTTATCTCTCATCTTTCTCGAGATATCATTTTTTCGATGAAATTCTCGAGATACCATTTTTCCGATAAAAATATCGAGATATCATTAGTTTTTACACATGGGATTACTCCTGCATGGGACAATCACACCATGTGTTTTGTAAAAAAATGCATCTTGATGTTCCGTGCAATGCACGGGCATCTTGCTAGTTTTCTAGATTTGTTTCAGGCTTTCCGATGATCTTTGTGGATAAGGCGTTCCTGTCGACTATGAGGTGCCTGTGATAACCTCGTCAATGTTTTTTTAAATACAAATTATTCTTTCAGTGGGAAGATGATGTTTCAAAGAAAAGTTTCATCTTTGTCTCAAATTAATTTTCTTAACTTTTCACCAATTAAGCATGATTTTCTTTAGGAGGAACTTGGGTGAGCAGCTGATGGAATAGTGGTTCCAGGTACAAGCGATTGCCAATAGTGTCCTTACACCATTTCATTCCTTTCTTTCCCTCGGACTCCTCGTGCATAGTAAACTTATGCCCACGGATATTCCACAAAAATACTTATGGCTATGGATAACCTTAGGAAAGAATATACCATGGCGGTGGAGGGAGGTCGGGGAGGGTGCTCCGTAGCGGGCGGAGGGAGGTGGTTGGGGGCGGAGGGCGGGGGAGGCGGGAACAGCTGGGTGGAAATGTCCCTCCTGCCAAATCTCGTAGACGATAGGGGTCGTGCTCGGGTCGGCCTCCCGCCCTGTGAATCTAAAGGTTGGGGGCAAAGTTGCAAATTTTTTTCAGTCCGCGGCCCGATACGGTTTCTGGTCTGGCCACTTTTTTCGCGCGAAACCATAAACGAGCGGTTATTTTGCGGGTTGACGCGTTTTAAGGGGTCTGCTAGAGTTGCTCTAATGATGTTATTTTCATTGAACACTATGCTACCAACCTCTCAGCTCTTAGGGGGATTTCAAACATTCATCTTTACAGCTTATGGACTAGTTGGCCAGAAGGCTTTACAGCTCTCTCACAACACACAGTTGACAACTGTTTTCCCACAACAATCTCTTGCAGCAGTTTTCAGGAAATCCACAACCCAACCAAACGCCACTTATTTGTACGTCGGAAGTGGAAGGAGAACAAAATTTCCCGCGCACGGTCCTGTTGCTCTGACTGAATTTAATGTCTATAAAAAATCAAGTGCCTTCAAACATAAAATAACAATCAAGTGCCTAGCGTCGTATCAGACTGAAGAGCGATCAAATAGACCAACAACTTGAGTTATGCAGTAAGAGCATCCCCAATAGATGATCCAGATTTTGACGGTCCAAAACCGAAGATGTAAATTTTGGACCGTCAAAAAGTGCGTTTTGGAGCTCCGAAAAAAGGCCAACTCCAACAAATGGTACAAATTCATGGTTCAAAAGAGCAACTCCAATAGATGGTTCAAATTCATAGTCCAAACGCCTTGGGGAATTCCGTCGAACACCTTGTGCGCACGGTGGAAGAAGATGGCCGCCGGTTGGATTGGCTGCTGCAGTCGGCTGCAGACGGCGGCGGTGATAAGAAATGAGGTAGGAGGCCGGCCAAAAGGAGCTCGGCGGGCAGCGAAGACTAGTTCGGCAGCCGGGCGGAGGGCTTGGTGCGGCGGTCGTGCGACCGGCGCAACGGCCGTGGACAGGCTCACGGACGATGGGAGGAGGTCGGCGGCAGCCTATAAGACTCGGCGGAGGCCTACCGCGGCAGCCGGACCACCGGAGGGGCCGAATCCCGCGCCGGCTGCCACCCGATTCGGCGGCGTTCGGGCGGCGGCGGGGAGGCGACGGGGGCGACGGCGGCGGCGGAGATGTGGGATGGTGGCGGCGCCGACGGCGAGGTTTTGGGCAGTCGCGGCGGCGGATTCTAGCCGGCTGTTCTTCGGGCAGGCAAACGGGCGCGGGCGGGGAAAGAAAATGAAGTGGCGGTTGGGCGTTCGCGCGCGGCGGCTGGTTTTGAACCAGATGCATCTCGTGATGTATATTTGCATCGCGAGGTGTTGTATTTTACATTACGAGGAGGCCGCGGTCCAATTTTTTTTGCATATGAACCGTCTTTTGAAGCAGCGCTTTTTGTCCTAGACGGTCCAAAAGTTAGATATTTTTACATATGGACCATCTATTGAAGATGCTCTAAACATCACAATCTGGAACCGAGTCATCCATTTGTGCTTCAAGAGATTAGATAGGATTGATGTGGTCGGGTCAAAAGTGGAAAAAATATGCATATGTATGCATGCATTGAACGGGTCACATTCACGTACAGGGAAAACTCCTGCTTGGCCGGTTTTACTTACTTCTTTCTTTCTTGTTGGCAGCTAGCTATCAAGTGGCACGTGCTGTTGATGTTGCTCAGTTCGCTCTCCCTCTTTTTGATCGACTGGTCGGGTCAATTCTGTGAAATTTAATTAACCCCATCGGTACAGTCAATTTATTTACTTGGTGGAGAAGAGATATTTTAATTATGTGGGCAGGGGTTTGTCACGAGAACGAAAAAAATGCATGTTCTTGTGGCTGGCCATGTACGTGCCTTTAGTGATCAAGACTCATGAGTCATGACCTCATGAGGGCTGCATGCTACGGTAGCAGTCAAGTGAACGGTACCACACAAGCTTTCACTGTATAATCCATGACCATTAATAAGTCCACTCGCTCGATCGCCAGGTTTGAAGTTTCCACTCCAAGAAAACGGGGGGAAGTACCAGATGTAGCATATATTCCGTCCGTCCCACAATATAAATCGTTTTAGCAAGCTATATTGTGGGATGAAAGGAGTACCTAAAAAGTGCCAATCTGGTACTGGGTGCGGCCAACCATACAGTGAATTTTGATTCTAAAAAACAGATCATGTAAGTTTTAAGATGTTTCATAATAACCATACATGTGTAGAGAATGAATATAAGTACGTGCGTACCAATTTTCAAACTTAAACTTGATCGTTTGCGGGCAGTGCAAAAATCACAGGCTGGTTGTTTCCGCACTTATAGCTCATACCGCTCCTTGACCGTTTTGCTATTCGTGCACCAAGCACAAATGGCCATGCTTAAGTTTCAATTTTACATGCACATGCTTGTTTCATTCCTGGGTTTCAACAAGTTTGCTCCGCTAAATTCGCAAAAACGAAAAGTATGGTCTGTTGAGACGAAAGCCTAGAGGCAGCAACCTCACAGTGAATCGTCAATGAAGGAGGAAGAAGACTTCAGCACCCCCAATGATTTTGATGCATTTTTTAATTTGTGTAAGATTGTTTTTTATGAAGATTTGTGCTAATGATGCATATATCATGAAAACAGACTCCGTCTTTTCGGCCTGTCGACACGTGCATGCGTGTCTTGCTATCGATCTCTGGCTATAGCTGCTGCTTTAACCCGAATGCGATGTTTGATAGGTACGGGGATGATCGATCACCGTCCATCCGTCCGTATCATCGACCGTCACGTATTGCATTTCTTTCCTCCAATTTGGCGCTAGCTGGGTAGCTTGTTTAGCTCGCTAGCCACTCATCGTCCACTCGATCCTGACCACGTGTGCCTACATGAATACACTAGCAATAACTAAGTACGTGCGTGTGTTACTAGGAGATATCGACGCACTTATCCGAAAATTCCAGGAGAGATGCCATTTTGCTGCTAAGATAGTTACCGTTGCTCTTTGCGGAAAGTACCTATCAACCCAACTCAAAAAATTATCTATCTATTATTGATGTGCCTTCATACTTTACGGTGATATACTATTGAAGCACCGGTCACCAAAAGGCACGAAAATCTCCACAAATAACTGTGATAGGATGCATCTCAAAATTTAAATCCAAATTGCAACGATGTACGCCTTCGGCGGGCACAAAACACACAGGTGCTAAATGGAATTTTAGCTCTAACCGGCGTACAATCAATTTTGACTTCCCTTGAAAACAAGAAGACCTTTTACCTCTGCACACGCATGTATGCCATATATACATCAATTTTGGATATGATGAAGTACGCAAGGATATATACATACTCCCTCCGTTCGAAAATACTTGTCTTAGAAATGGTTGTATCTAAAACTAAAACAAATCTAAATACAACCATTTCTAAGACGAGTATTTCCGATCAGAGGGAGTAGAAAAGAATTTCAGCAGTGTTTGGCATGCCAAACCGTGTATGATGGCTAAAAGTAGCTCGCATAGCACGAGTGGATGTCATGATCGACAACTAGTCTCCTGCATCCTTTTCATCGAGGGAATTAACGGGCCCCGCTCGAGCACCTACACACACGTGTGCATGCATATGACGATGGACCACCGGCTGCATGCATCAGCGGTACACGTAGATCTAAGCTAGCGACGAGTGCAATTAATTTGCCGCTGGAATATACTCCTGCTCAAGCCTACATGCATCCATGGCCGGCACGTAAGAGACTCTGACAGGCCGGCCGGGGTGCACACGTGGACAGCGCGGATGCATACAAGATGGAACAAGAGACGGCGCCGTCACGCCTTGTGCAACGTGATTAACTGTCCCTAAAAGCACGCACGTGCGAAATGGATCAGATAGATATCTATAGATAGATAGATGGATGTTGTAGTACTGCTGGTAGCATGCATGCATACATGCATATGTTTGCTTAATTATAAGTATATACGTTATACTAGGGCCTTACGATGTTTCGAGGGATAAATTAAGCTGCATGCACATGCACTTCCTAATGAGACAAATCTCACACACAATATTCTCTTCAAGTAGCTGGCTAGCAACCTCCATACTCATGGTTATTTATGTGTGCATACAACGGCTTCGTATTAGGTCTACCCCGCACAGTTTCAAAAGATATGTATCTTTTTTATGATGGTGTTCACTCCAAAGGTTGTCAGAATCAAGCAAACCGACTGGAGCCCTGATATAGTAGGCTCGCAAACCATAGAATCTTCATTAGTGGAATCGTAAAAACATAGATTTCACTGACTGGAATCACAGAATCATATGAGTCAGTTTGGATCATAAAGTCGTGGAATCGTATAATAGAATCGTGATTCTGACAACCTTACTTCACTCGATTGAAGCATACGGACATGTTTTTCTCACCCTTGGTAACAGTGTAGCCTTCGGATATGACCTCATATATCACATACTACTTTTTTATTTATGATTCCTGTAAAAAGATGTTTTTTATATTATTCTTCATATTTGTTGACTGTGTGCATGTTGCTATGCAGAGACCAGATATTCATTGAGTGTTGTTATATCACATCGATATAACATTTGAATAAAAAGGGAAAACAATAACTAGTGCTAGCCCTTTATCGGTCATATCATGGGAGTAAGAATGAGCAAAAGCAAAACAATAAAAATGTATACTCTCAAACCATGTGTCCTAGCTAGCTAGCTTTTACTTCTTCCTGGGGTTTATCGGTCATATCCCAAGTGAATCAATTGATCTTATACATATACATGATTTAGTTGATGTGCACTATTTTTTCAATCTGACCTACGCAGGCAAATCGATTGAGTAGTGTACAAAATTCGATATAATTGAAGACTCGGTATATTCGCACGGCTTGATGGAATTGTCCGTAGATTAAACTATCCATATAATCGATCAGGTGATGGCCCGGTCGTGCATATTCTTCTTGTGGAGTAAGAGTAGACGAAAAAGCTTTCTCCAAAGTCTCCAGCGACTTTGGACTACCTAGCTTAGCTAAGCCAGTTTAGCACGCAAGCCAATCATCATCCCCATGTACATCCCATCACAAGGCAAAAAAGTCAAATCCGGCCTAAAAGGATATATTAATGGTGTAAGCTAATTTCGTCTCATAGCTAGCGGCATCGCTGACAGTGGTGACATAATCATGGGTAAAAATTTACACTTAAAATTTATGATGACGTGACGGAAACTAAATAATAGTATAAGGAGATATATGAAGCTTGCATTTAGATGAACCAAAATACTATGTACAAGCTCTAAGGTGAAAAAACAGCCATCTACTGGAACTTAGATCTTAATTCTACTGTATTTACTGTAGTAGTTGTTGTATGATGAGCAGGTTTTCGTTTTCGTTACCACATGGTAACCGCGTTTCTCAGTCCCCCTCCCCCCCCCCCCCCCCCCCCTTCCCCGCCGTTAGGTAGTTTATTGCTCGTAAAATCCGCAACATATGGTTCACAATGATGTAACAAAGAATAAATAGGGAAATAAGAAATTTTTGTGTACATAAACAACCCCATGCGTAAGCTAGAGAGCAACTGAAACATTCTGAGCGGTTGTATACATTCGATGATATTAATACTTTTTTTCGACAAGATAATGCACTCGTTATTTTGAGATGCTCCAATGAAGTTGAACTTTCATTATTTTCGATCTATATTGTGGTTCATGCTCTAATTAGCAGTAGTGGGGTAGGTGTTTCTAGCGATATAATGATCTTATTGATTCAAATGATTTTCGCTTTTGCTAATTCTTACTCCCACGAATTCGCATAAAATGATGTTTTGGACATGTCTTAAGTCAAACTATGAAAACTTTGACCATCACTATTAACTTATATATTTAGATTTGAACTTGAACCATATGCATATAATAGACTCAATGAGTATTTTCATAAATATTATAGTTGTGTCGATTGTTATACATATATGGCAATAGAAACTAGTTGTCAAACTTGCATTTTAAAGACCGTGTTAAGTCCAAAAATGCGCCTTTTTGTGAAGTTGTGGGAGTACCTAGCTGAAATTTTTGTGGACTCAGTTACTAAAAATTGCACACTACCAATTCTGAAGTTTCACTCTTGAAATGTGCAAGTAGAACCTTATTGAGCTTTTGAGCTTGCATGGCATATAGTGACATAGATGAGAATGATTAAATCTTGATCTAAATGCTATGGAGATATTTAAGCAATTCTCAATCAATCAATTAGCAGTAGGGGGGTAGGAGTGTAGACATAGCCCATGATTTTCCGATGTTTGCATTCCAGCGATGAGTATAATGTTCTTAGATATGTCTCAGCTAGCAGCAGATGACTATGCATGTGAATGCATGCATGCATAGGAATATGGAGTCAATGAGAACATACATAAAAACACCTGGTATCCATGTGCTATTCCTATATATGGTATTCCTGTGGGACCATCAACACTTCCCGGTCCTACAACATCGAGCTTAATATCCATCTTTTCCAATCATTTGCACAATTGATTTCTTCGTCCATTCATTTTGCTCATGTCTTTTTCAGATTTTCCCACTCTCGTTCTCATGTGGCACAAAAAAGAAAGAAAAGATTCCAACAAATTAAAGATACTAGCCAAGTGTGAGCACTGATGACGTGACATGGATGGACACGCACGTACGGCAGGGCCCTTGCAATCATCATCCCTCTCGTCACCGGCGGCCAAGAATTACAGGAGCCTGCCATGCACCGGAGCACCTCAGCGCCTTTATAACCGTACCCATCGGCTCCACCTCCGAGAATTTCAGTTCTCCTCCGTCTCGACCCACCTTCCCTTCCCTTCCCCCTCACCCCGCCCTGAGTCTCTGACCGAGCGTTCGGGTTGCCACTTGCCATGACGATCGAGCTGCAGACGAGGCCGTCGCTCCCGGCGCCGGCGGGTGCGCCACCGCGCGCGGGCACGGGTCTGCCGCCGGGGTTCCGGTTCTACCCCACGGACGAGGAGCTGATCGTGCACTACCTCCGCAGGCGCGCCGCCGCGGCGCCGTGCCCGGCGGCCGTCATCGCGGAGGTGGACATCTACAAGCTGGACCCCTGGGAGCTGCCGTCCCGCGCGGTGTTCGAGGGCGACAACGACGAGTGGTACTTCTTCAGCCCCCGCGACCGCAAGTACCCCAACGGCGTCCGCCCCAACCGCGCCGCAGGGTCGGGGTACTGGAAGGCCACCGGCACCGACAAGCCCATCACGGCCGGCGGCGTGCCCGGCGGCGAGGTGGTCGGCGTGAAGAAGGCGCTCGTGTTCTACCAGGGGCGTCCACCCAAGGGGCTCAAGACCAACTGGATCATGCACGAGTACCGCCTCGCCGACGCCCACGCCGCCGCCGCCGCGCACACCTACCGCCCGCCCACGCGCTTCAAGGCCTCCTCCTCCATGAGGGTACGTACTAACGTTCATGCATGTCTCTCTCAGTTCTCTCCATCATTTTGTATCTTCATTTTTTTCTACTCCTTTAATTCCATGTTTTAATGCTCTTCTAGATTACGAATCTTTTCTGCGGTTCCAAATGATCGAAGCGTTCGAGCTAGCTAGGAATCTTTTGCTCTCTTCTTATTATTGGTTGCGTTGCGTGTGTGTGGATGACAGTGAGTTAAGCTCGACTGCTCGAGCAAGCAACTCATCTGGTCAATGAACTTGGCAGCAACTCACCTTCGTGGTTTCTTTTACCCATGGGATCTTCTTACCCCCAGGAAAGAGACTTGCATTATTACCCTAGCTACAAGCTACAACCTACTAGCTAGCTACCTGTCAAGCTTAGCAAGCGACTGTTTGTTGCAACACACACGCACACACGTGTGGTACTGATTCTCCTTCTTGTACCTGTGCATGCGTGCAGCTCGACGATTGGGTGCTCTGCAGGATCTACAAGAAGCCCAACCCGCAGCAGCTGTCGCCCTTCTACGAGCCGTCGCCGTCGCCGTCGTCCATGGACGCCAGCCTCGGCCTCGGCCACCACCACCACCACCATCAGTACCAGCAGCAGCAGCAGCAGCAGCAAGAGGACACTACCTCCTCCTCCTCCCGGATGCTACCGAGGAATCCGTCCGTCTCCGACTACCTCGTGGACTACTCCGCCGTCTCGGAGCTCTTCGACAGCATGCCGCCGCCACCACAGCCGGAGACCGCAAGCTCTGCCGGCCAGTTCTTCCTCGGGAGCACAGCTGGCGCCGGCGACGGCGAGGCCAGCACGGCGCGCAAGAGGCAGGCGACGGCGGACAACAACAACGATGGTGAAATGTCATCGTTGCACGCTTCCAAGAGGTGGTTGGGTAGCGATGGATCCATGACGATGATGAACGGCGGCTTCTCCATATTTGGGCCAGACCAGCCTTCCCAGCAGGACAGGATATGATCCATGCTACCTTGATAATTAGGGCTAGGAGAAAGGTAGCTAGCGATTTGACTATTGCCACACTATAGCTAGTTGATTATTCACTATTATTGATGCCGATCGATCAATGGATCGTGGGGGATATATATTACTCATGCATAATTTGTAGATCAGGCTAAATTAGTACAGTATATATATTGTGTAAAGTTAGTGTAACATACTATTATATAGGCCGGACTAGCTAGAAGAAGAACACAATTATCATCCTAGATAGCTAGAACTGATTGTAGATGCATGTCTAATTTGTGTGTATGTATACGTAGGGTGAACTAGGGTGTAAACTGTGAACATTCATTGAATAAAATTCTTATTAGTTTGAAATTTCTTTCCTTATTTATTGTAACCAAGTCTGGACTTTTGGATGAATCAATTCGAGCATGGAATACTAGCAACTTAGCATGCATGCTTTATGTTAGGGGAAAGAGACGTGCATAATTGAAGTGCATGTACTTTAAAATAAAGAGGAGAGGGCAATGGCTTGTCTTTTGTTCTACTTCCAGAAAGGTTGGATTCCTTGGGAAGTCATCGCACCCAAGGAAAGACGAGTTGATCGAGAGAGACAACCATGTAAGTATGTAGACGAACAAGCAATAAGCTAAGCTAGTTGGGAAAAAGAAGAAGTAAAAACTGTTAGAGAAAAAGACATATGCTGATATTCCCATGCATGGACACCGATGGAAACCAGTGTGTGTCCAACCTAAAAGAGGCCGGGACCACAAAATTCTATGTAGAGCATGAAAACATCTTACTCGAAAAAGACAAATCCAACTATGGATATTATCAAAAAAATCAAATTACAAATACCACCACGGTTGAATTTCTATTTTTTTTATTTTGCTTCTCCATCCGTAGGTTGAATCGATTTCAGAATTTTACACATTGTACAAACATATCTTATTGACTTACTTAATATTTTAAGAAAAATGGAAATCATAGAGTTGTGATATTGTGCATTGGCAGCACCGGGAGTGCTTGGGCACTAGATATCCTCTCTATGTTGACCTATGCTCACCATTTGGCTTCATATGATGACATGCCGTATTTACTTGGGTCGTTGAAGATATTTGTAAGCAATCAAGAACATCAAGATATTTGCCATGGAGGATACTAGAGAAGTTATCTATACTACTTATAAAAGAGCAAACATTATCTTTTCTAAGTGCACCCCACAAAACATACACGAATACATTATCACCGCATGATTAGTCCCACTAAACTCAATCTAACGGTTAGCCTTAACCGAACACTACTGGAAAAAGGGCTATAGATGGGATTAACACTAATGGCGCACCAGACAAGCGGTGCGCCATTAGTATATACTAATGGCGCACCACTTTCTGATACGCCATTAGAGTTGAAACTACTAATGGCGCACCTGGCACAGGGTGCGCCATTAGTATCAAATTTTTATTTTTTTTGAACTAGTGCGCCTGTCCAAACATACTGATGGCGCATCCGGACAAAGTGCGCCATTACTAGTTGTAACTAGTAATGGCGCACATGTTGGAAAGTGCGCCACTAATGCTGTTTTTTATTATATTTTTATTCATTTTTTTGCAAAACTACTAATGGCGCACTGTCACATAGTGCGCCATTACTAGTTTCAACTAGTAATGGCGCATTGTGTGACAGTGCACCATTAGTAATTTTTTTTGTTGCAAAACTACTAATGGCGCACCACCATACGGTGAGCCATTAGTAACCTGGATTACTAATGGCACATTTCTAGTTGGTGCGCCATTAGTAAGTGGGCAACAACAAGATATTTTGGGGAGCCTCTCCTACCCACACTCACTTTCTCCCCACTTCATTCTCTCCACCTCCTTCTTGTCTCGGGTGCCTCCTCTTTTTCACCTCATTTCCACCATAGATTCATTCAATTTAAGTGGTTAAATTACCTTGTTTTGATAGGTAAGTAATGGGGGAAGCTATATTTATGTTGTTCTCCCTACAACAATGTGCACATGCACTTTTTATGGCCTAGCTAGATCTATGTATGTTCGTGGTGTTGCATATGTTTGTGGTGTTGCATATGTGTTTGTGTTTGGAGGTGTACCGGTATTTGAAATGCGATAGTTGCCAATATTTTGCCGGAATGTTGATTCATTTCCGTTTCGGCGAGAATTTTGGCATTAAGCATTCTTTTTGGTCCTATTTTTAGGGAAAGTCATGCCAAATTTTTTCTTGGTTCTAAAATATCGTTTTGCTCTACCCCGCAGGCGACCATGGTCCGCATGATGACCGAAGGCATCGTGAATAGGTTTTTGAGGTCCGCGAAGGCCGAGATGCTTCAAAAGAACGAGACGGAGATAAGATGTCCGTGTCGAAGATGCAAGCTGAAGAGCCTTATTGCGGACCCGGAATCCGGGCAGGTGTGGGACCACCTGCTCTTGCGTGGTTTCATGGATGGCTATCGGTGGCAAGGTGATGAAGATGACTACGAAATCGTCCATGGGGGCCGGGCAAGAAATGAGGAAGGGCAGCAAGACAACCACCGCAGCTCGGGCGGGCGAGAAGACGAAGAATCCCCAGGAGATGATCACGACGGTGATGTTGTACATAGTCATCATGTAGAAGATGCAGGACATGATGATGAGGAAGATGCCGGCGCAAACGACGAGCATGATCATGAAGATGATGATGCCGGCGGAGCAGACGACGCTGGACCATCGATGGGCTGGGTGCAGGACCCTCATATTCAAGAGCTGCTTCTCAAGCAGACGGATAACGCAAGAGCTGCCGCCCGAGAGAAAGCCAAGATGGATCAACTTGAGTTAGACGCGGTCACTCCATTGTATTAAGGATGCAGGCCCGAGGATACCCGCCTAAAAGTAACGCTCATGGCTCTGGAGATGAAGGTAAAACACAAAATGACCGACGCATGCTTCGACGAGAACATGTCATTCTGGCACGAACGTCTTCCCAAGGGGAACAAGTGCCCGACCAGTTTGGAGGAGGCGAAGAAAATCGTGTGTCCTCTGGATTTACCGCACGTGAAATACCATGTGTGCATGAACAATTGCATCATTTATCGGGACGAGCACGCGGAGTCTACCATATGTCCGGTGTGCGGCGTCACTCGATACAAGAAGAGGAATAAAGCTCCTCGAAAAGTGGTGTGGTACTTTCCGATCACTCCTCGTCTGCAGCGGTATTTCGCGGACCCTAAGGTAGCAAAGCTCCTGCGTTGGCACACGGATAGGGAGGAGAAGAAGCGAGAAGATGACGCAAATGATCCGGAGATAGATAAAAAAGACAAGATGCTGAGTCACCCTAAGGATGCGAGCCAGTGGCAAGCGTTGAACTTCGAAGACCCAGAATTTGGGAACGATCCAAGGAACATCGTGCTGGGCGCGAGCACCGATGGAGTCAATCCGTTTGGCAGCCAGAGAAGCACACATAGCACCTTGCCTGTGTTTGTGTGGATGTACAACCTTCCCCCCTGGTTGTGCATGAAGAGGAAGTACATTCACATGAGTATGCTAATTGAAGGACCGAAACAACCAGGGAATGACATCAATCTGTATCTGGGGCTGCTGAAAGAGGAGCTTGACACGCTGTGGAAAACGCCAGCCAATACATGGGACGCCGTAGAGAAAGAATATTTCCCTATGAGAGCCGCGCTGCTCACGACGATGCACGACTATCTCGGTTACGGATATGTCGCGGGGCAGGTGGTCCACGGATTTTCTGGATGCGTTAGGTGCATGGATGACACAACGTATCGCCAGCTAGATAGAGATCCCGGGTCTTCGAAAACCGTGTTCATGGGACATCGAAGGTGGCTTCGCGACGATGACCCGTGAAGAAAACGCAAGGATCTGTTCGATGGTGAAACCGAACCCGAGGACGCCCGCGTATGAGGAGCGGCGAGGAAATAGACGAGCTGTTGAAAAATTGGAAAGACTGCCCACTGCCGGGAAAGAAGCGAAAGGCGCCAGAGCCGCTGCTGAAGGTATGGAAAACGAGGTCTGTTTTCTGGGACTTGCCGTACTGGAAGATCCACCGTGTGCCTCACAGCCTTGATGTCATGCATATCACGAAGAACATGTGCGAGAGTCTGCTTGGTACCCTGCTCAACATGCCAGAGAGGACCAAAGATGGGCCGAAAGCAAGGGCAGACTTGAAATCAATGGGCATCAGGCAGGAGCTTCACACTATATATGATGATCATGATGATGATGATGATGATGATGATGATGAGGCGAAGCAGGACACGGAAAGTCGTCGCAAAGGCAAGAAGGCCAAGAAGACCAGAAATGACTACCCTCCCGCGTGCTTCACTCTAAGTCAGGAGGAGATCGAGCAGTTTTTCACCTGCCTCGTAGGAGTAAAACTTCCTTACGGTTACGCGGGGAAGATAAGCAGATACCTAGACCCAGCGAAGCAGAAGTTCAGCGGGATGAAGTCTCACGACTGTCACGTGCTAATGACGCAGATACTTCCAGTTGCAATCCGTGGGATCATGGACGTGCACGTCCGTGAAACCCTATTTGGCCTATGCAACTTTTTCGATGTCATCTCTCGGAAGTCTGTTGGCGTGAGGCAACTCAGAAGGCTACAGGAAGAGATCGTGGTGATACTATGCGAGCTTGAGATGTACTTCCCGCCCGCATTCTTCGACGTTATGGTGCATCTGCTGGTCCATATCGTGGACGATATCATCCAACTCGGGCCGACGTTCCTGCACAACATGATGCCGTTCGAAAGGATGAATGGTGTCATCAAAGGATACGTTCGCAACATGTCACGTCCAGAGGGAAGCATAGCCAGGGGCTTTGTGACCGAAGAGTGCATCTCCTACTGCACGAATTATCTAGGCATCGAGAACCCCATTGGTCTGCCCGTCAACAGGCACCTCGGCAGGCTCGCTGGATGGGGTCACCGTGAGGGTCGTCGCGAAATGCATGTCGACTTCGAGGGTCGACTCGCCGACTTTGAAAGAGCAAACCTAGTCGCGCTACAACACATAGACGTGGTCGATCCTTGGGTGGTACAGCACAAAACCTTTATTAAGAAGACGTACAATGACCGAGGCCAACAGAGGACGGACGGAGATATACTCAAAGAGCACAACTCATGTTTCACGCGTTGGTTCAAGCAGAAGCTTCTGTCGTACCCTTTACATGAGGATTCTTCCGCGGAAGAACAACTCATATTCGCCTTGTCACAGGGCGCCGAGCACAACCTGATGACCTATGAGGCGTACGATATCAACGGCTACACATTCTACACCGAGGCCAAGGACATGAAGAGCGATGGTTATCAGAACTCCAGGGTAACGATGGAATCCTACACCGGTAACGACAAGGACAGATACTACGGAAGGATCGAGGAGATCTGGGAGCTGAGCTACGCTGGAGAGAAGGTCCCGATGTTCCGTGTCAGATGGGCCAAGAGCGTCCTAAAAGAAGACCGGTATTTCACCACCATGGTTATACCCGAAGCCAAATCCAAGACCGTGGGCGCAAACGTCACCGCGAAAAATGAGCCATGGGTACTGGCTTCCCAAGTGGACCAATGCTTCTTCATTACCGACCCGTCAAAGCCCAGTCGTGTTGTCGTCAGGAGAGGCAAAAGGAAGATCATCGGAATGGATGGAGTAGCCAATGAGCAAGACTTCGACAAGTACGGCGACCCGAGGATCGAACATGACGACGATGATGAAGTAGCAGCATACACCACAAGAAGAAGCAGGACCACCCTACCTAAAGGACGTCCGTTCCACAGAAGAACTCCATTTGCGAAAAAGAAGGGCAAGAAGATTGTGAACAGATAGCTAGCTATGATCGATTATATTTAAATCGTAGCCTTCATTTCTCGATTGTATTTCATGGGCACTTTTTGAACTATCATGAATATTCTTAAATTTCATGGACACTCGATCTCGATCCCCCTCCATCTCGATCGCTATCCCACCTCGCCAGATCCGGTCCCCCTCGCCGCCGAGCACCCCCCGGTCCACCGGCCGCCGTCGTCGACCCCCCGCACCCTCGATTCCTCTACTCAACCGCCGACCCCCAGCACCCCTCCCCTACTCAACCGCCGCCGCCGACCCCCCGCACCCCCCGCACCCTCCCCTGCTCATTTCTCGATTGTATTTCATGGGCACTTTTTGAACTATCATGAATATTCTTAAATTTCATGGACACTCGATCTCGATCCCCCTCCATCTCGATCGCTATCCCACCTCGCCAGATCCGGTCCCCCTCGCCGCCGAGCACCCCCCGGTCCACCGGCCGCCGTCGTCGACCCCCCGCACCCTCGATTCCTCTACTCAACCGCCGACCCCCAGCACCCCTCCCCTACTCAACCGCCGCCGCCGACCCCCCGCACCCCCCGCACCCTCCCCTGCTCCACCGGCATTACTGTTTGATGATATTTTTTAAAAAATTATTACTGTCTTATAAAAAAATATTACTAATATGATTTAAACAAGTTTGAACATATTTAAACACAAATAAGTATCAAACAACATTTTAAATGCATAAAAAAAAATTTGTGGAGCCTGGGAATCGAACCCAAGACCTCCTGGTGTGAGAACTAGCTGCTCACCAGTTGAGCTAGTAGAGGGGACTTAATGTGGATCAGCTCAGGTGGTAGATAACCTGTTGGCTCGAGCAGAAATAAAAAAAATGCTAATGGCGCACCAATGTGGATCAGCTCAGGTGGTAGATAACCTGTTGGCTCGAGCAGAAATAAAAAAAAATACTAATGGCGCACCACGGTGGGGTGCGCCATTAGTATGGATGTACTTATGGCGCACCGAGGGGTGGTGCGCCATTAGTATTGCTGCCCCCATCCATATTTCCACCCCCACTCCACTTGCCCTCTCCCTCTAGCCTCTCTCCCTCCCTCCCCCAAACCTAACCCGACGTCGTCCGCCCGCGCCCGCTCCACCGCCGCCGCCCTGCCTCGCCCTCTCCGCCCTCTCCTCGCCCTCGCCCTCTCCCTCCCTCGCCCTCTCCTCGCCTTCCCTCTCCCTCGCCCTCTCCCCGCCTTCCCTCGCCCTCGCCCTCTCCCTCCCTCGCCCTCTCCTCTCCCCCAGAGCCCAGAAAGCCTTGCCGCCGTCGCACCGTCCCAGACAACCACCTCTGCACATCGGTCGCCGCCCGCGGGGAGACACCAGCGCTTCTTCTCGCTCGGGACGCCGCTGCTCGTCAAGGTAATCCTCGATTTGCTCTTCTCTTCCCTTCCCTTCCATTCTCTTCCCTTTGATTTTCTCATGCGCTTTGGCTTCCTTTGCTCACGCAGGTGCACGCGTCAGACGCCACCAACCTTTGATTTGCTGGCCGTGGCACAAGCAGCTCTGCATGTACATCTGGTTTGGTCTCTTAGACTAGGTATAATCCCATCCCCCTCTCCTCTGCCCTGCTCTTTCTCTGCCTGTGCTGTTTAGGGATGGAATGCATGCCCAACTGTGCGATTGCTTAATTTGTCTAGCCATTATTCTAGCTGATTAGGTTGGTTCTTTAGCTACCATTGAGATGCAACACACACATTTAATTGCATCACACAGTATGACATGGCAATGAACAATTAGTGGTCCATTTATTTATTGTACTTGAAGTTTAAAATATGGTACAAAGAAATTTTCCGGCAATGCCTCATAGGCTCCTTTGAGAAGAAAAAGGAGAAAATTTTCTCATGAGCTAACTAATATTCAAGCTAATAATGGTTCTTGAATTGGCACCAAAGCAGAATTTTGAATATAACTACAGGACAAAATTACTCCTATGAAAGATGAAAATTCGAATACATCAACCAAGAGCATGAGCTTTCACTCCCTACTTGCTAGTGTAGAGCGAGAAAAATAGATAAAGCTACAAGCATATGAATTTAAGAAGTTTTATTCTAGAAAGTAGGAGCTCTAGCATTTCGTTCATTTTAACATGCATAGATATTTTGTAAGAGTAGCTCATTAGGCCAAAAAGGGGTTGGCAACCGAGTTGTTAGCAGGAATGCAATCCAGCTATAAACAAGGAAAAATGTGTTCCATTTCCTATAGAGTTTGTCTTCTTCTAATTACTCTCTTTTATGTTTTCAAATTAAAATACACAATGAATAATAAAACACATAAATGGTCATGCATTCTGTGGTCCCTCCTCTTTTCGCTGTCCACCACTACCAAGAATTGCCTTGCCCTTTGAATTGCCTTGCCCTTTGAATAGTAACTAGCAATCCAACCCGGTTATGTTCATGTCCATGGCTGTAGATTTGTTTTTCTGTGTGAATATGATTGTAGCAGCGAGCACCCCCAGTTTTGTAACTTGAGTCTGTACATCTAGGGACTTCCAGTTTTTTTGTGTGTGTGAATCTGAATGTAGCAGCGAGCACCCCAGTTTTGAAATGAACTCTGTTTCAGTTATATCACAGTGTATTACTTGTGATGATGTTGCTGCTGCTGCTGTACTACTTGTCAAGTGATGCTGCTGCTGCTATCTGCGAGTTGCTGCTGCTAGTTGTGATTTTGTCAAGTGATGCTGCTGCTACTTGTGATCTTCTAAAATGACCCCTTTCTCCTGAAACGTTGATTAATTTCCGTTTCGGTTGAAAAATGGGGCACTCCAAGGTCAAGAAAATTAGCAAAGGTCATGCCCAATTTTCTTGACCTAGAAGGTGCCCAATTCTCAACCGAAATAAAAATTAATTTGCTTTAGTGGTTGGATTAGTTTAGTATTTTTTTCACACTCAGACACCCTTGCTTGCCATGTGTGTGAGAGAGATAGTGAGAGGAGACAAGGAAGCTACTTTTATTTGTGAGCCTTGAGAAGATTAATTGGTGTGTGTACCAAACTAAAAATCCACTCATGACTTGTTTTTCTTCAGAGTATAAATTCAAATTTGAGTTCTAGACCTGTCTTCACTTCTGTTTAAAGATTGCCTTTTGAGAGGCTTACCAAAATTATTAAAACTTGTCTATATGGCAATGCACGTTCCTAGATCTCCTCTACATAATATATACTTCCTATCTAGCCTGATAGATTGGATTTTGAAATTCTCTAGCTATTTCTTCCAAATCCCTTTTGAAGGCTAATCAATATTGTGACCATAACCATTTGTATCATGAAGCTTTTTGGATCACTTGAACAAATTCAAAAATGATGGTATTATGGCATATCCTCAGCATCTCAACTGTCATCTACCCTCCAAGCATGACATGGCCTTTGTGATCTCCTACTCCTGAATTTTCATGTCACTTGTGCTATTAGTAGTTTTTTGACAGTAAAAGGAATTTTCACCACCGGGGCTTTTTGACCAAACTTTGTTCCTATTTAGAGAGAAACATGGCCAACAACGATGAGGCCGGGGGTTCGGGCGTCAAGGCATTCTGGGAGCTGTCCCAGGAGATGGAGGAACAACCTCACTTGTATGAGGCCGCCGCCTTCCCCACCGATCCTGAGACCACTGATGGTACCGCTGAGGATGACCCCACTGATGCCACCACTGATGGTGCCGCCGAGGATGCCACCACTGATGGTGGCGGCGCACGCACAGATGGCAGCCAACCGAAGAGGCAACGGAAGGACCGGCGCCCGACCGTGCTCCGCACCCTCAAGGAGGAAGTTACTGAAGTGGACTCCGACGGGAATCCAACGGCACCCGAACGAATAGTCAAGGGGTACTCGCTTTAGCTCGGGTGCATTCTCCGGAGCACCGTCTCGATCAACACCGAGAACCTCAGGCATCCTGACCGAGGGAATTTGCGCAACCTCCTCTTCACGAAGCTGCACGAACGATACAAGTTCCCCGCTGAATTTGAAAACACAAGCCTCAAAGGGAATAAAGTGAACAATGCTGCCCTCACGAAGATGAGCACGGCCCTGTCTACTTGGAAAAGCAATGTGAAGAGAATGATCCAGAAAGGTGAGAGTTATGATAAGATCAAGGAGAAAAATCCTTCGATCACCGAAGATGACTACAACGACTTCAAGATCAATTGCTCGAGCACCGCAAGCTCCGATTCAAGTAAGTGGGGGAAAGAAATGTGGGAGCTGAACTTAGGGGAACACACACTCGGTCCCGGCGGTTACAGAGTGGCGGAGCCTATATGGGACAAGGAGGATGCGGACCGTGCTGAGCAAGGCCTACCGCCCCTCTTCGATAAATACGGTGACAAGCAGACCAGGAACTTTGTCAGGGCCCGGTACAAGAAGGACCCGAAAACAAAGGAGCTTACCACAGATCCGAAGACCAGGGAGCTTGAGCTTGTTCTGGTAAGGAATACACCCCCGCGTAATTAGCTTCATATGGTTGCATTCTAATTAATGAAGCCAAATTTCTAAATGGTTCACATTCCTTCCGCAGGCGACTGAAAGCAGTAGCGCGGGGTCGACTAAGAGCAACCCTTGGGACACCACTCTAAATAGGGCGTTGAATGTAATGAAGAACAAGGATAAGCTCAGTAAGACGACGTCAGCTGGTCGTGTGGCCGGCAAAGGCTTGTCGACAAAATGGTCGTCATACTATAACACTGGTGGGCGAAAGGAGAAAAAGACCAGCTCGGAAAGCCAGGCACGCGAGGTTCAAGAACTCAGGGCATAGGTGGCGCGGATTCCGGAGATGGTCCAAGAGCAAGTGGAACAACAACTCGGAAGGACGATCACCGCCATTGTGCCTACCTTGATCCAGGGGAATAGTGCGTGGATTGCGGGCGGCCAACAAGGGCCGCCCCCGATTCCTAGCTTCACGTCCAGCAACTCGTAGAACGCGATGGCGGGGCCATTGGTGCCTCCGACGGAGGCGGGATTGGTGTCTCCGACGCCGGCATGGGAGCTTAATGCACCCGGGTGTACGCCGGCCGGCACCTCTGCAGCAAGCGGCCCCTCCGTCAACTGCACGCCCGCCGTTGGCGGTGCCTCGACATTAGCCGAGCTCGACGCCATCATCACGGTAACTAATTAAGCCTCTCTCGACCGAGGACTTCATCTCCTTGCCTTTGACTGGGCATCCCTGACGCCCTACATGTTTTCGCAGGGCGCCGCCGACGTTCCGTGCACTCTCCTGCACTTCGTGAACAACGAGTTGGTCGATGTCGCCAAGGGAAAAATCGTTCAACCGGGCAACCCCTTGTTCCATGGTACCCAGATGCCACCCAACTTGTTTAGGGTTCAACTGGTTCGGGTGCTGCCAAGCTGCGACGAGTTGTTACCTTCGATTCGACCCGTCGGGGACGACGATGATGACGTGATGACCCTCAGCGCCTGCCTGAGCTGGCCCCTGCTTTGGCCGAAGAGCCAGATTCGTTTGGGGGCGGGGGACACCACCCCAAAGACAACACCGCCAGTCGTGCCGGCGCCAAGTCGGCCCCATGGCAAGACCGCCGCAACGGTGCCGAACATCCCTATGCCACTGGATCCAAACATGCATATGGCACAGGATCAGAACGATGACGACGACGATACATTTGCCAACGTCGATCAGTACTTTGCCGATCATGGGTACGATGGCGACTTCATGGGGCCTCCTTCTCAAGAACCCAACCCAACAAAAGACGTGCACGATCTAGCTGGTACCGCGGAGAAGCCAAGTTGCAACAGGCGTCGTCTAGCGTTCAGCTCTCAGGAGACGCCTCCAGCTGCCGACTTCACCGAGCCTCAGATAGGCGAGGAGCGAAATATTATCAGCCCCAACACACTCAAGAAGGCGGTCTGTGAGCAGAACTCGGTCCCATTACAGGAGAAGAAGAAGGCACGCAAAAGAAAGACTAACAAGGGTGCGGGCCAGCCGGCACCGAGTACGACCCGTGCTGAGGACGGGCCACCTGCACCTGAGGATATCTCGAGGAGGGTGCATGTGGCGGGTAGGCCGATGCTACCGAGAAATATGCTCGATGCTGCAACCGGTGCTATGCGGAGTCTGCATGACAGTGTTCTTTCTTTGGAGAAGCGGCGTCTCGGAGAGAAGGATGTGGCATACCCGGTTTTCGCGGCCAAGGTGCCAGAGGGCAAGGGCTTTGTGGATAACTCCATCGGGGGTACGATCGTCCTGCAGTTTGATGACATCCACACTATGTTGAACCTTCATCCGCTGCACTACACCTTCGTTCGGCTATTTTCGCTGAGTATGGAGATGCGGATCATTCGCGACAAGACCCCGGACATCGTGATAGTCGACCCCTTCTACATGCGTGCCAAGATCTTGGGCAGCGCTGGGGACCGGCAAGTCGCGAGTTCTTACCTCGAAGGCGTCATTCTGGCAAACCAAGATAAGGATAACTTCCTCGTGCCTTACTTTCCCGAGTAAGTCCTCCCCTCAACCGCCCCGTAACATATGAATTCTTAGATTTCGATCGTTTTTCTTTTAACATTCCGTGTTTTCTGCAGTGACACACGTTGCACGCTCATCCTCCTAAGCCTCAAATATTCCATGGCCACATATTTCGACCCGGACCGTCAGTCGAACGTAGACTACACAAATGTCAAGAAGGTTCTTGATGATGTTCTCCCCGGCTACGTAAAATCTGGAGGCACCTTCACCAGGCCTATTCGTAAGTATGGCAAGAACGTGTTCTCCCACAATACGATGTTCTGCTGCGTCAAGCAGCCAACTGGCGGTCAGAAGGGTGCCTACTACGCCATCCATCACATGCGGGCGATCGTACGGGACCATCATCAACTTCTGCTACCGAGTAGACTCAAAGATTGGGCCGCGAGCATGTCGGCAATCCAGTACGCGGACATCAGACAAGAATTCTTTCGCATCCAGTCGGAGTTTGCGGAAATCATCCATCAAGATGTCCTTCGTACCTCGGGGCAGTTCTACCTCAGAAATCAACCGTCCAACAATGACATCGACACAATCCTACAAATGCAGGCTGACAACGCCCGTTGTTTCATGACTCCCACGATAGACGGCGGCTTCATCCACGCTCCGGTCCCTTGAGTCGAGTCGAAAACAGTGATGCTGTGTCTAGTTCTGAAACATCGATTGGCTCATATGTTGTAATTAAACTTTAATGAACTTGTAGTATGTCTCTTTGGTTTCAAGAGTCGTTCAACTTAGATGTAATCGATGCTATTAATGTTTTTCTTTTCTCTTCCGATCGTTCTGTTGCATACTTATATGTTGCTTATGTATTGTCTGTGAATTGGTACTAACGTTTCGTTTGGCTACTGCATAGCGATGCTGTGGTATGTCGTGTACAAGGGTAAGGTTCCCGGAGTCTACAATGACTGGGAGGAGTGTCGGAGACAGGTTCATCGATTCAGCGATAACAGTTACAAAGGGTACACCACTAGGGCCGAGGCCGAATCTAGATACGCCCGCTATCTAGCGGGAGAGGGGAGGGAGCGTTGGAGGAACCGGATGAAGACGAGTTTCATCGTGATGATGCTCATCGTGATGACCGCAGCTCTCTTCTATGTGATGGTAGTTTAGATGATCGATATCGACTTGTAATGTGAAGACAAACTCGCGGTCTCGAGACTTGTAATATAATGTTCTATCTTTGTTCGATCTTTTCAATTCGGAGACTAATATGATGAATTGTATTCGGAGACTAAAATGATGAATTGTATTCAGAGACTAATCTTCTATTTTATTCGATAAATCTGTTGTTGATGTGTGCTGTCTATATTTTGTCCAATTATACATTTTGTAACCTGTGCAAAAAACAGAAAATTAAAAAAATAAAAAAACCTAATATTCATACTAATGGCGCATCACATTATAGTGCGCCATTAGTGTGCCAAAGGATACTAATGGCGCATCATTAATCAGTGCGCCATTAGTATGCCGAAGTTACTAATGGCGCATCCTGTTGTTGTGCGCCATTAGTATGCCAAAGCACCTGGGTATACATGGCCCCCTGGGAGGCATACTAATGGCGCACAGTGGTCTATACTAATGACGCACCGCGTGGTGCGCCATTAGTATACCAGATACTAATGGCGTGCTACTAATGGCGCACCACTAATGCGCCATTAATGGCCAAATTAGGTGCGCCATTAGTAGGCCTTTTCCTAGTAGTGGAATCTGTTCTCTGTGTGCACTTTGCAATTTACATTGACTGACCGTACTCCACCGTGGAGAAAAATATGAAAGTCCATGCCTGATCAATTAGGAAACTATAATCACGGACACATCCTTTTAAGAAACTAATCACGGGCACATCTAATTATTAGGAAACTAATCACAAACCATCCTATTATTAGCAAAAAATCACACGTGCATCCTATTATTAGGAAAATAATTACGAGCCATCCTATTAGGAAATTAATCACGGACACATCTAATTATTGGGAAACTAATCATGGCTGCATCCTATTAGATAACTAATCACGAATGCATCTAATTATTAGGAAACTAATCGCGAACGCATCCTACCGTCTCCTATCAAGGAATCGTGATCGCGAGTCGCCAGCCGTCACCAGCCCACCACCCATGCGAGCTACAATGGGAGACACGCGAGGAGGAGCTGCGGCTTCCTCCGAACACACTTCTACTGACTGCAACGACTTTGTCCACATCCTGAGCATGCTCTCCGGGAACCACCGGCATCCGCGTCGACTTTAGCTCCATCCACAACACCCACGTTGACAACCACCCACCGCCGAGGTCCTTCAAGTGGGGGCAACACTGAGTATCTTGGACCAGTATAAGCGGGCAAAAAAAATCTGCCCCCACAGCCATGCATGTAGATTCGCCTGGTCGCCAACCATCGTCGTCCCCAGGGCGGTGCAGGTCTCGGCCACTGTGCAGCAGGTGAAGCTAATCACGGCCCCATCTTACTCGCCCAAAGCCACCGCCGACTCCCTCAGCTCTGACGTGTGCTGCTCCGTTGGACACGCTTGTCCGGCACTCGCGCGTGGACGACGTCGTCCAAAGCTAATCCCAGTGTATGGAGGCCGCCGCCTCAAAGCTAGACGACTGACTCACCTGCGTCGATAATGCCGCCCAGCTGGTGAGAGGACACGGTCGCCGC
This sequence comes from Triticum monococcum, assembly GCA_034509565.1. Classification (NCBI taxonomy): domain Eukaryota; kingdom Viridiplantae; phylum Streptophyta; class Magnoliopsida; order Poales; family Poaceae; genus Triticum; species Triticum monococcum. The sequence goes on along the minus strand of CM067843.1, from coordinate 56,486,980 downwards.
GGCCGCTCGCAGGCCTGAACGACGGAGACGCTCGCCTTCATGCGAACGCACCACACGCACGCATTAATCAAGTAAGTATCGAGTATTGTTTTTTACTGTCATCGCTACCTCGCCGGTGGTGACACATCTAGAAGTACAGGAACTAGAGATGAGGCAATGAGAAACAGAGGAGCGCTGGAGCACACACAGAGACGTCCGCCTTCTTTCTTTCTTTATTTTTTCACTGATTTTTGCGTACCTGCAACAGACATCCCTATTTTTTAAGTACTGACTACCGGTTATTACATGGCCAACTCACGACTACATAGTGAACTCACAGACAAATTCGCTGAACCAAGACCTTACTTGCAGTTATGAAATTACATTTCACTGAAAAAACCTAGAAGTTTGCATAAGTTTTAATGAAAAAAACTAAATTTCGCATAAGTTTTACTAAAAAAACCTGAAGTTTGCATAAGTGTATTTGTTTGTCCAGTAGATACATGGCAATTGTAATTTTACATGAGCATTTTCATACCGTCCTTATCTACAGTTGAGTTAACATGTTTCCTGATAGAAAACTTGGACTATATACAAGAGAAGCAAAAACTGCATGTTGATTATGATGATGATGAATGTAGGATATTTTGTGGTCATGGTAAATTTCATATCATTTAATACATAAATAATATTCACAATTTTATTTTATTACCATCAATTGTGTTGAGTTTCTTTCATATATATACATTGACCGTCTTTTTTAAATTAGATGTGACAGATGCGGAATGAAGTCATACCACATGATCGCATACTAGCAATTCAAGAGGAATTGGCGGGATTCTTTCTTAACCATGTTATACATAAAGACGGAGAATGCCATGTGGAAGTTGAAATTGATTTTAGATGTTAGGAATTATAAGAGATATTATATTGTATATATGTAGTAGTGTCGGATAGATATATATAAAAACTTGTTGTTCGATCAATCTCGGAGAAAGAGAGGTCACTTCTCTCTGTATATGTTCATGACGATCTTGTGTAATTCTTGACTAGAATTTGTTGGCACTAAAACGGTTCCTTAGCTTGTCCCAAGTGACATTTTCATGTATGATTATACTTGCATAAATGTGTGCATATGAAAAATCATGATGAATCTTTTAAATAATTTTGAATTTTATACATTGAGAAAAGTGGGTGGTCTTTTAATACAGGAGACATGTTGATTAACGAGAAACGATATTTCAAATTATTTGTACGAGTTGGAAATAAGAGATCGTGTAATTTATGGGGAAATTTCAAATTTATGAATAAATTGTCTTCTATTAAGTTTAGTATAATATGTTAATCCAAATAGATGCGTATTGCGTGTGCACATTTCTTAGTTCAAATAGACGTGCGTTGCATGTGCACACTTACTAGTTCATGTCAAAGATAAGAAACTTCTAGATCATTTAGAGATTACACGGGAGTTGATATTTCTTGCGGTGGTTCTAGAACACATGTTTGGATAAGTTGTGTGGAAAATTGTAGAGAACTCTAGATATAAGATATTTCTAGGGGTTTCTTCTAGGGTCATGGTGGGGGGTTTTGGATGGTTGCCACCTGACACCAACCCAATGGTCATGTTCAACTCTAAATAGGGGTGGCCGCACCCTCCTAAGATAAGCCAAGCTAAGCAAGGTAGAAAGAGAACCAAGGTAATTTTAGGAGCCGCTATGAATGAGAATGGTAGATAGACACCAATGAAGTTTGTACCAGAGCCACCACATAGTGGGTTCCCTACAATTGGTATCATAGCAGGGCAGCCCGGATCTACATATATGACACTACTAGGAAAAGGGTTATAGATGAAATGGATACTAATCGCGCACCTGACATGCGGTGCGCCACTATAATATAGCAGTGGCGCACCATGTGCAGATGCACCATTAGTGTGGAAGACACTAATGGCGCACCAGATACATGGTGCGCCACTAGTAACAATTTTTTTCATTTTTCCAAACATACTAATGATGCATCATGTAGACAGTGCGCCATTACTAGTTCCACAGGTGCGCCATTACTAAGTTTTCCCCCCTAGCTAATGGCGCACCACCAGGGGGTGCGCCATTAGTAATCTTCCCCCTAGCTAATTCGCCCGATCCCTTCGTCCCTCCCTCCAGTTCCCCCCCCCCCTCACTCCACACCCGCTCTGACGACCCCCGCGCCCCGCCTCGCCGTCTCGGTCCTCGCCGCCGACCCACTGCGCCGCCGCCCCACCCACGTCGCCACCGTCGCCGACAGCCTCCCCGCGTCGGCCCCTGCACTGCGCCGCCTCTACCTCGGCCCGGGCACGGGCTGCAGGACGACGACCGCGGCCGCCGGCCTCCCCACGACCAATCGAGGCATCCCTGCATCCCTTCGACGCCGCCGCCGCTGACCCCGACCCCAACCCCGACCCCGACCCCTCCGGCGACTGGCCGCGCCCGCCCAGGTACCTTTCCTCCTTCCTCCCTCTCCACCCTTCCTCCCATTCCCTGCCCATGAATGATTTTAGCACCACACATATTGTTCCCCTGCCCATGAACGATTATTCAGAGAACAGTTAAGTTTTTGATTTTTTTAGTAAGTGTTTGTGTCAGTGACAGGTGCAATGACAAATCAAACCTTCAGATATTGTCCTTACAATCTGAACATAGTCGTGTATCATGTCTTGATAAATAGTTCCATCTGGCATCAGATTCATAGAGTCGTCATACGGCACATCAGATTCTGTTAAGATAGTGAATTTTTTAATCAAATGCAAGCGCACAGTGCAAGGAAAATTTAGATTAAGACTTCATATGCATCTGACTGAATCATACCAGTCTGGCAATATCCCAAATTGTAAGGGAACGATTCCTTATCAAAGGCTGGATATTCTTTGGCATGAAACCTGCTTCAGAAAATAATCAACATGGCTAGACCTAACAACTAACACACTGTTTTAGGGAGACATAATATTTCTAGTGGCATAGTAAAGATCATCTCTCAACGGAAACAATCTTTTCACAATCATATGATCAAAATGCTTAGTCCTACCTATCTAACTAGACTAACAAGACCCCGCAAAAGAAGGACCTCGACTAACAAGAGCTTAGAAAGTCGTATCTCCATTATACTTTCTCCAAGAGGCAGCTAACTTCTATTTTAAGTTTGCAAGCAATTAATTTTATGCGGTAAGTACAGATTGGCATGCTAAAGTCAACAAATTGTGATGCTACCAAACCTGCCCAGATCGTAAAAACTGTTGTGTTATAGTTATCGAAAAGAAGCTCGAATCTTAACAATAAGCAGTACACTTGCTCAGAGTTTAAGTTTACTGAACCTATTCATTTTTGTGGACTTAGTGAACATGATAAGACAAGCCAGATGCTCTATTTTTAATTAACAGTAATCCATGATCAGCAACAGTTTCTTTCACTAATTTTTAGTTAACAGCAATCCATGATTTTTTTTTCAGCTAAAACTATTGATGATTTTTTGTTGGGTGACCTATTAGATCTGGAATGGAAGCTCACATAAGTTGAGCTGATTTTTGTCCATATGAAAGCAGAGGACCATATGGTCTGTGGCCTTTTCATCCATATGAAAGTAGAGGCCCTTGAGTTTGCTGGGTTTTGTCTCCGACCATCATGTCGTGATGATTTTGCAGGTACCCCGAGAGGCCCTTGAGTTTGCCGGAATGTCGATTAACTTCTGTTCCGGCAAATTCGGGTACTCCATATGTCCTATTTTCAACAAAGGTCATGCTGAAATTTTCCGTGAATTTTAGCATGACTTTGCTAAAAATCGGACATATGGGGTACTTGCTACTAATGCATGGGCCGGGGTATCTTAGTACTTAATTAAGTAGGATCAACTGCCTCTTGTGTTATACATATTCTATTTGGATGGCCCTGCTAATCCTTGACCATAAATACTTGAGATGGATGTAGCATGCCTAAAGAAAGAAATGTTTTTAGGCCAACTCCACTGGGCCTGGCTGAAAATGCACAAGTGTGCATGACTAACAATATTCACCTAACACAACGCAAGAGATGATGTAGTTTTGAATTATGAGCATAGGATATGTCGTCATCGGACGACGAAAGTCTCCCGGGGGAGTGCGGCTGGTGCCACGGCGATCGAGGTCTGTGCGACATGCCTCACTTGGACGATGATCGGCGCTTCAACATTAAGCTCGAGGAGACCTTCAAAGTTGAAACGGTATACAACGACGACAAGTGTTATTTTCATAATTAAGCATGACTTCAAATATTTCAACGTGTAATTTTCATTTTTTATAATTCGAGTATAGCTTATCCCATGCCATGCAAGACGCTATGTCTTGGAGAGGATGGATTTTGAAGACCATGAAATTTCTGAAACAAAGAAAATTCACCTAAGAACTCATCACGATGTGGATTTTGAAGTAAATCTGTATAATTCTAGGAGCGTAACCCATTTTGGTTGCAAAAATTGGGAAGCATTTTGCAAGATGTATGGTTTTGATGAGGGTATGCTTGTCACCATGGATCTTGGTGATCCTGACATCGACCAAGACAATATGGACATTTGGGTCCTTGTTGATACGCCTCCAGTTCTACCGTTATGTGAGTTTCTCAAACATAGTTAATTATTAACTAATATATATTATTTATTTCAAATTAGTTGACAGCTTATTTTCATTGACAACTTATTTTTATTGTTCAAAGAATGTGCGGAAGATGGTAGACAAAATTCACTACACCGATGGCTCTGAATTAGCAACTTTTGCATACTTCTAAAACTAGTACATCATTGCTAACTATGAAGTTATTACTATGTTTTTCAACAGATAATCCCAGAGAATTGTGTGCCTCATTTGATGTATCAGAAAGGTAGTCTTAATGTTTTGAACATACAGCCAGGTCATCCTACGAATCTCAAACCATACGAGATTTCTAAAAGAAGTGGAGACATGAAAATCAAAGGATGGGAAAAATGTATGGACAGTCGTAAGGAGGTTCTTGGAAGCAAAAGGAAGCAAAGCGCAATAATTGGAGACAGGATGATCTCCATTCTCTATAATGGAGAGTCAGGGTCTATATTGTTTATGCTATTTTACTTTAAATAGGGTATTTAGGTCCTGCCTAATACTGATGATCATGTGCTAAGAACAATTAAGTAGGGTTGGTTCGATGACTATCAAGATGATGATCGTATGACTTGTTATTAATAACGAGTAGAAGTTGTATGATGATGATTAGTAGGACTTGTTAGGATTAGTATTACTTCCGACAAACTCGCTACTCGCGGTCTCGAGACTTGTAATATTCTATATTTGTTCGGTCTTTTGAATTCGGAGACTAATATGATGAATTGTATTTGGAGACTAATCTTCTATTGTATTCGATGAATTTGCTCTTGCTGTCTATATTCTGTCCAATAATATATTTTATAACCTGTGCAAAAATCAGAAAAGTAAAAAAACCCAATATTCATACTAATAGCGCATCACCCCACAGTGCGCCATTAGTATGCCAAAACACATGGATAAATATGGCCCCCTGAGAGGCATACTAATGGCGCATGTTGGTCTATACTAATGGCGCACGGCGTGGTGCGCCTTAGTATACCAGATACTAATGGCGCACCTGTGGTGCGCCATTAGTATATAATACTAGTGGCGTGGCCTTTTCCTAGTAGTGTGAAGATAATGCAGATTCCATTTTCACAAATGCAAACCTGGGATGTGAAGAGCAAACTCATGAGGCACATAAACACTAAGATTACATGGTCATGAATAATACAGTGTCATGCTCATATTTTGTACACATGACTCAATTGTGAGATCTATTCAATAAGGAGAAGGATAGCAATCCCCAATATCAGTATCTATTCGCGTCCACTCCTATGAGTGATGCATCGCCCTAACAATATATCTACACTTTGTTTGCTATACTTACTAGTAGAAGTTGTACAAGTAGTTAAATGTTATCAATGACAAAAGGTAACTAAATGTTGTGTAAGGTAATTAAACAACCACATAATCATGCATGTATCTAATCATTGGATATATCTCAACAATTTATTTGAGAATTATATATGGAGCAATGCAAGATAGCCAAATGGATAAACATTTTTTGTAGTAGCATGGATTGAATACTTTCTGTATGTATGCGTGTAACTGGCTGCCGATTCATGATGCCCCATCGATTTCTTTTTATTATTATTATACCAACTGAATACTAGCACATATGAATTGGTAGATCACCGGTAGATAAAAAAACAATGGGATGGTAAAATGATACGTTGATCAACCATGCACGTTTCATTGTTTTTGTTGTTTGTTCACCATGTGCATGCATGGTACTCATCATTGAGAATTCTCTCACGTAATGCAATGGAGTAATATAATGCTATGAGTATATTTAATTGGCCTTTTGATTGTGCAATCGATGTGCGCTACGTATAACCTTGAAGGGATCAAGCTATCTCGATCCATCGGATTGAACACGCTCAAAATTAAACAATGTTTTCTACCAAGTGTTTGACCACTGCAAGCGCCAAGTAGCTAGGTAGCAACGAGACAACTCCTTAACCTGCTTCCTAAGACGAAGCAAAAGCACACGTTGTGTTGCTACTTAGCTCAAATAACTTATTAATTAAGCACTTCCTTGTGCTGAAAGCAAAGTGATGCCCTGCAAGCTATGCAAGTGATGTCAACCGTAGCTAGTGGCTAATTAGCTGAGCTGCATGTGTACGGATATACCCTCACCAGTTATTAATTAATCAAGTGATGATGCATGAATGGCTCTGAGAGTTGACAAATTACTGACCAAGTTATGCTTGCTGCCGCAAAGGGAGAACGTTTTGAGGACCAGGTATATTGTTTTTTTACTACTATTAGATAATTGTCAGCCTAAGAACAAGCATAAATATTTTGTACGCACTCATCATGATTTACCCGTCATTTGATTGATAGTGTGTGAGTGTGATTACACAGTGGCGGCTCCACATGTGTTCGGCATGTCAGTTGACTATACAGTATTTGTGCAAAAGCACCACATATAAGTAGAAATCAAGCAAAAATAATAATGCAAAAATCATATAAACACACGTATTTAGTCACAATTTTGAATTGATATCACAAGTTTGAACTTGTGGCTTCGCCATAACATACCAAAAATAGATTGTCAATTAAACTAGTACTTATTGACACACCAAAGAGGAACATGAGATCTAGTTTCGCTCATATATATATATATATATATATATATATATATATATATATATATATATATATATATATATATATATAGTGTTACTATTCATCACCCAGGGTGCAGAATAAGTTATTCTTCATCCGAGGTAATATTACGATCATTTCATAATTAAATTACGTTTGGAATTCAAATAGTTACATTCCTATCGATTCACGACGTAAAATTTGACATAAGAAAATAAAAATATAGATCATAAGACAAGAAAAATTACAGTTTATGTGTATTTTACACTATGTTTTTACATTTGTAATTTTATATAACATAAAATATTTTTTTCGACGATTATATATTTTCTTACGGTCTCTTTTTACTTCGGAAATAAAGCAAAATTTACATAACGTAAAATTACAGTCCATTGATGGTAAAATATAGGCGGTGAAGAATAACTATTCCTCACCCAGGGTGACGAATAGTCAATCCCTATATATATATATATATATATATATATATATATATATATATATATATATTGGCTTGTATTGGGTTTCTTTTTTGTTTTTCTTTTCTGTGTTTCTTTACCCATTTCATTCAGGTTTTTGGTTCTCATTTTTTTTGCAATACATGTCTACTTTTCCTATACATTCATACATTTACATCTAGAACATCTTTTTGATACATGTTGAACATTTTTCTAACACATGCTTTGAACAGTTTTTCGAATAAATCCAACATTTTTAAAATACACTTTTGAACATTTTTTATGTTACAAAATATTCTTTTCTAAACTATGTAATTTTTTTTTACATTTGTAGGAAACAATTAAGAAAAATTCACAAACATTCTTTTGAAACATTTGAATATTTTTTTCAATGCCACAAAATTTTCAAATGGAACAAACATGTTTTTGAATGGTATGACATTTATAAAATAGTCTTGGACATATTTTATAAACATGTGATCATTTTTTATAATGTCACATTTTTTTTGAATGGCAAAACAATTTTTGTTAAGTTACGTGAACATTTTTTTTATTATTATATAAACATTTTCTGAAAATGTCGTGGGTATACTTTTGAAGAGCGTGAACAATTATCTAAAGGCCACAAACATGTTTTAAATGGTTTTGTCTGCTTTTGTCAATAGCTTTTGGTCTATACATGTGTATTTCGATTTGGGATCTGAATTTTTTTTAGTGATTATGGATACATGTCCTTTGAACATTCCCAACAAAAATCAGATTTTTTTTAAATTAGTTTTTTTAAAGTTTGGAGCATGGGAGCACATGATATGTACTGGCGGCACGCCACGTGAATGCAAGCTGTTGGCATGGACAGGAGCCCGCCTCAATAATAGAGGCAGGAGTGGCGAAGTGACAACTCGGGGTCATTTGATATTTGGAAAACAGTAAAATACTGACAAATGTAACTTGGCAAACCACATCCATTAATCAGATATACAAGTTGCTCATGGATTACATAGTGGACCATATTTCGCAAGCAGTGCTGACCAGACCAGACAAATGGTGGCACAGCCGCAAGCACAAACACTCCATCGCCCAACCCAAAAGCTACAGCTTGCTGACATAGAAGAGACTGCACTAATTTGACAAAGAGACTGCACTAATCAAAGCCCATAGCGGGGCTACAGCCACACTGCCACACTAATTAACACGGCGGGACTACTACCACGCTAATACTACTGATACTAGGGCCATCCACCGGCATCTAGACGAGATTACGCCATAGATGCATTCCGCTTTGCGAACAGCCGCAGCACGAGAGCCAGAACAAGCAGGTTGACGAGCAGATTGGCCACGCCGAGGAGGAGGGTAATCCTTGCAACATCGGCCAGCGCGTACCCGTCTGACCAGCGGAAGAACCAGCCAAGAACAGCCTGCGAAATGGGGGAACAGATTAAGCTGCGACGCTGCGAAATGAAGGTGCACGACTAATGGAGGGGAATGGGCCAAGAACACGTACGCTGTGGCGGAGTTTCTTGTAGATCTGAGTCCCGGGGCGGGAGCCGCCGCGAGTGGCAATGGTGGTGCTCTGGCCCCCGCAGTCCGGGCAGGGGATCAGGGGGAGGATATCCCGGTCGGCAGAAACGGAGGACGAACCGGATGTGGACATCGCCGCCGGTGGAGTACCTGGGTAGGGAGGCTCTGGATTGGGGAAGTGGTGTCTGCAAGTGGAAATGGGGAAGAAGGGGGCGGGGGGAATCTTGTAGTAGAAGAAGCCATGGGGGCAGACGGGCGGGGACGGGGCAGCTGCCCGCAATTAGTGCAACGGCCCAGATCCCTTGCCATGCGGCCCCAGCATGGCCGTTGTGGCCGTTGTGGCAAAAGGCTCGGATCGTTTGAGTGGCTCGTTAAATGATTCACAAACGTCAGCCCGAGTGTCATGTTCCACGAGAAATACTGCTGCATTACACAAAGTTCGTGTGATTAGCCTAAAAAAAGTTCGTATAATTTTTCTAAAAATGATTCAAAACATTCAGAAAAATGTCAGTGACATATTATAAAATATTCACACATTTCGAGAAAAATGTGTCTACACTGTAAAAAAAGTTCAGTAAGTTTAAAACAAAGATTTGTGCCATTCGAAAAAAATGAACACAGCATCTAAAAAAGTTCACGCATTTTAGATATATGTTCATGGCATTTAAAAAATGTCTCATACCATACAAAAAAGTGTTCAATGTGCATTTAAAAATCATTAACATTCATTTTTTCAAATAAATGTTCACCATGATTTTAAAGGAAATCAACATGTATCAAAAAATATTGTGCATGTATACGAAAAATGTACAACCAGTATTTAAAAAAATTGACATGTATTTGCAAAACCGGTATAAAGAACCTTCCCAGAACCGTCCTAATGAGCTGGCCTACTAAAGCGACCGCATAGCCAGCGCCAGAGAAGAGACGGAGTTACGTCTCGCACTAAGTGATACATAGCTCCTATAAAGAAAAATTGAACATAATGAAAGAGCCAAAATTTTGGGCAAATGACATGAGTGAGCAGAAAAGCTCGAATGGATGCATGTAGGCTGCCGCGGATGCTATATCTCACCTATTGCGACTCGCATCTTTTGCTCACCTACAAGTCTACAGCACTCCGATCTGTGTCGGCCCACTTCTTCTCATTTTTCCAGGGTTTTGGAACTATTTCTATTTTTTTGCTTTGACTTTTTCTTTATTCTTTGTCTGGTTTGCTATTTTACTATTTCTTATTTGAATAAGTAAACTCTATTTATTTTAAATATATTTTACATTTCATATTACTCTATGTTTTTTCTTTTCTTTGTTAATTTCCTGTTCATAAATTATTTTAAGTAGATTTATTGTTACTTTTTTATTTTCTATATAAAAGTTTCTTATTACCATTTTTTACGGTGATGGTTCTTATTATGTTCGTTGGGTTTAGAAAAATGTTCATTCTGTATTTTAAGAATCTTCATCATGTTGAGAAATGTTTTCGTCAGATATTTTAAAAGATGTTTGGGTATAGAAAAATCAACAATTTATTTTGGAAGTGCTCATTGTGTTTAAAAAAACAACCATGTATTTTAGAATTTTTGTCATCCAATATTTTAATAATTGTTCTTCGTGTATTTAAAAATGTTCAACACGTACTAAAAATGTACCACATGTATTAAGGAAGAAGTTCATATTGTATTTAAAAATATTAACCATTTATTACATATGTTCATTGTGTATTAGAAAAATGACATCATGTATTTTGGAAAATGTTCATCGTGCGTTTAAAATTTGTTACTCACCACGATCCATATTACTTGTCACTCAAACGGATGTATCTAGAATTGAAATATGTCTAGATAGATCCATTTGAGCGACAAATAATATGGACCCGAGTGAGTGCTATATATTCTGAAAATGTTTATCTTGTATTTGAAAAGACACGCTCCATACACTGCTGATACGTCTCCGTCGTATCTACTTTTCCAAACACTTTTGCCCTTGTTTTGGACTTTAACTTGCATGATTTGAATGGAACTAACCCGGACTGACGCTGTTTTCAGCAGAATTACCATGGTGTTATTTATGTGCAGAAACAAAAAAATTCGGAATGACCTGAAACTTCACGGAACAACTTTTCAAAAATAATAAAAAATCCTTACAAAAGATGAAGGCCAGGGGGCCCACCACCTGTCCACAAGGGTGGGGGCGCGCCCCCTACCTCGTGGGCCCCCTGGAGCTCCTCCGACCTCGACTCCAACTCTATATATTTGGTTTCGGAGAGAAAAAAATCAGAGAGAAGGATTCATCACGTTTTACGATACGGAGCCGCCGCCAAGCCCTAAAACCTCTCGGGAGGGCTGATTTAGAGTACATTCGGGGCTCCAGAGAGGGGAATCTGTCGCCATCGTCATCATCAACCATCCTCCATCACCAATTTCATGATGCTCACCGCCGTGCGTGAGTAATTCCATCGTAGGCTTGCTGGACGGTGACGGGTTGGATGAGATCTATCATGTAATCGAGTTAGTTTTGTTAGGGTTTGATCCTTAGTATCCACTATGTTCTGAGATTGATGTTGCTATGACTTTGCCATGCTTAATGCTTGTCACTAGGGCCCGAGTGCCATGATTTCAGATCTGAACCTATTATGTTTTCATCAATATATGAGAGTTCTTGATCCTATCTTGCAAGTCTATAGTCACCTATTATGTGTTATGATCCGTTAACCCCGAAGTGACAATAATCGGGATACTTACTGGCGATGACCGTAGTTTGAGGAGTTCATGTATTCACTATGTGCTAATGCTTTGTTCCGGTACTCTATTAAAAGGAGGCCTTAATATCCCTTAGTTTCCATTAGGACTCCGCTACCACGGGAGCGTAGGACAAAAGATGTCATGCAAGTTCTTTTCCATAAGCACGTATGACTATATTCGGAATACATGCCTACATTACATTGATGAACTGGAGCTAGTTCCGTGTCACCCTAGGTTATGACTGTTACATGATGAACCACACCCGACATAATTCTCCATCACCGATCCATTGCCTGCGAGCTTTCCATATATTGTTCTTCGCTTATTTACTTTTCCGTTGCTATTGCTATCATCATTACAAAATACCAAAAACACTACTTTTGCTGCTGTTACCTTTTGCTATCGTTACCACTACTATCATATTATTTTGCTACTAAATACTTTGCTGCAGATATTAAGTTTCCAGGTATGGTTGAATTGACAACTCAGCTGCTAATACTTGAGAATATTCTTTGGCTCCCCTTGTGTCGAATCAATAAATTTGGGTTGAATACTCTACCCTCGAAAACTGTTGCGATCCCCTATACTTGTGGGTTATCAACTGCCTAGAATATTCACCCATTGTTGCATACTTATTTTCTTTTTGAGGAATTAGCAGTTTTCCTGCCCATATATTAAGGAGTGAGAGTACCAAATGTTCAGTTAAAAATTGGCTGCAGAAATAATGAATTGCTACAGAAACAACAACATCAACCAAATGGCCACATTAATCCAGCTCCGGTGGTGGATCATTTTCCCAATCCAAAACCCAACACATAGCTATAGTAGGTTGTATGAGGTCTTGCTTGATGAGGTACATAATTCCAGCTTCATTCGTAGGATTGGACTCAAAGACTCTTCGGTTTCATTCTTTCCATAAGTTTCATCAAGTGTAGATGGCAGCGGAGGTGGATCTCTGGTTGAGCTTGCAGGTTAGGTCATCCCACCAGTGACTCATATTCTGAGCATGAATAGCATTATCATGCAGACTCTGGCAATGCAACCAATCGGCAACCGAGTACCAAACGGTGCAAGAGAAGGGGCACTTGAGGAGCAGGTGCAAGGGGTTTCCTCCTCTTGATCACAAAGGGCGCATAGTTCATTGTGAGGTAGTCCCTTCTTAGCAAGATTGTCGTTGGTAAGAATTCTTTCACGCAGGCATAACCATGTAAAGAATCTGCATTTAGGCTTGGCCTTCCAAACCTTGCGGTAAGTTGCACCAGGAAAAGATCCTAGGTGATCCTAGGAACTAACTCAAGTAAGTAGATTCAGCAGAGTAAATCTGGGAGTCACACAAGTTCCACACAATTGTGTTTTCAATGTCCGGATGGAGCTGCACTTGCTGAATTCTAGTCCAAAGATCATTGAATTGTCGAGTCTGGCCTTCGTTGGAGATGCTATGTAAGCCTTCCATCCATGACTGGTTTATAATTGCTTCATGAACAGTTATGTTTTCTGGGAATAAAGTGGTCAGAGATTAGGAGCCAAGGACTTGGGGAAGAGTTGTCGAGCCATCTATGATGCTACTTGTTTGTGAGGTACTATAGAGCTTTTATTGCTTTTCCTTACATGAGAACTGTTGGGGAACGCAGTAATTTCAAAAAAAATTCCTACGCACACGCAAGATTCATCTAGGTAACGCATAACAACGAGAGGGGAGAGTGTTGTACACGTACCCCCGTAGACCGAAAGCGGAAGCGTTATGACAACGCGGTTGATGTGGTCATACGTCTTCAAGATCCGACCGATCCTAGCACCAAAGGTACCACACCTCCACGATCTGCACACGTTCAGCTCGGTGACGTCCCACGAACTCTAGATCCAGCTGACGTTGAGGGAGAGTTTCGTCAGCACGACGGCGTGGTGATGGTGATGACGAAGCTACCGGCGCAGAGCTTCGCGTAAGCACTGCAACGATATGACCGAGGTGGAAATCTATGGAGGGGGGGCACCGCGCATGGCTAAACAATCAACTTGTGTGTCTATGGGGTGCCCCCTGGCCACGTATATAAAGGAGGGGAGGGAAGAGGTGGCCAGACCTAGGTGGCGCGCCAGGTGTGGGGAATCCTACTAGGACTCCCCAGTCCAACTAGGATCCCCTCCTCTTTCCTATTCCTAGTACGAGAAGGAGGGAAGGAGGAGGAGGGGATAAGGAAGAAGGGGGCGCCGCCCCCTCCTAGTCCAATTCAAACCAGCCCATGGGGGGCGCGCGGCCACCCCTTGAGGCCCTTCTCTCCTTCCCCGTATGGCCCATTAAGGCCCACTACATCGCCCGACGAATTCCTGTAACTCTCCGGTACTCCGAAAAATACCCGAATCACCCGGAACCTTTCCAATGTCCGAATATAGCCTTCCAATATATAGATCTTTACGTCTCGACCATTTCGAGAGTCCTCGTCATGTCCGTGATCTCATCCGGGACTCCGAACAACCTTCAGTACATCAAATCACATAACTCATAATACAAATCGTCATCGAATGTTAAGTGTGCGGACCCTACGGGTTCGAGAACTATGTAGACATGACCGAGACACATCTCCAGTCAACAACCAATAGCGGAACCTGGATGCTCATAATGGCTCCTACATATTCTACGAAGATCTTTATCGGTCAACCCGCATAACAACATATGTTGTTCCCTTTGTCATCGGTATGTTACTTGCCCAAGATTTGATCGTCGGTATCATCATACCTAGTTCAATCTCGTTACCGGCAAGTCTCTTTACTCGTTCCGTAATGCATCATCCCGTAACTAACTCATTAGTCACATTGCTTGCAAGTCTTATAGTGATGTGCATTACCGAGAGGGTCTAGAGATACCTCTCTGACAATCGGAGTGACAAATCCTAATCTCGATCTATGCCAACTCAACAAATACCATCGAAGACACCTGTAGAGCATCTTTATAATCACCCAGTTATGTTGTGACATTTGATAGCACACTAAGTGTTCCTCCGGTATTCGGGAGTTGCATAATCTCATAGTCATAGGAACATGTATAAGTCATGAAGAAAGCAATAGTAATAAACTAAACGATCATAGTGCTAAGCTAACAGATGGGTCTTGTCCATCACTTCATTCTCTAATGATGTGACCCCGTTCATCAAATGACAACACATGTCTATGATCAGGAAACTTAACCATCTTTGATTAACGAGCTAGTCAAGTAGAGGCATACTAGGGACACCCTGTTTGTCTATGTATTCACACATGTACTAAGTTTCCGGTTAATACAATTCTAGCATGAATAATAAACATTTATCATGATATAAGGAAATATAAATAACAACTTCATTATTGCCTCTAGGGCTTATTTCCTTCAGTCTCCCACTTGCACTAGAGTCAATAATCTAGTTCACATCATCATGTGATTTCACACCAATAGTTCACATCTTTATGTGATTAGTTCACATCTCCATGTGACTAATACCAAAAGGATTTACTAGAGTCAATAATCTAGTTCACATCGCTATGTGATTAACACCCAAAGAGTGATCATATTTTGCTTGTGAGAGAAGTTTAGTCAACGGGTCTGCCACATTCAGAGTCGTATGTATTTTGCAAATTTTCTATGTCTACAATGCTCTGCAGGGAGCTATTCTAGCTAATCATTCCCACTTTCAATATGTATCTATATTGAGACTTAGAGTCATCCAGATTGGTGTCAGAGCTTGCATTGACGTTAATCTTTACGACGAACTCTTTGTCATCTCCATAATCGAGAAATATTTCCTTATTCCACTAAGGATAATTTTGACCGCTGTTTAGTGATCCACTCCTGGATCACTATTGTACCCTCTTGCCAAACTCATGGTGAGGTACACAATAGGTATGGTACACAACATAGCATACTTTATAGAACCTATGACTGAGGCATAGGGAATGACTTTTCATTCTCTCTCTATTTTCTTCCGTGGTCGGGTTTTGAGTCTTTACTCAACTTCACACCTTGCAACACAGGCAAGAACTCCTTCTTTCACTGTCCCATTTTGAACTATTTCAAAAAACTTGTCAAGGTATGTACTCATTGAAAAAATTTATCAAGCGCCTTGATCTATCTCTATAGATCTTGATGCTCAATATGTAAGCAGCTCCACCGAGGTCTTTCTTTGAAAAACTCCTTTCAAACACTCCTTTATGCTTTCCAGAAAATTCTACATCATTTCTGATCAACAATATGTCATTCACATATACTTATCAGAAAGGCTATAGTGCTCCCACTCACTTTCTTATAAATACAGGCTTCACCGCAAGTCTGTATAAAACTATATGCTTTGATCAACTTATCAAAGCGTATATTCCAACTCCGAGATGCTTGCACCAGTCCATAGATGGATCGTTGGAGCTTGCACATTCTGTTAGCACCTTTAGGATTGACAAAACCTTCTTGTTGCATCATATACAACTCTTCTTTAAGAAAACCATTAAGGAATGTAGTTTTGACATCCATTTGCCAGATTTCATAAAATGTGGCAATTGCTAACATGATTCGGACAGACTTTAAGCATCGATACGAGTGAGAAAATCTCATCATAGTCAACATCTTGAATTTGTCAAAAACCCTTTTCACCAAAGTCGAGCTTTGTAGATAGTAACACTACTATCAGCGTCCGTCTTCCTCTTGAAGATCCATTTATTCTAAATGGCTTGCCGATCATCGGGCAAGTTCACCAAAGTCCACACTTTGTTCTCATACATGGATTCTATCTCAGATTTCATGGCCTCAAGCCATCTGTCGGAATCTGGGCTCATTATCGCTTCCTCATAGTTTGTAGGTTCGTCATGGTCAAGTAACATGATCTCCAGAACAGGATTACCGTACCACTCTTGTGCGGATCTTACTTTGGTTGACCTACGAGGTTCGGTAGTAACTTGATCTGAAGTTTCATGATCATCATCATTAACTTCCTCACTAATTGGTGTAGGCATCATTGGAACTGACTTCAGTGATGAGCTACTTTCCAATTCGATAGAAGGTACAATTACCTCATCAAGTTATACTTTCCTCCCACTCACTTCTTTCGAGAGAAACTTCTTCTCTAGAAAGGATCCACTCTTAGCAAAAAAGATCTTGCCTTTGGATCTGTGATAGAAGGTGTACCCAACAGTTTATTTTGGGTATCCTATGAAGAAGCACTTCTCCGATTTGGGTTTGAGCTTGTCAGGCTGAAACTTTTTCACATAAGCATCGCAACTCCAAATTTTAAGAAACAACTGATAACCCACAAGTATAGGGGATCAATTGTTGCCTCTTTCGATAAGTAAGAGTGTCGAACCCAATGAGGAGCTAAAGGTAGAACAAATATTCCCTCAAGTTTTATCAACCACCGATACAACTCTACACACGCTTGACATTCGCTTTACCTAGAACAAGTATAAAACTAGAAGTACTTTGTAGGTGTAACGGGATAGGTTTGCAATAATGTATAGAGCACGTAAATAAAAACTAGGGGCAGTTTTAGGTAAAGAAGCAATAAAGTTAGTATAGCGAGTGTGGAAAAGTGGTGGTAGGAGTTGCGAAATTGTCCCTAAGCAATTGACTACTTTACTAGACCGATAGCAAGTTTTATGTGGGAGAGGCCACTGCTAGCATGTCATACCTGACTTGGAATTCTATGCACTTATGATTGGAACTATTAGCAAGCATCCGTAACTACTAACGTTCATTAAGGTAAAACCCAACCATAGCATTAAGATATATTGGCCCCCCTTCAATCCCGTATGCATCAATTTCTATGCTAGGTTGAAGCTTCTGTAACTCTTGCCCTCCAATACATAGTCCTATCAACATACAACTAACCCTATGGTGTGATCCACGCGCATACTCATATCATGGGCACCAAAGGACAACAACATAACCACAAGAAAATTAAACCAATCATAGCAATTCACCAATTACGATACCGATAAGACAACGAAAATCTACTCAGACATCATAGGATGGCAACACATCATTGGATAATAATATGAAGCATAAAGCACCATGTTCAAGTAGAGGGTACAAAGGGTTGTGGGAGTGTGGACCACTGTAGATAGATGGGGGAAGGTGATGAAAATGTTGGTGAAGATGACGGAGGTGTTGGTGTAGATTGCGGTGACGATGATGGCCCCGGCGGTGTTCCGACGCCACCGGAAGAGAGGGGGAGAGGGCCCCCCTTCATCTTCTTCTTCCTTGACCTTCTCCCTAGATGGGAGAAGGGTTTCCCCTCTGGTCCATGGCCTCCATGGCGCCGGAGGGGTGAGAGCCCCTTCGAGATTGGATCTCTCTCTCTCTCTCTCTCTCTCTCTCTCTATTTTTGCGTTTTTTTAATTCTGTCTTTCACCGCTTCTTAAATTCCCGGAGATCCGTAACTCCGATTGGGCTGAAATTTTAACACGATTTCTATCCGGATATTGGCTTTCTTGCGGTTAAAGAAGGGCACCAACTGCCTTACAGGGTGGCCACGAGGTCCTAGGGCGCGCCCCCTGCCTCGTGGCCCCCTCGGGCATCGTCTCACATTGATTCTTCTTCCTAAAAATCACATATATTCCAAAAAAATCTACGTCAGATTTCATCCCGTTTGGACTCTGTTTGATATGGATTTTCTGTGAAACAAAAAACATGCAACAAATAGGAACTGGCACTGGGCACTGGATCAAGATGTTAGTCCCAAAGATAGTATAAAAAATTGCCAAAAGCATATAAAAGTTGTAGAATATTGGCATGGAACAATCAAAAATTATAGATACAACAGAGACATATTAGCATCCCCAAGCTTAATTCCTGCTCGTCCTCGAGTAGGTAAATGATAAAAAAGATAATTTTTGATGTGGAATGCTACCTAGCATAATCTTGATCATGTAATCTAATCATGGCATGAATATTAAGACACGAGTGATTCAAAGCAATAGTCTGTCATTTGACATTAAGACAATAATACTTCAAGCATACTAATAAAGCAATCATGTCTTTTCAAAATAACATGGCCAAAGAAAGTTATCCCTACAAAATCATATGGTCTGGCTATGCTCCATCTTCACCACACAAAATATTCAAATTATGCACAACCTCGATGACAAGCCAAGCAATTGTTTCATACTTTTGACGTTGTCAAACCTTTTCAACTTTCACGCAATACATGAGCGTGAGCCATGGACATAGCACTATAGGCGGAATAGAATATGATGATGGAGGTTGTGTGGAGAAGACAAAAAGAGGGAGAAAGTCTCACATCGACGCGGCTAATCAACGGGCTATGGAGATGCCCATCAATTGATGTCAATGCGAGGAGTAGGGATTGCCATGCAACGGATGCACTAGAGCTATAAGTGTATGAAAGCTCAAACTGAAAACTAAGTGGGTGTGCATGCAACTTGCTTGCTCATGAAGACCTCGGGCATTTGAGGAAGCCCACCATCGGAATATACAAGCCAAGTTCTATAATGAAAATTCCCACTAGTATATGAAAGTGATAACTCAAGAGACTCTCTATATGAAGAACATGGTGCTACTCTAAAGCACAAGTGTGGTAAAAGGATAGTAACATTGTCCCTTCTATCTTTTCTCTCATTTTTTTCTCCTTTTTTCTTCTTCTTTTTTCCCTTTTTTGTAGGCTTCTTTGGCCTCTCTCTTTTTTTTGGGGGGGGGGGGGCTTCTTTGGCCACTTTTATTTTGATAACCTCACATGGGACAATGTTCTAATAATGATAATCATCACACTTTTATTTACTTACAACTCAATATTACAACTCGATATTAGAACAAAATATGACTCTATATGAATGCCTCTGGCGGTGTACCGGGATGTGCAATGATCTAGCGTAGCAATGACATCGAAAAACGGACAAGCCATGAAAACATCATGCTAGCTATCTTATGATCATGCAAAGCAATATGACAATAAATGCTCAAGTCATGTATATGATGATGATGGAAGTTGCATGGCAACATATCTCGGAATGGCTATGGAAATGCCATGATAGGTAGGTATGGTGGCTGTTTTGAGGAAGATATAAGGATGCTTATGTGTGATAGAGCGTATCATATCACGGGGTTTGGATGCACCGACTCTCAAGGTGAGAAAGGGCGATGCACGGTACCGAAGAGGCTATCAATGATGGAAGGGTGATAGTGCGTATAATCCATGGACTCAACATTAGTCATAAAGAAATAACATACTTATTGCAAAAATCTATTAGTCATCGAAACAAAGTACTACGCGCATGCTCCTAGTGTTGGGGAACGTAGTAATTTCAAAAAAAATCCTACGCACACACAGGATCATGGTGATGCATAGCAACGAGAGGGGAGAGTGTGTTCACGTACCCTCGTAGACCGAATGCGGAAGCCCATTAAGGCCAACTACTTCCCCCGGCGAATTCTCGTAACTCTCCGGTACTCCAAAAAATACCCGAATCACTCGGAACATTTCCGATGTCTGAATATAGCCTTCCAATATATCAATCTTTACGTCTCGACCATTTCGAGACTCATCGTCATGTCCGTGATCTCATCTGGGACTCCGAACAACCTTTGGTACATCAAATCACATAACTCATAATACAAATCGTCATCGAACGTTAAGCATGCAGACCCTACGGGTTCAAGAACTATGTAGACATGACCGAGACACATCTCCGGTCAATAAACAATAGAGGAACCTGGATGCTCATATTGGCTCCTACATATTCTACGAAGATCTTTATCGGTCAAACCGCATAACAACATATGTTGTTCCCTTTGTCATCAGTATGTTACTTGCCCAAGATTTGATCGTCGGTATCATCATACCTAGTTCAATCTCGTTACCGGCAAGTCGCTTTACTCGTTCCGTAATGCATCATCCCGTAACTAACTCATTAGTCACATTGCTTGCAAGGCTTATAGTGATGTGCATTACCAAGAGGGTCTAGAGATACCTCTCTGACAATCGGAGTGACAAATCCTAATCTCGATCTATGCCAACTCAACAAATACCATCGAAGACACTTGTCGGTGTCAAAACTGGCGGATCTCGGGTAGGGGGTCCCGAACTGTGCGTCTAGGCTGGATGGTAACAGGAGGCAAGGGACACGAAGTTTTACCCAGGTTCGGGCCCTCTTGATGGAGGTAAAACCCTACGTCCTGCTTGATTAATATTGATGATATGGGTAGTACAAGAGTAGATCTACCACGAGATCGGAAAGGCTAAACCCTAGAAGCTAGCCTATGGTATGATTGTTGTTCTATATGTTGTCCTACGGACTAAAACCCTCCGGTTTATATATACATCGGAGAGGGTTAGGGTTACACAAAGTCGGTTACAATGGTAGGAGATCTACATATCCGTATCGCCAAGCTTGCCTTCCACGCCAAGGAAAGTCCCTTCCGGACACGGGACGGAGTCTTCAATCTTGTATCTTCATAGTCCAGGAGTCCGGCTGAAGGTATAGTCCGGCCATCCGGACACCCCCTAATCCAGGACTCCCTCAGTAGCCCCTGAACCAGGCTTCAATGACGACGAGTCCGGCGCGCAGTTTGTCTTCGGCATTGCAAGGCGGGTTCCTCCTCCAAGTACTTCATAGAAGATTTTGAACACAAAGATAGTGTCCGGCTCTGCAAAATAAGTTTCCACATATTGCCATAGAGAGAATAATATTTACACAAATCTAATCTACTGGCATATTCCGTAGTGTGACATCGCACCATGGCCAAGCCTTTATTCGAATCGTTTTATTATCCCACCTCAGCGTGTCATGCGAGGCGGTTTCCTTGGCACGCCTTGTTAAAGCAGAGATCGTGTCCCCTTATTCCGGGATTCTCATCAATACGGGCGTGGGTAACCCAACTGCGCCATTGATTACAGCGCTTGGAGATAAGCGAGTTTTACCAGGCTGGTGGGGACACGTAGTTGCGTCCACCCATATAAGGGGATAAGGATCCACCTTTTCACCTACGCCTTCTTCCTCCTTTGCCTATCCATTTTCGCGCACTCGAGCTCCAACGCCCAAGTCCGCACTCCCCACCTCAACCTTCTCCAGCCATGTCCGGAGCGGGAGGCAAGTGGATGGTCTCCTCCGTCACGGAGGGACACATCAAAAAACTGAGGAAGGCCGGATACTTGTCTAACGACATCGCATACCGACTTCCCGAAGAGGCGCAGCTCCTACCCACCCCAAGGCCCCATGCGAGGGTAGTGTTCCTTCCCCACTTCCTCCGTGGACCGGGCTTTCCTATCCACCCATTCGTCCGGGGACTCATGTTCTACTACGGCCTGGATTTCCACGATCTGGCCCCGAACTTCATCCTCAACATCTCGGCGTTTATCGTCGTGTGTGAGGCTTTCGTATGCATCCGCCCCCATTTCGGCCTATGGCTCAAGACTTTCAATGTCAAGCCGAAGGTGGTGCGTGGCAACCAGGCGGAGTGCGGAGGCGCCATGGTGGGCAAGATTCCCAACGTCTTATGGCTCGAGGGCTCCTTTGTGGAGACCCTGAAGGGGTGGCAATCGGGGTGGTTTTACATCACCGAGCCGCGCGACCCTGAGTGGGTCGCAGCCCCCGAGTCCCGGTCCGGACCCCCAATGCGGCTCACGTCCTGGAAAGAGACGGGCCTGTCGTGGGGCAGCAAAGGAGAGGTGATTGGACTGCAAACATGCATCCAAACCCTGGTGAACAAGCAGCTTAAGCTTGTCAACGTAGTCCAGGTTATGCTCATCCGCCGGATCCTCCCGTGTCAACAACGGGCCTTCAATCTATGGGAGTTCAACCCGGCGCAGCACCGAACTCTGAGCAGGCTCTTCGACATGACGTACAAAGATGCCTGGAAGGTGCTTTTCAAGGGCGCCGAGGATCGCAGATTCAGCGCGCAGCGTCATGCTAGCGCGGTAAGTTGTTTGTACCTTTTACAGGGTATTAGTTTTTCATAGTTTAACTCTATGCGGGATCTAAGCTCCCTTACTTTGACAGGATTGGCAGGCGAAGTCCGGACAGATCGACTGTCCGGCTCCTTTGCCCGAAGACCCAGCCGATGCCCGCTTGGCGAAGCTGCTGGTTTCGGCACCCTATGTGGTGCCGGAGAAGAAGGCCACGAAGAAGGCCACGGGGACTCGAAAAAGTGCCCGGCGCCAGGAGGTGTCGGGTTCATCATCCGACGGCTCCAAGGCGCATTCCTCCTATGAAGACGAGGAGGAGGAAGAAGAGACCTCCCCCCCTCCAGCGAGGGGAGAGAAGAAAAGGAAGGCCACCCTCACTGGGGAGGCCGAAGGGTCCAAGAAGGGGAAAACCCTTCCTCCGGACTACTCCACCAACGCCGACGACGGCGGAGAGGAGTGGCCGCTCAGGGCCAAGCCCCTGGCAAAATCGTAAGTATCCGGATACCAGAGTAATTCATAGTATTCCTTTATTGCACAGCTTTCCCTTATGTCGAATATGATTATGCAGCCCACCCAAACACTGGCTCGACGCATCGTCGAGCGGTTCACTGGACTCATCGGATGTGAATTCGCTTCCGACGGCTACCTCCCCCCGCCCTACGGACAACGCCGAAGTGTTGTCCCAACAGGTTCCAAGCTAGGAGGAGGTGGTCTTGGAGGCGCTGCAAGGCGACCTCCCAGACTCTAGGAGTAAAGGGGATAAAACCCCCCAGGGCTCCAAGTCCGGCTCTAGGCCGAACACCGCTCCGGAACCTTCAAAGGTTCCAGAGTCTGGCGGGCGACCTCCTTTCAAGAGGAGCAAGCCCACCGTGCCGGTGACCCCCGTCCAACCGGAGGCGCCGGAGAATCTGTTGGAGGTGCTCAAAGGCGCCTCCATCGACGAGGAGCGCCGGACCATTATGAGTGCGGTGGTCCGGAAGGTTCAGTCCGCCAAGAGCGGACTGACTGAAGCTTGTGCTAGCCTTTTAACAGGCTTTGAGGTAAGTAAAGAATGTGTAAATAATATTACCGCATAGACAATAGCCCCTGATGCTCTGTTTGGCATTCGGGAAGAAAAGCCGAATAGAGGATCAAATAAAATTCGCAGGAGTCTAACAAAAAGGAGTCAGGCTTCTCTGCTGGCGTCCGCCGCACTGACTGTGGAAGTGGAAACGCTAAAGCAGAACCTCGAGCAGTCCGAGCAAGAGCTCGGGCGTGCCAAGAAGTAGCTCGAGGACAAGGAAGGTAAGAAATATCTTGTTTAAATATATATACAAAAGTGCAATTGCGAAAAATGACAGGATTATCGTGGCTATTGTAGGGGCCACGTCTGAGGTGGCGACCCTTAAGCCAGCGCTGTTCGAGGCCGAGAAGAGGGCGGTCACGGAGCACACCGAGCGGGAGAAGTATGAGGCCTAGGTTGGCAAGGTGCGGCAAGAGCTCCAGGATCTCATGAAAAAACATGAGAGTTTGGAGCTTGACTCAAAGACGCGAGCGTCCGAGCTCGCGGTGGCTATTGAAAATGCCAAATCTGCCAAGGCCGAATCCCAGAAGACCCTCCAGGAGTTGGATGTGGTGAAAAAGATAGCGGCGGCTAAGGCATTCTTTATGCAAAGCAAACACATAAACGTGAGTTACTTGTTACTTATCCGAATCCGGAGCTCTCTAGGAGCATTCGCAGATCTTCCCCGTAGCGTGTCCGATGCCGCCGCATTCTATCGAGCCGAGGAGGGCAGCTCGATAGAGAAGGTGTTCTGGTCTCAGTATGCTGAGGCCGGACACCCCGTGCCCCCGAGCGACCAGCTGAAGCAACTGGTCGAGCTCCACAAGGCGGCCGAACATGCCATGAAGGGCCTCATAGTTCGGCTGTGGCCTATAGAGGCTCTGCCTGGGAGCTATTTCGGGCTGGTGCGGTGGCTGGTGGGGGCCTGTCCAAGGCTCGAAGTCATCAAGCGCTCCATCTGCATTGAAGGTGCCCGTAGTTCCCTTGCTCGTGCTAAGGTGCACTCGGGCAAGCTGGATGCTGAGAAGCTTGTGAAGGACGGGCCACCGCCGGGGAAAGAGCATCGCAAGCCCGAGAATTATTATAAGGATGTTCTGAAGGGTTCCCGCCTTATGGCGGATGAATGTTCCAGGGATGTAATTTTTGAGTAAAACTCGCTCGTTTTGTCCTGTGCGCTGAAAACTTGTTCATATGCGCTAGGCAATGCTGTTGGAATTTAAAATATTACCTTCTGTGCGGTTGTTTATCAATTCTGAGAGATGGCGAGTCGTCGGCTTCTGCCCCCGTGCCACTAGTGCTGGGGTGTTTGGGGATAAACCTGAGCGCTCTTTTTCCCATGTTTGGGTCCTTCGAGGGAGGCGCTCAGCACAACGAACAAGGCAATCGGACTATAATGCGTGATCACTCTCACTTAGCCATAGAATTCTATAATTTTAAATTTCGGCGAAGCCCCTGGTATTCGGAAGACCGAGTTCGGGGCGCTATCCACGCCTTGGCCAGACAGAGACGACTCCTCGCTCTAAGCGGCATAAGTCTTTAGGGACTCGAAAAACCTCTCGAACAGCGACCAGCTCTCGCTTCATCATGACAGTCAGTTTTAGCTTTCTCTACTGAGGTGCTCGACCCAGCTCAACTGGGGCACAATCGCAGTAGTTCTCCTAGTGCTACCTTAGCCGACATAGCGGAACGTAAGGCACCAAAACATAGTTGCCGGGCAAACCCAACTATTGACCCAAGACATGATTCGGAGCCAATGCATATAATGCTATAAGTTTCGGGTGCCGCACTTGTTAAAGTGTTTGGACTTCTCACACCATATTGAGGGGTACTAAAGCCCCTGGCGTATTTTGGCCGTACCAAAGTGTACGGGTACAACATGTCGTTAAGGAACATATATTTGTAAAAAAGAGTAATGCAAAAATAGACAAAAGCTATGCATTGTTTATTAAAAAGGGCTGCGATCAAAGCAGAACGATACAAATAATGCGATAAGAAAAAGGTTGGACTATTTAACATGTCCGTTCCAGGGCAGGCTGCGGAATGGTATGCGAAACAGGTATACTGCTCGTGATAGAGACCACCTGGGAGTTCCGTAATGCGGCATGGCTTGTCTGCTTCCCTGGTTCTTGCATCATTTGTGCAGCAATTGAACTGCCGAACAGGCCTTCCGAAGAATGGAGTCCTGAAAGTAAGAGAAAATTAAAAAAATTGGCAGCCCCTGGTGCGGTTTAAGCCGTGTTTCGGGCGTGCCGTGATGGTGCCCCTCCCCCTGTACCCATGGTATTTCTAGAGCGTAGTTATGTACGCGAAGCACCGGTGTCGCATTTTTGCAAGGGCTGGGGTTGGGGCCGCATTGCTACGCCTGCTCGGAACATGCCAGGCGGTCTTGTTGTAGGTTACTCCAGGCGCGCTTGACGGTGTCTGGACGTTTAATGGCCGGACTGGAGAACTTCCTAGAGAGGCTGCTTTGTACTTCTGCTGCAAGGGCCGCCGTGTGCTCCTCCGTTCGGAGGGAGCCTTCGGTGTTTCCATTGACCGTAATTACTCCTCGAGGGCCTGGTGCGTAGTGCGGTACCGCATTGAACTTGGCGAGTGCGGTTCGCCCGAGCAGTGCGTGATAGCCACTGCGGAATGGGACTATGTCGAAGATTAACTCCTTGCTTCGAAAATTATCCGGAGATCCGAAGACCACTTCAAGTGTGACTGAGCCTGCACAGTTGGCCTCTACACCTGGTATTACGCCTTTAAAGGTCGTTTTGGTGGGCTTAATCCTCGAGGGATCTATGCCCATTTTCTGCACTGTATCCTGGTAAAGCAGGTTCAGGCTGCTGCCGCCGTCCATAAGGACTCTAGTGAGATGAAATCTGTCAATAATTGGGTCTAGAACCAATGCGGCGAATCCGCCATGACGGGTGCTAGTGGGATGGTCCCTTCGATCAAAGGTGATCGGGCAGGAGGACCATGGGTTGAACTTTGGGGCGACTGGCTCTACCGCGCATACGTCCCTTAATGCGTGCTTCCGCTCCCTCTTGGGGATGTGGGTTGCGTATATCATGTTCACCGTCCGCACTTGTGGGGGAAAACCCTTCTGTCCACTGTTGTTCAGCGACTGGGGCTCTTCGTCGTCATCTCTATGCAGCCCCTTGTCTGTATTTTCGGCATTTAACTTGCCTGCCTGCTTGAACACCCAACAATCCCTGTTGGTGTGATTGGCCGGCTTTTCGGGGGTGCCATGTATCTGGCACAAGCGGTCGAGTATTCGGTCCAAACTGGACAGGCCCCTAGGATTTCTTTTGAATGGCTTTTTCCGCTGACCGGATTTATAGCCTCTGAATCCGGCATTAACTGCCATATCCTCAGCATTGTCGCCATTAATGCGGTGCTTCTGCTTGTTGCGACGCGACCTGCCACTACTGTCCCTGGTATCCGAATTACTAGGGTTCTTGGTCATATTGTTGCTACGAGCAAGCCAGCTGTCTTCTCCCGCGCAAAAGCGGGTCATGAGTGTCGTGACTGCTGCCATAGATTTCGGCTTTTCCTGTCCAAGGTGCCGGGCAAGCCACTCGTCACGGATATTGTGCTTGAAGGCTGCTAGGGCCTCTGCGTCCGGACAGTCGACTATTTGATTTTTCTTTGTTAGGAACCGTGTCCAGAATTGCCTGACCGATTCCTCTGGCTGCAGAATTACGTGGCTGAGGTCATCGGCGTCTGGTGGTCGCACATAAGTGCCCTGGAAATTGTCGAGGAATGTGGCTTCCAGGTCCTCCCAACAACTGATTGATCCTGCTGGCAAGCTGTTAAGCCAATGCCGAGCTGGTCCTTTAAGCTTGAGTGGGAGGTATTTGATGGCGTGGAGATCATCGCCGCGGGCCATGTGGATATGAAGGAGATAATCCTCGATCCATACCGCAGGATCTGTTGTGCCATCGTATGATTCGATGTTTAAGGGTTTGAAACCCTCAGGGATTTGATGATCCATTACTTCATCTGTGAAGCATAGTGGGTGTGCGGCGCCTCTGTACTGGGCTATATCACGACGTAGCTCCAATGAGCTTTGTCTATTGTGTTCGGCCCTACCGGATTTGTTTCCGGCGTGATGGTTATCATCTCGAGTCGTGGGGTGCCCACGCGATCCGTAGATCGATCTTGTTTGCCTTGCCTTGTCCTCCAACATATCTCGCAGGTCTGGCGCATTTTCCCGTGCCTTGGTACGGGGTGCGGCTTGAGTGGAGGGCCGAGAGGCCTCTCTGTCGCGGCCACGAGGTGGCCGGTCGGCCGTATCAAGTGCTGGTGATGTAGGTTTAAGTGCTTCCTCCTCTAATCGGGGTAGCAACCTGCGCTTTGGGTAGCTCTTGGAGGGGCGTTCGAGTTTATGCTCTTTGGCCGCAAGGACTTCAGTCCATCTGTCGACTAGCAAATCTTGATTAGCTCTATGTTGTTGTTGTTTTTTCTTGAGGCTTCTTGCCGTGGCCATAAGCCTGCGTTGAAAACGCTCTTGCTCGATGGGATCCTCTGGCACGACGAATTCGTCGTCGTCGAGGCTTGCCTCGTCTTCGGAGGGAGGCATATAATTATCGTCCTTGACCTCTCTGTCTGCCGCTCTCTCATGAGGGCTGGCTTCTCCATCCTCCTGTGCTGAATCTTGCTGGAGGGGGTTTTCTTCGGCATTCTTCGGAGTATTATTATCTCCCGTGATGGAATCACCGTATTTGCTTTGGCGGGATTTTGAGCGGCGCCACTGACGCCGGCGCTTAGGTTGTTTCTTGGAGGGGTTTGTCGGCATTCTGGGAACGGGGGTCCCCAGACTTGCCTGCCTGCGGCCTGCGGCGTGGCTCAAGTGGGGGCCCAGCGCGGCCCATCTTCATCAACACGAGGCTCAAGACCCTCGCGAGGGGCCAAGCCTCGCGAGGCGGACGACATGGCGCATCCTCAGGCACAGCCTCCTCAGGCTGGCTCGCGAGGAGGCGGAGAGTTCAAGGCGGGGCACCTCGCGAGGTGCCCATGACGCAAGCCATGACGACTCAAGGCACCAGGCGGGTGCCAGCGCGCGCAGCGTTCCTCTTTGCTCTTTGGTGCAAAGGGGACAAGCATATCCGCGGAGTACCGAGGCATCAGGCAAAGGTTGCCACTTCGGTGCAACGAGACCAAGACCAGGAGGACAATGAGACGGAGGTCACCATGGAGCCCAGCCCGGCGTCACCACCACAGCCTTTGATAGGCGAAGACTGCTTTTGTCAGGATAGACGTACTCGCTGTCCCCCTTCAAATTAGCCCGCCATTGTTGGATCCCTTCCCGCTCAATATTTGGGAAGAGGACCAGGGCCTCTATAAATAGGACTAGCCACCCACATAGCAAGGGGTTCGGTTCATGGGTTCGGTTCATCGGTTCGGTTCATCGGTTCGGGTTTTGGAGAGAAAGAGAGAGAGAGAGAGAGAAAGGTCATTGAGCTCCTCCAGCAGTTCGTCACCCCAGCCAAGAACAGACCCTCGTGAGGCTGTTCTTCCTTGTATTGTTCATCCTCACCCGCCCCAGGAGGCAATCCACAAACCACACACTGGAGTAGGGTATTACACCACAATGGTGGCCCGAACCAGTATAAATCTTATGTCTTTCGTGCAGTTCTTTTAGTAGTTTAGATCCCATCGAGACGGAGGGGTTGAAGGCGAGGTTTCTGCACGCACCCCAGTGTTTGAACCTTAAGGGTCTGCCGGAACCCGAAATCCGACATTTGGCGCGCCAGGTAGGGGTGCGCCGGAATTCGTCTTCCACCGCTCCGCTCTCCTCCGACCGTTGCATCCATGTCTGACGCTCGTCGGGCCCGCGCCGAGCGCCGGGCCGCCATCGCTTCCCGCATCGCCCAGACGGCCCCCGTTGGTGGGCGTCCTCGTCGTTCCCCGTCGCCCGCCGTCAACGCCGCCACCGGCCCGGTGGGGGGCGAGCAGCAGGCATCGTCTCAGCACCCGTCCGTGC
This sequence comes from Triticum monococcum, assembly GCA_034509565.1. Classification (NCBI taxonomy): domain Eukaryota; kingdom Viridiplantae; phylum Streptophyta; class Magnoliopsida; order Poales; family Poaceae; genus Triticum; species Triticum monococcum. Next base: position 56,457,172 of record CM067843.1, on the reverse strand, counting down.
GGCAAGACGGCCGCACCGCCACTCCATCACTCGCTCCAGCCGGTTCTTCGTCCCGTGCGCTCCGCGCACCCTTGGAGGCTCGGGCTGCGCTCCTCACGGCAAACGAGCTCCTGCGCTACCGTCCCGTCGACGACGTCTACGAAGAATGGCTCGACCGCGTCGCCGAGCTTGTCCGCGCCGCAGGGGGCTCTTCCGCGCCTTCCGTCCCTCTGCGCCGCACTCCGCCCCGCGCGGGCAACGAAGCTCCAGAGGCGAACCAGCCGCCTCCTCTCCAAGTAGATGCCATGGCTCCAAGGCGCTTGGTCCCTGGGCGGAACCCGCTCCGTCAGGCACCAGCGCAGCAAGAGCGAAGCTGCCAAGAAGTTCCTCGCCCGCAAGGGGCTGCCCGGGCGCTCCCTGCTCCAGCTCCGGCACGCCAAGATCCTGCCTTGCTCCTAGGTGCAGCGCGCGGGGACCCTCTAGACCGAGCTCTCCACCAACCGAGGCCTTTTGTGGCCACCGCGGGCTGCCACACCTACACCACTGAGCTGCGCAACGTCGCGTGGCCCGGCAAGTTCAAGCCCGACCTGCCTCCTCGCTACGACGGCACAACTGACCCCGCGGAATTCCTCCAGCTCTATGAGCTGGGCATCGAGGCTGCCGGCGGGGATGAAAAGGTCATGGCGAACTGGTTCCCCATGGCGCTCAAGGAAGGAGCTCGAACCTGGCTCCTGAATCTGGCTCCAGGCACGATCTCCTCCTGGGACCAGATGCGCGCCCGCTTCATCGCCAACTTCCAAGGTACTCGCGACCGGCCACCCGCAGTGAGCGACATGCGCCGCATCAAGCAACAACCCGGAGAGACCCTGCAAAAGTACATACAACGCTTCAACAGCGCGCGCCTCAAGATCCCCAAGGTGTCCGAGGAGGCCATTATCTCGGCCTTCACCGATGGCGTGCGCGACGTCAAGATGAAGGAGGAGCTAGCGATGCATGAGGACCTTTGCACCTCCCTGGAGCTGTTCAACTTGGCGAACACGTGCACCAGGGCTGAGGAGGGACGCCTCTCCCTCCTCGAGCTGCCTGTGGCGGACCCAGAAGAGAAGAAGCCCAAGGCCAAGGACGTGAAACACAAGGGGGCTGCCGTGCTCGCAGCCGAACCGGACACCAAGCGGGGCAAGGATCTGCCCGAACCCTCCAGAGGCAGCCGGTACTGTGTGTACCACGACCTCCACACCCACAAGACCAACGAATGTCAAGAGCTCTGCGCCGTACGAGAAGGAAGGATCGGCCGTCGCCCTGACTGTGCTGACCGGGGCTATGGCCGAGGAGGAGGAAGAAACCCAGGGCGCTGGGAAGACCGCGGCCCGCGCCAGGGGTGGCGCGACCAGCCTCGCGAGGACCGCTAGCGGGACCTGCCTCGTGAGGGGGACTGGAGAGACCAGCCTCGTGAGGACCGCCCTCACGGCAACGCAGGCCTGCCTCCTCTGCCGCCTCCACCAAGAAGGAATGAAGACCGCCATCAAGGCGAGGGGGCTGGGGGCTTCCAGGAGCCGCGCGCGATCGCCTGCATCCTGGGTGGAGCTCAAGCCCCGGCCTTCCAACGCATCTTCAAGCAGTTCGCCCATGAAGTGAATGCAGCCCTCCCCAAGCTCGAAGCAACGCGCCCCCTCAGGTGGTCGGCGTGCGCCATCACGTTCAGCTCAGCAGATCAGCTCAAGTGCTCAGCCACCGCCGGAGTCCTCCCGATGCTTTGCTCCCCAGTCATCAGCAATGTGCTGGTCACCAAGACCCTCATCAACGGAGGGGCAGGGCTCAATGTCCTGTCCGTGGAAACCTTCAACAACCTCCAAGTGCCCTATGACCAGCTCCAGCCGACAAAGCCTTTCTCCGGAGTTACCGACGGTTCCACGGTCCCGATCGGGCAGCTCCACCTCCCAGTCACCTTCGGGGCCCGCAGCAACTACCGCACCGAGCTCATCGACTTCGACGTTGCCCACATCCGCCTGCCGTACAATGCCATCCTCGGGTACCCAGCGCTGGCCAAGTTCATGGCCGTGACCCACCACGGCTACAACATCCTCAAGATGCCAGGAAGTGGCGGCGTCATCACGGTGCCCTGTGAGGAGAGAGATGCAGTGTGTTCCCTGGAGCGAGCCTTTCAGGCCGCGTCGCTAGAAGACCCAGATCGCGGAAGCAGGAGGCTTCCTGAGACCACCCCCAAGAAGAAGAAGACATCGTCAGGCTCAGCCCCCCAGGAGGCAGGCCCCTTAGGGCCTGTGCCTACTCGGGAGGACCCTCCTTCCGTCGCATAGGAAAGTGCGCCCGGCGCCCTCCTCAGGCAGGGCTCGGGGGCTCCCACCTGGAGGGCCACCGGCCTAGCCAGAATCACGAGGGAGGCGCTTGGGCACCACATGGAGGCGTGCTTCGAAGCACGTTTCCCTCAAGGAAGAGCCAAGCAAGGAGGGTCAGACCAGCACGAGTTCATCAGCAAAGCCATTCAAGAACTGCAGGAGACAAGGATCATGAGAGGTTGCCGTCGTTCACCAGTTGTGGCCCCACATCCAGGCGAGGATGGTGGGCTGCGCGTCTACGTCGATGTACCAGGGCTCAATCGGATCGCCACAACGGAGCGCCTCTGGCCCTCGCAAGTGGGGCACTGCGGAGGTCCACCCCACAGCCGTGTTCGCATGCCTTACGGCCAGCCGAGCGTGGCTGCGGCGTGCCCACGCCTCACGAGGGGCATCATGGAGGCTCAGGAAGATAGGAGTTCTGCAGCCACGACAGAGATGGAGACAGCTCGCGAGGAGTCACCAGCGCCTCCGGAGCCTCCCGAGGCCCCGGGGCCTGGGGGCTCGTGAGGATCGGCTTCTGCAGCCCGTCAAGTCTGCTGCACCAACGCCACTATGCTGACGACATCCTCAGGTGACATGTTTCAAGTTCCGTTCTCAGCTGGGAGCACCCTCCCAGGGTTGCATCACTCCCAGGCTGCGTGGGTCCGTCCCCATGGCATGTATCTGCATTTACCTTTCCGTCGTTAGTTTGCCTTGTTGGGGCCGCCCCTCGGGCTGCATCATCCCCAAGCCGTTCGGGCCAGACCCAGCGGCGTGTATCCCCCTAGCATTTATTTCCAACTATGCATTGCCTATCATGCTTAGCTGCATGGTGCCCATCCGCGGCACCTTTTCTTCCCATGTCGGCCACTTGCACGTTAAAGGGGGGGTGCCTGAGCATCGCGACTCAGGGCTCTTACTGGCTCTCCAGCCCTCACCCTCTGGCCTTGTCCATGGCATCGCGACCTGGCATACCAGCGACGGCTGAGACAAGCTCGAGGGCCGAGACCCGAGGACGTAGAGTACTGGCATCTAACCAAATTTTGCAGGGATACATCTCAAGATACGGCCCAGTGCCAGGCGCAACCCGCCTAGAGGTAGGGCCTCGTGAGTCCCGCGCTGGCTCACGGGTGCCCAGATACACCTCGCCTACTCCAACCAGCAAGCTCTTGAGTGACTAACGATCGACTAACGGCCGCCATGGCAACACCATCTTCTTTCTGTGATGACCCTGCAGGATCCCTGGAGGGAACCGTGCAAGCCGAGGCCCTCACGAGGTTTCCTTCGCCCTCGCCCACGTGAACCGCTTGCACGTTAAAGGGGGGGCGCTTGAGCATCATGACTCAGGGCTCTTACTGGCTCTCCAGCCCTCACCCTCTGGCCTTGTCCACGGCATCGCAACCTGGCATACTAGCGACGGCTGAGACAAGCTCGAGGGCCGGGAACCGAGGACGTAGAGCAGAAAGGGGAGCAGAGGCGGGGAAGAGGGGGCCTCGCGAGGACCTTGCCGAGCGATTCCGCTCCTGCCTACGCACGGACCCAACGGCACACCTGGAACGGCCCCTGATCCTCAAGATAAGTTACCACCCACGGCACTGGCTGCTGCAGCACTACCCCCGCACCAAAAGCAACTTCGTACTAGCGACGTTGCTTCCCTTTCTCACTGAGCGACGGCTGCTTGGGCGCCAAAGGGGACCTCCTGAGCATCGCGACTCAGGGGCTCTTACCGGACCTCGGGTCGCTCACCTCCTGGCCTTGACCACGGCATCGCGACCTGGCATACCAGCGACGGCTGACGCCGCCTTGGGACTGGGACCTGTTGACGTAGAGCACCAAGCCCTCGTGAGGTGCGAAAGGGAAGGCTGAACTATAACGGAGTTGGCAACTCGCACGGATCCACGTCAAAAGGTTATACATATTAACAAACGGGACTACAGACACCTTACAAGCCCCCACGAGGCGCATTCTGATTCCTCGCAGGGAACGAATCCTAAGGGATGCTAACTACATGAGCTACTGTGGGAGACGCCATCATCAATAGTGGGCCGTCAGGCACCGGCGCCAACTCCATCCAGATCAGGGTTGGCGACGGCCTGACGCGTCCGCCCTGCTCCTGGAGCGGCGACGACTCGGGGGCTCGTAGCTGTCGTCGCTCGTCTCCGGAGTCGCGAAGCCTTCGCTGGAATCGCTGGACCCTCGGGCGCCTCTGCCCAGGGGGCGGTCGACAGGCCTAGCCCTCACCAGGGCGAGGTCCTGGCCACCTCTCCCACGGCAGCACTCCAGCCGGCGCCCGATCGCATCGAAGACCTTGAAGAACATCACCGCCGCGCCATCGTACTCCAGGTGGACCGCGAAGACGCCTCTTTCCCTGCAGACCCGGGCGATCTCCCTCCAGCCACGGGACATGTAGAGCGCGCGCGGGGCAGCGACGACGACCTCGGCCTCGGTCGCGGGAGCGCTGCAGTCGGCGTGCTGCAGCTGGAGCTCCAGGGGCCCTCCTGGAGGAACGATGGAGGCGGAGAAGGGAGGAAGACGGACCCAGGACTGAAGGGGAGTGACGACGTGGAGCACGAACTCACGAGAGGAGCCCTCTGCATGGACTCCAGGAGGAACCACCCACGCCTTCGTAGCCCGACGGCGCCGATGACGGCGCTGACCGCGGGGATCAGCATCAACACCTCCGGGGCCCTCGACGTGGGCGTACAAAGGCAGCGGGAACCTCGGCGGAGCCCGCTCGCCCCAGGGCCTCGCCGCTGCCGGATGGTCCTCTTCGTCCCGGCTGCAATGGGCGAGTCGCTTCTTCGGCAGGAGAGGGTCTGGCCCTTCTCGAGGAGCCTTTCCCTTCTCCGCTGTAGAGAACCGGCGAATCGGAGCCATCGCACGAAGACGGTGCAAGAACTGAGGTGAAGGAGAGAGCAAGAAGAGATGGACTGGACGGGCACGCGCGGTGCCGTACTTATTGCCGGCGAAGGCCAACCGCCGGTCTCCACGATCACAGGTAATCATAACACGTTCTGCATGCAGGGACTTGTCCGACTCGCATGATCACCAAGGCGTCGTGGGGAAGCGGAGACGCCACGTCCAATCAACCGCCATTCGGCGTCCAAGGCCGCAGGCTGTTAGGGCCCGCGGTGCTTCGCCCTTGCCCTTTCGCCTCTCGGCACGGCCAAGTCCATGCGCGCCTTGGGCCCGGGGGCTACTATCGGTGTTCTGGGAACGGGGGTCCCCAGACTTGCCTGCCTGCGGCCTACGGCGTGGCTCAAGTGGGGGCCCAGCGCGGCCCATCTTCATCAACACGAGGCTCAAGACCCTTGCGAGGGGCCAAGCCTCGCGAGGCGGACGACACGACGCATCCTCAGGCACAGCCTCCTCAGGCTGGCTCGCGAGGAGGCGGAGAGTTCAAGGCGGGGTACCTCGCGAGGTGCCCATGACGCAATCCATGACGACTCAAGGCACCAGGCGGGTGCCAACGCGCGCAACGTCCTTCTTTCCTCTTTGGTGCAAAGGGGACAAGCATATCCGCGGAGTACCGAGGCATCAGGCAAAGGTTGCCAGTTCGGTGCAACGAGACCAAGACCAGGAGGACTACGAGATGGAGGTCACCATGGAGCCCAGCCCGGCGTCACCACCAGAGCCTTTGGCAGGCGAAGACTGCTTTTGTCAGGATAGACGTACTCGCTGTCCCCCTTCAAATTAGCCCGCCATTGTTGGATCCCTTCCCGCTCAATATTTGGGAAGAGGACCAGGGCCTCTATAAATAGGACTAGCCACCCACATAGCAAGGGGTTCGGTTCATCGGTTCGGGTTTTGGAGAGAAAGAGAGAGAGAGAGAGAGAAAGGTGATTGAGCTCCTCCAGTAGTTCGTCACCCCAGCCAAGAACAGACCCTCGCGAGGCTGTTCTTCCTTGTATTGTTCATCCTCACCCGCCCCAGGAGGCAATCCACAAACCACACACTGGAGTAGGGTATTACACCACAATGGTGGCCCGAACCAGTATAAATCTTGTGTCTTTCGTGCAGTTCTTTTAGTAGTTTAGATCCCATCGAGACGGAGGGGTTGAAGGCGAGGTTTCCGCACGCACCCCAGCGTTCGAACCTTAAGGGTCTGCCGGAACCCGAAATCCGACAGGGTCATCCTTCGTTGTTCCATCGCCATCTCCTTCTTTTGGGGTGTCCACCATGTATATGTCATATGACGAGGTGGCTTTCCAGGGCCCAATAGGCGCTGGCTCTTTATCGTCTCCTGCATCGGCGTCCATACCGTCGATGTCTTCGGAGTCGAAGTCGAGCATGTCGGTTAAATCATCAACAGTGGCTACAAAGTGGGTGGTGGGTGGGCTTTGAATTTCTTCATCGTCCGTATCCCACCCTTGCTGACCGTAGTCCGGCCAGGGCTCTCCTGATAAAGAGAGAGACTTTAGTGTCTTCAGAATATCGCTGAAAGGCGAGTGCTGAAAGATGTCCGCGGCAGTAAACTCCATGATCGGCGCCCAATCGGATTCAATCGGCAGGGGCGTGGAGGGTTCGGAGTCCGGAGAGGAGTCCGGCTCCTTGGAGTCACGAGTCTCGCGGAGTGCGGGGCTGGTGTTCGGCTTGATCGCAGTTGGGATCGCAGCCCCCAAGGCGGCGTCCAACCACCCATCCTCGATCGGCGCAGTTGGCTCCGAATTAAGGGTCGAAGCCGATGCGGGTGCGGCCTCAAGGGCACTGTTCGGCGGCAGAGCTAGATCATGCTCGTCGTGACAGTGCGGCACGCTCGGCAGTGGCTCGAATCCGTCGAAGATCAAGTCCCCGCAGATGTCAGCCGTGTAGTTTAAACCTCCAAATCTGATCTGATGGCCAGGGGCATAGCTTTCGATCTGCTCCAGATGGCCAAGTGAATTGGCCCACAGTGCGAAGCCGCCGAAGACGAAGATCTGTCCGGGGAGGAAGGTCTCACCTTGGACTGCATCACTATTGATGATCGTAGGAGCCATCAAGCCTAACAGCGACGACACAAAGGAACTCTCAATGAAAGCACCAATGTCGGTGTCAAAACCGGCGGATCTCGGGTAGGGGGTCCCGAACTATGCGTCTAGGCTGGATGGTAACAGGAGGCAAGGGACACGAAGTTTTTCCCAGGTTCGGGCCCTCTTTATGGAGGTAAAACCCTATGTCCTGCTTGATTAATATTGATGATATGGGTAGTACAAGAGTAGATCTACCACGAGATTGGAAAGGCTAAACCCTAGAAGCTAGCCTATGGTATGATTGTTGTTCTGTATGTTGTCCTACGGACTAAAACCCTCCGGTTTATATAGACACCGGAGAGGGTCAGGGTTACACAAAGTCAGTTACAATGGTAGGAGATCTACATATCCGTATCGCCAAGCTTGCCTTCCACGCCAAGGAAAGTCCCTTCCGGACACGGGACAAAGTCTTCAATCTTGTATCTTCATAGTCCAGGAGTCCGGCTGAAGGTATAGTCCGGCCATCTGGACACCCCCTAATCCAGGACTCCCTCAACACCTGTAGAGCATCTTTATAATCACCCAGTTACGTTGTGACGTTTGATAGCACACTAAGTGTTCCTCCGGTATTCGGGAGTTGCATAATATTATAGTCATAGGAACATGTATAAGTCATGAAGAAAGCAATAGTAATAAACTAAACGATCATAGTGCTAAGCTAACATACGGGTCTTGTCCATCACTTCATTCTCTAATGATGTGACCCCGTTCATCAAATGACAACACATGTCTATGGTCAGGAAACTTAACCATCTTTGATTAACAAGCTAGTCAAGTAGAGGCATACCAGGGACACTCTGTTTTTCTATGTATTCACACATGTACTAAGTTTCCGGTTAATACAATTCTAGCATGAATAATAAACATTTATCATGATATAAGGAAATATAAATAACAACTTTATTATTGCCTCTAGGGCATATTTCCTTTAGTCTCCCACTTGCACTAGAGTCAATAATCTAGTTCACATCGTCATGTGATTTCACACCAATAGTCCACATCTTTATGTGATTAGTTCACATCTCCATGTGACTAATACCAAAAGGGTTTACTAGAGTCAATAATCTTGTTCACATCGCTATGTGATTAACACCCAAAGAGTGATCATGTTTTGCTTGTAACATACCGATGACAAAGGAAACAACATATGTTGTCATAATGGTTCGACCGATAAAGATCTTCGTAGAATATGTGGGAGCCAAAATGAGCAGCCAGGTTCCGCTATTGGTTATTGACCGGAGAGGTGTCTCGGTCATGTCTACATAGTTCTCGAACCTGTAGGGTCCGCACGCTTAACATTTGATGACAATTTAATATTATATGAGTTATGTGATTTGGTGACCGAATGTTGTTTGGAGTCCCGGGTGAGATCACGGACATGACGAGGAGTCTCAAAATGGTCGAGATGTAAAGATTGATACATAGGATGATAGTATTCAAACACCGGAAGTGTTCCGCATAGTATCGGGTATTTATTGGAATACCCCGGGGGGGGGGGTCCGGAACCCCCGGGGGGAATAATGGGCCATATGGGCCATGATTGGGGAGCACACCAGCGCACAAGGGGTGGAGCGCCCCCAAGGAAGGAGGCCGAGTGGGAGAAGGGAAAGAGGGGATTCGGCCCCCTTTCCTTCTCTCCTCCCTCTTCCCTTTTATGCATCTTATTTTGCCTAGTAAGGTGGTAGCATTATAAGATGATCCCTTAACTAAAATTTCAAGGTATAAGTGTTCTCTCCGAGTATGCATCGTTGCGACAGTTCGTCGTGTTGAGACACCACGTGAGCATCGGGTGTGATAGACTCTACGTTCACATACAAACGGGTGCAAGACAGTTTTGCACATGCAGAATACTCGGGTTAAACTCGACGAGCCTGGCATGTATAGACATGGCCTCTGAACATTAGAGACCGAAAGTTCGAACATGAATCATATAGTAGATATGATCATCATAGAGATGTTCACCATTGATGACTACTCCATCTCACGTGATGATTGGACATGGTTTAGTTGATTTGGATCACATATCATTTAGATGACTCGAGGGACGTCTATCTAAGTGGGAGTTCTCAAGTAATTTGATTAATTGAACTTAATTTATCATGAACTTAGTCCTGATAGTTTTTGCATATCTATATATGTTGTAGATCAATAGCTCGCGATATAGCTCCTATATTTTTTTTATGTCCCTAGAGAAAAGTTGAAAGTTGAAAGATGATATAGCAATCAAAAATTCTTTTATGTATGATTAGTTATCTTTGCAAGTCTCTTCGAATTATCCGTTTGGTTTGGCCAACTAGATTGGTAGTTCTTGCCATGGGAGAAGTGCTTAGCTTTGGGTTCGATCTTGCGGTGTCCTTACCCAGTGACAGAAGGGGCAGCAAGGCACGTATTGTATCGTCGCCATCGAGGATAACAAGATGGGGTTTATTTCACATTGCATGAATTTATCTCTCTACATCATGTCATCTTGCTTAAGGCATTACTCTGTTTTTAACTTAATACTCTAGATGCATGCTGGATAGCGGTCGATGAGTGGAGTAATAGTAGTAGATGCAGAATCGTTTCGATCTACTTGTCACGGACGTGATGCCTATATACATGATCATGCCTAGATATTCTCATAGCTATGCTCAATTCTGTCAATTGCTCAACAGTAATTTGTTCACCCACCGTAGAATACTTATGCTCTTGAGATAAGCCACTAGTGAAACCTATGGCCCCCGGGTCTATTCTCATCATATCAATCTCCATCACTTTAATCTTGCTTTGCTTTTTTACTTTGCTTTTACTTTTTACTTTGCATCTTTATACCAAAAATATTATATCTATCAGATCTCACTCTCGTAAGTGACCGTGAAGGGATTGACAACCCCTAATCGCGTTGGTTGCGAGTAGCTATCGCTTTGTGCAGGTACGAGGGACTTGAGCGTGGCCTCCTACTGGATTGATACCTTGGTTCTCAAAAACTAAGGGAAATACTTACGCTACTCTACTACATCATCCCTTCCTCTTCACGGAAAACCAACGCAAGCTCAAGACGTAGAAAGAAGGATTTTTGGCATCGTTGCCGGGGAGTCTACACAAAAAGTCAACATACCAAGTACCCATCACAATCCCTATCTCTCGCATTACATTATTTGCCATTTGCCTCTCGTTTTCCTCTCCCCCCAATTCACCGTTGCCGTTTTATTCGCCCTCTCTCTCTCTATCCTCTCTCTCTGTTTGCCTCTTTTTGCCCGTTTGCTCTTGTTTGCTCGCGTGCTAGTTTGTTTGCTTGTCGTCATGGCTAGTCTCATATCTTCCCCATTGTCTCCCGAGAGTGAAGTTCTAAATTTTAAACAAAGGGAGGGAGAAAATCTAAAAGATGCTTGGTATAGAATTTGCAATGCTCAAAATAGATCTACCAGGAAGCAATCTACCTTAGTTCTTCTCTGCAATTTTTATGTAGGTGTTAATCCTTGGTATAGATATATCCTCGATACCATTACCGGAGGGAACTTCTTGGGTAGCCATACTTTTGATTCTTATAATGCTATGCTAAATTTATTTGGCTCACCACCTCTTTTGGTTAATGGAACCACGTTAACTTTGGAGCATGTTATGCAAAGACTTGAAATTATTGAAAATAAAGTTGCTACTATTGAATCAATTGAAAATCTAGATAAAAAGATCCACAATCAAGTTACTCAATATGGATCTAAGGTAGGAATGACTCTAAAAAATATTAATGAAAAGGGACCCATAGTTAATGAGAAGATAAACTTAGATTCTACTAGAATTGATAAACTTGATGGTATCATTACAAGTCAGGAACTGCTTTTTCTTCCGTAAAGAATACTCCCATAGTTAATGAGAAGATAAACTTAGATTCTACTAGAATTGATAAACTTGAGGCTATCATTACAACTCGGGAATCGCTTTTTCTTCCGTAAAGAATACTCCAAGTCCTCCTACTAAAATTGCCAAGCTTATGTATGTTCCTAAAAATAAGGGTGAATCATCTAGTAAGGAAACTGTAGATCTTAAATCTATAAGTATCCATCCTAATCTTTTTGCTATCATTAAGGAACCGATTGCTACAAATGAATTTTTAGATCTTGTGCCTAAAAGTTTGATAATCACTAGAAAGAAAGAAATTCCTAAGGGAAATAGATGCCTCATCGAAGAATTGCCTACCAAAGATGGCAATACCTAGATCTATCCTCGCTTTTATGCCTAGCTAGGGGCGTTAAACGATAGCACTTGTTGGGAGGCAACCCAATTTTATTTTTATTCCTTGATTTTTGCTCCTGCTTAGTAATAAATAAATTATTTATCCTCTGTTTTGGTTGTGTTTTTTTGTGTTTAATTAGTGTTTGTGCCAAGTAGAACCGTTGGGAAGACTTGGGGAAAGTCTTGTTGAACTTGCTGTAAAAAACAGAAACTTTAGCGCTCACGAGAACTGCTGTCATTTTTATTTGAAGATTGATATTTAGTTAATTATTTTTGAAGATGATTAATAGATAAATTCCTCACGTCCAGCAATTTATTTTAGAATTTTTGGGGTTCCAGATCTTGCGCTAGCTACAGATTACTACAGACTGTTCTGTTTTTGACAGATTCTGTTTTTCGTGTGTTGTTTGCTTATTTTGATGAATCTATGGCTAGTAAAATAGTTTATAATCCATAGAGAAGTTGGAATACAGTAGGTTTAACACCAATATAAATAAAGAATGAGTTCATTACAGTACCTTGAAGTGGTCTTTTGTTTTCTTTCGCTAACGGAGCTCACGAGTTTTCTATTTTGAGTTTTGTGTTGTGAAGTTTTCAAGTTTTGGGTGAATTCTTTTGATGGATCATGGAACAAGGAGTGGCAAGAGCCTAATCTTGGGGATGTACATGGCACCCCCAAGATAATCCAAGGAAACCAAAAAGTCAAAGCTTGGGGATGCCCCGGAAGGCATCCCCTCTTTCGTCCACTTCCATCGGTAATTTACTTGGAGCTATATTTTTATTCACCAACATGATATGTGTTTTTCTTGGAGCGTCTTGTATTATTTGTGTCTTTGTGTGTTAGTATGCCACAATCATCCTTGCTGTACACACCTTTTGAGAGAGCCATACATGAATTAAAATTTGATAGAATACTCTATGTGCTTCACTTATATCTTTTGAGCTAAGTAGTTTTGCTCTATGTGCTTCACTTATATCTTTTGAGCTAAGAAGTTTTACTCTATGTGCTTCACTTATATATTTTGAGCTAAGTAAGTTTGCTCTATGTGCTTCACTTATATCTTTTGAGTGTTATAATTTTGCTCTATGTGCTTCACTTAGATCTTTTAGAGCACGGTGGTGGATTTGTTTTTAAAGAAACTATTGATCTCTCATGCTTCACTTAAATTATTTTGAGAGTCTCTTAATAGCATGGTAATTTGCTTAATAATATGCTTGGTATTCAAGATTTGTGAAACTTTCTTTTGAGTGTGTTGAATACGAAGAAAATATTGAAACATGATAATTGTTTTGAGATATGGAGGTGATAATATTAAAGTCATGCTAGTTGAGTAGTTGTGAATTTAAAGAATGCTTGTGTTAAAGTTTGTGATTCCCGTAGCATGCACGTATGGTGAACCGCTATGTGATGAAGTCGGAGCATGATTTATTTATTGATTGTCTTCCTTATGAGTGGTGGTCGGGGACGAGCAATGGTCTTTTCCTACCAATCTATCCCGCTAGGAGCATGCGCGTAATACTTTGCTATGATAACTTCTAGATTTTTGCAATACGTATATGAGTTCTTTATGACTAATGTTGAGTCCATGGATTATGCGCACTCTCACCCTTCCACCTTTGCTAGCCTCTCTAATACCGCGCACCTTTCGCCGGTATCATACACCTACCATATACCTTCCTCAAAACAGCCACCATACCTACCTATTATGGCATTTCCATAGCCATTCCGAGATATATTGCCATGCAACTTTCCACCATCTAGTTCATCATGACATATTCATCATTGTCATATTGCTTAGCATGATCATGTAGTTGACATAGTATTTGTGGCAAAGCCACCGTTCATAATTTTTTTCATACTTTTCACTCTTGATTCATTGCATATCCCGGTACACCGCCGCAGGCATCCATATAGAGTCATACTTTGTTTTAGAATTGAGTTGTAATCATTGAGTTGTAAATAAATAAAAGTGTGATGATCATCATTCAATAGAGCATTGTCCCAAATAAAAAGGAGAAAGGACAAAGAAAAAAAAGAAGGCCCAGAAAAAAGAAAATAAATGAAAAGGGACAATGCTACTATCCTTTTTCCACACTTGTGCTTCAAAGTAGCACCATGATATAGCGAGTCTCCTATATTGTGCTTCAAAGTAGCAGCATGTTCTTCATATAGAGAGTCTCATATGTTGTCACTTTCATATACTTGTGGGAATTTTTCATTATAGAACTTGGCTTGTATATTCCAATGATGGGCTTCCTCAAAATTGCCCTAGGTCTTCGTGAGCAAGCAAGTTGGATGCACATCCACTTAGTTTCTTTTGTTGAGCTTTCATACATTTATAGCTCTAGTGCATCCGTTGCATGGCAATCCCTAACTCACTCACATTGATATCTATTTATGGGCATCTCCATAGCCCGTTGATACGCCTAGTTGATGTGAGACTATCTTCCCCTCCTTTTTGTCTTCTCCACAACCACCCTTCTATTCCACCTATAGTGCTATATCCATGGCTCACGCTCATGTATTGCGTGAAGATTGAAAAAGTTTTAAAAAAGTTAAAGTATGAAACAATTGCTTGGCTTGTCATCGGGGTTGTGCATGGTTTAAATACTTTGTGTGGTGAAGATGGAGCATAGCCAGACTATATGATTTTGTAGGGATAACTTTCTTTGGCCATGTTATTTTGAGAAGACATAATTGCTTTCTTAGTATGCTTGAAGTATTATTATTTTTGTGTCAATATAAACTTTTGTCTTGAATCTTTCTAATCTGAATATTCATACCACAATTAAGAAGATTTGCATTGAAATTATGCCAAGTAGCACTCCGCATCAAAAATTCTCTTTTTATCATTTACCTACTTGAGGACGAGCAGGAATTAAGCTTGGGGATGCCTGATACGTCTCCAACGTATCTATAATTTTTGATTGCTCCATGCTATATTATCTACTGTTTTGGACTATATTGGGCTTTATTTTCCACTTTTATATTATTTTTTGGACTAACCTATTAACCGGAGGCCCAGCCCAGAATTGCTGTTTTTTTGCCTATTTTAGTGTTTCGGATAAACAGAATATCAAACGGAGTCCAAATGGAATAAAATCTTCGGGAACGTGATTTTCTCACCGAACGTGATCCAGGAGACTTGGACCCTACTCCAGGGGGTCAAAGAGGAGGTCACGAGGGTGGTGGCCGCCCCCCCTAGGGCGCGCCCCCTGCCTCGTGGGCCCCTCGGTGCTCCACCGACGTACTTCTTCCTCCTATATATACGCACGTGCCCCCAAAAGATCAGAACAGGAGCAAAAAATCTAATTCCACTGCCGCAACTTTCTATATCCACGAGATCCCATCTTGGGGCCTGTTCCGGAGCTCTGCCGGAAGAGGGCCGTCATCATGGAGGGCTTCTACATCATCCTAGCCCCTCCGATGAAGTGTGAGTAGTTTACCTCAGACCTTCGGGTCTATAGTTAGTAGCTAGATGGCTTCTTCTCTCTCTTTGAATCTCAATACAAAGTCCCCCCCTCTCTTGTGGAGATCTATTCGATGTAATCTTCTTTTTGCGGTGTGTTTGTTGAGATCGATGAATTGTGGGTTTATGATCCAGTCTATCTATGAATAATATTTGAATTTTCTCTGAATTCTTTTATGTATGATTGGTTATCTTTTCAAGTCTCTTCGAATTATCCATTTGGTTTGGCCAACTAGATTGGTAGTTCTTGCCATGGGAGAAGTGCTTAGCTTTGGGTTCGATCTTGCGGTGTCCTTACCCAGTGACAGAAGGGGCAGCAAGGCACGTATTGCATCGTTGCCATCGAGGATAACAAGATGGGGTTTATTTCACATTGCATGAATTTATCTCTCTACATCATGTCATCTTGCTTAAGGCATTACTCTGTTTTTAACTTTATACTCTAGATGCATGCTGGATAGCGGTCGATGAGTGGAGTAATAGTAGTAGATGCAGAATCATTTCGATCTACTTGAAAGTGCAACTATCCCTAGGTGGTTTTGGTAATTCATAACAAGATATAGCTCATTGAGCTA
Organism: Triticum monococcum; assembly: GCA_034509565.1. Taxonomy (NCBI): domain Eukaryota; kingdom Viridiplantae; phylum Streptophyta; class Magnoliopsida; order Poales; family Poaceae; genus Triticum; species Triticum monococcum. Next base: position 56,441,594 of record CM067843.1, on the reverse strand, counting down.
ATGCTATTTCATGATGATTATTTCAGGAAAGCTCAATGATTGGCATGGCATGGATGTGAAAGTGGAACCCTCAAAATGCTAAGGACAAAGAATTGGCTCAAGCTCAAAAGTTCAAGACTCTTCATTTTATATTTTAGTGATCCAAGATCACATTGAGTCTTTAGGAAAAGCCAATACTATCAAGGAGGGATGAGGTGTTGCTTAATGAGCCTCTTGCTTTATGTGCTTGGTGATATGCTCCAAAATCCTCAACCACTTTTCCATAGCCACAAATGACCTAAACCCTAAGCCAAACTCGGTCATACCGATTCTTTCAATCCGGCGCCGCCGAGTTTCACTTGTCATTTGCCACTGCCAAACCCTAGCAATTCGGTCCTATCGATAAGGATCTCGGTCTCACCGAGATGGGATTGCAAACTCTCTGTTTCCCTTTCGTAACTTTTCGGTCTCACCGAAAGAGCGAATCGGTCCCACCGAGATTGCAATGTAAACTCTATGTTTCCTTCTTGTAACTTTTCGGTCTCACCGAAAGAGCGAGTCGGTCCCACAGAGTTTGCCTGACCAACTCTCTGGTTAGCTTATTGCCAAACTCGGTCTCACCGAGTTTGTGCAATCGGTCTCACCGAGATTACGTTATGCCCAAACCCTATCCGAATCGGTCCTACCGAGTTGCATGTCAGTCCCACCGAAATTCCTAACGGTCACTAGGTTTAGTATTTCGGTCCGACCGAGTTTGTTTATTCGGTCCCACCGAGATTGGTAAATTGTGTGTAACGGTTGGATTTTGTGTGGAGGCTATATATACCCCTCCACCTCCTCTTCACTCGTGGAGAGAGCCATCAGAACACATACACCATTCCAACTCATATGTTCTGAGAGAGAACCACCTACTCATGTGTTGAGACCAAGATATTCCATTCCTACCATATGAATCTTGATCTCTAGCCTTCCCCAAGTTGCTTTCCACTCAAATCTTGTTTCCATCAGATCCAAATCCTATGAGAGAGAGTTGAGTGTTGGGGAGACTATCATTTGAAGCACAAGAGCAAGGAGTTCATCATCAACACACCGTTTGTTACTTCTTGGAGAGTGGTGTCTCCTAGATTGGCTAGGTGTCACTTGGGAGCCTCCGACAAGATTGTGGAGTTGAACCAAGGAGTTTGTAAGGGCAAGGAGATCGCCTACTTCTTGAAGATCTACCGCTAGTGAGGCAAGTCCTTCGTGGGCGATGGCCATGGTGGGATAGACAAGGTTGCTTCTTCGTGGACCCTTCGTGGACTCGCGCAACCGTTACCCTTTGTGGGTTGAAGTCTCCATCAACGTGGATGTAGGATAGAACCACCTATCCGAACCACGGGAAAAACATCCGTGTCTCCAATTGCGTTTGAATCCTCAAAACCCTTCCCTTTATATTCTTGCAAGTTGCATGCTTTACTTTCCGCTGCCAATATACTCTTTGCATGCTTGCTTGAATTGTGTGATGATTGCTTGACTTGTCCTAAGATAGTTAAAATCTGCCAAGAACTAAAATTGGGAAAAGGTTAAGTTTTTATTTGGTCAAGTAGTCTAATCACCCCCCTCTAGACATACTTTCGATCCTACAAGTGGTATCAGAGCTTTGGTCTCCATTTGCCTTGATCTCCATAGCTTTTGGTGGTCATAGCCTTGGTTTCCCAACCTAGGAGAGTATGGCATGTAGCGAGGGAAATTATCACCGTAGAGGTCCTTACTTTGATGGTACTAATTTTGCTAGTTGGAAGCATAAAATGAAAATGCATATTCTTGGACATAACCCCGCCGTATGGGCTATTGTTTGTGTTGGTTTGCAAGGTGAGTTCTTTGATGGGAGAGAACCAAACCGTGAAGCTACCGCGGATGAGTTGAAGATGTTGCAATACAATGCTCAAGCTTGTGATATTCTCTTCAACGGATTGTGCCCCGAAGAATGCAACAAAATCAGCCGTCTTGAGAATGCAAAGGAAATTTGGGACACTTTGATTGATATGCACGAAGGTACCGACTCCGTCAAGGAATCCAAGTTGGATGTGCTCCAAAGTCAACTTGACAAGTTCAAGATGAAGGATGGTGAAGGTGTCGCCGAAATGTACTCTAGGCTTGCTCTCATCACAAATGAGATTGCCGGCTTAGGAAGTGAAGAGATGACTGATAGATTCATCATCAAGAAGATCCTAAGAGCCTTGGATGGGAAATATGATACCGTGTGCACATTGATTCAAATGATGCCCAATTACAAAGATCTCAAACCAACGGAAGTGATTGGAAGGATTGTTGCTCATGAGATGTCACTCAAGGATAAAGAGGAACTTCACAACAAATCAAGTGGTGCCTACAAAGCCTCATGTGAAGTCCCCACATCATCAAGCGAGAAACAAAACTTCAATGAAGAATTGAGCTTAATGGTGAAGAACTTCAACAAGTTCTACAAGAGTAGAAGCAAAGATAGAAGCTTCAAGTCAAGGTCCTACAATGACAAAAGATCTTCTAGTCGAGAGCGAAACTGCTATAATTGTGGAAGACCCGGACACTATTCCCACTACACCACAACACCACATCCCCAACAAACAGGTTGGTCGGAAAAACAGCGTCTGCCGACACACAGTCGGTCGGGAAAAAGTATTGCCGACCGACAGCGTCTGTTGGGGTAAGTCCAGACGGGAAAACCTTTTCCCGACCGACATGTCTTTCCCGACCGACAGTTGGATGCCTATAAACCGAATTGCCGACCGACTTCCTGATGGCCTACCCCGGAATCTTTCCCGACCGATTCTCGGCTGGTGTTGCTGTTGAAGCTTTCCCGACCGACCGTTTGACGGTACAGTCTTTGCCGACCGACTTTCTGCTGCCCCTATCCTGAACCTTTCCCGACCAACAATGCGATGGTGTCTTTTTTGCCGACCAACTTTCCGTTGGTCCTAACAATAGGATGCTGTTTTGTTTTGCCGACCAACAATTTGACAGCATTTTGCTGCCTTACAATACAATGTCAATCAAAATCAAGTTGCATATCTCATTACAATATGATATTAGTCAAGTTACAGTAACTTGCATGTACTCCGAAAATATTAAATCATGACCAAAGAAGGATAACATATTAATTACTTCTCACAAGTAAAGGAAACATTTATGGTTCAACGACCGAATCACCCAACAGGTTTACAAAATGATAGATGCATCTCCGATATTCATTGTTTGCTCCATTACACAAAATACCCAGGTGACAAAATGAGACCTAAAAGACGCATTGTTTTTGCTCCATTACAGAAATCTCTAGCTGATGCAAACCGACATCTTCCTGGTTCCTTCCTACTCCTTTTGTATGTCTTTCCTACAAAGGAAAAAAATGTCATGGTGAGCATGCATTTAGAGACAATGGCAAAAACAATAATTGTATAAAGCATCTATGGCAATTGGCAATAAAAAACTATGGGATTTTAGTGTTACAAAAAATAGCTCAAGTTCAGAACAATGCCACAACATGTGTTAATTAGATCTTTGCTGTGTTGGACATCATAAAGCCTCGATGCAACGTGACCATGAAGTATATTTCAGGAAATATGAGCAATATAGAGGTGTACTCGGAGCAACACAAGGCAACATAATATAGAGGTGTACTCACTGTGATAACAGAACTATCAATACTAAAAAGCAGATTTCTATTGTGGACATGGCAGTACTAGAAACTAAGAATGTTGCCTTGAAACATAATATTTTGAAGGCCCACACACTTTTTTTCAAGTTCCTATATGCACAGACTTCCAAAGAATGTATCCTTTCAAAAATACATTTGGGCTATATTTTCAACCCAGCTTTACTACACAAAAGTACTCTATACAACCACAAATCGCAGAAATTATATCCTGTGAAAAAAATGTGCCCAGCCATTCACCCAAGCACTATGGCCCAGAGATGGGCTCCTTCTAGCCAGCCCAAGATGGCAACCAGCAGGCCTTGAGCGCCCCAGCTGGGCTGCCAGCTCAACCAGGGGCTGGGAGAAGCTGGCGACGCTCCAGAACATTTCACCTTCGCCACGTGAAGCAAGAAGCGTGGTAAACCAGATTTGGGAAATGAGGCATGTGGCAAGTAGAACTTACCAAAGCCAACTTGAGCCACACAACACAGGAATTGCTCGGGTCTATGTACCAATTTAAGACTACAACTCTTGTAAACAATAGCATGGACATAAGAGCAACTCTGGTTAAGTTCATTTCGCTCCCTGGGTTTGTAGCTCAAAAAATAAATACTAGCTCATGATTCAAATATACCTTAGCGGCGAGACGAGGAACATGCCCCAGGTTTGTAGGGTTTCATCTAGCAAAGTGATCATGAGTCAGTATCACACATCAAACAATTCGAGATAAGTGGACAAAACACACAATGTTGGTGATTACCTTGCTAGACGGCCATGCGATGGACCTTGTGACAGCATCAGTGATAATTTGTAAACCTTCATCTTCAAAAGGGAAAGTAGCATCCATTTTGATCGCAACATTGACAAGAACCTCATAAGTTCCTGGTCCAAGGGGCTCTCCGCCCACAATAGTGTCTGGGTTAACTGAGATAATTGTTGCCTTAGCAACAGGAGTTTCAGGACCAGTCCATGCATATAGAAGCACATCCATACCAATCTGAATCAATGATTATTTTAGAAACATGAAACAAAATAAAATTTCAACATATAGGTAAGGATGAGAAGATTACAAGGCTTTCATCTTCATAGGCTGATGAGTTTCTTGAAGGGGGCTTTGCAACAACTCTTCTATGAACAAAGGGCTCTTCATCATCCCGTTCATCATCTTCTTCACCATCATTATTATCCTCAGCTTCAGCTCTTGAGTTCTATCAAACAGAAATAGAGTTAGTGCATGGAAGATGGATTATTGATGCAATGAAAAGATGTGGAAATAGTTCATTACTTGTCGAGAATTGGAACCGTGCTGCAAGCTAGGAGTTTCCAGATTATGCCCTCCTTGTGAAGCTAACATCAATTCCATTCGGTTCATCCGTTCCTGCATTTCTAGCACATGCCCCTCCAGCATGTTAAAGCGATTTTCAGCTTCTCGACACCCTTCCATTTCAACTAGAACTCTTGTGCTCAATTTACCCCGTGTACCCGGTGTGCCCAAATCTTGAGGTGTTGGCCCTAGACCTAACACACGAACACGACCCCTCGGCTCCTTCATTCCACATACACGTGCAAATAGATCACCTTCTTTAATGTTTTTTTCCTTCCATTCGGGGTGTTGTTCACCTTTCTCTATGAGTTCTTTCTGCAAAATGATATGTACTTGCTATGTAAATTCTACTTGTATAATTTCTGTCTAATACTGAAAAAACATGGCAAAAGGGACTCACAATTGTTGCTGCTGCCTGCGGCACATAACTCCCTTTCCTTTCCCCTTTCTTGCATGTATGTGTTTCGATATAAACTTCATCTCTTCGAGGATCATGCCCAAGTTTGACGGCCTACAATCATTTATTTATTTCACTATGCATTAGTCACTAAAACACAGTGGCGTATCTTTTTAATTGGAGTAATTGCGTTTACCATTTCATTGGCAACACGGGCATGACTCTTGCTGCCAGATGTATGAGGCACTGCATTGGCACGATTCTTTTTGGCGATAGCACTACGAGACTACAAGAGAAGTAAAGGAGATTTATCACATGTATTGTTTGCTGCCATATGTATGGTGTATATTTGTTTATCTATGTCTAGCAGGACGACTACAGTTTTGATTCAGCAGGATGACTTACTTCAAATGCCGAAGATCTCCAATAAGTAATAAGGGTCTTCCAATCAGCTTCACTAATTCTGCTATCACGTCTTTTCATAAGTTGTGCATCAGTCAGTGCAGCATCAAACTTGTACCTCTTTAAATCTGACTTCCAATCCTTCAATTTTATGTGTGAAGTGTTGAGAACAAAGCTCAAGGCGGTTGAGTCGAGCTCATAAAATGCCTATTAAAATGAGAGAAAGCAGAATACTCGGTTAGATAGCATTAAAAAAGAGTAAGTTATAAATTATGCTCATTTATACCTTCAAGGTCTCCCACACTAACAATTTTTTGTCTACATCAACATCTCGCCAATCTAACTCTACAGGTGGTATATGCTTCCTCACCAAAGTACCAATGAAATTGGCAAATTCAGTTGCATCTGGCCCAACAGGCTGGCCATTCCCATTAAGTGGAATATGGATTTTGGGTTGATTCAGCCTTGCATATATGTTAGCCTCTCGAGTAATCTTTCTTCCACCTTTCTTTTGACTACATTCATCACCAAGCTCACAAGTAATCTCTTCATGCAAGAAAATGAACATAGTCATACAACAATTCTAGCAAGTGACATTAGGCTACAATATGAGCAAGTATAACCCACTACAAATACCTTTGGAAGGCTGATGCTCAGGATCTACATGATCTTGATCTTTTGATACCCTAGACCTCAAAACACGTCCTTCATTCGCGCTTATAGGTGCGCTGGAGGGTGCCTGCATAGATATATAGTTTAGTGTTGCAAGCTACATTTGATTCCTTCAGGTAGAACATCTTCAGGGCTACATACCTTTCTTTTCTTTTTGGGGGCTTGGTTCGCTTCCATATCTTCCTGCATAGAAGCTCTTGTTGCTCGTACCGCTGCTAGCCGTTTATCATTCTGTTCAATGGTCTTGCTTCTCAGTAGTTCATACTCTACCGCTTTCAGTTGTTCCTCCGTGACCCCGCCATCTTTAGCTCTTCCGTTTGCGCTTGCCATTTTTCCTCCTGCAAAAGACACACTATGTGAGTACATTGTTGAAAATACAAAACATTAGAGGATCATACACAACACTTACTTTTTTCAGTATCACTTGCTTTAAGAACTAGTCCATCTATATCTGTCCTAGCAGAACCAATGCATCCATCCGCAACACTCACACGTATAGCAGTACATGGATCAGGCAACGTCACACGTAAAACATTACCATTGTCATCTTTAGATTCTTCTATGTCATATAATGATGGAACAACAACAATAGACCACTCAGCATCAATGGGATCTTCAACATAGTAAACTTGAGTTGCTTGTGTGGCTAATATGAAGGGATCGTCTGATATTTTCTCACCGGTATTGAACAAATGCTTGAAATTCACAGAAGTGATTCCAAACTGATCAGTTTGCACCCATTCATCTTCTACACGATTATCAACCCAGTCACACTTGAACAACACTACTTTCCCTTCATGTTGATAATTCAACTTAAGAATTTCCTTTATAATGCCATAATAGGTCTTGTTTCTTACACTAATATTGTCACCTTTTCCTTTTGCAAAGGATGTGGTTTGTGCAACAAGAGCTACTCCACTACTCTGAAATGACTGGCCCTCATCATATGATTGTGTATGAAGTCTGTCCCATTTATAGTGTAGCTACTATACTTCATAGCAACCAAGTTTGGCTCTTTAGCTAATATTTTTATCTCATGAGGTGCTTCATCGCCCATTTCTGCCACCTGTGATTATGAAATGCTATTGTTACTCTACAATGGGATGGAATTATATGTCTTATAGGTTGACAGTCAAATGCCCACTTACGTGCAATTTAAACCACTCATGAAAGGTCTCGTAATGCACACGCTTGACTTCTCGATGACTTCGAACACCAATAGAAGAAAGGTAATCCATATGTTTGCTGCATATAGGTTATATTTATTAATTGACAAGGAGGAGAGAAATAACCTAATAGCAATACATAGTAGGGATATCTTACTCTAGGTATGGTTCTATGTTGTCATAATTGAACAAGACGTATCTGTGGGCTTGCAGCCAAGTTTTGTTATCTAACATCACCATGCACTTGCCAGCCAGCCCTCGACCAATGTTGTGGAAGAAAGGAGTTGTATCATCAACTTCCATATCCAAATGCCCATCATTCCTAGCTCGATTCAACCGACTCTCATCATCCAAATAGTGTGAGCAAAATGTCAAGCTCTCATCAAACAAATAGCCCTCTGCAATTGATCCTTCCACATGACTTCTGGTGTGGACATGTCCCTTGAGCTTTCCTATATACCTCTCTACAGCCCACATGCTGCGAAAATGTACTGGACCAGCTATCATTGCTTGTGCTGGAAGATGAACCATCAAATGCACCATAATATCGAAAAATGATGGGAGGAATATGGCCTCAAGAAGGCTCAAGGTCTCAGCTATTTCATCCTGCAACCTTTGCATGTCACTTATGCGAATAACTTGTGAGTACATTCGCTTGAAAAATCTGCTCACACGAATCAGTACCGCACTCACTCTTTCTGGTAATGTTCTTCTCACTGCAAGTGACAGCAAGTCTTGAAAAAGGACATGGTTGTCATGGCTCTTTAGCCCAGTTATCTTTTTCTCCTTAACATGCACATTACGGCATATGTCAGATGCATAACCATTAGGAAACATGGCATTTTTAAAGACTTTGCAAAATGTCCTCTGCTGATCAGATTCCATTGTGTAAGGTGCCGGAGGAAAAAAAACTTCATCATCATCAAGATCAATAGGTTGAAGATCCTTTCTAATATTGAGTGCTTGAAGGTCACATCGAGAATTAATATTATCCTTGGTTTTTCCATTGACTGCCAACAAAGTGTTAACTATGTTCTCACACACATTTTTTTCTATGTGCATGATATCAAAGTTATGATGCATCTTCAAATCCTTCCAATATGGTAGTTTAAACCAAATAGACTTTCTTTTCCAAATGATCAGCGGATCCCCTTTCTTGCGTTTCTTAGTTCTAGGCTTCTTCGTTATAGGATCCTTCCCAAACTTGGTTTGCATATTTTCTGTCAGCTCTAAGATTTGCCTACCGGAAAGTGGAACGGGTGCTGTCCCACGTTCTATGTCACCAAATGTGTGTGTATCATACCTCAAGGGGTGATCTGCACGTAAGAACCTACGATGACCCATATAGCAAGTCTTGCTACCATTTTTTAGCCTAAGAGAACATAATTGAGAGTGGCATTCAGGGCAAGCTCCTTCTCTAGAGGAAGCACAGGCAACCAAAGACCCAAGACCCGGTTTATCCGTAATTGTGCATATTATGGCAGCATGCAACTGAAAATACTCTCCGGTTGAAGCATCATAGGTCCTAACACCATCAAGAAACATATCTACCATATCATCAACTAGTGGCTCAAGATAGACATCAATATCACTACCAGGAGAATTTCTGCCAGGAATCAACAGTGATAGGATGAAATTTGATTGCTTCATAATTATCCAGGGTGGAAAGTTATAAGGAATCAATAATACTGGCCAAATGCTATAGCTGAGATTCATGGATATAAATGGATTAAAACCATCGGCACATACTACAAGCTTAAGATTTCTGTTGTCTTTTGCAAAATCTTTATTTTTTTCATCAAAATCTTTCCAAAGGAGGGAATCTTTAGGATGCCTAATCAAGCCATCTTGTGTGCGCTCTTCTGCATGCCATCTTGTGAGAGCCGCAGTTCTGGAACACACAAACAACCTTTGAAGCCTCTTCTTTATTGGGAAGTAACGAAGAACCTTCTTAGGAACCTTGTGGACACGTTTCCCATCTACACTCTTCCTTTCAGATTTCCATCTTGAAGCCTTACATTCTGGGCATGAATTGGCATTGGCATTGTTCTTCCAAAATAGAATGCAATCATTTTCACATGCATGGATATTAACATACCCATGTCCTATGCATTTGACTAGTTTTTTAGCTTCATTGGAGTTTTTGGGTATTGCGGACTGAGGGTAAGCATCTTTTAGTAGATCTAACAGCAGATCAAAACTTCTATCAGACCACCCTCCAAGAAGTTTGGTGTGAAGAAGTCTCACTAGGAAATGAAGCTTTGAGAAATTCTTACAGCCTGGATATAGCTCTTGTCTAGAATCAGCTTCAAGTTTGTGGAGAGATTCTAGAAAAGAATCATCCTGATCTAGCCCACAATCATCTTCAAGATCTCCCCCTTTATCCAAACCAGCAGCAAGGTCTCTTAGCAAATCAGATATATCATCGCCCTCATCCCTATCGTCACCCTCATCTAGATTTGGCGGAATGGAAGAAGAAGAGACACGTTCTCCATGAAACATCCACTGTTTGTAGCCATCTACAAATCCCTCGCATACCAGGTGCTCACGGACTTCAGACTCTTCTCTCCAGTATGAGTTCACACAGTTTTTGCAAGGACATAAGATTTTATTCTCGACCGATGATTTATTAAATGCAAAGCCTAGGAATTTGGCGAGCCCTTGTAAGTACTTCTCTGTATGCCTACATGCAAGTGTACATGTGTAGTGTGTTATATATAGTTTCAGCATCTAAGAAATTTAAAACATATATGCTGCGTTATACCTAGGCGCATCCATCCAACTTCTATCCATGCTAGCTAGCTTCACACTTGGTCACTACAAATACACACTAAATCCTGAACAGATAATATCACAACCAGAGAATGCAAGGAATTACTTGAAGTACTATAAATACAGTGGCTCGGAAAAGAAAGTAAGAATCATAGAACCAATTCAATGGTAGTACACATAGCAAAGGTAGATACCACCATAAATAAACAGACCAAAGATATGGTTGACTCACCAACTAGTGGAGGATGTCGTGACAATCACGGAAGGGGATTACTGCGCCGCTGCTGGAAGTTGAGTCGTTGGGAGCAAGAATCCTAATAACCAACTAGATTACACACTACAAAAATCAGTGCCAAACATAAGGAGGTATCTCTACATATTCATGGCATCCACACACATGGAGGGCCTCTAGACTTGAGTGGGGCAGAGTAACTCACTTGAGTGGATGCAGTAAGCACGTCGGTGGATGATCTCTTGAAGATGAGCTCCCACGGTGTAGCCTCCTGAAGGAAAAAATGCATAAGAGCCGAAGCCTAAGCAAAACCTTCAATTCATGTTCACACGCAACATTGGCTGGGCTATGCTAGGAACACACTAAGATAACAACTTCAATAAATCTTGGAGCCACATTTGTTACAAAATACCAACAAGATATTAAGCTCACCAATTTCGTAAATAATATCTGTTTGTTAGCCACTAACTCCTAATCTATCTACCATTTCAGTTATTCGCATAATTTTTGAATCAAACAGTGAGACTAAAAGCACTCCATCAACTAATCATATACTAAAAGAAAAATAAACAGTGGACACTCCACACACACCTTGTGCACTAAGGTGGTGTTTGGTTCAGGCAAATATGATGCTAGGTACAATCAAATACCACAAGCTGGTCACTAAGTACCAATGATTCTGCTACTCTTCTTCCTCTGCTCAATTGTACCAACAGTGGTTCTCTGTGCAACCTGCAACAAAAACAAAAGAGAGATGAAGTCAGGTCACATGTACAGAGAGATGAAAATCCACACCGCGTGAGGTCTCCCCGAGTTCAGATGCTAAACTTCCTTAAGAGGAAATACAAGAATCTAGCCCCGATGCTTATCTCACCAAGTCAGAGAAACCACTTCCTATGAAAGGTAAAACAGTAATGCCCTAGACTTATTCAGTATACAGAATTTTGTTTTAGCCCATGATGTTGAATATAAAATCTCTTACGAGATCATGCTGAACAACACTAAGGACAATGTAGAAACTTGCTAGACTTAATGAGTGATCCCTGCTCATTGAACCTGTAACAATTCAGGCATAAACCATGTAAAATGCATCTGTTCCTTCTTTTTTAATGTCAGGACAAACGTGTGTACTTACACAACTAACGGTAATGAAACATTGTTCTCAAATCATATGTGCAGATCCAGTTCGGCCTCCACATGAAGCTGCAGAATTAGTATCATCATTTCCTCAGAGTTGTCCCCGCCACATGCGTTCTTCGGAAGATCCCCGATGAGATTCTCGTTCCCCACTGCCAGAGCTCCAACATGCCTCTAGGAGAGAGAGAGAGAGAGAGAGAGAGAGAGAGAGAGGAGCTGTACCTCAGACGCACGCTGCCCCGATACAAGTTGAAGCAGCCACTCGCCGGTGGACAGGCAGGACGGAACTGCGCGGGGCGCCGATGGACGGGCAGGACGGCGCGGGGCGGCGTAGGGCGGCCAGGGAGGCACGGGACGGTGTGGGGCGGCGCAGGGCAGTCAGGACGGCGTGGGGCGGCGCGGCAGAGGCATGACGGCGCGAGGCGGTGCAGCAAAGGCAGGATGGCGCGGGGTTGGCAGGACGGCGCGGGGCTGGCAGGACGGCGCAGGGCGGGCAGGACGGCATAGCGGAGGTCGTGGGACGGCCTGGGGAACGACCGGCGGGAGGCATGGGGCGGCGGTGGAATGGCGTGGGGCGGCGGCGGTGGGATTTGGCAGCGGTGGAATGGCTGGGATGCTAGAGATTTGGCCCTTCGTGGGGATTCAAGTGATTTGGAAAAAAAACATTTCGCGGGCTGGGCCAGACTTCGCGCTAAAATTTGGCCGTTCGCGCGCGAGGCCCATTTAGCATCTGACTGTTGGTCGGGATTATTTGCCGACCGATGGTCCGTGGGCCATAAGGGAATTCCCGACCGACAGTTCAATGGTATATGTTTTATCATTCCCGACCGACGGTGCGTTACCGTAAAGAATTTTCCCGACCCACAATCTGTTAGAAACTTTCATGGCCAACTGTGGGTCGGCAATAGTGACTTTTTCCCAACACACAACGGTAGGGAATTCTGATGCATGGTGTAGTGTCCAATGAGTGTACGGCTCCCTACAAGAGAAGAGAAGATTCCCCAAAAGGAAGAAGCAAAGAATCACCACCAAGAGAGAGAAGGAGTAGAGATGATCGTTATGAACGGAGATACTCACAGAGAAGCAAGGATTCGGAAAGGAAGGAAAAATCATCAAGGAGCTACACAAAACGAAGACATCAAGCTCATGTTGGTGAATGGGTATCCGGCTCCGACTCCGACAGCCACTCCGAGAGAAGTTATCACTCCGACTCCGAAGATACTCAAGATGAAGGTGTTGCCGGTCTAGCACTTGTGTCAACCAACTCCTACGACATATTTGACTCACCAAATGAAGGAATTGGAAGATGCTTCATGGCCAAAGGTCCTAAGGTAACACACCCCGAGTATGTTGATTTTAATAGTGATGAAGATGACTTGTTAGGTGATGATGACTTGCTTGTTGACAACTCTAGTGACGAGTACTATGATGAAACATCAATTAATCATGCTAATCAAGATAAAACGAATGACAATGATAAGGAGAAGATTGAGGCTCTAACTAAAGAACTAAACACTCTTAAGTTAGCTCATGAAACTATCTTCGAAGATCATTGAGAACTTTTAAGAGCTCATGAGAAATTACGCCTTGAAAAGCTCAATCTTGAGCAAGAGCATGAGTTCTTAAAAGCAATCAATGATGATCTCCGCAAGAAAAGTTCTTCTTACATTGCCAAGCGTTTACTATTATCCAGTTACATGCCTCAAGTCAAGTCTAGTAACAAGAACAAAAAAGATTCTTCCTCTAGTAGTAACAATGATCATGCTAAATCCAATATTGTTGCTTCTAGTAGTTCTCTTGATTCCACTAATGATTCTCTTAGCCAAGTTACACTTGAGCAAGAAAATAGCTTATTGAAGGGGATTATAGAGAAAGGAGTGTACAAAAGCCTTGCCAGGAGTAAGCAATTCGGGGAAATTGTGCGCAAGCAAGGAATGCACCGGAAGAATCAAGGTGTTGGTTTTGAACGAAAGTTCAATGCCAATGAAGTTGAATGGGAAGAAGATCAATACCCCAAGACAAAGTTTGTTCCTCAACAAGAGAAGTCTGATACTTCTTTCAAGGGGACACAAGCTCAAGATGATCTTCCACCACAAGACTACAAGGAAAAAGGCAAGGACAAGCTTCAAGAGGAGATTGATGCATTTGAAGAAGCTCCTAAGACCTTAGTCAAGTGGATTCCCAAGACCACGTCAAGTTCCACTTCATCAAGTACGACTACAACTCCAAGGATTCCCATCAAGATGGTGTGGATCCAAAAGAAGAAGAACTATAGAGTTCTTGAGGGTGACTCTGCCAACATATTTCACTCTCATCATTTTGGCAAGAACAAGTGCAATCAACTTCCACATCATGCACTAGTTCAAGGAGTCACAAACCCTCTTGTTGGTAAGACAAGGGACAAGGTAACCTAAAGTTTTCATGGACATCATCTTGTGTATGCATCACTCTATGTCTATGGATATCCTTGTTTGTTCCTTATGGGACTAACCCATGTAGGTATTGAAAGTGCAATTCACTCAAATGGATAGCTCCAAGTGATCTACATCAACATTGAGCATCCACATCTTCAACATCTACATGAAGTCATCATCGACAAAACCCAAGGTTAGTTCATCCCTCTTAGGGGGGATATCACATCTAGGGGGAGCTTTACTCAAAAAAAACTTGAGCTAAAGCAACTCTAAATATGTGAATACAACAATGCTTTATGTAAAAGTGGTAACCCCACTTGAGCTTAAACAATGAGTATGACCTACGATCAAGTGTTCTCACTTGACTCCTAAGTCAATATACTCATATATAGATGACCTAGTCATCGCAAATTGCTTGATAGATGCTAGAATTGGTTGTGCATGCTTTGCCACATATTTCATTTGCCATCTTATTGTGTGAGCATGTTGGTAGCATATTTTACTCATTCGAGGACATCCACTTGTTGTTTTGATTGTTTGGCTTTATCTTCTTTTGCCAAGTGGATGGACAAGAATGCCTAAGAACCTCCTCTAGCTATCTATGCTTTTCTCGTCTCAAACTCTATTCATGCTGCATCACAAAATTTGATCAAGTCAGATTCGAACCACTCTGTGTGAGGAGCGCTCGGAGTCCCCGATTCGTCATAGACTTAAACTTCCAAAACCTCTTTGTGATTCTCGGTCTGACCGATACCATACTTTTGGTCCTACCGAGATCATTAAGTTTATCTATGTTTTCGATCTCGGTGCAACCGATTAGAACCACTCGGTCACACCGAGTTGCAATAACTGTATACAATTTTGCATCTCGGTGCCACCGAGTTGTTCCACTCGGTCACACCGACAGGGTTGGGATATATATAGTGACGGGCAAAATTTTGGAAATTTCTCCGAAACCTCTTCGCCCGCGCATAGCTCGCTCTGCCTCCTGGGTCTCCGGACCGTCCTCCTCGCCGCCAGCCGCCTCCAGTCGCTGGTCTCCGTCGCCGTCAACGGGAATTCTGCCCCGCCGTTGCCGCCGTAGCGAGTCTCCGCCGAACTAGGGTATGGACTCGATCTTTGTGCTATTCTCCAATCCGATTCCTAGCACATTGTGATCATCATGATTCTTGCCACGTTTGATAAACTCCTATCCAGTCAATGAACTCGTAGATTAGGCTTAATTCGAAAATTTTAGGGTTAGGTTTCCGCCGAAACCATCTCGGACCCACCGAGTTGAAAAACTCGGTCCCACCGATTTGGCTTATGCCATTGCACAAGTAAAACTCGGTCTGACCGAGAATTACTTATCGGTGTGACCGATTTTGGAACTCTGTGAAACCCTAGCAGTCTCGGTGCCACCGAACTATGACTCGGTCTGACCGAGTTCACTAGTTCTGGTGCCAAAACTGCTTCGGTGTCACCGAGTTTGAAAATTGGTAGATCCGAGATGATTTCAGTGGGAAACTAAAACTAAGTTTTTGAATTACTCTTTTGCAAAATCTCTGCACTTTGTGATGCTCATCCACTCTATCTCATCTATAATCTATTCACAGGGTCAGCAGTCAGAGTTTGCATCATGTCAGACCAAAGTGACAGCCAGAACCTCTTAGAGCAGCAAGTGGTGATGAGTGAGGGCACTAGTCCCTCCAGCTCTTCAGATGATGGCAGCAGGAGCACCCCCAGCAATCTGCCTAAGGCTGCCACTAGACAAAGGAAGAAGAGAACTTCTGATTCTGAAGATGAAGATTATGTGGCAGAGGAAGAGGCCACATCAAGGAGAGTTGAGCCAGCTCAAGGCACAAAGCCAGGGCTGAAAATCAAAAGGCCAGCAGGCAGGCAGCCCATGTCTAAGGTTAGAGCTTCAACTGTGAAGCCTGCACCCACAGAGCCAGTTGTTGCTGAGGGCAAAAAGAGGAAGGAAAGGGTCAAGAAGACTATAGCCAGAGTGCTTGGCAAGGCCTCCATCATGGTAGATGAGGAGGAAGAAGAAGAGGTTGCTGCACCAGCACCCAAGGCACCCAAACTTATGGGAGATGCCATAAGGTCAGGGGCAACTGCATCCAAGCCCAAGGAAGCACCCAAGGCTGCATCTAAGCCAAAGAGTGCACCAAAGAGAAACACAAGAAGCATTCCAGCCACTGAAAAGAACAAGGCCCCAGTGCCTGAAGCTGCAGAGGAAGAGAAAGAGAATGTCCTTAGAAAGCTCAAGCCCAAGATCCCAGACCACAACGATGCTCATCCTGTGGCTGAGGATATGAAGCTCAGGAGAGATTCAGGGCTGAGGAAGTGGAGAGAAGCAGATCCGTATGCTTCTAGGAGAAGGACTGCAGTTGACTACAGGTTTCACACCAAGGAGCAGCAGGATTTCTATGAGACAGTTTTGCTTGACAAGAAGCCAATAGTATGTGACATGAGATGGGTCGACTGGACCTACATGAAGGAAAATGAGGAACACTATCCTGGATTGTATGACAGCTTTAGTGCGTGTGGAGTTGCAGACTTTGTTGGGCAGAAGCTCACAAAGTGGAACGAGGAGCTAATCATGCAATTCTACTCCACAGCACATTTCTATCCAGATGGCAGGATTGTATGGATGTCAGAGGGTACGAGGTACCAGTCCATAGTTGCTGAATGGGCTCAGCTAATTCATGCCCCAGAGGAGCAAGCAGATGACTTGGACATTTATGCCAAGAAGAAGATGGACCACAACTCAATGTCCAACATGTACAAGGAGATTCCGAATGAAGCACTTGACACGTTCAAATTTGGCTCAGTGCACTATCTTCTGTCAGGACTGCCCACTATCAATTGGATACTGAGGCACACCCTATTGCCCAAGTCTGGAGATCACAAGATGATCAGAGGTCACGCGATCAATTTGCTTCATGTCTTTGACGTGCCTCAAAAATTCAAAGTCATGAGCCTCATAGTGGAAACAATCAAAAGGACTGCAGCAGATCAGAAGAGGAGTTGTGGGTATGCCCCACAGATTCAGGAGCTCATCAACTCAAAGATGGGCACGGGCACATAATTGTTGGATAAGGAACACCTGCCCATCCGTCCAGACTTCGAAGATAATCAAGTGATCATGACTGAGAATGAGCCATCATCTGCCCAAGAACAAGCCAAGAAGGAGATGGCGAAGAAGGAGAAAGCTGCCAGGATGCCTACTCAAGAGGAGGCATCTGAATATTTTCTGAAAACCAAACAAGAGCAGCTTGGTTACCTGATTGCATCCACCCTGCGGATTGAGCAAGGACTAGCCACCCTAACTCAGAACCAGGCAAGCTTAGAGAGGATCATGGAACAGAGGTTCTATGATTTGGACATCAAGGTGACAGAGATACAGACTGCCGTGGAGCAGCTCTAGGATGACATGAATGAGAGGAGAGGCAGGACTACGACTGATGCTTTTGCCAGGGTGCCACGAGGTCCGAGGTCGTCTGCAATGCCAGTTGCTGACACCAGAGCTACCACATCTGCGCCAGCCACAGCCTCAGTTCCACCAGCTCCAGCGTCCACTTTAGCCTCAACTCTGACCACGTCTACCGAAGGCTTCGTCCTTGGAGTGCTCTGGACTCCACCACCACCTGAAGATCAAGCCTGAGCGTCGACTTAGCACTATGCATTTTCTAGGAACTTTTTGGTAACTTGTTGCCAAAGGGGGAGAAAATGTATAGATCATAGGCTTCGAGAGAGAGTGTTGCTTTTATTCTCTCTTGTTTTATTTGGTGGTTTTTCGAACTTTATTTGCTTGTGTGTGAGATACTACGTCCTTATCTGTGAGACATCGATGATCATGTGTTTGATCATAAGCTACACTTAATGTTTGCTTAATGCTATTATTATTCTATCTATCTTATGTGATCACTCACTATTCTTAGTGATGAGTGCATGCATTTCAATCTTATCATTTTTGAGCGCTCCACCAAGATGTATGTGACATGGAAGAGTAACCCATGACTCTAACTCCTTGTGCATTTGCAGTCCAAAGCAAATTCTAAATATGCACAAATTTAGGGGGAGCTCTTACTTGCCACATACTTCTCAAAGCGACGATGTATTTCATGATTATTATAATTTGTCGAAGCTTTGATCTATATGTTGTCATCAATTACCAAAAAGGGGGAGATTGAAAGTGCAACTATCCATAGGTGGTTTTGGTAATTCATAAAAACATATAGCTCATCGAGCTTATGCTATTTCAAGATGATTATTTCAGGAAAGCTCAATGATTGGCATGGCATGGATGTGAAAGTGGAACCCTCAAAATGCTAAGGACAAAGAATTGGCTTAAGCTCAAAAGTTCAAGACTCTTCATTTTATATTTTAGTGATCCAAGATCACATTGAGTCTTTAGGAAAAGCCAATACTATCAAGGAGGGATGAGGTGTTGCTTAATGAGCCTCTTGCTTTATGTGCTTGGTGATATGCTCCAAAATCCTCAACCACTTTTCCATAGCCACAAATGACCTAAACCCTAAGCCAAACTCGGTCATACCGATTCTTTCAATCCGGCGCCACCGAGTTTCACTTGTCATTTGCCACTGCCAAACCCTAGCAATTCGGTTCTACCGATAAGGATCTCGGTCTCACCGAGATGGGATTGCAAACTCTCTGTTTCCCTTTCGTAACTTTTCGGTCTCACAGAAAGAGCGAATCGGTCCCACCGAGATTGCAATGTAAACTCTATGTTTCCTTCTTGTAACTTTTCGGTCTCACCGAAAGAGCGAGTCGGTCCCACCGAGTTTGCCTGACCAACTCTCTGGTTAGCTTATTGCCAAACTCGGTCTCACCGAGTTTGTGCAATCGGTCTCACCAAGATTACGTTATGCCCAAACCCTAACCGAATCGGTCCTACCGAGTTGCATGTCAGTCCCACCGAAATTCCTAACAGTCACTAGGTTTACTATTTCGGTCCGACCGAGTTTGTTTATTCGGTCCCACCGAGATTGGTAAATTGTGTGTAACGGTTGGATTTTGTGTGGAGGCTATATATACCCCTCCACCTCCTCTTCACTCGTGGAGAGAGCCATCAGAACACATACACCATTCCAACTCATATGTTCTGAGAGAGAACCACCTACTCATGTGTTGAGACCAAGATATTCCATTCCTACCATATGAATCTTGATCTCTAGCCTTCCCCAAGTTGCTTTCCACTCAAATCTTCTTTCCATCAGATCCAAATCCTATGAGAGAGAGTTGAGTGTTGGGGAGACTATCATTTGAAGCACAAGAGCAAGGAGTTCATCATCAACACACCGTTTGTTACTTCTTGGAGAGTGGTGTCTCCTAGATTGGCTAGGTGTCACTTGGGAGCCTCCGACAAGATTGTGGAGTTGAACCAAGGAATTTGTAAGGGCAAGGAGATCGCCTACTTCGTGAAGATCTACCGCTAGTGAGGCAAGTCCTTCGTGGGCGATGGCCATGGTGGGATAGACAAGGTTGCTTCTTCATGGACCCTTCGTGGGTGGAGCCCTCTGTGGACTCGCGCAATCGTTACCCTTCGTGGGTTGAAGTCTCCATCAACGTGGATGTAGGATAGCACCACATATCCGAACCACGGGAAAAACATCCGTGTCTCCAATTGCGTTTGAATCCTCAAAACCCTTCCCTTTATATTCTTGCAAGTTGCATGCTTTACTTTCCGCTGCCAATATACTCTTTGCATGCTTGCTTGAATTGTGTGATGATTGCTTGACTTGTCCTAAGATAGTTAAAATCTGCCAAGAACTAAAATTGGGAAAAGGTTAAGTTTTTATTTGGTCAAGTAGTCTAATCACCCCCCCTCTAGACATACTTTCGATCCTACACTACTTGTCACAGACGTGATGCCTATATACATGATAGCATAAAAGTATATTTGAATAAGAATTTTTCAATGAAAGACCTTGGTGAAACTGCTTACATATTGGGCATCAAGATCTATAGAGATAGATCAAGACGCTTGATAAGACTTTCAGTGAGTACATACCTTGACAAGATTTTGAAGGAGTTTAAAATGGATCAGTCCAAGAAGGAGTTCTTGCCTGTATTGTAAGGTGTGAAGTTGAGTAAAGACTCAAAAACCGACCACGACAGAAGATAAAGAGAGAATGAAACTCATTCCCTATGCCTCAGCCACAGGTTCTATAAAGTATGTCATGCTGTGTACCAAACCTGTTGTGTACCTTGCCATGAGTTTGCCAACGGGGTACAATAGTGATCCAGGACTAGATCACTGTACAACAATGAAAATTATCCTTAGTTACCTTAAAGAGGACTAAGGAAATGTTTCTCGGTTATGGAGGAGATAAAGAGTTCGTCGTAAAGAGTTACATCGATGAAAGCTTTGACACTGATCTAGATGACTCTAAGTCTCAATCTAGATATGTATTGAACGTAGGAGCAATTAGCTAGAGTAGCTCCATGCAGAGCATTGTAGACATAGAGATTTTCAAAATACATATGTATCTGAATGTGGTAGACCTGTTAACTAAACTTCTCTCAAAAACAAAACATGATCACACCTTAGTACTCTTTGGGTGTTAATCACATAGCGATCTGAACTATATTATTGACTCTAGTAAACCTTTTGGGTGTTGTGAAGGAAATATGCCCTAGAGGCAATAATAAAGTTATTATTTATTTCCTTATATCATGATAAATGTTTATTATTCATGCTAGAATTGTATTAACCGGAAACATAATACATGTGTGAATACATAGACAAACAGAGTGTCACTGGTATGCCTCTACTTGACTAGCTCGTTGATCAAAGATGGTTATGTTTCCTAACCATAGACATGAGTTGTCATTTGATTAATGGGATCACATCATTAGGAGAATGATGTGATTGACTTGACCCATTCCGTTAGCATAGCACTTGATCGTTTAGTTTGTTGCTATTGCTTTTTTCATGACTTATACATGTTCCTATGACTATGAGATTACGCAACTCCCATTTACCGGAGGAACACTTTGTGTGCTACCAAACGTCACAATGTAACTGGGTGATTATAAAGGTGCTCTACAGGTGTCTCTGAAGGTACTTGTTGGGTTGGCGTATTTCGAGATTAGGACTTGTCACTCTGATTGTCGGAGAGGTATCTCTGGGCCCACTCGGTAATGCACATCACTATAAGCATTGCAAGCATTGCAACTAATGAGTTAGTTGCGGGATGATGTGTTACGGAACGAGTAAAGAGACTTGCCGGTAACGAGACTGAACTAGGTATTGAGATACCGACGATCGAATCTCGGGCAAGTAACATACCGATGACAAAGGGAACAACGTATGTTGTTATGCGGTTTGACCGATAAAGATCTTCATAGAATATGTAGGAGCCAATATGAGCATCCAGGTTCCGCTATTGGTTATTGACCGGAGACGGGTCTCAGTCATGTCTACATAGTTCTCAAACCCGTAGGGTCTGCACGCTTAAAGTACGATGACGGTTATATTATGAGTTTATGTGTTTTGATGTACCGAAGGAGTTCGAAGTCCCGGATGAGATCGGGGACATGACGAGGAGTCTCGAAATGATCGAGACGTAAAGATCGATATATTGGACGACAATATTCGGACATCGGAAAGGTTCCGAGTGATTCAGGTATTTTCGGGAGTACCGGGGAGTTACGGGAATTCGTATTGGGTCTTAATGGGCCATACGAGAAAGGAGAGAAAGGCCTCAAAGGGTGGCCGCACCCCTCTCCATGGGCTGGTCCGAATTGGACTAGGGAGGGGGGGCCCCTTCCTTACTTCTCCTTTTCCCTTCCCTTTCCTTCACTCCTACTCCTACTACTTGGAAGGGCTCCTAGTTCTACTAGGAAAGGGGGAATCCTACTCCCGGTGGGAGTAGGACTCCCCTAGGGCGCGCCATAGAGAGGGCCGGCCCTCCCCCTCCTCCACTCCTTTATATACGGGGGCAGGGGGCACCCCAAAGACACACAAGTTGATCAGTTGATCTCTCCCAGCCGTGTGCGGTGCCCCCTCCACCATATTCCACCTCGGTCATATCATAGCGGTGCTTAGGCGAAGCCCTGCGTCGGTAGCAACATCATCACCGTCACCACGCCGTCGTGCTGATGGAACTCTCCCATGAAGCTCTACTGGATCAGAGTTCGCGGGACGTCGTCGAGCTGAACGTGTGCTGAACTCAGAGGTGCCGTGTGTTTGGTACTTGGATCGGTCGGATCGTGAAGACGTACGACTACATCAACCGTGTTGTGCTAAACGCTTCCGCTTTCGGTCTACGAGGGTACGTGGACAACACTCTCCCCTCTCGTTGATATACATCACCGTGATCTTGCGTGTGCGTAGGAAAATTTTGAAATTACTACATTCCCCAACAGTGGCATCCGAGCGTAGGTTTTATGCGTTGATGTTATATGCACGAGTAGAACACAAGTGAGTTGTGGGCGATATAAGTCATACTGCTTACCAGCATGTCACACTTTGGTTTGGCGGTATTTTTGGATGAAGCAGCCCGAACCGACATTACGCGTACGCTTACACGAGACTGGTTCTAACGACGTGCTTTGCACATAGGTGGCTGGCGGGTGTCAGTTTCTCCAACTTTGGTTGAACCGAGTGTGGCTACGCCCGGTCCTTGTGAAGGTTAAAGCAGCACCAACTTGACAAACTATCGTTGTGGTTTTGATGCGTAGGTAAGAACGGTTCTTGCTCAGCCCGTAGCAGCCACGTAAAACTTGCAACAACAAAGTAGA
The DNA here is from genome assembly GCA_034509565.1 of Triticum monococcum. Taxonomy (NCBI): domain Eukaryota; kingdom Viridiplantae; phylum Streptophyta; class Magnoliopsida; order Poales; family Poaceae; genus Triticum; species Triticum monococcum. The sequence goes on along the minus strand of CM067843.1, from coordinate 56,418,675 downwards.
GGACGTCTAACTTGTTTTTGCAGGGCATGTTGTGATGTGATATGGTCAAGACGTGATGAGATATACGTTGTTGTATGAGATGATCATGTTTTGTTGAAGTTATCGGCAACTGGCAAAAGCCTTATGGTTATCTCTCTATTGCATAAGATGCAAGCACCAAATAATTGCTTTACTTTATCGCTATGCGATAGCAATAGTTGCAAGAGCAATTGTTGGCGAGACAACCATGTGACGGCACATTGATATAGATCAAGATGATGGAGATCATGGTGTCATGCCGGTGACGATGGAGATCATGACGATGCTTTGGAGATGGAGATCAAAGGCACAAGATGATGATGGCCATATCATGTCACATATTTTGATTGGATGTGATGTTTATCGTTTATGCATCTTATTTTGCTTAGTTCGACAGTAGCTTTATAAGATGATCTGAAAGTGCGTTATGTCGACTAGAGGGGGGGGGGTGAATAGGCGATATTTATGAAAGTCTTCAAAACGTGAAAGTTTCGAAGACAAACGATAGAAATAAACCTATTACCATACAGCGGAAGGTAGACTACACTAGGCAAACCATAGTCAAGTATTCAATGAAGTGAAAGCACAATGACTAATAGCAGCTAGGTAGTAAGGATCAGGTAGGAAGATATTATGAAGTCAATCAGAACAAGCAGTCACTCAGTGAAGACAAAAGATAATGCAATCATACAATGACTTCACAAAGGACCAACAGTAAGTAAAGGGAAGGGAAGGATGAAACCAGTGACTCATTGAAGACAATGATTTGGTAGACCAGTTCCAGTTGCTTTGACAACTGTACATCTGGTTAGGGCAGCTAGGTATTTAAACCTGAGGACACACAGTCCCGGACACCCGGTCCTGAACACGCAGCTCAGGACACCCAATCCTCACCGTATTCCCCTTGAGCTAAGGTCGCACAGACCTCGCCCAATCACTCTGGTAAGTCTTCAAGGTAGACTCCCAAACCTTCACAGACTTCATTCACCGGCGATCCACAATGACTCTTGGATGCTCAGAACGCGACACCTAACCGGCTGGAGGATTCACAGTCCTCAAGTGTAATAAGTCTTCAGATCACACAAACAGGAAGACTTAAGTGATGCCTAACACTCTTTGGCTCTGGGTGTTTAGGGCTTTATCTTCGCAAGGAATTCTCTCTCAAAGGCTTCGAGGTGGGTTGCTCTCAAACGACAAAAGCCATACTCTAACTCTGAGCAGCCAACCGTTTATAGTTGTAGGGGGTGGGCTATTTATAGCCACTAGGCAACCCGACCTGATTTGTCCGAAATGACCCTGGGTCACTAAGGAACTGACATGTGTTCCAATGGTCAGATTTCAAACACACACGACAACTTTACTTGGGCTACAAGCAAAGCTGACTTGTCCAACTCTGGACAAGATTCACTCTCATAGTCTTCACTCGAAGACATAGGATTTTGGTTAAGCATCACTTCAGTCATTCTGACTGGTTCTCTTGGACCCCACTTAACAGTACGGTGGTTCCTATGACTCAACAAAGAAGAAAAAGAACTACGAAGGATCTAAATCTTCGCGCTCCATAGTCTTCATGCGATGTATTCTCTTGTCATAGTCTTCAATGTGAATGTCTTCACATACCGCCTTTGACTTCAATGTCTTCATGCATTTTTAGGGGTCATCTCTGGTAGGAAAACCGAATCAATGAGGTACTTCTACCCGTGTTATCCTGCAATTCTCACAAACACATTAGTCCCTCAACTAGGTTTGTCGTCAATACTCCAAAACCAACTAGGGGTGGCACTAGATGCACTTACAATCTCCCCCTTTTTGGTGATTGATGACAAACTAGTCGAAGTTTTCAATGGGGAATATAATATGTGAAATTGTAAAGGATATGGAATTGTCTTCATAAGTTGTAAGTGCTCCCCCTGAAGATGTGCATATAAGTAATTTGCTTTTGGAATGCAAATGCACATGGCAGGTTGTACTTGTGGAGATCCTCTTCAACTTATGATGACAACTTATCATGCATGAAAAGTATGTGAAGATAATGACATGCATAATGGAAAATGGACGTCTGCAAAATGATCTAAGTGCGGAATTTATCGTCGCACATGCGGAATTTATCATCGCATCACAAAGCAGCAAATGGGTAGCAGACGACCATCGAGTTTAAGTGTTACAACTCAAAGAACCAAATGTATCAAAACGAGAGTTGTAAACACTAGGCAAAACATAAAGTAACCGCCCATATGGACCCGCTTGAAGACTATCAAACTCATATGCTTCTCCCCCTTTTGTCAGTAAGGACCAAAAAGATTTGAAGACACAGAGCATCTACTCGTTCCCATGAGGAGTAGGTGAAGTAGCAAGGTCGTCGGTGTTGTTAGGCGGTGCAGACGAGCTTGGGGCAGTGTCGACGCGTGCTAAAGGAGGGGGCGGTGAAGTAGCATCATCTTCGTCCTCGATCACTCTGGCATTCACAGTTGCCGCAGAGGAAGAGAACTCAGAGTCTTCAAGTGAGGGAGTTCGTCGCAGTACAGCCCTTCGGGGAGGTGTGGAGTCAAACTTGAAACGTTCAGAGAAGCCATCCTCTTGAAGATCATCCTCAGAGCACATAAGCGTCATCCCTTTCCATGTACGCTGACAAGTTTCATGAGCAACAAAGGCATTCTTGGTGGCAAGATTGTGAATGCGGTTAACATCCACCAAGAGGCTTTTCATTTGACGCTTCAGCCAGTCATGATGCCGATCCTGTTTCTGATGAAGAGCAACTAGAAGCTCTCGGTCATTGAGAGCACGAGATCGCTTCTTGGGCCATTGTGCAATGGTGCTTTCAGTGGCTTCAGTGAGGGCACGATGAGGTGCACGTGTAGTGCCAGCCAGAGGATAAACATGAGTGACTGCTTCAACTCCTTCAATGTTTTGAGAGAAACTTTGATGCTCCACATTCTGAAGACTAAGAGGCTCCTTGGCAGGCTCTAGATAGAGGACTTCAACGGACATATCCACGTCAGGCATAAAGATCCGATGATTGCGAGCAGAGGGATGATATGAGATAGCTGAGTGGAGTTTGATCAGCCGCATTATCCATGGAGCGTAGAACTTCAAGCCAAAAAGATCAGATCCTGAAGCAGCAAGTTGGCGGATGAAGAAGTCTTGTGCGTTGAAGCATTTGCCATGAAGAATATAGAAGACCAAATTCTTCATTGCACCTTCCAGCTTTGCATGTGGGGAATGTCCTTTGATGGGCCAGAGAGTTCGCCTTAAAATGTGATAGATGGTCCTTGGCAGATACTCCAGGTCTTCAACAAGGAACTCCTTAGGATATGCAGCGTCTTGTGGCAAAGGCTTCATCATACTGAGCATCTGACTCATGTTCGGTTCAGGCTTCTAAAAGATGCTCTCCATAGCTTCACTGTGAAGTTGACATCCAGGTTCATAGAGATCTCCAGGAGTGGGTAGACCAGTGAGCTCAATGATATCAAAGGCTTTGGCTTCGTGATGAACATTTCCTGTCATCCACTCAAGGACCCAAGTCTTCGGATCTCTGTTGTAACCACGTATGTGAAGTGTGGCATAAAATTGGAGCAGCAACTCTTCGTTCCAGTGCTCTTGGTCGGTGACGAAAGGCAACAATCCAACCTCTTTGAAGCAGTCCAGAGCTTCTTCCAAGCAGGGCAGACCAGCTATTGCTTCGGTGTCAAGACGCATATGTGGGAAGATGCGACCTTGATTGTACAGAATGCAGGAGTAATAGCTTCGCTGCGGATAGCTCCAGAACCGATCAGAAGATATTCGTTCCTTGAGTAGGGGTTCTTGGAGCTATTGAAGAATGTGTTGTCTGCTTTGAAGCTGTTGGCATTGAAGGATCCAGGTGCTGATGGAGGACCTAGAAACCTAGGCAACCTTGGCAGTGGCTTCTGTACCTGAGGCCTATGCTCAACATGATAGTCAAACTGAGGACCAGCAGCGGGCGCAGGAACAGAAGCAGTAGCATCATTGGCTTCGCTGACTTCTGGTTCTTGGGTTGGTGTAGGCTCCACATTTGCTTCAGCCATGACAGCGTCAGTGGCTTCATTGGTGTTGGTGGTGACAGCCTCAAGATTTTCTACCTCCACTTGATGAGCTGGAGGGTCGGGCACAGACACGTTCTCCGCGAGTACAGCTTCGTCAGTAGTTGGGGGAGTGGGGACACATTCTTCTTCTTGGATGTCATCGGTTGATGCAGCCGGAATGTCTTCAGCAGCTTGAGCTTCAGATTCGGAGACTGGAGACTGGGGTCCTTTGCGAAGCCTGCGTAACGCTGGCGACGCTTTTGGAGAAGGAGTTTGCTGGGCCTCAAGGTCATCTTCTTCTTGTTCTTGTGGGTGATCAGCCCATGATGCATCCTGAGCAATTGGCATCAGAGGACGACCAATGCTGATGAGTTCGTTGTGCGTAAGCACAGGCGATGATACCTGTTGGTGCTCGATCTGAGGAAGAACTGCATCATCTTCAATATGGTCATGGTGACCAATGTCTTCAGCAGCAATGGGATCAGCTGCTGGAAAGTCTTCAGCTTCATGAGCCTCTGTGAAAGCAGGCTCATGGAAGTCAGTTGGCGCTCTTGATGTTCAGCGGCAGGGCGAACCATGGAGATGGGTTCAACAATTAAGGGCTCTATGGGAGCAGCTCGTTCCTTCTTGGTCTTCCGCTTTTTCTTGGAGGGAGCAGGAGCAGAGGCTTCAAGATGTTTCCTCTTTCTGGCTTCAGCCTCAGCAGTCCTCGTCTTATTCAGTTCTGAAGCGGTAGACCTGGCCTTTGGCTTCGAGCCAGCCATGCTGGTTGGGAAGACAATGGGATGTGCTTCCTGCCTTGGTGCATCGGGTTCGGCCATAGCGGGCTTCTTCTTCTTCTTCTTCTTCTTCTTCTTCTTCTTCTTCTTCTTCTTCTTCTTCTTCTTCTTCTTCTTCTTCTTCTTCTTCTTCTTCTTCTTCTTCTTCTGCTTTGCAGCCATCCTGGGGTCGATGCCAGGACGACCAAGGGGCTTGCGCTTCTCAGCCTCATTGTAGGCTTGCACACTCTTGTCAGCCAGGATCTTCATGCGCTCACGAGAACCTTGAGCTTCTGCATGTTTCTTGAGAAAGGCTTCTTTGAGCTCGTGCAGCATAGTCTTGAAGTTTTTCACCTCTTGCACACTGAGCTTGGCCATATGCTTCTTAAACTGAGCTTTCTCAAAGTCAATCTTCTGCTTCAGTTCAATGATGCGCTGAGCTAGAGCTAGCTCTGAAGCAATGGCGCCATGGAAGGCGACACTGAGGCCAATTGGAAGTTGCAGAACTTCGAAGCTGAGGTTGGGCGTGTCAAACCACTCATCAATGAAGTTGTGGATGATTGCCACGTCAAAGAGAGACAGATCATTGAAGATTTCTGCTTCTTCTTTGCTCTTGATCAGTTGCTTAAGAGCGTCATCTGCAAAATCTTCATCACTGGACAGATCAATGGCATCGTTGCGCAGAATAGCAGCAACAGTCAGTTCTTGGCTAGTGTGTGGCAGAGGCATCTTGACTTTCTGGGGCTTGGAGATGCGTGACAGATCTTCAGACTGCACACTGTTTTTAGGAGGTGCAGTAGCCAGTGGCTTTGCCCATGAGATTTTTGGTGCAGAGGCAAGCTTTGAAGCTTTAGGCTTCTTCAGTTTCTTTGGCTTCGGCGCTGCAGGCGCTTCATCTGATTCAGCGTCATCTGCAGGCTCATCCACAACTGTCCCTTGAACCACGATATGAGTGATGAGACCTTCTAGGCTGTAGAAGGGCCCAACAAGATTGGGTTCAGCTTCGCGGGTCCCATCGGCACGGGGAGCAGAGGGACCAGGGTTGAAGTCTAATCCCAAAGACTTCTTGTTCTGCTTCGCTAAATTCTGGGCAAACTGGAAGTTGCGCTTGAACAGATTGTCGTCACGACACCATAGCAGTGACGATGGGTCAGCATCCGCAGGCTATGGTCCACGGACCATGCAGGGATAAAGCCTTGTTCAATGGCTTCATCTCTGGACCTGGGTTGAAGATTTTTGTATAGGATGTCTCCCCATGGTCGCTTGATGGCATTCTTTTCAGCATATTCCTTTGTCACAAATCTATACTTGAACCATTGTTCTGCCCAATATCGTCGAATCCATTGGATTCGTGTCTTGCGCTGATTGTAATCCTCTTCTGGATCTGTCTTGTACAGTTCTGAGAGGTCATCGGGCAGATCTCTTGATGTCTCACCTCGACGCTTTCTGCCACCCTTCCTTGCTGATTTCTCTGCAGCCATGAACTTTAAACTGAATGGCTTCAATACGTTCAAAGGCTTCAAGGGCTTTCGCTTGCTGGACAAATAGGAACTGGCTTTGGGAGAATTTATGTGGTGCTGTAAGAATTCTGCAAATGAATGTAGACTATGAGAACCAAGGGATTCTCCCACGGACATGTACCTGTGACAGCATTAAGGCGCGAGGGAAGGGGAAGAGGTCATATGCATTCTCAGAAGATTTTGAAGATAAATTAGTTTAGAAGACATTGACCTCATCGTGCGAAGACATTCACTCATAGATAAGGAGTTGGTTCCAGATTTGTACGAATCCACAGATCAGTACAAGTGAGGAATCTAACTACTTTGTGAAGCATAAGTGAACATACTAGGCATAATATGAGATGCAGTATGAAGTGGATCCAACTTGTGTGAACAGAAACTGCTGCGGTAGAAAGTGATGAATCTATAGGATCAAAGAGGCCGTAAAAAGGGAGTTTTATTTACCACACGTAGAACTGCTAGACGGAGTGGAAGAGGAGGCCGAGCAGTTCGATCGTCCGTGCCCTAACTTGGCGATGGAGGACACCTACGGCGACGACGGAGAAGACGATGTCCGCAGTCGGCGTGAAGACGGCGTCGGAGAGGTTGCAGCAGCTAAGCGCTTCGTCGTCGGCGTCGTCGAGGGCTAGCGGTGGTGCTAGGGTTCGTGCGAGAGTGGAAGAAGAGATAATGACTGTGGTGAGGCGTATATTTATAGGGACAGGGGCGCCTCAGTGTTATTACACAGGTGCCCCTGGCGATTCACATCTGAGGAACACGTGGCCATCATGCAGCATATTGGAGGTTGTTCCACGTCCCACGCACGCCTGTATTGTCAGGTGGTCGTTCCCACTTCTTCGGGTTTCAGGTGAAGGAATGAGCATTGAAAGCGGACTTAATATTTGTCTCTGTATCTTCTGCTGACAAGGACGCAGAGAAGACATTTGACAGTTTCAAGAGAATGCATATGATTTGGAGAAATAGAGTTTGAGATAGAAAGCATAGAGAGGTTAGGGTCCGATCACATTCACTTAGTTCAAAAGATTCAACAAGAAGACATAGCTATAAGTGAATGCTGTAGAGGACAGAACACTAGTATATATATATAATCAACATAGTGAAGATAATCATGAAGACATGTTGAGATTGAAGCCAAACCAAATGTGAAGACATAGCAAATGTAACGCCATGAGTGAAACACTTCAAACAGAACATTTGGTGGTGGCGTTACCCACCGTATAGGAAGTATTAGACCCAGACACGGTGCACAATTATCGTGGCGCTCCGAAGTCAAATTCCTCATTAATGTATTCACACTTAGAATGCATGTCTTCATTGATTGAAGATATAATTTACTTCGTGTGTTGCACATCTAAGTCATCAATATGCATAAGTGTTAGGATGTGTGCCTGATCACAGGACATTTGAGGATTCCAAGATATTTAGCTCACACCATAACTTGCAAAATCTCTTCTCATCCAAGTGCTTGGTGAAGATATCTGCCAATTGCTCTTCAGTGTTGACGTGTATGATATCAATATCTTCCTTTGCAACATGATCTCTGAGAAAGTGATGACGAATCTTAATGTGCTTTGTCTTCGAGTGCTGAACTGGGTTGTTGGCAATCTTGATGGCGCTTTCATTGTCGCAGTAGAGTGGCACTTGCTTCAGATGAATGCCATAGTCTTTGAGTGTTTGCTTCATCCACAGAAGCTGAGCGCAGCAAGATCCAGCAGCAATGTATTCAGATTCAGCAGTGGAGAGAGATACACAGTTCTGCTTCTTTGAGGACCAACATACAAGTGATCGTCCCAGAAAATGACATGTTCCTGATGTAGACTTGTGATCCACCTTGTCACCAGCATAATCAGCATCCGAGAATCCAACCAGATCAAACTCTGAGCCCTTTGGATACCATAATCCTAGAGTTGGGGTGTAAGCCAAATATCGAAGAATTCGCTTCACAGCTAAGTGATGCGATTCCTTTGGTGCCGCTTGGAATCGAGCACACATGCAAACACTAAGCATAATATCTGGCCTAGATGCACATAGATAAAGTAAAGAACCAATCATGGAGCGGTATACCTTTTGATCGAACTCTTTACCATTGTCATCGGGACCGAGATGATGTTTGGCTGGCATTGGCGTCGTGAAGCCTTTGCAGTCTTGCATACCGAACTTCTTCAGGAGATACTTCTCTTGAGATATAAAGATGCCGTTGCGTTGCTGTCGTATTTGAAGACCAAGGAAGGACTTCAGCTCTCCCATCATGGACATCTGATATTGCTCTTGCATCATATATCCAAACTCTTCAGTGTATTTCTGATTGGTGCAGCCGAAGATAATGTCATCCACATATATTTGGCACACAAACAGTTCACCATCATATGTCTTCGTGAAGAGAGTGGGGTCGAGGGAACCAGGTGTGAAGCCTTTGCTCTTCAGGAAGTATTTGAGTGTGTCATACCAAGCCCGAGGGGCTTGTTTGAGGCCATACAGTGCCTTGTTGAGCTTGTATACCATGTCAGGATGTTTTGGATCTTCAAAGCCAGGCGGTTGTGCAACATACACTTCTTCTTCAATCTTGCCATTGAGAAAAGCGCTCTTCACATCCATTTGATATAGAAGTATGTTATGATGATTTGCATAGGCCAGCAGTATGTATATGGCTTCAAGTCGAGCCACAGGAGCAAATGTTTCATCAAAGTCAATCCCTTCAACTTGGGTATATCCTTGAGCAACGAGACGAGCTTTGTTTCTGACAACTTGACCATGCTCATCTTGCTTGTTGCGATATATCCATTTGGTGCCTATTATATTGTGCTTCTGAGGATCAGGACGCTTAGCCAGTTCCCATACATTATTCAGCTCAAACTGTTGAAGCTCTTCTTGCATAGCTTGAATCCATTCAGGTTCCATGAAGGCTTCTTCAACTTTCTTGGGTTCTGTTATTGAGACGAATGCGGAGTGCCCACAGAAATTTGCTAGATGTGTTGTCCTTGAACGAGTGAGTGGACCTGGTGCATTGATGCTATCAATTATTCTCTCAATCTGCACTTCATTGGCAACACGAGGATGTACAGGGCGAAGATTTTGCTCTTGCTGATCATTGTCATTGTTAGAAGGATTGTCTTCAGGCTGAGCATTGTCTTCAGGTTGATCAGGTGCGGAGATGATAAGTTCCTCTTCAGGTTGAGCTTCGGAAGGTATGATTTCTCCAGTTCCCATAAGTTTGATTGATTCACTGGATGGAACTTCATCTAGCACATTTGGCAGGTGCTCTCTTTTTGAGCCGTTAGTCTCATCGAACCGCACATCCACTGTTTCAACCACTTTATAATGAAAGAGATTGAAGACTCTATAGGAGTGCGAATCCTTTCCATATCCAAGCATAAAACCCTCATGTGCTTTTGGTGCAAATTTTGAGGTGTGATGTGGATCCTTGATCCAGCACCTGGCGCCAAATACTCTGAAGTAACTGACATTTGGCTTTTTGCCAGTAAGGAGCTCATAAGATGTCTTGTTCAGAAGCTTGTGAAGATAAACACGGTTGATTGTATGGCATGCAGTATCAATGGCTTCAGGCCAGAATTTTCTTGGAGTCTTGTATTCATCAAGCATCCTTCGGGCCATCACAATGAGTGTTCTGTTCTTGCGTTCGACGACGCCATTCTTCTATGGCGTGTACGGAGCTGAGAATTCATGTGTGATGCCCAAAGTATCAAGATATGTATCAAGTCCAGTGTTCTTGAATTTGGTGCCATTGTCACTTCTGATGTGCTTTATCTTGGCGCCATAGTTGTTCATTGCTCGATTGGCGAAGCGTCTGAAGACATCCTGCAATTCAGTCTTGTAGAGGATTATATGCACCCAAGTATATCTAGAATAATCATCAACAATGACAAAGCCATAGAAACAAGCATTAGTAGTAAGAGTTGAGTAATGAGTGGGACCAAAAAGATTCATGTGGAGCAGTTCGAAGGGTCGAGTCGTTGTCATGATTGTCTTCGAGGGATGCTTGGCCCTCGTCATCTTTCCTGCTTCACAGGCACCGCATAAGTGATCTTTCTTGAACTTGACACCCTCGATGCCTATGGCATGCTTCTTCTTTGCAAGGGTGTGCAGGTTCCTCATGCCAGCATTCCCTAGCCTCCGATGCCAGAGCCAGCATTCTGGAGCTTTTGCCAGAAGACATACGGCAAGCTGTGGTCCTGCTGAGAAATCTACCATGTACAAATCATCTTTCCGATACCCTTCAAACACTAGAGACTTGTCAGATTCCATTAGAACAAGGCAACAATATTTTCCAAACATCACGATCATGTTTAAATTGCAAAGCATTGAGACAGACATTAAGTTGAAACCAAGGGATTCAACAAGCATGACTTTATCCATGTGTTGATCCTTTGAGATTGCCTACCTAGACCCAATACCTTACTTTTACCAGTGTCAGCAAATGTGATGTGACTTTTGTCGGATGGACGTAAGGTTGAGTCCATAAGAAGGCTTCTCTTGCCAGTCATGTGATTGGTACACCCACTATCAATAATCCATTCTGAAGCTGCTGGTGTCGTACCCTACAGTGCAGTTAGGGGGATAGGCTTCACGAAGAGAATTGTGACGCAAAAACATTTGACGAACCAGTGGGTTATGAAAGCTTAGATCAAGATTTGGACTGATAGGGCGAGTAGCAAGAGATTCAGGAACAAAGTACATAATAAGACCATTTGGGCATTTGATCTTGCGCCCTACAAGATGTTTAAAATCCCCAGGAATAGCTTCAGACGATTTTGGTTTTCTGCTGGAGACCCTTCCCTGCAAAAGAGAGTTAAGCTTTCTTAGCCACCCACATCTTCAAGGGTGGCTTTGAAGCAATGAGTCTAAGTGCAGCATCTGAGAACTTTGGCTTTGGAGCCCTAGCAAATAGTCTTGCAGGTGGACAATAGTACTCATAAGAATAAGCAGAATAGTTCTTGGTCTTATGAACATGGCGGTTTGATGAATCGCGCTCATATTCATAGGCCTGAGTATGGCTTCCCTGCGAAACATTTGCGTTAGTGCGACTCAGGTGAGTCTTCTGTCTGTATGAAGCCTTTGGACCCTATGAAGCCTGTGGTCTGGGGTTTGTCTTCTTCACTTGTGGTGTCATGATGACATTCACAGGAAGATTCTCCAAACACCTTTTCGGCACCCAGATCTTCTTCATAGGCGGTCCATTCCTGCAGTTAGTACCAATATACCTGGCAAACACTTCACCATTCTGATGCTTAAACAGTTTATAGTTTGCATCAAAGGATTCATCAATAACAATGGGATTAGCGCAAGTGAAGCCAGATAGGGTGGATGGATCCGCTGAAGGTTCCTTTGCAGCAACCCATGTGGTTTTGGGGTACTGCCCAGGTTTCCAGTAAGAGCCATCAGCATTCATTTTCCTTTCGAACCCAACACCCTCTTTCCTAGGGTTTCGGTTCATGATCTGCCTTTTGAGGACATCACATAGTGTCTGATGCCCTTTGAGACTTTTGTACATCCCTGTTTCAAGCAGTGTCTTCAACCTAGTATTCTCATCAGCAATAGCAGTGGTATCCTCAGCAAAGGGTTAGTTACCACATCAACAGTTGAAGATATTGCAATAGTAGCAGCAGTAGAACATTCAGCAACAGAGGTAGCGTTATCACGCTCAATGCATTTAAGACATGGTGGTTCAAATCCTTCCTGAGCGGAACTGATCTGTTTGGCGCGAAGTGACTCGTTTTCCTTTTGAAGATCTTCATGAGCCGCTCTCAATTTCTCAAGATCTTGCTTCCTTTGAAGATAATCATAGGAAAGCCTTTCATGAGTTGTTGAGAGCGTTTCATGACGACTTTCAAGTTCCTCATACTTAACATGAAGATTTTTTATGTCTTCAATTAAGGACTGAGATCGAGTCATTTCAGCGTCTAACAGATCATCGCTTTTGTCTAACAGTTTTTGAATATGTTCCATAGCTTTCTGTTGTTCAGTTGCAATTTTAGCAAGTGTTTTGTAGCTGGGTTTGGAATCACAATCAGAGTCATCTTCACTAGATGTTTGATAGTGAGTAGTGCGTGTGTTTACCTTGGCACCGCGTGCCATGAAGCAGTAGGTAGGAGCGGAGTAGTCCTTGTCATTTGCATCGGTGTCGGTGATGAAGTCGTTGTCTTCAGTGTTGAAGATGGACTTGGCAACGTATGCTGTAGCCAGACTCGCAACGCCAGAATCGGACTCCTCCTCAGACTCCACCTCCGCCTCCTCAGAAGCGGACTCCTCCTCTGAATCCATTTCCTTGCCAACAAACGCACGTGCCTTGCCAGATGAGCTCTTCTTGTGTGATGAATACTTGGAGGAAGACTTTGAGTATTTCTTCTTCTTCTTGTCGTCAGAGTCATACTCCTTGCTCTTCTTCTTCTTCTTGTTCTCATTGTCCCACTTCGGACACTCAGAGATGTAGTGGCCAGGTTTCTTGCACTTGTGGCATGATATTTTCTTGTAGTCATGAGCAGAAGCTTCATCATTCCTTGAGCTTGATCGTGAAGACTTTCTTCTTGGTGAATTTTTGGAACTTCTTCACAAGCATAGCAAGCTCCTTTCCAATGTCTTCAGGATCATCAGAACTGCTGTCAGATTCTTCTTCAGATGTGGAGACAGCTTTTGCCTTCAAGGCACGAGTTCGCCCATAGTTGGGACCATAGATGTTTTTTTCTCAGAAAGCTGAAACTCGTGTGTGTTGAGCCTCTCAAGTATGTCAGACGGATCGAGTGTCTTGAAGTCAGGACGTTCTTGAATCATCAGGGCTAGGGTGTCAAACGAGCTGTCAAGTGATCTCAGGAGTGTCTTGACGACTTCATGCTTGGTGATCTCAGTGGCGCCGAGAGCTTGAAGCTCATTTTTGATGTCAGTGAGTCAATCAAACGTGAGCTGGACATTCTCATTGTCATTTCTCTTGAAGCGGTTGAAGAGGTTACGAAGGACACTGATTCTTTGATCTCTCTGGGTTGAGACGCCTTCATTGACCTTGGAGAGCTAGTCCCAGACTAGCTTAGATGTTTCCAAAGAACTTACACGGCCATACTGTCCTTTGGTTAGATGACCACAGATGATGTTCTTGGTAGTGGAGTCCAGTTGAACGAACTTCTTGACATCAGCAGCGATGACACCTTCACCAGCCTTGGGAACGCCATTCTTGACGACATACCATAGGTCGACATCAATGGCTTCAAGATGCATGCGCATCTTATTCTTCCAGTAGGGATATTCAGTTCCATCGAAGACAGGGCATGCAGCGGAGACTTTAATTATCCCTGCAGTCGACATAGCTAAAACTCCAGGTGGTTAAACCGAATCACACAGAACAAGGGAGTACCTTGCTCTGATATCAATTGAAAGTGCGTTATGTCAACTAGAGGGAGGGTGAATAGGCGATATTTATGAAAGTCTTCAAAACGTGAAAGTTTCGAAGACAAACGATAGAAATAAACCTATTACCATACAACGGAAGGTAGACTACACTACGCAAACCATAGTCAAGTATTCAATGAAGTGAAAGCACAATGACTAATAGCAGCTAGGTAGTAAGGATCAGGTAGGAAGATATTATGAAGCCAATCAGAACAAGCAGTCACTCAGTGAAGACAAAAGATAATGCAATCATACAATGACTTAACAAAGACCAACAGTAAGTAAAGGGAAGGTAAGGATGAAACCAGTGACTCATTGAAGACAATGATTTGGTAGACCAGTTCCAGTTGCTGTGACAACTGTATGTCTGGTTAGGGCGGCTATGTATTTAAACCTGAGGACACACAGTCCCGGACACCCAGTCCTGAACACGCAGCTCAGGACACCCAGTCCTCACCGTATTCCCCTTGAGCTAAGGTCACACAAACCTCGCCCAATCACTCTGGTAAGTCTTCAAGGTAGACTCCCAAACCTTCAACGACTTCGTTCACCGGCGATCCACAATGACTCTTGGATGCTCAGAACGCGACGCCTAACCGGCTGGAGGATTCACAGTCCTCAAGTGTAATAAGTCTTCAGATCACACAGACAGGAAGACTTAAGTGATGCCTAACACTCTTTGGCTCTGGGTGTTTAGGGCTTTATCCTCGCAAGGAATTCTCTCTCAAAGGCTTCGAGGTGGGTTGCTTTCAAACGACAAAAGCCGTACTCTAACTCTGAGCAGCCAACCGTTTATGGTTGTAGGGGGTGGGCTATTTATAGCCACTAGGCAACCCAACCTGATTTGTCCGAAATGACCCTGGATCACTAAGGAACTGACACGTGTTCCAACGGTCAGATTTCAAACACACACGACAACTTTACTTGGGCTACAAGCAAATCTGACTTGTCCAACTCTGGACAAGATTCGCTCTCATAGTCTTCACTCGAATACATAGGATTTTGGTTAAGCATCACTTCAGTCATTCTGACTGGTTCTCTTGGACCCCACTTAACAGTACGGTGGTTCCTATGACTCAACAAAGAATAAAAAGAACTACGAAGGATCTAAATCTTCGCGCTCCATAGTCTTCATGCGATGTATTCTCTTGTCATAGTCTTCAATGTGAATGTCTACACATACCGCCTTTGACTTCAATGTCTTCATGCATTTTTAGGGGTCATCTCTGGTAGGAAAACCGAATCAATGAGGGACTTCTTCCTGTGTTATCCTGCAATTCTCACAAACACATTACTCCCTCAACTAGGTTTGTCGTCAATACTCCAAAACCAACTAGGGGTGGCACTAGATGCACTTACATGATCTCTCACTAAATTTCAAGATAAAAAGTGTTCTCCCTGAGTATGCACTGTTGCCAAAGTTCGTCGTGCCCAAACACCACGTGATGATCGGGTGTGATAAGCTCTATGTCCATCTACAACGGGTGCAAGCCAGTTTTGCACACACAGAATACTCAGGTTAAACTTGACGAGCCTAGCATATGCAGATATGGCCTCGGAACACTAAGACCGAAAGGTCGAGCATGAATCATATAGTAGATATGATCAACATAATGATGTTCACCATTAAAAGCTACTCCATTTCACGTGATGATCGATTATGGTTTAGTTGATTTGGATCACGTGATCACTTAGATGATTAGAGGGATGTCTATCTAAGTGGGAGTTCTTAAGTAATATGATTAATTGAACTTTAATTTATCATGAACTTAGTCCTGGTAGTATTAGCATATCTATGTTGTAGATCAATAGCTCGCGATGCTGCTCCCTGTTTAATTTTATATGTTCCTAGAGAAAACTAAGTTGAAAATGTTAGTAGCAATGATGCGGATTGGATCCGCGACCTGAGGTTTATCCTCATTGCTGCATAGAAGAATTATGTCCTTGATGCACCGCTAGGTGACTGACCTATTGCAGGAGCAAATGCAGACGTTATGAACGTTTGGCTAGCTCAATATGATGACTACTTGATAATTTAGTGCACCATGCTTAACAGCTTAGAATCGGGACTTCAAAGACGTTTTGAACGTCATGGATCATATAAGATGTTCCAGGAGTTGAAGTTAATATTTCAAGCAAATAACCGAGTTGAGAGATATGAAGTCTCCAACAAGTTCTATAGCTAAAAGATGGAGGAGAATAGCTCAAGCAGTGAGCATGTGCTCAAATTATCTGGGTACTACAATTGCTTGAATCAAGTGGGAGTTAATCTTCCAGATAAAATAGTGACTGACAGAATTCTCTAGTCACCATCACCAAGCTAGTAGAACTTCGTGATGAACTATAGTATGCAAGGGATGACGTAAATGATTCCCGAGCTTTTCATGATGATGAAATCGATGAAGGTAGAAATCAAGAAAGAGCATCAAGTGTTGATGATTAACAAGACCACTAGTTTCAAGAAAAGGGCCAAGGGAAAGAAAGGGAACTTCAAGAAGAACGGCAAGAAAGTTGCTGCTCAAGTGAAGAAGCCCAAGTCTGGACCTAAGCCTGAGACTAAGTGCTTCTACTGCAAAGGGACTGGTCATTGGAAGCGGAAATGCCCTGAATGTCTAGTGGATAAGAAAGATGGCAAAGTGAACAAGGGTATATTTGATATACAGGTTATTGATGTGTACTTTACTAGTGTTTATAGCAACCCCTTGGTATTTGATACTGGTTCAGTTGCTAAGAATAGTAACTCGAAACGGGAGTTGCAGAATGAACAGAGACTAGTTAAGGGTGAAGTGACGATGTGTATTGGAAATGGTTCCAAGATTGATATGATCATCATCACACACTCCCTATACTTTCGGGGTTAGTGTTATACCTAAAATAAATGTTATTTAGTGTTTGTGTTGAGCATGAATATGATTGGATCATGTTTATTGCAATACGGTTATTCATTTAAGTAAGAGAATAAATTGTTGTTCTGTTTACATGAATAAAACCTTATGGTTACACACCCAATGAAAATGGTTCGTTGGATCTCGATCGTAGTAATACACATATTCATAATCTTGAAACCAAAAGATGCAAAGTTAATAATGATAGTGCAACTTATTTGTGGCACTGTCGTTTAGGTCATATTGGTGTAAAGCGCATGAAGAAACTCCATGCTGATGGACTTTTGGAATCACTTGATTATGAATCACTTGATGCTTGCGAACCATGCCTCATGGGCAAGATGACTAAGACTCTGTTCTCCGGAACAATGGAGCGAGCAACTGACTTATTGGAAATAATACATACTGATGTATGCGGTCCGATGAGTGTTAAGGCTGACGACAAGTATCGTTATTTTCTGACCTTCACAGATGATTTGAGCAGATATGGGTATATCTACTTAATGAAACACAAGTCTGAAACATTTGAAAAGTTCAAAGAATTTCAGATTGAAGTGGAGAATCATCGTAACAAGAAAATAAAAGTTTCTACGATATGATCGCAGAGGTAAAATATTTGAGTTAAGAGTTTGGCCTTCAGTTAAAACAATGTGAAATAGTTTCACTACTCACGCCACCTGGAACACCACAGTGTAATGGTGTGTCCGAACGTCATAACCGTACTTTATTAGATATGGTGCGATCTGTGATGTCTACCGATCTACCACTATTGTTTTGGGGTTATGCATTAGAGACAGCTGCATTCACGTTAATAAGGCACCATCTAAATCCATTGAGACGACACCGTATGGACTATGGTTTGGCAAGAAACCTAAGCTGTCATTTCTTAAAGTTTGAGGTTGCAATGCTTATGTGAAAAAGTTTCAACCTGATAAGCTCAAACCCAAATCGGAGAAGTGCGTCTTCATAGGATACCAAAAAGAAAATGTTGGGTACACCTTCTGTCACAGATCCGAAGGCAAGATATTCGTTGCTGAGAATGGATCCTTTCTAGAGAAGGAGTTTCTCTTGAAAGAAGTGAGTGGGAGGAAAGTAGAACTTGATGAGGTAACTTTACCTGCTCCCTTATTGGAAAGTAGTTCATCACAGAAATCTGTTCTTGTGACTACTACACCAATCAGTGAGGAAGCTAATGATGATGATCATGTAACTTCAGATCAAGTTACTACCGAACCTCGTAGGTAAACCAGAGTGAGATCCGCACCAGAGTGGTACGGTAATCCTATTCTGGAGGTCATGTTACTTGACCATGACGAACCTACGAACTATGAGGAAGCGATGATGAGCCCAGATTCCACAAAATGGCTTGAGGCCATGAAATCTGAGATGAGATCCATGTATGAGAACAAAGTATGGACTTCGATTGACATAGCCATTGATCGGCGAGCCATTGAGATTAAATGAATCTTCAAGAGGAAGACGGACGCTGATATTAGTGTTACTATCTACAAAGCTAGAACTGTCGCAAAAGGGTTTTCGACAAGTTCAAGGTGTTGACTACGATGAGAGTTTCTCACCCGTATCTATGCTTAAGTCTGTCCGAATCATGTTAGCAATTGCCACATTTTATGAAATCTGGCAAATGGATAAACAAAACTGCATTCCTTAATGGATTTATTAAAGAAGAGTTGTATATGATGCAACCAGAAGGTTTTGTCAATCCTAAAGGTACTAACAAAATATGCAAGCTCCAGCGATCCATCTATGGACTGGTGCAAGCATCTCAGAGTTGGAATATACGCTTTGATAAGTTTATCAAATCATATAGTTTTATACAGACTTGCGGTGAAGCCTGTATTTACAAGAAAGTGAGTGGGAGCACTACAACATTTCTGATAAGTATATGTGAATGACATATTGTTGATAAGAGATAATGTAGAATTATTCTGCAAAGCATAAAGGAAGTTTTGAAAGGAGTTTTTCAAAGAAAGACCTCGGTGAAGCTGCTTACATATTGAGCATCAAGATCTATAGAGATAGATCAAGACGCTTGATAAGTTTTTCAATGAGTACATACCTTGACAAGATTTTTAAGTAGTTCAAAATGGAACAGTCAAAGAAGGAGTTCTTGCCTGTGTTACAAGGTGTGAAGTTGAGTAAGACTCAAAACCCGACCACGACAGAAGATAGAGAGACAATA
The DNA here is from genome assembly GCA_034509565.1 of Triticum monococcum. Taxonomy (NCBI): domain Eukaryota; kingdom Viridiplantae; phylum Streptophyta; class Magnoliopsida; order Poales; family Poaceae; genus Triticum; species Triticum monococcum. Next base: position 56,399,859 of record CM067843.1, on the reverse strand, counting down.
AAAGTCATTCCCTATGCCTCAGCCATAGGTTTTATAAATTATGCCATGCTGTGTACTAGACCTATTGTATACCCTGCCCCGAGTTTGGCAAGGGAGTACAATAGTGATCTAGGAGTAGATCACTAGACATTGGTCAAAATTATCCTTAGTGGAATAAGGATATGTTTCTCGATTATGGAAGTGACAAAAGGTTCGTCGTAAAGGGTTACGTCGATGCAAATTTTGACACTGATCTAGATGACTCTAAATCTCAATCTGGATACATATTGAAAGTGGGAGCAATTAGCTAGAGTAGCTCCGTGTAGAGCATTGTTGACATAGAAATTTGCAAAATACTTACGGATCTGAATGTGGCAGACCCGTTGACTAAACTTCTCTCACAAGCAAAACATGATCACACCTTAGTACTCTTTGGGTGTTAACACATAGCGATGTGAACGAGATTATTGACTCTAGTAAACCCTTTGGGTGTTGGTCACATGTTGATGTGAACTATGGGTGTTAATCACATGGTGATGTGAACTATTGGTATTAAATCACATGGTGATGTGAACTGGATTATTGACTCTAGTGCAAGTGGGAGACTGAAGGAAATATGCCCTACAGGCAATAATAAAATTATTATTTATTTCCTTATATCATGATAAATGTTTATTATTCATGCTAGAATTGTATTAACCGGAAACATAATACATGTGTGAATACATAGACAAACAGAGTGTCATTGGTATGCCTCTACTTGACTAGCTCGTTGATCAAAGATGGTTATGTTTCCTAACCATAGACATGAGTTGTCATTTGATTAACGGGATCACATCATTAGGAGAATGATGTGATTGACTTGACCCATTCCGTTAGCATAGCACTTGATCGTTTAGTTTGTTGCTATTGCTTTTTTCATGACTTATACATGTTCCTATGACTATGAGATTATGCAACTCCCGTTTACCAGAGGAACACTTTGTGTGCTACCAAACGTCACAACGTAACTGGGTGATTATAAAGGTGCTCTACAGGTGTCTCCGAAGGTACTTGTTGGGTTGGCGTATTTTGAGATTAGGATTTGTCACTTCGATTGTCGGAGAGGTATCTCTGGGCCCACTCGGTAATGCACATCACTATAAGCCTTGCAAGCATTGCAACTAATGATTTAGTTGCGGGATGATGTGTTACAGAAGGAGTAAAGAGACTTGCCAGTAACGAGATTGAACTAGATATTGAGATACCGATGATCGAATCTCGGGCAAGTAACATACCGATGACAAAGGGAACAACGTATGTTGTTATGCGGTTTGACTGATAAAGATCTTCGTAGAATATGTAGGAGCCAATATGAGCATCCAGGTTCCGCTATTGGTTATTGACCGGAGACGTGTCTCGGTCATGTATACATAGTTCTCGAACCCGTAGGGTCCGCACGCTTAAAGTTTGATGACGGTTATATTATGAGTTTATGTGTTTTGATGTACCGAAGGAGTTCGGAGTCCCGGATGAGATCGGGGACATGACAAGGAGTCTCGAAATGATCGAGACGTAAAGATCGATATATTGGACGACTATATTCGGACATCGGAAAGGTTCCGTGTGATTCGGGTATTTTCGGGAGTACCGGGGAGTTACGGGAATTCGTATTGGGCCTTAATGGGCCATACGGGAAAGGAGAGAAAGGCCTCAAAGGGAGGCCGCACCCCTCCCCATGGGCTGGTCCGAATTGGACTAGGGAGGGGGGCCCCTTCCTTCCTTCTCCTTTTCCCTTCCCTTTCCTTCCCTCCTACTCCTACTACTTGGAAGGGCTCCTAGTTCTACTAGGAAAGAGGGAATCCTACTCCCGGTGGGAGTAGGACTACCCTAGGGCACGCCATAAAGAGGGCCGGCCCTCCCCCTCCTCCACTCCTTTATATATGGGGGCAGGGGGCACCCCCACTGGTAGAAAAAGGGCCTATAGTCCCGGTTCGTAAGGGCCTTTAGTCCCGGTTCAATCCAGAACCGGGACTAAAGGGTGGACTAAAGGAAATTTTATGATTTTTTTTAAAAATTTTTGAAAAAAAGATTTGAATTTTTTTTTGATTTTCAAATTTCTGAATTATTTTAACCTCTAGTCTGTAATCTACTCCTACTACTTGAAAGGGCTCCTAGTTCTACTAGGAAAGGAGGAATCCTACTCCCGGTGGGAGTAGGACTCCCCTAGGGCACGCCATAGAGAGGGCCGGCCCTCCCCCTCCTCCACTCCTTTATATACGGGGGCAGGGGGCACCCCCACTGGTAGAAAAAGGGCCTATAGTCCCGGTTCCTGAACCGGGACTAAAGTGTCGGTACTAATGCCCCGACCCTTTAGTCCCGGTTCAATCCAGAACCGGGACTAAAGGGCGCGGCCACGTGGAGCTCCACCTTTAGTCCCGGTTGGTAACACCAACCGGGACTAAAGGAAATTTTATGTTTTTTTTAAAAAAAATTTGAATTTTTTTGATTGTTTTTATTTTCAAATTTCTGAATTATTTTAACCTCTAGTCTGTAATCACCACCCCTCATCACTTCTCAATTTATCCTCTAATCACCCCTTATCATTCCAAATCATCTAACTTCCCGAACAGTCACCCATCCTCCCACTCCCCCAGCCCGAGCACGCTTAACTTCCGGGTTCTATTCTCCCTCGTTCCAAGTCTGCACTTGTTGTTTTCCTGACAATACTAAGATGTCAATCCTATTAACCTTCAGGAATTTTGCTTGAGCATGAAGTGACATATTTCATAGTTTTATTTTGAAACTATTGTTTTAAAAAAACAATAATTATTTAGTAATACTAATATTTCTTGAATAATTAGTTTGACCATTGTTTGACCACAGTTTGACCAGATTTGACCAAATTTGAAATAACTGAAATAATTATTTAGTAACACTAATATTCTAGAATAATTAGTTTGACCATTGTTTGACCATAGTTTGCCCACTGTTTGAATTTTTTTCGATTTTTTTCACTCTAGATCTTAAAAGCCCCGTAACTTTTTTTTCTAATCGGTTTTTGAGTAGATGATTTTTCATATAAAAAACTTTTTCATCCGAGTTAGTATGCAAAAGTTATGCCCATTTTTACAAATTTCATAGAGATTTTGCAAATAAAGTCAAAATTCACATTTGCAAATTTTCCCAACAACTATACCACATATCACATGAGAAACTTATTTTCTTTTTTTTTTGACATTTCCATCATTTTCTTTTATTTTTTTTAAGACTGAAAAGGCGATCCACGGGGGGGGGGGGGGGTAGAGTTTGAAAATGGGACCTTTAGTACCGGTTCGTGGCACGAACCAGGAGTAAAGGTCTCAACCCCATTAGTCCCGGTTCGTGCCTGCCTCAAACCGGGACTAAAGGTCTAATCTTTAGTCCCGGTTTGAGGCACGAACCGGGACTAAAGGTCATCGCACCCTTTAGTCCCGGTTCATGTCTTAAACCGGGACTAAAGGGCCCGAGTGAACCGGGACTAATGCCTTAGCCGCACGAACCGGGACCAATGCTCACATTAGTCCCGGTTCTAGACTGAACCGGGACTAATGGGCTGACCCGGCCTGGACCAAAGCCCTGTTTTCTACTAGTGCCCAAAGACACATAAGTTGATCAGTTGATCTCTCCCAGCCATGTGCGGTGCCCCCCTCCACCATATTCCACCTCGGTCATATCGTAGCGGTGCTTAGGCGAAGCCCTGCGTCGGTAGGAACATCATCATCGTCACCACATCGTCGTGCTGACGAAACTCTCCCATGAAGCTCTACTGGATCGGAGTTCACGGGACGTCATCGAGCTTAACGTGTGCTGAACTCGGAGGTGCCGTGTGTTCGGTACTTGGATCGGTCGGATCGTGAAGACGTACGACTACATCAACCGCGTTGTGCTAAACACTTCCGCTTTCGGTCTACGAGGGTACGTGGACAACACTCTCCCCTCTCGTTGCTATACATCACCATGATCTTGCGTGTGCGTAGGAAAATTTTGAAATTACTACATTCCCCAACATGTTGGTCACATGGCGATGTGAACTATGGGTGTTAATCACATAAAATATGTGAACTATTGGTGTTAAATCACATGGATGTGAAATAGATTATTGACTCTAGTGCAAGTGGGAGACTGAAGGGAATAGGCCCTAGAGGCAATAATAAAGTTGTTATTTTATATTTCCTTATATCATGATAAATGTTTATTATTCATGCTAGAATTTTATTAACCGGAAACTTGATACTTGTGTGGATACATAGACAAACCACCGTGTCCCTAGTAAGCCTCTACTAGACTAGCTCGTTAATCAAAGATGGTTAAGTTTCCTAACCATAGACATGTATTGTCATTTGATGAACATGGTTACATCATTAGGAGAATGATTTGATGGACATGACCCATCCGTTAGCTTAGCATATTGATCGTTCAGTTTTATTGCTATTGCTTTTCTTCATGTCAAATACATATTCCTTCGACTATGAGATTATGCAACTCCCGGATACCGGAGGAATACCTTGTGTGCTATCAAAGATCACAACATAACTGGGTGATTATAAAGATGCTCTACATGTATCTCCGAAGGTGTTTGTTTAGTTGGCATAGATCGAGATAAGGATTTGTCACTCCGAGTATCAGAGAGGTATTTGTAGGCCCTCTCGGTAATGCACATCATAAGAAGCCTTGCGAGCAAAGTGACTAATGAGTTAGTTACAAGATGATGTATTATGGAACGAGTAAAGAGACTTGCCGGTAACGAGATTGAACTAGGTATATAGATACTGATGATAGAATCTCGGGCAAGTAACATACCGACGACAAAGGGAATAACGTATGTTGTCATAACGGTTTGACCGATAAAGATCTTCATAGAATATGTGGGAGCCAATATGAGCATCCAGGTTCCGCTATTGGTTATTGACCGGAGAGGTGTCTCGGTCATGTCTACATAGTTCTCGAACCCGTAGGGTCCACACGCTTAACGTTCGATGACGATTTAGTATTATATGAGTTATGTGATTTGGTGACCAAATGTTGTTCGGAGTCCTGGATGAGATCACAGACATGACGAGGAGTCTCGAAATGGTTGAGAGATAAAGATTGATATATAGAATGATGGTATTCAGACACCGGAAGTGTTCCGAATAGTATCGGGTATTTATCGGAGTACCGGGGGGGGGGGGTTACTGGAACCCCCGGGGGGAATAATGGGCCGTATGGGCCATGAGAGGGGAGCAAACCTTCCCACAAGGGGTGGCGCACCCCCCCCCCCAAGGAAGGAGGATGAGTGGGATAAGGGAAAGAGGGGATTCGACCCCCTTTCCTTCTTTCCTCCCTCTTCCCTTTTCCCCCTCCGGCAAAAAAGGAAGGGGGGAGGCCGAATTAGGGAGGACCCCAAGTAGGATTCATCCTACTTGGGGCGCCCCCTTGCTGCTCCCCTCCCCCACCTATATATACGTGGGGAGGGGGCGCCTAGAACACACAACATCAATTGTTAGCCGTGTGCGGCGCCCCCTTCCACAGTTTACACCCCCGGTCATATTCTCGCGGTGCTTAGGCGAAGCCCTGCGCGGATCACTTCACCATCACCGTCACGACACCGTCGTGTTAACGGAACTCATCTACTTCCTCGACACCTTGCTGAATCAAGAAGGCGAGGGACGTCATCGCGCTGAACGTGTGCAGAACTCGGAGGTCCTGTACATTCGTGCTTGATCGGTCGGAGCTAGAAGATGTACGACTACATCATCCGCATTGTCAAAACACTTCCGCTTTCAGTCTACGAGGGTACGTAGACACACTCTCCCCCTCTCGTTGCTATACATCTCCTAGATAAATCTTGCGTGAGCGTAGGATTTTTTTTGAAATTGCATGCTACGTTTTCCAACAGGTGGCAGCGACCGGACCTTCACAAACAAGTCTAGGGCAAACTCCGTAACTTAATTAAAGGCTCCCAATACCACCACACAGCCTCACCATAGTGATTGGAGCTTCGAGGTGACAACTTCTGTCTAGGGTGCCCAAACACGTAGGAGTAACAAGATCCATAAGGGAAGCAAGTGTGAATAAATTTTCCTTCGATTGAGTGATAAATCTAGGTTTTCTCTCTCAAATCCTATAATATAAACAAGTTTGAGTTACTACAGAGAGATATCTAGGAGATTTAAAAGTTTTGGGAAACAATGCAGGAGAGAGAGAGGCAATAGGTTAGTCAACTTGGGGAAGAAGACCCTTTTTTATAGCCCTCATCCCATATTTCAACTAAGATGTACTCACTACTAGTAAAAGGGCTATAGATGGAATTGACACTAATGGCGCACCAGACATGTGATGCGCCATTACTATATACTAATGGCGCACCATGTGTTGGTACGCCATTAGTGTCCAAATACTAATGGCGCACCACTCCCACGGTGCGCCATTAGTTTAAATTTTTTTACTAATGGCGCACCGTGGGAGTGGTGCGCCATTACTAGTTCTAGTAATGGCGCACCACACCCACGGTGCGCCATTATTAGTTGAACTAGTAATGGCGCACCACACCCACGGTGCGCCATTAGTAAAATTTTTTTTTTAAATTTTTTATTTTTTTTCAAAACTACTAATGGCGCACCGTGGGAGTGGTGCGCCATTACTAGTTGAACTAGTAATGGCGCACCATGCCACGGTGCGCCATTAGAAACTTGGCCACCACTTCCACCGAATGCACCCCCCCCCCCCCGTGGATCGCCTTTTCAGTTTTTAAAAAAATAAAAGAAAATGATGAAAATGTCAAAAAAATAAAAGAAAATAAGTTTCCCATGTGATATGTGGTCTAGTTGTTGGGAAAATTTGCAAATATGAATTTCGACTTCATTTGCAAAATCTCTCGAGAATTTGTAAAAATGGACATAACTTTTGCATACTAACTCGGATGAAAAAGTTTTTTATATGAAAAATCATCTACTCAAAAAGTTACATCCAAATTTAATCGGGGGAACCCCGTTAAACATTTTTTAAATCCTCAAAAACCTAACAGAAAAAAAGATACGAGGCTTTTAAGATCTGGAGAGGCAAAAAAATTCAAAATAATTCAAACTTACTAATGGCGCACCTACCCATGGTGCGCCATTAGTATCTTCCCGCCTTCAAAATTCAAAATAAGTAAACAGAATAAAAAAAAGTTACTAATGGCCCACCTGCCCGTGGTGCGCCATTAGTATTTTCCCGCCTTCAAAATTCAAAATTAGTCAAAAAAATAAAAAAAAGTTACTAATGGCGCACCTGCCCATGGTGCGCCATTAGTATCTTCCCGCCTTCAAAATTCAAAATAAAAAAATAAAAAAAGTTAGTAATGGCGCACCTGCCCACGGTGCGCCATTACTATGTCGTATACATGGCTGGGCGCACCTCCTCCACTCCACCTCTCCTCCATTCCATCTCCTCCTCTCCTCTCCTCCACTCCATCTCCTCCTCTCCTCCACTCCATCTCCTCCTCTCCTCCACTCGATCTCCTCCTCTCCTCCACTCCATCTCCTCCTCTCCGGCGACCTCCTTCTCCTCCTCGGCGACCTCCTCCTCCTCCTCTCCGGCGACCTCCTTCTCCTCTCCGGCGACCTCCTCCTCCTCCTCTCCGGCGACCTCCTCCTCCTCTCCGGCGACCTCCACCTCTCCGGGAACCTCCTCCTCCCTCCTCTCCTCCCCTCCCCTCACGGTTTCTCCTCCCCCCTCTCCGGTGAGCTCCTCCTCCCTCCTCTCCTCCCATTCCCTCATGGTTTCTCCTTCCTCCTCTCCGATGCTTCGGTGAACTCCTTTCCGGCGACCTCCTCCTCCTCTCCGGCGATGTAGGCGAGCGCCTCTCCGGTGACCTCCTCCTCCTCCTCTCCGGCGAACTCCTCTCCGGCAAAAGAACACGGCAAAAGAACGTACAAGATCCAAAAACAGGAACAAAATTTGAAATAATATCGTGCCAAAAAACGAGCAAAAAAACTAGCAAAAAATGGGCAAAAAATCACGATCCAGATCCAAATTCAAAATTCAAAAATAGTAATGGCGCACGGTGGGGGTTAGACGGTGCGCCACTACTATTTTCCTGCCTTCAAAATTCAAAAATACTAATGGCGCACCGTGTCCTATACTAATGGCGCACCAGTGGCCTATACTAATGGCGCACCGTGGCCTATACTAATGGCGCACCGGTGGTGCGCCATTAGTAAAAATTACTAATGGCGTGCTAGTAATGGCGCACCAATGATGCGCCATTAGTAGGCAAAACTGGTGCGCCATTAGTAGGCCTTTTTCTAGTAGTGACTACCATAGTCCCATGCGAGTTGCACTGCTAGTGCCCAAGCAACACTACTACAACAAGCACTCATAGTACCAGCTAAAATAGAATATTCGATACTGTCAGTGCCGCTCTAGCACCACGGCCAAAAGAGAGGGGAAAGACCACTCCCCTCCGCAGTAGTAGGTCCGACACTACGTCTAGTAGTGCTGCTCCAACAGGGAGCCATACTATCGGTCATAAGTGCGGTACTACCACCTCAGTGACAAGCAACATCAACATCACTACTCCCATGAGGGAGGGAATCTGTACTACCACTGCCTACCGCGGTACTACTGGTAGAGAAAAACAAGAGCAATAGAAATTAGATGGGAAACTCCTCAAAAGTTGGGAAGCTGATCATGTGGGTGCAATATGTTTTTTGTATGTGTTTGATTCCAGCCATACCTTTCGACGCGGTCATGTGGAAAAAACCCTGCTATCAATAGTACAGTTTCCCTACGACTCAATAAAAAATAAATTGCGAGAACCCCGCCTTTGGTCTTTTCCTTTTAGAGGGGAATCTAACCTCTTGTGCCACTTTTAGAATATACATGTATAGCTCAAGCACACAATTATATCGCAAATTACACTGTCATCTACACCAAAATCACTTACCTAGGGAAAATTCCCTTTTAGAGGGGAAGCACCAGCTTGAGTTGGGGCGACGTTCTTTGCTTAGCCCGCGCAACCTGACGGTCGGTCTTCTCGTGTCTGATATGCATTTGCTCAAAGACGAAACCTCCGCAACCCACCAACATGAGATGCAGGCACAACGAGCAATATGGAGAATGACGAATGTCTCCCAAAGCCGAAGAGGACGATGATAGATTCCCACAAGGCCAGTAATCGAAGGTCGCGGGGCCCTCTAATCGAACTCCGCCATGAATAACCTCCATTTGGCTCACTAGACTCGAGAGGTTGCGATTGAATCCTTAGTTGCAAATTACCTTTGATCCAATTTTGGATGTAGATAGTCCTCACCTCTTTCCCCAAGGATGACACTGGGTATCGAACCCACGGAAAGTTCAGCTGTTAGACATGGATTTAGGCAAAGCTATCATTGTTGTAAGAAATTTGAGTTTCCTGGACTGAACAAACAATAGTTGAGAGAGAGGGGGGGGGGGGAGGGAGGGAGAGAGAAAGGGAGGGATGGAGGGAGTGAGGGAGGGAGAGAGAGATCAAATAGAAGGGAATAGGCATGGGCATGAGGACTTTACTTACAACCTTGTACTTGCACTTAGGATCTTATGTGTATTTCCAACCTAGTCTCGATAGACACCGTTACGATGTGCTTTCAACGATTAGATGTGGGGGATAAGCCCAAATAACATCACGACCAATCAACAACCTACATCATGAGTCTATTTTCCAATCAAGGACCTTACCGCCGTGTGAGGTTACCTCGATTATTAAGGATTTCTCCAGACTAATGCATTGATGTTTAACGATTGCACCTCATGATCCCTAGAGAGTTTCTTTCAGTTACTATGCAAATCATTACTATCATCAGTGTTTGGTGTAGCCTTCCATCCATCCCCGCACTTTACCTCCTATTTAATTGATCTAAAATATTTTGAGTGCCCGCGGAGTCTTAGAACTAGAATAAGACAAGAGAAAAATGCGTTGCAGATAACACACATATAAAAAGCGTCAACTTAAGTAAAGTCATACCAACGACCCCGAGCACAGGTATAGAGGGTTGCAAGGCTTATGCCTTAGCCTATTTCCTGAGGGGATTGCCCATACATTGGAATCAAATGATAGATGAAAAACATTGTAGATAACATTGATGATAGATGAATGACTGTATAAAGTCTTACAATGCCGCCTTATGCAATGTATCAATTACAACTACGACAAACTATGGGGGAATTGCTATGGAGATGGAGATGGCGGCGACTAGGCTTTCTAGGGATGGATGATGATGATCCTAAATAGGCCCTCATCCCTTTCATGAAGGTTGTCATGATGACGTCATGGCGCAAGTGCGCCCGCTCGTACCAGACACTGTCTTTCGCTCTGGATAGCCTGTGGCGCCCCCTTTGATATGATTTGATCCCCTATCTTTTGTTTTCCCCATGTATTGCTCAATTTCCTCCCCTTTATGGTCCAAAAGCTGCAAAAACAAATTATAAACAAAGATCCACAATCTTTTGCATTTATTAGTTGTTAGTGACAAATCAGAGTGATTATCTTGAAATATCCATGAATATCTGGTTTAAAACAATGGTTGAATGCTGCTCATGCAGGAATCCTCTCCGCTATCAACGGTTGACCAATCTGGAACAATCGAGTCCTCTCTTCCTCGTTGGTTCTTGACATGGCTCGAACCGTTAAATTGATCCTTGCCAACTCTATATCCCGCTCCGCCCGATCTAGTACCTCCAGAAGCTCCCGAATCCCCTGACCCGACACCACCCCCCATGCACCACATCCACCCGCAGAGGTAGAAGGAGATGACACTGTCCTCCCATATCTCGCATAACTGGGTCCCAAGGCAACTTCGAGCCCCACGACCGAGTAGAGAGTGGGATGACGCAGCGTCGGGGCTCCCATCAAGTATGCAAAGTTGAGGCCGGGGTCGTCGAGAATTAAGGAAGGGCGACGGGTTGCGAGAATAGGCAGAGGCAGAGGTAGAGGCAAAGAGATAGGTGGCGTCGCGAGATCAAACATTTTGAAAAGTGTCTTATAGTCGTTCACATGTGGCTTGATGCCACTATATCATCAACCACCGTACATATCTTTGTTGCTGTTACACCAATGTCACACAACAATCAAACAAGAAATCAAATCGCAGCCACACCAACCGCATTATCCATGTTTTATGGGCCATAGCGTACACATCACATCGAAACCTTTTTCTTCTCCTCCTCCTTTCTTGAAATTCAAGCCATAATTGAGTGTTTGGTTGTTTTTTGTTGAGCTGGTACTTGTCTGATTTGGTTTGATACGATATGAAAGAAAAGCAATGGAGGAGATACGATCATGATTTGCTCCAACGCCGAGCCGATCCGCGACGTGTGTAGTGCACAAGTGAAGTCTGTATGCGTCAAGCTGTGCACGTGGTGGACACATGGGGCTCGCCGGGCCGACCGATCGCCATCGCCATCGCCATCGCCTAGTTGCGAAATTGAAGCGGTCGGTCGTGTGAGTGCGTGCCATTGGCGCCACGTCGCGCCCTCACCCGCCCGTCGACATGTACTCCGGCGACGCGACGTATATAGGCTGAGCTTGGCCCGGATAGGATCCACCTCCACTCCCCCGCGCGCGTTCCCATTTCCCGACCACCGACAGGCTAGTCAATCATGGAGTTCCCGCACCGCCACGGCCACGGCCACGGCCGCCGCGACGACGACGACGAAGACCGCCGCGCCCCCGCCCCCTACGGCCGCCACGAGCCTGATGCCTACGGCGCCCCTCCCCCGTCCTACGGCCGCCGCCCCGACGACGACGCTGGTGATGCCTACGGCCGCCACCCTCCCGCCGCCTACGGCGCTCCTCCCCCGGCCTACGGTGCCCCGCCTCCCGCCTACGGGGGCGGCCGCGAGGACGAGTACGGAGGACGCGCCCCGGCCTACGGTGCTCCTCCTCCCGCCTACGGTGGAGGCCGCGAGGACGACTACGGGCGCCACGCGCCCGCTCCGGCCGGCTACGGCGGTGGTGACTACGGGCGCCACGCCCCTGCTCCGGCCTACGGAGGAGGCCGCGACGAGGGCTACGGCGCACCCGCGTACGGCAACGTGGTGCACGTTTCCCACGAGTCCGGCGACGAGAGGCCGCAGTACGGGGGCGGCGGATCCGGGGGCTACGGCCACGAGACGCGCCCGCACCACGGCGGCGGCGGGGGGGCGCCCCCGGCTTCCAGGCAGCCGACGTACAGGATCCTCTGCAAGGCCGGCGAGGACAGCTTCAGCCTCGCCGCCAGGGACGGCAAGGTCTGCCTCGTCCGCACCGATCGCGACGACGACACGCAGGTAACACACATCTACACCTCTGCAAGATCGATCCAAGATCGGCTACATGCTTCCATGATCCCGATCCAGAATAGTATAGTGAACTTCACACTGGGATCTGAAAACTTGGCGTTTCTGCCTTGTCCTTTTCTAATTGGGGAAAAGCAATAATCCTGTTTGGCTTTTGCTCAGCGACTTTTCATGTATTATTGTTTCTTCTCTGATCATGTGGCTGATGGATTTGAATATACGCATATGATGCAGCACTGGATCAAGGACATGAAGTACAGCACGAGGGTGAAGGATGAGGAAGGCTACCCTGCCATGGCACTCGTCAACAAGGCCAGCGGAGAGGCTCTCAAGCACTCCCTCGGCCAATCCCACCCTGTAACTAACCTCCTTCCTTCAGTTCATCCATACAACTTCTAATTTTTGCTATCTGATGCGTGCGTGCACGGTAGAGCCGACATGATTTTGGTACATTTAGACATAACAGAGTGTCTGCAAGCACACCACATGCCAGTGATGCCACACATTCCAAATGCCTACTTTCTCTGCATTCATACTAGCAGCGATTCTGCACATGAAAAACAGAATGGATAAGCTTGAACAAAAAGAATCACTTTGAGCTTATTTAGCAGTGTGGCCTGTGGTGTTTCAGTGAATGATCACCACTAGGATTCAGTGATTTCTTGTCTAAAATGATATAAACTAGTCCAGCACGAGTGAAATTTCTCCCTGTTCTTGGGAATAATATTTTCCATAGTAGGTCTCATGTTCAGCAAACGTTGTAAATTATGTCAGTGCCAAAAGTAAAATCTGCTAAGGTTTTTCACATTGCCATACAAGACCATAACTATAACAATACTTCCACGTGTGTTCATGTGCACTTGCTCTGACTGTGATCTAGTATGGCCTTCCACATTAGCATCCATGTGCACATATATCGCAGTAGTTCTAACTCGGTTGCCCATGACCGCTCTAGTGTTCAGCGACACTAGCTCTAAAATAATATGGTGAACTCGTTAGACAAAAGGAACAACACCGGTTTCAGAATAATTTGCTACACTATGAGTTGTCACATGGTCATGTGCTCATGCTCAACCCTGAACTGGGGCTCCAGTATTGTGAATTTGCTTACCTTCTGGTTTGTTTTTTGGATCCTAGGTTCTTCTGACCAGGTACAATCCAGACACCCTGGACGAATCGGTCCTTTGGACCGAGAGCAGGGACGTCGGGGCAGGCTACCGCTGCATCAGGATGGTGAACAACATCTACTTGAACTTTGATGCGCTCCATGGCGACAAGGACCATGGCGGTGTGCGCGATGGAACCACCCTCATTCTGTGGGAGTGGACTGAGGGCGACAACCAGCGCTGGAAGATCGTTGCCTGGTGTAAGTTCTTCTATTCTATCTCCTGCGCTTGCCGTTGCTCCAGTTCAGTTTCACTAGAACAGTTTGATTAGTCAATTGCCACTTGTTTCTTCTCATGCAAATAGACATACCCGCAAAAACATAAAGTAGATGCATGCTACTTGACACGAGCAAGGTATTTCTGTTACAATTGGGGATTGATTTGTGTCTTGTACTGATGGCAGGAACGATGCATATGCTAAGCAAGTACTGGATGTTTCTGGAATAAAAAGGATGGCGCCGATGTGAGTGGTGTTTCTGTTTTGTTTGAGCAGTTATATATATTAATGAACTTGTAATGATGGATTTATTGGCGTAGATTATGTGTGATGGATGCATGAACAGACCAGTGCTTGTTATTATGCATGCATATACATGCTGTGTGACATGTTTGTGAGCTACTGTATAATAGAATTGGTTTATCCCATCATATTGCTGTAATGGAGATCTATCTATAGTTGTGGCGGATATTCAGTTCGGCTCAAGGTAGAATATGTTCCTGCGTGCCAAAAATGCTTTTATAAGTGTGAAAAAATATGAAAAATTCAGACATGTACATGTCATTTGCAAATCTCTACGGTGAAAACCCAAGCATTTCGACCAGTACAAAAACAAGTTCTGTGCTTATTTTCTGGCCCTCAAACTGTCTTTTTTCCCTGAGGAAGCATAATTGTTCCTTCTTTGCATGAAAATTGACAGGAGCTGTATGAACATGTACAAAAAATCCTTTTAAAAATGGTTTCGCATTTGTTTGAATTTGTGGTATTATCCTCCAGTTTTTGGTGAGATCTTTGAGGTGCAGAGACTTTGATCTTGTCTGGGATCAGAGACTCCTCTTTTCTTGTAAAAAATGTATCGAAGGTCCCTCACAAACAGAAGGAAGTACTGAAGGTCAGCTGCCATGTCGTTTCTCATGCAGTTGATATGATTCCATCCAGTTGCTGCTTTATTTTGATTCCACTTTTCTCATTCCAGCTTTAGCAATAATTGTTGGTATCATGTCCTGTCCACTAGAGAGTGTCTGGCTCGCCCTGGTAGTTGCCTGTTGCCATCTGCCAAATAAATCACAGTAAATTTGATGTGAGATGCCATATGCTACACGAATTATGCCGATGGCCGATCCAATGGAGCCCTTTCAAAGCTGGGGCTGCCATCTGTTCGGACTCTTAATTGTCTATATCATCATAGCAATAGAGTTTTGCAAAAAGAAAGAATCAACCAAACATAGCAATAGGTTTAAGCGTGGGATACTTTTGCTCGCAATTGTCCACACATACTACCTATGTTACTTTTACGACTCTAATCACATGCTTACTAGATTGGGAACACGCGTTGACGCGAGGGTGCCGGTCCCAACGTTATAATTAAGTAGGTAATGCTCAAGTTAGTAGGAAGGTTTGAGGAACTGTCTACATCTATAAAATCAAAGTAACAATCCATGATAGATGAGCTTACTACATGTCACAAATAGCGAAATAAACCCAAAGCAAGGTAAGCAAGGCATAGTCAATTAACAGGATAATTGATTTGCATGGTCATGACAAAAGCAGTAAGAGAATCGGCAGTGAACTGGACACTAAAAGTGAACATATTTATGATATTCTTAAAGCTTTCACACACATAAACATGCATTTCACTAGGGACTGAAATATACCAGCACATGGGTGTCACATGATTAAATTGAAAAACCCTCCAAAGGACCACTTAAATTGGTTTCAAACATGGGTACGGGAATGATAGATATGACAAAAATACAAATTGCAGTCACATATGCACAACAACAATGTACTAATGCATTTCCCTATAAAGCAAGAGATCATATAATGCATAATTTTGTTTGGATCTCAACCTTGACTCTATTCAACCACGACTGGCAAGGTTGAGGTAAACAAAAATGGCATCAAAGACATCACAGGCCTCACTTCACAATAAAACAACCACATATCTAGTGCATTATCAGTGAGATCCAAATCCAATATAATGCTTCCAAGCTCCACATCTCTACTCTGCAGATATCAAGTGGGAAAAAAAATCAGAAATAACAAATGTATTGGAACAACTGAAATCTACAGGCCATAGTAAAACAATTTAACCGGAAACTGATAGATAGCCTCTTAGTCTTGCAAGTAGCCAACCAATTTTTAGAAACGAATGCAAATTTGCACCACTCACAAAAAGTGGACAGATAAGTTTGGTAGTTGTGTTGCATGCATACTCATTCCATCACACAGTACCCCTTGAGGTAAACTTGGAGAAACATGAGTGTTAGCCATTTAAACTCAAGGGGAAGAGAGTGTTCCGTAAATGCATTTGTCTCTTAACATCATGGACTCTTTGCAAAACTGAGTTTTCCCTGTCATAAATGCATATGTCTCTTAACATCATGTGTTATGCATGCCTGCTTATATAAACGTGTGCGCAGGTTCCACCGGATCCTGCTAATCACAAAGGTTGACACTGAAACTGTTGAAACCCTAGACTCACTAGGTAAAGACCCTCGAGAATACACCAGCGTGTTGTTGATGCTCGACAAGTAATTTCAATCATTATCATACTATATCAGCCGCTTTCGTTCATTTCCTGATATCAAGTAATTAATAACTCCTTTATTCATTTTCTTTGACGGGCAGGGTTTGAAACGGTTCATCAATGATGTCGTCGGTGAATGGAAATCGAAGCTGCATCGGCGATGGCCCAAGGTAATTAAGTAGTACTAGCTAAGTCCGTGCATCTCTTTAATTCTAGTTTCAATATCGTTATCATGTTTGATTATTATCTGATTGAATTCTGTTCTCGCAAAGTGCATGGGGAAGAATCAGGGGACTAACTTATGTGCATACTAAGTTTACGAGAACATTCGCATGACGACTAAATGACGCAGAGATGTAAGACAACTTCAGGTACGTAAACACTATTCACAATTTTGTATGATGATCTAATATATATACACACAACTAATATATTCATATTGATCTTCTTCTTTAAAGATGGAAGAGATGCGGGAGAAGCTCCTACCAGAGAACCGCATACGAGCAATTCAAGAGGAAATTATGGGATTTTTGCTTACGGAAGTCATATCTGAAAGCGGAGAATACCATTGCCGCTAATGCCTGCATGTAATGATCTTGAAATTGTAGGAGAAATGATATATACCAAATTATATATATATATATATAATCACATAAACTCATAATACCAATCGTCATCGAACGTTAAGCGTGCGGACCCTACGGGTTCGAGAACAATGTAGACATGACCGAGATTCATCTCGGTCAATAACCAATAGCTGAACCTGGATGCTCATATTGGTTCCTACATATTCTGCGAAGATCTTTATCGGTCAAACCGCATAACAACATACGTTGTTACCTTTTTTCATCGGTACGTTACTTGCCCAAGATTCGATCGTCGGTATCATCATACCTAGTACAATCTCGTTACCGGCAAGTCTCTTTACTCGTTCCGTAATGCAACATCCCGCAACTAACTCATTAGTCACATTGCTTGCAAGGCTTATAGTGATGTGCATTACCGAGAGGGCCCAGAGATACCTCTCCGACAATCGGAGTGACAAATCCTAATCTCAATCTATGCCAACTCAACAAACACCATCGGAGACACCTGTAGAGCATCTTTATAATCATCCAGTTACGTTGTGACGTTTGATAGCACACAAAGTGTTCCTCCGGTATTCGGGAGTTGCATAATCTCATAGTCATAGGAAAATGTATAAGTTATGGAGAAAGCAATAGCAATAAACTAAACGATTAAAGTGCTAAGCTAAAGGATGGGTCATGTCAATCACATCATTCTCTAATGATGTGATCCCGTTCATCAAATGACAACTCATGTCTATGGCTAGGAAATTTAACCATCTTAGATTAACGAGCTAGTCAAGTAGAGGCATACTAGTGACACTCTGTTTGTCTATGTATTCACACATGTACTAAGTTTCCGATTAATACAATTATAGCATGAATAATAAACATCTATCATGATATAAGGAAATATAAATAACAACTTTATTATTGCCTCTAGGGCATATTTCCTTCACCTTCTCCCGCAACGACCCGCCTTCCGATCCGAAACCACTGGAGGCCACCCCCACGCTTTGCTCCCACCTTCCATCTTGCCCCCCTCCCCGATCCGGAATTGCCACCGGCAAACCTCCTCTACCCGCGACCGCCCCGGACTCCATCAACGTGGCGTGCAGTCCTCGGCTGCCTGCCCACGCAGTCCGCCGCTTGCCGCCGACGCAGATGCTGTCAACCCCGCAGGCCTTCGCTCTGGTGAGCCTCCTCCTTCCCTCTGCCTCCCTGTCGGTGTCAAAACCGGCGGATCTCGGGTAGGCGGTCCCGAACTATGCGTCTAAGACGGATGGTAACAGGAGGCAGGGAACACGATGTTTTACCCAGGTTCGGGCCCTCTTGATGGAGGTAAAACCCTATGTCCTGCTTGATTAATATTGATGATATGGGTAATACAAGAGTAGATCTACCGCGAGATCAGAGAGGCTAAACCCTAGAAGCTAGCCTATGGTATGATTGTATGTTGTCCTACGGACTAAAACCCTCCGGTTTATATAGACATCGGAGAGGGCTAGGGTTACACAAGGTCGGTTACAAAGGAGGAGATATACATATCCGTATTGCCTAGCTTGCCTTCCATGCGAAGTAGAGTCCAATCCGGACACGAGACGAAGTCTTCAATCTTGTATCTTCATAGTCTAACAGTCCGGCCAAAGGATATAGTCCGGCTGTTCGGAGACCCCCCAATCCAGGACTCCCTCAGTAGCCCCTGAACCAGGCTTCAATGACGATGAGTCCGGCGCGCAGTATTGTCTTCGGCATTGCAAGGCGGGTTCCTCCTCCGAATACACCACGGAAGAATTTGAATACAAGGATAGTGTCCGACCCTGCAAAATAAGTTCCACATACCACCATAGTGTAACGCCCCGAGACCGATGTGCCACATGTCGTGCAGTTATTTGCTGGTGTTGCCTTGTCATTGCTTGCGTGTCATGCATTGCATATCATGTCATCATGTGCATTTCATTTGCATACGTGTTCGTCTCATGCATCCGAGCATTTCCCCGTTGTCCGTTTTGCATTCCGGCGCTTCGTTCTCCTCCGGTGGTCATTTCTACCTTTCTTTCTTGTGTGGGGGTTAAACATTTCCGGATTGGACCGAGACTTGCCATGCGGCCTTGGTTTACTACGGGTGGACCGCCTGTCAAGTTTCGTGCCATTTGGACTTCGTTTGATACTCCAACGGTTAACCGAGGGACCGAAAAGGCCTCGTGTGTGTTGCAGCCCAACACCCCTCCAATTTGGCCCAAAACCCACCAAACTCTGCTCCATCGTCTCGGTCGTTCGATCACGATCGTGTGGGCAAAAACCGCACCTCATTTGGACTCTCCTAGCTCCCTCTACCTATAAATATGTGGGCATCCCCGAGAAATCGCGGATGAAACCCTAACTTCGTCTTCCTCGCGCCACCGGACGCGTCCACCCCGCGCCCGGACGTGTCCACCCAGCCGGCCACCTCACCGCGCCCAATGGGCAGCCGCCACATCAGCTGCGCCGCCTCCCTCCACCTATCCCGCGCTGCCACGTCAGCCTCACCCCGCCTCCACTCTCTCTCCTCAGCCGCCGCCTCCATCGCGCGGCCCGCGGGACCCGGATCGGGCCCGCGCAAGCCCGCACCGCCGCCGTCGTCAGCCCGCATCGCGGCCACGCCTTCGCCGCCCGGCTGCCCGCAGGCCTCGGCGCCGGCCACCGCCACCTCGCCGGAGCGCCTCCCGCCGCCTCCGCCACGCCGCCGCCATGCCTCTCGCCGCCTGGCCGGAGCACCCCGCGCAGCCCGTCGCCGCCATGGAACCGCACCTCGCCGGCCCTCTTCACCTCGCCGTCCGGCCGCAGGAGCCCGCCGGAGCTCCGGTGCCGCGCCACCACCGCAGGGGCGCGCCGGATGCCGCCTCTCCGCCCACTGCCAGGCCACTCCCGAGCGCCGTCGTGGTCCCCGCACGCCGCCGTGAAGCCCGCACCGCACCATCCTCATCGGGGTCCGTCAAGTCCGGTCATCGCCGGAGTTTCGTGCATCGCCGGATCCGAAGGAGAAGATGGATCAGATCCACCCATCCCTCCAACCAAACGTCCCGTCTCAGATCTGCACCGCCCCGTCCCGGATCCGCTCCGTCCCGTTGACTTTTCCCGGAGAGGTATAAAATTTGGCTAAGTCCCCGAAATTCCCAGATCCAAATTGCCATGTTCGAGGCCTCGCAACTTTGCATCCGTAGCTCCGATTCATGCATATGATATATCAAAATCTTCGTCTCGACGAGTACATCATTTCATTCCATTGCATCATTTGCATTTGAGGTCATCTTGTTGCCCAAAATGCTGTTGGAAGGAGGCATCATGAGTTAAATTGCAGATCCGTTAGTTCATCATGCACTTTTGTCATTTTTGCCATGTTTAATCCGTGCATGATATGCCTGTGCCCCTTTGGGATGAATTGTTAAGCATGTTGTCTTCTTTCCAGAGGTGCGTCCCATGCATTTTTAGGATTTGTGTGTTGTCTTGTGCAAGCTTGCGAAGAGGGCTACCTGAGATTGCTGATTTCAGGGACTTAGTGAAATCCACTAAGTCTGGGATGTTTTAGTTCACGATGCTATATGTCCAGCTTGTTTCCTAGTGATCCGTGCCTCTTTTGAGGATGATCAGTAAGAGTGATTTGTTATGCTTGTTGTGCTTAATCCATCCATGTCTTTATTTGTTATGTTGGAGCACCCTAGGTTGACTCAATCGAGCTCAACTTTTAGATAGTTGTTGTTTTGGGCAGATCGTGAACTCTTTTGCGATTTTGCCGGAGATATTGCTAGTGATCCATGCTTGCTATGCCATTGTTCTTGCCATGTCTTGCTAGCATTTTGTGCCTTCTTTATGGATATATGCTTGCCTTGCCATGACTTGCACCGTAGTGAGTGCATCGAGCTCGTTTACATGCCTCCGTGAGTTATTATTTCAGCATGTCCCAGTTTTCGCTAAGTCTGAAATCTGTTTTGCTTATTCAGGTTTGCCATGCTTGTTTGAAGCCCTTAATGGTTGAATTTTCCTATGGCTCAGTCCTAGTGTTTTGTTAAGCATCTTGTGTACATCCCTGCCATGCAATTTGTTTTCATGTTTGGTGGCTGTAGCATGTTTATTTTGTTGCATTTAGGAGCCTACTTGCTGTAAATCGCAGATCGGCTCGTTTAGTAAAACGCTTGCCATTTCCAAACCGTAGCTCCGATTGCCATGATCTTTATATCGTTTTCAGGGGATTTCTTCCCCTCTATCCAGTGGCACACTTGGTTATCCAAGTTGAGGCCAGGTTCATGCATTTCCTGTCATGTCTTGCATTTTGCATCCTGCATCGCATCCCGCATCTCGCATATCATACCATGTCCATGTCGTGGTTGTTTACTATGTTGTGTGCTTCTTTTCCGGTGATTGCTTATTCGGGTTGATTCCGATAACGTCGAGTTTGTGAGGACCCGTTCGTCTACGTCCGTTTGTCTTCTTCATGGACTCGTTCTTCTTCCTTGCGGGATTTCAGGCAAGATGATCATACCCTCGAAATCACTACTATCTTTGCTATGCTAGTTTGCTCGCTCTTTTGCTATGCCAATGCTACGATGCCTACCACTTGCTTGTCAGCCTCCCAAATTGCCATGTTCAGCCTCTAACCCACCATTGTCCTAGCAAACCGTTGATTGGCTATGTTACCGCTTTGCTCAGCCCCTCTTATAGCGTTGTTAGTTGAAGGTGAAGATTGAAGTTTGTTCCTTGTTGGAACAGGGAGATGTTGTTCCTGGTTGGAACATGCTTACTTGTTGGGATATCACAATATATATTATTTAATTAACGCATCTATATACTTGGTAAAGGGTGGAAGGCTCGGCCTTATGCCTGGTGTTTTGTTCCACTCTTGCCGCCCTAGCTTCCGTCATATCGGTGTTATGTTCCCGGATTTTGCGTCCCTTACGCGGTTGGGCTATAATGGGAACCCCTTGACAGTTCGCCTTAAGTAAAGCTTCTCCAGCAATGCACAACATTGGTTTTACCTTTTGCACTAACAACCTACCACCTTCCCTTGGGTTCTACAGACTCAAGGGTCATCTTATTTTAACCCCCCCCGGGCCAGTGCTTGTCTAAGTGTTGGTCCGAACTGAGCTGCCTGCGGGGCCACCTCGGGGAAACTTGAGGGTTGGTTTTACTCATAGCTAGTCTCATCTGAGTGTGCCCTGAGAAAGAGATATGTGCAGCTCCTATCGGGATTTGTCGGCACATTCGGGCGGTGTTGCTGGTTTAGTTTTACCCTGTCGAAATGTCTTGTTGTACTGGGATACCGAGTCTGATCGGAATGTCTCGGGTGGAGGTCTATTCCTTCGTTGACCGTGAGAGCTTGTGATGGGCTAAGTTGGGACACCCCTGCAGGGATTTGAACTTTCGAAAGCCGTGCCCGCGGTTATGGGCAGATGGGAATTTGTTAACGTCCGGTTGTAGAAAACCTGAAGTTGACCTTAATTAAAATGAATCAACCGCGTGTGTAACCGTGATGGTCTCTTTCCGGCGGAGTCCGGGAAGTGAACACGGTTGTTGGAGTTATGCTTGACGTAGGTAGTCCAGGATCACTTCTTGATCATACTTTTATCGACCGTGCTTTGCCTTCTCTTCTCGCTCTCATTTGCGTATGTTAGCCACCATATATGCTAGTCGCTTGCTGCAGCTCCACCTCATACCTTTACCTTACCCATAAGCTTAAATAGTCTTGATCGCGAGGGTGCGAGATTGCTGAGTCCTCGTGGCTCACAGATACTTCCAAAACCAGCTTGCAGGTGCCGATGAGTCCGAGCAGATGACGCAACCCAGCTCAGGAGGAGCTCGATGAAGATCTTGTCCTTTGTGTTGTTTCGTTCTAGTTGATCAGTAGTGGAGCCCAGTTGGGGTCGAACGGGGACCTTTGTCGCATTTGGGGTTCTTCTTTTATTTTGGTTCCGTAGTCGGACCATGAGTGTATTTGGTTGATGTAATGCTTTATTCATGTAATTGTGTGAAGTGGCGATTGTAAGCCAACTATGTATCCTTTTCTTTATTATATTACATGGGTTGTGTGAAGATTACCTCACTTGCGACATATGCCTACAATGCGATTATGCCTCTAAGTCGTGCCTCGACACGTGGGAGATATAGTCGCATCAAGGGTGTTACAAGTTGGTATCAGAGCCTTCCCCGACCTTAGGAGCCCCCACTGATTGTTCGTTTTTAGCGGCCGAGTTGTGTCTAGAAAAATGTTTTGAGTCCTTAGGAATTATATATCGGAGAGTTTAGGAATTCTTTTTACTTCCCAGTCTCCTCATCGCTCTGGTAAGGCATCCTGACGTAGAGTTTTGACTCTTCTCTTCTCAAATTTCACTAAAATTTTTTTTAGGATCACGCGAGTATCTTGGATTTGTTCCGATGGCTTATGATGAGAATACTGTCTTGGTGCCTCCTGTCAGGGGTTTAGTGGAAGTGTCCCGGGGAGTTGAGCTCTGAGGTGTTGTCATCATAATTTTATCGTTGCAATTCTGGTATACTTGAGATATGTTCGCGACATCGAAAATCTCTTTTATGCAGTTCGTTGGTGAGATAACCTCGACGCCACCCAGTACTGGGGCGGGAGTTCGGGAGTATCGCCATAACTTGTATAACGGATGCTTTTCGAAGGTTGAGATAGATGGTTTCCGAAGGTTTCTTGGTTATGTGTTGAAGGATGGATGCAGCTGGATGTAGGATTTGCTAGCTTGGGTGAGATATTATGCTTCCCCTGTATCCCCAACACCTGATTGCATAACCGGAAAATTTCGGGAGTTTCATAGGTGGGAATTCAAGTAGCTCTTAGGATATCTTTTCCAACAGATGTATGATGTGAAATTGGGGTTCGACGTCTAGTGGTTCGCCTATTCACGGTCGATTTTACAGTGGTCTCGTTGTGTCTTAAAGAGTCCTTGGCTATGCTGACTCGGGGACGCTTCGTATGTCATGTGCACTGCCTTGTACATGATGGTGCTGTACGATTGAGCCCGTGTAGGTCCCACCATGAAAACTTCGGACGAAATCTCTATCATATGTTTGTTCCGGCTTATTCTGCAAGCCAATCCGTTGTTTTGTTTTGAGTTGTGGTATTCGAGTTGCTTCGATGTCAAGTGTTGATTCCATCCCTTGTCTAAGTGGTGTTCTCATACTCCGATGTGGATACTAATCCTTCTTGATAATCGACATTGTCTTGTCAACCCTTTTCAACCGGTGTGTCTCTCCTCAAGTGGATCCGTTCACTTCAACTTTTACAAGATCAATTATCAGTTCTTCTCTACGGTGTTCGTTCCATCCATTCCAAATTGGCTTTGTTTTTCCCACCCTCCCTCCCTTTGTTTTTCTCCAAGGATTCAGATTTCTTAATCTAGTATCATCTTATTGATGAGAAGTCTCTCCATTCTTTTCCCTCAATGTTCTTATCCGGTGATTTTCATGAAGATTCTAACGGAACCTCAAGTTCATCGTCTTCGTTCTTTTACTTCTCCGGTGGAACCAGTGCAAGCTTTGTTGATCATACTCTTTTCCGTATTTCAATGTTTTCTTATGCCGGTGCAATTCATATTCATTCACTTCTCGCTATTTATTATTCTGGAGTGCTCAAGATATCTCAAAGATTCGTGTTTTCACTCTGCATTCATTCAATATATTTCGAGGTTGTTATCTTATTCAAGCCATTTAATCCAACCGGTGCAATCTCCTTTCTCAAGTAATCGTTCTACGGTGTTTCTTTTCAGTGGGCCCTAACCCACAGGTCTTTCCCAGGATCTTACCTGACTCTTTTTATTTTCCCGGAGGAATTCTCAAATTCTTTCGAAGTTTGACGTAAGAATGAATTGTCATCAGTCAAATGTCTTTCTCCAAGATCTTTCAAATTCTTTTCATCGTTGGCTCAACCTTTCCATTCTTCATTCCGGAGTGTCTAAATAATTTTTGGTGGTGTTTCTCGTTGGCATTCTCATCATTTGAAGACCGAAGAAGATTTTTCTCTTAATCTCGCTCCATTCTCTTCAAGTTTTGCGATTCTGTCTTGTTGCCATCCTCTCATAATTATTTGCGATTGTGAGAATTCATTTCACCCATCCGGAGATATTCAAGAGTCTTGTCAGTGGTTATCCGGAGTCCATCATCTAAGATTTATTCATTCTCAGCTTTCAGCTCTCGTTCTTCAATTTTACCGGTGCAGCGTTCAAGTGATCTCTAACCGGTCCATGACCTATTATATTCACTTGTATCTAAATTTCTCTCAAGCATCTTCATTCATTTGCTAATTTTTCCCGGTGTGTTCTTTATCTTCTCTTTGTTCATGCTTAATTCTTACGGTGGTTTGCTCAAGATTTCTCTTCCTTATCAATTTATTCGTTGTTTTCAATTCTACCGGTGGTTCGTTGAAGGCATTCTCAAGTTGGCGCTATATCTATCTTAATCCTCTCTACGAGAATAAGTAGTATGCCAATTCAATTGCTTGTCATCAATTCTAATTGGTGAAGGATACGCATAATGTAATTCTTATTCTTGTTTCATCGAGTTTATCCTATTCCCGTGTTTCCGGAGTGGCTCATCATACTCATTCTTGGTTTCACTTGTTTCATCTTTTCTTTTTCGGAGTTCCAAGTTCTCTCAATTATATTATCACGGAGATCTCTATCGAAATCATTGCGAGGCTTCAATCTTATTCTATTCATCATTCAATTATTTTGGATCATTCTTTTTTACCGGAGTTCTTCATGGAGGCTCTACATGATGGTCCATCAAGGATTTAATTCCTTCTCCAACTTTTTAATTGAGATTCTTTTCTAAGGAGCTCAAGCCTTCTTCATCTTGCTATCCGGAGTGCAATTCTTTCTACCATATTATTGGAGGTGGTATTATGTCATTCTTTATAATTTGGGTTCATGTTTCATGATTCACATGTTGTTATGAATGAGGTATTTTAAATCCATCAACCTATTCGTTGGTATTGTCTTGGGTTATATTTCACCTAAAGCCTTCCCTAAGGATGGTTGTTATTATGGTGCTTATATATGATCCAAGTTTCTTCTTTTATCCTCCCGGTAATATAGCCTTCTCGTCTCCTTGTTCTTGGCAATCCAATTCTTTTCCCGTGAGTGGCGGGTTTTTCATCTCTTAATTTGAGAGGTATTCCATAAGACCATATCAAGCCTATTATTTTCGTTATTGGTTTTCCAACAACTCCGTTCTAGCTTCTGTTGTAACCGTGCTCTCTCAAGATATTGTTTCCCTTCGTTCATCCCATTCCATTCTTAATTTTGTTCCAGAGACATTGTGATGTTGTTCTGTTCAACCTTCTTCTTGTTCTTGTCAGGATCATGTTCTTTTCATGTTTATCCAGTTAACCGGAGTGTTGTGTCCTCTTGTCAAGAATCTTCTCATCTCATCAAGACCTTATTCAATTCCTTTTCCTTTCAACCGGAGTGCTGCCCGAATTTTGGTTTTTCCTTGAGCCTCATCCTTAACCGGAGTGTTTTTCAATATATATCTGCCCTTCATTCTCAAGGGTTTCGCAATGCTCTTTGTCCCTCTTTTCTAACGGAGTGTTTTCGACTTTGTTCACCTTCGTTGTATTCTTTTCTCGAATTTGTTCAAACTCGCAAGGTTCTTTGGTTTCACTCGTTTGCCAAAGAAGCAACTTAGTTTTACCTCTTCTCTTTCTCTTCCGCTTTCCCTCCGGTGCCATTCTAGATCTCGGGACGAGATCCTCTCGTAGTGGTGGAGTGTTGTAACGCCCCGAGACCGATGTGCCACATGTCGTGCAGTTATTCGCTGGTGTTGCCTTGTCATTGCTTGCGTGTCATGCATTGCATATCATGTCATCATGCGCATTTCATTTGCATACGTGTTCGTCTCATGCATCCGAGCATTTCCCCGTTGTCCGTTTTGCATTCCGGCGCTTCGTTCTCCTTCGGTGGTCATTTCTACCTTTCTTTCTTGTGTGGGGGTTAAACATTCCCGGATTGGACCGAGACTTGCCATGCGGCCTTGGTTTACTACCGATGGACCGCCTGTCAAGTTTCGTGCCATTTGGACTTCGTTTGATACTCCAACGGTTAACCGAGGGACCGAAAAGGCCTCGTGTGTGTTGCAGCCCAACACCCCTCCAATTTGGCCCAAAACCCACCAAACTCTGCTCCATCGTCTCGGTCGTTCGATCACGATCGTGTGGGCGAAAACCGCACCTCATTTGGACTCTCCTAGCTCCCTCTACCTATAAATATGTGGGCATCCCCGAGAAATCGCGGATGAAACCCTAACTTCGTCTTCCTCGCGCCACCGGACGCGTCCACCCCGCGCCCGGACGTGTCCACCCAGCCGGCCACCTCACCGCGCCCAATGGGCAGCCGCCACATCAGCTGCGCCGCCTCCCTCCACCTATCCCGCGCTGCCACGTCAGCCTCACCCCGCCTCCACTCTCTCTCCTCAGCCGCCGCCTCCATCGCGCGGCCCGCGGGACCCGGATCGGGCCCGCGCAAGCCCGCACCGCCGCCGTCGTCAGCCCGCATCGCGGCCACGCCTTCGCCGCCCGGCTGCCCGCAGGCCTCGGCGCCGGCCACCGCCACCTCGCCGGAGCGCCTCCCGCCGCCTCCGCCACGCCGCCGCCATGCCTCTCGCCGCCTGGCCGGAGCACCCCGCGCAGCCCGTCGCCGCCATGGAACCGCACCTCGCCGGCCCTCTTCACCTCGCCGTCCGGCCGCAGGAGCCCGCCGGAGCTCCGGTGCCGTGCCACCACCGCAGGGGCGCGCCGGATGCCGCCTCTCCGCCCACCGCCAGGCCACTCCCGAGCGCCGTCGTGGTCCCCGCATGCCGCCGTGAAGCCCGCACCGCACCATCCTCATCGGGGTCCGTCAAGTCCGGTCATCGCCGGAGTTTCGTGCATCGCCGGATCCGAAGGAGAAGATGGATCAGATCCACCCATCCCTCCAACCAAACGTCCCGTCTCAGATCTGCACCGCCCCGTCCCGGATCCGCTCCGTCCCGTTGACTTTTCCCGGAGAGGTATAAAATTTGGCTAAGTCCCCGAAATTCCCAGATCCAAATTGCCATGTTCGAGGCCTCGCAACTTTGCATCCGTAGCTCCGATTCATGCATATGATATATCAAAATCTTCGTCTCGACGAGTACATCATTTCATTCCATTGCATCATTTGCATTTGAGGTCATCTTGTTGCCCAAAATGCTGTTGGAAGGAGGCATCATGAGTTAAATTGCAGATCCGTTAGTTCATCATGCACTTTTGTCATTTTTGCCATGTTTAATCCGTGCATGATATGCCTGTGCCCCTTTGGGATGAATTGTTAAGCATGTTGTCTTCTTTCCAGAGGTGCCTCCCATGCATTTTTAGGATTTGTGTGTTGTCTTGTGCAAGCTTGCGAAGAGGGCTACCTGAGATTGCTGATTTCAGGGACTTAGTGAAATCCACTAAGTCTGGGATGTTTTAGTTCACGATGCTATATGTCCAGCTTGTTTCCTAGTGATCCGTGCCTCTTTTGAGGATGATCAGTAAGAGTGATTTGTTATGCTTGTTGTGCTTAATCCATCCATGTCTTTATTTGTTATGTTGGAGCACCCTAGGTTGACTCAATCGAGCTCAACTTTTAGATAGTTGTTGTTTTGGGCAGATCGTGAACTCTTTTGCGATTTTGCCGGAGATATTGCTAGTGATCCATGCTTGCTATGCCATTGTTCTTGCCATGTCTAGCTAGCATTTTGTGCCTTCTTTATGGATATATGCTTGCCTTGCCATGACTTGCACCGTAGTGAGTGCATCGAGCTCGTTTACATGCCTCCGTGAGTTATTATTTCAGCATGTCCCAGTTTTCGCTAAGTCTGAAATCTGTTTTGCTTATTCAGTTTTGCCATGCTTGTTTGAAGCCCTTAATGGTTGAATTTGCCTATGGCTCAGTCCTAGTGTTTTGTTAAGCATCTTGTGTACATCCCTGCCATGCAATTTGTTTTCATGTTTGGTGGCTGTAGCATGTTCATTTCGTTGCATTTAGGAGCCTACTTGCTGTAAATCGCAGATCGGCTCGTTTAGTAAAACGCTTGCCATTTCCAAACCGTAGCTCCGATTGCCATGATGTTTATATCGTTTTCAGGGGATTTCTTCCCCTCTATCCAGTGGCACACTTGGTTATCCAAGTTGAGGCCAGGTTCATGCATTTCCTGTCATGTCTTGCATTTTGCATCCCGCATCGCATCCCGCATCTCGCATATCATACCATGTCCATGTCGTGGTTGTTTACTATGTTGTGTGCTTCTTTTCCGGTGATTGCTTCTTCGGGTTGATTCCGATAACGTCGAGTTTGTGAGGACCCGTTCGTCTACGTCCGTTTGTCTTCTTCATGGACTCGTTCTTCTTCCTTGCGGGATTTCAGGCAAGATGATCATACCCTCGAAATCACTACTATCTTTGCTATGCTAGTTTGCTCGCTCTTTTGCTATGCCAATGCTACGATGCCTACCACTTGCTTGTCAGCCTCCCAAATTGCCATGTTCAGCCTCTAACCCACCATTGTCCTAGCAAACCGTTGATTGGCTATGTTACCGCTTTGCTCAGCCCTTCTTATAGCGTTGTTAGTTGCAGGTGAAGATTGAAGTTTGTTCCTTGTTGGAACAGGGAGATGTTGTTCCTGGTTGGAACATGCTTACTTGTTGGGATATCACAATATATCTTATTTAATTAACGCATCTATATACTTGGTAAAGGGTGGAAGGCTCGGCCTTATGCCTGGTGTTTTGTTCCACTCTTGCCGCCCTAGTTTCCGTCATATCGGTGTTATGTTCCCGGATTTTGCGTCCCTTACGCGGTTGGGCTATAATGGGAACCCCTTGACAGTTCGCCTTAAGTAAAGCTTCTCCAGCAATGCACAACATTGGTTTTACCTTTTGCACTAACAACCTACCACCTTCCCTTGGGTTCTACAGACTCAAGGGTCATCTTATTTTAACCCCCCCCAGGCCAGTGCTTGTCTAAGTGTTGGTCCGAACTGAGCTGCCTGCGGGGCCACCTCGGGGAAACTTGAGGGTTGGTTTTACTCGTAGCTAGTCTCATCTGAGTGTGCCCTGAGAAAGAGATATGTGCAGCTCCTATCGGGATTTGTCGGCACATTCGGGCGGTGTTGCTAGTTTAGTTTTACCCTGTCGAAATGTCTTGTTGTACTGGGATACCGAGTCTGATCGGAATGTCTCGGGTGGAGGTCTATTCCTTCGTTGACCGTGAGAGCTTGTGATGGGCTAAGTTGAGACACCCCTGCACGGATTTGAACTTTCGAAAGCCGTGCCCGCGGTTATGGGCAGATGGGAATTTGTTAACGTCCGGTTGTAGAAAACCTGAAGTTGACCTTAATTAAAATGAATCAACCGCGTGTGTAACCGTGATGGTCTCTTTCCGGCGGAGTCCGGGAAGTGAACACGGTTGTTGGAGTTATGCTTGACGTAGGTAGTCCAGGATCACTTCTTGATCATACTTTTATCGACCGTGCTTTGCCTTCTCTTCTCGCTCTCATTTGCGTATGTTAGCCACCATATATGCTAGTCGCTTGCTGCAGCTCCACCTCATACCTTTACCTTACCCATAAGCTTAAATAGTCTTGATCGCGAGGGTGCGAGATTGCTGAGTCCCCGTGGCTCACAGATACTTCCAAAACCAGCTTGCAGGTGCCGATGAGTCCGAGCAGATGACGCAACCCAGCTCAGGAGGAGCTCGATGAAGATCTTGTCCTTTGTGTTGTTTCGTTCTAGTTGATCAGTAGTGGAGCCCAGTTGGGGTCGATCGGGGACCTTTGTCGCATTTGGGGTTCTTCTTTTATTTTGGTTCCGTAGTCGGACCATGAGTGTATTTGGTTGATGTAATGCTTTATTCATGTAATTGTGTGAAGTGGCGATTGTAAGCCAACTATGTATCCTTTTCTTTATTATATTACATGGGTTGTGTGAAGATTACCTCACTTGCGACATATGCCTACAATGCGATTATTCCTCTAAGTCGTGCCTCGACACGTGGGAGATATAGTCGCATCGAGGGTGTTACACATAGAGAGAATAATATTTCCACAAATCTAATTTGCTGACTTGTTTTGGCAACACGACCTTATGCCATGGCCCGGTGATTATTCGAACCGTTTCCTTTAACTAGCCCCGCACATAACGCGAGGCAGTTTTTTGACACGTCTTGTCAAAGCAGAGATCGTGTTCTCCTAATTACGGGATTCTCATCAATACAGTCGTGGGTAACCCAACCGTGTCTAAGACTCCTAGATTATAGGCAAGTCCCAAACGGCTACGGAGAGGACGCTTGATATTCACCCTCTTTATAAAGGGACAAGGCTTTTACTTTTTCCCCTCCCGTGCTCAATCGAATCCTTCCCCCGCCTCGAGTTATAACACCCAAAGCCCAGGTCAGGTGTTCCAGACCTTCAATCATGTCCGGATCTAGCCTTCAAGGCCGGTGGATGCCCTCCTCCGTTACGGAAGAAGACATGAAGAAGTTGAGGGAGGCTAGATACCTGACCGCCGAGGTTTCGCATCGGCTGCCTGCCCGAGGGCAGGTCGTCCCTACTCCTGAACCCAACGAAGACGTCGTGTTCATCTCCCACTTCTTCCGAGGTCTAGGCCTCACTCTGGATCCCTTCGTTAGGGGGTTGATGTTTTATTACGGGCTAGATTTCCAGGCTCTAGCCCCGGACTCCTTTCTCCATATCTCGGCATTTATTGTCGTATGTGAGGCCTTCCTCCACATTACCCCTCACTTCGGCCTGTGGCTCAAGACCTTTGATGTGAAGCCGAAGATGGTCGAGGGGCAGCATGTAGCGTGTGGAGGCGCATTAATAAGCAAGATCGTTGGAGCTCCATGGCCAAAGGGTTCCATTCCAGAGGTGTCCGGATTATGGCAACGGGAGTGGTTTTACATCACAGCTCCCGAAAGTGCCAAGTGGGCGGCTGCCCCTGCTTTCCGCTCAGGCCCTCCACCATAACTGATGTCATGGATTAGCAGAGGACTGAGCTGGGGTCCAGCCAAGGACGTGCCTGTACTGCAGAGCCGCATTCGAGATATCTTTGAAGGAGATTTTAGTTTGATTATGGTAATGCAAGTCATGCTGGTTCGACGAATCCAGCCATGCAAACGCCGGCTGTCGGTGTCAAAACCGGCGGATCTCGGGTAGGGGGTCCCGAACTGTACGTCTAGGCCGGATGGTAACAGGAGACAGGGAACACGATGTTTTACCCAGGTTCGGGCCCTCTCGATGGAGGTAAAACCCTACGTCCTGCTTGATTAATATTGATGATATGGGTAATACAAGAGTAGATCTACCACGAGATCAAGGAGGCTAAACCCTAGAAGCTAGCCTATGGTATGATTGTTGTATATGGAGTTGATTTCCTACGGACTACAACCCTCCGGTTTATATAGACACCAGATAGGGTTAGGGTTACATAGAGTCGGTTACAATGGTAGGAGATCTTGAATATCCGCATCGCCAAGCTTGCCTTCCACGCCAAGGAAAGTCCCATCCGGACACGGGACATAGTCTTCAATCTTGTATCTTCATAGTCCTGGAGTCCGGCTGAAGGTATAGTCCGGCTACCCGAACACCCCCTAATCTAGGACTCCCTCAGTAGCCCCTGAACCAGGCTTCAATGACGACGAGTCCGGCGCGCAAATTGTCTTCGGCATTGCAAGGCGGGTTCCTCCTCCAAGTCCTTCATAGAAGATTGTAAACACCAAGAGTAGTGTCCGGCTCTGCAAAATAAGCTTCCACATATTGCCATAGAGAGAATAATATTAACACAAATCAAATCTGCTGACGTATTCCGCAGTGCGTCATCACACTACGGCCAAGTCCTTTACTCAAATCGTTTTCACTTTTCCACCTCACCGTGTTTTGCGAGGCGGTTTCCTTGGCACGTCTTGTCAAAGCAGAGATCGTGTACCCCCCTTTTGCGGGATTCTCATCAATACAGACGTGGGTAACCCAATCGCACCACTTATCACGGCGCTTGGGAGGCAAGCGAGTTTTACTAGGCAGGTGGGGACGCACAACCGCATCCACCCATATAAGGGGATAAGGATCCACCTTTTTACCTATGCCTTCTTCCTCCTTTGCCTATCCATCTCCTGTGCACCCGAGCTCCATCGCCCAAGCCCGCACTTCCCACCTCAACCTTCTCCAGCAATGTCCGGAGTGAGAGGCAAGTGGATGGTCTCCTCCGTCACGGAGGGCCATGTCAAAAAGCTAAGGAAGGCCGGATACTTGTCCAAGGACATTGCGCACCGGCTTCCCGAGGAGGGGCAGCTTCTTCCCACCCCAAGGCCCCATGAGAGGGTAGTATTCCTTCCCCACTTCCTCCGCGGACTGGGTTTTCCACTCCACCCATTTGTCCCGGGGCTCATGTTCTACTATGGCCTGGACTTCCACGATCTGGCCCCGAACTTCATCCTCAACATCTCGGTGTTTATCGTCGTGTGCAAGGCTTTTCTCCGCGTCCGCCCCCATTTCGGCCTCTGGCTCAAGACCTTCAACATCAAGCCCAAGGTGGTGCGCGACAGCCAGGCGGAGTGCGGAGGCGCCATGGCGGGCAAGATGGCCAACGTCCTATGGTTCGAGGGCTCTTTTGTGGAGACCCTAAAGGGATGGCAATCTGGGTGGTTTTACATCACCGAGCCGCGCGATCGAAATGGACCGCAGCCCCCGAGTTCTGATCCGGACCCCCCACACGGCTTGTGTCCTGGAAAGAGACGGGCCTGTCGTGGGGTGACGAAAAAGAGGTGACCGGATTGCAAACATGCATCCAGTCCCTGGTGAACAAACCAATCCGGCTTGTTAATGTAATCCAGGTTATACTCGTCCGCCGGATCCTCCCGTGCCAACAACGGGGTTTTAATCTGTGGGAGTTCGACCCGGCGCAGCATCAAACCCTCAGCAGGCTCTTCGACACGACGTATGAAGATGCCTGGAAGATGTTATTCAAGGGCGCCGAGGCTCCTGCATCCGCTTTCGAGGACCGCGGATACAGCTCGCAGCGTCACGCTAGCGAGGTAAGCCATCTACACCTTTTACAGGATGTTAAGGTTTTTTCATAGTTTGACTCTATGAGGGATCTAAACTCCCTTACCTTTGACATGCTTGGCGGGCGATGTCCGGAACGATTAACTGTCCGGCTCCGCTGCTCGAAGACCCAGCTCAAGCTCTAATAGTGAAGCTGCTGGCTCCGGCGCCTTATGTGGTGCCGGAGAAGAAGGCCAAGAAGAAGAAGACCACGGGGACTCGAAAGAGTGCCCGCAACGTGGTAGTGTCGTCATCTGATGAGTCCGAGACGCCCTCCTCCTGTGAAAACAAGGAGGAGGAAGAAGAAAACTCTCCTCCCAGCGGAGGGAGGAGAGAAGAGGAAGGCCGCCCCAACGGGGGAGGCCGAGGGGTCTAGGAAAAGGAAGACCCCTCCGCCGGACTATGCCCCCGACGCCGAAGAGGGCGAAGAGGAGTGGCCAGACAGGGCCAAGCGTCCGGCAAAATCGTAAGTTCGGATATCAGAGTTACTCATGATGTTCCTTTGTTGCACAACTTTCCCTAATGTCGAATGTAATTATGCAGTCCGCCCCGGGCCGGACTCGACGAATCGTCGAGCGGCTCCCTGAATTCATCAGACATGAACTCAGTTCCGCCCGCTGTCTCCCCTCGCACCACGGACGACGCCGAAGTGGCGTCGCGACGAGCTCCGGGGCAGGAGGAGGTGTTCCTGGAGGAGCCGCAAGGCGACCTCCCGGACCTCAGGAGTAAAGGGGACAAGACCCCCCAGGGCTCCAAGTCCGGATTTGAGCCGAACACCGCACCAGAATCTACAACAGTTCCGGACCACGGTAGGCGAACTCCTTCCAAGAGGAGTAAGCCCTCTGAGCCGGAGGTGCCGGACAATCTGCTGGAGGTGCTTGACGGCGCCTCCATCGACGAGGAGCACCGTACTATTATGAGTATGGAGATCCAGAAGGTTCAGTCTGCCAAGAGTGGACTGAGTGAAGCTTACGCTAGCCTTCTAACAGGCTTCGAGGTAAGTAAAACATATGTAAAAATATAGCCGCGTAGACAGTAGCCCCTGATGCTCTGTTTGGCGTTCGAAAAGAAAAGCCGAATAGAGGATCTATTAAATTTCGCAGGAGTCTAACAACAAAGAGTCAATATGCATATGCAGGCTTCTCTGCTAGCCACCGCCGCACTGACTGTGGAGGTGGGTGCCCTAAAACAGGGCCTCGAGCGGACCGAGCAAGAGCTTGGCCTTGCAAAACGGCAGCTCGAGGAGAAAGAAGGTAAGAAATACCTTACAGAAAAAGTGCCTATGAAAAGACATGATTGCAAAAAATAACAGGATTGTGCTACTTATTGTAGGGGCCACGACTGAGGTGGCGACCCTCAAGCAGGCACTGTCCGAGGCCGAAAAGAAAACGGCCATGGAGTGCACCGAGCGAGAGAAACTTGAGGCCTAGGTCGGCGAGGTGCAGCAGGAGCTTCAGGCTCTCATGAAAAAACATGAGAGTTTGGAGCTTGAGTCCAAGACGCAAGCGTCCGAGCTCGCGGCAGCCCTTGAGACTGCCAAGTCTGCCAAGGCCGATACCCAAAAGGCCCTCCAAGAGTTGGAGGAGATGAAAAAGATAGCAGCGGGTAAGGCATTCTTTATGCAAAGCAGAAGTATAAAAGTAAAGTACTTGTTACTTACCCGAATCCGAAGCTCTCCAGGGGCATTCACAGATCTTCCCCGCAGCGTATCCGACGCCGCCGCATTCTACCAAGCCGAAGAGGGCAGCTCGACGGAGAAGGTGTTCTGGTCTCAGTATGCTGAGGCCGGACACCCCGTGACCTTGAGCGACCAGCTGAAACAGCTGGTCGAGCTCCACAAGGCGGCCGAATAGGCCATGAAGGGCTTCATAGTTCGAATGTGGCCCAGAGAGGCCCTGCCTGGGAGCTACTTCGGGCTGGTGCGGCGACTGGTGGAGGCCTGTCCAAGGCTCGAGGTCATCAAGCGCTCCATCTGCATCGAAGGTGCCCGTAGGGCCCTTGCCCGTGCAAAGGTGCACTGGGGTAAGCTGGACGGTGAGAAGCTTGTGAGGGACGGGCCGCCGCCGGGGAAGGAGCATCGCAAGCCCGAGAACTACTATAAGGATGTTCTTGCGGGTGCCCGCCTTGTGGCGGATGAATGTACCAAGGATGTAATTTTTGAATGAACTCACTCGTGTTTATCCCGTGCGCTGAAAACTTGTTCATATGCGCCAAGCAATGCTTGTTGAATTTAAAATATTACTTTCTGTGCGGCTGTTTATCAAAAAATTAAGAGATGGCCGGTTGTCGGCTTCTTCCCCCTTGCCACTAGTGCCGGGGTGTTCGGGATAAACTTGAGCGCTCTTTTTCCCATAGTTGGGTCCTTCGAGGGAGGCGCTCAGCACAAAGAACCAGGCAATTGGACTATAATGCTTGAACACTCTCACTTAGCCATAGAACTCTATAATTTTAAATTTTGGCGAAGCCCCTAGTTCAGAAGACCGAGTTCGGGGCGCTATCCACGCCTTTGCCAGACAAAGCCAGCTCCTTGCTCGAAGTGGCATAAGCCTTTAGGGACTCGAAAAACCTCTCGAACAGCGACCGGTCTCTCGCCACATCATGACAGTCAGTTTTAGCTTTCTCCACTGAGGTGCTTAACCCAGCTCAACCGGGGCACAATCGCAGTGGTTCTCCTAGTGCTACCTTAGCCGATATAGCAGAACATAAGGCACCAAAACATAGGAGCCGGGCAAACCCAACTATTGACCCAAATCATGATTCGGGGCCGATGCATATAGTGCTATAAGTTCGGGGTGCCGCACTTGTGAAAGTGTACGGACTTCTCATGCCATATTTATGGGTACTAAAGCCCCTGGCGTATTTTGCCGTACCACAGTGTACGGGTGCAACATGTCATAAACATATATATGAAAAGATGATAATGCAAAAAATAGACAGAAAGCTATGCATTGTTTATAGAGAGGCTATTTATCAAAGCCGAACGATACAAATAGTGCGGTAAGCAAAAGATATTGGACTGTTTAGTATGTCCTGACCAGGGGCAGGCCGCGGAATTGTATTTAAAACAGGTATACCGCTCGTAACAGAGACCACCTGGGAGTTCCATAATGCGGCATGGCTTGTCTGCTTCCCTAAATCTTGCATCGTTTGTGCGGCAGTCGAATTGCCGAACAGGTCGTCCGAAGTATGGAGTCCTGAAAGTAAGAAAAAATTAAAAAAAGAATCCAGCAGTCCCTAGTACGTTTTAAGCCGTATTTTGGGCATGCCGTTATTGTGCCCCTTCCCCTGTGCCCATGGTATTTCAAGAGCGTAGTTATGTACGCGAGGTACTGGTTTCGCTATGTCGCGAGAGCTGGGGTTGGGGCCGTATTGCTATGCTTGTTCGAAGTGTGCCAGGCGGTCCTGCTGTGGGTTACTCTGGGCGCGCTTGGCAGTGTCTGGCTTTTTAACGGCCGGACTGGAGAATTTCCTAAGAAGGCTACTTTGTACTTCCGCTGCGAGAGCCG
Organism: Triticum monococcum; assembly: GCA_034509565.1. NCBI lineage: Eukaryota > Viridiplantae > Streptophyta > Magnoliopsida > Poales > Poaceae > Triticum > Triticum monococcum. Next base: position 56,362,511 of record CM067843.1, on the reverse strand, counting down.
CCGTGTGCTCCTCCGTACGGAGGGAGCGTTTGGTGTTTCCGTTGACCGTGATTACTCCTCGAGGGCCTGGCATCTTGAGCTTGAGATATGCGTAGTGCGGCACCGCATTGAAATTTGCGAATGCGGTTCGTCCGAGCAGGGCGTGATAGCCACTGCGAAACGGGACTATATCGAAGATTAACTCTTCACTTTGGAAATTGTCCAGGGATCGAAGACCACGGCAAGTGTTACTGAGCTTGTACAGTTGGCTTCTACACCTGGTATAATGCCTTTAAAGGTCGTTTTTGTGGGCTTAATCCGTGAGGGATCTATGCCCATTTTCCGCACTGTATCCTGATAAAGCAGGTTCAGGCTACTGCCGCCGTCCATGAGGACTCTTGTGAGATGAAATCCATTGATGATTGGGTCGAGAACCAATGCGGCGAAGCCGCCATGACGGCTGCTAGTGGGATGGTCCCTTCAATCAAAAGTGATCGGGCAGGAGGACCACGGGTTGAACTTTGGGGCGACTGGCTCCATCGCGTATACGTCTCGTAGCGCACGCTTCCGTTCCCGCTTGGGAATGTGGGTTGCGTATATCATGTGCACCGTCCGCACTTGTGGGGGAAAGCCCTTCTGTCCATTATTGTTCGGCGGCTTGGGATCCTCCTCGTCATCGCTGTGCAGCCCCTTGTCTCTATTTTCGGCCCTTAACTTGCCTGCCTGCTTGAACACCCAACAATCCCTGTTAGTGTGATTGGTTGGCCTTTCGGGGGTGCCATGTATCTGGCACAAGCGATCGAGTATTCAGTCCAAACTGGACGGGCCCTGAGTATTCTTTTTGAATGGCTTTTTCCGCTGACCGGATTTATAGCCTTTGAATCTGGCATTGACTGCCGTGTCTTCATTGCTGTCGCTGCTAACGCGGCGTTTTTGCTTATTCCGACGTGTCCTGCCACTTTTGTCCTTGGTATCCGAATTGCCAGGGTTCTTTGATAAGTTGTTACTGCGAGCTAGCCAGCTGTATTCTCCCGCGCAAAAGCGTGTCATGAGTGTCGTGAGGGCTGCCATAGATTTCGGCTTTTCCTGTCCCAGGTGCCGGGCAAGCCACTCGTCGCGGATGTTATGCTTGAAGGCTGCTAGGGCCTCTGTGTCCGGAAAGTCGACTATCTGGTTTTTCTTTGTTAGGAACCGTGTCCAGAATTGTCTGGCCAATTCCTCTAGCTGCTGGATTATGTGGCTTAAGTCGTCGGCATCCGGTGGTCACACGTAAGTGCCCTGGAAGTTGTCGAGGAATGCGGCTTCCAGGTCCTCCCAAGAACAAATTGAGTCTGCTGGCAAGCTGTTAAGCCAATGCCGAGCCGGTCTTTTAAGTTTGAGCGGGAGGTATTTGATGGCGTGTAGATCATCGCCGCGTGCCATGTGGATGTGAAGGAGATAATCCTCGATCCATACCACCGGGTCTGTTGTGCCATCATATGATTTGATGTTTACGGGTTTGAAACCCTCTGGGATTTTATGATCCATTACTTCATTCGTGAAGCATAGCGGGTGTGCGGCGCCTCTGTACTGGGCTATATCACGACGCAGCTCGGAAGAGCTATGTCTGTTGTATTTGGCCTGGCCGGATTTATTGTATCCGGAGTGAAGATCGTCGTCACGTGCCGTAGGGCGCCTGCGCGATCCGTAGATCGATCTTGTTTGTATTGCCTTATCCTCCAGTACGTCTCGCAGGTCTGGCGCATTTTCCTGTGCCTTAGTTGAGCGGCATCGGGGCATGGCCTGGGTGGAGGGCCGAGAGGCCTCTCTGTCGCGGCCGCGAGGTGGCCGGTTTGCTAGGTCATGCGCTGGTGATGTAGGTGCTTCCTCCTCTGATCGGGGTAGCGGCCTGCGCTTTGGGTAACTCTTGGAGGGGCCTTCGAGTTCATACTCTTCGGCCGCAAGGACTTCAGTCCATCTGTCAGCTAGCAAATCTTGGGCAGCTCTAAGTTGTTGCTGCTTTTTCTTGAGGCTACTTGCCGTGGCTAAAAGCCTGCATTTGAAACGCTCTTGTTCGGCGGGGTCTGATGGTATGACGAATTCGTCGTCATCGAGGCTTGCCTCGTCTTCGGAGGGAGGCATATAGTTATCATCCTCGACCTCTCGGTCTGCCGCTCCCTTTTCCATCTTCCTATGCCGAATCTTGCTGAGGTGGGTGTTCTGCGGCGCTATCCGGGGTAGAATTATCTCCCATGCCGGAATCACCGTTTTTGCTTTGGCGGGATTTAGAGCTGCGCCGCTAACGCTGGCGCTTTGGCTGTTTCTTGGGGGTGTCATCCCCCACTGTTCCATCGCCATCTCCATCTTTTGGAGTATCCACCATATATATATGTCATATGACGAGGTGGCCTTCCAGTGCCCTACAGGTGCTGGTTCCTGTTCGTCTCCTACATCGTCGTCCATACCGTCGATGTCTTCGGAGCCGAAGTCGAGCATGTCGGTTAAATCGTCGACAGTGGCTACAAAGTGGGTGGTGGGTGGGCTTTGAATTTCTTCATCGTCCGTATCCCATCCTCGCTGACCGTAATTCGGCCAGGGCTCTCCTGATAAAGAGAGAGACTTAAGAGAATTCAGGATGACGCCAAAAGGCGAGTGCTGAAAGATGTCTGCGGCGGTGAACTCCATTATCGGCGCCCAATCAGATTCGATTGGCAGGGGCGCGTGGGGTTCGGAGTCCGGGGAGGAGTCCGGATCCTCGGAGTCACGGGTCATGCAGAGTGCGGGGCTAGCGTTCGGCTCGATCGCCTTTGAGATCGCAGCCCCCGAGGTGACGTCCAACCGCTCGTCCTCGATTGGCGCAATAGGCTCTGAGTTAGGGGTCGAAACCGATGCGTGTGCGGCCTCCAGGGCACTGTCCGGAGGCAGAGCTAGATCATGCCCCTCGAGATAGTGCGGCCCGCTTGGCCGTGGCTCGAACCCGTCGAAGATCAAGTCTCCGCGGATGTCAGCCGTGTAGTTTAAGCTTCCAAACCTGACTTGATGGCCAGGGGCGTAGCTTTCAATCTGCTCCAGGTGGCCAAGCGAGTTGGCCCGCAGAGCAAAGCCACAGAAGACGAAGATCTGTCCGGGGAGAAAAGTCTCACCCTGGACCGCATCGTTGTTGATGATCAAAGGAGCCATCGGGCCTAAAGGCGACGACACAGAGGAACTCTCAATGAAAGCACCAATGTCGGTGTCAAAACCGGCGGATCTTGGGTAGGGGGTCCCGAACTGTGCGTCTAGGCCGGATGGTAACAGGAGACAGGGAACATGATGTTTTACCCAGGTTCGGGCCCTCTCGATGGAGGTAAAACCCTATGTCCTACTTGATTAATATTGATGATATGGGTAGTACAAGAGTAGATCTACCACGAGATCAAGGAGGCTAAACCCTAGAAGCTAGCCTATGGTATGATTGTTGTATATGGTGTTGATTGCCTACAGACTACAGCCCTCCGGTTTATATAGGCACCGGATAGGGTTAGGGTTACATAGAGTCGGTTACAATCGTAGGAGATCTTGAATATCCGCATCGCCAAGCTTGCCTTCCACGCCAAGGAAAGTCCCATCCGGACACGGGACGTAGTCTTCAATATTGTATCTTCATAGTCCTGGAGTCCGGCTGAAGGTATAGTCCGGCTACCCGAACACCCCTAATCCAGGACTCCCTCACCGGCCCCTCCGCATGTGGGATTTCAACCCAGAAGGACCGCGCGCTATTCTGAATTTCCTCGGCTTGACGCATGAGGAGATGTATAAATCATTCTTCAGATCCTAGATAGAGTGTCCGGACACTACCGAGGACGTGGGCCTGAGCAGCAACCGCACCGCCGACCAAGTAAGTTATCCTCTTGTAACGCCCTCGATGCGGCTATGTCTCCCACGTGTCGAGGCACGACTTAGAGACATAGGCGCATTGGAAGCAATGTCGCAAGTCAGGAATCATCACACAACCCATGTACATATATAATATAAAGGGGAATAATAGCATAGTTGGCTTACACTCGCCACGTCACATCAAAGTACATAATTAACATCCATCATACAATCACTCATGGCCCGACTACGGCGCCAAAATAGAAAAGACCCCCAACAAGCGACTAGGCCCTGAATCTAACCCCGAATAGGCATCCCTACTGATCATCAGGAAAAGACACATAGTATCACTGAGAGTCCTCGTCGTACTCCCACTTCAGCTCGAGCACGCCATCCGGAGAGGTATCATCTGTCCCTGCATCTGGTGTAATAGTAATCTGTGAGCCACAGAGGACTCAGCAATCTCGCACCCTCGTGATCAAGACTATTTAAGCTTAATAGGTAGGAAAGGGGTAATGTATAAGTGGAGCTGCAGCAAGCGACTAGCGTATATGGTGGCTACCTTATTCGCAAAAGAGAGCGAGAAAAGAGAGCAAAGCGCGAGCGAGGAACTAGAGAGCAACCTACGCAAACATAACTCCAACACCGTGTCCACTTCCCGGACTCCGCCGAGAAGAGGCCATCACGGCAACACACTCAGTTGATTCATTTTAATTAATTAAGGTTCAAGTTATCTACAACCGGACATTAACAAATTCCCATCTGCCCATAACCGCGGGCACGGCTTTCGAAAGATCAATCCCTGCAGGGGGGTCCCAACTTAGCCCATAACAAGCTCTCACGGTCAACGGAGGAATAGACCTCCACCCAAGACACACCGATCAGACTCGGTATCCCGGTACAACAAGATGATTCGACAGGTCAAAACTAGTCCAGCAACACCGCCCGAATGTGCCGACAAATCCCGATAGGAGCTGCACATATCTCTTTCTCAGGGCACACTCAGATTGTCTAAACTTCCGGTAGGCCAGCCCAGAGTTGCCCCTGGTGGCCACAGGCGGCTGACGTTCCGGACCAACACACAGAGGAGCACTGGCCCGTGGGGGGCTAAAATAAAGATGACCCTCGGGCTCCGGAAACCCAAGGGAAAAAGTGGTAGGTGGAAAATGGTAAAACCAATGTTGGGCATTGCTGGAAAAGCTTTAATCAAGGCGAACTATCAAGGGGTTCCCATTATAGCCCAACCGCGTAAGGGGCGCAACAATCCGGGAACATAACACCGATATGACGGAAACTAGGGCGGCAAGAGTGGAACAAAACACTAGGCGAGAGGCCGAGCCTTCCACCCTTTACCAAGTATATAAATGGATAAAGATAACATAGCAATATAGTGGTATCCCAACAAGTAAATAAAGGTTCCAATAAGGAACGGCTCCAATCTTCACCTGCAACTAACAACGCTATAAGAAGGGGCTGAGCAAAGCGGTAACATAGCCAATCAACGGTTTGCTAGGACAAAGGTGGGTTAGAGGCTCAATCATGGCAATTGGTAGGCTGACAAGCAAGTGGTAGGCATCGTAGCATTGGCAAAGCAAAAGAGCGAGCAAACTAGCATAGCAAAGATAGTAGTGATTTCGAGGGTATGATCATCTTGCCTGCACAGTTGTCAGAGTCGACTGGATCCTCAAAGGCAAACTCAACGGGCTCCTCGTTAGAGAACTCGTCTCCCGACTCTACCCAACAACACAAACAAGCAACAAGGATACAATCAATCACATGCAAACTCAAGCAATAAGATGCAAATGATGGTATGCTATGCGGGATGCGATGCGGGATGCAAAATGCAAGACGTGACAGGAAATGCATAAACCTGGCCTCAACTTGGAAAACCAAGTGTGCCACTGGATAGAGGGGAAGAAATCCCCTGAAAACGATATAAAGATCATGGCAATTGGAGCTACGGTTTGGAAATGGCAAGCGTTTTACGAAACGAGCCGATCTGCGATTTACAGCAAGTAGGCTTCTAGATGCAACGAAATGAACATGCTACAGCCACCAAACATGAAAACAAATTGCATGGCAGTTATCTACTCAAGAAGCTTAACAAATCACCAGGACTGAGGCATAGGCAAATTCATCCATTAAGGGCTTCAAACAAGCATGGCAAAACTGAATAAGCAAAACAGATTTCAGACTTAGCGAAATTAACGCTAGTCTGAAATTTCAGACCACGATGCTCTCTTCGGAGCAGCAAAACAACATGAAGCAAAACCTGAACATGGCAATTAAGAGCAAGGCATGGAGCTACTCAACAAGCTTAACAAAACACCCAAAATTACCTGGGGCCAAAAGGGTTCACAAAATACTCTATCGAGCACACGAACATTGATGAAACACAATCAGTTTTCAGACTTAGTGAAAACTGAGACATGCTGAAATTATAACTCACGGAGGCATGTAAACGAGCTCGATGCACTCACTACGGTGCAAGTCCTGGCAAGGCAAGCATATATCCATTAAGAAGGCACAAAATGCTAGCAATACATGGCAGGAACAATGGCATAGCATGCATGGATCACTAGCAATAGCTCCGGCAAAATCGCAAAAGAGTTCACGATCTGCCCAAATTAACAACTATGCAAAAGTTGAGCTCGATTGAGTCAACCTAGGGTGCTCCAACATAACAAGTAAAGACATGGATGGATTAATAACAACAAGCATAACAAATCACTCTTACTGATCATCCTCAAAAGAGGCACGGATCACTAGGAAACAAGCTGGACATATAGCATCGTGAACTAAAACATCCCAGACTTAGTGATTTTCACTAAGTCCCTGAAATCAGTAAACTCAGGTACCCCTCTTTGCAAGCTTGCACAAGACAACACACACATCCTAAAAACGCATGGGAGGCACCTATGGAAAGAAGACAACATGCTTGAAAATTCATCCCAAAGGGGCACAGGCATATCATGCACACAATAAACATGGCAAAAATGACAAAAGTCAATGTAGGGCTAACGGATCTGTAATTTAACTCATGATGCCTCCTTCCAATAGCATTTTGGGCACCAAGATGACCTCAAATGCAAATGATGCAATGGAATAAGATGAATTACTTGTCGAGACGAAGATTTTGATATATCATATGTCCAAAACGGAGCCACGGATGCAAAGATATGGCAGGTCAAACATAGCATAAAAACTGGAAAACGGGGAGAAAGTCAACCGGGGGGGGTTAGGGTTTACTGTAGCACAGATCCGATCCAGGTCCGATGCGGCGGCGGATCTCGCCGGAGTTGCCGGCAAGGGTGGTCGGATCCGGGCGTGGAGGGGCGGTGGCCGAGGCGAGGGGCGGCGACCGGCGAGCGGCGACCGGCGACGAGCGCGGCGGAGGGTGCGGCGAGGAGGCGGCCGGGCGTCGCGGCGAGGAGGCGGCCGGAGTGGAGGTCGGCGGTGGCCGGCGATGGTGGCCGCGGTGGTCGGCGGCGGAGAGCGTCGCCGGGCGCGGGGGAGGCGATGACCCGGGCGGCGCGGGCGTCGTGGGCCGGGAGGGCCGGGGACGGGCCCGAGCGGGCCTCGGCGGCGGTGGGCGGCGGAGTGCCACGCGGCGCGATCTGATTGGGCGCGGGGGCGGCGGCGGTTATGTTCGGCCCGGATGGACAATGTCCGGCGCGCGGAGCTGCGATCTGGGATTTTTAGGGTTTCGAGGTAGGGGACGATCCAAAAACGAGGGGGGCCTTTATATAGGCATAGAGGGAGCTAGGAGTGTCCAAATGAGGTGCGGTTTTCGCCCACACGATCGTGATCGAATGACCGAGACGATGGAGCAGAGTTTGGTGGGTTTGGGGCCAAAATGGAGGGGTGTTGGGCTGCACACGCACGAGGCCTTCTCGGTCCCTCGGTTAACCGTTAGAGTATCAAACGAAGTCGAAATGACCCGAAACTTGACAGGCGGTCTACCGGTAGTAAGCCAAGGCCGCATGGCAAGTCTCGGTCCAATCCGGAAATGTTTAATCCCCACACACGAAAGAAATCTAGAAATGGCCACCGGAGGAGAACAAAGCGCCGGAATGCAAAACGGACAACGGGGAAAATGCTCGAATGCATGAGATGAACATGTATGCAAATGCAATGCACGTGATGACATTATATGAGATGCACGAAAACAGAACAACACACAGAGACAAAGACCCGAACCCGAATATTAAATATAACTTAATGCCGGAAACGGCAAGAGTTGGAGTACAATTTGGGAAAGTCACATATGGGGCGTTACACCTCTAGCCGAACACACCGTCTTTCATTTATCACGACGTCATTCTGAGATATCGCTCTTTGACCAGGACTGGATAACAAAGGCGAAGATGATTCGGTGTTCGCCCCCCTTCTAGAAGGCTTGGAGAATCCGGTGCTGGAAAAGATGCTCGAGCTAGCACCTTGCCCGGAGCCCTCACAGGAAGATAAAGGGGGGGGGGATAAAGGGGGCGAAAGAGGGCCTCCACCGCTACCCATTCCGACCAAGGGAACGGGCGCCTCCGTGAGGGAGGATAACCCAGGGGAGGAATCTGGTATTCTCTCACCCCGGGGAAGGAAGAGGACTACCCCTGAAGATTCGGAAACCACAGTTTCCAAACGGGAGAAGAAGTCTCCACCAGAGGGTCCTGCCTTGGAGGGTGCTCTTGCCGCACAAAGTCCGCGCGGGGATCTGCCCTCTAACGAGCTGTAAGTAATCAAAAAGTACTTTAATAGTGAAGATATACTACTTCACTTCTGAGAAAAATAACCGAAGCATTTATCTTGCAGTTCGGATCTTAGCCCTTCTCAGCAGAGCTCGTCTTCGGGGGATCTTCTTTCGGAGATGATGGAGAGCGAAATGCCTCCCCCGGACTCCCCCGTTCAAGAAGCTGGCGACCTTGAAGTGTTGTCACGGAGGGCCTCTCCGGATCCGGTGAGGCCAGAAGATAATCTTATAGTCACCCGAAGTCCTCAGCGTGCGGCTCTTGAAGAGAGCAAACAAAAGAGTCCGGCACCGTCTGGTATGCGGTCGGACGTACTGAGGGAGCTGTTGGAGCGAGCGGCCATCTCAGAAGAACACCGTACATTAATGGGTACAGTGATGGAAAGAATTTCATCCGCCGAAAGTGGATTGCATGAAGCCTTTATGAGTCTACTGACGGGCTTTGAGGTACGTGATACTTTTTGATAGTACCGCACATTTTTAGGTGTGCCCTGTGTAGATAGTAGCCCCTGAGACTCTGGTTGTCATCAAGAATGGCGGCGAACAGAGGATCGTAGTCCCAGGTAGTAACCAAACCGCCTTTATGTGTAGGTGGTGGAAGCTCCGGTGGCTAGTCGGACTGATGAGTTTGCCGAATTAAAGCGGCAACTGGATGCGGCAGATGCCGACATCGAGCTTGTTAACAAGCGGCTTGACGAGGCACAGGGTAAGTAATGCTTTCTGGTGAATGTCACATAGTAAGAGCATCATGATGCCAGTATCTTTAATATGTTGTCACTGCAGATGGAGCTGCCACCATGGAGACCCTTCGGGCGGAACTTGCCCGAGCCAAAGAACAAGCAAGGAGTAGTAATGCGGCTGCTTTGAAGGTGGTCGAAGAGTTGAGGACCGAGAAGGCCGCGCATTGCGAGAGCAAAGAGAAAATGGCCAAGATGGCTGTAAAGTTAAAAGACACTACCAACCGTTGCCAGTTCCTTGAAGAAGAAAACCGAGTGAAGGCGACGGACCTTGAAAAGGCCATGATGACGACCAAAGACACCCGCTCTGCTATGAGAGCGAAGAAGGAGGAGCTGCGTGAAGCCGGGGATATTGTGGCTGGGAAGCCCTTCATGCTGCGGAGGAAGTTCGGAGATCCACGGTATGCCCCTTTGGATCGGCTGTGGAGTTCGGCAGACGCATATATGGACTTGGCGGCGAGCACTGTCGATGCGGCCAAATACTTCCAAGATCAAACAGATCATGAAGTGGACAAGCTGTTCTGGTCGCAATTTAACGTTCCAGAGCATCCGCTTCCATTGACTGATCAGCTAGCCGAATGGGCCGAACTCAATAGGTTGTCCGAACTCGCCACGAGGTCTGTCGTGGATCTGCTGTGGCCGGAAAAGCCGAAGCGAACAGCTATTTCATCTTAGTGCAGCAGTTCCTTGGTGCGGTGTCGCGCATCAATGCGATGAAGAGGTCGGCGTGCATAGAAGGCTCGCGGATGGCCCTTGCCTGTGTTAAAGCATACTGGGCGGAGATGGATGCTACCACTGTTGTGGCGTAGGGTTCGGCCATAGGCCGAGTGGCTGCCGAGCACTATTTCGAAGAGGTTCTCGAGGGTGCTTGTTTGATAGATGCCAAGTGCTCAAAGAATATTATGCTTGAGTGACATGTATTCCCATTGTAAACACAATGTTTTTATGAAATTTATTAAGGCTGTGTTTATACTTTTGCCTGAAAGTAATATGATGCCCCCTGTGCGGCCGTTTATGTATACATGTGTATAACCTGAAAGATTGCAGTCGTCGGCTTCAGCCCCCACGCATATAATGCGGAGGTGTTCGCAGAAGACGCGTGTTCACACTTAACCCAATGTCTTGGCCCTATTAAGGAGGTGATAGCACAGCAAATGAGGCAATCGGACTATAATGCTTTAACACTTTCACTTAGCCATAGGAGTTTGATGGTGGGGCTACTATATAGCCCCTGGTGGCTCCGCACTCTCCTGAATTCGAGGCGCGTACATGCCTGGCCGGGAAACGGCCCTTCGTTAAGGCGGAGGAATTCTAACATTCCGATAGGTCATCAAGTGGTTGACCAGTCTCACGCTATATCATGACAGTCAGTTTTCGGCTTTCTCTACTGAGGTGCTCATCTGGATGACCCGGGGCACAATCGCAGTAGTTCTCCTAGTGCTACCTTAGCCGATAGAGCGGAACGTAAGGTACCAAAACATAGGAGCCGGGCAAACCCAACATTTGACCAAAGACATGATTCGGAGTTGATGCATATAAGACCAAACTCGCGACGCCGAACACTCCCTAAGGTATTCAGTCTTTATGGTATAAACTGGGCCTAAACAGTGTCCTTTGTAAGAAGCCCCTAGTGTCCAGGTGTTGGGGAATGTTGCAGAAAACAAAAATTTTCCTACTCGTTTCACCAAGATCCATCTAGGAGTTCATCTAGCAACGAGTCTTCAGATGCATCTACATACCTTTGTAGATCGCGCGCGGAAGCGTTCGTTAGAACGAGGTTGAAGTAGTCGTACACGACGTGATCCAAATCACCGATGACCAGCGCCGAACGGACGGCACCTCCGCGTTCAACACACGTACGGGACGGGAGACGTCTCCTCCTTCTTGATCCATCAAGGGGGAAGGAGAGGTTGATGATGATCCAGCAGCACGACGGCGTGGTGGTGGATGCAGGGCGTCACGACGGCAGGGCTTCGTCGTGTACTACGAGAGAGACAGAGATGTAACAGGGAGAGAGGGAGGCGCCAGGGGCTGGGGTATCAAGTCCCTCCTCTCCCCCACTATATATAGGGGTGCTAGGGGGGGCGCCGGCCCTAATAGATGAGATCTACTAGGGGGGGCGGCGGCCTAGGGTGGGGCTTGCTCCCCAAGGCAAGGGGGGCGCCCCCTCTAGGGTTCCCCCTTAGCCCTAGCCGCATGGGCCCCCTTAGGGGCTGGCGCCCCAGCCCACTAAGGGCTGGGTTCCCTCCTATTTCAGCCCATGGGGCCCTCCGGGATAGGTGGCCCCACCCGGTGGACCCCCGGGACCCTTCCGGTGGTCCCGGTACAATACCGGGTACCCCGAAACTTGTCCTGATGGCCGAAACTGCACATCCTATATATAATTCTTTACCTCCGGACCATTCCGGAACTCCTCGTGACGTCCGAGATCTCATCCGGGACCCCGAACAACATTCGGGTTACTGCATATACATATCTTCACAACCCTAGCGTCACCGAACCTTAAGTGTGTAGACCCTACGGGTTCGGGAGACATGTAGACATGACCGAGACGACTCTCCGGTCAATAACCAACAGCGGGATCTGGATACCCATGTTGGCTCCCACATGCTCCACGATGATCTCATCGGATGAACCACGATGTCGAGGATTCAATCAACCCCGTATGCAATTCCCTTTGTCAATCGATATATTACTTGCCCGAGATTCGATCGTCGGTATCCCAATACCTCGTTCAATCTCGTTACCGGCAAGTCACTTTACTCGTACCATAATGCATGATCCCGTGACCAGACACTTGGTCACTTTGAGCTCATTATGATGATGCATTACCGAGTGGGCCCAGTGATACCTCTCCGTCATACGGAGTGACAAATCCCAGTCTTGATCCGTGTCAACCCAACAGACACTTTCGGAGATACCCGTAGTATACCTTTATAGTCACCCAGTTACGTTGTGACGTTTGGTACACCCAAAGCACTCCTACGGTATCCGGGAGTTACACGATGTCATGGTCTAAGGAAAAGATACTTGACATTGCAAAACTCTAGCAAATGAACTATACGACTTTATGCTATGTTTAGGATTGGGTCTTGTCCATCACATCATTCTCCTAATGATGTGATCTCGTTATCAATGACATCTTATGTCCATAGCCAGGAAACCATGACTATCTGTTGATCAACGAGCCAGTCAACTAGAGGCTTACTAGGGACATGTTGGTGTCTGTTATTCACACATGTATTACGATTTCCGGATAACACAATTATAGCATGAATAAAGACAATTATCATGAACAAGGAAATATAATAATACTGCTTTTATTATTGCCTCTAGGGCATATTTCCAACAGTCTCCCACTTGCACTAGAGTCAATAATCTAGTTACATTGTGATGAATCGAACACCCATGGAATTCTGGTGTTGATCATGTTTTGCCCTAGGGAGAGGTTTAGTCAACGGATCTGCTACATTCAGGTCCGTATGTACTTTACAAATATCTATGTCTCCATCCTGAACATTTTCACGAATGGAGTTGAAGCGACGCTTGATGTGCCTTGTCTTCTTGTGAAACCTGGGCTCCTTGGCAAGTGCAATAGCTCCAGTGTTGTCACAGAAGAGCTTGATCGGCCCCGACGCATTGGGTATGACTCCGAGGTCGGTGATGAACTCCTTCACCCAAATTGCTTCATGTGCTGCCTCCGAGGCTGCCATGTACTCCGCTTCACATGTAGATCCCGCCACGATGCTCTGCTTGCAACTGCACCAGCTTACTGCCCCACCATTCAAAATATACACGTATCCGGTGTGTGACTTTGAGTCATCCAGATCTGTGTCGAAGCTAGCGTCGACGTAACCCTTTACGACGAGCTCTTCGTCACCTCCATAAACGAGAAACATTTCCTTAGTCCTTTTCAGGTACTTCAGGATATTCTTGACCGCTGTCCAGTGTTCCTTGCCGGGATTACTTTGGTACCTTCCTACCAAACTTACGGCAAGGTTTACATCAGGTCTGGTACACAGCATGGCATACATAATAGAACCTATGGCTGAGGCATAGGGGATGACACTCATCTCTTCTATATCTTCTGCCGTGGTCGGACTTTGAGCCGAGCTCAATTTCATACCTTGTAACACAGGCAAGAACCCCTTCTTAGATTGATCCATATTGAACTTCTTCAATATTTTATCAAGGTACGTGCTTTGTGAAAGACCTACGAGGCATCTCGATCTATCCCTATAGATCTTGATGCCTAATATATAAGCAGCTTCTCCAAGGTCCTTCATTGAAAAACTCTTATTCAAGTAGGCCTTGATGCTGTCCAAGAGTTCTATATCATTTCCCATCAAAAGTATGTCATCCACATATAATATGAGAAATGCTACAGAGCTCCCACTCACTTTCTTGTAAACGCAGGCTTCTCCATAAGTCTGCGTAAACCCAAACGCTTTGATCATCTCATCAAAGCGAATGTTCCAACTCCGAGACGCTTGCACCAGCCCATAAATCGAGCGTTGGAGCTTGCACACCTTGTCAGCATTCTTAGGATCGACAAAACCTTCCGGCTGCATCATATACAATTCTTCCTTAAGGAAACCATTAAGGAATGCCGTTTTGACGTCCATTTGCCATATTTCATAATCGTAAAACGCGGCAATTGCTAACGTGATTCGGACGGACTTCAGCTTCGCTACCGGTGAGAAAGTCTCATCGTGGTCAACCCCTTGAACTTGTCGATAACCCTTAGCGACAAGCCGAGCTTTATAGATGGTCACATTACCATCCGCGTCTGTCTTCTTCTTAAAGATCCATTTATTCTCTATGGCTCGCCGTTCAACGGGCAAGTCAGTCAAAGTCCATACTTCGTTTTCATACATGGATCCTATCTCGGATTTCATGGCTTCTAGCCATTTGTCGGAATCCGGGCCCGCCATCGCTTCTTCATAGTTCGAAGGTTCACCGTTGTCCAACAACATGATTTCCAAGACAGGGTTGCCGTACCACTCTGGTGCGGAACGTGTCCTTGTGGACCTTGGAATTTCAGTAGCAACTTGATCAGAAGTTTCATGATCATCATCATTAACTTCCTCTCCAGTCGGTGTAGGCACCTCAGGAACATTTTCTTGAGTTGCGCCATTTTCGGGTTCAAGAGGTAACACTTCATCAAGTTCTACTTTCCTTCCACTTACTTCTTTCGAGAGAAACTCCTTCTCTAGAAAGGACCCATTCTTGGCAACAAAGATCTTGCCTTCGGATCTGAGGTAGAAGGTATACCCAATGGTTTCTTTTGGGTATCCTATGAAGACGCATTTTTCCGACTTGGGTTCGAGCTTTTCAGGTTGAAGTTTCTTGACATAAGCATCGCATCCCCAAACTTTTAGAAACGACAGCTTAGGTTTCTTTCCAAACCATAATTCAAACGGTGTCGTCTCAATGGATTTCGACGGAGCCCTATTTAAAGTGAATGCGGTAGTCTCTAAAGCATAGCCCCAAAAAGATAGCGGTAGATCGGTAAGAGACATCATAGACCGCACCATATCTAATAGAGTGCGATTACGACGTTCGGATACACCGTTACGCTGAGGTGTTCCAGGCGGCGTGAGTTGTGAAACTATTCCACATTTTCTTAAGTGTGTGCCAAATTCGTGACTCAAATATTCTCCTCCACGATCTGATCGTAGAAACTTGATTTTCCTGTCACGTTGATTCTCAACCTCACTCTGAAATTCCTTGAACTTTTCAAAGGTTTCAGACTTGTGTTTCATTAATTAAATATATCCATATCTACTCAAATCATCTGTGAGGGTGAGAACATAACGATAGCCACCGCGAGCCTCAACACTCATTGGACCGCACACATCAGTATGTATGATTTCCAATAAGTTGGTTGCTCGCTCCATTGTTCCTGAGAACGGAGTCTTGGTCATTTTACCCATAAGGCATGGTTCGCACGTGTCAAATGATTCATAATCAAGAGACTCTAAAAGTCCATCTGCATGGAGTTTCTTCATGCGTTTGACACCTATGTGACCAAGGAGGCAATGCCACAAGTATGTGGGACTATCGTTATCAACCTTACATCTTTTGGTACTCACACTATGAAC
Source organism: Triticum monococcum (assembly GCA_034509565.1). Lineage (NCBI taxonomy): Eukaryota > Viridiplantae > Streptophyta > Magnoliopsida > Poales > Poaceae > Triticum > Triticum monococcum. Next base: position 56,347,116 of record CM067843.1, on the reverse strand, counting down.
ATGTGTAGCATTACGTTCGAGATTCATAAAGAATAAACCATTCACCATAGGAGCATGACCATAAAACATATCTCTCATATAAATAGAACAACCATTATTCTCGGATTTAAATGAGTAGCCATCTCGTATTAAACGAGATCCCGATACAATGTTCATGCTCAAAGCTGGTACTAAATAACAATTATTGAGGTTTAAAACTAATCCCGTAGGTAAATGAAGAGGTAGCGTGCCGACGGCGATCACATCGACTTTGGAACCATTCCCGACGCGCATCGTCACCTCGTCCTTTGCCAGTCTCCGCCTATTCCGTAGTTCCTGCTGTGAGTTACAAATATGAGCAACTGCACCGGTATCAAATACCCAAGAGCTACTACGATTACTGGTAAGGTACACATCAATCACATGTATATCACATATACCTTTTGTTTTGCCGGCCTTCTTGTCTGCTAAGTATTTGGGGCAGTTCCGCTTCCAGTGTCCGCTTCCCTTGCAATAAAAGCACTCAGTCTCTGGCTTGGGTCCATTCTTTGGCTTCTTCCCGGCAGCTTGCTTGCCGGGCGCGGCAACCTCCTTGCCGTCCTTCTTGAAGGCTTTCTTCCCCTTGCCCTTCTTGAACTTAGTGGTTTTATTGACCATCAACACTTGATGTTCCTTCTTGACTTCTACCTCTGCTGATTTCAGCATTGCAAACAACTCAGGAATGGTCTTTTGCATCCCCTGCATGTTGAAGTTCATCACAAAGCTCTTGTAGCTTGGTGGAAGCGACTGGAGGATTCTGTCAATGACCGCATCATCCGGGAGATTAACTCCCAGCTGAGACAAGAGGTTATGTAACCCAGACATAGTGAGTATGTGCTCACTGACAGAACTATTTTCCTCCATCTTACAGCTGAAGAATTTATCGGAGACTTCATATCTCTCAATCCGGGCATGAGCTTGAAAAACCATTCTCAGCTCTTCGAACATCTCATATGCTCCATGTCTCTCAAAACGCTTTTGAAGTCCCGGCTCTAAACTGTAAAGCATGCCGCACTGAACGAGGGAGTAGTCGTCAACATGTGTCTGCCAAGCGTTCATAACGTCTTGGTTCTGTGGGACGGGAGCTTCACCTAGCGGTGCTTGTAGGACGTAATCTTTCTTGGCAGCTATGAGGATGATCCTCAGGTTCCGGACCCAGTCCGTATAGTTGCTGCCATCGTTTTTCAGCTTGGTTTTCTCTAGGAACGGTTTGAAGTTGAGGACTACGTGGGCCATTTGATCTACAAGACATATTGTAAAATAATTTTTAGACTAATGTTCATGATAATAAAGTTCATCTAATCAAATTATAATGAACTCCCACTTAGATTAGACATCCCTCTAGTCATCTAAGTATTACATGATCCGAGTTAACTAGGCCGTGTCCGATCATCACGTGAGACGGACTAGTCAACGTCGGTGAACATATTCATGTTGATCGCATCTTCTATACGACTCATGCTCGACCTTTCGGTCTTCTGTGTTCCGAGGCCATGTCTATGCACATGCTAGGCTCGTCAAGTTAACCCTAAGTGTTTTGCATGTGTAAAACTATCTTACACCCGTTGTATGTGAACGTAAGAATCTATCACACCCGATCATCACGTGGTGCTTCGAAACGACGAACTTTAGCAACGGTGCACAGTTAGGGGAGAACACTTCTTGAAATTGTTATGAGGGATCATCTTATTTACTATCGTCGTTCTAAGTAAACAAGATGCAAAACATGATAAACATCACATGCAATCAAATAATAAACGTGACATGATATGGCCAATATCACATAGCTCCTTTGATCTCCATCTTGGGGCTCCATGATCATCTTGTCACCGGCTTGACACCATGATCTCCATCATCATGATCTCCATCATCGTGTCTCCATGAAGTTGCTCGCCAACTATTACTTCTACTACTATGGCTAACGCGTTTAGCAATGAAGTAAAGTTATTTACATGGCGTTTCTCAATGACACGCAGGTCATATAAAAGAATAAAGACAACTCCTATGGCTCCTGCCGGTTGTCATACTCATCGACATGCAAGTCGTGATTCCTATTACAATAGCATGAACATCTCATACATCACATATAGATCATTCATCATTCATCACAACTTTGGCCATCTCATATCACAAACCACTTGCTGCAAAAACAAGTTAGACGTCCTCTAATTGTTGTTGCAAGTTTTACGTGGCTGAATTAGGGTTCTAGCAAGAATGTTTTCTTACCTATGTGAAAGCCACAACGTGATTTGTCAACTTCTATTTACCCTTCATAAGGACCCTGTTCATCGAATCCGCTCCAGCTAAAGTAGGAGAGACAGACACCCGCCAGCCACCTTATGCAACTAGTGCATGTTAGTCGGTGGAACCGGTCTCACGTAAGCGTACGTGTAAGGTTGGTCCGGGCCGCTTCATCCCACAATACCGCTGAAGCAAGAAAAGACTAGTAGCGGCAAGAAAGTTGACAAATCCACGCCCACAACAAATTGTGTTTTACTCGCGCAAGAAGAACTACGCATAGACCTAGCTCATGATGCCACTGTTGGGGAACGTTGCAGAAAACAAAAATTTTCCTACTCGTTTCACCAAGATCCATCTAGGAGTTCATCTAGCAACGAGTCTTCAGATGCATCTACATACCTTTGTAGATCGCGTGCGGAAGCGTTCGTTAGAACGAGGTTGAAGTAGTCGTACACGACGTGATCCAAATCACCGATGACCAGCGCCGAACGGAGGGCACCTCCACGTTCAACACACGTATGGGACGGGAGACGTCTCCTCCTTCTTGATCCAGCAAGGGGGAAGGAGAGGTTGATGATGATCCAGCAGCACGACGGCGTGGTGGTGGATGCAGGGCGTCACGACGGCAGGGCTTCGCCGTGTACTACGAGAGAGAGATGTAACAGGGAGAGAGGGAGGCGCCAGGGCCTGGGGTATCAAGTCCCTCCTCTCCCCCACTATATATAGGGGTGCTAGGGGGGGCGATCGGCCCTAGTAGATGAGATCTACTAGGGGGGGGCCTAGGGTGGGGCTTGCTCCCCAAGGCAAGGGGGGCGCCCCCTCTAGGGTTCCCCCTTAGCCCTAGCCGCATGGGCCCCCTTAGGGGCTGGTGCCCCAGCCCACTAAGGGCTGGGTTCCCTCCTATTTCAGCCCATGGGGCCCTCCGGGATAGGTGGCCCCACCCGGTGGACCCCCGGGACCCTTCCGGTGGTCCCGGTACAATACCGGGTACCCCGAAACTTGTCCCGATGGCCGAAACTGCACATCCTATATATAATTCTTTACCTCCGGACCATTCCGGAACTCCTCGTGACGTCCGAGATCTCATCCGGGACCCCGAACAACATTCGGGTTACTGCATATACATATCTTCACAACCCTAGCGTCACCGAACCTTAAGTGTATAGACCCTACGGGTTCGGGAGACATGTAGACATGACCGAGACGACTCTCCGGTCAATAACCAACAGCGGGATCTGGATACCCATGTTGGCCCCACATGCTCCATGATGATCTCATCGGATGAACCACGATGTCGAGGATTCAATCAACCCCGTATGCAATTCCCTTTGTCAATCGATATATTACTTGCCCGAGATTCGATCGTCGGTATCCCAATACCTCGTTCAATCTCGTTACCGGCAAGTCACTTTACTCGTACCGTAATGCATGATCCCGTGACCAGACACTTGGTCACTTTGAGCTCATTATGATGATGCATTACCGAGTGGGCCTAGTGATACCTCTCCGTCATACGGAGTGACAAATCCCAGTCTTGATCCGTGTCAACCCAACAGACACTTTCGGAGATACCCGTAGTATACCTTTATAGTCACCCAGTTACATTGTGACGTTTGGTACACCCAAAGCACTCCTACGGTATCCGGGAGTTACACGATCTCATGGTCTAAGGAAAAGATACTTGACATTGCAAAACTCTAGCAAATGAACTATACGATCTTTATGCTATGTTTAGGATTGGGTCTTGTCCATCACATCATTCTCCTAATGATGTGATCTCGTTATCAATGACATCTTATGTCCATAGCCAGGAAACCATGACTATCTGTTGATCAACGAGCCAGTCAATTAGAGGCTTACTAGGGACATGTTGGTGTCTGTTATTCACACATGTATTACGATTTCCGGATAACACAATTATAGAATGAATAAAGACAATTATCATGAACAAGGAAATATAATAATAATGCTTTTATTATTGCCTCTAGGGCATATTTCCAACACCAGGTACGTGCATTATTCTGACGTGGCCACATGCCAAGACGCCAGCATCCTTCTCAATTGTATTGAGAATCCAAGGGATGTGTATCAACAAGAGGCAGTAAAAAAGGTTGACACAAGGTCTTAATCTAAAAAGAATCCTTGGGACGGGTCCCTGCTGCACGTCTGCGCCTGTGTCTCCGTTGTGCCGTATCCTGGACGGGTGTAGCATGGTAGTTCTCTATAAAAGAGAGGAATTTAGGTAAAAAGTTGTCGTGCAAAAAGGTAGGTTTTAAAGAAACCATGTAAATTTCAAGATGAGTAAAAATTGCCACTTGTCTGCGTGCGTTGAGCCCCTTGTGTTTGTGATAGGGTGTGGCCATCAAACCTGTACGAATTTCATATAGCTGCGTCGGACTCATCTAACCGTGTCCGTGGTCTTGACGACCTATCGAATACTTTAGTTGGTGAGGCTGTTTAGTGTGCGGCTGCCGAGGCAGCCGCACCCTCCTCGGCGTGCAGGGATTGCTCAATATTTCCATTTACTGTAATGATGCCATGTGGACCGGGCATTTTAAGTGTGAGGAAAGCGTAATGCAGTATTGCATTAATGTGACGCCCGGGTAATTAAGCTACTGTGAGCCTCTGCTAATGATGCCATGTCACCTCGGTTACTGTCGATATACTCGCGTTAGTTTAAACCGATTCAAAATCAAGCAACCAATAAAAGTTTTCAAATATTAAAACTAAAATGTTCATCATATGGAAAATAATCCCTAACTAGTTTTGGTGGTGGAACCAACCTTTTTCAAAGTGTTTAAATGCCCTAAAACTAATTAAAACCAGTGGCTAAAATAATAATTTAATTGCTTTTGAAAATATAGAACTATTAAACTAATTTATTTTGGGACCAAACTAGGTTTGGCAGTGTCCTATTTTGATGATAATAATTTAGGTGCTAACCTAGTATCTTCAAGAAACTAAAAATATCAAAAACTAAAATGAAAACAGAAAAACAAACTAAGAGAAAACAAAATGAAGAAAAGAAAAGAAAGTACCCCCCCCCCACTGGGCACCGACCCAACAGGTCGGCCCAGTCAGCCGGGCCAACCAGCCCAGCTGACCACTCCAGTCGGCCCGGCCAGACCGGCCCACCCCACCTCACCTACTAACCCCGCAGGGACACCGAACCCCAGCCCACGAACACCACTCCCCCCGCGCGATTCCTCCCGGTCTTCTCCTCGCTTCCCCATTTCTGGATCTGGATCGGGCCACTGCCCCGACCATGATGTCGCACCCCATCGCTCGCCGTCGCCAGCCTGTTGCCGCTGGACCTCGTCGTCCCCGTCCTCAGCCCGGACGACCGCGCATGGCGACTAACTCGCCAGATTCGTCAAGCCCCTCCTTGCTGGACTACCTCCCCGACGAGCTCCTTCACACCTTGCCGCACCCACTCCCCTTCAACGCCGGTGAGGACCCCGGTCCTCCTCTCTCCCTCTGCATGCCGACCACCGCACGCGCGCCCGCGCACGCATCGCCCCGCACGCGCCTCGCCCTGCTGCTGCCCGCGCTGCCTCCCGCTCCCTAGCACGCTCTTTGCCCGGGCCCTCCACCCGCACCCGCGCCCGGAGCTCGCTCCGCCGTGGCCATCCTGCACCCCTGCCCTGCTTAGCACCGCTTCCTCCCGCGCCCGGGCGCGCCCGCAGTTGCTCCTCTCGCTGCTTCTGCTCTGCTACAGGCTACTTGCAGCTGCTGTTGCGACCTGCCGCAGGCCCTGCCGCCGCATCCGTCCGTGCCCGTCGGCGCCTGGCCGCACCACTCTTCACCCGACTATGCCGGTGCCATCCACCACGGGCTCACCACCTGCTCGTGCCGCATCTGCACCGCATCTGCGCCGCGACGCTCCCCAAGCGCTCCGGCCCGCGCACCCACCCCCTCCGCTACCACCTCCGGTGCCCGGCGACGGAGCTGCGCCACCGCTTCCCTTGCTCGTGCCCGTTCAGGCGAGTGACCCCAACCGCGCTGTTAAGCCCGCTCTAGTGGCCTGTGTGCCACTGGCAGCTAGGGCCCTGTGGGGTATGACAAGGGGGCCCCAGGCCCTTGGAACGATAAAAAAATAAAATAATTAAAATAATTAATTATGTTATTTAACTAATTAAACCTAATTAACCTGCTAACTAATCTAAATAATCTGTTAGTTAGTTAGGCAGGCAATGACGAATGGACCCCACGTGTCAGTTCGACCGATCAACAGGTCAGTTGAGTAGCTGATGTCATGGTGATGTCATAATGACGTCATCAGTCACTATTCTGGATAATGTTGAAATAAAATATTTAAATAAATGCTAAAATGATTAAATCTTTTAAAATTAATATAAAATAATCCGTAGCTCGGATGAAAAAACTTTGTACATGAAAGTTACTCAGAACAACGAGACGAATCCGGATACGTAGCCCGTTCGTCCGCCACGCATCCCTAGCATATCGAACACGCAACTTTCCCCCTCCGGCTCCTCTGCCCGAAAACGTGAAACACCGGGGATACTTTCCGGATGTTTCCCCCTTCACTGGTATCACCTCATACCACGTTAGGGCACGCCTAGCATCACGCTTTGCTTTGTCATGCATCGTTGCACATCTGTTTGCATTGTATTCATTGTTTCTTCCCCCTCTTCTCTCACTAGACACTGAGACGGACGCCGCTGCTACCCAGTACGACTACGGTGTTGACGACCCCTCTCTCTTGCCAGAGCAACCAGGCAAGCCCCCCTTTGATCACCAGATATCGCCTACTCTCCTTTCTACTGCTTGCATTAGAGTAGTGTAGCATGTTACTGCTTTCCGTTAATCCTACCCTAATGCATAGCCAGTCCTTGCTACTACTGTTGTTACCTTTACCTGCAATCCTAATGCTTAGTATAGGATGCTAGTTTATCATTAGTGGCCCTACAGTCTTGTCCGTCTGCCATGCTATACTACTGGGCCGTGATCACTCGGGAGGTGATCACGGGCATATGATATATACTTATACTGTTAAAACACCGGTGATACTGTTTGGAGATGGGGGCTGAAGGGGCAGGTGGCTCCATCCAGGTAGTGGTGGGCCTGAGTTCCCGACGGCCCCGACTGTTACTTTCAGGCGCAGCGACAAGGCAGGTTGGGACCACCTGGGAGAGAGGTGGGCCTGGCCCTGGTCAGCGTCCGTGGTTATTTCAAAATAACACGCTTAACGAGATCTTGGTATTTGATCTGAGTCTGGCTACTGGCCTATATGAACTAAGCATCTACGCGGGGACAGTTATGGGCACTCGACGTCGTGGTATCAGCCGAAGCCTTCGTGATGTCAGCGACTGAGAGGCGCGCGCCGGGTTGGACTGGAACGCCTACTCTTGTATAAGGGAGGCTAGGTCTGCTCATCGGCCGCGTTCGCAACTTGCAGGTGGCAATGGGCGATGGGCCTAGACCCCTGCGCCATAGGATTTAGACCGGCGTGCTGACCTCTCTGTCGTGCCTAGGTAGGGCTGCGACGTGTTGATCTTCCGAGGCCGGGCATGACCCAGAGAATTGTGTCCGGACAAAGGGGATCGAGCATGTTGGGAAATGTGGTGCACCCTTGTAGGGAAGTTGATCTATTCAAATAGCCGTGTCCCTCGGTAAAAGGATGACCCGGAGTTGTACCTTGACCTTATGACAACTAGAACCGGATACTCAATAAAACACACCCTTCCAAGCACCAGATACAACCGGTGATCGCTCTCTCATAGGGCGACAAGGGGAGGATCATCGGTTAGGATTATGCTATGCGATGCTACTTGGTGAACTTACCATCTACTCTTTTCTCCTGCTGCAAGATGGAGGTTACCAGAAGCGTAGTCGTCGAAAGGACCAGCTATCCCCCTCTTATTCCGGCATTCTGCAGTTCAGTCCACATATGATACCCTTATTCCATTTGATACCAATGCATACATATGTAGTGTAGCTCCTTGCTTGCGAGTACTTTGGATGAGTACTCATGGTTGCTTTGGTCCCTCTTTTCCCCCTTTCTATACCCGTTTGCCGCGACCAGATGATGGAGCCCAGGAGCCAGACGCCACCGTCGACGACGACTCCTACTACACTAGAGAGTGCCTACTACTACGTGCAGCCCGCTGACGACGACCATGAGTAGTTTAGAAGGATCCCAGGCAGGAGGCCTGCGCCTCTTTCGATCTGTATCCCAGTTTGTGCTAGCCTTCTTAAGGCAAACTTGTTTAACTTATGTCTGTACTCAGATATTGTTGCTTCCGCTGACTCTTGTGTCTTTGAGCTTTTGTATTCGAGCCTTCGAGGCCCCTAGCTGGTAATATAAAGCTTGTATTATTTTATTTGTGTCTAGAGTTGTGTTATGATATCTTCCCGTGAGTCCTTGAACTTGATCGTACACATTTGCATGTATGATTAGTGTACGATTGAATCAAGGGCGTCACAAGTTGGTATCAGAGCCGACTGCCTGTAGGAATCCCCCTTCCGCACTCCTTGGCCGAAGTTGAGTCTAGTTATTGCAAAACTTTTACTAACAGGGCTGTGCGGCTTATGGGCCTACGTCGCCATTGGGTGGTAGTAGGATCTTTTATTCCTCAACCTATACTCTGGGACTCTAACATCTCTTCTATTCGGGTTAAATGAATTTACTAAAGCTCTAACATTAGGTTCTCGTAAATACTTTCTCCCGGAGAGCCCCTTCAGTCCAGATGATTGCCGGCTGCACCAGAATATTTTGGAGATACTCTCCGATGTTTCCCCGAGACCCTTGTGCCCTTCGCCGTTGCACTTCCATACCACCGATAAATCCCTATAGAAAGCTACATACACTTGTCATCCATAACTTCATTTCCAATTGTTGTTGTTATTACAAGATACCCTGAAATACTTCGGATATCCCGAGGATCCTTTGTGTCTACTGTCTTGCGGCTCCTCCTCATGAATACATCTATGAATAATTCCTCGCATTTACCGGGGATTCGTTCATCCCTAGTTGTTCAGGTATTTCGCAAAATTCTTTGAAATGCCATTCGATCTTCTGAAATCCTCAGTAGCTTATTGCTCTTGATCTTCTTTACCTGCTTGCATAATGGTTAATTCCATATGTCAAGCAATATTCGTTAAAATCCTTGTGATGAACATTCTGACCATATTGATTCAGCATGTGTGCGAATGCATGCAATTATTAGTTGATCCTTATAAATTATCTTTGCAGCTCGGATGTCTTCCCGGACATGAGCTGGTTCTCGACCATTCTAATAGTTGTCGATTGTACCCATAAGGCTATTCAACTTATCCAACCCTAATCAGAGTGTTGCTTCAAATCCCTTGATTTGAAAATCATAATTCCGTTGCATTTGAGCTTAAATTAGTCAGTTGTTTCTATGTTCTAATCTTCTTACCTTTTTCTTCCTCTGGTTGAGTACCGATGCTCACATCAGATCCCTTAAGGACCACCGGATCCTTTGTTGGATTTTATCCGATAGCGTCCTTCATATTCAATCACTTTGGAAGTTCTTTTTCCATTGGTAAATCCTATCCTCTGATTGACCAACCATGCTCTACTTTCGAGCTTGTGTTATTACTCCGAAGTTTGTGGTATATGTTCCTAAGATGCTCTGATGGGTTGAACCTACGCCTTTTCTAATCCGTGTGAACCCGAAAGATTTCATGGGTCATACTTATCTGGTATTGCACTAGGTAAAATTTTCAACAACTAATGTCAATTTCGTAATACGAGAGGTGAATGAAAGGTTATGCATTGAACAAGTGGGAGTCGACCTTGAACCTTGTGTTCATGCCCATGGACACGATGTATACCTCATCATGGAAGCTTCCCTTAAATTAATTATCCCCTTATTATAAGTTCATCTTGTATCTGTGTACGTGGTTCCGACCATGTTTCTCCTTGATTCCATTTCTCGTGCAAGTTTAAGCATTTGTCTTCTGCAGAGCAATACCCCAGTCCAACCTCCACTTTGGTCTGTCGTCGAGTATTACCCCATGGTATCTTGAGATATCATGGGACATCATAACTTCTTATGGGTTCTTCATCAACTATTATTACTCACCGGATCCAATTGTTCCTAGGTTCTGGGTTGTCGTCAACCGAGAACACCGAATAGTGAATCGAGTCTGCACTCCGATTCAATAACCCTAAATAATTTTCGTTGCTTACGAGTTTAAATAATCCTTTAAGTCATTCCTAGCTCGATTGGCTATATCCTTACAGTGCTGCTCTTGACTGTGCTAGCTGGTCCTTCTTCCCAGAGCACAATGTTCGATGATGAGCTAAGCTTACGTCAATTTTCCTCATCATATCATTTCTCCTTAGACCACAAGCTTGGTTTTGAGTTTGTGCCATACCCGTGGTTCCAATAACCTTCCGCTTCATCATTCTTTTGACTTGATGTCATCGCCGATGGATTACATCTTCATGAAATCTCTCAACGATTGTGTCGTGATCATCATCAATCTTATGAGCTCTTCAAGGATATCAATCGAAGTCATAATGAGAAATACCATCGTTGCCCCTCGATGAATTGTGTTATCATCGACAACCTTATTGCCTTCCCTCCAACACAAACTTGTTCGTGTTCTATGTTATACCTTGAGTTCCTTGCTATCCAACATTTGTTCCTCTTTACCTTGGAGTATTACCATCTTTTATACCCAGGATGTCGTGCTTAGCACACCCGGCCGGAGCCCTATGGTTATAGATTCCTTTTCAGTAGGGTTATCCATTCTTCCTTGAGGAAATTGTGAGACTTATTCTATAAGTTATTCCTGATGGATCCCTTGTGTTTCCAAAGTCTGATCTTCACCTGTTGACCATGTCCATGCTATCTCGAAGCATGTCTATGGTACTCCGATTTTCAATAAGAGCATTGAAAGCGTAATGCTAAGTTTTCTTTAACCATTATCCAAACACCGTTGTATGGGTAATGCCATAAAAATTCCTCTCCCATTACCTAAATGGTTTTCTACTTTCTATGCTGTCTTGGATATCGTGCTGTGCTTGTCCTTGGGGAGGATATACCCCTGGAATATGTGTTTAAACACATTTTCCTTTCCATTGTTCTGTTTAATCTGATAATTATATTTTCCTTTCCTTGTTTGGTTTAACCTTTCTTGTGATCTATATGATCTAAGCAGTAATATTCTCCTGTTTATGTAAACACCTCGTTGTACCACTCAGTCAGAAAGACCCTATTACTTTTGTTGATGCAATTTCGGTAACCACCGATGGACGAGAACTTTGCCTACTAGTCCCCCTCGTTCAACGAGCAGGAAAATGGTTCTCTTCGTCCCTCTCCCTTGGTATCGATGTTGTTGCCGACATAACTGATAGACTATCCTCTGACATGCCATGCTTACATGGTCGTGCAAGACATAACCACCCTTCCTACTTTTTACCCACATGGTGGGCCCATAACCCACAGTTCCACAAGATCGAAACCTGACTCTCTTATACACCGCTGTTTCCGAAGTTATTCCAACTGCTTGGCTTCAAATGAGATTCATGAGCCACCTGATTATCACCTATTCTGGAGTCAGACACGATACCGATCGTCGTTGCTCTGAACCCCTCTCACACTCTGTTTCAGGCAACGACGATTGTCTATCCGCTTGAAACTTCTTACGGTACCTTCTTACTTTGCTCTCGATGTGTTTCATTTGTTCAACTCAAGAGATACTCATGTGATCATTCATGGGATAAACCCCAGATGATTTCCCCCTGATAGCATTCTATCATTGTCAGGCTGCCCCTTTCTTATTAATAAGTACAATGAAGTTCACCAAGAAAGGCTGATGATTTATCCTGATAACCCGAAGCTAAGAAATGACGACATCAACGGAAGCGGTCAACTTCTTCGAGAAGAGCAACCAAGACCAAGGAGAATCGTTAGAATTTCACAACCAAATTCCTTTCCCCTTACTTACCCTCTTAAATCTCGGGTCGAGATTTCTTGTAGTGGATGAGAATTGTGACGCCTGGGTAATTAAGCTACTGTGAGCCTCTGCTAATGATGCCATGTCACCTCGGTTACTGTTGATATACTCGCGTTAGTTTAAAACTGATTCAAATTCAAATTCAAAATCAAGCAAAAAAATAAAAGTTTTCAAATATTAAAACTAAAATGTTCATCATATGGCAAATAATCCCTAACTAGTTTTGGTGGTGGAACCAACCTTTTTCAAAGTGTTTAAATGCCCTAAAACTAATTAAAACCAGTGGCTAAAATAATAATTTAATTGTTTTTGAAAATATAGAAATATTAAACTAATTTATTTTGGGACCAAACTAGGTTTGGCAGTGTCCTATTTTGATGATACTAATTTAGGTGCTAACCTAGTATCTTCAAGAAACTAAAAATATCAAAAACTAAAATGAAAACAGAAAAACAAACTAAGAGGAAACAAAATGAAAAAAAGAAAAGAAAGTACCCCCCCACTGGGCACCGACCCAACAGTCCAGCCCTATCAGCCCTCCCTTGGGGCCAACCAGCCCAGCTGGCCACTCCAGTCGGCCCGGCCAGACCGGCCCACCCCACCTCACCTACTAACCCCCCAGGGGACACCGAACCCCAGCCCACGAACACCACTCCCCTCCCCCCCCCCCCCCCGCACGATTCCTCCCGGTCTTCTCCTTGCTTCCCCGTTTCTGGATCTGGATTGGGCCACTGCCCCGACCCTAACGCCGCGCCCCATCGCTCGCCGTCGCCACCCCCGTTGCCGCTGGACCTCGTCGTCCCCGTCCTCATCCCGGACGACCGCGCACGGTGACTCCCTCACCGGATTCGTCAAGCCCCTCCTCGCCGGACTACCTCCCTCACGCCTCGCTGCCCCCACTCCCCTTCAACGTCGGTGAGGACCCAAGTCCTCCTCTCTCCCTCTGCCTGCCGACCACCGCACGCGCGCCCGCACACGCATCACCCCGCACGCGCCTCGCCCTGCTGCTGCCCGCGCTGCCTCCCGCTCCCTAGCACGCTCGTTGCCCGGGCCCTCCGCCCGCACCCGTGCCCGGAGCTCGCTCCGTCGTGGCCATCACGCGCCCCTGCCCTGCTTAGCACTGCTTCCTCCCGCGCCCGGGCGCGCCCGCAGCTGCTCCTCTCGCTGCTTCTGCTCTGCTGCAGGCTACTTGCAGCTGCTGTTGCGACCTGCTGCAGGCCCTGCCGCCGCATCCATCCGTGCCCGTCGGCGCCTAGCCGCGCCAGTCTTCGCCCGACTATGGCGGTGCCATCCATCGCGGGCTCACCACCCGCTCGTGCCGCATCTGCGCCGCGACGCTCCCCAAGCGCTCCCGCCCGCGCACCCACCCCCCTCTGCTGCCACCTCCGACGCCCGGCGTCGGAGCTGCGCCATCGCTTCCCCTCGCTCGTGCCCATTCGGGCGAGCGCCCCCAATCGCACCATTAAGCCCGCTCTAGTGGCATGCGTGCCACTGGCAGCTAGAGCCCTTTGGGGTATGACAAGGGGGCCCCACGCCCTTGGAACGATTAAAATAATAATAATAATTAAATTAATTAATTATGTTATTTAACTAATTAAACCTAATTAACCTGCTAACTAATCTAAATAATCTGTTAGTTAGTTTGGCAGGCAATGATGAATGGACCCCACGTGTCAGTTTGACCGGTCAACAGGTCAGTTGATCTGCTGATGTCATGGTGATGTCATAATGACGTCATCAGTCAGTATTCTGGATAATGTTGAAATAAAATATTTAAATAAATGCTAAAAATGATTAAATCTTTTAAAATTAATATAAAATAATCCGTAGCTCGGATGAAAAAACTTTGTACATGAAAGTTTCTCAGAACGACGAGATGAATCCGGATACGCAGCCCGTTCGTCCGCCACGCGTCCCTAGCATAGCGAACACGCAAGTTTCCCCCTCAGGCTCCTTTGCCCGAAAACGCGAATCACCGGGGATACTTTCCCGGATGTTTCCCCCTTCACCGGTATCACCACATACCGTGTTAGGGCACGCCTAGCATCATGGTTTGCTTTATCATGTATCGTTGCGCATCTGTTTGCATTGTATTCATTGTTTCTTCCCCCTCTTCTCTCACTAGACACCAAGACCGACGCCGCTGCTACCCAGTACGACTACGGTGTTGGCGACCCCTCTCTCTTGCCAGAGCAACCAGGCAAGCCCCCCTTTGATGACCAGATATCGCCTACTCTTGCCTCTACTGCTTGCATTAGAGTAGTGTAGCATGTTACTGCTTTTCGTTAATCCTACCCTGATGCATAGCCTGTCCTTGCTACTACTGTTGTTACCTTTACCTACAATCCTAATGCTTAGTATAGGATGCTACTTTATCATCAGTGGCCCTACATTCTTGTCCATCTGCCATGCTATACTACTGGGCCGTGATCACTCGGGAGGTGATCATGGGCATATGATATATACTTATACTGTTAAAACACCGGTGATACTGTTTGGAGATGGGGGCTGAAGGGGCAGGTGGCTCCATCCAGGTAGTGGTGGGCCTGAGTTCCCGACGGCCCCCGACTGTTACTTTGAGGCGGAGCGACAGGGTAGGTTGAGACCACCTAGGAGAGTTTTGGGCCTGGCCCTGGTCGGCATCCGTGGTTATTTCAAAATAACACGCTTAACGAGATCTTGGTATTTGATCTGAGTCTGGCTACTGGCCTATACGCACTAACCATCTACACAGGGACAGTTATGGGCACTCAATGTCGTGGTATCAGCCGAAGCCTTCGTGACGTCAGCGATTGAGCGGCGCGCGCCGGGTTGGACTGGAACGCCTACTCTTGTATAAGGGAGGCTAGGTCTGCTCACCGGCCACGTTCGCAACATGCAGGCGGCAATGGGCGATGGGCCCGGACCCCTGCGCCATAGGATTTAGACCGGCGTGCTGACCTCTCTGTTGTGCCTAGGTAGGGCTGCGACGTGTTGATCTTCCGAGGCCGGGCATGACCCAGAAAAGTGTGTCCGGACAAAGGGGATCGAGCGTGTTGGGAAATGTGGTGTACCCCTGCAGGGAAGTTGATCTATTCGAATAGCCGTGTCCCTCGGTAAAAGGACGACCCGGAGTTGTACCTTGACCTTATGACAACTAGAACCGGATACTCAATAAAACACACCCTTCCAAGCGCCAGATACAATCGGTGATCGCTCTCTCATAGGGCGACGAGGGGAGGATCATCAGTTAGGATTATGCTATGCGATGCTACTTGGTGAACTTACCATCTACTCTTTTCTCCTGGTGCAAGATGGAGGTTAACAGAAGCGTAGTCTTCGAAGGGACTAGCTATCCCCGTCTTATTTTGGCATTCTGCAGTTCAGTCCACATATGATACCCTTATTCCATTTGATACCAACGCATACATATGTAGTGTAGCTCCTTGCTTGCGAGTACTTTGGATGAGTACTCATGGTTGCTTTGCTCCCTCTTTTCCCCCTTTCTATACCCATTTGTCGCGACCAGACGATGGAGCCCAGGAGCCAGACGCCACCATCGACGACGACTCCTACTACACTGGAGGTGCCTACTACTACGTGTAGCCCGCTGACGACGACTAGGAGTAGTTTAGAAGGATCCCAGGCAGGAGGCCTGCGCCTCTTTCAATTTGTGTCCCAGTTTGTGCTAGCCTTCTTATGGCAAACTTGTTTAAGTTATGTCTGTACTCAAATATTGTTGCTTCCGCTGACTCTTGTGTCTTCGAGCTTTTGTATTCGAGCCTTCGAGGCCCATGCCTTGTAATATAAAGCTTGTATTATTTTATTTGTGTCTAGAGTTGTGTTGTGATATCTTCCCGTGAGTCCTTGATCTTGATCATACACATTTGCGTGTATGATTAGTGTACGATTAAATCGAGGGTGTCACAATTAAAGCGAGCGAAAGCTTCGCGTCCAAGTAGTGCTTGATAGCCACTATGGAACGGAGCAATGTGGAAGGTTAAATTTTCGCTACGGAAGTTATCGAGGAAGCCGAATATAACTTCTAGTAGCAGGGAGCCCATGCAAAAAGCCCCTGGGCCTGGTGTTACTCCTTTAACAGTAGTATTGCCGAGGCAAATTTTCGTTGGGTCTATCCCCATTTTGCGGATTGTGTCCTGATATATTAGGTTTAGACTACTTCCACCGTCCATCAGGACTCGTGTGAAGTGGTATCCGTCAATTAGTGGGTCTAATACCAAGGCAGCCCATCCTGCACGCCGGATACTTGCTGAGTAATCCCGATGGTCAAAAGTGATCGGTTGAGACGACCAGTGGCAGGACTCCGCGGTGATAGGCCCTTGGGCATATTTATCTGGGAGTGCCGCTTTCTTTCTCCCCTTGATCACGTGTAACACGTTTACTGTTTTGACTTCTGATGGAAATTTCTTTTGTTCCCTAGTGTCTTGCTTGAGAGGCTCATCCTTGTCTTGCTTGGTGTATCCTCCCCCTTGTGTATGGCGTTGAGCTTGCCGGACTGCTTGAAGACCCAACATTCTCTGTGGGTATGATTAGCGGGTTTACCAGGGGTGCTATGGATCTAACATATTTGGTCCAACATTTTGTTGAGGCTGGACAGTTCATCTCAGGCTCCTTTAGTGGGCAGCTTTTGCTGACCTGGCCGAGAGCTTCTGAATCCGGCGTTTACCACCATGCTCTTCGGGCTGTCTTCTTTATTCCGGCGCTTATTATTTTTGCTGCGTCGCGATTTCCCGTTTTCATCTCTAACTTCGGATGTACTTGGGTCGCTGGTGCTGCATCTGGCTAGCCAGCTGCCCTGACCCGCGCAAAAGTGGGTCATGAGGCTTGTTAATGCTGCCATTGTTCTCGGCTTTTCTTGGCCGAGGTGTCTGGCAAGCCATTAGTCACGGACACTATGCTTAAAAGCTGCCAAGGCTTCGGCGTTCGGACAGTCAACTATTTGGTTCTTTTTAGTAAGAAACATGTTCCAAAGCTTTCGGGCTGACTCTCCGGGCTGTTGAGTTATATGACTCAAGTTGCCCGCATCCGGGGGTCGGACATAATTCCCTTGAAAATTTGCCCAAAAAGCGTCTTCGAGCTCTTCCCAGCTTCCAATGGAATTTTCGGGGAGGCTTTTAAGCCAATGCCGAGCTAGCCCCTTGAGCTTGAGGGGTAAGTACTTGATGGCGTGGAGATCATCTCCTCGAGCCATATGGATATGGAGGATATAGTCCTCAATCCAGACCCCAGGGTCTGTTGTTCCGTCGTATGCCTCTATGTTTACGGGTTTGAATCCCTCTGGAAATTCATGGTCCAGCACCTCATCGGTGAAACATAGGGGGTGTGCGGCACCCCTATATCTGGGTGTACCGTGTTGTTCGGATGTTTGTTTTGTTGCATCGTATGCTGGAGCGTGCTTGCGTGGTCCATAGATGGATCTGGTTGCGTCGTCCTTTTGATGCGACCCCTCGCGTGGATCGTGTATTGGCTTATGTGTGGCGTTGTTTGCCGCTCTATGTTGGTTGTGAGGACGTCTATCCGGCCAGGTGGCCATTTTGATTTTCGGTAGCGGGGGATCTAAAGCCTCCTCATCAAATTCAGGTATCAACTTCCTCTTCGGGTAGCTCTTGGTGGGGCGGTTACCGCCGTACTTCACTGTTGCGTTGAGTATTTTGCTCCATCTGATTCCGAGTGTGTCTTGTGCAGCCTTGAGTCTGTGCTTCTGCTTTTTTAGACTCCACGCAGTGGCAACAAGCCTTTGACGGGCATTCTGTTGCTCCGGGTGTCTGTTTGGTGTGAGGTCGTCCGAACTATTATCTTTGACAGAGTCAGGTTGCTCGGTTTGATTCTTCGTGTTACCGTGGTCCGGCGATGGTTCACCCTGCTCTAACGCTGGGTCTATATGATCGTTGTTTCTGTCGAGGCGGGATTTGGAGTGGCGCTTACGCCGCCTCTTTGACTGCTTCTCGAGGGGACAACCCCTCGTTGCGTCCTTCCGTTCCTTGTTGTCGTTTTCTTTTGGTGTGTTCACCATGTATACGTCATGGGATGAAGTGGGCGTCCAGTGCCCTGTGGGTGGTGGTTCCTGTTCGTGTCCTACATCGTCACCCATACCGTTGATGTCTTCAGAGTCGAGGTCGAGCATGTCAGTTAAGTCATCGAAAGTGGCTACTAAGTGGGTGGTGGGTGGGCAAAAAATTTCTTCGTCATCCGCATCCCAATCCTGCCGGACATAGTTCGGCCAGGATCCTCCTGACAAGGAGAGGGACCTTAATGAGTTCAGTATATCGCCAAAGGGCGAGTGCTGAAAGATATCCGTGGAGGTAAACTCCATGATTGGCGCCCAATCGGATTCGATAGGAACGGTTGCAGACGATTCGGAGTCCGTGGCCGGAGAAAGATCCAACAGTTTAACAATACGGCTCTCGTGCAAGGTAAGATCGATGTTTGCCTCGATCGCCGCTGAGGGTAAGGCCTCCGTGGCGGGGTCCATCCACCAGTCCATGGACGGCGCAACTGGCTCCGAATTGAGGGTTAGAGCGGTTGCCGGTGCGATCTCCTGAACACTATCTGATGGTAGAGCAAAATCGTACTCATCGTGACCGCGTGACGCACAAGGCAGAGGCTCGAATCTGTCAAAGATCAAGTCTCCGAGAACATCGGCCGTGTAGTTTAAGCTTCCAAACCCGACCTGATGGCCAGGGGCATAGCTCTCAATCTGTTCCAGATGGCCAAGCGAATTGGCCCGCAGTGCATAGCCGCTGAACACAAAGATCTCACCCCGGACTGCATCACTATCGATGATAGTAGGAGCCATCAAGCCTAATGGCGACGACACAGAGGAACTCTCAATGAAAGCACCAATGTCGGTGTCAAAACCGGCGGATCTCAGGTAGGGGGTCCCGAACTGTGCGTCTAAGGCGGATGGTAAGAGGAGGCAGGGAACACGATGTTATACCCAGGTTCGGGCCCTTTTGATGGAGGTAAAACCCTATGTCCTGCTTGATTAATATTGATGATATGGGTAGTACAAGAGTAGATCTACCACGAGATCAGAGAGGCTAAACCCTAGAAGCTAGCCTATGGTATGATTGTATGTTGTCCTACGGAATAAAACCCTCCGGTTTATATAGACATCGGAGAGGGCTAGGGTTACACATGGTCGGTTACAAAGGAGGAGATATACATATCCGTATTGCCTAGCTTGCCTTCCACGCCAAGTAGAGTCCCATCCGAACACGAGACGAAGTCTTCAATCTTGTATCTTCATAGTCTAACAGTCCGGCTGTCCGGAGACCCCCCAATCCAGGACTCCCTCACTCCCTCTTCTCCTTCTCTACCTCCGGCGAGCACCCATGAAATCCTCCCGCTCGTCGCACCCCTTGCGCCCTGGCTCCTTGTGTGTGGCGCCCTCTCCCACCCTCCCTCCCGAAACCTTAGGCCACTCGGATGATGTCAGCTGGCTGTCCAGCGCCCTCGCCCCCTGCTCTTCTTGCAACAAGAGACATTGATGATTTTCTGCTCTTCAAAAATAGTGTTCGTCTTTCAAAAAAAAGAATCAGCAGCTTCCATATTTTACAACCATGAAAAATGCATAAATATGCTATTGTAAGTCAACCTACTCATGCCTGCTAGTACACCGCCAGCCACCACGGGTGCGTCAACGCCCCTTCCTCCATCGCATCCCCGCTCATCATCCTGAAGTCCACCTCTGCCGACGCTGCCGTTCACGTACTCATTCCAATCCAAAGTCGCTTGATTGATACATCTCATGCATGCACTATAAAATGTAACACATGTCGTCTGTGATTGTCTACATTAGTAGCTAATTCCGTCCATCCATTATGTTGTTGCGACAAGCCATCCTCAAGAAGCAAAACAATGCACCTTCAATGTTGATCAGCAAACTCCACAAGGTACTCACTCGATTTAAATTACTTGCAACTTTCTTGATGAGTCAACTATCTTGAACCAAACTACATACTCGATTCTGTTACAGATGACTTAGCTGAAGAATGAAGATGTGAATGCTATTCTGAATTCATCTGTATATCTTCGAGAATGTATGTATGCATCTATGTAGGCCAGTACATCCAAGTGGAGGTGGAGGGCGGCTTCAGACTGTTTGTGTGCCCTTCATTTAATAATTCCAGAACTTGGATTCAAGGGAAAATGTGTATAAAAATGTGTTATTTCAAAAGTTCAGGTGTAACGAACATCGAAGTTCAAACCAAAAAATGTAAACAAAAAAAATCATGGAATTCAAAGAATAAAAACTGTGGAGTTTCATGAAAAAAAATTAAATAGCGTGCGAAGTTCATGTTTCAGAAATTCCAAAGTTCACGTGTGCCACGTACAGAAGAAAAA
This sequence comes from Triticum monococcum, assembly GCA_034509565.1. Taxonomy (NCBI): domain Eukaryota; kingdom Viridiplantae; phylum Streptophyta; class Magnoliopsida; order Poales; family Poaceae; genus Triticum; species Triticum monococcum. The sequence continues at coordinate 56,326,557 of CM067843.1, read as the reverse complement.
TCATCAATGAAAAAGGGATCGCCTAGGCCATTTCACCAAAAAACAAAAAATGCATAAAAAAGAATGGAAAAAAAGAAGTTCAAAAATAAAATAACAATAACTTCAACTTTTTTTAAAATAGAGCGCTTCAAAATTTCATAAAAAGATTAAGAAATAAAACCAAGAAGTCCATATTAAAAAGATGGAGAAGTTCGATGATTATAGAAAACCTAGATTTTCCTCATTATTAAAGAATGAAAACAAATAAGTTCAAAAATAAAATAACAAGAAGTTCAACATTTTAAAAATAGAGCGCTTCAAAATTTCATAAAAAATTAAGAAATAAAAACCAGGAAGTCCATATTAAAAAGGTGGAGAAGTTAGATGATTATAGAAAACTCAGATTTTCCTCGTTATTAAAGAATGGAAACAAAAAGTTCAAAAATAAAATAACAAGAAGTTCAACTTTTTAAAAATAAAGCGCTTCAAAATTTCATAAAAAAAATTAAGAAATAAAACCAGGAAGTCCATATTAAAAAGATGGAAAAGTTCGATGATTATTAAAAACTCAGATTTTCCTCATTATTAAAGAATGAAATAAAGAAGTTCAAAAATAAAATAACAAGAAGTTCAACTTTTTAAAAATAAAGCGCTTCAAAATTTCATAAAAAAGTTAAGAAATAAAACTAGTAAGTCCATATTCAAAAGATGGAGAGTTCGATGATTATTAAAAACTCAGATTTTCCTTGTTATTAAAGAATGGAAACAAATAAGTTCAAAAATAAAATAACAATAAGTTCAACTTTTTAAAAATAAAGTGCTTCAAAATTTCATAAACAAGATTAAGTAATAAAACCAGGACTCCATATTAAAAAGATGGAGAAGTTCGATGATTATAGAAAACTCAGATTTTCTTCGTTATTAAAGAATGGAAACAAGAAGTTCAACTTTTTAGAAATAGAGCGCTTAAAAAATCATAAAAATGATTAAGAAAATCAGATTAATATTCATAAAAAACTCAGATATTTTCACGTAACCAAGAGAAGTTCAGATTGATAACTGCCAGTAGTTCACGTACTACATGGTGTGCATTTTGTATTAAAAAGGAATAAAAAATCAAAGACTAAAAGTTTTGTTTGTTATAAGTTGAAGTTCTCGATCGGAGAAAGTTAAAAAATTTATTGTGAGAGGGTTTTGTACAAAAGGAATATAATTTGTATAACACCGATAAATAGATAAGAAAAATTACAAATGCAAATACGTCACACAAGTTCAACGTTAAAAAAGCAGGAAGTTCAACTACTATGCTGAACAAATTTCAGATGAATTTTTTTAAAACTATCGCGAGTATGAACACGAGAAGTTACGTGTTTACAGCAGCTTTCCATCAGTATATCACTTGTTCAATTCCGGTGAGTGGATGGAGAGCTATGAGCAAAAAAGCACATGAAAAAGAGAGTGAAGTTCAAGTAGACATGCCGAGAAGTTCAAGTTATTCACACGATGCATTTTCGTAATATCTGTTTCGCGATAAAGGCAAAACGAATGATCTTGCCATTTTTGAAATTATTTAAAAACGGCTAGGAATCAAAGAAAACCATCAACAAGAAAAAGTTTCACATTTTCCATAGTTTTCAACGGTATATTATTTGCCCCATTCGGATAAAGTTTGTAGAAATTACAGTGAAAATAGGTTTTTTGCCATTTTCAAAATTGACTTAAAATCGTAAAGAATTGGGAGAAAAATATATAACAAAAAATTTCGCATTTGTTCAAGCTTTCCAACATCGTATCATTTACTGCATTCGGACTTACGGTTAAAACATTAGCTCGAAAATACGAACTCGGTGGAACTTGTACCGTTTTCTAAATTACTTTTAAACCATTCAAAATTGCAAAAAACTTTCAACATGAAAAAGTAGCGCATTTTCATAAGCTTTCCAACGTCATATCATTTGCCTCAATTTGATTAGCCGTTTAGAAATGACATCAAAAATACGAACTCAGTTGTTTGGTTTTTGAAATTTTACGATTTTCCAAATAACTCTTTAACCATAGGGAATTATAGAAAACTATGAACATGTTGAAGGAGTGGTTTTGCATTAGCTTTTCAACGCCATATTATTTTCCTTATTTCGATAAATGATTTAGAAATGCGATCGAAAATACGATTCATGTTTTTTGTATGAAGAAAAAACGGATTTGAAAACTGCTCAAACCACTTACATTTTGCCAAGAAATTTACCTTGAGTCATGATACCCATCTCCATAGCTTTCCAACGGTATATCACAAGACCCATTTGAGCAATGTTGGCGTAAGTTCATGTAACGCCCTCGATGCGGCTATATCTCCCACATGTCGAAGCACGACTTAGAGGCATAACCGCATTGAAAGCAATGTCGCAAGTGAGGTAATCTTCACACATCCCATGTAAAACATAAGGGAAAGAGATACATAGTTGGCTTACAATCGCCACTTCACACAATTACATGAATAAAGCATTACACCATCCAGATACAATCAAGGTCCGACTACGGAACCAAAATAAAAAGAAGACTACCCCAAATGCTACACAGATCCCCGATCGACCCCAACTGGGCTCCACTACTGATCGACTAGAACGAAACAACATAAAGAACAAGATCTTCATCGAGCTCCTCCTTGAGCTTGGTTGCGTCATCCGCACGGTTCAGCGGCACCTGCAACCTGGTTTTGGAAGTATCTGTGAGTCACGAGGACTCAGCAATCTCACACCCTAGCGATCAAGACTATTTAAGCTTATGGGTAAGGTAAAGGTATGAGGTGGAACTGCAGCAAGCGACTATCATATATGGTGGCTAACATACGCAAAAGAGAGCGAGAAGAGAAGGCAAAGCACGATCGAACAACTATGATCAAGGAGTGATCCTAGAACAACCTACGTCAAGCATAACTCCAACACCGTGTTCACTTCCCGGACTCCACCGGAAAGAGACCATCATGGTTACACACGCGGTTCATGTATTTTAATTAAGGTCAACTTCAGGTTTTTACAACCGGACGTTAACAAATTCCCATCTGCCCATAACCGCGGGCACGGCTTTCGAAAGTTCAAATCCCTACAGGGGTGTCCCAACTTAGCCCATCACAAGCTCTCACGGTCAATGAAGGATATTCCTTCTAGCGGGAAGACCCGATCAGACTCGGAATCCCGGTTATAAGACATTTCGACAAGGTAAAACTAATCCAGCAACACCGCCTGAATGTGCCGAAAAATCCCGATAGGAGCTGCACATATCTCTTTCTCAGGGCACACTCAGATTGTCCAAGGTACGGGTAGGCCAACCCAGAGTTGCCCCTGGTGGCCACCGGCAGCTGACAGGTTGGACCAACACTCAGAGGAGCACTGGCCCGGGGGGGGGGATCCCTGTTCAAGAATTCATCCGATTAACCAGTTAACTTGCCGATTAATCCCTACTCGTAGGGTCACCGAGTAGCCGATAAACTCAAAAACCGTCCGATTAATTGATTAAATGGCCGATTAACTTGCCGATTAGCCGATTAATCCCCTACTCACCAGCCAACCGAGCAGCTACCAGTTAACGATTTCCTCAACAATGGGTAAAATAATGATTTCCCTTGAGTCTGCAGAACCCAAGGGAAAGAAAAGGCTAGGTGGCGAATGGTAAAACCAATGTTGGGCATTGCTGGAAGAGTTTTATTCAAGGCGAACTATCAAGGGGTTCCCATTATTACCCAACCGCGTAAGGAACGCAAAATCTGGGAACATAACACCGATATGATGGAAACTAGGGCGGCAAGAGTGGAACAAAACACCAGGCATAAGACCGAGCCTTCCACCCTTTACCAAGTATATAGATGCATTAATTAAATCAGATATATTGTGATATCCCAACAAGTAAACATGTTCCAACAAGGAACAACATCTCCATGTTCCAACAAGGAACAAACTTCAATCTTCACCTGCAACTAGCAAAGCTATAAGAGGGGATGAGCAAAGCGGTAACATAGCCAAACAACGGTTTGCTAGGACAAGGTGGGTTAGAGGCTTGGTTCAACAACATGGGAGGCTTGATAAGCAAGTGGTAGGTATCGCAGCATAGGCATAGCAAAAGAGCGAGCAACTAGCAAGCAAAGATAGAAGTGCATGAAGAAGGCAAACGGACGTAGTCGAACGGGTCCTCACAAACGCGACGTTCTCGGAACCAACCCGAAGAAGCAACACCGGAAAGAAGCACACAACATAGTAAACAACCAACACATAATCATGGCACGATGCGCAAATAAGTATGATGCATATCCAGTTTAATGAGGCATGGCATGGAAAAGTGCACAAACAATCCTACAAATTACATGGAGCTCAATATGCAACGAGTTGCATATTGACGAAACACCACGACAAGTTATTTAGTTCGATCTCGTTATGTACCCAACAATATTAAATGTTCTTAACATGGCAAGGGGTGAAACACAACAAAACTACCTATCTAGGCAAGTTTAAATGAGGCCGGAAACAACGCACAAGAATTCCGGAAACTCCTCATGAGCATATTATAGATTTGGTACTGATCTGCCCTAAACAAAATTTTAGAGTTGTTAAACATGCAAAGTAAGGACACCATGTTAAACTAGGCATTTTTCTACCCCATTTACATATAAAGTTTAATAAATTCCGAGTTACGATTATTTAGTTATGAATTAACTCATTTTTACATGGCATAGGGGCAAATTTAATCAAACAACATTTTAAACATAGATGAAAGTTGCAAAATATTAATCTACACAAAATTCTAAGCAAGTTTCATATATTAAGTATTTACATGTGATGCATGGTTGGTGAGTTATTAAATGCATGTAGTAGAAGGGGGTTTGTGTAAAACTACCAACTCTGGAATATTGACAAAATCGCTGAAAGAAAAAAAAACAGGAGCGGGCCGAAACTGAAACAGGGCGCTGGGTCTGCGGTGGCTCACCAAGGGCTAACTTCAACTGGGCCGGCTCTGTGGGCTGCAACTGGCAGAAAGAGGTGGCGGTGGGTCTATGCGAGGCCGGTCCGGGCGTAGTCAACGCGCCTGGTTCCTTCGATGCAGGGAGGCAGGGAAACGAGCCGGTGCTCGTCAAAAGGCAGCGACGCGGCAGGGGTGCGTGGGACTCCGGCGAGCGGTGAGATGACGTGGCTTCGGTGTGGCGTCGGAGAGGATGGCAGGAGGCGGGACGACGTGGGACTTGTGGTCAACGCGGCAGGGGCGGCTTCCTCTGTCTGCTCCCGATAGAAGGATGAAGCGTGGCACGGATGGAGCTCGAGGGAAGCAGCGGCGACCTGGAACTCCGGCGGCTGGCCACAGGTGATGCTGGCGACGGGAAGGTTCGGACTCGAGCTTTGTTCGAGCACAAGATGATGCAGGGCAAGGCGGAGGAGGTGTCAGGGTCTCCTGGTTGTTGCAGGTGCGCGGGCGACAAGGAGATCGGGACGGAAAGCTTGAGGCAGAGGCGGCTGGACGAATCTGAGGTGGGGGAGGTGCGTGAGGTCCAGGTGCGGGACGTCGTTCTCCAACGAGGCAGGGGCACAGACGACGCGGAGACGCTGGATCCGGGCGGCGAGGAGGCAAACGACGACTGGGCTGGGACGGCACAAGGACGATGCCGACGAGCTCCACGGCCACGTCAGTCGGTGGAACTTGCCAGTCTTGGAGGAGATTGAGGCACGGCGGGTGGGGCCTCGCTGGAGCTAGATGGATGGATCATTGCGGTTGCGGGCCGGAGCGGCGGCGTGACGAGGCCGAGGCTGGCTCCTTTCGGTTCCTGCGAGAAGACGCCGAGGAAGAGAGAGATGAGATGATGGGGATGGAAAACAGAGGGAAGAAGGAAAAGGGAAAGGGCGAGGAAGTGTTGGCCTAGCGCTCCGGTGGTCCTAGCTGCGGCCGGAGATGCTGCCGCCGGAGACACGCAACCAAGGAGAGGCAGCTGCTCGGGCGCGGGTGCTGGTTGGGTGGACTGGACGCGTCCAAGGAAGACAGAGGGAGCTGGTGATTTGGAGCGATGGGGAATTTAGGGAAGAGGGTGGAGGCAGTTGGTTGGATCGGGAGGAGATCCCGAGGTGGAAGAGGACTGGTGGCGACAGCTGAGAGGATCCCTAGGAAATAGGGTTAGGTCCAAAATGGACTAGGGATAGACTATATATAAGGGAAAAAGGGATTTTTTGGATCATCCGATCGAAATCCGACAGACGAGAATAAATATGCTAGGGAGTCCAATTAACAAAACGAAGACGTTTTGTAGATGTTTGGGGATGTTCCGGACACAACGGTGGCGACAGTCCGGTTCGGGTCCGGGACAGCTTCAGACACGCGCGAGGGGTCGATGCACTGTGTAGAGAGGGTTAGGCTGGGTCTGGCGGATTGTGAAGAGCGGGTTGGTCTGAGAGAAGAGGGGAGAGATGCATCCCGACACGATTTCCGGAGACCGAAAACGTCCGACGTTAGACCGGCTATACTGCCGCTATAGTTATCCGTTGGGGCATCAAACGATCTCCGAATGCGATGAAACTTGACAGGCGGTCTATCTACACTATAATAAGACCACACGCCAACTATCATCCCATTCCGAGAACATTTTCCGGCCACTTATAAAATACTATTTCAGACATGCCGCGGGCGCGTGCAAGTGTGTCTGGGCTCAGAACGGACAACGGATGGAATGAGGAGACCGGGACGGATGCAAGTTTTGAAAACATGATAATGCAATGCACATGATGACATGATATGAAATGCATGACACGCAAGCGAAAGACATGGCAACAACAGCGAATAACTGAAAGACACCTGGCACATCGGTCTCGGGGCGTTACAACACTCCACCACTACGAGAGGATCTCGTCCCGAGATCTAGAATGGCACCGGAGAGAAAACGGAAGAGAAAGAGAAGAGGTAAAGCTAAGTTGCTTCTTTGACAAACGAGTGAAACCACGAACCTTGAAAGGTTGAACAACTTGAAAGAAAGAATAGAACGGAGATGAACAAAGTTGAAACCTCCGTTAGAGAAGAGAAACAAGGAACCTTACTAGACCCTTATAGGTTGAAAACCATAAGAATGGGGTTGGAATGGACAAGAAGTATATGCAGGCACTCCGGTAGAAACGAGATGTAAAAGGAACGATAGGGATCAATAACGACAACACTCCGGTTGGAAATGGAAGGCAATCATATGAACTTGGCAAAATGAAAGCATTTCGATGAGACTCCGGTTAGAAGAGGAATGATAAACACAACACTCCGGTTAAAACAAGATAGAGAAGGGAAAATAATGATATAATTTGGACAGCACTCCGACTGTAAATGGAAGGAATTGAACATGAATTTGAGGAGATGGGATGATACTTGACGAAAACAATAACACAATGCCTCTGGAACTATTTGCAAAAAAATGGCACAAGGGGTAAGAAAGATTTCAGACATCACTCTGGTTGAGAATGGAGGTAAAACTTAATAAGATGATTGAACTGGAATGAAAACACGACACTCCGGTTGAATGGATAAGCAAAGGAAAGAACATGATCTTTGACAAAACGAGATGATGGGTGAAAAGAACAACACCACAATGCCTCCGAAAGAAATGAGAGAAAGGAATGGAATGAACGGAGGAAAAAACAAGATCTTGAGAGAGTACGCTTACAACATATGCTAGAACGGATTTGTTGGAAAAAAACAACAACAAAAAGAGTAAGCTTGTTGTGGGCTTATGGAAAAAATCCCAAAATTATGAGGTGACAGCTTGCCACTCACGGAAAAGATTTGGATTGATATCAACGAGGAGACGAGAAACTTATTTCACCGGGAGGATAGATGAAGAACTTGGATCATTTATAAGCACCATAAAAGCAACAATCCTTAAGGAAAGCTTTAGGTGAAATATAACCCAATATAACTCCAAGGAAGAAGGTGATGGGTTTAAAGTACCTTATTCCTAACAACATGTGAATCATGAAACATGAACCCAAATTATCAAGAATGACATAATACCACCTCCAATGATATGGAAGAAAGAATTTCACTCCGGGTTGCAAGTTGAAGAATGCTTGAGCTCCTCTGAAAAGAATGTTGATGAACACTTCAAGAAGGAATTAAATCCTTGAAGAACCATCATGTAGAACCCCGTGAAGAACTCCGGTAAGCAAAGGGAATGATCAAACAAAAGGAGAGAGAAGTTGGAAACACAAGGTGAATTCTTGCAATGATTAGATTGATCTTTGAAATGATATAATTGAAAGAGCTTGGAACTCTGGTAAAGAAAGACAAGCACTTGAAACCAAGAATTTAATCATCATGAACAAACTCTGGAAGAAAAGATTAACATATGGATGAAACAGGAATAAGAATTATATTATGCTTAACCTTCACCAATTAAATTGATGACAAACAACGGATTTGGCATATTACTTATTCTCGTAGAAAGGATTAAGATAGATATAGCACAAACTTGGGAAGATCTTCAACGAACCACCGTAAGAATTGAAACAACGAATAAATTGATATGATAAATGAAGGAAAAAGAATCTTGAACGAACCACCGTAAGAATTGAAAAAAGAACGAATAAAAGATAACGAATCACCAGGAAGAATTTGCAAATGAACGAAGATGCTCGAGAGAAACTAGATACATGAGAACAAAGGGATCCCGAACTGATTAGAGATCACTTGAACGAAGCATTGGTAAGATTTGGGGAACGAGAGCTGAAAGCTAAGAATGAACAAGTCTTCTGAAATGATGGGCTCCGGATAATCGAACTGAAAATACCCTTGAATATCTCCTGATGGGTGAAAAAGGATTCTCACAATCGAAAATAATTATGAGAGGATAGGCTCAAACTAGAATCACGAATCTTGAAGAGAATGGAGCAGGATTGAGAGAAAATCTTCTTCGGTCTTCAAATCTGAGAATGACGATGAGGAACACCACCGAATTGTTGAGATACTCTGGAATGAAAAATGGAAAGGTTGAGTGAACGGTGAAAAGAATTTGAAAGATCTTGGTGAAAGGCATTTGACTGATGATAAATCATTCTTACGTCAAACTTGGAAAAGAATTTGGGAGTAACACCAGAAAAAAAAAAGAGTCAGGTAAGATCCTGGGAAAAGACCTGTGGGTTAGGGCCCACTCGAAAGAAACATCGTTGAAAAGGTCGCTTGGAAGCTAGATTGCATCGGTTGAATTAATAGACTTGAATGAGAGAACATGCTCGAAAGATCTTGAACGAATGCAAAGTGGAAACATGAATCTTCGAGATATCTTTAGCTCTCTGGAACAATAGAATAGCGAGAAATGAATGAATATGAGGAGCACCGGTATGAGAAAAGCATTTGAAAGACAGAAAAGAATATGATCGACACGAAAAGCTTGAATTGGATCCACTGGAAAAGGAAAGAACGGAGAATGATGAACTTGGAGCTCCGTTAGGATCTTCATGAGAATCACTGGATAAGAACATTGAAGGAAAAAAATGGAGATACTTCCATAAATAAAATGATACTTGATTAAGAAATCTGAGTCCTTGAAGAAACATGGTGGGTGGGTGGGAAAACAAACACAACTTGGGGACGGATGAAACAAACACCGTTGAGAAGAACTGATACTTGATCTTGCGGATGTTGCAATGATCGGATCCACTTGAAGAGAAGTACACCGGTTAAAAAGGATTGACATGACAATCTCGATGATCGAGAAGGATTAGTGTTCACATCAGGGTATGAGAACACCGCTTAAGACAAGGTATGGAATCAACACTTGACATTGAAGCAACTCAAATACCACAACTCAAAATAAAACAAAGGATTGGCTTGCAGAATAAGCCGGAACAAACATATGATAGAGATTTCTTCCGAAGTTTTCATGGTGGGGCCTACACGGGCTCGATCGTACAACACCATCATGTACAAGGCAGTGCACATGACATACAAAGCGTCCCCGAGTCGGCATAGCCAAGGACTCTTTAAGACACAACGAGACCACTATAAAACCAACCGTGAATAGGCGGACCACTAGACGTCGAACCCCAATTTCATATCATACATCTGACGGAAAGATATCCTAGGAGCTACTTGAATTCCCACTTATAAACTCCCGAAACTTTCTGGTTATGCAATCAGGTGTTGGGGATACAGGGGAAGCATAATATCTCACCCAAACTAACAAATCCTACATCCAGCTATATCCATCCTTCAACACATAATCCAGAAATCTTCGGAAATCGTCTACCTCAACCTTCGAAAAGCATCCGTTATACGAGTTATGGCAATACTCCCGAACTCCCGCCCCAGTACTGGGTGGTGTCGAGGTTATCTCACCAACAACTACATAAAAGAGATTTTCGATGTCGGCGAACTAAACTCAGGTATTCCAAAACTGCAACGATAAAATTGTGATGACAACACCTTGGAGCTCAACTCCCCGGTACACTGCCACAACCCCTAAATGATAGGAGGCACCAAGAATAATGTTCTCATCACAAATCCATCGGAACGATTCCAAGATACCCGCGTGATCCTAAAAAAAATTAAGTGAAATTTGAGAAGAGAAGAGTCAAAACTCTACGTCAGGATGCCTTACCAGCGCGATGAAGGGACTGGGGAGTAAAAAGAATTCCTAAACTCTCTGATATATAATTCCTAAATGACTCAAAACATTTTTCTAGACTCAACTCGTCCGCTAATCCGATCAAGCAGTGGGGGCTCCTAAGGTCGGGGAAGGCCCTGATACCAACTTTTAACGCCCTCGATGCGGCTATATCTCCCACGTGTCGAAGCATGAATTAGAGGCATAACCACATTGAAAGGAATGTCGCAAGTGAGGTAATCTTCACACATCCCATGTAAAACATAAGGGAAAGAGATACATAGTTGGCTTACAATCGCCACTTCACACAATTACATGAATAAAGCATTACACCATCCAGATACAATCAAGGTCCGACTACGGAACCAAAATAAAAAGAAGACTACCCCAAATGCTACACAGACCCCCGATCGACCCCAACTGGGCCCCACTACTGATCGACTAGAATGAAACAACATAAAGAACAAGATCTTCATCAAGCTCCCCCTTGAGCTTGGTTGCGTCATCCGCACGGTTCAACGGCACCTGCAAGCTGGTTTTGGAAGTATCTGTGAGTCACGGGGACTCAGCAATCTCACACCCTCGCGATCAAGACTATTTAAGCTTATGGGTAAGGTAAAGGTATGAGGTGGAACTACAGCAAGCGACTAGCATATATGGTGGCTAACATACGCAAAAGAGAGCGAGAAGAGAAGGCAAAGCACGATCGAACAACTATGCTCAAGAAGTGATCCTAGAACAACCTACGTCAAGCATAACTCCAACACCGTGTTCACTTCCCGGACTCCGCCGAAAAGAGACCATCACGGTTACACACGCGGTTGATGTATTTTAATTAAGGCAAACTTCAGGTTTTCTACAACCGGACGTTAACAAATTCCCATCTGCCCATAATCGCGGGCACGGCTTTCGGAAGTTCAAATCCCTGTAGGGGTGTCCCAACTTAGCCCATCACAAGCTCTCATGGTCAACGAAGGATATTCCTTCTAGCGGGAAGTCCCGATCAGACTCGGAATCCCGGTTACAAGACATTTCGACATGGTAAAACTAATCCAGCAACACCGCCCGAATGTGCCGACAAATCCCGATAGGAGCTGCACATATCTCTTTCTCAGGGCACACTCAGATTGTCCAAGGTACAGGTAGGCCAGCCCAGAGTTGCCCCTGGTGGCCACCGGCAGCTGACAGGTTGGACCAACACTCAGAGGAGCACTGGCCGGGGGGGTAAAATAATGATGACCCTTGAGTCTGCAGAACCCAAGGGAAAGAAAAGGCTAGGTGGAGAATGGTAAAACCAATGTTGGGCATTGCTGGAAGAGTTTTATTCAAGGCGAACTGTCAAGGGGTTCCCATTATTACCCAACCGCGTAAGGAACGCAAAATCCGGTAACATAACACCGATATGACGGAAACTAGCGCGGCAAGAGTGGAACAAAACACCAGGCATAAGGCCGAGCCTTCCACCCTTTACCAAGTATATAGATGCATTAATTAAAAAAGATATATTGTGATATCCCAACAAGTAAACATGTTCCAACAAGGAACAACATCTCCATGTTCCAACAAGGAACAACCTTCAATCTTCACCTGCAACTAACAACGCTATAAGAGGGGCTGAGCAAAGCGGTAACATAGCTAAACAATGGTTTGCTAGGACAAGGTGGGTTAGAGGCTTGGTTCAACAATATGGGAGGCATGATAAGCAAGTGGTAGGTATCGCAGCATAGGCATAGCAAAACAGCGAGCAACTAGCAAGCAAAGATAGAAGTGATTTCGAGGGTATGGCCATCTTTCCTGAAATCCCGCAAGGAAGAAGAACGAGTCCATGAAGAAGGCAAACAGACGTAGTCGAACGGGTCCTCACAAACATGATTTTCTCAAAACCAACCCGAAGAAGCAACACCGGAAAGAAGCACACAACATAGTAAACAACCAACACATAATCATGGCACAATGCGCAAATAAGTATGATGCATGTCTAGTTTAATGAGGCATGGCATGGAAAAGTGCACAAACAATCCTACAAATTAAGTGGAGCTCAATATGCAACGAATTGCATATTGACGAAACACCACGACAAGTTATTTAGTTCGATCTCCTTATGTGCCCAACAATATTAAATGTTATTAACATGACAAGGGGTGAAACACAACAAAGCTACCTATCTAGGCAAGTTTAAATGATGCCGGAAACAACGAACAACAATTCTGGAAACTCCTCATGAGCATATTAAAGATTTGGTACTGATCTGCCGTAAACACAATTTTAGAGTTGTTAAACATGCAAAGTAAGGACACCATGTTAAACTAGGCATTTTTCTACCCCATTTACATATAAAGTTTATTAAATTCCGAGTTACGGTTATTTAGTTATGAATTAACTCATTTTTACATGGCAAAGGGGCAAATTTAATCAAACAACATTTTAAACATTTTAAACATAGATGAAAGTTGCAAAATATTAATCTACACAAAATTCTAAGCAAGTTTCATATATTAATTTTTTACATGTGCTGCATGGTTGGTGAGTTATTAAATGCATGTAGTAGAAGGGGGTGTTGGTGTAAAAACCGGCAGATCTCGGGTAGGGGGTCCCGAACTGTGCGTCTGGGCCGGATTGTAACAGGAGGCAAGGAACATGATGTTTTACCCAGGTTCGGGCCCTCTTGATGGAGGTAAAACCCTACGTCCTGCTTGATTAATATTGATGATATGGGTAGTACAAGAGTAGATCTACCACGAGATCAAGGAGGCTAAACCCTAGAAGCTAGCCTATGGTATGATTGTTGTATGATGAAATTGTCCTACGGACTAAAACCCTCCGGTTTATATAGACACTAGAGAGGGTTAGGGTTACACAAAGTCGGTTACAATGGTAGGAGATCTTGAATATCCGCATCGCCAAGCTTACCTTCCATGCCAAGGAAAGTCCCATCCGGACATGGGACAAAGTCTTCAATCTTGTATCTTCATAGTCCTGGAGTCCGGCTGAAGGTATAGTCCAGCTACCTGAACACCCCCTAATCCAGGACTCCCTCAGTAGCCCCTGAACCAGGCTTCAATGACGACGAGTCCGGCACGTAGATTGTCTTCGGCATTGCAAGGCGGGTTCCTCCTCCAAATTCTCCATAAAAGTTTGTAAACACCAAGAGTAGTGTCCGGCTCTGCAAAATAAGTTTCCACGTATTGCCACAGAGAGAATAATATCAACACAAATCTAATCTGCCGACGTATTCCGCAGCGTGACATCACACTACGGCCAAGCCTTTATTCCAATCGTTTTCACTTTTCCACCTCAGCGTGTTTTGCGAGGCGGTTTCCTTGGCACGTCTTGTCAAAGAAGAGATCGTGTCCCCTTTATTTACAGGATTCTCATCAATACGGATGTGGGTAACCCAATCGTGCCCGTTAGCATGTCTTCTCGATTAAAGGCGAGTCCCAAACAGTTACGGGGAGGGTTCCTGGTATTCAACCTCTTATAAAGAGACCAGGGCCTTAATCCTTTTCTCCAATCTTAAAACAAGTTCGCCCGTCGCCTCGAGTTCCAACACCCTAGGCTCCAGACTCCAGGCACCTCGGACCTTCGACAATGTCCGGTTCTGACCTTCAAGGCCGATGGATGCCCTCCTCCGTCACGGAGGAGGACGTGCTAAAGTTGAGAGAGGCTAAGTTCTTGACCGCCGAAATTTCGCATAGGTTGCCTGCTCAAAGGCAGGCTATTGCCAGTCCCCAGCCCGGTGAGAGCGTAGTGTTCATGTCTCACTTCCTTCAGGGGTTAGGCTTCCCGATGGATCCCTTCGTGAGGGGGCTGATGTTCTATTATGGGCTGGAATTTCATGACTTAGCTCTGGAGTCCATCCTCCACATTTCCTCATTCATCGTTGTGTGCGAAGCGTTCCTCCATGTTACTCCTCACTTCGGATTATGGCTCAAGACTTTTGGAGTGGAGCCGAAGATTATCGAGGGACGGCACACAGAGTGCGGAGGCGCTGTCATAAGTAAGAATGCTGATGCTCCATGGCCCGAGGGCTCCTTTCAAGAGGAGCTCGGCCTGTGGCAACGAGAGTGGTTCTATATCACCGCTCCCAGGAGCGCCAAGTGGGTGGCGCCTCCTGCCTTTCGCTCGGGTCCCCCACCACGGCTAGCGTCATGGGTCAACAAAGGATTAGATTGGGGGTTATCCAAAGACGTGCCCTTGTTGCAAGGCCGCATTAGGGATCTGTTAGAAAGAGACCTCAACCTGGTCAAGGTGATGCAGGTCATGCTGATTCACCGAACACTGCCCGGCAAACGTCGCTCCCTTCGTCTGTGGGAGTTTAATCCGGAGGGACCACGAGCTCTCCGGTATTTTATGGGCGCAACGCCCGTGGAGATGTATAAAATGTTCTTCGGATCACAAGCAATGTGTCCGGATTTGACCGAGGACGCAGGTTTAAGCTGCAATCGCCCAGATACTCAAGTAAGTAACCTTGTGCCCAAACTCGCTATCCGTAAAATTGTCATAAATTCGCCCCTAAAAGAGTTGTCCTTTTAAACAGGAGTGGATAGCGAAGGCAAAGCTGATCAGGTGTCCGTCTCCCCTTCCTGAGACCAGGCCGGATCCCATGCTAGTCAGGATGTTGAAGATCGTGCCTTTGGAGGGAAGTGAGGGGAAGGACAAGGAAACTATGGCCTCCTCGAAGGAGGCTGCTCCGAAGGGAGGAACCGACAATTCCTCTCCTAAGGGGAAGAAGAGGGCCGCCTCTGACGACCCAGAGACCATGGCCTCAAAGTGGGGGCAAAAGTCCTCGTCAGAGGGTCCGACGCTGGGGAGATCCTCGGCCAAACGACGCCCTCAAAGGGATCAGCCCTCCAGCGAGCCGTAAGTAGAGAAATATTTTCCTTTAGAGGGATGAGAGAAATCCTTGCTTTTTATCTGAGAAGATTAACTGAAATTTTACTTTGTAGCTCGGACCTCAGCCCTTCTCAGCAGAGCTCGTCTTCGGGGGATCTTCTTCCGGAGATGATGGAGAGTGGAACGCCTCCCCCTGCCGTACCGCCTGGCGAGGCGGGCGACCCTGAGGTGTCGTCACGGAGGGTTTATCCGAATCCGGCGGGGGTGGAAGGTAGCCATATGCCCCCCCAAGGTTCTCCACGTCCGGCCTTCAATGGAGGTCATAGGACGAGTCCGGCACCGTCTGATGCGCGGTCGGAGGAGCTGATGATTCTGCTGGGGCGAGCTTCTATCTCAGAGGAGCACCGTGCATTGATGGGTACGGTGATTGGAAGGATTTCTTCCGCGGAAAGCGGATTGCATGAGGCCGTCAGAAGTTTGCTGACGGGTTTTGAGGTACGTTTGATAATGTACTTCTTTGTCAGTTGTGCATAAACAAGATGCGCCCTATGTAGATAGTAGCCCCTGAGACTCTGTGTCTTGTCAAAATTGACGGTGCGCAGAGGATCATAATCCCAGGTCTAAAATGTCGCCTTTGTATACAGGTGGCGAAGTGTCCGGAATCGAGCCGAACTGATGATTTTGCCGAACTAAAGCGGTAACTTGACGTGGCAGATGCCGACATCGCGCTCGTCAACGAGCGGCTTGATGAGGCTCAAGGTATGCAATTCCTCGGGCAGCATATGGTAAGAGGAGCTTTATGCCAGTATCTTACAATGTGTGTGCTTGACGGAGATGGTGCGGCCGCCGTGGAGAGTCTTCGGGCGGAACTTGCCCGAGCTAAGGAACAAGCCAGGAAAAGTGATGCGCCTGCTGAGAAGGCCCTTGAAGAGCTGAGAGCCGAACAGGCTGCTCACTGCCGAAGCAAGAAGGAGATGGCCGAGATGGCCGTGAAGTTAAAAAGTGCTACTGACCATTGCAAGTTTCTTGAGAAAGAAGACCGGGCGAAACAGACGGACTTAGAGAAGGCCGTTGCTGATGCCAAGGACGCTCGCTCTGCGATGAGAGCTGCGAAGGAGGAGCTGCGTCAGGCCGGACAGATTGCGGCTGGAAAGCCCTTTATGCTGCGGAGGAAGTTTTGCGATCCGAAGTTTGCTCCGTTGGACTGGATGTGGAGTGCAGAGGACACCTATATGGATTTGGCAGCGAGTGCTACTGATGCGACTGAATACTTTCGAGATCAAGAAGATCGCGAAGTGGAAAGGCTTTTCTGGTCGCAGTTCCAGAATCCAGAGCGTCCACTGGCAGTGGACGATCGTCTGGCTCAATGGGCCGAACTGAATAGATTGTCCCGACTCGCCATGAAGTACGTCATGGGTCATCTGTGGCCGGGGAGATCGGAGCCGAAAAGTTATTTCAGCTTGGTGCAGCAATTCCTTGACGCGGTGCCACATATCAATGTGATGAAGAGGTCAGCATGCATAGAGGGTGCACAGATTGCTCTTGCCCGTGTCAAGACATACTGGGCAGAGATGGAGACCACCGTTGTTGCATCCCGAGATTCATACAAAAGCCGAGTGCTATTTTCAGGAAGTCCTTGAAGGCGCTCGTGTAATAGAGGCGCAGTGCTCGAAGGATGCTATGTTCTAATAACATATGTAATTATAAAGCCATATTTTGATGAATTGTAGTAGCCTTTTATACTTCTGCCTTCAAGTATTTGGAATACCTCCTGTGCGGCCGTTTTAAGATAGATATACAAAATCTGAAAGATTGCAGTCGTTGGCTTCAGCCCCCACGCACATAGTGCGGGGGTGCTCGCAGAAGGCGCATTTTCACACTTAATCCAACGTCTTGGTCCTACAAAGGAGGTGATAGCACAGCGAGCTAGGCAACCAGACTATAATGCTTTAACACCTTCACTTAGCCATGGGAGCTTGACAATGGGACTATTTAGGTAGCCCCTGGTGGCGACTGCGCTCGCCCGAATTCGGGGTGCGTATGTGCCTGGCCGGGAAACGGCCCTTCATTAATGCGGAGGAATCCTACAGATTCCGGAGAGTCATCGAGTGGTTGACCAGTCTCACGCCATATCATGACGGTCGGTTTTCGGCTTTCTCTACTGAGGTGCCCGCCTAGCCGAACCAGGGCACAATCGCAGTAGTTCTCCTGGTGCCGCCTTAGCCGATAGAGCGGAACGTAAGGCGGCTGAACATAGGAGCCGGGCAACCCAACATTTGACCAAAATCATGACTCGGAGCTGATGCATATAAGGCCAAACTCGCGACGCCGAACACTCCCTAAGGTATTCGGTCTTTATGAGAGTGGGCGAGGTAACGCTCTGAGGTATAAGCCCCTAGTGTCCAGGTACGCGCAAGAATTCTGACGTGGCCACATGCCAATACGCCAGCCTCCTCCTTGGTCATAGAATCAGGGGATGTGTATCAACAAGAGACAGTAAAAAAAGGTTTACGCATGGTCTTAATCTGAAAAGAATCCTTGGAACGGGTCCCTACTGCATGTCTGCGCCTGTGTCTCCGTTGTGCCGTATCCTGGACGGGCGCAGCACGATGTTCATCTGTAAAAAGAGAGCAACTAAGTTGAAAAAGGGGCGTGCCGAACAAAAGCTATATGAAATAAACAAAGTGTAAAGTAAAATATGAAGAATTGAGCTTTATTGTCTCTCATTTTATACGTGTGAAGCCCCTAGTGCAGGGGTATATGGCCACTAAGCCTTTATCAACGATACTTTTGTGTCGCACTCATCTATCCGTGTCCGTGGTCTGTTTCGATGTTCTGGCTGGTGAAGCCATTGTATTGTGGGGCTGTTAAAGCGGCCACACAATCCTCTGCTTGGGGGAGGTGTTCTCACTGCTTCCCCTTTAAGGAGATGATGCCGCGTGGACCACGCATCTTAAGCGTAAGAGATGCATAATCCGGTATTGCGTTGAAGCGGGCGAAAACTTCACGTCCCAGTAGTGCTTGGTAGCGACTTGAGAATGGGACGATGTGGAAAGTCAGCTTTTCGCGACGGAAGTTATCGGCAGAGCCGAAAATAACCTCGAGCTGGAGAAAACCCATGCAATGGGTGTCCGGACCTGGCGTTACTCCTTGAAAGGAGGCTTTGCTATGGCGAATTCTTTTTGGGTCGATCCCCATGTGGCGGATTGAGTCCTGATATATCAGGTTGAGTCCGCTGCCACCGTCCATAAGGACATTTGAAAACTGGAGTCCGCCAATTATTGGATCGAGTACCAGGGCAGTCCAGCCTGGGTTCCTGATACTTCTAGAATAATCCAGATGATCGAAAATGATTGGTTTTGACAACCAGTGGCGGGATTCCTTTGGGATAGGCCGTGGGGCGCGTACCTTTATGGGCGCCGCACGTTTTGTTATGTGGAGTAAGTTTACTGTTTTTACTTTTTGTGGGAAATTCTTCTGTTTCCTGGTACTCTGCTTTTGGGGTTCGTCCTCGTCTTTGCTTGGTGTGTCGAGCCCCTTGTGTTCGGCGTTGAGTCTGCCGGATTGTTTGAAAACCCAACAATCTCTGTGGGTAGGGTTAGCAGGCTTTCCAGGAGTGCTGTGTATTTGACATATCCTATCCAAGATTTTGTTTAGGTTGGATAGGTCGTCCCTGTTATCTTGGAGGGGCGGCTTTTTCTGATTCTGTCGTGAGCTTTTGAATCCGGCGTTGACTGCCGTGCTCTTCGGACTTTTTTCCTTAGTCCGGCGATGGTCCTTATTGCGTCGTGGTTTTCCGTTTCCATCCCTAGTTTCGGATGTACTTGGGTCACTGGTGCTGCATCTTGCCAACCAGCTGTCCTCTCCTGCGCAAAAGCGGGTCATGAGGCTTGTTAGTGCGGCCATTGTTATTGGGTTTTCTTGGCCGAGGTGTCTGGCGAGCCATTCGTGTCGGGCATTATGCGTGAAAGCCGCTAAGGCTTCAACGTCCGGACGGTCGACTATCTGATTCTTTTTAGTAAGAAATCTATTCCAGAATTGCCGAGCTGACTCTCCGAGCTATTGAGTTATGTGATTAAGATCGTCTGCATCCGGAGGGCGGACATAGGTCCCTTGAAAATTTTCTCGGAAAGCGTCCTCGAGCTCTTCCCAACTTCTGATTGTGTTTTCAGGAAGGCTTTTGAGCCAATGCCAGGCTGGCCCTTTAAGCTTGAGGGGTAAGTATTTTATGGCGTGGAGGTCATCTCCTCTAGCCATATGTATGTGGAGGATATAATCCTCGATCCAGACTCCAGGGTCTGTTGTTCCATCATATGCCTCTATGTTTACGGGTTTGAATCCCGCTAGAAATTCATAATCCAGGACCTCATCGGTGAAACATAGGGGGTGTGCGGCACCCCTGTATTTGGGTGCACCGGATTCTGATAATGGCTTTATTGCGTTGCTTACGAGAGCTTGCTTTCTTGGCCCGTAAATGGACCTAGCTGGGCCATGATGCGAATCCTTAAGTGCGTTGCATGCCGGCTTAAGTGCGGCGCTGCTTGCCGCTTTATGCTGGCCATGGGGTCGTCTATCCGACCGTGTAGCTTTCTCACTTTTGGAATGCGAGGGCTCTAAGGCCTCCTCGTCGAATTCAGGCAGTAGCTTTCTCTTCGGATAGCTTTTAGTGCGGCGACTGTCGCCGTATTTGTCTGTGCTATTGATTACTTTACTCCATCTGATCCTGAGTACATCTTCCACAGTTTTTAGCTTCCGCTTCTGCTTTTTCAGGCTGCGTGTGGTTGCAACGAGCCGTTTGTGGAGGTTCTTCTGCTTCGTGGGCTTGTCCGGCATAGGGTCGTCCGGAATGCCATTTTCACCGGGGGAGGGATGTTCGGTTTCTCTATCCGGGTTGTCATGTTGGGACGGTTGCTCTAAGGCATGCTTGTCGTCTACCGGCTCATCCTGCTCTATGGCTGGATCTTTATCGAGGCGGGGCTTGGGTCGGCGTTTACGCCGATGCTTTGATTGTTTTTCGAGAGATTGATCCCTCTTTCCATCCCCGTTTTCCTCGTTGTTGCTTCCTTTAGGGGTATCCACCATGTACACATCGTGAGATGAGGTGGCTGTCTGATGCCCTATAGGCGTTGGTTCTTGGTTGTCTCCTGCATCGTCATCCATACCGTCGATGTCTTCGGAGTCAAAGTCGAGCATGTCGGTTAAGTCGTCGATAGTGGCTACGAAGTGGGTGGTGGGTGGGTTTCGAATTTCTTCATCATCCAAATCCCATCCTCGCTGACCGTAGTCCGGCCAGGGCTCTCCTGATAAAGAGAGAGACTTTAGCGAATTTAGGATCTCGTCGAAGGGCGGGTGCTGAAAGATGTCTGCAGCGGTGAACTCCATTATCGGCACCCAATCAGATTTGATCGGCAGGGGCGCGGGGGGCTCGGAGTTCGGAAAGGAATTCGACTCCTCGGAGTCACAGGCCATGCGGAGTGCGGGCTGGAGTTCGGCTCGATCACCTCTGTGATCGCAGCCCCTGAGGCAGCGTCCAACCGTTGATCCTCGATCGGTGCAGTAGGCTCCGAATCAATGGTAGGAACCGATGCGTGTGCGGCCTCCAAGGCACTGTTCGGCGGCAGAGCTATATCATGCCCATCGAGACAGTGCAGCGCGCTTGGCTGTGGCTCGAATCCGTCGAAGACCAAGTCCCCGCGGATGTCAGCCGTGTAGTTTAGGCTTCCAAACCTGACCTGATGGCCAGGGGCGTAGCTTTTGATCTGCTCAAGGTGGCCAAGCGAATTGGCCCGCAGTGCGAAGCCGCCGAAGACGAAGATCTGTCTTGGGAGAAAAGTCTCACCCTAGACTGCATCGTTGTTGATGATTGAAGGAGCCATCAGGCTTGAAAGCGACGACACAGAGGAACTCTCAATGAAAGCACCAATGTCGGTGTCAAAACCGGCGGATCTCGGGTAGGGGGTCCCGAACAGTGCGTCTGGGCCGGATGGTAACAGGAGGCAAGGAACACGATGTTTTACCCAGGTTCGGGCCCTCTTGATGGAGGTAAAACCCTACGTCTCGCTTGATTAATATTGATGATATGGGTAGTACAAGAGTAGATCTACCACGAGATCAAGGAGGCTAAACCCTAGAAGCTAGTCTATGGTATGATTGTTGTATGATGAAGTTGTCCTACGGACTAAAACCCTCCGGTTTATATAGACACCGGAGAGGGTTAGGGTTGCACAAAGTCGGTTACAATGGTAGGAGATCTTGAATATCTGCATCACCGAGCTTGCCTTCCACGCCAAGGAAAGTCCCATCCGTACACTGGACGAAGTCTTCAATCTTGTATCTTCATAGTCCTGGAGTCCGGCTGAAGGTATAGTCCGGCTACCCGAACACCCCCTAATCCAGGACTCCCTCAGGGGGTTTCTGTAAAATTGCCAACTTTGGAATATTGACAAAATCACTGAAAGAAAAAAAACAGGAGCGGGCCGAAACTGATACAGGGCGCTGGGTCTGCGGTGGCTCACCAAGGGCTAACTTCAACTGGGCCGGCTCTGTGGGCTGCAACTGGCAGAAAGAGGTGGCGGTGGGTCTAGGCAAGGCCGGTCCGGGCGCAGTCAATGCGCCTGGTTCCTTCGATGCAGGGAGGCAGGGAAACGAGCTCGTGCTCGTCAGAAGGCAGCGACGCGGCAGGGGTGCGTGAGACTCCGACGAGCGGTGAGATGACGCGGCTTCGGCGTGGCGTCGGAGAGGATGGCAGGAGGTGGGATAACGTGGGACTTGTGGTCAACACGGCAGGGGCGGCTTCCACTGTCTGCTCCCGACAGAAGGATGAAGCGTGGCACGGATGGAGCTCGAGGGAAGCAGCGGTGACCTGGAACTCCGGCGGCTGGCCACAGGTGATGCTGGCGACCGGAAGGTTCGGACTCGATCTCTGTTCCAGCACAAGATGGTGCAGGGCAAGGCGGAGGAGGCGTCATGGTCTCCTGGTTGTTGCAGGCGCGCGTGCGACAAGGAGGTCGGGACGGCAAGCTTGAGGCAGAGGTGGCTGGACGAATCTGAGGTGGGGGAGGCGCGTGAGGTCCAGGTGCGGGACGTCGTTCTCCAACAAGGCAGGGGCGCAGACGACGCGGAGTCGCCGGATCCGGGCGGCGAGGAGGCAAACGACGACTGGGCTGGGATGGCACAAGGATGATGCCGACGAGCTCCACGGCCACGTCAGTTGGCGGAACTTGCCAGTCTTGGAGGAGATTGAGGCACGGCGAGTGGGGCCTCGCTGGAGCTAGATGGATGGATCATTGCGGTTGCCGGCCGGAGCGGCGTTGTGACGAGGCCGAGGCTGGCTCCTTTCGGTTCCTGCAAGAAGACGCAGAGGAAGAGAGAGATGAGATGATGGGGATGGAAAACAGAGGGAAGAAGGAAAAGGGAAAGGGCGAGGAAGTGTTGGCCTAGCGCTCCGGTGGTCCTAGCTGCGGCCGGAGATGCTGCCGCTGGAGACACGCAGCCAAGGAGAGGTAGCTGCTCGGGTGCGGGTGCTGGTTGGGTGGACTGGACGCGTCCAAGGAAGATAGAGGGAGCTGGTGATTTGGAGCGATGGGAAATTTAGGGAAGAGGGTGGAGGCAGTTGGTTGGATCGGGAGGAGATCCCGAGGTGGAAGAGGACTGGTGGCGGCGGCTGAGAGGATCCCTAGGAAATAGGGTTAGGTCCAAAATGGACTAGGGATAGACTATATATAAGGGAAAAAGGGATTTTTTTGGATCATCCGATCGAAATCCGACAGACAAGAATAAATATGCTAGGGAGTCCAATTAGCAAAACGAAGACGTTTTGTAGATGTTTGGGGATGTTCCGGACACAACGGTGGCGACAGTTCGGTTCGGGTCCGGGACAGCTTCGGACACGCGCGAGGGGTCGATGCACTGTGCAGAGAGGGTTAGGCTGGGTCTGGAGGATTGTGAAGAGCGGTTTGGTCTGAGAGAAGAGGGGAGAGATGCAGCGCGGCACGATTTCCGGAGACCGAAAACGTCCGACGTTAGACCGGCTATACTGTCGCTATAGTTATCCATTGGGGCATCAAACGATCTCCGAATGCGATGAAACTTGACAGGTGGTCTATCTACACTATAATAAGACCATAGGCCAACTCTCATCCCATTCCGAGAACATTTTCCGGCCACTTATAAAATACTATTTCGGACATGCCGCGGGCGCGTGCAAGTGTGGCTGGGATCAGAACGGACAACGGATGGAACGAGGAGACCGGGACGGATGCAAGTTTTGAAAACATGATGATGCAATTCACATGATGACATGATATGAAATGCATGACACGCAAGCGAAAGACATGGCAACAACCGCGAATAACTGAAAGACACCTGGCACATCGGTCTCGGGGCGTTATAGTTCAACCTAGCACCTAGGAAAGTTCATGTCAAACAACTCAGGCAGTAAAATTGCAAAAAACGCAAGTTCATCATGACCCAAGAGCAAAATCCGCCAACGAGCGAGATTCCTATTTAAAATGGGCATTTAGTTGATAAAAACCGTTTCTAGTTTACACTTACATCACATAGAACACGACAAACAGAATAATTCGCGTGGGGAGACACGGTTGCGAAGATAGCCCGAAGGTCGGAGTCCTATAGGGGGAAGTTCAGGCGTGTAACTTAGGAAGTTCATGTTGTGATTAGAACAATATTCTGATCCCGTGATCAGAATAGTGTTTATATATAGTGTTGCTATTCATCACTCAGGGTGCAGAATAAGTTATTCTTTATCCGAGGTAATCTTACGATCGCTTCATAAACAAATTACGTTTGGAATACAAATAGTTATATTCATATTGATTCACCACATAAAATTTGGTTTGAGAAAACAAAAAAAGGTTTTGAGACCAAAAATATCGCATTTTATGTATGTTTTTATGTTCGTAACTTTACATAACATAAAATATTTTTTACGGCAAATATATATTTTCTTACGTTCTCTTTTTACGTATGAAATAGGACAAAATTTACGAAACATAAAAATACGGTGCATTGACGTCAAAATAGAGACGGGGTGAAGAATAACTATTCCTCACCCAGGGTGACGAATAGCGCGACCCATATATATAGACACACACACACACACACACACACACACACATATATATATATGGTAGTACTAGAAATTATATTATATATGTATGGTCGTATGAGATATTATATTATTTATGCATAACATGTATAGTATGTAGTAGCGTAAATATGTTTGAAATAAAGAAGAATTGAATGGAAAACACAAAATGAAAGGGAAAATAGACTATAAACTATAAACCCTAAACCCCAACAAAAAATCCTTAGTCCCGGTTGGTGTTACCAATCGGAACTAAAGGTCCTCCAGCCCCCGGCGCTAGCTTGCGGCCACGTGGAGGGATCTTAGTCCCGGTTGGTGTCACCAATCGGGACTAAAGCTCCTCCAGCCCCCAGCATGTGCTCGTGGCCACGTGGAGGGACTTTAGTCCCGGGTTGTGGCCAACCGGGACTAAAGGGTGCGGGCCTTTAGTCCCAATTTCGTTGTCCCGGTTGGTGACCCAGGACTAAAGGTTGTTGCCAACCGTGACTAAAGCCCCATTTTTCACTAGTGCATGCACCCTTATAAAATGTAACAAGTACGGAAAATTACATCTACCCTTTATCGTGAGTTTGTGAACGTAAATGTATGACTATTTACTACTGTTTATGACTATGTGTTGATTTTTTTGATGTGTTGTTGTTTACAAGAAAGTGTTGATGTTTATGAAATGTGTTGTATTTATGATGTGTTATTGTTTATAAGTTTGTATTATGTTATTATGTGTTGTTGTTGTTTATAAATTATGATTGTATGTTGTTGTTTATGATTATGTGTCGCTCAAATTTGTGTTATGCAAACATCGGTATTTCTACCTGCGGGTACCCATTTACCCTGTCGGGTGCCGGTTATGGGAAAAATTTGTATCCACTAGCAGTCATGGGTGGTGGGTAAGCTTAAATGGGACAGTAAAGGTATGGGGTGGCTCCACCCATACCCAAACCCTGCAGGTGCCATCCGTACAGGCAGTACAACACGCTCCCAGACTTGGTCACTGATAAAGGCGGGCCACAGGAGGTCCCACACGGTCAGCGAGACCCAGTCGGGAACCAGGGAGTGAGCGGCAACGTGATACATCTCCAATGTATCTATAATTTATGAAGCATTCAGGCCATCTTTACAACAATTCTATATGGTTTTAGTATAATTTACATGGAACTAACGCAGACTAATGTTGTTTTCAGCAGAACTACCGTAGTGTTGTTTTTTGTGCAGAAATAAAAGTTCTCAAAATTGGACGAAACTTTTTAACAATTTTTTTGAAGAAAAAATAAATAATGGAGGAAAGAACCACAAGAGGGGGTCCCTGCTGCACACAAGACACCAGGACGCGCCAGCCCCCGCTAGCGCGCCATGGCGGGTGGTGGGCCCCTCAAAGCCCATCTTTGCGTGTAACCAACGCCAAAAAACCCTATAAATACAAAAAACCCAGAAATAACACTAGATTGGAAGTTCTGCCACCGCAAGCCTTTGTAGCCACGAAAAACCAATCGGGAGCCCATTCCCGCACCCTGCCGGAGGGGGAAATCATCACCGGAGGCCATCTTCATCATTTGTATGGTGTCCATGATGAGGAGGGAGTAGTCCACCCTCGAGGCTGAGGGTTTGTACCAGTAGTTATGTGTTTGATCTCTCTCTCTCTATGTCTCTCGTGTTCTTGATTTGGCACGATCTTGATGGATCACGGGCTTTGTTAATATAGTTGGTGTTGGGGAACGCAGTAATTTCAAAAAAAAATCCTACGCACACGCAAGATCATGGTGATGGATAGCAACGAGAGGGAAGAGTATCGTCCACGTACCCTCGTAAACCGTAAGCGGAAGCGTTATGAGAACGCAGTTGATGTAGTCGAACTTCTTCACGATCTGACCGATCCAAGTACTGAACGTACGACACCTCCGAGTTCAACTCACGTTCAGCTCGATGACGTCCCACAAACTTCGATCCAGCAAAGCTTCATGGGAGAGTTCCGTCAGCACGACGGCGTGATGACGGTGATGATGTTGCTACCGACGCAGGGCTTCGCCTAAGCACCACTATGATATGATCGAGGTGGATTATGGTGGAGGGGAGCACCGCACACAACTAAGGGATCAATGCTCAATTTGTGTGTCTATGGGGTGCCCCCTGGCCACGTATATAAAGGAGTGGAGGAGGGGGGAGGGCCGACCCTCCTATGGCGCGCCCTGGGGAGTCCTACTCCCACCAGGAGTAGGATCCCCCCTTCCATGTAGTAGGAGTAGGAGAGAAGGAAAGGGAAAAGAGAAGAGAAGGAAGGAGGGGGCGCAACCCCTCCCTCTAGTCCAATTCGGACTAAGCCTTGGGGGGCATGCAACCACCCCTCTATCTTTCCCCTAAAGCCCAATAAGGCCCATATACTCCCCGGCGAATTCCGGTAACTCTCCGGTACTCCGAAAAATACCCGAATCACTCGGAACCTTTCCGATGTCCGAATATAGTCATCCAATATATCGATCTTTACGTCTCGACCATTTCGAGACTCCTCGTCATGTCCCCGATCTTATACGGGACACCGAAATACCTTCGGCAAATCAAAACACATATTACCGATCGTCACCGAACGTTAAGCGTGCGGACCCTACGGGTTCGAGAACTATGTAGACATGACTGAGACACATCTCCGGTCAATAACCAATAGCGGAACCTGGATGTTCATATTGGCTCCTACATATTCTACGAAGATCTTTATCAGTCAAACCGCATAACAACATGCGTTGTTCACTTTGTCATCGGTATGTTACTTGCCCAAGATTCGATCGTCGGTATCTCAATACCTAGTTCAATCTCGTTACTGGCAAGTCTTTTTACTCATTTCCGTAATGCATTATCCCGCAACTCACTCATTAGTTGCATTTCTTGCAAGGCTTATAGTGATGTGCATTACCTTAAGGGCCCAGAGATACCTCTCCGACAATCGGAGTGACAAATCCTAATCTTGATCTATGCCAACTCAACAAGTACCATTGGAGACACCTGTAGAGAACCTTTATAATCACCAAGTTACGTTGTGACATTTGGTATCACACAAAGTGTTCCTCCGGTAATCGGGAGTAGCATAATCTCATAGTCATGGGAACATGTATAAGTCATGAAGAAAGCAATAGCAGTAAACTAAAACGATCAAGTGCTAAGCTAACGGGATAGGTCAAGTCTATCACATCATTCTACTAATGATGTGATCCCGTTTATCAAATGACATCTCGTGTCTATGGTTAGGAAACATAACCATCTTTGATTAACGAGCTAGTCAAGTAGAGGCATACTAGTGACACTATGTTTGTCTATGTATTCACACATGTATTATGTTTCCGGTTAATACAATTCTAGCATGAATAATAAACATTTATCATGATATAAGAAAATAAATAATAACTTTATTATTGCCTCTTCTTTTGACCAAATAACAGTAGGGCAAAAACCCTATTGTGTGTCATTTTTCATTAAAAATAGAGTAGCAAAATAAATAGTCTTATAATGGTTGTTGGGGAAGCAACCAGAGATAGAAGAAGTACAAAATATGGGAAATGAGAAGAAAGACATACGGGACATGCCATCCTTCAGAGATGGTTTAGCTCTGATCATGGTAATCTTGAAAGATCTGATAAAATCATACTTGCATTCATTGATTGAGCAAGGTATCCCATCAAATATCATCCCATTTCTTTGATTCCAAATGCTCCAGCATCCCAATATCATAATTTCCATGAAATGTTTGATTTTGTATCTGTGATTGCATGGCATCCATGATCATATTGTGAATATCCAAGTCAGAATTCCATTCAAAACCAATAGTCCACCAAAAACCTCGACTGAAAGGGCAAGTGAAAAGGAGGTGAGTTTTGTCTTCCATATCTTCTGCATTACATAAGACACATGTGGCGGAATCAAGTTGCATGCTCTTTCGAGTTAAAAGATCACATGTGTTTATTCTGTCATTAAGCATTAGCCAGCAGAAAAAAATTATGCTTTGGTAGGCAACATGATTTCCATATCCACTTGAAAGAATCAGCAGCATGTTCACCCTTCATAAGAAATTCATAAATCTTCTTGGTCATGTTTTTGTTACTGCCCCAGTTGAAAGTCCAATTATCATGATCACTGTTGTGTCTGATGTTATTTAATTCATCAGAAAGCAGATGTAATTGTTGGTGGGCTTGAATAGATAGGGGTAGCTGAAATAAACTATATAAATTGTCCAAATCTTTGGCATCCTTAATAGATATATTTTCCTTATAAGTGAAAGAGTGTAGTTCAGGAAACTTTAGCTTCATAATGTCACCTTTCCATTTGTCCTCCCAAAGCATATTGGTTTCACCAGATTTAATATCACAAGCTGTCATATCTCCGAAATAATCATACATTTTCATGCAATCTTTCCACCAAAAAGAGCCTTTGCTTTTGTTTGAATGAGGGGCTTCATTATTATGATAATGGGCCTCCCAAATTAATTTAACCCAAGGCACATCAATCTTGTTGTAAAACTTGAAAAGGTGCTTGATAAGAAGGGCTTTGTTTTGCTCTCTCAAATTTAGAACTCCGAGACCCCCTTGATTTTTTGGCTTGCATATCATCTGCCAGCTTGCCAAACATTTGCCTCCTTTATTAATATCATTTCCAGTCAGGACCCCGATTTTAAGTCACATCGATCTAGCCTGTAACACCTAATATCACTTTGCGGCCTCATGCACGGTATTTCCACGGGTGTCGCCTTACCATGGCCCGGGACCGTTTGCGCCTTTTGGCTCATGTATATGATAGTGTCGCTAGCATCCATATGACAGAGAACCCGGGGCGACATGACTAGTCGTGAACCGAAAGTGGCACTAACTTACGGGGACATGCATACATGAATCAACATCGAGCATGTCGGTCAGCAGCGTGCGAATCCGGGCTGTAGCACTCGGCTAACAGGACTCCGGATGTCACCGCATGACATTTCCCTGAAGGGACAGACACAAGAACAAAGTGAATCACATGCTGGCCAGTCAAGTGTTCCAGAGCAGTAGTGTTGGGCTAGCAGGACTCCGGTGAACCGGGCTGTAGCGGACTACTATGGCCCATGGAAGCACAAGACTACATTTCCCCATAAGAGAGGCTACCAAGGATAAACCACTAGGTTGTCGGATCCCACACATACCAAGCATTTCAATCATACACACAATATGCTCGATATGTGCAAATACAACATGGCATCACAACATAACTCTACGACCCAAAGTATTTATTCATTAGGCTCCGAGGAGTGAGATATTACAAATATGGGTCTCATGACCCAACATTCAGAGCATACAAGTCAAACACATGCGGAAGTTTAACATGTCTGAGTACAGACATCTACAAATGAAAAAGACTAAGAAGCTTGACTATTTACAAGACCCTCCCTAGGGTACAAGATCGTAGCTCAGGTATCAAGATAAACGTCGAAGTCCAAGCAGAACTACTAGCGAGACTGAAGCCTCTCTGCAAAAACATAAATTAAGCAAACGTGAGTACAATTGTACTCGGCAAGACTTACATCAGAACTAACTACATATGCATCGGTATCAACAAAGGGGTTGGTGGAGTTTAACTATAGCAAGCCAGCTTTGACACAGTGGCTACCCTGAACTACGACTACAAGCAACTCTTTTGGGGTGGCGCACACGAGTCCACATATTCACCATTCAATACACCACTATGGATCTGCTCCCGTCTCCCTACGAGAAGGCCATCCATAGCACTCACGCTTATCTTGCGAGTTTTAGGGTATCCACTTTCACTTGTCTATGAACTATTATAGGCAACCCAGAAGTCATTTACCGCGGACACGGCTATTTGAATAGATCATTTATAACCCTGCAGGGGTGTACTTCATCACACATGTTTCCACCACTTAGCGCGTGCACACGACATGTGCTCGGCAGACTTCAAGCGAAAGCCGACGTGGTTGTAGACCACGACCTGACTAACCACACAAGTCTCTAGTCTAGGTTTGTCACCTATTCGGGTTCCATCCGCAAGGAAATCTGGCCGAGTGTCCTCAACGGCCCCAAACGATGTGTACAGGGTCCCGAGACACCAAACGGGCGCCCGGCATACCCTGCCACAGTGTATCTACCGCATCATAGCCCACCCCTAGTGTCAGCGCTACGCACGGCCGCCAACACATAACCTACAAACACCAGAAACTAGTTGCAACTCTTGGACAGAGGACGAGAGGGGTCAATAAGTCGAGTGGGGTCATATTTCAGGGCCCAATGTGTGGTAGTAGTTGTTTCATGGATCAAAAACACAGAACTTAGTTCCTGAGGACGGTTTCAGTGAGACAACCCACCATTTACTCCTACATGGCCTCTCACCGCTACCTTTACCAAATCGTGTTCACACACTTAGCTCACACACCATAGGACATGTTTACACACCTCCGATTCATCCCCGATGAACCAGACCTGACACGACTCTATGCAATAGCAGGCATGACAAACAAGCATGAATGAGTAGGCACATCAAGGCTCAAACAACTCCTACTCATGCTAGTGGGTTTCATCTATTTACTGTGGCAATGACAGGTCATGCAGAGGATAAGGGGTTCAACTACCGCAGCAGGTAAAAGATGAATCGTTGTTGTCCTGATGCAGTAAAAGAGAGCAAGAGCGGGAGAGTGGGATTGTATCAGAATGAGCAAGGGGGTTTTGCTTGCCTGGCACTTTTGAAGATAGTATAGTTCTTCATCGGTTTCATCGATCACATCATCAGAACGTCGTCTACTGAAGGGGGACAAACACCGGCAAAAGAGAAGAACACAATCAATGCATATGCGACAATATGATGCATGACCATGACATGGCAATACGCAGTGATTTGAGCTAATGCATCTAGTTATGATTTAAATGAAGTGGGTTTGAATACAAGATTCAAATTCCAACTCCATATATGATTATTTAAATGCCCTTTATTTGTTTTGTCCAAAACAGAGGACAAACATTGCTCAAACATGCATGAAAATGGTACAGATGGATTCCTTGAATTTTTTTGATAATTTTTCATACATAATTTATTTCATTTGGAGTTATGGTTGAATTTCTATGATTTCTAGAAGTTTAGGCAATTTTCTGGAATTTTCTGAATTATTTTAATTCCAGAAAATGATTAACTGCGTCAGCATTGCATCATGCTGGCATCAGCAGGTCAACAGGGCAGTCCAGGTCGACCAGTGGAGCGCACTGGTCAGTGACACAGGACTGGTTAGAGTCGCTGACATGTGGGCCTGGTCCACGGCCACGTCAGCAGTCAATTCTGACGCGTGGGTCCCGCTGGTTTTATTAAGTAATCTAATTATTTTTGTTATCCAGTAAACTAACAAAGCGGGTCCCACTGTCAGTGTCTAGTGTTGAACTAATAGGGTTAATTAGCCCCTAATCTAATGACATCCACGTCGGCTAACCGGCGATTAGCCGCTGGCGCTAAGCAGGACACGGCGGAGGTCCTCGTCCGGCCGTTTCCGGCGATGAGAGGTCGTGTGGATGGGTTCTGCAGGACCAGCGCGATGAGGCGCGTTGGACGGTGGCAGCTGCGGGTGCTGGGGCGGTGTGCAACAGCGGCGGCGATGAGCCGAGCGGTGGCTGGAGCTCGGGTGCGTGCGGGCGCGGTGCTGCGGTGCGCTAGGGAGCAGGATGGGCTGCGGGTTAGCTCCCTAGAGATGCTAGGAGCACGCCCGTGTACTCAAGAGTGACGGAAATGGGCTCTGGCCACGGCGGCGTGAGGTCCGGCGGTGGTGAGCTCTCGGTTCCGGTGGGGCAGCTAGCTAGGGGATGAAATCGAGTGCACGGAGTGAGGGGAGGGGAAGAGGAGCTCACGAGGAGTCGGATGAGACACTAAGTGGGCTCGGGGACGGCTTGGTGACGACGGAATAGCGGCGGCGATTTCTGGGCAGAGGCGGCGGGGACAAGCTTGATGGCGACGCTTCCGGGCATCCACGGGCGCATGCTTCGTCTTGGGGCTCCGTGGCATCGAGGCAGAGCCTCTGGACCGCACAGAGAAGCGAGGGGGAGGCGATGGCCGCGGTTGCGCTCGTCAGCGGCGACGACAACGCTCGGTGGTCGCGTGGGAAAGAGGCAGAGGAGGGAAGAGTGCTCGAGGGGGAGAGAGGAGAGGTGCAGGCAGTCGAGGGGAAGTGCGTGGCGCTCGGGGACGACTCGAGCAACAACGGCAACCAGGAGCTGGCCGAGCGCGTGCGCGCGCGCCGCGGCCACACGCCCTCCTGCCTACTGGCAGGAGGTTAGGGGTGACTGGCGCGTGGACCTCGTGGGCTGTCTGTCCACTGGGCTGGCCAGGTAAGTCCAGGTAGGTTTTTTTGTTTTTTTGTTTTTCTATTTGTTTGCTGCTGTTTTGGCTTTAGTAAAAATACTAAAGCATTTTGTAAAATGCTGGAATAATTTGTGGACACTCTCTAGATTATTCTAGTGGCCCACATTTAATTTCAGCATTATCTGAGCATTTAATTTATTTATAGTATTTAAATGCCCAAAGTCAAATACAATACGAATTAATTCAAAAATCCAGGAATGACCTAGAAATATGTCCATCATTTTTGGCAGAGGTTTTCACCCTTATCAGAAATCATGAACATTTTCAAAGGGCATTTTTGGGTTCATTGAAAAAGACTTTAGTTGAGCCTATTTGAAATCCATGTGGTGCTAGGGTTTGAACATCCCCATTTCAAGTTTCTGAGAAAAAGTAAACATGATGCATGGAGGTTATGCAAGGATAGGCAAGACTAAGCTAGGGCTGTGACAGCTCACCCCCACTAAACAAGAATCTGGTCCCGAGATTCAGGTCGTGAGGTAAGAAGACAGAGGGGACACACGAGCAACACAATCTTCACGATCCAGGTTGCACTTCATAAGATTGTTGATTCGATCACCATCATTGTCTCGAAGTCTCGCTCCAGGAACTCCTACCGACATGACAACGAGAGGGAAAGAAACTCTAGAAGGATCGATATTCTTGAAGATCGAGCAACTCATGATCAACTCATGTAGTGAGACATAGGAACATCTCTCCAATTGGGACACAAAGTTCACATCAGGGTGATGGAAATCAGACGACGAGGATTCAAGTTGGTAGGTAGTAATTCCACACTTGAGTAAGGTGGTGCACGGTTTCAAGGTTGCGAGGAGATAATTGTCATGAACCCATAACAGGGCACCTTGGAGAAGGTGACTCGTTGAACTGTTCCCTTAAGTGGCAAAAAGAATTACTTTTGATCCATAAATCATTGAAACTCTTCATACCAGCTTAAGGAAATTTACAATTGATCATTTGAGATAGCTCAAAGAGACGGCACACTCGGACTACGATGGATGATGTGGACTACCTTGTTGAAGACAACATAAGGGATGATTTTGCTTATGCGTGCTCTCAAGAACTTGAGCATTTCCATATTCATCAAGGTTCTACCAACATCCGTGGCAAGGATCCTGGCAACACGACATACCACCATGATGACTAGTGATGGATGATGTGGATACAAAGGAAGATAACACCTGCTCAGATCTTCCCTTAGCGAGGCTAAGGGAACAGAATCTAGACGATCGACCGAGAGACATTTAACACTCCACTTCTAATGTTCTCCTTGATGTGCTAGCGTAATCCATTTATAGATATGGTTTGATATCTAGAACATCAAGTAAAAGGTCGGACTTCGGAAGCTCAAGAACCCGTAAGGATTAACTACGGAGGTAAATCCTACGAATTCCTCATGGGGAGGTGGCCAACTTTCTTCAATCGAGATACTACAATAATAGGTCTTCCGGCTAGATGTGTTGGCCACGACATCCACTTTACCGGTTATCGGGGGACCAATATTATAGTTCTTGGAAAATGCTCCAATCATCATATCTACCTGAGATTCAGATCTGGTTGGTGTCAGGATATTCCAGACTCATCGAGTCTAGAAAGGAGAATGAAAGTTTGCAACACAAATCGACGAGACGACGTTAAGAGATTCTCGGGGAATGAACTGCGATAGCAAGCTCCAAAACATGAGCAGGTTCTGCTACAACATGTGAACATGTTGTCCCAGACAAGTATGACCACACGGTAGTCTTATAATAAAACACTACCGAGTTCTAGTGGGGACCCATCATTGAGGATGTCGAAATCTTGTGCATGACCTAGGATAGCACAACAACTCCTTTTCCTGGAACAGGTCAATCAGTGGCTTAGTGTGCTATGGAATTCGTATGGAATGAAGATGATCAGTCTATCAGACCATGGAATACTTCGCACGTGCATGACTGACTTGGAATGATTCCTGAGGAAGCAAAAGTAACTTTCTTGAACTCACGGCGGCAACTTGCACCAAATGCACGTGAATCAGAGGAAGTCACTTCTTTCATCCAACATATGCTTCATGAGCTAGCATGAAGAGATGCTTTCAAAAGTTTCCAACACTCTCTTAACTTTCGACAAAATCATGGAGAGGACATGGATGTTGTCGATGGGCTCAACAACAATTCATCCAGGTTTACATATAAATGGAAATCCATAATTAAGTGAACACGGTGATAGCATTGGTCAGACCCAAAGAATATAATGATGTATGCTCGAGGAATCAACCACGAGTAGGAAAACATTACGAATATCATTGGTTCTGATTTGATTTGACGATAGCCCATACTCAAATCAACGATTGGTTAAGACAATAGCACCGACAGTTGATCACGAGGATCAATTGATGAAGATGTCATCTTTCTTCAACACACACACACATAAAAGATATCCCTTAACATGATCTAAGTCAGACAAGATTTCATCTTCCAACTCTCCAAGTTATTGTTTAGCTTAACCAACTAGCTCAGGGGTATCCAACACAGATTTTTGGAGAATGGGTGGTTTGGAGGAAAAACCAGCATGATCACGAACTCAACATAGCGGTCAGGTGACAACCTGGTAATACTTCCGAGAAGATATTCGGAACATCACAAACCACCGATATGTTACTAAGCTCGAGAACAATCTTTCTTTTCAGAGCAAGATGATATGAATAAATAAGCAAGGGATTGAATAATCCTAACTCATTGATCGAAGAGTGCACCAGAAATAAGGACAAGGTAGCACGATCAATCCTAGAATAGTGTTTCAATAACCAACATGCTAAGAATGATATTAGTGTCCATTAACTACTGAGCAACGCGGTTGCTAGGAGTATTGATTTCACACATCATGGTTCACTTGCCGGCATTCCGGTTGTGACAACACGGGACCAAGGAATGAAAAATGATGGCAAGAAGTATCACTGCGTCAAGAATTCATGAGAGATGGTGCAATTCTCATGACAATCCTGACATAAAAAGGGGTAATACTCCAGGGTAGAACAAAGCAAAAGCTGGATGGGCATTTGATCTACAGAACACAACTACTTTGACCCAATCCTGGATATGGATGAGGTACTGGAGTTTGTTTGTCATAGTCATTCTAAATTAGAATGGCTTGATGGACTGCAAGAATAATAGGCATCTATGAACATGAATGCACAACTATTCCCGACTATCAATTTATAGATGATGGTCGGAATACAGCTGAGAATGGACAACTCAAGGAGCATATAACATTTTGAGTTGTGGATTCATGGGTTAGTATGTCGAACGAGTTCAACATTTTTCTTCCAGATAACTCATGCAGAGAGGTAGGACTGGCAGAGTCACAATTATGAATGGAGAACTCCTCAAGAGTACTTTGATTGTGATCCTTTGGTTCAACGAACTTCTGCCATAAGCAGTTCACGGTATCTGGAAGAAGGAAATACCACGGACCTCGAGGACTATCGCAAAGGTTACTAATATCTTAAGGGAACTAGCAAATACTAACGACATGAAGTAGGGTGAATCTCGGGTTCAAAAACCCAGGAATTAATAGAATATCTACTACTAAATGGCATCACGGGATGCTTTCAAGAATGATGGCCAGAATCATCACACCGGAACACAAAACATGGCTAGATTACTAGGTGACTCCCTAAAACACCTAGGGTCATAATAATAGCTCCAACATATATGTCTAGGCAATAGAGTACCTCAACTGACCGGTAGTGTGATTAATCTGGCCCAAATGGACATCAGGAACATGAGGAAGGGGTTTGCAAATGCATCAGACTACTTAGAAACCTGGGATGACTCGGACAGCATAACGGTTGTAAATGCTCAAAAGATTTGAGACATCCTTCAAAATGGTGGCATAACCACTCAACAACAAAATATCAAGGTTCTGAGGCCAGCTATGAACATATGGAAGTAGTAGGAACTGAACTAAGGCTTAAATCCAACAATCCTAGGCAACTATGGTTTAGTAACACGTGATCCTGATGGAAAGATGAGAAGCCTAGTTCTTAATCCCCATAGAAGAGAAGAGGGTGACTCAGATCAGAGGGCACGAGATATAAGGAGTAAAAAGAGCCTTACGTTCCCTTCCACAATCAATTCCCTTACATAACTAAAGCATTTCTAGACAAGACTTCGACCAGCTTGGCTTGGTAATCCTACAGGCAGTCAGGCTCTGATACCAAAGCTGTCAGGACCCCGATTCTAAGTCACATCAATCTAGCCCGTAACACCTCATATCACTTTGCGGCCTCACGCACGGTATTTCCACGGGTGTTGCCTTACCATGGCCCGGGACCGTTTGCGCCTTTTGGCTCACGTATATGATAGTGTCGCTAGCATCCATATGACAGAGAACCCGGGGCGACATGACTAGTCGTGAACCCAAAGTGGCACTAACTTACGGGGATAGGCATACATGAATCAACATCGAGCATGTCGGTCAGCAGCATGCGAATCCGGGCTGTAGCACTGGGCTAACAGGACTCCGGATGTCACCGTGTGACATTTCCCCGAAGGGACAGACACAAGAACGAAGTGAATCACATGCCGGCCAGTCAAGTGTTCCGGAGCAGTAGTGCTGGGCTAGCAGGACTGCGGTGAACCGGGCTGTAGCGGACTACTATGGCTCATGGAAGCACAAGACTACATTTCCCCATAAGAGAGGCTACCAAGGATAAACCACTAGGTTGTCGGATCCCACACATACCAAGCATTTCAATCATACACACAATATGCTTGATATGTGCAAATACAACATGGCATCACAACATAACTCTACGACCCAAAGTATTTATTCATTAGGCTCTGAGGAGCGAGATATTACAAATATGGGTCTCATGACCCAACATTCAGAGCATACAAGTCAAACACATGCGGAAGCTTAACATGTCTGAGTACAGACATCTACAAATGAAAAAGACTAAGAAGCCTGACTATTTACATGACCCTCCCAAGGGTACAAGATCATAGCTGGGGCATCAAGCTAAACGTCGAAGTCCACGCGGAACTACTAGCGAGACTGAAGCCTCTCTGCAAAAACATAAATTAAGCAAACGTGAGTACAATTGTACTCAGCAAGACTTACATCAGAACTAACTACATATGCATCGGTATCAACAAAGGGCGTGGTGGAGTTTAACTGCATCAAGCCAGCTTGGACTCAGTGGCTAACCTGAACTACGACTGCAAGCAACTCTTTTGGGGTGGCGCACACGAGTCCACATATTCACCATACGATACACCACTATGGATCCGCTCCCGTCTCCCTACGAGAAGGCCATCCATAGCACTCACGCTTATCTTGCGAGTTTTAGGATATCCACTTTCACTTGTCTATGAACTATTATAGGCAACCCAGAAGTCCTTTACCGCGGACACGGCTATTCGAATAGATCATTTATAAACCTGCAGGGGTGTACTTCGTCACACATGTTTCCACCACTTAGCGCCTGCACACGACATGTGCTCGGTAGACTTCAAGCGAAAGCCGACGTGGGTGTAGACCACGACCTGACTAACCACACAAGTCTCTAGTCCAGGTTTATCACCTATTCGGGTTCCATCCACAAGGAAATCCGGCCGGGTGTCCTCAACGGCCCCAAACGATGTGTACAGGGTCCCGAGACGCCAAACGGGCGCCCGGCATACCCGGCCACAGTGTATCTACCGCATCATAGCCCACCCCTAGGGTCAGCGCTACGCACGGCCGCCAACACATAACCTACAAACACCAGAAACTAGTTGCAACTCCCGGGCAAAGGACGAGAGGGGCAATAAGTCGAGCGGGGACATATTTCAGGGCCCAATGTGTGGTAGTAGCTGTTTCATGGAAGACAAACACAGAACTCAGTTCCTGAGGACGGTTTCAATGAGACAACTCACCATGTACTCCTACATGGCCTCTCACCGCTACCTTTACCAAATCGTGTTCACACACTTAGCTCACACACCATAGGACATGTTTACACACCTCCGATTCATCCCCGTTGAACCAAACCTGACACGACTCTATGCCATAGCAGGCATGAAAAACAAGCATGAATGAGTAGGCACATCAGGGCTCGAACAACTCCTACTCATGCTAGTGGGTTTCATCTATTTACTGTGGCAATGACAGGTCATGCAGAGGATAAGGGGTTCAACTACCGCAGCAGGTAAAAGATGAATCGTTGCTATCCTAATGCAGTAAAAGAGAGCAAGAGTGGGAGAATGGGATTGTATCGGAATGAGCAAGGGGGTTTTGCTTGCCTGGCACTTTTGAAGATAGTATAGTTCTTCATCGGTGTCATCAATCACATCGTCGGAACATCGTCTACTGAAGGGGGACAAACATCGGCAAAAGAGAAGAACACAATCAATGCATATGCGACAATATGATGCATGACCATGACATGGCAATATGCTGTGATTTGAGCTAATGCATCTAGTTATGATTTAAATGAAGTGGGTTTGAATACAAGATTCAAATTCCAACTCCATATATGATTATTTAAATGCCCTTTATTTGTTTCGTCCAAAACAGAGGACAAACATTGTACAAACATGCATGAAAATGGTACAGATGGATTCCTTGAATTTGTTTGATAATTTTTCATATATAATTTATTTCATTTGGAGTTACGGTTGAATTTCTATAATTTTTAGAAGTTTAGGCAATTTTCTGGAATTTTCTGAATTATTTTAATTCTAGAAAATGATTAACTGCGTCAGCATTGCATCATGCTGGCGTCAGCAGGTCAACAGGGTTGTCCAGGTCAAATCTGACCAGTGGAGCCCACTGGTCAGTGACACAGGACTGGTTAGAGTCACTGACATGTGGGCCTGGTCAACGGCCACGTCAGCATGTCAATTCTGACGCGTCGGTCCCGCTGGTTTTATTAAGTAATCTAATTATTTTGTTTATCCAGTAAACTAACAAAGCGGGTCCCACTGTCAGTGTCTAGTGTTAAACTAATAGGGTTAGTTAGCCCCTAATCTAATGACGTCCACGTCGGCTAACCGGCGATTAGCCACCGGCGCTAAGCAGGACACGGCGGAAGTCCTTGTCCCGCCGTTTCCGGCGATGAGAGGTCATGCGGATGGGTTCTGCGGGACGAGCACAACGAGGCGCGTCAGACGGTGGCAGCTGCGGGTGCTGGGGCGGCGTGCAACGGCGGCGGCGATGAGCCGGGCGGCGGCCGGAGCTCGGTGCGTGCGGGCGCGGTGCTGCGGTGCGCTAGGGAGCAGGATGGGCTGTGGGTTAGCTCCCTAGAGATGCTAGGAGCACGCCCGCGTACTCAGGAGCGACGGAAATGGGCTTTGGCCACGGCGGCGTGAGGTCCGGCGGGGCAGCTAGCTAGGGGACGAAATCAAGTGCACGGAGTGAGGGGAGGGGAAGGGGAGCTCACGAGGTGTCGGATGAGATGCTAAGTGGGCTCGGGGATGGCTTGGTGACGACGGAACGGCGGCAGCGATCTCCGGGCAGAGGCGACGGGGACAAGCTTGATGGCGACGCTTCCGGGCATCCGCGGGCACGTGCTTCGTCTTGGGGCTCCGTGGCGTCGAGGCGGAGCCTCTAGACAGCACAGAGAAGCGAGGGGGAGGCGATGGCCGCGGTTGCGCTCGTCGGCGGCGACGACAACGCTCCGTGGTCGCGTGGGAAAGAGGCAGAGGAGGGAAGAGTGCTCGAGGGAGAGAGGGGTGAGGTGCAGGCAGTCCAGCGGAAGTGCGTGGCGCTCGGGGACGACTCCAGCAACAGCGGCAACCAGGAGCTGGCCGAGCGCGTGCGCGCGCGACGCGGCCACACACCCTCCTGCCTATTGGCAGGAGGTTAGGGGTGACTGGCGCGCGGGCCTCGTGGGCTGGCTGTCCACTGGGCCGGCCAGGTAAGTCCAGGTAGGTTTTTTTTGTTTTTTATTTTTCTATTTGTTTGCTGCTGTTTTGGCTTTAGTAAAAATACTAAAGCATTTTGTAAAATGCTGGAATAATTTGTGGACACTCTCTAGATTATTCTAGTGGCCCACATTTAATTTCAGCATTATCTGAGCATTTAATTTATTTATAGTATTTAAATGCCCAAAGTCAAATACAATATGGATTAATTCAAAAATCCAGGAATGACCTAGAAATATGTCCATCATTTTTGGCAGAGGTTTTCACCCTTATCAGAAATCATGAACATTTTCAAAGGGCATTTTTGGGTTCATTGAAAAAGTCTTTAGTTGAGCCTATTTGAAATCCATGTTGTGCTAGGGTTTGGACATCCCCATTTCATGTTTCTGAGAAAAAGTAAACATGATGCATGGAGGTTATGCAAGGATAGGCAAGACTAAGCTAGGGCTGTGACATTTCCATACCATAGGAAATTTCTGCTTGATTTGTCAACATGATCTAGAATGGTGATATAAATTTTGAGGGAGCACATGGAAAAAATTGGCATTGAGGCAACAACCGAATTTATATAAGTAAGTCTTCTAGAGTGGTTCATGAATCTAGCAACCCTAGATAATCTTTTGTCAATTCTAGATATGACAGGAATGAGATCCTGTATTGAAGGTTTTGTGATGCCCATGGGTAGTCCTAGGTAAGTGAATGGAAGGCTTTCAACCTTGCATCCAAATGATGTGGCAAGCCTGGAGACCTATTGATGATTAACATTGATGGGAATCATGGAGGCTTTGCTGAAGTTAGCAAAAAGACCCGTGGACAGACTGAAAAGGTTCAGAAGGTATTTAAGGTGGTTGAGCTGGTCTTCATTAGCAGGCATAATCAACAAAGTGTCATCAGCATATTGTATGATTGGATAATCTTGACCATATGCATGATTGATAGGTAGAGATAGTTCTCCATTTGACCAGGCAGCATTAATAACTGTTTGAAGAAGATCTGCAGTAATAACATATAATAATGGGGAGTGAGGATCCCCTTGTCTGACCCCTCTCTTGCAGATGATTTTTTTCCCAGCCACTCCATTGAGTAAGACAGAAGTAGATGCAGTTTGGAGAATGTTGTTTACCCATTTGATCCATCTAGGTCCAAAACCTTTGGCTCTTAGCATAGCAATAATGGTTTTGTATTCCACCTTATCAAATGCCTTTTCAAAATCTAATTTGAGTACGATGATGGGCTCTTTTGACTGATGGCATAAGTGGAGATATTCAAAGGCATATCCCAAACAATCCTGTATGTTTGTACCTTTGATAAATCCATATTGATTCTGATGGATAACTGAAGTAATAATTTTCTAAGCTCTATTAGCCATAAGCTTAGTGATAATTTTTAGAGGAAGACTGACTAGGGAAATAGGTCTAAAATCATTCATATTGAGAGGATTTGCAATCTTTGGAATAAGAGTAATGAAAGAAGTGTTGATACTCTGAATGTCACTGTTCCCTTCAAAAAATCCCAAATCATAGTATAAATGTCCTGTTTGATAATATCCCAACATTTTTTAGGAAAGAACCATTGAAACCATCTGGTCCTGGGGCTCTTTCAGTTGGAATATATTTAATGACCTGATCAATCTCATCCATAGTGAAAGGGGCCTCAAGTTCGGATAAGTCAATGGGCTGAATAAGTTCCTCAAGGTTGAATAACATAGGTGGGTAAATTGATTTGCGCAATCTGTCTTTGAAAGATTTCCAAATGATTGCAACCTTATGATCATGGTTTTCGATAAGATTTACATCTTCATCATAGATAGAAGTAATGAATCTTTTTCTGTAACTCTAGGTAGCCATGGCATGAAAGAAGTCAGTATTTTCATCATCCAGCTTCACACACCTAATTTTAAATCTGGATTTCCAATAAATTCTTTTCACTTCCAATAATTTAGTGCTGTGCCTCTTCAAAATAATTCTGAAATTAGCTTCCATGGTGCTGAGGCCTCTTTGATCTTCAATGCCATCCAGCATAGACAATACATAATTACATGCGGAAATGTTAGTGTTGAGCTTGGACAAGTTTTTACTCCATTTCTTGAGTCCCATTCTGAGACACTTGAATCTGGCAGCAATA
The DNA here is from genome assembly GCA_034509565.1 of Triticum monococcum. Taxonomy (NCBI): domain Eukaryota; kingdom Viridiplantae; phylum Streptophyta; class Magnoliopsida; order Poales; family Poaceae; genus Triticum; species Triticum monococcum. The sequence continues at coordinate 56,283,656 of CM067843.1, read as the reverse complement.
TCTTGAGCAGAATTTGCCAGCTGCTGATTCTTGTTCCAGCATTGGATAACAGTTTCATAAAAACCATCAAATTCAAACCAGTAGTTTTCGAACCTGAAGATGGAGCATTTAGGAATGTCACTGCCAATCTGAATGTGGATTGGGGCATGGTCAGATGTTACCCTGGTAAGTGGATGAGCCAGAGTGTTTGGGAAAGATAGGGTCCAGTTTGCAGAAGTAAATATCCAATCCAGTTTTTCCAATAATGGGGAGTCTTGCATATTACTCCATGTGAAATTTCTACCTTTGAGGGGGATCTCCACAAGGTCCAGTTGTTGGAGAAGGCTATTAAACATAAGCATATTATTTGTATCCCCTCCAGGTCTATTTCTGTCATGGGGGCTCCTTATTAAATTAAAATCACCAACCAACATCCAGTGGTCCATCTGAGAAGCATCAATATTATTCAACCAATAAAAAATCCACTCTATCTTCATTCTGACAGGGCCCATATATGTTGCTGATATAAAAAATGTGTCCACATAAATTACATGATAACTTGACAGTGAGTTGATAGGAGGATTGACTGATGATAGAGCCACTGAAAAGACTGCCATTCCATATGGTAATAAGTCCACATGACAAGCCTACTGAAGGATTATATGCAAATTGGTTGAATCTTCTAGGTGAAAAATTTCTGAGATATGCCTGGTCAAATGAATCTCTTTTTGTTTCTTGAATGCAAATGACACCACAATTACTTTCCTCAATTCTAGCTCTCAAATCATCCCATCTGGTTTGAGAGTTTATACCTCTGACATTCCAGTTTAAGATATTCCAGTTCCTATTCATTAAAATATATTGAGGGATATAAGCCATAGGGATATGAGTTAATCATATCCTCATAATTATTGCAACGTGCAATTTTAGGCAAGCAAAATTGTAACTAGTATTTTCGATAAGTGCTTCTGCCAATGATTGACTGCTCATAATATAACTGGCCATTCAACCAACTCAAAATGTGAAATAATAAAAACATGATGTTCCATCCACAAAACTGACAGCAAGTTTGTCCATAACAGAACTGACCATTCATACAACTAAACATGTAACATAAATAAATCTTGATGTTCCACCAACATAAGCTAATATTGGAGTTTAACTCCTTACAAACCAGGTTCATAAATAAAGCAAAATTAGCATTCCAGGACCAAGGAAAATAAATGAAAGGCATAAGGCCAGACAGGGTCTTCAGCAAGACCAACTGAGATAAAAACTAGAATTATTCATAATCCACCGAGGCCTTCAGTTTCTCGCCAGAGAACTCCTCAGGAGATATCTGACACTGCTTGGTGGAGATAGCTTGGATGGTGTCGAGTGGCAGCTCAGGCGGTGGCTTGGCAATGGGATCAACAATCTCATATTCGAATTCTGCATTCAGGTTCTTCTAGCATTTGTTAATGTTCTTGGCCTTGATTGCAGCAGCTTCATTCTTAAAACCCACGCTCAGTCTAGCAAGATGACGGCTGCGTCGGAGATCATTAACATCCAATGGGGCGTTGTTTTTCTTCCTCTTATTGACAGTAGGAGAGTTTGCAGCAGCAGGTAGTGGATCTGCCATCTCAAGTGGTGGCCCATTCACAGGAGAACTTTGGTTGCTTGCCATGAAGTCCAGGATAGCTGGGGATGGAACATGCTCAGTGTTTAACATGCTAGAAGATTCAGAAAGTTTAGACAGTTCAGGAAGTTCAGTTATCACCACTGAAGATTTATCAGGCTCCTGAGGGATAACAGTAGTGACAGTCATCAGGCACATCTTGACAGGTCCATGCTCATCATCCACACATATTATCTGACATCTGGTACTAACTACATCATATCCTGAGAGCTGATCAATAATGTTAGGAGCAGCAGCCATAATTTTGGACATCATGTCATGCATTGCAATGAAAGCATTAGTGGCTTCTACTACAAGCTGGATGGGTTGATTCTGCTGAGCAACTTCAGGGCTTAGTGTGGGAGTGTGAACCATAGGAATGTCCTCATTGTTTTCAGCAGGGGCGTGATGGGCAGCTGGTGCAGCCTGATGGTTTTCATGGTCTTGGAAGTTAGCATCATGCCAAATTCCTCCAAACGGAGCAAGAGGCATAGGATGCATCACACCATTAGGAGGGATCGGATCTTCATCCCCTCCCATAGCTCCAAGAAGATCAGATTGCAGTATGTAAACAACACTGTCCAGGATTGCCCATGGCCAAAGTCATCTAAACTCTCACAGATAACATGACTAACAGGAATATCCAACAGATCAGGAACTCTAACTTTGACCAGAATACGAGCTCTATTCGACATGTCTCTGTTCCAAACTAAGAACTTAGCAAAACCACTGACAGATTCCCTAACTTTATCAGGCCTCCAAGCCTCAAGTGGGTAATTCACCATCATAATCCAAGCATCGTGTGAGAAGGTGCAGTCTCTGTGATTAATACCTCTGTCATGACGAATAACTCTGAGGATCGAGTCTCCAATGAAGTAAGGGCTGTTGGCGATGGCGGTGTCGATGTCGCATGCGTGCTGAAACCTGATGAAAGTAGCCCCCATCCTGCACCTAGAGATCTCAGCAATACGAAAACCACGCTCGTGGTCAAGAAAATGACGTATGAGCATGGCATCCGTATCGAACTGGAGAGGATCAGGTGGTGGAGCAAGGGAGATGATGGCCTAGAGGCTCACCGCCAAGGTAGTGGTAGGTACGCCATCGACGATTGCCGTCAGCTTCCATTATGGCAGTTCTAGGGGGGAGGAGAGGGGCGGGTTGCATGGGTAGGTGGCCTTGGCGCTGGAGGAAGATGAGGAGGCAGTGGAGAACAATTGCGGGGCAGAGCAGGGATGAGCTAGCGAACAGGGGGTTTGGCAGGTTGGGCAGTCGAATAGAGGAGGGGGTGGGGTTTTGGGGAGACGAGTCGTCATGCGGGTTATTGGTTTCGGGTAATGGGTTGGTAGGTAGGTGGGATTTGACCCGATAAATGGGGAGATTGTGTTTGGAGTTATAACAAAACGAGATATATGGCCATATCGATAACAACTACGGCAGCGGAATTGATTTTTGCAATTAGCACGGAGATGGTCAGGTAATAAACATTTTCCACATAAGGATAAATGCTGAGAAATATGATGATAAGGATTGGTGGTGGTGGGGGGTGTTGGGCGATGTGGTTGGGCTGTCCATGGGTTGAAAGTGTTTCTTGGGTCGTGATCTGCATAGGGATGTTGCTGTTGTGGGCTTGGTTGGTGGGTTGATGGGCCAGGTTAGGAGAGATAGGGATAGAATTTTGAAACGTAACCATCACGCCCGAATTTGGCTCGTGATCCGAGATGGGAGCGGGATTGTTGGCGATGGATGGGGTATGGCACGTCGGCGGCGTAGGATTTGGACGGCGGCCAATTTGAACGGAATTTGCACCGGTGAGCATACGTCGAGGTGATCTGGTGATCGTGGTCCATTCATGATCAATCTCGTATAGCCATGAGTTGTATTCTCTGATCCAAGCAGGGCCACCAAAACCCCATAGGTGGAAATAACAAGAGTAACTAGGACATCTAAAAGATCTAAGTTGGTAGATCATAAATCCAACCGCCTTAGAGATCACAGAAAATTTATAAACTTGCCCACGTAGATGGTAGACATGAAGGTCAGATGGTGATCCACCAACGCATGCCTCAAGCGCAAGGTTAACATGTACAACATTAAGGGGAAAGGTGGAGTGGCCAAAGGAGACAACAAGATGAAAAGCATCACTAGGATCAAGGCAATGAACAGGAGTAGAGAACCTTGCTCTGACCTTGTTGGCGAATCCCACACCCGGAGAGAGATCCAGGAGGGGAGGAACCATCTTGGCAGGGGAGGATCACAAGGAGGGAGAGCCATGGATCGCTGGTGGAGTTGCCCTTGGAGTCACCAGGGAGGGGAGGGGGGGTGGGAGAGCCATGTTGGAGGAAAGAAATTTATTATTGCCTCTAGGGTACATTTCCTTCAGTCTCCCACTTGCACTAGTGTGACGCCCCAAGACCGATGCTCGAGAAGACTTCCATATGTTCCGGGTTTTCGCCGTGTGTTCCATTTTGTCTGCCCTTTTATTTTTGCATTGCATCATGTCATCAAGCCATCATATCATTAATTGTTGCAACTCAACTAAATAAATTGCATGGATCTTCGATCCATTTAAATCGAGGGAATTCACATGGTGATTCTCTTTATAACATATGCTCCCGGTAGTAGGGAGCTATATTAAAATATTTCTTTAACTTGAAATTCACCATAACACACTTGCAAAAATCCCAATGCTGTAGTTATCACAACTCTTGGCCTCTATCTTTGCTATATATCTTTTCTCTATTTTCCAGAGCTCCACCAAGTATCCGAACATTTTTGGACCTTCTATCACCCACTTCCCATTCAAATCATTTGAATTTAAATCAAATGAGTTTGAATTTAAATCTTTCTATCATGGCCTTTTCTATTTTCTTGAAACTAGCATATTTTTGCGAGTCCAGAAAAATATTCCGCATGCCCAAATCCTTCCTCTAATCCTTTCTTTCCTTTCCTTTCTTTCTTTGCGGTTTTCTGATTTCTAGAAGGTTTTTTTTAAGACTTAAGGGAGAAGAGAGACCCAGGCCTCTCTAGGGCCCATCCACTTCCGGCCCAAACCTCCCCTAGTCCAGCCGCCGACCTCCCTAGGCGCAGCCTTTCCTCTCCCTGGGCCGGCCTCCCTAAGGCCCAGTAAAGCTCCCCCCGCAACCCTAGCCTCGCTCAGCCTCTCTCCCTCTCCCGATCCCCTCTCCCTCCGCCGCCAGAGAGCATCGGCTCGTCCCTGTTTTTCCTCTCGATCCCGCTCGTCCCCATCTCCCTCTCGTTCCCTTGCTGCTCTGCTCTACGCCCACAGACCGCCTGCCCTCTTCCTCTCACGTCTCCCTCCTCTCACTTCATCCCTCACCTTCTCAGCGCGCCCAGGGGGCGGATCCCAATCCCCATGGCCATGAACCCTCGCCGCCGCGCGTCCCATGCCACTACCGTCGCCCGTGACGGCCCTTCCCCGAGCGTGCTGCCTTCCTCGCCCTCGCTGCCTGCCCACGGGTAACGCGGCCTGAGGCCGGCGACTAGCGCCGCCGTGGCCGTCCGTCTACTTCCTCCTTCCTCCACCTCGGGAAGCCGCCGCCGCGCCAAGTCCCTATGCTCGCCCCCTGCTTCTCCTCTCGTGCCGCAGCTCCGTCCGCGAGCTCGTGGAACCATGGCCGCCACAGGAGCCTCGCGCCCGACCCCCTCGCTGGGGCCATGGTTGCTCGTGACCCCACCTTCATGCACCTCCATTCACCACCTACCGCTGCTCCACCTCGATCGAGCTCCATCCCCTGCTGTCACTGGATCGCCAAGAAGCAGCCCCGACACCGTCGGCCCTCCCTCCTTCAATGTTTGAGCCTTCATGACCGAGGCCTTCGTCATCTCCTGTGATGCGCTGTGTGCGACCGTGATAGCCACATGGTCGCCACCTCGGCAGCCCCCTGTTGCTGGTTCGCGCGCCTTCGCTGTCGGTCGCATGGACGCCAAGACCCGCAACTCTCTGTACTAGACAGCAAGACCAAGTCCCGCACAGACCTGAGCGTCCCTGGGTTTCGCCAAGTTCCATCACGGATGACCGTTTGGATACACCAAGACCCGGACCATCAAGTACCACGACGTCCGTCGATCGCCAAGTACCCCTATGGATACGCAAGTCCCTCGAAGGTCCACCGATGCCTAGAACGACTACAAGACTGGAACGAAGTACCACGATGACCGTTGACATGTACCACTACACCGCACCGAAACGTCAAGACCGTCCCGGATATTGCCAAGTACCACTTCGGTTTCGGAACGCAACGAGTACCACGACTACCCTCGAGGACATTGGTTCCATCAAGTTCGACTACCACGTGTGTACAACTACCGCCGCCGTGATTTTCGACAAGACGTCGTGTGCCTCTATTTCTACTACCATCCCGGTGATCACAGATGAATGATAGCACGACTACTTCCACTACGGCATGAGTACAACTACTACCTCTATGAACGTGGCGAGACGGTCTACTTCCGCTAAGAACTTGATCCGTTCCAAAAATTCTCACCTCAAAGGTATAACCCCGAGACAATGCCCGTGAACGAATGAGTGCATGTTGGATGAGATGCACCCTTTGTCTGCACCGTGTCCGTATTGTCACTTGTTTTCCATGCCACTAACTCGTGGGACACCCGGAATCCGGGAGTGCCCCACCATCTTTTGCACACATCCGCACACTTCTCCTTTGCATCGGTATCTCAATCGAGTTACCGGAACCGGAACACTGCCGTGGCACCGTTTTCGTTATCATTGCTGTGGCACCCCTTTTCCTTCCACCACGGTGACAAATGCTTTATAATGCTCTTGTCAATTGCAATAAACTTGAACATGGCATCTGCATCATGATAACAACATTTATAATGGTTTCAATTGTTGTTCACTATTGCTAAATGCATATGGGGATTTACCGGAATTGTTGTTCGTTGTTCCAGCCTCATTTAAACTTTCCTATGCTTCACCTCTTGCCATGTTTAACAACATTTAATATTGTTGGGTACATAACCGAGAGAGAACTAAATAAGTCATGTGGTGTTTCGTCAATATGCAACTCGTTGCATATTGAGCTCCACTTAATTTGTAGTTTTGTTTGTGCACTTTGCCATGCCATGCTTCATTAAACCGGACATGCATCATACTTGGTTGTGCATCATGCCATGTTGATGTGATGGTTGTTTACTATGTTGTGTGCTTCTTTCCGGTGTTGCTTCTTCGGGTTGATTCCGGTAACGTCGTGATTGTGAGGACCCGTTCGACTATGTCCGTTTGTCTTCTTCATGGACTCGTTCTTCTTCCTTGCGGGATTTCATGCAAGATGATCATACCCTCGAAATAACTTCTATCTTTGCTTGCTAGATGCTCGCTCTTTTGCTATGCCTATGCTGCGATACCTACCACTTGCTTATCATGCCTCCATATTGTTGAACCAAGCCTCTAACCCACCTTGTCCTAGCAAACCGTTGTTTGGCTGTGTTACCGCTTTGCTCAGCCCCTCTTATAGCGTTGTTAGTTGCAGGTGAAGATTGAAGTTTGTTCCTTGTTGGAACATGGAGATGTTGTTCCTTGTTGGGACATGTTTACTTGTTGGGATATCACAATATCTCTTATTTAATTAATGCATCTATATACTTGGTAAAGGGTGGAAGGCTCGGCCTTATGCCTGGTGTTTTGTTCCACTCTTGCCGCCCTAGTTTCCGTCATATCGGTGTTATGTTCCCGGATTTTGCGTTCCTTACGCGGTTGGGTTATAATGGGAACCCCTTGACAGTTCGCCTTGAATAAAACTCCTCCAGCAATGCCCAACATTGGTTTTACCATTCGCCACCTAGCCTTTTATTTCCCTTGGGTTCTGCAGACTCAAGGGTCATCTTTATTTAACCCCCCCCCCCCCCCCGGCTAGTGCTCCTCTGAGTGTTGGTCCGACTGAGTAGACTGCAGGGCCACCTCGGGGCAACTTGAGGGTTGGTTTTACTCGTAGGATGTCTCATCTGAGTGTGCCCTGAGAACGAGATATGTGCGGCTCCTATCGGGATTTGTCGGCACATTCGGGCGGTGTTGCTGGACTTGTTTTTACCATTGTTGAGGACGTCTTGTAACCTGTATGCCGAGCCTGATCGGATTGTCTTGGGAGAAGGAATATCCTTCGTTGACCGTGAGAGCTTGTGATGGGCTAAGTTGGGACACCCCTGCAGGGTTTTGAACTTTCGAAAGCCGTGCCCGCGGTTATGGACAGATGGGAATTTGTCAATGTCCTGTTGTAGAAAACCTGAAGTTGACCTTAATTAAAATACATCAACCGCGTGTGTTACCGCGATGGTCTCTTCTCGGTGGGGTCCGGGAAGTGAACACGGTGTTGGAGTAATGCTTGACGTAGGTTGTTCTAGGATCAGTTCTTGATCATAGTTTTATTGACCGTGCCTTGCCTTCTCTTCTCGCTCTCATTTGCGTATGTTAGCCACCAAACATGCTAGTCGCTTGCTGCAGCTCCACCTCATACCTTTTACCTTACCCATAAGCTTAAATAGTCTTGATCGCGAGGGTGTAAGATTGCTGAGTCCCCCTGACTCACAGATACTTCCAGAACTAGTTTGCAGGTGCCGATGTTACCGAGCAGGTGACGCAACCAAGATCAAGGAGGAGCTCGATGAAGATCTTATCCTTTATGTTGTTCCGTTTCCAGTTGATCAGTAGTGGAGCCCAGTCGGGTCGATCGGGGATCTATGTAGCTTTTGGGGTAGTCTTCTTTTATTTTGGTTCCGTAGTCGGACCTTGATTGTATTTGGATGTTGTAATGTTGTATTCATGTATTTGTGTGAAGTGGCGATTGTAAGACAACTATGTATCTTTTCCCCTATTGTATTACATGGGTTGTTTGCGAAGATTACCTCACTTGCGACATTGCTTTCAATGCGGTTATGCCTCTAAGTCGTGCTTCGACACGTGGGAGATATAGCCGCATCAAGGGCGTTACAACTAGAGTCAATAATCTAGTTCACATCTTTATGTGATTAGTTCACATCTCCATGTGACTAATACCCAAAGGGTTTACTAGAGTCAATAATCTAGTTCACATCGCTATGTGATTAATACCCAAAGAGTGATCATGTTTTGCTTGTGAGAGAAGTTTAGTCTATGGGTCTGCAACATTCAGATCCGTATGTATTTCGCAAATTTCTATGTCTACAATGCTCTGCACGGAGCTACTCTAGCTAATTGCTCCCACTTTAAATATGTGTCCAGATTGATACTTAGAGTCATCTAGATCAATGTAAAAAGCTTGCATCGACGTAACTCTTTGCGACGAACTCTTTTATCACCTCCATAACCGAGAAATATTTCCTTAGTCCTCTAAGGATAATTTTAACCGCTGTCCACTGATCTGCTCCTAGATCACTATTGTACTCCCTTGCCAGAAAAATGCTAAGGTATACAATAGGACTGGTAAACAGCATAGCATACTTTATATAACCTATGACTGAGGCATAGGGAATGACTTTTCATTCTCTTTCTATTTTCTGCCATGGTCGGGTTTTGAGTCTTTACTCAACTTCACACCTTGCATCATAGGCAAGAACTCCTTCGACCGTTCCATTTTGAACTACTTCAAAATCTTGTCAAGGTATGTACTCATTGTAAAAACTTATCAAGCGTCTTGAGCTATCTCTATAGATCTTGATGCTCAATGTGTAAGCAGCTTCATCGAGGTCTTTCTTTGAAAAACTCTTTTCAAACACTCCTTTATGCTTTCCAGAAAATTCTACATTATTTCTGATCAACAATATGTCATTCACATATACTTATCAGAAATGATATAGTGCTCCCACTCACTTTCTTGTAAATACATGCTTCACCGCAAGTCTGTATAAAACCATATGCTTTGATCACTTTATCAAAGCATATATTCCAACTCCGAGATGCTTGCACCAGTCCATAGATGGATCACTGGAGCTTGCTCACTTTGTTAGCACCTTTGGATCGACAAAACCTTCTGGTTGCATCATATACAACTCTTCTTTTAAGAAATCCATGAAGGAATACAGTTTTGACATCCATTTCCAGATTTCATAAAATGCGGCAACCACTAACATGATCCGAGAAGACTTTTAAGCATCGATATGAGTGAGAAAATCTCATCGTAGTCAACACATTGAACTTGTCAAAAACATTTTGCGATAATTTGAGCTTTGTAGATAGTAACACTACTATCAGCGTCCGTCTTCCTCTTGAAGATCCATTTATTCTTAATGACTCACCGATCATCGAGCAAGTCAATCAAAGTCCATACTTTGTTCTCATATATGGATCCCATCTCAGATTTCATAGCCTCAAGCCATTTTGCGGAATCTGGGCTCATCATCGCTTCCTCATAGTTCATAGGTTCGTCATAGTCAAGTAACATGACATCCAAAACAGGATTGTCGTACCACTCTGGTGCGGACCATACTCTGGTTGTCCTACGAGGTTCGGTATTAACTTGATCTGAAGTTTCATGATCATCATCATTAGCTTCCTCACTAATTGGTGTAGAGATCACTAGAACTGATTTCTGCGATGAACTACTTTCCAATTCGGGAGAAGGTACAATTATCAAGTTCTACATTCCTCCCACTCACTTCTTTCGAGAGAAACTTCTTCTCTAGAAAGGATCCACTTTTAGCAACAAAATATCTTGCCTTCGGATATGTGATAGAAGGTGTACCCAACAGTTTATTTTGGGTATCCTATGAAGACGCACTACTCCGATTTGGGTTCGAGCTTATCAGTTTGAAACTTTTTCACATAAGCATTGATACGTCTCCAACGTATCTATAATTTTTGATTGTTCCATGCTATTATATTATCTATTTTGGATGTTTATGGCCTTTATTATACACTTTTATATTAGTTTTGGGACTAACCTATTAACCAGAGGCCCAGCCCAAATTGTTGTTTTCTTGCCTATTTCAGTGTGTCAAAGAAAGGTAATATCAAACGGAGTCCAAACGGAATGAAACCTTCGGGAGAGTTATTTTTGGAATGGAAGCAATCCAGGAGACTTGGAGTAGACGTCAGGGAAGCTTCGAGGTGGCCACGAGGCAGGGAGGCACGCCTGCCCCCTAGGTGCGCCGCCCACCCTCGTGGGCCTCTCGTGGCTCCCTTGGCTGACTTCTTTCGCCTATATATGTCAATATACCCTAAAAACATCGGGGAACAGAATAGATCGGGAGTTCCGCCGCCAGAAGCTTCCGTAGCCACCGAAAACTAATCTAGACCCGTTCCGGCACCCTGCCGGAGGGGGGAATCCCTCTCTGGTGGCCATCTTCATCATCCCGACGCTCTTCATGATGAGGAGGGAGTAGTTCACCCTCGGGGCTGAGGGTATGTACCAATAGCTATGTGTTTGATCTCGCTCGCTCTCTCTCTCTCTCTCTCGTGTTCTTGAGTCAACACGATCTTGATGTATCGCGAGCTTTGCTATTATAGTTGGATCTTATGATGTTTCTCCCCCTCTACTCTCTTGTGATGAATTGAGTTTTCCCTTTGAAGTCATCTTATCGGATTGAGTCGTTAAGGATTTGAGAACACTTGATGTATGTCTTGCATGTGCTTATCTGTGGTGACAATGGGATATCACGTTATCCACTTGATGTATGTTTTGGTGATCAACTTGCGAGTTTCGTGACCTCGTGAACTTATGCATAGGGGTTGGCACACGTTTTCATCTTGACTCTCCGGTAGAAACTTTGGGGCACTCTTTGAATTTCTTTGTGTTGGCTGAATAGATGAATCTGAGATTGTGTGATGCATATCATATAATCATACCCATGGATACTTGAGGTGACATTGGAGTATCTAGGTGACATTAGGGTTTTAGTTGATTTTTGTCTTAAGGTGTTATTCTAGTACGAACTCTATGATAGATTGAACAGAAAGAATAGCTTCGTGTTATTTTACTACGGACTCTTGAATAGATCGATTAGAAAGGATAACTTTGAGGTTGTTTCGTACCCTACCATAATCTCTTCGTTTGTTATCCGCTATTAGTGACTTTGGAGTGACTCTTTGTTGCATGTTGAGGGATAGTTATATGATCCAATTATGTTATTACTGTTGAGAGAACTTGCACTAGTGAAAGTATGAACCCTAGGCCTTGTTTCCTAGCATTGCAATACCGTTTACGCTCACTTTTATCATTAGTTACCTTGCTGTTTTTATATTTTCATATTACAAATACCCATATCTACCATCCATATTGCACTTGTATCACCATCTCTTCGCCGAACTAGTGCACCTATACAATTTACCATTGTATTGGGTGTGTTGGGGACACAAGAGACTCTTTGTTATTTGGTTGCAGGGTTGCTTGAGAGAGACCATCTTCATCCTATGCCTCCCACGGATTGATAAACCTTAGGTCATCCACTTGAGGGAAATTTGCTACTGTCCTACAAACCTCTGCACTTGGAGGCCCAACAACGTCTACAAGAAAGAAGGTTGTGTAGTAGACATCAAGCATCGTAACCCAAAACTTTAAGAAATGACAGCTTTGGTTTCTTGCCAAACCATAGTTCATACGATGTCATCTCAAGGGGTTTAGATGGTGCCCTATTTAACGTGAATGCAACTGTCTCTAATGCATAACCCCAAAATGATAGCGGTAAATCAGTAAGAGACGTCATAGATCGTACCATATCTAGTAAAATACGATTACGACTTTCGGGCACACCATTACGCTATGGTGTTCTAGGTGGCGTCAGTTGCGAAACTATTCCGCATTGTTTCAAATGTAGACCAAACTCGTAACTCAAATATTCTCCTCCACGATCAGATCGTAGAAACTTTATTTTCTTGTTACGATGACTTTCCACTTCACTCTAAAATTCTTTGAACTTTTCAAATGTTTCAGACTTATGTTTCATCAAGTAGATATACCCATATCTTCTCAAATCATTTGTGAAGGTCAGAAAATAACGATACCCGCCGCGAGTCTCAACACTCATCAGACTTCATACATCAGTATGTATTATTTCCAATAAGTCAGTTGCTCGCTCCATTGTTCCGGAAAACGGAGTCTTTAGTCATCTTTGTTGGGAACGTAGTAATTTCGAATATTTTCCTACGCACACGCAAGATCATGGTGATGCATAGCAACGAGAGGGGAGAGTGTTGTCTACGTACCAACGCAGACCGACTGCGGAAGCGATCACACAACGTAGAGGAAGTAGTCGTACGTCTTCCCGATCTGACCGATCCAAGCACCGTTACTCCGGCACCTCCGAGTTCTTAGCACACGTTCAGCTCGATGACGATCCTCGGGCTCCGATCCAGCAAAGCATCAAGGAAGAGTTCCGTCAGCACGACGGCGTGGTGACGATCTTGATGTACTACCGTCGCAGGGCTTCGCCTAAGCTCTACAACGATATGACCGAGGTGGAATTTGGTGGCAGGGGGCACCGCACACGGCTAAGGAACGATCAACAATGATCAACTTGTGTGTCTATGGGGTGCCCCCTGCCCCCGTATATAAAGGATCAGGGGGAAGGGTTCGGCCGGCCAAGGGAGAGGCGCGCAGGAGGAGTCCTACTCCTACCGGGAGTAGGACTCCCCCCCCCCCCCCAATCCTATTCCTAATAGGATTCCCCAAAGGGGAAGAGAAGAGAGAGGTGGCCGGCCCCTCTCCTAGTCCTAATAGGACTAGGGAGAGGGGGGGAGGCGCAGCCCTATGTGGGCTGCCCTCTCACCTTTCCACTAAGGCCCATGTAGGCCCATTAGCCTCCCGGGGGGTTCCGGTAACCCTCCCGGTATTCCGGTAAAATCCCGATTTCACCCGGAACACTTCCGATGTCCAAACATAGCCTTCCAATATATCAATCTTTACGTCTCGACCATTTCGAGACTCCTCGTCATGTCCGTGATCACATCCGGGACTCCGAACAACCTTCGGTACATCAAAATGCATAAACTCATAATAATTGTCATCGTAATGTTAAGCGTGCGGACCCTACGGTTCGAGAACAATGTAGACATGACCGAGACACATCTCCGGTCAATAACCAATAGCGGGACCTGGATGCCCATATTGGTTCCTACATATTCTACGAAGATCTTTATCGGTCAGACCGCATAACAACATACGTTGTTCCCTTTGTCATCGGTATGTTACTTGCCCAAGATTCGATCGTCGGTATCCAATACCTAGTTCAATCTTGTTACTGGCAAGTCTCTTTACTCGTTCCGTAATACATCATCTCATAACTAACATCTTTAGTTATTATGCTTGCAAGGCTTATGTGATGTGTATTACCGAGAGGGCCCAGAGATACCTCTCCGACACTCGGAGTGACAAACCCTAATCTCGAAATACGCCAACCCAACATCTACCATTGGAGACACCTGTAGTACTCCTTTATAATCACCCAGTTACGTTGTGATGTTTGGTAGTACCCAAAGTGTTCCTCCAGTAAACGGGAGTTGCATAATCTCATAGTTATAGGAACATGTATAAGTCATGAAGAAAGCAATAGCAACATACTAAACGATCGGGTGCTAAGCTAATGGAATGGGTCATGTCAATCAGATCATTCAACTAATGATGTGACCTTGTTAATCAAATAACAACTCTTTGTTCATGGTTAGGAAACATAACCATCTTTGATTAACGAGCTAGTCAAGTAGAGGCATACTAGTGACACTCTGTTTGTCTATGTATTCACACATGTATTATGTTTCCGGTTTAATACAATTCTAGCATGAATAATAAACATTTATCATGATATAAGGAAATAAATAATAACTTTATTATTGCCTCTAGGGCATATTTCCTTCAATCTTGCCTATGAGGCATGGTTCGCAAGCATCAACTGATTCGTAATCAAGTGATTCCAAAAGCCCATCATCATGGATTTTCTTCATGCGCTTTACACCAATATGACCTAAACGGCAGTGCCACAAATAAGTTGCACTATCATTATTAACTTTGCATCTTTTGGCTTCAATATTATGTATATGTGTATCACTACGATCGAGATTCAATAAACCATTTATATTGAGTGTATGACCATAGACAGTTTTATTCATGTAAATAGAATAACAATTATTCTTTGACTTAAATGAATAGTTGTATTGCAATAAACATGATCAAATCATATTCATGCTCAACGCAAACACCAAATAACATTTATTTAGGTTTAACACTAATCTCAAAAGTATAGGGAGTGTGCGATGATGATCATATCAATCTTGGAACCACTTCCAACACACATCGTCACTTCACCCTTAACGAGTCTATGTTCATGCTGCAACTCCCGTTTCGAGTTACTACTCTTTAGTGACTGAACCAGTATCAAAATACCGAGGGGTTTCTATGAACACTAGTAAAGTACACATCAATAACATGTATATCAGATATACCTTTGTTCACTTTGCCATCCTTCTTATCCACCAAGTATCTAGGGCAGTTCCACTTCTAGTGACCATTTCCTTTGCAGTAGAAGCACTCAGTTTCAGGCTTGCTTCTAGCTTTAGGCTTCTTCATGGGAGTGGCAACTTGCTTGCCATTCTTCTTGAAATCCCCTTTCTTTCCCTTGCCCTTTTACTTGAAACTAGTTGTCTTGTCAACCATCAACACTTGATGTTTTTATTGATTTCTACCTTCGTCGATTTTAGCATCACAAATAGCTTGGGAATCATTTTCGTTATCCCTTGCATATTTATAGTTCATCATGAAGTTCTAGTAACTTGGTGATAGTGACTAGAGAACTCTATCAAACACTGTCGTATCTGGAAGATTAACTCCCACTTGATTCAAGTGATTGTAGTACTCAGACATTCTAAGCACATGCTCACTAGCTGAGCTATTCTCCTCCATATTGTAGGCAAAGTACTTGTCAGAGGTCTCATACCTCTCGACTCGAGCATGAGTTTGGAATACCAATTTCAGCTCTTGGAACATCTTATATGCTCCGTGGCGTTCAAAACATTTTTGAAGTCCCGGTTCTAAGCCGTAAATCATGGTGCACTAAACTATCAAGTATTCATCATACCGAGCTTTGTCAAATGTTCATAACGTGTGCATATGCTCCTGCAATAGGTCTGTCACCTAGTGGTGCATCAGCGACATAATTTTTCTGTGCAGCAATGAGGATAATCCTCAGATCATGAATCCAATCTGCATCATTGCTACTGACATCTTTCAACTTAGTTTTTCTCTAGGAACATATCAAAAATAAACGGGGAGCTACATCGCGAGCTATTGATCTACACCATAGATATGCAAATACTGTCAGGACTAAGTTCATGATAAATTTAAGTTCAATTAATCATATTACTTACAGTCTCGCGTAAGCGTACGCTAATGTCGGTCTGAGCCGCTTCATCCAACAATGCCGTTGAATCAAGAATCAGCTAGTGATGGCAAGCAATATGTACATACCCATGCCGACAACTCATTTGTGTTCTACTCGTGCATATGACATCTATGCATAAACCTGGCTCGGATGCCACTATTGGGGAACGCAGTAATTTCAAAAAAATTCCTACACACACGCAAGATATGATGATGCATAGCAACGAGAGGGAAGAGTATCATCCACGTACACTCGTAGACCATAAGCGGAAGCGTTATGAGGACGCGGTTGACGTAGTCGAACGTCTTCACGACCCGACCGATCAAAGTACCGAACGTACGACACCTCCGACTTCAGAACACGTTCAGCTTGATGACGTCCCACGAACTCCGATCCAGCAGAGCTTCACGGGAGAGTTCCGTCAGCACGACGGTGTGATGACGGTGATGATGTTGCTACTGACGCAGGGCTTCGCCTAAGCACCACTATGATATGATCGAGGTGGATTATGGTGGAGGGGGCACCGCACATGGCTAAGGGATCAATGATCAACTTGTGTGTCTATGGGGTGCCCCTGGCCACGTATATAAAGGAGTGGAGGAGGGGGAGGGACGGCCGTCCTATGAATCGCCTTGGGGAGTCCTACTCCCACCGGGAGTAGGATTCCCCCCTTCAGTGTAGTAGGAGTAGTAGAGAAGGAAAGGGAAAAGAGAAGAGAAGGAAAGAGGGCGTGTAGCCCCTCCCCCTGGTCCAATTCGGACTAAGCCTTGGGCGGGGGGCACGCAGCCTCCCCTCTCTGTTTTGCCTAAAGCCCAATAAGGCCCATATACTCCCCCGACGAATTCCTGTAACTCTCCCGTACTCCGAAAAATACCAGAATCACTTGGAACCTTTCCGATGTCCGAATATAGTCGTCCAATATATCGATCTTTACGTCTCGACCATTTCGAGACTCCTCGTCATGTCCCCGATCTCATCTGGGACTCTGAACTACCTTCGTTACATCAAAACACAAAAACTCATATTACCGATCGTCACCAAGCGTTAAGCGTGCGGACCCTGCGGGTTCGAGAACTATGAAGACATGACCGAGACATGTCTCCAGTCAATAACCAATATCGGAACCTGGATGTTCATATTGGCTCCTACATATTCTACGAAGATCTTTATCAGTCAAACCGCATAACAACATACGTTGTTCCCTTTGTCATCGGTATGTTACTTGCCCAAGATTCGATCGTCGGTATCTCAATACCTAATTCAATCTCGTTACCGGCAAGTCTCTTTACTCTTTTCCGTAATGCATTATCCCGCAACTAACTCATTAGTTGCATTTCTTGCAAGGCTTATAGTGATGTGCATTACCAAGAGGGCCCAGAGATACCTCTCCGACAATCGGAGTGACAAATCCTAATCTTGATCTATGCCAACTCAACAAGTACCATTGGAGACACCTGTAGAGCACCGTTATAATCACCCAGTTACGTTGTGACGTTTGGTAGCACACAAAGTGTTCCTCCGGTAATCGGGAGTTGCATAATCTCATAGTCATAGGAACATGTATAAGTCATGAAGAAAGCAATAGCAGTAAACTAAAACGATCAAGTGCTAAGCTAACGGAATGGGTCAATTCAATCACATCATTCTCCTAATGATGTGATCCCGTTTATCAAATGACATCTCATGTCTATGGTTAGGAAACATAGCCATCTTTGATTAATGAGCTAGTCAAGTAGAGGGATACTAGTGACACTCTGTTTGTCTATGTATTCACACATGTATTATGTTTCCGGTTAATACAATTCTAGCATGAATAATAAACATTTATCATGATATAAGGAAATAAATAATAATTTTATTATTGCCTCTAGGGCATATTTCCTTCAGTTGGATCATATGGTGTTTTCCCCTCTCTATCTTGTTGTGATGAATTGAGTTTTCCCTTTGAGATTTCGTTATTATCAGATTGAATACTTTTATGGATTTGAGAGCACTTGATGTATGTCTTGCTATGAATACCCATGGTGAAAATGGGGTATCATATTGATTCACTTGATATATGTTTTGGCACTCAATTTGCGGATTCCTGACATGACATTGGGGTAATCTATGCATCGGGGTTGATGCATGTTTTAGTCCTTGTTTCTCTAGTAGAAATCTTGGGGCACTCTTTAAGGTTCTTTGTGTTGGATTGAGTAATATGAATCTGAAATTGTTTGATGCTTATCGTATAATCAACTCACGGATATTCATGGTGACATTGGAGTATCTAGGTGACACTAGAGCTGGTTGATGTGTATCATATGGTGTTATTTTAGTAAGAACTCTTAGATAGATCGATCGGAAAGGATAACTTGGTGTTATTTTAGTACGAACTCTTGGATAGACCGATCGAAAAGGATAACTTTGAGGTTGTTCCGTACCCTATAAACAATTTCTTCTTATGTTCTCCGCTAGATAGAAACTTTTGAGTGATTCTTAATCGCACATTGAGCGATGATTATATGATCCAACTATATTAGCATTGTTGAGAGATTACACTAGAGAAAGTACGGACCCTAGGTCTTGTTTCTAAGCATTGCAATACCATTTGTGCTCACTTTTGTTACTTGCTACCTTGCTTTCTTTATTGTTTCTATTACAAAAATCAATATCTACTATCATGACTACACTTGTATCACCATGTCTTCGCCGAACTAGTGCATCTATACAAATTACCATTGTATTTGCTGTGTTAGGGACACAAGAAACTCTTTGTTATTTGGTTGCAGGGTTGTTTGAAAGAGACCATCTTCATCCTACGCCTTCCACGGATTGATAAACCCTAGGGCATCCACTTGAGGAAAAATTCATTGTCCTACAAAACTCTGCGCTTGGAGGCCCAACATGAGTCTACAAGAATAAAGTTGCGTAGTAGACATCACAACGCGTGGAAATAGTAGCTATTTATTGCTACAGGTACACCGAGTCGATCCGATAGCGCAGGTCACCCGGGAGCTTGATCGGACGGCTTGAAACGCATCAAGCAAACTGATTCGATGGCTAGAATGTCTAATTGTTGTGAGAGCTATGTTTTCCCCTAGGTTCTTGTTTCTTGATGCATAAGGGAGCTCCTATACATGCGGCGCCCGTTGGCGCCCCTGGCGCTCGAAGATGACGCGAGTGGGCCGGCCCAATAACCTTTTCGAAGGGAATGTGAGTCAGAAAAAATGACATCGAAAGGTATCAAAACACGGAGTTGCTAGGATTCGAACCTAGCATCACAATGTTGCGAGCCAACCGCACTAACCATTAGACTGAAGCAACATTACCCTATAAAAACTTTCTTCTTATGTTCTCCGCTAGATAGAAATTTTGGAGTGATTCTTAATCGCACATTGAGCGATGATTATATGATCCAACTATATTAGCATTGTTGAGAGATTGCACTAGAGAAACTACGAACCCTAGGCCTTGTTTCTAAGCATTGGAATACTGTTTGTGCTCACTTTTGTTACCTGCTACCTTGATTTCTTTATTGTTTCTATTACAAAAATCAATATCCACTATCATTACTACACTTGTATCACCACATCTTCGCCGAACTAATACACCTATACAAATTACCATTGTATTTGCTGTGTTAGGGACCCAAGAAACTCTTTGTTATTTGGTTGTAGGATTGTTTGAAAGAGACCATCTTCATCCTACGCCTTCCACGGATTGATAAACCCTAGGACATCCACTTGAGGAAAAAAAATGTCATTGTCCTACAAAACTCTGCGCTTGGAGGCCCAACACGAGTCTATAAGAATAAAGTTGCGTAGTAGACATCACAACGCGTGGAAATAGTAGCTACTTATTGCTACAGGTACACTGAGTTGATCCGACAGCGCAGGTCATCCGGGAGCTTGATCGAACGGCTTGAAACGCATCAAGCAAACCGATTCGACGGCTAGAATGTCTAATCGTTATGAGAGCTCTGTTTTCCCCTAGGTTCTTATTTCTTGATGCATAAGGGAGCTCCTATACGTGCGGCGCCCGTTGGCGCCCCTAGCGCTCGAAGAGGACGCGAGTGGGCCGACCCAATAACCTTTTCGAAGGGAATGTGAGTCAGAAAAAATGACATCGAAAGGTATCAAAACACGGAATTGCTGCGATTCAAACCTAGCATCACAATGTTGCAAGCCAACCACACTAACGAGTAGACCGAAGCAACATTGTTGTTTACAACAAGAAAACAATTCTACTTAACCTTTTGATTTAGTGAAACATTACATATACCTAATATAAATTATCTGAAAAAAGAAAATATAAATTTGAAAACAATTTCATGGATTCTAAAATAAGTTCATAAAAATTTTTGAAAAAGATACATCGATTTTGAAAAAAGTTCATCGAGTTAAAAAAAAGTTTATCAAATTTGAAAAAAAGTTCATTGAATTCAAAAAAAGTATATCGGTTTGGCAAAAAGTTCAGTGACTTAAAAAAATTCATCAAGTTTTTCTAAAATGTTCACAAATTTTAAAAAAGTTCATCACTTTTGAAAAATTTCATGAATTTGAAAAAAAATCATCGATTATGAAAAAAGTTCATCAGATTTGAAAAAAGGTTCATCGATTTTGAAAAAAGTTCATCGATTTTGAAAAAAGTTCATCAAAATTGAAAAGGAATTCATCAAATCGAAAAAAATTCATCAAAAAAAGTTCGTTGATGTTAAAAAGAAGTCTCGATTTTGAATAAAAGATTAACCGAAGTTGAAAAAAGTTCACCGATTTTGAAAAAACTTAATCTAATTAGAATTAGTTTGTGTATGAAAATTAAGGAAAAATATGAAAGAAAGGAAACAAAAAAATAAGAATGAAAAACCGGTCCAGAAAAAACACACAACAAGAAAGAGAAAAAACCGCCTGGCAAAGTATAAAAGATGAAAAGAAAGCGAATTGCCACGACCTGGTGTCTTTCCTGGTTGGCGGCTGATGCGATTGGAACTTACACTGTCGCGGGTTCGAATCTCTCCAGCAAGCCAGAATAAAATGTGTGAGATGGGCCGGCCCAGCGCGGGAGCGCTGCAGGCGCCTGTTAGCAAAAAATGATATAACTCCCTGCAGCGTCAAATAGGGTTTGCTTATGCATAAGATTACCCTGTCTTAATCACTCTTGCTGTCTTGCATGCGTCGAGCGAGGTCGGAGGCTACAATGCCGGCAGCCATAACCGCGTGGCCCGCAAGGCGCAGTCCGCTGCAGCCCGGAGCTTCGGGCATGGCTGCATCCTCCTCCGCGCATACACGAGAGGCCGCGCTGGACCGTGCGTACACGAGGCCGCGTTGGACCGCGCATACACGAGACGCGCCCGCACCACGGCAGCGGCGGCGGAATGGCGCCCCCGGCGACCAGGCAGCCGATGTACAGGATCCTCTGCAAGGCCGGCGAGGAAAGCTTCAGCCTCGCCGCCAGGGACGGCAAGGTCTGTCTCGTCCGCAACGATCGCGACGACGACACGCAGGTAACACACATCTACACCTCCGCAAGATCGATCCAAGATCGGCTACGTGCTTCCATGATCCCGATCCAAAATAGTACATTAGTGAACTTGCCATCGGGATCTGAAAACTTGGCATTTCTGCCTTGTCCTTCTCTAATTGGAGAAAAGTAATAATCCTGTTTGGCTTTTGCTCAAGCAACTTTTCATGTATTGTTTCTTCTCTGATCATGTGGTTGATGGATTTGAATATGCACATATGATGCAGCACTGGATCAAGGACATGAAGTACAGCATAAGGGTGAAGGATGAGGAAGGCTACCCTGCCATGGCACTCGTCAACAAGGCCAGCGGAGAGGCTCTCAAGCACTCCCTCGGCCAATCTCACCCTGTAACTAACGTCCTTCCATCTAGCTTCTAATTTTTGCTATCTGATGCATGCGTGTACGGTAGATCTTACATGATTTTGGCATATTTAGACAAAACAGAGTATCTGCAAGCACACCACATACCACACATTCCAAATGCCCTACGAAGCACCGATACGGCGACACGGATACGGCGATACGAGTATGGCGATACGGGATACGGCAATTTTTAGAAACTTACGGCGATACGGCAAGTATATATAAATAATAATATATAAAATGACAATTAATAAAGACAAAACATGATAGAATGTGTGAGATGAGATCAAAATACTGCCCCACTGGTTGCCTGATTTCCTTCATGCATCTTTTCAAGTCCTAAAATGGTCATCTAGGTCCTCAACTTATCATGGTGTATGCAAAAAAGAAAATACATTATATAATATTATACTTTGTCAATTTGAGATAAGTAGACATGAAAAGTGAAAAATGTTAAACAAATTGGCTTGAGCTTGCCAAATGAATATATACTTCCTTGTTCCAAACTAGCAAGCAGTAGTGTATGATTGCACGATGTATTGCTCTTCGTGCACAGGTACGTATATATGATGTACAAAGGTGGGCCACAGACCTCAACTATACAAGGAACTAGGAGGCGGGCCCAATACACAATATGCACATAACACATATACTCAACACCCCCCCGCAGTCGAAGCGGCACCGTGGCTGACGCAAAGACTGGACCGGAACTCCTCAAATGACGCCGTAGGCAAGCCCTTGGTCATGATATCGGCAAATTGTTGGGAAGTAGGGACGTGCAAAACACGAATATGGCCAAGGGCCACCTGTTCCCGAACAAAATGAATATCCAACTCAATATGCTTGGCCGTCGATGATGCACCGGGTTAGCGGAGAGGTAGACCGCCGAGACGTTGTCACAGTAGACAACCGTGGCACGGTCAACAGGGTAAGAGAGCTCCTGAAGTAGCTGGCGAAGCCACGAACACTCGGCGACGGCGTTGGCCACCGCACGATACTCAGCCTCAGCACTGGAACGAGAGACCGTAGGCTGCCGCTTGGACGACCACGAGATGAGTGAGGGTCCAAGATAGACACAATAGCCCGAAGTGGAGCGACGAGTGTCAGGGCAGCCCGCCTAGTCTGCATCGGAGTAGGCGGTGAGGGCGGTGTCGGCGAAGGCGTGAAGCGTGACGCCAAGATCCATGGTGCCACAGATATAGCGGAGAATCCGCTTGACGGCAGCCCAATGAACGTCTCGAGGAGCATGCATATGAAGACACACCTGCTGCATGGCATACTGGATCTCCGGTCGAGTCAGAGTGAGGTACTGGAGAGCACCAACGATAGACCGATAGAAAGCAGCATCCGAAGCAGGAGAACCATCCGTGGCAGAAAGCTTGGCCTTCGTATCAACAGGCGTAGCGGCAGGCTTGCAGTTAAGCATGCCGGCTGTAGGAGGCGCCGCATGCGGGGGGCGCGCCTCGAAGCCAGGGGGCGCGCCAAGAGAGGCGCGCGAGCGCGAGAGGCGTCGAGGAGCCCGCGTCACCAGTGGCGGGAGGAACAGCCGGCGGTACCTAGTGAAACGGAAACACATGCTCATCAAAGTAAACGTGGCGGGAAGTGAACACACGGTGGGAGATGGGATCGTAGCACCAATATCCCTTGGAGTTGGAGGGGTAGCCGATGAAGATGCAAGCGACAGATCGAGGTGCAAGCTTGTGAGAAGCAGTGTCGACAATGTTGGGATAACAAAGGCACCCAAAAATACGCAAGTCGTCATAAGACGGGGGCGTACCAAAGAGAAGATGGTGAGGTGCATGATTCCACCGTGAGCGGCAGGGTCTAATGTTAAGAAGTGATGTAGTGGCGAGTGCGTCCAGCCAGAAATGAGGCGGCACGTTGGCATGAAACAGGAGCGTGCGAACACAGTCATTCAAAGTGCGAAGGACGCGTTCAGCTCGACCGTTCTGTTGTGAAGTGTACGGGCATGTGAGACGAAAAACTGTGCCGTGATGTGACAAAAAGGTGCGGAAAGCGAGGTTGTCGAACTCTTTTTCATTGTCCGTTTGAAGCGCAAGGATGGGACGCCCAAACTGCATGCGGACATAGGAGTAAAAGGCCGTCAAGGTAGAGAGTGCATCCGACTTTCTGCGCAAAGGAAAAGTCCACACATAATGAGAATAATCATCAAGAATGACTAGATAATATAAATAGCCCGGGTTACTGGGAACCGGAAAAGTCCACACATCGCTATGAATCAATTGAAAAGGAAAAGAAGCAATGGTGGTGGAATTATTAAACGGCAGGCGAACATGTTTGCCGACTCGACAGGCATGACAAGTGTGATCCTCGATCTTCTTGCAACTGAAACTGAAACTTCTAAGAATATAACGAAGTGTGACGGGATTGGGATGACCCAAATGAGCATGCCAGAGATCGATGCCAGCGGAGAGAGCAACCGGTGCGGTGGTGGTGGATGAAGGCGAGTGCACCGGATAGAGCTCGTCGGGGCTGTCACATCGATGAAATACCATCCTGGTTCAAGCGTCTTTGACACAAAAACCAAGCTCGTCAAATTCAACGGTAACAGGATTTTTACAAGTAAAACAACGAACGGAAATGATATTCTTAATAAGATGAGGTGACACAAGTATGTTAGACAAAGATAATGAAGTAGAAGTAGAAGGAAAAGAAGTGTGCCCAACATATGTGACAGGAACTGTGGTACCGTCACCGACAATGATGCGGCGGTCGGTGAAGACAGGAGTGAAGGAGGCAAGGTTACCAGGATGAGCAAACATGTGAGCCGTAGCACCGGTGTCCATGTACCAATCACCACCTCCAGTGTAGTTGTTCGGCGTAGGAGCAACATGTAGCCAGCACCGGGTCCCAGGGCGTCGCCGGCAGGGCCGGCGAGGGGGATGGAGACACCATGAGGAAGCCGTAGCCGCCACTCAATGGAGGCGGGGGGTACGCTTTATACAGCCCCGGCTGCAACTGCGGTACCGGGTAGGCCGGATAGCCCGCTGAAAAAACCTACGGGCCTGCTGACAGATGCTGCAGGTGCTAGGCGCCGTCTGGCTGCTGCCTAGCGAGCGAGTGCTAGCCTGCTGACGACCTCCACCAATATCCGAAATACTCGTACGCGGGCGAAGCCCCGTACGTAGGCGAAGACCCGTGCGTGAAAGTGAGCGGAGTCTCGTATGCCCCGCACGTAGGAGTTCCGTACGTGGGAATGGGCGCGTTGTAGGTGGTGGCCGTCCCGTATGACGGCGGAGCCGCGTCGTAGGGCACCGGCGACGGGACGGCAGAGGCGGCAGCGGACAGGCCTGATCGCTATTGCTGGTCCGACGACGGCGATTGGTATGGTTGGGCGGCAGCAATAGGAGGCTTTAATGACGCGGGTGGCGATCGCTGAAGGCAGTAGCGATGTGCGGCCGCGACGGAGCGGGCGACTTGTGTGATCGGGCGTGGGCGACGACGCGGGAGATGCAGCTGGCGCGGGTAGGGCGTCGCGCGACTGACGGCTGGCTACGCGGTTGGCGGCCGGCGGGATCGATCGGCAAGGCAGCGGCGCACGCGCTAGGGCTACGCGCTAGGCAGCTGGCGGCTATGCGCTAGGCATGATAACGGGATCGATCAAGCAACATGCATGCAACAGGCTTGGTGCAGCGCATTATTAAGAATATTATATAGAAAGATGGACTAGCTCGAGACCTTGACTTCAACCAATCAATTGAATCGATCGGGGCTTGCGGCAGCTGTTGGCTACGCGCGCGAGGCAGGATCGATTGGGGCTTGCGGCAGCTGGCGGCTACGCGTGCGAGGCAGGGAGATGCGGGAGCGGCGGCCGGCGTGGAGGGCGTGCGAACGACGGCGGCGGCGCCGCAGAGGAGACGCGCGGCGGTGGAAGTGAGAAAGAAACCTAAAAAACTAATATCATATATGGTTGCACGATGTATTGTTCTTCGTGCACAGGCATGTATATATGATATATAAAGATGGGTCACGGACCTTAACTATACAAGAAACAAAAAAGCGGATCCAATACACAATATGTACATAACACATATACTCAACAAGTAGCAATAGCAAATTAGCAAGCAGTAGCAAACTAGCAATACTAAAGCAAGCAGTAGTATCTGGTATGCACCTATGCTAAGCAGTAACATCAGCAAGCAGTAGGAACAAGGAAGTAGCAGTATAGCAATAATCTGCAAGAACTAACCAGCCAGCCAAGCATCGTCCACCCCGTTCGTAACAAGAACAGGGACCCAGAGTCGTTGAAGAAGAAAAAAACATGAATGGATCACGACTGGCGATGGTGCCGGAGAAGATTTGAGTCAACCGAGGCGGCGGCGTGGCGAGCCGAGGCAGCAGCGAGGCAATTCCAGGCGGTGCGGGCGAGCGACTCCAGTCCGTGGCGGCGGCCGGCGGGGAGGCTTGTACAGTGGCGACGGTACGTTCGTGCAAGCTCCTGTCGTACGAACAAACGACACAAGAGAGGAGAGCAGATGCGGGTTAGCCATGGGCCTTCTACTGGGCTGCCGTGTCCCTCCCCGTATCGTAGAGGATGCACAGGACTTATCCACGTTTTTTCTTTTCTTTTTAAATCAGAAAATAGGATACTTCGTCGATACCTATATCGGAGCCGTATCATGCGTAGCGCCGTATCGGCGACGTTCGGTACGCCGATACACAGGTTTCTGGCGTATCGGTGCTTCGTAGCAAATGCCCACTTTCTCTGCATTCATACTAGCAGCGATTCTGCACATGAAAAACAGAATGGGCAAAGCTTGAAAGAACAGAAGCGCTTTGAGCTTATTGGCAGTGTGACCTGTGGTGTTTCAGTGAATAATTACCACTAGGACTTAGTGATTTTTTTTGTCTAAAATGATACTATAAACTAGTCCAGCATGAGTGAAATTTCTCCCTGTTCTTGGGAATAATATTTTCCATAGTAGGTGTCATGTTCAGCAAACTGTAAATTATGTCAGTGTCAAAAAGTTAAATCTGCTACGGTGTTTCACATTGCCATACAAGACCATAACTATAACAATACTTCCACGTGTGGTCATGTGCGCTTGCTCTGACTGTGGTCTAGTATGGCCTTCCATATTAGCATCCATGTGTACATATATCGCAGTAGTTCTAAGAGTTGTCCATGACCGCTCTAGTGTAGAGCGACACTAGCTCTAAAATAATATGGTGAACTCGTTAGACAAAAGGACCAACACTGGTTCCAGAATAATTTGGTAATTGCTATGAGTTGTCACATGGCCATGTGCTCATGCTCAACCCTGAAGTGCAGCTCCAGTATTGTGAATTTGCTCACCTTCGTGTTTGTTTTTTGGATCCTAGGTTCTTCTGACCAGGTACAATCCAGACATCCTGGACGAATCGGTTCTTTGGACTGAGAGCAGGGACGTCGGGGCAGGCTACCGCTGCATCAGGATGGTGAACAACATCTACTTGAACTTTGATGCACTCCATGGCGACAAGGACCATGGCGGTGTGCGCGATGGAACCACCCTCATTCTGTGGGAGTGGACTGAGGGGGACAACCAGCGCTGGAAGATCGTTGCCTGGTGTAAGTTCATCCACTTTATCTCCTGCGCTTGCCGTGTATTAATTTCCTGTTGCTCCAGTTCAGTTTCACTAGAACAGTTTGATTGGTTAATTGCCATTTGTTTCTTCTCATGCAAATAGACATACCCGCTCAAACATAAAGTAGATGCATGCTACATGACACCAGCAAGGTATTTCTGTTACAATTTGGGGATTGATTTGTGTCTTGTACTGATGGCAGGAACGATGCATATGCTACAGCTTGTTGGTTCAAACAGCGCGCCGTCTGAATAATAAGCAAGTACTGAATGTTTCTGGAATAAAAGGGATGGCGCCGATGTGAGCGGTATTTCTGTTTTGTTTGAGCAGTTATATATATTAATGAACTTGTAATGATATATTTATTGGCGTAGATTATGTGTGATGGATGCATGAACACACCAGTGCTTGTTATTATGCATGTATATACATGCCATCTGACATGTTTGTGAACTATATAATAGAATTGGTTTATCCAGTCATATTGTTGTAACGGAGATCTATCTATATATCTTAGTTTCTGGCGGTTATTCAATTCGGCTCAAGGGAGCATATGCTCCTGCACGCCAAAAATACTTCTATAAATATGAAAAAAAAATCAGACAAGTACATGTCATTTGCAAATTTCTATGGCGAAAACCCAAGCATTTCGACTAGTACAAAAACATGTTGAGTGCTTATTTTCTGGCGCTTCAACTGTCATTTTCCCCTCACGAAGCACAATTGTCTCTTTTTTTGCATTAAAATAGGCAAGAGCACATCAAACACTAATATGAACATGTACAACAAAATGGTTTTCAAAAAAATAATAAAAATGGTAGCCCATTTGTTTGAATTTGCTGTTCGTGCCAGGACTATCATCCTCCAGTTTTTTGTGAGATCTTCGAGGTGCAGACACTTTGATCTTGTCTGGGATCAGGAACTCCTCTTTCCTTGTAAAAAATGTATTGAAGGTCCCTCAAAAACAGAAGGAAGTACTGAAGGTCAGCTGCCATGTCGTTTCTCATGCAGTTGATATGATTCCACTTTATTTTAATTCCACTTTTCTCATTCCAGCTTTAGCAATAATTGTTGGTATCATGTCCTGTCCACTAGAGAGTGTCTGGCTCGCCATGGTAGTTGCCTGTTGCCTCTTGCTAAATAAATCACAGTAAATTTGATGTGAGATGCCATATGCTACACGAATTATGCCGATGACCGATCCAATGGAGCCCTTTCAAATCTGGGGCTGCCATCTGTTCGGACTCTTAATCGTCTATATCAATCGAGTGTGGTTTTCTGTAGCTCAAGCTATCTGGTATCCCTTATCTTTATCATCCATTTCTACATCGCGATCTGTGCAGACACATTTGTCTTTTTTGTTTCTCTCAAATGACATAACATATAAACTTCAAATTTTGCAGAACAACAATACATTCTAACTACGATGCAGGTAAAAAACTTTCAAATTTTTTCATGCATTTTAAATACTTAAAATAATATTTTTAGTCAAACAAAATCTCATTTTTTATATTTATATCAGACCAAAAAATCTGAAAGTTTTCTCACACATTGGTGTTCTAATGTTTGTTCGATCTGTAAAGTTTGAAGATCATATGTTGTTTCTGCTGGAATTTTGTCTATTTTGGGCCTAGCCTAATAGCAGTTTCAGAAATTCCTAATAAATCCTAGAGGCCCACACAGCTCATTTGTGCAAGGCAAGAGGTGGAACAAAAGTTTAGTCCCACATTGCTAGTTTAGAGGGAGTTGGACCTCTTTATAAGGGGGGTTCTTTCCCCACATGTATGAGCATGAGAACAAGAGGGACATCCACGCGCGCTCCTCCTCCGCCGCCCGCCACGCCTCGGTTTTTCACGGCGCGCCTTTTCGGCCGCTGCCTGTTCGCTTCGTCTCCCTTCGTTGCTTCACCTCCCGCCGCAGCCTCTTCGCGTCCTTCTCCTGTGCCTATATAAGAGAGGTCGCTCCTCTCCAGAGAGACACACCAGAAGATCCCCTTCCTCTCGCCACAAAGTTCCTGAGCACTGCGCTGCTGCTACGATCTTCCCCATCTCGGCTTGCGGCGTGCACCGCAGGTCGGGACAGTAGGCCTCCGAAACCGCACCTTTTGAGTCCTGTACGGGAGAAGGGTGATAAGGTTTTTGGGGAGCGCTCAGCGCGACTACTGGCTGCTTCATCACGGACGATCCGGTCGCCGACGACTACTTCCCCGATGTCCACGACCTCCTCGACGACATGGCAGGCGAGGACACCGACCCCAAGTCCAGCGCTTCTGCTGCTGTTGTCCCGTACGTGTTCTTGTCTTTCCTGTTAAAGGTTCTACCGCAGTTCCTTGTTCTAGTCCTTGTCCTACACATGATATGTTCTACTTCATATATGCAACTAGTTCTACTGTCTGCTATAGATATGCTAGGCTACGGTTCATATATGCAGAAACTATTTACCTTCTCTCTGTCAGAACATATGACTTGTTTTATCTCTATTATATTGCTCATGCTTTATCTAGTACTTCTGTTAATAAAATCATTTGGTAAATTGCTCATATTTCCAACGATCCAAGAACCTTATTATAGGCAATTTACCCCAAGTGGTTTTGCCGCTTCCATGAGACCTCCTATGTTTGAGGGTATCCACTATAAGAGGTGGCGCGTGAGAGCAGTATTATGGTTTCAAACCATGAGTTGCTATGACGCCACTCTTGGCAAACCTGAAGGAGAGCTCGATGCTCAATAGGTACAAGCTTTTCAGAAAATGGATACTCTGTTTAAGGCTGCTCTCTTGAGTGTTCTTGGTGAGAACATAGTTGATGCTTATGCGTCAATTGATAATGGAAAAGATATGTGGGATGCACTCGAGGCCAAGTTTGGGGTCTCAGATGCTGGCACTGAGCTGTACATCATGGAGCAATTCTATGATTACAGGATGACTGAAGAGCCCTCCGTGGTTGAGCAAGCTCATGAGATACAGTCATTTGCTAGAAAACTTGAGCACTTCAGTTGTATGCTACCGGACAAGTTTGTTGCCGGAGGTATCATCACTAAGCTTCCTCCTTCATGGAGGAACTTTGCTACCTTGCTGAAGCATAAGAGGCAGGAGTTTTTCGTCCCGGATCTCATTGGCACTCTTGATGTGGAAGAAAAGGCGAGAGCAAAGGACACACGTGCTCGAGGTATTGAGGGAGGATCTAGTGCCAATGTGGTACAAAAGCAGAACTTCCAGCCCCACAAGTTCAAGAACAAGGGCAAGTTTGATGGTAAAGCAAAGTTTGATGGGAAGAACAAGGCTGTGCAACACACGAACTTCAAGAAGAAGAATGGCAAGAAGAAAGGTGCTTGTCATGTGTGTGGGGATCCTGATCATTGGGCTCCTAGTTGCCCTAATCGCTATGACAAGCGTAATCCTGGGAAAGGCGGCAAGACCGCTAATGTTGTCATTGGAGACACTGACATGAAGGATGCTGGGTATGGTATATTTCCCACTATTCTTTCAGTATGTCATTCTCCTGACTGGTTGATTGACACGGGTGCTAATGTGCATGTATGCGGTGATATTTCCATGTTTTCGTCTTATCAGACCGCATGGACTTCAACCGTGCTGATGGGCAACGGTTCAAGTGCTTCTGTTCGTGGTGTTGGCACGGTCGATCTGAAGTTTACTTCGGGGAAGATCGTGCGGCTGAAGAACGCGCATTATGTCCCCTCCGTCAATAAAAATCTTGTTAGCGGATCTCTTCTGTGTAGAGATGGCTACAAGCTTGTCTATGAGTCGTATAAATTTGTAATATCCAAGTATGGAACCTTTGTTGGTAAAGGCTATGAGTCAGGAGGCTTGTTTCGTTTATCCTTATCAGACGTTTGCAATATAGTTGTTAATCATATTTGGAACAATAGTGAATCCAATGTGTGGCATTCACGTCTCTGTCATGTTAACTTTGGTTGCATGTCGCGACTAGCGAAGTTGAACTTAATCCCTAGTTTCACCACCGTCAAGGGATCTAAGTGTCAAGTGTGTGTGCAAGCTAAGCAACCTTGTAAGTCTCACACGATTGCGGAAATAAGAAATCTTGCACCACTAGAGCTCATACATTTAGATCTATGTGAAATGAATGGTGTTTTGACAAAAGGTGGAAAGAAATATTTCATGACATTAATTGATGAATCCACTAGATACTGCCGTGTGTATCTTCTGAAATCTAAGGATGAGGCTTTGAACTTTTTCAAGATTTATAAAGCCGAAGTGGAAAACCAACTTGATCGAAAAATCAAGAGGCTTAGGTCCGACCGTGGTGGAGAGTATTTTTCCAATGAATTTGATGCTTTTTGTGCGGAACATGGTATAATTCATGAGAGGACGCCTCCCTATTCACCTCAGTCAAATGGGGTGGCCGAAAGAAAGAACCGTACTCTAACTGATTTGGTTAACGCCATGTTAGACACATCGGGTCTCTCCAAGGCATGGTGGGGGGAGGCGATATTGACAGCATGTCATGTCTTGAACCGAGCCCCCACAAAGACTAAAGAGATAACTCCATTCGAGGAATGGGAGAAGAAAAGGTTAAAACTCTCTTATCTGCGAACATGGGGTTGTTTGGCGAAAGTCAACGTTCCAATTCCAAAGAAGCGGAAGCTTGGACCAAAGACTGTGGATTGTGTTTTCCTGGGATATGCTTTTCATAGCATTGACTATAGATTCTTGGTTGTAAAATCTGAGGTACCTGACACGCATGTCGGTACGATCATGGAGTCGAATGATGCGACTTTCTTTAAAGATATCTTTCCCATGAAGGATATGGCTACCTCATCTAATCAGGAGATGCCTAGTTCATCGAATCAGGAACCAGTTACAATTACCGAACCTACCATTTCGATGGAACACTTCGAAAGTCCTGTGGAGGAGAACAATGAAGTTCCCGCCAGGAGCAAGAGACAGAGGACTACAAAGTCCTTTGGTGATGATTTTCTTGTGTATCTCATAGATGACACTCCCAGTTCTATTTCAGAGGCCTATGCATCTGAAGATGCTGACTAATGGAAGGAAGCGGTTCGTAGCGAGATGGATTCCATCTTGGCAAATGAAACTTGGGAGATAACTGATCGTCCTTATGGGTGCAAACCTATAGGATGCAAATGGGTATTCAAGAAGAAGCTTAGGCCTGATGGTACTATTGAAAAGTATAAGGCTCGGCTCGTGGCTAAGGGTTATACCCAAAAGGAAGGTGAAGACTTCTTTGATACTTACTCACCTGTGGCTCGACTGACCACTATTCGAGTTCTACTTTCACTAGCTGCCTCGCATGGTCTTCTCGTTCATCAAATGGATATTAAGGCTGCTTTCCTAAATGGACAGTTGGATGAGGAAATTTATATGGAACAACCAGATGGGTTTGTACTAGATGGTCAGGAAGAGAAAGTGTGCAAGTTGCTGAAGTCTTTATACGGACTTAAGCAAGCACCCAAACAGTGGCATGAGAAGTTTGAAAGAACTTTAACAACTGCAGCCTTTATTGTGAACGAAGCCGACAAATGTGTGTACTATCGCCATGGTGGGGGCGAGAAAGTTATCATGTGCTTGTATGTCGATGACATACTGATTTTCGGAACAAATCTGAAAGTTATTAAGCAGGTCAAGGATTTCCTATCTCGTTGTTTTGAGATGAAGGATTTAGGAGTGGCTGATGTCATTCTAAACATCAAAGTTGTTGAGAGACGATGATGGTGGGATTACTTTGCTTCAATCTCACTATGTGGAAAAGATCTTGAGTCGCTTTGGCTATAGTGACTGCAAGCCCTCCCCAACACCATATGATGCTAGTGTGTTGCTTCGAAAGAATCGAAGAATTGCTAGAGACCAATTGAAGTATTCTCAGATTATTGGCTCGCTTATGTACTTAGCCAGTGCTACAAGACCTGACATCTCTTTTGCTGTTAGCAAACTGAGTCGGTTTGTTTCAAAACCAGGAGATGTGCATTGGAAAACTCTAGAAAGAGTTTTGCGTTATTTGAAAGGCACTACAAATTATAGAATTCACTACACCGGGCATCCAAAGGTGCTTAAAGGGTATAGTGACTCAAACTGGATCTCAGATGCTGATGAGATAAAGGCCACGAGCGGTTATGTATTCACTCATGGAGGTGGCGCTGTTTCTTGGAAGTCTTGCAAGCAGACCATCTTAACGAGGTCAAGAATGGAAGCAGAACTCACAGCACTAGATACAGTTACGGTCGAAGCAGATTGGCTTCGTCGGCTCTTGAATGACTTACCGGTTGTTGAGAAACCTGTAGCGGGTATCCTTATGAACTGCGACAATCAAACTGTGATCACGAAAGTGAGCAGCTCTAAGGATAACATGAAGTCATCAAGACACGTTCAGAGAAGGTTAAAGTCTGTCAGAAAAATGAAAAACTCCGGAGTTATTGCATTGGATTATATCCAAACGTCTAAAAATCTGGCAGATCCTTTTACTAAGGGTCTATCACGTAATGTGATAGATAATGCATCGAGGGAGATGGGTATGAGACCCACAATATGAGTTGTCCACAGTGGTAACCTATTCTTTGTGATCGGAGATCCCGTGAATTAGATGTGGAAGACAAGCTGTTGGTCAACTGACAGGAGAGTATCCTTATTATTCACAATACCACTCCATGAAGATGCAATACTCTCCTTATCTGCATGGCAGGTTGATGTATATATTAATGTGTTCTAAGTGGCTTATTTAAGCAGAGATGTTATCCTGCAGAACATCTTTTGAAGAACACACCTATATGAGTCTGATTGTCAAACGTCGCAATATATGAGAGTAGGGTTCTCTCTAGTAAACTCATGAAAGGTCACGGAGTATGACGCATAAGCTCCACCCGCGGGGAAGACCCACGGTAGCCACGTATCGGTCAAGGCTTTATGTGAAGCTAGATTCGCAGAAAACTTGCAGTTCAAGGCCCAGTCACTGTTCACGTTGCTTACTAGTGTAGCATAGAGTTTTAGGTGGAAATTCAACTTAACAGTCTCCACTGCAGTATCGGTATATAAAACAGTGTTTTGGAACCAAAGGCAAATTTTGTGTGCCTCTGGGATCTGGTGGGGGATTGCTGGAATTTTGTTTATTTTGGGCCTAGCCCAATAGCAGTTTCAAAAATTCCTAATAAATCATAGAGGCCCACACAGCCCATTTGTGCAAGACAAGAGGTGGAACAAAAGTTTAGTCCCACATTGCTAGTTTAGAGGGAGTTGGACCTCTTTATAAGAGAGGTTCTTTCCCCATATGTATGAGCATGAGAACAAGAGGGACATCCACGCGCGCTCCTCCTCCACCGCCCGCCTCGCCACGCCTCGCCTCGCCTTGTCACGACGCGCCGCGCCGCGCCGCGGGTTGCGGAAATGAGCCGAGCCGATGTCTAGATTTTGGCCACGCACGGCGGGTATACAAAAGGTCACGTGGGAGTTGAAACGTTTTTCTGTAGTGGACACTGAATTCGAACAGCGCGCCTCTTCGGCCGCTGCCTGTTCGCTTCGTCTCCCTCCGTTGCGTCACCTCCCGCCACAGCCTCTTCGCGTCCTTCTCCCGTGCCTATATAAGAGAGGTCGCTCCTCTCCAGAGAGACACACCAGAAGATCCCCTTCCTCTCGCCACAAAGTTTCTGAGCACTGCGCTGCTGCTACGATCTTCCCCATCCCGGCTTGTGGCGTGCACCGCAGGTCGGGATAGTAGGCCTCCGAAACCGCACCTTTTGAGTCATGTACGGGAGAAGGGGGATAAGGTTTTTGGGGAGCGCTCAGCGCGACTACTGGCTGCTTCATCACGGACGATCCGGTCACCGACGATTACTTCCCCGACGACGACTTCTTCCTCGACGTCCACGACCTCCTCGACGACATGGCAGGCGAGGACACCGACCCCAAGTCCAGCGCTTCTTCTGCTGCTGTCCCGTACGTGTTCTTGTCTTTCCTGTTAAAGGTTCTGCCACAGTTCCTTGTTCTAGTCCTTGTCCTACACATGATATGTTCTACTTCATATATGCAACTAGTTCTACTGTCTGCTATAGATATGCTAGGCTACGGTTCATATATGCAGAAACTATTTACCTTCTTTCTGTCAGAACATGACTTGTTTTATCTCTATTATATTGCTCATGCTTTATCTAGTATTTCTGTTAATAAAATCATTTGATAAATTGCTCATATTTCAACAGTTTCATTTGAGAGAAACAAAAAAGAAAAATCTTCTTGTTGTAAGTTAGTTGTAGATTATGGATCTCAAAGCAAAGCTGAAGGGTTAAGGATAAGAGGTTCCATATAGCCCGAACTACACGAAAACTTTGTGATATCAATATAGCAATAGAGTTTTGCAAAAAGAAAGAAACAAACATGGCAATGGGTTTAACGTGGGATACTTTTCGTTGCAATTATCCAGACAAACCAATGTTTCTTTTACGACTCTAATCACACCATATGCTTACGCACAAGATTAGCCTGTCTTAATAACTCTTACATGCGTCAGGTTGGAGGCCGCAATGCTGGCAGCCATAACCGCGTGATCAGCGGCCCGCAAGGCGCCGTCCGCTGCAGCCCGGAGCATGGACGGACCGCGCAAAGCCCGCTTCGGGCATGGACGAGACTTGTCTGCTTCTCTGGCGTATGTCCATCCGTGCTCCCGCATACGTGGCATGGTTTGATTGGAACAAAATAAGGTCCGGCCCCACCCCCTTAAAATCAGGGGGGAAACGATTAGATTAAAAAGAAAAAAGAGAAAAAGACAGCCGTAGAATGGACTGGGAGCACAGATGAAAGCATGGGAAGGGAGCAGGCAAGCCGGATCCTTCGGGCATGGCTGCATCCTCTGCATTTGGACCGTGCATACACGAGACCGGCCACGCCCGACGGCTGTTGTGGGACAGACACCACGTTATACTCTGCCTTCTTGGAGCGCTCTATCGTGATAGGAAAAAGTTCAAAATAAACCTTGAAGTTGTAGATGAAAGCTAAATCAAAACCTGAACTTAGAATCCTGAAAATTGACACTCTGAACTTGTAATCCCGGTCTATTTTGAACCGCGGACCTGATTGGCACACGGAGAAATACGGTAATCCCGACCGGGATAACCTGCTACACTCAGGGACAGCAATTTGGGCCAGCCCACTATAACACAACAAGAATTCGTGAGGTTCGAAAAGGTTCGCAGATTTCTAAAATTGCTTAGAAGATAAAAAAAATGTTCCTATTTTCTAATTTTGGCACAAATTCAATTCCTGTTTTGTTTTTAATTTTTTTGGAATTCTTAAATTCTATTCACATTTTTAAAAACTGTTCGGGATTTCAAAAAATCACATTTGTCAAACTTTTTTTGAGTATTCCAACAGTTTTTCACAAGCTATGAAAAATAATTCGGATTGTCAAAAAAATCACATTTTATAAATATTTTTTTTGTAATGTCGTAAGTTATTTCGTAAATAATGTTTTTAAAAAATGTTTCAGATTGTTGGCTAAGGACTCGACTGGGCCGGCCCACCAGACATGAGGCGATATTTTTTTTCTGAAAACTGAACAATATTTTGAAGTGCGAACACTTTTGAAACATAAATATTTTCTGAAACCTGAACATAATTTTAAAGTGTGAATACTTTTTGAAAAATTTAAAAATAGGAACAAATTTTGAAATCTGAACAAATGTGTAAGAAAATATTTTGTGACATCTAAAAAATATCACAAGTTTTTTTAATGGTATGGACCAATTCAAACAAATGTTTATACAATGTATAATAATATTTGTGATTAAAAAAATGTTTCATACAGTAAAAAAGATGTAACATTTCAAGAATGTTCACGAGTTTCAAAAAATGTGTTTGTGACATTTTAAAAAATGTGTGTACAATTGTAAAAAAATGTGTTATACCCTTAACAGAATATATGTGGCATATATTCGAAAAAAAGTATACAAATTTTAAAATGTTGAACCATGCAAAAGTGTGTTCGTGTAGTTTTATAAAAAAATATTGTCATTAAGAAAATGTAAAACATGTATTTGGAAAATATTACCATGTATTCAAAAAAGTTTTGAAAACATATACTTTTAAATTGTACATAATATATTTGAGAATATCAATAGTTTATGAAATATTTGATGTGTGCGTTAAAAATGTACATTGGGTATGAAGGAAAATTAGACATGTGTAAAAAGAACTAATAAAACAAAAAGGAAAAAGAAATGAGAACAAAGAAAAACCAGAGCAGTGCACGCGCGCGAACGACCGTGCTAATGGGCCGGCCTAATTCAGCAAATACCGGCTAAGTCCTCTCAAGGTTTAAAATAGATTGGGATTAGAGAGTTTGTGTGCTAATATTAGGGATTGATAGTTCAGGGTTTGATTTAGCTTTCACCTACAAATTCAAGGTTTGTTTTGGACTTTTTCCATCGTGATAAGTAGCATCACCTCCTTCTCCTCCTGGACACATTCTGGTATGGGGAACGACCCTAGAGGCAGCAACACGAGCGGGCCACGGGGACGGCCGGCGACACCTGTACTAGCGGTAACACGAGGACGACGGCCTCACCGATGACGGATCCCAGCCATGGGACCTCCTGGGAGAGATCGTAGATATCATCGACGACTAGAGCGCAAGACCGAGGTTGAGAAGGTCACGGCGTTGACCTGTTGGGGAACGCAGTATTTTCAAAAATTTCCTACGCACACGCAAGATTCATTTAGGTGATGCATATCAACGAGAGGGGAGAGTGTTGTCCACGTACCCTCGCAGGCCGAAAGAGGAAGCGTTATGACAACGCGGTTGATGTAGTCGTACGTCTTCACGATCCGACCGATCCTAGCACCGAAGGTATGTCACCTCTGCGATCTGCAAACATTCAGCTCGATGACGTCCCACGAACTCTAGATCCATCTAAGGCCGAGGGAGAGTTTCGTCAGCACGACGGCGTGATGACGGTGATGATGAAGTTACCGATGCAGGGCTTCGCCTAAGCACTACAACGATATGACCGAGGTAGAAATCTGTGGAGAGGGGCACCGCACATGGCTAAACAATCAAATTGTGTA
This sequence comes from Triticum monococcum, assembly GCA_034509565.1. Classification (NCBI taxonomy): domain Eukaryota; kingdom Viridiplantae; phylum Streptophyta; class Magnoliopsida; order Poales; family Poaceae; genus Triticum; species Triticum monococcum. The sequence goes on along the minus strand of CM067843.1, from coordinate 56,245,198 downwards.
TCTATGGGGTGCCCCCTCCCCTGTATATAAAGGAGGGGAGGAGGAGGAGGGCCGGCCTCAAGGGGCACGTCCAAAGGGGGGATTCCTACTTCTAGTAAGAGTAGGTTTCCCCCTTTCCTAGTCCAAGTAGGAGAAGAAGGAAGGAGAGGGAGAGGGAGAAGGAAAGAGGGGGCGCCGCCCCCTCCTAGTCCAATTCGGACCAGCCCATGGGGGCGCGCTGCCACCCCTTGAGGCCCTTCTCTCCTTTCCCGCATGGCCCATTAAGGCCCAATACTTCCCTCGGCGAATTCCCGTAACTCTCCGGTACTCCAAAAAATACCCGAATCACTCGGAATCTTTCTGATGTCCGAATATAGCCTTCCAATATATCGATCCTTACATCTCGACCATTTCGAGACTCCTCGTCATGTCTGTGGTCTCATCCGGGATTCTGAACAACCTTCGGTACATCAAATCACATAACTCATAATACAAATCGTCATCGAACGTTAAGCGTGCGGACCCTACGGGTTCAAGAACTATGTAGACATGACCAAGACACATCTCCGGTCAATAACCAATAGCGGAACCCGGATGCTCATATTGGCTCCTACATATTCTATGAAGATCTTTATCGGTCAAACCGCACAACAATATACGTTGTTCCCTTTGTCATCGGTATGTTACTTGCCCGAGATTCGATCGTCGGTATCCTCATACCTAGTTCAATCTCGTTACCGACAAGTCTCTTTACTCGTTCCGTAATACATCATCCCGCAACTAACTCATTAGTCACATTGCTTGCAAGGCTTATAGTGATGTGCATTACCGAGAGGGCCCAAAGATACCTCTCCGATACACTGAGTGACAAATCCTAATCTCGATCTATGCCAACCCAACAAACACCATCAGAGACACCTGAAGAGCATCTTTATAGTCACCCAGTTACGTTGTTATGTTTTATAGCACACTAAGTGTTCCTCCGGTATTCGGGAGTTGCATAATCTCATAGTCATAGGAACATGTATAAGTCATGAAGAAAGCAATAGCAATAAACTAAACGATCATTATGCTAAGCTAACATATGGGTCTTGTCCATCACATCATTCTCTAATGATGTGATCATGTTCATCAAATGACAACACATGTCCATGGCTAGGAAACTTAACCATCTTTGATTAACGAGCTAGTCAAGTAGAGGCATACTAGGGACACTCTGTTTGTCTATGTATTCATACATGTACTAAGTTTCCAGTTAATACAATTCTAGCATGAATAATAAACATTTATCATGATATAAGGAAATATAAATAACAACTTTATTATTGCCTCTAGGGAATATTTCCTTTAGTCTCCCACTTGCACTAGAGTCAATAATCTAGTTCACATCGTCATGTGATTTCACACCAATAGTTCATATCTTTATGTGATTAGTTCACATCTTCATGTGACTAATACCCAATGGGTTTACTAGAGTCAATAATCTAGTTCACATCGCTATGTGGTTAGCACCCAAAGAGTGATCATGTTTTGCTTGTGAGAGAAATTTAGTCGATGGGTCTGCCACATTCAGAGCCGTATGTATTTTGCAAATTTTCTATGTCTACAATGATTTGCACGGAGCTACTCTAGCTAATTGCTCCCACTTTCAATATGTATCTAGATTGAGACTTAGAGTCATCCAGATCGGTGTCAAAGCTTGCATCGACGTAACTCTTTACGACAAACTCTTTGTCACCTCCATAACCAAGAAACATTTCCTTATTACACTAAGGATATTTTTGACCGTTGTCTAGTGATCCACTCCTGGATCACTATTTTACCCTCTTGCCAAACTCATGGTGAGGTACACAATAGGTCTGGTACACAGCATAACATACTTTATAGAACCTATGACCGAGGCATAGGAAATGACTTTTCATTCTCTTTCTATTTTCTGCCATGGTCGGGTTTTGAGTCTTTACTCAACTTCATACCTTGCAACACAGGCAAGAACTCCTTCTTTGACTGTTCCATTTTTTAACTACTTCGAAATCTTGTCAAGGTATGTACTCATTGAAAATATATCAAGCGTCTTGATCTATCTCTATAGATCTTGAAGCTCAATATGTAAGTAGCTTCACCGAGGTCTTTCTTTGAAAAACTCCTTTCAAACACTCCTTTATGCTTTCCAGAAAATTCTACATTATTTCCGATCAACAATATGTCATTCACATATACTTATCAGAAATGATGTAGTGCTCCCACTCACTTTCTTGTAAATACAAGCTTCACCGCAAGTCTGTATAAACCATATGCTTTGATCAACTCATCAAAGCATATATTCCATCTCCGAGATGCTTGCACCCGTCCATAGATGGATCGTTGGAGCTTGCACACTTTGTTATCACGTTTAGGATTGACAAAACCTTCTGGTTGCATCATATACAACTCTTCTTTAATAAATCCATCAAGGAATGTAGTTTTGATATCCATTTGCCAGATTTCATAAAATGCGACAATTGCTAACATGATTCAGACATACTTTTAAGCATCGATACGAGTGAGAAAATCTCATCTTATTCAACACCTTGAACTTGTCGAAAAACTTTTTGCAACAATTCGAGCTTTGTAGATAGTAACACTATTATCAGCTTCCATCTTCCTCTTGAAGATCATTTATTCTGAATGGCTCACCGATCATCGGGCAAGTCAATCGAAGTCCATACTTTGTTCTCATACATGGATCCCATCTCAGATTTCATGGCCTTAAGCCATTTCGCGGAATCTGGGCTCATCATCGCTTCCTCATAGTTCGTAGGTTCGTCATGGGTATAGTAACATGACTTCCAGAACAGGATTACTGTACCACTCTGGTGCGGAACGTACTCTGGTTAACCTACGATGTTCGGTAGTAACTTGATCTAAAGTTCTATGATCATCATCATTAACTTCCTCACTAATTGGTGTAGGCATCACTGGAACTGATATCAGTGATGAGCTACTTTGCAATTAAAGAGAAGGTACAATTACCTCATCAAGTTCTACTTTCCTCCCACTCCCTTCTTTCGAGAGAAACTCCTTCTCTAGAAAGGATCCATTCTTAGCAACAAAATATCTTGCCTTCGGATCTGTGATAGAAGGTGTGCCCAACAGTTTCTTTTGGGTATCCTATGAAGACGCACTTCTCCGATTTTGGTTCGGGCTTATCAGTTTGAAACCTTTTCACATAAGCATCACAACCCCAAACTTTAAGAAACGGCAGCTTTGGTTTCTTGCCAAACCACAGTTCATACGGTGTCATCTCAACGGATTTTAGACGGTGCCCTATTTAACGTGAATGCAGTTGTCTCTAATGCATAAACACCAAAACGATAGTGGTAAATCGGTAAGAGACATCATAGATCACACCATATCTAATAAAGTACGGTTACGACGTTCGAACACACCATTACGTTGTGGTGTTCCAGGTGGCGTGAGTTCTGAAACTATTAGACATTGTTTCAACTGAAGGCCAAATTCGTAACTCAAATATTTCGTCTCCGCGATCAGATCGTAGAAACTTTATTTTCTTGTTATGATGATTCTCCACTTCACTCTAAAATTCTTTGAACTTTTCAAACGTTTCAGACTTGTGTTTCATTAAGTAGATATACTCATATCTGCTCAAATCATTTGTGAAGGTCAGAAAATAACGATACCCGTGGCGAGCCTCAACACTCATCGGACCGCATACATCTGTATGTATTATTTCCAACAAGTCAGTGGCTTGCTCCATTGTTCCGGAGAACTGAGTCTTAGTCATCTTGCCCATGAGGCATGGTTCGCAAGCATCAAATGATTCATAATCAAGTGATTCCAAAAATCCATCCGCTTGGAGTTTCTTCATGCGCTTTAGACCAATATGACCTAAACGGCAGTGCCACAAGTATGTTGCACTATCATTATCAACTTTGCATCTTTTGGCATCAATATTGTGAATATGTTTATCACTACAATCGAGATTTAATAAACCATTTATATTAAGTGTATGACCATAGAAGGTTTTATTCATGTAAACAGAACAACAATTATTCTTTGACTTAAATGAATAATCGTATTGCAATAAACATGATCCAATCATATTCATGCTCAACGCAAACACCACATAACATTTATTTTAGGTTCAACACTAATCCCGAAGGTAAAAGGAGTGTGCGATGGTGATCTTATCAACCTTGGCATCATTTCCAACTCACATCGTCACCTTGCCCTTAACTAGTCTCTGTTCATTTTGCAACTCCTGTTTCGAGTTACTAATCTTAGCAACTGAACCGATATCAAATACCCTGGGGTTACTATGAACACTAGTAAAGTACACATCAGTAACATGTATATCAAATATACTTTTGTTCAGTTTGCCATCCTTCTTATCCGCCAAGTATTTGGGGTAGTTCCGCTTCCAGTGACCATTCCTTTGCAGTAGAAGCACTCAGTTTTAGGCTTAGGTCTAGCTTTGGGCTTCTTCACTGGAGTGGCAACTTGCTTGCCATTCTTCTTGAAGTTCCCTTTCTTTCCCTTACCCTTTTACTTGAAACTAGTTGTCTTGTCAACCATCAACACTTGATGCTTTTTTCTTGATTTCTACCTTCGCCAATTTCAGCATCGTGAAGAGCTTGGGAACCGTTTCCGTTATCCCTTGCATATTATAGTTCATCACGAAGTTCTAGTAACTTAGTGATAGTGACTAGATTACTCTGTCAATCACTATCTTATCTGGAAGATTAACTCCCACTTGACTCAAGTGATTGTAGTACTCAGACATTCTGAGCACATGCTCACTAGCTGAGCTATTCTTCTCCATCTTTTAGGCAAAGTACTTGTCAGAGGTCTCATACCTCTTAACACGGGCATGATTCTGAAATACCAATCAGCTCTTGGAACATCTCATATGCTCCGTGGCATTCAAAACATTTTTGAAGTCCCGGTTCTAAGCCGTAAAGTATGGCACACTAAACTATCAAGTAGTCATCATACAGAGCTTGTCAAATGTTCATAATGTTTGCATCTGCTCCTGCAAAAGGTCCGTCACCTAGCAGTGCATCAAGGACATAATTCTTCTGTGTAGCAATGAGGATAATCCTCACATCACGGAGCTTGTCCGCATCATTTCTACTAACATCTTTCCCCATATTTTTCTCTAGGAACATATCAAAATTAAAAGGGGAGTTATAACGTGAGCAATTGATATACAACATAGATATGCAAATACTATCAGGACTAAGTTCATGATAAATTAAAGTTCAATTAATCATATTACTTAAGAACTCCCACTTAGATAGACATCCCTCTAATCATCTAAGTGATCACGTGATCCAAATCAACTAAACCATGCCCGATCATCACGTGAGATGGAGTAATTTTCAATGGTGAACATCACTATGTTGATCATATCTACTATATGATTCACGCTCAACCTTTCGGTCTCAGTGTTCCGTGGCCATATCTGCATATGCTAGGCTCGTCAAGTTTAACCCGAGTATTCTGCGTGTGCAAAACTGACTTGCACCCGTTGTATGTGAATGTAGAGCTTATCACACCCAATCATCACATGGTGTCTCGGCACGACAAACTGTAGCAACGGTGCATACTCAGGGAGAACACTTATACCTTGAAATTTAGTGAGATATCATCTTATAATGCTAACGCCGTACTAAGCAAAATAAGATGCATAAAGGATAAACATCACATGCAATCAAATAAGTGATATGATATGGCCATCATCATCTTGTGCCTTTGATCTCCATCTCCAAAGCACCATCATGATCACCATCGTCACCGGCTTGACACCTCGATCTCCATCGAAGCATCGTTGTCATCTTGCCAACTATTGCTTCTACAACTATCGCTACCACTTAGTGATAAAGTAAAGCAATTACATGGAGATTGCATTTCATACAATAAAGCGACAACCATATGGCTCTTGCCAGTTGCCAATAACAGTGTTACAAAACATGATCATCTCATACAACAATTTATATAATCACGTCTTGACCATATCACATCACAACATGCCCTGCAAAAACAAGTTAGACGTCCTCTACTTTGTTGTTGCAAGTTTTATGTGGCTGCTACGGGCTTCTAGAAAGAACTGTTCTTATCTACGCATCAAAACCAGAACGTAGTATTGTGATTGCTTTTTGATCTTCAGAAAGAACCCTGTTCATTGAAACCGATTCAACTAAAGTTGGAGAAACAGACACCCAGTAGCCACCCGTGTGCAAAGCACGTCGGTAGAAGCAGCCTCGCGTAAGCATAAGCGTAATGTCGGTTTGAGCCGCTTCATCCAACAATTCCGCTGAATCAAGAATCAACTAGTGATGGCAAGCAATATGTATATCACGTGATGATACGTGTTTGTCACAGTACGTCACGTTTTCTGTCATGCATGTACATCCATGACAATTTTATGACGGAATCAAGATAGTCATACCTGTGCTGTCGTAGAAGTGTTACATGACATTACCAAAATTATCATCACGGAAGTTGTGGCACCCCGGCTCGGAGAAACCGTAACGCCCCGTATTCCAGCCTAGAGATCGAGGAGAAGTCTTCTGGAATACGTCACTGCTCAGCATAGAACAAACTAGCTTTCTATTATTACACGAATATGAATATAAGGTCTCCGATATTACAAGGAATAACATCGGCACCGCGACACTATGCCATCCTTAGTTGCTCTATGCAAGCAGCAGAACAACTCGAAGCAGCGGAAAAACTTCTAGCAGCGGAACAACGAAAGCGGTGGTGAACTCCACTCCGCAGGGACTCTGGCTGGAACGCTTATCCTAGCTCGCACGAACGGAAACCACGACAAGCAAGCAGTCGAATCCTACATGACCTGCAAACTGGCATGACACGCCAGGTCATATTGGCAGACAACAACATGGCAATTACAGGTTAAACATGGATTAACATGAGATCATTAGGATAACATGGCATGAACAACATGAACATGATACATCTAGTACACTATGAACATGGCATGAACATATAACTCTGTCGATACTAGCATGCAACATGATGACACTATATGCACCACTTATTCTGCTCGGGTAACCATCATATGCATCACTTACCAACCTCGGACATCACACGATCATCTCAGGATCAAATCAAGCTTGGTATAAACAATACCATAGTAATCATTAAATGACCACAAGGAGCTTGATCTTTACCCATGATTCTCGCACAACATCACGAATATCCAACAACTCGGTATCCTCGATACCATGGTGATCATCTCATGATCACGAACGGAACCACTCTTGGTTCAACGGGTTACCTCGTAACCAAACCGTGATCTTTGCGGCGATCACAACCAACTTATCTCATCATCGAACCAGGGTTGTTATTAATCAAGTTATTATTAATACTGTTGACCCATAGTGTGACGGACACGAACTGGGCCCTTATCCGCGGGCACGACTATCGATAGATTTAATATACACTCTGCAGAGGTTAGTACACTGTACCCACACCACGGAACCCATGGCCTCACACTCCCATTTGGGTGGATCATCGGCGTTCCGACAAAACCGATCTACTGCCATGACACTCTCCCGGCCACTCCGACTCACTCCCCACTGGGCTAGTCCTGGGTGGCCTCGTGTCTACCAAGGACACTAACGGCCACCGTCATGGCCAAACATAAACGGTCCCAAACAGGGACCCGAATCCATTACAACAACAACGGGCACACAAGGCTTATGTCCGCCTACCTGATCAGGGTAGCGCGCTCCCATAACCTTCCCTCGTTGGAGGCACCGGCGAGAGGCACGACAATAGACCCAGTTAGGACCTTCCCATAAAGGTAAGCGTGGTTGCACTGGTCAGTTCGATATGGTGGCACCATGACTCAGCCAACAGTTGTTCAAGTTCAATTTAATCTGGTTAAACTTGAATGCAATATGCTGAGCCATGATAAAATAACATTATGCAATTACAATGCATGAGCATGATATCAACATAAGCACGGGTGCAACATAACTATCCACCATATCAACAATGAATCATCTCCAACTGAGCATGGCATAATGACGAGCATGAATATTACAAGTACAACACTACTCATAGCATAACATGACCACTAGCATCAACAATAAATACCATGCAAGAACACATTAATAACACTACCGAGTAAACACTTAATCAACTAGCAGCAAAGGAACAATGCATATTAACAGTACTCGGTAACCGACACTAGTCATGCACCGAAGAACATGACCAACCCAACATGTACTACTATCAAGCATAGCAATATGAAAGTAATACTAACAAGTAGTTCATGATAACAAGGTGCAAGCATAGCATGACGGTAATCATCGATCCATAAACATAACCGACATAATGACAGCAGTAGCAAAACAATCATCCAGTTATTAAATATTCAAGTTGGAAACCAATGCTACTACATGGCTATCGTGCAAATGGTGGTTGTGGCTTGCCTGGGGGTAACGGAGACTCCGGGAAGAAGTGCGGTGAAGCCGCGGAACGAAACGCCGGACGGTTCTCTCTTAGAGAGGGATGATTAGAGGCAAGGGCATAATGGTCATTTTCAGTGTGAGACCACCTAGTGAAAATGTTACCAAAAGATAGAGCTCGACGAGACAAGGAAGTGAGCGCTAGTTTCACCTCGATCGGAGTTACAGTTGAAAAGTTGTGAGGAGTTGAAGATCAAGGACCAATCTGTGAATATTTTCATCACCAACGGGTCCCTGGGAGGAAAAAATGAAAGCGCATAAGGGGTAATACGTTTTGAAACAGAAAGCGTATTCTGAACCGAAGTAGATTGAAAATACGTTTTTGAAATAGGAAAGCGTACCCGGGAGAAACCCGTCTCCACTTATCCACGTGGACCCGTGGCTGGAGCCACTTCCAGGCGGGGCCCAGGCGCAGGGGGAGGGGGCACGGGAGTTTGACTCCTTCCTCCCGCTCCTGCGCTCCCATGCAGGACAGAGGAGGAGCAGGGGAGGAAGCGGCGAGGGGGGCGGCCAGCTCCGGCCATCTCTGGCCGAGCCGAGGGCACCGGCGGGACCGGGGCAGCGAGGGGGTCCCATTCAGAGGGAGCACAACCGCCGGGGAGGAGAGGGGTGGAGGGGAGAGGTGGCGCCAGGAGGAGGACCGGGACGGGCAGACGGTGGTGCTCTCCGATGAAGCAGGCACTCCGGCGAGGGGGCAAGTGGGTGAGACGGCTGAGTGGAATGAGGGGGGCTCGATGGACGTGGTGGGAGGAGGAGAGGAGGCTCGGGTTGGCCGGAATCATGCCGAGGCCGAGGCGGCCATGGTGGATGACGGCGAACAACGGCGAGATGAGGCGACTCCAGAGGGCAAATGAGGCGAGGGAGAGATGGTTGAGGTGCGGAGGGACTCGAGATCCTTATATAGGCATGGAGGAGGGCTCTGGAGCTCCCGGACGAGCTCCCGGCCAAGCTTTAATGGCGGGCAGAGGCTAGACGCGGCACGGGCGCGGCTCTAGCTAGCGGCACATTGATGGCGAACGATGACGAAGCAGCGATGCAGGAAGATGCAGTCGAGCACGGGCGAGCTCCTGGACAACGTTTGAGGTCGAGACAAGGAGGGAGGAGACGAGCACAGTGGCCGGACCGAGCTAGAGCTTGCACTATCTGTGACACCAGCGTGATCACCACGGGCACTGGTGCAAACAACGTGTTCTGGCCAGGCCAACCATGTGCAGTAGATGGACCTTGGTGCCCTTAGTCCAACTGAAGAAATAAATCGGTTCAGGGGTAAAGAAGAGATTTCCACTAAGCTCCAAAGTAAATCAACAGGAAGGTGCTTGTATCTTGTTGTGGTTAATCCAGGTTGGTAACATGGTAAATAGTTTGTCGAGTGATGATCACACACTAAGGTGATGTTGATAACCAAAAATCAGACTAAGAGGAGGAGTTTAGATGAGGGTTGCTGTAGAAACCACTATAATGGCCAGAATTAGGGATTTGGATGATGCACTCACATGAAGAGGCAAGTTGAGCTGAAATTTGGCAAGGCCTAATGATTTGATCATAGTAAGAGCATCTCCAGCCACGCCCCCAACAAGGCCCCCAGGCGAATTTTCGGCCGCCGGCGCCGAAAAATCGGCCAAGTCGCGCCCCCAACAAGGCCCCCCAGGCGACTTTTCGGCCGCCAGCGCCGAAAAATCGGCCCAGTCGCGCCCCCAAGGGCCCATTTTTCGCCAGAGTGCCAAATTTGGTGTAGATAAGTCATTTGGGTAGGAGAACCATCTGGTAATTTATCAGGATTTTTGAAGCAATAAACATTATACTTGCTTCACAACCTGAAAATATTAACAGAAGAAAAGATTTGGTCCTGTGCTCACATAGATCAAGGGATGGAACTGAAATTTGGAGGAGTGGGATAATATGTGCACATGAAGTAGTGTGCAAAATTTCAACCCATTTGGATAATCCTAGCTAGCACTTCCTTCACAAAGGCTTCCCTGAGACAGGAACTTTGAAAAATCACTAAGGAAGTTTGGCTAGGCAAATAAAGTTTAATTTTGGCACAGGTCAATTAGTTGTACAGGAAAAGATGTCCAAAGAGTTTGGGGTCAATTGGGCAAATATAAATAGCACTTGCTTCACAATGTGCCATTTAGGACATAATGGGAAATGAATTTATTGAGCATGATGAGAAATATGGCCAATGAAATATTTCACCATATTTGAGGAAGATATGACCCAAAAAAATTATAAGAATTATTTGGGGATTTATGGATGGGCAGAAATATAGGTTGCTTCACAACCTAGGGCAGATAGGGTTATTCCTTTAATAGAACAAAGAATTTTCCCTAGAAAAAGAAAGTATGGTGGCCGACACGTGGCATCCATCGTAACGGAACACCGTTAAGCTATCGGGTCCGGTTTTTGATCCGATAACTCGTTAACAGCCCGTACCAATGGGGATTTTCCATGTGTAAAATTTTGATTGGCTGACGGAAACACGTTTCAGCTCCGCGTTGGCACAAGTGTCACTCATCCAATGGGCGTGATGCGCCTATGATATGTTGACACGTGGACCGGCCCCAAAGTGGCCCATAAAGTTTAAATGGGCCGGCCCAACTAAAGGCTCACAAGATTTTGTGGACCATAATGGGCTGGCCTAGGTAAAGGCCCATGAGATTTTGTGGACCATAATGGGCTGGCCCAGCTAACACTACTAGGAAAAGGGCTATAGATGATATGGCCACTAATGGCGCACTAGACATGTGGTGCGTCATTAGTGTCCAAATACTAATGGCGCACCACATCCACGGTGCGCCATTAGTAACAAATTTTTTTTTCATTTTTTTTTCAAAACTAGTAATGGCGCACCAGTGGATAGTGCGCCATAACTAGTTAAACTAGTAATGGCACACCACGTCCACGGTGCGCCACTAGTAATTTTTTTCAATTTTTTTTTTCAAAACTAGTAATGGCGCACCAGTGGACAGTGCGCCATTACTAGTAATGGCGCACTGTCCACTGGTGCGCCATTACTAAGTTTTTTTCAATTTTTTTTCAGAATTTGTTTTTTTTTCAAAACTAGTAATGGCGCACCACAGCCACGGTGCGCCATTACTGGCTTTGACCAAAAATTCCACCGAATGCACCCCCCCCCATGGACTGCCTTTTCAGTTAAAAAAAGAAAATGATGGAAATGTTAAAAAAACAAAAGAAAATAAGTTTCCCATGTGATATGTGGTCTACTTGTTGGGAAAATTTACAAATATGAATTTTGACTTTATTTGCAAAATCTCTCTGGAATTTGTAAAATGGGCATAACTTTTGCATACGAACTCGGATTAAAAAGTTTTATATATGAAAAATCATCTACTCGAAAAGTTACATCCGAATTTAACTGGGGGAACATCGTTAAACATTTTCAAAATCCTCAAAAACCTAACAGAAAAAAAGTTACGGGGCTTTTAAGATCCGGAGGCAAAAAAAAGTCAAAAAATTTCAAACTTACTAGTGGCGCACCGTATGCTAGGTGCGCTACTAGTAACAGAAAAAAAATTAGTTTCGATTTTTTTCGGGATTTTTTTCAAAATATGATACGTAATATGAACGGAAGTTTGAAATATTTTTTCAAAATTTCATCACACTCATGAACATGACCAAAGTCCTAAACATCAACAAGGTTTAATAGGATTGATATGCTAGATATATCAACAAGTGCCTGCGAAGTGAGCTGGTGCTGCGGTTGGATAGAACTCTAAAGTTAAGCGTGCTTGGGCTGGAGTAGTGTGAGTATGGGTGACCTTTCGGGATGTTTGACCACGGAGTGCGATTTGACCCGAGATTAAGCCATAGTGACCTGTGATTAAGAAAAAAAATAAAAAAAATTGATTTTTTTTGAAAAATATTATTACTAATGGCGCACTTCTATGTGGTGCGCCATTACTAAATCAGATAGTAATGGCGCACCTCTAGGCATACTAATGGCGCACTACAGGTGCGCCATTAGTATCTGGTATACTAATGGCGCACTAGTGATGCGCCATTAGAATTTAATTCTAATGGCGTGATGCTAGTGGCGCACCAGTAGTGCGCCATTAGTAGGCAAAACTGGTGCGCCACTAGCATGCCTTTTCCCAGTAGTGTAAAGGCCCACAAGATTTTGCGGGCCATAATGGGCCGGCCCAGGTGAAGGCCCACAAGATTTTTGTGGACCATAATGGCTGGCCCAGCTAAAGGTCCATGAGATTTTACCGACATTAATGGGCCAGCCCAGCTGTAGGCCCACAAGATTTTGAGGACCCTAGTAGGCCGGCCCATTAACTGGCTGCCATGTTTTGGGCCAAATGCCAGCCCATATTTGATCCGGTCCATTAATGGCCTGCCACGTTCCAGGCCTAACAATGACCCATATGAGATCAGGCCCGTTAAAAGCCTACCACGTTCTGAGCCAAATTACGGCCCAGATCAGGTCCGACCCTTTAAGAGGCTTTGGGCTAAATTATGGCCCATATCAGATTCGGCCCATCAACTAGACGCTATGTTTTTGGGCCCACTTGCTAAAGGCCCATTTAGTAATTCGGCCGATATTAGTTTCGGCCTGCTAAGGGCCCGTTTAACATTTCGGCCATATATTAATTTTGGCCTATTAAAAGACCGTCATATAGTTGGGCCTAACTACGGCCCGGTTTGCATCCGTCCTGCTCGCAGCCGATAATCTGATTGGGCCAAACAAGGACCGAGACAATTTTGGCCTATTAAAAGCCTGTGATTTGATTGGCACAATCACGGGCCGGGGTCCATTTCGGGCAACTACCGACCCGTGAGCTGTTCGGCACGTTTCAGACCCAACCTACTTCTCAGCCTCCTAAAAGCCCATTGAGTTTTCTTGCAAAAAGAGGGCCAGCGGTTTACTCGGCCTATTAAAGGCCCGAATCTACTAGTGGGCCAGTTTACATTTAGACCTTCTAACGGACCAAGATGACGGGGCCCATGATGCGGATCATACATCATAATTGCATGACGGCCCGATTATGTACCGTAATTTTACGGTTTGGCCGGTTTACTGCGAAGACATGATATATATACAGTAAAATAACTGCAGCATCGTGAATAAGAAAAAACCTAGACTATACAATAAATAAATTATGGCATATTACATCCACTGGGCATCAAAGTTCGCCACTATGGTAATAAAGTACAAGCAGACAACAGATTACATACACGGGGCATCAAAGATCTTGACCAGTGCAACTAAACACGCCGACAAAATAATATACAAAACCGACAACACTTCAATAGAGTTCAAGAAAGGTTAGCCCTGCTGGGGAGCTACAGCGCAAGCAGCTGAGCAAGCTAATGAGACTGCACTTGTTTAACACTTATATCCTCCTCACGCTGAAAGATAAACAAGCAGACAGATGACAGGTTTTGCACATAAAAGTATCAGTGCTGACAATTCATCACATTTCTTACCGACCAATAAAGTGACACAGTTTAAAATTGCATTAACACAATATGGTATTGTACATGTCAAGACATGTCAGGAAATGACATTGTGAAGGAGTTGGCAGCTTCACGACACCACTCGGTTACAGATCAAGAACTCATAAGTATCAATGGTTAGTGTGCTGTCAATTTATCCCATTTCAAATTGGCAAATAAAGAGAGAGTTTAAATAATAGTAGAATAATATGACATTGTTCATAGTTAAGACATTGCAGAATATGACATTGTGCTGTAGTGGGTAGGTTCACCACACGACTGGATTACAGATCAAGAACAGAAGCATACATGCAGTGCAAAATAAGATCACTTGCTCTGTATAGTTTAATTTACATGGTATGAAGAAGGAACTTGGTTGTACAACTGAAAACTTAAATTGAGAAGGACAAACTTTTGTTTATGAACTACACAATAAACTTTAAACATGCAATTTAATGCAAACACCAAAAATAAACAGCTGTTGTAGTCATGCCTAACCAAATATACACAACAAAGTTTGAAGGCCTGAGAAGGACAAACTTACATTAGTGAAGGCAGGCTCTATAAAGCCCTTGTCCATCCTGATGTGGGGGGGATTCAAGAAGTTTACCATAGAATCTTCTTCATAAGCATTGCCTTTATTCTACATTTTGTTAAGAGTAAATATAGATGTGACAATATAAGAAAAAATGGAGAATATTTAAGATAAGATGAAGAGTGATGCTACATAACCAAGTAGCTATAAATGTAAGTACATCGATACGCGCAAAAGGTACAACCAAGAGCAATATAGAGCTAAACTTCTTCAGTACCATCGGTGTTATCCAACCTTATGATAAGAGTAAATATAGATCTTATGTGTAGAAAATGGAGGGCAAAGGAAAATAAGCTGCAGAGTGATGGTACATGTAACACCCCAGATGTAACTTGCCACATTTGTAACTCCGACTCTTGCCATTTTCGGTTTTAAGTTATGAGATTCCCTTCGTGGTTGGGTTTTGTCATTGTTTTGCATTTTCCTCATGTCATGCATTTCATATCATGTCATCATGTGCATCACATTTGCATTCGTGTTTGTCTCATGCATCTGACCATTTCCCTGTTATCTGTTTTGCAATCCGACACTCCCACGTGCACCGGTGCACCCCTCTTGTCTCTTTTCATGAGCGGGTGTTAAACGTTCTCGGAATGGACCGAGATTTGCCAAGTGGCCTTGGTGCTCTACCGGTAGACCGCCTGTCAAATTTCGTTCCATTTGGAGTCCGTTTGGTGCTCCAACGGTTAACCGGGTAACCGCGAAGGCCTCTTGTGTGTTGCAACCCAACACCCCTCCAAAATGGCCCAATAACCCATCTAAACCTCTTCCATGTCCTCTGTCGTTGGATCACGATCATGTGGGCGAAAACTACACCCCATTTGGACACTCCAAAGTCCCTCTACATATAAAAAGAGCTTCTCCTCCGAAATTTTGGGCGAAACCCTAGTCTTCCCCTTCCCCCGCATGCCGGACAGGTCAAGCCGTCGCCCCCTTGTCCAACCCCGCGCAGCCACGTCACCGCGCCACCGCCCACCGCCCACCGCCGCGCGGGCCCGCCAGCCCGAGGCCGGTCCTCCCGGCCCGCGGGCAACCGCCGCCGCCCGAGCGTGCGCCCCGCCGCCTTGCTCCGTCTACGCCGCCCAGGTGCCGCGCCTCCTCGACGCTAGCCGCCGCCGACCTCACCGGCGCCGCGCCTCCTCGACGCCGGCCGTCGCCGACCTCACCAGCGCCCGCCGCCGCCCCGCACCCGCGAACTCCAGTCGCCGCCCTTGCTCCGGCCTCCTCCGACAGGATCCGTAGACCTCGCGCCCGGATCCGGCGCCCCCCCCAACTCCGACGCCGTTCCCTCCCTCTCCGGCAAGTCCTCGGGTGAGCTCACGTCGTCGCCTCGGTTCGCGTGCCACATCAAACCCTAGATCCGGAGGGTATAATTTTCCTCCAAGTCCTTTTTTCTACAACATTTTATGCCCCTGTTCATTGCCTCATATCTGCATGACTGTAGCTCCGTTTCATGCATATGATATATCAAAATGTTCTTTGTGAGATGCTCTTTATTTCATTCCATTGTGGCATGCTTGTTTGAGTTCATCTTGATGCCCTAATCATTGATGCAAGAGTGCTATAAAATGTTTACTTCTATTACTTATCAGATTATGATGTTTTGTCATTTTTGTCACATTTGATGTGTGTTTCATATGAGCATGAGCTCTACAGGTGTTTTGAACTGCACATGCCATCTTTACAGGGGTGTTTGTCTTATATTTTTGTGAACTCTGTGGTGACTAGCACAAGCATGCAAAGTAGCCTTCGTGATGTTGCTGTTTTCAGGGACCTGGGATTTTGCTAAGTCTTGTGCCTGCTGTTATTTTGATGCCATGTAAACTTGATGCTACAGTGAAATCCATGCTTGTTTTGAGTTACTTCATTAAGGGTGTTTTGAACATGTGGTTATGCTCTATCCATCCATGCCCCTGTTTGCAATTATGGAGTGCCCTAGCATGTCTTGTTCTTGCTCTACTTTTGCTATAAAATGTTCCTGGCAGATTGTTTACATGTTAATCAATTTTTCCATGGTTGTTGCTATTGATCCATGCATGCTATGTACTTGCTCTTGCCATGGTTAGCTTCATGAACATGTCATGTTGCTGTTGGTATGCTTGTTTTGTCATGCAAGGCTTTGCAATGACTGGTTTGATCTCGCAAAGATGCTTTCATAATTCTGTTTATGCCATGCTTTGTTTTTCTGCTAAGTCTGAAACTGTTAATAAAACTCGCTATGTTTACATGGGTGCCATCATATCTTCTGTGCCTTTTTGGATCATGTTCAGTAAGGGACTTTTGATCTATGCATTTAGTAGAATCATGCCATGCCTTGGTTTTCTATGTTATGTTCCTGTAGCATGTTGTTTGCTAGCTCTAAACATTGCTTCCTGATGTTGTTCCTGACATGTTAGTATTTTCACTAAGTCTGTGAAGCTGATATCTTTTGCACTTTTGCCATGCTTGTTTGAACCTGCTCTTGTATGTTTTAGCCATAGGTCAGTGTTCATGTTTTTTCAAGCATCTTGTGTACATTACTGCCATATGCTTTGTTGTTATGGTGGAGTGCAGTAGCTTAGTTTCTTGTTGCATTCTAGATGGCATCGTGCTGTTAATCACAGAATTGTGCCATTCTTGTTTTGCTTGCCTTTTGCAGACCGTGCATCCGTTTCCGGTGATCTTTATATCGATTTCACCCAAAATCATCTCATCTTTCCAGCGGCATACTTGGTTTGCCAAGTTGATGCCTTGATCATTCTTTTCCTTCCGGAGCACGCATATGCATTGCATATCACATCTCGCATATCATGCCATGTTTTGCATTATGTTGCTTGTGCATTGCACTGTGATTGATTATTGGTCCTTTGCTTGTGTTATTGCTTTGGGTAGAGCCGGGAGACTAGTACGTGAACGAGGAACCTGTTGAGTATGCTAACGAGGATCAAGCTTTTGACAACTCTGAGAACTTTGCAGGCAAGATGACCATACCCTCGAAATCACTTCTATCTTTGCTTGCTAGTTTCTCGCTCTATTGCTATGTCGCCCTACCTACCACTTGCTATATCATGCCTCCCATATTGCCATGTCAAGCCTCTAACCCACCTTTCCTAGCAAACTGTTGTTTGGCTATGTTACCGCTTTGCTCAGCCCCTCTTATAGCGTTGCTAGTTGCAGGTAAAGATGAAGTTTGTTCCATGTTGGAACATGGATATTGTTGGGATATCATTATTATCTCTTCTTTACTTTAATGCATCTATGTACTTGGTAAAGGGTGGAAGGTTCGGCCTTATGCCTGGTGTTTTGTTCCACTCTTGCCGCCCTAGTTTCCGTCATACCCGTGTTATGTTCCTTGATTTTGCGTTCCTTACGCGGTTGGGTGTTATGGGAACCCCTTGACAGTTCGCTTTGAATAAAACTCCTCCAGCAAGGCCCAACCTTGGTTTTACCATTTGCCACCTAAGCCTTTTCCCTTGGGTTTCGCGGACTCAAGGGTCATCTTTATTTTAAACCCCCGGGCCAGTGCTCCTCTAAGTATTGGTCCAAACTGGGCGATGTCCGGCGCCCCCTGGGCAACCAGAGTCTGTGCCAACCCGATGTCTGGCCCATCCGGTGTGCCCTGAGAACAAGATACGTGCGACTCCTATCAGGATTTGTGGGCACATCAGGAGGCTTTGCTGGTCTTGTTTTACCATTGTCGAAATGTCTTGTAACCGGGATTCCGAGACTGATCGGGTCTTCCCGGGAGAAGGAATATCCTTCGTTGACCATGAGAGCTTGTGATGGGCTAAGTTGGGACACCCCTACAGGGTTTTGAACTTTCAAAAGCCGTGCCCGCGGTTATGGGTAGATGGGAATTTGTTAATATCCGGTTGTAGAGAACTTGACACTTAACTTAATTAAAATGAATCAAACGCGTGTGTTCCCGTGATGGTCTCTTTTCGGCGGAGTCCGGGAAGAGAACACTGTCTTGTGTTCTGCTTGAACATAACTAGTTTCAGGATCACTTCTTGATCACTTATAGCTTCTCGACCGTGCATTGCTTCTCTTCTCGCTCTCTTTTGCGTATGTTAGCCACCATATATGCCAGTGCCTGCTGCAGCTCCACCTTACTACCTTCTCCTACCCATTAGCTTAAATAGTCTTGATTGCATGGGTGTGAGATTGCTGAGTCCTCGTGACTCACGGATACTTCCAAATAGTTGCAGGTGCCGATGATGCCAGTGCAGGGGACGCTACCGAACTCAAGTGGGAATTCGATGAAGACTTGGGTCGCTATTATGTTTCCTTTCCTGATGATCAGTAGTGGAGCCCAGTTGGGACGATCGGGGATCTAGCATTTGGGGTGGTCTTTCTTTATTTTTGTTTCGTAGTCGGACCTTTGTTTGTACCTTGGATGATGTTTGGATTATTTATGTATTGTGTGAAGTGGCGATTGTAAGACGACTCTTTACCCCTTTCTTATTCATTACATAGGATGTGTAAAGATTACCCCTCTTGTGACATGCCTACCATGCGGCTATGCCTCTAAGTCGTGCCCCGACACGTGGGAGATATAGCCGCATTGTGGGTGTTACAGTACATGAACAACTACCTGTCAATATAAGTACACTGATAAAGGACAACAGGTACTTGCAAGAACAATGCAGAGCTAAAAAATTTCATTGGCATTGGATATATTCTATACTAATGTAACCATTCATATAGATCAGATAATTTGGAGATAAGCAAGCTATCATGCTACTGCTGTCACATAATGAACCAGGTATGTATGCAAGTACAGTGATACAAGACAACAGGTACTAACAATAGCAAAGCAGTGGGCAACATATTTTTGATATCCTGTCATTCTTTTCAAACCGGAATTTTTTCGAGCAGATTTCCTGCAAAAAAGATCCATAAGGCACATGCGGAAAAGTAGAAGTTCAAATTGTCATGCGATATCATAGACAGTACCTCATCCTCGGAACGAGACTAGTGCATAACAAGGTTTTTCCATTCAATGTCTTCTAAATTTAGCATAGGAGACTTCACCCGAAATTCGTTTATAGACTTGCCATCAGAGTGTGATTTTCTTAGGTAACACCAATACTGCTGCAATGCTTCCTTGAAAAGCGCAAGCAAGCTTTGCTCGTCATGAATATGCAGATTGACCCTCACCTACTTACAACAATGTAATGTAAATCATTGATGTGTTCAATCAGCAGAAAACAAGAAAATAATCACCATGAATAATAGCACTTACACGTAAGTGGGACAGGAAGATGTGAAAATTGTGTTTGTCTTCACTATAATATTCGCATGATGGGAATATATGCACGTAGTCCCTAACAACATTGAAAGCATTATCTTTTAAACTAGGAATAACTAGAATGGGGTTCCAATACGCAGGAATTGGCCGTCTCTGCAGTTGGGATAGGTCTTAGGCCAGTGAACTTGCTGTACTTTTTGCTGGAGTGGGATTTTTCTGTGGTACTGATACGTCTCCAATGTATCTGTAATTTTTTATTGTTCCATGCTATTATATTATCAACCTTGGATGTTTTATATGCATTTATATGCTATTTTATATGACTTTTGGGACTAACCTATTAACCCAGAGCCCAGTGCCAGTTTATGTTGTTTCCTTGTTTTAGAGTATCACAGAAAAGGAAAATCAAATAGAGTCCAATTGACCTGAAACTTCACGAAACTTATTTTTGGAACGGAAGCAATCCAGGAGAGTTGGAGTATACGTCAGGCAATCAACAAGGCAGCCACGAGGCAGGGGGCGCGCCCACCCCCTAGGCGCGCCCTCCACCCTCGTGGGCCCCTCGTTGCTCCACCGACGTACTTTCCTCATATATCCCAAACATCGAGGAGCAGAATAGATCGGGAGTTCCGCCGCTAGAAGCCTCCCTAGCCACCGAAAACCAATCTAGACCCGTTATGTCACCCTGCCGGAGGGGGGGATCCCTCTTCGGTGGCCATCTTCATCATCCCGGTGCTCTCCATGACGAGGAGGGAGTAGTTCTCCCTCAAGGCTGAGGGTATGTACCAGTAGCTATGTGTTTGATCTCTCTCTCTCTCATGTTCTTGAGTCGGTACGATCTTGATGTATCGCGAGCTTTGCTATTATATTTGGATCTTATGATGTTTCTCCCCCTCTACTCTCTTGTGATGAATTGAGTTTTCCCTTTGAAGTTGTCTTACCGGATTGAGTCTTTAAGGATTTGAGAACACTTGATGTATGTCTTGCATGTGCTTATCTGTGGTGACAATGGGATATCACGTGATCCACTTGATGTATGTTTTGGTGATCAACTTGCTAGTTCCGTGACCCCGTGAACTTATGCATAGGGGTTGGCACACGTTTTCATCTTGACTCTCTGGTAGAAACTTTGGGGCACTCTTTGAAGTTCTATGTTTTGGTTGAATAGATGAATCTGAGATTGTGTGATGCATATCGTATAATCATACCCACGGATACTTGAGGTGACATTGGAGTATATATGTGACATTAGGGTTTTGGTTGATTTGTGTCTTAAGGTGTTATTCTAGTACAAACTCTATGATAGATTGAACGGGAATAATAGCTTCATGTTATTCTACTACGGACTCTTGAATAGATCGATCAGAAAGGATAACTTTGAGGTGGTTTCGTACCCTACCATAATCTCTTTGTTTGTTCTCCACTATTAGTGACTTTGGAGTGACTTTTTGTTGCATGCTGAGGGATAGTTATAAGATCCAATTATGTTATTATTGTTGAGAGAACTTGCACTAGTGAAAGTATGAACCCTAGGCCTTGTTTCAACGCATTGCAATGCCATTTGTGCTCACTTTTATCATTAGTCACCTTGCTGTTTTTATATTTTCAGATTACAAAAACCTATATCTACTATCCATATTGCACTTGTATCACCATCTATTCGCCGAACTAGTGCACCTATACAACTTACCATTGTATTGGGTGAGTTGGGGACACAAGAGACTCTTTTTTATTTGGTTGGAGGGTTGTTTGAGAGAGACCATCTTCATCCTACGCCTCCCACGGGTTGATAAACCTTAGGTCATCCACTTGAGGGAAATTTGCTACTGTCCTACAAACCTCTGCACTTGGAGGCCCAACAACGTCTACAAGAAGAAGGCTGTGTAGTAGACATCAAGCTCTTTTCTGGCACCGTTGCCGGGGAGGTTAGCGCTTGAAGGTGTATCTTTAGATCTTGCAATCAAATCTTTTTGTTTCTTGTTTTAGCACTAGTTTAGTTTATAAAAGAAAACTACAAAAAATGGAATTGAGTTTGCCTCATACGCTCCATCTTTTTAATATCTTTCGTGAGAATGATGGAAAGGAAAATTGTGCTCAAGTGCTAGAAGAAGAAGTCTATAAAATGTTTGGCACTAAATCTTTGAATGATGAGCATGATTGCAATGTTGTTAGTATGAACTCCTTGAATAGCCATAGTACTAATGATGATTGCACTAGTCATAATGAAAATGTGTCTTATAAGCATGTCAATTTTTGTGGAGTGCATAGAGTTTGCAAGTACATACCAAACAGGGAAGATAGATTTTGCAAGAGGCATAAGTATTTGGAAACTAAATGGTTGCAAGAGAGGCTAGATGTTAGTGCTGAAATTTTAAAATATCTTAGCCATAGTTGTGAACTTTGCAATGAACATGGTCATTTAAATATCAAATGCAAATTGTTTCATGATCGAATCATGTCCAAAAATTGTGGTGACTTGATTTCCCTTGCACATCATAATGAACTTAGTTTGCTTTTGGGTTATGAAGAAATGAAACGTCAAACTAAGCATATTCCAAAATATAACCTTGAGAAATTCCTCGATATTGATCTAGAAGAAATTTATATGTATTGTGTGGTGAGTTGCATTGAAAATCCTTATATTGCCAATTACATAAAGAAAAGAAAACAAATATAAGATGAAGAGAATACTAACAAAAGGGAAGAGACTTCCCAATATTCTCCTATTATTTCTGATGATGAATCAGGTAACGAGGAGGAGCCTTCTATTCAACCAATCTCATTAATAAGGAGCTCCAAAAAGAGGATTGAACCCACACATGATGTGAAGAGTAAAAATAAAAGAAGGAGAAGTAAAGGTAGAAAGGTATCTCTCCCAAATGATGTTGCTCCTATTTCTCATTGTGATGATGATAATTGTTATACTATTGGTGCTATCCATACTATTAATGATGAGAGTGATTATGCTTATGATATGAAAAGGCCCAAGCTTGGGGATGCTATGTTTGATGAAGATGATGTTTTTGAGAATATATTTGCTGCAATTAATGTTTGTCGCAAGCTTGGGGATGCTACGTTTAATGAAGATGATATTTTTAGTCTCCCAAGTTTTGATATGCAAATTTATAATGATAATAGCATGCCTCCTACTTATGATGATTATATTGATGAAAGTGGGTTTGGAAGAGTGTCAACTTTAGGAAGTAATGATCCCAATATTTTGGAGGATGTTGAATCTTATTATGATATTTATGAAAGTGTATTTGAAGAGGTCATGACTTTATTTAGTGATGATTCCACTATCTTGGAAGAGGTTTCAATCGATTATGATGAGAACAAAGTTGCTACTTATGATAATTATTGTGATGATACATATGCTATAAAAAGTAGTGATGATTATATTTATAAAACTTGTCATGATTATGATTACCCTTTTTCTGCACATTACTCTTTTAATGTGGAAACAATTTATAGTATTCGAGTCTCTTATGATACTCCCAATATTCCAATTGAGAAGAATTTTTCTTATGTAGAGAGTAGTAAATTTCCTATACTTGTAGATCATGAAAAGAATGCTTTAGGTGCTGGTTATATTGTTGAATTCATTCATGATGCTACTTAAAATTATTATGAGGGAGGAATATATGCTTGTAGGAATTGCAATAATATCTAGTTTCCTCTCTATGTGCTTAAAGTTTTGAAGTTATACTTGTTTTGCCTTCCTACGCAAGTTGATTCTTGTTCCCACAAGTTGTTTGCTCACAAAATACCTATGCATAGGAAGTGGGTTAGACTTAAATGTGCTAGTCATATTCTTCATTATGCTCTCTTTATGTTTCAATTCTTATCTTTTATGTGAGCATCATTGAAATCATCATGCCTAGCTAGGGGCGTTAAACGATAGCGCTTGTGGGAGGCAACCCAATTTTATTTTAGCTCCTTGCTTTTCATTCCTGTTTATTAATAAATTAATCATCTATCCTCTGTTATGATTGTGTTTTTATGTTTTAATTAGTGTTTGTGCCAAGTAAAGCCTTTAGGATCTTCTTGGGTGATTGTTATTTGATCTTGCTGTAAAAAACAGAAAGTATGCACTCACGAGAATAATTTTCATTTTTTACGAGAGAGCGATAAAATACCAATTCCACTTGCAGTAGATTAATAAACAAATTGCCTAGGACTTCCTAATTTATCAGGAGTTTTGGAGTTACATAAGTATTCGAAACCTACAGATTACTACAGACTGTTCTGTTTTTGACAGATTCTGTTTTCTATGTGTTGTTTGCTTATTTTGATGAATCTATGAGTAGTATCGGAGGGTATGAACCATAGAGAAGTTGGAATACAGTAGATATTACACCAATATGAATTTAGAATGAGTTCACAACATTACCTAAGTGGTGATTTATTTTCTTATACTAACGGAGCTTACGAGTTTTCTGTTAAGTTTTGTGTTGTGAAGTTTTCAAGTTTTGGGTAAAGATTCGATGGACTATGGAATAAGGAGTGGAAAGAGCCTAAGATTGGGGATGCCCAAGGCACCCCAAGGTAATATTCAAGGACAACCTAGAGCCTAAGCTTGGGGATGCCCCAGAAGGCATCCCCTCTTTCGTCTTCGTTCATTGGTAACTTGACTTGGAGCTATATTTTTATTCACCACATGATATGTGTTTTGCTTGGAGCGTGATTTTATTTTCTTTTGATTTGCTTGATGTTTGAATAAAATACCAAGATCTTAAATTCTTAAATATTAGAGAGTCTTCACATAGTTGCATAATTATTCGACTACTCATTGATCTTCACTTATATCTTTCAGAGTAGTTTGTCATTTGCTCTAGTACTTCACTTATATCCTTTTAGAGCATGACGGTGATTTTATTTTGAAGAAATAGATGAACTCTCATGCTTCACTAATATCATTTTGAGAGTCTATAACAAGCATGGTAGTTTGCTTTGGTTATGAATTTAGTCCTAATATGATGGGCATCCAAGAGGGATATAATAAAAACTTTCATATAAAGTGCATTGAATACTATGAGAAGTTTGATACTTGATGATTGTTCTAAGATATGAGGATGGTAATATTAGAGTCATGCTAGTGAGTATTGTGAATTTGAGAAATACTTGTGTTAAAGTTTGTGATTCCCGTAGCATGCATGTATGGTGAACCGTTATATGATGAAGTCGGAGCATGATTTATTTATTGATTGTCTTCCTTATGAGTGGCGGTCGGGGATGAGCGATGGTCTTTTCCTACCAATCTATCCCCCTAGGAGCATGCGCGTAGTACTTTGTTTTGATAACTAATAGATTTTTGCAATAAGTATGTGAGTTCTTTATGACTAATGTTGAGTCCATGGATTATACGCACTCTCACCCTTCCACCATTGCTAGCCTCTCTAGTACCGCACAACTTTCGCCGGTACCATAAACCCACCATATACCTTCCTCAAAACAGCCACCATACCTACCTAATATGGCATTTCCATAGTCATTCCGAGATATATTGCCATGCAACTTTTCACCGTTCTGTTTATTATGACACGCTCCATCATTGTCATATTGCTTTGCATGATCATGTAGTTGACATCGTATTTGTGGCAAAGCCACCGTTCATAATTCTTTCATACATGTCACTCATGAGTCTTTGCACATCCCGGTACACCGCCGGAGGCATTCATATAGAGTCATATTTTGTTCTAAGTATCGAGTTGTAATTCTTGAGTTGTAAGTAAATAAAAGTGTGATGATCATCATTATTAGAGCATTGTCCCAAGTGCGAAAAGGATGATGGAGACTATGATTCCCCCACAAGTCGGGATGAGAATCCGGACGAAAAAAAAGAAAGGCCATGAAAAAAAGAGAAGGCCCAAAAAAATGAGAGAAAAATAGAGAAGGGGCAATGCTACTATCTTTTTACCACACTTGTGCTTCAAAGTAGCACCATGATCTTCATGATAGAGAGTCTCCTATGTTGTCACTTTCATATACTAGTGGGAATTTTACATTATAGAACTTGGCTTGTAAATTCCAATGATGGGCTTCCTCAAAATTGCCCTAGGTCTTCATGAGCAAGCAAGTTGTATGCACACCCACTTAGTTCTTTTGTTGATCTTTCATACACTTATAGCTCTAGTGCATCCGTTGCATTGCAATCCCTACTCACTCACATTGATATCTATTGATGGGCATCTCCATAGCCCGTTGATACGCCTAGTTGATGTGAGACTATCTTCTCCTTTTTGTCTTCTCCACAACCACCATTCTATTCCACCTATAGTGCTATGTCCATGGCTCACGCTCATGTATTGCGTTAAGATTGAAAAAGTTTGAAACATCAAAAGTATGAAACAATTGCTTGGCTTGTCATCGGGGTTGTGCATTGCTACTGCTTGAGCACTGCATTGGATTTCCTTGAAGAGGAAAGGATGATGCAGCAAAGTAGCGTAAGTATTTCCCTCAGTTTTTGAGAACCAAGGTATCAATCCAGTAGGAGGCTACATGTGAGTCCCTCGTACCTGCACAAAGCAAATAACTCCTCGCAACCAACGCGATAAGGGGTTGGCAATCCCTTCACGGTCACTTATGAGAGTGAGATCTGATAGATATGATAAGATAATATTTTTGGTATTTTTGTGATAAAGATGCAAAGTAAAATAAAAGCAAAGTAAAAAAGCAAAGGAAATAACTAAGTATTGGAAGATTAATATGATGAAGATAGACCCGGGGCCATAGGTTTCACTAGTGGCTTTCTCAAGAGCAAAAGTATTTTACGGTGGGTGAATGAATTACTGTTGAGAAATTGACACAATTGAGCATAGTTATGAGAATATCTAGGTATGATCATGTATATAGGCATCACGTCCGAGACACGTAGACCGACTCCTGCCTGCATCTACTACTATTACTCCACTCATCGACCGTTATCCAGCATGCATCTAGAGTATTAAGTTCATGAAAACAGAGTAACGCCTTAAGCAAGATGACATGATGTAGAGGGATAAATTCATGCAATATGATAAAAACCCCATCTTGTTATCCTCGATGGCAACAATACAATACATGCCTTGCTGCCCCTACTGTCACTGGGAAAGGACACCGCAAGATTGAACCCAAAGCTAAGCACTTCTCCCATTGCAAGAAAGATCAATCTAGTAGGCCAAACCAAACTGATAATTTGAAGATACTTGCAAAGATAACCAATCATACATAAAAGAATTCACATAAGATTCAAATATTTTTCACAGATAAACTTGATCATAAACCCACAATTCATCGGTCTCAACAAACACACCACAAAAAGAAGATTACATCGAATAGATCTCCACAAGAGAGGGGGAGAACATTGTATTGAGATCAAAAAGAGAGAAGAAGCCATCTAGCTAATAACTATGGACCTGAAGGTCTGAGGTAAACTACTCACACTTCATCGGAGGGGCTATGGTGTTGATGTAGAAGCCCTCCGTGATGGATACCCCCTCCGGCGGAGCTCCAGAACAGGCCCCAAGATGGGATCTCGTGGATACAGAAAGTTAAGGCAATGGAATTAGGGTTTTGGCTCCATCTCTGATCGTTTGGGGGTACGTAGGTATATATAGGAGGAACGAGTACGTTGGTGGAGCAACAGGGGGCCCACGAGGGTGGAGGGCGCGCCTGGGGGGGGGGGATAGGCGCGCCCCCTACCTCGTGGCATCCTCCTTTGTTTCTTGACGTAGGGTCCAAGTCTCCTGGATCATGTTCGGTGAGAAAATCACGTTCCCGAAGGTTTCATTCTGTTTGGACTTTGTTTGATATTCCTTTTCTTCGAAACCCTAAAATAGGCAAAAAAACAACAATTCTGGGCTGGGCCTCCGGTTAATAGGTTATTCCCAAAAATAAAATAAAAGTGGATAATAAAGCCCAATAATGTCCAAAATAGTAGATAATATAGCATGGAGCAATAAAAAATTATAGATACGTTGGAGACGTATCAAGCATCCCCAAGCTTAATTCCTGCTCGTCCTCGATTAGGTAAATGACAAAAACAGAGTTTTTGATGCGGAGTGCTACTTGGCATAATTTTAATGTAATTATTCTTAATTGTGGTATGAATATTCAGATCCGAAAGATTCAAGATAAAAGTTCATATTGACATAAAAATAATAATACTTCAAGCATACTAACTAAGCAATTATGTCTTCTCAAAATAACATGGCCAAAGAAAGTTCATCCCTAAAAAATCATATAGTTTGGTCATGCTCCATCTTTGTCACACAAGAATTCTCTCATCATGCACAACCCCGATGACAAGCCAAGCAATTGTTTCATACTTTAATAATCTCAAACCTATAAACTTTCACGCAATATATGAGCGCGAGCCATGGATATAGCACTATGGGTGGAATAGAATATGATGGGGGTTATGTGGAGAAGACAAAAAAGGAGAAAGTCTCACATCAACGAGGCTAATCAATGGGCTATGGATATGCCCATCGATTGATGTTAATGCAACGAGTAGGGATTGCCATGCAACGGATGCACTAGAGCTATAAATGTATGAAATCTCAACAAAAGAAACTAAGTGGGTGTGCATCCAACTTGCTTCCTCACGAAGACCTAGGGCACTTGAGGAGGCCCATTGTTGGAATATACAAGCAAAGTTCTATAATGAAAAATTCCCACTAGTATATGAAAGTGACAAAATAAAAGACTCTCTATCATGAAGATTATGGTGCTACTTTGAAGCACAAGTGTGGCAAAGGATAGTAGAATTGTCCCTTTTATATATCTTTTATTTGGCCTTTCCTTTTTTGGCCTCCCCCTTTTTTTGGGACAATGCTCTATGAATGATGGTCATCACACTTCTATTTACTTACAACTCAAGAATTACAACTCGATACTTAGAACAAGATATGACTCTATATGAATGCCTCCGGCGGTGTACCGGGATATGCAATGAACCAAGAGTGACATGTATGAAAGAATTATGAACGGTGGCTTTGCCACAAATACTATGTCAACTACATGATCATGCTAAGCAATATGACAATGATGAATGTGGCATGATAAACGGAATGGTGGAAAGTTGCATGGCAATATATCTCGGAATGGCTATGGAAATGCCATAATAGGTAGGTATGGTGGCTGTTTTGAGGAATATATAAGGAGGTTTATGTGTGAAAGAGCGTATCATATCACGGGGTTTGGATGCACCGACGAAGTTTGCACCAACTCGCAATGTGAGAAAGGGCAATGCACGCTACCGCAGAGGATAGCAATGATGGAAGGGTGAGAGTGCGTATAATCCATGGACTCAACATTAGTCATAAAGAACTCACATACTTATTACAAAAATCTACAAGTCATCAAAAACCAAGCACTATGCGCATGCTCCTAGGGGGATAGATTGGTAGGAAAAGACCATCGCTCGTCCCCGACCGCCACTCATAAGGAGGACAATCAAATAACACCTCATGTTTCAAATTCGTTACATAATGTTTACCATACGTGCATGCTACGGGACTTGCAAACTTCAACACAAGCATTTCTCAAATTCATAGCTACTCAACTAGCACGACTTTGATATTATTACTTCCATATCTCAAAACAATCATCAATCATCAACCTTCTCTTAGTATTCAAAACACTCATAAGATTTTTTTTACTAATCTTGAATACCTAGCATATTAGGATTTTTAAGCAAATTACCATGCTATTTAAGACTCTCAAAATAATCTAAGTGAAGCATGACAGGTCAATAGTTTCTATAAAACAAATCCACCACCGTGCTCTAAAAGATATAAGTGAAGTACTAGAGCAAAACTATATAACTCAAAAAGATATAAGTGAAGCACATAGAGTATTCTAACAAATTCCAAATCATGTATGGCTCTCTAAAAACGACTGCACACAGTCGACAAGACACGGACCACTCGACCTGGTAGACCAAACCGAGTGAAGAAGTACAGATTCACAAACACAATATACAGACTACAGTCGACTGCCAGCAGTCCACCGTAGTCTCGGGGACTACACCCAGTGGGTGCACTCAGCATGCCCTCACTGGTTCGACCAAAGAGAAAACACACCCAGCGGGTGTACGTGTACAGATACAAAGATCTTCAAAAAAGGAAAAGAAAGAGAGAGAAAGACTCTTCAAACAAACAAACATCAAGTCAACTGACCTGGACGTTACTCTGAAGCACCGAACTCGCGTCGTAAGCCGCCTGGCTGGCCTCCCGAGCCCTCTTCACCTGTTCCATCATGACCCCTGCCTGGTGTATGGCCTCCTTCGCAGCGGCCACTTCGTCTTCAGGGGCAGAATACGCGACAAAGAGTGAAGTCGGATCGGCAGTCGACGCCGAGGGCTGCGCACTCGACAGAGGATTGGCAGTCGGATTGGCAGCCGACGCCGAGGGCTGCGCACTCGACAGGGGATTGGTGAAGGACACAGAGGCCCGAGGGGCATCGCCGCCGTCCCGTGCCGCGGCCTCAGGCGCCAGAGCAGGCTGGGGAGCCCTGTCAGTCGACGGCCTCTTGGTCCTCCCTATCCTCAGCAGCTCGTTGTCATCGTCATCCGGGAGGTCGATAACTTGAGGAGGAGCTGTAGGAAGAACTTTCAATCGACAAGAATTGCAAGAAATGACCAAGCCAACTCAAAAACAAAACGTCTATGATCGTACCAGGGTTGGAGGTTGCAGCGTCCCCCATCTCTTGGTCGTCATCCTTGGCTGAGACCTCGGAGGTAGCAGCACTGCAAATTTCGAAGAATCAATCAGTTCAGCATAATGAGTCGACTGAGGATCTGTCCTCCAATCGATGAAAGAAGTCAAAGCTTGTTACCCGGAGATGACAGGGACAGTTATCTTCATCTTCGGCAGAGTCTTGGGCGGCTTGGACTGCGTCGTGCGCGGTTGCTTGGGAACCTTCCCAGTCGGTGTTGGAGAAGAGGTCCGAGGGCGTTTCGACGATGGCCCGACGGAGGCAGTCGCCTGACCACGTCCCTGCGCCGGATCGTGCACGAGCTTGGATCGCCTCTCTGGGCGGGGAGGTTCGGCCTCTTCCTCCTCCTCCTCGCTGGAGAAGATGTCGTCGCCTTCCTCTCCTTCGCCATCTGACTCCCACTCGCCCTGGTCGTCCCCGCTCTCACCTCCGCTCCCCTCACCTTCCTCAGTCGACCCCTGCGCCCCGTTGGGCGTCGAATACATCTCAGTAGTTGCCTGAAAGACAACAGGCAAAATGGAAAGTCAGTCGACTCACTCAAAAGAAGACCAATGCAGAAAGCAAGATTTCAGTCGAAAACACAAAGACACACCTGATCGATCTCATAAGAGCTGTCGAGTGGAACGACCCTCCTGGCTCCTCGGGGGTTGTCTTTGTTCCCTGTAATGCTTGACAGCCACCCCTCCAACATCTCGTCGGTGACCTCCTCTGGGTGGACCCGAGTGGAGTCCTCGAGACCGGAGTACAACCACATCGGGTGATCCCGAGCCTGGAGGGGTTGGATTCTCCTCCTGAGGAAGACTTCGAGCAGGTCCATCCCCGTCACGCCCTCGCGGACAAGTTCGACCACTCGACCCGCCAGTATCTTGACCTGGGCCTTTTCTTCGGGCGTTACCTTCAGAGAAGCCGGCTTTTCAGCTCGGTCGAGGGTGAAGGGTGGGAGTCCAGTCGACTGCCCTGGGGTCACTTGATCCTGGCAGTAGAACCAAGTCGCCTGCCACCCTCGAACTGACTCCGGGAAAGTGATGGAGGGAAAACAACTTTCCCCCCTTGTCTGGATCGCCAAGCCCCCGCACAGTTGGATCACCTGCGTCCTCTCGTCACTCGACTTAGCCTTCTTCACCGACTAAGAGCGAACGGTGAAGATATGCTTGAAAAGTCCCCAGTGTGGGCGGCACCCCAGGAACGCCTCACACATAGAAATAAAAGCGGCGAGATAGACTATGGAGTTCGGAGTGAAGTGGTGGAGCTGCGCCCCGAAGAAGTTCAGGAAATTGCGGAAAAAAGAGTGGGGCGGCAAGGAGAAACCACGGTCAATGTGAGTCGCCAGAAGGACGCGCTCACCGTCATGTGGCTGGGGCTCGATTTCTCTCCCCGGAAGACGCGCCACCTTGTGGAGGATGACTCCTCCCTCGACCATGTCGTCGAGGTCCTCCTGACGAAGCACCGAGGGCATCCAGTTGCCCTGGATCCACCCCTTGGGTAGGGCCGTCCGAGAAGAAGAGCCCCCGCGCGCAGACTTCTTCCCCTTCCCGGCCGCTGCCGCCTTCTTCGCGCGCTCCAGAGCGGTCGTCTTGCCCTTCACCATCGTCGCCGGCAAGGTCTCAGGCTGGTTTTGTGGTGGCGGGGCGAGAGCGGAGGAAGCGGAGGAGGCGACGGAGAGACAGAGAGAGGAGCAGAAGAGATGAGCACGCGTACTGAAGAGAGGCTCCGGGCCAGCTATTTATAAGGGGCCACTCCCGAGTGGCTGGCAGGTAGGCCCGAGCTATCCAGTCAAATCCCGTGGCAGGCGCGTGCATTGTACGTGGCGAATAAGGCGGTGCGGGGATCGAGGAGCCTTCGCACTGTCGCTCCCGATTACTGCGGCCGCCCCCGTCCCGCGCGCTTCCCAAAAAAATCCGAATCCCGCGATCTCCGCCGGATGCAAAACAACTTGGAGAAATGGAAATCCCGTGCACGCCGGCGCTCGGTGCCTCGCAGGTAGAAGAATCCATTCGACGAAAGGCCTGGAACGGATCAAGGCGACTGAAAGAGGTTAATGACGTCATCCATGACAGTCGACCCAGAATGAAGCACCTATAATAACCTGAAGGGTCGGTTGGAAAGGTCCCTAACCCCTTTTCTCACTCCAGCCTCGATCCGTTCGGGGGCTAATGATGAAGGCATGTACCTACGGTAGGGGCACGGACCCGTCCTAAGAGCCCTACCATAGGACATCCTTAGAGGAAGTCACCTTTCAATCAACTCGAAGGTATCCCACTCGACGGGTCCAAGACACTCGACCAAGAAGCTATCACTTGACCAACAAGCCAACCACTCGACCGCCAGGAGACCTCAAGTCACTCCGCAGGCAAACGGTCAGCTATTAAGTAGTCTTTATGATCATCATGACGCTTTATTAGGGACGTTATCAGTAACGCCCACCTTAAATGTACCTTAAACCCTGCATTACTGAGGGCAGGAGAGGGCTGGCGAACTCTATATAAGCCACCCCCCTCCTCAGTATGAGGGTTTCGCATCCTTGGGATCTTACTCACGCATAATCCAATCGACCGCGTCCGGGCACCGAGACGTAGGGCTGTTACTTCCTCAGAGAAGGGCCTGAACTCGTAAACCTTGCATGCTTACAACTTCCCAATAGCTAAGGTCTAGCCTCTTCATACATACCCCCCTACCTCCTTCATTACTTGATTAACCACCAGATCTGAGTCGCCATAGACCATGAGGCGATGGACGCCGAGTGAAATGGCCATGCGCAACCCATACAAAAGTGCTTCATACTCTGCTTCGTTATTGGAGGAATCGAAGTGAATCTGGAGAACTTATCTGAGCTTATCTCCTCGGGGGGAGACCAGAACTACCCCCGCGCCCGAACCATTCAACATCTTGGATCCATCGAAGAACATAGTCCAGTGTTCCGAGTGAACTTGAGTCGGAAGTTGCTGTTCAATCCACTCGGCGATAAAATCTGCGATCGCTTGAGACTTGATGGCTTTCTTTGCTTCAAACTTGATGTCTAAAGGAAGGAGTTCAATCGCCCACTTGGCCACTCGACTAGTTGCATCTCTGTTATGCAGGATCTCCAATAATGGGGCGTCGCTGACGACTGTAATGGAGTGGTCAGAGAAATAATGTGCAACTTTCTTCATGGTCATGTAAATCCCATATACAAGCTTCTGGTAGTGGGGGTATCTTTGTTTTGAAGGGGTCAAAACTTCAGACACATAATAAACAGGGCGTTGAACTTTGAAGGCCTTCCCTTCCTCTTCTCTCTCGACCGTAAGTACTGTACTGACAACTTGTCCCGTGGCTGCAATATAAAGCAGCAGAGGCTCTTTGCTGATTGGAGCAGCTAGCACCGGCTGGGTGGAGAGTAGAGCTTTGAGCTCCGCAAACGCTGCATCAGCTTCTGGAGTCCATTCGAACTTGTCAGACTTTTTCATCAGTCGGTAAAGAGGCAACGCTTTTTCACCGAGTCGAGAGATGAATCGACTTAAGGCGGCCAAGCAGCCTGTAAGTTTTTGGACATCATGCACACGTACGGGACGCTTCATCCGGAGTATGGTTCCAATTTTTTCAGGATTGGCGTCGATTCCCCATTCGGAAACGAGAAAACCGAGTAGCTTGCCACCTGGAACTCCGAAAGTGCATTTGACGGATTGAGCTTGATATCGTACCTCCTGAGGTTGGCGAAGGTTTCAGTAAGGTCAGCCCGTAGGTCGGAACCTTTCTGGGACTTGACTACGATATCGTCCATGTACGCCTCCACATTCCGACTGATTTGAGTGAGTAAAAACTTCTGGATCATTCTCATGAATGTGGCTCTGGCGTTCTTGAGGCCGAACGGCATGGTGACGTAACAGAAGCATCCGAATGGAGTGATGAAAGCTGTTTTGATTTCGTCGGGCCCATACAGACGGATCTGATGGTACCCGGAGTAGGCATCTAGAAAAGACAATCTCTCACATCCCGCAGTTGAGTCGACAATTTGGTCGATGCGAGGGAGAGGAAAATGATCTTTCGGGCAGGCCCGATTGATATGCTTGAAATCAATGCACATGCGGAGTGACTTGTCCTTCTTGGGGACCATGACAACATTGGCGAGCCACTCGGAGTGGTAGATCTCTCGAATGAACTCAGCTGCTAAGAGCCGAGCCACTTCTTCGCCGATAGCTTGTTTTTTCTGGACGGCGGACCGTCGCAGATGTTCCTTCACGGGTTTGAACTTTGAGTCGACTCGTAGGCGGTGCTCAGCCAGCCCCCTGGGAACTCCGGGCATGTCAGAGGGTTTCCATGTGAAGATGTCCCAGTTCTCACGGAGGAGCTGGATGAGCGCTTCTTCCTATTTGGAGTTGAGCGTTGTTGAGATGTGAGTCGGAGCTGCGTCGGGGTCGGTCGGGTGAATGTGGACCGTCTTCGTTTCGCCGGCCGACTGAAAAGCTGATTCGAAGGCAGGCTTCTTAGCCCGCAGCAATTCACTCGGGTCGGCAGTCTTTTGGTACTCTTTCAGCTCGACTACTGCCATCTGAGCATCGGCGATCTTTGATCCCTTCTGGAAACATTCTTCTGCTTTCTTCTGGTTGCCTGTAACAGTGATCACACCTTTGGGACCAGGCATCTTTAATTTAAGATAAACGTAGCATGGTCGAGCCATGAAGCGTGCATAAGCCGGCCTGCCCAAGATGGCGTGATAAGCACTCTGGAAGTCCACAACTTCAAACGTTAACTTTTCCTTGCGGTAATTCTTTGAATCACTGAAAACCACATCAAGAGCAATCTGGCCGAGTGACTCGGCTTTCTTCCCAGGAATGACTCCGTGGAAGCTCATGTTACTGGTGCTGAGTCTGGACATCGGAATGCCCATTCCTTTCAAGGTTTCCGCGTACAGTATGTTCAGGCCACTGCCACCGTCCATCAGGACTTTGGTCAGTCGAGTGACTTCGACAACTGGGTCGACCACCAAAGCTTGCCTCCCAGGTGTGGCAATGTGTGTTGGATGATCGGATTGGTCGAACGTGATGGCCGTCTGGCACCATTTTAGGTAACTGGGAGTTGCAGGGGCAACCATGTTCACCTCCCGGTTTATGACTTTCAGTCGACTTTTGCTTTCGACATCGGCAAAAATCATCAGGGTGGAATTGACCTGGGGGTATCCATCGTCGCTATCATCCCTGTCCTCAACCCTGTCCGGCTCTTTCTCTTTATCCTTGGGCTGCTTGCCCTGAAACTGTTGGATCAGGAGCCGGCATTGTCGAGTGGTATGTTTGGGGTAAATAAAATTACCCTCTTCATCTTTCTTGGTGTGGATGTGACATGGAAAATCCAAAACATCATTCCCATCCTGATCCTTGACTTTCTTGGGCATCCAAGTGCCCTTGGGTTTCCCCTTGAAGTTTCCCTGGGCCACAGCCAGGGCCTCCCCGGGAGCGGCTGGCTCGGCCTTCCGCTTTTGCTTCCGACTAGAGTTTCCTCCGGTTTCTTGGGCGACTGACTTAAGTTTGCCACTTCGGAGTCGGTCCTCGTCTTCTCCATTAGCGTACTTGGTGGCAATCTCCATCATCCGATTAAGGGACATCTCTCCGGTCCGGCCAAATTTCAGATTCAACTCCCTGTACTTGACCCCTTCCTTGAAAGCGCAGACTGCTTGATGGTCAGGCACGTTCTCGATCGAGTGGTGCAGTGTGATCCACCTCTGGATGTATTCCCTCAGTGTTTCATTCGGCTTCTGTACGCAAGACCGCAGCTCTGTAAGGCCTGCAGGGCGCTTGCATGTCCCTTCGAAGGTTGTAACAAACACTCGGGAGAGATCCTCCCAAGTGTAAATGCTGCTGGGCGCCAGCTGATTCAGCCACGCCCTAGCCGAGCCTTCCAACATGAGGGGTAAATGCTTCATGGCCACCTCGTCATTGCCGCCACCGATCTGCACAGCCACTCGGTAATCTTCAAGCCACGTGTCAGGCTTGGACTCGCCGGTGAACTTGCTGATTCCAGTCGCCAGCCGGAAGTTGGGTGGGATCACCGCGGCTCTGATGGCTCGACTGAAACACTTAGGCCCCGAGGCGTGTGCCCTGCTGCCGGTGGGCGTATCTCTGTTGTGGCCCTCTCGATGAGCTCTGTTCCTGTCCACCAGACCTTGAACGAGGATGGATCTCGCGTCAAAGCCTGGGTCTCTGGGGTCGACGGGGATCCTCTGCCCAGTGTGATGAGGGCGCCTGTCGTCTCGATGCTGAGGTGCATATGATCCACTCCGTGGAGGAGGGGACGGCACCCGACGCCCATCATCACGGTTGAGTCGGTGATCGTATTGCTCGTTCCCCCTATACCGATCGTGCCGGTCTCCACGCCCCTCACGCCTCGGGGGCGATCTCGGGCCGTGAGCCGACTGGACGGTCTCCGTTGCGACGGATCGACTGTGGATCCTGTCCCGCGACTGAGAGACGGCGGAATTCTGATTCCCCGCTGCTCGGAGCAATGCTCTGATCTGCAGCAATCCTCATCCGGCCTCCGACTGGGAGGGCTGGATCGACTCCGCTATGCGGGCCGCGGCAGCCAGGTTCTGAACCGGAGTTCGGTACACCTGTGGTGGCGGGAAGAGCTGCCGTCGACTGGGTTCGGGTGCCTGCTGGCGTCGACTGGATTCGGGAGCCCGCTGACGCGCCCGCTCGTCCAGAGCCCGCTGTAGATTCTCCACTCGAGTGCGCTCGGCTAGATTAGCCAAGCGCGCATCCTCCAAGGCCCGGGCCTCGGGGGTTTCTCCAACAATAGGTGTGTAGAGCGCGTCCATGTTCCGGCGACGAAGCTCCTCCCGTTGCAACGACGTAAGAGGCTCGGGGAGGTATTCGTCGTGAGGGTGCGACGGATCGCCCCTGTCGGCACCATCGTCAGCACGAGGGAATCCGGGGGGACTGCGTGTCCCCTCGACCGCCAAGACCTCCGCCAGGGGGTCGCTGCTGTCGCACTCGGAAGCGGACTCCATGGAGCCAGTCGACAGATCGAACAGGCCGCAGAGGGATTCGTCAGGCTCGATTGCAGCGACCTGCTGGGTCGCCGACTAGCGGGCCACGGCGCGCTTCATCCACCGCTGGAGCCTCGACCGACCCGAGCGCTTGCGCTAGCGGGAGACAGGACGGGGAGATGGCACGGGAGTCGACCGATATGGGGTCGATGGCTGCCTCAGGAGGACGCCACGGACGCACGCGCGGAAGTGCGTCGCACCGAGGACGGGGAGCGCGTCGACGTCAAGCGGCGCCTCCTGGAGCCAAGCGGAGTCGTCGGCGATGAAAGCAAGTCGGCCGAGACGGATCTCGCGGCCCTTCGCCAAAGCTCCGCAGGAAAACATGATCGAGTGGATCGAAAAAATCGCAACTTCTCCAATTAGGCGCTAAGACTACTGCCCCACGGTGGGCGCCAACTGTCGTGGTTCTAAGTCTGACAGTGAGGTAGGGGGTATGTATGAAGAGGCTAGACCTTAGCTATTGGGAAGTTGTAAGCACGCAAGGTTTACGAGTTCAGGCCCTTCTCTGAGGAAGTAATAGCCCTACGTCTCGGTGCCCGGAGGCGGTCGATTGGATTATGCGTGAGTAAGATCCCAGGGATGCGAACCCCTCATACTGAGGAGGGGGTGGCTTATATAGAGTTTGCCAGCCCTCTCCTGCCCTCAGTAATGCAGGGTTTAAGGTACATTTAAGGTGGGCGTTGCTGATAACGTCCCTAATAAAGCGTCATGATGATCATAAAGACTACTTAATAGCTGACCGTTTGCCTGCGGAGTGACTTGAGGTCTCCTGGCGGTCGAGTGGTTGGCTTGTTGGTCAAGTGATAGCTTCTTGGTCGAGTGTCTTGGACCCGTCGAGTGGGATACCTTCGAGTTGATTGAAAGGTGACTTCCTCTAAGGATGTCCTATGGTAGGGCTCTTAGGACGGGTCCATGCCCCTACCATAGGTACATGCCTTCATCAGGCTATGGTGTTGATGTAGAAGCCCTCCGTGATGGATACCCCCTCCGGCGGAGCTCCGAAACAGGCCCCAAGATGGGATCTCGTGGATACAGAAAGTTACGGTGGTGGAATTAGGATTTTGGCTCCGTCTCTGATCGTTTGGGGGTACGTAGGTATATATAGGTGGAAGGAGTACGTCGGT
Organism: Triticum monococcum; assembly: GCA_034509565.1. Lineage (NCBI taxonomy): Eukaryota > Viridiplantae > Streptophyta > Magnoliopsida > Poales > Poaceae > Triticum > Triticum monococcum. The sequence continues at coordinate 56,206,593 of CM067843.1, read as the reverse complement.
GGAGCAACAGGGGGCCCACGAGGGGGGAGGGCGCGCCTGGGGTGCGGGGGGGGGGGGGGGGGGGGGTAGGCGCGCCCCCTACTTCGTGGCCTCCTCTTTTGTTTCTTGACGTAGGGTCGAAGTCTCCTGGATCATGTTCGGTGAGAAAATCACGTTCCCGATGGTTACATTCCGTTTGGACTCCGTTTGATATTCCATTTCTTCGAAACCCTAAAATAGGCAAAAAAACAGCAATTCTGGGATGCGCCTCCGGTTAATAGGTCAGTCCCAAAAATAATATAAAAGTGGATAATAAACCCCAATAATGTCCAAAACAGTAGATAATATAGCATGGAGCAATCAAAAATTATAGATACGTTGGAGACGTATCATGCATGATTTAAATATTTTGTGTGATGAAGATAGAGCATAGCCAGACTATATGATTTTGTAGGGATAGCTTTTTTGGCCATGTTATTTTGAGAAGACATGATTGCTTTGCTAGTATGCTCGAAGTATTATTGTTTTTATGTCAATATTAAACTTTTGTCTTGAATCTTATGGATCTGAATATTCTTGCCACAATAAAGAGAACTACATGGATAAATATGTTAGGTAGCATTCCACATCAAAAATTCTGTTTTTATCATTTACCTACTCAAGGACGAGCAGGAATTAAGCTTGGGGATGCTTGATACGTCTCCAATGTATCTATAGTTTTTTATTGTTCCATGCTATTATATTATCGACCTTGGATGTTTTATATGCATTTATATGCTATTTTATATGATTTTTTGGACTAACCTATTAACCCGGAGCCCAGTGCCAGTTTCTGTTTTTTTCCTTGTTTTAGAGTATCGCAGTAAAGGAAAATCAAACAGAGTCCAATTGACCTAAAACTTCACAAAACCTATTTTTGGAACGGAAGCAATCCAGGAGACTTGGAGTATACGTCAGGCAATCAACGAAGCAGCCACGAGGCAGGGGGGCGCCCTCCACCCTCGTGGGCCCCTCGTTGCTCCACCGACGTACTTCTTCCTCCTATATATATGTCCATATACCCCCAAACATCAAGGAGCAGAATAGATCGGGAGTTCCACCACCAGAAGCCTCCGTAGCCACCGAAAACCAATCTAGACCCGTTCCGGCACCCTGCCGGAGGGGGGAATCCCTCTTCGGTGGCCATCTTCATCATCCCGGTGCTCTCCATGACGAGGAGGGAGTAGTTCTCCCTCGGGGCTGAGGGTATGTACCAGTAGCTATGTGTTTGATCTCTCTCTCTCTCTCTATGTCTCTCTCTCTCTCTCTCTCACTCTCGTGTTCTTGAGTCGGTACGATCTTGATGTATCGCGAGCTTTGCTATTATATTTGTATCTTATGATGTTTCTCCCCCTCTACTCTCTTGTGATGAATTGAGTTTTCCCTTTGAAGTTGTCTTATCGGATTGAGTCTTTAAGGATTTGAGAACACTTGACGTCTGTATTGCATGTGCTTATCTGTGGTGACAATGGGATATCACGTGATCCACTTGATGTATGTTTTGGTGATCAACTTGCGAGTTCCGTGACCTTGTGACCTTATGCATAGGGGTTCGCACACGTTTTCGTCCCGATTCTCCGGTAGAAACTTTGGGGCACTCTTTGAAGTTCTTTGTTTTGGTTGAATAGATGAATCTGAGATTGTGTGATGCATATCGTATAATCGTACCCACGGATACTTGAGGTGACATTGGAGTATCTAGGTGACATTACGGTTTTGGTAGATTTGTGTCTTAAGGTGTTATTCTAGTACGAACTCTATGATAGATTGAACGGAAAGAATAGCTTCATGTTATTTTACTAGGGACTCTTGAATAGATCGTTCAGAAAGTATAACTTTGAGGTGGTTTCGTACCCTACCATAATCTCTTCGTTTGTTCTCCGCTATTAGTGACTATGGAGTGACTCTTTGTTGCATGCCGAGGGATAGTTATATGATCCAATTATGTTACTATTGTTGAGAGAACTTGCACTAGTGAAAGTATGAACCCTAGGCCTTGTTTCAACACATTGCAATACCATTTGTGCTCACTTTTATCATTAGTTACCTTGCTGTTTTTATATTTTCAGATTACAAAAACCTACATCTACTATCCATATTGCACTTGTATCACCATCTCTTCGCCGAACTAGTGCACCTATACAATTTACCATTGTATTGGGTGTGTTAGGGACACAAGAGACTCTTTGTTATCTGGTTGGAGGGTTGTTTGAGAGAGACCATCTTCATCCTATGCCTCCCATGGATTGATAAACCTTAGGTCATCCACTTGAGGGAAATTTGCTACTGTCCTACAAACCTCTGCACTTGGAGGCCCAACAACGTCTACAATAAGAAGGTTGTGTAGTAGACATCTGTTACGGCTGGTGCTATGGCAACTGAAATTGGCATACCTTTTGCTGGAGTGCAGGTCCTGTGTGGTGCGGCTAGTGGTGTGGCCAGTGAAGTATGGATACAGTCTGCTAGAGTCGGTCCTACGTTTTGTGTCACTAGTTGTACAGCCAATATAAGTGGGGTGATGTCTGATTTCTCCGGCACAACCATGTTTTTCAAGGACTTTGCTGGTGCTCCTTCAGGTTCGGCAATCACTCTCTTCCTTTTTGATTTCTGATGCACAAGAACAACATTTGAGTGGAAAAACATGGTATGATGACAGATGGAAAATGTATTGATAATGGATGGGCATGGCATCTCAACATATATGATGAGTAAACTAAGCAGATGGCGGTGCAACAAAGTAGAAGAAATGCAGGACAACATATGCAAGATACGTGAAATCAATAAAACCTTGCCAAATTAGAACAGGCGCTTTGATGGGTGAACAGGACAGGCCATCTGCCTTTGACTCCTCAAGGTTAAAATAGTCATTAGGATCATATTCTGAACAAGAATCAATAGGTGGGGAGCATATGAGTTTCATTGCATCCAGAATGGCACTCAATGCCTTGGTGCCAATTTTGTAAGTCATTGCGGTGTTTAGCTTCAAGAGTGGACTACTGCTAGTGCGACACAAAGCAGCTACACAGATCATAGTGTAGATATAACAGGAAAACCGTAAGCATCAGAGTAAAATCAGCAAAGTGGAATATATGTGCTAGTATTGCCGGTACGACTAGAAAGGCTTCGGATACTAGCTCTCTTCAACTGAAGGTGTGGTACTGTTAATATTAGTGTAACTCTCAAAGGCGACATAGCTCCCCACATTTCCTTGCTATTCTTATAGGATTCAAGTGGGCAGGCCACTACAAATCCTATTCCCATGTTTACAAAATCCTACGAAGCAAAGAGGCCCGAAGAGTTCAAAGTGTCCCTACCAACCGACCGTATAGACCTCTACACTGCAAATGTCCTTGCTCATCTTCACTACAAGGAACATACTATACTACTATCATACTCCCTCCATTCCCAAATATAAGTCTTGGTAGAGATTTCCACTATGGATCACATACAGATGTATCCAGATACATTTTAGAGTGTAGATTCACTCATTTTGCTCCATATGTAGTCCATGGTGGAATCTATACAAAGACTTGTATTTAGGAACGGAGAGAGTACTTATTAAAGAAGAACGGAAGAGGAACATGCTAAAGAAGAGCAAGCATATTTTGGATAATAAAATGTTCGTTGCGCAGTGCCCACACATGGTGAACCAGAGCGCATTGAGAAAGCAACTCCCTGCTGTCTCTCTATATGTTGTGCACGTGCTTTTTCGAAAGTAAAGTAGGAACATTAGCTAACCAATTAAATCTTATCTGTTTTAGTCATATCAACATCATATCAGATTCGTACTTGAGCAACTAGTTTGGAATTATGAGTGGCATGCTGTTTAGCTTGATGGATTCAGGAGCAGTGCTAAGCAAGTACGATGATGGTACTAAATATAAAGGCATGTCTGCATGCAAGTCACGTGACTGTTGTCATTTGGGTCAGTCGACCATTTCAGGCGGTTGGATGAAGATCCTACGTCTCCTAACCCTTCTTCTTCCTCATCTCTGATTCTTCCCATATAGAACATCGCACGGGCCACCGGCCAGACCACTGGCCACCCCCGCCCCCACCCGCGTTGAGTTATCTTCATTCGGCGAGGCTCCACCACTGCTCCCACAACCAAAGTCCCCACCCGAGCCCCTTCATTCGCACCAGCGAACTCCGGCGAGCTCTGAAAAATCGACTGACCCAATTTTGAAATTTAGTCTACTATGATTTAACTAGTGTGGAATATAAAAGGGGAAAACCATAAGCATTGGGAGTATAGTGTTGAGCATGCCATGGCGGATCTGAAGGTGCAAACCGGACAAAGGCAACTTCACAACCAATGTTTAGTTTCAACTAGCAAGTAAGTGATGGACAAGAAATCAGAGTAAAGCAGTGGCGAACTATTTTTCTTGCTGTGGTAAATAAGTTGAGCAGATATGAAAGAGTACCGCCGCTGGTGAAGCGCCATGTATGCATCTGCTGAGCATTTGACGGTGCTGCAGTAGCGATGGTTGTCGGCGGCTAGAAGCAGATCTAGGAGGGTAGACGGTGACGGCGGGGCGCAGTGGACGAGACGGTCGTAGGAGCGGCGCCGGCAAGGTGGACGATGGCGGGGATGAAGCGAGAGGACGAGATGCAAGGATCCTGGTCCAAAGCCGTGGATGAGAGAGGTCAATCTCTTTTAATGGACGGCGGTGTCGGGGTATCAGCTTCGGCATGGTGGAGGTGGATGGGGTGGCCGACGGAGGAGGCTGGGGTAGAGAGGGTGTTTTGGTGCCCACGGAGTACGAATGGGGAAATGGAGGTGGAGAGGAAGGGGGGAACCATGTCTTCAGGGCGCGCTTGTCTCAAATGCGAGGATATTTACAAACTTAGCCCCTGTTTCAACCTACATCACAACAATATTAGTCGGTTGGGGATAGGACAGTAATCTCGCATACACCGAATATTTGCCGACGAGAGTTTGTTTTTGGCGCCCACCGTGTATGAATCGGGGAGGGAGTCGATTTCAGCCGAGGACACACTGTGTTTTGGCGCCCACCGTGTATGAATCCGGGTGAGAGGCGGTTATGTCATGTTTGAGTGAAATTACAAACCTACCCCTATCAAAACCTGTAGAAATCGAGCAGATAGGTTTGCGTGGTAGGGATAGGCAGTAGTAATTGCCATCTCGCAGATTTTGGTTTCGGGCGGTTACTGCTACTTTCCCCGCTTCGTTCAAATTTTGCAGAGTGCACGTTTACCGTGCCAACTCAATTCGAATCCTGTTTGTATTCTATATTTTTCGGGCGGGATCCATTTTCGATTGGAATAAAATTCTATATACATCATTTTTATATATACTTTCAAAAGCACAACAAAGAATTCTGCTCCTTTATATGTATAATATGATTTACAAATACAATGATCTCAAAATCATAAGGTTGAATTCAAAAAATTAAACCAAATTATGTTCTACTAAAATGTATGGATCAGTAATATCTACATATTAAATAACATAGATGCGCGTGAATTCATATGAGTACGCATATTTGATAGATCAATTTTGGTTGGAGTATGGATTACATGTATCATCATCTCGAATTGAAATATTTGAATCCCTTTTATGTTCACTCCTTTCACGCCCATCTCTCTCGCATGCATGCTCCTTCATGTAGCCATCACTCTCTTTTATCCAGCTCACCCGCACGCTCACTTCATGTTTCTCCTATCCTCGCAAACATGGTCTCCCGACGTCTCCCTTCAGAAGTGTCACACTCTCCCTATCATTATACATTACACGGTTTTCATTATCTCTCACGTCTCTACTGTTCTCTCGTATCACTAGGTACCTAAGCTTTCTTTTTCACCGCCACCCACACAGTCTCCGCTCATCTTTCACTTTGTCTTTCTCTCTATGGGATTCTCTCACACACCCTATATGTCTCTAGATATGAATCATACCACTAAAATTACTCTCTCTCTCTCTCTCTCTCTCTCTCTCTTCTGTACACACAACGTTTGTTGCGGTCTCCTTTTCGTCTCCATCCTAGACTAGCATTATTCATTTGTTTACCGATCAGACAAACACCCCCCTCTCTCTCTCACACACACAACTCCTACTTCCACTCCCCTTCCCAACTACCGTCTCTCTCTCTCTCACAAAACTATCGCTTTCGCACCCCGACTCGTATTTCTCTCACAAACATTTATCGACTAGCCTCTAGATAGGTTTATACACCCGCACACTCGTGCTTCCACTATCGCATACATGTCTCTCTCCCGCTCCTTATATATATGTAGTTTTTTCTTCCCTTCTTGAGACACGCCCTCTCGATCATGCACACACACACACACACACACACTATCGCCTTATTTTAAGCTGATACCTCTCGCACACACACTCTTTGTGTCTTTGTCACACATGCACCCCGTCCTCCTCCTCTCTCCCTCTCTCTCTCACACACATGGGCTTTTTGCAACAACTAGCAAGATGCCCATGCGTTGCACGGAACATGAAGATGCATTTGTATGAGTATTTATCTTGTGGGAGAAAATGATGAACAAGGGAAGACCTTATTTGCAAGTGTGGAGAGGGGTGTGGGTATCTTTTTGCAAAATTGCCATAGTTTCCTTCCCATCCATCAGATATAGATCGGACGGCCTATATTGCAGGATGGCAGGCACACGATCATCATAGACTATGCTTTTTATAATAGTAGGGATAAAAAACAGAGTTGGTGATGATGGTGGGCCTGCCATCCTGCAATATAGGCCGTCCGATTTATATTTGACCGATAGGAACGAAACTATGGCAATTTACCCGCACTCCTCTCCACATTTGCAGATAAGGCCTTCCCGCGTTCATCCTTTTTCTCCCACAAGATCTTGATGTTCCATGCAACGCATGAGCATCTTGCTAGTAAGAGTAGAAATTAGACATATACCACTTCTCGAATCTTGAAACCAACAACATTCCTCCCTTATCTCATCAAAACCGCCAAAGGAAAATATTTTGAGTGAAACATAACATTTTTTTAGTGATATACGTATTTCAAAACTAGACTTTTTTCTATAAAATTGGTGAATTTGTATTAATCTACTCTGATCGTGTGGCAATGCATTGGCACATTGCTAGTAGTTATTATAATTTTTTGGACACCAGACAAACGGTGGAGTACATATACGAAGAGAAGAGGTGCACGCACGCAGTCGGTCTCTCGCTGTCTCGCACACATGAGTGTTACGTAAAGGAAACGTTAACAAATAAACCCTAAAACTCTAGGTGCACGATTATTGCATTCGCGGGTACCGGGTACATGGTGGAGCGCACCTTTGTAGGAATAGTCAGCTCGCGTGATAATTTGATCCGTAGGAGTTGATGGTCGGGACCACAGGTGAACGAGTTGGAGGTGGTGGCTCGCCAGTTGCCACAGATCAAGTAGCCACATTTAAAATATCATTTTTAGCAGGGTTAAGAGTTCCGATTTTCAATGGCGTGTTATAACTACTAAGTAGTTTTTAGAACAATTGGTATGGAGCAAAAATGGAATTCATAGTACTACGTACCTCCTTGGCGTATGGTTGTATGGGTTTATGTTGTGAGATGTTGAACCTAGTAGTTCTAGGGAAAATACTATGGTTTAGATTTAGATGTTGGTTTTCAGTAATGAAAATCGGAAGGGGGAAACCCTTCTTTGATTAAAAAAAATTACTACCTCCATTCTAGTTTACTAGTCCCCATCGTATTTTGGGTCAAAGTTTGTCCATGAATTTTACTTGTAAAATGTGAATGGAAAACAAGATTTTGTTATACACAAACAAAAAAGGACTGGATGGAGTGATTGCTCTGACACGGACGCTACCTCTCATAGCGCAGGCATTGAACCGGTGCGCCGGTCAAGAGGGCCCCACTCGCTGCAGGCCCGGCTAAACACGCCTCCTCGCCGCATGCAACCGGCTTCAGACTGCCCCGCCTTCCTTCATTGAATCCGCGCATGTGCCGGCAAGACGTCCTTCCGCGAGCCGGTCGGCATTTTGAACACAAAAAATGACCAAAATATAATTAATTACGCATGGTCTTGACTTGTTGTGCTCGCACTGGTAGCAGTAACTAGAGGTTTTTCTTTATTCACAACTCTCGTCAATTTTTTTGGCTTTGAAGTGAATCATGGTTGTCGACATTATGTATGAATGTGGAGATATCTGTGAACATGAGTTTGATGTGGAAGTTGAACTTGGAATGTCGGGCTTGCGCATGAACTATACCATGTCCAATGCTTCGTCTGTTATTATTTGGAAAGTAATTGTTGTTATTACATGACCTGAAAAAAATTTGTGCCACATCAGTAGATGCACGGACATCACAACAGGGATGCTGACTGGATAAACATTTGAACCTAGCTACTATGAAGGAAATTTTGTATTCACAAGAGTTTTAGATAGCAGGAGATGCCTAGCCATCTCTGCCTCTGCTAGCTTATTTCTGGCTTCTTCCATCTCTTCTTTGGCATGGGTGAAGAGAGCATCTGATTGCTCTTTTCGCTTCTTCAGTTACTCAACTACATTCTCAAGGGCTGCTGCATGCTTTCTTTCAGCCTTTACTAGAGCCATGAGGACACGAACAGCCGACGACTCCACCTGGCTTGTGTGTAATCCAACATCATCTGGGAATTTGCACCTTGTGTCTAATCCAGCATCATTAGGGAACTAGCACCTTGTATGTAATCCAACATCATTCTGGAAACATGATCTTGAGATTGACCATACTTCCCTCCTCGCAGCAACTGCATCCTGACATGAAGTTACTTCTTTTTTAGATCAATACTCAGAGCAACCCAGATCCATTTAGTAGAAGCCAGATAAACAGAACTAGGAGAAGTTAATTCAAAAGGAAAAAAATATAAAAAGACTACAAGGTGAAAACACCCACTTCCTACATCAAGCTAAAAACGAAAGCATTGGGACGATTAAGACTCTTCTTATGAAATATCGAAGAACACGAGGCTTAAGAGAAACAGAAACTACAACATATACACATCGAAGAACACGAGGCTAAACGAAAGTAATTGAAAGGGTGTTACTTACCAAAGCTCGTTTTACAGGTTCGGTGCATCTCCTCTTTAACTTGCGACGCTCCTTGAAGATGTCCCCAATATCCCGTGTTTGGTCTTCATTGCTCCTCCACATGTTCGCACTCGTGGTTTTAAAATCTCAACATGGCAAGAAAAATGGAGGCCATAACCAATTACTTTTACTGGAACAATAGCACCCAGGAAATTTGAAGGGTAGGTATGAACAAAAGTGGAACTGCACATGTACTGCTAAGTGATTCAATACACACATTACCAATTGGGGAGGAGAACGATGGTCGCGGTGGCCGCTGTGAGTCATGGTCGGCAACGGGAGTCAGTTCATTGTCCACGACGGTGGTGCTTCTGCGCTTGGTGTCGGCTTCTAGGAAGCAGATCCGAGACCATGGAAGACGGTGCCGGGGAAGAGGCTCCGTGTACGATGACGACGGTGGACCGGCTCCAATGCGGCGTATGAGGTCGTCGATGAGGCTGATGCATTGTGGTGGACGAGTATGCCGATGTAGACGGGGAGGAGCACGAAGGCTGCAGTGCCGTGGAGAAGTCTATTTTGCGGTGGGGATAGAAAATGGGGAGTATTCAGGTGTACTACTCTGGGTGCCGGGGTGGGGTTGGCTGGGTAGGGTGAACCTGAAGTTACGAAAACAGCCCCCTACCAACCGTCATCCGTAGGCCTGTTCCGAAGGCTATGATGGTAACTTCCCACTGCTCGAATCAGGGTCGCGGGAGATTTTCCCGCCGACCTCAAAATTTTGTGACACTGAACTCCCCATGTGGCGTGTTGGGTGATTCGGCTAAGCAACTAGCGAGTAGTACTAGTAAACTCTGCATATTAGGTTTGACCAAAGTCAAACTTCCTAAAGTTTGACCAAGTTTATAGAAAAATATTAAAATTTACCATAACAGATATGTATGATGTGAAAGTACATTCAATAATGAATCTGATGGTATTTATTTGTTATTGTATATGTTAATATTTTTTGTTATAAACTTTCTGAGAGTTTACAAAACTTGACTTTGACCAATGCTAATACATGGACTTAAATAAAAACAGAGGGTGTACACATTTGTTTTCTTAGTATGTAGTGAATTAATTATTTGTTGAAATTGTGAATAAATATATTAGGCTACTCACTTTGAATGTAATGGTCTATACAAATCAATAGTTAGAATCATTGTCGAATTCCAAGATGTATACGAGGTCTATAGTACTTCACAACATGCTCAAACTCGCATAATCCCAGTCAAATGACAATCAAAATGCATTTCATAGTTATTACTTTGTAGGATGCAACAAAACCAACAATAACTCTACATCAGCCATTATAAAAGCAACATTTTGAACATATCCCAATTGTGAATGAAACGTGTAGAGAGAGCTTGCGAAGATGGAGCAGATAGGGCGGGAAAGACTGCATGTATGTGGAAGAGAGAGTAGGAGGCAAACCTAACAAAACAGAGAGAGGGAGATAGAGAGAGAAAGAAGTTAGGTCTGTGAGAAAGATGGAGACATGTAATGTACGTGAGATGCGTGTGCATCCGGATTCTGTACACGTGGAAGGAGAAGAGACAACATGTTTGATGAGAGAGCTAGAAAAACATGGACTAGAGGGGAAGGATCTCGTGGGTTGAGGGATTGATAGATTTGTGCGGGGGAGAGAGGGATTGGTAATTTTGTGCGAGAGAGAGAGGGTGGGGGGAGGAGTCAGTCAGCCATCGTCACATCATCCTGCTTCCAAATGGCCCCGCATTCTCTATCGCAGTGTGGTCGCCGTCTTCGATCTCCTCGATGCCATCTTTGAAGATTGAGGTGTTGTGCATGCTGGGGTGCAGAGAAGCACAAGCAAGAGTGGTTGCCATATAACCTTGGATGGGGATGAATTGTGTGCTCGGGGGAGGGGGTGTGTGTGTGCTATGTGTGTGTGTGTGTGTCTCAGATATTGAGAGAAAACAAACCTAAGGAGAGAAATTTGTGTGTATGTGACGGAAAGCTACATGCTAAACTGGGTATTCACGAAGAGATTGTGCGTGCGAGATAGAGAGTGATGTGTGGGCCTTGAGGTGGGCAGGGGCCGGGTGAGGGTGTCAAAATGTGCGCATTGATGCATGTGTTACATGTGATCATGTGAGGGACGGATGAATCGAGAGAGATGGTTGTTGTGTTACGGATGCTCCTCTCTCTCTCTCTCACTCACACACAAGTAAAATAGAAGACCCTTCTCTCATGTATACACAAGTACACAACGTATCGGCATCTGTCTATGTCTCACTCATGCATGATCATTTGCACATTCACACCTCTCTATGTCTCTATCACACGCACACCGTCTCCACATTGCCCTTCCACCACAACACACATATGGACACATACACATGTTCTCCCTCAGTCATACACACAAAATTAGTATTAAAAAAACTAGGGCGCACTTAAAACGTCCAAATCCAAATAAACACGAACTGGAGCTAAATTCAAATATATGGAAATATTGTAGCATCAAGAACTTTTCTAGGAAAAAAAGTTGAGTAATATTCGGGTATTGTTTTCACACACACAAAAAGGTTCGGTGGATGTCCTTCGAGAGCGACATGGTGACGCACCGTTTGATCGACCGCGCGGCCGCGGTTCATGCGCTTGCACATGATTCTGTATCGTGGCTGTGGTAACTAATAAAAGCGCTGCCTAAGTCTAATGTTTACATGTACTAGTACGGTTTTCTTTTAAGTTTGACCAACCCTATATAAAACTAAACTAAGCTCCCATACGCGCACTCATCAATATGCCACCGCCGCCGTTGCGCATGCCGGCGCCCGCCTGCTCCTGCCAACAATTTCTCGCCCATCACCGCCGTGTCCCCGCCAAGCCGAAGGCTCGCCCGCTTACGTCGTCTATAGTCCCTCCTCGCGATGCCACCGTGCTGCCAAGCATGCGAGCAGCTGGTGGAGCCGCGTCTATGCACGCAATGTATGAAGAGGAGGACGAGCGCGTGCTCCGGCACGCCGGCAGGAGGAACTAGCGTGTCATTGTCATCTCCGCCCGCATGGAGGAGGCGCGCATGGTGGCTGTCGCGGCAGAAGCTGGTCGCGCGCGCGTCGAGCTCACAAAACAGGTGCGGATGTGGAATCTACCTTCGAGACCTTGAATGCCACGTGGATCCTGCAATCTGAAGGAGCAATTTCGGTCAGTCGACTCTTGTGAGCCGTTTGATGCAACATGGATGGCTAGAAGGGCTTCTTCAACCTCCAAAATTGATGCACGGTTCATCTTCTCAGCCTGCCACACGCCTAACCGCCTGCCGCCGCAGAGCCCTCCCCTGAACCACCTGCTACCGCCATGCTCCCCCCACCCCTGCCATCCGTTTAACCCTGGGCATGATCCATTTTTTCCGGCGAACTGCATTCCACACCCAACACTCATAAGATAGATCATGGGCACCCTGCCACCCTAATATAGATACTGGGGTAGCTTCTCTGCCGTCCACTTCCTTCGCTCCGTCGAACTTCTTTCACAAATCGACTGACCCAAATTATACTACTAGTACGAATGTATTAAGTACAGTAGGAACACGAAGAAAAGAGCAGTAGTACCAACTGCAAGAAGAATAGTAGTAAGACATAGTACTAGTACTATTGTACGTACTAAAGAGTTCAAATAATGAGAAAGAACATAAACATAGTTCTGCTGGGGCCTCAGCACAACACACTCTTGAAAATAAACTAAGCAACTAGTCCGCATGACACTGCAATAGAACCAGCATGAGCGACGACACTGCCACCTACTCTGAGTCTGAATCCACGTCCTCGACTTCTTCCTCGTCCCTCTTCCTCTTCATCTTCTCCGATGCTTCTTTGCTTGAACCGAACACTGGCCTCTGCTTCTTCATCCAAACCTTGTAGATATTTAAACAAAGGTAGGCATCCGTTGCTGCGTACATGATGTGATCTTCATCTAATGTCTTCGACTCCCATGCATGATGAAACTCGTGGTGAGGTTTCTTCAATTTGGCATACAAAGGATCAATCATGGCTGCTACCAGGGTCAGCATTGAAGGCTGAGAGGAGGACACCAGGCTTGCCTTCTGGAGATCGAAGGGCTGGCCTACAACGAGGCCTATCCGACCTAGGACATCCATGTCGTTCCTAAAGTCTACAGTAACGAATTTCACTCTTCCGTCCTTGAGGAAGTTCTTAAAATCCTGGCACTCAACATCGGCATGGAATATGTGGTAAACCAAGCACACATTATGTACGCAAACCTGGATCACAACGGGCTTCTTCTTCTCTGCCTCCTTTAGTTTCTTCTCTCTTTGCAGTACTGTGGTGTACCCAACATCTAGCCCAGCGACCCACTCATCCATTGAATTGTTGAACATGCGTAGGAAGCGAGCAAGGCATGCTTTCACCGTCGCGGATCCACGTGTGTAGATGACGAAGAACTCATCATCAGTGATGGCTCTAACCTGGTACTCAGCGGCGACCATGGAGATTTGGGAGGCCATGGATTTTGGAGGAGTGTTAGGAAAAGTTGAACTGGTGTAATGTGAAAGGACGGGACGATTGGGAGCGAACTGTTGTAAGGTATTGTACTAGTAGAAGACGAAGGACGAGTAGGGTGTGCGAACGGTGTTGGGTTGCTGGCTTGCCCGGTGGATAAATGGCTGCAAGCCCCCAATGAATTCTCGACACTATGTGGGACCCAGTAGATGTCCTGTCTACTAGACCCATATCGTAGGCCTGACGGTATAGCTTCTGCCTGTTCGCACGCCATGCCGGCGCATGGGTAACTTCACTTAATTCTGTCAACCATCGCGCCTCCCACGACCTTCACCTCCCTCGTGCGGTCGCGCCCTTTGAGACTTCGACCGGCTATAAATGAGCAATTTTTTGCCTACTCCGCATGCATGATACTCCCTCTGGTCCATTTTACTTCCGTCAACCATTTGCAAAGTGTTTGACCAAATTTATACTAAAAATATGAATATCTACAATACTGATTATAATGAGTATAAGAACTACTATTAGATGAGTTAGATGAGTTAAAGATTGTAATCCTGAACTAACCTTGAAGTAACTCTAGCGAAAGAGGTGTTTGGATGACAGGGTTAGATGGAGCGCGGATACGGCGAGGTGCCTTCCTGGGCGGTGCGAGAGGGAGGGAGGGAGGGAGAGGAAGAGAAGCTTCGAGGAAGTGGGGAGGGATCTGTCGCGGGGATAGCGAGAGAAAAATGTGTTTTTAGTGTCCCAAGAAGAACTAACCCAAATAATCACCTCTTGGGTGGGTTAGATTTTTTTTGGGTTAGTTGAGTTCAAACTAACCCAAACTAACTCTAACACATGGATCCAAACAGGGCCAAGGTTAGCTATTAGAGTGCTACTACCTCCCTTCTAGTTTAAAGGGCTCGATTCAAAATTTTCACCTACTCTTAGCAAGATAGAGGCGGTGGAATAGTTTTTGTAGTTCTTCACAAAAAATGTGTTTACCAATGCATGCATGAACACTAGTTACTCTAACCCCCCTCTCTTCTTTAATTCTTTGCCACATCAGCATGTTTGCTATTCCCGTGTGCATGATACCAGCTAAGATACCACCATTATGGCCAGCCTTAATCATCGCATGCAATCATTTAGTGCACCTTGAAATATGAACATGTGTGGGCAGTGTATGTTTTTAATGACTTGAGACTATACCTAGCCCGACATGCAAGATGAGACTTATTATGCACTGTTCCCCATACCTGCAGGAAGCCCGTTCGTCTCCAAATCTTTTCCTCTCCATTTGTGGAAACAATATGCATGCCAGACTCTCCTTCTCCCTCTGGCGGTCCCACCACTCCACCCCGTGTGGAAAAAATCTACATGCATGACTCTCCTCCCCCCACGCTCGTCCAATCCGTTGTGACCAGCAATATTTCCACCCCTCCCTCCCCCATAATTTACTCCAACAAATATGCCCACGTACTACCTCCTTTCTAGTTTATAGGGCTCATTTCAAAAGTCTCACCAACCAAGGTAGATGATGAGTGGTGGAATAATTTTCATGGTTTGTAAGAGCACTCAATTAATGCGCTCGTTTTTCTCAAAGAATTGTTTTTACCAATGCATTAATTGCAATGCTTGCAGGCATGAAGTACATGCATTGGTCAAGTTTCTCATAATACTCCCATGCAATGAACTAATCCACCTTGAAATCTGAGCATGTGATGGGAGTAGCTATTATGTTAATCACACAACATATCTTCCGGGACGCTGCTTGAGTTACTTAACTACAGGTGCATTGGGTCACTAACATATGTGCCCAACGGGGGTCTAGCCCACATGTCAGTGACGCAACTGGACCTACAGTTAAGTCAGTGCAGCTCAGTCCATATCTAACGTAGGTGTGCCATTGCTCGCTACAAATACTGTGCCTCCCAGGACATCGCTATCTCCTCCCCCTCACGTTCACGTTCATCACTATTGTAACGCCCCGTATGTAACTTGCCATATTTGTATTCCAACTCTTGCCATTTCCGGCTTTAAGTTATGAGATTCATGGTTGGGTTTTTGCCATTGTTTTGTTTTTGTTCTTGTCATGCATTTCATATCATGTTCATCTTGTTGCATCATGCCATCATCATGTGCATCTTCATCTTAGCATGTTGCTTTGTGGCATGATCCTTGGAATCCAAGAATCATATTTCCCCTTCACTCATCACCACCTCTTCCCCTCTTTTCTTTCTTTGGCAAGTGCACCTCTACCCTCCTCCTTTAATGCTCATCTTTTCCCCAAAATTATAGCACCATGCCTTGAACCCCCCTGCCAAATTTCACCTCTTTTAGAATTGTTTTGGTTGGGTTCAAAAATGCATCAAGTTTGAATTTTAATTCAAACTTGGACTATTTTTCTACCTTTAAAAATTACCAAAGCAATTTTATTAAGTGCTACACAAACTCAGGATCACGGGGATATTTTTATTTATCTCTAACTCCTCCCCAATCCCCCTGTTCTTTTCCTTTTGTTTTATGTCTAAAGAAAATGGAAAAGGAAAAGAAGCAGAGCAGCAGCAGCACCACCCAACTGGGCCTTGGCCTCCCAAGACGGCCCAGCTAGCCCCCGCGCCAGCCAGCCCGCTCGGCCCCCTCTCCCTCCTTTTCTCACCCGCTCGCTCGCACACCCCTGCTAGCCTCTTGCCACGTGGCCGCCTCGGCCCCACCTGTCGGTGCCTCCCTGTAGCGTGCACCCGCCTTTTCCCTATCCTCTTGCCATCGCCATGGGGACCGTGAGTCCGAGAGCGCGTGAGCTCGCGCCGCTCACCCTAGCCCCTCTTAAGCCCCCACGCCTTTCCCCCAGCCTCTCCTAGGGTTTCCCTCGTCCGCCGCCGCCGTCGTCGGGTAGGTTTAGCCACCAAATCGATCACGCCATCGCCGTCCCGAATGCATCCGGGAGCGCGTCCACGTCACCGGCGTACTCTCCATCGACCTCTACCTGGCCTGCCATGTCCTTCATCTTCCCGTCGTCGTCTACGTCCACAACATCGACTATGTGGAGGCGGGACCATCGCTGCGTCGTCTTGTTCCTCATCTTCAACTCCGGCCACTGCGACTGTTCATTGCGCCTCACCGCCGTCTCCGTCCACTCCAAGCCAAGCTGAGCACCCCGTCGTGTTCGTGGTCAGATTGCACTCCTTCCCCTTCCTTTTCCCCCTCGTTTTGTGCGCTCTATCACCGTTAGCTGCTCGCGCCCGATCACGCCGCCGCGGACCTCCCGCAAACGAGATGCTCCGGGCACCCTTTGCCATTTTTGCCATGTGCAGGAGATTCTTAGCGTCACGCGTGTCCGAGCCGAACTCTATGCCGCCCATTTAGCCCCTTGCCTCGCCGCATTCATCCTCGCCATTGCCGCCTCGGTAGATCGCCGCCGATGTCGCTTTCCTCAATGCCCAGTGCACCTAGCAGCACCCGCAGGCGCGGGATCCTCCCGCGATCTTTTTGCGCCCTTCCGCCGCTCCGCTAGGCCACCGGAGCAACTCCGGCGAGGCCTCCGCCGCGCTCGGTCGCTGCTGACCCCCTCCTCTGTTTTCCCCTGCTCCCGCGCGCGTGCGTCACCACCCTGTGGGCCCAAGCCGGACCCACTGGTCAGCCTCACGTCCCGCCAGACCCACTTGTCGGTCTCTCATACGCACCCACACACACACTCACCTGACACGTGGACCCACGGGCCCACTTGTCATCTGCACACCCCTGTTTTAAACCCAATCGGGCAGTTTGCCATTTTGGGTCTTTCCAGATCGGGCCTTTCTTTATCTGGCAAGTCCAGATCGGGACGTTTCCGTTTTAGGCTATTTCATTTTCTGTGTTTTTCCTTTTTAGGAAGTTTGCATCTTAGAGCATTTGTAGGGATTTCTCTACAGCAACCCTAACATATTATATATGTTTTTGGGGTAGAAAAATCCCACCAATCCGGTGGTAGCATTGGTTTTTGCATTTGAGCAAGTTCATGAACATGGCATTTTGCATCATGATGCTCTTTTGTCATTTTTGTGTGATTCATGTCAATCATGCTATGTAGGTGTTTGCCACATGGTTAGCTTCATTTTCATGCCTACTACATGCTAGTATTTATGCCATGTCTCTTTGTGCACTTTGATGAGTGAAACATGCATGCAAAGGATTTTCTTTGAAACTATGATGATTTTTATAGCAAATTCGGAAACTATACACCCTATTGGAGAAAAATCAAAAGTATCACCCCGTCGGCCTCTTGTTGGCCGAAAAGGGACTTTTCGGCCTCCTGTTGGCCGAAGAGGGACTTTTCGGCCAACGATTGGCCAAAAAGGACTTTTCGGCCAACGGTTGGCCAAAAAGTACTTTTCGGCCAACACCTGCTCTACTTTTTAGAAAATTCATATCAAATAGGATTTTTAGTATTTTAATTTGATTCTTTTTTCATTAGATTAGAAATTTTATGAAGTTTCTGTAGATATCAAGTTTGACTAGATTTGGAAGTTTGAATTTGAATTTTCATGAATTTTCTCAAATCACTAGATTGCCTATAATTTGAGCTAGGAGTATTCTTTTTGCTACTGGTTCTTTGTGTCTTTGTTTATCAGTAATAATTAATTGGTGAATTTAGGATTATTTAAAATTAGGTTTTTATGTCATTCTCCCCCTCCATTTTCTCCCGCCATTTTATTTCCCTCCATTCTCTCCCTCCATTTTCTTTCCCGCCATTCTCTCCCGCCATCTTCTTTCCCGCCATATTCTTTCTCGCCATCTTCACTTCTCAACTTATAAAACGAGCCTCATGGTGTCCACGATCGTAGATAACATCGTCTGACACGGTCTGTGTCTCCTGCGTCGGTGCTGGTGGTGGAGTGTGAAACACTGTCTGAGAGAAGTCATAAGTGTTTGCAGCTTCGTCATCATCATCGGAGAGTGTTTCACACTTATGACTTCTCTCACACAGTGTTTCACACTCCACATGAAGGCATCATCGTCATCCTCCATCGATGTAGCACTCCTTAGTGTGGCGGGAGAGAATGGCGGGAAATAAAATGGCGGCAAAGAAAATGGAGGGAAAAAGATTGCGGGAAAGTATTTTTTTCATGTATAAAACGGCAATGGTTGTACATGATTTACAAGGCACTTTTAAATATAAACTCCTATGAAGCTCAAAACAAGTTTTCTAGTAGGATAAAATAAATAAAATACAAAAAATACTACAAATAAAATAGCTACTGATAACTAAACAGAAACAAAAAGAATATGTCAAAAAACTAAAGAAAAAAATTTAAAGCAATTAAAATTAAAAGAAATAGCATAAAACCTAACAAACACTAAAACAGAACTGTTTTCATAAAAACCTAATTTTAAATAATTATAAAATTCGCCAATTAATTACTACTGATAAACAAATTCACAAAGAACCAGTAGCAAAAAGAATCATCTTAAAAAATACTCCTAACTCAAATTATAGGCAATCTAGTTATTTGAGCAAATTCATGAAAAATTAAATTCAAACTTTCAAATCTAGTCAAACTTGATATCTACAGAAACTTCATAAAATTTCTAATCTAATGCAAAAAGAATCAAATTAAAATACTAAAAAGCCTATTTGATATGAATTTTTTTAAACAGTAGAGCAGCTGTTGGCCGAAGAGGGACTCTTTGGCCAACTATTGGCCGAAAAGTACTTCCTTTTTGGCCAACGATTGGCCGAAAAGTCCTTTTTGGCCAACGGTTGGCCGAAAAGTCCCTCTTCGGCCAACAGGAGGCCGAAAAGTCCCTTTTCGGCCAACAGGAGGCCGACGGGGTGATACTTTTGATTTTTCTCCATTAGGGTGTATAGTTTTTGAATTTGCTATAAAAATCATCATAGTTTCAAAAAAAATCCATGCAAAGTAGATCTCGTGATGTTGCTGATTTCAGGGACTTAGAATTTCACCAAGTCATTTCCGTGATGTTACTTTTATGCCATGTATTCTTGTTGCTATAGTGAGATCCATGCTTCTTGTGAGTATGTTCAGTAAGGATGATTTTGACATATGGTCATGCTCTATCCATCCATGTCTCTGTTTGCATTTATGGAATGCCCTAGCATGATTCAATCTTGCTCTACTTTTGCTATAAAATGTTCCTAGCAGATTGTTTACGTGTTAATCAATTTTGCCAAGGTTGTTGTAGTTGATCCATGCATGCTATGAACTTGTTCTTGCTTTGTTTAGCTTCTTGAACATGTCTTATTGCTGGTAGTATGCTTAGCTTGTCATGCAATGCCTTGTGTTGAGTGCATCGAGCTCGTAAACATGCCTACGTAACTCTGTTTTTGCCATGTCTAGTTTTCTGCTAAGTCTGAATCCGTTAATGAAACTTGCTATGTTTTACATGGGTGCCATCATATCTTTTGATCCTTTTTGGCTTATGGCCAGTAAGGGACTTTTGTTATATGCTTTGAGTAGATTCATGTCATGCCTTGCTTTGCTATGTCCTGTTCCTGAAGCTGATATCTTTTGCACTTTTGCCATGCTTGTTTGAACCTGCTCTTGTGTGATTTAGCCGTAGCTCAGTGTTCATCTTTTGTCAAGCATTTCGAGTAGATCACTGCCGTGTGCTTTGTTGTTATGTTAGAGTGCAGTAGCTTAGTTTCTTGTTGCATTTTAGATGGCATCGTGCTGTTAATCGCAGAATAGTGCCATAGTGTTTTGCTTGCCATTTGCAAACCGTGCATCCGATTTCGGTGATCTTTATATCGTTTTTGTCCGAAATCAACTCATCTTTCCAGCGGCGCACTTGGTTTGCCAAGTTAAGGCATGGTTCAATCTTTTCCTTCCGGAGCCCGCATATGCATTGCATAGCACATCCCGCATATCATGCCATGTTTTGCATCATGTTGCTTGCGCATTGCACCGTGGTTGATTATTCTTTCCTTTGCTTGTGTTCTTGTCTTGGGTAGAGCTGGGAGACAAGTTCGTGACCGAGGAACCCGTTGAGTACGCTTACGAGGATCAAGCTTACGTCAACTCGGAGAACTTTGCAGGCAAGATGACCATACCCTCGAAATCAATTCTATCTTTGCTTGCTAGTTGTTCGCTCTTTTGCTATGCCGCGATACCTACCACTTGCTATATCATGCCTCCCATGTTGCCATGTCAAACCTCTAACCCACCTTGTCCTAGCAAACCATTGTTTGGCTATGTTACCGCTTTGCTCAGCCCCTCTTATAGCGTTGCTAGTTGCAGGTGAAGATGGAGTTTGTTCCTTGTTGGAACATGATTATCGTTGGGATATCATTATTATATCTTGCTTACATTAATGCACCTATATACATGGTAAAGGGTGGAAGGCTCGGCCCTGTGCTTGGTGTTTTGTTCCACTCTTGCCGCCCTAGTTTCTGTTATACCGGTGTTATGTTCCTTGATTTTGCATTCCTTACGCGGTTGGGTGTTATGGGACCCCCTTGACAGTTCGCTTTGAATAAAACTCCTCCAGCAAGGCCCAACCTTGGTTTTATCATTTGCCTACCTACCACCATATAACTCCCCTTGGGTTCTACAGACTCAAGGGTCATCTTATTTTAAACCCCCCGAGCCAGAGCTCCTCTGAGTGTTGGTCCAAACCGAGCCGCCTGCGGGGCCACCTCGGGGAAACTCGAGGTTTGGTTTCACTCGTAGCCTGCCTCATCCGGTGTTGCCCTAAGAACGAGATACGTGCGACTCCTATCGGGATTTGTCGGCACATCGGGTGGCTTTGCTGGTCTTGTTTTACCATTGACGAAATGTCTTGTAACCGGGATTCCGAGACTGATCGGGTCTTCCCGCTAGAAGGAATATCCTTCATTGACCGTGAGAGCTTGTGATGGGCTAAGTTGGGACACCCCTGCAGGGTTTTGTACTTTCGAAAGCCGTGCCCGCAGTCATGGGAAGATGGGAATTTGTTAATATCCGGTTGTAGAGAACTTGACACTTAACTTAATTAAAACGAATCAACAGCGTGTGTAGCCATGATGGTCTCTTTTCGGCGGAGTCCGGGAAGAGAACACGGTCTCATGTTATGTTTGAACGTAAGTAGTTTTAGGATCACTTCTTGATCTTATAGCTTCTCGTCCGTGCTTGCTTCTCTTCTCGCCCTCATTTGCGTAAGTTAGCCACCATATATGCTAGTGCTTGCTGCAGCTCCACCTCAATACCTTTTCCTACCCATAAGCTTAAATAGTCTTGATGACGAGTGTGTGAGATTGCTGAGTCCTCGTGACTCACAGATTACTTCCAAAACCAGATGTAGGTGCCGATGATGCTAGTCCAAGGGATGCGACCAAACTCAAGTGGGAGTTCGACGAGGATTCGGGACGTTACTATGTTTCCTTTCCAGACGATCAGTAGTGGAGCCCAGTTGGGGCGATCGGGGATGAGGGAGTCCTAGATTAGGGGGTGTTCGGGTAGCCAGACAATACCTTCAGCTGGACTCCTGGACTGTGAAGATACAAGATTGAAGACTTCGTCCCGTGTCCGGATGGGACTTTCCTTGGCGTGGAAGGCAAGCTTGGCGATGCGGATATTCAAGATCTCCTACCATTGTAACCGACTCTATGTAAACCTAACCCTATCCGGTGTCTATATAAACCGGAGGGTTCTAGTCCGTAGGACAACATCATCAACTCCATAGACAACAATCATACCATAGGGTAGCTTTTAGGGTTTAGCCTCCTTGATCTCGTGGTAGATCTACTCTTGTACTACCCATATCATCAATATTAATCAAGCAGGACGTAGGGTTTTACCTCCATCAAGAGGGCCCGAACCTGGGTAAAACATCGTGTTCCCTGCCTCCTGTTACCATCCGGCCTAGACGCATAGTTCGGGACCCCCTACCCGAGATCCGCCGGTTTTGACACCGACATTGGTGCTTTCACTGAGAGTTCCTTTGTGTCGTTGCCGTTAGGTCCGATGGCTCCTTTGATCATCAACAACGATGCAGTCCAGGGTGAGACTTTTCTCCCCGGACATATCTTCGTCTTCGGCGGCTTCACTCTGCGGGCCAATTCTCTTGGCCACTTGGAGCAGATCGAAAGCTACGCCCCTGGCCATCAAGTCAGGTTTGGAAGCCTAAACTACACGGCTGACATCCGCGGAGACTTGATCTTCGACGGGTTCAAGCCACGGCAAGCGCGCCGCACTATATCGAGGGGCATGATCTAGCTCTGCCTCCGGGTAGTGTCCTGGAGGCCGCACACGCATCGGTTCCGACCTCTAACTCGGAGCCTATTGCACCAATCGAGGACGAGCGGTTGGACGCCACCTCGGGGGCTGCGATCTTAAAGGCGATCGAGCCGAACGCTAGCCCGGCACCCTGCATGACCCGTGACTCCGAGGATCCGGACTCCTCCCCGGACTCCGAACCCCTCACGCCCTCGATGATCGAATCCGATTGGGCGCCGATAATGGAGTTCACTGCCGCAGACATCTTTCAGCACTCGCCTTTTGGCGTCATCCTGAATTCTCTTAAGTCTCTCTCTTTATCAGGAGAGCCCTGGCCGTATTACGGTCAGCAAGGATGGGATGCGGACGATGAAGAAATTCAAAGCCCACCCACCACCCACTTTGTAGCCACTATCGACGATTTAACCGACATGCTCGACTTCGGCTCCGAAGACATCGACGGTATGGACGACGATGTTGGAGATGAATAGGAACTAGTAGGGCGCTCGAAGGCCACCTCGTCATATGACATATATATGGTGGACACTCCAAAAGATGGAGATGGCGATGGAACAGTGGGGTATGACACCCCCAAGAAACAGCCAAAGCGCCGGCGTCAGCGGCGCCGCTCTAAATCCCGCCAAAGCAAAAACGATGATTCCGGCACGGGAGATAATACTACCCCGGACAGCGCCGAAGAACACCCACCTCAGCTATATTCGGCACAGGAAGATGGAGAAGCCAGCCCTCATGAGAGAGCGGCAAACGAGGAGGTCGAGGATGATAACTATATGCCTCCCTCCAAAGACGAGGCAAGCCTCGATGACGATGAATTCGTCATACCATCAGACCCCGCCAAACAAGAGCGTTTTAGACGCAGGCTTTTAGCCATGGCAAGCAGCCTCAAGAAAAAGCAGCAGCTTAGAGCTGCCCAAGATTTGCTAGCTGACAGATGGACTGAAGTCCTTGCGGCCGAAGAGTATGAACTTGAACTCCCTTCCAAGAGTTACCCAAAGCGCAGGCCGCTACCCTGATCAGAGGAGGAAGCACCTACATCACCAGCGCACGACATGGCAGATCGGCCACCTCGCGGCCGCGACAGAGAGGCCTCTCGGCCCTCCACCCAAGCCATGCCCCGACGCCGCTCAACCAAGGCACGGGAAAATGCGCCAGACCTGCGAGATGTACTGGAGGACAAGGCAAGACAAACAAGATTGATCTACGGATCGTGCAAGCGCCCTACGGCACGTGACGATGATCTTCACTCCGGATACATCAAATCCGGCTGGGCCGAACACAACAGACATAGCTCTTCCAAGCTGCGTCGTGATATAGCCTAGTACAGAGGCGCCGCACACCCGCTATGCTTCACGAATGAAGTAATGGAGCATAAAATCCCAGAGGGTTTCAAACCCGTAAACATCGAATCATATGATGGTACAACAGATCCGGCGGTATGGATCGAGGATTATCTCCTTCACATCCACATGGCACGCGGCGATGATCTACACGCCATCAAATACCTCCTGCTCAAACTTAAAGGACCGGCCCGGCATTGGCTTAACAGCTTGCTAGCAGACTCAATCGGTTCTTGGGAGGACCTGGAGGCCGCATTCCTCGACAACTTCCTGGGCACTTACGTGCGACCACCGAATGCCGACGACTTAAGCCACATAATTCAGTAGCCAGAGGAATCAGCCCGACAATTCTGGACACAGTTCCTAACAAAAAAAACTAGATAGTCGACTGTCCGGATGCAGAGGCCCTAGCAGCCTTCAAGCATAACATCCGCGACAAATGGCTTGCCCGACACCTGGGACAGGAAAAGCCGAAATCTATGGCAGCCCTCACGACACTCATGACCCGCTATTGTGTGGGAGAAGACAGCTAGCTAGCTCGCGGTAACAACTTGTCAAAGAACCCTGGTAATTCGGACACCAAGGACAAAAGTGGCAGGACACGTCGGAATAAGCAAAAATGCCGCATTAGCAGCGACAACAATGAAGACACGGCAGTCAATGCCGGATTCAAAGGCTATAAATCCGGTCAGCGGAAAAAGCCATTCAAAAAGACTACTCAGGGCCCGTCCAGTTTGGACCGAATACTTGATCGCTTGTGCCAGATACATGGCACCCCTGAAAGGCCAGCTAATCACACTAACAGGGATTGTTGGGTGTTCAAGCAGGCAGGCAAGTTAAGAGCCGAAAACAAAGACAAGGGGCTGCACAGCGACCACGAGGAGGAGCCCAAGCTGCCGAACAACAATGGACAGAAGGGTTTTCCCCCACAAGTGCAGACGGTGAACATGATTACGCAACCCACATTCCCAAGAGGGAGCGGAAGTGTGCGCTACGGGACGTATACGCGATGGAGCCAGTCGCCCCAAAGTCCAACCCATGGTCCTCCTGCCCGATCACTTTTGATCGAAGGGACCATCCCACTAGCATCCGTCACAGCGGTTTCGCCGCATTGGTTCTTGACCCAATCATCGACGGATTTCACCTCACAAGAGTCCTCATATACGGCGGCAGCAGCCTGAACCTACTACAGTGCGCAAAATGGGCATAGATCCCTCAAGGATTAAGCCCACAAAAACAACATTTAAAGGCGTTATACCAGGTGTAGAAGCCAACTATACAGGCTTAGTAACACTTGACGTGGTCTTCGGATCCCCGCACAACTTCTGAAGCGAAGAGTTAATCTTCGATATAGTCCCGTTTCGCAGCGGCTATCACGCCCTGCTCGGACGAACCGCATTTGCAAAGTTCAATGCGGTACCGCACTACGCATATCTCAAGCTCAAGATGCCAGGCCCTCGAGGAGTAATCATGGTCAATGGAAACACCGAACGCTCCCTCCGTACGGAGGAGCACACGGCGGCTCTCGCAGCAGAAGTACAAAGTAGCATTCTGTAGGATCGAAAGTATGTCTAGAGGGGGGGGGTGATTAGACTACTTGACCAAATAAAAACTTAACCTTTTCCCAATTTTAGTTCTTGGCAGATTTTAGCTATTTTAGGACAAGTCAAGCAATCATCACACAATTCAACCAAGCATGCAAAGAGTATATTGGCAGCAGAAAGTAAAGCATGCAACTTGCAAGAATGTAAAGGGAAGGGTTTGGAGAATTCAAACGCAATTGGAGACACGGATGTTTTTCCCGTGGTTCAGATAGGTGGTGCTATCCTACATCCACGTTGATGGAGACTTCAACCCACGAAGGGTAACGGTTGCGCGAGTCCACGGAGGGCTCCACCCACGAAGGGTCCACGAAGAAGCAACCTTGTCTATCCCACCATGGCCATCGCCCACGAAGGACTTGCCTCACTAGCGGTAGATCTTCACGAAGTAGGCGATCTCCTTGTCCTTACAAACTCCTTGGTTCAACTCCACAATCTTGTAGGAGGCTCCCAAGTGACACCTAGCCAATCTAGGAGACACCACTCTCCAAGAAGTAACAAATGGTGTGTTGATGATGAACTCCTTGCTCTTGTGCTTCAAATGATAGTCTCCCCAACACTCAACTCTCTCTCATAGGATTTGGATCTGGTGGAAAGAAGATTTGAGTGGAAAGCAACTTGGGGAAGGCTAGAGATCAAGATTCATATGGTAGGAATGGAATATCTTGGTCTCAACACATGAGTAGGTGGTTCTCTCTCAGAACATATGAGTTGGAAGTGTAGATGTGTTCTGATGGCTCTCTCCACGAGTGAAGAGGAGGTGGAGGGGTATATATAGCCTCCACACAAAATCCAACCGTTACACACAATTTACCAATCTTGGTTGGACCGAATCAACAAACTTGGTCGGACCGAAATAGTAAACCTAGTGACCGTTAGAGATTTTCGGTGGGACTAACATGCTACTCGGTAGGACCGATATGGTTAGGGTTAGGGCATAAAGTAATCTCGGTGAGACTGATTACACAAACTCGGTGAGACCGATTTTGGTAATTAGCTAACCAGAGAGTTGGTCAGGCAAACTCGGTGGGACCGATTTGCTCCTTCGGTGAGACCGAAAAGTTACAAAAAGGAAACACTGAATTTACATTGCAATGTTGGTGGGACCGATCTGCTCTTTCGGTGAGACCGAAAAGTTACGAAAGGGAAACAGAGAGTTTGAATCCCATCTCGGTGAGACCGAGATCCCTATCGGTAGAACCGATTTGCTAGGGTTTGGCAATGGCTATGACAAGTGAAACTCGGTGATGCTGGGTTGAAAGAATCGGTAGGGCCGAGTTTGGCTTAGGGTTTAGGTCAAATGTGGATATGGGAAAGTAGTTGAGGGTTTTGGAGCATATCACTAAGCACATGAAGCAAGAGGCTCATTAAGCAACACCTCATCCCTCCTTGATAGTATTGGCTTTTCCTAAAGACTCAATGTGATCTTGGATCACTAAAATATAAAATGAAGAGTCTTGAGCTTTTGAGCTTGGGCCAATCCTTTGTCCTTAGCATTTTGAGGGTTCCACTTTCACCATCCATGCCATGCCAATCATTGAGCTTTCCTGAAATAATCATCTTGGAATAGCATTAGCTCAATGAGCTATATGTTGTTATGAATTACCAAAATCACCTAGGGATAGTTGCACTTTCAATCTCCCCCTTTTTGGTAATTGATGACAACATATAGATCAAAGCTTCGACAAATGATAATAAGCATGAAATATATCGTCGCTTTGAGAAGTATGTGATAAGTAAGATCTCCCCCTAAATTTGTGCATATTTAAGATTTGCTTTGGACTGCAAATGCACAAAGAGTTAGAGTCATGGGTTACTCTTCCATGTCACATACATCTTGGTGGAGCGCTTAAAATGATAAGAATGAAATACATGCACTCATCACCAAGAAAAGTGAATGATCACATAAGATAGATAAGATAATAGCATTCACCAAGCATTAAGTGTAGCTTATGATCAAACACATGATCATCAATGTCTCACAGATAACGACATAGTATCTCAAGCACTCAAAAGCAAACAAAGTTCGAAAAACCAGCAAATAAAGCAAGAGAGAAAAAACAACGCTCTCTCTCTCTCAGCCTATGATCTATACATTTTTCTCCCCCTTTGGCAACAAGTTACCAAAAAGTTCCTAGAAAATGCATAGTGCTAGATCGACTCTCAGGCTTGATCTTCTGGTGGTGGTGGAGTCTGGAGCACTCCAAGGACGAAGCCTTATGTAGACGTGGTTGGAGTTGAGGCTGAAGTATATGCTGGAGCTGGTGGAACTGAAGCTGTAGCTGGTGCAGAAGTGGTGGCTCTGGTGTCAGCAACTGGCACTTCATGTGATCTCTGAGCTCTTGGCACTCTGGCAAATGCATCAGTTGTAGTCTTGCCTCTCCTCTCCTGCATGTCATCCTGAAGTTGTTCCACTGCAGACTGAATCTATGTTACTTTGACATCCAAGTCATAGAACTTTTGTTCCATGATCCTCTCTAAGCTCTGCTGATTCTGAGTGAGGGTGGCCAGTCCTTGCTCAATCCTCAGTGTGGATGCAATCAAGTAACCAAGCTGCTCTTATTTGGTTTTCAAGAAATACTCAGATGCCTCCTCTTGAGTTGGCATCTTGGCAGCTTTCTCCTTCCTTGCCTGCTCCTTCTTTGCTTGTGCTTTAACTGATGATCGTTCATTCTCATTCATCACAACTTGGTTGTCCTCAAAGTCTGGATGAATAGGCAAGTGTTCCTTGTCCAACAAGTATATGCCTGTGCCCAACTTGATTAACTCCTGAATCTGAGGGGCATAACCACAGCTCCTCTTCTGATCTGCTGCAGTCCTCTTGATAGTTTCTACTATGAGGCTCATGACCTTGAATTTCTGAGGCACATCAAATACATGAAGCAAATTGATTGCATGGCCTCTGATCATCATGTGATCACATGACTTGGGCAACAGAGTGTGCCTAAGGATCCAGTTAATGGTTGGCAGCCCTGACAGAAGATAATGCACAGACCCAAACTTGAAAGTATCAAGTGCCTCGTTTGGAATTTCCTTGTACATATTGGACATAGAGTTGTGGTCCATCTTCTTATTGGCATAGATATCCAAGTCATCCTCATGCTCCTCTGGGGCATTGATGAGCTGTGCCCACTCAGCAACAGTAGATTGGTACCTCGTACCTTCAGACATCCATGTGAACTTTCCATGTGGGTAGAAATGTGATGTGGAGTAGAATTGCATAATGAGTTCCTCGTTCCACTTTGTGAGCTTCTGCCCAACAAAGTCTGCTACTCCACAAGCATTGAAGCTGTCATACACTCCAGGGTAGTGTTCTTCATTTTCCTTGATGTACTCCTAATTGACCCATCTCATGTCACAAACTATGGGCTTCTTGTCCAACAAAACTGTCTCATAGAAGTCCTGCTGTTCCTTAGTGTGGAACCTATAATCAACAGTAGTTCTTCTCCTTGAAGCATATGTATCTGCTTCTCTCCACTTCCTCAGCCCTGAGTCTCTTCTGAGCTTCATGTCCTCAGCCACAGGATGAGCATCATTGTGGTCTGGGATCTTGGGCTTGAGCTTTCTCAGAACATGCTCTTCATCATCTTCTTCAGCAGCTTCAGGCACTGGGGCCTTGTTCTTCTCAGTTGCAGGTATGCTCCTCGTATTTCTCTTTGGGGCAGACTTGGGCTTGGAGGCAGCTTTGGGTGCTTCTTTGGGCTTGGATGCAGTAGCCCCTGTCCTGATAGCATCACCCATAAGCTTAGGTGCCTTAGGTGCTGGTGCAGCAACCTCTTCTTCTTCCTCTTCTTCCATGATGGAAGCCTTTCCAAGCACTCTGGCTACGGTCTTCTTGACCCTTTCCTTCCTTTTCTTTCCTTCAGCAGCAACTGGCTCTATGGTTGCAGGCTTTTCACGAATCTGAGTTGAAGCTCCGGCCTTTGGCATAGGCTGCCTACCTGCTGGCCTTTTGATTTTTAAGCCTGGCTTTGTGCCTTGAGCTGAGCCATGTTACTTCTTGAGCACAACTCTCTTTGATGTGGCTTCCTCTTCCTCTACCACATAATCTTCATCCTAAGAATCTGAAGTTCTCTTCTTCCTCTGTCTGGTGGCAGCTTTTGGCAAATTGCTTGGGGTACTTCTGCTGCCATCATCTGAAGAGCTGGAGGGACTAGTGCCCTCACTCATGAGCACCTGCTCTTCTGATCTGTTCTGGCTGTCACTTTGATCAGACATGATGTAAAAGCTGACTGCTGACCCTGTGAAGAGTTTATAGATGAGGTAGAGAGGATGAGCATCACAAAATGCAGAGATTGTTGCAAAAGAATGATTCAAAATCTTAGTTTTAGTTTCCCACAGAAATCATCTCGGATCTACCGATTTTTAAACTCGGTGATACCGAAGCAGTTTTGGAACCTAAACTAGTGAACTCGGTCAGACCGAGTCACAGTTCGGTGGCACCGAGACTGCTAGGGTTTCACAAAGTTCCAAAATCGGTCACACCGATAAGTAATTCTCGGTCAGACCGAGTCTCACTTGTGCAATGGCATGAGCCAAATCGGTGGGACCGAGTTTTTCAACTCGGTGGGTCCGAGATGGTTTCGGCGGAAACCTAACCCTAAAATTTTCGAATCAATCCTATTCTACGAACGCATTGACTGGATAGGAGTCTTTCAATCGTGGCAAGAATCATTAAGAACACAATGTGCTAGGAATCAGATTGGGGATAGCACAAAGATCGAGTCCATACCCTAGTTCGGCGGAGACTCGCTATGGCGGCAACAACGGGGTTGAATTCCGTTGACGACGATGGAGACCAGCGACTGGAGGCGGCTGGTGGCGAGGAGACGATCCGGAGACCATGTTGGCAGAGCGAGCTATTGCGCGGGCGAAAGGGTTCGGAGAAATTTCCAAATTTTTGCCCGTGACTATATATAGCCCGACCCTGTCGGTGTGACCACGTTGGAACAACTCAGTGGCACTGAGATGCAAAACTGTATGCAGTTGTTGCAACTCGGTGTGACCGAATGGTTCAAATCGGTTGCACCGAGATCGAAAATTCAGATCAACTTAATGATCTCGGTAGGACCGAAAGTCGGATATCGGTCAGACCGAGAATCATAAAGAGGTTTTGGAAGTTTAAGTCCATGACGAATCGGGGACTCTGAGTGCTCCTCACACAGAGTGGTTCGAATCTGACTTGATCAAATTTTGTGATGTAGCATGAATAGAGTTTGAGACGAGAAAAGCATAGATAGCTAGAGGAGGTTCTTAGGCATTCTTGTCCATCCACTTGGCAAAAGGAAATAAAACCACAATCAAAACAACAAGTGGATGTCCTCGAATGAGTAAAATATGCAACCAACATGCTCACACAATAAGATGGCAATTGAAATATGTGACAAAGCATGCACAACCAATTCTAGCATCTATCAAGCAATTTGTGATGACTAGGTCATCTATATATGAGTATATCAACTTAGGAATCAAGTGAGAACACTTGATCATAGGTCATACTCATCGTTTAAGCTCAAGTGGGGTTACCACTTTTGCATAAAGCATTGTTGTGTTCACATCTTTAGAGTTGCTTTAGCTCAAGTCTTAGAGTAAAGCTCCCCCTAGATGTGATATCCCCCCTAAGAGGGATGAACTAACCTTGGGTTTTGTCGATGATGACTTCATGTAGATGTTGAAGATGCGGATGCTCAATGTTGATGTAGATCACTTGGAGCTATCCATTTGAGTGAATTGCACTTTCAATACCTACATGGGTTAGTCCCTCAAGGAACAAACAAGGATATCCATAAACATAGAGTGATGCACACACAAGATGATGTCCATGAAAACTTTTAGGTTACCTTGTCCCTTGTCTTACCAACAAGAGGGTTTGTGACTCCTTGTACTAGTGCAAGATGTGGAAGTTGATTGCACTTGTTCTTGCCAAAATGATAAGAGTGAAGTATTGTCGGGTGGTAGGTGCGACATATGCCAACAGGTGGCTTATCATTGTGGGAGCCAATAAACACATCGCCGGTGCCTGGAAACGGGATAAGGCGAAGACATGCACGCCGGTGAATCTTACCCAGCTTCAGGGCTCTCCGAGGAGATAACACCCCTACTGCTGCTCTGCGGGGTCTCCGCATGGTTACTAAATGAACAAGTAGCTACACAATGCTCCTTGAGCTGTTTGGGTGGAAGGAGGAAGAAGGGCACGGCTAGCTTGCTTCTTCTCCTTGTGTGGTGTCTAAGTCTAGCTTGAGAGTCCAACCCTTTGCATGGGTGCACCGGGGGGTTTATATAGGCCTACCCCCCGGGGGTACAATGGTAATCCAGCTAGGCGCGGGGCCCAGCTGTCTGTGGCTATGCTCGCCGGCTTCTGCGCCGGCTGCTGGGGCCCGCCGACTGGTGGGTCCCGCCAGCTGCCGGCTCCTTGGTCGACAGGTAGGCCCCACTATCCAGGGCCTGGTCGGTGGCTGGTTACTGTTGCCCCGTGCTGTTGACGCAGGCTTGGTCGAGGTAAGCGTGGCTACAGTACCGCTGCCCTGGCGGGCGATTACTGTAGCCCCGCCGTATCTTGTCTCCTTAATGGGCGTCTCCCTCGAGGAGGATGGCGAGCCGGCTATGGGGGGCCGGCTCTCCATCAGGCCGACTTGGGAGGAGGTGCGTCCGCCTTCGGTATCTCTCTGCCCGAAGGGGCCCACCGCCTCGGGGGCCACGCTGGTGGCCCGTCGTGGATGGCGTCAGGGCCGCCGTGGCAACAGTGCCGCGCCGGACGGGTCGTGGCCACCCGTACGGCGCACTGTACCGGGCGTGCTCTGGGTTTTGGGGGTGGCAGGCTTCACTGTAGCCACGCCCCGCTTCATCATCGCGGGGTGGACGCATGCCTTGTGGGTACGGCCTTGACTGCTTTATGGGAGCCGGCTCCTTGGAGTCGGCCTTGTTATAGCCGGCTTCTCGTAGTCGGCCCTCCACAACTTTCTTCACGAGGGTAAAGGGCGGGCCGCCCCCGAAGCCGGCCTAGAAGATAGCCGGCAAAGGGGCGAGGCGGCCCCAGGTCTTGAGTCTTCTTGAGAGCCGGACGGGCTCGTAATTTTTTTCTGATGGGCCAGGGGAAGCCGGCTAGGCTACCCATGGCTATTTACTCTGACAAGTATGTTGGCGGAGTCACCCTCGAGAACTCTCTAGTTCTTCTTATTTTGGATCCACACCATCTTGATGGGAATCCTTGGAGTTGTAGTCATACTTGATGAAGTGGAACTTGAGTTGAAAGATATGTTCTGATGGCTCTCTCCACGAGTGAAGAGGAGGTGGAGGGGTATATATAGCCTCCACACAAAATCCAACCGTTACACACAATTTACCAATCTCGGTGGGACCGAATCAACAAACTCGGTCGGACCGAAATAGTAAACCTAGTGACTGTTAGAGTTTTTCGGTGGGACTGACATGCAACTCGGTAGGACCGATATGGTTAGGGTTAGGGCATAACATAATCTCGGTGAGACCGATTACACAAACTCGGTGAGACCGATTTTGGTAATTAGCTAACCAGAGAGTTGGTCAGGCAAACTCGGTGGGACCAATTTGCTCTTTCGGTGAGACCGAAAAGTTACAAAAAGTAAACACTGAATTTACATTGCAATCTCGGGGACTGATCCGCTCTTTCGGTGAGACCGAAAAGTTACGAAAGGGAAACAGAGAGTTTGCAATCCCATCTCGGTGAGACCGAGATCCCTATCGGTAGAACCGATTTGCTAGGGTTTGGCAATGGCTATGACAAGTGAAACTCGGTGACGCCGGGTTGAAAGAATCGGTGGGGCCGAGTTTGGCTTAGGGTTTAGGTCAAATGTGGATATGGGAAAGTAGTTGAGGGTTTTGGAGCATATCACTAAGCACATGAAGCAAGAGGCTCATTAAGCAACACCTCATCCCTCCTTGATAGTATTGGCTTTTCCTAAAGACTCAATGTGATCTTGGATCACTAAAATATAAAATGAAGAGTCTTGAGCTTTTGAGCTTGAGCCAATCCTTTGTCCTTGGCATTTTGAGGGTTCCACTTTCACGATCCATGCCATGCCAATCATTGAGCTTTCATGAAATAATCATCTTGGAATAGCATTATCTCAATGAGCTATATGTTGTTATGAATTACCAAAACCACCTAGGGATAGTTGCACTTTCACCTTCTTAGGCAATTCTCCAGTCCGGCTGTTAAAAAGCCAGACACTGCCAAGCGCGCCTGGAGTAACCCACAGCAGCACCGCCTGGCACATTATGAGCAAGCGTAGCAATGCGGCCCCAACCCCAGCTCTTGCGACATAGCAAAACCAGTACCTCACGTACATAACTACGCCCTTGAGATACCATGGGAACAGGGGAAGGGGCACAATAACGGCATGTCCAAAATATGGCTTAAAACATACAAGGGGCTGCCGGATTCTTTTTTTTAATTTTTTCTTACTTTCAGGACTCCACACTTCGGACGACCTGTTCGGCAATTCGACTGCCGCACAAACGATGCAAGATTCAGGAGGCAGACAAGCCATGCCGCACTATGGAACTCCCAGGTGGTCTCTGTTACGAGCGGTATACCTATTTTAAATACAACTCCGCGGCCTGCCCCTGGTCAGGACATATTGAATAGTCCAATATCTTTTTGCTTATCGCACCATTTGTATCGTTCGGCTTTGATAAATAGCCTCTCTATAAACAATGCATAGCTTTCTATCTATTTTTTGCATTATCATCTTTTCATATATATGTTTATAACATGTTGCACCCATACACTATGGTACGGCAAAATACGCTAGGGGCTTTAGTACCCATTAATATGATGTGAGAAGTCCGTACACTTTCACAAGTGCGGCACCCCGAACTTATAGCACTATGTGCATCGGCTCCGAATCATTATTTGGGTCAATAGTTGGGTTTGCCCGGCTCCTATGTTTTTGTGCCTTATGTTCCGCTATATCGGCTAAGGTAGCACTAGGAGAACCACTGCGATTGTGCCCCGGTTGAGCTGGGCTAAGCACCTCAGTGGAGAAAGCTAAAACTGACTGTCATGATGTGGCGAGAGACCGGTCGCTGTTCGAGAGGTTTTTCGAGTCCCTAAAGGCTTATGCCGCTTCGAGCGAGGAGCTGGCTTTGTCCGGCCAAGGCGTGGATAGCGCCCCGAACTCGGTCTTCCGAACTAGGGGCTTCGCCGAAATTTGAAATTATAGAGTTCTATGGCTAAGTGAGAGTGTTCAAGCATTATAGTCCGATTTCCTGGTTCGTTGTGCTCAACGCCTCCCTCGAAGGACCCAACTATGGGAAAAGAGCGCTCAGGTTTATCCCGAACACCCCAGCACTAGTGGCACGGGGGCAGAAGCCGACGACTGGCAATCTCTCAATTTTTGATAAACGGCCGCACAGAAAGTAATATTTTAAATTCAATAAGCATTGCTTAGCGCACAGGATAAACACGAGCGAGTTCATTCAAAAATTACATCCTTGGTACATTCATCCGCCACTAGGCGGGCACCCGCAAGAACATCCTTATAGTAGTTCTCGGGCTTGCGATGCTCCTTCCCCAGCGGCGGCCCATCCCTCACAAGCTTCTCACTGTCCAGCTTACCCCAGTGCACCTTTGCACGGGCAAGGGCCCTACGGGCACCCTCGATGAAGACGGAGCGCTTGATGACCTCGAGCCTTGGACAGGCCTCCACCAGTTGCCGCACCAGTCCGAAGTACCTCCCAGGTAGGGCCTCTCCG
The DNA here is from genome assembly GCA_034509565.1 of Triticum monococcum. Classification (NCBI taxonomy): domain Eukaryota; kingdom Viridiplantae; phylum Streptophyta; class Magnoliopsida; order Poales; family Poaceae; genus Triticum; species Triticum monococcum. The sequence continues at coordinate 56,171,164 of CM067843.1, read as the reverse complement.
GGCCACAGCCGAACTATGAAGCCCTTCATGGCCTGTTCGGCCGCCTTGTGGAGCTCGACCAGCTGTTTCAACTGGTCGCTCAAGGGCACAGGGTGTCCGGCCTCAGTATACTAAGACCAAAACACCTTCTCCGTCGAGCTGCCCTCTTCGGCTCGGTAGAATGCGGCGGCGTCGGATACGCTGCGGGGAAGATCTGCGAATGCCCCTGGAGAGCTTCGGATTCGGGTAAGTAACAAGTACTTTACTTTTATACTTCTGCTTTGCATAAAGAATGCCTTACCCGCCGCTATCTTTTTCATATCCTCCAACTCTTGGAGGGCCTTTTGGGCTTCGGCCTTGGCGGACTTGGCAGTCTCAAGGGCCGCCGCGAGCTCGGATGCTTGCGTCTTGCACTCAAGCTCCAAACTATCATGTTTTTTCATGAGAGCCTGAAGCTCCTGCTGCACCTCACCAACCTGGCCCTCAAGTTTCTCTCGCTCGGAGCACTCCGCGGCCGTTTTCTTTTTGGCCTCGGACAGGGCCTGCTTGAGGGTCGCCACCTCAGTCGTGGCCCCTACAATAAGCAGTACAATCCTGTTAGTTTTTGCTATCAAGCCTTTCTATAGGCACTCTTTCTGTAAGGTATTTCTTACCTTCTTTCTCCTCGAGCCGCCGTTTGGCAAGGACGAGCTCTTGATTGGTCCGCTCGAGGCCCTGTTTCAGGGTACCCACCTCCGCAGTCAGTGCGGCGGTGGCTAGCAGCAAAGCCTGCATACGCATATTGACTCTTTGTTGTTAGACTCCTGCGAAATTTAATAGATCCTCTATTCGGCTTTTATTTCTGAACGCCAGACAGAGCATCAGGGGCTACTGTCTATGTGGTTATATCTTTGCATATATTTTACTTACCTCGAAGCCTGTTAGAAGGCTAGCACAAGCTTCACTCAGTCCGCTCTTGGCGGACTGAACCTTCTGGATCACCGTACTCATAATAGTACGGTGCTCCTCGTCAATGGAGGCGCCGTCAAGCACCTCCAGCAGATTGTCCGGCACCTCCGGTTGGACGGAGGCTGCGGGCTCAGAAGGCTTACTCCTCTTGGAGGGTGTTCGCCTACCACGGACCGGAACTGTTGTAGATTCCGGTGTGGTGTCTGGCTCAAAGCCGGACTTGGAGCCCTGGGGGGTCTTGTCCCCTTCACTCCTAGAGTCTGGGAGGTTGCCTTACGGCTCCTCCGGGACCACCTCCTCCTGCCCTGGAGCTCGTCGCGACGCCACTTCGGTGTCGTCTGCAGTGTGGGGGGAGGCAGCGGGCGGAACTGAGTTCACGTCCGATGAGTCCAGGGAGCCGCCCGACGATTCGTGGAGTCCGGTCCGGGGCGGGCTGCATGATTATATTCGACATTAGGGAAAGCTGTGCAACAAAGGAACGTCATGAGTTACTCTGATATCCGAACTTACGATTTCACCGGATGCTTGGTCCTGTGTGGCCACTCCTCTTCGTCCTCTTCGGCGTCAGGGGAGTAGTCCGGCGGAGGGGTCTTCCTCTTCCTGGACCCTTCGGCCTCCCCTGTTGGGGCGGCCTTCTTCTTTCCTTCCCCCGCTAGAGGGGGAGAGGTTTCTTCTTCCTCCTCCTCGTTTTCAAGGGAGGAGGGCGTCTCGGACCAGTCGGATGACGAGTCCGACACCACCATATTACGGGCACTCTTTCGAGTCCCCATGGTCTTCTTCTTCTTGGCCTTCTTCTCCGGCACCACATAAGGCGCCGGAACCAGCAGCTTCACTAGGAGAGCTGGGGCTGGGTCTTCGGCAGCGGAGCCGGACAGTTAATCGGTCCGGATATCGCCCGCCAAGCCTGTCAAAGGTAAGGGAGTTTAGATCCCGCATAGAGTCAAACTATGGAAAAAGCTTAACATCCTGTAAAAGGTGTAGATGGCTTACCTCGTTAGCATGACGCTGCGAGCTGTATCCACGGTCCTCGGAAGCAGACGCAGGAGCCTCGGCGCCCTTAAATACCAGCCTCCAGGCGTCTTCGTACGTCGTGTCGAAGAGCCTGCTGAGGGTTTGATGCTGCGCCGGGTTGAACTCCCACAGATTAAAATCCCGTTGTTGGCACGGGAGGATCCGACGGACGAGCATAACTTGGATTACATTAACAAGCCGGACTGGCTTGTTCACCAGGGACTGGATGCATGTGAAAGTGCAACTATCCCTAGGTGGTTTTGGTAATTCATAACAACATATAGCTCACTGAGCTAATGCTATTTCAAGATGATTATTTCAGGAAAGCTCAATGATTGGCATGGCATGGATGTGAAAGTGGAACCCTCAAAATGCTAAGGACAAAGAATTGGCTCAATCTCAAAAGTTCAAGACTCTTCATTTTATATTTTAGTGATCCAAGATCACATTGAGTCTTTAGGAAAAGCCAATACTATCAAGGAGGGATGAGGTGTTGCTTAATGAGCCTCTTGCTTTATGTGCTTGGTGATATGCTCCAAAATCCTCAACCACTTTTCCATAGCCACAAATGACCTAAACACTAAGCCAAACTTGGTCATACCGATTCTTTCAATCCGGCGCCACCGAGTTTCACTTGTCATTTGCCACTGCCAAACCCTAGCAATTCGGTCCTACCGATAAGGATCTCGGTCTCACCGAGATGGGATTGCAAACTCTCTGTTTCCCTTTCGTAACTTTTCGGTCTCACCGAAAGAGCGAATCGGTCCCACCGAGATTGCAATGTAAACTCTTTATTTCCTTCTTGTAACTTTTCGGTCTCACCGAAAGAGCGAGTCGGTCCCACCGAGTTTTCCTGACCAACTCTCTGGTTAGCTTATTGCCAAACTCGGTCTCACCGAGATTATGTTATGCCCAAACCCTAACCGAATCGGTCCTACCGAGTTGCATGTCAGTCCCACCGAAATCTCTAATGGTCACTAGGTTTACTATTTCGGTCCGACCGAGTTTGTTTATTCGGTCCCACCGAGATTGGTAAATTGTGTGTAACGGTTGGATTTTGTGTGGAGGCTATAAATACCCCTCCACCTCCTCTTCACTCATGGAGAGAGCCATCAGAACACATACACCATTCCAACTCATATGTTCTGAGAGAGAACCACCTACTCATTTGTTGAGACCAAGAAATTCCATTCCAACCATATGAATCTTGATCTCTAGCCTTCCCCAAGTCGCTTTCCACTCAAATCTTCTTTCCACCAGATGCAAATCCTATGAGAGAGAGTTGAGTGTTGGGGAGACTATCATTTGAAGCACAAGAGCAAGGAGTTCATCATCAACACACCATTTGTTACTTCTTGGAGAGTGGTGTCTCCTAGATTGGCTAGGTGTCACTTGGGAGCCTCCGACAAGATTGTGGAGTTGAACCAAGGAGTTTGTAAGGGCAAGGAGATCACCTACTTCATGAAGATCTACCGCTAGTGAGGCAAGTCCTTCGTGGGCGATGGCCATGGTGGGATAGACAAGGTTGCTTCTTCGTGGACCCTTCATGGGTGGAGCCCTCCGTGGACTCGCGCAACCGTTACCCTTCGTGGGTTGAAGTCTCCATCAACGTGGATGTAGGATAGCACCACCTATCCGAACCACGGGAAAAACATCCATGTCTCCAATTGTGTTTGAATCCTCAAAACCCTTCCCTTTAAATTCTTGCAAGTTGCATGCTTTACTTTCTGCTACCAATATACTCTTTGCATGCTTGCTTGAATTGTGTGATGATTGCTTGACTTGTCCTAAGATAGTTAAAATCTGCCAAGAACTAAAATTGGGAAAAGGTTAAGTTTTTATTTGGTCAAGTAGTCTAATCACCCCCCTCTAGACATACTTTCGATCCTACAAGTGGTATCAGAGCTTTGGTCTCCATTTGCCTTGATCTCCATAGCTTTTGGTGGTCATAGCCTTGGTTTCACGACCTAGGAGAGTATGGCGTCTAGCGAGGGAAATTATCACCGTAGAGGTCCTTACTTTGATGGCACTAATTTTGCTAGTTGGAAGCATAAAATGAAAATGCATATTCTTGGACATAACCCCGCCGTATGGGCTATCGTTTGTGTTGGCTTGCAAGGTGAGTTCTTTGATGGGAGAGAACCAAACCGTGAAGCTACCGCGGATGAGTTGAAGATGTTGCAATACAATGCTCAAGCTTGTGATATTCTCTTCAACGGATTGTGCCCCGAAGAATTCATCAAAATCAGCCATCTTGAGAATGCAAAGGAAATTTGGGACACTTTGATTGATATGCACGAAGGTACCGACTCCGTCAAGGAATCCAAGTTGGATGTGCTCCAAAGTCAACTTGACAAGTTCAAGATGAAGGACAGTGAAGGTGTCGCCGAAATGTACTCTAGGCTTGCTCTCATCACAAATGAGATTGCGGGCTTAGGAAGTGAAGAGATGACCGATAGATTCATCATCACGAAGATCCTAAGAGCCTTGGATGGGAAATATGATACCTTGTGCACATTGATTCAAATGATGCCAAATTACAAAGATCTCAAACCAACGGAAGTGATTGGAAGGATTGTTGCTCATGAGATGTCACTCAAGGATAAAGAGGAACTTCACAACAAATCAAGTGGTGCCTACAAAGCCTCATGTGAAGTCCCCACATCATCAAGTGAGAAACAAAACTTCAATGAAGAATTGAGCTTAATGGTGAAGAACTTCAACAAGTTCTACAAGAGTAGAAGCAAAGATAGAAGCTTCAAGTCAAGGTCCTACAATGACAAAAGATCTTCTAGTCGAGAGCGAAACTGCTATAATTGTGGAAGACCCGGACACTATTCCAATGAGTGTACGGCTCCCTACAAGAGAAGAGAAGATTCTCCAAAAGGAAGAAGCAAAGAATCACCACCAAGAGAGAGAAGGAGTAGAGATGATTGTTATGAACGGAGATACTCACGGAGAAGCAAGGATTCGGAAAGGAAGGAAAAATCATCAAGGAGCTACACAAAACGAAGACATCAAGCTCATGTTGGTGAATGGGTATCCGGCTCCGACTCCGACAGCCACTCCGAGAGAAGTTATCACTCCGACTCCGAAGATACTCAAGATGAAGGTGTTGCCGGTCTAGCACTTGTGTCAACCAACTCCTACGACATATTTGACTCACCAAATGAAGGAATTGGAAGATGCTTCATGGCCAAAGGTCCTAAGGTAACACACCCCGAGTATGTTGATTTTAATAGTGATGAATATGACTTGTTAGGTGATGATGACTTGCTTGTTGACAACTCTAGTGATGAGTACTATGATGAAACATCAATTAATCATGCTAATCAAGATAAAACGAATGACAATGATAAGGTGAAGATTGAGGCTCTAACTAAAGAACTAAACACTCTTAAGTTAGCTCATGAAACTATCTTCGAAGATCACCGAGAACTTTTAAGAGCTCATGAGAAATTACGCTTTGAAAAGCTCAATCTTGAGCAAGAGCATGAGTTCTTAAAAGCAATCAATGATGATCTCTGCAAGAAAAGTTCTTCCTACATTGCCAAGTGTTTACTATTATCCACTTACATGCCTCAAGTCAAGTCTAGTAACAAGAACAAGAAAGATTCTTCCTCTAGTAGTAACAATGATCATGCTAAATCCAATATTGTTGCTTCTAGTAGTTCTCTTGATTCCACTAATGATTCTCTTAGCCAAGTTACACTTGAGCAAGAAAATAGCTTATTGAAGGGGATTATAGAGAAAGGAGTGTACAAAAGCCTTGCCGGGAGTAAGCAATTCGAGGAAATTGTGTGCAAGCAAGGAATGCACCGGAAGAATCAAGGTGTTGGTTTTGAACGAAAGTTCAATGCCAATGGAGTTGAGTGGGAACAAGATCAATACCCCAAGACAAAGTTTGTTCCTCAACAAGAGAAGTCTGATACTTCTTTCAAGGGGACACAAGCTCAAGATGATCTTCCACCACAAGACTACAAGCAAAAAGGCAAGGACAAGATTCAAGAAGAGATTGATGCATTTGAAGAAGCTCCTAAGACCTTAGTCAAGTGGATTCCCAAGACCACGTCAAGTTCCACTTCATCAAGTATGACTACAACTCCAAGGATTCCCATCAAGATGGTGTGGATCCAAAAGAAGAAGAACTAGAGAGTTCTTGAGGGTGACTCCGCCAACATATTTCACTCTCATCATTTTGGCAAGAACAAGTGCAATCAACTTCCACATCATGCACTAGTTCAAGGAGTCACAAACCCTCTTGTTGGTAAGACAAGGGACAAGGTAACCTAAAGTTTTCATGGACATCATCTTGTGTATGCATCACTCTATGTCTATGGATATCCTTGTTTGTTCCTTGTGGGACTAACCCATGTAGGTATTGAAAGTGCAATTCACTCAAATGGATAGCTCCAAGTGATCTACATCAACATTGAGCATCCACATCTTCAACATCTACATGAAGTCATCATCGACAAAACCCAAGGTTAGTTCATCCCTCTTAGGGGGGATATCACATCTAGGGGAAGCTTTACTCTAAAACTTGAGCTAAAGCAACTCTAAAGATGTGAATACAACAATGCTTTATGTAAAAGTGGTAACCCCACTTGAGCTTAAACGATGAGTATGACCTACGATCAAGTGTTCTCACTTGACTCCTAAGTCAATATACTCATATATAGATGACCTAGTCATCGCAAATTGCTTGATAGATGCTAGAATTGGTTGTGCATGCTTTGCCACATATTTCATTTGCCATCTTATTGTGTGAGCATGTTGGTTGCATATTTTACTCATTCAAGGACATCCACTTGTTGTTTTGATTGTTTGGCTTTATCTTCTTTTGCCAAGTGGATGGACAAGAATGCCTAAGAACCTCCTCTAGCTATCTATGCTTTTCTCATCTCAAACTCTATTCATGTTGCATCACAAAATTTGATCAAGTCAGATTCGAACCACTCTCTGTGAGGAGCGCTCGGAGTCCCCGATTCGTCATAGACTTAAACTTCCAAAACCTCTTTGTGATTCTCGGTCTGACCGATACCATACTTTCGGTCCTACCAAGATCATTAAGTTGATCTAGGTTTTCGATCTCAGTGCAACCGATTTGAACCACTCGGTCACACCGAGTTGTTCCACTCGGTCACACCGACAGGGTCGGGCTATATATAGTGACGGGCAAAATTTTTGGAAATTTCTCCGAAACCTCTTCGCCCGCGCATAGCTCGCTCTGCCTCCTGGGTCTACGGATCGTCCGCCTCGCCGCCAGCCGCCTCCAGTCGCTGGTCTCCGTCGCCGTCAATGGGAATTCTGCCCCGCCGTTGCCGCCGTAGCGAGTCTCCGTCGAACTAGGGTATGGACTCGATCTTTGTGCTATTCTCCAATCCGATTCCTAGCACATTGTGATCATCATGATTCTTGCCACGTTTGATAAACTCCTATCCAGTCAATGAACTCGTAGATTAGGTTTAATTCGAAAATTTTAGCGTTAGGTTTCTGCCGAAACCATCTCGGACCCACCGAGTTGAAAAACTCGGTCCCACCGATTTGGCTTATGCCATTGCACAACTAAAACTCGGTCTGACCAAGAATTACTTATCGGTGTGACCGATTTTGGAACTCTGTGAAACCCTAGTAGTCTCGGTGCCACCGAACTGTGACTCGGTCTGACCGAGCTCACTAGTTCTGGTACCAAAACTGCTTCGGTGTCACCGAGTTTGAAAATCGGTAGATCCGAGATGAGTTCAGTGGGAAACTAAAACTAAGTATTTGAATTACTCTTTTGCAAAATCTCTGTAGTTTGTGATGCTCATCCACTCTATCTCATCTATAATCTATTCACAGGGTCTGCAGTCAGAGTTTGCATCATGTCGGACCAAAGTGACAGCCAGAACATCTTAGAGCAGCAAGTGGTGATGAGTGAGGGCACTAGTCCCTCCAGCTCTTCAGATGATGGCAGCAGGAGCACCCCCAGCAATCTGCCTAAAGCTGCCACTAGACAAAGGAAGAAGAGAACTTCTGATTCTGAAGATGAAGATTATGTGGCAGAGGAAGAGGCCACATCAAGGAGAGTTGAGCCAGCTCAAGGCACAAAGCCAGGGCTGAAAATCAAAAGGCCAGTAGGCAGGCAGCCCATGTCTAAGGTTAGAGCTTCAACTGAGAAGCCTGCACCCACAGAGCCAGTTGCTACTGAGGGCAAAAAGAGGAAGGAAAGGGTCAAGAAGACTGTAGCCAGAGTGCTTGGAAAGGCCTCCATCATGGAAGATGAGGAGGAAGAAGAAGAGGTTGCTGCACCAGCACCCAAGGCACCCAAACTTATGGGAGATGCCATAAGGTCAGGGGCAACTGCATCCAAGCCCAAGGAAGCACCCAAGGCTGCATCTAAGCCAAGGAGTGCACCAAAGAGAAACACAAGAAGCATTCCAGCCACTGAAAAGAACAAGGCCCCAGTGCCTGAAGCTGCAGAGGAAGAGGAAGAGCATGTCCTTAGGAAGCTCAAGCCCAAGATCGCAGACCACAACGATGCTCATCCTGTGGCTGAGAATATGAAGCTCAGGAAAGACTCAGGGCTGAGGAAGTGGAGAGAGACAGATCCCTATGCTACCAGAAGGAGGACTACAGGTTTCACACCAAGGAGCAGCAGGATTTCTATGAGACAGTTTTGCTTGACAAGAAGCCAATAGTATGTGACATGAGATGGGTCGACTGGACCTACATGAAGGAAAATGAGGAACAATATCCTAGAGTGTATGACAGCTTTAGTGCGTGTGGAGTTGCAGACTTTGTTGGGCAGAAGCTCACAAAGTGGAACGAGGAGCTAATCATGCAATTCTACTCCACAGCACACTTCTACCCAAATGGGAGGATCACTTGGATGTCAGAAGGTACAAGGTACCAGTCCACAGTTGCTGAATGGGCACATCTTATCAATGCCCCCGAGGAAAATGAAGATGACTTAGATGTCTACTCCAAGAAGATGGATCACAACTCTATGGCAAATATATACAAGGAGATTCCAACAGATGATCTTGACACTCACCAGTTTGGGTCTGTGAAACACTTGCTATCAGGATTGCCTACGATCAACTGGATCCTTAGGCACACTCTTTTACCCAAGTCTGGAGATCACTGGATGATCAGAGGTCATGCCATTAACTTGCTACATATCTTTGATGTACCTCAGAAATTCAAAGTCATGAGCCTCATAGTGGAAACAGTCAAGAGGACAGCTGCCGACCAGAAGAGGAGTTGTGGGTATGCCCCACAGATTCAGGAGCTCATCAACTCAAAGATGGGCACGGGCACATACTTCTTGGATAAGGAACACCTGCCCATCCGTCCAGACTTCGAAGATAATCAAGTGATCATGACTGAGAATGAGCCATCATCTGCCCAAGCACAAGCCAAGAAGGAGAAGGCGAAGAAGGAGAAAGCTGCCAGGATGCCTACTCAAGAGGAGGCATCTGAATATTTTCTGAAAACCAAACAAGAGCAGCTTGGTTACCTGATTGCGTCCACCCTGCGGATTGAGCAAGGACTAGCCACCCTAACTCAAAACCAGGCAAGCTTAGAGAGGATCATGGAATAGAGGTTCTATGATTTGGACATCAAGGTGACAGAGATACAGACTGCCGTGGAGCAGCTCCAGGATGACATGAATGAGAGGAGAGGCAGGACTACGACTGATGCTTTTGCCAGGGTGCCACGAGGTCCGAGGTCGTCTGCAATGCCAGTTGCTGACACCAGAGCTACCACGTCTGCGCCAGCCACAGCCTCAGTTCCACCAGCTCCAGCGTCCACTTCAGCCTCAACTCCGACCACGTCTACCGAAGGCTTCGTCCTTGGAGTGCTCTGGACTCCACCACCACCTGAAGATCAAGCCAGAGCGTCGACTTAGCACTATGCATTTTCTAGGAACTTTTTGGTAACTTGTTGCTAAAGGGGGAGAAAATGTATAGATCATAGGCTTCGAGAGAGAGTGTTGCTTTTATTCTCTCTTGTTTTATTTGGTGGTTTTTCGAACTTTATTTGCTTGTGTGTGAGTTACTACGTCCTTATGCCTGTGAGACATCGATGATCATGTGTTTGATCATAAGCTACACTTAATGTTTGCTTAATATTATCATTCTATCTATCTTATGTGATCACTCACTATTCTTGGTGATGAGTGCATGTACTTCTTTCTTATCATTTTTGAGCGCTCCATCAAGATGTATGTGACACAGGAGAGTAACCCATGACTCTAATTCCTTGTGCATTTGCAGTCCAAAGCAAATTCTAAATATGCACAAATTTAGGGGGAGCTCTTACTTGTCACATACTTCTCAAAGCGACGATGTATTTCATGATTATTATAATTTGTCAAAGCTTTGATCTATATGTTGTCATCAATTACCAAAAGGGGGGAGATTGAAAGTGCAACTATCCCTAGGTGGTTTTGGTAATTCATAACAACATATATCTCAGTGAGCTAATGCTATTTCAAGATGATTATTTCAGGAAAGCTCAATGATTGGCATGGCATGGATGTGAAAGTGGAACCCTCAAAATGCTAAGGACAAAGAATTGGCTCAAGCTCAAAAGTTCAAGACTCTTCATTTTATATTTTAGTGATCCAAGATCACATTGAGTCTTTAGGAAAAGCCAATACTATCAAGGAGGGATGAGGTGTTGCTTAATGAGCCTCTTGCTTTATGTGCTTGGTGATATGCTCCAAAATCCTCAACCACTTTTCCATAGCCACAAATGACCTAAACACTAAGCCAAACTCGGTCATACCGATTCTTTCAATCCTGCGCCACCGAGTTTCACTTGTCATTTGCCACTGCCAAACCCTAGCAATTCGGTCCTACCGATAAGGATCTCGGTCTCACCGAGATGGGATTGCAAACTCTCTGTTTCCCTTTCGTAACTTTTCGGTCTCACCGAAAGAGCGAATTGGTCCCACCGAGATTGCAATGTAAACTCTCTGTTTCCTTCTTGTAACTTTTCGGTCTCGCCGAAAGAGCGAGTCGATCCCATCGAGTTTGCCTGACCAACTCTCTGGTTAGCTTATTGCCAAACTCGGCCTCACCGAGTTTGTGCAATCGGTCTCACCGAGATTATGTTATGCCCAAACCCTAACCAAATCGGTCCTACCGAGTTGCATGTCAGTCCCACCAAAATCTCTAACGGTCACTAGGTTTACTATTTCGGTCTGACCGAGTTTGTTTATTCGGTCCCACCGAGATTGGTAAATTGTGTGTAACGGTTGGATTTTGTGTGGAGGCTATAAATACCCCTCCACATCCTCTTCACTCGTGGAGAGAGCCATCAGAACACATACACCATTCCAACTCATATGTTCTGAGAGAGAACCACCTACTCATGTGTTGAGACCAAGATATTCCATTCCAACCATATGAATCTTGATCTCTGGCCTTCCCCAAGTCGCTTTCCACTCAAATCTTCTTTCCACCAGATCCAAATCCTATGAGAGAGAGTTGAGTGTTGGGGAGACTATCATTTGAAGCACAAGAGCAAGGAGTTCATCATCAACACACCATTTGTTACTTCTTGGAGAGTGGTGTCTCCTAGATTGGCTAGGTGTCACTTGGGAGCCTCCGACAAGATTGTGGAGTTGAACCAAGGAGTTTGTAAGGGCAAGGAGATCGCCTACTTCGTGAAGATCTACTGCTAGTGAGGCAAGTCCTTCGTGGGCGATGGCCATGGTGGGATAGACAAGGTTGCTTCTTCGTGGACCCTTCGTGGGTGGAGCCCTCCGTGGACTCGCGCAACCATTACCCTTCGTGGGTTGAAGTCTCCATCAACGTGGATGTAGGATAGCACCACCTATACGAACCACGGGAAAAATATCCGTGTCTCCAATTGCATTTGAATCCTCAAAACCCTTCCCTTTAAATTCTTGCAAGTTGCATGCTTTACTTTCCGCTGCCAATATACTCTTTGCATGCTTGCTTGAATTGTGTGATGATTGCTTGACTTGTCCTAAGATAGTTAAAATCTGCCAAGAACTAAAATTGGGAAAAGGTTAAGTTTTTATTTGGTCAAGTAGTCTAATCACCCCCCCCCCTCTACTCTAGACATACTTTCGATCCTACAGCATGTTTGTAATCCGATCACTTCTTTTTCGTTACCCCATGATAGGCCCATATCTTTCCAAGACATAAGCCGCGTGGGGGGTCCGGATCGGAACTCGGGGGATGCGGTCCATTTCGAACCGCGCGGCTCGGTGATATAAAACCACCCGGCTTGCCATCCCTTTAGGGTCTCCACAAAAGAGCCCTCGAACCATAGGAAGTTGGCCATCTTGCCCGCCATGGCGCCTCCGCACTCCGCCTGGCTGCCGCGCACCACCTTGGGCTTGACGTTGAAGGTCTTGAGCCAGAGGCCAAAATGGGGGCGGATGCGGAGAAAAGCCTCGCACACGACGATAAACGCCGAGATGTTGAGGATGAAGTTCGGGGCCAGATCGTGGAAGTCCAGGCCGTAGTAGAACATGAGCCCCCGGACAAATGGGTGAAGTGGAAAACCCAGTCCACGGAGGAAGTGGGGAAGGAATACTACCCTCTCATGGGGCCTTGGGGTGGGGATAAGCTGCCCCTTCTCAGGAAGCCGGTGCTCAATGTCCTTGGACAGGTATCCGGCCTTCCTTAGCTTCTTAACTTGGCCCTCCATAACGGAGGAGACCTTCCACTTGCCTCCTGCTCCGGACATTGCTGGAGAAGGTTGAGGTGGGAAGTGCGGGCTTGGGCGCTGGAGCTCGAGTGCGTAGGAGATGGATAGGCAGAGGAGGAAGAAGGCGTAGGTAAAAAGGTGGATCCTTGTCCCCTTATATGGGCGGATGCGGTTGTGCGTCCCCACCTGCCTAGTAAAACTCACTTGCCTCCCAAGCGTCGTGATAAGTGGCGCGGTTGGATTACCCATGTCCGTATTGATGAGAATCCCGTAAAAAGGGGGTACACGATCTCTGCTTTGACAAGACGTGCCAAGGAAACCGCCTCGCAAAACACGCTGAGGTGGAAAAGTAAAGACGATTCGAGTAAAGGACTTGGCCGTAGTGTGATGTCACGCTGCGGAATGCGTCAGCAGATTTGATTTGTGTTAATATTATTCTCTCTATGGCAATATGTGGATGCTTATTTTGCAGAGCCGTACACTACTCTTGGTGTTTACAATCTTCTATGAAGGACTTGGAGGAGGAACCCTCCTTGCAATGCCGAAGACAATTTGCACGCCGGACTCATCGTCATGGAAGCCTGGTTCAGGGGCTACTGAGGGAGTCCTGGATTAGGGGGTGTTCGGGTAGCCGGACAATACCTTCAGCCGGACTCCTGGACTGTAAAGATACAAGATTGAAGACTTCGTCCCGTGTCCGGATGGGACTTTCCTTGGCGTGGAAGGCAAGCTTGGCGATGCGGATATTCAAGATCTCCTACCATTGTAACCGACTCTATGTAACCCTAACCCTATCCGGTGTCTATATAAACTGGAGGGTTCTAGTCCGTAGGACAACATCATCAACTCCATAGACAACAATCATACCGTAGGCTAGCTTTTAGGGTTTAGCCACCTTGATCTCGTGGTAGATCTACTCTTGTACTACCCATATCATCAATATTAATCAAGCAGGACGTAGGGTTTTACCTCCATCAAGAGGGCCCGAACCTGGGTAAGACATCGTGTTCCCTGCCTCCTATTACCATCTGGCCTAGACGCACAGTTCGGGACCCCCTACTCGAGATCCGCCGGTTTTGACACCGACAGGGGATCTTATGCATTTGGGGTTGTATTTAAATTGGTTCTGTAGTCGGACCTTGATTCTATTCTGGATGATGTAATGCTATATTTATGTATTGTGTGAAGTGGCGATTGTAAGCCAACTCTTTATCTCTTTCTTATTCAGTACATGGGATGTGTAAAGATTACCCCTCTCGCGACATGCCTACTATGCGGTTATGCCTCTAAGTCGTGCTCCGACACGTGGGAGATATAGCCGCATCGTGGGTGTTACAAGTTGGTAATCAGAGCCTTCCCTGACTTAGGATCCCCTCTTAAGCCCCCACTTAAGCCCCCACTCCTTTTCCCCTGCCTCTCCTAGGGTTTCCCTCATCCGCCGCCGCTGTCGCCGGGTAGGTTTAGCCACCAGATCGATCACGCGATCACCGCCCCGAACGCATCCGGGAGCGCGTCCACGTCACCGGCGTACTCTCCGTCGACCTCTACCTCGCCTGTCGTGTCCTTCATCTTCCCCGTCATCGTCTACGTCCATGATGTCGACTACGTGGAGCCAGGACCCGTCGCTGTGTCGTCTTCTTCCTCATCTTTGACTCCGGCCACCACGGCTGTTCATTGCGCCTCACCGCTGTCTCCGTCCACTCCACGCCAAGCTGAGCACCCCGTCGTGTTCGTGGTGAGATTGCGCTCCTTCCCCTTCCTTTTCCCCTTGTTTTGTGCGCTCCATCGCCGTTAGCTGCTCACGCCCGTTCGCGCCGCCGCCGGACCTCGCGCAAACGAGATGCTCTGGGCACCCTTCGCCGTTTTTGCCATGTCTAGGAGATTCTTAGCGTCGCGCGCATCCAAGCCGAAGTCTTTGCCGCCCATTTAGCCCCTCTGAAAGAACATGCGGTGCCCCCATGTTTGGTTTTGGTAATTGATGACAATCTCTATGGACTAATGGTTGCCTTGAGTTATATTTGAAGGTTTTGTCCATATGCTTTTCTTGGAGTACATGTGTTGATTTCAAGGAGAGTTTGTGTCGACCAAGGTGTTATTCAAGGAATTATCCAAAGATTGGTCATGTGAGAGTTGAGCTTATTGCAAGCATGTCTTGAAGAAGAAGATTGTGTGATCATTCATGTCTACCTTCAAGACATCATCCAAATGAAGAGAATTGGAAAGGTTCAAGGTTGATCAAGACTAAGTCAAGAGTGAATCAAGTTGATCAACTAACAAAGCGCAGAAGATGTACCGAGAGGGATCAAGTGATCCCATGGTATGGTAAGAATTGTCAATTACGCTTTGTGTACTAACCCATGGTCTTCGTGGGAGTTCTTTGTGGGGTTAGGTTGCGGTGTGCAAGTTCAAGTGGAGCATCACGAAGAGATCAAATGCTTGAAGCTTGCCGACCATTGTGGTGACAATTGACTTGTGAAGATGTGCTGAAGAGTGGCTCATCCATAGTGGTCTATGGGGGAGAAATCACCTAGTCTTCATCGTGCCAACACAATCAAGAAAGGTGCTCCAACTTGAGGGATTCAAGATTGTCATCATCTAGCTCAAGTGGACCATGTGCAAGGCAAAGGTTTGCCCTTGATAGGTTTTATACTTTACCGGTCTCATGATGGTAGTTGGGAGACCAGGTTATAGGATCGATTGCCGTACTATCAAGGGGGGCTCTCAATGAGTAGCTTGATCGTATCGTTCACTTGGAGCTCAAACCATTGCATCCTTGCATCATCTTTCTAGGTTCTTGTTTGGTTCTCTTTGAGAGTCTTAGAGCTTATGGTCATCTTGATGACAAGCTTGAGTTCATCGAAAACGGAGTTCGCATGCATCTTCTATGATGTTTTCGATGTTGGAGGTTTTGCCGGTTCTTCTCGATTGGAGGCTTCAGTCCTCTATTTGTTGGCATACCTCCCCTGCCTCTTCTCGCCTCGGTTTTGTCGCTGTTTTGATGCTACTCGTCGTCTTGTTTTCAACAAGCTTGAGTTTGCTCAATTCGGAGCTCATATGCAGAAGTTATGGCAGTTCTGGTTTTCTGGAGTGTGGTTTTTGTCCTGCACCCAGCGGTAGTACCGCGGGCCACAGCGGTAGTACCGCTCCTCGGAGCGGTAGTACCACTTGTAGCCTCAGCAGCAGTACCGCTGCGGCTCCGTGCTCCTACCGCCTCGACCCTAGTGCGCTCCTTCTCGTGTCAGGGTGTTACGGCACTAGCTGCAGTTGTAGCGGTAGTACCGCTCCTCGGAGCGGTAGTACCGCTTGATGGCCTCAGCAGCAGTACCGCTGCGGCTCTGTGCTCCTTCCGCCTCGACTATTTTGTGCATTTTGTCGTGTCGGGTTATGCGGTACTAGCTGCGGTAGTAGGGGCAGTAGTACCGCGTTCGCGCAGTAGTACCGCCCTGCCTCCACGGTAGTACTGCTTTGGGTCCCTGCCCCAGCCCCTCTCTTCTGGCGCGGCAGTACCGCTGAGGGGGAGCGGTAGTACCGCTTTTGAGCGGTACTACCACTCTACCTCAGCGGTAATACCGCTCTCTGCGGGGCTGTGTGGGGGATAACGGTTGGATTTTCCCCCTCCTATAAAAGGGGGTCTTCTTCCCCAATGAATCTAATCTTTTGAGCTCGTGTTCTTCCCCATTGTTGACTTTCTTCGAGCTTGCTAACTCTCAATCCCTCCATGGATTCTTGCTAGTTTTTGAGGGAAAAGAGAGAGGAGATCTAGATCCACATTTCCACCAATCACTTTCTCCTCTATGTGAGGGGAACCCCTTGGATCTAGATCTTGGAGTTCTTGGTGTTCTCTTTCTTGTTCTTCCTCTCATTTTCCTCCCTAGCAATAGTTGCTTCGGTGGGATTTGAGAGAGAAGGACTTGGGCACTCCGTGTGCCCTTGCCATTGCATTTGGTGCATCGGTTTGAGTTCTCCACGTGATACGTGGAAGTTACAAGTTGAGAAGCTTATTACTCTTGGGTGCTTGGTACCCTTGAGCTTCTTCCTCTTGGGTGCTTGGGCGCCCTAGACGGTTGTTGGTGTTCGGAGCTCAATCATTGTGGTGTAAAGCTCCGGGCAAGCGTCGGGGGTCTCCAATTAGGTTGTGGATATCGCCCCGAGCAATTTGACGGGTACCGGTGACCGCCCCCAAGAGTTGCCAAAGTGTACGGGTTCGATGACCGCCCCCAAGGGTTGCCATTTGTACGGGTTCGGTGACCGCCCTCAAGGGTCCCATAGTGGAATCACGCCATCTTGCATTGTGCGAGAGCGTGAGGAGATTACGGTGGACCTAGTGGCTTCTTGGGGACCATTGTGCCTCCGCACTCCTCCAAACGGAGATTAGCATCTGCAAGGGTGTGAACTTCGGGATACATCGTCGTCTCCTCGTGCCTCGGTTATCACTTACCCGAGCCCTTTACTTATGCACTTTACTTTGTGATAGCCATATTGTTTCTTGTCATATATCTTGCTATCACATAGTTGCTTATCTTTCTTAGCATAAGTTGTTGGTGCACATAGGTGAGCCTAGTTGTTTTAGGTTTTGTGTTTGGCAAAATAAACCGCTAGGTTTATACCGCATTTGTTCAAGCCTAAACCGTAATTATTTTAAAACACCTATTCACCCCCCCCCCCTCTAGGCGACATCCACGATCTTTCACCCTCGCCTCGCCATTGCCGCCTCGGTAGATCGCCGCCGACGTCGCTACCCTCGACGCCTGGTGCACCTAGCAGCGACCGCAGGCGCGGGATCCTCCCGCGATCTTTTTGCGCCCTTCCGCCGCTCTGCTAGGCCACCGAAGCAACTCCGGCGAGGCCTCCGCCGCGCTCGGTCGCTGCCGACCCCCTCCTTTGTTTTCCCCTGCTCCCGCGCGCGTGCGTCACCGCCCTGTGGGCCCAAGCCGGACCCACCGGTCAGCCTCACGTCCCGCCAGGCCCACTTGCCAGTCTCTCATACGCACCCACACACACACTCACCTGACACGTGGACCCACGGGCCCACCTGTCATCTGCACACCCCTATTTTAAACCCAATCAGGCAGTTTGCCATTTTGGGTCTTTCCAGATCGGGCCTTTCTTTATCTGGCAAGTCTAGATCGGGACGTTTCCATTTTAGGTTATTTCCTTTTTTGTCTTTTTCCTTTTTTAGGCAGTTTGCATCTTAGAGCATTTGTAGGGATTTCTCTACAGCAACCCTAACATATTATATATGTTTTTGGGGTAGAAAAATCCCACCAATCCAGTGGTAACATTGGTTTTTTCATTTGAGCAAGTTCATGGACATGGCATTTTGCATCATGATGCTGTTTTGTCATTTTTGTGTGATTCATGTTAATCATGCTATGTAGTTGTTTGCCACAAGGTTAGCTTCATTTTCATGCCTACTACATGCAAGTATTTATGCCATGTCTCTTTGTGCACTTTGATGAGTGAAACATGCATGCAAAGTAGCTCTCGTGATGTTGCTGATTTCAGGGACTTACAATTTCACTAAGTCATTTCCCTGATGTTATTTTTATGCCATGTATTCTTGTTGCTACAGTGAGATCCATGCTCCTTTTTAGTATGTTAATTAAGGATGATTTTGACATATGGTCATGCTCTATCCATCCATGTCTCTATTTGCATTTATGGAGTGCCCTAGCATGACTCAATCTTGCTCTACTTTTGCTATAAAATGTTCCTGGCAGATTGTTTATGTGTTACTCAATTTTGCCAAGGTTGTTGTAGTTGATCCGTGCATGCTATGAACTTGTTCTTGCTTTGTTTAGCTTCTTGAACATGTCTTCTTGCTGGTAGTATGCTTAGCTTGTCATGCAATGCCTTTTGTTGAGTGCATCGAGCTCGTAACATGCCTACGTAACTCTGTTTTTGCCATGTCCAGTTTTCTGCTAAGTCTGCATTTGTTAACGAAACTTGCTATGTTTACATGGGTGCCATCATATCTTCTGAACCTTTTTGGCTTATGGTCAGTAAGGGACTTTTGTTATATGCTTTGAGTAGATTCATGCCATGCCTTGCTTTGCTATGTCATGTTCTTGTAGATTCATGCCTCGGGTGTTTTGCTTGCCATTTGCAAACCGTGCATCCGATTTCGGTGATCTTTATATCGTTTTCGACTGAAATCAACTCAGCTTTCCAGCGGCGCACTTGGTTTGCCAAGTTGAGGCCTGGTTAAATCTTTTCCTTCCGGAGCTCGCATATGCATTGCATAGCACATCCCGCATATCATGCCATGTTTTGCAACATGTTGCTTGCGCATTGCACCGTGGTTGATTGTTCTTTCCTTTGCTTGTGTTCTTGTCTTGGGTAGAGCCGGGATACGAGTTCGTGATCGAGGGACCCATTGAGTACGCTTACAAGGATCAAGCTTACGTCAACTCGGAGAACTTTGCAGGCAAGATGACCATACCCTCTAAATTACTTCTATCTTTGCTTGCTAGTTGTTCGCTCTTTTTCTATGTCGCGATACCTACCACTTGCTATATCATGCCTCCCATGTTGCCATGTCAAACCTCTAACCCACCTTGTCCTAGCAAACCGTTATTTGGCTATGTTACCGCTTTGCTCAGCCCCTCTTATAGCGTTGATAGTTGTAGGTGAAGATGGAGTTTGTTCCTTGTTGGAACATGATTATTGTTGGGATATCATTATTATATCTTGCTTACTTTAATGCACCTATATACTTGGTAAAGGGTGGAAGGCTAGGCCTTATGCCTGGTGTTTTGTTCCACTCTTGCCACCCTAGTTTCCGTTATACCGGTGTTATGTTCCTTGATTTTGCGTTCCTTACGCGGTTGGGTGTTATGGGAACCCCTTGACAGTTCGCTTTGAATAAAACTCCTCCAGCAAGGCCCAGCCTTGGTTTTACCATTTGCCTACCTACCACCATATACCTTCCCTTGGGTTCTGCAGACTCAAGGGTCATGTTATTTTAAACCCCCCCCCCCGGGCCAGTGCTCCTCTGAGTGTTGGTCCGAACCGAGCTGCCTGCAGGGCCACCTCAGGGAAACTCAAGGTTTGGTTTTACTCATAGCCTGTCTCATCCGGTGTTGCCCTGCGAATGAAATACGTGCGAATCCTATCGGGATTTGTTGGCACATTGGGTGGCTTTGCTGGTCTTGCTTTACCATTGCCGACATGTCTTGTAACCGGGATTCCGAGACTAATCGAGTCTTCCCGCTAGAAGGAATGTCCTTCGTTGACCATGAGAGCTTGTGATGGGCTAAGTTGGGACACCCCTGCAGGGATTTGAACTTTTGAAAGCCGTGCCCGCGATTATGGGCAGATGGGAATTTGTTAATATCTGGTAGTAGAGAACTTGGCACTTAACTTAATTAAAACAAATCAACAACGTGTGTAGCCATGATGGTCTCTTTTCAGCGGAGTCCAGGAAGAGAACACGGTCTCGTGTTATGCTTGAACGTAAGTAGTTTCAGGATCACTTCTTGATCTTATAGCTTCTTGTCTGTGCTTGCTTCTCTTCTTGCTCTCATTTGCATCAGTTAGCCACCATATATGCTAGTGCTTGCTGCAGCTCCACCTCAATACCTTTTCCTACCCATAAGCTTAAATAGTCTTGATCGTGAGGGTGTGAGATTGCTGAGTCCCCGTGACTCACAATTTACTTCCAAAACCAGATGTAGGTGCTGATGATGCCAGTCCAGGGGATGCGACCGTAACTCAAGTGGGAGTTCGACGAGGATTCGGGATGTTACTATGTTTCCTTTCCAGACGATCAGTAGTGGAGCCTAGTTGGGGCGATCGGGGATCTTATGCATTTGGGGTTGTCTTTATTTTGGTTCCGTAGTCAGACCTTGATTGTATTCTGGATGATGTAATGCTATATTTTGTGTAATGTGTGAAGTGGCGATTGTAATCCAACTTGTTATCTCTTTCTTATTCAGTACATGGGATGTGTAAAGATTACCCCTTTTGCGACTTGCCTACTATGCGGTTATGCCTCTAAGTCGTGCTCCAACACGTGGGAGATATAGCTGCATCGTGGGTCTTACAGCTATCTCGCCCCCTCCATCTCACGTCGACCACCATGGAATCGCCCCTCCCAAGCCCTAGGCGCCCCTCGCTGCACCACGCGGACGGTCACGCGTCGCCATTCTATTCCTCGCCGCCACTAGTCGAGGAGGACGCGTCGGTGTTCCGCTCCTCGCCGCGACACGTCGAGGTGGACACGTCGCCGTTCCATTCCTCGCCGCCACTAGTAGAGGAGGACGCATCGGCGTTCTGCTCCTCGCTGCAACGCGTCGAGCTGGACGCGTCGGCGTTCCCAATCTCGCCAGCACGTGCGTCGGAGGACGCGTCGGCTCCCCGCTATGAGGAGAACATTGCGCCGCCCGCTGAGCCCCCCCCCCCCCAGCCTTGATGAGCTTTGGAAAGAAATGGATGCCGCCTTGTGGGAGGCTTTGCCTCCAGCAGAGCGCGCCAAAATAGAGGCAGAGAAGAAGGCCGAGGAAGAGAAGCGCATGGCGGAACAAGTTGCCTGCCTGGCAGGCCTATGTCATGTCCGAGAGAGTCAGGAAATTGGCTCTTTGGCAGAAGGCTCGTGCGAGGGTTGTGAGGGTGGCAGAGGATGCCCGTGCCGAAGCCCTGAATGCAGTCGGGCCCGAGCGCCTCATCTACGCTTGGCGGTACGTGGACCGGGTGCACGCTTCCAGTGAGGAGGAGTACCTATTGGCACCGGATCACCACACCAGTGAGATCGCGCTCGCTCGCCGGCAAGCTGCCAATCAGCACCTCGTGAGTTGCGAGGCTGAGGAAGAGCCGTTGTG
This sequence comes from Triticum monococcum, assembly GCA_034509565.1. Taxonomy (NCBI): domain Eukaryota; kingdom Viridiplantae; phylum Streptophyta; class Magnoliopsida; order Poales; family Poaceae; genus Triticum; species Triticum monococcum. The sequence continues at coordinate 56,149,730 of CM067843.1, read as the reverse complement.
TTGGCGCGCTGGGAAATGGCCGCGCACCAAGGCACTCGTGGCGCATCGCAAGCGCTCCTGCGAGCGTCGTGGCTTTTAGTAGGAGTATAATTTTTGTTTCGTAAGGCGATCTCATTAGTTTTGGGATGCAAATGATAAATCCCGAACGTGCAGGAATTATTATCGTCCTTAATTAAGTATGTAAAAGGGAAAGTTTGGAAACCTTGTGTATTCATACGCATTTTGTATGTACGTGCATATAGCACAAACTTTACTATATACTATTGCACTACACGTCTATCTCTATATATGCTTGCAGACTGTGCTACTCCCTCCGTCCAGGGCAATAAGTCATCTTTGGTTGTGCACCATGACCAAGAAGGAGGGGAGACTTATACACCTAGATGGAGGGAGTACTACTATTACTTATGTATGTGCAAATGCACGTTTTAACATTACGACGCGGTTTTTGTAAAAGTAGAAAAAACAACACTAGTCAAGCTTGTGAAATGATTCAATACAAAATAAATGCAAAAATGCTTGTTTGATTGTTTACTTTTTGCTTCCTTCTCTATGGTTATTTCTCTGTCGTACTTTGTACTGAGTATCTCACTCGTCGGAAAGGCATGCAAATTCCCAAACCGCTTCCTACACCCTGTATCGAATTTTTTGCCTAACAAGTTGTGCCGTGCAAATGGAATTCCAACTTGAGTACTACTACTAGTAGGAGTACCAGGGGCCAATTCTTTTAGGCTTCTAGATTAGTAATCCCATAACTACTACCTCCGTCCTGGTTTATTGGTCCGCATTGAAATCTGTGTCAAATTTTGATCATAAATTTAACTAATGAAATGTTATCTTTGGTCAAATTTTAGCACAAATGACAATGGTGAGGAATAAACCAGAACGGAGGTACTACAAGTAGTAGTTTAGAAGCCCAAATAAATGAGAGAGGCGCCTTAAAGTTACTCTCCACTGTGACTAGTCTTATGGGAAAAGCTGGGGAAGCCGCCAAAAGAACTGGCCCCAGGAGTAGTAGCTAGGGATACTAGGAGTAGTAGCTAGGGATCGAGTGTGTGAGATGAACCAGAGAAAGTAAATGCAGAGAGATGAAATGCAAAAAAGACGGAGGGATATGATGGTTGCTTGTCCATTTATTTTAGGCCACTTATTACCGGGAGTGGTTGGGTTTTGTGATAATACGGCTTTACTGCCGCGCCACGAGCAGGGTGAGACTCCCGTGCAGCATCGCCCTCTACACTAGTACTCGGTTGTGGTTTAGTACATCGGTCGTGGTTTATCACCCATTGAATTTGACTGCAGATTTAACTGGCAAACTGTTAGTGCATGTCAACAAAAACAATATCGTTGGATTCGTATTTGAACATAGTTTTCAGTGATATAATTTTAGGTGACATGCATCATTATTTATCATACTATATATAATGTTAGTTCAATTTTTGGTTGTACTAATCTATAGTAAGGTGCCCGTGTGTTGCACGGAAGAGTGAAATGCATTGATCAGGGAGTTGTTTATTTTGACAAAGGATGTGGGGGTCATCTCATGTGTAATGGGTATCGATAGGTTTCTTCGGATATTATTTCATCTCTAGAGCTCACAAACATCCGGGTGAAATAGATAAAAAGGTATCTTTTGCAAACAAAAGCGTTCAACTATTCAACCTGCATCCAAAACTTGTGAAGAAATAACTCTTATTGTGCTTTGCAAGAAATGATCATCAACAATTAGTTTTTGAGTATCCATTGTTATACATGTTGGCTACAGATGACATGGCACTTTCTTATAGTCAACAGTTGGCTATACTATTTAAGTATTAACCATGCCCTTATACACCTAGACGGAGGGATTAAATCAGGATGACTTGGAAGGGGGCAGAGGATATGTAAGAAATGGTTCATCATAAGTCTTTCACTAGTACTGTAGTAAAAATTCATACATGGAAGATTCAAGACCAAACCATAAATGGATACACTTTTATTCATGCGCCATACTCCAATAGAGCAAGATCATGCATGGAAGTCTCCACATGCTTAGACAGCGGATTACATTGAGCGGAGACTAATGATCAACATTTAACTTGATAATGCAGATGACCACGTGAACCTCCTTGGAGTCCCTGTGCACATTGTTGGGGGTCAAATAATACCGGCGTCTTCCATGTCCACATCGGCGGGAAGGTCCCAGCTCGGCAGAGTCCAAGTGAGCTTGACGTAGCCAGTGTCGCCGCCCACGTACCTCCAAGGGGTAGTAATAGTGAGCACGCAGATGTACATCGGCCTCGTTTTAGTGTCAGCATCAGCGGCATCGCCCCTGACGCACACTACAGACACGGGGCGGTGGCCTGCGCGGGCCTCACCAGTGCCCACGATCAAGAGGAAGAGCTGTAGGGGATGTTGCAGCCGTCGAATGGAGCGCAGAAGTAGCCCACGAAGCAGTAGATGGTGCTCCTCCCTAGTCTCTATTCTTATCTCTATCTCTACTACTCTTCATTGTTTTTGATCTATATCTATACTACTATATAGTGTACCAATTTTGAAAATTTGAAACATGGACCTAAGAAGTAATTTCCGCCATCAATAGGGTCAATCCTATGGTTCAGAATGCACTGATTCCCGTCTACAGTATCCACCATGCAGCTGGTTGTTCATTCTAGAGAAATCTAGGCCCACCTGAATTGTTTATTGCAGGACATCGTGTTTGTGCACTACAAGGTTGGGCCACGTAGATAGAAGGATGTTGTCCGGCCATGGACTGATGGACCTGCAGCGCAGCAAACCACAGCGATGCCAGACTTTTGGTCCTGTACTCCCATCTCCATCCTTCTCCTAGAGCGTATGGAAGTACTGGTAGCTTTGCATCCCGTCCGTCCATGAAATAGCATTTTTAGGGAATACGACATGTATATGATAGTACAATGGTTAAGTCATCTATCACACTGCACAGATACATGAGATGGACAAAAATTTATGTTACCAAGTTTTGCAACCATGAAAATATTTTTCTTCGAAGAAAAATGTGACTAGGACATTTTGATTAGTGAAATTAGGATAGCTGTCATGATAACTTTACATACAAACATAACCGAATTGTTGATTTGTTAGACTTTTCAAGGACTTCTTTTTTGAAAAAAAATCAGCATGGGAGATCTGTTTTCACGAATTGAACTTTGCACGTGCTATGCACTTACCCGTGTACTAGTAATATACTAGTTGTAGTTGTCAAATCGAATAGTACTGCGCCGTCCACTGCACGCCCGGCTGAACACACCTCCTCGCCTCCATCAAACCCCTCCGTTAAACCCGCATGCAAACCGAGAAACCTACTCCGGCCCGCGGGAGGAAATTTACCGGTTGTCGTTGGAGAATAATAGAGTCATGTACAATCCATTTGAGTTAATTGCGTGTATGATTCTCCCTCTATAAAAAGATAATTGCATCCTTAATCTTGTATTCTGAGTACTTTGTGGGTTCCACTATCAGTACAGTGTACATGACTTGCAGGCTGGCTATAGATTCGTACAGAAAGTTAAAAAGAAACAAGTCCATCCTTAACCCTATATTCTAAGTACTCTGTGGGTTCCACTGCTAGTATAGTAGCGAAAGAAGTATAGTATATATTAAAAAAATATAAAAGCTAAAGTTTAGGACATAATTCGAACTCAGGTCATCGCTCTATGAGCATCCGGCCCGGACCAGTAAACTAGGTGTTGGTTGCGGAGAATGCAATAGATAAACCTTTATAACAATGAGCCCATCCGTTGCAACGGATCCAAAGTAGAATAATACATATTCACAAATTTGAAAGAAAACATTTTACTTTTGATATATGTATCACTAAAAATATCTTATGTTTCACTCCAAACAGTTTACTTTTGATATAACAATGATTGGACCAGTACTGTGATCACTCAAGCAAGTTGTCTGACTTCAATATGACCCTATGCTGCTGGTATGTGTCTCGTAAGTCAAGCGGTATGCTGTAGTCATCAGCACCTGTCCACTTCCCGCAGCACATATTTGCTTCTCCATCTTTGTCCGCTCTTCCATCCCCGCTAAGGCGCCTCCCCCCTCGTCCAATCTTCCATCCCCGCTAAGTCGCCTCCCCCTCATCCGAAACCCAAGCACTAACAATGGCAGAACCGAGCAGCGTCCGCCGAAAGAGTGGCCGGAATTCGCTCCCCACAGAGGTAATCAAGCTCATTGTTTCGCGTGTGGACAATCTCAGTACCATGCCGCTCGCCGCGTGCTCGTCAGGGTTGTACCATTTACTCAAAGCCCTCAGGCCGGAGCTTTTTAAGCCAGCTCCTTGATTGCTGATGCCGCCTGGTCTTCAGAAACGGCGTGTCACGCAGCATAACGATCGTAGGGTGGCAAGCATCAACCCCCTTGACTGCGATGCGATCCCCTTCACCCTCAACTACATTAACGGTATGTACTGGGTCGACATGAACACGTCTTGGATGGTGCTCGTCGACGGTCGCGGCAGCTGGATGCTCGTGGAGGTCTACACCCGGCGACTGGTCCCCCTTCCTTCGATTAACATTGCACTGCTTTGGCACCGCGGCCTAGAATACTCGGAATCTTATAGTAGCCAACATGATACCAAGTTTGATTTGCTCAAGGTTGTAATCTACCAAGTGCCCACAAGATCTGTGAATTATAAAGCCTTCAGGCTAATGGCGTTCTTCAACCGCGGTCTCACCTATCTGGCAGGTCACTGCGGTAAGTGGATAAATATGCACGTCCATCGCAGGTTCATACATCCTCCATGGTTCTCTGATGCCATTGAACACAAGGGCTTCATTTACGCGGTCGACTCCTTCTATGGCTGGACGTAATGCTGGCCTACTCTAGTCATCGCTACAAACGGCTGTTATAGCAGTATGTTACTTTCCTATGATATCATGATGGCTTTCTTATATTACTGTTAATATTTACTGAAAAAATATTCATGCTGATAACATGCTGTTCTTAAGATTGACTACATCAAGAGCCCTTTTTTATTTGACTCCAACTTTTTTTAGGGTTATTTGACTCCAACTTGATATGATGTTGTAGGCCGCCTGGTGTCCCTACCCTTCCTAATCCCAGAACCTTTCAAAGAAAAGAAGCATGGCATTTGCAGGTGGTTCCTGGCTCGATTAGACGATAGCGAACGATTGATGATCATTTGCATGTACCGGACGTGTTGTTTCGCGGAATACAATCACAGTCACTGCAAGGTCTTTGAGCAGGATCCCAGCTTCTCTGGCCTTCAGGAATTTTTGATTGGAGATTGGTAAGTAGCCTTGGTACACACTCTCTGTTTGTTGGACTGAATTATCCGATTAACCAGGAGATAACCGACGGCAAGGATCATGATGGCAGCGCGGTTTCGTTCATCGGGTAAAACTGTGTGTACACAACGTACCATGCGTCTTTGCATGCACCATACCCTGATATGTGCCGCCACGCTCTGCAGCCCAAAGTAGGAGAGAGGGTCGCAAGTATCAGACTTCGACCTGCTGGCTAGAGTTTCTCCCATCAGGAACCCATCTGGTTCAAGCCGTCGGCTAATCTCCACAGCTTAATAAATAGTAACGTCTAATTGAGCCAGTTAGTTAGATGCCTACACTTGGTGTAGTAGGATCTTTATTTAGTTTGATGCATACACTTGTTCTTTTTTGGTAGCCCTTTTGTAATGATGGCTGATGTTTGGTTTGGAAGAGAGAGCTGCGTCTTCACTCTTCTGGCCTGCTTACTGCTTCTGTTGCACCCCCAGCCCTGGTTGTTTCTGCTGTTTTCAATGTACAATCAGTAGTATATTTCGTCTGTTGGTTGAATAAATGTGTTGTTAGAACGACAAACACAATGTTTTGGAAGTCATTGCATGGTTAGATCCTTTAGTGCCCCGTACCGTACGTAGCGCATACTATTTTTCATATGGAACACATTTTCCACTTGTTGATAACATGCAGCCCACTGATGAAGGCCCAATAGAGAAGCCCATAATTAACTGGAAGGGAGGCTCTCACATGAATCCGCCCAGGTACATGCTCATGGTCCCGTAAACATAAATAAGTAAATAAATAAAGCTAAATGCTCATGCACCAGTTCTTTAAATTCACGATTTAACCGGAGGATATTATTTCCTATGATGGTGTTGTTACATTCAGTCGACATTATTATTTGGCAAAGATAGCGACCAGTCTTCTTTCTCCCAGCATTTTTTTCCTGCGACCAGCGGACCCATGCAAATCATAGTCAACATCGTAAATAGATCCGGTCCATTTTTAATTTTCAATAAGAATGTCCAACCCAGCCCAGCACATTGGCGACGGCACTTTATCCTCCGCCTTGGTGCGCTCGCCGTGGTACCGCCGTCCGGCCTGTCAACATAGTTTTTTTCGAAACGGACATAGTGAATTGGGAGAGGACTGTCGTTGTGAGTACGATAGTACGGACCCACCAGGTCCACTCCCGAACACAAGCAAGCGCCTCTTTTACTACTCAGATGAACCCCTCGTTTTTACTCTAATCCACCCTACTGATATCTGTGACCCACATCATTTTCAATGTATAGTCAATTAATGACAGAATTGCACAACTTCTTTTAGTAGTAATTCGAAGGAGCAGGCTATAAACTGGGTTGTGCGGTCTCTGTGGCCCGTCTAACAACATGACCAGCCCAACAGTTTTTTCTTTGGGAAAATAGGTAGCCCGGTATTTCTTTTTTAAGAATACCCAAGTTAGGCCTATTTGTTTCCTCCGACTTACTGGGTTGCAAATCTTTCAAGACGACGAGGGATGCATTCCGGCCTGGCCAAAGAGTATGGTCAGTGTCTGTTAAAAGTAATATCAAAACGGGTTGAAAATTCCAAAAAAAATTATAGCAAATGGGATATTAGTTTCTTTTTTTGTTTTTGTTCTTCACTGATATCTTATACTCCCTCCATCCCAAAATTCTTGTCTTAGATTAGTCTAGATACGGATGTATCTAATACCAAAACGTGACTTGATACATCCGTACTTAGACAAATCTAAGACAAGAATTTTGGGATGGAGGGAGTATTTCATTGGATTTAACATGACATAGTACTAATTTATTTTTCAATTTGTTTTAGTATGGCTACTAAGTTTTGGATTAAGAATATTTTTTTCCTCAGCAAAAATTTACGAATTTTCAAAATTTCCCACATATTTAGTTAATTTTTTAACCCTGGTACTGACCAGAAAATGGGCAACAATTCTAAAAATGGACAATGGGATGCAATAAATTCCATATGAATTAGAAAATGAGTAAAAATAATAGCAAATGTGGTTGTACACGCCACAGATTTCGAGGCTGGCTTGTTTACGCAAGGCTTTGTGAGTCAACACACGATTCTAGCAGCAGTGACTATTGGATGTCCATCCAACGGCCGACGTGCTTCTTCAATCTCTGATCTTCCTGCTCCAGCCGCCTAAACTAGTGCCGGCAGGACTGCCTGCTCCCTCCTCTTGTGGCCCGCTGTGATGCCGCGTAGGCTTCCCCGGCCCACCCTACTCCCTCTGCTGGGCTTGCCGCACACAATCAACTGCCTCCTTATTACGCAAAAAAATGATTCCTCCCACTGACATCTGGGGCGCACCGGTTGGGAGGCTGACCTGTGGGCCTACTAAGTTGACGTGTATGCAAGGCTTGTCAACTTAGTCAACAAACGATTCTAGCAGGAGTAACCGTTGGATTTGAATCGAACGGTCCTGCTGCTTCTTCAATCGCCGCTCTTCTTGCACTAGCCGCCCAAACCAGTGCCGGCGAGACCGCCAGCTCCTGCCTCCAATGGCCGGCTATGCTTCCGTTGAGGCCTCACCGCCCCCTATTACTACCACCGCTAGCCAGGCCCTGCGGGAATGATAGCCTCACACTGCAGCCAAACCAGTGAACCCTCGTACTCCTCTCTGTGTGGGCATCCACTGCCGCGTCTTCCCCGGCTCCGCGTCGTCCCCTTCCTAGGCCTCGCCGTCGTCCACCGCCTTGGTGCTCTCGGCGCGGCGTGATCAATGTGGTCAACAACCGACTTCCATCGGAAGAGTACTGTATGTGGAGAGGCTGACAGTTGGGTCCACAGTCGCAGCTGGGTCCACGGCCACAGCCCAGTTTTTTTTGATTTGCCAAGTAAGTCACTTTGTCAAGCCTGTTGGGCTGTAAATCTTTCAAGACGAGGAGAGCTTCATTCGGCTGGCCGAGAAAATGGCCTATCAGTAATGAGAAATGGGCTGTACATTTTTAAAACACATCAAACCAGCAATTAGTTTCAAAAAAAAATATTTTCAGATTTTAAATTGCATTGATTTTTATGCGTGGAAAATTTGTTGGATTTTATATTCATATATATTTATTTTTAAAATTAGTTTGAACATGACTCGAAATTTCGGGATTAAAAACAGTTCGGACCAAACCGAAATATGCAAAATTTTCATATAATTTTTTAACCGTGGCCATGATACGTCTCCAACGTATCTATAATTTTTGATTGCTCCATGCCATATTATCTACTGTTTTGGACATTATTGGGCTTTATTATCCACTTTTATATTATTTCTGGGAATAACCTATTAACAGGAGGCCCAGCCCAGAATTGTTGTTTTTTGCCTGTTTTAGGGTTTCGAAGAAAAGGAATATCAAACGGAGTCCAAACGGAATGAAACCTTAGGGAACGTGATTTTCTCATCGAATACAACTCAGGATACTTGGACCCAACATCAAGCCACCTAACAGGAGCCCACGAGGTAGGGGCGCGCCTACCCCCCCCCCCCCCCCAGGCGCGCCCTCCACCCTCGTGGGGCCCCTGTTGCTCCACCGACGTACTTCTTCCTCCTATATATACCCACGTATCCCCAAACGATCAGATACGGAGCAAAAACCCTAATTCCACCGCCGTAACTTTCTGTATCCACGAGATCCCATCTTGGGGCCTGTTCCGGTGCTCCGTCGGAGGGGGCATCGATCACGGAGGGCTTCTACATCAACACCATAGCCTCTCCTATGAAGTGTGAGTAGTTTACTTCAGACCTACGGGTCCATAGTTTGTAGCTAGATGGTTTCTTCTCTCTTTTTGGATCTCAATACAATGTTCTCCCCCTCTCTTGTGGAGATCTATTCGATGTAATCTTCTTTTTGCGGTGTGTTTTGTTGAGACCGATGAATTGTGGGTTTATGATCAAGTCTATCTATGAATAATATTTGAATCTTCTCTAAATTCTTTTATGTATGATTGGTTATCTTTGCAAGTCTCTTCGAATTATCAGTTTGGTTTGGCCTACTAGATTGATCTTTCTTGCAATGGGAGAAGTGCTTAGCTTTGGGTTCAATCTTGCGGTGTTCTTTCCCGGTGACAGTAAGGGCAGCAAGGCAGGCATTGTATTGTTGCCATCGAGGATAACAAGATGGGGTTTTGTTCATATTGCATGAGTCTATCCCTCTACATCATGTCATCTTTCTTAAGGCGTTACTCTGTTTTTAACTTAATACTCTAGATGCCTGTTGGATAGCAGTCAATGAGTGGAGTAATAGTAGTAGATGCAGGCACGAGTCGGTCTACTTGTCTCAGACGTGATGCCTATATACATGATCATACCTAGATATTCTCATAACTATTCTCAATTCTGTCAATTGCTCAATAGTAATTTGTTCACCCACCGTAGAATACTTATGCTCTCGAGAGAAGCCACTAGTGAAACCTATTGCCCCGGGTCTATCTTTATAATATCAATCTCCTACTACTTAGTTATTTACTTTTCCTTTATTTTACTTTGCATCTTTATCATAAAAATACCAAAAATATTATCTTTATTATATCTATCAGATCTCACTCTCGTAAGTGGCCCTATAGGGATTGACAACCCCTACTTGCGTTGGCTGCGAGGATATATTTGTTTGTGTAGGTACGAGGGACTTGCGTGTAGGCTGCTATTGGATTGATACCTTAGTTCTCAAAAACTGAGGGAAGTACTTACGCTACTTTGTTCCATCATCCCTTCCTCTTCGGGGAAAACCAACGCACTGCTAAAAGAGGTAGCAAGAAGGATTTCTGGCGCCGTTGCCGGGGAGGTCTATGCAAAAGTCAACATGCCAAGTACCCATCACATACCCTTATCTCCCGCATTACATTATTTGCCATTTGCCTCTCGTTTTCCTCTCCCCCCAATTCACCCTTGCCATTTTATTCGTCCTCTCTCTCTATCCTCCCTCTCTATTTGCCCTTTTGTCCGCTTGCTTTTTATTTGCTTGTGTGTTAGTTTGCTTGTTTGTCGCGATGGCTCAAGATAATACTAAATTGTGTGACTTCACCAATACCAACAACAATGATTTTATTAGCACTCCGATTGCTCCTCTTACCGATGTTGAATCTTGTGAAATTAATACTGCTTTGCTGAATCTTGTCATGAAAGATCCGTTCTCCAGCCTTCCTAGTGAAGATGCCGCTACCCATCTAAATAGCTTCGTTTATTTGTGTGACATGCAAAAGAAGAAATATGTGGATAATGATATTGGTAAATTGAAGCTATTCCCTTTTTCGCTTAGAAATCGTGCTAAAGCTTGGTTTTCGTCTTTGCCTTAAAATAGTATTGATTCATGGAACAAGTGCAAAGATGCTTTTATCTCTAAGTATTTTCCTCCCGCTAAAATCATCTCTCTTAGAAACGATATTATGACCTTTAAGCAACTTGATCATGAACATGTTGCACAAGCTTGGGAGAGAATGAAATTAATGATACGTAATTGCCCTACTCATGGTTTAAATTTGTGGATGATTATACAAAAAATTTATGCCGGATTGAATTTTGCTTCTAGAAATCTTTTAGATTCGGCCGCGGGAGGCACTTTTATGGAAATCACTTTAGGAGAAGCTACTAAACTCCTAGATAATATTATGGTTAATTATTCTCAATGTCACACTGAAATATCTACTAATAAAAAGGTGCATGCGATAGAAGAAATTAATGTTTTGAGTGGAAAGATGGATGAACTTATGAAATTATTTGCTAATAAGAGTGTTTCTTATGATCCTAATGATATGCCCTTGTCTACTTTGATTGATAATAATAATGAATCTATGGATGTGAATTTTGTTGGTAGGAACAATTTTGTTAACAACGCGTATAGAGGAAATTTCAATCATAGGCCTTATCCCGGTAATCCCTCTAATAATTATGGTAATTCCTACAACAATTCTTATGGAAATTATAATAGGATGCCCTCTGATTTTGAATCTAATATTAAAGGATTTATTACTTCACAAAATAATTTTAATGTTATGATTGAAGAAAAATTTCTTAAGATTGATGATTTGGCTAGGAACGTCGATAGAATTGCACTTGATGTTGATTCTTTGAAACTTAGATCTATTCCACCTAAGCATGATATCAATGAGTCTCTGAAAGCCATTAGAATTTCCATTGATGAGTGCAAAGAAAGAACCGCTAGGATGCGTGCTAAGAAAGATGCCTTTATAAAAGCGTGTTCTTCTAGTTCCTACGAAAATAATGATGAAGATCTAAAAGTTATTGATGTGTCCCCTATTAAATCTTTGTTTTGCAATATGAATCTTGATAATGATGGGACTGAATATGATCCACCTTTACCTAGAAGGCATTCCAAGAATTCTGAATCTTTTGATCTTGATGCTAAATTTGATAAAAGTGGTGTCGGTGTCAAAACCGGCGGATCTCGGGTAGGGGGTCCCGAACTATGTGTCTAGGGCGGATGGTAACAGGAGGCTGCGGACACGATGTTTTACCCAGGTTTGGGCCCTCTTGATGGAGGTAAAACCCTACGTCCTGCTTGATTTATTCTTGGTAATATGAGTAGTAGAAGAGTTGATCTACCACGAGATCGAAGAGGCTAAACCCTAGAAGCTAGCTTATGGTATGATTGTATGTTGTCCTACGGACTAAAACCCTCCGATTTATATAGACACCGAAAGGGGCTAGGGTTACACAACACTACTAGGAAAAAGGCTACTAGCAGCATGGGTAAAATGGCTACTAGCAGCGCGGGTACCCGCGCTACTAGTATCGCGCTACAGCTAATAGTTAGTAGTAGCGCGGGTAGACCATCGCTACTACTAACTTTGTTAGTAGTAGTGTGTGTGACACCCGCGCTAGTGCTATTACAGAATCGTGCTACTACTAACGAAGTAGTAGTAGCGTGCTTATAATACCAGCGCTACTAGTATCCTAAATACTAGTAGCGCTCAATTTGCTCCCACGCTATTACTAACTATTTAGGATTTAAAAATAAATAAAATCAACCAGTTCCATTTTATGCATACAATTCTGAGAAACAATAGTGATGGAAAAATGTCACTATCACACAGTTGCCATATTCTTTATTCCTGATTCTACTACCACACAGTTGCCATATCTGCTACCACACAGTTTCTCTTTCTACATGTCCTCACTCCAACAGTAAGAAAAATGAAAAGGAAAAATAGAGCTAATCTGCCATTGAAATGTCCTTATTCCTGAGTAGTATTCAATGGAACGGTGCAATTGCACTACAGTCTCATGGATTCACTCTGCCGCTTGAACATCTCATTATCCTGCAGTGATAGAAATGAGCATCAGCAAGGCATATAGATATAATGAATAAATGGAGAGGAAGCATAATCTCCGACAATACAGGAGAAAAGGACTAAGATTCTGATACAATGCGAATATGCACTGTAAGTACACATATATTTCAGTTACAAAAAGATATTCAGTTAAAAAGTGACAAATAACTGAATGAAACTCAGACTATATATTTCAGTTACAAAAAATATTTTAGCTTGGGAATGCAGTGTATAAATCAGACTAAATAGATAACACTACCAAAGCTTAAATTTTAAATGTGCAGTTTAAGTACGAGCACCTACCAACTGAATATAGCTAGCTAGCATAAATGTCAATTGGCGCATGATTTTTCTTAGTGCATTTGCACTAGGAAACTTGTCCTAACATATCAATATTTTGATCAACATTATCCTACAGACCCTGTGTAGTAGAGTTGATGATCTTATTATCCTACAGACCCATCACTCAAGTGCATAACTAACAGTAGTAACCATCAATAGTACAGATGTATGTAATAACATTACTAACTCAAAGAAGATGCTAGTAGTTCGTTAAGAATGCTAAATATCTCTAAGTTACCAAAGCTAGTGAGAATGATCTCAAATTCGTAAACCCACTTCATTTATCTTGTTCCGACTTGTCAATGGCGACTGAATTTGTTTTAGACAATAAGTAAGGTTGGTAACAGTGCAGCAGAGTGGCAGGATTCAGATACTATTGTAGAAAGACTGGTGGTGGTAATGCAGGAACAAAAGGCGGCACATCTCTAGGAGGAAGCTTAGAGGCACAAAAGTCAATTGGCCAATTCAGTCGAGGAATCTGGGCTCTAGGGGTGACTACGTTCAGTTCAGGCAAGTTCATCATCCAAGACGACATGTACGCGCACAACTCCCAACCCGCCGCCTCACCTAGGAGGAGACGCCAAGAGCACGGAGAGAATCAACACCCTGGCGGAACAGAGTAAGTCGAGAAGAGAGCACCCAGCTCAGTTCCCAGCGACAGCGTCAATGCGCCACCCTGAAGCGGCGGCCGCCGATCTCCCAATGCAACTGGCAAAGGAAAAGGTGACGAACGACCAGGGCGGACTCTCCGCGTGCCGGCGCACGGAGGGGCCGCTGGCAACGGACGGGCAGCTCATGCAGGAGAGCGCCATGGGCCCTCCCTCGCTCGCTCGGTGGTCGTCTCTGTCCCTGCCATAACCACCAACTAGCAGTAGTAGCAATCCATCAGACCGGCGACCAAATACGAAATAGAACTAGGATCAACCTCTAGATCACCTGCAGAGTGCTCAGAACTGTTCCCTCCTTACCTGAACCCAAATGCACCATCAATCATATTTCCAAGATCCATAAAAACAGAAGTAGGTCTGACTTATGAATCCATGGCAATCTAACTTATGATGTTCAATTTTCCATATCAAATGGATAAGTTCAGTCTTCGAACAAAAAAAGCATAAGTTTCAGAAGAATCGAATCTATATAGCATTAGTTACATACTAGGTTCTTTTGGTGTCATGCCACGACTGAATAAAAGAAAATGTTTCTTTAACCCAAGAAATTGTGAGAATTTCCATGGCATGCGTCTACAGACTAGTTATGCGCTGGGGTGTTCTTCGCTTGTCAGGAAATAGCATAATTGTTCAGTACGGTTTTTCTGAATCAAGATGTGATTGATCTCTGAATCAAGGTATACACAAATTGGCAATACTTTGCTAGAAGAAACCAGTAAATTTAAGAGCATTAAGATCACTACTTTTTGCAGATTGGAAAGTACTCCCTCTGTAAAGAAATATAAGAGCATTTACATCACTACTTCAGTGATCTAAACGCTCTTATATTTCTTTATGGAGGGAGTACTAATTTTTTTATCTAATTTAAGCTAATTAACTCACATATTCACACTGCGGTAAGCATTCTAGTATCTAGGTTTACACTTCATACTATGTCACATCTTAGCTAGACCATGCATTAGAGTGTTGCATCATGTCTTCTTTCAACAGAAACTTGAAATGGGGAAGGCAGAACCCCCAGCACCCCCTCTGAAATCAACTAGGGTTTACTAAAAATAATTTCAATGAACCTGAAATGCCCTTCTAAAAAGTTCACCCTCTTTGTCTTGGGTTAGAACCTCTGGCAAAATTGGTGCACAATTTTCTAGGTCAACAGAAGGTCATTGAATTAAATCATAAGTATTTGTTTTTGGGCATTTAAATGCTATAAAATAATTTAAATGCTCAAACATCTCCCTCTCATCCTCTCTCACTCTCCCCCTCGTCTCCCTCATCCTCTCCCGCGATGACCGAGCGCGGACCTCGCCGCCGATCGCCGTAGTTGCCACCACAGCCACTCCCCCGCCCCTTCGACGAGCCCATCAGCTCCGCCTCGACTCCCTCGTCCTCCCCACCGAGCCACGCTTCGCCGGAAGCCCTGCAACGCCGCCTTCGCCCTCGTCTTCAACCTCGGGCATCCGAGATCGCCGGCGACCGTGCGCCCGCTCCATTGCTTCCTCGAGCTCCCCAAGACCACTGATGCACTCCTCGTGAGCTTCTCCTTCGATCCCCACCTTCCCCTTGCTCGTTTGCGCCCTGTAGCCGCCGTTTCCATCGCACCCGAGAGCTCCCCGCCGCTGGCCATGTCGCCGTCGTGGCCACAGGCGCGTAAGCTCGAGTCCGAGCACGCCTTCATCTTCTACGCGCTCCCAGGAACCTAACGCACCACTCCCCGCGCCTCGCCGTGCCCCGTAGCGTCGGGTTCAACCACGCCCGAACTCCGGCGACCGCCAAGGTCGTCGCCGGCCACCCCGAGCCCAACTACCACCACCAAACCATGCGGCTCGCTCCCCGCATCGCGTAGCACATCTCCACCGTCGTTTTGGTCGCCCGAGGGCATTTTCCGAAGCCCTCCGCCGTCTCGGGCCTCGCCGGCGTCGAGCCGCCGGCGAGTTGACCCAGTTTGACCCTTGGGTGGGTCCAGGTAGACCCCCCCCCCCTGAGTCTATGACAGGTGGGGCCGGCCTGTTAACTAATTTAGGTTTAGTTTTACTTAATTTTAATTAAATTAGTGACTGTTGTGGGCCCAGGCCCCACTGACAGCTAATTAGTGTTAATCTAATTCTGCTAATTAACTGAGAGGCTGACAGAAGGGGCCCACCAGTCAGGTTTGACCTGGGCTGGCGCCTTTGACCTGCTGAGGTCAGCATGACGCAATGCTGACGCAGTAATTGAATTTCTGGAATTATTTTTATTCAGGAAATTTCAGACAATAGTTCAAACTTCAAAAATTCATAGAAATTCAACCGTAACTCCAAATGAAATAATTTATATATGAAAAATTATCAGAAAAATTCAATCTATCCATCTGTAATGGTTTCATGCATGACAAAACAAGTTTACCTTGCTGTTTAAGCAGAATAAGGTAATGCACTATAAATGCCATGTTTAATGAGCTAATATTTGAATCTTTGATTCAAATGAGTTCATCCCCTTCTATTTTAGCTTGCATTAGGCCAAGACACAATCATATTGCCATGTCATAGCATGCATCATATTGTTGCATATCATCATGTGTTGATTGTGCTCCGATGTGTTCTCCGTGGTAGGTTCTGCCTCCGAGGATATTCACGAGTATCCAAATGAAGGGTAGTATCCCGCTACCACTCCATCAGGCAAGCATCCATTGATCATTCCGATACAAACCCATGTTCTCGCTTCTGCTCTTGTTTACTGCATTAAGACAACGAGATTCAAACTGATGTGTGCTACGGTAGTTGAACCCTTATCCTCTGCATGACATGCCATTGCCACAGTAACTAGATGAAACCCACTAGCATGTGTAGGAGTTGATTGAGCCATGTATGTGATTCCTACCTTGCTATGCTTAGAGTTGTCTCAGGTTTGGTTCATCTGGGTGATGGGCTAGGGTGAAATGCTTATGCCGGTAATGTGAGGGATGTGTTGAACATGTTTTGGTAAAGGTATCGATGAGAGGCCATGTAGGAGTACATGGTGGGTTGTTTCATTGAGACCGTCCATAAGAACTGAGATCTGTATGTGTGATCTAAGATGCAGTTACTACCGTACATTGGGCCCGAAACCAATGGACCCTCTCGGCTTCTTAATCACCCTAGTACTCTGTCCAGGAGTTGCAAATAGTTTCTGGTGCTTGTAAGTTATGTGTTGGCGGTCGTGCGTAGCGCTGACCCTAGGGGTGGGCTATGTTGCGGTAGATACACCGTGGCACGGTGTACCGAGTCACCCGTTTGGTGTCTCGGGAACCCTGTTCACATCGTTCGGGGCCATATGCGGAAACCTCGGCCGGACTCCCTGCGGATGGAACCTGAATAGGTGATAAACCTGGACTAGAGACTTAAGTGTTTAGGTAGGCCATGGCCGACACCCTCGCTGGGCTTCCGCTTGAAGGTTGCCGAGTACATGTCGTGTAAACGGCGGTAAGTGGTGAAAGCGTGTATGACAAAGTACACCCCTGTAGGGTATAAAACTATTCAACTAGCCGCGTCCGCGGTAAAGGACTACTTGGTTGCCTATACAGTTCATAGACAAGTTAATGGATACTACTAAAAAACTCAAGATAAGTGTGAGTACCGAGGATGGCCCTCTCGTAGGATGACGAGGGAGGATCCCTGGTGGAGTATTGTGTTGGTGAGTAGTGGACTCGTGTGCGAAAACTATTTTACTAGTGAAGTTCCGTAGGATAGTTTAGCCAAAAGTCAAAGCTGGCTTGCTGCATTAACCCCACCATCTTCTTGAGAATGAGCATGTATAGTAGGTCCTGTTGTAAGACTTGCTGAGTACCTTTGTACTCATGTTTGTTTAATTACTGTTTTCAGACGACAACGCCGCCCCCTCCGATGGGTTCTATGTAGACCTTGACGTCGACGAGTGACTAGCCACCCAGGTGGTGATCCTGGCCATGGAGGGCCCTATGTAGATAGACAGGCTTCGAGAAGCCTTCTTTCTTTCTTTCTAGAGTCTGTACTCAGACTAGTTGCTTCCGCATGTGCTTGTATGATTGTATGACTTGAGTGTCAGGTCATGTGACCCCTATTTGTATGAACATGTTATGTATGGCTCTCTGGAGCCTTTAAATAAAGTGCTTGAGTTGTAGAGTTTTGTTGTGATGCCATGTTGTATGTACTCATATCGCGCATGAGTGGGATCCGACAATCTAGTTGTTTATCCTTGGCAGCCTTTCTTATGGGGAAATGTAGTCTAGTGTTCCTCGAGCCATAGTAGTCCGCTACAGCCCTGTTCACCGGAGTCCTGCTAGCCCAGCACTACTGCTCAGGACACTTGATTGGCCGGCATGTGATTCACTTCATTCCGATGTCTGTCCCTTCGGGGAAATGTCACGCGGTGATTTCCGGAGTCCTGCCTAGCTTGCTACAGCCCGGGTTCCCCGGAGTCCTGTTAGCCCAGTGCTACAGCCCGGAATCACTCGCTGATGACCGACATGCTCGATGTGATTCATGTATGCATGTCTCCATAGGTCTGTACCGCTTTGGGTTCACGACTAGCCATGTCGGCCCGGGTTCTCTGTCATATGGATGCTAGCGACACTATCATATACGTGAGCCAAAAGGCGCAAACGGTCCCGGGCCATGGTAAGGCGACACCCGTGGGATACCGTGCGTGAGGCCGGAAAGTGATATGAGGTGTTACCAGCTAGATCGATGTGATTTGGAATCGGGTCCTGACATACTAAAAATTATCTACCTTTCTTTGAACAACACCAAATTTGTCTACCTATTTCGAGAAATAGGTACAGATAGCGCCAAATTTATACAGAAACTTAAATTACCGAGAGCTGAACCAAACCCTGTGTCATTCACATGTATCACATCATTCTCTACTCTTTTCTACTAACATGCACATATTTAACTAATTCATTGGGCATGGCACATCATACTCTTCTCACGGCGCATTACACGGTTTTCTTGTAATAACCCTATTATCTGAGATAAACACCTAAGATCATACTATGTGCACTTGACATTACCTAAGCTCTCCTAGGATTGCATTATCTATGTCTACATATGCTACAAACATTGCCAAATTTGTACTGAAACATTTTTCTGTGTGTGAATGCTGAAACTTAAATTACTGAGAGCCAAACCTAGCCATGTGTCACACCACTATCTACTCTTTTCTACTAGCAAGTGTTGCATGCACAGATTAAACAAGCTCATCTCACGCCACAAAAAAATACCCATCTCAAGGACAGAGCAGACTCACCATGAGCCATGGAGAACTTCAGAGCTTCAGGGATGCCCCTCTCCCCCATCGGCTGTGGTGGCTGTGGCACCGCGTCCAGCAGCGCCTGGGCCCTCGGCACGACCTGGAACTGGCCGTCCCGGCAGGCATCCTCCGGCGGCGACATGGACATGGTCGTCTTGTGCAGCAGCATCAAGGTTGTCCACCTCCTCATCCAGCACGTCGTACGTAGCCTTCTGGTTTCCATAGCCGTGGTCAGTCGAAGGCAGAAGAGGTTGGATCTATAGCACGAAGTTGCCCCGCATGAGAGGAGATGGAGAACAGATGTGGGCGGAAGGAGGAGGAGGAAGGCATACCTTGGGCTATGACAAGATCGTGCAGCCCGTCGGAGATGCTGCTGGCGTCGATGGCCACCGCAGCAAGCTCCCGTTGTGCCGCGCCCTACCAAGAGAAGAGAAGGGGCGGATCCCGTTGCGGCCGGGGAGGGTCCATGGAGCTGCAGGTGGCTGCGGGTGCGGATCCAGCGGCGTCATCGCTCCAATCCCATCCCCATCCATGTGTTGGTGAGGGGCTAGGGTTTCGGGCGTGGTCGCCCCATCCATCCCATCCATGGGTGGGCGGAGTTGTCGCCCCATCCATGGGTGGGTGGGTGGAGCTGTTGGCCCATCCATCCAAGGAGGGAGAGGTGAGGTTGCCGGTGGGGGTCGGCGGCGGCGGGATTGTAGAGGAATCCGGGTGGTGGGGAGAGGACGGAGGAGCTCGAGTGGATCTGCGACGAGGGACGGCAGAGGAGAGAAGGGGGAAGGGGTGGCCGGCGGTGGAGGGGATGTCGATCTACATCGGGAGGTGGGTGGTGTGGGAGTGGAGTGGGATGGTTGTTGGTGGGGTGGGTGGTGCGGGTGGAGTGACAAGCTTAGTACTACTAGCATGGGGTGTTTCATCAGCGCTACAACTATTCATTTAGTAGTAGCGCGTCTATGGAAAGGGCGCTACTACAATGCATAGTCTGGGGGCAACGCCCTGGCAATTGTAGTAGTAGCTCTCTTTTCTCCTAACGCGCTACTGCTATTTGGGTATTAGCAGCGTGGTCTCTTGCAGCGCGCTACTGCTAAGTAGCAGTAGCGATTGTTTTTAAACCGCGCTGCTGGTAATATGCTGTGTATAAGGTTTTCCCTAGTAGTGCAAGGTCGGTTACAAAGGAGGAGATATGTATATCCGTATTGCCTAGCTTGCCTTCCGCGCCAAGTAGAGTCCCATCCGGACACGGGACGAAGTCTTCAATCTCGTATCTTCATAGTCCAACAGTCCGGCCAAAGGATATAGTCCGGCTGTCCGGAGACCCCCTAATCCAGGACTCCCTCAGTAGCCCCTGAACCAGGCTTCAATGACGACGAGTCCGACGCGCAGTGTTGTCTTCGGCATTGCAAGGTGGGTTCCTCCTCCGAATACACCACAGAAGAGTTTGAATACACTGATAGTGTCCAACCCTGCAAAATAAGTTCCACATACCACCGTAGAGAGAATAATATTTCCACAAATCTAATCTACTGACACATTTTGGCGGCATGACATCGCGCCATGGCCCGGTAATTATTCCAACCGTTTTTCTTTAACCAGCCCCGCACATAACGCGAGGCGGTTTCTTGACACGTCTTGTCAAAGCAGAGATCGTGTTCCCCTTATTATAGGATTCTCATCAATACGGGCGTGGGTAACCCAACTTCGCCATCAATTACGGCACTTGGGGGATAAGCGAGTTTTACCAGGCTAGTGGGGGCGCATAGTTTAGTCCGCCCTTATAAAGGGATAAGATCTCACCTTTTTCTACACACGCCTTCTTCCTCCTTGCTCATCCATTCTCGCGCACTCGAGCTCCAACGCCCAAGTCCACATCCTTCTCCTCAACTCTCTCCAAACATGTCTGGAGCGGGAGGCAAGTGGATGGCCTCCTCCGTCACGGAGGGAAACATCAAAAAGCTACGTGGAGTCGGATACTTAGCCGCGGATATCGCGCACCCGCTGCCAGCCGCGGGGCAGGTCGTCCCTACCCCGGAACCTCACGAAAGGGTGGTTTTCCTCCCCCACTTTGTCCGTGGACTGGGGTTTCCCCTCCATCCATTTGTCCGCGGCCTCATGTTCTTTTATGGGCTGGACTTTCATGATCTGGCCCCAAATTTCATCCTCAACATCCCGGCGTTCATCGTCGTGTGCGAGGCTTTCCTCCGCATCCGGCCCCACTTCGGCCTGTGGTTGAAGACCTTCAATATCAAGCCGAAGGTGGTGGGCGGCCAACAAACGGAATGTGGCAGAGCCATGGTGGGCAAAATGCCCAACGTTATATGGCTCGAGGGCTCCTTCGTGGAGACCATAAAGGGGTGGCAATCGGGGTGGTTCTACATCACCGAGCCGCGCGACACCAACTGGGTGGCGGCCCCCGAGTTTCGATCCAGAATCCCCACGCGGCTCACTTCCTGGAAGGAGAAGGGCCTGTCCTGGGGTTCATCGGTGGAGCTGGACGGACTCCAGAAGTGTATTCAGAACATGACAAGCAAGAAACTTAAGCTTGTCAGCATAGTCCAGGTCATGCTCTTCCGCCGGATCCTCCCGTGTCAACAACGGGATTTCAACTTATGGGAGTTTGACCCGGCCCGGCACCAGACTCTAAGCGAGCTCTTCGACACGACGCATAAAGACGTCTGGAGGGTGCTGTTCAAGGGCGCCGAGGTCCCTCCTTCTCTTACCGAGGACCGCGGGCCAAGCGTGAAGCGTTTTGTGAATCTGGTATGTTTTGTACATCTGATAGGGTGTTTATTTCCCATAGCTTAACCATGTGCGAGGTCTGAGCTCCCATGCCTTTGACAGGACTGGGTGGAGACATCGGAGTAGATCAACTGTCCGGCCCCCCTGCCCGAAGACCCTGCACACGCTTTCCTGATGGAGATGCGGACTCCGGCTCCTTATGAGGTGCCAGATAAGACCAAGAAGAAGGCCAAGGGAACCCGAAAGAGTTCCCGGCGCCAGGTGGTATCGGACTCATCGTCCGATAACTCCGAGACGCACTCCTCTCATGAAAACAAGGAGAAGGAAGATGAAGACTCTCCCCCTCCAGCCCGGGGAGACAAGAAAAGGAAGGCCGAGCAAGGCTCCCAGGGGCTCCAAGTTCGGCCCGCAGCCGGACACTGCACCGGAACCTCTAGTGGTTCCGAACTCGGGCAGGCGGCCCTCTTCCAAGAGGGGCAAGCCGTCCGTGTCGGTGACCTCTGTCCATCCAGAGGCACCAGACGAACTATTGGGAGCACTTAGTGGCGCTTCCATCGACGATGAGCACCGCACTATTATGAGTGTGGTGATCAAGAAGGTTCAATCCACCAAGAGCGGACTGACTGAAGCCTGTACCAACCTTCTAACAGGCTTTGAGGTAAGTATTTAAAATATAGGAAAAATATTACCGCATAGACAGTAGACCCTGATGCTTTGTTTGGTGTTCAAAGAAAAGCCGAATAGA
The DNA here is from genome assembly GCA_034509565.1 of Triticum monococcum. Taxonomy (NCBI): domain Eukaryota; kingdom Viridiplantae; phylum Streptophyta; class Magnoliopsida; order Poales; family Poaceae; genus Triticum; species Triticum monococcum. The sequence continues at coordinate 56,127,417 of CM067843.1, read as the reverse complement.
GGATCAACAATATCTGCAGGAGTCTAATATAAGTATGTATGTATGCGTACGCAGGCTTCGCTGTTGACCTCGGCCGCACTGACTGCGGAGGTCGCCGCACTGAAGCAGGACCTCAAGGGGTCCGAGAAAGAGCTCAGCCTTGCCAAGAGGCAGCTCGGGGAGAACAAAGGTAAGTAATACCTTGTCTATATATAAAAGAAAATGTGGTTGCGAAATGACAGGATCATCATGAATGTGCCAGGGGCCACGACCGAAGTGGCGACCCTGAAGCAAGCGTTGTCCGAGGCCGAAAACAAAGTGGCCAAGGAGCGCACCGAGAGGGAAAAGCAAGAGGCATGGGTAGGCGAGGTGCAGCAAGAACTCCAGGCTCTCGTGAAGAAGCACGAGGCTTTGGAGCTTGACTCGAAGATGCGAGAGTCCGAGCTTGCCGCGGCCCTCGAGAGCACAAAGAATGCCAAGGCTGAAGCCCAAAAGGCCCTCCAAGAGATTGAGTCGATGAGGAGGATAGCGGCGGGTAAGGCATTCAATATGCAAAGCAAGCATGTGAAAGTAAATTACTTGTTACTTACCCGAGTCCGGAGCACTCCAGGAGCATTCGCAGATTTGCCCCGCAGCGTGTCGGATGCCGCAAAATTTTACCAGACCGAGGAGGGAAGCTCGACAGAGAAGTTGTTCTGGTCTCAGTATACTGGGACCGAACACCCGATGCCTATGAGCGACCAGCTGAAGCAACTGGTCGAGCTGCACAAGGCGGCTGAACAGGCCATGAGGGGCCTTATAGTCCGGATGTGGCCTGGTGACTCCCTTCCCAACAGCTACTTTGGCCTGGTGAGGCGGCTTGTGGATGCCTGCCCATGGCTGGAGGCCATAAAGCGGTCCGTCTGCATTGAAGGTGCACGCCGGGCCTTTGCCCGTGCGAAGGTGCACTGGGCCAAGATGGACGCCGAGAAGCTGGTGAAGGAGGGGCCGCCGCGGGGCAAGGAGCATCGCCACCCTGAGATGTATTATGAGGGTGTCCTGAAGGGTGCCCGTCTTGTGGCGGACGAGTGTGCGAAGGATGTAATTTTTTAATAAACTTGCTTGGGTGATCCTGTATTATGAAAACTAGTTCATATGCGATATGCAACGCTTATTTGAATTTAAAATATTACCTTCTATGAGGATGTTTATCAAATCTGAGAGAGGGCCAGTCGTCAGCTTCTGCCACCATGCCATGAGTGCTAGGGTGTTCGGGATAAACCTGAGCACTCTTTTTCCCATTGTTGGGTCCTTCGAGGGAGGTGCTCAGCACAAAGAACAAGGCAACCGGACTATAATGCTTTATCACTCTCACTTAGCCATAGAATTCTACAATTTTAAATTTTGGCGAAGCCCCTAGTATTCGGAAGGCCGAATTTGGGGCGCTATGCACGCCTTAAGCCGGACAAAGCCGACTCCTCGCTCTAAGCAGCATAAGTCTTTAGGGACTCGAGACCTCTCGAAGAGCGACCAGCTCTCGCCTTATAATGATAGTCAGTTTTAGCTTTCTCTACTGAGGTGCTTAGCCCAGCTGAACCGGGGCACAATCGCAGTAGTTCTTCCAGCGCTACCTTAGCCGATATAGCGGAAAGTAAGGTACCAAAACATGGGAGCCGGGCAAACCCAACTATTGACCCAAGACATGATTCGGAGCTGATGCATATAATGCTATAAGTTCGGGGTGCCGCACTGTGGAAAGTGTTCGGACTTCTCACGCCGTATTATGGGTTATGCTAAAGCCCCTGGCGTATTGGCCGTACCAGAGTGTACGGGTGCCGAATGTCATAAATGAACATATATATATATATATAAGAAAGAATAGAGAATGCGGTAATAGTCTAGTGCTATGTATTGTTTATTCAAAAAGGTGCGTCAAAGAAAAATGATACAAGTAGTGCGATAAGCAAAAAGTAAGACTATTTCACATGTCCCCTCCAAGGGCAAGCTGAGGAATGGTATTTAAAGTAGGTATTTCACTCATTGTCAGAGACCACCTGGGAGTTCCGTGGTGCGATGTAGCTTTCTGCCTCCTTGGTTGTTGCATCGTATGTCCGGCAACCGTACTGCCGGACGGGGTTTCCAGAGATTAATGTCCTGAAAGAGAGAAAAATAACAAAGCGAGAAGCCCCTAGTGCGGTTGAGCCGCGTCTTGGGGCGTGCCGTAGTCGTGTCACCCTCCCCACCTGTGCCCATGGTATTTTCATTGCGTAATTATGTACGCGTGGCATGGATTTCGCCGTTTGGCTGGTACTAGGGTGGGGGCCGCATTGCTATGAGAGCTCGGAACATGCCAGGCGGTCTTGTTGCCGATTACTCCGGGTGCGCTTGAAGGTGTCCGGGTCTTGAATCGCCGAACTGGTGGATTGCCTTAAGAGGCTGCTTTGCGCTTCTGCTGCGAGGGCCGCAGTGTGCTCCTCCATACGGAGAGAGCGCTTTGTGTTTCCATTGACTGTGATGACCCCCCGAGGTCCTGGCACCTTGAGCTTGAGATATGCATAGTGCGGTACTGCGTTGAATCTCGCGAATGCGGTTCGCCCGAGCAGTGCATGATAGCCACTGCAGAACAGGACTATATCGGAGATTAACTCCTCGCTTTGGAAGTTATCCAGGGATCCGAAGACCACTTCCAGTGTGACTGAGCCTGTGCAATGGGCCTCTACACCTGCTATGACGCCTTTGAAGGTCGTTTTTGTGGGTTTGATCCTTGAGGGGTCTATACCCATTTTTCGCACTGTGTCCTGATAAAGCAGGTTCAGGCTGCTACCACCGTCCATAAGGACTCAAGTGAGGTGAAATCCGTCGATGATTGGGTCTAGGACCAGTGCGGCGAATCCGCCATGACGGATACTAGTGGGGTGGTCCCTGCGATCGAAGGTGATCGGACAGGAGGACCATGGGTTGAACTTTGGGGCGACTGGCTCCAACGCATATACGTCCCTTAACGCACGCTTCCGCTCCCTCTTGGGGATGTGGGTTGCGTATATCATGTTCACCGTCTGCACTTGTGGGGGGAACCTCTTCTATCCTCCGGTGTTCGGCGGCCGGGGGTCCTCCTCGTCATCGCTATGCAACCCCTTATCTTTGTTTGCGGCATTTAACTTGCCGGCCTGCTTGAACACCCAACAATCCCTGTTGGTGTGGTTGACTGGATTGTCGGGGGTGCTGTGTATTTGACACGAGCGATCGAGTATACAGTCCAAACTGGACGGGCCCGGAGTGCTTCTTTTGAAAGGCTTTTTCCGCTGACCGGGTTTAGAGCCTTTGAATCTGGCATTGACTGCCGTATCCTCGGTATTGCCGGTGTTAATGTGGTGCTTCTGTTTGTTGCGACGTGACCTGCCATTGCCATCCTTGGTATCTGAAGTGCCATGGTTCTTTGATATATTATTGCTGCGAGCCAGCCAGTTGCCTTCTCCCGCACAAAAGCGGGTCATGAGTGTCGTGAGGGCTGCCATAGATTTCGGCTTTTCCTGGCCAAGGTGCCGGGCGAGCCACTCGTCGCGGATGTTGTGCTTAAAAGCTGCTAGGGTCTCTGCATCCGGACAGTCGATGATTTGATTTTTCTTTGTCAGGAACCATGTCCAGAATTGCCTGGCCGATTCTTCTGGCTGCTGAATTATGTGGCTCAAGTCATCGGCATCTAGTGGTCGCACATAAGTGCCCTGGAAGTTGTCAAGGAATGCGGCTTCCAGATCTTCCCAACAGCCAATGGATTCTGCTGGCACGCTGTTGAGCCAATGCCGAGCTGGTCCTTTGAGTTTAAGTGGGAGGTATTTCATGGCGTTTAGATCGTCACCTCGGTCCATGTGGATGTGTAGGAGGAAGTCCTTGATCCATACCGCAGGATCTGTTGTGCCGTCATATGATTCTATATTTACGGGTTGGAAACCCTCTAGGATTTGATGATCCATTACTTCGTCTGTGAAGTATAGGGGGTGTACGGCGCCTCTGTACTGGGCTATGTCGCGACGCAGCTCAAATGAGTCTTGTCCGCTGTGTTCGGCCCGGCCGAATTTACTTTTACTGTATCCGGTGTGACGGTTATCGTCCCGCGTGGTGGCGCACCCTCGTGATCCATAGATCGATCTTGCGTGTTTTGCTTTGTCCCCCAATACGTCTCGCAGGTCTAGCGTGTTTCCCCGTGCCTTGACATTTTTTATTTGAGTGGTGTCGGGGTGCGGGCTGAGCTTTTGGCTGAAATGCCTCTCTGTCGCGGCCACGAGGTGGCCGATCAGCCGCGTCATACGCTGGGATGTAGGTTTTCATGCTTCCTCCTCCAGTCGGGGTAGCAACCTGCTCTTCGGGTAACTCTTGGAGGGGCGTTCGAGTTCATATTCCTCGACCGCAAAGACTTTAGTCCATCTGTCGGCTAGCAAATCTTGATCAGCTTGAAGCTACTACTGCTTTTTCTTGAGGCTATTTGTCATGGCTATAAGCCTGCGCTTGAAGCGCTCTTGTTCGGCGGGATCCTCCGACACGACAAATTCGTCATCGTCGAGGCTTGCCTCGTCTTCGGAGGGAGGCATGTAATTATCATCCTCCGCCTCTCCATCTGCCGCTCTCTCGGGAGGGTTGGCTTCTCTATCCTCCTACTCTAAATCTTGCTGGAGGGGATTGTTGTCGTCTTCGGCACTGTCCGGAGTGCTATTATCTCCTATGCCTGTGTCACCGCTTTGGCTTTGGCAAGACTTAGAGCGGCGCCGCTGACGTTGGCGCTTGGGTTGCTTCTTGGAGGGGTCATCCTCCGCTGTCTTGTCGCCATTGCCTTCTTTGGGTGTGTCCACCATGTATATATCATATGATGAGGTGGTTGTCCAGTGCCCTGTGGGCAATGGTTCCTCTTCGTCTCCCGCATCGTGGTTCATACCGTCGATGTCTTCGGAGTCGAAGTCGAGCATGTCGGTTAAATTGTCGACAGTGGCTACTAAGTGGGTGGTGGGTGGGCGACGAATTTCTTCGTCATCCGCATCCCAATCCTGCCGAACATAGTTCGGCCAGGACTCTCCTGACAAGGAGAGAGACCTTAACGAGTTTAGTATGTCACCGAAGGGCGAGTGCTGAAAGATATCCGCGGATGTAAACTCCATGATCAACGCCCAGTCGAATTCGATAGGCACGGGCGCGGGTGGTTCGGAGTCCGTGGCCGGGGAAGGATTCGGCAGCTTGGCATCATGGCTCTGGTGAAGGGTCAGGTCGATACTCGGCTCGATCGCCGCTAAGGATACGGCCTCCGTGGTGGGGTCCATCCACCCGTCCGTGGATGGCGCAACTGGCTCCGAATTGAGGGTTGGAGCGGTTGCCGATGCGATCTCCCCAATACTGCCCGATGGCAGAGCTAAATCATGCTCATCGTGACCGTGTGGCGCACTAGCCAGGGGCTCAAATCCATCGAAGATCAAGTCTCCGCAGATATCGGCCGTGTAGTTTAAGCTTCCAAACCTGACCTGGTGGCCAGGGGCGTAACTCTCGATTTTGTCCAGATGACCAAGCGAGTTGGCCCGCAGTGCGAAGCCGCCGAAAACAAAGATCTGTCCGGGGAGAAAAGTCTCACCCTGGACTGCATCGCTATTGATGATCGAAGGAGCCATCAAGCCTAACGGCGACGACACAGAGGAACTCTCAATGAAAGCACCAATGTCGGTGTCAAAACCAGCGGATCTCGGGTAGGGGGTCCTGAACTGTGCGTCTAGGGCGGATGGTAACAGGAGGCTGGGGACACGATGTTTTACCCAGGTTTGGGCCCTCTTGATGGAGGTAAAACCCTACGTCCTGCTTGATTTATTGTTGATAATATGAGTAGTACAAGAGTTGATCTACCACGAGATCGAAGAGGCTAAACCCTAGAAGCTAGCCTATGGTATGATTGTATGTTGTCCTATAGACTAAAACCCTCCGGTTTATATAGACACCGGAAGGGGCTAGGGTTACACAAGGTCGGTTAGAAAGGAGGAGATATGTATATCCTTATTTCCTAGCTTGCCTTCCACACCAAGTAGAGTCCCATCCGGACATGGGACGAAGTCTTCAATCTCGTATCTTCATAGTCCAACAGTCCGGCCAAAGGATATAGTCTGCCTGTGCGGAGACCCCCTAATCCAGGACTCCCTCAAGTGGGATTGAAGAAATTAAAACCCTAGATGTTGCTAAACCCACCATTATGGATTTCAAGGAATTTAACTATGAAAATTGCTCTTTGATTGATTGTATTTCCTTGTTGCAATTAGTGCTAAATTCTCCTCATGCTTATAGTCAAAATAAAGCGTTTACTAAACATATCGTTGATGCCTTGATGCAATCTTATGAAGAAAAACTTGAATTGGAAGTTTCTATCCCTAGAAAACTTTAAGATGAGTGGGAACCAACTATTAAAATTAATATTAAAGATCATGAATGCTATGCTTTATGTGATTTGGGTGCTAGTGTTTCCACGATTCCAAAGACTTTGTGTGATTTGTTAGGTTTCCGTGATTTTGATGATTGCTCTCTAAACTTGCACCTTGCGGATTCCTCTATTAAGTAACCTATGGGAAGAATTAATGATGTTCTTATTGTTGCAAATAGGAATTATGTGCCCATAGATTTTATTGTTCTTGACATAGATTGCAATCCTTCATGTCCTATTATTCTTGGTAGACCTTTCCTTAGAACGATTGGTGCAATTGTTGATATGAAGCAAGGAAATATTAGATTCCAATTTCCGTTAAGGAAAGGCATGGAACACTTTCCTAGAAAGAAAATTAAATTACCTTATGAATCTATTATGAGATCCACTTATGGATTTCCTACCAAAGATGGCAATACCTAGATCTATTCTTGCTTGTTATGCCTAGCTAGGGGCGTTAAACGATAGCGCTTGTTGGGAGGCAACCCAATTTTATTTTTATTCCTTGCTTTTTTGCTACTGCTTAGTAATAAATAAATTATTTATCTTCTGTTTTGGTTGTGTTTTTGTGTTTAATTAGTGTTTGTGCCAAGTAGAACCGTTGGGAAGACTTGGGGAAAGTCTTGTTGAACTTGCTATAAAAAAACAGGAACTTTAGCGCTCACGAGAACTGCTGTAATTTTTATTTGGAAAGTGATATTTAGTTAATTCTTTTTGGAGATGAATCATAGATAAATTACTCACGTCCAGAAATTTATTTTAGAATTTTTGGCATTCCATATCTTGCGCTAGCTACACATTACTACAGACTGTTCTTTTTTGACAGATTCTGTTTTTCGTGTGTTGTTTGCTTATTTTTATGAATCTATGGCTACTAAATTAGTTTATAAACCATATAGAAGTTGGAATACAGTAGGTATAACACCCATATAAATAAATAATGAGTTCATTACAGTACCTTGAAGTGGTCTTTTGTTTTCTTTCGCTAACGGAGCTCACGAGATTTTCTACTTTAAGTTTTGTGTTGTGAAGTTTTCAAGTTTTGGGTAAAGATTTGATGGATTATGGAACAAGGAGTGGCAAGGGCCTAAGCTTGGGGATGCCCATGGCACCCTCAAGATAATCTAAGGACACCTAAAAGCCAAAGCTTGGGGATGCCCCGGAAGGCATCCCCTCTTTCGTCTACTTCTATCGGTAACTTTACTTGGAGCTATATTTTTATTTACAACATGATATGTGTTTTGCTTGGAGCGTCTTGTATGTTTTGAGTCTTTGCTTATTAGTTTACCAGAATCATCCTTGCTGTACACACATTTTGAGAGAGCCATATATGATTTAGAATTTGTTAGAATACCTTATGTGGTTCGCTTATATCTTTTGAGTTATATGATTTTACTCTAGTGCTTCACTTAGATTATTTTGAGAGTCTTAATAGCATGGTAATTTTCTTAAAATCCTAATATGCTTGGTATTCTAGATTAATAATAAAACTTTATTATGAGTGTGTTGAATACTAAGAGAAGTTTGACGATTGATGATTGTTTTGAGACATGGAGGTAATAATATCAAAGTCATGCTAGTTGAGTAGTTGTGAAATTGAGAAATACTTGTGTTGAGGTTTGCAAGTCCCATAGCATGCACATATGGTAAACGTTATGCAACAAATTTGAAACATGAGGTGTTATTTGATTGTCCTCCTTTTGAGTGGCGGTCGGGGACGAGCGATGGTCTTTTCCTACCAATCTATCCCCCTAGGAGCATGCTCGTAGTACCGAGGTTTTTGCTGACTGGTAGATTTTTGCAATAAGTATGTGAGTTCTTTCTGACTAATGTTGAGTCCATGGATTATACTCACTCTCATCCTTCCATCCTTGCTAGCCTCTTCGGTACTGTGCATTTCCCTCTCTCACATTGAGAGTTGGCGCAAACTTCGCCGGTGCATCCAAACCCCGTGATATGATATGCGCTTTCACACATAAACCTCCTTATATCTTCCTCAAAACAGCCACCATACCTACCTATTATGGCATTTCCATAGCCATTCCAAGATATATTGTCATGCAACTTTCCATCATTCCATTCATCATGACACATTCATCATTGTCATATTGCTTAGCATGATCATGTAGTTGACATAGTATTTGTGGCGAAGCCACCATTCATAATTCTTTCATACATGTCACTCTTGGTTCATTGCATATCCCGGTACACCGCCGGAGGCATTCATATAGAGTCATCTTTGTTCTAGTACCGAGTTGTAATCATTGAGTTGTAAATAAATAGAAGTGTGTTGATCATCATTTTCTAGAGCATTGTCCCAAGTGAGGAATATATTAAAAAAAAGAGGAAAGGCCATAAAAAAGAGAAAGGCCATAAAAAAGAAAAGCCAAAAAAAGAGAGGAGAAAAAGAGAGAAAAAGAGAGAAGGGATAATGTTACTATCCTTTGCCACATTTGTTCTTTAAAGTAGCACCATGATCTTCATAGTAGAGAGTCTCCCATGTTATCACTTTCATATACTAGTGGGAATTTTTCATTATAGAACTTGGCTTGTATATTCCAACAATGGGCCTCCTCAAGTGCCCTAGGTCTTCGTGAGCAAGCAAGTTGGATGCACACCCACTAGTTTCTTTTGTTGAGCTTTCATACATTTATAGCTCTAGTGCATCCGTTGCATGGCAATCCCTACTCCTTGCATTAACATCAATCAGTGGGCATCTCCATAGACCATTGATTAGCCTCGTTGATGTGAGACTTCCTCCTTTTTGTCTTCTCCACATAACCCCTCTCATTATATTCTATTCCACCTATAGTGCTATGTCCATGGCTCGCGCTCATATATTGCGTGAAAGTTTATAGGTTTGAAATTACTAAAGTATGAAACAATTGATTGGCTTGTCATCGGGGTTGTGCATGATGATAGCATTCTTGTGTGACGAAAATCAAACATGACTAAACCATATGATTTTGTAGGGATGAACTTTCTTTGGCCATGTTATTTTGAGAAGACATAATTGCTTAGTTAGTATGCTTGAAGTATTATCATTTTTATGTCAAAATGAACTTTTGTCTTGAATCTTTCAGATCTGAATATTCATACAACAATTAAGAAGAATTACATTAAAATTATGCCAAGTAGCACTCCGCATCAAAAATTCTGTTTTTATCATTTACCTACTCGAGGACGAGCAGGAATTAAGCTTGGGGATGCTTGATACGTCTCCAATGTATCTATAATTTTTGATTGCTCCATGCCATATTATCTACTGTTTTGGACATTATTGGGCTTTATTATCCACTTTTATATTATTTTTGGGACTAACCTATTAACCAGAGGCCCAGCCCAGAATTGTTTTTTTGCCTGTTTTAGGGTTTCGAAGAAAAGGAATATCAAACGGAGTCCAAACGGACTGAAACCTTCGGGCACGTGATTTTCTCATCGAATACAACTCAGGAGACTTGGACCCTATGTCAAGCCACGTAACAGGAGCCCACGAGGTAGGGGGCGCGCCTACCTCCCCCAGGCGCACCCTCCACCCTCGTGGGGCCCCTGTTGCTCCACCGACGTACTTCTTCCTCCTATATATACCCACGTACCCCCAAACGATCATATACGGAGCAAAAACCCTAATTCCACCGCCGTAACTTCCTCTATCCATGAGATCCCATCTTGGGGCCTATTCCGGAGCTCTGCCGGAGGGGGCATCGATCACGGAGGGCTTCTACATCAACACCATAGCCTCTCCGATGAAGTGTGAGTATTTTACTTCAGACCTACGGGTCCATAGTTAGTAGCTAGATGGCTTCTTCTCTCTTTTTGGATCTCAATACAATGTTCTCCCCCTCTCTTGTGGAGATCTATTTGATGTAATCTTCTTTTTGTGGTGTGTTTGTTGAGACCGATGAATTGTGGGTTTATGATCAAGTCTATCTATGAATAATATTTGAATCTTCTCTGAATTCTTTTATGTATGATTGGTTATCTTTGCAAATCTCTTCATATTATCAGTTTGGTTTGGCCTACTAGATTGATCTTTCTTCCAATGGGAGAACTGCTTAGCTTTGGGTTCAATCTTGTGGTGTCCTTTCCAAGTGACAGTAAGGGCAGCAAGGCACATATTGTATTGTTGCCATCGAGGATAACAAGATGGGGTTTTTTTCATATTGAATGAGTTTATCCCTCTACATCATGTCATCTTGCTTAAGGCGTTACTCCGTTTTTAACTTAATACTCTAGATGCATGCTGGATAGCGGTCGATGAGTGGAGTAATAGTAGTAGATGCGGGCAGGAGTCGGTCTACTTGTCTTGGACGTGATGCCTATATACATGATCATACCTAGATATTCTCATAACTATGTTCAATTCTGTCAATTGCTCAACAGTAATTTGTTCACCCACCGTAGAATACTTATGCTCTCGAGAGAAGCCACTAGTGAAACCTATGGCCCCCAGGTCTATCTTTATCATATCAATCTCCTACTACTTAGTTATTTACTTTGCTATTTACTTCGCCTTTATTTTACTTTGCATCTTTATCATAAAAATACCAAAAATATTATCTTTATCATATCTATCAGATCTCACTCTCGTAAGTGGCCCTATAGGGATTGACAACGCCTATTTGCGTTGGTTGCAAGGATTTATTTGTTTGTGCGGGTACGAGGGACTTGTGTGTAGCCTCCTACTGGATTGATACCTTGGTTCTCAAAAACTGAGGGAAATACTTACGCTACTTTGCTGCATCATCCCTTACTCTTTGGGGAAAACCAAGGCAGTGCTAAAAGAGGTAGCAAGCCACAAGATGGGCTATAATGCTAACAAAAAGAATATGGGCTCCAAAAAACTTTAAGAATTCAAATGGGCTTTAAATTATTAGAAATAATGGTAGATGGGCTGTATGCTGTTTTCCACAGATTTGTGGCTTTCCTAAAAAAAGGTTGACGCACAAGCAATGACTGTTGGATGTCCATCCAACGACCGTCGTGCTTCTTCAATCTTTGCTCTTCCTGCTCCAGCTGCTCAAACAAGCGCCGGCGCGCCTGCTCCCTCCTCCCCGCGGTCAGCTGTGCTGCCGCGCAGGCCTCACCAACCCACCGTACTCCCATCGCTGGTCTAGCCATCCCTCTACTCACCCACACCTGTTGTTATTCTCCGGCGACGGCAGACGAACCAGTAAACCCTCGTACCGTTGTACTCCCCTCCGTGTGGGAAACAACAGCTGAGCCTTTCCTGGCTCCGTGTCGTTCCCTTCCTAGGCCTCACCGTCGTCCACCGCCTGGTGCTCTCGGCGCGGCCTGGTCAACATGGTCAACGACCGACATGCAACTGAAGTGGACTATGCGTGGAGAGGCTGACAGCTGGGTCCACGGCCGCACGCAAGGAAATGCCTCCTTATTACGTGCAAAATAATGATTCCTCTACCTGATGTCTGGGATCCACTGAAAGGGCCTCTGTATTTTGCGAAAAAACAATACCGTCACTGACAGCTCGGACCCACCAGCTATATCTTCGCATGCAAGGAAGTGCCTCCTTATTACGCACAAAAAAAGAATACCCCCTGCTAGGTGGGACCCAGTATAGTGGGAGGCTGACTTGTGGGCCTACTAAGTTGATGGGGACGGAAGGCTTTGTCAACTTAGTCAATATGCACGATTCTAGCTCCATTGATCATACGATGTCCATCCAACGGCCGTAGTGCTTCTTCAACCTCAGGTCTTCTTGCTCCAGCTGCCCAAACCAGCGCCGGTCATGCCTTGTGCTCCTGCCTCCCGTGGCCGGCTGTGATGCCGCGGAGGCCTCACCGCCCCCTACTACTCCCACCGCTGGCCAGGCCATCCCTCTACTCACCCACACCCCCTCTTATTCTGTGGCGACGGCAGCCTCACACCGCAGCCGAACTAGTGAACCTCCTCTCTGCGCAGGCTTCCACTGCCGCGTCTTCCCTGGCTCTGCGTCATCCCCGTCCTAGGCCTCGCCGTCGTCCACCGCCCTGGTGCTCTCGGCGCGGCATGGTCAACATGGTCAAGAAACGGCTTCCATCGGACGTGGAATGTACGCGGAGAGGCTGACGGCAGGGTCCATGGCCGTAGCAAGGAAGTGCCTCCTTATTACGCGCAAAATAATTATTCCTCCACCTAACAGCGGGGACCCACCGGACAGGCCACCATATTTCGCGAAAAAAACATTTCCCCCTGACTGCTGGGACCCACCAACTACATCTTCGCACGCAAGGAAGTGCGTCTGGGCAAAAAAACTGATTCGCCCCCCTGACTACTAGGACCTACTAGCTACATCTTCGCACGCAAGGAAGTGCGTGACAGTCAGGACCCACCTGGTCGAAGCGTACGTAGCGTTGTCATTCTGGTCGCGAACGTGTACGTACATACTGGTCGATGTAGAGGCCCGCACGTGTCGTAGTAGAGGCGTGCACGTAGCATATACACATACGTACAGTGGCCAGTGTGCAAGAAAGAAAATACGGCCACGTACGTACATACGGGCAGGGTCTCGAACGTCTACACGCGCATACGTACGGCCAGGGCTCGTGTACATGGCTGGGTCAGAACGGAGAAACTATGTCATCGTCGTGTTCATGGGGAGCCAACCGGCTGGGTCGGAACGGAATGCGTCGTCGTGTTCATCGAGAGGTCTTGGACAGAACATCCGATGGAAACGAGGCCTGGCGTACCGAAGAACGGAGGAAACGGCCTTGTGTTCGACCGGCCATGTTCAAAACAGGATCCTGTTCATCGGGAGGGGGTCTGGCGTACCGCAAAATGGAGGAAACGGACCTCCTACGGTCGAAACGGGGGTCCTGTTGATCGGGAGGGGTGTGGCGTACCGCAAAACGGAGGAAACTGACTTGTATTGGAGCGCTACGGTCGAAACGGGGGTCCTGTTCATCGGGAGGGGTGTGGCGTACCGCAAAACGGGACTCCACAAGATACTGTTCATCTCCACCATCGACACCCTCCGGCCTCCATGGGCTATTGTTCATCCACCGTCTACCTCCTCTAGCCTCCACCTGCGACTGTTCATCCACGGGCTCCTGTTCATCCACCCTCCACCGTGCGCTACTCCACCGGCTACTGTTCAACTAGCCCTGTCCACGGGCTCCTGTTCAACCACCCCTCCACGGGCTACTGTTCATCCATCCCTCCATCATCTACTGTTCATCCAACCCTCCACGGGGTCCTGTTCATCCAGCCCCAACCGGCTCGATCGATCGAGTATTGTTCATCTAGAGCCAACACCACGGGGTCCTGTTCATCCACCCCCACCAGGAACAGTTCATCCAAAGCCCCCAGCAACGCTCACTGTTCATCCAGAGGCAGCATCGATCGGCTTCAGTTAGCAGCAGTAGCGAAGGAATCGCTCGATCGGGTTCAGTTAGCAGCCATTGATCGATCGCTCGGGTTTAGTAACGCGTAGCCTGCAGTGAAATCGCCCGGGTTCAGTTAGAGCCCAACGCCTCTCTCGGGTTCAGTTAGAGCCCAACGCCTCGCATCCACGCGCGTGCGTGTACAAGATAAACGTGCATCGCTCAGCCCCGACCACCCACTGTAACAAGGAACACCCTGATATTTTCCTCGCCCTCGCTTCTACCATGGTTTTTTCCGTCATGGACGGCCCAAAGAATGTCATTCAGCTGCGTCTTCGGCCCGCCTAGGATGAAAAGACAATTTTTGTCATGTTTTTATCATAGAATTAGGACCCCACCACATCTATGATGGTACCAGGTTTTGTCACAATTATCGTGATAGAACTGTCATAAGTATGACAGAAAAAAATTCGTTCGGCCCAAAATGTCATAGATGTGTCTTTTTTTGTAGTGAAAGTACTCATGGACAGAGGGAGCAGCATTAATATCCTTTATTATGAACTTTCCGCCGCATGGGGTTGACAGATAAAAATCTAAAGCCATCGAACACGGTTTTCCAGGGCGTGCTGTCGGGTAAGTCGGCATACCCGGTTGGTAAGATAGCTCTGGAAGTTGCTTTTGGAAACGATCATGACTCTAGGTTGGAGACATTGACCTTTGAAGTGGTGAAAATCAAGAGCCCTTATCTTGCTCTGTTTGGATGGCCAGCTTATGCTAAGTTCATGGCCAGGCCTTATTATCTTTACCTGCAACTCAAGATGCCGGGTCACAAGGGAACCATCACTGTTCACGGGAGCCGGAAGATCGCTTTAGAGTGCGAGGGGGGTGATGCAGCCTATGCTGAGTCGGTTTGTGCAACAAAGGAGTTGAAATTTTACAAAGATAATGTTGACCCAGCAGACATGACGTCCTTGAAAAAGCCAACTACGGAGCATGACCCGGTGTTGAAGTTTAAGTCGGAAGATGACACCAAGCTAGTTGATTTTGTTCCTGGTGATTCATCCAAGCAATTCAGCGTCAGTGCTAATCTGGATCCAAAATAGGAAAGCGCGCTCATTGAGTTCATCCGTGGGAACCGGGACATCTTTGCATGGAAACCTTCTAACATGCCGGGTGTACCGAGGGAACTCGCTAAGCACACTCTTAATATTGATCCCAAGTTTAAGCCGTTCAAGCAGTTTCTTCGTCACTTCAATGAAGAGAGGCGTAAGGCCATTGGTGAAGAGGTAGCCTGACTCTTGGCGGCTGGGTTTATTGTTGAAGTTTGTCATCCGGAATGGTTGGCTAACCCGGTGCTGGTACTCAAGAAGAACGGCACCTGGCATATGTGTGTGGACTACACAGATTTAAACAAAGCTTGTCTGGCTGATCCTTTTGCTCCCCCTCGTATTGATCAGATTATTGATGCTACGGTGGGTTGTGAGCGTTTGAGCTTTTTGGATGCTTATTCTGGGTATCCTTAGATCAAGATGGCAGTTAAGGACCAGGAGAAGACATCTTTTATAACTCCCTTTGGAGCCTTCTGCTATGTGTCTATGCCTTTTGGGCTCAAGAGTGCCCAGGCGACTTACCAACGCTGTGTGCAGAACTGTCTTCATGATCAGATTGGGCGCAATGTTCATGCTTATGTGGATGATATTGTAGTGAAATCCAGAAAGAAGGAGACCTTGATAGAAGACTTGAAGGAAACCTTCGATAACCTCCCATTTTATAAGATGATGCTTAACCCGGCCAAGTGCATTTTTCTTGTGCCGGCAGGCAAGCTCTTGGGCTTTCTGGTTTCTAACAGAGGCATTGAAGCTAATTCGGAGAAGATCCAAGCCATCACTTCTTTAGCTAACTCGGCGTGTATGAATCATGTTCAATGTTTGGCGGGTCGTATTGCAGCCTTAAGCCCGTTCATAAGCCGGTTGGGAGAGAAGGCTATCCCTCCGTATCAGATGATGAAAAAGACGGATAATTTTGTCTGGAGCGATGCCGCTAATGCAGCGTTTGAGGACTTGAAGAAACAGCTGACTAAGCCACCCATTCTTGCTGCCCCTGTTGATAAGGAGCCGTTGCTGTTATATGTGGCTTCTAATGCCCGGGTTGTGAGCATAGCCATTGTGGTGGAACGGAAGGAGGCAGGCCAGGAATATCCGGTTCAAAGGCTGGTTTACTACATCTGTGAGGTGCTTATCGAGTCCAAGCAGAGGTATCCGCACTGGCAGAAGCTTGTATATGGGGGTGTTCATGGCCAGTCGGAAGCTTAAGCAGTATTTTTTGGGCCATCCTATCACTATGGTAAGTTCTGCTCCCTTAGGGGATATTATCCAGAATAGAGAAGCTACATGTCGGATAGCCAAGTGGGCTATTGAGCTTGGACCTCGTGGTTTAAAGTATATGCCTCGCACGGCCATCAAATCTCAAGCACTGGTGGATTTCATCAATGACTAGACAGAGCTGCAGATGCCTGAGGAAAAGCCAGCTAACACATACTAGACTATTCACTTTGATGGGTCTAGGCAATTGGAGGGCTCGGGGGGTGGAGTTATGATAGCTTCCCCTCGAGGTGATAAATTTTGTTATGTTCTCCGTTTGATGTTCCCTTGCACTAACAATGTAGCTGAATATGAGGCCCTGCTCCATGGTCTTCGAATGGCTAGGGAGATGAACCTAAGCCGGGTGAGGTGCTTTGGTGACTCAGACTTGGTGGCTCAACAAGTTTCTGGTACTTGCAATTCTAAGGATCCACTCATGGTGGCTTATCGATGAGAGGTTGATGATATTGCGGGTCATTTCAAGGGTTATCAGGTTGAGAATATTGATCAAAGGAAGAACGAGGCGACTGATGCTTTAAGCCGGCTGGGTTCTCAGTGTAAGCCGGTGCCACCCAATACTTTCTTGTATACTTTATATAACCCCTCAGTCAAGTTGCCTACAGAAGAGGATCTTGCTATTCCCAACCCAGAAGCACAGTTGGTGGCGGCTATTCATGCTATCCCGGATTGGACAGTCCCTTATTTGGCTTATATACCCGGGGCGAGTTACCTGAGGATGAAACCTTAGCCAGGAAGATAACCCGGCGGTCTAAGTCAATGACATTTTCAATGGAGAGCTCCATCACTACAGTGTTACAGGGGCCTTTCAACGTTGTGTGTCTCCAGAAGAGGGCCGTGAGATCCTGTGTGAGACTCATGAAGGAGACTGTGGTCATCATGCTGGTTCGAAGTCTCTCGTGGCTACAGCTTTTGGTCATGGATTTTATTGGCTGACGGCTCATGCTGATGCTGAAGACCTGGTCAGTAGGTGTGATGGATGTCAGAAATTTTCATGACGAGCCCATATGCTGGCTCATGAATTGAGGATGATTCCAATTACTTGGTCGTTTGCAGTCTAGGGGCTAGATATGGTCGGACCCCTCAAAAGGTCCAAGGATAAGAAAACACACCTCTTGGTGGCGGTTGACAAATTTAGAAAGTGAGTTGAGGCAGAGCCGGTCAGAAAATGTGACGCGACAACGGTGGTTCAGTTCATTAAAAAGGAATTTCCAATTTGGCTTTCCCCATAGTAGCATAACTGATAATGGCACTAATCTGTCCAAGGGTGCTATGAAAGAATTTTGTCGACGTGAGCATATCTGGCTTGACCTGTCGTCAATGGCTCACCCACAATCTAACGGGCAAGCTGAGAGAGCCAATCAAGAGATCCTGAGAGGCATCAAGACCCGGCTTATGGTTCCCCTACAGAGGACGCCGAGTTGTTGGGTGGAGGAGTTACCTTCCGTACTATGGAGCATTAATACCACCCCAACAGATCTACGGGTTACACGCCCTTCTTCATGGTTTACGGAGCAGAGGCGGTTCTCCCTAGTGAAATTCATCATGACTCGCCGCGTGTGGTGCCTTATGTTGAAGCTGACAATGAAAAGGCACGTCAGGGAGCACTGGACCTGTTAGATGAGGAGCGTGACATCACGGCGGCTCGTTCGGTGATCTACAAGCAAGATCTGCACCGTTATCACAGCCGTCGGGTTAAAACCAGAACTTTTCAAGAAGGTGATCTGGTGCTCCGGCTTATCCAGGATCAAAGTGATATGCACAAGTTATCCCCACCTTGGGAAGGACCTTTTGTGGTTAGTAAGAATCGTAACAATGGGTCCTACTACCTTATCGATGTTCGAGAGCACAAAGACTCACGTAAGTCGGAGGAGGAGACCCACCGGCCCTAGAATATTGCTCATCTTTGGCCTTACTACACCTGAGCCACAGGCTCTTCTGATGTATATATTATGATCAATATAATAAAATCCGCATCCCTGTTAAAGCAGGGCCTCTGTCGTTTTCTCTTTAAATAACGAGTTTTTGGTCACTTGGGGGCTTCTGCTTTATAAAGCAAAGTTACGATTACCCTTTGATCCGGCTTATAGGCTATATATATATATATATATATATATATATATATATATATATATATATATATATATATATATATAACATGGGGGCTTGCTACCTAGGTTAAAGGGACCAAAGAGAGTCTGTTGCAAAAGCACAACTCAAACATAGGCGCCCATTGAGCACAACTCAAAAATATTGCTTGGGGGCTCTTTGTTCTAAAGGACAAGAGTTTTTATGACCCTTGTAATAGGCTTAAAAGCTAGGCTTGTAATCTAGGTGTATTCACCTAAAACCCCGGGTTATCCTGCCTTTTTAAGTCTGCCACTCCGCCCAGGTAATCTTGGAATGACCCCTCATACATTTGACAAGTCAATCTCATGTAGACCCTAAACTTATCAAAGTTAAAACGGCGATTGGTTATGTGAGGTCTGGCTTATAAGGTTTTTATAAAGGTTTAACTCAGTGGATGTGCGGCCCATGAAAGCACTTGAGATTTAGGCTCGGCGTCCTATGAAAGCCTTGTTTTTTCGTTTGGTTTTATTTCAACAGATTTTTTGAGGTTTATGTAATGAGGCTTATAATGTTTTATGATTACAATTCACCGGTGTTTATTAACACGGCCTAGTTTTTGACTATAAGTCGACCAGTATATGATAAGAAAATATCCAGTGTTTATTAACCCGGCCTGGCTTTGGACTATAAGTCGCCAGCACATCATGATGTTAAAATTCCTTAGAAACATTGTGCTCTAAGGTTTGCGATATTACCCCTTCCGGTTTATGATATTATAAGCCAACCATATATAACAATGGAGAAAGAGCATTGCGTGTTCAAATTTTTGGGTTGTCACCCTTACTGCATTGGTATGATAAGCCGACAGCATAATCAAATACCAAAGGTATGATATATTTTAAATTATATATGGTTATAATTAAGGCCAGCCCTGGTTATGAACTACGTTAGTATCCAGTGATTATATATTGGGCATTATGACCCGTCCTGCGGTAAGCCGTCAGGACACTTTTGATTTTGTTTGTATACAGGAACATATTCAAATTGCTGAGTGGCAGACCTTCAATTGGCAGATCAACAGTGTCATGCAAAGCAAAATATGCGCGAAGGCATAGCAGGTCAAGAGTTTAAGATACCCTATTACAAGGCATCTGATGGCCCAACCAGATTAAGCGGTCATCAAAGTTATCAATACAGCAAATTCTTTTGATAAGTACACCAGCTTATGGCTGGTGGGTTGAAGGCTCGGGATCTTCTAGCACCTCTTCCTCATCTTCACCTCCTTTCTTATCCATCAGCTGGAAATTAGGCGTAGCCCAGTTGATACCGGTCAAGGCTCTAAACACAACTTCAGTGTCAATAAGATTTGATGGGTCAATGTCAGGGGCAAAGGTGTGCTTACGAATCGGAGGAATAGGATCTGTGGTTCATGAATCGGCGCAACAATCTTCTTGTTGTCAGCATCATAAGCCGCCTGGTATGTGGATAAACTATTTTCATCAACTAGCTTACTTGCTAATGGGCGCATAGCTCTTGCTATTTCGGCAAAGTCATCAGCACTGAAATCAGATCCATCTTCCTTAACACTGGGGCAGCCGTTGGCCAAATCTTCCGGGTCAAGATCGGCCTACCATGCTTTGGCCCGGCTTACAGCAGTTAAAGCGCCAGCCCTAGCAGCTCCCTGTTTTAAGTCCTCGATCCTTCTAGGCAGCACTGATAGTTGATTCAAAGTGTCTTGGATAAGTGTTGAAGGAGACTTCTTATGCATTGTCACAGCAATGGTTCATTGGGCACCAGTATATAGCTGCTCTACAAGAGTGTAGACAGCTTTACGCCGAACGCGCATATCTGAGCCCAACTTCGCGCTCCGAGAACCTGGATAAATGACGTTATGAGTAAGCCGATAGCAGCTTTTAATATTATTCTTACAAGTACAAGGGGAGTCTGTTCTTACCAAAGATGGCTGATGACATAAGGTTAATCTACTGCTTTTAACTGGATAACTCCTCAGTTACCGGCTCAAGCGCAGCCTTAGCATCCTCAACTCTCTTCAGCAGGGCTGACCTATCTGTATCCCAACCTGCTTCTTTAGCCTTAAAGATTTCCTTCAATTTTTCCATGGCTGCTAATGCATTGGTCAGTTCATCTTTGGCTTTGGAGGTCTCTGCTTGTTGAGATTTGATATTTCCCCGAAGGTCAGCGACTTGGGATTCTTTACTGCTAAGATCAGCCTGCAAGAGGTAAACTATTTGTGAGAAATCAATGAATTTATACTTGGCACTTGGGGGCTAATGTCTATCGCTTCTTCAAATACTACAAAGTCCCAAGCATAATACAAGTATTATCCTTGGCACTTGGGGGCTAATGCATATTTCTTTGTTCTCAGCCATATTTAAGACCCAGATAAGTAGTATCAGCCGGCTTATAAAGCTTGCAGATTGGGTTGTTGCTTTTCAACAAGCAATAAGTATCGACTTTAACATAATTGTTAAGCCAACCCTTGGGGGCTACATATGCAGAGTTGAAGTATTATCATCATCAGTTTGGCTATTGAGTTTTATTTATACAACTATTAAAGTTTACCGCACATTCTGATCTGTCATGTCCAATAAACTTGGCGACTAATGGAAATATACTTATGTGAAAGGGATTGCAATGTTTACCTCATAGCATTCCTTCATCAAGTTTACTAAGCCGGCCTCGAAGTCTCGGCTGGTATATAGGCGATTCAAATAGCCTGAATGGAGGTCCTGAGCGCTGAAATGATTATAGCTCTCCAAGTCTACTTTCCATTTTCCCTTATATTCAGCGCTAAGTTCTTCCTTGGCATCATGTCTGGATAAGGTGGTAGGATGACCCGGAGTTGTGAAACCATGGCCAGTAATGATGACATCAGCATCTTTTTCTTCTGCCGGTTTAATAGGACTGGATGTTTTAGCAGGACTTGGCGGGTTAGCCTCAGACAGGTTATCATTCATCAGGTTAATATCAGCATTATGATCCTGTGGTGGCAAGTCATCAACAATGTTGTCAGAAATTGGTTGAGAAAGCTCTTTTTGTTGTTTCTCTGGCTCAGGCAAATTGGAGTCATCAACTGACTTATTTAACTTGGCCTTCTTGCTGGGTTTAGCTTGGGCCCTGAAAAGTAAAGAATGAATGAAAGTCAAGAGGATGATCAAATATACAAGTTGGAATAGTTGGAAACAAACTTACCCAGGTATAGTTTTGAAAGAAGGAATCTGTGTTCCTGTTGACTCTCCAAAAGAGGAACGGGAAGTCCCCTAATAGTTTGAATCAGACGGGTTAAGAGGTTGTCGAAAATAACCCGCCTTGGGGTAAAGTATGTCAGAAAGATATGAGTCCTCTGGACGGCGTTAGCGAGGCAGGACGTTTGGTAAGCCGGAAGAAGTAATCGCTTTGCCACTATGCTGGGTCGTGCGGTGGACTTCATGTTGCTATTTCTTCAAAAGAAAGTTTGGATCCAAGTACGCCAGAGGGTGAGAAAATCTTACTTTCCGGCTTGCTTGACAGGTTTTCTGTGTTGGCAGAGATTCTGAGCCAGAGGAAAGAATAGTTACCTCAGCATCACCAGCCCGGCTAGCCTCTACATCATCCTAATAACAGTTACTGTCAATAAGATGTATGAAAAATGAGCCAAGTGAATCAAGTTCTACCTCTGACTCATGATTGTCATCATCATCATCAATGTTTAAATCGGCATACTCGGCGGTTTTCTTTTTGGTGGGTTTCTTGTTGACCCTGTGCTTGACACGAGGTGCTTTGGCCGGCTTATCCTGCGGTTTCCTCTTCCAAACTGGGTCGTCAGCCTGTTAAGATTGGAAAGATCATAAGAGAATATTGTGAAGGAGGATTAAGTAGGAGTTGAGCAATTCTTACGGCTGGGGGCTTGTTCATGGTACAGAAAGGACGGAGTCTAGTTTTGATGCACTCTTTTACAGGCTCATTCAATAGTTTTTTAGTCGCTTTAGTAACTTCTACCTCAAATACCTGAATGTCACAATGATGCTGAGGATCTTTGACATCACCGGTATATTCGCACATTAAGCCAGAGCGACGGCTTAATGGAAAAATACTCCAAGACAGCCAACACCGGAAAAAATCGACGCATGTTAAACCGTTAGCCATAAAGGCTCTGAGTTTTGAGAAGGCAGGCGCATACTTGGCCCTCTCCCTGGCATCAAGACGTTGGGACAGTGGATAGTTGTTGTTAAGCCGGTGCTCGGGGTAACCCGGCATAGGATTCTCACCTAGGGCTGGACAAAAAGCTCGAAGCTCATGAGCATAATGAGCGCTCGATAGTTCGACTCGTTCTGGATCATGCTCATTAGTTAATGAACCAAGCTGAACTGTGTTTTTTGCTCGTTAAAATTAACGAGCTTAACGAGCGAGCAAATGAGTTTCACCAGCTAACTTGTTTAGCTCGCTAATTTTCAAAAGTTTGACATGAGACCCCTAGTTCAAATCAGCCCACAAACAAAAGAGTTGCTAGTTAGCCTAGCCTAGGGGCCTAGCACACCAAGTCCCCAACCAATTTCGGCACTTCTTATAGACCTAGGAGCTAGCCGACAGGACACCCTAGAGTAAACCAAGAGCCAACTGCCAGGAACCAAATGTCCTTGTTTAATTTATGTCATTGTGAATTTTGATGGGATCATGGGGTTCATCTATGTTGTTTATTACCTTAACGTCCTTGTTTAATTTATTCTATAGTGTTTTTATGGGACCATGGGATTCTTTTGTGTTATTTATTACCTTAACGAGCACTCGTGAACACTCGCGAGCATAACGAGCCCATAACGAACCGAGATGAACATAGATTTTAGCTCACTAATATTAACGAGCTTAATGATGATGAGCTTAATGTTAATGAGCTTAATGATAACGAGTCGAACGAGCCAAGCAGCTCATTAATCTAGCCCTATTCTCACCTACTGGGGAAGTGTCCCTAACATAGAACCATGTCTGGTTCCAGTCTTTGGGATGGCTATGAAGTTTGTCATGAGGAAAACTGACATCATGAGGAAAACTGACTCCGCCAAGTTCTTGGCATGGTCTGTCAACAAATTCAGTCTCACGATTTAAATAATAGAGTTCCCTGAATGAGTCGACTGTGGGTTCCTCTTGAAGATAGGCTTCACAGAATACTTGAGAATTGCAAAGGTTAGACACGGAGTTGGGTCCGATTTCTTTAGGGTGCAGTTGGAGGAAATGAAGTGTGTCACAAAAAAACTGAGCCGGGAGGGCTGAACCCTTGATCCAAGTGATCCGTAAAAACGACTACTTCCCCATTTTTGGGTCGAGGAAGGACTTCATCACCAGGAGCTCTCCAGTGGATATCATCCTTTTTGGCTAAGGCGCCAGTGGCAACATGATTGTCCAGATCTTCTTCAGTAATCCGGGATTTAACCCAATTGCAGGAAGTATATGTCTTAGCCATTTCTGGAAAAAGATTACGCCGGTTTAAGATCACATGGTTAAGCCAGCTTATGATTCAAGGACAAACAATAACGAAGCACAATTAGATATTTAGCCGGAGCATGATGTTACAAGATTAGTGAAAGATATTGGCAGCTTAAAACGGGACTAATGATACCTGGCGGGTTATTATATTTATATTAAGCCGTCCATACCACTACTGGAGGAACAGATCTACAGATGGAAATTGCTAAGTGATGAAAATAGGTTTCATAGATCGATGTTACAATTTTGGATCTAATGCGCGTCAGGAAATAAAAATATATTCAGACCTAAATATGGGAGCTTGAGCAGTTCACAAGATCCAGATTGAATTTTCTATGCAAAAGGAGATGCTCTGATCGTGAAAAAAGGAACTATGGCTATTGCCGCACAAGAAAGGTATCAAGCTTGAGTTGAATATCCATGCTATAGCGAAGAACAGTGAAGAACGATGATGAGCTTCCATGGACTCGTGTAAACCCTAATGATATCTACGGAGGTTGAGAGGAAGAATTTACCAAGGCTGTTGAGTGGCGGAGGCACGCAAGTAGAATCTGGTCTGAACAGGTTGATGCAGCGGCCATTGACGAAGCAGAGGCGAGGGTCGACAGCGGCGGTGGAGCACAAGTGCTAGGGCGTCACGAGGAAGAAGACAAGACAAAGAGTCCGAGGGGGAGTGAAAGAGATCCCCAGCCCTATTTATAAGGCGAATGGATAAGTGGCAAGCGCAAGAATCGAGGAGGTCAAAAAATGGATCTGTAACAATGCAGATGCCTTGATTTTTGGAGATTCATTAAAAATAAGGAGATATATTAAAAAATTGGCCTTGTGTAAAATTAATGATAGGTGACGTCACGGGGGGGTATCATGATCCTAGGGGATGACGTCATGACGAGTTACAAGTTTCGCGAAGGTAATGAAGGAGGGATTTTTCTAAGTGTTGAAGATTTATGTGAACAGGTTCAAATCAACCTGGGGCCTAATGTTGGGGATATAGTTATTGAGTTAACCCGCCCAAGAGGGGTCGGGTTATATTCATGGCGACTCATAAAAGATAGCCCAGGAAGGAATTGAAGATGGCGGTTGATGAGGATAATTTATGAAGGGCCCAAGGCCCAAAGGCGGCTTAAGGCCCGTAGGTGTAAACCGCCATATGTGTACAACTTGTATGATAAGGCAATTGTAGTTAAGTCACCAGGCCGAACGTTTATGAGCCGGCCAGGACTCTGTAATCCACCGGGAGTCAACTTCAGTATATAAAGGGATGACCCGGCGGCGAGTTAGGCAAGAAAGAAGAGATCGAAAGCTAGGTCAAGCGTATTCGCTCCCTGGTAATCGAGACATAAGTAATACCACCTCAACTGGATTAGGTCTTTACCTTCACCGCAAGGGGCCGAACCAGTATAAACTCTGTGTGTTCTTTGTCCCGTGTTAACCCCTTTAAGCTAATCTCGCTGTGATGGCTCCACGACTAAGTCCTCACACTAGGACATCTGCCGTGACAATCCCATGACACCTACCGTCGTTGTGATGGATCATCCCTTCCACTTTGGGGAAATACCTATGTAGTTCTAGCAGACATCAAAAGGAATTTCTCGCGTCGTTGCCGGGGAGGATCATCTACATCTACCAGGTTCCTAATCACAAATCTCATCTCCTTGCAATTTATATTATTTGCCATTTGCCTCTCGTTTTCCTCTCCCTCACTTCACAATATTTTGCCGTTTTATTCGCCCTCTTTTTCTTTTGCCGTTTTCTCGTTAGATCTATCCTTTGCTTGCAATCATGAGTGACTTCGGTATGGCAGCAACAGATGATGGCCTAACTCCTAAGATTGGACATACAGGCAATTTGGATGCTAAAACATTTATCTTAGGGCAAGGGAATGTTATGGGAAAAGAACATATCCAAGAATTTTTCAATTGTGTTGGAAACCTAAGTCTTGATGATGCTCCTATACTTAGAACTGCTAGATCTTATGCGGATGCTATTTAAGCACTAGTTCTAAAACTTGAGACTAAATTTATCCGTACGCATCCTACTTTGCAAAGATTGTTTTTTGTGCTTCCCGCTATAAAGAATCCTAAGGCTAAAAAGTTGGCCACTCTTGTTCTTATGAATGAGTTTGACTACATCATACGGCAAGCTAGGGAAATCTTTGATTTTTATGGTATGAATCGTGAAAACCCGTGATAGATGAAATTCTTTACAATAGTGATTATGCGTTAAGAAAATTCCTTGGGGATAATAAAATCTTTGATGAGAATCTTAAAAAGGAAGTCCCTATTCTAGATGTAATCCAATAAGTTTTCGATAATGTTAATCAACATTACTCTTGGATTGTTGCCGGAAATCAATGGGGTTATGATAATGAGCAACTTAATAGTGGTAAGGTTTCTATGGATAATATGTTTTATGTTGTTTTTACAAAACTACATGATGAGAACACCTCTAAGGGAATTAAGAAGAAGGATGACAAAACTTAGATCCTTGCTTTATGCCTAGCAAGGGGCATAAAACGATAGCGCTTGTTGGGAGGTAACCCATTGAATAAAATTTATTTTTGATTTTTGCTTTATGTTCTTGAGTGTTAGCAAAATTATGCTACTGTTATGATTGTGTTTTTTATGTTTTTATTAGTGTTTGTGCCAAGTAAAGCCTTTAGGATCTTCTTGGGTGATAGTTGTTTGATCTTGCTGAAAAACAGAAACTTTTGCACTCACGAAAACAATTCTCATTTATAACCAGAGATCGATAAAATGCCAATTATTTTTTCAGAAGATTAATATAAAAATTGCTCCAGTCTTCATAAATTTTCAGGGTTTTTGGAGTTACAGAAGTATTTGAAATATCCAGATTGCTACAGACTATTCTGTTTTTTGACAGATTATGTTTTCTTTGCATTGTGTGCTTGTTTTGATGATTCTATGGTTTTCTTTTATGAATTTTTGCTATAGAAAAGTTGGAATACAATAGATATAATGCAAGAATAAAATATGAATTGGTTTGCAACAGCACTTAAAGTAGTGATTTATTTTCTTATACTAATGTATCTCACGAAGGCTTTGTTGAGTTTTGTGTGATTGAAGTTTTCAAGTTTTGGGTTATCTTACGGTCGATGAAGGAATAAGGAGTAAGAAGAGCCTAAGCTTGGGGATGCCCATGGAACCCCATCTTATTATCCAAAGAGAAGCAAGAAACTAGCTTGGGGATGCCCCGAGTGGCATCCCCTCTTTCTTCTAACGACCATCGGTATTTTACTCGTAGCTCTATTTTTATTCGTAACATACTATGTGTTTTGCTTGGAGCGTCTTGTATGATATGAGTCTTTGCTTATTTTTCTTTGTCTTTTTAGTCTTGATCCCTTGCTGGACACGCCTATTTGAGAGAGCCAAAATTATGCCATGACTTGTTAGAATTGTTCCCTATGCTTCACTTAAGCTATGGATTTGCTCTAGTGCTTCACTTATATCTTTTTTAGCATTGTGTGCTTTAGTATTTTTCAAGAAATCCTCTCTTGATTCACATAGATTTATTTGAGAGTTAGTAAAATTTTCAAGAAATTCTCTCTTGCTTCACTTAAAATAATTTGAGAGAAATAAATACTATGCTCATGATCTTCACGTATATTTGTTTGAGATTTTCAAAAGCAACACATGAAAATTAGTCCCAAAGTGATAGATATCCAAGAAGGATATGATAAAAACTTTAATGAACATCATTGGACAAAATAAACTTGATTCTTAGTAATAGTTTTGAGATATGATGATGTGATATGTGAGTCATGTTGATGAGTAATTATGCTTTAGTAAGAATATTGGTGTTAAGGCTTGTGATTCCCTATGCAAGCACGAAAATCAATAGTCATTCAATGAGATTACATCCTCTTGTGGTGCATTATTCGGTGTTAATTATGCTTAACGCTCGCTTATGAGATTATTTGTTTCTTGGTTGGTCGCTTCCCAATCTTTTGCTATCCTTCATTTTGCACTAACTATGATCACTACTTGTGCTTCCAAAATCCTTTAAACTAGTTTTGCCATATGAGTGCACTATACCTACCTATTTGCAGTATTCTTTTGCCGTTCTAAGCAAATTTGTATTTGCCATCTCTAATATTCAAAATAAATTTCTCTTTTGTGTGCTCGTACCGCTCGCGGGGTGGTGAGGCATTCTAATATTTTCCATGCTAGATGTGTTATTCTCATTATGTGTGTTTATTCACTTGTCATTGCACGAGAGTAAGGCAAAGGTATTAGGGATGCCCAGACCAGAAATGAAAAATGAATTTACTTAATGTTGTCAAATAATAAATTCCTTGGAAAGTGTTGGTATGGAAGGCACCTGTGGATACGGTTAGCCATGAAAAGTGAAAGTTTGGTGGAAAAAGGAATAAACTTTACTTCCTGTCTGGGAACAGCCTATGATATATCTAGCTTGAAAAGAATTGGGAACTCTAAGTCGTTTTTGTTGGTGGAAAAAGTATGTCTGTCAAAATGTTTTGATCTCTCAATTTTTGCATTGAGCTCTCGCACCTATACAAATCCCTACTTCCCTCTATGAAGGGCCTTACTTTTACTTTATGCAATTTTAATTTATAAATTTGAGTCTCCATCTTCTCTTATAAAGCACCAACTAAGGGGCACTATGATCGTACTTGAGCATTGAGTGTAGTTAATATGCGAGTGTGTTTCATGAACAGATCAATGATTGAGCATGATGGGCTAGGGATACCTTATTTTAGCATTGATATTTTGAAAGACATGGTTGCTTGTTGGTATGCTTGAGTGTCTAAATTATCATATCAAAACTAGACTATTGCTTTGAACAATATAAAAGTCCAAATGTCCATGCTATAAAGAAAAGAATGTGAGATGACATGTTAGGCGGCATTCCACATCAAAAATTCTGTTTTTATCATTTACCTACTAGAGGACGAGCAAGAACTAAGCTGGGGGATGCTGATACATCTCAAATGTATCTATAATTTTTGATTGTTCCATGCTATTATATTATCAATCTTGGATGTTTTATAATCATTTTATAGTCATTTCATATCATTTTTGGTACTGACCTATTGACATAGTGGCAAGTGCCAGTTGCTATTTTTGCATGTTTTTTACATCGCAGGTAATCAATACCAAACGGAGTGCAAACGCGGCAAAACTTTTTGTGGATTTTTTTGGACCAGAAGACATCCAATGGGCCGGAGAAGCACCTCAGGGGTGCTCCGAGGGGAGCACAACTCACCATGGCACGCCTGGGGGCCCAAGCACGCCCTGGTGGGTTGTGCCCATCTCTCGGTTGCCCCCCGGACCGCCTCTTTGCTCTATAAATACCGCAATATTCCAGAAACCCTAGGGGAGTCGACGAAAATCAATTCTAGCCACCGCAGAGTCCAGAACCACAAGATCCAATCTAGACACCATCATGGAGGGGTTCACCACTTCCATTGGTGCCTCTCCGATGATGCGTGAGTAGTTCTTTGTAGACCTTCGGGGTCCGTAGTTAGTAGCTAGATGGCTTCTTGTCTCTCGTTTTATTCTCAATACAATGGTGTGTTTGTTGGGATCTGATGAACTTTGAGTTTATGATCAGATCTATCTCTTTTTATCCATGAAAGTTATTTGAGTTTCTTTGATATCTTATATGCATGATTGCTTATAGCATCGTATTTCTTCTCCGATATTTGGGTTTTGTTTGGCCAACTTGATCTATTTATCTTGCAATGGGAAGTGGTGCTTTGTAGTGGGTTCGATCTTACGGTGCTTGGTCCCAGTGACAGAAGGGGAACCGGCACGTATGTATCGTTGCTACTAAGGATAAAACGACATGGTCTATTTCTACATAAATAGATCTTGTATACATCATGTCATCATTCTTATTGTATTACTCCGTTTCTCCATGAACT
This sequence comes from Triticum monococcum, assembly GCA_034509565.1. NCBI lineage: Eukaryota > Viridiplantae > Streptophyta > Magnoliopsida > Poales > Poaceae > Triticum > Triticum monococcum. The sequence goes on along the minus strand of CM067843.1, from coordinate 56,097,858 downwards.
TAATACACTAGATGCATGCTGGATAGCGGTTGATCTCTGGAGTAATAGTAGTAGATGCAGGCAGGAGTCGGTCTACTAATCTTGGACGTGATGCCTATATAATGATCATTGCCTGAATATCATCATGATTATTTGAAGTTCTATCAATTGCCCAACGGTAATTTGTTTGTTTACCCACCATTTGCTATTTTTCTCGAGAGATGCCACTAGTGAAACATACGGCCCTCGGGTCTCTTTCTCATATTATTTGCCTTTACGATCTATTTTGTTTGCCTTTTATTTTTAGATCTATTAAACCAAAAATACAAAAATACCGTGCTGTAATTTATTTTATTTGGCGTTCGATCTATCAATATTTACAACTCTCTCATGTCCGTTTGCCAATTTATGGCGTCGTTACCCGAAAGGGATTGACAACCCCTTTTACATGTCGGGTTGCGAGTATTTGTTATTTGTGTGCAGATGTTGTTTACGTAGTGTTGCTTGGTTCTCCTATAGGTTCGATAACCTTGGTCTCATCACTGAGGGAAATACCTACCGTCGCTGTGTTGCATCATCCCTTTCTTTTTGGAGAAATACTGACGTAGTTCTAGCAAACATCACTCCGTCTTGGAGGTTGTTGGGGAGGGCAAAGAACTCACCGGCGTCAGGGCCGTGAGGCTGAGGAAGAGGGAAGCGCGCGGGGTCACTCATGCGCTGCTGTGTGCCCGCGCGTGAGGGAAGAGACGGGAGCTCGCTCCTATGACGCTCGCATTTTGCAGCGAGTAGCCGCTGGATGCACAAAGATGGAACAATCTGGGCCGGCCCAGCAGTGGGAGCTCACCTGCAAAAACCAGAAATAATGCGCTCTGTCGGGTTCAAAACAACGACTTCACGTACTACTTGCAGGCTAATAACCAGCGCAACAGAAGGAACTTGTTGGTCGATATGTAGCTCGGGACTCAAAATAACGATGTATTGTTAGATCAAACGTTTTTTATAGAAAATTCTAACACATTCTTTTAAGGAAGTAAATACTTTTTAAATGCGAAATATTAAGAAAAATCAAATAAAATTTTAGAAATTAAACATTTTTAGTTTGTTTTCTAAAAGATGGGTATTTTTTTAAAATTAGGAATATAAGTGGAAACATGAACATTTTTTCAACTCCGAACGAAAACTAAATACATGATTTTTTGTGAATTGTGACCAAAATTTGAAAATATGAACTTTTTTCCAATCTATGAACATTTTTTAAAACACGTATGAAATTTCAAAAATATTATGAAAAATGTGAACATTTTCTAAAAATAAGAAAAATAAATATATAATTCACGATTGTTTTGATTTTTGAGCAAAAATTGAAAACGGGAACATTATTTTTTACTCTCGATCATTTTTTTAAAGTTCGAACATTTTTTGAATTCGTGAACATTTTTTGAAAAAAGGAGAACAATTTTGGGATGGGAACCGTTTTTTAAAATTTAGCATAATTTTCAAAAAAGAAGATTCTTTTTACAAAGAGAGCGTCAAATAGGATTTCCCGGAAGAGACACGAGGGGGGGGGAGGAAGAGAGTGGGGATCGAGCTAGGTTTTAGAGGGGGCTAGCTTGGAAGGCCTCTAGTGGGCCGGTTCGGAAGCTAGGTAGGGGGGAGAGAGAAAAGATTTGGTTTGGTGTGTCGGCCCAATTTCCATTAAAAACAGAAAATGGGAAAAGTCAAAGGAGTTTAGAGATGTAATTTATTCATGAGACTCCAAGATTTATCCCATAAAATTGGTTCCACAATTTAGTTTTTGAATTTAATTCAAAAACATTTGAGATAGGAATATACAAAATTTGTGAAAATGTTGGTGGAGCTTGGTTATGTGGCAAAAGGAATTATGAGCAAAGTTATATGATTTTTGGAAAGCAATGCATTGGCTTTGTGAAAGTGGACAAGAATAGAAGTTCATCTGAAACAAATAATTGGCAACATGATAGTAATTCAAAAATGAACTCAAACAATCATCCATGAATTTATTAAAAATTACAAATAGTTTTTGATTGTTAAAATATCAAAGTGGAGGAGGTCAAGGGGCGGCGGCGCCATCTCGTGAAGAATAGAAAAATGAGGTGTTGTGGTTGGCCGGTAATAACTGTGATATGTTTTCTTCTCCCGTAGCAACTCACGGGCATTTTTGCTAGTCAATATAAAAGTGAATTAAACTATTTCAATAAGAGATCATGATGTTTGAAACCCATGCATGCATGAATATGATTGAGATATGTGTGGTCTGGATTTGAATCAAGCATGCTATACTATATACACATCGAACAAGGTCAAATGGATTTTAATTTGAGATGCCGATGACAGGCATCGTTTGGCCACATTGCATCCATGCATGGACACAACAATTCAAATTGGAGATAAAGGGTGGCTTTCATAGCTAATATCTAAATGTTGTGTGCGAGTGTGTGTGTGGGGGGTGTATGTGTGTGTGTGTGTGTTGTGTGTGTTAAACACATTATACATAGTATTAGACATGATTTAGATTCCAAACATCTAGCTAGAGCATACATGTTATATGATTTGAATTCAACATAAAATTGATACACATATTTGAATTCGAGATCATATGTACATGTAGTTCATATTTCAATGGGAATTTACTACTATATTCATGTCTTGTGTTGTGAAGATAATATTTATATGATGGTATAACTAACCTGAGTACACTACCATTCAAATACAGAAAACTAGCTCAAATTTAGTCCATATGCTAGACGACACGAATTGTTTTTTTGTTGTTGTTGAGGGAAGTGCAAATTAGTATTGTACATGTTAAGCTTGTCTCCTGATTTTTTAATTTTCTATTGTTGTTTTTCAATGTCATTTGTAGTAATATAGTAAAACATGACATGACTCTCTTTAGTGTGGTGTGAATTGTCTTTTGTTTTGTTTTTGTATACGTTAAGCTTGTTCTCCAGAAATTTCAAGCCGCGCCTTGTTATCTCGAAATTTCAAGCTATCTCTTTGTCTCTTCTGCTGCGAAACTCCCGCCTCTTCAACCCATGTCTTGCTATCCCAAAATTTCAAAATGCACGCGAAAACTCCCTCCTCCTCTAAAATCCTAACACGCAGAATCCCCGTTATACCCCTGAACCGAAAGAACCGCCTAGATCAAATCGGTGGGGGTACTTTTGTAACTTACCCAACATTTTGGACAAGCACGTCCCTAAGCTATATCCCCCTCTCCTATCCCCTCTGTTCCCCCCATTCACACACCGAGGCCGCCAAAACCCGCGAAACCCCACTCTACTTCGTCTGCCACCCGATCGCCGCCCAGCTAGAGCCTCTTCCCCGACGACGTCGTCCACCTCAATAGCTTGATGAGGATCCATCGTCAATCACGTTGTCCCGCCGGTTCAGCCACCCCGCCCTCCATCTCCAAGGAGCTGTTGGAAATATGCCCTAGAGGCAATAATAAAAGCATTATTATTATATTTCCTTGTTCATGATAATTGTCTTTATTCATGCTATAATTGTGTTATCCGGAAATCGTAATACATGTGTGAATAACAGACACCAACATGTCCCTAGTAAGCCTCTAGTTGACTAGCTCGTTAATCAACAGATAGTCATGGTTTCCTGGCTATGGACATAAGATGTCATTGATAACGAGATCACATCATTAGGAGAATGATGTGATGGACAAGACCCAATCCTAAACATAACATAAAGATCGTATAGTTCGTTTGCTAGAGTTTTGCAATGTCAAGTATCTTTTCCTTAGACCATGAGATCGTGTAACTTCCAGATACCGTAGGAGTGCTTTGGGTGTACCAAACGTCACAACGTAACTGGGTGACTATAAAGGTAGACTACGGGTATCTCCGAAAGTGTCTATTGGGTTGACACGGATCAAGACTGGGATTTGTCACTCCGTATGACGGAGAGGTATCACTGGGCCCACTCGGTAATGCATCATCATAATGAGCTCAAAGTGACCAAGTGTTTGGTCACGGGATCATGCATTACGGTACGAGTAAAGTGCTTGCCGGTAACGAGATTGAACGAGGTATTGGGATACCGACGATCGAATCTCGGGCAAGTAATATATCGATTGACAAAGGGAATTGCATACGGGGTTTATTGAATCCTCGACATCGTGGTTCATCCGATGAGATCATCGTGGAGCATGTGGGATCCAACATGGGTATCCAGATCCCGCTGTTGGTTATTGACCGAAGAGTCGTCTCGGTCATGTCTACATGTCTCCCGGACCCGTAGGGTCTACACACTTAAGGTTCGGTGACGCTAGGGTTGTGAAGATATGTATATGTAGTAACCCGAATGTTGTTCGGAGTCTCGGATGAGATCCCGAACGTCACGAGGAGTTCCGAAATGGTCCGGAGGTAAAGAATTATATATAGGAAGTGTTGTTTCGGCCATCGGGACAAGTTTCGGGGTTACCGGTATTGTACCGGGACCACCGGAAGGGTCCCGGGGGTCCACCGGGTGGGGCCACCTATCCCGGAGGGCCCCATGGGCTCAAGTGGGAAGGGACCCAGCCCTTAGTGGGCTGGGGCGCCACCCCCTAAGGGCCCATGCGCCTAGGGTTTAGGGGAAACCCTAAAGGGGGGCGCCCCCTTGCCTTGGGGGGCAAGCCCCCCACCCTTGCCCCCCCCCCTAGGAGATCCATCTCCTAGGGCCGGCGCCCCCCCTAGGCACCCCTATATATAGTGGGGGAGAGGAGGGACTTGAGGCTACGGCTTTTGGTGCATCCCTCTCTCCCTGTTACGTCTCTCTCTCGCGTAGTATAGGCGAAGCCCTGCTACTGTGACGCCCTGCATCCACCACCACGCCGTCGTGCTGCTGGATCATCATCAATCTCTCCTTCCCCCTTGCTGGATCAAGAAGGAGGAGACGTCTCCCGTCCCGTACGTGTGTTGAACGCGGAGGTGCCGTCCGTTCGGCACTTGGTCATCGGTGATTTGGATCACGTCGTGTTCGACTACATCATCCCCGTTCTTTGAACGCTTCCGCACGCGATCTACAAAGGTATGTAGATGCATCTGATGACTCGTTGCTAGATGAACTCCTAGATGGATCTTGGTGAAACGAGTAGGAAAATTTTTGTTTTCTGCAACGTTCCCCAACAGTGGCATCATGAGCTAGGTCTATGCGTAGTTCTTCTTGCGCGAGTAGAACACAATTTGTTGTGGGCGTGGATTTGTCAACTTTCTTGCCGCTACTAGTCTTTTCTTGCTTCAGCGGTATTGTGGGATGAAGCGGCCCGGACCAACCTTACACGTACGCTTACGTGAGACCGGTTCCACCGACTAACATGCACTAGTTGCATAAGGTGGCTGGCGGGTGTCTGTCTCTCCTACTTTAGTTGGAGCGGATTCGATGAACAGGGTCCTTATGGAGGGTAAATAGAAGTTGACAAATCACGTTGTGGCTTTCACATAGGTAAGAAAACGTTCTTGCTAGAACCCTAATTCAGCCACGTAAAACTTGCAACAACAATTAGAGGACGTCTAACTTGTTTTTGCAGCAAGTGGTTTGTGATATGATATGGCCAAAGTTGTGATGAATGATGAATGATCTATATGTGATGTATGAGATGTTCATGCTATTGTAATAGGAATCACGACTTGCATGTCGATGAGTATGACAACCGGCAGGAGCCATAGGAGTTGTCTTTATTCTTTTATATGACCTGCGTGTCATTGAGAAACGCCATGTAAATTACTTTACTTTATTGCTAAACACGTTAGCCATAGTAGTAGAAGTAATAGTTGGCGAGCAACTTCATGGAGACACGATGATGGAAATCATGATGATGGAGATCATGGTGTCAAGCCGGTGACAAGATGATCATGGAGCCCCAAGATGGAGATCAAAGGAGCTATGTGATATTGGCCATATCATGTCACGTTTATTATTTGATTGCATGTGATGTTTATCATGTTTTGCATCTTGTTTACTTAGAACGACGGTAGTGAATAAGATGATCCCTCATAACAATTTCAAGAAGTGTTCTCCCCTAACTGTGCACCGTTGCTAAAGTTCGTCGTTTCGAAGCACCACGTGATGATCGGGTGTGATAGATTCTTACGTTCACATACAACGGGTGTAAGACAGTTTTACACATGCAAAACACTTAGGGTTAACTTGACGAGCCTAGCATGTGTATAGACATGGCCTCGGAACACAGAAGACCGAAAGGTCGAGCATGAGTCGTATAGAAGATACGATCAACATGAAGATGTTCACCGACGTTGACTAGTCCGTCTCACGTGATGATCGGACACGGCTTAGTTAACTCGGATCATGTAATACTTAGATGACTAGAGGGATGTCTAATCTAAGTGGGAGTTCATTATATAATTTGATTAGATGAACTTTATTATCATGAACATTAGTCTAAAATATTTTACAATATGTCTTGTAGATCAAATGGCCCACGTAGTCCTCAACTTCAACGCGTTCCTAGAGAAAACCAAGCTGAAAGACGATGGCAGCAACTATACGGACTGGATCCGGAACCTGAGGATCATCCTCATAGCTGCCAAGAAAGATTACGTCCTACAAGCACCGCTAGGTGAAGCTCCCGTCCCACAGAACCAAGACGTTATGAACTCTTGGCAGACACGTGTTGACGACTACTCCCTCGTTCAGTGCGGCATGCTTTACAGTTTAGAGCCGGGGCTCCAAAAGCGTTTTGAGAGACATGGAGCATATGAGATGTTCGAAGAGCTGAAAATGGTTTTCCAAGCTCATGCCCGGGTCGAGAGATATGAGGTCTCCGACAAGTTCTTCAGCTGCAAGATGGAGGAAAATAGTTCTGTCAGTGAGCACATACTCACTATGTCTGGGTTACACAACCGCTTGACTCAGCTGGGAGTTAATCTCCCGGATGATGCGGTCATTGACAGAATCCTCCAGTCGCTTCCACCAAGCTACAAGAGCTTAGTGATGAACTTCAACATGCAGGGGATGCAAAAGACCATTCTTGCGTTGTTTTCAATGCTGAAATCAGCGGAGGTAGAAGTCAGAAAGGAACATCAAGTGTTGATGGTCAATAAAACCACTAAGTTCAAGAAAGGCAAGGGTAAAAAGAACTTCAAGAAGGACGGCAAGGAAGTTGCCGCGCCCGGCAAGCAAGCTGCCGGGAAGAAGCCAAAGAATGGACACAAGCCCGAGACTGAGTGCTTTTATTGCAAGGGAAGCGGTCACTGGAAGCGGAACTGCCCCAAATACTTAGCAGATAAGAAGGCCGGCAAAACAAAAGGTATATGTGATATACATGTAATTGATGTGTACCTTACCAGTAATCGTAGTAGCTCTTGGGTATTTGATACCGGTGCAGTTGCTCACATTTGTAACTCACAGCAGGAACTACGGAATAAGCGGAGACTGGCAAAGGACGAGGTGACGATGCGCGTCGGGAATGGTTCCAAAGTTGATGTGATCGCCGTCGGCACGCTACCTCTTCATTTACCTACGGGATTAGTTTTAAACCTCAATAATTGTTATTTAGTACCAGCTTTGAGCATGAACATTGTATCGGGATCTCGTTTAATTCGAGATGGCTACTCATTTAAATCCGAGAATAATGGTTGTTCTATTTATATGAGAGATATGTTTTATGGTCATGCTCCTATGGTGAATGGTTTATTCTTTATGAATCTCGAACGTAATGCTACACATGTTCATAGTGTGAGTACCAAAAGATGTAAGGTTGATAATGATAGTCCCACATACTTGTGGCACTGCCGCCTTGGTCACATAGGTGTCAAACGCATGAAGAAGCTCCATGCAGATGGACTTTTAGAGTCTCTTGATTATGAATCATTTGACACGTGCGAACCATGCCTTATGGGTAAAATGACCAAGACTCCGTTCTCAGGAACAATGGAGCGAGCAACCAACTTATTGGAAACCATACATACTGATGTGTGCGGTCCAATGAGTGTTGAGGCTCGCGGTGGCTATCGTTATGTTCTCACCCTCACTGATGATTTGAGTAGATATGGATATATTTACTTAATGAAACACAAGTCTGAAACCTTTGAAAAGTTCAAGGAATTTCAGAGTGAGGTTGAGAATCAACGTGACAGGAAAATCAAGTTTCTACGATCAGATCGTGGAGGAGAATACTTGAGTCATGAATTTGGCACACACTTAAGAAAATGTGGAATAGTTTCACAACTCACGCCGCCTGGAACACCTCAGTGTAACAGTGTGTCCGAACGTCGTAATCGCACTCTATTAGATATGGTGCGGTCTATGATGTCTCTTACCGATCTACCGCTATCTTTTTGGGGCTATGCTTTAGAGACTGCTGCATTCACTTTAAATAGGGCTCCGTCAAAATCCGTTGAGACGACACCATTTGAATTATGGTTTGGGAAGAAACCTAAGTTGTCGTTTCTGAAAGTTTGGGGATGCGATGCTTATGTCAAGAAACTTCAACCTGAAAAGCTCGAACCCAAGTCGGAAAAATGCGTCTTCATAGGATACCCAAAAGAAACTATTGGGTATACCTTCTACCTCAGATCCGAAGGCAAGATCTTTGTTGCCAAGAATGGAACCTTTCTAGAGAAAGAGTTTCTCTCGAAATAAGTAAGTGGGAGGAAAGTAGAACTTGATGAAGTGTTACCTCTTGAACCGGAAAATGGCGCAACTCAAGAAAATGTTCCTGAGGTGCCTGCACCGACTAGAGAGGAAGTTAATGATGATGATCATGAAACTTCTGATCAAGTTTCTACTGAACTTCGAAGGTCCACAAGGACACGTTCCGCACCAGAGTGGTACGACAACCCTGTCTTAGAAATCATGTTGTTAGACAACGGTGAACCTTCGAACTATGAAGAAGCGATGGCGGGCCCGGATTCCGACAAATGGCTAGAAGCCATGAAATCCGAGATAGGATCCATGTATGAAAACGAAGTATGGACTTTGACTGACTTGCCCATTGAACGGCGAGCCATAGAGAATAAATGGATCTTTAAGAAGAAGACAGACGTGGATGGTAATGTGACCATCTATAAAGCTCGGCTTGTCGCTAAGGGTTATTGACAAGTTCAAGGGGTTGACTACGATGAGACTTTCTCACCGGTAGCGAAGCTAAAGTCCGTCCGAATCATGTTAGCAATTGCCGCATTTTACGATTATGAAATATGGCAAATGGACGTCAAAACGGCATTCCTTAATGGTTTCCTTAAGGAAGAATTGTATATGATGCAGCCGGAAGGTTCTGTCGATCCTAAGAATGCTGACAAAGTGTGCAAGCTCCAACGCTCGATTTATGGGCTGGTGCAAGCATCTCGGAGTTGGAACATTCGCTTTGATGAGATGATCAAAGCATTTGGGTTTACGCAGACTTATGGAGAAGCCTGCGTTTACAAGAAAGTGAGTGGGAGCTCTGTAGCATTTCTCATATTATATGTAGATGACATACTTTTGATGGGAAATGATATAGAACTCTTGGACAGCATTAAGGCCTACTTGAATAAGAGTTTTTCAATGAAGGACCTTGGAGAAGCTGCTTATATATTAGGCATCAAGATCTATAGGGATAGATCGAGACGCCTCATAGGTCTTTCACAAAGCACATACCTTGATAAGATATTGAAGAAGTTCAATATGGATCAATCTAAGAAGGGGTTCTTGCCTGTGTTACAAGGTATGAAATTGAGCTCGGCTCAAAGTCCGACCACGGCAGAAGAAATAGAAGAGATGAGTGTCATCCCCTATGCCTCTGCCATAGGTTCTATTATGTATGCCATGCTGTGTACCAGACCTGATGTAAACCTTGCCGTAAGTTTGGTAGGAAGGTACCAAGGCAAGGAACACTGGACAGCGGTCAAGAATATCCTGAAGTACCTGAAAAGGACTAAGGAGATGTTTCTCGTTTATGGAGGTGACGAAGAGCTCGTCGTAAAGGGTTACATCGACGCTAGCTTCGACACAGATCTGGATGACTCAAAGTCACAAACCGGATACGTGTATATTTTGAATGGTGGGGCAGTAAGCTGGTGCAGTTGCAAGCAGAGCGTCGTGGCGGGATCTACGTGTGAAGCGGAGTACATGGCAGCCTCGGAGGCAGCACATGAAGCAATTTGGGTGAAGGAGTTCATCACCGACCTCGGAATCATACCCAATGCGTCGGGGCCGATCAAGCTCTTCTGTGACAACACTGGAGCTATTGCACTTGCCAAGGAGCCCAGGTTTCACAAGAAGACAAGGCACATCAAGCGTCGCTTCAACTCCATTCGTGAAAATGTTCGGGATGGAGACATAGATATTTGTAAAGTACATACGGACCTGAATGTAGCAGATCTGTTGACTAAACCTCTCCCTAGGGCAAAACATGATCAACACCAGAATTCCATGGGTGTTCGATTCATCACAATGTAACTAGATTATTGACTCTAGTGCAAGTGGGAGACTGTTGGAAATATGCCCTAGAGGCAATAATAAAAGCATTATTATTATATTTCCTTGTTCATGATAATTGTCTTTATTCATGCTATAATTGTGTTATCCGGAAATCGTAATACATGTGTGTATAACAGACACCAACATGTCCCTAGTAAGCCTCTAGTTGACTAGCTCGTTAATCAACAGATAGTCATGGTTTCCTGGCTATGGACATAAGATGTCATTGATAACGAGATCACATCATTAGGAGAATGATGTGATGGACAAGACCCAATCCTAAACATAGCATAAAGATCGTATAGTTCGTTTGCTAGAGTTTTGCAATGTCAAGTATCTTTTCCTTAGACCATGAGATCGTGTAACTCCCGGATACCGTAGGAGTGCTTTGGGTGTACCAAACGTCACAACGTAACTGGGTGACTATAAAGGTAGACTACGGGTATCTCCGAAAGTGTCTGTTGGGTTGACACGGATCAAGACTGGGATTTGTCACTCCTTATGACGGAGAGGTATCACTGGGCCCACTCGGTAATGCATCATCATAATGAGCTCAAAGTGACCAAGTGTCTGGTCACGGGATCATGCATTACGGTACGAGTAAAGTGACTTGCCGGTAACGAGATTGAACGAGGTATTGGGATACCGACGATCGAATCTCGGGCAAGTAATATATCGATTGACAAAGGGAATTGCATACGGGGTTTATTGAATCCTCGACATCGTGGTTCATCGGATGAGATCATTGTGGAGCATGTGGGAGCCAACATGGGTATCCAGATCCCGCTGTTGGTTATTGACCGGAGAGTCGTCTCGGTCATGTCTACATGTCTCCCGAACCCGTAGGGTTTACACACTTAAGGTTCGGTGACGCTAGGGTTGTGAAGATATGTATATGCAGTAACCCAAATGTTGTTCGGAGTCCCGGATGAGATCCCGGACGTCACGAGGAGTTCCGGAATGGTCCGGAGGTAAAGAATTACATATAGGAAGTGCTGTTTCGGCCATCGGGACAAGTTTCGGGGTTACCGGTATTGTACCGGGACCACCGGAAGGGTCCCGGGGGTCCACCGGGTGGGGCCACCTATCCCGGAGGGCCCCATGGGCTGAAGTGGGAAGGGACCCAGCCCTTAGTGGGCTGGGGCGCCACCCCCTAAGGGCCCATGCGCCTAGGGTTTAGTGGAAACCCTAAAGGGGGGCGCCCCCTTGCCTTGGGGGGCAAGCCCCCCACCCTTGCCCCCCCCCTAGGAGATCCATCTCCTAGGGCCGGCGCCCCCCCCCCCGTAGGCACCCCTATATATAGTGGGGGAGAGGAGGGACTTGAGGCTACGGCTTTTGGTGCATCCCTCTCTCCCTGTTACGTCTCTCTCGCGCGTAGTATAGGCGAAGCCCTGCTACTGTGACGCCCTGCATCCACCACCACGCCGTCGTGCTGCTGGATCATCATCAATCTCTCCTTCCCCCTTGCTGGATCAAGAAGGAGGAGACGTCTCCCGTCCCGTACGTGTGTTGAACGCGGAGGTGCCGTCCGTTCGGCACTTGGTCATCGGTGATTTGGATCATGTCGTGTTCGACTACATCATCCCCGTTCTTTGAACGCTTCCGCACGCGATCTACAAAGGTATGTAGATGCATCTGATGACTTGTTGCTAGATGAACTCCTAGATGGATCTTGGTGAAACGAGTAGGAAAATTTTTGTTTTCTGCAACGTTCCCCAACAGGAGCTACCCGACGTTCGCCTCGTCTATTGCGCCACCTCCATTCCCACAGCGCCGACTTCACCTGCACCACCGGAACCGCAACACCATCACCGATTCCTTGGATGAAGTTGAGCCCTAGTCAGCGCCACCAAAGAGGTTCTACACCAGTCACTGTATTTTCTCCTTGATTCGGTCTCACAGTGCTGCTGGTGCTTGATCCCGAGCCACCATGGCACGGCTCCATCGACGGCGGCGTTGCCGGCCACTTCCTCCATGGCTTCTCTCCACCATGGCGTTGCTCCCTCAGCGGCAACGTCCACATTAGTAGGAGCTACAGCCGCTCCAGCTCTCACTGGTCCTGCTACTACTGCTCCTGTTCTTGCTCAAGTTGCTGCTTTGCTCTTGCTCTCGGTCGCAGGGCTGCTCTGCTCTTGCTCGCGCTGCTACTTTACTCTTGCTTGCGCTACTGCTGCACGAGCAGTAGCTCCAACTCTCGCTCGTGCTCCTGCTACTGCTACCCGAGATGCTGCTCCGGGTCTCGCACGCACTACTGCTTCGGGCGTTGCTGCTGCTGCACGCCCAAATGCCCAGGCTACTCTCTAGTAATATGTTCCCTACAGGAGTGGCCATCGATTTAGATCACTACTTCTCTGCCACTAGTGCTCAAGCGGGCAAAACTACTAGTGCACTCCTTCTCTGCTACTAGTACATTCAGTTTCGACAGTAAAATTCAGCTTTGACAACAATATTCAGTTTCAACTGTATATTTTAGTTCCGAAAGTAAAATTTAGTTTCGACAGTTAAGTTCAGAGATGAGCGGCTGATGTATTTTACATCTAGCACTTTTTGGTGTTGTATTTTACATCATCTATTGGAGATGCTATTAGAATCCAACTTTAGGTTAACATTGTCTCTTCTGTCCTTCTTCATCCTCGTTGTCGTACACCTCACTGGAGCTGCTCCAATGAAGAAATTGTCCATCACAGCGGAGCAGTACCTTCGTCTCCATCTCCAGACACCTAAGATCTTCTTCCCCGCCTCCGACAACCACATCATCCGCAGCATCCTCAGTGACCAACCCAATGATGATGTGATCGACATGGCTTCACCAAAGAGGTTGTACACTTGTCGCATCGCTTTTATATTCTACATTTAATATATATTGTCCACTGAGCACACATAGTAATGAGAATACGAATAGTTTCTCCTATATGACAAGTAGTGAGGTACTAGGCAAGTTTGCTACCTGTCTTGGTTTTGTCACGGCAGATGCCCTTGTCAAAGGACTTAGGTGTGAGGCCATGGCTACGGTGATTAGCTTAAAGGGGTTGAGCGGGACAAGAGACATAGGTTTACCCAGGTTCGGCCCCTCACCAACGAGGTAAAGCCTACGTCCTGCTTTTATGTTGTATTGATTGAGTATCGATTACAAGGGAGGGGAATCACTTAACATAGCTATCGATTGATTGTAACTTAACTTTACCCACTGCAGGGTCTCGCCTTTATATACACAGGTCGAGGCCTTGGGGTTACAAGAGTCCAGGTCGGGTTGGACAACGTAACCGACTCTGGTTCTAAGTAGCCTTGCCTTGCTAGGCAAATCGCCGTTGGGCGGCTTACACCTCCGGGTCATGATCCATTTCCGGGTCTTGGGCCTTTAGTTGGCCCGCTTCGTAAGCCGCCTCCAGGCTCTCAGGTGTTGGCTTCTTCGACCTGCTCAAGCCTCCTTATTAAGTCGCCAACAGTGTAACCCGGCTCCTCCTGGGAGGGTCACACGGTGGGGTTATATCCCCAACATTAGGCCCCATATTGATTTGAACCTGTTCATGTCAATCTTCATCCTATAGTTAGCGAGTCTTCTTTGGTTCTTCTAACACTTCAACCTTGAATAGATCTTCATGACCCGCCATATAGAAAAGATGATGTCATGTTATTAAATAAATTCAGAAAAAACCTCATGACATCACAACGGATCTTTGCATGAACCATTCCTTCCAAAAATCGATTGGCCCCTCATGCTATAGTAATTATTATGCCTCCTCGATCCTCGCGCATGTCGTTTCACTATTTTGTCTTTTCCCTTATAAATAGGGACGGGGGCCTTCCCTTTCACTCTTTACCCCCGTCGACTTCTCTTCTTCTTCTTCCTCACGTCGTCCTTGACAACCGGAGCTCCGCCGCCCCAGCCAAGCTTCGCTAGCAACTCCGTCAAGGCCGCTGCATCGACATGTTGTCACCAGAGATCTGCAGAGGTCGTCCGCTCTTGACCAACACCGTCAAGTATCGTTCCACCCCCTGCTCAGATCCACACACTGGTACAGCGAGGTGCTATACAAACGGGTTTTAACCCCTTTCCATGACAGAGTTCTGAACGTCGCCAAGTGAGTGACTGCGATAGGGGGGTCCTTCCCACACGACCCAGAAACCGTCGGGGATGGGCCCTCCTGGCACACATGCTTGGCAAAATGAGCTCATGTGCGATGAGCGAGCGATCAAATACGGTTATACGTACAGTTGTGCTAAAAAATACAATTATACTGGCCGAATCGTTTCCGGTCCTATGTACATCCCACACAGTCAGTCCCGGCTAAACGTTTCCCTTCGTATGTACATTCCACGCGGTCAATCCAAGGAATACGTTTCTGTTAGTATCTACATCCCACACAGTTAATCAAAGAAATATGTTTTCGTTCGTATATACATCCCACACCGTCACTCCAAGGAAAACGTTTCCGTTCGCAGGTACATCGCACACAATTTTCCCCATTAAATCTTTTGTGATAGCGTTGTCATTGCACATGATATTAACAATTTTATTGTTTGCGTTATTGAATGCATCATACACGGTGCGTAGAAGAAACGGTGTGGCAAAGGCTGTCCATCACAAATGTATTAAATTTATAGAAAAAATCACATGACCTTTGATAGAAAATGGACATATTGAGTGCCAGATATTAAGCAAAATGGAACATAATGCACGTTTCGCGAAAACATTGGCACTCATTAGGAATACCTGCATCATGAAAAAAAATTGTACTATGTGTTGATCCATATGTAGTACACAGTCCTCCAGGACACGCGTTCAAATTTAAGAAGTCTACTTACCAAGATTCAATGGTACATCATATAAAAATTTTTAACTACACTAACAAAGTGTTGTAGATGTACAAGACTACTTATAGAAAAAATCACATGACCTTTGATAGAAAATGGACATATTGAGTGCCAGATATTAAGCAAAATGGAACATAATCCACGTTTCGCGAAAACATTGGCACTCATTAGGAATACCTGCATCATGAAAAAAATTGTACTATGTGTTGATCCATATGTAGTACATATTCCTCCAGGACACGCGTTCAAATTTAAGAAGTCTACTTACCAAGATTCAATGGTACATCATATAAAAAAAATTTAACTACGCTAACAAAATGTTGTAGATGTACAAGACTACAAGTACAATAGTGAGAACAACTAAAATAAGCATTAACAGAGAGAAGGGAGGTGTGCTTACCGGGCCAAAGCCAGATGGCGGGTAGGACGAGGCCGAGGACGATGGCGGAGGCGTCGGCGGTCGGCGAGTTTGACGGAGACGTGGACGACATTGGATGCGGAGGAAGGTGTAGGCGACGGTCACAGGGAAGTAGTGGGAGGTAGCATTGCACGGCTAGGCCGACGAACTTCGAGGCGGCGATGAATGGCGCGGGCGATAGGGAAGATTGGGTCCGCAACGCCTTTTGACGTAGCGAACCGCGACCTCGGTGGCGATGGATGACGCCATAAAGCTGGTGAGGCAGCGAAGCGACAGAGACAGAGGTGAGAAAGAGATGTGTGTGGATGAAATAAGATCTGACTGGCTGTGGGTGGGGGCACGGTAGATAAGGTCATGTATAGCGGTGACGGGCGCCGTATAGAGCCTGCGACTATATATGTGTGCTAGGCAGCAACATGACCAAATATAGCTGTGGCGGGTGCCTAATAGTACCCGCCACTGTGCACTCTGATGAAATTTGAAACCGGTTGGCGCGTGGGTACAGAAATATAGCTATAGCGGTCGCTCGGAAACGCCTGCCACTACTCTGCAATGAACCAGTGGCAGGCACAACTTCGTGCCCGCCACTGCTGCTTTTCACTCATGAAGAAACTAGAAATCGTATAGCTGTGGCAGGTCCTAAAACATGCCCGCCACTGTTACATGTATAGAAATGGCGAGCAGTTTCTAGCACCTGCCATTACATGTTTTTCAAAATTGTTGTGGTGGGTGCCTGGCAGAACCCGCCACTCATTTGAGTTCATTTATTAGGCTTTTTCCAGTAGTGCAGGTCTAATTGTGCACATGCAATTGGCCAAAAAAAATCAAAAATGGATGGTCTTAGTATGTTGTTCTCGTGCTATGAGACAACAAAAAGAAAAACAAATGGAACAAAGTCCAACATCGCCACCACAAGCACACCCCTAGCACCAAACACATGCACCACACATCTCACCCCTAGTTGTTGTGGTCGCATTGTACCCCTTGAAGTTGCGTGGTATGTGTGTTGTTTGTAGTTCCAGGCGGATTACCATGCGGGCAGTTGCATGCCTAGTGATGGAGATGAAACTAACCGAGATCTCCTACCAACTACAATGACAGTGTACCCCTTGCAATTGTGTGGCATGTATATTCTGTGCAGTTGCAGGCATATTACAATACACGCAATTGCATGTCTAAATATGAATATGCAATTGACCATGGGGTTTTCTATCAACTAACACACGATGAGCACCAATTTGATAGGAGGCAGTAAAAATAGTTTTCTACACATCTTATTATTCAAACTTGATAAAAGAAAGGTCCCGGGGCTTGATGGCTAGATAAACTTAATATGATTAATGGAACAGTAATTTTGACATGAACACTCATGGGAAATATATATGTAAACAGTTTTTCACACACAAAAAGAGAAGGCAATAACACCAGCAATGAAAAGCACTGGGACTACACAGTTCGAGAATGTAATGAAATATGGACAAAATACCACTTTTAGGAAGAAAAAAAGAAAGTGAAATGAATACCATAGTCCAACACAAATAACGGACCCCTTGAAAGAAAAAAAACACATATAAAGGCCCAATCCATAAGTCAAAACCGCACGGCTCCGCTGAAGACAATTGCAATAGGAAACAAAAAATAAAAATAACTACTAAACCTGTCCCGTGCATGCATACGCAAACTCATATTGTTGAGCATGAATCTTGGAGCGCTCAAATCATGTCATAGGGAGGTTAAATGTGAGTTAGCTATTTCTCATTTAGATGTGTTTTAGCAATCGTCGGATTCTTTTTTCCTTGAATAATAAACATATAGTTTTTCTGTGACACAGTAATATGAATAGGGAGTAGGGACCGACCTTAAATTTTATTTGTGTGTGTGTGTGGGGGGGGGGGGGGGGGGGTGGAAACATCAATATTGTTCTGGTCAGAGGCTTCTGCCCCTGCAATATGGCGAGATCTTTTCATTCCACTTAAATTCGATGGTTACATTTTATTTACTCTGTTTGTTTTGACATCAACTATTGATCGACGTAGTACATTCAGTATTTTGGCTTCCATGGTTTTTCTTCTTTACTTAACCTTCGTACTAAACTGAGAGGGCACCAGCTTAGCCCTGATAGGGATGAGGTTGTATGGCGTTTGGAGCCGTCAGGCTAATTTTCAACAGGCTCACTGTATAAGGAGATCTTTAACTCCACGACTCCATGCGACTTATCTGGGCTGTGGGGAGCACGACTTCCGTCCAAAATCAAGATCTTCTTATGGCAAGCCGCCCGAATCACGAGTGGGGTCAGGTGCAAAAACGACATGGCCCGGGCAACGGCAAATGCATCCGGTGCGGGGAGTGCGAAGATCGGGATCATATTTTATTTCGATGCATCATGGCTCAATTTGTGTGGAGTGGCGTACGTTCGGTGGTGGGCTCCTCTTGGAACCCCAGCGAGTTCTCAGATTTTTACCGGCTTGCATCAGCCACTACCGGGAGGGATAGGAGGATTACATGGTTAGGGTTTGGGGCGCTTGCTTGGTCTCTTTGGACCATGAAAAACAAAGCATTGATAGAAGGAGTATTTATTAGGCATCCCGCTGATATACTATACAAAATGGTGTCTTTCTTGCAGCTGTGGAAGCTACTGGCAAAGCAACGGGACAAATGACTCATGGAGGAGCTCGTCAAAGGGTGCAGGCAAGATGCACTGAACTTCGACGCCTGACATAGGGACATCACCCACATGCCTCTACATGTCGCCCTTAGCTACCTCGAGAGCTATCACAGATCTTTACTAGCACTGCGCCGCTATGTATTTGCCTCCAGGCTTGTATCCCTGTACTTCCATTTCGTTGTTTGCTGTTGCCGTTTGGCAGACTTGTTGGATCTGCAAGGGTCTCAGTTTAAGACCGGGCAAGCGCCTCTTTTCTAAAAAAATTACTCTAAACTTAAGTCAGTGCCTTCCAAAATTGATAAATTAATGTTTAAAATTAGGGTAGTGATAGGTGTTGGCACGCCAGCTGAAATTTGGGCTGGTCGCCCCAGCCATAGGATTTGGCAACTTCCAACCATCTATTTTCCCATGTCATCTTCTCCCCTTCGCATTGGCTCGTGTTGACCTGCAGCTTCAGTCTATGGTGGACTCCACGCTCGCCGCTACAAGCGCTCGTCCTTGGCTGTTTGTGCTTGCCGGCCAATGACGCCACCAACGCTCGTCGCCGTGACCACCCGCGCTCGCCACCCATCTACTCTCGTCCTTCAACATGCTGTCGTTGTCACAAGCAGGCCTGCTGCATCAATGCAACACAGAGACATTGTCGTCCAAAGCATCATGTGGTCGTCGTAGCATCACCGGCATGGTCATGGTAACCTCGGCCACCGGTTGCAGCACCCTGATGTGCCGTCGCCACCCCTCGCCGTTGACACTCGTTGCATGTGCATTGCACGAGCGACGGCAAAAGAGTCAACATCGTTGAATGGATGTAGCAAAAAAGATCACCGTTCGTAGCAAAAAAGGACGACGGTTGCAGCAATTCATTGCCACTGCCATCGCGGGTCGTGGCTCTGCCATGATGGATGTAGCAAAATTCCTCGCCGGTGGTAGCAAAATCCAACAACGCTTGCAACAACGATGATCAACCCGGTTGTAGCAAAAATCTGTGGCTGTACCAGAACGGTGGTTGTGGCAAAATTGTCCACCGGAGGTAGCTTTTTTGGGTGCTGGTTGCTGCAAAAATCACAGCATCGCCGTTGCCACGATAAACTTCGTTGTCGCCATTGCAGCATATCCGGTCGCAGGTGGTAGCTTTTCTGTTGCCGTTTGTAGAAAAAATTGCACACCGTCGTCGCCGCCACAACCTCACCGCCAGTGGGCATAGTAGCACGGTCGGGCAGCTGGGGCCATTGAGTGCACTCTATGATGACGAGCGGTAGGTGGCGGACAGCCATGGCGTGGAGGAGGATGTGAAGAAGAAGAATAGAGGCTGGAGGATGTGCAGGCGGATGCCTCGTCGGGACAGCGGCACACGAGCTCGCTGTGATGCCAAAGAAGAAGTGGACGCGACCGGCCGAAGCGTGTAAGCGTGAAACTTTTTCCTTAAAATTAACTTCACCTTTTTCAACAGGGGTTTTCATTCCACCTGGTTGTTTTCCCATAGAATAAACTTATACCGGTTTACGATCTTTTGAATTGTAACAAGGTGACAGCAAATCTGCAGGTAGGTGGTCAACTACTAATAGTTACAAAGTAGAAGGCATGCTGGAGTTTAATAAAACCTTTGATATTTTTTCACTGGGACATGCTAATGGAGGAAGATGAGCACCTTATCATGGAGTAGGTCGCACATGTCGATTCAAATTTGACCATACAGAGGAACACGATTGCTGTATACCAGAGGAAGGAAATAATGTCGACGAAGAGGATGCAAATCTTGCCAAGGCTACTACTGCATCAAAAGTAAAATGTTATTACCGAACCTAAACGTAATGTTTCTCGTTCCAGCACCGCTCGTGCCGGGGAAGATAACTACCGAAGGAATCCATTATGCCTACCTCGCCGACGCCGAAAAAGAACCTTGAAGTGGGAGGAAGATTAGAGCATCTCCAATAGCCGCGCAAAACTAGCGTCGCGCCGCAAATTAAGCCGTTTTAGCGCGCGCGCAACGCGGCGGGTCGCTTCAGCAGGCGCGCAAAAACGGGGCGCGCGCTATAACGGGTTGGACGCGCGGTCGAAAACACTTAGCCGCGCGGTGTATTTCGGGCGCCAGCTACAGCGCGCGGCACACTCCAGCGCTCGCGCCGCACTCTCTCCTCTCCTCGTCCTACGCGCCGCGCACGCCGGCGCCGGCGCCCTGCCACCCACCCATGGACGCGCACACCGGCGCCCCGCTCACCCCGTTGTACAGCCGCGACCCCCCGCTGCCGCCGCCGCCGCCGGAAACCCTAGCGCGGGAAGCGCTGGCGTCGCCACCGCCGGAGCTCCGCCGAGCGTCGGCCTCGCGCGCAGCCTCTTCTTGCCGGGTGGCGTCGCGCCGGCGCCGTCCCGTGCCGCCGCCGCACCGTCGAAGAAGGTCCCCAATGCGGCGCGGACGAAGAAGGGCAAAACATCCGCGAAGAAAAACAAGGCGGCGGACGGCTCCGGCACCACGAAGGCGAGGGGAAAGAAGTTTGCAGGGCGTTCGACGGCCGCGGCGGCTTCCGAAGCGCCGGCGAGCTCACTCGTTGAGCCGGCCGCCGACGCGCACCAGGTGTTCGACAAAATGCCCCCAAGATGAAAAAATTTCCAAGTTTTCTTTTCTTCTTATTTTTTCAATGCATCATCATCATATATAGATAGCTTATTTGCATTGTTCAAAAAACTTTGTAGTCTCAACGATGATGCATACATGTCCACTATGGGTGTTGGGTCCAACAATTCGCATTGGTCTCAAACCAATGACACCCATTTCGAAGACCATGAGTTTGAGGTGGACGAGGAGGGTGAGGGAATTGTCGAGGCGCCGAAAGGAAGAGCGGGCAATTACTCAACCAACGATGACAAGTTACTATGCCATACTTATTTGCAAGTGTCGAGGGATCCATCCATTGGAGGTGATCAAAGTAGAGACGCGTATTGGGGGCGAATGAAAGAACACTTTGATGCTCACAACTTGAGTGGAATTGACCGCTCCGAGAGATCACTTCGGTCCCGATGGTCGATAATCAACTCGGATTGTCAAAAGTGGGCGGCCGTACAAAAGGCAGTTGACAAGATTAACCCAAGTGGCACAAATGAGGATGATCGAGTAAGTGGCATCTCATATATGCTCATCATACTTGTTTTTGGTGACCGAAGTGCTAACTTGTTTTGTTTTTCTTTTAGTACAACATTGCACAAAACTTGTTCAAAGAAGAGACAAGGACAACCAAGAAGGAGAAGATCAAGAAAGGCAGGGTCTTTACCTTGCCTCATTGCTATGAAGTGTTAAAGGATGATGAGAAATGGAAGAAGCGTGATGGTTTGGAGGATTTGCATTTGAGCAACAAACGGAAGCGAGCAATTGAGATGAATGATGATGAGGAGGAGGATGATGCATCAAGTGATGACGGCAAGAGAAGCCCCACACCCAACTCGGTTTCATACTCGAAGCCAAAACGACCGGATGGGTGCAAGAAAGACAAAACCGAAAAGAAGAAGAGGAAAGGAGATGATGAGCTCAAAAATGCTATGGAAGCTATTGTGAAGGCAAGGGTCGAAGCCAATGAGGTGAGGAAAATGGCAAGGAACCAAGATGTCGTGGCCGAGGAGAGGAGGTTGGCGGCCGAGGAGAGAAGGGTGGCGGCCGAGGAGAGAAAGGTGGCTTTGGAGGAGAGGAAAGTAAGCAACGAGGAGCGAGCTAAGTTGTTGGAATGGGAGAAGCACTTATTCTTCTTGAACACATCTAACCTCAATGCGGCGCAAAAAGAGTATGTCAATCTTGCCCAACAAGGAGTCTTGATCCCAAAAAAAGCCTTGGTTCGTGCAATGGGTGGCGGTGGCCTCGGCGCCATGGGTGGCGGTGGCCTCGGCGCCATGGGTGGCGGTGGCCTCGGCGCCATGGGAGGCATGGGTGCACATCCGGCTGCCATGGGAGGCATGGGTGCACCTCCGGCCGCCATGGGGGGCATGGGTGGCTTTGGAGCACCCTCCGACGCTATGGCCGCCATGGGAGGCATGAGTTTTGCTTCTCTCATGGGAGGCATGGGTGCACCTCCGGCCGCCATGGGTGCAATGTCTTTCGATGTGCCTTCTCACATACATTCCCATGAAGATGCCGTTAAAGATCTTGCCAACACCGTCGGAGCTTCACATGATGCGGTGCGTGATGCGGTGCGTGATGAGGAGAGGGAGGAAGATTCATCTTCGGAGGCGAAAGAGTCGTCTTCGGAAGATGAGGACGAAGAAGAAGACGAGGAAGATGAAGATTGATATGTCTTTCATGTCTTGAACTTTTAGTTTGCATTTGAACTTGGTTGGATGAATTTGTGGGCATGATTTTGAACTTGTGGGCATGAACTTTTATTCATCAACTTATTTGTGTCAAATTTCACATGTTCATTTTTGTCCAAAATATCATATATGCAAAATGCCCGGTGAGTCACGCGCTCTGTATTTTTGCGCTCTGCTGGAGCGGCGCGCGCGCTGCATTATAGCGCGGCTGCTGGAGCCAGCGCAGGCGGGCGCGCAAAACCAGCCGCAGCACGGGCGGTAAACAGGTTTTTTGCGCGCGGCGCTTTAGCGCGGCTGTTGGAGATGCTCTTAATTTGGGCTCTCTTCAGTCTTCATCTCCAATCTCAACTATGTGCCCGCCTATGTGGTTGGTTCTATAGTTTTTGTTTTTCTTAAGCATGTAGCATTTCAGAGTATTCGTATAAACCTTAGCATGGTTAGTATAGTTATCATTAGAGTTACCGTCAGCATTATAGTGGATGTGGACCTCGGTTCAGTTCTGCTTTTGTCGATTTTGTACCTACGATAAAGTATTGTTACATAGGATAATATCTATTGCTTGGAGACCTATGTTTAATGATAAACTCACTAAAATTGTATCTTTGAAATAACACTTAATTTTTCTATCACATTTATTTGTTTCCTTTTTTTCGAAAAGGGGGGCCCCCGGCCTCTCCATCAGAACGATGCTTTTTTATTTATTTGTTTCCTAAGCCAAGCAATATTTACAGTTTAGAGCATCCTAGCGCACAGTATATAAAACCCATGTTCACAAATAGGTAAAAACCATTTGTTGCCTTTTAAATCTCTCATTCTGCTTCGTATAACACACTACCAGAATCGCCCCCTATATATGCCGACGGCCAGGGCCGTCGGCACAGCCCTGAGTCCCGTCGGGACAGACCTATGCCGACGGCCCCCGTCGGCATAGGGCCATCGGCAACATATACGTCGGCATAGCCAGGGAGGCCGTCGGCATAGATGCTTTCCCGACGGGGGATGTACATCTATGCCGATGGCCCTTGCCGTCGGCAACAATCACGCCTAACGGCGGCCGCCGTCAAGTCTGCCCAACGGTTGGTCGCCACGTGGCACCCTTATGCCGACGGCCTAGCCGTCGGCTTAGTCAAAAACTATGCCGACGGCTAGACCGTCGGCATAGGTGTGCCACGTGGCGACCAGTCGCCGCTCGTGGACAAGGGATATGCCGACGGCTTGGCCGTCGGCTTAGTTTCAAACTAAGCCGACGGCCGAGCCGTCGGCATATTCCTTCATACAAAGCTCCCAGTAGCTGACACGTGGGCGCCTATGCCGTCGGCCTAGCCGTCGGCACCGTTTTTAAACTAAGCCGACGGCTATGCCGTCGGCATAGGTGCCACATGTCAGCTACTGGGAGCTCACGCCAGCCCTATGCCGACGGCCTAGGCCGTCGGCATAGTTTGCTTTTGCTTTTTTTCTTTTTTCTGTTTGTTTTCAATTCAATTCAATTCAATTCAATTCAAATAACAGGACATATCAGCAGATATATATGATGGAATAGACATACACTAGTAGAAAACCGGGCAATAGCACCGGTTCGTAAGGCCCTTTAGTACCGGTTTAGGAACCGGCACTATTATTTCGGCACTAAAGGCCCCCCCCTTTAGTACCGGTTCAGCACGAACCGGTGCTAAAGGGGTACCACGTGGCACGAGCCAGCTCCGGGGGCCGGGAGCCCTTTAGTACCGGTTGGTAAAACCAACCGGTACTAAATGGTTGTGAGTTTTGTTTTATTTTGTATTTTTCAATTAAATTTGTGTTATCAATTTAATTTAGGATTGTTTTACGTTATAATGAGTTGTAGTCGTCATCATCATCATCATCATCGCATATTAATAAATAAATAAACTCTAGCTAGCTAAAAATCATCGTGGTCGTCTAATTACCACTATTTAATCATCATAGTCATTACCGCTAGCTATGTAATTCATCATCAACGTTGGCTAGCTTAAAGAGGAAACATTCACTTTGTAACAGAAGCAAAGAGATATTATCAAGTTCAACATAATCATCACCAACATCGAAGTTCAGGACACGGATCCATGAGACAAGTACTAATTAAGAGCATGAAGAGTAGCTACTGATCCTGCTGCTCCCTCTCAGGTAGAATAGCATAGAACATGTATAGCTCTCCTGATTCATCATACTGGAGCATGCAGATGAATCTGTCTCCTAATCTTGGGTTGCGCTTCTCCTTACTGCCCCCTAGTACTTCTGTGCGATCGTTAACAATTTTGCTCCAATCTTTCACTATTAAGCATTCTTCGCTTTTAGAAATCCTGAATGCACTCATGTGCAATGTAGGAAATCTTGGTCGTAAGCTAACCATTGACATGCGACCTTTTGTCTCGATCTACTAAGGCACAACTGTCATCAGAAGTCCCTGTTGAACAACATCGTATAGTAATTAATATACTAAGCAATGAAAGTTTAGCTTCAAAAATAATGTATGCAAAAGATGCACTAATTAAGGACAAATATTTAAAATCTTACCATCTTTTGATTATAGATGTGACCGTAGTTCAATACGATCACCATTGGTCGCACGTTTTGAGTACTAACATTTCTAAGTGTAGGGAAAAAATTTGTCTTGACAGTATTAAGATCCTCAAGCCATGAAACATAATGACTTATCTCCTCGCAGTTTAGTTGAGCCCCGGGGCAGTAGTAGGTCCTGTCTACCAAGCGCCGGACATGTTTGCTTGAACCGAAATAAGCTGACAATACAAAATAGTTGTCAACTATTTTTGAATAAACTGTATGAAAGACATAAACATATGCATGCATGGTTGAGAAAAACTCACCAAATGGTAGAACTGGAGGCGTTTGCACATCGACCCAGATGTCTATATTACCTTCAATATCATCTTCCGGACGAATATCAAAGGTGATAACCATATCAGGCTCAAATGCATAAGCCTTGCATAGTGCTTGCCTAGTTTTGCATTCAAAATGGGTGTATGTGTCTCCATTATATAATTTGACGTTGAAAGTATACCCATGTTGCGTCTTCAAGTAAACTCTCTTTACCTCCTATCATCTATAGCACTGAAACCTATCTTATCCAAGACAAAAATTCTTGCATGGCAGGGGATGCGCTAGTAGAATAGTGAAAATTTAAAATTATAAGTTGAAGCAAATGAAGCATAAGTTTTGCATTCAAATAATAATTGACAAAGTGACTTACTGTATCAACTTCGAATGTCTCATCCAGCTTGATGCTGAAGCGCCTACCATCAACAAGGAAATTTTGGTCGCACAGGCCGCACTGGTCTTCACAGTGTTCGCACATAATAAAATCTTTTTCGTCGTCAGATGACATTACCTATGTTCATATAGGTGAAACATTAAACACCTATATCTAGCCAAATATATATTCATCTAACATTTGACATTAATATATCTAACTATATATTCAATTGACATTACTATATATTTAACTTTTCTATCTAATTCATCTAACATTCGACATTAATCTAACATTTATATAAACTCAAAATATATAAAAAATTAAATAAACAGAAAAACTCATTAACAAATAATATTTTAATTAGATCATCAAATCTCATATACCTAAATTTTCTTACTAAAAATAAACTAGTTATATTAATTATTCAACTAGTTCTAATCTCATATACCTAAATTTTCTTACTAAAAATAAACTAGTTATATTAATTATTCAACTAGTTCTAATCTCATATACCTAAATTTTCTTACTAAGAATAAACTAGTTATATTAATTATTCAACTAGTTCTAATCTCATATACCTAAATTTCCTTATTAAGAATAAACTAGTTATATTAATTATTCAACTAGTTCTAATCTCATATACCTAAATTTTCTTATTAAAAATAAACTAGTTATATTAATTATTCAACTAGTTCTAATCTCTAGTTCGACAATTTTTCTATCTAGCTAGCTAATTCATCTAACATTCGACATTAATCTAACATTCGATCATCTAATTAACTTTTCTAAAAAACAGAAAATAAGTAAAAAAAATGTGTGTGTGTATGTGTGTGTGTATGCATGTGTGTGTATATATACGTATATGTGTGTATGTGTGTGTGTATGCGTGTGTGTGTGGTATATGTGTGTGTGTGCGGCCCCATATGCCGCCGCCCCGTACGTACGAGCGGGGGCGCCGGCGTACGGGTGGGGGCGCCGGTGTGTGTGTGTATGTGTGTGCGGGAGCGAGAGAGAGACGTACGGCCGCGGCGATGACGACGGACGGCGGCGGCGTTCGGGGCGGCAGCGCGAGACGACGACGACGACGGGCGGCGGCGGGGACAGCGACGATGACGACGGACGACGGTACGGGCGACGGGCGGCGACGACGGGATCGAGCGGCGCGCGCGGCGGAGGTTGGAGACGAAGTGCGGAGTTGAAACTGAAATTTTCGTAAGTGCTATATATATAGGATTGGCCTTTAGTACCGGTTCGTGGCTCCAACCGGTACTAAAGGCCTATTTTCCCCAGGCCAAGCGGCGGGAAACGAAGGCTTTTAGTACTGGTTGGAGCCACCAACCGGTACTAAAGGGGGGCCTTTAGTACCGGTTGGTGGCTCCAACCGGTACTAAAGGGTGTGCGCTGCCAGGCGAGGGGCGCAGAAATTTAGTCCCACCTTGCTAGCCGAAGGGCGCACACACCTGCTTATAAGCCCCGCCGCCGCTGCTGTCTCGAGCTCCTCTCTAAAGCAGGCCTTCTGGGCCTACCTCTTCTACTCTGCCCTGTGGGGCCTATTGGGCTTGCGGGCTTGCATCCTGGCCCAACAACAGGTTGGGTTTCTAGTCGTATGCAGGCCGCTGTGGCCCAGTAGGTGGGCTTTTTTCATTTAGTTTTTTCTTTTCTGCTTTATTTATTTTGTTTTATTTATTTTTAGTTGTTTTTTGCTGTATTTAGAGTTTGCGCTGCCACCCCAAAATTTAGTCCCACCTCGTCCGGCGAAGGGCAGCCGCACTGGTTTATAAACCCAGCCGCGGCTACCTCTTCGAACTCCTCTATATAGTAGGCTTCTAGGCCTAATTAATTAGGGCGCGCTGCCCTGTGAGTCTGCTGGCCCTTCTGGGCCTGCATTTGCACACCCTAGGTCTGGTAGACCCACAGGGCAGTGCGCCAACAAATTTTTTATATAGTTTTTTCTTTTCTGCATTACTTATTTTCTTTTATTTATTTTTGAGTAGTTTTTTATATAGTTTTTTCTTTTCTGCATTATTTATTTGCCATGACCCTCTCTACTCTTTCGCGCATGCTATGCGGGTGATACGATGATACCATGCCAAGTTTCAACATTTTCAGGATTCATTTTGTAGTGATTTTCAATTTCACGGTCATTTAGCTCTCTAAACAATTAGGTAAATGACCGAAAAACAACAAATGATCTCAGAACATGTTGGAAATTGATGACGTCGCTTTAAATGCTGCATACTGAACACAAAAGAAGTCCGGAGTTCAAATAAGTTTAAAAAACATTGAAGTGGCCATGTAACAGATGAGTTCTCGTCCGAAACCCTGATACTCGGAAAGAGTTTGTCCAGTTTGTACACGAAGTGCGTCCAGTTTTTGCCGTGACCCTCTCTACTCTTTCGCGCATGCTATGCGGGTGATACGATGATACCATGCCAAGTTTCAACATTTTCAGGATTCATTTTGTAGTGATTTTTTCAATTTCACGGTCATTTAGCTCTCTAAACAATTAGGTAAATGACCGAAAAACAACAAATGATGTCAGAACATGTTGGAAATTGATGACGTCGCTTTAAATGCTGCATACTGAACACAAAAGAAGTCCGGAGTTCAAATAAGTTTAAAAAACATTGAAGTGGCCATGTAACAGAGGTGCAATGCTAGTTAATTTGCTTCAAGCCATTCGGAATACTGTAGACTGCACTGCACATAGCTCAGTGCAATCTATGTTATTCCGCAAGGTTTGAAGCTAATCAACATGTAGATGAGCATTGCAACTCTTCGTCATTGTCTGTGCACTCACGACTTATAAACCGCTCATACTGCCTCTCTCTTGGCGAGGTGGGACTAAAAACAACTTGCCATAACCTCACCAATTTCCTCTTGAAGCTTGTCCTTGCCTTTTTGCTTGTAGTCTTGTGGTGGAAGATCATCTTGAGCTTGTGTCCCCTTGAAGGAAGTAGGATACTTCTCTTGTTGAGGAACAAACTTTGTCTTGGGGTATTGATCTTCTTCCCACTCAACTCCATTGGCATTGAACTTTCGTTCAAAACCAACACCTTGATTCTTCCGGTGCCTTCCTTGCTTGCGCACAATTTCCTCGAATTGCTTACTCCCGTCAAGGCTTTTGTACACTCCTTTTTCTATAATTCCCTTCAATAAGCTATTTTCTTGCTCAAGTGTAACTTGGCTAAGAGAATCATTAGTGGAATCAAGAGAACTACTAGAAGCAACAATGTTAGATCTTATGTCACAAAAAAGAAGTTGTATCAAAGCTTTTATGTCGGATCTAGAACAAACCAATCGGTATCGCCATCATACAGCCCTACCGTGGCTCGTGATGCATATATATGCATATCAAATGCACGGTTGGGCGTATGATGGCGAATCCGAATGATTTGTATTCAGTCGATGAACTGGTAGATGTATGTAGTCGATGAACTGGTAGATGTATGTAGTCGATGAATTGAAAGACTTATGCAGGGAAGGCGAGAGATGGGCTATATATAGGGTCGTCTGGCTCACAAAGTGATTGTGGTAGTTTCGATCCAACGACTCACATGAGCTAGGAAGAAACACACCCTTGATCCAACGACTCGCAAGAGCTAGAAAGAAACACACGATCCGTGTGATTCTTCCTGATTGGTGGGATGCACATTAGTATCGGTCCGTGCCACGAACCTGTGCTAAAGATTGGCAACGAACCGGTACTAATGGTAGCAGCCCGCCTAGCCGTTGGAATCGGCACTAAGGGTCACATTCGTGCTGGCTCAAATTCAAACCGGCACTATAATGTGCTTCACATTTGACCGTTTTTCTACTAGTCAATAGAGTTTGCCAAACTTGAGTTTCCCAAGTCACTTACACAAAAAGCTATGATTCATGGTTGTCAAATCCATAATTTCCAAACCACAACAACCTTGAGGCATAACAAGTTTTAAATGCTGCATACTGAACACAAAAGAAGTCCGGAGTTTAAATAAGTTATTAAAAATAAAAAAGAGGTGCAATGCTGGTTAATTTGCTTCAAGCCATTCGGAATAGTGTAGATTGCACTAAGCCACTGCACATAGCTCAGTGCAATCTATGCTATTCTGCAAGGCTTGAAGCTAATCAACATGTAGGTGAGTATTACAACTCTTCGTCATTGTCTGTGCAGTCACGGCTTATAAACCGCTCATACTGCCTCTCTCTTGGCGAGGTGGGACTAAAAACAGTCTGCCATAACCTCATTAGTACCGGTTCGTGGTACGAACCGGCACTAAATGGTGATGGTGGGGCCATAGCCTGACCGCAGGATGACACAACCTCTTTAGTACCGGTTCGTGGCATGAACCGGTACTAAAGGTTCGCCACGAACCGGTACTATTGATCGCCGCCACGAACCGGCACTAATGTGTACATTAGTGCCGGCTCAAATACAAACCGGCACTAATGTGCTTCACGTTTGACCCTTTTTCTACTAGTGATATAAAACACAACGGGATATCATCCGGCACCATCACAACAATATATGCATAAGCATCATCACACACAAGTCTCTAAATGATCATCATCACAACCAACATAAGCATAAGCATATAGAGAAGCACACAAGTCATCTAAATGATCATCACCACACACAAGTCATCTCAAGCATCATCACCACACACAAGGATCATCGAGCACCGCGGAGGTCGTCACCGCCAAGACCGCCGAAGCCCAGGTCGTCACTGCTAGCGGCAGCGCTACCGCCAAGACCGCCTCCGCCTCCACCTCCGCCTCCGCCTCCGTGGATCGGAGTGGTCGGGCTCCGTGTCTCCGGAGTGCTGCGAAGACCACCGCCAACGGTAGATCCACCTGTTCCCTGGATGTTGAAAAGACATATGCACGGGATATATGACTGTGTTGAAAGGCATGACATGCTTTGGGTGAATAGATTAGGGATGAACTAACCGGCGAGGCGCCAGCGTTCTGTGCCACAAACTCCTCAAAGCTCAGCAGCACTGGTTGTGCTGGAGGGCATTGTGCTGGAGGGAACTGAGGACACCTGCCGGCCGCCATTTCCTGAAAAGCATGCTGCATCTGGCTATCCCTCTGCACTTGGTGTTCATAAAGCCTCTGATGCCACGCCATGGTCTCCTGGCGTGTGTACTCCAGGTAGGCCTACGGTATAACATGATGGAACTCATAAAACTACTAAATGCGGAAAATAAAGTGAGCAATGAAGATAAGAGGGAAAATACTTACAGATTGTTGCTCCTGAAAGAGGGACTGTGCACTGGTCACTGGCTGGCTCGTGCGCTGGCTCAGGCTCGGGTCGATCCGACGAAGCTGTGTGTAGGAGATACTAGGAGTGATCACAGCATCGAGAACCGCCTCCCGACCGTGCTCCTTGGGCCCCATCCTCACCACCGCCATGTCGTCCAGAGGCGCCGCAATGGGGTTAGGTGTGTCAGGATGTAACTTTAGATACGCTTCGGAGTAGGCCTTCTTCCTCCCTGCGGTCTTCTTGCCGTAGTACTTGGGCTCGCCGGGCTTGGGGTCCTTCCGCGTATGGGCGATCTCCCACGCCTGCATGTGTGAGAGCGGCCGCTTCAGTTTCTTCTCCCGCACCACCAAACAGAGGTTAGTCATACATAAGAAAGTGATGGTAAATAGAAGAAGAAGAATGTTTAATGGGGTTAGTCATACATTAACTGCCTTGTGGAGATAGTAGTTTCGGTTTCCCTGAGCATGTACTCCCTTCGTCCCTCGGTTAGCCTTATTTTTGGTTCTCATAGCCGCCCAGGCTCCATCCTCATCACACCAAAGATCCACCAATGCCGCCCACGACTCGTCTTTTCCATAACACCAATTTGGACACACCTACATGCCATTATGCTTTTATTATGTAGGTGTGTCCAAATTGGTGTTATGGAAGCATAAAGCATAAAGCATAAGGTACCACAAGGTAATGAAAGCATAATGAAAAATCTTTTATACTTACCGCCAAGAACTCGGGCCTCTCCAAGGTAATGCCCATCCTCCGCGCTTCTTCCTTGGTCATCTTCACACCAAGAATGTCGTGGTAGTATGTGGAGATGGCCACATAGCGCACCTCGTACTGCATCTGGCGGGCCTTCTTCTTGCATTGGCGCAGCACGATCTGGTCCGCTCTAGCCCTGTGCTCCGGAAGAACTCGATAGAATTTCTACAATCATGCATGAAACAAGAATGGAAGAAGCCATGAGTTAAATCATTCATGAAACTAGAATGGACTTGTGCTTCTGAAGAGAACTCACCCAGAAAGTAGTGATCACGGCCTTGGCATGGGTCTCATGGTCCGCGTGGCGGACCGCTTCCCAGTGGTCCCAGCTCGTGGCCAAAATCCGACAATCCGGCTGCCTGATTGGATCCGGATAGTACAACCCCGGCCAATATAACTTCAGCAAGACGGTGATGAGGCCGTTGGGAATACGGACCCCTTTAGAATATATCCAGTTGCTGCAAAAGAATGAACTATTAGCATGTGACAAGCAAAATAAATAACAACCGGAATAAGCATGTGACAAGCAAAATAATGAACCACTTACTCTTTTCCCGTGGGCTCAATGAGCCACTTCTGCTCCTCAGTAGCAGGAACCTGCTTTGGTAGCTTTGTGTTGCCACGCAGCCACCCCTTGTTGTCAACCCCCTTCCCGTCACCACCATCATCCCTGCCACCACCCTCCTCCTCGCCTGCCTCCCCCTCCCCAACCTCCTCCCCAACCTCCTCCTCCTCCTCCACCACCTCCTCCTCCACCTCCTCCTCCTCCTCCTCCCTAGAGTGTACCTCACTAGAGGAGGGTACCTCACTAGAGGAGGGCCTCGAAGACAACACCCCTAAGTCGGTGAGGGTGCGCTCTTTCTGGCCGCGACCCCCTGTAGTGGCTCTCCCCCCAACACCTCGTCCTCTAGAGGCTCTCCTCCCACCCCCTCCTCCTCTAGGGGCACCTCTCCCTCGACCTCCATGTGAGGAGTCATCGTCAAGTAGCCGAGGGGGAGGATTACGTGCTCGACCACTCCGACTAGGCAGGCCGACGACCTTGCGTAGGAAACCCACGCCGTCGGCCTGCCCCTTGCCCATGTTCCACGGACCTGCATTGAAAAGAGAAAAAGCAATTAGTAAATTAATGAAATGAAGGAAAAGGCATGATAATAAACACATTAATAAAAATGCATAACGTACATCTGCTAGAACCCATATGAATCATCACTGTTGTAACCTCTTTCTTGGTCCGTCTCATCATCACTATCAATCATATCATCTTCGTTGTCCGACGGAGGTGGAGGCTCTTCCTCATCGTCAGCGTCTTCGTTTAACTTTTCTAGCATAAGTATGTCATTTTCATTGACAATGGTCTCACCATCATTCCGTGCATCGTCGACGTTTGGGTCCACATCATCATCACCCAATGGTCTAGCGTCATCGTTTCTAACCGCATCATCATCATCATCATCAGGTTGCCCTTGATAGAACACTCCCTCGTATGTCATGAGGTTAATGTTGTAGTAATCGTCTTCATTCGGGTCTGGTAACTTACCATGTGGCGACACCTTCAACACAACTTCCCAACCTTTTAGATACACTTTCTGGCATGGGTAAGGCAGATAATATACTTGTGTAGCTTGGGTAGCCGCAATGAAGAGATCGGCTCCGGCATAGACGGTTGATGGTTTAACTTCGACCAAACCAATGGAAGGCGTATGTTTTACCCCCTCCCGCGGATCGAACCATCGGCATTTGAACACAGGCATACTTAGGGTCTCACGCCCCTGGCGGAATTTAACCTCGTATATATTTTGTACCCTTCCATAGTAGTCTACTGAATTTTGACCGGGGGTGTACACTGCAGTATTTATAGTTTTGGGATCGGGGCGGCCGTTTTGGTGCTCCTCTGTATGGAAGCGATACCCATTCACATCATACTTTTTACATGTCACAACACTTCCAGACTTGTGAGAGGCCGCCTATGCAAGATTTGGCGGCATGCTAGCCCCCGGAGGCCGCCGGCCACAGCCGTAGACGCGCAAAGGGCAATCCACGTAGAGGGAATTTTTCGGATACTTCTCCATCACCAAAAATTATGAAAAAATACCATCGTCCCTATAGCACATGTGCCCACGTCGTGCAAAAAAACTCATGATTTTATCGCGCTCCGAGTATTAATAATGACGCCGCATCGTTACCGCAGAACGTCTACTACCGTGTCATCACCGTCCGTGAGGGGGGACCACGCCCCGGAGACGCATCCCGCCTCTTCGGACATGCCCCCACACCACCCCGCATGTACGAGGGCCCGGTGCGACGCTCCGGTGGCATTGCTACCCCCAGTGCCCCCGTCCCACCTAACCCTGTAGCGTTTGACCACAAGATCTAGCCCTTTGACTTTGCACGGACGGGCTTTGACCAGTGGACCTCCCCACCCGGTTGTGTTAGGTCAGCCCATAGGAACACTTTGGAGCAACATCCGTGCCAGACCCACAGCAAGATCCCCTCCGTGTAGACCCGACGCGTCCGTTTCCCCCCTCCAAGTGCCGGCGGTGGTGCCGTCCGTGAGGGGGGGGCACACCCCGGACACGCGTGCCGGGCGTTTGCAACCGCCACAACACTTCCAGACTTGTGAGAGGCCGCCTACGCAAGATTTGGCGGCATGCTAGCCCCCGGAGGCCGCCGGCCACAGCCGTAGACGCGCGAAGGGAAATCCGCGTAGATGGAATTTTTCGGATACTTCTCCATCACCAAAAATTATGAAAAAATACCATCGTTCCTATAGCACATGTGCCCACGTCGTGCAAAAAAAACTCATGATTTTATCGCGCTCCGAGTATTTAGTAATATTGACGCCGCATCATTACCGCAGAACGTCTACTACCGTGTCATCGCCATCCGTGAGGGGGGGGCACGCCCCGGAGACGCATCCCGCCTCTTCGAACATGCCACCACACCACCCCGCATGTATGAGGGCCCGGTGCGACACTCCGGTGGCATTGCTACCCCCAGTGCCCCCGTCCCGCCTAACCCTGTAGCGTTTGACCACGGGATCTAGCCCTTTGACTTTGCACAGACGGGCTTTGACCAGTGGACCTCCCCACCCGGTTGTGTTAGGTCAGCCCATAGGAACACTTTCGAGCAACATCCGGGCCAGACCCACAGCAAGATCCCCTCCGTGTAGACCTGACACATCCGTTTCCCCCCTCCAGGTGCCGGCGACGGCGCCGTCCGTGAGGGGGGGCACACCCCGGACATGCGTGCCGGGCGTTTGCAACCGCCACAACACTCCAGACTTGTGAGAGGCTGCCTATGCAAGATTTGGCGGCAAGTTAGCCCCGGAGGCCGCCGGCCACAGCAGTAGACGCGCGAAGGGCAATCCGCGTAGAGAGAATTTTTCGGATACTTCTCCATCACCAAAAATTATGAAAAAATACCATCGTTCCTATGGCACATGTGCCCACGTCGTGCAAAAAACTCATGGTTTTATCGCGCTCGGAGTATTTAGTAATATTGACGCCGCATCGTTACCGCAGAATGTCTACTACCATGTCATCGCCGTCCGTGAGGGGGGGGGCATGCCCCGGAGACGCGTCCCGCCTCTTCGGACATGCCACCACACCACCCTGCATGTATGAGGGCCTGGTGCGACGCTCCGGTGGCATTGCTACCCCCCCCCCCCCCCTAGTGCCCCCGTCCCGCCTAACCCTATAGCGTTTGACCACGGGATCTAGCCCTTTGAGTTTGCACGGACGGGCTTTGACCAGTGGACCTTCCCACCCGGTTCTGTTAGGTCAGCCATAGGAACACTTTGGAGCAACATCCAGGCCAGACCCACAGCAAGATCCCCTCCGTGTAGACCCGTCGCGTCCGTTTCCCCCCTCCAGGTGCCGGCGGCGGCGCCGTCCGTGAGGGGGGGCACAACCCGGACACGCGTGCCGGGCGTTTGCAACCGCCACAACACTTCCAAACTTGTGAGAGGCCGCCTACGCAAGATTTGGCGGCATGCTAGCCCCCGGAGGCCGCCGGCCAAAGCCGTAGACGCGCGAAGGGCAATCCGCGTAGAGGGAATTTTTCGGATACTTCTCCATCACCAAAAATTATGAAAAAATACCATCGTCCCTATAGCACATGTGCCCACGTCGTGCAAAAAAAACTCATGATTTTATCGCGCTCCGAGTATTTAGTCATATTGACGCCGCATCGTTACCGCAGAACATCTACTACCGTGTCATCACCGTCCATGAGGGGGGGCCACGCCCCGGAGACGCATCCCGCCTCTTCGGACATGCCACCACACCACCCCGCATGTATGAGGGCCCGGTGCGACGCTCCGGTGGCATTGCTACCCCCAATGCTCCCGTCCCGCCTAACCCTGTAGCGTTTGACCACGGGATCTAGCCCTTTGACTTTGCACGGACGGGCTTTGACCAGTGGACCTCCCCACCCGGTTGTGTTAGGTCAGCCCATAGGAACACTTTGGAGCAACGTCCGTGCCAGACCCACAGCAAGAGCCCCTCCGTGTAGACCCGACGCGTCCGTTTCCCCCCTCCAAGTGCCGGCGGCGGCGCCGTCCGTGAGGGGGGCACACCCCGGACACACGTGCCGAGCGTTTGCAACCGCCACAACACTTCCAGACTTGTGAGAGGCCGCCTACGCAAGATTTGGCGGCATGCTAACCCCCGGAGGCCGCCGGCCACAGCCGTAGACGCACGAAGCGCAATCCGCGTAGATGGAATTTTTCGGATACTTCTCCATCACCAAAAATTATGAAAAAATACCATCGTTCCTATAGCACATATGCCCACGTCATGCAAAAAACTCATGATTTTATAACGCTCCGAGTATTTAGTAATATTGACGCCGCATCATTACCGCAGAATGTCTACTACCGTGTCATCGCCGTCCGTGAGGGGGGGCCATGCCCCGGAGACGCGTCCCGCCTCTTCGGACAAGCCACCACACCACCCTGCATGTATGAGGGCCCGGAGCGACGCTCCGGTGGCATTGCTACCCCCCCCCCCCCCCCGCCCAGTGCCCCCGTCCCGCCTAACCCTATAGCGT
The DNA here is from genome assembly GCA_034509565.1 of Triticum monococcum. Lineage (NCBI taxonomy): Eukaryota > Viridiplantae > Streptophyta > Magnoliopsida > Poales > Poaceae > Triticum > Triticum monococcum. The sequence goes on along the minus strand of CM067843.1, from coordinate 56,060,972 downwards.
TTGACCACAGGATCTAGCCCTTTGAGTTTGCACGGACGGGCTTTGACCAGTGGACCTCCCCACCCGGTGGTGTTAGGTCAGCCCATAGGAACATTTTGGAGCAACATCGGGGCCAGACCCACAGCAAGATCCCCTCCGTGTAGACCCGTCGCGTCCGTTTCCCTCCTCCGGGTGCCGGCGGTGGCGTCGTCCGTGAGGGGGGGCACACCCCGGACACGCGTGCCGGGCGTTTGCAACCGCCACAACACTTCCAGACTTATGAGAGGCCGCCTACGCAAGATTTGGCGGCATGCTAGCCCCCGGAGGCCGCCGGCCAAAGCCGTAGACGCGCGAAGGGCAATCCGCGTCGAGGGGATTTTTCGGATACTTCTCCATCACCAAAAATTATGAAAAAATACCATCGTTCCTATAGCACATGTGCCCACGTCGTGCAAAAAACTCATGATTTTATCGCGCTCCATGTATTTAGTAATATTGACGCCGCATCGTTACCGCAGAACGTCTACTACTGTGTCATCACCGTCCTTGAGGGGGGGGGCACGCCCCGGAGACGCATCCCGCCTCTTCGGACAAGCCACCACACCACCCCACATGTATGAGGGCCCGATGCGACTCTCCGGTGGCATTGCTACCCCTAGTGCCCCCGTCCCGCCTAACCCTGTAGCGTTTGACCACGGGATCTAGCCCTTTGACTTTGCACGAACGGGCTTTGACCAGTGGACCTCCCCACCCGGTTGTGTTAGGTCAGCCCATAGGAACACTTTGGAGCAACATCCGTGCCAGACCCACAACAAGATCCCCTCCGTGTAGACCCGACACGTCCGTTTCCCCCCTCCAAGTGCCGGCGGCGGCGCCGTCCGTGAGGGGGGGCACACCCCGGACACGCGTGCCGGGCGTTTGCAACCGCCACAACACTTCCAGACTTGTGAGAGGCCGCCTACGCAAGATTTGGCGGCATGCTAGCCCCCGGAGGCCGCCGGCCACAGCCGTAGACGCGCGAAGGGCAATCCGCGTAGATGGAATTTTACGGATACTTATCCATCACCAAAAATTATGAAAAAATACCATCGTTCCTATAGCACATGTGCCCACGTCGTGCAAAAAAGCTCATGATTTTATCGCGCTCCGAGTATTTAGTAATATTGACGCCGCATCGTTACCGCAGAACGTCTACTACCGTGTCATCGCCGTCCGTGAGGGGGGGCACGCCCCGGAGACGCGTCCCGCCTCTTCGAACATGCCACCACACCACCCCGCATGTATGAGGGCCCGGTGCGACACTCCGGTGGCATTGCTACCCCCAGTGCCCCCGTCCAGCCTAACCCTGTAGCGTTTGACCACGGGATCTAGCCCTTTGACTTTGCACGGACGGGCTTTGACCAGTGGACCTCCCCACCCGGTTGTGTTAGGTCAGCCCATAGGAACACTTTGGAGCAACATCTGAGCCAGACCCACAGCAAGATCCCCTCCGTGTAGACCCGACGCGTCCGTTTCCCCCCTCTAGGTGCCGGCGGCGGCGCCGTCCGTGAGGGGGGGCACACCCCGGACACGCGTGCTGGGCGTTTGCAACCGCCACAACACTCCAGACTTGTGAGAGGCCGCCTACGCAAGATTTGGCGGCAAGCTAGCCCCCGGAGGCCGCCGGCCACAGCCGTAGACGCGCGAAGGGCAATCCGCGTAGAGAGAATTTTTCGGATACTCTCCATCACCAAAAATTATTCAAAATACCATCGTTCCTATAGCACATCTACCCACGTCGTGCAAAAAAACTCATGATTTTATCGCGCTCCGAGTATTTAGTAATATTGACGTCGCATCGTTACCGCAGAATGTCTACTACCGTGTCATCGCCGTCCGTGAGGGGGGGCATGCCCCGGAGACGCGTCCCGCCTCTTCGGACATGCCACCACACCACCCTGCATGTATGAGGGCCCGGTGCGATGCTCCGGTGGCATTGCTACCCCCCCCCCCCCCCCAGTGCCCCCGTCCCGCCTAGCCCTATAGCGTTTGACCATGGGATCTAGCCCTTTGAGTTTGCACAGACGGGCTTTGACCAGTGGACCTCCCCACCCGGTTGTGTTAGGTCAGCCCATAGGAACACTTTGGAGCAACATCCGGGCCAGACCCACAGCAAGATCCCCTCCGTGTAGACCCGACGCGTCCGTTTCCCCCCTCCAGGTGCCGGCGGCAGCGCCGTCCGTGAGGCGGGGCACAACCCGGACACGCGTGCCAGGCGTTTGCAACCGCCACAACACTTTCAGACTTGTGAGAGGCCGCCTACGCAAGATTTGGCAGCATGCTAGCCCCCGGAGGCCGCCGGCCACAGCCGTAGACGCGCGAAGGGCAATCCGCGTAGAGGGAATTTTTCGGATACTTCTCCATCACCAAAAATTATGAAAAAATACCATCGTTCCTATAGCACATGTGCCCACCTCGTGCAAAAAACTCATGATTTTATCGCGCTCCGAGTATTTAGTAATATTGACGCCGCATCGTTACCGCAGAACGTCTACTACCGTGTCATCACCGTCCGTGAGGGGGGCCACGCCCCGGAGACGCATCCCGCCTCTTCGGACATGCCACCACACCACCCCGCATGTATGAGGACCCGGTGCGACGCTCCGGTGGCATTGCTACCCCCAGTGCCCCCGTCCCGCCTAACCCTGTAGCGTTTGACCACGGGATCTAGCCCTTTGACTTTGCACGAACGGGCTTTGACCAGTGGACCTCCCCACCCGGTTGTGTTAGGTCAGCCCATAGGAACACTTTGGAGAAAATCCGTGCCAGACCCACAGCAAGATCCCCTCCGTGTAGACCCGACGCGTTCGTTTCCCCCCTCCAAGTGCCGGCGACGGCGCCGTCCGTGAGGGGGGGCACACCCCGGACACGTGTGCCGGGCGTTTGCAACCGCCACAACACTTCCAGACTTGTGAGAGGCCGCCTACGCAAGATTTGGCAGCATGCTAGCCCCCGGAGGCCGCCGGCCACAGCCGTAGACGCGCGAAGGGCAATCCGCGTAGATGGAATTTTTCGGATACTTCTCCAACACCAAAAATTATGAAAAAATACCATCGTTCCTATAGCACATGTGCCCACGTCGTGCAAAAAAACTCCTGATTTTATCGCGCTCCGAGTATTTAGTAATATTGACGCCGCATCGTTACCGCAGAACGTCTACTACCGTGTCATCGCAGTCCGTGAGGGGGGGGCACGCCCCGGAGACGCGTCCCGCCTCTTCGAACATGCCACCACACCACCCCGCATGTATGAGGGCCCGGTGCGACACTCCGGTGGCATTGCTACCCCCAGTGCCCCCGTCCCGCCTAAGCCTGTAGCGTTTGACCACGGGATCTAGCCCTTTGACTTTGCACGGACGGGCTTTGACCAGTGGACCTCCCCACCCGGTTGTGTTAGGTCAGCCCATAGGAACACTTTGGAGCAACATCTGGGCCAGACCCACAGCAAGATCCCCTCCGTGTAGACTCGACGCGTCCGTTTCCCCCCTCGAGGTGCCGGCGGCGGCGCCGTCCGTGAGGGGGGGCACAACCCGGACACGCGTGCCGGGCGTTTGCAACCGCCACAACACTTCCAGACTTGTGAGAGTCCGCCTATACAAGATTTGTCGGCATGCTAGCCCCCGGAGGCCGCCGGCCACAGCCGTAGACGCGCGAAGGGCAATCCGCGTAGAGGGAATTTTCGGATACTTCTCCATCACCAAAAATTATGAAAAAATACCATCGTTCCTATAGCACATGTGCCCACGTCGTGCAAAAAACTCATGATTTTATCGTGCTCCGAGTATTTAGTAATATTGACGCCGCATCGTTACCGCAGAACGTCTACTACCGTGTCATCGCCGTCCGTGAGGGGGGGCACGCCCCGGAGACGCGTCCCGCCTCTTCGGACATGCCACCACACCACCCCGCATGTATGAGGGCCCGGTGCGACGCTCCGGTGGCATTGCTACCCCCCCCGCCCCCCCCCCCCCCAGTGCCCCCGTCCCGCCTAACCCTGTAGCGTTTGACCATGGGATCTAGCCCTTTGACTTTCCACGGACGGGCTTTGACCAGTGGACCTCCCCGCCCGGTTGTGTTAGCTCAGCCCATAGGAACACTTTGGAGCAACATCCGTGCCACACCCACAGCAAGATCCCCTCCGTGTAGACCCGACGCGTCCGTTTCCCCCCTCCAGGTGCCGGCGGCGGCGCCGTCCGTGAGGGGGGCACACCCCGGACACACGTGCCGGGCGTTTGCAACCGCCACAACACTTCCAGACTTGTGAGAGGCCGCCTACGCAAGATTTGGCGGCATGCTAGCCCCCGGAGGCCGCCGGCCACAGCCGTAGACGCGCGAAGGGCAATCTGCGTAGAGGGAATTTTTCGGATACTTCTCCATCACCAAAAATTATGAAAAAATACCATCGTTCCTATAGCACATGTGCCCACGTCGTGCAAAAAAACTCATGATTTTATCGCGCTCCGAGTATTTAGTCATATTGACGCCGCATCGTTACCGCAGAACGTCTACTACCGTGTCATCACCGTCCATGAGGGGGGGGCCATGCCCCGGAGACGCATCCCGCCTCTTCGGACATGCCACCACACCACCCCGCATGTATGAGGGCCCGGTGCGACGCTTCGGTGGCATTGCTACCCCCAGTGCCCCCGTCCCGCCCAACCCTGTAGCGTTTGACCACGGGATCTAGCCCTTTGACTTTGCACGGACGGGCTTTGACCAGTGGACCTCCCCACCCGGTTGTGTTAGGTCATCCCATAGGAACACTTTGGAGCAACATCCGTGCCAGACCCACAGCAAGAGCCCCTCCGTGTAGACCCGACGCGTCCGTTTCCCCCCTCCAAGTGCCGGCGGCGGCGCCGTCCGTGAGGGGGGGCACACCTCGGACACGCGTGCCGAGCGTTTGCAACCGCCACAACACTTCTAGACTTGTGAGAGGCCGCCTACGCAAGATTTGGCGGCATGCTAGCCCCCGGAGGCCGCCGGCCACAGCCGTAGACGCACGAAGGGCAATCCGCGTAGATGGAATTTTTCGGATACTTCTCCATCACCAAAAATTATGAAAAAATACCATCGTTCCTATAGCACATGTGCCCACGTCGTGCAAAAACTCATGATTTTATCGCGCTCCGAGTATTTAGTAATATTGACGCCGCATCGTTACCGCCGAATGTCTACTACCGTGTCATCGCCGTCCGTGAGGGGGGGCCATGCCCCGGAGACGCGTCCCGCCTCTTCGGACAAGCCACCACACCACCCTGCATGTATGAGGGCCCGGAGCGATGCTCCAGTGGCATTGCTACCCCCCCCCCCCCCAGTGCCCCCGTCCCGCCTAACCCTATAGCGTTTGACCACAGGATCTAGCCCTTTGAGTTTGCACGGACGGGCTTTGACCAGTGGACCTCCCCACCCGGTTGTGTTAGGTCAACCCATAGGAACACTTTGGAGCAACATCCGGGCCAGACTCACAGCAAGATCCCCCCCGTGTAGACCCGTCGCGTCCGTTTCCCCCCTCCAGGTGCCGGCGGTGGCGCCGTCCGTGAGGGGGGCACAACCCGGACACGCGTGCCGGGCGTTTGCAACCACCACAACACTTCCAGACTTGTGAGAGGCCGCCTACGCAAGATTTGGCGGCAGGCTAGCCCCCGGAGGCCGCCGGCCAAAGCCGTAGACGCGCGATGGGCAATCCGCGTCGAGTGAATTTTTGGATACTTCTCCATCACCAAAAATTATGAAAAAATACCATCGTTCCTATAGCACATGTGCCCACATCGTGCAAAAAACTCATGATTTTATCACGCTCCGAGTATTTAGTAATATTGACGCCGCATCGTTACCGCAGAACGTCTACTACTGTGTCATCACCGTCCGTGAGGGGGGGGGGCCACGCCCCGGAGACGCATCCCGCCTCTTCGGACAAGCCACCACACCACCCCGCATGTATGAGGGCCCGGTGCGACGCTCCGGTGGCATTGCTACCCCTAGTGCCCCCGTCCCGCCTAACCTTGTAGCGTTTGACCACGGGATCTAGCCCTTTGACTTTGCACGGACGGGCTTTGACTAGTGGACCTCCCCACCCGGTTGTGTTAGGTCAGCCCATAGGAACACTTTGGAGCAACATCCGTGCCAGACCCACAACAAGATCCCCTCCGTGTAGACCCGACACGTCCGTTTCCCCCCTCCAAGTGCAGGCGGCGGCGCCGTCCGTGAGGGGGGGCACACCCCGGACACGTGTGCCGGGCGTTTGCAACCCCCACAACACTTCCAGACTTGTGAGAGGCCGCCTACGCAAGATTTGGCGGCAAGTTAGCCCCCGGAGGCCGCCGGCCACAGCCGTAGACGCGCGAAGGGCAATCCGCGTAGAGAGAATTTTTCGGATAGTCTCCATCACCAAAAATTATGAAAAAATACCATCGTTCCTATAGCACATGTGCCCAAGTCGTGCAAAAAAACTCATGATTTTATCGCGCTCCGAGTATTTAGTAATATTGACGTCGCATCGTTACCGCAGAATGTCTACTACCGTGTCATCGCCGTTCGTGAGGGGGGGCATGCCCCGGAGACGCGTCCCGCCTCTTCGGACATGCCACCACACCACCCTGCATGTATGAGGGCCCGGTGCGACGCTCCGGTGGCATTGCTACCCCCCCCCCCCAGTGCCCCCGTCCCGCCTAACCCTATAGCGTTTGACCATGGGATCTAGCCCTTTGAGTTTGCACAGACGGGCTTTGACTAGTGGACCTCCCCACCCGGTTGTGTTAGGTCAGCCCATAGGAACACTTTGGAGCAACATCCGGGCCAGACCCACAGCAAGATCCCTTCCGTGTAGACCCGACGCGTCCGTTTCCCCCCTCCAGGTGCCGGCGGCAGCGCCGTCCGTGAGGCGGGGCACAACCCGGACACGCGTGCCAGGCGTTTGCAACCGCCACAACACTATCAGACTTGTGTGAGGCCGCCTACGCAAGATTTGGCAGCATGCTAGCCCCCGGAGGCCGCCGGCCACAGCCGTAGACGCGCGAAGGGCAATCCCCGTAGAGGGAATTTTTGGATACTTCTCCATCACCAAAAATTATGAAAAAATACCATCGTTCCTATAGCACATGTGCCCACGTCGTGCAAAAAACTCATGATTTTATCGCGCTCCGAGTATTTAGTAATATTGACGCCGCATCGTTACCGCAGAACCTCTACTACCGTGTCATCACCGTCCGTGAGGGGGGGCCATGCCCCGGAGACGCATCCCGCCTCTTCGGACATGCCACCACACCACCGCGCATGTATGAGGTCCCGGTGCGACGCTCCGGTGGCATTGCTACCCCCAGTGCCCCCGTCCCGCCTAACCCTGTAGCGTTTGACCACGGGATCTAGCCCTTTGACTTTGCACAGACGGGCTTTGACCAGTGGACCTCCCCACCCGGTTGTGTTAGGTCAGCCCATAGGAACACTTTGGAGAACATCCGTGCCAGACCCATAGCAAGATCCCCTCCGTGTAGACCCGACGCGTTCGTTTCCCCCCTCCAAGTGCCGGCGACGGCGCCGTCCGTGAGGGGGGGCACACCCCGGACACGCGTGCCGGGCGTTTGCAACCGCCACAACACTTCCAGACTTGTGAGAGGCCGCCTACGCAAGATTTGGCAGCATGCTAGCCCCCATAGGCCGCCGGCCACAGCCGTAGACGCGCGAAGGGCAATCCGCGTAGATGGAATTTTTCGGATACTTCTCCATCACCAAAAATTATGAAAAAATATCATCGTTCCTATAGCACATGTGCCCACGTCGTGCAAAAAAACTCATGATTTTATCGCGCTCCGAGTATTTAGTAATATTGACGCCGCATCGTTACCGCAGAACGTCTACTACCGTGTCATCGCCGTCCGTGAGGGGGGGCACGCCCCGGAGACGCGTCCCGCCTCTTCGGACATGCCACCAAACCACCCCGCATGTATGAGGGCCCGGTGCGATGCTCCGGTGGCATTGCTAGCCCCCCCCCCCCCCCCCAGTGCCCCCGTCCCGCCTAACCCTGTAGCGTTTGACCACGGGATCTAGCCCTTTGACTTTGCACGGACGGGCTTTGAACAGTGGACCTCCCCGCCCGGTTGTGTTAGCTCAGCCCATAGGAACACTTTGGAGCAACATCCGTGCCACACCCACAGCAAGATCCCCTCCGTGTAGACCCGACGCGTCCGTTTCCCCCCTCCAGGTGCCGGCGGCGGCACCGTCCGTGAGGGGGGCACACCCCGGACACACGTGCCGGGCGTTTGCAACTGCCACAACACTTCCAGACTTGTGAGAGGCCGCCTATGCAAGATTTGGCGGCATGCTAGCCCCCGGAGGCCACCGGCCACAGCCGTAGACAAGCGAAGGGCAATCTGCGTAGAGGGAATTTTTCGGATACTTCTCCATCACCAAAAATTATGAAAAAATACCATCGTTCCTATAGCACATGTGCCCACGTCGTGCAAAAAAACTCATGATTTTATCGCGCTTCGAGTATTTTGTAATATTGACGCCGCATCGTTACCGCAGAACGTCTACTACCGTGTCATCGCCGTCCGTGAGGGGGGGCATGCCCCGGAGACGCGTCCCGCCTCTTCGGACATGCCACCACACCACCCCGCATGTATGAGGGCCCGGTGCGATGCTCCGGTAGCATTGCTACCCCAGTGCCCCCGTCCCGCCTAACCCTGTAGCGTTTGACCACGGGATCTAGCCCTTTGACTTTGCACGGACGGCTTTGACCAGTGGACCTCCCCACCCGGTTGTGTTAGGTCAGCCCATAGGAACACTTTGGAGAAACATCCGGGCCAGACCCACAGCAAGATCCCCTCCGTGTAGGCCCCACGCGTCCGTTTCCCCCCTCCAGGTGCCGGCGGCGGCGCCGTCCGTGAGGGGGGCACACCCCGGACACGCATGCCGGGCGTTTGCAACCGCACAACACTTCCAGACTTGTGAGAGGCCGCCTATGCAAGATTTGGCGGCATGCTAGCCCCCGGAGGCCGCCGGCCACAGCCATAGACGCGCGAAGGGCAATCCGCGTAGAGGGAATTTTTTGGATACTTCTCCATCACCAAAAATTATGAAAAAATACCATCGTTCCTATAGCACATGTGCCCACATCGTGCAAAAAACTCATGATTTTATCGCGCTCCGAGTATGTAGTAATATTGACGCCGCATCGTTACCGAAGAACGTCTATTACCGTGTCATCGCCGTCCGTGAGGGGGGCCACGTCCCGGAGACGCGTCCCGCCTCTTAGGACATGTCACCACACCACCCCGCATGTATGAGGGCCCGGTGCGACGCTCCAGTGGCATTGCTACCCCACAGTGCCCCCGTCCCACCTAACCCTGTAGCGTTTGACCACGGGATCTAGCCCTTTGACTTTGCACGGACGGGCTTTGACCAGTGGACCCCCCCACCCGGTTGTGTTAGGTCAGCCCATAGGAACACTTTGGAGCAACATCTGAGCCAGACCCATAGCAAGATCCACTTCGTGTAGACCCGACGCGTCCGTTTCCCCCCTCCAAGTGCCGGTAGCGGCGCCGTCCGTGAGGGGGGGCACACCCCGGACACGCGTGCCGGGCGTTTGCAACCGCCACAACACTCCAGACTTGTGAGAGGCCGCCTACGCAAGATTTGGCGGCAAGTTAGCCCCCGGAGGCCGCCGGCCACAGCCGTAGACGCGCGAAGGGCAATCCGCGTAGAGAGAATTTTTCGGATACTTCTCCATCACCAAAAATTATGAAAAAATAACATCGTTCCTATAGCACATGTGCCCACGTCGTGCAAAAAAAACTCATGATTTTATCGCGCTCCGAGTATTTAGTAATATTGACGCCGCATCGTTACCGCGGAATGTCTACTACCGTGTCATCGCCGTCCGTGAGGGGGGGCATGCCCCGGACACGCGTACCGCCTCTTCGGACATGCCACCACACCACCCTGCATGTATGAGGGCCCGGTGCGACGCTCCGGTGGCATTGCTACCCCCCCCCCCCCCCAGTGCCCCCGTCCCGCCTAACCCTGTAGCGTTTGACCACGGGATCTAGCCCTTTGAGTTTGCACGGACGGGCTTTAACCAGTGGACCTCCCCACCCGGTTGTGTTAGGTCAGCCCATAGGAACACTTTGGAGCAACATCCGGGCCAGACCCACAGCAAGATCCCCTTCGTGTAAACCCGACGCGTTCGTTTCCCCCCTCCAGGTGCCGGCGGTGGCGCCGTCCGTGAGGGGGGCACACCTCGGACACGCGTGTCGGGCGTTTGCAACCGCCACAACACTTCCAGACTTGTAAGAGGCCGCCTACGCAAGATTTGGCGGCATGCTAGCCCCCGGAGGCCGCCGGCCACAGCCGTAGACGCGCGAAGGGCAATCCGCGTAGAGGGAATTTTTTGGATACTTCTCCATCACCAAAAATTATGAAAAAATACCATCGTTCCTATAGCACATGTGCCCACGTCGTGCAAAAAAACTCATGATTTTATCGCGCTCCGAGTATTTAGTAATATTGACACCGCATCGTTACCGCAGAACGTCTACTACCGTGTCATCGCCGTCCGTGAGGGGGGGCCACGCCTCGGAGACGCGTCCCGCCTCTTCGGACATGCCACCACACCACCCCGCATGTATGAGGGCCCGGTGCGACGCTCCGGTGGCATTGCTACCCCAGTGCCCCCGTCCCGCCTAACCCTATAGCGTTTGACCATGGGATCTAGCCCTTTGACTTTGCATGGACGGGCTTTAACTAGTGGACCTCCCCACCCGGTTGTGTTAGGTCAGCCCATAGGAACACTTTGGAGCAACATCCGGGCCAGACCCGCAGCAAGATCCCCTCCGTGTAGACCCGACGCGTCCGTTTCCCCCTCCAGGTGCCGGCGGCAGCGCCGTCCGTGAGGGGGGGCACACCCCGGAGCCCCAAGACGGGCGTCTACGCATGCATGAACACTTTCACATATGCATCGGGACCCGTGCGATGTTTCGGTGACATAGCTACACCCCGAATCCCCCCACCAACCAGAATTCCTTCCGTGTCGACCGTTTCCCCCCTCCGTGACACGACGATAGCGACGTTCGTAACAGGGGGCAATCGATATACCATCGGGTATATTTTTTTAATAAGGCATAATTATCTTATGCAAAAACAAAAACTAAAATAAAGTAAAAATAACAAAACAAAGTAAAAATAAAAAAATAAAGTAAAACACACGTATGCCGACGGCAAGGCCGTCGGCATATCTTTGCACACACGAAGGTTGTCCCACGGATCGATGACGTGGCGCGGCACACGTATCGATGACGTGGCAGATGGGCCTATGCCGATGGCCATGCCGTAGGCATACCTCTGCCACATATATGCCGACGGCCGCCGTTACCGCCCGTCGGCGTAGGGTCAACGTCGTCAAATGGTCAACGCTGACCTGGCAGGGGGGGGCGGGCTATGCCGACGGCCTATCCTATGCCAACGGGCCCCGTAGGCGTATCTCGGGCGGTCCTGGCGGCCTCGTCTATGCCGACAGCCCCGTCGGCATAGATGGATGTATGCCGACAGTTATTCTACGCCTACGGCCTATCATTGGTCGTCGGCATAGGTCCATAGGTGCCGACGGGGGCCGTCGGCATAGATTTGGCCGTCGGCAACCCCAGTTTTTCTGATAGTGACATGACTGACATTATTGAAGAAAATAGAGAAGTGCGGGGGTGCCCTGCGGATTTTTAATTAAAGAATAAGAAAAGCATGAGACACACATGTCAGATCCTGTGAAATGAACCAATATGGTTAAATGTCACCCGGCCCATAAGAATGAAATATGCGCCGACCCAAACATGCCATTGCGCTCCAGAAGAGCCCGTCCACGACTAACATTCTATGCCAATAAGAAATATTTACCAGCAATTTTTCTTACTAAATATGCACTTTACGCCAATTTCAGCCTCATGCGCCATTTGACGCAATAGGCCAGCAGTTTGTAGAAACGGGAGGAGATGCATGGAAAGCTGGGATATGGCCAGAGCATTGGGTTGATAAATACATAGATCCATACATCTCGTGCAAGGTTTTCTATGAAAAGTGAACAGGCTGGTGATGTGTGTGGCACGCATACGAACGTACGCCGGTAGACAAGGTGTTTTTTGTTTTTGCGGGAACCGGTAGACAAGATGACCTGGAAAGCAAATAAAAGTGAGCAACAGAAGGTTTATCTCCAGAAAGATGTTAGTGGCGTGCGTTGGTACACATATAATGCATTTATATGGGATATGAAGAGCGTGATGCTTACCAGTCGCGTGCATGCATTCGGGGATCAGCAGCGGCTGGACACGTGTCCCCTCTCCCGCTGGTAACCGTTCCAATGGCGCCATCGTTTTTTGGGAGATAGAGATTAATCATCTTGTTGCATGGCCGCGCTTGTGGTGCATGTGTCATGTGTGCATAATGCAGGAGTAACGTGCCCCTGGATGTAGCTGACACCCGCATTCACCACCTCACGCCCGACATGGTGAATTATCTTCCCAAGTATTGTTAGATTAGGCTAACTATGGAAAATTGTACCATCCATTCAGTGACCGGGGACTATGAAAACATACGTCGTTTTGCGTAAACATGCAGGAGCTTCAGTATGTGGTAATTTTTTTTCTTCTCAAAAATATAGTATGTGGTAAATACATAACGGTGAAATGTATAGTACATATAGTTGACACATGATACATCCCGATTAAACGCCATATAAATTAGAACAATAGCAGGGCTACATATGCACACGCAGCTAATAGATACATACAAATGTGGGTGTCTATTTGCTTTACCTAACAAAGCTAGGCGGCAACAGCAACAGAACATGTAGATCGGACGAGCAGGTGGGTAGCGGACCGCAAATTCATACGCTAACAAGAATGAAAACAAAACCAATTGTGCAATCTGGCATGACCATGGCCTAGAAAGGCTCGAGAGACCCGTCACCTGTCACTACCAGGGTGTAGCCCTGAAAATAGGACAAGTGAAGCACAGTTGTAAAGACGAGGAAGCTATCTCTATCCATCCATTGCCAGTAGGAACACAATTAAACAAAGGCATAAAAATGTCGATGCTTCTTTGGCAAGCGCCTTGCCAGTATACGCATTCACTCCTATTTAAGGACCTCCCCTCATATATCTAGCTCATTAAATTCGTTCCATAGTTCATACAGTGATCCTATAGAGCATCTGCCATGGCAGACCACCTTCAAGTTCAGCAGCAACAACAACAGTTGGAGCTTCCAATGGGGTTCAGGTTCCACCCTACTGATGAGGAGATCATCACCTCCTACCTTGCCCCTAAGATTCTCAACCCAGCATTCGACGCCACAGCGATCGGTGAGGTGGACCTGAACAAGAACGAGCCATGGGAACTTCCCAAGAAGGCCAAGATGGGGGAGAACGAGTGGTACTTTTACTGCCAGAAGGACCGCAAGTACCCCATCGGAATACGAACCAACCGAGCCACAAAGGCTGGCTACTGGAAGACCACGGGTAAGGACAAGGAGATCGTCAATCCACATTGCACGTCCATGCTCATCGGCATGAAGAAGACATTGGTGTTCTACAAGGGCAGAGCTCCCAGCGGGGAGAAGACCAACTGGGTCATGCACGAGTACAGGCTCGTGATCAACAAGCAGTCAACAACCGGCCTGCCCACTGCCATAGGAAATGCTGCTTCTATTAACATGTCTTCCAAGGTATTTAAACCTAGAGTATGGTAGTACGTAGTCAAACCATGAACATGGTCGTCCGTCCATACACAAGTACATACATAGCTATTAACCATAATTTATTTGCACTGATTCAGTTTATGTATGTTGGCAGGAGTATGTGGTTTGCAGGATCTTCTATAAGAACGCTGGAAGTAGGCTTTCATCCATGGTGTCACATGAGGACGTTGGGACCGGGCCGGGCAACAACGACCAGGGCAACGGTGGTGCAACACCCACCGACAAGATCTGGTCGATGAGCATGGGTACAGATGGGGCATGTTGAAGTATTGATAATCAGATGATCCAAAACAACATATATATGTGTGTGGGCATTAATTAGTCATCCATCAGAAGATCCGTCGATATATACCAACATCTATATTGGTTTGCAGCGCATTTTATTTTTAGAGAGTTTGCATGCACCACATCAGAAGATCGGTCGATATATACCAACATCTATATTGGTTGGCTCGTTTGGCTTGCCTCTCTTGTGCTAGTGTTGTGTGTATGTGTATCGGCTTGTACATGCACCACATATCGGTGTATACCTAGCTACATTTGCATTGTAAACTTCCTAGGAGTGTACACCATGCATGTTTTAATCCTATATTGAATATACTAATTTGTTAAATTATAAATGTTTGACACTTTGACTAAATGTATTATCATGAATTTGATTACATATGTTTATTTATTTGGAAACAAATACTGGGCATGCACCACTAGTGGAAAACGGGACTTTAGTCCCGGTTGGCAACGACCTATAGTCCCGGGTCACTAACCGAGACAACAAAATTGGGACTAAAAATCCCCACCCTTTAGTCCCGGTTGGCCACAACCCGGGACTAAAGTCCCTCCAAGTTGACGTGAGCGCGCGTCGGGGGCTGGAGGACCTTTAGTCCCGATTGGCAATACCAACCAGGAAGGTCCCTCGACGTGGCTGCGAGCTAGTGCTGGGGTTAGACGACCTTTAGTTCCGGTTGGTGACATCAACCGGGACTAAGGATTTTGTGTTGGGGTTTAGGGTTTTAAGTTTTATGGTTTATTTTTTTTCCATTTTTTGTTTTCCATCCAATTCTTTTTCATTTCAAACATATTTTACGCTACTATATACTGTACATGTTATGCATATAATATTATTTCTCGTACGATCATGCATATATAATATAATTTCTCGTACGACCATATATTGGTATTCTCCCCTTTCAGATATGACTCCGTAAGCAAAAATCCAGTAATTTCCTCTTGAATTGCAACTATGTGGTTCTCTGGTCAGAGCTTCTCCCGCATCTCTTCCATCTTTAAAGAAGGAGATCAATATGAATATATTAGTTTTGTAATATATATATATATATATATATATATATATATATATATATATAAACACTATTCTGATCGGGATCAGAATAATATTCTGATTACAACCTGACCTGCCCCGCTAGTAGTACGTTGAACTTCCCTGTGAACTTGGTTAAACTTCCGCCAACATTGCCCAAACGGGGCTTGCGATATACCGTTGGAAAGCTATGGACACCAATATCATGACCCAACTTAAATTTTTGGCAAAATATAAGCGGTTTAAGAGCAGTTTTGAAAACCGTTTTTTCTTCGCATAAAAAACATGAATCGTATTTTCGATTGCATTTCTAAACCATTTATCGGAATGAGGCATATAATATGGCGTTGGAAATCTGCTGCAAAACTGCTCCATCCATATGTTGAAAGTTTTTTCTAATTCCCTATGGTTAAAGAGTAATTTGAAAAAACGTAAAATTTTGTAAACCGAACAACTGAGTTCATTTTTTCGATGTCATTTCTAAACGGCTAATCCAATGGAGGCATACGATATGGTGTTGGAAAGCTTATGAAAATGCGCTACTTTTTCATCTTGAAAGTTTTTTCTAATTTTGCATGGTTTAAGAGTAATTTAGAAAATGGTCTAAGTCCTACCGAGTTCGTATTTTCCAGCTAATTTTTAACCGTGCGTCCGAATGCAGCAAATGATATGGCGTTGGAAAGCTTGAAAAAATGCGAAACGTTTTGGTATATATTTTTTCTCCCAATTCTTTACGGTTTTAAGTCAATTTCGAAAATGACGAAAAACGTATTTTCGCCATAATTTCTACAAACTTTGTCGGAATTGGGCAAATAATATACCGTTGAAAAGCTATGGAAAATGCGAAACTTTTTCATGTTGATGGTTTTCTCTGATTTCTAGCCGTTTTCAAGTAATTCCGACAACGGCGGGATCATTCGTTCTGCCTCTATCCCGAAACAGATTCTTCGAAAATGCACCGCGTGAAGAACCTAAACTTCTCGGTGCGTGTACGTGAACTTCACTCTGTTTTTCACGTGATTTTTTGCTCGTAGATCTTCATCCACTGCTCGTAGCTCTCCATCCCACTCACGGGAATTGAGCGGGTGATATACCGATGGAAAGCTGCTGTAAACACGCAACTTTCCCGTGTTGATCATTTTTTCATACTCGCGACGATTTTGAAAGTTTTTCATCTGAAATTCGTTCAGTGTAGTAGGTGAACTTCCTGCTGTTTTCACGTTGAACTTCTGTGACGTATTTTCGTTTGCAGTAGTTGAACTTTTGTGTTGTTTTCACCTCTATCACAAGAATTTTTGAACTTTCTCCGGCCAAGCACTTGAACTTCTAGCAAGAAAACTTTAGGCTTTACATTTTCATTCTTTTTTTAATACAAAATGCACATCGTGTACTACGTGAACTTCTGGCAGTTATCGATCTGAACTTCTGAGATCACGCATTCTGCCTTCATCAAAATAACAGTGTCTCCGAAAAAGCACTTCGTGAAGATATTGAACTTCTGGATCAGTTCTTTTTGAACTTCACTTTATTTTTCATGTGTTATTTTTTACCCGTAACTCCCCAACCACTTACCAGAATTGAGCAAATGATATATCAATGAAAAGTTGTTGAAAACACACAACTTTCCTGCGTTTATCATTTTTTTCATACTTGTGACGGTTCAAAATAATTTTTTCATTACACAAAAACGTGTTTTAATTGGTATACATGAAACTTTTAAACTGTACATCGGAATGTAACATATAATATATCGTTGGAAAGCTTATGAATAGGAGCATCTTTTTCATATAGACAAACGTTACAATTTTTTGTCATTTGAGAGTAGTTTTAAAAATGGAAAAAACAATGTCGTTTTTTGCCTGTTTTTTACATGTAATTGAAGGTTGGACGTCTCGCACTAGAGATCTTGAACTTCACTAGGAGGAGCACGTGAACTTCTTGCAATAAACTTTCTAAGCTTTTTATTTTCTATTCTTATATTCCTATCTCAAACGCATTTCCTATACTAGTTGAACTTCTGTCACATTTTTGTGTATACGTCGAATTACACACAATTGAAGGTTGAACGTCATTTTTTTGCCATTTTAAAACATGTAATTGGAGGTCGAACGGCTTGCAACAAATCCGATTTTTTATATACTTCGAACTTCTCTGTTATTTCAAATTGAACTTCTTAGTTTTATTCTTAGAAAAAAAAATGTTTTCAAATAAGCATCATTTTTTTTTAAATTGAACATCATACTTTTATTTTTCCTAGAAATGGAAAGAATTTGAGTTTTCCATAAACATCAAACTACTCTTATTTTAATTTGAACTTCTTTAATTTTATTCTTTACTAATGAAGAAAACCTGTGTTTTTTATAAATATTGAACTTCTCTTTTTTTATAATTTGGACTTCTTGGTTTATTTCTTTTAGCATCAAAATATCCTAGTTTTCTCATAAATATTGGACCCCCTCCACATTTTTTTCGAATTAATTTTTCTAAACTATTTTTTATTATTTTAATTTGAGCTTCCGTTGTGGAAACTTGTTGAACAAGAGGAACTTTTTGAATTTCCCGATCTGTGCACTTGAACTTCTAACAAGAAGAATTTTGGACTTCGCCTTTTTACTCTTTTTTTCTCATACAAAAGGCACACCATGGAGTACATGAACTTCCCTCTGTTGTCAATTTAAACTTCTCCATATTTCACTTTAGTAACGAAAAAATCTGAGTTTTTTATAGACATCGAACCGCTCTAACTTTTTTTGACTTCTTTGTGTGCTTTTTAGGAATGTGAAAATTGGAGTTTTGTTAGAAGCATTAAATTTCTTCATTATTTTGAATCGACCTTATTGGTCTTATTCTTTAGTAACCGAAGAAACCGAGTTTTCAAATAAATATCAAACGGCTCTGCTTTTTAAATTGAACTTCTCGGTTTTAATCTTTAGTATCTGGGAAAATCTGAGATTTTTATAAATATTATACACCTTCATTTTTTAATTAGGACAGTGTTATTCATTAGTAACGGGAAAAGTACTAGTTATGTAATAAACTTGTTTTGAACGGTATATACAAAACTTTCAAACGATTTATTTGGATATAGTAGGTGGACATTTTTATTAAACCAAATATATTCCAATTGAAAGAAGTTCTAATGTTCTTATAAACTTTTTTTGAAGTGCTCCGTTATTTTAATTTGACCTTCTTGGGGTTTTTTTAAACATGGATAATATTTTTGTGTTACATACTTTGAGCTTCTTTCCTGTTTTTTATTTGAATATTTTTGTTATCCTATTTCAATAATACAAAAATCCATGGGAGATTTTTTTACACCCATAACATTTTATTTGAACCTTTCAATTTATTAAATTTGAACTTCAAGAGTTAACATTTTTCTAGGTGACGCTTCATTTTCTTCTTTGTTATATAAACATGGAAACACTCTATTTTGTTAATTTGAACTTCTTGGTTTTACTTCTTTTTAGTAATGGGAAAAACCTACTTTAGTAATAGACATTGGACCTCTTCGTTATTTATATTTGAACTTCTTCGTTTGATTTGTTTTAGGAATGAAGAAATCCTAATTTTCTAACAAATATCTAACCACTTCATTATTGAAAATTGAACTTCTAGTGGTTTTAGAACCGGAAAACATCATTTTTTTTAATAAACATAGGACCGCTCTGTTATTTTTAATTTGAATTTTTTTTGTTTTTGTAATAAACATCGAACCGCTCCGTTAGTTTTAATTAAACTTCTATTTTTTAGAAACGGGGAAAGTACGTTTTTACAGTCATCAAACTGAATATTCTATTTGTAAACATTAAAATATTAAAATTTAAAGTTAATCTTCTTGGTTTATTTTTTAAAAATTGGGGAAAATGTATTTTAATAAACTTTGAACTACTCTATTTTTTAATTTGTACTTCTTGCTTTGTTTATAAATGTAAGATACACACGTTGTTGTTTCATTTTAATTTGATATTTTTTTTAAACCAAAATAAGATGATACTCAGTAAACCACATAGGCCAGTACACACACAATTAAGTTATCTATTTTGTTCTTTTTTCAAACTAAAAAATGCGCTTCTCGGCCGACTTCACTGAAGAATTTTTTACTTAATTCATTTTTTGTGTGCAGTGTTCTGATTTTTTGCAAACTTCCCCATTTCATGTCTCCAAACTATCTTTTTAAAATGTCCTTTGAACTATGTTTTTCCTAAATGCATGAACTGCTCAACAACACTCTTTGATATTGGGATTGTTGTATTTTTGAAACGTCTCTTTTGTATAACTAGATGGGTTTGGTAGTAACTCCCGTGAAATCAACACTCATCAGTCAAAAAACCTTTAATTAAAATGTTCAAAAGAAAACTTTAACTAGTACGCTGTTTGCAGAATGCAAGTAGCATTAGCAGTACCCACGCATGTTCTTCTCCAAACAAATAGTATATTTTTTACACAAGGCTGTGCTTGTTTTCACGCCACAGCTTTTCGTCCTTATCTGTACATCTTCTCTCCTAGAACTAACCACCACCACATGTTTATTCTTTGTTCTCCCTCCTCCTTTTAACTTTGTCTCTGCTCATGCTTAGCAACTGAACCCGCAAGCTAGAGATGATCATTTCCACTTCGGTTCAGGCGCCCGCATGACCGTGGTCAGAGCAACTCGGGAGGATCTTGGTGACGCTAGACACAAGCAGCGTCATCCTCGGCCGTGTACACCCCGCACTCAATCCCTGCCGGAGAAGGCCGTATCTCTCGACCTGCTACTTCTTCAGAGTCTGACCTGCTACTTCTTCATGCAAGATGGAGCACGACATACTTGGCTTGGTGGGAAACATCACTGCCGGCGGCCATGGCAACAACAACTTGGAGAAGATACAGGCATGAAGGTCACAACTTAGCCTAGGTAAGGTCGCCTCTCATGCCTCGGGCAGGTCGCCGAGTGTGTTGTGGGAGACCCACGGCCAGAACCTGGACGGACTTCTCCTGTGCGAGGTGTTGGACTGCTTACACGAGATGGATGGTTGGGCCGTGGGGCTGGGCGGCGGTGGTGGCGCGCTTCGGGAGGGCGGCGACGGTGGTGGCCTGATTCTGGGCGGGTAGCCGCCGATCGGATCGAGGGGATGGGGGATTAGGGACGGGATCGAGGGGGTGGGGGGTTAGGAACGGGATCGAGGGGATGCGGGTCTGGGAACGGATCGTGGGCGCACGGGTTCGGCTAATTCGGGGAACATCTCATCGGGTCGCGCCGTGATCCAAATAGTTATTTTAATTCTGGAATTAGAATAGTGTTACTCTATTCTTAATATACCTTACCTTAATATAAGACTTCTTTTCTGTACTCCTAAAAATATGTATTCTCATCCTCAATATATCTTATATACGAATTAATTATACCTTTTTATTATTCTCAATATACTTCATTAAATATTCTAAGATGTCCCAATACGAGTTTTGTTGTAAAAATATCATCTGCGACGTACTTTTTGTAATATACCTTTTTCACGTATAAACATTCAGTATATACGTAAACATTTAAAAATATGTAGACTCACATGAATTTTTTCATGAAACTCATTTTAGGGTATCTAATAATTACTAATGAAATATATTAAAAATAATAAAGAGGTATAAAAGATTCATCTATGTGGTATATGAGAAACGGAAGTATACAACCATTTTCCTATATATACCTTGCCGGACTTTGTTAATTGTCTAACATTTTCTTCGCCGTCATTGTTTGTTTGCCCTTCGTCTCTTGGTTCTTACTCAAGTCCCTCACCAGAGTCGTTCAGAAATTGTAAGCCGCCATCTGGTTCATTCTTTTGGTTTTGGGAGGAGCGTATCATGTCGAAGATATCCTCTTGATGGTCTCTGCCGCTATTGTCCATAGCTTAACTAATCTAGAAGAAAGATAAAAAAATTAGTATTTAAATTAGAATGCATTCAATAAGCAAAAAATGAATCATAGTATGAGAAGAACAATACCGGAGATGCAATCAATACACAGCAATGCAACAATATGATGCATGAGCATGATATGGAGATATGATGGGTTTGATCTTATGCAACTAACACCAATTACCAAGGTATGGGACAAGGTGACAGGTCACTGGTGGATCACTATCAACCTATACTAAGTATATAGGATAAGTAAGTAGGTAATAGTAAATAACACGCATACAAATGCAACAGAAAGCATGACATGACAGTAGGATATGTAGGGGTGGCCTAACGCAGTGCTAAGTGTTATAGGTGGAGCAGGAAAATATCCCGGAATATTTCCCCAGCTCTAGGAATTTATCGGACAAACGATTCGGAGGGGAGGGTTCCATGTTTGCAGTGTTAGAGGCATGTGACGGGTACGTGGATAGGATATTCGGATTCGTCTTATTTTTTTGATCATTTTTCATATATCTAAATTATTTTTATCTGACTTATAGATTATTTGATATTAATTTTCCAAGTTTAAAATATTTTATGAATTTATTATTAAATCAAAAATGAAAAATATTGCATTAGCATGATGTCATCATGACATTAGCGGTCAACACAGTTAGTTGACTAGTCAAACTGACATCAAGGACCCACCTGTCATATATAGTGGGCTAAACAGATTTTAAATCTGTACCTACTAATAAAAGAAATAAGTATTCTTAGTCCATTTTGCTATTTTATAGAAAACCCTCTATTGTTTCTGGTATTAAACCTCCGGTACATATTAAATACTTTTTAAAATACTCATATCTTTTAAACCATAACTCTAAATTTAACATGTTATATATGAAATTTGATTAGAATAATATGTAGAATCTGAATATGATGTTATTTTACCTGTTAACAATTTTAAAAAATACTATCTAGGCTGCAATGTTAATCAACAATACATTATTCGTCTTTTTTTCATACCGGTACTGATTCAGATTAGGGATGAACACCCCAATAAAATCAGGATTGGACATGAAATTTAAAATAAATTTGCTAGAAGCACCCAATAAATAAGGACATGCATGACAAGAAATAAAAGAACGAGCCAATAAATATGGGATGTCTGCTATAAAAGAAATAAAAGAAAAAATGCAGTGGAGATCCGATAAAGATGAGACGTTATGCTATTCTCCTATATATAAGAAGTAAAAGGAGAGGACATGCATGAAAAAAGTTAAAAAAAGGAGGCATGCATGAAAAAATAAAAATAAAAGACAAGTTTGATAAGATATAAATAGTGAAGAAACACGGACCAATACATATGACATGCATGGCAAGAAATAGTGATGAAATAGGGGCGCAAGTATCTGCGTCCGTAGGAGACCATACAAAAATGTTCTTTTCCAGACAAAATAATCTCTTTTATGATTAAAGAATCATGTATCTTTTTAAGAACATTTTTAACAACTCTTTGTGTATTTAAGAAATATGCATGTGCAAAAAAATGTTCAAGAGTTACCATAAGTTGGTGATTCTTAAACTGAAAACTGTCATTGATGCACACATGTCTCCGTAGTGTGCTAATGTGTCATCGTTTATTTTTGTCGTTTTTTTTTACTCGCCCGTAACAACACTCCATTCCGAGCATGACATGAATAAATGCATGATCACTTACTCGTTTCTTTGTACGGATTAAATCTACACGCAAGCCATATTGAAATAGAACACATGTAGAATCTTAAACTGTGCTTTTATAGATTAAGACCATCTTTGTTTGTGCCGTAGCTACAAATTCTCAGATTATATACCATTTTTTGTAAATTAAGAGCGTGTGGTATTTTTCCCCATTGCAACGCACCAGCCTTTTTGCTAGTGTAAACTCAATTAGCTAACTAACCTCCTAGGCCCAAATGTTAGTGTCTAAGTAATTTAATTAAGTTCTAATTAGTTTAGGGGGTGGCCCCACTGGCAGTGAATGAGCGTTGCCTAGTCAGCCAGTTAACTGGGGGTCAATGGTCAGCTTGGCTGCGGGCCCTAGCTGCCAGCATCACTAGAGGTGGGATCGGGCGGTGCCATGTAGGCGGCGGCGCCGGAGATGCTCCGGTGAGCCGTTTTTGCGGCGGAGGGGCTCGGCTATTGCTAGAGTTGGCTGGAAACGCGGCTCCGAGGCCCATTTGGGATGCGGCCGGTCGTTTTAGAATGAGCGTTGTGTCGCGCGTCGCTCTATGGTGTTGGTTTGGGCGGGGAGCGGCGTCGAGCGCGGGCGGCTGTCGTAGGCGGGGCTCATCGGGAATGGTGCTAGGGGAGCGGGGGAGTGAGCTGGAGGGAACTACAGGGCCGCAGTGGTGCTCTGAGCATAATGGTGCGGTTAGACACAACCCACAAAGGGCTCCAACTATGGCGGTGACGGAGCAGGGCAACGAAGAGCTCGGTCGTGTCGGCTACGGCGGCTAGAGGACGAGCGCGAGCTAGAGGAGGAAGAGGGAGGAGCATGGGCTCACCGGGGGCGCAAGAAGGCCCAACGAGGTTCAGGAGTAGCAGAGGACGAAAAATTCGAGGGAGCTCGCCGGTGGTGGACAAGGACGAAGATGATGCGGCAAGGGGGTGGATCTATTCCTTCGATCTCCGGGGCGGTGGCTGGCACCGGGACACCAAATCCTGAAAGTTATATACTCGCGACCTTTAGTCCCAGCTCCAGCCGTGAACTGGGACTAAAGATCCTTTAGTCCCTGCTCCAGCCACGAACCAGGACTAACGGCCAACCTTTTCGGCGGCCAAAATTCCGCGCGGGAGCTGAAATATTTAGTCCCAGTTGATGGTTGCAACCTGGACTAAAGGTGTCTTTCAATTAATTTTCATTTTAAAGAAGCTATTCGACAGATTCAAGTTTACAGATTGAAATTAATTCTTGTAAAATGCATAGCAATTTGAAAACTAAACCAAATGAGTTGATTCAAATTTTTGTGGATTCATCTTGAAGATTTCTATCAACTAGTATCATTTTGACATGAAGTTGCATAATTAATTTTGCACTTATTAATTAAATACATAATTGAAGACATTATTTTAAACTTTAAAAATTCATATGTTCAGTTCTGTTAAGCCAAATGGATAAAATAAGATGTCAAATTGTTTATCTTAACATAATCTACACATTCATATTTTGTTTCGAAATAATTGCATTGATTAACTCCTCTGTATAATTAAATACTAAAATTACAAAACAATTGAAAATTTATAACTTAATAAATAATTATTCAAAAATCATGTTTCAAATGCCAAAATGCCCTAGCTTTTTGGTTGGATTCCGATGCTCTAGAGTCCACCTAGGAACAACTAAGACACATATATACCCTAACCCTTACAAAGATTTCATCCGGTTTGTCCGAAGTGGGACTTTGCAGCTATAAGTCCGAAAACTCACTAGAGAGAAAGTGATGACGGTGAAACCAGTCACATCCCAGAGTGGGATCTTGGGGTATAAAACTTTTTCTTCGTGTATGTTCCTTTCTTATGATTGCACCATAATCATGGAGAATTTTCATCATTTAACAGGATGCTTGGGCCAGTCTTCACTATGAAGGGAGGAATTTCATCAAACTTATTATAATCTTCTGACATGTTTGTCTTGTCCCTCACTCCCACGATGTTTCTTTTCCCTGAAAGAACTATGTGAAGCTTTGGCTCATCGTATGATGTATTCGCTTCCTTATCTTTTCTTTTTCTCGGTTTGATAGACATGTCCTTCACATAGAAAACCTGAGCCACATCATTGGCTATGACGAACGGTTCGTCTGTGTACCCAAGATTGTTGAGATCCACTGTTGTCATTCCTTACTGCATGTCTACCTTTACCTCGCCTCCTGTCAGATTCACTCAGTTGCACCGAAACAAAGGGACTTTAAAAGAAGGTCCATAGTCAAGTTCTCATATCTCCTCTATGTAACCATAATATGTGTCCTTTTTCCTATTGTTGTTTGTTGCATCAAAGCGGACACCATTGTTTTGTTTGGTGCTCTTTTTATCTACATCGAGATCTTTAGATGTCTTCTAACTCTAGGGCTAGGAGAATGAGATTGTCTTGATGTCCTCTCTACAGGCTAAACCCCTCGGCTTATATATACGCTGAGTAGGCTATCTAGGGTTACATGGTTAGCATCTTGTCATGGAGGCGGCGGAAGAGGTCTTGGAGTGTACGACAAGTCTTCGGTAGATGCAATCCTAATCTTCTCCCCAGCGTGTGGCCCTCAGAGTCCATCTTGCTAAGAATGAGGGCCCTTCGGCCCAGCCCGAAGTACATGGACGGGCTAGGTTAGTACCCCTGTGCCCAGGACACCGTCAGCGAGTACAAGGGGATTGAAAACCCTCTTGCCTTAATTAGGTGCAAGTATTTGCTTTGTGTGTGTGTGTGTGTGTGTGTGTGTGTGTGTGTGTGCAGGTACCGCTTATCTCATTCATGTTACATCTCCTATTTGGTTCGATAAACCCTGGTTCTTAACCGAGGGAATTACTTTTCGCTTCTACACTACATAAATGTCAATATTATCATAAATAGCACCCCCACAGTTCAGACTTTTCGATGAACTGGATGGGGTATGAACTCGATATAAACCACATGGATTGACACTCGGTGTATTTTATTGAAATCGTGACATTAATTTTTTGAAAAGCTACGTCAATGACTCTTGTCTTCAACAAATGTTGTGTGAATGTGTATAGGGGATGGTATATCCGCATATAAATTATGCTCGATACTTTTAAAATCGAAGTATAGGGTAATTGTAATGCTCCTTTTATCACCTTAGGTCATCGCCCTGTAAGTTTCGTCCATAGAAATAAATCTTGTAAATGTAGTATTGCTAGGATTAGTTGCATTGGAACACACATGCTATTCTTCACATTAAATATTCGGATCTAGTCATTGTTGTCATGGTATGTGATTATGGATGAATTAACAAGGTGCTTGGCTTGTTAAGCTCATGCTCGTTAAGGCTCAACTCGTTAAGCTTAACGAGAAAAAAAATCATGTTCAACTCTGTTCGGTTAAAGCTCGTTAAACTCATGAGTGCTCATGAGCGCTTGTTAACAGACTACGATGTGCCACAGTCTACAAAATGAGTGTACGGGTGTAATATTTATGAAGGACCGTGGTGACTATAGAAGGATGCGAATTAGCTTACCGCCTACTATTGGTTGGAATGGGTCGATTAGATTGACTAGATGTGTCAAGGTACCATAAAAATATGCCGTGTAAGATAAAAATATGTGACGTGGTGTACTAACGAGCTTAACAAGTTGCTCATGAAACTCGTTCGTTATGCCCGTTAAGTTTAACAAGATGAAATTAGTAATTAGTAATTGACTCTGTTTATTAAAAATTGAGCTACGGGCTTAGCAGTCCGAGATATCGAGAGCTTGTTATGCTCGTTGGCTATGAGCTTTCGGTTCAACCCTATATGGACCAAGCAAAAAGAAAAGACCCCGAAATGAATGAGAGATACACTCAAAAGGATAATCAAAGTAAGCGTATTCCCCAAATATACGCGTGTACTAACACATGTAGACAAGGAAGAAATTAAAGACGCCCTAAATTACTGCCACATATAGAGAAAATGATACGGAATTAATTTACTAACCAATCAATAAAAAAAATGCATCGGCATAATATCTTCCATGGTATATAAGCCGAGCAGAGCAGAGGCCCGTGGCCAAAGCCCAAAAAGACCAGCAAGAGAGACAGACATGGACACGGGGCTGGAGATCTCCGGCGAGGTGCAGTACCGTGGCGACCCGGTCTTGGTGCCGCCCCGCCGCCCCACGCCGCGCCACGAGCTCTACCTCTCCAACCTCGACGACCAGCGCTTCCTCCGCTTCTCCATCAAGTACCTCTACGTCTTCTCCGCCAGCGCCGCCGTCCCCGCCGACGCGCTCCGGTCCGCGCTGGCCGAGGCCCTCGTGGACTACTACCCACTGGCGGGGAGGCTCCGTCCCGGCGACGGCGAGGAGGAGGGGAAGCTCGCCGTGGACTGCAATGCCGAGGGGGCGCTGTTCGCCGAGGGCTCCCTGCCCGGGCTCGCCGCAGCCGACTTCCTCCGCGGTGGCGGGGCCACGCCGCACAAGTCGTGGCGGAAGCTGCTGTACAGGGTCGACGCGCACGGCTTCGTCGGCGTGCCACCGCTCGTCGTCCAGGTCAGTCACCAGTTGCCACTCTGCTCTACTCTGCCCTCGATCAATTAGTTAATTAACCAATAATACGCTTTTTATTCTTTACAAATAAATTTCCCTTGCAGCAAAAAATGATTCTCCCCTACACTAATTATTCTTCACAAATTTCCTTTGCATGCATCTATAGATCTATCCATTTATCACTGCTTGGTTTCTGTAGATGGTCAGGAATAAGCTTGATTTTATGCTGTAGCTGCTGCTCCTGCATGACTTGAAAAAGAACAGCTTAGTGCTCGAGTACAGTAACCATATCATTTAGAATTAGTTTGTTAATCAGTGCAGTACGTCCAAGAAAAAACTGCTTGAGTAGATCTAACTGAGTGGGAGCAATTAAGATTGTTGCTAAACTATGTTATCGTCCCAGTAGTAGTGTGATTGATGTATGATCAGTGACCTGCTTAGGAGACAGCAAAGTTGGCCAAAAGCAAATGATAGATAGGGTTAGGAGAGTCCAGCCAACCTTTCTCAAAAGCTCTCATCTTTGCCTAGCCACCTTTATTTTCTCAGGCACACTTTGTCCTTCCAAACAACCCAATCCACTTGCATGTTGTCAAGTTTATCATGATTAGTGGCAGATCCATGCACGATCTGATTTTCTCAAAATATGCTTTGTTCCTCAACGACTTGGGTGTGTGTGTATATCTTAGCTAGATCAGAATGAGATCTTCAGAGGCAATCTTTCTCACTTTCAAATTTCAATCCTTATCATATGATATCTACTACGCTACGAGTAGTATATATGTAGACCTGCAGGGAGCATCAGCATCCTTGATCCTCTTTGTGTTGTTCTAGGATTGTTGAAATTGAAACTAGAATCTAGTTTTAACTGTTTATTCAACTGGAAAATAATCTACTAAACAGTAGTACTACACTCCACTGAGGTGCTGCCTTTAACTGTGGCTTTATGAGTTCAGTGGGGGTGGCCTGTCCTAGCTCAAACTGAATTCTCAGCTGCTGCATCTCGCCGATCCTCTGCAGATTTTGTACTGGCAACACAGTAATTAGCACTTTCTAGTACTAGATCATGTGTATGTTGCAGTGCCATCACTGTCAAGCTTCCGGCCTGACTAATCATGATCATCACCATCGTGATCTTGGTCATTGATGTTGCGAGATAGATCTTTGATTTAGACCTGCAATCTAGTGCGCCACTGACTGACAAGCACATGAATGGCCGGCATGGCATCGCAGGTGACCCACCTCGGCTGCGGCGGCATGGTGCTGTGCACGGCCATCAACCACTGCCTCTGCGACGGCATCGGCACGGCGCAGTTCCTGCATGCATGGGCGCGTGCCGCCAGGTCCGACATCGCCGGTGCCGGTGAGCACCCCGTTGTCCACGACCGCCGCGCCCTGCGCCCGCGCTGCCCACCGCGCGTCGAGTTCGCACACCCGGAGTATTGCCAAGACGCCGTCGCCCACGACAAGCCCACGCTCCTGGACCACCTGCTAGGCCAGCCGCTCTCGCCGGTGTCTCTCACCTTCACGGGGGCGCACCTGGGGCACCTCAAGAAGCAGTTGCTGCTGTCGGCGCAGGCGCTCAAGCGCTGCACCTCCTTCGAGGCGCTGGCGGCCACGGTGTGGCGCGCGTGGGTGCGCGCGCTGGACCCGCCGGCGGCACTCCGCGTGAAGCTCCTCTTCTCGGTGAACGCCCGGCGGCACCTAAAGCCGGAGCTCCCCCAGGGATACTACGGCAACGGTTTCGTGCTCGGGTGCGCGGAGTCTACGGCGGGGCAGGTGGCGGCGGTGGCTGCGCCGGCGACAATGATCCGGCTCGTGCAGGAGGCCAAGGAGCGCGTGGACGACGACTACGTGCGGTCCATGGTGGACCTCCTGGAGGAGCGTCGCGTCGGCACGGGCGGTGGAGCCAAGCCGGATCTGTCGGCGAGCCTGGTGATCTCGGCATGGACGCGGTTGGGGCTGGAGGACCTCGACTTCGGCGCGGGCATGCCGGCGCACATGGGCCCGCTCACCAGCGAGATATACTGCGTGTTCGTCCCGGTGGCAGGCGACCCTGGAGGCGTCACCGTGCTCGTCTCCGTCCCGCAGGCGGCTGCCGACAAGTTCGAGCACTACTGCTGCAACCCTGTTGAACCCAGTGGAGTGGAAGACACGGACGGCGGTGCCATCGCCGCCGGTATGCTGGAGCGCGACGAGCAGCACCAACCCTGTCATGGACATGAGATCAAGATCGATTACTAAAGTAATCCTAGCATGCATAATGCCCAATCTCAACTTGTCATGGAACACAGGGATGAACTTATACATGCATGCATGCTTATGTAAATTTTGTGTTTGGAAATCAAGACATATTCAATCTTGTTCGTCTGATCCATCGAAAATTTGAACATGATCATAAGCATGCTGATCGTCATCATTCAACAACTTAAAAACACAGTCTGCTCGATCCATAATCATATCTAGAGCATCTTCCTGTAATTTGTAAATTATATCTAGTCTTTTGAACCTAACTATAAATTTCCTCACCCGCAAAAGAAACTATAATTTTCCAGGTGAGAATTTCTGTAACGAATTAGGAAGGCGAGGGAATGGAACTTTTACTGGTGATTGGATTTGATAAAACACAGCCTGCTCGATCCATCATCTTTGCATCAAATCAAATCGTTAAAGCTTTATTAGCTTTTGCATTATTCCACCGACCACATGGATCGGTCGACCGAGGCAAGTCAAAGCAATCCGTTCTTTATGCCGCGTACTACTGGCTCCAACGATGCATCCATCTCTCTTTTCATCACTACTAGTACAAGGTCAAAGCTGGAAGCTTTTGCAGATACTTCAATCAAATCTGCTGCACGTAGCTTTTTCGTACCACTTAGCTATCGCGCTTGTCTGCCAACGAGTGATCCACGTCCATACACATTATCTAATTTAATGTAACAATCGGTAATCTCTAAACTTTTTTTTAATTCCCGGCTGCCCAAAGTTTTATTCATAAATCATGGCCAATTATATTTGCACATATTTATAACCTAAATTGTGGTATTAAAAGATGTTACGAAATTTTGGTCAGGAAAAGAGTAACAATCATTTGTATAGTCATTGTATTATATGCACGACTGCATTGTATTTTCCATTTTAGGAGGGTTTTTTTTAATAATGTTGGTGTTCGATCAATACTCATTTTGGTCTCCTTTGTAGATGCAGGAAGATTATATATGAAGTGAGACTCTGAGAATGGTTCCATATTGATTCCAAAGTCTTGAAAGGTTACTCTCGTTAAGATGGGAGCACATAGTGCGATATTTTGGCTCATCGGCTCTAGGCAGCCTGGATTTTTTTATAAACGAGAAACTTTTTTTACAAGTTTCATAAACATTAAATGGTTCTTCTGGAATAAATATAGATATCTATACATTTTTTAAATAATATGTTTGATTTGTAGGCTATGCAGAAGACACTAATTTGTGGCTCCAAAAAGGGAAAGAAAAAAAAACTATATTTTGCCCATGTATTTATCTTTTTTCTGTGTAAAGCAAAGATCTGTTGATTTTTTTTCTATACATGCATTTATATTTTTAATAAAAAGAGATTTCTAATTGTTTTCAAAATAAATAAATAAATACAAGCTCATTGAAGCTCGGGAGATATCATGACTCTTCATCGGTGTATTACACTGCATGATAAGGGTTCCATAGATTTCTTTCCTTGGTTGCGGGGTATCTTGGGGTAAACCCGTTGCATTATCTGGCAGGCTTGGCTAAACGCTCTGGAACATGCACAACTAATTAATAATTTTGTTCAATGACAATGAAACTTGTGATATTTGTATGCTTGTATTGCAATCTTGTGTCACTGTATTCACAAAGAAAATAAATCTCATGTCATCACCATTTGGCTACCTTGGTCAGCGAGCTTTATCTATAAAGCCGGGCGTAATGCCCCCTATGCAAAAATTGTAGCTATTTGTGGAAAGTGTGCACTAATGAGTTTAACTTTATGACCAACTTCTTACTTCTCGCAAAAAAAAGCAATTTCTTACAATTTAAAGGACTCGGTGAGTATAATGAGGAGTTATAAAAAGACAATAGAGATAAGTAACACAAAGTTAAACTAATATGAAGGAATCAGCCGCCTCTAATTTCCCTTCCCTTCAAGGAAAAGTGCTGCTAACTAAGACATACTCCACTTTGTATATCATGCGCGTTTTTGGTTGGACATGGGATCTAGCAGAACTAGTTAGCATTGCCATTTCCATGTATACGAGGCATCTTCTTTCGTTGATATTTGCAGGATGCTATTCCATCAGTTAGTATGTAAATCCATCCCATGGAATCAAATTCCTTTCCTCAACTATAGAACTCGACACACAGGGAAAGTTGCCCTGCAGTATCATAGAAGTTGAGAGGCTCGCCCAACGCGCGGCGCGTGACCGCTCAACCTCACATGGGGAGCAAGCGCTGCCCATGCCAGCAAGGTTTGGAGACACTGAAAATGTTTCGGAGAGAAAAAGCAAAAGTGTTTCGGAGAAACCGGAAGTGTTTGGGAGTAAATTATCAAGCCGGAAAAGTTTTGCAGTACGTCTGGAAATTTTTGAGTAAAAATCGGTTAATTTGTAGATATCTAATTAATCAGTAATGAGAGAAGTGCATATTTCAACCCCGAACTTTTGCCCTAATCTAATTTACAACCCCGGATTCCAATACCGTTTAAATTACAACCCCCAACTCTAAACACCGGTCAGGATTCGACCCTCCCCTCCCTGTTGACCGGTTTTGACCTGTCAACATGCCACATCAGCAAAACAATCAAAATTCCCAGAAAAAATAAATGAAAATCGGGAAAAAATACAGGGAAAATATATTTAAAATATGAAATTTCCGGAAAAAAAATCCAGGGACTTTTTCATAATTGTCAAAAAAAGAAATGAAAATTTAGGAAAGTTTTTTTCAAAAATTTCGGGGGGGAGGGGGGATCGGAAACTTCAACTTTTTGTATTTTTTTTATTTTACAGGATTTTTTGGAAATTTTGATTTTTTTCTCACAACCTTGTTTTGCCTACTTTTCCCTAAATTTTTCTAGAAATTTGATATTTTATATTTTTTGGACTTTTTCTTTATTTTCTTGATTTACAGTTTTTTTTTCTGAAAATTTGAATTTTTTTGATGATGTGGCATGCTGACTGGACCCGTTGACTGATCAAAATAGGTCAACATGGAGGGGATGGTTGAATCCTGACCAGTTTTGAGAGTTGAGGGTTGTTGTTTAGACGGTATTGGAGTTCGGGGTTGTAAATTAGACTAGGGCAAGAGTTCGGGGTTGAAATGCACTTCTCTCATCTCTAATCCCTAGCCGACTGAAACTAACGATAAGCGATATTCCAAACATTGGATGTATGTAACTCAAAATTAAATTAGTGGACAATTCAGTCGCTCTAACTTCCCTTCCGATTTTGGAAAAGTGATGCTAACTAAGACATACTCCACTTTGTATATCATGCGTGTTTTCGGTTCGACATGGGATCTGGCAGAACTAATTTGCATTGCCATTTCCATGCATGCGAGGCATCTTTCTTTCGTCGATCAAGGCAACTGAAATCCGATAGATTTTATAGGATGCTATTCCATTAGTTACTTCCATCACATACATGGAGTTAGTATGTAAATATATCTCATGGAATCACATTTCTTTCCTCAACTAAGAAACTCGGCTAGGAAAAACTCTCCCGTCTAGGTTGGAGTGGCAAGCGCATGGATTCATCTCCTCTCTACCTACCGCTCCATTGGCTGGTGGCAAAGAGTGGAATCCTAATGCCTTCGCCCAAGCTATTAGTTTAGATTAGGATTTTTAGGGGTTGTTTAGTTGGATGCCTGACCGAACTTGCCTGGTCTGACTACCTGCCTCGAGTGTGACCGTGTATTGTTTGGTTGTTATCTTGTGTGTTGTTCGATTGCTATCCTGAGTGACCCTCTTTACTTGTCTGGCCTGAGTTACCACTTGCCATAATTAGCTAGACCGGCCTCCGGTAGTGTGGTTAGCCTGAGTCAGGCCTCTTATTTCTTGCGCCCGGTGTGCCTGTTGCATCGCCTGGAATTAAAATAGCCATTCTTTTGCATAGATAGGATAGGTGTGGAGTTATTTATATAATAATTGTACTGTATCATGCCAGACACAAACCAAACAGCACCGCACTCAGGCTGCCTGGTCAGGCTAAAATCATTTGCTTTCCAGGCTACCCGCTGATAACCCACAAGTATAGGGGATCAATTGTAGCCTTTTTCGATAAGTAAAAGTGTCGAACCAACGAGGAGCTAAAGGTAGAACAAATATTCCCTTAAGTTCTATCGATCACCGATACAACTTTACACACGCTTAACGTTCGCCTTACCTAGAACAAGTATGAAACTAGAAGTACTTTGTAGGTTGTCGGTGTCAAAACCGGCAGATCTCGGGTAGCGGGTCCCGAACTGTGCGTCTAAGGCGGATGGTAAGAGGAGGCAGGGGACACGATGTTTACCCATGTTTGAGCCCTCTTGATGGAGGTAATACCCTACGTCCTGCTTGATTGATATTGATGATATGAGTATTACAAGAGTTGATCTACCACGAGATCATAGAGGCTAAACCCTAGAAGTTAGCCTATGGTATGATTGTATGTTGTCCTACGGACTAAACCCTCCGGTTTATATAGACACCGGAGGGGGCTAGGGTTACACAAAGGCTGTTACAAGGGAGGAGATCTACATATCCGTACTGCCAAGCTTGCCTTCCACGCCAAGGAGAGTCCCATCCGGACATGGGACGAAGTCTTCAATCTTGTATCTTCATAGTCCAACAGTCCGGCCAAAGGATATAGTCCGGCTGTCCGGAGACCCCCTAATCTAGGACTCCCTCAGTAGCCCCCGAACCAGGCTTCAATGACAATGAGTCCGGCGCGCAGATCGTTCTCGGCATTGCAAGGCGGGTTCTTCTCCAAGTTCTGAATATCTGCTGAGTAGTGTCTGGCTCCCCATAAATGTTGCACTTCTTGGCTTCTGCGCCCAATAAGGGCTATCTTCCACGTGTCGAGCGAATGCGAGGAGCCGGAGCATTTTTACATTCACCACCCTAGCCATGTAAGTAAACTATCTATTAAAGGGACGGGGATTCTTAGATCCAAACCACACCATCCTCCCACGGCGAGTATCCATCGGAGCGCGCTCGGAAAAATCCATTCCAACATGGCCGGCCATCGCAGCTCCTCCTCCCGCTCCCGCAGCCCTAAGCCCGGTGATTGGGAGAAGTGTTCCGTCCCGCACAGCCAATTAGTAGAGCTGCGGACCCAGTGATTTCTCCCTCTAGCATATTTGGTCCCCGTTCGAGCCGGGCTCACCACCTATAATGGTGGGAAGCAAGCGGAGAGCTTCCCCAATCCCTCCAAGGGGGAGCGGGTATGCCTTGTCCCTTATTTACTAAGGTGACTTGGATTTCCAACCCATCCGTTCCTCCGCAGGCTCCTGGAGTTTTACGGCCTCCAGTTGCATAATTTTATCCCCGCTTTCATATTACACATTGCTGGTTATGTTGCCCTTTGTGGGCTGTTTCTGGGCTGCGAGGCTCATTTCGAGCTGTGGAAGAGGCTATTCTGCCTTGTGCCCCGTACATAGGAGGGGTCACTATATCAAGTGGGCGGAGCCGAAATATGGCGCATCGCCGGGAGCGGATACCTGTCCGGTACCCCGAAGAAGACGTCCGATGACTGGCCTTCGGAGTGGTTTTACATGGAGGACGTCCCCCTTCCAGATCCTATTCGGAGGGGTCTTCCCGAGTTCAACAATGCTCCTTTGAAGAAACGCCAAAGCTAGCGCCCACGGAGCCCCCAGGAGGAAGACAACGGAGAAGTCCTTTACCTGATGGACCGGATTAAAGTGCTGGCTCAATCATGATTGACAATAATCGAGGTTATGTCAATATGCATAATGCGGGGGGTGCAGCCGCTTCAATATCGAGGGCACCCCCTGTGGCGCTTTAACGGGGAAGATGATGCCACCCGCTGCGGGCGTAAGGGACCGGACTCCGCTGCCGCTCTAGCAAAAATTCTGTCCGAGTTGTTCAAGTGAGAGGAAGAGGAGTTCATCCGTATTAAGCCACGAGATGGATTCTCTATGTACAACCCTCCAAGCTGGGTAAGATGTCACTCCTTACTCCCAACCTTCCCGCATTCTTCGTCGTAAATGCTAACCTTGCCTTTTCTCGGCAGGAACTGCGAAAAGCTGCAAGGGAGGTCAATAGCCCACCTCCACAACTAGAGGACCCTGACCGGGCCCTCGATCCCGGACTCGAAGAGGATCCGGACATATTTGTGGAGCTGATAGACAGGACATTCTATCAATTGAGTTGCGATGACGCCATGGTGGCCATCATGGCCGACTATCCTAGGCTACTCCCTGCATCGCATGTAAGGAAAAACTGGAGTCCCAACTTCCAAGAAGGATCCCCTTTTATGCACTTCACCTATCGTACACATATGGTGTTTTACAGGGAAGGCCTTCGGGACGCCATGCCGAACCCGCAGTGACTCGCCAACAAGGGGCACCGAAGCCGGGTAGGCCAAAAAGGAAGGCGGTCAGGACTGAGACGCCGACACAGAGGTATGATACAAAACCTCGCTCCCTGGTTGTCGTCTTTCTTTAAAATACAATGACATCCATGTTTCCTAGTAGGAAAAACGCTCGCCGGACTATATCCAGACAGGCCGCCGATCACGCCTCCACCAGTCGGGCTCCAGGCCCGGATATAGAGGCGAAAGCTAACACGGGGCGGACGCCGGATGCTCTTCCTATAGAGGATGCAGACAGACTATCCGCTACAAATTCCGAAGTGGAGAGCGCCATGAATCGCAGGCGTCGCCGGGCCGTACTCCGTGACGCTTATTTCTCCCAAGAGGCGTTCGATGCTTTCAACTCAGGAGACGCGTACATCCATGCTACTGAAAATGGTCTTGCCAGAGCCACCGACGAGTATGTAAAGGATATACGGGTAGGAAAATCTGACGATTATATATACCAGTAGCCCCTGAGACTTGAAACAGTTGACACAACTGATTTAAGGATCATTATTTGTGCAAGTTCTTACAGAGAAGAATACCCAATTGTCTCAAGAGCTGGAAGAGTGCAAAGCCCAGCTAAAGGCCGCAGTGGCCGTGTTGAAGGAGTCTGAGAAGGCCCCCCTCTGGTAACATTTGCTTCTATTGCGAAGAATTACAGGTACCAGATAGTATGCGGCGTGCATGCAAATCTAACAGTAGATGTTGTAGATGACCCCGGAGTGAATCCGGAGACCGTGACGTAGGATGCGCAATGTGCTAATCGACAGCTAAATGCTGGCGAGCGCGTGCTTATGTGGGTCAGGCAGGAGAAAAATAATCTCCAGGACGCCAATATCCGGCTGGACGTGGAACTGAAAGACGTCCGAGCCCAGCTTGCGGACTCTGTAAAGGAGAATAAGCGGCTTCGACGCGGCATTTTTAGTAAGTGCTTGAACGAACTTTTGAAGGAGTTCGGCGAAGAAGCCGGCTAACAGAGTTATGTCTGCAGGTATGCTGACGGGTTGTCCCGCGAAGGAGATGCCCGGGTCTGCGGGTGATCTTCTACCAGAGCTCTCACAACTGCACGAACAAGTTCGTCAGGTGATGTAGGGTATTTCCCAAGCCTTGTGGCCTTCTGCGTCCCCGCCAGGAGGCATGGGGGAGCTTGTAGAGAAGCTCAAGGGAGCACGGTGGCGCTTCCGATTATGGAAGATATCAGCCTGCCGACAAGGTGCAAGGGAAGCCTAGGCTATGGTGAAGACGCGATATACCAAAGCTGACCCAAACCACATGGCCGAGGTCAGACCTGTGGGGCCCGATCAGAAAGAGAAACCCATCAGTTTGGTGTATGACCAAGTAGAATTAGTCTCAAAGTATTCCCAACAGGATTGTAGGCTAGACAGCCTGTTGGATGGTATAGAAGAAGAATTTAATCAGTCTTAGTGACTGTGTACTTCAAGTGACATATATAATGTCCCTAGCCGGATTGTAAATCATTTGTCATGGCGGATCTTTTCGCTTCGACCTCTGGACCCGATAGTCCGGAGTGTATCCGAATACCCGCTCGGTTATGTAAAAACCGGGGTATGCATGGAAACAAGGTGTAGGGGTCATAAGTGCTTGAACAGACAAGTACCCAGCTAGCTATGTTATATTACATGGGTAGTAAGAAACATCTTCGAGGGAGAATAATTCCGTTAAGGGTTCCTTTCCCTGGGTACGCATGCCCTAATGTGCATGTCCGAACTGCGAAAAGAGACGCAGGCTATAAACATCTGGGGGCATGTGCCAAATTAAATAAAAGTCATCTTTTGTTCACCGACCGAATATTCCCTTAAGAACGCTAGCTTTCGGCTTCACCCGGTCTAAGGTACACATCCAGCTGACCCGGCAGTAACAATCGCAGAGGTGCTCCCCTTATGCCCTAGCCGAATTAATGGGAACGTAGGGCATAAATAGAAGAGCCAGGCAACCCAGCTTGGCCAAAACTTAAGTCATATCGATGCATGTAATGGCGAAAAAAGGTACATGCGGAAGAATAAAACATGTGTGGGGCATAAAGCCTAGAAAAATAGTTAGACTAAGCTTCTGTATAAGAAGCCCCCAGGTATAATGAGCGCGGTTGGCGCGTCAAGATTGTGTAACCAAGACACAGGTGTAGCCTTTTAGGGCCTTGAGGAAAATAAAAAGAGAGAAAGAGAGAAACGACAGATAATTGATATGCAAAAAATTGACGGAGGTAAGGAGACGAACATAGAGTCTGGCACTAGGCGTAGAATCTTCGGAGTCTGGCTGCGTTCCATGGGTTTGGCTCGAGTCGATTGTCCGATGCATCCCGCAGATGGTACGCTCCACCGGTCAGAACCTGGTCAATAATGAAGGGACCTTCCCATTTGGGCTTGAGCTTGTTCTTTTTCTTCTCCGGCAGGCGTAGAACTAGTTCGCCAACGTTATAGGTTTTGGCCCGTACTTCTCTGCTTTGATACCTTCGAGCCTGTTGCTAATAGAATGCGGAACGGGCTTTTGCCACGTCGCGCTCCTCCTCCAGGGCGTCCAAACTGTCCTGCCGATCAAGCTCAGCCTCTTTTTCTTCGTACATGCACACTCGAGGTGAGTCATGAATTATGTCGCAAGGCAGAACCGCCTCTGCACCGTACACCATAAAAAACGATGTGTATCCGGTAGTGCGATTCGGCGTGGTCCGTAGCCCCCATAGTACAGAGTCGAGCTCCTCTACCCAGTGCGTGTTTGATTCCTTTAAGGACCGCACTAATCTGGGTTTAATGCCGCTCATGATAAGACCATTTGCTCGCTCGACTTGACCGTTAGTTTGCGGGTGATAGACAGAAGCATAATTGAGCTTGATGCCCATGTTGCTGCACCAAAGTTTCACCTCGTCGGCTGTAAAGTTTGTGCCGTTGTCAGTGATGATGCCGTGGGGGATGCCATAACGGTGTACAACCCCAGATATGAAGTCTATCACCGGTCCAGATTCAGCCGTTTTGACAGGTTTGGCTTCTATCCATTTGGTGAATTTATCCACCATGACCAGTAAGTATTTTTTATTATGGGTTCCCCCTTTAAGGGTCTGACCATATCAAGCCCTAGACCGCAAAGGGCCAAGTAATGGGGATTGTTTGGAGACCGGTAGGTGGCATATGGCTTTGATTTGCTAAAAGCTGGCAACCAACGCAATGTTGGACCAGATGCTGTGCATCTGCTCGGGCCGTCGGCTAATAGAAACCTGTACGGAAGGCCTTGCTTACAAGGGCCCGGGCTGCAAAGTGATGGCCGCCGAGTCCAGCATGGATTTCTGCCAAAAGCTTCTGCCCTTCGTCTCCGGAGATGCACCTTTGAAGGACTCCGGTAGTGCTTTTCTTATAAAGCTCTCCCTCGTGGACCTTGTAGGCTTTAGATCGCCGCACTATGCAGTGTGCCTCATTTTGGTCCTCGGGTAATTCCTGTTTGGTTAGGTAGGCCAGGAATGGTTCTGTCCACGGGGCGATGACGGCCATTATCACGTGGGCTGAGGGTGTTATTTCGATGGCAGAGCCTCCGATTGCGTCAGAGTGTTCGGTATCTGATGTTATGGCCGGGTCCGGATTATTGTTACCGATGTCCCCCTCCCACACCACGGATGGCTTAAACAGTTTTTCCAGGAAGATGTTGGGTGGGACAGGGTAGCGCTTAGCGCCGATACGGGCGAGGATATCCACCGCCTGATTGTTTTCCCGAGCCACATGGTGGAATTCAAGCCCCTCGAACCGAGCTGACATTTTGAGGACGGCGTTGCGATATGCCGCCATTTTCGGATCCTTTTCACATCGAAGTCTCCATTTATTTGAGATATTGCGAGGTTTGAGTCCCCACGCACCTCCAGGTGTTGAATGCCCATGGAAACTGCCATCCGGAGACCGTGTAATAGGCCCTCGTATTCGGCTGCGTTATTGGACTCTGTGTATAGTATTTGGAGTACGCATTGCACTGTATCTCTGGTGGGGGACATCAGGACGACGCCAGCCCCGAGACCAGCGAGCATTTTAGAGCCGTCGAAGTGCATGATCCAATTGGAGTACGCGCCGTACTCTTTAGGGAGTTCAGCTTCAGTAAATTCGGCGACGAAATCGGCCAGTACTTGCGACTTAATGGCTCGCCGTGGTCTATATGTTATGTCGAACGGGAGGAGCTCGATAGCCCATTTGGCAATCCGGCCTGTGGCATCACGGTTGTTTATTATGTCGTTGAGTGGTACTCTGGAGGCCACCGTAATTGAACACTCTTGAAAGTAGTGTCATAATTTCCGGGATGCCATGAATACCGCGTATGCTATCTTTTGATAATGTGGGTACCGTGCTTTGCATGGAGTGAGGACAATGGATACATAATATACCGGCTTTTGAAGTGGGAATTTATGTCTGTCCGTCTCTCGTTCTATGACGAGCACTGCGCTTACAACTTGGTGAGTTGCTGCTATATATAACAGCATTGGTTCGCCGACATTTGGCACGACCAAGATTGGGTTGGTGGCTAGGATGGCTTTTATTTCTTCCAATCTGGCCATGGCTGCGTCCGTCCACTCGAAGTGTTCGGTGCGCCGAAGAAGGCAATAAAGGGGGAGTGCCTTTCTCCTAATCGGGAGATAAAGCGGCTTAAGGCCGCCACACATCCCGTTAACTTCTGGATTTGCTTGAGGTCAGTTGGGATAGCCAACTATGACAGAGCTCGGATTTTGCCTGGATTTGCTTCAATTCCTCTACTGGAGACGATAAAGCCCAGGAGCTTTTCGGCGGGTACGCCGAAAACGCATTTTTCCGGATTGAGCTTAATGTCGTATGTTCGGAGATTGTCGAACGTGAGCCTCAAGTCGTCTATTAGGGAGTCGACATGTCTGGTTTTAACGGCCACATCGTCTACGTATGCGTCCACTGTTTTGCCGATCTGCTTTTCCAGACATGTCCGAATCATGCGCTGATACGTCGCGCCGGCGTTTTTGAGCCCAAAGGGCACCGTGTTAAAACAAACGGGGCCATATGGAGTGATAAATGTCGTTTGCGGCTTGATCGGACTCCGCCATCTTAATTTGGTGGTAACCAGAGTATGCATCGAGGAAGCACAATGAGTCGTGTCCTGCGGTAGCGTTGATAATTTGATCGATGTGAGGGAGGGGGAAGGGATCCTTTGGGCAAGCCTTATTAAGGTCCTTGAAGTCGATGCATAGGCGCCAGGATTTGTGCTTCTTTGGCACCATCACCAGGTTTGCTAGCCAATCCAGATGCTTTATTTCTCTTATGAATCCGACCTCCAGTAACTTGGCTAGCTCCTCTCCCATGGCTTGTCGCTTGGGTTCGGAGAAATGCCTAAGAGTTTGCTTGACTGGCTTGAATCCTTTTAGAATGTTGAGGCTATGCTTTGCCAGCCTACGTGGGATTCCTAGCATGTCTGAAGGATGCCAGGCGAATATGTCGCAGTTCTCGCGCAGGGACTCCCGTAGTGCGGCGTCTATAGCGGGGTTTAACTATGCCCCGATGGATGCTGTTTTTGTGGGGTCCGTTGGATGGACTTGCAATTTGACTATTTCATCCGCTGGTTTAAAAGAGGTGGACTTGGATCTTTTGTCTAGTATCATGTCGTCCCTGTCCACTGTGGAGCGCAGCGCGGTTAATTCCTCCGCCACAAGGTCTTCGGATAATGCCTTGAGGGCCACTGCGGCTGTTTTGTTCTCGGCGCGGAGTGCTATGTCCGGATCACTAGCTAGAGTGATGATTCCATTGGGCCCGGGCATTTTGAGCTTCATGTAACCGTAATGGGGTATGGCTTGGAAGATCATGAATGCCTCCCGCCCTAGAAAGGCGTGGTATCCACTACTGAACGGGGCCACTTGGAATGTAATTTCTCCGGACCTGTAATTCTCCGGAGTGCCGAATACCACATCTAGTGTGATTTTCCCAGCACAACGTGCCTCCCGACTAGGGATGATTCCTCGGAAGGTCATGCTTCTTTGCTCAATACGGTTTCTATCTATTTCCATTTTTTGAAGAGTCTCCTCATAAATGAGGTTTAATCCGATGCCGCCGTCCATGAGCACTTTAGTGAGCCGAAAGCCTTCCACAATTGGACTGAGGACCAAGGCGGCTGATGCTCGGGCTGTTCGGAATTTAGGTTCGTCACTGGCATTGAAGGTGATTGCTGTGTCGCTCCATGGATTTATTGCTGCCACGTGGCAGACTTTGGCAAGGCTGCGGAGTGCTTGCTTACGCCTATTATTTGAGGCAAAGGTCTCAAAGACTGTCAATACTGTATTGTTATGCACGGGAGGGTGCTTTGAGGTGTTTTGGATGAGAAGATCCTCACCGCTCTTGGCCACCTGCCAGAGTACCCAACATGTTCTAAGGCTGTGTGTTGGTATGGTATCCACTGTACTATGAATTTTGCAGGGCCTGTTAAGCCATCCCTCCAATACGGTTCCACGCCCTGTAGTGGGCTTTTGCTTCTTTGTAATTGAGTTGGGCGACTTATGAGAGTGCACCCTTTTAGTTCGGACTGGGGGTTTTGTCAGAGCCGGATTATCCCAGAATTTTGTTTGGGTTTTCCAGGCACTTTCCATCGCACAGTACTTCCGTACTATGGCCGCCAATTCAGCGAAGTGCGCTATGTCACGGCGACTTATGGCATTGAGGATTCCCTTGTCCGTGCAATTGTTGCTAAAGAACAAAATTGCGTCTTCCTCGCGACAGTCCTTGACCTTGTTCATTACAAGGGGGAATCTGGCCCAATAGTGATGTACTGTCTCTTTGGGCTCTTGCCTAATGTGGGAAAGATCGTTTGTATCTGGGTAGGTGGGTGGATTTAAGTCCGGACCTTGACCCAATCTGAGACCCCGTGGCGGGGGAGTTTCCGATCTTGGAAGTTCGGGCTCCGGGATGTTGCCCCGTAGGTTCGGTATGCAGCCTGATTCTAGGTTCAGGGTTAGGGCAGTTGTCGGCGTTCTGGGAACGGGGGTCCCCAGACTTGCCTGCCTGCGGCCTGCGGCGTGGCTCAAAGGAGGCCCAACATGGCCCATCTTCATCAACACAAGACTCAAGACCCTCGCGAGGGGCCAAGCCTCGCGAGGCGGACGACACGGCGCATCCTCAGGCGCAGCCTCCTCGGGTTGGCTCACGAGGAGACGGAGATATCAAGGCGGGGTACCTTGCGAGGTGCCCATGACGCAAGCCATGACGATCGAGGGTGCCAGGCGGGTGCCAGCGCGCACATCGTCCTTCTTTCCTCTTTTGTGCAAAGGGGGCAAGCGCAGCCGCGGAGTACCGAGGCGTCAGGCAAAGGTTGCCATTTTGGTGCAACGAGACCAGGACCAAGCGGACTACGAGACGGAGATCACCATGGAGCCCAGCACGGCGTCACCGCAGAGTCTTTCACAGGCGAAGACCACCTTTAGTCAGGATAAGTGTACTAGATGTTCCCCTTCAAATTGGCCAATTGTTGGCGCCCTTCCCGCTCAATATTTGGGAAGAGGCCCAGGGCCTTCGCCTATAAATAGGGGCCGGTCACCCACGTTGCAAAGGGGTCGATCAGTTGGTAGAAAGGGTTCGGTTCGGTTCGGCGTGTGGATCCGACTAGCAAGCAGAGAGAGTAAGTAAGGGAGAGAGAGAGAGAGAGAAGGCGACGGAACTCCTCCCAGTAGTTCGTCGCCCCAGCCAAGA
Organism: Triticum monococcum; assembly: GCA_034509565.1. Classification (NCBI taxonomy): domain Eukaryota; kingdom Viridiplantae; phylum Streptophyta; class Magnoliopsida; order Poales; family Poaceae; genus Triticum; species Triticum monococcum. The sequence continues at coordinate 56,017,531 of CM067843.1, read as the reverse complement.
ACAGACCCTCGCGAGGCTGTTCTTCCTTGTATTGCTCATCACCATCAGCCCCAGGAGGCAATCCATCCACCGCACACTGGAGTAGGGTATTACACCACAATGGTGGCCCGAACCAGTATAAATCTTGTGTCCCTTGTGCAGTTCCTTTAGTAGTTTAGATCTTTGTGAGACGGGGAGATAGAGGACGTGATTTCCGTGCGCACCCCAGTGTTCGAACCTTAAGGGTCTGCCGGAACCCGAAATCCGACATTTGGCGCGCCAGGTAGGGGTGCGCCGGAATCTGTCTTCCGCCGCTCCGCTCCGCCTCCCGTCGCATCATCATCACCATGTCCGACGACCAGGCGGGCAACCAAGGTCCATGGGCGGCGTGGCCCACCTGTGCGGAGCCGCCCGCCTCGGGCGGCCCCGCGCCCCAAGCAGCTCGCGGCCCGCAGAGCGCTGCAGGCCACGGGCGACGCGGACAGGCTTCCGCGACCCTCACACCGCGGCAAGCGCGGTCAGCGGCAAGGGCCTCCAATCACGCCGCAACCACGACGCCGTACACCCGCCGGGAGCAGGCGAATTCAAGGGCCGCGCTCACGGTGGCCCGGGAGCTGCTGCGGTGCAAACTGCTGGAGGGCGGCCACGACGTGCTGCTGGAGCGGGTGACGGAGCTCCTGGGCTTCGCCGCCTCGGGGGCTCACCCCTTCTCCACCCAGCTCCCATCTCAAGCCCAGGGCGGCCCGTGCGGGGGCTCCGCGTGCGCCCGCGGACTCCAAGTCTACTCCGACGCCAGCGAAGCCGTCAGCACCGGACCGGCGGCGGCGCTGCCTCCGCCCCTGGCCCGCGAAGAAGAAGGACTTGACGCGACCCGTGGCCCCGGAGGGCTGCCGCGCTGCCACCCCACAGTAGGCACGGCAGGCGGGACCGCGTGGCATTCGGGATGACAGCGACGGAGGAATACGTGCCCCTCATGCTGGACCAAGGACACCCTCGCGAGAGTAGGCAAGGCTCGCTCCTCGGCCCGAGCTGGGGGGACGAGGCAGTGGAAGCTGAGCCCTTCCAGGAGCCCATGGACGAACCCGCTGGCCACGCTGGAGGCAACGACTATCGGGCACCGCTAACTCTTCAGGGGCAGGTATATGCTAACCATGGATCGCAGGAGGTGCAGGTCGCCGCGGCAAGCAGCTGCCCGTTCCCACAGTCTCCTACCCCTCGGGAGGAGGGCGCAGGGGGCTGCGGGAGAGGGGTCGAGACCCTACATCACCACCGCGGCGTTCGGAGCAAGGCGTTCTCAGGAGGTAGGCCCTCTGCTGGGGAGGTGCCTTAGGGCCTGCCCCTGGCAGAGGACCCGTGGTCGTCGGGGGAACCACTGGCGACCGCTCTACCCCATCGGGCGGCGTCCTGGGTTCCAGTCGTTGCTGATGGCACTAGAGTGTGGCGCAAGGCGGGGCCCTCTTTTGGCGATATGAAGCAAGGCTAGTACCTGTGAAGAAGGCCCAGTGCCTGTGAAGCTCGCCGCCCCGTGACACTCTCACGTAATAATGAGTGGGGATGTACATGCCCCGGAGTCTCAGGGGTGCTGGCCTCAGGCCCTGGGGCTCCCTCCCACGCCCAGTGGACAGCACTTAGCTCCGCACTGGTGAGAAGACGTCCAAGACTAGATTAGGTGCCGGACGCGGCTTTTTGTCTGCTTTTCGTTGCCTTTCCCTTTGGCTGTTGCTTTCCCCCGCTAGATTTAAGTTGGATTTGAATTTGATATTTGCGTGTGTTCGGGGAAGGGGTGCTTATTCTCGCTCGAGCCATTTCTCGCGTTCTAGTTACCGCTTCATCACAGCTGCCTCCCCTCGCGAGCCCCTCGCGAGTCGGATCAGGCCTGGCTCGTGCGCGCCCCAGACTGCCGCTATTGCTCCCCCCTCGGGAGGATTTTTCGGGTGCCTGCGGAGGTTGTCCTGTTTGGAAAGGCCCAGAGCCTGTGAAGCAAGGCGAGTGCCTGTGAAGCCCTCGCGCTAAGGAAAAGGCCCAGAGCCTGTGAAGCAAGGCGAGTGCCTATGAAGCCCTCGCGCTAAGGAAAAGGCCCAGAGCCTGTGAAGCAAGGCGAGTGCCTGTGAAGCCCTCGCGCTAAGGAAAAGGCCCAGAGCCTGTGAAGCAAGGCGAGTGCCTGTGAAGCCCTCGCGCTAAGGAAAAGGCCCAGAGCCTGTGAAGCAAGGCGAGTGCCTGTGAAGCCCTCGCGCTAAGGAAAGGCCCAGAGCTTGTGAAGCAAGGCGAGTGCCTGTGAAGCCCTCGCGCTAAGGAAAAGGCCCAGAGCCTGTGAAGAAGGCGAATGCCTGTGAAGTCATTACTCTCAGGAGAAGGCCCAGAGCCTGTGAAGAAGTCCAACGCCCGTGAAGTTTTTCACCAGCAACGATCTCACATCCTGAGGACCCAACTAGAGAGCACCCAAGGCGTTGCGCCCTCCTGCAGGCCGCCTCGGGGCCAGCGTGGGGCAAAGGTAAACCAGTCCACCGTCAGGCACGTGCGCGATTTGACTACTACTGACACGCTGGACACAAGTTTTATATGAGGGGCTTCCCCTCCCAAAATGCTCTCATGACCGTCAGGCCAAACACCTGAGTTCTATTCATGCAGGGTAAAAGACAGGAGAAGTACATGGTCAGTCTGACAAATCCCCCAGTGCACCCTCGGGGCGCCTCTCGAGCTGTCGCTGGCATCCCTGAATCCGCCCTCGTCGTCTGCGCCACCACCAGCAGCGTCGGGGCCATCCACCACGCCGCCTTCGTCGGGAGCCACGACCATGTTATCATCATCTGACGTGAAGGCTCGGACGAGAGCATCCACGTTGTTCTCCACCCAATCCGCCAGGTTGCCTCGGACGGCCTGGGGAACTGGGGCGATGGCGGCGTCAAAGTTGAAGTGGGGATCCATGTTCCGGAGATGGCTGAAGACGCGGGAAAAGGTGTGCCCGAGCAGGGCGCGGCTCCTCTCCTCCACCAACCTGTCGGCCCTGACCGACCGAGCCTCCAGCTGCGTTACCATGGCGGTGAAGAACTGTAGGTTGCCGGCATAGTTGATCGTGTGCGGCTCGCCGACGGCTGCCTCACAGATGTTGCCCAAGGCTGCGTTAGCCCTCACCCTGAGCGTGGTGAGCATGGGGCCGTGCGCGTGCTCCAGGACCCGCCACTGGCGTATTTCGTCGGCATTCTGACGCTCAACGGCCTCGGCCTCTTCCATCCGCTGGCGAAGACGGAGCACCTCATCCTGGGAGGCAGCCAGCTCCTTTTGCGCTGCCTCGAGGGCGGCCCGGGAGGCGTCGACCAGCCGCGTCGCCTCATCACATTGGCCCCTCAGGGCTGCGGTTCTGCCCTTGGCTTTGGCCCGGATCATCCCCAGCTTCCCCTCGAACTCTCGCTCGAGGCCTTGGCGCGCCGTCGCCACCCGACGACAAACCTCCTCCAGGACACGCGCTTCCCGCGCAGCGACATCGTCTTCCGCCTGCGTCACTAGGCGCTCCCTCATCTCCAGCCGCTCGTACTCGCGAGTGCGTTCATCGGCTTCCAGCGTCAACGCTTCTTCGCGCCTCTGGAGCTCGGCTGGGTCACCGGAGGCCATCCGCATCGACGCAAGGGCCAGCTCACGCAGCTCCGCTTGCTCCTCCAGTGAGTGGCACCGGGCCAGGAGCTCGCGAGCCCGCTCCTCCACCGCCTCTCACCATCAGTCAGCTCTCCGGGCCTCCTCGGCGGCCTGGGATCGGGCCACTCGAGAGGCCTCCAGCATCGCCTTCGCCTCTTCGTCATCAAGGTCCCGCTGACGGCGTGCGAGGGCGATGGCGGCCTCCAGCTCGCGCCTCCCTGCAGCCAGGCGCAGGCCCTCGGCCTCCAGGCGTGCGTCTTCGTTAGCGAGCTCCTCTCCAAGCAAGTTCACCGCGTCGGCCGCTCTTTGAAGGAACCCTTGGCGGCGGGCGCGGCGCTCTCGGGCGCGCTCAAGCACATCTTCCACACCATCATCCGCCCCAAGCAAGCGCCGGGGGCCGCGAATCATTGTTCCTCCTCTGGGCAGGGGGCTGGGGGCTGGCGCCCTTGCAATGGCCGGCCGCGTCGCGCCAGAAGCCCGGCCTAGGGCCAGCCCATCTCCAGACGAGGGGCGCAGGAGGCGCCTCAACCAGTCGCGGTCCCCGACCAGACGAGAAGCCCACGACAGGCTGGCTATTCCCCGAGAGGGCCCACGAAGGAAAATCGCGGGGAATGACGGGCCGCGGTGCACCTCGGAATGGTCCGCCCCTTCAGACGCCCTCACCACCAGGGCAGAGCTGCTCGGAGCATTTGAAGACAGTAGAGGGGACGAAGCCAAGGGAGGCGGCACCTCGGCGACTTCCGCGAGCTCAGTTGGGAGGGGCCTGCGGAACAAGGATCAGCGGAAGCAGCAAGGGGATCAGGAGCCAGAGAGAAGGAGGACTTACTCGTCAGTGGCGAAGTACTTCCTACGCTTTAGCATGCGACAAGGGAAGTCGTCACCCAGGGCCTCCCTCTTCCTCCGGAGGGCCTCAAAGTCCACGTGGAAGCGGCCCAAGAGAAGAGCGCAAGGATCATCCTGCTGTGAGGACGGAGCATCAGAGCGGTCCGCATCAGGGGTGCCTGCCTTCCATTGCCTTGCCAGAAGACGTGACTGGGGGCTCCAAGGCCTCAGCCCCGGGCGCCAGGAGCGGCTGCTTGCCACCTTCGGCTGCAGCGGCACGGGCCTCAGGAGCTGTCCCCTCACGAGCGCCACCCGGCACTGCCACCTCATCAGGGGCACGCTCGGCCTCAGACGCCTCCTGCCTCCCTGCTCCACCACTTGAGGAGGAGCCGCCTTGGCCGGTTGGAAGGGCAGCCACCACCATTGGGTTCTCGCGAGGTCCCTGGAGGCCGGCCGGGCACAGTCCCCATTCATCAAAGACAGGCATCTGCTTCACGAAGTCGGCCCTGCTCTGGCAGAGATACAGCAAGGCCCCTCCCTGCCGGACGTTGCCGGGGTTGAGGTCACCGGTTAAGGTCAAGAGCGTCGACTTCAGCACCGCCGGAGCCAGGTCCTCCTCCTGGAGCCTCATGATATCCTCGCGCCCACGGAAGGCCCACATCCGGCGAGAGTGGCGCTGCAGGGGAGCGACGCGGCACAACAGAAACTCCTTCAGCACTTTGGGCGCTGTCACGCCAAGCTTCCTCAGGAGCGTGAAGCAGCTCCAGACAAAGATGAGCAGGGGGCTCTTGAGCGTCTCCTGGCCCCAACACGAATTGGGGACAGCAGGCGAGGTCGGCTCCGATAGCAGGGGGCTGGGTACCCCTGCGTCCACGTACAACCACCGCTCGCGGAACCCAACCGCGGGCTGGGGGAGTTTGAAATCAATCCCAGAGGCCTCGGTCGCAGGCTTGGCAGCAAAGCTCACGCATGCCCAATGTTGGGAAGGATCGACAAGACGCAGTGAGAAGAAGTGGCGCAGCAAGGCAACCGAAGGAGGGATGCCCACCATGGCTTCGCAAACAAAGGCGAAGACCGAAAGGAGGGTGATGGACTCAGGACTTAGATGCATCAAGTGGATCTGATAATGGGAGAGCACGACATTGAAGAAATCGGAGAAGGGGGGAACCAGACCCGCCCACAAGGCGTCGGTGAAACATGGAACCTCGGTTGCTATCCTGTTGATGGAGAAGTGGGACGCGGGCCAAGCCGTCGTCCTCTCGCACTCATTGAAGACGGAGGCCAGGGCCAAGCTGTCCCTGCCCAGGCACTCTTGGTTGAGTACGGTCGACTGGCCGACGGTGGGGGCCGCCGATGGCAGCACACAAGACGGAGGCGGGGATTTCTCCTCACTCTCTTTCCTCGTCGGAGTCATGGCGATGGGAAGGAGGGGGAAGATTTGAGATTGGATTGGAGGCGGGAGCCGGCGTGCGAAGGAAGGAAGAGCAGGGGATGCTCGGGCAACAAGAAGGGGAGCGGCTGTATGCAACCACGAGTACGCCTGACAGGGCGCAGAATAAGGGGGCGTGGGGGGAACAGTGCCGCCCACGTCCCATCAACCGCCACGCGGCGCCCATGGCCGCAGGCTGTTAGGGCCCGCGGCGCTTCGCCCTTGCCATTTCGCCTCTCGGCACGGCCAAGCCCATGCGCGCCTTGGGCCCGGGTGCTACTGTCAGCGTTCTGGGAACGGGGGTCCCCAGACTTGCCTGCCTGCGGCCTGCGGCGTGGCTCAAAGGAGGCCCAACATGGCCCATCTTCATCAGCACAAGACTCAAGACCCTCGCGAGGGGCCAAGCCTCGCGAGGCGGACGACACGGCGCATCCTCAGGCGCAGCCTCCTCGGGTTGGCTCACGAGGAGACGGAGATATCAAGGCGGGGTACCTCGCGAGGTGCCCATGACGCAAGCCATGACGATCGAGGGTGCCAGGCAGGTGCCAGCGCGCGCAGTGTCCTTCTTTCCTCTTTGGTGCAAAGGGGGCAAGCGCAGCCGCAGAGTACCGAGGCGTCAGGCAAAGGTTGCCATTTTGGTGCAACGAGACCAGGACCAAGCGGACTACGAGACGGAGATCACCATGGAGCCCAGCACGGCGTCACCGCAGAGTCTTTCGCAGGCGAAGACCACCTTTAGTCAGGATAAGTGTACTAGATTTTCCCCTTCAAATTGGCCAATTGTTGGCGCCCTTCCCGCTCAATATTTGGGAAGAGGCCCAGGGCCTTCGCCTATAAATAGGGGCCGGTCACCCACGTTGCAAAGGGGCCGATCAGTTGGTAGAAAGGGTTCGGTTCGATTCGGCGTGTGGATCCGACTAGCAAGCAGAGAGAGTAAGTAAGGGAGAGAGAGAGAGAGAAGGCGACGGAACTCCTCCCAGTAGTTCGTCGCCCCAGCCAAGAACAGACCCTCGTGAGGCTGTTCTTCCTTGTATTGCTCATCGCCATCAGCCCCAGGAGGCAATCCATCCACCCCACACTGGAGTAGGGTATTACACCACAATGGTGGCCCGAACCAGTATAAATCTTGTGTCCCTTGTGCAGTTCCTTCAGTAGTTTAGATCTTTGTGAGATGGGGAGGTAGAGGACGTGATTTCCGCGCGCACCCCAGTGTTCGAACCTTAAGGGTTTGTCGGAACCCGAAATCCGACAGCGATGTCCTCCCGTGAGCGGGTATCCGGCTCAGAGAGCTTGGGAATCCAGACATAGTTTGTCCTCAGGATAGAGGGAGAATCACCGCACTGCTCCTCCACCACTGCTATCTGATGGGTGACTGGTGGAGAGTTAATTTCCCTTTGGTCAGGTTTAAGCCCAATCCGATCGTAGTCCGTTGCGACTCCCAGAGCAGCGATGCAATCCAAGAGCTCGTTCAAAGAGGAGAGCTCCATTGGATCCATCTGCTCGGTGAATTTCGAGCCAATGTGGAGGTTATTTTCAATGACCCGAGAAGTCATCGTCGGTGCAGCGGCCGAACGGGCTGTCATGACGAAGCCGCCTAGTCGGAGGGTTTGGCCTACAGCCAGGGCTCCCCCAGAGGTGATGTTGTCCTTGATAACGAGACGAGCCAACCTTCCCTATGATGACGACACAGTGGAACTCTGAATGAAAGCACCAATGTCAGTGTCAAAACCGGCATATCTTGGGTAGGGGGTCACGAACTGTGCGTCTAAGGCGGATGGTAACAGGAGGCAGGGGACACGATGTTTACCCAGGTTCGGGCCCTCTTGATGGAGGTAATACCCTTTGTCCTGCTTGATTGATATTGATGATATGAGTATTACAAGAGTTGATCTACCACGAGATCATAGAGGCTAAACCCTAGAAGCTAGCCTATGGTATGATTGTATGTTGTCCTACGGACTAAACCCTCCGGTTTATATAGACACCAGAGGGGGCTAGGGTTACACAAAGTCGGTTACAAGGGAGGAGATCTACATATTCGTATTGCCAAGCTTGCCTTCCACGCCAAGGAGAGTCCCATCCGGACACGGGACGAAGTCTTCAATCTTTTATCTTCATAGTCCAACAGTGCAGCCAAAGGATATAGTCCGGCTGTCCGGAGACCCCCTAATCTAGGACTCCCTCATAGGTGTTGTAGGCTAGGTTTGAAAGATAATAAAGAGCATGTAAATAAAATCTAGGGGCTGTTTAGATAAAGACACAAATAAATTAGTTTCAGTAGAGAGCTTTTTGTCACGAGAAAGTTATTTTTCCCTAGACAATCGATAACTAGACCGGTAATCACTATTGCAATTTTATTTGAGGGAGAGGCATAAGCTAACATACTTTCTCTTCTTGGATCATAAACACTTATGATTGGAACTCTAGCAAGCATCCGCAACTACTAAAGATCATTAAGGTAAAACCCAACCATAGCATTATAAGGCATCAAGTCCTCTTTACTCCCATACGCAAACAACATACTTACTCGGGTCTGTGCTTCTGTCACTCACGCCACCTACCATAAGCAAATCATGAACATATTGCAAACCCTACAGCGGGGATCCCTCACGCTTGCGCGACACAAATAGCACCATAGGACATCACCAATAATAAAACATGCAACTCAAACCAATCACGATCATCAATTAACCCATAGGACAAAACGGATCTACTCAAACATCATAGGATAGCCATACATCATTGGGAAATAATATATAGCATCGATCACCATGTTTAAGTAGAGATTACAGCGGGTAAAAGAGGGGTTACACCGCTGCATAGAGGGGGGAAGATTTGGTGATGACGATGGTGAATCTGTTGGTGTAGATCGTTGTCGCGATGATGGCCCCAGCGGCGTTCTGGCGCCACCGAGAGAGAGGGGGAGAGATGAAGGAAATATGCCCTAGAGGAAATAATAAAGTTGTTATTTATATTTCCTTATATCATCATAAATGTTTATTATTCATGCTAGAATTGTATTTACCGAAAACTTAGTACATGTGTGAATACATAGACAAACAGAGTGTCACTAGTTTGCCTCTACTTGACTAGCTCGTTGAATCAAAGATGGTTAAGTTTCCTAGCCATACACATGAGTTGTCATTTGATTAACGGGATCACATCATTAGAGAATGATGTGATTGACTTGACCCATTCCGTTAGCGTAGCACGATGATCGTTTAGTTTGTTGCTATTGCTTTCTTCATGACTTAGACATGTTCCTATGACTATGAGATTATGCAACTCCCGAGTACCGGAGGAACACTTTGTGTGCTACCAAACATCACAACGTAACTGGGTGATTATAAAGGTGCTCTACAGGTGTCTCCGATGGTACTTGTTGAGTTGGCATATATCGAGATTAGGATTTGTCACTCCGATTGTCGGAGAGGTATCTCTGGGCCCTCTCGGTAATGCACATCACTATAAGCCTTGCAAGCATTGTGACTAATGAGTTAGTTGCGGTATGATGCATTACGAAACGAGTAAAGATACTTGCCGGTAACGAGATTGAACTAGGTATTGAGATACCGACGATCGAATCTCGGGCAAGTAACATATCAATGACAAAGGGAACAACGTATACTGTTATGCGGTTTGACTGATAAAGATCTTCGTAGAATATGTAGGAGCCAATATGAGCATCCAGGTTCCGCTATTGGTTATTGACCGGAGATGAGTCTCTGTCATGTCTACATAGTTCTCGAACCCGTAGGGTCCGCACGCTTAATGTTTGGTGACAATCGATATTATGAGTTTATGTGTTTTGATGTACCAAAGGTTGTTCAGAGTTCCGGCTGAGAGCAGGGACATGACGAGGAGTCTCGAAATGTTCGAGACGTAAAGATCGATTGTCAGGACCCCGATCCTAAGTCACACCGATCTAGCATGTAACACATCATATCACTTTGCGGCCTCACGCACGGTATTCCCACGGGTGCCACCTTACCTGGCCCGGGACCGGTTGCGCCTTTTGGCTCACGTATATGATAGTGTCGCTAGCATCCATATGACAAAGAACCCGGGCCGACATGGCTAGTCGTGAACCCAAAGCGGCACTAACCCATGGGAACAGGCATACATGAATCAACCTCGAGCATGTCGGTCAACAGCGTGTGAATCCGGGCTGTAGCACTAGGCTAACAGGACTCCGGTAACCCGGGCTGTAGCAGGCTAGGCAGGACTCCGGATGTCACTGCGTGACATTTCCCTGAAGGGACAGACATAGGAACGAAGTGAAACACATGCCGGCCAGTCAAGTGTCCTAAGCAGTAGTGCTGGGCTAGCAGGACTCCGGTGAACCGGTCTGTAGCGGACTACTATGGCTCATGGAAGCACAAGACCACATTTCCCCATAAGAGAGGCTACCAAGGATAAACCACTAGGTTGTCGGATCCCACACATACCAAGCATTTCAATCATACACACAATATGCTCGATATGTGCAAATACAACATGGCATCACAACATAACTCTATGACTCAAAGTATTTATTCATTAGGCTCTGAGGAGCGAGATATTACAAACATGGGTCTCATGACCCAACATTCAGAGCATACAAGTCAAAGCACAAGCGGACACTTAACATGTCTGAGTACAGACATCTACAAATGAAAAGGCTTGGAAGCCTGACTATCTACCAGATCCTGCGGAGGCACAAGATCGTAGCTGAGGTAACAAGCTAAACGTCGAAGTCCACGTGGAACTACTAGCGAGACTGAAGTCTCTCTGCAAAACATAAAATAAGAAAACGTGAGTACAAATGTACCCAGCAAGACTTACATCAGAACTAACTACATATGCATCGGTATCAACAAAGGGGGTGGCGGAGTTTAACTGCAGCAGGCCAGCTTTGACTCGGTAGCTATCCTGAACTACGACTGCAAGTAACTCTTTGAGGTGGCGCACACGAGTCCACAAATTCACCATATCAATACACCACTATGGATCCGCTTCCGTCTCCCTACGAGAACGCCATCCATAACACTCACACTTATCTTGCGAGTTTTAGAGTATCCACTTTCACTTGTCTATGAACTATGCAAGGGGTCCAAGTTTCCATATCCGAGGAATCCGGCTATTCGAATAGATAATGATAACCCTGCAGGGGTGTACTTCTTCACACATGCTCTCGCCACTTATAGCCCTGTACACGTCATGTACCTCGGCAACCTTCAAGCAGAAGTCGGGCGAGGAAGTCGGCCACGACCTGACTAACCAACAAGTCTCTCGTCCAGGTTTATCACCTATTCAGGTTCCATCCGCAAGGAGATCCGGCCGGGGTGTCGCTCACGGCCCCGAATGATGTGTGCAGGGTTCCCAAGCCCACCATCCGGGTGCCACTTGGTACACCGTGCCATGGTGCCTAGTCTGTCCCAAGCCCACCTGTACCGGGTGCCACTTGGTAAACTACTAACACTACCTACAAACACCAGAAACTAGTTGCAACTCCTGGACAGAGATCGAGTTGATTAATAAGCCGAGAGGGGCCGAGTTACCGGAACCCAATGTATGGTAGTAACTGTTCATGGATCACAAACACAGAACTCAGTTCCTAAGGACGGCTGCAATGAGACAACCCACCATGTACTCCTACATGGCCTCTCACCGCTACCTTTACCAAATCATGTTCACACACTTAGCTCTCAACGGCAGGACATGTTCACCACGTTCCAATTCATTCCCGATGAATCAGACCAGACTCAACTCTAAGCAGTAGCAGGCATGGCAAACAAGCATGAATGAGTAGGCACATCAGAGCTCAAACAACTCCTACTCATGCTAGTGGGTTTCATCTATTTACTGTGGCAATGACAGGTCATGCAGAGGAAAGGGGTTCAACTACCGCAGCATGTAACAGTTGAATCGGTGTTGCCCTAATGCAGTAAAAGAGAGCAGGAGCGAGAGAGTGGGATTGTATCGGAATGAACAAGGGGTTTTGCTTGCCTGGCACTTCTGAAGATGATATAACTCTTCATCGGTGTCATCCAACTCATCGTCGGAACGAACGTCTACCGGGAGGGAACAACCACCGGCAAACACAAAAGGAACCGCAATCAATGCAATGCACATACATATGAATGAGATGTCATATTAAGGTACTTAATTGACCTAGTGCAATAGTTAGCCATATTCATTGAAGTGGAATTCAAACCTATAGCAAATTCCAACTCCAAACCAATTACCATTTATTCCATAATCATGAATTGTCCTATTCAGTGAGGTTAACTTGTTCAAACATGCATGAAAATGGTATAGATGGATTCCTTGAATTTTTCTGATAATTTTTCATATATAATTTATTTCATTTGGAGTTACGGTTGATTTTCTATGATTTTTAGAAGTTTTAACTATTTTCTGAATTTCCTGAATTGTTTTAAAACAGAAATTAATTACTGCGTCAGCATGACATCATCATGACGTCACTAGGTCAATGGGGCACGGTCCAGGTCAAACCTGACCTATGGGGCCCGTGTGTCAGTGGTTAGTTAAACTAATCTAGTTTAGTTAGTACTAACCTGGGTCATTCGAATTAAGTTTAAAGTTAAACTAGATTAATTAGCCAGGGGCGGGCCCGCATGTCATAGGCCCAGGGGAGGTCAAATCCCCTGGTCAACCAGGGCTAAACCACCGGCGGTCAAAGTGGTCAACCCGCCGGCGTTTAGCCGCCGGCAAGGCCGAACGCGGCGGAGGGCTCGGGATTGCCCCTCCAGCGCCCAATCGAGCAGTGGAGGGCACGCGCGGGGAGCTGGGGCTCGCCCGCATCCAGGGCGGCATGCGACAGTAGCGGGGACGGCCAGAGATCGCCGGAAACAAGCTCGAGGCGGCGCCGACGTTCAGGTGAACTGGGTTTCGGGGTTAGGGAGCACAGGAGGAGGCAAAGAGGGGTGCTACGACCTCCTGGGGGTGTACTGAGCATGACTATGTGCTCGGTTGCAACTCTAGGCAATGGTGGCCACAGCGGCGACATGGCCGGCGGCGAAGAGCTCTCGATTCCGACGGGCATCAGTGTTAGAGGAAGAAAACGAGCCAGGGGAGAGGGGGAAACGACACAGGAGCTCACAGCGGGTGCAGCGGTGGCCTCGGCGAGCTCGGGGAGGCACCGGAGCGAGCGGAGCATCGAGGGGGATCTCCGACGGACGGCGATGGAAACGAAGATGGTGGCATCGTTTCAGGAGTCCCGCAGGTGCGTGGCTCGGTGAGGGGGTCGAGGACGAAGTGGCGGAGCTTTTGGGCGCAGCGGCAGGGCGAGGGGTGGCCGGTGGCCACGAGTATGGCGACGATGACGACGAGCTCCGCTCGGTGGTGCGCGCGAGAGGGGAGCAGAGGAGGGGATGGGGTCCAGGGGGAGAGAGGAGAGGTGCAGGGGGGCGAGGGGGAGTGCGTGGCACTCGGGCTGGCTCCAGAAGCGACGGAAGCAGGAGGTGGCTCGGCGCGTGCCGGCGCGCGGTGGCCACACGCCCTCCTGCCTACTGGCAGGAGGTTGAAGATGGCGGCGGCTGCGGTGGACTGGGCCGCTGGAGTTGGGCCAGGTGGGCTGCGAGGTGAGCGCCAGGTACTTCTCTCTCTCTCTTTTATTCTGTTTTAGTTTTCTATTTCTTCTGATCTGTTTTGAATTAGTAAAAATACTAACTCATTTTGTAAAATCCTGACAAAAATTGTGGGCACTATTTGAATTATTTCCAACAGCCCCCAATTGTTTTCAGAAGTATCGAAGCATTCAAAATATTTATAGGCATTAAATGCTCCAATTCAAATACAATATGATTTAACTCAAAAATCCAACATGGCCAAGAAATATGCTCATCATTTTTGGCAGAGGTTTTCACCTTTATCAGAAATCATGAACATTTTCCATGACATTTTGGGTCCTTTGAAAATATTTTTATTTTGATCCTAATTGCATTTCATTTGGGTGCTAGGGTTTGGTCAGTCCCCATTTAAAGTTTCATGAAAATTAAACATGATGCATGGATGCAATGCCACTAGTTACAAGCAAACTCTAGGGCTGTGACAACTCACCCCCGCTAAAGAAGAATCTCATCCCGAGATTCAAGTCGTGAGGTAAGAAGACAGAGGGGTCGCAAGCTATCACAATCTTCTCAATCCAACTGCCCTTCTCGAAGAAGTAGCTTCATTGCATCATATTGATCTTGACGTCCTCGCTTTTGAGATCTTCATCCAACACGATGGCGATAGAAAGAAACTCTATAGGAAACGATCTCCTCGAAGATCGAGCATTCAGGATCAACTCGTGGAATGAGATGTTGGAACATCTCGAGTTGAGACACAAAACACATCGAGAGGGATGAAAGAACAAACAACGAGGTTTGATTTGGTGGGCAACAATTCAACGCTTAGAGAGATGGTGGATGGTGTCAAGGTGGCGAGGAAATAATTGCCATGATTCCATAGTGGGGCACCTTGGGAAAGGTGACTCGTAGAATTATTCCCTTAAGTGGCAAAAAGAATTACTTTTGATACAGAGATCATTGAAACTCTATATACCAGCCGAAGGCAATCACAAATGATCGTTTGAACGAATTCGAAAGAATGGCATACTCGAACTAGATGGATGATGTGGACTACCTTGTTGAAGACAACGCAATGGATGACTTTTGCTTATCACCGGAAATGGAGGGGACCCATGGCAAGTCCACGTTGAAGATAATCCTGGACAGCAATTACTGAGAAGTGCAACCCATGGAAATTTGGCACGATGGGGCGCAAGCTGGGAACAACATGCAAATGTTGGGAATGATTCTGGTAACTGGGAATAACTCAACGAGGGTGATTCCACCATTTGAATGGTTATAGCTTAATCAAAGAAACTAAGAGCACAAGAATCCCTAGGAAGCAACTTCTAGAATAAGTCGCACGAGATCCTCATGGAGAAGATGGTCAAATAGTTCAATCAAGATACTACAATGATAGATCTTCCGGCTAGGTGTGTCGGCCAGACATCAACCTTGTCGGGACCTACATAATAGACCTTGGAAAAGTTCCAACTATCATATCTGCCTAAGATTCAGATCTGGTTGGTAACGGAATATTTCGGACAGCCTGTCTAGAAAAGAAAGTTTGCAACATAAATCGACGAGATGACGTTGCGAGATTCTCGGGAAATGAACTATGATAGCAAGCTCCAAAACATGAGCTGGTTCTACTACAAACCTGTGAACATGCTGCCCAAGATAAGCATGACCACGTAGTAGTCTTATAATAAAACACTACCGAGTTTAGGTGGGGAACCATCATCGAGGATAACGGAATCTTGTACAAATCCGTCTGGTACCTTCAGGACTAGCACTTAGAACTTATTATCCTCGAACAATCAATCAGTGGCTTGGTGTGCTAGGAACACATATGGAGTGGAGGCGGCCAACCTATCAGACCATAGAGCACTTCGCACGTGCATGACTAACTTGGGATGATTCCAGAGGAGGCAAAAACAATCTTTCTCAAACTCACGGCGGCAACTTGCACCAAGTGCAGATGAATTCGAGGAAGTCACTTCTTCCATCCAAGCATAAGCCTCATGAACGGAACACGAAGGCATTGCTTACAAAGTTTTCAACACTAGGTCGATGTTCAACATGAATCATGGGGGAGACAAAATGCTGCTGATGGGCTCGACAACAACTCATCGGAATTTCCATATCACTGGACTTCCACCATCATGTGAACACGGTGATAGCATTGGTCAGACCAAAAGATGTAATGGTGTATGCTCGAGGGATCATCCACGGGTAAGACAACATCACGAACATCGTTGGTTCTAATTTGACTTGACGATAGCCCATACTCAAGTCAAAATTTAGTTAAGGCAATAGGTCCAACTACTGATCACGAGGACCGATTGACAGAGATATCATCTTTCTTCAACACACACACACCAAAAAGATATCCCTTAACACGAACTAAGTCAGACAAGCTTTTATCTTCCAACTCCCCAAGTTGTTGTTTAGCTCAACCGACTAGTTCAGGGAATCCAACACAGAATCTTGGAGAATGGGTGGTTCAGAGGGAAACCAACATGATCACGAACTCAACATAACGGTCAGGTGACAACCTGGTAATACTTCCGAGAAGATATTCGGAAAATCACGAACCACCGATATGTTACTAAGCTCGAGAACAACCTTGCTTTTTAGGGCAAGATGATATGATCAAGGAGTGAGGGATTGACACAATCTTAACTCATTGATCGAAGAGTGCACCAGGAAAAATGGACTAGGTAGCACGATCAATCTTAGGATGATGATTCAATAACCAACACGCTAAGAAAGAAATTATTGTCCATTAGCTACCTAGCAACTAGTTGCTAGGAGTATTGATTTCACACATCATGGTTCACTTGTCGGCATTCCGGTTGCGACAACACGGGACCGAGGAATGAAAAATGATGGTAAGAAGTATCACTACGTCAAGAATTAATGAGAGAGGGTGCAATTCTCATGACAATCCTGACATAAAGGGGGTAATACTCTAGGGTAGAACAGAGCAAGAGCTAGATTGGCATTTGATCTGCAGAACACAGCTACTTTGACCCAATCCTGGATATGGATGAGGTACTGGAGTTTGTTTCTCCTAGTCATTCCAGAATAGAACGACTTGACGGACCACAAGAATAATAAGCATCGATAACACGAATGCACACATACTCTTGGCTATCAATTGATAGATGATGGTTGGAATACAAATGAAGAGGGACAACTCAAGGGAACATATCACTTTCTGAGTTGGATGCATAGATTAGTATGTCGAACGAGTTCAACATATTTCTTCCGGATAACCCATGCAGAAAGGTAGGGTTGGCAGAGTCACAACATAGAATGGAGAACTCATCAGGAGCACTCTGTCGTGACCTTTTGGTTCAAAAGAACTCCTGCCAAGAATGGTTCATGATAATTGGAAGAAGGATGTACCACGGACCTCGAGGACTATCGCAAAGGTTTCTAATATCCTAAAGGAACTAGAAACACTATAAACAAGAGGTAAAGTAGAGTGAATCTCGGGTTCAAGAACCCATGAATAGAATACCTACCACTACATGGCATCACGGGATGCTTTTGAGAATAATGGCCAGAATCACACACTGGGAATACAAAACATGGCCAGATCACTAGGTGACTCCCTAAAACACCTAGGGTCATAGTAATAGCTCCAACATATATGTCGAGGCAACAGAGTACCTCAACTCACCGATTAGTGTGATTAAACTGGCCCAAAAGGACATCGGGAACTGGGAGGAAGGATTTGCAAATGCATCAGATTGTTTAGAAACCTGGGATGACTCGGACAGCATAACGACTATAATTGCTCAAAAGATTTGAGACAACCTACAAAAATGGTGGCATAACCACTCAACATCACAATATCAAGGTTCTGAGACCAATTATGAACATATGGAAGTAGTAGGAACTGGACCGAGGCTTGAAACTATCAATTATATAAGTCTAAGGATTAGTAACACGTCATCCTGATAGATAGACGAGAAGGCCTAGTTCTTAATCCCCGTAGAAAAGAAGAGGTTGACTCAGATCAGAAGGCATAGGGTAAAGGAGTAAACAGAGCCTTACGTTCCCTTCCACAATCAATTCCCTTACACAACGAAAGCATTTTAGACTCAACTTCGACCGGTCTGGCTTGGTAATCCTACAGGCAGTCAGGCTCTGATACCAAAGCTGTCAGGACCCCGATCCTAAGTCACACCGATCTAGCATGTAGCACATCATATCACTTTGCGGCCTCACGCACGGTATTTCCACGGGTGCCACCTTACCTAGCCCGGGACCGGTTGCGCCTTTTGGCTCACGTATATGATAGTGTCGCTAGCATCCATATGACAAAGAACCCGGGCCGACATGGCTAGTCGTGAACCCAAAGCGGCACTAACCCATGGGAACAGGCATACATGAATCAACCTCGAGCATGTCGGTCAACAGCGTGTGAATCCAGGCTGTAGCACTAGGCTAACAGGACTCCGGTAACCCGGGCTGTAGCAGGCTAGGCAGGACTCCGGATGTCACCGCGTGACATTTCCCCGAAGGGACAGACACATGAACGAGGTGAAACACATGCCAACCAGTCAAGTGTCCTGAGCAGTAGTGCTGGGCTAGCAGGACTCCGGTGAACTGGGCTGTAGCGGACTACTATGGCTCATGGAAGCACAAGACCACATTTCCCCATAAGAGAGGCTACCAAGGATAAACCACTAGGTTGTCGGATCCCACACATACCAAGCATTTCAATCATACACACAATATGCTCGATATGTGCAAATACAACATGGCATCACAACATAACTCTATGACTCAAAGTATTTATTCATTAGGCTCCGAGGAGCGAGATATTACAAACATGGGTCTCATGACCCAACATTCAGAGCATACAAGTCAAAGCACAAGCGGAAGCTTAACATGTCTGAGTACAGACATCTACAAATGAAAAGGCTTGGAAGCCTGACTATCTACCAGATCCTGCCGAGGCACAAGATCATAGCTAAGGTAACAAGCTAAACGTCGAAGTCCACTTGGAACTACTAGCGAGACTGAAGTCTCTCTGCAAAACATAAAATAAGAAAACGTGAGTACAAATGTACCCATCAAGACTTACATCAGAACTAACTACATATGCATCGGTATCAACAAAGGGGGTGGTGGAGTTTAACTGCAGCAGGCCAGCTTTGACTCGGTAGCTATCCTGAACTATGACTGCAAGTAACTCTTTGAGGTGGCGCACGCGAGTCCACAAATTCACCATATCAATACACCACTATGGATCCGCTTCCGTCTCCCTACGAGAACGCCATCCATAACACTCACACTTATCTTGCGAGTTTTAGAGTATCCACTTTCACTTGTCTATGAACTATGCAAGGGGTCCAAGTTT
The DNA here is from genome assembly GCA_034509565.1 of Triticum monococcum. Classification (NCBI taxonomy): domain Eukaryota; kingdom Viridiplantae; phylum Streptophyta; class Magnoliopsida; order Poales; family Poaceae; genus Triticum; species Triticum monococcum. Next base: position 55,998,735 of record CM067843.1, on the reverse strand, counting down.
CCATATCCGAGGAATCCGGCTATTCGAATAGATAATGATAACCCTGCAGGGGTGTACTTCTTCACACACGCTCTCGCCACTTATAGCCCTGTACACGTCATGTACCTCGGCAACCTTCAAGCGGAAGCCGGGCGAGGGAGTCGGCCACGACCTGACTAACCAACAAGTCTCTCGTCCAGGTTTATCACCTATTCGGGTTCCATCCACAAGGAGATCCGGCCGGGGTGTCGCTCACGGCCCCAAATGATGTGTGCAGGGTTCCCAAGCCCACCATCTGGGTGCCACTTGGTACACCGTGCCATGGTGCCTAGTCTGTCCCAAGCCGACCTGTACCGGGTGCCACTTGGTAGACTACTAACACTACCTACAAACACCAGAAACTAGTTGCAACTCCTGGACAGAGATCGAGTTGATTAATAAGCCGAGAGGGGCCGAGTTACCGGAACCCAATGTATGGTAGTAACCGTTCATGGATCACAAACACAGAACTTATTTCCTAAGGACGGCTGCAATGAGACAACCCACCATGTACTCCTACATGGCCTCTCACCGCTACCTTTACCAAATCGTGTTCACACACTTAGCTCTCAACGGCAGGACATGTTCACCATGTTCCAATTCATTCCCGATGAATCAGACCAGACTCAACTCTAAGCAGTAGCAGGCATGACAAACAAGCATGAATGAGTAGGCACATCAGAGCTCAAACAACTCCTACTTATGCTAGTGGGTTTCATCTATTTACTGTGGCAATGACAGGTCATGCAGAGGAAAGGGGTTCAACTACCGCAGCATGTACCAGTTGAATCGGTGTTGCCCTAATGCAGTAAAAGAGAGCAGGAGCGAGAGAGTGGGATTGTATCGGAATGAACAAGGGGTTTTGCTTGCCTGACACTTCTGAAGATGATATAACTCTTCATCGGTGTCATCCAACTCATCGTCGGAACGAACGTCTACCGGGAGGGAACAACCACCGGCAAACACAAAAGGAACCGCAATCAATGCAATGCACATACATATGAATGAGATGTCATATTAAGGTACTTAATTGACCTAGTGCAATAGTTAGCCATATTCATTGAAGTGGAATTCAAACCTATAGCAAATTCCAACTCCAAACCAATTACCATTTATTCCATAATCATGAATTGTCCTATTTAGTGAGGTTAACTTGTTCAAACATGCATGAAAATGGTATAGATGGATTCCTTGAATTTTTCTGATAATTTTTCATATATAATTTATTTCATTTGGAGTTACGGTTGATTTTCTATGATTTTTAGAAGTTTTAACTATTTTCTGAATTTCCTGAATTGTTTTAAAACAGAAATTAATTACTGTGTCAGCATGACATCATCATGACGTCAGCAGGTCAACGGGGCACGGTCCAGGTCAAACTTGACCTGTGGGGTTCGCGTGTCAGTGGTTAGTTAAACTAATCTAGTTTAGTTAGTACTAACCTGGGTCATTCTAATTAAGTTTAAAGTTAAACTAGATTAATTAGCCGGGGGCGGGCCTGCATGTCATAGGCCCAGGGGAGGTCAAATCCCCTGGTCAACCGGGGCTAAACCACCGGCGGTCAAAGTGGTCAACCCGCCGGCGTTTAGCTGCCGGCGAGGCCGAACGCGGCGGAGGGCTCGGGATTGCTCCTCCGGCGCCCAATCGAGCAGCGGAGGGCACGCGCGGGGAGCTGGGGCTCGCCCGCATCCAGGGTGGCATGCGACAGCAGCGGGGACGGCCAGAGATCGCCGGAAACGTGCTTGAGGCGGCGCCGTCGTTTGGGTGAATTGGGTTTCGGGGTTAGGGAGCACGGCAGGAGGCAAAGAGGGGTGCTACGACCTCCTAGGGGTGCACTGAGCACGACTGTGTGCTCAGTTGCAACTCTAGGCAACGGTGGCCACGGCGGCGACATGGCCGGCGGCGAAGAGCTCGGTTCCAACGGGCATCGGTGTTAGAGGAAGAAAACGAGCCAGGGGAGAGGGGGAAACGACACAGGAGCTCACAACGGGTGCAGCGGTGGCCTCGGCGAGCTCGGGGAGGCACCGGAGCGAGCGGAGCATCGAGGGGGATCTCCGGCGGCCGGCGATGGAAACGAAGACGGTGGCATCGTTTCAGGAGTCCCGCGGGTGCGTGGCTCGGTGAGGGGGTCGAGGACGAAGTGGCGGAGCTTTTGGGCGCAGCGGCAGGGCGAGGGGTGGCCGGTGGCCACGAGTATGGCGACGATGACGACGAGCTCCGCTCGGTGGTGCGCGCGAGAGGGGAGCAGAGAAGGGGATGGGGTCCAGGGGGAGAGAGGAGAGGTGTAGGGGGGCGAGGGGGAGTGCGTGGCACTCGGGCTGGCTCCAGAAGCGGCGGAAGCAGGAGGTGGCTCGGCGCGTGTCGGCGCGCGATGGCCACACGCCCTCCTGCCTACTGGCAGGAGGTTGAAGATGGTGGCGGCTGCGGTGGACTGGGCCGCTGTAGTTGGGCCAGGTGGGCTGCGAGGTGAGCGCCAGGTACTTCTCTCTCTCTCTTTTATTCTATTTTAGTTTTCTATTTCTTCTGATCTGTTTTGAATTAGTAAAAATACTAACTCATTTTGTAAAATCCTGACAAAAATTGTGGGCACTATTTGAATTATTTCCAACAGCCCCCAATTGTTTTCAGAAGTATCGAAGCATTCAAAATATTTATAGGCATTAAATGCTCCAATTCAAATACAATATGATTTAACTCAAAAATCCAAAATGGCCAAGAAATATGCTCATCATTTTTGGCAGGGGTTTTCACCTTTATCAGAAATCATGAACATTTTCCATGACATTTTGGGTTCTTTGAAAATATTTTTATTTTGATCCTAATTGCATTTCATTTGGGTGCTAGGGTTTGGTCAGTCCCCATTTCAAGTTTCATGAAAATTAAACATGATGCATGGATGCAATGCCACTAGTTACAAGCAAACTCTAGGGCTGTGACATCGATATATTGGAAGGCTATATTCAGACATCCATAAGGTTCTGAGTGGTTTGGGTATTTATAGGAGTACCGGAGAGTTACGAGAATTCGTCGGGGAGTATATGGGCCTTATTGGGCTTTAGGGGGAAGAGAGAGGGGAGGATGCACGCTCCCCCAAGGCCTAGTCCGAATTGGACTAGGGGGAGGGGCCGCGCCCCCTCCTTCCTTCTCTTCTCTTTTCCTTTCCTTCTCTCCTACTCCTACTACATGGAAGGGGGGCGATCCTACTCCCGGTGGGAGTAGGACTCCCAAGGGCGCGCCATAGTAGAGAGCCGGCCCTCCCCCTCCTCCACTCCTTTATATACGGGGTAGTGGGGCACCCCATGGACACACAGTTGATCAGCTGATCTTTTAGCCATGTGCGGTGCCCCCTCCACCATAATCCACCTCGGTCATATCATACCGGTGCTTAGGCAAAGCCCTGCGTCGGTAGCATCATCATCACCGTCATCATACCATCATGCTGACGGAACTCTCCCTCGAAGCTCTGCTGGACCGGAGTTCGTGGGACGTCACCGAGCTGAACGTGTGCTGAACTCGGAGGTGCCGTACGTTCGGTACTTGGATCGGTCGGATCGTGAAGACGTACGACTACATCAACCGCGTTCTCATAACGCTTCCACTTACGGTTTCCGAGGGCACGTGGACGAAACTCTCCCCTCTCGTTGCTATGCATCACCATGATCTTGCGTGTGTGTAGGATTTTTTTTTGAAATTACGACATTCCCCAACAAGAGAACCCCCCTTCTCCTTCTTCTTCCTTGACCTTCCACCTAGATGGGAGAAGGGTTTCCCCTCTAGCCCATGGCCTCCATGGTGGCGGAGGGACAAGAGCCCCTCCGAGATTGGATCTCTCTCTCTCTCTCTCTCTCTCTCTCTCTCTCTCTCTCTCTCTCTCTCTCTGTTTCCTTCTTGTTTCTGCGCTCCCTGATTCTGCCCTTTCACCGTTTCTTAAATTCCCGGAGATTCGTAACGCTGATTGGGCTGAAATTATGACAAATTTTTTTATCCGGATATTGGCTTTCTTGCGGCAAAAGAAGGGTACCAACCGCCTTACGGAGTGGCCACAAGGGCCCAGGGCGCGCCCTACCCCCTGCGGCGCGCCCCCTCACCCTCATGGGCCCCTCGGGCATTGTCTCGCGTTGATTCCACTTCCCAAAATTCACATATATTCCAAAAAAAAATCTTCGTTAGTTTTTATCCCGTTTGGACTCCGTTTGATATGGATTTTCTGTGAAACAAAAACATGCAACAAAAAGAACTGACACTGGGCACTGGGTCAATATGTTAGTCCCAAAAATAGTATAAAAAGATGCCAAAAGTATGTAAAAGTTGTAGAATATTGGCATGGAACAATAAAAAATGATATATACGACAGAGACGTATCAGCATCCCCAAGCTTAATTCCTGCTCGTCCTCAAGTAGGTAAATGATAAAAAAGACATTTTTTGATGTGGAATGCTACCTAGCATAATCCTGATCATGTAATCTAATCATGGCATGAATATTAAGACACAAGTGATCCAAAGCAATAGTCTATCATTTGGCATTAAGACAATAATACTTCAAGCATACTAATAAAGTAATCATGTCTTCTCAAAATAACATGGCCAAAGAAAGTTCGTCCCTACAAAATCATATAGTTTGGATATGCTCCATCTTCGTCACACAAAATGTTCAAATCATGCACAAACCCGATGACAAGCCAAGCAATTGTTTCATACTTTAGTATTCTCAAACTTTTTCAACCTTCATGCAATACATGAGCATGAGCCATGGACATAGCACTATAGGTGGAATAGAATATGATGGTGGAGGTTGTGTGGAGAAGACAAAAAGGAAGAAAGTCTCACATCGACGCGGCTAATCAATGGCTTTGGAGATGCCCATCATTTGATGTCAATGCGAGGAGTAGGGATTGCCATGCAACCAATGCACTAGAGCTATAACTGTATGAAAGCTCAAACTGAAACTAAGTGGGTGTGCATCCAACTTGCTTGCTCATGAAGACCTAGGGCATTTGAGGAAGCCCATCGTTGGAATATACAAGCCAAGTTCTATAATGAAAATTCCCACTAGTATATGAAAGTGATAACTCAAGAGACTCTCTATATGAAGAACATCGTGCTACTCTGAAGCACAAGTGGGGTAAAAGGATAGTAACACTGCCCCTTCTCTCTTTTTCTCTCATTTTTTGTTTTTTTGGTGGGCTTCTCTAGACTCTTTTATTTTGATAACCTCACATGGGACAATGTTCTAATAATGATGATCATCACACTTTTATTTACTTACAACTCAATATTACAACTCGATACTAGAACAAATATATGACTCTGTATGAATGCCTCTGGCGGTGTACCAGGATGTGCGTATAATCCATGGATTCAACATTAGTCATAAAGAACTCACATACTTATTGCAAAAATCTACAAGTCATCCAAACCAAGCACTATGTGCATGCTCATAGGGGGATAGATTGGTAGGAAAACACCATCGCTCGTCCCCGACCGCCACTCATAAGGAGGACAATCAAAGAAACACCTCATGCTTCAAATTTGTTACACAACGGTTACCATACGTGAATGCTACGGGTCTTGAAAACCTCAACACAAGTATTCCTCAAATTCACAATTACCCACTAGCATCACTCTAATATCACCATCTTTATATCGCAAAAACTATTACAAGGAATCAAACATATCATATTCAGTGATCTACAAGTTTTATGTAGGATTTAATGACTAACCATGTGAATGACCATTTCCTGTCATCTCTCTAAATAGATATAAGTGAAGCAAGAGAGTTTAATTCTTTCTACAAAAGATATGCCCACTCTCTAACAGATATAAGTGAAGCAAAAGAGCATTCCACAAATGGCGGTTTTCTATGTGTAGGGAAACAGGCAATCCAAACTTCAAAAGATATAAGTGAAGCACATGAAGCATTCTATAAAGCCATACTCAAAAGATATAAGTGAAGTGCAAAGAGCATTCTATAAATCAACCAAGGAATATCTCATACCAGCATGGTGAATTTATTAAAACAAAAGTAAAAAGCACATGACACTCCAAGATTTACGCATATCATGCGACGAATAAAAATATAGCTCCTAGTAAAGTTACCGATGATTGTTAGAAGAAAGAGGGGATGCCTTCCAGGGCATCCCCAAGCTTAGTTGCTTGGGAGTCTGTGAATATTACCTTGGGGTGCCTCGGGCATCCCCAAGCTTAGGCTCTTTCCACTCCTTATTCCTTCATCCATCATGATCTCACCCAAAACTTGAAAATTTCAATCACACAAAACTTAACAAAACCATTGTGAGGTCCGTTAGTATAATAAAGCAAATCACCACTTTAAGTACTGTTGCAAACCAATTCATATTTTGTTTTTTCATTGCAGCTACTGTAATATAACTTTTTCATGGCTTAATCCACTGATTGAAATCGATAGTTTCATCAAAACAAGCAAACAATGCATCAAAAACAGATTCTGTCTTAAACAGGATAGTCTGTAGTAACCTGAACATTCACCATACTTCTGGTACTCCAAAAATTCCAAAACAAATTAGGAGAAATAAACAGTTTGTATATAAAGATAGTGCAAACGTTTCAGAACCGTTTGGCGTTCTAGTAAAAAATGTAAAATCACGCACTACAGCCAAAGTTTCTGTTTTGCACCGCACAAACCAACAAGCAATGTAAACATCCTAAAGGCAAAATCTTGGCACATTATTTTTATAATACAATGGAATTGTACAAGGGGATAATTATTTTTATTGAAAAGTTTCTGTAATCAATATTCACAAAGTTTCCGTGAGGATGAACAAAGTTCAAGGAGCTCCCTAACTTCAACAATGCTTGTCTCTCTCACTTTCACTTTCCTTTTTGAAAAGTTTTGGGTTCCCCTCTTTATTTTATTTTTTGAATTTTAAACTATATAAAAGCACGTAATAGAAATAAATGACTCTCTAAAACTTTCGGGTTGTCTCCCTGGCAGCGCTTTCTTTAAAGCCATTAAGCTAGGCATAAGGTGCTCAAGTAATGAATCCACCCGGATCCCAAGGTATATCAAAGCCAATTTGAATTAGCAATGATTTGGCATTTAGTAGTAAGCACAAAGCAACATATATCAAGCAATGACGAATTCTAACTCTCTTCCTATGCATCGGCATGTCATACAAGAACAATTCATGCACATCAAGTAAGGGCCAATGCATAGCATAAGAAGTTTCTTGCAGTTTTATCGTGTTGGAAACATAGAGAGGCGGAGATGTAGTTCCTCTCCCATAATAATTGCAAGTAGGAGCATCAAGCACATGCATATTATATTCATCAAAATTATCATGTGCAACGATAAAAGGCCACCCATCAATATAATCCTTAATGAGTGCAAACTTCTCCCATATAGTGTAGTTTGGAGAATTCGAAAAGATAATAGGACTATCATGTGTGGGTGCAATAGAAACAATTTCATGTTTAATATAAGGAAAAATAGCAAGTTCGTCTCCATAAGCATAATTCATATTGACATCTTGGCCACAAGAATAGCAAGCATCAAGGTCATCAAAAAGGGATATTTGAAACAAATCAACGAGATCATAGCAATTATCATGGCATTCATCCTTCGGTAAGAACGAAGGGACATTAAATAATGTATGAGTTGGAGAGTTACTCAGAAGGTGGGCACGGGTAGCTAATCCAATCTTCCTCCTTTTGTTCTTCGCTCTCCTCATCATATTTTTCATCCAATGAGCTCACAGTTTCATCAATTTTTTCTTCCATAGACTCCTGCAAAATATTAGTCTCTTCTCGGACAACGGAGACTTTCTCAATAAATTCATCAATATCATAATTGTATTTATAATTCTCATAGCAATATTTAAGGATAGCTAAATTTTCAGGTCTATAAACTGAATCATCAAAATCTTCAAACTCTTTAAACAAAGATTCAATTTCACAAGCACCCTTAAAAGCAACAAATTTTTCTATTTGTTCCACATCATAGTAATCATATATACCATTAGCATAAGAAGCTAAGGTTTCATTATCATTAAATTTACATGAAAAGGGAAGGTGTGGAGCCTTCGTCCTACAGCAACAAGTATAATCATATCTCAAGCATAGTTGCCGAGCATACCAATGCAACATATAAATTTGATCCCATAATAGTTTCCCTTTTTGAGTCAAGTGATAATCCCTAAAGTATTCACGTTGATCCAACGTGTCTCCCATTATATAATTGAATGGGGTTTTCTCAGGATTATTAAAGTAGTGCATAATATCTTTCACATAATGAGCATCGAGGGTTTTAGGAGGTTCCCCATCTCCATGAGTAGCAAGTAAACCTTTTTTTGGTATTTCGTGTTCCATATCCACAACTAAAGATAAATAACAACTTAGAACGGCAAATAAAATCCACTTAGTGATAAAGCAAACAAGCACACAAGAGAATATTCACCCCACACTATCGCTCCCTGGCAACAGTGCCAGCAAAAGGTCTTGATAACCCACAAGTATAGGCAATCAATTGTAGCTCTTTCGATAAGTAAGAGTGTCGAACCCAACGAGGAGGTAAAGGTAGAACAAACATTCCCTCAAGTTCTATCGACCATCAATACAACTCTATGCACGCTTAGTGTTCGCCTTACCTAGAACAAGTATGAAACTAGAAGTACTTTGTAGGTGTTGTAGGCTAGGTTTGCAAGATAATAAAGAGCATGTAAATAAAAGCTAGGGGCTGTTTAGATAAAGACACAACTAAATTAGTTTCGGTAGAGAGCTTTTTGTCACGAGAAAGTTATTTATCCCTAGATAATCAATAACTAGACCGGTAATCATTATTGCAATTTTATTTGAGGGAGATGCATAAGCTAACATACTTTCTATTCTTGGATCATATGAACTTATGATTAGAACTCTAGCAAGCATCCGGAACTACTAAAGATCATTAAGGTAAAACCCAACCATAGCATTATAAGGCATCAGGTCCTCTTTACTCCCATATGCAAACAACCTACTTACTCGGGTCTGTGCTTCTGTCACTCACGCCACCCACCATAAGCAAATCATGAACATATTGCAAACCCTATAGCGGGTCAGTGCTACGAGGACCATTTTGAGTTATGGAGAAAACTGTTCTGCCTCGTCCTCCGCTCCCAAAAGGGATCCATATTCGAGGTGGGTGGCGCTGAGATATGGCGCATAGCCAGAACCGGATACCTGTCTGGCACGCCAAAGAAGGCGTCTGAGGAGTGGCCCTTGGAGTGGTTTTATATTGAAGACGTCACCCTCCCCGACCCAGTCGGAATGGGCCTTCCCGAATTTTTTGGCGTTCCATTAAATAAACGCCATAGCTGGTGCTCTCGGAGCCCCGAGGAGGAAGATAGCGTGGAAGTCAAGATGTTAATGGACAAGATAAAAATACTCGCCGAGTCCGGACTATCCATGATCGAGGTCATGAAAATTTCCATAACGCGAGGCGTCCAACCACTCCAATCCAGAGGACTCCCCATGTGGAACTACAACGGGGAGGATGATACATCTCGCTACGAGCGTAAGGGTCCGGATGACTTTGCCGCCCTAGCCGCCATGCTGGCAGATCTTTATAAAGGGGAGAAAGAAGAATTCACTCGCCTTAAGTGCCGGGACGGATTCTCCATGTACAACCCCCCTAGCCGGGTAAGCTTTCGATCTAGGATCTTATTCAATCCTTGTCTTAAGCCACAACTAGTTGGACTCAAACCGACCATCTTTAACAGGAATGGCGGAAGGCTACCGCGGGGATCTATAGCCCCGCTCCGCAGCCGAAGAATCATATTCGGGACCTGGATCCCGGATTTGAGGAGGATCCGGATATATTTGTAGAGCTTAAGAATGGGGTCTCCTATCAGGCGAGCTACGACGACACAGAGGTGGCCATTGTAGTTGATTACCCCAGTCTCCTGCCATTTTCCCACGTAAGTGCCCAGGGAGCATCTCATCCAAAAGAGCTTCCATGTTATGCCTCACCCACTGCACTGTCTCGTGCTCCAAAGGGGAGGCGCTCGGCGCGCCATGCTGCACCGGAGGCATCTCATAAGAGAGTGGCGCCTGCGTCGGGCAGGTCTTTGAAGAGGAAGGCAGATGACAACACAGCCGAGCCTTCGTCAAAGAGGTATGGACTCGAATACGCCCCCTGGCAGTCACATCGAACTATGACATTGTCCGCTGCATTTTATCAGGAAGAGTGTTCGTGGACTATGTCCGGGGATCCTGCCGGTTGCGCCTCTACCAATCAGGTTCCAGACCATGCCTTTGGGGCGGGGGCTGATACGGGAGTGACGTCGGATTTCCATCCTTCAGAGGATTCATATGATGTGTCCGTCACGAACTCTGAAGTAGAGAGCGCCATGAATCATCGGCGACGGAGGGCCGCTCTTCACGACCCTAGATTTACTGAAGAGGCGTTCAATGCCTTCGGCTCGGCTGATGCATACATCCAAGCTGCTCGGGATGGGCTTGCCACAGCCACTGACCAGTATTTGAAAGATATGCGGGTATGTATGCATTGTATTGATCTATTAACCATATACCAGTAGCCCCCGAGACTTGAAGCAGTTGAAACGACTGATTTAATGATCATTGAACATGCACTCACGGAGAAGAACAACATGCTATCTCAGGAGCTGGAACAGTGCCAGACCCAGCTAACTGCTATTCTGCCAAACAGGGGAAGTCCAAGGAGGCACCGAAGGTTAAGGTTTCCCTTCTATCCAGAAAATGTAATCATGTGCGAGTCGTGTTTATATGAAGAAATATTGCTGCATTATACGATGGCAGGCTCGTTGGCTCAGATGGAAGAGAAGCTAAAGGCCGTACAAGCGGAGAAGGAACATGCCGAAAGGAAAGAGGCCGCTGGTCAACGTGTACTGACACGGACCAGGGACGAAAAGAACAAGCTATAATATGCTAATACCCAGCTCGGCGAAGAGCTGAAGGATGTGCGGGCCCAACTAGCGGACGCTATAAAAGAGAACAAAAAGCTGCGAGGTGGCATATTCAGTATGCCTTTCAACTTTATTTTCGTACAGTTCGCTGGGGCTGCTTCTGATAAGTTTATTCATGTAGGTATTTTGACTGGGCGGCCCGAAGAAGAGGCATCCAACTTCCAAGGCGATCTGTTACAAGAGCTGTCCGAAGTGTATGAGCGAGCTCGGAAAGCGATGCGGAGCGTTGCCAAGGCTTTATGGCCATCCGCATCCCCTCCTGGAAGGATGGAGCATCTTGTGAAGCTGTTCAAGGGAGCTCAGCGCCGCTTCAGATTATGGAAGATATCTACTTGCCGAGAAGGCACACGAGAGGCCTGGGCCATGGTGAAAACACGGTATACCGGACTTGATCTGAATCATATGGCCCGGGTCAGACCTTGGGGGTCAGATTGACAAGAGATTCCGGTGAGCTTGGTATATGACCAAGTAAAGATAGCCGCGAAGTTTTCACAACAGGATTGTAAGCTAGACAGCCTGTTAGACGGTATAGAGGAAGAAGTTTTTGAGTCCAAGTGATTATGTACTTCAATTGACAATTTTGTCCCCTAGCCGAATTGTAAAACGATTGTCATGGTAGACCTTTTCGCTTCGACCTCCGGACCCGAAGGTGCAGAGTGTTTCCGAATACCGAACATGCAATAAATACTGGGGCATGCATGGAAACCAGGCGTAGGGGTCATAATTGCTTGAACAAACAAGTTGTATTCGGCTAGCTATGTTATATTACTTATTGATTGTAAGAAACATCTTCCAGAGAGAATAGTTCCATTAAGGGTTCCTTTCCCTGGGTGAACATGCATTAGTAAGCCTGCCCGAACTGGTGATTCGAAAGATCGCATTATACATAATATCTGGGGGGTTCATAGTGCAACAAGGGTAAAACGTCTTTAGCCTGTCGACCGATTATTCCCTTAAGAACGCTAGCTTTTGGCTTCACCTAGTCTGAGGTACAAGTCCGAATGACCCGGCTGTAACAATCACAGAGGTGCTCCCTTTATGCCCTAGCCGAACTAACGGGAACGTAGGGCATAAGCACAGGAGCCAGGCAACCCAGCTTGGCAAAAACTTAATTCATAAAGGTGCATATCATGGCGAAGAAAAGGTATATATGAGAAAAGGACATATATGCAGCGAGCTTGATGCTCGGAAAAATGATAATAAGCTTTTGTAAAAGAAGCCCCTAGGTGTTATGGGTGTGTACATTTAAGGATGTGTACCTCATTAGTGTGCGGTCTAGCCGTACAAGAGCTATAAAGCTAAAGAAAAACATGTAAAGAGAGAGAAAATGGAAAGAGTAGAAAAAGAAAACAAACAATGAGTCCGACTCTAGGCATAGAATCTTTGGAGTCTGGCGGCATTCCACGGGTTCGGCTCTAAGCGATTGTCCGATGCGTCATGCAAACGGTACGCACCTCCAGTGAGAACTTCATCTATAATTAAGGGACCTTCCCACTTGGGCTTGAGTTTGTCCATTTTCTTTTCTGGCAAGCGTAGAACGAGTTCACCAACATTGTAGGTCTTGGACCGCACCTCCCTGCTTTGGTATCTGTGAGCTTGTTGTTGATAGAATGCGGAATGGGCTTTTGCAACATCGCGCTCCTCTTCCAGGGAATCTAGACTGTCCTGCCGATTTAGCTCGGCTTCTCTCTCTTCGTACATGCGCACTCGAGGTGAATTATGAATAATGTCGCAGGGCAAAACTATTGGTGTCGTTGTTCTGTGAACGGGGGTCCCTAGACTTGCCTGCCTGCGGCCTGCGGCGTGGCTCGAAGGGGGGCCCAGCACGGCCCATCTTCACCAACACAAACCAAGACCCTCGCGAGGGGCCAAGCCTCGCGAGGCGGACGACGCGGAGCTTCCTCAGGCACGGCCTCATCAGGCTGGCTCACGAAGAGGCGGAGAGATCAAGGCGGGGTACCTCACGAGGTGCCCATGACGCAAGCCATGACGACCAAGGGCGCCAGGCGGGTGCCAGCCCGCGCAGCGTCCTCCTTTCCTCTTTGGTGCAAAGGGGGCAAGCGCAGCCATGGAGTACCGAGGCATCAGACAAAGGTTTCCATTTCGGTGCAATGAGACCAAGAGGACTACGAGATGGAGGTCACCGTGGAGCCCAAGACGGTGTCATCACCAGAGCTTTGCGCATACGAAGACCACTTTTGTCAGGGTAGCTGATACTTGTTGTCCCCCTTCAAATTAGCCCGCCATTGTTGGCTCCCTTCGCGCTCGATATTTGGGAAGAGGACCAGGGCCTCTATAAATAGGACCAGCCACCCACAGAGCAAAGGGGGGGCTGAGAAGTTCGGTCGGTTGGTTGAGAGAGAGAGAGAGAGAGAGAGAGAGAGAAAGGTGGCTGAACTCCTCCTAGCGGTTCATCGCCCCAGCCAAGAACAGACCCTCATGAGGCTGTTCTTCCTTGTATTGTTCATCATCATCAGCCCAAGAGGCAATCCACCACACCACACACTGGAGTAGGGTATTACACCACAACGGTGGCCCGAACCAGTATAAACCTTGAGTCTCTTGCGTTGTTCTTTCCGTAGGTTAGATCCTAGCGTGGCGGGGGGGGGGGGGTGCAGGTAGGTAGGATGCGAAATCTCCGTGCGCACCCCAGTGTTCGAACCTCAAGGGTCTGCCGGAACCCGAAATCCGACATTTGGCGCACCAGGTAGGGGTGCACCGGAATTCGTCTACCACCACCCCGTTCTCCTCCGACCATCACGCCCATGTCTGACGCTTGTCGGGCCCGCGCGAAGCGCTGGGCCGCACCCGCTTCCCGCGTCGCCCAGATGGCCCCTGTTGGCGGACGTCCTCGCCGTTCCCCATCACCTGCCGTCAACGCCGCCACCAGCCCAGCGGGGGGCGGGCAGCATGCATCGTCCCAGCATCTGTCCGTGCGGCAAGACGGCCGCACCGCAACTCCCATGCTCACCCCAGCTGGTTCTTCGCCCCGCGCGCTCCGTGCGCCCATGGAGCCCCGCAACCTCTCCCCCGTCTATCGCGCTACATCAACACCCCCGGTCGTCGCGGCCCTCTTGGGCGGCTCGCAGGCGCCACCCACAAGTCACCACGTCAAGCCGTTCATCCGCCGGGTCAGCGCCGCTTCCACGCGGCAAGGGGCTCCCCTGGATCGGGCGGCGCCCGAGACCAGCCGGACCTTCAGCTCGGAGGACCACCCCTCCAACTCGGCCTGCTCGGGTGCGCTCCCCATGCTGTGCACCCCCACCATCTACCAGGTGGCCGTCACCAGAACCCTCATTGATGGCGGCGCGGGCCTCAGCATGCTCTCGGTCGAGGCTTTCAATCTCCTCTGCATACCCCAGGAATGGCTGCGACCCAACCGACCCTTCTCAGGCGTTGGGGGCAGATTATCCAGCTCCTTGGGACAGATCCGGCTCCCAGTAACCTTCGGCACCTACGACAACTTCCGCACGGAGCTGGTTGACTTCGACATCGCCCCCATCGGCCTCCCCTACAACGCCATCCTCGGCTACCCAGCGCTGGCCCAGTTCATGGCAGCGACGCACCCGGCGTACAACCTCATGAAGATGTGTAACACCCTCGATGCAACTATATCTCCCACGTGTCGAGGCACGACTTAGAGGCATAATTGCATTGAAGGCATATGTCGTAAGTGAGGTAATCTTCACACCACCCATGTAATATAATAAGGGAAAAAGATACATAGTTGGCTTACAATCGCCACTTCACACAATTACATGAATAAAGCATTACATCAACCAAATGGGGAGCGCACCCATGTAATAGAATTGAAAAAAAGAAACACCGGGACAAATTATAAAATGGACGAAGATGCTTGAGAGAATTTAGATACATGAGAATGAAGGGATCACGAACTAATTAGAGATCACTTGAACGAAGCACCGGTAAGATTTGGAGAAGCATAGCTGAAGGCTGAGAATGAATAAATCTTAGATGATGTGCTCTGGATAATCAAACTGAGAAGGCTCTTGATTTCTCCGGATAGGTGAAAAGAATTTTCACGATCAAAACAATTTTGAGAGGATGGCAACAAGCTAGAATCATGAATCTTGAAGAGAATTGATTAGATTAGGAGGAAAAACTCTTCTTCGGTCTTCAAATCCTGAGAATGATGACGAGAAACACCAACAAAAATTATTTAGACACTCCGGAATGAAGAATGGAAAGGTTGAGCCAACGATGAAAAGAATTTAACCGATCTTGGAGAAAGACATTTGACTGATGACAATTCATTCTTACGTCAAACTTTAGAAAAGAATTTGAAAAGCTCCGGAAAAATAAGAAGAGTCAAGTAAGATCCTGGGAAAAGACCTGTGGGTTAGGGCCCACTCGAAAGAAAACACCGTTGAACGATTAACAAGAGAGAAAGCACCGGTTGAATTAAATGGCTTGAATGAGATAAACAACCTCGAAATAGGTTGAACGGGTCTTGAATGACAAGACAAGCCTTTTGAGATAGCTTTAGCGAGAAGTGAAAGATTAAGAATTGCACCTGCATGAGAAAGCATTGAAACGAGGAAAGGATATGCTCAAACACCAAAAGCTTGATTTGAATCCACCGGAGAAGAAAAGAATGGAGAAAGAAGAATGAGTAGAGCATCTTCATGAGAAACACCGGGTAAAAACATGAAGGAAAAAGAATGGAGAGACTTCCATCAATAAAATGGACACTTGAATAAGACGTCGGATTCCTTGAAGAAAAACAAAGGGAGGGAGGGTGGGAAAAACAAAGACAATTTGGAATGGAAGAAACGAACACCGTTGAGGAACTTAGAATTGATCTTGCGGATGTTGAAATGATCGGATCCACTTGAAGAGAAGCACACCAGTTAAAAAAGGATTGACATGGCAATCTCGATGATCGAGAAGGATTAGTATTCACATAGGAGTATTAGAACACCACTTGGAAAAGGTATGGAATCAACATTCGACTTCGAAGCAACTCGAATACCACAACTCAAAACAAAACAAAGGATTGGCTTGCAGAATAAGCCGGAACAAACATATGATAGATATTTCGTCTGAAGTTTTCGTGGTGGGGCCTACACGGGCTCGATTGTACAGCACCATCATGTACAAGGCAGTGCACATGACATACGAAGCGTCCCCGAGTAGGCATAGCCAAGGACTCTTTAAGACACAACGAGACCACTGTAAAACCGACCGTGAATAGGCGGACCACTAGACGTCGAACCCCAATTTCATATCATACATCTGTCGGAAAAATATCCTAAGAGCTACTTGATTTCCCACCTATGAAACTCCCGAACCTTTCCGGTTATGCAATCAGGTGTTGGGGATACAGGGGAAGCATAATATCTCACCCAAATCTAGCAAATCCTACATCCAGCTGTATCCATCCTTCAACACATAACCAAGAAACCTTCGGAAATCGTCTACCTCAACCTTCGAAAAACATCCGTTATACAAGTTATGGCGATACTCCCGAACTCCCGCCCCAGTACTGGGTGGCGTCGAGGTTATCTCACCAACGAACTGAATAAAAGAGATTTTCGATGTCGGCGTACTAAACTCAGGTATTCCAGAACTGCAATGATAAAATTATGACGACAACACCTCAGAGCTCAACTCCCCGGGACACTTCCACAAAACCCCTGACAGGAGGCACCAAGACAATGTTCTCATCATAAAACCATCGGAACGATTCCAAGATACCCGCGTGATCCTAATTTTTTTAGTGAAATTTGAGAAGAGAAGAGTCAAACTCTACGTCAGGATGCCTTACCAGAGCGATGAGGAGACCGGGAAGTAAAAAGAATTCCTAACTCTCCGATATATAATTCCTAAATGACTCAAAACATTTTTCTAGACACAACTCGGCTGCTAAAAACGATCAATCAGTGGGGTCCTAAGGTCGGGAGAGGCTCTGATTACCAACTTGTAACACCCTCGATGCGACTATATCTCCCACGTGTCGAGGCACGACTTAGAGGCATAATCGCATTGAAGGCATATGTCGCAAGTGAGGTAATCTTCACACCACCCATGTAATATAATAAGGGAAAAAGATACATAGTTGGCTTACAATCGCCACTTCACACAATTACATGAATAAGGCATTACATCAACCAAATACAAACAGGGCCCGACTACGGAGCCAAAATAAAAGAAGAACCCCAAATGCGACACGGTCCCCGATCGACCCCAACTGGGCTCCACTACTGATCAACTAGAACGAAACGACACAAAGGATAAGATCTTCATCGAGCTCCTCCTGAGCTTGGTTGCGTCATCTGCACGGACTCATCGGCACCTGCAAGCTGGTTTTGGAAGTATCTGTGAGTCACGGGGACTCAGCAATCTCGCACCCTCGCGATCAAGACTATTTAAGCTTATGGGTAAGGTAAAAGTATGAGGTGGAGCTGCAGCAAGCGACTAGCATATATGGTGGCTAACATACGCAAATGAGAGCGAGAAGAGAAGGCAAAGCACGGTCGATAAAAGTATGATCAAGAAGTGATCCTGGACTACATACGTCAAGCATAACTCCAACACCGTGTTCACTTCCTGGACTCCGCCGGAAAGAGACCATCATGGTTACACACGCGGTTGATTCATTTTAATTATGGTCAACTTCTGGTTTTCTACAACCGGACGTTAACAAATTCCCATCTGCCCATAACCGCGGGCACGGCTTTCAAAAGTTCAAATCCCTGCAGGGGTGTCCCAACTTAGCCCATCACAAGCTCTCACAGTCAATGAAGGAATAGACCTCCACCCGAGACATTCCGATCAGACTCGGTATCACGGTACAACAAGACATTTCGATAGGGTAAAACTAAACCAGCAACACTGCCCGAATGTGCCGACAAATCCCCATAGGAGCTGCACATATCTCTTTCTCAGGGCACACTCAGATGAGACATCCTACGAGTAAAACCAACCCTCAAGTTGCCCCGAGGTGGCCCCGTAGTCTACTCGGTCGGACCAACACTCAGAGGAGCACTGGCCCGAGGGGGTTAAAATAAAGATGACCCTTGAGTCTGCAGAACCCAAGGGAAAGAAAAGGCTAGGTGGCAAATTGTAAAACCAATGTTGGGCATTGCCGGAAGAGCTTTACTTAAGACGAACTGTCAAGGGGTTCCCATAATAGCCCAACCGTGTAAGGAACGCAAAATCCGGGAACATAACACTGATATGACGGAAACTAGGGCGGCAAGAGTGGAACAAAACACCAGGCATAAGGCCGAGCCTTCCACCCTTTACCAAGTATATAGATGCATTAATTAAATAATATATATAGTGATATCCCAACAAGTAAACATGTCCCAACAAGGAACGACATCTCCATGTTCCAACAAGGAACAAACTTCAATCTTCACCTGCAACTAACAATGCTATAAGAGGGGCTGAGCAAAGCGGTAACATAGCCAAACAACGGTTTGCTAGGACAAGGTGGGTTAGAGGCTTGGTTCAACAATATGGGAGGCATGATAAGCAAGTGGTAGGTATCGCAGCATAGGCATAGCAAAAGAGCGAGCATCTAGGAAAGCAAAGATAGAAGTGATTTCGAGGGTATGGTCATCTAGACTGAAATCCCGCAAGGAAGAAGAACGAGTACATGAAGAAGACAAACGGACGTAGTCGAACGGTTCCTCACAAACACGACGTTACCGGAACCAACCCGAAGAAGCAACACCGGAAAAGAAGCACACAACATAGTAAACAACCACCACATGACCAAGGCATGATGCACAACCAAGTATGATGCATGTCCGGTTTAATGAAATATGGCATGGCAAAATGCACAAAACAATCCTACAAATTAAGTGGAGCTCATTATGCAACGGAGTTGCATATTGAAGAGAAACACCACATGACTTAGTTAGTTCCCTCTTGTTTAGGTACTCAACAATATTAAATGTTGTTAAACATGGCAAGAGGGTGAAGCAAAATAAACTACATATCTAGTCAAGTTTAAATGAGGCCGGAAGCAACAAAACAACAAGTCCGGAAACTCCTCATATGCATATATTAGGTTTGGTACTGTTCTGCCCTAAAGACAATTTTAGAGTTGTTAAACATGCAAAGTGATGCCACCATGTTAAACTAGGCAAAATTCTACCCCATTTACATATGAAGTTTATTAAGTTCGGAGCTACGATTAATTAGTTATGAATTAAAGCTTTTTAACATGGCATAGGAGCAAATTAAAGCAAACATCATTTTAAGCATTTTAAACATGGATGGAAATGACATATTATTAAACTAGACAAAATTCTGAGCAAGTTTCATATATAAATCATTTTAAACCGATGCACGGTTAGTGAGTTATTAAATGCATGAACTAGGGGGACTTTTCTGTAAAACTGGCAGCCTCTGGAACAAAAAGCTAAAATCGCAACAGGGAAATAAAAACACACTGGGCCGAATCCAGTCGCGGGCCTAACAGGAACAGGCGCTGGAAGGGGGATTTCTCACCATGGGCTATGGCCCAGGTCGGTGGAAGAGGCGAAGGCAGGACGCAGCAGGCTGAGGCCCACCCGGATGTATGCAGGCCGAGCAACCTGGCACGGGAGGTCGAACGAGGCCGGGTCAACGCAGGGGCGCTCGTCCCCTTCCCTGGTTCGAACGAAGCAGAGGACGTGGGGGAACGGCGACAAGGAAACAGCGGAGGGCGGCTCTGACGGCAGGGAATGGGAGCAGGGGCGCGCCGCGGGCGGCCGGGCGAAGCGCGCGAGGAGGCAGGCGCCCGTGCCCGACCTAGCGAAGCAGGACGGCGGCAGACTTGGCGCGGACGAAGGCACGGCTCCGGGCGGTGCAGGTAGTAGATGAGGCGGATCCGACTGGCCGGCGCCGGATCCGGGCAACGGCGGCGCGGTGGAGCTCAGGGGCGGCGTTGGGGACGAGATCGAGGCCGACCATGGCGTCGGACGCCGGATCCTCGTTCCCTGCAGGCATACGACGACGAGAGAGCGAGGTGAGCACGGGAAGAAGGAGAAAGGAAGACAGGGAAGGAGAAGGCGGCCCTGCTGGTGCTCGTCTTGGCCAGTTCGGGCGGCGGGCGGAGCAGCTCCGGCGGTGGCGAGGTTCGGCAGCGACGGGGATGACCGGCTGGGCTGCTACTCCGGTTGGCGTGGCAACGAGGCAAAGGAGCTCGTGCTCCTTGGCGACGGGAGGCTCGGGGCATGAGCATGGGAGGCTGGGCTTGGAGGCGAAGCGCTCGATCCACTCGGGATCGAGATGCTCGGGCGGCTGCATGGAAAACCAGGGATCTGGTCGGAGGCTGTGATAGGTGGGGATGGATCCCGAGAAAGAGAGCGGCGGCGGCGCGGATGGGACTGGGTAGACTAGGGTTAGGATAGGTTGTTTATATAGCAGGTGGACTAGGCTTAGGGGCTAATCTGAATCCTCCGATCGAAATTGGGCGGTTGTGAAAAATAGGCTAGGGAGTCCAAATGAGAAAACGGAGACGTTTTGTACATGTTTGGGGATGACCCGAATCCAACGGTGACGACAGTCCGGGTCGGGTCTGGGACAGCTTTTCGGACGCGCGCGCGAGGAGAGCCGCGGGTTGACGAGAGAGGTTAGGTTGGACCTGTCGGTAGGTCATGGGATGTGTAGACAGTCTTGAGCTGAGAGAAGAGAAGAGAGGGAGGCCCGACGACTATTTTCGGAGACCGAAAACGTCCGACATTAGACCGGCTATAATGCCGCTATAGTTTAATGGTTGAGCTATCAAACGATCTCCGAATGCGATGAAACTTGACAGGCGGTCTATCTACACTATAATAAGACCACACGTCAACTCTCATCCCATTCCGAGAACATTTTCTAGCCACTTATAAAATACTATTTCGGACATGCCGCGGGCGCGTGCAAGTGTGTCTGGGCTCAGAATGGGCAACGGAAGGAACGGGGAGGCCGGGACGGATGAAAGTTTTAAAACATGATGATGCAATGCACATGATGACATGATGAAATGAAACACGCAAGAAAATGACATGGCAACTACAGCGAATAACTGGAGGACACCTGGCACATCGGTCTCAGGGCGTTACAACACTCCACCACTATGAGAGGATCTCGTCCCGAGATCTAGAATGGCACCGGAGGGACAACGAAAGAGAAATAGGAGGGTAAAACTAAGTTGCTTCTTTGACAAAACGAGTGAGACCAAAGAACCTTGAAAAGGTTAAGCCATTTCGAGAAAAGAATACAATGGAGATGACGAAGCTGAAAACACTCCGTTAGAAAAGAGGAACAAGGGAGAACAACTTCGGGCAGCACTCCGATTGAAAAGAAAAAGAATTGAATAAGAACTCGATAAGATTAGAAGATACTTGATGAAATCACAACACACTACCTCCGGAACTATTGAAAGAATGGCACAAGGGGTAAGAACGATTTTTGACAGCACTCCGGTTAAATGGATAAGCAAAGGAAAGGAAAATGATCTTGACAAAACAAGTAGATGGGTTGAAGAGGGCAACATTGCAATACCTCTGGAACAAAAGTAAGAATGGAATGGAATGAACGAGGAAACAAAATCTTGGGATAGCACGCTTACAACATATTCTTGAATGGAGTTGTTGGATTATCAACAATGAAAGGATAAGGTTGATATGGGCTTATGGAATACATCTCAAAATTATGAGCTGGATTTCTGCGAATAACAGAAAACAATAGATTGGGTTGATATGAGCAAGAAGACGAGAAACTATTTCACCGGGAGGATAAATGAAGAACTTGAGTCATTTATAAGCACCATAGATAGCGACAAACCTTAGGGAAGGCTTTAGGTGAAATATAACCCAAGATAACTCCAAAGAAGAGATTGATGGATTTAAAAATACCTCATTCTTAACAATGTGTGAATCATGAAACATGAACCCAAATTATCGAGAATGACATAATACCACCTCAAATGACATGGTAGAAAGAATTGCACTTTAAAATGCAAGATGAAGAATACTTGAGCTCCTTAGAAAAGAATGTTGATGAACACTTCGAGAAGGAATTAAATCATTGATGAACCATCATGTAGAACCTTCATGAAGAACTCCGGTAATAAAAGAATGATCCAAAATAATTGACTGATGGAAAGAATAAGATTGAAGCCTCGCAATGATTTAGATAGAGATTTTTCGTGATAAAATAATTGTGAGAGCTTGGGACTCCGGGAAAGAAAAATGAATCAAGTGAAACCGATAATTTGATGAGCCTCCGGAATAAAGAATTAATCACTTGGATGAAACAAGAATAAGAATTACATTATGCTTATCCTTCACCAATTTAATTGATGACGAGCAAACGGATTGCATACAACTTATTCTCGTAGAAAAGATTAAGAGAGATATAACATAAACTTGAGAACATCTTCAACGAACCACCGTAAGAATTGAAACAATGAATAAATTGATAAGATAAATGAAGGAAGAAGAATCTTGAGCGAACCACCGTGAGAATTGAAAAAGAACGAAGAGAATATAAAGAAACACCGGGAAGAATTATAAAATGAACGAAGATGCTTGAGAGAATTTAGATACATGAGAACGAAGGGATCACGAACTGATTAGAGATCACTTGAACGAAGCACCGGTAAGATTTGGAGAAGCATAGCTGAAGGCTGAGAATGAATAAATCTTAGATGATGGGCTCTGGATAATCAAACTGAGAAGGCTCTTGAATTTCTCCGAATAGGTGAAAAGAATTCTCACGATCAAAACAATTTTGAGAGGATGGCAACAAGCTAGAATCATGAATCTTAAAGAGAATTGATTAGATCAGGAGGAAAAACTCTTCTTCGGTCTTCAAATCCTGAGAATGACGACGAGAAACACCAACAAAAATTATTTAGACACTCTGGAATGAAGAATGGAAGGTTGAGCCAACGATGAAAAGAATTTAACCGATCTTGGAGAAAGACATTTGACTGATGACAATTCATTCTTACGTCAAACTTTAGAAAAGAATTTGAAAAGCTCCGGAAAAATAAGAAGAGTCAGGTAAGATCCTAGGAAAAGACCTGTGGGTTAGGGCCCACTCGAAAGAAAACACCATTGAACGATTAACAAGAGAGAAAGCACCGGTTGAATTAAATGGCTTGAATGAGATAAACAACCTCGAAATAGGTTGAACGGATCTTGAATGACAAGACAAGCCTTTTGAGATAGCTTGAGCACGCCGGAACAAATGAATAGCGAGAAGTGAAAGATTAAGAATTGCACCTGCATGAGAAAGCATTGAAACGAGGAAAGGATATGCTCAAACACCAAAAGCTTGATTTGAATCCACCAGAGAAGAAAAGAATGGAGAAAGAAGAACGAGTAGAGCATCTTCATGAGAAACACCGGGTAAAAACATGAAGGAAAAAGAATGGAGAGACTTCCATCAATAAAATGGATACTTGAATAAGACATCGGATTCCTTGAAGAAAAACAAAGGGAGGGAGGGTGGGAAAAACAAAGACAATTTGGAATGGAAGAAACGAACACCGTTGAGGAACTTAGAATTGATCTTGCGAATGTTGAAATGATCGGATCCACTTGAAGAGAAGCACACCGGTTAAAAAAGGATTGACATGGCAATCTCGATGATCGAGAAGGATTAGTATTCACATAGGAGTATGAGAACACCACTTGGAAAAGGAATGGAATCAACATTCGACTTCGAAGCAACTCGAATACCACAACTCAAAACAAAACAAAGGATTGGCTTGCATAATAAGCCGGAACAAACATATGATAGAGATTTCGTCTGAAGTTTTCGTGGTGGGGCCTACACGGGCTCGATCGTACAGCACCATCATGTACAAGGCAGTGCACATGACATACGAAGCGTCCCCGAGTCGGCATAGCCAAGGACTCTTTAAGACACAACAAGACCACTGTAAAACCGACCGTGAATAGGCGGACCACTAGACGTCGAACCCCAATCTCATATCATACATCTGTCGGAAAAATATCCTAAGAGCTACTTGATTTCCCACCTATGAAACTCCCGAACCTTTTCGGTTATGCAATCGGGTGTTGGGGATATAGGGGAAGCATAATATCTCACCCAAATCTAGCAAATCCTACATCCAGGTGTATCCATCCTTCAACACATAACCAAGAAACCTTCGGAAATCGTCTACCTCAACCTTCAAAAAGCATCCGTTATACAAGTTATGGCGATACTCCCGAACTCCTGCCCCAGTACTGGGTGGCGTCGAGGTTATCTCACCAACGAACTGCATAAAAGAGATTTTCGATGTCGGCGTACTAAACTTAGGTATTCCAGAACTGCAATGATAAAATTATGACGACAACACCTTAGAGCTCAACTCCCCGGGACACTTCCACAAAACCCTTGACAGGAGGCACCAAGACAATGTTCTCATCATAAAACCATCGGAACGATTCCAAGATACCCGCGTGATCCTAAATTTTTTTTAGTGAAATTTGAGAAGAGAAGAGTCAAACTCTACGTCAGGATGCCTTACCAGAGCGATGAGGAGACCGGGAAGTAAAAAGAATTCCTAACTCTCCAATATATAATTCCTAAATGACTCAAAACATTTTTCTAGACACAACTCAGCTGCTAAAAATGATCAATCAGTGGGGCTCCTAAGGTCGGGGAAGGCTCTGATTACCAACTTGTAACACCCTTGATGCGACTATATCTTCCACGTGTCGAGGCACGACTTAGAGGCATAATCGCATTGAAGGCATATGTCGCAAGTGAGGTAATCTTCACACCACCCATGTAATATAATAAGGGAAAAAGATACATAGTTGGCTTACAATCGCCACTTCACACAATAACATGAATAAGGCATTACATCAACCAAATACAAACAGGGCCCGACTATGGAGCCAAAATAAAAGAAGAACCCCAAATGCGACACGGTCCCCGATCGACCCCAACTGGGCTCCACTACTGATCAACTAGAACGAAACGACACAAAGGATAAGATCTTCATCGAGCTCCTCCTGAGCTTGGTTGCGTCATCTGCACGGACTCATCGGCACCTGCAAGCTGGTTTTGGAAGTATCTGTGAGTCACGGGGACTCAGCAATCTCGCACCCTCGCGATCAAGACTATTTAAGCTTATGGGTAAGGTAAAAGTATGAGGTGGAGCTGCAGCAAGCGACTAGCATATATGGTGGCTAACATACGCAAATGAGAGCGAGAAGAGAAGGCAAAGCACGGTCGATAAAAGTATGATCAAGAAGTGATCCTGAACTACCTACGTCAAGCATAACTCCAACACCGTGTTCACTTCCCGGACTCCGCCGGAAAGAGACCATCACGGTTACACACGCGGTTGATTCATTTTAATTAAGGTCAACTTCAGGTTTTCTACAACCGGACGTTAACAAATTCCCATCTGCCCATAACCGCGGGCACGGCTTTCGAAAGTTCAAATCCCTGCAGGGGTGTCCCAACTTAGCCCATCACAAGCTCTCACGGTCAACGAAGGAATAGACCTCCACCCGAGACATTCCGATCAGACTCGGTATCCCGGTACAACAAGACATTTCGACAGGGTAAAACTAAACCAGCAACACCGTCCGAATGTGCCGACAAATCCCGATAGGAGCTGCACATATCTCTTTCTTAGGGCACACTCAGATGAGACATCCTATGAGTAAAACCAACCCTCAAGTTGCCCCGAGGTGACCCCGCAGTCTACTCGGTCGGACCAACACTCAGAGGAGCACTGGCTCGGGGGGGGGGGGGGTTAAAATAAAGATGACCCTTGAGTCTGCAGAACCCAAGGGAAAGAAAAGGCTAGGTGGCAAATGGTAAAACCAATGTTGGGCATTGCTGGAAGAGCTTTACTTAAGACGAACTGTCAAGGGGTTCCCATAATAGCCCAACCCTGTAAGGAACGCAAAATCCGGGAACATAACACCGATATGACGGAAACTAGGGCGGCAAGAGTGGAACAAAACACCAGGCATAAGGCCGAGCCTTCCACCCTTTACCAAGTATATAGATGCATTAATTAAATAAGATATATAGTGATATCCCAACAAGTAAACATGTCCCAACAAGGAACGACATCTCCATGTTCCAACAAGGAACAAACTTCAATCTTCACCTGCAACTAACAACGCTATAAGAGGGGCTGAGCAAAGCGGTAACATAGCCAAACAACGGTTTGCTAGGACAAGGTGGGTTAGAGGCTTGGTTCAACAATATGGGAGGCATGATAAGCAAGTGGTAGGTATCGCAGCATAGGCATAGCAAAAGAGCGAGCATCTAGCAAAGCAAAGATAGAAGTGATTTCGAGGGTATGATCATCTTGCCTGAAATCCCGCAAGGAAGAAGAACGAGTCCATGAAGAAGACAAAGGGACGTAGTCAAACGGTTCCTCACAAACATGACGTTACCGGAACCAACCCGAAGAAGCAACACCGGAAAAGAAGCACACAACATAGTAAACAACCACCAAATGACCAAGGCATGATGCACAACCAAGTATGATGCATGTCCGGTTTAATGAAATATTGCATGGCAAAATGCACAAAACAATCCTACAAATTAAGTGGAGCTCATTATGCAACGGAGTTGCATATTGAAGAAAAACACCACATGACTTAGTTAGTTCCCTCTCGTTTAGGTACTCAACAATATTAAATGTTGTTAAACATGGCAAGAGGGTGAAGCAAAATAAACTACATATCTAGTCAAGTTTAAATGAGGTCGAAAGCAACAAAACAACAAGTCTGGAAACTCCTCATATGCATATATTAGGTGTGGTACTGTTCTGCCCTAAACACAATTTTAGAGTTGTTAAACATGCAAAGTGATGCCACCATGTTAAACTAGGCAAAATTCTACCCCATTTACATATGAAGTTTATTAAGTTCGGAGCTACGGTTAATTAGTTATGAATTAAAGCTTTTTAACATGGCATAGGAGCAAATTAAAGCAAACATCATTTTAAGCATTTTAAACATGGATGGAAATGACATATTATTAAACTAGACAAAATTCTGAGCAAGTTTCATATATAAATCATTTTAAACCGATGCACGGTTAGTGAGTTATTAAATGCATGAACTAGGGGGACTTTTCTGTAAAACTGGCAACCTATGGAACAAAAAGCTAAAATCGCAACAGGGAAATAAAAACACACTGGGCCGAATCCAGTCGCGGGCCTAACAGGAACAAGCGCTGGAAGGGGGATTTCTCACCATGGGCTATGGCCCAGGTCGGTGGAAGAGGCGAAGGCAGGACGCAGCAGGCTGAGGCCCACCCGGATGTCTGCAGGCCGAGCGACCTGGCACGGGAGGTCGAACGAGGCCGGGTCAACGCAGGGGCGCTCGTCCCCTTCCCTGGTTCGAACGAAGCAGAGGACGTGGGGGAACGGCGACAAGGCAGCAGCGGAGGGCGGCTCTGACGGCAGGGAATGGGAGCAGGGGCGCGCCGCGGGCGGCCGGGTGAAGCGCGCGAGGAGGCAGGCGCCCATGCCCGACCTAGCGAAGCAGGATGGCGGCGGACTTGGAGCGGATGAAGGCACGGCTCCAGGCGGTGTAGGTAGCAAACGAGGCGGATCCGACTGGCCGGCGCCGGATCCGGGCAACGGCGGCGCGGTGGAGCTCAGGGGCGGCGTTGGGGACGAGATCGAGGCCGGCCATGGCGTCGGACGCCGGATCCTCGTTCCCTGCAGGCAGACGACGACGGGAGAGCGAGGTGAGCATGGGATTAAAGAGAAAGGAAGATAGGGAAGGAGAAGGAGGCCCTGCTGGTGCTCGTCTTGGCCGGTTCATGCGGCGGGCGGAGCAGCTCCGGCGGTGGCGAGGTTCGGCAGCGACGGGGATGACCGGCTGGGCTGCTACTCCGGTTGGCGTGGCAGCGAGGCAAAGGAGCTCGTGCTCCTTGGCGACAGGAGGCTCAGGGCCTGAGCAGGGGAGGCTAGGCTTGGAGGCGAAGCGCTCGATCCACTCGGGATCGAGATGCTCGGGCGGCTGCACGGAAAACCAGGGATCTGGTCGGAGGCTGTGATAGGTGGGGATGGATCCCGAGAAAGAGAGCGGCGGCGGCACGGATGGGACTGGGTAGACTAGGGTTAGGATAGGTTGTTTATATAGCAGGTGGACTAGGCTTAGGGGCTAATCTGAATCCTCCGATCGAAATCGGGCGGTTGTGAAAAAATGGCTAGGGAGTCCAAATGAGAAAACGGAGATGTTTTGTAGATGTTTGGGGATGAACCGGATCCAACGGTGACGACAGTCCGAGTCAGGTCCGGGACAGCTTTTCGGACGCGCGCGCAAGGAGAGCCGCGGGCTGACGAGAGAGGTTAGGTTGGACCTGTCGGTAGGTCGTGGGCTGTGTAGACGGTCTCGAGCTGAGAGAAGAGAAGAGAGGGAGGCCCGACGACTATTTTCGGAGACCGAAAACGTCCGACGTTAGACCGGCTATAATGCCGCTATAGTTTAACGGTTGGGCTATCAAACGATCTCCGAATGCGATGAAACTTGACAGGCGGTCTATCTACACTATAATAAGACCACACGTCAACTCTCATCCCATTCCGAGAACATTTTCCGGCCACTTATAAAATACTATTTCGGACATGCCGCGGGCGCGTGCAAGTGTGTCTGGGCTCAGAATGGGCAACGGAAAGAATGGGGAGGCCAGGACGGATGCAAGTTTTAAAACATGATGGTGCAATGCACATGATGACATGATGAAATGAAACACACAAGCAAATGACATGGCAACTACAACGAATAACTGGAGGACACCTGGCACATCGGTCTCGGGGCATTACAAGATGCCCGGAAGCAGCGGTGTCCTCACCATGCACTGGGACACCGGGGACGCTCTGCGGGTGCTCAAGCTCGTCTTCAAGACAGCGGCGTCGGCACAGCCCGCCGACTTGGAGGCCCCCGAGCCCAAGGGAGCTGCGCCCGCCAAGAAGAAGCAGTTGTTCACCCAAGACAAGGCAGAAACCAAGCAGATACCCGTCGATGAGGACGGGTCCACCAACGCCACTTTCACCATAGGCGCCCACCTCAAACCCGAGCAGGAGGAGGCCCTGGTTGGGTTCCTACGCGCAAACAAGAAGGTATTCGCTTGGGAGCCAGACTAGTTGGCAGGGATCCCCAGGAGTGTAATCGAGCATCACCTCAACGTGTGCCCCAACGTGCGCCCTATGAAGCAGAAGGCTAGGCGGCAGTCCATGGAAAAGCAGGCCTTCATCGTCCAAGAGACCCGCAAATTAGAGGCCGCTAGGGTCATTCGCAAGGTCCGATACCCAGATTGGTTGGCCAACCCTGTCGTTGTGCCAAAGAAGGGAGGGAAGGAGCGCATGTGTGTCGACTTCACCAACCTCAACAAAGCGTGCCCGCAAGATCCATTCCCGCTCCCCCGCATCGACCAGATCGTCGATTCCACTGCGGAATGCGACCTGTTATGCTTCCTGGATGCCTTCTCTGGGAATCACCAGATCAAGATGGCGGTGGAAGACGTCGAGAAGACAACCTTCCTAACCCCGTGTGGGGTGTACTGCTACACATGCATGCCATTCGAGCTGCGTAACGCAGGGGCGACCTTTCAGCGGCTGATGCACATCACCCTGGGCCCACAGCTCGGGAAGAATGTCAAAGCTTACGTCGATGACATCGTGGTAAAATCTCGGGAGGCCAGGACCTTGATACAAGACCTGGAGGAAACCTTCACGAGCCTCAATGCAGTGAACCTACGGCTCAACCCAGAGAAGTGTGTGTTCGGAGTCCCCTCGGGCAAGCTCTTGGGTTTCCTCGTGTCCTACCGAGGCATCGAGGCTAACCCGGAGAAGGTCAAGGTAGTGGAAGACATGAGCCCGCCAAAGACCCTCAGAGAAATGCAGAAGCTCACGGGGTGTGTGACCGCGCTAGGTAGCTTCATCTCCAAGTTGGGAGAGCGAGCGCTACCTTTCTTCCAGCTAATGAAGAAAAAGGGGCCCTTTGAGTGGACTGAAGAGGCCAACAAGGCGTTCCAGGATCTCAAGAGATACCTGACCAGTCCACCGGTCATGGTGGCTCCACGCCCTCAAGAGCCCCTAGTGCTTTACCTCGCCGCCACTCCCTACTCCACCAGCGTAGCCTTGGTGGCAGTCAGAGAGGAGCGTCGAATCAAAACCGCAGCAGCGGCCCGGGACGAGGCGGAACAGGAACGGGGAAGGCCCACAGAAACCGCTACAGCGGCTGAGGAGGATCAGCCGCCGCAGAGGGGTGCACCGGAAGGGGAAGAGGCCCCACTCGCAGATGGCTAGTCTCAGGAGTCCTCATTGCCTCAAGAGGCGCCAGGGTCTCCGAAGGGAGCCACCAGCACTGACGTACTCCACCTCATCGAGCATCCAGTGTACTTCGTCAGCACGGTGTTGCAGGATGCAAGGGCACGGTACCCCATGCCTCAGAAACTCCTCCTCGCGCTACTGGTGTCCTCGCGCAAGCTGCAGCACTATTTTCAGGGTCACCCCATCAAGGTCGTCTCGTCATACCCCCTGGAGAGAGTGCTCAGGAGCCCCAATTCAGCTGGGAGGGTCGCTGAGTGGAACATAGAGCTGCAAGCGTTTCAGCTCGAATTCAGCATGACCAGAGTCATCAAGGGAGCAGCGTTGGCGGATTTTGTGGCAGAATGGACGGAGGCGCCATGCCTCAAGGCCGATGAGGATCGGTCCCTGTCCCCGGGAAGCGAGGCGCCAGAAGGCTGGGTCATGTACTTCGATGGAGCATTCTCCAGGCACGGCGCTGGGGCTGGGGCGGTGCTTATATCGCCCACTCAGGACAAGCTCTATTACGCCATGTAGCTTTGTTTCCAGCAAGGTGAAAAGGTCTCCAACAACATAGCGGAGTATGAAGGTCTAATAGCGGGCTTGAAGGTCGCAGCTGCCCTGGGGGTGAAACGCCTCACCATCAAGGGTGATTCGCAGCTCCTTGTCAACTTCTCCAACAAGGTGTACGAGCCGAAGGATGAGCACATGGAAGCCTACCTTGCGGAGGTCCGCAGGATGGAGAAGCAGTTCTGGGGGTTGGGGTTGCAGCATGTGCCCCGTGGCACCAATCAGGAAGCCGATGACATCGCCAAACGCGCGTCCAGGCGGTTACCTCAGGAGCTTGGCATTTTCAAGGAGCGTCTCTTCAAGCCTTCAGCCCTACCGTCATTATCAAACACGGCTCAGCCCCGGGAGGAGCTGCCCCAGCCACCAGCCTCAGGAGCTTCGGCCTGTGGCCCGGCCTCGGGAGCACGCCTGCTCCTGACAATGGAACCTCAGGAGGGATGTTGGATCACGGAGCTCTGGAGCTACTTAACGCAAGGGACCCTGCCGGAGAAGGAGGAGGAAGCAGAGCGAGTGGCACGCCAGGCCACGGCATACTGCATCAAAGATGGAGAGCTCTATCGGAAGTGACCAAACGATGTATCCCTGCGCTGCATCTCTAGGGAGCAAGGGAAGGAACTACTGGAAGATATACATGGCAGAGACTGCGGCCATCATTCATCATCACGGACCCTCGTTGGCAAGGCGTTCCGCAGTGGGTTTTATTGGCCCACCGCGCTCAATGACGCCGTGGAACTAGTAAAAGCTTGTGAAGCCTGCCAGTTCCACGCCAAGCAGATCCATCAGCCAGCAGGAGGCTTGCAGACTATCCCCCTTTTGTGGCCATTCGCAGTCTGGGGCTGGACATCTTGGGCCCGTTCCCTCGGGCGCCAGGGGGATACTGCTACCTTTACGTTGCCGTGGACAAGTTCACCAAGTGGGCTGAAGTAGAGGCTGTCCGCACCATTCCCGTGGGTTCCGCGGTCAAGTTCATCAAGGGCATCGTGAGCCAGTTCGGGGTGCCTAATCGCATCATCATGGACAATGGTTCACAATTCACCAGTAACCTGTTCAAAACATACTGTGCTAACCTTGGAACGCAGATATGCTACGCTTCAGTGGCGCACCCCCGAAGCAACGGCCAGGCCGAGCGGGCAAACGCGGAGGTCCTGAGGGGCCTCAAGACCAGGACGTTCAAGAAGAAGCTGGAGGCCTGCGGCAGAGGTTGGTACAATGAGCTTCAGTCCGTGCTGTGGTCCATCCGCACCACCGCGAACAAGCCGACTAGAGAGACCCCATTCTTCCTGGTCTACGGAGCGGAAGCGGTCCTCCCTCACGAGGTGAGACGTCACTCCGCGCGGGTCCTGGCGTTCGACGAGGCGCAGCAGGGCGCCATGCGGGGGATGGACCTCGTGCTGGGGGAGGAACGTCGCCGAGAAGCCGCGCTGTGAGTGGCGAGGTACCAACAAGCGCTGCGGCGATATCACTGCCGCAACATCCGCCCCAGGACTCTTGAGGTAGGAGACCTCGTGCTCAGGCGGGTTCTCTCCAGGGAGGGGCTGCACAAGCTCTCTCCCATCTGGGAGGGCCCGTTCAAGGTTGTTCATGTTTCCAGGCCTGGCTCCACGCGCTTGGAGACTCAGGAGGGAGTGCCGGCCCAGAATGCATGGAACATCCAGCACCTCCGGAGGTTCCACCCCTAAAAAGGCCCAGAGCCTATGAAGGAAGGGGAGTGCCTGTGAAGCTATCGCGTTTTGGAGAAGGCCCAGAGCCTGTGAAGCAAGGCGAGTGCCTGTGAAGCTATCGCGTTTTGGAAAAGGCCCAGAGCCTGTGAAGCAAGGCGAGTGCCTGTGAAGCTATCGCATTTTGGAGAAGGCCCAGAGCCTGTGAAGCAAGGCGAGTGCCTGTGAAGCTATCGCGTTTTGGAGAAGGCCCAGAGCCTGTGAAGCAAGGCGAGTGCCTGTGAAGCTATCGCGTTTTAGAGAAGGCCCAGAGCCTGTGAAGCAAGGCGAGTGCCTGTGAAGCTATCGCGTTTTGGAAAAGGCCCAGAGCCTGTGAAGAAGGCCAACGCCTGTGAAGCTCGCCGCCTGTGACACTCTCACATAATAATGAGTTGGGGCTGTACACGCCCCGGAGTCTCAGGAGTGCCGGCCTCAGGCCCTGGGGTTCCCTCCCATGCCCAGTGGCAGCACTTAGCTCCGCGCTGGTGAGAAGACGTCAAAGACTAGACTAGGTGCCGGACGCGGCTTTTCATTTGCTTTCCGCAGTTGGCTTGTTCCTTCTCATTTGAAGTTTTATTGAAGTTGTTCCCGTCTTTGGCTTGTGGTTCTTCGGCTTTTCATTCTCGTGCCTCGATTTCTCTTGTGCAAGGCCTCACGAGGGAGGCAGCCGAGCGCCCTCGCGAATGTTCCTATCCTAGTCATTCAAAGGGTTCGCGACCTGGGCCCCTTGCAGGAGCACCCCTCCAGTCCGTGCCCCTCGGGCACCGTGACACAAACATAGGGCCTGGGTCGGTCGCCCCCACGGCTTGGGCCGGGAACCATCCATGCGCTGGCACGTAGCCGGAAGGTACGGTAAAGAAAGCAAAACAGGATCACAGGCACCTTACAAGCCCCCACGGGGCGCGTTTTTGGTTCCTCGCATGGAACAGATCCTGAAGAGACGCAAACTATGCGCATCCTTACAAAAGACGCCATCATCAACAGTGGGCCGTCAGGCATCGACGCCAACCCCATCCAGATCAGAGTCGGCGGCGGCCTGACGAGCCCGCCTTGCTCCAGGAGCGGCGCCGGCTCGGGGGCTCATAGCTGTCGTCGCTC
The DNA here is from genome assembly GCA_034509565.1 of Triticum monococcum. Lineage (NCBI taxonomy): Eukaryota > Viridiplantae > Streptophyta > Magnoliopsida > Poales > Poaceae > Triticum > Triticum monococcum. The sequence continues at coordinate 55,965,134 of CM067843.1, read as the reverse complement.
GTCTCCGGAGTCGCGAAGGGCTCACCGGAGTCCCTGGAACCTCTGACGTCTCCACCGCCTGAGGAGCCACCAAGGGGGCGGTTGGCAAGCCCAGTCCTCATCGCAGCAGGGCCCTGGCCACCTTCCCCGGGGCAGCACTCCAGCCGGCGCCCGTTTGCATTGAAGACCTTGAAGAGCATCACCGAAGCACCGTCGTAGTCCAAGTGGATCGCGAAGACGCCCCTTGTCCTGCAAACCCGGGCGATCTCTCTCCAGCCCCGAGTCATGTAGACCTCGCTCGGGGCGACAACCGCGACCTCTGCTTCGGTCGTGAGGGTGCTGTAGCCAGAGCTCCAGGGGCTCCCCCTACGGGATGATGGAGGCGAAGAAGGGAGGAAGGCAGATCCAAGAATGAAGAGGGATGGCGGCGTGGAGCACGAACTCTTGGGAGGAGCCCTCAGTGTGGACCCCAGGGGGGACGACCCACACCTTCGTGACCCGGCGGCGCCGACGGCTGCGCCGTCCGCGGCGGCCAGGATCAGCTCCTTCAGGGCCCTCGACATGGGCGTACAATGGAAGCGGGAACCCCGGCGGCGCCAGCTCGCCCCAAGGCCTCGACACCACCTGAAGGGCCCCCTTGTCCGTGCCATGGTGGATGAGCCGTTTCTTCGGCGGGAGTGGGTCTGGTCCCTCTCGGGGGGCCTTTCCCTTCTCTCCCGTCGAGAACCGGCGGATCGGAGCCATCGCGGCAAGACAGAGCAAGAATCGGGAAGAAGGAGGAGCAAGGAGGGATGGACTGGAAGGGCGCGCGCTGTTCCGTACTTATAGCCGGCGAAGGCCAACGGCTGACCTCCACGATCGCAGGTAATCATGACACGTTTTGCATGCAGGGACTTGTCCAATCCGTGCAGTTGCCGAGGCGCCGTGGGGAAGTGGAGACGCCCACGTCCAATCAACCGCCGCACGGCGCCTAAGGCCGCATGCTGTTAGGGCCTGCGGCGCTTCGCTCTTGCCCTTCCGCCTCCCTGCACGGCCAAGTCCGGGCGCGCCTTGGGCCCGGGGGCTACTGTCGGTGTTCTGGGAATGGGGGTCCCCAGACTTGCCTGCCTGCGGCCTGCGGCGTCGCTCGAAGGGGGGCCCAGCACGACCCATCTTCACCAACACAAACCCAAGACCCTCGCGGGGTGGATGACGCGGAGCTTCCTCAGGCACGGCCTCGTCAGGCTGGCTCACGAAGAGGCGGAGAGATCAAGGCGGGGTACCTCACGAGGTGCCCATGACGCAAGCCATGACGACCAAGGGCGCCAAGCGGGTGCCAGCCCGCGCAGCGTCCTCCTTTCCTCTTTGGTGCAAAGGGAGCGTGCGCAGCCGCGGAGTACCGAGGCATTAGTCAAAGGTTGCCATTTCGGTGCAACGAGACCAAGAGGACTACGAGACGGAGGTCACCGTGGAGCCCAAGACGGCGTCATCACCAGAGCTTTGCGCAGATGAAGACCACTTTTGTCAGGGTAGCTGATACTTGCTGCCCCCCTTCAAATTAGCCCGCCATTGTTGGCTCCCTTCCTGCTCGATATTTGGGAAGAGGACCAGGGCCTCTATAAATAGGACCAGCCACCCATAGAGCAAAGGGGGGCTGAGGAGTTCGGTCGGTTGGTTGAGAGAGAGAGAGAGAGAGAGAAAGGTGGCTGAACTCCTCCCAGCGGTTCATCGCCCCAGCCAAGAACAGACCCTCGCGAGGCTGTTCTTCCTTGTATTATTCATCATCATCAGCCCAAGAGGCAATCCACCACACCACACACTGGAGTAGGGTATTACTACACAACGGTGGCCCGAACCAGTATAAATCATGATTCCCTTGCGTTGTTCTTTCCGTAGTTTAGATCCTAGCATGGCGGGGGGGGTGCAGGTAGGTAGGAGGCGAAATCTCCGCGCGCACCCCAGTGTTCGAACCTCAAGGGTCTGCCGGAACCCGAAATCTGACAGTTGGTTAACGTAGTAATTTCAAAAAAAAATCCTATGCACACACAGGATCATGGTGATGCATAGCAACGAGAGGGGAGAGTGTTGTCTACGTACCCTCGTAGACCGTTCGCGGAAGCATTATATCAACGCGGTTGATGTAGTCGTACGTCTTCATGATCCGACCGATCCAAGTACCGAAAGAACGACACTTCCGAGTTCTGCACATGTTCGTCTCGGTGACGTCCTCGCCGTCTCGATCCAGCAAGAGGGGCGAAGTAGTAGATGAGTTCCGGCAGCACGACGGCGTGTTGACGGTGTTGGTGAAGAACAATCTCCGCAGGGCTTCGCCTAAGCACTACGAAAACTATGACGGAGGATAAACTAGAGGGGACGGGTTTGCCGGCACATGGCTTGGTGTTTCTTAATGTGTCTTTGGTGCTAGCCCTGCCCCTCTATTTATATGTTGAGCCCTGGGGTCGAAACTTGGAGCAAAAGCCTCCTCAAAGTCGGTTTTGCCCGAAAGGCAAGAGTCCCACTCGGACTCCAGGACCAAATGCCACAATCCTTGGAGTCTAGCCCAAACGCCATGGGCCTCGGCGTCTGGCTTAAGCCAGACGCCAGGGTCTCCGGCGTTTGCCCCCTGGCCTCCGCAAATCTCCTTTTGTACCGACTTATAGACCCGTGGGCCTGACCCCTTGGCCTAACCATTTCATCAAATATATGAATCTTTACCTCCGGACCATTCCAGAGCTCCTCGTCATGTCCGTGATCTCATTCGGGACTCCGAACAACATTCGGTCACCAACATACATAACTCATATAATACTATATCATCAACGAACGTTAAGCGTGTGGACCCTACGGGTTCGAGAACTATGTAGACATGACCGAGACACTTCTCTGGTCAATAACCAATAGTGGAACCTGGATGCCCATATTGGCTCCTACATATTCTATGAAGATCTTTATTGGTCAAACCGCATAACAACATACAATTGTTCCCTTTGTCATCGGTATGTTACTTGCCCGAGATTCGATCGTCGGTAGCTCAATACCTAGTTCAATCTCGTTACCAGCAACTATCTTTACTCGTTCCGTAATACATCATCCCACAACTAACTCATTAGTTGCAATGCGTGCAAGGCTTATAGTGATGTGCATTACCGAGTGGGCCCAGAGATACCTCTCCGACAATCGGATTGACAAATCCTAATCTCGAAATACGCCAACCCAACAAGAACCTTCGGAGACACCTGTAGAGCACCTTTATAATCACCCAGTTACGTTGTGACATTTGGTGGCACACAAAGTGTTCCTCCGGTAAACGGGAGTTGCATATTCTCATAGTCATAGGAACATGTATAAGTCATGAAGAAAGCAATAGCAACAAACTAAATGATCAAGTGCTAAGCTAACGGAATGGGTCAAGTCAATCACATCATTCTCCTAATGATGTGATCCCGTTAATCAAATGACAACTCATGTCTATGGTTAGGACACTTCACCATCTTTGATCAACGAGCTAGTCAAGTAGAGGCATACTAGTGACACTCTGTTTGTCTATGTATTCACACATGTATTATGTTTTCGGTTAATACAATTCTAGCATAAATAATAAAAATTTATCATGAAATAAGGAAATAAATAATAACTTTATTATTGCCTCTAGGACACATTTCCTTCAGTCTCCCACTTGCACTAGAGTCAATAATCTAGATCACATCACCATGTGATTTAACATCAATAGTTCACATCACCATGTGATTAACACCGATAGTTCACGTCGTCATGTGACCAACACCCAAAGGGTTTACTAGAGTCAATAATCGAGTTCACATTGCTATGTGATTAACACCCAAAGAGTACTAAGGTGTGATCATGTTTTGCTTGTGAGAGAAGTTTAGCCAACGGGTCTGCAACATTCAGATCCGTATGTATTTTTGCAAAATTCTATGTCAACAATGCTCTGCACAGAGCTACTCTAGCTAATTTCGCCCACTTTCAATATGTATCCAGATTGAGACTTAGAGTCATATGGATCAGTGTCAAAATTTTCATCGACATAACCTTTTACGACGAACCTTTTTGTCACTTCCATAATCGAGAAACATATCCTTATTTCACTAAGGATAATTTTGACCACTGTCTAGGGATCTACTCCTAGATCACTATTGTACTCCCTTGCCAAAATCAGTGTAGGGTATACAATAGATATTGTATATAGCATGGCATATTTTATAGAACCTATGGCCAATGCATAGGGAATGACTTTCATTCTCTTTCTATCTTCTGCCGTGGTCGGGCTTTGAGTCTTACTCAGTTTCACACCTTGTAACACAGGCAAGAACTCTTTCTTTGACTGTTCCATTTTGAACTACTTCAAAATCTTGTCAAGGTATGTACTCATTGAAAAACTTATCAAGCATCTTGATCTATCTCTATAGATCTTGATGCTCAATATGTAAGCAGTTTCACCGAGGTCTTTCTTTGAAATACTCCTTCCAAACATTCCTTTATGCTTTGCAGAATAATTCTACATTATCTCCGATCAACAATATGTCATTCACATATACTTATCAGAAATGTTGTAGTGCTCCCACTCACTTTCTTGTAAATACAGGCTTCACCGCAAGTCTGTATAAAACTATATGCTTTGATCAACTTATCAAAGCGTATATTCCAACTCCAAGATTCTTGCACCAGTCCATAGATGGACGGCTGGAGCTTGCATATTTTGTTAGCACCTTTAGGATTGACAAAACCTTCTGGTTGCATCATATACAACTCTTCTTAAATAAATCCATTAAGGAATGTAGTTTTGTTTATCCATTTGCCAGATTTCATAAAATGCGGCAATTGCTAACATGATCCGGACAGACTTAAGCATAGATACGAGTGAGAAACTCTCATCGTAGTCAACACCTTGAACTTGTCGAAAACCTTTTTGTGACAATTCTAGCTTTGTAGATAGTAACACTACTATCAGCGTCTGTCTTCCTCTTGAAGATCCATTTAATCTCAACGGCTCTCCGATCATTGGGCAAGTCAATCAAAGTCCAGACTTTGTTCTCATACATGGATCTCATCTTAGATTTCATGGCCTCAAGCCATTTCATGGAATTTGGGCTCATCATCGCTTCCTCGTAGTTCATAGGTTCGTCATGGTCAAGTAACATGACCTCCAGAACAGGGTTACCGTACCACTCTGGTGCGGATCTCACTCTGGTTTACCTACGAGGATCGGTAGTAACTTGATCTGAAGTTACATGATCATCATCATTAGCTTCCTCACTAATTGGTGTAGTAGTCACAGGAACAGATTTCTGTGATGAACTACTTTCCAATAAGGGAGCAGGTACAGTTACCTCATCAAGTTCTACTTTCCTCCCACTCACTTCTTTCGAGAGAAACTCCTTCTCTAGAAAGGATCCATTCTCAGCAATGAATATCTTGCCTTCGGATCTGTGATAGAAGGTGTACCCAACATTTTCTTTTGGGTATCCTATGAAGACGCACTTCTCCGATTTGGGTCTGAGGTTATCAGGTTGAAACTTTTTCACATAAGCATTACAACCTCAAAATTTAAGAAATGACATCTTAGGTTTCTTGCCAAACCATAGTTCATACGGTGTCGTCTCAACGGATTTAGATGGTGCCCTACTTAACGTGAATGTAGCTGTCTCTAATGCATAACCTCAAAACGGTAGTGGTAAATCGGTAAGAGACATCATAGATCGCACCATATCTAATAAAGTACGGACACACCATTATACTGTGGTGTTCCAGGTGGCGTGAGTAGTGAAACTATTTCACATTGTTTTTACTGAAGGCCAAACTCGTAACTCAAATATTTTACTTCTGCGATCATATCGTAGAAACTTTTATTTTTGTTACGATGATTCTCCACTTCACTCTGAAATTCTTTGAACTTTTCAAATGTTTCAGATTTGTGTTTCATCAAGTAGATATACTCATATCTGCTCAAATCATCTGTGAAGATCAGAAAATAATGATACCTGCCGCGAGCCTCAATATTCATCAGACCACATACATCAGTATGTATGATTTCCAACAAATCTGTTGCTCGCTCCATTGCTCCGGAGAACGGAGTCTTAGTCATCTTGCCCATGAGGCATGGTTCGCAAGCATCAACTGATTCATAATCAAGTGATTCCAAAAGCCCATCAGCATGGATTTTCTTCATGCGCTTTACACCAATATGACCTAAACAGTAGTGCCACAAATAAGTTGCACTATCATTATTAACCTTGCATCTTTTGGCTTCAATATTATGAAAATGTGTATCACCACGATCGAGATCCAACAAACCATTTTCATTGGGTGTATGACCATAGAAGGTTTTATTCATGTAAACAGAACAACAATTATTCTCTAACTTACATGAATAACCATATTGCAATAAACATGATCCAATCATATTCATGCTCAACGCAAACATTAAATAACATTTATTTTAGGTTTAATACTAATCCCGAAAGTATAGGGAGTGTGCTATGATGATCATATCAATCTTGGAACCATTTCCAATACACATCGTCACTTCACCCTTAACTAGTCTCTGTTCATTCTGCAACTCCCGTTTTGAGTTACTATTCTTAGCAACTGAACTAGTATCAAATACTGAGGGGTTTCTATAAACACTAGTAAAGTACACATCAATAACATGTATATCAAATATACCTATGTTCACTTTGCCATCCTTCTTATCCGCCAATTACTTGGGGTAGTTCCGCTTCCAGTGACCAATCCCTTTGCAGTAGAAGCACTCAGTTTTAGGCTTAGGTCCAGACTTGGGTTTTTTTCACTTGAGCAGCAACTGCTTGCCGCTCTTCTTGAAGTTCCCCTTTCTTCCCTTTGTCCCTTTACTTGAAACTAGTGGTTTTGTCAACCATCAACACTTGATGCTTTTTCTTGATTTCTACCTTCATCGATTTCATCATCATGAAAAGATCGGGAATTGTTTTCGTCATCTCTTGCATAATATAGTTCCTCACAAAGTTCTACTAACTTGGTGGTGGTGACTAGAGAAATCTGTCAATCACTATTTTATCTGGAAGATTAACTCCCACTTGATTCAAGCGATTGTAGTACCCAGACAATCTGAGCACATGCTCACTGCTTGAGCTATTCTCCTCCATCTTTTAGCTATAGAACTTGTTGGAGACTTCATATCTCTCAACTCAGGTATTTGCTTGAGATATTAACTTCAACTCCTGGAACATCTCATATGATCCATGACGTTCAAAATGTATTTGAAGTCCCGATTCTAAGATGTTAAGCATGGTGCACTAAACTATCAAGTAGTCATCATATTGAGCTAGCCAAACATTCATAACATCTGCATCTGCTCTTGCAATGGGTCTGTCACCTAGCGGTACATAAAGGACATAATTCTTCTGTGCAGCAATGAGGATAATCCTCAGATCACGGATCCAATCCGCATCATTGCTACTAACATCTTTCAACTTAGTTTTCTCTAGGAACATATCAAAAATAAAATAGAGGAGCTAAACGCGAGCTATTGATCTACAACATAGATATGCTAATATTACCAGGACTAAGTTCATGATAAATTTAAGTTCAATTAATCATATTACTTAAGAACTCCCACTTAGATAGACATCCCTCTAATCCTCTAAGTGATCACGCGATCCATATCAACTAAACCATGTCCAATCATCACGTGATATGGAGTAGTTTCAATGGTAAACATTACTATGTTGATCATATCTACTATATGATTCACGCTCGACCTTTCGGTCTTAGTGTTCCAAGGCCATATCTGTTATATGCTAGGCTCGTCAAGTTTAACTTGAGTATTCCACGTGTGCAGCTGTTTTGCACCCGTTGTATTTGAACATAGAGCCTATCACATCCGATCATCACGTGGTGTCTCAGCACGAAGAACTTTCGCAACGGTGCATACTCAGGGAGAACACTTATACCTTGATAATTTAGTGAGAGATCATCTTATAATGCTACCGTCAATCAAAGAAAGATAAGATGCATAAAAGATAAACATCACATGCAATCAATATAAGTGATATGATATGGCCATCATCATCTTGTGCTTGTGATCTCCATCTCCGAAGCACCGTCATGATCACCAACGTCACCGGTGCGACACCTTGATCTCCATTGTAGCATCGTTGTTGTATCACCAACTTATGCTTCTACGACTATCGCTAGCGCTTAGTGATAAAGTAAAGCATTATAGGGCGTTTGCATTGCATACAATAAAGCGACAACCATATGGATCCTTCCAATTGTCGATAACTCGGTTACAAAACATGATCATCTCATACAATAAAATTTAGCATCATGCCTTGACCATATCACATCACAACATGCCCTGCAAAAACAAGTTAGACGTCCTCTACTTGGTTGTTGCAAGTTTTACGTGGCTGCTACGGGCTGAGCAAGAACCGTACTTACCTACGCATCAAAACCACAACGATAGTTCGTCAAGTTAGTGATGTTTTAACCTTCTCAAGGACCGGGCGTGGCCACACTTGGGTCAACTAAAGTTGGAGAAACTGACACCCGCTAGCCGCCTGTGTGCTACCGATCAGTAGAACCAGTCTCCCATAAGCATACGCGTAATTTCGGTTTGGGCCGCTTCATCCAACAATACCGCCGAACCAAAGTATGACATGCTGGTAAGCAGTATGACTTGTATCGCCCACAACTCACTTGTGTTTGACTCGTGCATATGACATCTACGCATATAACCTGGCTCTGATACCACTGTTGGTTAACATAGTAATTTCAAAAAAAATTCCTTTGCACACACAGGATCATGGTGATGCATAGCAACAAGAGGGGAGAGTGTTGTCTACATACCCTCGTAGACCGTTCACAGAAGCGTTATATCAACGCGGTTGATGTAGTCGTACGTCTTCACGATCCGACCGATCCAAGTACCAAAAGCACGACACCTCCCAGTTCTGCACACGTTAGGCTCGGTGACGTCCTTGCCTTCTCGATCCAGCAAGAGGGGCGAAGTAGTAGATGAGTTCCGGCAGCACGACGGCGTGGTGACGGTGTTGGTGAAGAACAATCTCCGCAGGGCTTCGCCTAAGCACTATGAAAACTATGATGGAGGATAAACTAGAGGGGACGGGGTTGCCGGCACACGGCTTGGTGTTTCTTGATGTGTCTTTGGTGGTAGCCCTGCCCCTCTATTTATATGTTCATCCCTGGGGTCGAAACTTGAAGCAAAAGCCTCCTCAAAGTAGGTTTTGCCAGAAAGGCAAGAGTCCCACTTGGATTCTAGGACCAAACGCCACAATCCTTGGCATCTGGCCCAGGGCCAGACGCCAGGGTCTCCGGCGTTTGCCCCCCTGGCCTCCGCAAAACTCCTTTTGTACCGACTTATAGCCCCGTGGGCCTGACCCCTTGGCCTAGCCATATCATCCAATATATGAATCTTTACCTCCGGACCATTCCGGGGCTCCTCGTCATGTCCGTGATCTCATCCGGGACTACGAACAACATTCGGTCACCAACATACATAACTCATATAGTACTATATCGTCAACGAACGTTAAGCGTGCGGACCCTACGGGTTCGAGAACTATGTAGACATGATCGAGACACTTCTCTGGTCAATAACCAATAGCGAAACCTGGATGCCCATATTGGCTCCTACATATTCTACGAAGATCTTTATCGGTCAAACTGCATAACAACATACGTTTGTTCCCTTTGTCATCGGTATGTTACTTGCCCGAGATTCGATCGTTGGTAGCTCAATACCTAATTCAATCTCGTTACCAGCAAGTCTCTTTACTCGTTCTGTAATACATCATCCCGCAACTAACTCATTAGTTGCAATGCTTGCAAGGCTTATAGTGATGTGCATTACCGAGTGGGCCTAGGGATACCTCTCCGACAATCGGAGTGAGAAATCCTAATCTCGAAATACGCCAACCCAACAAGTACCTTCAGAGACACCTATAGAGCACCTTTATAATCACTCAGTTACGTTGTGATGTTTGGTGGCACACAAAGTGTTCCTCCGGTAAACGGGAGTTGCATAATCTCATAGTCATAGGAACATGTATTAGTCATGAAGAAAGCCATAGCAAAAAACTAAACGATCAAGTGCTGAGCTAACGGAATGGGTCAAGTCAATCACATCATTCTCCTAATGATGTGATCCCGTTAATCAAATGACAACTCATGTCTATGGTTAGGAAACTTAATTATCTTTGATCAACGAGCTAGTCAAGTAGAGGCATACTAGTGACACTCTGTTTCTCTATGTATTCACACATGTATTATGTTTCCGATTAATACAATTCTAGCATGAATAATAAACATTTATCATGAAATAAGGAAATAAATAATAACTTTATTATTGCCTCTAGGGCATATTTCCTTCAAAAACAGCCTCCGCGTCGTACACCATTGAAAATGGTGTCTAACGATAGTGCGGTTGGGCGTGGTCCGCAGCCCCCAAAGTACGGAGTCGAGCTCCTCAACCCAGTGTTTGTCCGACTCTCTTAAAGATCGTACTAGTCTGGGCTTAATGTCACTCATGATAAGACCATTAGCTTGTTCGACTTGACCGTTTGTTTGGGGGTGTTAGACGGAGGCATAATCGAGATTGATGCCCGGATTAGCACACCATTTTTTCACTTTGCTGGCTGTAAAATTGGAGCCGTTATCGGTGATGATGCTATGAGGGACACCATAACGGTGTACGATGCCGGATATAAAGTCTACCATTGGTCCGGCTTCGGCCGTTTTAACTGGCTTGGTCTCTATCCACTTAGTGAATTTATCTACCATGACCAGCAGATATTTTTTCTTATGGCTCCCCCCTTTGAGGGGTCCGACCATATCAAGCCCCCAGACCGCGAAAGGCCAAGTAATGGGGATTATCTATAAGGCGGTAGGTGGCATATGGCTTAGATTGGCAAAAAGCTGGCATCCCAAACAACGTTGGACAAGGTCCTGTCCATCTGCTCGGGCCGTCAGCCAGATGAGACCGGTACGGAAGGCCTTGCTTACAAGAGCCCGGGCTGCGGCGTGGTGACCGCCAAGACCAGCATGGATTTCGGCTAGGAGTTGCCGTCCTTCTTCTTTGGAGATACATCTTTGAAGTATCTCATTAGCACTCTTCTTGTAGAGCTCTCCTTCATGAACCTTGTAGGCTTTCGAGCGTCGAATGATGCATCGAGCCTCATTCTGGTCCTCAGGGAGTTCTCGCCTATTAAGGTAGGACAAGAAGGGTTCGGTCCATGGGGCAATTACAGCCATTATTAGGTGGGACGATGGTGTTGTTTCGGTGGCTGAGCCCCCGATGATATCGGAATTGTGTTCAGATTCATGGGGTATAACCGGATCCGGACTAGGGTTGCCGCTCTCATCCTACCACACCACGGATGGCTTGAAGAGCCTTTCCAAAAAGATGTTAGGCGGGATGGGGTCACGCTTGGCGCCCATGCGAGCAAGGGCATGCGCTGCTTGATTACTTTCTTGAGCCACATGAGGAAACTCGAGTCCCTTGAACCGAGCTGATATTTTGAGTATGACGTTACGATAGGCCGCCATCTTCGGATATTTACTGTCGAAGTCTCTGTTTATTTGGGATATTGCGAGGTTTGTATCCCCGCGCACCTCCAGGCATTGTATGCCCATAGAGACAGCCATCCGAAGACCGTACAATAAGGCCTCGTATTCGGTTGCATTATTCGAGTTTGTGTATAATATTTGGAGTACATACTGGACTGTGTCTCCTGTGGGGGCATTAAGACAACGCCCGCTCCTAAACCAGCCAGGATTTTAGAGCCATCGAAGGGCATGACCCAGTTGGAATATGTACCGTACTCTTTAGGGAGTTTGGCTTCTGTCCATTCGACGATGAAGTCAGCCAATACTTGGGATTTAATGGCTCGGCATGGTTTGTATGTGATATCAAATGGCAAGAGATCAATGGCCCACTTGGCAATCTGGCTTGTAGCGTCGCAGTTGTTTATTATGTCATTGAGTGGTACTTCGGAAGCCACCATGATCGAGCACTGTTGGAAGTAGTGCCATGGCTTCCGGGATGCCATGAAGACCGCATATGCTATCTTTTGGTAATGAGGGTACCGGGATTTGCATGGTGTGAGGATGGTGGATACATAGTATACCGGTTTCTGAAGTGGGAATTTATGTCCGTCCTCCTCTTGTTCAATGACGAGCACCGCACTCACCACCTGGCGTGTTGCAGAGATGTATAATAACATGGGTTCACCGACGTTCGGCACAGCCATGATTGGGTTGCTTGCTAAAAGAGCTTTTATTTCTTCCAGTTTGGCTATTGCCGTGTCCGTCCACTCGAAGTGGTCGGTGCGTCGGAATAGGCGGTATAGTGGCAATGCTTTTTCTCCTAATCTGGAGATAAAGCGGCTTAAAGCTGCCACGCATCCGGCTAGTTTTTGGACCTGTTTAAGGTCTATTGGTGTAGCCAATTATGAAAAAGCGCAGATTTTGGCTGGGTTTTCCTCAATTCCTCTATTGGAAACGATGAAGCCCAGCAACTTTCCGACGGGAATGCCAAAGACACACTTTTATGTATTGAGCCTGATGTCATATGCATGGAGGTTGTCGAATGTGAGACGCAGATCTTCTACTAGTGACTCGACGTGCTTAGTTTTGATGGCGACGTCATCGACATATGCATCGACCGTTTTGCCGATTTTTTTCTCCAGGCATGTTTGAATCATGCGTTGGTAGGTGGCACCGGCGTTTTTCAGCCCGAAGGGCATAGTGTTGAAGCAGAAAGGGCCGTATGTGGTAATGAACACTGCTGCAGCTTGATCAGAATCCTTCATTTTGATTTGATGGTATTTAGAGTATGCGTCGAGGAAACATAGTGAGTCATGTCCTGTGGTAGCATCAATGATCTGATCGATGCGGGGAAGGGGAAGGGATCCTTAGGGCAAGCCTTGTTGAGGTCTTTGAAATCGACGGACAGGCGCCAGGATTTATCCTTCTTTGGTACCATCACCAGGTTTGCTAGCCAGTCCCGATGTTTTATTTCTCTGATGAACCCGACTTCAATTAACTTGGCTAGTTCCTCCCCCATAGCTTGTCGTTTGGGTTCGGAAGAGCGCCGCATGATATGTCCATTTTGCATCATGATTTTATATCGATATTTATTGCATTATGGGCTGTTATTACACATTATGTCACAATACTTATGCCTATTCTCTCTTATTTTACAAGGTTTACATAAAGAGGGAGAATGCCGGTAGCTAGGATTCTGGGCTGGAAAAGGAGCAAATATTAGAGACCTATTCTGCACAGCTCCAAAAGTCCTGAAACTTCATGGAAGTTATTTTCAAAATATATAAAAAATACCGAGCACAAGAAGTTCTAGAGGGGGCCCACACCCTAGCCACGAGGGTGGGGGGGGGGGGCGCCCTACCCCCTAGGTGTGCCCCCCTGCCTCGTGGGCCCCCTGGTGGCCCTCCGATGACCAGCTTCTGCTATATGGAGTCTTTCATTGAGGAAAAAAAATCATAAGCAAGCTTTCGGGACGAGACTCCGCCGCCACGAGGCGGAACCTTGGCGGAACCAATCTAGGGCTCTGGCGGAGCTGTTCTGCCGGGGAAACTTCCCTCCGGCAGGGGGAAATCATCACCATCGTCATCACCAATGCTCCTCTCATCGGGAGGGGGCTAACCTCCATCAACATCTTCACCAGCACCATCTCCTCTCAAACCCTAGTTCATCTCTTGTATCCAATTCTTGTCTCTATGTCTGGGATTGGTACCTGTAGGTTGCTAGTAGTGTTGATTACTCCTTGTAGTTGATGCTAGCCGGTTTATTTGGTGGAAGATCATATGTTCACATCCTATATGCATATTAATACCCCTCTGATTATGAACATGAATATGCTTTGTGAGTAGTTACATTTGTTCCTGAGGACATGGGAGAAGTCTTGCTATTAGTAGTCATGTGAATTTGGTATCCGTTTGATATTCTGATGAGATGTATGTTGTCTCTCCTCTAGTGGTGTTATGTGAACGTCGACTACATGACACTTCACAATTATTTGGGCCTAGAGGAAGGCATTGGGAAGTAATAAGTAGATGATGGACTGCTAGAGTGACAAAAGCTTAAACCCTAGTTTATGCGTTTCTTCGTAAGGGGCTGATTTGGATCCATATGTTTCATGCTATGGTTAGGTCTACCTTAATACTTCTGTTGTAGTTGCGGATGCTTGCGATAGAGGTTAATCATAAGTGGGATGCTTGTCCAATTAAGGACAGTACCCAAGCACTTGTCCACCCACATACCAAATTATCAAGGTACCAAACGTGAATCATATGAACGTGATGAAAACTAGCTTGACGATAATTCCCATGTGTCCTCGGGAGCACTTTTCTCTATATAAGAGTTTGTCCAAACTTGTCCTTTTCTACAAAAAGGATTGGGCCACCTTGCTGCACTTTATTTACTTTTGTAACTTGTTGCTCGTTACAAATTACCTTATCACAAAACTATGTATTACATATAATTTCAGTGCTTGCAGAGAATACCTTGCTGAAAACCGCTTACCATTTCCTTCTGCTCCTCGTTGGATTCGACCCTCTTACTTATCGAAAGGACTACGATAGATCCCCTATACTTGTGGGTCATCAAGACTCTTTTCTGGCACCATTGCCGGGGAGTGAATCGCCTTTGGTAGGTGGAATTTGGTAAGGAAAAATTTATATAGTGTGCTGAAATTTACTGTCACTTGTTACTATGAAAAGTAATCCTCTGAGGGGTGATATGTCTCCGTCGTATCTACTTTTCCAAACACCTTTGCCCTTGTTGTGGACTCTAACTTGCATGATTTGAATGGAACTAACCCGGACTGACATTGTTTTCAGCATAATTACCATGGTGCTATTTATGTGCAAAAACAAACGTTCTCGGAATGACCTGAAACTTCATGGAGCAACTTTTTGGAAAATATAAAAAATAGCCACAAAAGATGAAGGCCAGGGGGCCCACCACCTGTCCACGAGGGTGGGGGCGCGCCTGCCCCCCTAGGGCGCGCCCCCTACCTCATGGGCCCCCTGGAGCTCCTCCGACTCCAACTCCAACTCTATATATTGTGTTTCGGGGAGAGAGAAATCAGAGAGAAGAATTCATCGCGTTTTACGATAAGGAGCCACCGCCAACCCCTAAAACCTCCCGGGAGGGCTGATCTGGAGTCCGTTCGGGGCTCTGGAGAGGGGAATCCGTCGCCATCGTCATCATCAACCATCCTCCATCACCAATTTCATGATGCCCACCGCCGTGCGTGAGTAATTCCATCGTAGGCTTGCTGGACGGTGATGGGTTGGATGGGATCTATCATGTAATCAAGTTAGTTTTGTTAGGGTTTGATCCCTAGTATCCACTATGTTCTGAGATTGATGTTGCTATGACTTTGCTATACTTAATGCTTGTCACTAGGGCCCTAGTGCCATGATTTCTGATCTGAACCTATTATGATTTCATCAATATATGAGAGTTCTTGATCCTATCTTGCAAGTCTATAGTCACCTATTATGTGTTATGATCCATTAACCCCGAAGTGACAATAATCGGGATACTTACCGGTCATGACCGTAGTTTGAGGAGTTCATGTATTCACTATGTGTTAATGCTTTGTTCCGATACTCTATTAAAAGGAGGCCTTAATATCCCTTAGTTTCCGTAAGGACCCCGCTGCCACGGGAGGGTAGGACAAAAGATGTCATGCAAGTTCTTTTCCATAAGCACGTATGACTATATTCGAAATACATGCCTACATTACATTGATGAACTGGAGCTAGTTCTGTGTCACCCTAGGTTATGACTGTTACATGATGAACCGCATCTGGCATAATTCTCCATCACCGATCCATTGCCTACGAGCTTTCCATATATTGTTCTTCGCTTATTTACTTTTCCGTTGCTATTGCTATCATCACTACAAAATACCAAAAACATTACTTTCACTGTTGTTACCTTTTGCTACCATTACCACTACTATCATATTACTTTGGTACTAAATACTTTGCTGCAGATACTAAGTTTCTAGGTGTGGTTGAATTGACAACTCAGCTGCTAATACTTGAGAGTATTCTTTGGCTCCCCTTGTGTCGAATCAATAAATTTGGGTTGAATACTTTACCCTCGAAAACTGTTGCGATCCCCTATACTTGTGGGTTATCAAGACTATTTTCTAGCGCCGTTGCCGGGGAGCAAAGCTCTACTCTTTGAGTCACATGGGATTTATATCTTCTTATCATTATGATGAACTTGAAAGATCCAGGAACTAAGATTTATCCCTCAACTACGAGGGGAGGTAAGGAACTGCCATCTAGCTCTGCACTTGATTCACCTTCTATTTTTAGTAAACTTGCGACACCTAAACCTGCTTCTGCTATTTGTTCAGATATGTCGCATGTTATTGATGATGCTACTTATGCTATACATGATACTTATGATGAAACTACCTCTATGCTTGATACTACTGTGCCACTTGGTGAATTTCTTGATGAACAACTTTCTAGGGCTAGAGAGATTGAAAATATTTAATCTGATAATACTAATGAATTTGATGATGAAGACTTGCCTGTTATTTGGAGGGTTATGTTTTTGATAAAGAAGCTTCTTTAGCTATTTTAGCTTGCAAAGATAGATATGAACTTAAGAGGTTATTAGCTAAATGGAATAAGCAATCTCTAAATGCTAGGATGAAACCTGACCCTGCTTTTGCTACTTCACCTATCTATGTTACTGATAAGGATTATGAATTCTCTGTTGATCCTGATATAATTACTTTGGTTGAATCTGATCCTTTTCATGGCTATGAATCTGAAACTGTTGTGGCACATCTTACTAAATTAAATGATATAGCCACCCTGTTCACTAAAGATGAGAGAACTCGTTACTTTTGTATCCTTAAAATATTTCCGTTCTCATTAAAGGGTGATGCTAAGATATGGTTTAATTCTCTTGATCCTGGTTGTGTGCGTAGTCCCGAGGATATGATTTATTACTTCTCTGCTAAATATTTCCCTGCTCATAAGAAACAAGCTGCTTTAAGGGATATATATAATTTTGTGCAAATTGAAGAAGAGAGTCTCCCACAAGCTTGGGGGAGGCTTCTCCAATTACTTAATGCTTTTCCTGGTCATCCTCTTAAGAAAAATGAAATACTTGATATCTTTTATAATGGACTAACCGATGCCTCTAGAGATTACCTGGATAGTTGTGCTAGTTCTGTTTTTAGGGAAAGAACACCGGATGAAGCTGAAATTCTATTGAATAATATGTTGACAAATGAAATAATTGGACACCTCCGGAGCCAACTCCTGAGCCTATTCGTAAACCAACTCCGAAGGAGAGGGGTATTCTATTTCTCAGTCCTGAAGATATGCAAGAGGCAAAGAAATCTATGAAAGAAAAAGGCATTAAAGCTGAAGATATTAAGAATTTACCCCCTATTGAAGAAATACATGGTCTTAATTTACCGCCTGTTGAAGAAACATATGATCTTAATCCTTTACCTATTGAACAAACTCATGGTCTTGATAACCCGACACAGGTAGTAAAGGTAAATTCTCTCTATAGATATGATAAAGCTGAAATCCCATTTGGTAAATTTGCTAGCCCATGCTTAGATGAGTTTGATAGATTTATGGCTAAGCAAGAAGATTTTAATGCTTATTTTGGTAGACAATTGAAATACAATTCAAATATGCTTGAACACTTGGGTGATTATATGGCTAATGTCAAAGGTGAACTTAAACTTATTAGTAAACATGCTTCTATGGTTACCACTCAAGTAGAACAAGTACTTAAAGCTCAAAATGATTTGCTCAATAAATTGAATAGTAAGAATAATGATAATGTTGTTAGAGTTATGACTAGAGGTGGTAGAATGACTCGGAATCCTTTGTATCATGAAGGCCATCCTAAGAGAATTGAGCAAGATTCTTAGAGAAATAATATAGATGCACCTAGTCCTTCTAAAAATAAGAAAAAGAAAAATGATAGGACTTTGCATGCTTCTAGTGATCCTGTTATTGAAACACCTGAGAATCCAAATGATATTTCTATTTCTGATGCTGAAACACAATCTGGTAATGAACCTGAAACTAGTAATAATGTTAATGATAATGTTCATGATGATGCTCAACCTAGTAATGATAATGATATAGTAAATTGAACTTGTTGTTGATCTTGATAACCCACAATCAAAGAATCAATGTTATGATAAGAAAGACTTTGTTGCTAGGAAACATGGTAAATAAAGAGAACCATGGGTTCAGAAACCCATGCCTTTTCCTCCCAAACCATCCAAGAAAAAAGGATGATGAGGATTTTGAGCGCTTTGCTGAAATGATTAGACCTATATTTTTGCGTATGCGATTAACTGATATGCTCAAAATGAATCCTTATGCTAAGTATATGAAAGATATTGTTACAAATAAAAGAAAGATACCAGAAGATGAAATTTCCACCATGCTTCCTAATTATACTTTTAAAGGTGGAATACCTAAGAAACTTGGAGATCTAGGAGTACCCACTATACCATGCTCCATTAAAAGAAACTATGTTAAAACTGCTTTATGTGATCTTGGAGCCCGTGTTAGTGTTATGCCTCTCTCTTTATATCGTAGACTTGATTTGAATATGTTGACACCTACTGAAATATCTTTGCAAATGGCTGATAAATCAACTCCAATACCTGTCGGTATTTGTGAGGATGTGCCTGTTGTAGTTGCAAACGTTACTATTTTAACAGACTTTGTTATTCTTGATATTCACGAGGACGATAGTATGTCTATTATTCTTGGAAGACCCTTTTTGAATACTGCAGGGGCTGTTATTGATTGCACTAAAGGCAATGTAACTTTTCATGTTAATGGTAATGAGCATACGGTACACTTTCCAAGGAAACAACCTCAAGTTCATAGTATCAACTCTATTGGGAAAATCCCATCGATTATATTTGGAGGTTTTGAATTTCCTCTTCCTACTGTCAAAAAGAAATATGATATTCTTATTATTGGGGATGTGCATATCCCCGTTGAGGTAACATAGTGTTATTCAAAATTTCTCCGGTTCCATGTTATTCGGAATGAATTCGTTAACAAGACTTGATCAACCTTGTTAGTGGATTACTTTTGATGATCATGAGATGGATGAAACTAGAAGGCACAACCTACTGTACCTCCTTTTACTTTCTGTTATTTATATTAAATAAAATAAAAATAGCATTTTTCTATCTGTTATCCGATTATCCATGCAATATAAAAATACCCTGAAAATAAAAGTTCTCCAAATTCCCTGAAATTTAAATATGCTTTTTTCTAGAATATTTGAGAATATTTGGCACTGAGAACACAACATAGGGGTCACCCACCTGCCCACGAGGGTGGAGGGCGCGCCCCCTGCCTCGTGGGCCCACGGTGGCCCTCCTCCACTTATCATTTCACCCACACACTCCTTCTTCCTCCCCCAAACACGAATATCTAGTTCATACCTGAGTCCAAGCTCGTTTTGCTGCCATTTTCGATCTCGTTGCTCAAAGCACCTCTCACAAAACTGCTTGGGGAGATTGTTCCTTGGTATGTGACTCCTGCATTGGTCCAATTAGTTTTTGTTATAGTGCTTTATTCATTGCAAATTTTTGCTGCTTAGGTGACCATGTTCTTGAGCTTGCATGTCAAATTTATATGGTTCCAAGTAGTTTTGATGCATGATATAGGCCCTAGGCACTTGTAGGAGTAGTTGCTATCAATATTATTGAGTTTGGTTTACTTTTATTTTGAAGTTACTAAAAATTTCAGATTTTTTCAAAAAATGATGAAGAGACTTTTGAGGGGCTCATCGAGCCGAAGCTTGAAGGAAAAGGCACCGAAGCCTAAGTATAATCTGCCTCGCACCGCGGAGGTTCAGGCGTGTGAATGGCCTTCCAATGATTTCTTGAGAGCAGCCGGGATTTATGAGGATTTTTATGAATTGGCTAAGAATGCAGGCCTCACCACTTTCCTCCACGACCAACGCGATCAGTATCTCTTACTCACAAATATCTTTGTGCAAAACTTTCATTTCCATTCTAGGAGCTCACCACCTACGGTGGAGTTTCATTTATATGATGAGCATAAGGAGATGTCACTTTATGATTTTTGTCGGGTCTGTTTAGTCCCTTTCGAGGGCAAGATAGAGGAACCACATCGCGAGGATGTGGATGGGTTTATTGATACTATCACTATAGGGGAAACAAGGAATGTTTCCGATGCACGAATCACTAGCATACATTTTCCTGTTTTACGCTATTTTGCATTATTTGCTAGTCATTGTTTAATTGGTCGCGGAAACTGTGGAAACCTTAGTGTCCGTGATTTTATTATTTTGCTCCACGATTTATACGGTGATAACTCTGTCAGTATGGGCAGCATTATTGCTAAACGGTTAAGTCTGAACCGTACCAAGGGCCCCATCTTTGGAGGCATCTATGCTTCACGCCTAGCTGCACATTTTAACATACCTATTAGGCATTATGAGAAGGAAGAAAAAGTGTTGCCTCGTGTTTATTTAGATTATAAAAGTATGGTGGCACATGATTTTATTGTTAAGAATAGGGAAGGAGAGCTTAAATACAAATTGTTCTTTGATAAACATCATCCTGAGACTATTACCCTGCCTGCTCCTTCTTTGTTTGATTTATCTGCAGGCCAGTACCTTGTTCCGTTAGAGGCTATTCACGCCTACCGGAACCCTGCACCAGCCATGGAGCCAGAGCCGGAACCACAAGATGATCCTTCACGACAGTCTAATTACCAGTGGGATCCAGAGATGATTGCCAGCCGGTGGCAGTCGGAGCCTTCTTACTCTTCTCAGTACAACCCCAACTATTATTATGGATATCTGCTAGGCCAGCCATGGCCATAGACCAACTTAGGCCAAAAGCCTAAGCTTGGGGGAGTACGTATTTCCCACCGACATTACATTTATGTTCACACACTCATTGCTAGATGTCGGTGCTCATAATTTTTCATTGTATCATCCATGCTAGTTTAATTTCCTTTTATGCTTTCTTCTTGTGTGCTTGATAAACCGTAAGAAAAACAAAAAAAATTAGTTGTAGCTTTTAGCTAGTTTTAATTTCCATGCTTGTAGTAGTAATTAAAAAGAAAACCCAAAAAGATTTCTTTTTCTTCTTTTACTTGTTGGGAGCTCTCCCGTGTAAATAGTTTTATTTCATTTCTTTTTCTTTGGGGGTCGATAGGAGAAGACCATAATTAAATTGTTGAAGTGGCTCTTGTATGCATACTTATTGATCTGACAAAAGAGCCCATATTGCCTTGTATTCTCCTGTTTATTGAATGCTTGCAGATTCCAGCTTAGTCCAATGCACATGCACTATTATTATTATTCACATCATTCGGTCGTGCAAGTGAAAGGCAATTATGACGATATATGATGGACTGACTGAGATGAAAAAAGCTGGTATGAACTCGACCTCTTTTGTTTTTTGTAAATATGATTAGTTCATCGTTCCTGATTCAGCCTATTATGAATAAACATGTTTGCAATGACAACTAGAGATCATAGTTTCTTGTGCCATGCTTGATTAGCTATGAGTTATAATGGTTTACCTTGCGTGCCAACATGCTATTAAAATGGTTCTGATGTGCTATGATAGGGTGGTATCCTCCTCGGAATTATTTAAGTGACTTGACTTGGCACATGGTCACGCATGTAGTTGAAACAAAATCAACATAGCCTTCACGATATTTATGTTCATGGTGGATTATATCCTACTCATGCTTGCATTCGGTGTTGATTAATTTTAATGCATGTTCATGACTGTTGTCACTCTCTAGCTGGTCGCTCCCAGTCTTTTGCTAGCCTTCACCTGTACTAAGTGGGAATACTGCTTGTGCATCCAAACTCCATAAACCCCAATGTTATTCCATATGAGTCCACTATATCTACCTATATACGGTATCTACCTGCCGTTCCAAGTAAATTTGTACGTGCCAAAGTCTAAACCTTCAAATAAATATCCTGTTTTGTATGCTCGAATAGCTCATGTATCAACTAGGGATGTCCGTATCTTCCATGTTAGGCGGGTTATTCTCAAGAGGAGTGGACTCCGCTCCTCACTCACGAGATAAATGGCTGGTCACAGGGATGCCCAGTCCCATGCTTTATGCAAACTAAATAAAAATAATTGCAAACAAAACTCCCCCTGGGACTCTTGTTAGTTGGAGGCACTCGTTGTTTCGAGCAAGCCATGGATTGATGCTTGTTGGTGGAAGGGGGAGTATAAACTTTACCATTCTGTTTGGGAACCGCCTATTATGTGTGTAGCATGGAAGATATCGCCGTCTCTTGATTGTTATGTTGACAATGAAAGTATGCCGCTCAAAATATTATTCACCTCTATTTCAAAACCGAGCTCTGGCACCTCTACAAATCCCTGCTTCCCTCTGTGAAGGGCCTATCTATTTACTTTTACGCTGAGTCATCATCCTCTTATTAAAAAGCACCAGTTGGAGAGCACCGCTGTCATTTGCATTCATTACTGTTAGTTTACATTGATTATGACTTGACTAGATCTCTTTTACCATGAATTACAATGCTAGTCAGTCCTTGGTCTTTAAAGGTGCTCTGCATTTATGTTTTGCGGTCTCACAAAGGGCTAGCGAGATACCATCTTGTTATATCATATTATGATTGTTTTGAGAAAGTGTTGTCATTGGAGATTTATTATTATTGCTTGCTAGTTGATTATGCTATTGATATAAGTAAATTTGAGACCTAAGCATTATTGCGAATGTGGTTAGTTATAATCTTTGCTGAAAACTTGAATGCCGGCTTTACATATTTACAACAACAAGAGCCAACAGAGTTTGTAAAAGTTTTTTCTTTATCACTTTCAGTTTGTCGACTGAATTGCTTGAGGACAAGCAAAGGTTTAAGCTTGGGGGAGTTGATACGTCTCCATCGTATCTACTTTTCCAAACACTTTTGCCCTTGTTTTGGACTCTAACTTGCATCACTTGAATGGAACTAACCCGGACTGACGCTGTTTTCAGCAGAATTACCATGGTGTTATTTATGTGCAGAAACAAACGTTCTCGGAATGACCTGAAACTTCACGGAGCAACTTTTTTAGAAAATATAAAAAATACCTGCAAAAGATGAAGGCCAGGGGGCCCACCAACTATCCACGAGCGTGGGGGGCGCGCCTGCCCCCCTAGGGCGCGCCCCCTACCTCGTGGGCCCCCTGGAGCTCCTCCGACTCCAACTCTATATATTGTGTTTCGGGGAGAAAAAATCAGAGAGAAGAATTCATCGCGTTTTACGATACAGAGCCGCCGCCAAGCCCTAAAACCTCTCGGGATGATCTAGAGTCCGTTCGGGGCTCCGGAGAGGGGAATCCACAGCCATCATCATCATCAACCATCCTCCATCACCAATTTCATGATGCTCACCGCCGTGCGTGAGTAATTCCACCGTAGGCTTGCTGGACGGTGATGGGTTGGATGGGATCTATCATCTAATCGAGTTAGTTTTGTTAGGGTTTGATCCCTAGTATCCACTATGTTCTGAGATTGATGTTGCTATGACTTTGCTATGCTTAATGCTTGTCACTAGGGCCCGAGTGTCATGATTTCAGATCTGAACCTATTATGTTTTCATCAATATATGAGAGTTCTTGATCCTATTTTGCAAGTCTATAGTCACCTATTATGTGTTATGATCCGTTAACCCCGAAGTGACAATAATCGGGATACTTACCAGTGATGACCGTAGTTTGAGGAGTTCATGTATTCACTATGTGTTAATGCTTTGTTCCTGTACTCTATTAAAAGGACCCCGCTGCCACGGGAGGGTAGGACAAAAGATGTCATACAAGTTCTTTTCCATGAGCACGTATGACTATATTCGGAATACATGCCTACATTACATTGATGTACTGGAGCTAGTTCTGTGTCACCCTAGGTTATGACTGTTACATGATGAACCGCATCCGGCATAATTCTCCATCACCGATCCATTGCCTACGAGCTTTCCATATATTGTTCTTCGCTTATTTACTTTTCCGTTGCTATTGCTATCATCACTACAAAATACCAAAAACATTACTTTTACTACTGTTATCTTTTGCTACCGTTACCACTACTATCATATTACTTTGCTACTAAATACTTTGCTATAGATACTAAGTTTCCAGGTGTGGTTGAATTGACAACTCAGCTGCTAATACTTGAGAGTATTCTTTGGATCCCCTTGTGTCGAATCAATAAATTTGGGTTGAATACTTTACCCTCGAAAACTGTTGCGATCCCCTATACTTGTGGGTTATCAAGGGGCTTGTTCGGGGTATCTTCACCCCGACCAGTAGAGCAAAGGGTTGCTCCTCAACCTACTGAAAATGAAAATGTCTACTTTGAAATTCCTTCGGGTATGATAGAAAAACTGCTAGCTAATCCTTTTGCAGGAGATGGAACATTACATCCTGATGAGCACCTAATATATGTGGATGAAGTTTGTGGATTATTTAAGCTTGTAGGTATGCCCGATGATGTTATGAAGAAGAAGATCTTCCCGTTATCTTTGGAGGGAGATGCACAGACATGGTATAGGCTATGTGATGATACGGGATCATGGAACTACAAACGATTGAAATTGGAATTTCATTAATAATTTTATATTATGCATCTTGTTCATCGTGATCGTAATTATATATATATATATATATATATATATATATAATTTTTTGCCTCGCGAAGGAGAAAGTATCGCTCAAGCTTGGGAGAGGCTTAAATCAATGTTATATTCCTGCCCCAATCATGAGCTCTCAAGAGAAATGATTATCCAAAAAATTTATGCTCGGCTTTTTGATAACAATCGCACCATGCTCGATACTTATTGCTGGCTCTTTTTTGATGAAGACTACTCAATTCAAATGGGATTTATTGGAAAGAATTAAATTCAACTCTGAAGATTGGGATCTCGATGAAGGTAAGGAGTCAGGTATGACACCTAAGTTTGATTGTGTTAATCTTTATGGATACCAATGTTTTCCGTAAATTTAGCACTAAATATGGACTTGACTCTGAGATAGTAGCTTCTTTCTATGAATATTTTGCTACTCATATTGATCTCCCTAAGGAGAAGTGGTTTAAATATAATCCTCCCATTGAAGTAAAAGTAGTTGCACCTATTAAAGTTGAAGAAAAGACTATCACTTATAATGATCTTATTGTTCCTACTGCTTATGTTGAGAAACCACCTTTTCCTGTTAGGATAAAAGATCATGCTAAAGATTCAATTGTGGTTCGTAAAAGCAATATTAGAACCTATACACCTCCTGAGCAAGTTAAAGTTGAACCTAATATTGCTATTGTTAAGGATCTCTTGGCTGGTAATATTGGTGGGCATGTTATTTATTTCTGTGATGAAACTGCTAGAATTGCTAAACCTTGTGCCAAAGATAAACATAGACCTGTGGTAGGCATGCCTGTTATTTCTGTTAAAATAGGAGATCACTGTTATCATGACTTGTGCGATATGGGTGCTAGTGCTAGTGCAATACCTATTGACTTATACATAGAAATTATGCATGATATTGCACCTTCTGAGTTAGAAGAGATTGATGTCACAATTAAACTTACCAATAGAGATACTATTTCACCAATGGGGATTGTTAGAGCTGTTGAAGTCTTGTGTGGGAAAACTAAATATCCTGCTGATTTTCTTGTTCTTGGTTCCCCACAATATAGCTTTTGTCCCATTATATTTGGTAGACCCTTCTTAAACACTGTTAATGCTAGGATAGACTGCAAAAAGAATGTTGTTACTATTGGTTTAGGTGATATGTCTCAGGAGTTCAACTTTTCTAAATTTCGTAGACAACACCGTGAAGAGGAATTGCCTAGTAAAGATGACATTATCGGTCTTGCTTCTATTGCCGTACCTCCTAGTGATCCTTTAGAACAATATTTGCTAGACCATGAAAATGATATGTTTATGAATGAAAGAAGGGAAATAGATGAGGTGTTGTTTAAACAGGGACCTATTCTGAAACACAACTTGCCTGTTGAAATCTTAGGGGATCCTCCTCCACCCAAGGGTGATCCCGTGTTTGAGCTTAAACCATTGCCTGATACTCTTAAATATGCTTATCTTGATGAAAAGAAGATATATCCTGTTATTATTAGTGCTAACCTATCAGATAAGGAGGAAGAAAAATTATTGAAAACTCTAAAGAAGCACCGTGCTGCTATTGGATATACTCTTGATGATCTTAAGGGCATTAGTCCCACTCTATGTCAACACAAAATAAATTTGGAAAAAGATGCAAAACCAGTTATTGATCACCAACGACGGCTGAATCCTAAGATGAAAGAAGTGGTAAGAAAAGAAATACTAAAGCTCCTTGAGGCAGGTATAATTTATCCCATTGCTGATAGTCAGTGGGTAAGTCCTGTCCATTGTGTTCCTAAGAAGGGAGGTATTACTGTCGTTCCTAATGATAAAGATGAATTGATTCCACAAAGAATTATTATAGGTTATAGTATGGTAATTGATTTCCGCAAATTAAATAAGGCTAATAAAAGAGATCATTACCCCTTACCTTTTATTGATCAAATGCTAGAAGGATTATCCAAACATACATATTTTTGCTTTCTAGATGGTTATTCTGGTTTCTCTCAAATACCTGTATCAGCTGATGATCAATCTAAGACCACTTTTACTTGCCCTTTCGGTGCTTTTGCTTATAGACGTATGCCTTTTGGCTTATGTAATGCACCTGCTACCTTTTAAAGATGCATGATGGCTATATTTTCTGATTTTTGTGAAAAGATATGTGAGGTATTCATGGATGATTTCTCCATTTATGGATCCTCTTTTGATGATTGCTTGAGCAACCTTGATCGAGTTTTGCAGCGATGTGAGGAAACTAAACTTGTCTTGAATTGTGATAAGTTCCACTTTATGGTTAATGAAGGTATTGTCTTGGGGCATAAAATTTCTGAAAGAGGCATTGAAGTTGATAAAGCTAAAGTTGATGCTATTGAAAAGATGTCGTGTCCCAAGGACATCAAAGGTATAAGAAGTTTCCTTGGTCATGCCTGCTTCTATAGGAGGTTCATTAAGAACTTCTCAAAAATTTCTCGGCCTCTGACTAATTTATTACAAAAAGATATGCCATTCGTCTTTGATGATGATTGTGTAGAAGCATTTGAAACACTTAAGAAAGCATTAATCTCTGCACCTATCGTTCAACCACCTGATTGGAATTTACCTTTCGAAATTATGTGTGATGCTAGTGATTATGTTGTAGGTGTTGTTCTAGGGCAAAGAGTTGATAAGAAACTAAATGTTATTCAATATGCTAGTAAAACTCTAGACAATGCCCAGAGAAATTATGCTACTACCGAAAAAGAATTCTTAGCAGTTGTTTTTGCTTGCGATAAGTTCAGACCTTATATTGTTGATTCTAAAGTAACTATTCACACAGATCATGCTGCTATTAAATATCTTATGGAAAAGAAAGATGCTAAACCTAGACTTATTAGATGGGTGCTCTTGCTACAAGAATTTGATTTGCATATTATTGATAGAAAGGGAGCTGAGAACCCCGTTGAAGACAACTTGTCTAGGTTAGAGAATGTTCTTGATGACCCACTACCTATTGATGATAGCTTTCCTGATGAACAATTAAATGTCATAAATGCTTCTCAAACTGCTCCATGGTATGCTGATTATGCTAATTATATTGTTGCTAAATTTATACCACCTAGTTTCACATACCAACAAAAGAAAAAGTTCTTCTATGATTTGAGACATTACTTTTGGGATGACCCGCATCTTTATAAAGAAGGAGTAGATGGTATTATTAGACGTTGTGTACCTGAGCATGAATAGGAACATATCCTATGCAAGTGTCACTCCGAGGCTTATGGAGGACACCATGCTGGAGATAGAACTGCACATAAGGTATTGCAATCCGGTTTTATTGGCCTACTCTCTTCAAGGATGCCCGTAAGTTTGTCTTGTCTTGTGATGAATGTCAAAGAATTGGTAATATTAGTAGACGTCAAGAAATGCCTATGAATTATTCACTTGTTATTGAACCATTTGATGTTTGGGGCTTTCATTATATGGGACCTTTTCCTGCCTCTAATGGATATACACATATTTTAGTTGCTGTTGATTACGTTACTAAGTGGGTAGAAGCTATTCCAACTAGTAGTGCTGATCATAACACCTCTATTAAGATGCTTAAAGAAGTTATTTTTCCAAGGTTTGGAGTCCCTAGATATTTAATGATTGATGGTGGTTCACATTTTATTCATGGTTCTTTCCGTAAATGCTTGCTAAGTATGATGTTAATCATAGAATTGCATCTCCTTATCACCCATAGTCTAGTGGTCAAGTAGAATTGAGTAATAGGGAACTTAAATTAATTTTGCAAAAGACTGTTAATAGATCTAGAAAGAATTGGTCCAAGAAACTTGATGATGCATTATGGGCCTATAGAACTGCATATAAAAATCCTATGGGTATGTGTCCATATAAAATGGTTTATGGAAAAGCATGTCACTTACCTCTCGAACTAGAACATAAGGCTTATTGGGCTATTAAAGAGCTCAACTATGATTTCAAACTTGCTGGTGAGAAGAGGTTATTTGCCGGTGAGAAGAGGTTATTTTACATTACCTCACTTGATGAATGGAGAACCCAAGCCTATGAGAACGCCAAATTGTTTAAAGAAAAAGTTAAAAGATGGCATGACAAAAGGATACAAAAGCGTGAGTTTAATATAGGTGATTATGTATTCCTATACAACTCTCATTTAAGATTTTTTGCAAGAAAACTTCTCTCTAAATGGGAAGGTCCTTATGTTATCGAGGAGGTCTATCATTCCGGTGCCATTAAAATCTACAACTTCGAGGGTACAAATCCGAAGGTGGTGAATGGTCAAAGAATCAAA
The DNA here is from genome assembly GCA_034509565.1 of Triticum monococcum. Taxonomy (NCBI): domain Eukaryota; kingdom Viridiplantae; phylum Streptophyta; class Magnoliopsida; order Poales; family Poaceae; genus Triticum; species Triticum monococcum. Next base: position 55,936,183 of record CM067843.1, on the reverse strand, counting down.
TATTATATCTCAGGTAATCCTATAAATGTTGAAACCATAACCCCGGAGGAATATATAAGGAACACTTTCCATAACGTTTCAGACTCCGAAAAGGAATAGGTATGTGGTATGGTAAGTAAACCGACTCTAAAATAGTTCTAATGGCAATTTTTCTCCATTTTGGAATGTTTAGAAAAATAGAAAAATAAGAAGCAGTCCGGGAAGGACACGAGGGCTTCACGAGGTTTGAGGGTGCGTCCTACCCCCTGGGTGCCCCCTACCTCGTGGGCACCTTGTGCGCTCTCCGGACTCCGTTTTCTTGCACAATACGTATTTTGGTCGGTATAAATTCATTATAGAATCTCCCGGAGGTTTTGACTCCTGTATCACGCAAATATCTCTTGTCTTTCTTTCGAGCTGTTTTTCTGACAGATCTAGGTCGTCATGTCGTCTTCAAGTGCCCCAAGGACAAGTTCTTTGAGAAGGTCATCAACCCCTACCTCGCGGAGGTGCTGCAACACCCTCAAACCATTGAGATGCGTGAGGGGTTGTTGCACATCCGCGATGTTGAGTGACCAAGGAAGACCAGAAGCACGGAGGCAAGGCTCGAGGCATTGGAGGAACAAGTTTTCAAGTATCAGGAGATGGTGGAGCATGGACTCGACTCCAATCACATTATGATCATGGAGTTCACCAACAACCACAAGCTGGACGTCAAGGACATTGGGGAGGCCATGTTCAAGCTTCATGAGAAAATCGATCACCTCCAAGCCCAGATCTATGACCTGCAAAATCAAAACTGTGAGTATGAATATATATTCAAAAGGATGAGTTTGGCTGCAGATTTGAGGATTCAGGAGACTCGATCATCCTTCTATGATGGTGAGCCTATGCCTTGGAAGAGGGATGGCAAGCCTACATCATCAACAACTCCAACTCCTTCACTGACAAAAGAGATATAATCACATGGGTATGGCACTCCCTTTGGCAACTGCCAAGCTTGGGGAGTGCCCAGGTATCGTATCACCATTACTTTTATCTTTACCGTTTTTCTTAGTTCGATCCTTTTGATAATATTTTGATCTAGTAGAATAAAGTGTCAGTATGATCTAATTGTGAGTTTTGATTTATGATCTTCCTATGTAATTGAGTCCCTGAGCTATATAATAAAGATTAGTGTTGAGTCAAGGGCTTGATTATTTTGCCATGATCTTGAGTGAATAAAATAAAAGATAAAGAATAAAAAGAAATAAAAGAGATTATATTGATCTTATGGAGAGTCATGAGCTCACATATAAAGAGTATGATGATTAAAAGTTGTTAAGAGTTGACAAACATAGTTTTGGTCATCGTCGCGATTAATAAGAAGTAATAAAGAAAGAGAGGTCTTCACATATAAATACACTATTTTGGACATCTTTTATGATTTTGAGCACTCATTAAAATATGATATGCTAAAGAGTTGACGTTGGACAAGGAAGACAACATAATGGGTTATGTTTTCTTACATCTGAGATAAATTATATTGTCATGGATCATCCAACATGATTGAGCTTGCCTTTCCCTCTCATGCTAGCCAATTCTTTGCACCAAGTAGAGATACTACTTGTGCTTCCAAATATCCCTAAACCCAGTTTTGGCATGAGAGTCCACCATATCTACCTATGGATTGAGTAAGATCCTTCAAGTAAGTTGTCATCGATGCAAGCAATAAAAAATGCTCTCTAAATATGTATGACTTATTAGTGTGGGAGAAAATAAGCTTTATACGATCTTGTGATATGGAAGAAATAAAAGAGACAGACTGCATAACAAAGGTCCATATCACAAGTGGCAATATAAAGTGACGTTCTTTCGCATTAAGATTTTGTGCATCCAACCATAAAAGCGTATGACAACCTCTGCTTCCCTCTGCGAAGGGCCTATCTTTTACTTTTATCTCCCACCTTACATAAGAGTCACGGTGATCCTCACCTTTCCTTTTTATATTTTATCTTTTGGCAAGCATAATATGTTGGAAAGATCCTAGTATATATGGCTAATTGGATGTGAGTTTTCATGAACTATTATTGTTGACATTACCCTTGAGGTAAAACATTGGGAGGCAAAACTATAAGCCCCTATGTTTCTCTGTGTCCGATTAAAACTCCATACCCATAAGTATTGCGTGAGTGTTAGCAATTGTAAAAGAGTATATGATAGTTGAGTATGTGGACTTGCTAAAAAGTTCTTATATTGACTCTTTCCCATGTTATGATAAATTACAATTTCTTCAATGACTGAGATTATAGTTTGTTAGTTTTCGATGAAGTTTATGATTCATACTTGAAATTGTGATTGAATTGTTACTTTAGCATAAGAGATCATATGGCAATATATATATATATATATATATATATATATATATATATATATATATATATATAGTGCTGGACTATTCTGTTACCCATGACAGAATAATATTCTATTACCCCTACGCCCTATAGACGCGCGCGTGACACAACTACATGTTGCCGAATCCAGCCCACGAGCTCGAACCGGCCCGATAGAAAAGAAAAAACTCCATCCGCGAACCACCCACTTCCCAATCCCATCTCGCCACCGTCGCCACCCCTTCCCCCGTCGCCGTGCGCCACCACCCCTCACGCTGCCGCCGGCCTCCCCCGTTCCAGCGTGCCGCGGCCGGCCTCCCCTGTTCCATCGCGTCGCGGCCGGCCTCCCCCGTTCCAGCGCGCCATGGCCGGCCTCCCCCGTACCAGCGCGCCGCCGCGGGCTTCCCCGTTCCAACGCCCCGCCGCGGGACTGCCCCCTTCCAGGGCGCCACCACTGCCCCTGGCTTGAATCTGCCGCCGTCGGATCCCTCAGCTTCCACCTGCCGTCGTCGCCCCCCTAGCTTCACCTACCGCCGTGGCGTCCCCGCTTCCACCAGCCGTCGTCGGGGGTCACCGCCGACACCTCCGCCGTCGCCACGCGCGACGTGCCTCCTCCCAAGGACGTGGTCGCCTCCCCGCGCCTCCTGCCGGCGACGCGACCACTCCTCTCGGCAATGCGCCATGTGTGGCCCATGTTCCGGTGTCGCCCTCCGGGGCCTCAGCGCGCAGGCCATTCAACTCCGCCACCTGAGTCCGTTCACCTCTGCCACCTGATGCCGTTCACCATCACTAGTCCGCGTCCAAGGCCACCCCGATGACCCATGCGTTAACGTCCCTGTCAACCCCGTGAAATTTTGTTCCTCTCAGCTTCAAAAAGAGGTTCATTTCAAAACTTTGAACACCTAGAAGGTTCATTTCAGAACTTGCAATGTCTCCAGGAATGTTACTACTGAATTATTTCAGTTTGAGTTCATTTTGAATACATGTGCCATTTTGCTATCTTTTAAAGTTGTTTATTGTAATGCAGAAAACAATTTGTAATACCAAAAAACAAACCATAGCAAAAAGTTCATGCTTAGAAAGTTTGTGCATTCATACATAGAAACTTGATAAGTTCAGGAAAAAAATTCAAAACAAAAACATGTTGACTGTCTGTGTTCATATATCCTCCCATGCTCTCTCTCTCTGTCTGTGTTCATATGTACTGCTGCTTCAATTTCTTTGTGATGCAAATGTTGTTGATGAACATTTTGTGTAATAAAAAGCTACAAAAAAAATCAGTTTTTCTTGTTGCAAAAATTTATGAATTTTCCTCTGGTCTAGCAGTTCGACATGTATTCTACTTCAGTTCAGTATGTCATTTCAGTTTAGTACGTCGGAGTATCATGTACGTCAGTTCAGTTCAGTAGGAAAGCATTAGAGATTCGACAGACATAATCATGTCGCACAAGTTCAAGTATAGATACAGAAGTTTATCACCATAAATAAATTGATCTGGACTCTCCTTGACAAAACCTCGTCTCTCATATTTGTTCCTATTTTTGTAGGTTGCAGCAAACACAAGATGCACAAGTTCATCTTTTGTATGCTTTTCAGTACATCTATCCCAATCGTGAGTCTGATTTCCTTTGTGTTTCCATCTTCTTCATATAGCACAAACAAGTCCTTGTGGTTATGCTTGAGAATGAGCACCATACTGTCACTTGGTTAATCAATTTTGTAGAAAGTTCTCAGGGATTTCTTTATGTAGAGTTGTTGCTAACTTCGTAATTATACAGATCATGCATTCTATCCAATGAGCCATCAATTAAAGCAATTTCCAATATAGAGAGGGAAATATACAAGATTGCCAACTAATATATACTCCCTCTGTAAACTAATAGATTCCCAACTACTCCCTATGTAAACTAATATAAGAGTGTTTAGATCACTAAAGTAGTGATCTAAACGCTCTTATATTAGTTTACGGAGGGAATAATAATTATTTCTTTACGGAGGGAGTAGTAATGCTCTACTGCACATTGCTTGTAGTTGTATCAGTTACCTTTCTTTTGGAGTTAGGTAATTAATAAATAATCAAGAGGGATGGTGCACCATCACGACCGCTTGCCACCCCCACAGCTGCTACAAATTCTTGTGTGCGTCGCCGTTCCCTACTCCGGCGTGTGTCACCAGCGTCGTGACCTCCCCCGGCTAGCCCCCACGGCTTGCCTTGATGGTGCCCCCAAGTCTCTCTAGAACCACCATGATGAATAGAAATCCATCCAACTATTCACTCATGGTCTCATGATCATTTTCTTGTATAAGTGTGCCTTTACTACTGTATTCTCCTTCTTATTTACTTGTCAAAATTTAGTTTGAATCCACTACAATCTCCAGGAGTCGATTTTTTTGAAACGGAATTTCCATGAGTGGATTTAAAAATCAACAAACGTAAAGTTTTAAAATGCATACAACAACTACAAAATATCAATTTAGTTAAGTCCAGTTTGTAATGTTGCTCCACCTTCCGGTCATTGACGAGGCCCTGGGCAGGCGCTTCCTCCTCCTCCTCTCAGGTCTGCCTCCCTCTAACACTCTCAGTTCAAATTTGCTAATATCTAGAGTACTAGTTGGGGAATTTTGGTAGTTCATTTTCCTAATATCTACACGCTGCCTCTTCCTGCAGGAACCGACCGAACCACTGCCGCCATGGCACGGCGCCTCCACCTCCCGGCGAAGGACCACCACCTCCCCGACGATGTGCTCAACCCCGATGAGGCCCGCCGGCCCTGGAGTTCCTGCCGTGATGCCTCGACCTCCTGTTCAGCCATGGATTCTTGCCATCATCCACGCCATCAGGAACACGATTGGTGAGAAACACCTTCGTGCTCCTCCTCTCCTACTCTTCAGTTCACATACTGCCATCCATGAAGGCCATTTTTCTTGCAATCTAGATTTTGGTCATTCTACGGGGGACTGCTCATAGATGCACTTGGGGGATGCTTTGTTGTGCAGGATTTGGGGGGTGCCTAGTCTGGCAATAGTTTTCAAGTATAACATGTGTGATAGTGGCAATTTTCAAAAACTTTAGTATTGAAGTACATAAGAAAACAGAAGTCCACTATGTAAAACAAACAGTAGACGCAGAAATTTCAGTTTTGCTATATACGATTGGTAATGCCGATGTGTTCCTTCGTGGTTTAGATTTCGGCAGTAAACTATGCAAACATTTTAAAAGTACTCAAGTCCAACTTTCAAACCAGTAGCAGTCCTATAGGGCAACATGCATCAAATTCAAAAAAATAACAAACCTGACTTGAAGCAAATTCGCATCTGGTTGTTTATTTCGTAGCTCATCGTTTCTAATATAAGACAATGCTTCTATTCTAATCTAGTTGTTTATTTTGTAGCTCACTTTTTCTAATATAATTTCAAACGTACACTAGATGAAAAATTCTCTGTGTTAGCGATCAGTACTAGTGCTCATCAGTACAGCAAGCAGTAGTACTGATCAGTATAACTTACACAAATACTAGTACTGATTAGTACTTTCTTAATGCTAAAGATGAGCAGTAAAAGATACAAGTTGCAGTTCTAGGGCAACCTGTCTTAGATCCTTTTCAGGTTCAGGTAATAAATGTTTGGTATTCTTATATACTTGCATCAGTTCAGACTCACAGGTACAATAAGTTGAGGGAAAACCCATAAAAAAAGTTCAAAGTTGAGAAACATGGGTTCTTTGTTTCAATGTTCACTAGTGTATGCAGATTGGGTTTGCATGCATTTCATAGTATGGATGGCTACTGATCTCTATAAAATCTTGGAAGCAGTGCTTGCATTACTAGTCCAACCATACTAGGTAGAACTGAATGTACCTAGTCAGTTCAATAACATCATCTCCTTGTGCAAAAAGTAGTTAAAAAGGTCAAACTGACATCTACTTCAGAATGTCGCACAAAAAAATATTTTCTGTATTTGTCTTTTTCATGTTGAATTATTTGAAGTAAAGAAAAAATAGCTCACTTTTGTGACTTTCATCATTTGAAAATCTATATGCCTCATGTTCGAACTTTCAATTTGTTTAAAACTAAACTGATGGTGCTCTTGTTACAGGGCCGGGGGAGAAGGCAGAACCTCTGGGTGCATGATGGAAACCATGATGCATGGTAGAACAGGTTATGCTTTTGCTTTTCAATTATTTTTCCTTGTCGACGATTCCACATTTGAACCTTTGGGTTGTAGGTAGATATGAGAAAAAGATTACTGTTTAATGTATCAATGTTCAATCTCTTCGTAATTCATTCAGTCCAAATCCAACACACGCAAAGAAAGCGGTGTTGAGTGATTTTCCAGATGTGTGTGTGTCTTCTGATTCTGTGATCCGTCCTTTTTTCCAATCAAGACCACTTTGTAGAAGCAATCAATATAACTAAATGTATATTTTAGGCAATCAACATCAATATTTCTTCTCAAAATATATTTTTAACATCAGTGGTAAATCAGTATGTTAACACCCTTTAGCGCTCTGAACTTATGTTATTGATATGCGGTTGATACTTCCTTTTCAGATCTCGAATCTGAGTTCATCATGGAGTATGGTGAAATAAACCGGTATTAGGTTGGTGGTGATTAAGGCCGCTACCTCAGTCCAATCCCACCTCCCAGACAGGTCACCGCCGCTACATCATCTCGCAAACCGAGCCCCCCGGTGCCGCATCTTGTCGAGCTCATTGCCTTGCCGTGGTTCCAGTGGGGGACGGGCGGGCTCATACACAGGAGGAGGGATTCCCTAGTCTGGTACGACCAGGATGGTATCGGTGCTCCGGCCAACTCCATTGATCTGCTCAGCAAATGCCCACTCCTAACTCCGTTTGAAGTTTTGGTTATGATCTCCATGCTCTTCTGCTCATGATGCTACAGCCCCACTGCGTATTTTTCCCAGTTCTACTCATGAAGTGAGAGGCATGTGCGTTGGATGTGTGTGTGTGCGTGCGTGTGTTGGTGCGTTGTGTCTTTGATCATGTTCAGATTTTACTTCAGTATTTTTTTACAAGATAAGACATATAGGAGTCAAGTGTATAGATACATAAGTTCAGTACATAGATTTATGGTCTTATTCAAAACATAGATGTTTGACCCCAACAAATAAGTTCAAAGATTGTTCAGTGCTTGATGTTCTTACTTTTCAGAGATGGTTCATGGACCTGCTCCCGTTGGCATCGCAGACGCTGGCTGGTGGTGGATCTTGAGCATTGCCTCTAGTCCCCTGTGCTCTGACGATCGTGGCTGCCACCAGCATGTGTGTGTCTTCGGTTCTCCGAGGCACCTCTCGCTTTGTGTTGTCCACAGCCGCCCACACATGCTGCCCCGATTTCTACCTCACCTCCAAGCTCGATGGACTACTATTATTGGTTGGTGTTTCATGAATGCACGATGAAGCATCATGTGAGCTAAAGCTTTTGTTCCCTACATCTGTTTGTGAAATTCCTACAAGAACTAATGATGTGATTAATGTTCCAAACACAGAATCTAAGTGGTTTTTCATATAGCTACATCTAATGAACTGCAGATCACTTCTAATGTGCCTACTGGTGCGTGCGTGCGTGTTGTGGGATTGTCGCGTGCATCCGCTGGTGGGTGCATGGGTGACTCCTGCTGGCAAAAACATACACTATGTACAAAAGAAGGTTAAACCATACACTCAGAAATAGATGATGTTCTAGATGTATTCTGGGTGGTCCGGCACCGCTGTGTCTACCGTTCCAACCTCGCCGCCCGAGGCCGTTCACCATCGCCTCATTCTTGTTTTTAGTTCAGTTAGTCACTTATTTTATTTTCCTTCAATTTCTAATTCGTTTTCAGTTCAGTTTCTAATTTTACTAAAGTTTAATTTCTAATTCCAAATAGTTTGTGTAAATTCCCATCGAGCAGTTCTGACTTATTGTTTCTCTAAAGCAGCCAAATCCCGACGAACCTCTCCTCCAGCACCACTTCGAGGAGCCGTCAGTACACAGGAGCATGGGCGGTGTGCTCATCAACAAAAAAGAACAGAAGGTAGTGTGCTTGGAAACATAAAATTCTGTACACATTTGGGAAACATAAGTTGTAGCTTCTTTCAAAGTTCAAAACAAAAATATATTCAGTTCAACTTGTTCTAGCAAACCATGTGCGAGACACCATAGAATGAAAAATGTTGTTGCATTGCCAGGTCTCCAATTGGTTCAACTACAAATAAATTACATCCGTTCGACTACATATATTACACTAGTTCAACTGAGTGCGTCACACCAATTGATCTAAGTTTTACATATGTATTAAGAAAAAACTGTAGATTTTGATGATGCAAGCTTAGTTCTTTTTTCTATTTCCTATAAGTTCAAGTGATCAATTGCTATATAGTTGGTGGGTTGTTTACTCATACAGTTAAAAAAAGTGAATTATGTTCATGGCCAGCGAGATGCTCATCATTTGCCACATCCATCTCTACTGAATTATGTTCATCTCTTTCAGCTCATCTTTGAAATTTTGGTCCATTTTCTTTTTGCAGGATGCATAAAAAATCAAAGGTAGCAGCTCAAAAACCGGCTCAGTCGTGTACATCCAGACAAGACATTATGGTGCAATTTAATGCATGAAGTAAGCCCAGCAAATCAGTTTTCATTTTTAGAATTTTTTTGAACTTGATGTCACTTAACTTACTATTATATTTCTGTATTTAAGAAATACCACCCTTTTTGTTGGTTGCAATATGTGTTTGAGAGTGGATGAACCCATACCTGAAGGCTCTGGGCTCCGACTATAGCAACGGTGTCAAATTCGCCATGGCCTGCTCAACGGTGTCCCGCGGTGTCTCCCAATTCCCTGAACATCTAGCTCCATCCATTCATCTACTACAAGCGCAGATCCCTAGAGCTCTAAAATTCTGTATCAGGGTATTTTTACATCGGTTCTAAAATTCCTAGAGCATCAGTCCAACGACGTACCGGGGTATACTGTGTTGCTCCTGCAATTTTTTGTATGCTTGTATGTACAAAAAATATGGTACAGTTACAAGCATATTTTTTGTATACTTTGAACTTTTAAATCGTATAGAAGTAGGAAAAACAATAGATATATGGAAGATGCGGATTTTCACCAGCTTTCCAATGCCATCTTATTTGCTCAATTCCGACAAATTGTTTGAAAATTGAGTCCAAAATATGATTCGCGTTTTCGATTTAAAAAACGGTTTTTTCAAAACTGCTCTTAAACCGTGATGATTTTACAAAAACTTCCTATATATTTGTAATGTAGATGTTAAGAGCTTTCCAACGATATATTACATGCCCCATTCCGAAGAAAACACGATCAGTTCGACGAGATGAAAATCATCAGTACAACCGCCTGAAACCATCAGTTCAAATAAGGTAACAGAATAATATTTTGTTATGCGAAACAGAATAGCCCAGATGTATATATATATATATATATATATATATATATATATATATATATATATATATATATATATATATATATTGCTGTTCTAAGAATGATCATGATGCCCTCATGTCTGTATTTTATTTTTATCGACACCTCTATCTCTAAACATGTGGACATATTTTTCGATTCCGGCTTTCGCTTGAGGACAAGCGAAGTCTAAGCTTGGGGGAGTTGATACGTCCATTTTGCATCATGCTTTTATATCGATATTTATTGCATTATGGGCTATTATTACACATTATGTCACAATACTTATCTCTATTCTCTCTTATTTTACAAGGTTTACATAAAGAGGAAGAATGCCGGCAGCTGGGATTTTGGGCTGGAAAAGGAGCAAATATTAGAGACCTATTCTGCACAGCTCCAAAAAGTCCTGAAACTTCACAGAAGTTATTTTCAGAATATATAAAAAATACTGAGCGCGAGAAGTTCCAGTGGGGGCCCACACCCTGGCCACGAGGGTGGGGGGCGCGCCCTACCCCCCTGGGCGCGCCCCCTGCCTCGTGGGCCCCCTGGTGGCCCTCCGATGCCCATCTTCTGCTATATGGAGTCTTTCGTTGAGGAAAAAATCATAAGCAAGCTTTCGGGACGAGACTCCGCCACCACGAGGCGGAACCTTGGCGAAACCAATCTAGGGCTCTGGCGGAGCTATTCTGCCGGGGAAACTTCCCTCTGGGAGGGGGAAATCATCGCCATCGTCATCACCAACGCTCCTCTCATCGGCTGGGGGCTAACCTCCATCAACATCTTCACCAGCACCATCTCCTCTCAAACCCTAGTTCATCTCTTGTATCCAATTCTTGTCTCTAAGTCTAGGGTTGGTACCTGTAGGTTGTTAGTAGTGTTGATTACTCCTTGTAGTTGATGCTAGCCGGTTTATTTGGTGGAAGATCATATGTTCAGATCCTATCTGCATATTAATACCCCTCTGATTATGAACATGAATATGCTTTGTGAGTAGTTACGTTTGTTCCTGAGGACATGGGAGAAGTCTTGCTATTAGTAGTCATGTGAATTTGGTATTCGTTCGATATTTTGATGAGATGTATGTTGTCTCTCCTCTAGTGGTGTAATGTGAACGTCGACTACATGACACTTCACCATTATTTGAGCCTAGAGGAAGGCATTGGGAAGTAATAAAGATGATGGGTTGCTAGAGTGACAGAAGCTTAAACCCTAGTTTATGCGTTGCTTCGTAAGGGGCTGATTTGGATCCATATGTTTCATGCTATGGTTAGGTTTACCTTAATACTTCTGTTGTAGTTGCGGATGCTTGCAATAAAGGTTAAACATAAGTGGGATGCTTGTCCAAGTAAGGACAGTACCCAAACACCGGTCCACCCACATACCAATTATCAAGGTACCGAACGCGAATCATATGAACTGATGAAAACTAGCTTAACGATAATTCCCATGTGTCCTCGGGAGCGCTTTTCCCTATATAAGAGTTTGTCCAGACTTGTCCTTTGCTACAAAAAGGATTGGGCCACCTTGCTGCACTTTATTTACTTTTGTTACTTGTTGCTCGTTACAAATTATCTTATCACAAAACTATCTATTACCTATAATTTCAGTGCTTGCAGAGAATACCTTGCTGAAAACCGCTTATCATTTCCTTCTGCTCCTCATTGGGTTTGACACTCTTACTTATCGAAAGGACTATGATAGATCCCCTATACTTGTGGGTCATCAAGACTCTTTTCTGGCGTTGTTGCCGGGGAGTGAAGCGCCTTTAGTTGGTGGAATTTGGTAAGGAAAAATTTATATAGTGTGCTGAAATTTACTGTCACTTGTTACTATAGAAAGTAATCCTCTGAGGGGCTTGTTCGGGGTATCTTCACCCCGACCAGTAGAGCAAAGAGTTGCTCCTCAACCTACTGAACCTACTGAAAATGAAAATGTCTACTTTGAAATTCCTTCGGGTATGATAGAAAACTGCTAGCTAATCCTTTTGCAGGAGATGGAACATTACATCCTGATGAGCACCTAATATATGTGGATGAAGTTTGTGGATTATTTAATCTTGCAGGTATGCCCGATGATGCTATCAAGAAGAAGGTCTTCCCTTTATCTTTGGAGGGAGATGCATTGACATGGTATAGGCTATGTGATGATACGGGATCATGGAACTACAAACGATTGAAATTGGAATTTCATCAGAAGTTTTATCGTATGCATCTTATTCACCGTGATCGTAATTATATATATATTTTTTGCCTCGCGAAGGAGAAAGCATCGCTCAAGCTTGGGAGAGGCTTAAATCAATGTTATATTCATGCCCCAATCATGAGCTCTCAAGAGAAATGATTATCCAAAAAAATTTTGCTCGGCTTTGTGATAACAATCGCACCGTGCTCCATACTTCTTGCTGGCTCTTTTATGATGAAGACTATTGAATTCAAATGGGATTTATTGGAAAGAATTAAACGCAACTCTGAAGATTGGGATCTCGACGAAGGTAAGGAGTCAGGTATGACACCTAAGTTTGATTGTGTTAAATCTTTTATGGATATTGATGTTTTCCGTAAATTTAGCACTAAATATGGACTTGACTCTGAGATAGTAGCTTCTTTCTGTGAATCTTTTGCTGCTCATATTGATCTCCCTAAGGAGAAGTGGTTTAAATATAATCCTCCCATTGAAGTAAAAGTAGTTGCACCTATTAAAGTTGAAGAAAAGACTATCACTTATAATGATCCTATTGTTCCTACTGCTTATGTTGAGAAACCACCTTTTCCTGTTTGGATAAAAGATCATGCCAAAGCTTCAATTGTGGTTCGTAAAAGTGAAAGGATCGAGAAGAGGTGTCTAGAGGGGGGGGGGGTGATTAGACACTAAGTGCCAAAAGTTGCAGTTTTTAATATTCTTAAGTTTAAGTGGAGTTTAAGCACAAGTTTAACAAACACAATACATATAAAGCAAGCATGCAATGAGTATATGAGCAGCGGAAAGTAAAGCATGCAACTTGCAATAATGTAAAGAGAAGGGTTTGGAGTATTCAAACACAATTGGAGACACGGATGTTTTTGTCGTGGTTCCGATAGGTGGTGCTATCGTACATCCACGTTGATGGAGACTTCAACCCACAGAGGGTAACAGTTTCGCGAGTCCACGGAGGGCTCCACCCACGAAGGGTCCACGAAGAAGCAACCTTGTCTATTCCATCACGACCGTCGCCCACGAAGGACTTGCCTCATTAGCGGTAGATCTTCATGAAGTAGGCGATCTCCTTGCCCTTCCAAACTCCTTGGTTCTACTCCACAATCTTGTTGGAGGCTCCCAAGTGACACCTAGCCAATCTAGGCGACACCACTCTCCAAGAAGTAACAAATGGTGTGTTGATGATGAACTCCTTGCTCTTGTGCTTCAAATGATAGTCTCCCCAACACTCAACTCTCTCTCACAGGATTTGGATTTGGTGGAAAGAAGATTTGAGTGGAAAGAAACTTGGGAAAGGCTAGAGATCAAGATTCATATGGTTGGAATGGAATATCTTGACCTCAACACAAGTGTAGGTGGTTCTCTATCAGAAAATGTGTATTGGAAGTGTAGGTATGTTGTGATGGCTCTCTCCATGAATGAAGAGTGGGTGGAGGGGTATATATAGCCTCCTCACAAAATCTAACCATTACACACAATTTGCCAAACTCGGTGGGACCGAATGGTTAAACTCGGTCGGACCGATTCAGCAAACCTAGTGACCGTTAGGATTTTCGGTGGGCCTGAGATGCAACTCAGTAGGACCGATATGGTTAGGGTTAGGGCATAACGTAATCTCGGTGTGACCGATTACACAAACTCGGTGGGACCATTTTGGTAATAAGCTAACCAGAGAGTTGGTCAGGCAAACTCGGTGAGACCGATTACACAAACTCGGTGGGACCGATTTTGGTAATAAGCTAACCAGAGGGTTTGCATTCTAATCTCGGTAGTACTGATTGCTCAAACTCGGTGAGACCGATTTTGGTAATGGACATACACAGAGAGATTACAATCCCATCTCGGTGAGACCGGGATCCCTATCGGTGAAACCGATTTGCTAGGGTTTGTGGAAGTGGCTATGACATCTGAAACTTGGTGGCGCCAGATAGATAGAATCGATGGGGCCGAGTTTGACTTTTGGTTTAGGTGATATGTGGATGTGGGAAGGTAGTTGAGGGTTTTGGAGCATATCACTAAGCACTTTGAGCAAGCAAGCCATTAAGCAACACCTCATCCCCTCTTGATAGTATTGGCTTTTCCTATAGACTCAATGTGATCTTGGATCACTAAAATAGAAAATGCAGAGTCTTGATCTTGAAGCTTGAGCTAATCCTTTGTCCTTAGCATCTTGAAAGGGTTCCACATCCTCTAGTCCATGCCACTCCATTGTTGAACTTATCTGAAACATACTAGGTAAAAGTGTTAGTCCAACAAGAGATATGTTGACATTAATTACTAAAACCACCCAGGGAGCACTTGTGCTTTCAATCTCCCCCTTTTTGGTAATTGATGACAACATACATCAAAGCTTTAGATAAAGATATAGAGAATAGCAAGTAAAGCTTTGGAAAGACATGTAACATGCATAGGCTCCCCCTACATGTATGCAATCATGTGAATATTGAATATAGGAGCATGTGAATGTGTAAACATGACAGAGTAAGCAATGTGTTACATGTATCTTGGCTATATGCATCAGAGCAAATGATGTGAATGTGAGAAATGTACCTTCATGCTCATGAGTCCTTCTTGCAAACAGTATGTACATCAGCAAGAATTTCTCATTCACATGACTGTGATGCATATACTTACCTTGTGGTATTGAGTTGGCTTAGGATGGGATGAACCTGCGCAAACAAGGTTAAATAACACAGATACACCTACTGACCAGAGAAAGCAAGAGAAACCACAAGAGAACCAAGACTGGGATGACATGTAGAGTGAGTACTAAGTACCACATTGGATATAGACATGTCCCCAAAGGTAAAGATATGCAATAAAATCAGAGATTTCCTTCCCTTAGATGTCTTGCTCCCCATGAATCTACATGGGATATTGGGAGAAGATATGGAACAGAAAATCAGAGCAACAAAAAAGAAAACAACAGAGCTTGAGCTAAAGCAAGCAACCAAACATGTCTTTCCTCTCTTAAAGACATGGGACATCTCTCCTCTTGAACACCAAGCATCTGGGTCTTTGATGATATTACTTTCTCCTAGTTGAGAAACTCTCTCCCCCTGAGTATTCTCTCTTTCTCCCCCTATAGGAAGGATTAAGCTTTGATGTGATCTCTCTCTCCCCCTTTGACATCAATTTCCAAGAAGGGCTCTTCTGGACATGTGATACAAATGGGTTGGTCCTCGAGTCACAGAGCAAAGCAGCATGTCTAATATGATGCTGGTAGAGGACAAGAATCATTGAGTGGAGCTGGAGCAAACAGAAATCGGGAATAAGTGGCAAGTTGGTTTTCCTGTGGTGGAATCGGTGACTCCGAGTTGTGTGCTTTGGTTGCACCAAAAGATTTCGGTTGGGCTGAAGAGAACAAACCGGTGTGACCGAGTTCATTAGAGTGAAACCACTTGTCACCTCAGCTCACTAGACAAGTAAAATCTCACAAGGATATGCAAGGAATTTACTGAAAGATTTGCAATGAATTGGATGCAGAAAATGCAGAACAAAAAAGGAAAGAAAAGAAACTAAAAGTTCTAGATGATGTTTTTTTGAAAGGGGAAACAAATATGCAAGAGACAAAAGCACGGGGAGACACACAAGAACTTCATCTAGAGATGGTCGGCGACAAAGTCATCTATGTTAGAGTATATTGACTTAGGAGTCAAGTGAGAGCACTTGATCATAGGTCACACTCATCGTTTAAGCTCAAAATGGGGTTACCATTTTTGGTTTAAGCCTTTTGATATATTCACATCTTGTCGAGTTGCTTTGACTCATGACTTGGAGTAAAGCTTCTCTACGATGGAATAACATACCTTGGGTGGTGGTGTTGATCTTGCTCATGTGGTTGAACTTGTGCGGGTTCCTCAAGGTTGATGTAGTTCATCAAGGGTTGGGAGCACCACTTGGAGTTTGAGTTCATCTACCTACATGGGTTAGCTTTGCAAGTAAGAGCACTTGTGTATCCAAAATAACAATCATGAGACTCAACATAGAATTTGCCAAAGGATATGTTTGAATGGTTTCGTGCTTCCTTGTCTTCAACCACCATTGTGTAGAGACTTGGTGATGTAGAGATTGCTCAAGATGTGAGTGTGTTGCAATCTCATAGATTTAGATTCAACCAAGTACCTACACGGGTTAGATAACATGCAAGGTACAAATATATCTAAGACATATGAATAGGATCATAAGAGAAATATCGAGGATTAGTCATAGGCTCATGCCCCGCATGTATCAAATGGAGTTCCTACTCCAAGTTTGAAGCACCAATGATGTTCAATTCACCTCTCAACCTGCAAAACACTTTCTCATCAAGTGGTTTAGTGAATATATATCCGCCAATTGCTTATCGGTGCGAACATGCTTAAGGTTAATGTCCCCTTTTGCAACATGATCTCGAATGAAATGATGACGAACTTCAATATGCTTAGTTCGAGAATGTTGCACGGGATTGTGAGCAATCTTAATGGCACTTTCATTGTCACATAGCAATGGAACATGTTTCACATATATCCCATAATCTTTAAGAGTTTGGGTCATCCAAAGTAATTGAGCACAACATGAACCAGCGGCAATGTATTCCGCTTCGGCGGTGGATAAAGATACTGAGTTTTGTTTCTTGGAAGACCAAGACACAAGAGATCTACCAAGGAATTGACAAGTACCCGAAGTGGATTTTCTATCAACCTTTTCTCCGGCATAGTCCGAATCGGAGTAGCCAACAAGATCAAAAGAGGACCTCTTAGGATACCAAATGCCAAAATTTGGTGTATGGATTAGGTATCTCACTATCCTTTTCACAACCTTAAGATGACACTCTGTAGGAGCAGCTTGATACCGTGCACACATGCACACACTTAGCATAATATCAGGATGAGAGGCACATAGATATAAAAATGAACCAATCATAGAGCGATAAACCTTTTGATCAACCGGTTCACCATCTTTGGTCAAATCAAGATGTCCACTAGTAGGCATGGGTGTAGTCATACCTTTGCATTCTTGCATATTGAACTTCTTGAATAAGTCCTTGGTGTACTTCATTTGAGAGACAAAGGTACCTTCCTTAGTTTGCTTGATTTGCAAACCGAGAAAGAATTTGAGTTCACTCATCATAGACATCTCAAACTTCTCCGACATTAGCTTTCCAAACTTCTCACTAAAATGAGGGTTAGTTGAACCAAATATGATATCATCAACATAAATTTGGCACACAAATAGTTCTCCATTAACCCTTTTAGTAAAAAGAGTAGAATCAATTTTACCAATTTCAAAGCCTTTTTCAATAAGGAACTTGGTCAAGCATTTATACCATGCTCTAGGAGCTTGTTTAAGACCATAAAGGGCTTTGTGAAGTTTGTAAACATGATTAGGTTTCTTAGGATTGATGAAGCCGGGAGGTTGCTTAACATAAACTTCCTCCTCGGTTTTGCCATTTAGAAAAGCACTTTTAATGTCCATTTGGTACAAGGTGATATCATGGTGATTAGCATAAGCAATTAAGAGGCGAATGGACTCAAGTCTAGCAACGGGAGCATATGTATCACCATAGTCCATACCTTCAACTTGTTTGTAGCCTTGGGCAACGAGACGTGCTTTGTTGTGAACCCCTTGTCCATCTTCATCTTGCTTGTTGCGAAGTACCCATTTGGTACCAATGATGTTGTGGTTGTTGTCGGGCTTCTCGACCAATGTCCACACTTGATTTCTCTCAAAGTTGTGTAGCTCTTCATGCATAGCGTTTATCCAGTCTTGATCCTCCAATGCTTCTTCAACCTTCATAGGTTCAATGCTAGAGATGAATGAGTAATGTTCACAAAAGTTAGCTAAACGAGTTTTAGAGCGAGTGATTCTCCCGGTTTGGATATCATTGTAGATTTGCTCGACGAGATGATCCTTAGCAATGTCAGGACCCCGATTCCAGGCCACATCGATCTAGCCGGTAACACCTCATATCACTTTGCGACCTCACGCACGGTATCCCACGGGTGTCGCCTTACCATGGCCCGGGACCGTTTGCGCCTTTTGGCTCGCGTATATGACAATGTCGCTAGCATCCATATGACCGAGAACCCGGGCCGACATGGCTAGTCGTGAACCCAAAGCGGCACAGACCTATGGAGACAGGCATACATGAATCACATCGAACATGTCGGTCATCAACGAGTGGTTCCGGGCTGTAGCACTGGGCTAACAGGACTCCGGGGATCCCGGGCTGTAGCAGGCTAGACAGGACTCCGGAGATCACCGCGTGACATTTCCCCGAAGGGACAGACATAGGGACGAAGTGAAACACATGCCGGCCAGTCAAGTGTCCTGAACAGTAGTGCTGGGCTAGCAGGACTCCGGTGAACCGGGCTGTAGCGGACTACTATGGCTCGAGGAGCACTAGACTACATTTCCCCATAAGAAAGGCTGCGAAGGACAAACAACTAGATTGTCGGATCCCACTCATACCAAGCATTTCAATCATACACACAATATGCCCGATATGAGTACATACAACATGGCATCACAACAAAACTCTACAACTCAAGTACTTTATTTAAAGGCTCCAGGGAGCCATACATAACATATCCATACAGGTAGGGTCACATGACCCGACACTCAAGTCATACAGTCATACAAGCACATGCGGAAGCAACTAGTCTGAGTACAGACTCTAGAAAGAAAGAAGGCTTCTCGAAGCCTGTCTATCTACATAGGGCCCTCCATGGCCTGGATCACCACCTGGGTGGCTAGTCACTCGTCGACGTCAAGGTCTACGTAAAACCCATCGGAGGGGGCAGTGTTGTCGTCTGAAAACAATAAATAAGCAAACATGAGTACGAAGGTACTCAGCAAGTCTTACATCAGAACCTACTATACATGCTCATTCTCAAGAAGGTGGTGGGGTTTATGCAGCAAGCCAGCTTTGACTCTTGGCTAAGCTATCCTACGGAATCTTTTAGCAAAATAGTTTTCGCACACGAGTCCACTACTCACCAACACAATACTCCACCGTGGATCCTCCCTCGTAACCTGCGAGAGGGCCATCCTCGGTACTCACACTTATCTTGAGTCTTTTAGTAGTATCCATTAACTTGTCTATGAACTGTATAGGCAACCAAGTAGTCCTTTACCGCGGACGCGGCTATTCGAATAGTTTTATACCCTGCAGGGGTGTACTTCGTCATACACGCTTTCACCGCTTACCGCCGTCTACACGACATGTACTCGGCAACCTTCAAGCGGAAGCCCAGCGAGGGTGTCGGCCACGGCCTACCTAAACACCTAAGCCCCTAGTCCAGGTTATCGCCTATCCAGGTTCCATCCGTAGGGAGTCCGGCCGAGGTTTCCACATACGGCCCCGAACGATGTGAACAGGGTTCCCGAGACACCAAACGGGTGACTCGGTACACCGTGCCACGGTGTATCTACCGCAACATAGCCCACCCCTAGGGTCAGCGCTACGCACGGCCGCCAACACATATCCTACAAACACCAGAAACTATTTGCAACTCCTGGACAGAGTACTAGGGTGGCTAAGAAGCCGAGAGGGTCCATTTGTTTCGGGCCCAATGTACGGTAGTAACTGCATCTTAAATCACACATACAGATCTCAGTTCTTATGGACGGCCTCAATGAAACAACCCACCATGTACTCCTACATGGCCTCTCATCGATACCTTTACCAAAACATGTTCAACACATCCCACATATTACTGGCACAAGCATTTCACTCTAGCCCATCACCCAGATGAACCAGACCTGACCCAACTCTAAGCATAGCAGGCATAGCAAGGTAGGAATCACAAAACATGGCTCAATCAACTCCTACACATGCTAGTGGGTTTCATCTAGTTACTATGGCAATGACAGGTCATGCAGAGGATAAGGGTTCAGCTACCGTAGCACACAGCAGTTTGAATCGTGTTGTCTTAATGCAGTAAACAAGAGCAGGAGCGAGAACATGGGTTGTATCGGAATGATCAATGGTTGCTTGCCTGATGGAGTGGTAACGGGATACTGCCCTTCAGTTGGATACTCGTGAATATCCTCGGAGGCAGAACCTACCACGAATAACACAACCGAGCACAATCAACACATGACGATATGCAACAATATGATGCATGCTATGACATGGCAATATGGATGTGTCTTGAGCTAATGCAACTAGCTATGATTTAAATGAAGTTGGTTTGAGTACAAGATTCAAATTCCAACCCCATATATGATTATTTAAATGCCCTTTATTTGTTTTGTCCAAAACAGAAGACAAACATTGTTCAAACATGCATGAAAATGGTACAGATGGATTCCTTGAATTTTTCTGATAATTTTTCATATATAATTTGTCTCATTTGGAGTTATGGTTGAATTTCTATGAATTTTTGAAGTTTAGGCAATTTTCTGGAATTTTCTATATAAAATTAAATCCAGAAAAGGAGTTATTGCGTCAGCATGACATCACCCTGATGTCAGCAGGTCAACTGGGCGCCTCCAGGTCAAACCTGACCAGTGGGGTCCACTGGTCAGTGACACAATCAACTAACTAAGTTAGTTAACCCTAACTAACTTAGTTAGCCGGGCGGGGCCCGCTTGTCAGTGGCTCACTAATTAGCTAATTTTATTAACACTAATTAACTAACATTAATTAAGCAGGCGCCTGGGCCCACACGTCAGTGAGTCAAGGGGGGAGTCAACCCAGCCGACCTGGGGTCAAAACACGCCGGAGTTGACCCCGGCTCGTCGACGGCGAGGCCAGAGACGGCGGAGGGGCTCGGAAATCCTCCTCCGGCGACCAAATGGCCAGCGGAGGGCATCTACGCGGAGCTAGGACTCGCCCGCATCCATCTGTGGACACGGCAGGGGCTGAGATGGCCCGAGCTCGCCGGAGGCAAGCTCGCGGCGGTGGCCGGAGTTAGGGGCTGGTGCGGGTTAGCGCTAGGGGGCACGGCAGGCCGAATGGGTGGTTGCGTTGGGCTCCTGGGGACGCGTTGAAGATGGTGGTGCGCTCGAACATGGGCTTGCACGGCCGTAGCCACGACGGCGTCGAGGCTCAACGGCGGCGAGCTTCAGGTGCTCGCGGGGCAACGGCTACGGGGCGAAATCGACGGCGTGGCTAAGGGGAAAAGGACCGGGAGCTCACAGCGGTGCCGTAGGGGTGGCTAGCGGGCTCGGGGGCGACCTTGATGGCGCGAATCGACGGCGAGGAGCTCGGGTGGCCGAGGTTGAAGAAGATCTCGAAGTCGACGATGCAGGGCTTCCGGCGGGGCGTGGTTCGGTGAGGGGGTCGAGGACGACGTTGCGGAGCTCGTGGGCACAACCGAGGGGCGAGGGGGTGGCTGTGGCCGTGGTGGTTCTAGTCGGCGGCGACGGCCGCGTTCTGTGGAAGAGGGGGGAGAGCCAGAGGAGGGGATGAGCACGGGGGAGGGAAATGAGAGGGCCAGGGGGTGCGTGGCCGTCTCCGTGGCATTGGGAGGGAGCCCGGAAGCAGGAGGTGGCGCGCAGGGGGGGGAGGTGGCGCGCGCGCGTGCCGGCGAGCGCCGGGCACACGCCCGCGTCCTTCTGTCCGAGGAGGGGGACGACAGGAGGCAGCGGGGTGGGCTGGGCCGCCAGCTGGAGATGGGCCTGGTAAGTGGCCCATGGCCTTTCCCTCTTTATTTTTTTTGTGTTTTTCTATTTCTGTTATTCTATTTTGATTTAGTTTAAATACTAAATCATTTTATAAAATCCTGAAAATATTTATGGACACTTACTGAAATATTTCAGTGGCCCAAAAAATAGTTCCAACATTATTTGAGCATTTGAATTATTTAATAGTATTTAAATGCCCAAATTCAAATATTTATGAATTAAATCAATGCCCCTTTTGTTGACCTAAAATTATATGCACCATTTTTCCCAAGGGTTCTAACCCAAGGCAAGGAGGGTGAACATTTTTGAAGGGCATTTCAGGTTCATTGAATTTATTTTTAGTAAACCCTAGTTGATTTCAGGGGGGGGGGGGTGCTGGGGGTTCTGCTTTCCCCATTTCAATTTTTTGATGAAGGTAAACATGATGCACACTCTAATGCATAATCTAGCTAGGGTGTGACAACTCACCCCCACTCAATAGAATCTCGTCCCGAGATTTAGGTTCATCTGGGAAGAAGGTGGGGTACTCGAGTCGAAGACGATCCTCCCTTTCCCAAGTGGCTTCTTCTTCGGAATGGTGTGACCATTGAACCTTGAGAAACTTGATATTATGACATCGAGTGGTACGCTCGGCTTGATCAAGGATACGAACGGGGTATTCCCGATAAGAAAGGTTATCTTGTAAATCAAGCGTTTCGTGGTCCACTCCACGGATAGGATCCGCGAAGCAATGCCTGAGTTGCGAAACGTGGAAGACATCGTGAACTCTGGAAAGATGCGGAAAGAAACGTGGTAGGCAACTTCTCCTCGTTTGGCAAGAATGCGAAAGGGTCCAATGTAACGAGGAGCCAATTTGCCTTTGATACCGAAGCGATGGGTTCCCTTTAACGGGGTAACCCGAAGGTAAGCTTTCTCGTCAATTTCAAATGTCATAAGCTTATGCTTACGATCATATTGACTCTTTTGGCGAGATTGGGCTGTTTTCAATTTCTCACAAATAACGCGAACCTGCTCTTCTGCTTCCTGAATCATATCCGGGCCAAAGAGTTGTCTTTCCCCGGTTTCTGACCAGTTAAGAGGCGTTCGACATTTTCGTCCATAGAGAACTTCGAAGGGAGCCTTGCCCAAACTAGCTTGATAGCTATTGTTATAAGCAAACTCCGCGAATGGAAGGCATTTCTCCCAACTCATTCCAAACGAGATAACAGAAGCTCGGAGCATATCTTCCAGAATTTGATTGACTCGCTCTACTTGACCACTTGATTGAGGATGGAAGGCGGTGCTAAAGGAGATATGAGTTCCCATAGCATTTTGGAAACTTTCCCAAAATCGAGAGGTGAAGAGACTTCCACGGTCTGAGTTAATTTCCAATGGGACACCATGAAGAGACACTATTCGGGAGATGTATAGGTCAGCTAGCTGGCTAGCGGTGATACTCTCACGAACAGGTAGAAAATGGGCTACTTTGGAAAGACGGTCGATCACGACGAAGATGGCATTATTCCCCCTCTTGGTCCTGGGAAACAATCCATACTGATTTTGTCCCATTTCCATTCAGGAATAGCCAAAGGTTGAAGGGTGCCAGCAGGCCGTTGATGCTCTGCTTTAACACGATGACAAATGTCGCAATTAGCAATGTATTGAGCGATTTCTCTCTTCATCCTAGTCCACCAAAACCTCTGGCGTAGGTCTTGATACATTTTAGTACTACCGGGATGAATGGTGAGAGGGGATTCATGAGCTTCCTTAAGGATCAGTCGCCTCAGGTTTCGCGCCTTCGGAACCACTAGGCGATTCCCAAAGTATACAACACCTTGATCATCAATGGAGAAACAATTCACGACTCCTTTCTTAACGTTTCTCTTGATACGGGAAATTCCCGGATCTATCTTCTGTGCCTTGATGACCTGATCCGTAAGGGTAGGTTCCGCTACCAGGGTGGATAGGAATCCTTGAGGAACAATGTGAAGATTAAGCTTGCGAAATTCCTCATGGAGAAGTGGTTGACTTTGTTGTAACATCAGGTTGTTACAGTAGGACTTACGACTTAGTGCATCGGCCATGACATTGGCCTTGCCAGGGGTGTAAGTTATTCCTAAGTCGTAATCCGAGATCAACTCGACCCAACGTCTTTGCCTGAGATTCAAATCTGGTTGGGTGAAGATATATTTCAAGCTTTGGTGATCGGTGAAGATCTCGCAACGATTACCGAGGAGGTAATGTCGCCAGGTTTTGAGTGCATGGACTACAGCTGCAAGCTCTAGATCATGTGTGGGACAATTTTCCTCATGTGGGTGTAATTGCCGTGAAGCATAGGCAACTACCTGACGATCTTGCATGAGTATGCAACCTAGTCCTTGTCGCGAGGCGTCGCAATAGATAATAAAGTCCTTGGAGAAATCTGGTGGTACCAGTAAGGGAGCAGATGTCAGGCGTCTTTTCAGTTCCTGAAAACTGAACTCGCACTGTGGAGTCCACTCGAACCTTTTATCTTTCTTGAGGAGTTCAGTTAGAGGTTTAGCAACCTTGGAGAAATTCTCGACGAAGCGGCGGCAATAGCTCGCTAGGCCAAGGAAACTCCGAACTTGCTTGACCGTTTCAGGTGGAGTCCAATCAAGGACGGCTTGAACTCGCTCGGGATTGACAGCAATACCCTTACCAGAGATTACATGGCCTAGATAGGTCACTTCTGACAACCAAAATTCACACTTGGAGAATTTGGCATAAAGGCGATGCTCTCGAAGTTTCATCTATACCAGCCTTAGATGTTCGGCATGTTCCTCTTCATTCTTGGAGTAGATGAGTATGTCATCGAGGTATACTACGACGAATTTGTCCAAGTACTCCATGAAAACCGAGTTCATTAACCGGGAGAAAGTGGCCGGGGCATTGGTTAAACCGAAGGAAATGACGGTGTACTCGTATTGGCCATAACGAGTAACAAAAGCCGTTTTGGGAATGTCCCCGTTTCTGATTTTGATTTGATGGTAGCCCAACCTCAAATCCATCTTGGAGAAGACTGAGGATCCAGCGAGCTGATCATACAAGTCGTTGATCCTGGGAAGCGGGTATTTGTTCTTGATGGTGACCAGATTGATAGGTCGCTAATCCACAACCATTCGATCCGTTCCATCCTTCTTTTTGACGAAGAGGACGGGGCAAGCCCAAGGGGAGGAGCTAGGACGGATGAACCCTTTGTTCAAGGACTCATCGAGTTGGTTCTTAAGCTCGGCTAGTTCTAAGGGTGCCATCTTGTAGGGTCTTCTAGCAATTGGAACGGTTCCTAGAACAAGGTCTATCACAAACTCGACATCCCGGTCAGGGGGAACACCTGGCAGTTCTTCCGGAAACACATCCGGGAAGTCTCGGACTACCAGAACGTCCTCAAGGTCTGGAAGAGGGTTGGCATTGAGAGAGTAAAGTTGGCGCTTGGCCACTCGAGTTAAGACATTAACTGTCTTGCCCGAGGGATGAGTAAGTTGAATGGTTCTGGTGGCACAATCGATCTTGGCATAATGAGCCGACATCCAGTCCATACCCAAGATGATGTTTATGTCGGAGGACTTGAGAGCTATTAAAGATGCGAGGAAAACAAGCCTATCGACAAGAATTTCGTTCCCATGGCTTACCCTAGAAGTTTGCCATTTGGAACCCAGAGTTTGAATTACCATGGAAGTGGGCATGTCACAGAATGACGTGTTATGGAACCGAGCATAATTCTCGGATATGAATGAATGAGATGCTCCAGTATCGAAAAGAACAGATGCCGGATGGCAGTTAACAAGGAGCATACCAAGGACGACGTTGGGATCCTCATGAGCCTCTTCGGCTGAAACATAGTTGACATGGCCACGTGCAGTAGTGGCCGGCTTGGCGTAGAAAGTCTTTCCCGCGGGCCTACCACGGCCAACGGACTTTCCAGCTTGATTGGGGTTGTTCTAGGGACACTCTCGACTATAGTGACCCGGTTCTCCACACTTGAAGCATGTTACCACAGTGGGGCGTGGAGCAACATTAGCAGCGGGGCCACCATAGGGCTTGGGCGGTGCAAATTGCGGGTTGGGACGAGGCGCCTCAAAGGATGGCCTCGGGGTGAATCTGGGTGGCAGTGCGGTGCTTGGAATCCACACCCGACGCTTCTGAGCTCCAGAGCCGGATGAAGACCCAAAATCACGAGAGTGCTTGCGTGAAGCGTCATAATCAGTCTGGCCTGTCTCAGCACTGATAGCTTTATTGACCAGCTTCTGGAAGGATGTGCACTCGTGCAGACGGAGATCGCCGCGAAGCTCAGGCCTAAGTCCCTTGCGGAACCTTGCCTGCTTCTTGGCATCAGTAGAAACCTCTTCAGGAGCATAGCGTGCCAGGTTCCCAAATTCTCGGCTATATGCATCCACAGTCAGCCTTCCTTGGGTGAAGTTGCAGAACTCCTCCCTCTTGCGATCCATGAGACCTTCCGGAATGTGATGCTCACGGAAAGCCTCGCTGAACTCAGCCCAGGTAGTGATTTGGCCGACCGGGCGCATAGCTTCGTAGTTTTCCCACCAATGGCTAGCGGGGCCCTCGAGATGATAAGCAGCATAGGTAACCTTGTCGGCTTCAGCTACGTTGGCAGAACGTAGCTTGTGGGTGATGCTGCGAAGCCAATCATCCGCATCGAGGGGCTCGACGAAATGGTTAAACTTTGGTGGGTATAGCTTGATAAAGTCGTTGATTGACACCAGGTCATTTCGTGGGTGGCGTGCAGTGTTCTGCTCAATCCGCTCCAACAGGCGGTTGGTCTCACGCTTGTTCCTTTCCGCCTCCAGCATCACTTCGGCCAGGGAAGGCGGGTGAGGCAAATTTTCACCTCTAGCTGCATTGGCTTCCCCCTGCTCCGGGGCAGCAGGGTTGCCGCGGGTGTTGACCATCCTAGGAGGAAAACAAGACAACGGTTTAGACAAGGATGGCTCAAACTTAACAGGGAAGTGCAGAATGTAAAGGATAACACGGAATGCAGAGATGGTCATTCGTATGCCATGGTAATATAAAACTGCCATATATACACCAACGGTCATACTCGTCATACATAGTTTAGTACAAGCCCATGCTACAGTACAACTATGAAGGTAGACGTTACATCTCATCGGAGGCATTCCGAGTCCCTATACATTATTTGTCTACACCTCCGGAATCGATTACACACCAAGTCGTATTCCACAAGTCACACAGGACAGTGGGGATACAGCTACTACAATACTAGTGGTACTACTACTAATTCAGATAGCTCCGTAGTAGTCCTCATAGAAGTCACCTCCATAGCCTGGAAGTTCAACGTGATCATCCGGAAATAGACGGTCCTGAGGAGCCTGTGGACCATAGGGGCTAGGATGAGGTCTTGGACCAACAAACGGTGGCCTGCGGGGACCAAGGGGTGGGGTGATGCCTCCCACATCACGCCAATCCACCATGTCTGGCAGAGCTGCTCTCACAGGATACAGATCCCTGGTATCCATACATCCAGCTTGCATCGCGGGTGCAAACCGAGTCAATGTGGCCCAATGATCAGCACGGGTATTAAAGAGCTCCAGCCTCAAGGCCCGATTCTCTCGGTCCTTATCTTCGAGCATCTCAGCGGTGGTACGAGTTAATGAGTCCTCCTGAGTGGAGTCAGCATAGATAGCCTGAAGATACCCCTGCGCTCCCGGAAGTGAAGCTGGCATGTAACGGAAGTCAGTGTTCCGAAGCAGGCCAGTCCGGACTCGCAAGATGGTCATCATGGAATAGGCAGCATCCTGCACAGCCATCTCAATGGTAACTCCGAGTCCATAGGAACAGTGAAGGGGCTCGGTAGATCCAGGATAGTAAGGAAATATCCTGACGGTGCAGAAATACTGGCTTTGATTAAAGTCGCGGAACTGCTCTTCAACAGTGTATTCGGGATACCAACGGTATCCTGTCTTGATCATGACCCGGACCAACATAGCAGTATGACCGGGCACGTCGAGGCACCTGGTCAGGCGAACCACCTGATTTTGAGAATGGTTGGCCATCTGAAAGCACAACCACAAGACAAAGACATCAGAATTCCTAGGGAAAATTGGGCAGCATAACGGCTGTAAATGCTCAGAAAAAGATTTGAGACATCCACAACAGTTCACAATACCGCTCAACAGCATCATATCAAGGTTCTGATTCAAATAGCCACGTACTAAAATAGTAGAAACTGGACTGGAACTCGTAGCAATAATCCTATGAACTACTACGGATTAGTAACACGTGAACCTGATAGAAGAAGAGAGCCTAGTCCTTAACCCACGTTGAATGAGAAGAGAATGACTCAGATCAGAAGCATAGGGTAAAGGAGTAAAAGAACCTTACGTTCCCTCCCACAATCAATTCCCTTACATATAACTAAAGCATTTCTAGACTCGACATCGACCAGTTTGGCTGAACGAACCTACAGGCAGTCCGGCTCTGATACCAACGCTGTCAGGACCCCGATTCCAGGCCACATCGATCTAGCCGGTAACACCTCATATCACTTTGCGGCCTCACGCACGGTATCCCACGGGTGTCGCCTTACCATGGCCCGGGACCGTTTGTGCCTTTTGGCTCGTGTATATGACAATGTCGCTAGCATCCATATGACCGAGAACCCGGGCCGACATGGCTAGTCGTGAACCCAAAGCGGCACAGACCTATGGAGACAGGCATACATGAATCACATCGAACATGTCGGTCATCAACGAGTGGTTCCGGGCTGTAGCACTGGGCTAACAGGACTCCGGGGATCCCGGGCTGTAGCAGGCTAGACAGGACTCCGGAGATCACCGCGTGACATTTCCCCAAAGGGACAGACATAGGGACGAAGTGAAACACATGCCGGCCAGTCAAGTGTCCTGAACAGTAGTGCTGGGCTAGCAGGACTCCGGTGAACCGGGCTGTAGCGGACTACTATGGCTCGAGGAGCACTAGACTACATTTCCCCATAAGAAAGGCTGCGAAGGACAAACAACTAGATTGTCGGATCCCACTCATACCAAGCATTTCAATCATACACACAATATGCCCGATATGAGTACATACAACATGGCATCACAACAAAACTCTACAACTCAAGTACTTTATTTAAAGGCTCCAGGGAGCCATACATAACATATCCATACAGGTAGGGTCACATGACCCGACACTCAAGTCATACAGTCATACAAGCACATGCGGAAGCAACTAGTCTGAGTACAGACTCTAGAAAGAAAGAAGGCTTCTCGAAGCCTGTCTATCTACATAGGGCCCTCCATGGCCTGGATCACCACCTGGGTGGCTAGTCACTCGTCGGCGTCAAGGTCTACGTAAAACCCATCGGAGGGGGCAGTGTTGTTGTCTGAAAAGAATAAATAAGCAAACATGAGTACGAAGGTACTCAGCAAGTCTTACATCAGAACCTACTATACATGCTCATTCTCAAGAAGGTGGTGGGGTTTATGCAGCAAGCCAGCTTTGACTCTTGGCTAAGCTATCCTACGGAATCTTTTAGCAAAATAGTTTTCGCACACGAGTCCACTACTCACCAACACAATACTCCACCGTGGATCCTCCCTCGTAACCTGCGAGAGGGCCATCCTCGGTACTCACACTTATCTTGAGTCTTTTAGTAGTATCCATTAACTTGTCTATGAACTGTATAGGCAACCAAGTAGTCCTTTACCGCGGACGCGGCTATTCGAATAGTTTTATACCCTGCAGGGGTGTACTTCGTCATACACGCTTTCACCGCTTACCGCCGTCTACACGACATGTACTCGGCAACCTTCAAGCGGAAGCCCAGCGAGGGTGTCGGCCACGGCCTACCTAAACACCTAAGCCCCTAGTCCAGGTTATCGCCTATCCAGGTTCCATCCGCAGGGAGTCCGGCCGAGGTTTCCACATAAGGCCCCGAACGATGTGAACAGGGTTCCCGAGACACCAAACGGGTGACTCGGTACACCGTGCCACGGTGTATCTACCGCAACGTAGCCCACCCCTAGGGTCAGCGCTACGCACGGCCACCAACACATATCCTACAAACACCAGAAACTATTTGCAACTCCTGGACAGAGTACTAGGGTGGCTAAGAAGCCGAGAGGGTCCATTTGTTTCGGGCCCAATGTACGGTAGTAACTGCATCTTAAATCACACATACAGATCTCAGTTCTTATGGACGGCCTCAATGAAACAACCCACCATGTACTCCTACATGGCCTCTCATATTACTGGCACAAGCATTTCACTCTAGCCCATCACCCAGATGAACCAGACCTGACCCAACTCTAAGCATAGCAGGCATAGCAAGGTAGGAATCAAAAAACATGGCTCAATCAACTCCTACACATGCTAGTGGGTTTCATCTAGTTACTGTGGCAATGAAAGGTCATGCAGAGGATAAGGGTTCAGCTACCGTAGCACACAGCAGTTTGAATCGTGTTGTCTTAATGCAGTAAACAAGAGCAGGAGCGAGAACATGGGTTGTATCGGAATGATCAATGGTTGCTTGCCTGATGGAGTGGTAACGGGATACTGCCCTTCAGTTGGATACTCGTGAATATCCTCGGAGGCAGAACCTACCACGAATAACACAACCGAGCACAATCAACACATGACGATATGCAACAATATGATGCATGCTATGACATGGCAATATGGATGTGTCTTGAGCTAATGCAACTAGCTATGATTTAAATGAAGTTGGTTTGAGTACAAGATTCAAATTCCAACCCCATATATGATTATTTAAATGCCCTTTATTTGTTTTGTCCAAAACAGAGGACAAACATTGTTCAAACATGCATGAAAATGGTACAGATGGATTCCTTGAATTTTTCTGATAATTTTTCATATATAATTTGTCTCATTTGGAGTTATGGTTGAATTTCTATGAATTTTTGAAGTTTAGGCAATTTTCTGGAATTTTCTATATAAAATTAAATCCAGAAAAGGAGTTATTGCGTCAGCATGACATCACCCTGATGTCAGCAGGTCAACTGGGCGCCTCCAGGTCAAACCTGACCAGTGGGGTCCACTGGTCAGTGACACAATCAACTAACTAAGTTAGTTAACCCTAACTAACTTAGTTAGCCGGGCGGGGCCCGCATGTCAGTGGCTCACTAATTAGCTAATTTTATTAACACTAATTAACTAACATTAATTAAGCAGGCGCCTGGGCCCACACGTCAGTGAGTCAAGGGGGGAGTCAACCCAGCCGACCCGGGGTCAAAACACGCCGGAGTTGACCCCGGCTCGTCGCCGGCGAGGCCAGAGACGGCGGAGGGGCTCGGAAATCCTCCCCCGGCGACCAAATGGCCAGCGGAGGGCATCTACGCGGAGCTAGGACTCGCCCGCATCCATCTGTGGACACGGCAGGGGCTGAGATGGCCCGAGCTCGCCGGAGGCAAGCTCGCGGCGGTGGCCGGAGTTAGGGGCTGGTGCGGGTTAGCGCTAGGGGCACGGCAGGCCGAATGGGTGGTTGCGTTAGGCTCCTGGGGACGCGTTGAAGACGGTGGTGTGCTCGGACGTGGGCTTGCACGGCCGTAGCCACGACGGCGTCGAGGCTCAACGGCGGCGAGCTTCGGGTGCTCGCGGGGCAACGGCTACGGGGCGAAATCGATGGCGTGGCTAAGGGGAAAAGGACCGGGAGCTCACAGCGGTGCCGTAGGGGTGGCTAGCGGGCTCGGGGGCGACCTTGATGGCGCGAATCGACGGCGAGGAGCTCGGGCGGCCGAGGTTGAAGAAGAGCTCGAAGTCGACGATGCAGGGCTTCCGGCGGGGCGTGGTTCAGTGAGGGGGTCGGGGACGACGTTGCGGAGCTCGTGGGCACAACCGAGGGGCGAGGGGGTGGCTGTGGCCGTGGTGGTTCTCGTCGGCGGCGACGGCCGCGTTCTGTGGAAGAGGGGGGAGAGCCAGAGGAGGGGATGAGCACGGGGGAGGGAAATGAGAGGGCCAGGGGGTGCGTGGTCGTCTTCGTGGCCTTGGGAGGGAGCCCGGAAGCAGGAGGTGGCGCGCAGGGGGGGAGGTGGCGCGCGTGCGTGCCGGCGAGCGCCGGGCACACGCCCGCGTCCTTCTGTCCGAGGAGGGGGACGACAGGAGGCAGCGGGGTGGGCTGGGCCGCCAGCTGGAATTGGGCCAGGTAAGTGGCCCATGGCCTTTCCCTCTTTATTTTTTTGTGTTTTTCTATTTCTGTTATTCTTTTTTGATTTAGTTTAAATACTAAATCATTTTATAAAATCCTGAAAATATTTATGGACACTTACTGAAATATTTCAGTGGCCGAAAAAATAGTTCCAACATTATTTGAGCATTTGAATTATTTAATAGTATTTAAATGCCCAAATTCAAATATTTATGAATTAAATCAATGCCCCTTTTGTTGACCTAAAATTATATGCACCATTTTTCCCAAGGGTTCTAACCCAAGGCAAGGAGGGTGAACATTTTTGAAGGGCATTTCAGGTTCATTGAATTTATTTTTAGTAAACCCTAGTTGATTTCAGGGGGGGGGGTGCTGGGGGTTCTGCTTTCCCCATTTCAATTTTTTGATGAAGGTAAACATGATGCACACTCTAATGCATAATCTAGCTAGGGTGTGACAAGAAATTCTTGCTCGAACTCGTGAAAGCTTTTGCTTGGGTCGGGGTGGAACATCCTCTTCATCTTCTGCTTCTTCTTGGCCTTCTTCATTGTTGACGTTGTCGTTCTCTTGTCGTGGTGGAGAAGGAGGTTGTTGATGTTCATCTTGGTGTGCTTCCTCGTTTTCTTCATCTTGGCGTGTCCCACTTGTGGATGCTTCCGTATCAACTCTTGGTTCACCTTGTCATGAGGTAGAAGCTTCCACTTGGACGGACGAGGTACTCTCCTTCACTTCCGTTGGATGAATCTTGCCAATGGACAAGTCTTGAATTGCTTCCGAAGGGTCTTTGTCTCCTACATCAATTGGCAATTGCTCTACTTGCGAGCCGTTAGATTCATCGAACTTCACATCTACCGTCTCTTCAACCTTTCGGGTGAAATTGTTGTAGACACGGTAAGTGTGAGAGTTTAAGCCATAACCAAGTAGGAAACCTTCATGAGATTTAGGAGCAAATTTAGAACGACGATGCTTATCAAGAATGTAGCACTTTGAGCCGAATACTCGAAAGTATCCAACTTGGGGTTTGTTACCAGTGAGGAGCTCATATGCCGTCTTGCCGAGTAGCTTGTGAAGATACAAGCGATTTGTTGCTTGACAACCTGTCTCAACCGCTTCCGCCCAAAAGTGCTTTGGCGTTTTGTACTCATCAAGCATTGTTCTTGCCATCTCAATAAGAGTCCGGTTCTTCCTTTCAACAACTCCATTTTGTTGAGGTGTGTACATAGCTGAGAACTCGTGTAAAATCCCTTCTTCGTCAAGAAAGGTGTCCACATTTGCGTTCTTGAACTCCGTTCCATTGTCGCTCCGAACCTTCTTGATCTTCACGTCAAACTGATTTTGGGCCTTCCTAGAGATGTTTTTGAAGATCTTTTGGACCTGCGATTTGTCATCAAGAAAGAACACCCACGTAAATCTTGAAAAATCATCAACTATGACTAGACCAAATGAGTTACCACCGAGACTCTTGTAGGCATTTGGACCAAAGAGATCCATGTGAAGTAGCTCGAGTGGTCTTCTTGTGGTCATGATGTTCTTTGCGCGGTGACTTCCTCCAACTTGTTTCCCTGCTTGACAAGCACTACAAAGTCTGTCCTTGTCAAATATGACATCTTTTATTCCAAGGATATGATCACCTTTAATAAGCTTATCAAGATTTCGCATACCAACATGACCTAGTCTTCTATGCCACAACCAGCCTTTAGAAGATTTGATAATTAAGCAAGTTCTAGGTTGAGCCTTTTTAGTGAAATCAACAATGTAAAGATCTCCTCTACGTATACCGATAAAGACCATTTTATGATTGTCTCTACGAAACACTTGGCAATTCTACTTCAGTGAATAAGCCATTGAAACCGAAATCCGCAAGTCTAGAAACTGAAAGTAAATTGTATCCAAGGGATTCAACGAGCATGACATTTTGTATGGAGCTATCATGTGAGATGGCCACCTTACCAAGGCCAACCACATTACCCTTTGAATTATCACCAAAAGTGACATATTTTCGAGGGCCGTCGTTTTCAGCAAGCTCACGAAACATATCTTTATCTCTGGTCATATGATCAGTACATCCACTATCAAGGACCCATTCCTTTCCTCCAGCCATGTAGCCGCGAAGATTTGCCATAAGACCAAAATGCCTCATTGCATCATCAAGATCATAGTCACTATCATCATCTTCATCATAGTATCCATGTTCAACATCATCTTGTGATTGATCAATTCCTAGAGAGGGTAATTCATTAGATAAATGATCATCACAATGTTTACCTTTATGAATTCTAATAGCTTCGGATATGATATCGCTAATGATTCCAACATTTCCTTTAGCACGCATGAGATTGGTAAGCTTAAATAGACAATCACGAAAGCTAGGATCACTAGAGTTCATCTTACTCAAGGCAATAGACTTATGGAGAATTTCGTCTAAATTTTTGAAGGAATAATCTGGAAATCGTTCCTCAAGAAATCTCCATATGGTGTAGGCACACTTGAGAGTAGGCAAACATCTTATCAAGTTTCTAGGCAAGCCTCTAATGATGAGCTCAACAGTTCTAAGATTGCGAATCATGTCAATATCTTCATCTAGGGTAGGGTGCAAAGGATCAACATGAGGTGCACAAGGGCTAGTAATGTACTTGTTCAAATGATATTCATTGAAAATCTCAAGCATTTCATTTTTCCACTCATGAAAATACTCTCCATCAAGAATAGGCACTCTATGTCTAAGACTCCCCAAAGTAGACACATCCATCTTCCTCCAATGGTGTTTAAACCAAGACAATGGAAACCAAAGCTCTGATACCAATTGAAAGGGTCGAGAAGAGGTGTCTAGAGGGGGGGGGGGGGGTGATTAGACACTAAGTGCCAAAATTTGCAGTTTTTAATATTCTTAAGTTTAAGTGGAGTTTAAGCACAAGTTTAACAAACACAATACATATCAAGCAAGCATGCAATGAGTATATGAGCAGCGGAAAGTAAAGCATGCAACTTGCAATAATGTAAAGAGAAGGGTTTGGAGTATTCAAACGCAATTGGAGACACAGATGTTTTTGTCGTGGTTCCGATAGGTGGTGCTATCGTACATCCACGTTGATGGAGACTTCAACCCACGGAGGGTAACAGTTGTGCGAGTCCACGGAGGGCTCCACCCACGAAGGGTCCACGAAGAAGCAACCTTGTCTATTCCATCACGGCCGTCGCCCACGAAGGACTTGCCTCACTAGCGGTAGATCTTCACGAAGTAGGCGATCTCCTTGCCCTTACAAACTCCTTGGTTCTACTCCACAATCTTGTTGGAGGCTCCCAAGTGATACCTAGCCAATCTAGGAGACACCACTCTCCAAGAAGTAACAAATGGTGTGTTGATGATGAACTCCTTGCTCTTGTGCTTCAAATGATAGTCTCCCCAACACTCAACTCTCTCTCACAGGATTTGGATTTGGTGGAAAGAAGATTTGAGTGGAAAGCAACTTGGGAAAGGCTAGAGATCAAGATTCATATGGTTGGAATGGAATATCTTGACCTCAACACAAGTGTAGGTGGTTCTCTCTCAGAAAATGTGTATTGGAAGTGTAGGTATGTTCTGATGGCTCTCTCCACAAATGAAGAGTGGGTGGAGGGGTATATATAGCCTCCACACAAAATCTAACCGTTACACACAATTTGCCAAACTCGCTGGGACCGAATGGTTAAACTCGGTCGGACCGATTCAGCAAACCTAGTGACCGTTAGGATTTTCGGTGGGACTGAGATGCAACTCGGTAGGACCGATATGGTTACGGTTAGGGCATAACGTAATCTCGGTGTGACCGATTACACAAACTCGGTGGGACCGATTTTGGTAATAAGCTAACCAAAGAGTTGGTCAGGCAAACTCGATGAGACCGATTACACAAACTCGGTGGGACTGATTTTGGTAATAAGCTAACCACAGGGTTTGCATTGTAATCTCGGTAGTACCGATTGCTCAAACTCGGTGTGACCGATTTTGGTAATGGACATACACAGAGAGATTACAATCCCATCTCGGTGAGACCAAGATCCCTATAGGTGAAACCGATTTGCTAGGGTTTGTGGCAGTGGCTATGACATCTGAAACTCGGTGGCGCCGGATAGATAAAATCGGTGGGGCCGAGATTGACTTTTGGTTTAGGTCATATGTGGATGTGGGAAGGTAGTTGAGGGTTTTGGAGCATATCACTAAGCACTTTGAGCAAGCAAGCCATTACGAAACACCTCATCCCCTCTTGATAGTATTGGCTTTTCCTATAGACTCAATGTGATCTTGGATCACTAAAATAGAAAATGTAGAGTCTTGATCTTGAAGCTTGAGCCAATCCTTTGTCCTTAGCATCTTGAAAGGGTTCCACATCCTCTAGTCCATGCCAGTCCATTGTTGAACTTATCTGAAACATACTAGGTAAAAGTGTTAGTCCAACAAGAGGTATGTTGACATTAATTACCAAAACCACCTAGGGAGCACTTGTGCTTTCAAAAAGCTATATTAGAACCTATACACCTCCTGAGCAAGTTAAAGTTGAACCTAATATTGCCATTGTTAAGGATCTCTTGGCTGATAATATTGATGGGAATGTTATTTATTTCTGTGATGAAACTGCTAGAATTGCTAAACCTTGTGCTAAAGATAAACATAGACCTATGGTAGGCATGCCTATTATGTCTGTTAAAATAGGAGATCATTGTTATCATGGCTTGTGCGATATGGGTGCTAGTGCTAGTGCAATACCTATTGACTTATACAGAGAAATTATGCATGATATTGCACTTGCTGAGTTAGAAGATATTGATGTCACAATTAAACTTGCCAACAGAGATACTATTTCACCAATGGGGACTGTTAGAGATGTTGAAGTCTTGTGTGGGAAAACTAAATATCCTGCTGATTTCTTGTTCTTGGTTCCCCACAAGATAGCTTTTGTTACATGTGTCCTCGGAGCGCTTTTCTCTATATAAGAGTTTGTCTAGGCTTGTCCTTTGCTACAAAAAGGATTGGGCCAGCTTGCTGCACTTTATTTACTTTTGTTACTTGTTGCTCGTTACAAATTATCTTATCACAAAACTATCGATTACCTGTAATTTCAGTGCTTGCAGAGAATACCTTGCTGAAAACCGCTTATCATTTCCTTCTACTCCTCGTTGGGTTCGACACTCTTACTTATCGAAAGGACTACGATAGATCCCCTATACTTGTGGGTCATCACCGCAGTGCTTGCTTGACCGGCTTGTATCCCTTCAATATACTGAGGCTGTGTTCAGCCAACCTGCGTGGGATTCTTGGCATGTCAGAAGGGTGCCAGGCGAATATGTCCTAGTTCTTGCGCAAGAACGCGTGTAATGCGGCGTCGACTTTAGGGTCCAGCTGTGCCCTGATGGAGGCTGTCTTCTTGGGGTCCGTCGGGTGAACTTGAAATTTGACTATTTCGTCTGCTGGTTTGAAGGAGGTGGATTTAGGGCGCTTATCGAGGATTACGTCGTCCCTATCCATGATGGAGCGTAGTGCGGTGAATTCTTCAGCCACAAGGGCCTCGGATAGTGCCTCGAGGGCCAGAGATGCGGGTTTTTTTCAGCACGGAGTGCGATGTCCAGATCACTGGCGAGAGTGATAATACCATTGGGCCCGAGCATATTGAGCTTCATATAACCGTAATGAGGTATGGCTTGAAAGCGCGTGAATGCGTCTCGCCCTAACATGGCGTGATGTCCGCTGTTGAAAGGGGCCACTTGGAAGGTTAACTCTACGGACCGATAGTTCTCCGGTGTGCCGAATACCACATCGAGCTTAATTTTTCCCACGTATCTTGCTTCCCGACTGGGAATGATTCCTCGAAAGGTCGTATCACTTTGCTCAATGTGGCTTCTATCTATTTGCATTTTACTGAGTGTGTCCTCGTAGATGAGGTTCAATCCGCTGCTGCCGTCCATGAGCACTTTAGTGAGTCGAAAGCCATCCACAATTGGGTTGAGGACCAAGGCAGCCGGTGCCCGGACTGAACAGAATTTTGGTTCGTCGTTCGCATTAAAAGTTATTGCCGTGTCGCTCCAGGGATTTATTGCTGCAACTTGGCATACTTCGGCGAGGTCACGTAGTGTTCTCTTACGCTGTTTGTTTGAAGCGAAAGTCTCAAAGACCGTCAGTACTCTAAGGTCGTCATCTTCCGGAAAGTGTGGCTCTAAGGTATTTTTGGTGAGGATATCCTCGCCGCTCTTGGCTACTTGCCGGAGTATCCAACATGCTCTAAGGTTGTGGGTTGGTTCGGTATCCAACATGCTCTAAGGAGGCCTATCAAGCCATCCTTCAAGAATAGTGCCAAGTCCCGTAATGGGTTTAATTTTCTTGCCTACGGGGTCGGGTGCTCCATGAGGGTGCATCCTATTTGCCCTCCAGGGGGGTGGCGTGAAGGCCGGTGGTTCCCCGCGAGCTGTCTGAGTTTTCCACGCGCTTTCCATTGCGCAGTACTTCTGTAGTATGGTTACCAAGTCAGCGAAGTGCTATATGCGATGGAGGTTGAGGGCGTTGAGGATTCCTTTATCCGTGCAATTATTGCAGAATGCTGAAATCGCGTCCTCGTCGCGACAATCTTTAACATTGTCTTTGACAAGGAGGAATCTAACCCAGAAGTGATGGACTGTTTCTTGAGGCTGCTGTCGTACGTACATGAGGTCGCATATATCCAGGGGACCAGAATTGCTTGGCTAATATTGCTTGTGGTGGGTGGGTGGCATAAAATCCGAACCCTGACCCAATGTGGAGTCCGAAGTTTGAAGAACTTCTGAGTTTATCAGTTCGGGATCCGAGATGTCCAATGATTTCTTAGGCTCAACGTCCAATTCTAAGTTCAGAGGACCGAGAGTGTCACCCTGTGGACAGGTATCCGGATCTATGAGCTCAGAAATCCGAACATAGCGTGTTTTCAGTATATGGGAAGAGCTGTTGTTGCTTTGCTCCTCTACGACCGCTATCTAATGGGTGATCGGCGGAGATTTGATTTCTCTCCGATCGGGTTTAAGCCCAATCTGTTCAAAGTCGGTAGCGACTCCCAGGGCGGCGATGCGATCCAGGAGTCCGTTTAAGGATGACAAATCCACTGGATCCATCTGCTTGGAGTATTCGGAGTCGACAGGGAGACGATTTTCGATGACTTGGGAAGTCATCATCGACTTAAAGGCTGAACGAGCGGCCATGGTAAAGCTGCCCAGCCGGAGGGTTTGGCCTGAGGCCAGGGCTCCTCTGAAAGTAATAACGTCCTTGATAACAAGGCGGGCCATCAATCTTGTTGTCGACGCAACAGAGGAACTCTCAATGAAAGCACCAATGTCGGTGTCAAAACTGGCAGATCTCGGGTAGGGGTCCCGAAGTGTGCGTCTAAGGATTGATGGTAACAGGAGACAAGGGACACGATGTTTTACCCAGGTTCGGGCCCTCTTGATGGAGGTAATACCCTACGTCCTGCTTGATTGACTTTGATGAGTATAGGGCTTACAAGAGTTGATCGACCACGAGATCGTGATGGCTAAACCCTAATTGTCTAGCCTGTATGATAAAGATTGCCTCTCCGGACTAAACCCTCCGGTTTATATAAACACCAACGGGGGCTAGCGTTATACAAAGTCGGTTTATAGAGAAAGGAATATGCATATCTGCACGCTAAGCTTGCCTTACACGCCAAGGAGAGTCCCATCCGGACACGGGAGAAAATCTTCTGTCTTGTATCTTTACGGACCATTAGTCTGGCCCATGTCATATAGCCCGGACGCCCGAGGACTCCTTAATCCAGGACTCCCTCAGGGACCCCTCACGCTTGCACGACACGAAGAGCACCATAGGATAGCACCAATAATAAAACATGCAACTCAAACCAACCACGATCATCAATTAACCCATAGGACAAAACGAATCTACTCAAACATCATAGGATAGCCATACAACATTGGGAAATGATATATAGCATCGAGCACCATGTTTAAGTAGAGATTGCAGTGGGTAAAAGAGGGGTTGCACCGCTTCATATAGGGGGAAGAGTTGGTGATGACGGCGGTGAAGTTGTTGGTGTAGATCATTATCGCGATGATGGCCCCGGCGGCGTTCCGGCGCCACCGGGAGAGGGGGGAGAGCCCCCCTTCTTCTTCTTCTTCCTTGACCTTCCCCCTAGATGGGAGAAGGGTTTCCCCTCTGATCCATGGCCTCCATGGCGGCGGAGGGGTGAGAGCCCCTCCGAGATTGGATCTCTCTCTGTCTCTGTCTCTGTCTCTCTCTCTGCTTCCTTCTTGTTTCTGCACTCCCTGATTCTGCCCTTTCACTGTTTCTTAAATTCCCGGAGATCCCTAACTCCGATTGGGCTTAAATTTTGACACGGTTTGTATCCTGATATTGGCTTTGTTGCGGCAAAAGAAGGGCACCAACTGCCTTATGGAGTTTCCACGAGGGCCCAGGGCACGCCCCTCACACTCGTGGGCCCCCGGGCATCGTCTCGCATTGATTCCACTTCCCAAAATTCACATATATTCCAAAAAACAATCTCCCTAAGTTTTTATCCTGTTTGGACTCCGTTTGATATGGATTTTTTGCGAAAAAAACATGCAACAAACAGGAACTGGAAGTGGGCACTGGATCAATATGCTAGTCCCAAAATAGTATAAAAAGTTGCCAAAAGTATGTAAAAGTTGTAGAATATTGCCATGGAACAATCAAAAATTATAGATACTGCGGAGATGTATCACCGGCAGGCACCACATTTTTTCAGGCACGTAGCTCAGGGTAGCAACCAAACACCCACTGAGTCATCGTAGGTGTGGCGCTTGGGCGGATGGAGGTGCTTCTTCTTCGTGTTTATCTTCCGGGCTCCGAACCTCCTTGAGTTTATCCATCTGGACGTAGTTGACGGAGCTCTAGCATAGATTCGTGGCATCTCCTTTGGGCCGCGGAGGTTAAGGTCTCCTATTTTAGTGTCATGGAGGTCAAAAAATGTAGGGAAAATAGCTAAGACGGGTTAGGAGTGTTTACTACGACATTCTTAATATAGCAACCATACAAAACATAGCCATTGCAACTGGTATTGGTAAATTGAACTTGACAAGTCATACTTGGTAAATCCTGAGGGGTAGTTGATGAAGCACTTCATCTGGGTTCAGGGCCTGGACCAAGTTAGCGGCGTCCGAAGTGAGGTGTTCCTTCGGGTCAACATGCATAGCGGCCAGCTCGCCATCGACCGCCATGAGCTACTTGACCTCCGCGTGATATGTGGCTGGGCTTATGCGTTGATGCTTTGGAGTAGGGGTGTGGGTATTTGAAGGCATGAGGGTGTTTCACATGTGCTGTCTAGCAATCAGGCCAGGGCGGTGATGGAGATCAGTAGGTTACCTGACTAGATCGATGAGGCTCGGGTAGAACGTAGATGTGGTTGAAGCTACGGTTGCAGCGGAGGCGGTATAAGATGGTAGGAGGGGCGAAAGGGTGGGAAGATACTACTGAAATGTGATGCGTCTGGATGAGGTGGGTGGAATAAATTCCAAAATTTCGCGCCTACTGAAATTTGGCTGCGAAATTCGAAACTTATGCAGGAAAAACACAGAACACAGACAAAGCGCATAAAATACTCATGTGCGAGAAAAGAGATAACTGGAAAATCATGTCTCCAAAAATTGTACATGTGTATTTTATTAAATCGGTCACGGGCGGTCGTGATGGTACATGTGCGATGTTAGAAAACATCGCACACATATCTAATTTAGGGATCAGTACTGCGGATGGCACACCATAACAACCGTGTGTTTTGATATAATAATTACTATATTTATCAGCATCTATAGTCATAATCTACAAATTTAAAATATATTTCATTGTAGTAGGGTTATCAACGTACATCAATGAGGCGAAGTTGACACTCAATGAACAATCACTAGTTTATGAATTACAATCAAGTTTCAACCAACCTCGTTCACAAAGCTTGCTGCCATCCACTGGCTCAGCCATTTAGGCCAGTTTACGTGTGCCTCGCGTGGCGAGGTGGGACTAAAAACTAGCTCTGGGGAGCTCTACTCCGACACGTGCGCTGAAGCATGATTTGCGGAGATGAGAGAGCAAGGAGCTCTGGGTGGCTGCGGGTGTGATCGACCCGGTTGGGTCAACTTTTTTGACCAGGCACTGATCGGGCAGACATTGCGGATGTTTAGCGAGGAAATAGGGTCGGGGTCCAGTTGTAGATGTCCTAAAACTTCAGTGAACGTATGCTAAGCAATGTGTGTTAATTACAGGTACCAACTTAAATTCCTAAATTCTAATTTGCTCCAAAAACTAGTAGTAAAGTAGTACTGGTAGATGATAATAATTAAATAAACAAACATATGAATGACACACACGCTAACTACTTGTAGCGACCAGACTTCAAACGGTCTGATCTCTGTGCTTCAGTGTCATCCCTAGATCAGTAATGCTGACACACACAATACTTGAAGGATTTATAATAAAGTAGCAATCACACACTTAGTACATCGAATGTCTCAAAAGAGAACTTATTGCAATAAATATGGCTTAAGGCCATCTAATAACGATAACAGCAGAAGGCTTGGAAGATAAGTGAGTCCATCAAATCCAACGGCATCACTGAGTATAGAACCACGACCTAAAGGCACCTTACTAGTCGTCTGAAAAGTCTGCAACATGAATGTTGCAACCTGAAACGGGTCTGCACATGGAATATGCTGGCAAAATAACACATAGAGAGTAATGAAAGAATAAGGCTATACTACATGCATATTTGGCTGGTGGAAAGCTCTATGGTTACAGTTTTGCGTAAAGCCAATTTTTCCCTACTGCAAAGGAATAAATTTTATTTAACAATCATGGTAGTCATTAAACATTAAGAGTGTAGACACCCTCTCAATCCCAATTAGGCATCAACTTTAAAACCCAACAATATTAATTAAAGTAACATGATGAGATTCACATGATAATCCAAGTACTAGATACTCAAGATTGTCCATAACCAGGGACACGGCTAACCATGATTAGTTTATACACTCTATAGAGGTTTGCGCACTTTTCCCCACAAGACTCAATCTCCTCCGTTGGGATTCTCGCACTACATGGTGTTTGAGAAACGGATGATCGAGACATAGTCTTTCAGAAGCGCTAACACCTTACGAACAGGTAGACCGTTGCACCTACTTTCCCCTACATCTGCTAGTCTACCACGGTAAGAGTTCGCACGACTTAATCAACTATGCTAGAGCCCATGGTAGCTTGTGGCTGCACACGGAAGTTTCTAGTATGAATAATCCCATGATCCCTTTGAACCTGGGTGGCGGTCCATAAAGAAAAATAGGCAATCGCTGGAATACCCAGGTGCCTCAATCCACCCTAATGTGTGTTTAAGTTGCCACCTTAAATAAACCATTAATTTTACAATCTCACATCTGTCATGGATACACTCACCCAATCCACGTCTACTAGCATAGCATGGCAATATAAGAAAACATAGAAGTAACTCCCAAGGGTTTGATAATAAAACAGGTAATAGGTACTACCTCATCTATTTCCCAAAACCCACAATTTAATTAGATCCTAATCATGCAATGTTTGAGGAATAATCTAATGCAATAAAACTTGGTAGTAGGAGGTATGATCAAAGTGTTACTTTCCTTGCTGATGATCCGCGAAACC
Source organism: Triticum monococcum (assembly GCA_034509565.1). Lineage (NCBI taxonomy): Eukaryota > Viridiplantae > Streptophyta > Magnoliopsida > Poales > Poaceae > Triticum > Triticum monococcum. Next base: position 55,892,775 of record CM067843.1, on the reverse strand, counting down.
TAGCGATTCGAAGTAGCAAGCGGCGCACTCCGGGTACTCTATGGCAACAAACAAGCATGCAGTAAATACTCAAATAATGCACAGGTAAAACTCAAATAAGAGATCTAACTAGAAAGTTCAACTTAAGAACTCCAGTTTGCAAAAAGAATCAAAACGAACGAAGCAACAAAAGTCAAACGGCGAAAGAAACATGCTTCGTTTACTAATCTGGTTCTAGGTCAAATTTGACAGAAGCAAAAACTTGTTTGAGTTGGTTAAACGGAAAGAGGGTTTCGAGATAAAACTCCAGGCGCTTGAATCGCCTGATTCCCATAAACGAGCGAAAAGTTATACTAGAACGAAAATCAGATCTGAAATCGCGATCAGAAATAATCGCGGAAAAATCCGAGAAAAAGAAAAACAACGAACAGATTAACGAACAAACGTTCATTTTCTGGAACTAAACGATGAATGCGTTCGTTAAAACGAACGAACGAGCGAACGCTCGCTAAATAAACTAAATCGGAAATAAACCGATCTAAATAAAAAATAGATGTAAAAAACCGACCGGAAAACCGAACGGTTTCCGGCAAAAACTGGCGGCGCCGGCGGGCGGCGGCTCCGGCGGTGTCGGGCGGTGGCGGCGGGACGGCGGCTCTGGGCGGCGGCGGCGCGGGGCATGGGGCGGCGCGGGGCGGTGGTGCAGCGGCGCGGGCAGCGGGGTCGGCGGCGCGGGCAACGGGGTCGGCGGCGGCGGCGGGCTAGGGTTAGGGTTGCGGCGTGGGCGGCTTGGGGTTAACGGGCTCGGGGTCGGCGCCATATAAAGGCCGGCCCAAAGAGTCCGGGCCGAAACAGGCTCTAAGTGGGTTGCGCGTTTTTTTAAATAATTACACGCAGAAAAACAAATAAAAGAAATACTAAATGGACTCCAAAAATCCCGAAATAAATTTTCCCCGACTTCTAAAATAAGCCGAACAGGATGAACATTTATTTTGGGCCTAAATGCAATTTTGAAAAATGCGCATTTTTCCTAAATTCAAATAAAATAGCGAATAACTCCGAAATAAAATCTTATTTGATTTTATTATTAAATCCACAATATTTCTTTATTTTGGGAAAGTCATTTTATTCCCTCTCTCATATTTCTAAAATAGAAATAATTGAAGATAAAATAAATAAAATCAACTGATCCTATTTTCAAAATTTGAGAAAACTCAAATATGAAAATAACGAAATCCCCAACTCTCTCCGAGGGTCCTTGAGTTGCGTAGAATTTCTAGGATCAAACCAAAAGCAAATAAAATATGATATGCAGTGATGATCTAATGTATAATATTCCAAATTGAAAATTTGGGATGTTACAAACCTACCCCCTTAAGATGAATCTCGCCCTCGAGATTCGGTTTGGCTAGAAAATAGGTGATGGTGGTCCTTCAGCAGATCTTCCTCTCGCTCCCAGGTGGCTTCTTCCTCGGTGTGGTGGCTCCACTTAACTTTGCAAGACTTTATAACCTTGCCGCGGGTGACTCGGCTGGCATACTCAAGAATCTTCACTGGTTTCTCCTCATAGGTCAAATCACTGTCCAACTGAATCGCTTCCAGTGGCACTGTATCTCTCAGCGGTATATTAGCCATCTCTGCATGGCACTTCTTCAACTGGGAAACGTGAAATACATCGTGAACTCCTGACAATCCTTCGAGTAATTCCAACTTGTAGGCTACTTCTCCCATATGCTCCAAAACCTTGTATGGTCCTACAAAACGTGGCACTAACTTTCCCTTAACTCCAAAGCGCTTAACTCCTCGAAGTGGAGATACTTGAAGATAAACTTGGTCTTCGACTGCGTAAACTGTTTCCTTGCGTTTAGAATCAGCGTATTTCTTCCTCCTGGACTGGGCTACCTTGAGCCTATCGCGAATCAATTTCACCTTCTGTTCAGACTCTTTAATCAAATCTGGTCCAAACAATTTGCGGTCTCCAACTTCATCCCACGACAATGGGGTCCTACACCTCCTTGCGTACAAGGCTTCGAAAGGGTCCATCTTCAAACTGGATTGATAACTATTGTTGTAAGAAAACTTTGCATATGGAAAATTATCGTCCCAACTAGACCCGTAATCTAGCGCGCAAGCTCTTAGCATATCCTCCAAAATCTGATTGACTCTCTCGGTGTGTCCATCTGTCTGCGGATGAAAAGTTGTACTGAACTCTAGCCTGGTACCCAAAGTTTCGTGCAACTGATTCCAGAACTTTGAGGTAAACTGGGTTCCTCTATCTGATACAATGCTCCATGGAACTCCATGCAGACATACAATCCTGGTCATGTATATCTTTGCCAACTTAGCACTGGTGTAGGTAGTCTTCACTGGGATGAAATGAGCTACCTTTGTCAAACGATCGACTACAACCCAAATCGAGTCGTAGCCTGAATGAGTTCTGGACAATCCCGTAATAAAATCCATGCCTAGCTTATCCCACTTCCATTCGGGTATCGGCAATGGCTATAACAATCCTGCTAGCTTCTGATGCTCTGCCTTTACTCTCTAACATACATCACAAATTGCTACATACTCCGCAATATCCTTCTTCATTCCGGTCCACCAGAAAGTATCCTTCAAATCCAAATACATCTTGGTATTTCCTGGGTGAATCTAATATGGTGAATCATGGGCCTCCTGCAGAATTAACTTCCTGATCTTCGGGTCATTGGGCACATAAACATGGTCTTCAAACCATAGGGTATCGTGCTCATCCTCACGAAATCCTTTAACTTTTCCTTTGCTCATCTTCTCCTTTCTAGAGGCAACCTCCTTGTCAGTCTTCTGAGCTTCTCTGATCTTATCCATCAAAGTAGGCTGAATCTCCAATGTTGCTATGTAGCCTCTCAGAATTATCTCTAAACATAGCTCGCAAAGATCCTCGACTAACTCCTTTGGTAAATCTCCGGTCATTAGTGTGTTGACATGGCTTTTATGGCTCAGCGCATCGGCTACTACGTTAGCCTTTCCGGGATGATAATGCAATCTCATATCATAATCCTTGATGAGCTCCAACCATCTCCTTTGCCTGAGATTTAGTTCCTTCTGTGTGAAAATATACTTCAAACTCTTGTGATCCGTGTACACTTCACAATGGTTTCCAATGAGAAAATGCCTCCAAGTCTTTAATGCATGCACTACGGCTGCTAACTCCAAATCATGCGTGGCATAATTCAACTCATGAGGCTTAAGTTGTCGTGAGGCATATGAAACAACTCTTCCCTCCTGCATAAGCACTGCTCCAAGTCCTCGACGTGAAGCGTCGCAATACACCTCATAATCCTTGTTCTGATCCGGCAAAATCAACACTGGTGATGTAACCAAACGTTTCTTCAACTCCTGGAAACTGGCCTCACATTCCTCAGTCCATATGAACTTGGTATCCTTCTTCAACAACTCTGTCATAGGCTTCGCAATCTTCGAGAAATTTTCAATGAATCTTCGGTAGTATCCTGCGAGTCCAAGAAAACTCTGGATTTCTCCAACTGTTGTTGGGGCTTCCCAATTTGTCACAGTGTCAACCTTGGTGGGATCTACTGCTATACCTTCTACGGATATAACGTGTCCGAGGAATCCAACTTCCTTCAACCAAAACTCACATTTGCTAAACTTGGCATATAATTGATGTTCTCTGAGCTTTCCAAGTACCAAAAGCAAATGCTCCTTATGATCCTCTTCATTCTTCAAGTAAACCAGAATATCATCAATGACACTACGATGAACTTATCCAAAAACTCCATAAACACTTTGTTCATCATATTCATAAAATAGGCAGGTGCGTTAGTCAAACCAAATGACATAACGGTATACTCATACAACCCATACCTGGTGGTAAAAGTCGTCTTAGGTATATCCTGTTCTCGAATCTTCAACTAATGGTATCCTGATCGCAGATCGATCTTGGAAAATACCTTTACTCCTTGCAATCGATCAAACAGATCATTGATCATCGGTAGTGGGTACTTATTCTTGATTGTTACTTCATTCAATCCTCGATAATCAACAACCATCCTTAATGATCCATCCTTCTTTTCCACTAGAAGTACTGGCGATCCCCAAGGCGAAGAACTTGGGCGAATATAACCTTTATCCATTAACTCTTCAATCTGCTTCTTTATCTCCTCAAAATCCTTTGCGGGCATCATGTGTGGTCTCTAGATATTGGCCCTGTGCCTGGCAAAAGCTCAATCAAAAACTCAATGTCTCTATCTGGTGGCATGCCTAGTAACTCCTCTGGAAATACATCAGGAAAATCCTTTACCACCGGTACTTCCTCCTGTACAACTCATGTTAGGGAGTTTACTTGAGTCTGTTGGAAATATGCCCTAGAGGCAATAATATGTCAGGACCCTGATCCTAGGTCACACCGATCTAGCATGTAACACATCATATCACTTTGTGGCCTCACGCACGGTATTTCCACGGGTGCCACCTTACCTGGCCCGGGACCGTTTGCGCCTTTTGGCTCACGTATATGATAGTGTCGCTAGCATCCATATGACAAAGAACCCGGGCCGACATGGCTAGTCGTGAACCCAAAGCGGCACAGACCTATGGAGACAGGCATACATGAATCACATCGAACATGTCGGTCATCAACGAGTGATTCCGGGCTGTAGCACTGGGCTAATAGGACTCCGGGGATCCCGGGCTGTAGCAGGCTAGGCAGGACTCCGGAAATCACCGCGTGACATTTCCCCGAAGGGACAGACATAGGGACGAAGTGAAACACATGCCCGCCAGTCAAGTGTCCTGAACTGTAGTGCGGGGCTAGCAGGACTCCGGTGAACCGGGCTGTAGCGGACTACTATGGCTCGAGGAACATTAGACTACATTTCCCCATAAGAAAGGCTGCGAAGGATAAACAACTAGGTTGTCGGATCCTACACATACCAAGCATTTTAATCATACACACAATATGCTCGATATGTGTAAATACAACATGGCATCACAACATAACTCTACAACTCAAGTATTTGTTCACTAGGCTCCGAAGAGCGAGATATTACAAACATGGGTCTCATGACCCAACATACAGAGCACACAAGCAACAAGCACGTGCGGAAGCTTAACTTGTCTGAGTACAGACAAGTACAAATGAAGAAGGCTGAGAAGCCTGACTATCTACCAGATCCTGCCGAGGGCACAAGATCGTAGAAGAGGTAACAAGCTAAACGTCGAAGTCCAAGGGGAACTACTAGCGGGACTGAAGTCTCTCTCTGCAAAACATAAATTAAGCAAACGTGAGTACAAATGTACCCAGCAAGACTTACATCAGAACTAACTACATATGCATCGGTACCAACAAAGAGGGTGGTGGAGGTTAACTGCAGCAAGCCAGCTTTGACTCGGTGGCTAACCTGAACTACGACTGCAAGTAACTCTTTTGAGGTGGCGCACACGAGTCCACAAATTCACCATACCAATACACCACTATGGATCTGCTTCCGTCTCCCTACAAGAACACCATCCATAGCACTCACGCTTATCTTGTGCATTTTAGAGTATCCACTTTCACTTGTCTATGAACTATGCAAGGGGTCCAAGTTTCCATATCCGAGGAATCCGGCTATTCGAATAGATAATGATAACCCTGCAGGGGTGTACTTCTTCACACACGCTCTCGCCACTTATCGCCCTGTACACGTCATGTACCTCGGCAACCTTCAAGCGGAAGCCGGGAGAGGGTGTCGGCCACGACCTGACTAACCAACAAGTCTCTAGTCCAGGTTTATCGCCTATTCGGGTTCCATCCGCAAGGAGATCCGGCCGGGGTGTTGCTGACGGCCCCAAATGATGTGTACAGGTTTCCCAAGCCCACCATCCGGGTGCCACTTGGTACACCGGGCCACTGTGCCTAGTCTGTCCCAAGCCCACCTGTACCGGGTGCCACTTGGTAGACTACTAACACTACCTACAAACACCAGAAACTAGTTGCAACTCCTGGACAGAGATCGAGTTGATTAATAAGTCGAGAGAGCTTGGAGCGCCCGGAGCCCAATGTGTGGTAGTAACTGTTCATGGATCACAAACACAGAACTCAGTTCCTGAGGACGGCTGCAATGAGACAACCCACCATGTACTCCTACATGGCCTCTCACCGCTACCTTTACCAAATCGTGTTCACACACTTAGCTCTCAACGGTAGGACATGTTCACCACATTCCAATTCATCCCCGATGAATCAGACCTGACCCAACTCTAAGCAGTAGCAGGCATGACAACAACATGAATGAGTAGGCACATCAGGGCTCAAACAACTCCTACACATGCTAGTGGGTTTCATCTATTTACTGTGGCAATGACAGGTCATGCAGAGGAAAGGGGTTCAGCTACCGCAGCATGTAACAGTTGAAACGGTGTTGTCCTAATGCAGTAAAAGAGAGCAGGAGTGAGAGAGTGGGATTGTATCGGAATGAACAAGGGGGTTTTGCTTGCCTGACACTTCTGAAGATAATATAGCTCTTCATCGGTGTCATCAATCACATCGTCGGAAACATCGTCGACTAAGAGGGGACGGTTACCGGCAAACAGAGAAGGACACGATCAATGCAATGCAACAATATGATGCATGATCATGACATGGTAATATGAATGTGTTTTGGGCTAATGCAACAGAAAGTCATTTTAATTGAAGTGGAATTCAAAACTATATCAAATTCCAACTCCAAATCTATTATGAAATTTGCCCTAATCATGTTTCATCCTAAACAGTGAGATTAACTTGCTCAAACATGCATGAAAATGGTACAGATGGATTCCTTGAATTTTTCTGATCATTTTACATATATAATTTATTTTATTTGGAGTTACGGTTGAATTTCTATGGTTTTTAGAAGTTTTGGGCATTTTCTAAAATTTCCTGATTTAAATTAAACCCAGAAAATAGTTTATTGCGTCAGCACTGTGTCACTATGACGTCAGCGGTCAACGGGCGCGGTCCAGGTCAACCCTGACCAGTGGGACCCACTGGTCAGTGACCCAGTGCCGGTTTGTCTCACAGACAGGTGGGGCCAGTCAACTGCCACGTCAGCGTGGTCAACGCCGACGCGTGGGGTCACTGTGTTTAGATTAAGTCTAATCTAAACTTAACCCGAGGTTATTTAGTCGGTGGGTCCCTATTGTCAGTGGCTGAGGTGATTATACTAAACGTGATTAGGCCATAATTTTGACGCCACGTCAGCAGTCGCCCGGGTTAATCGTCGGCGCTAGCAGAGGGCACCGGAGTTGCCCTCCCGGCCGTTTCCGGCGACGGGAGCAAGCGGGGCTGGCCTCTACGGCTGCGGCGCGACGAGGCGGTTCGATTGGTGGCCATAGGCGGTGCCGGGGCAGCGTGTAGCAGCGGTGGTGACGACCTGGGCAGCGGCCGGAGTTCGACAGGTGCGGGGACGCGGCTGCGGTGCCCAAGTGAGCGAGCTAGTATGCTGAAGATGCAGCACACGATGCCCTGTGCGTAACGTACGCACGCCCGGGACCAATTGGTCACCGGAGCCACACCGACGTTGAGCTCAGGCGGCGGTGAGTATCGGCCTTGAAGGAACCGCGGCTAGAGGTCGGGGAAGACGCGGGAAAGAGAGGGGGAATGCGTCGAAGCTCACTGGGAGGTCGCTGAGGAGCTCAGCGTGCTTGGGGGCGGCTCGGAGGCGACGAAATCACGGCGGCGATCTCGGTTGCCTGAGGAGGAAGATGAGGGCGGAGGCGGCTCCACGGGGCGTCCGAGCTTGAGTACGTCGACGATGAGGAAGACGGAGTTGATGCGGTTCTTCCAGACACAATGGATGGGCGAGGGAGGGCCGGTGGCCGTGGTGGTGCTCGTCGGCGCTCTCGGTGCTTGTGGTCGATCATGAGAGAGAGAGAGAGCTGAGGAGGGGGAAAGGGTCCAGAGAGAGCAGAGGATGAGGGGAAAGTGAGAGGAGGGCCTCGCGCGTCTCCAGACGCGGATTAGGACGAAGGAGCGGCCTCCAGCGCGAAGCAGGAGGTGGAGAGCTCCTCGGGTGCGCGCGCGTGCTCGCTCCTGCCTACTGGGAGGAGGAAGACGACGAGCGAGGAGGTAAGTGGGCTGGGCCGGCTTCTCTCCTGGGCCAGGTGGGTGGGCTGCTCAGGTAAGGCCAGATAAGTCCCTCTCTCTCTGCTTTTTTCTAATTTATGTTCTGTTTTTTATTTTTGCTATTATGTTTTGATTTAGTTCACAGACCAAATCATTTAGTAGCTCCTGAAAATATTTATGTGGCTTGATGCAATATATTCAAAGCCACTCACAGGTTTTCAGGATTTTTGGACCTGCAATTCTTTTATATAAGAAATAATCCAACTCAAATATTTATTGATTTAAATCCAAATGGCCAAAATAATTCCTCAAAAATGTTCCATATTTTTGGTTTGGACCAAAACCCTTGCCATAAATATTAAACATCATTGGGGAGCATTTTGGAAACATTGGATACATTTTCAGCGTTATTTTCCCTTCTTTTAAATAAAATTTTGAGGCTTTCAATTTTCCTCAATTCAAGTTTCTTGAATTTAAACATGATGCATGGATGCTTGTGCAAATATTTGCAAACAAATTCTAGGGCTGTGACATAATAAAAGCATTATTATTATTATATTTCCTTGTTCATGATAATTGTCTTTATTCATTCTATAATTGTGTTATCCGTAAATCATAATACATGTGTGAATAACAGCACCAACATGTCCATAGTAAGCCTCTAGTTGACTAGCTCGTTGATCGACAGATAGTCATGGTTTCCTGACTATGGACATTGGATGTCATTGATAACGAGATCACATCATTAGGAGAATGATGTGATGGACAAGACCCAATCCTAAACATAGCATAAAGATCGTATAGTTCGTTTGCTAGAGTTTTTCCAATGTCAAGTATCTTTTCCTTAGACCATGAGATCGTGTAACTCCTGGATACCGTAGGAGTGCTTTGGGTATACCAAACGTCACAATGTAACTGGGTGACCATAAAGGTAGACTACGGGTATCTCCGAAAGTATCTGTTGGGTTGACACGGATCAAGACTGGGATTTGTCACTCCGTATGACGGAGAGGTATCACTGGGCCCACTCGGTAATGCATCATCATAATGAGCTCAAAGTGACCAAGTGTCTGGTCACGGGATCATGCATTACGGTACGAGTAAAGTGACTTGCCGGTAACGAGATTGAACGAGGTATTGGGATACCGACGATCGAATCTCGGGCAAGTAACATACCGATTGACAAAGGGAATTGTATACGGGGTTGCTTGAATCCTCGACTTCGTGGTTCATCCGATGAGATCATCGTGGAGCATGTGGGAGCCAACATGGGTATCCAGATCCCGTTGTTGGTTATTGACCGGAGAGTCGTCTCGGTCATGTCTACATGTCTCCCGAACCCGTAGGGTCTACACACTTAAGGTTCGGTGACACTAGGGTTGTAGGGATATGTATATGCAGTAACCCGAATGTTGTTCGGAGTCCCGGATGAGATCCCGGACGGCATTCCTTAAAGGTTTCCTCAAGGAAGAATTGTATATGATGCAGCCGGAAGGTTTTGTCGATCCTAACAATGCTGACAAGGTGTGCAAGCTCCAACGCTCGATTTATGGGCTGGTGCAAGCATCTCGGAGTTGGAACATTCGCTTTGATGAGATGATCAAAGCGTTTGGGTTTACGCAAACTTATGGAGAAGCCTCTGTTTACAAGAAAGTGAGTGGGAGCTCTGTAGCATTTCTCATATTATATGTAGATGACATACTTTTGATGGGAAATGATATAGAACTCTTGGACAGCATCAAGGCCTACTTGAATAAGAGTTTTTCAATGAAGGACCTTGGAGAAGCTGCTTATATATTAGGCATCGAGATCTATAGAGATAGATCAAGACGCCTCATAGGTCTTTCACAAAGCACATACCTTGATAAGATATTGAAGAAGTTCAATATGGATCAATCTAAGAAGGGGTTCTTGCCTGTGTTACAAGGTATGAAATTGAGCTCAGCTCAATGTCCGACCACAGCAGAAGATATAGAAGAGATGAGTGTCATCCCCTATGCCTCAGCCATAGGTTCTATTATGTATGCCATGCTGTGTACCAGACCTGATGTAAACCTTGCCGTAAGTTTTGTAGGAAGGTACCAAAGTAATCCCAGCAAGGAACACTGGACAGCGGTCAAGAATATCCTGAAGTACCTGAAAAGGACTAAGGAAATGTTTCTCGTTTATGGAGGTGACGAAGAGCTCGTCATAAAGGGTCATGTCGACGCTAGCTTCAACACAGATCTGGATGACTCTAAGTCACAGACCGGATACGTGTATATTTTGAATGGTGGGGCAGTAAGCTGGTGTAGTTGCAAGCAGAGCGTCGTGGCAGGATCTACATGTGAAGCGGAGTACATGGCAGCCTCGGAGGCAGCACATGAAGCAATCTGGGTGAAGGACTTCATCACTGACCTAGGAGTCATACCCAATGCGTCGGGGCCGATCAAGCTCTTCTGTGACAACACTGGAGCTATTGCACTTGCAAAGGAGCCCAGGTTTCACAAGAAGACAAGGCACATCAAGCGTCGCTTCAACTCCATTCGTGAAAATGTTCAAGATGGAGACATAGATATTTGTAAAGTACATACGGACCTGAATGTAGCAGATCCGTTGACTAAACCTCTCCCTAGGGCAAAACATGATAAACACCAGAATTCCATGGGTGTTCGATTCATCACAATGTAACTAGATTATTGACTCTAGTGCAAGTGGGAGACTGTTGGAAATATGCCCTAGAGGCAATAATAAAAGCATTATTATTATATTTCCTTGTTCATGATAATTGTCTTTATTCATGCTATAATTGTGTTATCCGGAAATCGTAATACATGTGTGAATAACAGACACCAACATGTCCCTAGTAAGCCTCTAGTTGACTAGCTCGTTGATCGACAGATAGTCATGGTTTCCTGACTATGGACATTGGATGTCATTGATAACGAGATCACATCATTAGGAGAATGATGTGATGGACAAGACCCAATCCTAAACATAGCATAAAGATCGTATAGTTCGTTTGCTAGAGTTTTTCCAATGTCAAGTATCTTTTCCTTAGACCATGAGATCGTGTAACTCCCGGATACCGTAGGAGTGCTTTGGGTATACCAAACGTCACAACGTAACTGGGTGACCATAAAGGTAGACTACGGGTATCTCCGAAAGTATCTGTTGGGTTGACACGGATCAAGACTGGTATTTGTCACTCCGTATGACGGAGAGGTATCACTGGGCCCACTCGGTAATGCATCATCATAATGAGCTCAAAGTGACCAAGTGTCTGGTCACGGGATCATGCATTACGGTACGAGTAAAGTGACTTGCCGGTAACGAGATTGAACGAGGTATTGGGATACCGACGATCGAATCTCGGGCAAGTAACATACCGATTGACAAAGGGAATTGTATACGGGGTTGCTTGAATCCTCGACTTCGTGGTTCATCCGATGAGATCATCGTGGAGCATGTGGGAGCCAACATGGGTATCCAGATCCCGCAGTTGGTTATTGACCGGAGAGTCGTCTCGGTCATGTCTACATGTCTCCCGAACCCGTAGGGTCTACACACTTAAGGTTCGGTGACGCTAGGGTTGTAGGGATATGTATATGCAGTAACCCGAATGTTGTTCGGAGTCTCGGATGAGATCCCGGACGTCACGAGGAGTTCCGGAATGGTCCGGAGGTAAAGAATTATATATAGGAAGTGCTGTTTCGGCCATCGGGACAAGTTTCGGGGTCACCGGTATTGTACCGGGACCACCGGAAGGGTCCCGGGAGTCCACCGGGTGGGGCCACATGGGCTGTAGGGGGTGCGCCTTGGCCTACATGGGCCAAGGGCACCAGCCCCAATAGGCCCATGCGCCTAGGGTTTCAAAGGGGAAGAGTCCCACAAGGGGAAGGCACCCCCTAGGTGCCTTGGGGGAGAGGGAATCCTCCCTTGGCCGCTGCCCCCCTAGGAGATTGGATCTCCTAGGGCCGGCGCCCCCCCTAGGCCCCCTGTATATAGTGAGGGAAGGAGGGCCTCTTAAAACCACGCCTTTGGTTGCCTCCTTCTCCCTCTCCAACACCTCCTCCTCCTCCATAGTGCTTGGCGAAGCCCTGACGGAGTATTGCAGCTCCATCACCACCACGCCGTCGTGCTGCTGCTAGAGCCATCTTCCTCAACCTCTCCTTTCCCCTTGCTGGATCAAGAAGAAGGAGACATTACGCTGACCATACGTGTGTTGAACGCGGAGGTGCCGTCCATTCGGCGCTAGGATCTCCGGTGATTTGGATCACGTCGTGTACGACTACCTCATCTCCGTTCTTTGAACGCTTCCGCTCACGATCTACAAAGGTATGTAGATGCATCCGATCACACGTTGTTAGATGAACTCATATATGGATCTTGGTGAAACCATAGGAAATTTTTTGTTTTCTGCAACGTTCCCCAACAGTGGCATCATGAGCTAGGTCTATGCGTAGTTCTTCTTGCACGAGTAGAACACAATTTGTTGTGGGCGTAGATGTTGTCAACTTTCTTGCCGCTACTAGTCTTATCTTGCTTCAGCAGTATTGTGGGATGAAGCGGCCCGGACCAACCTTACACGTACGCTTACATGAGACCGGATCCACCGACTAACATGCACTAGTTGCATAAGGTGGCTGGCGGGTGACTGTCTCTCCTACTTTAGTTGGAGCGGATTCGATGAAAAGGGTCCTTATGAAGGGTAAATAGAAGTTGACAAATCACGTTGTGGCTTTCACGTAGGTAAGAAAACGTTCTTGCTAGAACCCTATTTCAGCCACGTAAAACTTGCAACAACAATTAGAGGACGTCTAACTTGTTTTTGCAGCAAGTGCTTTGTGATATGATATGGCCAAAGTTGTGATGAATGATGAATGACATATATGTGAAGTATGAGATGTTCATGCTATTGTAATAGGAATCACGACTTACATCTCGATGAGTATGACAACCGGCAGGAGCCATAGGAGTTGTCTTTATTTTGTATGACCTACGTGTCATTGAGAAACGCCATGTAAATTACTTTACTTTATAGCTAAACGCGTTAGCCATAGTAGTAGAAGTAATAGTTGGCGAGCAACTTCATGGAGACACGATGATGGAGATCATGGTGTCAAGCCGGTGACAAGATGATCATGGAGCCCCAAGATAGAGATCAAAGGAGCTATGTGATATTGGCCATATCATGTCACTATTATTATTTGATTGCATGTGATGTTTATCATGTTTAGCATCTTGTTTACTTAGAACGACGGTAGTAAATAAGATGATCCCTCATAATAATTTCAAGAAAGTGTTCCCCCTAACTGTGCACCGTTGCGACAGTTCGTTGTTTCGAAGCACCACGTGATGATCGGGTGTGATAGATTCTAACGTTCACATACAAGGGGTGTAAGACAGATTTACACATGCAAACACTTAGGTTGACTTGACGAGCCTAGCATGTGTATAGACATGGCCTCGGAACACAGAAGACCGAAAGGTCGAGCATGAGTCGTATAGAAGATACGATCAACATGAAGATGTTCACCGACGTTGACTAGTCCGTCTCACGTGATGATCGGACACGGCCTAGTTGACTCGGATCATGTTATACTTAGATGACTAGAAGAGGGATGTCTATCTAAGTGGGAGTTCATTGAATAATTTGATTAGATGAACTTAATTATCATGAACTTAGTCTAAAATCTTTACAATATGTCTTGTAGATCAAATGGGCAACGTTGTCCTCAACTTCAATGCGTTCCTAGAGAAAACCAAGCTGAAAGACGATGGCAGCAACTATACGGACTGGGTCCGAAACCTGAGGATCATCCTCATAGCTGCCAAGAAAGATTATGTCCTACAAGCACCGCTAGGTGATCCACCCGTCCCACAGAACCAAGACGTTATGAACGCTTGGCAGACACGTGCTGATGACTACTCCCTCGTTCAGTGCGGCATGCTTTACAGCTTAGAGCCGGGGCTCCAAAAGCATTTTGAGAGACATGGAGCATATGAGATGTTCGAAGAGCTGAAAATGGTTTTTCAAGATCATGCCAGGATCGAGAGATATGAAGTCTCCGACAAGTTCTTCAGCTGTAAGATGGAGGAAAATAGTTCTGTCAGTGAGCACATACTCACTATGTCTGGGTTACATAACCGCTTGACTCAGCTGGGAGTTAATCTCCCGGATGACGCGGTCATTGACAGAATCCTCCAGTCGCTTCCACCAAGCTACAAGAGCTTTGTGATGAACTTCAATATGCAGGGGATGGAAAAGACCATTCCTGAGGTATTTGCAATGCTGAAATCAGCAGAGGTAGAAGTCAAGAAGGAACATCAAGTGTTGATGGTAAATAAAACCACTAAGTTCAAGAAGGGCAAGGGTAAAAAGAACTTCAAGAAGGACGGCAAGGAAGTTGCCGCGCCTGGCAAGAAAGCTGCCAGGAAGAAGCCAAAGAATGGACCCAAGCCCGAGACTGAGTGCTTTTATTGCAAGGGAAGTGGTCACTGGAAGCGGAACTGCCCCAAATACTTAGCGGACAAGAAGGCCGGCAAAACGAAAGGTATATGTGATATACATGTAATTGATGTGTACCTTACCAGTACTCGTAGTAGCTCTTGGGTATTTGATACCGGTGCAGTTGCTCACATTTGTAACTCAAAGCAGGAGCTGCGGAATAAGCGGAGACTGGCGAAGGACGAGGTGACGATGCGCGTCGGGAATGGTTCCAATGTCGATGTGATCGCCGTCGGCACACTGCCTCTACATTTACCTACGGGATTAGTTTTAAACCTCAATAGTTGTTATTTAGTGCCAGCTTTGAGCATGAACATTGTATCAGGATCTCGTTTAATTCGAGATGGCTACTCATTTAAATCCGAGAATAATGGTTGTTCTATTTATATGAGAGATATGTTTTATGGTCATGCTCCTATGGTAAATGGTTTATTCTTAATGAATCTCGAGCGTAATACTACACATATTCATAGTGTGAGTACCAAAAGATGTAAGGTTGATAATGATAGTCCCACATACTTGTGGCACTGCCGCCTTGGTCACATAGGTGTCAAACACATGAAGAAGCTCCATGTAGATGGACTTTTAGAGTCTCTTGATTACGAATCATTTGACACGTGCGAACCATGCCTCATGGGAAAAATGACCAAGACTCCGTTCTCAGGAACAATGGAGCGAGCAACCAACTTATTGGAAATCATACATACTGATGTGTGCGGTCCAATGAGTGTTGAGGTTCGCGGTGGCTATCGTTATGTTCTCACCCTCACTGATATGGGTATGTCTACTTAATGAAACACAAGTCTGAAACCTTTGAAAAGTTCAAGGAATTTCAGAGTGAGATTGAGAATCAACGTGACAGGAAAATCAAGTTTCTACGATCAGATCGTGGAGGAGAATACTTGAGTCACGAATTTGGTACACACTTAAGAAAATGTGGAATAGTTTCACAACTCACGCCGCCTGAAACACCTCAGCGTAATGGTGTGTCCGAACGTCGTAATCGCACTCTATTAGATATGGTACGATCTATGATGTCTCTTACCGATTTACCGCTATCTTTTTGGGGCTATGCTTTAGAGACTGCCACATTCACTTTAAATAGGGCTCCGTCGAAATCCGTTGAGACGACACCGTTTGAATTATGGTTTTGGAAGAAACCTAAGTTGTCGTTTTTAAAAGTTTGGGGATGCGATGCTTATGTCAAGAAACTTCAACCTGAAAAGCTCGAACCCAAGTCGGAAAAATGCATCTTCATAGGATACCCTAAAGAAACTGTTGGGTATACCTTCTACCTCAGATCCGAAGGCAAGATCTTTGTTGCCAAGAATGGATCCTTTCTAGAGAAGGAGTTTCTCTCGAAAGAAGTAAGTGGGAGGAAAGTAGAACTTGATGAAGTATTACCTCTTGAACCGGAAAATGGCGCAACTCAAGAAAATGTTCCTGAGGTGCCTGTACCGAGTAGAGAGGAAGTTATTGATGATGATCAAGATACTTCTGATCAAGCTCCTACTGAAATTCGAAGGTCCACAAGGACACGTTCCGCACCAGAGTGGTACGGCAACCCTGTCTTGGAAATCATGTTATTAGACAACGGTGAACCTTCAAACTATGAAGAAGCGATGGCGGTCCCGGATTCCGACAAATGGCTAGAAGCCATGAAATCCGAGATAGGATCCATGTATGAAAACGAAGTATGGACTTTGACTGACTTGCCGTTGAACGGCGAGCCATAGAAAATAAATGGATCTTTAAGAAGAAGACAGACGCGGATGGTAATGTGACCATCTATAAAGCTCGGCTTGTCACTAAGGGTTATCGACAAGTTCAAGGGGTTGACTACGATGAGACTTTCTCACCGGTAGCGAAGCTAACGTCCGTCCGAATCATGTTAGCAATTGCCGCATTCTACGATTATGAGATATGGCAAATGGACGTCAAAACGGTATTCCTTAATGGTTTCCTTAAGGAAGAATTGTATATGATGCAGCCAGAAGGTTTTGTCGATCCTAAGAATGCTGACAAGGTGTGCAAGCTCCAACGCTCGATTTATGGGCTGGTGCAAGCATCTCGGAGTTGGAACATTCGCTTTGATGAGATGATCAAAGCGTTTGGGCTTACGCAGACTTATGAAGAAGCCTGCGTTTACAAAAAAGTGAGTGGGAGCTCTGTAGCATTTCTCATATTATATGTAGATGACATACTTTTGATGGGAAATGATATAGAACTCTTGGACAGCATCAAGGCCTACTTGAATAAGAGTTTTTCAATGAAGGACCTTGGAGAAGCTGCTTATATATTAGGCATCAAGATCTATAGAGATAGATCAAGCCGCCTCATAGGTCTTTCACAAAGCACATACCTTGATAAGATATTGAAGAAGTTCAATATGGATCAATCTAAGAAGGGGTTCTTGCCTGTGTTACAAGGTATGAAATTGAGCTCAGCTCAATGTCCGACCACAGCAGAAGATATAGAAGACATGAGTGTCATCCCCTATGCCTTAGCCATAGGTTCTATTATGTATGCCATGCTGTGTACCAGACCTGATGTAAACCTTGCCGTAAGTTTGGTAGGAAGGTACCAAAGTAATCCCGGCAAGGAACACTGGACAATGGTCAAGAATATCCTGAAGTACCTGAAAAGGACTAAGGAAATGTTTCTCGTTTATGGAGGTGACGAAGAGCTCGTCGTAAAGGGTCACGTCGACGCTAGCTTCGACACAGATCTGGATGACTCTAAGTCACAGACCGGATACGTGTATATTTTGAATGGTGGGGTAGTAAGCTGGTGTAGTTGCAAGAAGAGCGTCGTGGCGGGATCTACATGTGAAGCGGAGTACATGGCAGCCTCGGACGCAGCACATGAAGCAATCTGGGTGAAGGAGTTCATCACTGACCTAGGAGTCATACCCAATGCGTCGGGGCCGATCAAGCTCTTCTGTGACAACACTGGAGCTATTGCACTTGCAAAGGAGCCCGGGTTTCACAAGAAGACAAGGCACATCAAGTGTCGCTTCAACTCCATTCGTGAAAATGTTCAAGATGGAGACATAGATATTTGTAAAGTACATACGGACCTGAATGTAGCAGATCCGTTGACTAAACCTCTCCCTAGGGCAAAACATGATCAACACCAGAATTCCATGGGTGTTCGATTCATCACAATGTAACTAGATTATTGACTCTAGTGCAAGTGGGAGACTGTTGGAAATATGCCCTAGAGGCAATAATAAAAGCATTATTATTATATTTCCTTGTTCATGATAATTGTCTTTATTCATGCTATAATTGTGTTATCCGGAAATCGTAATACATGTGTGAATAACAGACACCAACATGTCCCTAGTAAGCCTGTAGTTGACTAGCTCGTTGATCGACAGATAGTCATGGTTTCCTGACTATGGACATTGGATGTCATTGATAACGAGATCACATCATTAGGAGAATGATGTGATGGACAAGACCCAATCCTAAACATAGCATAAAGATCGTATAGTTCGTTTGCTAGAGTTTTTCCAATGTCAAGTATCTTTTCCTTAGACCATGAGATCATGTAACTCCCGGATACCGTAGGAGTGCTTTGGGTATACCAAACGTCACAACGTAACTGGGTGACCATAAAGGTAGACTACGGGTATCTCCGAAAGTATCTGTTGGGTTGACACGGATCAAGACTGGGATTTGTCACTCCGTATGACGGAGAGGTATCACTGGGCCCACTCGGTAATGCATCATCATAATGAGCTCAAAGTGACCAAGTGTCTGGTCACGGGATCATGCATTACGGTACGAGTAAAGTGACTTGCCGGTAACGAGATTGAACGAGGTATTGGGATACCGACGATCGAATCTCGGGCAAGTAACATACCGATTGACAAAGGGAATTGTATACGGGGTTGCTTGAATCCTCGACTTCGTGGTTCATCCGATGAGATCATCGTGGAGCATGTGGGAGCCAACATGGGTATCCAGATCCCGCTATTGGTTATTGACCGGAGAGTCGTCTCGGTCATGTCTACATGTCTCCCGAACCCGTAGGGTCTACACACTTAAGGTTCGGCTACGCTAGGGTTGTAGGGATATGTATATGCAGTAACCCAAATGTTGTTCGGAGTCCCGGATGAGATCCCGGACGTCACGAGGAGTTCCGGAATGGTCCGGAGGTAAAGAATTATATATAGGAAGTGTTGTTTCGGCCATTGGGACAAGTTTCTGGGTCACCGGTATTGTACCGGGACCACCGAAAGGGTCCCGGGGGTCCACCGGGTGGGACCACCTGCCCCGGGGGGCCACATGGGCTGTAGGGGGTGCGCCTTGGCCTACATGGGCCAAGGGCACCAGCCCCAATAGGCCCATGCACCTAGGGTTTCAAAGGGGAAGAGTTCCACAAGGGGAAGGCACCCCCTAGGTGCCTTGGGGGGGGGGAATCCTCCCTTGGCTGCCGCCCCCCTAGGAGATTGGATCTCCTAGGGCCGGCGCCCCCCTAGGCCCCCTATATATAGTGAGGGAAGGAGGGCCTCTTAAAACCACAACTTTGGTTGCCTCCTTCTCCCTCTCCAACACCTCCTCCTCCTCCATAGTGCTTGGCGAAGCCCTGACGGAGTATTGCAGCTCCATCACCACCACGCCGTCGTGCTACTGCTGGAGCCATCTTCCTCAACCTCTCCTTTCCCCTTGTTGGATCAAGAAGAAGGAGACGTTACGCTGATCGTACGTGTGTTGAACGCGGAGGTGCCATCCGTTCGGCGCTAGGATCTCCGGTGATTTGAATCACGTCGTGTACGACTACCTCATCTCCGTTCTTTGAACGCTTCCGCTCGCGATCTACAAAGGTATGTAGATGCATCCGATCACTCGTTGCTAGATGAACTCATAGATGGATCTTGGTGAAACCGTAGGAATTTTTTTTTCTGCAACGTTCCCCAACAGAGTCCTCTTTGGCACATGTCGGGATACATACTTGATCCTTCTTCCTTCTGGGGTGGTAAGCAAAATTGACTTACATGCACAATCGATGTTCCCTCCACACTTCGACAGCCAATCCATACCCAGAATTACATCCAATCCTTGTGATTCCAAAATGATCAAATCCGAGGGAAACACATGCCTACCTATACTCAATGGCACTTGAAAACACCCTCGGCTGGCCATATACTCCGCTCCTGGTGAGCTTACTAACATAGGTGTTCTAAGAACCTTGGTGGGAAGGTTATACTTATCCACAAATCCCCGTGAGATGTATGAATGCGATGCACCAGTATCAAAAAGAACGATTGCAATAAAAGTCTTAACCAAAAACTTACCGATTACTGCATCCGGTTGCTCTTCAACCTCCTCCAAGTTAACGTGGTTCACCTGTCCCCTATTGAAAGGGTTCGGCTTCTTCCCAGAGCTTCCATTGCCATTTCCATTCTGGGATTTAGGACATTCATTGGTATAATGTCCGGTCCTCTGGCACTTAAAGCAAGTGACTTGGCTCAGGTCTCTCTTGGCTGGGGTTGATGGGTTGGTACGGTTCTGGCTGTTGCTTCCTCCATTCTCATTACCATTCTTGGGGCCATTATGGTTGTGTGAGCTACCTCCTCCATGGGTATGCTGAAAATGTCCTCCTGGTTTAGGTGTAAAACATGGCTTCTGCTATGCTCCTGAATTGTACTTCCCTTGTCCATACTTCCTCTTACGATTCTCAATATGCTGCTGCTTCCCTTCAATCATAAGAGCGCGATCTACCAACTCCTGGTAGTTGTTGAAGCTTGCTACCATCAACTGCATGCTCAACTCATCATTCAGTCCTTCCAGAAACTTCTCATGCTTAGCTGCATCCGTAGCAACGTCATCTGGGGCATAACATGCTAGCTTACTAAAGTCATCCACATACTTGCCAACTGTCCGTCCTCCTTGGCACAAGTTGCGAAACTCACGCTTCTTCATGGCCATAGCTCATGCTGAAACATGGGCAGTATGGAAAGCCTGCTGAAACTGGTCCCATGTGACAGTGTCGATAGGGTAAGTGGCTGTGAAATTCTCCCACCAGGATGCTGCGGGTCCATCAAGCTAATGCGTGGCAAATTTCACCTTTTCCTCATCTGTGCATCCTGCCGTGGTCAACTCCCTTGCTGGCTTGTGGAGCCAATCATCTGCTACTATAGGCTCGGTGCTACTAGAGAACATCGGCGGATTCAGCCTAAGAAAAACGGGTTAAGTGATCAGCAGGTGGTGGTGGTGGTGGGTTGTTGTTGTTGTTCCCCTGATTCTGATTCTGGACTAGCAACTGCATCAACGTATTCTGCTGCTGGATCAATTGAGTGAGCTCCGGTGGAAAGGTGAATCCGGGGTCACGTCTCGGAGGCATCTGATGGGTTTAGAAAAGATGAGATTTAAGAATAGAGAGGGGTCTAGAGAGAAAACACTACCCATATGCACATGAGGCAAATGCAAACAATTCACTTCATTCAATCAAACAAGGGCATACAATCGGTCTAACTATCGCAAAATTACTCGGACTACTCTATTTACATGGGGGGAAATACTACTACTAATGGGGTGGTCTACTAGAAATATTCATCGGTTGCAGACTGCATGATATCTGCTCCAGCTTCATCAACATAGTCATCATCGCTATCGTCTGGGTTCGAGTTGGTGTCGTCGGTGATGATGTAGTCTTCCGGGTGAATCTCCTTGGGTTCTTCGTCTCCTTCTACTGGTGTAGGGTCTCCCATGAATATTCCGATCTTCTTGATCAGGTCGTCATTCTTCTCCACCAATACTTCGATTTCCTCCATATAATCTTCACGGGTAGCCTTGAGTTCTTCTTCCAGTTCCATGATTCTTGTCCTCGCCTTCTTCAGATCTATCATGTCTACGCACATCTGGTTCTCATGACATCCAATGTGCTGGTTTAACTCCTGGATAAAAGCTGCTATTGATCTATCCTTCTTGGTGTTGATCATCTCCCAGTGCTCATCTCGGCGCCCACAAATCTAGTAGATAGTATCCTTGAGATCATTGCGGTAAACTTCTCCAATACGTACCATGGCGATGTGAGCTGCCATGCTCTTTCCTAAACTCCAGGTTGGTGCATCAAAGGAAAACTCGATGGGCTCAGTGACTGGCATGAACATTCTTCCTGGAACTTGAACTTGAATCATCCAGCGCTCCTCTTCAGGTAAAGTGGCGTTGTAGGTTCCGGTGAAGCTTGGCACTCCGATGTTCAAATATCTAGTGACTTCCTTCAAGTGGCGTCCAAAGGGTGTATCTTCATCCGGTTGCATAAACTTGTTCATTGCATCTGCCATCCTAAAAGAGTAGAAAAGATGAGGAGTCAGAAATGAGAAGAGTGAGTAGTGATCTAGGGCTTTAGCTTAGTGGTCGTGTCCTACAGTCAGCGTGTGCTCTGATACCATCTTGTAGAGACTAGACCTCAAACGGTCTGATCTCTATGCTTTAGTGTCATCCCTGGATCAGTAATGCTGACACGCACAATACTTGAAGGATTTATAACAGAGTAGCAATCACACACTTAGTACATCGAATGTCTCAAAAGAGAACTTATTACAATAAATATGGCTTAAGGCCATCTAATAACGATAACAACAGAAGGCTTGGAAGATAAGTGAGTGCATCAACTCCAACGGCATCACTGAGTATAGAACCACGACCTAAAAGCACCTTACTCGTCGTCTGAAAAGTCTGCAACATGAACGTTGCAGCCCAAAACAGGCCAACACATGGAATATGCTGGCAAAATAACACATAGAGAGTATTGAAAGAATAAGGCTATACTACATGCATATTTGGCTGGTGGAAAGCTGTATGGTTATAGTTTTGCGTAAAGACAATTTTTCCCTACTACAAAGGAATAAACTTTATTTAACTATCATGGTAGTTATTAAACATTGAGAGTGTAGACACCCTCTCAATCCCAATTAGGCATCAACTTTAAAAGCCAACAATATTAATTAAAGTAACATGATGAGATTCACATGATAATCCAAGTACTAGATACTCAAGATTGTCCATAACCGGGGACACGGCTAACCATGATTAGTTTATACACTCTACAGAGGTTTGTGCACTTTTCCCCACAAGACTCGATTTCCTCCATTGGGATTCTCACACTACATGGTGTTTGAGAAATAGATGACCGAGACATAGTCTTTCAGAAGCGCTAACACCTTACGAACGGGTAGACTGTTACACCTACTTTCCCCTACATCTGCTAGTCTACCACTGTAAGAGTTCGCACGACTTAATCAACTATGCTAGAGCCCATAGTAGCTTGTGGCTGTACACGGAAGTTTCTACTATGAATAATCTCATGATCCCTTTGAGCCTGGGTGGTAGTCCATAAAGAAAAACCGGCAATCGCTGGAATACCCAGGTGCCTCAATCCACCCAGATGTGTGTTTAAGTTGCCACCTTAAATAAACTATTAATTTAATAATCTCACATCTGTCATAGATACACTCACCCAATCCAGGTCTACTAGCATAGCATGGCAATATAAGCAAACATA
Source organism: Triticum monococcum (assembly GCA_034509565.1). Lineage (NCBI taxonomy): Eukaryota > Viridiplantae > Streptophyta > Magnoliopsida > Poales > Poaceae > Triticum > Triticum monococcum. Next base: position 55,869,703 of record CM067843.1, on the reverse strand, counting down.
GAAGTAACTCCCAAGGGTTTGATAATAAAACAGGTAATAGGTACTACCTCATCTACTTCCCAAAACCCACAAATTAATTAGATCCTAATCATGGAATATTTGAGAATTGATCTAATGCAATAAAACTGGGTAGTAGGAGGTATGATCAAAGTGTTACTTGCCTTGCTGATGATCCGCGAAACCTAGCGATTCGAAGTAGCAAGTGGCGCACTCCGGGTACTCTATCGCAACAAACAAGCATACAATAACTACTCAACTAATGCACAGGTAAAACTCAATTAAGAGATCTAAATAGAAAGTTCAACTTAAGAACTCCGGTTTGCAAAAAGAATCAAAACAAACGAAGCAACGAAAGTTAAACGGCAAAAGAAACAGGCTTCGTTTACTAATCTAGTTCTAGGTCAAATTTTACTAAAGCAAAAACTTGTTTGAGTTGGTTAAACAGAAAAAGGGTTTCGGGACGAAAATCCATGCGCTTGAATCGCCGGATTCCGATAAACGAGAGAAAATTTATACTAGAACGAAACTTGGATCTGAAATCGCGATAAAAAATAATCACGGAAAAATCCAAGAAAAAGAAAAACGACGAACAGATTAACGAACGAACGTTCGTTTTCTAGAACCAAACGATGAACGCATTCGTTAAAACGAACAAATGAGCGAACGCTCGCTAAATAAACTAAACCGGAAACAAACCGATCTAAATAAAAAATGGATCTAAAAACCGTTGAAAAACCGAACGGTTTACCGGGGAAAACCGGCGGCGGCGGGGGGTCCACCTCGGCGGTGGCGGACGGCGGCTCCGGCGGTGTCGGGCGGCTCCGGCGGACGGCGGCTCCGGCGGTGTCGGGCGGCGGCGGCGGCGCCAGCAGTGCGGGGCGTGGGGCGGCGCGGGCGGTGGTGCGGCGGCGCGGGCGGCGGGGTCGGCGGCTGCGTCGGCGTGTGGCGACTAGCTAGGGTTAGGGTTGCGGCACGAGCGGCTTGGGGTCGGCGTTATATAAAGGCCGGCCCGAAGAGTCCGGGCCGAAACCAGCTCTAAGTCGGTTGCACGTGTTTTTTAAAATAATTACGCGCAGAAAAACAAATAAAAGAAATATTATACATACTCCAAAATTCGGAAATAAATTTTCCCCGACTTCTAAAATAAAGCCGAACAGGATGAACATTTATTTGGGGCCTGAATACAAATAAAGCCAAACAGGATGAAATCCCCAACTCTCTCCGAGGGTCCTTAAGTTGCGTAGAATTTCTAGGATCAAACCAAAAGCAAATAAAATATGATATGCAGTGATGATCTAATGTATAACATTCCAAATTGAAAATTTGGGATGTTACACTTCTTCGCAATGTTGGCCAGAAGCCATCGTTCTCCTTCTCGTCCTTGTCCGTGGTAGCGCACTATGCTTGGATCTCTACCCAACTCTCATCAGCATCACGGTTGAAGGAAATTTGCCCTAGAGGCAATAATAAAGTTATTATTTATTTCCTTATTTCATGATAAATGTTTATTATTCATGCTAGAATTGTATTAACCGGAAACATAATACATGTGTGAATACATAGACAAAGAGAGTGTCACTAGTATGCCTCTACTTGACTAGCTCGTTGGTCAAAGACAATTATGTTTCCTAACCATAGACATGAGTTGTCATTTGATAAACGGGATCACATCATTAGGAGAATGATGTGATTGACTTGACCCATTCCGTTAGCTTAGCATTTGATCGTTTTAGTTTACTGCTATTGATTTCTTCATGACTTATACATGTTCCTATGACTATGAGATTATGCAACTCCCGATTACCGGAGGAACACTTTGTGTGCTACCAAATGTCACAATGTAACTGGGTCCTTATAAAGGTTCTCTAAAGGTGTCTCCGATGGTACTTGTTGAGTTGGCATAGATCGAGATTAGGATTTGTCACTCCGATTATCGGAGAGGTATCTCTGGGCCCTCTTGGTAATGCACATCACTATAAGCCTTGCAAGTAATGCAACTAATGAGTTAGTTGCAGGATGATGCATTACAGAACGAGTAAAGAGACTTGCCGGTAACGAGATTGAGCTAGGTATTGAGATAGCGACGATCGAATCTCGGGCAAGTAACATACCGATGACAAAGGGAACAACGTATGTTGTTATGCGGTTTGATCGATAAAGATCTTTGTAGTATATGTAGGAGCCAATATGAGCATCCAGGTTCCGCTATTGGTTATTGACCGGAGACGTGTCTCGGTCATGTCAACATAGTTCTCAAACCCGTAGGGTCCGCAGGCTTAACGTTCGGTGACGATCGGTATTATGAGTTTATGTGATTTGATGTACCGAAGGTAGTTCGGAGTCCCGGATGTGATCACGGACATGACGCGGAGTCTCAAAATGGTCGAGACATAAAGATTGATATATTGGATGAGTATATTCGGATACCGGAAGTGTTCTGGGTGATTTCGAAGAAAACTGGTGTGCCGGAGGGTTACTGGAACCCCCCGGGAAAAGTAATGGGCCACATGGGCCTTAGTAGAGAGAGAGAGAGAAAGAGAGAGAGAGAGAGAGAGAGAGAGAGAGAGAGAGGGCCGGCCAAGGCAGGCCGCGCGCCCCCTCCCCCTCTGGTCCGAATTGGACTAGGGAAGGGGGCGGCGGCCCCCTTTCCTTCTCACTCTCCTCCTTCCTTTCCCCCTCCTAGTAGGAGTAGGAAAGTGGAGTCCTACTCCTACTAGGAGGAGGAATCCTCCTCCTAGCGCGCCCTACAAGGGCCGGCCGGCCTCCCCCCATTTCTCCTTTATATACGGGGCCAGGGGGCACCCTAGGACACACAAGTTGATTGTTCCAAACCGTGTGCGGTGCCCCTCTCCACCATAATCCACCTCGATCATATCGTAGCGGTGCTTAAGCGAAGCCCTGCATCGGTAGCAACATCATCACCATCATCACGCCGTCGTGCTGACGGAACTCTCCCGTGAAGCTCTGCTAGATCAGAGTTCATGGGACGTCATCGAGCTGAACGTGTGATGAACTCGGAGGTGTCGTGCGTTCGGTACATGGATCGGTCGGATCGTGAAGACGTACGACTACATCAACCGCGTTCTCATAACGCTTCCGCTTACGGTCTACGACGGTGCGTGGACGATACTCTCGCCTCTCGTTGTTATGCATCACATTGATCTTGTGTGTGCATAGGAAAATTTTGAAATTACTATGTTCCCCGAGAGTGGCATCAGAGCCAGGTTTATGTGTAGATGTTATATGCACGAGTAGAACACAAGTGAGTTGTGTGCGATACAAGTCATACTGCTTACCAACATGTCATAATTTGGTTCGGCGGTATTGTTGGATGAAGCGGCCCAGACTGACATTACGCGTACGCTTACACGAGACTGATTCTACCTACGTGCTTTGCACACAGGTGGCTGGCGGGTGTCAGTTTCTCCAACTTTAGTTGAACCGAGTGGGACTACGCCCGGTCCTTGTTGACGGTTAAAACATCACTAACCTGACGAAATATCATTGTGGTTTTGATGCGTAGGTAATAACGGTTCTTGCTCAGCCCGTAGCAGCCACGTAAAACTTGCCATAGGAAAGTAGAGGACGTCTAACTTGTTTTTGCAAGGCATGTTGTGATATGATATGGTCAAGGCATGATGCTATATTTTATTGTATGAGATGATCATGTTTTGTAACGGAGTTATTAGCAACTGGCAGGAGCCATATGGTTGTCGCTTTATTGTATGCAATGCAATCGCCCTGTAATTGCTTTACTTTATCACTAAACGGTAGCGATAGTCGTAGAACCAATATTTGGCGAGACGACAATGATGCTACGATGCAGATCAAGGTGTCGCGCCGGTGACGATGGTGATCATGACGGTGCTTTCGAGATGTAGATCAAAGGCACAAGATGATGATGGCCATATCATATCACTTATATTGATTGCATGTGATGTTTATCCTTTATGCATCTTATTCTGCTTGATTGACGGTAGCATTATAAGCTGATCTCTCACTAAATTTCAAGGTACAAGTGTTCTCCCTAAGTATGCACCGTTGCCAAAGTTCATCGCGCCGAGACACCACGTGATGATCGGGTGTGATAAGCTCGACGTTCACATACAACGGGTGCAAGCCAGTTTTGCACACGCAGAAATACTCGGGTTAAACTTGGCGACCCTAGCATATGCAGATATGGCCTCGGAACACTGAGACCGAAAGGTCGAGCGTGAATCATATAGTAGATATGATCAACATAGTGATGTTCACCATTGCAAACTACTCCATTTCACGTGATGATCGGTCATGGTTTAGTTGATTTGGATCACATGATCACTTAGATGATTAGAGGGATGTCTATCTAAGTGGGAGTTCTTAAATATGATTAATTGAACTTTAATTTATCATGAACTCAGTACCTGATAGTATTTTGCTTGTCTATGTTGTTGTAGATAGATGGCCCGTGTTGTTGTTCCGTTGAATTTTAATGCGTTCCTTGAGAAAGCAAAGTTGAAAGATGATGGTAGCAATTACACGGACTCGGATCGTAACTTGAGGATTATCCTTATTGCTGCATAGAAGAATCACATTCTAGAAGCACCGCTAGGTGCCAAACCTGCTACAGGAGATGAACTATGAACGTCTGGCAAAGCAAAGGTGATGACTACTCGATAGTTCAGTGTGCCATGCTTTACGGCTTAGAACCGGGACTTCAGCGACGTTTTGAACGTCATGGAGCATATGAGATGTTCCAGATGTTGAAGTTAATATTTCAAGGAAATGCCCAGATTGAGAGATATGAGGACTCCAATAAGTTCTATAGCTGCAAGATGGAGGAGAATAGTTCTGTTAGTGAACATATACTCAAAATGTCTGGGTATAACAATCACTTGATTCAACTGGGAGTTAATCTTCCGGATGATAGTGTCATTGACAGAATTCTTCAATCACTGCCACCAAGCTACAACAGCTTTGTGATGAACTATAACATGCAAGGGATGTATAAGACAATTCCCGAGCTCTTCGCAATGCTAAAGGCTGTGGAGGTAGAAATCAAGAAGGAGCATCAAGTGCTGATGGTCAACAAGACCACCAGTTTCAAGAAAAAGGGTAAAGGGAAGAATAAAAGGGAACTTCAAGAAGAAAGGCAAACAAGTTGCTGCTTAAGAGAAGAAACCCAAGTCTGGAACTAAGCCTGAGACCGAGTGATTCTACTGACAAAAGGGACTGGTCATTGGAAGCAGAACTGCCCCAAGTATTTGGCGGATAAGAAGGATGGCAAGGTGAACAAAGGTATATGTGATATATATACATGTTATTGATGTGTACCTTACTAAAGCTTGCAGTAGCACCTGGGTATTTGATACTGGTTCTATTTCTAATAGTTGCATCTCGAAACAGGGACTATGGATTAAGCGAAGATTGGCTAAGGACGAGGTGATGATGCACGTGGGAAATGGTTCCAAAGTCGATGTGATCGCCGTCGGCACGCTACCTCTACATCTACCTTCGGGATTAGTTTTTGACCTGAATAATTGTTATTTGGTGCCAGCATTGAGCATGAACATTATATCTGGATCTTGTTTGATGCGAGATGGTTATTCATTTAAATCAGAGAATAATGGGTGTCCTATTTATATGAGTAATATCTTTTATGGTCATGCACCCTTGAAGTGTGGTCTATTTTTAATTAATCTCGATAGTAGTGATACATATTCATAATGTTGAAGCCAAAAGATGCAGAGTTAATAATGATAGTGCAACTTATTTGTGGCACTGCCGTTTAGGTCATATTGGTGTAAAGCGCATGAAGAAACTCCATTCTGATGGACTTTTGGAATCACTTGATTATGAATCACTTGGTACTTGCGAACCATGCCGCATGGGCAAGATGACTAAAACACCGTTCTCCGGAACTATGGAGTGAGCAACATATTTGTTGGAAATCATACATACTGATGTATGTGGTCCGATGAATGTTGAGGCTCGCGGCGGATATCATTATTTTCTCACCTTTACAGATGATTTGAGCACATATGGGTATATCTACTTGATGAAACATAAGTCTGAAACATTTGAAAAGTTCAAAGAATTTCAGAGTGAAGTGGAAAATCATCGTAACAAGAAAATAAAATTTCTACGATCTGATTGTGGAGGAGAATATTGAGTTACGAGTTTGGTCTTTGTCGGTGTCAAAACCGGCGGATCTCGGGTAGGGGGTCCCGAACTGTGCGTCAAGGCCGGATGGTAACAAGAGACGAGCGACACGATGTTTTTACCCAGGTTCGGGCCCTCTCGATGGAGGTAATACCCTACTCCTGCTTGATTAATATTGATGATATGGGTAGTACAAGAGTAGATCTACCACGAGATCAAGGAGGCTAAACCCTAGAAGCTAGCCTATGGTATGATTGTTGTATATGGAGTTGATGTCGTACGGACTACAACCCTCCGGTTTATATAGACAACGGATAGGGTTAGGGTTACACAGAGTCGGTCACAATGGTAGGAGATCTTGAATATCCGCATCGCCAAGCTTGCCTTCCGTGCCAAGGAAAGTCCCATCCGGACACGGGACGAAGTCTTCAATCTTGTATCTTCATAGTCCAGGAATCCGGTTGAAGGTATAGTCCGGCTACCCGAACACCCCCTAATCCAGGACTCCCTCAGTAGCCCCCAAACCAGGCTTCAATGACGACGAGTCCGGCGCGCAGATTGTTCGGCATTGCAAGGCGGGTTCTTCTCCAAATCCTGTGTACCTGTAGGAATAATGTCTGATTTTTGTAATGTAGTGCTCCTCGGCTTCCACGCCCAATAATGGCCGTCTTGCACGTGTCAAATGAATGCGAAAAGCTGGGGCGTTTCTACATCCACACCCCTAGCCGTATAAACGAGCCGCCTATTTAACGGGATGGGGATTTAGGTCCAAACCATATCTTCTCCTCTCCGCGAGTTATCATCAGAGCGCTTCCAGCAAAGGTCCATTCCAACATGACCAACCGTCACAGCTCCTCCCCTCGCCCCTCCGGTCCCAACCCCGGGGACTGGGAGAGTTGCACCATCCCGCATAGCAAGTTAGTGTCGCTTCAGGCCAAGGGATTTCTCCCTCAGGCATACATGGTCCCGGTCCGAGCCGGTCTCACCACCTACAATGGCGGAAAACAAGCGGAGAGCACCCCCAATCCTTCTAAAGGAGAGCGGGTGTGCCTCGTCCCCTATCTAATAAGGGGACTGGGATTTCTAATTCATCCATTTCTCCGCGGGCTTCTCGAGTTCTACGGCCTCCAGCTGCACAATCTCACGCCCGCCTCCGTATTACATATTGCGGGTTTCGTCGCCCTTTGCGAGCTATTTTTAGGCGTTGAGGCTCATTTCGCGCTGTGGAAGAGGTTATTCTGCCTTGTGCCCCGTTCTCAAGAGGGGTCTATATACCAAGTGGGCGGAGCCGAAGTATGGCGCATCGCCGGGACCGGATACCTATCCGGAACCCCAAAGAAGGCGTCCGAGGACTGGCCTTCGGAATGGTTTTACATAGATGAAGTCCGCTACCGGACCCTATCCGGGTCGGTCTCCCTGAGTTCAACAGTGCTCCATTGAAGAAATGCTTGAGCTGGCGTCTGCGGAGCTCTCAGAGAGAAAGCGACAGAGACGTCCTTTACCTGATGAGCCGGATAAGACTGTTGGCTCATTCCGGACTAACGTCCGAGACAAGTAGACCAACTCCTGCCTACATCTACTACTATTACTCCACACATCGACCTCTATCCAGCAAACATCTAGAGTATTACGTTCATAAGAACAGAGTAACGCCTTAAGCAAGATGACATGATGTAGAGGGATAAACTTATGCAATATGATGTAAATCCTATCTTTTTATCCTCGATGTCAACAATACAATACATGTCGTTTCCCTTTCTATCACTGGGATCGAGCACCGCAAGATTGAACCTAAAGCTATGCACTTCTCCCATTGCAAGAAAGATCAATCTAGTAGGCCAAACTAAACTGATAATTCAAAGAGACTTGCAAAGATAAACCAATCATACATAAAAGAATTTAGAGAAGATTCAAATATTTTTCATAGATAAACTTGAACATAAACCCACAATTCATCGGATCTCGACAAACACACCGCAAAACAAGATTACATTGAATAGATCTCCAAGAGAATCGAGGATAACTTTGTATTGAGATCCAAAGAGAGAGAAGAAGACATCTAGCTAATAACTATGGACCCGAAGGTATGAGGTAAACTACTCACACATCACCGGAGAGGCCATGGAGTTGATGTAGAGGCCCTCCGTGATCAATCCCCCCTCCGGCGGAGCGCCGGAAAAGGCCCCAAGATGGGATCTCTCGGGTGTAGAAGGTTGCGGTGGTGGAATTAGGTTTTCGTGGTGTTCCTGGATGTTTGCGGGGTACGTGGACTTATATAGGTGGAAGAAGTAGGTCTGTGGAGCAACGAGGGGCCCACAAGGGTCGAGGGCGCACCCAGGGGGGTAGGCGCGCCCCCTGCCTCGTGGCCTCCTCGATTGTTTCTTGACGCCCACTCCAAGTCTCCTGGAACACGTTTGTTAAGAACATCACGTTCCCGAAGGTTTCATTCCATTTGGACTTCGTTTGATATTCCTTTTCTGTGAAACACCGAAATAGGCAAAAAATAGCAATTTGGGCTAGGCCTCCGGTTAATAGGTTAGTCCCAAAAATACATAAAAGAATTCAGAGAAAATTCAAATATTGTTCATTAATAAACTTGATCATAAACCCACAATTCATCGGATCTCGACAAACACACCGCAAAAGAAGATCGAGGAGAACTTTGTATTGAAATCCAAAGAGACAGAAGAAGCCATCTAGCTACTAGCTATGGACCCGAAGGTCTGAAGTAAACAACTCACACATCATCGGAGGGGCCATGGAGTTGCTGTAGAGGCCCTCCGTGATCAATGCCCCCTCCGGCGGTGCTCCGGAAAAGGCCCCAAGATTGGATCTCTTGGGTACAGAAGGTTGCGGCGGTGGAATTAGGTTTTCATGGTGCTCCTGGATGTTTGCGGGGTACGTGGATATATATAGGAGGAAGAAGTAGGTCGGTGGAGCAATGAGGGGCCCACGAGGGTGGAGGGTGCGCCCAGGGGGGTGGGAGCGCCCCCCTGCCTTGTGGCCTCCTCGATTGATTCTTGACGTCCACTCCAAGTATCCTGGATCACGTTTGTTCCAAAAATAACGCTCCCGAATGTTTCATTCCGTTTGGACTCCGTTTGATATTCCTTTTCGGCGAAACTCTAAACTAGGCAAAAACAACAATTTGGGTTGGGCCTCCGGTTAGTAGGTTAGTCCCAAAAATAATATAAAAGTGTAAAAATAACCCCATTAACATCCAAAATAGATAATATAATAGCATGGAGCAATCAAAAATTATAGATACGTTGAGACATATCAGCATCCCCACGCTTAATTCCTGCTCGTCCTCGAGTAGGTAAATGATAAAAATAGAATTTTTGATGTGGAATGCTTCCTAACATATTTCTCAATGTAATTTTTCTTTAATGTAGCATGAATGTTCATATCCGAAAGATTCAAGATAAAAGTTTAATATTGACATAGAAATAATAATCTTCAAGCATACTAACTAAGCAATCATGTCTTCTCAAAATAACATGGCCAAAGAAAGTTATCCCTACAAAATCATATAGTCTGGCTATGCTCTGTCTTCATCACACAAAATATTAAATCATGCACAACCCCGATGACAAGCCAAGCAATTGTTTCATACTTTTGATGTTCTCAAACTTTTTCAATCTTCACGCAATATATGAGTGTGAGCCATGGATATAGCACCATGGTGGAATAGAATGGTGGTTGTGGAGAAGACAAAAAAGGAGAAGATAGTCTCACATCAACTAGGTGTATCAACGGGCTGTGGAGATGCCCATTAATACATATCAATGTGAGTGAGTAGGGATTGCCATGCAACGAATGCACTAGAGCTATAAGTGTATGAAAGCTCAACAAAAGAAACTAAGTGGGTGTGCATCCAACTTGCTTGCTCACGAAGACCTAGGGCAATTTGAGGAAGCCCATCATTGGAATATACAAGCCAAGTTCTATAATTTAAAATTCCCACTAGTTTATGAAAGTTACAACATAAGAGACTCTCTATCATGAAGATCATGGTGCTACTTTGAAGCACAAGTGTGGAAAAGGATAGTAACATTATCCCTTCTCTCTTTTTCTCTCATTTTTTTATTTGGGCCTTCTTTTTTGGCCTCTTTTTTTCTTTTCTTTTTATTTTTCATCCGGAGTCTCATCCCGAGTTGTGGGGGAATCATAGTCTCCATCATCCTTTCCTCACTGGGACAATGCTCTAATAATGATGATCATCACACTTCTTTTTACTTACAACTCAAGAATTACAACTCAATACTTAGAACAAAATATGACTCTATGTGAATGCCTCCGGCGGTGTACCGGGATATGCAATGAATCAAGAGGGACATGTATGAAAAAATTATGAACGGTGGCTTTGCCACAAATACAATGTCAACTACATGATCATGCAAAGCAATATGACAATGATGAAGCATGTCATAGCAAACGGAACGGTGGAAAGTTGCATGGCAATATATCTCGGAATGGCTATGGAAATGCCATAATAGGTAGGTATGGTGGCTGTTTTGAGGAAGGTATATGGTGGGTTTATGGTACCGGCGAAAGTTGCGCGGTACTAGAGAGGCTAGCAATGGTGGAAGGGTAAGGGTGTGATACGTCTCCAACGTATCTATAATTTTTTATTGTTCCATGCTATATTATATTCTGTTTTGCATGTTTAATGTGCATTATTATACACTTTTATATTATTTTTGGGACTAACCTATTAACCGGAGGCCCAGCCCAAATTGCTATTTTTTTGCCTATTTCAGTGTTTTGCAGAAAAGGAATATCAAACGAACTCCAAACGGAATGAAACCTTCAGGAACGTGATTTTCTCAACAAACGTGATCCAGGAGACTTGGAGTGGGCATCAAGAAACAATCGAGGAGGCCACGAGGCAGGGGGCATGCCTACCCCCCTATGCGCACCCTCCACCCTCGTGGGCCCCTCGTTGCTCCACCGACCTACTTCTTCCTCCTATATAAGCCCACGTACCCCGCAAACATCCAGGAGCACCACGAAAACCTAATTCCACCGCCGCAACCTTCTGTACCCGAGAGATCCCATCTTGGGGCCTTTTTTGGCGCTCCGCCAGAGGGGGCATTGATCACGGAGGGCCTCTACATCAACTCCATGGCCTCTCCGGTGATGTGTGAGTAGTTTACCTCAGACCTTCGGGTCCATAGTTATTAGCCAGATGGCTTCTTCTCTCTCTTTGGATCTCAATACAAAGGTCTCCTCGATCTTCTTGGAGATCTATTCAATGCAATCTTCTTTTGCGGTGTGTTTGTCGAGATCTGATGAATTGTGGGTTTATGATCAAGTTTATCTATGAACAATATTGGAATCTCCTCTGAATTCTTTTATGTATGATTGGTTATCTTTGCAAGTCTCTTCGAATTATCAGTTTGGTTTGGCCTACTAGATTGATCTTTCTTGCAATGGGAGAAGTGCTTAGCTTTGGGTTCAATCTTGCGGTGTCCTTTCCCAGTGATAGCAGGGGCAGGAAGGCACGTATTGTATTGTTACCATCGAGGATAAAAAGATGGGGTTTATATCATATTGCATGAGTCTATCCCTCTACATCATGTCATCTTACTTAAAGCATTACTCTGTTCTTATGAACACAATACTCTAGATGCATGCTGGATAGCGATCGATGTGTGGTGTAATAGTAGTAGATGCAGAATCGTTTTGTTCTATTTGTCACGGACGTGATGCCTATATACATGATCATACCTAGATAGTCTAATAACTATGCTCAATTCTATCAATTGCTCGACAGTAATTTGTTTACCCACCGTAATACTTATGCTCTTGAGAGAAGTCACTCGTGAAACTTATGGCCCCCGGGTCTATCTTCCAACACTTAGCTATTTCTATTGCTGTTTATTTTACTTTGCATCTTTATTTCTCTTTATCATAAAAACACCAAAAATATTATCTTATCATATCTATCATATTTCACTCTCGTAAGTGACCGTGAAGGGATTGACAACCCCTTTATCGCGTTGGTTGCGGGGTTCTTATTTGTTTGTGTAGGTGCGTGGGACTCGAGCGTGATATCCTACTAGATTGATAACTTGGTTCTCAAAAACTGAGGGAAATACTTATGCTACTTTACTACATCACCCTTTCCTCTTCAAGGGAAAACCAACGTAGTGCTCAAGAGGTAGAAAGAAGGATTTCTGGCGCCGTTGCCGGGGAGATTCGCGCCAAGTCAAGTCAAGATTTGACTCCCAGCAACGAGCCATTTCTGGCGCCGTTGCCGGGGAGTCTACGCACAAGTCAAGACATACCAAGTACCTATCACAAACTCTTATCCCTCGCATTACATTATTTGCCATTTGCCTCTCGTTTTCCTCTCCCCCACTTCACCCTTGTTGTTTTATTCGCCCTTTCTTTTTCTGTTCGCCTCTTTTTCGCTTGCTTCTCGTTTGCTCGTGTGTTGGATTGCTTGCTTGTCACGATGGCTCAAGACAATACTAAATTGTGTGACTTTTCCAATACCAACAACAATGATTTTCTTAGCACTCTGATTGCTCCTCTTACCGTTGCTGAATCTTGTGAAATTAAGACTGCTTTGCTGAATCTTGTCATGAAAGATCGGTTTTCTGGCCTTCCTAGTGAAGATGTCGCTACCCATCTAAACAACTTTGTGTATTTGTGTGATATGCAAAAGAAGAAAGATATGGCTAATGATATTGTTAAACTTAAGCTATTTCCGTTTTTGCTTAGAGATCGTGCCCAAGCTTGGTTTTCGTCTTTGCCTAAAAATAGTATTGATTCATGGAATAAGTGCAAAGATTCTTTTATCTACAAGTATTTTCCTCATGCTAAGATCATCTCTCTTACAAACGATATTATGAATTTTAAGCAACTTGATCATGAACATGTTGCACAATCTTGGGAGAGGATGAAATTAATGATACGTAATTGCCCTACACGTGGTTTGAATCTTTGGATAATTATACAGAATTTTTATGCCAGATTGAATTTTGCTTCTAGAAATCTTTTAGATTCGTCTACGGGAGGCACTTTTATGGAAATCACTTTAGGAGAAGCTACCAAACTCCTAGACCATATTATGGTTAATTATTCTCAATGGCACACTAAAAGATATACTAGTAAAAAAGCACATGCGATAGAAGAAATTAATGTTTTGAGTGGAAAGATGGATGAACTTATGAAATTGCTTGCTAATAATAGTGTTTCCTTTGATCCTAATGATGTGCCTTTGTCTACCTTGATTGATAATAATAATGAATCTATGGATGTGAATTTTGTTGGTAGGAATAATTTTGGTAACAATGCGTATAGAGGAAACTTTAATCCTAGGCCGTTCCCTAGTAATTCCTCTAATAATTATGGTAATTCCTACAACAATTCTTATGGAATTTTTAATAAGATGCCCTCTGAATTTGAGACTAGTGTTAAGGAGTTTATGAATTCGCAAAAGAGTTTCAATGCTTTGATTGAAGAAAAATTGCTTAAGATTGATGAGTTGGCTAGGAACGTGGATAGAATTTCTGTTCATGTTGATTCTTAGAAACTTAGATCTATTCCACCTAAGCATAATATCAATGAGTCTCTCAAAGCCATGAGAATTTCCATTGATGAGTGCAAAGAAAGAACCGCTAGGATGCGTGCTAAGAAAGACTGCTTTATGAAAGCGTGTTCTTCTAGTTTCTATGAAAATAAAGATGAAGATATAAAAGTTATTGATGTGTCTCCTATTAAATCTTTGTTTTGCAATATGAATCTTGATAATGATGGGACTGAAGATGAGTCAACTTTAGTTAGAAGGCGTCCCAAAAATTCGGACTTTTTAGATCTTGATGCAAAAATTGGTAAAAGTGGGATTGAAGAGGTCAAAACTTTAGATATCAATGAACCCACTATTTTGGATTTCAAGGAATTTAATTATGATAATTGCACTTTGATATATTGTATTTCCTTGTTGCAATCCGTGCTAAATTCTCCTCATGCTTATAGTCAAAATAAAGCTTCTACTAAACATATCGTTGATGCTTTGATGCAATCTTATGAAGAGAAACTTGAGTTGGAAGTTTCTATCCCTAGAAAACTTTATGATGAGTGGGAACCTACAACAAAAATTAAAATTAAAGATCATGAGTGCTATGCTTTGTGTGATTTGGGTGCTAGTGTTTCCATGATTCTGAAAACTTTATGTGATTTGCTAGGATTCCGTGAATTTGATGATTGTTCTTTAAACTTGCACCTTGCGGATTCAACTATTAAGAAACCTATCGGAAGAATTAATGATGTTCTTATTGTTGCAAATAGGAACTATGTGCCCGTAGATTTCATTGTTCTTGACATAGATTGCAATCCTTCATGTCCTATTATTCTTCGTAGACCTTTCCTTAGAACGATTGGTGCAATTATTGATATGAAGGAAGGGAATATTAGATTCCAATTTCCGTTAAGGAAAGGCATGGAACACTACCCTAGAAAGAAAATTAAATTAACCATATGAATCTATTATCAGAGCCACTTCTGGATTGCCTACCAAAGATGGCAATACCTAGATCTATCCTTGCTTTTATGCCAAGCTAGGGGCGTTAAACGATGGCGCTTGTTGGGAGGCAACCCAATTTTATTTTTTATTCCTTGCTTTTTGCTCCTGTTTAGTAATAAATAATTTATCTAGCCTCTGTTTTGCTTGTGTTTTTTATGTTTAATTAGTGTTTGTGCCAAGTAGAACCGTTGGGAAGACTTGGGGAAAGTCTTTTTGATCTTGCTGTAAAAAACAGAGACTTTAGCGCTCACGATAATTGCTTCCATTTTTAATTGCAGAGTGATATTTAGTTAATTAATTTTGAAGATGATTATCAGATAAATTCCTCACTTCCATAAATTTATTTTCGAATTTGTTGGGTTCCAAAAGTTTGCGTTAGTTATAGATTACTACAGATTGTTCTGTTTTTGACAGATTCTGTTTTTCGTGTGTTGTTTGCTTATTTTCATGAATCTATGGCTAGTAAAAGAGTTTATAAACCATAGATAAGTTGGAATACAGTAGGTTTAACACCAATATAAATAAATAATGAGTTCAATACAGTACCTTGAAGTGGTGTTTTGTTTTCTTTCGCTAACGGAGCTCACGAGATTTTCTATTTTGAGTTTTGTGTTGTGAAGTTTTCAAGTTTTGGGTAAAGATTTTATGGATTATGGAACAAGAAGTGGAAAGAGCCTAAGCTTGGGGATGCCCATGGCACCCCAAGGTAATCTAAGGACACCATAAAGGCAAAGCTTGGGGATGCCCCGGAAGGCATCCCCTCTTTCGTCTTCGTCTATCGGTAACTTTACTTGGAGCTATATTTTTATTCACCAC
Source organism: Triticum monococcum (assembly GCA_034509565.1). Lineage (NCBI taxonomy): Eukaryota > Viridiplantae > Streptophyta > Magnoliopsida > Poales > Poaceae > Triticum > Triticum monococcum. Next base: position 55,854,210 of record CM067843.1, on the reverse strand, counting down.
ATGATATGTGTTTTGCTTGGAGCGTCTTGTATGATTTGAGTCTTTGCTTTTTAGTTTAGCACAATCATCCTAGCTGCACACACCTTTTGAGAGAGACACACATGATTTGGAATTTATTGGAATACTCTATGTGCTTCACTTATATCTTTTTAGCTATATAGTTTTTGCTCTAGTGCTTCACTTATATATTTTAGAGCACGATGGTGGATTTGTTTTATAGAAACTCATGTTCTCTCATGCTTCACCTATATTATTTTGAGAGTCCTACAAAACAGCGTGGTAATTTGCTCTATTAGTAAAAAAAATATGAGTGTGTTGAATACTATGAGAAGTTTGATGCTTGATTATTGTTTTGAGATATGAAGATGGTGATATTAGAGTCATGCTAGTTGAGTGGTTATGAATTTGAGAAATACTTGTGTTGAAGTTTGTGATTCCCGTAGCATGCACGTATGGTGAACCATTATGTGATGAAGTCGGAGCATGATTTATTTATTGATTGTCTTCCTTATGAGTGGCAGTCAGGGACGAGCGATGGTCTTTTCCTACCAATCTATCCCCCTAGGAGCATGCGCATAATACTTTTCTTTGATAACTTGTAGATTTTTGCAACAAGTATATAGTTATTTATGACTAATGTTGAGTCCATGGATTATACACACTCTCATCGTTCCACCATTGCTAGCCTCTCTAATACCGTGCACTTTTCGCCGGTATCATGCACCCACCATATACCTTCCTTAAAACAGCCACCATACCTACCTATAATGGCATTTACATAGCCATTCCAAGATATATTGCCATGCAACTTACCACCGTTTCGTTTACTATGACACGCTTCATCATTGTCATATTGCTTGCATGATCATGTAGTTGACATCGTATTTGTGGCAAAGCCACCATTCATAATTCTTCATACATGTCACTCATGCATCATTGCATATCCCGGTACACCGCCGGAGGCATTCACATAGAGTCATATATTGTTCTAAGTATTGAGTTGTAATTCTTGAGTTGTAAGTAAATAAAGTGTGATGATCATCATTATTAGAGCATTGTCCCAAGTGAGGAAAGGATGATGGAGACTATGATTCCCCCACAAGTCGGGATGAGACTCCGGACGGAAAAAAAAAAGAGAAAGGCCATAAAAAAAGAAGGCCCAAAAAATGAGAGAAAAAGAGAGAAGGGACAGTGGTACTATCCTTCTTCCACACTTGTGCTTCAAAGTAGCACCATGATCTTCATGATAGAGAGTCTCCTATGATATCACTTTCATATACTAGTGAGAATTTTTCATTATAGAACTTGGCTTGTATATTCCAATGATGGGCTTCCTCAAAATGCCCTAGGTCTTCATGAGCAAGCGAGTTCGATGCACACCCACTTAGTTTCTTTTGTTGAGCTTTCATATACCTATAGCTCTAGTGCATCCATTGCATGGCAATCCCTACTCACTCACATTGATATCTATTGATGGACATCTCTATACCCCGTTGATATGCCTAGTTGATGTGATACTATCTTCTCCTTTTTTGTCTTCTCCACAACCACCATTCTATTCCATGTATAGTGCTATGTCCATGGCTCACGCTCATGTATTGCGTGAAGATTGAAAAAGTTTGAGAAAATCAAAAGTATGAAGCAATTGCTTGGCTTGTCATCGGGGTTGTGCATGATTTAAATATTTTGTGTGATGAAGATAGAGCATAGCCAGACTATATAATTTTGTAGGGATAACTTTGTTTGTCCATGTTATTTTGAGAAGACATACACTAGTGCAGAACCGGGCAATAGCACCGGTTCGTAAGGCCCTTTAGTGTCGGTTCGGTAACTGGCACTAAATTGTGGGCACTAAAGGGCCCCCCCCCCCTTTAGTACCGGTTCAGCACAAACCAGTGCTAAAGGGCAACCACGTGGCACGAGCCAGCTCCGTGGGCGTGTAGGACATTAATACCGGTTGGTAACACCAACAGGTACTAAATGTTTGGGTGTGTTTTGGTTTTATTTTTTATTTTTACTTTAATTTTGTGTTTTCAATTTAATTTAGTGATTGTTTTACATTATAATGAGTTGTTAAATCATTTGGTGAATGTACAGCAGATTAGTTTGACTAGATGCGTGGATCCTAGATAAGTCATCAAGTATATGTCATATCCATATTATATATACTTGATCACCTAATTAAGTGATCGAGGTAATATGGATATTGCATATACTTGATCACTTAGCTAGAATCAATCCAGTTGAAACTAATATGCAGTTTCTTTCATAAATGATATAATAACTCATCATCATCCTATTAATATAAAAACTCTTGCATCATATATATCATCACCAACGGTTTTCATAGCAAAGATATCATCGAGTTAAACATGGTAATTATATTATAAGCGTTCATAACACCACAAAAGCAAATCACTCTTTGAGATTAAGTTCAGGACGAAGAACACGGACATGAGAGGACAAGTACTAAGAGCATGAACTAGCTAATTGATCACTCCTACTGCTCTCTCTCAGGTAAAATAGCATAGAACATGTATAGCTTTGCTGATTCATCATATTGGAGCATGCAGATGAACCTGTCTCCTAATCGTGGGTTGCGCTTCTGCTTGCTGCCCCCTAGTACTTCTTTGTGATCATTCACAATTTTGCTCCAGTCTTTTACTATTAAGCATTCCTCGCTATTAGAAATCCTGAATGCACTAAAGTGCATTGTAGGATATCTTGGCCGTAAGCTAACAATATTCATGGTACCTTTAGTCTCGATCCAATCAGGCACAACATTCATCGGGAGTCCCTGTTGAAGAACATCGTATAGTAACATACTTAGCAATGAAGTTTAGCTTAAAAATAATGTATGCAAAAGATGCACTGAGGAGAAATAGTATAAATCTTACCATCTTTCCTAAATATATGTGACCGTAGTTCAGCACGAACACTATTGGTCGCATGTTTTGAGTACTGACATTTCTAAGTGCGGGAAAGAAATTTTTCTTGACAGCATCAAGATCCTCAAGCCATGAAACATAATGACTTGTCTCCTCGCAGTTTAGTTCAGCCCCAGGACAGTGGACGGTCCTGTCTACCAAGCGCCGGACATGTTTGCTTGATTGGAAGTAAGCTGTCAATATAAATTGAGATCTGTTAATTATTTAACTGGTTCAAATAATCTCATATCGAAGACATAAATATGGTTGAGAAACTCACATAATGGTAAACTGGATGCGTCTGCACATCGACCCAGATGTCTCTATTACCTTCAATATCATCTTCCGGACGAATATCAAAGGTGATAACCATATCAGGCTCAAATGCATAAGCCTTGCATAGTGCTTGCCAAGTTTTGCATTCAAAATTGGTGTATGTGTCTGCATTGTATAATTTGACGTTGAAGGTATAACCATGCTCGGTCTTCAAGTAAACTCTTTTTACCTCCATAGTTTCGTTAGGACTGAAACCTATCTTATCCAAGACAAAAATTCTTGCAAGGCAGGGGGATACACTAGTAGAATAGTGAAAAATTAAAATTAAAAGTTGAAGCAAATGAAGCATAAGTCATGCTTAATTACGAAAAAAGACTTGTCGTTGTGACTTACTGTATCCACTTCGAAGTTCTCATCCAGCTTGATGTTGAAGCGTCTATCATCAACTAGAAAATTTCTGCCGCACAGGCCGCGCTGGTCTTCGCAGTATTCGCACATAATGAAATCGTGTTCGTCGTCAGACGACATTCCTATGTTCATAGGTGAAACATTAAACACTTATTAGTTCTATTAATTCAACTAATTCTGTTAATTCAACTAGTTCAACTAATTAATTGAACTAATTCAACTAACTAGTTCAACTAATTAATTCAACTAATTCAACTGAACTAGTTCTATTAATTTTCTTACTAAAAATAAGGTAGCTAGTTCTATATAATAAAATGTTAATTAGATAATGAAATCTCATATAACTAAATTAAATATATATCTAACATATTATTTATATCTAATTCATCTAACATTTGATATTAATATCTAACATATGTTCATATATAGGTGAAACATTAAACACTTACTAGTTCTATTAATTCAACTAAATAAACTAGTTCTATTAATTCAACTAAGCATTTACTAAAAATAAACTAGTTCTATTAATTTCTTACTAAAATAAAGTAGGTAGTTCTATATAGTAATATTTTGATTAGATCATCAAATCTCATATACCTAAATTTTCTTACTAAAAATAAACTTGTTCTATTAATTTTCATGCTAAAAATAAACTAGTTATATTAATTCAACTAGTTCAAATCTCATATATATACCTAATTAATATCTAGCTAATTTCATCTAAAATTGACATTAATATTTAATATATTTTCCATATAATTCATCTAACATTAACATTCTAACATTATTATCTACGTAATTTATCTAACATTAATCTAAACAACAGAAAATAGAAAATAAGTAAAAACAATGTGTGTGTGTGTGTGTCTGTCTGTCTATGTGTGTGTGTGTATGTGTGTGTGTGTATGTGTGTGTGTACGAGCGGGGGGCGGCGGCGTACGGGCGGCGGCGGGCGATGCGACGGGGACGGGCGGCGGGCGAGGCGGCGGCGACGGGCGGCGGGGGCGACGGCGGTGACGGCGACGACGGGTGGCGGGGCCGACGGTGGTGACGATGACGACGGGCGGCGGAGGCGGCGAGGGCGGCGCGCGATGGGCGACGGGCGCGGCGAAGAAGTTGGATCGAGAAGAAGTGGTGGTCGATGAAACTGAATTTCTCGTAAGTGCCATATATATAGGAGGGGTCTTTAGTACCGGTTGTAGCCACCAACCGGTACTAAAGGCCAATTTTCGCCAGGCCAAGGGGCGGGAAACGGCCCCTTTAGTACCGGTTCGTGCCACGAACCGGTACTAAAGGCCCAATCATTAGTACCAGTTGGAGCCACCAACCGGTACTAATGGTTGTGCGCTGCCACCGGTGGTGCACAATGTTTAGTCCCACCTCGCCGAGCGAAGGGCAGCCGCACTGGTTTATAAACCCAGTCGCGGCTGCTCCTTCGAACTTCTCTATATAGCAGGCTTCTGGGCCTAACTAGTGCGCGCTGCCCTGTGAGTCTGCTGGCCCTTCTGGGCCTGCATTTGCACATCCTAGGTCTGGCAGGCCCACTAGGCAGCGCCCCAACAAATTTTTTATACAGTTTTTTCTTTTCTGCATTATTTATTTTCTTCTATTTATTTTTGACTAATTTTTTATATATTTTTTTCTTTTTTGCATTATTTATTTTCTTCTATTTATTTTTGAGTAATTTTTTATATAGTTTTTTTCTTTTCTGCTTTATTTATTTTCTTCTATTTATTTCTGAGTAGTTTTTTTGTGACCCACTCTACTCTTTCGCACATGCTATGCGGGTGAAATGACTAAAAAACAACAAATGATGTCAGAACATGTTGGAAATTGATGACGTCGCTTTGAATGCTACATACTGAACACAAAAGAAGTCCAGAGTTCAAATAAGTTTAAAAAACATTGAAGTGCCCGTGTAACAGATGAGTTCTGGTCCGAAACCCAGATACTCCGAAAGAGATTGTCCAGTTTGTACACGAAGTGCGTCCAGTTTTTGCCGTGACCCTCTCTACTCTTTCGCACATGCTATGCGGGTGAAATGATGATACCATGCGAAGTTTCAACATTTTCAGAGTTCATTTTGTAGTGATTTTCAATTTCACGGTCATTTAGCTCTCTAAACAATTAGAATGACTGAAAAACAACCAATGATGTCAGAACATGTTGGAAATTGATGACGTCGCTTTGAATGCTGCATACTGAACACAAAAGAAGTCCGGAGTTCAAATAAGTTTAAAAAACATTAAAGTACCCATGTAACAGATGAGTTCTCGTCTGAAACCCTGATACTCCGAAAGAGACTGTCTAGTTTGTACACAAAGTGCGTCCAGTTTTTGCCGTGACCCTCTCTACTTTTTCGCACATGCTATGCGGGTGAAATTATGATACCATGCCAAGTTTCAACATTTTCATAGTTCATTTTGTAGTGATTTTCAATTTCACGGTCATTTAGCTCTCTAAACAATTAGGTAAATGACTAAAAAATAACAAGTTTTGTCAGAACATGTTGGAAATTGATGACGTCGCTTTGAATGCTGCGTACTGAACACAAAAGAAGTCCGGAGTTCAAATAAGTTTAAAAAACATTGAAGTGCCCGTGTAACAGATGAGTTCCGGTCCGAAACCTTGATACTCCAAAAGAGATTGTCCAGTTTGTACACGAAGTGCGTCCAGTTTTTGCTGTGACCCTCTCTACTCTTTCGCACATGCTATGCGGGTGAAATGATGATACGATGCCAAGTTTCAACATTTTCAGAGTTCATTTTGTAGTGATTTTCAATTTCACGGTCATTTAGCTCTCTAAACAATTAGGTAAATGACTGAAAAACAACAAATGATGTCAGAACATGTTGGAAATTGATGATGTCGCTTTGAATGCTGCATACTGAACACAAAAGAAGTCCGGAGTTCAAATAAGTTTAAAAAACATTGAAGTGCCCGTGTAATAGATGAGTTCTGGTCCGAAACCCAGATACTCCGAAAGAGATTGTCCAGTTTGTACACGAAGTGCGTCCAGTTTTTGCCGTGACCCTCTCTACTCTTTCGCACATGCTATGCGGGTGAAATGATGATACCATGCCAAGTTTCAACATTTTCAGAGTTCATTTTGTAGTGATTTTCAATTTCACGGTCATTTAGCTCTCTAAACAATTAGAATGACTGAAAAACAACCAATGATGTCAGAACATGTTGGAAATTGATGACGTCGCTTTGAATGCTGCATACTGAACACAAAACAAATCCGGAGTTCAAATAAGTTTAAAAAACATTGAAGTGCTCGTGTAACAGATGAGTTCTCGTCTGAAACCTTGATACTCCGAAAGAGATTGTCTAGTTTGTACACGAAGTGCGTCCAGTTTTTGCCGTGACCCTCTCTACTCTTTCGCACATGCTATGCGGGTGAAATGATGATACCATGCTAAATTTCAACATTTTCATAGTTCATTTTGTAGTGATTTTAAATTTCACGGTCATTTAGCTCTCTAAACAATTAGGTAAATGACTGAAAAACAACAAATGATGTCAGAACATGTTGGAAATTGATGACGTCGCTTTGAATGATGCATACTGAACACAAAAGAAGTCCGGAGTTCAAATAAGTTTAAAAAACATTGAAGTGCCCGTGTAACAGATGAGTTCTCGTCCGAAACCCTGATACTCCGAAAGATATTGTCTAGTTTGTACACGAAGTGCGTCCAGTTTTTGCCTTGACCCTCTCTACTTTTTCGCATATGCTATGCGGGTGAAATTATGATACCATGCCAAGTTTCAACATTTTCATAGTTCATTTTGTAGTGATTTTCAATTTCACGGTCATTTAGCTCTCTAAACAATTAGGTAAATGACTGAAAAACAACAAATTTTGTCAGAACATGTTGGAAATTGATGACGTCGCTTTGAATGCTGCGTACTGAACACAAAAGAAGTCCGGAGTTCAAATAAGTTTAAAAAACATTGAAGTGCCCATGTAACAGATGAGTTCCGGTCCGAAACCTTGATACTCCAAAAGAGATTGTCCAGTTTGTACACGAAGTGCGTCCAGTTTTTGCTGTGACCCTCTCTACTCTTTCGCACATGCTATGCGGGTGAAATGATGATACGATGCCAAGTTTCAACATTTTCAGAGTTCATTTTGTAGTGTTTTTCAATTTCACGGTCATTTAGCTCTCTAAACAATTAGGTAAATGACTGAAAAACAACAAATGATGTCAGAACATGTTGGAAATTGATGACGTCGCTTTGAATGCTGCATACTGAACACAAAAGAAGTCCGGAGTTCAAATAAGTTTAAAAAACATTGAAGTGCCCGTGTAATAGATGAGTTCTGGTCTGAAACCCAGATACTCCAAAAGAGAATGTCCAGTTTGTACACGAAGTGCGTCCAGTTTTTGCCGTGACCCTCTCTACTCTTTCGCACATGCTATGCGGGTGAAATGATGATACCATGCCAAGTTTCAACATTTTCAGAGTTCATTTTGTAGTGATTTTCAATTTCACGGTCATTTAGCTCTCTAAACAATTAGAATGACTGAAAAACAACCAATGATGTGAGAACATGTTGGAAATTGATGACGTCGCTTTGAATGCTGCATACTGAACACAAAACAAGTCCGGAGTTCAAATAAGTTTAAAAAACATTGAAGTGCTCGTGTAACAGATGAGTTCTCGTCTGAAACCCTGATACTCCGAAAGAGATTGTCTAGTTTGTACACGAAGTGCGTCCAGTTTTTGCCGTGACCCTCTCTACTCTTTCGCACATGCTATGCGGGTGAAATGATGATACCATGCTAAATTTCAACATTTTCACAGTTCATTTTGAAGTGATTTTAAATTTCACGGTCATTTAGCTCTCTAAACAATTAGGTAAATGACTGAAAAACAACAAATGATGTCAGAACATGTTGGAAATTGATGACGTCGCTTTGAATGATGCATACTGAACACAAAAGAAGTCCAGAGTTCAAATAAGTTTAAAAAACATTGAAGTGCCCGTGTAACAGATGAGTTCTCGTCCGAAACCCTGATACTCCGAAAGAGATTGTCCAGTTTGTACATGAAGTGCATCCAGTTTTTGCCGTGACCCTCTCTTCTCTTTCGCACATGCTATGCGGGTGAAATGATGATACCATGCCAAGTTTCAACATTTTCACAGTTCATTTTGTAGTGATTTTCAATTTCACAGTCATTTAGCTCTCTAAACAATTAGGTAAATGACTGAAAAACAACAAATGATGTCAGAACATGTTGGAAATTGATGATGTCGCTTTGAATGCTGCATACTAAACACAGAAGAAGTCCAGAGTTCAAATAAGTTTAAAAAACATTGAAGTGCCCGTGTAACAGATGAGTTCTTGTCCAAAACCCTGATACTCCGAAAGAGATTGTCCAGGTTGTACACGAAGTGCGTCCAGTTTTTGTCGTGACCCTCTCTACTCTTTCGCACATGCTATGCGGGTGAAATGATGAAACCATGCTAAATTTCAACATTTTCACAGTTCATTTTTTAGTGATTTTCAATTTCACGGTCATTTAGCTCTCTAAACAATTAGGTAAATGACTGAAAAACAACAAATGATGTCAGAACATGTTGGAAATTGATGACGTCGTTTTGAATGCTGCATACTGAACACAAAAGAAGTCCGGAGTTCAAATAAGTTTAAAAAACATTGAAGTGCTCGTGTAACAGATGAGTTCTCGTCCGAAACCCTGATACTCCGAAAGAGATTGTCTAGTTTGTACACGAAGTGCGTCCAGTTTTTGCCGTGACCCTCTCTACTCTTTCGCACATGCTATGCGGGTGAAATGATGATACCATGCTAAATTTCAACATTTTCACAGTTCATTTTGTAGTGATTTTAAATTTCACGGTCATTTAGCTCTCTAAACAATTAGGTAAATGACTGAAAAACAACAAATGATGTCAGAACATGTTGGAAATTGATGACGTCGCTTTGAATGATGCATACTGAACACAAAAGAAGTCCAGAGTTCAAATAAGTTTAAAAAACATTGAAGTGCCCGTGTAACAGATGAGTTCTCGTCCGAAACCCTGATACTCCGAAAGAGATTGTCCAGTTTGTACATGAAGTGCATCCAGTTTTTGCCGTGACCCTCTCTTCTCTTTCGCACATGCTATGCGGGTGAAATGATGATACCATGCCAAGTTTCAACATTTTCACAGTTCATTTTGTAGTGATTTTCAATTTCACAGTCATTTAGCTCTCTAAACAATTAGGTAAATGACTGAAAAACAACAAATGATGTCAGAACATGTTGGAAATTGATGATGTCGCTTTGAATGCTGCATACTAAACACAGAAGAAGTCCAGAGTTCAAATAAGTTTAAAAAACATTGAAGTGCCCGTGTAACAGATGAGTTCTTGTCCAAAACCCTGATACTCCGAAAGAGATTGTCCAGGTTGTACACGAAGTGCGTCCAGTTTTTGTCGTGACCCTCTCTACTCTTTCGCACATGCTATGCGGGTGAAATGATGAAACCATGCTAAATTTCAACATTTTCACAGTTCATTTTTTAGTGATTTTCAATTTCACGGTCATTTAGCTCTCTAAACAATTAGGTAAATGACTGAAAAACAACAAATGATGTCAGAACATGTTGGAAATTGATGACGTCGCTTTGAATGCTGCATACTGAACACAAAAGAAGTCCGGACTTCAAATAAGTTTAAAAAACATTGAAGTGCTCGTGTAACAGATGAGTTCTCGTCCAAAACCCTCATACTCCGAAAGAGATTGTCTAGTTTGTACACGAAGTGCGTCCAGTTTTTGCCGTGACCCTCTCTACTCTTTCGCACATGCTATGCGGGTGAAATGATGATACCATGCTAAATTTCAACATTTTCACAGTTCATTTTGTAGTGATTTTAAATTTCACGGTCATTTAGCTCTCTAAACAATTAGGTAAATGACTGAAAAACAACAAATGATGTCAGAACATGTTGGAAATTGATGACGTCGCTTTGAATGATGCATACTGAACACAAAAGAAGTCCAGAGTTCAAATAAGTTTAAAAAACATTTAGGTGCCCGTGTAACAGATGAGTTCTCGTCCGAAACCCTCATACTCCGAAAGAGATTGTCTAGTTTGTACATGAAGTGGATCCAGTTTTTGCCGTGACCCTCTCTACTCTTTCACACATGCTATGTGGGTGAAATGATGATACCATGCCAAGTTTCAACATTTTCACAGTTCATTTTGTAGTGATTTTCAATTTCGCAGTCATTTAGCTCTCTAAACAATTAGGTAAATGACTGAAAAACAACAAATGATGTCAGAACATGTTGGAAATTGATGATGTCGCTTTGAATGCTGCATACTAAACACAAAAGAAGTCCAGAGTTCAAATAAGTTTAAAAAACATTGAAGTGCCCGTGTAACAGATGAGTTCTTGTCCGAAACCCTGATACTCCGAAAGAGATTGTCCAGTTTGTACACGAAGTAAGTCTAGTTTTTGTCGTGACCCTCTCTACTCTTTCGCACATGCTATGCGGGTGAAATGATGAAACCATGCTAAATTTCAACATTTTCACAGTTCATTTTTTAGTGATTTTCAATTTCACGGTCATTTAGCTCTCTAAACAATTAGGTAAATGACTGAAAAACAACAAATGATGTCAGAACATGTTGGAAATTGATGACGTCGCTTTGAATGCTGCATACTGGACACAAAAGAAGTCCGGAGTTCAAATAAGTTTAAAAAACATTGAAGTGACCGTGTAACAGATGAGTTCTCGTCCAAAACCCTCATACTCCGAAAGAGATTGTCCAGTTTGTACACGAAGTGCATCCAGTTTTTGCCGTGACCTTCTCTACTCTTTCGCACATGCTATGTGGGTTAAATGATGATACCATGCTAAATTTCAACATTTTCATAGTTCATTTTGTAGTGATTTTCAATTTCACGGTCATTTAGCTCTCTAAACAATTAGGTAAATGACTGAAAAACAACAAATGATGTCAGAACATGTTGGAAATTGATGACGTCGCTTTGAATGCTGCATATGGAACAGAAGAAGTCCGGAGTTCAAATAAGTTATTAAAAATAAAAAAATAGGTGCAATGCTGGTTAATTTGCTTCAAGCCTTTCGGAATAGTGTAGACTGCACTCCACATAGCTCAGTGCAATCTATGCTATTCCGAAAGGCTTGAAGCTAATCAATGTGCAGGTGAGTATTGCGCCTCTTCGTCATTGTCTCTGCACTCACGTCTTATAAGCCGCTCATACTGCCTCTCTCTTGGCGAGGTGGGACTAAAAATCAGCTTACTAAGAAACTCTAGTACCGGTTCATGCCATGAACCGGTACTAAAGGTCTTCGTGGGGGCCCCAGCCTACCCACAGCCGCACTAGCCTCATTAGTACCGGTTCGTGGCATGAACCAGTACTAAAGGTTGCCCACAAACCGGAACTAATGATGCCCGCTCGCCTAGCCATTGGAACCGGCACTAATGGTCACATTAGTGCTGGCTCAAATTCAAACCGCACTAATGTGCTTCACATTTGACCCTTTTTCTACTAGTGATAATTGCTTAGTTAGTATGCTTGAAGTATTATTATTTTTATGTCAATATTAAACTTTTGTCTTTAATCTTTCGGATCTGAATATTCATACCACAAATAAGAGAATTACATTGAAAATTATGCTAAGTATCATTCCACATCAAAAATTCTGTTTTTCTCATTTACCCACTCGAGGACGAGCAGGAATTAAGCTTGGGGATGCTTGATACGTCTCCAACGTATCTATACTTTTTGATTGTTCCATGCTATACTATATTCTGTTTTGGATGTTTAATGGGCTTTATTATACACTTTCATATTATTATACACTTTTATATTATTATACACTTTATGACTCTAATATCACCATCTCCATATCTCAAAACAATCATCAAGTATCAAACTTCTCTTAGTATTCAATGCACTTATATGAAAGTTTTTATTATGCCTAAAATCAAATTGACATGTTGTTCTAAAGGACTCTCAAAATAATATAAGTGAAGCATGAGAGATCAATTATCTCTATAAAATAGAACCACTGCCGTGCTCTAAATGATATAAGTGAAGTACTAGAGCAAAAACTATATAGCTCGAAAGAAATAATTGAAGCACATAGAGTATTCTAATAAATTCTAATTCATGTGTGTATCTCTCAAAAAGGTGTGTACAGCAAGGATGATTGTGGTAAACTAAAAAGCAATGACTCAAATCATACAGGACGCTCCAAGCAAAACACATATCATGTGGCGAATAAAAATATAGCTCCAAGTAAAGTTACCGATAGACAAAGACGAAAGAGGGAATGCCTTCCAGGGCATCCCCAAGCTTAGGATTTTTGGTGTCCTTGTATTTTACCTTGGGGTGCCATGGGCATCCCCAAGTTTAGGCTCTTTCCACTCCTTGTTCCACAATCCATCGAATCTTTACCCAAAACTTGAAAACTTCACAACACAAAACTTAACAAGAGAATCTCGTGAGCTCCGTTAGCGAAAGAAAACAAAACACCACTTCAAGGTACTATAATGAACTCATTCTTTATTTATATTGGTGTTAAACCTACTGTATTCCAACTTCTCTATGGTTTATAAACTCTTTTACTAGCCATAGATTCATCAAAATAAGCAAACAACACACGAAAAACAGAATCTATCAAAACAGAACAGTCTGTAGTAATCTGTAGCTAACGCAAACTTATGTAACCCCAAAAATTCTAAAATAAATTTCTGGACGTGAGGAATTTATCTATTAATCATCTACAAAAATAATTAACTAAATAGAACTCTCCAATAAAAAATGGCAGCAACTCTCGTGAGCGCTAAAGGTTCTGTTTTTTTACAGCAAGATCAAAAGACTTTCCCCAAGTCTTCCCAACGGTTCTACTTGGCACAAACACTAATTAAACACAAAAAACACAAGAAAAACAGAGGCTAGATAAATTTTTCATTACTAAATAGGAGCAAAAGGCATGGAATAAAAATAAAATTGGGTTACCTCCCAACAAGCGCTATCGTTTAACGCCCTTAGCTAGGCATAAAAGCAAGGATAGATCTAGGTATTGCCATCTTTGGTAGGCAATTCTTCAATAAGACACCTATAACTTTTAGGAGTTTCTTTATTTTTATTAATTATCAAACTCCTAGGCACGAAACCAATAAAATCATTTGTAGCAAAAGGTTCCTTAAGGATAGTGAGAAAATTGGGGTGAACACTTATGGATTTGAGGTCCGCATTTTCCTTACTAGAAGTTTCACCCTTATTTATAGGAACATACATCAATTTGGCAATCTTAGCATTAGGATGAGTGTTTTTCACGGAAGAAAAGGCAGATCCAAGGTTGGTAATAATATCCTCAATTTTATCAATTCTAGTGGAATCTTGATCTATCTTTTCATTAACCATAGGAACCTTTTCTTTAAAAAATTTAAGAGCCACTCCTACCTTAGATCCGTATTGGGTAACTTGGTTGTGGATCTTTCTATCCAAATTTTCAATCAACTCCACAGTAGAAACTTTATTTTCAATAATTTCAAGCCTTTGCATCACATGTTCCAAAGTTAAAGTAGTTCCATTAACCAAAAGAGGTGGTGGGCCAAACAAATCTATCATAGCATTATAAGAATGAAAAGTATGGATACCCAAGAAATTTACTCCGGTAATGGTATCAAGAATATATCTATTCCAAGGCGTGATTCCTACATAAAAATTCCGAAGAAGAACGGAAGTAGATTGCTTCCTAGTAGATCTATTTTGCGCATTGCAAATTCTATACCAAGCATATTTTAGATTTCCTCCCTCCCTTTGTTTAAAATTAAGAACTTCATTCTCGGGAGACAAGGGAGTAGATAAAGGACTAGCCATAACGATGAGGCAAGCGAAAAAGAGGCGAATGTAAAGAGAGGGAGAAAGGAAAAGAGGGCGAATAAAATGGCAAGGGTGAAGTGGGGGAGAGGAAAATGAGAGGCAAATGGAAAATAATGTAATGCGAAGGATAAGAGTTGTGATGGGTACTTGGTATGTCTTGACTTGGCGTAGATCTCCCCGGCAACGGCGCCAAAAATCCTTCTTGCTACCTCTTGAGCACTGCGTTGGTTTTCCCTTGAAGAGGAAAGGGTGATGCAGTAAAGCAGCGTAAGTATTTCCCTCAATTTTTGAGAACCAAGGTATCAATACAGTAGGATACCACGCGCGAGTCACCTCGTACCTACACAAAAAAATAAGAACCTCACAACCAACGCGATAAAGGGGTTGTCAATCCCTTCACGGCCACTTGCAAGAGTGAGATCTGATAGAGATGATAATAATAAGATAAATATTTTTGGTATTTTTATTATATAGATTGAAAGTAAAAGATAGCAAAATAAAGTAGATGGGAAACTTGTATGACGGAAAATAGACCCGGGGGCCATAGGTTTCACTAGTGGCTTCTCTCAAGATAGCATAAGTATTACGGTCGGTGAACAAATTACTGTCGAACAATTGATAGAAAAGCGAATAATTATGAGAATATCTAGGTATGATCATGTATATAGGCATCACGTCTGAGACAAGTAGACCGACTCCTGCCTACATCTACTACTATTACTCCACACATCGACCGCTATCTAGCATGCATCTAGAGTATTAAGTTCATAAGAACAGAGTAACGCATTCAGTAAGATGACATGATGTAGAGGGGTAAACTCATGCAATATGATGTAAACCCCATCTTTTTATCCTCGATGGCAATAATACAATACGTGGTGTTTCCCTTTCCATCACTGGGATCGAGCACCGCAAGATTGAACCCAAAGCTAAGCACTTCTCCCATTGCAAGAAAGATATATCAATCTAGTAGGCCAAACCAAACTGATAATTCGAAGAGACTTGCAAAGATAAACCAATCATACATAAAAGAATTCAGAGAAAATTCAAATATTGTTCATAGATAAACTTGATCATAAACCCACAATTCATCATATCTCGACAAACACACCGCAAAAGAAGACCGAGGAGAGCTTTGTATTGAGATCCAAAGAGAGAGAGAAGAAGCCATCTAGCTACTAGCTATGGACCCGAAGGTCTAAAGTAAACTACTCACACATCATCGGAGAGGCCATGGAGTTGATGTAGAGGCCCTCCGTGATCAATGCCCCCTCCGGCGGAGCTCCGGAAAAGGCCCCAAGATGGGATCTCTTGGGTACAGAAGGTTGCGGCGGTGGAATTATGTTTTCATGGTGCTCCTGGATGCTTGCGGGGTACGTGGATATATATAGGAGGAAGAAGTAGGTCGGTGGAGCAACGAGGGGCCCACGAGGGTGGAGGGCGCGCCCAGGGGGTGGGCGCGCCCCCCTGCCTCGTGGCCTCCTCGATAGATTCTTGACGTCCACTCCAAGTCTCCTGGATCACGTTTGTTCCAAAAATAATGCTCCCGAAGGTTTCATTCCGTTTGGACTCCGTTTGATATTCCTTTTCGGCGAAACTCTAAAATAGGCAAAAAAACAGCAATTTGGGCTGGGCCTCCGGTTAGTAGATTAATCCCAAAAATAATATAAAAGTGTAAAAATAAGCCCATTAACATCCAAAATAGATAATATAATATCATGGAGCATTCAAAAATTATAGACACATTGAAGACGTATGATGCCCAAATTAGCAAGCGATGTTAAATTATGCAATGACGTACCCAGGAAAATTTCCACCAAAATTTGAATTATCAAACTCATCCCATGCGCGTAAAGCAGAAGAATCGTTTGCGATGCACACAATCGTTCAAAGTTAAAGGTCTGGCGGCACCACGTGCAAAGTTTCCCTCCACATTTCCAAAATTTTGGCCTACCGCCAAAATATATACCAGCGCCCCCTTCCCCCTTCCCTACCCCTTTTCTCCCTGACCACAAGTCACATTTGCCCTCTTTCCTCCTTCCTTCCTTCCTTCCTTGCTAAGCTATAGCCACTTCCTCGCTCTCGCCATCTCGCATCCTACCGTCGGGGTCGCCATGGTCTTCTTCAAAGACCTCTCCAGCGGCTCCTCCTCCGGCGACGACTCCTTCACCACCCGGGTATGCCTCTCTTCTTTCTCTTGGGCTATGACTTGGAATGAAGGATTTTTACCCAGCGGTCGATTTGAGTCATTTCTTCCTCTTGTAGCTCCCTAGGACCATTAGTGGAAACGAATGGAGTGGGGTGGCTGAAGATCTATCTGCTCGTTGTCACGATCAATCTCCATGCATGAATCTAGTTGCATTTGATTCTGTGGAAAGTGGGAGGAAGTTTCTGGCATGTGTAGAGAAGGTTAGACCCTCATTCGTTGTTACAAATCATTTATTAGATGTGATTCAGACACTGTCACGGTCCCAACTCATTCATACCACACCTTCAACCAAACGCATCCTAAGACAGTGTCACAGTTTGTACCTAGTATCTTAAATTGCCATCTCATTAGCGGTGCCACTAGAAAACTATTTGGCACCGCTTCAGCAGTTTGTGCAGCCAACTTTGGTCCACACATCCGAGCAGCCAAGCAGTAAAATACTAAATCTTTATGGCACGAAAGAACTGGGCATCGGAGGAACTACATGCTCCGGAGTCCGGGTCCCTGGTTTTTTTCCGCTGCATCGGCTCACCAGTGCAGGGCACCGGTGCGAGATATAGCAACAGTTGTCTTTACCCCAGTTTTGGCATACATAGTGGACGGCCTTAGTGCTATTGGTTTTATGTTACTAAAGTTGTGCATGTACACACCTATTAGTATCAATTTGCTATCATCCAAACACTGTCGCTATGATGTTGCAGTTATATTTACCTTCCTCATAAAATGTTCAATTTGTTATTTATTATACATGAGTAAGAACTTGTAGCGTCGTTGTAGTTCATTATAGCTTTTGATGTTCCAGAATTTGGTTGTTGTCTCAATACCAATTATTTCATTTGCACATTGATCTTTTTGAGAAGATATGTCATAATTAACATGCTTCTTCAGTTTTTCAAAATAAGCATTGGTGATTTTCTATGTTGCTATAAACCCATTTCCCCTACAATTGTTACTGATCTAGTTTTAAATATTATAGGATGAACGGAAGTGTTCTTACTTGGAGTGGGTTGATCAAGAGTGGCCACAGTCTTTGAAGATGTGCCTAGCGAAGCTCTGGAGCATGTATGAGGAAGAGAACAGATGTAGGCTTAGAGAAACTGTTGTCCGCTAAAGAATATTTGAAGATGCGGGATAAAAAGTTGAAGATGGAGAATGAGCTCAGATTTTTTAAATCAGACTTTGGTAAGATGGTGTTGGCGAAGGAGGAGGCACTTTCCCAGTTGGCTCGTGCAAAACAGGTTCTTACTGAACTGAAAGCAGAGGTGGATAAGACGAGCCTGGGTGATCTCGATTAGGTAAATGAATATATCATTCTTATGAATTTGAACTAGCTATATGTTGTACCGTGTTGTTTTCATGTAGCTACCATACTGTGATGTTAAAATATATTTATGTGCCTGATATGAAATTGGCAAACAATTGTTTGATATGAAATGTGAATTTGCGTAATACTAAAATTATTAATTGTAAACTAATAAACCTGCTAAATGTGGCATTGACCTTTGCAAATGGTTCTAGCAGTAAAAGCGCTTGCGATGGATAGCCCAATGCCACACAGTTTCTTCATCAAATCGTGTGTGATATAGTTGATAAAAGCAAATAGTTAACCAAGGCAGACCGCGTGTGATAGTTACACCTTTCACACACGAGTCTACAAATAAAACTGTGTGGGATGTACGTACGAACAGAAACATTTTCCCTGGATTGACTGTGTGGGATGTACATAAGAACGGAAACGTATTCCTTGGATTGACTGTGTGTGATATACATATGAACGGAAATGTTTTTCTGGGATTCACCGTGTGGGATGTACATACCTACGGAAATGGTTTTCTCGGATTACCGTGTGGTATGTACATACCTACGGAAATGATTGGGTTTTGATGCCTCACCCGATCGCACACGGCCCCAGCCTGTGCCCCAGGAGGGCCTATCTCGATGATTTCTGGGTCGTGTGGCAAGGACCCCCCCCCCCCCTATCGCCCACACTCACTTGGCGACGGTTCCAAATGTTGTCGCGAAAAGGGGTTAAAAACCGTTTGTTTAGCACCCACGCACGCCAGTGGGTGTTTGCTGGAAGTATAAGAAATTCAAGGACATACATGAAGTAAACATGGATTCCCCTTCAAACTTCGTGGTATCCGTCTCGAAACCACGAAGCTTCCTCGGTGATAGTTTGATTTATGAAGAGCGTATATAAAAACATTAGCCAAACCTTCTCAAATAATTACCACAACATGTTGAGGTCAAAATATGACACCATGCCAGGTAACATGGTTTTTCAGGCATCATTTTCATTTTTAAGAGTAAAAAAACCAAAGCAAGACGTTTGTGGTTGACTCCGATCCCGACACACATATCCTTGAATTCTGTTCATTTCTGTAAAGGGCATCTAAATTCACTCACTACCACAAGTATGATTTTCTAAACCATTTTTGTGCACCTTTTTGTGTATTCGAATAGAATTGTATGCAGTAAATTCCTAGAAAATGCACATCTTGGCCTAAATATAGTAAATGAGCTCGAAAATTGTCAATTTTGAACACGGTGCATTGTAGGATGTTTATTGATTGGAGAAAAAAATAAAGGACAAACGACAAAGTAAATGTGGATTCCCCTTGAAACATGATGATTTTTGATCGCACACGATTCCATTCGAAATTCCATTCGCCTCTAAGAACCGTGTTCGTTCACCCTATTACACATTGTGTTCTGATTGGCCAGAACCCTAGACACGCAGATCGCCCGTGTGCACCATACCATGCACCACGATGGAACGGTAATCCACATCCCTCTCATCACACCCATATAGTGTAGCTGGGATTTTACTTAGATACACTAAATGTGAGGTAAATGCTATAAAATTCTTAAATATAGCAAACGAGTCCTGATGTGCAAAAAAAAAATCAAACCTAGAGCTAATAGTGCTTGCAAGCGCCGTGAAAAAAGTTTCGACGCGCAATGATGAAGTCACTGTAAATTCAAATTGAAATTTCTATTTATCCATTTGTGGTTGAATCTTGCCACAAATATCCTTGAAATTTCCCTTCATTTCTTGTAGAAGGCATGAAAATCTACTCAATACCACAAACATGCTTTTTCGAAACATTTTTGTGCACCTTTTCATGCACCGATGGTTTGAATTTGAATTATATATATTAAATGCCCGGAAAATGCACATAATACCCTAAATATAGGAAATGAAACCGGAAATTAGTAAATTCAAACATGGTGCATTATCGGTGTTTGTTGACTGTAGAAAAAAATTCAAGGACATACGACGCGCGAAACACAGATTCCCCTTCAAACTTGGTGGTTTCCCTGTCGAAACCACGAAGCTTTCTTGCCGATGATTCGATTTATGAAGAGCACATATAACAACATTATAGAAACCTTCTCAGTTTTTTACCACAACATGTCGAGGTCATACCATGACACCATGCCAAGAATCTTGTTTTTCAGAAAATGTTTTCATTTTATAGAGTTAAAAAACCAATAAGTGACAAGTTTGTGGTTGACTATTGCCACACATGTCCTTGAAATTTCTCTTTATTTCTTGTAAAAAGCATGAAAATCTACTCTCCACAAGCATGATTTTTCACAACATTTTGTGCACTTTTTCATGCACCGATGGTTCGAATTTTAATTATATGCATTAAATGCCTAGAAAATGCACATAATACTCTAAATATAGGAAATAAAACCGGAAATTAGCCAAATTTGAAAACATTGCATTATAGGGTGTTTATTAAGCATAGAAAAAAATTGAACGACATACGACGAAGGAAACATGCTTCAAGCTTGGAGGTTTCCCCCCTCGAAACAACGAAACTTCCTTGGTGATGGTTCAATTTATGAAGAGCGTGTATAAATACTTTAGCCAAACCTTCTGAAATAATTACCAAAGCATGTTGAGGTCATACCATGACACCATGCCAAGTATCATGTTTTATATGTATGGTTCTCATTGTCTAGAGTTAAAAAACCAATAAACGACACATTTGTGGTCGACCGTTGCCACACATATCCTTGAAATTTCTCCTCATTTTTTGTAAAAGGCCTAAAAATCTACTCAATACCATAGGCATGATTTTTTAGAACATTTTTGTGCACTTTTTCATGCACCGATGATACGAATTTGTATTATGAATTAAATTCCTAGGAAATGCACCTAATACACTAAATATAGGAAATGAAACCGAAAATTAGCCAAAATTGAACACGGTGCATTGTATGGTGTTTTGTTGATTGAGGAAAAAAATTCAAGGACATACGAAGAAGGAAATATAGATTCCCCTTCAAACTAACTAGATTCCCTCTCGAAACCATGCAGTTTCCTCGGTGATAGTTCAATTTATGAATAGCGTGCATAACGACATTAGCCAAAACTTCTCAAATATTGGCCCCACCATGTTGAGGTCATACTACCATGACACGATGTCAGGTATCACGTTTCTCAGACATGGTTCTTATTTTCTAGAGTTAAAAAGCCAATAAACGACACGTTTGTGGTTCACTCTTACCACACATATCCTTGGAATTTAACTTTATTTATTGTGAAAGGCATGAAAATCTACTCATACCACAAGTATGATTTTTAAACCATTTTTGTGCACTTTTTCATGTACCGATTGTTGGAATTGAATTTTTTTCAAAGAACTCGGAGGTGCCGTATGTTCGGTGCTTGATCGGCCAGAAATCCTAAAATAAATGCAGGAATAATGCGAGCACCAGGACTTGAACACTAATGGGCTGGGGATACCACTTTCCCTCTAACCATCCAACCACGGGTTGGTTGGCCTTTATCCCTACCATGAAACCATGTATGTATGGGCTTATAAAGAATGTAGGGTTGTGCAAATCACACCACTTGAAGGGTGGCCTTGTTCACAGTATATAGGATTACATGCCTTGGTAAACAAGGTGAATTAGAGAGATCCCTAACCGAATCATACTGCATATATTCGGTTGGATATCATGTTACTTTCCTATTACATGTGATATGAACAAAAGAAATACTGTAACATCCCCCCTCAGCTTGTGCATCATATGGTAGCAAGCATAAGCTAGAACATAACTCAGAGAAGAGCTATGAGGATAACCCTTTGGTCATGATGTTAGCATACTGATGCGAGCATGGCATGTGAAGAAACCGGACCTCACCAAGCGACACCTTCTCCCGAGCAAAGTGGATGTCGGTCTCAATGTGCTTGGTGTGATAATGTTGGATCGGATTAGAGGCCATGTAGAGAGTACTAACATTGTCACCAAAAAACAATGGCAGTCGTCGGGGGATGATGAAGCTCACCAAGCAGTTGACAGATCCAGCAATACTCGGCGACAACATGAGCAACTGTGTGATACTCCGCCTAGGTACTGGAATGGAACATTGTGGTCTATCATTTAGACGACCAACAGACGAGGTTATCACTAAGATAGACCATGTCCATCCCCCAGACGGTGAAAGGCCAGGTGATCGGGATGGTCAGGAGGGCTGAAACCGGCATGTGACTGCGTTTGCTAAAGCGTTGGCAACCCTCACAACTGAGGACGAGTGACTTGGCATCTTTGAGGGTCGTAGGCTAGTAGAAACCGTGACGGAAGGCCTTGGCCACCAGGGATCTGGAGGCGGCATGGTGCCCGCACTCGCCCTAATGTATGTCGAGAAGGATCTCTATGCCCTTGTCCTTCTCGACGCAGTGCTGGAAGACACCCATCGCGTTGCGCTTGACGAGATCGTTGTTGATGATGTCGTAGGCAGACTGAAGGAAATATGCCCTAGAGGCAATAATAAAGTTATTATTTATTTCCTTATATCATGATAAATGTTTATTATTCATGCTAGAATTGTATTAACCGGAAACATAATACATGTGTGAATACATAAACCAACAGAGTGTCACTAGTATGCCTCTACTTGACTAGCTTGTTAATCAAAGATGGTTATGTTTCCTAACCATGAACAAAGAGTTGTTATTTGATTAACGAGGTCACATCATTAGTAGAATGATCTGATTGACATGACCCATTCCATTAGCTTAGCACCCGATCGTTTAGTATGTTGCTATTGCTTTCTTCATGACTTATACATGTTCCTATAACTATGAGATTATGCAACTCCCGTTTACCGGAGGAACACTTTGGGTACTACCAAATGTCACAACGTAACTGGGTGATTATAAAGGAGTATTACAGGTGTCTCCAATGGTAGATGTTGGGTTGGCGTATTTCGAGATTAGGGTTTGTCACTCCGATTGTCGGAGAGGTATCTCTGGGCCCTCTCGGTAATGCACATCACATAAGCCTTGCAAGCACTGCAACTAATATGTTAGTTGTGAGATGATGTATTACGGAACGAGTAAAGAGACTTGCCGGTAACGAGATTGAACTAGGTATTGGATACCGACGATCGAATCTCGGGCAAGTAACATACCGATGACAAAGGGAACAACGTATGTTGTTATGCGGTCTGACCGATAAAGATCTTCGTAGAATATGTAGGAGCCAATATGGGCATCCAGGTCCCGCTATTGGTTATTGACCGGAGACGTGTCTCGGTCATGTCTACATTGTTCTCGAACCGTAGGGTCCGCACGCTTAACGTTACGATGACAGTTATTATGAGTTTATGCATTCTGATGTACCGAAGGTTGTTCGGAGTCCCGGATGAGATCACGGACATGACGAGGAGTCTCGAAATGGTCGAGACGTAAAGATTGATATATTGGAAGCCTATGTTTGGACATAGGAAGTGTTCCGGGTGAAATCGGGATTTTACCGGAATACCGGGAGGGTTACCGGAACCCCCCGGGAGACTAATGGGCCTATTGGGCCTTAGTGGAAAAAGAGAAAAAGGGAAAGCCCACAAGCTTGCCGGCGCCCCCCCTTCCCCAAGTCCTAGTAGGACTAGGATAGGGGCCGGCCCCCCTTCTCTCTCCTTTTCCCCCCGGGAGTCCTAATAGGATTAGGATTGGGGGGAGGAGTCCTACTCCCGGTGGGAGTAGGACTCCCCTGCGCCTCCTCTCCCTGGCCGGCCGGCTCCCCCTCCTCCAACCTTTATATACGGGGGCAGGGGGCACCCCAAGACACACAACTTGATCCTTGAGATCGTTCCTTAGCCGTGTGCGGTGCCCCCTGCCACCAAATTCCACCTCGATCATACCGTTGTAGTGCTTAGGCGAAGCCCTGCGTCGGTAGTACATCAAGATCATCACCACGCCGTCGTGCTGACGGAACTCCTCCCCGAAGCTTTGCTGGATCGGAGCCCAGGGATCGTCATCGAGCTGAACGTGTGCTAAGAACTCGGAGGTTCCGGAGTAACGGTGCTTGGATCGGTCGGATCGGGAAGACGTACGACTACTTCCACTACGTTGTGTGATCGCTTCCGCAGTCGGTCTGCGTTGGTACGTAGACAACACTCTCCCCTCTCGTTGCTGTGCATCACCATGATCTTGCGTGTGCGTAGGAAATTTTTTGAAATTACTGCGTTTCCCAACAGTGGCATCCGAGCCTAGGTTTTATGGTTTGATGTTATATGCACGAGTAGAACACAAGTGAGTTGTGGGCGATACAAGTCATACTGCCTACCAGCATGTCATACTTTGGTTCGGCGGTATTGTTGGGTGAGACGATCCGGACCAACCTTACGCATACGCTTATGCGAGACCGGTTCCCTCGACGTGCTTTGCACATAGATGGCTTGCGGAAGACTGTCTCTCCATCTTTAGTTGAACCAAGTGTGACTACGCCCGGTCCTTGTGAAGGTTAAAACGGAGTCTATTTGACGAACTATCGTTGTGGTTTTGATGCGTAGGTGAGATGAGTTCTTACTTAAGCCCGTAGCAGCCACGTAAAACTTGCAACAACGAAGTAGAGGACGTCTAACTTGTTTTTGCAGGGCATGTTGTGATGTGATATGGTCAAGGCATGATGCTGATTTTATTGTATGAGATGATCATGTTTTGTAACCGAGTTATCGGCAACTGGCAGGAGCCATATGGTTGTCGCTTTATTGTATGCAATGCAATCGCGATGTAATGCTTTACTTTATTACTAAACGGTAGTGATAGTCGTGGAAGCATAAGATTGGCGAGACGACAACGATGCTATGATGGAGATCAAGGTGTCGCGCCGGTGACGATGGTGATCATGACGGTGCTTCGGAGATGGAGATCACAAGCACAAGACGATGATGGCCATATCATATCACTTATATTGATTGCATGTGATGTTTATCCTTTTATGCATCTTATCTTGCTTTGATTGACGGTAGCATTATAAGATGATCTCTCACTAAATTATCAAGAAGTGTTCTCCCTGAGTATGCACCGTTGCCAAAGTTCGTCGTGCCCAGACACCACGTGATGATCGGGTGTGATAAGCTCTACGTCCAAATACAACGGGTGCAAAACAGTTGCACGCGCAGAATACTCAGGTTATACTTGACGAGCCAAGCATATACAGATATGGCCTCGGAACACGGAGACCGAAAGGTCGAGCGTGAATCATATAGTAGATATGATCAACATATTGATGTTCACCATTGAAAACTACTCCATCTCACGTGATGATCGGTTATGGTTTAGTTGATTTGGATCACGTGATCACTTAGAAGATTAGAGGGATGTCTATCTAAGTGGGAGTTCCTAAGTAATTTTATTAACTGAACTTGAACTTATCATGAACTTAGTACCTGATAGTATCTTGCTTGTTTATGTTGATTGTAGATAGATGGCTCGTGCTATTGTTCCGTTGAATTTTAATGCGTTCCTTGAGAAAGCAAAGTTGAAAGATGATGGTAGCAATTACACGGACTGGGTCCGTAACCTGAGGATTATCCTCATTGCTGCTCAGAAGAATTACGTCCTGGAAGCACCGCTAGGTGACAGGCCTGCTGCTGGAGCAACACCGGATGTTATGAACGTCTGGCAGAGCAAAGCTGATGACTACTCGATAGTTCAGTGTGCCATACTTTACGGCTTAGAATCGGGACTTCAACGACGTTTTGAACGTCATGGAGCATATGAGATGTTCCAGGAGTTGAAGTTAATATTTCAAGCAAATGCCCGAATTGAGAGATATGAAGTCTCCAATAAGTTCTATTGCTGCAAGATGGAGGAGAATAGTTTTGTCAGTGAGCATATACTCAAAATGTCTGGGTATAATAATCACTTGATTCAGATGGGAGTTAATCTTCCAGATGATTGCGTCATTGACAGAATTCTCCAATCACTACCACCAAGCTACAAGAGCTTCGTGATGAACTATAATATGCAAGGGATGAACAAGACTATTTCCGAGCTCTTCGCAATGCTGAAAGCTGCGGAGGTAGAAATCAAGAAGGAGCATCAAGTGTTGATGGTTAGCAAAACCACTAGTTTCAAGAAAAAGGGCAAAGGGAAGAAGAAGGGAAACTTCAAGAAGAACAGCAAGCAAGTTGCTGCTCAGGAGAAGAGACCCAAGTCTGGACCTAATCCTGAAACTGAGTGCTTCTACTGCAAACAGACTGGTCACTGGAAGCGGAACTGCCCCAAGTATTTGGCGGATAAGAAGGATGGCAAAGTGAGCAAAGGTATATGTGATATACATGTTATTGATGTGTACCTTACTAGAGCACGCAGTAGCACCTGGGTATTTGATACTGGTTCTGTTGCTAATATTTGCAACTCGAAACAGGGACTACAGAATAAGCGGACACTAGCAAAGGGCGAGGTGACGATGCGCGTGGGAAACGGTTCCAAAGTCGATGTGATCGCGGTCGACACGCTACCTCTACATCTACCTTCGGGATTAATTTTAGACCTAAATAATTGTTATTTGGTGCCAGCGTTAAGCATGAACATTATATCTGGATCTTGTTTGATGCGAGACGGTTATTCATTTAAATCAGAGAATAATGGTTGTTCTATTTATATGAATAATATCTTTTATGGTCATGCACCTTTGAAGAGTGGTCTATTCTTGTTGAATCTCGATAGTAGTGATACACATATTCATAATGTAGAAGCCAAAAGATGCAAAGTTAATAATGATAGTGCAACTTATTTGTGGCACTGCCGTTTAGGTCATATCGGTGTAAAGCGCATGAAGAAACTCCATACTGATGGGCTTTTGGAACCACTTGATTATGAATCACTTGGTACTTGCGAACCGTGCCTCACAGGCAAGATGACTAAAACACCGTTCTCCGGTACTATGGAGAGAGCAACGGATTTATTGGAAATCATACATACCGATGTATGTGGTCCAATGAATATTGAGGCTCGTGGCGGATATCGTTATTTTCTCACCTTCGAAGATGATTTAAGCAGATATGGGTATATCTACTTAATGAAACATAAGTCTGAAACATTTGAAAAGTTTAAAGAATTTCAGAGTGAGGTTGAAAATCATCGTAACAAGAAAATAAAGTTTCTACGATCTGATCGTGGAGGAGAATATTTGAGTTACGAGTTTGGTGTACATTTGAAAAATTGTGGAATAGTTTTGCAACTCACACCACCTGGAACACCACAGCGTAATGGTGTGTCCGAACGTCGTAATCGTACTTTACTAGATATGGTGCGATCTATGATGTCTCTTACTGATTTACCGCTATCGTTTTGGGGTTATGCTTTAGAGACGGCCGCATTCACGTTAAATAGGGCACCATCAAAATCCGTTGAGACGACACCTTATGAACTATGGTTTGGCAAGAAACCAAAGTTGTCGTTTCTTAAAGTTTGGGGCTGCGATGCTTATGTGAAAAAGCTTCAACCTGATAAGCTCGAACCCAAATCGGAGAAATGTGTCTTCATAGGATATCCAAAGGAAACTATTGGATACACCTTCTATCACAGATCCGAAGGCAAGACTTTTGTTGCTAAATTCGGAAACTTTCTAGAGAAGGAGTTTCTCTCGAAAGAAGTGAGTGGGAGGAAACTAGAACTTGACGAGGTAACTGTACCTGCTCCCTTATTGGAAAATAGTACATCACAGAAAACTGTTTCTGCGACACCTATACCAATCAGTGAGGAAGCTAATGATGATGATCATGAAGCTTCAGGACAAGATACTACTGAACCACGTAGATCAACCAGAGTGAGATCCGCACCAGAGTGGTACGGTAATCCAGTTCTGGAAGTCATGCTACTAGATCATGATGAACCTACGAACTATGAAGAAGCGATGGTGAGCCCAGATTCCGCAAAGTGGCTTGAAGCCATGAAATCTGAGATGGGATCCATGTATGAAAACAAAGTATGGACTTTGGTGGACTTGCCCGATGATCGGCAAGCAATTGAGAATAAATGGATCTTCAAGAAGAAGACTGACGCTGACGGTAATATTACTGTCTATAAAGCTCGACTTGTCGCGAAAGGTTTTCGACAAGTTCAAGGGATTGACTACGATGAGACCTTCTCACCCGTAGCGATGCTTAAATCCGTCAGAATTATGTTAGCAATTGCCGCATTTTATGATTATGAAATATGGCAGATGGATGTCAAAACTGCATTCCTGAATGGATTTCTGGAAGAAGAGTTGTATATGATACAACCAGAAGGTTTTGTCGATCCAAAGGGAGCTAACAAAGTGTGTAAACTCCAGCGATCCATTTATGGACTGGTGCAAGCATCTCGGAGTTGGAATAAACGCTTTGATAGTGTGATCAAAGCATTTGGCTTTATACAGACTTTTGGAGAAGCCTGTATTTACAAGAAAGTGAGTGGGAGCTCTGTAGCATTTCTAATATTATATGTGGATGACATATTACTGATTGGAAATAATATAGAATTTCTGGATAGCATAAAGGGATACTTGAATAAAAGTTTTTCGATGAAAGACCTCGGGGAAGCTGCTTACATATTAGGCATAAAGATCTATAGAGATAGATCAAAACGCTTAATTGGACTTTCACAATGCACATACCTTGACAAAATTTTGAAGAAGTTCAAGATGGATCAAGCAAAGAAAGGGTTCTTGCCTGTGCTACAAGGTGTGAAGATGAGTAAGACTCAATGCCCGACCACTGCAGAAGATAGAGAGAAAATGAAAGATGTTCCCTATGCTTCAGCCATAGGCTCTATCATGTATGCAATACTGTGTACCAGACCTGATGTGTGCCTTGCTATAAGTTTAGCAGGGAGGTACCAAAGTAATCCAGGAATGGATCACTGGACAGCGGTCAAGAACATCCTGAAATACCTGAAAAGGACTAAGGATATGTTTCTCGTATATGGAGGTGACAAAGAGCTCACCATAAGAGGTTACGTTGATGCAAGCTTTGACACTGATCCGGACGATTCTAAATCGCAAACCGGATACGTATTTACTTTAAACGGTGGAGCTGTCAGTTGGTGCAGTTCTAAACAAAGCGTCGTAGCGGGATCTACATGTGAAGCGGAGTACATAGCTGCTTCGGAAGCAGCAAACGAAGGAGTCTGGATGAAGGAGTTC
The DNA here is from genome assembly GCA_034509565.1 of Triticum monococcum. Classification (NCBI taxonomy): domain Eukaryota; kingdom Viridiplantae; phylum Streptophyta; class Magnoliopsida; order Poales; family Poaceae; genus Triticum; species Triticum monococcum. The sequence goes on along the minus strand of CM067843.1, from coordinate 55,825,072 downwards.
ATATCCGATCTAGGTGTCATACCTAGTGCATCGGGTCCAATGAAAATCTTCTGTGACAATACTGGTGCAATTGCCTTGGCAAAGGAATCCAGATTTCACAAAAGAACCAAACACATCAAGAGACGCTTCAACTCCATCCGGGATTTAGTCCAGGTGGGAGACATAGAGATTTGCAAGATACATACGGATCTGAATGTTGCAGACCCGTTGACTAAGCCTCTTCCACGAGCAAAACATGATCAGCACCACGGCTCCATGGGTGTTAGAATCATTACAGTGTGAACTAGATTATTGACTCTAGTGCAAGTGGGAGACTGAAGGAAATATGCCCTAGAGGCAATAATAAAGTTATTATTTATTTCCTTATATCATGATAAATGTTTATTATTCATGCTAGAATTGTATTAACCGGAAACATAATACATGTGTGAATACATAAACCAACAGAGTGTCACTAGTATGCCTCTACTTGACTAGCTCGTTAATCAAAGATGGTTATGTTTCCTAACCATGAACAAAGAGTTGTTATTTGATTAACGAGGTCACATCATTAGTACAATGATCTGATTGACATGACCCATTCCATTAGCTTAGCACCCGATCGTTTAGTATGTTGCTATTGCTTTCTTCATGACTTATACATGTTCCTATAACTATGAGATTATGCAACTCCCGTTTACTGGAGGAACACTTTGGGTACTACCAAACGTCACAACGTAACTGGGTGATTATAAAGGAGTATTACAGGTGTCTCCAATGGTAGATGTTGGGTTGGCGTATTTCGAGATTAGGGTTTGTCACTCCGATTGTCGGAGAGGTATCTCTGGGCCCTCTCGGTAATGCACATCACATAAGCCTTGCAAGCACTGCAACTAATATGTTAGTTGTGAGATGATGTATTACGGAACGAGTAAAGAGACTTGCCGGTAACGAGATTGAACTAGGTATTGGATACCGACGATCGAATCTCGGGCAAGTAACATACCGATGACAAAGGGAACAACGTATGTTGTTATGCGGTCTGACCGATAAAGATCTTCATAGAATATGTAGGAGCCAATATGGGCATCCAGGTCCCGCTATTGGTTATTGACCGGAGACGTGTCTCGGTCATGTCTACATTGTTCTCGAACCGTAGGGTCCGCACGCTTAACGTTACGATGACAGTTATTATGAGTTTATGCATTTTGATGTACCGAAGGTTGTTCGGAGTCCCGGATGAGATCACGGACATGACGAGGAGTCTCAAAATGGTCGAGACGTAAAGATTGATATATTGGAAGCCTATGTTTGGACATAGGAAGTGTTCCGGGTGAAATCGGGATTTTACCGGAATACCGGGAGGGTTACCGGAACCCCCCGGGAGACTAATGGGCCTATTGGGCCTTAGTGGAAAAAGAGAAAAAGGGAAAGCCCACAAGCTGGCCGGCGCCCCCCCTTCCCCAAGTCCTAGTAGGACTAGGATAGGGGCCGGCCCCCCTTCTCTCTCCTTTTCCCCCCGGGAGTCCTAATAGGATTAGGATTGGGGGGAGGAGTCCTACTCCCGGTGGGAGTAGGACTCCCCTGCGCCTCCTCTCCCTGGCCGGCCGGCTCCCCCTCCTCCAACCTTTATATACGGGGGCAGGGGGCACCCCAAGACACACAACTTGATCCTTGAGATCGTTCCTTAGCCGTGTGCGGTGCCCCCTGCCACCAAATTCCACCTCGATCATACTGTTGTAGTGCTTAGGCGAAGCCCTGCGTCGGTAGTACATCAAGATCGTCACCACGCCGTCGTGCTGATGGAACTCCTCCCCGAAGCTTTGCTGGATCGGAGCCCGGGGATCGTCATCGAGCTGAACGTGTGCTAAGAACTCGGAGGTGCCGGAGTAACGGTGCTTGGATCGGTCGGATCGGGAAGACGTACGACTACTTCCACTACGTTGTGTGATCGCTTCCGCAGTCGGTCTGCGTTGGTACGTAGACAACACTCTCCCCTCTCGTTGCTGTGCATCACCATGATCTTGCGTGTGCGTAGGAATTTTTTTGAAATTACTGCGTTTCCCAACACAGACGCCCGGCGCTGTACTTTCCGGGCTTCGGTATCGTCCATGGGGAGTAGTCCACTCTCCAGGAAGGCTAGGATAGGCTGGGCCCACGACGGGGCCGTTATCACGGTGAAGATGGCCATCAAGACGGGTTCCGGGGCGGTAGCCCCTGAGCTTGAGCTGGCAGCTCCCGGGGCGGGGCCGGTAGCCCCCGGGTCTGAGATGGCGGTCGCCGGGTTGGAGATAGCAGCCCCCGTGCCGGGATCAGCAGTCCCCGGGCCGGGTTTAGCAGTCCTCAGGGCTAGGTTGGGGAGGGGCACTACAGGGTCGTACGGGATGAAGATGGACTCGAAATCTGGAGACGGCTTGACCGATGGCTTGCGCAATTGCTCGAGGGAGACACTGGATGGGATGGCCTGCCGAGAGGAACCAATCTTGGCTAGCATGTCGGCGGCTTCGCTCTCCGCACACGGGACGTGGAGGAACTCGCAGTCATCGAAGGTGCCAGAGACCTGTTGGACCAGGAAGCGGTAGCTGGCCATGTTGGCATCCCGAGCGTCCCACTCGCCGGAACACTACTGCACCACAAGATCCGAATCGCCATAGCATAGCATGCACCGGACATCTGGTTCCTTGGCAAGCCGGAGGCCGTGCACAAGGGCCTCGTGCTCGGCGACATAGTTGGAGGCGACGACGTGGATCTGGAGTGTGTACCGAACCTGGTCACCCTTTGGGGAAGACAGGACGATGTCGGCTCCCAAGCCGGAGCACATCTTGGAGCCGTCAAAGTGCATGTGCCAATGCGTTTAATCCAGCGGCGGCCGGTATTGGGTCTCAGTCTAGTCGACGAGGAAGTCGGCGAGCGCCTGTGACTTGATCGTGGTATGGGGCTCATAGAGGATGGTATGGCTGGCTAGCTCGATGGCCCACTTCGCAACCCGGTCGGAGGCATCCTGGCAACCCATGATCTCGTCGATGGGGGCCATGCTGACCACAGTGATGACATGCTCTTGAAATTATTGCTTCGGCTTCTTGGCGGTGAGGTACACGCCGTACCACATCTTCTGGTAGTGCGGGTAATTCTGCTTGGAGGTGAAAAGCACCTTGCTCAGGTAGTAGACCAGGCGCTGGACAGATTGGATCTTGCCTTTCTCTGGTTGCTCGACCACCAGCACCGTGCTGACCGACCGCGAGGTGGCGTTGATGTATAGCAACAATGGCTGCTTGTCGGCTGGCGCAGCCAAGACGGGTGCGGTGGAGAGCATGCACTTGGGATCTCGGAATGCTTCATTCGACTGGTCATTCCATTCGAACGGCGACGTCTTCTTCACCAGCTGGTACAGGGGCAAGGCCCTCTCGCCCAGCCTGCTTAGAAACCGGTTGGCCGAGGCCACGCAGTCGGTGAACTTCTGGACATCATGCAGCCAGGTTGGTTTGTGCATGCGCTCGATGGCCTTGATCTTCTCCAGATTTGACTTAGTGCCGTACTTCGAGATGAGGAAGCCGAGCAGATTCCCGGCTGGCACGCCAAAAACGCACTTCTCCGGGTTGAGCTTGATCTGATACTGGCGCAGATTGGCGAAGGTTTCCTTCAGGTCGTCAAGGAGCGTGAGGTGCTGCTTGGTGTTCACCACGATGTCACCGTCGTAGACGTGGATGTTGCATCCGGGTTGCGTCAGCAAGCATTTTTGCATGCAGCGATGGAAGGTGGTGCCGGCATTCTTCAAGCTGAATGACATGGTGATGTAGCAGTATGCCCCGAAGGGCGTGATGAAAGATGTCTTTAGGGTATCGGCCGGGTCTAGCTTGATCTGATGATAGCCGGAGTAAGCATCCAGGAAGGATAGGAGCTCACAGCCAGCGGTGGAGTCTATCACTTGATCTATCCGCGGGAGAGCGAAAGGATCCTTGGGGCAATCCTTGTTCAGGCTAGTGTAGTCTATGCAGATGCACCAGGTATTGTTCTTCTTTAGGACGAGGACCGGGTTGGCCAGCCACTCGGGGTGAAACACTTGCATGATGAAGCTGACCGCGAGCATCTTGGCGACCTCTTCACTGATGGTTCTTCTCTTCTCTTCTGAAAAGCAACGTACTGGTTGAAGGACAAGCTGTGGACATGTAGTTTGTGCTCAGCGTACTCCGTCGGATTTCCCGGTATGTACTTTGGGGACCATGCGAAGATATCCGTATTCTCACGGAGGAAGTCGATGAGATCGCCTTCCTATTCCCTGTCGAGGCGGGTGCCCACGACAACGTACTTGCTGCAGCTGGGGTCTTCTTGGATAAGCTTGACCTTCTTGGTATCCTTGCATGGATAGAAAGAGGCCTCGCCAGCCGAATCCTTGGCCGAAACCGGCACGGCCGGCTGCTCGCCGGCCCGTGCGATGATCCAGTCGAGCTGGCGCTGCTCCTCGGTTATGACCAGCGACTCGGCCAACTTGGTGCCGGCTTGGGCGCACTCTAGGGACTTTTTGTAGTCGCCGACGATAGTGATAAGGCCCTTGGGACCTGGCATATTCATCTTTAGGTAGGCATAGTGGGGAACCACCATGAACTTGGCGAGCACAGGCCGGCCTAGCAATGTGTGGTACGCGCTGGACAGGTCCACCACCTCGAACCAGATAGGCTCGCTCCGGAAATGATCGCTCGTGTCGAAGAGGACGTCAAGTCGGATCCGGTCGATGGGAGAGTAGGAGAGACCCGACACGATGCCGTGGAACACAGTCCAGGATGGCGCTAGGTGCTTGGCCTCGATGTCGGGCTTGGTCATGGTGTCGCATAGATAATGTTGATGTTGTTGCCGCCGTCGATGAGGACTTGCGAGAACTTGCATGTGCACTTTTGCAGCGACTATGCTGGGGTCGAGGATGAGGGCATAGCCACCTGGGTTCGGCATGACGGCCGGGTGGTCATCCATAGTCTAGCTGATCGGGAGCTCTAACCAGTGCATATATCCTGGCACGGCCGGGACGACGGTGTTCACCTCCTACTAGAGCAGGCGCTCACTGTGCTTGTCATCACCAAGGCTGGTGATGATGACGTAGCTCGCGTTCTGGTTGGGTTAGACTTCATCACGCATCGCACTATTCACCGGGGGCGGGGCAGGAGGCAGAGGCAGCTGTCCCGCGCCTGGAGCCAAAGCTGGAGGCGGCGGGATGTCGCCCTAATCATGCGCTTGGTGATGGCACATTGCCGAACCGTGTGCATGGACGACCTTGCGCTGGTGTGGTGCTTGCATGGAGCGACGAGCATTTCTTCGAAGCTCATGGCGGGTTGCCATGGAGTCTTGCCAGTTCGCGTGCGCTTGCCGGCTGGTCGTCTGCGGGCGCCTGCTCGGCAGCCGTGATACGTCACTGTCATATCTATAATTTTTGATTGTTCCATGCCAATATTCTACAACTTTCATATACTTTTGGCAACTTTTCATACTATTTTTTGGGACTAACATATTGATCTAGTGCCTAGTGCTAGTTCCTGTTTGTTGCATGTTTTTTGTTTCGCAGAAAATCCATATCATACGGATCCAAACGGGATAAAAACTTAGGGAGATTATTTTTGGAACAGTTGTGATTTTTGGGAAAAAGAATCAACGCGAGACGATGCCCGAGGGGCCCACAAGGACGGAGGGCGCGCCCCTTGACCTTGTGGCCACTCCGTAAGGTGGTTGGTGCACTTCTTCTGGTGCAAGAAAGCTTATATCCGGATAAAAATTGTGTTAAAATTTCAGCCCAATCAGAGTTACGGATCTCCGGGAATCTAAGAAACAGTGAAAGGGCAGAATCTGAGAGCGTGGAAACAAAAGGAAATAGAGAGAGATCCAATCTCCATGGAAGCCAAAGACCAGAGGAGAAACCCTTCTCCCATCTAGGGGGAAGGTCAAGGACTAAGAAGAAGAAGGGGGCTCCCTCCCCCTCTCCCCCGGTGGCGCCGGAACGCCGCCGGGGCCATCATCGTGGCCGCGATCTACACCAACAACTTCACCACCGTCATACCAACTCTCTTCCCCTCTATGCAGCGGTGTAACACCTCTTCTCCCCGTTGTAATCTCTACTTGAACATGGTGCTCAATGTTGTATATTATTTCCCAATGATGTATGGTTATCCTATGATGTTTGAGTACATCCGTTTTGTCCTATGGGTTCATTGATGATCGCGATTGGTTTGAGTTGCATGTCTTATTATTGGTTGTGTCCTATGGTGATCTTCGTGTCGCGTAAGCATGAGGGATGCCCGTTGTAGGGTTTGCAATATGTTCATGGTTTGCTTATTGTCTGCGTTTCGTGATTGATAGAAACACAAACACGAATAAGTGGGTTCTGGCGTATGGGAATAAAGAGGACTTGATACTTTAATGCTATGGCTGGGTTTTACCTTAATGATATTTAGTAGTTGCAGATGCTTGCTAGAGTTCCAATCATAAGTGCATATGATCCAAGAAGAGAAAGTATGTTAGCTTATGCCTCTCCCTCATATAAAATTGGAATAATGATTACCGGTCTAGTTATCGATTGCCTAGGGACAAATAACTTTCTCGTGACAAAAAGCTCTGTACTAAAACTAATTTAGTTGTGTCTTTATCTAAATGGCCCCTAAATTTTATTTACATGCTCTTTATTATCTTGCAAACCTATCCTATCACACCTACAAAGTACTTATGGTTTCATACTTGTTCTAGGTAAAGCGAACGTTAAGCATGCGTAGAGTTGTATCGATGGTCGATAGAACTTGAGGGAATATTTGTTCTACCTTTAGATCCTCGTTGGGTTCGACATTCTTACTTATCGAAAGAGGCTACAACTGATCCCCTATACTTGTGGGTTATCAAGACCTTTTTCTGGCGCCGTTGCCGAGGAGCAATAGCTTGAGTTGAATATTCTCGTGTGTGCTTGTTTGCTTTATCACTAAGTAGTTTTTATTTGCTATTCTAAGTTGTTCTCTCTCTTTAATTGTGGATATGGAACACGAAATACCAAAAAAATTTGGTTTACTTGCTACTCATGGAGATGGGGAACCTCCTAAAACCCTATATGCTCATTATGTGAAAGATATTATGCAGTACTTTAATAATCCTGAGAAAACCCATTCAATTGTGTAATGGGAGACACGTTGGATCAACGTGAATACTTTAGGGATTATCGCTTGACTGAAAAAAGGAAACTATTGTGGGATCAAATTCATATGTTGCATTGGTATGCTCGCCAACTATGCTTGAGATATGATTATACTTGTTGCTCTAGGATGAAGGCTCCATACCTTCCCTTTTCATGCAAATTTAATGATAATGAAACCTTAGCTTCTTATGCTAATAATATATATGATTACTATGATGTGGAATGAATAGAAGAATTTGTTGCTTTTAGGGGTTCTTATGAAATTGAATCTTTGTTTGAAAAGTATGAAGCTTTTGATGATGATGTTTATAGGCCTGAAAATTTTGCTATACTTAAATATTGCTACAAAAATTATGAATATAATGCCAATATTGATGTGTTTATTGAGAAAGTATCCACTGTTCAAGAAGAGACTAATATCTTGCAGGAAACTATGGAATAAGAAATTGATGACACTGTGAGCTCATTAGATGAAAAAGGTGATGAGGAGAGCGAAGAACAAAAAGAGGAAGAGCGGATTAGCTACCCGTGCCCACCTTCTAATGAGAGTAACTCTTCAACTCATACATTGTTTAATTTCCCTTCGTGCTTACCTAAGGATGAATGCTATGATAATTGCTATGATCCCGTTGATTCATTTGAAATATCCATTTTTGATGAACTTGATGCTTGCTATGCTTATGGCCAAGATGCCAACATGAATTATGCTTATGGAGATGAACTTGCTATACTCCCTTGTGTGAAACATGAAATTGTAGCTATTGCACCCACGCATGATAGTCCTATTATATTTTTGAATTCTCCCAACTACACTATATCGGAGAAGCTTGCACTTATTAAGGACTATATTGTTGTGTTGCATTATACTATTGCACATGATGATTTTGATAGATATAATATGCATGTGCTTGCTGCTCCCACTTGCAATTATTATGAGAGAGGAACTACATCTCTGCCTCTCTATGTTTCCAATAAGATAAAATTGCAAGAAATTGTTCATGCTATGTATTGGCCTTTACTTTGTATGCATGAATTGTTCTTTTATGACATGCTGATGCATAGGAAGAGAGTTAGACTTTGTCATTGCATGATATATAATAATTTGTGCTCACTACTAAATCACAAATCATTGTTAATTAAAATTGGCTTTGATATACCTTGGGATCCGTGTGGATCCATTACTTGAGCACTTTATGCCTAGCTTAATGGCTTTAAAGAAAGCGCTGCCAGGGAGACAACCTGGAAGTTTTAGAGAGTCATTTCTTTGTTGAGTGCTTTTATAAAGTTTAAAAACAAAAAATTAAGATGGGAACCTAAAACTTTTTCAAAAAGAAAAGTGAAAGTAAGAGAGAGAGACGAGCATTGTTAAAGTGGGAGCATGCCTTGAACTTCGTTCATTCCCATGGAAACTTTGTGAATCTTAATTACAGAAACTTTTCCAAAAAAATAATTATCCCCTTGTACAAATCCATTGTATTATAAAAATAATGTGCCAACATTTGCCTTTAGCATGATTAGATTGCTTGTTTGGTTTGTGCGGTTCAAAAACAAAAACTTTGGCTGTAGTGCTCGATTTTACATTTTTGACTGGGAAGTCAAACGCTTTGGAAACTTTTTGCACATTACTACTATACAAATTGTTTATTTTGTCCTAAGTTTTTCAGAATTTTTGGAGTTACAGAAGTATGGTTGATGTTCTGATTACTACAGACTGTCTTGTTTAAGACAGATTCTGTTTTTGATGCATTGTTTTGCTAGTTTTGATGAAACTATCGATTTTATCGGTGGTATAAGCCATAGAGAAGTTATAATACAGTAGATACAATGCAAAAATAAAATATGAATGAGTTTGCAATAGTACTTGAAGTGGTGATTTGTTTTATTATACTAACAGATCTCACGAGGGTTTTGTTAAGTTTTGTGTGATTGAAGTTTTCAAGTTTTAGGTGAGATCACGATGGATGAAGGAATAAGGAAGTGGCAAGAGCCTAATCTTGGGGATGCCCGAGGCACCCCAAGGTAATATTCAAGGACTACCAAGCAACTAAGCTTGGGGATGCCCCGGAAGGCATCCCCTCTTTCTTCTAATGATCATCGGTAATTTTACTTGGAGCTATATTTTTATTCATCACATGATATGCGTAATCTTGGAGCATCGTGTGCCTTTTTATTTTATTTTATTTTAGTAATGCACCGTTCTGGTATGAGATAGTCCTTGGTTGATTTATATGATGCTCTTTGCACTTCACTTATATCTTTTGAGTATGGATTTATAGAATGCTTCATTGGCTTCACTTATATCATTTGAAGTTTGGATTGCCTGTTTCCCTACACATAGAAAACCGCCATTTGTAGAATGCTCTTTTGCTTCACTTATATTTGTTAGAGCGTGGGCATATCTTTTTTAGAAAGAACTAAACTCCTTTGTTTCACTTATATCTATTTAGAGAGTTGACTATTGGTCATTCACATGGTTAGTCATAAAATCCTACATAAAACTTATAGATCACTGAATATGACATGTTTGATTCCTTGCAATAGTTTTGCGATATAAAGATGGTGATATTACAGTCATGCTAGTGGGTAATTGTGGATTGTAGAAATACTTGTGTTGAAGTTTGTGATTCCCGTAGCATGCACGTATGGTGAACCATTATGTGATGAAGTCGGAGCATGATTTATTTTTTGATTGTCTTCCTTATGAGTGGCGGTCGGGGATGAGCGATGGTCTTTTCCTACCAATCTATCCCCCTAGGAGCATGCGCGTAGTACTTTTTTTGATAGCTAATAAATTTTTGCAATAACTATGTGAGTTCTTTATGACTAATGTTGAGTCCATGGATTATACGCACTCTCACCCTTCCATCATTGCTAGCCTCTTCGGTACCGTGCATTGCCCTTTCTCACCTCGAGAGTTGGTGCAAACTTTGCCGGTGCATCCAAACCCGTGATACGATATGCTCTATCACACATAAGCCTCCTTATATATTCCTCAAAACAGCCACCATACCTACCTATCATGGTATTTCCATAGCCATTCCAAGATATATTGCCATGCAACTTCCATCATCATCATATACATGACTTGAGAATTCATTGTCATATTGCTTTGCATGATCGTAAGATAGCTAGCATGATGTTTTCACGACTTGTCCCTTTTTTGATGTCATTGCTATGCTAGCACATCCCGGTACACCGCCGGAGGCATTCTTATAGAGTCATATCTTTGTTCTAGTATCGAGTTGTAATATTGAGTTGTAAGTAAATAAAAGTGTGATGATCATCATTATTAGAGCATTGTCCCAGTGAGGAAAGGATGATGGAGACTATGATTCCCCCACTAGTCGGGATGAGACTCTGGAGAAAAAAAAAGAGGCCAAAAAAAGAGGGCCCAAAAAACAAAAAATGAGAGAAAAAGAGAGAAGGGGCAATGCTACTATCCTTTTACCACACTTGTGCTTCAAAGTAGCACCATGTTCTTCATAGAGTGAGTCTCCTATCTTGTCACTTTCATATACTGGTGGGAATTTTTCATTATAGAACTTGGCTTGCATATTCCGATGATGGGCTTCCTCAGATGCCTGAGGTCTTCATGAGCAAGCAAGTTGGATGCACACCCACTTAGTTTCTAGTTTGAGCTTTCATACACTTACAGCTCTCGTGCATCCGTTGCATGGCAATCCCTACTCCTCGCATTGACATCAATTGATGGGCATCTCCATAGCCCGTTGATTAGCCGCATCGATGTGAGACTTTATTCCATTTTGTCTTCTCCACACAACCTCCACCATCATATTCTATTCCACCTATAGTGCTATATCCATGGCCCACGCTCATGTATTGCGTGAAAGTTGAAAAGGCTTGAGAACATTAAAAGTATGAAACAATTGCTTGGCTTGTCATCGGGGTTGTGCATGATTTGAATATTTTGTGTGCTGAAGATGGAGCATAGCCAGACTATATGATTTTGTAGGGATATCTTTCTTTGGCCATGTTGTTTTGAGAAGACATGATTGCTTTATTAATATGCTTGAAGTATTATTGTCTTAATGTCAAATGATAGACTGT